>JAUMIR010000002.1:425843385-430843385 GCA_030847615.1 Gambelia wislizenii | reverse complement strand
CCTCCTCTATATAGTTTTGGTTATCTTGGGATGCTACAACAGGATATGGATGGCACTTACACAGATCTTGATACTGACAAGCCATCTGCAAGCAGGGCTGACGGGAAGGGGGATCAATATGAATTATCAGAGCCCATGGGAGAGCCAGCATGGCATAGTGGTGGTCTGAGTGTTGGACTACGACTCTGTAGACCAGGGATCAAATCCCTGCTCAGACATGAAAACCCACTCGGTGATCTTGGGCAAGTCACACACTCTCAGCCTCAGCAAAGCCAATGATAAGTTCGTCTTAGGGCCACCATAAGTTGGAAACAACTTGAAGGCATACAACAACAACAATGGGTCTGGAATAAACCTGGGGCCAAAGTTGTTAACACATGTTTTTGTCTTTCTTATTTGCTGATATATATTTTTACATACATTTTAAAATCAGTAAATTTCCAAAAAAATAATGATATACAAAATGTTTGCCCCCACATTGAGTACACTGCTCTGAAAACTGGCCAAAGCAATGCCATAAAAAAATTCCATGTTTAATTTCTGAATATTTTCAGTCAATTTTGTTCTATGTATCAAGAGTTTGGAGTGCACTTCCACTATTCACCAATTTTTGGTTATTTTCAATGCCCCAGGTTTTTTTTGGTGGGGGGAGTAATGTGCAGATGCTTTGGGGTGGTCTTGTATGACTTGGACACAGAGGAATGACTATTTAATCATTTCAATGATAATATCTAAATTCACAGAGGAAATAAATACTAAAAATGAGAAATATAAATACAACATCCGGCAAGGCTGGGTATTACAACTCAAAGGAAGAAAAACTGTGCTGTTGTTAATTACAAGACACCAACAGAAGTCCTCATCTCACTTTGAGGGGAGACAGTTCTCAGTGGTAAAAAGAGTTTAGGCCAGTTGTAATTTCATGCTAAGGAACAACATCCATTTTAAATTGTCATTTCTTCACCTGAATCCTGTATTTGCTTCCAATGACAGCGTCACTTTCCTACAAATCTGTCTGCTAGAAAAAAAATCACCAAAGAACCCTGATTACCCACACAAGCCACCCTATCCCACCCCTAATGCAGCCACATAGAGAGAGCACCAGGTAACTGCCAATCTGGGAAGGGGGTAATTACATTTAATCTGTGACACATAAGCAGTTAGTTTTACCCACACACTGTTATTTTACTAAGCACAGAAACACTATTTTAGTCTTGTTATAATTTGGCTGGGCAAGCTTTCACAGAAAGAAGGAAAAATATTTTTGATGGCTTGTTCAAAAGGAAAAACAGCCATTTATCAGAGGTTGTATAAAAAAAATCTCATACTTGTGTTGGAAAATCTAGCTTGGCAGAACACATTTCATTAGAGTTGGTTCTTTAAAGTGTTCGGTGAAAAAATAATGTTGTTTGTTATAATCCTGTTAACAGCTTGGCCTAAATTATAAGGAATAAATGTCAAAGTCAGAGACTTTCCTACATCCTTAACTATGCCTTTGCACCTAAAAATAATAATAATAATGAATGGGACAGGCAAAAGAAAACTTCCTTCGAATCTTCACATCCAAAAAGGCAAATTAAGACAAATATCCTCACTTGCCACAGCTGTTGCCTATATTCTGTCAGAACAGATTCCTTAACACTGAAAATAGTTGCCATGTTGGTCACAGAAAACAAGGGGGATTATTGACTTATTATTGCACCCATATAGAAGCTGGTGAAAAGCACATATCCGTGGTAGCAGTCCATGTGGCAAGGGCTGATACTTCCAGGCATCCTTGTGTCAGCCCAAATATCTGTAACTTACCCATGCCAAAAGCTACCAGGGATGTGCAAAGTTGGCAGGAGACACTTCATATGTTTGGGCAAACTCAAAAGCTTTACACACAATTCAACAAGAGCGTTTGAATGACAAGCTTGTATGATGCAGTGAAAAATGCATATGACTATAATACATAGAAGTATATTTTCTATTTTATTGGAAATATAAACATGTATTTACTCATGACATTTGCTTGCTGCCTTTCCAACAAAAAGTTTCTCCAAACATTTTGAGGTTAGGAATTCCAAAATTTCTTCCACATGATATGCCAGGCTTGAGGCCACCAGGAAGCCACTAACTCATGCTGCTTGCTCGACAGCTACCCTAACATTAGGAGACTGCTTCCTTCAGAATATAAAAACAAGTGTACAGTGTTTTTTATTAGGGCTGATATGCATGTCTGTGGACAAATCTTTCAAGGGCCAAACAAGAAAGTTTCAAAAAGCTGGCATCGTCTAAATTGTTGTTGTTTACTTTCAACAACTTCTAACTTCTAACTTTTGGTGACCCTGAATTGAACCTATAATGAGGTTTTCGTAGCAAGAATTTATCAAAAGGGGTTTGCCTTTGCCTTCCTCTGAGGCTGATAGAGTGTGACTTGTGTAAGGTCACCCAGTGGGTTTCCATGGCTGAACAGGGATTCGAACCTTGGTCTCCAGAGTCATACTCAAACGCTTAAACCACTACACCACACTGGTTCTCACACCATGCTGGCTCTCACACTGTTCCCCCCCCCTCAGCTAATGTCCTATGCTCCAGTGAGCAAGTGTTCCAGGAATCAGATGGTTAGAATACATGAGGCCTCAAGTAGTTAATTCAGTCCAGGTCAGTCACAGGTTATCCAACAAGATGAAGGATGAAACAAGAGGGTCCTCAGTCAGTCCAGGAGTTGTTATAACAAGTTAGTAGTCCAGATACAAGAAGGCAGCAAGGAGTAAACAGTCAGCCAGTCCAAGGTCAAAAAACCACAAATGCCAAGAATGCTGTCAGTCACCCAGATAAGACAGTTATGAGCAACAGAGCCACTGGGAGATTTATGGCCTGCTGGCCCCAAAAGATCAGGTGCCTAATTAGGACATCATCTCCTACTTAACAAACACTTGGAATGATGCAATCCCTTTTTGTCTCCAAGGGGTCCTTGTCTGCAACCTCCTGCTGGGGAGCAAGGTCCCCCTCTGCCTCAACCCCCAGCTCCATGGACTAAGAAAGATCTTCGTTATCAGTAGCTTTGGATTCATGATAATCTGTCATCTCTTTATTTTTCGTTATTTTTTTATTTTAGGTATTTATACCCCACTCTTCAGCCACAAAGGCTCCCAGGGCAGCTTACAAATTGTTTAAGCAATAGCAATGTATACATTTTTAAGTGGTTTCCAATGTGTGTTAGTTAATTGCCCCCACAAGCCAGGTACTCATTTTACTGACCTACAAAAGGATTGAAGGCTGAGTGAACCTTGGAGCCCTCTGGGATCAAACTTGCAACATGGTGGTTTGCAATAGTGGCATTTAATCACTGCACCACCAGGGATCCAGAGGTTGAATTATGACAGCTACCCTACTGAACCAGCAATTTCTCTCCTCCACCAGGGCAAGTCTTTCTGCCAAAAACAGGGTCTAGTCAATTAGAGATCATATCAGCAGTGCAACCGAATCAATGCACCATGTAGCCTAACAGATTGGACTATATGACAACATCACAGAGAGAAGTCTAGAGTTAATGTGATGCTTCCTGCCCTGTATAGGATAATTTTTTCACCCCATTTTTCTTCTCCCCAAACTACTGCTGAAATAAAGATTGGGCCATGTTTTAAAAGGAACAATTGCTCCCCATGAAAACAAAACTCTCCTTTTGGCTCAGCCAAAACTGTTATCTCACAACACTGTTATCATACAGCCTTGAAGAATATGCCATTATGATGATCCATAATCTTCAACCATACTATTTTATAGCACTGCTATGTATCAGTGGTGATAATCCCTCCCTGAAAATGTAGCTGCCTTTTTAAATAAGAATTTTATCTTGTCCCTTCTGCCTGTGTGTGTAAGTGCCTCCAAGCTGCCTATCAACTTATAGTGACCCCATAAATTTTATACGATTTTCTAAGGCAAGGAATACTCATAGGTGGTTTTGCCAGTTTCTTCTTCTGAAGTACAGTATAGCTTACAGCACCTGGTATTCATTGGCAATTTCCCAGGAAGGAGTAAGGACAGGTTGCTTACCTGTAACCATAGATCTTCAAGTGGTCTTCTGTGAATTCACACACAGAATTCCTGCACCTGCACAGAGCACTCGGAACCTTCTGGAATAGTTATATAACTGATTTTTGGTGGTAGCTCCACCCACCCTAACGGACACTGCTATTAGCTGCATCAGGACACTTAAGCCTAAGAGCAGGACATAGAGGGAAAGATGGGTGGGTCTGTGTGAATTCACAGAAGACCACTTGAAGGTAAGCAACCTGCCCATCTTCTTCATAGTCTCTGTGAATCCATACAGCTGGGTAGACTAGCAAGCTTCACCTCTAGGAGGAGGGTATGTCATGCAAAAGAGGCAAGATGAACACAAGGCATGCAAGCATAAGCCAACATTGATTAACCAACAGGAATAAAATATAAGAACTATGCGTATGAACCATGCATTCATTGAATAGTGTAGAGAATAACAGTTCACTGAATAGTGGAGAGAAGAACAGCTCTCTCAAAGTCAGCATCACTTCTTGACCTATTGTCCAACCTGTAGTGGGAAATAAAAGTCAAAGGAGAAGACCAAGTAGCTGCTTGGCAAACAGCATCCAGGGTAACCCTGGAGAGGAAGGCAGCAGATACAGTTAAAGCCCTGGCAGAGTGAGCTCGAACCCGGGAAGGCAGCTGTTTCCAAGCCAGTTAGTAGGCCAAGGTGATGGTCAAAACCACCCACATGGACAGGCGCTGCGGAGAGATCGGACCCCAACTTTGAGTCCGCATAAGCAACAAACAGTCTGGGAGTCTTTCGAAATGGAGCAGTCCGTTGCGTGTAGAACGTGAGCGCTCACCGAACATCCAGGGAGTGGAGTGCACACTCAAATTCATCCGTCAGGTTCAGCATCAGGGTAGGCAGAATGATGGGCTGGTTTAGATGGAAACTGGAGATGACCTTCAGCAGAAAGGACATGTCCAGCTTAAGGACCACCTTGTGCTTGTGGAATACCAGGTACGGAGGGTAAGAACATAGTGCACAGAGTTTGCCGGCACGCCTGGCCAAGGTGACAGCTACGAGGAAGGCAGTCTTCCAGGATAAGCGACAGAGGTCAGTGGTCGCCAGCAGTTTGAAGGGCCATTTTGACAGCTAGGAGAGGACAAGTTCCAGGCTCTACGCCAATATGGGCTCAGCAACAGTGGGGTGCAGGTTCATATGGCCTTTGAAGAACTTCTTGACTACAGGGTCTCCAAACAGAAAAGGCTGATCCATAGCTTGGAACTCAACTGAGATGGTGGCAAGATAACACTTCCAAGAAGAAACAGTCCTGAATCTGAGAAATGCAACAGGAACTACAGAACAGAGGTCACGGAGGATGTGGCCATGGATAGACCATGGTCAGTCAAGAAGCATTCGAATTGCCTCCACTTGTACTGGTAGGAGCGCTTCGTGGAAGGTCGAAGAGATTTGTCGACCACAGCCTGGATTTCAGGAAGCAAACCAGACCAAGGGTTCATGGAAGGATCCTCCAAGCTGTTAAGACGCAGAATGTGGTGGTCCAGATGTCGAACCCTGCACCCCTGGACAGTCAGTAGATCTGGACGGGACGGTGAGTGAAGGAAGCGATGATGGGCCAGCCAAAGAAGAGGACCGAACCACGGGTGGTGAGGCCACCACAGAGTGATGAGGATTGTGTTTGACTTGTTTCAATGCAGCTTGGACACCACTCTCGTTAGCAACGGGAACAGTGGAAACAAGTACAGCTGAGGGCCATTCCACTGGAACAGGAACACATCACCTCTGGAGCCCCAAGTGCGGGTCCATGTGCAAAACTGTTGGCATTGCTTGTTTGTCACTGAGGCAAAGAGACTGACCTTCGGGGTGCCCCATCGATGGAACAGAGACTGGGCTTCGGAACGGTGCAGCATCCACTTGTGGACAGACAAATTTGAGCAGCTCAGTCCATTGGCAAGAGTATTCTCCTCCCCCAGGAGATTAATGGATTGGAGGAAGATGTTCCACTGGATGCACCAGTTCCAAATGTCGATCGTAGTCAAAAGTAACATGGAGGACCTTGTTCCCCCATGCTTGTTCAGGTAGTACATGACAAAAGTGTTGTCAGTCATAAGCAGGACGGTCTTCCCAATCACCAGGGACTCAAAGGATCTCAGCGCCTGCTGGATGGCAAGACATTGATATGGAGCTCCTGTTCCCCCGCAGACCATGTGCCCTGGATGACAAAGCAGTCAAGGTGGGCTCCCCAACCTAACATGGATGCATCAGTTGTGATGGAGACTTGTGGCTGTGGAGGCTTGAATGGCAAACTGGCTAGCACATTGGACAGGGGCAGCCACCAATCAAGCAAACACTGGATGGCCCTCGGCGTGGTGAGAAGCTTGCAAGGAGGATCAGACAAAGGGTTGAAGACTGAGAGTAACCAAGACTGAAGGGGTCTGAGGCAGAGCCTGGCAAACAGAGTGACTGCCACTGTTGAGGCCATATGCCCCAGTAGAATTTGGACAGAACAGGCAGACACTCGACGAGAACAACAGCACTGGTAGATTAGCATTCATATGGTGTCAAAACGCACCTTCAGAAGGTAGGCAGCGGCAGAAGTTGAGTCCAGGTAAGCACCAATGAAATGGACAGACTGGGACGGAGACAGGTGCGACTTCTCCATGTTCACCACCAGGACAAGCGAGGCTAGTAGTTCCAAAGTCAGATCAATGTCGTTGAGAAGCCGTGAACAGGATTCCACTACCAAGAGCCAGTCATCGATGTACGGGAAGACACCACTCCCCGTTGTCTAAGGAACACCACCACCACTGCCATGCACTTCATGAAGACCCTGGGAGCCATCGCCTGACCAAAGGGCAGAACATGAAACTGGAAGGACTCCTCCGCAACCTAGAAAGCCCAGAATCGTCTGTGGGCCGGGTGAAAGTACGCATCTTTCAGAGCCATGGTGGTGAACCAGTCCCCCCGTTGGAGAAGGGAGAGGAGGGGGAGGATCGAAGATAGCATGGCCATCCTGAACTTCTTTGGAAGAATGTACATGTTCACACTGCGGAGGTTGAAGATCAGCCTGAGACCACTGTCTTTCCTGATCATGAGGAAGTACCTTGAGAAGAAGCAGAGATTGCGCTGGTCTGGTTCCACCGGTTCGATGGCACCTTTCTGGAGCAAAATCTGCACCTCCTCAAGGAGGGGAGGGGATGGAGAGGTGATTCAAATTAGACCTATAGGACGGAACTCTTCGAATTCAATCCAGCAGCCATCTCTGATGATCCAGAGCACTGTCTGTGAGAAGAGGGAGCAAAAAGGCAATCAAAACCTGTGCTTCAACTTATCTTTGGAGCGCTGCTTGGGTGTGGACATATAATGGGCTGCAGAAACTTGGGTCCTCACCGATGAGGGGACGACGACTGCGAGAGAAACCGAGCCTGACGGAAAGACATGGGGTTATAATCCCTCCGATATTGATAGGGATGTTGGGATCCCTGCCACCGAGACCGACTCCTGTAGCAGAAGGAGAACAAGGGCATACCATATTTGCGGGCTGTACTTTGCATCTTCTGTGTGAACTCCACCTTCTCATCGGTGACCTGGTTGAAAAGCCCAGAATGATCGAAAGGCATGTCCTCTATGGAAAAAAAATCAGTTATATAACTATTCCAGAAGGTTCCGAGTGCTCCAGGCAGGCACAGGAATAACCCAGCTGTGTGGATTCACAGAGACCACGAAGAAGATCTAGGGCTGACCCTGTTTAGCTTGCAAGATCAGATGGGATCTGGTACCTTTAGGGTACTTAGACACTTTGTTGCCCACACAGAAGCAGCTCTGCAGCACCTAACATCCTGCTTTGCAACAGCTGCAGAGCTGTTTGGGCTGGAAGTCAACCTGAAGAAAACGGAAGTTCTTTACCAGCCTGCACCACAGGACGAACACCACCATCCCCACATTGCCGTCGGCAAATCTGTGCTTAAGTCCGTTCAGCAGTTCACCTACCTGGGAAGCATCATCTCCTCAGATGCCAAGACTGACAAAGAGATCGATCACAGATTAGCAAAGGCACATAGAGCATTTGGAAGACTTCACAAAAGAGTCTGGAGTAATAAACACCTGAGGCGAAACACAAAAATCAGTGTGTATAGAGCCATTGTACTGTCTATTCTCCTTTATGGATCTGAAACATGGGTCACCTATTGCCATCACCTACGACTCCTCGAACGCTTCCACCAGCGCTGTCTATGCACAATCCTAAATATACACTGGACTATGTGACGAATGTTGCTGTCCTTGAGCAAGCAGGGATCACCAGCATTGAAGCCATGATATTGAGAACACAGCTGTGCTGGGCAGGGCATCTGTCTAGGATGGAGGACCATCGCCTCCCAAAAATACTACTCTACGATGAACTCGCTACGGGTCAGCGTAAGAGGGACGCTCCAAAAAAGCGATACAAGGAGTCCCTGAAACAACATCTCAGGCTTGGCCAAATTGATCACCAACAATGGTCCGCCCTGGCCTCACATCGGGAGGCATGGAGACACACTATCCATAATGCTGCAGCCTTATTTGAGAACTCACGCCGGACAAATCTTGAAGAGAAACGGCAACGCAGAAAGAATCACAATCCGGTAACATCACCCGAGGAAACCTTCTGCTGTGCTTTCTGCAACCAGACTTGTCTATCTTGGATTGGCCTTTTTAGTCATCAGCGCGCTTGCAGAAAGCGCGGGATGAGTCCTTCCTGAATCTTCATTTGCGAAGAAAAGTCAGAGAGAGTAGATGATGAAGTGATTAAAATAGTTATAAGGCATTAGGAAAAGAGGGAGACCACATTACAGATGGATAGACTCAATCAAAGAAGCCACGGCCCTGAGTCTGCAAGATCTCAGGGCTGTTGATGACAGGGTAACTTGGAGGTCTCTCATTCATAGGGTTGCCCTAAGTTGAAATTGACTTGATAGCAATTAACAACAACAAAACCCCATATATATAGCAGAAGTTGAACCCTTGTTCCCTGATCTGTCTTGCAACTGACCAGGAGCACCTCTGTCTTGCATGGATTAAACTTCAATTTGTTTGGCCTCATGTAGTACATTACTGCAACCATGCACCAGTTTAGAAATGAAACTGCTTTGGGAGAGAGAGAGAGAGAGAGGTGTCATCAGCATACTTATGACACCAAACCCCAAAACTCCAGACACCTTCTCTCAGTGTTTTTATATGTTAAATAGCACTGGGGAGAAAGCAGAAGTGTGGGGGACAACAAATGCCTGTGGCCAAGGAGTTGAACAGGAGTCTGTCAGTACCAGCCTCTGGATTTGCACCTCCAGGTAGGAATGGAGCCACTGTATAATAGTACCACCAGATTCCATCCTATCAAGGCATCAACCACCATGGCTGATGCTGCTAAAAGCTGCTGACAGGTCCAGCAGAACCAATAGGGCCACACTCACCTTGCCTAGTTCCCAATGAAGGCTACCAAAGCTGTTTCTGTCCATTAACAGGCCTGAAGCCAGAATGAAATGACACTTCATCTACAAACCTCTGGGCTGAGAGACCACTAGATGCTCCAGTACCATCCCCAAATTGGAGTATTGGAGACTGGCCAGTAATTATCCAACAGTGTAGATTTCAGGGAGGTCTTTTTCAACAGGGGTCTTACAGCTGCTTCCTTGAGGCAGGTTGGAACGTTGTCTTGCTGGAGTGAGGCATTTATTACTCTTGATACCCACCCAATCAGTCTTCCCTCCCAGCCTTTTTAATAAGCCAGGAAGGTCTGGGATGTAGTATACAAGTGGTGGTTTTTACCACTCCAAGGTTCATATTCATAGGCTGTACAAATGGAAACAAATATCCATTCACGTTAGACACTGAGGAGCCAAAATTACATCCACTGGTCCTGGTTTGATATAGCTTTAAAGTCCAAGAGAAAACGACAACGCAGAAAGAATCACAACCCAAAAACATCACCCAAGGAGACCTTCTGCTGTGCTTTCTGCAACCGGACTTATCTCGGATTGGCCTTTTTAGTCATCAGCGCGCTTGCAGAAAGCGTGGGATGAGTCCTTCCTGAATCTTCGTTTGCGAAGAAAAGCCAGAGAGTGAGAGAGAGAGAGAGAAAGTCAGCGCAAGTTTAAACGGTTTTATTTGCAAATTGCTTAGCACACTGTTCACAGCAGGCTATCAAGTGGTCTGGATCCCTAACTGATGAGGAGCCATAACTGCTCAAAACAGTTCCTCTGGATGGCTCTCTGTTGGTGCAATGGTGGAAGAGAAAAATGATTTTTTTTTCACTTCCCACACTGCCAGAGCGTAGACCTTCATGTAGGCTCTGTCTAGCCAGCATTCAATTAGTTCCGCGCCTGGGTTTTCTGCCAATGTCACAATAGTTTTACTATGTCACTTGTGTCATTGCCACCCTAGAGATCTAGGATGCTGGTTTACTTTTATTCCATGAGTGAGGACACTCAGGAGCAATTGTATCCTCTGCTCTGGCCATGTCACCATTCCAGACATTGGCCACAGTTTCAACAGAATCTGTTGAATCTCAGCAGGAAAATCTTGGAAAAGTTTCATGAAACCTTCCAGACCCATCAGCCTCCTAGAGCAGACCATCTCAACAGGTTGGAATGCCAGTACTGCTATCCAGACTAATTGAACTAGAGGATAGTTCAGGGATTACCAACACCCTATTATGGGTCCCTCTCCCAAAATAATATGACTGTTCTCTGCTATATTGCCCTCTGCTGTGTGTCACTGAAATAGCTGCTCCTGCTGTGCTTTCTACAACCCAACTTGTTTATCTCAGATTGGCCTTTTCAGTCATCAGCACGCTTGCAGAAAGCACGGGATGAGTCCTTCCTGAATCTTTGTTTGCAAAGAAAAGCCAGAGAGAGAGAGAGAATCCCATCATCTTCTTTTGAAAACACATGCTTCTTGTGATCAGCTGGCAATGCTGTACATTCAACTGTTAAAGAAGTAAAATCCTATTTTAGTGGGTAGATGTTAAAATGCATGAAATCCTCACTTTTAAGAAGCAAGGGAACAGTCCCTTGCCCTTGCGAAGAAAAGCCAGAAAGAGAAATATATATGGTATAAACATAATTTTTTGTTGTAAAATTTTGAGCATCACTTTGCTTGCATGGGAGATTCATGCAATGGACCAGCAGTTACTGCACTCCCTGGTGTCTAGGACTGGAATATATAGTGAGCATTTCCAATTTGGGTGACACTGTTTTATTTTCCATACTTATCAGCACATTTTTGTTAGAATTTGAGTGGAGGCTTTAATTGGTGCATGGACAGGGTAACATGGGGAACCCTGCATAAGCCACTCTAAACTTTCCATGGAAGTGTAAAAACTTAGCAGTCATGAAGATGTGTGAAAGGGAAATCCCATTTGTGTAACTTCTCCTGTTTTCAAACTTCTATTCCAGACTGTCACCTCAAGCCCACCCTTTACTCCACTGGATTACTCCACGCTGGATTACGCTGGCTTTGGATTACTCCATGCTGAAGTGTTAGCTGCTACTAAAAGGCAAATCTCTCACTCTGACTTTTAAGGGACAGTGTTATGAAGTACCATATTTCCAGGTTTTTCCAGTCATCAAGATACTTAGGAGATTATCAGATAGACTGTAAAGTCCATTGCAGGCATGGAACAGAATTGGGAAAGGGCTTACCTTTCAGACAACGTCATTCTGTTCCCATGCTGCTGCCATTCTGCTCCCATTCTGCCCCAGGATACCTTGTTCATGGGGAAACATCGTTAATAGACCACCCGTTAAGTTTCTGTAATGGAATCATGGGTGGTCTCAAAGATGCCCCATTGCTCTCTCATTATGCTGGTGCGACGCCAGCTGCGGGGGGAAGTCTGTTGTGGACACTTTCGGGTATGATTGGGACAAGAAGGTAAGTTAAACACACACCCCTTCCCGGGTTACTTGTAAAAGTTTAAGAAAGACTTGGGGTTAGGGTTTTGAGTTTTTTTGCGGTTTTAAAAATTTTTTTCCAACACATTGTTCACTCATGAGAACGGGTGGGATTTCATTTACGGGACATGAATGCAGCTTTGCGACAGCTGCATTCACTCCCGGTCAGCGAGGGTTGGGGAAGGACGTTCCTATTCTGCGACGGAGGTAAAGTGTGCGAAACTTTTTTTAGTATCACGGAACAGGGACGGGAGTGGGGTGGGTAGGTAAGTTCTGGAACAGGATCCGTTATAAGGGCCCATCAGATAATCTCCTTAGAGTGACATTCAACCAACATCACATCTCTTTCTATAGCAGAAGTCCTTAAAGCACTCTGATAATTTTGTCAGTAAGACCTTTCTAAAAAAAAGCCACTATATAAAATTGGGGTGGGGGCAAAGGGAGGGGAGACTTTCCTGCTAGTTTGGAGAGATAATTATTGTCAGGAATCCCTAAAACGCCAGGCTGGAACTATTTAAGCAATTTATCCAGCATTTTAGAGGAAACAGAAACTTCACTATGTTGAAAGAACAGCATTAGTCTTGCAAGTCACAACATTAAATGATATGCATGTTTCTAAATTAAAGTGAGCCAAGAAGGGTTGTGGGTGGCTGCCTCTTCCTATGAGCTACATAACCCTCTACTTATTCCAAGTAACAAACATATGCTCTTTTACTGCCTCCATGAGGAGAATCAGATGCACTGTCATGGCCAGACTGTTTACTCTCTTGGCAAGTTAACATGGGACTGCCTTTCCAACATCACTCAGTAAAGTATTTTGTAAAAGCAAAAGAAGATTCCATTTTACTAGATCACCCACTTTCTTGTCTCCTAACTGCAGGGTGGGGAGAGTAACATGTATATTGTTATTACCATGAGGCCACTACTTCTGGATTTATTCTACTTTCTGCCTCAGTAACACAGCATAAAATATCTGTTTCACTGCAAGCTGGGATATGACAATCTTTGAAGAGGTTGCCAACACTTGCTCAAGTTCCAGACAGTCACCTCTACAGACTGACAACCTGTAGCAAATACTGATCCCAATGGTTATTGCAATCTTACAAGGACATCCTACAAGAGGACTAGTTGTGAACTATAGGATCAGGACACTGGCAGCCAGTGTGGCATAGTTTACTTTGTGTGCTGGACCAGAACCGAAGAGATCCATGCTCAAAGCCACACTGTGTGAGCCTGCACCAGTTCCACACTCTCAGTCTAACCTACCTCATATAGCTCTCATGTGGATAATGTGGGGCAGGGGGAGAAGGAACGGAATACATTGCTGCAAGATCCTTGGAGGAAAGGTGGGGTGCAGATAAAATAAACAGCATTTTCATTATTTTAATTTGAATTGCATTATTCTACCCAGCCTACAGTTATTTGTGTGACTCACAAGACAGATTCACCATTAAAAGTACACCGCAGAACAATAAAAATATGAAACACAAGATGATGTTACTTAAAGGGATTGAGTGAATAAAATGCTCTATGCCTGGTGCCAGAAAGACCATCAAGATGGCATCAGGCAAACCAGTTTGGGAAGGCTATTCCATAACCAGGATACTACAAGTTCTTTAAGTAACCCCTCAGAAGATGACACAATGTGTTTCAACAAAGCTTCTACTGCCAAAGTTAAAGGGCATTCTTTATTATGATTTATAACCAAGAAAGGATTAAATTTAATCTTTACACAAGTATGATGCTTATATCACATTACAATAAAGACTCCATTTTTAAAGTCTTCCTTGCTTTCTACTATCTTAAAAGAATTTAAAAAGTCAGTATGTTTAACATTTAACACACAGTGGGGTCTTCAACAGGGAGGAAGTGCAGACAATCTGTTTTAATTGTTTTTATTGCAAGAGAGTCACAGACGGAGGGGGGTGGGGAAAAGAGGAAATAAAATGCATATGAAAGCCTTCCTACCACACACAGCACTGTGGTTAGGACTTGTCAGCATTCCCTACAGACACAGAACTGTTTCATGCTGAAAACAGATGCCCAAAGAGGTATGGCATACCAAACTATAATTCCTATCACAACTGAAGGAAAAGCCAATCTGTGCACTTAAAATGTGAACATAAAAAAGATCAGAAAAGATGTTTTCATGTGGCATACAGAGTATTCTCTTAGTGGTATATGCAGCTGCTGCAGCAATAAAAATAACTGCTCACAAGTAAAATTGGTGTACAGTATCTCCTGGAGATGTTAGTGGAGATGTAGCAAATGCCTGTGGCCAAGGAGTTGAACAGGAGTCTGTCAGTACCAGCTTCTGGATCTGCACCTCCAGGTAGGAATGGATGTAACAACATGGTTAGGAGGGCACTTCACATGACTAAAACTGAGGGCATGAGTCTCAACTGCCATCAAAGCAGAAGGGAACATGATCCACATGAAGGCTGGATGTGCTATCAGCTACACTTGTAATGCTGCTCTTTGAAAAAACATGTAACACAGCCGCAGTCTCAATGGATTGAATCAAGGGATGGACAACCTCTTTCATCTTGAGGACCAAATTCCTTTTCAGAGACACGCCCATGGCTACATTCCAGTGATGGGCAAAGGCAACAGGATGGGACCAAAAATACCAGCATCTGTTACATTATTTTAGCTAAAAGATCTTAAACTGCACTTAGGAGAAACACTTTCAGAATGTATGAAAAACTATACAAAAGCCAGGAAACCACCAGACAAATGGGGCTATTGAAAAGGGGAGGGTATGGGTGGGGAGTAAGAGAGCTAAACTGCAACTCCAGCAGGCTAGACAAATGGGATGTTCTTTGAGTAATGAATTCTTCAGATAAAAATAGTAAAGGAGGAGATTACTTCGACTATCTATTTCTTAGAAGGCTCAAACAGAACCCAAATAAGTCTCAGAATGTATTTTAGAAGAATCTGTATGAGAACTGAAGTGGAAAAGTAGACTGCAATGACTAACACACACACAGACACAGACACACCAGATATCTGTACTGCAGCATCAATGGCAGGCTGTTCCTCAGTCTTATTAAAACTTACAGCACAATCCTTTCTACTCAGCAGAGCTTAAATTGTGTTCTGCTTCCCCTTTTTTTTGGCTGCTGCCATAATCACACCTTCATTCCCACAGAAAGGCAAGTAAGCCACACATGCAGTAGAATTGAAGCTTTGGATGTCATACAGGCACAGACGTAAAATTGCGCTGCTACAATAAGACTCACTTGCTACTCCTGACGCAATTCCATAAAGCAGTCCTCCTCCATCTGGCTCTGGCTGAAAGACATGGGTGCCTGGGGGAGGGCTCCTCTCTTGTCTGATGAAGTTATATAGCAATGTTTTCACAAGCCTGCTGGTGTACGGGAGACTGAAAATGCAAAACAGTTGAACATTTTAGTTGATCTCTGATGGAACTAAAACAAAATTTAAATGCCAAACTCACATAATTCTTTTCACTAGCATAGTCTTTCACTGTTTTATAAAATTATATAACATGCCAGGGCTTAATGTAAAAACAAAACAAAACAAAAACAAAAAACCCAAAAACATTTGAAAATAGGTCAGTAGGAATTAAATGTAGACATTCTTAACACCAGCTAGATCTAGGCCTCAGGAACACGTATTTGAAAATAAATCTCCAGTCCCTAAAAGTATTCTCCAAAGTGGCTAATATGGTTGCAATAGAAAATCCAAACGCTTATTCATCCATGAGGTTAACTGTCTTACCCAAATGTCCTTCAAGACAGCATCTCTCAAGCATTAAAATGCTAGCTCCACTTTCTAAATACAGTTGTCCCTCCGTATCCATGGATCTGGTATCCACAGATTTAAGTATTCACGGCTTGAAAATATTCTTAAAAAAAGAGGTAAGTCACCTTGTCCTGTCCATAGTCAACCAAATATTGTACTCACACCCAAGACTCCCAGGTGGGTTGTTTGTTCATCTGAAAACTTACCATATATTCCAGAGAGATATGGAGTGGCTGGACGAAGCAGCTCCCCCTTTGCTAGAGGGACAGGGCTGCTACTTCTGGAATGACCTCTACTGGCCTGCCACTATTTGGATGGTGTCTGGGGATAGAGGACCAGTAGGCCAACAAGTAGTGGAGGCAGCAGCAGCAGCAAGGAAGGGTTGCATAAAGCACTCACTGAACTGCTGGGGAAGAGACAGATTGCTTCTGTCAGAGCTAACCACTTATAGGCTTCCAAAGTTAAAGTGAGAGCCCTAGGCAACCTCCCTCCCGGCCCACTGGTCTAAGCACAGGAGGCTCTCTCACTTTCCGCCCAGCATCAGAACTGCTGCGTCAAGGAGAAGCTGAGAGAATAAACAAAATAATAATTGAGAGGCACTTTCTACTGCAGTAAGTTTTTCCTAGATCAGCTAAATCTCACAGAGTAATCAGGATTCTATACTTGTGGGACATGACAAAATATTGTACTTTTCACATCAGCACCTATTTTCACAGTCTTGGCAATTCTTTGTATAGATCAGTCAAAAGATCGCCTTCCACAGTTGTAAGATTCAGTTCACAGTTAGTTTGAAAGACCCTGTGTTATCACAGGTAAATGTATAGCTAAATAAAAAAGCTTTTGCAATATTCTGAGGGAAAGCACTAATGTTTACTCCCAATAATGAAAGCAATCTATAGAGATAGTGGCACTGTGGTTTGACATACCATCGACCATGCATGAGGTATCTGTGTGCAATGCTTTCCCGCAGAATTTCCTTGTGAAAAAGCTGGCAGGAGAGGAAAACGACAAGAGTTGTCACTGCTTCCAGAGAGATGCTATATGTTATGTCTCTGCAAAGAAAAAGTAATAATAATAGTAATTAAAACCAATATATTTATTTGCTAGCTAATCTTTTTTCTATGAAAGGCTAATGTTTGACATTAATGTGTTTGCAATA
The DNA here is from genome assembly GCA_030847615.1 of Gambelia wislizenii. Classification (NCBI taxonomy): domain Eukaryota; kingdom Metazoa; phylum Chordata; class Lepidosauria; order Squamata; family Crotaphytidae; genus Gambelia; species Gambelia wislizenii. The sequence goes on along the minus strand of JAUMIR010000002.1, from coordinate 430,826,518 downwards.
AGACTGGAGTGAGTGAGTCCTTGAGAATTAGGCTCATGTCAACAGCAAATCTCTTCCAGTTGTATTTACAAATAGACAGTGAATCAAGGCTGTAGAATTCAATATTATTCCATTTCTACTTCCCTTATTGCTTCATCTTATTACTGTATTTATTAGCTATACTTACATCCCATTTTCCTTCAATATTTTAAAATATCCCACCTTTCTCCCAAAGTTGGGAGGCAAGGCGCTTTGAAACTTATTAAAACATCTTAATAAAAATGATAAATAAAACACCACACTAATAAAAATATATAAAGTTCAGGACCTCCATTAGGATCCAGTTAGCCACAGAAACCCTTCCTGAATTTTTTTTTATATATAAAAATATATTTCGCTTGGTGGAAGGATATCAGGGAGTGGGCTAGCCTAATTTTCCTGGGAAGGGCATTACAGAGGATATTTCCCGCTCACCATTTTATTCTCACAATAACTTTTTTCAAGTTCACAGGCCCAAGGTCATCCATTTTACGCCGCCCTTCCTTTACAACTTGTCAGTGTTTAAATGTAAAGTTTCATTTACACAGAAACAGGATCTTCTTCACTCCTATTCTAGCCATGTACTTGTGGTATTTTTGTAGAAGAAATGGAAAAGGCAAACACTTTTGGAAGCTTTGTTTTCAGAGTCACAGTGTAACTTACAAGTTACAATGCAGTCCTACACAAATCTACTCATATGTAAGCCTGATTAAGTTTACTCTGACTCAGTGTGGTGTAATGGTCTCAGTGTTGGACTAAGACTCTGGGAGATCAGGGTTCAAATCCCCACTAGGCCATGGAAACCCATTGGATGAGTTTCACACTCTCTCAGCCTCAGAGTAAGGCCATGGCAACTCCTCTCTAATCAAACCCTGCCAGGAAAACCCTGTAATAAGTTCACTTTAGCGTTTCTGTAAGTCAGAAATGGCTTGAAGAGACATACAACAACTCCTTCTCTCAGGTAAATGTGTGTATATTATTGTACTCAGTTGCAGTTTTACATAACTGCATGAAGTCTCATTATAACTATTAACTACTTATATGTAACTATTACACTATATATAACTATAACTATTGAAGTTTCATAATATAACTATTATTACTACTTATAAAATATCTACTTTTAGCTAGACGATGTACGTGTTGCATGGTGCTGCAACCCAACTAGCTGTTCCATGTTAAGGCCTCTCTCTGTAATCATTACAGTGTAATGTTTAGGAACACTCAACTCATGTTGAGTTTTTATGTGCTTTCCTTCACCCCACATCACATCTGGCAGCAACACATGTGTGCACGCACATGTATGCAAGCACCACATAATAATTCACAGGTTATTCTTTACAGAAAAAAGGAGAAAGATGCTTTGGGTGGTGTATCTCTAGCAATAGAGTCCCCAGACTTTGTAGGCAATAACCCCATGATCTCTAGTAAGTATAGCCAATGGTCAAGAATGTTGGAGGTTGCAGTCCACCAGCATCTGGGAACAGAAGAGTGAGAGCCACTACTATATAGATTAACCTACAGTAGCTTTTTGAACAATAGATACTTCTTTTTCTTCAGTTGCAACCCAGTGAACTTATTTCACTGGAAACATTAAGGTTTAAAAGTTCAGTAATTTAAGAAGATTGCCAGAACAAACTGATTCACACTGCATATTTTAATACAGGAACAGGGTTTGATTGCCATACTTCCTGAGGGTCCACCAGAAAGGTGAAATAGAAGTTGCTAAAGAAGATAGGTCAGTTTAAAACACTGAAAAGCAAAGCTAAATATCTGGTTATTGGTCTCAGGATATATATTCAAGAGCTCAATGGGAACACAATCGTTGCCCTTGGCACAGCTCCCAAAATTAACACCCACTAATGGCTAACATGCATGCAAGAAATACACTCATTATGACTGTCAAGAAATGCTTGGGAAACTTCCCAATTTACTTTTAAAAAGTAATTGAAAACAAAGGTCTAATAGTGACCTGCCATTCCCTTCTTACTGAAAAGAACAGGAAATATTCCATGCTAATTCTCCCACCTCCACAGAAAGGAAGGGAGTGCATTCAGAGGCTACAACAGGGAATTAAGATGTCTTGTTTACAAGTCATTCCATATGCTTGGACAAACCTCAGACACTCAATAATTTGATCTCCCATTTCTATCTACATTTGAATTCATCCATAAAAATAAAAATAAAAAATCCATAAACAATGTGAAACCGAATTCATTAAGCTGTCCTAAAATGAAAAGTTCCTCCTGCATGTCTTACCAAAGCTAACTCTTTTCATCCTTGCATCAAATGTCCTTAGATGGTAATTCCAAAACGAAAATGAAAACCTGCTCTAGTTCTCTTTTAGTAGTATGGTTGACTCATACAAACTAGATGCGTTCAGATGTAATGGCAAAATATGGTTTGCTGTTAAAAACACAAGTAACCCTTAACCTTCTGTGATCCCTTGCCTTCTTCACCTACTCTATTATGTGGGAAGAATCTACAAACTTGTTATGCTGGCTAATGAAAAGCCACAACATGCTGATGTGACCCACTGCATCAACCATGATGGCCATATTTAGACAGAAGAACAAATAACAGTTTGCCACTCACCAGGGCATAAAGTTCTAAATTCCTCTCCTTCCACAGAAAACAAGGGAGAGGGGGGAGCAAGCTCAAAGCCACTTATAGTCATAATGGCAAACCATGAATTGCCATTATTTCTGAATTGCACTCAGTATAGAAGTAAGGATTAAAGCAATTCTTGCAGTTTTAGGTTTAATTTCAATTGCATGTCTTTGTCAGCTGTCCTTATAAAAGGAAAGTAATTGATGATGGAGAGAAAGATTTACGGTATTGATGTCTAGGGAGCGAGCAAAATGATTGTGAGATTCAAAAATAAAGGTGCTGGGTTTTTCCTAAGGATTTTTCCTCCTAGCACCTTTTATGTACTAAGGGGCTTTACAGAGCTGAACAGCCTGTTCTCTCTCTCTCTCTTTTTCAAGTCAGCATTCATAATTCTGGCTGGGTAAAGGAAAAGATTTAAGCATACTTACATACACACCCAGATGGCAGGGAAGATAACAAGGCAAATAAAAACCTTTGTGGTCTCTGACATGTTAACATCTTTTATGCATGTCCTGAATTGTCAACGCTACTCAATTTAAGTAGTACAATATTTTAAAGAGTTGGTTGAAAGATTAAAAAGTCAGAAATGCAAACCTATCTTGACTATACAGTGGGCCTTCAGTATCTAGTGGGGTTTGGTTCCAGGACCACCTGTGGATACCAAAATCTCAGGATGATCAAGTCCCATTATATAAAATGGCACAGTAAAATGGTGTCCTTATATAAAATGGCAAAATCAAGGTTTGCTTTTTGGAATTTCTTGGGAGGAAATATTTTCAAACCATGATTGGTTGAATCTGTAGATGCAGAATCCATTGATACAGAGGGCTGACTGTGTGTGTGTTTGTGTGTGTATCTCAAAACTTCTCATTTTGACATGAAATACAAATTTAATATATGAATTGTTAATTAACTCCTTGGATATATACTTTTCATTTATAGGTGATTTTCAGACTACACTGTTATAGTGTTACTATTCCACTTTAACTGCTCTGGCTTCCTGCTGTGGAATTCTGGGGTTTGTAGTTTAGTGAGGCCTAAGAGCTCTCTGGCTGAGAGTTACAATTGCCCCTCCCTAAACTGCAAATCCCAGGATTCAACAGGAGGCAGCTATAGCAAATATAGCTGTACAGTAAATACAGTAAAATACAGTAAAACACTGTAACACTGTTCTCTGAAAATCTAGATAGTAGCTTCATCTTGTCAACAACACAAACACATACACACTCATGTACACAAACACCAGATTTCTCCTGTAATTGTCTTATCCTCTTGTCCTCATGGGTCACTTTTCCTAATGAATTGTCTGCAATTAACTTCATTCCTGGACATAACATTTTTGTCTCCGATTAATAGCATTATTCCTTAAGTACACCTTGTTTAAAGAAAAGGGGAGGCAGACTTGGGCAACTGATAGACGACAAACTATGGAACATATACAGTAGGGCTCCCATATCTGCGGGGGATTGGTTCCAGGGGGCCCCATGGATACAAAAAACTGTGGATAACAGTGAACACCATTGAAAATAATGGGACATCCAATTAAAAACACCACAGAGTTGCCTTGGGGAACCTAGAAAAAGTCTAGGGAGGATGCCTCTCTAAACATTTTCTAGGAAAACTCTATGGTAGGTGTGCTGTTTTGTGTCCTGTGGATAACTGAATCAGTGGATAATGAATCAGTGGATATGGGGGTCCTGCTATGCATACAAATTAACAGTTCACATGCCATGGATTTAACTGTACCTGACTCTAAGTTCAGCCAAGAGCCCATCCCTACCATTAGAGATAATCTCGGGCATCAATGGCTGGTGCCTTCCCTATCCCACCCCATCCCACATATTTCTTTTGAAAACTCCTTTCATAGCTCTCTTGCCATGCAGCATTTTTGAGTGGATGAGATCACTTCTTTTCAAGAAATACACACTAAAAGCCTCATTGGGCTGATGGAACTTGTTCCATGGAACCTTGGGTCTTGGCAATTGATTTTTATAGGGGTTGACTGCGGCTGTAGACTGTTATCAAATAGAGGGACTGGCTATCACTAGTCTCCATGTGGCCTCATGCTGCCTTCCAACAAAGACAATGATTTATGAACGTGCCTATTTTACTCAGCCCTTTCACCTTTCACCATTTCCTCTAATCTGCCCCAGACAGAAGTATCACTGTTTTAGGAAGTACCAACAATGCCTCTTTGCATAATCAGAATGACTTCTCTAAATCATGCCACAAATTCACTAGACAGCAACTGCCCAAAAATTACTGTAATAATGACAGGACCATGTTTCATGACAGCAAAGCTTCCAAAGAAAACAGCTGTGCCTTTATCAGGATGCTAAATGGCTGTCCAATTTCCAAGTGAAAAAGAAACCAGCAATGTAAAATATAAAATGTATCCAAGAGAGAAACATGAACTTCAGCTGCTAATCCGGGAAAAACAAACAACTTCTAATGAAATTGTTCAACACAGGTCTAGACAGTATAAACTTTTTTTAAAAAAGGAGATAACTAAACACACAAGAAGTCAAGATTAACTCCCTGCTTCTACAGATACATAAACATATATATATATATATATATATATATACATATATATATATATATATATACACACACCTGAAAACATAATTTTGAATTATAAACAAAGTTTGAAAAAAAGTTGTACTGCTTTTTTTTTTAAGGGACTCAGAAAACAAAGCTTCCAAAAGTTTTTTTTTAAATCCACCAAGAAGTGAAATAAAATTAGCATGTTGCCTTTTCCATTTATGTTTTCAAAGTACCACAAGTACATGCCTGGAATAGGAGTGAAAAGGATCATGGCTGGGTAAAGAATGTCAGCTACAGACTGATATGCTAGAGACACCTGCATAAACTTCTGAATGACACAGCTTTATATACATCCTTATTTTAAGGAAATAATGTTTGTTTTCTGGCTCAGTGGTAGCACTCAACCTATTTTACACACCCTCAACATCCCTTGCCACTGCAGCTGCCACAAAGAGAACAAGATTCTTGCAAGCAGGCATGCTCAGAGGCTCAGAGTGTGGCAGTTAGAGTGGTGTAATTGTGCTTTGGAAAATGCTTTCGCCACCATGCTCTATGGTTGGACTTGCCTGCCTGGCATGTTTGCTCAGTACCAGTAATGGTAGCTAGATCCCATTACAGCATAAAAATCACCATCTCACTCTCTTTCAGGATGACCACCTTCCCACAAAATATCTCCTGAATCTCTCTCTTGATTCTTATAAGAGAAACAGTGTGTGTAAAGGTCATGATTTAAAAACAGTCAAGTCCTGGCTTCCCTCACTACTAGCTCTGATAACGTATTGTTGTAAGGCAGTCCCTGAAGTATTTCCTGCAAGGGAGTGTGGCCCTTCGGTTTTGTTTTTTGTTTTTAAAAAGAAATTGCTCATTTATGCATTGTGGCATTGCTTAAACTCACTGTTCCAATTAGGGCCAGACAGCAATCTATTTCCATGTAAATAGAATTTTACAGAATAATATAGTCGGCCCACCACATCCACAGATTCTGCATCCACAGATTCAACTATCCATGGCTTGCAAATATTCCCCTCCCTCAAAAAAAATGTCCAAAAACCAAACCTTGATTTTGTCATTTTATATAAGGGGCACTGTTTTACTATGCCATTGTATATAATGGGACTTGGGGATTCATGGGGTTTGGTACCCACAGGGGGTCCTGAACCAAACCCCAGTGGATACCAAGGGCCTACTGTATAAGCAAAAGAGAAAAGCTAAATAACATCTGAATTATTTTGAAAACTTTCCAACTGTTTTTGCTTCAGAAAGCATTCAGCATAAATAGGTTGGTATCAATCAGCCTGGGTATGTAACACCTCCTTTTGTTCCTGATTTTTCTTTCTTTCTTTTGAACACCTACTCCAAAGCAGGAAAGATTGCTTCTGGCATTTCAAACATCTGCTGGTCCAATAGGCATATCACTTGTGTTGTTTTTCTGACCATTATGAAATTGGCAAAATGTTGAGTCATTTGTTGTTGTTGTTACTTGGGAGTTCAGAAACAATGAGGACTGCATCTCTTCACGAGGCAAAGAAAACAGAAATCCTGCAATCCGTGGTATAAAATCTACTTACAAAAGAGGGATCTCAACAATAAGTTGAATGAGGCAGCACAGTAACTCTTCTATAAGGTCTTCACATTCTGCTCCTAGAAGAAAACAAGATATCCATTGTGGCTGTAAGCTTTAATATTGGCAATGGTGCTTCCTCTCCTTTACAGGAAATAACTCCCCCCATACAATTCTCATTTACTGAATTCAGTCCCCCACCCCTGCAAAAAAAGTCTTTTATTTACATTTCAGGCAGGCGGAGGATTGGATTAATCCATATAAATAAATCCTGAGCCTTCAGATTTTTACCATTACTACCATGGACAAGCTACAGACAACCCTCTGTATCCATGGATTCTGCAACCATGGATTCAGCCATCCACAGCTTGAAAATATTCCCAAAAAAAGAAATTTCAAAAAGCAAAACTTGATTTTGCATTTTATATAAGGGGCACCATTTTATTATGCCATTGCATATAATGGGACTTGAGCATCCACAAATTTTGGTATCCATGGAGGGTTCTGGAACCAAACCCCAGCAGATGCCAAAGGCCCACTGTATAGGGAGAGCTTTTCTAGAAGATAGGCAAAATACTGTGTCTCATGGAAATTCAATTTCAAACAATGAAAGGAATTGGTAAATATGCCAGCAGAAAGAATTTAGGGCAGAAATGAAATTACATAGCTGACAAAGTGCCTGAGACTCCTTTTTGTGTTGTCTCTTATCAGCATCCTATGAGGGAGATGAATACTATTCCCATTCCTTAAAAAAAGGAATTAAGGCTGACTTGCCCAAGACAGAACTGCCTAATGATAGTCTGGACTCATCCCCAAATGCTGCAATCCAAGTCCAAATGTCCAGACCCTGGTTCACATTAGGTTTTATTTATAGTTCATTCTTCAGATTTAAATATTGTTAATACTTATAATCAAATCAATGAAACAATTAAAAGTAGGCTATGTTGATACCATGACTTTGTTTTAAATTTATCAATATTTTGAAACATATCTGAAGGACTATGGTTTTACTAGGCTGTGACAAGGAGAGATTTTATGCTATCATTTCCACCTCCCAGAGAGCTCGAAAACTACCGGTATTGCTTTAAAAAAGCAGAGAGGTTGCATGAAAATTCCCTTCAATGTTTTATAGTTTATATCAACCCTGTTCTGCAGGTAAGCATCAAAAAAGTTCAAGACAATGGCAAGTCTCATAGCGTAACAGGTTTAAAGAATCAAAGGAGAAATAAAATTTAGCACCTGGGAGATTAAAATGTACGTTTTACTGAAAAGTATCTGAATTTGGATCCAATCTGTAGCAGTGCCAGATTAAGATATTTTCTGCCTAAGGTGAAAGACGATTCAACACAGAGAAGAAGCTGACTGGTGTAACAGCTGGATTTTCTTCAAGACACTTGCAATGAGCCAGCATCCTCAATCACTCCCAAGGAGGAAGAATAAGCTAGCTAGCCTAGGTGGCATTGTACAGATAAATCTTCGTTAACAAAATAGATGTGTTCCTGGGTTACTGGGCATTACATCTTTAACTGAAGCCTTAGTACCAGAGGAAGAAATAACATGGGAAGAATAGGGATAGGCACCTACCCACCTAAAAGAAGAGTAACTTGAATGTTGTTTAGCCAACTTTTTATTCAGAGCTAAAGATATGCACATGTGAAATGAAACAACTAAGTCAGGTAAGCTTTGCACGAATAAGTAAAATAATCTTCTAGAGACTACTTTAAGACTTCCAAAATGCCTCCAGGGATTTTTCTTTCACTACAATTTCCATTCTGATGGACAAATGAATATATCTATTATTTTAAAAAAAACATGCTGCAGGGAGGTGGGGGGAGCTGGTGAGGCTTATCCGTTCTCCCCTTTTCTCTCTGTTCTGCTGTTCATACATGGTCAGTAAGGGATTCCAAAGGTAGCTGCTGTTTACCTTGCCTGTTGTAAGCAGACACACTTGGCTACAGTTAGATTGGACAGAATGGAATCCTGGTCTTCCCCCACTCAAGATTTATTGTATTGGCTACAGAGATGCTTCTGCAACCCAACACTGACAGTCTGTGTTTCTCCAGCCTGCCTTCACCATCCTCCTGACGCTGGTGCTAAGGACAAGGAGGAAAAGGGAGGCTGGGCAGGCAAATAAAGGCTTTATAAAAAGGGTCTTTATTAACTATGATATGCCTGTACAGTCTACACAGCACACAAAGTGCTGTCCTCCTACTGAGGGCATCAGCTGTGGAATGCATTCAGAGGAAATGCATTCAGAAATGGTGGGGTGGCTATTAAACTTCCCCTGGCCATGTCCCAGACCCAGAGACAGTCATTGCAGACTGCCTAATATAAATGTCAGCCTTGGATCTACAAGTAGCAACATTAAGGGATTTTCAGAGGGTGGTTGCAACCTACAACAGAGTCATGCTCTAAACCAGGATTTCTCAACCAGGGTTCCCTGGAACCCTAGGGTTCCCAAAGAGGTTGCTAGGGGTTCTGCCAGATATTGAGATTGAAAAAAATAAACTTTTCTTTTTTTGAGCTGTAGATATAATACTTTTAAGGCAGGGGTTCCCTGAGACCTGAACGTTGTTTCAAGGATTCCACTAGGGTAAAAAGGTTGAGAAAGGCTGCCCTAGACTAAAGATAGGCTGTAGCAGCTTCCTAAGGTTATTGCTATGGCTTAAGTTTCTGTAAATTAAGGGAAAACATGTAGCAAGAGTAAAGAAAAATAAAAAGACTGAGCAAAGAAGAGAAAGATACCACACAAAACAGAATTAAGTGGGTCCCTCTTTTAGTTTGGGGATAAAGGCAAGTTCAGGATCTCAGAGGTTAAAGACAAAAGGGCACAATCAACCGTGTGATACACAATTAGCAATTCTTGCAGTGTTGCACTTCCTTATGAAATTACTATCAGCACTGCACACAGCTGAAAAAATAAGCTGTGGGAAGTGTTTTCTGCTCAGATGCAATCATTAAGCAAAAGCCTTAAAATGTAATTGCTTTCATTTGAATGCTTTGCAGGGTCCAAACGCAACAGGATTGTCTTCTTCCCCTCATCCAGCTATGTTTACTTGGGGACATGTCAGTCATTTACCTCCACAACATCTTCATGTTTGCATACATTCAGAGAAACAGAGTACTCTCCAATGCAAACTTTGTAGAATGAAGTGCTGCCAGAAAGGGAATGTTATGTGCCATCATTATCCAAGCTTCACAACATCCCAAATGAGGAAATTATCCCAATTTTATAGAAGGGTAAACTCAAGCAGGAAACAATCAGCTGGCAGAAGATCACAGTGAAGCAAAGATCACACCAAGGAGGAACTCCAATTTCCTGGCTTCTGGATCCCTGTTCCAAACCAACAGACCACACACAAGCACCTTCTTTTTAAAAAATGTCATGTTGTCTATTTAAAAAAGGCAATTAAGTGCCACTTTCTTCAAACAAAATACTATTACAGGTTCTACTATCCTGATTAGTAGGGAATGGACTACCTTCTAAGGTTTTGCCTGCCAGATACAAAAGAACATTAATGTTCTTTAATGGCTGGAAGTGATTTAATGCCCCCCCTCTCCCCCTGCCTTTGGAATGTGACACCAACCAGAACTAGTGGGCAGAGCAAAGAGAAACCATTGCAATAGTACACTGTAAGCAGGAAAGAGATGGAGAGCTGTGACCTTAGATGGACTGGAAGCAGTTGGGGAGGAAGGGTTGCAGGGATCCAAGCAGCTGGTCTCTGAGGATTTGGTGTGGGATCTCCAGCTTTGCTTCCTGCTGTAGGAATCTATTGCTTCCAATAGGCTCACAATTATAAATCAATCAAACATTACAAAGATGTCATGTATCTCTAATCCAGAGGAAACCAAATCCTGTAACAATACACCTTGACTTTTCATTGCTTGCGGAAGTGGAGAGTACTTATGCCACTGTACAAAGTAAGGACTAAAACAGATGTGATGGAGCTATGGGTAAAGCTTTCACCTCAGCAAGTGTTCTACTTGTCCCTTGTTGTGTATAAAATGTATCTGCTGTGAATTAGAGTTGGGGCACAAGCACATACTGTAGTACTGACTCCATATGTAAACAGCAATGCCATAATGGGAGTGCATTTGACAAGGAATGCATGGAACATTTATATACAGGGCAAAAAAATTATCTGTCTGTTTCAGCCCTTAATGAATATTTCTGTAATGGTTAAAAGCTCACTTGAGATTTTTTTTTTTAAAAAAAGCATTATCTTAGCCTTTCTGCTTAGGTGTTACCCAGCATAGCCACCATTTCAACATTTAACTGTTCATGATTTCTTCACAAAAAGAATATGCAAAATGAATGCTTGTTCCCAAGCATTGAACAAGTCATTTTATACTTGGCACATCTCCTACCCTGGGATCACTTACTTATTTATAATATTTGGTTGCTGCATTTAACCCCAAACTCAAGACAGTTAACAGCAAAAAATTTAAAGCAATCAGGCACATGTAGAAAGGATAAAGAGTGTGAAAATATCAACACAGCAGAAACTGCTAATAAACTATTTTCCTGGAGATTTTTTTTTTTAAATTAAGCATTTCCAATAGCATTCTAGTCAAATCAAGCAAGGGGGAAAAACCCAAATGTTAACAAAACTGAATACTCAAAACCAGGATTCCCTTTACCTAGGGCCTAACAGAAAAACATGACAGCAGGCAAATTTGTTTCTGGATAAGTGCAGTCAGAAAAATGGCAGTTTTCTCAGTAGTCACCCACCCAGTGGTGGAGATTGGAAATTAAAAATATTACTTGTGGGGACTACAATTTCCAGAAACCCCTCAGCCATCATGGTCCATATAAAGCAGCTTTCTTTCAAGCCTCCATGTTACTAAAGCATGAACAAATGCAGCAGGAGCATTCTTGCCTAGGAGCAGATGCAGGAGATGCTTAGAGTGCACAGTAACTAGGAGCTGGACATCCTTTTCCTAGCCTCAGCTGGCACACCAGCTGAAGGTCTTAAAAAGGTGCTCCAGGTAAAATTCAAGCACCCACAAACTGCACATCTTTGCCTACAAGAGAAGTGCAACGCTATCAGATCCACCTCCCCAAAGCATCTGTTTGTCTGCAATTCACGAGTCCCTCATCCGTTCCTTTACTGACACCACGACCTCTCTTGAGAGCAACCACTGCCTTGCCTGGGTTAGAGGAAAGGGAGAAAAAGTGCACATCAAAGATGAAATGAATTTGGAAGAGATGTCTTGATCCACCCTACACTGTTTCCTGACACTAGGCAATTTTTCTCTTATTATGGGAAGAATATTGGGCTCTAACAGAAATCTGCCTCAAAAAGACAAAAACCAAGACAATTCTGAAAAGCATTGCTTTCAGATCTTTCTTGATGACCAAAGGCTTTCTGCTTGGCAGGATTGTGTACATGATGTCATTTTGTAAGAGTGCAGAAAAAAGCAGAGAATGTGGCACTGGGTACAGAATTCAGCTTCCTCCACCCTGGATCTCAGGCAGGCAGCCTGTTTATTAAATAGTAAATACCAGTAGCTCTGGAGTTTCACACCAGCTGGGGGGAAAAGACAGGAAGCTATGCAAGCACTGAGCCAAACAACAACAACAAAAACCAAAAAAACACACCATTGTGTGGTCTAGGCACAGGGCCCCCATGGTTTGCTGTTCACTCCAAAAGTTTACCTGCGGGGATTGTAAGGGCTTAAACTATACCACCATTGTTGTAGTGACTGCTACATAATCCCTCAAGCTACATTCTTCCTATCAACACAGATACGTTCCATAGTTTCAGCTGCTTGATAAAAGGTTCTATATCTAAGCTATACATAGGTATTTTATGCAGCTAGATTTCCACTGTGTAATTAAACTCCTCCATGGAGTTGTTCTGCTACCACAGTTTAAATTCTCTCACGCTATCTCTCACCCCAAATCACCCTGTATTTATCTAAATAAAATTACTGTATTCTGGAAATCTATAGATCCATTATACCTTCCCATCCTGCCTATCATCTCCTTTCACATGTTTTGATAGATTCATAAAAGACTTCAGCATTCACAGCCCTCTTGATACCTAAGTCTTTCTCTATGAATTTGGCAAAGGGTATATTCAGGAAACCTGTGGCCTGTCTTTGAGGAAAACATTACCCAAGGGCCCCTTCCTTCAAGGAACTACAGTGGGAAAGACTACAGCAAGGTTATTAGAAGCACAGGAAACTGCCTTACACTGAGTCAGATCACTGGTCCATCTAGCACATTAGGACTGGCACCAGCTCACAAGGATTTCAGGAAAGATTTTTTCCTAGGCTTACCTGGAGATATCTGCTGTTCCTTGGTGCTCTCCCATCCAAGTACTAACCAAGCCCAACACTTCTCAGATTCCCAAATTGAATGAGACTAAATGCAATCAGGCCCATGTAATATGTTATTGGAATGCATAGGCTTCAGCATTTCTTAATTCTTCCTGCCCATACTGGGCCATTCTGAATGGTAAGAAAAGGAACATTGGTCTTACCTGTGATACGTTCTTTTCCAGTGTAGAGGCGAAGAGCATCCGTATGCTTGGGTTGTCCCTCCCACTTGCTCCCAGTAGGCAGGATACAGTGACTCTTATTTTGAAGAGTCTGACCATCAGTGGTGTCATCCAGGAGGGAGGACCCCTCTGCTGGCCAGTTGATATCACAGCCTCATGATGCCGTAGTTTGACTCATCCAGCCGTGATGCCCCAGAGCGGTCTACTTTCAGCCGGTTAATCCGAGGACATGAAGCGTCTTCTCTCTTTCTCCTCAGGATGCGTCCTGTTCGCCCTGGGTGGGCTGGATGCTCTTCGCCTCTACATTGGAAAAGAACGTATCACAAGTAAGACCAACATTCCTTTTCCCAGTGGAGAGGGCTCCAGAGAATCCGTATGCTTAGGATTTACTAAAGCTACCAGACCAGGTGGGCAAGGCGAACCCTCTGACTTCTAGGGCTGAAGAACTCGCTGCAGAACCCTCCTCCCGAAGGCGGCCTCCGCTGATTGCATTCTGTCCAACCGATAGTGCCTGGGAAAGGTTGAGGGGGTCCTCCAAGTCACTGCTCTGCAGATCTCCTCCAAGGGGGCGTCCTTTTCCCAGGCCGTCGAGGCCACTGTGCTTCTTGTGGAGTGGGCCGTGATGCCCCCCGGTACCGGTTTGCCCAGAGACTCATAGCATGAGACTATACAGCATTTTATCCAGCGTGCCAGGGTAGAGGGTGACACCTTCCTCCCTAAGTACTTTGAATGAGGGGAGACAAATAACGCCTCAAAGACTCTAAATGGCGCTGTTCTCTTGATGTATACTTTGAGAGCTCTGTGTACGTCCAAAGTGTGCCAAATCCTTTCCAACTCTCTTTCGGGATTTGGGCAAAAAGATGGTAATACCACTTCTTGAGATCTGTGGCAAAACTAGTCCACCTTTGGCTTGAAATCTGGATGAAGTCTAAGCACTACTAAGTCCTGTCTAAATATACATAGGTCTCTTCTGATTGACAGAGCCGCCAGTTCCGACACTCTGCGAGCTGACGTAATAGCCACCAGGAAGAGACCCTTCCACGTGAGGAATTTCAGTTGTACCTCCCGAATCGGCTCAAATGGAGGTACTGTTAGGGCCTTCAGCATCGTATGAAGATAGCACGATGGAAAATGATGTACCACTGGGGGGACCAAGTTAGTTAGGCCCCTGATGAAGCGACGGATGTGGGGGTGTGCTGATACCGCTGTTGCTTCTTCTGGAGACAGAAAGGATGTTATTGCTGCGAACTGTCTTTTTAGTGTATTAGGTCGGAGTCCAGTGTCAACTCCGTCCTGAAGAAAATCCAGTAACACGGGAACTGTGACCTCCCTGAAGTCCCGTCCCTTGCATCTGCACCATCGGCGAAACACCCTGAAGGTGTACTTGTAGATCCGCTGGGTGGATTCCTGTCTTGATGCCAGGATTGTACCCACCACTGGTCGGGAATATCCGCGCGTCATCAGCATTTGGCGCTCAATCTCCACGCGCAGAGCTGTAGCCAGGCCAGGTCCGGATGGTGTACCTTTCCCTGAGACAACAAGTCTGCTCGAAGCGGGAGAGGCCTTGAATCCACCTGCATCTCCAGGATATCTGGAAACCATGCTCTCTGAAGCCGTTCTGGAGCGACTAGTATGATCTCTGCCTCCTCTGCCTGGATTCTGTTGAGCACTCTGGGGATCAGCTGCACTGGTGGAAAGGCGTAGAGTAGTGTTCATGGCCAAGGGCACGTTGGCCATGATATCCATTACCCCCTCTGACACGTACCTGGAGAGAGAGAGAGGCAAACAGGTCTATCTCCGGCTGTCCCAAGGCCTGATCTATGTCGTTGAACACTTCCTGGTGCAGGCTCCATTCCCCTTGATCTATGTCTGATCGGCTGAGCCAGTCCGCCTTCCGGTTGAGGGCTCCCTGAAGATGTTCCGCAGATATCGACTCCAGATGGATCTTGGCCCAGGTGAACAGACGTGACACCTCCTGCATGAGAGTCCGTGACCTGGACCCCCTTGGTGATTTATGTGTGCTTTCATTGCGACGTTGTCTGTTCGGATGAGTACTGCTCTGCCTTTTACCAGGTGTGCAAATGCCTTGAGAGCTAGTCTGACCGCCCTCAGTTCCAACCAATTGATGCTGCGGGCCGCTTCCTCTGTTGACCATCTGCCCTGTGCCAGGTGTGTTCCGCAGTGTGCTCCCCATCCCCGTAGGCTGATCCGTGGTGATTTGGATCCTGTTCCGGGTCCAAAGATGGTGGCCTCTGTGAATCGCTGGTGAGATCAACCAATGCAAAGATGTCTTGACTCCATGGGCAGTCTCACAGACTGGTGCCTCCTGCTGGCTATTTCTTCCTGGAAGGGAAGGAGAAACCATTGGAGAGTCCTGGCATGGAATCTCGCCCATGGGACGCAGTCTATCGCTGCTATCATGAGACCTTGTAGATGTGCCAGCTGCATGATGTCCGATCTGACTGCATTCAGGGACTTTTGTGTTGCGATCTGAATTACCTTGATCTGTTCTATAGGGAGCCGGAGCTGGCCCTCCGTCGAACTCACCAGCACTCCCAGGTGCTGTATCTGTTGGGATGGAATCAGGGAGCTCTTCTCCCTATTTATCTGGAACCCATGGTGCTGAAGCGACTCCATAATGAAGACGAGGTCCCTCTCTGCTCCCTGTTTGGACTGGGATCGGATCAGGAGGTCGTCTAAGTAGGGATATACATGTATTCCTGAGCATCTCCATGAAGCTACTAAGGCAACCAGAATCTTTGTGAATACCCTGGGAGCCAAGGAAAGTCTGAAGGGGAGAACCTTGTATTGATAGTGACTGTTGTAACAAAAACGCAGGTATTGGCAGTGGTCCCGATGAATTGGCATGTGAAGGTACGCATCCTGTAGATCGAGAGAGCACAGGTAATCCCCTGGTCTTATGGTCTCCAGGATATGCTTCAAGGTTTCCATTCTGAACTTTATTTTCCTGACGAATTTGTTCACTCCCCTTAGGCTGAGGACCGCTCTCCATGTACCATTCTTCTTTGGCACTAGGAATAGTATGGAGTAGCAGCCCTTTCCCCATTGTGGTCCTTGGACCTCCTCTATGGCTCCCATTCCTAAGAGATGCTGGATGGCTTCCTTCATCAGGGTTTGCTTGAGGCTGTCCCTGTGTACTGGTGTTGGCAGGAACCACTGTGGGGGGAGTCGGGAGAACTCTATCCGGTATCCCTGATGGATAGATTGCAGGACCCACCTGTCCGATGTAGAGTTTTCCCAAGCCCCCACAAATGCCTGCAGTCTTCCTCCCACCTGGGAGGGATTGTCATAGGTGGGACTTGGCGCTTTGTTTGGTGGACTGGGCATGCGAGGTCTTGCCCATCCCTCCCTGTTGATTCTTCCGATGGTATCTGTTTTCTCCCCAGCGCGGTCGCTGCGATCTGCCATCCCTGTAGCTGGACTGGTTTGATGAACTCCCAGTTGAGTGATGGCTACCGGTTGAGCGAAAGGGACGATATCTTTTGGCATATCTTTTCTCTTCCCTCCTACATGAAGCCAGAGTCTTCTTCTTCTTGTCCTTGTCCTCCACTAGCACAGGCTCCAGCAATTCCCTGAAGAGCTTCTCTCCGAGGAATGGCGATGAGACCAAATTCTGTTTGGACTTAAAGTCAATGTTCCAGGACTTCAGCCATACCTGTCGTCTGGCAGCCACCGTAGCTGCCTGGGCTCTTGCGCAAAACTGAACAGAGTCCAGGGTGCTGTCTGCTAGAAAAGCCAAGACATTAGACAGTTTGTTGAGGTCCTGGCGAATTCTTGTTTGTGCTTTAGGGACGTCTTTTAGAGCGTCCTTTGACCATTGAATGGCCGCTCTAGCCATCATAGTCGCCGTGGTGGAGGCTCTGATATCTAACGATATAACCTCAAGTGCCCGTCTCAGTGCCAAATCCATCCGCCTGTCCTTGGAACCTTTAAGGCCTCTTCCCCATCCTTGCAAAAAATCGTGGAAGAGACCAATTCTGACACCGGAGCGTCAATGAGAGGGACTTGTAGTTTCCCCATGACCTTCTTGGGGAGGGTGTACAGTCTCTTTGCTATAGAAGGCTGTGGTTTGGCAACAGCCGGTGCCTTCCATTCGTCGTAGATCACACGCATTACTGCCGCAGGTACAGGCATCTCCAACGTCGGTGGGTGGGCCACTGGAAAAAAATTCCCCAGAGATCTCTGGCAAATCTGGATCCATCTGTGACTGTGAGGTGGTAGGCAGGCTCAACCCCAACATCCTGACTGTCTTTTTAAATATCACTGCAAAGTCCTCAGGGGAAAAATGACGCGTTGAGGGTCGTGCATCATTCGCTCCCTCTACTTCCTCCTCTGACAATTCGCCCTCCTCACGATCTGATTGGTCGGTGTAGGAGTCCTCCCCAAATGTGTATAGGGATATGACGCCTTCGTCATCTTCATTCTCTCTGGGCCGCTTGTTGTGGGGGCGACGCATGTCCCCATCCTGGTCCCAGTCATCCTCATCCTCCTCACTGTGTGGCCTGGTGTGAGTGGTGCCACTCGTACTGGTGCCAGGTACAGGCTCCACAGTGGCCCCCTCTCCTGCCGCCTGCATCTGGATGCGTGGGTGCTTGGTCTTCCCTTTGCTGGCTCCACCCCCCCTTCCACTCCTGTGTCTCTTATTTGTGGCATCAGCAACCTGGCCATTATGTGCAGGGACCGGGCTGTGGGGTCTGGACAGTTGATGTGCGGGGGGAGCAGTGTCCACGTTGGAAGGCTGCGCGGGGGGGGGTTGATGCTCACGATGGGGGGCTGAGCCACAATTGAGGGCTGCGCTGCCGTGGAGGACTGTGCCGCAATGGGGGGCTGCGTGGGGGGAGGTTTGCATAGTCGTTGTACCCAGTGGTGCTCCAAAGGGGCCCAATTCCCCCCCATGGCCTGGCCGCTGGTGCCCCGAGGTTCGGCTGGGTGATGGTCTTCACCAGCCACCTCGCTGCCTCCCTGGCCAGAGCTCCTTGCAGCCATTTGGGTAAGGCTGCTGGCTCTCCCTCCCCCAGAGGTCCCGTCCCTGGGGCTTGAGCCCCACTCACGGTCTCCGGCTCCAGTCCCATGTCGCTGGGGGGGGGGACACCAGAGGCACCGCCGCTGCGGAGTTCATCCCTGGCACTGGGATGTTTCGTACCCGCTGGTCCTTCCTCGGTCGGGTGGCGGTGCCCTCCCCTGGCCTGCAGTCGCACCCGTTCGGGCAAAGAGGGGCCGGAGCGCAGCCAGCGGCAGCTGGATCAGGGGTGTTCCCCCCCTTACCCGGCTACTTCCTGCCGCCACTGCCTCCTGTGGGCTCTCCTGGAGCCGCCTCCGCCTGTCCCGCAACGTGCTTCTGGGGGCTCCGATGAGCCAGCCCCAGGTGAGTCCTGGTGATTGCCGCGAATCACAGCCTCAATCACCACTTCAATCTACTCTGGTGTTCCCATCTCCTGATCCCCCTACGTGGGCTGGCAGTTAAGTAAAAAACTTTTGCTCTTTTTTTTTTTTTAAGTTTTAGAAAGTTTTGAAAAGTTTTAAAAATGGTGCCAGCCACGTGGAAGGGGACAAAGAGAGAACAAGGAGAAGGATGTCCTAACAGGAGCGTAGGCAGGAAACAGACTGGCCAGCAGAGGGGTCGTCCCTCCTGGATGACACCACTGATGGTCAGACTCTTCAAAATAAGAGTCACTGTATCCTGCCTACCGGGAGAAAGTGGGAGGGACAACCCAAGCAAACGGATGCTCTGGAGCCCTCTCCACTGGGAAACAACTCAGCTCTAACAGGCTAGCAACATATATGCTTTCTAAACACAAGATGACTAAAGCAACCAAGAAGATGGCCTAGCTATCAAAGAATACAGTGCCCCTCCTCAGATCCGTGGTGGTTCGGTTCCAGGAACTCTTGAGAGTAACAAAAAACGTGGATGATCGCATCCCATTATTATTAAAATGGCAGCAATGTGTGAATGGATACTTCAGCGTGGACATGTTCACATCACTGCCATTGTGCTTAAGTCCATTCAGCAGTTCACCTACATGGGAAGCACCATCTCCTCAGATGTCAAGATTGACAAAGAGATTGATCACAGATTAGCAAAGGCATATAGCACATTTGGAAGACTTTACAAAAGAGTCTGGAGTAACAAACAGCTGAGGCGAAGCACAAAAATCAGTGTGTATAGAGTCATTGTACTGTCTATTCTCCTTTATGGGTCTGAAACATGGGTCACCTATCGGCAACACTTACAGCTCCTCGAACGCTTTCATCAGTGCTGTATACGCACAATCCTAAATATACACTGGACTGACTATGTGACGAATATTGCTGTCCTTGAGCAAGCAGGGATCACCAGCATTGAGGCCATGATATTGAGAACACAGCTGCACTGGGCAGGGCACGTTTCTAGGATGGAGGACCATCGCCTCCTAAAAACAGTACTCTACGGTGAACTCGCTACTGGTCAGTGTAAGAGGGGTGCTCCAAAAAAGCGATACAAGGACTCCCTGAAACAACGTCTCAGGCTCAGCCAAATTGATCACCAACAATGGTCTGCCCTGGCCTCACATCGGGAGGCATGGAGATGCACTATCCACAATGCTGCAGCCTTATTTGAGAACTCACACCAAACAAGTCTTGAAGAGAAACAACAACGCAGAAAGAATCACAACCTGGAAACATCACCCAAAGAGACCTTCTGCTGTGCTTTCTCCAACCGGACTTGTTTATCTCGGATTGGCCTTTTTAGTCATCATCGCGTTTGCAGAAAGCGCAGGATGAGTCCTTCCTGAATCTTCGTTTGTGAAGAAAAGCCAGGGAGAGAGAGATATAGGACATGACAATCTACAGTTGTTCGAAATCACAGATCGAGAGCCCACAGATCAGGAGGGCCCACTGTATCAATTTCACACTAAAAAAAACCTCATGTGAGATGCAAAGAGAACAAGAGGCAAAGACTGGCCTGTACAGTAAAGCTAGAAATCATTGAGTAGAGGTGCATATAGACATATATGTGTCCAAAGACACAACTTCATGAGTGTACAGAACTTTGTGAAGCAAGATATAGGCAAAGCAGTTAAAAGCTTTTAACTGACTTTCCCACCATATTCAGTTGCTCAAAAGGCAGATGGGATAGCTTTACCATATGTAGAGTCCCAATGAAAGAGAATCTTGCTTTGAACTTCATGCAAGTGTTACACACAATAGAGGGTGGAAGGAGAAGTGGTTTCGATAGGAGAACTGAAGATCTGCAACCAATGTATGAGAGAAGTACAGAGGGCCATGGCTTAACCCACTCTGATGGGAAATCTGGCCCAACAGAAAATCATAGCTGTCCACTAAACATGCGTAATCCTTACTGGGGTTGGGTGTGGAAGGGGATCCCCCTTGGGGCTTTTTCCTTTTAGAAATCTAGTTCTGCAAAATTCCTCCATGCATGGCAATATGTACCTCCTTCCTGTAAGTGGACGATACCACTTTGGCTACATAAAATAGCCATTGTAAGAAGAATTTCACAATTAGAAAAAATATTAATGTGCATTCATATATGGAATGAAGGAGCATTGTAACTAAGAACAGCAGTACTAAGAGACACAGAATGGGGGCATTTTAAGGGCAGACACTTTATAGTAATGAGGAAGCCTATAACAAACATGTGGTGCCACATGTTCCTTAGAACTGATTATTAAATAATTACCATAAGAGCCTGGTGCTCTTTCTTCATAGGTAAAATGAAGTTGTAGCTCCTCTTCCGACATCTGATAGATCAGCACTTTGAGCAGGTAGCAAATAATAAACAGTGCATTGTGAGCCTGCCAGATAAAGAGGTGGCTAGAAGAGAAACAGAAGTTCCAATGACATACATAGCAATCAAACTCTGCACTCATATCACATATACTACCACAAGCCAAAGAGTACTCCTGAAGGCTACCAATGTGAGTAAAAACTTAGGTCTTGTGTGAGCTAAAAACAGTGCATGCAAAAGTGAAAAGACAAAGCATTTAGCCAAATCTTTAATTTACAAAAAAGTATGATGAATAAAAAAATACAGTAGCATTATTAAGAATTACCATTTCACTGTAAAGAACATGAGTTCAGGGTCATCTGTATCTTTCACCTCCCCTCCCCATAAGGTACATTACAAACACAATCTCTACACCAATTAGCCTAGCTACATGCCAGAATAAAGCATTTTTCTGCAAATCAAAAGAAATTCTCCCTCTGTTGGAGGGAGAGGGGGAGGAAATGTACAGTTACATTTTCTATCCTATCCAAATATGGTGTATTCTAGAGATAATGCCATGGATTTAAAACAAATAGAGGTTTAACTGCAAAGCTTCATCAAGCTGGTTTGTAAATACTCCTAAAAATAATCACTTAAGCTGAAAAACAAATGTTTATTTTGCAAACTAGACAGCTGGTAGCTGAACATTAGAAGCTATTGCTACGTTCTAAATAAAAAAACCCACATAAAATAATTGCTAAATCGTTATCTTAAAGCACTTCTTAGCTCCAAGGAATTTTGAGTCATAAACTATAAATATAGAAAAGAAGCACTGGAACATCATTTTTATTGTCTCCCCTTCCCACCCTCAGCAAATAAATGGGACAGCATTGTCCTATGTTAAGTGGTATGCCAGAGATTTAATACTACAAACTTACATAAGCAAATATTTGTTGTACAACTGGGGACAAGCAACAAAGTCTGTTAAGACCACACCACTTTCCAACATGATTTCTTGTTGCCATTATTTGGAAACATTCAAAGCTTTTTACTGAAAATAAGATGCAACTGCAGAATTTTATGGAATAGAACACTTGGTTGACATCTTCTTGGGACCTGCCAGCAGAATATGTAAGACAGGTGCCCACAAAAATGGAAGGGAGCACCATGGGCTTGTTTCACAATCTGACTTTTTCAGCTAGTGGAACCACTTGACACAATACTAAATTGATAGCATGATTTGTTAATGGCAATTAGGAGAAGGCAAATTTCATGATCATAAATGAAGGTGCTTTGGGGAAATTTTGTACTGAACCTACAAGAAGTCTGAGGCAGGGCTTGCTAAACTAAGATAGATGCAAGCAGCTCCCAGACTTTTCCCAGCACATTCTGAGATCCATTAGAAATTATTAAAACTAGCACTGCATATAGCTAAACATCTTAGGGTGAGTAACTTGGCAGCGATATCATAGCTGGTAACATTTTCCTATACTTCAAAATCAGCAAACGTTACTTAAACAAAACTCACATACATGATGTACTTACTTTTGACATTCTGCTGAAATTTTTAACTCTTTGGTTCTAGAAAGGAAGACTTTAATCAGTGCTGCAAGATTTCCTGTCCGAGGATTATTCTCCACTACGAGGGAAAATTGAATAGGTTACACACAGCATTTCAGGTGTTACAAAGTCTACTTTAGGTTACAAATATTAAGGCTACAATCCTATGTACAACCTTATTACCAAAGAATAGGCCCAGCTGAACACAGTGATATTTATTTCCTAGCAAATGGGCTTAGAGTCAAGTTGCTAAAAAGATAAATTTTATAAAAGGATATGTGCCTTAAATCCTGTGCTGCAAGAAAGGTGGGATATAAATAGAAAGAAAGAAAGAAAGAAAGAAAGAAAGAAAGAAAGAAAGAAAGAACAAACTTTTACCATTTGATGGATAAGCATACAGAATAAATTTGCCATGGCTTGGAAGGAGTTCCAGTGACCAACACAGGATTTTTAGGGAACTTCTTTTAAAGAACCCACGACAGAGCTTCCAAACTGGAAATGCACAGGTAACACTGTTCCATCATAAATGAGATAACTACGCAAAATCACCAAAGCTTGGACCAATATCTGCCACTTCAGAAATGCAGTAGCTTGAATCAACTGGAATCAAATCTAACACTATGACTTGGATGGTTAGACTTTTCTCTGTTCCCTTCTCCATCTCACTCACTATCCAGAACAGAACTGGAAGATGCACAGGACGCTGGCAGGGTGTTTGCACCCCTCTCCTGTTCTCCCGAAGGACTTAATTGCATGTCACCTTTTCCTGCCAAAACACTGAATCCAATTGTCCACTCTACCATTGCAGGGTTATTCCAAATGCATTTTTCCTTGCCTTAAACTTAGAGCAAGCAAGGGGACTTCCACTTAAAGACTTTTTATTATGCTTATTACTTCAGAAGACCTCACTTAATACTGAGTATAATTTCCAAGCATAAACTTCATTTATCTATTCTTTGTATTGTTCACAACTCAGTTTTCTTTGTTTTAGCAAAATTTAACTCAGGTTTCTTCATAGCTACATAATACACATAGGGCTGAGTAGTTGCAATACAATCTTCTAGATTTTTAATCAGAATACATTAGATCAGAATACATTGAATTCAATATGGCTTACTCCCTAGCATATTTGTTTAGACTTTCAACCTCAGTCAATTAATGTTATTAAACTAATTTAAAACTTTTTTATTAAAAAGGAAACCACAGTCAATCAAAATGTAATTTATCAAATAAGTGATATAAAATTACTTTTTAGTACAAGTATTATCATTATAATCATCATCATTATTAATTTCATTTATATGCCACCCTTCTCCCAGAATGCAACCCAAGGCAGCTCACAAAAGGAATAAATTAAAATCTAACAATAAAATTTCAAAGACAATTAGAAATCATCACATTAATTATTTACCAATGGTGTAGTGGAAAAGAAATGTAAGGGAGTGAAGATCTGGTAATGTTTTCATCTGATCCTAATAAACCAGATAATATGCTGTGTGCTATTTTGGGGGTACAATACACAAATCAACACTGATGCCTTTATTTTGGACTACCCTTGAGGTGTTGCTATGGGGGTTGTCATGATGAATTCCTGTACTTCAAATTTGCCATGTTACAAATGCGAGTTTCAAAACTGTGTGTGACAGGCACCATATTAAAGGAAGCATCTGTATCTCACAGTAAGGAATGATTCTTCTAATATTGTGCTTGTTGCAACACGCATGAATTGCCTAAAAATAAACCATTTCCAAATCCTTCAGTCATATGCAAACTTTCTTCAAAATTCATTGATCAATTAAAACTCCCATGATTGACTAAAATTTCTTCAGTCAGGTGACACAACTCTAATAAAAAACTTGTGCTATTCACTAGCATAAGACATGTTGATGGCCAGTCGGTTAAACATAGTAGAATTTTATTGGACACAATCAGATCATTTTGAAAACAGCAAACCCTCTTGTCATGATGGAGTGACTGCAACTCCCATCATGGACCCAGAACACATCTGCCAGAACTACATTTCCCATCAAAAGTAACACAAGGTTCTGAGGAGTGAGGAGGTGGATCCTTCATTTCTTAAGCATGACATCACATCACCTAACTGGAGAGCCAATCAGACTGGGCAATGCAGAGCCAATCGTATTTGGCTAATGGAGTTTTGAGAAGCTGCAGTCTTTGTTTGCAGACACATGGCTTAGGGGTCATCAAAAGACCCACATGTTTTTGTGAAGGTCTGAGGATGCAGACCTGAGACATGATATCATGAGGCCTGAAGAGCAGGCCTATTTGCATTGCTCTGAAATTCCATCATCAGAGACTAACCAGATGGACTTCCTAAACGTGAGTGGAATTCTTAGCTCAGGAAAATGTGTTAGCTAGTGCGTTAGTTTTTATGATTTATTTTAGCCTTGACTGAATATAGCCTATACGTTATTATATGCTATGTAACTTTAAGCTGGACCTGGAGAGAAATGCCTTTTCTCCATGATACTATTTCTGCTAACATTTTGCTTGCTTGAACTTAAAAAATAAAGCTTTTTCTGTTTTTCCTACTAAAGCCTACGTGCCTATGCATTGCTTGGTCAAGCTATCTTGATCCTTCTCTGGGAAAGAGAAGAAGGGGTTAGGGGTAACCCTCATTTAAGGCTGGAAAGCTTAATATAAAATGTGATTATCCCTGAAAATGTAGTCACATTTTCAATATCATTTTAGGATCAGGGGTGGTGGCAGCATTTTGGCCTCTAGGGGGCACTCTTGAGTGAGACACTAAGGGTTGCCTTAGAGGAGAAGCTAGTTTGGGGGTTTCAGGCTGAGAGTCCCAAGTTGGCTGTTTTTAACAGGGAAACAAAAGGGATATCCTGGCTTTTAAGGTGTGTATGTGGTGTACAGGCACACAGAGGCCAGGGTATCGCCTGACACCTCTGTTGACCCTTCTTCCCAGCTTTCCAACACACCGACTGAAAAACCTGTGCTGTGATATATTGCTGGGTATTTTTGTAGCTCTCTCAATGGAGACCAATGATGTGAATCAGGGCTAGGGAACTGTATGCTATTGCACCTGGGTAAGCAATGCTACATATGTTCAAAGGGGAGTGGACAGAGAATTCAGTGCAAATTTGTTATTTGTGGTGGCTGCCTAAAGCTCCCATAACGTCTACTTCCAAAGATCAAACAAATACATTAAAACTAGGCCGCTCAACAGCTATTTGATATAACAACTACATAGATCCTTTAGTGCAAGCCAATCTGACACATATATGGAGTCATATGGCATAACGGAAATGCCAAAATTAATAATTAACACTAAAATAAACCTCTGTGTTCAGAGTAATGTGCTTTGGTCTGGTTCCACAAAGCAAATGTTATGTTTAAATTCAAATGAGATTTATACAGGGCCAAAATTCATAATCTTGAAAAAGGTAGCTAATACAGATTCCATATCCCTTTCCATATTCCATCTCTGATTTTGCCTCCTACACATATTCTCTTTTGAATAAAAGCCTTACTTTTATTTTAAAGGAAAGATGAAAAACAACCTGTTCTACTACAACTTAATATAGCTGTGCCCAAGCCACTTCCTGTGACAGCATGCAAAATAAAGCAAAAACCTGTGAAAACTTTATGTTCAAACAGCACATGCGGGTACAATATGTCTACATCAAGTCCTAGGAGCGACGAGTGGCTTTTAAAATTCGAAGTACAGAGCACAGATGGGAGATATTAAATGCATCACAGATACAAAGATTTATAGAGCTATGTGATTTACTAGGAAAGCTGACAATATGAAGAACACAGAAATAAATGCCAACATCAAAATAGCCTCCTACCTAAAGACTTGCAGACTGAGACTGCGGCTTCTTCCAAAAGCTTTAACTCAGCACTGAGGATAAAAGAAAGCAACTGATTAGACGCAACACTCTGCATTTGTGGATCGTGAATAAGACAACTGAAGAGTTTATTTTTAAAAAAGGAAAGCAACTAACATCTGTCATTATGAAATATGTCATTGTTATAAAGCTGCAATTTTATTCCTTCCCCAACCAAGAGATCAGGGTAAGAGAAAATAAGAATCCATGTATAGTATAAGCATATATATGCTTATACTATACATGGAACTTTTTGACAGTAAGAGCTGTTCGGCAGTGGAACACACTCCCTCGGAGCGTGGTGGGGTCTCCTTCCTTGGAGGTCTTTAAACAGAGGCTGGATGGCCATCTGTCGGGGATGCTTTGATCAAGATTTCCTGCGTGGCAGGGGGGTTGGACTGGATGGCCCTCGTGGTCTCTTCCAACTCTGCAATTCTATGATTCTATGATTCTATATACACACACAATGAAAAAAATTGATGAAATGTAATAACAGCACAATGAAAGCTAAAATCAAACAATACCACTTTGTAGTTCAAGAATGTGACCCAAAAGGCTACAGCCAAAATTCACTGAATAGGTACAGTTTTGTCACTAACCAAGTTACAATAGCACCACAGCATGTCATGGCATCCTCTGTAATGCAGAGAACAGCTTAATAATAGATAGCTTCTTACACCAGCCAAACTCCTAGTTTGTCAGTAAGATAGGAAAATAATCACAGTATCATAGAGCTAGAAGGGGCCCCATAGAGTCTAACTTCTCACTCAGTGCAGGAACTCCAGCTAGAGCATCCCCACCAGGTACCTGTCTAGCCTCTTTTTGAAAACATTCAGAGAAAGAGATTCCACCTACTCTCTAGGTCAGTGGTTCTTAACTTGTGGTCCGCAGACCCCTAGGGTCCTCACAAGGGGTCCACAAAGATTTGAAGGCTCCTTAGCCCACCTCATCCCTTTAGCAAAGCGGCCATGGGACAAGAGCCAAGGAAAAGGTTGGCTGGGCCTGTTGCTCCTGCCACAAACTGGCAGAAAAAAGCAGGAAAAAAGGTAATCCCTTCCTACTCTACTGCCTCTGAGGGAAGGTTCAACAGATGGTATAATTGTTAATGATGGTGGTGGTTATTATTACAGTATTATTATTATTATTATTATTATGGTTTTAAATCTTGAGTTAAGTCTTAGAGGTCCGCAGCAACAAAAGATATTTAAAAAAAATAAAATAAGAGCCACTACTTTAGGTAATTGGTTCCACTGCCACACTGTTCATACTCTCAAGTTCCTTCTAATGTTCAATCGAAATCTACTCTCTTGTTACCTAAAGCCATTAGATTTGGTCCTATCCTCTGGGGCAGCAGTAAATAAACCTACACTTCCTCTCTGTGGCAGCCCATGAAGTATTTATAGAATGTAATCATGTCACCCCTCAGTCTTCTCTTTGTCAAGCTAAACATGCCCAGCTCCTTCAACTTTTCCTCATATCTTTTGTTCTCCATAACTCTTATGACCCTTGTTGCCCTTCTCTGAACCCACTCCAATTTGTCTATATCTTTCTTAAAATGAGGTGGTAAAGTAAGTTGATTTATACAATTTTACTACATTATAGTACACAACAAATAGTTTGGATAGCTTTCCCCAAACTAGGATCCTCTGGATGTTTCAGATTAATAAACCCAGTGATCTTTCACCATTGGCTTACTATCTGGAGTTGGTAGGAATTAAGAGTCCAACCATCTAAAAGCAACAAGAATGGGGAAAGCTATTTTACCTCAATATGCTATGTGAAAAGACATACAAAATAATGTTCCAGCTGCATGGTATTACTGACAAGCCAATGGCTTCCAAACTTTTTACCCTCAGGGAATACCGTATGTTCTACTTCAAGTGGGCTGCTACAGAACCTCTGAAACTTGCAAAGGATTCTGGGGCATGCCACAGAGCACACATTTTGTTCCTGTGGGATTCTGGCCATGTCTGCTGAGGTTCACCATTTCCTTATTCAAACTGAGAGCATAAGAATTACATAAGAGGAAGACCTAGAATACAACCCACTCTGTTGGCCACAAGCAGCTCTACAGGCCACTTGCCACAGCGGGAGATGGATGTTGGCAACTTTTCTTTCAAAGAAGCTTCCAAAGTGTTCTTGGCTGTCTCACTAAGGAAACCCTTATAAATTTCTGAGGAACTCAAAGAGCATAGTTAGAAAACCAGTGCAATAGGCAAAAAACACTCAGCTGATATTTTCAAAAGAGCAGAAACTCTTCACATGATCAGTTTCACTGCTGACATTTCATAATTAATAATAAACATACTCAGAAAGCCAGTGTGGTGTAGCTGTTTGAGTGTTGTACTAGAACTCCGGCAGACCAGAGTTCAAATCCTGGCTCGACCATGGAAAGCCAGTGGATGACCATGGGCAAGTCACACTCTCTCAGCCTCAGAGGAAAGCAATGACAAACCCATTCTGAACAAATCTTGCCAAGAAAATCATGTTATAGGTTCACCTTAAGGTCTCCATAGGTCAGAAACAACTTGAAGACACACAACAATTCCCAGAGAAGGCTAATATATAAAATGCTTTTCTTAACCATGAAGGGCCACTACTCGACTACCTGTATTCGTATAAAAGTATTTGGATCATATCACACTAATGCTGCATCAGTTACACTGATTACCCATTAAAAGTGCAAGGACTGGTGTTTAAAAGTTTAAAATCTGGATCCAACTACATCTGGGGTGGGCAAAAAATGGCCTGTGGGCTACATGCAGCCCCCAGAGCAGTTTTTATAGCTCTAAGCAGTAAAAGAAAATGTCATCAAATGCCTTCCTGGGGCATTTTCACCATACTGGAGGCCGCCTAGGGTCCCCAGGGGTCAGAATATATATATTGCAAAAAAATCTATCCCCACCCCAAATGTTCTCTAGGACCATGGGGTGCATTCTGTCAGGGGGATGATAGCACACTCAATCCCCAGCAGCAGCAGCAGAAAAAAAAAAACTATCTCAGCAGACATAGTAGCAACCCGTTCCCAAGAATACTCACACACAGAGTGGTTGACGTCCAAAACATAACTGTTTTATGTGTCAAACAGTTGCAATATGTACAAATATTTACAACTGAAGAAGAAGCTGTTTCACCAAGCATCAACATTCACAAGAAGAAGAGAGTGAACTTTGGACTAGCTCACACACACACACACACACACACACACAAACTATATATATATATATATATATATATATATTGTGTGTGTGTGTGTGCTGTGCTTTCCGGTATATCTACAGGACATTGCCCTCTAGTGGCCTGGCTAGGCATGACTTGGTAGTTCATACAGTCAGCCATTATGACTCAGCATGATTCTGCAGTTGTTCTGCCATTTTATAATGAATGGAGTCCAGTCTCTAACTCCTGACAAGTCCCACCAATTTTTGGGCTCCAGTGGGCCAAACTAGGGAAAGGAGAGGCCTGATTTTTTTGAAACAGGCAGTGAACATATAGTGACTCTCACTAATTTCCTGTTGCTAAAAAGAGGGCCTCTCTTTGGGCCTAAAAACATGGTGAAAATTCCTGCCCCCTGTGCCCATTACAGGGCATTTGGGGGCAAAACTTTTTTTGCAAGGCAACACAGTAAGGCTGCAGCCCTCCAAGGTTTCCGTATAGTACTGTAGCTCCATAGCCTTGTTACCGACCCCAACCTACACTAACACAAACACGTCAGAAGACTAAGCTGAGCGCTCAGATTAGTTATGAAGTCCTGGTGGTATGAATGCCATGAATAGAGGCTAGGCTAGTCAGCATAAGAGACGGGGTCTTTTCATTGAACGGCCATGGAACTCCCACCTCTGGGAGACATTATTAGCTCCGTCCCTGGTTTTCTTTTCAAGCTGGTGCTAAGACCATTTTATTATGCAATCCATATTAGTATAATACCGCTTTCAGACCAACTCAAAGGTCACTAGGAATATTTGAGATCTTCAGATCTCATCATGAGACAAGTTGTTAGAAAAAGTGGATCGGAGCAGAGAGAATGGTACAGGAAATGGACAATTGTTTGCTTCTTTCTTGTTCCCAGTGGTCTTAGGGACAGTCCAGTGTCTAACCTGAAAACATCCTATTGCCTAATTTGAATGTCTGCAGACTAGCCCTACTCTTTTTCATCATAAGACTCTGACCCACACAAACAATGATTTCACTGTCAAGTCAGCCTTCTGGTTTTTTGTAACATCTTTTTGCCCCTGGAAAGATGTGGAAAGCTTGCACATTTCTGGTGATCTTTGAGTTGGCTACTACATTAATGCACATTTCAGAATTCTTCCTATGGACAACTAAGCTACGTCGGACTGCTGTTAATTGAAAACGCAGAATGCATTTGTATTTGTTCTTTGTGACACAGATTTTGAATCTTGATTAGGCTGAAATAGTTTTATTAATTGTTTATTTAAAGAGTTTTTTTTCCAGTTATCGTTTATACATACAGACTTAACCTACAAATATGACTCAAATAACTATACATTTTACTTTACAGTATACACAGGTCAGCGTAAGAGGGGCGCTCCAAAAAAGCGATACAAGGATTCCCTGAAACAACATCTCAGCCTTGGCCAAATTGATCACCAACAATGATCCGCCCTGGCCTCACATCGGGAGGCATGGAGATGCACAATCCACAATGCTGCAGCCTAATGTGAGAACTCATGCCGAACAAGTCTTGAAGAGAAACGACAACGCAGAAAGAATCACAACCTGGAAACATCACCCAAGGAGACCTTCTGCTGTGCTTTCTGCAACCAGACTTGTTTCTCTCGGATTGGCCTTTTTAGTCATCAGCGCGCTTGCAGAAAGCACAGTCCTTCTTGAGTCCTTCTTGAATCTTCATTTGCGAAGAAAAGCCAGAGAGAGAGACAGACAGACAGACATATTTGAAACAGCAGTATATACTGCAGTCTCCAAACATAGGTGCACCTAGCTAAATATGAAGTGGGTTGCAATGATGGTTATTTGAGAGGGGATGATGACAATTGACTATTCTCCTAGATAGGGTAGGTTGTTTTATCTGCTTGGGTAAGTAACATATAATATCCTATGTGAAGCAACCTGAAGAAATGTTCATCTTGCTCTACCCAGCTCTAGGAGATCACCTTTCTTTGGTTCAGCCTCCAGCTGCTCCTATAGCTTGTTTTCCTGTTTTGCCATCAACCAATAGAGACGACGCAGCAAAAACTGGCATTAAAGCCAGTGGTGCTACCCAAATAAGGGTCTTCAGTCTCCAGGCAAACCTGTTCTTCTTTAAGCTCTAGGAACATCATGTTGTTCTACATAATCTCTACCCACAAATAAAATCATTGTGTGATTTTAGCATTTGATTTCATGTTACCTAAGTTGCATCCATGGCCATGTACCTTGTAAGCTTCCACTGCCCTACTGATGTTCTCCCCAACACTGCCCATAGTTTGACTTTTGTGCCTTGTGCAGTTTGTACGGAATTTGGACTTTGATATTTCAACATGGAATTTGGCATATCCCTTGAGAACTTTGGCCTTGCCTTTCAAAGGCAAACCTGTGTGAGCAAGAGATTGAGAGAGTGTGTGGAATAGTTCGAAAAGGAATCTTTTTGCTGTGCTTGCGAGTAGAACTTCAGAGCTCTGTATGGTAGTCTGTCCCTTACTAAGAATAACAGTAGCAATTTAAAAATTATGCAAAATGAGCATATGTCTGCAAATTCAGCTTTTCCTGCTACAAGATCTTGATTCTGCTTTCAAAATAAAATGAACTCAACCCACTCATCACCACTTTCTTCTTTACTGCTACTTTAATAGTTTAATTTTTGTCACTGCTAATTCCGCATTACATAGCACTTAGAGCAAGTGGAGACTGAGGAAAAGCCAGGGCTAAGAAGCTCTGCAATTCATTTCTTCCCAGGATTAGGGCAGTCAGATTGCCACCCAGTTTGTGCAATCAAAACCACTGCAAAAAGGTCAGAGTACACTCACAGCAGAAATCCACTTGAGAGCTGTCCTGAAGCACAAGTATCTACTCATGTAATGGTGTTTTTGTACATTCCCCGCCTGCCTACTCATGGGATAATTATATATCATCCCCAAATGTTCTCAATAGGATCCCTTGCTCATATGATGTACAAGAGGGGCCTGCTAAAGTGCAAACTGCTCCAGGGAATTAGGATGCAAAGCACATCTATTTCAGGGAGGTCTGACTGCCCCACTCACCTTCAAAGGCAAGTATTATAAGAATGAGACTCAACAAACGGGCCTTTTGAGTTGCTTAAAGCTCCAAGGGAATTAGAACACAGAAAACAGAGAAAGAAGAAAGTAATAACAAACTGCTAAGAGCATAGAAATGTATCAGTAGTTGCTTTCAAATCAGAATTACATTAATACAAATATAGAGGAAATATTAGGGCCTAAATAACCTAGAGGCACCAGATCCCATCTGATCTTGGAAGCTAAGCAGGGTCAGCCCTGGTTAGTACTTTGATGAGAGATCACCAATGAATACCATGTACTGTAGGTTGTATTATGTTATATTTGAGAGAGTGTATAGGCTGTATGTCAGAGGAAGGAACTAGCAAAACCACCTTTGAATATTCCTTGTAAGAAAGCCCTATGAAATGAATGGGGTCACCATAAGTTGGCAGGTGATTTGAAGGCACATACACACATTAAAAGCACCCTCCCACCACTTTTCCTCGTAAATGCCCTCTTCTCATGGTTTACTAAATGAATGAATAAAGACACCATTTTTCCAACTAAAGAGGCACTCAGGGAGGGTAACAATATTAAAACAATATTCAAAGGGATCTTTCAGCATCTTTGAGACTGAGAGAAAGAAGGTGTAGCACAAGCTTTTGTATACTTTAATCTACTTCCTCAAATGCATGCGGAAGATCCCTGGTGGCACAGTGGTTAAATGTCACTACTGCAAGCCACAAGATTATGAGTTCAGTCCCAGAGGGCTCAAGGTTGACTCAGCCTTCCATCCTTTCATAGGTCAGTAAAATGAGTACCCAACTTGTTGGGGGCAATTAGATTTAAAAACATTGTAAACAGCTTAGGGAGTGCTTCAGCACTGATAAGCAGTATATAAATATCAGTGCTATTGCTATTACTAACCATGTGTTTAAGGAAGTAGACTGAAGTCTACAAAAACTTATGCTACCATTTATTTCTCTCAGTTAGACTGCAAGGTGCTACAGGATCCCTTTAAATAGTGATACTCCAGACTAACATGGCTATGTCTTTGAATATTAAAATAAAGTATTCAAAACAAAATCTTGATTAAAATACAACATACGAGCAATACATTAAAAAATACATGGAGAACAACAGAAGAAAAAACTAAGCAGTTAATTTGCCTCCAACAACTGGCTAGCAATTTCCCAGGAATGTAACAGATAGATAAATAAATAAATATACTTGCAAAATATGTCATTTGTAAAGCAAAGTCAAGCCTCTACAAATGACTGAAAAAAGGTATACTGTAGCCAATACAACAGCAAAGTGTGCATCTCTAGGTTGTGTGGAACTTCAGCTTCCAGAATTCTTCGTCACTGACTATGCAGTCTAGGACTAACGGAAGTTATAGTCCAACAACATCTGAAGGGCAATGTTTTTGCCCCACTCTATAATAGAGACCTTGGAAGAGACCCTTAAGACCATACAGCAGATGAAAAACGGCAAGGCAGCTGGGATTGATGGAATCCCACCTGAAGTTTGGAAACACAGAGGTCGTGCACTCCACGATAAATTCCACAAACTCCTTCTGAATTGCTGGGAAAAAGGGGAACTGCCACCAGATCTCCGAGATGCAGTTATCATCACCCTGTACAAGAAAAAAGGAGCAAAATCCGATTGCTCAAACTATCGAGGCATAACACTGCTCTCTATTGCTGGAAAAATTGTTGCAAAGATACTCCTGAAGAGATTAGTTCCTACTATTGCAGAAGAACTTCTCCCTGAAAGCCAATGTGGCTTCAGAGCCAATAGGAATACTACAGATATGGTATTTGCCCTTAGACAACTGCAAGAAAAGTGTAGGGAGCAGAACAAGCACCTCTATGTAACATTTGTCAACCTCACCAAAGCCTTCGACACTGTGAGTAGAAAAGGTCTGTGGCAGATCCTGGAAAGACTAGGAAGACCCCCCAAATTCCTTAAAATGATTTTCTTGCTACACGAGGGCCAGCGCGGTCAAGTCAGATATGGCAATGCTCTTTCAGGGCCCTTTCTAATAACTAATTGAGTGAAGCAAGGTTGTGTTCGTGCACTAACTTTATTTACAATCATAGAATCATAGAATTGCAGAGTTGGAAGAGACCACGAGGGCCATCCAGTCCAACCCCCTGCCATTCAGGAAATCACGATCAAAACATCCCTGACAGATGGCCATCCAGCCTCTGTTTAAAGACCTCCAAGGAAGGAGACCCTACCACGCTCCGAGGGAGTGCGTTCCACTGCCAAACAGCTCTTACTGTCAAAAAGTTCCTCCTAATGTTGAGGTGGAATCTCTGTTCCTGGAGCTTGCATCCATTGCTCCGTGTTCCAATCTCTGAAGCAGCAGAAAACAAGCTTGCTCCATCCTCAACGTGACACCCCTTCAAATACTTAAACAGGGCTATCATATTGCCTCTTAACCATCTTTTTTCCAGGCTAAACATACCCAGCTCCCTAAGTCTCTCCTCATAAGGCATCATTTCCAGACCTTTCACCATTTTAGTCGCCCTCCTCTGGACACGCTCCAATTTGTCAATATCCTTTTGGAATTGTGGTGCCCAGAACTGGACACAGTATTCTAGGTGAGGTCTGACCAAGGCAGAATAGAGCGGCACTATTACTTCCCTTGATCTGGACACTATACTTCTATTGATGCAGCCCAAAATTGCATTGGCCTTTTTAGCTGCCGCATCACACTGTTGACTCATGTTCAACTTGTGGTCTACTAGGACTCCTAGACCCCTTTCGCACGTAGTCTCATTCAGCCAGGTCTCCCCCATCCTATACCTATGCTTTTCATTTTTCCACCCTAAGTGCAATACCTTACATTTCTCCATACTGAATTTCATTTTGTTAGCTTTGGCCCAGCTCTCCAGTTTATCCAGGTCATCTTGAATTTTGATCCTGTCCTCCAGGGTATTAGCTACTCCTCCTAATTTGGTGTCATCTGCAAATTTGGTAAGTATGCCCCTAATTCCCTCATCCAAGTCGTTGATAAAGATGTTGAATAGCACTGGGCCCAGGACAGAACCCTGTGGCACCCCACTGGTCACATCTTTCCAAGATGAAGAGGAGCCATTGCTGAGCACCCTTTGGGTTCGGCCGGTCAACCAATTACAAATCCATTGAACAGTTAACTTGTCTAGCCCACATTTTACAAGCTTGTTTGCAAGAATGTCATGGGGAACCTTGTCAAAGGCCTTACTGAAATCAAGATATGCGATGTCCACAGCGTTCCCTTCATCTACCAAGCTGGTCATTTTATCAAAAAAAGAGATCAGATTAGTCTGGCATGACTTGTTTCTCTGAAACCCATGTTGACTTTTTGTGATTATGGCATTGCCTTCTAAATGTTCACAGACTCTCTGTTTAATGATCTGCTCTAGAATCTTCCCTGGTATTGATGTCAGACTAACTGGACGATAATTGTTGGGGTCC
The DNA here is from genome assembly GCA_030847615.1 of Gambelia wislizenii. NCBI lineage: Eukaryota > Metazoa > Chordata > Lepidosauria > Squamata > Crotaphytidae > Gambelia > Gambelia wislizenii. The sequence continues at coordinate 430,790,462 of JAUMIR010000002.1, read as the reverse complement.
TCTTTTTTCCCCTTTTTGCAGATGGGGACAACGTTTGCCCTCCTCCAGTCTGCTGGGACTTCTCCTGTTCTCCAGGAGTTCTCAAAGATTATTGCCAATAGCTCTGAGATTATATTTGCCAGCTCTTTTAATACTCTTGGATGTAGTTCATCCAGTCCTGGAGATTTAAATTCATTTAGATTAAGAAGGTATTCCTGTACTACATCTTTGCTTATTCTGTGCTGGATTTCCCCTGTTGTGTCTTCTGTACTTTTATCCTCAGGTTGGTCCCCTTTACCTTTTCTGAAAACACTGAGGCAAAGAAGGTGTTGAGTAATTCTGCCTTTTCTCTGTCCCCTGTTAGCATTTCGCCATCTTCTCCGCGTAGCGGCCCTACCATTTCCTTCTTCCTCCTTTTGCTGTGAACATACCCAAAAAAACCCTTTTTATTGTTCTTGACCTCTCTAGCAAGCCTGAGCTCATTCTGTGCTTTAGCTTTTCTGACTTTACTCCTACATGTTTTCGCTATCTGTCTGAATTCTTCTTTGGTGATTTCCCCCTTTTTCCATTTCTTATACATGTTCCGTTTAAAACTTAGCTTTGTTGATATTTCTTTAGTCATCCATCCTGGTTTCTTGAGACACCTCCCATTTTTCTTCCTCAATGGTACTGTTTGAAATTGTGCCTTCAGTATCTCCCTTTTGAGAAAGTCCCATCCGTCTTGAGGTCTCTTCTCTTTTAGTATTCCTGACCATGGGATCACACCCAGTATTTCCCTGAGTTTATTGAAATCAGCTCTCCTAAAGTCAAGAATGCATGTCTGACTATGCCTGGCTTCTCCTTTCCATTGTATAACAAACTCCAGGAGAACATGATCACTCTCACCTAAGGATCCCACCACTTGCACCCCATTAACCAGGTCATCCCTGTTGGTTAGGATCAGATCTAAAATAGCTGACCCCCTTGTTGCCTCTTCCACCTTTTGGACCATGAAATTGTCTTCCAGGCAAGTCAGGAATTTGCTAGACCTTGAAGTTTTGGTTGAGTTAGATTTCCAGCAAATATCAGGATAGTTGAAGTCACCCATCACTACTACATCTCTCCGTTCTGCGTGTGTGTTCATCTGTTCTAGAAAGGCATCATCCAATTCCTCCGTCTGATTTGGGGGTCTGTAGTAGAGTCCCACAATAACATCCCTGTTGTTTCCCTCCCCTTTAATTTTTATCCAGATGTTCTCCACCTGGCTTCCAGTATTGATGTCATGGATCTCTTCACTGGTGTAAATATCCTTGACATATAATGCTGTTCCTCCTCCTTTCCTGTTTGGCCTGTTTCTCTTAAAAATGTTATACCCCTCTATTCCTATATTCCAATCATGAGACTCGTCCCACCAGGTTTCAGTAATGCCTATTATATCATATTTGTTTTGTAGTGCGAGGAGTTCAAGTTCACCTTGCTTATTTCCCATGCTCTGTGCATTAGTGTAGAGACATCTAAGACCATGTGTTCCCTTTACTTGCTGCCTGTGCAAGTTTTTTTGCCTCCCACTGTTGGGTCCTTGCGCTGTTTCCCTGGTCCCTCTATGACAGCTTGACTATTTTCTCCAGCTCTTTTGCCTTCCAGAATACTGTCTCCCTCCCCCATGTGACTCAGTTTAAAGCCCTCCTGATCAAATTCTTGAGACTGTAGGCAAAAACGTTTCTGCCAACTGTTGTGAGATGCACCCCATCTCTTGCCAGAAGTCCCCCCTCATGGAAGCGCAGCCCATGATCCAAGAATCCAAATTGTTCTTGGCGACACCATCTACGGAGCCAGTTGTTTACTTCGGCTATTATCCTCTCTCTTCCTGGACCATGCCCTTCAACTGGCAGAAGAGACGAGATGACCACCTGTGCATCCATTTCTTTCAGCTTCCTCCCCAGAGCCTCATAATCTCTTCTGATCTTCAGAAAGTTGTGCCTTGCCATATCATTGGTTCCCAATGGACCAAAAGGAAGGGCTAATGATCCGTAGGCTTGATGAGTCTTGTTAGCTGCTCCGTCACATCACGGATCTTTGCCCCAGGGAGACAACACACCTCCCGATACATCTTGTCAGGCCCACAAACCACTGCTTCTGTACCTCGCAGCAAGGAGTCTCCCACCACCACCACACGCCTCCGCCGAGGCTTCGCAGCATCTGTTCCTTGCGGTGGTCCTCTCAAGGTCCCCTGCTCTACCCCTGAAGTCTGTCCATGCTGTTCTTCCTCATTGTCCATGATAGGAGAGAGGGCTTCGAATCGATTCTGTAGCTGCAAGCTGCTCGAAGTATCCCTGGATTTTCTTGTTCTGTGTGTGACATTCTTCCAGCTGTCTATCTCCTGTGTCTGTGGAGTGACCCTCTCCTCCCCAGCCAGTTCCTCTGTGCGGTCCCCGTCCAAGACTGTTTGTTCTGTCCTTTCCAGGAAAACCTCTTGCTCCCGAATCTGTTGAAGTGTAGCTACCTGTGCCTCCAGCTGCTGGACTTTCTCCTCCAAGAGGGCTACCAACTTGCACTTGGTGCATGTGAAGTTCCCCACGTCTGTAGCCAAGAAGACAAACATCGCCCAAGTATTGCAGGTGACTGCCACAGTCCCCTCAGTGTCCATGGTGAGAGTTTTTAGGTAATCTAAGAACTCTTAGTTAATGCTGAATCTTCTTCAGCAGGATGCTCCAAAGGGCTACGGCAGAGCTTGAAGAAGACGACGGCATCTATATACGTTACCGTACTGATGGTAGCTTGTTTAACTTAAGCTGTCTGAGGGCTCACACTAAGACTCTAAACTATCTAGTCCGTGAGGTGCTCTTCGCTGATGATGCCATTGTTACATACACAGAAGCAGCTCTGCAGCGCCTAACATCTTGCTTCGGAACAGCTGCAGAGCTATTTGGGCTGGAAGTCAACCTGAAGAAAACAGAAGTTCTTTACCAGCCTGCACCACAGGACGAACACCTCCATCCCCACATTGCTGTCAGCAACTCTGTGCTCAAGTCCGTTCAGCAGTTCACCTACCTGGGAAGCATCATCTCCTCAGATGCCAAGATTGACAAAGAGATAGATCACAGATTAGCAAATGCATATAGCGCATTTGGAAGACTTTACAAAAGAGTCTGGAGTAATAAACACCTGAGGTGAAGCACAAAAATCAGTGTGTATAGAGCCATTGTACTATCTGTTCTCCTTTATTAGTCTGAAACATGGCTCACCTATCGCCACCACCTACGACTCCTCGAACGCTTTCATCAGCGCTGTATACACACAATCCTAAATATACACTGGACTATGTGACGAATGTTGCTGTCCTTGAGCAAGCAGGGATCACCAGCATTGAGGCCATGATATTGAGAACACAGCTGCGCTGGGCAGGGCACGTTTCTAGGATGGAGGACCATCGCCTCCCCAAAATAGTACTCTACGGTGAACTTGCCACGGGTTAGCGTAAGAGGGGCGCTCCAAAAAAGCGATACAAGGACTCCCTGAAACAACATCTCAGGCTCGGCCAAATTGATCACCAACAATGGTCCGTCCTGGCCTCACATCGGGAGGCATGGAGATGCACTAGCCACAATGCTGCAGCCTTATTTGAGAACTCACGACGAACAAATCTTGAAGAGAAACGACAACGCAGAAAGAATCACAACCCAGAAACATCAGCCAAAGAGACCTTCTGCTGTGCTTTCTGCAACCGGACTTGTCTATCTTGGATTGGCCTTTTTAGTCATCAGCGCACTTGCAGAAAGTGCGGGATGAGTCCTTTCTGAATCTTCGTTTGCAAAGAAAAGCCAGAGAGAGAGAGAGAGAGATAATAGAGACCTTAGCCAAGTTTCCCAAATGTACATTTTGTGAAAATATGTAGGTACCATTGACACGGTCTTGTGAACTGGGGCCTCCCACCATATAATCATTCCCATTCTGTACCAAAAGTGTGCTCACTGTATGGATTTGAAATCTCTGAAGAACACTGGAGTATCATCTACTAAAGTGTGCTTGGATCATCTATTGCTGCTGTTCTGACACCTTTTCCCCATCTCTAGGACTCAAGGTGGCTTACAAAAGTTGAAACAGATACAGCTAGAACTTCACATCATGCAGAAGTTAAAATATAATTGAAGTACTAAATTAAAATCAATTAAAAGAATACTCATTTTAAAACACAAACAAATCTAGATAATACAACACATTATTAAAGGCCTTTATCTTAACAGTCAGTCCTCAAAGACATGCTGAAATAAAAAGGCATCATCCAGAAGGACATTGTGGAGGGGATCAATCTAGCTTCTCTCATGCTCAGAAAAGGCCCCCTACTCACAAGATTTGAGGCAGGGTTTGTATAGGACTGCCTCAGGAGCTACTCTCTCAGTGTCAGCAGCAGTGGTGCCAGCAGCACTCACAAAATAACCTTGGAGCATTTGGTACACAGCAGAATGACCTCAGGCAGGAGTCCATCTGTTGCAAGTGCGGCTCCCTTTCTTCCTCTCAGCTCTAGAGGCAACAGAGGGTAGCATTTGATATCGAAGGCCATTTTGCTACATACCAATGCTTGGGGGTTGGTTTGTTGGGAGTGTGGCTAGCACCCCTGTCAACATGTCAAGGAAAATAGGATTGGGGTGTCCCATACATCCTCAATACAGGAGCAGACTTCAAGTTCCCAAATACTGGACATCCCGCACAAAACGGCATCTGAGAACTCTACCTATCCAAGATGCTCAGACCACTAGAAAAAGGTATGCACTTAGAAATGTTTCCCGCTGACCAGTGCTTACAGTATAATTACAGTATACTGTGTTCAGAAGCCTGATCACAGTGAGAAAGCTGACAAGAGACAAGCCACACCACATATCAGAACTTCACTTTTAGGCATACACACACACACACACACACACACACATATATATACAGGGCAGGAGGTTGCAGAATATGAATACTAAGCTAAAGTGTCCTATTGATTATACACAAAAAGTGTAAGAGCTTCATCTCCTAGGTGGTCCCTTTTCCACTACCCAAGATCCAGACAGCTATAATTAAAAACAAATGGAAAGGAGGAGCAGGGAGAACGAATGCTACACAATACTACACACATCACAATTCCCTCAATCTGAAAGTCAGGACTTCCCTAATTTCCCCCACATTTTAAAACAGTCCAGCTGGCTCTTTTGTCATCAAGATGCATGTTTGCCTGGAACAGAATGTTTTGGGCTAAAGAACCTATTCTCTGGGTGCATGGTTTTCAGAACAAAACATCTTTTCCCCTCTAGCTTTTTGAAATAAAAGCCCATGTTGCCTTCAGCTGGCACAATGGGAAGACACTCAAAACTGTATAGCTATTCACAAAAGCACTTCTCCATTCAATAATCTACAGTTCTGATGACCTTGGTTGGAATACTCCATTTTGCAGACTTTACAGAAGGGCAATTGCACTCTTGGTGTTTAGAAACAGACTCACAAGAAACCAAACTGTACTAGTTTATATTTATTTATTTATTTAGGAATTTATATCCTACTCTTCAGCCACAAAGGCTCTCAGAGCGGCTTACAAGTTGTTAAGTAACAGCATTTTACACATCTACACCACTTTATAGTGCGCTAGACACTAAGCAGTTTCCAATGTGTGTTAGCTAATCACCCCCACAAGCAGGGTACTCATTTTACTGACCTACGAAAAGATGGAAGGCTGAGTGAACCTTGGAGCCCTTGGGATCAAACCTGCAATGTTGTGGCTGCAGTACTGGCATTTAATCACTGCGCCATCATGGCTCCCAGATGTACTCCCATCTGAGTAACATAAAGTGCCAGGAACTACAGGTATATTTGGGTTAATGAAGGAGATATGTTCCTGGGAACTCCTTTTTTAAACAGAAAGTTCGGTACCAGAAACAGAAGCAACATGGAAAGAACAGGGATAACACCACAGAAAGGAAGAGTACTGTAGTTCAACATGTTTCAGCAAACTTTTTATTCAAAACTAATACCGGTAATATGCACATGTGAAATGAAACATCCAGGCCAGGTAAGCCTTGAATAAGTCAACAAAAACATTTTGAACTTTCTAGAGACTACTTGAAGGCTTCTTTCAAAATACATCAAGAGATAAATGTTTTCTACCAGCCATCACTGTTCTTATGATTTCTGTTTTGCTGGCCAAGCTTCTAGATCTATGTTTCTTTAACATGTTAAGGTTAACTGTTGAGGCAGGCTTATCTGCTCTCCCCTTTTCTTACAGTTTTGTTTTTGATGATGCTCAGTAATGGATTCTGGAAGCAGCTGCTGTTTACCGTACTTTTGTCTATTGTAGGCAGGCACACACAGATACACAGATAGCTAGAGTAAAGCTTTTTCCTGGTTTGAGCTTTATTGCATTGTTTCATGCAGACATGCTGCTGCAACCTGACCTCAAAATCTATGTTTTCCCACATTCCTTCACCATCTTTCCAGTGCTTACACTGCTTAAAAAACAACTTTCAGTCAGGCAGAGGTCAAGGGGGGAAAAGGGGGTGCCAGGTGTGTGTGAAAAGACTCTGCAAAAAGGAGCTAAACACAGGAGATGGCAACAGGTTGGCTATGAGACAAGGGTAAGTCCTTTGGAGTACAATCAGACTCATGAACCTAATGCTTTTGATGCAATCCATAGAGAACAAGACTCAAAGGAGCAAAACAGTCAGTTCAGTCTGTGATTCCCAGAACTGAGAGCCTCTCCATTTCATGTTGTTGTTGGTGGTGGGACAAAGTAAAGGGGGGGGGGAGTGGCCATGGCAAATCAACAGCATACCAGACATTACTTAAAAAAATTTATTTTCTTCTCACTTTTTCAAACTGTGTAAAATATGACAATTTACCTGATAAATAAGACCTTAACTTTACACATGCAACTACATAATTCAATGCTATTGTATTATTGGTCTCATAGCATCTTTACAATTTAAAGATTCTATATTTTTGAAGTGTGTATGCATGTGTGTGTATAGAAAGAGAGCCTGAGAGAAAGAAAAGAGAGAGAGAGACTTCAGGAATATAGAAATATGTTCTTGTCTGTTCTAACCACATCTGTTCTTACATATAGATATACTTCCAAAGGTTCATACATTTTCTAGTTACCTAATCTATCTATGTAATCTATGTCTAATCTAATCTACACTGCCACTAGATGACTACCAGATTAATTTTTATTGCTTATTTTCATTTAGAACAAAAGTATAAATGCCTTCTTAAAAATGCAATTTTTATTACAAAGATCACACAACTACGTATATAAAGTGTAATGGGGACAGTAATATAAAGATAAAAAGACAATATAGTTAATTGAGAAAGGACTTCAAAATATAAGAAATAAAGTGAATATTATTATTCAAAAATAGATAAGCAAAGACCACCTCATGGTTTCTAATTTCTTACTCTGTAGAATGGAAAAATCTTGTTGCAGCAACTCACAGTACAGTATGCTTATTAGTGATTCTGTTTCAAGACCTGAGAAACTTCAGGTCTACCCTTCAAGTCTGGACAGGCCTGGTAGAGAATCAACACTGCTGGTCTCTTAACCAGTTAGGAAATCAATAGAATGCAGGCCTTGTGCCTTCCTTCACATTCCTGGCATAAATTCTTTCAACCCTTAGATTTAATACTACGGTACATCAACAGCAATGTTAACCACAGTCAACACTTTTACCAGATTTCCTCTCAACCAGAGTTTGCAAACTTTCTTCAAACCCCAGTGAAGACTTAAGAACCATCACACCAAGACCAGCTCCACTAAAAAATACTGTGTTAAAGGTGATATTCAAGTTTTGTGTTGCAAGTGGTCAGGAATTCTTGAAATAATAATGCAACAACAGCTGGAGATGCAAAGATGGGAATCCCTGGTTTTGCCCATCCCATTTTCAGAGTTATCACATGAAGAAGCTTTTGTTTCTTCTGAGTCTTCATTAACATAATCTCTAGAGACATTTAAAAGCTGAGGGTTTGCCAACATTGAGACAAGTTGTGCTACTGATCCACATGTCCATTATTTCTTGATCTGCTGTGAATCCTTCCAAAAATAGGCTAGGTAGTTTCTTTTGTATGCTGTAGAAAATAGAGGAATCTGAAGCAAGCACAAAGCAAAAGGAGTCAGAGGCCGGATTACATGAAGGCCTAGTCATCTTGCTGGAGGGAGGATTTGCTGGTCACAATCCCACATGGCAGAATCCTGGGCCAAATACCAGAAGATTTTCTGTATTCTGCAACATTTAAAAAGTGACAGCAGAACGGAAGGGCTAACAGGTTTCCTGCATTACATGTTTATTTGAACTGGATTTGATGACACCTGGTAAGGTCTCTTGTCTTTAAGGCTGTATTCATTGTTCTAGAATAAAGAATGTCATAATCCCCAATGTTCCCCCTCCCCCGCTTTTAAAAACAAACATCAAAAAAGTCATTGGAAAAAAATTGTAAGGGATCCTGCAAAGGATAACTCTTAGCCACCAAAGGGAAGGGGACAATGGAAAGAAAAAGGCATTTTCCAGAAAATTGTGTGTTTGTTGCCTAATATATATACATTATGTTATTACATCCCTTCTGCTGAGTAATCCTTGTCATAACTGACTGCTTTCAAGTGAAGCTTCTCGGAAATCTTTCTGCAATCCATGATAACTACGGACAGGTTGCTTACTTGTAACCATAGATCTTTGAGTTGGTCTTCTGTGAATTCACACAGCTGGGTTATTCCTGCGCCTGCACAGAGCATCGGAACCTTCTGGAATCACTAGGCAGAATGTGCTTTGATACATTTTTGGCGGTAACTCCGCCCACACTAACGGTCCCTTATAAGGTACTTCCGCCTAATTCCCCTCAGTTCCTTGAATGACGCAGCAACCAGCAGCATCAGGAACATTAAGCATGTTTATATGATGTAGCAGGACATAGAGGCGAGGATGGGCAGGTCTGTGTGAATTCACAGAAGACCACTCGAAGATCTATGGTTACAGGTAAGCAACCTGTCCATCTTCTTCGTGGTCTCTGTGAATCACACAGCTGGGTAGACTGGCAAGCTTCACTCCAGGAGGAGGGTATGTCCTATACATATTGACACTAGTTACCATGTTGCACAGTCAAACATCAGTTGGATTTTTTGACAGCACATTCTTAAGCAAAAACTAATGAACCATATATACTTATCATATCAAGGATATCATCAAATGACTTGGCACACATTAATGCTCACTCATTGAATAGAAGACAAAAAGTACAGCTTTCCCAAAGGCAGCCTCGTTCCTGGAACGAGTGTCAAGTCTGTAATGGGAAATGAAAGTCATGGGTGATGACCAAGTTGATGTTCTGCAAACGTCCTCTAGAGGCACGCCAGAGAGGAAAGCTGTCAAGGTGGAGACAGCCCTTGTCGAGTTTCCTTGAATCCGTGGCGGCAGCGGTTTCTTCGCCAGTTCATAGCAGAAAGCTATGGTCGATGTCACCCACTTTGACAAGCGTTGTGAAGAAATAGGCTCTCCAAGTCTCGAGTCGGCATAGGATACAAACAGTTTAGGTGACTTCCTGAAGGGAGCAGTTCTCTGGATGTAAAACGCAAGTGCCCTCCTGACGTCCATGGAATGGAGGATACGCTCAAATTCGTCCTTCGGATCCTGCATCAGAGCAGGGAGAGTGATAGACTGATTAAGATGGAAACTCGACACCGCCTTCGGAAGGAAGGAGATATCGGGACGGAGCACCACTTTATGTTTCTGGAAGGCAGTTTACGGAGGGTCCGATCGCAAGGCACAGAGTTCACCAGCTCGACGCACTAAAGTGATGACAAAAAGGCAGGCAGTTTTCCAAGACAAAAGTCTCAAGTCGGTGGATGCCATGGGTTCGAAGGGACGTCGAACCAGCTGTGAGAGGACCAGTTCGAGGTTCCATGTCGGGGTAGGCTCGAGTACCGGAGAATGGAGATTGGCGTAGCCTCTCAAGAACTTCTTGACAGTCGGATCCGTAAAAGGGGGTGGATTACCTCTAGCTTGGAATCTGACAGATACGGCTGCCAAGTAGCACCGGATCGACGAAAATGAAAGTCCTGTGGAAGACAAGTGTAGAAGAAAATCTAGGACAGTCAGGATGGAGAATGGCTCCGTAACCGACCCTCGACCAGATAGAAAGGCTTCAAACTTCTTCCACTTGTAGTTATATGACCTACGGGTAGCAGATCTCTGGAGGGAAGGATGGAGAGTACCGGCCCATCTGGATCGAGGACGAATCTGAGGCCATAGGTACAGTGGCCCTCTGTACCGAGGATGGATTCAAGGTCATAGTCTTCATGCCGTTAGTCGTAGAGCCTCTGCATCTGGGTGTCTGACCTTCCCATTCTGAATGGTGAGAAGGTCGGGACAGGACGGAAGTCGGATGAACCGGTGCCTGGTTAAACACAGGAGGGTTGCAAACCAAGGTTGGCGGGGCCACCACAGAGTGATGAGGATGGCATCCACTCGGTCCCAACGCAGTTTGGCGATTACCCTCGTCAGCAGTGGGAACGGAGGAAAGAGGTAGAGAAGCGGTCCCATCCAACGGAAGAGGAATGCGTCGCCCCTCGATCTCGGGGTGCATCATCTGGAGCAGAACTGGTGGCACTGAGTGTTGTCTGGAGATGCAAAGAGGTCGACATGAGGAGATCCCCATTGCCGGAACAGGTGTGAGATCACTAACCTGTGCAGCTTCCATTCATGGATGGAGAGGCTTGAACGGTTGAGTCCGTCTGCAAGAGTATTCTCCTCCCCAGGAAGATGGATGGATTGGAGAAAGATGTTCCTGCAGACACACCAATCCCAAATGTCCAGTGTGAGTTGGAGAAGCTGAGGGGATCTCGTTCCTCCTTGCTTGTTCAGGCAGAACATCACCAATGTGTTGTCTGTTACCACCAGAACTGTCTTGTTCGTCACTAGGGTCTCGAAGGCCCGCAGTGCCTTCTGTATGCCAAGAACCTCTAGGACGTTGATATGGAGAGTCCATTCTTCGGCATCCCTGGAACCCCGGATTTCCTAGGATTTGAGATGGGCTTCCCATCCCAACATCGAGGTATCTGTTGTCAGAGAAATGTCTGGTTGAGGAGGGTCGAAAGGCATTCCCGATAGGATGTTGTCTGGTACCAACCACCATCCCAGCGACCGATGAACCGCCCGAGGCATTGTGAGCAGTTTCTTTGGAGTCGCGTAGGGGGTCGAACACTTGTAGAAACCAGTGTTGGTGCGGGCGGAATCGGAGCCTGGCGAGATGGGTCACATAGGTAGTAGCTGCCATGTGACTGAGAAGTACCTGGACTGAACGAGAAGGAAGCCTCCGGGACTGACGGCAGATGTGGATTAGAGACCGAAGGGTGTTGAATCGCTCTCGAGGCAGGCAAGCTGCGGCTGTACATGAGTCCAGTTGAGCTCTGATGAACTGGACACCTTGAGCCGGTTGGAGTTGTGACTTCTCTATGTTGACAACAAGTCCCAGGCTGCCTAATACATCTAAGGTGAGGTCGATATCAAGTTTGAGCTGACGTCGAGAGTTCACCACAATCAGCCAGTCATTGATACAGGGGAAGACCACTACTCCACGTTGGCACAGAAAGGCCGCTACCACCGCCATGCACTTCATGAAGACTCTTGGAGCGGTCGAAAGTCCAAACAGCAGGACTCTGAATTGGAACACCTCGGTCCTGATCTGGAACGCCAGGAATCGCCTGTGGGATGGATGAACCCCGATGTGGAAATAGGCATCTTTGAGGTCTATGGAAGCGAACCAGTCGTACTGTTGCAGGAGTGGAAGGATGGAGGCCAAGGTGACCATCCTGAATTTCTTTGGTTCTATGTATCTGTTCACCCCACAAAGGTCAAGAATGGGACGGAGACCACGGTCCTTCTTCATGACCAGGAAGTACCTTGAAAAGAAGCAGAAGTGGTGAAGTTCGGAGTCCACGGGTTCGATGGCCCACTTCTGCAGCAGCGTCTGCACCTCCTCGAGGAGAGGAAAGGAGGGCGGTGTTGATCGAACCCAACCTGTCGGAGGTAGAGAGTCGAATTCGATCCAATAGCCGTTCTAGATGATCCAAAGTACCCAGCGGTCTGATGTTATTGAAAACCAGGCTTCTTAGAAGTTTAACAGTCGATCTCCAAACAGTGGGGTCTAGATGGTAGAGAAAGTGGGATGGAAAATCAAAATTTTCTCCTGGCTTGATCTTTAGACTGTTGCCTTCCCGGTGGTCGATATCTCGAAGCTGACCGTTGGCTCCTCACCGAAGAAGCTGGCGAAGGAGAGGGCAATTATCGGGAACGTCTGTAAGATTGGCCAGGGAACCCTCGTCTGAACTGCTGGCCCGATGAAGAGGTCTGTCAGTTGGTGCGGCCCCTGGCACGGTACTGAGAAGATGAAGAGGTGGCCATACCATATTTTTTTGGCAGTTGTCCTCATCTTCTGGGTGAACTCCAGTTTTTTGTTCGTGGAGCCGTTGAAGAGTCCAGATTCATCAAAAGGCAGATCCTCGATAGTAGCCGAGGCCTGGGGGGTGAGGCCCGATGAACGGAACCACGCGTGTTGACGCAGGGCGATGGATCCTGCAATCGTCTTAGTGGCACAATCAGCAACATGTTGGGCAGAATTCATTTGTTGCCCCGCCAGTAATTGCACCTCCGACTGGATTGCTTCAGCCATTCGTCGTCATTCCTCTGGGAGATCTTGGATGAGGGGCATCATCCTTTCCCACAGTACCTGCTGGTAGGCCCCCATGCAGGCTGAGTAGTTGGCCACACAAAAACTCAGGCCCGCCACAGAATAAATCTTTTTGCCCATGATATCGAGCTTTTGACTCTCTGGGTCCGACAGGGTTGATTGAGGCCGGCGTTGCCTCCTGTTCTGGGAAGCCTTGACCACCACTGAATTCAGCTTCAGATGAGTTTGAAGCCAGTCGATGTGGTCACCTCCAACTCGATACAGCCTGTCGATTTTCTTAGAAGTAGACTGGATTGAGGAGGGGTTCTTCCAGGACCCTTGTGTGAGCTTCAGAAGGGATAGCAAGACGGGGAGAGTAGCCGTAGGAGCCTTCGACTGAATCCAATGAAAGATGGGGTCCACCGGTTCAACCTCTTTCTCCACCACCTTGAGGTGCAGAGCATGGGATATTCAGACCATCTGCTCTGAAAAAGCACGGATGTCATCTGTTGGTGATGCAGTCTTCCTTGACTAGGTCGGGTCGCGGCGATGGCAAGTAGGGCCTGTATGGATCCCACGAGCCCGACGAAGATGATGTCGAATCCAAGGGTGACGGGCTGCGATCGCCATGGAGCAGAGAGGTGGTGCACGGAGGTGGTGTTGGAGGAGTCAGAGGAAGAGGACGTTGTTCCGGACGCGGAGATACTTGACTCTCTGCATCCTTCCTTGGAATGACTCGTGGCTCCTCCAGATGGAATCCTTGGGGTGAACGACACACAGATCGGCCGGCATACATATCCCTGAAGTCATCTTCTCGGGAAGTCAGATCTGAGAGCCAGTAGGCGACATGATTCCAGTTCGACAAATAGACCGTGCTGGGTCGTAGGCCGTATAGGCAAGTACATCCTCATGGATGCCGACTGAAAATGGTCGGGTTCAAGCCACGACCTCGGGTTCAACGACCTCAACTTCGACGTCCGAGGGTGAACCTTCAAGAAGTTGGGCTCTCAAGATTACAAGGGTCGGCGATTGACCCAACCGTTGGGGTGACACATCCGTGTCGGCACCAGAAGGCACGTCCACTGCCACGCTCTCCACCAAACCTGTAGGGGTAGGAGCACATCGCGGCACACAAGCCTCTGCAGTTGTCACTGGAGATGGTTGGGTGAATGTGGCCTCGGGTCAGGCAGAGAGTTGCGACTCAACGGTATCGAAGGCCATGCAGCTTTTTCAGTAGAGGCTGCAGACGGAACGGCCACCGACGTCAACTTTTTAGACACCTCTTTAGGCTTGCTCTTTGATTTGGAGCCATCGTCATGCCGAGAGGCGTATTTTTCCTTCCTCTTTTTCTTCAAGGAATGTAATGCCTCTCCAGAGATACCAGCCTGACTGGTAGATTCAGACGACGCCTGGTCCCGAGAGGCGGCCTTCGAGGTGGAAGGTACCTGGTCCCGTGTTGATGTCGAAGGTGTCGAGCGAGCTCCATCCCGAGCTGCAACTGAAGAAGCATGTTTGTGCGAAGCACACAGAGCCTCTGGGTCCGAGGCAATCAAACGACATCGGGATGGGCTACGGGAACAATGGTGCTTCTGCGGCTTGGTTTTCGGAGAAGGTGAGCGGCCACATTTTTGCAGTTCAGACGCTGAAGTCGAGGCTGGAGTCAAAGTAGGGACCAGAATTAAGGCCTTTCTCGTACAAGAAGGACTTCAGACGGGACATCCTGTGCTTACGTGCCTGAGGGGTAAAGGCCCTGCACTGCATAGAGGAGTTGACATTATGGGTCTCTCCGAGACAAATTAGGCAGCGGGAATGACCATCCGTGCTAGGAAGTTTAGCCTGATTGATCACACATATCTTGAAGGCCCCTCGTCCAGACATTTTACTCACAGAGTCGCCAAATCCAAAGGGAGAAACACAGAGAGTAGAGAAAGACAGTCCAAGTCAACACCGAAATTCAGAGATAGAATGCCAAATCCAAAGGAGTGAGAAAAAATCGTAGTCAAAAATCCAAGCCAAGTCAATACTGCTACCATTTCTACATATACTTAAGTCTCTCTAAGAGAAGGAACAAAAATGTAGGTATCCCTGTTCCTTTAAGACCCTCCCACATCCCCTCTCCTCCCTAGATGCGCTTTCTGTCATTAAAACATATGGTATGTAGACACAACAAATGTCTGTTAAAGTACTGAGCCATGGGTTTGTTAACACATCCAGGTATATGGCAACTTCTATACTTGCATACAAAACAGTATCTTCCAAAGCTAATGAAGCCGCTGTGTGAAACAGCTTTCATAAATGTGGTTGCTCCTTGCTTCAGTTAAGCCCCTAACTATTCTCTCTCATGCACACTCATACAAATTAGCCTATTTGTTAAACTCTTCCTATGCAAATGTACCTACTTTAATGGACTATTTGTAAGAAAAGACACAGAAACATGTAAAAGCTAAGTGTAAACTACTGTATTCACTTTTTTTTAAATGCACTATATTAAGGCACTTGTATGTCTTTTTTTCCCTTTACAATATCACACACATACACACACAGTTCTTCACTCAGTCATTTGTAAAGACTCAGGGGAAATGAAAAAAGTAAAATGAGAAGGGAAGCACATGTTTTTTGAGCAAACTCTACTTTTTAAAGTTCTCATAGAAGCAAAAAAGTTTGTAGAACGATACTGTTAAATTCACACCCCATATCTGTGATAGTGTTAGATTCACACCCCACATCTGAGCAAAAGCTACTTTCCTTAATAAAACAAACAATGAAATTAAATACACAAGATGAGTTCAATATCATTCAACAAATCCACTGGGCAATATACAGAAAAGTGGCAAAAAATAAAATAAAATAAAGGTTTATCCAAAGTTCCTAGTGCACTCTAATCCCAAAATTGTACCCTCTGGATGCTCTGGACCATAGATATCATCCTGATCACTGGTGACACTGACTGAGGCTGATAGAAGTAGCAGTCTAAAATGTCAGCGGGACATGACATTGGGAAATGTGGGCACAGAGAACACTGTTTCTGGAGCGCTAACACATAGACTTTTATTTTTAAAGACTGTATAGTTGCTCCAAAAAAGCGATACAAGGACTCCCCTGAAACAACATCTCAGGCTCAGCCAAATTGATCACCAATAATGGTCTGCCCTGGCCTCACATCAGGAGGCATGGATACACACTATCCACAATGCTGCAGCCCTATTTGAGAGCTCATGCCAAACAAGTCTTGAAGAGAAACGACAGTGCAGAATGAATCACAATCTGGAAACATCACCCAAGGAGACCTTCTGCTGTGCTTTTTGCAACCAGACATGTTTATCTTGTATTGGCCTTTTCAGTCATCAGCGCGCTTGCAGAAAGCGCGGGATGAGTCCTTCCTGAATCTTCATTTGGGAAGAAAAGCAAGAGAGAGAGAGAGAGAGAGATAGGACACTGACTTCAAACAGGAGGAAGGAATTTGCAATTCCTTGACCGAAAAGTCCTAACAGTGATATCACAGATTCTTCCAAGAAGAAAAGGAACAGGGAAGACACCTTTCCCCCTTCATAAAAGCTAGAATAATTTAACACAAAGAAAAATAACTGCAAGTGTTACCCATCAGCATGAATACTAACACTGGCAGTATGAATCACGAAGTCCTACCTCACCTCTTAAGAGGATTCCTACTATGGAATAACACTCAAAGCTGCTTCAATATTTTCCTTACATGAACATAGACTGGTACAAGGGGGAGGAATATTTGCAAATTTTCTTGTGCTTCATGAGAAAATAAAAGTCATGATAGGCTGAGATAACTCATTAAAAAAAATCTGTAAACCATCATGAAATTTTGCACCGCTGAATGAGAGTGAAAAGACCAGACCCTCATTGTTGTTTTGTGGTTTTTTTGGATTAAAATGTTATTGTACAAAATGCAGTGCTTGCTGGATTGCACAAAAAGCTCAGTAAGTTTTCACTGAAAAGTTCTGCCATACCAAAACAAAAAACAAAACCAAAACAAAACAAAAAAGCAAAACCAAAAACACCCTGAAACATGCGCAAATATTCTTTCAGTTTTGCCCAAAACTGAGAAAACTTTAAACAATATATTGCTATATGTGAGAAAAGTATAAGCAAAGATTTATATCCCTAATCCACACAACGTTTTCTGATACCTGAGTGGGGTAGATGCTGTGTCAAGGCCCTAGCAAATGGGGATCATAGTATTAAAATTCAAAATTATCATATTTGTTCAGTCAAGAATACTCTAATGAAAAATACCATTCCAAGTCTCAGTTTTATCATCATAAACTGATAGTGAGAATCCTCAAAAGTGATGAGCAGAAGAGACCATAAAGCACAACATGCATTTTTTTAATGCATAAGAATTCAACCTTATTTTAAACACATAGGTTCTCTCAAGTTGTGAATGCTGAGTTATTTGACTTGCAAAGAGCTGCAGAAAGCTGTACAGGAAAAACAACAGATGTAGAAATAAGAACACAACAGACAGTTCCAGATAAAAATCAAACCAAGGTTTAGTGCTAGGTGAACAAGCATTTCACCCAAAACACTCAGTTCCCTGTCTCTCTCCTCATACACTCACTTTCAGTGTTGCAGGAAATTATTTTCTGGCTGCAAACCAATGTTATAAACCAGAGTCTGAACTGGTTTTGCAACCCTGATTTGCAGTAAAACTATGGTTTATGCAAACCACAGTTTTCCTGTTCATATATCAGAGCAAATTGCGGTTGGCTGAAAAATGACAAATATGAAATTGGTGTGTGAATACAGTGAACCTTCAATATCTGCTGAGGTTTGGGTCCAGGCTCCCCTGTGGATACCAAAATCCATGGATGCTCACGTCCCATTTTATACAATGGCACAGTAAAATAGCATCCCTTATATAAAACGTTTTATATTTGCTTTCCCCAAATATTTTTAAACCATGGTTGGTTGAAGCCAAGGATGCAGAACCCGTGGATACAGAGGGCCAATTGTATCTATTCTGCACTGCCAATATTTATGCTGAGAACCTGTGCCCACTAAGACCTCCTCATGTCAGCACAAAAGCAAAACAAACAGGTATACCACCATTGATTCATGAGAATGGAAGTATAGCCTTGTCCTGTTTTCTGCATGGAAGCGGAACCCACATAATAAATAGTTCACATTTGAAATAATCAAACTACTGCAATGTGAGACGCTGCTCAGTAGCTCAGCTGTCATACTGCAGCACCATCTAGTGTTCAGCAAAACATACTACATAACCCAAGCAATTCCCACCGACTACTCTTAAAGAAGTAACATACATTATGAGCCTCTAATCTCTGTCTCTCTCTCTGGCTTTTCTTCACAAATGAAGATTCAGGAAGGACTCATCCTGCGCTTTCTGCAAGCGCGCTGATGACTGAAAAGGCCAATCCGAGATAAACAAGTCCGGTTGCAGAAAGCACAGCAGAAGGTCTCCTTGGGTGATGTTTCTGGGTTGTGATTCCTTCTGCGTTGTGGTTTCTCTTCAAGACTTGTTCGTCATGAGTTCTCAAATAAGGCTGCGGCATTGTGGATAGTGCGTCTCCATGCCTCCCGATGTGAGGCCAGGGCGGACCTCTGTTGGTGATCAATTTGGCCGAGCCTGAGATGTTGTTTCAGAGAGTCCTTGTATTGTTTTTTTGGAGCACCCCTCTTACGCTGAACTGTGGCGAGTTCACCATAGAGTGCTATTTTTGGGGAGGCGATGGTCCTCCATCCTAGAAACGTGCCCTGCCCAGCACAGCTGTGTTCTCAATATCATGGCCTCAATGCTGGTGATCCCTGCTTGCTCAAGGACAGCAACATTTGTCACATAGTCAGTCCAGTGTATATTTAGGATTGTGCGTAGACAGTGCTGATGAAAGCGTTCAAGGAGTCATAGGTGGTGGCAATAGGTGACCCATGTTTCAGATCCATAAAGGAGAATAGACAGTACAATGGCTCTATACACACTGATTTTTGTGCTTTGCCTCAGGTGTTTATTACTCCAGACTCTTTTGAAGTCTTCCAAATGCGCTACTGTATGCCTTTGCTAATCTGTGATCGATCTCTTTGTCAATCTTGACATCTGAGGAGATGATGCTTCCCAGGTAGGTGAACTGCTGAATGGACTTGAGCACAGATTTGCCGACAGCACTGTGGGGATGGTGGTGTTCGTCCTGTGGTGCAGGCTGGTAAAGAACTTCTGTTTTCTTCAGGTTGACTTCCAGCCCAAACAGCTCTGTTGCGAAGCAGGATGTTAGGTGCTGCAGAGCTGCTTCTGTGTGGGCAACAAGGGCAGCATCATCAGTGAAGAGCAGCTCACGGACTAGATAGTTTAGAGTCTTAGTGTGAGCCCTCAGACAGCTTAAGTTAAACAAGCTACCATCAGTACGGTAACGTATATAGATGCCGTCGTGTTCTTCAAGCTCTGCTGTAGCCCTTTGGAGCATCATGCTGAAGAAGATTTGTAAATAAGGTTGGCCCAAGAACACAACCTTGTGTCATTCCATTAGTTATTAGAAAGGTCTCTGAAAGAGCATGCCATATCTGACTGTGGCTGTTAAAGCACACTCCATCTCTCTCCTCCTAGGTAGCCACTGTCAGCAAGGAAGACTGAGAGTGTTGTCACTGTAAGCAGCAAAGCAAAATTCAGGAATAGTCTGAGGTCATCTTCTGAAGGGATGGACTTTGAGAATTACAGTTGTCCCTCCACATTCGCGAATTCGACATCCGCGGTTTCGAGTATTCGCGGTTTTGGGAGGGCCCCCCAGGAGGGCTGGGAAAGCCTCTGGGCTGGGAAAGCCTTTGGGAGGGCTGGGAAAGCCTCTGCGGGGCCTCCGGAGACCCTCCGGAGGCCCCGCGAAGGCCCTGTGGGGGGAGTGGGGAGGGCAGGGAAGGCCTCCGCGGGGCCTCCGGAGACCCTCCGGAGGCCCCGCGAAGGCCCTGTGGGGGGAGTGGGGAGGGCAGGGAAGGCCTCCGCGGGGCCTCCGGAGACCCTCCGAAGGCCCCGCAAAGGCCCTGTGGGGGGAGTGGGGAGGGCAGGGAAGGCCTCCGCGGGGCCTCCAGAGACCCTCCGGAGGCCCCGCAAAGGCCCTGTGGGGAAGTGTGGAGGGCTGGGAAGGCCTCTGCGGGGCCTCCGGAGGGTCTCCGGAGGCCCCGCTAAGGCCCTGGGGGGGAGTGGGGAGGGCAGGGAAGGCCTCCACGGGGCCTCCGGAGACCCTCCGTAGGCCCCGCGAAGGCCCTGGGGGGGAGTGGGGAGGGCAGGGAAGGCCTCCGCGGGGCCTCCGGAGGGCCTCCGTAGGCCCCGCGAAGGCCCTGTGCGGGGAGTGGGGAGGGCAGGGAAGGCCTCCGCGGGGCCTCCGGAGACCCTCCGAAGGCCCCGCGAAGGCCCTGGGGGGGAGTGGGGAGGGCAGGGAAGGCCTCCGCGGGGCCTCCGGAGACCCTCCGGAGGCCCCGCGAAGGCCCTGTGCGGGGAGTGGGGAGGGCAGGGAAGGCCTCCGCGGGGCCTCCGGAGGGTCTCCGGAGGCCCCGCTAAGGCCCAGGGGGGGAGTGGGGAGGGCAGGGAAGGCCTCCACGGGGCCTCCGGAGACCCTCCGTAGGCCCCGCGAAGGCCCTGGGGGGGAGTGGGGAGGGCAGGGAAGGCCTCCGCGGGGCCTCCGGAGGGCCTCCGTAGGCCCCGCGAAGGCCCTGTGCGGGGAGTGGGGAGGGCAGGGAAGGCCTCCGCGGGGCCTCCGGAGACCCTCCGAAGG
The DNA here is from genome assembly GCA_030847615.1 of Gambelia wislizenii. Classification (NCBI taxonomy): domain Eukaryota; kingdom Metazoa; phylum Chordata; class Lepidosauria; order Squamata; family Crotaphytidae; genus Gambelia; species Gambelia wislizenii. Next base: position 430,770,075 of record JAUMIR010000002.1, on the reverse strand, counting down.
CCCCGCGAAGGCCCTGGGGGGGAGTGGGGAGGGCAGGGAAGGCCTCCGCGGGGCCTCCGGAGACCCTCCGGAGGCCCCGCGAAGGCCCTGTGCGGGGAGTGGGGAGGGCAGGGAAGGCCTCCGCGGGGCCTCCGGACGGCCTCCAGAGGCCCCGCGAAGGCCCTGTGGGGGAGTGGGGAGGGCTGGGAGGGCCTCCGCGGGGCCTCCGGAGACCCTCCGGAGGCCCAGCGAAGGCCCTGTGGGGGGAGTGGGGAGGGCAGGGAAGGCCTCCACGGGGCCTCCGGAGACCCTCCGGAGGCCCCGCAAAGGCCCTGTGGGGAAGTGTGGAGGGCTGGGAAGGCCTCTGCGGGGCCTCCGGAGGGTCTCCGGAGGCCCTGCTAAGGCCCTGGGGGGGGTGGGGAGGGCAGGGAAGGCCTCCGCGGGGCCTCCGGAGGGCCTCCGGAGGCCCCGCGAAGGCCCTGTGCGGGGAGTGGGGAGGGCAGGGAAGGCCTCCGCGGGGCCTCCGGAGACCCTCCGAAGGCCCCGCGAAGGCCCTGGGGGGGAGTGGGGAGGGCAGGGAAGGCCTCCGCGGGGCCTCCGGAGGGCCTCCAGAGGCCCCGCGAAGGCCCTGTGAGGGAGTGGGGAGGGCTGGGAGGGCCTCCGCGGGGCCTCCGGAGACCCTCCTGAGGCCCAGCGAAGGCCCTGTGGGGGGAGTGGGGAGGGCCGGGAAGGCCTCCGCGGGGCCTTCGGAGACCCTCCGGAGGCCCCGCGAAGGCCCTGGGGGGGGAGTGGGGAGGGCAGGGAAGGCCTCCGCGGGGCCTCCGGAGGGTCTCCGGAGGCCCCACGAAGGCCCTGTGGGGGAGTGGGGAGGCAAACAGTATTCGCGGTTTTTTCACATTCGCGGGGGTCCGTGGAATGTAACCCCCACGAATGTGAAGGGACGACTGTACAAACTTTTAAATGTTCAAAATCTAGATACATTATCACCTCCTAAATGACCTACAGAAAAAGGTGGTATTGCCTGGTTTTTTACGTAATCTTATTTGCTTCTGTCCCTGCAAATAAAACTTTTGTTAATTAATTGCCTCAACTGACCATAGCTACAGAACATGCTCCTTAATAATACAGAATAGGAGATTACTGCTGCTTGGCAGTTCAATGCTTTGTCTCTGCAAAGATATTCACAAGATCAATCTGAAGCAGGTGCATACCAGAATTGTATAAGCTGACTGAAATCCCTTTTGGGACAAGCAAAAGCACTACACAAATGATGGAAGCAAGGAAGATGACTGCTTTAACCAGCTACAGTTGCTAGGTCTTAATGCAAAAAAGCCACCTGTCGCTTTAAATGTTCTGTACGGCTGCTGTGCTTCCCCCCCACCACCACCACTATTCTGTCACTTCCTTCACCAATCATTCCCTCCTACCTACTGAAAGGTAGCACCAGAGTCTTACTTGCTATAGCAGGTAAGGAATATGAGTGAACAAAAAGCATAATGACTCCATACTAGTTCCAAACACATGAGCTTTTGAAATAGAGAGGTGCCATCCGCAAGCAAAAAGTTAGAAACTCCAGCTTTAAAGACAAACATCTGGCAGCCCAAATAAACTGAACACTCTTAGATCACAGATCTTTACATATCTACTGAACACCTTACCTGTTTGTTGGGGTGTTAAAGCTAAAAGAAAGCAGCTGGTTCCAGAACGGGTCATTCTCTGAGATTGCCTCTCGTCCTGACAATTTTTTTAAGTATTCGTTTTCTGGAAGCTCATTAATGCTGCTGCTTGTTGCTCCCATCTTATTATTATTTGGTCTGGTCTTTTTAAGGTTTCATGTCAACAAAGAAAAGCCTACAAAACAGATGGAACAAATTTTAAATCCACTAACAGCATCATATTTTTTTGTCAAAGTATATGCAAAATTATACTAAAGAGAACAGTCTCATTTTCATGCCACAAACCTCCTTTAAAAAAAAAAAAGAACAAAACTAGGGTACTGAGCCTGAGATCCAAGAGGACAAGTTTTAACCAGGTCTGGGAAGTCTGAGTCAAAAGTAATTTTAGGTAGCGTCAGAGTTGGTAGAAATGTACCAATTCCAACTTCAAAATAAAAACTTTTTGTAACAATATATAGCAAATACACATTTTATAATTATATTTTATACTTAAATATATATATTTTATGTTCTATCAATTTAAGTAGCTTGATGATTCGCATGGTAGCTACCATTTGCCTTGTGCTACCACTTTACTACAGTAAATTTGTTGTTACTAATTAATACGTTTGCCATTTATGAAGGAATTGGAATCAGAAAGTAGAAGAATTAACAGAGTTGGAATCAGAACTGAAGGTCTGGCATATGAACTCCATAGCCTTGGTTTTAACAAAGCAAATGGACTAAAATGAGTTGAGTCACATATTTAAATTTATACCTCACTTTTGAATAGAATCATAAATAAGTTTAAATCAACAATATGATAAAATGCAACAGCAATCTAAGCAAATTAAAACAGAAATCTTAAAGGTCTAGAAAAATTAAGAAGTCAGAACCTGATACTAATCCAATCTCTCTGGGGAGTTTTGGAGCCAGAATGCCACTGCAGAGAAAGGCTGAATTGTCCCCACCAACCACCCACCTCACCTCTGATGAAAGTGGGACAAAAAAAAGGCTCTCTAAGACCTATGTAACATTTAAGGCCTTTTCAGTGATTTGTCGGAAATGACAACATTTTACAGCAAGGGTAGGAATCCATCTGATTTCTCTCAGCACCATCATTTTGCCTTTGGGCAGTTCTCTCAGCAGATCCTCTCTCCTGCTGTGAGAATGACTGCCTTGTCTTTTAAGTGTTAAATTGACTATTTGGCTTGTGAGAGGAGGTACTTAGTCTAAAAAGAGGCTTCTTCTCAGCCAAGTTAGGTGCGCTTGTTCAGATAAGACTGCACCTCTCATCAAACTTAGCCAGCACAGCCAGTTTCCAAGGGGTGCTAGGAGCTTCAGTCCAACATCTTGAGGAACATATGATTCCCACCTTTGCTTTAAAAGAAACAAAACAAAGCACACTGAGCTGGAATTTAAGGGAAACCCTGAAAATTAAAAATCTAACCAAAGCATTAGCAAAAACAGCATATTTATGATTAGAATCACAGAATTGTAGAGTTGGAAGAGACCACAAGGGCCATCCAGTCCAACCCCCTGCCATGCAGGAATGACAATGAAAGCATCCCTGACAAATGGTAATCCAGCCTCTGTTTAAAGACCTCCAAGGAAGGAGAGACCCCACCACACTCCAAAGGAGTGTGTTCCACTGCCAAACAGCTCTTACTGTCAAAAAGTTCCTCCTCATGTTGAGGTGGAATCTCTGTTCCTGGAGCTTGCATCCATTGCTCCGTGTTCCAGTCTCTGGAGCAGCAGAAAACAAGCCTGCTCCATCCTCAACGTGACACCCCTTCAAATACTTAAACAGCACTATCATATCGCCTCTTAACCATCTTTTTTCCAGGCTAAACATGCCCAGCTCCCTAGGTTTTTCCTCATAAGGCATCGTTTCGAGACCTTTCACCATTTTAGTTGCCCTTCTCTGGACACGCTCCAATTTGTCAATATCCTTTTTGAATTGTGGTGCCCAGAACTGGACACAGTATTCTAGGTGAGGTCTGACCAAGGCAGAATAGAGTGGCACTATTACTTCCCTTGATCTAGACACTATACTTCTATTGATGCAACCCAAAATTGCATTGGCCTTTTTAGCTGCTGCATCACACTGTTGACTCATGTTCAACTTGTGGTCTACTAGGATTCCTAGATCCCTTTCGCACGTAGTCTCGTTCAGCCAGGTCTCCCCCATCCTATATCTATGCATTTCATTTTTTCGCCCGAAGTGCAGTACCTTACATTTCTCCATATTGAATTTCATTTTGTTAGCTTTGGCCCAGCTCTCCAGTCTATCCAGGTCATTCTGAATTTTGATCCTGTCCTCTAGGGTATTCGCTACTCCTCCTAATTTGGTGTCATTTGCAAATTTGTAAGTATGTCCCTAATTCCCTCATCCAAGTCATTGATAAAGATGTTGAATAGCACTGGGCCCAGGACAGAACCCTGTGGCACCCCACTGGTCACATCTTTCCAAGATGAAGAGGAGCCACTGCTGAGCACCCTTTGGATTCGGCCGGTCAACCAAGTACAAATCAATTGAACAGTTAACTTGTCTAGCCCACATTTTACAAGCTTGTTTGCAAGAATGTCATGGGGAACCTTGTCAAAGGCCTTACTGAAATCAAGGTATGCGATATCCACAGCGTTGCCTTCATCTACCAAGCTGGTAATTTTATCAAAGAAAGAGATCAGATTAGTCTGGCATGACTTGTTTCTCTGAAACCCATGTTGGTTTTTTGTGATTATGGCATTGCCTTCTAAATGTTCACAGACTCTCTGTTTAATGATCTGCTCTAGAATCTTCCCTGGTATTGATGTCAGACTAACTGGACGATAATTGTTGGGGTCCTCTTTTTTCCACTTTTTGAAGATGGGGACAACGTTTGGCGTCCTTCAGTCTGCTGTATCAACTGCATAATGATATGAGTTATCAATTTGGTAAAGCAATTATCTTTTGAGCTCAAACTTTTAGCACTTCAAAATTGTTAACTACTACAAACCATTACAAAATTACAAAACCATCAAAAACAATGCCAGCACTGGGGAAGGGGAGGAAGGACTGGTTGCTTACATGTAGCTGTAGTTCTTCGAGTGGTTATCTGTGAATTCACACAAATGGATCATCTGTGCCTACACAGTGCAACATTCAGAATCTTCTAGAGCAACATTCAGAACCTTCTAGAGCTATTACATAAGCATTCTGGTGGTAGCCCCACCCACCCTCCGTGCAGTTATCCAGCGCACTTCCCACCTAAACTCTGAGTTACCTGGACCCTGAAACAGCAGCCAAGGATCTAAGGAGAGGCAGGATATGACAAGGGAAGGATGGGCAGGGTTGTGTGAGTTCATAGAAGGCCACTCAGAGACCTATAGTTAGAGGTGAGCAAGCTGTCGTCCTTCATGGTCTCTGTGACACACAAATGGGAGACTAGCAAGCTACTAACCATGGAGCGGGGTGTCATGCAAGACAGGAATACAACACAGCGCTCCCAAAAGCAATGTCAGCCCTGGATCTTGCATCTATCCTGTAATGGGTGATGAAGGTCAAGAGCTGTGATCATGTGGCCGCTCCGCATACATCCTCCAAAGGAACAACACTCAGAAAAGCAGAAGTAGCCATAGCTCTTGTGGAGTGGTATGCACTTGGACTGGGGGCGGGAAGGGTCTTTTCTGGGGAGTTCATAAGCCAGGTGAATTGTAGAAACCACCCACTTCAAGAAGCACTGTGACAAAGCAGGCAGTCCTTTCTTCTTCGAGGAATAACAAGTGAAGAGTCTGTGAGCTATGGAAGCTCATGGTCCTGTCAACATAGAAGGCCAGGATCCTCCTGACATCCAGTCAGTGCAGGGGCCATTCCAAGTCTGAGGTAGGTACTACATCAGTGCAGGCAACACAATGTCCTGATCGATGTGGAATGCTGACACTATTTTAGATAAAAAGGAAATATCCAGCCTGAGGATTACTTTGTCCTGATGAAATCGGTAAGACTGGTCTACCCTGAGGGCACAGAACTCTCTTGCCCATCTGGCTGATGTAATGAGGAAGGCTGGCTTCAAATAAGTAGGTGGACATCACAGGATGCCATTGCTTCAAAGGATTTCCTGACAAGTTATGACAATACCATCTCCAAATTCCACTGAGGTGTTTGTCCAGAAACTGGAGGATGAAAATGCTTACAACCTCTAAGAAACCTCTTAACCAGTAGGTTCTAGAAACAGGAGGGCTTCCTGGTGGTCTGAAAGTTAGCTGAGATTGCTGCAGGTAACGCTTGATGAAAGAGAGAGAGAGAGAGAGAGCACTCTATTGGATAGATAGAGGCGAAACTGCAGCACATGACCGACCTATGCTTGGTCCAGAGAGATCCCTCTAGGCAACAGGAAAGCCAGGAACCTCTGAGTCTGGATGCTTCATCTTTCTGTTGTGGATCGTCAGAAGGCCTGGCCAACCCAGCAGCTTGATATAGATGCCCTGAGACAGGAGAAGGAGGGGAGCAAACCAGGGCTGCCTGGGCTACCATGGTGTGATCAGGATGCAACTGGCCCTGTCCTTCCAGAGTCTGGCTATAACCCTGGTGATGAGGGGAAACAATGGAAAGGCATACACGGCGATGCTTCCCCAATCAAACAGGAAGGCATCACCTCATGATGAGTCCTGGAACAGTACAACCTGCACGGATTGTTCCTGGATGGGACGAAAAGATCCACTGCCGGAGTGCCCCATCTTTGGAATACCACCAGTGCCCAGATACAGCTTCCACTCATGGCAAGATTCCTGGGTTCTGTGAGTGAATCTGCGAAGGCATTCTCCTCTCCTGGAAAATGGATCGCTGTGATGGAGATGCCTCTGCTGATGCACCAGTCCCAAAGATGGAGGGTGTGATGTAGCAGGGTGTTGGACCTCATTCTGCCTTGCTTGTTCAGGTAATACATTACTGTGGTGTCGTTGGTTACTACCCAAACCACCTTGCCACAAAGAAGTGTCTTGAATATGAAAAGCCTTCTCCACTGCTAACATCTTGAATGCATTGATGAGGAAGGTCTTCTCCTTGGGCCCTCAATGTCCTCTGATGGAGAGGCCACCCAGATGAGCTTCCCTGCCTTCCATGGAGGCATCTGTGGTGACCATCACCTAGGGCTGTGGAAAAAGAAAGGGCATGGGCCGGTCTGCACATATGTTGCATTCATCCACCACCACAAGGAGTGATGCACACTGTGTGGTATTGTCAGTCTCATGTAGACAGAATCTGTCAGAGGACTGAAACGCAAAAGGAACCAAGCTTGCAGACATCTCATCCTTAGCCTGGCATATGGGGTTACTGACATAGTTGATGCCATGCAACCTAGCAGGACTTGGAATATCTCTGGCATTGATTCTTTGATTCTGGAGGCAATGAAGGGTGGACTTCCAAAGGACTTGGTACCTTTCATCTGGGAGAAAAGCAACCTGGCCACAAGAGTCTGTTATGGCCCCAATTAATCTTATCTGTTGGGATGGCTTCAAGAGAGATTTGTTGCGATTCAGTGTAAGACCTAACATGTCCAGAAGCCACATTGTTAGATGAATGTCTGAAAAGAGTTTTTCTTACATATGTGCAACGACTGGCCAGTTGTCTATGTAAGGAAAGAGAATGATGCTTTGCTGACAAAGCCTAGCAGCCACCACAGCCATGCACTTGGTGAATACCTGTGGAGCAGTGCAAAGGCCAAAGGGCAGGACATGAAACCATAACTTAAAATCTTACAACATGAAAGCAGCCAAAGTGTAAAACTGATGACCCATTGTGTCTAACTTTTTGCCATCTTTATCAGCAGGGGTAGAACATAGTTTCTGAGCTGCTCTGGATTGTGCTGCATCTACTATTGTAGAATTGGGCTTAGGGTAATGGGTAAGCCACTCCGCTCCAGTCTCAACAGTTGCTGAGTCTTACGACAGCTTAATTTTCCTAGATGTTGAAGGAATCGACAACGGTGTAGCAGATGACTTACAAGCCACTTGGAGGAGGTAAAGCAACAAAGGTATGGAGGCAGGTTCAGGAACCTGCATTTAAACTCTCTGGAAGATTGGATCAATGGTCTGTGTCTTGGGCTCCTTGATCTGCAAGTCCAGACATTCATATCATTTGATCCATGAATGACCTTACATCATCAGTGGGAGAGACAGGATTACATTCTCCCACCAGCCAGTGATCGGGATGGATGAGACTGAGACTGATGGTGAGCATCTGAGGTCAGTACCGTGGACAAGAGAGGCTTAGCGTACCTGCAGATGGAGATCTCTGAAGGGATGAAACATCAGTTCGAGCTTCCTGCAGTGACCGGACATGTGGAGGTAGCTGAGATTTCCACTTCTCAGGAATGGGGACTTCAGGAGCCAAAGCCATCGACTCATGCAACTCACCCTTTACCAACAGACTGTTGAAGAGGGGAGACCTCCAAGTCTTGATGTCGGTATTTGTCAAAGTGTTGGTACTGATGAGGGTGACTGTATTGTCAATAAAAGAAGTACTCTGGTAAAAGTGAGTACACATAGCCATAATATGAAGGACTTCCATACCAAGAATAAGAATGATGATACTGAGGTCAATTGTCATGGTGGTAGTATGGATCCCTGTAGTATGCTGAATCATGTTGAGCTGAACAAATTCACCAAATCTGGGATTGAGAGGGTTTAAGCAGGAAGCATGCTGGAGAGCTGCGTGGAGGGTGGCTGGGGCTAACGCCAAAATGTTTATGTAATAGCACTTGAAGGTTCTGAACTAACTGAAGATATAATCCTGCCATAAAAGCTGCAGTTTGCACCCAAAGACTAATGACTTCACTCTTAAAAATAGGAGTGAGGAGAAGCATTTGAGACACACAACTTTACCATCCAAATTTTGATATGGCACGTGCCATTACTTTTATTTGTCTTCCCATTTCCCCCCATCAATTCTTTTCATTCTTTCTTTTTGCCAGAATTTGCTGTTGGCTTATAAATCTTGGCTTGTCTGAAAGTAACAAGCTCAGAAACTGTTCAGAAGTCACCTCTGTCAGTTTTACCTGCTTGTGCCAAGGAAGAAGCAAACAGGCTCCATGTACCAGCATACCACTGAATCACAGCAAGTGAGGATAAACCAGGAATCACATGTATACTGTAATTTCTTTATCATGCATTTCAGATAAAGGATAATGTCCCAGAGCACAGCTGGATTGCCCCTCAGTCAATGAAAGATTTTAACAATTTACTATCACCTACTGGACAATAGTGGTGAAATCTGGACAGTGAAGAAAACTAACAAGAAGAAAATCAACTTATTTGAACTGTGATGCTGTTCTAAGATACCATGGACTGCTAAAAAGACAAATAAACAGGTCTTAGAGTGAATCAGGCCTGAACTCTGCCTAGAAGCCAAGATGACTAAACTGAAGCTATTGTACTTTGGACATACCATGAAATGACATGACGCTGGGGGAAAAAGATGCTAAACCTTGGTAAAATGGAAGACAGTAGCTATAGAGGAAGAATGTACTACACGGGGAATTGACTGAATCAAGGAAGCCACAGCCCCGAGTTTGCCAGACCTAAGCAGGGCTGTTGATGATTATAGCACTTGGAGGTCTCTCATTCCTAGAGTTGCCATACGCTGAAGTGAACCTGACAGCAAATGATAACAAAAAACTGGACAAAAGGTGTACATTAATGTATCAGGGGGAGTAGTAGTAGTGTTTTGTTTTGCTGACTGGAGACTACTGACTGAAATCCTACAGTAGAATTGCACAGTCAGCAGTTCATAGGTGTTTCCCCAAAACTAGAGGGACCCCCTCCATCATTTTTACCAACAGTACCCTGACTTCCAAGGTTGTTGTTTTTCTACAACTAGTGATAGAAACACAGGTATTTCAAATGAGATTTCTCAGGATGGGGGAGCCTTTCCACTTCCCTCTCCCTTGCAATGCCTACATCTCACTGGTGAGGGAAGAAAAATGTAAACCTCTCCATCCTTCTACTGTCCAGTAGGAGGCCTGTGTTCACATGCACACTACAGACAACTCCCCAGCTGTTTCCATATATAATCTTCAGTGCCAAAAGCGGCATATACTCCTATCATGATAATTATTGACCCTTCTCTAACCATATGGCACAAAGGACTGTCTGTCAATAACAGGTCAAAATGGGCTTAACCAAACTTTGTGCTCTCCAGATGTGTCAGAATACATCTCCCATCAGGCTGGAACAGGTCTACACAAACAGAATGGCCCTTAAGAAGAGTTGATGGGAGCACATGTGAGATGATGAGTGTTATAGTACAACACATCTTAACACAGGTTGGAGAAGGTTATTCTATAGAATGTATTCAAGCAGCAGGACAAAAAACAGGTGGGACAAGAAAAAGCAAAGTACATATTGAGGAGGCTACTTTGCTTTTTCTGGGTCAGAGAATAAATTATACTCTGTACTGAAGGCTAGGGTTCATTTGGCACTGTTGAGTGCATGTCATCATTCTGAAATTTCCAACTTCATCCTCACAAGGAAGATTAATTAGTTCTGGCTTAATGCACTAATATAGTCTTCAGTTATCTACTATTCTCATAACTGTTTCACTGCATGGAAAACTGCATTAGATTACACAAGGGCACATTTCAGTTTTATTTTCAAATTATGATTATCTAAAACAGATGATATTATGCTCATCGAATAATGATCCGAAGCTTGTCATTCCATTCCCCACAGCTCACTGAAACAGACTTTTCTTCTTGGAAAGAGAAAAAAGAACCTTTAAAATAAATATGTATGTGTACAACAATTAGGTGGGTATTTTTCCATTTTTGAGGCTGTTTGGAGCCAGGCCAACGCTCCAACTCTCCTGTAAAATTCTCTCCTGTCTATTCCTGTAGAGGCAGTTACCACATAGCAGCTGCCCTTCTTTGTCTTCTGAATCCCTGTCCCTTAAGTGGGAGGCGGAGAAAAGAAAGGACAAAGACTTTTTGAGAAGGAAAAAGAGGAGAAAAAGGCTTTTCCTACTCCAGGATCTGGAGTAAAAATAGGAAATAAATGCTTGGTTTTGTGCTACATGTGACATGGGGTGGAGACAAGATTTTAAAAAGAATGATTTGGTTTAGCAGGGCTCAGATCCTTACCCAGGTCACTTGTATTCATTGAGCTGACCATCCTGTTTCCAACAGTGCATTACAGAACCTCAAAAACAGAATCTGAGATTCACAAATGTATGTCTTTTATATATAGTAAAACAATTCACAAAAGAGCGATACCTTTATTGGCCAAGTGAGACACACAAAACACATCATGCAAGCTTTTGAAGTTTCTCTGGTTTCTCTTCAGATAGTATAAAGCTTTTGAAGTTCCACTGGCTTCTTCATCAGGCAAATGATATTTAAAAAATCACACAGGAGAAAGAAAAAAGGTATGGCCTAGTTTTACCTATACAGCACCTAAATGTTTTTCCAGATGTAGCAGTACAGAGACTTCTAGAGAAACTCAATGTTCTCTTCCTAAGAAGGAGACCTGTGGCTTTGCAAAGGGATAGACACACGCAGGATCCCAAGAGGTGTTACTTTACTACTGCTGATGGAGTTTAAATTTTACTGTCCTTTGTCCCAGTCTCCACATGGCCAAAACGGGTATGGCCTCTGCCTGCAGTGAGACCCCTTCATACCAACTGATTAACAACAAAGACAACATCCGATACAAGATGTCAGCCTGTGACTCCAACACCATCACTTTTTGCCTCTTCTTCTTCTGTATGATTTTTAAAAACATCTTTTGCCTGATGAAGAAGTCAGTGGAGCTTCAAACACATGATGTGTTTTGTGCCAATAAAGGTTGCTGTTGTCCCTCATTTCTAAAACTAGTACAGGTTGTGTCTCCCTTATACAGAATTCCAAAACTCAAAATATTCCAAACTTCAAAACTGTCCACATGAGTGGCTGAGACAATTATACTTTTACTTTCTGATGGTTCAATGTACACAAACTTTGTTTCACAGACAAAATTGTTAAAAATATTGCATATAAAATCACCTTCAGGCTATGTGTACAAGAAACATAAATTAATTTCATGTTTAGACTTGGGCCCCATCTCTAAGATATTTCATTATGTATTATGCAAGTATTCCAAAATCTGAAATATTCCAAAATCCAAAATACCTCTGGTTCCAAATATTTCAGATAAGGGAGATTCAACCTATTGGTGTTTTCTACAAAGCCTCCTAAACTATTATTTCCTGGATCACACTAAGCAAGGATGGACAATTATCAAGGGTTGCAGGGGTTGCGCTGCCACCCCACCCCCAGGATATATTTGAGGTCTGCCTCCCACTATCCTTGACCCCCTCACCTGAATTTTTTGCAAATCAAATTATGACACTAAATGCACAGGAGGCAATTTTGCCATATATACCCATCTAGGTCATTTTAGATCCAAGAAAGGCCTTCTTCTAAACAGGAAGCAATCTAGAGGCCTTTCCTGGGTCCAAACTGGCCTGACTGGTTGAAAACATGACAAAATTCCCCCCCTCCACACCCTTCAGATGGCATCTGCATACATTTGGGGAAGGATGCTAGGGACCTAAAAAAACGGTCCAGTGGGCCACATGTAGCCCACAGAGCACACTTTTCCCACCCCTAATATCAAGGGAATAAGTGACATAACTTGAGAATTGGCTCTTTTAAAGAAGTATCTATATACACAGTATTTTCTACTTTTTGATCATGTTACAACTGTAGTTTGGATTGTATCAACTTGTGAGGACCTGATATGGATGGATGGTACTGCTTCGTGGCATGTCTTAATAGCTGAACACCACAGATTAGTAGTGTTTTCTGTGCTTTCTACCCACTAACTCCTATTCACTTAATGGCATTTTCTTAACAGGTTCAGAATTTTGAGAAAATTGCCTTCTCTTACCTTAAATTCCTCCTTTGTAAAATGTATAATCTACCTACCAGAGTTGCAAGGAGAAATATGACTGTAAGTACGTTTTACAATTATGAGAGGCCCCAAGCATAGGGAAATTGCAGAGCCCTTAAAGCAGGGGTGGGCAACTATCAGAAACTAGGTGGCCACATTGGTGGGCTACATATGGCCTACGCTTTCTCCACCCCTGCCTAAAGCGTTCGGGGAAGGGGGGTTCAGCTATTCTTAAAAAAGAATATTTTGCACACACACACACAAATATTCAGGGGTGGTGGTTTGGTGGGAAATGTTGCCTGGTTGGGGGCATCTTAGCCTGCCCATCCCTGCCATACACTGATCTCACACAACTGTACTGCTGCTATTACAAGAATCTATATAAAGTAAATCCTATTATCTCCAGAAACAGATTTGACCTAAAACATTTTTCCCTCAGAAATCACCACTCTGGTAAGCATACAAACAGACAAGGAATTTTTTAGAGAGAAAAACTTGCCGACCTTTACCCCTGTAGCACCAACCTATGTATTCGCAACGTAGACCAAGAAATATCCTATGGTGCAGTAAACTCAGTAAAATCCTTAGTTTTTATTAATCTCTTTGTGCACTCTCCCTGGTTGTCAATAGCAGTTGACAGCTAAAAGTCCCATTTTAATAATTTATAGCAACATGCAAGAAGTGTGCACACAACTCTTATGTTAAAAGTTAGTATTTGAACAAAGTTCAAGTTTTACGTGCCAAAAACAGATCCTTACCTATAGAACTTCTGATTGTCCTTCTGATTCAGTTTCAGACTTCCTTCACAGGATTATCACAACAGCTACAGCAAAACTGAAAGAAATATAATCAAGGCACAATGTTACACTTTCATGGTTTGCTTGCTCACAAAAATACGGATATGCATCGAGAGCTAGTCCTCATGTAGCAGACAAAGTTAATGAGTAACCATTTCATATTAACTAGTGCATCCTGCTTCATGACATCTTAATGCTTATACAAACATTTCCCTCAAGTCGCTGATATACAGGTGTTAAGAAACTTTCCCCCAGAAGTAAAAGAAGAATCCAAAGTATCTGAATTGTTCTCATTCTGTATGGTCACAGCATACTTCATTTTTTCCACATCTTCCTATATTCAAAGAATCACAACCCAAAAACATCACCCAATGAGACCTTCTGCTGTGCTTTCTGCAACTGGACTTGTTTATCTCGGACTGGCCTTTTTAGTCATCAGCGCACTTGCAGAAAGCGTGGGATGAGTCCTTGCTGAATCTTCGTTTGCGAAGAAAAGCCAGAGAGAGAGAGAGACTTCATTTTTTCCACATCTACCTATATTCCACTATCATATACAGCAGTGGTGAGAAGAGAAGACAGATAGTAGACCTTTGGGGGTTCTGTACTAGATCAGCAAGTGTTCCTTATTCCCAGTATTTAACAACAGCAAGTAAAACTCCACATAAAATGTGACTGAGTCCACTCTGCTCCTCTTTCAGACTCAATGTTCCTCATGTGTAAAACAGAAGAATCAGTTGGTTGTCCACTCTTTCTGCAGCTCTGTTGCCTAGCTGCAGAGCTGTGTGTAAGAATCGTTGATCCATAGGAACTCAATTTTAGATTTGTACTGGTATATCCATGTCATGCCAGATTGACGGATGGCTCACGGACTGCAGTAAGTCACTGGCTACACCCCCTGAGCAATCACTTTCCTTCTGATTTCCATTGGTAGATCTTATTAATTCAGAAAAAATAATCTAAGTGGATGCCACAAGCCTGAAGTCTGTCAACATCAGATCTAAATAAAGCAAGGTTCTGACAATATGGTAATCTCAAGCACCTGGCAAACACAGAGGGAACAACTTTACTCAGCTGCTCTTGTATGCAGGATACTCAGGAATGGTACAGACATATGGATGGATGGGATTGGAACATCTATTTACAATTAATACTTTACTGTGTCAGACTTTTTCCACCTTTATCTCTATGACTCAAGCCGGCAATATTTTTACTGCTGCTATAAATAGCCAACTAGTTTTCTATTTTAACAAAGAAAACAGAATCTAGCCATTTATACAGTATTACCCTTACAGCAGTGCCAATACAGGCAATCAAGAAGTAAAAACTATACTTGCCCCTCCACATTCGTGAACTTAGCATTCGCAGTTTTGATTATTCATGGTTTTGGGAGGGCCACCCACCCTCCCAAAACCGCGACAAGGGGCCTCCTGGAGGCCCCGTGAAGGCCCGGGGTGGGAGGGGGGAGGCCCGGGAAGGCCTTCACGGAGCGTTAGAAGGCCCCATGAAGGCCCGGGGTGGGAGGGGGGAGGGCCGGGGAGGCCTTCACAGAGCCTTAGAAAGCCCAGGGTGGGAGGGGAGAGGCCCGGGGAGGCCTTCATGGAGCCTTAGAAAGCCCCGTGAAGGCCCGGGGTGGGAGAGGGGAGGGCCAGGGAGGCCTTCACGGAGCCTTAGAAAGCCCCGTGAAGACCCAGAGTGGGAGGGGGGATGGCCGGGGAGGCCTTCACGGAACCTTAGAAGGCCCCGTGAAGGCCCGGGGTAGGAGGGGGGAGGGCCAGGGAGGCCTTCATGGAGCCTTAGAAGGCCCAGGGTGGGAGGGGGGAGGCCCGGGCAGGCCTTCACGGAGCCTTAGAAAGCCCCGTGAAGGCCCGGGGTGGGAGAGGGGAGGGCCAGGGAGGCCTTCACGGAGCCTTAGAAAGCGCCGTGAAGGCCCGGGGAAGGCTCCATGAAGGCCCGGGGTGGGAGGGGGGAAGGCCGGGGAGGCCTCCACAGGGCCTTGGGAGGGAGGAGGAGGGCTGGGGTGGGAAGGCCCGGGCAGGCCTCCACAGGGCCTTGGGAGGGAGGAGGAGGGCTGGGGAGGCATCCACGGGGCCTCGGGAGGGTCTCCAGAGGCCCCGTGAAGGCCTTGGGAGGGAGTGGGGAGTCCGGGGAAAGCGACTATGGGGCCTCCAGAGGCCCCATGGTCGCTTTGGCGGGGGAGGGGGAGGGCAGTCATTATTTGCGGAATTTTAACATTCGCGGGGGTCTGGGGAACCTAACCCCCGCGAATGTGAAGGGACGACTGTATTATAAAAAGTGCTAGATATCCCCAGTATAGGAATGAAGGAGACAAACAAGCTCAAGGGTACAATAAAACTCATATAATAAAGCCTGACTCATGTATTTTATTTAATTAATTTCAAATCATGAACTTCTTCCTTGGGACAAAGGAATCAATCTTTTAAGCTATCTGACAGAGTACTCCTATTCAATAGCATAGAAATTTGTTTTAGCTGTTCCTTGAGAAGACTGAGTCAGCTGCTTGTGAAGAACAGTCTTGTCTTTAGCTGTGACTTCAGTTGTGCTGGGCTTAAATGTGCCTCTGATGTCTCCTATCACCTGCACACAGCCCAAAATATAGAACCCGAACAAAAGCTTCAAGGAGTTTATTATTAACAAGGAATTCAGTCATTTTAAACCACTTTATACTTAAAAATGTCCAAATTGTACTCCAAGAAATGCAATACTACACTCTCAAATTGCTGCATCAGTCAGCATGGTCTGATCTGCCTTGTAAGCTAATGACAAGCAACATGCATTGATATAGGATGGGTGACACTTGGCTTGATGGCAGTACATGCAAAAGGGATCTGGGAGTCTAAGTGGATCAAAAGCTGAACATGAGTCAGCAGTGCGATGCAGCAGCTAAAAAAGCCAATGCAATTCTAGGTTGCATTAATACGAGTATAGTGTCTAGATCAAGGGAAGCAATAGTGCCACTCTATTTTGCTTTGGTCAGACGTCACCTGGAATACTGTGTCCAGTTCTGGGCACCACAATTCAGGAAGCATATCGAGAAGCTGGAACATGTCCAGAGGAGGGCGACCAGGATGGTGGAAGGTCTGGAAGCCATGCCTTATGAGAAGTGGCTTAGGGAGCTGGGCATGTTTAGTCTAGAGAAGGTTGAGAGGGGACATGATAGCCATGTTTAAATATTTGACGGGATGTCATACTGAGGATGGAACAAGCTTGTTTTCTGCTGCTCCAGAGACTAGGACACAGAGCAATGGGTTCAAACTACAGGAAAAGAGATTCCACCTAAACATTAGGAAGAACTTCATGACAGTAAGAGCTGTTTGGAAGTGGAATACACTGCCTTAGAGTGTGGTGGAGTCTCCTTCTTTGGAGGTTTTTAAACAGAGGCTGGATGGCCATTTGTTGGGAATGCTTTGGTTGTGTATTCCTGCATGGCAGGGGGCTGGACTGGATGGCCCTTATGGTCTCTTCCAACTCTTATGATTCTATGCCTCTAAAGCTGCATTGCACAAAAACAGATATTCTATTGCCCCTCTCAAATTCATCCTGCCAATTACATCACTGTCAATTTTGAAATACCTCAAACAAAGGTTACAAGTTTGCAGATATGCAGGTGCTTAGAATGTGCACACCATACTGAGACAAAAAGCACTTAAGAGTGTCTGCTGGAGAGAACAATCTCCCCAACCCCATCTCTGGAGATGCACATATTGAAAAGGGCCTTAAGAGCTGAACAAAGCACTCATAAAATGGCTACAAGAGCCCAAGGAAGGAACTCTAGGTCTGCTGAAGAAACTCATTCAGTCTGAAGAAAGGCAGAGAACATCAGCCTCCAGCAAGAAGCACACTCCCTATGATGCTTCACACACAATGGATGAAAGAGGATTGAGGAAGAGTAGCTTCATGAGCTCAGGCATGCATGTGCATGATGAAGGTGTGGGGATGTTCTGTAAAAAGCTACTCAACCCTAAAATGTTCTGGATATGGTTTTGCCATAAGTCAGGAGTGTGACACATAGAAAAGAAAAATGTACAACTTCTTAAATTGCTTGTTCCATAGTATATGACAATAGGATTAAGAAGCCAGATGTCAGAATGAAATCTGAACATATTTTCTGTTCAATTTCAATCCATACTACTTGGATATTCTGATATTTTATTCTTTTGATGCTGTCATTTGTTGTTGTTTGTTTGTTTGTGTTTGTTTGCTTGTTTGTTTTATATGCCACCTTTCTCCCGGAGTGGGACCCAAAGCAGCTCACAAATTAGTTAAAAACAATGTTATTGGCATCAAGTTGACTTTAACTTGTCATTGTGCACCATCAAGTCATTTCCAACTTATAGGGACCCTAAGGTGAACCTATCATGGGCCTTTCTTGGCAAGATTTGTTCAGAGGGGGTTTGCCTTTATCCTCCTCTGAGGCTGAGAGAGTATGACTTGCCCAAGGTCACCCAGAGAGTACCCACGGCTGAGCAGGAATTCAAACCCTGGTCTCCATAGTTGTAGTCCAATGGTTAAATTACTACACAATGCTGGCTCTCTAGAATTCAACTTGTGGTCGCCCTATGAATGAGAGACCTCCAAGAGCCCTGGTCATCAACTGCTCTGCTCAGCTCTTGCAAACTTAGGGCTGTGGCTCTCTTGATTGATTCAATCCACCTATCTATAGTGTGGTCTCTCTTTTCCTACTGCCTGCTTATTAGTTTCCACAAGCTGCTAGACAGGCAAGTTGTAACTGCCATTAGAGTAATAAAAATGTTCAAGTCAAATCACTGTCATTTTCAGTACATGTGCTGACTACAAAACTGTACTGTGCTTTTCTAAATTTCATGCATTTATACTTCTTAAACCTACCAAGCTACCTATATCTTTACTTCATTTTTGTAATGCTTTATCTACTATGCTATAAGCTATTGTGACATGAAAAATAATGCTGGAAACAATCTGCAGCAGGAAAGGATCTCAGGCCTGTAAAACATTAACAAGATCACTTTGACTTTCAGCCATAAAATTGTGCAAGTTGGAATCAGGATGCTATGCAAAACTTCAGTCTTATTTGTTTTCTGCTCACTGTTATCTGCCACTAGCTAGACAGACAAGTTACCATCAATTATATTTCCCAGCCACCATCTAAATACATTAGTGACAAACTTGACTAAATCCATTACGACCATCCCCTCTGGATGCAATAATATTTCCATCATACCTATGAAATAGTCTGGCATACATATGTATGTGAAAGTCATACGACTATCCCTACCAGAGAGGTCTTTTTCTCACCTATTTCAGCAATACTGACCTTGGCACACCAGTTCAAAGGTGATGTTAAAATCTGAAAAAAAGACATATTATTGATGCTTTATTGGTTTCACCAGTTACCTTTATTCCCTTTTAACTTCACAAACGCTGCCAGAAAGGTAAGCATCAAATTTGAATTCTGACTCCTTTTTTAAGGGTGCTTTCTGCAACACAGTAAAACAAAATCACAAGTGTGTTTCTGCATTAGCAATAGTTCACTGAATCACCCAACATCACTGTAAGCCATATGATCCCCCACCCCGCACACACAATGCCCCAAATTGCATTTTGTATTTAGCAGTGATGCAGACCCCGAGTCGACTGACTCGGACTCAAGTAGCTTCAATGACCTCAGCTCAAAAATAAATGAAACACTGACTCGACTCACGTCTTGTATATTTTTAGCAACTGACTTGCTGGCCTTGATTCAATAACATAAAACATTCATCTAGAAATGTTACGGAATGGAAAACGGTTTTCCTCCTTTGAACTATGCTTCCATGAGTTTACTGTGTTTTGCCTATTGGTCATGTGACAGAAGTGGTAACAGCAAATGTGTTAGGCAATGGGCTTGAGGTGGAAGGATCCTTCTAAAGCTTTAGAAGGCTCCTCCAATTTGCAGCAGAGACAGACTGCCGAGCAGACCTCAAACCCATTGGCTACTGTGGAGTCTTGTCTGCTGCTCTTAGGAAAAGCCCTTCCTAAGAGCAGCAGGCAAAACTCGTTCCCCAGAGAACAGGACACATTTCTCAGAGGGGAACACAGCAAATAAAGCCCATTGTCTAATGCATTCGCTGATGACTTTTTTTTAACCTAAATTTGTGCAAGTCTTGATTTTCTAACTACTGAAGCTCCAACCCATGCACGCCCCACCACGACCACCTCTTTTTCTGTTAAAATTGGCTCCCAGACTTGAGACTCAACTTGAAAGTATCTTGTAATGATTTGAAGGTAGAGACTTGAGACCTGACTTGAGGGGTTGTTTAGACAGTGAAAATAATCCTAACATAATTTTCAGGGAATGCCTTTTTTCTCAACCAGATCCCATGGTGATTCACCTTATTCGGGGGGGGGGGGCAAAAACTCCAAAAAGTACAGTACAAGGGAAAAGTCTTTGCAGCCTTTCCCAAAGTTTTTAAAATAATGCAATAGAAATATGCATTCCTGCTCATTTGGACAACCAAATCACAGCACAGCACATTCTCAGAGAGGGCAGAAGTGGAAAGCTGATTGGTTGGATGTGCACAGGGGGCAGGCTTTCTGGCAAAGAAATGGCCGGAAGCACCGTTTTTGGAGTTTCATGGTACCAATCAGGTGCTTTTTCTCTGTGCTGAGGCAACCAAACTGTTTTTTAAAGCAGGTCATACTTGCGCATCTTTGAATTTCAATTTAAGAAATACTGTGCAATGATGGCAACTTGTAGAGAATAGTAATGCAATTCAGTCCCAGCCAACATCTTGATTCACAGGCATGGCTCCATGTGAACTTCAAACATGGATAGCTTCATATATCAGTGATTTTACCAAAGGACCATGGAGACAAAAGAACGCTGCTGCAATTTTGCATTAATGTGCAGCAATCAGCATGCTATCTTCTCGTTTAGACAACACCTGGGAGTAACACTTGAACACTGTACATCACTGATGTTTATCACAATTAATCTGGAAGCCCCAATCCAAGGGAACTTGGCCTTTATGTAAAAGATGGGGAGAAACCTGGATCCAGGAGGCCATGCTTTAGGTTTTTTGTTATTACTGCATTCCAGTATCAGAAAAGGGGGAGGTGTTTATTAAGAAAATCTCAGCATTTAAAAATAAACAATTCCTGAAAAGGCAGTGAGGTCACTCTCCTGTATCTCAATTTAAAAGTTAATTATTATTAATACTAATAACCATTGTATCAGCACTCCAGTAACAGGGTTATATCTAGGGAGCTTGACCTTTCTGAAGAGAAACATTTTAAAAGGTTCATACAAAAAAATCTGTTTATAAACTGAGGACTGACACAAAAACTATCGTATAATCAGGCGTATAAGATTCCGGTGTATAAGACGAGTTTTGCAGCCTGTAAAATCAGCTGAAAAGTCAGGGGCCGTCTTATACATTGAATCCAAGATGGGGCTGTGCCAGCCCCATCTCGGACTCGAAATGATGGAGGTGGCTGGCTGGGGGGGGAAAGCTTGCTAGCCACCTTAGCCCCCCCCCCCGCCTAGCGCAGCTGCAAGTGGGGAGCCTTGCTGGGTGGGAGGGAGTCCTCTCCGTGACTCTGAGTCACGGAGAGGATTGCCTCCCAGCCACCGAGGCTGCATGGGGGGGGGCAAGTCTTGCTGGGTGGGAGATGACTGAGCCTTCACCCACTGGCCAGCCATCCCCCGCAATTCCCCAACTCCCAAGGAGGCTGGCCAGCCTCCTCGTGGGCTGGGGAATTGCGGAAGGTGGCTGAGCGTCTCCCATCCTGGCCAGCCGTCCCCCGCAATTTTAAACATTATGGTTTTTTTTTAAAAAAAAGTATGTAAGAACCCACTACTAGATCTATAGGTATTTTGTACAGATCAGCAAGTGTTTCCAACTTCTAGTAGCTTAACTATAGCAAATAAGACTGCATTAAACAAAGTGGTTGACCTTGTGCCAACCACTTGTCTGGGAGTCTCAGCATTTCTCACATGTAAAATATAAGCCTCAATTGCTTGCCTCTGGCCACATGTTTGGTGTCGATCTGCTTGGCAGTTTTGTGTAAGAATCCCTGACCCACAGAAAGTCAGGTACAGAAGTGAACTCATATATACTTGCCATCCTAGACCAGTGATGGTGAACCTATGACACACGTGTCACCACTCTAACGTGTAGCCATTTGGGCTAACACGCGGCCATAGTCCTCCTCGCCCCCAAGCTGCAACCTCACCACCCTCCCTAAAGTGGTGATCGGTCACCACATTAGGGAAGGTGGGAGGGTGGAGGAAAGTGGTGGGTGGGGCTACAAAGCCCCGATCGCCACTTTAGGGAGGCGGGGGGATGGAGCCTCCCCGCCAACTCGCCACCCCCCCCAACTCACCACCCCCCTGAGGCCTGCTGTGCTTCCCCGGAGCCGCCTTGGAAAGGCTGGATAAGGCGGCGGGCGGGTGGGCGGCAGTCTGCCTGGCCTCTCCCTGGCCTCCCCAAGGCGGCTCTGGGGCTTCAAAGCCCCGGAGCCACCTCAGAAAGGCCGGGGAAGGCGGCAGGAGGGACTCTGCCTGGCCTCTCCCTGGCCTTCCTGAGGGTGCGCTGAGGCCTCGAAGCCCCGGAGCCACCTCAGAAAGGCTGGGGAAGGCGGCGGGCGGGCGGGAGTCTCCGCGGCCTTCCCGAGGGGGCTCCAGGGTTTTGAAGCCCCGGAGCTGCCTCGGGGAGTCCGGGGAGGGCAGCAGGTGGGCGGGCAAGAGTCTGCCCGGCCTTTGCCCGGACTTCCTGAGGGGGCTCTGTGGCTTTGAAACCCCAGAGCTGCCTCGGGAAGGCCGGAGAAAGTGACGGGACGGCAGGAGGGAGTCTGGCCGGCCTCTCCCCGGCCTTCCTGATGGGGCTCTGGGGATTGAGAGCCCCATATAGACTCTTCGGGAAGGTTGGGAGGGAGCACAGAGTAGAGGCTTTTCAGCCACCCCCACCCCCCCAAAGCCGCAACAAGGCTTAGAAAATTCAATAGTGGCTTTGGGCCTTTCCCGCCAACTCCCCGCTCTTCCGGGGCTTGGCTCTCCTCCTCCCAAATGGAGCCAAGCCCCAGGAGAGCAGGGTTTGACGCCTGGCTTGCTCAGCAAGCACTCCATTTAAATCAGCTCCTCTCCCTTGCGTGCTTGCTGATCAAACCACGAATAATCAAAACCGCAAGAGTGAAAGCTGTGAATGTGGAGGGGCAACTGTATACATTTATATTATTTAAATAATAAATAATATATATTATTTAAACAATAAATATCACAAAATAATGTTTTTACCTCAAAAGTGACACAACACCCAAGTTATGCTCAGTTTTTTGGCGAAGTTTGACACACCAAGCTCAAAAGTTTGCCCATCACTGCCCTAAGGGCTGAGCCTAAGCATTTAGATACTGTATATTCCGGCGTATAGGACGAGTTTTTAACCTTCTCAAAATCTTTTTAAAATTAGGTGGTTGTCTTATACACCGGAATAGGACTTTCTCTTCTCTTCTCCCCCCCCCATCGCGGCTTCGGAAGGATGGGTGGCTGGCTGGCGGGAGGGTTGCCAGCACCCGCCCTTCCCGAAGCCATGTTGGGGAGCCATATAAGAGGACACCCCAGCCAGCCAGGCACCCCTCCGAACCCTGATCGTGGCTTCGGGGAGGGGTGGTAGTGGCTGGAAACCCCCCCTCGAGCCACTCTTCCACCCTCCCCGAAGCAGCGATTGGGCTCCCGGTCCAGCTTTGGGGAGGGGAGGTTGGCTGGAAAGCCCCCCCCCTCGAGCCACCCTTACATTTGCCCCTCTCCTCCACCTTCAATTCCTTCGGGAAGCGTGGATGGGTGGTGGCTGGAGGGGGCGAGGCTTTCCAGCCAGCACCCGCCCTTCCCAAAGCCACGATCGGGGTTCCTATCACGGCTTTGGGAAGGGTGGATGGGTGGTGGCTGGAGGGGGGGAGTTTGGGATATACAGTTGTCCCTCCATATTCACGGATTTGGCATTCACGGATTTAAATATTCACGGCTTGAAAATATTCTTTAGAAAATAATAATCCAAAAAGCAAACCTTGATTTTGCCATCTTTTATAAGGAACACCATTTTGCTATGCCACTGCATATATTGGGACTTGAGTATTTACGGATTTGGGTATTCACAGGGGTCCTTGAACCAACCCCCAATGAATGTGAAGGGACAACTGCACTCGCCATATAAGAGAAGGAGGGGCCATCTTACACGGCAAGTATATCCCAAACTCTATATTTTAATTTAAAAATTGGGGTGGAATCTACGATAGCTCTATCTTAGGTTCCATTTCTTGGTAAAGTTACAGTAACAATACTATACGTATCTACTCTCAAATATATGTGAACAGGACAGTTGCCTTAGAGCAGTAGTTCTCAGACTGTGATCCTCTAGATGTTTCAGACTTCAGATGTTTTGGACTTCAGCTCTCAGAGGTCCCTTGGCAATATGATCAATAATTGGGAATTCTGGGAGATGAAGTCCCAGATGAAGGCAGGGGAAGTGTGGGGAATCAGTGCTTTGTTGGGATTTCCCTGCCGCAGCGGGGAGGGAGTAATTAGCGCTTCTTTTAGGACCCCCTCTGCTGTCTCCGTCACAACAGAGAAATCCCCAAGAGCCACCACTGCCATTTTTTAAAGCAGGATTATTGTACTGATCCATATATAAGTCAACCCAGGGTTTGGGGGTTGATTTTTGGTCATAATCTTTTCAGCTTATACACATGTATATAGGTGCCTTAGAGTATGCCAGAATGTTGAGAACCAATACTATATTTTTTATTCAGCTTAACCTGATTATCTGGTAACAGGAACACTGCACAATTTTCACAAGACTGACATGTCTGATCACCCAGACCCTGAAATCCTGGGCTAGGAACTAAAGTGTGAATATAGAGAAAATAACAGAATATTTTTTTAAAAAAACCTGCTTGCTTGTAAAGCAGATTGAGTAGCAGGGTGCCTTCAGAAAAAAGTACTTGAAGTCGGCTACATGAAAAAAGAAACATCTGAAAGGAAATCTAGCAACAGATGCTTATAGAACACCCAGTCCCAAAATGTTAATGTTGATTTCTCCCATCAACTGACACTGTGAGAGATATTTCTTGTTATCTGTTGGTATATATACTTGTTACATACCCTAAATGCACCAGATGCCACCAGATCATTTTCTGTGCATAATATAAAGTAGGTTAGGTGTACACATGTATCCAAGATATCCTAATGAACTCCATAACAAAGCAAAATCTGAACCCAGATCACCCAAGTCTAAATCCCATAAACTATCCACCACACTTAGTGTACACAACTTCAGGCTCACATTAAACATGTTTTTTAAAAGGTAGCCAAAAAATTCCAGAGTCCAACAAGAAACAAGACTGCACTCAAAGTTGCAGTCCCCAGAAAATGCTCTGTTCACTTATAGTACAGTAGTTATCTTAACTACTTTCGGGCAACACTATCCATGTATGGTATCAAGTTACAACAGAATACTCCAGCGAGGTTCCAACCATAACTGCCTTGTAAGCTGAAAGCAAGAAAAAGTAAAGTAGTGGACTTTCAGGCATGAACAATGGCAGGTTGAAGCTTCGTTAGCACTCTGCGATGAGGAGAGCCTTCACGACAAGAAGCTCCAGCCAGAGGGACCTGTAGCAGGTGTTAAACTCTTCCTGGATCAAGGGAGAGTGAGGGGAGTTGTCTACAATCCTGGACTCCTGTGCTAGTTGTGAACAGATTGCTATTTTTTGAGCAGACAGAAGCGGATTAATGAGGTGGGACCGAGGGAGCTACATCTTCCCCAAACTGTGAATGCAGCCACTCTGATTGGAAGGATCTGAAGGATACTGAGCTGGCACCTATTTATTTAAAACCCTGAATAAAACATGGGGATTATAGACAGGAAGTATTCAGCCAACTAAAGCAGTAGAACTCAAGCTCCAGGAGATAATTTCCAGGAGATAATGGCCCATCAACCAACCATTAGCCAAACAGACACTAACAATCCTTGTATTTCTATACCCAGAAACTAACCATTCAATTACACAAATTTACATATGCCCCCAACAGAGGTTCACAATATATAAACTCCACATACACTCCTACCCAACCATTATCTGAAGATGCCAGCCACAAATGCAGATGAAACATCAGAAAGAAACTATTCCAGAACACGGCCTCTCAGCCCAGAAAAAAACCAAGGAAAATCTATAGTCATCAAGCTGCTTTTCTTTTTGAAACCAAGATCTGAGTGAGTTTTACCCTACAAGATTGGAACTTAAATTAAAAGACTGTTGGTTGAGGTTTTTTAAGGAATTACAAAATAAGGATGCAAGATTAAGTATTTTTTATGAATGGGTTGGATTTTATTGGTGATGACTAAATCATTTAATTCAGCAAGGAAGGCATTACATTGTGAGAAACTGGAGATGCTATCTTTCCAACTTGTAAGATTGACTGTAGCCAGTTGAAGTTGGGAGAACTGTGGAGACTCTGGTTTCCAAGCTTTAACTGTGTGATTGAAAATTGCCATTTTATATAAGGGACACAATTTTACTGCATCATTGTATATAATAGGACATGAGCATCCAGGGATTTTGGCATCCATGGGGGTCCTGAAACCAAACCCCTGCAGATACCAAGGGCCCACTGTAGAAGAGCAAATTCAGATTGTTTTGATGGAAGGATTAGCCTGTAAAGACTGAGAACAGGATAGAAATGGGAGCCAAACGAAATGATGGGATGCAAATTGTTCCAGGACAACTACTACAAAATATAGAATGGAAATGAGATGGCGATATCAACAAGATATGGTTGGGAGTTCGATAATGTTGAGGGGTAAGTTATGGTATGTATGGGTGAGCAAAAAGATGAGTTGAAATTTAAATTGAAGAAATAATGTCGGGTCAAGAAATGTGGTTGCAGAATAAAAACACTGAGATTTGAATGTGTATATGATGTTAAAAAGAATTTACAAAGTGAAATCTGATAGAAATACAGAAGTTTAAAGATGAAGTGAATACAGTAATGCTTTGCAAAATGTAATAGACTTATAGATTTAAAGATCTGCCTGATAGGATTATAGATTTTAATCTTAGATGTGTTACTCTTGGGAAGAAGCAATGTATTTTTGGTCATAAGAAACCAGGATGAATAAGATATAGAAAGAAGAGAATTGTTAACTGTTTTATTTAGAGCAGCTTGAATTAACTACAGGGCTGTATAACCACTGAAAGGTAGAATGAAAGTCATCCTTTCCTATTATTTTCAACCTTTATTCTTTCCATTTTATTTTCTTTTGTGTTAATATACTCCCCCCCTGGTATTAATGGATCTTTATAATCTGTAATAGAAATACTTTTTTTAAAACGGTAAAGGAATCCAGGTATAGACAGACTACATATTAGCTCACACACACACATGCAACATTTAGTTAATAATTTACTGAGGATGGAGCAAGCTTGTTTTCTGCTGCTCCAGAGACTAGGACATGGAGCAATGGATTCAAACTACAGGAGAAGAGACTCCACCCAAGGATTAGGATGAACTTTCTGACAGTAAGAGCTGTTCGACAGTGGAATGCACTGCCTCAGAGTATGGTGCAGTCTCCTTCTTTGGAGGTTTTTAAACAGAGGCTGGATGACCATCTGTCAGGTATGCTTTGATTGAGTATTCCTGCATGGCAGGGGGTTGGACTAGATGGTCCTTGTGGTCTCTTCCAACTCTTTGATTCTATGATTTAGATGACATAATATAAAACAAGATACAGTGGGATCTTGGTAACCATTGGGGATTGGTTCCAGAACCACCACCCCCCGGATACAAAACAACAACAACAATGGATGCTCAAGTCGCTATTAAAATTTTTAAATTACTTGACATCAACTGTAGTCAGGCTGAAAAGTTGTCCCTGGGCAGAAGCGAAGGTGGCAGCAAGACCCAGGCCCCAGGCACGCATTCTTCCTGCCGCAGCTGTGATGCTTCTGCTCTTTCGTTCCAAAAGCAGAAGTGACGGCTGGTGTACTACCAGTAGGAAGAAGAAAGAATGTGCACATGGTGCTCGGGGCTTACGGCCGCCACCTCTGCCCCTCCTGTGCACATGGAACTCAATCACAGGATGCTGGAGGCTGAAACACTAAGTGCCTGGTGCCCAGGGCTTGCTGGTATCCTGTTACATATCTATGCAATTCGCTAACAGGCTTACTTAGTGCCTCTGCTACATAGCTAAGCATGCATAAAGTTGAATAACCCACATTGTGATAGAAGATTCCAGCTAAGGTCTTTTGAGCCAACAGATGTCTACATCCTCTGTTCAATTTACAGGGTAAAGCTCATGCTGTATCAACTAATTAATTTTCATATACTGTATACAGCAGCCTGGTCACAAGCACCTTGAAAGAGGTGAACAAGAGGGAAAAAAATTTATCCACTATGGCTCCTTTCATCAATGCAGTACCACCAAATTTTCTTTTCTGTGCACCATCAGATGAAAACTGACCGGAAGAAATCGTTTTTTTAAAAAAATATTTAAACCTGACATTCAACATATCAAGATAAAAATAGACTAGCTTAAGGCTTTAGCAATATTAACTTTCTTTCTGAGGACTGTATACATGGTGGTGGTGAGGAAGGGCATAGAAAGCTGGTTCCTGGATAAACCATTCAGAACTAAGACCCACACAGGAATACCACAACAAATACCACAATTTCTTCACCTTCCATCCCTTGAACAGTTATCTGTTCAGAACAGAAAGCATACTGTTATGTTAAGAACTCCTTCAGTGGATATTGAACGAAAGTGGCAAATACAAGCCAGCCCTATACTGTCAGATTCAAATATCTTCATTAATGCTGCCTTTGGGCTACAGCCATTCCAGCTGCTGCTTATTAGGAGAAGCTCTTTCCCTTTACTTTTATTTTTCACTACTGTATATACTCAGTAAAAACATTCCCATGAAACTTAAGCTATTTATACTTAACTTTAAAAATATGATGTCTCAAATAATTCAAAGAAATTATCAGTGGGGCAGCTTTACAGGAGACTCGCTACTTCAGTTTTTTTGTTTTTTCTTTCATTTTTTGCTAAAAGGACTAAAAGGTAAAATAGTTTCTCCTTCCCTTTAGTCAGAGGCCTACAGGAATGGAGCCTGCTCATGTATTCAAAGGCCTTCACAGACTCAAACCACTGCATAGTGAGTCTTTCAGGCAAAAGCAATATACACCATCAAATCTTCCCTAGTTGTTTAAAAATCTATGAAGAGTTGCCTCAGGACGTAAAAAAAATGTGGAAAATCTGGAGCCATTCACAGTTCTATACACATTTTGACAGCTGGACTGTGGCAATAAGTCATTAGTTCTGCTGCCTGCAACTGGACTTGCTGAATAACTTATTCACAGCACCAGAGTCTACAGCGGAAATATATAAGCTGCAATCTACTGAGAACTTGAACAGAAACTGTGAATTAAACACTTGTGTTACCATAGTGTCATAAGACAACATGCTGACAGTACATTTCAATAATGAGCAAATCTCTGCTTGAGAATATTCTGATACAAAATACAAAGTTTTTGAAAGTTTTACAAAGCAACAGGTTTGGCCAAAAACCAGGTGTTGTTGTTTTATTTTTAAAAAAAAAACAGGGTTGGAGGGCATTTAAACCAGTTTGTTTGTTTTTTGCATTAAAACCAATATAGGACTAAATCAGAAATTAAGTAGCTACTAGCTTAAATAATAAATTGTTCTTTTTTTAAAGTGTTCTTTTAGAGCAAGTTGTTTTGATTTTACTTATGTTAATTGAAAGATTTGTTTCTGAATGGCATTTCTTGCACTATATACAGTAGCACCCCCATATCCACTGATTTGCCAACATCGGATTCAATTATCCGAGATTGGTGATGGCAGGGGGAAGGGAGGGGGAGGAGGGATCTCAACTCCCCCTCCGTTCCCATGGGATAGCTCCAGTCGTGGTGGGGTAATGATGGGGGCAAAGGGGGAAGGGAGGGGGCAGGAGCAGTTGCACCTGCTCCTTCCCTCCCCCTGGGAGAGCTCAGGACACAGCGGGGCCATGGCAGGCGAAGGGAAGGGGCAGGCACAATCGCGCCTGCCCCCCTTCCCCCAGGAGGGCTCCTGTGGTGGGGTGGTAGTGGTGGATGGCATTTGCTATTATCCATGGAATTCACCATCTGCAGGGAGGCCTAGAACCAATCCCCCACGGATACCAGGATGCTACTGTAAAGTGATTAGAATTGGTAAAGAGGTAGTTCAGGATTACCTGGCCAGTATAAATGATTCAAGTCTCCAGATGAACTTCATCCAAGGGTATTAAAAGAACTGGCAGAAGTAATCTCAGAACCACTGTCAATGATCTTTGAGAATTCCTGGAGAACAGGAGTGGTCCCAGCAGACTGGAGGAGGGCAAACGTTGTCCCCATCTTTAAAAACGGGAGAAAAGAAGACCCAAATAATTACTGTCCAGTCAGCCTGACATCACTACAGTTGTCCCTCTACACTTGCAGGTTTCACATTCGCGGTTCCGCATATTTGCGGATTCCTGCTTGGGGGTGAGTGGGGGGGGGGAAGGAAAGTGGCAACCAGGGCTTTGGAAGCCCTGATCGCCACTTTGGGGAGGGGGGTGGAGGAAAGTGGCGACCGGGGCTTTGGAAGCCCCATCGCCACTTTAGGGAGGGTGGTGTGGTGTGGAAGAAAGTGGCGACTGGGGCTTTGGAAGCTCCGATCGCCAGTTTAGGGAGGTTGGGAGGGAGGAGGAAAGTGGCGACCGGGGCTTTGGAAGCCCCGCCACCACTTTAGGGAGGGGGAGCTGTGGGGGGGGAGGCATATTTTATTCATGGTTTTTTTTCACATTCGCAGGGGTCTTCGGTACCTACCCCCACTGCAAATGCGAAGGGACAACTGTACTAGGAAAGATTCTAGAGCAGATCATTAAACAGACAGTCTGTAAGCACTTAGAAAGGAATGCCGTGATCACTAAAAGTCAACATTGACTAATTTCATCTCTTTTTTAAATAGAGTTACAAACTTGATAGATGAAGGAAACACAGCGGATGTAGTATATCTTGATTTCAGTAAGGCTTTTGACAAGGTCCCCCATGATATTCTTGCAAAAACGTTAGTAACCTGTGGGCTAGACAATGCAACTGTTAGGTGGATTTGTAATTGGTTGACTGATCGAACTCTAAGGGTAGTCACCAATGGCTCCTCTTCATCCTGGAGAGAAGTGACCAGTGGGGTGCCACAGGGTTCTGTCCTGGGCCCACTGCTATTCAACATCTTTATCCATAACTTGGATGAGGAAATAAAGGGTATGCTTATCAAGTTTGCAGATGACACCCAATTAGATGGGGTAGCTAATATCCCAGAGGACAGGATCAGAATCCAAAAATGACCTCAACAGATTAGAAAACTGGGCCAATATTAACAAAATGAATTTCAACAGGGAGAAATGTAGGATACTACACTTGGGAACTAAAAATGAAAGGCACAGATATAGGATGGGTGATGCATGACTTGAGGGCAGTACATGTGAAAACATTTTATCAACTGCGGCTTCTTCCATCAGTGCAGTACCACCAAATTTTCTTTTCTGCACATTCTTTTAGAAATAGATTTTTTTATTTAAATCTGACATTCACCATATCAAGATAAACATAAGACTAGTTTAATAGCAACATTAAAGTAACAACTCATAATTTGTTCTTGCTACTGTGGCAGCATATGGAAACAGTTGTAAAACACTCAACAGAAACACAAGGGGGCATGGAAACAGCTATATTTTCCTGAGATACCCACTCAGATAACTGTTGTTATGCTCTTAGCACTTCTGCATGCACTGAACTTTAGCACACCCAGGTAAAGGATGGAATTATTAATCCTAGATGTAACATTATTTTTAGACAGTTCCTACAAATGGTTTTAAGCAAACATTTTCTATTTCACAGATAGCACATGAAAAAAAATATTCACACACTCAAATATCATTTTATAGTCAAACTAATTTTGCCCCAGCCAAACTCTGTCATGCCCTCATATGACCTCATTTCAAACCTAACTCTCTCAAACATAAAGAGATACAAGGACAAACAGGTCAACATTAATGCTAACTGATGAGTTCCTTTCATAGCATTTACTGTACATTCTTACTTTGCCAAGTTCCCAGGATAACTTATAAGAAATTAAAAACAAATTAAAAGAAAATATTGCAACCCACAATATCAATGAGAAGAATTAAAACAATTACCAGTAATGAAACAAAAAAGGAAGTAGCACAAAAACTATGTATAAAAAGCGATCAAAAAGTTTGAGAAAACAAGAAGTTAGTTCCTTGGCACTATAATTATGATTAGCAACAGTAGTAGTAGCTGTCATAGCATTTATAACTTCTCTGACAACCAGGGCTCCCAAAGTGAGATAATATTATATATCTCATACAGGTAAGTGCCAGGCTAGCCTCCCTTGGGAGAACACTCCACAGTGGTGATACCACCACCTAATAGACTCTAGCCATACACAAGAGGGCACCTGATGAAGCGTTTCTCTTGAAGATCTTACTGTACAGGCTGCAATGTGTAAAAATAAAGAGCCATCCAGATATCCCAATCCCAGGCTATGAATGGCTTTAAAAAGTCAAAATCATCAGTTTGAATTTAACCTAGAAATTAATTTGGAGCCCATACTACCAGGTCTCAGCTTAATGGTTATGTGACTTTCATAGGTCCATTTCCAGGCAGCACATGTGGTGTTTGATACTAGCTGATTTGGGGTATTATATGTCTTTTTCTGTTAAGCAATATTGCAGCCTGTAAGTCTATGCAGACTGCCCTAGCTAGAGGGTTTCTGGAGTTTTAACAACCTAAGGCTAGCCTCACTAAATCAGTTGGGGGGCTTATCTAGTCCAGCACTGCATTCAAACAGTAGGCAATCATTTGCCTTGTAGGTCCGCAAAAACATGAGTATAACAGGTCTCCTAGTATACCAGGGCATAACACTTCTGATATCGGAGCTAGTAAAGTATATATTTTTTGTGATTAACAGCTAGAAATAGTGCCGTCCTCCAACAATTTGTCCAGTCCCCTCTTAAAGAAGTTCAACCTGGCCACCATCAACACATCTTACAATAAAAAATCCCATACATTAACTATGTGGGCACAGCTCCATTGTGCCTAAACCCAGAAACAGATGCAAGGCCCTCTCTCCCAACTACCATTGCTGTGGCCTTGGAGGAAGAGAAGTTATTTCTTGGAGGATCTCCTGGAAGGCATCTCTTCCTATCTGCTGGACTAAATCTCTTCCCACACTGCCATTCCCTTTTCCTTTTGTGTCATGTCTTAATTAGATTGTAAGCCTGAGGGCAGGGAACTGTTTTCTTGTTCTTTTATTGCATTGTACAGTGCTGGTTCTATATAAATAAATGATCAAGATGACGTGCTGCCTGAAGAACGGCTTCCTTTTACGTGTCCTGAATTCCCAATCATTCAGATTCAGGAGAGGGCCCTGTGTTCCAGTTTTATGAGACAGGGGGGAAAAAAAAGATTTTCCCTATCCACATTCTCCATCCCATGCACAGTTATATACAGTTGTCCCTTCACATTCACTGTTTTTCATATTTACGGTTTGTAGTTGCTGTTCAACTAGCTCAAACTCCACAACCCCACCCTCTTCCCCTCTCCTCCTGTCCTGCCAACAACACAACTCCATCTTGCTTTCTTACCTTGCATCAAAACAGCACTATCCGTTACTTTGAATGTTACTGTTTTAAATGGACAGTGCTGTTTTGGGGCAAGGTAAGAAAGCAAGATGGAGTTGTGTTGTTGGCAGGACAAAGGGAGGGAGAGAGCTTGCAGAGAGGCGAGTGTGGATGAGGTGCATGGTTTGTGTGCCCACAGGTGTTGCTACTGCAGTGGCACGTATCAGCAGTCCTGTTGGTGGGAGAGGAGTCTACAATACTGTAGTGTAGTATGCATGTTGGGGGTGGGGCTTAACTTATTCACTTTTTTTCACTTTAACAGTAGTGCTCTGCCCCACCCCTGCAAATGTGAAGGGACAACTGTACTCGCATGTCCTCTTATTCATCTCCCCCCCCCCAAGCTAAACTACAGCAAACACTGTAATTTCTCCTCAAAGGGATGTTGCTCAAGATCTTTGATAATTTTTGGCCACCCCTTTCTCCAGCTTTTCAATACTGTCAGCCTTCTGTATCCAGTTCTGGGCCCCGTGCGGATGAAAAAACGTGGATGAGCATATCCCACATTATTAAATGGAGGCAACATGCACACAGACGCTTCAGAATGTCCACGTTCACATCACTGCCATTTTACATTTAGGACATGACAATCCTTGGATGCTCGAAATCGCAGAGCTGGAGCCTGCAAATCATGAGGGCCCACTGTATTCTTTTTTCCCATATGTGGTCACCAGAACAGGGTATAGTATTTGCAGTGAGGCTTCCTCACATATTTGAATAAGGATAGTTTTTGCTAGTCTGGGCTTGAAAACATAAGCAGTGGACACCAGAATAATTTTTTCTGGTCAGAAAACTGTGCTGTACTGCTTTGCATAATGTACCGCTTTCCAAGACAGATGCAAAATAAATTTGCAAAATCAGGATACAGTACTATATACAGTACATTTCCTTGAGTTCTATGCTTTACACAGTTCAGACTCTGCCTATTCTTGTCAAGAAACATGTGTTTTTTTTTATTCAGAATCAAAATAATGGTTTTGTGTCATCACATATGAGACCCAGTATAATGCAGTGGTTTGAGCGCAGGCCTAGGACTCAGGAAGATCAGGGTTTGAATTCCTGCTCATCTGCGAAAACCCACTGGGTGACATTGGGTGAGTCACACTTTCTCAGCCTCAAAGGAAGGCAGTGGCAAACCCTCTCTGAACTAATATTGACAAGAAAACCCAATTAAAGTTTCATCTAGGGTCTCCATAGGTCAGAAATGACTTGGAAGGCAGGTCACCACACACACACCATCTTTTACAACATCTCAGAAGTACAATTCACTATGTTTCATCTTCATACAGGTGATGTCCTTGGGAGCAAAGAAATGTGTAACTTGCAGATAGTTGGAATAAACTCTGCAGGTGCAGAGTTACCGAAATGTGCGAATTCATGGAGACCATAAAGAAGTTTTTTTCTCCACACATAAAATACCAAGGATTGGTTGAATGGCATGTTCTAGAATTAATCATGCTCTTGCAAACATCCCATTATAAAATATAAATATACATAAATGCTACCAATTGTTTTGGACTTCATTTCCCAGAAGTGCAAGGCCAGTACAGTACTGTATAGCCAATTGTAAAGAGATTATGGAATTTGCATAAAAACTTATGTATTTATTTATTGGATTTATATCCCGCCTTTCTCCCAAGACTGGATTCAAGGCAGGTTACAACAGTTAAAAAAAATATCAGTTGTCCGTTCATATTCGCTGGGGTTTGGTTCCAGGGCCCTCCGTGGATACCAAAATCCGTGAATATTCAAGTCCCATTATATGCAATGACATACCAAAATTGTGTCCTTTATATAAGATGGCAACTTATACTTATTGGATTATTTTTTATGAATATTTTCAAGCCGTGAATACTTAAATCCGTGGATACCAAATCCGTGGATACGGAGGTACAACTGTACAACAAAAAACCTTACAAATTACAGAAGTTTTTTAAAATTAAATTTCCAATCTTAAAATACAGTTAAAAACCCATAATTAAAGACATAAAATTGAGGGGGGGGAAATACAACATTAAAAAAAAAAGTACGTGGTCGCCCACCACATTCCCCGCAACTCACCTGCCTTTCCAACGGCCACGGGTTGCCGCTGCCCTTCCCTCTCTCCTAGCCAAGAAAGCCTGGAAGCTTCCCCTCTCTCCTTCCTTCCTTCCTTCCTTCCTTCCTTCCTACCTGCCTACACACACCCGCCGCCCTTCGAGCCCGAAAGATGCTCAGCTGCCCGGCTTAAAACCTCCGCGGAGGTAAGGAGGGCGGGGGGAAAAAAGAGAGGGGGCGGCAACTCACCGGGCTCCGGCTCCCCAGGGGAAGGAGAAAACGGTGACACCCTCCTCCTACCCGCTTTTTGGTGCCCAATGAAGGAGGGACCGCCTCAGGCTGGCTTACTAGTTGCGTATGCGCGCATGCGCATGCCTCACCCCCCCAATCAAGATCCCGCGCGCTCTCAGCCCGTCAACCGCTCCGTTTTTCCACGTCGTCAAAACGTCGTAAGCACCGCCCCCAACCTCAACTCCTCTTCACTTATCAACAGTAGCATCTTCGAGTGGGAGGGGCAGAGAGCGGGGAGACCACGTGATCTCGTAAGCGCGCCCCCACCTCAACTCCTCCTCACTTATCAAGAGTAGCATCTCCGAGTGGGAGGGGCGAAGAGCGGGGAGACCACGTGATCTCGTAAGCACCGCCCCCACCTCAACTCCTCCTCACTTATCAACAGTAGCATCTCCGAGTGGGAGGGGCGGAGATCGGGGAGATCACGTGTCCATGCTTCGCCTTCTCCTCCTCCTCCCCCCCCCCGCCCTCCTCTTTCGCTCTCCGCTCTGACGTTTTGTCTCGCCTTCCTTTTCGGCCTACCAGAAGCGAGACCAAGTACTTCCCCGCTGAGCATGCAGGGAAATGTAGTCCTCTGAGGCCTAGCTTGATTACCCTGCGGGTTTCAGGAGGAAGATATCTTATTTGTACAGTGCTGTTATTTGGGGATTAAAGAGGAAAGGAAGAGAGCTAGCCCTCTCCCACCAGGGGGCATTCACACTAGAGAAATAATCCAGGTTGAAACTGGATTATTTGCATGCCTCCATCCTAGGGAATCCTCGGATTTGTAGATTGGTGAGGCTCCAGCACTCTGTCAGAGAAGGCGAAATACCTTGTATAACTACAAATTCCAGGATTCTATAGGCAGAAGCTATGCAAATAATCCAGTTTCAAACTGGATTATTTGTGTTGTGTGGATATCTCCCCCCTCCCGATCTCTTTCCTATCCACGCTATACAAATAATCCAGTTTGGTTTTCTATGGGGTTTTTCCAGGCTGTGAGGCCTTGTTCTGGAAGAGTTTATTTACGGTATTATATAAATCTGGCTACCAGTCTTGAAAAAAACCAAAATCAAAACTCAACACATGCAAATGAACTCCATCCAGGGACAGGGGGATTTCCAGCAGACAATGGACCATTAGTCAAACAGACACTAATCCTCCTTGCATATTATAGTGTGGATTAATGAGGAGGAGGTGCCAAGAGTGGACTACACCACTTTTATATTTCACTTGTGTACCATGCTATTAGATGGTGACCCCATTCATTTCTTATGCAATTGATACTAGATAGACTCTAAACTATCTAGTCCGTGAGCTGCTCTTCGCTGACAATGCTGCCCTTGTTGCCCACACAGAAGCAGCTCTGCAGCGCCTAATATCCTGCTTCGCAACAGCTGCAGAGCTGTTTGGGCTGGAAGTCAACCTACAGAAGACGGAAGTTCTTTACCAGCATGCATCATCATCCCCACATTGGACGAACACCACCATCCCCACATTGCCGTCAGCAACTCTGTGCTTAAGACCATTCAGCAGTTCACCTACCTGGGAAGCATCATCTCCTCAGATGCCAAGATTGACAAAAAGATCGATCACAGATTAGCAAAGGCATATAGTGCATTTGGAAGACTTTACAAAAGAGTATGGAGTAACAAATACCTGAGGCAAAGCACAAAAATCAGTGTGTATAAAGCCATTGTACTGTCTATTCTCCTTTATGGGTCTGAAACATGGGTCACCTATCGCCACCACTTACGACTCCTCGAACGCTTTCATCAGCGCTGTATACGCACAATCCTAAATATACACTGGACTATGTGACGAATGTTGCTGTCCTTGAGCAAGCAGGGATCACCAGCATTGAGGCCATGATACTGAGAACACAGCTGCGCTGGGCAGGGCATCTTTCTAGGATGGAGGACCATCGCCTCCCAAAAATAGTACTCTACGGTGAACTCACCACGGGTCAGCGTAAGACGGGCACTCCAAAAAAGCAATACAAGGACTCCCTGAAACAACATCTCAGGCTCGGCTAAATTGATCACCAACAATGGTCCGCCCTGGCCTCACATCAGGAGGCATGGAGACACACTATCCACAATGCTGCAGCCTTATTTGAGAACTCACGCCAAACAAGTCTTGAAGAGAAACGACAACACAGAAAGAATCACAACCCGGAAACATCAGCCAAAGAGACCTTCTGCTGTGCTTTCTGCAACCGGACTTGTCTATCTTGGATTGGCCTTTTTAGTCATCAGCGCACTTGCAGAAAACGCAGGATGAATCCTTCCTGAATCTTTGTTTGCGAAGAAAAGCCAGGGAGAGAGCGAGAGAGAGAGAGAGACTCATACCTTCCAACATTTCACAGATAAAAATCAGAACACCTATGGCCAAGCAACATCACAGCATGGTTAAGATGGCAAATGTTATCCATTAAGAACAAACAAGCTAGAAGTTGCAGCAGTTTGTTTTTGTCTTAGCCTCCTGGAAAAGCTGTCACGACGGATCCTTTCCGGCAGGCCTTTCCTGAATAGCTATCCTGGCCCAAGACTAGGCTGTCCTTCCCTCTGAGCAGCAATTGGATTTTTTAAAATTATTGTATGTTTTATTTTTATTTTTATTCTAATTTAATATATTTTTAATTATTGTATGTTTTAATCCTTTATAATTTAATATTATTTTAAGGGGTGGGTGGGCTAGGGAACTGTAATTATGGAGTTTTTATATTGTAAGCCGCCCCGATTGCGTTGCAGAGGGGCGGGATAGAAATAATAATAATTATTATTATTATTATTATTATTATTAAAGATTAGACCAAGACATGAGTAAGTCCTTCCTCTCTTTTTAAAAATGATATAATTGGAATAGCCTCTGGCTAGAGAAAGAACACTTGTAAAAAAAAGAAGCATGTTTGAATTATGTCTGCACACAGAAATATGTACATAAAATCAGAACATAACTGTGGACAGCTCCAAGTTTTTGTCACTGTTAGCTACAATGCCTGGGAGTTTCAGTCTAACAATACCTGGAGATAACTTGATTGCCACCTCTGCACTACAGTTATCTTGTGTCACCAAACACTTTCCTGTTGGGGCTGTAGTGCTTATGTAGCAAGTTGTCTGATGCAATAATAAACACTTTCCCCCTACATACCACCATTTAATTCCCATTAGATGAACACACAAAAATCAGCATTTGTACTTATATCAAGTTACACAATGCATACAACCAGGCCAGAGCAAAAGAACTAATCACAAACTAATTGTTCAAACCTGAGCCAACATTCTCCTGAAAATTAATGCAAGTAGGTATGACTATTAGGAAAATAAGGGTAAGGATTAGAATCATAGAATTGTAGAGCTGGAAGAAACCACGAGGGCCATCCAGTCCAACCCCCTACCATGCAGGAAATCTCGATCAAAGCATCCCCATAGAACATATAGAGTTCTATAAGAGTGAACATAAGAGTTGTGTTAGAAATGGAAGGATATACACACCATTGAAAAAACATTTATGTGAATTTCAACAAGATGAAAAGGATATACGATTCTGCTGTGTGAAGAAAATTATACCCAAAATAGGAAAGGACACAAAAAACTGAGGAAAAGAGAGACTAGGCATACTGTACTGGATTTATCAACTTAATACTCTAATTTCTTCATGTCTTAATCAGCTTGACTGGATGAAAAACTTCTAATGAGTTCAACCTCTAATTTTTTGGTTTCTATGCACTTGGGGTATGTTTTCATGTATCAGTGATGTATGATTTAGAATGGTACGGTATGTCATCTGACAGAAGAAAGTGTGTTTGCAGTTTTATCCCAGCATAATTGGACTGTTCCACTTACGTAAAATGTTTGTTGCCATTGATGTTTTCTAAAAACACTTGTTTGTATTGATGTTTTTTATTGTCATTGTAGGTTTGATAAGTAATGTATGTTTTTTCATGGGTTTTAATGATATGAATAGGAGCATTTTCTTTGATTATATTTTGATTATAAGTCAACACCCGATCACAGCTTTGTTTTAAGACACCATAATTTAGAACGGATGGAGGAGAGAAAGTACTGTTATATAAACACAACCTTTGTATGTCAGTAAGGCTGTGGGAAATGAAGGAGAGTTGTTAGTGCTGATTCACTGTGCATAAGTTTATTCTGCTAATGTTGGTAAGTAATGTATATTACTGATATATATTTTTAGTGTTTAGTTTTACTTTTAAGGAAATAGACTATAGTTTTTTGTTGGTCTTTATTGTTGAAGGAGTCAGTGGATAACTTGAAGATATTCTGCACTTTCTGCCTTGATTTTCTTCAGTAATCATTCCATCTTTGCTATTTTCTGCTAGTAGTATGGTGTCATCTGCATATCTTAAATTGTTGGTGTTCCTCCCTCCAATTTTCACACCCCCTTCCTCTGAGTCTAAGCCTGCTTTACATATGATATGTTCAGCATACAAGTTAAACAGATAAGATTAGTAAAATGCAGCCTTGCCTGACCCCGCTGCCAACTGGAAACCATTCAGTTTTGCCGTATTCTGTCCTGAATACAGGTTACGCATCAGAACAATCAATGTTGTGGCACACCCATTTCTTTAAGAGTGATCCATAGTTTTTCATGATCTATACAATCAAAGGCTTTACAGTTGCCCCTCCACATTCGCGAACTCAGCATTTGCGGTTTTAATTATTCGCGGTTTTGGGAGGGCCCCCCGGACCCCCCCAAAACCGCGAAAAGGGGCCTCCGGAGGCCCCTTGAAAGCCCTGGGAAGGAGCGGGGAGGGCCGGGGAGGCGTTCACGGGGCCTTTGGAGACCCTCCAGAGGCCCCGTGAAGGCCTGAGGCGGGTGGGGGGAGGCCGCGGAGGCCTTCACGGAGCCTTCGAAGGCTCTGTGAAGGCCCCGGGGAGGGAGGGGGGAGGCCTTCACGGAGCCTTGGAAGGCTCCGTGAAGGCCTGGGGAGGCCGCGGAGGCCTTCACGGAGCCTTGAAAGGCTCCGTGAAGGCCCCAGGGAGGGTGGAGGGTGGGGGGAGGCCTTCATGGAGCCTTGGAAGGCTCCGTGAAGGCCTGGGGAGGGTGGGGGGAGGCTGCGGAGGCCTTCACAGAGCCTTTGAAGGCTCCGTGAAGGCCCCGGGGAGGGTGGGGGGAGGCCCCGGGGAGGGAGGGGGGAGGATGGGGGGAGGCCTTCACGGAGCCTTCGAAGGCTCCGTGAAGGCCTGAGGAGGGGGGGGGAGGCTGCGGAGGCCTTCACGGAGCCTTGCAGGCTCCGTGAAGGCCTGGGGAGGGTGGGGGGAGTCCGTGGGGGCCTTCACGGAGCCTTGGAAGGCTCCGTGAAGGCCCCGGGGAGGGAGGGGGGAGGATGGGGGGAGGCCTTCACGGAGCCTTGGAAGGCTCCGTGAAGGCCTGGGGAGGGTGGGGGGAGGCCGCGGAGGCCTTCACGGAGCCTTGGAAGGCTCCGTGAAGGCCCCGGGGAGGGAGGGGGGAGGGTTGCAGAGGCCTTCACGGAGCCTTGGAAGGCTCCGTGAAGGCCTGGGGAGGGTGGGGGGAGGGCAATCAATATTCGCGGTTTTTTGACATTCGCGGGGGTCCTTGGAACCTAACCCCCGCGAATGTCAAGGGACAACTGTACTATAGTCTATAAAGCACAGGTTGATTTTCTTTTGAAATTCTTTGATGCACTCCATTCTCTAATGTATGTTTGCAATATAATCCTCAGTGCCTCTTCTGTTATAGAAGAATTAAAATTCAAACTAACTCAGCCAAAGAAATAATGGATTAATTCAAGACTGGATTAGAATTTGAGCCAAGCTCTACTATATTCAAAAAGAACAATTGAGCTGTGTGGCCTCTTTAGGGAGGACTTTCAGGAGAAGGTATCCAAAACAAATTTATTGTTTCCTCTTTGCTTTTACAGCACACAGAAATAGCAGTTGCACAACAACCCTTGTGTGATTGATTGAAGTCATTATGCCCCAATTTTCAATTCACAAAACTATTCTAAAAACACACTAAAGACAAAACCCACTCCCATAAAAACACATACAGTATTTCATTAAGAATGTCAGCTTGCCAGTGTACAGGCAAAATTTGAGGACTGCATCCGGAATTATTTGGACTTTATACTAGCATTGCCTAAAAAGGTGTAATAATCTACACACAGATCTAATTTATTTTTTACTTCCTTCCTCTTTTCCCCCAGATTTAGAAGGACAGAATCCCTGATACAAACCAATAACCTGAAAGCACAAGAAAGAAAGGCCCACTTTCCTGCTATAATATCAGGAAGTCTGCCTTACACAAAGTTTGTCTAATAACATCATGAGATAATCTCTAAAACACCACTAGGCAGTTTTGCAGGGATAGAACAATGAGTAAGCCACTATCAGTATTTATTATTAGCATCTCAGTATTTACACAGCTGCTCTTTTCAATTATAGCACATAAGAACTCTAGCTTTGTTAAGAAAAGTACATAAGAGTGAGCAATTGTCAAAACAGAATTCCAGGAAAAAATGTGAAACAGGTTTGACAATAAATGTTAATGAAACCTAGTACTAAAACCTCTAATGTTATCAGCTGCACTGCAAGGGGAAGAGTTCTGGCACCAAGGATGTCAAGAAGAGCAAGACAATATATTAAAATCTTTCTTCTACTATAGAGAGATTTATTTAAAGTCTCTCTGGGTATGTGCATACACATTCTGATAAAAAGTGCAATGACATTTCCAAGTAGGAACAGGACTATTAGTTCATTGCTTACAACAGTCACAATCCCAGAACACAAGTTTATTTTAATCCATCTTTTTGTCAGGCATCTCTGGAGGGCCACTTCCAGCAAATCCGTTTGCGACACTACTGCTTTCAGTCTGAAACAGAGGGAGGAAAAACACATTATTTGCTCATTCAGATTAGTATTTTCAATAGGAAGCAAGATGCAACCACGGATCCAAAATGTCACCCTGGCTGCACCAAAGGAGATTTTCCTTGGACTGAGCATGTCCCAAGCCCTGCTCACCCACACTCACAGCCTTGGGGATCTTTTGGATACACCACTGTGCCTGGAACAATTGATTACCTATTAACTGTATCAGGGTGGTGACACTTTGGCTAGCCAGATGTTTGGAAAACACATACAACCCCATACCATAGGGCTTCTGGGGCTGAAATCCAAAACAGGAAAAGGGACAAAAGTTTGCTACTGCTGGATTATATAGTGAACAAAGCTGAGTTTTCAAAGGACTTTGCTTGCAGCCTTGTAGAGCTGGCACATCAGTCACTAAAAATACAAACACTTTCAGCAGAACATAGTGAATTCTTTCTACAGGAAGACTGGTGGCTCTACAAAGCAAGCCACAAGAACCTGCTACTGACCAAGCACAACACAGACCACCAACCATATTTGGCAGTTCACAAAGGACGTCTTCACTGACTGCATGAGCTGTCAAGCATCTCTCTGGCCACGGTGGCTGATGGGCTGCATTCAGGCCATGAGTCAAATTGCACAGGCCTGGGGATAATGTAAGGTACGGTCTCTAATTTCTTCTTGTTGTGTGCCTTCAACTCATTTCCAACTTATGGAGACCCTAAGGTGAATCTATCACAGGGTCTTCTTGGTAAGA
This sequence comes from Gambelia wislizenii, assembly GCA_030847615.1. NCBI lineage: Eukaryota > Metazoa > Chordata > Lepidosauria > Squamata > Crotaphytidae > Gambelia > Gambelia wislizenii. The sequence goes on along the minus strand of JAUMIR010000002.1, from coordinate 430,727,072 downwards.
TTTATTCAGAAGGTGATTTGCCTTTGCCTTCCTCTGAGGCTGAGAGAGTTTGACTGGCCCAAGACCACCCAGTAGGTTTCCATGGCTAAGCAGGGATTCAAACCCTGTTCTCCAGTTGTAGCCTAATGTTCAAACCACTATACCACACTGGCCCTGCCTCTAACATAAAAAGCGTTAACGGACATAGCTAAAAACAGCCTGAATACTACAGAATGAATGCAAAAGCCTCTCATTTCCTCCTTTTTAATTATGAGGGGGAGGGAAGAACTGATAAATGTATTCCCTCCTATACTCCATTTCCAACTAAGGGTGTCTGATGCCCCAGACAGAAAAAAAAAAAACAGGCATGTTTAAGGCACATTACATCATGTTCAAAGGGGCTTTTTCATTGGCCACATGTCCACAGGATTAAATCACTACCGAAAAAAGATTTCAGACTACCTGCAGGACCCCCAGTTTAAAATTCATTAGATAGCAAAACCTGGCATATTTCTAAAGCAGTCTAAAAAAACCCAAATGGTTGTTTTTTCTCTCCATTATTGTAGGACAGAAAATTCCACCCCTGGGAATGCATGGCTACAGCTGCCTAATGGAAAACAGAGTGGCAGCTATAGCAGCTTTGTGATCAGGTGAGCATTGTACTACAATGCCAGCATTTAGTGCTCCAGAAACATCTTTGGTTACCAAAGCAACATAATTAACTTGTCCTTCATTTTACAGACAGAAGTTGTTTTTCCCCGCATCTTGTTTAACGAATGCTTACCATGGATATTTCAGACTCATCCATGGAGGATTCAAACATGTCTGTCTTTTGGTCTTCCTTTGGTATTTCCTGCACTGCTTTCTTGGACCAAATGCGCTTGAGGAATGGTGAGATGATGGGGTAGAGATATGGCTCAAGGAACTTTTTATACACCCACAGTAGAACTGGAATGACTATACAGGGAATGCAAACCATGGCTCTTTCAGGTTCTGTGTCAGAAGTGTTCTGGAACACTAGATATAAAAAAACAATCAGTAAATCCTGAATGCATTCAGTTATCCACACACTCTAAGAGGACCTGCTCCATGTTCCAGCTGCTCTTGCTCTGGTCTCTAAGGGAAAGGAACAGCCAGACAGAGCTCCATTATGTCTTGGACCCAGCGGCTGGTGTGAGGCTCTGCTCCATACCAACTGCCACTCCTGGGGCCCCTGAGAGAGAAAACAGCAGCCAGCATCTGCTGGATTTAATCCCCTCTCCCACTGCCATCCCCTTTTTCTTGTGTGTTCTGTCTTCTTAGATTGTAAGTCTGAGGGTGGGGAACCACCTTGAATCCCATCTTTGGAGAAAGGCAGGATATAAATTCAACCAACCAACCAACCAACTAATCATCAAATTAACAATTTGCAAGCATGAAGGCTTTCATGGCTGGCATCTATAGATTCTCCTTGGTATTTTTCCGGGCTGTGAGGCCATGTTCTCTGAAGATGCCAGCCACAGATGGAGGCGAAACGTCAGAAAGAAACTCTTCCTGAACATGGCCTCACAGCCCAGAAAAAAACCCAAGGAAAATTTGCAAGCAGCTCTGGAACCCGTTTTGGTGGAAGGGAGGGGTATAAATGCTCTATGTAAAACAATAATAAGGCTGTAATGCTAATCTTGAACACATGAAAGTGGGAATAAGCCCCACTGAACTCAATGGGACACATTCCCAAGCAAACATTTATAAGGTCAGCAGGATGTGACAGGGCACAGCGAATCTGCAAGTTCAGTTGTCCCTTCACATTCTCTGGGGTTTGGTTCCAGGACCCCCTGTGGCTACCAAAATCCGTGAATACTCAAGTCCCATTACATGCAGTGGCACAGCAAAATGGTATCCCTTATATAAGATGGCAAAATGAAGGTTTGTTTTTTGGATTATTATTTTTTTAAGAATATCTTCAAGCTGTGAATACTTAAAACCGTGAATACTCAAGTCCCACTATATGCAATGGCATAGCAGAATGGCATCTCTTATTAGATGGCAAAATGAAGGTTTGTTATTTGGATGAATTATTTTTTAAAGAATATTTTCAAGCCGTGAATACTTAAATCTGTGGATACCAAATCTGTGGATATGGAGGTACAACTGTACTGCATTCCTTCTTCTTGACAATTCGTTGTTGTTAGCAGACAGAAGAGACCAGTGCAGAAAAGGTAGGAAAACAAAGCATGTAAGTCATTTCACAAAAATGAACAGACAAAGGGGATGTATAAAAATCCATAAATCAATATACTGTAACTATTTGACAGGAGGAAATGTGACATGTTCTGGTTCTCAGTAGGTTGGACCCATTGAAAGGGAACCCCCTCCTGACATGCAGGGATGCCCATTAAGATGCAAAATTAGCTAACACACATTGGAAACTGCTTAATGCAGCGGGTAGATGTGCAATTAAAACAATTTGTAAGCTGCTCTGATAGCCTTGTGGCTGAAGGGCGGGGTATAAATAACTAATAAATAAAAATAAATAAAAATGACGCTGGCAATGAACAAGAGGGAAGGAGTGAGGCTGGAAAACAGGGGGAAAGAAACACACACACTCACTCACACTCTTTGGCTTTCCCATCATCCACTTAGCCGCCCGCTCACCTCCCACCCCAGCATCCCCACTCACTCACCTGCGAGGATGTCTTAACATCTAACCGAATCCCGACGGGAGGAGGGGGGAAATGCCTTCATTTCCGGGCAGAGACACCGTCGTCATTGTACGAGCTCCAATACGAAAGCCGGCAGGGGTGTGACGTAACAGAAAGCAACGGCCTCCTCACCTATGTCCGACTTACTCTCCGCTGCGGCAGCCATGACACCCGAGGCAGGCAGGCAGGCAGGCAAGGCAGCGGGCGCTCAGGCGCCTCCTCTCACATTACGCGTTGTCTTGGTTACAAGCTCGTTCTCGCGACTCTGTTCTACACGGAGCAACTGCACGTCTGTTACTTGCTGAGCCATTCCGGCTGCGCGGCTCGGAATCTTTCTGAAGTGTTAAGTGAACCTTACATCCAGCCACGCGTTATACCTGTCGCAGCTTTGTATTGTTTCAGTGACTCTTAACCATTTCTTTACCAGGGACGGACCCCCTTTAAATACCTTTATTTATTTATATAACTCGTGATTTAAAACCCTAATAAAATATTAATAATACCTAATAATAATAGTACAGCAGTGGTTCTTAACCTTTTCTTTACCAGGGACCCCTTTAAATATCTTTATTTATATAACTTGTGATTTAAAACCCTAATAATAATAATAGTAATAATAGTAATAATAATACCTGATGATAATAATAATATAAATACACCAGTGGTTCTTAACCTTTTCTTACCAGGGACCCCTTTAAATAGCTTTATTTATTTAACTCACAATTAAAAGCCCTAATAAAATAGTAACAATAATACCTGATAATAATAATGCACCAGTGGTTCTTAAGCTTTTCCTTACCAAGGACCCTTTTGTATAGCTTTATTTATTCATTCATTTAACTCATGATTTAAAACACTAATATAATGATAATAATAATAATAATATACCAGTGGTTCTTAACCTTTTCTTTACCACGGTCTCCCTTTAAATATCTTTTCTTGGCACGGACTCCCAAAACTTAACCCAAGATTTAAAACCATAATAATAATAATAATAATAATACGTGATGATGATGATAATACAATTACACCAGCCATGAAACATTCCCTCAAAGGCACTGGAGGGGGAGGGAAGACTTTTCTCCTGTTTCATCCCACAAGTTTGTGGCTGGAGGGGATTGAATGGCAATGCACAGGCCAATCTAGCTAACCTTTGCCTTGGCTCCTGTCATATGGCCCCTCCACTGCAGAGAGGAGGTGGGCCAAGCAACTTTCAAGCCTTAATGGACCCCCTGTGCAAACATCACAGACCCCTGGGATTAAGAATCACTATTATTTAATTCAAAATGTGTTATTTCACCCCTCAAGTGATGTTGGTGGTGATCATAGTTCTAGAGGAGCTTCTGCCTGTTCTATTGAGAGGCCCTGGGATTCCTGGAAAGAAGAATATGGATGCAAACTAACCTTTAAAGATAATAGTGTTTAACATCCTGGTTCCTTTAGTATTGCCAGGTTTTCAATATAACAATAAAGGATGGTTGAAATTGACTATTAACAAGTTTGTGTTCTGCCTGAAGACCAAATATAAGTAGATTTCTGTTAACCTGACCATATACAGTATACCTCTACAAAATTAACACTCATAATTTACCGTTTATGATACACCCATTTCTGTCTTTTTGAAGGGCCCACACCCCAAAATACAGGATTTGTTTCTTTTTCAGTTTATATAAAAGGAAAAGCTTTCCAACCTTCAAATAGGGAATATCCTTTATAATAAAAGGGATACCTACCAGCTCTTATAAGGAACTTTCTGGCCCTCAAATACGGGACATCTGGCAACCCTGGCTTTCTTCCACATATCCACCCAGCAGATATGCTATATTCCCTTCAATTATCAGTATCCCCTATTCATTCCTGCCTCCAGTATAGACCAGGATAGACTTTCTCAACCAGCACTGTCCAATATTTTAAGACTATAAAACCTATATTTCCTGACCATTGGCCATGCTGATGGAGGCAGTGATTGTGGTCCAGAACATCCGAGGCTGTCTTGGCATTTAGTAACAGCAGCTAGAATTTAAATTGCTAAATATTGGGAAAAAGATAACATCCCCTCAGAGGAGAAATGGTTAGACAAAGTAATGGAGATTGCAGAATTAGATAACCTGTCATATCTCTCTCTCTGGCTTTTCTTCGCAAACGAAGATTCAGGAAGGACTCATCCCGCGCCTTCTGCAAGCGCGCTGATGACTAAAAAGGCCAATCCGAGATAAACAAGTCCGGTTGCAAAAAGTGCAGCAGAAGGTCTCCTTGGGTGATGTTTTTGGGTTGTGATTCTTTCTGCGTTGTCGTTTCTCTTCAAGACTTGTTTGTCGTGAGTTCTCAAATAAGGCTGCAGCATTGTGGATAGTGCGTCTCCATGCCTCCCGATGTGAGGCCAGGGCGGACCACCGTTGGTGATCAATCTGGCCAAGCCTGAGATGTTGTTTCAGGGAGTCCTTGTATCGCTTTTTTGGAGCGCCCCTCCCACGCTGACCCGTGGCGAGTTCACCGTAGAGTAGTATTTTTGGGAGGCGATGGTCCTCCATCCTAGAAACGTGCCCTGCCCAGCGCAGCTGTGTTCTCAATATCATGGCCTCAATGCTGGTGATCCCTGCTTGTTCAAGGACAGCAACATTCGTCACATAGTCAGTCCAGTGTATATTTAGGATTGTGCGTAGACAGCGCTGATGAAAGCGCTCGAGGAGTCGTAGGTGGTGGCGATAGGTAACCCATGTTTCAGATCCATAAAGGAGGATAGACAGTACGATGGCTCTATACACACCTTGCAAGGATACTCCTGAACAGATTAGTTCCTGCTATTGCAGAAGAACTTCTCCCTGAAAGCCAATGTGGCTTCAGAGCCAATAGGAGTACTACAGACATGGTATTTGCCCTTAGGCAACTGCAAGAAAAATGTAGGGAGCAGAACAAGGGTCTCTATGTAACATTTGTCGACCTCACCAAAGCCTTTGACACTGTAAGTAGAAAAGGTCTGTGGCAGATCCTGGAAAAACTAGGATGTCCCCCCAAATTCCTTAAAATGATTATCTTGCTACACGAGGGCCAGCGTGGTCAAGTCAGATATGGCGATGCTCTTTCAGAGCCCTTTCTAATAACTAATGGAGTGAAGCAAGGTTGTGTTCTTGCACCAACTTTATTTACAATCTTCTTTAGCACGATGCTCCAAAGGGCTATGGCAGAGCTTGAAGAAGACGACGGCATCTATATACGCTACCGTACTGATGGTAGCTTGTTTAACTTAAGCCGTCTGAGGGCTCACACTAAGACTCTAAACTATCTAGTCCGTGAGCTGCTCTTCGCCGATGATGCTGCCCTTGTTGCCCACACAGAAGCAGCTCTGCAGCGCCTAACGTCCTGCTTTGCAACAGCTGCAGAGCTGTTTGGGCTAGAAGTCAACCTGAAGAAAACAGAAGTTCTTTACCAGCCTGCACCACAGGACGAACACCACCATCCCCACATTGCCGTCGGCAAATCAGTGCTCAAGTCCGTTCAGCAGTTCACCTACCTGGGAAGCATCATCTCCTCAGATGCCAAGATTGACAAAGAGATCGATCACAGATTAGCAAAGGCATATAGTGCATTTGGAAGACTCCACAAAAGAGTCTGGAGCAATAAACACCTGTCATATATTAGAAGGGAAATCAAGTAGACAGTTTGTGAAGGAATGGATATATTTGCAAGAATATTTACAGATTAAATTTGTGTACATGAGATGACTGGACTACTGATAGAATGTAGCCACTGGGTACTTAAAATGTTTACAACAGATGAAATAATCCATAAAATTGCTTCTGATTTATATATGATGTTGGATTATATATTATTTCCTCTTTATGAAACAATTAGAAATGTTCAGTATTGGAAATAAGAAATTAAAGCTGTTTCCTTGTTGCAGGGGAGGTCTTATGTGTTGGTTAATGTGTAGTGTTGCAATTCTTAATTGTTGTTTGTTTATTCATTGTTGATATGTTGTGAATGGGGAGGGAGGTCTGTGTTGTAAACTGTATATATTTTGTTTTTGGTATTTATGTCATGTATGTGTATATGCTAATGAAGATAGATAGAAAAAAGAACATCTGGACATCACTAGGCTGGGGGAGGCTAATCTAATCCATCCCAGACATTATATCCCCTTAGCTGAATTGCTTGAACTGCCACGTGATGATCGTGCAGTCTTGGGGTAGTTGTATGAAAGTGGCTGTTGTGTTGAAATCGCACCAGCTCCTCCTACAACATCAATGATTTAGGTTCAAACTGCTACTTTAGGCGGACAGGACCTTGATCACATTGATATAGCTGTTGAGGCCAGTTAACCTATCACATTTCCCATCCTGAGATACATTACAAACCTTTTTCCGTCAAAACTCATTTCACATTCAACCAGCACAAAATACAAGTCAACAGGTGTACCTTCTCTAAACACAGAAGTGTAAAGAACTGTAGTTCTAGTTTCAGCTTTAGAATTTCTGCTTGTTAAAGACAGTTTTTTTGCAGGGGAACGTAAAGTTGGTGGTGCTTTCTACACAGGAGATGCCTACAAGTACAGTAGCACCCCTGTATCTGTAGATTCATTATCCACTGATTCAGTTATCCTCAGTTTGAGCACAGCTACTAGTCTTCCTAGAAAATGCATCCTCTCTAGCCATTTTCTAGGTCCTCCAAGGCAACTCTGGTATTTTAAACCAAATGTCCCATTATTTTAAATGGCATTTGCTGTTATCTGCGGTTTTTGGTATCCACAGTCCCCCCCACCCCCGGAACCAATACCCCATGGATACGGGAGTCCTACTGTAGTTTCAGCTCCTGTAAACATATGTCAAACATATGTGCACATCACTGTAGTTTTCATATTGGAAGCCTGTGAGAGCATATAATCACACAAGAGTTACTACTGCAATTTTTTAAAAATCTGGTGCGCATAACCCCCGCCCATCAGCCACTGCTCTTTGAAAGTGAGAATCACAATCTGCAATCTATCATGGCTAGGGTTCCCTTCCCTTCTATTTCCCTTTTTAAAAGACTGAAAGCATCTCAGAGCAGCTTATCCCCTTGTGCTCTATAAAGCACCATCTACACCAATGACACTGTATAAAATTTATATCACTAATACATGCCTGAACCTTTCAATGAGGAACAGACTTTTAAGGAGCCAATGTTGCAGGTTCTAATCTTGAAGAATTTTCAGGAATTGTATTAACTTTCAGCGTGGCACAGTGGTTTTGAGCATGGGATGACTCTGGAGACCAGGATTTGAATGCCTGCTCAGCCATGAAACCCGCTGAGTGAGGTTGGGCAAGTCACCCTCTCAGCCTCAGAGGAAGGTAAAGGCATTCGCCTTAGGGTTGGCATAAATCAGAAACAACTTGAAGGCACACCATAACAAATTCTGATAAATACCCTAGAAGGCACCAATCCTGGGGTTGCCTAAATGGTGAAAATAACCCTCATGGAATTTTCTGGGAATATGACCTGTCTAAATAGGATCCCATATCAATCCACTGTATTTGGAAGGAGGGGGACCCAAAATGGCAAAAACGCTGCAGGAAAAGCCTTCACAGCTTTTCCTGTAGTTTAAAAACAGCGAGCCCGGTGTGCATTCCTTCCCATTGAGACAAGCGATTCGATATGAATCACTTTCCCATAGGAGAGGAAGTGCAAGGCTGGGTGAGCACAGGGGGCAGAGTTTGCTAACAGGGCAAATGCCCACTACCAGCATGTTAATTTCCACCTTAGTGAGGGATCTCTAAGGCGATAAAATGGGGTGGATTTTTTTTTTTTTGCTTCCCTGTTAAATTGAAAAGTGACTCTAGCACATCTTTGACATGGTTTTTTTTTTAAAAAAAAAAATTGCCAGTGGCAAATTGAAGTTAAGTATAAATTAAGTAAGTCACTCATGGCTGCCATCTCACATGCGAAGCTTATGGCAGCAAAAACATCATTAAGACAAGTTGCCGCTGCTGCGAAATGCCATTACTGCGAAGCACTCCATGACCCCTGTCTTATCTTGGATGCTAAGCAAGGTCAGCCCTTGTTAGTACTTGGGTGGGAGACTGCCAACGAATACCAAGCACTGTAGGCTATATTTCAGAGGAGCTGGCAAAAACCACCTGATTCCTTGCCTAAGAAAACCTCGTGAAATTCATGGGGTCACTATAAGACTACAGACAACTTAAAAGCGGACACACACACGCCCTTTTCCTCCAAATGCCTTTTAGCTTTTTTTCCCTTCTCAAACCTCTGTAAAATAGCAGCTTTCCAAAAGCAGTGGTAATTCTGGCTTCACTGTCTACATCTATGTCTGGAGTAGCCACACCCAATCTGGTGTCCTCCACCTGCTCAACTGTAATTCCCATCACCCCCAGTCAATGGTAGCTAAGGATGATGAAAGTTACAGGCCAACATATAGTTCTGTGGCCCCTTCCAGTAGCATGCAGAGTACTATAATATTTACCCTGTCAGAAATCATATGCATAAGAGAGTAACTATGAAGCATGTTAACCTCAAAAGCTCAAATGTAGCTCTTCCTCCTCACTTTATCCTTAAAATTACACTCTAGCACAAACCATTATTTCTGAAGGTTAGCTTTACTTATTAGGATTGTGAGATTGTAACGTTGTTATAAAGAGAAAATTTAGATATTGCTCTGTGAAAAAAATACCGACACATAACAGATGCAAAGAAAACCCAAACTCAGATTGCTTGGATTTAGTCCAAGGTAAATGTACATACAATTGTAATTTTACTATTTTAAGCTCTGGTATTTTACTGGCAAAAAATGGTTAATTGACCAGTCACGTTTGTTGAGATCATAGCAAAGTACTCATAAATAATTAATATCATTATCTATGAATTCTATGAATGAGAACAATTCACTGAAGTACAACTTGTTGGTTTTATCCAATGTAAGAAACAATCTTTGTGTACTCTGATTCCCATAGCACAGATGGGAATCATCAGCAATCCCAGGTAGCAACATTCCTAACCACTGTCTCTCTGCATGTGTTCAGAGGTGCCTTTCCTTAGGGTTTATAGCAGATGGCCATTAAAAATTCCACAAGAGATCCCCTGGTAGTTGTAATTCCAGGTGTTAAGCTCCAGCCTCATTCATGCCTTTGCTAACAAGTGATACCATGACGAAATGAAAAGAATAAACTGCCAACTACACCAGCTTAAATCAAATGCTATGGGAAGTCATAATGCCAAACAGGTATAAACCTCAGGCACAGTCATTTCCATTTTCTCTTCTCCTGCACAGGTGAGATTAGACACTTGTGATTTTAATTATCAGCAAAGCTAGTTTGTGACTATCTGAATGGGGTAAAACTATCCTTTGCTGAAACCACAGTCTGCCCACAAACCAAAATGCCAAGCCATGGTTCAGGACATCCAGATTCAACAGCAAATTATTGTTTTCCACTTAAGCTCCAACCCTCACATGAGAAAAGGCCCCCTTCTCATACTGCACATGCTAATGACAAGAAACCATTATATTACAACTGAAAAACCATTGTGATGTTCCTGGCTTTAAAAGAGTTATTTGTCAGTATCTGATCAAATAAGCTGTCACAACAAACGGCCAACTGCAAAGATTTGACCAATCCACACCCTTAGCAGACAATCACACTCAGAAAGCAGGCAAACTGTTTAACAACTTCACCAAATTCAAAATGACTTGGAGATCCTTGTGGGAATGCAGTATTGTCATGACAAATAAAAAACACTGAAAAACTGAGAGGCATTGAAGAGACTATTACAAATTTTTACATGCCTTTTAAAAAATCTACAATAAGGTAGTATCAGAATGGAAAATACAATGGTTATTGCATCCATAACCTTATATTCTAAAAAAACAAACAAAAACTGTTTAGTTCTCAATTTTCATTTTTATTTGTTAACTGAATGTTTATTCCCGAGCCATCAGTTTCTGCTTCTTCAGTTTCTTCTGAGATATCTGTCAGGGGGAAAAAACAACCCATCAGAGTCAGTTCACCAAAAACAACATGTACATTTACAGACTGTAAAAATAACAAGCACCGTTACAACACAATATATTCAATTGGTGTGGAAAAACTATTAACAAGTGTCACAACAATGTATTTTTTTTTTGTTGCCATTTGTAATAAAGAGAAGTGTTCCAGGCAAAATCCTGTTAAATTATTTCCAACAGACCCAATTAATTTGATGGGTCTATTTAGTATTTACACCTCAGTGTGTGAAGAAGGGGGAAGGAATCCTGCAACAACAGAGAACAAGTCACAGTATCATTTCCCACAGTGAAATTTCTTTTTGTTTTAGGTAGTAGGTATGTACTAAAATTAGAAAACTTAAATGACAATTTCCATTACAGATAACACAATAATTGTGGGTATGTACCTTCAGATAAAACAGGCAGTGAATCGATTTTTCTGCATACATTTTCACATACTTGTGCCAATCACAAAATAATTGCTATTAAGTGTACCACATCAGAATCATGTCCCTTATAATTTCAATTATTTTTTTATTACTTTGGGAAAAAATTAAATCAAGTTTTTGTCATATCAAGATGTCACTTTGTCCTTTAAACACTGATACACATTCCTTGGGCATACATGCCAACTAGTTTCATACCTTCTTCTTCTGAGCAACTTCCTCTTCTGGCTTAGGGACAATCTGTTCCTTCTCTGTCAGAATCATCTCAATGTGGCAGGGAGAACTCATGTAGGGATTGATGCGTCCATGAGCCCTATATGTTCGCCTGCGCATTTTGGGGGCTTTGTTTACCTGAATGTGTTCAATTACCAGAGAATCTACATCCAGACCCTACGGAGAAACATTTTTTAAAAAATTCTCATTACAACTCCAGCAATCAAGTACTGTAGCTTTATCTAGTTTATTATTATTTCCTGCCTCAAACCACCTGGGGCTCAAGGTGGTCTACAATTTAAAACAAAAACAACACAAAAACTGTTAAAAACTTATAAAAGGTAAACATTAAAATGGAATTAAACTATTCACAATATTTAAATATAATCATAACCACGTAAAAAGCAAAAGGAATAGTCAAATTAATGTACAAAATGCCAAGTATTTTCAACTAGGTATTTGACTTGTGGCTCAGAATTTGCATTTGTTTCATGGATATTCCAAAGGTGTCCTAAGATAGTCATCATTGCCACTGAAGATCAGTAAAAGTTCTACATCCTTTCAAAGAACCTCTGGCTTCTTCCATTAAGCCCAGCTATCTCAAGTACCAGAACTAGGAAAACACTTGAAAGAATCAGTCATAATTTTATCAGACATCATCCTTCTTGATATGCATTACCTCCGAGTTGATAAGAACACTATTCTTTCTGACCCCTACCATTTTTGCCAGTCAGATCCCACGATTACAAACAATATTTCAGAAGAACCACAAAAGTAAATATAAACAGTAATGTGTGTGTCACAACTAGATGTGAACCATAAAATGTTTTCAAGTGTGTCAGCATGAATTTAATTTTACCTTGAGCTCAGCATTGCTCTCAGCATTTTTGAGCATGTGCAGGAGGAACTCTGCACTCTTTTTTGGCCAGCGCCCCTGTGTCCAGCCCCACTGCTTGGCCTGCAAGATGAAGAGTTTAGTGAGTTGTCTTCTACGAAACAACAATGTCCATATAATTTCTGATTTTACAGGCTGCTCAGAACTAATTTTCTTTTCATGGTTAATCCAAAGGTGTCCTAAGAAAGTCATCACAGCAACCAGAAGCATGTACATGAGAACATGAAAGTGATATGGAAAGTAATGCAATTATATTCTACATGTCATTCCTTACAGCAATCTGATCAATAGGAATAAGGATTCAGTGTAGGCAAAGCAGTACATCCCTACTTCCCTTGAAATTCCCAGTATGAATAAACAAGTCGCAGCAATGGGTTCAAACTACAGGAAAAAGGATTCCACCTAAACATTAGTGAGAACTTCCTGACAGTAAGAGCTGTTTGGAAGTGAAATACACTGCCTCATAGTGTGGTGGAGTCTTTTTCTTTGGAGATTTTTAAACAGAGGCTGGATGGCCATCTGTTGGGAATGATTTGATTGTGTATTCCTGCATGGCAGGGGGTTGGACTGGTTGACCCTCAAGATCTCTTCCAACTCTATGATTTTATGATTCTAAGTACTAACATGATTATTATCAGCAACATAATCAATAAAAAAAAGGGGGAAAAACAGCTCTTAAATTAAACCTTGCTGATATTAGACTCACATCTTGCAGGATGTACATAATGTAATCCAAAGACTTTAGATTCTCAAGTTTTGCTGTTGCTTTTTCAACATGCACTGAGTAGTGAATATGCTTCTCATCTGCAGTCACATACTTCATGAACTTAAGATATTTATTTACGACATCTCAAGCTATCAGGGACATCGAGGAAATGCACAATGGGTAACTTATTATGGCTTCAATATTTGACACGCTGACTGGCATCCTGTTAGCAACTTACATCTACTAGATTTTCCTTGGGCTTTTTCCAGGCTGTGACGCCGTGTTCTGGAATAGTTTCTTTCTCACAGCCCAAAAAAACCCCCAAGGAAAATCTATGGATGCTGGCCATGAAAGCCTTTGACTTCACACTGAATGACTTACATCTAAGTTTACTTACACAGACTATTGTACTTTTTTGGCCAAAGCAAAATATTTATACTGTATTCAGCTGAAGACTATGGAAGCAGAGATGAGTATGTGGTGCCATTACATAGGTGGTACCACTAAGCATTTCACATGCAGATGCGCACTGGCTTTGGACATGGATATGTGCACTGAGTATTCCAACTGTGCACTTCACATTTGTTTGCAATTCACATTGCTGTATTGCAATTCACTAATTCACATATATCACGTAACACTGATTTTACAAAGTTATACTCCATTTCCTTGATGTAAGATCTCAGCCAACAATCCATAATCATCAGCTTCTTCAGTTCCTGTTACAGTTATTCCTTGCCCAACTGATATCCTAATCATGAGCAAATAAAAGTATCGCCAACATTCCCCCCTGCAGAGGAATTCCATTAACCAAACCTAGTAAATCCGAATCCATACCTGGGCACATCTGCCAACCCCACCATTGTAACGACGGAAGGGAACACACTGCTTCTTCAAAGTCACATCCTTCAAATATTTAGTAGCTTTCCGGATATGCATACCCTTGATAGCCTGGGCAGTTTCACGTGTGTTCTAAAGGGGGAGAAAGGATATTCCATAATTGGCTTTTTTTAAATCAAGCAAAGGCTAAAACCAAGAAACAGCCTACTCAGACATAGTCTCAAGGTGAAGTAACTGCTCAGAATCACTTAGCTGTTTTCATGAGGAATCCAAAGGTGTCCTAAGTTGGTCATCATTGCAGTTATGAAATAACCCCAGCACTGAATTCCTCCCTCACTGGTGCCAAAAATTTCATATTACTTGTTAAAGAATTATCTTTAACAAGCCATTTGATCAAGCCTAGAAGAGCTATATGGCTAGAACTAGCTGGACCTGGCGTACTATACGCTGTTTAAAAATGCCCCCAAAACTCCTGGTAGACCTCACACCCAGTTGCCTGGGTTCCATCGCAGCAGCTTCCCACCACCGCCAGTTGACTGCCTGGGTCCTGTCGCAGTGGGAATAGAAATTATATAAATGTATAGACTTAAATCATAAGTGGGAATTGTGCTGCCCTGAAACACTGGTGAACAGAAAAGGCCTGCAGCCTTAGTAACTATAGGCAACACTGTAGCACACTGTTTGGTTGCTACCAGTATGCATCTTGGCCATGAGTGGCAGGAGTGGATTGTTAGGTGGAGGGGATTTGCATGTGGGTAGTGATTGGCTGAGCAAGTGGCAGGAGCAGCCAATCAGCACACTGAAAGAGGCAACATACCTAAACCCACTGTACATACTCAAGAGGCAACACACCTACATACCTAAGGCCACTGTGCATACCCAAGAGTTTTATATATATAGATTATACGAAAGTTTCAACATAATTAATTTTCCTAATACTGTGGTATTTAATTCTTCAGGGATTTTCCTCCAGTACTCCTCAACATCTTTATTATTTTACCAACACAAAAGGAAAAAGTATAGTTTAGAATAGGATAAGGAGAACAGGAAACATTACAATTACAGAATCTTAAGAGTTAAAAGAAGAAGCTTCAATATCATGTACGCCAACCAAAAATAAGGTAAAACTATGCCAATTCACAATGGAAGCACAACCAGCGCCCATGGTTAACAATAGAAGTTGGTAGTAGTTCATCACTTCAGGCTGAATGTATTAAGTGGAATGGATATACTGAAAGACATCGTAATGAGGAAATGAGGCATGAACTATTCACATGTGTCATGTGACAGTGTCTCTCTCTCTGGCTTTTCTTCGCAAACAAAGATTCAGGAAGGACTCATCCCACACTTTCTGCAAGCACGCTGATGACTAAAAAGGCCAATCCGAGATAGGCAAGTCTGGTTGCAGAAAGCACAGCAGAAGGTCTCCTTGGGTGATGTTTTTGGGTTGTGATTCTTTCTGCAGTCGCTTCTCTTCAAGACTTGTTCGGTGTGAGTTCTCAAATAAGGCTGCAGCATTGTGGATAGTGCGTCTCCATGCCTCCTGATGTGAGACCAGGGCAGACCATTGTTGGTGATCAATTTGGCTGAGCCTGAGATGTTGTTTCAGGGAGTCCTTGTATCGCTTTTTTGGAGCGCCCCTCTTACGCTGACCTGTGGTGAGTTCACCGTAGAGTAGTATTTTTGGGAGGCGATGGTCCTCCATCCTAGAAATGTGCCCTGCCCAGCGCAGCTGTGTTCTCAATATCATGGCCTCAATGCTGGTGATCCCTGTTTGCTCAAGGACAGCAACTTTCGTCACATAAGATGAAGATTTAGTTTACATCTTATGAGGCGATGATCTGTTTGGCATTTTGCACCAGGCATCACTCGAGTATGACGGACATTGCGAATGTCCTTTGAGCCTGTGCAATGGATTTTTCTGGTGGAGCGCATCGTGCACAGAACTGGCCTCACCCTTTAAACCAAAGGTTCATCTGCTGTGGCCTTGCAAGCATGGACGGTAGCAGCAAGGTCCTCGGGTCGTACGTTTTATTAGTTTCCTTCTCTTAGATGGTTGACCTTACAGGGTTGGACAAGCACCATCTGCCCGGGTTTGGGATTAGAGTTTTCCTTCTTGGAACCATATTCCCACATTTAGCAGAAGAGAGTAAGCTGTTACCACACAACTGTGAACAGGTTTAAGCAACACAACATTCTTCACCTTGCAGACTTCATTCCAGAGATAGGATGCAAGTTATATTATCACTGTGAAATTGTTTTCTTTCCTTCACCTTCCTCATCCCAAAAATCAAGCCAAGAACCCATTACCCCTCTTTTTTGCTAGCAACTTCTAGAAGCATTAGGAAAATCCTACAAAAGCTACAGCTAGACAGCCTATCTACAGCTTTCATTCCAGGATGAGAAATATGTATAGGAAGACATCTACCTCCCCGCCACCCCTGCACAGCCATCGCAGACTGGGAGCCTCAGTGACTGAAGTGATGTGCTCCCTTGCTTATTCTTTGTTTATCTTCTATATCCACAACCCATCAGGTATTGAATAAAGGCTATCTCACCATCACAGGACTTTCATGCCAAGATTTCTTCAGAAGGGGTTTGATTCCCACCCATGCTTTGTCAGCTACAAAACAGCAATTCCATAGGTGCTTCCCCCATCACCGCATCTCTTTGAAGGAAAAAACTGCACCACTGGTTTTCTGCCACCTATGAAGCTGCATCTCAGTTGGGGAAAAGGCAGCAATCTTAGGAGTAAATCTTGTTGTTGTGTGCCTTCAATTTGTTTCCAACTTATGGTGACCCTAAGAGGAACCTATCATGCAGTTTTCTTAGCAAGATCTGTGCAGAGGATGTTTGCCATCGCCTTCCTCGAAGGTGGAGAGCAAGCAACTTGTCCAAGGTCACCCAGTAGGTTTCCATGGCTAAGCAGGGATTCAAACCCTAGTCTCTCAGGAGTCCTAGTCTAACACTTAAACTACACCATGCTGGTTCTTCAAGATTCTTCCTAACCACCATCAAATGACTGATGGGAGGTGCTGAGTAAATCAAGCCACTAATTGAGACAGTAAGCCAGACAAGACAAACATTTTGGTCACTAGATCTTGCCTTCCCCCTCCCCTATTGTCAATCTTCTGTTGCTCCACCCCCTGGAGAGAATAATTGCAAGTTCAAACACCTTAGGCATAAAGTCCCAGCTTTTCCCACTCTGAAGCAGCAAAAAGTAGCAGAGAGCATGGTAGCCTGACCTAAGAATTGCAGTAATGCATCAGTTGGCAATGAAGCAAACAATTCCCACCCTCCTCCCACAGAGCTGTGGAGAGGTTAGGAAACATGAACAACTACCAGGACAATCAATACCTCTCTCTGCAACTCTAATTTTGGGAGATGAATTGGAGCTCATCCATAGTGGGGCTTGAGCAGGTCCAAAATGCTACAGCTAGACTGCCGTCCGAAGCTTTTATAAGGAGTACACAACTCCGTTGTTGAAACAGCTTCGCTGGCTAACAGCCCATTTGCAGCCACAATTCAACGTGCTGATTATGTCCTATAAAGCCCTATATGGCTTAGGCCCAGGCTATTGTTATATCCCGATATGACATATCTAAGTCTTACGATCACCAAGGGAGGGCTTTCTCTTCATCTAACTACACACATCAAGCTCTTCTCATGACAACAGAGGAGTGTGTGTTTTCAGGGGCTGCTCCACCCAAGAGAAACTCTTTTTTGCCAGCAGGTAAAGACCCTTTTTTGGGGGGCTTTCCATGACTGGGAGGAGTTCCTCCACTCCCGCTCACCTGCTGCCCTGTGACGGATGGAGGAACCAATCTGCTCCCAACTTTCCTCTCTTTTCTTTCTGCTTCCTCAAAAGATGCTTGCACAACAACTTTTGGTCAACTTCTGGCCCAAGCATATCACAGAATTGATTGGAAGACTTAAGAGAGGCCCACAAACACTTCCAGTAGCAACGACCATGGGTAACTGAAACCACGGGAAGCAGTCCCATGGATAAGAGGTTCTTACTGTTCTAGAACATGTCAAGCCCGAGCTCTCCCTAGAAGCCAAGATGACTAAATTGAGGCTGTTGTACTTCGGCCACATCATGAGAAGGCATGCCTCACTAGAAAAGCAAGGAAAGGTGCTAGGAAAGGTGGAGGGCGGTAGAACGAAAAGAAGGCATCATACCAAATGGATAGACTTAATCAAGAAGGCCACAACCCTGAGCCTGCAGGGCCTAAGCAGAGCAGTTGAGGATGGGATGTCTCGGAGGTATCTCATTCACAGGGTTACCATGAGTCAAAGTTGACTCACGGGCAGTTAGCAACAACAAAGTGTAAAATGTGTTGAATGTGCTTCTGTTTTAAACTAATGTTTTAATGGGATCCATACTGGGAGAAAGGAAGGCTATGAATTAAATAAAAAATATCAATAATGGTAATATAATGGTAATATAATACTAGATTTCTGACAGATTTATCCTCCATGGATTTGTTTAATCACTGCTAAGTACACTTTACTTCCTTCAAAAGTTATTTTCTGGTCCAAACCTATTACTTTGGGGGCAGGGAGAGAATCAAACTGATTTCACATACCTTGAAGTGGACACGAAGATTAGAACCTCTTGATTTGCATGCTATGGAAACAGAAAATAAATAAATAAATAAATGGTTCAAATATTTGGTTATGACTAAAGCGTCTCAAGACTGTACATGGGAAAACTACTTACACTTTGTGGGATTCTCTGGATCAAGCGAGTAGCGGACCATTTTGAAAGCTTGCCTAGGAAAAACAGTATGTAATATTTCAGAACTTTTAGCATAAGTTATCTGTGTTCTCCCCACAGTTAGAAAAAAATGCTGTTCAGAAATCCTAGTGTTTTCACTTCATCCAAAGGTATCTTAAGAATGTCATCAATGCAACCTTTCTTTTTTTAAAAAAAGTTTCTCAGACTGTCCTTGAATTTAGTTCCCCTAACAATTCATTTATACAGGGATTAAAAAATAAAAAAGGATCTGGATGCATCAACCCCACACTTTGATTGTCCCAGAATCTCAAGTAATCATGCACCCCTTTTCCAATACAGAACCAATGGGAAATGTAGTTCTGGCTCCATGATGGGAAATGCAGTCACTCCATCATGACAAAAGCTATGGTACAGCATCAGATGATTCACAAATTCTCTTCTAAGGTAACATAAAAGATTATATGTGTTTGTACAGTTGTCCCTCCACATTCACGGATTTGACATTCACGGATTTGCATATTCACGGCTTGAAAATATTCTTTAAAAAATAATAATCCTAATAGCAAACCTTGATTTTGCCATCTTATATAAGGGACACCATTTTGCTATGCCATTGCATATAATGGGACTTGAGTATTCACGGATTTGAGTATTCACGGGGGGGTCCTGGAACCAAACCCCAGCGAATGTGAAGGGACAACTGTACTTCTCTATCCAGACACTACTGATCCATGTATGAATTTAATTTAAATACATGAAACATTCCCAACATTCCAATGCATTCCAGAAATGCAAATTCAGAATTAGAGCTAAAAAGATGGTAAGTTAAGTGAACAGTTTTAAAGCCAGCATTCTTAATATTACTTTAGGTATACCATTGGTTCTTAGAGTCATTAAAAAAGCTCCCAGTTTTATTTCAGAAGTGCTATACATTCCTTGCCTAAGAAAACCCTATTAAATTCATGGGGTTGCCATAAGCTGACAAGCAACTTGAAGGTGCGCATGCGCACATACACACTCCATTCCTCCAGAAAACAGTTCATTCATATTTCCTACCACACATCAGCAATAAATTCTCAACCAAGCCCTAAAATAAAGTGTCTAGACCAATGGTTCTTAACCTTTTCTTTACCAGGGAACCCCCTTAAATATCTTGTTGCCACCAACCCCCAAGATTTAACTCAAGATTTAAAACAACACCTGATAATAATACCTGATTGATGATGATAATATTGTAATATAATTACATCATCCATGAAACCTTTCCTCAGAGGCATTGGAGGGGGGTGGGAAGATTTTCTCCTGATTCTTCCTGCAAGTTTGTGGCTTGAGCAGGCTGAATGGCAACGTGCTGGCCAAGCCAGCCTGCTAGCCTTTGCCTTGGCTCCTGTCACATGGCTGCACCACTGGGGAGAGGAGGTGGGCCAAGCAAATTTCAACCCTCTGCAGACCCCCTGTAAAGACATCGCAAACCCATGGGGGTCCTCAGACCATAGGTTAAGAACCACTGGCATTGACTTCATCATTTCCTACCATAACTATTTTCTGTTTCAAGAACAGCATTTGGACAGTAGCTCCCACCAAAGCTAGCAAAAAAAAAGAAGCTGATGGTGAGGGATGATGGGAAATGCAGTCCAGCAACAACTTCTGATTCACATTAGTTTTTTATTAATTGAGGTTTACATTATTTTGGCTTGCATTTATGTGCACTTCCCTTTTGGGTTTTTTCTGGAACCATTTAATCATGGTGGCATGAAAACTACGTTTAAATATTTGAAGGGTTGTCATACTGAGGATGGAGCAAGCTTGTTTTCTGCTGCTCCAGAGATTAGGACACGGAGCAATGGACTAAAACTACAGGAAAAGAGATTCCACCTAAACATTAGGAAGAACTTCCTGACAGTAAGAGCTGTTTGGAAGTGGAATACACTGCCTGGGAGTGTGGTGGAGTCTCTTTCTTTTGAAGTTTTTAAGCAGAGGCCGGATGGCTGTCGGGAATGATTTGATTGTGTATTCCTGCATGGCAGGGGGTTGGGCAGGATGGCCCTTGAGGTCTTTTCCAACGCTAGGATTCTGTGACAGCCTTGAGGTGGGGTGTATTTTCCCGCAACTCTGTTCTATCGGAAGTTGGTTATCACCACTACTGGAACGTGTCCTGAGGAGGGCGACCAGGATGGTGGGAAGTATGGAGGCCATGCCCTATGAGGAGTGGCTTAGGGAGCTGGGTATGTTTAGCCTGGAGAAGAGAAGGTTCAGAGAGACATGATAGCCATGTTTAAGTATTTGAACGGATGTCATACTGAGGATGGAGCAAGCTTGTTTTCTGCAGCTCCAGAAACTAGGACACGGAGCAGTGGACTCAAACTACAGGAAAAGGGATTCCACCTAAATATTAGAAATAACTTCCTGATGGTAAGAGGTGTTTAGCAGTGGAATGTGCTGCCTCAGTGTGGTGGTCTCCTTCTTTGGAGGTTTTTAAACAGAGGCTGGATGGCCATCTGTTGGGAGTGCTTTGACTGTGTGTTCCTGCATGGCAGGGGGTTGGACTAGATGGCCCTTGAGGTCTCCTCCAACTCTATGCTATATGAAAACGTGCATCTTCCTCCAGACCGGCAGAGCAGCTGCAATTCTACACCCACTTCGCCGAAATGACTTCAAAAGTCATCCCAGCTTTGCAATAAATAACTCTACGAAGCCCCCCTTTCCAGGCCGGGAATGAAATGTCCCCTCTCGCTCGCCCTCCTTCCCTCCCGTTGCTCGTATGCTGCCCTAAAGCCAGACCTTCCACATCCGGGCTTTTCAGAAGCCCCTGCTTACGGCATCGGCCATTTTTCACCGGCTCTACCCTCCCCCTTCCCATCCGTCCTCTACTCCCCCCGCAGGCCGCCCCGAAACACAGAAATACCGCCGCGACCGAGGGCCTAAAGGCCTCCTCTTTCCCTATGGAACAGTCTCCGGCGCCCCGATAGCAGGATGGAGGCGCACGGCGACGGATACTAGCGAAGGCCCAACTCCAAGCCACTGCGCTTACCTCAGGCCTCCCACTACCGCCGGGAAAAGGAAAGGCTGAGGCGCCTGGGAGGAAGTGTGTAACGTTCGAATCTCGCGAGAGATCGTCAGGAATGAGATTTCGGTAGTAAGGGATCGGGGTGAAATTGCGCCATTGAGGGCAAAACGAACACAGTCCCAAGGCACCGTGTACAAAGTTCTTTTTCTGAGGGACACCTAGACTTTATGAATAAGAAGATTATACAGGTGTCCCTCCGTATCCACGGATTTAAGTATTGACGGCTTGAAAATATTCTTAAAAAAATAATAATCCAAAAAGCAAACCATGATTTTGCCATCTTATATAAGGGACACCATTTTGCTATGCCATTGCATATAATGGGACTTGAGTATTCACGGATTTTTGTATCCACGGGGGGTCCTGGAACCAAACCCCAGTGAATATGAAGGGACAACTGTACTAGCTTGTAACCTTTGGGCATTTGTCTTCCTTCAAACATTTTACATAGAAGATTTGTGATCTTCCCTTCATCATACTGACCAAAGGGTAGATTATATCTTGACAAATTTGGGTATAGAATTTACAATGTAAAAGAATATGATTCAAGTGGGTGCATGCACACTACACAAATAACTCCAGTTTGAAACTGGATTATTTGCCATGGCTCCTTCCTATGGAATCCTGGGATTTGTAGTTTTAGTGAGGCACCAGCACTCTTTGGCAGAGAAGGTTAAAGACCTTGTAAAACTACAAAACCAGGATTCCGTAGGAAGGAGCCATGGCAAAAAATCAAGTTTCAAACTGGATTATTTTAGTAGATTAGGCTCCACGTTGCTACAAGAGCAACCAATATCTGTCAGAATACTAGATTACCCTAGCTTTAGCCAAATTCCTCTCTGAAGCTGCTAAGATTAAAACCCTTTATGTATAAAGAAATGGGCAGAGTGCAATTTAGGATTTCATACATTTAAAAAAGTGATACAAGGATTCCCTGAAACAATATCTCAGGCTCGGCCAAATTGATCACCAACAATGGTCGCCCTGACCTCACATCGGGAGGCATGGAGACGCACTATCCACAATGCTTCAGCATTATTTGAGAACTCACGCCGAACAAGTCTTGAAGAGAAATGACAACGCAGAAAGAATCACAACCCGGAAACATCAGCCAAGGAGACCTTCTGCTACGCTTTCTGCAACCGGACTTGTTTATCTCAGATTGGCCTTTTTAGTCATCAGCGCGCTTGCAGAAAGCGCAGGATGAGTCCTTCCTGAATCTTCATTTGCGAAGAAAAGCCAGAGAGACAATTCTAATGCTTGCCCCCTTCAATATACTCCCTGTTCACACTCACACACCAATGCAGTTTTGTTTTCCACTGGTCCTAGGCGTGGAGCAGATCAGTTTCTTTCAGCTGTTTCAACATATCTGTCATTTTCTTCTTTATGGCATCAATTGACTCAAAACATGTTCTTTTAAGCACCAATTTCACTTTAGGGAAAAGAAAAAAGTTGCATGGTGCCAAATCTGGCGAATATGGAGAGTGGTCAAGTGTAGTAATGCATTTATTGGCCAAAAACTGCTTCACAGAAAGTGCTGTGTGAGCAGGCACATTATCTTGATGAAGAATGAAATCATTTTCCCACAGTTCTGGCCTTTTTTTTTTCTGACTCTTTGTTTCAGCTTTGTCAAAACTTCCTTATAATAATGCTTGTTCACTGCCTTCTGGATCCCATTCTGCCACAATTGTGCCCTTGATGTTAAAAAACAAACAAACACCCAATGAGCAGGGCTCTGAATGTGGATTTGCTTTGATGTGCTTTTTTCATTCTTGGTGATGATGGTGTTTTCCAGTCCATTGACTGTCATTTTGTCTCAGGACCATACTAGAAGATCCAGGTTTCATCACAAGTGATGATTTTTTAAATTTTATTTATTTATTTAGGTATTTATACCCCGCTCTTCAACCACAAAAGCTCTCAGAGCAGTTTACAAGTTGCTGAGCAATAGTACTTTACACATCTACACCACTTTGTAGCATGCTAGGCACTAAATGGTTTCCAATGTGTGTTAGTTAATTGCCCCCACCATTTTACCAACCTTTGAAAGGATGGAAGGCTGAGTGAACCTTGGAGCCCTTGGGGATTGAACTTGCAACATTGTGGCTGCAGTACAGGGATTTTAACCACTGTGCCACCAGGACTCCCTGGGTTTTTTTAAAAAAAGGTTTGGGTCCGCCTCAAGTTGCTGCACAATGTCACGTTGCTTTTTTCTGGGGCACAACAGACAACACAACTGCTTTAAACAATGACTGACAATTAACTGAATGGCCGAGAGTGTTGATGTTTATCAAGCAGGTTCAGACATGTTCAAGGTCACCACTCAAGCATTCACAATCAGTTCTCCCTGATTTGTCTGAAAGGTAGAAACATAGTCTCGGTATTTAATAGACAGACCTCGTAAAAGATAATGGTGGTGGGTATAACTGTTTTAACTTTTTAAACTGTGCATAACTGTAAAGCAGCAAACTAGGCTAGTGTGACTTAAGGCTGTATTTAAAGACCCATATTTTCCAAGTTGTGATAGGTAATAATTCTGCTTCATTCTATAATGGGAGATCAGTGTCCAAAACTCAGCACCACACTTTAAGAAGGCTAGAAACAGACTGGAATGAATTTAGAAAGAGCTGAAATTGGAACAAGCAACACAGCATATTGGTTCATTGGAAAGTAAGCGCTATGAGGAAAGGTGCACAAATTCTTTATTTTTGTTGCTCTGCTCTCTATGTTTATTATGCATATCTGGTGGTAGCCACTTTTTCTGGTGAGTATGCAAGAGTGGTTTAGCCTAGCACACCATACATTTCACATGCACACACTGGTGTCTTGGTGTACAGTACTTTTATTTCTAGTTAATGTAGAGGAACAACACCATGAAGAAGAAAGTGGCCCGGTGTGTGTGCCTGAAGGTCAGACTAACACTTGGCATATTTTTAGAAGATGCTCTTCCTCAAGTGATGAAATATGCCTATAGTCCTTACCATGTGATTTTCCTTAACTATGTAGCTTGCATTTAGTGTGTTTTATTTTGTGACCTGTCACTGGAAAATAAAACAAGAGATTAATTTGTCAGTCTGGTTCCCAAGGTACTTACCGGTATCTCTGAGGAAATCCCACTGGAGAAGGGGAAATGGGTTGTTTGGAGGAAATCCCCATTCTTTTTAGCATTTAGTTTCATCCACCTCTAGCCTAGCATGCACCGTACTGTTTATTACTGTGCCTTATACCAAGTGCTATTCTCTCTGAATGAACATACTGTAATCCCAAATATATGGAATGAGTGGTATATTCTAATTCAGGTGCAAAACTCTCCTTCTGGGGCATAGGAAGCTGCCTTACAACAGGGCTGTTTTGCCATTAATCCTGACAATGTCTACTCTATCTAGGATATCTCACAGAGCAATGGTTTTCACATCACCCATCTTAGCTGGAACCCATCATCCAGTTAACTGGAACTTTGTTGTTGCGGTGTGCCTTTGTTTCTGACTTAGGGCAACACTAGCACAGGATTTGAGGCTGAGAGTGTGTGACTAGCTCAAGATCACTCAGTGGGTTTTCATCACCAAACGAGGATTCAAACCCTGGTCTCCAGAGTCATAGTCCAATACTCAAACCACTACAAACTACCAGGGACCAAACATGGGGCCTTCTTTATGTGAAACGTTTGTTTTGTTGCTGACCTGTGGTCCTATACTCAAAATAAGAAGCAATGAATCAACCTTATACAAAAGCCACTAGGTGGAGCTGTTTGCTAGGCTCCCAACATTTTGACAACTATCTGAATCATTTTAGGTATATATAAAGGAATTACAGGCATCCCTCACTTTAAAGCGCTTTGCTTTAGAGCGCTTTGCTAATATGATGCTTTTCAATCATACAGTACAGTGCCATTTTGTTACCTGCACACAGTCTGTTTACATCAGTTGTGTGCTTCATATCACAGTGTCATATTATGGCAAGTAATTTTTTATTTTTTATTTTTTTACTTTTGCATCTTTTGTAGGCCTAACACTATTGCGCACTGAATAAATAATAGTGTAAGTATGCTTTAGGCTTTTATATTCACTGGCAAGCAGAGTGGGGGGGGGAAGGCTGCGATTTGCTTTAAGGTGATATTTGTTTTATGGCAGTGATCTGGAAGCTAATACACCTGGGTGCCTTCTCCAATACCCCTTTCCGTACTGAAATTAATTTTGCACTCATGTTCCATCCTAATTCTTGCAACCAATTAAAGGTATGCTCATCTTCACAGAATTTGGAAAAGTTATCTTGCTGGGTTGCGGCTCCTAGAAAAGGCCATGAAAAAATGGGTGGACAAATGATTAATCAGGACTGGAGGGTATGTGTAACCCACTAATAAATCTGTTTTGCTTACTTGCTATAATAAATACCTGTAATAATAAATAATAAATAATAACAATAAATTTTTATTTATATCCCGCCCCTCTACGAAAAGAAATCGGGGCGGCTTACAACAATTAAAATATACATCCAGACCCTCAATTCCACCCACCCCCTTATAATACAATTAAATAATTTAAGAATTAAAACATATTTTAAAAATAAATAAACAATGGACTGGCCGTGGTAAGATCAGGACATGCTAGATTTCCTTTTCTTCCCCCCCCCTTTTTTTTTTATAGGCTGGGTATCTATTCAGGAAAGGCCTGCCGGAAGAGATCCATCTTAAGAGCTTTTTAAAAGCTATTTAGGGTGGTAATATGACGGATCTCATCCAGCAGGGAAGTTCATAATCTGGGAGCAATAGCCGAAAAGGCCCTCCGGGAGGTCGAAGATAGCCTAGTTTTTAAAGGTTGTAACAAATTCCTCCCAGAGGACCTGAGTGCACAGGAAGGATTAAATGGAAGAAGGTGGTCCCGAAGATAGGTTGGACCCAAGCCATTTAGGGCTGTAAAGGTGATAACCAACACCTTGTACTGGGCCCAGAAACTAATGGGCAGCGAGTGGAGTGATCTTAAGATCGGTGTTATATGGTCTCTTCTAGATGTACCTGAGACCAGTCTGGCTGCCATATTCTGTACTAGCTGGAGTTTCCAGACTAAGCACAAGGGTAGCCCTATCTAGAGTGCATTACAGAAATCAAGATGGGAGATTACCAGAGCATGTACCACAGTCTCAAGATCCCCAACTTCCAGGAAAGGGCGCAGCTGGCGTATCAGCTGAAGCTGATAACAGGCACTCCTGACCGTCGTATTTACCTGATTCATCATGTGGAGCGATGGTTCCAGAAGCATCCCCACACTGCGAACATAGTCTTTGGAGGAGAGTGTGACCCCATCCAGGCCTGGAGATTGTATCCCAATACCTGCGTTCGGGGCTGCTACTGTGAGTACCTCCATTTTATCTGGATTCAGCTTCAATCTGTTTTCCCTCATCCAGTCCATTACTGTCTTAAGACAATCATTAAGAGAAGAGATACCATCTGAAGTCAGAGCTGAAGACCGAGGCATGGAGAAATATATCTGGTTGTCATCAGCATACTGATAACACCCCCCCATGCCTCCAGATGATCTCTCCCAACGGCTTCATGTATATATTGAATAGCATCGGGGACAGGATGGCACCTTGTGGGACGCCACAATTAAGCTATTTACTTGCAGAGGGACTGTTCCCAAGCATCACCCTCTGGAATCTGCCCGAGAGGAAGGAACGGAACCACTGCAGCGCAGTGCCTCCAATTCCTAGCTTTCTCAGGCGATCCAAGAGGATGTCATGATCTATTGTATCAAAAGCCACTGAGAGATCCAGTAGCACCAACAGGGTCACACTACCCCTGTCGATGCTCAGGCAAAGGTCATCAGCCAAGGCAACCATGGCAGTCTCAACTCCAAATCCCAACCTAAAGCCAGTTTGAAATGTGTCTAGATAATTGGTTTCTTCCAAGACAGCTTGGAGTTGGAGAGCAACCGCCCTCTCAATCACCTTGCTCAAAAAAGGTAATAAGGAGACTGGCCTATAGTTCTTCATATCCAGAGGGTCAAGGGAAGGTCTTTTTAGGAGCGATCTAACTGCCGCTTCCTTCAAGCAAGATGGAACATGACCTTCCCTAAGGGATGCACTGATGATTTTCCTAAGGAACATCCTCAAGGCATCAACCCTCTGGACGGCCAGCCACGAAGGGCAAGGGTCAAGAGGGGAGGTAGACTTCCTCATTCTACCAAGGAGCTTGTCCATGTCATCAGTACTTACAGATTGAAATCGATCCAGTATAACCTCATCAACAGAGTTACTGGACACCTGTAAATCGAATCTACTACAACCCCGGTGTCCAAGTCGGCTCTTATCTGAGAGATTTTATCTGCAAAGAAGTTGTTAAATGCATCACAGCAGGCCGTTGTCGGGTTTAGTAATGATTTCTGCACAGGTAGAACCTGTGTCAGTTCCCTCACCACCCTAAACAACTCTGCCGGGCGCAACTCTGCAGACGCAATACGTGCCTCTCTATATGAATGAAGAAATTTCCTACGATGAATCCTGTCAGACAAGAGCCGAGTTTTTCGCCAGACGCACTCTAGTTGTTGTCCAACCCGCTTCATCTTCCTAAGTTCTTCAGTATACCATGGATGGTGATTAGAAGCGGGTTGGAAAGGACGCTTGGGAGTGATTGTGTCGATAGCCTTGGTAAGATCGGTGTTCCAAGTATTGACCAAGGCTTCGACAGAATCCCTGGCATTACCAACCAATAAACCCTCTAAGGCTTTCTGGGATCCAATTGGTTCCATTAGCCTTTGAGGGCGGACCATTCTAGTAGGTCCTCCACCCCTGACGGGATGGACAGTGGCTTTGAGTTCAACCTTGATCAGGAAATGATCCGTC
Organism: Gambelia wislizenii; assembly: GCA_030847615.1. Classification (NCBI taxonomy): domain Eukaryota; kingdom Metazoa; phylum Chordata; class Lepidosauria; order Squamata; family Crotaphytidae; genus Gambelia; species Gambelia wislizenii. Next base: position 430,698,695 of record JAUMIR010000002.1, on the reverse strand, counting down.
CATGATAATGTGGTGGTTTTTGTCACCTCCGCCCATGGATATTCCTGCTCCGTACTAAAGACCGCATCGAGGGTATGACCCGCACAATGAGTGGGCCCATCAACTAATTGGGATAGGCCCATGTTTGTCATGGACTCCATTAACTCCTGAGCTGCACCCGATAAATTTGACAAACTTTTCGCAAGTGGGATGTTGAAATCGCCCAGAACTATCCATCTGAGCGACTCCAACAACAACTCCGAGACCCTGCAAGGAGTCTGAATTCAGTAGTCAAGTTTGTGTGTGTGTGTGTGTGCCTTCAAGTCTCCTGCCGATTTATGACAACCCCATGAATTTCATAGGGTTTTTTTATGCAAGGAATACTCAAAGGTGGTCTTGCCAGTTCCTTCCTCTGAAATATAGCCTACAGCACCTGGGATTCATTGGCAGTCTCCCATCCAAGTACCAACCAGGATTGACCCTGCTTAGCTTCCAAGATCAGATAGGATCTGGTACCTTTAAGATCGAGTTTTAGAAGGCAACAAAAACTCTCACACTTTTGAACTTATCTTTGCAGAAAAAGGAACTGAAATGTAGCTTATCAACAAAAATGTGGTTCCTCAGAACTAAGTGAAATATAAGGATACCTGGTTTAATTATCTTTTAGGATCCCTGAGAATTCTAAGTCTGTGACAATTTTTGAACAAGAATTCTGAAAGCAGGCAGTCAAACAAAAAAAATAAAAATAAATACACAGGATGGGTAGGGTTTTGTTTGAAGAAACCCATGCCCTTCTTATGGACATATATCAAAATGGCATAATTATATATTTGACATCATCCAGCCAAAACTAAGTTTATTGGAATCTCATTGAATTCATTAGGGAAATGAAGTACTTGCTTAAAACTCTCACAGCAGAATCAACTGAATTAATAAGTATTGCATGTCAGCTGGATTCTATTCTACAACAGCCTTCTCCATTGTGGTACCTTCCAGATTCATTGGACTAGAGTTCCCATCATCCCCAGCCAGAATAGCTATCAGTCTTGCTGGTTGGGGACAGTGTTAGATGTAGACCAGTGCATTTGGAGGGCAACATATGTTGTAAGGGCCTAATACAGCACAAGTGGGAATAATACAGCCCTCTGCATTTTGTTAGACTGCAAACCCCATCAGCCCTAGCCAGCATAGCCAATGGTGAGCAATACTTGGATTTGCAGTCCAACAACATCTGGAGGACAGCATGACTTCTATACTTACAATATATGCTTTAAACACATGGAGGAAACATCTGATTTCCTTCCTCTTCTAATAAATCAACCATAAGAAGTGATGTTGATCCAGCTGTTTGTCAGTGCTTATTCTATATCATGAGCCAGAAGAGGTGCTGAGTGCTTCTCTCCAAAGGTCATGAAATCTGAACTTGGATTAATGGGTTATTTTATGTCAACCTAAGTACATATTTTAAAAAATCAATATGCAGTGTTCCTAGGATGACGTCAATTCTTCTATTGTTTATGCATAGTAGATTCAAGTGACATTCACAGATTCAGGACAGCAACATAAACCGATTTGCTTCATTAAACCATTATTATTTTTCTGCCTGTAAAAACAATACATCTAGCCATTCCACAGTCTTCATTTTGATCCCCACAACCACCCCACTTCTTGTCAAACATTTGTATACCTGAAGCAAGGCAGCATTTCTAAATAAAACTGAAAAGCTGAATTTCACTGACTTCATTGGGGGGGGGGGGTCATCTGACGCAAATGTATTTGTCAAAAACATAGCCTTGAGGTCCAGTGAAAATCCTGCCTGGCATAAACATATGTATTAGCTAATGTAAGTTAATTATCAATCATTCTAAATGCTAACTAGTACGTATGTTTTTCTTGACTAAGAGTGACACAGCTGAAGTTTGTGTTTAAAGCAGTATATTTACTACTCTAGTTGCTTCTTTCTCTTAATCGCTTGTGAATGGTTCAGACTTTTTCTCTGTAAAGACACGCATGTACTATTCCTTCTTGCTTGAGTATTACAGTATTCACAGTTCATATTGTTATATTTTTTAACCCCAGTTCCCTAACCAATGAAAATTCTACATGTTACTCTATGTTTCAGTTTCCTTCAAATGAGCTACTGGAGGCTTATGTCATTTTTGTGATGTACAATTTATTTCCACATATATACGCAATAATCATAGATGGGTATACATAGTATTAATGCTCCATCATATTTCTGTTCCCTTGCTAGATTTCTAGGTTGTGGTTGGGGCTTTTGCAATGTAAAAATGCTCTAACAACATTGCCTTAACTCTCTGGAGATTATCAGACACAGCAAAGGTGGTGCAATAACAACACCAAAGGAACGCAAAAGACCGCCAATATCAGACAATGTCCTCCTTTTGCGTTCTTCTGGCATCAATATGGCATTTCTTTTCATTGATGGGCTGAGCCATCAATAGATTCCCCCATTCTGTTTTGCCGGCATCGGAAACCTCGCACCATTGTCCCTCATGAATATAGCGTAAATGGAAAGTCCTGCCAGAACACTTCCAGATGAGATTGTGAAAACCAGGTAGGCTATGCTCTTTTTATGAACCTTCCCTAGGATACATGTACTGTGTAAAGTGTTTTCCTGTGCTTGTGTGTACTTTTTTGTTTTTATTTTTGTTTGTTTTTTAATTTGCCGCGCTTGCGTCTTCTTGCGAGAATCTGCAAGATTTCAAACCAGGAAGTGAACAGAGCTCCGTTAGAGCTCTGGAGAACTGAAAAGCTTGCATATTTTTGTGGAATGTTAGCTGACCCAGCTGTGAATTTTTGGTCAGAAATCATAGCAGGACACACACACACATTAATGTTTCTACAATATGCAATTGTCATGTCATCAGATACCATTTTCAAGTCTTCCAAAACTTATATAGTTAATATGTTGTTACAGTAAAGATTGAAAAGCATGAAAACATCTGCAAACACCAGGACAGACACACCCATGGACCATTTCTGCACATGTAATCTTTAGGGTTTCTGCCAATAAAAACATTAAAAGCTTTAAATCCTTAAAATTCCTGTTTCCTAGAAACCCAGGGAACACATCATTTGAGTAAAGTGTTATATTTGCTATGGAATGCAAGGCCAGTCTCACCATATCCTTTGTGGTTGCATAATATAGCAGGGGATTGGGAACAGCAGCAGTGTGTGTACAAGGTCACACTTTTCCTAATGACCAATATCCAAACATACTTTGTTTAAATGAGAGGGAATCACCTTGTTCCTCTCCTATCCAAGTATGACAGCAGAAACCCTCAGGTTCCTCCCTCAATTTGCAGGATTCTTCTAGAAGTGCAACATGGGAACAAGTACCATCTCCTAGCCGATTATACTCAGATTTTGTAATGCTGCTTTTTAAAAGAAATTATAGGCACACCTCAGTTAACAGAGCCTCTGACAAAGAAGTTTCTTTTTACAAAAACGTTTTAAGCCTGCACAGCTCCAACTTTTCTTCCTCATACCTGTCTTGCTGGGTTTTTTAAAAGCTACATTGGCGTTGGGAGGATGGTGGAGGAGGACTGGAGAAACATCAGCTTTTAGTGCTAGATTGCAATAGCATGTCTGCAGTAAACAATGGAATAAAGCTTGAGCTGGGGAAAAGTGGGATTCTACTTTGGCCAACCATGTGTGCCTGCTTACAACAGGCACTGTAAACAGCAGCTCCCTCCAGTATCCCTTACTAAGCATGCATGACAACCAAACAGAGAAGAAATGGGAGAGCCAGCCTCACCAGCTCCCTCCCAGCATGTTTAAAAAACATAGATCTGTCAAGACTTGTGTGATAACTTAATGGGAAGTAATGAATGAAGATGGAATGTAATATGGAAGATGAAGATTATTGATTATGCATAATATATCTTTTAGGATTAAGTTTTTAAAAGCATAGATCTGTAAGTTTAGACACCAAGATGATGATGATGATGACACCAATGATGATGTGATGATATTGCCCTAAGAGGTGTGGGTCCTACTCACAATGTCAGAGTCTCCTTTAGATTTGGGGAAATTATTAGCTCAAATAGGAGGCCTGCGAGAGGAGGGTAACTTCAGGGATCTTTCCACCTATATATACACCAGTACTAACTATAGAAAGCACTCCAGTTAAAGTAGAATAAAGTCTTTTTACTGGAATAAGGTAGACTAAGACATACAAGAATATACACTCTTACAAACCATACAAGGCTATTGGAAGAGAAAGGCAGGAAGGGTTGGATAGAGAAAAGTCGGGAAGGTGGGGTGATAGCTACCAGTCTTGGAGAAAAGAGAGTTCCGTGCAGCGAAGATACTCAGATAGGTGTCTGAAGGTGGCAGAGCAAAGAAGAAAATGAAGGGGCACAATTATATCACACTGTGGCACACATTGCTATGGTCAAGGCTACGATATTTATATGCTATGTAGTGCCTCAGAAGGGCGTGTTAGTAATAACAAAGCCTGCATGGCTTTCCCACAGAACAGACAAGAGAGACTGAAACTTAACTGATTGCTTTAATTCCAGAGTGATAGAACATTGATGGGCTTGTGACAACCTCGTAAGGTTGGACAGGAGGGGGTATGAGGAGAGATTTCTGTAGGGCATGGATTAAGGAAAGGTCACTTGTTTGCATGATTTAATTATTGTTTAAAGTGCCCAGGACTGGGAGAAATGATTACCATATACCCCTTAACAACCGGGTTGTTACCCATTATCTACAGGGGCTTTCTACATAATCCTAACTGGGGTTTCCCACTATTATACTTCTAGACATGTCTCACATCATCATGACCTTTGACTGTCCTGCCTAGTACATGACACTGAAAATTGTCTAATATGTACAGTCATGGAATCTTGTGGGGAAGGGTGGTAGGGTATGCTAACGATGATGATGATGGTCATGGAGATGGTGATGATGATGATTCTATCCCACCTTTTCCCCAGTTCAGGGCTCAAAGTGGCTTACAACAAATTTAAAAAACTCATTTTGAGTACCCGGCTTGTGGGGCAATTAGCTAACACACATTGGAAAATGCTTAATGCAGTGTAGATGTGTAAATTGCTATTGCTTAAAACAATTTGTAAGCTGCCCTGATAGCCATTGTGGCTGAAGGGCGAGGTATAAATACCTAATTAAAAAATAATTGTGCCCCCTTTTAAGAAAGACACAGGCAAATTGGAGCAAGTTCAAAGGAGGGCAATGAGGATGATGAGCAGTACGGGGAAAAAAACATATGAGGAAAGATTGAAGGAGCCAGGCACGTTCAGCCTGGTGAAGATAAGGTTGAGGGATGACATGACTGCACTTTTTAACTACCTCAAGGGCTTCCACAAAGAGAAGGGTGCAGGCTTGCTCTCTGTTGCTCCAGAGGACAGAACTAGGTCTAATAGTTTTAAGTTACAGGAGGGTAGATTTAGATTGAACATTAGAAGGAACGTCTAGATAGTAAGAGCAGTTCAGCAATGGAACCAATCACCTAGAGAGGTGGTGGGGTCTCCTTCTCTGGGCTGGATAGCCACCTGCTGGGGATGCTCTAGCTGGAGACCCTGCATTGAGCAAGAGGTTGTGCCAAATGGGCCATAAGCACAGTCATACCTTCCAAGTCTGCAATTCTATGACTTGTTTGTGAAAAGAAAGTAGGGAAGGTGCCAGCCTTTCTGGGAAGGGAGTTCCAGAGCCTGGGGGCAGCCACTGAGAAGGCCCTCTCCTTTGTTCCTACCAGATGTACCTGCAAGGCTGGTGGGACAAAGAAAGGGGCCTCCCCATTGAATTTTGCCCGGAAAGAGAATGGCAGCCCATGGAGCTGTTGCAATAAAGGAGTTGGGTGTTCACTTAAGCCAGCCCCAGTTAGCAATCTGACTGCAACTCTTTGGACCAGCTGAAATTTCCAAACGTTCTTCAAAGGCAGCCCCACATAGAGCATGTTACAGCAATCCAACTGGGATGTAGCTAAGGTGTGTGTCACCACGGCAAGATCTGACGTCTCAAAGAATGGGCACTGTTGACGCACAAGCTGCTCTCCTAGCCACTGCTGAAACCTGAGCTTCCAGGCTCAGAGCTGAATCCAGGAGCACACCCAAGCTGTGAACCTGCATCTTCAGAGGGAGTGTGACCTCATCTAGCACAGGCTGAGTCCCTATACCCTGATCTGCCTTTCAACTGATGAGGAGTACTTCTGTCTTGTCTGGATTAAGTTTCAATTTGTTTACCCTCATCCAGTCCATTACTGATGACAGGCACCAGTTTAGGACCAAAACAGCTTGTGATGGAAAGGAGTAATAGAGTTGCGTGCCATCTGCATACTGATAGCACTGAACCCACAAACTCCTGACAACCTCTCCCTGTGGTTTCATGTATATGTTAAATAGCATGGGGGATAGAACCAAGCTCTGAGGGACCTCACAAGCCAACAGCCAAGGAAGGAATGATGCAAGTCCCTTCTCAGCAAGGCAATCCAGAAGGGTATCATGGTCAATGATACTGAAAGCCACCAAGAGGTCCAGCAGAACCAACAGGGACACACTCCCCCTGTCTAGCTTTCAGCATAGGTCATCCACCAAGATGACCGAAGCCTTCTCTGTCCCTTAACCAGGTCTGAAACCAGATTGAAATAGATTTAGCTAATCCATCTGATCCAGAAACACCTGGAGCTGGGCGGGGGGGCGGGGGGTTCTAAAATTAACATCATAAGAAAAGCAGAGGCTGGTGAATGAGGAAGTCATCCCTGGATGCACTGAATCTGTATCTTCTTTAGTCAAAAAATGCAGTACAGTTGTCCCTTCATATTCACTGGGGTTTGGTACCAGGACCCCGTGTGGATACCAAAATCCATGAATACTCAAGTCCCATTATATGCAATGACATAGCAAATGGTGTCCCTTATATAAGATGGCAAAATCAAGGTTTGCTTTTTGGATTATTATTTTTTAAAGAATATTTTCAAGCCGTGAATACTTAAATCCATGGATACCAAATCCGTGGATATGAAGGGACAACTGTACTGCCATACAGCATGATATCATTGTGAAACAGATTGTGTCACACTACAAATTATAGAAGCGAATTCTGTGTTGTTGTGTGTCTGACATATACTGTATCTAATCCAAGGATGACCAAAGTATGGGCTTTGATACCATTTGCATCATTGCCTTTGGGCTATTCTGTCTGGGACTCACAGGGGTTGCAGTTCAACAATATTTGAGGCTGTAACATCAATGTGTGTGTCTCTGTATGTATTTGTCCACCTGTGATCTAATTCCTCCCCTTCCTTACCTACTTCTCTTTTTGATCTAAAGCTGCAAATCTATAAATGGGGGTAACCACATTGAACTTGATGGGACTTACTCTGAGTAGAAATGTTTAGTGTTGCCAACTGTGAGGTTAGTTTCATATAATGCACATAAAGATAGGTCCCAGATCCTATCCAGAGGTGTAGCAATGGGGCGGTGGGGAGGCAGAAAAATTAGGACATTGCTTCCCCCGACCCTAATAAGAATTCTGCCCTTCTCAGATAAAAATTTCCTTCTCTGCGCAAATTTCTAGAATTGCAGTAACTTCAGTTGAGCATTTAGAAATACAGGGGTTGTATAAAAAATGGTGAAAATACCCCTCATGGAATTGACTGGGAATCCTACCTGTCTAAATGGGTTCCTGCACCAATCCACACTATTCAGAAGGAGGGGCCCCCAAAATGACAAAAACTGCGAGGGGGATGCACATTCCTGCTCATTTGGACAATTGAACAACAGGAAATTTGAAGGGAAGCACAAAGCTGATTGGCCAGGTGAGAGCGGGGGCGGGGCTTGCTAGCAGGGCAAGTGCCTGCTGCTGCCATGTTGGATTTTCTCTTTAGCAATCGCTTGCTAAGGTGATAAAATAGGATGGTTATTTTTTGTTTTGCTTTCCTATAAAATCTAAAAATAGTTCTATTGCTCCAGTGCACCTTGGATGACTTAAAAAAAAAAACTGGTGGCAGCAGCAAAGAACTAACATGAGTTAATCATGGGGACTTCCAAGGCCAGAAAAAACAATAAGACATATCACTGCTGCTGCCAGATGCCATTACTATGAGATACTCCCTTTTTTTCACTCTCATGTAGATGGGCCCACAGTTTCTAACCATCCAAAGAAAAGAGGCAGGCAAAGTTACCAAGAGAATGTGAACACAGCAAATAGAAGAGCTCTAGGTGCGAACAGTTTTTGGAATCTTACTTTCTGCAATGCTAGAAATTTGGGGACTGAAGGAAAAATTCACAGGAGGCAGAATTCTTATTTGGGTGGGGAAACCCTAATTTGGTCCCATATAGCTACATCCCTGGCCCTTCCCTACATCCTTTGGCAGAACAAACATGAACTATTTAGTATGCTCTAGAAAATATTCCAATTGCTCTGATGTTAAGATTCTACCATGAAGTAGATTGGTTCTCATCCCATTTTGCCGATACTGGGATTTGATCTGGGGAGGTGCTAGAACTCTCTAGCATCAATTGACTCAAAACATGTTCCTTTAAGCACCAATTTCACATTAGGGAAAAGAAAAAAGCCACATGGTGCCAAATCTGGTGAATATGGAGGATGTTCAAATGTAGTAATACGTTTATCAGCCAAAAACTGCTTCACAGAAAGTGCTGTGTAAGCAGGTGCATTGTCTTGATGAAGAATGAAGCCATTTTTCCACAGTCCTGGCCATCCCCGCTTTGTCTCAGCTTTGTCAAAACTTCCTTATAATAATGCTGGTTCATTGTTCTGCCTTCTGGATCCCATTCTGCCAAAATTACGCCCTTGATGTAACCCCCCCCTCCAATGAGCATGGTTTTGAATGTGGCTTTGAGGTGCTTTTTTTAATTATTGGTAATGATGATGTTTTCCAGTGCATTGACTGTTGTTTTGTCTCAGGATCATACTGGAAGATCCAGCAAGTGATGATTTTTTGAAAAAGGTTTGGGTCTGCCTCAAGTTGCTGTGGAATGTTGTAGCTCGATTTTTAAATTTAGCATTTTCCTGCACAAAACAGACAACACAATCCTGCTTTAAATGATGACTTAAAATTAACTGAATGGCCGAGAGTATTGATGTTTGTCATGCAGGTTCAGACATGTTCAAGGTCACCACTCAAGCATTCACAATCAGTTCTCCCTGATTTGTCTGAAAGGTAGAAACACAATCTCATTATTTAACAGACAGACCTCATAGTACTTGCAGGAATGGGGGAATAATTGTCTTGGGAAATGAATGTATCAGCAGGATAGCATCTGAATGGATAGCCCACAATTCCATTTCTGAAATGGGATGAACTATCAGGACCTCATCTCAATCCAGTCTCAAAACTCGCTTTTTTTGTTGGTGGTGTGTACCTTCAAGTCATTTCCAATTTATAGTGACCGTTAGGCAAACTTATCATGGGGTTTTCTTGGCCAGATGTATCTAGAGGAGTTTTGCCATGGCCTTTCTTTTAGGCTGAGAGAATGTGACTGTCCCAAGGCCACCCTGTGGGTTTCCATGACTGTGTGAGGATTGAATCCTGGTCTCCCTCAGACTACTACACCATGATGTCTCCTTTGGTTTGTTTTAGTTCTATTTTACTGACTTTCCTCACTTTGAGAAAATTGCCAATGGTTTTCTTGGATCTTCTTTTTAAAAAGGGAGCAGATCAAGACAGTTCCTGTTCTGAGGGGAATTTTTAAAAATTCCTGCAAAGTTATGCAGGAGCTCATGTATAGGAAGAAATGGGTGATGGGGAGAATAAATGGAAAACATTCAGCAAAGCAATTGGCCCTGGCCCATAACAAATCAATTAGTGAAGGAATATTTGTCAGCCGAGCAAACATAGGTAGGAAGGGCATTACTTATACATTTTAGGATTGTATTCTTGAATGTTGGAGTTTTACAGCTGTTCCTATCAAAAGCATTTTTCATCACATCTAATCCCCATGTTTGTCTAGATATATCAGATTTTGTGCTCCCCAGCTGAATAAGTGGCTTTATACCAAAAACAGTTAAAAGTTCTGTGGCACCTTAAAGACTAACCTATTTATAAATTTTATATATGTCTACAGTCAGAAATAAATCCTATTGAGTTCAGTCTGGGTGTAGGATTGCACAGAAAGCACTGGGCACATTAATAGAGCAGAAGAGCCCTATTAATGGTTACTTAATATTAGTGGTCTGTCATGCCCCGTGAACCTGATGAGGGTATAGAGTCAGAGGAGGAAGAGGACATGGCAGGGAACAGCCCTAGGGACCCTGGCACAGGTTTATCTACACCTGTGCCGACAGGGAACCCTGCCAACCTAGAGGTTCGAGCAGAGGAAGAGCCTGGTCTGAGTGGGTTGGCATCAGTCCCAGCAGATAAGGATGAAGAAGAAGAGAGGGACTTACCTCCACCATCGTATACCCAACAGCGAGCTCAAAAGGAAGCTCAAAGGAAGTCTCTGAGACTTTATGAGAAAAACCTGCTCATCAAGAAACACCTGACAAAGCCTTAATTGCTTTATATATGCTGGGAGAGGTGATGGAGGCTTTGTCAGCGATCAACTGATCTTCCTGGTGAAATCTTCCTGCTGACTTCAGTGCCTGGATCTTGACTCCTGTTACCTTGACTCGTGCTTAGACCTTGGACTGTCCCTGACTACTCTGCTGCCTGCTCCTGTTGACCCTCGGAATGCTTTGGACCACGCTGACTGATTGCCATAAGCCTCTGGCCTTTTGGACTGTGTTTGCATTCCTGTGAGCTAATTAACAGTTGGCTCCCTTCAGAATCTATTCAAACTCTCTCCCTAATCAGTGATGATGAGGAACAGCAACAAGAGCAACAGGGTCAGGCTTCAGAGAACATGCAGGTGACCTTGGAAGATTCTGCACATGGAATGGCCCCTGACAATCCTCAAAGGAGACATTTGGTGGTGGTAGGGGGCTCCCTGCTGAGGAGAACAGAAGCAGTGGTTTGCAGACCTGACAGGATGTCTCAAGAGGTGTGCTGTCTCCCTGGGGCAAAAATCTATAATGTAACAGAGAGGTTGACAAGACTCATCAAGCCCACAGACCATTACCCCTTCTTTTGGTCCACGTGGGAACCAATGATACTGCAAGGCATAGCCTTCAGGATATCACAAGGGATTACAAGGTTCTGGGTGGGAAGCTAAAGGACTTTGATGCACAGGTTGTCATTTTGTCTCTCCTCTTAGTTGAAGGACACAGCCAAGAAAGGGAGAGAATAGTGGAGGTGAACAACTGGCTCTGCAGATGGTGCCACTGGGAACAATTTGGCTTTTTGGACCATGGTCTACAATTTAATGAAAATGGACTTTTGGCAAGTGATGGGTTATACTGCAAAGCAGTTGGCAGGAATGGTTTTGCTAAGAGTCTCGCAAACCTGATCAAGAGGGTTTTAAACTGAGTTATGTGGGGGAGGGAGACATTATTCTTGAGGGAAGGAGTTCATTAAATGCTGAAGATAATAGCTCGAACTGGGTGAATAGTACAAGAACCCAACAGTGGCAGGGGAAAAACCTTAAATAAGGAGCTTGGGGAATTGACCCATGGTCTTAGATGTCTCTACACTAATGCACAGAGCATGGGAGATAAACAAGATGAACTTGTACTCTTAACAAAGCAAAGCAAATATGATATAATAGGCATCATTGAAACCTGGTGGGATGAGTTTCATGATTGGAATGTAGTAATAGAGAAATAGATCAAATAGTAAAGGAGGAAGAGTAGCATAATATGTCAAGGATGTTTACACCTCTGAAAAGAACCGTGGCTTAAATCCAGGAAGTGAGGATAAAAATTAAGGGGGAGAGAAACAACAATAATGTCATTGTGGCATCTACTACAGACCCTGAAGCCAGATTGAGGACTTGGATTATGCTTTCCTGGAACAGATGGCCACATATTCAGAAAGAAGAAATGTAGTAGCAATGGGAGATTTCAACTATCCCGTTACTTGTTGGAAGTTGTCAAAGGATTTTGTCAAAGGTGGTCTTTTCCACCTAATTATCCAATCATTTCTACCCCATTAACCAGGTCATCACTATTGGTTAGGATCAGATCTGAAAAAGCTGATTCCCTCATTGCCTCTTGCACCTTCTGGATAATGAAATTATCTGCAAGGGAAATAAGGAATTTGTTGGACCTTATATTCTTGCATAGTTAGGATTTTCTCGGACAGGGTTTTGCAATGCTAGCAGCCTCGTCCCCGTTGTGAGGCTGCTGCGCTGCAGGGCGTCCCTTTCGGATGACGCTCTCCCCTACCGATACTGTTGCATAACTGCTGGGATGCTGGTGGTTTTCTAATCACGAAAGTTAATCATGATTAGAAAAGCGCCAAATATGGTGCTGCAGCGTTCCAGCGGTTATGCAACAGTATCAGCAAAGGATTGGCAGGGGAAAGCGTCATCCGAAAGGGACGCCCTGCAGTGCAGCAGCCTCACAATGGGGACGAGGCTGCTAGTGTTGCAAAACCCCGTCCGAAAAAGTCCTAACTATGCAAAAATATAAGGTTCAACAAATTCCTTATTTCACTTGCAGATAATTTCATTATCCAGAAGGTGCAAGAGGCAATGAGGGAATCAGCTATTTCAGATCTGATCCTAACCAATAGTGATGACCTGGTTAATAGGGTAAAAATGATTGGATGATTAGGTGGGAAAGACCATATTCTCCTGGAGTTTGTTATATAGTGGAAAGGGAAAGCCAAGCGTAGTCAGAATGCATTCCTTTAAGAAAGCTGATTTCAGTAAACTTAGGGAAATACTGGGTGTGATCCCATGGTCAGGAATACTAAAAGAGAAGAGAATTCATGACAAATGGGAGTTTCTCAAAAGTGAGATACTTGAAGGCACGATTTCAAATAGTTCCAATGAGGAGGAAACATGGCAGGTATGTCTATAGAAACCAGGATGGATGTCTAAATAACTTTCTACTGAGCTAAGACTTAAAAGGGACGTGTAAGATAAATGGAAAAGGGGATAAATCACCAAAGAGGAATTCAAACAAATAGCCAGAATGTTAGGGAGAAAGTCCAAAAAGCTAAAGTGCAGAATGAACTCAAGCTTTCTAGGGAGGTTAAAAACAATAAAAGGAGCTTTTGGGGTTATGTCCCTAGCAGAAGGAAGAACAAGGAAATGGGTAGGACCACTGTGTGGAGAAGATGACCAAAAGCTAATGGGACAGAGAAAAGGCAGAACTACTAATTGAAATAGTGAAAAAAATTCCCATTCCTTGATCAATCATAGCCCAGAATGGAGACTGCAGCCAGGAAATCAAAAGAAGATTGGGACTGGGAAGGGCAGCTATGAAAGAACTGGATAAGATCATAAATTGCAAAGATACAAAATTGAGCAGTAAAATCAGGATCGTTCAAACCGTATTTCCCATCACCATGTATGGATATGAGAGCTGGATAGTGAAGAAAGTTGATAGAAAGAAAATCAACTCATTTGAGATGAGGTGTTGGAGAAGAGTGCTGAGGATCCCATGGATGGCCAAAAAGACAAACAAATGAGTCTTTGACTCAAATGAGTCAAACAAATGAACAGATCAAGCCTGAACTCTCATTAGAAGCCAAGACGTCCAAATTGAGTTTGGACACATCATGGGAAGGAACGGCTCACTAGAAATATCAATAATGCTAGGAAAGGTTGAGGGAAAAAGAAAGAGAGGAAGACTGCACACTAGGTGGATAGACTCAACCAACACTTGTTAATCAACACTTGTGTATGTCTCATTGATTTTTGGGACTAACATTCGATTTTAGGCCATTAGAATACATTTTTTTTATACATTTTACAGCTGTACATGTTTTCTTCCAAGAACTTAGAACTATTACTTATTTGAACTGCAGCTTCCAGAATTCCCTACCCAGCATGACCATTGGCCTATGTGCTTCTCATCCCCAGCCACTGACCATGCTATTCAGGAAGTAGTAGTCCAAAAATGACTTTTCACAGCTTCCTTTCTACCTGCCTTTGCCCATTTCTCAGAAACCAAAGGTCTCTCTTGTTTCAAGATGTCGCCACCACCAGAGGGCTCTGGTCTCCTTCACTAGGGATTTGACAAAGCTCACCTACTGCTTAGTTTAATATTAATAGAAATGTAGAGTTGGAAGAGACCACAAGGGCCATTAGTAGGAAAATACCTTTAAAAAGCCAGTGGGCAAGTTTTTGAGGTCTCCATAATCCTGCATCAGACTAGAGGATGCAATAAAATAAAATTTATAAGATAAAGGATGGGGGAAGAAAGATTATTCCAGATGTTGTGAATATGAGGTCTGCAGTTCTGTGGTTGGCAGAATTTGTAGACTTGCTGTGATGCAGCAGGAGACCACCAGGCTGAAAAAAGTTTATAGTGAGCTAGATAGACAAAATTATGAAACTTCATCCCAATTAAAATTTATTTATTTTTTTTGAAGAAGCCTTTCATATGTATTCCAAAATGTTGTTAATGTCTCCATATATACAAAGAGAGGCACACACACACACACACACACACACCACTGTATTTTAATATTTATTGTTATCCTACTCTTGTATTGTTATGAACATCTTTGGGCAATTTCAGGGTGACATTGTGTCCTATTTTACAGAAAACCACCCTCTGTTTGAAAGTGCCCACTGATTGAAGGGTTCTCTAACCCAAGTTCAGATGATGATAATTCTGTCTTTCTGTGGTTTACAATTTAAAAACAAGCAATACAGCTTAAAATATACAAAAAGCAAACGTTAAAAATGGAATTAAATTATTCACATTATTAAAACAATTTAAACCTACACTTAAAAAGATAAAGTATAATTAAAAACATTAAGACATTTTTAAAAAAAAAACAACAGTTCAGTTTAAAACAATGGAACACCCTTAGCTCCTTCTTTAAAAACTTGTTTTGAAAGCCTGTCAGAATAAAAAGGTCTTTGCCTGCCTGCTGATAGAAGGATAGCAAGGAGTAGGCTATTCTGGCCTCCCTGGGAAGAGAGTTAAAAGTCTAGGGGCAGCCACCGAGAAGGCCCTATCTTTTGTCAACACCAACTGTGCCTGTGATAGTGGTGGGGCTGAAAGAAGGGCCTCTCCTGAGGCTCCCATGTCCTGGGCAGGCTGCCTCTTTAAAGGTAAGGAAATCTCTAGTTCAAAGGGTTGAAAGATCTTACTTTGAACATTGTCTCCCTGTAGACCTTGGAGAAACAGCAAATGGACTGCTGCTTGCTTACCTGATGAGCTGATGAGGTTGTAGGAAAGCTGCTCTGCTATTTCAGACCGCATTAATTGATCCTATTTACATATAAGTCAAAGCAAAAGTGTTGAACAAAAGGCATGATTTTATTTGGCTTTGATTATGTCACGGGTGTTATAGGAGGCATAATCTCAGAAGGGGAAAGTGCGCATGAGAGAAGGGAAAGTGGTTCTTTTAGGATGACGCTTTGTACTTGTTTTTGGTTTTTTTAAAATAGATTTTATTGATAAATTCAATAATGTATTAAAACTTTACATCATTAGTTCTGAGGAACAATGTAATTACAATAATCAACACAAAACAACATAAGCAGGATGTGAGTCATTATCTACCTGAAGAGAGCATTAATTGCTCTGGTGATTGACATTTTCTTGTCCCCATGGGGCCTCTAATACATCTTTCCAGAAGTTTTGTTGATATGGAGGAGACATGTGCAGTTGGGACACGTCTTTATTAATAAAGTATATTAATGGATACCAATTTTCAGCAAACGATTGTTTGCTTTTATAACCATTAGTGCGTCTGATGCGGTCTGATAGTTCCTCCATTGCACTTTTTTTTTTTAATGAGCCACTTTTATTACAATGGGGGGGGTGAGAGTCTGTTCAATTAATTAGGGCACATTTTCATTTGCTAATAAGTTCATTCATTAATTAACCAATCTATAGATTAATGTGTAGCACTACTAATTTTTGTGTGTGGAGACACATGTGCTCCTAAAAGGAGGGGGGAAACATCTTGTTAAAAATGGCAATTTAAAAAATAGTTTAAAACAGGGATGGGCAACTGTGGAAAGCCCCTAGGGGACTTTGGAGGGCCCCACGCCCACCCCACCCACTACTGCAAAAAATAGGGGACATGGAAGGATTCTCACAATGTATTTGGTCTTTCTTGGATCCCTGAAGGGCATTTTGAAGCAAAAAAATTGTGCCATAGAATTGTGCTGGAGGACCTAGGCCCCATCTACAGGATTAAAAAAAATCCGTTTGGGGGGTAAAAAATCCAAAAAGGCAGCTGTTCATATGTGTACGATCTGCCTACATGATTTTTACCCCCCCTAAACTCCGTATGACCCCCCCCTTGCCCAGCTGGCTGGAGCGAGCGATCCAAGCAGCGGTTTTAAATCTTCCGCCGCTTTTTTTTTTTTTTACTTAAAAAGGTGCCTGTTATGCGGACAGTCGGTTTTCCATATTTACAATATAAAATAAAAAAGGAATAAATGTAAAATTCATGGACTTACCGGACTCTCGCTTAGCCAGGAATCCAACATGGCGGCCGCTTCCAATTCCCCTCTTTGCTAGCCCCGCCCCCTGTGCGTGGCCAGCCAATCAGATTACACTGCCTGTTCGTAACGGGGTGTACAGACCATCAACAATATGAACGGCTGTACAGATTTTAGCTCGAAATTCGCTAATCCTCCCGAATGCCGAATCCATGGAGTTTATGGGGGATTCACTAGCCCCCCTTTCGAATGACACGTATGCATCTGAACAGCCGTGTGTACAGATGATCACTCTTCCGAACACCGTACGTATTTTTTAACTATGTAGACGGGCCCCTAGAAAATGCCTAGAGAGGACATATTTTTTCAGGCACAGATAAGTAAAACCACAGATACTGGTTCTATAGATACGGGGCAGAGGGGCAATCTGCATACTATTTCTTATTGTGAGCACCAATTGTATGCCAGTACAACTGTACCAAGAGGCAGGCTTAACTTGAACCCATCGGTTTTCCAAAAAGGTAAGTGGGACAAGGTTTCATAGCCTAAAACCAATCCATCCAGCATTCAGCACAAATCATGAAGATCCCTTTATCTGAATATGCATTTGAACCCAGCGGCATACTAGGGCTGCCTCTTGTCCTTCCTGTGTCCTTTAACAGCTGCCTGAACAGACAGGAATTCAACATCCAAGATGTTCCCCACCATCCTTTCATCTCCAAGCCAGAACAAACTGCACCTGTTGAATGTCTAACTGCACAGCCATTAGGCCTATTTGAAATCCTTTTGCGCAGTCAGACCATGATCGCTTTTGAGCCTGTAAAAGCAACTCAATGCCCTTTCTGAGACCCGCAGCTTTATGTGCATTTTGAGGTTATTTGCAGTCAAAACCAACCCTCCCCCCAACTCCATTCATTCCTCAACACTTCCCTGCTCCTTGTACAAATTCCTTCTCTCTCTCCCTCTCAGACCCCCAGATTAGGTGGAGTGGGGCAGGGGGGGGGGAAGGCATTGGGCAGGGAACCTGGCAACCAGACTCTGATTAAATCCTTGTGTGTTCTCTTTACTTGTTCTTTCTTTCTTTCTTTCTTTCTTTCTTTCTTTCTTTCTTTCTTTCTAATTTCTCTTGCGTTACCAGTTCTGAAGAAGAAGCACAGAATAGGGGAAACTTGGATTTCGATAATATTCTTTTTTTGTGTGTATGTTTAAATACTCTTAACCATAGCAGGAAAACTGAAACAAAGATAGATTACATTTACAAACAAAAGCCTCAAAGCATACAGCAGTGTTGTAGCTGAACCGTAGACTCATAGGATTTTGAAGAGATCTTGAGGATCAGCTAGTTCCAATACTCTGCTCTTGCAAGGAATCTTGCAAGTTTAGAATCACAGGATTGTTCAGTTATGCGGAGAGGGGAAATTAGATAAATAAAAGCCTAAGCAGCTAGATTCCCTGTTATGTTCACTCAGAGATAAATTCAATTTGCAGTGGGATTTAATCCCATGTAGAAATTTACAGTCTCAGCCCCAGATCTCCATATATCCTTCTGCCCCACAGGCCAATGCTCACAATCCACTCCTCTGTTTCTCTCATTGATAGAACCCCATGATATCATTCTTTAGCTTGTGTATTCCTTTCATAGTGGGGTTGCAACTTTCCTTTCACATTCATTCAAGGCACCTGTCGATTTATGACAGCATCATGAATTGCATAGGGTTTTCTTAGGCAAGGAGTTCTCAGAAGTGGCTTGCCATTGCCTTCCTCTAAAATATCACTCACAGCACCTGGCATTCTTTGGTGGTCACCCATCTAGGCCTGCCTCTGCTTACCTTCCAAGATTAGACAGGATCTGGTGCCTTCACGGTATTTAGGCACTCTTCATGCACATGACATCCCTGAATCTTACCACCCGCCTTGAAATGCTAATTGCCAGCTGATTCAGTTTTCTGTCTTTTCTGTCCTCTTGCATTCTTTCATAATGTCCTAAGGCCTGTATAAATAGTGAAAATAATACGAACAAGATGCGAATGGAACCTTCATATGGACATTCACACAAATGGTCAGAATGCAAAGCTTGGAAAAGTTACTGTTTGGATTACATCTCCTGCAAAGTCCAGCCATTCTGATAGCTAGGGATTTGGGGACCTGTAGTAAAGCAAGTAACTTTTTTTTAAGCTCTGTTCCATTAGATGGAGAGAGCCAAACTCGGCTCCAGTGCGTGAACAGTGAATGAAAGCTGCAATATTGCATTGTTTATTGTTTTTAAAGTGTTTTAGAACAGTGGTTCTTAACTTGTGGTCTGCAGACCCCCAGGGGGCCGCAGACCACAATGTTCTCAGAGGGGGTCTGCTAGGGCTTGAAGGTTGCTCAGCTGACGTGACAGGAGCCAAGGCAAAAGCTGGCTGGCTTGGCCTGCACATTGCTGTTCAGTCTGCTCCAGTCACAAATATGCAGGAAAAAGCAGGAGAAAAGTCTTCCCTCCCTCCAGTGCCTCTGAGTGCAGGGTTAATGGATGGTGTATATTATATTATTTTTATCAGGTATTATTGTTGTTGTTAGGGTTTTAAATCTTGAGTTAAGTCTTGGTGGGTCCTCAACAACAAAAGATATTTAAAGAGGGTCCCTAGTAAAAGAAAAGATTAAGAGCCACCGTTTTAGAGTATATGTTTTTAATATGGCTCTTAGTTTAATTCAGTTTTAAAGTGGCTTTTTGTATGTTTTTAATTGTAATCTTTTTAATCTGTAAACTGCCTTGGGTCTCAGGAGACTATCAGATGCAGCTAATGTGGCGCCAGAATAACAACAGCAGAACGCAAAAGGACGCCAGTATCACACAATGTTGTCCTTTTGCGTTCTACTGTCATTATTCTGGCATTTCTTTTTATTGACAGGCCAAGCCGTGAATAGATCGCCTGTCCCATTTTGGTGCTGGAATTGCCCACCTCTGGCCATTTAACTCATGCAAATGCAGCGTCAATGACTGGTCTGGCGCGAACACTTCCCGGTGAGATAGTGACATCCAGGTAAGTGACACACTTTTTAAAACCCTCCCTGGTTTACTTGAAAGTTTTAAAGTGTGTATATGTGCTTTTTGTAAAACACTTTTAGTGTTTTATTTTTTATTTTATTTTTGAATTTCCCACATGATGAAGTCTCGTGGGATTTCAAAGGAGAAAGTGAACAGGGCTTTGTTCACTTCCTCTTCATTGCTGGGGAAGCCTTCTGCCAGGATTAGAGGTAAGTGCGGTGGGGAGTGTTCTTTTGATGGCAAAAAATGATTTTTTTAAAAAATGTAAGCTTTCTTGGTGGCTGCTCCTATACTGTGGAACTCCTTCCCCAGAGAGACAAGGATGGGCCCATCTTTGCGGCAGGTTAAGACGTTTTTATGCTGCAAGGTTTTTGTGATCCAACAAGGGCTGGGCTAGTGAAGCTGTATGGTGTGGTTTTAAACATTTTAAAGGGTCTTTTAAAAGATATTTTAACTTTTACTATAATGTTTATAACTTGTAAATTATTTAATTTCTTTTTAAATTTTATATTTATAATGTGATTTTAACTTTGTACTGTTTTTAGCCTATATTTTTTTTTATAATAATGTTAGCTGCCTTGAGTCTCATTGGTGGGAGAAAGGCAGGATAGAGATTAATAAAATAATAGTAATAATAATGATAATGATAACAATAATGATAATCATCATCATCCCATGGAACTCTGGGAACTCACTTCCCAGAGGCTAGACTGGCACCTTCCTTATCATTCTTTCTGCAAGCAGGTAAAAACATTTATATTCTGGCCAGGCTTTGATAACAGATTTTTTAATTTAATTTTTTTTTTTTTAAGAAAAACCACAGCTTGTCTAATGTGCTGGACTTTAACTGTTTTTAAATGTATGATAGCTTAATTGCTTTTAACTTTTCTATCCTGTGAATTTCGAACTATATTTGTGTTCATTATTGCGAGTCTAATACTGGGGGAAAGGCAGGGAATGAATGAATGAAATAATATAAAGGGGAATAAATCCCAAAATAGGTTAAGAGTATACACTAGCTACAGTAGTTTTAATCACTGATGAGACTCATCTTCACTTTTATTAGGGCCTTTCTCATGTAAATAAGAGTCTTTTCATTTTGCTAGAAGTGTTTCCACTTTTAATATTGTGAAACTGGTTTGAGTAATCATCTCTCAGGAAAACCCCTGGGAAAACAGAGTTGCTGTTCCAGAATATTTGAATGCACTACAAATTTATCCTTTGCTTCTTTTTAGGTGAAGGAAGGCATGAGATTAACAGATAACTCAACCCAAGCTTTCCCCTCCACCCTGCTGTTATTAGGTGAGCATCTAGAAGCCCTGCTGTTAGGCAGAGTGCTGCAGCTACCTCAGGCTGATGCTTGAGGTGTTGTGAGTGGATAACAAAATTTTATCTACACGTAGTTAATGTCCTTATGCTAGGGTGGAGGCAAGATACATATGAAAATTCCTATCTCTGTTGTTTGGGTTGGGTAGGCTTATCTGCTGCACCATTTAAGGAAGGAAAATTACTGAGGCAAGCCAGTTTGAGATTCCCCTGTTTAGCACCTGAATAAGGCATCTTCTTTATAAACTCCTTCCATTTTCTATTTTGCAACCCACTCCAGTGCCTGCATACTCAAAATTAATTACTGGTACACATAATAAAGATAGCATAAGTGTAGCATATGTCAGTGGTTTCCAAACTTTGGTACCCCAGGTGTTTGGGGCTTCAACTTCCAGAAGCCCCAACCAGCATGACCAATAGTTAGGAATTCTGGGGATTCAAATCCCATACATCTGGAGGATCAAAGTTTGGGAACCACTGGCTTATGTGTAAGTATAAGTGCAGCATAAGTATAGCATAAATGTAATAAAAGTCCTGCTACATGTAATACAAGGCGTAAGGAGCTACAATAAAAGAAAGCCACTGTGGTGTCGTGGTTTGAGTGCTAGATTCTCTCTGGCTTTACTTCGCAAATGAAGATTCAGAAAGGACTCATCCTGCACTTTCTGCAAGCGTGCTGATGACTGAAAAGGCCAATCTGAGATAAACATGTCCGGCTGCAGAAAGCACAGCAGAAGGTCTCCTTGGGTGATGTTTCCAGGTTGTGATTCTTTCTGCGTTGTCGTTTCTCTTCAAGACTTGTTTGGCGTGAGCTCTCAAATAAGGCTGCAGCATTGTGCATAGTGTGTCTCCATGCCTCCCGATGTGAGGCCAGGGCAGACCATTGTTGGTGATCAATTTGGCCGAGCCTGAGATGTTGTTTCAGGGAGTCCTTGTATTGCTTTTTTGGAGCGGCCCTCTTACGTGCCCTGCCCAGTGTAGCTGTGTTCTCAATATCATGGCCTCAATGCTGGTGATCGCTGCTTGCTCAAGGACAGCAACCTTTGTCACATAGTCAGTCCAGTGTATATTTAGGATTGTGTGTATACAGCGCTGATGAAAGCGTTCGAGGAGTCATAAGTAAGACTCAGGAAACCAGAGTTTGAATCCACACTCAGCCAAGGAAACCCACTGGTTAACCTTTGGCAAGTCACAATCTGCCAACCTAAGAAGAAGGGATGTCAAATTTGATCTGAATAAATCTTGCCAAGAAAAGCCTAGGATAGGGTGGTCATGAGTTTGCATCAACTTGAAGGCACATAACAATAACACAATATGTAATAAAATGTACTCCCAAGTAAGCTAAGCCTACATAGAATTGCAGCCTGCCCCTCAGTTTGTTTGGAATATAGCCTGCTGTTTTCAGTGACCAGTGTGTGTACGTGTGTGCGCGCGCGTGTGTGCCTGTGCCTTCAAGTCACCTGTGTACTTATGGTGACCCCATGAATTTCATAGGGTTTTCTTAGGCAAGGAACACTCGGAGGTGATTTTGCTAGTTCTTTCCTCTGAAATATAGCCTACAACACCTGGTATTTGTTGTTGATTTTCCATCCAAGTGCTAACCAGAGCTAACCAGGGCTAACCCTGCTTAACTTCCAAGATCAGACTGGATCTGATGCCTTTAGGGTATTTAGTACTCCCAGGTAATTTGGTAAATGTACATAAATGATGCCTGAAAGTTAAAGTGGGCCAGTGGTGCAGTTTGTTCTCGTTTTAGACAGCTGAAGACCAGAGCTTAGGAAATATTATTTTTGACTACAACTCCTAGGACCCCTAGCCATCATGGTTGGGGGGATGCTTGGAGTTGTAGTCCAAAAAGACAACCCCCTCTCCCCCAGATCTTCTGGAGACTAGATGGTATGTACTGGAGACACTGGTGCGCTGGGCTGGACCATCAATGATTCAATTCAAGCAATTGTTCCAGTTGCTTTAACAGGCAAGGGGCCCAGCACTGAAAGGAGGAAAGGGTATAGTGTGCTTCTTCTTCAATCGCTTCCTGAATCTCTCAATACTTCCGATATTATCAATATTTTGTGAGTTAGTTGAGTATTAAATAAAAATGAATGCCATAAGACTGCTGGTTTTGCTAAATTTGCAGGGTTGAAAATGGGTCCACAGATGAAAATTCTTCATGCTCCTGTCCACTACGCTTCATATTTAATCTGTTTGATTAATTATTTTCTATTCTACTTCTCTCGAAATAGATCACACTACTATAGAAAGGAGACTGTTTAAATCTGGCCGTACAGATGCTTGACCTGTACTGCTCAAAGTTATCTTTTACCTATGTGTATCACCTTACAAGAGGTATGCAACAGCAAACCTCCTCTGAATAAATCTGGCTGAGAAAACCCTAGCATAGGGCCACCATAAGTTGGAGTCAACTTGAAGGCAGGGAGAGACAACAAACCATCTTGCAAAGTGATAGACACCTCAGTTCTCAAAGTGCTGTGGCAATATGCATGCATCCAAAATGGCAGCAACCTCACCTGAAAAGGATATATCAAACATATGGACCTCCAACATTTGCAGGAAAACTGTACAAAAATATATGAGTGGGAAACCCTAACTTGTGGCAGAAAGGAACATGCCAAGGGGGCCCTGGTGGCGCAGTAAGCTAATGCAGCCAACACTGCAGCCAAAAAAACCCAAACCTCATGTTAGACCTTGAGTCTATAGGTTTGATCCCAGGGCCCCCCAGGTCGACTCAGCCTTCTGTAAGTCAGTAAAATGAGGACCAGCTTATTAAGAGCTGGGGTGATGTGCTGTGGAAATTAGTATGGTAATACGGTTTCTAAAAAAAGCAGCATGTCGCTTATCATTGTACAGTGCATTCTGAAAAAATGTCACTCCTGCAGTGCCAGCAGCACCAGCTACTGGCAGTTATATTGTCTGCACTGTACAACTATTTGTAATTGTCTGCAATGTTCGTCTGTATTGATTTCTGACTTGTATAAAAATTGTATAACCTGCTTGATTGTATTGTATTGTATTGTATTGTAATGTATAACTTACTTGAATTGTACTGAATTGTATGTGATGCATTGTGATGTTGTACCCCTCCCCGATCCTGAGGGTAATAAATAACTCAGTATTATTATTATTATTATTATTATTAAGCAGCTCAGTAAAAATAGAATATGGTTAACAGCCACAGAACATTTGACTATGGGAGCAGGGGATTGAAAACCAGGGTCTCTTTCAAGCTACATAATTATAGTGCTATGATTGCACTTTAATTGCCATGGCAATTATGAAATCCTGGGATCTGAAGATTAGGGAAGCGTACTTAAAATTTTGTAGCCAGAAGAGCTCTAGTGCCTCACCAAACTACAAGCCCCAGGATTCCATGCGATGCAACCAATGCAGTTAAAGTGGTATTTGTCAGGAGTTAGAAACTGAACTCCAGAGAAAATGGCCAAACAACCGCTGAGTCATGATGGCAGAGGCCAAGGAACTGCTAAGTCATGCTAGCCTTGGAGCCACAGCTGCTGAAGAGGGATACTAGCTTCTGGAGTGCAAGATCTGATGTAATGCACCCATGTGGTTGAGTAAGCCAGTGCCTATAAATGTGTATAAAGGAAGGCTCAGTTCAAAGCTCATTCTCTTCTTACAGTTCCTGGATGTCTGGCGAAGCAGTTTGTCTGTTGAGTGTAAATATCTATATATATTGCAACTGCTTGAACTTGAAGATAAAAGTGCCTCCTGTTTGTTTGGACATCAAAACACTCTGTGTGTGAGTATTCTTAGGAGCGGGATTCTGTTAAGTCTGCTGAGATATTTTTTGGCTTCTGCTGGGGATTGAGTGTCCTATCATCCCCTAACAATATTATAGTGCTATAATTGTGCAGTGTGAAAGGGCCCAAGGTAGGAGGTGAAATGGAATGGATTAACCTGAGCCAGGAGTTCTCCACAATTAAAATGTTCAATCTGGGGGAAATGGCTTTTCAGATACAGAAAGTTCTTTTTTAAAGGAAAGTCTTCTTCACTGGCAAACTGAAAGGGCAGAGTCAACAGCCTAGCCTTGAATCATTTCATAGAGATGACTAGGAAATGGTATAAATGAAAGGTGCTTGAATACATGGCACCACTTCAGAATACAGTACATCCTTCAGATGGAAGATGCTAGTTTTAAACCCTTTGTCCAAATTAAATATATATATTAGTGAGAAAGAGTGTAGTTCAGCCCATATCTTGCTGTGCTAGTTTTGTTCTTGCAGGGAACCTCTTGCAGAAGGAAGCACTCAGAACAGTAATGCTTAACCTGCTGTCTATGGTTATACAATCCATCCTACCACCTTGAATTCTGTAAAGTTCTTTGTCACCTCAGTCTGATGTGTTTTCATAGAATCATAGAATTGTAGAGTTGGAAGAGACCACGAGGGCCATCCAGTCCAACCCCCTGCCACGCAGGAAATCTTGATCAAAGCATCCCCGACAGATGGCAATCCAGCCTCTGTTTAAAGACCTCCAAGGAAGGAGACCCCACCACGCTCTGAGGGAGTGCGTTCCACTGCCGAACAGCTCTTACTGTCAAAAAGTTCCTCCTCATGTTGAGGTGGAATCTCTGTTCCTGGAGCTTGCATCCATTACTCTGTGTTCCAGTCTCTGGAGCAGCAGAAAACAAGCTTGCTCCATCCTCAATGTGACACCCTTTCAAATACTTAAACAAGGCTATCATATCGCCCCTTAAACGTCTTTTTTCCAGGCTAAACATACCCAGCTCCCTAAGTCTTTCCTCATAAGGCATGGTTTCCAGACCTTTCACCATTTTAGTTGCCCTTCTCTGGACGCGCTCCAATTTGTCAATATCCTTTTTGAATTGTGGTGCCCAGAACTGGACACAGTATTCTAGGTGAGGTCTGACCAAGGCAGAATAGAGTGGCACTATTACTTCCCTTGATCTAGACACTATACTTCTATTGATGCAGCCCAAAATCGCATTGGCCTTTTTAGCTGCCGCATCATACTGTTGACTCATGTTCAACTTGTGGTCTACCAGGACACCTAGATCCCCTTCACACGTAGTCTCGTTCAGCCAGGTCTCCCCTATCCTGTATCTGTGCATTTCATTTTTCCGCCCTAAATGCAGTACTTTACATTTCTCCGTATTGAATTTCATTTTGTTAGCTTTGGCCCAGCTCTCCAGTCTATCCAGGTCATTCTGAAATTTGATCCTGTCCTCTAGGGTATTAGCTACTCCTCCTAATTTGGTGTCACCTGCAAATTTGATAAGTATGCCCCTAATTCCATCATCTAAGTCATTGATAAAGATGTTGAATAGCACTGGGCCCAGGACAGAACCCTGTGGCACCCCACTGGTCACATCTTTCCAAGACAGAGAGGAGCCACTGCAGAGCACCCTTTGGGTTCGGCCGGTCAACCAATTACAAATCCATTTAACAGTTACCTTGTCTAGCCCACATTTTACAAGCTTGTTTGCAAGAATGTCATGGGGAACCTTGTCAAAGGCCTTACTGAAATCAAGGTATGTGATGTCCACAGCATTCCCTTCATATACCAAGCTGGTAACTTTATCAAAAAAAGAGATCAGATTAGTCTGGCATGACTTGTTTCTCTGAAACCCATGTTGACTTTTTGTGATTATTGCATTGCCTTCTGAATGTTCACAGACTCTCTATTTAATGATCTGCTCTAGTATCTTCCCTGGAGTTTCTGTATCTAAACACGACTTAGAGGTTACTCTGTAGTACAACTACAAAAATCTCCCGGCCAGCATGCCCACTAAATCTGAATTTCATCTTTACTTTATATTAGACCACCCTGCCAATAACTTCAAGATCTCTAGATGAGTATTAGCAAAACAAAATAGCTCGCTCTCTCTGGCTTTTCTTCGCAAACGAAGATTTAGGAAGGACTCATCCCGCACTTTCTGCAAGCGCGCTGATGACTAAAAAGGCCAATCCGAGATAAGCAAGTCCGGTTGCAAAAAGCACAGCAGAAGGTCTCCTTGGGTGATGTTTTTGGGTTGTGATTCTTTCTGCGTTGTCGTTTCTCTTCAAGACTTGTTCGGCGTGAGTTCTCAAATAGGGCTGCAGCATTGTGGATAGTGTGTCTCCATGCCTCCCAATGTGAGGCCAGGGCGGAAAGGAATATTAACACACTAAATACCATAGTGCCAAAAAAAACCCTAGAAAAATGGGATTGCATAAACAGTCAGGATATAATATAATATGAACAATATGCATACAATGGTAGCATAAATAGAAACAGCTAACAGAAATTACAGACTTCTGGTATCTGGCTGTTTTTTACAACATACAGTCTACAGAATTTACAACAGACATGAAGCTAATACATGCAATGAATCTGAACTACTAATTGGCTTACATGAGAGGTTGTAGAACACTATAATAATAATAATAATAATAACAACAACAATAGTGGTAGTAGTAGTAAAATTTATTTATATCCCACCCCTCTACAAAACGCAATCTTACAACTTAACTTTAAGACCTCCATCCCACCCCCTTAAAATACAATTACATAATCCAAAAAAATAAAACATACTTAATAGATACTAAACATAATAATAAGGAATGCTGCGTTCTGATTATTTATGCAATCCCCTTTTTCTTTTTCACACCAAAGCATTAGCTACACCTATATTTTGTAAGTTGTTATTCCAATTTAATTTTGAAAAAGAAAAGATTGATCTCCATAAAGCAGACTGAAGTGGTACAGCCCAAAATAACCTGCACCATGTGATCCCATTGCTTGCATTGCTCAGTTCCTTAAGATACACAATAAAAGAATGAAGTGTGTAAAGTGCACAACTGGGCATATGGAGAAGGGCTATATAGTACTGTGTCACCTCATATCTATATGTGTGCTTTGGCTGACTCATGCTGGAGATTAAACAAGGTTAAACAAGATGGAAATGAGTGATAATACAAATGCAAATAAGGGATCCTGCTAGAGCATGTCCCATTGTGGAAAGGACCACAAGTGTAATCCAGTATAAACTGGGTGTGTTGGGAACCTGCTCTCCAAGCTGGGTGGGCAGGCCATGGGGGAGAAACCAACAGGTGAGAAGGGCTGGATGGGTGGAAGCGGGTGGGCATCTCATGATTTGATTGACAGCAGCCACCACAGCAGTGGAGAGGTAGATAAGGCAAGACAACACCGCAAGCAAGACAAATGAGAGGGAGGCTTTCAGAAGAGCATCTACTAGATGATGTTTTCTGAGGAATTCTCTTCCTTTGATGCAGAGTTTGGAGACATCATTTTTAAAAAAACCAACTAACTCGCAGAATCCTCTCACCAGTATGGCCACTGGCTATGCTGGCTGGGGGCTTCTAATAGTTGTTCAAAAAAGAAACTTTTGACAAGCTTGCTGTAATGGCATGGGAGCAAAAGCAGGGAGCTACAACTCCCTTGTGGGTCATCTCAGTAACAAGAGAAGCCCCAGAAATGCTGAAGAAAAATTGGACTAAACAGTTTTGTCACTAGGGTTGGTGTCACCCAGTTCTGTAATGCATGATGTCTCCCCGACCATGTTTGAAAGCAAGCCAGTTTATGAAGCGCCAAGAAAAGCTCTGGAAACTACATTTCTCAGCAATCTATGCAATCTGCATGTGACTTTCAGGGTCACCAAAAACCTACATGTGAGAGAGGAACAAGAAGGGAGGCCTGTCTGGTTGGACATAGTACCAGGGATATTTTTTTTATATAAAAAATAAATTTCTGTTGCAACATTGCACAAAAATTTTATAGATAGTAATTTTGGTGTCACGCCCCCCCCCCCATAGTGTCAGCCAGTGCAGTCCACACTCCCTGCACCCCCCAGCGACACCACTGGGATTAACAACAGCATACAGGAGTAACACTAGTATACTGACTAGAAGATTTTGGCAGTTTGGTTTTGACTTCTTTTTTAAAAATAATGTTTCCAAGCTCTGCATCAAAATAAGAGAAGCCTTCAAAAAGTTTGAAAAATCACCCCGCCCAGTCTGTGGCCATGCTGACCAGAGGAACCTGAGAGCTGCTGTCAGAAACAATTCTGGGAGCTCTTGTCTAAATTAAGTAACTTTTCCAGTTCTGGCTAAGGGTTCTTGCAATTCTTCACTGATGAAAGAAAAACATGGGTGTAGGTGTGTGATTTTGCTCCTATACATCACTAAGGTAGTACAAGTACCTGTAGCCACAGCAGCATAGAAATTGTGAGTGGGGTTTTTATGCAGGACCCTGGAAGGGTTGTATTTTCAACAAATCCAGCTGGTCACTGTTTCCCACAATGCCCTTCAGCCAATGTCACTCTGGAGCATTGTGAGAAATTAAAAAACAGGCTCAAGCCAGAGAGACAGTGCAGTGTTGTGTAGTGTAGTGGTTAGAGTGTTGGACTTCAGAGGACTTGGGTTTGAATTGTCACCCAGCCATGGAAATCCACTGGGTGACCAAGTCATGCTCTCTCAGCCTCAGAGGAAGGGAATGGCAAACCGCTGAATTAATCTTGCCACGAGCTGACCTGAGGGCACATAACCACCACAACAGAGCCATACACCCAACACTGCTTGGTAAATTGTCATCATAGCAATGGCTATGCTGGCTGCGGGATTCTGGGAATTACAGTCCCCACAGAAGTAACTTTTCCAAACTAAATTAAAGTAAACTTCCAAACTTTCAGATCCCAGCTGAAAAATGAATATGTTATTAGTTTTATAGATTGGCAGTTCTTGCTGGATTGCACTACTTCAGATTGGGAGGTGGGATATAGGGTGGAAATGCTGTGGCTACCCCCAAGGGGCTGCATCTAGTGGGGGGGGGGACTGGAGGTCACAGAAGCTTCTGCTAGAATAAACCTGCATCTCCAAGGTGCTATTGGCTACCATTATGCCATTTTATACCAACTGAACAGGGTACCCCTCCACCTGCCCTCTCTCTCTGCAATCTCCATATAGAAATGTATAAATGCTTGAATGGATGCCTTTTCTTTTCCTTGATGTCTGCTTTGAGGTACTAACCCCAGGCACCTGTTTGGTAGCAGCAATTAACAATTTCGTTTGTACGCTCCCACGCTCTGGTGTGTTTGACTGGCATTAACGTGCCAGAGGAAATGAATTCCTCCAGTTCGGATAACACTGAAGAGCAAAACACGTGGCCAAATCCACACTACACAAATAATCCAGTTTGGAAACTGGATTATTTGCCATGGCTCCTTCCTATGGAATCCTGGGGTTTGTTGTTTGGTGAGGCACCAGCACTCTTTGGCAGAGAAGACGAAAAACCTTGTAAAACTACAAATCCCAGGATTCCATAGGAAGAAGCCATGACAAATATAATCCAATTTCAAACTGGATTATTTCTGTGCTGTGGATTTGGCCTGAAAGGGGGACAAACAGAGAAGCCTGCCTCACCAGTAACTCAGCATATTTTGAAAAGCATAGGTCTATAAATTTGGTCGCCCAAGTGGAAAGGGAGAGGTAGCATTTCTCCTCCTCCTTGGCCCCTCCCTCCCAAGCCCTAATTTTGTGTATTCCTGCAAGGCAGGGGGTTGGACTAGATGGCTCTTGGGGTCTCTTCCAACTCTATGGTTTTATGATTGTGTATTCCTTCAGGGCAGGGGTTTGGACTAGATGTCCCTTGGGGTGTCTTCCTACTCAATGGTGCTATGACTGTGTATTCCTGCAGGGCAGGGGGGTTGGACTAGATGTTCCTTGGGGTCTCTTCCCACTCTATGGTTCTATGACTGTGTATTCCTGCAGGACAGGGAGGTTGGACTAGATTCCCTTGGGGGTCTCTTCCCTCTCTATGGTTCTATGACTGTGTATTCCTGCAGGACAGGGAGATTGGACTAGATGACCCTTGGGGGTCTCTTCCCACTCTATGGTTCTATGATTGTGTATTCCTGCAGGACAGGGGGGTTGGACTAGATGTCCCTTGGGGGTCTCTTCCTACTCTGTGGTTGTATGATTGTGTATTCCTGCAGGACAGGAGGGTTGGACTAGATGGCCTCTACGCTTCCAACCTTCCCCCGCCCGGCTGGCCCGGCGCTGCCTGCCTCCCTCCCCTCCCCTCCCCTTCCCGGCGCGGTGGGTGTGGAGCGCTTCCATTCAGCCTTTTGGGCCGGGGCTGGGCTCCTCGCCGTCAGGGAGGCGTGACCAATCAGCGCCCGCAGCCCTGCCCGGAGGAGCCCCGGCCCATCTGGCCACGGGTCAGGTGACGCGCCCCTCGCCTATTTAGCAAGCCCCCGGGGCGGCAGGGGGGCTGGACGCGCGGCTTGGCTCCCGGGGCTGCTCCCCTTCGTGCCTCCTTTGCGCTCCGGGCGCCTCGCTTCTCTCCTCTTCCCGGGACTTCGCTCCGGTCCTGCCGCTTGCTTGCTTGCTTGCTTGCTCTTCCTCCTCTCCGAAGAAGGGGCCACCGGGGAGGCCAGGCTGGGCTGCCGCGGCTTTTGCTGCCTCCGAAGCGATGCGAAGCCTGGCTCTCCGGCGCGGGCTGCTGCTGCTGCTCTGGCTGCTGCTGTGCCCGGGGATGGTGGCGAGGGCGGCGGCGGCGGGCATCTCCCCGGAGCTGGAACCGGAGCCCTGGCAAGCGGAGGGGACAGCGCCGCCTCGGGAAGGTGAAGGATCGCTCCCAGCTGGAAGGATGGGTCTCCCCCCTGGAGCTGGGGGGCGAGGGCCGCGTGGGTCGTGTGGGCCGGGCAGGGCGAGGGTCAGGGCGACTTGGCGCGGGAGACCGTGGATCGGCGGAGGGTGGGGGGCTTGGGAGGAGGGTTGGCCCCGGGGCAAAGGATCGGGGTAGATGGTCGTGCGGGTGGGTGTTTGCGCGCGCGTGGGGGGGCGAGATGGCTCTCCGCGCGTGTCTTGCGCTTGCTTTGCGCGGGAGGCTGAAATGGGCAGCCAGCCTGCCCCCTTCTCTCTCTCTTGTCTTTGGATCTCGTACCGAGATGGAGAACTGCCAAAAAGAGAGCAGAGTTAAGGAAAGGGACTTTTTTGGGGGGTGGACTAGAAATCCCAAGAGCCCTGTTGGCTGGGGGACTCTAGGGATTTAATTATTAATTTATGATTTCTTTCATTGTTATGTTGCCT
The DNA here is from genome assembly GCA_030847615.1 of Gambelia wislizenii. NCBI lineage: Eukaryota > Metazoa > Chordata > Lepidosauria > Squamata > Crotaphytidae > Gambelia > Gambelia wislizenii. The sequence continues at coordinate 430,666,806 of JAUMIR010000002.1, read as the reverse complement.
TTCTCCCTAGATGGGACCCAAGGTGGCTTCCATAAAACACATTTTTAAAATACCATACACACACACGCACACACAATATGTGTATATAATACACACACACACACACATACAGTTAAAACATTTTTAAAAAATAGTAGTGAAAATCAGATTAAAACATCATATAAACCAGATTTAAATACTAAAACATACAAAATAAAACAAGCCTGACTCCTTATCCATTAAAATTTCTGGTCAAAAAAGTTGTTTCACCCCCAAACCACGTAGGTGAGGCATTTTTGATACCTGTGAGTATTCCAGGCAACATACAGTTTGGCCTTTCCGCACTGTTGAAGCAAGGGCTGCTCGAAGCCATGTGTGTGGGAAAAGTCCACTCTTGTACGCACCCTCCAAGAGTTGTGTGTTGGAGCAGGAGCTGGGGTGCGGGACTTGGGCATTTCTGTCCTGTGGAGAAATGGAAGGACCTGACTTTTGCTTCCCTGTTGGGGAAATGCATGCCTTCCCCTTTCCAGATAAGAGAGGGCAGAATGGAAAGAGGAGCTCTCACTTTGGTGTGCCCTGCTTCTTTTTCTTGTAAGAAAACACTGTTCCCCAACCTGGTGCTTTCCAGATATGTTGGACTACCACCATTTCCTCCACCACTACCGCCACTTCTGTCCTGGTAATCCAATGTTTCTGAACAATACACTGGGTGAGGCTATTGCAATGTGCTGAAGGAGCAATTGGGTTGACAGGTATCAACTCTCAACTTTTTATTTTTTAAAACTAGCCATCCTCTGTCTCTGATCTGGGGTTTGGCTCTTTAAGCATCTAAAAATCTGAGATGGCACACAGTCCCTGTGTAATGCTCTTTGAAAGGAATGAAAGCTTCACAGTACCACTGTGGTACCCTTTCACTAATGAGAGCTTTCATGCTAGATTGTGACATTACAGAATAATGTTCAGAAATTCAGGCTGCAGTCCTGCACCTACTTACAACTTACCTGGGAATAAGTTGTATTTACTCAGTGGGATTTGCATCTGAGCAAGTGTGGATTTGCACTGTCAATTACCTTACTTTAGTTTGCAACACTGATGAGAGTGCTAACACCATTTGTGATTTATGCCAACAGGCTCTCAGATTTAAAGGAGCTGAGTCGATGAGGGTGATCGCTCTGCTAATAATAGAATTTGCATTTTAGTTCTGTTGATAAAGACAGCAGGGAGAAAAGTGACAGCTAGTTGGAGCCAGAATTCAAAGATGTAGCCTCCTTAGGAGATTTTCGGACACCTCTTTCAGACTCTTGCCGCGCAAGCAGCCTCCGGTGTAGTAAAGAGGCTGCTGCGTGGCAAGGGGTCCATTTCGGACGCCACCGTTTCTCTCTCAGCTTCGTCCGTGACTGTTGCAGCTAGCATTGGAGGCAGCCGCGCTGTTTTTCACTCACGTCAGTTTTTCACTCAGTTTTTCAGTGAGTGAAAAACAACGCGGCCGCCTCCAATGCTAGCCGCAACAGTCACGGACGACGCTGAGAGAGAAACGGCGTCGTCCGAAATGGACCCCTTGCTGCGCGGCAGCCTCGTTACTGCACCGGAGGCTGCTTGCGCGGCAAGAGGCTGAAAGAGGCGTCCGAAAATCTCCTTAGTCTGGATTGGTATGCAAAGGGATATTGTAGCACCTCTCAGACTGAGAGAAAGAAGTTTGAGTCTAGGAAAGCTTATACTACAAATTCTCAAAGATGTTGTAATATCCCTTTGCAACTAGTTGGAGTATTCCTGTTTTAACATTAACATCTTGGGGACCAAGCCTATTTTGAACTCAGCTGTTTGATCAAGAAGATGTTTTATTTGTAACAGCTGTTTCTCCTTATCCAGAGAGGGAGAAGCACTCTGCACATGCTCAGAAGCCTTTGGTTATGTTGAAGGCACAGTTTGGGAGAGACCTCATTGAAATAAGTCCTGAGTGTTGTAACACTGAAAACTAGCCCTGCTTTTATCTTAAATCTTAAAAGACATGGAGCTGAGCTTGATGCTGGTTAATGTGGAGTCTATGTTCATTTGGGGCAGCGAGAGTAAGTTCTGTTCAACACAATAGAATGTAATTCTGATTTAATATGCATAGGGCTCCAAGCCATGCTGGCTTGGGGATTTGGGCCAATTCAGACCAAAAGTGTAATGTTTCCAGGTTCTGAGAGGACTGTGATGTTACTTAACACTTTCTAAAACCGTTCAGCCAGAGGAAGCATGTTTCATATTCTAATTCTGTCTCATTTGTAAGCTTCTTTGTGCACCCCCTACAATCTTACTGTCCTCTTGCTTTCCTTCCCGCTGCTGTACTTTGCAGGGCTGGCCCTGCCATTAGGCACAATGGGAAAGATATCAGGTGTCAGATGCTGGGGGCAGCAGTCAACCAGTACACTCCTGTTGGAGGACAAGTTTGTGTCACATAGCTGACCTGCACCTGTCCTATTCACAGGTGCAATGGAGGATCTTTTCTCATTGCTAACGTTGCAGCTTGGGAAACACAATGGTTTGGGACTACACTTCCCAGATTGCGCTGGCCAGGGTGGGAGACTGGAGGAGTTGCCTGTGATGAAGGAAGATTCAACTGCCTGCCCACTTCTATACATGGAGTGGCTGGGGAGGGGAGGCACTTGTCCTTTGCCTCAGGCAGCAAAATGTCTTGGGCTGGCCTCAGCTCTCAGAAATGTTCAGGTCGACCTGTAAGAAATGGCAGCCAGGGACACTTTCCCTCTTGCTGATGTGTGCCTAGTCTGGGTTGTTTAACTGGTTCTGCAGCTTGAGCAAGTAAAACCAACTTGCTGCTCTGCTATAACTCTATATAATTCTACTTCTTTGTATCTGAATTTTATTATTTCATTTTATATATTATGTGTGTGTGTCTTCAGGATTATACATCTAATTTAAAGGATGTATTCCTAAAGATCCTAGGTGCTCCACTGGCTTGAGGATTCTTATCACTTCTATTTCTTTTGACTCCATAGTTGCATACCCTCCAACATTTTACAGATGGAAACTGGGACACAAATGTCCAAGTAACCTTAGAGTGTGGTCAAGATGGCAAAAGTTATTAATAAGGAAGAACAGACAAGCTGGAGGAGGTGGCAGTTTGCTTTTGCCTGAATCCACAGAGAATAGCAAGATTCTGCCCTCTCCTCTCCCTTGCTCCTGAGTTAATTGGTTGCAAACTACTTTTCCACATTGAATTCTGTTTGCAGCAATGGAAGTGAGCTGAGGACAAAGGGGGAGGAGGAGAGAAAAACTGGGACATTTTAAAAGCAACTGAAAAAGTGGGATGACAGAGGATTAATTGGGACTGCCCCTGCCAAATCAGGACAGTTGGAGGGTATGTAGTTCTTTGACTGTAACATAAACGATTCTACTAAGATTGACTTACTAGTTATGGACTCAGACTACAGGAACAGAGATTCTACCTAAACATTAGGAAGAGTTTCCTGATGGTAAAAGCTGTTTGACAGCAGAATGCACTGCCTTGTAGTGTGGTGGAGTCTCCTTCTTTGGAGATTTTTAAACAGAGGCTGGGTGGCCATCTGTCAGGATTGCTTTGATTGTGTGTTCCTGCATAGCAGGAGGTTGGACTAGCTGGCCCTTGTGGTCTCTTCCAACTCTATGATTCTATCACTTAGATCAAGAGCTAGCTCTGCCCTAGTTCTCCCATATGTAAGGAGTAACGATCATTCTGAACGCTTTCTACATGGGTGTTTTCTCCTTCCTGAAGCAACTTGTGATAATGTGTGTAAAACACATGAACACTATTTAAAAAGGAAACTGCAACCGTTACTGAGCTTGAGGGGCATGATGGTCAAACTATATGATACAGAGCTTGGAAAAAGTAACTCTTTGGACTACATCTCCTCAGATCCCTCACCCAGTGTTCTCGGATTTGGAATCCAAAAAAGTAATTTTTGGGGGGCTCTATTTATGTTGGAAATTTGAGAACTGGATGGCTTATACCAAGGTCCTGGTAGAATTCATAGGAGTGGACACCTTTTAGATCAATGCAGAGTCAACATACACATGAGGAGACTGCTTTCTGTGAGCTTTGTCCTATCTTCTACACGCGTTTACCTCTTAAGCACATAATTTGAGCCAAGACATTTAGCAAGATTGTCAGTTATGCATACCATTTGTACCTGAATAAACATACATGACAGCCAGCATAGTGGAGTGGTATGAGTGTTGGGTTTTGATTTTGAAGACCAGGGTTCATGGAAACTCACTGGGTGCCTTTGGGCAACTCAGACTTTCTTAGGGCTTGTCTAGATGGGCAATTTACCCCACCGTGCCCCTGTCTTAGAGCCCTGCAGTACTGGCAGCACAGGGCTTTTGTACTGTTTTGTCTTTGGGCAGTTCTCACGGCCCCCAGGCCAAAGACAGGGCTAATATGGGGGGAGGGGGTAAGACCTGTTGCACCATTTTAAAATAATACCTGTTCTAATCCACTCCTGCCAGGAAAAAAAATCAGGCCCCACATGACTGCAGAAGGTCTTACCGGGATGCTGGCCTGTTCGCCCATCACTGTAGCCGCTGCCTGCGTCACATTCTCTGAAGTCAGGAAGGAGTCCCACAGAGTGCAACCAGGCTGGTCCCATGCAGGGGGCCTTGGTCACATGCTACGGGCTGGCTTCCTGGCTGCAGAGAGTGAGATGCAGGTGTCGGCATCAGCAGAGACCAGCCAGTGTGCTGGTCTGGGCTTCTTCCCATTTTGTCCAGATAATGGGGAAGGAATGGGCCAGATCCATGGACAGAATACACCCCTGGGGAGCCGGAGCATTCTGGCCCATATGCATGAGTCCTTAGCCTCAGAGGAAGGCAATGGCAACGTTCCTCTGAACAAATCTTGCCAAGAAAACCCTGTGATAGGTTTGTCTTAGGGTCACAATAAGTTAGAAATGCTTTGAAGGCACACAGCTGCAACAATTGCAGAGGCAGCAGGCAGAAAGCTTGAAAAATATAACTTTCTGGAGTATAACTCCCAGAATCCCCTAGTCAGCATGGCCAGTGGCTATGCTAACTGGATGATTCAGGGAGCTATTGTCCTAAAACAAAATTTCCAAGCTCTGGCTTACATGTGTTGCCTTTGGGGGCAACATCAGAGCTCTTTTGAAACTCATTGGGGTTCCTTGATGAGATGCTCAGCAAAGCAGCTTCCTATCTATCCAGGAAGCTCATTGCATGGCAGATACGCTTCCTGGAAGGCCAGCAGCCACAGGCAGGTATAAGTGAACAGGAAGTGGAGCTCAAGTAAATGTGATGACCTGTTGTCAGTCCTTGTTACATTCACAGTTCAAGCAGGCTGACAGAGGGGCCCAGTTGGCAAGCCCAGTATCTTTGTCAGAACCGAGTGTGACCCTGGTTTGCAGACACACGGCATTTCTCAGTAGCCCAGTGGATGTGGAAGCCACATGGATTTTACATTCTATGTACTGAGAAGCAAGGTGGAACCCAGGTAATGGAGAAGGACCAGTGTTTGGAAAACCCAGTGTTTTACTGGGGGAACAATGGGAAGACTAGTGTTATACTGCAGGCTGTGTACACAGTTCTCTTCATCCAAAGGAGCAGAGCTCCCAGAACGCTTTAGCAGATTCCTTTATGAGCCAAGCTCCTATAATCCCTTAGGGATTGTAGGAATTGTGGTCCAAAAAAGCTACTACTTTTCCAAGCCCTTCAGTGGGATATACTTGACGGCCTGTGTCTTAAAGATACTTTGCTGGTTTTGTGAGGATTAAAAATGTGATGACCTATTGTGTACCTTCAAGTCATTTCTGACTTAGGACAACCCTAAGGCAACCCTATCATGGGGTTTTCTTGGCAAGATTTGTTCGGGGGGGGGTTGCCTTTACTTCCCTCTGTGGCTGAGAGAGTGTGACTTGTCCAAGGTCAACCAGTGGGTTTCCATGGCCAAATAGGGATTTGAACCTTAGTCTCCAGAGTCATAGTCCAACTGCAAATCCCTACACCATACTGCCTCTTTTAGGCAGGATATAAATCAAATAAATAAATTATAGCTTTAGTTTGTTACCCGTTTTTCCGTCACTAGGGCCTTGTCTTTTGTGGGCTTACACAGTGTCTTTGTTCCCATGGCAGCAGGGGCGGGTAGGAGAATAATGTGTTCAAGGCAATAAACCATTGTACCATATTGTTGGTCTTCACAAGATCCCTGTGAGGTGGAGCTCTATTGACCTCTTAAAGGCTACTACCTTGCTGAGCCATCCTCTGAGCCCTTACAGTAGAGTTCAAATGTCAGTCTGTGTGAGCTGCAGTCAACTTATTTACTGAGTAACCTATAAGGTGAGAGATCTTGGGAGTGCCTCAGGTAGCTTGAAATGCTGCCAGCCTTGTCTTATACCTGTGGGTGGAGAGTAGGAAGTTCAACGGAGCTTGTGGTCAACCTTTAGCTCACTGTTACAGCTCTGTGTAGCCAGAAAATGTGGAGGGGCATGTTCCAGTCAAGGAAGTCCATCTGCTTCCTACCTGAAGGCAGGGAACTGTCAAATTAACAATTTGAGAGCCTTTGTGGATGAAGGGTGGGGAATGAATGAATGAATTATAAAGTAGTTGTAGTAGTACTTGTGGTGGTTATTGCTGGATAACTGGGGCATGAAACTTTACCCTTAGATCTCTTGTAAGTGCTCCATTGTTCAGCTTATTCAGCGCCCTCTGAGTGAGACTAGATTCCGAATCCTCTTTGTTCTTCCAGATGACAACATATCTCAGCTGCTAAATCCAGAAGAAATACCTTCAACTGCTCAGAAACTGCAAGTGAAATTCAATGTTCGCTTATCTACAGACCCAGAAGACAAAGGCTGCTACCTCAGTATTGGCCAAGACCAGCATCTAGAAGACTGCAAGTTCAATGCCTCTGCTAAAAGCTTTTTTATCATTCATGGATGGACGGTGAGTAGACTAAAGAGTGCTGCATTGGACCAGTAAAAGAAAAGGGTGGGCAACTGTCAGGGGTTTGGGGGCACATTGGCCCCAGGTGACCTTGAGGGCCCATGCTTCTGCCAGATCGCCCCCATCTCAAATGCTCCGTAACCCCTCTCCAGGGATTTTGGATCCACTTTTTCCTCTCCAAAGTGATTTTTATATGAAAAAAGGGCCTCATCATGGCCTTGGGTAGTCATAAATTGTATTCTCCCCACCTTGGCATGAGAGGAGCTGACTGATTGAAGGCATTCTTATGCTTAGCAGTATTTCAAGGCTCATAGCTTGTGCGGGATATCTGAATAGCTTTTTCTTGATGTGATGTGGCTTCTCATAAAATCATAGAATCATAGAGTTGGAAGAGGCCTCAAGGGTAATCCAGTCCAACCCCCTGCCATGCAGGAATACACAATCAAATCATTCCCGACAGATGGCCATCCAGCCTCTGTTTAATAACCTCCCACCAGCTCTTTCTAGCTTTCTCCAGAAGAAGCGTTTCCCTTTAACTGTACTGGTTTCTGTTACTTGTAAAATTGCCATTGGATGAGTTACTGCGATGCTAGGTATGGCAAGACAGATGTGCTCAAGGAAAGAGGAATACAGGAAAGAGGGACCTGATATATCGATTTGTAATGGTTGTCTCAGAGACTCAGAACTCTTTAAATTTTGTTCTGAACCTCCATAGCGGCAGAGAGAACCTGGAGGAGCTTGGCCGTGCTTGCTGTGGGACTTCAGGAGTTATTGTTTGTGAACAGCCTTTTCTAAGTATTGCTGACAGGGAAAGTGCAGTGGCAAATTGCAACTGCTGTCACTGATGTTGCTCTGCTCACTAGGACCTGGGGAAATGAAGGACAGTAGGGCTTAATGTTTTAAACTGGCATCAAATACTGGAAAGTGTTATCTCCAGATTCATGCATGCATGCATGCTGGCAGTGAGTAATGAATGCCAAGGCAGGAGAACCAGACCTGAAATTATGCACACTGCTACTACTTCCCCTTTTGTTACCACCCTCTCTCCTTTCATGCAAGCTCATCTCTCTCTCTCTCTCTCTCTCTCTCTCTCTCTGCCTCCACCTTTCCCTCTCCCCTCCTCTGTGTTTGGAAAGCTGCCAGGGAAGGGACAAATCACTCTTGGAAGTGGAGCTGAAGTAGAACTTGTAAAGGGTGCTTGAAAAAGGCCAAGGGCTGCAGGTTGCCCACAACTCTCTCAAGCACTTATTTACTGTATTTGTTGAAATGCTTATAATGTTAAAAGGTGGCTAACAAAACACAACGAAGTCACTGTAAAACCCTGTTTAAAAGCATGCGCGTCTAGCTGATGCGAATTTTTCCCCCTCCAAGATTCCTCTGTTGTTGGCCTTTCAGTGATCAGAAAGGAACTCAAATGTTGGTTCTTCTTCCAGATTAGTGGCATGTTCGAAAGATGGCTGAGTAGCCTGGTGTCAGCTCTGCAGGAACGAGAGAAGGATGCCAATGTGGTGGTGGTAGACTGGCTTGCTCTTGCCCACCAGCTCTATACCAACGCTGTCAGCAACACCAGGGTGGTTGGAAAAGAGGTTGCGAAGCTGCTTGACTGGTTACAGGTAAAACTTGCAAGCAGAAGCATCTAAGGCTGAACAGTGGAAATTGTGCAAGAAGGCAGCCAGCGAGCTTGCACTGAATGGATGCTCCAGAAATGCCAAGCTTGCTACTTGAAGACTTGGCAAGAGCTGCTGTTTGCTGCATTGAAAAGCAGGCTGTGTGCCAGAGAGTGGATCAATGTGTAGATGGTGCTGCTTATAACTGGACTTTTCTTACCACACAAGCTGAATCCACATTCACCACAGAGTTTGGGAAAGTTTTGCCTTTTGGTTACAACTGCCAGAATCTCCCCAGCTGTCTGGGAGATTGTGGGAGTTGCAATAAAGAAAAAAAAAGACCTTTGAAAGCTCTGATTTTTCCAGTGCTTTCATGCAGAAACCAAGGGAGTATGATCTGCTTCTTATACTTGGCAGACCCATTCTGCTCTGCTATCTTTTACTCCTATCCCATACTCTTAATGGAACTTATTTGATCACTCACCAGTGTTGCCTTCTGGAAATTGCTGGCTCATTCCATTAGCTTGGCTGCTTGTCTCCTCACCCCTAAAAGACCCATCAATTAAATTTGAATGAATGTAAGCATTGCAGTGGGGAGATCAATAGCATTTTGCGTATTTGGGCTTGAAGATACCTTGCTTCTGTTTTGCATGGCACATATTAATTTTGGTGACCTAAATTGGCCACTTTCATTCCCTGTAATCTGACACACCTCTTCATAAGTCCTGCTGGGCGCCTTTTCCTCATGCCCCATCCAACCTCCCCATCTTTGAATAGCCAGCTGCCTTTCTTTTGAATAACCTCCACACACTTCACAAGTGATGAACCCATTTGATCTTCCAAACTCATTCTGTTCATTCTCCTCCTTACAGCCTTGTGGCTCAAGTAATTTCCAGATAAACTCTATATTCAGAACTACTTATTAATGCTGTTATTGGAAGACTTCACCAAGGCAACTGATGACCTCTTGAAGGTCTCTCATTCATAGGGTCATCAGTTGAAGCTGACTCAACAGCAAATAACAACAAGAAACAACCCCTTACACTTGATATGCCTCATTAATGGGGTCTGGTACAGTCAGTCACAGCTATTTTGTGGAGGAGTCAGTGTCCTTTATGCTTGTTTGACACAGAATCATAGAGATGGAAGAGACCACAAGGCCATCTAGTCCAACCCCCTGCCCTGCAGAAACACATAATCAAAGTATCCCAGACGAATGGCCATCCAGCCTCTGTTTAAAAACCTCCAAAGAAGGAGACTCCACCACATAATGTCCCTTTTCAAGCAACATCACCTACAGTATGTCCTTCCTGCCATTCTGATAGAATTCACATTCAAAGATTATAGTTACAGGTTTTTCGTGGGTTTTTTTCCCGGGCTGTGAGGCCATGTTCTGGAAGAGTTTATTCCTGACGTTTTGCCTGCATCTGTGGCTGGCATCTTCAGAGAATGGTAGCATAGGGGTGTGTGAGAGGTTTATATATTGTGAGTTTATATAATCACAATATATAGACACTAATCCTTCTTGCATATCTCCACTCAGAAACTAGCCATTCAAATACACTAATTTACATATCCTCCCCAACAGGGGTTCACAGTATATAACTCCCCCCACACCCCTACACCACCATTCTCTGAAGATGCCAGCCACAGATGCAGGTGAAATGTCAGGAATAAACTCTTCCAGAACACAGTCTCACAGCCTGGAAAAAAAACCACGAAAATTCTATGTATGCCGGCTGTGAAAGACTTTGACTTCACATTACTATATTTCACTGCTTCTTTCCATTCCACCATGTTTTTGGTATCTTTACTGTATTTGTGTTTCTCTTTAAAATCAAATACCCCAGCTGTCAAGTAAGGATCAACACAAAGGACAGATACAGATCAAAACAGCTGCCTGCTCCACAAGACTCTTATGATGAGCAGCAGCAGTTTAAAATTTATGGCTATGCTGATGTGGATTAGTTGTCCTTCATCTTGATTGTCTGCAGCCCATAGAGCAGAAGGTGGGGAACCTTGGTTCTCTACATTTTGGGCTATAAATCTCAACCATCTCCACTGACTGGCTGTGTTTGTTAGAGATTATGGCAGCTAGAAGCTAAATCTGCAGGGCCAGAAATCCCCCATGCTGCTATAAATGCACATATCTCCCCAAATGTACTGATTGGTACACATTTTTCTGAGGTGGGTTCACAAATTATCACATAAGCTATCGGGAGATAGTGAGAAGAAGCACAAATCACTCAACACTCCAACTGGCTTCCAAATCATCTCCTGAAGGCTGTAAAACCTATTTTGCCTGGTTTAACTGCCTGGTGAAATAGCAAGAATTTATACATTGCTCAGTGTAATTTTGGGGCAATTGGCATCTAAAAACTACACAGAAAATCACCCAAATGTGTGAAAACACTCCCAGACCAGTCACACAGCCCCCTTGAATTTCCTCCATACCCCGCTAATACCTCCATTTCCCTATCATCCCTCTCAAAATGGTGTCAGGAAGTGATACAATGTCACTTCCAGATGCCACGTTGAGAAGGTTGACCGAGAAAAATGGAAACGCTAGGGCTTGCTTGGGGGGTGTTTTGGTTTGTGAGGGGGAGTGTGAGGAGGAATTGGTTTCTGCTGCCCACACAGTTGCCCACTTCTGGTCTAACTTATAGGTAGTTAGTCTGGCTATTTATGAACAAACAACTAATTGATCCTCTCTGTGTTACAATTGCAGGAGAAAGAGAACTTCCATCTCCAGAATGTCCACTTGATTGGCTATAGCCTTGGGGCCCATGTGGCAGGCTTCACTGGCAACTATGCACATGGGACCATAGGCAGAATCACAGGTAAGCCTGCTTCCTCCTTACATAGTCTACAGTCTCATATTTCCTGAGACCATCAAATGCCCCATTTTCCTTTTTTGAGCTGGCTTCATGGTATGAGAAAACAGGTGAATCCTGCTCCCACGCATGTGCTAGGAATGCCACGGTGGAGCCAGTTCTGATTGGAAGCCATGAAAAGTAGACTCACTGGATAGTCTGATATCTTCTCTCTCTTGCTTGACAACATAAGTCAGGCAATGCTACTTCAGTCTGGGGCAGGCCCAGAGCTTTGAAAAATTACTTTTGGGGGACTGCAACTCTTAGGGCAGGGCTGTGTGGAGTGTCTGGAATTACGCCATGATTTAGCTTTGTGAGACAGGAAATGGGGTAGTAGAGGTCACTCTGTGGTGGAAACTTTAGGCAAGGAAATGGAAACTATTCGAACATCTTGGGTCACATTCTGTCAAGGATAATCTCAGGGGCTATATACAGATACTGAGGTGGATGAGTCAAAGCATGTGTAGACAGGTCCAAAGAGGTGGCTACTCCATTTTGTTTCTTCATCTTCACCCCATTTCTTCTTTATTTTCTGACAACAAAAATCCCCTGCCTACTCCTGAGCACCAAAAGTGAGTAGATGGGGAGTTTCCATCTGCACCATTGTGAGATTCCCCCCTCCCCTGTAAGCTTAACTACTATATCCTCCCAGTAGCTTTTTGCTCCCAGGCTAGCCCTTCTTTTCTCCAAGCAGCTGGAGTGAAGGAAGGGGCCCCAGTCCAGTGACAGACACCCTGCCTTTTACACAGAAGGTCCTGGGGGGTATATTGGGTTGCAGGTGATGGGAAAGATAATTGCTCAAGGCCCTAGGGAGCTGTTGTGAGAATAGATAGTTTCTACCCTACAAAGCTATAGCAGTTTGACCGTCATGGCTGCTTTCTAGGTAATCCTGAGAATTGCAGTTTGGTGGGGGACTGAGAATCCTCTGGTGCTGTATTTCAGTCCCTTCCATACCAAACTACTGATCCCAGAATTCAGTAGGATGGTACCTTGACAGCTAAAATTGTATTAAACTGCTCTTACTATGTAATATGGATGCATTCAATCCTGGGTTTGGTGGCCTAATGTGATATGAAGCAGATTCCTGTGAAATATCTGTGTCCCTCTTGGCTTAAGTTTTAACAGTGTACCTTGAATGCTGCAGGCTTGGATCCAGCTGGCCCAATGTTTGAAGGAGCCGAACCCAACCGGCGCCTCTCTCCCGACGATGCAGACTTTGTGGATGTCTTGCACACCTATACGAGGGAAACGCTGGGCATCAGTATTGGGATCCAGATGCCTGTGGGCCACATAGACATCTACCCCAATGGAGGAGACACCCAGCCAGGATGTGGCATCGGTGATGTCTTGGGATCACTTGCCTATGGCAGTAAGTCTTTTGGCTGGCTTACTTCATGTTGGCCTTCTGGTGTGTGTGTGTGTGTGTGTGTGTGTGTGAGAGAGAGAGAGAGAGAGAGAGAGAGAGAGAGAGAGAGAGAAATGTCTGTGATTGCAGGGTCCTCTATAAAATAACTTGCTATAGGTAAGAGGTCCATCCTTTGGCATGCAGAAATGTTTTAGTTGTAGACACACAGAGATAGGGAAAGTTACCTTTTTTGGTATACACTTCCCAGCCAGCCACTGACTATGCTGCCTGGGGGATTCTGGGAAATGTAGTCCAAAAGAACTTTTCTGTCATCTGAGTGTAGGTATATAATGTAGTGGCTAAGACTGAGAAATGAGTAGAAGCCTCTTGTTTCAAACTTCTGTCTTGCCCTGAATTCAGCAGACAGCCTTAAACAAGGTTCTTTCAGCCTCAGCTGTTGTTTGCTGTCAAGGTGGCTTTGACTTGTGGTAACTCTATGAATGAGAGACCTCCAAGAGACCTTGCTAGTAACAGCCCTGCTCAGATCCTGCAAACAGAGGACTGTGGCTTTCTTGGTGGAGTCAATTCACCTGTAATGCAGTTTTCCTCTTTTCTTGCAGCCTTCCACTTTACTGAGTATTACTGCTTTTTTACAATAAGTCATCTTGTCTTATGATATGCCCAAAGTATGACAGCCTATCTGAAATAGGGAGATCACAATATTCTTGTTCTCATTTGTATCCCAAGCATCTTCCATTGAGCTTAGGGTGGTATATTTGGATTTGAGTTCATCCTCTTAACAACCTTGTGAAGTAGACTAGTCTAAGAGTAACTGGCTAAAGCCATCTAGTAAGCTTCATGGCTAAGTGGGGTTTTTGAACCCTGGTCTCCCTGACCAAACTGTTACACTCAAAATCATATCACAGACTATCTTACCTTGCAGAATTCTCGTAAGGAGATGTACAGTGTTTTGAACATGCAAATGGCTGCTTCTGCTGATGATGGTTGAAACTTCGCTTGGAGCTTGTCCACAAATGAAGCTGTCTATTGTTCTGATCTCACCTCTGCCCTGAACTCACTAAGTCATCTTATATATTTATTTTATTCATTTATTTATTTCCTTTACATCCTGCTTTTCGCCTAGTGCAGGACCTAAGGAACTTAAATAAACTTTCTTAAAAATTAAACATTAAATTGAAATGATACATGTAAAACTAGTCAGTTATAAAATAAAAGAGCGATTATGAAACAAATGATGTATCACATTAATACCAAGCACTGAATTAAAACAGTTTTTAAACCTTTAAAAACAAGAAAGGGGTAGGGAAGTATAACACCTCCCACTGAAAGATCTGTAGGCAAGCTACTCACTCTCAGCTTCAGTCTCTACTCCATTTGTAGTATGGGGGGATATAATATTTCAGTTAGGTAATGCATGCAAAACTTTATGAACTAGTGCTATATGGATGTCAAATTTTTATTTCATGAAAGAAAGACTTCCACACACCTTTCTGGGTAGACTGCAAATACACTTTTCTTGCTATGGAAGCAGGAGGGCAAAACATGCCAGTAGTACACTGCTCAGTTGCTCATTAAGCTACAAACTGGCTCCTTGCCTTTGCTAGCCAATGAGCACAAAGGCACTAGGGGGTGACTGACAAGCTCTTGGCAAAGCCATTGAACCCTATTTAAAAGTTTACTTAAAAGAAACCTTATTTTGAGATATGATTTTTTTTTAACATATTGGCTTGCACCTTTAGGTTCTGCCTTGATGTTCTGTTTCCGATGCCTGATTCCCTGCACCTCCCTCCCACCTTACAGTGGCTTCTCCAGTGTACCTTTTGGGTCATACTGCAAGATTTCTGGCTACAGGCCCACCTGGTTCTTAGCCAAGTTTGGCTTGTGCTGAACCACAAAGGACCTAGGGGGCCATAAATCTCGCTTGCACGCGTGTTCCTCTTTTCTTGTTCTTCCTGTACTGTGATGGAGAATGCTCCGTTGTTGGCCTACTGCCTTACAACTGTTGCCTTTCCTCCACCCATCAATCTAGATATTGGGGACGTTGTGAGGTGCGAGCACGAAAGGTCTGTGCACCTCTTTGTGGATTCCCTAGTGAATGAAGACAAGCAGAGCTTTGCCTTCCAATGCACGGACTCAACACGTTTCAAGAAGGGCATCTGCTTGAGCTGCAGGAAGAATCGCTGCAACAGCATTGGCTACAATGCCAAGAAAATGAGGAACAAAAGGAACAGCAAGATGTACTTGAAAACGCGGGCTGGTATGCCTTTCAAAGGTGAGCCGTTCCCCATTTCTCATTAGTCACTTAGGAACCTCTCTAATTTGTTGGGGGACAATGCACTAAATAGCTGGAGGTTTGGAGATTACTCACCTTGGCTCACCAGGGACCCTTTTCATACTACACATTTATAGCACTGTGATTCCACTTTAACTGCTATGGTTTCATCCTATTGGAATCCTTGGGTTTGTAGTTTGGTGAGGTACTAAAGCACTTTGGCTGAGACTTCTAAATGCCCCTCTCTAAACTGCAAATCAATAGGCCTAAATACCCTGAAGGCATCGGATCCCATCTGATCTTGGATGCTAAGCAGAATCAGTCCTGGTTAGTACTTGCATGGTAGACCACCAAGGAATACCAGGTGCTGTAGGCTATATTTCAGAGGAAGGAACCACCAAAACTGCCTCTGACTATTCCTTGCCTAAGAAAACCCTACGAAATTCATGGGGTTGCCATAAGTTGATGGGCGGCTTGAAGACACACACACATACCGTGCAAATCCCAGGTTTCCATAGAATGCTGCCATGGCAGTTCAGGTGGAATCATAGTGCTGTAACTGTATAGTTAGAAAGGGCCTCAGGTGTTCTTGTAATATACAGTAACTCCCACTATCCCCTTCCGTTGGTCATGCTGTCTGTAGCTGATGGGGAGTTAAGCAGTTCTCCCCTTGACTCTTGCTTTTCTACAGGGGCAAGAATCATGTGGCTGTCTAGATGTTGTTGCACTGCAAGTTCCATCAGCCAGTATAGTCAATGGCAAAGAATGCTGGGAATTCCAGTTCAACAGCATCTAAAGGGTTGCACAGTTCCTTCCCCTGCTTTCTTCAGATTTACACCCCTGCCAATCCCACTCCTTATAATTTCAATGTTCAGGCTATGAGTATTGCCAGTGTTTATGTAGTCAAAACAATACCACTCATGCCCAAGAGGAGAGGTAGCTCCAAGCTCATTGGACCCCAAGGTTTTGAAAAAGTACAAATGTATTGTGGGGAACCTGAAGCTGCCCACCCACCCCCCTTGAGTTGAGGGGCTTATTGGTCATGGAATGCTGGCCATTATGGGGAAAGGAGAAAACAGAAAATGGGGACAGCAGGGGGAGGAATGGAATCCTAAACTCCTCATTGCAACATTTTGTAGCAATTAATCCTGAATGGGTGATCATAATGTATATCAGCTGTGTAATGTGATACCTAAATTACCCCTTCGCTGGGCTGGCCTTGCAGCTGATGTCAATAGAATTCTGAATGCATTTTCCACTTTGGCAAATACACTGTCTCCTTGACTGTTCCTAGACAACATGTTCCATGAACTGCCCCCTAGATTTTTCAAGAAGCCTCTTCCTCATGGCCTGTTTACCTCCAAAGTTTGTTGCTGCTAAATCTAGCTGTGCACCTTCTCCATCGTAAATTCTGCCCTGGGGAGAGATGCAATGAAATGGACAAAAATAGCACAAGTGGGGGAAATGATGTCTCCTTTTCACACATGTAAATCTTCATTTCTCTTTAGAACTTGGAAAAGTTACTTTCAGGACTCCTGTCCCCAGAATCTCTCAGCCAGCATGACCCCTGGAAGGTGCTGGGAGCTGTAGTACAAAAAAGATACTTCACCAAACTCTGTAAACTTTGTGGAACTTTTACCTCTTCATGATCTATTTATCCTTTACCCGCTGTCTTCTCCATCACTGCCCCAAATATCTTTGTTTCTACTGTAGTTCTCTCATTGTTAGCCAACAAGCAAGAAGAAAGTGCCAAACCGTTGTAGATTCCTTTTCTGGTGTAATATATTGGCTTGTATATCCTGTACAATCTTTTGCTTGGGTGTGGGCCAGTGCTGTCGTGAAACTGGAAATGGTAGAAAACTTTGGGATAAAGTATGGTTTCCGACAAGGCTTTTATCACCCCGCCTTATTCTCTGAATTTTTCAGGGGCCTCAAATGCCATCTTCTACTCACAGTTGTGCCCTCCCCCATTTTTCTACCACTTCTTTTGGTTTCTTTCCTTGCTGCAGAAAATAAGGTGAAAAAGATGGAATAGCTGCATAGCACCTTCTGATTACTAGTGTGAGGAGTCCTTGGCCTAAAAACACTCAAAGTTTTCTTTTGCAGGCTTACCCCATTTGGGAGGAGGTCTCCTTTTTTGGACTCTCTCTAGCTGCATAGCTGTGGAAGTATAGTATGTCATGATGTAGGCCCACCCTATAAAAACTACTACTGCACCACGGAGTTCAAGAGGGAAGAGATTGGTAGGAGTTATCATTCAAATTCTAGCTTCTAGGAAGAAGAAATAGGTTTTCATGTAATGTCATTTTAAGAAGGACTGGTTGCTGCTGTTGTTGTCGCTGTATTTATATTTTTATTACACCCTTTTCCCCAGTCTGGGATTCAAGGCGGCATACAAAGATTATAGGATGGGGAATACTTGACTTAGCAGCAGTGCATGTGAAAAGGACCTTTGGGATTATTGTTGATCATAAATTGAACATGACCCAACAATGTGATGCTGTCACAAAGATGAGGGGGCAAGTTTGTTCTCTGCTGCCCCAGAGGGTAGGACCAACTCTAATGGTTTTAAGTTACGGGGGTGGGTGGGTGGGCGGGCAGGCTGATTAAACATTAGAAGGAATTCCTTGATCCTAAGAGTAGTTTAACAATGAAACCAATTGGTGGGTCTCTTTCTCTGGACATCTTCAAAAAGAAGCTGGACAGCTACATGCTAGGGATGTGCTAGCTGGATTTCCTGCATTGAGCAGGGGGGAGGGTGGACTTGATGGCCTATAGGGCCTCTGCCAACTCTGTGATTAAGACAGATACAGCTTTAAAATGTATATCATTAAAAAATGAAACATATTAAACTATCCATAAAATTAAAAGGAGTTAAAAGCAAGACCATTAAAAAGAAAACGACACATAAGCAGTACAGCACATTCTGAAAGACCCTTTCCCCCCTGAGCAATTGGCCATCAAAGGCCTTCTGAGACAGAAAGATCTTTGTCTGTCTCTGAAAGTATAGTAAGGCAAGCACCAGTTTTACCTCTCTAGGAAGGCTATGTTCCTATTAAGAGCTGCTGCTGACCTGCAAGCTCAGTTTGGAAAGAACACATTACAAGCAAATGTTCAGCAGGGACAGCTGTGTTCTAGGTCCTTTAAGTTCACCATCATCTGCAGTTATCTGTGTCTGATCAGGGTTAATATGACAGCGTCCCAGCAATCCTACTTGGCAAGGATGGAGTAGATCCTGTGCCAGTTGGAACTTGTCTTGCAGACTACATCTGTTTATGGAACAAGGAATTTGTAGCCTGATTCTTGGCTCTGTGTGAAGTGCTTCCACTTGTGTCTCCACAGTTTTCCACTACCAGATGAAAATACATGTCTTCAGCTACAAAAACATGGGAGAAACGGAACCAACTTTCTCTGTCACTCTTCATGGCACCAATGGTGATTCCCAGCCACTGTCTCTGGAAGTGTAAGTTGGGACTTTTGACGTTCATATTTTTCTTTTCTTTTTCTACTCCCTGCTCAATTGTCACACTTAAATGGTGCACAAATAAAGCACCAGGAGAGAGCCAGCATGTTGTAGTGATCTGAGCATTGGACTATGGCCAAATCCATACTACACATAATCCAGTTTGAAACTGGATTATTTGCCCTGGCTCCTTCCTATGGAATCCTGGGATTTGTAGTGTGGTGAGGCACCAGCACACTCTGGCAGAGAAAGCTAAAGACCTTGTAAAACTACAAATCCCAAGATTTCATAGGAAGGAGCCATGGCAAATAATCCAGTTTCAAACTGGATTGTTTGTGTAGTGTGGATTTGGCCTATGATTCTGTTCGAATCTCCACTCAGCCGTGGAAACTCACTGGGTGACCTTGGGCAAGTCATGCACCTACTCTCATCCTCAGAGGAAGGCAAAGGCAACCCCCCTCTGAACAAATCTCCCAAGGAAATCCTGTGATTGGGTTGCCTTTGGGTGGTCATAAGTCAGAAATGACATGGAGGCACACAACAAGAAAGCACCATTTTCATGCTTTGGGCTCCCATCTCTGTGCTTGAATGGGGTCCGGGGCAAGAGAATGGCTTACTTCAGGCAGGAAAACATTTTAGTAAAGATAATAAGTAACCTTAACACAAAAGGCTGAAATGTAGAGCAAAGCAAGTGGGCCCTCCACAACAAAAATGGTGCAGCATATCCTTGAATAGGTAGTTGGGCTACTTCAGCTTTGCTGGGGTGGACATTGGATCAGCATGAAGGGAGAGTTCTTGTGTGAAGTCTAGGAGTCCCTTCATAAAATCCCTGCAAGAAAAAGTGCATCAGCAGAAGAAAAGAGGAAACAGGCTGTGGTGTTAGCTTTCTTCCTGTGAGGAGTTCTTTTAAATGTAGGAGAACATTTTAAAAAATGTGATTATCATCTTCCATGCGCCTCACTCAGAAAATGTCACTTGATTCCATTGTACATCTTTGGAGGTCTTTAAACAGAGACTGGGTGGGCAACTTTAGGAGTGCTTTTGTCATGTATTTCTGCATGGTAGGAGTTGGACTAGATGGCCTTGTGATCCCTTCAAGCTCTAAGATTCTGTGATTCCACTCTCTCATCCTCTTGCTTTTGAAAGCCAAGCCTTACTGATCATACTGTGTGAGAGTGGCTTAAAGCTTGCAAGTTGAACTGGAACTACTTATTCTGAGGCAGTTTTCTTCATGTCAGCTTGCATTCTGAGAAAGTAATCTACCTATGCCACTGAACCTTTGCGTTGCAAGGAGTCTGTGGGATATAGGAGGCTGCACACTTGCTTATCACTGGATTTTTCTGGTCTTGTGTGAATCAAGAGTACTCTTCACACTCTGCCTATTAGAGAGAGAAAAGTGGGATTGGCAACAAAATATAGAGAGCTCTCGTTCAGGTTTCCTGGCAGTCACATCTTCTTATCTAGACATGCCTTTCCACTGTTCATTCCTCTGGCTTTCTGGTGCCCCCATCCCCAACAGACATCCAGCACTTCATGTCCACCAAGTATACTCAGTCCTCATTGGGTTGTCAGGGATTTCCCACAATGTATTTCCCACTAAGATTTGTTTGTATTTTTAAAAGCCTTGGGATTTTCCCTAGCTATTTTGACCACACTAGGATTGGCACTTGAGCATTGAGATAGCCAGTAGTGTATCTGATGGGAAGTGACGAATAGGCTATGTTTTACATGCAGGGTTGCCTGCCATTACTGTTCTTCAAACTGAACAGCTAAACTTGGAAGAGATTTTTGGATGATGCTCCTAGAATCCTCCCAGCCAATGTGACCTTTGTGAGTTGTTGTAGCCTAAAAAAGTAACTTTTCCAAGCTCAGATGAAGAGTCCTTGGTCAGCTTGGTTACCCGGAGGTCAGCTTTGAAAATCACAGAGGTACAGGAATGTGGACCTTGGTTTTTCATCATGGGATTGGAGCCATGTTAGTGAAAGGTGGGTGAGATAGCCGCCTGGCTCTTAGGAACACAGGAAATGGCATTGGGCTATCCAACCCAGTACTGTCAAATTTGATTGGCAGCTCAGGGTTTCAGGCAGAATTCTGCCCTAGCCCTACCCAGAGTTCCATGGTATTTCTTGGTGACCCTCCATTCAAGTATTAACAAGGTCCAACCCTGATTAAGTTTCCAAACTCAAACAAGTTGAATGTGCTCAGTGCAGCATGGTGGTCTTTTGCTTCCTTAATAAAACTAGTTTTGTCCCTCCTTTTCAGGTATGAGAAGATTGGCCTGAACTACACAAACACCTTTCTTGTTTATACAGAAGAGGATGTTGGTGATATTCTGAAGATCAGACTCACCTGGGAAGGGTCCAGTCAAACTTGGTATAGCCTGTGGAGAGAGCTGAAAAGTTATTGGTCACAACCAGAAAATGCATCCAAGGAACTGCAGATCAGACGTATCCGTGTGAAGTCTGGTGAAACTCAACAGAAGTAAGTGCAATCAGATACCATATATAGCTGCTCGATCTGAAGTGTTAGTGTATGCTTCCACTGTTCTGTTGCACATGTGTAAAGACACCAATTGTTAAATGTAATTAAGCTGTGGTTGTGAAGTCGAAGGCTTTCACAGTCTGCATCCATAGATTTTCCTTGGTTATTTTCCCCCCCAGGCTGTGAGGCCGTGGAATAGAAATAAACTATTCCAGAACTATTCCAGCCTGGAAAAAAAAACAAGGAAAATCCAAGCTGTGGTTCTTGACAGCGTTTGTCTGTTACACTTCTATCCCATTTTTCCTCTGGTGAGTTGAAGGCAGTGTACATGGCTCTCCTCACCACTTTATTCTCACAACAACCCTGTGAGGTAGGTTAGTCTGAGAGCAACTGGTTGGTCAAGGGCCCACAAATAAATTTTCTAGCTCCATGGAGGGTCTCAACATCTAATCCAACACTTTAGCCACCACACCAGACGGGCTGTCAGATATTCTCTTGAAAATAATTAACCCACTCCTAGTTGGGGAAAATATTACCATGTCAAAAACTGGTAATAGCATATTCTGACAATTGAGAGCCCTTGGATTGGCCTGAATTGTAGCTGCTGTGCCTTCTAACCCCAGTTCCCTTATCAAGGAAAGATACAAGCATATAGACATTAGGAAGAACTTCCTGATGGTAAGAGCTGTTTGACAGTGGAACATGCTGCCTTGGAGTGTAGTGGAGTCTCCTTCTTTGGAAGTTTTTAAACAGTCGGATATGCTTTGATTGCATGGCAGGGGGTTGGATTGGATGGTCCTTGTGGTCTCTTCCAAATCTATGATTCTATGACTCCTGGAGTCCTTTAATATTATAGCGCTATTATTCCACTTTTCCATCCTGTAGAATCCTGGAGGTTGTAGTTTGGTGAGGCAGTGGAGTGCTCTGGCTGAGAATTCTAAATTGTTGTTGTGTGCCTTCAAGTCATTTCCAACTTATGACAAACCTAAGGCAAACATATCATGGGGTTTTCTTGGTTTGTTCAGAACAGATTTGTCTTTGCCTTCCTCTGAGGCTGAGGGAGATTGTCCAAGTGGGGATTTGAACCCTGGTCTCTAGAGTCATAGTCCAGTGCTCCAACCACTACCCTATGCTGTCTGTCTGAAGAATTCTAAATACTCCTCCCTAAATACCAATCCCAGGATTCCATGGGATGTTGCCATGGCAGTTAAAGTGTGTGTGTGAGGGGGGGAAGCACTTAATTGTCTTGTGTGAATGGTCCCCTGATAGTTTTGATCAAGTCTAGACAAGGAAAATAGTTGAGTTTTGGAAGAAGCAGTGAATGAATGTGACATATTTTGGCACCAGTTGCTCTTTTGGCTTGGAGTACTTAAGTCAGCTTTTGAGTTAAATATTAAAATTACCCACATGAGCCTGTAAGACACAATCGCCTCTAAGAATAATAATTAGCAGTCAAAAAATCTGAACGATACTCTCTGCTGACCAGTATCTTTACATATTAACTCAAGCATGTAGTGGAAGAGAACTCTAGCTGAAATACTAACTTCAGCAGAACAGTACAAACTACCTTTCCATCAATATAACTGTTCGGTGTCTAAAGAAACCTATTCTGGTTTCTTTATAACTGTAAGCTCTAAAAGAATACCTGCCGAAATGTTTAAACTTGAGGTAAATTTTGATAATTATGAACAGTTGTATGTGCGTTAGAAGTTCCATATTCATCAAAGCTATAAGCCTCTGTTCAGCTTATGCGCTTCTGAATCATGCTGAGGCCAGCAAAGTCAGGAAAACATAGGCCTTGAATTTCAAAGAATTGTTTAATTTATGTGCCACCTTTTACCAGAAGGGACCCAAAGCAGCTCACAAAATTACACACAGACCTCAAAGGTCTGTGATTTTATTGATGTTGGTAGTGCCTCCATCAACACAGATCACAACTATTCCAGGCCAAGTGGATATGACCAGCTTCGTCGCAGAGCGGGCATTTATCTGGCGATGAACCTCTCTGTACATAGCTAGTTTTGTCCTCAAATAACTGACACACACTCTGAATGTTGGGGCCATAATCAAAGCCTTATCAGCCTGGTAGAACTTGCCAGAGTTTTCACTTTTGCTGGTATAGCCATCAAGAACTCTGGGTCACGTATTATAGCAAACTATCTGGAATTCCTCCTTCAGTTGCAATTAGAAGTATTTTAAGTACTTTAAAAATTACTATTACTGCATTATTATCACTATTATTGTTGTTTGGAATTCAGTATTGGACTTAGTCTTTGTAAGTGGACTTGTGTGTGCGAGAAATAGAATTGAGTAGCTTGGCAACATCCATATTCACTTTGTGCTGCTGTGACATCATAATGTACAGGCAGCTCAGTGGTAACCAGTGGAGTGATAGATGTGCCATGACCCCAATGTTTACTGACAGGCACTCCTGATGTGCATCCAGACAACAGCTAGGAAGTGCCCAGTGTGAAACAGGAGTACCCAATGCACATTGAAACTGTCTTACCTAGTGCCTAGATGCCCATCTTGACAATGCAATAGCAGGGTTTTGTTGCATTTCTTCAACATAGCTAGGGATTTGTAAAGCTTCAAAACACAGACCATGATGTAGAATCTCTGCTGTTGTTGTTTCTGCTGTGGCTGCTATGTAAACCAAGGGAAGTACATCCATATTGACACTGTACAAGCAGGAAAAAAAAATCTTGTTAAATTGACCAGGCAGCTTGTTTTCAGAGGTTTACAAGCAGGGTATGAAGGAAACTACCATACTTTTTAGGTTGTCTGTGGGGTTTTTCTGGGCTTTTCCTGACGTTTCACCTGGATCTATGGCATCTTCAGAGGGCTTCAGGAATAAACTTTTCCAGAACACGGCCTCACAGCCCAGAAAAAACCCACAGACATCTATGGATGCCGGCTGTGAAAGCCTTCGACTTCACATTGCCATACTTTTTGTTCATCTTAGAATGCGATATTCACAGATACAGTGCCTCTGTGTCTGGAAGTTCCATTTAGCCATCATAAACGAAATGTCTGAGGTAGTCCTGCTGACCCAGGTTATTTAAATGAATTGTATATTTGCCTTCTTTTTACTCTTATTGACGAATAGATTGTTTGTTGTGTGCCTTTAAATCATTTCCGACTCATGGAGACTTTAAGGCAAACCCTTAAAGGCAAAACCTACACAGTTTTCATGGCCAAGCAGGGATTTGAACCCTGGTCTCCAACGCTCAAAGCACTATGCCACACTGGCTCCTTTGACAAATAAATTACTGCATGGCAATTGACATTTTTCCTAAAAGTCATAGAAGGGGAAGTACGCAGTTCATAATTATGCTTTCCCCCTTTAGAAGCCCTTCTGCCAACATCTCTCACTTTGTTCTTAAGACTGTTTGATTTCCTTTGTTTCAGGTTAGTTTTTTGTGCTGAAGACCCCCAGATGACCAACATATCCCCTGGCCAAGAGCTTTGGTTTGCGAAATGTCGAGAAGGGTGGCAAAAAAGGAATGAAACTCTGTAAGCCATTTTAAAGGGATGGTTGTTGGAAAAGAAAGTGTTGCATTCTTGGCTTTAATATCACATTGCCCAAGAAAGACAATTACTAGCAGCAGTTGTCTTACACAAGTTAGCATCTGATGTATGATGCAACTGACTTTTTTATGATAAGTTATACTTGAGAGTCCCTTTGATCAAGCTAGCTACTGTACATCCTCACTCACTCTTCCTTTCTGAAAGTTACTGATAGACATAGTTAGAGAGCTTGAAAAAGTTACTTTTGGAGCTACAGTACACTAAGGACTTTTTCAAATGGGGTAAAAAAAACCTGAGGAGGTTGGGAGAAAAACAGAGCTGTCGCGCTTACAGAGCCCCATTTCAGACAACCCCATCCTCCTCCCGACCTTCCCCCATCCTTCCCCTGTGCTGCCCGCGCGAGAAATGCACCACTTTTATTCACAGAGAACCCCCGTCAATAAAAAGTGGCACCCGCAGCATGGAGGAAGGACAACGGAAGGATGGGGCTGTCTGAAATGGGGCTCTGTAAGTGCAACAGCACCGTTCTTCTCCCGATCTCCTCGGGGTTTTTTTTACCCCGTTTGAAAAAGTCCAGAATCTCTAGCCAGATCACCAGCTGAGAATTCTGGGAGTTCTACTCCAAAAAAGTAACTTTACTAAGCTCTGTGCAGCACAATATTGAACTTACTTTCCCTTAAAAAAGGTCTCATTTTTGGCAACCTAAAAGTAGCACATATTTTTTCACAATACTCATATTCAGTAGCATCTTTGAATACTGTTTTGTGAAGAGATGCAACTCTTGTTTCATTGCAGCTTAACAAATTGTGCTTAATGTCTGCTCTAAAGAATCTCTTAGCCTATATGGCATGTTATTCAAAGCTTGACGATGATCTGTTTGTATTTTTTGTTTTTTCTAGTAAGGCAAATTTAACTTTCTGTGGTGCATAGAGGCCTCCATTAGTGGTTTTCCAGGCCTCAGTAACCCTGGTTTGTGTCCAACTGTCTATTAGGTCAAACTACACGTTCCATAAGCTGACCAAAATGGAAACTCTGAGATATCCTTGGAGCTTTGTTAGTGTGCTTTGTCAACCATCTTGCCAAATTTTTTTGGAGGCTCTAAAACTGCGCTTTACTTATTTACTATCCTGCTTTTCTCCCAACACAGGGTCCATGATGGCGTACAACAGTGGCTCTTAACCTTTTCTTTACCCCCTTTAAATAGCTTTTGTTGCCGCAGACCCCCAAGACTTAACTCAAGATTTATAACCCTAACAACAACAACAACAACAACAACACCTGATGATGATGATAACAATAATACAACTAACTGGACTCGGCATACCTTAAGCCATTAAAAAAACCTCCCCCAAAAACGCCCAGTAGACCTTATTTAAATTCCTCCTTCGCCTTCTCAGCAATCCACACTTTTTCTGGAATTGCTGGGGGTGATTTGCTCCATTGCCCTGCTGCCACCGCCACCAGTTGACTGCTTGGTCCTGTTGCAGCGGCAGCAGCATTGTCCCACCACCGCCAGTTAACTGCCCGGGTTCCATCACAAGCAGGCCGTCATCACCGCCACTTGACTGCCTGGATCCCAATCTGGGCCACAGATTGAGTGACAGGAGTCTATGTGAAGTGGAGAGGAAATTTGCATGTGGGTGGTGATTGGTTGGGTGTGGGTTGGGTGTGCTTCCTAAGCAGCCAATCAGCATACTGGAAAAGGCAACATACCCAAGATAATTATATATAGAGAGATTGCAGCATCCATTAACCCTTCCCTCAGAGGTACTGGAGGGGGAGGAAAGACTTTTCTCCTGCTTCTTCCTACAAATTTGTGCTGGAGCAGATTAAAGAGCACTGCACAGGCCAAGCCAGATAGCCCTTGCCTTGGCTCCTGTCATGTGGGCTGAGCAGCCTTCAAGCCTTTGTGGACCCCCTGTGAGGACATCATGGACCCCTGGGGGTCACGGACCACAGGTTAAGAACCACTGGTGTACAACATTTTAAAAGCAGAATACAATTTTAGAAACTGTTTATATGAAAGTTAAAACAATTAAACTAAATTTCTGTTTAAAAACACAAGTTAAAACAGTAAAAACAGCATTAAAACAAGTAATTTCCATTTTCTTCTCCCTTTTAACCCCCAGATCAGTATTAAGCTCATCACACTGAAAATTCTTTCTTGGATGACTTTCTACATTCATCTGGGACCCTAACCAGCCAAATCAACTGAACAAGGTTACCGAAGAAGAAGAAAAACCTGCACTGACTAAAGATGTTGCTGCAAACTCTTCTTAAAAAAAAAAAAATTGTACATCTTGCTAGGACTTGCAGTTTTCTGTTTAAAGATGGATGCCTTGATCACCAGGCACTGTGACAATGTGAACAATATTTCTGAGACTGTCATTGTATTTATGGCCTCAGTGGCTTCCTTTAGAATAACTTATTTTTTTAAAAAAAACAATGTCTACAACTTGTTACTAAGCTGGCCCTCCTTTTGGAGAGCCTGTCTTATAGGCCTAAGCCTACTCTGTGCCAAGCCTTGTCTCTAGATGTTACTTATTGCACAATGTTACAATAAAGTGATTTGCTAAAGATTGGTCTGAACATTCAGACCAGTTTATGTGGCGTGTAGCCTTTGGCCTGTATCTTCTATAGGTTACTCCGGTGCAAGTCTTCTAAAGACATTACGGAAGGAGGCATTCTGTACCTCCTCGTGCAGTGCCTTTGCACTGGGTGCAGAAGGACAACTGAAGGATTTGAGGCATAGCAACTCCTCTCTAACCAGTGAATGGCCACGGAGTGTGCCTAGGAGGTGTCCTTATATTCCAGGGAACAAAGGAGCAACTTCTGCCCTTGTCTGGAGGGGTGACAGTTGCTACTCTTCCACAACCAGGGAGTGAGAGGCAGCTGTCAGCTGCACTGATCTCAACCGATATTTCCTTTTCCTTATCAAGACCTACCAGTTTATTAAAGTATAATGTCTTGAAGAACTCTAGCATAGCATCATGAAAGGTAGGCCAGTTTTGACATGCAGGGAGAGAGATACCTGTGGGTGGAGGAGGAAGCATCCAAACATTGTCATCCCCTCCCCACACACAATGTGAAATGGTACAGCCCATAATTGAAGTCTGCCATGGTCTTACAGAATGGGAGGTTAATTTGTGCCTTAGCTGTTATTAGTGTGTCGCCACATGTATTTATGCAAAGGCCCTGAATTCTTTTGAAGTTTAATGTGTATATAATGGGTTTTGTAATACATGCACTTCCCCTATTTATTATTATTTTTTGCATATCTCCGTGTTTGTATATATGTATAAAGAGTCAAACTTTTTTTGAGTCTAACAAGTTTTTTATAAGCTTGAAGCAGAAAAATAAACTAAGTGGCTTCTTTAAAACCAACAACAGCATTCTGTTCATTTTTTCAATTGCTCCTTTGTTTAAAGGATTCCAGTAGCGTGGCATGTATAAGAGGGTAGTACCTTGCGAGAGGCATTATGGTGATTAATGGTGAAAGGGTGATGTTCAGAGCTACCCAATAAACTTTTTTTTGGCTGAGCAGGGATTTGAAGTTGGGGTTCCACAGGGCAAGTCCAGCACACTGTACCCTGAATTACACAATTACTGTACTCTTGAAAGCTGAAGGCACTGTAGCCAGATTTGACATCTGCTCATCTGGAATGGCCAGTAGACCCCACTGATCAGAATGAGGTTTAGTCCCAGGTAAGTGTGCACAGTTTTGGAGTCTTAGACATGTGCTCATGAGAGGGCAACAGGATTGCTTTTTCAGGACTTTATTACACCAGTCTTCTGTCTCACTGCAATAGTGTTAGTTCAGGGAATGGAAGCATACCGGTTTGGGAAAGTTCCTTAACACAACCCTCTTGAATCGTGTAATTGTGCTGCTTCAGTGATCTATAGTCACATGATCTGTCTTCCGCACCAGCACTATAACTCCACCTTTCAGAACTGTGCCCTATCCAGCATGCCTTTTGGTATTTTTTTCTTTTTATTTTTGCCCTGATTTTGCAATTAGGGCAATATGATGAGGTGGGGGAGAAAAAAAGAAATGAAATAGAAAATAAAAGGAAAAAGAGCTTGCTTTGGAATAGGGAGGGGGAGGGGGAGAGGAGGAGAATCATGCCCACTGATGCTACTTGACTGCCGGCATCCCACTGCTGCAGCGGAAGGGACCTATCATACAGAGGGCTGTCATGGAAAGGTGGTGAGGTTAAGAGCCATTGATGAGTTTCCTCCATTAATGAATAGGTACACTCCAACAATGAGTTGAATATAAACTGGCAGCAGGCTGGAGACAACATCATGTGATAAGGTACAACCATAGATGTTATTATACAGCTGCAGTCGTGCTGTACAAGCCGCATGAGATGAAGGCCTAAACAGTGATTGCCAACTAACTACTGCTTGCTTTTTCTCCCAGAAGGGGAGCTATGTTAATCTGTTGCAGCAACAAATTAAAGTCTTAATGGCACTTTAAAGACTCATAAATTTTGTTTGGCAGTCAGGAGTTTTTCTTTCTGTTCCTCTCCCCTCACTAATTTCAGTCCTCCATCCACAAGAGCTCCTTCTAGAAGTCAAACTCTCCCTCATAACTTGGATAGGACAACATTTTCCAGTCACCATACATGTGTAAATCTGCTTACCTGTACAAGGATGTCCTTGGAACCTCAGATCCACTGTTGACAATGACCACTGTTAAGATAATAATCAAAGTTTGCACATTTTTGCATCTTGAGCCCCCCAGATCTGCTTTGCACCCAAACTTTTGTATAGATATCAGCCAACAGAAGCAACACTCTATATGTGTGTGATGATGTAGGCTACAACCCACAAAAGGCTTTGTCAAGCAAAACGTGCTAGTCTTTAGGGTGCCTCTAAGATGGGGGGCCATCAAGGAAAATCAAGTGGTGTAGGCTATATTTCAGAGAAAGACAATGGCAAACCACCTCCGAGTCTTCCTTGCTTAAAAAAAGCTATGAAGTTCATGGGGTCACCATAAGTGAACAGGTCTCATAGGCACACACACACTCCTTGCTATTTTTGCCTTTCTTTGTGCCTTTTTCATAGGAAGCAGCTTGATGTTTAGACTGATATATTACGCTTTTGGCAGCATAGTGATAGGTAGTAAAGGGCACTTTTATCTTAGCTACCAGTTGCCCTATAACAGGGGTGGGAGTCATCCAGCCCTCTGCGTACCACTGGACATCAGGTTCCTGCAGCTCTAGACAACACAGTCAATAGGGAGGAATTCGGTGAGTTGCTTGAAAATGTTAGGGCTTTTATTTTAAAATGTTGCTGTTTTTATTAGATAAATTAAGGTAAAGTATGTAATGTTTAAAGGGATCTTGTAGCATTTACTACATTTACTGTGTAACATATACAGTTGTCCCTTCATATTCGCTGGGGTTTGATTCCAGAACACCCCATGGATACCAAAATCCATGAATACTCAAGTCCCATTATATGCAATGGCATAGCAAAATGGTGACCCTTATATAAAATGGCAAAATCAAGGTTTGCTTTTTTTGGATTATTATTTTTTTAAAGAATATTTTCAAGCTGTGAATACTTAAACCCATGGATACCAAATCTGTATACGGAGGGACAACTGTAGTATATGGAATAAGGCAGTGGTTCTTAATCTGTGGTCCGTGGACCCCCAAAGGTCCACAATGTCCTCACAGGGGGTCCACAAAGGCTTGAAGCCTGCTTTATCCACCTCCTCCCCACAGTGGCCAAGGCAAAGGCTGGCTTGGCCTGTGCATTGCTGTTCAATCCACTCCAGACACAAACTTGCAGGAAGAAGTAGGAGAAAAGTCTTTCCTCCCCCTCCACTGCCTATGAGGGAAGGTTTAATGGATGGTTTATTATTGTTGTTGTTGTTGTTGTTGTTGGGAATTATTATTGTTGTTATTGTTTTAAATCTTGAGTTAAGTCTTGGGGGTCTGTGGCAACAAAAGATATTTAAAGGGGGTCCCTGGTAAAGAAAAGATTAAGAGCCACTGGAATAAGGTACATGATCGTTAGGAGCGGGTGAGAGCATAGAATGTTAGGGCTGGCTGGTGACTGACTGAGTGTTTGGACGGGATGTTATAAAGGCTACTGTGAGTGTGCCAGTTGGTTAGTTAGAAAGAGAGAGATGATTGTCAGAGTTAGGAATATGAGAGAAAGATGTGGGTGAGAGTTAGCTAGGGTCAGTCAGGATTTAGATGGGTTAAATAAGTAATTTTTAACTTAATGTTGAACTACTGTTTAATGAATTAATTTTTGTATTATACATTTAAGCCTCTGAGAACACTACAATAGTGTTATTGGTGGGGATTAGTTTAGACATATGATGCCTGTGGTGGCAGCAGTGGCTCAAGGGTGCTGGTGCCCAGTGGTGGGATTATATAGTAGGACCCTTGTATCCACTAATTCAAAAACAGCACACCTACCATAGAGCCTTCCTAGAAAACGTGTCCTCTCTAGCAATTTTCTAGGTCCTCCAAGGCAACTCTGTGGTATTTTAAACCAGAAGTCCCATTATTTTCAATGGTGTTTGCTATTATCCACGGTTTTCGGTATCCACGCCACCCCCCCGCCAGAACCCAGCAGACCCAGGAGTCCCCAGCAGACCCAGGAGTCCTACTGTACAAACAAAGTCCCACACAGGAACCACAAGGGCATCTAGAAGATTACCACATTTGGTGCCACAGGGGTGGGACAGGTGGACAACCCTCACATTGGCCATGTGCTCTAAGTTATTCCTTTGCTCCCTGACTGTGGCTTTTGTGAGAGTTAGTTTACAAGGATGCATCAGACAAAACAGCACACTATTCTTGCCCAGCAACCATTTATTATATTAAAACAAAATGGCCATGCCACCTGTCAGTAATGTCTGGCACCAGTTAAGCAAGGGACAGCCACCTGTTGATCATTAGACATATGTATAAGACAAGCTTAAATCTGTCCCTTAACATCTAAAGGACCTACCTGACTTGAGTCTTGTAGGACAGAGGGTGCAGATGGCATAGGGACAGGTGACAAAAACTGATTTAATCAGAGAGCTTCCTTAAAAGTGTCCTGATTTGGCTGTTTTAAGGGCATAAATCTTCAAAATATGTTTTAGAAATAACTAGTCGAAAGGTCGAGAAAATCTCAGAGTCCTCTGTGCCTGACAGTAGCAGGGATCATAAGCCCTTCATCACAATAATGGAGAGGCTTCAATCAAAAGGCTTTTTTGTGGCTGTTTCTGGTTTGTTCCTCCTCCACAATTGCTGTACTATATGCTGGCCTTAATTCCATGCTACTCCAAAGAGCATTCCTCACAACAAAGACATCAAAAGTACCATTTCCCCTCTCCAATGTGACTTCCAGACACCCACGCTTAGAGGCTGTCTTATGCAACTTATGTCTCCACAGACTGAATGCTGTCCACCATCCAGGCCTGCCACCTAAAGGGGCTTCAGAAAACACCCTGATTTATTTCATTCCCTATTGAGACTGCAAGAAAAAAAGAGGGGGAGACTTCTTCTTAAGCTATTGGATGGCGGCGGGGGGGGGACCAGCAGGGTTTCCCCTTCACTATGTGCCAGGAACCAGCACCATATTTGTGATAATAGCGGTTGACTACGGACTTTATCAGACCAGCATCTAAAAACACTGTAATTCTGTGAATGAGGATGGCGGAAACATTGTGGCATTATAACACTTACTATCGCACATCACTATAATCACATGAAAGAAAGAAAAAACCCTAAATTAACAAAGTAAATGAACATGCAAGCACTGAAATGAGCCTAAAAACATGCAAAATAAAGGGAACAGTTCATAAAAAGAGCATCCTGTGCTTTGTTTTCCTGTTCTCACCTGGATGTTTTCTCCCTGAGGGCCACCCATTAACGCTGTAATCTCGCGATTACAATGGGACATGGTTTCACATGCCTTCAATATTGTGAAAAAAGTGCCATTGCCAATCTATTAATGGCTTATCCTGTCAATTAAAAGCAATGCCTTTTTCACAGCTGGGGCACGGACTAACCACGTGATGACGTTGTGCAATACACAGGCCCATTTGCACAAGCATGACATCATAGTGCCACTATTTTTGCCACGTCTGATAAGGTCCTACACCTGTTTCTTTTCTGGAAGCTCTCCAGGTTTTGCTAGCCAATGGCTCAGGGACTGC
The DNA here is from genome assembly GCA_030847615.1 of Gambelia wislizenii. Taxonomy (NCBI): domain Eukaryota; kingdom Metazoa; phylum Chordata; class Lepidosauria; order Squamata; family Crotaphytidae; genus Gambelia; species Gambelia wislizenii. The sequence continues at coordinate 430,634,128 of JAUMIR010000002.1, read as the reverse complement.
TACTGGTCCAGGCACCACCACTTTGAGTACCACTGTTGTAGGCCACAATGTATGGCTGGTGAGTTGTGTTTGACTTGATAGGTCACAAGTTTGCACAGCAGGACTGCTGAAGGAGGTGTTCCTGCTTTAAATGCTCTCTGCAGCTTCGTTGTCTGCTAGTTCCATGATTTAATACCAGGGCACACAACCATGTGGCCCTCCAGATGTTTTTCGACTGCAAGTCCCAGCAGCCCCAGCCAGTATAGACAATTATGAGGATTTATTTTTAATATATTGTTATTAAAAGAGTTACATAAATACAAGCAATAACATACTTATTTTTTATACATAAAAACACATGAAGACAAAAAACACAACAAAATTTACCACATCAACTGAACTATACAAGCTACTGACTCCCCCCAACAGATTATTATATTCCAGTATTAAAGTACTTCCATTAAGTGATCTTATAGTCAAGCTTATACCATAAATCGAAACCATACTACAGTATCTTTAAAAAACCCTAAAGTTGATAGATACCCCTTACTTTTTTGCAAAAAATTATAAACAACTCCCAATCTTTTTTCAATTAACCAAAGGTTTCTCCTTAATCACCAATGAGGAGGACTATTGAGAGCTGAAGCCCAACAACATCTGGAAGACCACTCATTGCCCACTCATGATTAAGTGCAAGACTAGGAGGTTGGGTATCAGCGGCAGAATGGAAAGTACAAATATACAGTATATGTTTATTGCAGAGCTTGTAACAGTTACTCTTCTGAGCTACAACTGCAGAATGCCTAAGCAGCCATGGCTGCTGGTGGGATTCTGGAAACTCTAGTCTATACCAACACTACTCAGAGTGGTGGTTCATAGACTAGTGATAGACCACAGGCCATCAACTGCCAGTTCTTGGAGAGTTTCCAGGGGAAAAAAAGAGTTGTAGGTCAATGGGTGCAACTATCGCTCCAGTCCCTGGCACACTGATGGGGGGGGGGGGGTTGCCAGTCCTGCACATCAGATGGCTGAAGAAGCACTGGTCTAAACTACAGATTCTGGAAACTGGACTCTTAAAAAGTAACTCTGTCAAGTTCTGTTTATGAATGCATGTGCCAGCATTGTGTTAGGAACATATGCATCCCTAAGTTTCTCTTATGCATCTGGATGTCCTTTTTTGGGCACTGCAGGGGTTGGTATTCCCTTTCTTTCTTGGCAGTGTCCAAAGCCCTCCCCCCACTTACTGAAAAGCCCCTGAAACCATTCTGTGTTTTGTGGTGAGCAAGAGGATCAGAGAAATTTCTGACTACGTTCCCATAGCCAGACACAAAGTAATGACAATAGTGCCAAGAATTGTTAGAGGCATCCAGGGGTCTCAGTGCTGCTGTAATTATTTTGCACCTGGCTACGGGTACATAGCCAGAGAGTTCTTTGATTCTACCTGCTCACTGCAAAGTATGGAATAGTCCTGTGGGATGGCTTCAGGGGGGTTTCAGTAACTTGCGGGAGTGTTGTTACTGGCTCAGTGTAACGTTGGTCTTCATGCAGATATTTACACTACACTGTGGGGATGTTGGATCGAGGCCATAATATAATAGGGCAGATTACAAATGGCAGCAAAATCTGAATCTTCAGGCTCTTTAACAGATTTTTTTTCTAGTTAACAGATCAGTAGCATATATCCAAATAAATTTGTTCAGTTATTTGTGTATTATAGTTCCACACTTTACATGAACATATTTATTAATCAATTCAAGGACAAGAGAGAAAGCTTCAATCCGAATTTACATAAAAGTATTTCTAGAGCAGCTTAACCCTAAACCAAAGATCAAATGTTGTCTCTCAACTTCACGCTATAAATGTTTCTGAAAGAACACAAAATGCTTCCATCTGTCTACCAAACATTTGGAGTCCATTAGTCTTTATGGTGCTGTATTGTAACAAAAACCAGGAACTTGGTTGTTTGGAATGTGTAGCCTTGAAAAGAAACTCCACTGTTTCACAGCTTCCCCACTCCAATTATGATGGATCCACATTTTCCTGTTCATGTTCATGGACCCTGGAACAGGGGGAAAGGGTTCAGCCCCCCCATCCCCAAAATGATCAGGCAAATTAGAGCACCAAATCTCCTGCAGAGTTGGGCCTCCACAGAAATTATCAAGTGTAACAAATAATCAAGCACACAAAAATAAATAATAGAAACATCTAGTACTATAGTTGAGTGAGGCAGCATGGTGTAGTGGGTTGAATGTTGGACTGTGACTCTGGAGACCAGGTTTGAATCCCCAATCTCTATGGAAACCCATTGGGTGACCTTGGGCAAGTCACCCTCTCTCCTTCCTCGATGGAAGGCAAAGGTAACTCCCCTCTGAACAAATCTTGCCAAGAAAACCCCATGATAGGGTCTCCATAAGTCAGAAATGATTTGGAGGCACACAACAGCAACAACTATCATTGAGCTCTTCCATGAAGAATAAAGACTGCATGTGATCTGTCTTACAGACTCTGACATGTAAGTTACACTGAACAGATGGAGGGCATTCATGAGTGCACTACTGTACTTGCAACAATCTTCATATTTAAGGATGTTTCCATGATAACGGATGGAAAAAATAATTTGCCTTCTTTTGACTGTGCCCAACACCTGATTCTCCACACCTCAAGCTTGGTACATACACATGTTTTAGCATTTTATTTTGAGAATATTATGTGTGCGGCCATATATCTTCCAACATATCTCCATAGTTTTTGCTTTTACAGTAGCGAAGTGGAGGAATGGATATGACAGGTGACCTTAGCTTTGCATTTAGCTTGCATGATTTTTTTTCCTGTTTGATATATCAACTCTGTTTTTAAAAAATACTCAGTTTTGTAACATTTATTATTTTTCCATTATTGTGCCATTGTTTTCATGGTAGTCAGATTGATTCCTGCTTCAGTTTGTTGCTGTTATTTTAATGCAATGCATTCTGTATCTTAATTGCTTTACCAAACAAAATATACCTACAAGTAGTTAAAATTAATACTACCCTGTCTCCCACTGTTGAGCCCTATTCTTAAAAACAGTTCCAGGATCTCTCTCTGTGTGTTTGTGCCTTTAAGTTGCTTGTTGATTTATGGCGACCCCATTAATTTCATAGGCTTTTCTTAGGCAAAGAATACTCAGAGGTGGTTTTGCCAGTTTCTTCCTCTGAAATATAGCCTAGAGCACCTGGTATTTATTGGTGGTCTCCCATTGAAGTACTACCTAGAAATGACCTGCTTAACTTCTGAGATAAGACACAATCTCGTGTCTTTAAGTGGTCTCTGTTCCGGTATATTCATTTTTTTAAACTGTTTTTGGTCCGAACAAGGCCCTCCAAAGCTACTTTCATAATAAGAAAGAGTACAGTACTGTACTAGATGTCAACCAATATTCAGCTGGATTCTTGTATGGAGGGGGTGGAAATCAACCAGCCTTCTAGTTATGATTGGACTTCAATTCCCTGTAGGGAATTATTGGTACAGTAGGACCCCCGTATCCACTGATTCATTATCCACTGATTCAATTATCCATGGGACACAAAACAGCACACCTGCCATAGAGTCTTCCTAGAAAATGTGTCCTCTCTAGCCATTTTCCAGGTCCTCCAAGGCAACTCTGGTATTTTAAACCCATTGTTTTCCCATTATTTTCAACACCCCCCCCTCCGAACCAATCCCCAGTGGATGCGGAGGTCCTACTGTAATTATATTAAGCAGAGTGAAGTGTAACCCCAGTGCAATATGAGTTTGTGGTATAAAACAGAATAGAAATATGCAGGATGGTCTAGTAAGGTTAAAAAGCAAAACTTAGGTTTATTGTGGCAGAGAATACATCTGAGATAGAAAAATAGAGAGAGAGAAAAAACTTGTCTAACTTGGCTCAAGAGTCCCTAAAAGCTGACTCTCATGAATTTGTGTGAGGCATTTTGAGGCTGAGCTGCCTCATGTCTGCTGGTTTCTTGAACAAAGAGTTTTAAAGCACTAAAACTTCTTGGAGGAAGAGGGGGATGTGACCTCTGCATGCAGGTAGGAAGTAAAAGCCTTGATTACACAGATCAATGAGAGACAGAGCAGAACCAAAAAGGTAAGCATGCAACTCTAGATTTTCCCTCTGTCCCTAACTACACTAAACAAGAGTTGATGCTTCTTCATTTTCTCATCCCCATCGTTAGCTATGCTAGCTTTGGGTTGCTGGCAGCTTCACTACAAAAACATCTGAAGAGTCACACAATTCATGCCCCTGTTGTATGGGTAGGGATATTTCAGTCTTACCTAATCTAAATTGCTTTTTACTGGAAATCCAACATCAGAAAGCAGAACCAGAACTGATAAATTCTGAGCAATTTATTGAGAGAGTCAGAACCAAACAAGCTCACAGTCCACACAAAAATCCACTCTCCCCACTAGGGATGGAAAGAAGTGTGTCCCGTTCTAGGCACCACAGTTCTAGAAGGATTTGGACAAGCTGTAATGTGTCCAGAGGACAACCAAGATGGTAAAAGGTCTGCAAACCAGGTCTTACAAGGAATCATTTAGGGTATATTAAGCTTGGAAGAGAGAAGATTGAGAGGTGATATATAGCCATCTTTAAATATCTGAAGGGAAATAATATATGTAGAAGATGAAGCTAACTTGTTTTCAGCCGCTTCAGAGGCTAGAACATGAACCAATGGATTCAAATTACAAGGAAAGAGATTCCCCCAAACTTTAGGAAGAACTTCTTGACTGTATGAGATATTGACAGTTGAATACACTGCCTCAGAGGTTGGATGGACATCTTTCAAGAATGCTTTAGTTGTGGCTGGGGGGTAGATTAGATATCACTTGTGGCCCCCTACAGCTCTAAGACTCGATGATTCTTCTATTATTATTTGTCCTCCGGTCAAAAAAATGGGTTTCGCAACAGTCAGGAAGCCCCATCAGGAGGAATAATAAAAAAGCAAGAATCTCACACCATTTTCTCTCAACATTTGAAAATCTCCAAGTGCAGCAGAAGAATTATTCTGTGCACAAAGGCAGGGTTTTTTTTTTAAGCGTAGAACCCCTGTTTTCTGCACAGAAAACACTATTCTCATGCAGATTTTTTTTTCTGACAGTGAGGAGAAAAATACCACAATTGTTTGCCCTCCCATGTGACCATGAAATAGTCAGGGATGTACATCCCTGCTTCCTGCTCTGGCTCTCTTACATTTAGCAGCATAAGTTAGCGCAAGAAGAAGAGTCATGTAGTTGCTGCATTTGTTAAACAAGTGAGATTTAGAAATCCTTGCCAATTTATTGCACTTGCAAATGACTGAGATTTCTCAGTAGATTCTGATCTACCCCCAGCCCTCCTATAAGTTATCCAAGAGAAGGGAAAATCAGCCTAATTTCTGGCAAAAATGATAGTGCAGAGTTTTGTTTTGTTTTTTTAAAAAGGCCTGCTTCTTATCTTGAGATATAATACAAATAAGTCAGAAATAAAATGAAGATAAAACATGGGGGGCATGAAGGGGCAGGGTAGCAACATTTTATTTCTTACAAGGCCAAATGTACATGGTAAAGAGCTCCTCTATGTTCCTTTTTGGCTTTCCTTCTCAGTAGTTTATAAATTGACCTAACAGTCTTTTTCAGCTATCAGTCAACCTGGCTGTGTTTGTTTTGGCTGAGTCCAGGCAGACTTCAAGAACAGTCCAGCCGCCCAAATGGAAGATGTTCTGCACGTCTGCCTCCTCAGCACCAAAGCACTCCATCTACCTCAGCTGCCTTCCTTTCCACTGAGGGAAACTGAAATGGCTTTTGTAAGGGAGGGAGTCAGTTCTGGAATCAATGTGTCCTTGTTATTGGTAGAGATCTTGGAAGGAGGATGCAGTACAAACCTTTCCTTTTGACTTGGTCCCCTCCTCCACCTTGCACACAGCCTGAATGCTATTGTTACCAGCTGTGACAGCCCCCAGCCCCTTTTCCATATAATAATTGGCAGTATTTAATAATCAGGCTACAAAAGTGGCAAGTAGACCAGGGACTCCAGAAACCAGGAGAGGGGCCATTCCAAATTCCAAAGAAAGGTAACCTGAAAGGCAACTTCTTGCCTGAGCATCTGGCTAATCCAATCAAGTGTAGCTGAGTACTCAAGGTTTGTAAAAGAACTATTTCCCCTCTCCTCCACCTCAGACAAAGAAGGTTGCTTGCTTCATTCAATTTCAAAGTGATATCACATTAACAATTGTTAGCGTTCCTGGAGCGTCCATTGTTTTAGCCTGGGAGACTCTGAGAAGCATTGTACTTCACTCTAAACCCTATCCCATGAAGGAAATATTATTAGGTATCCCTTCAAAACTTCACAGTTCATCTTCCTCTTGACTCCATGTCAGATTGTGTAGCTGTCCCTGCTACTGGACCCCCAATTCTGCTGATTTTCTCTGCAAATGCAACTCCTCTGATCTGTACAGTATCACCCCAAAACTCCCCTCACTTTATTCCTCTAGCCAAATACTTCCAACTTAGTTCATTAGCCTTGCATGGGTGCTTGAAGCCTGAATATGTGTGTGTGTGTGTGTGTGTGTATTGTTATGGTTATATTCTCACTAAAGATCAATTAATTGAACTATCTAGCTTAAAGTCTCCTCCTTAGTACGGGTATCTAATAACTAATGGAGTGAAGCAAGGTTGTGTTCTTGCACCAACTTTATTTACAATCTTCTTTAGCACGATGCTCCAAAGGGCTATGGCAGAGCTTGAAGAAGACGACGGCATCTATATACGCTACCGTACTGATGGTAGCTTGTTTAACTTAAGCCGTCTGAGGGCTCACACTAAGACTCTAAACTATCTAGTCCGTGAGCTGCTCTTCGCCGATGATGCTGCCCTTGTTGCCCACACAGAAGCAGCTCTGCAGCGCCTAACGTCCTGCTTTGCAACAGCTGCAGAGCTGTTTGGGCTAGAAGTCAACCTGAAGAAAACAGAAGTTCTTTACCAGCCTGCACCACAGGACGAACACCACCATCCCCACATTGCCGTCGGCAAATCAGTGCTCAAGTCCGTTCAGCAGTTCACCTACCTGGGAAGCATCATCTCCTCAGATGCCAAGATTGACAAAGAGATCGATCACAGATTAGCAAAGGCATATAGTGCATTTGGAAGACTTCACAAAAGAGTCTGGAGCAATAAACACCTGAGGCAAAGCACAAAAATCAGTGTGTATAGAGCCATCGTACTGTCTATCCTCCTTTATGGATCTGAAACATGGGTTACCTATCGCCACCACCTACGACTCCTCGAGCGCTTTCATCAGCGCTGTCTACGCACAATCCTAAATATACACTGGACTGACTATGTGACGAATGTTGCTGTCCTTGAACAAGCAGGGATCACCAGCATTGAGGCCATGATATTGAGAACACAGCTGCGCTGGGCAGGGCACATTTCTAGGATGGAGGACCATCGCCTCCCAAAAATACTACTCTACGGTGAACTCGCCACGGGTCAGCGTAAGAGGGGCGCTCCAAAAAAGCGATACAGAGACTCCCTGAAACAACATCTCAGGCTTGGCCAGATTGATCACCAACGGTGGTCCGCCCTGGCCTCACATCGGGAGGCATGGAGACGCACTATCCACAATGCTGCAGCCTTATTTGAGAACTCACGACGAACAAGTCTTGAAGAGAAACAACAACGCAGAAAGAATCACAACCCAAAAACATCACCCAAGGAGACCTTCTGCTGCACTTTTTGCAACCGGACTTGTTTATCTCGGATTGGCCTTTTTAGTCATCAGCGCGCTTGCAGAAGGCGCGGGATGAGTCCTTCCTGAATCTTCGTTTGCGAAGAAAAGCCAGAGAGAGAGTACGGGTATACATAGGTCTCCAAGACCCTGCTTGTTACCCCTTCTTGCATTGCCAAGTCAGGTATATTAATTCCCCATCGTAATATTAGTGTGTTATAGGGTCTCAATGGACTCTGAGTGTTTTGGGTAACACCATTGTGGGGTTCAGCAGAGGTCAAAGCAATTTATTTAGAAGGTGAGACAGAGTCCAGCTCTTGGGGTTATAACAGACAAGCAGAGACCCAGACCTTCACACAGCTTAGAAACCCCCCAGTCTCCCACACAGTGCTCTTTTTCTTCCATCAATCTAGGTACTCTTTTTCCACCCTCACCCACCAACCCAGATGGTTTTTCTCTCCTCTCACTCCCCAAGTGGTCTTTACCTTCTCCCTCAAACTACAGTGCTCACCTTTTCTCTCTCTCTATTCTTTTTCTTTCCCCCCAGTCTTTCTGTCCCTCGACCTTGGTACTCATTCAGCTTTTCCATCTACTCACTCTATTTCCCCTCCTCTCTTATCAGGCAGTAGGATTTTCTCCCCACCCTCCCTCTCTGAGCTTTTTAAAGAATTGGAGGGCCTGGCAGAGGAAATACCCGTTGTGCTTGGCATGTTGCTTTTTGCACCATGCTTCTGGCCCAAGTGAAGAGCTTAGAGGAAAGATGAATATGCCAGACCTGACTGTAGCTTCCTCTCAGATGGTTGGGGAAGCCTGCCACCTAGTAACTGAAGACAGTACTGTAGATTACAGATAGATTTTAATTAACTAACATTAATTCATCACTTCACACACACCCCACAAATATTGCTGAGGTTTGCACTCAAAGAGCTGCCCCAGTATGGCTGCCACATTTCAGGACTCTAGGTTTCATGGTCTTGTAGCTTTGAAAGACAAAGACTAAGACATACACACATCCATATGCACACTTTTATTTGTATCAATTACATCCCCCTCCCCAACACACAGGGCAGGATATGGGCAGATGTTGTGATTACTTCTTTTAGTAGCTCATCACTTTGCAGTGATAAATCAGGGTAGCCTTGTTTTCTAATTTACATAACATTGTCTTTCATCACAAGACTTCCTGTTGAAAGCCATAGGAAGGGGGAATAGGGACCATAAGAAAGTAGAAGTTGCCCACCCAGAGTTAGCACCAGGGCAGTAACTGAACAATACACAGGTGGATGTGGTCTTTCTTGCTGTAATGAGATGTACAGGTCAACCCCCATATCCGTGGGAGATACGTTCCAAGACCCCTCGTGGATACCTGAAATGGTGGATAATAGGGAACCCTATTATTTTCAATGAGATGAACATTGGAAGTTGACCATAGAATCACATTGGAGGACCTAGAAATGCTTAGAGAGAACATATTTTTTTCAGACATGGATAAATTAAACTGTGGATACTGAATCCATGGATACAGGTGTCAGCCTGTATTGCATTTCTGGAACTAATTGCCTTGGGGGCCCTGGTGGCATAAACATATGCCTTTAATTAGTAAATAATAAATAATAAATTTCTAGATAAATTATAGCATTTATTACTAATTTTGTATGTGTGTGTTTAAGGATATACAGATTTTATGCAAGGCATGCACTCTTTTGACCCCTTTTTCTCCAATGAAGAGGTATAGAAAGCCTTGTTTTTGGTTCTGTCCTGCTGTTATCTACAGAGGACAAATGTTCTTTCATATTCCTGGGCCAGAAACAACACTCTGGGCTTGCACACCAGAACACAATAGGCCCATCGGTACCACCACAGTCAAGAATAAGCACTCAGGGCTGGAAAATTGTGTTCTATCATGTGGTCCCAAAGCTTTGCTTGGGCTTGAGGTGTCTAAGTGTATGCGGCCACACAAGTGAGCCATGACACTTGTAGTGTTAGTGGCAGTCCTGTGGCATAACAGTATTTTTGTGTGTGTGACAAAAGCTTTTGTGGACTAGTGCCTGCTTCATCAAATGCATTGTGTTAGCCTCTGTTGATGGGTATATGTATGTAGGAGTGCCTGCAAGTATACAATGGGCACCCACACAAATGCACACATGGTTGCAATGAAAACCGTGTAAGCAGTGAGACCACTTGGAAAAGGCCTGCCAAACATATAGTCTTTGACAATTACATAGCAGCTTAAATATATGCAATTCAGCAAAGTGGTTTTGCAACAATAACGTGCCATCTGATCATGGCTGAGTAAATTAACACCCACAGCAAGAAAGAAAACCACTGTCTCTATTCTAGCCTAAATTAACAGAATCGGATTTTGTTATTATTTTCAGTTTAAATATTTCTTATTGGAACCTCCCTTTGAAATTCCTCTCCTGAAGAATGGCAGCTTTTAGGTCAGCAGCAAAGAGTACTGGGAGTACCCGGAGGGCCGTATTGTGCTACACTGGTATAGCACTATTATTCCACTTTAACTGCTCTGGCTGCCTCCTGTGGAATCCTGGGATTTGCAGTTTAGGGAGGGGCATTTTTAGATCTTTCAGCCAGAAAGCTCTTAGGCCCCACTAAACTACAAACCCCAGAATTAAGTGGAATAATAGTGCTATTACAGTGTAGTGTGATAAGGCTTTGAAATGTTCCAAGAGTTTCTCAGTGTTGCTCTTCCTGATATCAAAATCTAACCATTTAACCATTTAGCACTGTATCTCCCTATATGAGCCCATTAGAGCTCTAAGATCTTCAGGAGAAGCCCTTCTCTTTGTCCCACCACCTTCTTAAGCTCATTTAGCGGGAACACGGGAGAGGGCTTTCTCAGCGGGTTTGGAACTCCCTTCCTAGGGAGGCCAGGATGGTTCCCTCCTTGCTTTCCTTCTGCCGGCAAGTCAAAACATTCTTATGCCAACAGGCTTTTAGAAATCAAGTCCGATGGACTTTTATTGGTGTGCTATGTTATGCAGTTTGTATATACAGTTGGCGCTCAGATTTCATGGGGATTATGGGCTCAGCAGCCCCAAGAAAGTGGAAAAACTGCAAATATCAGGCCGCTATTTTTTTATTTGAGAGAACACGTCTCTAGGCATTTGAAGATCCTCCAGCATAATTCTGTGGCCAGCTTATCATAGAAGCTGATGTTGTGTGGATTGCTAATGTGCGTGGAAATGCACACATGTAAAAGATCTTATTGTGGGGAATTTAAATTAGCTCAGTTGGCAAGCAAGAGACCATGTAACTTTACAGGAACTTTTACCCTATGTATAGCAGTAATCAGTGGAGAGAACAAGCCAGACAAACCAAATAACCTTGAAATCTTTATTAGAAATGAACTGAAACTGCATTCACACCACACACATCCATCCAGCACATGCACAAGAACTATCGAAGAAAAGCAGGAGAAATTGGAAAGGTGGGTTAGCTTAGTGCAAATTTAGGAAATACTCTACCACTCCGAAGTGAAGAACTCCTCATGAGTTGTGCAGTGGAGGGAAATTACTCTTGTGTAGCTTGAGATGACAGACGGCAGCCAGTTAAAGTGATAGGGAAAGGAGAAGTTAGAAGCGAGAGAAAGAAACCATTTGTCCGGTATGGAGAGAGTTTAAGTGGGAAAGAGAGAGAGAAGCCCTTATCAGGCAGAGAGGGAAAGATTCAGGAGGGAGGGAAAAGGGGAAATAGATTGGCATAGAGACAGAAAGAAAGTGAGATCCAAGTACACTGAGGGGAGATTTTGGGGTATATTTATATGCAAAATCTCCTTTGAAGATGCAGTTTAAAGCAAGAAATAATTGTCCATTGGAATATTCCCAACATCACAGCAAAGGAAACTCTGGATGAGCTAAGGCTGTATGAAAGGGCAATTTTCAGACTGATGGATGACAGACAGCTCTCTCTTTGGGATGCAGATAGAGCGATAAGGAAACTAGACCTCACATAACGATGAGCTTTCCAGCTAACTTTTGAAACAGTCAGAAGAATGTGCTCTCCTGGAGCCTTCTCAGGAAAACATGGCATTATTTTGGCAAACTTCAAAGAAACTCCATTTCACCTTTACCAAAGGTGTGAAACACATCGTAGAACCTGAAATGCCCTGTCCCTTGGTGTATACATGCGGGGTGAGTGTGTGCTCTAGCCTTGACCTGAAATTTCCGTCAGCCTCATGGAGGGCCTGGCATTAATATATTGCAATCAAACATGTATCAAAAATGGATGGAGCTGTCGCTCTCATTACACTGACCATAGAATCATGCTGGGCAACCTAAAAATGCCCAGAGAGAACATATTAAGCAAATCTAGAAATGATCAAATCTCCAAACACTTAACTTGCAAATGTGGAGGGATAACTGTACTCTTTTAACAAATGTTAAGGCTTTTAATTTTATAAATTGTTTAATTGTCTTTTAAAGAACATCTCTGTTTTTCCTTTTTGTTGATGTTTTGGTACAGTTTTAATCTCTATTGTTTTTAACGTGTTGTAAGCCAGTTTGAGTCCCATTATTGGGAAAAAGGCAGGATGTAAATGAAATAAATAAATAAATAGTTTTATTCTTTTACATACAGACTGATCAGTTTGTCCTGTGTGGATAGCAGAAGAGCATTGCTAGCTGCTGATGATCCCTCTTCCACACAAAACTAGAAAAGCTACTGTTCTGAACCACTTATGATAAAGCTGTAAGAGTGAGATGTGGGTTAAAATATCTAAATGAAATCAAAGCTGGGCTGTTGTGGTCATTTGCTTAGCTCCAGGCTGGGCGCAAGACCAGATGGCATGGCAGTGCAGCATTGATTTTGGCACAAAAGAGCAAGTTGTTAACCAAAGGCAAGTATCCACCTCTGATGTGGCTTTGCAGATTACCAGGCTGCATTGCTTATTTTTAGATGGCCATGTAAGTCTTGCTCTCCAGCTGATTTGCACTGACATATAATAAGTTCCTTGGTAAGATCTCTTCCTTGTAATTCTCTTCCATCTTACATACCCTGAAGAGGGAGCTGAATTTTTGAAAGTGACATCAAAAACTGGAAGGAATGTATATAAACTGTATAGTGGATGATATTATGTATCTCCAATCCCATAACCCCCAACTCTCTACATTTGGCAGGGATAGCCCAGATTAATCCTGTGCCATCCTGTTTTTTTTTTTCAGCTGCTTTTAAAATGTCTCAGTTTCTCTCTCCTCCTCACACTCTACCCTTCATCCTCTTATTACTGCAGTTGCTGTAAAACTAGCTTCTACTCAGCTAACTCGGCAGAAGGGAGAGGAGAGGAGTGGAATCTTGCCTTTTTTTCCAGTCAGGTTACGCAAAAGCAAACTGCTGCAGCCTCTCCTAGTTTCTGCCATCTTGACCACACTCTAATGTTGCTTGGCCACACATGTCTCTGTTTTCATCTGTGAAATATTAATTAGAAGATATGCAATCCCATTCAAGATTATGTTGCGAAAACACCTAATATTTTATAAAGTATTTACCAAGGGCTTGTCTAGACAAGAAGATATAATGCTGATTGCTGAGCATTAACATAAAATCGCAGCAGCGTTCTTTTATCTCCATGGTCCTTTGCCAAAATCGCTGGTATGCAAAGCTTTCCATGTTTGACATTCACACGCAGCCATGGCTGTGAATCAACATGGTGGCTGAGAATGAATTACTTGTGTCATTATAGTCAATAAATTGTCACTGCTGCACAGTATTTTTTTAAATAATAATAATAATAAAAATAAAAATAAAATGTATTTCTGTCCCACCCCTCTGCAGTGCAATTGGGGTGGCTTACATCATAAAAAATCCATAATTACATTAATACCCTAACCCACCCGCTCCTTAAAACAATATAAAATTAAACAGATTAAAAACGTACAATAATTAAAAAAGAAAAAAATGAAATAATCCAGTGGCCGCTTAAGGGAAAAGGCAGCTGAATCTTTGGGCTGGGAAAGGCCTGCTGAAAAAGATCCATCTTGACAGCTTTTTTGAAGCTGTCTAAGGTGGTAATAAAATGGATCTCGTCCAGCAGGCCATTCCATAATCTGGGAGTGGCAGCAGAGAAGGCCCTCTGGGAGGTCACCAACAGCCTTGTTTTCATAGGCTGTAACAGATGTTAAGGAAAATGCAACATGGGACATACAGTGAAAGAAATAAAATATGTATGTGAAAGTCACAATGACTAAGCAAGAGCAATTATGAAGCTACACAGGTGAAACTGCTAATGTAATCTAGAAGTCCTGAGAGCCAAGGACAGAGGTACTGAATGCAGAATGGAAACACCTGAGAATCATTAAGTGTACAAGGTGAAATGTTGAAATACATGGGTTGGTCTTAAGTATGGGTGGAACTACGTGGACCAATCAGAATGGAAGTACACACCCACTGGGTGGAAACTAGCTAGTGGGTGGTGATAAACAATGGCTATAAAACTGCAATGTTTGCCAATGTATTGGGGTTGAGTAGAGGTGGAGCAGTTTGGAGATATTGTGGAGTAGTGTGTAGAGATTGTGATTTGTTGACCATATAGTATATTTATATAGAAGAATAAAGTAGGTTTTATATAAAACTACTGAGTTGCCTGAGTGAATCCTGGAGACGTTTTGGAGACACCTGGAGAAGAGTGTGAAGGCTTGGAGAGTTTGTCAGGATCTTCAGCCTATTCTCTGAAACTCTGCTGCTTTGGAGGAAAGCATTAACCACTGATCTAAGCTGGTTGGCTCTGCTGCATAAAAAGGTGGTGAGTTTGAGCCAGAGGTGAAGAGCTACAACTCCCATCATCCCTGACAGAGGACCGAAGTACGTGGGGAGGGTCGTATGGAAGGAGGTGGTCCCGGAGATAAGTTGGACCCAAGCCATGTAGGGCTTTAAAGGTCATAACCAACACCTTGTACTGTGCCTGGAAACTAATAGGCAGCCAGTGGAGAACTTTTAACACAGGTGTTATATGCTCTCTTCTGGAAACACCAGAAATCAACCTGGCTGCCATGTTCTGAACTAGTTGAAGTTTCCAAGTCAAGCACAAGGGTAGCTCCATGTAGAGTGCATTAAAGAAGTTGAGACAGGAGGTTACCAGCGCATGTACCACAGTTTCAAGGTCCCTGATTTCCAGGAAAGGGCGCAGCTGGCATATCAGCCGAAGCTGATAACAGGCACTCCTGACCATCACATTTACCTGATTAGACATCTGGAGCAATGGGTCCAGGAGCACCCCCAGACTGCGGACACAGTCCTTGGAGGAGAGTGTGATTCCATCCAGGATTGGAAGTTGTATTCCCAGACCTGAT
This sequence comes from Gambelia wislizenii, assembly GCA_030847615.1. Classification (NCBI taxonomy): domain Eukaryota; kingdom Metazoa; phylum Chordata; class Lepidosauria; order Squamata; family Crotaphytidae; genus Gambelia; species Gambelia wislizenii. Next base: position 430,619,119 of record JAUMIR010000002.1, on the reverse strand, counting down.
TTCGAACCCATAACTATTAGTACCTCCATTTTGTCTGGATTCAGTCTCAATTTGTTTTTCCTCATCCAGTCCATTACTGCCCTAAGACAATCATTGAGAGGAGAGACACCATCTGAAACTGAAGCTGATGACCGAGACATGGAGAAATATATCTGGGTGTCATCAGCATACTGATGACACCGCACTCCATGCCTCCGAATGATCTCTCCCAGCGGCTTCATATAGATGTTAAATAGCATTGGGGACAGGATGGCACCCTGAGGGATGCCACAATTAAGCTCTATTCTAGTAGATCAACTGTCCCCAAGCCTCAACCTCTGGGATCTACCGGAGAGGAAGGAATGGGACCACTGCAAGGCAGTGCCTCCAATTCCTAACCCTCTCAGACGATCCAAGAGGATGGAATGGTCTATTGTATCAAAGGCTGCTGAGAGGTCCAAGAGCACCAACAGAGTCACACTACCCCTGTCGATCCCCAAGCAAAGGTTGTCAGCCAGAGCAACCATGGCAGATTTAACTGCACATTAAGACCTTCTGCTTAAACAAGCTGTTTGGTCACCTCAGCATCGCAAAAAAGTGAGCAATCGGCAATTTGAAACTCCAAAATGGAACTTCTGGCCACTTCATTGCTAGCAAGCCCACCCCCCCCCCCATGCACACCTGACCAATCAGCTTTCCTTTTTTGCTCTGCTCTGTGCAGTACAGCGCTGAAAATCGGTTGTCCAAATGAGCAGTAATGCATATTTCCATGCATTATTTAAAAAACTTCAGGAAAAGCCACGAAGGCTTTCTCCCCACAGTTTTAGGAGTTTTTGGCCCCCCTCCTTCTGAATAGAGTAAATCACTGTGGGATCTTGTTGGGACAAAAGGCATTCCCTGCAAATTTTATTAGGATTATTTTCACCATCTAGAAAACCCCTAACACTTATACATAATCTGTATGTCAGCGAATCCGCCTAAACATTAGAAAAAACTTCCTGATGGTAAGAGCTGTTTGAAAGAGGAATATGCTGCCTTGGAGTGTTGAGGAGTCTCCTTCTTTGGAGGTTTTTAAACAGAAGCTGAATGGCCATCTGTTGGGAATGATGCTTTGATTGTGTATTCCTGCAAGGCAGGCGGTTTGACTAGATGGCCCTTGTGGTCTCTTCCAACTCTATGATTCTGCAATTTTAGGATTTCAAGTATATTTAATTTAAAAACATTCAATATAGAGGTCCCCCTGGCTTAGGGGTAAGCATCTTTGACAGACAGATGGATATATAACATTTCTAATAAGCCAGTCCAGTTCCCAGTACCTGTGCAGAGCCTGAATTAATCAATAATATCCTGTAGATAACTCACAAAATAGTACAGGCTATTTTCCTCTTGTTTTGGTGAAAGCTTTTAGTCTCCGTCCCTGTCCCATCCCCGGTGAGACTGATGTTGGGAAGGCCACGTAGCTACTGAGCAAGTAGCTGCTGCTTACCTGCTTGCTGTTAAGCCAGCCTCTGTTTTTCTTCAATGGTATCTTCCAAAGAATCATAGAATAATTTAGTTGGAAGTGACCACAAGGGCATTTCATCCAATCCCTGCCATGCAGAAAGATAACTAACACACTCCTGAGAGATGACCATCCAACCTCTATTTAAAGACCTTGAATGAAGGAGAGGCCACCACCTTCTGAGGCAGTCCATTCCATTGTTGGACAACTTTATCAGTTGGCCACTGTATACATGGGGCCACCTCCTTCTCCGCTTTTTGTTGTAAGTTGATGGTGTCGCTTAAATACTACCTCTTGTCCATTTCAGCATCTTTTTAATTATAACAGCTATTATTAATGGTTTTTTCATTCTGGACAAAACAAAATACATCTTTTTGGCATGCAGGCCATGCAGGCTACCTCCCAAGAATGTTATAAAGTAATTTTTGTTAGAAATGTGTGGAAGCAGGTGCTTGGAATAAATGGGAGAATCTATCTTAAGGCAAAGGGGAATGTTTTTCTTGATGGAACTACATTATAGATACAGAGAGATACGGTTGGGATGCTGCAGCTACCTTATGAAGATGAAGAGAGTACTCTAAACTGAAACTTGAAGGAACTGGAGTCACCTTGAGAGTATCAGTCAAGATAAGGAAGAGACAGGTTCGACAAGACAAACAGAAGACACACTAAGCCACTTGGCTCTCTCCCTCTATTATTATTATGGGCACTTTGTATACAAGTGTGTTAAATTTCCAATAAATCTGAACTGGACAAGATAAATTGGCAGCAGGGAGGGGTGAACAGTCAAACCAAAACAAGGGAAGAAGAGGTCAAGAGGAAAGAATTAGGAAAAATATACAAGAGAGGAGAAGGGTAGCTTAGCATGAATCCTGTTGTTTAGTCTCAATCTGTTGTTGAATGGTGAGTCAACATGTAGGTTAATCCCATTAATTCAATTACAGGTACTCTACCAATAAGATTTAGGCCCTCATCATTGGTCACTAGCTTTTTTTAGCTAGTTACTCCGATAGAAAGTAAAATTATTCTGGAAATTATGTTTTGGAAAGTACTATGTTTTAAATAGGTTTTACTATTTTTAATCATGCTTTTAGAATAATATTGTTGTTTAATTCTTTTAAAAACTTTTGTAAACTAATGTTTTAGCTTAATTTTTAAAAATTATTGTAAGCTGCCTTAAATCCCATCTTGGGAGAAAGGTCGGATATAAATTCAATTAAAAAATATATATTTTTAGTTGCCAGGTTGGTCGTCCCTAAGCAGACTTAGATATAGCCCACTCATCTGCCCAACTATGGCTAGTGAGAATGGCTTCCAAATAAACATGGAGAAAACATTTGTTAAATAAATTTTTAAAACGTTTCATGCTTGCCTTTCTTCCTTTTGCTACTTATCATAAAAAGATGAGTATACTAGATATGCGGAGTTGGGTAGGGTACTATAATTTGAAGATGTAGTCGTAGTGGTATAGCAGGAACAATAACTGTGTTGTCAAACTTTTGTTTTTATTCTGCAGACTACTAATGTTTAATGTTTACTAAGGGATGTAAACATTAGTAGTCAATCCATCTGTAATGCCGTTTCCCTCTTTCCTTACTGCTTTCTGTGTTACCAAGCATTATCACCTTTTCCATCGAGTCAGATTGTCTCATGATATGTCCAAAGTACAACAGCCTCAGTTTAGTCATTTTCACTGCTAGAGAGAGTTCAAGGCTTGGTTTGCTCTAAGACCCATTCATTTGCCTTTTTAACTGACCATGGTATCTGCGGAACTTTTCTCCAGCACCAGTTTTCAAATGAGTTGATTTTCTTCTTGTCGGTTTTCTTCACTGGACATCTTTCGCACACATATAGAGAAAATGGTTAATCAGTTAAAATTAACCAGTTTTTCATGGCCCCAAATTGCAAGAAAAAAGATTCCGACTATACACAAAGAAGAACTTCCTGTTGATAAGAACTATTTGGAATGGACTGCTTCAGAGGGTGGTGGAGTCTCCTTCACTAGAGGTCTTTAAATAGGGGTTGGATCTCCTCAAGGGTACTTCAGCTGTGTATTCCTGCATAGCAGGGGATTGGACTAGATGGCCCTTGTGGTCCCTTCCAACTCTATGGCTTCTATGATCCTCTCTGTCGTCTCTCTCTCTCTCAGTGGGCTCCATCCTCCCCACTCCTCCTGCTCCTCCCCTCTTCAGCAATCTATCAAAGAACCACACAGAGAAAGAGCTGGTGGTGTTTACTGCTTCAGTGCCTCACTCTTGTCTTCTTGGAAGAGGAAGGTGAGGAGAAGGATGAAGAAGAGGAGCATCAAGACCAAGAGGCTTTTGGGATTGACGGTGGGCCTGTGAAGAGACGGGTTGGTGCTAGCCAATCACATCTCAGGGAATGCTGTGAAGGGGAGCTGGAGAGAAAGGATACTGGAGAGAAAGGATACAAAACTGAGGCTTGTCTCTAACAGAAGGCAGATAGTGGAAAGATTGCATAGAGATAGGGAAAAGCTGTACTAGAGATAGGACAGTCAGCTGGGGGAAGAAACGAATAGGTTTTGGGGAGCTGTTGTAGAAAAGCAACTTCAAATTGCCAGCAAGTTAAAGAAGAGCTGGGAAAGCAGCCAAGCTCCAGTGACAATTAGGAAGAGCAAGCAAAGTTCCATTTCATGGAAAGGCAGGACTACTGGCAAAAGGCACACAAAGAAGAGTCCAGAATACAGTCCAAAGGTCAAGGATTACAGAAGACAGTGTTGTCCAGAAGTCGGTCTGTAGGTCAGTAGGATCAGGCAACAGGATCATCAGGAACAGTCCAAGGTCAAGGCACATGGCAAGGCAGAAAGGATTCAGACACCGAAGACGGCAGAATGCTTTCTCCAGGGAGATCAGTTGATCTCTGACAAAGCCTCCACTGTCTCTCCCAGCCTATATAAAGCAATTAAGGTTTGCCAGGTGTTTCTTAATGAGCAAGTTCCTCTCATAAATTATCAGAGATTTCCTCTGAGCCTGCTTTTGCGCTCAGTGTTGTGTATATGACGGTGGAGGTAAGTCTATCTCCCCTTTGTCCTTAACCGAGTGAGCAGGACTCTCTGCTGGGACTGATGCCAACCCACTCGGACCAGGCTCTTCCTCTGCTTGAGCCTCTAGGTTGGCAGGGTTCCCTGCTGGCACAGGTGTAGATAAATCTGTGCCAGGGTTCCTAGGGCCGTTCCCTGCCATGTCCTCCTCCTCCTTTGACTCTGCAGCCTCATCAGGCAACTGGAACTTGACAGCTGTGCATGATTAAATAGTCCAAGAGCTAACATGTGAATTAATTGTGTATTAATAAACATCTCCTTGTTTATTCTTTTTTACAACTGTGGCTGGCTGTTGAGTGTTGAGTGTTGCTAGAGTCTGGTCATGCTTATCACAGCAAACCCATTGAACAACAGAGCCACTGGTCCATATACAGATTGCCTAGAGGCCCAAGTAACTGATCCAGAGAGGGATCTTGAGGGGGAAAGGAGCATTATGAGTGACAAGAGCCCAAGGGTTTGGAACTGTGGGGCCATTCTGGAGAGGGGATCCATCACAGGCCTCTACTGGGGTTTGGCCTTCATCAAGTGCCACGCTATGCTAGCATCTGATGCCAACCATGATGTTAGCACATCAAGCCTCTATTAAAGCTACAAAAGCTACAGAAGCTGGATGAAAAATTGACAACCCTACACCATAATAGCTATCTTAACTTCTTTAGAGAAAACCACACGTGCCAATTTGGGAACCACATCTTTCCAACCAGGAAAACGGATCCTTCCATAAGTGAAGCAAAACTGCACTCCACCATTGCTGTGATCTTAAAAACTCAACCCGTTGATACTTCACATGTTAAGATAAGAAACTCCTTCCTTGTTGCCCTAAGTTCTCATCTTTCTTTTTACCTGAAGTGAGGGAACTCATAATTCATAGGTTGATTTTGAAAACCTTTTACAATCTTGGCATCAAGCCCTTGACTGAGATTCTACACGGGGGAGATGGAGCATGATTTCACATTGACATATTTAAGTGGCAGTTCTGCTACCCACCTTGTTAGTGAACTGTGACATTGTGCAACTAAATGGGCATTGCACATCAGTGTGTGCCAATGCACAATGTGCATCAGTGTGCAACCTTGTGTAATGCATATGCTCATCAGTGCACAATCATGTGCAATGGTACTCTGCTTCTACAACCTTAAACTGAATATGGCCATTCTGCACCAACCAAAAAGTCCAACTGCTTCCATAAGGGAATTAGCTTGCTAGAAAGGGCAAGATTTCATTCCTTTCTCTCCTCTCCTCTCCTCTCTTCTCTTCTCCCCTCTGCTAAGTAAATTGAATGCAAATTACTTTTGCCCTTAGAACTCAGGTTTCTGCAACTGAAGTAAGCTGAGGAGGAGAGAGAAACCGGGACATTTTAAATGCCAGTACTGCAAGCCACCATGTTGCAAGTTCGATTCCAGCCAGCTCCAAGGTTCACTCAGCCTTCCATCCTTTCGTAGGTCGGTAAATTGAGTACCCAGCTTGTGGGGGGCAATTAGCTAACACACATTGGAAACTGTTTAATGCAGTGTAGATGTGTAAATAGCTATTGCTTAAAACAATTTGTAAGCCGCTCTGATAGCCTTGTGGCTGAAGAGTGGGGTATAAATAAATAATTTAAAAGCAGCTGAAAAAGTGGGATGGCAGAGGATTCATTGGGACTGTCCCTGCCAAATCAAGACAGTTGGATAGTATGCCCCTGCTCTCCAGGAAAGGATACATCACAACCACTAAACATCCTTTTACCCCAATCAGTTAAATACCGGAGGTCTGTTTAAATAAAAAGCTCTTTGCCTGCTGACAATTAGAAAGCAGAGAAGGGGAAAGCTGAGTCTTCCATGGGAGGAAGTTTCATAGCTTAGGAGCAGCCACTGCAAAGTTTTCCTTCCATATCTTCACCAGATAAGCCTGTGAGAGTAGTGGGACTGAGATACACCCCTCCCCCGGTTTTAAGACTAGGGCCTCATCTACATGGGCAGAATACACCAGCTCTATGCTGGCATATTCCAGCCCCAGATCAGGCCCATTGTTCCCTGTTACCAGCATGAAATGGGATGGAGTCCTTACGGATATGCCAGCCTGTCTCTGTAGCGACCGCTGCTGCCATCCATGTTGTTTGCTCGGACACCAGGCAGCAGGACCACAGCTTCCTGGCTACAGAGAGTGTGACATGGATGGCAGCTGCAGAGACGGGCCAGTGTGGCAGTATTGCCTCCTGCAGTCCCATGGAGCCTGATCTGCTTCTACTGCAATTAAACTGTTTTTCGTGGGTATTTTGCTATAACGGTTTATCAGGCTTTGTCCTGTCTTCCCCCTGTCTTAGTCCCATCTTTGCCCTGGGGCAAAGAAGCCCTGATGGTGCAGTGGTTAAATGCCAGTACTGCAAGTCACCATGTTGCAAGTTTGATTCCAGCCAGCTCCAAGGTTCACTCAGCCTTCCATCCTTTCGTAGGTCGGTAAATTGAGTACCCAGCTTGTGGGGGGCAATTAGCTAACACACATTGGAAACTGTTTAATGCAGTGTAGATGTGTAAATGGCTATTGCTTAAAACAATTTGTAAGCCGCTCTGATAGCCTTGTGGCTGAAGAGCGGGAAATATATAAATAAATAAATAGTCTTTGCCCTGGGGAACACAAGGACTGCTTTGGGAGCAAAACACAGCAAAAGCCCTGTGTCGTTGGAACTGCAGGGCTCCAAGATGGGGGCAAGATATTAGTGCCACTCTATTCTGCTTTGGTCAGACCCCATCTGGAATATTGTGTCCAGTTCTGGGCACCACAATTCAAGAAGGGCATTGACAAGCTAGAGTGTGTCCAGAGGAGGGCGACCAAAATGATGGGAGGTCTGGAAGCTGCCCTATGAGGAGCAGCTTAGGAAGCTGGGTATGTTTAGCCTGGAGAAGAGAAGGTTGTGAGGTGACATGATAGCTGTGTTTAAATATTTGAAGAGATGTCATACTGAGGATGGAGCTTAAGCGGTCAATAAAATAGGATGGGTTTTGGCCAGCACATAAACGCAAAAGGGTGACGTCTTCTGATATGCACATCCTTTCATGTTTATGTGACATCATTATGATGCCATATTTCATGTGTTCGATAAAGTCTTTTGACTTATTGTGAACCTATGAATGAGAGATCTCCAAGTCCAATAGCCCTGCTCAGGTCTTGCAGACTCAGGGCTGTGGCTTCTTTAAGTCTATCCAGCTGGAATGTTGTCTTCCTCTTTTCCTACTTCCTTCTACTTTCCCAAGCATTATTGTCTTTTCTAGTGAGTGATGTCCCCTCATGATACGTCAAAGTATGACCGTCTTAAGTTTAGCCATCTTGTCAATATCCTTGTTGAATTGCTGAGTATTAATTGGGTATGTCCCTGTCCAAGGTACAGCTAGAGGGTATGGAAAAAGTGGGAGGAAGATGTCCATACAGCTGAGAGATATGCCATGATTTTTTATCAAGAACTGTTGGTACTCTTAGATCTGCTTGCACTTGTTCCCATTTTGGTAAACCATAAAGACTTTACTTTGGGTCCATCTCCCAAGAAAGTGATGTATTCTCAGGCTTTGGACTGCTTCCAGTAATCCTGGGTGTCCATTTTGCACTTTTTCTTTGATCAGTCAATATATCTGAGTAGCAAATGTCTTCTTGGCTTTGGGGTTGTCTAAACAGCGAAAATACTCCACACGGAATGTGAGGAGAATCCTACCTGTCCTAATGGCATTCCTCATTGTCTTGCCATATTGGACAAGAAAAAACTCAGCAAGAAAAGTCTTTGCAGCTTTTCCCAGAGTATTTTAAAAACAGCGAGGGAGATGCACATTCCTGCTCCCTGCAACAAGCAATTTGTTATGAATCACTTTCCAATAGGAGAGTTAGCACAAAGCTGATTGGCTGGGCGAGCGCAGGGGCTTGCTAACAAGGCAAGCGTCTGCTGCCGCCATGTTGGATTTTTGCCTCAGCGAGTGAGCACTAAGGCGAGAAAACAGGGTGGTTTGGTTTTTTTGCTTTTCTGTTAAATCGAACAGGTTGCTCTATCACACCTTGGACATCTTTTTATAAAAAAAGTTCGGCAGTGAGTGGCAAATTGAGGTTAAGTACAAACGCGAGTAAATCACTCACCGCCTCCATCTTGCATGCAAAACTTATGGGGGCAAAAATACAATTAAGACAAGTTGCAGCTGCTGTGAAATGCCATTACTGCATTTTTTTTTGCCTTGTATAGACAAGCCCTTTGATTTATTGTGAGTACATCTTCTTCAGCTTTGACTCCCTCCCCCGCAACCTCTGCCTACTTGGTTCTGACATATACAGTTTTCATATTTCATCTCTTTTACACCTCAGATTCTAGAGCAGGAAGCCACTGAGGGGAAGTGCCATGAGTGGAAATCTCACCATCCTTGCAGTTTCCCTCCTGAGACTACCCTTATAAGAAGAAAATAAATCATCTTTACCATAAAGAGCTGTGCCCCTGCCCACTGCTGGTACGTAGCCTCCAGAAGGTTAACCAATAAGAGATGTGGCTCTCAGGCTGAATAAGCTATTTTCCCAAGTATAAGCTGATGTTGGTGGTAGCTTTGCAATAATGAAAACATCCACAACAGTTGCAAACCCACAGGTGGTTTGAACTGTGGTTAAGAGTAATTCCCCAAATGAAAATCCTTCCTGTTACAATTTTACATGGCTGATACCATGATGGTCATGCCATTTGAATGTGTAAACTGCAGCTTCTGGAAAAATATCCAAAGTTTTATTTCTTTATTCACTGCCTGATCCTGTTCTACAGTCACACTGCTGCAGCTGTAGACACTTAGACCTCCCATCTGTGACAAATATTGTCTGGAAAAGAAAATATTTACTCATTTAGAAGTAATATCTGATCAGTGCCAAAATTCCTGGCCCTACAAGCAGAACCCTCTAGCCTGAAAGAATCTGTCCATCCCTCTCTGTTTTGCTGTTCATGCATGCTCATGGTTAATGGATGCTAACTAATTCTGAAGACAACTGCTGTTTACCTTGCCTGTTGTATGCAAGCACACATGGTTGGCCAGAGCAGAATCCTGCTTTTCCCTAGTGCATTTATTTCATTGTTTACTGCAGACATGCTACTGCAATCTAGTGTTATAGAACAACCCTTACCTAACTGGGTATCCCCTAGATGTGTCAGATTACAATTCCCATTATCCTCAGCCAGCACGGGTTGTGGAAGGCTGCTGTAGAGCGTAAAATGATACTCACTTGTTACAGTGCAATACACAGTTATAAGGTACTTGAGTCCTACTAAAATTCATAGGACTTCATGTTTCATTCTGAATGCCATTGTGCTGGGGGTGTTGTGGGGGGCACACTATGGACTTCATGCCCCCAGGGCCTTCACTTTGATCCTGCCTTCTGTATGGAATGATGATTGATATACCTTAACATTCCCCCAATGTAAAAAATAGGGATATGAATAATGACCCACCTAATCTGGTGAAATGATGATCTGCTCTCATCTTGTGTAAAATGAATGAGGAACAGATGGCTGATCATTTCATATAGTGAACAACCCCTGCATATGATTAAGTGTAACAAGAGTGAATCATATTTAGGGGTAGCCATATTGGCCATGCAGAAATGCAATAAAATCCAAAATCCACAGAAGACTGGTAGCTTTATCAGCCAGTCACAATACACAAAATACATCATGCAAGCTTTCAAAGTTTCACTGCCTTCTTCATCAGAGAATGATGTTAAAAATCATATAGGAGAAGAAAAGTGACAGTGGGCTTATCTACATGGGCTAAATACCTCGGCTTGCTCCCCGTTCCAGAGCCCTGCAGTCTGTTGCCCCTATCTGCCCCGGGGCAGTCCCCACCACCCCCGGGGCAGATACAGGGCTGGAATGGGGGCAAGCTGGGGTAGGGTCCAATGAACTATTACAATATAACACCAGTTTTACTCTGTTACCAGTGGCCAAAACCCATATCGGGCCCCAAGTCTCCTTGAGAGTCCGTCTGGCAGGCCACCCCTGGCTACTGCAACCAGCTCCTTGGCTTTTCCGAAAGGCTGGTCACATGCAAGGGTCCTGCTGTCACATGTTGTGGGGCCCCTTCCTGGTTTCTGCACCAGCAGGGAAAATAGTGAGGGTGGTGGCTGCTGCAACGATGGGCTGACATTCTGTTTGGACTCTGACCTGTTTCCTCCAGGTAATGGGGACAGAATGGGCCAGAGCCAGGATACACTGCTGGGGAGGTGGCATATCCTGGCTAGTGTAGGTAAGTCTGATGTTAGAGTCACAGGCCTACATTTTGTCTCATATGTTATTTCTGTTGTCAGTTAAGATGGTCTGGAGGGCTCTTAGTGCAGGCCACTCCCCTTGTTGGTTATGTGGGGACTAGGGACAAAGGGGAATAACGTCAACTCCATTATTAACAGAAAAGTAACTTCCCTTGACATCCAGGCTGCCCTGTCCTGTGCGAACCTAACTGCCCCCTTCTTAGGCAGTGAACATTGAATCTCTCAAGAAGTCCTTGTACTGTTACATCTGGAAGAACTTTTAGGTGCTGTATAGGTAAAACTTGCCAATGGTTGACATTTTATTACCTTTTTTTTATTGCATTTTCCCTAGTCCCCATATGTCCAAGAAGCAAAGTGGCCTCTGCCTGCATTGAAATCCCTCCAGACCATCTTAACTGACAACAGGGGTAACATCTGAGAAAAAAGCGTAGGCCTGTGACTCTTAACATCATCACTTTTCTTCTGCTGTATGATTTTTAACATCTTTGCCTGATGAAGAAGCCAGTGAAGCTTTGAAAACATACATGATGCATTTTGTGCATTTTGGCTGGCCAATAAAGGTAAGGGTGAATCAATTATCACTCCAGCACAGACATTCCCTACCCCCATTTTGATGAGCAAGAGAGATGCTGCAAACCATTTTAAGAGCAGCGTGTCAGCCCTGTAACAAGGAACATTGCTATGTGCTGAGTGGGATATGAGTTAGTCAAGGTGAAGGACTTTATTGTCCACTGTAATGCAAAGTTTTGGAATGCCTCATCTCTGTGTCTCCATGCCAGGGAGACTGCTATCTTTGTTATTACTCTGTCTTGCCTTCAACAAGACAAGGAAAATGCAAAGGGGAGCAGGTCATGGTGTGCTGGAAATTGTACTGCAACAAGTCATCCTGACTTCTAAACTGATAGAAAACCATCTGCTCTCCAGCACAGTGTCTTCTGCCCTTCCACTCAAGGAGGAATGGGCCATCAGCTTAGAGCAGTTTGGAAGCTTCTCAGTCATCTGGCTATAGGTTTGAGGAGTAGACCCTGGGACAATTACTTCTCTGGACTATGGACATTATGACACGAGGCTGGCACAGCACGATTGCTGCTGCATAATAGTGTCTTTGGTGGTTCCTTATCACATGACATTGTGACCCTCCTGTCACTGGTGTGCATTCCATTTGTTATCGTGGCACACCAATGGATCCCAGAATTGCTGCTTTTCCATGACTGCCTTCTTTGCTATAGGTTCCTTCCACTGCCGGCAATCACGTATTGTCAGTGGGCAGGATTCTCCTCCCCACTCCCCCTCATTATTCCCAAGCAGGCTGTTTTCCTTTCCTTTCCTTTTTTAATTTAATCATCTCTCTCTGGCTTTTCTTCGCAAATGAAGATTCAGGAAGGACTCATCCCGCGCTTTCTGCAAGCATGCTGATGACTAAAAGGGCCAATCCGAGATAAACAAGTCCGGTTGCAGAAAGCACAGCAGAAGGTCTCCTTGGGTGATGTTTTTGGGTTGTGATTCTTTCTGCGTTGTTGTTTCTCTTCAAGACTTGTTCGGCGTGAGTTCTCAAATAAGGCTGCAGTATTGTGGATAGTGCGTCTTCATGCCTCTCGATGTGAGGCCAGGGCAGACCACTGTTGGTGATCAATTTGGCTGAGCCTGAGATGTTGTTTCAGGGAGTCTTTGTGTCGCTTTTTTGGAGCGCCCCTCTTACGCTGACCTGTGGCGAGTTAACCGTAGAGTAGTATTTTTGGGAGGTGATGGTCCTCCATCCTAGAAATGTGCCCTGCCCAGCGCAGCTGTGTTCTCAATATCATGGCCTCAATACTGGTGATCCCTGCTTGCTCAAGGACAGCAACATTTGTCATGTAGTCAGTCCAGTGTATATTTAGGATTGTGCGTAGACAGCGCTGATGAAAGCGCTCGAGGAGTCGTAGGTGGTGGCGATAGGTGACCCATGTTTCAGATCCATGAAGGAGGATAGACAGTACAATGGCTCTATACACACTGATTTTTGTGCTTTGCCTCAGGTGTTTATTGCTCCAGACTCTTTTGTAAAGTCTTCCAAATGCACTATATGCCTTTGCTAATCTGTGATCGATTTCTTTGTCAATCTTGGCATCTGAGGAGATGATGCTTCCCAGGTAGGTGAACTGCTGAACGGACTTGAGCACAGAGTTGCCGACGGCAATGTGGGGATGGTGGTGTTCGTCCTGTGGTGCAGGCTGGTAAAGAACTTCCGTTTTCTTCAGGTTGACTTCCAGCCCAAACAGCTCTGCAGCTGTTGCAAAGCAGGACGTTAGGCGCTGCAGAGCTGCTTCTGTGTGGGCAAAAAAGGCAGCATCTTCAGCGAAGAGCAGCTCACGGACTAGATAGTTTAGAGTCTTAGTGTGAGCCCTCAGATGGCTTAAGTTAGACAAGCTACCATCAGTACAGTAACGTATATAGATGCCGTTGTCTTCTTCAAGCTCTGCCATAGCCCTTTGGAGCATCATGCTAAAGAAGATTGTAAATAAAATTGGTGCAAGAACACAACCTTGCTTCACTCCATTAGTTATTAGATCATATTGCCATAATAACACAACTGCAGTAAAAATAAAAATAATAAAAATAATAAATACACAGAGGCATGCTGGGTAGGGCATAGGGCAGCACAGTGGGGTTATGGAAGCTATGTGGAAGAGAGATCACCATAGATCTCCAAAGCCACACTATACCGCAATTAACCATTTTTGGCTGTTTCTCGACATGTATAACCTGACCCTGTGGTGGCTGCCTCACTGTGCCTAATAGTAGGGCCAGCTCTGATAAGAGAGCCTCTCTTTAACCTAAGAAACAAACGATAAAAGTAAAAAGCATGTTTTAAGACTTTTAAAAGTATTTTTTCCTCCTTTTGTTCAGCGGCTTTGCCATTTTCAACCTGCTTTTCCAGAAAGAATGAAAAACTTTGAAAAGCACAAATGGATCCAAGACAGGCTGGAACAAAAAGAATTAGCTGGATGAGAAGGATGGAAGTGTGGAGGAGATAGATATTTAAGTTTCATCCACAGCAGAGGCAAACAAGCTGAGTGGGGGAAGGAGGAAGAGGAGGAAGAGCAGCAGGCAAGCAAGAGGGGAGATGAAACATTGAGATAACTTTCTCTGCTGAGAAACTTATTTTTCAGTTTGATAGTTACACTTTTGAAGGGGAGGGTCAAGGAAGCCCAAACGTTTAATTTGCATCTAAAAGCTGAAGCATAACAATAATGGGCAATAACCAAGACATGGTTAAAAACTCTCACTCTTCCTCCCCACCCCCAACCCACAATCTCCATGTACAGGCAGAGCCATTCATTTCAGGCAAGTTTTAAATACAAGCTATTGAATCCATGTAAATCCCCTTTTACCATAGCAACAGCCCCTGGCACTTGGTTGCTCATGAGACCCTGGTAAAGGAAAGACAGTAAAGACCTCAGTTCCAAATGTTGCAGCAACACTGAATCACAGTCATGGAGGAGAACAGATAAAACTTATTGCACTCGTGGGGACTTCTTCATCAGTTAATTCTCCATCCTAAAGGATTGCTAATAAAATGTACACATTAAAAACATATCCTAGTTTTATGACAGTTATAGCTACCAAGTGTTCTCCCAAAGAATGGCTTCTCTCTGTCCCACTACCCTTACATGTATATCTAGTGATAACACAGGAGAAGGCCTTCTTGGTGGGTGCTCCTAGATTCAAGAACCCCATTTCTAGAGAGGTTAGCCTAGCACCCTCTTCTGCTATTCTTTGATATGCAGAATCATAGAATCATAGAGTTGGCAGAGACCATGGGGGCCATCCAGTTCAACCCCTGCCCAGCAGGGACACACAATCAAAGCACTCCCAACAGACGGCCATCCAACCTCTGTTTAAAAACCTCCAAAGAAGGAGATGCCACCACACTCCAAGGCAGTGCATTCCACTGTTAAACAGCTCTTACTGTCAAGCAGTTCCTCCTAATGTTTTTCCTGTAGTTTGAGTCCATTGCTTCGTATCCTAGTCTCCGGAGCAGCAGAAAACAATCTTGCTCCATCCTCCGTATAACATCCCTTCAAATATTTAAACATGGCTATCATATCAGCACTTAACCTTCTCTTCTCCAGGCTAAACATACCCAGCTCCCTAAGCCACTTCTCATAGGTCATGGTGTCCACACCATTTTGCTTGTCCTCCTCTGGACACCTTCCAGCTTGTCCATATCCTTCTTGAATTGTGGTGCCCAGAACTGGACACAGTATTTCAGGTGAGGTCTGACCAAAGCAGAATAGAGTGACACTATTACTTCCCTCGATCTCGACACTATATTCCTATCAGTGAAGACCTTTTTGTTTCATCAGGCCTTTGATGGCTGCTTACTCAAGGGAAAAGGAGCCTTCCAGAATGTGCTATACAGTACTTTTTATTTGTTGCTTGCTTTTTAATAGTGTCTATTTGAACTGCTTTTAGACTTTTGTTTGGTTATGGAACAAAGATTTGTTAATCACCTTTCACAGAGCTAGTTTTGAAGGGGAGAAAAGTAACTAAACCAGTTTCAGGGGGAAAAAAACATTGGCTGGCATCCTGTTAGGCAATCACAATGTCATAAGCTAGACTTACAGCCTTATAATTGCTTCATATTCACTTTTATGATCATGGCACCATTGCCATGACCACAAATACCCTTAAAACCCACCTTAAAAGCCAGGCAGCCATACTGAGCAAATGAGTTCTGCAGTGCTGGCAAATAGGAAGCTGAAGGATGACACATCCAGTTGCCTCCTGCCAGCAAGGCGTAGTGCAACAAGCAGAAACAGGGAGACCTGTGGAATCCTGTCACAACTCCTTGTTGTACTGCAGTTCACTGGTGGGAGGAGACAGGACATGTTATCCTACAGTGTCCCGTTTGCCAGCACCACAGAGTTCCACTTGGTGCAGCTACCTGGCTTTTAAAGTGGGTTTTAGGGGGCTGGATTAGGAGACAGAGCCTAGCTACAACATCATAGCTGTGTGTCCTATGAAGGATCTTGGGTGCAGAATTTATAGTTTTATGGCATTAGCTGTAACAACATATTTTCCCCATAATATATATTAGTGTAAAATCGTTTTAAAGTCACCTCAAAGATCATAACCTAGAAGAGCTTAGGATCTCTCCAGATCTGTTCATCAGGAAAAAATGTTACAAAAAATAAGTGGGGAAGAAAGGAAGGGAGGGAGGGAGAGAGAGATCTTCAATAGGGAAGATGTTACAAAAACAAGTAGGTGGGGAGAGAGAGAGAGAGAGTTAGAGGCTTACTGCATGCTGAATTAAAGCAGCAGGGTAGCCGGAAGGTTGCATCTTCCTTGATGCCTTACTGCATCATGTCGTCATTCTTTCATTCCAGTCCTGTGGGAGACTGAGGTAAAACCGTGTCTTTTTGCTGACTGGAAAAATCCATTAGCAAAAAGATGGAGTTTTACCTGTGTCTCCCCGGGACCCGAGTAAGAGAACACCTGGGTGCCGTTTACACGATGAAAATGTCCTGGGAAGAATTCGTGTCGATCCTAGCAGTTTACACGTACATCGGGTCGGGTACGTGATTTTCGGAAGGGGGGCCACCTTTTATCCCTCAACCTGCAGGACTTCCAGTCCCGCAGGTTGTGCCGGTTTTTAAAAAAGTCACTGGAGGATTCGGAAAATCAGAAATGTAAACAGCGTGGGACAAAATATCTCAGTACCAGGGGATGGCCGGAAATGGTGACTGGGGGCGGGCTTAGAGATCAGCGACCAGAAAAGGAGGGGTCAGTCACCCGTTCAACAGATCCAGCCTCACCAGCCGAAAACAAAGGCATCCCTTCCAGCTGCATGTAGGTTGGTGTGTGTGTGTGTGTGCATGTACTCAATCACCTTTTTAAATGGATTTCTACACTGCAAACCCTTCAGCTTTAACCTCTTCCTCAACTGCATGTTACAAAGAGATTGTGGTGGGCAGAGGGTTGCCCGTTCATCCCCTGCCTTTATCACCTCCCTGGGTCTGAACGGGCACAGTAAAATATTCCAGCGTCTGAGTGAACGAACACACTTTTATTCCCCCTCCCCCGTCACAATGCACAGTAAAAAAAATGCCAGCATCTGTGTCTTTCAAAATGCCTGTCTGTCGCTGGCTTGAAATCTTCACTCTGCAGCCCTAACTCTGCTTTAAGGGTTAACATTTTAAAGAGGCAAGGGGAATACCAAGCCTCCCCTCCCCAGCCTTGATTTCAAAAGGAAAGCACTGTTCCTGCGTCTGAGCAAAAGCTCACATTCTGGGTCTTTCAAAATGCCTTCTGCTTAAAGGGTTAACATTTTAAAGAGGCAAGAGGAATACCAAACCTCTGCCCCCCCCTCTCTCCCCCCCCCAGCCAGCCAATAGCATCGCTCGTGGCATGGAACTCTAAAGGAAATGCGTCACCGAGGTTGTGAAAACACGACTAATCGCATCCTTGATTGACAGCCAAAAAAAAAAAAAAATCCCAGTAAACTAAACATGCGTAAACAGCAAAAGCACGGGATATAAGAGTGCGGGACCAATAAAAACTTTTGTCATGTAAATATCAATCATGGGATCTTCCAGGATTTCCTAAAGAGTGACAAAAATCGTATAAACAGCGAGGGACGGATAAGGGATCAGGAAGTCATGGTAAGCCCGACAAAACTTGTCATGTAACTGGCACCCAGAAGAATGATGACATCATGCTACCGCGGAAACTTCTGGTTGCCCTGCTGCTTTAATTTGGCACATGATAAGTGTCAGAGAGAGAGAGAGAGAGAGAGAGAGAGAGTGCTGACACAGTCCAGAAATAATGCAGTTTGACAGTGCTTTAACCACTATGGCTCACTGTGATAGAATTCTGGGATTTGTAGTTTTGTAAGATATTTAGCCTTCTTTGTCAGAGAATGCTGTTGCCACAACAAACTACAAATCCCAGGATTTCATGGGATGGAGCCATTGGCTTTGTGAGATAAATCCAACTTTTAGGGCTTGTCTACACAGGTTAAAAAAGAACAACCCTTCTTCAAATCACATTTTCTTGATCTGCAGTGACTCCACACACATCTTGTTAATGCCACATACATCTTGTTAAAGGGAAGTGAGAGCCGCATTACCAGCTACACATTTCCTCTAGGTGAGCTCACTTTGGTGTAAAAGGGCAGTCCTGCTATGATCACATGTCCTATACCTTGCATTATTTTCTACCACACGGCTGTGGCCGCTCCACTTTTTCCCCCTTCCAGTCATGCATGTGAATATGCAAACAAGAAGAGGTGCACTAATAATGATATACAAGGATCTGCACAAATGCACCTTCAGAAAATAATAGCAACTGCACGCTGGCAAAATGTAAACACAAACAGAGGAAGTAGCTATTCCTGGAGGGAAACCCCACACCACACTGGCTCTATACCAAAGCTAACTCAGGACATTTTCAGACAGCACTAAATGGAGCTTATTCCGGGATGAGCTCATGGGAAAGGAACGGCGCTCTTGCACGTCGGGGGGTCGTTTTCGGACGATGCGATCCCTCTTCCGAGATCATCAGTGTCACTTCCGTTAAGCTTTGGAAGCGTCCACGCCATATTTTAAGCACGGGCAACTTCCGTGCTTAAAATATGGCGCAGCCGCTTCCAAAGCTTAACGGAAGTGACACTGATGATCTCGGAAGAGGGACGGTGGCATCCGAAAATGACTCCCCGCCATGCAAGAGCGCCGTTCCTCTCCCGGGAGCTCATCCCGCAATAAGCTCCATTTAGCGCTGTCTGAAAATGTCCTCAGAGGAGGTGGCTGCATGTATAATAACCCAGTTTTTCCAGGAAAGCATGGTATAAAAGGTAGTTTTTAAAGATCGGATCTAAGCCCTCAGGCTCCAAAAAGAACTGTATTCAATTTGAATCCTCAAGGACATTGTGTGTTCTACCAGGCCCCAGTACAATGCGAGTACAGGTTTTTCACCTGTGTAGACAAGCCCTTAGTTTCTTCGAGAGCACAGCCATTAAGTCAATGGGAACTGAGTAAGTCAACACTGAAATAATTTTCATTCATTCAGTGAGTCTATTCTAATTGGGAATAACATTTAGATTTAGCCTTATATATTTAAAGATGACTTTCCCTGGAGTACTTTGTCTACTTGTGGCATCCCAATTTTAGAAGGTAACAAGCTAGAACATGTCCAAAGGCTGGTAAAGAGCCTGGAAACCAAGCCCTGCAAGGAACAGTTGAGGGAGTTTGGTATGGTTACCTTGAAGCATAGGAGATTGAGAGGCGATATGATAGGTATCTTCAAATATTTGAAGGGCTGTCATGTAGAAGATGAAGCATGTTTGTTTTCTGCTGTTCCAGAAGACAGGACTCCAAAAATTGATTCAAATTGCAAGAGTGGAGACTGCAATTCAACATTGGGAAGAACCTCCTGGTGGTAAGAGCTGTTCAGCAGCAGAAATGACTGCCTTGGATGCTGGTTAGCCATTTATTGGAGATACTTTTGCTATGGACTTCCTGCATCAGAAGAGGTTTGAAGTACATGATCTATGGAACCCCTTCCAGCTCTAGAGTTCTATGACTCTATGACTGTTCTCTTGGGCGGTACATCACTTGCTTGTTATGCCATTATACCCATAAAGAGCAAAGGTCGTATTTCCAGGCAGAACTCCCAAATGTCAACAGTCCTTCTCCACATCCCTTGTATGTGTAAAGTGTAAGTGCATGGGTGGAGAGATAGAGGCCCAGGTTTTATTATAAGGCTATAAATGGTTACAGATCCATAAGCAAAAAAGCCAGTGTAAGTAAGTCAATATGAAATTCATAGAATCATAGAATTGCAGAGTTGGAAGAGACCACGAGGGCCATCCAGTCCAACCCCCCTGCCACGCAGGAAATCTTGATCAAAGCATCCCCGACAGATGGCCATCCAGCCTCTGTTTAAAGACCTCCAAGGAAGAAGACCCCACCACGCTCCGAGGGAGTGTGTTCCACTGCCGAACAGCTCTTACTGTCAGAAAAGTTCCTCCTCATGTTGAGGTGGAATCTCTGTTCCTGGAGCTTGCATCCATTGCTCCGTGTTCCAGTCTCTGGAGCAGCAGAAAACAAGCTTGCTCCATCCTCAGCGCGACATCCCTTCAAATACTTAAACAAGGCTATCATATTGCCTCTTAACCGTCTTTTTTCCAGGCTAAACATACCCAGCTCCCTAAGTCTCTCCTCATAAGGCATCGTTTCCAGACCTTTCACCATTTTAGTTGCCCTTCTCTGGACATGCTCCAATTTGTCAATATCCTTTTTTAATTGTGGTGCCCAGAACTGGACACAGTATTCTAAGTGAGGTCTGACCAATACAAGGTCTGGAATACTTGTAATCCAATACAAGTAAGGTTGGGGTATGAATCAATCAATTTCTTTCTTTCTTTCTTTCTTTCTTTCTTTCTTTCTTTCTTTCTTTCTTTGTTTGTTTGTAATTTATACCCTGCCCTGTTCTTAGCAAAGGTCTCAAAGCTGCTTACAAAAATTTAAAACAAAGTCCAGCTAAAATCTTACTTACAAAAGTTTTTTAAAAAACCAATTAAATAGACAACTCTGTTTTTTAAAAAAACCACATGGATTTGAACCAAATAAAATGGACTTTGGTGTAATACTGTGTTTTGGAAATAATCATAATATTGCTAAGATGTTAGAGGTGGAAGAAGAGACTGTTAAGGAAAGCATGATTAAGTGGGCTCAAAATATTGGATAGCCCTTACAACTAGAAAAGTGGGGAAAGACATGGTCAAAAAGACTGAAAGTTATATTGAATTAAGGTTTAAAAGAGAATTACTACAAATGTTCTGGTGCCACAACAAATTACAAATCCCAGAAGTCCATAGCACTGAGCCATCGCAGTTCTCTCTCTCTCTCTCTCTGGCTTTTCTTCGCAAACGAAGATTCAGAAAGGACTCGTCCCGTGCTTTCTGCAAGCGCACCGATGACTGAAAAGGCCAATCCGAGATAAACAAGTCCAATTGCAGAAACCACAGCAGAGGGTCTCCTTGGGTGATGTTTCCGGGTTGTGATTCTTTCTGCATTGTCGTTTCTCTTCAAGAATTATTTCTCTTGTTATGGCTTAAGAGATGTATTGACTTGAAGAAGGCATTGGGGTTGGCCTAAGGGCTTATTGCATGAGGGATGAGAAGCAGAAATAAAGAAGATTTTCATACTACACTGTTATAGTGTTGCTATTCCACTTTATTTGCTGTGGCTGCCTTCTGTAGAATCCTGGGGTTTGCAGTTTAGGGAAGGGCATTTACAATTCTCATCCAGAGAGCTCTTAGGCCTCACTAAACTACAAAGCCCAGAATTCCACAGGAGGAAGCCAGAGCAGTTAAAGTGGAATAGTCACACTATAACAGTGTAGTGTGAAAATCTAGAAAGCCTGAGAGCAGCGTGACCCACCTTGCCTTATTGCATGATGTCAGTATACTTCAGCTGTTCTCCCATTCCATTCCCGTGGGAGACGGTGGTAAAGGCTAGTCTTTTTGCTAACAGATTTTTTCAGTTAGCAAAAAGACTCACATTTACCACCATCTCCCACGGGACCAGAATAGAGGAACATGCAGAAGCATACAGATGTCATGTGATAAGGCAAGGCAGGACACAGTAGTCTTGGGGTTTATTGCTGCTTCCCTTCCCTTTTATGATAAGACTCCTACCTTTATCCCTTAATCTTTTCATATCCCACACTATATATCATGCCATCTCAAGACATCATACAGTAAAACCACTTTAACCAATTTAAACAGTCTCTGCCTTTTCTCTGTTCTGCCTTTTCTCTGTTCTTAGCATTCTGAATGGAACCTCTCACATTATGCCATGGCCAGAGAAGTACAACAGCAAGCTTAGGGGAACTTACATGTGTCTAAAACACCAACAGGATACTGAGCTAGAGAAAACAGATGGGATGAATATCATCAAATTAACTCATTTTATTTCTAAGGGCCAGTTCAGACAGTGAAATAAATTGTCTTAGAACTAGGGCGGAATCCCATGTGTACAAATGGAATTCTGCAGTGGTACATTGTTTTTGGAAGGAGGGGGAGCAAAATTTGGGAAACTACATGGGAAAAGCATTTGTGGATTTTCCCGAAGTTTTAAAAAAACCCTCAGATGGACATGTGCACCCCTGCCTGTTGGGATGACCAATCGCATCAAATCACATTCCTGGATAAAAATGCCACAGGAAGTATGTGACAACAGAGGTGGTTGATCACACATATGCAAAGTTGATTGACAGTTTTAAAAAATAGTGCAAAGTGCACACCCCGTAGAGACAGTAAACACAGCGCAGTAATTTACCCTTTTACCCTTGATTCACGTCCCACTCCATTTAGACAAGAAAATGAGGGGTCGTCTTAGTTTTCCACGAGAGGTCCAAAATACTGTTGAGACACTTCAGCTCTGCTGCACATTTGCAATAATGCACTTGGTTTAAAATTAATTAGATTTAGGTTTAAAGTTAATAAATGGCCCTAGAATCATAGAATCATAGAATAGCAGAGTTGGAAGAGACCATGAGGGCCATCCAGTCCAACCCCCTGCCACGCAGGAAATCTTGATCAAAGCATCCCCGACAGATGGCCATCCAGCCTCTGTTTAAAGACCTCCAAGGAAGGAGATCCCACCAAGCTCTGAGGGAGTGTGTTCCACTACCAAACAGCTCTTACTGTCAAAAAGTTCCTTCTAATGTTGAGGTGGAATCTCTGTTCCTGGAGCTTGCATCCATTGCTCCGTGTTCCAATCTCTGGAGCAGCAGAAAACAAGCCTGCTTCATCCTCAACATAACACCCCTTAAAATACTTAAACAGGGCTATCAAATTATCAGAGTTTTTATAGAGTGCTAAAATACAGTTGATATCAGGAAATGGGGCTGACAAAATCACGAACAAGGAAAGTGTCATTTGGATTATCAGTAAGAACCTGCAGAATGTCTTGTGAATAGGGTTGTCTGGTCAGGACCATCCCAGGTTCTGAGTTTTCAGGGCCAAAACCTGAAGCCTAGGGACAACCCCTTGTGATGTCAAAGGACTTGGGTCCTGGTGATGTCATTAAACATGAGTCTTTAAATATCCACCACTGTTGCACAGAGTACACCATTCAAATACAGAGCGTCAAGCTTAACTTATTGGCGGCGGCGGGGGGGAATACCCATACTTTTCAATGCAGTGCAGTTGCCTTGAGATTCCTCCTCCTTGCCCCAGGACCAGAACAGAATTGCTGGACTCTGTGATCTGGGTATCTTACCCATGGATTCACAACCCTTTAGAGCAGTGTTTCTCAACCAGGGTTCCCTGCAACCCTAGGGTTCCCCAAAAGGTTGTGATTGTGGGGGTAAATTAATAGCAGTATAGAGAATAATGTTTATACAAGGGTTTCCTGAGACCTGAAAATTATTTCACAGGTTCCTCCAGGATAAAAAGGTTGAGAAAGGCTACTTTAGAGCAAGCATGATGAAACCCTTCTCTGATTTCCCCACTTCTGCTCAGCTTACCCTGCTTAGCTTCAGTGGCAGAACTGTGTATGTGGAGCTCTTAAAACCACAGAAGTGCTGGCCAGGAAAAAGGGTAAGAGTTCAAGCTAATTTCTCTGACACTTAAATGTTGACATGTGTTTTCTGAAACATTGTGGGAGGTATCATTCTGATTCTTAATATTAGAAGAAGAAGGAAGAAGAAGTTGTTGTTGTTCAGGAACTCACTAGAGCCCAGTGGAGAAACATCTGGCTCCCTCACCGCTATTTGATGAAGCCACATGTTTACTTAACAAGAATAATTGTACCTATTTTCATCTGTCAAATGCGTGTAGGTTTGTAAGCAGAAGCAACCAATGTTTACTGGCTGAAAGCCTGAAACATGATCATAAACTTCTCTTTTTCTTATTCTTCCTTTCTGTTTGCCTTTACAAATTATTTTCACTCCCCAGACTTCACCCCAACCTCAACAACATGGATCCCAACTTTGCTTCAATGAGCAGAGAACCATACCCTCCAATTGTCCTGATTTGACAGGGTCAGTCCCAATTAATTGTGTGTTGTCTCACTTTTAAAATGTCCCAGTTTTTCTCCCCTCCCTCCAATTTCCCCTTCATCCTCAGCTTACTTCAATTGCTACAAATTGAGGAGATTATCAGATGGATTATAAAGTCTGTTGCAGGAACGGAACAAAACTGGGAAAGGACTTACCTTTTGGATGACGTTGTTCTGCTCCTGTTCTGCTCCCATTATGCCCCCATGATACTGTATTCATGGGGAAACATCGTTAATAGACCACCCGTCCCGTTTCTGTAATGGGATCATGGGTGGTCTGAAAGATGCCCTGTTGCTATCTCATTATGCTGGCGCAATGCCAGCCCTGGGGGGAGGTCCGTGCCGGACACTTCCAGGTGCGAGTGAGATGAGGAGGTAAGGGGCATCCTTTCCCCCTCCTCCCTAGGTTATTTGTTAATTTTTTAGGGTGTTTTGGGGCTTGGCTTTATTCTTTTTCTTTTCTTTTTACTTTTATTTTAAAATTTGCCGCACACCCGTTCTCTCATGAGAATAGGCAGGATTTCATTTACGGGACGTGAATGCAGCTTTGTGACAGCTGCATTCTCTCCTGGCCAGCGAGGGGAGGGGGAGGACGTTCCTGTTCTGCAATAGAGGTAAGTGTCTGAAAATATACGGTATTCCTAATCGTGGAACAGGAACGGGAGTGGGGCGGGTGGGAGGTTAGTGGGATAGAAACGGGTTATAAGAGCTCAGCTGATAATCTCCTGAGTTCAAAGTGCAAAAATAGTTTGCATTGAATTGATTCAGCAGAGGGAGAGGAGAGGAGAAGAGAGGGTGGAATCTTGCCCTTCCGAGTAAGCTAAGGAACGTGGGAAATTGGGAAGTGAAGTGGAAAACTGGGACCTTTTAAAAGCAGCTGGAAAAAATGGGATAACAGAGGGTTAATCAGGACAGTTGGAGGGTATGCTTTCTTCCAATAATCGGGGACCAAATTAGGGTGTAAGCATGTGTTTTTCTAAATTTAAGAGAGTAGAATGTCAAGAAGGCTATGGTAAATGCAAATGCCTCAGGCAAGGTTTGATTTAGGACTTTCTCACATGAGGCTGAAAAGGCTCAATTATGACAGGATAGTAGCATGAATGGATTCCCAATATCGCACATTGTCTTTGTCCTCCCATGATCCATGTGTGCTCCACTTGTTAATTACACATAACTTTTCATTGATAGGCAAAACCTGTCAATAGCTCTCGATTTTGCTCTTTTTGCAGTATTGATGAGCGTGCGAAATCACGTCCCACTGTAATTGCACAATTACAGAGTGAATTGGCAGTCCTCTTTCCCCCCTCCCTTTTCCTAACGAGAACATATAATTAAACTTCTGGGGGAGAACATGAGGAGGACCAACAGGATGTTGTTTTAATGAACTGTTGCCTTGGCCTGGTACTTTTTGATGTTTAAGTGTTTATTTGTGAAGTTCTTTCATTTTGTATTTGTTTTTGGTATGTTTAAGCTAAGTGATGGGCTCCTGAGAACAGCTGAAATCTCACCCATGCAAAATCCAGGAAGTAAGAGGAAAAAAAATTCTTAAAGGCACATGTGCTGGACAGCAGGAAGCATTAGTATACTGTCATTTGAAGGCATTGAGAAGACAAGAGTTACTATAGCATGAGCTGAAATCCCTTTCTTCAACCGCTAGTGGTGGTCGTGTGATAATTCCATGGCAGTAGTATCGTATGATTATGGTGATGTGTGACAATTATTGTAATCATGCCACTATGTTTCTGCTTTCCTCAATAGTGGAATTACAGCATTTTTAGATGCTAGTCTGGTAAAATCGTTAGGGTGGCATATCCACTGTACACAAAACTAGGCCTCAATTTACAAGGTAAATACAGACCATCAAGCTGTAGTCAGTGCAGTGTGTTTACAATAAGGAGTTTGAGGTCCCTCTTGATGAGCCACTGTGGTGTGGTCTTCCCTTCACAATAATCGTGAATGCTAATGAAGTGCTAATTAGTCTGTTGAGCAGGAAAGCAGCTGCTGTTCTTGGAAGCAAATTAGTTAAATCTCCTAACTTTTGTGATTAGGGGCCACCCAGAGCTAAGGATTTGTTACCAGGGGATGCTGTGAAGAGAAGGCTTTTGATGAAGAGGCTGCTAGTCAATAAATTTGCCACAGGACTCTTTGTTGTTTTGATTTCAGAGGGCTGCTTTACATATGATGTGTATGGTGGCTTAGGGTTGCTAGAGTGAAAACTAGAGAGGGCTACCATATCTTTAATGGTTGTGTAGAAGAGGGACAGTGGGGTGCAGTGGTCTGAGTGTTGGACTAGAACACAGGGAGACCAGGGTTTGAATTGCCGCTCATCCATGGAAACCTGGGTGACCTTGGACAAGTCACACACTCAGCCTCAAGGGAAGGCAAGGACAAGCCCGCCCCCTGAACAAATTCTTCCAAGAAAACCCTGTGATAGGTTTTCGCCTTTGTGTCGCCGTAAGTCAGAAATGACTTGAAGGCACACAACAGAAGAGGGAATTTCAGCAGATGTTGCTGGTCATGCACCCAGATAACAGGGTCACCTGCTGAAATTCCCACTTCTATACAACAATTGGAGCTCTCTCTAGTTCTGGCAGTGCTAAAAACATACTGTACAGAACATTTAAGCAGCAATGCTGCCCTCTTGACCCATCCCAAATGCGGCATAATTTAAATAAGGGATGGAAAATGTGTGGCCTTCCAGATGTTGTCAGCCTGCTAAAGCTGATGGAAATTGCAACCTGACAAACATCTGGAGGGCCATAAGTTGCCTGTCCCTGATATAAATAAAACAGATGCTAGATATGTATACAAACAAACTAACTAGTGTTCTGAGTGTCTGCTTGATCAAACTGGAGCTTATTTTCCACTTCAACTTCCCAACTGTCTAAGGCTGCTGACACACTGCAGAAATCATGCAGTTTGACACTGCTTTAACTGCCATGGCTCAATGCTGTGCAATTTTGGGATTTGTAGTTTTGTGAGATATTTAGCCTTCTCTGTCAGAGAGCTCTGGTGCCACAACAAAAGAGGATTTGAAAGAAAGGAAAATAGAATTTGCAACCATTTGAACCATATGTAAGAATATAAACACATCTTGGAAAGATGTGACCAGTGGGGTGCCACAGGGTTCTATCCTGGGCCCAGTGCTATTCAACATCTTTATCAATGACTTGGATGACTGAATTAGGGGCATACTTATCAAATTTGCAGATGACACAAAATTAGGAGGAGTAGCTAATACCCTAGAGGACAGGGTCAAAATTCAAAATGACCTGGACAGACTGGAGAGCTGGGCCAAAGCTAACAAAAGGAAATTCAATACAGAGAAATGTAAGGTACTGCACTTAGGGCGAAAAAACGAAATGCATAGACATAGGATGGGGGAGACCTGGCTGAATGAGACTACGTGCGAAAGCGATCTAGGAGTCCTAGTAGACCACAAGTTGAACATGAGTAAACAGTGTGATGCGGCAGCTAAAAAGGCCAATGTGATTTTGGGCTGCATCAATAGAAGTATAGTGTCTGGATCAAGGAAAGTAATAGTGCCACTCTATTCTGCCTTGGTCAGGCTTCACCTAGAATACTGTGTCCAGTTCTGGGCACCACAATTCAAAAAGGTTATTGACAAATTGGAGCGTGTCCAGAGGAGGGCGACTAAAATGGTGAAAGGTCTGGAAACCATGCCTTATGAGGACTTAGGGAGCTGGGTATGTTTAGCCTGGAAAAAAGACAGTTAAGGGGTGATATGATAGCCCTGTTTAAGTATTTGAAGGGGTGTCACATTGAGGATGGTGCAAGCTTGTTTTGTGCTGCTCCAGAGACTAGAACACGGAACAATGGATGCAAGCTCCAGGAACAGAGATTCCACCTCAACATTAGGAGGAACTTTCTGAGAGTAAGAGCTGTTCGGCAGTGGAACACGCTCCCTTTGAGCATGGTGGGGTCTCCTTCCTTGGAGGTCTTTAAACAGAGGCTGGATGGCCATCTGTCAGGGATGATTTGATTGCGTATTCCTGCATGGCAGGGGGTAGGACTGGATGGCCCTCATGGTCTCTTCCAACTCTACAATTCTATGATTCTATACCTTGGTTCTGAGATCAAAGATTAGCTGTTTTCAGGCTTATGATCAGAACTGTAGCAATAATACTCAAAAGCTAAGCTGGGCTGGGATGGAAAAGGCAGAGTGTAATTCAGGAGACTTTAAACAAAGAAGAGATAACAAAATATAATCAAGAATGTCTCTCCTCTGGGAGAGAGATCACTCTGCAATAAAAGATAAGGATGTTTGTTTACTCTGTTTTGATGGAAAGACAACTAGTGACAGTGTATTTAACCTCCCAATAAAACTGAAATCAGTCCAGACATTCAGTGGGATATGTAGTTGCCAGCAAGAGCAGCAGCTCTGTGTTTCCAACTTTGTGTCTCATCGGTAACACAAGAACATGCACCGTGTTACATAACTGTATTCATTTAATTAAATAGGATGGGGAAGTTCAGAGCACAAAGTCATGTGCTTTTCTTTTATGAGATACTATTGGGATGCTGAGTAAAGGTGAAGGAAGGTTGTAGCTAGACATTTGTGAATATGCCAATTTTGCTTTCTCCCACACTCAAATATTTCTAATTGCAAATATTTTCCCCATTAAATTTATGAAGAAATTTGGGAATTGTTTCCAAACTTTTTATTTTTAAAAAAGCTACAATTCTCCATTTTAGCATTAGCAAAATTCAACAGGTGCAGCTGTTTTTAGATCATGTTGAAACTCTCTTCCTTGCATCTGTTAAAGATAAAGGACTTGTTTTAAAAAAGAGTTGGCAACCTGAATTTCAGTACCATAAACATGGTTGAATACAGAGACTCTAAGGAGATTATCAGACAGGAACAGAAAAAGCGTTCCTGTCCCACAATCTCCACTCCCGCCACTGTCCCATCCCAGTCCCACCACAACCACCATCCCCACTGCACTTACCTCCTCTCCAGTCGACAGGGCAGCCCAGGAGTGAAAGGAGCTCAAATGGAGCTCCGTTCACTTCCTGGATTGAAATCTTGCAGATTCTCACAAGAAGACATGAGCGCGGGAAATTAAAAAATAAAAATAAAAGTAACATTTAAAAAGTGACAGCAAGCACAAAAATACACTTTAAAATGTTCAAGTAACCCAGGGAGGGTCATAAAAGGTGTTTCACTTACCTGGATGTCCCGATCTCACCCAGAAGCACTCCTGCAGGGACCTCCAATTGACACTGGGATCTCGCCAGCATAACGGGGCACCTTGTTGCACACAGGCAAATCCAGAACACAAACGAAACGGGGGATCTATTGACGACTTCTCGTGTCAATATAAAGCAGCACTGGTGGAACAGCAGCATAATGGGTGAATAACAAGGGGGGAACAACATCGTCTGATAAGGGAGCCCTTTTGCAATCTCCTGGCGTCTGATAATCTCCTAAAACAGATTTTTAAAAGCTAACCTTTCAGACAGATTATTTGGCTAGACAAATCTGTCAGTTGTGCTTTCTTCCTTTTCAGGAGTTTTTTTTTTTTTAATCCCAGGTATTTTTCTGTCACCTTTACAAAGAAATCTGTGAATTTTGGAAAGGTCTTATTTTAAAAATGAATCAAATACAATTCTCACCAATCCTAATGGCATCCCCCCCCTTTTTGGGGGGTAATATCTACTTTTCATAGTCCATTTCATTCTCTTCTGGATAAAAACCAGTGCAGCAAGACATTTCCCCTTGATTTGTACCCCTTGTCTTGAACTTTTCTTTCTTTCTTTTAGGAATACTTTGGAATTGTGCATAAGGCAGCATTGTCAATGCATCAGTACCCTCTTTAAATAACTTTCTGTGAAGTCCCATTGCCATAGAAACTATTTATCTAACTCCATTTTTGTTTCTGGGGATAGCAACATGGGTGTGGGTGGTTAATCTTTCTAAATAGAGTCCATCTTGCCATTAAGTACAGTGAGGTGGCTGTCTTAAGACTTTATCAGACCACCTCCCTAAACCCTGTTCTTTTGCTGGCATAACTTTTCAGTTTTTGTGCTGGCAAGAGAGCTCCCCCTGCCACACTTCCCTTCCCTCCCATCCAAAGGCTTCCCAGCAATGAAACAGGAAGTGAACACAGCTCTGTTCACTTCCTCATTCAAAATCCCATGTATTCTCATGAGAATACATAGCACAGGAAATTCAAAAATAAAAACAAAAAGAACACAGGAAAAAAATTTAAAAGCAGAGGAACACACTTAAAAAGTCCCAAATAAACTGGAGAGGGTCATAAAAGGTGCATCACCTACCTGAAGATTGAGATCTCACCCAGAAATGTTCTGGCCAGACCGGCCATTCATGCTGTATTTGCGTGCATTAAATGGTGCAAGATTTCATACACCAGCAATGCCGGCACTAAAGCACCACAGGGGATCTATTGATGGCTTAAGCCATCAATAAAACAGGACGGGCTTTGGCCAGAACATAAACACAAAAGGGCAACATCGTCTGATATGCATGCCTTTTCACGTTTATGTGGCGTCGGTATGATGCTGTATTTGGTTTGTATGATAACGTCCTCTGTCAGCAGATTTTGACTATTTTGAAATGGAAGCACACACTTATTTACTTTAATGTTTTCAAATCCTCTGGCATTTCACCAGGATACATGTGGCCAAGCAACATCACAGTGTGGTCAAGATGACAAAAGTTATTATCAACAAAGAAAACCCAGGCTAGGAGAGGCTGCAGTTTTTGCCTGAGTTCCCTCCTCTCCTTTCTCTCCTGCTGAGGTAATGGAGTACAACCTACTTTTGCACTTTAAACTCGGGTCCAGTCTATACAAGGCAAAAAAAACCCCAGATTGTTCTGCAGTAATGGCAAATTGCAGCAGCTGCAATTTGTCTTAGTGGTTTTTTCGCCCCCAAAAGCTTTGCATGCCCTCCTGTCAAGATGACAGTCCTGAGTGAATTACTCGCACTTAATTTGCCATCACCAAACTTAAAAAAAAAAATCCTATGTGCAATAGAGCGATATTTCGCTTTTACTAAAAAAACCCAAAAACCCAATACCCCATTTTACCACCTTAGTACTCTCTCGTTAAGGTGAAAATCCAATATGGCGGCTGCAGGCGTTTGCCTTGTTAGCAAGCTCCGCCACCCACACTGATCCGGCCAATCAGTTTTGTGTATCCTCTCCTATGGGAAAACAATTCAAAGTAAATCGCTTGTCTCAATGATAAGGAATGCGCATTTCCCTTGCTGCTTTTTAAAAACTCCGGGGAAAACCACAAAGGCTTTTCTTTCAGAGTTTTTGACGTTTTTGGTCCCCCTCCTTCCAAATATGGCAAAATGATGAGGGATCTCATTAATACAGGTAGGATTCTTCTTGCATTCCATGAGGAGTATTTTTACCGTTTAGACAGTCTCTAGGTTAGTATCCATTAAAGTTAACTGAGGTCAAAGGGGGAAAGTGAATGGCAGAAGAGCGGGGTATAAATACAATTAATAATAATAATAATAACAAATGAGAGGAGGAGAGAGAAACTGGGACATTTTAGTAGCTGAAAAAGTTGGATGACAGAGGTTTAAATGGGATTGTCCCTACCAAATCAGGACCCTTGGAGGGTATGTCTTGTAGTATTTATCGACGGGGTGGAGAGGCATTCTTGTGGAATGCTTCTGCTTCTTATATCAAAACCAACTTGCCTGGCTTTGAATACTATGTACCTTGACTTGGGCAAGTGGGGGACACCATTTGATGCTCTATGTCAGGAATCAAAAGATTATGGACTAGCCCTGCTAGTAGGGGGTGATGGATTCAGTCCCAGGGATGTGGACTAAAATATTTTTACCATCTCCTTTTTGAATGGATATATTGCCATGTACATTCTTATTCTTTGTGGCCTTATATAGCTCTACCTCTTGGAAAGACTGCACAGAGGAGAAAAAATACAGCTGAGTTGTGTTTTTCCAGACTCTGAGAGATAAGCCCTGTCTGGAGCTCCCAGTGGAAGAAGCAACCTGCACAGATAATCTTCCCCGCTATAGCTTCAGCTAATTACCGTTCATGCAACCTGCCAGTAGCAAAGTTATTGCTTGATAATCATGCCGTCTTCCATAATCATAGTACTGAAGAATGTTAAGGTCTTACACGCATTCACGATTTTATGCTGATGTCTTGAGAATTATACAGCAGCCTTTCTTCCCATGTTTGCTCTTGCAAGCCTCCTTAAAAGCCCCTGAATTCTCTAAACCTATGGAATGGAACAAGGTGCCTTTTAGAATTCCAATCGGCAGAACTGGAACAAAACTTTCTGTTGTTAATATTTTGAAGGGCCATTCCTGTGCTTGAACTGTAAAATAAAACTAGAATGTCCTGCCACAAGAGATCAAATAAAATATTTCACCATCACCGAAATCTCAGGGGTGCAAGAATCAGTCGTTAAAGGGGGCTTCAGTTACCCTGATATCTGCTGGCACACTAAGTCTGACTTGCAAATAATTACTTATTTCAAAAGGTAGAGGCAGGAACTAATACTGCAGAATTATATACATAAAGATCAAAATGATTTCTTGCCAAAAAGACAAATAAGAGATAATATTAAGGCTGTACTAAATGTAATGGAATACCTAAATTGTCATAATGAAATTAAAGGAGCTTTGATTTTTTTTTGGATGCAGAGAAAGCTTTTGATAAATTAAATTGGCAGTTTGTATTAGAAGTAATAAAGGAAATGGAATTAGGAGAAAATTTTGTAGTTGGGTACAGGCAATTTACTCTACTCAGAAAGCAAAGTTAATAATCAGTGGCCAAACATTGGAACTGAGAAAGGTACAAGACAGAGATGTCACCTATCACCCTGATTATTTATCTTAACTTTGGTAACTTTGAATTCAGAAATAAGAAGGGTGGGAGGAATTAGGGGAATTAAAATTAGAAAAGAAGAGCGCAAACTTGCTGATGACTTAGTTATAATGTTGTGAGATTGTCTAAAAAGCATAGACCCAATGTTGTATAAAATTGAGGAGTTTGGAAAATATGCAGGTTTTAGAACAAATATAAATAAAACAAAGATTATAAAAAAATATGGATAGACTAGAGAAAGAAAAAATGAGCTTAAAAACAGGATTTGAAATGATTAAGATGGTAAAATACTTGGGAATAAATATAATGGATACAACTCAACAGTTATTTGCTAGTAATTATGAGAAAGTATGGAAGGACATATGTCGAGACATAATTAGATGAAAAGATACTAATTTATCTTTGATGGGGGAAAATATCAGTTATTAAAGTGAATGTTCTACCAAGATTATTGTATTTATTTCAAACTTTACCAATTATGGTGTCAAATGAGATATTTGCAAAATGGCAAAAAGAAATATCTAAATTCATTTGTAAGGGACAAAACGAGGATTAAATGGAAATTATTAACTGATACAAGGGAAAGAGGTGGACTAGGCCTACCAGAGTTAAAATTGTATTACAAAGCAACATGTCTAACATGGATCAACAACAGATAACACTGGAAAATAAAAGAGATCTAGATTTAGAAGGCCACGAGCGAAGAATAGTTGGCATGGATACCTCTGGTATGGTAAAGTCAACATTAATGCAGAATTTAAAAACCATATCATTAGAAAATCATTAATAAGAATATGGAATAAATATAATATAAGAGGAGATTGAGTCCCAAAATGCCAGGGTGGTTGTCAGCACAGGAAGCATTTTGCAAACGGGAACTAAGAGGGTGAAAATGGATAAAATACAGAGATATTTTAGAGACAGAAGAAGGTGAATGGAAGATTAAAGATAGACAAAAATTAGAGAATGAAGGATTTAAAATGTAAAGGTTAAGTTATTTATCAACTGAGGGAAAGAGCGAAAGAGGATCTAAAACAATCCTTATCAAGTTTGCAGATGATACAAAACTGGGAGAGGTGGCTGACACCTTGGAAGACAGGAGTAAAATTCAAAAGGACCTAGATAAACTAGAAAATTGGGCAGAAATTTTAAAAATTAAATTAAATAGAGACATGTGTAAAATTCTACATTTAAGCCACAAAATGCACAGATATAGGATGGGGGATACATGGCTCAGCAGTACTACATGCAAAAAGGACCCTGGGATTATTGTTGATCCTAAATTGAACATGAGCCAACAGTGTGATGCTGCAGCAAAGAAGATGAATGCTATTTTAGCCTGCATTAATAGAAGCATAGTTTCCAAGTCAAGAGAAATAGTCGTCCCATTATATTCTGCACTGGCCAGGCCTCATCTGGAGTACTGTGTTCAGTTCTGGGTGTCTCATTTTAAAAAGGATATAAACAAGTTGGAGCAGGTTCAGAAAAAGATGATGAGGATGATAAGAACTATGGAGAACAAAACATATGAGGAAAGGTTGAAGGAGCTGGGTATGTTCAGCTTGGTGAAGAGAAAACTGAGGGGGTTACATGACTGCACTCTTTAAATATGTCAAGGGCTGGACTGTCACAGAGAGGAAGGGACAGGGTTGCTCTCAGCTGTCCCTGAAGGTAGGACCAGGTCTAACAGTTTTAAGTTACAGGATAATAGATTTTGATTGAACATTAGAAGGAACCTCTTGACAGTAAGAGTGGTTCAGAACCAATTGCCTAGAGAGGTGGTGGAGTCCCCTTTTCTGGACGTCTTCAGAAAGAGGCTGGACAACTCTACCTGCTCGGGATGCTTTAGCTGGAGATTCTGCACTGAGCAGAGGGCTGGAATTGATGGCCCATGAGGCCCCTTCCAACTGACGACATGACCATGCTGAAGGTATTTATTTAGATTTGGCAATCAAACTATTGGGAATCTGCTAGTCAGAACCTAACTAGGCATTAATGGAGATGTATGGTTGTCAACTTTTATCCAACCTCCATAAAGGTTCAGCCTGTGGCATGGTTCATGCAGAGCTTGGAAACATTATTTTTGGGACTACAGCTCCCAGAATCCCCCAGCTAAGATGGTCAATGGAACAATGAGGAAACAACCTGGGGCAATGGCACAAGCTAGAGTTGTACATCTGGGGGTCAAACAAACCGTGGCTTTAAAACAAGTCAGAGTTTGAAATTCAAAAACAAACAATGGTTTGTGGCTGTTTTATAAACAATGGTTTGTTAGAAGAGGTGGATTCATACATCACAACAAGCCAGATTTCAACAAACCTTATCATGGATTGTCATGATGTGTGAACATGGTCACTGACGGTCAGGGCTGAGCCAAATAATCCAGGAGGAAGATTTCCTAGGGCTGGAAGCCAGATGGGATCAATTTGGTATATATCAAGGAGGGGCGAAGCAAATGTTGTACATTAGTATATGTGGACCTGGGTTCCAGATTCAGTATGTCTGTTCTGAATTAGTGCAAGAAGCATGCAAGAGAAGAGGACAACTCAGGCGGAGGAAAACAGATCACAAAGATTGCAGTACTATGGCTTTTGTTGCCAAGAGGATGTCTAGAACTGCTTTGGAATTTATATTTAAAGGATTATAGTTAAACCTTATACAAAGCTTTACTTCCACTCTCCACTTCCTATTCTGACTTTTTAAAAAATGTCAAGCCTGTAGCGAGGGCCGTTGTTGATTCTGAAATGTCGCACTATGCCATGGGCACTGTGTGTACTTTTATGAATTATTATTGGATTATAGGGATCTCTGTCCTGAAACCAACAGAGAAAATGCTTAGACTTCCCAGTGGGCCAAATATTTAAGTTGTCAACTTTTGGTTTTGAAGTGCCTTGACCACAGTCCTAAATGGGACAGCACCTGAAGCTAGTTTACTGTTCAGTTTAATCATCCTAGCCCAAACTATGATTTGTAGCTCTGGGAATGATGTGGGCTTATGTGAACCCTTTCCTTTCCCTTCCACTGTCTTATACACTACTTCCTCTTCCATTTTCAGATTGAACTAAGCAACCATTGTTTTCCTCAAGTCTGAACTGTGCAAACAAGGGGTTAACTCTAGACTGCAGAGCAAATCATAATCTGAAATGACAGTCTGCAAGCTATGTTTGGGGGTTCGCGCTAACCACGGTTGCCTGATCTGAGTGTCACAGCAAACAATTGTTGGAGCAACTTGAAAACACCGGGCAGAACTGGTATGTAAGAGAACAGAGGGAGGAAAAAGGCACAGAAGCTTATACAGCACTTCTCCTTCTCCAGGCTACATAAAGTGATCCACAGATAACTGTTTATTGAGCAGAGCTTACAGTGCATGAAAGACCCTGAGAAAATTGTAAACAAGGTCCACAGTAAATGCTCACTTATATTACATGCTCTGCTTTCTTGATGGCAGAGGTTGCTGCTGTACATCAGTTTAAATTATTGTCAGTACTTTTGTGGTTAATCTTCTACAGTTTAGCATGAGATAGCTGAAAGCTTGTTATTGGCATTTCTGTCCTCTCTGGCCCACCCTGTGATGCTCTCTTGATAGCGCATTCTTCTATAATTTGACTTCATGAAATTGGTCCAAATGTAGCAGTTCTCCCGCCTGTTATCTCTCCCACCCCAAAACAATCTGCTTAGTATGTGTTCATTTTTTTTAAAAGGATCATGCCATGGTGATGTAGGAATCTGGTGAGCAAGGGCCCAGCCCATATGATATGCTTTCTTTTCAGTGTGCACATTGGTGGGAGGCGATGCGAGGGGGTGGAGAATAGTGAGATTGGAATGCCTCTAAAACTGCTTACAAAGTATTCCCTTCAAACTGCTGAAGGCTCTGATACCCATTGATAATAGGCCTTTAGAACAACTTTAAAGATACATTCCCATGACCTCTTAAGTATTTTGAATGGCTGGAACTTGTCTCAAAGTTACCCTTGGTTGGAGGGATTGAGGGGGAGCTGAAAACAGCCCGGCAAAGAACCTTCCCCAGAGCAAACAACCCCCCCCCACACACCCAATGTAAGAGACAAAAGTTAAGAAGGTGATGTGTGTTAACTTGTTTCAGATCAGAGCTGGAAATGCATGTAACATTTTACAGCTGCTTGGAAAGCCATGTGCTATGCACACAGTAAGACAGACCTATAATTTGGATGCACACACTGGAATAGCTAAGTGTGTATTTGTACCAGTTGTCTTGTCTTAGGATAATGTGTCCCAAGATAAATATAAATAAATGACGCAATTTGAACTGGATCCTAGATAAAGTCACAGGGCCAAACTACACCTGACACTAAACCGGTTAGTAAAAACCTATGAGGTTATCTCATCTCCCACGTCTGCTTTTAGCCCCTGAAGGGCAGCTCCTGTTTTGTAACTTGTTGGCTCAGACATATTCTGGGAGACGGGGCAAACAGAAGGTGAAACAACTGCCAAAAATAGTAGCCCCCCCCCCAATAAATTTATTCCTTCCCCAGCATAGTGCCTTATTCCATGTATGCACATTCCATTTATCCGTATCCTCAAAAATTCCGCAGATGAAAATGACAACATGCTTGCAACATGTATATTCTCAGACAAAGCATCATGTTGAGGCTTTCTGCCCATTACACATTGCATGCTCAGCTCTGTACAGTATATAGTATGCTGTATTCTAGAGAGGGGGAAACATGTAGCCCTACAGTTTTTATTGGACCTGCATCTTTCATGATCCTTCACCAGTGGTTATCTTGGCTAGAATAGATGAGAGCTGCCACCCACCAGAAGCTTGAGGGCTGCATTTGCTCTTTTGGTTAAAGATACATAGATCTTCTCTATAGATTTTCCTTGGTTTTTTTCTGGGCTGTGAGTTGACGTTTCGCCTGCATCTGTGGCTGGCATACTCAGAGAGTGGCTGGGTAGGAGTGTATGTAGAGTTTATATACTGTACTGTGAACCCCTGTTGGGGAGTAAATGTAAATTTGTGTATTTGAGTTGTAATCCAAACTTCTGAGCATACAGGTTTGAGGAAGGGATCGATGCAGATGATATATAAAGTTTGAGGTAGTGTTGGCAAGAGCTGCTCTTCCCACCCCCATGTATTTTGCTTTAATAAACAGCTCTGATTTCTTTCCCTACCTTCCTAATCAACACCCTTGCAACTGGCAGTGGAGAAAGTGTTTTTGAGGAATATACAGTAGGAAGATATTCATCCTGTTTGCATCCAAAGTCAACAATAGCAGATGCCCTGGCAGTAATTATGGTGATCCTATTCTAAAGAAGCTGCTTTCAGTGTTATAATGCTTACCAGCAGAAACTGTTCTTGCTTTCCACTTTCCACTTCGTTATGCTGAGAGGCAAAGAAGTAAGAAGATTGCAACAACCAGTAATTTTAGCTATATAATTAAAATGGTTTCTGTACAGTACACAGGACTGGTCCTACCCTTAGGCAGAGGGAGGCAACCACCAAAGGAAACAGATGCTGAACAGCAATGGCAGCAGTCCTTCACCCATTTCTCCAAAGCCCTTGAATCATTCTCCTCTTTTGGAGGAGGACAGAGTTGTGTCTGCCACATGTCCTGTCCTGCACTTCATAAACTAGGCTGTTACTCTCAGGACCTTATCCCATGGCTAGCTATTCCCCTTGGCTTCTGTTTGCCTCAGGCAGCAAAATATCTTGGCCTAACCCTGGCAGGATATTACACCAGTCTCAGACGAATGAGATCAGCAAAAGATTATGATTGGATGGCCCATGTCATCTAGTTCAAAGCTTAAACTGAATGTGGGGGTTATGAAAAATTTGGCAACAGTAAAAGTTTTCTTTATGATTTGTTATCAGTAAACGTTTGATTTGTCTAACTATTTTATATACCTATATACCCAGGGTTGCATAAAAATTTCTCAGGTGAAAAGGGGTCATGAGTGGAAAAGGTTTTAAAAACCCTGATCTGGATAAGGGAAGACTGCAATAAAAGCTAGAGAATTTGGAAAACCATTGTTTGATACATACATCTCCCTTTTTTGAGCTCCTGACTGACTCAGTAATGGATCCAGACATATATTTAGAACTTTCTCAGACATGGGAAAACGTGGCAAAAAAAGCATCCAAAATTGCATCATAAGGACGAGATGATAGCCCAAAGGACAAAATTATCAGACACCCATGTCCTCACCTGTTCTTGGGGCATAGCACTGGCACGGATGTGGCATCACTTTTTTATTGATGGGCTAAGCCATCAATAAGAAGTTACATCTTATTCACGCCCATGCTACGTCCCCAGAATGGCTGAATGATGACGTTATCTGATAATTTCACCCTTTTGTGTTATCGTCGCATCCTTA
Organism: Gambelia wislizenii; assembly: GCA_030847615.1. Classification (NCBI taxonomy): domain Eukaryota; kingdom Metazoa; phylum Chordata; class Lepidosauria; order Squamata; family Crotaphytidae; genus Gambelia; species Gambelia wislizenii. The sequence continues at coordinate 430,580,063 of JAUMIR010000002.1, read as the reverse complement.
CTGACATGTTTTTTCATGCATCTGATAAAGTCCTTAGGCTCCTCAATCTGATCTCCCTTGATCCTCATTAATAACATTTGCTGTCTGAAGAAGACTGCACAAGCTAGGAGAGGCTGCAGCAGTTTGCTTTTGCTTGAGCCTACTGGGAAAGAGGCAAGATTTTGCCCCCTCCTATCCTCTCTCCCCGGTGGACTCACTCATGCAAATTACTTTTGAATTTTGAACTCAGTTTGCAGCAACTAAATAAGCTGAGTACAAAAAGGAAAAGTTGGAGGAAGAGACAGAAACTGGGATGTTTAAAAAGCTGCTGAAGGAATGGGACAACAGAGAATTAATTAGGACTGCCAAATTAGGATCCCACTTTAACTGTCATGGCTTTATCCTGCAGAATCCTGAGATTTGTAGTTTGACTTAGTTTCATTAACATTCTGTAGCAGAGTCCCACACCAAAGTACGACCATTCCAGGATTCCATTCCAAATTGTTATTTTGAAAGTAAGAACAAACTTCTGTAGCTCTGTAAAAGTAGATCCTTTCCTGGATAGCTTTAAAAAGAGACTGGATAATTCATGGAGGATGGAGTCATCAGTGGTACTCTTCAGATTGGGTACAGATCAGCTGGCATCCTGTTGGTATTCAGCATAAACATAAGTTCCCTTACACAAGCAGTTGATCTTTTTTGGGGTCATGGTATAACATCTGCATACAGTTTACCATGTTATAAGCAGAGTCCCACAACTATAACTGTTGCATGTGCTGTTGTGCATTCTTGGATGGTGTGTAACTACACCTCAGTGCCTTCAATGTACCACTGGATTTATGGGGATTTCAGAAACAGCAAGTACTGTTTCTGCATAAACAGATATGCAGTTGGTTGCCCAATGTTGGGTGGTTCAGTGGTAGGAGAAGGGTGGTGTAGTGTAACCACCAGTTAATTTCGTAAGTGTAGGTCTATGCTACAGAAGCATGATGCAGAATCTCAGCTATCAATTCCAGTATCAGTGGCAGCATGCCTTTGTGCATCAGTTGCCCAGGATGGTGAGATGAGAATGCAACTGCTGTCTTATCCCACAATTAATGGGTTGACCACCCTAGGAACAAAATGCTGGACTAGATGGCGCTTTGATCTAATCTAACTTTGGGGTCACTCACATGGGGGGAGGTAAAAATCCAGATGAAATTTGGACTACTTTGGCCCAGAGCTGTGGTGCATGAAATTCAGGCTACTCTGGCCAGGATTTAAGCACCACACTTCTGGCCAAATTTGGCTCAAATCTGTATCTGGAATTTTACTAGCTCAAGTCAAGTGGAGAGTGGCTACTGCTGGGGCTTGCTGTGTAGTTCCTTTTTTACTCTGAACTCAGCAGTTTCAGGGAGAATGGGTGGCTAGCCTCCCCACAAGGGGGGTTGCCACCTGCTCTCGCTTCAAGACAGAGTGGTTATCCCTGTGGGCACTGAGGAGTGGTAAAATGGTGGCACCTCAGGCAATGCTTGTCCTTCCTCCCCTCCCCACGCCCCAGAATCCAGAGCAGAGGGATTGATCACATGGCAGTTTTTTCTGGAGTTTCAAGCAAATTTCAGAGAAAACTGAGGTTTTTCTGGTGTGAATAGGGCCATATGTCATGTGTCCTTTTCACACCAGATTCGGGGAGAAGACCGCAGATTGTGTGGCATTATCAGGCCAGATTCGGGAGGAATTCGAGTTTTTTTTTTAAATAGTGTGAATGGTCTTCTTATGTTCCTATACCTTCATCACTGAAAAAAGAATTAATTACTAGTATACTTCCTGGAGGACAGAGATTTTACTGCCACTGTCTTCCATGTTCCAGGCAGCTTCTTGTGACTGCAGTGCTTTCTGTGATATTGACATTTTAAAAATGAAATACAAAGCAGCTATAAGGTACCAGAGAAGCCTTTCATGAATAGTAACAGAGTAGAGCAGCAAGACCATGGGGTGCTGGTGATAGGCAATGTTGTGACGAATTAGAGACCTTGTGATAGATAAGAAAAATGTGCATCTTGGGAACATTTAGACCAAATAAAAAGCAAGTGAATTGCAGATGTAGTCACTGCAAATTTACTGTAAGACCAAAATGAATTTTCTATTGTATTATTCCCCCCTCCCCCCGCTGCTCATGTTGTATTTACAGCATATCTGAGTATATAGGGTTTTCATTGTAAAATACATTCAGCAGTGGTTACTGGTCCCTTCTTTTGCACACTGGTAACAAGTGATAGCTATGGTGCCACTGCCCTTGTTTCTGAAAGATCCTCTGCCAGTGTCAACTATCTCCCACCCCACCCCACCCTCACTATTGCTGCTGCCAGTAGGTGTTTGGCACATTTAGTCTGGCTCCTCAGCAAAACCCTGTCTGATGTGGGAGACCCTACCAGCAGCTGTGATATCATCAGCCTCTTACCTCACATGAACTCCCACCACCACAGAATGGTAGTACCATGTTGTTGTTGTTGTTGTTTTTAAAGTCATTAGAAGACATGACTCCTTAGAAAAGACAATGATACGTAGCAAGGTAGAAGGCAGTAGGAAAAGAAGAAGACTGCATTACAGGTGGATAGACTCAATTGAGGAAGCCATGGTTCTGAGTTTGCAAGAGCTTAGCAGAGTGGCTGATACAGCTGACTTGGAGGTCTCTCATTCATAGGGTTGCCATAAGTCAAAGCTGACTTGGCAATTAACAACAACAACAACAACAACAACATTTTTTAAAACTCTGTGTTTGTATTTTTTTTAAAAAAAAATTGGGGAGTCCCAGGAAATGTGCAGGAATCATAATCATATAGTTATTTTCTAGTGCTCCACCAGAACCTACTGACCTAATTTCCCCCTTTTAAAGTGGATGGATCTATGAGCTTCCATTTTAATTCCTTACCATGCCCCTAAGAAAGGATTGCACCATAGCTTTATGAGACATATAAATGTGGGCTCTGACAGAGTGCTACTGACAGAGAGGATTCATAGGACACAATCCTTTCTTTGGTCCAGCACTGTCCCTGACATCCAGATAGGCCTTGTGTCTAATGCTATATGTACTTTCCTCATTACACCATCATGTTTCTTGTGTTGCAAATGACCACATAAATGAGAAACATTCCAGAATGGCTTTGGAATTACAGAATCATTGTTTTGCGGTTTCCTCTTTTCCTGCTTACATATCATTGTGGTTAAGTAACAGTCAGAAATCTGACAGTTTTCATAGAAGCAGACTGACACATCAGTTGAAAAAAAAATCGCAATGAGGTCAAATCACTGATTAATTAATTAATTAATTAAACCAATACTACTCCAAATAATTTAGGAGACTCTTCTACAACCTTATCTTTCCACTGGCTTTGATGGGATTATACTAGTACAACTAAAAACAGTTGGCCATTGTTCGTTGGTGTCTTCATAAGTGGTCTTAGGTATACGGGAATTAAAATTATGCCATTGCTTAATGTCCATATCCAGTTGAGGGCTGGTGTTATATACCTATGTAGCAGAATCAGCAAAGTGTCTGGTACACGTTGGTGACTGATGCACAATGGGACCAATGAGGAGTGTGCATTTGATTGCACGTTTGGTGCCTTGGTTTAGGGCACATTCTGTTGCCATTAAATATAAAGGTTGTGCAGCACAGTTATTGTGTAACTCCACATAGGGAGATATATACCACACAACCCTGATGAAGGAACTTGGCCTTTAAGTTGAAGTAGCCTGCATAGTTAAGTGAAAAGTAGATGAGCTGACATATTTGTAAATACATATTTTTATATATATCAAAACCCAGATACCTCCTCATGCAGGGCAACATAGATCTCTGATCTCCTTTCTTGTAGCTGCTGCCCACCTTGAGGTGGCAAAATCTTGGAAACTGGGACAGGTCTCCACAGAAGGGTGGTGAAAAAGGGTTTGGGATCAGTGGTTGATAGAAAAATTGCTTGATAAAATATACATGAAGACACGAAACCAACCCAACACATCCTTTTGTGAGACATTGTATCCTTTTATTGAATATATTAATTTGCATAACACAACTGTGCAACCACCAATTTTGCATCTGAATTTGTGGTCTGATGTCTTGCAGATAATTTGATGTACTTGATGTAATTTGTGTCAACAATTTCTATCAAGATTGTTCCGTTGTCTTGACTTGTTAATTTGTTGTTCATTATGTTATCTTTTTCTGAAACAGAAAATGCAATAAATATTTAATAATAATAATAATAACGATGATGATGATGATGATGATGAGTAGCCCAATGAAATCAGTGGCCAGTCTGACTCTCCTCTGGGAGCTGAGGCTTTTGGTATGGTCAGGTAAGGACTCCATGTCCTTTTGCCATGGCCACATGATTGCTTCCTTCCTGCCTTCATGTTCTTCCTCCCAAGTATTTCTCCTGCAGCCCTGCTACAATACAGTGGTAATACAGTAATATTCAGGAAGCCACAAGCAAAGAAAACAACAGCAACCCAAAACAGGAATCAGGCAGCTATAAATCCATCTTGACATTCTATTGAAATTGCTCTTCTGTCTCCTCCACTTTAATCTCTATGCTGAAAATATCATACGCAAAACAGTTTTAGATTTGGAGGAAGGAGGAGTAAAAATTAGAGGAAGAAACATAAACAGTTTAACATCTGCAAATGACACAATCTCTCTCTCTGGCTTTTCTTCGCAAACGAAGATTCAGGAAGGACTTATCCCACGCTTTCTGCAAGCGCGCTCATGACCAAAAAGGCCAATCCAAGATAAACAAGTCCGGTTGCAGAAAGCACAACAGAAGGTCTCCTTGGGTGATGTTTCCAGGTTGTGATTCTTTCTGCGTTGTCTTTTCTCTTCAAGACTTGTTCGGTGTGAGTTCTCAAATAAGGCTGCAGCATTGTGGATAGTGCATCTCCATGCCTCCTGATGTGAGGCCAGGGCAGACCACTGTTGGTGATAAATTTGGCCAAGCCTGAGATGTTGTTTCAGGGAGCCCTTGTATCATTTTTTTTGGAGCACCCCTCTTACACTGACCTGTGGCGAGTTCACCGTAGAGTAGTATTTTTGGGAGGCGATGGTCCTCCATCCTAGAAACGTGCCCTGCCCAGCGCAGCTGTGTTCTCAGTATCATGGCCTCAATGCTGGTGATCCCTGTTTGCTCAAGGGCAGCAACATTCGTCACATAGTCAGTCCAGTGTATATTTAGGATTGTGTGTATACAGCGCTGATGATAGCATTCAAGGAGGCAGAAAATAGGAAAGACTACTCTTACACTTTGAATTCAGTTTGCAGCCAAGGGATTAAGATGAATACAAAGGAGGAAAATGGAGGGGAGAGAGAAACCAGGATATTTTAAAAGCAGCAGACAAAATGGGACGGCAGAGGAATAATTGTTAATATCCCTGCCAAATTGGGACAGTTGGAGGGTATGAAACTATGGAAATATAATGAATGCTGGAGCTCTCAGCAGCTACATCAAGAACACCAGTTGGCCAGAGAATTTGGGAGATATATTTTCTCTCTTTGATGTTATCTTGTGGATCGGGATGTCAACTGCTGCAGCTGTGATTCTGTTTTATTTTCCAGGCACAAGGCCCAGAAGAAAGGAGTTATCAGAGGAAAAACTTGCTTTTCATTTTGTACTGTGTAATGAAAAGCATGCTCTCCCCACAAATGTTTAATAAAATAAAGAAGTTGTGCTAATGTTTCAGTGTAACTAATATTGCCTAATAAATCGTCCTGTTGACAGTTCAGGAACTGTCGCTTCCCTCCTTACAGTCAATTTCCCCCAACTGTTAAAGACTTTGGCAGGAATGTTCTGAGAAATTTCTCCCTGCAGGTGTGCCATGGAGCTAGAGCCAATACAGATGCAGTGGGAGCCAATCAAAAAGCTGCCCATCCACCATTATTCATACCTGGATCCAAGCTGATCAAGCACCGTCATGTTCTTCCTCATTATGGCAAGAAGCACTGCAGTTCTATTTAAACTAGAGTAATCATTTTAAAATGTGCACCTACACCCATAAGTCAGCATTATGGAATTTTAATGCAAATCTGTATTACCATTTGTCCTCTTTTGGGGTGATGCACTTCCTTTCTTTTGGCAATGTTAAGTGGCCTAAAGGGCCTCTTTGATACTGTCACCCAAAGTCCTTTTTGGTGTTCAGGTCAATCAGGTAGTGTATTTTTGACATAAACATCAATAGTGGAAGGAGATCTGTAATGACAGAAACGGAAAACCTCTGATTTAAACAACAGAAGATCATGGGATATAGTGCATAGGGCCAGCCCTATTGTTAGGGTGGGTGAAAGAAGTACATTAGGGGCAGATGCTAAAGTGCAGAAGTATCAAGCTACCAGCTGTTTCTCATGCACTTTCCAACGGTTGCCTTCTGTTGTATGTGCCACACAACCAGCTCTGTGCACCCTAACCTATCCTGCTGCCACAGGTGTAATGGTGGACGCTATCCCATTGCCAGTGCCCAACCAGAAGTCAGCCAGTCCACTGGGGAAGTGGTGGCATCATGCCCTTCACCTCAGGGAACAAAATGTCTTGGGCTGGCCCTGATGGTGTCAGCAGTCCTATTTTGTCACAAAGAAATCAGTAGGCTAGGCATACAAATGCTGGACTGAATTCTTCAATAGAAACCTGCATATGTATTAAGATTCTAAGCAGGCCTACCAACATCTCTGGCCTACCAATATCTGGGAGGGATGTAAGAGATCTTCCCAATAGCTGGGCCCATGAATGTCTTGCCTATACACAGCAATGTTCTCCTACACATTGGCTGGCATCCTATTAGTGACATACAAGCATGTAACTGTTTATTATACACACTTATGTCTCTTTTTGGACAGGGTACAAGGGCCTCTAGCCTTTTGTGACCAATCCAACCCTGCCCCAGCAGCTGTTAAATTTTGGAAAGGGGCCACTACTGTTGACCAGTGAGAAGGGGAGGGTAAGGGAAGGCAATTCTGAAAGTGAGCATGCAGCTGGTCTGGGCTCTAAGGAGAAGGGAAAGGGGTTAGCATTCCATCTGTGAGTGCATCCTCATTCCTTCCCCCTCCAAGCTGAGACCAGTTGCTTCTTCATATATGAATTGCCGCCCCCCTCTCTGCCCTCCCCACTCGTAAGCAGCAGCACCAGTCCCTCTGGGGGACTGACAGCAGCTGCTGGGGTGGTGTAGGGCATGGAAACGCAGAGGCACAGTGTCCTGCTCATCCTGCTTGATGGGGGATCTCATACCTCCAACATTTCACAGATGAAAACTGGGACACATATGGCCAAGGAACATCAGAGGGTGCTCAAGACAGCAAAAGTTATTGATGAGGAAAATCATGCAAGCTAGAAAAGGTTGCAGCAGTTTGCTTTTGCCTGAGCCTATTGCGAAGGGCAAGAGTCCTCCTCTTCTTTCCTTCCCACTGCAAAGTTAATTCACTGCAAACTACTTTTCTACTTTGAACTCAGTTTTCAGCACTTGAAGTAAGCTGAAAACAAAGGGGAAAAGTGGAATGAGGAGGAGAGAAGCTGGGACATTTTAAAAGCAGCTGAAAAAGTGAGACAACAAAGGGTTAATTGAGACTGTCCCTACCAAATCGGGAGAGTTGTAAAACATGGGGCCTTGGTGTATGAGTGCTTCACCCTTCCTTCCCCCTAGCAGCTGCTGGCTGAGGTGACTGGCCACCCTTCTTAATGGCAGGACCAGCAATTCCTATCTTTTGGCTTGCCAGGTTGCTTATTTTCCATCTGGCTGCCCTACCCAAGGCAGAGGGAGGACATAGAACTGTTTGATAGAATCTTCCTCTTGCATTTGCTGAGTGACTTGATAGGCCCCTTGGTTAATCACAGTACTCTGGAAAACTGTGATAGACATTTCAATTAAAAATACATAGGGAAACTGCAGCATGATCAATTAGACCACTTGCGAAGTGCTGACCATTTACAGTTTTAGACTACAGTTCCCAGAATCCCCCAGCCACCATAGCCACATTTATAGTCCAAAAATGGCTTTTCCAAGATTTGATCACTTGAGACTTTTCCATTCTGTCTAAGCCAGGTGTTTTGTTATATTTTTAAATTCCCCTTTATGGCTCCCCATCCCCTCTGTAGCTAAATAAGAAAGTGGGTCATGAGTGCACAAAACCAACCTGCCCTCCATCCTTGGGTTCATTCTTATTTCCAGTGTAAGACACTGATTCCCCCCCCCCCTTCCTTCCTGCAATTTTCCCCAACCCCTTACGGTCTTATCATTTTACATGCATTTGAACAAAAGACAGACACAAAACTGTATGCACAGTATTAATATTGTTTCGCCTGAGATTAATCATACCTTGGAAACAAGTTCCTCTTGCCAAACCACATACTTAAGACTGTGTGGCGTGAGTCAGTCAAAGAGCTGCTCTCATTGGCTGCCAAACTCTCCTGATGCTTCTTGGATTGCTTTGTCAATTTTCTATTGGTCCTGGGGTGTCACTTATAACTTAACAGAAGTTCAGTGACTTGGAGTAACCTCAACGGTGGGAAAATTGTGGGGTTTATCATGTGATGTCTTAATCCTTCGCTGCGTCTGGTGTTTCCTTCATTCATAACTGGAATGCTAATTGTCCTTATAGTAAATACAACTGACCTATAAACCTTAAGTGAAATGCTGTGGAAAGTTATTTTTATTGTTTGTTTTCTTCCTTTGCACAGTGATAAATATTAACTGCATTAACAGGTGATATGAAAACTGTATAAGGCTATGATGAAATCACAGCCAAGTCATGTAAAATCTCATAAACCTTTACTGGAAACAATAAGACTGCAAGCCTACGGTATATGCACTTTCTTGGGTATGTCCCATTGAAGCCAGTGGGGCTTACCTCTGAGTAGACATAAATAAATTGCCTTGTAAGGCAGCCTAAATACGTACCCTATAGGCATGAGAGATGAGATCCCATCTGATCTTGGGAGCTAAGCAGGGCCAGCCCTGGTTAGTATTTGGATGGGAGATCACCAATGAATATCAGGTAGCATATCAGCTTTGTATCTGCCAATGTTTGCAAAATAACATTGGCAGATACAAAGCTGATATTCAGCAGAAAGGTGGTGCAGCGTCACACCCACTTAACTATGTGAGTGTAGATTTAGAAAATGCAAGCACAATGGAGAATCTTAATTTGTGTTTTATACCAATGGCTCTTAACCTTTTCTTTACCAGGGACCCCCTTTAAACATCTTTTGTTGCCATGGTCCCCCAAGAATTAACTCAAGATTTAAAACAAAAACAAGAAGCCCTGGTGGCACAGTGGTTAAATGCCAGTACTGCAGCCACAATGTTGTGAGTTCCATTCTACATGGCTCCAAGGTTGACTCAGCCTTCTGTAGGTCGGTAAACTGAGTACCCAGTTTGCTGGGGTCAATTATCTAACACATTGTAAACCGCTTAGGGAGTGCTTTGCACTGATAAGCGGTGTAAAAATATAGTAAATGCTATTGCTATTACGGACTTTTTCGGATGCATGAAATATACCACAAGCAGCCTCATCGCGTTGCGAGGCTGCTGCATTGCAGAGCAACCGTTTTGTATGACGCTCGCCCCTGGCGGTACTGTTGCGGTACCGCGGGGAGAGTTGAGCGTCATATTTCCTCGATTTTTAAGCACGAAAGTTGATCGTGATTAAAAATCGAGGAAATATGATGCTCAACTCTCCCCGTGGTACCGCAACAGTACCGCCAGGGGCGAGCGTCATACAAAATGGATGCTCTGCAGCGCAGCAGTCTCGCAACGTGGCGAGGCTGCTTGCAGTATATTTCATGCATCCGAAAAAGTCCTAAAACAGCAAAAACAACAATAATAACACAATTACACCATCCATTAAACCTTTCCTCAGAGGCAGTGGAGGGGGAAGACTTTTCTCCTGCTTCTTCCTGCAAATTTGTGGCGGAAGCTGATTGAATGGCAATGCACAGGCCAAGCCAACCAGCCAGCCTTTGCCTTGGCTCCTGTCACGTGGCAACTCTACTGCAGGCAGGAGGTGGGCCGAGAAGCCTTCAAGCCTTTGTGGCCCCCCTGTGAGGACACTGCAGCCCCCCCAGGGGTCGCTGGACCACAGGTTATGAACTACTGTTTTATACCATGCTCAATTAGTTGTGGATGCATCCCACGCTCCCACAGCTAAAAATGATCACCTCATATTAGTGCACAACTAGCACACATTTGCTGCTTTTGTGAAAAAGAGCATGATTAGTCAGATGTACCACTGTAGTATTAGAAACCAAAAGACTTCTTCCTTGCCTTGTTCAGGAACCTTAAATGACCCCCAGGCCTGAGAAATATTTATAGTGAGCACTGTGAAAGAAGAAGAAAAAGGGAATTCTCTACAGTGAACCTGTTCTTTTCAGTCTGCTGAAGCTGTTTGTATAACTTGAGGGTAAAGTAACAAACTGTTTTTGTAAATCAGGGGATGATGGAGAGCCTTATTTAAACAAAACAAACAAAAACACCCAACTATTTCTCAGTTACTTTAGATTTAGGCTGAATCCACACCTGCAAAATAATTCAGCTCCAGTGTGCAGTATCCTGGCCCAGTTTGACCCCATTAATGCCACACTCAGTTAATTTAATCTGAACTCAAATTGGTTTTGGAAGCCACACATTTCCCCCCACCCTGAAATCACCTTGATACAAAAGGTTGTTTCTATGTGTCCATGTGTTCAATGCTCTCTCTGGCTTTTCTTCGCAAATGAAGATTCAATGAATCAGATTATTTTAGGCCACATGATAGCAGTGGCTGCGTTGTTTCTTTTCTTCCCGTCATGCATATCCCTATCAACCAATAACCTTTCTTGTTTTCTTATCATTCTTACTGCCCACCTGCACTCCCATTGGATGGCTCCCTCTCCCGGTTCCCTTGCCCAGAAGCATTTCCCCAATAATGGGAGTCAAAGTGGCTTTGTTGTTGTCATTTGCTGGTGAACCTAAGTCAACAGGCAACTTGAAAGCCCACACACACACACAGGAATGAGAGGCCTAGAAGTGTCCTGGTCATTAGCTGCCCTGCTCAGGTCTTGCGTACTCAGAGCCATGCCTTCCTTGATTGAGTCTTTCCACCTGTAATGCAATCTTCCTCTCTTCCTACTGCCTTCCACTTAACCAAGCATTATCCTCTTTTCCAACTGGTCCCGTCGTCTCATGATATGTCCAAAGTATGTCAGTTTAAGCTTAGTCATCTTGGCTTCTAGGGAGAGTTCAGGCTTGATTTGCTCTAAGGAGATTATCAGATATAGCAAAACTGCATCAGAAGATCGCGACAAGAACAGGAACAAGGGATATTATCAGACAAAGTTGTCCTTCAGCATCCCGAGGGTGTAGCGCAGGAGTAAATAAGGTGTCCCTTTTTATTGGCACCTTGTCCCCATCAATAATAAAGGGAAACCTCGCCTGCAGCAGTGCTACACCCCAGGAACGGCTGAGGATGCAGGTGTCTGATAATGTCTCCCTTCCTGTTCACCTCCCATTCTTCTGACACGGTTTGAGACAGTTTTTTGCCACGTTCCACCACGTCTGATAATCTCCTAAGACTCATTCATTTGTCCTTTTAGCAGTCCATGCTACCTGTAGAACTCTTCTCCATTCCCACATTTCAGGTGAGTTATTTTTTTTCTCGTTTGGGGGCTTAAATAATATTAAAACCAGAATAAATTAAAAACATACAAAAATACTGTGTGTATGCATATAAATTTTTAAAAGCAGGCTAGGAACTATCTAGGCCATGGCACTTGGAATATCATTCTCTGGATTGTAGTCTATATTGCTGACGTAAAATCTCTAATGTTTTATTGGCTTTTCCAATTAAGAGGAGCATCAAGGTCAAAACATGGTAGCCTGTTAACGAGTGATGGTGCAAACAGGTTTATCTTCAGTTCTCGAGAATCAACACTATGGCAAGAAAGACACCCTTTCCATAAATTTGTAATTGCATCACTTTCTTATAATGATTCCAGGTATTACACAACCCCTGTACATCTCATGTGTGAAACAGTGGCAGAGTTTCTATTGTATTGCTCTTCCACATTCAACATATTGAACTTCCACATATAAATTTCTTGCTACATCATTCATGCACATGCTCATCTCCTCTCGATTAGGAAACTATACTAAACCAAAAGAAAAAAGAAAAAAGAAAGAAAGAAAAAAAGGTTGCCACATTACATTCTTCCATCCACTCAGTCCTTTTCTTCTGCAACACACAGTCAAAATATTTTGCAACTCTGAACTTTTCCTTTCGTAGCTATATGAGAGTATCTTGTATTACCAGATTACTGCTTCTAGCAAGATGTCTTTCATTGCCTTATCATTACTGGAGAATTATCTTTTGATTGTTCTGTTTTCCCAACTGCTTTCCTCTTCCTCCAGCTTTCTCTCACCATTAAGTCCTGATATTACATCAGTATTGTTGCATCATTTAAAGAAGAAGAAACAGAAAGTTTTTTTGGCTTCCTGACTTCCACGTTGCTGGCTTTGTTGAGTGATTTATGTGGATTTTAATGTTTTTTGGTGATTTGGGTCTAAATGTCATTGTTGTGTACCTTCAAGTCATTTCCAACTTATGGCAATCCTGAGGTAACCCTAACAAGGAGTTTTCTTGGCAAGGTTTTTTTTTCTCATTGGTTTGCCATTGCCTTCCTCTGAGGCTGAGAGAGTGTGACTTGCCCAAGGCCACCCAGTGGGTTTCCATGGCTAAGTGGAGATTTGAATCCTGGTCTCCTGAAGTCCTAGTCCAACACTCAAACCACTACGCCACAATGGCTCTCTTTAGACCCATTAAATCAATGAAAACTCATTAAGTTAACCTTTGTGTAAATTCCATTGATTAAAGGGACCTACTCTTGTTAGGATTAACAATTGGTTGGGTGGTGAGAGTGGTAATCATGTAACCCTCCCAATGTTGTTGGATTGCAACTTCCAGCATACTTCACCATTGATTCTGCTGGCTAAGGCTGATGGGACTTGCAGTCCAACAGTCTCTGGAGGGTCACAGGATCCCCACCCTTAATATAGATCTTCGTATTTGTTTCATCATCATATATTAGTATTGTTTGGCAGAGAGACAGTTGATAAATACTAGAACTAATTCAGTGTGAATACCTAAGAGGTTTTGTGTTGCACACACTTAAAAATGTAAAGCATGAAAGCAACAAATGTGTGTTGGTTGGTAAATGTGAAGAGGCAAGTGTTTGGCAAAATTTCCTTTCTCGCTGAAGGAACTATGAAATAGCACTGAAAATCTGTAGCCTATCTTTGTGACTTGGTCATGTGGTTATATAGGGCAGGAGGGCATTGGATGCCATTGCCTCACTTTTAGTGTCGAAATACAGTACTTTCTTTTGTCTGCCTTGAATCTTCTGCCTATCACTTTCACAGAATGACTCATAATTACAAGTGTAATTGTGGGGTGGAGGAGAGATGAAAGAAAAAATGAGACTCTCTTTATCCATTCATACTCTTTATTAATCTTTTTCATACCTCCATCTAGCAGTCTGTTTCTACCTAAACTAAAAAGCCTCAAACTCTTCAGTTTCATAGTACAGAAAATGCTCCAACTGCTTCATCATTTCAGTGGCTCTTCCCTGCAATAGCTGACCTCTCCACCATTCAGATGCAGAAACAGAAAGCCTCTACTTTCAGTTGGCTTGCATTTAACCCCCAAGGATCATCAGGCTAGCCAGTGTGCCCTAGAAAGGGAGAGGGCAGACGGTAGAGTGAGGTGTACTGGTAGACTGAGCACATCCCATAGCATGTGCATTTTGGTAATTTTACATTCTGGAATTCATGAGTTTATGCCCCCAGCATTACTTCAGGGGTGGACAATTGTGGTTGTACATTCCAACATTTCACAGATGAAATCCAGGGGGTTGTCTAGACAGTGAAAAACTCCTCAGAGAATGTGAGGGGACTACTTATTGTCTCAATGGGATCCCGCAGCTATTCGACGTATTATGAAAGAAGGGAGGCAAAAACTCCAGTTACTCCGCAGGAAAAGCCTCCATGGCTTTCCTTGTATTTTTTTTTAAGACCCTCAGGAAATGCACTTTCCTGCTCATTCAAACACCAATGCGAGTTGTTCCGCAGTCCAGAGGGGGCGGAACTCTTCATCCGATTGGTTGGATGTGCACAGGCTTGCTATCAAGCGCCTAGAAGCACTAGTGATTATGCGCTTCTTATGTTTAAAAAAACTGTACAATCAAAACTGTACTGTTTTGGGTGGGTGTGGGGTGAGGAAGGTGAAGGGGACCCAGCAGTGCAGCACCCAGAGATGATGATGAGAGTGGCCACTGTGAGGAAGACGAGAACTGCCCATCCTTCTCCCAACCTCTCCCCTCTTCCTTCTCCAAGCCACTAGCCAAGGCTACTACCATTCCTGTGCAGCCTCCGATTCTGGCTGCAAAGGGACAGTAGCAGCCTCAGCCAGCTGCTTGGAGAAGGAAGAGCAGAGAGGTTCTTAACTGCCCCCCTTCCTTCTCCAAGCAGCTGGAGGCTCCTAGTTTACCACTGTCTCCCACAGGACTGGAATGGGAGAACAGCTGAAACACGCCGACATCATGCGATAAGGCAAGGTGGGACACACTACTCTCAGGCTTCACTTCAATTTCCCTTCTTTTGTGCAATAAGGCTCTTGGTCTTTTCTTTTAAGGCCTAAATCCAATTGCTAGTCTCATCTAGGGTAAACCCACTGGCTGAGTTGGACATTATCCAGTTTTGATTTACCACCAGCCATTGATTTAATGGGTCTACAGCTGTTGGACGTAACAATTGCTTTGAGGCCCATGTCTCCTCCCACCTTGTTTTCTTCATTTCCCACTCCTCCAACATATACACAAATGCTCAAACAAACCCTTCACTTCCAGTTTAGGAAAATTTAGGATTCAGGCCTAAGTGTTCAAACCTAGCCCTTGATTGCCACATTTTCAGATGCATCATCCCCATTTATATGCTGGGGCAACCAGAGATGCACACAATATTCTAAACAGCAGAGCCTGGTCATGTCAGCTGGAGGTTTCTGGGCACTGCTTCCCCTCCAACTATGCCAATTTGGCAGGGACAGTTGTGATTAATCCTCTGTCATCCCACCTTTTCAGTTGCTCTTAAAATGTCCCAGTTTCTCCGTTCACTTCCCCCCTTTGTCTTCAGCTTACTTGAATTGCTACAAACTGAGTTCAAAGTGCAAAAGTAGTTTGCACTCAATCAATTCAGCAGGAGGGATGAGAGAGGATGGAGGAGAATGTTTCCCTTCCCTGTAGACTCCGCTAAAAGCAAACTGCTGCAACCTCTCCTAGTTTGTGTGCTCTTTCTCACTCCTATGTTTTGCTGTCTTGACCACACTCTGATGCTGCTAGTCCAAATGTGTCCTGGATGGCACCCATGAAATGTTGGAGGATATGGCATTCTGTTACCTATCCTGACACCCCCAGACCCATATCTATTTCAATAATTGGCAATATTTAATAATTAGGTTAAATCTGGCCTTCCACACAGTGTGGCCATTAAAAATGGAAAATTCCAACAAATTGCAAAGACTAGCATTCAGACTCAGTCAGGTATGCACTTAAGGAGGGGTTGCCTAAATTCTAAAGAAATGCTAATTCGCAAGGCAGCTGAAGGCACGTAATCCCATCAGCCAAGGCTGGAAGGCTCAACCTTGTAAACAACCCTCATTCTTTCACCCATCCCTAAACAAAGGAAGTTGCTTCCTCCCTTTCAATTGCAAAGAATCTGCACATTAAGATGCTATTAACATATCAGGAGTATCTTTGTCTCAGCTCGAGCAAGTCCAAGAGAGATTGTTTTCTACTCTTAATCCTATCCCCAGAAGGCAAATATTGACTATAAAAACCCTTCCAAAATTCCACTCAAGCACGCACAGATTCCCTTCCTGTGGACACTGTCAATCTGTGTAGCCAAGTGCACAGTTCATCTTCCTCTCGACTCCACATCAAACTGTGTAGCCAGGCTCACAGATCCCCTTCCTGTGGACACTACGTCCATCTGTGCAGCTGTTCCAGATTGGGACCCCCACTCTGCTGGTTTCTTCTGTGACCTCATCTGTACAAGACAGGTGTCGTATCACCCACAAACAACTCCCTTCTCTATCCCCCTATCTCAAGTTCCCCCACTTTATTCGCTAGTCTTGCATGAATGCTTGAAGCCTGAATGTGTGTGTGAATCTTGTTGTTGTTTTCTCCAAATAAAGATAATTTTATTGTACTATCTAGCTTAATGTCTCCTCCCGATTACTGGTATACAAAAGCCACAAGATCTGCTATCTGTTGCCTCCTCTTTGCATAGCTGAGTCAGCCGAGCCGAGTACATTAATTCCCTGAATTAATGTCAATGTTATGAGGGTCTTCACAGCCCCCAAGCATAGAGGGTAACAATTCTAGTTTTACGAAGGAACTTTTCCACACTCTGCCAAACAGTGTTGTGTCAGGAATTCCCCAGGATGGCTTTTGAAGGCAAGAAGATGCTACTTTAAAGATTAGCACTTCATTGCCTCCTGGATGCCCACTTACTCCTGGCTCTTCAAAAACAGGCATAGAATCCTACAAGTGTTCTTTGCTCACATAGGAGCCAAGTCAGAAATGGACAATACAGTGTTGTAATCCAGATTATTAGACAGTATTTAAGAAAAAGGAAGGTATGTTTGCATAATGCTGTTGCATAATGTTGTTTCAAATTACAGAAGAGAGCAAAGTTGTCTGCTTTGTTCTCTTACTCACCCAGCTAATGCAGCATCTGACATTTGGTCTTTTTGGTGGGTCTCATATTTCTTGCTAGTGAGATATGGCCTGACTCTCTGGGAACCAATGCCAAATGGAGTTTGTAGATTAGAGCAAGACTCACAGAGTGTTTGTATGTGGAGAGAGGGCGGGGTGGGCTGTGTATGTGAGTTTCAGGAATGCCTGGCAAGCTTTTACACACACGTGGGAGTGCACTGCTCACTTGGGTTAAATGGGGAGAACATTTGAATTAATACTGGAAACAATAGGAATCTTTGCAAGCATTTGCACTTTTCAAAAAGACAGTAACAGTAACAACAACAGATCACTGTTGTTATTTCTTATCCACCTCTTCCCATGGGTCAAGGTGGGGAACAACAGGTTTATACAAAACAACTAATATCAATTAAAATACGTATCGGTTAAAATACATAAACCCATTAAAACACATGATATCAATTAAAAGAAAGAACAAGTACATATTAAAACAGTTTAAAATTCAGTTTAAAAATCATCTGGATAGGCCTGGGTACTACACAGAACACACATACATCTCCATATACATACAGGTCGCCCGCTATATCCAGACTTACCAGAAATACTCAAAACCACGGGTAATGGCGAACCTCACAAAATCACACTGGAGGATCTAGGAAATGCCTAGAGGGGCTGCTTCTCTAGACATCTCCAGAGCGACTATGGTAACTTCTGGCGGAAAGTACCATAGAGTTGCTCGGGGGAACCTAGGAAATGCCTAGGGAGACCATATTTTTCAGACAGTGAATAATTGAAACCAAGGCTACCAGTCCTGTGCATACAGGGACGCACATACGATGTGTGTGTGTGTGCAATTAACAAGAAAAAGATAAGTAAAATATTTTTGCTTCTGCCTTCCTCAGTTGTTAAGATGAAACTGAGCTACATTCAAGGTGGCAGTTTAGAATGCTCTGTTTCTAGCATTTTTTAGTGAATGATGGTATTCTCTAAGTTGAGGCCATGTGAGTCTTAAGTGTATAGATCCCAAAATTTTCCCTTTGGTCCCAAACGTCTGCAGGAGAAGGCACCTCAATGTCAAACAATAACAAATAAGAGAGGCTGTGATTTTCAAAGCTGAAATGTCTGGCCACTTGATTGTAGATTTAGGTTCATGAAGTGTGTATGCAGAACTGTGGCAGTCTTCCCCCCATATTGCATATGACATCCTGCATGTTTGCATTCAATCACATAAATAAGATTGCAGGACCAGTAAGTCCCCTCCCTCCCCCTCTGGCTTTTCTCCGCAAACGAAGATTCAGGAAGGACTCATCCCACACTTTTTGCAAGCGCACTGATGACTAAAAAGGCCAATCTGAGATAAACAAGTCCGGTTGCAGAAAGCACAGCAGAAGGTCTCCTTGGGTGATGTTTCCAGGTTGTGACTCTTTCTGCATTGTTGTTTCTCTTCAAGACTTGTTCAGCGTGAGTTCTCAAATAAGGCTGCAGCATTGTGGATAGTGCATCTCCATGCCTCCTGATGTGAGGCCAGGGCGGACCATAGTTGGTGATCAATTTGGCGAGCCTGAGATGTTGTTTCAGGGAGTCCTTGTATCGTTTTTTAGGGGTGCCCCTCTTACGCTGACCCGTGGCGAGTTCACCGCAGAGTACTATTTTTGGGAAGCGATGGTCCTCCATCCTAGAAACGTGCCCTGCCCAGCGCAGCTGTGTTCTCAAAATCATGGTCTCAATGCTGGTGATCCCTGCTTGCTCAAGGACAGCAACATTCGTCACATAGTCAGTCCAGTGTATATTTAGGATTGTGCGTAGACAGCGTTGATGAAAGCGTTCGAGGAGTCGTAGGTGGTGGCGATAGGTGACCCATGTTTCAGATCCATAAAGGAGAATAGACAGTACAATGGCTCTATAGGACCAGTAAGTAATGTGTTGTTTAATGTAGTAGGTCCCGCCAGTCACTGTACTCCTAAAAGTGGTAGTTTGTTCCTTGAGTATCCTGTGTCAACAAGGCACCTGTGAAAAAGGTGCTTACACAAAAGTTCCAGAGATTTTCTCTGCTCCAAAGACAGGGATTAAATTACTTTTTCTTTGAGACTTTTACATGTACAATCTAGAAGACAAAGACCATAGTTTCCCTATGACCAGTGTCACCACTGTTTTTCTGTATCCTATTTTGCTCTGACCCTACCCACACAACTGTGTAACCAGTCTTAAATAACTATGTAATATTGAATATTGTACTCCATCAGTGTGTCTGAAGTAGTAGATTAAATGAAAGCTCATGTTGAAATAAACCACTCTTTAAGGTGTCACAAGACTCCTCTCTATTTCTTTTCCTCCTTCCTTTTTGTAGTATGTGGGGAAATAATCATTGTAATGTAAAAGCAATCTTGTGTACCTCATTCACATCCTAAGATAAGTCTAGGGTTTTTCCCTGCATGCTTTTGTTCTCCCACGTTCCCTTTCTCTTATTTCACTGGGCACTTCCAGCCACCTGGAGTGCTGGGTCATTCAACACATGACCTAATTTAAATTTTATTGCTCTGTGTAAGTTCTCTTTTAAGTTAGAATCTCCATGAGGCTGTAGTCATCTTAAGCCATCTTAAGCTATATTATCTTTGTTTAGCCATCTTTCCTGCAACCATGCCATGATGTTCACCATGCAGCCTCTTACCGCTGTAGGCTGGGTGAGTTTTTTCTACTCTAAATACCATTAGTTAGTTAGGAACCTCTTTTTAAAGTTTGTTTTAGTATGTAGATTGAGATTGATATACCTTCAGTAAACTTTGATTTGCATTTTAAACTGACTCCTTTGTTTTGTAATGAGTCTAATTTAACTGAGTGATCTCAGACCTCTGAACACACCTTTAAAATGTTAATTGATCTTGTCTTAGCATTCCTAAGTTGCACTCTGCATGAATTTAAAAGTAAATGATTTTAAACTCTTTTTAAAGAAGATAATTCTTGTTGCTTTTTAAAAGGACTAGATCCTGGAATTTTTTAATACAATTTTATTTTTTAGATTCATTACTCCTACACTTTTTCTAATGAAACAGACTCCTCCAGACAAGGCAAACATCTCATGAAGTTTCCGTATTTGTTGCTACTGTATAGGTCTTGGTATTTAAAAAAAAAATATCCAAATGACATTTCTGTTGTCTTAGACTATTTTCTGGCAATTCCCAGCAGCAGCTGGAACATTTCATTCTTAGGGGCTTACTGTACTCCGAAGAAAAGCAGCAAGAAATTCCGTCTTTCCTGCTGCCTTATCACATGGCATAATCATGTTTTCATTCTGGTCCCATGAGGGAACCAAGGTACAACCATGTCTTTTTGCTAACTAGAACAACCTGTTAGCAAAAAGATCCAGTTTTAGCTCGGTTCCTCCATGGAACCAGAACAAAAGAACACCAGAAGAATGACAACATCATGCATTAGGCAGCAGGGAAGATGGAACATTCCTGCTGCATTTCTTCAGAGTGTGGTAAGCCCCTTACACTTGAGTGGGTGTCTTTTTATTTCCATGCCTTATTGGAACAAAAAGTGTTCCCTTCTTTTCTACTCTGTTCTCTCTTTTTTTAAAAAAAGTGTGTGCATGCTACAATTCTACATTAGTGTGTCAATGAAATGGCACTTTTGCACTATAATCTCATAAGAAAAAAAATAAAAAATCAGAGGGGGAAACATTTGCCCTTCAAACCATAGGATTGTCTTAGGAAACCCTGGCTGCAGGTTCAACAGCCCCTCAGCATAGCATAAGTTTCTGCATGTGGAGATACCTTACACCAACACTACACAACCGCCATCCAAGATAGCAATGTTGTGCAACACATGTCTAATGAATTATTTTTTCCATCACTGGGTGATATGCAACACAAAACTGCACAGTGCAACTGCAATGCACACCTGCAGTGCATGACTGCAATGTGCAACATTGCTGTACGTGCAACTCTACTTCTGCCACTGCCAACAGAATATATCTGTTGTGCCCTGGTGAATAATTAACACTAACAGGATGTCATGCAGCCTGTGCTCTGTTGTGTTTTGTTTCTTTTAAACCTGTGGAAGAGTCCCAGTGCAGATCCAAGAAATCACAACTGTCCTCCAAAACAAGGGGCTGTACCTGGGTGGCGAAACCCTAGGAGCAATATCTTGAGAACTCACACTTCTTTAGACCAATCTGGGTAATTCCCTGAAAACAGTTCCAATAGGTAAAATTTCAGAGCTTGTAAAACAAAATACAAAGATTGAAAAACATGAAATCTGTTATCTCAATCAAGGTAATTACAGCATTTTTTTTCTCACTCTAAACTAACATTTTAAGAGCTCGGGCTTTTATTTGAGGATTCCTCACCCACTGGACAAAATTAATCAGTCCGTTGGGGTTACACGAACACCCTCAAAAGGGATGCCACAGACATCCCTTTGCAGGTGTGGACTGTCAGCCTTGTCTCTTTTGATAACATCTGGCTCCATTACTTTTCTCTTTTTTTATGTTGGTTTCTTCTCTTTCTTCTTCTAAAAAATAAAACCTATTTCTAATTATGTCTTTTTGTTTTTATTCCCTACAACATCACTGGGGCTGCCAAATAAATGCTTATCTATTACTGTTTATTAGGTGCATTTCTATCCCAGTTTTCATCTAATGAACTGAAGGCAGCATACATTACGACCCTCCTGGCTTTATTCTCAAAACAAAATGTTGAGATAGGACAGGCTGAGAGAAAAAGAGATAGGAGGGAGGGAGGTGAGCGAGAAATTGAGAGAGAGAGAGAGAAAGATAAAGAGAGAAAATATGCCTTGGCCCGAAGTCATCCAGTGAATTTCATAGCTCATTGGAACCTAGAACATGGATATTCCAAATCATAGGGCTTGTCCACAGCAGGGGCAAAACTCTGGACTCCCAAAATGTTTTGCCTTAGAGCCACCCCAGAGTGGCCCCACTACGTGTCACTCCACAGGGACATGGATTTGATTGTCTACATGTGTCCCTGCATCTGGATGTTGCTGAGGTGCACTGCTGCTGCTTTTCTCCCTCAGCTCCCTGACAGCGCTAGGACAGATCTGCTGCCTGGCAGGCGCTGCCATTCCCCTATAATGCCCAAGCCAGGTCCTGGCCTGGAATGAGGACGGGAAGGTTTTCCCCTCCTCGCCACCAATACTGCTGGTGCACAGTTGATTGGTCTGAAGCAAACAAAGTGCCCAGATCAAATACCAGGCAGCAATCTGTCCTGCCTCCCCACTCCCAAATCCAGGGCAGAATCATTGTTCACACTACAGGAAACACCAGAGTTTCCAGCAAACAGTGAGTTTTTAAAACCCGAGTTAAAGGTGGTATACCCCACGTTTGGTGCGGATAGGACTGTATGTCAAGTGGCCTTATCACACCAGATTCTGGGATGTGGCTTCATTGCGCCAGATTTGGGAGGGGGGTATGGGTTTTTCCCCCTTGTCTAGACAAACCCTCTGTCTAGCATTGCTGATATGCGGTATTGGCCTTAAATTGTGTCATGAGTCAAAATGACTAATTAATGTTCCTCGGCAATGAGTGAATATTCCTTCATGGGAGTTGTGGAGACTACGTGGACTTCCAGCAGTTATTGGACTTCTTGTTGTTCTAATTTTCCTCAAGTCAGCTATGACGTGTAGTGACCTTATAAGAAACCTCCATGAAAAATCAGCATCCCTGCTCACCTCTTCCAAACTCAGGGCTTTGCCTTCTTTTCCTACTGCCTTCCATTTCACCAAGTGTTATCATCTTTTCCAAACAAATCATGTCATCTTATGATATGTCCAATGTGTGATAGCCTCATTTCAGTCATTTTGGTTTCTAGTGAGAGTTCAGACTAGATTTGCTTTAAGGCAAATGTAGTCTTAGTGGACCACAAACTGAATATGAGTCAGCAGTGTGATGCAGGAGCTAAAAAAGCCAATGTGATTCTAGGCTGCATTAATAGGAGTATAGTATCTAGACCAAGGGAAGTAATAGTGCCACTCTATTCTGCTTTGGTCAACCCTCACCTGGAATATTGTGTCCAGTTCTGGGCACCACAATTCAAGAATGATATTGAGAAGCTGGAACGTGTTCAGAGGAGGACAACCAAAATGGTGAAAGGGCTGGAAGTCGTGCCCTATGAGGAGCAGCTTAGAGAGTTGGGTATGTTTAGTCTGGAGAAGTGAGGGTTAAGATTTGACATGATAGCCATGTTTAAATATGTGAAGGGAGGTCATACTGAGGATGGAACAAGCTTGTTTTCTGCTGCTCCAGAGACAGTGGACTCAAACTACAGGAAAAGAGATTCCACCTAAACATTAGGAAGAACTTCCTGATGGTAAGAGCTGTTCGGCAGTGGGATGCACTGCCTCAGAGTGTGGTGGAGTCTCCTTCTTTGGGAGATTGCAAGCAAGGGTGGGATGGAGAGAAGAGAGGCTGTGGGGGGAAAGCAACTTGACAGGATGAAAATATTTATACTGTAACAAAAAAATTAAAGTGTTAATGCTGTTTTCTTAAGGCTTAAAAGAGGAGCGGAAGAGATAAGTTGTTACATAATTGATATTTTATCCCTGTAAAGCTCTCTAAGTGTTGGAGAGACTGTCAAGAGTAAAGTCACTATGGGCCAGATGTGGCTACAATGTAACAGAGGTTAAACATTTTTGGAATAATATTTTAAAATTCATATCAGATATGCCAAATCAAAAGGTATACTATTGTGAAACTCTTCTTCTCTTTTCCATGTTCAAAGGATCTAATTCATCCCTTAAATACACGGCTTGAAAATATTCTTTAAAAAATAATAATCCAAAAAGCAAATCTTGATTTTGCCATCTTCTATAAGGGATGCCATTTTGCTATGCCATTACATATAATGGGACTTGAGTATTCACGGATTGAGTAATCTGTATATTTGGACCTGCTGATATTGAACTGGTATAGGTCTTGCAATTCTGTTGTATTTTATACAGTAGGACCCCCATATCCACTGATTCATTATCCACTGGACACAAAACAGCACACCTACCATAGAATCTTCCTAGAAAACATGTCCTCTCTAGCCATTTTCTAGGTTCCCCCAAGGCAACTCCATAGTATTTTAATGGAGTTCCCATTATTTTCAATGGTGTTTGCTATTATCCACAGTTTTCAGTATCCACGCACCCCCAGAACCAATCCCCAGCAGATACGGGGGTCCTACTGTATTGTTAATTTACTTTGTATTTTTGTTATTGTTAGAAAGTTGAATTTTAAAAAAAAGAAGAATCCAGTTCTACAAAAGCTGAAATTTGTCTCTAATCTCCAGTATCTCCCCCAAAAGGCTACATGTGCCTGGGGTCATATTTTGCTTCACTAGAGCAAGGCCATCTATGCATTGGTGGAAACAGTCTATGCTCTCCTTTGGGCATAAACAGCTTTATTTGATGTAGTGCAAATGACGATTGGGATCTGGCCAAAGGAACAGAGTACCTACCTGGTAAGAAGTGGGGTGTTCTTTTCTTGTGCTAGAATTGTACAGGCTGTGAACTTCCAGAATAGACTAATACTTCACAAAAACCCTGTTTCCAAGGGCCCTTTCCATATTGCACAATAATAGCACTCTGTTCCACTTTAATTACTCAATCTTTGATTTTTTGGTTTAATCTGCTTTTGTGCATTTGGGGATACAGGGCTGGCCCAAGACATTTTACTGGCTGCAGCAGAGCAACAAATGACATTTCACGCTCCCAATGTCAAGGTGCACTTTACCCAAGGTCCGTCAATTATTTTGATAACAGCAGGAGAAAATCTCATATGAGCCTTTCCTCAACAGATCATGATAGCGGGGGAATTCTGGGAGCTGTACACAAAAAAAAAGAAAAGAAAGTAATTTCCCCAAGCTTTGGAATACTGACGTAAAAAATCAAATAGCTAACCATTTGCTGCCTTTTCATGACAGTCTAAGTCTGCTGCTTAAAACAGGTGTCTCACATTCCTCCAGCATTTTACAGATAAATACTGGGACACCTGTAGCCAAGCAACATCAGAGTGTGGTCAAGATGGCAAAAGTTATTAGTGAGAAAGAACACACAGGCTAGGAGAGGCTGCAGCAGTTTGCTCTTGCCTGAGCCTGCTGGGAAGGGCAAGATTCCACCCTCTCCTCTCTTCACCCCCCTGCTGAGTTAATTTAATTGAGTGCAGACTACCTTTGGACTTTTAACGCAGTTTGCAACAATTGAAGTAAGCTGAGAATAAAAGGGGGAAATGGGAGGACGTGAGAAGCTGGGACATATTAAAAGCAGCTGAAAAAAGTGAGACAACAGAGGATTGATTGGGACTGTCCCTGCCAAAGCAGGACAGTTGGAGGGGATGGTCTTACTTGATCTTAAGATTTTATTTATTTATTTATTTATTTAATGTATATGCCACCTTTCTTCCAGAAGGGACCCAAGGTGGCTCACAAAATCGCATAAAATACAATTTGAAACCATTAAAAACCTCAGTATCAAAATCTAAAATTATATAAAATATATAAAAGATAAAAATAAGCAAGCAATAAATAAATAAATAACTAAATAAATAAATACACCCCCTAATAAAAGCCTCCATAAGCCCAGCAACGTATTAAAAGCCTGCTTGCATAAGAACATCTTTGCCTGCTGGTGAAAGGAAAGCAGGGAAGGGGCCAGCCTAGCCTCCTGTGGAAGGGAGTTAAGGCCAGCGTTGTGGCAACAGGCCATCTAGGAGCAGAACAAGTGTCTAAGAGCTGGAGAACTAGCCAGGCATCCCTCCATTCACACACAGGCAAACCAGCATGAAGAAATCACAACCACCTTTACCTTGTCAAGTGCTCTCATCCCTTCTAAAGCCAAGACTCCCTCTGCAGAGTCTTGCCCTGCTGCAAAAAAAACCTTTTCCAACAATTATTTCAGTAGCAAGATCTCTCTCCCATCCCATACATACACTCTAAATCTCTCTCTGCATTGCTAGTGGCTTGCAGCTTGACAAACACCATGATTCATTTTAGTGGTAGGTCCTCCCTGGTGTCTATTAAAGCTCAAAGTCTCATTAACACTGAGTCAACACTGGGCACAGCCCCCTGTTGCTTAATGAGGCATTTACTGCCAGACTAGTGGTTCACTAATCACCTTGGTTTTTTATGGGGCCTAAGATTTAAGAGGAATGGTAGAAGCTTCCAACCCAAAAAACCACAGAAGGACTTTGCCTCCTCCTTAGATGAGATATGAGAACAGAGGCCTTGTTTTACCTCACATAAGACCAAGGGCGTTTCCAGATGGGCTGTTTATTCCTGGCAGGCACGAACAGGATCATAAAAGGGTTACCCTTTCAGATGACGTCGACCCTGTCCGTCCTGCTCCTGTGCTTCCCTCGTGATATTTTATTCACAGAGAAACATCGTGAAGAGACCACCCATTCCATTTCTGTCATGGAATCATGGGTGGTCTGAAAGGAACCCGTTCCCCTCCCGTTATGCTGGTACAATGCCAGTTGCGGGGGGGGGTCTGTTCCAAACACTTCCGGTACAGATCGGGACATCAAGGTAAGTAGCATCCTTTGTTTTACCCTTCCTGGGTTGGTTGTTTAGTTTAAAGTGTGTTCGGGTTCTTAGGTTTGCTTTTATTTTTTAAATTCCCTGTGCGAGCATTTTCTTGCGAGAACAGGCAGGATTTGGTTTCCCTGTAGTAAAAGCAGCTTTGGACTTTTTTGGACATTAAAAATACAACGGAAGCAGCCTCGCCACGTTGCGAGGCTGCAGCGCGTCCCTTTTGCATGACGCCCGTCCCTGCCGGTACTGTTGCAGTACCGCAGGGACATTTGAGCATTATATTTAGGCGATTTTTACTCACAATCAACTTTTGTGAGTAAAAATAAGCTAAATATAACGCTCAAATGTCCCTGCGGTACTGCAACAGTACCGGCAGGGACGGGCGTCATGCAAAAGGGACGCCCTGCAGCCTCGCAACGTGGCGAGGCTGCTTGCATTGTATTTTTAATGTCCGAAAAAGTCCTTTGTGACAGATGCATTTACTGCAGGGGAGGGAGATGCATTTACCCAAGGGGAGGGGGAGCAGTTTCTTTCCCGCTTAAAGGTAGGTGTGTGAACATTTTTGATTTATTCCGTAGCATGGAGGGGAGTGGGGCGGGAGGGTGCTAGTGACAGGAACAGGACATTTTCAGCAGGTCTGAAAAAGTCCTGAGATTTATGTAGTGCGGGGCAGAGATTTATGTAGACCTTTTACATGTGGTTGAACTGATCCCATCATCCCTCACCTTTGGCTATGGGGATGTAGTGGCTGGTTACAGAGCGTAACAACTCTCAGAATCCCCCAGCTGTCATGAGGTCAGCCTTGCAGGGGAGGACATTGGGGGGGGGGAGAGGTCAAGGGCCAGACCTTCAAACTGGATGCTGCAAGGAATACATATTCCTTACAAGTTGTCCATTGAAAATGAAGTCCATGTTTATCTTCCAATGGCCAACCACAGAAAAACACAGGCATGCTAAATGCAAGATATGTAGGCAAGGAAATGATGTTTATATAACCTGCTTAGACAGTGCCTATACAGCAGTATAGATGTGTAAGTGCTATTGCTAAACAATTTGTAAGCTGCTCCGAGAGCCTTTGTGGCTGAAGAGCAAGGTATAAATACGCCAGTAAATAAATTATATTGATTGGGGGACTCAGGTAATTGTATTCCAAATAAAATTTTGTCTAAGCTTTGGTTGGTAATATGAGCCAGGATCCCCAGTATGACCCTGCTGTTTCAAGGTGAACAAACCAACCAGGCTGAAACAGAGAGAGGCAAACTTCCATTTCTCAATACATCATATCAAAGACTCATAGAACTGTAGAGGTAGAAGAGACCCCAAGGGCCTTCCAATCCAACCCCACTCTGCCATGCAGGAATGCCCAATCAAAGCACTCCAGACAGAAGGCCATCCAGCCTCTGTTTAGAAACCTCCAAAGAAGGAGACTCCACCACACTCCAAGGCATTGTATTCCACTGTCAAACAGCTCTTACGGTCAGGAAATTCTTCCTAATGTTTAGGTAGAATCTCTTTTCCTGCAGTTTGAATTCATCGCTCCATGTCCTAGTCTCTGGAGCAGCAGAAAACAAGATTGCTCCATCCTCAATATTGTAGTATATGGGGAAATAATTAATGTAATGCAATCTTGTGTACTCCATTCACATGCTAAGATAAGTCTAGGAATTTACCCTGCATGCTTCTGTTCTCCCAACTTCCCATTCTTTTATTTTACTAGGCAATTCCAGCCAACTGGAGTAATGGGTCATTCAACACATGACCTAATTTAAATATTATTGCTCTTTGTTTAAGTCTCTTTTAAGTTGAGTTTCCATTCGGCTGAAGCCATGCCATGATGTTTGTTTTCAAGTCACCATGTAGTCCTCACCGCTAAAGGCTGGGTGAGTCTCATTCTACCCTAAATCCTCTTATTTAGTTAGGAACCCTTTTTAAAGTTTGTTTTAGTATGTAGATTAAGATTGATATACCTTCAGTAAACTTTTGATATGCATTGTTAAACTGACTCCTTTGTTTTTTAATGAGTCTAATTCATTGGATGATCAGACCACACTTTTAAATGTGAATTGAGCTGTCTGTCTGCATTCTTAACCATCACTCTGCATGAATTTGAAAGTGAAGTGATTTTTACTTTTTAAAGAAGATATTTTTATTTCTTTTTAAAAGGGCTAGATCCCTGGAATTTTTAATACATTTTTATTTTTAGACTCATGCCTCCTACAAATATGACATCCCTTCAAATATTTAAACATGGCTATCATGTCACCTCTTAACTTCTTCAGGCTAAACATACCCAGCTCCCTAAACTGCTCCTCATAGGGCATGTCTTCCAGACCTTTCACCATTTTTGTTGTCTTCCTCTGGATATGCTGGACACTCCTCTAGACACATGTTGAATGGGACTCTGATAAGGTCAGGTTCCCAGCCAAACATGGTTACATAGCCTACTTCTGACTTTGAACTTTTTCAAATGGGGTAAAAAACCCACCAAGGTCGGGAGGAGGATGGTGCTGTCCTGCTTCCAATGCTCCGTTTCAGATGATGCCGTCCTCTTCCCGTCCTTTGTTCTGCCTCCATCCTGCTTTCATTTTTCCTCCGCTGCTTTTTATTAACTGAAGTATAATTAATGAGTAGCTCTGAATGCAGAGATTTATGCTACCCAACAGCCCTAATCTAGGATATCAGCGATTTCATCTTCATTTAAGACATTTGATACTGACTCCAAGCAGCTAGCTTCCCACACAAACCAAGAGGCCGGTCATCTAGTATTCTGCACTAATTCAAATCCAAAATTTTTACAATGGCCAGGTGGAACAGGCATAGTTCAAGATGTGGACAAGAAAGAGCCAAACTGATGACATGCTCTGCAGTCCCATCCCTCCCTCTGTTGCAGTCTGATGGAATGATAGTTACTAACTGGCAGTTGAGGGAAGAGCTCTGTAGAGCAAGGGCCCTTTTACACTACAAAATTATAATACTATAGTTCTATTTTAAATGCCCTGGTCATATCCTATGGAATCCTGTAGTTTGTAGTTTGGTGTAGCACTAGAGCTCTCTGACTGAGAATTCTCAATGCCCCTCTCTAAACTGCAAATGCCTGGATTCCGTAAGATGTTGGCATGGCAATTAAAATAGAATTATGACACTATAATTGTGTGATGTTGAAGGCACGCCAGTTTCCACAACCTGGAAGTCATGCATTACAAATATTGTTGTTGCTGGGATCCCATCTTGGGAGAAAGGTGAGACATAAATCCAATAATAGTAGTAATAATAATAATAAATTGTTCTTGTTTTTGTGTGGCTT
Organism: Gambelia wislizenii; assembly: GCA_030847615.1. Taxonomy (NCBI): domain Eukaryota; kingdom Metazoa; phylum Chordata; class Lepidosauria; order Squamata; family Crotaphytidae; genus Gambelia; species Gambelia wislizenii. The sequence goes on along the minus strand of JAUMIR010000002.1, from coordinate 430,550,487 downwards.
CGAGTTGTTTCCAACTTATGGTGCCCCAAGGCAAACCCATCACAGGGTTTTCTTGGCAAGATTTGTTTAAAGGAGGTTTGCCTTTGCCTCCCTCTGAGGCTGAGAGAGTGTGACTTGCCCAAGGTCACCCAGTGGGCTTCCATGGCTGAGCAGGGGTTTGAACCCTGGTCTATAAACATTGGCCAAGATCCTACATCAAGGAGGTGGAATGTAACTTGCACACTCATTAAGTTATGTGATGATTATGTATTAGTGAAGTGCAGTACTGTGCAACTGAATACATATGTACCAAGTAATATTTCCAATTTTTTTTCTTTGCTTGTTTGGGAGATATTGTGATGGAATTCCCTCCCCAAATTTTAGCCCATTTTCTTAGTTTTTAAAATGTTTTCCCCCTTACAACGGTTTCCTGCTGATAATGAAAGTTTGAAAGGTATTACAAGTGAACTATATAAAATATTGATAAAAAATAAGGATAACAAAGACAAAGGTGAATATTTAAGGAGAATATGGGAGGAAGATTTGAAACAAAAAATTGGAGATCATGAATGGGATAAGATTTGGAAACAAAGACATCTAAAAAAATATGTCGATACGGATAAAAGAAAATTATTATAAAATAATATGGAGATGGTATTTGACACCAGCAAGATTGCATAATATAGACAAGAATAACTCTAAATATTGTTGGAGAGGTTGTCAAGAAATAGGTACATATATGCATATGTGGTGGAATTGTAAATTTGTACAGCAGTTTTGGGAAATGGTTTTTATAGAAATAGAGAATATTCTGAATAGAAATATAGAAAGTAAACCGAGCATAGCACTGATGTCAATTTATAATGGAGAGAATGGAAACCAAGCAGAAAAGGATCTAATAAGAAATGTATTAATGGCAGCAAGATTAATTATAGCAAGACATTGGAAAATGCAAATAAATGTACAAGTGGAGGAATGGTATAAAGAAGTTTGGAAAATGGCAATAAATGATAAGTTAACATGTAGAATTAAAGTAAGAAGAGGAAGTTGGACATAAAGTGATTTTGATAAAATTTGGAAAGTATTTGTTAAAAAAGTATTACAGACAAAAGATGGGAGGTTACCTCCACGAGAAGAAATGAGATTCTAGAAAGATTAGGTAAGGGATAATGGCTCTGGTGAAGGGGAGCACTGAGGTGGGGGGGGGGTAGGGGAATTAATATTTTTGAAAAGAATCATAGTAAAGAATGTATGTTAACTTTTGAAATTAGTTAATAGAAAAATTGTGATGTTTATGGTAATATTATGTGTTATACTAAATTAAGTATTGATTGGATATTATAATGTATGATTATAAAATTAATAAAAATATATTTTAAAAAAACCAACAGTTTCCTGCTGTGAAATAACAAGTAATGCAACAGGCTACAATTAAAACTATGCAATGCTAATGATAACAAGTACTTTGCAGTGAATTACACAGGTTACTTTTTAAAGAATCAACTGCTCATGTTCTGTTTGTCTCTCAGCAGAATTGAAGGTATGGCCCTGCTTTCCTTTCCTGCCTGCCTTTCCTGCCATCTTAAAATGTTCAATTCCAGCGGGCTCCAAGGTTCACTCAAACTTCCATCCTTTTGTAGGTCAGTAAAATGAGTACCCAGCTTGTGGGGGCAATTAGCTAACACACATTGGAAACTGCTTAATGCAATGTAGATGTGTAAATTGCTATGGCTTAAAACAATTTGTAAGCCACTCTGATAGCCTTGTGGCTGAAGAGCGGGGTATAAATAAATAAATAAATAAATAAAATTATAAATCATGTAGATAGGCCACAGCAACAACCAGCCTTTAGTCAGTCACTAAGGACTTTATCACACAAGGCTGAAATTGTGCAATTATGACATGATAGTAGCACAAACAGATTCCCGTTATTGCACAACATCCTCCTCCTACCATGGCCCATGTGTGCTCCACCCATTAAGTACATGTACATTTTCATTGACGGGCAAAACCCATCAATAGCCCTCAATATTGCTCTTTTCACAGTATTGACAATTATGTGAAATCATGTCACATTGTAATTGCGTAATTACAGCATGAACGGGTTGTCCTCTTTTCCCGCTCCCCTTTTCCAATGAGAACACATAATTTCCAGGGGAGAACATGAAAGCACTTACAGGATGCTCTTTTAAGCAACTGTTGCCTTTTCTTGTTATCTTTTAATGTTTAAGTATTTATTTGTGAATTTCTTCAGTTATTTGTTTTTAGTGTTTTAAGAGATTTTCACATGGGGCAAATATTCCAGGGCAGGCACAGAGAAAGGGGCTCCCTTTTGGATGAGGTCGACCCCTTCCGTCCTGTTCCGGAGTATTCTATTCACGCTAAAACATTGTGAATAGAACATCCCTTCTGTGTCTGTCACGGAATCAGGGACATGGGAAAAGGAGCCCCGTTCCTGTTCCAAGATGACAGGCATGGGGGAGGAGGTTCGGTCTGAGCACTTCCAGCCATGAACGGGACATCCAGGTAAGTGGCACCCTTTCCCCTCCTCCCTGGGTTACTTGTACATTTTTTGTGTGCTTTGATTGTATTTTTGACAGCTGGGGGGGTATTTTTGAATTTCCCTCCCACCCATTCTCTCGCAAGAACGAGCGGCACTTCATTGGCTGGTCATAAAGGCAGCCTTACGATGGCTGCATTTATGGCCAGCCAGCTTCAGGAAAGGGAGGATGCTCCTGCCATGGAATAAAAGTAAGTGTTTGAACATTTTACCTTTATTCTGTGGCAGGAACAGGATTGGGGCTTGTGGGGCAGGAACAGGCCATTTGGCCCCATTCTTAGAGTGAAGTTTCATGTCTTCTCATGAGAACAGCTGAATCTCACCCATACAAAATCGCAGAAGTAAGAGAAAATTTTCTTAAAGGCACATGTGCCAGCCAGCAGAAGGCATTAATATGGTGTCATTGGAAAGCAATGTGAAGGCAAATGTTACTTTAGTGCAAGCTGAAATCCCATTCTTAAACCACTAGTGGTGGTCATGTAATAATTCTGTGGCAATAGTATCATGCGATTATGACAATGTGCAATAATTACTGTAATCATGCCACTATGTTTCTGTTTTCCACAATTGTGGAATGAGAGCATTTTAGATGCTAGTCTGATAAAGTCCTAAATAAAGAGCGAAAACAGATCCAGCCTAATGTGACAACATCCTCGACCCCTCAAAAGCCAGATAGGAAAATACAGTGGGCCCTTGGTATCCACTGGGTTTTGGTTCCAGAACCCCCCATGGATACCAAAATCTATGGATGCTCAAGTCTCATTGTATACAATGGCATAGTAAAATGGTGTCCCTTATGCAAAATGGCAAAATCAAGATTTGCTTCTTGAAATTTATTTTTAAATATTTTCAAGCTGTGGATGGTGAAATTCATGGATGCCAAATCTGTAGATACAGAGGGCTGACTATATAGCCTTTGGAAACCAAACAAGGAAGAGAGTACTTTCAGCATCTCCTGGTAAAGCAGAATAGAAAATAAAGTCATATCTCTTATCAAATGGCAGCAACAGTAGTGTGCCAGCCACAGAACTTTCCCTCTGTATTTCCATTGATTCCCCCCCCCCCGCATCACATTCTTCATGTGGGTAAAGTTGTCAATGCTTTGTGTTGGAATTCTGCAGGTTGCACAAACAATTCTCATTTGGTTTTAGGATTCACACTACTCTTGCTTAGCTAGCCTGTTGGAGATATAGCATTCTTCCTGCACCTCCCCACTTGCTTAGGGAACTCCTTTGCATGCTAAATGTTCCTCCCCTTCTCCTATCAAACTATCAGAGGGGCCATCTACACGATGAAAAATAACACGTATTTATTTAAAAAATCAGTGATCTGTACAGACCACCATTCAAATAAATACATGTCATTCAGAGAGGGGGGCACAAAACTTAGCCCAAAGTACATGTCCTCTTGATCTGGGGCTTCCCCCGGATTAGAATAAATCCGTGCAGTTTCTGAATGCTGCTCCCATCTAAACACTCCTGTTCACACAGATACAAACAGGCGTGCATCTGATTGGCTGCTGAGTAGAGGGGGCGGGGCTTGGAAAGAGGGGAATCAGCAGCTGGCAGCCATTTTTTAGGGTACTGCCATGATGGCTCTGCTGCTGTCCTCCTCCTCCACCTTCTCCTCCTTGGTAGGACCCCAGCCCTGGCTCCAGGCCAGCCCCCCCTGCTGCCGCCGCCGCCTCTACCCTCCTCCAGCCCTGGCCCCACTGCTGCCTCCATCCTCCTCTGTCCTCCGCCCAGTCCTGGCCCTACTGCCATCGCCACCCTCCTCCATCCTCCTCCGGCCCTGGCCCCACTGCCACTGCCACTGCCACCCTCCTCTGTCCTCCTCTGGCGCTGGCCCCGCTGCCCTCCTCTTCCTCCTCCGTCCTCCTCCGACCCTGGCTCTGCTGCTGCCTCCATCCTCCTCCAGCCCTGGCCTCGCTGCTGCTGCTATCCTCCATCCTCCCTTCCCAGCCCCACCACCGCCGTGGACTTTACAGGGATAAAAAAATCATCTAGTCAGATTGTTCACATTCAAACACCAGCCTTTTCTGATTTTTTACCCCTGTTCGTATTCCCCCCCCCCGCATGTAGATGGAGCCTTAGTTATTTGTAGGCTTGTCCAAGTATCTCTGCTCATGCAAGCTATATGATATGGGGTTGACCTGTTAAGTCATCCATCACATGACCTCATGATTTAAATGTTTTATTGCTCTTTGTTCTCTCTCTTAGGAAAGCCTCTCATGAGGTACATACACACATCTAACTCAGCATGCATGAAAAAAGGAGCTATGCTCTCACTTATCTGCATTCACCCTTTCTGAAGAACAAAGAAATTGCCAGGGAAAAATAAATGTTGAGATTAGAAATCTATGCCCCCCTTTGGGTAATTTTAGTCACCAGGCAAGATGCCAACTCATCTAGTTGAAGGTCATAAATCTGTCTCTTGATGTTTTGGTTTTCTGTTCTGTGTCCTTCAGAGTGAGGAGAGCAGAAGCGAAAGTAATTCTTAAGTTCTGTTTCTTCTTAGAAGGGTTGGGTATTTTGAGAAGAGAAAAATATATAAGCAAGGAGGGATTTTTGGTACCACACACTTGGAAACTCCATTTTCCCCTCCCTTTAGTTCTCAAGAAGCTTTGGAGCATACAGAAGCAGGAAAAAATGCTCTCTGTATCTTGTTTTTGGACTTTGTTACTCTTTTAATCATAATAAAAGCTATGAAGATAATCTTAAGCTTTTATTGGAATTCTTTGCCAGAGGTATACAAACTTTGCTCAAAAGCCCATGTTTTTGCTGCAAAGTACTGAAGCAAGCCTCACTGCTTGACTAAGCAGAGAGGGAATGGACTCTGCATTCTACAACAGGTTATGGTGTGCCCAGAGTGGCTGGCTCAGGATTTTATGAGCCGTGAAAGCATTTTATGGCCGCAGATTGTTTGAGTCCAAAGCTGAGGGGCTCCTAACAAGCGGCAAAGTGGGCAATTTGTTACTCTGGTGTGATTTTTCAGCTATGGATTTAATTTTGGAAGCTTTTTGAAGCTGTTGGAGTTTTCTTTGTCTGCGCCTGGCAGAAGTTGGAAAGCCCAGCACAGAAAGGACCATAAAAGTCCTGCAATTTGAGAACGCCTGTGGAGAGCTGCTGAGACAGAACAATTTGCAGAGCCCCGGCTGGTAAGCTACCCATGCTAAGGCAGCAGATATTGGGCTGAGAAGGGCTAAGAAATTTATGGACAGTGTCTCAAAGTGTGGCAGTTTTCCCCTTTAAAAAAATTAAATAAGAACTATCATTTGTGGGCTGTGAAGATGGAAGCCTACTTGCATCAACAACTGATACATGCCCCTATTTTAGCCACCCCAGGACAAGGTGCTTCAGCTCTTCAATTACAGGCTGAGGAACGAACTAAGGTGTCACTTATCTTGGCAATTGAGGACAGCCAGTTGGTCTATGTTCGTGGCTGTGCTTCAGCCAGGGAAACTTGGCAGGCACTGAGGCAAGTTTATGTCCATGCTGGGACTGGCTCACAGCTTATGTTGACAAAGAAGCTTTATAGACTAAAGTTACAGCCTGGAGGGGACATTGCAACTCATATAGCCACATCGAGAGAGTACGTTGATAAACTCCAAGAAGTGAATGTGGACTTTACTGAATGGGATAAGTGTTATATCCTCCTATCCTTTCTTCCAGAAAATTACAATTCCCTCGTACATAGCCTAGAAACCTTACCCCCAGCAAATTTGACTGTTAATTTTATTACTGGTCATTGGTTGGAAGAAGAATTAAAATGGCAGGAATGTAAACAGGATTTACAACCTTTAAAGGCTTCACAGCTGAAGGCCCACAGTTCTACAAATGGCCCAGCAGATGGCTCCAAAGACTGCAGTAAGGGTGAAGTTCCTGCTTTTCTTGTGAAAGCTAAACCGTGTTGGAACTATGGGAAAGAAGGTCATTTTTCCAAGGATTGCAAATCTAAAAAAGGGAAGAATACCAAGACTAAGAAAACTGGTTCCAGCATGACTGTTTCTGCAGTTGTTTTGCAAGCTGCAAAGGAGCAAAAATTACATTTAAGCACCTGGGCCCTCGATAGTGGCTGTAATGAACATATTTCCAATTCTAAGTACAATTTTAAGGACCTTAAAATGACTAACCTTTCAAATGTGAGTTTGGCTGATGGGTCCAAGTCAGAATGCTTGGGTGAAGGTACATGATTTGTGCAATGTTTGAACATGGATGTAAAAAATGTTCAGTATGTTCCTGGTTTAAAAATGTGTTTGCTTTCTGTTGCCAAGTTGACACAGGAGGGCTGTGAAATACAATTTAAAGGGAAGAAGTGTTTTGTTTTGAAAGATGCTGCCATTTTGGCTGAAGGTGTTTTCCATGACCAATTGTATTACATGTATGATTGTGTACAGGAACCTCAAACTAGTACTGTGATGGTGAATTCTCCCATGCATGACAATTATGTGCATTTGATGCATCGGAGATTTGGCCATGCTAGCTTTAAAGTTCTTAAGCAGATGTCTGAAATGGTGGATGGGCTGAGTTTGAGGGGATGTCAGAGGTACCTGGATTGCCAAATTTGTAAGAGATCGAAATCGAAGGTCCTTCCTTTTCCCAAGCATAGTGATAGAAAGTCTGAGAGAATCCTTGAATTGATTCATATGGACCTGACTGGCCCCTATCCAGCATCTTTGGGAGGAGCCAGGTATGTCTTAATTTTAGTAGATGACTACAGCCGTTTCTTCATCGTATTCTTACTCAAAAGTAAGGATGAGACTTTTCAGACTTTCAGAAATTGGGTGGCTTATGTTGAGAGACATTTCTCTCAGAAGCTGTCATCTCTCCAGTCAGATAGGGGAGGGGAATTCATGTCAAATGAGTTCCAGAGGTTGCTGAAGCAGAAGAGAATTTTCCACAGACTGACAGCCCCTTTTCCTCCCAGTCAAAATGGAGTGACAGAGAGAAAGATTGGCGTCTTGCAGACAATCAAAGATAGCCTAATGTTTGATGCAAACATTGAACACAAGTACTGGGGAGAGGCTATGCTAACAGCTGCTTATTTGAGTAACCGCATGCCAAGTTCTGTCGTCTCAAATACCCCTTTTTTATGTTTTATGGCAAGAAGTAATCTGTGAAGCATATTAGGACTTTTGGATCCTATGCATGGGTAAATATCCCCAAGGCAATCAGAAAAAAGGGAGAGCCTAAGACTAGAAGGCTGAGATTCTTAGGATATGAAAAGTCTAGCAAAGCTTGGCGTTTTGGTTTGTCAGATGGAAGGGTTTTGGTTTCCAGAAGTGCTGAGTTCAAGGAACATCCTAACTGGAATCATGTTCACTCTAACCCAGAGGTGATTCTGCCTTCATTTGCAGATGAAACATAGCCTGGCCAGCAGCAACAGCTGGCTGCTGGGTCAGGCATTGACAGTTCCAAGATTGGGAGGGGGAGGTTCAAAGGAGGAGTCCTCTGATGCAGAAAATGAATCAAATGCAGATCCTGACAGTGATCAAGCTGAGCTTGTCATTCCCCGACGCTCTAACAGAGAGACAAGGGGAGTGCCTCCTCTGAGATTCACTGTGCAAAATGTAAAAGTGTGTCAAGTGACTTTTGAACCTGATAGTTTTGCTGATGTCCTGAAGTTGCCTCAAAATGAGCAACAGAAGTGGCAGCAGGCAATGGAAAGTGAAATGCAATCCATTAAAAATCATCAAGTTTTTGATATTATGGCATTGCCAAAAGGAGAAAAAACTGTGGGTTGTCATTGGGTGTACAAGAAAAAACAAATGCAGGATGGTAGTGTCAAGTACAAAGCACTTGGCAAAGGGATATTCACAGATAAAGTATCTGAATTATGATCAAGTTTTTGCCCCCACTGCTAGAGCACAAAGTATTAAAATTGCTTTGTATGTTGCAAGGCTGCATAAGCACAAAGTTAATCATTTTGATATAGAGACTGCCTATTTGAATGCCCCATTGGATGAGTGCATATATGTTGAACAGGCTCCTGGATTTCACAGTGGGGGACCAGATCATGTGTACGAACTTAAAAAGGCTTTGTATGGATTGAAGCAAAGTGGGAGGTGTTGGTATCTTTGTTTGGATGAACAGCTGAAAAATGTTGGTTTTCAGAACAGCATTGCTGATCCATGTTTGTGCACAAGACGTGTCAACCAGAATTATGAAATTCTCCTCGCCTTCGTAGATGATCTATGTTTAATTACCCAGACTGATGTTCAAGTGCAAAAGTTTAAAGAAGAACTAGGTTCAAAGCGCAAACTTAAAGACCTTGGTCAAATTAAAAACTATTTGAGAGTGGATTTTCAAAGGCATGAAAATGGTGATTTTAAGATGAGCCAAGTTCAGAAAACTGAAAACGTCCTAGATCTTTGTAACATGTCTCAATGTAAACCTCCACGAACTCCTGTGTGTTCAGACTTCATAAGTATTACAGATAATAGGCTGTTTGAACATCCTGATCTTTTTCATTCTGTAATTGGAAGTTTATTGTACATTGCAAGATGGTCACACCCTGATATTGAATATGCTGTTAATATTCTGTCTAGGAAAGTGTCAAAGCCAACCCATGATTGGCAAGGTTTAAGGAGATTGCTCAGATATTTACGTGGAACCATAAATTATGGCGTAAAAATTAGTTCCCAAGGTTGCCGTGAGTTAAAAGCTTTTGTTGATACCTATTTTGCCAGCGAAACTTCTGATAGAAAATCAGATTCAGGTACTGCCGTATATTGGGGAGCAAAAAAACAGTCCACTATTGCCTTATGTTCTGCAGAGGCAGAATTTGTGGCTCTGTCGAGCCTAGTCATTGAACTGTTTCTTTTGAAGCAGATTTTTAGTGATTTGGGTATCCCAATTTCAGGGGCTATTAAAGTTTTTGAAGATTCCCAAGCTTGTATAACAATGGCAACTGCATAAGGGGTGAAAAACAGAACTAAACATGTTTCTGTACAATTTCAAAATGTCAGAGAAGCTATTCAAGATGGTTTAATTGATTTGGTTTATTGTCCTAGCGAAGAGAGCGTGGCAGATTTGTTTACCAAAGCATTGGGTCAGATCAAACACAACTATTTGTGTAACAAGCTGGGTATAATGTCTGAAGTGTAAAATACATTTGCCTGGGTGAAAAATTAGAGGGGTGTCAGGAAAAATAAATGTTGAGATTAATCTATGCTCCCCTTTGGGTAATTTTAGTCACCAGGCAAATATAAGACACCAACTCGTCTAGTTGAAGGTCGTAAATCTATCTCTTGATGTTTTGGTTTTCTGTTCTGCGTCCTTCAGAGTTAGGAGAGCAGAAACGAAAGTAATTCTTAAGTTCTGTTTCTTCTTAGAAGGGTTGGGTATTTTGAGAAGAGAAAAATATACAAGTAAAGAGGGATTTTTGGTACCACACGCTTGGAAACTCCATTTTCCCCTCCCTTTAGTTCTCAAGAAGCTTTGGAGCATACAGAAGCAGGAAAAAATGCTCTCTGTATCTTGTTTTTGGACTTTGTTACTCTTTTAATCATAATAAAAGCTATGAAGACAATCTTAAGCTTTTATTGGAATTCTTTGCTAGAGGTATACAAACTTTGCTCAAAAGCCCACGTTTTTGCTGCAAAGTACTGAAGCAAGCCTCACTGCTTGGCTAAGCAGAGAGGGAACGGACTCTGCATTCTACAACAGAAATATGGATGCTACTGCAAGTAAAACTTAGGGAATCCTGCCTTGTTTACCTTTACCATAACCTGAATTCACTGGATTGGGTGAGTTCTATCCTGAAATCCTTTAGTTAGTTAAAGATGCTACCTTTGCCTTTGAATAAGTTGATTGCAAGAGTTATTAGTAAATACTTTAGTATTCTTTTTTAAAGAAAAGTTTTTCTTGTCTTCATTTTGTTTAAGTGGCTTTAATGACTGAGTGATTTACCGTACTTACCAATGCTAATTGAGTCTGCTTCACTTTGTGTTTCTGCCTAACTCTGTTACAGTAAACTTTTACTTTTCTCAAGAAAATATTTCCAAAGGGCTTGCTCCCTGGACTCTTTAATAAATGTTTAATTTTTATGCTCATACACCCTACATAGCCTCCCAGATTAGTATTGTGGAGGGGAAAGAAGGATTGGATATGTTTAGCCTGGAGAAGAGAAGGTTAAGAGGTGATCCCTCCTGTCTGAATGTGCAGTCATCTCTTCTAGGAAGACATCATCCAAATCCTCAGTTTGACTTGGAGGTCTGTAGTAGACCCCCACAAAAACAGCAGGGGTGTCATTGTGGGGGGTCTACTACAGACCTCCAAGCCAAACTGAGGACTTGGATGATGCCTTCCTAGAAGAGTTCACTGCACATTAAGAATGGAGAGGTGTAGTAATAATGGGTAAATCCTGATATTTGTTGGAAGTCCAACTCTGCCAAAAATTTAAGGTCTAACAAATTCCTCACTTGCCTTGCAGACAATTTTATCGTCCAGAAGGTGGAAGAGGCAACAAAGGGATCAGCTATTTTAGATCTGATCCTAACCAACAGAGGTGATCTGGTTAATGGAATGGAAGTGGCAGGATCCTTAGGGGGGCGTGACCATGTTCTCCTGGAGTTTGTTATACAGAGGCAATGGGAGGCCAAGCACAGTCAGACATGCCTTCCAGACTTTAAGAAAGCTGATTTGAGAAAACTTAGGGAATTACTGGGGGTGATCCCATGGTCAGGAATACTAAAAGAGAAGAGAGTACATGATGGATGGAAGTTTCTAAAAATGAGTTATTGAAGGCACAACTTCAAACTGTTTCAATGAGGAAGAAAAATGGCAAGTGTCTAAAGAAACCAGTATGCATGTCTAAATAACTTAACTACACTAAGACTTAAAAGGAACATGTACAAGAAATGGAAAAAGGGAGAAATCACCAAAGCATTCAAACAAATAGCCAGCTCAGAAAAGCAAAAACACAGATGGAGCTCAGGCTTGCTAGAGAGGTTACAATCAATAAAAAGGGCTTTTTTGGATATGTCAGTAGCAAAAGAAAGAACAAGGAAGTGGTAGGACTGCTGCGGGAAGGAGGTGGTGAAATGCTAACAGGGGACAGAAAAAAAGGCACAGCTACTCAACACCTTCTTTGCTTTGGTCTTTTCCCAAAAGGAAAACAGTGCTCAACCTGGAGAAAATGGAGCAGATTATGCAGTGGGGAAATGCAACACAGACTAGGTAAAGACGTAGTTCAGGAATACCTGGCCAATATAAATGGATTCAAGTCTCCAGGTCCAGATGAAGTACATCCAAGGCTACTACAAGAACTGGCAGAAGTAATCTCAGAACCACTGGCAATAATTTTTTAGAAATCCTGGAGAACATGAGAGGTCCCAGCAGACTGGAAGAGGGAAAGTGTTGTCCCCATCTTTAAAAGGGGTGGGAAAGAAGACCCAAATAATTATCGCCCAGTCAGCCTGACATCAATACTAGGAAAGATTCCAGAGCAGATAATTAAACAGACAGTCTGTAAACACTTAGAAAGGAATGCTGTGATCACTAAAAATCAACATGGGTCTTTGAAAAACAAGTCATGCCAGACGTATCTCTTTTTTTGATAGACTTACATACTTGATAGATGAAGGGACTACTGTGAATGTAGTGTATCTTGATTTCAGTAAGGCCTTTGACAAAGTCCCCCCACAATATTCTTGCAAAAAAGTTAGTAACATGTGGGCTGGAGAATGCAACTGTTAGGTGGATTTGTAATTGGTTGATGGGCTGAATCCAAAGGGTAGTCACAATGGCTCCTCTTCATCCTGGAGAGAAGTGCCTAGTGGGGTGCCACAGGGTGTTCTGTCCTGGGCCCAGTGCTATTCAACATCTTTATCAATGACTTGGATGATGGAATTAGGGGCATACTTATCAAATTTGCAGATGACACCAAATTAGGAGGAGTAGCTAATACCCTAGAGGACAGAATCAACATTCAAAATGACCTGGATAGACTGGAGAGCTGGGCCAAAGCTAACAAAAGGAAATTCAATACAGAGAAATGTAAGGTACTGCACTTAGGGCAGAACAATGAAATGCATAGATACAGGATGGGAGAGACCTGGCTTGATGGCAGTACATGTAAAAGAGATCTAGGAGTCTTAGTGGATCACAAACTGAACATGAGTCAGGAGTGCGATGCAGCAGCTAAAAAAGCCAATGTGACTCTAGGCTGCATCAATAGGAGTATAGTGTCTAGACCAAGGGAAGTAATAGTGCCCCTCTATTCTGTTTTAGTCAGACCTCACCTGGAATACTGTGTCCAGTTCTGGGCACTACAATTCAAGAAGGATATGGACAAGCTGGAATGTGTCCAGAGAAGGGCAACCAAAATGGTGGGAGGTCTGGAAGCCATGTCCTATGAGGAAGCTGGGTATGTTTAGCCAGGAGAAGAGAAGGTTAAGAGGTGACATGATAGCCATGTTTAAATATTTGAAGGGAAGTCATGTGTTGCTCCCGAGACTAGGAAACAGAGCAATGGATTCAAACTACAGGAAAAGAGATTCCACTTGAACATTAGGGAGAACTTCCTGACAATAAGAGCTGTTCTGCAGTGGAATACACTGCCTTGTAGTGTGGTGGAGTCTCCTTCTTTGGAGGTTTTTAAATAGAGGCTGGATGGCCATCTGTCAGGAGTGCTTTGATTGTGTATTCCTGCAGGGCAGGGGGTTGGACTGGATAGCCTTTGTGGTTTCTTCCAACTCTATGATTCTATGATTGACAAGAGCCAAGCCCATTGGCTCACTGCCTAGTCAGGCCCTGGAAGGAAGCAATCAAAGCAATGAGACAACGGGTTCAGTACAGGCTATTGTCTCATAATTCTGATGGCTTCCTTCCAGGGCAGTCAGCCAACAGGAGCGATTTCTGTCAGTTCTTCCCATTCTGTGATAATAAGTCATAGTCAGAATGATGACGTTGCCACATTCTCATTCCAGGAGGATAGAGCTATGTTGAGAGTGCAGCTACATAACACCTATAAACAGCTAGATGCTAAGGGTTGACCCAGATGGCTTGTGAGCCATTTGGATAAAAAAGCATGCCTTTTCCATAGGATTTACAGTAGGGGTGTGGAACCTCAAGCCATGGGGTCGAACTCCAGTCTAGGGTCCCCCATATTGGAATGTTGCCACCGCCACAACACATTAGTTTGACAATTTCCCAGCTTATCTACCCCCCTCTCCCACCACCCACCTTGTATAAAAGGTTGAAATGCTTCTTTCATGCTCACCACTGGAATGTGGCTCCTGAGAAACTCTGAAATTGAATTAGGCCATCAGGCTGAAAAGGTTTCCCACCCTCAGGTTACAGGAACTTATATCTAATCAGCTCAGCCTGGGAATTAATTCAGTTCCAATGAGAAAAATGAGTTAAGAGCAAAAGAGGGCTCATCTAGACATGATTTGTGCTGCTTCCTTCCACACCATTTAATGTAGTACTTCTTGTCGCTTCCCTGTCCAAACACAATTACCACTTTCCTCCTAACCTTTGAAAAATGGAGAAAGGTGGTGCATTTCAGGTGATTTGTGAGCATGCTTGTGATGTGGATTGTGAGGATATACGGTAAGTTGTTTTGTCCAATCCCTTTCCCCCCCAGATGCATTTCCACTTTCTGATTTTCATCTCTCTCCTTTAGTTTCTCTCCAATAATGCCTCCATATGATGGTTTAAATTAGGCTGGCATTCACAATCACAGTTACAAATTCATACGCTAGACCTATGCATCCATAACTGATTTGCATTCACAATCCCTACTGTTGGGGTGTATGAGTAAAAACTTATTTTTTTTTATTAAAGATCCCTTTGGGAATATCTTGAAAAGTTTCAGTTTACTAAGCAGAGTTAAGCAAGTATACAAAGCGAGGCAGACTCAATTAGCATTTCTAAATACTCTGAATCATCTAGTCCTTAAGGCCATTCAAACTGAAATAAAGACAAAAAGATGTTTTGCAATCTACATACTCAAAACAAGGCTAGGTCCTTAACTAACGAAAAGGATTTTTCAGGATAATGAAACTCACCCAATCCTGGGAGTTTTCAGTTTAGAGTAGGATAAACAAGGCAGGTTTTCTAAGTATTACAGCAGTAGTACCCATATTTCAATATTCTTCAGAAAAGTTGAATATGTGAGAGCTTTAACTCTCCTCTTCATGATTGGAGGTAAGATGCATGGTAGGAAGGGAAGAAATGGAAGAACCTCATGTGTGAGGCTTCCTTTCCCAAGAGGGAATGAACAAAGGATCATAAAACATTTAAATCATAGCTACAAATGGCTAAGATGGTTTGCAAGGAGAAGGAGGTAGGAACTTAAGCATGCAAGGAGTTTCCCTAAATTTACTAAGTGGGAGGGCATAAAGAATGCTACATTTCCCACACCTACATATTCAATAATGTAGAGAATACATAAGGATCACAAAAGTCCCCCAAGTGGGATTTAGTGGGTAGCATCCACTGTGAGTAACAGGGATCTGTTCTTCTGTCTATTAGGGTGAAGTGGACTGACATTTCCACCCCATTCCTGTGAGCAATCTTTGGTGCAAGGAAGAATTATGACAGGCATCTTGCTTTTGATTGCTGCACTCCAGATTGTTGACAGGAGGGGCCATAGAAAAGTCAGTCCACTCTGCCCCTGACCTCCATCAGAATAGTAAGGATCATGCCAGGAGATGCTATTTAGGACTTGTCTACACTGGCAGGAAACCCTGAACCTACCTCTGTCAAGGTCCAAGACATGGGCAGCAGGGTCTAGGAGCAAAGACGCCAGGGCTGGATCAGGAACACAAGGAACAGAGTCCAAAGTCCAAGTAGGGTCAAAGATAAACCAAAGTCAAAAACAGTCCAGGGTCTGAGCATATACTTAGGAGGCCAGAGACAAGGTGGTCCAGGAAGGAAATGCCAGGTCAGGAATGCAGGAATCCAAAGTCAAGCAAGCCAAAGTACAAAAAAACAGTCCAAGGTCAGAGCAGGTACCAGATATCCAGGGAGCAGAGGCAGGTCCAAGAGGCAACCAAGACAAAAGTCCAGCACAAGTAGCATGGAAGGGGATCAAGCTCCAAGAGGAAAAATCCACTACAGACAGCACAGAAGACCATGTTATTGTGACAAGGGTTGAGGGGAAAATGCTGCTCTTAAATAGCTGTTCCCCCTGGCTGCTTCAGGTGTGCTGCGTAAGTAATTGCAGCCAGCTGTGGCTGATAGCTTGGCCCTGGTTCTTCCAAGACTCCCACAGCCAGGGCCTGAGTCTGCAAAGAGGCCATGCCAGCTGCTGCAGCAAAGGGCCTAGTCCTGCGAGGAGAGGCAGATCCTAACAACCTCGTACCTACAGTGGATTTCTTTGATCTGCAGTGGCCCCGTAAACACTACACTCACTGAGGCTTGTTTTGCTACCTGAATTGGTGGGATCCATGGGGACACACTCATGACATTCAAATTATGATATTAAATTGGGGAATTTTAATTAGCTCAAAGGTATGGCTGCGAGAGGTCAGGTAACTTGCGGGACCTTTGCACCTGTGTATACCAGTACTTGCTGCAGAGACTCTTGAGTTTGAAGTAAATAAAAATGATTTTTATTAGAAAATAAACACTGGTTTTTGCTATACAAAAGCTGCGCAAGAACTATGCATGTGTACAAGTTTCTACAAAGTGAGGATGGGGGGAGAGAGAGAGAGAGAGAGAGAGAGAGAGAGAGAGAGAATGAATGAGAGTTCCCTTTATCTTTATAACTCCTACAATAGGGAAGTGAGAATAACTGGGGCTTAACCAGCAGGAAAGGGCCACGTGCTTGCATGAGGGTAATTAGAGTTTTAAAAAAACCACTTAATGACTGGCAGGAATAGGTGCATTTTCTTTGGTTAAAATAACCATTGGCTCTGAAGTGAGTTGGGAAGGGAAGCCCCTTTTTCTCCATCATGCTTTCTCTTTCAGGAAGAGGAGCCAAAAAGGGGTGGCTGGATGAGAAAGAAAATCACTCTTGCTTCACTTCATCTATGATGCTCCTCTGGAGTCCAAGAACACTTGAGTTTAAATTTTGAGAGAGGGAAAAAAAACCACCATTATCTCCGGGTATTTCTAGGTCCTGCAATGCGTTTCTATGGTCAACTTCTGGTGTTTGTTTCATTAAAAATAACAGGGTTTCCGATTATCCATGTTTTCAGGTATTGGTCCCTTTGCTGGCTCCCCTATCTATCTTGCTAAATACAGATGTTACAAAACTGCTCAATTCTATTCCCCCCAGTTGTAAGTTCACTTACAAAGATGTAACGGGCTTGTCTAGACAGAGAAAATACTTCTCATAGAATGCAATGAGAATACCTTCTGTCCCAATGAGATCCTGCAGTGATTCGCCTTGTTCAGAAGGAGAGGAGCCAAAAACTCCAAATACCACGGGGGGAAGCCTTCGCAGCTTTTCCTGTAGTTTTTTAAAATAATGTGAGGAAATGCACATTCCCACTTGTTTGGACATTCGATTCACATCACTACACATTCTTGGTGAGGGTGGAAGTGGAAAACTGATTGGTTGACTGTGCGTGGGGGGTGGGCTTGCTGGCAATGAAGTGGCTGGAAGCACCATTTTGGAGTTTCGCAGTATTGATTGTGTGCTTTTTTGCTGCATCGAGGTGACCAAACAGCTTGTTTAAGCTTGCGCACCTTTAATTTACAGTTTTAAAAAAATTACTGTGCAGCGGTCACAACGTGTGGACAATAATAATGTGAGTAATTCACTTGCGGCCACCATCTTGATTTGCAGGCATGGCTGTGTGTGCATTTCAAATACCGATAGCTTTGAATACCAGCGATTTTGCCAAAGGACTGTGGAGACAAATACTGTTGTGAATTTGCATTAATGCTCAGCAATCCACATTCTATCTTCTTGTCTAGGCAAGCCCTAAGCCCCTTACTGAATTCTGGCCAATTTCAATTTCTTCCATTCCAATTTCTTCATTATCTATTTTAAAGTTATGCAAGTCATCTGTGGTCATTAAAAAAAATCTTATTTCATTATTGTTAAAATTGGGGGCAGAGAGCAAGCAAGAGTGAAAGTGAGATAGAAAAACAAAGAAAGTCACTTTTCTGATAGGAACAAAAACAAAGTTTCAGAAGCAGGTGAAATAGTCTGAAAAATGACATGATTAGCAAAAACATTCTTTGGATCTTGACCCTCTCTCCTCCTCTAATAAGTGCAGCTATGAAAACCCACCACTTCCTGACACATTTGGACAGTCTGGAATATGGAGGAGACATATTACAAGAGAATTGCTAAATGGTTGTAATTAGAAGCCTGCTTTTCAGTGCTCTTACAAAAGGGTATTCCACTCCTGATATCTGAAGAGTGTGAGGCCACCCTTGAGATTGTCAGTAGTGAGTACATGCTCTGAGTCTCTTCTCTTGAATGAGGATCCATCACACTGTGGATAATTACAGCTGAAATTAAAATCGAATTATTATTATTATTATTATTATTATTAACCCACTTTTCCCCCAAGGCTGGGACCCAAAGCTCACACTTTTAAAAACACACACAATTAAAACATACAAAAAGTGTAAATTAAAACAGAATTAAACTAATACATTTTTAAAACAATATCAAAATATTTAAAAGAATAAAATATACTTAAAAGTATTAGATACTTTTTTAACAACAACAACTAAAAATAAAAACCTCTTTAAACCAATTCAACAAAACCACACAGCACCCCCTAACCTGTTCTTTAAAAACTGCCTGTTTTAAAAACCTGCTTGAATAAAAAGGTTTTGGCCTGGTGCCAGAAGAACAAGAGAGAGGGGGCCAATCTGGCCTCCCTGGGGAGGGAGTTTCAGAGTCTAGGGACAGCCGCACTCTCTCGCATCTCTATCATCATTACTTGAGATCATGGTGGGGCTGAGAGATGGGCTTCTCCTGATGATCTCAGGGCTTGGGCCAATTCACAGTATTCTATTCTAAATGCAAACTAAACTATGCAAAGTTTAATCCCAGCCACCCCCAATCCCACCCCTGTTTTTCAAAAAGTACTCTAGGTGTTTGGTTTTTTTTAAAAAACGTGTGTGTGTGTGCACGCATGCATGTGTGTCCAGACTACAGCAGATCTCACATTCTAAACTGGCTGCTAGGCCATCACCACCACCACCACCACAACAACAACAAAGGGATTTTCAAGACGTAGCTAAGGGAGTGGATAGATAGGTGCATGTTATGCAATGTGAAAGCCATACTATATTTTTGTAGAATAGATTTTATGTAGCTTCGTTGAATATACTTAACACAGAACTGGCCCTGGTATTTTCGTGGGTGGAACAGACGGAGATGAATTCACACAGCATGAAGGGACTTGTACTCAGAAACACGACTATGTATATGCAAAAAGCTGGTTTGGTGATGGGAGGTTTGTGGGGATATGCATTAGTGCAGAATACTATTTCCTGGCAGGTGGTTTCAATTTAGGTTTGACAGCGCTGGGCGCTACATTGTATCAGATTTTGGAAGCTAAGCAGGGTCAGTCCTGGTTAGTACTTGGATGGAAGACGGCCAACGAATACTAGGTGCTGTACGCTCTACTTCAGAGAAAGGAACTGGCAAAAGCACCTCTGAGTATTCCTTGCCTAAGAAAACCCTATGAAATCCATGGGGTCGCCACAAGTTGCTTCTGGGTCTTTGTAGTCAGGAGTGACGTGAGCTGAAAAGGTGTTACAGGGTGCCTTTGTTCTTAGATGGCAAAAATACCCTAAGATTTGTCGTCTAGAATCTGGGTGATGGTGTGTGCTTTCAAAATTACTGTCTCTTCTTAATCTCTTTTAATCTCCATTGTCTGGATCATTTTTTTTTCTAGGTCATCTGCCTCTTTCAAAGGTGTAAAATGGACTGGTAGACTCCCTTTCCTGAGCCGTAACAATCTTAAAGCAGAGAAAACATGTAATTGGAATGACCGTTTAAAGGAAAATACAGTATATAAAACTTCAGTAAGAAGGAATTAGTTGTAGAGATTTCTGATGGCTTATCAGGGCCAAATAAATGAGAAGTGGGGAGGGAAGGGAGAGTGGGGGAGAGATTGAGGTACTGTGATACAGCTGGAAAAGCTGCTAAACAAAGCTGTTCTGAACAGCTAGACAAAATAGGTGGGATGATAAAAACTGTGTCAAATTGACACTAATGAATGGCTTGTTTGGATTCAGTGAGGTAGAAACAACTGTGTTAGAAGAAGTTTAGCTGTGGAAAGTTACCATTTAATTTTCTATTAAGGTCACTCTTAATAGACCTGGAAGGAAGGGAAAGTCTTTTTCAACTGCAGAACTCCTTTTAACAATCCCTGTTCCAAATAATTACTGATAGGCTGCCCACAGAGGCAAATCCTTACCCAGATAGTTAGTAAGGCTTGGGGAAGTTCTGAGCAATTACACTAGGGAATCCTCCTTCCAGCCTGGTTATAGGAAAAAAGTAAAATGGAAGACATTGTGGAGCTATTTTTTCAAAGTGCAGAAACACAGAACATGACAGAAATTTTGTGCAAATCCTAAGAATACAAGGAGGGAGTTTTATAACCTCACAATCTTGTGGAAAGGGAAGTTTATCTTGTCTCTTTTGGATTTTTTTTAAAAGTGAGAAATCTCCTTTGAAAACAATGCCACCAAGTGTCCAGATAGAAAAAAGAATTTATTTGGGCAAAAGACCGAAAATTGGGGATTGCCTAGACGAAAGGGTACAATGCTGATTGCTTGAGCATTAACACAAAATTGCAGCAGCGTTCATTTGTCTCTATGATCCTTTGGCAAAATTGCTGGTATGCAAAGCTATCCATGTTTGAAGTTCACACACAGTCATGCCTGCAATTCAAGATGTGGTGGCCAGGAGTGAATCACTTGTGTTATTCTCCAAAGATTGTCACTGCTGTACAGTTTTTTTAAAAAATGCAACTCTAAGGTGCACAAATGCAATCTTCCACTTAAAAAAGCTGTTTGGTTGCCTCAGTGCACTGAAAAAGTGCACAATTGGCAACACAAAACTCCAAAATGTCGCTTCCAGCCACTTCATTGCCAGCAAGCCCACGCATGGTCCAACCAATCAGCTTTCCACTTCTGCCCTGCACAGCGACACAAATTGGTTGTCCAAACAAGCAGTAATGTGCTTTCCCGCATATTTTTAAAAGAATCTCAGGAAAAGCCGGGAAAGCTTTTCCCACGTAGTTTTTGGGAATTTTGGTCCCCCCTCCTTTCAAATACAGTGAATCACCACGGGATCTTGTTGGGACAAAAGATATTCTCCTTGAATTCTATTAGGAGGGTTTTCACCATCTAGACAACCCCTAGGAAAAGTGAGAGAAGACAATAATCTCATACACAGAAAGACAGAACAAAAATCAACAAGGTCATTTATAGTTTAGCTAATTACATGTTACTTGCATAGAATATCTGGGTTGGCCTCCTGCTAGTAACACATGCAAATGTAACTGAAAGTTATCTGTATTGAAAGTTACATCTATTTTTTGGTTATTGTGGAGGGAGGAATTAATAAATGAAATTACCAATTGCCCCCCCACCCATTGGACTCATCTTCCTCCAGCAGTGGTTCCCTCCACCCAACAATTTAGTGGCTGTTGGAAAGTGGGGGGACAATGGAGAACTGACAGAACAACAAAGCCAACAGACACCCCAGGATCCTTTAGCATTGCCCCTCCATCTTGTCATCATCATATGAACGTGATTTGGATCTCCTCTTTCATTGTCTCATTCCTCTACTTGTCTGAAGCTTCTCTTTGTATTTTAACCAAGTTATTTATGAAAAAAAGGACTACCTTTTCAGTGGCAGCCTCATTACAAGTGCAGCATATACAAAGGGACCTCAGAGGAGTGTATGTGGATATGAAGTTCAAGAAACCTGAGCTCTGTTCCCTAGAGGTCCAGGCTATCCCTGTCCTGTGAGAAGCTAACTGCCCCTTCCTTAGGGAGAGAACATTGAACATCCAGGGAAACTCTTTTACACAATCCAGTGTAATGGAACTTGGGCATTTGCATCATCACAGCAAGGCTTGTTTTATTTGGTATGTTTTAGATTTTATATGTTTCAATCTGATTTTTAAAATATTTTAATTGTATATATTGTATTTTTAATCTTGTTTTATGAAAGCTGCTTGGGTCCCATCTTGGGAGAAAGGCAGCATACAAATGAAACAAGTAAGCAAGCAAACAAACATGTTCAGCTGTAACCTCCAAGCTCCATTTCCAACCTCAGACCCACTGCTGTTGAACCCACACTTCACTATTAACCCTTGACTATTATTTTTGTGCCTGCTTTAATGTGTAAACAATTTTACAAGTATAATTTCAATCATGTATTCCCCAGACATATGGTTAGCATTTGGGCATGGCAGTGGGGTTAGATAGCAGGGCAATCCATTAGGGCATGGGACAATCCACCAGTTGACCATTCACCAGTTTACAGTGGAGTCCCGTCACACAGTACCAAAGTGTGCTCAAGATGCAAAATTTTGCATTGCCATCTACTGGTTGCATGCTGCAAGTGTGCACAGAATCCAGGGAACATGTTCAGGGCAGCTGTGTTGGCCATACAGCAAAATCCCAAATCGACAAAAGAGTGATGACTTTATTGGCCAACCAAAATATAGTAAATACATCATGCAAGATTTCAGAGCTCCACTGGCTTCTTCATCAGGCAAAGATGTTAAAAATCATCAGAAGAAAAGTCATGATGTTAGTCACAGGCCTACATTTTGTCTCAGATGTTATTTCTGTTCTCAGTTAAGATGGTTTAGAGGGAGCTCAATGCAGGCGGGGGCCATTCGCCTCCTTGGCCATGTGGGGACCAGGGAGAAAGGGCAATAAAAGAGGGGAATAAAATGTTAACCCCATTAGCAACAGAGAAGTAACTTCCCTAGAGATCCAGGTTATC
Source organism: Gambelia wislizenii (assembly GCA_030847615.1). NCBI lineage: Eukaryota > Metazoa > Chordata > Lepidosauria > Squamata > Crotaphytidae > Gambelia > Gambelia wislizenii. The sequence goes on along the minus strand of JAUMIR010000002.1, from coordinate 430,528,055 downwards.
CCTGTCCTGTGCGAAGCTAACTGCCCCTTTCTTAGGCAGAGAACATTGAAAAGGAAGACTCTTTTACACAATCCCTGGGAGCCTGACAAAGTTTAGAAGCAAGGCCTGAGTTGTAAAATGTTGAAATATGTTAGTATGGCTGCAATCCTGTATGGTGAAACATAGTATAGTAGTTCTGCATGCAGACGTACAAAAGGCAGAGTGATATGCATGTGCGCGCACACTCTCACACACACACACACACTTGCTGTACCACCTCTGAAGCCTCCCCATGTGGCCATTCCATGCCTTGTGGGGAGTGGCCAGGAAAACCATCTGGCTATGTCCCCATTGTTGTTGTGTGCCTTCAAGTTATTTCTGATTTAGCGTGACCCTAATGTGAGCCTATCATAGGGTTTTCTTGGCAGGATTTGTTCAGAGGGGTTTTGCCCTTGTCTTCCTCTGAAGCAGCGTATAGCTTGTCCAAGGTCACCTGGTGGGTTTCTATGGCCAAGTGGGGGTTCAAACCCTGGTCTTCCAGTGTCCTAGTCCAATACTCAAACCCCACTACACCACACTGACTTTCCTGTGTCCTCATAGCCAGACACAAAGTGATTACATCCTCCACTGAGCTCTGGTGGGGCCTTCCAGAGGTCTCAGCAGCAGTTAAGACATTTCTTCCATCCTGCCCATTCTCCATAGGGCACAGAGTGGCCATGCTAGGTGGGGTGGTGGTGGCTTCAGAGCCTGTACAGTAAGTCTGAGGGTGCTGAGGAGGCATGAAAGAAATATCAATCTCAGCACCCCAAAAAGGACATATGCAGGCCAAGGAAAACTTACACATCCATATGCCACTAATATGATGTAGCTCACCACATGGCACAATAGGAGATATGAAAATAGAACAGACTACCTGGTCTCTCAAACAAGAGAGACAAATCAATATATCACATGTACAAGTAGTTCCCCCATATACAATCCTAGGATTTGACTTGATGATGAAAATACAGGTCAACCCCCCTCCCTATATCCACAGAACCAATATCTGTGGTTTCAGTTATCCACAACTAAAAAATTAGGGACGCATACCATAGAGTTGTGCTGAAAAATGCCTAGAGAGGCGTCCCCTCTAGGAATCACAAGGTAGTCTAACTCTATGGTATGTTTGTACCTGAAGTCATTAATTTTAATAGGGTTTGCTCTTATCTGCAGTTTCATCTGTAAATGTTAAGTCCAGGAACGTATCCCACCCCCAGATACAGGGTGTGTGTGTGTGTGGCCTGTATCTTTCTGATCAGAATCTGAGCTGGACCAAAGTTTATTCAGAGGTGTCAACCCCAAAATAAAATTATATTGAGTGCAATTTTGATCAGTGTTCTTTGGTAGCCTGATGCCTCATGGGAATGGGAAGAGAAAAAAGTCTGCATGTCAATCTCCAAAAGTAGAAATCAAGTATTTCTACAGAAATGCCCTGGTAGGCAACTTAACTGAAAAACAGCCTTTGCAGTGCAGCGAACATGCACCATCTTGTGACTGGATATCACTTTGAGAAGCAACATTGTTAAAAGCCTATTAAATATTTTTTCAACTAGATAACCAAGGTAGGTATCTCTCTCTGGAACAACAGACTGGTGCAACTGCTAATTAGCAGCAGATTTGAAGTCCTGTACTTTAAAAAAAATGAAGAAGAGCTACATTTAAATGTCCTGCATTGAAAATACTTAGTGGGCAGAATTCAAGAGTTCAGAGGTGGGAACTGAAAGCATTGTCCCCCCATGAAAATTTTGAGGCCCCCATAAAATTTTCCTTCAGTTCCCAAATGCATAGCATTGCAGAATGATGGATTGAAAATTGTTCACACCTGGACACACATATGCATTCATATATTTGCTGGGGTTTGCATTCCCTTGGTAAATTTGTCTGCTCCTTTTCTTTGGAGGCCAAAACTGTAGTTTAAATGCTCAACTGAAGTTTTAAATTACTGCAGTGCTAGAAATTTGGAGGACAATACCCTCATTTTGTTCCTTCCATAGCGATACCCCTGGCAGAGCCAGAGGTTGCGGGAACAGGGCAAGAATCTGTCCAGGAAAAATAGCCGCTTTTGAAGCTTTGCCAGGCTTGCATTGGGCAAAACAGAAAGTATGTGTGTGGGGAGAGCCTCTTTCCCTCCCTTTCATCCTGCATCGTTTGTCCTTGCTGGTGTGTTCTTTTTTTCCAATGTGAGGGGGATAATTGTACCACCTCCAAGGTTGGTATATTTTTTACTCTGATGTAAAAGCTTGGTATATGTAAGAATGTGTCTGTTAAATCCACAAATACTAGATAGTTTCCCTTGTTTGTACCTATAGCATCTCAGTGTGAAAATGGAGGTAAACTACAAAGGAATTGAGAAATCTGAAGTCCAGCATCAGTCTGAACCCCATGTTGTGCTTCAGCAGCACAAAAAATATTGAATAAATATCAGAGGACTATTGTTGCCAAGGAACTGGCTCCAATACTCATAATATACTCTTGTGTGATGCAGCAGCTAAAAAAGCCAATGTGATTCTAGCCTGCATCAATAGGAGTATGGTGTCTAGATCAAGGGGAGTAATAGTGCCACTGTATTCTGCTTTGGTCAAACCTCACCTGGAACACTGTGTACAGTTCTGGGCACCACAATTCAAGAAGAATATTGACAAGCTAGAATGTGTCCAGAGGAGAGCGACCATGATGGTGGGAGGTCTGGAAGCCATGCCTTACGAGGAGCGGCTTAGGGAACTGGGTATGTTTAGCCTGGAGAAGAGAAGGTTGTGAGGTGACATGATAGCCATGTTTAAATATTTGAAGGGAGGTCATACTGAGGATGGAGCAAGCTTGTTTTCTGCTGTTCCAGAGACCGGGACACAGAGCAGTGGACTCAAACTACAGGAAAAGAGATTCCACCTAAACATTAGGACGAACTTCCTGACAGCAAGAGCTGTTTGGAAGTGAAATACACTGCCTTGGAGTGTGGTGGAGTCTCCTTCTTTGGAGGTTTTAAAACAGAGGCTGGATGGCCATCCATCGGGAGTGTTTTGATAGTATATTCCTGTAGGTCAGGGGGTTGGACTAGATGGCCCTTGTGGTCTCTTCCAACTCTATGATTCTATAATTCCCCCCACCTTTCTCTCCCATGTGCAGACCTTCCTCTCCACCTTTGGAAGGGGAGGTCCACAGTACCTTATGAATCCTTGATTGTCCTCTCAGAAACCACAGGATTGCACGCTTAAATGTGCAGTCTCAATGGAATCCAAAACAAGAAGACTGAAATTTGTTGGTTTAATTCAGTATCATTTTATTTTACAGAGAGGCACATTGACTTTGTCACATTTTGCTTTCAGGTCTTAATACAAGATTGAATGTGAGCACACATGCAAAACCCATTTAATGAATATATGCATTTTCTGGCAATGCAACATTTCCTAGTGTAGCTACATTTGATGGAAAAATTTCATCCAAAATACCCAACAGCTTGGAAGACAAGATTGACAAAATATCAATGCTATTAAGGCTCACTTAATAAATCCTTGGCATCTTCAGGGATCAAAATTTAACCCACAGGAGGTAGTAGATCAGTGATTAATATGGCTGGATTCATACAGTCAAATTCGAGATTACCTAGTTACTGTCTTTAAAAAAAGATTTTGCACCCTTTTCTTCCCTTTTTCAGATAGTTAATACTGGACAATTTCAGAACTTGCACACTTCTAAATCCTTATAGTCAGCATGTTAACAGCTGGTGAGAATTCTGTGTTAAACTATGATGACCTTAGATTCTCCTTTAGGCTGTATTCTGAACGATGACAGCTATACCTTGGCCACCTCCAATGCAAGCAGAACCAACGGCATATTTACCTCCACGGCGCCTAAAAGAAACAAAAAAACCCAATTTTTAAAAAGTTATTTCTTAAACTGCCCAGAATAATTTGTTCTCTGCACTGACTGAAGGATCTGGACTAGATTATTTAGTTATTTGATATCTACCTGCCTTGGGTCGTAGGTCTGGGGAAAAGGTGGGGTATAAATAAAGGTGATGATGATAGTGATAGTGATGATGATGATAACAACAACCAGGTTACCCAGTGTTACTGACTGGAGTTCTGAACTATCAATGATTTAGATTCTATCCAGGAACCTAGGAATCAGTGAGGTATTGTTGGATAAGGTGGAATGTTCCAGGCAGTGTCACTTTTTGATTGGCATTTTCATTCAGATGTTTTGTCAATCCTTTCAAATTGCTCCAAGACCACTGGAACCACAGTTGTTTACTGTTGTTGTTATTATAGCTCCCAAGGAACTCAAATATATGAAGGACAAAGGCAAAGCACTGCCAGCTGTACCCAATTGCAATGTCAATGATGTTGCTGGAAAACAGCTGCTGACAAGCTAAGCAGCCTCACATGCTGGCTGCAGGAAAGGAACATAGCCAGTGACCACCTGGACTTTCTTGTGACTCGATGGATCTACGTCAAGCTTCAAACGAGCAAGCTGGATTTTATTTTTATCTTGCCTGCCCTCCCTGCAGCTCAAGGTGACACAGAGTTCTGAGATACACTCCCATCCAAGCACTGATCAGAGGCAACCCTGTTTAGCCACAGAAATAATTTTCAGCTCCTGTCATCAGTTCAAAAGGAGGGCTTTGGATTGGGATTAGTCAACACATTCAGGTGCCCATCACAGAATTAGAATGATATGTTTCCACACATAGATTGATTTTAAAGTGATATGTTTCCATGCCTTTGACTGACCTCCCAATTTCATAGAATCATAGAATTGTAGAGTCGGAAGAGACCACGAGGGCCATCCAGTCCAACCCCCTGCCATGCAGGAAATCTTGATCAAAGCATCCCCGACAGATGGCAATCCAGCCTCTGTTTAAAGACCTCCAAGGAAGGAGACCCCACCACAATCCGAGGGAGGGTGTTCCACTGCTGAACAGCTCTTACTGTCAAAAAGTTCCTCCTAATGTTGAGGTGAAATCATTGTTCCTGGAGCTTGCATCCATTGCTCTGTGTTCCAGTCTCTGGAGCAGCAGAAAACAAGCCTGCTCCATCCTCAGCGTGACATCCCTTCAAATACTTAAACAGGGCTATCATATCGCCTCTTAACCATCTTTTTTCCAGGCTAAACATACCCAGTTCCATAAGTCTCTCCTCATAAGGCATGGTTTCCAGACCTTTCACCATTTTAGTTGCCCTTCTCTGGACATGCTCCAATTTGTCAATATCCTTTTTGAATTGTGGTGCCCTGAACTGGACACATTATTCTAGGTGAGGTCTGACCAAGGCAGAATAGAGTGGCACTATTACTTCCCTTGATCTAGACACTATACTTTTATTGATACAGCCCAAAATCGCATTGGCCTTTTTAGCTGCCGCATCACACTCTTGCACACTCTTGTTGCAAGAGTACAGAGGAAGATGACATATACCAGCCAGACACTCTATTCAGCTAGCCCACACAGTTGTCTACACTGACTAGCAGTTGCTCTCCAAAGTTTCAGGCCAGGATTTTCCCATTATCAGCTACCACATCCTTCTGAAAATGGAGAAGCCAGGACTTACAGCTGGGACATTCTGCATGCCACCAAACTGTGGTCTTTCTGAACATACATTCCAGAATATCAAAACTAAGAAAAACAGAATTTAGAAGTGATTCTTAGGGTTCCTTCAGCTATTCACTCACCTTAGTTCATGAACCAGATGAGCTGTGATCCTTGAACCCGATGCCCCCAGTGGGTGGCCCAAGGCAATGGCTCCCCCGTTGACATTTGTTTTCTCTGGGTCCAGACCCAAAACCTTCTCCACTGCTAAGTACTGTGGAGCAAAAGCCTCATTGACCTTGAAAAACATAAAAGAGAAAGCACGGTTGGAAGCAATAGAGCTATAATACGTAATATTAGGGGATATCCTTGGAAACAGTTCTCATAACCTAAAACTAGCATCAAGTGCAGACTGGGAGGGGGGGGGGGAGAAAAAACACTGGTCAAAAACATACACTAAAAAATCAGATTTAATTAACATATACCTTTGGGAAATTGACAGAATGTTGTTGCTGTTTTTAAAATATATACTCCTGTTTAGCAACTTCTACTTTTAAAAAATCACCCAAACTGCTGCAGAGGTGTGGCAGCTTGTGTCCCACTGCCCCCCATCCAACCCCTAGAATGAACTCAAAAAGTGGCTTGAATATAGCCATATCCTGGAATGGGAAATGAATATCCTCTGTTCCTTCTGCAGCTGCCAACCCCCTGTACTAAATACACAGAAAACAAATATAATAGCAAAGCAGCAAACAAAATGGCAGCATCAGCCAGGAACTGAAGAGAGCCAACAAAATGATACCCAACAGCCAGGCCAAATCCATCCTCATCCAAATATTTTTTCAAAGATGGAAAAATGCCTATAAGTAGAGTTCTCCTGAGATGGAGAGTTCAAAAGACACCAAAAGTGACATTTCATTGAACTGTAGCACACCTGATCATACCGTTAGTTATTGTGAATGACATATACGGCTACTGTCTGTGTAGAGGACAGGATCAAAATTCAGAATGACCTGGATAGACTGGAGAGCTGGGCCAAAGCTAACAAAATGAAATTCAATACGGAGAAATGTAAAGTACTGCATTTAGGGCGGAAAAATGAAATGCATAAATATAGGATGGGAGAGACCTGGCTGAATGAGACTACGTGCGAAAGGGATCTAGGAGTCCTAGTAGACCACAAGTTGAACATGAGCCAACAGTGTGATGCGGCAGCTAAAAAGGCCAATGCAATTTTGGGCTGTATCAATAGAAGTATAGTGTCTAGATCAAGGGAAGTAATAGTGCCACTCTATTCTGCCTTGGTCAGACCTCACTTAGAATACTGTGTCCAGTTCTGGGCACCACAATTCAGAAAGGATATTGACAAATTGGAGCGTGTCCAGAGAAGGGCAACTAAAATGGTGAAAGGTCTGGAAACAATGCCTTATGAGGAGAGACTTAGGGAGCTGGGTATGTTTAGCCTGGAAAAAAGACGGTTTAGAGGCGATATGATAGCCCTGTTTAAGTATTTGAAGGGATGTCACGCTGAGGATGGAGCAGGCTTGTTTTCTGCTGCTCCAGAGACTGGAACACGGAGCAATGGGTGCAAGCTCCAGGAACAGAGATTCCACCTCAACATGAGGAGGAACTTTTTGACAGTAAGAGCTGTTCGGCAGTGGAACACACTCCCTCGGAGCGTGGTGGGGTCTCCTTCCTTGGAGGTCTTTAAACAGAGGCTGGATGGCCGTCTGTCGGGGATGCTTTGATTGTGATTTCCTGCATGGCAGGGGGTTGGACTGGATGGCCCTCGTGGTCTCTTCCAACTCTGCAATTCTATGATTCTATGATTTTGCTTTCCACATGGTTGTCCTTACCTCAACCAAATCCATGTCTTTCAGAGAAAGGCCAGCTTTCTTCAGAACTTCTGTGATGGCAGGTACTGGGCCTATGTTAAAACACACAGTCACACACAACCAATTAAAAGAGGAATATTTTCCAGTGCTTCCTATATACTGGGATGGGCAACACACAACCTGCAGTCAACATATAGCTCTCCTCCCAACTTCCTTTTTTCCCTTCTGAAGTTTTTCCTTCTGAAGGTAAAGAAGTTTTGCCTTGCCTGCTGTAGGTCTCTATGGTACAGGAGGGTGCTTTTGACCCACTCTGCACCATCCAAAGCTGCTGCATTTGCTGCCCAATTATGGTGGCAATGGCAAAATTGTCAGTTACCATCACATTCCATTAGAAGTAGTGTAGCCCACGGTGGTTTCCAGAAAATGTCACATGGCTCCTAATACCTGAACACTGTACATTCCTAATACAGTGAGCCCTCCTGATCTGTGGGTTCCTGATCTGTAGTTCCAACCGCCCATGGATCATCACATCCCATATCTAAAATGGCAGTGACGTGCATGCTGATGCACACATCACCACCATTTAATAATATGTGGCACAACCATTTGAGTTTTTTTGCCATCTGCAGGGTGGGTTCCCAGAACCAAACCCCCATGGATCAAGAGGGCCCACTGTATACATGAACCAGTAAGGTGAGCTTGCTTGGAATCCCTTTCTCACAAATTTCTTTTTAAATGATCTTGGTTGCCAAAGCCTAGAATATGAAGGCATGTGCTCTGTGCCCAATGTAAAAATATCTGCACCAAGAAAAAAAAGTGAGCTCAGATGTTGAGATTTTGCACACATATACTTTGCTATCTATACATCCCCCTCAGTGAATACAAATACAAATACAAAGGTACTGACTGCATGGGATGGTGAAGCAGAGGTGGAAAAGGAAAGAATGGAGAGGCTATCACTGGCTGCCCACATTTAGCAGAACCTAGGTAGCTTCCATCAGGCAAACAACTATGATACAGGAGAGGGATATGCTCCTAATTTAAGAAAATTGGTGCGATGACTATATTGGGCATTGCTGTGATGTCTTCGCTAGCAAACGACAAATTTACGTGCATGATACCTTTACCCTTTCACAGAATCAGAGTTGGAAGAGACCACAAGGGCCATCTAGTCCAACCCCCTGGCATGCAGTTAAAGCATTCCTGACAGATGGCCATTCAGCCTGTTTAAAAACCTCCAAAAAAGGAGACTTCATCACACTCCAGGGCAGCACATTCCACTGTTGGAACAGCTCTTACCATCAAGAAGTTCTTCCTAATGTTTAGGTGGAATCTCTTTTCCTTTAGTTTGAATCCACTGCTCTGTGTTCTAGTCTCCAGAGCAGCAGAAAACAAGCTCACTGCTTTTTCAATATGACATCCTTTCCAAATATTTAAACATGGCTATCATGTCTCCTCTCAACCTTCTCTTCTCCAGACTAAACATACCCAGCTCCCTAAGCTGTTCCTCATAGGGCATGGCTTCCAGACCTTTCACCATTTTGGTCACCCTCCTCTGGACATGTTTCAGTTTATCAATATCCTTCTGGAATTGTGGTGCCCAGAACTGGACACAGTGTTCCAGGTGAGATCTGACCAAAGCAGAATACAGTGGTACTATTACTTCCCTCGATCAAGACACTCTATTCCTATTGATGCAGCCTATAATCGCTTTGGCATTTTAAGCTGCCGCCTAACGCTGCTGATTCATGTTCAGCTTGTGGTCTACTAAGACTCCTAGATCCTGTCTTCATTTTAATTATCATTTTATAGGACCAGAATTTTATTTTTTGTGTTTTCTCAAAGCATGCCTGTCCATCTAGCCACATTAAAGACACGCAGTTCCAGTAGGGCACAGCAACACCCTGCCAATTAATTTAACATTCTCCTGGTTCTTATTTTGCTTAATTCTTTTGAAAACTGAGTATCTAGGAACTTCCCTCCCACCGCCATATAAAAAGAAAGAAAAAAATCATGAAGATGCAACCAGTATGTCTCATCTCTCTCTGTGGGCTGTAATCATACTGGTGGTGTCCTACATACAACTATGTTCCTTTATGGAAGCAGCTGGATATTTTTGTCTGATGCAAAATGCCTGCATTTTCAGTTCAAGGATCCTGAGGTGGAATTGTGCATGGAGTGCCACTGTGCATGGATATGCACTGAGCATTGCACATGAATGTGCATTTGGTTGTGCGTTTAGCTTTACATTTTGTGTCATGCTTCAGCTGTGTGACACTGCCAGTCAACACAAGGGTTGTGTAGCACTTAATTAATGCATAATTAATGCATAATTATGCAAAGTTAATGCATAATTCCACGTGCAGAGATTTACATTGTGCAACTCCAATTTAGGATCTTGGACATGGATTAGATTTCATGCAAGTGGCTGTAGTCTGTTACTTCCTGAGTTGTCCTGCACAGCCCAGGTTGTGCTTTAGTTGAAAAGACTGTATCGCTGTAACTTACCAATGCCCATGATGTTGGGGTCACAACCAGCTGCATGATAGGCCACTATTCTAGCCAAGGGAGTGAGGCTGTGCTTTTTAACGGCATCTTCACTTGCTATGATTAATGCTCCAGCTCCATCACATACCCCCTGGCAACCAAAACAGAACAGACAGCAACTCTGTAAAAAACCACTGACAGAGTGTTCTTAGATGGAAAAAATACCATAATTCTTTGCTGAAGAAAAAGGGTAGCTTATACTTTAAAGTGGCCCCCTTGGGTAGAATAACTGGATGCTTCTGAAGGATACATTTACAGAGCACTATTCTATATTAAAGTGATCAGCGATGAAAACATTAGGTGACCCAGTTATATTTGGGTCATTCTTATCCCACTGGCACTCAAAAGATGAGTGGACATATGTTGCAACAAGCTATTGTGTGCCATAAGGTTAAACTGGAAGGAAAGAAAGATATCACAACAGATCTAGTGTACTATGTTACCTTAGGATACTGCTGAGGCTGAAATGTGAGAAACAGAACCAAGACTGTGCTGACCAAGAAAGCCTAAAGAGCCTCTGTATATGAAAGCTTGCATTAGAAAAGCAGTGAGGCTGTGGGTTTCTTTCATTTAGGGATTTTCACCCTGATCTTCAGCTGAAAAGACTCCTAGACCAGTCCAGTTCTAAACAGAAACATACAGCAGAAATATACTTTCTCTATCTAGAAAGTAAAAATGTTCTGCAATCAGTGGAGGGGCGTGTGTGTCGAAACTGTACCAGGTGACACCGTCAGGGGAAGGGATGACACCAGCCTTAGTGAGGCCACAGTCTGCAACAAGGAAGATCATATTTGTATGTGAAGAACTTGGGGCAAAAAAGGTTTCACACTGGTTTAAATCAATCATATATCAACTAAGAAAACTCACCTGCCTTAAAGGCAGGCTTTAAAATGTGTAACAGATGGCTGGCAATGAATGTAATCTGGGCATTTGAGGGCATCTCTTTGAGATGGGAGGTTGTTCACCTGAGAATAAACAACCCCGAAAGCAGATTGGGTGTCTGTCACCTGGCTCACTTTAGATCAGGGTGGGCAACTGTGTGTGTGTAGGGGGAGGCAGGGGCCAATCCCTACCACCTCTCTAGTGGGCTGCAAAACTCCCCCCAGCTAACACCTTCTTAAAATAGAGTCCTCCTCAAAATGGAGTCCTTCTCAAAATGTTTTCAGGAACTGATGTGATGTTACTTCCTATTGATATTTTAAGAGGGAGTGCAGAGGAAAAATTGTGGTGTTAGTGGGAGGTTCTGTGGGTGCTGCATGGGTGAGATAGGGTATTTTTGTGAGTTTTCACATGTTTTGGGGATATGTTGTTGTCAAGCAAACCCCTCAAAATCATGCCAAAGTTTTTCAAATATCTTTTAGGGTAGTATTGGGGGCCTAGTGGGGAACTTTATGCTGCACTCTGCCCACTCCTCTATATCTTTATAATTTTTCTCAGATGGGTTGGATGAAGTTTGGCTGTACAGTACAAGCCCATACCCGCAGGAGTGATACCTGCAATTGCCCATACCCACGTCCAAAAAAGTATGTTCTCTCTAGGCATTTCCTAGGTCCTCTGGAGGAGGTTGACCAGAGTCATGCTGGGGGACCTAAAATGCATAGAGAGATGTTCTCTTTAGGCATTTGGAGGTTTTCCAATATGATTCTATGGCATACATTTGCCTGAAATATAGGGCTTGCTATTACATGTTATTTTCACCATCTGTGATAAGTCCAGAAACGCATCCCCATGGATACATGGGTCGTACTATACACCAAATCTGACCTGTGAACTAAAGTTTCTCTTCCCTTCTTCTATTTTCAAACTTATGTAATTTGGAAATCTTAGATTCTTAGAGCTGGAAGAGACCACAAAGGCTGTCTAGTCCAACCCCCTGCCCTGCAGGAACACACAATCAAAGCACGCCTGATAGATGACCATCCAGCCTCTGCTTAATAACCTCCAAAGAAGGAGACTCCACCACACTCCAAGGTAGTCTTATTGTCAGGAAGTTCTTCCTAATGTTTAGGTGGAATCTTTTTTGCTGTAGTTTAAGTCCATTGCTCTGTGTCCCAGTCTCTGGAGCAACAGAGAACATGTATGCTCCATCCTCTGCACGACATCCCTTCAAATATTTTAACATGGCTATCATGTCCTCTCTTCATCTTTTCTTCCCCAGGCTAAACATACCCAGCTCCCTAAGCTGCTCCTCACAGGACATGGCTTCCATATCTTTCACCATTTTGGTTGCTCCAGCTTGTCAACATCCTTCTTGAATTGTGGTGCCCAGTGGGCACACTATTTCAGGTGAGGTCTGACAAAAGCAGAACAGAGTGGCACTACTATTTCCCTTGATCTAGACCAGTGGTTCTCAAACTGTGGGTCCCCAGATGTTGTTGGACTACAGTTCCCAGGAGCCCTCTGAGGTCTCACCTTGACAGCCAGGTGGTCCTCCCAGTCATTAGCAAGGCTGCAGGATTGAACTCACAGCCTCACTAATGACTGGGAGGACGATCTGGCTGTCAAGTTGAGACCTCAGAGGGCTCCTGGGAACTGTAGTTCAACAACATCTGGGGACCCACAGGTTGAGAACCACTGATCTAGACACTATACTTCTATTAATGCAGCCTAGAATCACACTGGCTTCTTTAGCTGCTGCAACACACTGCTGACTCATGTTCAGCTTGTGTTTTCACTAAGACTCCTAGATCCCTTTCACATGCACTGCTATCAAGCTAGGTGTCACCCATCCTATATCTGTGCATTTCATTTTTTCTGTATAAGTGTAATACTCTACATTTGTCCCTGTCAAAATTCATTTTGTTAGTTTTGGCCCAGCTTTCTAATCTGTTATGGTAATTTTGAATTATGATCCTGTCCTCTGGGGTATTAACTACCCCTCCTAATTTGGTGTCATCTGCAAATTTGATAAGCATGCCCTCTATCCCCTCACCCAAATCATCGATAAAGATGTTGAATAGCATTGGGCCAAGGACAGAACCCTGTGGTACCCCACTGGTTGCTTCTCTCCAGAATGAAGAAGAGCCATTGGTGACTACCCTTTGGATTTGGTCAGTCAACCAATTACAAATCCACTTAACAGTTGCATTGTCTAGCCCACATTTTACTAACCTGTTTACAAGAATATCACGGGGGACCTTGTCAAAGGCCTTACTGAAATCAAGATACACTACAGCCACAGCATTCCTGTGGGGATAAGATTAGTTTGGCATGACTTATTTTTGAGAAACCCATGTTGACTTTTCGTGAACACGGCATTCCTTTCTAAGTGCTTACCGTCTAACAGTCTGCTCTAGAATCTTTCCTGATATTTATGTCAGATTGATTGAGGGGGGGGGGTAATTATTTGGGTCCTCTTTTTTTTCTTTCTTCATTTTTAAAGAGAACATTTGCCCTCATCTAGTCTGCTAGGATCTCTCCTGTTCTCCAGGAATTCTCAAAAATTATTGACAGCGGTTCTGAGATTACTTCTGCCAAGTTCTTTTATCATCTGGCCCTGGAGACTTGAACTCATTTATACTGGCCAGGTATTTCTGAACTACCTCTTTACCTGTTCTGCACTGCATTTACCCTACTGTATCATATGCTCCATTTTCCCCAGGTTGAGCATTGTTCTCCTTTTGGGAGATGACCAAGGCAAAGAAGTTGTTGAGTAACTCTGCCTTTTCTCTGTCCCCTGTTAGCCTTTCATCATCTTCTTCACACAGCAGCTCTACCACTTCTTTGTTCTTTCTTTTGCTATGGACATAACAAAACAAACAAACAAACACCCTTTTTATTGTTTTGAACCTCTCTAGCTCTTTCTGTGCTTTAGCTTTTCTGACTTTCTCCCTACATGAGCTGGCTGTCTGAATTCTTCTTTGGTGACTTCCCCCTTTTTCCATTTCTTGTACATGTCCTTTTTAAATCTAAGCTCAGTAGAAAGTTTTTTAGAGATCCATCCTGATTTCTTTAAACACCTCCCATCCTCCTCGTTGGAACTGCTTGAAATTGTGCTTTCAATAGCTCACTTTTAAGAAACTCCCATCCATCATGAATGCCCTTCTCTTTTAGTATTCCTGATCATGGGATCACCTCCAGTTTATCTCTAAGTTTTGGTAAAGATTCAGCTGGAGACAGAGTCTGGAAATTCTGGAATGTGACACAAGTTTGCATGCAGCTGTAAAAAAGGCCCTGGGGCTTCAAGCAAGTCTGAGGGGCACAGGAATCCCACTCCTGTTACAGAAGAAGATTTCAAACCACATGGCTCACCGAGGCATTCCCAGCTGTGACAGTTCCATCCTTTTTGAAAACCAAAGGGAGCTTTGCCAATTGTTCCATTGTCACGTCAGGTCGGGGATGCTCATCCTGCTCCATACTCTGTTTGCCTTTCTTGGTTTTCACTTCAATGGGTGCCATCTCAGCCTTAAAATAGCCAGCTTCATGAGCTGTAAATATAAGAAGGTCAACATCAAAGTGTCACAAAAGAAGAGCTGAAAAGTACCACTAGCTGATAAATGGCAGAACCCCACATTTATAGGAGCAGGCATCACAGTCTCTCCTCCCAGAGACTTTCAGTAGGTCTGTTTGCACAAATGTGTGGGGACTCTCTCAGAGAATGTATTGCCCTCTAGATGTTGGACTTCAGCACCCATCATACCTAGCTAGCACAGCCAGTCAAGGGATGATGGGAGTTGTGGTCTAACAACATCTACAGAGCTTCACATTCCCTTTGCCTGTTTTGGAAGAGCCTTCCCCAACCCAGTACCATCCAGATGTGCTGAGCTACAATTTCCAGATTGGCTGGGGGAATTCTGGAATTTGTAGTCTGACACATCAGAGAAACACCAAGCTGGGGGGCTGTTTGACAGAGGAATATGTTGTCTTGGAGCATGGTGGAGTCTCCTTCTTTGGAGGTTTTTAAACAGAGGCTGGATGGCCATCTGTTGGGAGTGCTTTGAGTGTGTATTCCTGCATCACCAGGGGTTGGACTAGATGGCCCTTGTGGTCTCCTCCAACTCTATGGGTTTATGATTCTATGGGGAAGGCTATAAAAGATGGTGGAAGGCAAGCAGAACAACTGCAAATGCTGTCACAGGAATCATGTCTCAGCAAATGTTACCAAAGATGGCTCCCACTTTGTTGACTAGATGATTACAACCAAAGTAAGCCGAGATCTGCTTATAGATCTCAAGAGTGATCTACAACACCTGCAAAAACTGGAGGCTGTCCAATTGTTCAACCACAGCAGCCACAAAACATTTCCTAGCCTTTTATATTGCTGAAACACAGAAAGTTTTGGTTAATCAAGAGTGGGTTTGGGGATGGAGGAAGGGCTGTGAATTCAGTTCTGTCCTGTTTTTTGAAACACACTTCCGGTTTTAAAAAACTAGAATTAGAGAACTTCAAATCGAGGTCCCAATTAGAACATGGAAAAGTTACTTCTTTAGAGGTAGAATTCAAAGACATAACCTTGAGTCTTGAATATCAGTAAGCAAGGGGATCTTGTAGCACCTTTGAAACTAATTGTGAGAAAGAAATTGTAGCATAAGCTTTCATACTTGATCTAATTTCTCAGATGCATTGAGTGAACTAGTGCCTAGGAACAGATCTTATAAGCAGGTTGTTGAATAGCCAAAGAAATGCAAAAGAAACACAAAACTAGTGGGTGTGATGATGAGGTGACAAGTTCAGTTTAACAATGGTTGTTGAAGGACAAAGGCAGTAGGTAATATGTTGCCTAAGGCCAGGGTGAGTGCCACTTCTTTAGGAGTACAATTGCTGGATTTGCTCAGTGGCTGTGCTGACTGGTGAACTGTAGTCTAAAACAGCAACTCTTCCAAGGTCTGATTTAACTAAAAACCAAAGTAGATCCTAAAAGACTTGGATCTGGCCCTCTTGTTCTATGGCCCATACTCTTCAGCAAACTATAGGAACAAACAGCTCAATTCCACATCACTCCATTCTTATGAAATTTGAAACAGTTGAGCACTGAAAATTGGTTAACAATGTACGCACCTAAAATGTTCAGCATTTCAAGCAACACCACGTTTTCATCCCCATTTGAGGGAAGGAGATTCATATTCCCTTCCTCCTCCTTCATGGTAGAGCAAGTTCATCTACAGCTTCACACAGCACCATTTAGATCGTGGGTGGGCAACCTGTGACCCTCCAGATGTTGGACTGCATCTCCCATCATCTTTGACTATGCTGGCTAGGACTGATGGCAGTTGAGGTTCAACAACGCTGGAGGCCACATGTTGCCCACTCCTGATTTTTAGACAGAGATACACCACCTCATCTGCTTTTTTTAAAAAAAAAATAATTAGGCCTCTCTTTACATTTCTAACAGTTACAATTTACTAACCAGCTTTCCACCTCTGCTGTGTCTTCAGAGCATAGCGGTCACAGTCTTCCCTTGTGATGTTATACTTTGCAGCAAGATTTTCAGCTGTAACACCCATAGGAATCTTAACATGCGTATCTGTTAGCGCTGCCCACAGTGTGTCTTCCATCTGTAGGAGAAAGTGGAAAGAAAACAATGCAATGGGATGTAGGCAGAAACATCACTACAGAATTCCAGTGTAATGCCACAGAAAGTCCATCTTTGTAGGAAAGGACTGAATGGATTCCAAAAGTAGCATAGGGACACAACATGCTTCTGCATTTTTAGTGCTGGGGTTCTTGCAGTCCAACCTCCTGTGCATCTATGGAGATTTTCACATGGGGCCAAAATGCACCGTTACCACCCTGCCACCTCCTCTCCCGTTCCTGCAATGGAATGGAGGTAAATGTTCGCACACTTACCTCTGTTCCGCTGTAGGAACGGGCTTCCTCCCTCCTTGCTGGCTGGCTGTAAATGCAGCCGTCGTAAGGCTGCCTTTATGACCGGCCAGCTGAAATTCCAGTCGTTCTTGCGAGAGGGAAATTCAAAAATAACTCCCCCAGCTGTCAAAGGAAGAAAGAAAAAAAAAATAAAGGAAAAAAAAAACAAGTAACCCGGGGGGTGGGAGGGTGCCACTTACCTGGATGTCCTGTTCGTGGCTAGAAGTGCTTGGCACAGACCTCCTCCCCTGTGCCTATCATCTCAGAACAGGGAAGGGGCTTTTTTTCCCACGAGCCTGATTCCGTGATAGATACAGAAGGGTTGTTCTATTCACGATGTTTCATCGTGAATAGAATACCCTGGGAGCAGGACGGAAGGGGTCGACGTCGTCAGAAAGGGAGCCCCTTTCTTGACCCTGTTCCGTGCCTGCCCCGCAGTATTAGCCTCATCTCCTATATCCCAGCCGCACAAGATCTCAGGATGGCAAACAAAGAAAATCAATTTAAAACAAAAATTAAAAATTTAAAACAGTAAGAAATAATTTAACAAATAAAACAGTCTAAAACATATTAAAGAATTTAAAATAAAACCATACATCTATATAGATTTGGGCAAGATCTTTAGACCCTAAGAGTGGGGGGCATATTTTGCCTACATTTTGTTCCAGAGGGATAAGAGAGCAGGGATCTCTGTGAGGAGAAGCTACTTAGGCATTTTTGCAAGGATTGCCCATTAATTTGATGTTTATTTCTAATTAAAAAAAACAAAAACAAAATTTCAGAATGGTGAACTCCATACTAGGGACCAGGTTCTGCACTTGTTTTTTTTAATATCCAAAAAGAGTATAGACTCTGTCCTCTAACTTTGTGTTGCCAGATTGTATACTTCCTACCAAAGCCAGCGTCAGATATGTTTATCAAGCACAACTCGATATGTATATAGTAGTAAATTTTGAATGGTAGTCATCATGACAGTCCTTACAGCAGCAGCCTCGAGAAGAGTTCAAGCATTCAGACAGCTGTGTAATACAATTACTTTATCTAGCTCTGTACTGTGTATGTAGAAAAAGATGGACACACAAAGAACAGCAGTACATATTTATAATCTCGCTGTGTGTATATTGACCGAAGAACATTAATACCCAATTTATTTCAAGCAAGTGGCAGTCATAGGATAATAAGCAGTCATAGAATCATAGAGTTGGAAGAGACCTCAAGGGCCAACCAGTCCAACTACCTGCCATGCAGGAATACACATTCAAATCATTCCCAACAGATGCTGTTTAAAAATCTCCAAAGAAAAAGACTCCACCACACTACAAGGTAGTGTATTCCACTTCTGAACAGCTCTTACTGTCAGGAAGTTCTTCCTGAGGTGGCATCTCTTCTCCTGTAGTTTGAACCCATTGCTCTGTGTCCTAGTCTCTGGAGCAGCAGAAAACAAGCTTGGTCCATCCTCAGTATGACATCCCTTCATATATTTAAACATGGCTATCATGTCCCCTCTCAATCTTCTCTTCTCCAGACTAAACAAACATACCCAGTTCCCTAAGCCATTCCTTGTAGGGCATGGCTTCCAGACCTCCCACCATCATGGTTGCCCTCCTCTGGACATGTTCTAGCTTCTCAATATCCTTTCTGAATTGTGGTGCCCAGAACTGGACACAGTATTCCAGGTGAGGTCTGACCAAAGCAGAATACAGTGGCATTATTACTTCCCTTGATCTAGACACTATACTCCTATTAACACATATACACAAGAGAAAATCAAAGGCAAAGCAACCAGGGCCCATACCTTGAGATCAACTCCAAGTTTTGTTCCAAAGCGGGCATTTCTAACAGCATATGGAGCTTGGCTCATGCTTTCTGTTCCACCACACAGCACTACCTCTGATTCTTTAAGGCAAATTTCCTGTTTTGAGAAAGGAGAAAAGAAGTTCATTAGCAATCCATCATTACCCCTCATTCAGCAGTCAGAGTTGTAAACCAAAGAGAAACGAGATGCTGCTTCAGAAAGCACCTGTAGAAAGCACCCAGATCCAGAAGGATTTGATATTAGTCATTTGGAAGGACTGCATAGCAGTACAGGGAGAAGATGTTTCAGTTTTCCATGAGCTCCAATAAGCTTTCCGCAATGTCTTCAAAAGACTGCTCACTCTCCCATGGCTTCCTCTTGTCCTCACTTTGAAAACTGCTAGCTGGGATTAAAAGCCTCTTCTTTGTAATGGACAAGAGGTAACCTGCAAGGATGTGCTTTTGACTGTAAGAGTGCCTCTAAGCCTAAAAAGCTCAAAGATCTCTCAAGGTTTTATGATACCATCTACATACTGGATTCAGACAGCAAAAGCACAAAGAGAGGTGTTTTTTTTGATACTAGCCTCCTTCAGTTATACAACGCATGACCCTGTAGCCTTAAAGCCCAAGGCTCACGACATTTTGGAAATGCTGTAATAATGTCTATTTTGGGCTAACCTTTTTTGCTCAGGTTTATGCAAGGAAAGGTGGGGGGTAGGAGTGAATCTGCAGGGAAGTTTATTCTGTTATTTTGTTTTATTCCCTTTGGGTTCACTGCTCCAAATTAGTGGGGTAAAGTAAAGGTATAAACAGCAAATGAGAGATTAAAAACGTAAGGTGGATCCCATGCAACCTCTGGCACAGATTAACAGTTCACATGTGTGCCCCAGCCTGACCTGCACTGGAAAGATGGATTGAGGGAGGGCCAGAATAGCGTGTTAAAATAAATGATTACTAGAAGAGCAAATTGAGTACCTGACATCCACTGGCGATCGACTGGAAGCCTGATCCACACAATCTGTTGACTGTTAGGGCAGGAACTGGGATTGGCACTCCAACACGTAGGCCAACATGGCGTGCAAGATAAATAGTATCTGCAGAGCTCTGCCAGAAGAGAACAGGCAAGTTACTGGATTAATTCTGCTCAAAGCATGTTAGCTGAGATACAGGCAACACACAGGCAACTGTATAACCCTAAGTAGACTCAGAAGTAAGTAGAAACGCCTGCACCACTGCAATCCTAAATGCTTATTTGGGACCAGGCTCCACTGGCTGAACTGGGACTAATTTCTGATGAAACATGCAGAGGATCTACTTGTATGTCTCAAGCAATTTTAAAATGTTTGTAATGAGTGTACAATCACGGTGTGGCCACATGGGTTATCTCAAGAGTGGGTGGGATGACAGGTCACATTCTACTGGGGTTCTCAGGTGTCCTGTTTTGTATGGGACATCCTGTATTTGGGATCCTAAGTCTGATCTCATATTGAGGTGACACAGGACTCCCCAAAATTTGTACTTGAGAGTGGGCACCAGCAACACTCCCACCAGACTGACCTCCAGGCATTTAGTCAATCAGGTCTTAAATACCAAATGCCAGGTATCCATTTGCCTGGATTGCAGCTGGCATGGCACAACTCTTCCTCCTGTCTGTGTGGCCAGGCTCACGCTGAGCAGCAGTGTTTTCATCTTGTGTTGGCTGGCCTGCTATTGTAAGATTTGCCTGGGTTTTTGGGTTCCTGAAAGATCTGTCAGGGGAGTCCTGTGACCTATCAAAACACACTGGGGAGAAAAATTACCACTATCCTATCCACCACCCCAGACAAGAGAGGTTTGTAGTTGCTCTTACCATCAGCTTGCTGTGGCCTCTCTTCTTTGAGAACTGCTGCCACAGAAGACCAAAAGACCAATCTCATTCTGAGCAGAAGGCTGAGAAAGTCAATACATTTCCAGGAAGAATTCAAAGTGCTGGTTATGGTCTTTAAAGCCGTATACAGCTTGGGTCCAAACTATTTAAAAGACTGCATCTCTCTATATGAATCAGCCTGAGCACTAAGATCCTTTGCGGGAGGGCTTTCTCTCAGTCATCACAATCACACACTTATTTGGTTTATTTAGCCTTCTCAGTGGCTGCTCCCAGGCTGTGGAACTCCCTTCTGCGGGAGGACCAATTAGCCCCCTCCCTGCTCTCTTTCCACAAGCAGGTTGATTTGATTTTTAAAATATGGTGAAATGGTGTTGATAGTGGTGTGATCCTGGTCTTATCCTGTTTGCTTTTAATTATGTCTTAAATGTATTTTAAACTGTTTTTAACTATTGGTTAATAGTATTGTTGTTAAGTAGTTTTTAACTTTTGTAATGTAGCCAACTTCTGTTTTAAATTTTGTAAGCCACCTTGGGTGCCTTGGTGGGAGAAAGGCAGGGTATAAATTGAAATAATTAAGTTAATTAAAAGATGAATCACTCTTCCTCCACATTTCCAGGAGAGTCAATTCATCCTTTTCTCTGCGGATGTGGTGGGGTGTGTCCAACCTTATGAACTGTATGTATGCTGCAACAAGCACCTGTTAGGGTCTTAAGGGAAAACACTTGCTAAAGAGAGCACAGCACATTAACTATGCCTTAAAGATCACCTGTATACTAGCTTTCCTTATAGGGTGAATCCAAACAGACCTTTGGAAGTTGGGCAGACATCTAAGCAATGGTTACTCCCCTGTCTCTCATTTGCAGTCACCACTAATTTTGCAGCACTAAAGACGAATCTCTTTCAGCAGGCCTTTCCTAATTAGTTCCCGGCCTCAGGGGCTTCTGGCCCTTTTTTAGTTTGCTGGCTGTTTATTATTTATTATTTTAATGTGAGTTTATATCAGTTGTTTTAATGTATTTGGTTTAATGTCTTTTTATGGGGGAGGGCGGGGGTGGGTGGTGTTGGGGATTTTAATTTGTGTTGGTCACCTATCGCCACCACCTACGACTCCTCGAACGCTTTCATCAGCGCTGTCTACACACAATCCTAAATATACACTGGACTGACTGTGACAAATGTTGCTGTCCTTGAGCAAGCAGGGATCACCAGCATTGAGGTCATGATATTGAGAACATAGCTGCGCTGGGCAGGGCACATTTCTAGGATGGAGGACCATCGCCTCCCAAAAATAGTACTCTATGGTGAACTCGCCACGAGTCAGCGTAAGAGGGGTGCTTCAAAAAAGCGATACAAGGACTCCCTGAAACAACATCTCAGGCTCGGCCAAATTGATCACCAACAATGGTCCGCCCTGGCCTCACACCAGGAGGCATGGAGACGCACTATCCACAATGCTGCAGCCTTATTTGAGAACTCACGACGAACAAGTCTTGAAGAGAAACGACAACGCAGAAAGAATCACAACCCAAAAACATCACCCAAGGAGACCCTCTGTGTGCTTTCTGGAACCGGACTTGTTTATCTCGGATTGGCCTTTTTAGTCATCAGCACGCTTGCAGAAAGCGCGGGATGAGTCCTTCCTGAATCTTCATTTGCGAAGAAAAGCCAGAGAGAGAGGTATTTTAATTTTTGTAAGCCACCCCGATTGTTTTTAACAGAGGAGCGGTATAATAATAATAATAATTATTATTATTATCACAAAAGTCACTGATACATAGGCACTGAGAAGAGATTATGGGACTGTCACTTCATACCCTGGAATGTGTATGACATCCTGGAAGATAACAAAGAGAACATACTCCTTATGATTCTGTCACCAACCAATTATCTTTTCATTCACTTAGTTTTTGGCAGCAGACTGCCTGCTGAGGAAGGAACTTTTAAGGAGGGGGGGGCACTAAACTATTTTTCTTCTCTCCGCCCCACTTTAAACTGATTTAAAATAATTTTAATCCAGTTCTTGTTTTAATATGATATTTTAAAAATATGGGATGTACCAAATGTCCCCCGCACTTCAACTGACGTGTTTTTAAATAGTGTTTAATGCAATTATTGTTTTACTGTAATAATCTGTTTAATTGTGTTTCAATATTGAGCTTAATGCTTTTTACTTGCATCTGTATTTTTAGTCATGTTTTGAGGCACCTTCAGTTATAGTATTGTGACAAAGTGGAGTATAACTTAACAAAATGTAACTAAACTAAAATGAAATATTATTTAGGAATGGGGCAAAAGACTTTGGCCCTTCACTTTTTACATTTTCTTTCGTTAGTACTATTTATGCAAGCCTTTCAACTCTAACTTAATTAAGAAAGGTGAACTTGTGTTTAAATTAATGCAAATTTATTTGTCCATGCTCAATTCCTATACAGGCATACTTCAGTTGACAAAACCTATGACAATGAAGCTCATTTTTAAAAAGCCCTTTTATGCCTGCCCAGCTCCTGCATTCCTCCTCATACTATACTTTGCTGAAGGATTTTTAGCAGCATTTGGCACTGTGGGCATAGTAAAGGAAGGCTGGAGAAACACATATTTTGGGGTCGGGTTGCAGTAATGTGTGTGCAGTAAACAATGCAATAAACAAAACTTGAGCTGGGAAAGGATATTGACAAGCTGGAACGTGTCCAGAGGAGGGCGACCAAAATGGTGGGAGGTCTGGAAGCCATGCCCTATGAGGAGAGGCTTAGGAAGCTGGGTATGTTTAGCCTGGAGAAGAGAAGGTTAAGAAGTGACATGATGGGCATGTTTAAATATTTGAAGGATGTCATATCAAGGATGGAGCAAGCTTGTTTTCTGCTGCACTAGAGATTAGGATACTGAGCAATGGACTCAAACTAAGAAAAAGAGATTCCACCTAAACATTAGGAGGAACTTCCTGACGGTAACAACTGTTCGGCAGTGGAATGCACTGCCTCAGAGTGTGGTGGAGTCTACTTCTTATGGAGGTTTTTAAACAATGGCTGAATGGCCATCTGTTGGGAATGCTTTTGATTGAGTACTCCTGCAGGGCAAGAGGTTGGACTAGATGGCCCTTGTGGTTTCTCCTAACTCTATGATTCTATGAGAGTGGGATTTTACTTTAGCCAATCCTGCAGTAGCTCTGTGGGGCTTCCTACAACAGACAGGGTAAACGGCAGGTGCTCCCAGAGGCCCTTAATAGAGCTTGTATGGACAACAACAAAAGAAAGAAAAGGGAAGAACATATAAACCTGTCTTGCCAGTCACGCCCAACATAATTTAAAAAAAACCCATACAGCTGTGGTTTAGCCCCTAAAATGGAAATTATAAGAAAAGAGAAGACTGGTGAAAAAAAAGTCACCCAAGGATGCATTTTGGAAGAAGCCTTCAAGAAGTATCTAGAAGGTTTGAAATGTTTTTGTTTATTTATGCAAGGCTTATCAAACCAGGTTGTTTCATTTCACATATGCATACTGTAAGTTTTAAATAAAGAGTTTGCTGAAACATGTTAACATGCTCTTCTTTATTGTAATGCAGGAAACTATTCCTATTGTTTCTCTGTTATTTCTGCCTCTGGTACCAAATTTTCTGTTAAAAAATAATGCCCCAGAATATATCTACTTCATTAACTGAGGTATATCTGTACTGTGGGCCCTTGGTATCTGCTGGGCTTTGGTTCCAGAACCCCCCATGGATACCAAAATCTATAGATGGTCATTATATACAATAGGGTAGCAAAATAATGTCCCTTATATATAATGGCAAAATCAAAGTTTGCTTTTTGGAATTTATTATTAAATATTTTCAAACCATGGATGAGTGAATCCGTGGATGCAGAATCCATGGATACTGAGGGCCAACTGTACTTATTAAATGCATGTAGACAAATAATTAAAATATAAGGCTGGCATTCTGTTCAATATTTACAATGTCATAAGCTGGACTTATGACATCATAAATACTTGAATTAATGTTTACAGTTGTCATACCAGTGCAACAACTGAGAATGCCTCTCAAAACTCACCCTAGAAGCCAGGCAGCACCACCGACCCAGGGATTTTTCAGCTGCTGGAAAGTGAAGCAGTGAATGAAGATGCATGCACCACTACTGGCAGCAAGGTGCTTGCCAACAAGCAGTTGCAACAGAACCCCACAAGGGACCCTGTGGCTGCCTGTTGGAAAGCGCCTCACCGCTGGGAGAGGGGTGGATATTTCTTCATTCACCCCCCCCCATAAAAACACCTCAGAAATTCCATTGGCGGTGGCACTGCCTGGCTTCTAAGGTGGTTTCGGGGGAAAGTTGCATCTGGATATGTAGCTATGATGACAGAGCTCTTTCATCATAGCTGTTTCTCCTGATGCAGAATCGCAGCCTAAATTGTAAAGGAACCAAAATGTTTTTTGGAGTGGTTGTGAATATATCTAGTTACTTCTGTCTCTGACAAAGTCAGGGGAGAGAAATACAATGGCAGAAAACTTTCCAAATGAAATTGTTTGCAAGTGACATAGTGGATCTACAGACGCTCTAGTTTATTTCTGACTCCCCTAAAATGGAGGAACTGAAAAAGTGTAGCCACAGAAAGAACACTGCCACATGTTTCAATAAACTGACTGCTTGCAACTCCTAGTTTCCACCCACCTGCATAACATTCCCGACAACCACGCTGTCAACAATTTCAGGAGACACTTTGCCAGCAGACAGGACTGAGCGTGCTGCAATCTCTGCGAGGTCAGTGGCGGTGAAGTCTTTGAGCAAGCCTCCATAAGCCCCAAAAGGGGTCCGCTTGGCAGAAACAATAAACACACCTGGAAAGCAAAGCACAGGAATGGCAAATAAGAAAGAGAAAAAGTTGCCTCATTCTGAGTCTGGCCACTGGTCCATCTTCAGTACGTCTACAGTACTTTTCACTGAGAATTAGGTGCTCTACTGGGTTTCAGCCAGGTATCATTTTCATTTTATTTATTTAATGGATTTATATCCCGCTGTTCTCCCAAGATAGGATTCTTTCCCAGCCCTACTTAGAGAAGCACAGAAAAAAAAACAACCAATGAACTATGGACCCTTCCATTTTGATCAAGAAAAATACAAAGGAGAGGACAAGAAATGACAAGCACCATTTAATTAATCAGGAACCCCCCCCCCCACAGATTTTACAGAAGGGCTGATACAATTGGATACAACTGAACAGCAAGGGATCATGTAACCCATGTGGCTGGTAAAATGATCCTACATCACCTCAACATGCAAGTATTCAAGGTTTATCTTATGAAAGCAATTGGCTGCAGGGTCAGGGGGGTGGGGAAGAGAAGCACCAAAAAGTTTAGTATTTTTCTAGAAAACCTATACTCTGCTATTTTCAGTGCATGTTAATGGGTCAGGACGGCTTACTACAATTTAAAACCCGACAACGCCTTGAAAGAAATAAAAGAAGCATAAAAAGGAAACAGACTTGGTAGATTAAAAAAACCAACGCCCTACAGCCAAACGGTTCTTAAATGGATCCCAATGGAAAAGACAAAAGGAGCTGGGAACCTTCACTTTAGAATTACACAAGATCATAATGCCATGATACAAATCTATAGGGTAAAATCACATTTGCAATAGTACGGTTCAGAAAATAGCTCTAAAGTTCAGTGGCTTTCTAGAGGATTAGACAAATTTGGAGAGGATAAGGCTAGTTAGTTGCTGATTTGTTGTTGTGTGCCTTCAAGTCATTTCCAACTTAAGGCAATCCTATCATAGGGTTTTCTTGGAGAGATTTGTTCAGAGGTGGATTGCCTTTGCCATCCTCTGAGGCTCAGAGAATGTGACTTGCACAAGGTCACCCAGTGGGTTTCTGTGGGTGAGCTAAGATTCAAACCTGGTCTCCAGAGTCATAGTCCAACGTTCAAACCACTACACCATGCTGCTCTTTTAACCTCTGATATCAGAGGGTGCATGCTATTGTGGTCATGTCCTCTTTGTGGACCTCCCATAGACTTCTCTCTGGGGAAACAGAATGCTGGAGCAGATAGGTCTTTGTGTTAATTCAGTATGGCTTAAAGTCTATGGAGAAAAAAAAATCCTCATAAGGACCATACTGAAATGTTTCTTTCCTTGTTCCTCTGATGACTCAAAGCCTCTTCATATAACTCTTCAGAAAGCAAAGTCATATGATCCTTAGACTTTGGACCTCTACGACAAACAATTTGGCCAACTCTTCAATTAACCTTTGGAAGTAGGCTGGTTTTCACTTGTGAAGTAGATTTGGCAATACTTCAACTTGGTTTTTGTTGCAACTGGTGTGTGTGTGTGTGTGTGTGTGTATGTCTCCTCTGCCTTGTGTCCAACAAGTAGTCACAGCTAACAAGGATACAGCTGTGGCAGTTAGAATCAAAGCAGTATAACTGTGTAGTGTGAAAGGGCCTGCAGAGCAATGTCAGGAAGGTTGTGGGAAATTAAAATGGTGGATAGACCAAGCAGTGGATAGACTATTACTGAATAAGCAGGACCTGAACAGGTCTGTTGATGACAGGGTGACTTGGCCTTTATCTATACTATTGAAAAAAATTCAAACTCCCTCCCAAATCTGGGCCAATAAGACCACACTACATGCAGCCTTTCCCCTGAATCTGGTGCAATTAATCTACACATCATGCAACTTTATCTGCAACAAAATTCAGGGAATACCACCTTAATCTGGGTTTTAGAAGTGTGCAGTTTTCTCTGGAGTTTTCTTGAAACTCCAGAGAAAACTGTAGTGTGAGCAATGCCTGCCTTGGGTTCAGAGTGGGGAGGAAGAACAAGTGCAAGTTTGCCCTCCTTGGCACTTCTCCCTCATTCTGAACTAGCACTCTGAAGGCCAGTGCTAGTTACTCTCTCTGAGGTCAGAAGGAGTGCTTGTTCTGACCTCAGAGAGAGCAACTAGCACCAGGGCTCTGCTTTTCCAGCGCACAATGGCCTGCTCTGTGGTCAAAATGAGTGGTGAGCCCCGTTATTACGAGGCTGGCCGCTCATTCTGACCTCATAGAGAGTGACCATGCACCAGGACTCTGCTTTCCCAGTGCACAATAGCTCTTTCTGAGGTCAAAATGAGCAGCTAGCCTCACGATGGTGGGACTGGCTGCTCCTTCTGACTTCAAAGCAGGCGATTGTGTACTAGGAATGCACAGTCCTGGCACTTGATGTGGTCATAACAACTGGCTAGTCTCACAGTGGTGAGGCTAGCCACTCCTTCTGACAGAAAGAGCAACTCTGCTGGGAAAGCAGAGCCTACGGCAGTGGCGTTGACACCATGGAGGTGCCTGGCTAGGCAGCAATGGCAGACCCGCAGCTTCAACTGGGGGTAAAAGTCCGAATTAATTATTGTTTAGACAAACCCGCTGACGAGCAGTACAGATTCAGGCTTTGCCCAGGTAAGGTGTGGCACTTAAATCTGGGCCACAGTAGTCCAAATTTCATGTGCCACAGCTATGGGCCAAAGCAGTTTTGCATTTCATCTGGATTTTTACCCCCTGTGTAAAGCCCTTGGAGGTCTCTCGCTAATAGGGTTACTATAAGTCAAAGTCGACTTGAGGGAAGTTAACAACATTGAGCAAATCAAGCCTGAACTCTCCCTAGAAGCCAAGATGACTAAACTGAAATGGTTGTGCTTTGGACATATCATGAGAAGACATGATGTGCTAGAAAAAAACAACACTCCTTGGTAAGGGAGAAGGCAGTAGGAAAAGAGGAAAACCCCATTCCAGATGGAAGGACTCAATCAAGGAAGCCACCACCCTAAGTCTTCTGCAAGACCTGAGCTGGGCTGTTGAGCAGAGGGTGACTTGGAGGTCACTCATTCGCAGGGTCGTTGTAAGTCAAAGTCGACTTGATGGCAGTTAACAACAATAACATGATTTTTAACATCTTTACCAGATGAAGAAGCCACTGAAGGTTTGAAAGCTTGCCTGACGCATTTTATTTATTTTATTTTAGTTGACTCAAAACAAGTATTGCTGCTTTGTGGATTTTGCTGTACATAGGACCCCTGTATGCACTGATTCATTATCCACTGATTCAATTATCCACAGAACACAAAACAGAACACCTACCATAGCAGTCTTCCTAGAAAATATGTCCTCTCTAGCCACTTTCTAAGTCCTCCAAGGCAACTCTATGGTATTTTATCCCATTATTTTCAATGGTGTTTACTATTATCCACCGTTTTCAGTATCCACCCCCCCCCCGAACCAATCTCCAGTGGATAAGGGGGTCCTATTGTATGGCCAACACAACTACTGAATATGCTGCACACCTAGATACACATATTAAGGAACAAGTGGGAAGGTGTGAACTTACTCCTAAATAAATACACCTGTGTTATGGGCTGACAATATATCTACGCCTAATTCCCATCAGTTAAAGGAGAACCATCCAAGTCTAATTTAGGACACCTAAGCAAATACTGTACAATAAAGCTGACAAAAGAAGAAAAAGAAGAAGAAAGCCGGAAAGGGGGGGGGGAGGCAGTCATAAAACCAACCAAGAATCTTTTTCTTTTTTAAATTTGGAGTGAATTGTGTTTATTCAAGCTACCATTTAGAAGTGAGAAGGTCACGAGATCAGTAGGGCTGTATGCAATAAGTAAAAAAACAAAAACCTTCGGCCTTGGGAAGTTAGTTAGGCGGGTGTGTAAGTGAAGGCACCGAAAGCAGAGATCCACAGGGCTCCCCAGAGCTGGGAATGGGGCAGGGGGGGATGCATGCAAGGTCCAGCGCAATATTGCTGGACCTTGCATGCATCTCCCCCTGCCCCATTCCCAGCTCTGGGGAGCCCTGTGGGCCTCTGTTTGCATGCATCTCCCCTTGCCCCATTCCCAGCTCTGGGGAGCATTGTGGGCCTCTGCTTGCATGCATCTCCCCTTGCCCCATTCCCAGCTCTGGGGAGCTTTGTGGGCCTTTGCATGCATCTCCCCCTGCCCCATTCCCAACTCTGGGGAGCCCTGTGGGCCTCTGCTTTCGGTGCCTTCACTTTGCAGACCCGCCTGCAAAAGAATACGTAAAAGAATTGTACACAAAGTGAGGCTTGGGTGGGGTCTTACCTCGGAGCAGGGCCATGGCGCCTGAAAACTGACTCTTCCCAGTTCCTAAATTGCTCCGCCTGAATTGCACCGGTTGCAATTCAGGAGACGGGGCCAGGCTCCACGCCCCCCTTGCCCCGACGCCTGGTGTTTCTTCTTCTCCCTCCCCTTTTCTTCTCCCAGCCTCGCCCCCCGCCTGCAAAGAGGCCTTTTGAGCGCCAGGGAAGAGGAGAGAAGAGAAGAGAGGGGGCTTCAAGAAGCATGGCTGCTGGGAGGATCCTGCCTCTCCTGGGCTCCGCAGGCGAGCAAGAGGCCCAGGCTCAGGTATGGGGGCGAGGGACCCCCCCAAATGATATGGGGGTGCAGGGAGGGAGTGCAATGTGGAGCAAGGGACTTTGCCCTCTCCAGTTGGGGGTCTGGTTTATAGTCTGTGTTGCAAAGAAGCCGGCCTTTCCTCCTGAAAGGCTCCACCATGCAAAAAATAATGGTAATTTTCCTCTCTCTAATAAGAACATTTGTCCCTCCGTATCCACGGATTTAAGTATTCACGGTTTTTTGAAAATATTCTTACAAAAAAAAAATTAATAATCCAAAAAGCAAACCTTGTTTTTGCCATCTTATATAAAGGGAACCATTTTGCTATGCCATTGCATATAATGGGACTTGAGTATTCACGGATTTTGGTATCCACGGGAGGGGGGTCCTGGAATCAAACCCCAGCTAATATGAAGGGACAACTGTAATAATAATTCATAGGGAAAGAAGTTTTTTTGGGGGGGGATCCAGGAAACAGGATGAGGGGTTTAACCTATGTTGCTGTTGTAGGGCTTTCCCCGCTTGCATATTGATAGTAAGTAGACCCATTGAATGGGTGGGATTTACCGAAGTGGTGATATAGGGGTGCAGGGATGGGGTGCAGTGTGGATCAAGGGACGTGGCCCTTTCCAGTTGGGGGTCTGGTTTATTGTTTGTGTTGGAAACGAGCCCCCCTGGAAACGCCTCACCGTGCAGAAAATAATGGTAATTTTCTCTCTAATGATAATAATAATTCATAGGGAAAGAAGTCGGGCGGGGGAGTCCAGGGAATGTGATTGGGGGACTTAATTTATCTTGCTGTAGGGCAGTGAGTCTTAACCTTTTCTTTATCAGGGACCCCCTTTAAATATCTTTTGTTGCCTGTACCCCCAAGAGTTAAACCCTAATAATAATGATATTGCTGCTGCTGATGATGATGATACAATTACAGTATCCAATAAACCTTCCCTCAGAGGCACTGGAGAAGGAGGGAAGACTTTTTTCCTTCTTCTTCCTGCAAGTTTGTGGCTGGAGCAGATTGAATGGCAATGCGCAGGCCAAGCCAGCCTTTGCCTTTGCTCCTGTCACCTGGCCACTCCACTGCAGGGAGGAGGTGGACTGAACAGCCTTCAAGCTTTCGCGGACCCCCTGGGAGGACATTGCGGATTCCTGGGGGTTCCCCAGACCCCAGGTTAAGAACCACTGTAGTAGACCCATTGAGTGGATGGGATTTATGGAAGCGGTGGATAACCACCAATCCACCTTTGATTGCATGGTTCTTCCCTAATTGGCATTGCCAGTAGGATTCAGGCCTTAATAATTCATTTTGTTGTTGAATTAAAAATAAAATAAAATTCGAAGTTTATGTAGAATCTGCGCCTGCGGATGTCAAACTGGGTGGCTAAAGGAGAGTAAAGCGAGGAGAGAGTTCAGCTCAGCACATTCCGCATAAGCTGTCTCCATGGCAACGCGGCCTTCTTGTAGTTAAGGAGCCTTTCTGGCTCATAGTCGAAATCCACAAACGCAGGTAATTACAGTAGTATACTGTACTGTACTTTGATTAATTTTTTCCCTTTCTTCTTCCTCAGCAGCTTGCTACCCACTTATTAAGGAAGTAGCTTAACTCTTCTCTCTTTGAAATACTACTTCTTTTTATTAGTTTTAAGGATACTTTGGCTATAATCTTAAAATTATAAAAAGATTCTAAAGCTGCCTCTGTCAGTAATGAAGCAAATACAGCATGGTTAAAAAAAATACAGCAAACAAAAGAACCCCAGAATAATTTAACTTTTAAATCAAGTGGTTTGAATCCAGTTCTGTGATTTTGAGCCATTTTTCTCATTAATACCCCAGGCTCATGCACCCCAAGAGTTGGTTCTCCACTTTTTAGGGGAAACAGCAGCATGTGTGCACCTTTTACAGAAAGCCAAGTCTTCTTTTTGTCTACCGAGACCAAATCCACACTAGACAAATAAACCAGTTTGAAACTGGATTATTTGCCATGGCGCTTGGGATTTGTAGTTTGGTGAGGCAGCAGCACTGGCAAAGAAGGTGAAAGACCTTGCAAAACTACAAATCCCAAGATTCCATAGGAAGGAACCATGGCAAATCATCCTGTTTCAAACTGGATTATTTGTGTAGTTTGGATTTGGCCATAGATATTTGTCATCCCCTTCCCTCAAAGTAACTGTCACACTGTCAATGGTGTATGTATGGGACAAGTTCAGATACCACAGGTAGCAAGTGTGGGCTTTATTGCAGAGAATAATGGCAATGCAAGGGCATTCTCAAGACTGTTCTGCCATGAAAAAAAAAACCCAAATGTAAACATTGTTCTTTGATTCTAATATCAGAGGGATATTATGAATATGAGAAACAGATGTGCAATTGCACTTTAGAATGCAACTTTTCTCAGAATATCCTATTTTAGAAAATAAGCAATTTTAGCTTAGGAATGACACAATTCTGGAAATTTGACAGTATATGTATTTCTGGGATTCTGTAGTCATGGGCCACCTTCTTTTCCCATACCACATATCTTTGGGTTCTTTAAGTCTCTGTTCTCTGCTTCTGTAAATATAAGATAGGCTTGAGGATTGCCAGCCTCAGCCTTTAAAAAGGCTGCTGTCACTCTCATCTTATTTTCTCCTCTCTTTTCCAGTGTCTTCATAAGAAGAGACACATTGCTATAAAAGTGGATAGTTAAAAGTTTCTCTCAGAGTGCAGTTGAGCAGGAGGACCTATAGATGAGGCACAAGGAAGAATTTTTTTTCCTTGAACTAATTTATAAAAAGTTCAGGTGCTCCAGTTTGAGAAGTGCTTCCCCTTGTTGCAAGGACTGGTCTGTGATGAGTAGCCCACTGCGCAATCTGAGTTCTGTAGAACTGAATGATGGAATTTGTGCTGACCAAGGCATCTGAGACCAAGAAAATAAGTGCCGAGCTCACACCGGTGAACTTGGACAGTGATATAAAAAAAACAGTGTCATGGGGAAAACCAGGCATATCATTCATTCACTGTATTAAACTACAAAGGGATTACAACTGTCTATTCGTTCCATACTGTGACACTGTGATACAATTGTTAGTGTGTTGGAAATGCATGTATGTATGTGCTTTCAAGTCGCCTGTCGACATGGCGACTCCATGAAATATTATAGGGGTTTCTTAGGCAATGAATACAGTAAGACCCCTATATCTGCGGGGGATTGGTTCCAGGGACCCCGTGGATACTGAAAACTGCGGACAATAGAGAACACCATTGAAAATAGTGGGACTTCTGGTTTAAAATACCATAGAGTTGCCTTGGAGGACCTAGAAAATGGCTAGAGAGGACACATTTTGTAGGAGGACTCTGGTAGCTGTGCTGAAACTGAAACTGGATAACTGAATCAGTGGATGATGAATCAGTGGATACAGGGGTCCTAGCATACTCAGTTTCTTTCTCTGAAATATAGCATACCACATGTGGTTTTCATTGGTGGTCTCCCATCTAAGTTCTAACCAAGGCCAACCCTACTTAATTTCCAAGACCAGACAGGATCTGGTGCCTTTTGGGTATTTAGGCACTGTTGGAGGTCATACGTGGAAATAATAGGCCATGTTCCTCCGATTTCATATTTTCCTGTTACATTCTACCTGATGCAGGTTGAGATACTAAGGTGTGCAGGGAAGGCTAAACATGCAGGTTTTTTTTCTTATGTGCATCAGAATACCATAGAGAATTTCTTGTAAAAATGCTTGTGCGCTGGTTCTTATTTGTGAAAAGCAGATGTATTCCAGATGTGTAGAGAAAGAGATATTGTAGTACCTACCTTACCCTTCCTTCACTTCTCTCCTGCCCCCATTGCAGCCATTTGGGGTTGATTGGTTCTTAGTCTGAAGTTGCATCAACCAATCTGTAGTTACTTACTGAAACAATTAAAAAAAAAAATCTCTTTGCATACCTGTAGCGGCATAATTGTAGCTTCACCAGTCATACAAAAGATACACTGGGACAAATCAGCAAATTAACTATACAGTAGGACCCTCATATCCGCTGGGGATTGGTTCTGGGGGGGGCATGGATACCAAAAGCCGTGGATAATAGCGAACACCATTGAAAATCATGGGACTTCTGGTTTAAAATACCATAGAGTTGCCTTGGAGGACCTAGAAAATGGCCAGAGAGGACACGTTTTCTAGGTAGACTCTATGGTAGGTGTGCTGTTTTGTGTTTTGTGGATAATTGAATCAGCGGATAATGAATTAGTGGATATGGGGGTTCCTACTGTATTGCCCTGTTTCTGGACCCTAAATCCATATTTAGGATCAAGAACCAGGGCAGTATAGTTAAAAGAAAAAGTCAGACTCAATTGAAGATGGGAATTGCTAATGTTGCAGAAAAACATTTTCAGTGTAATGTGCAAACACACACACACACACACACTGGAAAAAGTCCAAGCCACTCCCAATTATGTCAAAGTATTTATTTCACAATATTTTATGCACAGTTGAATGACAGTAACTATTACAGTCTTTTCCCTATAAACAGAAAGTGTAGTTTACAGATTTGTTCAAAGTGGAAAAATATTTTATCAGTAGTAATATTTCATCTACACTTTTGGGTTTTGCCCTCAAGTCATTCAGGCACCTTCAGAGCAGCCATACTTCAACAGGGGAGTATCTTTATGGAGAATACTATTAGCTGTTTGTAGTTTATTTAACCTTAATTAACATATGGGGAAATGGATATACCTTTAGATATATAAAAAATCCAGTGGCTTGAGGAAATGGGCGTAAGCTATTTTGCTCATAATATTTTGATTAGCACAATTATGGATAGTCATTACAATAATCCTATAATCTCAGTTTGTTGTGAACACTGTTAGACTCTTGTTATTGGGTTACCAGTCTGACAGTACGAAATAAATCATATATAGATGGTGTAGTGCTGAAATGAAGACAAATGTAATTGAGAATTAACACATTTTACCATGTGGACCCCTCAAGTGTGGATTTCTTGTAGCTCTAACCTGATATATTACAATAGCACCAATAGTTTATCAAGTTTCCTTCATAATCAGATGTTACCAATCCCCGGTTAAGAAGGAATGCAAGATCCTATTCCATCAGGTATATCTAATATCTGATCTCACTGGTAATTATTGATTAGATGATGGCTGTTGAATGCACATGGAATAATACTTTGTGAGCAAGATACTGCGAGCCCAGTTCATAGCAAATTAAATTCTAGAGAGACCAAAAACAACAGCAGCAACATCAGACTGAAAATAGAAATTACTAAAATTCTACCAAGTCTAAAAAATTGGAACATTCTCTTCTCTATTAGAAAACTTACTATTCTTGCAGGATCAGAACTGAGATGGGGTGGGGATTTCTGTCCTTCTAGTGGTAGCAGCTTTCTCCAGCTTGAGGGAAATCCATCAAAGTACTTTCCTGCCTTCTAATCAGGCATTCTTTTGCAATTTCTCTTTCTCCAGTGACCTTTCAGCTAGACAGCAGGAAGCAATGAAAATTTCTTGTGCCATTCATGCAAATGAAAGAAGATAGCTTCATCCTTATCATCTGATTATTCAATCATAACCTTTTCTTTTGGAAGGCCTTGTTAAAAACTGCACACAGGAATTTCTTTCTATGAACCATTCCATAAACTATTTTTTTAAAAATTGGTCCTCAGAACTGACTGATATGCAAGTCTTGTCGTTTTAATAATTGATAAGGTCTTCTTTTCATACTAACTGCAGTAAGTATGGAGATGTTACATGCAAGTCCATCACCATTAGTACCAGTAATGTTATTGAATGCCATAGGCACACAGTGGTTCTTTATGAGGAATGTAGTAGATAATGCTTTCATCTTGTGCACATGCAAGTCACAACTTTTAACCACACAGAATTCTGACTGAAGAATTTTTCTTCTAATATGAATATATGCTTGTAAATAACGGATGTATGTTCATGCCAAGCAATGTTTTGAGCATAGGAAACTGCATGTGTGTGTGTGTGTGTGTGTGAGAGAGAGAGAGAGAGAGAACACCACTGGCGTACACATATCAGAACTCTGGGCAATTTTTCCTCTGGCAGTTTTCTTCACTGAACTTTGAAAAGCTGTGTTTGGAGAATAAAAAGCTGCATGGGGAAAAGCCAATCACAAGTTGGATCCATGTATGATTTTGGCTTTTGTGGATTGATTGCTAGCCTGCAACAGTCATTTAAAATGAATACTGAACTTCTCTTACAGACTTCTTAAACATGGCCAACTAACTCCATTTGCAGCTTAAGCTGCTTACATACAAATCCAAAGGCAATGTTCTCACAATTATAACTCAGTTCTGATAACAGTGATTGAAACCAATAGTGAAAAGGCACATGGCAGGAAGTACTCAATCATTTTTTTAAAAAAATAATGAAATAAATGACACCATCCACTTCTTTGTACTGTGCTAAAGTGTTTTAAATCAAATCAGTATGGCTGATTAAAGAGAAGGCGTGTTTGTGCATGACAATACAAGTGAATAGGCTTTTTAAAAGCTTCAAGATATCTTAAAAACAGATAACAAAAGTTACATACATCAAAATTATTTAACATGAGATTGTTCTGAAAATCCAAGTTCGCAGATAAAATTAAATATTACAGATATGTACTCAGTTTCTATCTCCTATACGAACAAATTCTTAAAATATACACAGATATAATACATAGTATAAATTAATTTACTTGCACTCGTATAGTGAAATACTATTATCCTCTGGAAAAGCATTAGCCACACTTTATAAATATGTTTTCTAAGATTCCTGCATAGGTGCATTCTGCAGCTCCCTCTCATTTAACCTGACTCCTTGGGATTACGTTCAGTCATACACTTGGAAATTGTAGCCAGGGACACTTTCACACATTACATAATTGGGTTCCCAAGCTGGCATTCTTGTTTAAATATGAGGCAGCTATGTGAATGTATTCTTTCTGCTTAGTCTAGAATGCAGGACAACACTCAGTTCTACATTACAGTGGTGAAATTGGGAGTGTTCATCCAGTTCACACTCCCATGTTTGTTTTTTTAAGGTAGTGAGTCCTTAAATGCTTTAGTGAGTCCATTTCCATTAACAAGAATATACCAGCCTCAGGCTAATTGTTTGAGAGATGGAAGATTCAGTCTTGAGGAGGAAGCTGCCATACTGTAGAGTCCTCTGACTGCTTCAGTAATGCCTATGAGCTTGGATGCTGTTATACAAAACTGAGCCATACTTTTATATACAAACCATGGCACCACATTGGCTGGAATTTTAATATTCATTTAAAAACTTGAGTGAAAACTTTTATACATTATGCTGCAATAAGCAGCAAGTTGTTTGGCAATGATAGCACAATAGGTTTCTTCAGTTGGAGGCAACAAGCTAGTTATGTCCGTAGCCTGTCAAGCAGAGGGCTTACAATGTTGGCTGCCTAAACCCAGATTATTGTTCTACCTTATTTAGCATAATGGATTAGTCTTTATCTACTGCTGGATATTATATTGTCTTGCTCTGACATTACTTTGTTGTGTGTAGGAAATTAGAAGAGAGAGAAGCAAATTTTGCTCTGAGGATTTCCTACTTTCTACACTTGATAAAATGTATGCCTGGGTGACATCAAGGGAAGATTTTCTTCATTGGAATGTTATTAGATCAGGCTACACAGCTGGTGCCATAAGAGTAAGCACTCTGGCGGAGTAAAAAAAAAAACACTACATGGTGAAAGGTGAAGGCACTGTAGAACTGAAACAAATTCAGCAGAATGAGGCATGTTTGAAGGTAGTGCTAGTAAAATGATAATTTTACCACAGTTATGGACTTGCCCTTCTACTATGATTCAATTTAAGACTATGAAAAGCTGTATTCTGAGTCTTTTCTGGTATTCCCTTTGGATTCCAACATCTGCTTGACAGCAGTATTCATATACTGAAATTTTGGGCCATCATTTGTATGAATGCAAATTAATTTGCTGAACTAGAGATGCCTTTTTGTTTACGAGGTGACTGTGGGAATTTCTTTGTTTCTGTCTGTGTACCCAAGGGCTCAGTACTGCAAAATATTGAGGAACATAACCTGCATCAGCAATACCTGAATGTGCAGACTGCTGAACTTTTTAGTGAGAGAAAGGGCCCTTGGGATTAATTATCTGCTAAAAATGGGGAAGCACTCCAGTTCTTTCTTGAATCAGGTCAGAATGTTTTCAAATTGATCTGTTGTTGAAGGCTGCATTCAATTGTATGGGAGATACTTCTAAACTGGGCCTTTGATTTATAGTAAGTAAAATAAGTCTGAAAAATACAGTATTCATCTGGTTAAAAGCACTCTTATCAGACATCTACAGCCAGATATGCAAAGGTGAAGAACATAAGTATGAATTAGGCACAGCTTTTACAAAGTGTGGAAAAGGCCACCTATCACATTTTTCAGTCTCAATTCAGCACAAGTAGCAGGTCTCCCTTTTGGAACTGGGTAGTTGTTTAAAGCAGGTTAGAGTTGCAAAATAATGAATTCTGTATTTCTCTTCTTACAGGTGCTTGCAACTTGCTGCTAACTCATCTCTGATGGTAGGTAGAGTGCTGCCTTTGGAAAAATCAGTGGTTTGGACAGAAGTTGAAGACTTGTTGGGAGCAGATGCATTTTTAATGCTCAAGTAATAGATGGTTGGGAAGACTTTTTATGTTAATAGGATTTTGAACCTTTCCTTTGAGTTAGAAGATGTTTAAAATCATTAATTGCTTATCAGTGAAGCAGTTTCTGTTCCTTCTACTGAAGGGAATGTGGTGCTATTACTTGATCGCAAGTGCTGTCATTTACTGAAATACTAGTGCCGCTGCATCTATAGGAAATTAATTTCCTTATCCATTCTTGTTTGCTTTAAATTCTGAGAAAGACATGAGACCATAAATGCTAGTATCTTACTCTAGTTCTCTCCAAAGGCTTCACTTTTTAAACAGTATTTGCTATCCAGTTTGTTTTCACACTGCTGTTTCTGTGGAATGAAATATTACCTTCTATCTCTAGTGAAGAAACTTGCCAGCATCATTAGGTTCATTGGAGATGTGTTCCATGCTTATGGCTCAGCTAGACCTATGCTAGCTGCATCAGATTGTGAGTTAGGGAATACTGACTCCACAGTAATACACAAATGAACCCAGGCATCTATATACAGATTAACACAGTCACTTTTGTGTTTAAAAACTGGTGGCATATAAGGGCTCTTCAACTCCATTGGCAAGGAGTTGTTCTCTTTTTCCTCTCTTACCTTCAACTATGAAGCTTGCCTTTTCTCACACAATATATCAAAGTAATCTTAAATGTTAATTGGGATTAAAGAGGTATAAAGCATAAACTGCTGCTGTACTTGGTTCTGGATTGATAGGAAGAAAACTAGTAGCTATGGGGGAATCATAATAATGTCATTCAGCTAATATGGAGGATTATGGCTCCATAGCATTCTTCATTTTCAGTGTTTCAGATAGAAGAAGTATTTATGGCCATGTAGTGTGTGAAGGGTGGGCTGATACTGTCTTAATTACTGGTTTGCCTTATAGTACATACAAACTGGTACTTGAATGGAGCAGGGAGCATAACTGTAATTACCTTCCTAAGCCTCAGAGTACAGGTAACAAGTAGATTTCTCCTCTACTTTTCAAACTGCGTCACAAATACATAGTTTTGCCTACAGCAACTTTATTTCCTGAAATGGTATTTTTAAAACAGTGGCTGGCACGAACTGAAGCCTGCTTCTAAAATGTGCAAGCAAACCTCATAATCAATAACAGTTTAAAGGGGCTTGGCCATTTAAGCTGCTTTTTTTATCTCAACATAAAATTTCTGGATAGCCATAATTTATGAAAATCAAAATAGATGTCCCATTTACTAATGCCAGAACTTACTGACAGCTGGGAGACAATATGTTAGCATGATATTAAGCAGTACAAATCCCCTTTTTTGTTTCAAGTATTAGCTGAAAGATCTAGTCTCCTCAAAACAAACAAACACAACCCTCCCCATACAAATCAAAAAGCATCCATTGAAAATATAAGATTAGATTTGTAGGCTGTACAATTGCGTATTGTTTGACTAAAGTGTATTGGTTCTTTTAACCATTAGTTTGGTCCACATTTGAAGAGATCCTTTAGTTCTTCTTTTCTTTTTTGCTTGAACTCTTGGAAAATTGGGCTGGGAGTCCAGGCTGTATCTTCAAACTTTGTTAAGGAATTCCAGACCAAGAGAAGCCGGGATGTGAATAGAGTCCATGGTTAGAGAAGAAGGATTGAATGGAAACAAAACAGGAAACATGAATTTGAAGTCTAACAGCAGCTGCGGAGGGTCATTCCGCTCTTGCAGATGTGCCTAAGAGAAACAGAAATAGGAGTGGGGAACAAACACAAATTCATCAGGAGAGAAGCAAAATAAGTAGCAGCCCAGTATGAAACACTTCTGTGCAACTGAGGTTAGCCTTTCCATAGCTGAGGTGGCAGGGGAAAAAAACCCCAATCTGTTTGATTAGCATTCCATGTTATTGTTGTTGTGCTTGTTATTACTGTTTATTCCAGGTGAGCATCCTTACCTTGCGTGTTTCATTTTAGTCAAATCAATATACAAAATTGGAATACACCTGATGAACTTTAAATAACCAGCTTTAATAGTATAAAACCCTCAGAAATACCAGTGTTAAAAAACAGCAACAGTTTGCTCTAGGGCCTATACTACATATGCATGAGAAGAAATAGTGACAGTGTCCTCTAAAATACAGAGCTCACATGAATCACTATAATACACACGTGTACAGTGCAATCTGATGGAAAAACAAAAAGTAGCAACAGCAGCCAAAATACAGCATATGTATAAAACCAAATATATTTCAGCATCTGTCTTACATGTAAGGTATAAAGAATAGAATACTTTACACTTTTTCTGGTTCTATCAATTTATTTTCAATCTGATTTTGTGTCTCATAGGTTAAATCCTTATATTTATAGTTGTAGATATATACTCTACAAATGAAAAAGGTGTTTATACCAAAATGTGTTTAATTTTGTACATGTACAGGTATTTCAGTTGAGGTTGCCCCCAATGTAAGCATGTACTGGTTTGATATATTTTAGTAGAGACTGTTTCTTCTCATAGATTAATTGCAGTTACCTATCTTTGTAGTAATAGGTGTGGTAGCAACCTTGACATTTGCTATTACTGTATCTTAATATTGGTATTTTTTAGCGTTTTAAATACTATTAACACTCGTCTCTCTATCAATGGCCAGTTCACTGTATCCCAGTTTTTATGTTGATTTGACTATTTTGTTGCTGGGATTTATTTCCTTTTCCCGCTGTTTATTTCATGATGGCATCATTTCTTTGCAGTGGTAGGAGTGAGGACTGCTTGCTCCAAAACACTGCAGCAGATATGGAAAACCTAGCAGCATTTCTTACTGGCCACCTACAAGCATCTCCAAACAAGTCCTAGGAACCAAGTGGTCTGGCTAGGATGGC
Source organism: Gambelia wislizenii (assembly GCA_030847615.1). NCBI lineage: Eukaryota > Metazoa > Chordata > Lepidosauria > Squamata > Crotaphytidae > Gambelia > Gambelia wislizenii. The sequence goes on along the minus strand of JAUMIR010000002.1, from coordinate 430,486,802 downwards.
TCATGACTCCATCTCACAGAATGTAGAGCGCACCAGGATCTGCTTAAATTGTTGCTGTTGGTATGCTTCTGTTTTTGATTTCATCTTAAATTTAGTTTTTGTGAATTTGAAGAGTTCACAAGGTTGACCTTGTTATTCCAGGATAAAACCAAAAGAGAAAAAACATTCAGTAAATTCTCCATATTTATAGAGTGGGGTGGGGGACCTTTCCACAGCATTTCTATAGGTTTTATAATTGATAACATATTTTTATTTCGTTATTTCACAATAATGTATTTGTTAACTAATTTTATTTTCTTATTCAAGTAAGTGCCAAACCTGATGATGATTAAAGTATATATTTTTTGTGCTTTTTAATAAAGTCTTAAAAATATTTGACCATTATTTGACAATATTTGATTGAGCAATCAACCATTTGGGGAGGTATTAGTCAAATGCCCAACCATACTGAGTCTGATCCAGTCTTTTACAGTTAGGTCATTCTGATTAGCCTGTGACCTCTTATCAGGGCTCTGAATGTGGAATTGTGAGCCAAAAGAACCAAACATTTGTGCCAAGAAAACTTTACATTTCCAACCTGTACAAGTCTAGGCAAATTTGAAAATGTTTATTTATTTTCCATGGATTTATTCTATTTCTACAGTGCACAGAACCATGGTGCCCCCCCACCCCTCTGTTGCAACGCCTGCAGCATGTAGTCCCCTCTCACCACTATCCCAAAGCATTTTGCTAGTATCAATATTACTTTGAAGAAAAGGAGCAGTATGTGGGGGCAAAGCATGTGTTTTGCATGCCCAAGATCCCTCGTTGACTGCTTGATATCCCTACTTGAATTATGTTTGGGAGCAAGGTTGGCAAAATTCTTTGCTCAGGATCTGGAGAGCCACTGCTACTTGAGATAAACAGTACTAAGCCAGATGCCTGCTTTGCATTATTTCTATGGATAACATTCCATAGAAAAGATGCCTGAAGTGGCAGGGCAAATACCTTCTTTTCTTCTTTTCACTGGAGGCAGCCAGTGTAAATCCTTTTGTATCCCCTGAATGTCTTCTGGAGTTGAGACCAGGCACTTTGCTTTTTAGCATCTAGCAAATATAAAACCTCCCACCTTTCATTGTTGCATAACTCACCTGAACATTTCTTATGAAAGCTACTGTCACTCGCTCTTCAAACTCATTCACAGGAGTGTAGAGGTTGAGTATTTTTACAATCTGTGGAGGGAAAATAAAATGGGGATTTAATAGTGAAGGCACTAAGAGTGGCTGACAGTGGAGCAGACTGTCAAAAGATTGTAGACTCTCTTTCACTAGGTGCTTTGACACAGAGGCTGGATGGCTACCTGTCAGGGATACTTTAGTTGTGGATTCCTGAACTGGGAGGCAGCTGGACTGGATGATCCTTGGCGTGCCTTCCAACTTTATAATTCTGTGACACAGTAGATGAATTAATGCAGCATGCCCTGCAGCACTTTTATAAATAGAAATAGCACATTTACTAAGCTGATTTTTTTCTCTCTGGATGGGAGGGAGCGAGCTTAGGAACCAAGGGCGAAACTGTATGGCATGGCATACATCCCCCTCTTCTTACTAGGGGAAGGGAGAGGGCTAAGCACTTGCAAAAAAGAACTGGCAGGTGAGAGAGGGGTTTAAATGTAGCTGCCCGGTGATTATTCATTGCACACACACAAACACGACCCAGAATATGTTGTATGTTCCCCCAGCAGCCAGATTCTGCCTGAAGGGAAGATCCTCAGGATTGCCAACCAGCTTTAAGTGTTGAAGCAAAAGCAGAGGAGTCCAGGTTTCAAATCCCCAGTTAGCCCAGTTAAGTCTCTGCCAGCTTGACACAGGGTTGATGTAAAGTTAATGGGCAGGGGACTTGTTGGCTCTTTTGCTCTTGGCTTGAATCTTTAGTTAGCCCCTTTCAGCTCGTAACAGAGGAATAAATGTACTTTCTTGGTATCTTACCTGCTGCGTGGTAAGGGATGTGCATAAGGAACAAATTGCTTCGGCATCCTCTGAGGTTTTCTTTTTCAGCTGCAAGAGCTGTGCTGCCTGGATCAGAGGCTCCATGGTCTTGGCAGCCCCACTTTGGTGCAGGTTCTTCCCTCGCAACCATTCTTCCAACTGGCTGATGTTAAACCTGGAGGTACAGAAGGCAGCCATGAATTACAAAGAACTTATTGTTTCAAAGTGGTAACTTGGCTCTAAAATTGTTGGGAAGACATGAGTTATTTTAACACTTTGCAGTGATTTCTTCTCTAAGAAGCTCCTAAATACAGTGTGGTCCAATTGCAAAAAGACAAAAATAGAACTATGATTAGGGCTAGGGTAAAAGCCTAATTCTGCCAAGGATCACAAAGTACATGGCTTGAGCAACACAGCTAGGCTGATCCATAGCTGATGTTTTGATGGGAAAGAATCATGGCTAAGTTACAGACCAAGCTCTGTATGCAAAACATCCCAAGTGTGATCCTTGCCGTCTCCAGGTAACAGGAAGATACAGAAAATCCTGGGGAAGTTCCTTTGCCTGACATTCCTGGACACTTGCTGCCAGTCAAAGTAAATTATACCAGTGTACATGGACAAGTATTCTGGTATGGTTTATTTTGGTTCTTGTCACTTGAGGACTTGCAGCATCACATGATGGCCTACAGGTGTAAATGTGCCATCATAGATCACACCTATTCTTGTTTTTCAGTCAATTGATTGTTTCAAAGACACTACTTTACTTAACAGTCAAGGCTTTTCAATGTAGCTGTCTTGCACTGTAAGCACTGTGTCGCAGAGTGATAAAAAAAATAAACTGATCTACAATGCAGGCACAGAACAGACTCCAGGGAATCGGCACCATAGTTCAGCCTATTGGATTTAGCTATTTCTCTCTGTTTTTTGATGTGCCTTTAACATGCGATTCCTATGCACAGAGACTGGTCTAAAGTCTCAGCAAGTAAACGGGTAGGGTCATGGTGCTGCTACACTGGGTATGGAGTATGTTCTGCATCACACTGGTCTTCCTTTTGTGGCTTATATAGCAAAGCACCACTTTCACTCCCTCAAAATGGGGATGGTGGGATTTGTATGCACATCAGTTGAGTGGCTGAGCATAAGCAAGGCTTGCACCCTGAACCTACCTGAGTTGCACCCCTGTGCTCCAAGAGCAGACATCCTTCCTCAGCAGCAGGTTGTTGAGGGCCACAGCGTTGATCATGTAGAAGAGCTGCTTGACAGCCTGCTGGATGATCTCAGGGTCAAGGCCCTGGTCATACATGACACTGTGAAATGTGTTCAGCTGGTGGATGATTGCCTCCAAAGTGTACGAATTGTCACTGTCCCCCATGCTGGAGCTTCGTTTCCGGTAGCCCATTGGCTTCACGCCTGACAGGCCCTGGATGCTTTCATTTTCCAACACTGCCGTCACTGGAAGGAAAAGAAATTATTCTCAAAGGGCAAACTAGGTGTTTCAAGGAAGTTTCACTGTCAGCGTTTCTTCACTGGCTTAAGACACTACACCAATTGCAACAGTGTGCTTGTCCCTATATCGCCAAATGTCATCCTCTTTAAATTGTAGATGATTTGCATTTCAGACTCATAAATGGATAGTAAAGGGCTCAAGCAGTCCTAGTTGCAGATAAATACAGTATATGGATGGCTCAGAGGGAGCAATATGCATGAGAAGCTCCTGGGATTTCACCTAACAATAAGAAAGACTTCTTTTGTCAGATTAATGTCCCAGCTGTAGGCCTAGGGCAAGACAATTTTACTCAGTATTCCTCTTCCGACAGTGTATTGGGAAGGATTAATTAGCTAATGGCTATAAAGCCCTGAAATACTGTAGGTAATAGGATGAGCTAGAACTCAAATTAACATACTGTAAAAATTACTAATACCTCTGCATGGAGGTATAATAAATTTATACAGTACTATAGGCTCAGTGTCCAGTTTGAACCAATTTCATATTTTAAGCAGTTAAAAAACAAGGGAAAAAAGATATGGAGAAAGATTTAAAATAATTACAACTCAGAGCCTGAAAAAAGTCTCTTCGAGTAAACCACTGGGCTGAGTTAAATACAGATGTTGCTATCTCACCTATCATTGGCTGCAAGACACCTTCTGCAATTTTAATAAGCTGCTGATAGATCTGAATGGAGAGATCACTTAAGACCTGGCGATACTCGGTGAGGTCGAAATTCTTCAGGCAATGTTCATTCTGCTTTGCAGTGTTTTGAGTCATAAAACCCTAAAGGGAGAAACAAGGAAATTGAAATTGATTTGAATTTATGTTGGTATAAACACCACACACCTCAATTTTGGCATGTAAGGAAAAAAACCCAGAATTTTGCAAAGACAACCTTAAAAATAACTAATCCTTTCTGACCATATCTCAAGTTAAGCCTCATATTGGTACTCAATTTTATGCTGGCTGCAGAGAAACATGTGGTTTGTAAATAGACCAGAGCTTATAGTGTGATAATTTAGAAATAATTTGTGGGCCTCACTATTCATTATTTGATATGTAACACATTACTTGTAACTAACTAGCTGGTTACTTTTTAATTCTCCCTCCCACCCCAAATACATTTAATAGACTTTTGTACCCTTAATACAAAAATGGCCAAAATCAGCAGCCCCCAGCAATGTTTTAGGAACAGTGAGTAAAGTAATGGCATTACCTTAGTAATTGTAAAAGTAACAATATGGCAATATTGTTACACAGAAAGTGTGTTACTGGTAACTTTGTTACATGTTATTTCCAAAATCTGAAAAATGCAGGGTGTTGGTGGTTGCATTCCTGTCTTTGCTAGATATGGAGCCTTCCCTAGTTGGTGGATCTACTCTCCATTTCAAGTGATGAGAGGAAGTTTCTTTATTAAAGAGTTTCATGCTAGAGCCTGTTGCTTACCACATCAACTCTCACATGTTATAACATTGGTTTTTTGGATGTGCAAAGTCTATGCTGACAAAGAGAAGTATTCAAAGACATAGCCATATTAGTCTGGATCAGTCTGCAAAGGAGTCTTGTAGCATCTTTGAGACTAACAGATGTTAGTCTCAAAGATGCTAGAAGACCCCTTTGCAAAGGGGTGCGTGCTCTGGGAGGAAGAGGAACAAAAAAGGATCCTCCCCCTTGATATGATGTTTAATACACAGCCAAGACACACCACCAGCAGCCCCATTTTCTATTTTGATATTCTTGCATGAAAATAGGTATTACGCATCTCTAACTATCAATACCTATGCTGGCCTACTCAGAAGTCAGTCATTACTGAGTTCAATGTGATTTATTACCAAGGAAGCATGCACAGGAATGTGGCTTTAGTGTTCTTCCCTACTGTTTACCTAGATATATTATTTCTTGTTCTAGATCAGCAGAAGTTTAAACTTGAAGAAACGAGCAGATAAGAGTTTCTAAGCAAGATCCACAAGATGCTGAAAAGATCATATATACTTATAGCAAACTTATTTTCTGAGTGTGGGTTCTTATGTAGCCAAAACAGCACCCTCCATAAACAGAAAGGTAGTGGAGGACTGGAGTAGTTAAAAATGCTGGCTGAGGTCTGCATCAGAGGCTATGGTGCGTAATGTTATGATGGTGGAGCCATATCACTGACATGATATGCAACCATGATAGTGAATTACAACAATGCACAATGGGGCAGTGTGCATATTGTTCCATTGCACAAGGGGGGGGGCTTCCTATAGTGCAGAGAGTCACATTGTGCATTGATGCAGTTGAGCAATAGCCATGCTGCTGGCTCTCCTTGTGTAATATACCTCTCCAGCACCCTCCTGGGAATACAAACGTTACACATCAGCATAATTCAACTTTATGTGATTGTAAGTGGATTTACAGTGACATAACTTCCCAATGGGATTCCAGCCACTGTTAGGGGGGAAAATTAAGGGAAGAAAAACAAAAGGAAAGGAAAAGCAGGTCAGTGAGGAGACCACACGCTTAGAGGTGTCAGTGCAATGCTTAATTTACCATGGAAGTTCCAAATGGACTGGGAGACCATTTATTATGGCGAGTTGCAGTGATATTTTTTAGCAAACAGAAATTACTTCTTGCTACTACAGTTCTCTCACCGTATCTCCGCTGTATTGCTTCAGACAGTGCAGAAGGCGACAGGTGTTAGCCAGCCAAAAGGACGTCATCTCAAAATCATCATTATGTTTCTGTGAAGAACCCAAAATAAATGATATGAAAAATCATTTTGAAACCTCTGCATAAATCAGTTGTGCTATGGAAATTACCAGTTCTGTCATTTCCAATTTTGCTTGAGTTGAACTGTTTGGGAAGGAGTGACAGGCCCCAAGGGCTATATCAGGAAGGGGATGCAATATGGATGAGATTAAAGTAATAGTGCAAGAACAGAGGGGAAGACTAGGGTAATCCCTGGTCTATGGATCCAGCATCCTTGAGATCAAACTGATTCATGGGGTTAAAATTTTTTGCTTGGTCGCAACAGAACTTGACATTTTTTCACATGGGTTTCCCTCACACAGATTGGTTCCAGTTCTCAGTCTGTAGCAGAAACTGGGTATAATTGTGAAGCCTAACATTTTTGAGACTTAAGGCAAAGACCAGGAGTTGAGGCAGCCTAACTTATGGCAGCTTTAAAAACAGCACTGGGTGCTACTTGTGGACTTTAAACAACAGCACATCCCAAGGGACCTTCTGGATCCCTTTTCTCAACCTTGAAAGGAAACTTGTGTATTAGTGTGTATGTGTCAATTAAAATGCATTGCAGGGCTCCGGGGCATGTTCTCTCTCTACATAATTCCTGCCCTCTATGCAGTCTTATTTTTAGAACTGTCACATTTTCTGATAATAGGATCAGAACAAAGCCACCTCTTCCTTTTACCTTTAGTACTTTTTTAATGCCATTGATGGTAGAGGTAAGCAAGGAATGCACTTTATGATCATCGTTAATGTAATCTGCATGCCTGATGCACATGTAGAGGATGTAGGCTGGAAGACAAGGTACTGTGGCAGAGACTGTTTGCGGCTTCAGATCTGTGGACATGAGAGAGAAACTGTCAATGACTTGGCTTCCTTGTAGCATAATTATATAATTACATTAATATATACTCCCTCCAGCAGCAGAAGCAGTATATCAGTTGCTGGGGGCTTCCAAGAGCCAACAGGATGACCAGTGTGAACAGAATATAGGACTAGATAGTCCTTTGGGTTTACCAACATGGCTCTTCTTATGTTCCTAACACAGACATACACGGAACACTTGTTGCCTAAACCAGCACTACTCAAAATGGTGGTCCCTGAACCATTGGTTTGCAGACTCCAGCACACTGTGGGGTGGGGGGAGATGGCCAGTCCCACCATATCAGCGTGAGATGCACTGTCCTAAACTATGATCAAATCAGAGAAATATTTAACATTATCTGATCTCACTCTCTTACTATTTACTCTTTATAAAGAACTCCCCCATTTTTAAAAGAAGAAAATCCCAGCTATATAAAATCCCTGAGATGTTTAAATAAATGAATCTATACTACACAGAAGACATGGACTTAAACTTTTTACAAATTTTTACAAATCTCTGTAGTTTAAGGCAGGGTGAGAATCATATAGCTCTCCAGATGTTGAACTGCAACTACCAACATTCCTCATCATGGCTGTGCTGACTATGGTTCAAACATTTAAGGTAACCTCTGGCAACCATCCAGGTTTCTTGAATAATATTATTCAAGAGTTACTGTCAGGAAAGTGACTTTTAACAACCCTGTGTCACCAGATGAATCTCTGACAAACTGCTAGGAAATCTCAGAAGAGCTTGAAAAATACTCAGCTTGTGATATAACAGGTTAACCTGCAAAACAAGAGCAATGACCTGTAATAAGATTTCTTATGAGTAGTGGTTCATCTTCTTTGCAATATTCCAACATTCCCTGGAAGTCTTTCTCCTTCCTTTGGACAGTGACCTGTCTGGTGAGTTCATGCCGCCGCTTTTCAGTTTGTACAATGGCTTGATCAGCTGTGAGAAGCAAACAGATTGATGGGTTTTACTTTTTCATCTCATAAACTGGTACTGTTATCAATAAGACAAATATAGTTAGAATGCCAATTCAGTTAAATTTGGCTACAAAAACAACAAATCCAAATTGTGCTACAGTATATGTCAATCCAAAACAATATAGGTTAAGGTGGATGTCCATGGGTGAAGTTAATTTCTGAAGCAAATGTAATAAACAGGTACTATACAGTTTCAAAATTATCCTCCACAATTTCCCCCTTTGCCTTATAAGTTTTAAAAGTCAGCTTTCCCTCTGGATCAGCTTCAGATTATGTCTAACCATCTGCAAAATGGAAGGCTCTACAGATTCTTCCAAGCATTCATAATTTCAGTTCTTATTGCACTGAGGAGTATTGCAAGTAGATCTTTAGGTATTAATTTTTCGTTTGTACCTTCAAAAATTTACAATATCAATTAAGTTGTATCAGATTGCTGAATACAATACTACCAAGCCACTCAACAGACAGACAGACAGACGATAAAGCAGCACTCTTCAAAGCTCACTAAGATGTGAGGCTGGCTTTAGTGCTTTGGTGCCCTTAGAGCAAATGATTTCTGCAAGTGGGATGTGTGGAGAGCTAGAACTGGAAAGCATGTAAAGGAAGGAATCAGGGAACTCAGGGGGCCTCTGAGCTAATGAGATGAGAGACTGTGGGAGCTAATCCCCACACAGGAAGCTGTGATAGGAGGGGGTTCTGAGAGTATGATCTGAGTGAATGTCAGTTAAGAGAGTCAGCTGAAGCTAACAGCTGAAGTTGAGAGTTGTGAGAGAAAGTGTAGATGAGTCTGTTGTTTGAGAAATAAAAAGAGTGTCATGCATGAAGGCAATTTGGTTAACTTAGTCAAGAGACTAAAGTATTAATGCTCTCTCTCTCTCTCTCTCTCTGGCTTTTCTTCGCAAACGAAGATTCAGGAAGGACTCATCCCGCGCTTTCTGCAAGCGCTCTGATGACTAAAAAGGCCAATCCGAGATAAACAAGTCCGGTTGCAGAAAGCACAGCAGAAGGTCTCCTTGGGTGATGTTTCCAGGTTGTGATTCTTCCTGCGTTGTCGTTTCTCTTCAAGGCTTGTTCGGCGTGAGTTCTCAAATAAGGCTGCAGCATTGTGGATAGTGCATCTCCATGCCTCCCAATGTGAGGCCAGGGCGGACCACTGTTGGTGATCAATTTGGCCGAGCCTGAGATGTTGTTTCAGGGAGTCCTTGTATCGCTTTTTTGGAGTGCCCCTCTTATGCTGACCCGTGGCGAGTTCACCGTAGAGTAGTATTTTTGGGAGGTGATGGTCCTCCATCCTAGAAACGTGCCCTGCCCAGCGCAGCTGTGTTCTCAATATCATGGCCTCAATGCTGGTGATCCCTGCTTGCTCAAGGACAGCAACATTCATCACATAGTCAGTCCAGTGTATATTTAGGATTGTGCGTAGGCAGCGCTGATGAAAGCGCTCGAGGAGTCGTAGGTGGTGGCGGTAGGTGACCCATGTTTCAGATCCATAAAGGAGGATAGACAGTACGATGGCTCTATACACACTGATTTTTGTGCTTTGCCTCAGGTGTTTATTGCTCCAGACTCTTTTGTGAAGTCTTCCAAATGCAAAAGTATTAATGCATATGGTTAAAGAAATAGTCTGTCACCAGATAGTAACAATAAGGGACACTAAGAAAAGAAACAATATTATATGCAGGGTATTCAACAGTTGAAGTATGTAACCCTGAAGATAAACCAACCAGTTTGTTTTGTTAATTGTTCACAGACACATTGTGCTTTATTGCACTCACTAGAAAAGGTAACAGCCACACTAGCCAAAGGAAATCCCACTAACTAGCTGTACCAGATGTAACATACACCGTTAAAAAAAAAACACTCTTCCAAAAATGCTCAGTAGACCTCACGACAACACTGTAAGGTAGCCCAGTGGATTTTAAAATTTCTTCTCAGCGTTCCACACTGTTCCTGGAATTGCTAAGGGTGACTCACTCTGTGGTTGTGCTGCAGCCGTGGCCGCCACCAGTTAACTGCTTTGATCCCGTTGCAGGCAGCCCATCACCGCTGCTGCCAGTTTACTGTCTGGACCCCAATCTGGGCCACAGATTGAGTGACAGGAGTGGATTGTGCGCTGGAGAGAGAATTTGCATGTGGGTGGTGATTGGTTGGGTGTGTTTCCTGATCAACCAATTAGCACACTGGGAAAGGCAACATGTCCAAGAGAATTATATATAGATATCTAATCTATCTATAGGAAGGATCATCTGAAGATGCAGACCCCAGTCCAGTTAAGGGATTTAAAAGGGGAAAACTGAAGTAGGGTGGCAGTAACAGGCAGCCTGGCTGTGTGTTGAAGTAAACTTGGCTGGCAGGTCCGTCGCAGGAAGCTGCAAATGTTACATGGGAAATTTTCTAACTGTGATTAAGAGACCAGGAATGGGCCATGGAATTGCATCTTCCCCTCTCTATACACCTCAATGTGAATTCACCCACTTGCTACAATGGGGGTTCAGTGTTACATTGAAATCAAAGCTAACCACATGGGTCTTTGGATATCTATGGTCAATTTCTGACAAGTGGCAAGACAAGAGTATTAAAGCTGTGACTATCATTTCTGCAAGCTACATATCAACAACAGAAAACTAGCAAATGTAATGCTAGCTAATTTTGGTGGGTATGAAGGAGAATTCAGCCAGGAGTGTAGAACGAGCCCTGGTGGCACAGTGGTTGAATGCCAGTACTGCAGCTACAATGTTGTAAGTTTGATCCTATAAGGCTCCAAGGCTATTTCAACCTTCCATCCTTCCGTAGGTTGGTAAAATGAATACCCAGTTTGTTGGGGGCAATTAGCTAACCCATTGTAAACTGCTTAGGGAGTGCTTTGGCACTGATAAGCAGTATAGAAATAGAAGTGCTACTGCTATTGCTATTATAGAAACTCCCTTATAGTGAGTCGGACCTTTGGCCCCTGACTGGCAGCCAGGATTTTCTTGGGTTTCAGGCAGGACTTTTTCCTAGCCTGACCTAGAGATCCCTGTTATTTACTTGTTGGCCCTTATTCAAGTACTAGCCCAGCCTGACCTTTTTTAAAATCTTTCATACTCCAGGTTAGGTGTGCTTGGAGTGTTGTCCCTTCATCTAATCATATGACCCTCCACCTTCAGTGTGCTACAGCCCAGATCAAATTTTACACCTTCAGCTTCAGTGTGGGCGAACGAAATGTTAGCTCCATTGCTGCAAACAGCCAAAAGTTCTGTCACAGAGGATCCTTCTCTTCTCTTTTGCTCCCATACGTGCATGCAAGTGCCCTTTATAGAGACCTTCCTCAGCACATTTACTGAGAATCACTTGTGAAGAAACACCTGCTGACAAAAATGGAAGCTAGAAACACTCACTATTGTAAAAGAACCCATACATCCAGCTCTGGGACATCAAATCCCTGCCATTGGTCCTTCAGTGGGCAGAAGGGCTTGCTGTCCTTCCTGCATTTCATGGGCTTTGAGTATTCCTTGAATATGCAGCTTAGAATCAATGGGTTGGAAGGTACCCCAAGGACCACCTAGTCCAACCATTGCCATGCAGGAATACACAGTTAAAGCACTAGTGAAAGATGGCCATCCAAACTCTGTTTAAAGACCTCCAAAGAAAGAGAATCCACCACCCTACAATGCAATCTATTCCACTGTCAAACAGTTCTTATAGTCAATAAGTTCTTTCTAATATTTAGATGGAATCCTTTTTTTCTTGTAATTGGTTTGTGTCCCAGTCTCTCTGGAGCAGCAGAAAACAAACTTGCTCCATCTTTTACATAATATCCCTTCAAATATTTAAAAATGACTATCATATTGTCTCACAACCTTCTCCACTGTTCCCATCAGTAACAGTTTCCAGATACTTATTTGAATACCTGGGCTACATATACTAACGTACACACACACCTGGCTGTCCTCCCTAAACACTGGATAGCAAGACTGTACCTACATTATTATTCTCCTTGCTCCAGTCCTCTTCGCATTCTGAGTTGTAATTTCTTCCCTGTTCCGTCTCTGTGTTGTATCTGTATTTTTAAAACAGGGATGGGCAACTTGTGACTCTCCAGATGCTGTTAAGATTGAAACTCCCATAGTCCCTAACTGTTGGCCAATAGTGGCCATGGCTGATGGGGGTCACAATCCTAACAGCATTTGGAGAACTACAAGTTGCACATCCCAACCAAAAGGAGACACGACCTTAAATAAAAGTGTAAGTGAGAAATGAATTAAACACACACCAAAGTGCATTGCTGGTGTGGCAAGGAAGTATGATGGTTGGATCTTTTTCATGTTCACCTTTGCTGTGACTCACATCCCTGGTCGGACTGTATGCCTTATAGTGTGGAAAGAAGTCCTGGCCACAGTCACTAGGTCACATGTGCCAACTATCCCAGAGTCTCGATATTCATCTGACTTGGTTTGCCTCCAAGGGACAAATATTAAGCTGTAACCATTAGATCATCATGTACAGGAAAAAAAGCCCCAAATCACAACTTTGATCACACAAGAAAATGGTAACCAGATTGGTGTTAGATGAACACTTCTGCTATGTTACTAGCACTCCTGTAATTGTTGTATAGGAGTGGATAACCACTCTGGCACCCACCGGCATGTGCTGCAGTTATGAAATTTGTTAAGACAATGGATATTAAGACACAATTCAAATAATGCAGTAAGTGTCAGTTTGATGCATGTAAATTACAGTGACAAGAACCATCTGCACCAGCTGCCAGGATACAGGATCTCCCATTCATTCAGCTTAATTTCATTTAATGACCAGCTTTCTGAAACCAGCCCAGAGGATCAAAGCCTGCCATGGCTAATCATTCTGTCAAGCCACAGAGATAAAAAGAATTAAGGGGCTCTGCACATGTTTCCTTTCCATGCTCCTTTCTTGCTGAGCTGTTCAGCTCTTCACTGCAAATATTACAACGAAGTTCTCTTAACAAGCACGGCTTAGGCAAAGAGTACCAGCAGGTGGAGCATTTCCCCTTTTGATATTGGCATTCCAAAAACCAAAGGAAGAGGGGATGGGGGTGGAGGCCACAAGGAGGCACCAAATGAACTATTTTTAAGGAATTCCAGCCACTGTCCTTTCTTATGGGCAAGATGGCAGAACTGAACACCCCAGCGACCAAGATAGCTGTGGGGGATGGATGCAAAAAGATGACTGACTGCAGTCACGTACCCCTGTATCCCTGGGATGTCTCCTCTGAGCTATCAAATGGGCAATTAAAGATGACTTTGAACCTTATGGCTCCTGACAGTGCCTTCCTCCTTATACGCAACTCTCCTACTTTCAGCCAAGTCTCTGATCTACATCTTTAAAATTAGATGAACTGCTGCAGCCTCACATAACTTTTTTGTTGGTGTAAATGTAATGCCAGCTTTTCAGACACTGGACTCTAAAAAATTGCTGGAGTTTCTGCACTGTTTTAGACAGTTGCACCAGAAATTGCCTGGGTTAAATTTCTATTAAGACACAAGCTGCATAGAGTGACAAGTCCCTAGATCTCACCCCAGCCTACTTCACAGGACTACTGTGAGGATAAAGTAGGAAAACCCAATTTATGTTACCATGGGTTTGTTCTGATACCTTAATTACACCAAAAGGTGTAACATTCAGCATGCTAGCTTTTAAAACCCTAGCAGCTTCTTCATAAGATGATACAAAAATCATGCAGAAAAGGAAAAGCAACAGCATTAGTTACAGGTGTGCATTTTACTTGAGATGCCAGAGAGGGATGATTTGTGTAGACATTAAGGTTAGGCTACATCTCCAATGGCTGTGAGGTGTCAAGAGAACAAATGCAATAAAAGAAGAGCTGTAAAGCTTTCCTTCTACATTTGCAGCTACAAGGTACCTCCTTTTGAGGTCTATATCTATCCTGCCTGAGCCTCTTAGGTGTGAAATTAAGTCATGTAGAACAGAATGGTGCTCCTTTGAATGCTCAACCATAGCACATGTATATGAAACCAGACCTACCTTCATAATCTTGGACTTTCTTCATGTAAATCCTGAGCTGTTTTTTCAGCTTCCTTTCATTCTTTTCTAACTTTTCTAGAAGCTCCTTGAGATCCTGAAAATAAAGGAACAGCATCATTATAAAGTACCTTGCTTGGGTAGTGGAGCTAAGTGTGCACTGGACGCAAACATGTCATAAAGATCACAGAAATACAAAATTGACTGGTAAATGAAAGGGAAGTGCTTTGCTCTACTGATTTGCAGAAACTAGTTCCACTCACTTGAAAGGATATTTTCACATTGAACAGGAAACCTGAAAATGAACATTTAAAAAAGGTTCTAGAATACAATATAGTTGTCCCTTCATATTTGCTGGGGTTTGGTTCCAAGACCCCCCGTGGATACCAAAATCCATGAATACTCAAGTCCCATTATATGCAATGGCATAGCAAAATGGCGTCCTTTGTATAAGATGGCAAAATCAAGGTTTGCTTTTTGGATTATTATTTTTTAAAGAATATTTTCAAACCGTGAATACTTAAATCCGTGGATACGGAGGGACAACTGTAGTAAGAAAAACTTCACTGTGGCTGACAGCTATTGCCCCAAAGCTATGGGGAGATCTCTACACTCCTTTCCAGAGCTTGCAAGTTTTAATATATGAAAGGCACAAAAAGTGCTAGAAATCAGAAAAACAGCAAAGAGCTATCACCATTCTTTTTGGAGAATCCTGGTCACAGTTTGGCACACACATGTCCAAAATTGTGCCAGAGTTCTTTGCTGCTTATATAAAAGTTGTGATGATCACTTTTATGAAGCACATTGCTGATGCATAGAATTACCGAATCATAGAGTTGGAAGAGACCACAAGAGCCATCTAGTCCAACCCCCTGCCATGCAGGAGCCCCCAATCAAAGCACTCCGACAGATAGCTATCCAGCTTCTGCTTAAAAACCTCCAAAGAAGAAGACTGCCTGTCTAGAAAGCTGCAATGAACTCCAATTACAGTTTTGGACAGCTGCACCAGGAAGTCTTCGATTACATTTACTTAGCCACAAAGTCCACTGAAACAGAAGCCAGGGGGCCATCTGTCGGGCGTGCTTTGATTGTATGTTCCTGCATGGCAGGGGGTTGAACTGAATGGCCCTTGTGGTCTCTTCCAACTCTGATTCTATGAGTGTCAAGTCACTCAATCTCATGGCAGCCTACTTCACAGGACTGTTGTAAGGATAAAATGGGAAAACCCAGTTTATGCTTCCTTGAGTATTTTGCAAGATGAAGGAGAAGATGGCAAATTAAACAAAAATATCAAAGGAGTCTATGGAATTTATTTCTCTTTCATCTGAAAGAAGTTTTATTCTTCTCAAAAGCACTGAAGTTTCTTTTTCAAAAAAAGTGAGAAAGACGGATTCTCAGCATACTACCACCTTTTAAAGCTACACATTGATTTCTCTTTCAGGATCTATTTCAGCCTGCACCAGACCAATCAATCATGCATTGTGAGCTTTTCACATAGCAGTGAGGTGTGTAATTTGTCAAGTTGCTCAAGTTGAGCTTGAATTATTTTAAAGAGCTAGTTGACATGCTCTCTTTTTCCTCCCTGCTTGGCTGACTGCCTGATCTCAGGGCAGTATCATAAAAAACTTGATTCTGCAAAGAAGATGGTGATGGTGTGATTCACCAGACAGAAAGCAGCAGTTTGAAACAATAAAACTTTTCCTGGACTGTAGTCCTTCAGGTTCCTAGCAATGCAAGAGGAGGAAAGAGAAAGAAGATGGTATATTTCAAGGCCATGTCAGGAAAATAATGCCTTGCATAGACAATGTAAGCACAATAAGGAAGAATATTGAGGTCAGCTTTCCAGACACTCCTACATTTTTTCAGGGTACAGAAAAGTTACTTTTGGTGGCAAGCCATCAATCCTTCCACTTGCAGTGTAAAATGGAATTGTTCAGGAAAAAGATTTGCCACTTGATTCTTGTAATTCTTATCCAATATGACACCACTAGTATCAGTTACAGAACAGAGATGCACTTCAAATTTGGATGTTTTTAAAAAGTTGGATCCATCTTTGCAAAAGGCAAACACAATTCCACTGTACTTAATCCTGGCAACTGTAGTTTACTTAGGTATTTAGACTTTTCTGCTAGACAACTCTAGTGCTGAAGTTAAGGGCAGTGAACTGGAGCTCCTTAACAGTAAATTCTAACTACCTTACCACACAATAAATCCCAGGATCCCATAAAATGGAGATGTGCCATTTAAAGTGGTATCAAACTGCTACAACTCTGTAGTGTAGATACATTCTCTAACAGTCTTTCTTCTTTGTGGCCTCTGTGACTCACATAAATGGGTTATTCTTTATCTGTGCAGTGCATCTTTGGAACCTTCTAGAGAGTTACATAAGTGTTTTGGTATTAGCCCCACCCACCTCAAGAGCCTCTATATAAGGGGCTTCCCATCAAAACTGCCAGTTCCTTTTCATCTGCCACTGCAGTAACATTGATTGGAACCTCGTACTCCTTTCAACTTTGCTGATCTTCAGTTCATCCTTTGGACTGCAAATTCAATCCACAGCCTAGGGCTTGTCCTTGGTATCAGCAATTCCTTGGTGTGTTGGCATCCAAGCTGCACCTTCTCTTTGGACCTACTGGCTTCCTTCAAGAAATGTGTCACTTGTGGTGGTAACATTCCAGGCTCAAATGAGTACTTGGTTTCCCTTGCCTTGGTGAAGCTCATGTGGTTGCCTCTTGTGCCCCCTGTAGAGCTTTCATGCCTCAGGCATTTTGTAACAGAGAATCCCACCTAAAGGCTCTACTGTATGAGCAACCTTGAAGCCAGGCATGCCTTCCACTGCTCTGCATCGGCCTAGTGGGCCACTGACTTTGAAGTCAGTATCAATGAAAAACCAACCTCCAACCCAGAGTCAGGTTAATCATCAGTAAGGTCTGCTCTGGCTTTGAGTTCCTCTTGGCCTAGAGCCAAGTGACCTTATCTCTTGAGGCTGCTGCCCCTTCCACGTCTCGGAAGGCCACATCGGTTCCAGGATCTGATATTAGAGGATCTCCTCAGCACTAGTCCATGCCAGGTCAGTTGCTAGATGCTCCAAAGGCTTTGGAGATGCACCAGAGAAAACACAAAAAAAGTAGGAGCATTCAAAGGTTAAGTATCACCGTGTTCCTTCCATGGATGCTGCTAATGTCCTGGTGGCCCTTCCTTCTGTTATCATTGAGATGGTGTCTGTATTGATGGATCCCTCAGGACAACCTACTTGCAGAGCTCCATCTCTTTGAGAACCAGAAGTGTCTCATCCTTCTTGTTTAAGAGATTCCTGAAAGGTTATAGAAACCTCCATCCTCCGGTGCTGGGCCCGAGGGCGCAGTGGAATCTAGACCTGGTGTTGTTCCACCTTTCTCTGATGCCTTTCAATCTAATGGCCACATTAAGCGTCATTTACTTTCTTGGAAGAAGACTTTCCTGCCTGCTATTGTTTTGGCTTGTCAGGTTGGCAAACTCTGTGTGCTCCATGTGGACCACGCGTACCTGCGCTTCCATCCCAAATGGGCTGTTCTCCATCCCAAAATAACCTTCCTACCGAAAGTTGTGTCTACCTTTCATCTGAACCAGGACATTGTTCTGCCTCCTTTCATGCAGAACCTGATTTCTGAACCTGAAAGGACTTTACATTCCCTTGACTTTTGAAGGGCTTTGGCCTTCTATGTGGATAGGACTTTTGGTTTCAGAATTTCTCCAAGACTGTTTGTTTGTTACTCTTTGACTAAGAAAGGATTCCTTCTTTCCTCTCACTGTTTTTGAAATAGGTGGCTGTGGTTATCCATCTTGCCTATGAACTGCCCATAAGGACCCGCCATTTTGAATTTGAGTCCATTCCATGCATGTGGTAGCTGTGCCTTTGGCCTTTCTGGCTGGTGTGCCACCTTGAGGACATTTGCTGAGCAGCTGCTTGGCCACAACCTTTGACCTTTATCACTCATTCCAGAGTGGACTCCAGGTCCAGGGCCAAGGCTGTCTTTGGGAGATCAGTTTTTCCTCTTCTGTATCCTAATTGTGTTTGCCATGCTATGCCATTCTATGTTGAGTGCCTATATGGACACTATCCGATGAACCTGCAATTGCTTCATCTATGCCTTGAATGTCTTGTGACGTTCCTATTTGTTTTGCCTTGTATGTTGAATTTCATGCACACTTTGCCTTTACACTGTGCTCTGTATCTGCCTCCCTTGTCTAGGTTTAAGGACTCATGCTCATACTATACATCTGTGTGTATTTGCTCAGTAAACTGGTTGTTGTGTTGCAATGACACTCCCACTTCCAGTCTCTTCTGTAGCTTGCTAGTCTCCCATTTGTGTGAGTTACACAGACTACAAAGAAGAACAGTTGCTTACCTGTAACTGCAGTTCTTCAAGGGGTCATCTGTGATCTCATACAAGCCAGTCAATCCTCTCCTCGTCGTGCCTTCCAATGCTTTGTATGGCTGCATTGGCGACCATGGAACTGACGGTTTCAGTGGGAAGCCCTTTATATAAAGGCTCTTGGGGTGGGTGGGGCTACAGCCAAACTGCATATGCAACTCTCTAGAAGGTTCTGAAAGATGCACTGTGTGAGATCACAGATGACCTCCTGAAGAACTAGTTACAGGAAAGCAACCTGTCCTTCCAAACTGTATTCCTGACTGTAAACATTAGCATGCAAAACATGTGCTCTACAACCAAGCTTTGCTTCCAACTGACTGATTGAGCCATTGTTCTGCCATAGGCAAGTATCTAGCCAATTAAAAAAAATCTTAGTGTAGGCTAGAGATGCTTGTGGATTTAATTTGCATTTTAGGCAAACTGATCTGATCTGCACTTCCCAGACTAACATGCAGATTAGAACAAACTTATCTTCTGATTTTTGCACTGCTCTAAATTTTGCAATACTGTTCTTAGTTCAAAAACATACACAATTCCATACAAAAAGGCATATTTTCAGATATAATGTGTAGAAAAAGGCACAGCTAGTGAATAATATATTTAACATTATGGATTATTTTTGAGGGTTTTTTTTTAAATCACAGATGAACAGAAAACAAGAAAAGAAAGGACTAAATACATGCAAAAGAAAGGAATAAACACATGCAAACTAGTGCAGATTGAAACAGGATAAACTAGGCTAGGTACACACTCGAAGTAGAGATTAGACATGGCTGTGCAAATTTATGATATGTTCCCATGGGGACATTTGGTACTGAAGATCCTGCTCACTCCTTATCAGCACTTAATTTGGTGTAATTTGATTTAAGGTGCTGGAGAATAGCTTGTGAGAGGAAGCTTTCAACCATTTCTCAGCGTATACAAGAAACCATCCATTGTCAAGCTCCCATTTTTTGGATTTTGGACAAAGCGCTAGAATTTGCAGGTGTCTTCTATAAATAATAAAAATTACCATGCCTATAAATGCTACCAATTTTGGTATGAAAATGGGCAAGCATTTGTTTGACAGAACTAGAGTGTAGGAGCTATCGCTAATAGGTTCAACAAGCAGCAATGCTCTGTGTGGCATGTCATAACCCATTTCTCCTAACACAAATAATTACATTAAAATCAATAAGGGAATTAGTGGTTTGTCTGACAGGGCTTCCTTTTTCCAATTATCACTTATTGTCAGTTAGAGAGGAGAAAACCATCTCTGATGCCCTCTGCCTCACCAGCTAAGGTCACCAATTCCTGACTTCCAATGGAAGTAATACCCTGCGTGCAATAATTTACAATTTGCCACCCCAGTGCTTTTGCTGCAGTTCTTGACATTCATATTTAAATGATTCTGACACGTCTGCTTGAATGTGATAAAGTCCTCCTAATAAGATGCCAGAGCAGAACAGAAGTGCAAGCAGTGGGTGGCTCAACTTTACCAGCTTGCAACATTCTTGTACTCTTCAGGACTCCTGTTCTACCAAATGGACTGTTCCTCCATGTCGTGGTGGGGCAAGGCCATAGCTCAGTGTTAAAGCACATGCTCTGCATGTAGAAAACCCAATTTCAATTTAAAAAGCAAAAGCAAAAGCAAGCATGAATGGTAAAGATGTCTACTTAAGACTTTGGAGAACTGCTGAAAAAGGGCAGATAATATGGGACCAATTAGGGTTAGATTCAGTATTTCTCTCTGTGTATATGCACACTTGTTGTTTTGTTTATTACTGAATAAATTTATATAGCTGCCACATAACACAGGCTCTCTGGGTGACCAAAATTATGAAAACTGATAAAAAGAACAGTTGAAAAACAAATGTAAAAACAGGAGGATAAGATTATAAAACATTAATAACTTAAAGCCCTGGGTGAACAAAAAGAGCTTCCTGTAATGCTTAAATAGATCACAAAAATGGTGCAATGTGAGCCCACCTGAGAAAGTTATTCCATAAGTAAGGTGGCACTACTGAAAAAGCCCTCCATCTGGAGGTTACATAACATTCTATTTCATTTGGAGGTGACAGAGTCTCTGCATATCCAAGCATTAGGTAACTGGAAGGCATTAAAAAGCAGCCATAGGAAAAATTCCTTTGGACTACAGTTCCCAAAATTTTCTAGCCAGCATAGTCAATGGACATGCTAGCTGGGGGATTCTGGGAGTTGTAGTCCAAGGCCTACATTCTGGTCTTAGTCCTAAATAGAGCAGACCATTTAGGGTCAATTAGTAAGTCAAAATGTATCTAAGTTCCACTGATTCAGTTGGATTACTCTAGTTGAAATTAACACAATAGGGATTCAGGTCCAAAAAAGTAACTTTCCTGAGTTCTGAAATATGCATTTATGAAAAAATGGGGGAAGGCATAGAGAAATAAGATGTACTGGGACATGCTTCTCCCCATATATGGACAGTGTGGAGTGACCAGCATGCAGCTGAGTAACTCTCATTATGCATGCTCAGGTGTGGCAGCTGCTTGAAATCCAACAAAGTATTAAAACCAGTACAGATTAAAACCATACAAACATTATTTATGTATGTGTGCATTTTTTTAAAAGCTATTTATAGAGATAAAATCACTTAAAATTAATTAAAGGACATGGGGGGCTTTTATGGTATGATTAGATTAGATAGATTATCTATATATACCCCTGCATCTGCAGAACCAATATCTGCAGTTTCAGTTATCCGCAGCTGAAAAAAAGAAGGAAACATACCATGGAGTTACACTGGAAAACACCTAGAGAGGTGTCCTCTCTAGGAATCTCTAGGTCCTCCAATGCAACTCTATGGTATGTTTGTATTGGAAGTCCTTTATTTTAATAGGGTTTGCTATTATTCACAGTTTCTGGTATCCACAGTAAGTCTGGGAACTGAACCCCTGCAGATATGGGGGGTCTGGGTATATATCTATATATGTATATCTACCTATATAAAATCAACACACCATAAAGCCCTTGCCAGTCAGTTTATAAATGCCTTGTCAGCATTACCTTTCTGGCGTTAAGAAGACCCAGGAAGAAGAAGACATCCTAGCCTAGGGAGGGAGTTCCAAAATCTGGGAACTGTCACCGAGAAGGCCTCCTCGTGTTTTCCCACCAAATAAGCCTGAGAAGTTGGTGAGACTGGAAGAAGGGCCTCTACTGAAGTTCTCAGAGCTTGAACAGGCTCAGACAGGAAGATACGGTTCTTCAAATTTATAGCATTATAGATACATTTACAGCCTGTTCCATGAGGAAAACTGGAATAAACAGCTGTTTATTCCTAGAGGTTCGTCAAATTTCACTGCCAATTGTCAAAAAGGTTTGTGTCAGCAGGGTGAAAATTAAAGGCCTCACAGACCCAACTGCTTGCTGTACATTGCCAATATGAAGTAGTAACTTATTTCAACATGCCCTGAAATAAATGGAAGTGGAGGAGGCTCAGGTGGGGGAAGCTTCCAATATTATACAAAGACCTGACAAGAATGGGGGAACTTGTATGGCAGGCCTGTCCCAACAGTTTCCCTGTCTCCACCAGGACTAGCCCAAGACCTGAGGTGAAGCAACAAAAGGTGTCAGCCTGCCCAATCAGAGTGCCTAGTACCTAAAGCTAGACAATTTGGCAGATGCTGGAAATCTTATAAGCACATCTCCCTAAGAGTAAAAATATAAATACAAAACATTAAGCAACCATTTATTGTCCAAATTTGCTCCTAGAGTTGGCTGCCTCACCATAATGCCTCACTTTGCTCTCCACAACATGTTGTTTCCTCACACCAAGTCTTGCCCCTCTTCTTGGAAAATGTTCCAACCCAACTGGTCATTAAAAGAACTCTATAACTAAGGATTAGCACTCGAGTCTACATTTTTCCTCTTTCTTCCTAACCCTTTTTCCTTTTGTGCAGCACCTGTTGGGATTGTAAACCTGAGAACAGGGACTGTCTAATTGATCTTTGTCAATGATTCAGGAGCCTTGTGAAAAGCTCAGAAAAAATCCTTCAGATAAATACATGAATAATTATTTCACCACCTCCAGCTTCTGTAGCAAACCACAGCAGGAAGACACAGGCATTTTGTTAACCATCCATACCAGGTTTTCATTCGTCAGCCTTGTGATTTCCTGCTGTATGCCAAACTCCACTTGGGCTTCTGGTGACAGCTGGAGAGTCTGGAAAAAGGCTTCTTGCTGTTTCTCCATTTCCTCCCTCAGAGCTTCCATTTGATCTTTCAGTGTTTCCACTTCCTCTTCATGTTCTCGCCTTTGTTCCTGGAGCTGGGCCTCAAGAAGCCTGGTGGGAGGGAAAATGGGGAAGGCAGAGAGAAAGCAAACTTGGTCATTTGAAGCAAGGAGCCCAAGACATACAGAAACTGCAGGACATGATGATCAGCTGTGGCTTGTTAACGGAGTTCTGTGGGGCAGGTTCTATTACTGACCTTGTGAAGAATACAAAAGGAAATACTTTGAAGGGAGACTGGATAATATACATCTCTAGATAAATTCTCAGGGGACTGGTATATCCCCATGCCCATCATGTGATTCATCGAGATATCAAAGGACAGAATGTGTTGTTAACAGAAAATGCAGAGGTGAAACTTGTGGATTTTGGTTCAAAATTATCAGACATGATGCATCCAGCCATGATGGACAAGGCTTGAAGATGGGTTGTCTAGTTAACAACACTCAGTCTGAGCTTGGGAATAATTTAGCTAGTTATGTGATAATCAACTTCCCCCTCTCCCCAACATGGCTAAACTAACAGCATACAAAGTCTTCCAAAACCAAGCAGTTTCTAGATGCAGTGCAAATTGCCCTACAAATCCCACCACACCCAGGCATCAATCAGGTTGTGTGATCTGTAGTCCAATGTGCCAGGCAACTAAGTGTTAGCAAGTAAGGGGACTGCAATTTGTTTCCTGCTGCTCCAGAAACTAGAACACAAACTGACAGATTCAAATTACTACATTAGGTGGAATGGACCGTCTCAGAGGGTGGTGGGGTCTCCTTCTTTTAAGGACTTTAGACAGAGATTGGATGGGCATCTTTTGAGAGTGCTTTAGTTGTGCATTTCTGCATGGCTGGGGGAGGGTGCAAACTAGATGGCCCTTGTGGTCCCTTCCAACTCTAAGATTCTGATTCTATAAATTTAGATGCTACAAAATGGTAGTTTTGAAGGAGCCAATAACAAAAAGTGCAACCAGGAGGCATGCCATTCTCTGTAAATTCCATAATCAATGAATTAATTAATTTACAATTAATGCAACTACTTAAATTTCTGCCTTTTCAATTTGAACAGCAATGAATGAATTTTCCTCTTTTGCAATTATCAACATTAATGAATTTATTTTTAAACCTAATAATCCAAGCTCTCAGTAAGAGTTCACCCCAAGGCACTTCTGTAGCAAGTACATAAGAAAAATTCAGACCAACTGGCTTCATATTCACAATTACTCTATTACAAATGAGGAAATATGTGTGTAGATATCTATATAGCCAAAATGGCACCATCTGCCCAAAGAGGAAGGTGTTATAGGACCACAGGGAACCCCAAGGTTTGCAGAAGTACAAAAAAATTGTCGGAGGGAGGGTGAAATAAGATGCTAGCACCCCAAAACAATTTCCAATGAGGACTGAGCATGTATAGCAGGTATGGAATGTTGCCTGCATACATATAGAAAGTACAGCGGGCCCTTCGTATCCACTGGGGTTTGGTTCCAGGACCCCCCTGTGGATACCAAAATCCATGGATGCTCAAGTCCCATTATATACAATGGCATAATAAAATGGCGTCCCTTATATAAAGCAGCAAAATAAAGGTTTGCTTTTTGGAATTAATTTTTAAAAAATATTTTCAAACTGTGGTTGGTTGAATCTATGGATGCAGAATTCGCGGATATGGAGAGCCAACAGTATGGAAAACTCTACAGATTATCTTAAAAGAAGGGATGGCTAGTGAGGTGAAATTCTGAAGGGGATCAACTGCAATTTTATTTGTATCTTTTGTCAACTATATTACAAAAGACACAAGAGGAGGGCCAGGTCTCATGAGAATGACCCACTTGTCCATAAGCATATGCATTCGAAAAGTAAGGAAAAGCACATTCTCCAGCCAGGCAAATTATACATGGAACAAGTGATTAAATAGCAGTTAATCTGAGTCAAAGTGGCTTTGAAATTTATCTTAGAGCAAAGGTAGAAACTATGTAGTCCACTGCAGCCTGTAGGAGTCTTTTGTGTGGCTTTGCCTGGAAAAAATCAGCAAAAAAAAATGGAGAATTACATCTCCAGAGATATCATGATATCTCCAAATATCATTTTTGGGAGTCAGGAAGTGACCAGAAAGCCACATCCTGCTTAAAAACGAATAAATGACAGCTGGTCTTATCCAGCCCAATATAGCTTACTTTGACTAGCAGCGGCTCTCCAGTGGGTGTTGGGCAAGTTGAGTTCCCTTGCAATTGAGGATACCAGAGACTGATCATGGAACCTTTTAGCTACTTAGCACATGCTCCACTTCTAAGTCACGGTCTCTTCTTAAACCACTAGATGATCCTCATATGCAGGACTATTTGACTATTCCACCCTGATAAACTACAAAACCCCTTAGATTCCCACTGAGAGAGGAGACAGATATCGTTTCCATTAAAAAAGAATATGATTATTTATTTATTTTATTTATATCCTGCTTTTCTCCTTACAGCGGGACCCAAGGTGGCTCACAACATCTAAAAACAACACTAGCTAAAAACATAGTACAATAAATAAAATTAAAAGAGATTAAACCATTATATAATTAAAATTCCACATAAATAATAAAACATTTTAAAAACTCCATAAAATTAAAATAAATCTTAAAAACAGGAGCACCAGCAGTCCAACCTTCATTTGTTAGCAAAGGCCTGGTGGCATAAAAATGTTTTAACCTGCCATCTGAAAGAGAGTAAGGATGGGGCCATCCTAACCTCTCTAGGGAGGGAGTTCCAAAGTCTGGGAGCAGCCACCAAAAAGGCCCTCTCCCTCGTTCCCACCAAATGAGCCTGAGAAGAGGGTGGGACAGAGAGAAGGGCCTCTCCAGCTGATCTTAATGTGCTGCTGGGTTCATATGGTGAGATACGGTTCTTCAAGGAATCTGGACCCAAGCCGTATAGGGCTTTATAAGTCAAATCACTGATTGTGATTTGCACCTCTGGGTCTAGAGGTTCTTCTACTGCTGGAGCAGAGCTAACAGTTGGAATAAAGGCAGGGGTGTAGCTATAGGGGAAGGAAATGAGGGCTTTGCCACCCAAATAAGAACTTTGCTTCCTCAAAATGAATTTTTTCTTCAGTTTTAAAAAAATTTTAGCATTGCAGAGAGTGAGACACTGAAAATCTTCAACACCTAGAACTCTTATATGTACTGTATCTGTCTTCCTTTGGTAACTTTGCCTGCTGCCCCTTTTCATGGATGCCTACACTCTATTTCTAAATGCTCAACTGACATTTTAAGTTACTACAATACTAGAAATTTGGGAAATGAAGAAAAATTCCAATGGGGTAAGGTAGAATTCTTATTGGGGCAAAGCCATCATTTTGCTTTCCTCTGCCCCCGTAGGAATACCCCTGAGTAAAGGAATGTGCATCCAGTCTGCTACACTGTGAGAAATCTCTTTAAAACAAAACTTAAAAGTTGAGGGTTTGGTTGTGTTGATTTTTACCTGCTTCCAGTCAATATATCAGATCCATCTAGAAAGGGGACTGGATAACATGAGGGGGTGGGACTTTAATTTAGTTTTAATTTCATTTTATTTATATCCTGTCTTTCTACCGGTACAGGAACCAAGGCAGCTTACAACAAATTAAAACAAAGTGCAGCCAAAACCTATTTGATACAAAAGGTTTAAAAAAATAAAAATTAAATATACAATTATATTGAAAACACAAAATTAAGGCAGTGTGAGCTCACCCACAGCAATTGGGGTTCAGTGAACAGGGAGGGCACTCCTGAGTATACATTGTGCTTGTAAGAGTTTTCATATTTAAGGATACTTCAACAATGATGTTGCAAGGGGAGGGAAAGTAATTTGCCCACCTCTGCATGTATTGCAAGTAACAACATAAATAACAACCTGCCTGCCAATGTTGAACCCCCCCCCCACCTTAGAAACAGTCCTAGCATCCCTGCATATGGCTGGCAGAGTGATGCTGGCAGAGGAGGAGGGCTAGAAAACACTGTGGCCCATCAACCATGGTGGTGCCTGTTCAGGGTTACCACGTCCTCCATACCTTTTTTTGGCTGTTGGGGATAATCTGTCAGGGGCCTGATTTGGCCCAAGGCTTTCCAGTTGCTGATTCCTGCCATATTGACTCCAGAGAATAACGAATCAAAAAATACATATGGAACTTCAGTACACTTCAAACAACAAATATCCCCCCTCCCCGCTGCCAATAATATCACCTTATTTATTTTGTACCTCGCAACATCTGAGTGATTACCCTGAGCATGGAAGATGAGACACGGACTATTTTTGAGGACCCTTTAAGATCTCAGTAGCTAAAGGTCAAAAGCCCATTTAGTCATTTTGAAAACCTCAGTCTTGCTTTATGAACTCCTTTGTATCCTGCTGCCCCTGATGGAAGAAAGTGTGAAAAGTACTGTATCAATTTTTTAAAAAATGACTTTATTTTAAAATGAGATGGCTTGAAGAAGGAAAGTTAAAAGGGCAAAAGAAAACCCACTGAGATCAAACCAAAGAGAAATTAAAACCATGGCTTTCTACAGCAAAGTGATGGGGATGTTTTAAATCACAAAAATAACTCTATTTGAAACGGGTGCATACTGTGTAGTTCTGCACAAATGACAAATTAAGGAACAAGCTGCACTTTCCATAAGAGGGGCTGTGTGGAGCATTTCTTTACATTTCTGATTCCTTTTCCACCCACTCCAATGAGTGTGATTCATCACTGAAAAGGTTATGGCCCTCCTGTATGTGACTGCACCACTGGGTGCGTTGATAAGCTTAATAATTTGGCAAACAAAATTGATTCTTAAAAGTACCAATTAGAGTCTGCTAAAATGAAATCTCTCTCCTTTAATTCCTTTTCCAAAGCTTTTCCAAGAGACTCTATAAACAAGGCCACAATGAACCATCAGCATGTTCTCATGGAGCCCCAGGCCTGGTCTATACAAAGAATACAATGAGATAACAGGAATGGACTGAACAACCTCACACAGGAAGGTCAGGTGATTTCAAGTGGGCTCTATGCCAATAATATCACAGCACAATGTATTTCATGCCAGGTTTCATGCTAGGTAATCTGTGCCAGATTTTGGATTCCACTTTGTGGAGGAAGACTGCAGGTGGAGAGGATATGTCTATTGCTGAAAGTCTACAAAATCCTGGAACTAGCTCTCTTGGTCACAACTGGGGTTTGCCTGAGTAAATGTGACATCTGCTTCTTAGTATGGGATGCATAATTCCAAGACTGTCAGCTCCCACCTGTTATGTATTTTAGGAGCTTCCAGATCATATAGGCATCAGTCATCTACAGAGAAAGTCTGGTCCATGCTGTCTTCAAGGAAGAGATAGCCTTTTGTGGCCTTTACAGATGAAACCTGGTCTAAAACCTTTCAACCTCTCTGAAACAATCACTTTCCAGTCTCATATCTTCTCTTTCTGGGCAAAATGTAGGAGACTATAGTAGTTTTGGAAGAAACTGATGATTTAGATCTGGGTTCAGATGTAGCTCCAGGACTGAAATGGACTTGCTCATCTCAGTAGGTGATTTGCACCAAGAGGTAAATTGTGTGTGTGTGTGGGGGGGGGTACAGAACTCCTGATTCTACATTCGATACCATTGACCATGGCATCTTTCTGTTGCACATGTTCAGTATAGGTTGGAGGAGCGGGGTACAGTGCTTTCTTCAGAAATGCCAGTCCTTTCTAGGGGACTGGTAACGGAAGGTACTGGTACTGCTCTTCCATCCCATGGCCTCTGGCATGCAAGCATCTCACCTAGGTTTTTAAAAAACATCTATACATACCTTTGACTACTCTGCCAATGTCTCATATGCTGAAGACCAACTGTCTATACCGCTTCCTTCACCTGATACTGCCTACACATTACTGTCTTATATAATACTATTCTTGCTAATATCTTGTGGTTTGGAAGGGCACAGATCAAAAAAGCATCTTGGCAATTGCTTCATAAATAAATAAAATAAACCTTCGGTTAAATATGGGGTCTAAAAGCCAACATGGTGCAATAGTTTTGAGGCTGGACTAAGTCTCTGGGAGACCAGGGTTTGAATCCCTGTTCAGACACAGAAACCCACTGGGAGACCTTGGCCAAGTCACACTCTTGGCACCCTTGATTTTCTTGGCAAGATTTGTTTAGAGGGGGTTTGCCATTGTCCTCCTCCAAGGACGAGAGACAAACGGCAAACCCCCTCTGAACAAATCTTGCAAAGAAAATCCCATAGGTTTGCCTTAGAGTCCCTAAATTGGAAATAACTTGATGGCACACAATTTTAAATGTGAGAGCTAGCTTTCTAGATCTAGTGGGTATGAAGGGGGGGGGGAAGGCTTGGGGTTCATTTACACGGCAGATTTATTGCGGCAACTTGCACTTTAATTATTTTCTGCAGCTGTGCCAGTCAGTTTTTTTTGTTAATTATGCCGCGTTAATGTTCGGACATGAAAAGGTGCGGGGGTGTGGCCTCCCAAGCAGAGGAAGGCTTTATGGCGAAGAGGATAGATCCTCCGTGACTGAAAGGATAGGAAGCCTGCTTTTTCTAGCTAAAGAATCACAGACTGCCAAAATAGCAGGGGGGGGGGAGATTAAAGAAAAGTCTCTCTCTCTCTCTCTACATCTGCCGTGTAAATGAACCCAGTCTCTCCCCCAAGCAGCAGAGACACAGCGAGATCTGAGATCGCAGCTGAGGAGAAGAAGGAATTCCTTTCTGTGGGGAACAGATCTTCCCTCCTTTTTCTTAGCAAACTGGATTCACACAGACTTGCAAAATAGCAGAGAGGATTTTTCAAAATTTCCTAATCGCTACTGAATCTCCCTCCCTCCCTCCCCCTCTTTTAAGCCCACCCCTTCATCATAACAACCAATCACAGTGCAGCTCTGCTGCAGCCCTTAGTGGAATGGTTGTTTACACTAGCAATAATGCGCTACTTTGCAAATAACTCGGCAAAAGTAGTGACATCCCTTGTCACACTATATTTGGGTGTTTTACCTTCCCCCCTTCTGAATGAGGCGATGCTGTGGTGCGATCCGTGGGAAAAATGAGCTATCTTTGCGGTATATTTAGGGGAATATTTGCCTGTGTAAACGCACCCCAGGACACACTTTTTACATCTTTTTCCTTCTCTTCCTCCTCCATCATTCCTTTCCTTCCAAAATAGATAGATAGATGCTCTCAACAACTTAAAAAACTAGAACCAACTTAAAAAACTCAACTCATAGAGCTGAATCAACTGAAAAAAAAAATAAAGCTCTTAAAATTGATCTGAGGCCTCTGCATCTATAACTCAGTAGTGTATGAACTAACATTTGTTATTACTGAAATAAATGACAAGTTGTCTCTGCAAAGATGGAGGCTTTGGGAAGATAAATGGCTGAAATCATTCTTTTATTTCACTGTCATGTTAAATCAAAGATGACTGAGCACTGAATAGAAATGATGCCCATTTATATTAGTTACACCTGATGATATATTGTAACACACATGCATACTGAATTGTGTGCGTATTACATTACAATTCAGAGGCCAAGGAATGCCATTTTAAAAGCTTAACTTAAAAATCCTACGAATTAGGCAATTGTGTACAGATATCTTTAAATAGATTTTTTTGTCCTTCCTAATGGAAAAATCTGCTTGTCTGATACATTTGGATTTATTTATTTATTTCATGCATGCACGCACGCACACATGTCCCTGTCTTTGACTGATTGCCCAGCTATACAGATATACGTAAATCACTCGGTGCTACCGATAATGTTGCTTGGGCAATTCTGGGAGCTGTAGTCTGAAATGCAAGCTCTACTCTTGACATATTTTGGCAAGGGTGGGGGAAAACTGTTACATCCCAAGAACCAAATTTAATTTTAGGTTTTAAAAAATGACGATTTGCCACTGAAGGGTGGGGCCAAAGGAAAGAGCATGGGTCAATAAAATACCAGTATATTTTAGGTTAAAGCTGGTTAGGACAGATGGGAGACTGCCAGTAAATACCCAGCACTGTAGGCTATATTTCAGAGGAAGGAGCTGGCAAAACCACCTCTGAGTATTCACTGCCTAAGAAAACCCTACAAGTTCATGGGGCACATACACACCAGCAATTACAAAATACACACCTCTTCACCTGGCAAAATACACACCTCTTCACAACCCACTCTTGCCACTCAATCTGCATCTACACCCCCAGCCTCACCAGTTGATTGGTGGAGGCCCCTCCCTCCTCTCACTCCCTCAGTCATTCATGGACTGTGACAGAACCCAGGCAGTCAACTGGCGGCAGCAGCGGCAGCAGTGACAGGGCAACAGAGTGAGTCACCCTCAGCAATTCTGGGAAAACTGTGGAACGTTGAGAAGGGTATGAGGAATTTACAACTCCACCAGCCTACCTTACAGGGTTGTTGTGAGGTCTACTGTGCATTTTTGAGTACACTGGGTCCAGCTAGTTTCTTGAAAAGGTGTGAGGAGCTGTCAGATTCTGGAAGGGAGACTTCTTGGGAACCTGAGGTAAGCCACCTTGAATTCCATTGCAGGGGGGGGGGGAAGGCTAAGGCAAGCAAATAACATCAACATATAGGCCATATACTTTAATAAATAGGCCAAAATTGCTCATCCCCATGGGTGTGTGTTGCAGGCTTGGTGGCAAACTTATTTTTGTGGGTGTGTAACATTTAACACAGTTTCTATGGCAGGCAACAGTGATCACCAAATACTATGTGTTGCCTTTAAAGCACTTGTAAAAAATTCTTTGTATGTTTTGCTAGGAGAATAGCTGACCAATAAAATGTGGGCAGGTGAAAGACGCCTGTGAGAGTATCAGCACCTAGAATCCTCAGGAAGTTGTCCTGGCCCCACCAAGACCTGCTGATGCCACCTCCTGTTTTCCCAGGCGATGCCACTTTAACTTCTTATAATGTCCCTTATGTAGCATCACTTCAGGGCATTGTGGGATATTAAAATGGCCATTCCAAGCCACTGATGACTGCTTCCTGTTGTTGCTAAGCTAAGTCCACCAAAGCCTTGTAACATCACAGGGGTGCCAGTTACACGACAGAAATTGTCGCGTTGCCTAGCGTGACATAGTGATCACGAATCCGTCCCTCGCTGTTTATACGATTTATGTCTCTGATCTGGATATCCCGGGTGGTCCCGTGACTGATATTTACACATCCATAGTTCCGGTTTTGTTTAGGTTTTAAATTTTTTTTTTTTTTTTTGGCTGTCAAAGATGCGATTACTCATGTTTTCACAACCTCTGTGACGCACTTCCTTTAGAGTTCCGCGCCACGAGCAATGCTATTGGCTGGCTGGGGTGGTGGTGGAGAGAGGGGGCAGAGGTTTGTTATTCCCCCTTGCTTCTTGAACATTTTAACCCTTTCAGAAGAGGCAGAAAACATTTTGAAAGATCCAGACAGATCTTTCGCTCAGACGCAGGGCTTTCCTTTTGAAATCAAGCTGAGTGCTTTGAAAGCAAGCTGAGTGCTTTCCTTTTGAAATCAAGCGCTTGGTTTTCCTCTTGCCTCTTTAAAATATTAACCCCTACAGCTGGCTGCAGAGATGGCTATAGGCAGGCGTTTTGAAAGACACAAACACAGAGAGGGGGAATTAAAGGGTGCTAATTCGCTCAGAGGCTTGAATATTTTAATGTGCCAGGGAGGTGACCAAGCTACTACGATCTCTCTATAACATGCAGTTGAGGAAAAGGTAAAGCTGAAGGGTTTGCAGTGTAGAAATCCATTTATAAAGGTAACTGAGTACACGCACGTACGCGCGCACACACACACACACACATCAACCTTCGTGCAGCTGGAAGGGATGCCTTTGTTTTCGGCTGGTGAGGCTGGATCTGTTGAACGGGTGACGGACCCCTCCTTTTCTGGTCCCTGAGCTCTAAGCCCGCCCCCAGTCACCATTTCCGGTCATCCCAGTACCGAGATTTTTTGTCCCACGCTGTTTACATTTCCGATTTTCCGAATCCTCCCGTGACTTTTTTAAAAACCGGCACAAACCAGGGGACTGGAAGTCCCGCAGGTTGAGGGATAAAAGGTGGCCCCACTTCCGAAAATCACGTACACGACCCGATGTACGTGTAAACTGCCAGGGATCGACACAAATTCTTCCCAGGACATTTTCATCGTGTAAACGGCCCCAGGGAGACTCCAGAGGACATTTGCCACAAGTCCTCTCAGATCTGGAGCCTGCGCTGACAGACATCCAACTTCACTGCAGCTCAACTAGATTTGATCAAAAGATCTGACTTTACCTCCAATGGCCTGAATAGGAATGAAGGCTTTTAAAAATCTCATTACATGTGTCAATCAGCTCATCTCTGCAGGAACATCTGTGCTACCACCCAACTATTGCTTGTTAATGACCACTGATCAGGCAGTTGTCAACGTCTATACTTTTTGCACTTGTATTCTCTTTGACCCTACTGATTATAAACCCCTGTCCATTAGAGTTCATTAAGAGATGAAACACTGTTTTGTGACTTGAATAGGACGATACATTTTTTTATCACAATACATGTGCTGATCTGCTTATCAATGCTGTATTACCACCCAGCTACTGTTTGTTAAGGGTCACTGTTAAGATAACAACATTTGCACGTTTAAATTTCAGTTCTTCCACATCCCCCACTTACACAAGCATGTCTGCCAACTAAGGCAACGTTCCACACTTCTGATGAAGTGGGCTGCAGTCCACAAAACATTACGCCAAGTATAATGCGCTAGTGTTTATGATGCCATTTGACTCTTTTGTTCTTCCTGTGACAAAAATAACATGGCTCTCCCTGAGCAAAGTAACTCAAGAATATCCAGCATCAACCTGTCTGGCCAGCCAACCACTGTTAACCTAATTGTCCCAGCAACACTCTGTTTCTTGCTGTACTTAGATTAATGACAGCCCATCTGATTAGCCCATCTTCATACAGATAGCTGGTTGCAATTGCTATCCAAGCAACAGGCTGGACCTGGGACCAGAAGTATTACAAAGAAATCCAGTTTTGGATATTTGTCAATTACACCCATTTCACAGTTCCACACGAGCAAGAGGAAAAACACTAGAAAGAAATTGGGGGGGGGGATCCAAAGGAGAAGAAAAAGAAGTAAAAGTGTTTGACCTGGCAACTTGCTTTAGACCCTGATAGGCCAAGCCGAGCTCTCCATCTTCATTCAGATACCCCCAGTCCTCAGTCTTGCTAGAAAGAAAGGACAGAGGAAAGGGAAACAGAAGTGGACAGGAAGGAATGAGAAAAGAAGAGTCAGATATCAGAAATGGGAAGAATAAGGAGGCCTCTGTTGCATTCAGGTGGACAAGCACACAAGCCCAAGGGTCCCACCTTCTTCCACTAGAAAACTAGGAGTAGGGTTTGATGACTCTGAGTGTTCTTCTATAGCTTGTAACTGCCCTGAAAGCAATGCTCCAGTTAGATTTCCCAAACAGGATACCACTGAGCTTAGCTAGTCTCAAGAAATTGTGCTAGGATCAGGAAAGAATATGGACTGTTAATTCTGTCCTTGGACTGAGCAAAGGCCTTGACCTGTTGCAATGGAGCTTTGTTCCTGGGAGGCAATATATATATCTGCAATTTTAAATAAAATGATGAGTTACTTGTCATTAAGGTTTCCTTGGTAAAAGGTGCTGGTACATGCTTAATTACTGCTTCCTCTTCCGGTGGGAGAAGCTAAATAAAACAGACTTTAGTATGTGATTTCTTTATTGCAATGTACAAACCCAACAGGAGCTGGCTCTCTGGCTTGTTTCTTCTCCAACAAACCAGATAAATAATCTGAGGCCTGTTTATTAGAGCTGGCTCTCTGCTGGATTTACATGTTATGGGAAGCGAGGTCCATGGTTTGGCCTGCTGCTCCCACTGCACATGGGAACAATCAGGCAATGTTCACCAGCAAAGTGCTACTCTAAGGTAACCTTGGGTTTTTGCAAATCCCTGGCTTTCTTTGTTGGGCAAACTGGGACACAGCCTTTCATACCACTATAATCACCATTCCTTTGAGAATCAAACTACATGTGACACTGATCATGTCATTTGTTTCTGGATGCAAACTTTTTCAAAGATGGCCAGTGCCGGGGTCCCAATACAAATCAGGCATGGTTAACTTGCTGCTCAGTGTTGTGGTTCTAATCTGGGTTGGGGCTGCTGCCATATGCATTGAATATTCCCATTCATTGTAATGGAAACTCTTGCTACGTACAAATTGGAGATGTGCAATGCTCTAATCTGGATCTGGACCACAGTGATGAGGAATCAAATCGCCCTAATTCCAGGTTCTGATCCCGATTAGGGTCTGCATGTTAGTAATTAGAGTTTACTCCCAAGGGGACATTGCATGTAACTTGGCCCCAATCTTTTATTGCTATAGCTTGAATCAGGTATAGATTTTAATTAAAGCCTCCCCAAGTAATGCAGCACCAATGAGGAAGTTGAAGGAACAAGCAGGATGCTAAAGGAAGTATGAGTAGGATGCTAAAATATTGTTGAATGTGCCACAGCCACTGAAGCCCATTTGGGTTATCAGCACAGGGATTGGCAGAATCCCAGCTCAGCACCGCTGTCATTCACAAAAGCTTTTCCTAAAATACCTGCATTATTCTGGAAGAAAATCAGGGGATGCCTTTAGCCTTGAATATTAAAAAAATCTTATGAATTGCAACCACTGATGATTCCTTGGCCTGCATGTGCAAACGGAAAACTCTTAAAGCTCACATCTATCAGTGCAGCTGTTCTCAAGGAGATAGCAGTGTTAGTCAGTTTCCATGTAAGAAAGAAAAGGGGGCAGGTAAGGAGGGATCTAGCAGCACTCTTGAGACTAATGGATATATTTCTGTACAAACTCCAGTCCATTTCAACAGATGCAAGAGTCCACAAAAGCTTAGGCTGAAATACATCAGTTATATAGTGCTGCTAGATCCTGCCTTTATTCATCAATGAAATAAACCCATCTGAATGCATCTATCTAAAATCTATACTTCTAATGGATATTGTTCTGCTGATCTGACAGATAGATTAATTCACACAGATCAAACATTCAGGTTTCCTTCACCTGTAGGAGTAGAAAGGCTACTACTAAATGATCCCATCACTATGCAAAATTAGTTAAGGGTCTGACATCCATTCTGTGTCAGACTGTAAGCTGTACAGAGGCACAAAGAACAAGAATTGAAGACAGAACACTAGCCTAATGTTTCCTAAATGGGCCTGCATCCAAGAAAGTTGGGCCCTAGAAATTTAAGTAGGGCATACAGTATAAGGAGATTTTCACATGGGCTATATATCCCGTAGCAGGAAAAGAACAGGGTCGGGAAAGGTTTTCCCTTTCGGATGACGTTGACCCCATTCTGTCCTGCATCCATCCTGCTCCTGTGACTATTCTGGTACAATGTAATCACGATTTTTCATCGTGAATAGATCTCCTGTTCCGTCACTATCACACAATCACGGGTGTTCGAACAGGAGCCCCGTTCCTGTTCTGAAATGACAGCCGCGGAGGGGAGGCCCATTCTGAACACTTCCTGGTACGATCTGGACATCCAGGTAAGTGACACCCTTTATTTTACCCTCCCTGTTTTGATTGTGTGATTTAAAGTGTGTTTTTGTGCTTGGTGAACTGATTTTATGTTTGGGGGAGTTTTATTTTTTAAATTTACTGACCATCCGTTATCACGTGATAATGTGATAACGTTTCAGATGGCCGGTTGTAAAAGCAGCCTTATGATGGTTGCATTTACGGCTGGCCGGGGAGGGGAGGGGGAGGCCGTTCCTGCTGCAGAATTAAGGTAAGCGTGTGAAAGATTTACTTGATTCCATGGCAGGAACGGGAGAGGAGGTGGCGGGGCAGTAACGGGGCATTTTGGCCCCGCGTGAAAATCTCCTAAGACTCTCTCCCAGTTATACCTTCCCCAAGAGTGGTTTGCTGGTCTGTTCCCTATAAGTTGTGAGTTGGCAAAGAAACACTTAAAGAGGTTAGGAACCTTTGGCTTTCCAGATGTTTTGGAACTCAGCTCCCAGACACTGAAGACACCAGGGCCTATAGTAATGGATAGTGGGAGCTGCATTCCAAAAAATCTGGAGGACCAAAAAGTCCCCACCTCTGATTTGACTGATGGCTAGCAACAGTCTAGTGTTTTTTTAATATACTCTTTCCGCAAAATAGGACTCCTGTAGCTGTGATTGCAGTTGCTGATCTCCCAAACATTTGGTACCCTTGTAAGAATATGGCACGCTACAGAAGTGGATTTGTGTGTCAACAAATGGCTTTTGAGGTTAGCCCCAAGGAAAGTTTAGTCTAATGGGGCTGTAACTTAAGAATCATTACATAATTTGAGGCCTGCATGTCAAGCCCCCTACCACAAAATATCAAGTGGATGTTGTGCTTCAAAAAAAATGTCTCTCTTGGAGCTAAAACAGCCAAAGGAGCAAAAATAAAGGTGAACCCCCCCAAGACCCTATAAAGTAGTGGGAATTATTATTTTTAAAATGGAGACTCCCCCTCCCATTCCTGGATTCAGAGAGGAATAAGATCTGCTTTAAAGGGACCAGCACACAAATAGCTTCCAAATAATCAAGTTGTTATCTAAATTCTAGCACTCTGCTTGCCTAGAAGTACATTGAGCTTTGCAAACCCAACCACTTTACAGGACATCTTTCCTCATGGATCCCTACATTATTTAAACAAAAAGATGTCAGGGTAGTTAAAAACCTGGCCATGTGAATCTTGGTAGAGGGTAAATTTAGTGGTTTTCTGGATCAACAAAGGAGAGCATACCCTCCAACTGTCCCAATTTGACAGGGGCAATCCCAATTAATACTCTGTCAACCCACTTTTTAGCTGCTTTTAAAATGTCCCAGTTTCTCTCTCCTCCTTTGTCCTCAGATTACTTCAACCACTGCAAATGGAAGGCGGGGAAGAAAGGAAGAAGTAGAATCTTGCCCTTCCCAGCAGGCTCAGACAAAAGCAAACTGCTGCAACCTTTCTAAGCTTATCTATTCTTTCACACTGCCATCTTGACCATACCCTGATGTTGCTTGGCTTCATGGTTTTCATCTGTGGAATGTTGGAGGGTATGGAAAGGAACTAATTATATTTCGCAGAGGAGAAGCAGCTATGGGCAGCCCTAGGCATAGGTTTATTTTTTCTCTCCTCTCCAAGAAATTGCTACCATGAAAAATATTTAAATTAATTATCATGAAATCTCCTTTCCTATTCAATCCAAAGTTAGCTTGGGAATGTCTCCTTTTGGACTACAACTTTTAGAATCCCGAGCCAGCATGGCCATGCTGGCTGCTGGAGTCTGGGAGTTGCAGTCCAAAAAGTAACTTTCCCAGCCTCTGCTCCAAAGACAGATACCAATCTAGCTAACTGTTCATGGGATGGGGAATCTTTGGCTTTTGAGATGTTTTGGACTTCAGTTCCCACGAGTCCCAGATACCATGGCCTGTGGTAAGGGGTCATATAAGCTGCAGTCCAAAACATTTGTCCATCCAAAGATTCCCCATACCTGGCTTAGATAACTGAAAGTAGAAAAGGTGATGAGCACTGGGGAGTACTATTAAACAGAGATTAATTATAGTCAATTAAATGAATATCTGTCATGCTTGCATTAATCTTATTAATGTTCCATTTTAACTTTCTCTAGCAATTCCCTCCTCTCTTTCAAGTTTCTTTATTGGAGTTTCACTGGATAAATGGATGGGAGGATATTCGTGAGAGGAACATAAACATCTCTCTCCCCATTTTTAAATTTTAAGAAGATGGCACAAATTCACGGTATTAACTCTCACTGTGGGAAACCTATAATCAAAGAGAAATCATGGCAGAAAGTTAAGATATAAATTTAGCTGCTAATGTGGGTGATGGGGAGCTAAGAAAACAAGATGTGTATGTCGTAGGTCATTTCATCATTTCTAAAATTAGTGTTTTGTTAGGGATGCTTTTAAAAAGTGCTTTTTCAGCCTTAAGGGAAATGGGTTGGCAGCATTTCCATTAGACACCTCTAACCATTCTTAGTACATGTTTCATGTGAGTCACTCTCATAACATCCTTCCATCACTACAGAAGCCATATTCCTCTGTGGCTTTGTTATCAAAACTGTTTCATAAATCCTACAGTACAGTATTGTGGACAGAGCGAGGGAACCCCCAACTTCTGACACTATTCTTATTTTATTAATTTAAATCTCACCTTTTCCCCAATATTGGGACACAAGGCAGCATATGGAATAGTAAAACCAGAACGAATTTAAAACTTACAAAAGCATCATATATAGATAGATAGATAGTAATTAAATAATCTATAGAATTAAAACCATTTAAAAAGCATCAAAAACAATATAAAAAACAATAATACACACATTATTAAAAGCTTATTCCTAAAAGCCTGTAAGGAAGGTTCCACTTGCAGGTGGAAGAATAATAAAGAGAGAGCCACTGATATTTCTGTGGAAAAATACATGTGTGGGTTTTTTTGGGGGGGGGGAAGGGGGCACAAAGTTATATTTACCATACAGAAAATGTGCAAAATTGTATGTTTTTGTCCACAGAATGATTCCACCACTGCACTATGTGATGTTTAAAGACAAGGAGAATACTGCCAAAAAAATACTTGGTAGGGGATTATTCTGCAGAGCTATACATGTGTTGTTGTTTTATCCCCCCTCCAAAAAAAAAAAAAATGTTTCCAACACAGAAAATATGTTTCCTGCTCAAGAAACAGTGTTTGAAAACTCATTTTCTGTGTGGTAAACAATTTTTTTGCACACACACCCCCCAAAAAACCATGTGCATCTCTACACAGAATAATTTCTCCTGGAACACTTTGGGACATTAAAATACCAGGAGAAAGCCGCACAAAAAACTGGTTGCTCTATTATTTTTCCTGTCTGCTGGGAAGCCCATTTTTTGACCAGGAAAATAATAATTGAGAATATTCTTTCCATGCCTACTCTCAGAAACCTTGGGCATGTTACAGTGATTCAGGGAGTATTGTGAGGATAAATGCATATCCTCCATATTTGCCCCAAAATGAGATTCTTGGAAGAAGTGTGGGACACAAATTGTGATAGACTATCTAGTCACTGACAGACTTTGCAAAATTTATTTTGCCCTTTTCAGGGTGAGGAGAAAGTCTGTAGTGTAAGAGGAGGACATCACAACATTGGTGTTAAAAACACACACAGAGATGAGCACCAGGACCTCTTTCACACTAGCCAATAAAGCACTATATTTCCACTTTAACTGCCATGACTGCATCCTATTTGTAGTTTTGTGAAGAATTAAGTGTTGTCTAGACGATGAAAAAACTCTTCATAGAATGCAAGGAGAATACTTTCTGTTCCCAACAAGATCCTGTGGTGATTTGCCATTTTTGGAAGGAGGGCCCCCAAAAACTATTTACCGTACTTTGTGACTTTTTCTGAAGTTTAAAAAAATACACAGAAATGTGCATTACTATCCGTTTGGACAACTGATTCATAGCACAGTGCATTCAGGAAGCTGATAGCTGATTGGTTGGACTTGTACAGTGGGTACAGGCTTGCTGGCAACAAAGTGGCCGGAACTGCCATTTTTGAGTTTCATGGTAGTTATCATGCACATTTTTGCAGCAGTAAGGTGACCAAACAACTTTTTAAAGTGGAAGGATGCACTTCTGCACCTTAGAATTAAAGTTTAAAAAAAGTTGCAGTGCTGGCAACTTATGGACAATAATAAAGCGAGTAATTAACTTGCAGCCACAATCTTGATTCACAGGCATGCCTCCGTGTGAACTTCAAACATGGATAACTTCACATACCAGCGATCTTGCCAAAAAACCATGGGGAGAAATGAATGTTGCTGCAATTTTGTGCTTACCAACTCTGCAATTCTATGTGCAGCAATCCACATTATATTGCCTCATCTAGACAAGGCCTTAGAGATATCTGGCAGAGAATTCTAAATGTCCTTCCCTAATCTGCAAAATCTTAGTATTCCACAGGACGTTGCTATGGCACCTAAAGTGGGATCATACTATTATAGCTGGGTTGTGTGAAAAGTCCTCAGGAGTGGAAGTAAGAGAACAGCAGCCACTGGAAGGGAATTGAGAAGTATGGGAGGGAATTGAGAAAATGTTAACACCTGCATTCAGAAGGTTTTTTCCCCTTCTCTTGTAGCTGTTTCATTTTTTAGAACCAATTCATACGAACAATTTGACATGTAGAAGAAGGATGAGTAGTTCTGTACCACAGTCTTAATGCGATAGGATTAATTCATTATGTACCTAATTTTCAATTCAACTCTCATTAGTGCAATCATGCTGAAAAGAAGACTATAAGGAGTTACCTTTTAATTCCACCAATCTTGTTTACAATCTGAATACACACTGAAGAAGTCACATAAGTGGTTCAGTCATATGGCTACTTATAATCCCATTCTCAACATACTCTTTTGGCCATGCAGATTGGCCCCCAAATCTGTAAAAGATCCTGAAAAGTTTTTAATTTTTCCCCCTGCACAACCTTTGAAGGAGCCATTTAAACATTTTAAAAGTGCCTTTCCCCTTCATTTCTAGAAACTTTGCCAGGCACTATTGAAAGGTCTCTAAGGTATTCTCACCCCATGAGATCTAGAAACTTATTTTTATGAAAAAAGAAGCCAAGGTTATGATACCAGATTCTGCACATGTGTGATAAGCTCACAACCAAGAATAATATAGACAGAAGAGTTTATGATGCGATGCAGTTTTCTAACAGGAGCATTCTCTCTATGGTTACTAGCACTGTTGGTTACTTGTATGTGGGGATCCTTCCCTAACATTACTTGTGCATGAACTCAAAGCAAAAGTCTTAATTCCAATTGAGCTGATCCTTCATAATGGATAAACAAAGATAGGCTTACCGGTTTGTCTGGCATACTCCATG
Source organism: Gambelia wislizenii (assembly GCA_030847615.1). NCBI lineage: Eukaryota > Metazoa > Chordata > Lepidosauria > Squamata > Crotaphytidae > Gambelia > Gambelia wislizenii. The sequence goes on along the minus strand of JAUMIR010000002.1, from coordinate 430,445,206 downwards.
ATAGGCCTCTATTGCATCTTCTGGATCCACATGTTTGTCACTGTTCGGCCAGCTGGTTTGCATACTGATGTTTGACTCCTTAAAAAAAAAGTCAACCATGAAATGTTTTGTCTCATAAATTATTTCCATTTCTTCGTGCTCTAGATCAGTCATGCATCAGTTTGCACTGATCTGCAAAAGTGTTTAAATCACAATTGCATTTGCCACAAGGTACATTCAATGCCTGAAAACAGACAGAAAAGAAACAGGAAGGATCCAGTGGGGATGCAGACTAAAGAAAAGTTAAGAGGAGATCTGAAGTTCTACAACACAAAGCTATCGCAATGATATGCTGGTTTAACTCTCATTGGAACTGCAGTTTAACGAGAAAAGTGAGAACTCCCTGTAGAGACCCCTCCATTTCCTCTTATAGAACTATGGTTTGCAAGGTTCCATGAAAAGAGTTTAAACCAGCTTAAAGTCTGTGAGTGCAGACGTGTTCTGTGAAAGCAACAAAAAGCTTACTGTCCACATGAAGATTGGAAGCTGGTGGTAGAGCTATGCTATGAGAATCTAGAAGGGTTGAAACTGATGTGAGGAAATTAATATTTCTCATAATGAACCAGAGTCAGGGTAGGGGGCTGGGACGGGGTGCCAGCTACATCAGCCCAAATTGTTTTATTCTTAAATTTGTGTTTGTATCAGTTCAGTCAGTGCAGACAGAAGTATAACCCGGAGCTCAAACAGCTTGTACTTGACCCTGCTCTTTGTTATCCTACTTCTAGAAGCTCCTCAGAGTGTCAAACACAAAGCTCACTGTAGAACTGCCCCAAATTGGAGGACTTGTTGTTCTAGAAAGTAACCTGAAAAAAAGCTAACACTACACATTCATCTCAATTCTGAGAATACTGGCATTCTAGTGAAAGGGGCTATCATTCCAGTGAAAGCTATCATTTAAAGCTTTGAAAAATGAAAATAATATCAAGTGAAGGTACTCAGGACAAAGGTGATTCTTGTAACCATAGAGTAGAATTTCCCTCTCTAGGGATCATACCTAGGCCCATACCTTTACCCTAAATTGTCCCATGTTATATTGGTAATGTGCCCATCCTATATTCAAATGGAAAGGGCCCTTTTGAATAGGTGAGATGCTGGCAACTAAATTCCTCAAGGGAGCACATAAACTTGGCTTTACTTATACCCATGACTAATGCGTAACCTACCTCTGTGAAAAATTAGTTGGGACATTTCATTCTCTTAATCATGCTCCCTGTGAAAAGCCTCTAAAGGCTAAAAAGAGTTCACAGTATGCTAGCATGGCTTTACTCCCAGTGGAGCCCACTGGGCCATCCTCATCCTGCCTGGCTTCTGGCTTAGGTCTCAATCTTTGCTTAGACAAGAGCAAGAATCTATCCTTGACCTTAGAGATTGGTCTTGCTGCCTGTATCATCTAAACCTGCCATCTTCCTTAATCTGCCTGCCAGGCCACCAAATATGTGGTTTCTCCAAATGCTTGCTCCAGCCCCCTTTGACTGGACTGCACAGGTTAGAGTATTACCACTAGGACCAGTCAATGCCACCTCAGTGGAGGAGAATCCCATTACAAGTTCTATCAACACATAGCAGGACAGGATATCCTGCAGGAAAACACCACATCCAGAAGTGGGTAGGTGTGTGTGTTTGTGGCTGGACACATACAAACTGGTCCTGGAACCCTGTGATCACCTGAGAACTCAAGAACACAGAAGGCAATGAGCTGAAGCAAACACTATAAGGCACATTTCCTGACTGACGGCATCAGTTATCCCATTTCATAGCACTGCTTGTAAGGAAGAACTCATGTATGGCCAGCATCAGGACCAGAAAAGGTAGAAGCAACAACAACAACAACAACAACTTTTTGCTGCATGGAGGCTGCTGATGGAACAACCCTATTGACCAGCTCCTAGTTTCTACTTCTAGCAATCTCATGGAAAACTCTTGTGCTTCAGTCCTTGGCTCTCTCTCCCTTGATAATCCCACTAGCAACATGGGACCACACATCTTCTTTTCAGTAGTCTGGCTAGATGCCTAGCTTTGGACTCAACCAATCTCACTGGCCTGCCAGCAAAGCAGTAACTGGGAAGAACAGGATGTGACCTTAGGCTCTGGCTAGAACTTTCAATGCATCATTCTATCCCAACCTCAGTCTCAATTCTAGTGGGGCCAAACAGCATCAACTCTCCATAATGCCCTTGCTGCATATAGCCTATAGCCAACACCTTGCATTATTGCATCATTTTAAAACTTAAAGTTCATCAACCAGCTTAGCAGCTCAAATAAGTTCCTTCTTCATCTGCTGAAGCTGAACTGAGTTTATATTTGCAAGGCAGGTGATACAGACAACCCGAACAAAAATTTTTTTTGGGGGGGGGCAGCAAACAATGTAATGATGACATAATTTGCAAGAATGATTGTACACACTGGACTTGCAGAGTCTGACTTTCTCGGCTTACAAATTTTAAAACAAAACAATGGTGTCTCCATTGTTCATTTTTGAAAAAGTCTGTTTCAAAGCAACCCTCCTAGCAATTTTGATTCTGGATTTGCTGTAAATTCTTTGGCTCTAATGCTAAATATGGCCCTTGGATCAAATCTCAAGTGGCCCTGGGCATAATTTTAAAAGCCCTTTGCAAGTGATCATGTTCAGATCTCTGCAAGAGTGATCTACAAACCAGTGTGCTCAACCATACAGAAACAGCAGCAGATGGCAACATGGTGAAAAGAACACAAACACACAGAGACATGTTAGAGGATTTCTTTTTTTCCCCGTTACCATATTTCTGCCTGTATCTTTTTGCTGGGCTGCCTTTATAATCTGTGTCCTTAGAATAAGCACCTCTTCCTTCCGTACTTCCAACTCTTCATTAGCTGACTTGAGCTGATTCAGGAGGAGGCTGTAACTGTCGCGGATGTCATTGGAAGAGTTGTTCTGTGCCACCCGATCCACTATAGCCTTCCTCAGCTCGTTAAGGTCATTTTTCAGTTTCTTGTTCTCTGATTCTAACTCTTGCCTCTATTAAAAATGATATTTGAAAAGTGATCCCAGCTCAGTACATTTCTATTAACCGCTGTTGGTTTGCTTCTTAAAATCCTGCAAGAGCAAACTCCATTCATCAAAAACCCCAGAAACAGAATGATCCACTAGATTCAGAGAGCTGGCTGGTGAACCCATGTAACTGTACTTATAACATTCTTATAACATTTACAACCCTAAACGATTTGGGACTTAGATACTTATGGCAACCTTAAGGAAAACCTATCATGGGGTTTTCTCTGCAAGATCTGTCCAGAGGGGGTTTGCCTTTGCCTCCCTCTGGGACTGAAAGAGCTTGACTTGCCCAAGGGCACCCAGTGGATTTCGATGGCTGAGCGGGGATTCAAACCCTGGTCTCCAGAGTCATGGTCTAGAAATGATTTTAAACTGTATGAACTTGTTATATTGTTGCATTTTTATATTGTTTGTCTTAATCTTAAATTGTTTGAACTCATTTTATTGTATGAGCCCTGAGATCTTTTGATATTGGGCAAGATAAAATCATTTAACTCAATACAAATGTGGAAGATTTCCCCAGGTTGAGGAAGACATGCACATTGCCTCAGAGATTCACTAGCCTATTAAGTTAATCCAATACATGTATTCTTTCCAAAGGAAATTGCTCAGCCATGATAAAACAATGTCAATAATCTTCAGTTTTTCTACCAACTTCTCTGGATCTCTTTAAGATTTATTTTCCCGCCAGCTGACTCACATTAAAGATTTATCTATAAGTTCCAAACACCTCACACATTAATCATGAGCCTAGCATTTGTACAAGTGTGTTTATGTGTGTATGTATGCATGGAACTCCAAAACCAAATGGATTCTTTAAAAACATTTTATACTGGTTAAAAAAAGAGAGAAAACTATAGTTCCATTTATGTCACTGTCGATGGAGATTTTTCCACAAAGAAAGAAAAAAAAAAGTAGACGATGACTTAACAAATATATTGCATAGCCAAAGGGGAACAGTGGAGGAAAAAAGAAAAGATCAATTATTATGTATTTTGCCAAGATGTGTGTGTGTGTGCCTTCAAGTTGTCTGTCAACTTATGATGACCCCATCAATTTCATAGGCTTTTCTTAAGCAAGGAATCCTAAGTTCTTTCCTCTGAAATAGGGCCTACAGGATGTGGTATACATTGGCAGTCTCCCATCCAAGTACTAACCAGGGCTGAACCTGCTTAGCTTCCAAGTTCAGACAGGATCTGGTGCCTTTAGGATATTTAGGCCAGCATCAATGTTGCTGAGTCTACAACACAACTGGGGCTCAACCTGTCCCCCTGCATTGTATTCCTTGCACTGAGACAGGAGAGTATCAGACTCTCCCCAGCAGTCTCTTAATCCTTTGGCTCTCACCCATTCTGTGGAGCGCTATCCAAATATGCCTTGAGGAGACAATGGCTAGAAAGTGGTTAGTACATGGATAATAGCAAGTTCCCCTATGTTTTGTACCTTACACAGATGAAGACAAGAAAGGCTTTGTTTTGCAAAATAAACAGCAGGCAGAGATGTCAAAACCATTCCTGGCTATTTTATTTCAGGCAACAGGAAGGAAGATATCATGAGTGAAAGTTCTCCCACGTTCAAAACAGCAGCAAGCATTATTATTTCCCCACACATGCAAATCTACACATCATAGTGAAGAAGTCCAGCATACTCTTCTCCTTAATATGTTACCCATTTTGTATGGGTAGCAGAAGAACATAGACTGAGCCAGGCTAGTGGTCCATCTAGCTCAGTACTGTCAGCTCTGAGTGGCAGCCATAACTTTCCATGGTTTTAGGCTGCATTCTTTCTTAGCCCTGTCTAGAGATGCTTGGTATTCTTTGATAGTGTTCCATCCAAGCACTGAGCAAGCCAGATACTGCCTAGTTTCCAAAATCAGACAAGAATAGATGCATTCAGTTTGTATTTCTATATGGAGGAAGACCATGCATGTAGCTCCCCACCTGCAACCTAAAACAGTTGTGTCCAGGAACAGTTGATTGCTCATTTCTTACTTCAGAATAGAAAAAACTATTTCTGTGAATGAAGCCGAAGGCCCATTAAGCCCGGTGTCTGTTTCCTGCCCAGCTATCTTGATGCATCCAGAAAGCTTGCAAGTAGCACCCCTCCCCCCAAATTGCTATTCAGTGGTATATTCCTTCTAAGCATAGAAGTTCTCACTGGAATAGCTGTGGCCTCACCTAATTCCCCTTTAAAGACCATGTATCCCAAAGTTTATCACTGGCAAGGCATCCTATAAATTAAATTATGCATTGTGTGAAGCAATACACTCTTGTACCTATACTTTTTTATTCTGCTTCTTGGCCAGCCATGCCCCTTGTCAAACACAATGAACAAGATATTACATGTACCCTGTTAGAGGTTGTTAGACTGCAGGTCCCATCAGCATTGCCTACAGTAAAGCCTGGCAGGTGTTGCAGTCCAAAATCATAGGGGGAGGGGGCATCATATTAAAAAAGTACTAGATTTTAATAATAGCTCACAAATACAAAGAAGTATCAGAACCACTGAAAAGAGAAATTTTTTTTGTTCACTGAACAGAGAGAGCTCCCAGACTGGGGAATTCCCTTCTACAGAATGCCTTTTTTCACAAACAAAATTAAACTCAGATGGAGAGAAAGCCAAATAGCTTCCCCATAATTTATGTAAAGGGAGAAAATAGGGTTATAAAGAGTTAATACTGTATTGATTTTGGCATGCTTTCGGCATATAGATTTCTAAATACTGATATCAGCAAAGACTCTTGCTGGTTATTAGCACCTGACACTTTGGGTGGAAAAGTATATATATCCTTAGCCTAGAAATTGCTTTTACCTTCAGACTGTTGTACGCTAGATCTGTATCACGATCCAAATCCATTTCATTCTTCATTTCAATTACCTGGATGGATTAAGAAGACAGAAACGAGAGAGATTTGATTTGACAACAGGCTACAGTGCCTGGGTTTCTCATTGCTGTTGGGGTCACCTTACAAAATCTGATGTTTTCAGACAGAATGATTTGGCCATGAAAGGAAGGGCTGGGGGAGCAAAGTATCTTTATAAACATCAAACTGATGAGGAGGGAAGATAAACAATAATGGGACTGATACAACTGGGGCACAAACAGCGGAAATGCTTTTTCTTCTATGTGTGGATGGTGAAGTTGGAGGGGGAATTAAAAGATCTCCATAAACAGCAGGGATCCCTGAGCTTTCAGATAAATAGTAGAGAGACAAAATGATCCCCTGCTTCTCCCCCAAAACAAAACAGCTTGAGGGTAGAGCACATACAACACAATACATCCAGCTCAAGCTATCAAAGAATGGCACCAGCACCAAAGGTAAATTTTGTTACTGTATATGCCTTCATGTCAATTCCAAATTATGGTGACCCAATGATAGGGTTGTCTTAGCAAGATTTATTCAGAGGAGATTTGCCATTTTTTAATTTTAATATTTAATTGAGTTACATCAGTCTCCTACACACCAAAGAATATATGTATATCAATACCATATGTAACATACACTATATAGCAATGAAAGATATATAAAAATATGCAACTCTATAAAATCATCTTCCTCTTGTATTATTTGATTCCAGTAACCTCTAGTGATTATCACATGCTTACTTTCGTTGCATATTTTTCATACTTCCTATCTAGTTTGTTGAAATCTCTTACTTTCTAATTCATTTGGTTTTCTGTTATCAATAAATCTCTTTGTTCCTTCTACTCTCTAATGTTAAGTTCAATTTACATATTTTCAAGCATTACGCTACATCCGCCTTCCCGTTTGGTTAATCTTAAATTTCATCTTCTATATTGAACACATTCTTCCGTATCTTTTTCCAATGTCTTTTTATCAAGTTTCCATCCATCATCTATGTGATTTATCTCTCTGTCATTTACTAATACTGTTAATTTGTCTAAGTGCATCATCTATATATATAATTCTCTTGGGTATGCTGCCATTTCCAGTGTGCTGATTGGCTGCAGGGGGTGGGATGGGAGGGGCAGAATGAGTGGGGAAGGGGCAGAACGAGTAATGAGAGGGACAGAACGAGTGGGTGGGAGCGGCAGAACGAGTGGTGGTGGGAGGAATGAGTGGGGGAGGGGCAGAATAAGTGGTGGGAGGGGGGATGAGTGGGGGAGGGGCAGAACGAGTGGGGGAGGGGAAATGAGTGGGGAGAGGGGGAGGACGTGCAGTGGGGGGTTGGCAGGGGGCAGAACAAGCGGCGGGTGGGTGAGTTAAACCCACCAGCCTACCTCAGAGAGTTGTCATGAGGTCTCCTGCGCATTTTGGGGGGAGTTTTTTAATGGTGTATGGTAGGCTGGGTCCAGCTAGTATCTTTTAATTTCAACAGCCAGTCTTCTACTGTCAGGATCTCCACCTTCCATCTTTGAGCACAGAGCATCCAGGCATAGAGGACATTTGACATTGCCTTCCTCTAAGTCTGAGAGAATGTGGGTTGCCCAAAGTCACCCAGTGAGTTTCCATGGTTGAGCAAAGCTTTGAATCCTGTTAACCCAGACTCCTAGTCCAACACTCAGTCTACTACACCACACTAGCTCCAAAGGTAAACTACTAGGGGAATATCTGCAGAGCATGCAGCCTCCCAGATGTTGTTATACTGCAAGTCCCAGCAGCCCTAGATAGCATAGCCCATGGTGAGGAACATTCGCAGCTGCAGTCCAACAATATCTAGTGGGCTGATACATTCCCATCCCTGCCACAGAAGAGACACTAAATGTGGGTGAATGAATAGTCCTCCTCCAGGCAGAGGGGGAATCTGATTGGGCAAAGTCCTCTTTCAAGGGGATAAGGCCTACACAAAAGCCAATGCAAAAGGCCTGCTGTACCTACCTTTCTACCCAATATGTGTCTGCTGAGTACAAAGCAGTTCAACCCACACATTCAATAAATGTGTGAAGCATGTTGTTCAAAGTACTCCAAATATCACAGAGTAGTAGTTTTGGCCTTTAAAGCATTTAATGACCCAGGATATAGCTAATCTAAAGGAATGTTTTCTCCTCATAAACCCACACACCTGTCAATATTAATTTCAGAGGCTCTTCTCCAAGTACCTCTCACCATTGGAAGTCAGGGAAAAGGGCTTTTGGAGTAGGGAGTGGACAAAACTCAGGAAAATTACTTTTTAGTTCTCAGAATCACCCTACTAGCATGGTCACTGGTGAAGTTAGTGGGGGGATTTGGGGAGCTGTACCCCAAAAAGTCAAAAGAGTGCCTTTTCCTAAGCTGTGGCAGTGAGCAAATTCTGCGTTTTTGTTTTGTTTTGTTTTGTTTTTTAGTGCCAGGCAAACCCTGCCTTGTTTTCTCAGGCCTTTAGTGGCTTTCTGTAATGTGTTCCACCTTTTAATTGCCTGATCTGTTTTTTTTTTTAAATTGGGGTTGTTGTCTTTTAGCTGCTTGAAAAGCTGTTTTATTCTGCTGTCTGTGTTTTTGCATTTCACACTATTTTTAACTGTTTTATTGCAAGCTGCCTTGAAACTGCTGTAAAAGGCAAGATAAAAAAAATGCTGCAAATGAATACTGGTCTCTGAAGAGCACCATGAACCCCTTTTACTCTGAAGAGTCTGTTCTGTGTGCTACAGAGTAAGATCTTACAGATACAAAGGGACCTCTCACATGGGTGTAGGAAACACCATTCAATTATAGCTTAAATTAGGGCTGACACTAAGCGACTTAACTTGTTCCACATTTGAGTTCTTGTGTGAGAAAGCACTTGCTATTTTGACAATTTCAACACCCATTATGAACATAATTTGCACAGTTTTGATCCTGTTTCTCTCAGGACCATTTCTACCCTCTGTATTTTGCTCTCACAGGCAGCTGCCTCATTTTCACTTCATCCAGTTTTTTGTGACAAACCATGTAGTTTTGATTATGAGTGCCCACAGCCCTCTCCAGTTTTCAATCTGGCAACACTGAATGGGATTGTATGTGCGTCTACACTGACAATCTTATTGCCTACAAAGAAGGGCAAAAAAAGAAGAGTCAGTGCAACATGAGGACTGAAAAACACCAAAGTAATGTGTATGTTTAGCAAGTTATGTTCTTTTGTATTATGGATCACTGTTTTGAGAATGTGTGAATTTCTAGGTGAATATTTCATTTAGGGAATAAGAGAGCTAGCTTGGCATACTGAGAAGGGTGATGGATCAGAGAAACTCAGGTTCAAATCCCTTCAAGTCAGGGCTCAGCATCCTGTGGCCTTCTGGATGTTGGACTGCAGCCCCAGCATCCTTCACCATTGGCTATGCTGGCTAGGGTTGATGGGAGGTACAATCCAACAACTTCTGGAAGGCCATGGTTTCCTACTGCTGTTCAAAGCCATGAAGCTCACTGTCTTGGTAGATTATGACCACCTTTTAGCTGACTCTACTTCACAAGGTTACTTTGAGGATAAAAGGTTGGGCATTAGAATCATGAGGACTGGAGTTGGGAATGTGTGGGTCATCTGCAGCCCCAAGCTTTTGTGTCACTTCATTGTGTAGGGGGATGTCTCTCTCTGGACTAAAAGGGCTAAAAACATGACCCTAGAAAGGGATGGGGGTCATTTTTGGTGCAAATATTTTGTTTTCAAGATTTTTATAGAGGGGGCAGTGGGGAAAATAAGCCCTCCAAGCTCCCCTGGGAAGCCTATGTGGCCCCTTAACCCTTCATGTTTGCCCACCTCAAGTAGACACCAGGTAGATCTTTACTTGAATGGGAAACACAAGAAATCCAGTTGGGCAAACTCCTTCTTTATGCATTTTCATATGATTTCGAGGGGCTTGGATAGCAATTCATGTCACAGTGGAGTATAAGTAAAGGCTGTGTATATTAGAACTGCTTTCCATATCATTCTATGGTCCAAAAGATGCTTTTGGACTCCTAGCCAGCATGTGCTAATAGCCAGGGGTGATGGAGTCCAGCAGTATCTGCAGGCCCACCCTTAATCCAGTTGATATCCTGAATAAATGTACATGAAGTACAGAGATTATTTTTCTTCCTGCCTTCTGGTTTGGGTTGCTGTTTTTGTTTTTATAAAAATTAATAAAAAATGAATTGCAAAGAGAAGTAGAAGTGTTATTCTACAAGGACTCTGGTTGTGATGAGCATTCTTTTAAATAAATGATTCTCCTTTCTGTCCCAGAAAAACCCCAAACAAACAAAAGCTGCTCTTTCCCAGGACTAGCAGAATATATAAAAAGGGACACACATACCCTCTCTAAGGGTCTTATTGGCCACTGAACAAGAAAGTGACACACTGTTGGGTAGAAGTAGAATAGAAATGTCAAGATCCATAATATGTCACCAAAAGGCAATTGCATTCCATGGCCAGATAAACAGTCTAAAAGCAACTTTTTTGTACTGGTTAAGAGGCATTGAGAGACATTTTGAGTGGGGGAAGTGTCTTTTCACAGCCACAGGTGGGAAGGCATAACTGTTTCTGTCCCCTACCTCTGCAGAAGCAAAGTTGCCTTCCTCAAGAATCATTTCTACCAAATTGCTATTTTACAGGCCACCACTATATAGAAAGATGGGGTGGGCCTAGTGGCCTTAGAATCACAGAGTTGGAAGAGATCACAAGGGCCATCCAGTCTAACCCCCTACTGTGCAGGAATACACAATCAAAGCATTCATGACAGATGGCCATCCAGCCTGTTTAAACACCTCCAAAGAAGGAGACTCCACCACACTCCAAAGCAGTGCATTCATTCCACTGCCAAACAGCTTTTACTGTCAAGAAGTTCTTCCTAATGTTTACGTGGAATCTCTTTTCCTGTAGTTTGAGTCCATTGCTCTGTGTCCTAGTCTCTGAAGCAGCAGAAAACAATCTTGCTCCATCATCAATATGACATCCCTTCAAATATTTAAACATTGCTATAATGCCTTGACTAACAAAGTTGCCTGGAGCCTGGAAACATCAGTGGCCCTGCTGGCTGGGGGTATTTTGGAAGTTGTAGTCCAAAAAAGCAACTTCTTCCAAGCTCAGAAGGAACCTTATGCCAAATCAACCCTTACTTAATCTAGGCTGGTACCTTCTGTACCTTGTACCTCTTCCAGCGTTTCTGCTCCAGAACCCTTAACAGAAGATGTGAGAGACTGAATCTTCTGTATGCAAAACATGTGCACTACCATTGAGCTACAGCCCTCACAAGGAGTCCAAAAGCACAGAAAAAAGAAGAAGACAAAATGGAAGCCTGGTGCTGTTCTCAATATCCATTCCACCCTTCTGTGGAAACCCTGCCATAAGCAAAATAATTCAACATTTCTCACGTTGCCCTGTCTTTCCTCCCAAGAATATGTTGGCCAATTCTAATACTACTATACTTCAGCCTTTCTAAAACTGAAGATACTAGGAATTGAATCTGAGATCTTCCCAAGTTCTGCATTCAGCTGGACATGACTGCCTCTCACCATTCAGCTGAGACCTCACCACACTCTTGCAATGCCTGGAAAAATTGTGTTAGGTGGACTACAACTCCATACCCTCCAACATGTCACAGATGAAAACCAAGACACATGTAGCCAAGCAATATCAGAGTGTGGTCAAGATGGCAAAAGTTACTAATGAGGAAGAACAAATAAGCTAGGAGAGGCTGCAGCAGTTTGCTTTTGCCTGAGTCTATAGGGAAGAGCAAGATTATATCTGAAAGCAACTCCAAATTGCCAGCAAGTTAAACAAGAGCTGGGAAAGCAGCCAAGCTCCAGTAATAATTAATTAGGAAGAGCAAGCAAAGTTCCATTTCTTGGAAAGCCAACACTACAGGCAAAAGGCACACAGAGTCCCGAATACAGTCCAAAGGTCAAGGCTTACAGAAGGCAACATAGTCCAGGAGTCGGTCAGTAGGATCAGGCAACAGGGTCATCAGGAACAGTCCAAGGTCAAGGTACATGGCAAGGCAGCAAGGATTCAGGCACCAAAGGCAGCAGGAAGCTTTCTCCAGGGAGATCAACTGATCTCTGACAAAGCCTCCATTGCCTCTTCCAGCCTATATAAAGCAATTAAGGCTTTGCCAGGTGTTTCTTAATGAGCAAGTTTCACTCATAAATTCTCAGAGATTTCCTTTGAGCCTCCTTTTGTGCTCGGTGCTGTGTATATGATGGTGGAGCTAAGTCTCTCTCCTCTTCTTCGTCCTTATCCAAGTGGGCAGGACTCTCTGCTGGGACTGATGCCAACCCACTCGGACCAATCTCTTCCTCTGCTCGAGCCTCTAGGTTGGCAGGGTTCCCTGCTGGCACAGGTGTAGATAAACCTGTGCCAGGGTCCCTAGGGCCATTCCCTGCCATGTCCTCCTCCTCCTCTGACTCTACAGCCTCATCAGACTTCTGGGGCATGACAGTTTCTGCCTCTCCTCTCCACTCCCCACTGCTGAGTTAATTGAATGCAAACTACTTTTGCACCTCTGAACTCAGTTTGCAGCAACTGAAGTAAGCTGAGGACAAAAGGGGGAAAGAGTAAAGAAGAGAGAGAAACTGGGACATTTCAAAATCAACTGGAAAGGTGGACAACTGAAGATTAATCAGAGCATTTTCTGCCAAATCGGGACATTTGGAGGGTACACAACTCCCAGAATCCCAGTCAGCATGTCCACCGGCTGTGCAGGCTGGAGGATTCAAGTAGTTCTCATCACTGTCCCATCAGAAAAAGGTGGGTATTTCCTTTCCTTAACAAGTGTTGTTTTAAAAACTTTTCAGCACCAAACTCTACTGCACCGGACAGAAAAGACCTGGATGTTCTTGTCCATGCTGCCTTTTCATTACCTGGTCTCAAAAATCTCAGGATTAAGTTCATGACACAAATTTCCTATCCAGCCCGGGAAATAGAATCGATTAGATTTTGCATTCATGACAGCTCAGGAACAGAGTCATTGTCTGGACAATTAACCCTACCATGAGATAAATCACTCCAACATTGATTGTGCATTCCAGAGACTGCAGTTCCTGTCCTCAGGCAGAAGCAACAAGAGAATAAAGCATCAGAATTACACACAGATTTCTAACTAAACTTGGGACAACCAAGGTGTTTAGATGTCAAGATTGGTCCCTGAGGATGCATAATCCTGCCATTTTCAGTTATTCTTCGGTAACCTTGATACTCGTGTTTTGCTTCTGGTACTTGCTAACCAGTGTTCTTTGCCAGCTGTGGAGGGAGGTGGTAATGATTTTGGCTGGTTTGAGGAAAGAGAAGAATGCAGCTCTATCTGACGCTTGGAAAAAGGAGGCTAGCCAGGGAAAAGAATGTTATGTCTGGGGATGATGTTTAGCCAATGGTGTTAGATTTTAATATGCTTTCAATATAATGTGTAGCCATTTAGTTTCAGTTCTCAGCAACTATCTTATATGATGTGTTTTTTTGGATTTCTGTGCCAATAAAGTTTTCTGCTAACTCTGAAACTTCTGGTCACTGCATCTGGGTAGCTTTGAGTAGATCTCAGGATGCAGACATTCCAAATGGAAAAAAAGACATAAAGATGGTAAGGAGGGGATTTACTTAGAGCTAGAACAAGAGTGAGTCAAGTCCTGCCCTGGAGCCTCAATCGGCCTCCCAGGCTATTTTTGTGGCTGCTTGAGCGGAAAGGTAGAATCTACCAAGCATTTCTGAACAAGAACAAAATCTCAATAGACTATCGGAGCAAAACATTTTGTGAACCTGCTTTGATAGTTATCTTTGAGTTGATCTGTTTTAAATCTTTCTCTTGGAAAAGCAGTTGTAGGATTAAACTATTTCATACTGTAGGAGGAGTGTATTTTTAAATGTATTTTTTCCCCAAAACTCTCTCTACATATAGAAAATTGATATAGCGGAGAGAAGGCTAGGCCTTTTCACATACTAGATGTCTACTGGCAAAGAGATTCTGATGTTAGGGGATAAAAAGGAGGAAGGGAGAAAAAGGAATGTGGCAGCACCTTTAAAACTAATTGGTTTCTATTTTAGCACAAGCTTTTGTGGATATAAACTCACTTCTTCAGATGCAGTACAGAGTGATATTAAGGCCTCAGGTATAAAGCATACTTGTACAATTTTAGGTGTGGAATAGAATGTAATAGGATCCAGAAAGATGCAAACAATGTCCCTTGCCCTCGACCCCCATCACCATGATGGTCCCATTATTTCATTACATGTTACATAGGAGGTTATTAGTGGCAGCAACACAACTGATGCAGTGTCTAGTTCAATGTTGTATCAGTGCAATTATGTGGCTCATTGGAAAAAAACAACACTAAGTAAAGTTGAAGGCAGTAGGAAAGAGGAAGACCACATTAAGGAATCAATCGAGGAAGCCATAACCCCGAGTTTACAAGACTTGAGCAGGGGATTTAATAAAATATTTCTTGGAGAGCTCACATTCATAGGGTTGCAACATATCTAAGCTGACTTGATAGCACATAACAACAGAACACAACTAGATCAATTTTTGAATCCACAATGTATATTTAAAACTTTTCATGGAAACAGCAGCTATAGAATTGAAATCAGCAGTGATAGCAGCAATGTGCCATTTCATACCTGGGATTTTTTGCTTTCATTCTCTTTCTTCTCCAACTGACTTTGTAATTTCTTTCTTTCCTGTTCCAGTTCTCGCACTCGCTTCTGAAGCTTTAAGAAGAGGGTCATGTCCATAGATGCCTTCTCCAAGCCAACATCCTGTGGTGGGAGAGGGTTTTTTTTTTAAAAGAGAGAGTGAAGAGTACACACAGTTACCTTAAAGCACAGGAGAAAACTCCAATCTGCCTTCAAAACATGCAGAACACAAGATGGCATGGAGAGCCATTCAGCAACACCTATATGCTTTGAACTGTTGAGAAGGAACTTGCAGCATGGCTTGTTTAAAACTCTTTCTAAATGGAAAGTCTAAGAATCACGTACTACCACCCGCATGCAAACACCCCAAGAGAAAAAAAAATCAATCACACTGCATGCATAAACTCTTGAGCTTGGGTGGTACAAGAAGCTTAGCGCATTTTCTTGGTACCAAAGGAACACAATCCACCCAAAGTGAATCAGTATTTCACTAATTCATTTTCATCTTTCTAGTTCCCAAGATCAAGAAACTAGCAACCCTACCTGCATCTGTAACAGAGGAGGAAACTGAAACACTGAGGAGTGAAGTGATTAAGGATCACAAGAAAGACCATAATAGAAAAAGAAATGGCCAAACTATATCTCCACTTTGCTCTATTATCTGTACTGCTAATCACTGTCCCCCTATCACATGATTCACTTTCTTTTTCACTCTAACAATCACTTGCTGAGTCCTTCACTCATAACAGAAATATTACAGTGAGATCATCCAACACTGGGCATGCAGGCTGAACAAATTTAAGAAGCTCATTTAAGAAGCTGAAATGTCAGTCTTAAGCCTGGAGCTCATAATTTAAATTTAACACATTCTCACTTTACATTCTTACAAAGAGTAGAGAAAAAGTTGGAATGTTCTTTCTGTTGTTAACTAATATTCTACATGGACAGATATGTCAACGTCTTCATTTTAATATGCAGTACTACCCCAGTATCCATGGGACTATTATCTGCGGTTTCACTTACCCGCATCCATAAAAATATGTTCTCTAGGAATTTTCTAGGTCATCCAGTGTGATTCTATAAAGTGTGACCTATAAAGCCCTATATGGCTCAGGTTCAAGCTATCTGGCAGACTGTATCTTCCTCTATGAACAGGTCTGGGCCTTGCAATCATCTGGAGACGCCCTTCTCTCAGTACGATCACCATCACAATATGGTTGGTGGGGCCACGAGAGGGGGCCTTTTCAGTGGCTGCCCCTAGACTCTGGAACTCCCTCCCCAGGGAAGCCATATTGGTCCCCTCTCTGTCGTCCTTCTAGCAGCAGGCCAAAAGCTTTTTATTCATGCAGGCTTTTTAAAGAACAGGCTGGAGGCAGGTGCTGTGTGGTTTCGTCGATTGTTTTTAAAAGCATTTTTTTCTTTTTAAAAAGTTTTAAATATTTTAAGTATATTTTATTCTTTTAAATGACTTGATGTTTTAATGCTATAACTGGTTTAATTCTGTTTTAATGTGCACTTTTTGTTTATTTTAATTCTGTGTTTATTTGTTTTTAAACTGTGAGTTGCTTTTGGTCCCAGCCTTGGGACCCAAAGGCTGGGACTCAATATGGTCTCTTGTTCTAACTCTAAGTAAATCCCCTCCTTACCATCTTTAACATTTGGTATGTTCCACTGGAAGTTGGCCATAGAGTGGTGCTGGAGGGACTACAAAATGCCTAGAGAGGTGTTTTCTCAAGGAATCCCTATGTCCTCCAGCACAACTCTATGGGCTGGAAGTTGTTCATTTCAATAGGGTTCACTATTATCCATGATTTTGTGCTTCCATGGTAAGTACAGGAACGTATCCCCTGTGGATATAGGGATTGTACTGTACTTTAAGAAGTGTGGCTGGAGTTCAGCATGGGATTTACATCTTCGTAAGTGTACTTACATGTGCATGAAATAGAGCTCAGTAGTTTTGCAATGTCCGCATTCACCTAGGGGATGCTGTGACATTACAACATATGGGCATCTATTGCACCAAGGTAACCAGTGAATAACTGATGTGCCAGGGCCCCAATGTGCAATGCACATCAATGTGCCTCAGGGCACTACTGATTTCCATGTAGACACTGACAAGGAAGTGCCAGAGAGTAAGAGGAGTGTGCATCAGAAATACCTGATGTGCAGCAAAGGTTCCCAATGCACATCAAAAGTAACCAATGAGCACAATAAATATCCGACGCACATCAGATGTGTCCAATGTGTATCAGAAGTGCCTGATGCTCATTAAGAGTGCCTGATGCACACTGAAACACTCTTGTTGGTGTCTGGATGGACATCTTGCAATTCACTTAACAGAGTTTCATTGCATTTTTGCAACATAGTTACGGATTTGTAAAGTTATGAAATGTAAACCATGATGTAGAATCTTGGCCATGATTATGCTAAAACCACAGTTAGGCTGGGAAACTTTCTTTCTGAAAACACAACTGAACTAAAATTAGTTCTCAGGAGCTTTCAACCATTCCAGAAAGTGTCCGATACACATAAATGTATTACAAACCACCGGGTTTCCTTTTAAGAATCATTACTTACGTAGACTGCACTTCTACGTACAGGCCTAAGTGACTACTAAAAGCAGCATTTAAACATTAATCTGCTCTAAACTGGCTAATCAAACTAAATAAACAGTACAATTTGCTCAGTGCAAGCCTGAGGTTTTGACATTTGCTTCTACTGAACTAATAAATTAATCAGTATTGCTTTCCAACAGCAGAACAAAGATGCATTAGTCCCATTTTCAAAGGCTGTCTCTACTCCATCTACTTAATTTAGACTACCCAGAGAGCAAACCATGCCACCGAAGGCAATCCGTCAGCTTGGATCCTGCCCAGACCCCCATCCAAATGCCCATTTCAAGTTCATTTCCATACCTCCACTTGCTGTATTGCATCCTCTGTATCGCCAATCTCAGATGTAGAAATTGACGGGTAATTGGAGTCTGATTCCAGGCTGCTTTGGTTGGATGGGTTTCTTCTGTGTCCTGGGGTTTGCTGTCCAAAGAAAGAGACTACATCAAGTTGCTTAGTATTAAGGGAGACCCAGGGCCAGTTGTAACATAATGCAGATTGCTTGTTAGGAACAATTCCTGGGGGCGCATACTCAGAAAAACAATGGTTTTGGTGGAGTGGGTAATCCATCAAGGCTCTACAACTATTTAGAGTAGGGTAAGATAGAAATAAAAACAATATAATAATATATATCCAGAGGATTTTTCTGGCAACAGAAAATGTTTCAGAACAAATGAGCCCTTGGCTCATCAAAACAGAACCAGCCACTCTTGAGGATTTGTAGATGAGTGGCCATATTAGATTGTTGCTATGAAAAAAACAAAGTATGCTGTGTCATCTTAAAGATTAAGAGATTGATTGTGGCATGAACTTTCATGAAGCCAGTCCATTTCCTCAGGTGCTTGAGGATGTGCATTATTAGCCATGATTATCAGGCTTTTCTCTTTGTGCTTGGACTCTCTTGCTCCACAAAAATCTTGAGCAGGCAGTGCTGACTCTTGGTTTTCGTGTCAATGGGGTAGTGAATCTATTCCAAGTTTTAGTTTGAACTTTAAAGGAGCTATCCAGGGTGCTGAGCTCGATTCTCAAATAGGTGCAGCACCTTGGATAGTTGTTCCTTTAAAGCACAGATTAAACTCAAGTGCAGCTTCATAGCTCCACTGACATGGGAGTCTCCAGGTATCACTGGAAGCAGATGATTAGATTTCTAAGGGTTCAAAAATGTCAGTGTTTCCATAGGGGTAGCCTGGGTTGGCAAGAGATCTTTCAACAGAGGCAAGGAAAATGTATGTCTCCCCTCCACACACACATCATATGGCCTTAACCAAAGGAAACTCTACTGGTTTTCAAACCTACTTTAGTTTGCTATCACCGTCCCAACATCATACTAGATCAGGGGGCATTCACACTACAGAATTATAGCAGTATCATTCCACTTTAACTGCCATGGTTTCTTCCCATGGAATCCTAGATTTTGTAGTTTGGTGAAGTACTAGAGCTATCTGGCTGAGAATTTTAAACACTTCCTCCCAATGCAAATCCCACAGGACAGAACCATGGTAGTTAAAGTGGAATAATAGCAGTATAATTGTGTAATGTGAATGGACTCCTAGAGATTGTGAACAACAAAATGTCATGTAGCCTGAGTGTTTTACATCTCACCTAAAGGCTAACATAATACAGGAAATAAATGCAGTGCCTATCCAGTGTTGTTGTTCTTACTTTATTGAAACTGGGTGGGAGAAGTTCTCCAAACTTGATCAGAAAGTAGCACTAGAGAACAGAGGCATTTAAACTCTTCCTTCATAGATTTTTATTTGCCATTAAAATCCTTCTTTCTCCCATCTCACAAGCTACTTGTCACCATATGGAGGAAAAGGCTATGGGGACTGCATTTGAATACATTCCAGCTCCTCCTCTAGCCTTCTCCCACAAGAAACCACCTGTACTTCCAGATCTCTCCTGGAATCCTTGGACCAGGTTCCTTCAACAGCTGAATTGGATGGCAACCTGGATCTCTTTCATACTAGGTGATTATAGCATTTTGATCCCATTTTAACTGACATGGCTGCATCCTGCAGAATCCTGGGATTTGTAGTTTGATAAGGTACTAGAGCATTTTGGCATAGGATTCAAACTAGTTCATGGAATTACAAATTGCAAGATGTCATAGGCTGGAACCATGGCAATTAAAGAGGTATCAAAGTATTATAGTTGTCTAATGTGAAAGAGACTCTGGAAACAGGGTGTTCTGGGGCAGTGGTATCAAAATTGTGAAACTCTCAGGGAAGGTTTGTTGTGTTATTGTCAATTGTCATCAAGTTGACTTCGACTCATGGTGAGTCTATGAATGAAAGAGTCCCCAAGTCCCTGCTATGGCCTTGCAAAGTCAGGGCTATGACTTCCTTGTCTGAGTCTCTCCACTTGTAACACAGCCTTCCTTTTCCTTACCCACATTCCACCTGACCAAGCATTATCATCCTTTCCAGTGATATGATCAAAGTATGACAATTTCTGTTCAGTCATCTTGGTTTCTAGGGAGAGTTCAGGCCTGATTTGCTTCTGGGGTGCATCCTAGAGGTCAAAATGGGATTGGCCAGATGTGCGTGGGGTCAGGCTTGCTGGCAACAAATTGGCCAGAGCCGCCATTGTTGATTTTCATGGAAGCAATCATGTGCTATTTTCGAACAGCAGAGCAAAAAAAAAAATTTTTTTTAGAAGATCGTTCTTCCACGTCTGACTTAACAAGGGGGGGGGAAAGAGAGAAATGGAGACAGCTTTGGGGGAATAATAACACATGCAATTCACTTGCAGCCATCATCTTTACTTGCAGGCATGCTCCATATGCATTTCAAACATGGCTAGCTTCCCATGCCAGCGATCTTGCAAATGTATTGTGGAGACAAATGAACGCTGCTGCGATGGTGAGTTAATATGCTGTTTTCCACAATTAATTCTCCTGTCTAACTGAGCCCCAGGTATTGGCAATCTTTGGGGGAACACTGAAGTTTCCACATGAAGAAACAAATCTTTTAAAAATACCATGAAGGTGAGATCCCAAGAATAGCCTTTAAAACAAAGGTGGACAAAATGTGGCCACATTCCTCCAAATTTTTTTTGTGGCTCTTGACTCCAGAATCCCAAGCCTGAACTTTTTCAGGACCCAAAAGAGGGTGACCAGCTACTCACTGAACCCTCCAGGTACAACAATTTACATTTTAAATAGGTTGCAAGGCCTCCCTGTACTGTTCATCATTTAAGGATGACCATTTTTGAGACCCAGAAAAGGATTTCTAGCCACTTTGGGGTTTTCCTTATTTTTTTGGCAATGCACATGACCTCTGGAGAGGCTAAGGGCATAACAGCAGCCCCTGGACCTGCTGCAGTTGCCCAGCTCTGTTTTAAGAGAACTAAGCCAAAAAAAAAAAAAGTTGATTGTTTGGAGTGTGGTAGGGAAAGAAATGGAATAAATTGGTTGCAGTCCTGAAAATGGCAACATTTTTTTTGCAGCTCCCACCTGTAGAAACTCTAGTTTCTAATTGCATTTTTTGTTCTGATGGTAAGTGGCTTTGCAGATCCACTGGGTCAGTACTGGTGCACATGTGTGTGTACAAGTATGCTAATTGAAAAGCAAACCAAATGTTCAATAATTAGTGACCTTACAACAACCCTATAGTGTTGTTATTATTTTCTTTTTACTACAGAAGGGGGAGGGGGATTGAAAGATACACCTGAGGACACACAGAGAATTTATATCTGAAATTAAATTTGAACTGGAAGCATCCTTGTCTGTAACTCAGTGAAGCCACTGAATATATAAATATAAATCCATTATATTTATCGGAAATTGCTTGGCACTAAATATTTAGCCCTAAAATACCCTTCAAAATTATTTCCAAAGCTGCTGCAGCAGGAAACAATTATAAAACATTGTCAGAGAGAGATTATTACAGTTGACAGAATGCTGTTTACAAATATCTCAGCATAGTATCAAGGTAAAAATAACTTCCTGTTACCTTTATGATAGTCACCTCATCCCTCAAGTTGTCGTATCTCTGCTCTAGCCTCGAATACTCCTTCAAAAGGTTCTGATAACGAGTTCTCTCCTCATCCAGCTCCTTCTTCATCAGGAGATTTTCCTCAATGGCATTTTGTGCAAATTCATCTTGTGAAAAAAAAATGCAGGAAAGTTTTCTTTTGGACATGTTTTAACTCTTGGATTGCTATTGAAGGGCAGTGTGGTAGCTGATATGCCTTTTATACACAAACAGTAATTTGGTGGTTCTGTTTTCGGCTACCTAGTGTCTATGCAGGTAATACCCATTGTCAGTTCAAGTTCACAAAGTAAACTAGGGGAGCTGCTTTAGTACTAATAAAACAATCTGTCAGCCTTTATTCTTATCCATATTGGTTTGCTCTGCTAGTTTTAGAAATATGTGCACAACCACTGTTGTACCTGCAGTAAAAAAAGGCTGTAACATTTAATCAGTTCAGAACTTGGGAAAGCTACGTTTTGGCTTAAATGTCACAAGGATTTTGTACTACAACTCCCCAAAACTCCCACCAGCATGACCAATGCCATCTTATACCTATTTCTCCTTTACTCCCAAACTGGGCAAAATATCTTCTTTATACATCTAATATCTCTTCTATACACCATCTAAAAATAAGTGAAATCTGCTTCAAAATTATTGCTTTTTTAGACATATACAAATTTACTCGATTGCTCAATTAAACATCATTTGGCAATCAAATAAGAGTGCTCTTGTTTGGTGATAGCCCAGTATTGAAAGAGAATTCTTTGTTGAAAGCTATGTGCTTTTACAGTGCAATAGATAACAAAGGTATGAATCAAGTGCTTGTATTCCTCACACTTATGGTTTTTTAGTTGTTTTCTCACATTCTCAATGTCTAAATCAGCTTGTTAAACTACTCGGTCACTGGGCCATGGCATTTTAAACAGATCCTTCTGCTGCTTGTACTCCTCTATTCTTAAATTTCTGTTCTGGTTTCTGGAATTTTAGGGTAGTTGGAATTGTTGTCAGGGACTCTAGATATAAAATTGAAGGGAGGGAAATCTTTTAGATCAGGGGTGGGAAACTTGCAGCCATTCAGATGGTGTTGGATTGCAACCCTCATCAGTCCTAACAAGCAGAACCAACCGCTAGGAAGAAGGAAGATGGGAACTGCAGTCCAACTGCACTGGAGAGGCACAATTTGCAAACCTTTGCAGGAGATGCTTTATCCCCTCATTCACTCTCCCCTCCAGTGATTAAAATCAGTTTCCACCCCATCTCTGAGAGAGATTTCAAGAAATATTCTGGGGAGAGGGAAAAAGAGTGTTGCTTGAAGATTACCATATTCCTGCTTATCATTCATAGCTGCTTCTAAGGGAGAAGGATTCATACGCATATAAAGAAAACAAACTGGCAACAAATAGCATTGCAAATCCTTCTGTTCATTATCAGTGTTAATTAAGCCATACGCTGTTCTTCCTTACCTTCCGACTGACACAAGATTTTGTTGTTAAGCTCCTCTTTTTCCTGCTTTAGTAGCACATTTTCTTCCTCCAAGTCCGATATCCGCTAAGGAGAAAATAAAGGAGCAATATTACCATCTGGACTGGAGGCCGAGCCAAGGTCACCCAACTTCATAGAGTGATTGGGTTTCACCTGGCTGGCTTTTATAGCTAAACTGGTTTCTTGTTCTCCTTCAGCTGCTGGAATAACTATACACAATGGTGAAAGTGTGAAGAGACACTTTGAATAATATGTTACAGAGACTGCAACATGTCAAGGTGTTTTTTTTTAAACCCACAAACACAGCTTAGTTATGAAAAGTGTGTGCTGTGAGAGTCTAAGACAGAGAGATTTTTATTCCAGGAAACCTAGGAGCTTCATAGAAACTTATCAGACATTCTTTGATGAGAAGATCTGTCACAGTGGATGGTGCTCCTTGAAGGACAGCTAGTTCATCCTTGCCAATCACCCCATGTAACAGACTCAGTATGAATTGAGGATGCTGCAACTAAGACAAAACTTCTGAATCTTCTGTAAAGTGATGGGATTCCCTAGAAAGCGTTTCAAGAGTTTCCTCAGTAGTGAGTCAACATGGCAAAAAATTCTCTGATGGCAAAAAGCTTGAAAACCATTCAATTGTTAAGTCATCATGTTGACTTGGGGGCAATATATAAAACATCATCAGAGAACAAGCTGTGTTCCATTTTACTAGATTAACATTTTACTGATTTAGACGTAAGCAACGTTTTGAGTCACACAGAAGCATGCTTAAATGAAGACACCTGCAGAATTCAGAAGCTAACACAACTCCAAATTAACAACAAAAAAATTCTCCTCTCAAAGCAACTTTCCCCCTTGAGATCCATTTGACCAGAAAAGCTTTTCTCACCTAGCCTTACCTTTGGCCATCTCTGTACTGCTGATTGCACTTCCCAGAATGCCTTTGTCTAACAGACTGTGCAAGTGCTCTCACAGCAATGGTCACACCACAACTATACACTTGATGCTAAAAGAAGTCTGACATAGCAGCAGTCCAACATTTATTTATTTGATTTATATCCTGCATTTCTTCCAATTTGGGCTCAAAGCGGACTCTCCGGAATGGGACTTTATTCAAGAATGATCTTTTTTACTCAACTGTTCTATGCAGAAGGGGGCAAATTACACACAACCAATAAAACACAAAATCCATACAATAAAAAGGAGAGAAGTGTGTTTAAAGCAAAAGTTTCTAATCATGAGCTCACAAGTTCAGCAATTTGTTTGTCCTTATATACTGCCAATAGTCATTTAAAAAAAAGTTTTTTAAAGTTCTCAGGCTCAGGGTTGTGTTTTTAACAACAGGGGGCACAGTGATTATCAGTAGCAAAGGGAAGCATCTGCCTGAGGCAGCACATTTTGAGTACGCTTAAGAGTAGCAGAGTAGGCTCTAACTGGGGCAGAATTCCACTATGACATAGTGGGTGCCAACCCACTGGGAAGTTCTCCAGTGTAAAAATGGACTGTGATCTTCAAACAGGCACATACAGAACGACCCCCATATCCATGAGGGATATGTTCCTGGAATTACTGTGGAAATGCAAAACCATGGATAATAGTGAATCTAGATCCCTTTCATATGTACTGCCTCAGTGTTTTCAGAAAAGGAAAAGGGTGACCAACCTGAAGATAAAGGAACAGAGGACACAATAGAGGAAATCCAGCATAGAATAAGCAAAGAGGTAGTACAGGAATACCTTCTTAAACTAAATGAATTTAAATTTCCAGGACCAGATGAACTACATCCAAGAGTATTAAAAGAGCTGGCAAATGTAATCTCAGAGCCATTGGCAATAATCTTTGAGAACTCCTGGAGAACAGGAGAAGTCCCAGCAGACTGGAGGAGGGCAAACGTTGTCCCCATTTTCAAAAACAGGAAAAAAGAGGATCCCAACAATTATTGTCCAGTTAGTCTGACATCAATACCAGGGAAGATTCTGGAGCAGATCATTAAACAGAGAGTCTGTGAACATTTAGAAGGCAATGCCATAATCACAAAAAGTCAACATGGGTTTCAGAGAAACAAGTCATGCCAGGCTAACTGATCTCTTTTTTTGATAAAATGACCAGCTTGGTAGATGAAGGGAATGCTGTGGAGATCGTATAACTTGATTTCAGTAAGGCCTTTGACAAGGTTCCCCATGACATTCTTGCAAACAAGCTTGTAAAATGTGGGCTAGACAAGTTAACTGTTCAATGGATTTGTAACTGGTTGACCGGTTGAACACAAAGGGTGCTCAGCAGTGGCTGCTCTTCGTCTTGGAAAGATGTGACCAGTGGGGTGCCACAGGGTTCTGTCCTGGGCCCAGTGCTATTCAACATCTTTATCAATGACTTGGATGAAGGAATTAGGAGCATACTTATCAAAGTTGTGTGTCCAGAGAAGGGCGTGTCCAGAGAAGGGCAACTAAAATGGTGAAAGGTCTGGAAACAATGACTTATGAGGAGAGACTTAGGGAGCTGGGTATGTTTAGCCTGGAAAAAAGCCGGTTAGGAGACGATATGATAGCCCTGTTTAAGTATTTGAAGGGGTGTCATGTTGACGATAGAACAGGCTTGTTCTCTGCTGCTCCAGAGACTGGAACACGGAGCAATGGATGCAAGCTCCAGGAACAGAGATTCCACCTCAACATGAGGAGAGACGTTTTGACAGTAAGAGCTGTTTGGCAGTGGAACACACTTCCTCGGAGCGTGGTGGGGTCTCCTTCCTTGGAGGTCTTTAAACAGAGGCTGGATGGTCATCTGTCAGGGATGCTTTGATTGTGATTTCCTGTATGGCAGGGGGTTGGACTGGATGGCCCTCATGGTCTCTTCCAACTCTGCAATTCTATGATTCTATTGAAAGGAATTACTTCCGGTCCAAGCATACCATAGAGTCATAGAATCATAAAATAGAATAATAGAATCATAGAGTTGGAAGAGACCACAAGGGCCATCTAGTCCAACCCCTTGCCATGCAGGAATAAACAATCAAAGCATTCCCGACATATGACCATCCAGCCTCTGCTTAAAAACCTCTAAAGAAGGAGGCTCCACCAAACTCTGAGGAAGTGCATTTTACTGCCAAACAGCTCTTATGGTCAGGAAGTTTTTCCTAATGTTTAGATGGAATCTCTTTTCCCTGCAGTTTAAGTCCATTGCTCAATGTCCTTGCCTCTGGAGCAGCAGAAAACAAGCTTGCTCCATCCTCAGTATGACATCCCTTCAAATATTTAAACATGGCTATCATGTCAACTCTTAAGCTTCTCTTCTCCAGGCTAAACATATCCAGGTCCCTAAGCCGCTCCTCATAGGACATGGCTTCCAGACCTCCTACCATCCTGGTTGCCCTCCCCTGGATACGTTCCAGCTTGTCCATATCCTTCTTGAATTGTTGTGCCCAGAACTGGAAACAGTATTCCAGGTGAGGTCTGACCAAAGCAGAATGGAGTGGTACTATTATTTCCCTTGATCTAGACACTATACTCCTATTGATGCAGCCTAGAATTGCATTGGCTTTTTTAGCTGCCGCACCACACTGCTGATTCATGTTCAGTTTGTGGCCCACTAAGACTCCTAGATCCCTTTCATATGTATTGCCATCAAGCCAGGTGTCACCCATCCTATATCTGTGCTTTTCATTTTTACTGCCCAAGTGTAGTATCCTACATTTCTCCCTGTTGAAATTTATTCTATTAGTTTTGGCCCAGCCTTCTAATTGGTTAATGTCATTTTGGATTCTTATCCTGTCCTCTGGGGTATTACCTACCCCTCCTAACTTGGTGTCATCTGCAAATTTGAAAAGCATAACCCTCTATACCCTCATCAAAGTCATTGCTAAAGATGTTGAATAGCATTGGGCTCAGGACAGAACCCTGTGGCACCCCGCTAGTCACTTCTCTCCAGGATGAAGAGGAGCCATTGGTGACTACCCTTTGGATTTGGCCCATCAACCAATTACAAATCCACTTAAGAGTTGCATTGTCTAGCCTGCATGTTATTAATTTTTTTGCAAGGATATAATGGGGGACTTTGTTGAAGGCCTTACTGAAATCAAGATACACTACATCCACATCATTCCCTTCATCTAACAAGTGTGTAACTCTCATCAGAAAGAGATAAGAGTAGTCTAGTATGACTTGTTTTTCAAATAACCAATT
Organism: Gambelia wislizenii; assembly: GCA_030847615.1. Lineage (NCBI taxonomy): Eukaryota > Metazoa > Chordata > Lepidosauria > Squamata > Crotaphytidae > Gambelia > Gambelia wislizenii. Next base: position 430,418,377 of record JAUMIR010000002.1, on the reverse strand, counting down.
TGACTTTTAGTGATCATGGCATTCCTTTTTATGTGCTTACAGACTGTCTGTTTAATGATCCACTCTGGAGGACCTAGAGATTCCTAGAGAGAACACCCCTCTAGGAATCTCTAGATCCTCCAGCATGACTCTATCCTCAACTGCCAGCAGAAGCATACTACAGAATTGCCCTGGAGGACCTAGAAAATGCCTACAGAGAATATATTTTTTTCACAAGCAGATAAGTGAAACTGTTGGTACTAGTCCCACGGATACAATGGGGTCATACCGTAATCTGGATTTTGCTCTACACCTATGAATGGTGATATGTGCATGAATGTATGCACTTAGATTTCTGGGCCCAAGTGGGAAAAATCTTAAACTGGCTCTCTGTGCCATCATGAAACACTCCACATAGTTTTCTAACTTTGTGTTTAGAAAGCAACACAACCAGACAGAAAATGTCCATGCCAGTTTCAAAGTTTGTCCAAATTTGTAGTGACATGGGGATAGCTCTTCAGGCTAGATTTCTGAGGGGTTCTGAGGGATATCTATATTTCCACAAGACATTAGGGACATTCTAATCAGCCAGAGACTAAAGAGCTGTATTTATCTTTTATTATCTGATTTCTACCACAATATGAAGGAATGATTCTTTCACAGCAGACAAAATAAAGGGTACTAACTTTATTTTCTCTGAGAGTTAAAGAAGAAGAAGAAGAAGAAAAGCTCAATCTAACTTGGAATCTACTTGAATCCTACAGCTCAAACTAGCAAAATAAGGAGATACCAAACAAACCATGTCCAGCAGCAGTCTTAATAAGAAAATGCTTTGGACAAACCATGTGTGTACATGCAATACTTTTTTGCTGTGCTGCGCAGGTACGAGACTACATTTCAACCTCCAAATTTCCCTGTGGTGTTCCTCTTGGTCTATACAATTGCAGTTCAGAGCAGAACAACTATAATTTGGAAAATTGCTATCAAACTGTACATGGATTCTGAGTTGCAAGAGAATGAAAGCTTTGTTGTCAGTATAATAAAGACTTTTTCTGCTGTCCTATTTGCCAGGAAGCCTTACACATTTATACAGCAGCCTAATTTTTATCTATGTTCATACACCTTTCCTCGGTTTTCTTAGCAGGCAGAATCTGCAGAGGTATTTTATCAATAATTGCAGACTGCATTAAAAAAAAGAGCTCGGAATGGGAAGCAAGAGCCAGTAGGGAGCAAACCATTTATTACAAAAGGTTCTAACTGTGTTAGAAGGAGTTACTCAGTGTGCTTGAAAGGTGACAGAAAGACAGAAATACAACAACCTAAAGTAACAAAAATAGAGCAGTTCTTTCATAAAATGCTCTCCCTAAAAGATCTTGATGCATTCATGCCTCCCTATGATTTGAACACAGCTGTTCGCCTGACCTTGTGCAAGCTGTTGCATGCTAAAGAGTCACCTAGAAAAAACAGCAATAAGTTACTTGGTGTGGTGCAACCACAAGGTGACAGGGACCACCATTCAAGCATAACTGGGGGGACTGGGGATTGGCATGGCCTCAGTATATTCAGCCATCAACAGCACATATCTCTGGCTTTTCTTCGCAAATGAAGATTCAGGAAGGACTCATCCCGCGCTTTCTGCAAGCGCGCTGATGACTAAAAAGGCCAATCTGAGATAAACAAGTCTGGTTGCAGAAAGCACAGCAGTAGGTCTCCTTGAGTGATGTTTCCAGGTTGTGATTCTTTCTGCGTTGTCATGTCTCTTCAAGACTTGTTCAACGTGAGTTCTCAAATAAGGCTGTAGCATTGTGGATAGTGCGTCTCCATGCCTCCCAATGTGAGGCCAGGGCGGACCATTGTTGGTGATCAATTTGGCTGAGCCTGAAATGTTGTTTCAGGAGTCCTTGTATCGCTTTTTTGGAGCACCCCTCTTACACTGGCCCATGGTGAGTTCACCGTAGAGTACTATTTTTGGGAGGCGATGGTCCTCCATCCTAGAAATTTGCCGTGTTTATGGTAACCATGGTTTGTTTCTTAAACCACAGATTGCATTGCAGATGACCAAACAAACCATGGTCTATAGATTTTCCTTGGTTTTTTCCGGGCTGTGAGGCTGTGTTCTGGAATAGTTTCTTTCTGGTGTTTTGCCTGCATCTGTGGCTGGCATCTTCAGAGTATTGCAAAACGTCAGAAAGAAACTATTCCAGAACACGGCCTCACAGCCCGGAAAAAACTCCAGGAAAATCTATGTATGCCGGGTGTGAAAGCTTTCAATTTCACAAACCATGGTCTGTCTTCCTCATTTCTGATTTGTTTCTCTCTTCCACCCCAACAACTTTTGTGAGCTCCCATCTATGGCAGGCAACCAGAGAAACAAGTCAAAGAAAAGTCACAGCTGCAAATTCATTCATCACGACAAACCATAGTTTAACAGCAGAGTTTGGAAATATTACATTTTTATCATGACACTCATAATTCCCAGCTAATGTGTTCACTGGCCATACTATCTGGGAATTCTGGGAGTCATAACTCAAGAGAATAATATTTCCAAGCTCTAATTTATGTAAGTCAGAATTTGTAAACCAACAATCAATCTCAGAAGAAACTGTTTTGAAAGGTTTAAAAGCTAGTTTCTAGTCCTTATGATTGCAAAGATAAGACTTGAAAGTAAGAAGGCAATGGATGCCGAACCTCAGAAGTTGTGGAGGGGGTGGTTGAAAAATGTTTCCCCTTGTCTGGGACCCCTCCCCACTGCCCTTCCACATGACTAGCAAACAATAACAAAAAGCCAGGTCAATATACTTTTTCTAAAAGCATCAAATTAACATAAAACTATATAGGTTGTAGAATTCAGATTTTTTTTGTGGGGCGAGAAAGAAAATCTCCCCTTCTCTTTTTCTTTTTCCAACACAATGTACACACACTCCTGCCTCTGATTTCCCTGGATCAATGTTTTTAAAATCTGGTAGTTTTAGTACTATGTGAATTTTTCTATTTTCTAGTTAAGTGTTTTGCTAATCAAAAATAAAATAGGGGAGTTTTCAGAACAATCCATTAATCCATGCAGCTCATCACAGCAGGATTACAGAAACTAGGTAAGAAGTTCAAATGCTACAAGACTCAAGATGACCTAGTTTAAGTTACACGCTGCAAAGAACTATGGGTGCCATCTTTCTGCAATGAATGAGGTGTCAACCACAGCCAATTGATGTTTTGGCATATTAACCCTAACACCCCCCCACCATTGACTGTTCTCCTTTATGGATTCAGTTATTCATTAGAATATAGATCTTCACTTATTTTATTCAAGCAAGCAAGGACAAATAATTTAAAACTTTTCTGTTAATCATTTTTAAAGTTTAAAAGTAATTTGGGTGAGATTACAAGCAGTTTGTGCATTTTCTGATATTTCACAGCTTTTTGCAAAAGAATTGTTTCTGCAAAAAAATGGTTTTTTTTTCTTATAGAAAAATGTGTTGCAAGTGCAACAATGCTTTGTTTGCACTGAAGAGTTAGGAATGCCTCAGAGGGGGCAGTGGTATTAGGGTTAGATAGTTTGAGTGACTAAACTGATACTGGTATGTTTCCACCTTTTCTCCTCCCCACAGTTCTCTCAGCTCCCTCTAGAGATGTCGCTAGTTTTAGATTAGCAACCCGAGTAACTTTTCTATCTTAGAATGAAGTTCCTATAATAAAACCTCAGTTTGTTTCTCTACAGCCATTAGCGTTGTTGTGCCTTAAATCACTGCATGCATGCACTCAATCAAAAAATGTGTACAAAAAAAAAGTTTTGTACTTGCATGCATGAAAGAAAGAATAACTTCTGTAGTGTTTTCTCTGCTGCCAAGAATATATCTGGGCGGTATTCTCCCTATATTTGCATATATCAAACTGTTACATGGAATTGTTCTACATAAAATACATGTGGTTTTGCTAAACCACAAACATGTTTTCTGCACAAAAACATTTTTTTGTGTGCACAAAAATCATTCATACTTCTGCAATGCCACAGAACACTTGAGGATGTGTGAAAACCTGGAGAAAACAAGACTCGCTGCTGGGTTATTCTTCCCGACAGGATTTCTCAAGAGTCAGGAACACCCATCCAATTTTCTTTTTGTTGGAGCCCTGGTGACGCAGTGGTTAAATGCTAGTACTGCAAGTCACCATGTTGCAAGTTCGATTCCAGAGGGCTCCAAGGTTCACTCAGCCTTCCATCCTTTCGTAGGTCGGTAAAATGAGTACCTGGCTTGTGGGGGCAATTAGCTAACACACATTGGAAGCTGCTTCTGGCAGTGTAGATGTGTAAATTGCTATTGCTTAAAAAACAATTTGTAAGCCGCTCTGATAGCCTTGTGGCTGAAGAGCAGAGTATAAATAACTTTTTAAAAAAGTAACACAAAACATTATTTCCACCACTAGTTCAGAAGCATTCACATACCTTGCACATTATGAAGAGTAGAGTATCATCTGAAACAAGCTTGGAGAAGTTCCTTTTTTGACTACAAATCCCAGCCACTGACCATACTGGTTAGGGGATTCTGGAGTCCAGTAAGGTAACTTTTCCAAGCCCTGGTCTTGATACTATGATACAGAAAGCCTGGAAATCCCTGGAGTGCATTACCTTTCGGAGCATGTCTTTCTCCTTTGTGTAGGTGTCTTCCACAATCTTTCTCTCCCCATGCGCCTTCTCCAGTGCCAACCGGAGAGAGTCAATCTCTTCTTGCAAGCTTGCAATCTGGTTACCATCCCCTTTCTTCTCCTGATAGCGTTCAAGTTCCTTCTTTAGCTTATCCATCTCAGTGGAATAAGCAGAGGTAGCTGTGGAGAGCTGTTCATTCAGGAGCTTGTATTCTTTGTTCTACAAGGAGGGGAGAAAAAGGAACATATGAGCCCACCCCAGAATTTCACAGAGGTAATAACACATTAGAAAAGAACATTTACAGGTACTTTTAAAATAACAGACTACAGTATTAATGTGTCAGATGCCTAGAGAGGCATCCTCTCTAGGCATTTTCTAGGTCCTGGCATGATTCTATGGTATAATATGGCAGTTCACTATTCTATGCGGTTTTGCATATCCACAGTAAGTCCAGCAGCATATCCCCTGCGTAAAGGGGGGAAACCTGTACAGAGAAATTTTAATATAAGCAGTATTTTCCAGAGGGGTAGCCTGTTTATCACTGTTAATGTATTGCCACAAAACCAACAAAGTGACTTGTTGCACCATTAAGACTAACATGCTAGTTACGATATACATTTTTTTGGTGGACTAAAGCCCACTTCATCAGATGAATAAACTCTAGTCAACAAACATCAAACATTTTACCATAAAAGTACAAAAAATAAAACAGAGCACAGCCCTTTCTGTTCCACCCATCCAGGCAGGATTTCTTAAATGTCCTTTTTTTTTAAAAGTCCCCATACACAGCAATCCCAGCACATACAACGCTGCAGGATGTGTGAAAGGAAGCACACAACTTCTTTATGCTTCATTGCAAGTGAAAGATTTCAGGTCCATACTTGGACATTTCCAGAACTGGATGTCTACTGCTCTGGAGAACCACTGGTAGACAGTACTAAATTAGGTGGACCGACAGTAACTTCAGGTAACTTATGATACTGGTTAAAAATCAGTGTAACTATAGGAACATATAACAGGTCTTTAAGGCCTTTGCTACACATTACATATCCAGAAGTCTTGGGAGATTTTCAGACAACACTGTTATAGTGTTACTATTCCACTTTATTTGCTGTGGCTGCCTCCTCTTGAATCCTGGGATTTGCAATTTAGGGAGGGGCATTTACAACTCTCAGCCAGAGAACTCTTAGGCCTCACTAAACTACAAACCCCAGAATTCCACAGGAGGAAGTCAGAGCAGTTAAAGTGGAATAGTAACACTTATAACAGTGTAGTCTGAAAATCTCCTTGGTTTGTAATCAAGTATACATTTGGCAGGAACCTCTTCAATGCATCTCTCTGGCTTTTCTTTGCAAACGAAGATTCAGGAAGGACTCATCCCGCACTTTCTGCAAGCGCGCTAATGGCTGAAAAGGCCAATCCGAGATAAACAAGTCCGGTTGCAGAAAGCACAGCAGAGGGTCCTTGGGGGATGTTTCTGGGTTGTGATTCTTTCTGCGTTGTCGTTTCTCTTCAAGACTTGTTCGACGTGCATTCTCAAATAAAGCTGCAGCATTGTGGATAGTGCGTCTCCATGCCTCCCGATGTGAAGCCAAGGGCGGACCATTGTTGGTGATCAATTTGGCCGAGCCTGAGATATTGTTTCAGGGAGTCCTTGTATCACTTTTTTGAAGTGCCCCTCTTACGCTGACCCGTGGCGAGTTCACCGTAGAGTATACTTATATAATACACATGTCCAAAACTCTCATTCATGTGTCACATTACACAGTCACTGTGGTGCAGTAGTATTCAAAGAGATAGCCATGTTAATCTGTTTTAGCATAAAAAGTCAGAAAGGAATCACTGGCATCTTTGAGACTAATTGGGAAGAAAAAATTTGTAGCATAAGCTTTCATGGACTCATTCTACTTAATCAAAGGTGATGTGGGCTGAGTCCATGAGAGCTTATGCTTGAAACTTCTTCTCATTAATTCCAAAGTTTCTACTAATTCCTTTATGTATTCTTATACTATGGTGAAATGATTAGAGTATTGGGCAAGATGGTGAGATATCTAGGCTGTAGTAACCATTGAGCCATGAAATTCATAGGGCTAATCATTCACTCTCCGCTCAATCTACTTTACCGGGCAACGGCAAAGTATTTTTAAAGGAATAGTTGTGTGCCCCCATGGACAAGTAGTTCTGGCTTTTGTATACCCAGTAGAGACAATTGGACATCTACAATTTAACTAATCCCTTCCCCCACTGTCATTCTCTTTTCCTTGTGTGTTGTGTCTTTTTTAGATTGCAAGCCTGAGGACAAGGAACTGTGAAATTAACAATTTGTAAGCCACTCTGAGAGCTCTTGTGGTTGAACAGTGGGGTATAAATACTCTAAATAAAATAAATAATTAATCATTCATGACCAATACACCACTGTTTCAAAGCCTTCTGTAAGTTACTACAAACCAAAAACAATACCTGAATATTTTAACCAATTATTCAAAGAGTTCTGTTTTCTTCTTTTTAATTCAGATTTTTTGGATGGTGGGCAGGATAATAAAAACTGATCAAATATTGATGTGGGCAAATGTATTTGCAACTCCTCTCATTAAAAAAAACCCACTTTCAATACAATCTGAATGTCAGAATTTTATATAGCAGAGAAGCTCACTCATGAACCCTTTGAATGGGAAAATGGACACTGAGTACCAATTCCTTTTTAAAAAATTCCCTGAGCTTCTGTGAGAATAAATTTGGGCATGAGGGCATGTATACTGTCTTGAGCTCACTGGAAGAAGGATGGGATGTAATTGTAACAAAGAAAGTAGGACCTGCTAGATCAAATAGGGAAATGATCCTACAAGTGCTCATTGCTTCAAGAGATCTGCTTCATACTATAGGCCACAACCCTTTATCTCAAGTAGGGATGGAAAGGATACTAAAAAATATTCAAAAATCATTTTTAAAAATATACTTTTCAAGTGTTAAGAAACCCCAATGCAAAGAATCCTGGACTGATGAGAATCTTCACAGTTTGGAACTTATTCTGTGCAAAATTCACACTTTTTTTTCACATTAAAAAAAGCATTTCCAGCACAGCATATAATAATTTTACACAGACACATTATTTCCTGTGCAGAAAAAGTTTCTTGCATAGAAAATGTTGTAATTCTGGGTTTACTCTGTACAAAATTCACATGTGATAGATTTGCATAGAAATGTTTTTAAACATTTTCCGCACAAGATTTTTTTTTCTGATTAGAAATATAATTTTCTTTACAGAAAATGCTACTCCTTGTAAACAACAAGGCATGAAATTTGCCCAGAATAACTCCCAAATTGTGAATAGGCTTCAAATCTGTGTGGTTTTCAAAGACTTTCTTGAGGTGGAAAGAAAATTGTTAGAATTAACACATTGCTTCCTTCAAGAAGAAACTTAGTGAACAATTACGTTCCTCATCACAAGCAAGTCCTTTCTTTTTCCAGTTTTAAGCACTGAGAAGGGAACACTTAGGAGAATGTCATGTAATAGGGCTGCCATCAAAATGAACAAGAGCCAATAACTATCAGACAGGCTCAGAAATGAAATGAGACTGAAAGGAGATTTGGGAATCTCATTAAGTATTTTTAAAACAGCAATAACTGATTGTCTCTGAGAAATCCAAATGAATGCGAGGAGGGTTGGAGTGGGGGAGAGCAAGACATAGATGAGCAGAGAGATGAAGTCATGCTTTTGATCAAGAGCTGTAGATGACATGTCAATGCATCTACAGCTCCTGTAGATATTGTAGATGCTGCAAAAGAGTTTGAAAACTCAGGATGTTAAGACTATCCAGGCCAAATAAGCAACAAGGCTGGCCAACTATAGAGTTGCTGAGAATGCTGAATCACAGAATTACAGAAAGAATCTCTAAGTACATCTAGGCCCATGTCTTGCCACGCAGAAATCAACTGCTAAAGAATTTTTGAAAGGTGGCCATCTGTAAAAGACACCACAACACCTTCTGAGGTAGGCTATTTCACTGTTGAACAGCTCTTGCCCTTAGGAAGTTCTACCAAATGTTTAGGTAAAATCTCCTTTCTTGTAATTTGAATCCACTGGTTTGTGTCCTGATCTATGAAGCATCTCCAAAAAGAATAAGAATAAAAAGGAATCTCACTCCATCTTCTAGATGACAGCTATTTAAAGATGGCCATCATACCACCAAAACAACATCAACAACAACCAAAACACTTAGTTGTGCAGAAGACATAACAAAGTCTTCCTTTAAGGAGAGAAACACATTAATAAAAGCAGAAAGTTCTACAGTCTGGTACTCATATACAGTAAAATATTTGACAAATGCTTATGATATCAATGTGAAGTTGAAGGCTTTCATGGCCGGCATCCATAGATTTTTCTTGGTTTTTTTCCAGGCTCTTCTGAAGATGCCAGCAACAGATGCAGGCGAAACGTCAGAAAGAAACTATTTCAGAACACGGCCTCACAGCCCGGAAAAAAACCAAGGAAAATCTATGCTTATGATATCAGTTTATGTGCACGCTAGAGGAACAGGAGTTCGAAGCAACCATAAATGAGTACAGAGATACACAAATCTCATAGATGCTTCCAGGTAAAGGTTTTATTTTATTCAATTATTCTGTCTGTTTCCTGGATATTTCCAGGGGGCTAAATGTTGCAATCTATTTGTAACCCTCATATTTTCCCCCAGTTATTTTATTTTTATTCATTTAGGTATTTATACCCCGCTCTTCAGCCACAAAGGCTATCCAAGCGGCTTACAATTTGTTTTAAGCAATAGCATAACTTTTCTCATCTCTCTTCTTAATTAACAAGAGCAGTAACAGCAACCTGGTATGGCTGAAAATAACATCCAAGGAAAAAATGGAATAGTTATACAACTTCTTTTGATTTGCATTGTTAGGGTTCTCTATCTGGAAGGGACAACAAATTTTACACTGATTGTATCAACTATATGATATTAACAGAGCAAATGTAGCTTGCTTGATCTTTTGCATAATAGTAAATAAGTTCAAGAAAACATCCCATGTAAAATATGCTGATGTGACAAATATTTCCAATTATCAAATAGCTGGGTAAAAGATGTTGCTCCGCTTGAGACATGATAATTTTTTTTTTAAAAAAACCCTCAAATACAGCACATAGCATTGCTTTGTGTTGCAAATGAGGGAAAGACAATTCCTTTTTAAGTTTTAGCAACAAACTGCCCCCTCACAACATTAGGAAGGAAAGATGAAATATAGAATAAATAAAGTTAAGGGGATTATCCATTTGTCTATCTTACAGTGACTACTGAAATGTCCATCTGAAATTTTTTTAGCTATAAAATGCCACAACCAAGGGCAATGGAGACCTCAGATGATGGCAGCCTCTTCCAAATAATCTCTGTCTAAAGAAAAGCAATATATGCATCTTTCCTGCCAAAAAGAACTCCATGCTTCTCTTTGTAGTTCGTGATCAGGGAAAGCAAAAAAGGGCAAAGATTATTATCTTTTGTTGTTATCTAACTTAGCACGGCTTTTCCAACAGTCAATAGAGATAAGTGATGGAAGAAAAGCACAATGAAGTCTTAGAGGGAAAGCTTGGCTTGGCAGCAGTTTCCTTTCAACACCACAACAAAACCTGCACACTGGAGGGATTTCTCTTCAAGACTTATAATTATCTTATTTAATTTAGTCTGAGCCAAGGTTAAGCAAGGCTATGCTTTTGATTTTGTTGTTGTTGTTAAATGTTCACACAAGCTGTCAATATTTCTTTTCTTTTCCTTCTTTTTTGGCATCTATGATCTTAAGGAAGATTTTCTTTAGTCACTACAAGAATGCTTTACCCAAAGCTTGGCAAGGTTTTTTTTTTTTTTTAACTACAGCTCCCAGATTTCCCTAGCCAGTATGGCTGCCTGGGGGATACTGGGAGCTACAGTAAAAAAGGAACTTTTCCAAACTCTGTTTTGTACAATTTGCTTTTCCAACAGTGATGTCAAGATGCAGGTCCTCATAGAACAAAGCCACAAAGGCTCTTCTGAGGAAGACCTTATCTCCCTATAATGAACCTACACAAGTTTTAAAATTATTCTCTTGGTCCTACCATCATCACAGCCCTGTCTGGTGAGGATACAGGACAAAGACTTCTCAGTGGCTGCTACCAGACTGTGGAATTCCCTTCCATGGAAGGCTAGGCTGGCCCCCTCTTTGATCTCCTTTAGTCCACAGCAAAGACCTTGCTATTTAAACATGCATTTGATGGTTAAGCAGTTGTGAGGAGTCTTACAGTGTGTGTGAATGGTATTTTTATTTTTAATGTTATTTTTTTAAAAAAATTATTTTTAACTTTTTTTAAATTAACGGCATCTTAATATGATCATTTAATTATTTTTATCATCAGATGTTTAGTTTGATCTTGTTTTAGCCTTGTTGCAAGCCACCTTGAGTCCCATGTCAGAAGACAATTACATGGCATACACTTAAAATAAAATAAAATAAAATAAAATAAAATAAAATATAAAGGCTAGCCTTGAAGATCCTGCCAGATGGTGAACATTCCCCAAAGGAATTATATGACCTTCTGATTGCTTGGGAGGCCTATGTAAGCTCTACCAAATGTGTTAATCAGTCCTGGATGTTCAACTGGTGACTTAAGAGTCAGCAATTTAAGGCATCCTTAACTCAACCTGTGTGTGTGTGTGTCTTCAAGTTCCCTGTTGACTTATGGAGTCTCAAGTCACCTGTCAACTTATGGTATTCTTAGGCAAGGAATACTCACAGGTAGTTTGCCACTGCCTTCCTCTGAAATACAGCCTACAGCATCTGGCATTCCTTGATGGACTCCCATCCAATTACTAACCTATCTGACCTGTTTTCCCAGCCTTGACTTCCAGCACTCCTTGGCCCATTTCTTCTCCTGCTACAGAACTGCTCCCTTGAATGTTGGCTTCTGTTTCTGCTTGCCTGACAACAGGATATGTCTCACTGTAAACTGAGGGGTGGTCGAGATGGTCAAAAATCCCCCATAGAATTTGTGGAGAATACCCGTTGTCCCAATGACCCATGCAAGAGATTTGCCATACTGGGAAGGAGGAGGGCAAAAAAATCCATAAACTGCACCCTAAGAGACTTCACAGTTTTCTGCAAAGTTTCTAATAAACTGCAGGGAGAAGTGCATCACCAGTCATTTGGATGACCGAATCACAGTGCTGCACATTCTGGGCCAGGAGGAAGTTGACAGCTGATTGGTACAAGCAGGGCGGGCTTTCCTCCAGCTGAGTCTGGAAGCACCATTTTGGCTTTCCAAACCAGCAAGGAAGTACTATTTTGCCACGTTAAGGAGAAAAAATAATTTTACAAGTGGAAGGTCTCCCTTCTGCCCTTTTAAATCCTAAATAAGTTTAAATAAGTTTTTAAAAATGTAGAGCAATGACAAAATTGGTGGGAACAATAGCACCCCAGTCTTGCAGCCACCATCTTGATTCACGGGAAAGGCTTTGTTCATGTGAACTTCAACGCACATCGCTGCACAGGCAACTTTTTTTTTTTTTGAGAAAAAATCATCTAGACAAAAGGGAGCTGCTGCAAAGGTGGGTTAATGCACAACCCATCACAGTTTTCCTTCTGTCTAGATATGCCGCTTCTAGGATGGAGGACCATCGCCTCCCAAAAATAGTACTCTACGGTGAACTCGCCATGGATCAGCGTAAGAGGGGTGCTCCAAAAAAGCGATACAAGGACTCCCTGAAACAACATCTCAGGCTCAGCCAAATTGATCACCAACAGTGGTCCGCCCTGGCCTCACATCGGGAGGCATGGAGACGCACTATCCACAATGCTGCAGCCTTATTTGAGAACTCACGCCGAACAAGTCTTGAAGAGAAACGACAATGCAGAAAGAATCACAACCTGAAAACATCACCCAAGGAGACCTTCTGCTGTGCTTTCTGCAACCGGATTTGTTTATCTCGGGTTGGCCTTTTTAGTCATCAGCGCGCTTGCAGAAAGCGCGGGATGAGTCCTTCCTGAATCTTCGTTTGCGAAGAAAAGCCATACAGAGAGAGAGATGCGCCCTGAGTTGGCATGATGGACCCCACTGATAAGACTCAGCAATAAGGAAATAACCTGTCACATTTCCTATTTCCAAAACAAATCTGTAGCTATAGATAGAAATGCTCTGGAGAAAGCAACAGTTTATTTTACAGCATACAAACAGTTAATCATGACAGATAAACAACAACAAAAAAGAGAGAAAGCAATGCCATTGCAAATTATATGTGTAGTTGAAACAAATGAGGACTGATCTTTTTGAGTAGCAGACTAGTAAAGGAGCTAACCACTCAGCATCTGAAGGGAAGACAGGATAAGTAAGGATAAGTAAGAGCATGTCTGAAGAGGGAACGATACTTGCTTGGGTATAATTAAAATGCTAGGGGAAGCCCTGCCTTTGCAAAAATTGCATTTCTGTCTTTGCTAATAAATACCCTGGACATGTAGTGTTGTTTTTTTGGTGAGATGGAGAAAAGGCAGAATTACTCAACACCTTCTTTGCCTCAGTGTTTTCAGAAAAGGAAAAGGAGGACCAACCTGAAGATAAAGGAACAGAGGACACAATAGGGGAAATCCAGCACAGAATAAGCAAAGAGGTAGTACAGGAATACCTTCTTAAACTAAATGAATTTAAATCTCCAGGACCAGATGAACTACATCCAAGGGTATTAAAAGAGCTGGCAAATGTAATCTCAGAGCCATTGGCAATAATCTTTGAGAACTCCTGGAGAACAGGCAAAGTCCCAGCAGACTGGAGGAGGGCAAAGGTTGTCCCCATCTTCAAAAAGGGGAAAAAAGAGGATCCCAACAATTATTGTCCAGTTAGTCTGACATCAATACCAGGGAAGATTCTAGAGCAGATCATTAAACAGAGAGTCTGTGAACATTTAGAAGGCAATGCCATAATCACAAAAAATCAACATGGGTTTCAGAGAAACATGTCATGCCAGACTAATCTGATCTCTATTTTTTATAAAATGACCAGCTTGGTAGATGAAGGGAACGCTGTGGATATCTTATACCTTGATTTCAGTAAGGCCTTTGACAAGGTTCCCCATGACATTCTTGCAAACAAGCTTGTAAAATGTGGGCTAGACAAGTTAACTGTTCAATGGATTTGTAATTGGTTGACCGGTTGAACCCAAAGGGTGCTCAGCAGTGGCTGCTCTTCGTCTTGGAAAGATGTGACCAGTGGGGTGCCACAAGGTTCGGTCCAGGGACCAGTGCTATTCAACATCTTTATCAATGACTTGGATGAGGAAATTAGGGGCATACTTATCAAATTTGCAGATGACACCAAATTGGGAGGAGTAGCCAATACCCTAGAGGACAGGATCAAAATTCAAAATGACCTGGATAGACTGGAGAGCTGGGCCAAAGCTAACAAAATGAAATTCAATACGGAGAAGTGTAAGGTACTGCACTTAAGGCAAAAAAAATGAAATGCACTGATATAGTATGGGGGAGATCTGGCTGAATGAGACTACATGCGAAAGGGATCTAGGAGTCCTAGTAGACCACAAGTTGAACATGAGCTAACAGCATGATGCGGCAGCTAAAAAGGCCAATGCGATTTTGGGCTACATCAATAGAAGTATTGTGTCTAGGTCAAGGGCAGTAATAGTGCCGCTCTATTCTGCCTTGGTCAGACCTCACCTAGAATACTGTGTCCAGTTCTGGGCACCACAATTCAAAAAGGATATTGACAAATTGGAGTGTGTGCAAAGAGGGGCGACTAAAATGGTGAAAGGTCTGGAAACGAAGCCTTATGAGGAGAGACTTAGGGAGCTGGGTATGTTTAGCCTGGAAAAAAGATGGTGAAGGGGTGATATGATAGCCCTGTTTAAGTATTTTAAGGGGTGTCACATTGAGGATGGAGCAGGCTTGTTTTCTGCTGCTCCAGAGACTGGAACACGGAGCAATGGATGCAAGCTCCAGAAGCAGAGATTCCACCTCAACATTAGGAGGAACTTTCTGACAGTAAGAGCTGTTCAGCAGTGGAACACACTCCCTCGGAGCATGGTGGGGTCTCCTTCCTTGGAGGTCTTTAAACAGAGGCTGGATGGCCATCTGTTGGGGATGCTTTGATCGTGATTTCCTACATGGCAGGGGGTTGGACTGGATGGCCCTCGTGGTCTCTTCCAACTCTGCAGTTCTATGATTCTATGAATGTGATAATAACAGGGAAGGTATCAGACATCCTGATTTAGCAGTGACGGGGTGGGGTGGGGGTGGTACAAGAAATTGCTGTAGTAGGTTAACCACTAAACTACTCATGGATGTTTACAGTACTTCAGCACAATTTTCATCCCAATTTATTCAACCTTGCTTTTCTTTTCAACCTCAGAGCCAAATTTCCCTAAGAGGCACAGATCAGTAATATTTCTATGTCTGTCCACTACTGAACAGATATATTGAATCTAGGAACTAGTGATATATTTGGTCCTATGTACAATGTCTACTTGCTCCCATTAAAACTGACCATTCTTTGAGATCACCATCAAATCCAGTTATGGGTAGCAAATGGAGGCAGGGGCTTTTCAACAGAAGTACCCTGACTATTGAGAACCAGCATGGTGTAGTGGTTTAAGTGTTGTACTAGGACTCTGGGAGACCAGAGTTCGAATCCTGGCTCAGCCATGGAAACCTTTTGGGTGACCCTCGGTAAGTCACACTCTCTGTCTCAGAGAAAAGTAAAAGCAAACCTCCTGTAAAGAAATCTTGCCAAAAAAACCCCTATGACAGGTTTGCCATGAGTTAGACTTGAAGTAACAGAATAATAACAACAACCCTGATTGGGGAACACTATCCAGAGCTGTCCACCTGCTGAAGTTCTGACTGAAAAAAGAGTCAAAGATCTTTCATCTGTTCATGAGCTGGAATGCATGAAATCTTATGCCAAAAAAACACAAAAACAAAACACCTTGTTAGTTTTCAGAGTGCCACAAGATTCTTATTGTTTTTGCTGAAACAGGCAGTTGCCACCGCCTTGAAATCCTTAGTGAGTTTTCTATTTAACTGGGCACTTGACTAATAATAGTTGTTGAATTTTTGCCACTTTCTGTTTTTGACTCTCTGGTGTTCTTACTGTGCCTGCTCCCTCCTGAGCATTTCGGTGAACTTGTATATCTTCACACTCTTTTTACTCTAACCTGCTTTCTGCAACTTTTAACAAAAGAAGTGTGGTGTAAATGCTGAAATGAATGAAGTTATAGAAATAAACTGTGATACTACAGCCTAGCTCACAGTATAAACAAGGAATGAGGAACATGTGGCCTCCAGATCCTGCTAGACTGAAACAGCCATCAAGCCAAGTCAGCAGAGCCAATGGTAAAAAATGATGAGAGCTACAGTCAACCACATGTGGTGGACTCCTGGTTTAAAAGAGGACTGGTCATGTTTGGCAACCTGAAATGTATTGCAAATATAGCTGGAGCCCCAAATCCATGGGGGTTCAGTTCCCAGACTTACTGTGGATACCAGAAATCATGGATAACAGCGAAGCCTATTAAAATAAAGGACCAAGTAAAAACATACCATGTTGTGTTGGAGGACCTAGAAGATGCTACAGAGTTCAAGTTCTGAACTTTTGTGGGGAGGGGCATGACACATTTCCCATCCCATTTATGGAATAAGAAGTACAGTGGGCCCTTGGTATCTGCTGGGGTTTGGTTCCAGGACTCCCCATGGATACCAAAATCTATGGATGCTCAAGTCCCATTATATACAGTGGCATGGTAAAATGCTGTCTCTTACATAGAATGGCAAAATCAAGGTTTGTTTCTAGGTATTTATTCATTTTTTCAAATATTTTCAAGCTGTGGATGCCAAATCTGTGGATACAGAGGGCCAACTGTACATTCTGTGGATGATAACAGCTCCTAAAATCCAGAGCAGCTGAGAAATTTGGCTCTACAGAACACAAGAGGATGCAGAGGATTTACCTGTTCATCTATCTTTCTCTGCAGTTGAACGACCTTGTTCTCCATGCCGATGTTGAGCCTCTTCAAGTGCTCTGCTGACCGTGCCTCTATCTTCAGGGCTTTCAGCTCCTGCTTGGCCTTCATGCGCCTGAAGTAGCACTGGACAACCACAGCAGCACTTCGGAACCGGACAAAATGCTTCCGAGCCAGCCAAGCCCGTGCATGCTTCTGGATGATGGTGGTTTTGTGCTCAATGAGCATCTACAAGAAAAAGGGATAAAATGACCCTCAGGAGAAGACTGGGAACATAGGAGGAGAGTCTCAAACAATACAAGCATGCCTCAGTTAACAAAGTAGATGTGTTCCTGAGCACTGCTTCTTTAACAGAAACTTTGGTACCAGAAATCACATGGGAAGAATTGAGATAGGTCCCTACACCACAAAAAAAGAATAGTAGTTCAGCAAACTTTTCATCCAAAACTAACAATATGCCCATGTGAAATGAAACAAGGTCAGAAAAGCCTTGCATAAGTAAACAAAAACATTTTGAACTTTGTAAAGATCTCTTAAAAGCTTCTTCCAAAATGCATTCAGGAGTGTTTGGTTCCCCCTCCCCCTTTCACCAGCCTCTACTTTTCTTACGATTTCCATTTTGGTGGCCAGATTTATAGATATATGCTTATTTAACATGCTTGGGAATAGCTGGTGAAGCAGGCTTATCTGCTTTCCCTTTTTCTTTCTGTTTTGCTGTCCATGCATGCTCAGTAAGGGAATCTAAAGACAACTGCTATTTACTTTGTCTGTTGTAGGCAGGTAAACACAGCTACACAGCTACTGTAGAATCCCATTCTTTCCAGCTCAAGTTTTATTACATTGTTTACTACAGACACAGTGCTGTAATCCAACAGCAAAAGTCAGTGTTTCTCTAGCCTTCCTTCAACATCCTCCTAATCCTGATACTGCTAAAAATGTCCAGCTAGATAGAGGGTAAGGAGGAATAGTGGGGGCTGGGAAGGAATAAAAAGACTTTGTACAAAGGAACTTCTTTGTCAGAGGCTTTGTTAAGTGAAACATTCTTTTGCATTCTTTTTCTTGATATTAACAGTGCTCATGAAATACAGTATTTAACAGCTGTTCCATCAGAATACTGAGGTTTACACTTCATTCCACAAGAACCTCAGATAATTGACAGCTAAAATGATGTGGTTGGAATGCTGGTCTAAGATGGAGAGATTCCAAGTCCTAATTCATGGATGGGCAACTGCAGTGGATCCAGGGGCTAACAGGAATCCTTTGGAGGCTACAAAGACTACAAAAAATGCAATAATAATAATAATAATAATAATAAAAATGCAAACCGCCCCAATCCTACAAAAACTGGAACTCCACTTCTATTTTCAAAACTAAATTGTTTTCTCAAGTTACTGTAAATAGTTTCCATTAAAACCTATTAAAAAGATGAAACACAGCTACTGGGGGTGAGATCTAAAACCAGGGTATTGCTCCCCAAATAAGAATTCTGTTCCCACAAATAAGTTTTTTATTTTCCTTCAGCCCCCAAAATTTTAACATTCCAGAGGGAGGGGGGGAGAGAGAGAGTTTGAAAATTGTTCACACCTAGAATTGCTATATTTGCTGTTTTGCATTCTCTTGCTAATTTCGCCTGCCCATTTTCTTTGGATGCCAAAACTGTATTTCTAAATGAAGTTTCAAGGCAATACAATGGTGGAAATTTGGGCACTGAAAGAGACATTCATTTTGTGGGCAATGTTCTTATCCCCCCTACTCCCACCCCCATAGCTGCGCTCCAGACCTTCTGACTTGTCTGATCTAAGCAGAACTTGCCATTTTGCATGCCAAAACAGAAAGGAAAAAAAAAAAAAAGGGAAAGGTGAAAATATAAGGTTACAGATTCTGCTCTTGCAGATGGGCCTAACGATGCCCGATTTGCCACAGGAAGAGAGCAGCCACCCTGAAAGACAGGCTGGCCACCACAGGCAGAGAGATCATGAATACCAGCTGTAAGACTGACTTCACCAGACAGATGTGTTTCCAAGTATGACTCAGAGAAACACTGTTCCATCAGGTAAGCTCCTCAGTTGAGAGGCTGATACTAGATGACATTTCCAGATTTCCATTTCGCCTTGGGGCACCTCTTAGTGTGAACAGCTTCATTAAGCTAGCCTTCTGAGGGGCTACAGAACAATTGCTTCTGCCTGTACAGCTTCAAAACTAAAATGGCTTATTCTTAACGCTTTTGGAATCTGAAAATGTCCAAGCTTCTAGGTGAGGAAAAAGAACAAAATGGGAGGTGAAGGAGAATGAGAGAGTGACCTAGGGGAAAAAAGAGAGAGCTGGCAAAAATCCTTAGAAGTTGGAAATCTTGTTGAATCCCAAATGTAGTACTATTTTGGAGAATGATAATAATAATTTTTGAATGAAATATTTAAAAAAGAGAAGGGTGATGAAATATACCCACTGTTAGGAATTAATACTTTGCCTTTGTGTGCCTCTGTGTATCAGTTGCTGAGGAGCATGAAGTATAGGAAGTAGCCATAATCTGCTGGTGGGCTTCCCATAGGTGGGCTTCCCATAGGTCAGCTACTATGCGAACAGAATTTTTGGACTAGACAGATCTTTGGTCTGATTTAGTATAACTCTTGTCACATTCTTATGACATTCAGAAATAGCTAGCAAGATTAACCCTAATGGAAGGTCATTTAAAAACACCTACCCTAAACTGCCTCAGCAAAAAGGTGTATCTATATGGGTAGAATTCAAAGACAAAACCATGTTAGTTTGAATCAATATGCAAATGGATCTTGTAGCGCCTTTGAGACTAACTGAGAGAAAAAAGTTGGTAGCATAAGCTTTCGTAGACTTAAGTCTACTTCCCCAAATGCATCCATGACAGCTTATGCCACCAACCTCTTTTTTTCTCTCAGTAAGTCTCAAAAGGTGCTACAAGATCCCCGTGTAGATTGCCTTGTATGAAATTATATTATGTAGTCTCAGTTTCTTCTTGAATACATAGGAAATAACTGAATACACAAAAGACACAGGAAGAAAGACAATAAAAAGTGCTGGATAATAGTCTTTGCACATGGCATATCTTGGGGCCTTTTCACACACTGTATGGCTTTGGAGAAATTGCTAACAAATTTGAAATGTCATTCAGATGCAAGCTTACAGATGATACTAGCCTTCAATAAAGTGAGAGCTACAATCCTGTACATAGGTGAGCTGCTTAAACAACATTGAGGTCAATAGTTCAGCAGCTGATGACAGACTGGGATAAAATAAGATCTAAAGTTTGAAAGGTTTTGTTGGTGGTCTGATAGCACTGTTGATGCCCCTCAAGCCACATATACTATCTTCCATCTTGGGAAATTCTGCAGGTTTTTGGTGTGGTTGAGTCTGAGTTGGGGAGAACATTGGCCATAGTGGTTATTTGTTGGCTGGTTCCAATGCCAACATACTATCTCCCTAATCTCCGAAGCAGTTTGAAGCTTCTTTTAAAATATCTATGATTGCTGGAAATGAGAGACAAATAAATAATTTTATATGTCTCCGAACTTAAACAGTAGGGCAAGACTAAGCTCTATGCACTGTTAACTTAGTATTTAATTTACTGGTATGTATGTGTGAAGCATGAGACAGGTCAGGTTCACAGAATAGGTGGAAATGGTACTCCAGCCATTCTCTGAAGGCTCACTCTTTACAATAAAAGATAAAGCAAAAAGACAAGCTGCAGTCAGAATGCTGACATGCAAAACTGTGAGTTCCCTGTCTTTTTAAGGCATGACAAAAGAGTAAGCATACCTTTCGATAGGTCCTTCTCACAAACATTCCTCGGGTGAAGGCTTGGATCGTGATGGCAGCTTTACGGATTGTTTGGTATGCACGGCAGATCCTCAACATTCGATATTGCTTCTGGAAAATAATAGCTGCTCTCGTTTTCCTTAGACGATCAGCCAACCTGTAAAAGAGCAAGGTGGATAAGGTTTATGAACTACAAATGAGCTCTGAAAACTAAATAAAAATGTTGCGGTATAAACATTAGATTCTAACAGGTATGCTCCTAATCAGGATTCCAACTAGTCATGCTTTTCTTCAGGATACTTGTCTCCATTACCCTTGGGTTTATCTAGATGAGGCTATAAAATGTGGATTGATGCACACGAATGCCAGTTCACAGCAGCTTTCATTTGTCTCCATTGTTTTCTTTTCAAGATTGCAGGCATGAGAAGCCATGCACATTTCTCGTTCAAACGGGCATGCCTCTGAATCAAGATGGCAGGCACAAGTTAATTACTCACATTTTTACTGTCACCAGTTGCCACTGCTGAACAGTATTTTTTTTAAACCTATCTAAGGTGTAGAAGTATGATATTCCATTTAAATAAACAGAAAAAAAGGCTGTTTTGTTGCCTCAGTGCATGATTACTACACCAAAATCCAACATGGTGGTTCTAGGAACTTGCCTTGCCAGCAAGCTTCGCCCCCTGTGCTCATCCAGCCAAACAGCTTTCCACTTCAGCTCTTATTGGGAATGCTCAGCACTGCAATATGGCTTGTCTCAATGAGTAGGAATGTGCAATTCTTCCAGAGTTTTTTTTAAAAAGTCAGGAAAAGCCATGAAGGCTTTTCTCATGTAGTTTTTGGAGATTTTTTCCCCCCGCTTTCCGAATACAGTGGATTTATGAGGGATCTCATTTAGACAAAATGAATTCTTCTTGAATTCTATGAGGAGTATTTTTGCTAGACAAGCCCCTTTGTCTTTTCCAAACAACGCTGAATATTTATTGGCTGCTGAGCATGTCCACTCTGCACTGGGCTGCTGTTTTGTTGGTGAGCTGCCCTTTCCTGATTCTTTTGAGAATGGCCTTAGCTTCCTGTCATTTCTTTCTGGACCCATTTTGGTTCAGCTTTTGTTGGCACTGACTAACAGTGCCCCATTCACATTACAGAATTATAGTGCTATTATTCCATTTTAACTGCCATGGTTCCATCCTATGGAATTCTGGGGTTTGTAGTTTCGTGACCCACTGGAGTGCTCTGGCTGGAGAATTTTAAATGCCCTTCTTTAAACTGCAAATCCCAGGATTCCAGGGGATGTTGCTATGAGAGTTAAAGTGAAATAATAATACTGTAGTATGAACTTATGAATGGGCCACTATCAAGAAGAACAATCTCAATTAAAATCAAGAATGCCACCAACAAACCTTGGGGATATAAAAGCTCTCTTCCCAAACATGGCTTTGCCATTATTCTTTACAAATTAATGACCTATCAATCATTCTGACATACCAAAATGTTTTACAGTTCTCATTTTAGTTCTCCTGCTTTGCAGAAGGGGAACTGTTTGAACTTTCTTAGCTTATTTGGCACTGCAGTGGCTTGCCCAAGGCATCTGGTGAGTTCTCTGCTGTTGAAGATGGAGTAAACTTGTTTTCTGCTTCACCAGAGATTAGGACATGAACCAGTGGGCTCAAATTACAAGAAAAGAGATTCCACCTAAACATTAGGAAGACCTTCTTGATGGTAAGAACTGATTGACAGTGGAATAGACTGCCTGAGGGGGTGACAGACTCTTCTTCTTGGAAGGTCTTTAAACACAGGTTGAATGCACTCCTGTATTTTAGCAATGCTTTGGTTGTGTTTTCCCACATGGCAGGGAGTTGGACTAGATGTCCCTTGCAGACCCTTTCAAGCCTATGATTCCATGATATTTGACCCATAGAATTCCTGTTCACAGCTCAGATTTAATCATTAAAACAGCAATTGTCTTTCCCTACACATCAGATCCTCCATGTAATCTCCCACCTGTTGTGTCTACTGTAATGCTCACTGGCAAAAGCTCCAAGGAAAACATCAGAGGCATGTAGGAATTGGCTGCTGGCCAACCTTTTAATCTGTGCACATGGGACAAACTACTTGTCCAGGGACAAATTATCTGGCACTACTGGTGACATTTTTAAAAATGTATTTGGCTGCAGTATCTGCAAAGTTTTTAATGCTTTTTCAGGACATATAAAAAAGTGGCGCACACATCTATATATGCTAACTTCTCTTTGGTTTCCATATTCTGGTCTTAAATTTTAAAATGTGGAAGACATTCTCATGAAGGTTAGCTGTTCCAGTCCTGCAGCAGCAAGAGGAAGCGTAGTGCAGCATAACTACTAGTTACATGAAATCTAGCACAACGGCTGCAAATTGATTTGACATTTAAAGCAATGTGCACTGGTTTGGCAACACTGAGGAACATGACTCCAAGCAATTCCAACATGGTCCTTAATTTGGGATGCAGTTAGTATCCTTGTGCACCATCATAGCTGATAGCTGTTACTCAGAAAATTTACAACCAGCTAATTATTATATTTCCACAATAAATGTTTATAAAAAGTACACATTTTAAAACATAGGTTATGTGTGCTTCACTGGATTTTCTGATTTGTTCTTTGCTTTCAGCAATTAAAAAAAGAAAAGAAAGAAAACAACTTATAAAAGTGGAGGTGGCTGATTCCATTTCCTGTCAAGTCCTGCAGGATTTCCTATATTTATCATACAACAGAACAAGAGTCTATTATACAAGAAGGATAGAAGTACTAGAATGAGCGAAAAAGGCATTCACACACCGTCAGTCACACAGAGTTTTTAGAAGACTAGGGGGTCAGTTACACGGGAGAATTAAGTGTGGAAAATGCCGGCTTACTTTCCTTTCGCCCCAGTGCCCCTTTCTTTACATGATTTAGGCCGAAACTGGTTGATGTGATAACTTAGCATCTTTGCAGTTGACACAGCTGGGGGAGCGTGGTCTCTGGGGCACAGGGCAGTAGGGGCTGCAGCGGCAGAGAGATGGCCCTCCGGGACTGACAGTCCTGGAGGCCCATCTCTCCTCCGCTGCAACCAGTGATTGGGCGCAGGGCGGATGCAGGAGGGGTACAGGCTGCAGCAGCAGAAATGGCAGTCGGGGATAGGGAGATTGCAGCTGGCAATCAGGGACAGGGAGAGTGCTGGGGTTACTGTCTGACATAAAAAACAATGGCGGATTCTGCATTGCAAGGCATCCCTTGCAAACCCACCCCCTCTGATATCCAACCAATCACAGCTCAGCTCTACTGTGAGCCCCTGTTTCGGGAAGGATACTGGTAGCCAATAGTGCGCAACTTTATGAAACTGTTTTAAAAAGTTGGGAAAATAGCAAAAGCTTATATCATGCATCTTGTGGGTATTTTGGTCCCCCTCCTTCTGAGTATGGCAACATTGGCCCAAAATGGATAGGGAATGATTAGGATTCTGGGCAAATTAGTTGAGAATTTTTTTTATTTTTTTTTGCTGTGTAACCAACCCCTAGGCTCAAAGTTTCTCCAGAAAGAAAGAGAGACTTTTTTTAAAAAAACACAGATGAATTAAAATAGAAATAGCTTAACAAGCAGGTAGGAAGGCAATGATAACTCTTCATGTAAGTTCCTGTCAACAAGAGATTAAATGTATCTCTTCTGAGAAGCAATGACAGTTAATAATGGCCACCATGTTTTCCTCAGAATGCCCTTACGGGAAGATACTGTTATCATGACTTTTTCTGGGACATTCTGTGCATTTAAACACATTGGCAGCTGCATGGAGGAGTTTAAGTTTCAGGCCTTCTGCCCTGAAATTGTCCTTTTCCCCGCAAATAGCCATCCTACTTCACAGCCTGTGAAGGGGATTGTGGAAAGCACTGCAGAGGGAGATTTCACTACTAAAGCCCCATTCTACATATGATAGCTTTATATAGTCCTAAAATCTAGATTACAAGCTAAAATATCAAAGTGCTTGGTTTAATGAGTTATCAGTGTCAGAAAACACCACTATGCTGTCATGGATGTAGCAACCGATTCTCTTGGGGAGAAATACACTTTATGCTCACCTGCGTGCCAGGTGCCCTCGGGTGTGTCTCTGGATTCTTATTGCTGCTTCTCTCATCTTCTTATACTTCATTCTCTGCAACCAGCCACGCACCGTTTTCTGTATCATGATGGTGGCAGCACGGAACTTATCTGCCCGTAGTTTCTCCAAGTATGCCACCTGGCCAGCACGGAAGAAAATCTTGGTACGCCCAAACTGGAACTTGTCAGGATCCTTTCAAAAAGCATAAAGGGCAAATGGATTAAGAAAACAAAGGGCTTGTCTATACAAGGCAAAAAAAAAAAAAGAAAGAAAAAAGAAAAGAAAAGAAAAGAAAAGAAAAAGAAAAAAGAAAAGAAAAGAAAAAGAAAAAAGAAAAAAGAAAAGAAAAGAAAAGAAAAAGAAAAGTGGATTGCTCTGCAGTAATGGCAGTTCGCAGCAGCTTCTATTTTAACCATTTTTTGGGCAGAGAGCAGGCATGCCAAGCAGGGCATGCCTGCAAATCAAGATCGTGGCTATGAGTTAATTACTTGTATTTTTACTTACCTCAAATTGCCACCACTGGACAGTATTTTTAAAAAAACCCTACTCAAGGTGCGAAAGAGCAACCTTTCGCTTTAACAAAAAAGCAAACAAACTTCCTTGATTTTATCACTTTAGCACTTGCTCACTAAGGTGAAAATCCAACATGGCACTTGCCTTTTTAGCAAACTCCACCCCCCTCAACACATGTCCAACCAATCAGCTTTCAACTTCTGCTCGTATGGGGAAAGCTAATCAATTTGGTCGCTTGTCCCAACAAGCAGGAATGCAGTCCCCCCACTGTCTTAAAAAAAAACTTTGGGACCAACATACTTGTTTGCGTTTTTGCCCCCTCTCCTTCCAAATACGGCAGAGTGATCCAGAATCCCATTAAGAAAGATGGTATTCTCCTTGCATTCTGTGAGGAGTATTTTTGCTGTTTAGACAACTCCAAACACTCATTTTTTTCATCAGCAGAAAGGGTTCTGTATGACATTTAACAGTGAAATCACACAAAAGTCTCATACCTATGCCAATCACAGGTCTTCTCAAAATGACACATTATTTTATTTTATTTCTATCCTGCCTTTCTCCCAATATGGGACTCAATGTGGCTTGCAATAGATTAAAACAAGATGCAGCTAGAGACAACCATAATAGTAAACAACAATTAAACCCAATTAATTAAACTACAGTATTCTATTAAAAGCAGGACAATAGTATGAGAGTTTGAAAGCATTTATGACATAGTAACGAGGGTAAAAGTACAGTGGTCGCCATTAAAAGATCCTTCCACACCAACAAGTTAATCTATCTAAATAAAAAGATCTGTCTACTGGAGGAAGGAGAGCAGAGAGGGGGACAAGCTAGCTTTCTTTGGGCAGAGTTTCCGACATTTAGAGCAGCCACCAAGAAATATCTGTGTCCTCACCAAACATGCCTCTCACTGTGAGCCTACCACTAAGAACCTCAAAATTTGACCCCTTCTCTTCCAACTGGCTAGGACACAGAGAATGAAATGTATAAGACCTAGGGGCACTTTTGTATACCAAATATAAGCCCTAGATCTTCCCCATTTTTGGTTACCTTTTCTGGTTATCCCTTCTGGGTCACCTGTTCATCACTGGACACACTAGAGCAGTGCTTCTCAAACTCCAGTTGTCCTAATGTTTGGGGCTTCAGCTCCCAGAATCCCTTAATATTGGCCAAACTGTATGGGAACAGTCTAAAGTCTAAAACATCTAGAGGACCAGAGTTTGAGAACTACTGCTCTTAGAGCTCTGTTTTACAAGGACAAATTCTGGTTCTCAGAATCATACTAAATGAGATGCCCAGCTATTTCAGAATTAGAATGATCAATGAGAGGCCACAGCTCACCATTTGGAAAAGTTACCTCTTTGGACTACAGCTCCAAGACTCCAATACCCATGAGTATTGGTTGGGGGTTCTAGCAGTTATCATCAACCCCCGCAAAAAAATAAAATAAAAAAAAAAATTCCAAGTTCTGCCACTGCTCAATGGTAGATCACATGCTTTGTTTGCAGACTGTACCAAGGGGAATAATTCTTTTGCATGAGGGGATGGATAGCTATTGCCAGTCAACCTACACAATACTGGGCCTTAATACACTGTTATCATATTCTCTTCCCTTTGTCCTTCTTAGTGGCTGCTCGCAGACTCTGTAACTCTCTTCCTAGAGCGATCAGACTGGCACCTTCCCTACTATCCTTCCATAGGTAGCTGAAGACCTTGTTTTGTCATGCTTTTGAGGGATGATTGCTTGAGGGAAAGGAGGCCTTTCACAATGTACTGTACTGTTTATGCCTTGTTTTCTCCTTTTTTAATGGTCCTGCTTTAACTACTTGAGTTCTACTGTTAGTTTAATTGTATTTTAAACTTCTCCATGATGTGAATTTTAAAGCTGTATCTATTTTAAATTTTGTAAGTCACCCTGAGCCCCACATTGGAAAAAAAGGCAGAATCACCATCAACATCATCATCTAAACATTCAAGATGGTTAATGAGCTACACAGAGTGGTGAAGTCCTTGGGTGCTGCTGGTGAAAGAGAGGGAAGGAGCTGCCACTTTATGCATGATTATTTAATGTAAACATACCAGGAAAAAAAATACATCGCGGTACACACTATATGCATAATTTAAATACATGTGTCAGGAAAATGAGACTGAGCATATCTGAAGGGAGGAACATAAAAAGAGACATGATGCAGTCCGTTGCTGTACATGCTGCCTATGCTATTTTCCTGCAAGTCTTCCCTGTGTAGGGCTGCAATCCAACATCCCTTCAGCATGGAATAAATATCTGCATGAAGATATAAGCTAGCAGTATCTAACCACCATGCAAAATAGCAATATCAACTGGGTGCCATTGTGCAATATGAAAATGCACAATGTGCAAATGTGGAACCACAACGTGCAGCATGCAGCCACAAGACACAACATTGCTGCTTGCACAACTCTTTTTCTGCCAATGTCAGCAGAAAATTCTGTTGTGCTGTGGCAAATAATTTGCCTGGCATGCATAGTGCAACTTACGCATGTGCATTTCACTAACAGAATGCCAGCCTAGATGTGGCAATCCTCTACTTTCAACCAGTGCTTGGAAAAGTTACTTCTTTAGACTACAGCTCCCAAATTCCCCAGTCAGCATGACTACTAATTTTCCATGCTCTGCTCTCAAACAAATGGCAGGAGTTAATCTCATATTGGGAGCACATGCCTAGAGGCTCTCTTTGTCCATGTCAGGATCAGTTCTGGACATTACTTTCTCCTGCCAAGTTCAGTTTTGTTGTAGCACTTTGTGGTTAATTGTGTTTGCATTCTTTCATACTTGCTAATGAGTATGCAGTCTGACTGGGAAAAGGGAGTATGTGCTCTATGTTTGTAAAAGTATGATAAAACCAGCACCTGGCCTCAGCTATGAGAAAGTGGGCTGAGCTCAGGTCTGGTGGGAACTGAGTGTGGAGATGATGGAGAGCCAATGACTGTATATCCTGCCAGATTTTGTAGACTGTAGAATGCTTTTACTTTACTGCTTGTTAGTTAGGTTTCCTTCTGAACAATAACCTTGTAGGGTTATCTCTTTGGATTACTGTGTAAATAAAGTTTTCTGTTTTTAACTCTGAAACTGCTGGTCACTGAGTCTGAAGAAGCCAGTACATTACAGTCCAGGAGTTGAAAGTTTTGTTTAAAGAGATACCTATGGGTGTCCCAAGAGGAGCACATTCATGGGGGTGGAGAAACAAAGGTTCTCTGCAGTAGGCCAAATGTTCTTGAGGGCTCAAAGAGTAATGTTTACACTACAAATCCACAGTGATGTTATAACAGTTTTGCTCCCATGGCTTGCCCCAAAGAATCCTGGAAGTTGTAGCTTTGATAAGCTAGGATTGCTTTTTGTTAAGAGATCCATAAGTCCTTAGCCTGAAATAGAGTTACAGTTCTCAAAATTCTCTAGCAAGAAGGAACAACTTTAAACTAATGTAAGCCTGTAGCACAAACTTAACATCCAATATGGCTTTAATGAGGTGAGATTAAAAAAGAGCACAGGAATATCCAAGTCTACATGAGTCTCCCCAAAATGTCGTGCCCCGCAGTCATAGCAAGTCACAGCAGCTGTGACTTGTCTTGATGGTGTTTATGCTCTCAGCAGCCCCCTATAAGCTTCACATCCAAAGATGACAGCCACCCGCCTATCTTCCTCGATCCCTATGGTGGCAACAGTGAAGGCGAGGGAGGGGGGCAGAGAAACAGGGAAGGTGATAGGATGGCAGCCACCCTCTCCCCCTCCTTGATCCCCACAGCAGTAGCATGGGGGAAGAGAACTGGGGAAGGGGAAAGGATGGCAGCCATCCTCCTCTCTTCCTTGATCACCATAGCAGTGAAATGGGGGGGGGGAGGAAACTGTGGAAGGGGAGAGGATGGCAGCTGCCCTCTTCCCTTCCTCTATCCCTGATCGCTCACTAAGGGGTGGGGAATGGCAGCTGTGGGAGCTTGCCCTGTTAACAAGGGAGCTTGCCCTGTTAGCTTGTACAGCCAATCAGGGTCGTGCTTCCTGTTCTCTCAGGCAGCGATTCCTATCGAATCGCTGTCCTAATGAGGAGGAATGCACACACCCCTCATTGTTTTTCAAAAACTCTGGGAAAAGCAGTGAAGGCTTTTCCCTCGGAGTTTTTGCCATTTTGGGCCCCCCTCCTTCCAAATATGGCGTGATAAGGCTGATTTCCATTAATATAGGTAGGCTTCTCCTCGAATTCAACGAGCAGCATTTTCACTGTTTAGATAATCCCTATGAAGATATTCAGGACTAGAATGGCAGAATGCAGCTGTACAAAAATGATCCTTTTAGATTAAAGGCAAATCAATAACATTCATGGCCATGCCTCATTTATCTCTGAATTCTTGGAAATTCTGCTTTTTGGATTTGATTCTCAGAATTCCCCTTTCCCAGGGAATTCTGGAAGTTGTTGTCCAAAAAAGTCCAAGCTCTGAGTTGCATTTTGCAAGAAGCTCCCAAGTCCATCAAGCTACATCATTGCCTGGCCAACTGGGGTGTGTCTAAGTAGGACGATAGAAATACAGTGCACATGCCCGCAGAGTGCCAAAGCTGTATGCAGGTGGGAACAGATAGCCTCTTAATCTTCAATTAATGCTCACCTTAATTAGGCTTTCAAGCAGTGTTTGACATGCCAACTTTTTGTCTTCCTTTTTTGAGACATCCCGTTTTTTCATAAGAACTCGATACCGGTTCAAAAAGTCATGGTAGGTCCACCTGAAAGGGAAGCATGAAAGGATTTAAATGACTTATATAACAAGGAGGCAGTCAGGAAAAGCTAGAAAAAGAAAGAACTCAGATGAAAACCACTGCAGGGTACAGGAACCCACAGATTTTCCTTAAAATATATAGTGGAATTAGAGCAGGCATCCAAAGAGCAGCTAGTAAAGTAACAGTAGACCCAAAGTTGTGAGTTTGAAGGAATACCAAGAATACA
This sequence comes from Gambelia wislizenii, assembly GCA_030847615.1. Classification (NCBI taxonomy): domain Eukaryota; kingdom Metazoa; phylum Chordata; class Lepidosauria; order Squamata; family Crotaphytidae; genus Gambelia; species Gambelia wislizenii. The sequence goes on along the minus strand of JAUMIR010000002.1, from coordinate 430,388,384 downwards.
TTTTCCCAACGATTAACAAAAGTCACATTCTGGTTCCTGTTTTCACCTGCAATGAAAAACAGCAGGCTTCCTGCATTTGCAAATGTCACAATTAATTTTCAACCTTTGCAGAAAGATTACAAATCTCGCCAAACCCTGAATTTGGCTGAGTACTGAAAGCCTTGAGAGCCAAGCTTCCATTGTTAAATACACTTTCTGGATGCAACGTCAACCAAATGTTCACTTAACAATGCGTTCGTTCACTTAACAATTTGCATTCCATAAACACAAAAAATGAGTATTAATTTTTGCTACACAGCAATCATAGCTATGTGGCCAATCAATCGGACTTTATACAGATGGATGTCTGCCTCTCAGAAGGACAAGATGACTGACCAATAAGTCAACTGCAAAGGCATGTTTGGGAGCTTAGCCTATCCTTATCTACTGGCTTCTGAGTCAAAACTTTATTTAAGCAGGGTGCAATATCATAGGACCTTGAGGCTTACCACTCAGACACTGGAAGTAATAATAGAGCACCTATAAGCATATTCAGAAACCCTATTAAGGTGTGCAGACAAAAAGATATAGGCTTAAAAGTGTGGGAGGAGAGGGGTTTATACATGTAACCTGGACCTGACATGAAACAGCTCAGTTTCAGACCTTTACTCTGAACACATGGAAATCTGGAGCCAGCATATAGGGCAGAGGTGGGAATTTATTTAATTATTTATAAATCACTGTATTCTGCCCTTTATTGTGGTGACATACAATCTAATCAATTTGACACACTTCCAGGTTAAAACCCTAAATGATTGAAAGAAGGTAAAAACATATCAGACACAGCAACAGTTAAAATAACTTCAGAAGCTACAGCAGTTTAAAACCACGTACATACACAGGTCTAAGCGAAATGGCGGAGTGATCTCCTGTAAACAGAGGGTGACATGTATACTTTGAAATAAATTAGTCCCCAAAGGCTTGAATAAAAAGCCATGCTTTGGCTCGACAATGGGAGGGAGGATCAATGTTGACATCACTTGGGATGTTACAGATGAGAAGGACCACTCCCATGTCCACTCACTTTGTACTGCCCCCACTGGTGGGTCACGAAGGAGGATCCTTCCTGCAGACCTCAGTTCCAGGCAAGTACATAGAGGGAGAGGTGCTCCTTTAAGTATTGAGGTCTCAAGCTGTTTAGGGCCTTCAATGTCATCACCAGCATTTTGAATTCAGACAAAAAACTTAGCACTGAAGAGTCAAGAATGCCTTACGAGTAGGCAATAGGGTTAGACAGTTTGAGTGACCTGCAGTCCTTCTTGCTTGTCTTCCTATCCTGCTCCCTCTGTGATGTAAACTGACACTCTTAAGAGATGCTTCCACAGTGCACATGCCCTCTTCTTCTACCCAGAACTCTCTCAGCTCTCTCTAGAGAAGTCCCTAGCTTAGAATAACACCCTGAGTAACTTTCCAATGGAGTTCCTACAATAAAACCTTAGTTTGTTTCTCAAATGCCATTGTATCTTTGCTCCTTAAGACAGAGGGGTTGTCTAAATGATGAAAATAACCCTCATGGAAAATAACCCTCATCATCTGTCTAACCCTCACAATCTGTCTAAAGAGGATTCTGCATCAATCCACGATTCGGACAGAGGGGGCCCCAAAATGGCAAAAACACCGCAGGAAAAACCTTCATGGCTTTTCTGGAGTTTTTAAAAAACAGTGAGGGGAGTATGCAGTCCTGCTCATTGGGGCAAGCGATTCAATATGAATCGCTTTCCCGTAGGAGAGGAAGTGCAAAGCCGATTGGTTCAGCAAGCACGGGGGTGGGCTTTGCCAATAGAGCAAGCGCCTGCTGCTGTCCTGTTGGATTTTTGCCTTAGTGAGTGATTGCTAAGGTGATAAAACGGGGTGTTTGGGGGTTGTTTGTTTTGGTTTCCTGTTAAATTGAAAAATCGCTCTAGCAGACCTCGGACATCATTTTTTTAAAAGTTTGGTGGCAGCAAACTGAGGGAAGTTCAGATGCAAGTAAATAACTCGCAGCCTTATCTTGCATGCAAAGTTTATGGGGGCTTATGGGGCAAAAACACTGTTAAAATAAGTCACTGCTGCTGCGAAATGCCATTACTGTGAGGCACTCCAGGTTTTTTTTGCCTCGTATAGATGGGCCTAGAATCTCTAATTGACTGTTGCACACTTGTATTATCTATCAGTCTATATGGTACTCCCAGGAGCCATTTTGCTGCTACATTTTGCACTAACTGTAGCTCCTGAGTCATCTTCAAAGACAGACCCACTTAAACATTGCAGTAGTCTAATTGGGAAGTCACCAGTGTGTGGAATACTGTGGCTACGTTATTCCTGTCCAGGAAAGGCCATAGCGGGCACACCAGGTGGCTTCCTTTGGCCCTCTAGGTATTAATGGGTTGCCACTCCCAGCATCCCTAGCCAATATAGGCAATGGTGAGGGATTATAGGAGTTGCAGCCCAACAATATCTAGAGGAGTGCATGAGTCCCAACTCTGATGTAGGGGAAAGGGCTTGTATGAATGCAGTGTTAGCTCGTTCTCCATCCTAACCCCTGACATGTTTGCTTGAATGCATACATAGGGCTAATGAGCCTTTACCATCACACTTACGTCTGGCAAAGATACAACATTTCTAATCCACCAATCACCAAATGGTGCACTCCTATAGATTTCAAGACCTATGGGGTTTGAGAATCATGGGGACCCTCTTTTCCACCTCAATAACCAGGTGGAAGAAGTCATCTGCCCTGAACTCCGTTGCCCTCCCTCCCCCGCTCTTCACAGATCTATGGGGGGGAAACAGATGAGAAAACTCCAGGTAGCTGAGAAAGCAATTTTTTCTTTTTATTCCAAGCCTCAAATCATTGTGCACATCTCTATGAGCTCCTTCATCACTCTTCAACCATGGGTGGAAGATTTTAATAGCCTTTACCATTAAAATATTAACCAGGGTTTTGAAAAAGAGTTGTAAACAGTGGTTAGTAGCAAAGACTAGTTAGCATTAGACATGGTTAAAGTTGTAGCTGCTATTAACCTGAAAGCACAGATGATGAGGCAGGTAAGGAATTTACAATGAAGAAGTTCCTGCCCTCAACTCAACCACGCAGTGTTAGGCTGTTTTAAATTCTCACCGGGAAAGCTGTAAGGCAACCTAGATTGGTGGCTGAAAAGCCAATAAAAATGACAAATCTCTCAAGCTCTCCGCATTACTGCCAGATGCATTCAAGTCCTATACTGTATCAGGGTTGGACAGCAATGGAAAGCTAGGGTGGCACATTAGCCCTCCAGGAGATCTTGGAGGAATGCATAACCCACACTGTACCTCCCCGGGGGAGGGGGGAATTGTCACCAAATGCCTTCTAGGCTAGGAGATGTGGGTGGCATTTCTGCCATGTTTTGACTCACTCAAGCCATTTTAGGTCCAGGAAAGGCCTTTTCTAAAAAAAGGAAGAGAGCAGAAATCATTTCCTATTACCTTGGGTTTTAAAAACTGGCCTCTCCTAGGCCTAAATGGACTGGGTTTGGGAGGTGGAGAGGGACGAAGATGAGATGAAAATTTTCCAATGCTCCCTAGAGGACATTTGGGGCCATTTTGGGACAAAAAAAATGCAAAAAAAAAATGGTTCTGAGGGCTGTGGGAGCCATGGGCTGCGTTTTACCCACACTTGTCCTCTACCATCCCATTTCCCACAACAAACAATTATTATATAACCATCCATCAGATTTTGCTAGGATCTGTCTACAGCATGAAAGGTTCTACTCCACTTTTGTGCCTGGTTCCAGACTCTCATCTAGAGTGTAGAAATCCCTCATGCTAGCTCAAGGACTCTGAGAATTGTAGTCCAAAAAAGGAATGTTTCCTCTGGATCTGCTCAATGTTTTAGAGATCTAACCTGAACCCCAGTCCTTCTAATGGTGAAATTAAGGCACTTAGTTTTTATCCCACCTGATACAATATAGCTGAGCAGCTTTTTAAGGCTACATGTGTGTGCAGTTGGGGAAAAGTGGATTGCTGATTTACACGGCCATTAAGCACAAAATGCAAACAAATGGTGTGGAATGCACTGAACCTAATGCAACTGCTGTGGATTTCCCAGCTCTCATATGCATAAATCAGGACAATCTAGCTTCCTAATCATTCTCCTGTTGAGAGAAGGTAGGCCTTTTACAAGTGATGCTTCTGCAACACAAAACTTGGCTGTTCCTGCGGTCTTTGTTAAACCTTTGGTTTCTGATTAAATCTTTAAATTAAATCTTTGGGTACAGATTTGGGGGCAGCACTTTGCTACCAGCAGACTGTGGCAAAGCTCTAATTCAAAGAGCACGAACACTATATTTTACTGCTTGGAAGAGGCATCTCCTGCCATCATATTTAGATTTAGAGCCCACAGTGGATTCTAAAATTGGCTCACTGTCTGCCAAGTTTCAGCCCACCACAAATTAAAACTGCTGAGTTATGGACCCCTCAAAATGAGCTTTTTAAACAGAACCGCTAGGAGATTCTGGGGCTGCCAACTGCTCCAATAATTAAATACATGCAAGTGTCAAAAAGAAAGAAAAAAACCTGAAAGGGAAGAGAGAACCTCAAAACCTTGCAGCATTGCTAAAAGTTGGATAAGGAACGCCTTTGTCTATAGCCTTCTGCAGCAGCTGGAATTCATGCTCCTGCAAAAGCCAAAGCAAAATCAATCATGGTTTGCTCTCTTTAATAAGTATACTCCCCAGACTTGAATCCTTCTCTCCTTAAATGCCAAGAACACAACAGAATTTGGCAAAAACAAGAACCTGAGGCCAGCAACCTTCAACAACAACACTGGGCTTAAGGCTCCTATGTCCTCCCCCCGCTCTCTTTGCTACAAAATTTGGTGACTTCCTGCTGAGATGAGAAAGATGTTAGACCCTGAATCCCATGATCTCTCACCAATTGGCTGTGATGGCTAGATCTGATATGAAAGCTGCAGCCAGTAGCTTGTGGTGGACCATATGGTTGAAACTGCACAGCAGAAGTGTGGCCAGTAGTTTCTTCTGTGTGGCCCAAGCTCACTTCTTATTTACAGTTGTCAGGGTTCTGATGGGTAAGAGATGGAGTGTCTCATCTAGCCAACTGCAGCAGCTTTGCAGGTTAGTTTCCATTTTCCATACTGTGGGGCTTACTGCACTCCAAAGACAAGTGGTAAACCAGCGGGAACGTTCTGTCTTCCCTGCTGCCTCACAGCATGACGTCGGCGTTCTTTCATTACAGTCCCATGGAGGACTGAGGTAAAACTGTGTCTTTTTGCTAACCAGAAAAACCTGTTAGCAAAAAGACACAGTTTTACCTCTGTCCCCATGGGACCGGAATGAAAGAATGCCGGAAGAACACCATGTGGTAAGACAGCAGGGAAGACGGAACATTCCTGCTGCTTTGCCATTTTTCTTCAGAGTGCGGTAAGATCCTATGTTGCATTAAGGCAGAGTTTGGGAGGGGTTTGTTTTATTTTTGTTTTGTTTTGCTAGGGTACCATATTTTGAAAAGGAAAAAGAGGACAGACACATTTACCAACTGACTACTTCAAATCATGGATCACTAGGACGACTCTCACTTTAAATACTCCTACTATATAAGCTGTGATAATTGCTTCTAGAAACATTCCCAACCTTCACTGTATTTAAATGACAAGAATTTTGCCCTCCCTCTCTCTCTTCCAGCAGCCATTTCACCTGTTCCGCCAAAGTATCCTGTTCCATCATCCCATAAGGCCAGAGTTTGCCTCAGCTTCCTTGCTCAGATAGCTCGCCTTCTTCCTCCAAGCCTGTCTCCCTTCTCCCCCCCCCCCCCGAGCCTCTCTCTCTCTCTCTCTCTCTCTCTCTCTCTCTCTCTCTGGACATTTAAATAATTTGCCCAGATAGTAATTTTAGCTCCAAAAAAGAGGTCATGTCAGGAAAAAGGAGAACGTATTGTAACCCAGTTTTTGCATTCAAAATCCTTATGTCTGCAATTAAAATAATCTATGGGCTTGTTTAAATGGCAAAAATACTCCTCATGGAATTCAAGGAGCATTCCATTTGTCCTAATGAGATTTCATGTTGAATTACAGTATTTGGAAGGAGGGGGACCAAAAACTGCAAAAACTATGCTACAAAAGACTTCAGGACTTTTCCTGTTTTTCTTTTAAACTGTGGGGGAAATGCACACTCCCACTCATTAGGACAACTGAATTGCATTGCTGCACATTCCTGAAGTGGATAGCTGATTGGTCAGACGTGCGCAGCTTGCTGGCAAGGCAGCGCCTGGAACCGCCATGATGGATTTTCACCATAGCAATCGTGCAGTGGGGCAACAAAACAGTCTCCCTCTTTTTGTTTTGTTCATTTAAGCAGAAGATCACACTTCTGCATCTTGGATTTAGTTTTTTTTTTTTTAAATACTGTTCAGCAGTGGCAACTTAGGGAAAATAAAAATGTAATTCACTCGAGCCCGCCATCCTGATTCACAGGCATGCCCATTTGAACAGTAAACATAGATAGCTTCACATGCCTGCGATATTGCCAAAACACCATGGAGACAAATGAAAGCTGCTATGAATTGACGTTACTGTGCACAAATCCACATTTTATTGCCAAAAATTTGTAACTTTTGCAGCGTAAACATTCATTTTTTAAAAAGAAAGAAAAGAAGGAATGTACAGAGAGTGAAGACTAGTAAACAGGATTGGGCCTTGGGAATATTTAGAGAGCAGGGCAGATTAGATGACTACACTTCAATTATTTGCATCACATGCAGCAAATTGCATTCATCATAACTATTCTGCAGAAACAGCCAAGCTGAAAACCAGAAACACTGACCTTAACAGAAATAATAGCACTAAAGTTGGCAAATACATTCTTTCAAATAAATGGTTTCAACCCACGGTATCTGAAGGAGGGGATACCAGAAGAAGGTCTTTTTACCATAGATTTTAGACTGTTATTGCATGTGAGTGGGAGTGATAGCAAAAAAATAAAGTCAAGATGAAAAAGAGAAGGATCAAGAATTTCTATAATGGGCTTTACCAATCCACACCTTAGTACTAGTGATGAATGGATAACAAAAAATGGAACTTTGCTCTTTGTGTTTCATATGACTGACTACAATTAAGATCAATTATAGTCAACCCTCCACATTTGCAAGTTTAACCTTCACAGACTTGATCATTCACAGATTATAACCAACTTCCTTCCTTCAGCTATTTTTTTCACTTCTCTAGAAGTTGACCATAGAATCGCACTGGAGGACCTAGGAATTCCTAGAGAGAACGTATTTTTTTCGGTCACATATATCTGAAACTGTGTTCAATGAACCCACATTAAACAGAGTCCTATGGTTTGGGGGAAGGGCTTAAGATATTTGGGCTTTTTCCACTTTCGCAGGGATCCTGAGCCCTGCGAAAGTTGAGGGCTGACTGTACAGTTGTCCCTTCATATTCATTGGGGTTTGGTTCCAGGAACCCCCATGGATACCAAAATCTGTGAATACTCAAGTCCAATTATATGCAATGGCATAGCAAAATGGTGTCCCTTATATAAGATGGGAAAATCAAGGTTTGCTTTTTGGATTATTATTTGTCCCCATGATGCATTTGCAAGATCACTGGCATGGGAAGCTATCCAAGTTTGAAGTTCATACAGAGCATGCCCAAGAGAAAAGATGGTGGCTGTGAGTGAATTACCTGCATTATTATTCCCCAATAGCTCCCTCCATTCCCCCCCCCTTTTTTTTGCCTTGTTAAATGAGATGCAGAAGAGTGATCTTATGCTTAAAAAACTTTTTGCTCTGCCACTTGAAAATAGCACACGATTGCTTCTGTGAAAGACAACAATGGCAGCTTTGGCCACTTCGTCACCGGCAAGCCTGTCTCTGTGCACATCTGACCAATCACGTTTTGACTTCTGGAATGTGCCCCAATTCAAATTGGTTGTTCAAACGGGCTGCAGTGTGCATTTTCGCATATTTAAAAAGATCACGAGAAATAGCAAAATCTGTTATCGTGAAGTATGTGTAGTTTTCAGGGCTCCTCCTTCTGAATATGGAGAATCCCGGTGGGAGCTCATCTGGACAAAAGTTATTCCGCCCGCATTCCTTGAGGATTTTTTTCACCATCTAGACAACACCCCAGTTTCAGCAGCAGTATACCATGCACAATCAATTACTAGGGGAAATAACATAGCAGTAGTGCTAATGGGTCCACACTCTGCTTGTTGGCTTTCCAGAAGCATCTGGATGGTCACTGAACGTTGGTTAATTGGATTCACCAGGGCTTCTCTTACACTGAACTCAAATGAATGGAACTAAAGTCAGTTGAACTCCCTTCAGAGAAAACATATGGAGTCGACAGTGCAGTGGACATTCAACTACATAAGAAAAAAAATAAAAAAGTGCACCTAGGGACACAGTTTAATTCCTAAATGAATGTACAGTTGTCCCTCCGTATCCATGGATTTTGTATCCATGGATTTAAGTATTCACAGCTTGAATATTCTTTAAAAAATAATAATCCAAAAAGCAAACCTTGATTTTGCCATCTTATATAAGGGACACTATTTTGCTATCCTATTGCATATGTCAGTGTAAGAGGGGCGCTCCAAAAAAGCGATACCAGGACTCCCTGAAACAACATTTCAGGCTCGGCCAAATTGATCAGCAACGGTCCACCCTGGCCTCACATCAGGAGGCCTGGAGATGCACTACCCAATATGCTGCAGCCTTATTTGAGAACTCACGCCAAACAAGTCTTGAAGAGAAACGACAATGCAGAAAGAAGCACAACCTGGAAACATCACCCAAGGAGACCTTCTGCTGTGCTTTCTGCAACCGGACTTGTTTATCTCAGATTGGCCTTTTCAGTCATCAGTGCGCTTGCAGAATGCGCAGGATGAGTCCTTCCTGAATCTTCGTTTGCGAAGAAAAGCCAGAGAGAGAGAGAGAGAGAGAGAGAGAGAGAGAGAGAGAGAGAGAGAGGGAGGGAGAGCATATAATGGGACTTGAGTATTCATGGATTTTGGTATCCACGGGCGGTCCTGTAACCAAACCCCAGGAAATATGAAGGGACCACTGTAATGACTTCAGCCATCAACAATTAACCCAGCTCTTACCTGTAGGGGTCCATTACTTGCCTTCATTGTCCCATTCTGAGTTATGTTTCTTTGTTACACTAATGTATGATGAAACATTGTGAACTGGCTGCTATAACCAGGGGTAAGCATGATGCTCAAGGATGTTTCCGTAGTAAAGTTGGCACAGAACACAGCGAGGTATTTATAAAACCCAAGGCTCTCAAATAAAACCATTTTAAAAGGTGATAAATAAAACTTGATTGGTAGCTACATTAATTTATGGACCCTGTTTTCCTAGAAGCGATCACGAGGCAGCTGATGGCACATTATGAAAAATCATTCTGTGGAGAGGGGTGCCAGTGGAAAACATTTCAATTATGTATGTGCAATGTCTGTAAAAGTTTAGCAGCTGTGATTTTTACTCCAAAGTGGTACAAGGCTGTAGCGTTCGACAGACAGCTCAGATGAACGAAAGAGGCATGAGTGAGAAGTCTGGAACATTCAAGTGACAACCCAAACCACTCCTGGCTAGATGGGGTTATGTATATTGGCTGAGGTGAGCACGGAACTGATGAGGACACGTGAGCCATCACAGATATTATTGATATAGAAGCTTTTTTTTAAAAAAGAGAGAAATATCTTATACATTTTCTAGGGCCATAAAATGGTGGTTTTATCATCAGTTGCTATTTGCCCAAAAATAGCATTTATTCACACAGCTTCTTACACAGATACTGATGCATTTTTAAAAAACAATGTTGGCAATGAAATAAAGGAGGTTTTTTTTTCTAAAGCATTTATCTGACAAGTAGACCACAAGCCAATGCAAAATTCTTCACTAAGAAAAACTGAATTCCACAACCTGCATAACTATACAAATAACATGCCTTTTGCAATGGTTGTTACTCTGCATTACATGACTTTGCTCAGCTGATTGAGCAGTTATTTTACAAAACCACAGTCTCATCCATTTATATTAAAAATGTAACTCAGCTCTCCCTTCAGTTTCTGAGATTTTAACAGACATTGTCCACACATTTTCAAACATATCTTCCAAGGCATAAAGGTTAGACATTTGCTTTTCAAAGTACAGTAAAAAAGGAATCTAGGAAGCAGAAGTCTGCATACAATATCATATTGTGCATTTTCCCTTCTTTGTGAAATTGCAGCTTACCTATACAGTTTGAAAAAAAATCCAACAGGCAATGCTGATAAAGCATAACTCTCATTTAATGAGTGACTCCCAATGTTCCGACTGTCTACATAAAGGGAATTTATTCTTCAGTGAACTAGATGCAAAATTGCATGCAAAGGAGTTATCACCTTGGGAGGTGCATCTCCTCTATAGCAGACTTAACTACACTAAAACTTTGTGTCTCACCAATTGCTAGATAAATTCCTGAGAAGAAGATAGTCAAAACATGTTGGAAATTAGCTATCACATTAAAGCTGCACCTTGTGGGACCTTGCATTGTGCATATTTTATGCAACTGGTGTTTGGATATCTGATCCCTCTTTCTTTCTCTCTTTCTTTCTTTCATGGTTATGCATTGTTAAACATGTGCCCTACGCTCACACTATTACTGTCTGCACCTATGGAGATTCTAATGCACATGGATGCTACTCCTCAACTTGCACATATGCACACTGATAAGAACAAAACATGGCTGCTCATCTGTAAAGGAAAGTAATTGTGTGAAACATAACTTGAAAAAGTTACTTTTTGGAATACAAATGCCAGATTGCCTTTGACAGCACAGCTGTCCATGGCCATGATAGCTAGGTGTTTCTAGGAATTGCACTGTAGTGCTTCCTCCTTCTTTCTTTGACACTGGGGTGTTCTGTCTGGCTATGAAGACACAGAAGCAGTTTTTAAGACGAAAAAGAAAATGGTATGCACAAGTAGGAGGGAGATTGTGATGGCTGTTACTTGCAGGATCATATGATCAAATAAAAGAAGCAATTAGAAGAAGCAAGTGGAGGCTTTTCTAGAAAAAGTTCAGAGCTCAGGGAAGTTACTTTTTGACTAAAACTGCCAGCATCCCCCATGTTGAATGGTCATCCAAAATATATATATATATATATATTAAGTTCTGGAATTACCCTCTGTGATACAGCTTCTGTGTCGTGTATGCTCAGTATGTCAAGTTGAAGCTTAATTCTTTCAGAAATGTTCAGATCAGCACTGAAAATAATACATGAGTTTTTTAAGTGGTGAATTCAAACCAAAGGGAACAGACAAGAGGACATATGATTTATTCACATTTTCCAATTGTCCCAAGCTAATCCATTCCTTGCTTTGTTCTGCTTCTTCCTCAAGACTTCACATTCCCATCAAGCCTACTTTACCACTGAAGAGACAGGAGCTAATCCCCCTTAAACCATTTGCTATCAAAATGCTTCCAGCTTCCTTTTGTCAAAAAGAGAAAATGCAAGACAAGCTCATGCTGGTTGGGGAGATGGGAGGAGACAAAATAAACTGCCCATACCACAGACTGTCACTTGCTTCCATTTGGTGGGAAACAAATTTAATTGAAGTAATGGTGGTAAAGGGGAGCCAACATGATGTAGTGGTTTGAATGTTGGACTATGACTCTGGAAACCAGGGTTCGAATCCTTGTTTGGCTATGAAAACCCACTGAGTGATCTTGGGCTAATCACACACTCTCAGCCTCAGAAAATCCCATGATAGATTTGCCTTAGGGTCACCATAAGTCTGAAATGACTCAAAGGTACACAACAACAACAATGGTGGTAAAGACTGAAAGAAGGGACACAATTTCTCCTGGTAAATGGTCTGAATGCATCTGGGATTAAAGAAGGGTGGGGGAGATCTTGCTAGCGTAGTACTGTAGAATGTTAACTCTTATGCAGTGCATAGGAAAAAATATACTTTTTTGGACTTATTTTTATTATGTGCCTTCAGGATACTTCTGACTTATGGAGACCCTGTCCTAGGCTGTGGTTTTTTTTTTTTTTTTGGAAAGATTGATTCAGAGGAAGTTTGTCATTCCCTTTCACTTAGGCTAAGAAAGTGAGATTTGCTCAAGGTCATCCAGTGTGTTTCCATGGCTGAGTGAGGATCTGAACCCTTGTCCAATTCCAACACTACAATCATTATACCACACTGGCTCTCATGTTTTGATTACCGCTCCCCAAAGCCCCATGGTGGCTTGAGACTTTGGAAGCTGTAGTCTAATAATATTATTTTTTCTATCTATGCTCCTGTGACAGAGTGACCCCAAATAAAGGGATAAAATAAACTAGATGCATTTATGTACACATATACATTGCATACAGAGAAAACTGCCTTGTACTTGGTTCTGTTACAGATAATCTGCTACTAGAACTGTTTAGGACTCAAGGCAACAAAATCTACAGTATATGCACTGGTGACAGATGACTGGCAAACAGTGTTGTATACCCACTGCCTCCTTTTTGAAAAACAAAAGTCTCTATGTTTCATTCCTAAAAGCAAAAATAAAACAGTACTTAGATCTTATTAAATGTAGGGTTGGTTTTCTTTAACGTATATGGTCTGTATAAGTTTCACAGTTTGACCAGCTGACATAATATGTATTAGTGACAAGTTCAGAACCGAGAAGAGGAATAATATGAATAACAGTCATCTCTTGGAATTCACGGCTTTGGATTTTGTGGTTTTTAGTATTTGCGGAAAGCCTCTGAGGGTTTGCCCCGCCTTCGTTCCCTATTGGGTGGGTGGGGGGAACCTGAAGACTGAACAAACCCTCAGTGGCTTTGTGGGGAAAGGGCGGCTTTCCTCTGGCTTCATTCCATTTGGCGGGGGGGGGGCAGGGCTGAGGAAAGCAGAGGAACGCCTAGTTTTTATCAGCCCCGCACCCCACCAAACGGAATGAAGCCGGAGGAAAGCAACGCTTTTAAAGGGGCTTTACCGGGGGCAGGAGGTTGTGGGCAGGCAGTGGCAGGGCTTACTAAGCTCTGTCTTCACTTTAAGAGGGGCGGGCAGGTGGCGGGCAGGTGGCGGCAGGGCTTGCTAAGCCCCTTGCCTCTTTAACAGGTGTGGGGGGGGTTGCTTTAACAGGTGAGCTTGTTGGGAGGGGGGGAGCCAAAAGTTATTCACAGTTTTTTTTTCATTTTCACAGTGGTGTTCCTCCCGTAACCCCCGTAAATTGGAAGGGAGGACTGTACTAGCTGTTCCCAGTGTAACATACACCGTTATAGTAGATTTGAAATTTTACATGGTTCAGCTATTATTTAGGAAAAAATATTGCATTGATGGTTGTTGAAGAAGGAGAAATGCACAAATGGGGGAGACAAAGGGATGGAATGCAATATCCTGGAAAAGGGCATGGCTGGCTGCAATCCTGACCAGGCTAACACTGCAGCATTTTATTGCAGTTTCCCATTATTATCTATAGAATCTCCATAAACAGGCACAGTACTGTATATTTCTAAATATTATATACTGGAGAAGCAACAGGGAAGACCATAACCTTTACCTTGTGTATGTAAGTTCCCCAGAATGCATCTAGCCAACCAATCAACTCTAGAATTATAACAATGAACATTGAGTCTGATCTAGCAAGGCAGTTTTGCACTTTTTATGACTGGTCACAACAACTTGCCTAAGAATGGATAACGTATTCCCCCAATAATGTGAAATTGGCTAAGTTTGAAACACACTTGTTGGAAACCTGTTATTTTTCAGGGTGATTATCTGAAGCTGCAAATACAAAATTCCATGTTCATTAATGTTGTTTGACCATGCCTTTGAAATTTTTTGGGAAACTGTCCAATAGTACAAAGAATCCACATACTGCATTCACTGGATGAATACACTGTTGTCAATAATCTTATGGCAAGAAGGAAACAATTTATACTAGGTGTAGATAGTGCATATACTGTCTGTTATATAATGCATATAACAGACAGTGATTAGAAGGCATGCCATAATCACAAAAAGTCAACATGGGTTTCAGAGAAACAAGTCATGCCAGACTAATCTGATCTCTTTTTTTGATAAAATTTCCAGCTTGGTAGATGAAGGGAATGCTGTGGATATCACATACCTTGATTTCAGTAAGGCCTTTGACAAGGTTCCCCATGACATTCTTGCAAAGAAGCTTGTAAAATGTCGGCTAGACAAGTTAACTGTTAAATGGATTTGTAATTGGTTGACTGGCCGAACCCAAAGGGTGCTCCTCAGTGGCTCCTCTTTGTCTTGGAAAGATGTGACCAGTGGGGTGCCACAGGGTTCTGTCCTGGGCCCAGTGTTATTCAACATCTTTATCAATAACTTGCATGATGGAATTAGTGGCATACTTAGCTAATTTGCAGATGACACCAAATTAGGAGGAGTACCTAATATCCTAGAGGACAGGATCAAAATTCAAAATGATCTGGATAGACTGGAGAGCTGGGCCAAAGCTAACAAAATGAAATTCAATATGGAGAAATGTAAGGTACTGCACTTAGGGAGGAAAAACGAAATGCATAGATACAAGATGGGGGAGACCTGGCTGAACGAGACTACGCGTGAAAAGGATCTAGGAGTCCTACTAGACCACAAGTTGAACATAAGTCAACAGTGTGATGCGGCAGCTAAAAAGGCCAATGTGATTTTGGGCTGCATCAATAGAAGTATAGTGTGCAGATCAAGGTAAATGATAGTGCCGCTCTATTCTGCCTTGGTCAGACCTCATCTAGAATACTGTGTCCAATTCTGGACACCACAGTTCAAAAAGGATATTGATAAATTGGAGCGTGTCCAGAGAAGGGCGACTAAAATGGTGAAAGGTCTGGAAATCATGCCTTATGAGGAAAGAGTTAGGGAGCTGGGTATGTCTAGCCTGGGAAAAAGATGGTTAAGAGGCAATACGATAGCCCTTCCTTGGTCTCCTTCCTTGGAGGTCTTTAAACAGAGGCTGGATGGCCATCTGTCAGGGATGCTTGGATCGTGATTTCCTGCCTGGCAGGGGGTTGGACTGGATGGCCCTTGTGGTCTCTTCCAACTCTACAATTCTATGATTCTATGAACAAATCTTGCCAAGAAAACCATGTGGTAAGTTCGCCTTAGGTTAAGTCGGAAATGACTTGAAGGCACTCAATAACAAAGAAAATGTGTGGTCCTCCAAATGTTGTTGGACTGCAGCTCCCATTATTCTTAGGTAATAAAGACAAATGTGGGGGATGATGTGGATGCAGTTCAAGAATATCAGGGGGCATACATTTCCCATCTCTCATCAATATGAAGCAAGCCCATTATAACAGTTCCCCCAAAAAAGAGAGTATAGAAGAGGCCATTCTGAAGAGTTTTAAGTTCTATGTGTATATTTCAGAGTTTGGACATCCATACTTCAGTAGAAGAAATTGAGCATACTCTCAAATGTGTGTTCATTGGCTTTTTCTGCATTTATCCAATATGGTGAGCAATGGTTTTCTATGTGAAACAAGCTACACACAAAGCAATCTTGTCAGCATGACCTCAAAAGAGTTTGAAAGAGAAGTGAAGAAATCCAGTTATTTCTTTGCTTTCACTCTGGAATCATATTCTGACTTTAAGCACTATCTGCCAAATTAGCTTATGCTGTACAAGGAAATTCTACTCTGGTGTGAAGATTAGCCTTTTTGGAATGATATAAAACCAACTAGTCTTGTAATTCTGCTATCAGAAAAGATTAAAATACTGGCAAAACCAAAACCTATCTCCTAAAGAGAGAACAGGGAATATTTAAACACACAAATATTCCAACAAGATTATGGAGGATGTAAAAACAAGCCTCGTCTCCAAGATGACATGTACCAAAAGAACAGCAACTGAAAGAAGCAGCTAGTCTCTCATCTGTGCTATGCAGTTCACCAGGGGTCAGACCGAGTGAAACAAGTCAAGCTGAAGTACATGGTTCTCTACACAGACAGGAATGTATAGACAGCTGTGGATGGAATCTGTAGCCCGGTTGGTCAGCTCAGACATCTGTCAGGTGGGGCTAAAGGTTTCCTGGCCTTATGTTATGTACTAAATCTTTGGTTTGAACTTACAGCGACCCTAAGACAAACCTATCACAGAGTTTTCTTGGCAAGATTTGTTCAGAAGGAGTTTGTCATTGCCTTCCTCTGAGGCTGAGAGAGTGTGAGTTGCCCAGGCTCACCCAGTGGCTAAGCAGGGATTTAAAATATGATTTAGTGATATGTAGTGGAGCCACAATGAAAACCTACCTTTTACGGACTGCTATAGAGGAACTTCTACCGAGAAGCTGCATTCTTATCACTATTTCTTACAGGCCTGGTTGAATAATTAGTAAAATGTCCATTATGCACCCCATAAACATAGAAAACCTGTGTACAGGGTGAATGTGAGAGCTATTGCTCTTTGCTTTGATTGTGTATTCCTGCAAGGCAAGAGGATGGACAGGATGGCCCTCGTGGTCTCTTCCAACTTTATGGGCCAATCTATACGAGGGGAAAAAATATGAATTGATGCGAACTCATGCAAATTTGAAGCAGGATCGACTGGTGGTGTTTGGCAAAATCATAGGTAGGTGAGGCTATCCGCTTTTGCTGTCCCAACAGGCATGCCTGCGATTCAAGATGGCTGCCACGACTCACGTTTTTATTTTTGTCAGTTGCCGCTGCTGAGTGGTATTTTTTTAAAAAGGCATATCTAAGATGTGAAATTGCGATATTCTGCCTAAATAAATGTAAATTATTTTTAAAAAGGGTGTTTTGTTGCCTCAGCACACTATTGCTAAGGCGAAAATCCAAAATGGAGGTTCTGGGACACTTGCCTTCTAAGCAAGCCCTACCCCAGCTCCCATCCAGCCAATTAGCTTTCTACTGATTCCCTATGAGGAGCGGCTTAGGGAACTGGGCATGTTTAGTCTGGCGAAGAGAAGGTTGAAAGGGGACGTGATATCCATGTTTAAATATTTGAAGGGATGTCATACTGAGGATGGAGCAGGCTTGTTTTGTGCTGCTCCAGAGACTATGACACAGAGCAATGGGTTCAAACTACAGGAAAAGAGATTTTCCACCTAAACATTAGGAAGAACTTCCTGACAGTAAGAGCTGTTTGGAAGTAGAATACACTGCCTCGTAGTGTGGCAGAGTCTCCTTCTTTGGAGGCTAGATGTTAATCTGTCGGGAATGCTTTGATTGTGTATTCCTACATGGCAGGGGTTGGACTGGATGGCCCTTGGGGTCTCTTCCAACTCTACGATTCTATGATTCAACTTCCGCTTTTCTGGAGCTATGTAAATAAATGTGATTGCCTGTCCTAATGATCGCTAATATACATTCTCCATCGAGTTTTTAAAAAACATCAGGGAAAGCCCTGAAGTCTGTTCCCTTGTGGTTTATGGTGGATTTGGCTGCCCTCCTTCTGAATACGGTGGAATTATGCAGGATCCCATTAAGACAGGTAGGATTCTAACCAAATTTTAAGAGGATTATTTTCATTGTTTAGGCAGGCCCTATGATTTGCTAATTATTCTTCAAATTCCAGCCCCTCTGTAGTACTTCTTCTCAGAGAAGATGGGGGAGCAGCATTCACTGCAGCTTACACTCATAACATTAAACTATAATTGACAACTATTTATGAATTCTCCCACAGGGAACTGGTAATTTCAGGTAAATGGAAATAGAGAGACATTGGATTTTTTTTCTGGATTAGGGCACTGGTTATAGCTATCAGTTATGAGGGCTATATGTTACCATATCGGAGCCAGTATGCCTCTGAATAACAATTCCTGGAGAAAATGGGAGTGTGCCACTTTTTATTTAATTTATATTCCACCTTTCTTCCAGCATGAAACCCAAAGTGGCTTATAGTATGTTGCATTTATGCCTTCCTTGTGGGCTTCCTGCATACGGCTGGCCACTGAGGGAACAAAATGTTGGACAGGCCTTTGGTCTGATTTAGTGTGGATCTTCTTATATACTTGCGGTTTCAAATCCAAAAGGTATCTAAGGTGTGACCACCTGCCAGGTCTTGATTAGCCATCTGTCCTTATGCATTTGTTCTTAATCAACAGCAAGATAAACTAAAAAATATACATGCTTTCAAGCTCCCTACATACTCACAACACACACACACACTTCTACCATCTTTGTTATCAACCTTTACAACAAATATCAATGAGGAATGTCAGTGGCAGCCCATTCTCAGTTTACTTAAATGCTTTGAACCTGACAGAATTCAGTGGCAGCTGGTAGTTTCCATTTCAGTGGGGTGGTAAATCAACTCTCACTTTTAGTCTGGACTTGAAAGGTGTTAAGGTGCTGATTCTATTTGGAGACAGGGTTCTACATCTTGGGTAACTAAGGTCCTGTCTATACGAGGGGGGAACAATATGGACAGGCCCGAAAAGACAGGTGTTCGCACAGATGTGAACTGCCTACACGGTTTCTAAGTCCCCCTTAAACTCCGCATGACCCCTAGCTCAGCTGGTGAGTGTGCCACCGAGCCGGCTGGAGATTCTGCAGGGTGTCCTCCCCACAAAAGTCCAGAGTCTGACCTCACACCAGGTGAGAGGTTGGAGGAACGTGGGCCTCCTCGTCCTCCTCCAAGGAGGCCTCCATTTGTCAGGGCCGGGGTCGTCGTCCGGGAGGAGCATGGCCAGCCAGGGCTGCTGCTGCTGGGGCTGTGCTGCGGTCCTCCTTCCTCCTCCTCCTTCGGCTGGGCTGGGCCAAGCCACCTCGCTCCACCTCCCCTAGGAGGGAGGAGGAGGACAGTAGCAGTGGTGGTGGGGCAGGGAGGGGGCTGGAGCCAGGAACGGGGGCATCATCCGGAGGGAGGGAGGTGGCATGGCCCGGCTCAGCCCGGCTGAAGGAGGAGGGAGGAGGACCGCAGCACAGCCCCACCAGCAGTCCTGGCTGGCCATGCTGCTCCTGGACAATGACCCCGGCCCTGGCTCCAGCTCCCTCCCTGCTCCACCGCTGCCACCACTGTCCTCCTCCTCCCTCCCAGGGGAGGCAGAGGGAGGTGGCATGGCCCAGCTTGGCCTGGCTGAAGGAGGAGGAGGAAGGAGGACCTAGAATTACCTGGGGAGCAACAGCAACAATGTCACAATTCTGAGCATCTCCAGTTAAAAGGAGGACAGCGGCAGTGGCGGTGGGGCTCTTGCAGACCTTTAAAAAATCATGGCGGCCACCACTGATTCCCCTCTTTGCTAGCCTGTGCTGGTTTGGCCAATCAGAATGCTGCCTGTTTGAATCTGTGAGACCGTGCGTGTACAAACGGTCACACATTTGAACAGCCTATGGATCTATCTGTACGAAGCCGCGGACGTGCCACCAACGGAGTTTAGGGTGAGTTTTGGTGCCCCCCCGAATGACTCATATGTGTGCAAATGTGCATGTGAACGGATCGCCAGTCTTTCGTACGTCGTTCTTTTGTTTGTTTGTTTGTTTTATTTTGTTTCGCTGTATAGACAGGACCTAACATTCACACTGAAGCCAAGAGCAGATCCACAGATATGAAAGCAACCAGCTACTGGTAAATTAAAGCATTCTAGTCCTAAGTGCTTTCACATGTAAATTAGCAGTGACAGAAAATCCCCCTTCCAGGGAAATTTTTCCACCATTACTGATTTTGCCATTAAGAAACCTGTGGCTCAAGGAACCTCCTCAGCTCTTCCAAGACAGGCTGTGAAAACTGCAGGCTTAAACAAATTGGACCAACACAGATGGCAACATAGCCTTTCATTTCTTCAAGATCATCAATCAGACTGTTTGGATGATGGCTCCCATCATTCTGATTGAGGCTGATGGGAGCTGCAATCCAACAATATCAAGAGAGCCACCACCAACTCCCCATTCCTATTTTTACAGCACAAGATAAATACACAAAGTAATCTGAACCTGCAGAGTGATTACACACTTCATTGAATGCAAAGTATTTGCACAGTGACAGTTCTATAGTATCTTTCCAAATAATTGTTACATAAGACCACAAATAGGAAACACATGGCCTATGATTATATGTACCCCAGCCACATTTTGACGTTCCTGGAGTACACAGATCCTACATGCCAGCTAAAATATTTTTTCAAAATAAAAAGGAGAATCATGCTTCTCTTTTGCGAGCGATCGATCGATCAATCAATCAATGCGAGTTGTTAGGAATCTGGAAGTGGACATCTGGCCACATTTGTTTTTGTAGTGGGATGGATTTAGTTGTGGATTTAGTGGTGTGCACATGTGATACTTCGTAGTTACAAAAGAAAGAAAATAATAAAAGAGAGTAAAAGTTTACATGTTACCGACTTACCAATCTCTCGCTTAGCCAAAAATCCAACATGGTGGCAGCAGGCACTTTTCCTTTTTGCAACATCATCCTGCCAATCAGCTTATGCTGCCTCACCACAGCAATGCAAATAACTGTCCTAATAATTGCACATTCGCATGCCCTACCGAGCTTTTTAAAAACTCCAAGAAAAGCTCTGAAGGCTTCCCTTCGGAGCTTTATAGTGGATTTGGCTGCCCTCTTCTGAATGAGATGTATTGATGATGTGAATGTCTCTTTGGACAGATCACCTTCCATATGTTTGCCATTTGGATTATTTTCACCATTTAGACAGGACCTTAGTGTCATCTCAGTTCCTCATCCACCTCTTCTATTTGATCCCTTTAGGTTTCCACCATTGTTTATGTCCTGCCAAGTGGAACGGGACATTTCAGTGCAGCTAGTTCAGAGTGGCCAGTTCAGTGAAACCGTGTCAGTGTGATGTGATTCTGCTTACGTACCAATTGATAATTGATAATAACCCTAACCCTTACCCAAATGGTTTTGCAAGACAATCCCAACCAAACAGAAACGGTTTTGATTGCATTTTCTTCACAAAATTATGAATTATCAATTGATATGCAAACAGATCTGTGCCACACTGAAATAGCCACACTGAAATGTACTAGACCCCTTGCCAAGTCCTCTCCAACATGCCAAACAAGACACCTCCAAGAGATCCTGTTATTAACAGCCCTGCTCAAGTCTTGCAAATTCAACCCATGGCTTCCATCATAATGTCATTTCACCTGCAAAGCAATCTCCTGCTTTTCCTGCTATCTTCAAATTATCTCAGCATTATCTTATTTTCCAGTGAGTCATGCCTTCTTGTGATCTGTTCAAAGTATGATAGCCTCAGTGTAGTCGTTACAGCATTATTTAGACATTCTGGCTTCCATGGTGAGAGTTCTGAGTTGATTTGGTTTATTTGTCTTTCAGGAATTCACACCTTCCTCTCCTATAGCCTTTCTGAAGCAGGTTCTGCAGAACTTGGAAAGATTATTTTTTTGGACTCGGCTTTGAGAATCTGCCAGCGAGCATGACCACCAGCATAGAGATTAAGGGATTGTAAATAAAATAAATAATATGTTCAAGCTTTGAAAAAGTAGGTAAGATTTCTAAAGCCAACTGGGAGCAATGGCACCTTCATACATCTTTAGACCAGAGGACAGTTGTAGTCCCATGCTTTGGGGAGCACTTGGGCTAGATGAACTGTTGTGAAAGCCAATCCTCCTCAACATACTCTCTTTGGCCTCAATCTGCACAACTGTGCAGAAAGGGCATATAAGGCTAGAGGAGGGCTCTGCCTTCTCACTTATCATCACTTGCTTACTTGGGGAGAACAGGTGAACAGACAGCAACTGCTGAGAGGATGGAAAACTAGGTCAGGAGGATCTGTATCTGGGAATG
This sequence comes from Gambelia wislizenii, assembly GCA_030847615.1. Classification (NCBI taxonomy): domain Eukaryota; kingdom Metazoa; phylum Chordata; class Lepidosauria; order Squamata; family Crotaphytidae; genus Gambelia; species Gambelia wislizenii. The sequence goes on along the minus strand of JAUMIR010000002.1, from coordinate 430,366,631 downwards.
AATAATAGCCAGTGAGTATGGACTCAATTCTAGCTGCTAGTGTCGGGGTGGACAACTGCATGGGGTACAGAGGCCATCCCCCCCCCGACCCCTGCTGCAGGCTACAACCTGTCCTCACTAAGCCAGTCTGTTAATGTATGAAATTTCACTAATGTCACTAATAGGAGCACACTGTGAGAAGCACGGAAACCAGGGAGGACTGGCAGGATTGTTTGTATCTCTGGGGTCTCAAAGGGAACACTCTACAGTAGTCCCCCCCCTTTTTTTTTCTCCTTTTTTTTTTTTTTTTGCAAATGTGCATTAACATTTTGGGGCAGAACATAAAAGAACAACAAGGAGGGTAGTAGAAACATACCATTCGAATAGCCTTAGATTTATAATCCCATTGGTGCCAATGGTAAACCTGATTGTTATGTTGGCAATAAAAAATGGAACTGCTCAGCAATGAAGCTACATACATTTTTTCCCAAAGATTATTTATCCTTGTCATCTTTATCTCTGATTTTACACCTGGGATATGCAAATTTCACCACGTCCAAAAATGTTCCCTTAGTATCTCAAGCAGCAAAACAATATGATGCCGATTCCAAACACAGCTTTTCCATCTTTGCTTGGTCTGAAGGCCCTTACTACAAAACCCATTAAATGCAAGGCAGCTCTGGATAGTTAGATTTGAAGAATTTCTGGGAGTATGTCCAGAGTGTCAGAAAGTCAAAAATCTTGTATGGGTCGCCCCTGTATGCACAATACCAGTAGCTGTGGTTTCAATTATCCGTTGTCTGAAAAATATGGTCTCTCTAGATATTTTCCAGCTCTACTAGCATGACTCTATGGTAACTTCCACTGGAAGTTACCATAGAGTCATGCAGGAGGTGTCTAGAGAGGCTACTTCTCTATGCATTTCCTAGGTCCTCCAGCACGATTCTATGGAGTTTGCTACTACATGTGGTTTCAAGTATTCACAGTAAGTCTGGCAATGTATCCCCTGTGGATACGACAGGCAACCTGTATCTCACAAGCCCCTAACTCAAATACTATCAACATATCTCCCAATGCATTAAGACAGCATAGATTTTGGTATGGAGAAACATTAAGGAAATGTCACCTCTATATTGTAGCAGAGGGAAAAATACATACAGATGGAATTTCTCCTTAAAATGCTCCCCCCACCAGGTAAAATACATTCCTGAATAAGAAGAGTGCTGGAAACAATCAACACTATATATAAAGGAATAGTTAGAAAGTCAGCTTGACTCAAGTGAGTAGTTCTCAGGCATTCTATGTTGACTTACCTGCAAACTTGGTGTTTGCCATGGAGAACAATGTACAGAATTCAAGGCGTATTCTAGCATGCGCACTCAGACCTGAGGATATGTTCCTGTGCATATCCAACTGCTGTGTGCAAGGGCAGCCTTGGCCTGAGACAGGAGGTAAGCACCACCACTGGCATCTCCTATTGCACCTTCTTAGCACAGACAACTTGCCAAGTCACTCCGTCTATAATGCCTGGCTCTGGTGACTCCTTGGAGCAAGCATTTGGGAAGCAGCTGCCTCTGAAGACCTGCATAAACAGCAACAGTCCTCCAGAGTGGTAGGGGGAATAGTGAATTTTCTGATCCCAAGTCAACAATCTCATTGTGCCTAACCAAAGAGGCAGACCTATCTTGTGGCTTCAGATACATAGGAAGCAGCTTTGTCCATCATTACTGGTCTCATTAAGAAGCCTTGGACCTAAGGAGCTCCAAGCAATCCGATGATTAAAGGCTTTGTATGACTGTGCTTGATGGTTACTGTGACTGTGCACAATTAAATCTTTTCCTAATTACTTATGATGCCTATGTTCTCAAGTCTTTGTTCCTCTATCAATACAACACTGTGAATATTACCAGGGTTGTGTTTACACGGGTAAATATTCCCTAAATATACCACTAAGATTGCTCATTGTTCCCACGGATTGCGCCACAGTATCGCCTCAGTCAGAAGGGGGGAAGATAAAAAAACCCAAATAGCGTGACTTAGTGCATTATTGATAGTGTAAACAACAATTTCACTAAGGGCTGTGTGAATTACCAGCAATCTTCCCGATACAGTTGCAGTAGAGCTGCACTGTGATTGGTTCTTATGATGAAGGGGTGGGCTGGCAAGATGTGCAGTCAGGAGGGAGACTCAGTAGTGATCAGGAAATTAAAAATCCTTCATGTTTACAGCTTGCTTTGGTGCCAAGGGAAGTCTGTACAGGGATCTACAGGGGGGAGGCAATGGGTGAGATTCTTTGTCGATCAGCTGTTAACCACGGAGAAAAAAACCTTCCATCTGGAGTTTGATTTGGGGCCAGGGAACTACAGTGGGGGGGCACAATGGGTGAGATTCTTTGTCGATCAGCTGTTAACCACAGAGTTGGGGCCAGGGCAGACATTCCTATTGCATTCCTTTGTCCTTCTCTCCAATGCTTGGCCACGCCCCCCCACATTTGCCTGTCTGAACCACAAAGCGGGAGAAAAAAGAGCAACAAAATACAACTGTTTCCTCCATAGACCATGTAAACTACCCACCACTGGTGCGAAAAAGCGCTAAAGCGCAATTTATTGCAATAAAATCTGCCGTGTAATTGCAGCCCAGGAGACAAAGCGTGGCACAGAGGTTTGAGTGCTGGACTATAACTCTGGAGACCAGGTTTCCAAATCCCCACTCAGCCATGGAAGCCCCCTGGGTGACCTTGGACAAATCACACACTCTCAGCCTCAGAAAACCCCATGATAGGTTTCCCTTAGAGTTGCCATAAGATGGAAACAACTTGAAGGCACACAACAACAACAAATGTTTTCTGATGTGCACTAACAAATGTATTTTGGTTTTGTGTTTGATAATTTCACCAAAACAAAATAAAATACAGAAATTTAAATAAACAACACAAGAGAGTCTGGGAGGTACAGTACCTGGAGGGGTACCCAGCAGCACTGATACGGATGGTCTCCAACACACCACAAGCTCTCAGTTGCTGGACTGCTCTCTTTGGATCAAAGCTGCAAAGACACAATTTATAGCATGCATGAATGTATCAGTACTAGAGGTCTAAAAAACCCAAGGAAAATCTAACACAAGTACTTTGAAGGTAGCAGTGTGACTATTCACAAGGCTAATCTTTATAGTAGGGTGAAGAATGTATAGTCCTCCAGATGTTGTTGGATTGCACCTCCCATCAGCTTTAGAAAACACCACCAATGGCAAGGGATGCTGGGAGGTCCAGTTCCTTAGCTCCATTGCATAGTCAATCTACATTTATTATTATTATTATTAAAGTTTATTTCTAGAGCGCTGCCGGTGTACATGGTGCTGTACAAAAACAATCAAGGATAAAACAGAATGAAACCTGCCAAAGGTGTACAATCTAAATAAAACAATAGGCAAAATAATAAAAATCAATTAAAAACAAGGATAATTACAAAAATTAATAACAACATCCACAGTAAACCCAAGTGACAGAAGAAATAAATGTATATCAGACAAAGCCGGGGAATGCCTCCCTGAACAAGGTGGTCTTTAACTCGGATTTAAAACTGGACAAAAGTAATGGCCTGTATTTGAGGGGGAATAAGGTTCCAGGTGTGAGGGGCGGCAAGTGAGAAGGTGTGAATCCGGGATGGAGCAGTGGAGATCCTAGGTTGGGACAGTAAGCCTTGAGTACTAGAACGAAGGGTACGGGTGGGAATGTAAGGAGAGAGAAAGTCAGATAAACAAAGAGGGGCTAGCCCATGCTGGGCTTTGAAAGTTAGCAACAAAAGCTTATATTGGATATGGAAAGGGAAGGGAAGCAGTGAAGAGAAAACAGCAAAGGAGAAACATGGTCAAAGCAACGAGCAGCAGTAATGATGTGGGCGGCTGAATGTTGAACAGAAATTAAAGGGCGAAGATGAGAAAGGGGAAGTCCAGTTAAAAGGAGATTAAAATAATCTAATCGGGAGACCACCAAAGCGTGGACCAAAGTCTTGGCAGTGGAGGCTGAGAGAAAGGGACGTCTTTTGTGCTTTACTGGAGGGTTCCTCCTGGACCTATCACAGCAATTTGCCTTAGTAAAGAAGGCTCAGTACTCTTCTAAGGGCAGATTGGTGTTCAATACAATTTAAACTGTAATTAAAAGTTGAAGGGGAAAACACCGATCAAGTATTAAGAGCACTGCAAACCAAGATCTTGCAAACATAGTTGCTGGATTCAGATAACCTGTTTCTGTTATCACACAGAAATATCTGGCTAAAGCATTCTTAAAGCTGCATATAAAACATACTCCATCTTCATTCTCTGATCACAGAGGAGACGTGGCAGATAATTATTTCCTAACTGAAGACTGTGGAGAAGAAGTTGCTGTGAATTCTAGGCTAAGGTGTGAGAGGGAGTTCAAAAAGGTCCCAAAATGTATTGCAGTGGCATCAGCACCCTTCCTAGGACTGCTGATGCTGGAGGCACTACTGAACATTTTAGTTGAGTTTTTAACATCCCAAACTATGGACCCTTGGGAGCAGCAAAAACTGCCCTTAGGCCTGCATGCAACTTGTGGGTTACAACTTGCGGGTTACACCTTTCCCATCTCTGTACTACAATGATATACAATATCTTTCCAGTGTCTCAGGTAGAAGAACTTTTGTAGTTCTAGTATCCAGAGACTGTTTAAGCTGAAGATCTTAGGTGAACCTTGCTTCTTATTCATACAAAGCTCTTCTTTCTGAGTTTTGGCTCCCCAAAACACAGGTCAACATGAGAAACAGAAAGACCGACAGATGTACTACTTGTTCTTGAATATTTAAATTTTATAGAACAAGAATCAATGAGTAATTTTGACTTGGCCTGCATACACACCAACAGCATAAGAAATGTGCCTCTTTCTGGTGTTTGCTGTGTTATAAAATTAATCACAGTTGTCAGGCCTAAAGCAAGTAATCCATTACATTATCACCAAGTTAAAGACTTAAGAGCCAGCATTTAGCACATTATTCCAGAAGAGAAGAGAACTATGGCCTTATGTGTGCACACCCATACCATTTCTATACTAACAAATAACACTACCGGATTTATTTTGTTTGAATACCTTCATCATGCAAATCCCCCAGCAATTATTTCCACTGGTGGTAACAAAGAGACTTCTTTGAAATGCTGCCATTACTATCAAACTATGGCTGCCTTGGGGACAGAAAAGAGCAATTACTTAGCAGCATGCTTAGCAAGTGGCAAAGAGTATCACAAATTTCCCAACAGTAACCAAGGCAAAGCTGAGGCGAATTGGAGATCTTGGAGGAATATTACAGTGTGCAGGAAGACTGATGAGGGATATAATAGCACCTGAAGGTCTGTGACACTGAAGAGGAGTAAGATTTGCCCTGTGTTGCCCCATGGGATTACGTTTCAATAGGACAGATTCTGGTTGTGCATTAGGAGAAATTTCTGTATCGCAGGGACAGTTTGAAATGGAACCAATTTTCTAGGGGACGGTGGACTCTGCATCACTGCAGGTTTTCAAGCAGAAGCTAAACAACCTATACTGCATCCAGTTCTGGGCACCACAATTCAAGATGGATATGGACAAGCTAGATTGCATCCAGAGGAGGGATACCAAAATGGTAGGAGGTCTGGAAGCCATGCTCTATGAGGAGCTGCTTAGGAATCTGGGTATGTTTAGCCTGGAGAAGAGAAGGTTAAGAGGTGACATGAGAGATATGTTTAAATATCTGAAGGGATGTCATTACTAAAGATGGAGCAAGCTTGTTTTCTGCTGCTCCAGAGACTAGGACACAGAGCAATGGACTCAAACTATAGGAAAAGAGATTCCACCTAAACACTAGGAAGAACTTCCTGACAGTAAGAGCTGTTTGGCAGTGGAATGCACTGCCTCAGAGTGTAGTGGAGTCTCCTTTTTTGGAGGTTTTTAAACAATGGCTGAATGGCCATCTATCAGGAATGCTTTGATTCTGTATTCCTGAAGGGCAGGGGGTTGAACTAGATGGTACTTGTGGTCTCTTCCAACTCTATGATTCTATAATTCTACTGCTGTACCTGAGTCAAATTCATTTGACAGGATCTGGGATACTGAAATGTGGTCCAAATGAACATAGAATCATGGAACTGTAGAGTTGGAAGAGACCACGAGGGCCATCCAGTCCAACCCCTGCCATGCAGGAAATCTTGATCAAAGCATCCCTGACAGAAGGCCATCCAGCCTCTGCTTAAAGACCTCCAAGGAAGGAGACCCCACCACGCTCTGAGGGAGTGTGTTCCACTGCCGAACAGCTCTTACTGTCAAAAAGTTATTCCTAATGTTGAGGTGGAATCTCTGTTCCTGGAGCTTGCATCCATTGCTCTGTGTTCCAGTCTCTGGAGAAGCAGAAAACAAGCCCACTCCATCCTCAGCGTGACACCCCTTCAAATACTTAAACAGGGCTATCATATCGCCTCTTAACCGTCTTTTTTCCAGGCTAAACATACCCAGCTCCCTAAGTCTCTCCTCATAAGGCATCGTTTCCAGACCTTTCACCATTTTAGTTGCCCTTCTCTGGACATGCTCCAATTTGTCAATATCCTTTTTGAATTGTGGTGCCCAGAACTGGACACAGTATTCTAAGTGAGGTCTGACCAAGGCAGAATAGAGCGGCACTATTACTTCCCTTGATCTAGATACTATACTTCTATTGATACAGCCAAAAATCACATTGGCCTTTTTAGCTGCTGCATCACACTGTTGACTCATGTTCAATTTGTGGTCTACTAGGACTTCTAGATCCCTTTCACATGTAGTCTCGTTCAGCCAGGTCTCTCCCATCCTATATCTATGCATTTCATTTTTCCTCCCTAAGTGCAGTACTTTACATTTCTCCGTATTGAATTTCATTTTGTTAGCTTTGGCCCAGCTCTCCAGTCTATCCAGGTCATTCTGAATTTTGATCCTGTCCTCTAGAGTATTAGCTATTCCTCCTAATTTGGTGTCATCTGCAAATTTGGTAAGTATGTCCCTAATTCCCTCATCCAAGTCATTGATAAAGATGTTGTATGCACTGGGCCCAGGACAGAACCATATGGCACCCCACTGGTCACATCTTTCCAAGACGAAGAGGAGCCACTGCTGAGCACCCTTTGGGTTTGGCTGGTCAACCAATTACAAATCTATTGAACAGTTAACTTGTCTAGCCCACATTTTACAAGCTTGTTTGCAAGAATGTCATGGGGAACCTTGTCAAAGGCCTTACTGAAACCAAGGTATGCGATATCCACAGCGTTCCCTTCTTCTACCAAGCTGGGCATTTTATCAAAAAAAGAGATCAGATTAGTCTGGCATAACTTGTTTCTCTGAAACCCATGTTGACTTTTTGTGATTATGGCATTGCCTTCTAAATGTTCACAGACTCTCTGTTTAATGATCTGCTCTAGAATCTTCCCTGATATTGATGTCCGACTAACTGGACGATAATTGTTGGGATCCTCTTTTTTCCCCCTTTTTGAAGATGGGGACAACATTTGCCCTCCTCCAGTCTGCTGGGACTTCTCTTGTTCTCCAGGAATTCTCAAAGATTATTGCCAATGGCTCTGAGATCACATTTGCCAGCTCTTTTAATACTTTTGGATGTAGTTCATCCGGTCCTCAAGATTTAAATTCATTTAGATTAAGAAGGTATTCCTGTACAATCTCTTTGCTTATTCTGTACTGGATTTCCCCTATTGTGTCCTTTGTTCCATTCTTCTCAGGTTGGTCCCCCTTTTCCTTTTCTGAAAACACTGAGGCAAAGAAGGTGTTGAGTAATTCTGCCTTCTCTCTGTCCCCTGTTAGCATTTTGCCATCTTCTCCACGTAGTGGCCCTTCTTCCTTCTTCCTCCTTTTGCTGTGGACATACCCCAAAAAACCCTTTTTATTGTTCTTAACCTCCCTAGCAAGCCTGGGCTCATTCTGCGCTTTAGCTTTTCTGACTTTACTCCTACACGTGTTCCCTATCTGTTTGAATTCTTCTTTGGTGATTTCCCCCTTTTTCCATTTACTATACATGTTCCGTTTAAAACTTAGCTCCGTTGAAAGTTCTTAAGTCATTCATCCTGGTTTCTTGAGACACCTCCCACTTTTCTTCCTCAATGGTACTGTTTGAAATTGTGCCTTCAGTATCTCCCTTTTGAGAAAGTCCCATCCGTCTTGAGGTCTCTTCTCTTTTATTCCTGACTCTTTTTATTCCTGACCATGGGATCACCCCCAGTATTTCCGTGAGTTTATTGAAATCAGCTCTCCTAAAGTCAAGAATGTGTGTTTGACTGTGCCTGGCTTCTCCTTTCCATTGTATAACAAACTCCAGGAGAACATGATCACTCTCACCTAAGGATCCCACCACTTGCACCCCATTAACCAGGTCATCTCTGTTGGTTAGGATCAGATCTAAAATAGCTGACCCCCTTGTTGCCTCTTCCACCTTTTGGACCATGAAATTATCTTCCAGGCAAGTAAGGAATTTGCTAGACCTTGAAGTTTTGGTTGAGTTAGATTTCCAGCAAATATCAGGATAGTTGAAGTCACCCATCACTACTACATCTCTCCTTTCTGCATGTGTGTTCATCTGTTCTAGAAAGGCATCATCCAATTCCTCTGTCTGACTTGGGGGTCTGTAGTAGAGTCCCACAATAACATCCCTGTTGTTTCCTTCCCCTTTAATTTTTATCCAGATGCTCTCCACCTGGCTTCCAGTATTGATGTCATGGATCTCTTCACTGGTGTAAATATCCCTGATATATAATGCTATTCCTCCTCCTTTCCTGTTTGGCCTGTTTCTCTTATAAAGGTTATACCCCTCTATTCCTGCATTCCAGTCATGAGATTCATCCCACCAGGTTTCAGTAATGCCTATTATATCATATTTGTTTTGTAGTGCTAGGAGTTCAAGTTCATCTTGCTTATTTCCCATGCTCTGTGCATTAGTGTAGAGACATCTAAGAGCATGTGTTCCCTTTACTTGCTGCCTGTGCAAGTTTTTTTGCCTCCCTCTGTTGGGTCCTTGCGCTGTTTGCCTTGTTCCCTCTATGCCAGTTTGACTATATTCTCCAGCCCTTTTGCCTTCCAGAATACTGTCTCCCTCCCCATATGACTCAGTTTAAAGCCCTCCTGATCAAATTCTTGAGACTGTTGGGGTTGCTCTAGTTCTGGTTTTCCAATACTGAGTAGAGAGTTGGTTGGACTACACAGTCTACAAGACATTCCACAGCTCGTCAGATTTAATCTCTTGAATGCTTTCCATTTAGCCCATGAGAAGGAGGCAATGTATCACCGTAGCCCAGAAACCTATTCTAACCGCTTTGTTAAAAAAAAAAAAAAGATGTGAAAGACTCAGATGTGCATGAAAAGGTCATGAGACCTGCAAAGATCTTTTCCATGAAAGAGCCTGGTTGCAGCCCTACTTCCTCTTGGGGTTAGTCTATATGAGGCAATAAAATGTGGACTGGTGCGCAGTAACATCAATTTGCAGCAGCATCCATTTGTTTTCATGGTTTTTTGGCAGGTATGCAAAGCTATCCATGTTTGATGTTCACACGGGCATGCCTATGAATCAGGATGGTGGGCACAAGTGAATTACTCACATTTTTATTCTTCCCAAGTTGCTGCTGCTGAACAGTATATTTTTAAAACTAAATCCAAGGTGCGGAAGTGCGACTTTCCATTTATACAAGCTTTAAAAAAAGTTTTGTTGCCTCAGCGCACAATTGCTACCACAAACATTCAACATGGCAGTTCTTGCCACTTTGTTACTAGTAATCTCCACCCTCCATGCACATCTGACCAATCAACAATCCACTTTCATCCTCGCCATGAATGCACTGCAATCCAAATCAGTTGTCCCAATGAGCAGGAATGCGCATTTCCCTCGCAGTTTTTTAAAAACTTCAGGAAAAGCCTTGAAGGCTTTTCCTACACAGTATAAGATGTTTTGGGGTCTCCTCCTTCTGAATATGGCAAATCACCACAGGATCCCATTTAGACAAAAGTTATTCTCCTCAAATTCTATGAGGAGTATTTTCACCATTCCCTTGGTTACAAAACAGATTCAACTCTACCTCAAGTAAGAAGAATAACCCAAAGAATGGCAGCTGTATCAATAAGCTCTATGCACAACCAATGAAATTATGCTTTCTTACGTAATCCATAGACCTATTCAGTGACCACTAAAAAGAATAAAGGAAGTGAAGCATTTGTTCCTTTAAAGCAGAGGTAGGAATCATGTGGCTCTCCAGATGTTACTGTATCACAACTCAGTATCCCTCCCGAGTGGGATGTTGGAACTTGTAGTCCTACAGCTTCTGGTGGGCTGTTTGATTCCTTTAAACCATACACTAAGTACACAAATTGACTGGGATGAACAACCTAGAAGTCATTATTCACTTGTTAAAAGTGGCTGAAGGGCCTGATGTTTATTAGTAGAAACCTACTTCTCTACCTCTGTCAAATTGGTTTTACAGGATTTGGACACTTCAATGTGGTCCAAAGTAACATGTTAACCTCAGATGTGGCTCAAATTAATATATTACTCTCAAGAAAACATAGAATAAATGTACACAGACATAGCTATCATTTGCAACCTTTGGTCATTACATTCATAGATTTAGAATTACATATTTGACCATATGCCCCCTTTACTGTTGTCTGGAATATTCAACAAATAGAATGAAGAATTCTGAGGTAACCACTAGCAACCTCAGAATTACAACTCAGTGTATATATAGTTTCAGTGATAACAGATATTGCATGTAAAATTATGTTTGCTATTGTATCATTCTGCAACATTCATTTCCTTAAAGCAGCTAGTGGCTATAAAGGAGCACAAGATTAGTTCCAAAGATGTTCCAACTGGAAGTTCATTAAAAGTATATGTATTTAATAAAAAAGCAATGTATTATCAGTTGTCACCAACTGAGGTGATCCGCATGTCCATCAGAACTGTGGGGTACTATCCGATAGGAATAATGCTCTCATTTCTGTAATGTCCCCACTGAATGTCTCTTTCTCAACACACACAATAGTCCTGATTCTTTTCCATTGTATTCCACAAAGTGCTTGTTTTACTGGCTTCTGTTACTGATTTCTATAAGTTCTCACTGAAATGAAGAAGTTAAAATAAAAGCCCCAAACACCTCCATATAAACACTATGTTCAAAATGATGTGGAGAGGAGAAAGTATATCTTGTTGTAATATATTACAGCAACACTAGGAAAAGAATACAGGTTGAGTCTCTCCCTTATCTGGAATTCAAAAATCCAAAATCTGTAACTTTGTGTATAAGGTGTATATGAAACATACATGAATTTTGTGCTTAGACTTGGATCCCATCTCCAAGATATCTCATTATGTATATGCAAGTATTCCAAAATCCGAAATATTCCAAAATCTAAACTACCTCTGGTCCCAAGCATTTTGGATAAGGGGAGACTCAGTCTTAGTAATATACACTTATTATTTCTATGCTGGTAGCCATATTGATTAGTCTGTTACAACAAAAGTAGGAGTCTTATGACACCTTTCTGCCAGCCTTTAAGATAACAAAAGATTGTCATTTTAAAAAAAATAATTCTACATCATGAAAAGTAAATAGAATACTTGCTCCCTGCTTCAATAGCCCTATTTAGGTGTTCCTTCCTCACATGATTACTTACAGAGACTTACAGGCAGTGAGATTCATCCAAAGATATCTGGAGGCCTTTATCTTCAGTTGCAGTATAAACAAACACAGTATATACACAACAAACCTCATTAACAAACTCAACAGCAATTTCACCAATATCCACCAACCCCCCTCTCTCTCCACAGCACCAGCCCACATACAATACATCTTGTGCTTCAGCTACATAGGAGTGTTTGATTATCATTCCTCTGCCTAGCCACAGCTGTGATTAAACCCACTTCAGCTGTGCTAGTCTGGTCTGTTGCTCCAACATTTTTTTCTTTTGCACTTAAAGCAATATTACCCTGATAGATTCAGGATGCTTATTTTCAAGCATTCTTCTAAATCAAGGATGGGCAACCTGCAGATGTTGCTGGACTGAAACTCTCATCAGTCCAAGCCAGCTGATATTGAAGGGCAATGGGGATTGCAGCCCAGCAACATCTGGAGGTTCTGTTTGATCTTGCCCAATATAATTTATACCACTACATCATTATTTCAGCCTGAAGATGCTGGTTGCACAGTGGAAGGGCATAGCTCACTGGCAGGCATTTTACTATTGTTCTTGTTGATTATAAAGATGATGGTCATGATGTTGTTACTGATTTCACAGTCTACCACATGTTACCAATTGGAGTTCTGGACAATAAATAATGCAGATTCTATTCAAGAAGTTAGGAATCAGTGAGGTATAGTTGGATAACGTGGCAAGTTCCAAGCAGTGTTGCTTTTTGTAATTGTGCTGCTGTGATCCTATTTAAGACAATTTACTATTGCACTTGTTAATTCATTTATATCCCACCTTCCCCCCACCACAATGCTGGGATGCAGGGCAGCTTACAAAATGTTAAAACCAATACAGAAAAAAATACATGTAAAAACATCCGTGAAACTATGCAAACGTTATGTTGAAATGCAATTACACTAGCTAAAGAATTAAAACAGTTTAAACATCCATTTAAAAACAGAAGATAAAAATCAGCCAAGACATCATATCATTAAAACCCATTTGTAGTGAATTCCCAAATGCCTGTTAGAATTCTTTTTTTTTTCACTTGCCAGCTTCTGCAAGCCACCCTAGCCTTCCTAAGTAGGGAGCTCCAAAGCCGGGGAGCTGCCACCAAGAGGGCCAATTTGCTAGGTTCGATCCCTGGTTTCTCTCATTAAAAATGATAAAGAATCATAGAGTTGGAAGGTAACCCAAAGGCCAATGGGGAGGCTGTTGAATTCATAGCAATAGACTCACTGCTGCTCTTCTCCCACACCCCATGTGACAGTAATCATGAAGAGACAGAACATCTAATATACAGTATGAACAAATCAGCAGAAGATCTTGGAGAGCAGACTGGAATCAAAGTAGATGGTGCTGAGCTAGATGGACTAATGGCCTAGGGATAGGACAGTTTTCATATGCTTTTTTTTTATTAGGTATTTATACCCCGCTCTTCAGCCACAAGGCTATCAGAGCGGCTTACAAATTGTTTTAAGCAATAGCTATTTACACATCTACACTGCATTAAACAGTTTCCAATGTGTGTTAGCTAATTGCCCCCACAAGCTGGGTACTCATTTTACCGACCTACGAAAGGATGGAAGGCTGAGTGAACCTTGGAGCTGGCTGGAATCAAACTTGCAACGTGGTGACATGCAGTACTGGCATTTAACCACTGCGCCACCAGGGCAGTGGTTGCTCATATGCCAAATCACATGGTAAATAGTCTGTGGCACATTTTGCTATGGATATTCCAACAGCCCATTAATGGTCTTGTCTAGTCAGAATGCAGCACTTACCTGAAAGGAAGCTTCTCATCATTTGGCTTGATGCAACGCACATAATGTGGTGTGGTGGCATTCAGTGTCTCCATAAGCAAATGTAAGGAGTTGCGGAACTAGAAAAAAAGAGACAAACAATTATATTTATTTTTTATTTATTTTAGCCCACTTTTTTCCCAAGGCTGGGACCCAAAGTGGCTCAGTTTTAAAAACACACAATTACAATATACAAAAAAAAATGCACATTAAAACAGAATTAAACCGCTTACATAATTAAAACAACATCAATATATGTAAATGAATAAAATATACTTAAAAATATTTAAAAGTTTTTAAAAATTAAAAACTTTTGAAAACAGCCCACCAAAACCAGATAGTTCTTTTAAAAGCCTACCTGAATAAAAAGGTTTTGGCCTGCCACCAGAAAAGCAGAAGTTAAATGAATGGGGTCTACAACAAAATGGTGTGCTGTTGTCATGGCCCCCACAAGGGGGGGCTGAAAGGGCTCTAGCCTGGGGGCCCAGGGGCCCAGGATTAGGAGGGGAGCCTGGCATTATAATATTGTAAGTTTTTATTATGTAAATCCATTTAGTTTAAAAATAAATACATATAACTATTAGTTTGGTGTCATCATTTAAACTGACTTATTTTAATTTTTATCCTAAATCCTGTAGAGCTGCCCTTAACCTTAGCAGTAGATAGCCACCCCCCAAAGATCCTGGCCTGGGGGCCTGCTTCAAGATGTGGGGGGCATGACTATTGTCGTTCATTTTGTCACCAGAATTTCTTTTGCTCTACCTACAGCCACATCAATTCCTCATTGGCACAACAATGAATTTTTAGTGGGACATTGAACAAGCATGTTGCAATGTAAATACAGAAGTTGTGCTGAAAGTAGTGTCATTCTACCTGATGCCCCACTGTTTTCTTGTGCTCTTTATTGGCGGCTTTCACAGTTGGACGGGCAGAGCGTATATTGATTTTCGAAGAAGCTCCCTTTCCAACTGGAGCCGTGGGCACAGGATCTTTTTCATCATGAAACAAATCAGCGATCATTGGGTACTGGAAGAAAGAGAGAAAGGCAGTGAGAGTCCAGTGTTCTTCTCACTACAAGCAATCAAGTCACAGAAACATTCCTCTTTAGCAAATTCAGACTCATCGCACTTGCAATGAAGGTGTTTAAAGCAGTCCGCGCTAAAATGTAAGAGACATCCTTGCTGCCTCTTGGAGCCAAATTAACTGTGATGCTAAACACATCACTTTCAACTGTTCGCTGTTACTTGGGCATACCTTAGGTAAAAGCCACTGTGGTGTAGTGGTTTGAGTGTTGGACTATGATCCTGGAGACCAGGGTTTGAATCCCTGCTTGGCCTTGGAAACCCACTGGGTGACGTTGGGCAAGTCTCACCCTGTCAGTCTCAGATGAAGGCAAAGGTTAACCCCCTCTGAACAAATCTTGCCATGAAAACCCAGTGATAGGGTCACCTTAGGACTGCCATAAGTCAGAAACAACTTGAAGGCACACAAAAACAACATACCTTGGTTAACAAACCCTCTGACAAAGAAGCTCCTTTTTACAAAGCCTTTGCACACCTACCCAGCTCCCCCTTTCCTCTTTGTCCTTTGTCTAGCTGGAAGTTATTTTAGCAGCATTGGAACTGGGAGATTGGTGAAGGAGAGCTGTAGAAACACAGACTTTCAGTGTCTGGTGCAGCAGTATGTCTGCAATAAACAATGCAATAAAGCTGGAGATGGGAAAGAATGAGATTCTACTCTAACCAACTCTACTGTAGCTGTGTGTGCCTGCCTACAACAGGCAGGGTAAACAGCAGCTGCTTCCAGAATCCCTCACTGAGTATGCATGAAGAGCAAAGCAGAGAGAAAAGGGGAGAGTAGATTATCTTGATTGACCAGCTAATCTAGCATGTTAAAATCTGTATGTGTTTGGCCACCAAAACAGAAATCATAAGATAAGGGGAGGCTGGTGAATGAAAAAGTCATCCCCAGAAATATTTATTGTATAAAAATCCTTCAAGCAATCTCTACAAGGTTCAAAATGTTTTTGTATATTTGTGAAAGGCTTTACTGACCTGGCTGTTTCATTTCACACATGCATAATTGAATAAAAGGTTTCCTGAAACAAGTTGAACTGCTCTTTGTGGGGTGTGGGTGTGGGTGTGGGAACCTACCCCTATCCTTTCCATGTTATTTCTGCCCATAGTACCAAATTTTCTGTTACAGAAGTGATGCTTAGGAACACATCTACTTTGTTTACTGAGATCTACCTGTATTTTATTTTATTTCATTGTACTGCTAATAGCAATGCAGAATGGGTTTTTCTTCAGGACCACAGCAAACAGGGAACATCTTTTTAACCCACTTGTACAATTAGCAGTTTATTATCCATTATTAGTGGTTAAGGTTTTTTAAACTTATTATTTATACTTTCATCTTAACACTGAGTCTGGTTTCAAGCTTTCTTTTATATCTATCAGCAGAATGAGAAGAAAACTCTTATGTTCTCTAAGCACATTCTAAAGTACAAAATAATTTCTAACAAATAAGACCACAGATGGTGCTTTCATATGGTTTGGGTCTGGGAGACTTAGACTCAAAGGCTAGTTTCACCATGATCTGAAAGGCTGTGGGAAGATCCTTCAGGTAACCTGTACAACAAGAGTATTAGCGGCCCATCCCACATGACTGCTGTGCCAATGCAATACAGTAAGGACTATAAAGCAAATTCACAAGTAAAAACATTTAAGAAAACAAGTGGAATCAGCAACAAAAGGTTGAAATATGCAGTATTCCTATGCAGCCATACTGTTTTCCAAGATATTTAATTCTACATTGTCCCCTAGAATTTTGGTGGTGGTGGTGGTGGTATTTCTATAAACATTGGGGTTCTCCCAGGCCCACTGATGCCCCCCCTCTAGGGCCTGGGGCTGGTAATGTTATGGCTACACAATATTCAACACTTAGTGAATTGACCCACAAGGCCATTCCATGCCTTGTGGAGAGCAGGAAAGATTGGAGAAGCACCTGGCTACATTCCTGTAGCCAGATGCAGAATGATTACATGAGCAATGGAATCTACTAGGGTTCTTCAGAGTTCTCACCACTGCTGTAATCATTTTATGTCTGGCTACAGGGACATAGCCAGATGCTTCTCCAATCCTGGCGTGTCCCCATGAAGCACAGAATGGCTGTGCAGGTCAGGGGTGCTTCAGAAATATACACTAAGATGGTGGGTGGGGGCTCCGGGCACTGTGGAGAAAGGAAAGGAATATCATCTCCCAGAGCACCCCAAAATGGATATAAACATGTGTAAGGGAAACATACAGATACATATTCCACTAAAAGGATGTTTCCGGGCACAGTACAAGGTGTTGGTTATGACCTTTAAAGCCCTACATGGCTTGGGTCCAACTTACCTCCGGGACCGCCTCCTTCCGTACGACCCTCCCCGCACACTTCGGTCCTCTGGGAGGAATCTGTTACAGTCTATGAAAACAAGGCTGTCGGTGACCTCCCAGAGGGCCTTCTCTGCTGCCGCTCCCAGATTATGGAATGGCCTGCCGGACGAGATCCGTCTTATTACCACCTTAGACAGCTTTAAAAAAGCGGTCAAGATGGATCTTTTCCGGCAGGCCTTTCCTGAATAATTATCCCGGCCCAAGACTCAGCTGTCCTTTCTAGGCTATGATTGTATGTTTTAATTTTTTTTTCTTCTAATTTATATATATATTTTTAATTATTGTATGTTTTTAATCCTTCATAATTTAATATTATTTTAAGGGGTGGGTGGGCTAGGGTATTGTGATTATGGAGTTTTTATATTGTAAGCCACCCCGATTGCGTTGCAGAGGGGCGGGATAGAAATAAAAAAAATTATTTATTATTATTATTATTATTATTATTATTATTTATAATCAGCATGGGGGATTGGAAGAGCCCAAAAAGTTACATTTTCAAGCTCTGCTTATTAGTATATGATAATAACATTTTATCTGCTTTTACACTTTTAAGGATCTGACAAAAGCCTCTGAAAGGTTCCAGACGTATCAAGGAAAAGAATGCGAACTTAGTATAAGGCTGGGCTGTGAAGAACAACTTTTTGCCATCACAGCATGCCTCTTGCATATTCTCTGCTTCACAGCACTTCTGTCATGAAAGAAACTGTGGTTAGTTCCATTTTTAAACCTTTCCCCAAGATACACATTAGAACTATATTCAAATAAAGCAGCATCTTCCCAGTCCTGCCTTTATTAAGACTAGAATTGTGATTTCTCATCAGTTGCTCCAACAGATTAATGGGCCTAACTTTGTTTGCATATCTGCCAAAATCCCACAGAGGAAAGAATTTGTTTGCATTGTATTATCATCCGGCCAGACACATGACGGTGTATTTGTTTTATGCTTGCTGGGTGTTATTTTAATTTTAACCGCCTACAGAACTCTTTTGTCTGTCCATCTCTTAGCTCCAGCCAGAGACGCTAACTCTCACACCTTCAGACAATCCACCTTCTGGTTCAAATGAGCAGAGCTTGCAAGTAATGCCTTACAAGTAACAGAACTACTTTGGAGGGTAACTTTTTGAAGTAATGAGGACATAGTGATGGACCTTTTTTGGAACAACATTTAAGCATAAAAAGTAATATTGAGTCACTGTTCCTATACCATGGCTATTAGTTGGGGAAATTTGGGGACATTTTCTGTATTTTTAAGTGCAATTTTTTAAACTTCTTATTAATCATACAGTTGCAGCATGTTAATACTAGGTAACTTTTAAAATAATGACTAACTGCAACAACATCACCACCATGAGCAATAATTTATTTTTCAAAAACAACAATGTTCCAAACTATGCCAAACAGACTATTTTATATAAGGGGTGAGGAACTACAGAAGGTGGGCACTTTCACCCTAGCCATAGGTAACTTCTGGTTTTCATTTCAGGGGCAACTGGATTTCAGGTGGACAGGTTGGGGTTGTTTTAAACTATAGATCATTTCTGGAACACTGACAATTTACCTGTTACTTGTGATTCCTCCTCCCCCAGTGTTTTTTTGGAGGGGTGCAGGGGAGTTCTATGGGAGGTACAAAAAGACCACAGTGGGATACATGAGGACCAAAGTTTATCATCCTGGATTACATATTGGAGACTCCAAATTTTTTTGCTGGGCTGGATGTGCTGCCTCTAAGCAGGTGCAAGGGTGTACTGGGGAGGCTGGTGTAGCCTACGGTTTGACCTATAGCACAAAGTAACAGTGACTGGTAAAGGAAAGCCATTGTGATAGGGATGAGAAAAGAAAGGCAGAAGAGAGGCAGTGTGGATGAAGAACAGAAAAAACTTCGTTCCAGGTGAAGTCTTGCAACATATGGTACTACAAGAAGCCAAAGGTCTGTCTAATACAGCATCCCAGAGATAGCTAGCAGAAGTCTATAAATCAACACAATACAGGTAAAAGCTTCCCTATAACCACCCACATAACTTTTCCCACAAACAAATTTGACATCTTATTCAAGATTAAGTCATATGATTGCTTAATTCAGCTGGCCCATCTCTTTTTAATTGTTCCAATTGGACATTGATCAACATGGTACAATAAAATGTTATCATTTTTGCACTCAGTGTAAGTAGAAGATGGGTGTGAAGGAATCCCTTTCAAGCTTGGACTCCAGTTCCAACCCTTGGGCTCCATTCACACCCTTTTACCCTTAGGAACATAGAATCATGGAGCTGGAAGAAACCATGAGGGCCATCCTGTCCATCCAGTCCCTGCAGGAATACACCATCAAATCACTCCAGACAGATAGTCATCCAGCCTCTGTTTAAAAATCTCCAAAGAAGGAGACGCTACCACACTCCAAGGTGTTTGAGTGTATCTGGTACTTGGGCCTCAAAGTTGCTGCTATTGGTTGTGTTGATCAGTGAGTTCAGTGTGATAAAACATGGCAAGTTCTCCCTTTCAACTTTAAATGAAACCAGTCAGTCACAGTTGCAGAAAATAAAACTAGAAAATATTTATTATATAACAATAAAGTTAAATATATATTCCTTGAACTCTGTCCACATTCCTGTCCTAACAATGTTTGGGCAACTAGCCAAAGGCTGATTACTACACAGCTGATAGTAGAGGCATAGCAGGGTCAAGCTAGTTACAGGCAAAGTAATCAAGACAGTATGCAGCCAGGCACTTACTTTACCAGCAAGCAAACCACAAGTCCACAAGCAAAGTTCAATATGTAAGATCCAAGTCCAGTAAACAGAGTTCAGGGTAGTCCAGCAAAATCCATGTCAGGCAAACAAAGACCAGAGTCAACAAACACAGTCCAGGTCCAATAAAGCAAGCAGGAACACAATGGGTACTCAGGTAGGTCAGATAATCTCCAACAACCCCTGGAGGGCAGCGCTGTGTATTTATAGAGCAGCAGATAATGCAGCCACTGCTTAACTAATTGCTGCTTCCTATAAATATGCTGAGACTGCCTCAAGCTCTCCTTTTGTTGTCTCACATGCTGTGAAGGTAGGTGTAGGTAAGTTGTTCTCTGTATCTGAAGGGGCAGGACCCTCTACCAGAGCTGGGACTGCACTATTGTCTGTGTCTGAGGCCTGTGGCTCTGGAACATCCTCCTGCTCTGGTTCAGCAGGTCCTGGCATGTCCACTGCTTCAGTCTCTGAGTCAGAGTCCCTTTCCAGGTTCTGGAAGCAGGGCACGACAATTTCCAGCTTCCAAAACTCCATTCAGAACTTAATCATTCCCTTCTCCTCACTAACCCTCACACTCTGTTTCTGACTCCTGAACTGTATATCAGCTTGCCCCATCTAACTCTTTAACAGACAACAATCCTCTAAGTTATATGCTTTTCCTCACAGGCCACCCTTCACAGCATTCCATGATTGGCTGGCCCTAACCAGGCTTGCCCAGCTTCGGGGGGGGGGGGAGGGAGGTTCTACAGCCTTCTCCTGTACTTGCTTGTTTTCTACATGCAGGAATTCCTATATAGAAGCATTAAAAAACACGGTCCCTACATGTACTCTGAAGTAGCACTGCCCATTTTGTGCCATCCTATAGACAGGGAATGCTCTGATTGGGTATTCCTGCAGGGCAGGGGGTTGGACTAGATGGTCCTTGTGGTCTCTTCCAACTCTTATGATTCTATGAATGTGATTAAGAGACTGGGTGAATATCAGGGAACTGCACACTCTCCTTCCTGGTCTTGAATCTCTTGCACAAATCTTCCCATCCTCATTCATTTGATGCTGACTGTAAACTCTTCTTAAAGGAAACCCTGGTGAGCCTAGTAGTAGTAGTAGTAGTAGTTGTTGTTAACTGCTGTCAAGTCAACTTTGACTTATGGAGTGCAGTCAAGGCAGGGCAAAGGCACAAATCTTTGGTCACAGAAAGGTTTTTTTGGGGGGAGGGGGGTCTAAAGAGAGAGTATGTCATTCCCAGACAGTCAGCACAATCCCCCAGGATAGGCATATATTTGTTCATATGAAAAAGCAAAGCAGTCTAAAACTTAGATTGCTTCAAAAGAGTATCAGTACCATTGCAAACAGCAGTTGCTGGGAGAACAGGAGGAGGAAGGTGCTACTGTACAGGAAGCCCCCCACTTATCCAACAGGTTAGGGATTGCAGAAGTGTCAGAAACTGGAACTGGTTGAAAAGCAGAACCCATACAGGGAACTTGAGGGAATTACAGTGGCTTGCTTGGGACTGCCTGCAAGCATCCACACACATGGACACTGCTTGCAAAGTCTCTCAGTCAGCTTGGTGACCTTTCCCCCTCTCTGCTCACTTTGCAAGCAGTGTACGCATGTGGTCAATACCACACAAGTCTCCATAAGCAAGAACTGTTGAAAGAGTGGATTCCTCATCAAATGAATGGAACTTGTCCTTAATTTGCAAGTGTCAAAAGAGTGAGTTGTCAGATAATGGGCTGTTGAAAGGGAGGGGCCTCCTGTACTCATTTTCTGTTGGTGGGTTTCCCATAGGCATCTGTTTAGCCACTGTGGGGTTGTTGGACCAGACTGGTCTTCGTTCTGATCCAGTGTAGCTCTTCTTATGCACCTAATGATTTGCGCAAGTTGGAGACTCTGACATTTAATTTCCCTTCTCCATTTTGGAGTGACAAATTTTGGGCAGCAGCCATAAAACTGTGGAAGTGACTAAAGGTTTTCTCAAAATTGCCAGAACAGTCAGGTGAAATCTAAGGCATGTGGAAAGCAAAGTATTGTCCCAGGAGCTCTCCAAGCTCTGTATCTCACAGATGAACATGACCATTTCAACAAGAAAAAAAATATTCAACATGTTTTAAGCTCGCCACAACTTTATAAGCATCACTCCAAGCCAAGAGCAGAAATGTGTTATGCTGCACTTTTCTCAGATATTGAATTCAGCCCCAACAAAGAACAATTCATTTTTTCTTGAACCTGCTCCCCAGTGTGGCCTTTATGAAAGCAGGACAGTGAAGAAAGCTGCTAGAAAGAAAATAAACTCATTTGGAATCTCATGCTGGAGAAGAGTTCTGTGGATACCATGGACTACTAAAAAGACAAATCAAGCCTGAGATGACTAAACTGAGGCTATTGTACTTTGGACATATCATGAGATGATGTGACTCACTGGAAAAGATGATAATGCTTGGTAAAGTGGAAGGCTGCAGGAAAGGAGGGAAACTATAGGTGAATTGATTCAATCAAGGAAACCATTTTCCTTAGTTTGCAAGACCTGAGCAGGGCAGTTGATGACCAGGGATCCTGGAGGTCTCCCATTTATAGGATTGTCCTAAATCAAAGTTGACTTGGCAGCAAATAACAAGGAGTTGAACTGGGTCATACCAAGAGCCCATCTAATCCACAGCGACCAAACAGATGCCAATGGGAAAGTCAAAAACAGGAATGAGTGCAAACCTCCCCTTTATATTCCCCAGTGAATGCTACATAGACTCATACTATTTTTTATCCTGGAAGTATGATATTGCCAACATGAACAGCAGCCACTGATAACTTCATCTTCCATGAAAATATGCCAGGTGTTAGTGGAGGTGGATATTATAAAGAAGCAAGAAGAGCTTCTACAGAAGAGCTTCAATGGAATTTTAGACTATCAGCATACATTCATTCATTCTCTCAGTCTATTATTCCTTTGGAATTAAGCAATCACAGTAAATTGAAAACAACTGCAAATCCCATTACAAGTTGAACATCCCTAATCCAGAAATCTGAAATCCTCCAAAATGCGAAACTTTTTGCTGCCAGCCATCAGCTTCCACTTTCGAGGCGGCAGCTGCAGAACTTCTGGTTGTTCCTCTCTCAGATCTTCAGTCTCGCTCCAGCCTTGCATCTCATACACAACAAAAGTAGGGAATGAATGAGACATGAAGCTAGAGAGAGACATGAGGCTTGAGAGAGAGGTGAGGATCTGTGATATGAAATGGTGGGAGCTGTGGATTCATGCTGAGCACACGTGGTTCCCCACCATTTCACAGATCCTCACTCAGTCTCTTTCCAGCCTTGTGTCTCACACAACACAAGTAGAAAATGAAAGAGACATGAGGCTGGAGAGATAAACAAAGCTGGGTAGAGACATAAGGATCTGTGAAATGGCAGGAGGTATATATGGCATATGTAGGTGTATATACACAGGTATTCCACAATATGAAAAAAATCCCAAATACAAAACACTTCTGGTCCCAAGTATTTTGGATAAGGGATATTCAACCTGTAAATCTTTTGGTTGCAAAAGATATAGAGAGGGCATAGGGAACTGGCTATTATTCTAATGGTCATCACAAAACCTGAGATATCATCCAGTCCATAAAATATTATGTTAAACTCCATCATACACATCTTCCAGTCCAGACATTCTTGTAAATTTTGAGGTAAAGAGAAAATGGTTATGCAACTCAATGCTAAACTAGCTTGTAAAAAATTCATAGCACAGAAAGGTTATCTTTTTTAGGAATACAACCCACAGGTTTGAAGTACAACTCATATGGCGAGTGGCTGTGGGGATTCTGGGAGATGTGTAGTATGTGGGGAAATAATAATTGTAATGTAAAAGCAATCTTGTGTACCCCATTCACATCCTAAGATAAGTCTAGGTTTTTTCCCTGCATGCTTCTGTTCTCCCAAACTCCCTTTCTCTTATTTCACTGGGCACTTCCAGCCAACTGGAACGCTGGGTCATTCAACACATGTTCTAATTTAAATTTTATTGCTCTGTGTAAGTTCTCTTTTAAGTTAGAGTCTCCATGAAGCTGTAGCCATCTTATACTTGTCTTTGCCATCTTATCTAGCCATGCCATGATGTCCTAGCCATGCTGCTGCTATGAAACCATGCCATGATGTTTGCTTTTCAAATCACCATGCAAGCCTCTACCGCTAAAGGCTGGGTGAGTCTTTCTACCCTAAATCCCCCTAGTTATTTAGGAACTCTTCTTAAAGTTTGTTTTAGTATGTAGATTGAGATTGATATATCTTCAGTAAACTTTTGATTTGCATTTTTAAACTGACTCCTTTGTTTTTTGTAATGAGTCTAATTTAACTGGGTGATCACAGACCACAGACCTCTGAATACACTTTTAAATGTTAATTGAGCTTGTCTCAGCATTCTTAAGCCACTCTGCATGAATCTGAAAGAAAATGATTTTAACTCCTTTTTAAAAGAAGATATTTTTATTGCTTTTTAAAAGGGCTAGATCCCTGGAATTTTTAATACATTTTAATTTTTTCGACTCATTCCTCCTACAAGATGCATTCCAAAAAGTAACTTTTCTAAGCTCTGGGGGAAATGTGCCTGTTTCCTTCTGGCAAGGATGGGCAACTGTAGCAGGCCCTGGGGCCACTTTTCTGTTGCTGGTTCCTTGTGGGTGGTGGGTGGGGACAAGGACTGTCATAAATGCCAAAGAAACAAACTGACATGTCTGGAAGTCCACTTAAGGTTTTGAAAACCTGGCCTTGTGATAGATGGGAAAGAAATCCAGAGGAAAAGAAGTGGGGTGGGAAAGACAGGGCTTAAAACCCTTTCTCCTGTTTCTGTTGTTTGCAGATACAAGAGAAGAACTTGCTGGAAAACCATTAAAAGTATGGTGAGGATCAAACGCTCCAGAAGTGGTTGCACTCCTGCTTGTAGTATCTCCAGCCAGCATGGCCCATGGTCTGGGCCTGGGGGAGTTTTAATCTAACAACATGCAGAGCCACAGGTTCCTCACCCCTTGTTTGGGAGAAAGCCATTCACTATGGTCCACAGTCCAGCCCACACAAAGAGTCTCCCAGACAGCAGAAAGCTTTTGTGTAACTCACATGCTGCTGCTACCAAAATAGAATCTTGCTTAGAATACCATGAACACACCTTTTGTGTTCTTTATTGAGCCTTGGGCTCTTTTTGTCTGCTTGCTTCTTTGCCCTTCTCCTCCGGCCCCCAGTGAACCTACACCCTCACAATGCAGTGGAATTAACCTGCTGCAGATAATGGTGTTATCAGCCCTCTGCAGTCTGATGTTTGCTTCTTTGGAGAAAGCCCCTTGCTGCCTCAGCTGTCTCCACCTGCCTGCTCTCTTAGTTCTGGCTGATTTCCCAGGAGTTCTCGTAGGACTTTTGCCCTCGAGTTTCTCCAGGTAAAAACAACAATCAGGAGATAAACAAGGAAGAAAGAGGTGAACATGTAGCTCTGGGGAATAAGCATTAGTCTTAAATTGGACTGCTTTTTAAAAATAAACTATTTACAACATGAAATGAGTTTCGTGCTATCTGCAGATCACCCTGGTGTTCAATAGCAACCTTGCTTGGAACTGCTGAGCTCTGCAGTTTCATGTGTGTGCACGTGCACAAGACAGTCTGGTTGTAATTACAATGTAGAAAGTTTGAGCACTGCTCAGGATCACATTTTAAAATGTAGTGCTGTCAGGAAGACTGCAGTTTGGTCCTTATTAGAAATGCAGGAAACTGACAAGGCACATTGAAAGACTGTGGCTTGATGATGTTGGCACAGGTCTGCCCTTCTGCATTCAGAATCTGGAAGGTTACTTTTTTCAAAAAGTAAGCTTCCAAATCACTCATTGCTCTGATCTCGCAGCAAGTCATTACTTGTTACTGTTACCACAGTCCAAAAAGATAGCAGAGGTACTTGTTAGTAACAAAGTACAGTCGTCCCTTCACATTCGCGGGGGTTACGTTCCACGGACCCCCACGAATGTGAAAAATCCGCGAATATTGTTTGCCCCCCTCCCCCGCCAAAGCGACCATGGGGCCTCCAGAAGCCCCATAGTTGCTTTCCCCCGCCTCCCCACTCCCTTCCTAGGCCTTCCTGGGGCCTCCAGAGACCCTCCCGAGGCCCCGTGGATGCCTC
This sequence comes from Gambelia wislizenii, assembly GCA_030847615.1. Lineage (NCBI taxonomy): Eukaryota > Metazoa > Chordata > Lepidosauria > Squamata > Crotaphytidae > Gambelia > Gambelia wislizenii. The sequence continues at coordinate 430,340,832 of JAUMIR010000002.1, read as the reverse complement.
CCCAGCCCTCCCCCCTCCCGCCCAAGCCCTCAACGGGGCCTCTGGAGAGTCTAACATCCTAACATCCTGCTTCGCAACAGCTGCAGAGCTGTTTGGGCTGGAAGTCAACCTGAAGAAAATGGAAATTCTTTACCAGTCTGCACCACAGGACAAACACCATCATCCCCACATTGCCGTCAGCAATGAATGCTTTTATCAGGGCTGTATACATACAATCCTAAATATACATTGGACTGACTATGTGACAAATGTTGCTGTCCTTGAGCAAGCAGGGATCACCAGCATTGAAGCCATGATATTGAGAACACAGCTGCGCTGGGCAGGGCACGTTTCTAGGATGGAGGACCATCACCTCCCAATAATAGTACTCTGTGGTGAACTTGCCATGGGTCAACATAAGAGGGGAGCTCCAAAAAAGCGATACAAGGATTCCCTGAAACAACATCTCAGGCTTGGCCAAATTGATCACCAACTATGGTCTGCCCTGGCTTCACATTGGGAGGCATGGAGACGCACTATCCACAATGCTGCAGCCTTATTTGAGAACTCATGCCAAACAAGTCTTGAAGAGAAACGACAACACAGAAAGAATCACAACCCGGAATCATCGCCCAAGGAGACCCTCTGTTATGCTTTCTGCAATCGGACTTGTTTATCTCGGATTGGCCTTTTCAGTCATCAGCGCGCTTGCAGAAAGTGTGGGATGAGTCCTTCCTAAATCTTCATTTGCGAAGAAAAGCCAGAGAGAGACTATAGCACCACAGGGAAATATAGGGGGATGCTCTCTGGTTCCCCCAATTGGCCAATTCTGATAATGCACTTTGAAAATTCTGAGAAAAATACAAAAGACATTACAAAGAAATAATTTTCTGCTATAGGATGTAGCAGCCATCTATTTAGCCATTCTCCTCCCTCTCCCATTGCTTATACTAAATCAGTGCATAAACCCAGTAATGAGTAACAGGCTGACCACCCATTTCTGTTCCACTGAAAATTAATGAATTATAGCTATAACCATTACAAACAAAGAAGTAACTTCATTTCAGAGTGTTGCTGCAAAAAGAGCTAAGTTCTGATCAAATAACCACAACTTCAGGGTGGTTCTCCTAGAGATGTCTCTGGTAGGTTTCTGGGAAGTGGGATAGGAGGATCAGCTTTCACTGGGGTGACAATTTGAGAAAATCCTAAAAAAGATGACTGTGAACATTAAAGCTATCAATAACTACAAGTCATGATTGGCTATGTATTACTTCCAGAAGCAGAAGAAGCATCTTTTTCAGTTACCAGACATGGGAAAATACAGGCAGGAAAACAAGTTGCCCTCCTGTCCAGTTTGTGTTCGTCCCAGAGGAACCTAGCTGGTCCTGTAGGTATAGAACACCTTCATTTGATACAGCACAGCTCACTTGATATACTTAATTATACAAGAGTATATATGATAATGTAGAAAGGCAAACATATATGGCTTCTACATATTCAAAACACCTAGCATCACTGCCACCATTGTTCTGGTGTAGCTATTTGGTTAGTGCTGGGCTCATCACAAAGCAAGGGACACACCCCACACAATTATAATTTCCACATTGTATGTTGTTTTAGTATCCACTGTTTAGTTAATCAGTATCTACCCCGAGTAGGGTAGTATAATGGAAAAAGGTACTCTGGAATCTGTTGGAAAAAGCTGAGTTGGCTTACCTTTTTTCATCCTAGCCAGAGCTTGGGAAAAGTTATTTGTCACCATGGCAAGGAGATTCTGGGAAATTTAGTCCAAAAATAATTCCCATCGCCCCCCCCCTTTTCTGTTTTATAGTTGTATCTTCCACCCATCTTTCCCACTTCTCTTTCCAGTACATCAGAGTGCAGTGTTGAGTTGGAGTAATATAATGTTGGCTCTGTTTGGATTAGTGATGGTTGAGGAATCTAAGCTTTGCAAATGCCAATATGGACTGACTTGTCCTGCACCTCCAGGACTAACATGTGAATGGGAATTTAGGTATCTAGTAGCTTTCACACTACCAACATTTTCTCCTGTAGTTCTTGATTCAAAAAACATACCCGACTTTGTTTTAAAATGAAAGTTCTGAGATAAAATATCCCACCTTTGCCTTCTAAGCAGCATAGATGGCTTTCTTCCTCCCTACTTTGGCCTTGCAACAACACTGTCAGGTAGATCAGGCAAAAAGGCAGTGATTACCCAATGAGTTCAATAGGAATTTGAACCTGAATCTCCCATATCCCAACGCAACACTCTAACCACTACACAACACTGGCTGTCATATTCTACCACTATGTGAATTTTTGTTTGTACATTTTAAAAAAAATAATTTGCTTTTTCATTTGGGCAGAGTAGATGAAAGAAATACTATAAAAATCAAGTGGCTGTAGGAAACATACTATAATCTATGCTGAAATTAAGAAAGGATAAACAGAAGTAACACAGAGAAGAACACTGACAGTTGTATATGATCACATAACCCATATTGCTTCAAACACAATACTCAAACATACTCGTAAAAATGTCAGATCAGAAACGGACTGATTCATACAGCCCTAGTTTGGATGTAGAACAGGAGCACATCATTTGCAAACAACTGACTGAATTCAGAATTAATCCACTCTAGAGTAGACCCACTGAGATGAATGAGACTTAAATGAGCTCTGGCTAATAAGTCTGATTCATTTCAATTGGTCTGCTCTAGGTAAGACTAATGTTGGATTTACTCCCCAAAATAGCATCCATTTTGATACTAGATGGGTGAACAAGGGAGCCATTCTCTTATCCATATGCATACAATACACACTTACCACCATATCCTTCCCCCCCCAAAAAGCAAAGCAGGGTCAGGGCTTGTTTGTATTTGAATGGGAGACCACAAGGGAATACCTTGTATCTCCAGATAAGGTTAGCAAAGAATCTTGCCTGAAAACCTGAAAAATCATTGCTACCAGTCAGAATTAATAATACTGGGTTAGATGGCCCAACAGTGTAATTTGGTATGCGGCATCTTCCTATGTTCATAAGAAACATCCTATAAAATAGATTAACATCTACACAAAAGATTAACAAAAGCACTGGAAGTATCACCAGCAGCAAGGAATCCTAAAGCAATAGCCAGATGGAGAATTAACCTCCTTTGGTTCTCTTGAGACATGGGTACAACCTACCTCTGGTTCAATAGGTACAGGAACCTTTGGCCCTCTCAATGTTTGGACCTCAACTCCCAGAAGCCTCAACAGCATGTCCTTGGTAAAAGACAGTGGGAGCTTTAGTCCAAACAAACAAGAGAGTCAACAGGTTTGTGGTAGAGCCTGATGGAAAACAAGAACAAACAGCAAGTTGTCTTACTGAGCCAGACCATTGGTCTGCCCAACCACTCAGACTGGAAGCATCTCCTGAAGGTTTCAAACAGAATTTTTATTCAACCCTACCAGGACATGCTGAGGATTGAACCAGTCAACTTCTGAAAGCAAAACATTTGTTCTGTCACTGAGCTACAGTCCTTCCCACAGTTAAGACCCAACTATTGTGCCCTTGTCCATCCCTCTCTATGGCCATGGGAACTCTTATAAAATGTATGGAAATACTGTGATGAGAGTTCACACTTATTTTGGGTAACCCAGGATGAAAGTTCATCTACAAAAATTAAACCTCAAGCCAACCATTAAGGATGAGAAGGAAGAGGACGAACTTGAGCAACGACAACGTGTAATTTTACAGAGCAAGATTTTAGCCTATCTACTGTCTTCTCTCCCTGACCCCCAGTATTACAAATGTTACCTTGCTGGCCTTCAGTATGTTTATCTGCTCTTCATGCACAGTATCTCTGTTTTTCTCCAGAAATCCATCACACTGGTATTCCACCTAGGACAGATTACAGAGGAAAGTGAGGGTTAAAACTCTCAATACAGATTACTCTAGTTATCTATGAAGCGGGTTGGACAACGACTAGAGCGCAACTGGCGGAAAACTCGACTGATCTGACAGGACTCGACATAGGAATTTTCTTCGGTCCTATCGAGAGGCAATACGTGCAGCGCAGAGATCCTTCTCCTCTGCACGTATTGCATCTGCAGAGTCCCGTCCAGCAGAGCTGTTTAGGGTGGTAAGCGAGATGACGCAGGTTATACCTGCGCAGAACCCATTGCTTAACCCAACAACGGCCTGCTGTGATGCATTTAACAACTACTTTGCAGATAAAATCTCTCGGACAAGAGCCGACTTAGATGCCAGCATTTTGACAGAAACAACTGACGAGGTGTCCAGCAACTCCGTTGATGTAAGTTTACTGAATCAATTTCAATCTGTGACTACCAAGGACGTGGACAAGCTACTTGGTAGAGTGAGGAAGACGACCTGCTCTCTTGATCCTTGCCCTTCATGGCTGGCCATCCGGTGGGGGGGTACCTTGATGGTGTTCCTTAAGGAAATCATCAATGCATCCCTCAGAGAAGGGTGTGTTCCATCCTGTTTAAAGGAAGCAGCGGTTAGGCCGCTCCTGAAAAACCTTCCCTAGACCCCCTGGACATGAACAACTATAGGCCGGTTTCTATGTTACCATTCTTGAGCAAAGTGATCGAGAGAGCAGTTGCTCTTCAACTCTAAGCGGTCTTGGATGAAACTGATTATCTAGACCCATTTCAAACTGGCTTCAGGACGGGATTTGGAGTTGAGACTGCCATGGTTGCCTTGACTGATGATCTGCATCTAAGCATCGACAGGGGTGATGTGTCCCTGTTGGTGCTTCTGGACCTCTCAGCGGCTTTCGATACGATAGATCATGGCATTCTCTTGGATCGCCTGAGGGGGTTAGGAATCGGAGGCACTGCGCTCCAGTGGTTCCGGTCCTTCCTCTCGGACAGGTCCCAGAGCGTGCGGCTTGGGGACAGCTGCTCCAGCAGAAAGGAGCTTACTTGTGGTGTTCCGCAGGGCGCCATCCTGTCCCCGATGCTGTTTAACATCTATATGAAGCCGCTGGGTGAGCTTATTCGGAGTTATGGGGCTGGGTGTTATCAGTACGCTGATGACAACCAGATCTATTTCTCCTTGTCCCGATCATCGGCCTCGAATTCCAATGGCATCTCTCCTCTTAATGACTGTCTTAAAGCAGTAATGGGCCGGATGAGGAAAAACAGATTGAGATTAAATCCAGACAAAACGGAGGTGGTCAAGGTAGCGGCCCCGAAACCAGGAGTTGGGTTGCAACCGCCAGTCCTGGATGGGGTCACGCTCTCCATTAAGAACTGTGTTCGCAGTCTGGGGGTGCTCCTTGATTCATCGCTTCAGTTGACGAGTCAAGTGAACGCGACGGTCAGGAGCGCTTGCTATCAGCTTCGGCTGATACGCCAGCTGCGCCCTTTCCTGGAAGTAAGGGACCTCGAGACTGTGGTGCACGCGCTGGTAACCTCTCGTCTAGATTTCTGCAATGCGCTCTACATGGTGCTACCCTCGTGCTTGGTCCAGAAACTTCAGTTGGTACAAAATATGGCAGCCAGAGTGGTCTCAGGAACATCCCGGAGAGATCATATAACTCCAGTATTAAAATCTCTCCACTGGCTGCCTATCAGTTTCCGGGCCCAGTATAAGGTGTTGGTTATCACCTTTAAAACCCTAAATGGCTTGGGTCCAACTTATCTCCAGAACTGCCTCCTCCCATACAATCCTCCCTGCGCACTCCGGTCCTCTGGGAGGAATCTGCTTCAGCCACAAAAATCTAGGCTGTCTGCAACCTCCCAGAGGGCCTTTTCGGTAATTGCCCCCAATTTATGGAATGGCCTGCCGAATGAGATCCGTCAGTTGACAAGCTTGAGTAGCTTTAAAAAAGCACTAATGACGGATCTCTTTCGCCAGGCCTTTCCTGATTAGATCCCGGCCTCAGGAGCTCAGTCTCCTGGCTTTTTAAAATTTATGTATATATTTGTTTTAATGTGTTTTTAGTTAGAAGGTTTTAATTTCATAGTGTTTAATGTCTTTTTATGGGGGAGGGTGGGGTGGGTGGTGTTTTTAGTCTTTATTATAATGTTTTAATTGTTAGAAGCCGCCCCGATGATGATGATGATGATGATGATGATTAATACATCCAGATATTCTTCAGCTACAGGGACCATCCATATAAATGCTGGGTTACTTTCCTCTGCACTCCAAAAACAAGTTTAAAAATACTCCTCTTTCTGGCACTCTAAATTAGAATCTGCCCCCATGATGGGAAGCTTAAATTACTAGCTTTTTTGTTCTAAACTGAATCTCAGTGAATAAGGAAAAAACTTACTCAGTATCTGGCCTAAATGCAATTGCTCATCCCAATCAGAATAAACAGACTGAATCAATTGCTAAATGGCAGGTTAACAGTTATGTAAATCCCACTGTTTCATTGGGTCTTCTCTAGGTGGAATTAGTAATTGGAACTAGTTGTCTTTTTAATTTGTCTTGTTGTTTTCAGAATCTTAGCAATTATGAGAATGAAAAACTGGGATTTCAACATGAGCCTATGGAATGCATGAACATGTTTAAGAGCTGTATGGAGTTGAAGGTTCTGGCATTAAGCCAAACATGCCTTTTTTTGGCATATTTTTTTTATCCAATTAACAAGTAAAACCTTCAGAGAAAATATCCACATACCTCAAATAATAGCACATTACTTTAATTTAAGGTAAAACAAAGGAAAAAGTCATTCTGGAGAAACATTATAGTCAAATTGTTTCTTGTTTGAAGAACAGTTCATGTTTATCCCACCCTCCAAAGAGCGAAGCAAAAAGTACACCTGAAAAGAGTGTACCGGTACTTGTTTCTCTCTTGGGTTGGCATTAACAGAGCTAGAAAACAAAGGGAGATTTTCCATGTAACAGAGAACTGACTACAAGGAGAATCAATGACATCTAATGAAGGTGGAACATAAGTTCGCAAGAGCCATGCTGGATCAGCTCAAACGCCTTTTTGAAGGAGGAGCACACTCCTCCTTCTCATTACCTTATCTGCAAAATGCACAACAATAAAGGAAGTGTTTGACATGCGAGGCTTTTGGAAGTGCTGGCTGCTGCCGTGGCGATCGTACAGTTTCTGAGCCCAGTTCTGGTCTGTTCCCTTGGGGACCTAATTTAAAAAAAAGAAAAGAGAAGAGAATGGAAAGGTATCAACACAGAAACAGGGGAACTGAGTCAAAACAGCCCTTATCCTGACTTTATGAACTGTTCATGTTAACATAGCTCCCAATGAAGATCTGCACTGCCGATTCATTAAACATCAATGGTAAGATTACGTAGTGCAGTTTTCTTTTAAATTTACCCAAAGGTTAAAAATATGTATTCTTATTCTTAGTCTTCTTTTTCTGTTTATATCCCACTTTTTTTTTCCAGTTCGGGACTCAAGTCCACTTCCAACAGTTAAAACAGAGTTAAAAATTCACAGCATGTAAAAGTTAAAAATTTAGTAAACTATACAAAATATTAAAATTAAAGATAGTAAAAACATAAACCAGTTTTTTAAAAAAAATCAAACAAAAGTCCATTGCATTATAGAAGGCCCCAAAAAATCAATTCTCAAAGACCTGCTGGCTATAAACAGGCCTTCTTCATACAAGGGTGCTAATCTAGCCTTTCTGGAGAGGCAGTTCCAGAGCTTGGGAACATTCACAGAGAAGGCCCTCTCCTGTGTTCCCACCAAGTATACCTGTGACAGTGGTGGGACAGAGAAAAGAGCCTCCCCAGAAGATCTCAAAACACAGGCAGGTTCATCATATGTGAGATTAAGATCCTCCAGATAACCCAGACTTAAGCACACAGGGTTTTATAGCTCATAACTGGCACTCTGAATCGTGCACAGAAATGGACTGGCTGCCAGTGGAGCTGTTGCAACAGGGGAGTTGTCTGCATATGTAAGTATAAGCAACTATGTCCCTTTGGTTACTAATATTGTGAAAGTAAAGGGACAAGCCAAATATTTATGTAACACTCACACTTTGACACTCACATGGTACATATGCATTTTGTACTTGTTGGAAAATATAGTTTGCAGTCCAATAAGTGGAAATGGTTTTGCCATTGAAGGGTTAACTGAGAAGGCATATGAGATGAGCTGATGTAACTTCCTAAAGTTTTACTATTGGGCAATCTGGGATGAAGGGGGAGTGTCTGAGTGTTCTTCTTTGTTTCCAGAAGCCATGTTATCTAACAATCCTCATGGACCTTTGAACTGAGAGGACCCCGAAAGGGGCGTTCTGAATTTAGACTTGTAACAAAGTAGTTTTTAAGTATTTTTAACCAGTTTTAGTCTGTTTTGATGGTGTTTTTGTTACCTGCCAACAATGAGCTCTCTAAACTGAGAGTAAAGAAACTGTTGTACTTTTTAAACTAACTTTGAGTCTTGAGTGGTTATTTTGGTAGTTAAATAACTTGGGAAAAGACAAAGGGTGTTTGGTTATTAACTAAGCAGTGTTTTTACATGCATGCTAACATTCTGACGCTAGATGCTGCGTGTGCATTAAGCTTGCTATACTCTGCTAAAGTTGGCTGCATTGTCCACCAACGTGTGAAGTGCAGTGTGGATGTTTAAACAGGGACAAAATACCCTGATATTTTAAACAGTGTATTTTTACACAATTTCCAACAGTACTTATGCGTCTGACCATGTGTACAAAATAGTGGTGCCACTGTTAGTCTCACAAGAGGTCTGGGTACCCCCACATTGCCACCATTACTTGGCAGCATATGCTCAGCCTATGCTTCTGCATAGAGGTTGAACTGGGTAGAGCCTATGAACAGTGAGGATGAATTGCATGCCACCACCCCACCACTGAGCCTATTTGATGGTCTGATGTTGCCAAAGTGCACACATAGTCCAATCTGTTGCCAATAGAAGGGAAAACTCTCCTCTCTCCCTGTGTTTCAGGAATAAGGTTCATGCAGTTCTAACGTAACATTAACATATACAGTAAATACAAGTTGAATATCCCTTATCCAGAATTCTGAAATCCAAATTACTCCAAAATCCACAATTGTCTGCATGGGTGGCTGAAATAGCAGCACCTTTGCTTTCTGATGCTTCAATGTACACAAACTTTGTTTCATGCATAAAATTATTTAATATATTGTGTATAAAATTACCTACAGGCTATGTGTATAAGATGTATATGAAACAGAAATGAATTTGGTGTTTAGAGTTGGGTCTCATCTCCCAAGATATCTCATTATGTAAATCCAAGTACTGTATTGCAAAATCAGAAAAAAAGCCAAAATATGGAACACTTCTGGTTTCAAACATTTCAAATATGGGATACTCAACCTGTATAGGGCAATTCCACAGTCTCACTGAACAAAGGCTCTACACAACTAACCATAGAGGGACTCCAAACCACTTACTCAGATATTTGATGGAGGTAGCTAAGATCTGAAGCTCATCAAAGTGTACCATCTACTATGATAGTGCTTCTTAAGCTATCTGATGTGGAGAATTAGTAAAGCAAGTTCCCCCCTCCCCAAACGATCAAGGGATTGACATGCCCATTTACTACCACTATTTTTTCTTTATTTCCTGGAAACTCACAGTGGGCTGGCAATCGATAGCTCATGAACTGGCACAACTCCAAACACCACTAGTTTGAGTAGCACTCTAGTGAACTGTAGCCCTGCACCACCGTACAGGAACATGCATGGTGGCAAAGACAAATTGGGACATTTTTATTGGTCACACTTCCAATAGATTGAGAATGAGCAAGCTGGACATTTTTCATTTTATATTAACATTTTTTCTTACAACTCTTATTAGGCATTAACATTTTAGGACAAAGTCACTGATGCAAAGAGAACAGTAAACGAACATTCCAAAAGAAATTTAGTGCAAAATTGATTTATTCAGGTTGATTATTTTATTCTGCCCAAATAAGTAGGTTCAACTTTTGTGGTAAACAATAACTTCTCCAGGTTTAAAAACACAAAGTACCGGTATCCTAATTGCCCAAAGCAGAAACACACAGATGTGGAAAACACATCTTTCAACAGCAACCTGACAAGCATTTTCTCTTAGTTTCATTACCTCACGAAACATTCAAAGGCCCCTCTAGTTTTCTGTTTAATTATTATACTGAACAGAACATTTTAAAAAATGGCTTTCCATACAATTTCACTGTGTCATCAAGATATGCTACTTCTGGTTATTTACTTACTCAGGTACTCTTATAATGTAAGTATCTGACAGGTATGCATTGGTAACACCTTCCTAGGATTTATTACAGTGCTAAACTACTTTATTTATTCAGCATTCACTGAAACAAAGGCTGTACTTTCTCCCTGATGTCTACTGACAAAACACAAAGAGCACTGCTCTTCAGCTTCCAAAGCTCTCGGGCTAAAACATCTCTCAGAAACACCCCACAATGCACTGTCAGTGTTTCAGCAATAATAAAAGGGGTTCATAAAACATTTGGTTCAACCTGAAATATTTTGCTGAAAAACTTTGTCCCTCCTGCACCCATTTCAAGATGTAGTGAGTACTCTGGGATGTTGGGTTGCAGTGGGGAGAACGAGAGCATTGACTCCCATTAGCCCCCAAGATTTTTTCCTGCAGTGCCCAAATTTTTAGCATTCCAGAGAGAGAGAGAGACTTTGAAAACCGTTCACACCTACAACCTTTCTTTTCTTTGCATTCCCTCACTTAGCCACAGAAACCCAGAGGGTGATCTTGGGCAAATCACTCTCAATCTGACTTAGAGGAAGGCAACAGAAAACCTCCTCTGGAAAAAAAAATCTGGCCAACAAAACTGTATGATAGGGTTGCCATTAGTCAGACTCAACTTGAAGGCACAGAACAACAATAAAAAAATGGCCGTAGGAACTGAGTGGACACAGGGAGGATGGTGCCACTCCAGCATGTGACAGAGGGCTTGTCTACATGTGGGGCAAAAAAAGGTTTTGCCCACATGCCCCTGCATTCCCTGCTAAGCCCTGCACATTATTATACTCCACAGGGACATGTCTTCACTATTCCTGTGGAGTTTCGGCCACCACCACCACTGTCGCTGCCACCACTTACTGCGACCAATTTTAAGGCTCAGGAGGCAGTTTTTGGCTGAAGAGAGAGGTTTTCTTCCTTCCCCAGCTTGGCAGTGCTGCCTCCTCCGCCCGCTCTTTTGCTTGCCTGTCACCTCCTGAGCGTTTCCATTGCTTTCTTCAAGCTTGAGTAAAGCAATGGAAGCACTTCAAGGAAGTAACGGCAAATGAGAGAGTGGGCAGAGGCAGCACTGCTGAGCTGGGGAAGGGAGAAAAACTCCTTTCAGCCAGGAACTGCCCCTGGTGCCTTAAAACTGGTTGCAGTGTCAGTGGTGGTGGTGGTGATGGCAGACGGTGGTGACGGCACCTGCAGCAGCAGTGGAAACTCTGCATAAAACCCCAAATCCCACATAATGTGCAGCCTTGTTATATACTGAACTGCTGTGAATCTGGGCCATGCTGTGTGTGGCTGGATAGCCCCAGACATGGCCCCCACAAGGGGGGCTGCTGACAGGGCTCCAGCCTGGGGGCCCAGACACCCGGGATTAGGACGGGGGTCCAGTGTGATATTATTGTTAAGTTTTTATTATGTAAATCCATTTAGTTTTTTTAAAATATATATATATATATATATATATATATATATATATATATTACTTTGGTGTCATCATTTTAACTGACTTATTTTAATTTTTACCCTAAACCCTGTAAGAGCATCCCGCTGTCCTTAACCTTAGCAGTAGGTAGGGGGCCCACCAAACATGCTTCAGGGTGTGGGGACCATGGCCCCAGATTCAGGGAAAAGGCCATGCCATGTGTGGCCTGATTGCAGCAGATTCATGGGGATTCAGAATATTTGATTGTGTGGACAGGCCCAATAACAGCAAGAAGGTAGAGAAGGCAATAGAGAAGGTGCAGCATTGCCATCACTGGCAGACCTGCTCCAGCTTCTCTTGCCAAAAGACGTAAGGTGGGTGCTGTTTGAAAAGAAGGCCTTTATGGACATTACCCCAATGCAGGGCTAAGTGTGTGTGTGCGCGCGCGAAGGTATCTAGACTCTGGAGGGCCCAGGCCTCCAGGGGCCTGGACAGTGGTGGTGGTGGGGAAATCCCTGTACATTACAAAACAAGTTTGGATGTCTGAAGAGCCTAGAAAATGGCTAAAACATCTACTGCTAAATTTAGGGAGAGAGACTTGATCATGTTTCTTCTCCTGGGCCCAGTGCTACTTGCCATCACCCCTGTATCAATGGTCCTGAAACCACCTCTTCAGGGAGATTCTGCTTGCTATTGTCATTAGACATGGCATTCAAAAGGTTTCATTCTCTCTGGCCTTTGGAACTTCCCTGCTAAACTGCTGGTATTTTTTTTTTAGTGCTCTCTTTTTAATAGGTTCTGGTAACTATGGCCTACATCCTATGTTAGCACTACCAAAAGTAGACCCACTGAAACCAATGGCACTTGTGAAAGGTCAATAGGAAGATAGGTTATATTCCAAAGCAGATTTTAAAACAGTGCTGTCTCTGTTCATCTAATACAGAATTAAAGAAACAACTAAGCCAGAATTTTTAGAAAGCTTTATGGTGTTATACCTGAAGGGCTACATTCTTTTATTCATCACTGAGTATCAGCAAGACATTTTACTCTTTTTACCTTACATTCTTCATCCAGTAAGTCGAAAATACCCAGCTTAGCTTCTATAAGGTCTATGCATGGCTGGTTATCATAAAAATCTATGAGTGTCCAAGGGATTTGCTCCTTCATGTATTCCTCTTGCTCCAATTTAAACACATGCTGCAACAGAAACAGAAAGTAATGATCCACCTGTATTTAAGAATGATAAGCCAGAAGCATTCCATGAGTCTAGCAGATTTTTTTTTAAAAGCCTAGACTGTATTATAAGTAGCTCCTTAAGTAGTCTGTAGATTTACCATGTTTCATGTTAAAACACTCTTTGGAATTGTCATCTGTCTGTATTTGTTATCATAAAAATATGACAGACTGTCTATAACACAGGCTATAAATGTGAACCAAGCAAAGTTTGGTTAATATTCATGGGTCTGGGTTTAATTTATGGGTCTGAATTTAATTTATTGAACCATGAGATTTGAAAGAGTATATTTCCAAAGGATGAAACCCCCAACTTTTTGAACTCTGGCATTTCTATAAGCAATTGACCACTGCACAGCTGTAGATACACTGGGCTCATCATTATAAAAGCCATATTGTCCTACAGATATTGCTAATCCCACCTGTTTTACCTCACAAAAAATCTGCCTCCCCCAAAGCATAAGGCCTCAGTAAAGATGAATAGTGTGAAGTAACAAGAAAGGAAAGAATCCTTGGCTGTATCCACTGTCTCGAGCAGAAATTCCAGCAAGGAGAGTAAAGGAGGGAGGACAAAGAAAAGAAGTGAGGTTTGGACAGAAAGGATGAGTGGGCACGTTCAAGAATTAAGGGTACAAACAGGCTCTTCAGGGATCTCTGGATGTCATCAGTGCTCTCAAGTTGAGAGGATTTGCAGAGATCCCACCAGGGAAAAGATGTCACTCTTAATCCACCAAGGCACTCCTGATTCACCTGATAACAGTTGCTGGAGTTCAAAAAGGCATTTGACCAGATGGAATGGCCCTTTCTGAACACTCCTATGAAATGTGTAAGTGGATTCTGAATTTATATGTGTGATTAACCAAATCTGTTACCTCCCTTATAATTTTGACCAATAGATATGAACTCCATTTCCCAATTTCATAGACCGAACAAGAGGCACTAGGCGAAGGTGTCTGTGATTTCCTTAGAATCACTTGTCAATGCAATTAGAACTAGGCCCTTAGTGAGAGATCATTAATCAAAGGGTACACAGACATCATTAATCTACTTACTGATTATATTATATTAGTGATTCAAAATCCAAAGGACAGTATTTTTGAACTGTTAAAATTTTTGACCAATATAGGAAAGTAAAAGGATTACCATATACACTTGTGTATAAGTCAACCTCATGTATAAATTGAGGGAGGATTTTGCGGCCAAAATTATGGATTTTTATATGATTCACGGGTAAGATGAGGGAAAAACTTTGGGGTTCAGCATGGGGCTTCTTGGATCCATGATGGCTCTTTGGCAGTTCCTTGCCATGGCAAAGAGGTCACTGCTCTGCTTCAATGGGGAAATGCGAAAGTGCCACTGTTACTGCCATTTTTCCTCCCAGGCATTGCAAAAGGCTGCTGGAGACAGTCCATCCAGGAAGAGCCTACCTTAAAGAAAGCACCAACTTCCCCCACTCTCCCCACTGAGGCAGGGACATACCAAAGAGGTGCCACTGTGTCAGGAAAGTGGAAGGGGTCAGTGCTTCCTTTAAGGTAGGCTCTCCCTGGACAGATTAAGCTCTCACTGTACCAGCCACACCTGGAAGCGGCTTTAAAGGAGCAAGTGGTGCATCCTGGCTCACTCTACTGAGGAGTGCATGCAAGGAGAGAAAAAGAAGAAAAGCAGGGCAAGGGTGAAAGCAGGGTGTGGAGTAGGCACAGTACACAAACAGGTTTGTTCCTTGTGGCTCTGGGAGGCAGGGGACAATTGAGGTGAGAGGAAAGGATTGATTGTAGGAAGGGGTACCTTCTCTTCCTCTCTTTTGCCTGATGTTTTGCTTCCAATGCTGCTGCCACTTCTTCCCCACTCCCTTTGCCAAGCTGCAAAGTAGGTGACTAGGTGGGCTTTCCTGCTTCATTCCAGGAACTTCTTACTCAAAACAGTGTGCCACATTTAGAAAGGAATGTGCCACCTGGTTTGGATGCTCCTCGTTTGTAGAGCAAGAAGTGATGGGGAGGGGGGAAGCCATGCCTTTTCAACCCTGCTCCACACCCATAGTAAAAAGTTTTCACTGTCACCAAGAAGGTTTCTTGGCTTCCCTATCTTCCAGAGGTAGGGAGTGGGAAGCTCCTTGAATCAAGGAGAGAGCCTAGTCCATCCATGGAGAACCTAAAAGTCCCTCCCCGCCCCAGCAGGGAAGTGCCAAAGAGTTGCCACTATGGCAGAGAGAGCAAAGTGGTTGGGCTTTTATCAGCTTCTCCTAACTTCCTTTAATTTTCCCACTCTGGCAGGGAAGTTCCAAAGAGCCTCCGTCGTGGTGGAGAGATTAGAGGGGACTGGGGCATTTTTCAGCTTCTTCAGGGCTCCTCTAATCTCCCTTTCACCAGTGGGGAAGCACTAAAGAGCTGCTGCCAATACCATTATTTTTTTTTTTGAGCAGGCCTTACAAAAGGCCAGAAGGAGCGCCGCAGTGGACAGAGTTACTGCATTGACCCATGTATGTCAACACAGTTTTTTGGGATAAAATTTTGGCATAAATTTTTCAATTTATACATGAGTATATACAGAACATCTGCCTAAATATCCTAAAGGTACCAGATCCTGTCTGATCTTAGAAGATAAGCAGGGTCGACCCTGGTTAATACTTGGATGGGAGACCACCAATGAATACCAGGTGCTGTAGACTATATTTCAGAGGAAGGAACTGGCAAAACTACCTCTGAGTAATCCATGCCTATGAAATTCATGGGGTTGTCATAAGTTGACAGGCAACTTGAAGGCACAAACACACACAACACACACAAAAGGATTACACATAAAGAAGAAAAATAAGTATCAATCAAAGTGATGCCATTTTTAAAATTTATGTAAGTGTTTTAAACATTTAGGGACTAGTATTCCTTAAATCCCAGGAGCCCTTGCCTGTGTGGCCAACAGTGAGGAATGCTGAAGCACTGCAACTTCGCTTATTCCCACATCTAGAGGAGCCTCCTAGCATCCCCATTAAACATTTATACTCTAGGCTAAGACTTCCCTCTTCCATCAGGTATTTATTTCTTGACTTCTTGCTTTGGCTGTTCCTATAACAATACTGAAAGCTGCTTTATACTGAGTCAGAACATTGGCACATCTAGCCCCATACTGTCAACTCTGACTGGCAGCAAGTGCTTTCCAGGAGGTTAGACAGCTCTCCTGGAAATCCCTGATATTCCCTGGTGGTCTCCTATCCCAGTACAGGTCCCCCCTCTGTATCCGCGGGGGATACGTTCCCAGACTTACCGTTTATAAATGAAACTGGATAGCTGGTACAAACATGCCATAGAGTTGTACTGGAGGACCTAGTGATTCCTAGAGAGGATACCTTTCTAGGCATTTTCCAGCACAACTCTATGGTGTAAGTCCTTATTTTTTTAGCCATGGATAACTTAAACTGTGGATATTGGTTCCATGCATACAAGAGGGAGGCAACCTGTCCTAACCATGTCTGATCTTAATTAGCTTCTGAAATCTAGTTATGTATTTAACTGCTGGCTCTCAACAGCTTAATATTTTAATGTTTTGATAGTGAATAGGCTGACATATTTTGTTTAGTTGTGATTTTTTTTATTCGTTTATTTTTATAAACTGTACCAAGGGTGTTTGGCAAATAAATATATTAAAATATGCAAATATAAACAAACTCTCTTACTTCGGAAAAGTTTGAGGATGTTAACAGATATTAGGCCAAACTGGTTTAACACATTATAAGTGAGACACCTTTCAAGTAATCCTACTTTGATATGGCAGGTTATCCATGCTCAGACTGGTTTTGAATTGTTCATAATTCAACACTTTTCAACAGTGAGAGGTTGGATTTTCTAAATTTACAATGTTTTGATATCTTGTAGAGGAAGGAACTGGCAAAACTGCCTCTGAGTATTCCTTGGCACATACCCACACATACCCACAGGTCAACTGGAGATTTAAAGCCAGAGGCAAGCAAAGTGTGGCCCTGAAGCTCTATTAAACCTTCCAAAGCTGCCGTGGCAATCCTTCAACTCTCCAGACATTCCTTACACTAGCCAAAAAGGGTGAAGTGTGGCTCCAGAAAGCCTTCAGGAGGATCGGTTCACCTTTGTAATAGGATGCAGGGCCCTCTGTATTGTTTAATATATATCAATAAATAAATACCCATTTTCAAAATCAGAAGTAGACTTCTGCCACCTTCTCTTGGTATATTTGGCAGTCCCTGAGGCCCCTGAAGGGTTCCTGGGCAGAAAACTGGACCCCAGACCCTTCACATTTGGCCCCCTCTGCTTTAAGGAATAACTCTGCTTTAAGGTTATTGGTAACCTGTAACATTAAGAGACTTGGATTGTGTTTTGAGGGGAGTTCAGTTGCAATAATACTCATTGAAGCAAATGCATAGATGGAAAGATTGAAATACACTTCTGACTAAGATAAGGATGTATAAAATTGCAGCCCCACTATATACACTGCTTGCAAGATTGAAATACACTTCTGACTAAGATAAGGATGTATAAAATTGCAGTCCCACTATATACACTGCTTGCAATGCTACAAATATAAGCATGCATGGCAAACAGTGGAAATAAAAAAGGGTTTCAGGTAAAAACAAATCTGGTGTGTGCTCCAAATGGATTGTCATCCATGCCATAGTATTTCCTATTTTTATGTATGGGTGTGAAAGCTGGGCAGTGAAGACAGCTGAGAGGAAGAAAATCAATGCATTTGAAATGTGGTGCTGGAGGAGAGTTCCATGGATAACATGGGTGACTAAAAAGACAAATAAATAGGTCCTAGAACAACTCGGGCCTGAACTCTCACTAGAAACCAAGATGACTAAACTGAAGCTGTCATACTTTAGACGCATTGTGAGATGAGATGACCCATTTGATAAGACGATAATGCTCAGCAAAGTGGAAAGCAGTAGGAAAGGAGGAAGACTACATTACAGGGGGATTGACTGAATCAAGGAAACCACAGCTCTGAGTTTGGAAGACCTGGCCAAGGCAGCTGATGACCAGGGCTCTGGCGGTTCCAAGCCATTGGCCAACTTGAGGGCAAATACAAATAAGGACAATGCTGCCAATGTAATATATTTGGGTCTCCTTCCCTTCCTACTGAAATGGAAAGCCAGGATTTGACACTTTCTAACTTCCAGTTGTACCTCTACCCAAGCCCAGGGAAAGTAATTAAGAACATTTTTTAAGCCCAAATTACCGAGTTGAACTGTTGCTGTAACTTTTCATTGGCATAGTTGATGCAGAATTGTTCAAAGCTGTTCACTTCAAAGGTTTCAAACCTGCAGAGCAAAACAATTGTCTTAAATAAAGGCTACATAGAGCTGTTTCTAACAACCACCTTCATTTCTATTTACATTTTAATAATTTCATTTTTTAAAAAACAGCTTGGAAATATGATCGTAACGGTGTTATAAAAATACTTATAATACATATATAAATAAAAATTCATTACATTTTGGTGTCATTCATCCATTTATTCAAGAAGATCATCAGGAGCTTAGGTTAGGGCTGGGGGATAATGTGTGTGTTACAGAACTGCAAATTACATTGGCAGCTGTAGATATAGGCAAACACAAGGAATGCTGAGAATGGAAGTCCAACAACATCCAGGAATCACCCACATTCCTTAGCTTTGGCTTAAGAGATGTAGCGCCTCCAGGTCCACCACCTTGGCATGAATCTGATTGGTAGAAGGCGTAAAAGACCAGAGTAGACCTATTGAATCAATAGCATTTAAAGGAGTTTTGACTTATCAGCAATTGATGTGATGGGTCTACTCTTCTCAGGACTCCCAATAGCTTTCAGATTCCCACTCCTCTGAGAAGTCTTGCTCACTTAAACTGTTATGGTTGCTTTCTCTAATAACCACAAATCCATTCACCAAAAACTACCCATCACCATCTCTTTGATGGTTTGATGGTTATCGCCTTAGAACGGTGCTGGGGGGCAACTATAGAGGTGGTAAGGATCACATACCTTCCCAGAGGGCTGCACTAGTATGCCCTGTGTGACTGGCAGTGACACCACATCACTTCTGATTAGTTTGGGGCCAATTATCAGCTCAGTTGTTTAAATGTTTGAGGGAGTTTTAAAGATGTGGGAATCTCTCGGGGTTGAAGCATTGCTTGTTTTTTTAAAAACATGTGGACATGTGTTGGGTCTTTGTGGGGCAAGCAGAAGGACCCAGTTTCAATCCTGCCATTACCATTTCAATGGAACAGAAAGCAGATGAGAATAAAGGCCTCTGTCAGCAGACAATGCTGAGGTAAGTAGAGACACACTGGTATGTTGTATTATGTACTGTAGCCTTTATACATAATCTTGTTTTCTTCTGGCCTTTCTCAAAGGCTTTCAATTTTCCAGCTGCCCCTTGTATGTATGGAACTCTTATAACATCTACATAATTCCACCTCACCTTCCAAATAACATGAGAAGATCCCCATTGGATGAGATTAAAGGCCTATCCAGGATCACATTCTGGCCAACCAGGTGTCCTTTCACACTACACAATTATAGCATTATGACTCCACTTTAACTGTCATGTTTGTATCCTAAGAGATCAGTAGCATTTTGAGGTATTTTGACTTCTCAGCTAGAAAGCTGTAGTGCTTCACAAAACTACAAACCGCAGGATTCCATAGAATGTTGCCATGGAATCACATTGATATAAATTGTATAGTGTGGAAGGTCCCCAGATACCTACAGGAAGCTCAAAAGCAAGACAAGAGCACAGTATCAACCTTTCCTGCCCATGTTCATTACAAACTGATATTCAGAGGAAACTGCCTGTGTTTACTACAAACTGATATTCAGAGGGAACTCCTCCGAAGACTTCATATACTGTCTCTTCCCTGATACACAGCTAAAAGACTAACACTCTCTCTCTCTCTGGCTTTTCTTCGGAAACGAAGATTCAGGAAGGACTCATCCCGCGCTTTCTGCAAGCGCGCTGATGACAAAAAGGCCAATCCAAGATAAACAAGTCCGGTTGCAAAAAGCACAGCAGAAGATCTCCTTCTTCATTACATTCCATTACAAACGGATATTCAGAGGGAACTCCTCCAAAGACTTCATATACTGTCTCTTCCCTGATACACAGCTAAAAGACTAACAACAATTTTAAAAAAAAACACTATTAAATGAGCACAAAATCGTAGAGTCATGGAGTTGGAATAGGCCCCATAAGCCATCAAGTGCAACTCCCTGCTCAACGCAGGTACTCAAGCTAGAGCATCCCCAGTAGGTAGCTATCTACCTCTTTTTGAAGACGTCCAAGGAGACCTCACCACCTTCCAGGTAATTGGTTCCATTGCTGGACTGCTCTTAGGGCTTCTCTATACGGTGAAAATATTCCTCATAGAATTTGAGGAGAATATGTTTTGTCTAAATGGGATTCCGCATCAATCTGCCATATTTGGAAGGAGGGGGTGAAAAACTCCAAATATTCCATGGGAAACGCCTGCACAGCTTTTCCTATATATATATTTTTAATAATGCATGGGAATGCACACTATTGCTTGTTAGGACAACCAATTCGCATTGCTGTACATTCTCAAAGTGGATAGCTGATTGGTTGGACAAGGGCAGGAGCAGAGCTTTCTGGCAAGGCAGCACCTGGAACCACCATGTTGGATTTTCACCATAGCAATCATGTGCTGAGGAGACAAAACAGCCTTGCCCCTCTTTTTTTTCTGTTTATTTAAGTGGAAGATCACACTTCCACACCTTGGATTTGCTTTCTTTTTTTTAAAAAAAATACTGTTCAGCAACAACAAGTGGTGACAATAAAAACGCGAGTAATTCACTTGCGTCCTCCATCTTGAATCGCAGGCATACCCATTTGAACAACAGATATGTATGGCTTTGTGACTTTGGAAAAAAAAGTGGCAACAAATGAAAGCTGCTGCGAATTGGTGTTACTGTGCATCAAACCACATTTTATTCCCTCGTATAGACGAACCTTTACTGTCCCTTTTAATGTTCAATCAAAATCTACTCTCCTGTAATTAAAAACCACAGACCTGGTCCTATCCTTGGGCAGCAGAGAAAAAAACCTGCACCTTTCTTATGCAGTCCTCGAGCAATCGTATTAAAAACACTAATTTAAAACAGTATTCAAAAAGATAGTCATATTAGTCTCTTTTAGCATAAAAATACACAAAGGAAAACAGTAGCACCTTTGAGATTGGAAAGAAGAAATTTCTAGCATAAGCTTTTGTGGACAGAATTAATTTTATCAGATGCATGGAGTGATCTCCACAGAGGGTTCACTCCATGAAAGCTTATGCTAGAAATTTCTCCATCCCAGTTAGTCTCAAAGGTGTACTGGGAACCTTTATATCTTTTAATGCTAATTCAAAACCATTTAAAATACAGTTAAACATAGTAAAGAAAATAAAAACATGCAGCATACCCTAAAGGCACCGGATCCTATCTGATCTTGGAAGCTAAGCAGGATCAGCCCTAATTAGTACTTGAAGGGAGACCACCAATGGTATAGCAGGTGCTATTTCAGAGGAAGGAACTGGCAAAACCACCTCTGAGTACTCCTTGCCTAAGGAAATCCTATGAAAATCATGGGATCACTATAAATTGGCAGGAAACTTGAAGGCACATACACCCCATTAAAAGACCCTTTCGCCACAACCAATTAATACCCAAAGGTCTGCCTAAACAAAAAAGCATTTGCCTTGTGGCAGAAAGAACAGAGAAGTGGTCAACTTAGCTGCCCATGAGAAGGCGTTCCACAGCCTGGGAACAACCATTGAGAAGGCTCTACTATGTCTTCCTGAAACTGGCCTTTGATTGTGACGGGACCAAGAGAAAGCACTCCCACCATCACCAAAGCTCAGTGCTATATGGCTGGGCCTTACATATTATTGTTGTTGTATGTCTCCAACACTGAACTATCTATGGCAGGCACAGGCACAAGCAAGACTGGTTAAGAGGAGGTTTGCCACTGCCTTCCGCTTAGGCTAAGAGAGTACAGTACAAACTGTCCAAGGTCACCCAACTGGTTTCCATGACTGAGCAGGGGTGGAAACCCTGTTCTCCCATAGTCCTAGTCCAACACACAAACCACTGTACAGTGGGCCCTTGGTATCCATTGGGGTTTGGTTTCAGGATCCCCTGTGGATACCAATAACCATGGATGCTCAAGTCCCATTAGATACAATGATGTAATAAAATGGTATCCCTTATATAAAATGGCAAAATCAAAGTTTGCTTTTTGGATTTTTAAAAAATATTTTCAAACCATGGATGCTTGAATCCGTGGATATGGAATCTATGGATACAGAGGGCCAACTGTATCATACTAGTTCTGCTCCAAGCTCAGCATTCACACCACTATATCATGCTTTCACCTCAGGCAGCAATTCAATTATTTTTGCAGCCATGATTATAATGGTTCACAACATTTGTTACACCCTAGTCCAAAATGTCTATTAGCCAAGCTGTTAGTGAATAAAACCTCTTCTCCATTTTTTGAGGAAACTGCAGGTTAACAAACAAACAAAAAACAGGTTGAAGAGCTAGAGATAAATAATACCCATATTTTTTTAAAAAAAATGCATATGAAAAAAATGATCAGAAAGAAATATGAGCATCTTTTCATCCAATTAGTAAAGCTTTTGAGATGATTAGGGCACAGTGAAGTAGGATAGTTTCACTGGACTATAAAGATAAAGGGCTTAAAATATTTTTTCTTTGTCATTTTAAGGGGCTACATTTGTAACTCTTCATGCCCTACAATCTTGTTGTTTAGCAGTTAAAAATGTCTGCCAATTTTTTCGATTTTATCAGATTAAGCACTCCTCTATTGTCAAATCGAACAGCTTAAACTGTAAACAGACCAAGAGGACTAAGGCTTAAGATAATACTATTAGCTTTTAAAGTCTGTAAAGGTGTTGATCCAATGGAAATCCAATCCCCCATTTTTGACGTCAATGAAGGGAATTTCTTACTAAAGATACACTTTAATATGCATGACTACTAATCTCATCAAAAATGTGGATTTAGGTTGTTCTTTTTTTTTTTTTTTAACATGGCTCTGTGATGTTATGATTCCTGTCTGAAGTCTTTAAAATCAGGAACTTAGCATCTCCCCTGTTCTACAAAGCCAGGCAAAGACTTCATTTTATGTTGACAGGAAAAGCAAACACAATAGTGTAAAAAATGATAGATTATCCCAAAACTGATGATAGCAGGAACTGACTAATTCACAGCCAGTGACAAGCAATATAGAAAGTACTCTTGAGTGGCAGTTTTGCAGTTGTTTTATAATTTCTCAGGAGTTCATGTAACACAGAGATTAAAGGAATGCCTGGGGTCAGCACATTTGGGTTGTAATTTGTAGATCCCAGTTGATTGTATGTAGGCATTAGTGAGTGTGCATAAATGAAACACACCCTGGGGTCTACACAGCTTCCAGTACTGGCAGGTCTCACAGTACACTCTTTCTGGTTGTTGAGATACACAGTGTCTTATAACTGGCCTATGTTGCAGGATTATGTAAAATTCTTAAATTAATGGACGTGAAATTCTTTAGTACTCTGAAGCTCCTTAAGAACACTATCAAGCACAATATAGACTGTGACAGACCTGCCAGCCAAATTTACCTCAACATACAGTCTGGCTGACTGTGATTGCCACCCTACTTCAGTTTCCCCCTTTTAAATCCCTTAACTGGACTGGGGTCTGAATTTTCAAGTGACCCTTCCTGTGGATAGAATTAGGTATTAGTGTGATTTCCTTTGGTTAGCGTGGCTGTTACCTTTTCTACTCAGTGCAATAAAGCACAATGAGTCTGTGGACAATTAGCAAAACAAACTGGTTGGTTTTCTTCTTCAAGGTTACATACTTCAACTGTTTAATACTCTGCATATAACATTGTTTCTTTTCTTAGTTTCCCTTATTGTTACTATTTGGTGCCAGACTATTTCTTTAATTATATACATTAATACTTTAGTCTCTTGACTAAATTAACCAAATTGCCTTCATACATGACACTCTTTTTATCTCTCAGACAACAGACTAATCCACGCTTTCTCTCTCAACTTCAACTGTTAACTTCAACTGTTACTCTCTTAATTTCAACTGACTCTCTTACCTGACATTCACTCAGATCATACTCTCAGAACCCTCTGTGGTGGGATTGGTTCCCTGGTTCCTTACATGCTTTCCAGCTCCAGTTCTCCACACAGATGTCTCTAACCTGGTTGGAGAAAACTGCTTAAATTATTCATTCTCCCTTGGGGGAAAGAATAATTTAACACAGCACATCCTTAGTGGTAGCCTAACCTGGTATATCTCCAATTTAGAAATTAAACCACACCTAGACCTACTTCTCCTCCTTGTTATGTCTTGTCATGCTTCCATGTAACACGAAGGAATGAACCTGAAGGTGTTCAGACTTTATGCTCACTACAATCCTGTTAGCTAGGTTAGGCTGAAATATGATAACTGAACTAGGAAACTTCACAGGTAAGGATGCACTTGAATCCAGGTCTTACCAGTCCTATAGACACCTCATTATGCCAGCTGTGTAAAGCTACTTTTTGCTTAAAAATGTGAAGCTACAATTATAACCTCCTGAGGGAACCAAAACATTCTGCTGGGCAAACAGTAGTGCTAGTCAGAACCAAGGATTGCTTTTCATGAAAAATGTAAAGCCACAGAGGTTTTAAAATGAAGAAGAAAACAAAATACAACCAGTATATTTCTCTCAAACTTTTTTTTCATCTTACAAGCACAGGTTCACCCAAATCTCACTGCAATCTCATTTTAAAATCTCTATTTTACTAATGTTACATAAAAGGAAAAGTATCAACAATTCAGTCACACATGGTGCATTTTAGATGTGCTCACAATGAACACAGGCAACTTCTTATTACAAAGGTAGTAACCCAAAGCCACCTGGAAACATCAGGTATGTTCCAAACCTTCCTATGGTAGTTCAGTAGCTTTGTATTAGAGATGTAATTCATTACTAAGTGTCTTCTTGAAGGTAGCAATGAGTAGTTTCAATAATTTTCCTCCTGCTGCAAGAAAGTCTTTGAAAGCCATGCAATTTTCAAAGGTTATTGGCAATTTGTGCAGATTATAACATTTTCCTGTGCAGGAAACAATATTTTATGCACGGAAAATAATATTTCAATGCAGAAATATTAAGTCCTGCACACAAAATGCCATTTTCTGCACAGAAAAGAAAACTGTAATTGGGAATTTGTTCTCCGTAAAATTTGCACATGGTTGATTTGCACATGAAACAGCTTTCTTTGCATGGAAAATAATACTTAAATGCAGAAATATTAATTCCTGTGCAGAAAATGCTGTTTTCTGCACAGAAAATGCAGTTCTCAATGAAAATCAACCATATACCAATTTTATGCAGAGTAAATCCCCAATTACAGCTTTTGTCTGCACATAAAACAACATTTTCTACAGAGGAATTAATATTTCTGTGTTGAAATATTATTTTCCATGAAGAAAATGCTGTCTACTACACAGAAAATGCTGTTTTCTGCACAAAACAACTACATGTGTCCATGTATTTTGACCATGTTTTGAATAGTTTTGAATATTCTTTCCATCCCTATTTTGCATGCATTTGTAGTATCATTGCACACCTTGAAAGAAGGAGAGACTTCAATGCCTTCAAAGAGGCACTGGTGACACAGAGCTGTTGGCATAGAACTGCAGCAAATCCAATACAGGATAATGAATTCTAATTTGCCAGGAAGGCCAATTTTTCTCCAAAAAGCACCTGAACCTACTGTACTTCTGAGACCTGCAAATATTATTAGACTGCCTGGAAAAATGAGCCACTCTGATTCCTAAGGAAAACTGAGAGGTTGGACAATAATAAGAAAGAAGATAAAAACAAGCAGCACATGGAGCTGCAATAAAATGTTTCAGGACAGAGTGCCCCTGCTCAACATTCTAGTTACAGTACTGTATTCCATTCCTCTTCTCTGGTTTCTGTTTAGAATCATAGAGTTTGAAGAGACCACAAGGGCCATCTATTCCAATCCTGACCATGCCGGAATAAACCATCAAAGCATTCCCAACAGATGGCCATCCAGCCTTTGTTTAAAAACCTCCAAAGAAGGAGAGTCCATCACACTCCAAGGCAGTGCATGCCAGTGTTGAACAGTTATTACTTTCAGGAAGTTCCTCCTAATGTTTAGGTGGAATCTCTTTTTAACTTTTGAACAATAAGATTTTAACTGAATCTTGTTTTAAATCAATGTAAACTGCCTTGGGTTCCATCATGGGAGAAAGATGGGGTATAATTTGAACTAATATTGATAATAAAAAAATAATAATTCCACCCCCTCCCCACAAACAATTAATGATTTATAATCCCTGTGCACACTCAGTTCTTGTTGAACTATTTTGGGAATTGCTACCAAGCCTTTTTTTATTTCAACAGATCTTGGGGCTCCCCTACGCCCGCTGCTTCTGCATGGATAATGCTGCTTTCGCTGCATAAATAGGAGCAATTCTTCCTCCATCAATAAAGTCCAGCTTTTCAAGAAGATACTACATTGCCCTTCTGCTTCTGTTTTCATCTGTAATAATGTCCAAAGATTATTTAGCAACAATATTAATGGCTCTTCAGTAACTTACTGGGTAGAATAAGATTATTATCTGGACCCTACAACATTGTTTTGCTTCTAACAGGTGTGCTGTTCTAATTGTATTTCTTTTATGGTAGGTAACTTTTGTATTTTTCAGAGGAGAATAAGACCGTTGCCTCCCAAAAATAGTGCTCTACGGTGAACTCGCCACGGGTCAGCGTAAGAGGGGCACTCCAAAAAAGCGATACATGGACTCCCTGAAACAGCATCTCAGGCTCGGCCAAATTGATCACCAACAATGGTCCACCCTGGCCTCACATCAGGAGGCATGGAGATGCACTATCCACAATGCTGCAGCCTTATTTGAGAACTTACACCGAACAAGTCTTGAAGAGAAACGACAACGCAGAAAGAATCACAACCCAGAAACATCACCCAAGGAGACCTTCTGCTGTGCTTTCTGCAACCGGATTTGTTTATCTCGGATTGGCCTTTTTAGTCATCAGCGCGCTTGCAGAAAGTGCGGGATGAGTCCTTCCTGAATCTTCATTTGCAAAGAAAAGCCAGAGAGATAATACATATAATATAATAACAATTAGAATGATTTTGTCAGCATATCTGATCAGAAGGTTTACAGAATCATAGATTAATAGAGTTGGAAGAGACCACAAGGGCCATCCAGTCTAACCCTCTGACATGCAGGAATCCACAATCAAAGCACTCCTGACAGATGGCCATCCAGCCTCTGTTTAAAGACCTCCAAGGAAGGAGACACTACCACACTCCGAGGGAGTGTGTTCCACTGTCGAACAGCCCTTACTGTCAGAAAGTTCTTCCTAATGTTGATGTGGAATCTCTCTTCCTGTATTTGAGTCCATTGCTCTGTGTCCTAGTCTCTGGAGCAGCAGAAAACAAGCTTGCTCCGTCCTCAGGATGACATCCCTTCAAATATTTAAACATGGCTATTATGTCATCTTTTAACCTTTTCTTCTCCAAGCTAAACATACCCAGCTCCCTAAACCACTCCTCATAGGGCATGGGTTCCAGACCTTTTACCGTTTTGGCCATCCTCTTCTGGACACGCTCCAGCTTGTCCCAAGACAGATACAGTGTTGGGGACCTTGTCACAGCCTTTTATAAGTGTCCATGCAGGCAGGGGGCTTTGGCAAACAACATATTTTTTTGTTTTGTTTTTAGGTATTTATAACGAAGACTCTCAGAGCAGCTTACAAATTGTTAAGCAATAGCAGCTATACATCTACACCACTTTTATAGCATGCTTGGCACTCTCCAAGCAGTTTCCAATGTGTGTTACCTAATTGCCTCCACAAGTTGGGTACTCATTTTACTGATCTACAAAAGGATGGAAGGCTGAGTGATAATGATGGGGTTGGAGCAGGGGCCAATGGTATAGGAGAAATTGAAGAAGGGAGTTTTTGCATTGTGGGATGCTGGCCAAGTCCCCTCACTTCTGATCAGCACTGTCTGTCACTACAGCTATAAAATTAGGATTAAATCTGTTGTAGTTGTATGCCTTCAAGTCATTTCCAACTTATGGTGACCCTAGGGTGAACCTATCACAGGGTTTTATTGGCAAGGTTTCTTCCAAGGAGGTTTCCCATAACCTTCTGAGAGGCTGAGAGAGTGTGACTTGCCCATGGCCACCCAGTGGGGATTTGAAACATGGTCTCTCAGTTTCTTACGCTATGGACCCTAGCTGAGCAAGGATTCAAACCCTGGTCTCCCAGACTCCTAGTCCAGCAAGCTAACCCTTTTGCCTCCCCCCAGCCAAAAAAAAAAAAAGGAATTCAAAAAAGATTCCACAGGCCTCTGTATGTTTCTGTACACAGAAGATTTCTTCAACTTCTACTTTCAAACCAATTAGGAGTATTAAGAACATTAATAATTTACCTGTCTGAGGTTTGAGGGTTATAATTTCAAAGCTGGAAAAACTACTCATGAAAAACTAGAGCAATTTCGTTCAAGACCTCTCCCTAACACAACAGACAGCTCAGCTTCTCAGACACATCATGATCTTATCAGAACTATAAAATGAGGTGATGGCAACATAGCATTTTAGACTGAATGATGCTCGCTGGGCCCTTCTGCATTCAATACTGGTTCTTGCCAGATTTCACAAGATTTTTCAATAAAAAAGTAAGCATGTGATCATCTTAAAGCTACAAAGAAAGCCTCAAGTATAGATTCAAAGTTATCCCATGCATTCTAAGAGTTTAAAGCAGTGTTTAGAAATCACTAGGGTTGAAAACAGAATGAATGGAACGTGATTTTCCTCTAAGCCTGGGATCAGCAACTTGCAGTCCTTCAGATGTTGTAAACCAGCATAACTAAAGGCAAGGGAGTATAGGAATTGCAGGCCAACAACATCTGGAGGACCACAAGTCTCAATTTTTGGTAGTTCTAAGCCTAACTAAAATGAGGAACCATGGTAAAATATGCACTACAACTAGTTTTCCTCACCTATAGAAAATAGTTTTTTTTGCAGGCATATTCATGATATTTGGGTGTGTAATGATATATAATCCCAGCCATATTGCCAAGGTTTATTTCAAAACATGTATGGTCCTTGGAGGAATATATCAATCAATTCATGGCCTGATGCCTCACATTTCTGTATACTTTTCATGTTAATTTGATCAATCACATGAAAAAGCAAATATCTTAATTAAAATCATATAATTTATGAAAAATTGCTAGTGTGCTACATGATATTCTGCAGATTTCTCCTTCTGTAACTCCATCAATATGTAACACTGTTGGGGTATAGAAAGATGCACTGTGTCCACCACGACCACCTGCAGAGTTGTTCCATGTCGACAGGACGCCAAGGAGAAGGTTTCTGGAGAGACTTCTGCAAAAGACTTCAGGCTGAGAAGGAAAAATTCACCCCAGCACACTGCCTTGAGCTCTGGCTTGCCAAATAAAGACAGCAACAAGGCCAGCCTTCACTCAACTTGAGGGCTTTAATCTTTGTTTGCAGTATATTTACAATATATATACAGAGTATAGGACAGCCATCTCTAATACTCCTAAATCTCTCAAACCAACAAA
This sequence comes from Gambelia wislizenii, assembly GCA_030847615.1. Classification (NCBI taxonomy): domain Eukaryota; kingdom Metazoa; phylum Chordata; class Lepidosauria; order Squamata; family Crotaphytidae; genus Gambelia; species Gambelia wislizenii. The sequence goes on along the minus strand of JAUMIR010000002.1, from coordinate 430,311,366 downwards.
CTGCTTCACCAACCACCATTCACAACAAACCCACACTGGAGATAATTCCCATCTCCTTTTTATAGGTAGTTAAACAATGCCTGTTACATCAGGCATCTCAGATGTGCATACTCTCAAGTGCTGACTCACACACACACCTGCCACTGGAGCTTAACTACTTTCATTACTAAGCTTACAGCTCCATCTTGTGGTCACATCCATGTCATTTCCTGACAAACACTGCACTGAACGTCATGCTCGGTGAAACATAAGAGAGTCCTAATGGCTTGGCTGAGCACTGGTTTACCCACCCTACAGGCCTGTTGAGCAAGTGATTGAGTTGAAGCTAGCTATGTACATCTGGAAAATATTCAAGCCCTCTTCAGTTGTTCAAACTGCATGTAAGCTCTATGCCAAAGGAACGCAGATGGGTGTATCAGTTGTGCCCCTCTGCTGTCAGTTGTCACCCTTCGCGTGTAAAAGGCACAGAGCTTTCTATGTCTATGGAGGTTCTCTACATGAATTAGATTGTGGAAAATTAGGGGTTCAAGTCTCAGGATAGGAAAGCAGTCAGCCCTCCACCACACACTGTTGTTTTCTTTGTTAAGAGGATAAAAAGCGGTGTGTTGTCTAAATGGTCAAAACACCCCTCAATGAATCCACTGGGAATCCTACCTGTCTAAATGGGATCCTGCACCAATCCACACTATTCGGAAGGAGATGGGCCCAAAATGGCAAAAACAATGTAGGAAAAGCCTTCACAGATTTTCCCATAGTTTTTTAAAAACAACAGGGAGGTGCACATTCCTGCTCGTTAGGACAAGCAATTCACTTTGAATCACTTCCCCAAATGAGAGGAAGTGCAAAGCTGACTGGTCGAGCAAGCGTGGGGGATGGGGCTTGGTAACAGGGCAAGTGCCCACTGTCACCATGATAGATTTTTGCCTTATCGAGCAATAGCTAAGATTATAAATGGGGTGTGGTTTTTGTTATTGTTGTTGTTTTGCTATCCTTTTAATGTGAAAATCACTCTATCGCTCCAGTGCACGTTAGATTTTTTTTTTTTTTAAAGTTCAGCAGTGGCAAAGAACTAACACAAATAAATCACTCGTTGCCACCATTGGCATGCAAAGCTACTGGGGGCTTCTGGAGCCAAAACCACAGTTAAAATATGCCACTGGTACTGCGAAATGCCATTACTACAAGGTACTCTGCCCCCCCCCTCATATAGATGGTCCCCTGTTGTTTAGAGAATGGGGAAATGTAAGTGGATCTGACATTCTCACCCCTGTGCACAGACTGTACATGTAACTATAAACAAGTTAACCAAAACCTGCACCCAATCTGTGAAGCCCTCTTCAGTCATCTTAATTATTAGGATGACTGAAGAGGGCTTCACTAGTTGGTTGCAGGGTCTGGCTGACTTGTACATGTTGGGTAGGTAATATTCTTCTAGTCCAACTGGCAAGGGACTGAGAGAGTTGACGAATAGAACCAACAACTTCACCCATATCAACATGCCTCCACATTAAGAGAACCAGGAGGCTCTTCTCTGCATCCGGATTATAATAACAGAAGTACTTTTTCCATCTACAAAAGAGAGGGCCTTCTTCGTATTGGTGCCACAACATTGGAACACCCTCCCATCTGGCATCAATTCATTACTCTTCTAATCTGGCATCAAAACATTTCTTATTTATAAGGTACTTTCAGCTTAAATTTACATTTTCAGCTTGTTGGAGTAGTTTTTATGTTTCTCAATTTTACTATGCTGATGTTTAGCTATTATGCTGTTTTTATTATACTGAATGTTTGACTTTGGTGCAAGGGACTTTGGTAAATACTGCCCTAAAATTCTCTGGACAAAGGTTCAACCTATAATTTTTAATGTTTTTTTTTTTTAATGCATTCAAAAAGATCATTCCTCCATAGTATGCAGCTACAGTTATCTGGAGCCAATCCTACAGAGAAAGACAATGCCATGTGCTTGCAGGCACAACCTTTCCCTGTGCAGTGAAGCTTATAGCACTACAAGACAGAGAAGGGAAATAGCACTATTTATGACATCAATGGTTTTTTGTTTTGTTTTGTTTTAGAACCTTTGTTCTATGAATATTATTTATTTAAGAGAACCATAAAGATACAAATAACATGAATTTCCTGCATCAGAGGTCAAAATACCTTCTTTTGGGGAAAATATACAAAAATGCACCCATTAATTCTGCTTAGCATGACAATGCACAAGGTATTAAAATTCATCCCTAGCACTGTCATCCTAGGGCAGCAACTTTCTTTTACGCATTGCACAGCATCTAGTTTACTTCTAGCTGCTTTACAAATAATAATCTTCCCCATCCCTTGAAACAACAAGAAACATGATAAGGTGAACCATGAATCACTTGGGCTTCTTCTCTTGTTGCTTCCTTTACAACATCTGAAGCAGGTCACAGAAAACTTTTTTGCATGGCACCAGTTTCCCTATCAATGAATATTTATGGTTTGTATGTTGAAGGATGGTGTGTGTATGTTCAAATGAAACTCTTGGGGGTGGGTGGGATCAGATGGGTTCTGTTGCTTTGATTCCATGACTTGGGTCTTTGCAGACAATGGTTTATAATTGGGTATGTTGACGTTTCCAGTGTGCTGATTGGCTGCTTAGGAAACTGCCCGACCAATCAAAGCTTGGTTGGGCAGCCAATCAGCACACAGGGGGGTGGGAACATGTGGACCTTTACGGCAGAGGAGGTGTGAGTAGCAGGTGTGTGTGTGTGCACAGGGGGGAGGGCAGCATGGGGTGTGGGGGTCAGCGTGGGGAGGGCAGTGTGTGGGGAGGGCGGCAGGGGTGCAGGATGGTGGTGATGCAGGCATGGGGGACAGCGTGGGGTGGGGGAATTCGGGGAGGGCGGCACAGGTGTAGGGGGTGGAGCAAGGGTGGTGCGGGTTTGGGGAGTGCGTGGGGGAAAGCGGGAATGGTGGCCCAGGGAGGGTGCCATGGGCGTGGGGAGTGTGTGGCATGAGGGCAGTGCGGGCACAGGGAGGCCGCAGGGGAACATGGGGAGGGTGGCATAGGCACAGGGGTACTGTAGGCACAGGGATGGTGTGGGGAACATGGGGCGGGCTACAGGGGAATGCATGGAGGGCCGTACAGGGTGTGAGGGGGTTGCGCAGGTGTGGGTGAATGCGGGGACAGAGGCGCAGGGAAGGCAGAGTGAGGGGGAGTGGGGAGGGCATGGGAGAATGTGGGGAGGGTGGCACGGGGAGGGTGGCATGGGCGCGGGGGGGGCGGCATGAGGGGGGCATGGGCACAGGGGAATGCAGGGAGGGAGGGAGGTACGGGCATGGGGCAACACGGGTGTGGGGGAAAATGGGGAGGGTGGCACAGGCGTGGCGCAAGGGCGGAGCGGGAGTGGAGAGAGTGCGAGGGAACGCAGGGAGGGCACTGTGGGCATGGCGGTGGCATGGGGAGGGGCACTGGGGCAGCGTGGGGGAGCAGCATGTATACTGCTGGGAGGGGATGTAGCATGGGGCCGGGAACTGTGTATGTTACACCAGGTATAGCTAGTATATATATAATTCTCTTGGGTATGTTGCTGTTTCCAGTGTGCTGATTGGCTGCTTAGGGAACTGACCAACCAATCACAGGTCTGTTGGGCAGCCAATCAGCACACTGGGGGTGGGACCATGTAGATTTCAAACATGGCGGCTGGAGAGGAAGAATGAGTAGCATGGGGGTGGATGTGGTGTGTGCGTGTGTGCCGGAGTGCAGGGGGTGGGGACAATTTGGAGGTGGGGGAGAGTTCAGAGATGGGAGGGTGAATTTGGAGCAGCAGTGGGGGGACAGGATGAGCGGCAGAGGGCAGTTTGACGGCGGGGAGGAGTTTGGCGGCGGGGGTGAATTTGGACAAGCGGCAGTGGAGGGGGGAAGGATGAGCGGCAGTGGGAAGGTAGGACGAGCAGTGGTGCGGGGGCAGGACAAGCGGTAGGGGGCTGATTTAAACACACCAGCCTACTTCAGAGGGTTGTCATGAGGTCTCCTGGGCATTTGGGGGGGGAGTTTTTTTAATGGCATATGGTACGCCGGATCCAGCTAGTCAATGGAAATTACACAAGAGTCGACTTCCTAAGATCCATTTAATTTAACGGGCCTGTTCTGCTAGTGACTAACAATTGGATTTAGGTCAATACCATCACCAAAGAAGGGGCAGGAGCAGGAAACAGAAGGTAAGAACTACTTTCCACCAGTATTCCTAACAGATAAAGCTCTTTTTGCTAAAATGATCATATCCCTGACACCTCTGCTGGAAAAGCTCCTTGCAATAAAGCATTCCTTTGATCAATTAAACTAATCTACTTTAGCCCAGTATTTATTTTATTTTATTTTTAGGGCAGAGATTTCACTCCTACCCCAAACTTTTCTTTGACAAATAAGCATAAGCTCCACTTGGTAGGTCAAGAGACATTCACACTAACAGACATTCTCATGTCTAATTTAATCTTTCATGGGTATTATCCTCAAATTCACATTTCTCTTCTCAGCTCTGATCACACTGACTAGCACAGACAGTCTTTTCTATATTGCTCATATGCCTTTCTTTTCTTCTCTCTCGCTGCCACCCTTTTCCACTTTTGGCCTGTCAAACCACTGCCCTTGGCAGAAGGAACTCTCTCTGAAATCAAGCAGACTTGTAGGGATTTATAAACTCTTTTTAAAAAAACCCCACAGTTTGCACACCTCTTTTCTACTGTTCATCAAGATGTTGGAGTCACTCCTATGTATCAAAGTACTAAAGAAGACTTTTTGGTTGAGGAAGAAATATGATCAAGTGGTAGAGGGTAGGCACACACCTGACAACAAAGGTAGACACAATGAAGTGCACTGGCAGCAGGCTCACAGCAGACAAAAGGTAGTGTTTCTTCATAGAACAAATAACTCATTACCACTAGAACTGTATAAAAACATACATAAAGGAATCCAGTGCTAACTAAGAAGAAGAAATTTCTAGCATGAGCTTTCATGGACACAGTCCACTTCCGATGCATGCATGGAATGAAGTCTCTGTGGAAATCACTTCATGTATCTGATAGACTGTGTCCACAAACGACTATATTAGTCTCAAAGGTGCTTCATGGATTTTTATGCTAAAACTTAACATCGCTACTTCTTTGAACACTATCACAGGAATGGTGTCAGCCACTAGCTTAGATAGTTTTTTTGGGGGGAAACAGGTAAATACATCAGTGGAAGAGCAGCTCTTCTTATGACTAGATATTAGCACCATGGCTTTTTAAGTGAAGAAGACCAGTGATTTTATGAGTCGATATTAGTCAAGTACAGCAACCATGAATAATGGATCTCTGTCACTTAAGGGTGAATACTGTAGCAATCAGTAAAGCATGAAACTACAGTACATAGTACCCTGCCTGCAAGCATCCTAGATGTGGATAGCTGGTTACAGTGGAAAAGACGGAGCTGGACAAAATGGATCTTTGAGTTGAATCCAATAAGGCAATTCCTATGCTTTACGGTATCTGAAAAATGGTACAACACATTATGTGATTATCATTTTTTTAATCTACAGTCCCTACAATTTCTCTTGAGCTTATGCAGAAGAGTCAATCATATGCTTAATCACATATTGAACTTGTGCCGGCAGTCTCAGTTTAACCTTTTCTGTCCCTTTGTTTGACGGAGCATAAGGAACTCATTATGCAGCCTTAAGCAGGCCCCTGTTTTGTCATCATGGGGGTCTGATCTGAAACAGTGGAATTACAACGCTGATCTACTGCACAGGACTGTTTTTTAACAAATGCTAAATTTGCAGATGTAAAGTTCTCTAAGTACAACAAAGCAGTCTTCAGCAGGATTTAGCTGTGGTCAGAGCTGGGGGTACAGAAAATGCATGGTAGCAACACTCCTGGCCAAAGCACAGTTCTCTCTCTTCTAATGTGCTTAATTGTTGCTTCTGCAGCCTCCAAAAATGTTCCCCACACCTCTCATGTCAGGAAACACTCCTTGAAAGCACTACAAAAGCACTACAGTTTCTTTATCCCAATTAGAGTAGACCTATCAAATCAACTGTTGAATGGCAAATCAATACTTAGGTAAATCACACTGGATCAATGGGTCTATTCTAGTTGAAGATATAGGCCTAAGTGTTTTTGTTGAGGTCAAAGTGTTAGTGTTACATTCATCTAAGTAAAGAGCATCCAACCACTACATGAGCACACATAACTCAAGTCATCCACAGTGCACTGCAAAAAAAAGTAATCCCCTGGGATCAACTGTAGAACCACCCTGGCAAACAAAAACAAAAGGTTTAGACAATGTCAAAGCAATAGAAACCAAATAAATAAAAAGCTTTTCATTTACCCATAAATGTCCAGGACCCCAATAAAGGAATGCTGCTTGACCATGGTGTACAAAGCCTTGTTGATATGCTGAACAATCCAGTTGAACAGCTGGGCATAAATGTGCTTGGCCAGTGCATTCCTGGCATTCACAACCTGCTGGACCGACATGTTCTTGATGTAGGTCTCTGAAGTGGTGACCAGCTTCCGATGGCAAAGCCAATGCTCCATCTGGCTGTGCTCCACTCCCAGCAATCTGCAAAAATTATGCAGGTGTTCATCCTGTTTCTAGGATATAAAGAAAGACATCCAATTCAGCAAAGCATGCAATGGCAGCCACAATTTGATGACAAGGGTCCACCCACTTCCCCTCATTCAGCTGGGGAGCGGGAGGAAGGGATGGAAACATTCAAGATTTATTTATTTTTTTAGAATGTGCAGAATTGCTGTTCTCATCTTCAATGATTGCTAATTTTTGGTGCTGCTCAAATTCAGCTTATAATATATTGCACTATAGACACAACTCATCAAGAGCCATATTTTTAGTATTTGAAGTATTAGTTTTCTCTAATTTACCACTGCTGCATGCTGGTGGTTGTGTAGATGATATATAAGGATTTTTCTCCTTGATCAAGAGTTTCTTCAACATTCAGTTGTTTAACACTACAAACAACAAAGACATCCCTCTTCCTTCTAAATCAGACAGATAAAACAAAGCAAGTTTAGGGAGGAATTGAGTTGATGCTCAGGAGAGGTGGAAGGACTATGAATTCCACACTGAAAACAAAATTCTTGGTAAGAATGCATGCTCAAAGGTAGCTTATTCCTCAATTCCAAACAACTAAGCCCCAGCTTTGCCCTGTTTCCAGCTGATTTCGACATTTGGACAAAAAAACAAAGTAGAGCCCACAAAGTCTATATCCAGCTATAGACAGGATACAACTATTTTAAGTAAAATAATTCAAGTAAATCATTTTTTTAAAGTCACCCAGGGGTAAATGCCCCACTCCTTGGCCACGCCATGTAGCATAGGGGTGGAGAACCACACTGGATCACAACCTCCTCCCACAAACCTCATTGCTTCACCATCTACAAGAGAGCAGAGACAGCAGCACAGCAGGAGCCAGCCTTTCAACCATGTGGATATTCCTCCACCTTTGTTTAGTGAGGCTCCAGTCTCATAATTATGAAAATAACTCAAGACATGCCCTGCAAAAAGAGCAAAGGTCTTTAAACAGAGGCTGGGTGGGTATCTTTCAGAAATGCTTTGGCTGTGAATTCCCACCTGTCCTCTGGAGGCCTGATTGGCACCAACATTACAATAATTTCAGTGCCAAGTTAAAACCTGGCTTTTTATTAAAGCCTTTGGGACCAAACTGATTTTATCCAGACTGCACATGATTTATAGCTATATTATTCAATATTGTTTTAACTAGTTTTAAGTTGATTTTAAATTGGAAAACCATTTAAAGTATTTGAATTTTTTTAAAAAATATTTGTGGTTTGTCCTCCTCCTCTGGCTTTTCTTCGCAAACGAAGATTCAGGAAGGACTCATCCCGCGCTTTCTGCAAGCGCGCTGATGACTAAAAAGGCCAATCCGAGATAAACAAGTCCGGTTGCAAAAAGCACAGCAGAAGGTCTCCTTGGGTGATGTTTTTGGGTTGTGATTCTTTCTGCGTTGTCGTTTCTCTTCAAGACTTGTTCGTCGTGAGTTCTCAAATAAGGCTGCAGCATTGTGGATAGTGTGTCTCCATGCCTCCCGATGTGAGGCCAGGGCGGACCACTGTTGGTGATCAATTTGGCCAAATATTTGTTAAAAAATAAAATTTGTAATTATTTATTGCTTTAAATTCATTTTACTGTAAGCCACCCTGAGATCTTTGGATAAAGGTTGGGATATAAATATTTTAATGAATAAATAGTAGATAAGCTTCTATAAGTCTACTCTTCATTAAGTTACAATCATAAAAGGATGAAGTCATACATTCATTATTGGGAAATGAACAGTTATAATTTTCTATATATTTTGTAACCAATTACTTCCAAGCTCTGGATAATATTTCCAAGTTATACTGAAATATCAGAGATGGTTGGCCTCTGAACATGGAGTTTCCATATATCTATCTATCCTGCTCAGAAAGCAAGCAAGCAGGGAAAACAAGGCTTAAGTGAGCTGTGAGCAAGGGCCATGCAAAGCTATGCTCTTCTCTGCACCATCACCCTTTGCTGCAATTGAGTTGTTTTGTCACTAATTAAACAAGTTAACAGACAGATCTAGCATCACACAGCTACACTTAGATTTTAATTAAATAACAGCAATACCATTAAGGGGAGACAACCCTATAAGAGAAGAATTGCTTATGTATGCAATTTGTCAAAGCCCCAAAATTAAATAGCTCATTGCACCATCTCTTGGGTAATGACAACATCACTGCAAAGTATGCTATTACATTTTAATTCATAAAAAAGGAAAACCTCTCAGAATCAGGGCATGACACTTGCCCACAGGTTTATCACAAATGTTAGGATCATATTAATATTATTTCCTCTGTAATCTTAAAATAAAAAACGTAGGCCCAAACAAGAAAGAGGCACTGTTAATGCATTCACAACTGTGCTATTCATAAATAGGTGTCTGCTTACATTTCTGCGTCACTCTTTTCCTCAACTGCCACATCTCAATCTACCACACAAGGTGGAAAAGCATCTTCATTAAAGCTAGCAATACATATGCTGGAAATGAAATATCTGATCCTTGGGACACAATTCCCAGCAGATGTCTGCATGCAGAAGCTTCAGTTAAGGTCTCCCGATCCATTGAAGCAGTGGTTCTTAACCTCTGGTATGGGGATCCCCAGGGGCCCACAATGTCCTCACAGGGGGTCCGCAAAGGCTTGACAGCTGCTTAGCCCACCTCCTCCCTGCAGTGGAGTGGCCATATGGCAGCCACCAAGGCAAAGGCTGGCTGCCTGGCTTGACCTGCACATTGCCTTTCAATCCACTCCAGCCACAAACTTGTAGGAAGAAGCAGAAGAAAAATATTCCCTCCCTCTCCCGTGCCTCTGAGGGAAGGTTTCATGGATGGTGTAATTGTATTGTTGTTGTTATCATTATTAGGGTTTTAAATCTTGAGTTAAGTCTTGAGGTTCCACAGCAACAAGAGATATTTAAAGGGGAACTCTGGTAAAGAAAAGGTTAAGAGCCACTGCTTTAAAGCACTCTGTCAATTCTCCTTGGTTGCTGTTTGAGGAATACCAACATGGTGCTGACTCTCATTTCCAAAACCAGCTCAAAACCCGCCTATGAAGCTTTGGAAAATGGTGATATCAGCCTTTCCTGTCCTTTCCTATGAAGTGCTGGACAATGGTGGTGTCAGCCTTTCCTACCCTTGGGTTCTCAGATGCTACTAAACGGAACTTTGGTACTTACTGTGAAGGTTCCTTTTCTGTCGTAGTGGGAAAGGAAACCTTATACTGGGTTTGCTCCTCCCACACATCTTCAAGGCAGGACTTACTGTCAATCAAACTTGACCACCCTAAGTGGGAGAGCTAGACCCTCTTCCCCAGTGATGGAATAACAAACTCCAGACAGAACAAAAACACAATCAAACAATACTAGTAGCCACCAACAAAGAGCAGGAAGGATTTCTTCCCCACTACTCTCAGCGTTAACTAAGAGTTCTTAGATTACCTAAAAGCTCTCATCATGGACACTGAGGGGACTGCAGCAGTCACTTGCAACACTTGTGCGATGTTTCTATTCTTGTCTACAGACGTGGAGAACTTCACATGCACCAAATGCAAGCTGGTAGCCCTCTTGGAGGAGAAAGTACAGCAGCTGGAGACACGGGTAGCTACGCTTCAACAGATTCGGGAGCAAGAGGTTTTCCTGGACAGAACAGAACGAACACTCTTGGATGGGGACCGCACAGAGGAAGTGGCTGTGGAGGAGAGGGTCACTTCACGGACACAGGAAGTAGACAGCTGGAGGAATGTCACACACAGAACAAGAAAATCCAGGGATTCTTCCAGCAGCTTGCAGCTACAGAATCGATTTGAAGCCCTTTCCCTTATCAAGGACAACGAGGAAGAACAGCATGGACAGACTTCAGGGGTAGAGCAGGGGACCTTGAGAGGACCACCGCAAGGAACAGCAGCTGCGAAGCCTCAGCGGAGGCGTGTGGTGGTGGTGGGGGACTCCTTGCTGAGGGGTACAGAAGCAGTGGTATGTGGGCCTGACAAGATGACTCGGGAGGTGTGTTGTCTCCCTGGGGCAAAGATCTGTGATGTGACCGAGAGGCTGACAAGACTCATCAAGCCTACGGATCATTACCCCTTCCTTTTGGTCCATGTGGGAACCAATGATACTGCAAGGCACAGCTTTCCCAAGATCAGAAGAGATTATGAGGCTCTGGGGAGGAAGCTGAAAGAAATGAACGCACAGGTGGTCATCTCGTCTCTTCTGCCAGTTGAAGGGCATGGTCCAAGAAGGGAGAGGAAAATAGCCGACGTAAACAACTGGCTCCGTAGATGGTGTCGCCGAGAACAAATTGGATTCTTGGATCATGGACTGCGCTTCCATGCAGGGGGACTTCTGGCAAGAGATGGGGTGCATCTTACAACAGTTGGAAGAAACATTTTTGCCAACAGTCTCAAGAATTTGATCAGGAGGGCTTTAAACTGAGTCAAATGGGGGAGGGAGACAGTATTCTGGAAGGCAAAAGGGCTGGAGAAAATAGTCAAACTGTCATAGAGGGAACAAGGCAAACAGCGCAAGGACCCAACAGTGGGAGGCAAAAAAATTTGCACAGGGAGCAAGTAAAGGGAACACATGGTCTCAGATGTCTCTACACTAATGCACAGAGCATGGGAAATAAGCAAGATGAACTAGAACTCCTTGCACTACAAAACAAATATGATATAATAGGCGTTACTGAAACCTGGTGGGACGAGTCTCATGATTGGAATGTAGGAATAGAGGGGTATAACCTTTATAGGAGAAACAGGCCAAACAGGAAAGGAGGAGGAATAGTATTATATGTCAGGGATATTTACACCAGTGAAGTGATCCATGACATCAATACTGGAAGCCAGGTGGAGAGCATCTGGATAAAAATTAAAGGGGAGGGAAACAACAGGGATGTTATTGTGGGACTCTACTACAGACCCCCAAATCAGACGGAGGAATTGGATGTTGCCTTTCTAGAACACATGAACATACATGCAGAAAGGAGAGATGTAGTAGTGATGGGTGACTTCAACTATCCTGATATTTGCTGGCAATCTAACTCAGCCAAAACTACAAGGTCTAGCAAATTCCTTACATGCCTGGAAGACAATTTCATGGTCCAAAAGGTGGAAGAGGCAACAAGGGGGTCAGCTATTTTAGATCTGATCCTAACCAACAGAGACGACCTTGTTAATGGGGTGCAAGTGGTGGGATCCTTAGGTGAGAGTGATCATGTTCTCCTGGAGTTTGTTATACAATGGAAAGGAGAAGCCAGGCATAGTCAGACACGCATTCTTGACTTTAGGAGAGCTGATTTCAATAAACTCAGGGAAATACTGGGGATGATCCCATGGTCAAGAATACTAAAAGAGAAGGGACCTCAAGACGGTTTTGACTTTCTCAAAAGGGAGATACTGAAGGCACAATTTCAAACAGTACCATTGAGGAAGAAAAATGGGAGGTGTCTCAAGAAACCAGGATGGATGACTAAAGAACTTTCAATGGAGCTAAGTTTTAAACGGAACATGTATAGGAAATGGAAAAGGGGGGAAATCACCAAAGAAGAATTCAAACAGATAGCGAACACGTGTAGGAGTAAAGTCAGAAAAGCTAAAGTGCAGAATGAGCTCAGGCTTGCTAGGGAGGTTAAGAACAATAAAAAGGGTTTTTTTGGGTATGTCCGCAGCAAAAGGAGGAAGAAGGAAGAGTCACACCTGTGAGTCATTAGGGGGTGGAGCTGGGAGCCTAGCTCTATATAAGTCCTTGCAGAGGCTTTCCAGGCCAGTTTCCTGCCAGAGAGAAGGAGAGCAGCTTCTGGACAGCAAGTTTCCTGCCAGTTTCCTGCCAGGGAGAAGAAGGAAGCAACTTCTGAACAGCCATTCTGACTGGGGAGATTGAATTTTTTTAAAAAACTGTTGGGAGAGGCTGCTTGTTGCTGAGGGGCTTGAACTTCTGAACTTCCCCTTTTACCCTCAAGAGCCAGAGGCCTTCCTGTGAGTCACACCTGTGAGTCACACCTGTGAGTCATTAGGGGGTGGAGCTGGGAGCCTAGCTCTATATAAGTCCTTGCAGAGGCTTTCCAGGCCAGTTTCCTGCCAGAGAGAAGGAGAGCAGCTTCTGGACAGCAAGTTTCCTGCCAGTTTCCTGCCAGGGAGAAGAAGGAAGCAACTTCTGAACAGCCATTCTGACTGGGGAGATTGAATTTTTTTAAAAAACTGTTGGGAGAGGCTGCTTGTTGCTGAGGGGCTTGAACTTCTGAACTTCCCCTTTTACCCTCAAGAGCCAGAGGCCTTCCTGTGAGTCACACCTGTGAGTCACACCTGTGAGTCATTAGGGGGTGGAGCTGGGAGCCTAGCTCTATATAAGTCCTTGCAGAGGCTTTCCAGGCCAGTTTCCTGCCAGAGAGAAGGAGAGCAGCTTCTGGACAGCAAGTTTCCTGCCAGTTTCCTGCCAGGGAGAAGAAGGAAGCAACTTCTGAACAGCCATTCTGACTGGGGAGATTGAATTTTTTTAAAAAACTGTTGGGAGAGGCTGCTTGTTGCTGAGGGGCTTGAACTTCTGAACTTCCCCTTTTACCCTCAAGAGCCAGAGGCCTTCCTGTGAGTCACACCTGTGAGTCACACCTGTGAGTCATTAGGGGGTGGAGCTGGGAGCCTAGCTCTATATAAGTCCTTGCAGAGGCTTTCCAGGCCAGTTTCCTGCCAGAGAGAAGGAGAGCAGCTTCTGGACAGCAAGTTTCCTGCCAGTTTCCTGCCAGGGAGAAGAAGGAAGCAACTTCTGAACAGCCATTCTGACTGGGGAGATTGAATTTTTTTAAAAAACTGTTGGGAGAGGCTGCTTGTTGCTGAGGGGCTTGAACTTCTGAACTTCCCCTTTTACCCTCAAGAGCCAGAGGCCTTCCTGTGAGTCACACCTGTGAGTCACACCTGTGAGTCATTAGGGGGTGGAGCTGGGAGCCTAGCTCTATATAAGTCCTTGCAGAGGCTTTCCAGGCCAGTTTCCTGCCAGAGAGAAGGAGAGCAGCTTCTGGACAGCAAGTTTCCTGCCAGTTTCCTGCCAGGGAGAAGAAGGAAGCAACTTCTGAACAGCCATTCTGACTGGGGAGATTGAATTTTTTTAAAAAACTGTTGGGAGAGGCTGCTTGTTGCTGAGGGGCTTGAACTTCTGAACTTCCCCTTTTACCCTCAAGAGCCAGAGGCCTTCCTGTGAGTCACACCTGTGAGTCACACCTGTGAGTCATTAGGGGGTGGAGCTGGGAGCCTAGCTCTATATAAGTCCTTGCAGAGGCTTTCCAGGCCAGTTTCCTGCCAGAGAGAAGGAGAGCAGCTTCTGGACAGCAAGTTTCCTGCCAGTTTCCTGCCAGGGAGAAGAAGGAAGCAACTTCTGAACAGCCATTCTGACTGGGGAGATTGAATTTTTTTAAAAAACTGTTGGGGAGGCTGCTTGTTGCTGAGGGGCTTGAACTTCTGAACTTCCCCTTTTACCCTCAAGAGCCAGAGGCCTTCCTGTGAGTCACACCTGTGAGTCACACCTGTGAGTCATTAGGGGGTGGAGCTGGGAGCCTAGCTCTATATAAGTCCTTGCAGAGGCTTTCCAGGCCAGTTTCCTGCCAGAGAGAAGGAGAGCAGCTTCTGGACAGCAAGTTTCCTGCCAGTTTCCTGCCAGGGAGAAGAAGGAAGCAACTTCTGAACAGCCATTCTGACTGGGGAGATTGAATTTTTTTAAAAAAACTGTTGGGAGAGGCTGCTTGTTGCTGAGGGGCTTGAACTTCTGAACTTCCCCTTTTACCCTCAAGAGCCAGAGGCCTTCCTGTGAGTCACACCTGTGAGTCACACCTGTGAGTCATTAGGGGGTGGAGCTGGGAGCCTAGCTCTATATAAGTCCTTGCAGAGGCTTTCCAGGCCAGTTTCCTGCCAGAGAGAAGGAGAGCAGCTTCTGGACAGCAAGTTTCCTGCCAGTTTCCTGCCAGGGAGAAGAAGGAAGCAACTTCTGAACAGCCATTCTGACTGGGGAGATTGAATTTTTTTAAAAAACTGTTGGGAGAGGCTGCTTGTTGCTGAGGGGCTTGAACTTCTGAACTTCCCCTTTTACCCTCAAGAGCCAGAGGCCTTCCTGTGAGTCACACCTGTGAGTCACACCTGTGAGTCATTAGGGGGTGGAGCTGGGAGCCTAGCTCTATATAAGTCCTTGCAGAGGCTTTCCAGGCCAGTTTCCTGCCAGAGAGAAGGAGAGCAGCTTCTGGACAGCAAGTTTCCTGCCAGTTTCCTGCCAGGGAGAAGAAGGAAGCAACTTCTGAACAGCCATTCTGACTGGGGAGATTGAATTTTTTTAAAAAACTGTTGGGGAGGCTGCTTGTTGCTGAGGGGCTTGAACTTCTGAACTTCCCCTTTTACCCTCAAGAGCCAGAGGCCTTCCTGTGAGTCACACCTGTGAGTCACACCTGTGAGTCATTAGGGGGTGGAGCTGGGAGCCTAGCTCTATATAAGTCCTTGCAGAGGCTTTCCAGGCCAGTTTCCTGCCAGAGAGAAGGAGAGCAGCTTCTGGACAGCAAGTTTCCTGCCAGTTTCCTGCCAGGGAGAAGAAGGAAGCAACTTCTGAACAGCCATTCTGACTGGGGAGATTGAATTTTTTTAAAAAACTGTTGGGAGAGGCTGCTTGTTGCTGAGGGGCTTGAACTTCTGAACTTCCCCTTTTACCCTCAAGAGCCAGAGGCCTTCCTGTGAGTCACACCTGTGAGTCACACCTGTGAGTCATTAGGGGGTGGAGCTGGGAGCCTAGCTCTATATAAGTCCTTGCAGAGGCTTTCCAGGCCAGTTTCCTGCCAGAGAGAAGGAGAGCAGCTTCTGGACAGCAAGTTTCCTGCCAGTTTCCTGCCAGGGAGAAGAAGGAAGCAACTTCTGAACAGCCATTCTGACTGGGGAGATTGAATTTTTTTAAAAAACTGTTGGGAGAGGCTGCTTGTTGCTGAGGGGCTTGAACTTCTGAACTTCCCCTTTTACCCTCAAGAGCCAGAGGCCTTCCTGTGAGTCACACCTGTGAGTCACACCTGTGAGTCATTAGGGGGTGGAGCTGGGAGCCTAGCTCTATATAAGTCCTTGCAGAGGCTTTCCAGGCCAGTTTCCTGCCAGAGAGAAGGAGAGCAGCTTCTGGACAGCAAGTTTCCTGCCAGTTTCCTGCCAGGGAGAAGAAGGAAGCAACTTCTGAACAGCCATTCTGACTGGGGAGATTGAATTTTTTTAAAAAACTGTTGGGGAGGCTGCTTGTTGCTGAGGGGCTTGAACTTCTGAACTTCCCCTTTTACCCTCAAGAGCCAGAGGCCTTCCTGTGAGTCACACCTGTGAGTCACACCTGTGAGTCATTAGGGGGTGGAGCTGGGAGCCTAGCTCTATATAAGTCCTTGCAGAGGCTTTCCAGGCCAGTTTCCTGCCAGAGAGAAGGAGAGCAGCTTCTGGACAGCAAGTTTCCTGCCAGTTTCCTGCCAGGGAGAAGAAGGAAGCAACTTCTGAACAGCCATTCTGACTGGGGAGATTGAATTTTTTAAAAAAACTGTTGGGGAGGCTGCTTGTTGCTGAGGGGCTTGAACTTCTGAACTTCCCCTTTTACCCTCAAGAGCCAGAGGCCTTCCTGTGAGTCACACCTGTGAGTCACACCTGTGAGTCATTAGGGGGTGGAGCTGGGAGCCTAGCTCTATATAAGTCCTTGCAGAGGCTTTCCAGGCCAGTTTCCTGCCAGAGAGAAGGAGAGCAGCTTCTGGACAGCAAGTTTCCTGCCAGTTTCCTGCCAGGGAGAAGAAGGAAGCAACTTCTGAACAGCCATTCTGACTGGGGAGATTGAATTTTTTTAAAAAAACTGTTGGGAGAGGCTGCTTGTTGCTGAGGGGCTTGAACTTCTGAACTTCCCCTTTTACCCTCAAGAGCCAGAGGCCTTCCTGTGAGTCACACCTGTGAGTCACACCTGTGAGTCATTAGGGGGTGGAGCTGGGAGCCTAGCTCTATATAAGTCCTTGCAGAGGCTTTCCAGGCCAGTTTCCTGCCAGAGAGAAGGAGAGCAGCTTCTGGACAGCAAGTTTCCTGCCAGTTTCCTGCCAGGGAGAAGAAGGAAGCAACTTCTGAACAGCCATTCTGACTGGGGAGATTGAATTTTTTTAAAAAACTGTTGGGAGAGGCTGCTTGTTGCTGAGGGGCTTGAACTTCTGAACTTCCCCTTTTACCCTCAAGAGCCAGAGGCCTTCCTGTGAGTCACACCTGTGAGTCACACCTGTGAGTCATTAGGGGGTGGAGCTGGGAGCCTAGCTCTATATAAGTCCTTGCAGAGGCTTTCCAGGCCAGTTTCCTGCCAGAGAGAAGGAGAGCAGCTTCTGGACAGCAAGTTTCCTGCCAGTTTCCTGCCAGGGAGAAGAAGGAAGCAACTTCTGAACAGCCATTCTGACTGGGGAGATTGAATTTTTTTAAAAAACTGTTGGGGAGGCTGCTTGTTGCTGAGGGGCTTGAACTTCTGAACTTCCCCTTTTACCCTCAAGAGCCAGAGGCCTTCCTGTGAGTCACACCTGTGAGTCACACCTGTGAGTCATTAGGGGGTGGAGCTGGGAGCCTAGCTCTATATAAGTCCTTGCAGAGGCTTTCCAGGCCAGTTTCCTGCCAGAGAGAAGGAGAGCAGCTTCTGGACAGCAAGTTTCCTGCCAGTTTCCTGCCAGGGAGAAGAAGGAAGCAACTTCTGAACAGCCATTCTGACTGGGGAGATTGAATTTTTTTAAAAAACTGTTGGGAGAGGCTGCTTGTTGCTGAGGGGCTTGAACTTCTGAACTTCCCCTTTTACCCTCAAGAGCCAGAGGCCTTCCTGTGAGTCACACCTGTGAGTCACACCTGTGAGTCATTAGGGGGTGGAGCTGGGAGCCTAGCTCTATATAAGTCCTTGCAGAGGCTTTCCAGGCCAGTTTCCTGCCAGAGAGAAGGAGAGCAGCTTCTGGACAGCAAGTTTCCTGCCAGTTTCCTGCCAGGGAGAAGAAGGAAGCAACTTCTGAACAGCCATTCTGACTGGGGAGATTGAATTTTTTTAAAAAACTGTTGGGAGAGGCTGCTTGTTGCTGAGGGGCTTGAACTTCTGAACTTCCCCTTTTACCCTCAAGAGCCAGAGGCCTTCCTGTGAGTCACACCTGTGAGTCACACCTGTGAGTCATTAGGGGGTGGAGCTGGGAGCCTAGCTCTATATAAGTCTTGCAGAGGCTTTCCAGGCCAGTTTCCTGCCAGAGAGAAGGAGAGCAGCTTCTGGACAGCAAGTTTCCTGCCAGTTTCCTGCCAGGGAGAAGAAGGAAGCAACTTCTGAACAGCCATTCTGACTGGGGAGATTGAATTTTTTTAAAAAACTGTTGGGGAGGCTGCTTGTTGCTGAGGGGCTTGAACTTCTGAACTTCCCCTTTTACCCTCAAGAGCCAGAGGCCTTCCTGTGAGTCACACCTGTGAGTCACACCTGTGAGTCATTAGGGGGTGGAGCTGGGAGCCTAGCTCTATATAAGTCCTTGCAGAGGCTTTCCAGGCCAGTTTCCTGCCAGAGAGAAGGAGAGCAGCTTCTGGACAGCAAGTTTCCTGCCAGTTTCCTGCCAGGGAGAAGAAGGAAGCAACTTCTGAACAGCCATTCTGACTGGGGAGATTGAATTTTTTTAAAAAACTGTTGGGAGAGGCTGCTTGTTGCTGAGGGGCTTGAACTTCTGAACTTCCCCTTTTACCCTCAAGAGCCAGAGGCCTTCCTGTGAGTCACACCTGTGAGTCACACCTGTGAGTCATTAGGGGGTGGAGCTGGGAGCCTAGCTCTATATAAGTCCTTGCAGAGGCTTTCCAGGCCAGTTTCCTGCCAGAGAGAAGGAGAGCAGCTTCTGGACAGCAAGTTTCCTGCCAGTTTCCTGCCAGGGAGAAGAAGGAAGCAACTTCTGAACAGCCATTCTGACTGGGGAGATTGAATTTTTTAAAAAAACTGTTGGGGAGGCTGCTTGTTGCTGAGGGGCTTGAACTTCTGAACTTCCCCTTTTACCCTCAAGAGCCAGAGGCCTTCCTGTGAGTCACACCTGTGAGTCACACCTGTGAGTCATTAGGGGGTGGAGCTGGGAGCCTAGCTCTATATAAGTCCTTGCAGAGGCTTTCCAGGCCAGTTTCCTGCCAGAGAGAAGGAGAGCAGCTTCTGGACAGCAAGTTTCCTGCCAGTTTCCTGCCAGGGAGAAGAAGGAAGCAACTTCTGAACAGCCATTCTGACTGGGGAGATTGAATTTTTTTAAAAAACTGTTGGGAGAGGCTGCTTGTTGCTGAGGGGCTTGAACTTCTGAACTTCCCCTTTTACCCTCAAGAGCCAGAGGCCTTCCTGTGAGTCACACCTGTGAGTCACACCTGTGAGTCATTAGGGGGTGGAGCTGGGAGCCTAGCTCTATATAAGTCCTTGCAGAGGCTTTCCAGGCCAGTTTCCTGCCAGAGAGAAGGAGAGCAGCTTCTGGACAGCAAGTTTCCTGCCAGTTTCCTGCCAGGGAGAAGAAGGAAGCAACTTCTGAACAGCCATTCTGACTGGGGAGATTGAATTTTTTTAAAAAACTGTTGGGAGAGGCTGCTTGTTGCTGAGGGGCTTGAACTTCTGAACTTCCCCTTTTACCCTCAAGAGCCAGAGGCCTTCCTGTGAGTCACACCTGTGAGTCACACCTGTGAGTCATTAGGGGGTGGAGCTGGGAGCCTAGCTCTATATAAGTCCTTGCAGAGGCTTTCCAGGCCAGTTTCCTGCCAGAGAGAAGGAGAGCAGCTTCTGGACAGCAAGTTTCCTGCCAGTTTCCTGCCAGGGAGAAGAAGGAAGCAACTTCTGAACAGCCATTCTGACTGGGGAGATTGAATTTTTTTAAAAAAACTGTTGGGAGAGGCTGCTTGTTGCTGAGGGGCTTGAACTTCTGAACTTCCCCTTTTACCCTCAAGAGCCAGAGGCCTTCCTGTGAGTCACACCTGTGAGTCACACCTGTGAGTCATTAGGGGGTGGAGCTGGGAGCCTAGCTCTATATAAGTCCTTGCAGAGGCTTTCCAGGCCAGTTTCCTGCCAGAGAGAAGGAGAGCAGCTTCTGGACAGCAAGTTTCCTGCCAGTTTCCTGCCAGGGAGAAGAAGGAAGCAACTTCTGAACAGCCATTCTGACTGGGGAGATTGAATTTTTTTAAAAAAACTGTTGGGAGAGGCTGCTTGTTGCTGAGGGGCTTGAACTTCTGAACTTCCCCTTTTACCCTCAAGAGCCAGAGGCGCGCGCCTAACGGCGCGCGAATTTCAGTAACCAAACAAAAATACAGCAGACCTAAAAGTACAGCTTAGCATTATCAGCGTTAACTAAGAGTTCTTAGATTACCTAAAAGCTCTCATCATGGACACTGAGGGGACTGCAGCAGTCACTTGCAACACTTGTGCGATGTTTCTATTCTTGTCTACAGACGTGGAGAACTTCACATGCACCAAATGCAAGCTGGTAGCCCTCTTGGAGGAGAAAGTACAGCAGCTGGAGACACGGGTAGCTACGCTTCAACAGATTCGCGAGCAAGAGGTTTTCCTGGACAGAACAGAACGAACACTCTTGGATGGGGACCGCACAGAGGAAGTGGCTGTGGAGGAGAGGGTCACTTCACGGACACAGGAAGTAGACAGCTGGAGGAATGTCACACACAGAACAAGAAAATCCAGGGATTCTTCCAGCAGCTTGCAGCTACAGAATCGATTTGAAGCCCTTTCCCTTATCAAGGACAACGAGGAAGAACAGCATGGACAGACTTCAGGGGTAGAGCAGGGGACCTTGAGAGGACCACCGCAAGGAATAGCAGCTGCGAAGCCTCAGCGGAGGCGTGTGGTGGTGGTGGGGGACTCCTTGCTGAGGGGTACAGAAGCAGTGGTATGTGGGCCTGACAAGATGACTCGGGAGGTGTGTTGTCTCCCTGGGGCAAAGATCTGTGATGTGACCGAGAGGCTGACAAGACTCATCAAGCCTACGGATCATTACCCCTTCCTTTTGGTCCATGTGGGAACCAATGATACTGCAAGGCACAGCTTTCCCAAGATCAGAAGAGATTATGAGGCCCTGGGGAGGAAGCTGAAAGAAATGAACGCACAGGTGGTCATCTCGTCTCTTCTGCCAGTTGAAGGGCATGGTCCAAGAAGGGAGAGGAAAATAGCCGATGTAAACAACTGGCTCCGTAGATGGTGTCGCCGAGAACAAATTGGATTCTTGGATCATGGACTGCGCTTCCATGCAGGGGGACTTCTGGCAAGAGATGGGGTGCATCTTACAACAGTTGGAAGAAACATTTTTGCCAACACTCTCAAGAATTTGATCAGGAGGGCTTTAAACTGAGTCAAATGGGGGAGGGAGACAGTATTCTGGAAGGCAAAAGGGCTGGAGAAAATAGTCAAACTGTCATAGAGGGAACAAGGCAAACAGCGCAAGGACCCAACAGTGGGAGGCAAAAAAACTTGCACAGGGAGCAAGTAAAGGGAACACATGGTCTCAGATGTCTCTACACTAATGCACAGAGCATGGGAAATAAGCAAGATGAACTAGAACTCCTTGCACTACAAAACAAATATGATATAATAGGCGTTACTGAAACCTGGTGGGACGAGTCTCATGATTGGAATGTAGGAATAGAGGGGTATAACCTTTATAGGAGAAACAGGCCAAACAGGAAAGGAGGAGGAATAGTATTATATGTCAGGGATATTTACACCAGTGAAGTGATCCATGACATCAATACTGGAAGCCAGGTGGAGAGCATCTGGATAAAAATTAAAGGGGAGGGAAACAACAGGGATGTTATTGTGGGACTCTACTACAGACCCCCAAATCAGACGGAGGAATTGGATGTTGCCTTTCTAGAACAGATGAACATACATGCAGAAAGGAGAGATGTAGTAGTGATGGGTGACTTCAACTATCCTGATATTTGCTGGCAATCTAACTCAGCCAAAACTACAAGGTCTAGCAAATTCCTTACATGCCTGGAAGACAATTTCATGGTCCAAAAGGTGGAAGAGGCAACAAGGGGGTCAGCTATTTTAGATCTGATCCTAACCAACAGAGACGACCTGGTTAATGGGGTGCAAGTGGTGGGATCCTTAGGTGAGAGTGATCATGTTCTCCTGGAGTTTGTTATACAATGGAAAGGAGAAGCCAGGCATAGTCAGACACGCATTCTTGACTTTAGGAGAGCTGATTTCAATAAACTCAGGGAAATACTGGGGATGATCCCATGGTCAAGAATACTAAAAGAGAAGGGACCTCAAGACGGATGGGACTTTCTCAAAAGGGAGATACTGAAGGCACAATTTCAAACAGTACCATTGAGGAAGAAAAATGGGAGGTGTCTCAAGAAACCAGGATGGATGACTAAAGAACTTTCAATGGAGCTAAGTTTTAAACGGAACATGTATAGGAAATGGAAAAGGGGGGAAATCACCAAAGAAGAATTCAAACAGATAGCGAACACGTGTAGGAGTAAAGTCAGAAAAGCTAAAGTGCAGAATGAGCTCAGGCTTGCTAGGGAGGTTAAGAACAATAAAAAGGGTTTTTTTGGGTATGTCCGCAGCAAAAGGAGGAAGAAGGAAATGATAGGGCCACTACGTGGAGAAGATGGCAAAATGCTAACAGGGGACAGAGAAAAGGCAGAATTACTCAACACCTTCTTTGCCTCAGTGTTTTCAGAAAAGGAAAAGGAGGACCAACCTGAGGAAAATGGAACAGAGGACACAATAGGGGAAATCCAGCTGAAAATAAGTAAAGAGGTGGTACAGGAATACCTTCTTAATCTAAATGAATTTAAATCTCCAGGACCAGATGAACTACATCCAAGAGTATTAAAAGAGCTGGCAAATATAATCTCAGAGCCATTGGCAATAATCTTTGAGAACTCCTGGAGAACAGGAGAAGTCCCAGCAGACTGGAGGAGGGCAAACGTTGTTCCCATCTTCAAAAAGGGGAAAAAAGAGGATCCCAACAACTATCGTCCAGTTAGTCTGACATCAATACCAGGGAAGATTCTAGAACAGATCATTAAACAGAGAGTCTGTGAACATTTAGAAGGCAATGCCATAATCACAAAAAGTCAGCATGGGTTTCAGAGAAACAAGTCATGCCAGACTAATCTGATCTCTTTTTTTGATAAAGTTACCAGCTTGGTAGATGAAGGGAATGCTGTGGACATTGCATACCTTGATTTCAGTAAGGCCTTTGACAAGGTTCCCCATGACATTCTTGCAAACAAGCTTGTAGAATGTGGGCTAGACAAGTTAACTGTTCAATGGATTTGTAATTGGTTGACCGGCCGAACCCAAAGGGTGCTCAGCAGTGGCTCCTCTTCGTCTTGGAAAGATGTGACCAGTGGGGTGCCACAGGGTTCTGTCCTGGGCCCAGTGCTATTCAACATCTTTATCAATGACTTAGATGAGGGAATTAGGGGCATACTTATCAAATTTGCAGATGACACCAAATTGGGAGGAGTAGCTAATACCCTAGAGGACAGGATCAAAATTCAGAATGACCTGGATAGACTGGAGAGCTGGGCCAAAGCTAACAAAATGAAATTCAATACGGAGAAATGTAAAGTACTGCATTTAGGGCGGAAAAATGAAATGCATAAACATAGGATGGGAGAGACCTGGCTGAATGAGACTATGTGCGAAAGGGATCTAGGAGTCCTAGTAGACCACAAGTTGAACATGAGCCAACAGTGTGATGCGGCAGCTAAAAAGGCCAATGCAATTTTGGGCTGTATCAATAGAAGTATAGTGTCTAGATCAAGGGAAGTAATAGTGCCACTCTATTCTGCCTTGGTCAGACCTCACTTAGAATACTGTGTCCAGTTCTGGGCACCACAATTCAGAAAGGATATTGACAAATTGGAGCGTGTCCAGAGAAGGGCAACTAAAATGGTGAACGGTCTGGAAACAATGCCTTATGAGGAGAGACTTAGGGAGCTGGGTATGTTTAGCCTGGAAAAAAGACGGTTTAGAGGCGATATGATAGCCCTGTTTAAGTATTTGAAGGGATGTCACGCTGAGGATGGAGCAGGCTTGTTTTCTGCTGCTCCAGAGACTGGAACACGGAGCAATGGGTGCAAGCTCCAGGAACAGAGATTCCACCTCAACATGAGGAGGAACTTTTTGACAGTCAGAGCTGTTCGGCAGTGGAACACACTCCCTCGGAGCGTGGTGGGGTCTCCTTCCTTGGAGGTCTTTAAACAGAGGCTGGATGGCCATCTGTCGGGGATGCTTTGATTGTGATTTCCTGCGTGGCAGGGGGTTGGACTGGATGGCCCTCGTGGTCTCTTCCAACTCTGCAATTCTATGATTCTATGATTCTATGATTCTAAGGAAATGATAGGGCCACTACGTGGAGAAGATGGCAAAATGCTAACAGGGGACAGAGAAAAGGCAGAATTACTCAACACCTTCTTTGCCTCAGTGTTTTCAGAAAAGGAAAAGGAGGACCAACCTGAGGAAAATGGAACAGAGGACACAATAGGGGAAATCCAGCTGAAAATAAGTAAAGAGGTGGTACAGGAATACCTTCTTAATTTAAATGAATTTAAATCTCCAGGACCAGATGAACTACATCCAAGAGTATTAAAAGAGCTGGCAAATATAATCTCAGAGCCATTGGCAATAATCTTTGAGAACTCCTGGAGAACAGGAGAAGTCCCAGCAGACTGGAGGAGGGCAAACGTTGTTCCCATCTTCAAAAAGGGGAAAAAAGAGGATCCCAACAACTATCGTCCAGTTAGTCTGACATCAATACCAGGGAAGATTCTAGAGCAGATCATTAAACAGAGAGTCTGTGAACATTTAGAAGGCAATGCCATAATCACAAAAAGTCAGCATGGGTTTCAGAGAAACAAGTCATGCCAGACTAATCTGATCTCTTTTTTTGATAAAGTTACCAGCTTGGTAGATGAAGGGAATGCTGTGGACATCGCATACCTTGATTTCAGTAAGGCCTTTGACAAGGTTCCCCATGACATTCTTGCAAACAAGCTTGTAGAATGTGGGCTAGACAAGTTAACTGTTCAATGGATTTGTAATTGGTTGACCGGCCGAACCCAAAGGGTGCTCAGCAGTGGCTCCTCTTCGTCTTGGAAAGATGTGACCAGTGGGGTGCCACAGGGTTCTGTCCTGGGCCCAGTGCTATTCAACATCTTTATCAATGACTTAGATGAGGGAATTAGGGGCATACTTATCAAATTTGCAGATGACACCAAATTGGGAGGAGTAGCTAATACCCTAGAGGACAGGATCAAAATTCAGAATGACCTGGATAGACTGGAGAGCTGGGCCAAAGCTAACAAAATGAAATTCAATACGGAGAAATGTAAAGTACTGCATTTAGGGCGGAAAAATGAAATGCATAAACATAGGATGGGAGAGACCTGGCTGAATGAGACTATGTGCGAAAGGGATCTAGGAGTCCTAGTAGACCACAAGTTGAACATGAGCCAACAGTGTGATGCGGCAGCTAAAAAGGCCAATGCAATTTTGGGCTGTATCAATAGAAGTATAGTGTCTAGATCAAGGGAAGTAATAGTGCCACTCTATTCTGCCTTGGTCAGACCTCACTTAGAATACTGTGTCCAGTTCTGGGCACCACAATTCAGAAAGGATATTGACAAATTGGAGCGTGTCCAGAGAAGGGCAACTAAAATGGTGAAAGGTCTGGAAACAATGCCTTATGAGGAGAGACTTAGGGAGCTGGGTATGTTTAGCCTGGAAAAAAGACGGTTTAGAGGCGATATGATAGCCCTGTTTAAGTATTTGAAGGGATGTCACGCTGAGGATGGAGCAGGCTTGTTTTCTGCTGCTCCAGAGACTGGAACACGGAGCAATGGGTGCAAGCTCCAGGAACAGAGATTCCACCTCAACATGAGGAGGAACTTTTTGACAGTCAGAGCTGTTCGGCAGTGGAACACACTCCCTCGGAGCGTGGTGGGGTCTCCTTCCTTGGAGGTCTTTAAACAGAGGCTGGATGGCCATCTGTCGGGGATGCTTTGATTGTGATTTCCTGCGTGGCAGGGGGTTGGACTGGATGGCCCTCGTGGTCTCTTCCAACTCTGCAATTCTATGATTCTATGATACTGCAGAAAAGGAACCTTTGTCATCATAAGTATCAATGTCATGTTTTCCTGCAGTGTGGAGAGGTAATCCTTATACTTGGACCCACACAAGCATCCACAACATCAGGCAGGTAATTTTCCACAACCACAGCTACAACAATACAACCTGCTTCAAGACACATCTGCCAAAGGACATATATGCAGAAGCAAATTTGTCAATTGTACAATGTCTGACAAAAGACGAAGGGGAAGCCCAAATAGCCACGCTACAAATCTCCACCAAAGATGCTGCTGTACCCAAGGCTGCCAAGGTGACAGCACTATGAGTGGGATGTGTCTGAATCCCATCAGGAACCAGCAAATGACTGTGAACATAAGCTAACTCAATGCACAGCCTCAAGCAATGAGACAAAGTAGAAGAAGAAACCCATTGTCCTTTAGTAGGCTCCTGGTAGGAAACAAAAAAATAATCTGACTTTTGGAAATCCCTAGTTCTCTCAAAACAGAACTTGAGAGCCTATGCACATTCAACCTATGCCACTCCTTCTCCTGTGTTGTCCTGGGATCTGGGCAAAAGGAAGGCAGAACAATCTCCTGAGAACAATGAAAAGGTGAATTCAGCCTTAAGAATAAATGGAAGGAACGAAGAACAATTGGATCTTTATGAAAAACGCATAGCTCCTTATGTACTGACAGAACCCTCAGCTCAGAAAAACTGCAAGTTAACACTAACAGCAACTAAAAATAATACTTTTGAAGTAATGAACCTCAAATCCATTCACCTCAAAGGCTTAAAAGGATCCTTCACCCAGGCCTGTAACTAAACATGCAAATTCCAAGAAGGTATAGTGGTTTGAGTGTTGGATTAGGACTCCAGTGTTCCAATCCCCCTCAGCCATGGAAACCCACTCAGTACACCTGGGCAAGCCACAGTCTTTCAGCCTAAGAGGAAGGAAAACCACCTCTGAATCATTCTTGCCAAGAAACCTTTGGGATAGGGTCACTTTAAGTCAGAGTTGACTTGAAGGCACACAGCAACAACAAATCACATAAAGCAAGAATCTCCAGTATTCTCTGCTCACAAGAGAAATAATTAAGTCAGCAGCTACCCCTAGAAATTTAGGCAAGCTAAAATATTAAAAGGGTTGGGAGACTTACAATGGGTCAGGAGAGTTCATCCCTCACACCCATAAACTGGACCTTTTATTTTGTTTTTCAATCAGCACAATTCTAAATATACACTGGACTGACTATGTGATGAATGTTGCTGTCCTTGAGCAAGCAGGGATCACCAGCATTGAGGCCATGATACTGAGAACACAGCTGCGCTGGGCAGGGCACATTTCTAGAATGGAGGACCATCGCCTCCCAAAAATAGTACTCTGCAGTGAACTCGCCACGGGTCAGCATAAGAGGGGCGCTCCAAAAAAGCAATATAAGGACTCCCTGAAACAACATCTCAGGATCGGACAAATAGATCACCAACGATGGTCCACCTCATATTGGGAGGCATGGAGACGCACTATCCACAATGCTGCAGCCTTATTTGAGAACTCACGCCGAACAAGTCTTGAAGAGAAATGACAATGCAGAAAGAATCAAAACCCAGAAACATCACCCAAGGAGACCTTCTGCTGTGCTTTCTGCAACCGGACTTGTTTATCTCGGATTGGCCTTTTTAGTCATCAGCATGCTTGCAGAAAGCATGGGATGAGTCCTTCCTGAATCTTTGTTTGCAAAGAAAAGCCAGAGAGAGACAATTGGCACCAATTTGGTTTCCACATACACTGTATTAGTGGCCAGTGAACAAACTTCCTTTTGATGTACAAGGCCTAGTTCCAAGACTTCATATGCAGTTCCTGCTACAGTAACAATTTGTTAGAGATTTTCTTTTGCTTTATTGATTACAACTGAAAATAGGTTGGCACAAACACACGAGTCCTGATCCTGGCATCAACCAACCCGCCTGTTGGCCAATGATCCTGCTACTGGCCTGCTGCTGGCATCATGGAGATCTGGATGGGGTTCCCACTGGGCTTTTTGCCTGTAGGGCTTCCCTCTGCCCAACATCCCCCAAATACGCATGCCCCACCAGATGACATACCCTTCCCATCTGGGGGCCCTGTTACCATGGATGATTCTCCAT
Source organism: Gambelia wislizenii (assembly GCA_030847615.1). Classification (NCBI taxonomy): domain Eukaryota; kingdom Metazoa; phylum Chordata; class Lepidosauria; order Squamata; family Crotaphytidae; genus Gambelia; species Gambelia wislizenii. The sequence goes on along the minus strand of JAUMIR010000002.1, from coordinate 430,283,567 downwards.
CCTCTCTCAGTGTCCAAGACACAGGGAATCATTATCCAAGACCCATGCCAACTTCTCCCACAAGTTGTGACAAGAAAGCAGCATGCAAAAAGAGAACAAATATAACACTAGGGGGGGTGGGTCACCTGAGGGTGGGTGGGTCAGCTTGCTGAGAGCAACTGAGAGCTGTAGCGTGCCAGCTGGGAATATATTCCCAGCCAGAGGACCAGAGGGAAGCCTACCTTCTGTTAGGAGCCAGGCCAGCTCAGCCAATCGGCTTGAAGCATGAGCCTCAAGCAGATCAGCTGCCAAACAGAGCTTTTCTCTGGTGTAGTGTGGCCATGCTGCCTGCTGGGAAGATGCTCAGCATGGTGGCCATGCCAGCCTCCCCATCTCGTTCCAGACCGCAAAGAAGCTGCTGGGTGTGTCTTGCAGCTGCCTTATTTTAATTTTTAATGGACTAATCACATCAGACATTTCTTGATGCATCAATTTTAATTGATCAGCCATTTCATACAGAGGGTCTGAGTCTTCTTTGCCTCCTCTCATTTGCACTCTCCCTCCCTTTACAGTACTGTCTACATTGTCGTGGGGAAGGCCTTTTTTTAGCTTGTGGTTTTCTGGTAAACAAGGATTTTATGCTGTTATCTTTATAGCCAGAGGGACCCTGACTCATTCCTCTTTTGTTTAACTTTACTTACAGCCAGTAATCTTTTCTTTATACGTGATTTTTCGTGTTAAATTCGTGGTGGAGATTGGGAGCTCAGATCTTTGCAGCCATCTTGCTCCATGCTCCCATAGTGCCCCGATGGGTCAGGAGAATTATAGTTCAACACAATATTTAAAGAACTCTAAGGTATCTGTTGGGATTTAGGGGCAAATGAAATAGCATGAATGGTGCTTCCCATACTTGTGAAGAACTTACTGATAAACTACATGACTCTCCATCACGTTCTGCTTGAAGTTCCACATTTCCGAGGTGTAGGATGGCAGCAAGTATCTTAAAAATTGTCATCTGATGTGAGTCCTTCACTCCTGAAAGGAACAATTGATATCCAATTTTCACTAGTGTATTTCCACCCTCATCAACCTTCTTTTAAAGTAACACAAACAAGCAAGTCTCCAGTGTCGATGGACTGCAAACATATACTTGATACTGATGGGAACAATACCTATTCAAGTCTTGATTATCATAGAAATAGCTGAAATAATATTGGGCAGTAGGAGTATTGCGATTTGTCAGTCTTCACATAGCTGATATGCAAGCTCATAACTATTTCATAAAGACAGACCACTACACCAAAGGATGTATCTCTTGTGCCTGCAATCCTAATAGACCTTACCCAATGAGTGCAGCCTAGGTCACTGTGGAAAATCTTAGGACCTTGACAAGTTTGCATTGGTACAGGTAGTCCTTCATATATTTGTTTCTTTATTGCATTTATATCAGAGAGAGATCATGCCTTCCTCCCCAAAGTGAGATTCAAGACAGCTTAATTTAACATTTAACCAAAAAAAATAAAATAAAATACAATTACCAAGTTAAAGCATTAACCATTTTGTTGTGGAAAGATATCACAGAAGGAGCCAGACTGTGTATGTACCTTCCAGTTGCCTGTCAACCTATGGTGACCCCATAAGTTTCAGAGGGTTTTCTCAGGCAAGGAATAATCAGAGGTGGTTTTGTTAGTTCCTTCCTCAAAAATATCTTCTGCAGCACCTGGTATTTGTTGGCAGTCTCCCATACAAGTACTAACCAAGGCTGACTTTGATTGGCTTCTAAGATCAGATGGGATATGGTGCCTTTGTAGTGGAAAAAATAACACGGAAGGAGCCAAGCCTCAATAGGAAATTCAACAACCCTGTCACATTTCCACCAAATGATTGTATGCAAGCAGCAAGACTGAGAAAGGAGTTTCTGGTTTTGGTCCCTATACAGATTTAAAGAGAGTCAGCAACACTTTGAATTGGGTCCAGAAATCCAGGGTCCATCCACACTACAGAACTATAGCACCATTATTGCACTTTGACTCCCATAATTCCATCCTGTGAAATCCTGGGATTGGCCGTTTATGGAAGGGCATTTAGAATTCTCAGCAAGAGACCTCTAGGGCCTCACCAAACTACAAATCCCAAGATTCCACGGGATGAAACCATGGCAGTCATTGTGGCATAATAGTGCTTTAATTGTGCAGAGTGAATGGGTCGCTGCTGGCAACCACTGTAGTATAGAGAATGGATGTTCTAGGCATTGATTCCTAGTGTTCTAACATCTGAACTGGCCACTCTCAAAAACATTCTGCAACCTGAAAAACTACAGTGCAGAAAGAGATACATCATATTGGATTTCTGGTTGCCTGTTCTATTTCTTGTACAACTTAGATATTTTATGGCCTAAGTGTGCCTGAACCTTGATCCCTCACTCACGTCCTTCTCTGTCTCATATGGAGAAACAGCAATGCAATTACGGTAACAAAATGGGGCAGTCATGCAACCTACACAGCAGATATTGCTACACCAATTCACAGAACAGGTGCCCTCTTTTTGCTTCCATGAACTCTCATTTTAGTACACATGTGGTGAGCTGGGTCCTCTCTAGATGAGGTGACTGACCAAAGGCTCAAACAGAAGTTATAAAATAGAAGAGAAAAAGTTATTTTCACAGTGTCTGGAAATATAACAACTTGTAGCATACATTGAATAAGTTATGTTGCATCTTCAAGTAGATGGTTCTCCAGTGGACAAATTTTATCCCCCTTGTTTAATTACTTTTAGGGCTAGCAGCCCATGGAAAAATTAATCAGTCAAATCAAATTATTTTTAATCAATCATTTAACCTATATTAATTCACATACAAAGAAAGAATTTCTAAGAAAACATATAGACATGATTTTAAAAATAATATCCATACACATTCCAGGAGGAATCATCTCAGAACAAGAGTGGAAATTGTGTGATGCTCCAAATTTTGTTGGAAAGTAACTCCTAGCAGATAGGAGTTGTCACAAATTAGGCTCAGGACATTGTAACTGGTTCATATTCTCATTTGTGATTGTGGTACTATTGCCACAACCACAAATGATCCTGAAACCCACCTTAAAAGCCAATCAACCATCCTGAGTGATGGAGGTCTGTGCTGCTTGTGACTGGGATGCTGCAGAACGATGTAACAAGCCCCCCTCCCACTGTCGTTCATTGGCTCCATCGCTTGGGACAGATGACTGACTTTTAAGGTGGGTTTCAAGGTTCGAATGGGGAGGTAAAGTGTTTAAAGCCGCATCATGGCTATGTGTTTGATGAATGATCTTGGCGTATGTTGAGATTGGCTGATGATGAAAACTCTTCACAGTGATCTAGCCTACTAGCCTGGCCAATGTAGTGACCCTAATTGTTATGTCGATGAAAAGCTCTGACCTGCAATTTCAAATTAAGTAGCTAGAAAAGCAAGATAAAGGTTGCAACAAACATAAATTCTAAGAGGGTACAATTCAAAGACATAGCCATGTTAGTCTGGAATATCAATATGCAAAGGGATCTTGTAGCACCTTTGACACCAAATAAGAGAAAGAAGTTGTAGCATAGGCTTTCGTAGACTTGGTCTACTTCCTCCATGCATCACAGACCAAGTGTATGAAAACTTATGCTACAACTTCTTTCTCTCAGTTAGTCTCAAAGGTATTACAAGATCCCTTTGCATACAAATTCCAAGGACCATGTGTATTATGGTAAAGCTCTTGCAGGATTATTTAGAGTCTTTGTGAAAGACAGTGGTTTCATCCAAATGTTCTACTGGGAAACTGTCCAGCTTGTCTTTAAAATAATCTCTTACCAAGCAGAGTGAAAGCATTCCTGGTTTTCTCAAAATCATCTTTGTCATCCACTCCCTCAATAGATGTGTCTCCACCCAGAGATGTGTAGAAAAAGTCTTCAGCACATGCTAAGAGAGAAGAAATTGTGGGTGGTAAGAGCAAATACCCGTCACCTGCTAAGACATATCTAAGTTATCATCATTTTACTGTACCTCATAGAATCATAGAATCATAGAATTGCAGAGTTGGAAGAGACCACGAGGGCCATCCAGTCCAACCCCCCTGCCACGCAGGAAATCACAATCAAAGCATCCCCGACAGATGGCCATCCAGCCTCTGTTTAAAGACCTCCAAGGAAGGAGACCCCACCACGCTCCGAGGGAGTGTGTTCCACTGCCGAACAGTTCTGACTGTCAAAAAGTTCCTCCTCATGTTGAGGTGGAATCTCTGTTCCTGGAGCTTGCACCCATTGCTCCGTGTTCCAGTCTCTGGAGCAGCAGAAAACAAGCCTGCTCCATCCTCAGTGTGACATCCCTTCAAATACTTAAACAGGGCTATCATGTCGCCTCTAAACCGTCTTTTTTCCAGGCTAAACATACCCAGCTCCCTAAGTCTCTCCTCATAAGGCATTGTTTCCAGACCTTTCACCATTTTAGTTGCCCTTCTCTGGACACGCTCCAATTTGTCAATATCCTTTCTGAATTGTGGTGCCCAGAACTGGACACAGTATTCTAAGTGAGGTCTGACCAAGGCAGAATAGAGTGGCACTATTACTTCCCTTGATCTAGACACTATACTTCTATTGATACAGCCCAAAATTGCATTGGCCTTTTTAGCTGCCGCATCACACTGTTGGCTCATGTTCAACTTGTGGTCTACTAGGACTCCTAGATCCCTTTCGCACGTAGTCTCATTCAGCCAGGTCTCTCCCATCCTATATTTATGCATTTCATTTTTCCGCCCTAAATGCAGTACTTTACATTTCTCCGTATTGAATTTCATTTTGTTAGCTTTGGCCCAGCTCTCCAGTCTATCCAGGTCATTCTGAATTTTGATCCTGTCCTCTAGGGTATTAGCTACTCCTCCCAATTTGGTGTCGTCTGCAAATTTGATAAGTATGCCCCTAATTCCCTCATCTAAGTCATTGATAAAGATGTTGAATAGCACTGGGCCCAGGACAGAACCCTGTGGCACCCCACTGGTCACATCTTTCCAAGACGAAGAGGAGCCACTGCTGAGCACCCTTTGGGTTCGGCCGGTCAACCAATTACAAATCCATTGAACAGTTAACTTGTCTAGCCCACATTCTACAAGCTTGTTTGCAAGAATGTCATGGGGAACCTTGTCAAAGGCCTTACTGAAATCAAGGTATGCAATGTCCACAGCATTCCCTTCATCTACCAAGCTGGTAACTTTATCAAAAAAAGAGATCAGATTAGTCTGGCATGACTTGTTTCTCTGAAACCCATGCTGACTTTTTGTGATTATGGCATTGCCTTCTAAATGTTCACAGACTCTCTGTTTAATGATCTGTTCTAGAATCTTCCCTGGTATTGATGTCAGACTAACTGGACGATAGTTGTTGGGATCCTCTTTTTTCCCCTTTTTGAAGATGGGAACAACGTTTGCCCTCCTCCAGTCTGCTGGGACTTCTCCTGTTCTCCAGGAGTTCTCAAAGATTATTGCCAATGGCTCTGAGATTATACTTGCCAGCTCTTTTAATACTCTTGGATGTAGTTCATCTGGTCCTGGAGATTTAAATTCATTTAGATTAAGAAGGTGTTCCTGTACTACGTCTTTACTTATTTTGAGCGGGATTTCCCCTATTGTGTCCTCTGTTCCATTCTCCTCAGGTTGGTCCTCCTTTTCCTTTTCTGAAAACACTGAGGCAAAGAAGGTGTTGAGTAATTCTGCCTTTTCTCGGTCCCCTGTTAGCATTTTGCCATCTTCCCCACGTAGCGGCCCTATCATTTCCTTCTTCCTCCTTTTGCTGCGGACATACCCAAAAAAACCCTTTTTATTGTTCTTAACCTCCCTAGCAAGCCTGAGCTCATTCTGCGCTTTAGCTTTTCTGACATTACTCCTACACATGTTCGCTATCTGTTTGAATTCTTCTTTGGTGATTTCCCCCCTTTTCCATTTCCTATACATGTTCCGTTTAAAACTTAGCTCCATTGAAAGTTCTTTAGTCATCCATCCTGGTTTCTTGAGACACCTCCCATTTTTCTTCCTCAATGGTACTGTTTGAAATTGTGCCTTCAGTATCTCCCTTTTGAGAAAGTCCCATCCGTCTTGAGGTCCCTTCTCTTTTAGTATTCCTGACCATGGGATCACCCCCAGTATTTCCCTGAGTTTATTGAAATCAGCTCTCCTAAAGTCAAGAATGCGTGTCTGACTATGCCTGGCTTCTCCTTTCCATTGTATAACAAACTCCAGGAGAACATGATCACTCTCACCTAAGGATCCCACCACTTGCACCCCATTAACCAGGTCGTCTCTGTTGGTTAGGATCAGATCTAAAATAGCTGACCCCCTTGTTGCCTCTTCCACCTTTTGGACCATGAAATTGTCTTCCAGGCATGTAAGGAATTTGCTAGACCTTGTAGTTTTGGCTGAGTTAGATTGCCAGCAAATATCAGGATAGTTGAAGTCACCCATCACTACTACATCTCTCCTTTCTGCATGTATGTTCATCTGTTCTAGAAAGGCAACATCCAATTCCTCCGTCTGATTTGGGGGTCTGTAGTAGAGTCCCACAATAACATCCCTGTTGTTTCCCTCCCCTTTAATTTTTATCCAGATGCTCTATGATTCTATATCCCCTCTGGGAAGGGGATATAGAATCATAGAATCATAGAACTGTAGAGTTGGAAGAGACCATGAGGGCCATCCAGTCCAACCCTCTGCCACGCAGGAAATCACGATCAAAGCATCCCCGACAGATGGCCATCCAACCTCTGTTTAAAGACCTCCAAGGAAGGAGACCCCACCACGCTCCAAGGGAGTGTGTTCCACTGCCAAACAGCTCTTACTGTCAAAAAGTTCCTCCTAATGTTGAGGTGGAATCTCTGTTCCTGGAGCTTGCATCCATTGCTCCATGTTCCAGTCTCTGGAGCAGCAGAAAACAAGCCTGCTCCATCCTCAACATGACACCCCTTCAAATACTTAAACAGGGCTATCATATTGGCTCTTAACTGTCTTTTTCCCAGGCTAAACATACCCAGCTCCCTAAGTCTCTCCTCATAAGGCATGGTTTCCAGACCTTTCACCATTTTAGTTGCCCTGCTCTGGACACGCTCCAATTTGTCAATATCTTTTTTGAATTGTGGTGCCCAGAACTGGGCACAGTATTTTAGGTGAGGTTTGACCAAGGCTGAATAGAGTGGCACTATCATTCCCTTGATCTAGACACTATACTTCTATTGATACAGCCCAAAATCACATTGACCTTTTTAGCTGCTCCATCACACTGTTGACTCATGTTCAACTTGTGGTCTACTAGGACTCCTAGATCCATTTTGCACGTAGTCTCATTCAGCCAGGTCTCCCCCATTCTATATCTATGCATTTCATTGTTCTGCCCTAAGTGCAGTACCTTACATTTCTCCGTATTGAATTTCATTTTGTTAGCTTTGGCCCAGCTCTCCAGTCTATCCAGGTCATTTTGAATTTTGATTCTGTCCTCTAGGGTATTAGCTACTCCTCCTAATTTGGTGTCATCTGCAAATTTGATAAGTATGCCCCTAATTCCATAATCCACGTAATTGATAATCCAAGTAGTTGAATAGCACTGGGCCCAGGACAGAACCCTGTGGCACCCCACTGGTCACATCTTTCCAAGACGAAGAGGAGCCACTGCTGAGCACCCTTTGGGTTCGGCCGGTCAACCAATTACAAATCCATTGAACAGTTAACTTGTCTAGCCCACATTTGACAAGCTTGTTTGCAAGAATGTCATGGGAAACCTTATCAAAGTCCTTACTGAAATCAAGGTATGTGATACCCACAGCGTTCCCTTTATCTACCAAGCTGGACATTTTATCAAAAAAAGAGATCAGATTGGTCTGGCATGACTTGTTTCTCTGAAACCCATGTTGACTTTTTGTGATTATGGCATTGCCTTCTAAATGATCACAGACTCTCTGTTTAATGATCTGCTCTAGAATCTTCCCTGGTATTGATGTCAGACTAACTGGACGATAATTGTTGGGATCCTCCTTTTTCCCCTTTTTGAAGATGGGGACAACGTTTGCCCTCCTCCAGTCTGCTGGGACTTCTCCTGTTCTCCAGGAGTTCTCAAAGATTATTGCCAATGGCACTGAGATTACATTTGCCAGCTCTTTTAATATTCTTGGATGTAGTTCATCTGGTCCTAGAGATTTGAATTCATTTAGATTAAGAAGGTATTCCTGTACTACCACTTTGCTTACTCTGTACTGGATTTCCCCTATTGTGTCGTCTGTTCCATTATCCTCAGGATATATATGGGCTAATATCATGTTGTCTGTTTTACAAACGTATTCCTTCCCTTTACTAGAAGTCATTAAGCTGTGCGATATATATAAAAAAGTTCACAATTGGCAATTTGGCCAGAATGCAAATCAAGATGTCAGTTTGGTCCATCACTCAAAATTTTCTAGGTGGTATCCTTGTTTTAAGAAGCATAAATGTATTTCTCGTTACCTTATTGACTTTACTAGTGCCCCCTTATAGAAGGCATTTACAAATGTACATTTCCAAGGTATGCCCGCTGCGTATCTTGAGGGCAGATTTCATCTTTGTCCCTGTGGGCTGGGTCAAGTGGAAGGTATTAAACTTTAAGTCTTGAGATTTCTGAGCCAGATTACTGCAGGATTCTCAGGGTCCAATGAGGAATATTTTAACTATTTACTGGCAGATGCATGCCTGTATGCTACTTATCAAGTGGCTATTTTCACTTTTTTTATCTCTTAAAATTAGAAAGAAAGATGTACCTCCTATATATGTGGGCAAATTGTACTTGGCATTTTAGTTTTTAAATATGGGTTTAAAAATAAATTATGTGTTGTAACTACTGCTTTGTATTTTTTAAATCTGTAATTGTTTTGAAGTTGCTGTTTTAATGAGCATGTATTCCTAATGTCTTATAGTATAACTTGAAGTTACAACATTAAAGATATTTACTTATGGCAAGTGACATCATACATTTTCTTTTCCACATATAGGTTGAGTCTCCCTTATCTGGAATTCTGAAATCTGAAATACTACAAAATCAAAACTGTCCACACCAGTAACTGCCATAGTGAGACCTTTGCTTTCTGATGGTTCAATGTACACAAACTTTGTTTCATGCAACTTTGTTTAAAATTATTAAAAATACTGTGTGTAAAATTACCTTCAGGCTATGTGTATAAGATGTATATGAAACACAAATGCATTTGTGTTTAAACTTGGGTCCCATCACCAAGATATCTCATTATGTATCTGCAAGTATTCCAAAATCTGAGGGCTTGTCTATATGAGGCAATAAAATGTAAATCGATGAGCACTAATGCCAATTTGCAGCAGCTTTTGTCTCCATAGGTTTTTTTTTTCAAGATTGCAGGCCTCAAAGCCATATGTGTTTGTTGTTCAAATGGACATGACTGCAAATCAAGATGGTGGCCATGAGTAAATTACTTGCATTTTTATTGTCACCAGTTGCCATCGTCAAACAGTATTTTTTAAAAGCATAACCAAGGTGTGGAAGTGCAATATTCCACTTAAATAAATAGAAACAGAGGGGAAAAAGCTGTTTTGTCGCCTCAGCACATGATCACTATGGTGAAAATCCAACATGGCGGCTCTGGGCACTTGCCTTGCCAGCAAGGTACATCCAACCAATCAGCTTTCTACTTCTGCTCTTGTCGGGAAGGCGCAGTAAAGTGAATGCGCAGTAAAGCCACAAAGGCTTTCCCACTGAGTATTTGGAGTTTTTGCCCTCCCTTCTGAATATGGCAAAATTATGCGGGATCCCATTGGGACAAAAGGTATTCTCCTCAAATTCTATGAGGAGTATTTTCGCCATATAGCCAAGACCTGAAATACCTCTGGTCCCAAGCATTTCAGATAAGGGAGACTCAACCTGTCATACATCTCTAGAATATACTAGGAAGAGCAGGAGCACCTGGCATTTCAGTCCAGCACTATACCTAACCAGTGCTCCACTTCAGAATTACTTCATTAGAAAGTTATTCACTCATTGAAGTGGTATGAGTTTCCACTCAAATGTTCCCAGCCTTTGAGAGAAATAAACTTTCAGTATTTCAGTCCTCTGTGCCTCCTCTCTAAGGCATTTTACTTGTGGCAGCCCAGTTCTGAAGGATTTCAAAATGGCACCTTGCTAGATTTCCCCTAAAACAAAAGGACGGTTGGTCATTTGTCATTTCAGATGATATGATGATGTACCTATTTAGGGGTTGCTGCCTGCTTGCCCCAAGGACTGTAAATGGGTGTAGCTAAAGAAACATTTTAACATAGTTCTGGACAGGGGAAATATATTACTTTTGACATGGATCATTTAACAAACAAACAAACAAAACACCCTCAACATGGCTTATGTTCTACTCTTTGCTTATGGGAGTGCATCTCTACTTTAAAATGTGTATTTTCTACCCGATTATACATATAAGAGACTTAAAATTTTCTGTTCATGATTAGTTCAGTGATTCTGCATGATTAAATGTGCATCCAGTGAACTCTTCTTGAGGACAGCAAAGTCCCTTTTCTTCATAAGTTTCTGCTTTATCTTCCTTTAATCAAAATGGCATAGCTTTCTTTGAAACTTTCATAAGCATTTCAGCAACCATTGCAAGATATGTTTCACAATGACTCCTGGACAAGTAGTTGAGAACCCTCAAGGGCAGACAAGAGACGTGCCAGCAAAAGTTGAGTGTATCTCAGCTGAAAGCACATCAACTCCTTATACCTGAAAAACCCATGGTCAGAGTTTGGAAATGTTACTTTTGGGGACTACAGTTCATACAATCTGCAGCCAGCAGGAGCACTGGCCCTGCTGGCTGGGAGATTTTGGACCAAAAAAAGTAATTCTCAAAACTCTGCCTCTGGAACAGTCAGTAAATACACACACATTACCTGATTTCTCAAAATAATAATAATAATAATAATAATTTATTTCTTACCTGCCTCTCCCCAAGGATTGGGAGAATTAATATAAATTAAATATGAATTAAAATACAATATATAACATAAACTCATTAAAACAGTCAAGTAAAAATATATAAGATTAAAATAAAAATTACATTAAATGTCATCCATACAAATTTAAAATTCATAAATTAAAATCAACTGGGTAGGCCTGCCGGAAGAGATACGTCTTTAGTAATGTTTTGAATTCTGACAGTGTGTTTAGCTGTCACATCTCTTCCAGCAGGTCATTCCACAGTCTGGGGGCAGCTGATGAAAAGGTCCTCTGGGTGCCAGTCCAGGTCCTCTGGGTGTCTAGTCCTGGTTGGTTGAAGTTACCGTCCCCCAGAGGACCTGAGTATACGGGGCGGATTGTATGGGAAAAGGCAATCCTGAAGGTAACTTAGACCCAAACCATGTAGGTCTTTAAAGGTAATAACCAACACTTTGTACTTTGCCCGGAAACTAAGATCTGCTACATGATCTGAGAAAGAACATAACTGAAGATGTTACGTGTTTGAACTGATACGGAGCGGATAAAAGAAAATTCTATCTGGTGACTCAATATGGGGCAAACTGTTTGCACATGCGAGCCATCACTTGCTATTTAGAGTTGTCACACATGTGAGAACAAGCCTCAAGGACTGTAAACATCAGGGGTAGGGAACCTTTGGCCATCCAGATGTTTTGAACTGGAGCCCATAATCATTTACTGGGACTTCTGGGAGTTGAACTCCAAAACAAATGGAAGGCCAAATTTGCTTGGTGCTACCATCTGTTTTTATTTATTTGACTTCTGTGTTCCAGTAAAAAATATTTTGCACCTTTACAGCTTTGAGTACCTTGTGTACATCAAGTGGTAATAAAGCCAATTAAAGCCATTCTAACTGCAGGCTGTAACACAACAAGATGTGGAAAAAAACAACAGGGGAATAATTCTTCTGCAAGGCACCATTTATGAAACTTTCAGTGAATGAAGGAAGTATAGGCTTGGTTTCAACACTTTCACCTTGCTTTTTAAGTGTGTGTGTGTGTGGGGGGAACCATTTCAAACTAAGCCGAGGAATGTTTGGTCAAAGACTGTTTGCCAGAACAGAGAACATTTCACACTGAAATAAACACAAAAAACACCCACCAAGAGACAAGCCCAGCTGGAGGGCATAGATGCTCTCTCTTTTCAAAAGCCATCAGAGCCAAAAGAGAAAACACAAACATTTTCCATCCACCTAAATACCTGGCAGGGATAACCTCCCCATGCTCTCAGCTTCCTATCATTGCTGGCTTTTTCCATCAAGTGTTTTCCCTCCAGCCACCAGACTTGAAAGCCACTACCTTAATAGAATGAAAGAGTCTTTTCCTTGTGTGCCTAGAGGAGACTTTTCTCTATTCCTTTTCTCTTGCCCCCCACAGTGCTGCCTGATAGGATCTGTGCTGTTCTATATTCTTGGTTTTGTAAAGGGCAATTTCCCACTGAGGGTAATCTTGCATCTTCAAAATACTGTATACACAGAGGGAATGTCCCCCAAAGTCCAATGTTTATTTAAGGCAGAGATGGGCAACTGCAGGGACCAACTGTTTGCCACAGGACCTCAGGGTATCACACTGACTGCCAAAATTGCCCCCCCTAACATATTTTTAAAAAAACTAGAAGTGGCTGGGAGTCCATATCCAGAGCCTTTTCGCACTACACAAATGTAGCCATGACTCCATTTTAACTGTCACAGCTGCATCCTAAGGAATCCTGGAGTTTGTAGTTTGGAGAGGTGCTAGACTAGAGGTCTCTAGCTCTCACTCTCTGGTTGACAATGCTTAATCTCTCTCTCTCAACTGCAATTCATAGGGTGGAATCATGGCAGTTAAAGATGAATCACAGTGCTATAAATGTGCAGTGTGAAGTATGGTTTGAAGCATGTGGGGCTGACTATATGAAAGGAAATACAGCACATAGATAGATATCATTACTGGGCATTCAAAGCCGCTCCCTGCTGTCTCCATCATTTTCTCAAAAAAACATTGCCCATCAAGTGATGCATGGTGAAGAAGTCAGACAAACCCCTTTCCACGAATCGAGTTGGTGGCTACGAGTATAGGCCACTATCCTGCCTCCACAAATAATCTTTGCTGCATATTTTAAAAAAAAACTATTTCTTTAAACAGGCGGAAGGGAGATCTTCCACTTGTTAAAAACAACAACAACAACACCCCTGCGCTGTGATACAGCACATACTTGGTCCTCCGGAAGGCTAAAATGGTGTTTCCAGACCAAGTTAGAGGAAAACCCAGCTCCACTTGCACAATGGACCAATTGCCTGTCAACTTCCTCCAGGCTCAAAATGTGCAGTGCTGTGAATTGGCCATTCAGATGACCAGTAATGCACAGTGCTGCACAGTATAAAAAAAAACTTCGCAGAAAACTATGAAGTCCCCTAAATGGATTTTTTGCCCCCCTCCCTCTGAATACACTGAATCTCCTGTGCAGCTCATTGGGACAAAAAGTATTCCCCTTGAATTCTATGAGGGGGTATTTTCATTGTTTAGACAACCCCTATTTGGACAAGCTAAATAGTTCAAGATAACCCTGTAATGTATTTTAAAATGAAGTGTTACTCTTAAGAAGTGTCCAGAAAAGGTAATTCACTCTTTTGAGAGGAGGTAGAAAAAGGACACTCTGGAAGGCCTAATGTCTGAAAAATCAATGTGCCTCATCAGTGTGCAGAGCTGCTCATAGGAACTGCTCCTAGGTCCTCCACAAAGCCTTTTATATTTGTGGCACTCGAACTATGGCTTGAACAGTAAGTATCTTCTCTATGGACTAAAGGGTTTTCGTTTTGTTTTTTTCTTCCTTATGTTAAGAAAATACATACCTACTTATTTCCTCATTACATAATTTTCTCAGGATTCAGTGTGGGAATTTGAGTTCAGCAAGCAGACATACAGAATGTCATGCCAAGTATCTATCTCATCAATTTGATGGTGCAAGGAACAGAAAAGTACATGGGAAATATTTTTCAGTGGAGACTGAACATACAAGTATAGTATACTCACTTAGTGAGAGATCTTTAAATTCTGGGAGACCAGAAGAGGCACATAGCTGATAGAAAATGTGATAGTTTCGCTCATCTTCCGCCTGAGGAATAAAACAGATTTGGGTTTAGAGATGAAGACAGGCATCAAAGGTAATCTGGAACATCACTTTGCCCCTCTTTCAATTCTACCCAAATTACAGATTTTATTCTTTGTTTTATTTATGTTAGCTACAGTTGACCATATGCAATTATTTTTAAATAAGAGGGACGAGGGTAAAAAAAACATTTCTAGTTATCATTAATAAAAATAATGGAAACAATTTTAAAAAAAACCCACTGTCCTTAAGGACCGATGAGGAATGCAATTTCTATTCTCAGTGTGCCATAAGAGAATTGAGGCTGGGACAGTGGGGTTTTCCTAAAGCATGCACAAATCCATGGCTGAGCTGGGATTTTAATCTTGGACTCTGCACTCGAGCTTTACAGTCAATCCAATGACCCTAAAGCAGTCACAAAAGAATATTATTTTCAACTTTACTTAGAGAACACTGGAAACTGCCTGAAACTCAGTAAGCCTACCGGTTCTTCCGGCTCCCACTTGTCCACTCTCACAATGGCTCTCCAGGGCTTCAGATCTTTCCCTCACCTAGGTGGAGACGCCAGGGATTGAACTGGCTACCTCCTGTACACAAAATATAAATTCTACAGTTGAGTTATGGACCTTCCCTGAAATGTAGGAGCCAGCCATATACCAAGTCAACCCACTGGTTCACTTATTTCTGTACTCTCCTTAATCAGATACAATGGCTCTCTGAGGTTTTAGTGAAGAATCTTTCTCAGTTCATTCTGAAGATATTTTGGTTATGGCTATAAGACACCAGTACTGACTGCAAGTCCAAGCATAATCATCAGAGAAAAATCCTGACAGTTCACAAATTACTCAAATTTGTTTAATTGTAGGTTTTTGACAAGACCTGAAAATAAGCCTGTTCAATTTCTGCCAGTATGTTTTCACCTCAAAGGTATATGGAACAGGTTGCTTTACTTGGTTAATATGGTCAATCTGAAACATAATATCACCATTTAAAATGTAAATTATGTGACTGAGAACAGATTCAAAACTGCTGTTTGATAAGTCTTCTTAAATTCTGAAACTTAAAGGACCATCCTACCTCATAATGGCTATACAAAATTCCTGGTCTCAATGTGCTGCCACATTAAAACCTTCCAAAATGGAAAACACACGAATCATGCCAAGAAGAAAGCTTCCATGTATCTACACTAGCTCTGAAGCAAATAATTTGGCAGGCAGGCAGGCATATTCCAACTCAGACAAACACACAAGCACAATTTAAAAACCAAACCAGCCAAGCATAGTTTGTTATTCTGCCGCACATGAATTTTGTGCTTATGTTCTCCCTTTAGATGGGACATTATTTAAATATTCCATTCCTAATTTAATCTGGATTTCAATTTCCTGTTTCTGCCCAAACCTGGTAAACTGTTTTATTTGTTTGGACAAAATGCTCTTCAGAAAAAAGAAAGGAGGTTGTAAATATCTGCCTCTCACACTAAAGAGGGAATGTGTCAGCATGTTCTCCTAACAACAAGTCGTACTTATGAAGTCTGAAACAGGCCCCATGTCTGAAAGATGGGCGGTTTCAGTTGCTGGCTGCCATTTTGTCCTTCCTGGGTAGTGTCTCCTTTGCCCAGGACAGATGTGGGAAATGTGTGGCCTTCCAAATGTTTGACTGCAACTCCCAGCAGCTTTAGCCAGCACAGCTAAGGGGGAGGAATGCTGGGAATTGTCACCTAACAAATTCTGGGGCACACAATTCCCACCCCTGTCCTAGGAAGTGACAACATTTTTAGTAACATGAAAAAGTCGATATCCTATATATCATATATCCTATATTTTCTACTGCACACCTGGGAAACATTATTTTTGGGGACTACAGAATTTCTCCAAACATGGTCAGTTTTTTTGTTTTTGTAGTACAAAAATGTAACAGTTCTAAATTCTGCTAGACAGTACTACACCAAGTGAGAAAAACAAAATATAATGATTTTGGCTTGTCTTCTGAAATAGTATTCCCCCCCCCTCCCGATCTATCCTTAGAATATTCTTTTTTTGGTTATGACTAATGTAGCTTATGAGAAGAAGTTATACTCTAGAATGCCTCTGATTAGAATTCTAGCCAGCCAGACTTGTCCTCTTACCAGATACACCATTCTGTTCCCTTTCTTCGGCAAGTTTCCATTCCCCTGGCAATCAGTGAACATTCATGCTCACTTAGAGTACCTAGTTTTCACTAGGTTCCCTCCCTAGCTAGGAATTTTTGCTTTCACTACTTTTTCAAGGCTTGAAGTTTCCTTAAGACTGTGGATGCCTCTTCTTTTGGGAGTAGATGATAACAGTTTTGGAGCCATACTCAAAAGACTGAGGCTGCTGACACACTGCAGAAATAATGCAGTTTGACACCACTTTAACTATCATGGCTCCATCCTATAGGATACTGGGATTTGTAGTTCATTGTGGCACCAGAGCTCTCTGACAAAAAAGACTAAATATCTCACATAACTACAAATTCCAGAATTCCATACCATTGAGCCACGGCAGTTAAAGAAGTGTCAAACTGGATTATTTCTGCAGTGTGTCAGCAGCCTGAGTTGCTTTAATATAAAGGATTACTGTATTTTAGCTGCTCAGGTAAGGTATTGCTAGTTTTCTGAAACTCCTAAATAAATAAATTAATCAACAAAAGTAGTTGCAGTCTGGGTAAGTTAAGGTAACTTTAAGGCAAAATGTTCTATCCTACCATCTACAAAGTCAAGCATCAAAGACTTCCATAAGCACCCAAGATCCCAAGTGGTTTTGTATAAAACCCTTGAAGCTTTAAACTTGAGCAAAGATACTGCTAAAGTAAAAAATCTGAAGAAGAAAGAAAGAGAACGCCAGCCTGGTTACTGCTTCACCACAACACACCATGGCTACCTTGGAACAATCAGCATGGCATACAATTAAAACAGTGGGGGGAGGTTCCCAGTCAAGGGGCACATTCCCTTGGGGATAGTCTGTTGTGGGGTGCATGCCTGGGGTGGGCAAGGTCAAAGCCATTGGGAAGGGATCAGAGCAAAGCTTGGAAAAGTTACTTTTTTGAACCACAACTCCCAGAATCCGTCAACCATTGTCATTTTAAATCTAAAAAGGTACCTTTTACAGGCTGGATCAGACTATATGGCAGGCACGGTCATCCCATTTCGCTCTCTTTCTGTCACTTGCCTCTTTGCTCCCCCTTTCTCCTGTCTGTTTCTCTTCCCAACAGCCTTTATTTCTCTCATGTTTCTATGTGTGCACCTGTGGTTTCTCTTTCTGTCCCCTTCACATCAACCATGGAGTGCAGGGGGAGGGAGAGAATGCTCTTCTTAGAGGTCTGAACTAATCAGGAGGACCACATGATATTAGCTTCTAAGACATGGTTGGACAACTATGGCAGGTCCAGGGGCCACTTTTGCACTCTAGGACCCTTTTGGGGGCCACATGGCCTACCCCCACCCCAAAAAACCCAAGTGGGCAAAGTCTGGTTCTCAAAAAACCAGGTCATTTTTTATGTTAAACAACATAAGAAGGCCTTCCAAACTGTTTAAAAGATAAACTTTCACCTGGAAGCTTCCAGGAGCCTTTTATTTTTTTGGCCAGAAAAGGTTTGGTGTAGGGGTTCTGGAGGTGTCAAGGGTCATAAGTACGGCATTGGAGGGCCTCCTGTGGCCACAGACCTGCACTTTGCCTATGCTGCCCTAACAAAAAAGGAAGAAGATGAAGGAGTCTTGTGGCATTTTAAAGATGTTGTTGTTGTTGTTGTTGTTGTTGTTGTTGTGTGTCTTCAGGTTGTTTCAACTTATGGTGACCCTAAGACAAACCTATCACAGGATTTTCTTGGCAAGATTTGTTCAGAGGGGTTTTGCCTTTGCCTTTCTCTGACGCTGAGAGTGTGACATGCCCAAGGCCACCCAGTAGGTTTCCATGGCCAAGCAAGGATTCGAACCCTAGTCTTCCAAGTCATAATCCAGCACTCAAACCAGTACACCATGCTGGCTCTTACATTTTAAAGACTAATGGATTCATTGTAGCTTGAGAGAAGAATAAGCAGGCAGAGCTCCATTGTGCCTGGACCCAGCAGCTGAGGAAAGGTCTTCCCTCCATTCCAATGGCCACTTCTGTAGCCTCTGAAGGAGAGAAGAATAGCCAATATTTGCTGGACTTAATCCTTTCCCCTACTGCCATCCCCTTTTCCTTATTCTGATGGCAGAAAACTGTCAGATTAACAATTTGTAAACCACTCTAGGAGTCTTTTTTGGATGAAGGGTGGGCTATAAATACTCTAAATACAGTCAGATCCCCACATCTGCAAAACCAATATCCATGGTTTCAGTTATCCGTGGCTGAAAAAAATAGGGACACATACCATAGAGTTTTAATGGAAAATGTCTCGAAACATATCCTCTTTAGGAATTGCTTGGTCCTCCAACACAACTCTATGGTATATTTGTACCTGAAGTCCTTTATTTTAATAGGGTTCACAATTATCCAAGGTTTCTGGTATTTGCAATAACTCCGGGAACCAAAGCCCCACAGATATGAGAGTCCAACTATAAATAACTATTAAATAAATACACTTATATTCATGGGATACAATATTCAAGCTTTAGGTAGGTATGCACTGTCACATATTTGCAGGGTGGGTACGACCAGTTAAAATGGAATACAGAAAATGGTAACTATGAGTTCTATCTAACAAACAATGAGACTGTGTTTCTACCTTTCAGACAAATCAGGGACAAATCAAGGTCACAGTTGAGTGGTGACCTTGAACATATCTGAACCGACAATGACAAACATCAACACTCTCAGCCATTCAGTTAATTGTCAGTCATTGTTTAAAGCAGCTGTGTTGTCTGTTCTGTGCCAGAAAAAATGCTAAGTTTAAAAGTTAAGCAATGTGACATTCTGCAGCAACTTGAGGAAGACCCAAACATTTTTTCAAAAAAATCATCAATTGTGATGAAACCTGAATCTTCCAGTATAATCCTGAGACAAAACAGTCAATGCACTGGAAAACACCATCATCACCAAGAATGAAAAAAGCACATCAAAGCTAGTCCACATTCAAAGCCATGCTCATTGGGGTTTTTGACATCATGGGAGTAATTTTGGCAGAATGGGTTCCAGAAGGCAGAACAGTGAACCAGCAATATTATAAGGAAGTTTTGACAAAGCTGAGAGAAGGAGTTGGTAGGGGAGGCCAGAACTGTGGGGAAATGGTTTCATTCTTCATCGAGACAATGAACCTGCTCACACAGCATTTTCTGTGAAGCAGAACACATTACTACACTTGAACATCCTCCATATTCACCAGATTTGGCACCATGTGACTTTTTTCTTTTCCATAAAGTGAAATTGGTGCTTAAAGGAACATGTTTTGAGTCGACTGATGCAATAAAGAAGAAAACAGCAGATGTGTTGACACAGCTGACAGAAACTGATCTGCTCCAAGCCTTCAATCAGTGGAAAACAAGACTGCATTGGTGTGTGAGCGTGAACGGGGAGTATATTGAAGGGGACAAGCATTAGAATTGTAATTACATATAAATAAAGATGTGTTATTTATTAGTCTCATTATTTAATACACAGACATTGTATATTATTAGCACTGGTCATGAGCGTTCAAAGTCTAGTCAGCATATGCATTATGGCAATAAGTAAGGTGATTAACTAATAATTAAGTAAATATATACATGTAGTAAGTAAATAAATAAGATGCTTATCAACAGGAAACAACTTTACTTATTGTCAGGATGCCTGAGCTATGAATAAATGTTATTTGTTTGGTAAAAAGATGTAAAAACTGAGTTTTAAAAAATCTAGTTGTCTTTTTCAAAGTCCCACGTTGCAACCAAATTTTGTCACTCACCACAACTGGAGGGCCATCTAGCCCACAGAACAATAACATAAACAAGGAGAGGCAGAGGTCAAAACAGGGTTACTTACTGTTTTAGGTCAGAGCCCAGTGTAAAGTGTAACATAGTTTGGCCTCTGAAGTACATGGCGGGGAGGAAGTATCCAAAATGATAAATAAACAAACCTGAAATACAACTCTTGATTTCTCAAGCAGATATGTCCTCATGTTAGCACCGATGATACAGTATCTTTTATCAAAGCCGATCTGAATGTATTTCCCAAAGCGACTGCTGTTGTCATTTCGAGTTGTTTTCGCATTCCCAATTGCCTTTAGGAAATGAAATAAAGTATTAGAAACCCAAGTCCTTTTTGCAAGCATCTGCATTAAGTACACTTTACAAACTTACAGTTGCTTATAAATAAATAAAACAATGTTACATTAAAAGACAAAAAAGAGAGAGGAAGTCAGACATAGGTTGCAATGTGTCTAGCATAGTAAGCTGGGCACTCTTTTAATATGATTAAAACTTCTTTAGCTTCAGAGGTACTGTACTTCCAGCTGTGAAATGGGAACAGCAGTAATCTATTTTTCATTATTGATTTTGGGAGAACACGTTTTACAAATTTTAAGGCCTAGATCGAATTAGAGCAGACCTACTGAATCAACTGGATCTACCTAAGTGTTGCTTTCCCAGTTAGTAACTGATTCAAAGGTTCTATTCTAGCTTGGACTAGCAATTGTATTTAGATTGTATCTATATTGGAATGAATTTTGCTATCTGATCTCTGTATGACTATGACTGTAGTTTGCTATAACATAAGACCTGGTCATAGTCTTGAACTTGAGAAAGGAAAACTAATAAGCAGAGATATTTAGTGAGCTAATTGTTACTATAATCTTTCTCAAAGCTTCTGGATAGTTACAAAACACATGAAATAAGTCATTTCTATCTTTACTCCTTTCTTTCTAGCTATCCTCCTAGCTAAGAATGTTTCTTTTCACACAAATCAATAGAGACTGTAATAGTCTGCAGTTTTCAAGTGACATTGAGAGACTTAAATTTTTGTGCTTTGTAAACTAACAGTATTTTGAGTTGTTGGCTGCATCTCTCTAGAGATCTTATGTGGGGCAATTGATTTGTTGCAGTATTTAAGGTGTATCTCTACCTGTATTTGACTGTACCTTTGTAAACAAACTCAAAATACTGCAAAATGCCAATAAGGTCCTAGAGACCTTTCAGACAAAAAATGAAAGCTGGGTAACCATTATATCCCTGGAACATCTCATCGTTTGAAGAAGTGAAATTAACATTAGCAGTATGTCCCAAAGATAGTTTATTGATTTGTTCCCTGGCCCCCGCAACAAGCCAAACCTTTATCAGTTCTTTAATAGACACAGCTTGGTAGTAACTGGGAAAACATTGGTATGCCAGCACCAACTTCTTGATATTTTCCAACTTGGGATGGCGTGACAATGGGGAAAAAAATGAAGTCAAACTAAACTGTCCAAAGACCTATAAAATCCAAATCTCTTATGTGTAAAGTGACAGCCATTTCCATCACTAATATAAGAAAGGAGTCTAGTTGAGTGCAAATTCTCAATAAATGTTCATTTTAGACATGCACTTTTAATGACTACAGTCGTCCCTTCACATTCGCAGGGGTTACGTTCCACAGACCCCCGCGAATGTGAAAATTCCGTGAATAATGACTGCCCTTCCCCTCCCCCGCCAAAGCAACCACGGGGCCTCCGGAGGCCCCATAGTTGCTTTCCCCCGCCTCCCCCTCCCTTCCAAGGCCTTCACAGGGCCTCCGGAGACCCTCCCGAGGCCCTGTGGTCACCTCCCCGGCCCTCCCCCCTCCCTCCCAAGGCCTACACGGGGTCTCTGGAGGATCTCTGAAGGCCCCGTGGAGGCCTCCCTGGCCCTCCCCCCCTCCCTCCCAGGGCCTTCACGGGGCCTCCGGAGGCCCTCCCGAGGCCCTGTGGTCACCTCCCTGGCCCTCCCCCTCCCTCCCAAGGCCTACATGGGGTCTCTGGAGGATCTCTGAAGGCCCCGTGGAGGCCTCCCTGGCCCTCCCCCCTCCCTCCCAGGGCCTTCACGGGGCCTCTGGAGGCCCTCCCGAGGCCCTGTGGTCACCTCCCTGGCCCTCCTCCTCCCTCCCAAGGCCTACATGGGGTCTCCGAAGGGTCTCCGAAGGCCCTGTGGAGGCCTCCCTCCCTCCCCCTCCCTCCTAGGGCCTTCACGGGGCCTCCAGAGGCCCGTTGTTGTGGTTTTGGGAGGGCAGGGGGCCCTCCCAAAACCACGAATATGCAAAACCGCGAATGCTAAGTTTGCGAATGTGGAGGGGCAACTGTTACTGATCTAACCATAAGAGAAACAGATCCAGTAAAGAAAAACCCCTTCACAACATCCAGCCAAGTGAAGAACACTCTCCAGGAGGTAGGCATATCATTATCCAAGTGTACCATAAAAAGAAGACTTCACAAGAGCAAATACAGAGGGTGCAAGCACAAGGTGCAAACCATTCATTCATAAGCCTCAAGAATAGGAAGGCCAGATTAGACTTTGCCAAAAAAATATCTTTAAAAGCCAGCCCAGTTCTGGAACAGCATTCTTTGGACAGATGAAACTAAGATCAACCTGAACCAGAATGATGGGAAGAAGAAAGTATGGAGAAGGCTTGAAACGGCTCATGAGCTGAAGCATACCACATCATCTGTAAAACACAGTGGAGGCAGTGTAATGGCACACGTAAGCATGGCTTCCAATGCAGTGGGTCACTAGTGTTTATTGATGATGTGATAGAAGACAGAAGCAGCCTTGTGGTGAACCCTCTGTATTTGCATGGCTGGATGTTGTGAAGGGTTTTTTCTTTATCATGGAAAGGATCTTATGATCATCCACCAATGCTGTCTTCTGTGGATATCCAGGTCTTGTCCAGAGTGGTCTCAGGAACATCTTGGAGAGATCATATAACTCCAATACTAAAATCTCTCCACTGGCTGCCTATCAGTTTCCGGGCCCAGTATAAGGTGTTGGTTATTACCTTTAAAGCCCTAAATGGCTTGGGTCCAACTTATCTCCGGAACCACCTCCTCCCATACAATCCTCCCCGCGTACTCCGGTCCTCTGGGAGGAATCTGCTTCAGCCACAAAAATCTAGGCTGTCTGCAACCTCCCAGAGGGCCTTTTCAGTAATCGCCCCCAAATTGTGGAATGGCCTGCCGAATGAGATCCGTCAGCTGACGAGCTTGAGTAGCTTTAAAAAAGCACTAAAGACGGATCTCTTTCGACAGGCCTTTCCTGATTAGATCCTGGCCTCAGGAACTCAGTCTCCTGGCTTTTTAAAAATTATGTATATATTTGTTTTTAATGTGTTTTTTAGTTAGAAGGTTTTAATCTTATTGTGTTTAATGTCTTTTTATGGGGGAGGGTGGGGGTGGGTGGTGTTTTTAGTCATTATTATAATGTTTTAATTGTTGGAAGCCGCCCCGATTGTTTTTAGCAGAGGGGCGGGGTATAAATAAATTTTATTATTTATTATTATTATTGTTGTGTTGCAGACCTCACCAGTGTGTTTTGTTTTTCTCAGAATGTACCAAACTGTTGATTTGGTCACCCCTAATATTCCTGCTGTCTCTCTGATGGATTTATTTTATTTTATTTTGCAGCCTAAGGATGATCTGTTTCACTTGCATTGAGAGCTCCTTTGACCACATGTTGTAGGTTCACAGCAACAGCTTCAAAATGTGAATGCCACACCTGGAATCAACTCCAGACCTTTTACCTGCTTAACTGATGAAGAAATAATGAAGGAATAGCCCACACCTCTCCATGAAACAGCTTTTGAGTCAACTGTCCAATTACTTTTGGTCCCTTGAAAAAGAGGGGGCTACATATTAAAGAGCTGTAATTCCTAAAACCTTCTTCCAATTTGGATGTGAATACCCTCAAATGGAAGCTGTGAGACTTCCCTTTAAGCCCATATTTATTATTTAACTGTAACTTGAATTTATTTTGGTAAACAGCTGAAATGACAACACTTGTGTCATTGTCCAATTACTTCTGGACCTAACTGTATATGCTATCCTTCTTCTAAGAATTCGGAGTGACACCAAATGGGGTATTATCTTAGCCACTCCCATTACTTTCACAATGAGATGAGGCAGAAAAGTACCATAATGACTGCACCAAGTTGGGTCTGATGGCTGACCCAGTATTTGAACTAGGGCCTCCACAGTCCACTGTTTGAACTTGTTATGAAGTAATAAAAATCTGGGGCTGCAGAACAGGAAGAGAAACAAGAGTTTATGCCATCTGACAGCAGGAAAACTCAGGCAAAGGAGAATGTTGTGTTTACAAATTGGGCAGAAAGCCTTGAGCATCTCCAAGAGAAAGAGATGCTAATTCTCTCTCTCTCTCTCTCTCTGACTTCTCCTTGTAAAGAAAGGAGACCTTATAACCAAAGCAATGAACAGAACAGACACAGCAGCTACCCCAGATCATCTCCATGCATAAAGTATAGAAGCTCCACTTCATTTCAGAGGCAAACCACCTGACTCTAGAGAATAGGAATGGCTAACACCTTGTCCAACGGATGTCCTCACAAGTCAATCTACCCAGAGCACCTTAGTAAAGGCACACATCAAGGGGGAACTTATTTTAAAAAAGTACATCCTCCCATTTCATCATTTCTGCCAGCCATGTACTTAACAATGTCATCATAGGTGGCCATGAATTCCATGGAGGCGAGTGAACTGGTTGGGGAAAGAGAAGCTGCCCTCCTTCCACCAGTCCATTTGGTTTCCATGCTAGTCAAGAAGAAAGGAAGCCAAGTTTTCCCTCCACACCCAGTCCAGAAATACAGTGGGCTGATAGAAAGGACCCATCCTCCCCACTCCCTCTTCAGAGCTTGGAGGAGTTGCTTCTTTGTACTACAGTTCACAGACTCCCTCTGCCAGAACATCTGATAGCTGAATCCCCATGCTGGCAATGAGGGAGACTGTAGGAGATACAGACCAAGAAAGTAAAATTTTAAATTTCTGTCCCACCTCAACCAATTCACAGGGTAAAAGGCATTCTGTCTGAGCTACCATGATTCTTCTTAGCTTCAGCTTCCTGAAAATCTCAGCTTTCTTTTAAATCAAGTTTCTAGCCCTGATGAGTGAACAGCTTTGCCACATTCAAACAATCTACTTGCCACTGCTACTATCCCACCCCCCTTAAATTCACCTAAAGCTCAACTCTGTAAAGTTAAAATGTTGAGCAATCAAAGAATCAACAGTAGCATAGGATGGGCCAAGAAAACCCTTGAGTTCCTTAAAGAAAAAATTAGAGCTCCTACTCATAATTTAAGCTAAACAGAAAAATCTATGAAGAAGAAAATGATAATGATATGAAATTTATGAAAGTAATCTCTCTTTCTCTCCCTCACTATAGTTTGTGAAATATGAACAAGCTTTATAATAAACATCTAAATGCATATAGCAACCTTGAAGGAGTGGTGATAAAACAGTTCAAATGACACACAGATGTAGACATACACAAAGAGGACCAAGGCTGTAAAGTCTTCAGGCTGGGAGGATATCAGGCAGACTCCAAAGATGCAATTCCTTTTTTGTGACACGCTCCTAACAACTGATATTCAGAGGCAAGTTGCCTCTGACCCATGATGGCTAGCAAATGCTTGATAGCGTTGCCCTCCATGAATAGCACAAAATATACAAGAACTCCAGCCAAGTGTTGCAGCACATGCACTCTCTGATTTATGTGTCAATTATACAGTCAGCCCTCCATATCCACAGATTCTGTATCCACGGATTGCACCATCCATGGCTTGAAAATAAAATGTTTTGTTTAAAAAATAGTAATAATAGCAATAGCAATAGCATTGATATTTATATACTACTTATCAGTGCTGAAGCACTCCCTAAGCGGTTTACATTGTTTTGTTTTGTTTTGTTTTGTTTTAGCTAATTGCCCTCAACAAGCTGGGTACTCATTTTACCGACCTATGGAAGGATGGATGGCTGAGTCAACCTTGGAGCCCTCTGGGATCGAACTTATAACCTTGTGGCTTGCACAACTGGCATTTAACCACTGCACCACCAGGGCTCCCAATAATCCAAAAAGCAAACCTTGCTGTTTGCCATTTTATATAGGGACACCATTTTAATACACCATGGTATCTAATGGGACTGTATACGGATGTTGGTATCCATGGGGGGGGGGGGTTCTGGAACTAAACCCCAGTGGATACGAGGGTGCACTGTATTCCTGGAACTCTGGGCTTATCTACACTGGCAAAAAATGTGGACTCCGGTGCTAGCAGTCCAAATGACATATGGCTATTTCTGGGGATGGACAGCATTTTTTTTGCCCTTAACCTGACTTTGCTCTGAACTAAGCAAAGTCAGGGAAACCTTCAGGATTTCCCAGAAGTTCTGGAGTGACCTTGGGTTCTTTTGCTGTCTGGCCAGCTGGATCAGGTTTGATTTGGCAACATCTCCCTGAACGGCAGGGATGTCGATGGGTCCCAGTCAGAGCTGTCACTACCACCTCGCCAACCAAACAGTTCCTTGTGAGAACCTGGCTGGCATTGCCACTTCCGTGTGATCAATGAGTAGGCACTGAAAAGAGGGGGTGGGCCAGCAGGGCCAATGCGGTGTCAACCCGGCTGACCCATGAGGACAACAACACGCTATTGAACTGGATTTGGTCTGTGCGTGTGGCCGCCACCTAGGTTGACCTGGGGCATAATGCTCTGGACTGGCCCTAGGTTAAGCAGCCAGTGTAGATAAGTTCTCCTATTAATAGTATGGCAAAGGGATGCAAGTGTGCAGGGCAAAATATTGTATACACTATGGGTATTGAGAATAAGTATTTGAGCACACAGTCTGGGCATCTAAATTTGTGTTGTGTAGGCATGCCTGTATTCTCTTAGAGACTCATAATATTCTCCCATGAGAGTGGTCTACTCTTGTTGTAATATGAAATTCCAAAGTTTTCCAGAATTTAGTGTTCTCTCCTCCCAATAGTGGGATCTATTAAGATACTATCTGATTTGGCATGCAATAAGATCTGAGACAAAAGTGTGCAAGCTTGATAGAATGTAAACTTCTTGAATTCCTGACTGTTAATGTTCTCAGAATATAAAAATCATTACAGCTGGTGAAATAAACGTAAGTCTACAAAAATGTATACTACCAACTTCTTACTATAAGATCCCTTTGCTTGTTAATGTTCTTGTGACACAGCCTAGAACAGGGAAGCTAGAACCTGTTTCCCAACTACGTATAGAAGCTCTGATCCTGATGCTCTAATCATGCTGTATCCACAGCTTGAAGCCAGCAAGACTTCATGAATCATCTGAGGAAGTAGACCAAGTCTACAAAACCATATGTTACAACTTCTTTCTCTCAGTTAGTCTCAAAGGTGCTACAAGATCCCCTTGCTCATAAACCTTAGAAAGTGTTGTCCTTTGCAGAAAAGCAACATCTTGAGCGAGTGTCCACAGATTACACCATTCTTTTAAATAACTATTTACCTGAAATAATAGCATGGCTGTTTCAATATAGCCTTTTCAATTTAAGAAATCAGGGGACTTACAGAGAGAAGTTAGTTTTATTTTTAAGTGATAGTATCAGGGAAGGCCTACATTGTTCATCTCAGAGAGACTGCCCAGTTTAGTCTGAATTGTCTTTCTTGTAATTTGAATCCATTGGTTTATGTCCTATCATTTGAGGCAGCAGAAAACAAGCTCACTCCATCTTCTACCTGATATTTAAACATGGCTATATCACCTCTCGGTCCTCTCAATTTCCCTCATTCTGTAAATGCCTTGGCATTTGAGAATGACTTTCCTGAAATCACCTGTCATTGATTCTAATTCAAACATCTCAACTTTTGTCTTCACTCTGATTTCATGTTCTAACTGTATTAAATTTAACTGACTTAGTGTAGTTTCTTGTTCTTCCAGAATAAGCTGACAGCTTTGATCTATTCAACAACTGGTGAACATAAGGATTTTTAGAAAACCCACACAGTCCAACTGAATAACCTTTTATAATTCACATCTAAGGGTGATATAAAGTACACAGTCTGACCCCTGTGTCCGGAACCAATACCCACAGTTTCAGTTAGCTGCGGGGCACTAGTAGTATAGTGTCATCTGCATATCTTAAATTGTTGATGCTCCTTCCACCAATTTGCATGCCACCTTCTTTTGCATCTAATCCTGCTTTACATATGATATATTCAGTACACGTTAAACAGGGTGATAAAATGCAACCTTGCCTTACCCCCCTGCCAATTGGAAACCATTTCATTGCCCCATATTCTGTCCTAACAGTAGCCTCTTGCCCTGAGTAGAGGTTACGCATCAGGACAGTCAAATGTTGTGGCCTTAAAAAAAATGACCCATTGTTTTTTTGATCTATACATTCATAGGTTTTGCTATAATCTATAAAGCACAGGCTGGTTTTCTTTTGAAATTCTTTGGCGCGCTCCATTATCCAACGTATGTTTGCAATGTGATCCCTAGTGCCTCTTCCTTTCCTGAACCAGCTTGGACATCTGACATTTCTTGTTCCATATATGGTAAAAGCCTTTGTTGTAGAATTTTGAGCATCATTTTGCTTGCATTGGAAATTAATGTGATGGTCCTGTGGTTGATGCAATCCCTGGTGTTCCTTTTCTTGGAGAGTGGAATGTTTATGGAGTGTTTCCAGTCTGTGGGCCATTGTTCTGTTCTACATATTTGTTGACAGATTTTATTTAGAACTAGAATACGAGTGTAGATTCTGTCTCTGTAGAATGAAGCAGCTCTATTGGTATGCCATTTGTTCCTGGTGATTTATTTCTCCCAAGTGCTCTGAGTGCAGTTTTTCCACTTCACTTTCTAAAATTGGAGGTTTGTCTTCATATGGTTGTTCCACAAATGAATCTGTCACCATTTCATCTCATTTATATAGTTCTTCTGTGCATTGTTTCCTTTAGTATCTTATTTCTACTTGGTCGTGTAATATGTTCTCCTGCTGGTTGCTGAACATCCCCACTTTTGGTTTAAATTTCCCTTTGATTTATTGGATCTTGTGGAAGAGGCCTCTTGTTCTTCCCTTTTTGTTGTCACCTTCTATTTCTCTGCATTATTATAGTAGCTCTCCTTGTCCCAGCACACAAGTTGCTGAACAGTTGCATTCAGGGTTCTGACTCTATTTCTGCCCTCTTTTACTTTTGCTTCTCATCTGTCCTTAACTGCTTGAAGAGTTTCATCTGTCATCCACAGAGGCTTCTCTCTCTTTTTGGCTACAGATAGTGTCTTTTTGCACCCTTCCCTGACCATGTCCCTGGCTTCAGTCCAGAGTTCTTCTGGTTCCCACTCAATTAGGCTTAATAGTGCATATCAATTTTTCACATTATCTTTAAATTCTACAAGAGATGTTCTTCAAGTTCATTAGGTGATGTGCATGTATACAGTTGCTTCTTGGGTTCCTTTGAAGAATGTGTTTGTGATGAACAAACATGTGGGCTCACAAAATTCAGTCAGTTGGTCTCCTGTTTCATTTATTGATCTTAGGCCAAATTTTCCTACAATCTTTGATTCTGCTGTTTCCTATTTTTGCATTCCAATCTCCTATGATTAACAAGGAGTCCTATTTTGATGTACAATCAATTTCCTCCTGGACTAGAAGTTCAGCTGGCATCCTCCCTGCTGTCTTTCTTGTCGTTGTGTGCCTTTAAGTCATTTCTGACTTATGGTAACCCTAAGGCAAACCTATCAAAGGGTTTAATTGGCAGAATTTGTTCAGAGAGGGTTTGCCCTTAGCGTCTTCTGAGGCTGAAAGAGTATGACCTACCCAAGGTCACCCAGTGGGTTTCCATGACTGAGCAAGGATTCGAACCCTGGTCTTCCAGTATTCTAGTCCAGCAGTCAAGCCACTGCACCACACTGGCTTCACTGTCTTTCTACTGGCAGGCAAAGACCTTTTTATTTAGGCAGGTCTTTGGTTTTAAATTAGTTGCAGCAGGCCAAGATTTTAATGGGATATGTTGTGTCTGTATCTTTTTTCATTATGTTTCCAATGTGCTTTTAAAACTGTTTTAACCTGTGCTTTTAAACAGAATTGTTGTTTAATTGTTTTTAACTGGTGTATTAATCTTTTTTCTTAAGCTTTACTTTGTTTTAATATGTTGTGAGCTGCCTTGAACCCTGAGCTGGGAGAAAAAGTGGGATATAAATTAATTAAACAGGCAAATGACAGTGGGAGTCAATTTGGTCAAGAAAGCTGGTACCAAGAGCATAGGGTTGAAAGAACCTGAAAAAATGTGCAAAATTAGCACAGAAAGTAGCAGACACTACGCAGAAGCCACTTTTTGGCTTTCACCAACAGAAAAGATGATAAGAATTTGTGGAAGAACCCTAATCAAAGCCTTGGTTGAAGTCCTAATGAAAACAATATGAGCTTTGTGCATGCTCTCCTTATCAGTAACCCCTAAGCTCCTTGTGAGGTTTACTCACCAAAGGATTCACTACCTCATGTTTGAATTATGGTATCTGGGCTTGCTAATTTCCTCCTTTCATCAACACTCTCTTAAATTAAAAAATCTGTCGTTAGAACACAACCCCTCAGGGATCAGAGCTTTATATTAACCATCACACAGAATTTCAATTAACTGTCACTTGGACCTGATCGGCTATGTTAACAGAAGAAAGAAGCGATCATAAGGTTGCTACAAAGCCAGGCTGATCTTCTGCAAACACCATCAAATGATATAAGAGACTGGTAAGAAGCAAACAGAAGCCAGAAATGAGAGCACAGAAAGGCCAAAGGGAGGATTAACAGCTCCATTAAGATCTTCCTTGAAGTCTCAGTACTGTAACAGGCAAATAGAATACCACGGTATAATCAGCGTATATATATTTTACATATTATACTTGGTTATCACCTTTAAAGCCCTGAATGGCTTGGGTCCAACATATCTTCAGGACTGCCTCCTTCCATATAATCCTTCCCGTACAGTCATCCTCTGGGAGGAATTTGTTACAACCTTTAAAAACTAGGCTTTCTTCGACCTCCTGGAGGGCCTTTTCGCTATTGCTCCCAGATTATGGAACAGCCTGCTGGATGAGATCAGTCATATCACCACCCTAAATAGCTTTTAAAAAGCTCTTAAAATGGATCTCTTCCAGCAGGCCTCTCCTGAATAGATACCTGGCCATTAAAAAATAAAATCTAGCTTGTCCCAACCTTGCTACTGCCCCTATCTGTTGTTTATTTTTAATGTTTGTATTTCTTTAAAGTATGTTTTCATTCCTCAATTATTTAATTGTATTTTAAGGGGGGATGGGGTTGAGGGTTCGGGATGTATATTTTAATTGTTGTAAGCCGCCCCGATTGCGTTTTGTAGAGGGGTGAGATATAAATAAATTTTATTATTACTATTTATTGTTGTATTATGATGCAAGAATGAAAAACTTAAGAAATGTAATTGGAATTTCCTTTTTTTCCCCTCTTTTTTTAACTGATTATATTTCTGAAAGCATCTTATGCACAAGCCTGGAAAAAGAGGCACATTTGTATTCAACACTGGCAAGGCCTTCTTTTTGAACCTCCTTATTCAGTACTGGGTTCCACATATTAAGAAAGCAATTATTAGCATTGCTTACAAAATTGTCCTTGTTAAAACAGATGGTCAGTGCAAGAAAGGAGTGTATATGCAAGAAACTTGAAGGAGGAAATATTCACAATGAGTCTCTCAGTTAACTACATAAACTGAAACAGCATCCCTGTTGGGGAAAACTAGGTCACTCTGAGGTCAATGGCATGGCAGCGCAAAGTTGGAACTGCAGCACAGTGTGGGCTACTATGAAAGCAACCCAGAAATGAGATAGGTCTAGAATTCAAAGACATAGCCATATTAGTCTGGAATCTCAGTATGCAAAGGGATGTTGTAGCACCTTTGAAACTAACTGAGAGAAAGAAGTTGTAGCATAAGCTTTCGTAGACTTAGGACTTTATCAGACCACCCTGTTACTGTTCTTTTGCTGGCATAAATTGTGGCATTTTTATGCTGGCAAAAGAACTCCTCTACCACACTTATCTTGAGCAGCATCCATAAGGCTTACCCAGAAGTAATGGAGCACAAACAGAGCTCCATTTACTTCTGGGGCTGAAATCTTGCAAATTGTCATGAGAAGACACTAGCATGGGCAATTTGAAAATAAAAGAAAAAACACACAAAAGGTAAAGCGAAGCACAAAAACACAATTTAAAAGTCCCAAGTACAACAAAGCACCACAGCTGATCGATTCATGGCTTGGTTCATCAATAAAAAAGTATGGCTTTTTAACAAGATGTGATCATGAAAGGGCGACATCATCTGGTATGCGCACTTTTTCACGATCATTAGGCACTCTTATGATGACATATTTGCTCCGTTTGATAAAGTCCAAAAGTCTACTTCCTCAGATGCATGGAGTGAACTAGTGCCTTTGTCTTGCAATGACCATCATTAAAACAGAACTTGTCACCTCATCACCATACCCACAAGTTTTGCATTTCTATGGTTATTCATACAGGGGACCTTAGGGGTTCTCCCCTCTCTTATACCACCCCCACTTCCCCAAAATTGAATTTTGCATTAAAATGCCCCCCACGTTGCTAATTGGAGGGCAATTTTACCATGATCTCCTGCAGGGCTGTTTTAGGCCTAAGAGTAGCCTTTCTTTGACAGAAAGTAAACAAGAGGTCATTTTCTATATCACTTCCTGTTGGGGAAAAAGACCTTTCCTAAAATATCCTGAAGAGAAACAAAATGTGTTGATGTTTTCCCCACAGCCTCTTAAGGGACTGGGTTTGAATTCTTTTTCAGGGTGCTGGTGGGGGCCCAGGGCTACAACAATTGCCTTGGCACCCACAAGCCACAGTCTCCTCACCCCAACCATACAAAGTGGGATGGCAGGAGGAAGAGAATTATAAGTGCCCAACATGATCTTAGAAGCTAATCATGGTCAGCCCCGGTTAGTACTTGGATAGGAGACCACCAATGAATACCAGGTGCTGTTGGCTAGATTTCAGAGAAAGAAAATGGCAAAACCACCCCTGTGAGCTTAAGAAAAACCTATGAAATCCATGGGGTTGCCATAAGTCAAGAGATGGCTTGAAGGCACATACACATA
This sequence comes from Gambelia wislizenii, assembly GCA_030847615.1. Taxonomy (NCBI): domain Eukaryota; kingdom Metazoa; phylum Chordata; class Lepidosauria; order Squamata; family Crotaphytidae; genus Gambelia; species Gambelia wislizenii. The sequence continues at coordinate 430,250,448 of JAUMIR010000002.1, read as the reverse complement.
ACATGCACGGAAGCTCAAATGGAATAAGCCTTTGAGTTGTTTGTGGTACCACCACACAGTCTGGTTGAGCACATTTTCACCCAGTGCCCGGCCTTCCTTTCTTCACAAATCACTCTTTTCTCAATTCCATTTGGGTTTCCTAGTGCAATATGGCAAGTAATCACCTGAGGCTGGTACTGTACCAGCAGCACACAGCTACAGTACTTATAAATAAATAAATAAATAAATAAATAAATAAATAAATTTTCTCTGCTGCTCCTCCATAGCCAATATAGAACTAAGGAGAACATTCACCAGCTGAATGCCTCTCTTATTATTGGCAAGACTTTCTTTTGCTGAAGGACTGGTGAACTTTCTCTGGAGTGCCAGCAACAGAAGCCCAGGAGGAAAGGGCTTGCTTAAATAAATCTGATGACATGTGAAAACTAAAAACAAAGGAGGACAAAAGAGCATCTTTGGAAAGGAGTATTGATTCTGTTTGGGGAAAGGGCTAATGTAGGCTTGGCTTCCTCAGCCTGTTATTGACACAGGGACTGGAACACTTCAGGAAAATAACATGGAACAGCACTGACACAAAGTCAGATTTGCTAGAGCCTATTAGCTTGAAGTTACAAAGACAAAAAGAGAGCAGCACAAGTTCCAATTTGCATTCAGTCTTCAAAAGTCCTTATAAACAGATTGTCTAGAACCAAGAGAACTTAGTAAAGGTAAACACAGACCCTCAGCATTAAGAATTGCTTTCTTAAGTTACAGGCTGCCTTCAGGGGAAAACTGACAGATACAGGGTAGATCTCAAAGGAGCTGCCTTTGTTTCTAACAATGAAGAAAGAAGTTTACTGCCTTGTCTTGTTTTTGAGCGCCAAATGCCTCATGGTCAGCAAGGAGTTTGGCCTATAATTTCATGAAACTTCCCTCTACCGCCATCTTAAAGTTACCTTCAACATTTCAAGAAAGATGCAGCCGTGTGGCCTTCCATTGTCACATTCCCCTCACCACACACACAATGGTTTTTAATATCCATGCCTGCTGAAGAAGCTTGTGAGTTTTGTAGGCTTTTCAGCCATAAGGATTAGAAACTTAGAATTCAAAGGGGTTGTCTAAATAGCGAAAATACTCCTCATGGAATGCAAGGAGAATACAACCTGTCTTAATGGTATCCCGCATCATATTGCCGTATTCAGAAGGAGAGGGGCTAATACGCCATATACTCCACAGAAAAAGCCTTTGCAGCTTTTCCTGGAGTTTTCAAAAAACAGCAGGGGGAAATATACATTCCTGCTCCTTGGGACAAGCAACACAAATTGATTCACTTTCCTAAAGGAGCAGAAACTGAAAGCTGGTTGGCTGGACGAGCGCAGGGATTGGGGCGTGCTAACAAGGCAAGAGCCTGGAACCGCCATGTTTTTTTTCCTCCTTAGTGAATGAGTGAGCACTAAAACGGGGGTTGTTTGGGGTTTTTTGCTTTTCTGTTAAGGTGAAATACCACACTTTTGCACCTTAGATATGTTTTTTTAAAAAAAATACTGTTTGGTGGCATCAACTGGTGCGAATAAAAATGTGAGTAATTCACTTGCGGTCACCATCTTGAGTCACAGGCATGTCCATTTGCACAACAAATGCAGACAGCTTCGTATGCCTGCGATTTACCTAAAAAAACCCACACCAAAACCTATTAAGACAAATCACAACTGCTGCGAGTTGCCTTTACTGTGGAGCAATCTGCTTCTTTTTGCCTTGTACGGACAACCCCAAAGACATAGCTGTGTTTGACTGGAATACCCATAAGGGTATCTTGTAGCATCTTTGAGACTAACTGAGAGAAAGAAGTTTTAGCATATGCTTTTGTAGACTTGGTCTACTTCCTCAGATGCATGGAGGAAGTAGACCAAGTCTACAAAAGCTTATGCTAAAACTTCTTTCTCTCAGCTAGTTTTAAAGGTGCTGCAAGACATGACTAGAAACTTAGGTCTTGTCTATACGGGGGGGGGGGGGGGATACAAACATGTCCGAAAAGCAGGCATTCGCAATGATGTGACCTGTCTTCATGGTCAAAGGAGCCCCCCTAATCTCTGCATGATCCCCTAGCCAAGATGGCGACTGCAAGTGATTTACTCGCAATTTTAAATTTGCCAAAATTTTTAAAAAGACAGTTTGCCATGGTACACACAAGCGATATAGTTCATATTTACAAAAAAGAAAAAGAAAAAAGAATATAGGATCACTGTTTTATCAACTTACTGGACCTTCGCTTAGCTGAGAATTTATCATGGCAGCCACAGGCACTTTTCCCTGTTTGCTAGTCCCACCCCCCATGCTCATTCAGCCAATCAGATTATGCTGCCTGTTTGTATCTGTGCAAATGCGAGTGTTCAAACAATTGCACATTCACATGTCTTACAGAGTTTTTTTAAAAATTGGGATGAAGCCCCAGATGTGATGCACACAGACTTTGCAGTGGATTTGGCTGCCCCCCCTTCCGAATGACACATATTTATGCGCATGTCCGTATGAACGGTTTGCCGTACGTTCACATGCTGTTTGGAATATTTTGACCGTATAGACAAGACCTAAGTCACTCTTAAAGAAAAGGAACAATTCTTTGGAGAATTATTATATGTTGTGCATAGAATACAGATAATGTTCCCTGTTAACCGGTGTTTGATGCTGATATCAGTATGTATTAATTCATTGATTAATTTTTCATTAATTACTTTATATTCTTCCTTTCCTCCAAGGAGCTCAAGGCCTCCTCTTTGTCCTTACAAACATGTGAGGCAGTGTGAGAGAGAGGGAGGATGGCCCAAAATCACAGTGAGTTTCACAACTCAGTGGGGACTTGAACCTGGATCTCCCAAGTCTCTAAACTCTAAACACCAGAGTGGGGGGGGGGGGAGCAGTGAAGCAAACTTGTCTTAACATTTCACCATTAAAGGAACTTTCCAGCCTACTCGTTCTGCCACAATGCCATTATATTCCCTAGGTTTGCTCCCAAGAGACAAGTGCAACTTTTGCTGGGGAAGGACCTTTAGACCCAAGATAAATAATTATGTAATTTTGGCAGCCCTCCCAGACTGATATGGACCTTGCCTGCATTGCTGATGGGTCTGGCAATAAATTCAGTCATTAATCAATATATCTTTTAATTTACTTTGAGTTGAATGGGAAGGGACACGAAAAACAAGGTTCCAAATGCAAGGGAAAGCAATAAAGCAACAACCCTGGCACTACAAAGGGTAATGGCTTGATTGCAGCTCTCATACAAACTCTTACGACTGGCTAAATTTCACTACTTGAAAAGCTGAAAAACCACTGGCACGGAATCAAGAGAGAGCTAGTACAGTGTAATGGTTTGAGCATTGGACTACAATTCTTGAGACCAGAGTTCAAATCCCCACTCAGCCATGGAAACCCACTACCTCAGAGGAAGGCAAAGGCAAACCCTCTCTGAACAAATCTTGCAAAGGAAACCCCATGATCGGTTTGCCTTAGGGTCACTGTAAGTCAGGAACAACTTGAAGGTATACAACAAGGGAATCAGGAGGACATTATGCTAAACAAAGGGTAGAGGAGTCACTCTGACAATGAAAAGGTTGCTGCCAGGATTGTAGGGCACGGATGGCCAGAAGTAACCATGCAACTGACACTGGCATGTCGTGGGTGAGGTCAAAGCTCATGGAATGTTGACACAGCACCTGATGCTATAATAAATCTGGGGCAAAGAGATTACCAATAGTTGCTGGCTATGTTGGACTGGATAAATAGATAAGATCCTCAGGTTAAAGACATATCATTAAATATCAAAATTAGAATCACCCATATCATAGTATTTCTAGTTCCTGTGCTAAAAAGTCAAAATCAAGCTTGAACTCTCACTAAAAGTGAAAGTGAGCTTTGGAGGACCTAGAAAATGGCTAGAGGACACATTTTCTAGGAAGACTCTATGGTAGCTGTGCTGAAACTGAAACTGTAGATAACTGAATCAGTGGATAATGAATCAGTGGATACGGGGGTCTTACTGTATTTGATAAGTGGAAAGCAGTAGGAAAAGAGAGATTGCAGCCAAGAAACCAGAAGAAGCCTAGGACTGGGAAGGGCAGCTATGAAAAAAATAGACAAAATCCTAAAGTGCAAATATAAAACTCTGGCTTTTCTTAACAAACGAAGATTCAGGAAGGACTCATCCCACACTTTCTGCAAGCACGCTGATGACTAAAAAGGCCAATCTGAGATAAACATGTCTGGTTGCAGAAAGCACAGCAGAAGGTCTCCTTGGGTGATACTTCTGGGTTGTGATTCTTTCTGCATTGTCGTTTCTCTTCAAGACTTGTTCAGCGTGAGTTCTCAAATAAGGCTGCAGCATTGTGGATAGTGCGTCTCCATGCCTCCCGATGTGAGGCCAGGACGGACCATAGTTGGTGATCAATTTGGCCAAGCCTGAGATGTTGTTTCAGGGAGTCCTTGTATCTCTTTTTTGGAGCTCCCCGCTTACGCTGACCCATGGCAAGTTCACCGTAGAGTACTATATTTGGGAGGTGATGGTCCTCCATCCTAGAAATGTGCCCTGCCCAGCGCAGATGTATTCTCAATATCCTGCCCAGAGCAGATGTGTTCTCAATGCTGGTGATCCCTGCTTTCTCAAGGACAGCAACATTCGTCACATAGTCAGTCCAGTGTATATTTAGGATTGTGCATATACAGCACTGATCAAAACGTTCGAGGAGTCGTAAGTAGTGGCGATAGGTGACCCATGTTTCAGACCCGTAAAGGAGAATAGACAGTACAACGGCTCTATACCCATTGATTTTTGTGCTTCGTCTCAGGTGTTTATTACTCCAGACTCTTTTGCAAAGCCTTCCAAATGCACTATATGCCTTTGCTAATCTGTGATCGATCTCTTTGTCAATCTTGGCATCTGAGGAGATGATGCTTCCCAGGTAGGTGAACTGCTGAATGGACTTAAGCACACATTTGCCGAAGGCAATGTGGGGGTGATGGTGTTTGTCCTGTGGTGCAGGCTGGTAAAGAACTTCTGTTTTCTTCAGGTTGACTTCCAGCCCAAACAGCTCTGCAGCTGGTGTGAAGCAGGATGTTAGGTGCTACAGAGTGATTGTGTGTGGACAACAAGGGTAGGCATCATCATCAGTGAAGAGCAGCTCACAAACTAGATAGTTTAAAGTCTTCGTGTGAGCCCTCAGACAGCTTAAGTTAAACAAGCTACCATCAATACTTTAACGTAAATAGATGCCGGCTTCTTCTTCGAGCTCTTCTGTAGCCCTTTGGAGCATCATGCTGAAGAAGATTGTAAATAAAGTTGGAGCAAGAACACAACCTTGCTTCACTCCATTAGTTATTAGAAAGGGCTCTGAAAGAGCATCGTCATATCTGACTTGACCATGCTGGCCCTCGTGTAGCAAGATAAGAACGTTAAGGAATTTGGGGGGACATCCTAGTCTTTTCCAGGATCTGCCACAGACCTTTTCTACTCACAGTGTCGAAGGCTTTGGTGAGGTCGACAAATGTTACATAGAGACCCTTGTTCTGCTCCCTACATTTTTCTTGCAGTTGTCTTAAGGGCAAATACCATATCTGTAGTACTCCTATTGGCTCTGAAGCCACATTGGCTTTCAGGGAGAAGTTCTTCTGCAATAGCAGGAACTAATCTCTTCAGGAGTATCTTTGCAACGATTTTTCCAGCAATAGAGAGCAGTGTTATGCCTCGATAGTTTGAGCAATCGGATTTTGCTCCTTTTTTCTTGTACAGGGTGATGATGACTGCATCTTGGAGATCTGATGGCAGTTCCCCTTTTTCCCCAGCAATTCACAAGGAGTTTGTGGAATTTATCGTGGAGTACATGACCTCCGTGTTTCCAAATTTAGGTGGGATTCCATCGATCCCAGCTGCCTTGCCATTTTTCATCTGCTGTATGGCCTTAAGGGTTTCTTCCAAAGTGGGAGCTATGTCCAATTCATTTTTCATCGGTTTTTGTATCATATGTTGGATAGCTGCGTCTTGGACCACTTAGTTGGCAACCAATAAAACTACTGTAAAAACTAAAGTTCGGATTGTCCAAGCAATCGTATTTCCTTCATCATGTATGGAAGTGAGAGCTGGACAGTGAAGATAGAAAGAAAATCAACTCATTTGAGATGTGGTGCTGGAGAAGAGTGCTGTGGATACTGTGGACTGCCAAAAAGACCAATAAATCAGTCCTAGAACAAATCAAACCTGAGCTATCCCTAGAAGCCAAGATGACTAAACTGAGACTGTTGTACTTTGGCCGTATCGTGAGAAGGCATGACTCGAAAAGACAATAATGTTGGGTAAGGTAGAAGGCAGTAGGAAAAGAGGAGGACCCCATTCCAGATGGATAGACTGAATCAAGGAAGCCATGGCCCAGAGCCTGCAGGACCTGAACAGAGCGGTTGAGGATAGGGGGTCTTGGAGATGTCTCATTGATAGGGTCAGCATGAGTCAAATCGAGGGTAGTTAACAACAAGCACAACTGGAACTCAAGAATACAAGAATTCCCACACATAAATCCACCACACAACATTTTATTTCCCTTAACTCACATTGCCTCCTTTCTTCCAATCATCCCAAGGACTTGCCATCTCACCTTAATTGTTATTTACCCTGAAGCATCTTGTGTATCACAGAGCAATAAGCATGAGAAACCTAACAGAATGATCTGGTCTGTCTAAACTTCACAGTTCAAATTCAGTGACTAAGAACGTCTCATCTCCCTTTACTGCTCAAGTTACAAAATGCACATAACAAGGCCATCTTATGCAACAAAATTTTAGGCTTCTCAGTCCTCTCAGTGGGTAAAACAACTAAGGGGAGACATGATAGATGGTTATGAAAATACTGTGTAGAGAAAGCAGAGGCAGGGAAGCTTTTCTGCTTCTTGTAAAATACTAGAAATCAAGGTCATCCAGTTAAATTGGCAGCATATTCAGGAAAAGCAAAAGAAAATGTTTTTCATGCAATGCATAATTAATGTATGGAATTCACTGTCACCAGGAGGGACAGCCATTACCTTAGATGGCTTTAGATAGCCAAATTCATAAAGAGCATGTCTATTAATGACCACGAGGGTTATGTAAAACCTCCACGTGCAGATCCAGTATGCTGCTGCATACCGATTGCTAGGAAATAGGAGATGACCATTGCCTGTGAGCCCTTTTTGGGAGATTCCCAGAGACATGTAGTAACTGGGAAGCCAGTATTAAAAGCCCAATGGTGAAGGAGTTTTAAATAATGTAATAAATAATAATTGAATAATTTGTGGTATTGTAACATGTCGCATTGTTCTTACTTCTTGTTTTTTTTAACAGGCTGTGTTTTTAACTTCAGAGGTGGGAAACATGTGCTCCTCCATCTCCCATCAGCCCCAGACAGCACAGCTGATGGCAAGGGATTGTGGGAGCTGAAATCCAGCAACCTGCCATGCCACAAGGGCTGTGGAGTCAGAGTTGGAGAATCAAGAGTTGGAAGCAATTTCGGGTGGAGTCAGAATAAATTTTGGTAGAAATGTACCGATTCTGACTCCAACTTCAAAATAAAAACATATAGTATTATAACAAAATATGTATTACATTCTGTTAACCTTAATTATATATATATATATATATATATATATATATATATATTAGTTTTAAGGTCTATCTTTCTGTTAACAACCTTTTCTAAAGTTATTAAACACATTGCTTTTTGATTATTTACTTTCACAGGAATTTGAGTTTTCTTTTTCAGAAATTTTAATCAAATAAATGTATTTTATGTTCTAATCTACCAATTTAAGTAGCCTGATGCTTCAACGTGGTGATGATGGAATACCTTGTGCTACTATTTTACTATAGTAATCTGTTACTACAAATTAATATACATTTGCCATTAATGAAAGAGTCTGAGTCAGAACAGGAATCCGGGTAAGACAGCGGAAAATAGAAGAGTTGGAGTCGAAGGTTTGGTGTACTGACTCCACAGCCCTTTATGCCACATTTGATGGTTGCTCTTTTAAATTAGAAAAATCGACATCACAACTGAAAATGAAAATGAAAACACAAAAGTCCACACCACAATGCTTACCTCCATGATAGGACTGGAAGCCAAGACCTTCTCTTCAATATTGGTTTCACTGGAAGAACCTCCGACTGATGCAAAGAAGCGCATGGCATATTTGGCAGACACTGTCTTGCCAGCACCAGACTCCCCACTAACAATAATAGACTGGTTCTTCTCATCCCTACAAAATAAAGAATGAGGAAGATGTTACAACTACAGGTATGCCTCAGTTGCTATCAACTTCTTTCTCTTGGTCAGTTTAAACAGGGATACAAGATCTTTAGGTAGACCTCAGTTGATGAAGTAGACATGTTGCTGGGCATGGCTTGTTTATCAGGAATTTTGGTACCAGAGGCAGAAATAACATGGAGAGAATGGAGGCAGGTTCCTACACCACAGAAAAGAAGAGCAGTTTGAACTTGTTTCAGCAAACTTTCCATTCAAAACAACATGAACATGTGAAATGAAACAACAAGGTCAGGTAAGCCTTGCATAAGAGTAAACAAATACATTTTGAACCTTCTAGGGAGTAGAGACCACCTTCCATAACATACCCAGGGACTACCTTTTCTTTCACTAGTCTCCACTTTTTCTTATGATTTCCATTTTGATGGCCAAACTTACAGAATGATGCTCCATTAGCAAGCTGAGGATAGACGGTGAGGCAGGCAAATCTGCTCCCTCTTTTCTCTCTGTTTTGCTGTTCACGCATGCTCACGAAGGGATTCTGGAGGAAGTGGCTGTTTATATTGCTCATAGTAGGAAGGCATACAGGGTTACAGAAGAATCAGCTACAACAGAATCCTGCTCTTTCCCAGCTCAAGCTGTATTACACTGTCTACTGCAGGCAGGTTTGCTGAAACCTGGCGCCAAAGGCTTTCTTCAGCCCTCGTTCACTATCCTCCCAATGTTCATGCTGCTAAAAAAGCTCCATCTAGTCAGAGGACAAGGCAAAAGAACTCTGGGAGGGCATAAAAGGACTGTAAAAAGGAGCTTTTTTGTCAAGACTTTGTTAATGGAAGTATACCTTTCATTCTTCACATGTCTTTCTTTCTTTGACAACTTTTACCTTCCCTCTCTCTATCTTTTTATCATTTATTGATTTAATTTATATCCCACCTTTCTCCTGGTGATTTACAATGAAGCTAAAACAGGACAGAGCTAAAAATCTTATAAAAAACATTAAAACACAATTAAGCAAGCTAGCATTATTAAAATATCATGCATTTCAAAGTGTACAAAATCATTAAAAAATATAACAATAAGGATAGAACTACAGTATACACACACACACAAAACATAAAAAGATCCTTCTGCACAACCAGTTAATCATCAACTGTTTAAATAAAAAGGTCTTCACCTCATGGCGAAGGGAGAACAGAGAGGGGGCCAGCCTAGCTTCCCATAAAAAGAAACTCCACAGCCTGGGAGCAGCCACCAAAAATGCCCTCCGTATATGTGGAACCAATAGCCACAGTTTCAGTTATCTGCGGGACACAAAACAGAACACATACCATAGAGTATTCCTAGAAAATGCCTAGAGGGGCATCCTCTCTAGACATTTTCTTCGTCCTCCAAGGCAACTCTGTGCTATTTTAAACTGGAAGTCCCATTATTTTCAACGGTGCTCACTGTTGTACGCTGTTTTTGGTATCCACGGTAAGTCCGGGAACAGAACCCCCGTTGATATGGGGATCCAACTGTATCACTTCAAATTGCCTGTCACACATTTCAGTTCTCTTTTCATGGAATGGAACAATGATTACTTGATTCCATGCAAGGGCTGAATTAGTATCTAGCATCCTCAGAATTTCAGCTTCCAAATTATTTTAAAGTTCAATTTGCTGTTTCATTCTATACTCAAATGCTTAAAACAGCTTTTAAAAACTATTCTAAAAATAAAGCTCTCCGTTTACAACTGCTATACAATGCCAATCGTATAACAGATAGCACATGGTTTCACACCAAAAACTGCAATCAAATGCTCAAGCACCACAACTTTATTTGTAACAGCTGGGTGCCTGCTGCTGACAGGAAGCTTCAACATCAGTATTATAGGCTAGAATTCAGAGACATGGTCTGTTAGTCTAGATCAGTATGCAAAGGGATATTGTAGCACCTTTGAGACTAGAGAAAGAAGTTTGTAACATAAGCTTTGGTAGACTGGTTCTGTAGTCTATAGGCTTTCCCCAAAGGAATGGCCAGCCAATTATTCCAAACACCCTGATACAATGATCAGATTAGGAAGTAACAATCTAAAGTCTTCATGATCTTTTCGACACAAAGTCTCACTCAGCACAATACAGTAATAGCCCACAGTTTTCATAGTTTGGGAGCACACAACTCTGAGTCTTCTCAGTTTCAGAATACAGTAGTACCCCCATATCCACGGGGGATTGGTTCCAGGCCCCACCATGGATAACGAAATCGGTGGATAATAGTGAATGCCACTGACAATAATGGGACTAGTGGTTTAAAATACTACAGAGTTGCCTTGGAGGACCTAGAAAATGGCTAGAGAGGACACATTTTCTAGGAAGACTCTATGGTATCATGTGTAATCATTTCATAAACATATTTACAGCATCACTAAGGGTTTCTTCTTTTCTGCTACCTTAATCCTCATCCTGAAATCAACAGCTCAAATGTGCAGTAGAGAATTATTATACATTTAGTTCAGTGTATATATACACATCTCTTTTAAATATATTTTATCAACTGTTTTCATTTAAAATATAAAAACAGAAAACAACATACTCACAAAACAAACAACATACATTGAAATTTGACTTCCTGCCATTGCATGCACTGATTAGTATCAGAATTTATTCTCATCTGATGTACTATATCTGTTATGCTACTGTAATTCGTTCATGTACAAGTTATCTATTATTCTGTCTATGTCTAATCTATTATCTATGGTATTTTCCATTTTTCTTCCAAATAATCATTCCACATTGCCTTTTAACAGTTTTGTTAGTTTGCTTTGAATCTCTTGCTTTGAATGGTTTCTCGAATCTCTTCAAACTGAATTAGTCTTAAATCAGAGAATGGTGTGAAGAAACTCAGTGTTCAAGCTGAAAAGTGCAAATGTTTTCACTGATGCCATAAAATGCCACCCAGTGATTTTGCAGCACTCTCTATGGAAATCTTCATTTATTTACACTTCTCTCACTTTCACACAAAGCAAAATATTACCGTAACTGAGCTGCTTTCTGGTGGCATCCCATTCACTGCATGATCCCTGATTGGGTAAAATCACCCATATTATTTATTTATTCTTAGTTTTGTGCTGCTTTTCAAATAGTATTTTCCTGGCAAATCAAAGAAGTAATAACTACTAGGAAATGATTTTTTGGGTGTGGGTGGGGGAGTACAGGAACAACAAACAAAACAGATTAGGAAAAGGTGAACATTTGCAAATGTTATTATTCAATTTACAGATAATTTACGTCTCTGCGAGGCTCCCTGGTCAAGTTTAGGAATCATGAAGACGTTGGCTCTGCTTGGATGACCATCTCTCAGCTTTGTTCCGGGTTTCCAACAGCTTGCTTGTTCCCTCCATTGCTAGCTTGCCTCCCTGCTCTCCTCTGTGGGCCCAACACAGAAGTGGCAAACACCTGGCCCTCCAGCTGATGGAAGTAGTTGTGATTTTAAAAAATAAAGAAAGCCCCAATTTCATTTGGAAATTCCCCATTCTCATACTGAATTCTGAGACCTAAAACTACATCATCTGTAAGTGAGAGGGTCATCTAGGCTACAGGTGATCCATGTACCCCAGATCCACAACTCCATCCTGTGATTTAATACACAGGTGAGAAAAGGAGTTTCCTGATTGATTTACAAGTGTTAATTGAATCCCTTGTTTAAAGTCACAGACTCTCTGAAACAAACAACCTGAAGTTCCTGTTGATTACATTTTCATACACTATGACCTTGTTAATCTGCTAGACAAACCCTTCGAAACTCACTCATGTGACATAGTGCTCTGAAAACATCTGGAGGGCTACAAGTTGCTCACCTCTTCCCTATCAGCTTGCTTGCTATTTTGCCTGCCTGCCTTGTCTCAACTTCTCTGTAAAGATTGTGGCTTGCAGTTGCTTCTGCTTCTCAATGGATCTGTCCTAGAACCTCAATCCAAATCTTGCCAGAACATTCAATTCAGGTCTAGTAGGGATGTAGGGATCTAGTAGGGATAGGGGCAAAATTTATTTGATCCAGCACATACCTAATTTTTAATGCCTGAACTATACACTGGTCAGAATCCCATGGCTAGAGATGCTAAAGGCAAAAGACACTCAGCATGGGTGGGATTTCATGAAGAACTGCTAAAGGCAGAATCACAAACAATTACATGGAAGAAGAAAAAAGGAAAACATCTGGAAAAGCTAATGTGGCTGCACATTAAACTGATTAGGAAGTAAAAAGAAAAAAGAGCATGTATAAAGAATGGAAGATGAATCACCAAGGGAGAGTACAGATGTGTAGCCCCAGCCTTCAATAATAGTACAGTTATCCCTTTACATTTGCTGGGGTTTGGTTCCAGGACCCCCCGTGAATACCCAAATCCGTGAATACTCAAGTCCATGATATGCAATGGCACAGCAAAATGGTGTCCCTTATATAAGATGGCAAAATAAAGGTTTGCTTTTTAGATTATTATTTTTTAAAGAATATTTTCAAACCGTGAGAGACTTAAAACTGTGAATGCCAAATCCGTGAATGTGGAGGGACAACTGTATAAGGAAAGGTGAAGCTCAAAATGAGCTGAGATAGGCTAGGTAAGCAAGGAGCAACAAAAAGCAGGTTTTCGAATATGTGCAAAGCAAGAGAATGACAAAGGAACTGGTGAGACCGCTACTCAAGAAGCATGGTAAAAGGCTAACAGATCACAATGAGAAGGCAGAACTGTTCAATACTTATTTTGCTTCAGTTTCCCCCTCAAAAGAGGACCACGTGCTCCCATGTAGCACCAGCCACCTTGGCAAAAAATTAATGTTGCAACTCAAGATAGATAAAGGTCAGGAATCACCTAACCTAAATCAGTTCAAATCTGCAGGGCCAGATGAACTGCATCTCAGAATATTGAAGGAACTTGTTGAAATACTCACAGAACCACTTGCCATTATTTGTGAGAAATTTTGTAGAACAGGTGAGGTGCCAGAGGATTTGAGACAAGCAAACATTGTCCCTCACTTCAAAAAAAGGCAAAAGAGATCTAGGAAACTACACACCAATCAGTCTGACCTCAATACCAGGAAAAATATGAGAACGGATTATACAGGAGTCTGCAAATATCTCAATGACAATGCAGTGATTAGTAGGAGCCAGCATGGGTTTGTCAAGAACAAATTCTGCAATACCAACTTTTTATCTTTTTTTGATCAGTTGTACTAGTTTAGTAGATAGATGGTGGGAATGCTGTGGATGCCATTTCTCTGGGTTTCCGCAATACATTTGATAAGGTCCTACATAATATTTTGATTAGCAAACTGACTAAATATAGTATAAACACCATCAGATGGATCCATTATTAGTTGGAAAATCATGCTCAAAGAGCTGTCATCAGTGGCTGCACTTCAAATTGGAAGGAGGTATCAAGTGGAGTGCCGCAGAGTTCTGTCATGGAACCACTCGTAAATGTTTTTATCAATGATTTAGATGACAGGGTGGAGGAAATCCTTATCAAAATTGCAGATGATACAAAACTAGGAGGGGTAGCTAACACATTGGAAGAGAGGAATAGAATTTTTTTAAAAAAAGACCTTGATAAACTAGAAAACTGGGCTGAAATTAATAATATGAAATTCAACAGAGACAAATGCAAAATTCTACATTTTAGGCCACACACACACAAAAAAAAATAAATGCACAGGTATAGAATCATAGAAGAGACCACAAGGCCCATCCAGTCCAACCCCCTGCCATGCAGGAATACACAATCAAATCATTCCCAACAGATGGCCATCCAGCATTTGTTTAAAAACCTCCAAAGGAGACTCCACCACACTACGGGGCAGTGGATTCCACTTCTGAACAGCTCTTACTGCCAGGAAGTTCTTCCTAATGTTTAGGTGGAATCTCTTTTCCTGTAGTTTTAACCCATTGCTCTGTGTCCTAGTCTCTGGAGCAACAGAAAACAAGCTTGCTCCATCCTTAGTATGACATCCCTTCAAATATTTAAACATGGTATCATGTCCCCCGCTCAACCTTCTCTTCTCCAGACTAAACATGCCCAGCTCCCTGAGCTGCTCCTCATAGGTCATGGCTTCCAGACCACCCACCATCCTGGTCGCCCTCCTCTGGACACATTCCAGCTTCTCAATATCCTTCCTGAATTGTGGTGCCTATAACTGAACACAGTATTCCAGGTGAGGTCTGACCAAAGCAGAATACAGTGGCACTATTACTTCCCTTGATCTAGACACTATACTCCTATTTATGCAGCCTAGAATCAAACTGGCCTTTTTAGCTGCTTCATCACACTGCTGACTCATGTTTAGCTTGTGGTCCACTAAGACTCCTAGATCCCTTTCGCATGTACTGCCATCAAGCCAGGTGTCACATACCCTGTATCTGTGCATTTCATTTTTACTGCCCAAGTGTAGTATCCTACATTTTGCCCTGTTGAAATTCATTTTGTTAATATTGGGCCAGCTTTCCAATCTGTTGAGGTCATTTTGGATTCTGATCCTGTCCTCTGGAGTATTAGCTAACCCTCCTAATTTGGTGTCATCTGCAAACTTGATAAGCATACTCTGTATTCCCCATTGAAGTCCTGGATAAAGATGCTGAATAGCACTGGGCCCAGGACAGAACCCTGTGGCACCTCACTGGTCATTTCTCTCCAGGATGAAGAGGAGCCATTGGTGACTACCCTTAGAGTTCGATCAGTCAACCAATTAAAAATCCACCTAACAGTTGCATTGTCTAGCCCACAGGTTACTACCTTTTTTGCAAGAATATCATACCTTGTCAAAAGGTATAGGATGGGGGAGACTTGGCTCAGCAATACCAGATATAAAAAGGAACTTGTGATTACTGTTGATCATAAGAAGAACATGAGCTGGCAGTGTGATGCAGCAGTGAAAAAGGCAAATGCTATCTTAGTCTACCTTAATAGAATCATAGTTTCCAAGTCAAGGGAAGTAATAATCCCCCTATATTCTGTACTGATCAGGCCAAGAGGTTGAAGGAGCTGGGCATGAAGAGAAGATTGAAGGGTGACATGGTCGCTCTCTTTAAATACCTCAAGGGCTGCCACGAAGAGTAGGATGCAGGCTTGTTCTCTGCTGCCCCCGAGGGTAGAACTAGGTCTAATGGTTTGAAGTTACAGGAAGGTAGATTTCGATTGAGCATTAGGACTTCTCACTTCTTGACAGTGAGAGTGGTCTGGCAATGGAACCAATTGCCTAGAGAGGTGGTCAGGTCTCCTTCCCTGGATGTCTACAAAAAGAGGCTGGACAGCTACCTGCTGGGGTTGCTCTTGTTGGGGCATAGAAAGACACGCTGTGTCCACCACAATCACCTGCAGAGTTGTTCCACATTGACAGGACGCCAAGGAGAAGGTTTTCTGGAGAGACTTCTGCAAAAGACTTCAGGCTGAGAAGGAAAAATTCCTTCACCCCAGCACACTGCCTTGAGCTCTGGCTTGCCAAATAAAGACAGCAACAAGGCCAGCCTTCACTCAACTTGAGGGCTTTAATCTTTGTTTGCAGTATATTTACAATATATATACAGAGTATAGGACAGCCATCTCTAATACTCATAAATCTCTCTCAAACCAACAAACTGCTTCGCCAACCACCATCCACAACAAACCCACACTGGAGATAACTCCCATCTCCTTTTTATAGGCAGTTAAACAATGCCTGTTACATCAGGCATCTCAGGTGTGCATACTCTCAAGTGCTAACTCACACACACACCTGCCACTGGAGCTTAACTACTTTCATTACTAAGCTTCCAGTTCTATCTTGTGATCACATCCATGTCATTTCCTGACAGCTCTAGCTAGAGATGCTGCATTGAGGAGCTGGTTGGACCTGATGGCCATAGGGTCCCTTTCAACTCTATGATTCTCTGATTCTAACTAATATATGAATTAAAGCACTGTTATGCTTCTTTTTTCTCACTTCTCCACATTTTGTGATATATCTAGTTTTTAAAAATCATTTTCTTTATTGTATAAATCAAACAATACAATTGTTACACTAGATGGAAAGAAGAAATTCAACTAATGTATATTTATGAACATAGAAAAAAATATTTGCCATTCAGTGAATGTTTGTTTCATATTCAAAGTACAATACCACACTGTATTTCTTCATTTTCTTCTCTCTTTCAAAAATGAAATAAAAGAAAATTTGTGATACAGTAGGACCTCCATATCCGCTGGGGACTGATTTTGAGGGGGCCATGGATTCTGAAAACCGTGGGTAATAGCAAACACCATTGAAAATAATGGAACTTCTGGTTTAAAATACCATAGAGTTGCCTTGGAGGACCTAGAAAATGGCTAGAGAGGACACATTTTCTGAGAAGATTCTATGGTAGGTGTGCTGTTTTGTGTCCTGTGGATAATTGAATCAGTCAATAATGAATCAGTGGATACTGAGGTCCTACTGTATACTTAGTTAATTTTTTAAAAATGTGTACATTGGGGGAATTGCAAGCCAAAAGACATCTGTTAGGGTGCAGTGTATGAAAAACATTCATAAAAGCTTCATAAAATTCATAAAAGGATTGGCCTATACATCTTCAGGAAATGTATTTTTAAAAAATAAAATAAAAACAAAGCCAAACAGATGTGGAAATGGGACAGTGACCTTCAGCTTGGAAAAAATATGTAAATATTATATAAAATGAAAGAGATAGTATTGCTAATGTCACCCAAGTAGCAAAGTTCATGGTTGAAGATATACTTTTTCTTGGGTAAATTAAACACCTGCTTTCTAATTTTTGTAACCATCAAACATGCATGGTGAATTAAAAAATGACATGTCACACAGTAGGCTTTACCATCTCTAGAATCACCATGTGGTCCTTTGAATCATGGGGGAATCCCAAATCTGGAAGTCACTGCCTATTAGCCCATAACAACCCACCATCAACTGATGTTTGATATTCAACCCAATGTTTCTAGCTGGGACTTTTCTGTGAATCAGTCCCTAAAAATATCTTTAACATTTTAAGATGGAATCATCTCTATTACATTATTCACATTTAGATTTTAATCCAGATGTGTTTCAAGCAAGTCTTTTATTGGTTGGGGGTGGTTCCCCCTCTGTTTCAGAGGAAAAGAAAGAGCAGACATTAGACAGGTCTAGTCTTCCATTTTACTGGTTTGCCCTAGACAAACCCTGCAGCAGAACAAACAAGGACATGAGGGCAGAAGGGCAATTGTCAAATCTGCACAGTATCTCAAAATTAAGAAAGGACTGCAAATGCTCTTCTGAATAGTTTATGACTTGGAACAACTATTGAGGAAAGTGAGGGAAGAAAGTGGAAAAACAGGGCTAAAGCTAAGCATTAAGAAAACAAAAATAATGACCACAGTTGATTTACATAACTTTGAAGTGGGTAAGAAGGACATCCCCAGCATTACCTTTCCATGATGGTGGGATTGTGTGCTCCTCTGAGGCAACAGGCTGATGCTGTTGGCAACAGTGCTGCTGATAGGCTCTCCCATGTCAAACAGGCGTTTGCTGAGGAGTCAGACTAAATGTGCCAAACAGCTACTAGGCAGTGGCAGCAGTGAAGGGTGACACTGGCAGAGGATCTCTCAGAGATTCTGCACATGTTAGTGCTGTGCAGAAGAAGGACCAGTAAACTACCTTTTGGATTTTTACCACAAAAACTCTATAATGAGACAATCCAAAATGAAACAAGGGATAGTGTCAGAAGATGAAACTCCCTGGCTGGATGGCACTCAACACAGAATCATAGAATTGTAAAGTTGGAAGAGACCACGAAGGCCATCCAGTCCAACCCCCTGCTATGCAGGAATACACAATCAAAGCATCTCTGACAGATGGCCATCCAGCCTCTGTTTAAAGACCTCCAAGGAAGGAGACCCCACCATGTTCCGAGGGAGTGTGTTCCACTGTCAAACAGCTCTTACTGTCAGAAAGTTCCTCCTAATGTTCCTCCATGCTTCTGGGGCATAGCAGAAGACAACTTTAAGTAGTGCTGCAGCTAATGGCAAAACTGGAATTAAACCGAAAGGACATTCAGCTGTTGATATGCTCAGAGGCAAAAGAAAAGTCTGAAGATGCTCAACACATATTATAGCAACATGGATGTAAGAAGCATGAATCAGGGCAAGCTAGACATAGTAAAACAAGAAATGTGTCAACATTGCAATACTTGGGGTGAGTGCACTAAAGTGGACAGGAATGGGACATTTTGAGTAAGACAATTACAATGTGTTTTATTCATGAAATGAAAAGTGAAAAAGAAATGAGGTGGCATTTATAGTGAGGAGAGATGTAGCAAAAGCAGTCAAGTCTGACCGAATAATATCAATAAGACTTCAGGTAAAACACATCAGTACAACCATAATCCAGGTTTATACTCCAACTACTGAGGCTGAAGAAGAAGAAATTGAAGGAGCAGATCTTGGCACTGACCATGAACTACTAAAGAAGAACACTAAACCAACCATTGTGCCAAAATACAGCTTGAAGAACATCCCCGTAAAATTCAAAGATAATGTAAAAAACAGATTTGCACTATTATGCCTAATTGACTGGGTGCCAGAAGAACTCTGGACTGAAGCCAGGAACATTTTCAGGAAGGAATGCAAAAAGATACTACCTATAGCTAAAAAGAAAGAGAAGCCTCCATGGATGGTAGATGAAACTCTTCAGGAAGTTAAGGACAGATGAAAAGCAAAAATAAAATGTGACAGAAACAGAATCATAGAATCATAGAATTGTAGAGTTGGAAGAGAACCCTGAATGCATCTGTTCAGAGACAATGTGACTTGCTGGAAAAGACGATAATGCTTGGTAAAATGGAAGGTGCAGCAGGAAAAGGGGGAGATGGCACTACAGATGGATTGATTTAATCAAGAAAGCCATATCCCTGAATTTGCAGGACCTGAACAGGGCAGTAGATGACCAGGGCTCTTAAAGGTCTCTCATGCATAGGAAGAAATTGACTTGATGGTGAATGACAACAATAAACAGCATTGCATCTCAAAGGTGTTATGATGATTCATAGGGTTCCTAACATGATAAAAAAAATTTATCAGCCTCTCGTAAATCATTTCTAAGGATCTGAGTCTTCACCTATTTTGTTCTTGCACATAAACATGGAAAAAAATAGAAGTTTTTTCCCTGCTGGGAAAGATGGTGAGATATTTTTGGAAATATTTTGGTGATTTTTTCATATTTTGGGACTTCTTTGAAAAAAATTGTTATATTTTACCTAAAAAAATTATTATTTGCAAAAAAAGTAAAACCTTTGATGAACGAAGGGATTGTATTCTGTGCACACTACAGGGGTTATTCCACACAGGAAACCCCCCCCCCCCAAAGCTGGGTCTTTTAATTCTTGCACAGAGACAAAACATCTCACACAAGTTGCTAGCTTCTTAAAGATTGCCTCAATCTTGAGCCACAGAAGAATGAGAAAATATACAAACAAATACCTTTCCACATCTCTAGTCACTTGGCATGTTTATTCTGACTTCATAGCCTTGATGGACCTGTCCAGTCCTATGGATGATTGCTTTACCTGCTTTGCTGTCTGTATGAACAACCACAGAACAGGCCAAATGTTAATGTAGCGAGAAATAACTCACAGCTTAATCCACAGGGCCAACTGGCTCCTAATGCCTCTCCCACACTGCTTTCTCTTACACAGGCCAAGACACAACCAAAAAGTTCCTTCATACAGTCCACTCCTTCCCAACCAACAGTAGCAGCTAAGATGCAAAAGGGACCAAGATATCGGAAGAACAACTTGGTCCTACACTTGCCTGCCTGCCTGCACATTAAGATGTTCAGCAGAGGTGCTTCTACAGACACCTTTACCATTTGAGGTTGGGAAAGGGCTTTCTTGGTGGTGGCATCCCTGATTTGGAGTATCTTCCCACATCTACCTACCATCATGCAGTGATTCTCCATTGAACACATGAGAGGTGCCTCCCCAAAGTGGGGGGTTGGTGGGGGAAGCCCCTCTATGTTTGGTCCATGACTTGAATATTATTATTACTCCCAACATAATTATAGGTCACCCCCCCCATCCGTGGGGGATACATGCCAAAACCTCCTGTAGCTACCTGAAACCGTGGATAATAGGGAACTCTATTATTTTCAGTGAGAAGAATGCTGGAAGTTGACCACAGAATCACACTGGAGAGGTCAACCTGTAGACTAACCCACCATTCAACCATTGATTCAATGGATTTATTCTAGTTGGAACTAGCAACAGGATCCAGAAACAAGAGTCATCCATGCCCTTATGTCATTCACAAGCCAGGCAAAACCTTTCCTTTCTCTTAATCACCAACCTTTTAAATCTTTGATATGTTGCTTTCACTATGCTTGCTTTCAATTCTGCCAACTGCTTTTATATTGTTCTTTTTAATGGTGCACTTAATGTTTGTCTTTTAATTTGTTTTAATGAGAAATGAGCCCTTTGTAAGCTCATGCCTCATGTCCCCTGAAAACTGTTGAAACTGAATCAAATAAATCTAGTTGCCACAGAGTGTTTTGGTGATCATAGTTGCAGGAAGGAATTTAAGGAGTCCATTGATAGTGCCCTGACTCAGAGGAGTCAGTGGGTGAAGTCAGCTTGGTCCCTCATAAAAATGAGTTGTGATGTAGGGCTATTGTTTCACAATTCCCAGAGAATAATCAAATTACAAAGGAAATTTACTCATTATTGGAACTCTGATCAATCTTGCTTGAGCATGTTATAGGATACGGAGCATGAATCCCAGAAACACATACAAAAAACCATTTGACAACCACATTAATAAGGTTTGAAAACATGTGGGACCCTTTCTTTAAATTATATAGGAAGGAGAAGGCTCACTGGGTTCCAAACCCAATAACTCTGCCCCAAATGGCCAACACAAATCAGAATACAGACAACCCACTATCTCCCCTGGCAACAAAAAGTTTCAACTTTGGGTGATGAATTACCAGTACATACAGAGTAATCCAAGTCTAGCAACACAACAGCTATCCATAAAGCTACTGTCCCATAGAGGGAGCACAGCTCAAGGGGAAGGGTGATGTTTTAAAGGTCAAAGTAGAAGAATGCTTTCCAAACAGTGGCATTTCTTCATAGGTCAGAGGATGTGAATACAGTGGGCCCTTGGTATCTGCTTGGATGCTCAAGTCCCATTATATACAATGGCGCAGTAAAACTGTGTTCCTTATATAAAATGGCAAAATCAAGGTTTGCCTTTTTGGTTGCTTGGTTATTTATTTATTCATGCTGGAATATTTTCATGCTGTGGATGGTGAAATCAATGAATGCAAAATCCACAGATACGGAGGGCTGACTATACTACCAGCTGCAAAAAAGCACTGGAATATAAGAATTTCTCTTCCCTCGTTCCTACTACAAGAATTTGGGGTTACCCAATGAAGTTGATTAATAATATGTTCAATACTGATAAAATGATCTTCACACATTCTATAATGAACATGTGGAATTCACTGCCACAGGCTGGGTTTTAAATATGGTTGAAGTAATTTTACAGAGGATACATTCATCAATGTGTATTAAACTGTGGCAAGGGGCACAAAATGTTCTGTAATGTGCTGGAGCTAGAAAGCATTCTCACATTAAAGGAACGTTCCTGTTCAAGGTTCCAGCCAGCCATGCCCTTGCCAAGGTTGCAGCATTCCACTCCCCTCCAAGACTGTTCTCTCCACCACTCCATGATGCTTGACATTTCAATGTCACTGAGCATGCTCAGTTTTCATGGGGGCAGGGAGATTTTTTTAAAAAAAAACTTTTGTACTTCTGTACTTTTTTTTGGACTTCTGCAATTCAGGAGTCCCCCAACCATGGTGGATTTGTTGTTGTTGAGAGCCATCAAGTTGACTTCGACTTATGGCAACTCCATGCATGAGAGACCTCCAAGCCACCCTATCATCAACATCCCATGGTGGATACCTCTCTCTTATTTCTCAGCAGTCCTGTTTTGATTGCCATCTTATCTGCACTCATCAGCTGTGTTAGCAATTGAAAGGAGTAACAGTCAAATATACATATACGAAGACTATGTACTGCTGAATGCTGAAGACGAACTGCAAAAGTTTTCCATCACCTTTCTACCCTGCATGTGAACTTTCCACTGCTGGGGAGCAGAATACTAGACTGTCAGTTCTTAATAGTGCAAACATGTTTACATTTGTTGAGTTGCCATGTAGAAAAAAACACAAAATCCCAGCTAAGGTTCTCTTGTGAAAATCTCCCAAGAGAGGTAATAATCCTATACACCTATGGTCAAACGAAATGAGTCTTCTCATTGAAACTGAAGTTTCAGATTCTAACTATACTCACTGGTCTACACTCATGGTTCTGAAGCCTTTACACAACCACAGATCAAGCAATGCCAAGAGGTTAGCAATGTGGTTACAAAATATCCAGTATTCTGAAGCAGAGTTATCACTCTTCCTTACATATATCCTCCCTCCTTTTTCAGTGCACTCTTGCTAAGGCACACAGAGGAGCACCAAGAATCCCAGGGGATAACGGAAAGTGATAAAAGGACACAGCAAACAACATTTACTGCTAATGCAACCAGCCTGCCAGGGCTTATTCCCTCACCCCCTGAAGTTTCACAAAAGATTTGCCTCAATGTTGACCCTTTTGTTTGTTCAGAAACACCCAGCTTGGATGTTCAGACACAGCTGAATTTACAGTCTAAATTGGAAAATAACATGCTGGTCATCAGCATTTTTTCCTTCCCTTCTTGCCACTAAAAGCCATATTTTTCGGGGTGGTTGTGGTAGTGGTGGACAGGCTGACTTCAGTGCCTCCTGCACTGGCAGCACTGCTATAGCCACAGTCATAGAATCATAGAGCCAGAAAGGACACCAAGGATCATCTAGTCCAACCTCCTACCATGAAGGAATACATTGCCAAAGGGTCCCTGAGGGGTGGCTATCTAATCCCTATCTAAATCTGAAACAAAAAAGAGCCCATTACCTTTGGAAGGATTCCCTTTCACTATTTAACAATTCTTACCATCAGGAAGTGCTGCCCAAGTTAGAATCTGCTTCTCTTAGGAGTGGCTTCATTTCCCCATTACTATTCAGAGAAGCTTTGAGGAAGCCATATTCTAGGGATGGCATCCTTCTTGGCCTGCTATACTTAAACCAGGATTTTAAAACAAAACTTGCTTCATCTTCTACATCAGTGCCATAAATCCCTCTAACATGGCTAATAAGGTGGAGGAGGTGTAGCAGCCACTAGGCATCACCTTGCACAGACATGCTCACTGATAGACATTACAGGCCATTACAACCAGGAGTGGCTGGAGGCTTCAATGTTAGTGGAGTCATGAGTTTGGATTTTTATCTCAGCTTTAAAGGAGCTATCCAAAGTGCTTAACCTCTTTTGCGGGATAGAGTTCAGCACCACAGAAAGCTTTAACGTTGGACTAACACCTAGAGTTGACTTGTCTGCCCCATTGACATGGAAGCCACCAGCTTGACATGATAGCATTATTGCCAGGTTAGGTCCATGAGTGAGAGTGGGGTGGAAAGCAGAGACAGCCTCCCCATTTATGTTTTCTGCATTTTCTGCTGTCTCCTGCTCTATTACCACAAGGGGTAGGCAACTTCAGTAGGCCAATTTTGTTCCCTAGAACCCACCATGGGCACACACCCTAGGCTTTCTTCCAGTTCTTTTCTAATGAAAAAGAAACTAAAAGTTCCCTTCTGTTTTCTGTTTCCCAAATTCCATTTTTTTCTCTTTTCTGTCTTAAATTACAGATCACCCCTCCATTTATGCAGAGGATATGTTCTTTGACTTACTGCAGATAGGCAAAACTGCTTATATTAGTGAACCACCATAAAATCGTGATGGAGGACCTGGAAAATGCCTAGAAAGGACACCTCTCTAGGCACCTGGTACAACTCGATGGTCAATTTCCACCAGGAGCTGACAATAGAGTTGCACTGGAGGACCTCCCAATGCTTAGAGAGACAACCTCCAGTGTAGCTCTATGGTCTTACAGATGCCTAGAGACCTTTTTCCCAGATTGCAGGTAAGGGAAACTGTGGTTACCAATCTCACGTAAATGGGGTGACCTGTATACCCATATAAATGCACAAGACTTATTTTTCAAATACGCCTATTTGAAAAATGTGCAGCAGTACACTTCAGTCAATGGGGAAAATGGATAAAAATTGTTTATTAGGAAAAGTGGTGCTCCAAAATGCACACAAATGATGAGTGGACTAGAGTGGACAGCTGTTGTGTTGATACCTGTAGATATCTGGCATTGCATACAGAGCTTGGAACAGTTACTTTTTTAAAGATGATAAATCCCAGAACCCCACTGCCAATGTATCCAGTGACAATGCCAAGTGGGAGTATTTTGGGAGCTGTAGACAAAAAAGTAACCTTTTCTAGCTCTGACTCATTATCACTAAAGGAAGACCTAACAGAACCTTATAAATGGAAAGGGTAAAAGACATGAACAGGTAACGCTAGGACTGCATTCACATTTGTCACTCAGTCAATGTGCCCAATACTTGATGAGAAGGCAGCTCGGTTGTTGGATATGAATTCCAGAAATTAAAAGATTGGGCTTCAGTACATTTCATAGCTCCCAGGAAAACCCAGAGTACAAAAGCAAGAGAAATCATGTAAACATTCATTTAAATTTGCATGATTCAAACAAGCTACACAGAAATGGGCTGTAAAATTTTGTCCTGTGCTCATACCCAGCCAATGAAATTATCAGGCTAAATGAGAGTACTGGTTTTAAATTTTTGCCAGAAATAATATTAATAACAAAGAAGCTTCCATAATAGCAGTTGCTCTTTGGAACCTTCTCAGGACAGAAGAAATCAAATGTCTTCTCAGTGGCAATAGCTTCAATTCCTGCTACTCTATAGGAGCAGAGAGGATTCCTTCTCCTAATGCTAATCTTTAAGACAGAAGATAATTTTGCCAGATGCCTACAGTTTAATTAGTGCCACAAGCTCACAGATAGGCTAATTACAAAGGTTAATAATATTTCTTTTTATTCCAACCCTGCATGCCCATAATTTCCAAAAAGATCAAAGGCTCCATCCCTTGGACCTCCACCTTTTCATTCCCAATTTTGCAAGATGGGTTTTGCAAATATTTCATGCCCTATAAAATATCAGCTGCATCAATGTTCACTGAAGGTATGATTATATCATCTAGCACAACCTCAGCCCTACTGAAAATGTGGGGGAGGGGAATCACTCGGTGAGTAAAAATGGACCTAGGAGATCTAATTGAAGAGTATTTTGTTTGTTTATTTTCCATCATTCAGAGCTGGAAATGGGTAAGATGGGGTCCATGCAGACAACATCTGACATTTTATATGAGAATATAAGATACATATCTGATATACATGTAGAAAGCTTATATAGTTGTATAGTCTTGTCAGTTCTGATGTTATGTTTTGAAGTTTTTATAATGGTTGTGGCTTCAACAAAAATAAAAACTTTTGATTACATGATATTATACTCCACTAGATTAATCATCATCAAAACAAAATACCGGACTCTCAAATCAAGGAAAGTATGTTACAATCAGTCCAAAGGCTTATGCACTTACGTAGGTTCAGTCATGTTATATTAAAGAGAAAATATGAGACTGGATAAGGCCAAGAATCTATCTGTCCAGCACTCTGTTTTCAGCAGTGCACAGCCAGCCATCTTGGGCACGCAACAAAATGCAGCTCATTCCTTGTTCATCTCAAACGTCTGATATTCAGAGAAATACTGCCTTGTGTATGAAGGCACAATTTTGCTATAATGAATAACCATCCCTCCCAAATTTACCACAATTCCTTTTCTAATGAAAGTAATAACATTTTCTGGTTCCAAACTATAGAAACACTTCCTTTCAAAATATTTTAAAAGCATAAACTAGTGACCCAACATTTCAGATCTGAAAGGGGCAGAGCAGATATTCAGCAGGAGTCAGGAATCAGTCCAGGAATCAAGGCCGAGACACTAAAAAAGCCAAGACACAGTGATAAAAAGACTATTGTTTCCCATGCAAAGTCTTAATCTAAAGAGAGGACCACTTCTAGAAAGATATACAGCAGTTTGACACCACTTTATCCACCATAGTTCTATCCTATGGAATCCTGATATTTGTAGTTTGGTGAGGCACCAGAATTCTCTGATAGAAAAGGCAAATCAAATCCCTCACAAAACTACAAATACCAGGATTCCATAGGATAGAACTATGGTAGATAAAGTGGTATCAAACTGCTGCATTTCTGCAATGTAGACAGGCCCTAGGTCTTTAGAGCCAAAGGTCACCCTGGGCAGATAAATAAACTTTAGGATCTGGGAAATTTTTTATTGCCTAGACCCTAGGGATATATTACTCAATCTCTATCTCTGGTGGTACACTGTACAGGGGAGTTGTACACAGTGCTGTTGGTACCCTGTTCTAGCCCACACAACTCCCAACATAGCCTTCAGTTTGCCCACATCCACATTAACTGTCTGCTTTCCTGTCTGACATCTCAATTTCTTGCCCCTCCGTTCTTGGGCATATACAGGGCAAATAAATACTCTGTACATCTGTAGTATTAGCTTCAGCAAATGAGGCTATGTTTCACAAATAAGCTACCTCTGCCATTTCTAAATGGATCACAGTTAATTACTTTGCTCTGCGTTAAGGAACTGTGTATTTACCATTTGTCTATGTCAGCCCTAAATACTTTATACTATATAGAGAAAATACAGCTCATCAATTCTAAAAATTCACAGACACACAGGGGATTTCCTGGAGGTGGTACGAGGAACTCAGACTGTAAGTCCATCTAAAATTTGCCACAATAAGCTTTATGATCAGTTAACTTTACTATACCATCACATCTTCAGGGCAGTGAGAAAGTGGCCATACTGGCTCTTGAGTCCTGTTGCCAAATTTCATAGGTTGGTGACCCCAACCAATGGACAACCAGTGTAGCCGACTGTTATGATTAACTACAGTGCTTTCCATTATTACAGAAAGTGCTTTTGAGTCCTTACCTCATTTATCCTAATCATAACACTCTCAGGCTACTTTTAAAGAAATCCAACAAAAATTTGTTGAGCAAGGAGTCTAGGGTGGGTTGTACACATCCAAATTCAGTACTGTACTATCATCAATGCATGACAGGTTAGAAAGCTCTTCAGTTGTGGTCTAGGACAATGCCCTTGCTGGCCTATGTCCACTTTGGACTGGAAGCTTCATCTCTCAAGTATGCCACATAGGACTGACATACCTTACTGTAAACTATACAGTCAGAATTTGTAGAGAAGCCCATAAAACAGAACAAAAGGGAGACATGGAATAGAACTCATCCACTGAGGACAATGCCTACTGATGTTTGGGAAGGAAGAGAGAAAGTAGTTTATGCAGTGAGGAAGAAAGTGCTGATAATGTGGTTAGTATCTCTAGCATTGGTCATTTAGCAAATCCTCATGGGGTGGGGATGAAGCTGGAACAATGCCCATGGAGGAAGGACCTGGAGGTTTTGTCATTCACCTGAGGGATCACAAAAAGGTTTTCAGATACAACCACTTTGATATAATAAAGGGAAAGATACAGCATACTGACTTCTCCAACTCTCCAATGGATTCACCAATGGATTCAACTTACAAAAAAAGAGATTCCATCTAAACATTAGGAAAAGCTTCTTTACTGTAGGATCTGCCTGACTGTGAAACAGACTGCCTCACAGCATGGTGGACTCTCCTTATTTCATAGGCCTTTAAATAGAGGCTAGATGGGCATTTTTTAGGAGTGCTTTAGTTGTGTATTCCTGCATGGCAAGAAGCTGGAGTAGATGGCCCTCATGGTCCATTCCAACTCTAAGATTCTATGATTCTATGAAATGCCAGATTTTTGTAGAACACATTCCCTGATCCTTCCCACACGTTGAAATATGACTTTCAACGTGTGGGACAAAATTATGACAAAACATTTCATTTCATGAGCACCTTTGGCTCAAGTGCTTGACCTGGGAGATGGGTATAGAAAACAGAATTTGGACTTCTTAGGTCTAAGAAAGTAGCATCAGTATTATCAGCTGTCTTGTTGCATGGATGAATGCTGTTTTATCAAGGCATCACTTTCCTTCAAAACCTAGTTAGAAGGAAAGAGACATCAGCAGCCAACTGAAAAACACTGTTCTCCTTTCGTAGGCAGCAAAGTTCCGCAGGGTTAAGCACTTTGCAAAAATGTGTCCACCCATGGCTACTGAAACAAATAATCAGGGGATCTATCACCACTGATCCACATAAACTATTCTGTGAGCCTTTAGAGCAAGATTAAAATCCTTAATAATACACATATGATATCATATAAAACAAATGCATTGCTTCTGTTGGGGAGAACTACATAATCCACATGAAGATCATCAGATACAATGACTGCACATGTTTAATCACAGGCTGTCCATCTTCCAAGATAACATAATTGGCTTGCTATATGTAACTTCCACAAAATATATGTAGCAACATACACAAAGTTTGTGCACATTTTCCTGCCACATTATAAGATATCATCATCACCATTGTTGATGTTATTAGCTTTATTTTTACCCTGCCTCTTCCTCAATTCTATCAAGGAAGCTTACCAATATTCACATAATGCAATAAAGACACATTTTGTTATGTCCTTTCAGGTGAGCTCAGACTTATGGCAACCCTCCCATAGTGTTTGCTTGGCAAGATTTCTTTGGAGGTTCCTCTGAGGCTGAGAGAGTGTGACTTTCTAAATGATCCTCAGTGGGTTACCATGGCAGAGCAAGGATTAAAGCTTTATTCTCCCAGAGTCCTAATCCAATGCTGAAACTACTATAACATGCTGGCACTTGATGTTATGTGCCTTCAAGCCAACTCTGACTTATGGTAATCCTATCATGGTGTTTTCTTGGCAAAACTAATTCAGAGGGGTTTTATCATTGGTGCCCCCTTAGGCTGAGAATGTGTGACATGCCCAAGCCCATCCAGTGGATTTCCATGGCCAAGCAGGGGTTTCAAACCCTGGCTAAGTGGGGATTCAAACCTTATAACATGCTGATTCCACAAAAGACACACTTATATATTTTCTTCTGGAAGATGTTAAGAATTTATGTGTACCTGAACCTGTACAAGTTTTCACACACAAAAAAATCATATAGTATAGCACTCAAAAAGCAATCTTTGTTTATGTAATTGCATCCTCTTAGCTTCTCACTGGGTAGGATTACCATTTGGAAGATAATGGGGGAGTTAAATATATATCCAAATATCACAGAACTACAGTTGTCCCTTCATATTCGCTGGGGTTTGGTTCCAGAACCTCCCATGGATACCAAAATCCATGAATACTCAAGTCCCATTATATACAATGCCATAGCAAAATGGTGTCCCTTATATAAGATGGCAAAATCAAGGTTTGCTTTTTAGATTATTATTTTTAAAGAATATTTTCAAGCCATGAATACTTAAAGCCATGGATACCAAATCCATGGATAAGGAGGGACAAGTGTAGTATCTACTGCCAACTCTCTCTCTCTCTCTCTCTCTCTCTGTGTGTGTGTGTGTGTGTATGTGTGTGTGTATAGGTAAGTCTACTTGTTTTGGCCAAACAAAATTGTAACAAACAAGAAAAGCCCTAAAAAAACAATCAAAATTAGAATTAGAAACAACAAACCTCCAATTCTGGACAATTTGCAACATGAGAATATATACATACAAAAGCTAACCAAAATAACCACTTTCTTTGTCTTCTCCAAACTGTTACTGGCAAAGAAAAAGACTGTTTTTTTTAAAGTACCGAGCCAATATTCACATTTTTAACTAGTATTCCCCAAGCTGATGTTCTCCAGATGTGTGAGACAACACTCCTAGTTTCCAGCCAGCATGACCAATAGTGAAACTCTTTCAGACCAAGATTAGAAAGAACCAGGTTTAATTCCATGTTTATCCATCAAGTTTAGTTATAAACAGAGGGCTAGTTGCTATCTTTTCATTCAACCTAATTCACAGGGGTGGTTGTTAGAACAAAACTCAGATAGAGCAGAAAAGGAAGACAGAATTATGCACATTGCCCTAAACTTGGACGAAGTGTTGCTAGAAGTGCAATTACAGTGGGCCCTTGGTATCCGCCGGGGTTTGGTTCCAGGATCCCAAATTCCATGGATGCTCAAGCCCCATTATATACAACCAGCTATACCCAGCTGTACCCTTTATTAAAAAAAACCTCCCCCCACCAAAGTGCCCAATAGGCCCGCCACTGCTGTCAGTTGACTGTCTGGATCCTGTTGCCATGGCAGCAGTGGTGTCCCTCTGCCACCGCCAGTTGATTGTCTCTGTCTTGTCATGTCAGCAGCAGTGGTGTCCCACCGCCAGCTGACTGGGTCCCACTGGTGAGTGGCTGAGGGCAGATTGAGTGGCAGGAGTAGACTGTGAGGTGGAGAGGGAATTTGCATGTGGGTGGTGATTGGCTGGATGTGTTTCATGAGCAGCCAATCAGCACACTGGGAAAGGCAATATACCCAAAAGTTTTATATAGAGAGAAGTTTTATATATATACCTCTCTCTGGCTTTTCTTTGCAAAGGAAGATTCAGGAAGGACTCATCCCACACTTTCTGCAAGCGCGCTGATGACTAAAAAGGCCAATCTGAGATAAACAAGTCCGGTTGCAGAAAGCACAGCAGAAGGTCTCCTTGGGTGATGTTTTTGGGTTGTGATTCTTTCTGCGTTGTCGTTTCTCTTCAAGACTTGTTCGGTGTGAGTTCTCAAATAAGGCAGTAGCATTGTGGATAGTGTGTCTCCATGCCTCCCGATGTGAGGCCAGGGCGGACAATTGTTGGGGATCAATTTGGCCGAGCCTGAGATGTTGCTTCAGGGAGTCCTTGTATAGCTTATTTGAAGCGTCCCTCTTACGCTGAGCTGTGGCGAGTTCACCACAGAGTACTATTTTTGGGAGGCGATGGTCCTCCATCCTAGAAACGTGCCCTGCCCAGCGCAGCTGTGTTCTCAATATCATGGCCTCAATGCTGGTGATCCCTGCTTGCTCAAGGACAGCAACATTCGTCACATAGTCAGTCCAGTGTATATTTAGGATTGTGCATATACAGCTCTGGTGAAAGCGTTCGAGGATTGGTGGTGATAGGTGACCCATGTTTCAGACCTGTAAAGGAGAACAGACAGTACAATGGCTCTATACACACTGATTTTTGTGCTTCGCCTCAGGTGTTTATTACTCCAGACTCTTTTGTGAAGTCTTCCAAATGTGCTATATGCCTTTGCTAATCTGTGATCGATCTCTTTGTCAATCTTGGCATCTGAGGAGATGATGCTTCCCAGGTAGGTGAACTGTGCTGAATGGACTTAAGCACAGATTTGCCGACAGCAATGTGAGGATGGTGGTGTTCATCCTGTGGTGCAGGCTGGTAGAGAACTTCTGTTTTCTTCAGGTTGACTTCCAGCCCAAACAGCTCTGCAGCTGTTGCGAAGCAGGATGTTAGGCACTGCAGAGCTGCTTCTGTGTGGGCAAAAAAGGTCAGGCAGCATCAGCGAAGAGCAGCTCACAGACTAGATAGTTTAGAGTCTTAGTGCGAGCCCTCAGGCGGCTTAAGTTAAACAAGCTACCATCAGTACTTTAACGTATATAGATGCCGTCATCATCCTCAAGCTCTGTCGTAGCTCTTTGGAGCATCATGCTGAAGAAGATTGTAAATAAAGTTGGAGCAAGAACACAACCTTGCTTCACTCCATTAGTTATTAGAAAGGGCTTTGAAAGAGCATCGCCATATCTGACTTGACAGTGCTGGCCCTCATGTAGCAAGATAATCATTTTAAGGAATTTGGGGGACATCCTAGTCTTTCCAGGATCTGCCACAGACCTTTCCTACTCACAGTGTCAAAGGCTTTGGTGAGGGCGACAAATGTTACATAGAGACCCTTGTTCTGCTCTCTACATTTCTCTTGCGGTTGTCTAAGGGCAAATACCATATCTGCAGTACTCCTTTTGGCTCTGAAGCCACCTTGGCTTTGAGGGAGAAGTTCTTCTGCAATAGCAGGAACTAATCTGTTCAGGAGTATCCTTGCAAGGATATTTCCAGCAATAGAGAGCAGTGTTTGTTATGCCTCGATAGTTTGAGCAATTGGATTTTGCTCCTTTTTTTCTTGTACAGGGTGATGATGACTGCATCTCGGAGATCTGATGGCAGTTCCCCTTTTCCCCAGCAATTCACAAGGAGTTCGTGGGATTTACCGTGGAGTACATGACCTCCGTGTTTCCAAACTTCAGGTGGGATTCCATCAATCCCAGCTGCCTTACCATTTTTCATCTGCTGTATGGCCTTAAGGGCTCTTCTAAAGTGGGAGCTATGTCCAATTCAATTTTCATCGGTTTTTGTATCATATGTTGGATAGCTGAGCCTTGGACTACTCAGTTAGCACTAAAGAGACTTTGAAAATGTTCAGCCCATCAATTCAGGATGGAGGCTTTATCAGTAATTAATGTTTGACCATCTGTACTGTATAACGAGCTTTGGATCTGATTAGTAGGTCCAAACATTGCCTTAAGAGCTTCATAAAATCCTATAAGATCACCCAGATCTGCACAGTGTTGTGTCTTTTCTGCTATATTGATCCACCACTTGTTCTGCATGTCTCGGAGATTTTGCTGAAGTTTACTACATGTGAGACGGAAAGCTGCTTTTCTTACATGGGAAGTTGGCTGGGCGAGATATGCCTGGTGAGCAGTTCTCTTCTTTTGCCAACAGCTCCTGGATCTCTTGGTTGTTTTCATCAATCCAGTCTTGATTTTTCTTGTGGGAGAACCTGAGGGATTCTTCCGCAGACTGGAGGATACTGTTTTTGATATGTTGCCAAAGCACTGTAGGAGAAGGATCTATAGGATGGTCTTCAAGTTTTGTTTGCAGGTTTGCCTGGAGGTTGTCTCTCATGGTAGCTTGTTGAAGATTGTTGACTTAAGAGTCTCTTCTTTAAGATGCCACCCCTCTTAGGTTTGAGCTTAAGATGAAGATTTAGTTTACATCTGACGAGGCAATGATCTGTTTGGCATTCTGCACTTGGCATCACTCGAGTATGACGTACATCGCAAATGTTTCTCTGGCGGACTAAAACGTAGTCAATGAGGTGCCAATGTTTGGATCGGGGCTGCATCCAGTCTTCAAGCTATCTTTCTGCTGAAAGATTGTGTTTGTAATAGTCAGCTGTTGTTCTGCACAGAACTCTAGCAAGAGGCATCCGTTATCACTACAGTTTCCAACACCATGCTTGCCTAAGACACCTTTCCAGGCTTTGGAGTTCTTTCCGACTCTGGCATTGAAGTCACCAAGGATAATAATTTTATCTTCTACAGGGACTTTTGGAATGAGGTGGTGTAGGTCTGTGTAGAATTTGTCTTTCTCTACAGGGTCGGCTTGCATAGTTGGGACATATATACTAAAGAGACAACATGAGGGAGGCATAAGGAAATAATGCGATCAGAGTGTCCTGTTGGCAAGGTTTCAAGTTTGGAGGCAATGGAGTTTTTAATCATAAAGCCTACTCCTGAAAGATGTTTTTTTGGTTTTGGGTTTGCCAGACCAGTAAAGTGTGTAGCTGGAGCCGTGTTCTTTAAGGCTGCCGTCCTCGTGGAGACGAACTTGACTAAGAGCAGTGATGTCAATATTAAGTCATGATAGTTCATGGGCTATTAGAGCAGAACGACGTTCAGGCCGTCCACTATCTGCAGAGTCTCACATGGTTCTGATGTTCCAGCATGCAAACGTCAGTTTATTTACACCTTTGGAGGCCGGTGTGTGCCTTTGTTTCTTTGCCTTGGTTTGACTGCATCAGAAGATGCCCTTTGGCCACGGCTAGCCAACCAGGTAGTTGGGGATGAGCTTTCATTAGGCCACCTTTTCTAGGCCCCTCTCCATATGGAGCAAGCAGTGCTCTCCTTAAAAAAGGCTGCTTGGTCGTTCAGGATGCTGCCAAACAAGACTGTCATCTCCCGGGTCAGCCTCAAGCGACCAAAGTCCTGAGCCTCCTGCATGCAGGGTTGGGTCTGCGGCTTCCAGTGCATCTTTACACTTGCTGTTTCGGCCCTCGCCTATCGCTACAGGGCTTTTTTACAATTGGATTTGTCCTTCGAGCCTATGCAATGGATTTTTCTGGTGGAGCGCAGCATGCACAGAACTGGCCTCACCCTTTAAACCAAAGGTTCATCTGCTGTGGCCTTGCAAGCATGGACGGTAGCAGCGAGGTCCTCGGGTCGTAGGTTTGATTAGAGTTTCCTTCTCTTAGATGGTTGACCTTACAGGGTTGGACGAGCACCATCTGCCTGGGTTTGGGATTAGAGTTTTCCTTCTCCTAGGATGGTTGCCATAAGGCTAGATAGTCCATCCTGCCCTTTGACGCTCTTTGTCAGACTCTTCGGTTTTGAGCTGTCTGGCATGGGAGACCCTACCGGCAGCTATTATGCCACCGCCAGCATCGTTCAAAACATCATTAGGGTATGCAAGCCTCTCTCCCATGACAAGAGGTATATAGATATAGATATAGATATAGATATATAGATGTCATAGTAAAATGGTGTCCCATATATAAAATGGCAAAATAAAGTCTTGCTTCTTGGATTTTTTTAAAAAAT
The DNA here is from genome assembly GCA_030847615.1 of Gambelia wislizenii. NCBI lineage: Eukaryota > Metazoa > Chordata > Lepidosauria > Squamata > Crotaphytidae > Gambelia > Gambelia wislizenii. Next base: position 430,215,538 of record JAUMIR010000002.1, on the reverse strand, counting down.
ATTTTCAAGCTGTGGATGGTGGAATCCATAGATGCCAAATCCATGGATACAGAGGGCTGAGTGTAACTATAATTACTGAGCAAGAAGTCCAATTAAATCCACTTGGACTTACTAAAAAAATTTTAAAAAAAGGTGAACATAGGATGGACTGCAGCCATAAATGAGCAAAGAGGGTTTAAGGCAATGGTGACAATATTGCCAATAAATGACTGGGAAAATGTACCGAGTGACCATAAAGGAACCATTTACTTCAAGCTTTGCAATGTTTACACTTGATCTACTTGAATAAAGCTACATTATCTCTTGGAGGCAAGGAAGAAGTAGTCACTTCACAACAGTTCTGCACCCTTATTAGTGCAGCTTCTCTTGTTTTCCTGATAGCTGACATTCAAAAACAAGATGCCAGTGTTCACACTGCTGCCTTTCATAACCAGTGGCTGGAAGGAATGGAAGCAATGAGGGAAGAGTAAATAATTTCATAAAATAAAGGTTAATGTCCAAAAAGGGAGCCCCGTTTCAAGCCAGAGATATAGCAATCACAGCTATGTGCATGTATGATTTATTTGTACATGTTCCCCTTTTAAACTAACAACTGAATCCTTCACAACAATAAAGCATCATCCACATTCATCAAGATGTGTGTGTGTGTTTAAAAAAAAAAGCCAAACACTTCATTATGAATCTGACACCTGCACTTAACGATGATTAGTTGCATCACGAGAGCCTAAAACTATGAATCATTAATGGGTATTTAGAGTAGAACAATTAAAACTCAAGCCATCAGAAATGCACTTATTGCCCTAGAAAGGGTTGGATGCCTGGCCAGGTTATCATGATGGCAACGTTATAAAGATGCTACTTCATCTAGTGTTTGCGTGATGGATTTCAAGTGTGTGGCATTTTCCTTGGTTTTTCTGCTTGAACCCCAAGGTCCACCAGATGAAGCTAGCTGCAGAATTCTGGCATGGGGGAAGCAACATTGATTACTTCCTGCACCCAAGGGCCCACACTGATCTGTACACAGAAGCACAATCTCCGAGTATACCTAGAAGTTGCTACAGATCAGGGGGCCTCAACATCTCACATTTGGAAAGAAGAATAATTTTTGTCAATGTTATGGTTAAGTTCCTGGGAGTCAGAATCCTTTGTCAATGTTGTAGTATGTGGGGAAATAATTGTTGTAATGTAAAAGCAATCTTGTGTACCCCATTCACATCCTAAGATAAGTCTAGGAATTTTCCCTGCATGCTTCTGTTCTCCCAAACTCACTTTTTCTTATTTCACTGGGCACTCCCAGCCAACTGGAGTGCTGGGTCATTCAACACATGACCTAATTTAAATTTTATTGCTCTGTGTGCAAGTTCTTTTTTAAGTTAGAGTCTCCATGTGGCTGTAGCCATCTTTCTTGCCTAGCCATCTTATGAAGCCATGCCATGGATGCCATGCTGCTGCTATGATGCTATGCCATGATATTCACCATGCAGCCTTCTACCGCTAAAGGCTGGGTGAGTCTTTCTACCCTAAATCCTCCTAGTTAGTTAGGAACTTTTCTTTTTAAAGTTTGTTTTAGCATGTAGATTGAGATTGATATACCTTCAGTAAACTTTTGATTTGCATTTTTAAACTGACTCCTTTGTTTTTGTAAGGAGTCTAATTTAACTGGGTGATCAGACCACAGACCTCTGAATACACTTTTAAATGTTAATTGAGCTTGTCTTAGCATTCTTAAGCCACTCTGCATGAATGTGAAAGTAAGTGATTTTTAACTCCTTTTAAAGAAGATATTTTTATTGCTTTTAAAAGGGCTAGATCCCTGGAATTTTTAATACATTTTTATTTTTAGACTCATTCCTCCTACAAATGTACCTCTCACACAACACATAATGGGAGAAGACGGTATTTTGTATCATATGTTGCAGTCAGATTTTTTTTTAAAGCAATGAAAAGTAACCTTTTTTATTACTGTTGAGAAATGGGAAATTAAGGAGCTGTTTTTTTAAAAAAACTTTTTTACAAACATGATAGTAAGTAGCTAGTTTAAGGTGTCTCAGAATTCTAATGGTAACTGATTAATTTTAAAAGGCAACTTGCTAGAGTGTTCAAATGGGATACTAATACAGTACTACCAAAACAGTGAGAGAAAGAGGGAGATAGTGCAAGAGAAGTAAGAAACCAGACTCCAGTAGGGATGAACAAAGTTTTTGGAAGACCTGTTTCTACCCCCCTCAAAGCCCCCTATGGGGAGTGGGAGCACTTTTGCCACATTGTTTGTCCTCCCTGGGCCGTTTTAGGCCTAGGAAAGGCTTTTTTCTAACAGGAAGTGACCTGAAGGTCAATTTCTGGGTCACTTCCTGTTTGAAAAATGCCTTTCTGGCATCTATTTATTTTTCTGTCTCCCCGAAACACCTTTAAGGAGCATGGGGGCATTTTACCAAGTTCTGGGTTTCAAAAAAGGCCTCTCCTAGGCCTAAATTTGTCTTGGGGGTGGATGCAAAATTTGGTGAAAATGCATCCCATGCCCTCTAGTAGGCCTTTTGGAGCATTTGGGAGACATTTTAAAAAATGGGCAAAATTGTTTTTGGCCCCTGGGGCCCTAGGTATCGCCAAATGTGCCATAAATGCCTTCTACATACCCCTAAGACTGCATTTGGGGGCATCCTAGAGCAAAAATATTATTGACCTCAGGAGACCCAGAGAACCACAAAAATGGCCTTGAGGAGCCGTCCACAACCCGCACTTTGCTCACCCCAATCTAGAAAATATAGGCACTGTCAGTTAGTGGGCTTCTGCAGATGTAACCTTTATGACTACAGGTTTGGCCCTGTGGTTGGGGAAACCCTATGGAATGAACTCGATTTCCTGGTTGAGTTCAGAAAGAGAGGGAGAGCTGGAGAAGAGTTGTAGTTGCCAGCGGTAAGGAGTGAGGCCTTCCCCCCTTGAATAAGATCATGGGATTTTCAGCTGTGCATTTAGGAGGGAACAAAAAGCTACATTCTTTGTAGTGTAATTTCTATATTGCACTTGCTTCTATTTTGCATTTTTTTAAAAAATTTAGGGATTTTAAATCTGCATCCAAATGTTGCAGCACAGTTGGAAGCATCTTGCAATCAAGTCCTGCACTGGCACCTCAGTGGATGTATGTAATTTTTGGGGCAGTTGATATGTATCAAATTTAATATATAATTTGTTGTATTGCTGTAAAAATATATATACAGGTCGCACGCCCCTGTATCCACAGAAGCAATATCCACAGTTTCAGTTATCTACAGCAGAAAAAAATAGGGACCGATACCATAGAGTCACGCTGAAAATTCCTGGAGAGCTGTCCTCTCTAGGAAGCACTTGGTGCCCCAACACAACTCTATGGTATGTAGGGTTTGCTATTACCCACGGTTTCACTTACAAACCAGGAACATTAGTCCAGGAATCCATCCCCCATGGATACGGGCAGGGGGGGGCTGTGCATTGGGACTTAAACTGTGATTGTGTTTGCAATATTTAATTACAGCTGGCCCCATAGAATCCAGAAAGAGGTATACAGGAAAGGTGCAAGAGATCACTTCCAATACAATCACTTAGTGTGCACTCTTGCAAGCCTTTCTTATCTTTGAATGGAAGATTACACCAAAGCAATGATTACACCATTACTTTGAGAACTGTGCTTTATCTGAACAGTGTATTTTGAAGTGTTACAAAGAACAGCAGCAGATAGTCCAAGACATTTATTGGACCGCATCAGGCATTTACCTCACCTATCTCCTGGAACTGATTTAAGGATTAACATTACCTTTTAAAGCTCCATGAAGGCTATAGTTTGAATCCTATATAGTGGCCAAAAGTACTTCATAGTTGGGACAAAACTCTTCAGCAATGTGTTCCATGAGAATTAAGTAGGTGTTACTTTGGAAAACTTTTTACCGGTGAATCCTTGTGTGTATTGTACAATTCTGTACAAATGTGTGCAAGATTTGATACTGGGTAAAGAAGTCAGCACGTTGAGTGATTGTGCCTTCATATACATATTTTTTTAAAAAAACCAAGGTGCTAGCCCTCATGGCTACAGATAAGCTTGGAAGTATAAACCACACCAAGCGAATCTTTGCAGGCAAAAGAGGGAGAAGAAATCTCAAAATAAAAGAAGTGACCAATGGGGCATGATTTCAGAGCCCTACATAGCTTTCTAATTAGCAAGACTGAAACAAATTATGCCAAATATCCAAAATAGCTAATGATATCAAAAGAGTTTATATGGAGGATACAAAATCTGGCTACTGTTGGTACATCATGTGAGTTGGTGTAAATATCTATGCTACATGGGCAAGCAGCAAGGACCCTTTCACAATGACAGTGCTATGGCTCCCCTTGAACTGCCATTTAACATCCTGTGAAGCAGGATTTGTAGTTTAGGGAGTAAGTAGTATTTAGAAATCTCAACCAGAGAGCTCTAGTTCCTCTCCAAATACAAACCCTGGGTTTCTATAGGATGTTGCCATGACAGTTAAAGTGGAATCATAGCAGTATAACTGTAAAGTGTAAACAGGCCCTGAGTATCAATTTGTCCAGCAAGAATGTGTCCAAGCTGTAGCTCCACATACTTTTCTTTGGAGAGTCAGATTCACTTTGCTTAACACCACCTACTCCCAAAGCTTATACTCCTATTAAAAAAAACAGACTGTGTTTAGGCTGGAGAAGATTATGGGAAGAAATGGGAGTGGTCTTCAACTGTTGAGACAGCTGTTGTGTGGAAGATGGAACAATTATCTGGTGGTCCAGGATTTGAACTAAAGGCTGGAAGTTGCAAAGAAAGAGACTTTGGCTAATACTAGGAGAAATTTCATAATTCCTAAAGAAACTTTCCCACTAGGTTTTCAGACAACACTGTTATAGTGTTACTATTCCACTTTATTTGCTATGGCTGCCTCCTGTTGAATCCTGGGATTTGCAGTTTAGGGAGGGGCATTTACAACTCTCAGCCGGAGAGCTCTTAGGCCTCACTAAACTACAAACCCCAGAATTCCACAGCAGGAAGCCAGAGCAATTAAAGTGGAATAGTTACACTATAACAAGTATAGGAGATTTTCAGACCTGTAAAAATCGCCGTTTGCCGCGCAAGCAGCCTCTGGAAGAGTATCGAGGCTGCTGCGCGGCAAGGGTCAATTTCGGACGACGCCGTTTCTCTCTCGGCGTCGTCCATGACTGTTGCAGCCAGCACTGGAGGCGGCCGCGCTATTTTTTACTCACGGACAACTTCCGTGAGTAAAAAATAGCACGGCCGCCTCCAGTGCTGGCCGCAACAGTCACGGACGACGCCGAGAGAGAAACGGCGTCGTCCAATATTGACCCTTGCCGCGCAGCAGCCTTGATACTCTTCCGGAGGCTGCTTGCGCGGCAAACGGCGATTTTTACAGGTCTGAAAATCTCCTAAGTCTGAAAATCTCCCATAATCCCTCATCATTGGCTGCACTGCTTAGGACTAATGGGATTTGCAGTCTTATAACATCTGGAAGGCAACTGTTACCTGTCTCTGCATTAGAGCATTCTTGGCAAATGGCTGTGCAGCTTCTGATTAAATACAGGTCGACCCCTGTATCCATCGATTCAGTATCCCCGGTTTCATTTATCCACATCTGCAAAAATGTGGTGTGGTCTCCCTAGGTACTTCTAGGTCCTCCAATGCAATTCTGTGTTCAACTTCCAGCATTCATCTCATTGAAAATAATAGAGTCATCTATTATCAATGGTTTCAGGTATCCATTGGTGGGTCTAGGAATGTATCCCCCATGGATATGAGGGTCGACCTGTAAGTCCAACAAAAGAGAGCCCAACTTCTTAGGTGGTTTGTTCCACTCTGAAAAATGACTACCCCCAAAGACTTTGACATCATGTTGGAAGGCAATGGACTTACGTCCACAATGGACTGGCTACAACCGTCTGTTATTTGAGCAAATAGATCAAACATGCATGGTATATCAGGCTGTGATCTTTTCTGCCAGTTCATGCAGCTGACAGGCACAGTCTGAGGCACACTGAACATTGGAGCAAAGTCTGTGTGCAAGGAGGTATTTGGGAAATCAAGGTTAAAGTTACCAGGAGCAACAAAAAATAGATCTCTTTCTCTCCCTCTTGGTCTGACCTACCTAAAAGAGTTGTTGTGAGGATAAACTGAGGAGAGACATGTATGCCACCTTATGCTCATTGGAGGAAAGACAGAGTGTAATACACACACACACAGGTCCACCCACATTTCTGCAGGGGATACATTCCAAGACACATAACCCCCCATGGATACCTGAAACTGTGGATAATAGGGACCTTATTATTTTCGATGAGATGAATGCCAAACGTTGACCATAGAATTGCATTGGAGGACCTAGAAATGCCTAGAGAGAACAGTTTTTCAGATGTGGATAAGTGAAATCGTGGATATCGAATCTGTGGATACAGGGGTTGACCTGTGTGTGTGTGTGTGTGTGTGTGTGCGCGCGCGCGTGAGATAACACTAGCTAGTATGCATAATAATTTGAAAATATTTGCAGAGTTTGTGCAAATGTTTGAACTGTGTATTTAAGGCAGTCCATCCAGTCCAAGGGTAGCTATAGAGATAAAGCGGATGTTGCCAAGGTGCTCGTCGCCATGCTTTTCAGTTCTATTCAGTGCAATGGTTTGATTGTGTATTCCTGCATGGAAGGGGGTTGGACTGGATGGCCCTTGTGGTCTTTCCAACTCTATGATTCTATGATTCTAAGATAGGAATGGGTTTGTAACTTAATAGGAGGGTACTTGCTCTGCATATAGAAGGTCCCAGGTTCAGTTCACAGCACCATCAGGCAAGCCTGAGAAAGACCTCAGCTATGAAAGTCTGGAGCTCCACTACCGGTGTCAACACCACTGAGTTAAGTGGACCAGTTCCATATTCTGTGTCACTTCCCATACCCAGGTGTCCTCTAGATGTATTGTACTTCAACCCTCATCATCTCAGGACAGTATGGTTATGCTGGCTAAGGATGATAGGAGTTGTAGTCCAAAATGATGAGGAAAGCTGTTCTATACAGTTGGCCCTCTGTATCCACGGATCTTGTATCCATGGATTCAACTATCTATGGCTTGAAAATATTCCCAAAAAATAAATCCCAAGAAACAAACCTTGATTTTGCCATTTTATATAAGGGACAGTGACGAATGTTGCTATCCTTGAGCAAGCAGGGATCACCAGCATTGAGGCCATGATACTGAGAACACAACTGTGCTGGGCACGGCATGTGTCTAGGATGGAGGACCATCACCTCCCAAAAATAGTACTCTACTGTGAACTCACCACGAGTCAGGGTAAGAGGGGCGCTCCAAAAAAGCGATACAAGGACTCCCTGAAACAACATCTCAGGGTTGGCCAAATTGCTCACCAACAATGGTCCGCCCTGGCCTCACATCGGGAGGCATGGAGACACACTATCCACAATGCTGCAGCCTTATTTGAGAACTCACGCCAAACAAGTCTTGAAGAGAAACGGCAATGCAGAAAGAATCACAACCCAGAAACATCACCCGAGGAAACCTTCTGCTTTGCTTTCTGCAATCAGACTTGTCTATCTCGGATTGGCCTTTTTAGTCAGAAAACGCGGGATGAGTCCTTTCTGAATCTTCGTTTGCGAAGAAAAGCCAGAGAGAGAGAGAGAGAGAGAGAGAGAGAGAGAGAGAAAGAGAAGGGACACAATTTTACTATGCCATTGTATATAATGGGACTTGAGTATTCACGGATTTTGATAACCACAGGGGGTCCTGGAACCAAACTTCAGCAGATACCAAGGGCCCACTGTACTTCTTCTCACTCTACATAGTAAAGTGTCCAAGAGACAGAAACAGAGATGGGCTAACTGCTAGCCTGAAAATTATAATGTGAATAAATTAGTGTTATGCACACACAGGTTCATCTACTTAGGCAACAGAGCCATTCTCTATAGTCTGCTTTCCTAACACATACTATTGGCACTGCATTAGGTATATGAATGTTAATGTAACTTGACAGCTCTACAGGTGCCACTTGGAAAGGTGTTTCAACGCAACCAATGAAAGGTTACTGGAGAATGTGGTCTGCCAGCTCTTTGTCCTTAGCTACTCTTCAGCCAAGTGCACTGAATGGAACTTTCCAAGTGCAGCAAATATTTTAGGAAAATTTCCCTTGCCATGCTTTGGGAAGGACCTCAATTTATGGTGCTCTGATTTGTGATCTGTCAGCTGAGAGGCATCTTCCGTAAAGCCATCCAGGCTAGTAAAGGCTTATCTCTCACTGAAGTAAAAGAAGAATTTAAAAGAAAAAAACATTCTTAGACACTTTTATTGGTGCTTATTCCTAGGACTACAAAAAGAGGAAGGAAATCAATTTTGTGAAACCTTTTGCCTCTTAAAAATTAAAAGAGCATATTTTCTTCAACAACACTGACAGTGGCTTTTAAGAGATAGGGATTGTAAGCTGTTCTGAAAGTCTAATGTTGATGCAGAGTGTTCCCACCTCCACAAAAAAACAAAACCCAAACACGTTATCTCTTGTTTCTTCCTATTTGCTACTCTTACAATCTGTCCATACCTTTATGCAAGCACTATGCTGCAGAGGTTGTAGCCTCCATGGAAGGGGTGTGTCAAACCTAACCGCTTGCATGCCCTTTCAGTCAAACCCAGTGCCACACAAATAGGGAGAAGAGCTTTTATTTTAAGTTTAAAGTGTCTGCAGATAGGTATCCAGACAATGCAATAGACAATGTACCAGAGAAAATAGCTGCAGAATGAGTTTTTGTGGCACACAGATTAAGTGGTGTCAGGATAAGGACTTTAGTAGGTTAGTTACAGGATGAGGAGACCCACTAGGGATAGACTGAGAGATTTGAGAGTCACAAGGAGCATGCAAAACACAAACCAACGAAGAGACGGTGTGTGAGAAGATGAGAAAGGGGGCTTCGCATCAGCCACCCCAGGTGTCTCAGTACCTTGCCCAACCAGCCTGGCTTCTCCTGGCTTCCTCTAGTCCAGGTGTGGGCAAAGTATGGCCACATACAGAGACTCCTAAGTATGCCCCTTGAAGCATCTGAGAAGCCCCCAGTCCCTACCTATTAAAAAAATGGGGACAATTTTTTTTTGCCCCCAAACAAGCCAAAATCTGATCCCCCTAACCGTCTAGAGCCCCAAAACACAAGGGGGGAGGAGAATAAAAATTGGTCAAAAGCCAATTTAGCAGCAGCTAAAAAGACCAATGCAATTTTGTGCTGTATCAATAGAAGTACAGTATAGTGTCTAGATTAAGGGACGTAATAGTGCCGCTCTATTCTGCCTTGGTGAGACCTCACCTAGAATACTGTGTCCAGTTCTGGGCACCACAATTCAAAAAGGATATTGACAAATTGGAGCATATCCAGAGAAGGGCAACTAAAATGGTGAAAGGCCTGGAAACCATGCCATATGAGGAGAGACTTAGGGAGCTGGGTATGTTTAGCCTGGAAAAAAGACAGTTAAGAGGCGATATGATAGCCCTGTTTAAGTATTTGAAGGGGTGTCACATTGAGGATGGAGCAGGCTTGTTTTCTGCTGCTCCAGAGACTGGAACACGGAGCAATGGATGCAAGATCCAGGAGCAGAGATTCCACCTCAACATTAGGAGGAACTTTTTGACAGTAAGAGCTGTTTGGCAGTGGAACACCTCCCTCGGAGCGTGGTGGGTCTCCTTCCTTGGAGGTCTTTAAACAGAGGCTGGATGGCCATCTGTCGGGGATGCTTTGATCAAGATTTCCTGCGTGGCAGGGGGTTGGACTGGATGGCCCTCGTGGTCTCTTCCAACTCTACAATTTTATGATTCTATGATTCTAAAATGGTGGCTTGAAGAGGAACTGCATCACTGTATGTGTGCCCAAACGTGCTGGTGTGCCCTGCCAGGTGGGGACACACAGAAATAATGGACCATGGCCCCTGCACTGTTGCCCATGTCTGTGCTAAGCTTCTTTCTGCTTACAGCCCTCTGTGAGCCAGGAAAGCTGCTACACAAGTCCTGGGTTAGAGCCCTTCATTCTCTTGCAATTCGTCAAAATCAAAAGAATTTGCAAGATAGCCCTTTCACTGTCTTGCAAATTCTGCTTTCCAACTCCTTCCCTTCAGAGTTTATCACTGGCCTTTTATTGTCCTTCTGGCTCCTCCCCCTTGCAGAAGCTTTAACTGAGGCCAGAAGCTGGCTCTTACTCCCTCCTTAGGCTAGGGAGCACCTTTGGGGACTCCTACTCTTACACACACTTTCAGAGGTTCCAGAAAACTTTGCTGTGTTAAATCTGCTTCACCAAAATGGCAAAATCTCATGGTATCATACATACTAGCAGCAAAAAACTTCTCTTTCTCTCTCTCTCTCTCTCTCTCTGGCTTTTCTTCGCAAACGAAGATTCAGGAAGGACTCATCCCATGCTTTCTGCAAGCGCACTGATGACTAAAAAGGCCAATCTGAGATAAACAAGTCCAGTTGCACAAAGCACAGCAGAAGGTCTCCTTGGGTGATGTTTCTGGGTTGTGATTCTTTCTGCATTGTTGTTTCTCTTCAAGACTTGTTTGGCGTGAGTTCTCAAATAAGGCTGCAGCATTGTGGATAGTGTGTCTCCATGCCTCCCAATGTGAGGCCAGGGCGGACCATTGTTGGTGAGCAATTTGGCCGAGCCTGAGATGTTGTTTCAGGGAGTCCTTGTATCGCTTTTTTGGAGCGCCCCTCTTACGCTGACCTGTGGCGAGTTCACAGTAGAGTACTATTTTTGGGAGGTGATGGTCCTCCATCCTAGAAACGTGCCCTGCCCAGCGCAGCTGTGTTCTCAATATCATGGCCTCAATGCTGGTGATCCCTGCTTGCTCAAGGACAGCAACATTCATCACATAGTCAGTCCAGTGTATATTTAGGATGATGCGTATACAGTGCTGATGAAAGCGTTTGAGGAGTCATAAGTGGTGGCAATAGGTGACCCATGTTTCAGACTCATAAAGGAGGATAGACAGTACAATGGCTCTATACACACTGATTTTTGTGCTTCGCCTCAGGTGTTTATTACTCTGGACTTTTTTGTAAAGTCTTCCAAATGTGTTATATGCCTTTGCTAACCTGTGATCGATCTCTTTGCAAAACTTAATGAATTACTATACCTATTAAATTATTTTCTTATTATAATCTTCACCTAACTACCTCATCTGTAACTGAAAGAAAAAATCCATCTGAGGAAATAGGTAGGCCAAGTCTATGGAAAGCTTACGCTACAACTTCTTTCTCTCAGTCTCAAAGGTGTTACAAGATCCCTTTGCATACTGATATTCCAGACTAACACAGCTGTGTCTTTGAACTGAAGTTAACTAGTTATAGAAATACTGTATAACAGAAGTACATTTATAGAAGTACTATATAACTATAATACTTTATGACAGTAACTTAATGTGGAATAATGTCACTCCTTTTGAGCTGTAACTGTATGTAGTTTTAGTAGCCCTTGTCGTTACAGAGTGTAGGCTCAGTGAATAGAAGACCAATATCATACGGTTAAAGTGCTGTCTCATGCTCTGTTGTGGATAGGAAGAGACTTGAGGCCCATTCACATTACAGAATTATAGTGCTATTATTCCAGCATATGAAATCTTGGGGTTTGTAGCTGAAGGAAGCATGACAGCTCTCTGGCTGAGGCTTCTAAAAACTCCTCCGCAAAACCCACTGGGTGTCCTTGGGCAAGTCACACGCCCTGAGCCTCAGTGGAAGGCAAGGGCAAGCCCCCTCTCAACAAAGGGGCTTATTGTATGAGGGAAGGAAAGTGGCAATAAAGCCTGAGAGCAGCACATCCCGCTTTGCCTTATTGCACAACGTTGGTGTTTTTCAACTGTTCTCCCATTCCAGTCCTGTGGGAGATGGTGGTAAAGGCAAGTCTTTTTGCTAACAATTTTTTCCAGTTAGCAAAAAGAGTCATGTTTACCACCATCTTCCATGGGACTGGAACAGGAGAACAGCGGACGCATGCAGATGTCATGCAATAAGCCAAGGTGGGACACACTATTCTTGGGCTTGAAAGCCACTTCTCTTCTCTTGTGCAATAAGGCTCAAATTCTGCCAAGAAAACCCCATGATAGGGTTGCTTTAGAGTCACCATAAGTCAGAAATGACTTGAAAGCACACAAGAAAAACTGCAAACCAAGGATTCCACAGGATGGAACCATGGCAGTTAAAGTGGAATACAACACTACAACTGTGTAGTATGAGTGGGTCTCAGAAACAAGTGGATTGATCACAGGCCAGAAGCATGTAGCACTACTTTTCAATAACCATAAAGTAATGATTTTACTTGGGGGGGGGTTAATGAGAAAGTGTACAGTTTCTGTTAAAAAACTAAAATTATAACTGGAACCAGCTTGATAGGGGCTTAGAACTCTAACAATCATGAATTATTCATGAATTATGAATTATGCTATATGAAAACACAGAAATTCTAGACCAGGCCAACAACTATCATGTCAGAATGCACAGAGAAGCTATTGAAGTCCGCAAACACCTGGACAACTTCAACAGGAAAGAAGAAACCTTAAAAGTAAACAAAATCTGGCTCCCAGTTTTGAAATACAATAGAATCAAAACTCAACACTTACAAAGGAATTCCACCCAGGGACAGGGGGATTCCCAGCAGATAATGGCCCATCAACCAACCATTAGCCAAACAGACTCTAATGAGCCTTGCATTTCTATACCCAGAAACTAACCATTCAATTACACAAATTTACATAGTCTCCCCTATGGGGTTCACAGCATATAAACTACACACACACACCTACCCAACCATTCTCTGAGGATGCCAGCCACAGATGCAGGCGAAACGTCAGAAAGAAACTATTCCAGAATACAGCCTCACAGCCCAGATAACCCCCCAAGGAAAATCGTAAATGTTTATTATTCAAACACACAGGTTGCACGCAAACTGGTGCTCCCTTCTCATTCAATCCCTTAAGGTACAGTAAAGGTACTGTGACCTCATGCTGGATTTATGCCACTGTGAGTATTTGTATTATTGAGATGGAAGATACAGATCACTGGCAGTCATAAAAACCCAATCAGCAATTCCACTGTGCTTGGCTTTCAGATATAGAACAGTTTTTAAAGTCTACTTTGCCTCCTAGTTGCCCTCCACTGCACCAAATCAAGACTATATTCACTCCAGTTCAAAACAGTTGGGTAGCTCAGTGTTCCACCAAACTTGATACTTGAAGCACATTTTTTTCTTTTTTAAAAAAAATAAAAATTAGGAAGTGCATATGATTCCTACAGTTGAAAACTTTTATTTTTAGTGTGGGACAGAGGGAGAAAGTCATCCATCTTTGAAGTAGCATACCTTGTGTATTCCTGTATAAATTACTGATCTGGACAAGCTCTTTGACTGGAAGGAGACCAGCTCAGAGTAGCAATTAAGGCAGAGAAGAAACACAAAAGGTCCTTTGAGAACACATGCTGCTATCTCTCTCCACTGGGACCAACTGAACAACCTAAAGCCTACAAATACAGAAATATACTGTAAGAGCATTCTCTAACCCCTCATCACAGAAGTTGACTAGAATGTAGCAAGGCCTGCAGATCATGCAAAGATATAACAGCTAGCAGTTATATAGCAGTCCCTTCATATTCGCTGGGGTTTGGTTCCAGGACCCCTCATGGATACTAAAATCTGTGAATACTCAAGTCCCATTATATGCAATGGCGTAGCAAAATGGTCTCCCTTATATAAGATGGCAAAATCAAGGCTTGCTTTTTGGAATATTATTTTTTAAAGAATATTTTCAAGCCATGAATATTTAAATCCATGGATACCAAATCCGTGGATGCCGAGGAACAACTATATGGCCAAAATTGTACATCATGCTTCCCTAGTGTATATTTATGCTCATTTAAGCCATGGTTGCATACCCCAGCTGAATACCAACATTGTGCAACTGATTTTCTGCCAGTGTGCTTGCTGTTTCCACCATCCCTATAAATCAAGGGGAACATTGAAGGCACTGATGAGCTGTGCACCATTCAAGAAAGTGCAATAGAATGTGCAACAGATACATTTATAAAGCCCTGTTTACTCTGTTGTGAACTGAATATGTGCCTGGAAAAGCTTGAGATCAGCCAGCAAAGTATATACAAACAGCAAATATCTGAGAAGGTGGTCAGCTTTTTAATGAACACACTGGAGTGCAAACACAGTCCAGAAAGTCAAAGGCTTACAGCAGGCAACATGGGTCTAAACCAGTCCATGAGTCAGCAGGAAACAGGCAGCAGTGTAATCAGGGACAGACCGAGGTTGAGGCACAAGTTCAAAGCAGTAATCAGGAATAGTCCGAGGTCAAGGCACAAGTCAAAGCAGCAAGGATCAAGGCAACGAAGTCAGCATGAAGCTTTCTTCAGGAAGATCAGTTGATCTCTGACAAAGCATCCACTGCTTCCCAGGTATATATATAGCAATCAAGGCTTTGTCAGGTGCTTCTTAACAAGCAGGTTTTTCTCACAAAGTCTCAGAGATTTCCTTCGAGCTTCCTTTTGAGCTTACTGCTGGGTATATGATGGTGGAGGTAAGTCCATCTCTTCTTTTTTTGTCCTTATCTGAATTGGCAGGACTCTCTGCCGGGACTGGTGCCAACCTACTGGGGCCAAGCTGTTCCTCTGGACAGGATAAACTTTGCTTCTTAACAGGATAAACTTTGCTTCGTATTAGTCAGACAATCTCACCTTGTAAATCTCTAAGCTCATTGGCCAATATGTTGCTGGTTGCACAATGTCAATATTCAGCAGATGGGTTGTATAGCCCAACTACCACTTTACTTATAGGAATGTGGATTCACACAAGGCAATCACGATGTAGCATCCTGGCTATGCTTTATTGCTAGCATAATGCTGTCACTTGTGCCTACATCATTACATCTGACAAAGTGGACTGTTGTCCATGAAAGCTTATGCTAGAAATTTCTTTTTCTCAGTTAGTCTCAAAGGTGCTACATAATTATTTTATACCATATTTTTTCATTGTAAACCTCCTGTTATCCACATGGACCTTCCCCAACCTTTCTTAGTCAGCCATTTTTTTAAAAAACTCCCTCTGGTACTTGATTTCATTTCCTTCAGTCTCTCAATATTTATGGCTTTCCTGTCAGCAGATTTTTTTTAACCACTTCACTAATTGCCTTTAGGACTCTAGGCCCTGCTTTCTACCTTATCGCCTTAAAAATTAGCAAAGAACATCTGGGTTTTAAGGCCTCACATAGATTCTGAACTGTCTTTATTAGGCCCAATGATAATCTGAATAATAAGACATAATAAAGATTCAATTTTACCACCCTGTGAATTTTACAGTGGATCAACAAGGACATGCCTTTAACCCCTGCTTCTGATTCTGGAAAACATCTGAAATCGGCTTTTAAAATGAGAGCAACAGTTCTTGTAGTTCTGCTACAATATCCATTTGATATTACTTTCTGCTGTGGTATTATCAGGAAGCACAGTCTCTATCTGATTATACTGTCAGATATTGTGATACCTGATATTAAAAATGGGTGGAAAAGAACAAAAAAACTAATCAAAAACCCTGTAATGGAATTTGCACATTCTTCTAAGATACTCTTAGAAATCTTCGCGGGACAGCTCTATCATATGCCCCTCAGCTATAGCAAAACCAAGCAATCTCTTACACACAAAAATAGCCACACACATACGTACAAGATTCCTAGTTTCTGCACAAGATTTTTGTTGAGCAAGAATTTTATTATGCACGGTTTCTTGTTTTTGAGTAGTAAAATAAGTGTTTTCTACTTTCTCCCCATGGGAAGAAAGGTGTAAGTCTATTTCACAGGGCCTGTTCACACAGCAAAATAAGTCCGTGAAGAATTCTCTAAGATTCCTAATAGTTCACACACATCGCACCACAATATCGCCTCATTCAGAAGGGGGGAGCTCAAAAACTCAAAAGTAGCATAATTAGGGCTTTCGCTACTTTTACTGACATTTTTGAAAAGTAGCGCGACTTAGCACACTATCGATTGTGTGAACTACCATTTTGGAAAAGTCTGTGTGAATTACCAGCAATCTTCTTGAAACAACAACAGCAGAGCTGAGCCGTGATTGGTTGCAGTGACCAGGAAGGGGGTTGGACTGACCAGGGAGTTGATGGAGGAGCCTGAAATGAAAAGATCCAGCCACTGTTGTTCCCAGCCCCGGAAAATATCCAACCAGTACCACTCCATCCCAATCACCCAGCTGTCTGCCTCCCGGCTTGCATCTGCTCCTCCAGCTGTTCGCTCCTTTGCACTCCTGTGATGGCGTTTGTGTGTGTGTGTGTGTGTGTGAGAGAGAGAGAGACAGGGAGAGTGGGTGAGGGGAAGGGGGGCTTGATGGGGGATGGTTCCTCGGTGGTTGAAAGGCTGCCTCCTTCCTCCCACCCTTCTCACTTTGGGAAGAAGAGGAAGCACTCCCTGCTAAGGGATGAAAACTAGCAGGAATTCCTCTGGTAATCAGAGGAGGGAAAGATCCCAGCACTTTCTCACTCTCTCTCTCTTTCCCTCCCTCCCTCTCATCTTCCGGGCATATTCCCCCAGTTGTGCTTGGAAGGCCATGCCCCCCACCTTTGTCTGTGTGAACCAGAAAGCGGAAAACTAAAAAGAGCAACCGATTTCCCACTAAATCATGTAAACTATCCGGCACTGGTGCAAAAAAGCGCTAAAGCACAAACTATCACAATAAAAACTGCCATGTAACTGAGCCCCCAGACAGGCTGGTCCACAAGATAACAGAAGCACAGTGCACTAAACCTGACATTCTAGCCCATGCAGATCCCAATTAGTCTGTCAACAAAGGTTTCCTCAAAGATCTGACATCTTCTACAATCATACAGATTCAATATAAATTCTCTTATGTAGTGGATATATGAACATATTATTCCAGATCATGATATGCTTCTAATGTGGCTCTCTCTGACTGCAGTTCAAGTGTCCAGTTTTACTTCCATTCTTATAAAGAAGATTCAGACTGAGCCAGATAAGTGTCTGACATACTTCTTCTACACATTAGGAATGTGCAAATGCCTTTACAATCTTTACCAGAGGCTGAAATGTCAGCAACTCTCAGTTGATAACATTTCCACACCCAAGATTACAAGAGCTTTGGTAAAATGCCAGAACAGTCTGGAGTTGTTACTCCCACCTCTCTTCTCAGCAGCAAAGTCCCATCCTTATACCTCTTCTTAAGATTAACACAGTGATCTCTTGGAAAAAGCATATTCTTCAGAGAAGTCCAAGGCCAGCCTCCATGGGCATTTGCACAAGGTTTCAGCCCTTCAAAAGGACCAACAGTCACCAAACCATCTTTCTTTCCCTCTGGTTGTTGGTGCAGGAGATGCAGAAAAAGAAAGACAATCTCACCTAGAAGTAAGTAGGCCTGCTATTTTATATCCCTCCAACATATCAGGGGTCCCAGTAGAGCACTGCAGTAGATAATGCATGCCGTAAGGCACTGAGACTATACTGAACACTATTCAGTACAGTCAGACCCCCGTATCTGTGGGGATTCAGTTCATGGGGTTACTGCAGATACTGCAAACCACAGATAATACAAACACTGTTAAAATAAAAGACTTCAGGTACAAACAAACCATAGAGTTGTATTGGAGGACCTAGAAAATACCTAGAGACGACACTTCTCTAGGCATTTTCCAGCATGACTCTATGTTACGTGTCCCTATTTTTCCAGTTGCAGATAACTGAAACAGAGGATATCAGTTCTGCAGATACAGGGGTCTGACTGTACAACAGTTTCAATCCTAAACTTGGAGTCCTTTCACGCTATAGTGCTATGATTCCACTCTAACTGCCATGGCAGCACCTTGTGGAATCCAGGGATTCATTGTTTTGTGAGGTATTTAGAACTTCTCACCAAACTACAAATCTCAGGATTCCACAGGATCCAGCCATCACAGTAAAATATCAAGGCTCTATAATTGTGCTGCATGAATGAAACCAAGGTTTATGACTGCTTAGCTTAGACAAAAAGATGGATAAGGGGAGACATGAGAGAGATGTATAAAAGACTATACATTGTGGAGAAATATTTCTCTCCCTACTCCATAATAACAGAATTCAGGGTGATCTAGTAAGGCTGAAGGGAGAAAGTCAAGACAGACAAAACAAAGTACCGGTACTTCCTCACGAAGTACATACATTATGGAATTTTCTACTGTATGGTATAGTGATGGCCACCAACCTGGACAGCTTTAAAAGGATATCAGGAAGGATAAAGTTATCAAAGATTACTAGTCATGATCATTAAATATTTCATGTACGATAAGAGGTAATGTGCCTTTCAGTACCAGTTGCTAGGGAACCTGAGTGAAAGGATACTACTGTACTAATGTCTTGCTTGTGAGCTTCCAATAGGCAACTGGGTGACCACTATGGGAACAGAATACTGGACTAGACAGGAAGTTGGTCTGATCCAGCAAGTCTCTTGTTTTCTTACCAATGCAACCTTGTACTTGCCTGCTGAATATGGCTCACTTACCTGGGATTCAGGTAAATATATAAAAGTTGAACTTTAAAAGGGAGTGATTGTGTACTTCACATCATGTCAATATTTGTATTTAGTTTTTCCTGTATAGCAACTCACCTAAGCTCCAACTTTAAGTACCTATATACCAACAGCATATATCACCAATATATATCATACTCTGCAAAGTTATGCAGTCAATTTAGACAGTTTTCTGCTGTAAAGAAAATAAAAATATAAAATAGTGGAGAAACAACAGAAAGAGAAGTCTCTTCACATTTGCGATGGTTAACCTTCAGATGCTCTGATGGACTACAACTTCTGTTATAATCACCCATTGGCCCTGCTAACTGGAGGGCAACAGGTTCCCCAACCCCACAAGTATGTATATTGTCCATCTGCTAAGCTGGTTTTTCAGTCTCAGGACATGGATTTTATGATCCAGGAGTTCCAACATGATTTATGTTTTATTATTTACTGCAGAATAAATCCAGCCAAGAAGCAAACACTTACAATTCTCTCTTTTCAATGGGATGCACTTAACCTTCTTCCCCTTGAAATCAATAGGTCTTCACATTTGTGAACCTTGGCCAGCATCATGCCCTATGTTATCAACTTCATGTGCTAAATCAATTTTGGCACATATTGTTTTCCTAGAACTCTCTGGCCAAATACCAGGATAGGAATTTGGCAAGCCAAAGCCCATTGGTTCATTTCTATAGATCTATGCACTATTAAGTCAGTATGGGAGCATGGCTTCAGCGGACCTCCATAATAAATGAAGGAAATGTAAAGGGAGAATTCAACACAAAATTACCATTTACCAAGAAGTTCATTTCTACTATGTGTAGCCTCAATTGAGAACATGGGTTTCTATCACCCACATAACTAGCTTACCAATGCCAGGAGATTTACCAACAACCCTTAGTGAGCTACGAGTATCACTATTTTAACTTACGCATCATCATCTGTGTTTCTTCCCTGCCCTTCCCTTCTGGTCTCATTCATACCTTCTTTTCTTCTTTTTCTCTTGTGTGCCTCCTACTATTTGTCATTTAAAGACAGCAGTCCATGCATCTGATCCACAAAAGCTTAACCTTTCTCAACCTGGAGCCACTCCCCATATGGTGATATATAACTCCAAAAATCTTCACCTAGCACTATTAATGGCCTGCTGACAGAGGATGGTGGTAGTCTAATATATTTACAGCATGCCAGGTTGGGGAAGGCAGACACATAGCCTAATAAATGTATTAGTCTTTAAGGTGCCACATGACTTTGGTTTGAGCAAAAAGAATTATTGTTTTATTCCCTTCCCTTTTACTTCCTGGCATCAACTTAAATATGAAGAAGAGCTAACATTATTTTCCCTATCTATAGGTCAATTTATGGTGTTCCAGATAGTACCGTTGTCCCTGCATATTCACGGATTTGGTATCCACGGATTTAAGTATTCACAGCTTGAAAATATTCTTTAAAAAATAATAATCCAAAAACCAAACCTTGATTTTGCCATCTTATATAAGGGACACCATTTTGCTGTGTCATTGCATATAATGGGACTTGAGTATTCCTGGGGGTCGTTTACACGGGCAAATATTCCTCTAAATATACCGCTAAGATAGCTCATAGTTCCCACGGATCGCAGCACAGCATCACTTCATTCAGAAGGGGGGAAGGTAAAACACCCAAATATAGCGTGCCAGGGGATGTCGCTACTTTTGCCGGTATATTTGCAATGTAGTGCTTTATTGGCAGTGTAAATTAAGGGCTGCATCAGATCTGCATTGTGATTGGTTTCTGTGATGTAAGGAGTGGGGTTAAAAGAGAGGGACTGCGTTCAGTAGCATCAGGAAACTTTGAAAAATCCTCTCTGCTATTTTGCAGAAGGTCTGCCAAGAAAAAGGATTCCCAAGACCTTTCAGTCATAAAGTTCCCAACTGTCAGCTCTGCTTGGGGAGGGAGAGAGAGAGAGAGCACGAGAGAGGGGGGGGAAGGGAGGGGGAGGCAGATTGAAAAATCCTCTGCTATTTTGCAAGTCTGTGAACCCTGACTAAACAAATCGTGCTGGAAAAACTTGTGATAGGTTCACCTTAGGATCCACGGCATAGCAGCAAGGTCTTTTAGCAGAGAGATTACTGTCCCTCTGCTTCACGGAGTGAGTTCATTTACAGGCAGATTTACAGAGACACAGAGACACAGAGCCACTTCTTTGATCTCCCCCCCTGCTATTTGGGCAGTTTGTGAGTCTTGGTCTATGCCCTTCCCCATACAGCCTTTGCCTGCTTGGGAGGCCACACCCCCCACACTTTTCCAAATCTGAACGTAAAAGCGGCATAATTAGAAAAAAAACCTGACTGGCACAGCTGAGGAAAAGAATTAAAACGCAAGTTGCCGCAATAAATCTGCTGTGTAAACCAGCCCCTAGATTTTGGTATCCACGGGGGGCGGGGGGGCCTGGAACCAAATCCCAGCGAATATGAAGGGACAACTGTGTTTCCCAACAAGCTCCATCATTGGCTAATGGGAGCTGTACTCCAGAAATATCTGAAGGTCCACAAATTGCCCACCCCAGTCTGTGGTTTGCACACAAACATGGAAAGTATCATTGATAGTTCAATTTTCCCAAGTTTTAGCTGTCCGCACATGCTTTTCCCTTCAAGCTAGGGCTGCTTTCCTCCTTTTGTAAGCTCTACTTGTTAAGGAAGCAGGTACTGGCATCCCATGTGTTCATGATACTTATTCATTTTAAACCCCATGACTCAATGGCAAATTTAGGGGGAGTAAAAGAAAGCCTGGACAGGAGCCAAATAAGATTCTCTTCTCATTATCATTTCATTAACTCCACTTTCAATACAGAGCCAAGCATCGTGTTGTATCACAGACATCAATTATATTTGCATCTTGTCTTATATGTTATTTCTCCTTTCTCTATGCATAGCAGGAGCTGAATGCATTTTATTTCTAAAACCTATCATCCCCAGATGAACTGAGGTCAACCTGTACTCCTAGGTAACTCCCAGTCCAGTCTGCAAATATCTTGATTAGACTTCAACCTTCCAGTCAGTTCAGTAAAAGAAATTTCGTTCCCCTCTCCGTTGCACTGATGCTCAGGATAAGAGCCCAATTTTGCAGGCTTCTTGAGTTTCTTGCAGAAACCTTAAATCACAGACCAGGTCTCCAACTCTTTGTCCTGTCCATTCTCCCTCTAATGAATATCTATCTTCCTGGAAAATCAATATGCTGCTAAATTTTGCTTTAACCTTCATGCACATGAGTGTGCATTATGGTTCCTGAGACTCACATTCTGATGCCATATCCACAGACAATGTAGGCGTTTTAAGACATTGCTATATGCACTGTTGTAAACCATGCTTCCAAATTTCAGTCATTTGCCATGTATGGAATGTTGTTGTTTTATACAAACAAAAAACAACCAGGACAAAAAGTGAGCCAACAAATCCACTGCTTTTTGCCCTTAGGATACTTCTTTGGTCTAAGCCAGGGTAATGCATTGACACAAAAATGTTGAACAAACCATGAGGCAATGGAGCAGAAGTGACATGTTCTGGTTAGTCAGTAAGTTGACCTATTCAGAGGAAACTGAAATTTCATCCATGATGGGAGAGCATTAGAATGATTGCTGAGAAGAAGAAATGCAAGAAACATACATTATATTCTAAGGCTAACCACAACCCTAATGTGCAACAGACTGAAATTTTCACTGGGATTAGAAATATTGATTCAAGGTCAAGGAGTTTGTTTTTAATTGTGGTGCAGGAGAGTTAAAATAAGAACTGGAAGTACCAATATCATTCCTTTATAAAAATCACCATTTGCTCTTCTCCTCTGCAGAGCTCCATGTGCCCTCCACCCTTTAGACTACACTATGCCACTGCTGGACCACTGGGGGGGGGGGGGAAGAGCCTCAACATGGAGCCTATAGCCTCAACATGGAGACTACTGTCAACCAGCATAAGAAACCTTGGTTAAAGCATGAAACTGGCACTATGACTTCCTGGATAGGGTTGTGAAGAAAACAATGGCTCCCACTTCTCAGTGGCAGGAGATGCTATGCTAGATGTGTGCAGGAACCTATATGGATTGGGTTCTCCCACTTGCTGGTGCTGTGCCAAGGCAGCAAATATGGCCTGAGGTGGACCATTTTCCGCTGAAAATTCTACTCTTCTGGATTAGGTATACAAGGAGGTCTTGTTTTATGTTTGTTTTGTGTTTCTGGACTCATTATTTAAACTGAGACTGACGTAAACGGGAGAGCCAGTTCCGTAGGGAATCATTGGAGACTAGGGGTGTGTGATCCAATGGAGCTGAAATATCCACAAAGTTAGCTCTTTTACTCAACCTTTAAGAGATTTAAAACACTGGGAATTGTTTTTGTCTTATATAAAAATGATCATGCTTGTGGGGTTTGAAGACTGAAGGTTTTTTTTCTTTTTTCTGTTTGTTGGATGTTAGATCAGAAGATATAACTTTAGTTAAGTAATTTACAGAAGTTTAACATACATTTATTATATTGTCTTTGGTCTGAAGGGTGAGAAGTCCATTTTTTAATGTCTTTTATGTGGGGGAGGGGTTCGGGAGGCGGGTAGATTGGGGTAGGTATTTGTAGTACTGTATTTATTTTTTTGTAGTGTATTGTTAATGCATGTATGTGGTGTATTATAGTGTATTATTTGTAGTTTATTGTATATAGTGTATTAATAACTCAGTATTGTTACGTTGTCTTTTACATACTAATAAAGATTGTGTGTAAAAAAAAAAAAAAGCTTACATTTTCCAGACTAGAAATACCCTCCCTTACAGACAACAGGTCACCAATTGCTCACCCTCCCCCACCTAAGAAATCAGACGAAACCCCTCCCAGCCACACTAGAATACCGAAATCCCAGTTTCTTCATCCCCTTGACATCCCCTGCCCCTGCAAGCAAGCAAAGGAAATTTCTTCCTTCCAGCAATTCCCAGACTGCATTTGCTTTCTCTCCCTCCCCATTACCCCAACCTAGAGGTAAAAGAAAACCAGTCATCTTAACACTCAAAACTCCACACCATCCCTCCATATAACCTCACTCTCTCACCTGGCCCTTCTTCCTCTCCTGCCTCCTTCAAATGCATAGGTGTGCTGGGAGAGCTAGATATTGTGGGTGAAATGTTATTTATTCATTTATTTCTGGAGAAAGACTATAAATTTGAAATGTCATGAATTGGACTAATGCAAGTAGCAACTCACCTTTGCCTACAAACTTCCTTGTGTAGATCGTGCAGGTGTCTAACCTTACCAGCTCCTTAGCCTCAAATCAGGGCATCAAACATCTCCCATATTTTGATGATACAGTCTAGCTTTTGCCAGCCTAAGGGCCCTGGATGATATTAGGCTATGGTTCCTATCATCTCTGATCACTGGGAATGATGAACACTTTGCTCCAACAACATTTGGTAGTCTCACATTGGAAAGGGTTACTACACTACTTCTGTCTGCAGACATAGTTGTGCTGTCCAGTGAAGATGTTACTTGGGCTCTTTATGTATTTGCTACCTTCATTTGTTTGCCTTAGCTGAGAGTCCTCAAATACAGTACATTCACCAGCAGCAGGTTCTAAATCATCACTGTCCCTTCCATCCTTGAAACCCCATCCCAATCTCCTGAGTGGGTGTCACTTGTCTGCAATTGCACCCAAACACCTAGAATCACAGAATAGAATCTTAAGAATTGTAAGGGATCACAAGAGCTATCTAGTCCAACATAAAGGGATATATAACTAAAGCACTCCTGAAAGAGCCCATCTAACCTCTGTTTACAGACCTCTAAAGATGGAGAGTCCACCATCCTCTGAGACATTCTATTCCACTACTGAACCACTCTTACAGTAAAAAAAAATTCTTCCTGATGTTTAGGTGGCATCTCTTTTCATGTAATTTGAATCTACTGGTTCATGTTCTAGCCTCTGGAACAGCACAAACAAGCTCTCTCCATCTCCTACATTACATCCTACATGATAGTCATTTAAAGACTATCCTAAATTGACAATTCCCTAAATTGTTTCTCCTAAGGCTTGGTTTCCAGACATTTGATCATCTTGGTCAACCTTTTCTGGACACATTCTATCTTGTCAATAAACTTCTTCAACTGTGGTGCCCAGAACTGGTCACAGGATTCCAGGTGAGGTCTGCCCAAAGCAGAATAAAGTGGCACTAATACTCCCCTCGATCAGGAGACTACACTCTTGTTGACGCAGCCCTGCCTGTTCTTTGTCTCATGTATTATATAGGTTCATGCATGGTCAGGTCTCCACTGTCATTCTGGAATACCTTTCAAGGGATTTGGCTGATTTTGAATTTGACTACAGTAGTGTGTATACGTGATGATGGTACCTCTCAGGATGCGTCACAACCTGTAGTTAACCAGGCTGTTAACTGGGTCTGTACATTATCTTTTGTAGTTGTTTCACCAAATGTGCCAGACCCCAAGTTCTCTATTTCCTTGCTCTCTGCTTCATTATTACCCCTTACTTAAAAAATAAAAACCAAGGGCTTCAGAAGGAATCAAACAGGACACCAAAGTTCCAGCAACAGAAGTCATATACATGCATCCTTCTCCCTATGACCATGAGGGCTAGAGACTTGATTCCTTTCTAAGAGAAGCTAAATTGGGAGTTTGGGTGAGAAACCTGAAGCCTTGGGTATCACTTCTGTTTTTCATCTGGCCTTGGCAGAAATGCTTTAACCTGTCTCTGCTACCACAAAGCTTAAGATTAATCTTTGGTTAACGATGAACTTATTTTGACTTTGATCCAGCCAGTTCAATTTTTTCCCCAAAGAAACTGAAAAGTCTAATGATTGCCAAGTGGTATTTTCCCCCACCTAAATGTTTAGACAGCATTATTATCCTCTCCCTACCATGAGACAGATTCATTAATTTTGTGCAAGAAGAAAAAAAATCAAACCACAAAGCAAAGGACTTTTTCTTTCCATGGATTTCCCTGTTTCCTTTCCTTTCTGAACACTGCCATGCAAATCACAACATAATCAGGTCTCATGTGGGCCAGCAATCTGAACAGAGCAATTTTGGTCTGCCCAATGATTCTGAAACAGCACACAAAAGATGTGCCACATCATATTAGACTGCTGGTTCGTCTAAATCTTCTTTCAAAGAGAAGAAAGAGCCAGATGATACAACTAAAGGATAAAAAAAGACCACCCAATGTCCAATTTTTACACAGCGAAGACAACAATGATATGCATTCTAAATGGATTGGAGACTAGGGAAAATGCCTTTACTATGCCAAATACCAGATTTCTTTCTTGAATTGTAAAGTAGTGAATACAACATGAATGCAATGTGCAAGCAACATTCATTGCTTGTAACTACAGAAGCTTCATATTCCTCTCCCTATGAATACTTTCATGAAGGTGACTGTGATTTCAACTACATTATCCAATGATGGAATTAAAATGTAATCCTATAATGTTATGCCAGATTCAACAGTGACCATTTATCACTGGTAAAAGGGCTAAATATGGGCAATGGTGAAAGTGAGTAAGGGACAACTAAGAGTTTGTTACCAGCCTAAATTCCCCCAACCATCAGTTCTACCTAGGAATTACTAAGCCTATCATCTGGTATGAATTTACTAAACTCTGTATGTATGTGTGTGTGTGTTTCATATTCAGGATGAAAAGAACTTGGATTTAAAAAAAAGACTAAATGTGGAAGAACCCCCCCCCCCGGTTTTGAGTTTGGGTCTGAATCCCACTGCATTTGGTCACGTTTATGCCAAGTTAGGGTTGCCATATTATTTTAAATGAGACTCTTCATCCTTAACACCTACATGGCAGTGAAATACAAAATGTTCTCCATGCTTGGAATTGTCCCTATTCAATCTGGCCAAAGCAAATGGGAGGGGAGTTTCAGTCCACTTCCTTTTCTGAAGAACTTGCCACAATTTGCAGATTTCTTCATATTCAGGTTGCATAGGATGGACAATCAGGAAGTACAACTATGCCTCAGTTGATGAAATAGATACATTCCAGGACATTACTTTAACAGAAAATTTGGTACTAGAGGCAGAAATAGCATCGAAAGAATGTGGATAGGTTCCTATACCACAAAAAGAGAAGGAGCTCAACATGTTCCAGCAAATTATTTATTCAATGCTGAAAACACAAATCTCCATATCCACAGATTTGGTATCCACAGATTGAAAATATTCTTTAAAAAATAATAATCCAAAAAGCAAAGCTTGATTTTGCCATCTTATACAAGGGACACCATTTTGCAGGACCATCGCCTCCCAAAAATAGTACTCTACGGTGAACTCGCCACAGGTCAGCGTGAGAGGGGTGCTCCAAAAAAGTGATACAAGGACTCCCTGAAACAACATCTCAGGCTTGGCCAAATTGATCACCAACAATGGTCTGCCCTGGCTTCACATCGGGAGGCATGGAGACACACTATCCACAATGCTGCAGCTTTATTTGAGAACTCATGCCAAACAAGTCTTGAAGAGAAATGACAACGCAGAAAGAATCACAACCCGGAAACATCACCCAAGGAGACCTTCTGCTGTGCTTTCTGCAACCAGACTTGTTTATCTTGGATTGGCCTTTTCAGTCATCAGTGCACTTGCAGAAAGCGTGGGATGAGTCCTTCCTGAATCTTCATTTGCGAAGAAAAGCCAGAGAGAGAGCATATAACGGGACTTGAGTATTCATGGATTTTGGTATCCATGGGTGTGTGTGTGTGTGTCCTGGAATCAAACCCCAGTGAATATGAAGGGACAACTGTATAGCATATGAAATAAAACAGACAGGCCAGCTAAGTCTTGCATAAGGTAAACAAAAACATTTTAAACCATCTAGAAACTACCTGAAGGCTTCTTCAAAAATGCATCCAGGGAAGATTTCCTTCTTTTACCATCCTTTGTTTTTCTTGTGATTTCCATTTTGCTGGACAAACTTACAAATCTTAAGTTGTGTTTTTTTTTAACATGTTGGGGTAGCTGGTGAGAAAGGCTTAACTGCTCTTCCTTGCTCTCTCTTTTCTGCTGTTCACACATACTCCACAAGCAATTCTGGAGGCAGCTGCTGTTTACCTCGCCAGTTTTAGGCAGGCACACAAAGCTATAGTAGTAGGTTCAGCTAGAATAGAATTTCATTCTTTCCCAGCTCAAGCTTTATTTCATCATTTGTGTCAGCCTGACACCAAAAGTCTGTGTTTCTCCACTCTCCTTCACTATTCTTCTAATACCAATGCTGCTTAAAAAACCAAACAAACAAACAAAAAGCCTACATTCCAGCTCTCTAGCTGGAAAGTGTAGTATGTGGGGAAATAATCATTGTAATGTAAAAGCAATCTTGTGTACCTCATTCACATCCTAAGGTAAGTCTAGGGTTTTTTCCCTGCATGCCTTTTGTTCTCCCAAGTTCCCTTTCTCTTATTTCACTGGGCACTTCCAGCCAACTGGAGTGCTGGGTCATTCAACACATGACCTAATTTAAATTTTATTGCTGTGTGTAAGTTCTCCTTTAAGTTTGTGTCTCCATGAGGCTGGAGCCATCTTCATCTTAAGCCATCTTAAGTTTTCTTTCCTGTAACCATGCAATGATGTTTACCATGCAGCCTGTAGGCTGGGTGAGTTTGTTTTCCTACCCTAAATACCATTAGTTAGTTAGGAACCTCTTTTTAAAGTTTGTTTTAGTATGTAAATTGAGATTGATATACCTTCAGTAAACTTTGATTTGCATTTTAAACTGACTTCTTTGTTTTGTAATGAGTCTAATTTAACTGAGTCATCTCAGACCTCTGAATACACTTTTTAAATGTTAATTGAGCTTAAGTCAGCATTCTTAAGTGCACTCTGCATGAAGTTAAAAGTAAATGAATGATTTTTAACTCTCTTTTTTAAAGGAGATAATTCTTGTTGCTTTTAAAAGGACTAGATCCTGGAATTTTTTAATACAATTTTATTTTTTAGACTCATTACTCCTACAGAAAGGAGGAGGGAAATGAGCATTGGGTAGGCATAAAAAGACTTGGTAAAAAGAAACTTTTTTTGTCAGAGGCTTTTGGGTTGTCCACATGGTGAAAATATCCCTCACACAATTCATTCAAAAAATGAGTTGTCTTAATGGGATCCCACATTGTCTCATTGTATTGTGAAGAGGGGGGGGGCAAAAAGAGGGAAAATTACATGAGAAAAGACTTTGCGGCTTTCCCGACTTTTAAAAAAAATTCCAGAGATATGCGCATTTTCACTCGTTAAGACAAGCAATTCAACATGAATTGTTTCCCCATGCAGGACACAGTACAAACCTGATTGGCTGGATGAGCACAGGGGGCAGGGTTGGGTTACAGGGAAAGCACCCGCTGCCGCCATGTTGGATTTTCGCCTTAGTGAGTGATTGCTACGGTGATAAAACCAAGGTTTGTGCTACAACTTGCTATTACTGTGGAGCAGTTTGTTTTTTTTTCTTTTTCCTTTGTGTAGACAAGCCCTTGGTAAAAAGAAACGTTTTTGTCAGAGGCTTTGTTAACTGAAGTATGCCTGTACCTATTAACATGTTCGTGTTCTACTAAATAACAAATGCAAGTATTGATTTCAATTAACTTAGCCACAACTTTCTGTTAACTTAACATACCGTTAACATTCATAAATGACATGATGCACACATTTCTGTCATTCTGAAGGGCCCACACCCTCAAACATTCACTCTATCTAAAAGGAAAAACTTTCCAGCCCTCCGATAGGTAGCAACCCTTAAAATAAGGGACATCTGCTAATCCTATAAGGGGCAAGCTTTCTAGCCCTCAAGAAAGGGATATTCTTTATAATAAGAATTGGTAATATTGGTAATACTGATTTCCTGAAAGGGCATAGAACTGTCCTGACATGAGAAAAACCTCTGTGTGTGCGCATGTGCCTTATTCAATTTGCCTGGTGACTTATGGTGACCGCAGGAATTTTATAGGGTTTTCTTAGGCATACAGAGAGAGAAAGAGAGAGACAGACTCCTTTATCAGCAGAACCAATATCTGCGGTTTTAGTTATCTGTGAGACACAATATAGAAACACATACCATAGAGTTGCACTGGAAAATGCCTAGAGAAGTGTCCAGTCTAGGCATCTTCTAGGCCTTCCAATGCAACTCCACGGTATGTTTTTATGTCCTTTATTTTTATAGGGTTTGCTGCTATCTGTGGTTTTCAGTATCTGCAGTAAGTCTGGGAGCCAAACTACCAAGGATACGGGGGTCCAACTGTATGTGTGTGTATGAGCTGTGTTGGTAACTTCTACTTAAAACTTATAAAGTTACTTTTAAAATATAAGAAGCACAGTAGTTAGTTCCCATGATTAACATTTTAAAAATCACTTTTCTGGCTATACAAAAGCACCTTGGTATCCGTTGATTCGCCAACCGCGGATTCAATTATCCGCGGTTGGCAATGGCGGGAGAAGGGAGGGGGAAGGAGCAATTGCATCTTCTCCTTCCCTCCCCCTGGAGAGCTCCGGTCATGGTGGGGCCATGGCGGCAAAGGGGAAAGGGAGGGGGAGAAGCGATCGTGCCTACCCCTCCCTCCCCACAGAGAATTCCGTTCACGGCGGGGCCATGGCAGGGCAAAGGGGGAAGGAGGGGGTAGAAGTGATCATGCCTCCCCCGGGAGAGCTCCGGTCACAGTGGGGCCATGGCAGGCAAAGACGGAAGGGAGGGGCAGGAGCAATCTCACCTGCCCCCCTTTCCCCAGGAGGGCTCCTGTGGTGGCAGCAGCGTGATGGTGGTAGTGGATGGCGTTCGCTATTATCTGTGGAATTCATCATCCGTGGGGGGGGGGGAGGAAGCAATCCCCCAAAGATACAGGGCTGCTACTGTATAAGTATTTGGTTTATGCTACATAATATACATAAGCATTGATACAATAGATCATCTGCAACTAATTTTCTAAAAGTCAGATAGTTGCAGTGTAAGAAGAAGAAGAAGAAAAGAAGGTGTCTTGTGGCTTCTTCAAAACAAAGCAATTTATTTAAGCTGAGCTTTTGTGGATTACAATGGATTGGCTCAGCTGCACTGATACAGTGATGGCGAACCAATGAGACACGTGTCAGCACTGACGCGCGTAGCCACTTGGGCTGACATGTAGCCGTA
Organism: Gambelia wislizenii; assembly: GCA_030847615.1. NCBI lineage: Eukaryota > Metazoa > Chordata > Lepidosauria > Squamata > Crotaphytidae > Gambelia > Gambelia wislizenii. The sequence goes on along the minus strand of JAUMIR010000002.1, from coordinate 430,184,832 downwards.
GGCCTCCTCCCCCCTGCTCGCAACCTCACCACCCTCCCTAAAGTGGCGATCGGTTGCCACTTTAGGGGGGTGGGAGGGTGGAGGAAAGTGACAGGTGGAGCTACAAAGCCCCAATCACCACTTTAGAGAGGCAGGGGGTGGAGCCTCCCCCCACCTGGCCACCCCCCGAGGCCTGCTGTGCTTTCCTGGAGCCGCCTTGGAAAGGCCGGGTAAGGTGGTGGGTGGGCAGGTGGGAGTCTGCCCAGCTTCTCCCCGGCCTTCCCGAGGGGGCCCCAGGGCTTCGAAGTCCTGGAGCCACCTCAGGGAAGCTGGGGAAGGCAGCGGGAGGGAGGGAGGGACTCTGCCTGGCCTCTCCCTGGCCTTCCTGAAGGGGCTCTGAGGCTTCAAAGCCCCGGAGCCACCTTGGAAAGGCCAGGTAAGGCAGCAGGAGGGAGGGAGGGACTCTGCCCAGCCTCTCCCTGGCCTTCTTGAGGGGGCTCCGAATCTTTGAAGCCCTAGAGCCGCCTCAGGAAGGCCGGTGAAGGTAGCAGGAGGGAGGGAGGGACTCTGTCCAGCCTCCCCCCGGCCTTCCTGAGGGGGCTTCGAAGCCTCGTAGCCACCTCAGAAAGTCCAGGGAAGGCGGCGGGCAGGCGGGCAGGAGTCTCCCCGGCCCTCCCGAGGGGGCTTCAAGTGGAAGGCAGTGTAAGGAAGACTGCCCAGCCTCTCCCCGGCCTTCTCGAGGGGGCTCCAGCACTTTGAAACCCTGGAGCCACCTCGGGAAGGCTGGAGAAGGTGACGGGAGGGCGGGAGGGAGTCTGGCTGGCCTCTCCCCAGGCTTCCCAAAGGGGCTCTGGGGATCGACAGCCCCATATAGCCTCTTCGGGAAGGTTGGGAGGGGTGAAGGGAGCACGACGTATAGGCTTTTCAGCCACCCCCACCCTCCCAAAGCCGCAACAAATCTTAGAAAGCTCAATAGCGGCTTTGGGAAGGGCAGGGGGGCTAAAAAGCACCTTTCCCACCAACTCCCCGCTCTCCCAGGGCTTGGCGCTCCCCCCCCCATGGAGCCAAACCCAGGAGAGCGGAGAGTTGAGTGCCTGGCTTGCTCAGTAAGCACTCTGTTTAAATCAGCTCCTCTCCCTTGAGTGGGAGGGAGAGAAGCTGATTTAAATGGGGTGCTTGCTGAGCAAACCGCGAATAATCAAAACCGTGAAAGCTGGAAATGTGGAGGGGCAACTGTATACATTTATGTTATTTAAAGAATAAATATCGCGAAATAATGTTTTTTCCTCAAAGTGATACACCACCCAAGTTATGCTCAGTTTTTTGGTGAAGTTTGACACACCAAGCTCAAAAGGTTGCCCAATACTGAAGTACAATCACTCAACCCTCAGGTGTACATGCACACGTTATATAACTGATTACATACATTAGAGTTACACTGCAAAAGGAATTAACTTATCCCTCATCAAATTTCAAACATAAGGATATAACTTGCTTGCTTAGGTAATTGCCAAAAAAGGAAGAATTAACTACAATTATTTCTAATTATTTACCCCCAACCTCTGTTTTTGCTTTTTGTGTTTTTCACTAGTCACTGGTAATATCTGAAAAAAATTATCTCCTTATACAAACTTAAAATCCTCAGAGGAGGGCTTTCTCTCAGTTCTACCATCATCACAAGTCCATCTAGTTAGGAGATAGGAAAAGGACTTCTCAGTGGCTCCTCCCAGACTGTGGAACTCCCTTCTACATGAGGTTTCATTGCTTTCCCCTCTGTTTTCTCTCTGCTGGCAGGCTAAGGCCCTTCTATTCACACAGGCATTTGGTGATTAATAGGTTGCAGGGAGTCACTTTTTTTTTTTTACAGAGTATCGGTGTAGCATTTTAAACCTTGTTAAGTTTTTAAACAAATGTACCCTTTCAAGAACTAAATGGCATTTTAATGCAAAAACTTATTTAACTGTCTCTTAACTTCTTTATCACCTTTTTTTTTTGTGGCTTTTTCTTGTTTTAGCATTTTTTGTAAGCCACTTTGAGTCCCATACTCGAAGACAAACAAAATAGAAAAAAATTGATTAGATAGATAGATATTTGCTTCCAAGCTCTGGTTCTACTTTTTCAGTGCACATGTGCATGAGTGTGGGCACAGACATAACACATATTATTTACCTTGGGCTAGTATTACACTAATTGTAAGCTTAGAGAAAAGAACACCACTCAGAGCAACTGTATAATTTTAAAAGTGGATTGCAGGAACTTAGCTGGCAGCAGGGTTGAAATGCACCTAGCAGGTGGCCTGTTCTAAATGTAAGAAATTATATTTTAATATCAAAAGCTTTTGGATGTACTGCACTCGTGTTCTCAGACCTTCTAAGCTAGGGAACACTTCTATAAAGCAATGTTGCTTATATACATTCATACATATCTATACAAAGTGATCAGATTGCACATCAGGTGTACTCCATGAGGAGCTGTGATTCTGTACAATGATACTGATTCATTTATGTTTGAACAACTGTGGCTGTATATATAGAGGGGTCATAGTTTAGTGGCAGGGAATCCATTTTGCATGAAGACAGACCCAGGTTCAGTCCGAACATCTTCAGTTACAATGATCATGTCCCAGTGGATGGGAAAGACCTCTGTACTGAGACCCTGGAAAGACATTACCAGTCACACTGTAGAATTGTGGCACTATGATTTCACTTTAATGGCTGTATTTGCATCCTAAGGAATTCTGGGGCATGTAGTTTGGTGAAGCACTAGAGCTCTCTGGCTGAGAATTCCAAATTGTTATTGACTTCAACACACTTATAGTGCAGTGCAGTCTTCCTCTTTTTTTCCTGCCTCCCACTTTACTGAGCACTGTCATCTTTTCCAATGAGTCATGTCATCAGATGGTAAATCCAAAGTTCAACAGCCTCAGTCTAGTCATCTTGGCTTCTTGTGAGAGCTCAGGCTGGGTTTGCTCTGAGACCCCATTCATTTGTCCTCATAGCAAGTCATGGTATATGCCAAACTCTCTTCAACAACCGTATTTCAAATGTGTTGATTTTTCCCCCCTGATACCTTTTTTCACTATCTAGGAAATATATTCAAGGGTGGCCATGCTAGCCATGCTGGCCATGCAGCAAAATACCACAAAATCCAAAATCCATAAAAGAGCAACTCCTTTATTCGCCAGTCAGAATGCACTAAACACATCACACAAGCTTTTGAAGCTTCACTGGCTTCTTCATCAAGCAAAGATGTTAAAATTCACACAGGAAACAAAAAGTGACAATATTAGAACCATAGGCCTACATTTTGTCTCAGATACTATTTCTGTTGTCAATTAAGATGACCTAATGGGATATTAATGCAGGCATAGGCAACTCCTCTTTTTGTTCTTGTGAGGACCAGGGAGAAAGGGCAATAAAAGACAGATAATAAAATTTCAATCCCATTAGCTACAGAAAAGTAACTTCCTTTGACACCCAGACTACCCCTGTCCTGTGTGAAGCTAACTACCCCTTTCTTAGGCAGAGAGCATTGACTTTCTGAAGAAGTCCCTGTACTGCCACATCTGGAAAAGCTTTTAGGTGCTGTATAGGTAAAACTTGCCAATTGCAGTCCAAATGAAAGTTTGACCTTTGTTGAAAGTAAAACCTCAAAGAATTTGGTCCCTGTCCATGAGTTCTCTCCAATAAATTTCCCCTGTTGTGCCAAAATTCAGTATCTTCAATCCAGGAAACATATTCACTGTCTAGCTTTCACAACCATATGTAGAAATTGGAAATACTATGGCATGGATGATTCTGACTTTACAAAAGCTAAGATCTGAACCAGGGTACTTCTGCGTGGAGAGCAGATACCCTTGCCCTCAACTATGGTCCTGCCCACAATTTTCTAAAAGACTAGTTCTATTACTCTCCAGTGCATGGGCTTTATCTAGGAACGGAATCATAGAGTTGGAAGAGACCACAAAGGCCATCCAGTCCAACCCCCTGCCATGCAGGAATACACAATCAAATCATTGCACTGAATAGAAGTGAAAAGCATGGTGACAGACACCTTGGCAACATCCGCTTTATCTCTATAGCTACCCTTGGACTGGACTGACTGCCTTAAATACACCCCTCAAACATTTCCACAAACTTTGCTAATATTTTCAAATTATTATGCATGCTAACTAATGTTATCACGCACACACAGGTCGACCCCTGTATCCAGGGATTTTGGTATCCACAGTTTCACTTATCCACATCTGAAAAAAATGTTCTCTCTAGGCATTTCTAGGTCCTCCAATGCAATTCTATGGCCAACATTTGGCGTTCATCTAATTGAATATAATAAGGTTCCCTATTATCCATGGTTTCAGGTATCCACAGGGGTATATGTGTGTCTTGGAATGTATCCCCTGCAGATATGGGGTCGACCTGTATATGTGTGTGTGTGTGTGTGTGTGTGTGTGTGTCTGTGTATTACACTCTGTCTTTTCTCTAATGAGTATAAGGTGGCATACATGTCTCTCCTCAGTTTATCCTCACAACAACTCTTTTAGGTAGGTCAGACTAAGAGAGAGAGAGAAAGAGAGAGAGAGAGAGAGAGAGAGAGAGATTTTGTTGCTCATGGGAACTTTACCTTTGATTTCCCAAATATTTCCTTGCACACAACCTTTGCTCCAATGTTCAGTGTGCCTCAGACTGTGCCTGTCAGCTACATGAACTGGCAGGAAACATCCTGATATACGCTGCACTTTTGAAAAGGCACTTGGGAAATGCCCAGAGTGCTTATATTGAAAACCTTAAGGCAGCAAGCTGGGGGAACCTGTGGTCTTCCAGTGTTGTTAAAATGGCAGCAACCATACCTAAAATGGTGCCGTGGCACCCACACCAAAAATTCCAGTGCCCATAAGTAACATGGCGGGACTCATTGATTAATATGGGACTCAACCATCTACCATTTTTGCTATGTGCAAGGGGTTCCGGAACCAACCCCCCACAGATATGGAGGGCTCACTGTATATGCTTTTCTCTGTACCGTATTACAAATGTTCCAATAAAATAATTTACACATAGAATCATAGAATTGTAGAGTTGGAAGAAACCTCAAGGGCCATATCCAGTCCAACCCCCTGTCACGCAGGAAATCACGATCAAAGCACCCCTGACAGATGGCCATCCAGCCTCTGTTTAAGGACCTCCAAGGAAGGAGACCCCACCATGCTCCAAGGGAGTGTGTTCACTGCCAAACAGCTCTTACTGTCAGAAAGTTCCTCCTAATGTTGAGGTGGAATCTCTGTTCCTGGAGCTTGTATTCATTGCTCTATGTTCTGGTCTCTGGAGCAGCAGAAAACAAGCTTGCTCCATCCTCAATGTGAGACCCCTTCAAATACTTGAACAGGGCTATCATATCGCCCCTTAACTGTCTTTTTTCCAGGCTAAACACACCCAGCTCCCTAAATCTTTCCTCATAAGGCATGCTTTCCAGACCTTGAAGGAATAAGAAGATCCAGGTTTCAACCGTTTCACCAAAATTCCCACTTGAACTTTGAATGTAAACATAACATAAAGCATTGAATATATTTAAATATATTATTTAAACCAAACATGCTAAATCAAATAACATGATGTAGAGCTCTGGACATTTTTTGGAAAATTTTCCAGTTTCACTTTTTCCACATCCCTGCTTTTTGGGGGTTGGGGGTGGCTTCTGCTGAGCCAATGGGCCAGAGGTAGAATCTGAGGAAGGGGGCAAAACAGGCTCTGAAGGATAAAACAGCACCAGAGTTTTTCTCACACAAAAGTCTCTAGCACAGTAGATTCTTTCAGAGCATGGCAATGTTACCTATTTGGACTTCATCTCCTGGCATGGAAAATGCAGTCCCCCAAAATTAACTTTCATGAACTTTAGTTGGCTGGGATTTGTTATGGAGATGATCCCCTAATCCTGCCTTCCCCACCCTCTGTGTCTATGGACACTTATCCTGGTCAAAGGGGATCTGACACTAATAAGAATGCTAGGAAGGGAAGCCAGAGAGGACTGAGTTGAAATGAAGCAGTTCTTTGCTTTAAATTCCTTGCCCACAGAGGTGCGGCACTTTTGGGGGGGGGGACCAAGGCAATGGTTTACCTACATCTGGCTGCATTTTAGCAACACTCATCTCACTCAAGAAAAGGCCAACATGGTGTAGTGGTTTGAGTGTTGGAGCAGGACTCCAGGAGACTAGGATTTCAATTCCCACTCAGCCATGGGAATTCATTGGGTGACCTTGGGCAAGCCACACTCTCTCAGCCTCAGAGGAAGGCAACCTGACCAAGAAAACCCCAGGATAGGTTCACTATAGAGGTAGTTGGGAATGGACTTGAAGGCACATAACAATAACATCATCATCTTAGGCTGATTACAGATATTTCTTTCGTAGTGGACAGTCCTAATGAACCATCACTTCCAATGGAACGTATTGTGATGTTTCTCTCACCACTTTTGTTAAAGAGGGGTTTGGAAACAATATACAAATCTAAAATAGTTGATCGCGAGGGGGGGAGGAATAGTAACTATGTGCCATAAGCGGCATAGCTTTTTTGTAACTACTCCCGAAAGCTATTATTTACCTCTATCTCCAGTATGCCAACAGAAGAGTAAGGGTTTTTAGCTCTTTGCTGAGGTACATTCTACAATTTTGCATCCTTATCATACTTTTGTGCATTGGCATGACTCACAGTGCTTATTTTCTGAATTAATGCTTCTAACCTGGGAGTTGAAAAAGATCCTAACTATGTAGGCCTGGTCCTATTCTTAAATTTGCTTGAAAGAAATAAAAAACAACTGCTGTGGAGATCCTAATTTCTCAGGAGTCTCCACTCACGCCAACTCGTCAGCAACTTCTGACTGTATCCTAGGGCAATTTCTGAACAGGAGTAGGTGGATTAAGCTCCCAATTAAACCCTGAGAGCAGACCCTGCTCACAGCAGTTCTGAACTTGGCTCAAGCACTGTTGTCATAATGATAAAGTTGTACCAGAAGTAACAGTAGTAAAAAGTAATAAGAACAAGCAGGGAGGTGCAGTAAATGCTTTTGCTTCCAGAAGGCGAGAGAAATAAAGCACCTATTTAAAAGCTCTAGCACAAGTTCTTGGAATCTGCTGATACACTATCATCTCCTGCTTCTAACTGAGAATGTTTAAAAGGAAGAAAATGTTGGGGTTTTTTTCCTGAACACTGAAGGTGAGTGTAAGTTCAGCTATCACCACAGGTTGTAGAGTTCTGGACTTGGGGCCATCTATATGGTCAGGGCCGGTTTAAGGAATTTTGGGCCCCCCTGCAGTGCTTTATTTTGGGGCCCCCATATGTTTATCTCAGGTCAATGTAACCTAACCTATTCACCGTACAGGATGTTCAGATCACAGTAGGGCCCCCGTATCCATGGATTCATTATCCATGGGACACAGAACAGCACACCTACCCTAGAGTCTTCCTAGAAAATGTGTCCTCCCTAGTGGTTTTCTAGGCCCTCCAAGGCAACTCTATGGTATTTTAAACCAGAAGTACCATTTTTTTCAATGGTGTTCACTATTATTCATGGTTTTCAGAATCCACCCCCCCCCGAACCAATCCCCAGTGGATAAGAGGGGCCTACTGTATTACATAATTTGACACCAATAATTTAGTTTAAAAACTATATTATAGGCACTAACATAATATTTTTTGTTTATTAGCAATTAATGTAATGATGTAGATTTCCTCAAAGAAAAGAAAGAGTGGACTACAAGCTAAACATGAGTTAGCAGTGTGATGCAGCAGCAAAAAATGCCAATGCAATTCTAGGCTGCATTAATAGTGTCTAGATCAAGGGAAGTAATAGTATCACTCCATTCTGCTTTGGTCAAACCTCACCTGGAATATTGTTTCCAGTTCTGGGCACAACAATTCAAGAAAGATACCGAGAAGGATGTTGGGAGGTCTGGAAGCCATTATGCCCTATGAGGAACGGCTTAGGGAGCTGGGCATGTTTAGCCCAGAGAAGAGAAAGTTAGGAGGGGACATGATAGCCATGTTTAAATATTTGAAGGGGTGTCATACTGAGGAAGGAGCAAGCTTGTTTTCTGCTGCTCCAGAGACTAGGACACGGAGCAATGGACTCAAACTATAGGAAAAGAGATTCTACCTAAACATTAGGAAGAAGTTCCTGACAGTAAGAGCTGTAAGGCAGTGGAATACTCTGCTGCCTGGGAGTGTGGTGCACTCACCTTCTTTGGAGGTTTTTAAGGAGAGGCTGGATGGGCATTTGTCAGGAATGCTTGGATTGTGTGTTCCTGCAGGGCAGAAGCCAATCGGATGGGATGGCTGTTGGGGTCCCTTCCAGCCCTATGATTCTAGGCTGCATTCAGAGCCTGGGAAAGTTACTCCTGGATTACACCTCCCAGAATCCCCCTGCCAGCACCCTTCTCAAGATCTGGTTGCATTGTTCCTTTTCCAGCATTCTCTAGCCCAGTGGTTCTTAACTTGGGGTCTGCAATGTCCTCACAGGGGGTCCACAAAGGCTTGAAGACTGCTTGGCCCACCTCCTCCCTGTAGTGGAGTAGCCATGTGACAGGAAACAAGGCAAAGGCTGGCTGGCTTGGCCTGCACATTGCCATTCAATCCACTCCAGCCACAAACTTGCAGGAAGAAGCAAGAGTGTCTCTGAGGGAAAGTTTAATGGATGGTGTAATTGTATTGTTGTTGTTGTTAGCTATTATTATTAGGGTTTTAAATCTTGAGTTAAGTCTTGGGGCAACAAAAGATATTTAAAGGGGGTCCCTGGTAAATAAAAGGTTAAGAACCACTGCTCTAGGCCAATGCCTCTCACATAACACTACTGGATATTGGTGTTTTAGTGACAACAATAAAACCATTGTTCCCAGTAATATTACTCCAAATTTTAATTTATATTCTTTATACAGTATTCTTCTGTTAAAAGAGTTAAGAGTGTTGTAAAAGTTTCAGCATTGCACTATGACTATGGAGACCAGGGTTTGAATCCTTACTCAGCCAGGAATACCCCACTGGCTGACCTTGGGCAAGTCACACTCTCTCAGCCTCAAAGGAAGGCAAAGGCACACACCCTTTGAACAAACCTTGCCTAGAAAACCCCATGGTAGGTTTGCCTTAGTCAGAAATGACTTGAAGGCACATAGGCAAACACACACAAATGCAGGCTGAACTCAGTTGGGAAGGGAAGGGAAGGGAAGGGAAGGGAAAGAAAGAAAGAAAGAAAGAAGCCCTTTCCGAGACAAAGCTCAAATTCCCTGTCTCTCTCATAAACACACACTCACCGTCTCCGCGGTAGCAGCAAACTCCCTCCAGCTTCTGCCAGGGAGGGCTGCTGTTTCTTTCGCTTTCTCTTTAGTTTTGGAGACATTTAAAAAAAAAAAAGCTAGCAGGTTTTTGGAGGAGAGCGGGAATGTGGTGGAGTCTCCTTCTTTAGAGGTTTTTAAACAGAGGCTGGATAGCCATCTGTCTTGACTCCACAACAAGTTAAAAAGTAAAATAACCACCCCATTGTGCATGGCAGCCCCCCCCAAGATCCCCCGTGGCCCCCTGAAGACAGTCACTCACTCACACGACCAGCTGCTCTGCCTTTCCTCCTTCACAGCAATGCAGCCAGGGACTGTCTCCAAATTACAACTTCCCAAGAGCAAACCCTTTCTCTATCTCCCACAGTAGCTCAGTGCTATTGCCATGCCCTGCCTGAGGAGGGAGGGGGAAGGGGCTCCAAAGGAGCGGAGGAGCCGGCTGCTGTCTCCTGGCTGTCTCCTTCATCAGATAAGGGCAACACTCACCAGGGGGCCCCCTTCACCCCCGGGGCCCCCCGCCAATGCGGATCTGGCAGACAGGTTAAACCGGCCCTGTATATGGTGAAAATACTCCTCGATAAATGTGAGGAGGCTATCTGTCCTAATGGGTTCCCATGTCGACGTATTCAGAAGGAGGGGAGCAAAAAAGGCCAAAAACTTAGTGAGAAAAGCCCTTGCAGCTTTTCCTGTAGTTTTTCAAAAACTGCAAGCAGCGTACGCAGACCCCCTTATTTGGAAAGTGATTTGATTATATTTGGTTCCATAGTAAAGGAACCGCATCCCTCATTGGCTGGACAAGCATAGGGGTGGGGCTTGCTGACAGGACAAGCACCTGCAGCCACCATTACACACACCCCCAGCGATCGGGGATGGGGCAGGGCTGTCATTCCCACCCATCCTCCCATCCTGACCACCGCTGCCATCACCATCTCCACAAGGACTGGGGAAGATAGGAGGGTGGCTGCCATCCTCTCCCCCTTCCCTGGTTCCCTGCCTCCCCCTGTGCTGACACCACCCCCGCGAGACCAAGGAAGAGAGGAAGACTCTCTCACACTCTTCTCAGCCTCCCACCACCACATAGACCAAGGGAGGGAGGAGAGCTCTCTCACTCTCTTCTTACTTACTTCCCTGCTTTCCACCACTGCCTCTGCCCCTGTGGAGACAGCTCTCTCACCCTCTTCTCCCATCCTCTGTTGTCATCTTTGCATGCAAAGCTTATGGGGGCTGCTGGGGGGAAAACCACCATTAAGACAAGTCGCAGCTGCTGCAACTTGCTACTATTGTGGGGCAGTATGTTCCCCCCCTCGTATAGATGGGGCCTAAGTTTTTCAACTACAGTGAGCCCTCAACTTTTGCAGGGGTTAAGGTCACAAGGTTCCCGCAAAAGTGGAAAAAACACAAATACAAGCCCCGCGTATTACTCAACGAATCCATTCCAGGACTCTTTGTGTATAGCGATTTTCACGTAGACTCACAAACACTATTTTTTTAACCTGAGACAAATCTTCTCTAGGCATTTCTAGATTCTCCAGTGCAATTCCATGATCAACTAGAAGTTGACCATAGAATTGCACTGGATGACCTAGAAATGCCTAGAGAGAACATATTTTTGGTCGTGTATAGGGCAGCATCAGAGGTGGTAGCAAATACAGTAATCCACGAATAATCAAATCCATTAATGCTTAACCCACACATATGAAGGGATGACGGTACATACTCTAAAACAAAATGATGCCAAATTCTATAACTGGAACTGACACATGTGGAAATTGCTAATTTACATAAATGTATGTGGTTGTTGTGATTGTCCCCCCTGCAATTTTTCCAGTCCAAGACTCCAGGCAGTTTACAAAGATTAAAAACAGATACAGCTAAAAAATGTACCTCATACAAAAGTAAAAAGGGCCTAATCTTCATTTAGAATCCCCCACTTCTCTCCTTCCTTACTCTGCAAAGAAGGCTGCCCTTGATCCATTCTAAGTGAATAAGATATTGCTGTTGTTCCACTTTTTTCTCTATTCAAACTCAAGGAAGATTACAAAGGTTGAAACAGGTAACAGCTTTCAAAGGCATAGCATACAAAAATTAAAAATAAACTAGCAACAGAATTAAAAGCAGTTAAATGCATGAGCCTTGAAAAGAAAATATTGTAAATCATATGGTACATTCTGAAAGGCCTTTCCCCCCTGCACAATCATCCCTCATAGACCAGCCAAAACAAAAAGGTCTTCACCTACTTACAGGATACCAAAGAGGGCAACACTCTAACCTTTCTAGGGAGGGAGTTCCAGGGCCTGGGAGCAGCCACCAAGAAGGCCTTCTATCACATTCCTATCAGAGGTACCTGTGAATGTGGTGGAACACAGAGAAGGGCCTCCCCAGGACAGCTCAAGACATGGACAGATTCATATGGGACTACATGGTCCTTCAGATAAACTGGACCTGAATAGTACAAGGCTTTATATGTTACAAATACCATTGTGTCCAGAAACTGACCAGCAACCAATGGAACTGTTGCAACAAGAGAGTTGTATGCTCCCTGCAGCCAGCCCTGGTTAACAATCTGGCTGCAGTTCATTCGGAATATAGATGAAGTTTCTGAACACTCTCTAAAGGCAGAACTGCCAGCATAGATTTTCCTTGGGTTTCTTTCGGGCTGTGAGTCACAGGAAAAAATAGGGAAACTGATGAGGAAACACAACCTCCAAGCAATCTACAGACCATCCAATAAAATCCAAGAAATGCTATGCTCAGCGAAGGACAAAAGAGACCCTCTCACAGCTGCAGGAGTTTACTGCATACCATGCAGCTGTGGACAAGTTTACATAGGGACCACTAAATGCAGTGTGCAAACACGAATCAAAGAACATGAGAGACCCTGCAGACTGGGCCAGCCAGAAAAATCAGCAGTAGCAGAACATGTTATAAACCAACCTGGACACAAAATGTTATTTAAAAACAAAGGAATTCTGGACCAGGCCAACAACTATCATGTCAGAATGCACAGAGAATCTATTGAAATCCACAAACACCTGGACAACTTCAACAAGAAAGAAAAAACCCCAAAAGTAAACAAAATCTGGCTCCCAGTTTTGAAAAACAATAGAATCACAACTCAACACTTACAAAGGAATTCCACCCAGGGACAAGGGGATTTCCAGCAGATAATGGCCCATCAACCAACCATTAGCCAAACAGACACTAATCCTCTTGCATTTCTATACTCAGAAACTAACCATTCAATTACACAAATTTACATGTACTCCCCAACAGGGGTTCACAATATATAAACTCCACACACACTCCTACTACCCAACCATTCTCTGAAGATGTCAGCCACAGATACAGGCAAAACGTCAGAAAGAAACTATTCCGGAACACGGCCTCACAGCCCGGAAAAAAACCAAAGAAAATCTATTTTCCTAGACCTTCCAAGTCTGAATCCAATACCGTAACCATTATATCACATAGAGCTGCTAACCTCAAAGCTCTTCAGATTTCCATCTTGGCCCAGAGGGAGTCAAAGGCAACTCAGGGAACTCCCATTCTTTTAAGATCCCCCATCCACCACTAGGGACTTAACTAGAGTTAAATTTACCAATAGAGTAAGAGAGCCAGCATCTTGTAGTGGTTTGAACATTGGACTACAATGCTGGAGACGAGGGTTTGAATCCTTGCTCAACCATGGAGACCTACTAGGTGACCTTTGGTAAGTCATACTCTCTAAACCTCAAAGGAGGGCAAAGGCAAACCCACTCTGAACAAATCTTTCCAAGAAAAACCCCGTGTATGTGTGTATATATGTGTGTGTGTGTGCGTGTGTGTGTGCGTGCGCCTTCAAGACACCTGTCGACTTATGGCAACCCCATGGATTTCATAGGGCTTTCTTAGGCAAGGAATACTCAGAGGTGGCATCTGGTATTTGTTGGCACTCTCCCATTCAAGTACCAACAAGGGCTGACCCTGCTTAGCTTGGAAGATCAGACAGGATCTGGTGCCCTTAAGGTATTTAGGCCCTGAGGTTCACCTAAAGTTGGAAACAACTTGAAGGCACAACAAGAACAACAACCTAAGAGGGGGAAATGACATTCTGAGTGCAATTCCTGATACAGAGATGCCCCCAAAGGCAAGCCAATCTAGCCAAACTAGAGGGCCTTCAACCTGGTTGCTAATTGCAAGGGCTAATGTCTAATTGCATATATAATTTATTTCCTAGTTTTCTTTTTTGTAAGTATGAATTCAGAGCAACTATGTGATGTTGCACCTGTTTACTCCTTTCTGCAGATGGACACTTTCCCTAGACCCAGAGCATGAAATTTCCATTTCAAGCTCTTTAGCCCTGTGCACATGCATACGCCCACACACATATATCTCTAAGAGGGAGCAGAATTTCCACTAAGCAGCACAGCCATCTGAAAAACTACTTTTTCAAGTTCAGACAACAGTGAAGTAGAATATCCATACAGAGGTGGCAGAACTCCAAGTATACAAAAACAAGGTAGAAACCATATTGTATGCATATGCTATGACTGCTACAAAAGAAATGGCCTTATATAGAGTCAGACCATTAGCCTATCTAGCTCAGTCCTGTTTACTCTGACAGGACACAAATCTTCAGGGTTTTAGACAAGGGCCTTTCTAAGCCCTAGTGGAGATGCTGGGGATTTGAACCTTAGGCCTTCAACATGTAAAACATCTGCTCTACCAATGAGCTGAAGCCTTCCTTTAAGTATATCATCATCAGACCACTGGCCTCTATCAAACTACTGTATTCTCTTTATCAGTTTTCAAGGATAAGCACAATGGTCTGAAGGACAACAATGTAAGTGCATTTTCACATTTTCCCCCTGTAGAACCATGCAAGATAAGAAATTGATTTTAAAAAAAAGAAAAGACAGACAGAAAGAGACATAAATAATAGTCTTGGGATTCTACACAAATTGCTGAGTTCTGCATTCAATGGCAAACTGCTTACTCTTTGACACAACTGCAAATTATTAAGATTTCTTGAATCCTAGTCACAGTCAACAGAATTTAGATCTATTTTTCCAACAGCTTGTGACAGCATCAGCCTTAATTTTATTGCCCAAGTCTATCTGTAGAGTAGAAAAAAGCTTCCTGCTTACCTGGCCATTTGCTTGTATGCTTCCTCTGCAACTGCAAAGATATGAGGATCCATGTCTCCCATGTTTTGGCCGCTGTAAGCATAGATGACATCTTGTCCGTAGATTGGCAACTGCTCATAGGGATTAATGGCAACCAGGACAATACCTTTAAAAACATAAGAATCAAAACTTGTTTTGTACTTATTTAAGAAACACTGAACTACTTGCTTGATACTTACGACATTTGGGTATTAGTTTGGTACCTGGAGTTTGCTTCCAAGACACCCTGTGGATAACAAAATCTGTGGATGCTCTAGTCCCTTTATATACAATAGTGTAGTAAAATGGTGCCCCTTATATATAAAATGGCAAACAGCAAGGTTTGTTTTTTGGAATTCTTTTTTTCTGAATATTTTTGAGCCATGGTAGGTTAAATCTGTGGATGCAGAACCCATGGATATGGAGGGCTGACTGTACTTTTCCATCACCATCATCCCAAAATAATTATCTCCTATTGATGGCTGCTCTTCCCTCCTGGTTTTTCTTTGTTTTCTACTTTGTGTCCACATTAAAACTCAACATAAACCTTCTATAACTACAACCCAACAAAGCTACAAATGTGAAAGAGAAATGTACACTTGACCTGAGGGTTCTCTGAAGTTCTTACTGTATCTACTCAAACTGCTGAAGAGGCAAGTTGCTTTTAGTTTAGATGTAAGCAGGAATAGATTGTCTCTTCAGCATGTGATGGCAATCTTTCTTTTCAAAGTGCTGCAGCTTCTTCCTTTATTATTTTTAGTGTAGTCCTAGGAGTACAACAAGGACCAGTGCTTGTCCCCATTCCAAAATTTAAGAAGTTTAAAGGTTCAGACTTAATGCAAAACTATCCACACCTGTTTTATTTATCTTCTCACACACATGGGAGGAGTAATATGGAAGTGAACAGGCTGCTGCTAATTCAGTGTGCTGCTCATGAAAACTGTGGTTCAAAGAACTAGGATTCCTGGCTTACAAGCAAACAGGGCCACCATATCTTCTCTTGCATTTAATTCCACTGCTTCTCCCTATCATTGCAACCCACATACTGCAAGAGACAATAAGTACACCGCAGCACTCACCACAGTATGTGTAGATGTGGTTTGATTCCAGGAATCGGACTTTTAAGTTGTGCAAGACTGCAGGTTCATGGAGGTAACTTAAAGCTGTCAGGTCATTTTCTCCAACCAAAATATCTGGGTTACGCAAGAAGGGAAGCTTGTTGGCTTTAGGATCAATAGGATATTCCTGGATCTGAAAGGACAAAGAAAAATGCAAGGTTACAAAATTGCTGAACCTATAGCTAGAATTAACCCCCTGCTTCCACAGCTCAGCAAAGAACCCTTTCACATTACACATTTAATAGAGATATACTCTACTTTAACTGACATGGCAACATCCTATGGAATCCTGGGATTTGCAGTTTAGGATGGGGAATTTAGAACTGCAGTTTAGGGTGGAGTATTTAGATTTCAGAGAGCCAGCATAGTGTAGTGGTTTGAGCACTTAACTACAACTCTGGAGACAAGGGTTTGAATCCCCACTTGGCCATGGAAACCCACTGCGTTTCACACTCTCTCAGCTTCAGAGGAAGGCAAGGGCAAATACCCTATGAACAAATCTTGTCAAGAAAGCCATATGATAAGTTTGCCTTATGGTCACCATAGGTCAAAAATGACTTGAGGGCTACACAAGACAACTTAGAAATCCGAGCCAGAGAGCTCTAGTACCTCACCAAACTATAATTCTCAGGATTCCATAGGATGCAGCCATGGCAGTTGAAGTGGACTATATATTGCTATATTCAGCAGTGCCAAAATAACTCCTCTTGGCACCCAGAGTACCTCTGCCCTTTGTGAAGTAGCTGTGAAAGGAGTTTAAATTTTACTGTTCTATCTTGGTCCCCACATGGCCAAAAAAGTAGGAGTGGCCTCTGCCTGAATTTAGATCCCTCCAGATCAATTATACTATAAAAGAAAGAACGCCTGATGCAAAGTGTAGGTCTGTGACTCCAACACCATCACTTTTCTTTTCTTCTCCTGTGTCATATTTTTAAACATCTTTTTGCCTAATGAAGAAGCCAGTGGAACTTCAAAAGCCTGCATGAAGTGTTTTGTGTGTTTGGTTGGCCAATAAAAGTATTGCTCCTTTGTGGATTTTCAAATCTGACTCCTTTTAGAGGATGTAAAGACCCACAATAACCTCAAAAAGATGCATTTGAATGCTCTAAAACTTGCAAATGTGGAAGCAACATTCCAATCAGATGTCATGTTTTTCTAGGAAATATAGGAAAATATAGGGCAGGGAATTGTTTTGTTGTTCTTTTTCTTTCATTGATTAAATAAAAGATGATGATGATAATAAATGGCCAACAGGACTACCCCTGGATATGTTTCCAGGAGAAGGGAAGTAATGGCACGAGACTCACTGTATCACCATCCTGCTTAGAGATGTTATAGAGGAGGAATATTGGGAAGACAAAGAGATGTCCATAAGCTGACTAGGGACAAAGGCAGTAAATGAAAAGCAACAAAGTTATTGTAACTTTAAAATGAGGAAAGAACATTTGGAGAAGTTACTTTGGGGAGATTTACAACTCCCAGAACCCTGTTTGCCAGCATGGCCACTCGCTGTTCCCTCCCTGCAAAAATAAAAAATAAAAAAATCCCAGGTTCCAGTGGGAACACTTAATTACACGACCCTAACTAAAAGTCACAGGAAGCTGGCCAGATCTTCATCACAAATGTCAAACTAAGCTAGTCTTAGACCCCTTTCACACACTGTAATTGCCATGGTTCCTTCATATGGAATCCTGGGGTTTGTATTTTGGTGAGGCACTATTGCTCTGTGACTATGAATTCTAAGTACCTCTTCCATAAACTGCAAATCTCAGGATTCCACAGGATGGAAACATGGCAGTTAAAGTGGAATCACAATGCTATAATTGTGTAGTGTGAATAGATCTTTAGTCCCCTCTTCTAGAAAGGATTATTTTAAAAATGCACCATGCAACTGTGTGCTAGAAACTGGCTTAATTTTAAGATGGTCAACTGAAACCTAGCAAATTCCAGGTTTTATGGCAAAAAAGGAAATCCCATTTTCCAGTAGACAATTTTGATCGTATTTAAGAGTAACTTGTCTCCTTCGTAGACCAATATATTTTATGTGAAAGCAAAAGCTTTCACTTTCCCCTCCCATTCATGTGTTGAAAAGCAGCAGGATGCAAACCATTTTGAGAAGCCTATAAACTGAAGACATCACAATCTGGAGATTCTATAAAATGGTCTTAGAAAATCAGCAGTTGTGGAAATGGAGTGCTGTATGTAATGCCACTGTTCATGGAGATGTGCATGTATTGGAAACATACATAATATACACATGAGATGTGAATACACATGCACCCAATATGCATTGCTGGTTGTGCATTCAATTGCACATTCAGTTCTGTATTCATTTGTGCTGCACTGCTATTCAACATAAAGGTTGTGTAGCACAATTAATGCATAACTACACAAGTCGAGATGTATGCTACATAACCCTGAACTAGCATTACTCAGCCAGTAGATTGTATTAAATTGTTTAAACTGATTCTGTTACATGCCAGACTAAGATCTTCTTGCTATAGGTAATTTTAATATAATGAAATAAACCTTTAAAAATTCCTGTCAAAATGCATCTAAAAATGCTTAAAATGTTCTGTAAATGCAAATTTAGCAAATAAATAGAAAATATTTCTCATTAGATTAATAAGGAAATGTGGGGGAAGAATGGGACACTGGGGAAGGTGTGGATAAATACTGTACAGTGTATGGTTTTATCCAGGCCCCTGCTTGTACTCCCATTTTCAATCTTAGTGGAGGAATGTAGCTGTCAGAGGTTTCAAGGGACTGGTGCAAAATTAATCTGAAGCATAAGTAGGCTGTGAAAGTGATATGTGTGCTCCTGGCTTAAACTGTGATACCATCTCCTTCTCTCCCAACATACCTTAAAAATGGAAATGAGACTCCCAGGGAAGTAACAAAGGTGTTTACACAACTATAGTCTAATTGGAGGGATGGCTTGGCTGTTTGGCTGAGAGGAGCCAAGAAAGCTTTAATGTATGGCCACCCATATGTTGGAAACACTATAACTGCAATTCGTAAGACTTCCCCAGAGAATCTGCCTTGTGCAGTTTAAAGAGGACTTTCCCAATTCTTGAGGGGCAAATGTGAGGCACAGTGTGCTGGGTAAAGTAGACAGGATGTAAAGATGTATAAAGAAATAGCCAAGAATATTTTTACATGAAAAAAAGGGCTTAATATCCATCTGCAACACAGATGGTTTGGCATCTTGGACAATTCTTCACTAAAACCTGGGGCCCAACTTAAAAAAACACACACCTATTTCTCAGGTACGCTCAAGCGATATTCCACCTTTGTACTTTGTCTTGTATGGGGAAGTGATTCATGTTGAATCGCTTGTCTAAAATGAGCAAAAATGTGCATATCACTGGAACTTTTTAAAAAATGTCGTGAAAAGCTGTGAATGCTTTTCTCATGTAGTTTTTCCTCTTTCTGCCCCCCCTCACAATGCAATGAGACAATGTGGGGTCCCATTAAGACAGCTAATTTTCTGCGCGAATTCTGTAAAGAGTATTTTCACTGTGTGGACAACCCCCAGGAGATTTGTTGTCCCATCAACATGAAAGTCATCAGGCTCCACTTCCAGAGGCAAAAGACAACATGGGACTCCCTCTCCATTTCAAATACAGAATCCATGTATACAGTGGCCATTGAATCTCACTGCAATGCTAGAGATGAAATAGCATTCTCCACCACTCCTGAGCCAGACAAGGGGCCCATCTATACGATTAAAAAAAAATCCATGGGTGTGTGTGTGTAAAAAATATGAATAGGCAGTCGTTCAAATACCTACTATCCGCCTACACGATTTTTAACCCCCCCTGTAAATTCCGTATGAGCCCCCTTCCCCAGCTGCCTGGAGCAAGCAAGCGAAGCGGCGGTTTAAATCTCCCACCGCTTTTTTTATTATTATTATTTTAAAAGGTGCCTGCTTTGTGGACAGTCAGTTTTCCCTATTTACAATGTAAAATAAAGAAATATATAAAATTCATGGACTTACCGGACTCTCGCTTAGCCGAGATTCCAACGTGGCAGCCACTCCCAATTCCCCTCCTTGCTAGCCCCACCCCCTCTACTTGGCCAGCCAATCAGATTACACTGCCTGTTCGTATGTGTGCAAACAGGGAAGACAGACAATCAACCATTCGAATGGCTCTACAGATTTTAGGCTGAGATCTGCTAATCCTTCTGAACGCCGAATCCACGTAGTTTACGGGGGATTCGCTAGCCCCCCTTCTGAATGACACATATTAATCTGAACGGCCGTGTGTATGGAAGATCGATCTTCTGAACAGCGTACATTTTTTTTATATTTTATATTTTATTTTAATTATTTATACCCTGCTCTTCAGCCACAAGGCTATCAGAGCAGCTTACAAATTGTTTTAAGCAATAGCTATTTACACATCTACACTGCATTAAACAGTTTCCAATGTGTGTTAGCTAATTACCCCCACAAGCTGAGTACTCAATTTACCGACCTACGAAAGGATGGAAGGCTGTAGATGTTTTTGTATATGTTGGTGTTATGTGCTTGTACATGTTTGTATGTGTCTATATATGTTGTAAGTTTAATTTTCATATAGGAATAAATAAAATATTTATATTACGAAAGGATGGAAGGCTGAGTGAACCTTGGAGCCCACTGGAATCGAACTTGCAACGTGGTGACTTGCAGTACTGGCATTTAACTACTGCACCACCAGGGCTCCCTATAGATGGGCCCAAGGACAGGGTGTGTGGCATCAACTATCTTCAAACAAATGAGAATAGGATCCCATGCATAGTATGTGACTGTTGTTGTTCTTGTTGTTGTTGTTGTTGTTGTGTGCCTTCAAGTCATTTCCAATTTATGACAACTCTAAGGCAAACCTATCACTGGGTTTTCTTGGCAAGATTTGTTCAGAGGGGGGTTGCCTTTGCCTTCCTCTGAGGCTGAGAGAGTGTGACTTGCCCAAGGTCACCCAGTGGGTTTCCATGGCCGAGTGGGGATTCAAACCCTGGTCTCAACAATAATAGTCCAATGTTCAAACCTTTACACCATGCTGGCTCTCACAGTACACAGTTACAACCCTGTTATTCCACTCACTGCCATGGTTCCATCCTGTGGAGTCCTGGGGTTTTTAGTTTGGTAGGGCACAAGAGCTGTTTGGCAAAGAATTCTAAATGTCCCTCTCTAAACTGCCAGTCCCAAGACTCTGTGGTATGTTACCATGATAGTTAAAGTGGAATACAATTGTGTAGTGTGAATGTGCCCCAGACCAGGGTGTTCAGGAAGGACAGCTGAGAGGCTTACCTTGCTGACTACCAGCATCTACCATCTGAATCGACCACCTCACTCTGCCTAACTGTATGCCCGGTATCCAAGAGCTGGGTCTATTTGGTCAATAGGTTTAAGACCTTGGGACAGTTTTTGAAAAAAAAAAAAAAACTGGGACTAAGACCTCTGGCAGATTCACTACTCCACTTACACAGCTGCCACTGGCTTCAGGTGGTAAAATTTCTTGGACTTCCCAGCTTTGCAAGAAAAGTTTAGATGAGTTGAATGTGGGTAATGACTTCTGTTGTCAAGGACAAAAATGGTTCTTCCATCTTTCACAGACCATTATTGGTCAAAGTATAGTCAGACCTCCAGCTAGAACTCCAGCACATTAGAAGTAAGATTCCCTCATTTATTTATTTATTTATTTGGTTTATTTTATATAGCACCATCGATGTACATGGCACTTTACAAAAGGTTACAGAAAACAGTTATAACAATTATTGATCATCATTAACCAATCATTACAGACTCTTTCCTCCTCCCTTAGTACTTTCTCATTTTCAAATTACTGCTACCTTCCATTTTCAGATCTAACCATTATTGCATTTGCAGCAGTATTACTACTGACTCTGTTTAACTAGAAGCCACAATTGCAATACCATTTCAAAACCAGAGTTAGGGACGATGGTTTAGCTGCAACACCAACCATGCCCTGTCTTCGAATGGACACCAATGAAACATGACATGCAGGTCACCGGCACAGAGTGGGCCTCTTGTTGGCACAATGTAGCACAAACTGAAGCCATCAAA
Organism: Gambelia wislizenii; assembly: GCA_030847615.1. NCBI lineage: Eukaryota > Metazoa > Chordata > Lepidosauria > Squamata > Crotaphytidae > Gambelia > Gambelia wislizenii. The sequence goes on along the minus strand of JAUMIR010000002.1, from coordinate 430,163,199 downwards.
CAAATGTGAAAATTCCAGATTTTATCCTGCCTTCTCTAAAGGAAGGGTGAAATTGATAAGCCCTGGCAAGGGAGGAAAACTCACCAGATTTGACAGCTGTGAAGCAGAAGATGAATTCCACTATTCAAAGCACAAAAGAAATCAATCATTTTATATAATAAAGAGGCACTGCTCTCAGATATATTCATGAGCATTCCAGAAAATAAAAGCAGACTGAGACTCTGCTTCTCCAGTTAAGCTTCCCCAGAAATACTTCTATGGCCTTTTAAAACATTATTTAGAAAGAATAATATATGTCATGATAGGAAGCATGATGCAGAAGCTAGAGGGTCGGATTGGGATTCTGGGAAACTAGGGTTCAAAACCCCACACAGCCATGGAAACATACTAGCTAACCTTGGGTGTGTCATACTCTCTCAGCCTTAGAGAAAGACAATGGCAAACCCTCTCTGAAGAAATCTTGCCAGAAAAAAAGTTATGATAGAATTAATTTGATGCAGGTAACAACAATCTATGTCACTCTCAAAATCCTGATAACCTGGAATTATAGAATCATAGAATCATAGAACTGTAGAGTTGGAAGAGACCACGAGGGCCATCCAGTCCAACCCCCTGCCATGCAGGAAATCTTGATCAAAGCATCCCCGACAGATGGCCATCCAGCCTCTGTTTAAAGACCTCCCAGGAAGGAGACCCCACTACGCTCCAAGGGAGTGTGTCCCACTGCTGAACAGCTCTTACTGTCAAAAAGTTCCTCCTAATGTTGAGGTGGAATCTCTGTTCCTGGAGCTTACATCCATTGTTCCATGTTCTAGTCTCTGGAGCAGCAGAAAGCAAGCCTGATCCATCCTCAGCGTGACATCCCTTCAAATACTTAAACAGGGCTATCATATCGCCCCTTAACTGTCTTTTTTCCAGGCTAAACATACCCAGCTCCCTAAGTCTCTGTTCATAAGGCATCGCTTCCAGACCTTTCACCATTTTAGTCGCCCTTCTTTGCACACACTCCAATTTGTCCATATCCTTTCTGAATTGTGGTGCCCAGAACTGGACACACTATTCTAGGTGAGGTCTGACCAAGGTAGAATAGAGTGGCACTATTACGTCCCTTTATCTAGACACTATACTTCTACTGATACAGCCCAAAATCGCATTGGCCTTTTTAGCTGCCACATCACACTGTTGACTCGTGTTCAACTTGTGGTCTACTAGGACTCCTAGATCCCTTTCGCACGTAGTCTCATTCTGCCAGGTCTCCCCCATCCTATATCTATGCATGTTGTTTTTCCTCCCTAAGTGCAGTACCTTACATTTCTCCATATTGAATTTCATTTTGTTAGCTTTGGCCCAGCTTTCTAGTCTATTCAGATCATTTTGAATTTTGATCCTGTCCTCTAGGGTATTAGCAACTCCTTCTAATTTGGTGTCATCTGCAAACTTGATAAGCATACCCTCTATGCCCTCATCCAAGTCATTGATAAAGATGTTGAATAGCACTGGGCCCAAGACAGAACCCTGTGGCACTCCATTGGTCACATCTTTCTAAGACAAAGAGGAGCCACTGCTGAGCACCCTTTGGGTTCGGCCGGTCAACCAATTACAAATCCATTGAACAGTTAACTTGTCTAGCCCACATTTTACAAGCTTGTTTACAAGAGTGTCATGGGGAACCTTATCAAAGGCCTTACGGAAATCAAGGTATGTGATACCCACAGCGTTCCCTTCATCTACCAAGCTGGTAATTTTATCAAAAAAAAGAGATCAGATTAGTCTGGCATGACATGTTTCTCTGAAACCCATGTTGACTTTTTGTGATTATGGCATTGCCTTCTAAATGTTCACAGACTCTCTGTTTAATGATCAGCTCTAGAATCTTCCCTGGTATTGATGTCAGACTAACTGGACGATAATTGTTGGGAACCTCTTTTTTTCCCTTTTTGAAGATGGGGACAACGTTTGCCCTCCTCCAGTCTGCTGGGACTTCTCCTGTTCTCCAGGAGTTCTCAAATATTATTGCCAATGGCTCTGAAATTACATTTGCCAACTCTTTTAATACCCTTGGATGTAGTTCATTTGGTCCTGGAGATTTATATTCATTTAGATTAAGAAGGTATTCCTGTACTACCTCTTTACCTATTCTGTGCTGGATTTCCGCTATTGTGTCCTCTGTTCCAATATCCTCAGGTTAAGCACCCTTTTCCTTTTCTGAAAACACTGAGGCAAAGAAGATGTTGAGTAATTCTGCCTTTTCTCTGTCCCGTTAGCATTTTGCCATCTTCTCCACGTAGTGGCCCTACCATTTCCTTCTTCTTCCTTTTGCTGCGGACATACCCCCAAAAAAACCCTTTTTATTGTTCTTAACCTCTCTAGCAAAGGGATGGATAGAATGGATGAATGAGAAAGGGAGTATAAGAGAGAAATTATGTGGAATGAAAATTTCATGGTTTAATTGTATACAGTTAGAACAATGGACTAAAAATTGGGAAAAGAATCATAAAGAAACAAGAGAATTTACAAAAATTGAAAATTTGGTGAAAAAAGGTGAAAAGAGGGATGATAATGAAAGTATGAAAGGTATTATAAGTGAATTATATAAAATATTGATAAAGGATAAGGATAAAAAAGACAAAGGGGAATATCTAAGGAGAATATGGGAGGAAGATTTGAAACAAAAAATTGGAGATCATGAATGGGATAAGATATGGAAACAAAGACATCTAAAAAATATGTCGACATGGATAAAAGAAAATTATTATAAAATAATATGGAGATGGTATTTGACACCAGCAAGATTGCATAATACAGATAAGAATAACTCTAAATATTGTTGGAGAGGTTGTCAAGAAATAGGTACAGTTGCCCCTCCATATTCACGACTTTCACATTCGCGGTTTTGATTATTTGCGGAAAGCGGCCTGCCCCCCCACTCCATCCCTTCCCAAGGCAGCGAAGGTGTTCTCAGGAATCCCTTCGCTGCCTTGGGAAAGGGGGGGTGGAAAGCCTCCCTCATTCCACCCCAGTCCCTTCCCAAGGCAGCGAGGGACCCCCTACGCCACTTTGGGAAGGGCGGGTGGGTGAGGGAAAGTGGCGATGGGGGCTTCTGAAGCCCCCGCCGCCACTCTCCTTCACCCCCCGCCCTTCCCAGAGTGGCGATGGGGGCTTCTGAAGCCCCTGCCGCCACTCTCCCTCACACACACCCCCGCCCTTCCCAGAGTGGCGATGGGGGCTTCTCCTGAGGGACAGTGGAGGCGGAGGCTTCAGAAGCCCCCATCGCCACTCTGGGAAGGGCGGAGGGGTGAGTGGCGGCAGGGGCTTCAGAAGCCCCCATCGCCACTCTGGGAAGGGCGGGGGGTGAAGGAGAGTTGCGGCAGGGGCTTCAGAAGCTCCCTCAGCCACTTTGGGAAGGGCAGGAGGGTGAGAAAAGCCAGAGAGAGGCAGCGCAGCCTCCTCCCCACCCACACGCTGCCTTCCCCGGCCTTTCTCAGAGGGGTCCGGGGCTTTGGAGCCCCGGAGCCAGCTGAGAAATGCCGGGGAGAGGCAGCGCAGCCTCGTCCCCACCCACACGCTGCCTTCCCCAGCCTTTCTCAGCGGTGTCCGGGGCTTTGGAGCCCCGGAGCCTGCTGAGAAAGGCTGGGGAAAGGCAGCGCAGCCTCCTCCCCACCCACACGCTGCTTTCCCTGGCCTTTCTCAGTGGGCTCTGGGGCTTTGGAGCCCCGGAGCCCGCTGAGAAAGGCCAGGGAGAGGCAGAGCAGCCTCCTCCCTGCCCGCTGATGTGCCCGGCCTTCCAAAGCGGGCGGCGGGGCTCCAAAGCCCCGGCGCCCGCTTCGGAAGGCCGGAGAGAGGCAGAGCAGCCTTCTCCCCACCCACACGCTGCCTTCCCTGGCGGGCTCCAGGGCTTCTAAGGCCTGGAGTCCCCTCAGAAAGGCCGCGGAGAGGCCAGCCAGGCTGGCCAGACACCCTCCCGCGGCCTCCCTCCCTCCGGGGGAGGCCGCGGGAGCAGCATCTGTTATTTGCGGTTTTTCCACATTCGCGGGGGTCTCAAGAACCTAACCCCCGTGAATGTGGAGGGACAACTGTACATATATGCATATGTGGTGGAATTGCAAATTTGTACAGCAGTTTTGGGAAATGGTTTTCATAGAAATGGAGAATATTCTGAATAGAAATATATAAAGGAAACCGAGCATAGCATTGATGTCAATTTATAATGGAGAGAATGGGAATCAAGCAGAAAAGGATGTAATAACAAATTTATTAACGGCAGCAAGATTAATTATAGCAAGATATTGGAAAATGCAAATAAATGTACAAGTGGACGAGTGGTATAAAGAAGTTTGGAAGATGGCAATAAATGATAAGTTAACATGTAGAATTAAAGTAAGAAGCGGAAGTTGGAAAGAAAGTGATTTTGATAAAATTTGGAAAGTATTTATTAAAAAAGTATTACAGAAAAGATGGGAGGTTACCTCCACCAGAAGAAATGAGATTCTGGAAAGATTAGGTAAGGGATAATGGCTCCGGTGAAGGGGAGCACTGAGGTGGGGGGGTGCATCCATTTCTTTCAGCTTCCTCCCCAGAGCCTCATAATCTCTTCTGATCTTCAGAAAGCTGTGCCTTGCAGTATCATTGGTTCCCATGTGGACCAAAAGAAAGGGGTAATGATCAGTAGGCTCGACCAGTCTTGTCAGCCTCTCCGTCACATCACGGATCTTTGCCCCAGGGAGACAACACACCTCCTGAGACATTGTGTGAGGCCCACAAATCACTGTTTCTGTACCCCTCAGCAAGGAGTCCCCCACCACAACCACATGCCTCCGCCAAGGCTTAGCAGTGGCTGTTCCTTGTGGTGGTACTCTCAGGGTTCCCTGCTCTGCCCCTGAAGGCTGTCCATGCTGCTCTTCCTCATTGTCCTTGATAAAGGAGAGAGCTTCAAATCGATTCTGTAGCTGCAAGCTGCTGGAACATTCCCTGGTTTTTCTACTTCTGTGTGTGACATTCCTCCAGCTGTCTACCTCCTGTGTGTGTGTGAAGTGACCCTCTCCTTCCCAGCAACTTCCTCTGTGTGGTCCCCATCCAAGACTGTTCGTTCTGTCCTGTCCAGGAAAACCTCTTGCTCATGAATATGGATAAGTGTAGCTACCCAGGTCTCTAGCTTCTGGACTTCCTCCTCCAAGAGGGCTACCAACTTGCACTTGGTGCATGTGAAATTGCCCACATCTGTAGCCAAGAAGACAAACATCCCACAAGTGTTGCAGGTGACTGCAGCAGTTCCCTCAGTGTCCATGCTGAGAAGTCTTAAGTAATCAGTGAAACAGGACTGTGGGCTTCCTCCTCAAAAAATCCTCTGGTATTCACAAGTCTCTGCCTGTGAGTTCAATCTACTGGTAATATACCGGTAACTTTATAGAGATCTCTTGGCTGAAAGCTTGTTCTGAAGGCAAGTTACTGCTTCACTTCCTCTAAGCAAGAAACCCTCGAAAGTACTGTATTTAAAAAAATTAAATTTTTTAAAGGAGAACATATGGGGAATCTGTATAACATAAAATTTTCAAATAGACAAGTATAGGTATGTTTAAATAAATATAAATGTGTGAAAAGGGAACTTTATAATTTAGATTTAGAAGAGGCAAGTAATGGGGAACAAGAAACAATGGTGATTAAATAGAGAATAACATGACTCACGACTCGATAAAGGAAGTTTCTTTTTATTGGTGGTAAGATGCTGCATGTGAGTGTTCAAATTACAGAGTATCACAAAGCAATAGAATGATCTATATAACTATATATAATTATATAACTATGGTACAGGAGATGCACGAGTAACTGGTTTTGATGTTTTATGTTTTCCATTGTATATGAGCAAGCTTTTTGTTATTCACAAAAATGAAATGTAAAGAACATTAAGAAGCGAATACTTTATGGATTATGAGGAAATCAATAAATAATAATTATGAAAAAAAAACAAAGTTTGTTGCTCCCCTGCTGCTTATGTTGTACTTTTGCTTTGTTGATAAAATTCACGCGCTGTTATATAGCATCAGAAAACAGAGAACAGACTTATATTTCATTTTATATCATTTTATATGCTTGTAAGGCTTATTGCTGACAGGGCACCACAATTCAGTAATCTTTCTCTGTTCTACATAGTATTTTACTAGAATACTTGACAGTTCCCAGAATCTTTCATCCCCTAACCTTAGCTTTGGTGTTTTTAACTGCCTTCAAGTCAACTGACTTATGACAGTCCCATGAATGAGAGAACTCCATTCTCTCAACCTCAGAGGAAGGGAAAGGCAAACCCTCTCTGAACAAATCTTGCCAAGAAAACCTAGTGATAGTGTTGCCTCAGTGTCACCATAAGTCAGAAATGACTTGAAGGCACACAACAACAAGAGTAAGCCATTGGATTGTCCTGTTGGCTAATGAAGCATGGTGTGCTCATAAAGTGATTATTGGCTAGAACAGATAAGAGCCACTGGTTCCTGTGGAGAAACTGCCACAGAGTGCAAGGAAGACAAAAGAAGCAGGCTTTGTGATCATTTAACTGACTCTTCTTCTTCCTTGGAGTGTGGTGGAGTCTCCTTCTTTGGAGATTTTTAAACAGAGGCTGGATGGCCATCTGTCGGTAGTGCTTTGATTGTGTGTTCCTGCATGGCAGAGGGTTGGAATGGATGGCCCTTGTGGTCTCTTCCAACTCTATGATTCTATGATTTCTCTCGTCCTTCTCTCTTTAAGTGTGCCATTGTAATTAATTCAGTGCTTGTCATTATAAATGTTCTTAATGATGGGGGGGGGAGCCCCAACCATATTAAGTCATTTCCAACTCCTATCGCATCAAACATGGGGGGGAGAGTATTTTTGAACAAATTCTGAAGCATCTATAGCAGTAAGTATCACAGCTTTCCATACTGCATTTCCAAAGATTCTGGACATGCAGAATTTTGGGCCCATTTGATCACGCATTCTTTTACCTTTTCTCCCTCTAATTCTATTTTTAACATTTTATATTTTTTTCCCCCAATCTTCATATTCTTTAATCTTCTTTCATCTAAACCTCAGGTGAATAATTTTTGGCTCCAGTTTTAGAGCACAAATTGGTGAGGGAGCACCCATTTAAACAAAAGATTTTATTAGAAAAACTTTAGTAGACTGATACAGTGTGGGAGGCTGTTATTATACGTTATATATGTGTATATGTACTCAGCAATTCCAGCAAGAAAGGAATCCTAACTTTAACAAATACTCTGGGGAATCTGTCATTCAACTCATCTTCAAGAGTCCAAGTTGGAGAAGGCTGGTATCTTCCACATTCTAAATTCTCTCATTCTGACAAGGGGGGTGTCTTGGAATTGCTCCATCTTCTAAGAACTGCCACCTTAGCCACTGATAATAGATTTCATACTTGAAAGGTCTGAATGTGTACAGTGGGAAGGGGCGATTACTGTTGCCAATGAGATTTTCTTTTTAAAAGCTGATTTAGGTAATGGCAGCATAATGTTACTCCAGAAGCATGGGTGGGGGTATGACCAAAAAAAAGCCATCCACTCCTCTACAAATGGCCACTCTAAAAACTGTTTTGCTGTCCTAGGTTCAATCTCCATTTTCACTGCTTGTGAATTGAGCCACGAAACAGTCTATTAATGGGAAGCAGTTGACAAAACTTCTATCACATTATGCAATCCGTTTCCATAAGGAAAGGTGGTCAACTTGTGGTCTGATGTGAAAAGCGCTCTGCAAACTAACAATTCAGATCTCTGGAGACAGCAATTTCCCCCTCCGTGCAAACACACATGTCCAGGAAAGTGGAGGGGGGGGAGGGTAAGGACAGAGAGTGAAAAGGAAGGTGATAATCTGCCCCAGTTGGATTGCAGCCTTCAACAGAGAGAAGATACCCCACCCTTGCTATAGAAGAAAATGTTCTCAGCCCCTGCTTCAAAAGGATATTACTTAACTGGACACAACACACAAGCTGTTACTGTCATTTTTGCTTGTCTTGGAAAGCAGTAGAACAGATCCTAATCATTTAGACCACAGCACATTTTTGAAGTTGAATTTTCAGCAGTATAATCCTAGATACTAGCCTAGCAGCAAAACTTCAAAAAGTATCTTGATTTTGTGCTGCTGAATATTCAACTTTTTAAAAATATGCTGTGGTCTTTTTGGTGTCCTGCTGTTATTTAAAATGCAAATGAACAAAATTAGTAGTTCTACCATCTTGAAATTAAAATGTGTCTTTTTATGAGTTAATTTTTAAAACAATGGAAACTGAAAAATCACAAAGTGTCTAATTCTGATTCTAGTGAGATAGTCTGCACTTGTACTGCAATGCTGCAGAAACACTTCAGCACATCTCAGACAAAGAATTTAGTTTTATTTAAGTTTTTTTCTGCTTTGTTATCAAAACTGGCAAAACATAACAAAAAGGATGTGAGAACCAATCTGTGTACCAGTGTTCCCTCTCCTCCTTTCATGAATTTTTGCACTCCCTTTTAAAAAAAACAACAACACACCAATATCCAGGAATTAAAACCCAGATTGTTTTTGTTCTTTGCTTCTGGATCTGTGTTAGCAGCTGCACTCACTCCTTCCACCCTGCCACCTCAATTGAAAACCCTTTGGGAATAGCAGGAGTCACAACCTCAGCATACTCCCTACAGCCATTGATCTACACTGCTTGAAGCCAGCTGGCCACAAGGGACTCAATTACCATCACCTGAGAGATACCCTGCAGGCCTCAAGCACCAGCTTGTTTCAGAAAAGGATTCTTTACCAAAGCATGAACCTCTGGGCTTTGATCAGCTGGGAAATTTTGGTAGGGCTCAGTTTGCAAAGCAAAGTAACACATCTGAGGTCATGAAAAAGGAAGCAATCTCCTGCTCATGTTGTTTGCTAGCTGGAGGTAAACAGACAGCTTTGGCAACAAGATGGCAATAAATGCTTTGTGGATGCAAGACAACTCAAACCAGTACTAATTCCCCCAAACCCACTAGCACCATGGTAACTGATGGCTTCCATGTCAATGGGGCAGTGAATCTTGATCCAGCATGGGTGGGAACTGTGTGGTCCTCCAGAAACTGTTCAACTGCAACTCCCAGAATTCCTCACCATTTGCACTGGCATACTGGCAAGGATGATAGGATCTGCAGTCCAACAACATTTGGAAGGCCACATTTTGACCATTCCTGCACTCTGGGTTTTAGTCTTTACTTTAAAGGTGCTGAACTTTCCAAGCTACTGAACCTTATTCCTCCAAAAGGTTTAGCACCTTGGATAGCTCAAATAAAGTTTGTGCTAAAACCCAGAGTAAATCTTCCTCGTTAAAAACAAGGCAGGATGGCCATCTGTCGGGAGTGGTTTGATTGTGTATTCCTGCATGGCAGGAGGTTGGATTGGATGGAAAGAAGCAGGCATTATGTTCATTTTACTGACTCTTCTTCTCTCTTTTAGTGTGGGGAAATGATATGCAGTTGGGATATCTGTTTTTTTTTTAAAAAAAAAAATCCATAGTCACTAAAGAAATCCCTATTCAATCAGGGTCTTGATCTCTCCAGGCCTCTCACACCCAATGTTAGCACTCCATCCACCAGATTTCATTCTCATTCCTGAAGCTTAATTACCCCTTTAGTAACCATTTATTTGCCACCTATGCAAGCAGGGGTCTTTCCACTACCACCCCCTTTTTTTTTTGGCAGGGCCTGTGAATTATTCACAATGTCCTTGGAGGATCTTCAGTTTGTAAAAGCTGCATCTGCTAACTGGCTTAGTAACACAACAGATTTGCTACTGAATAATTTAAAAAATACATTTTTCTGTTGCCCTTTATTCTGGCCAAATGGGTTAAACACATTGTATTTTCACAAGCTCATGATGATGCAAAACCAAACTGTACTTGCCATTTTATTTAATTCCATGCTTGTCATTACAAATGTTCTTAATGATGGGGAGAAAAACTAAATATATTGAGTCCTTTCCAACTCCTATGGCATCAAACATGGGCAGGGGGGTGGGGGAGTATTTTTGAACAGCTTCTGAAGCATCTATACCAGTAAATATCTCAGCTTGCCATATTACATCTCCAAAGATTCTGAGCATGTTATGCAAATAGTTTATATGTATACAAATCTGGACATGCAGAATTACAGCATTACATGTATGCTATTTGCAAAAGATACCTGACTTCTGTATCTGCACCAAAGGTGTTTGCACCGGTAGGGTAATACATGATGATTTTAACCCTACGATACAAAACTAGGGGGCCTTTCACACTACACAATTTTAACACTATGATTCCACTTTAACTGCCATGGCTGCATCCTATGGAATTCTGGGTTTTGTAGTTTGGTGAGGCACTAGAACTCTCTGACTGAGAATACTCCTCTCTAAAGTGCAAAGGAGAGCCAGTGTGGTGTAGTAGTTTGAGTGCTGGGCTAAGACTCTGGGAGACCAGGGTTCAAATCCCCACTCAGCCACGGAAACCCACTGGTGACCTTGGACAAATCATATTCTCTCAGCCTCAGAGGAAGGCAAAGGCAAACCATCCATGAAAAAAAAGTTGCCAAGAAAATCCTGTGATATGGTCACCTTAGGGTCACCATAAGTCAGAAACAACTTGAAGACACACAACAACAAAACTGCAAATCCTAGAATTGCATAAAATGGAATCTTGGTAGTTAAAATGGAATCATAGCACTATAACTGCTTTGTGAAAGGGCTCTTCACAAGTTCTAAACATTCCCTTCTGGTGATGGGATAGCACTTCTGTGAATCCTTTAATTTATATAATTTATGTATTCAGCAAACTTGAGCTTATCTACTCTGAATTATACAGCTGTGAGGGATTTCAAAAGTAATGTAACAAAGTCCCCTCTCCCATTCCTATGTTGCAAGTTCATGACTGCATCACATACTGGGCTTTCCTAAGAGCTTTCCCAAGAGCTTGGAAAAATTACTTTTTGGTCTGTAACTTCCAGAGTCCTCTAGTCAACACAGCTATTTGGCCCAGCTAGCTGGGAGATTCTAAGAGCTGTCATCCAAAAACAGAGTAAACTTTTGAAGCTCTGGTTCCTACACAGAGGATCTGTGTGCATAGCGATGGCATACCTTGTTAAACAACCCTTCTAGGAAACACTCCCAACATAAAGGGAAACTTCTAAAACTTTGAGGCTAGACTTCAAAATGCTTTTCCAGCATTCCTTCACACAACAAAGTGCAAGACAGACAAAAAAGCCAGAGAACTTGAAGAAAGAAGAAAAAACAATAACATACCGTTTCATCTTCAAGTTTCAGGTGCAGTGTTTTATCCCCTTCTTTGTAATCTTTGATGATTTCTGCTGATTTCCAGACTTCCTCTGGGTCAGGAATCCATACTCTTGTATACTGCAAAATAAAGGAAGGGGTAAAGAAAGACAACTGTTAAGATCAGTGACATAAAGACAGGCCAGCTTGATCAGACCAAAGAGTCATCAAGTCATGGGTGGGGAAGCTCTGGTTTTTCAAATGTTTTTGGCTTATATCCTTGCCCTTATCACCCTTAGGGCCAATGCTAACTTCAAAAACATCTGGATGGCAAAATATCCTTCACCCTGATCCAAGTCCAACATCTTGCTTCCAACCTTGATAGCCAACCAACACTGAATTCTGTAGCTTGAATTCCACAGAATTCTGCAACCTGAATTCTGCAACTTCCCTATGGGAAGTTCACGGGCAGGACATAAAGCCAGCAACTGAATTCCATGCTGGGAGAAAGGCAAGACAGAAAATAAGTAAGTAAATATTACCCCCACGACATCAGTATTTCACTCAGCACCTGTAATTTAAAAGTGCTCTCCTTACAAAACTGGTGAATCAAATACAGTGTTATCTATAGCAATGATTCTCAAACTCTGGTCCTGCTGAAGCTCTAGCCATTTTGGTCAATCGTCAGGAATTTGAAGAGTTTAAGTGTAAAACAGGAGTTTAAGTGTAAAACAGAACTAAAGACTGAGGACCACTGGTCTATACCAGGATGAGATCTGTGTGGTCCTCCAGAGGCTGTTGGATTTCACCACTGGCTCTGCTTCTCAGATACTGTTCAACAACATCTGGTGTGTGTATATGTGTGTGTCCCTCCAAGTCACCTATTGACTTATGGTGACCCTAGGAATTTGATAGGGTTTCCTTAGGCAAGGAACACTCAGAGGTGGTTTTGCCAGTTCCTTCCTCTGAAATATAGACCACAGACCTGGTATTTGTTGGTGGTCTTCCATTCAAATCCTAACCAGGGTTGACCCTGCTTAGTTTCCAAGATCTGACAGGATCTGGTGCCCTTAGGGTACTTAGGCTGCTTGTACAACATCTGGAGGGACACACAATTCTCATCCCAGGGCAACTCTAATAGTGACTCTCCAGGATGTCAGGAGGGCATCTTTTCCAGGCTTGCCTAAAGATGACAGAGATTGTCCTGAGTCCTCTGCATGCACTCTGCCATGCAGATATGGTCTTGGCTAGAAAAATAAAAAGATAGGATTCTGGAACTTTATACTGCTCTGCAGAGAGAACGTCCACAAGTATACTGTAAATTACAGATAACAGTGAACCTTATTAATATATGTCAGGATAATGGGATGTGTAATCACTGAGAAATTCATATTGTAAAGTGCTGTCATGTTATGTAAAGTGCTACTGCCTGCAGGGGCCAGCAGTGAGGGCTAGCTATATGCAGCTGGTGTTGACAAGAAAGTGCTGTTTCCATTAGTCTGTCTGAGAGGAAGTGATACAGCCCTTATCACCCTAGGAAGAACTAGGAAAACCATGTGTGTATGGGAATGGACAACTACATGAATGTGACATAAACATGTACATGTATAAACCAATGTTCCCATCCTCACTGCTATTCTGTCTGTAACAGGTCTCCATGCTATACAGTACTGGATAGTATTGCTGTGACTACTGGCTTTGGAGTCCCTGACTCATTGTAAACATTTCTATAATATGCTTAAGTAAACGACAGTAGTTTAGTCACAGTCTCTGTGTCTGTGTGCTCATTTCATCAGCCTGATGTCTGCAGCATTTGCAACAAGATTTATTCACTGCCTGGTCCTCCTAACATGCTCAGAGGAACCAGTGCAAGCCCATGACAAAATAAATGACTTCCAATAAAAACATATCATAGAGTTGCATTGGAGGACGTAGAAGATGCCTAGAGAAGACACCTCTCTAGGCATTTTCCAGCATGATTCTATGGTATGTGTTTCTATTTTGTGTCTCATAGATAATTGAAACCACAGGTATTGGCAGATACGGGGGTTCGGTGTATTACATTATTTTACCCAGCCAAGGACTCAAAGCCACTTACAAAAGTTAGAACAGATGCAGCTAAAAAAATTTCACATCATACAAAAATTATAAATATAATTAAGCCACCAACAAAATTAAAAGCAGTTCAAATATAACCATTAAAAAGAAAACGATAAATATAAAGAGTATAGCACATTATGAAAAGCCCCTTCAACCCTTAGCAATCAGCCCTCAAAGTCCTGCCAGAATAAAAAGGTCTTTGCCTGCTTATGGAAGGATAGTAGGAAGGTTGCTAGATTAAGCTCTCTAGGAAGGGAGTTCCAGAGCCCAGCACCATGAATCTCTTCCTTCCAACCCAAACACCACAGTCCCATGACACCTTGAAGACTAGCACATTTATTATAGCATGAACTGTCATGGACTACAGTATAGCCCAATTCATATGATGCATGAAGGGCTATGCAGCATATTAGCTATATTATTATTGTTGTTATTGTTATGTATTACAGTCATCCCTTCACATTTGCGGGAGTTAGGTTCCACAGATCCCCGCGAATGTGAAATTCTGCAAATAACAACTGCCCTCCCCCGCTCCCGCCAAAGCGACCATGGGGCCTCTGGAGGACCCGTGGTCACCTCCCCAGGCCTCCCCCTCCCTCCCAAGGCCTTCACAGGGCCTCTAGAGGCCCCGTAGTCACCTCCCCAGGCCTCCCCCTCCTTCCCAAGGCCTTCTTGGGGCCTCCGGAGGCCCCATAGTCGCCTCCCCAGGCCTCCTCACTCCCTCCCAAGGCCACCACAGGGCCTCCAGAGGGCCTCCGGAGGCCCCCTAGTCACCTCCCAAGGCCTCCCCACTTCCTCCCAAGGCCCTCTCGCCCCCTCTCCCACCCCCGGCCCGGCCTCCTAAGGTGGTGAGGCCCCCTCCCCACCCTGCTTCTCTCCCCCCCAGGAAGCAGCCACAGGGCTTCTAAAGCCCTGTCGCTGCTTTTGAGAGCATGGGGGGAGGCCCTCCCAAAACCGCGAATACTCAAAACCACGAATGCTAAATTCGCAAATGTGGAGGGGCAACTGTATTATTATTATCCTGCCTTTCTCCCAATATAGGGATTCAAGGTGGCTAACCATCAGTTTAAAACAATGCACAAATATTAAAAATATAAATATAAATATGAAATTTTAAAAAATATTAAACAATTTACAGTATTAAAACATTAAAATACAATAAGACTATATACACCTTCAAAATCAAACTGCAAAGCACGTACAAACCAGCCTACATCAGACTGTAAATGCTTGATGGCACAAGAATGTTTTTACTTGTGTCTGAAAGGAGAACAGAGATAGGGCCATCCTGGCCTTGCTAGGAAGGGAGTTCCAAAGTCTAGGAGCAGCCACCAAGATACAGTACACATACAGTACACAAGACAGCACCAGAAAGAAATTAAATGCAGAAAGTCCCATCATGACAATTTATAGCATTATTATCCCAACCCAAGCCTCTTTGGGTTAAAACCTCACAGAAACAGAGATGTAGGGACAGAGTGGATCCATGCAAGAACTGCATGCAAAGGGGCAGCGTTCATAAGAACAAGGGTTTACTCAACAACATTCTCACCAAGTGGTAAGAAAACAGCAAAATATACTTGCAAACCAACTACGTTCATACCTTACTAATAGGCTTTTTCTCAATTAAAGTTTCAGCTGTACTCTTATGCAGTATTGTCAGGAAGATAAACGGCTTCACAGGTTCATTTTTTAACAGAGAGATAAATAAGATTTTTCCAAAACAAAGCACCACTTATTAAAGGATATCTCCCATCCCAAAGGCTCTTAGAAAAAGCCATGTGTACAATTTATGATGAATTAACCATGGCATTTAACTGTATTTTCAGAATGGAGAATCGGGAGAAACAAAAACAAACAAAAAAAAGAGCACCCAATGGAATCCGCAGGAAATAAAGGGAAAACATATGTCCAAATGCTCAGTGGATGGCTGTTTTTATTTTGGAAAAAGCCCATGGCTTTAACTATGGTTTCAAAAGGGAGAATCATTTTTTTTCCTTTCTTGCTCTCAGAAAGACAGATCCACACTATACAAATAATCCAGTTTGAAACTGGATTATTTGCCATGGCTCCTTCCAATGGAATCCTGGGATTTGTGGTTTGGTGAGGTGCCAGCATTCTTTGGCAGAGGGCACTAAAGACCTTATAAAATTACAAATCCCAAGATCCAATAGGAAAGAGCCATGGCAAATAATCCAATTTCAAACTGGATTATTTGTGTAATGTGAATAGGGACTGCCTTGTAAAACCTGTTTTCACTTGTTAAATTGTTTAATATGCTTTTGGTCTAGAATAACAGAATTATAGAATCTTAGCAAGACTGACAATAAAGAATACCTTAGAAGAAAGAACAATGATTAAAGGGATCTTGAAGGAGAATAAGGAAATTGTAGAGAAATTGAATGATTTCCTTTCATCAATCTTTGGTGCTGAAGATATAGGAGAAACAGCCATGCCTGAGCTTTATTCAGGAGGGAAGAGTTAGGAACTGATGCAAATAGTAGCGACAAAGGAGAAACTTCAAGACCTCATTAACATATTAACAAAGAAATCAACAGGTTTAGAAGATATTCCCTTGAGAGTTCATAAAGGACTCAAAAGTGAAATTGCTGACCTTCTAAGTAATATATGTAATGTGTCCTCTAGATCAACTTCTGTACTAGAGGAATGAAGAGTGGCCAGTGTCACACCAGTTCTGGAAAAAAGATGTAAGAGAGATAGACTGTCCAATATTTCACAGATGAAAACTGGGATATGTTATTAATGAAGAATACATAAACTAGGAGAGGCTGCAGCAGTTTACTTTTGCCTGAGGCTACTGGAAAGGACAAGATTCTGCCCCCCTCCCCTCCCTTCCCCTCTCCTTTCTTCTCTGCTCCACTGAGTTTACGGAGTACAAATTGCTTTTTTATGTTGAACTGAAGTAAGCTGAGGACAAAGGGGGGAAGTGGAAGGAGAAAAGACAAACTGGGACATTTCAAAGACATCTCCAAACTGGAGCAGTTGGGAGGGTATAGGGAGATCCAGGAAACTATAAGCCATTTTCTATAGGGATCTGGAGCCTGCAAAGTTCAGTGCTGGATTGTGCTCAGTATGCTACTGAGCAACCCCACAGATTCAAACTGTGACCCCCCCCCAAAAAAAAAGCTAAACACCACAATGAGTTCTGAATGCGAAGGCAGCTGCTGTGAACATTAAACTAGGCACTCACCCACTTGAAAGACAAAATACAAGTAGCATGCAGTGGTTGCTGAAATGCCCATCAAGCGTTAATGAAATAGCAATGATGGATTTAAAAAAAAATACTTTGCAGCTCAACAGCAATGGATTTTTACAAGTATGATGTGTAATTATTTCTACGGTTACACAACAGCTAGAGCAGCAGGAGCCCTTTGACGGTCTGTTAATGAAGCTATCCAAATGTATTGCCAGAGCAGCAGTTTTGCCATTGTAAAGACAGAGGGAAGGGAAGGAGGAGAAAAAGGAGGAGAGAAAGGGTATGCATGCAACTTCACAATGCTGCACCCCATTCTGTACCTCTCAACACCTCCAAGGTCTGCAGATGCTGTCAGGGCTCCTACTTTTAATTGCCATTGAAAAAAAGCACCGCTAAGAATGTTGACATTTATTGTTCACAGCGGGTTCATTTAATCACAGTGCTCCACTGTTTTCCTTCTGTGAATCCTGAGCCAGTCAGATGCCTGCCAGCCATTTCTAGAAAAAAAAACTGATTCACTTATAAAACAACATTCAGTTATAAAACTGAATTCAGTTATAAAAACTGATTCAGTTATAAAACAATAAAACTCTGCTTGTTGCAGAGGGTGGAGCTTCTGTGAGTTTGAATTTTTTTAAACTCCTGGGAAAGGCTGCTTGTTGCAGAGGGTGGAGCTTCTGTGAGTTTGAATTTTTTTAAACTCCTGGGAGAGGCTGCTGGTTGCAGAGGTGCGGGCCTAACGGCGCGCGAGTTTGAGTAGCCAAGCCCCCCCCCCCCCCAAAAGCATACTTAAAAATACAGCATAGAGTTTTCAGCATTAACTAAGAGTTCTTAGATTACCTAAAAACTCTCACCATGGACACTGAGGGGACTATCGCGGTCACCTGCAATACTTGTGCAATGTTTGTCTTCTTGGCTACAGACATGGGGAACTTCACATGTACCAAGTGCAAGTTGGTAGCCCTCTTGGAGGAGAAAGTACAGCAGCTGGAGACACGGGTAGCTACACTTCAACAGATTCGTGAGCAAGAGGTTTTCCTGGACTGAACAGAACAAACACTCTTGGACGGGGACCGCACAGAGGAACTGGCTGGGGAGGAGAGGATCACTCCACAGACACAGGAGGTAGACAGCTAGAAGAATGTCACACACAGAACAAGAAAATCCAGGGATACTTCAAGCAGCTTGCAGCTACAGAATCGATTCGAAGCCCCCTCTCTTATCAAGGACAATGAGGAAGAACAGCATGGACATACTTCAGAGGCAGAACAGGGGACCTTGAGAGGACCACCGCAAGGAACAGCAGCTGCGAAGCCTCGGCGGAGGCGTGTGGTGGTGGTGGGAGACTCCTTGCTGTGAGGTACAGAAGCAGTGGTTTGTGGGCCTGACAAGATGTCTCGGGAGATGTGTTGTCTCCCTGGGGCAAAGATCCGTGATGTGACGGAGCGGCTAACAAGACTCGTCAAGCCTACAGATCATTGCCCCTTCCTTTTGGTCCATGTGGGAACCAATGATACGGCAAGGCACAGCTTTCTGAAGATCAGAAGAGATTATGAGGCTCTGGGAAGGAAGCTGAAAGAAATGGATGCACAGGTTGTCATCTCGTCTCTTCTGCCAGTTGAAGGGCATGGTCCAGGAAGAGAGAGAAAAATAGCCGACATAAACAACTGGCTCCGTAGATGGTGTCGCTGAGAACAATTTGGATTCTTGGATCATGGGGTGCGCTTCCATGAGGGGGGACTTCTGGCAAGAGATGGGGTGCATCTCACACCAGTTGGCAGAAACGTTTTTGCCTACAGTCTCAAGAATTTGATCAGGAGGGCTTTAAACTGAGTCATATGGGGGAGGGAGACAGTATTCTGGAAGGCAAAAGGGCTGGAGAAAATAGTCAAACTGCCATAGAGGGAACAAGGCAAACAGCGCAAGGACCCAACAGTGTGAGGCAAAAAAACTTGCACAGGCAGCAAGTAAAGGGAACACATGGTCTTAGATGTCTCTACACTAATGCACAGAGCATGGGAAATAAGCAAGGTGAACTTGAACTCCTAGCACTACAAAACAAATATGATATAATAGGCATTACTGAAACCTGGTGGGATGAGTCTCATGGTTGGAATGTAGGAATAGAGGGGTATAACCTTTATAAGAGAAACAGACCAAACAGGAAAGGAGGAGGAACAGCATTATATGTCAAGGATATTTACACCAGTGAAGAGATCCATGACATCAATACTGGAAGCCAGGTGGAGAGCATCTGGATAAATATTAAAGGGGAGGGAAACAACACGGATGTTACTGTGGGACTCTACTACAGACCCCCAAGTCAGACGGAGGAATTGGATGATGCCTTTCTAGAACAGATGAACACACACGCAGAAAGGAGAGATGTAGTAGGGATGGGTGACTTCAACTATCCTGATATTTGCTGGCAATCTAACTCAACCAAAACTTCAAGGTCTAGCAAATTCCTTACTTGCCTGGAAGACAATTTCATTGTCCAAAAGGTGGAAGAGGCAACAAGGGGGTCAGCTATTTTAGATCTGATCCTAACCAACAGGGATGACCTGGTTAATGGGGTGCAAGTGGTGGGATCCTTAGGTGAGAGTGATCATGTTCTCCTGGAGTTTGTTATACAATGGAAAGGAGAAGCCAGGCATAGTCAGACATGCATTCTTGACTTTAGGAGAGCTGATTTCAATAAACTCAGGGAAACACAGGGGGTGATCCCATGGTCAGGAATACTAAAAGAGAAGAGACTTCAAAATGGATGGGACTTTCTCAAAAGGGAGATACTGAAGGCACAATTTCAAACAGTACCATTGAGGAAGAAAAATGGGAGGTGTCTCAAGAAACCAGGATGGATGACTAAAGAAATATCAACAGAGCTAAGTTTTAAACGGTACATGTATAAGAAATGGGAAAAGGGGGAAATCACCAAAGAAGAATTCAAACAGATAGCGAACAGATGTAGGTGTAAAGTCAGAAAAGCTAAAGCACAGAATGAGCTCAGGCTTGCTAGGGAGGTTAAGAACAATAAAAAGGGGTTTTTTGGGTATGTTCACAGAAAAAGGAGGAAGAAGGAGATGGTAGGGCCACTATGCGGAGAAGATGGCAAAATGCTAACAGGGGACAGAGAAAAGGCAGAATTACTCAACACCTTCTTTGCCTCAGTGTTTTCAGAAAAGGTAAAGGGGGACCAACCTGAGGATAAAAGTACAGAAGACACAACAGGGGAAATCCAGCACAGAATAAGCAAAGAGGTAGTACAGGAATTCCTTCTTAATCTAAATGAATTTAAATCTCCAGGACCAGATGAACTACATCCAAGAGTATTAAAAGAGCTGGCAAATATAATCTCAGAGCCATTGGCAATAATCTTTGAGAACTCCTGGAGAACAGGAGAAGTCCCAGCAGACTGGAGGAGGGCAAATGTTGTCCCTATCTTCAAAAAGGGGGAAAAAGAGGATCCCAACAATTATCGTCCAGTTAGTCTGACATCAATACCAGGGAAGATTCTAGAGCAGATCATTAAACAGAGAGTCTGTGAACATTTAGAAGGCAATGCCATAATCACAAAAAGTCAACATGGGTTTCAGAGAAACAAGTTATGCCAGACTAATCTGATCTCTTTTTTTTGATAAAATTTCCAGCTTGGTAGATGAAGGGAATGCTGTGGACATCGCATACCTTGATTTCAGTAAGGCCTTTGACAAGGTTCCCCATGACATTCTTGCAAACAAGCTTGTCAAATGTGGGCTAGACAAGTTAACTGTTCAATGGATTTGTAATTGGTTGACCAGCTGAACCCAAAGGGTGCTCAGCAATGGCTCCTCTTCATCTTGGAAAGATGTGACCAGTGGGGTGCCACAGGGTTCTGTCCTGGGTCCAGTGCTATTCAACATCTTTATCAACGACTTGGATGAGGCAATTAGGGACATACTTAGCAAATTTGCAGATGACACCAAATTAGGAGGAGTAGCTAATACCCTGGTGGGCAGGATCAAAATTCAAGATGACCTGGATAAACTGGAGAGCTGGGCCAAAGCTAACAAAATGAAATTCAATACGGAGAAATGTAAGGTACTGCACGTAGGGCGAAAAAATGAAATCCATAGATATAGGATGGGGGAGACCTGGCTGAATGAGACTACGTGTGAAAGGGATTTAGAAGTCCTAGTAGACCACAAGTTGAACACGAGTCAACAGTGATGCGGCAGCTAAAAAGGCCAATGCGGTTTTGGGCTGTATCAATAGAAGTATAGTGCCTAGATTAAGGGATGTAATAGTGCCACTCTATTCTACCTTCAATAGAAGTATAGTGTCTAGATCAAGGGAAGTAATAGTGCCGCTCTATTCTGCCTTGGTCAGACCTCACCTAGAATACTGTGTCCAGTTCTGGGCACCACAATTCAAAAAGGATATTGACAAATTGGAGCGTGTCCAGAGGAGGGCGACTAAAATGGTGAAAGGTCTGGAAACAATGCCTTATGAGGAGAGACTTAGGGAGCTGGGTATGTTTAGCCTGGAAAAAAGACGGTTAAGAGGTGATATGATAGCCCTGTTTAAGTATTTGAAGGGGTGTCACGTTGAGGATGAATTACGCTTGTTTTCTGCTGCTCCAGAGATTGGAACACGGAGCAATGGATGCAAGCTACAGGAACAGAGATTCCACCTCAACATTAGAAGGAACTTTTTGACAGTAAGAGCTGTTCGGGAGTGGAACGCACTCCCTCGGAGCGTGGTGGGGTCTCCTTCCTTGGAGGTCTTTAAACAGAGGCTGGATGGCCATCTGTCGGGGATGCTTTGATCGTGATTTCCTGCATGGCAGGGGGTTGGACTGGATGGCCCTCCTGATCTCTTCCAACTCTGCAATTCTATGATTCTATGATTCAATAGAAAAAAACATACACGTTTCTAGTCCCCAGTGGTCGAGGAGAGTTTTGCAATATGTGGGCAATACAGTGAATCCACAGAAATGTAAACCTTCTCTAGAACTGGTGCCTGAACATTAGAAACAACTAGAAAATCTGTACAGTATTAATGAAGGCTTCAGAAGCTTTCCCAGACAACCCCAAGGGACTTGGGGTAGGGTAGTACCTCGATCTACACCTGAAACTCCTTCCTGGAGAAACAAAGGTAACACGTCTCCTTTGGACTATACATGGCTAGCTTTACATATACAGCACCTAAAAGTTGTTTCCAGATGCAACAGTACAGAGACATCTTGAAAAATCCAATGATCTTTGCCTAACAAAGGGGCCCATGGCTTCACAAAGGAACAGAGATGTGTTGGATACAAAAGAGGTTACCTCACTGCTCCAAAAGGATTTAAATTTTACTGTCCTTTGTCTCAACTCCACAAGGCCAAGAACTAGGAGTGGCCTCTGTCTGCATGAGATTCCTCATCTGAACAACAATGTAAATAACATCTGAAACATGTACGCCTGTGATTCCAACATCGTCTTCTTTTTTTCTTTCTTTCTTTTCAACATCTTTTGCCTGATGAAGAAGTCAATAGAACTTTGAAAGCTTCCATCATGGGATTTGCATTTTGGTTGGCCAATAAAAGTATCACTTTTTGTGGATTCTGGAATGTGTTCTCCTTCCTACAGAGGTTGGAATAGTGCCCTCTCTGCTAACCTTTTGTAGGCAGGTGAACAGCATTTTGCTTCAACAGGCCTTTGATGGCTAACTTTTCAGATCCTTTCAGAATATGCTGTACTGTTTATTTCTTGCTTTCTTTTTTCATGGTCATGCATTTAACTGCTTTTAATTCTGTTGTTATTTTAATTTTTAATTTTTGTATGATATGAATTTGAAAGCTGTCGCTGTTTTAAGCTACCTTGAGCCCTAGACTGGGGAAAAGTTGGAACAACAACATCTTATCTACATATAATGGATCAAATGTAGCATTGCTTTGCAGAGTGGGACAGGAGATAAGGAGGGGCAATTCTAAAGGAAGATTAGACCAAGTTTAGACATAAAGTTTGCTGAGTTCTTCCTTACAGTTGAGAGAAAGAAAAAAAATTATCAGCTCATCCAGACTGGTAAAAAGCTTTAGGAGCTGTATCTGGATCAGAGTGTTTTTATATATATATATATATATATATTCAAATGGTTAAAAGTTTTCCCATACCTTGGATCAATCAAGGATCAGAACAGAGATTACAGTCAAGAAATCAGAAGACTAGGACTGGGAAGGGCAGCTATGAAAGAACTAGACAAGATCTTAAAGTGCAAAGATATAAAAGTGAACACCAAAGTTAGGATCATCTAAGCCACTGTATTACCCATCGCCAAGTATGGGTGTGAGAGTTGGATAATGAGGAAAGCTGATAGCAAGAAAACCAACTCATTTGAGATGCTGTGCTGGAGAAAAGTGCTGCGGATACTGTGGATGGCCCAAAAGACAAACAAATGGGTCCTAGAACAGATCAAGCCTGAACTCTCCCTAGAAGCCAAGAGGTTGTCATACATTGGCCACATCATGAGAAGGCATGACTTACTAGAAAAGACAATAATGCTTGGACAGGTGGAGGGCAGTAGAAAGAGAGGAAGACCATATACCAGATGGACAGACTCAATGAGGGAGACCACAGCCCTGAAGCTGTAGGACCTGAGCAGAATGGTTGAGGACGGGGGTCTTGGTGGTATCTCATTCACGGGGTTGCCATGAGTTGAAATCGACTCAAAGGCAGTTAACAACAACAACATACTTCCTATCATGGTTTATTTCCTGGAAATTTCTTGGACCAACTGGGCCTTTTGAAATCTAGGGCAGGAGGTATCTTTGGTTTTTTAATTGCCTGGAGATCCTGACATCAGCAGGTATATCGTCCCATTCTCTTCATTCTTCCTATGCCTCTGGGAGTCCCACTGGTGGTGTATTACATGGGGAAGGATGGGGAGGGAAGGAAACCTTGCCTACATCATTTTTTACCATGCCTCCAACAGCACATGAAATTCCAGTCTGTTTATAGCAAAACTGGATACCAGGGATGGGGGTGGGGAATGCAACAGCCTGATGTTTTCTGGGATTATTGGCTATCTAGAGAAGCCCTCTGTTTGAATATAAATCCCCCATCATTGGTTTGGCATAGTGGAGAAGCAGCAAGAAAATTTTCAAAACATCAGTCTGGCAAATAGCCAGTGAAGTCCATAGGTTTTCTCATGTGGAGCTCATAATTTTTTTAAAAAAAAAAAAGTATGGATTTCCCCTTTTCACACTCCTACTTAGGAAGCATGAGCACAGAAACACAGGTTGCCTACCTGAAACTTGTGGTTCTTTGAATGGTCATATGTGAGCTCATACATATGGGGCCATTCTATGCCTTCACAGATGTTTGAAAGCTTCTACAGCTGTGTTTTGGCAGTAACTCTATCTTCTTGCCTGTAAGCATATAAGCCAAGCGCTCCCACTGAAACTCAGTTCTAAGTCTGTCATCACAGGAGAAAGGCACAGCAGGAAGAGGGGTGGAGGCAGGTGGTGGCCGACACAGGCATGGGTAGATAGCCACTGAAGCCATATGAAACAGTTCCAGCCTGCAAAGGCCGCAGTCTGGAGAGCCTCTTCCTACAGCAGAGCTTTAAAACAGGAAGCTCTGTTACACTTTGCTTGCCACGTAAAGGACTGGCAAAACGGGCATGAGTCAACCAGATGGTCCTTCTCCAGGCAGAGGAGACAATGGACTTTTTCCAGACGAACCTAAAATCCGGAAGAAGCTGTCAGGAGAGGAACGCAGCTGCTCCGCGGCAGGGGAGAGTTTCTGACGATGTCATCCCTCTCCCGTTACCCTCCGTGTTCTTTCCGTGTTGCATGGAAGGAAACGGCGCCACTTTTTATTCATGATCCATGAATAAAAAGTGGTGCCGTTTCCTTCCATGCAACATGGGAGGAACACAGAGGGTAATGGGAGAGGGACGTTGTCGTCAGAAACTGCCCCCTGCCGCGGAGCAGCTGTGTTCCTCTCCCGATGGCTTCTTCCGGATTTTAGGTTTGTCTGAAAAAGTTCAATGTGTGACTGTCCTCCTAATCATCCTACCAAGATGGTATACAAAAAGGAACTGAATTTCAGTGAGAATGCAAGGCTTAAATGCATGTGGGAGAAGTGGCAGGGTTACCACTAAAACACAGATCTAGAAGCTTCCAAACATCTCTGTGCAGGTGCAGAATGATCCCATATGTGTAAGTCACAGAGATCACAAAGAAGAACCAGAACAATGCTTGCATCCCCTGTCATCATGTATGTGTGCAGAATCACTGAAGTAGGCCCAAGTGGTACAAGTGAACCATTTTGACCCCAGTGACACTGTTATGACAGCTGAAACAGCTGCCAAATTTGAGGACCAATTTTCAAGAGATGTTACATTACTGCTGGGCCACAGTGGTTTTCTTTTTTAAAAAATATCCAAAAGAACCTTTGCCTCTTTTGATGGAGGCCACTAACTAGCTGCACATAGGAGAATATGCACATCACATGTGGGCAAATACATGCACTAAGAATTTGGGCTTGTCTAGACGAGAAACTATAATGCAGATTGATGTGCATGATTGCAAATTTGCAGCAGTGCTCATTTGTTTCCACAGTCTTTTGGCAAAATCTATTGCACACGAAGCTACTCGCATTTGAAGGGCACACAATGTGAATGAAGATGGTGGCCGAGAGTACAGTGCATTGTTATTCTCCACACATGTTGTAGCTGCTGCACTTTCCACTTCTGCCCCTGCCAAGAATGCACAGCATCCCGAATTGGATGTCCAGATGTGTGATAATGTGCAAGCTCACACATTATTCAAAAAACTTCAGGAAAAGCCACAGTAGATGGAGTTTCTGGTCCCCCTCCTTCTGAATACCATGAATCTCACTCACATCCTATTAGGACAAAAGGTATTCTACTGAAATTCTGTGAGGAGTATTTTCACTATCTAGACAACCCCTTTGTTTTAAAGAGGGTAAGCAGACTAGCCTGGCCCTCCTGCCCTCTTGCAATAGTTTATTTCCCCTTTTCCCCAATGACCCTTCCCATTTCATAATGTGCCAGCCCTGAATAATGAATTAAGTCTCTAGATTAAGAGTAAATGCTTCAGACTGTCATGCCAGATGTTCAGCTCCACACCAGTGTATTTTGTCATGTCTCTTTCAAATGCTTCAAGGAATTATTCTTAAAGTGTATCATCCATCAGTTGTGGGAGGAGGGAAGAGAATAAATTTGTAACAAAGGGAAGTAACGTACTAGATATTGGTATGAAGAAATACTACAGTCTCATTGTCAGCAGATGCCTTCACTCACTAAAGGCCCTTTCACACTACACAATTATAGTGCTATGGTTCTGCTTCAACAGCCATGGCAACACTCTGTGGAAACTTCGGGCTCAGTTACAGGGCAGTTTTTATTGTGATAGTTTGCGCTTTAGTGCATTTTCGCACAGTGCTGCATAGTTTACATGATTTACTGCAAAATTGGTTGATCTGTTTAGTTTTCTGCTTTCTAGTTCACACAGACAAAGGTGGGGGGTGTGGGCTCCCAAGCACATCTGGGGGAAGATGTCAGGAAGCTGAGAGGGATGGAGGGAAAGAGAGAAAGAGAGAGAAAGTGCTGGCACCTTTCCCTCTTCTGATTACTAGAGGAATGCCTGCTAGTTTTCATCCCTTAGCAGGGAGTGCTCCTTCTTCTTCCCAAAGTAAGAAGGGTGGGAGGAAGGAGGCAGAGGAGCAGATCACTGCCAGAGGAGCAGATCGCTACTCAATCTTTCTCTCTCTCTCATACATACACACACAGAGAGGGGGGGGGGGACAGGCTAACTGGGGATTCCTCAGCCCCAGCAGCCAAGCAAGCCGGTAGGCAGACAGCTGGGCGATTGGGATGGGAATAGCACTGGCTGGATCTTTTCTGTGGCTGGAAACAACAGTGGCTGGATCTTTTCATCTGAGGCTCCTCCATCCCCTCCCTGGTCAGTACAACCAATCACGGCTCAGCTCTGCTGTTGTTGTTGTTTCGGTAAGATTGCTGGTAATTCACACAGACTTTTGCAAAATGATACTTCACACAATCAATAGTGTGCTAAGTCACGTTACTTTTTCAAAAAAGTCAGGAAAAGTAGCGAAAGCCCTTATGCTACTTTTGAGTTTTTGAGCTCCCCCCCCCCTTCTGAATGAGGCAATATTGTGTTGCGATGTGTGTGAACTATTAGGAATCTTAGTGAATTCTTCATGGACTTATTTTGCTGTGTAAACGGGGCCTTGGGGTTTATAGTCTGGTGAGGCACTAGAGTTCTCTGGTTTGCTGTTGTGTGCCTTCAAGATGTTTCTGACTTATGGTAATCCTAAAGCGAACCTAGAGAGCCAGCGTGGTGTAGTGGTTTGAGCATTAGAGTATGACTCTAGAGATCAGGGTTCAAATCCCTGCTTGGATATGGAAACCTACTGAGTGACCTTGGGCAAATCACACTCTCGGCATCAGTGGAAGGTAATAGTGAACAAATCTCTGAACAAATCTTGCCAAGAAAACCCTGTGATAGGTTTGCCTTATGGTCACCATAGGTTGGGAATGAATCAAAGGTACACAACAACAACAAGGGAAACCTATCACAGGGCTTGCTTGGCAAGATTTCTTCAGGGGAGGTTTGCCACTGCCTTTCTCGGAGGCTAAGACTTACTCAAGGCCACCCAATGGGTTTCCATGGCTAAGCAGGGATTTGAACCCTGGTTTCCCAGAGTCCTAGCCCACCACTCAAACCGCTACACCACACTGGCTCTCAGAGTTTTCTGGTGTCGAATTGTCATAGAATCATAGAATTGTAGAGTTGGAAGAGACCACGAGGGCCATCCAGTCCAACCCCCTGCCACACAGGAAATCACAATCAAAGCATCCCCGACAGCCTTCTCTAAACTGCTAATCCCATGACTCCATAGAGTGGAACCACGGCAGTTCAAGGGGAATCATTGTGCTGTAATTACATAGTATGAAAGGGCTCCAGTTGTCAGAAACTATGGAAGTAATGCTGTTGCCTATACCAAGTTACTTATTTTAGTTATGAGGGGGGGGGATAAAATTATATTTCAAAATTAACATAAGTAGTAAGGATGAAGTCATTTTTTTTTTACTGGGAGCAACAAGCTATATTTCATAGCCCCTTTTAGAAATTACTTACAAAGGGTTTGTTGAAAGGCATATTCAAGGTTTTATGCCATTTTCATATAAGACTGTGGGTTTTTTTTTTAAGGGCAACTTAAAGTAAATGAAAATGTAATGTGAAATACATCAATCACTGCAATGAGCTCTTTTTTTAAACACTGTAAGGCGTAACAATGAATTACTTTTCCAGCACTATAATTGGTGACAGGAATGAATTACAGGTATTCACAAAAATTGTATATAGCATTCTAAACTCTGTGGCAGTGGATTTAGACAGCAGGGAATTCTTGGAGAAGGATATTAAAGTATGTTTTCCTGTTAATAATTTTTTCTCCCTTCATTCTTCTCCAAATGGACCCACATAGGACAACATATTGCTAACAGGCATGTACATTTGTGTATTTCTTTGCCTTCCCCATCAATATCCCTCCCTAATAATTTTAGCAAAAGTTTCATGTTCTTTGATAAATGGCAATTTCATGAAATAGTACAAAATGTGTTATATGTTACAAACATGAAAACTGCAGGAGTGATGTGCTGAAATCAGTGCATAGGGAAGGCAGCTCTGGCCGAGAATGACAAATCAAAGATAAGAAAGGGTTTTTGAAAAGGCTTATAAAGAATATCACACTTTTAAAAGACTGGTCATAAGGGCGAGTTTTCATCTTACCCACAAACTTTACATAAATAGAAAAGGACCCTTGGAAAATTAGAGTACCTTTACAAGCAGGGATATGTAAAATTCTTTATATATTGAATAGAGAAATACAGAGGAAAGGGCTATCAAAACTAAGAGAAACTGAGCTCTGCAACATTCATTATACCAGTAATTGGGCAAACTAAACCCATTTATATATTTTTTTGTTTTTTCTAATGTATTCACTCCTTTAGTGACTGGCAAGAGAAAGAAAGAAAAAAACAATCTTCACCATGTGCTCTAGTACCATTAAAGCCCTGTCCTTCCAGAATGGAAGTCTGTCCCAGAGCTTCAAAAAGTTGCTTTTTACAATTATTAACCCCAACTGCCATAAGTAGTGTTGTTGTTGTCTGTGGGATTCTGAGAGCTGCAGTTCAAAAAAGTAATTTTTTCCAATTGTAATCTGACTCCCATCAGCATGGCTAAGATTATGTTGTGTACTGGCTTCTTCAGACTCAGTGATCAGCAGTTTCAGAGTTAAAAACAGAAAACTTTATTTACACAGTAATCCAAAGAGCTAGCCCTACAAGCTGGAATGTGTCCAGAGGAGGGCAACCAAAATGGTGAAAGGTCTGGAAGCCAAGCCCTATGAGGAGCGGCTTAGGGATCTAGGTATGTTTAGCCTGGGGAAGAGAAGGTTGAGAGGTGACATAGAATCACAGAATTGTAGAGTTGCAAGAGGCCACAGGGCTCATCCAGTCCATGATAGCCATGTTTAAATATTTGATGGGATATCACACTGAGGATGGGGCAAGCTTGTTTTCTATTGCTCCAGAGACTAGGACATGGGGCAATGGACTCAAACTACAGGAAAAGAGATTCCACCTAAACATTAAGGAGAACTTCCTGACAATAACATCTGTTCGGCAGTGGAATACCCTGCCTCAGATTGTGGTGGAGTCTCCTCCTTTGGAGGTTTTTAAACAGAGGCTGGATGGCCATCTGTCATGAGTGGCTTGACTGTGTATTCCTGCAGGGCAGGGGGATGGATTAGATGGCCCTTGTGGTCTCTTCCAACTGTATGATTCTATGATAAGATTGTTGCTCTGAATGAAACCTAACTAACAAACAGTAAACTAAAAGCATTCTACAACCTACAAAATCTGGCAGGCTATATAGGCTATCTGGCAGGCTATGGCTATCCATCATTCCCACTCTCAGGTCCCACCATACCTGGGCTCAGCCTACTTTTCCCATAGCTGAGTCCAGGTGCTGGTTTTATCAGACAATCCCTTACATAAAGCATATACTCCCTTTTCCCAGTTAGAATACATACTTGTCAGCAAGTACAAAGGAATGCAAACACAATTAGTCACAAAGCGATACATCAAAACTGAACTTGGCAGGGAAAGGTCATGTCTGGGACCAATCCTGACAGATTAGCTGCGACATGAAATTTCTTTTAACAAACAGTCTCCACCTATGGCTATTTCACCAAGTCATTAAACTCCAATTTCCCCTCTTCATTTTCCATTTCTCCCTTCCCCTATCCCTTCTTTTTGTATTTCGCCCATCTGATTGTAAACTGTTCTAGCAGTGGCATGTCTGGGTTTTTTAAAAAAATAATGCTTAAATAAAAGTAATATATACATGAATGCAACCACACCACCAGATTCATGAAGGAAATATCTCCCTACACCTATCTAGACATTTGGAGGAGGGGAGAGGACACAGCAGAACCAGCTATCATTAGGAGGAGTGAGGCGAATGCCTCAGGCAGCACATGGGTGGTAGCCCCACATTATGCTTTTCCTAAAGATTGTCCAGATGTTTCCCTGTTGGGAGTCAGAACAATGTGTTCCATGCCCCCAGTCTGGCCTGTTGTCTTGTGTGGTGGGGGGTACTATCCCATCTCCAGCGCTGAAGTCTTGTGCCAGTACAGTCCGCTTTTGTGCATGGGCTGGGGAGAGGGATGCCATCTTGTCCTTAGCCTCTGGAGCCAGATGTCTTATAGTAATAGCAATAGCATTTATATTTATATACCGCTTATCAATGCAAAGCACTCCCTAAGCAGTTTACAATGTGTTAGCTAATCATCCTCAACAAGCTGGGTACTCATTTTACTAACCTACGGAAGGATGGAAGGCTGAGTCAACCTGGAGCCCTGTAAGATCGAACTTACAATGTTGTGGCTGCAGTACCAGCATTTAACCACTGTACCACCAGGGCTGCAGTCTTGGCTCTGGGGCTCAGATACCCTTAGTCTCCCCACTTACCAATGATGATTGAGGGTACTAGGCTCAGATAGTGAGTCAAAATCTCTGCCTCTAAATGCCTCTAAATTGGCATTAAGCACAGGAATACAAGTTTTTTTAAAAAATACAAACAGTGGGGGAGGAAGTGAGCAGTGTTAATGGCAAGTAGAAAGGGACCATGACCTTGACAAAAACCTGCCCTGTTGAAGCTATTATTTGCATAGAAATATAACTCCCAATGTAGCCAAGAGAATCTTCCCTTTTTTTTCATTGGGGTCACATTATGGTAGAAGAATAAAGCCAAATCCACACTACACAAATAATCCAGTTTGAAACTGGATTATTTGCCATGGCTCCTTCCTATGGAATCCTGGGATTTGTAGTTTTGCAAGGTCTTTAGCCTTCTCTGCCAAAGAGTGATGGTGCCTCACCAAACTACAACTGACAGGATTAAATTCTCCCTTTCTGCTCTCATTCCCACCCACCCACCCCATCACTTCTGTTTGCATTTTTCAGAAACAATAATAGCACACAAATTAACATCAAATTTAGTTTGGTCTTATCCTTCTAAATTATTCTAGAATTTGTCCCATAAATTGATGTATAGAGATATAAATAGCATAGTTTAATTTCCCAGTTTAGCTCCATTCTTCTCATTTAACCCAATACAGGTCGACCTCTGTATCCATGGGTGATACATTTCAAGATCCCATGTGGATATGTGAAACCATGGATAATAGGGGACCCTATTAATTTCAATGACACGAATGCCAGAAGTTGACCACAGAATCACACTGGAGGACCTAGAAATGCCTAGAGAGAACATACCGTATGTTTTTGGATGTGGATAAGTGAAACCAAGGATAGAGAATCCATGCATATGGGGATTGACCTTATCTTCTTTGCTATTGTAGTTATGAATCGTAATTAATTATTTTTTGTGACTAAATTTGTAAAACAAAAAGTTCAGTCCCTTATTCAGACCCCCTCAGAATCCTATGGTAACCTCACAATATACTGTACAGGCTAACAATACCAACAAGTGATTTATTTAGCCTATAGACTTGGCACTGTTGTTTCTGTAGCTGCCCCATCTCCCTTTTTTAAAAAAACACCAAATTCTTGCCATTTTGCATGAATTTCATCTTCTATTGTTTCAGTCAACAGAAGTGCAAACTGCTTGCACTGAGTGTTGTCAGAGCAATTTGTTATGAATCGCACTTCATAAAAGACGACCTGACGAGTATTTTGAAGTACACCCACATTAATAAATGTTCCCACTGGCTTCTGGATAACAGACTGGAGTACCAGGACTTTGACACAAAAACAAAACACTTAAGGATGAGCACATAATCTGTGCCTCTGCTGTTAACCATTTTAAATAGGATGAGTGAGAAGCAGTTAATGCGTGAAGACCTTTTCTTGAAAGAAGTATAGTTGTATGAGCTCAAGAGGAATCTGAAAGAGCAGGCAGTACCCGGAGACAAGTTCCTGACACTAAATCCATCTCTAAAGAGGATTTAAGTTACTCTTTAAGAGCTAACAAATAAAGTTCAGGAACTGTTCAAGTGGATAGTAAGGTTTGTTGTACCACACTGCAGCGTGCCATCTCAATTCTCATGTCAATAACAGTTAATTCACGAACTGAACTATGGGGTAGAACAACAACAGTGTGCCGAAAGAAATATATTGAGCCATTTGTAAGAAGTATCTGTGAACACAAACAGCCCACCCAAACAGGAGGCTTCTTGCTGTTCCTATAGTGTTCTGACCTTGCTTTGTCCCCCTCTTAAGAGCCATGGGCAATTCTGTGGGCAGGTTTAAACCAAATGACTTTTTTTAAAAAATAAAACCACTCCTGGTTTTTTAAATTGATTATTCATAGAATCATCGAGTTGGAAGAGATCACAAGGGCCATCTAGTCCAACCCCCTGTCCTACAGGAATACACAATCAAAGCACTAAAAAAAATACTCATTTTTTTAAAGTCTGGCTACTATTGCTATTTTCCAACCCTCTTACTAGAACAACAATGACTGTTTAAATTTTAACATTTTAAGTTTAACAGTTTATTGGCAGTTGTTCATTGCTAGACCAGTATCTAATGTCAGTTGCCCCTTTTTAATCACTTTATTTTATAGTGGAAGCAATGCCATTCAGAAACAAATCCTTCAATTAACAGAAGTTCAACCAAAACTACTTGTTTTAAAAGCACACTTTTTAAAAGAACAATTTATTATTTAAGCTAGTGGCCATAACATCTGAACTGAGCATTTTGCTACTTAATTTTCTGATTTAGTCCTATATTAGTTTTAATGTGCGTGTGCGCACACACACACAAAACTGGTTTAAACAAAAGAAGAAGCGGCCTGGAAACCCAAAGAAACCCAAAACTTTCAGGGAGTGGGGTTAAACCTGTTTTTTCCCAACCCTCTCTGGGGGTGTAACTGAATCTTCAAGAAAAACAGACATATAGTAGAATTACCTATGGTACTTTGGGAGGGATCTGCCTTCTTTTCCCCAATACCTCCACTTGCATATGGGTCATTGTACTACTTTGCATCAAACATCTTACTTTTTAGGACCAGAACTCACAGAATCTGCCAACCAGTAGCTTTTCCAGGCTCTGGTCACTAGGAACATAGCAAGCTGCCTTACACTAGGCTAACTGTTCCAGTAGTGTCTGTTTAAATGGTAGGTAACCTAGCGCCCTCTGGAAGTTTTAGACTAATGCTTCTTATGCTATTTGATGTGAGGGACCAGCAGTTTTTTTGGTCCAGTGTGCCAAGGACAGTACTATGTTTTCGCCCATTGGCTATAATTGTTTCTTGCTAGAAATTCTCCAGGTATCAGCAGCTGATGGCTCATGGTCCAGCACTGCCCCATGGACCAACAATCTGAGTAGTAATGTTTTAGACTATGAGTTACAAGCCTTAGCCAGTACCACCAATGGTTAGAGATTCTATAAACTGTAATCTATAATTTCTGCTAAGCACTAGGTCACTTAACCCTGCTTTATTGGCAACAGATTTCCAGGAACTCAGATGGAGAGAAGTCTTTTCCATTAGTGGCTCTGCTTCTTATTCCAGGTGTGACTTTTATTTAGGAAAAATTAAGTCATGCAGACTCAAGGCGTAATCTGTGTTCCTCCGAGAGCTGCTAGTTGCTGCAGATTATGAAAGTAAAGCTTTTTTGTTCTAAAGAGGTTTGGTCCCATCTTTAGGAAGAGTGAAACGCTACCACAGGTTGCAGATGCTGGAGAGCAGCTGGAGAACAATGCAACGTATAGAGCTTTGAAAAGTTACTTGTTCAGATTACGATTGTGCTGAGAAATTCTGGGAGCTGAAGTCCAAAAAAGTAAGTTTTCCAAGCTCTAGCATGCAGCTTAAACCCCTCATAAGCTATCCTGCAGACCTCATGTACAGCGGAAGAGACACTACCAGTGTTGAACTAACACTTAATTGTCCACTCAGTTTCTGTATGTTGAACAGGGACTGCCATGTTCAAAGGAGGATAAGAATGTTTCTTGGCAATGACAGCCATTTCCAAAAAGCCTCAGTAATAAATTATAAAAATGTTAGAGATTGTTTTTTAAAAAAACAGTTTTGTGCCCTGCAAAGCCCCTCAGCCCAAATAGAAAAAATTTTGGGGGGGGGGGGTTAAAACTGGGCAATCATGCTTTTAGAAAGCACAACTTGTCATTTTATTTTTATTTTTTTTGCCATTTTAGGGGGCTGACACCTGGGTTTTAGAAGGTTTTTTTCCAGAAAAATTCCCTGGGCTCAGAGCAGGCTTGGGATAGATTAAAAAATGCCTCAAATAGCCATCTGTATACCTCTTGGAAGTTTGTTAGAGTGAAATTAGCCAATTTTAAATCAAAAGTTGGAAGGTATTGGGGGGAGGTGTCAGATGGCAAAAATGTTGGGGGTGAC
Organism: Gambelia wislizenii; assembly: GCA_030847615.1. Lineage (NCBI taxonomy): Eukaryota > Metazoa > Chordata > Lepidosauria > Squamata > Crotaphytidae > Gambelia > Gambelia wislizenii. Next base: position 430,128,688 of record JAUMIR010000002.1, on the reverse strand, counting down.
CTTCCAAAATCCAGAGGGCTGGTGTGGTCCCCCTGGTCCCTAGAAGCTAACTCTCCTGTTGTAAACCATACAGGAGTAATTTTGTGGAAGGATTATTCATAAATGTTTTAAACAAAGAGATAACAGAGCTTTAGATTTCAAATGTATAGCAATGTATAACAATGAGTTAAACGAATCTTATGCGGAAAAGGCATGAGGTTACTACTAGTGGAAAACCAGCATCCCACAACCCAGAACAATGTATGTGTATATGTGCCTTCAGGACGCCTGTCGACTTACGGCACCCCTACGGATTTCATAGGGTTTTCTTAGGCAAGGAACACTCCGTTCCTTCCTCTGAAATACAGCCTACCACACCTAGTATTTATTGGCAGATTCCCATTCAAGTACTAACCAGTGCTGACTCTGCTTAGTTTCCAAAAGATCTAGTGCCTTTAGGATATTCATTTTATAAACTCATCTGAAACAAAATGAAATGGATGGACCAAAATGCACAGCTCAAATGACTGAATTGACAAATGTAGGAGTCAGCTCTGATTAGCCAAAAGGCTGCCAAGAAACACCATTACCAGAAGTGATAGCTGATTCGTTCATTCCAACATGATACGCTAGCAGCATCAGTGGAAGAGAATGAAGAAGGAAACCCTGTATTACTGTCAGGTAGGGACAGAGCAGCTTTCCCCAGTATGGTACCCTCCAGATCTGTTGGATTAAAATGTCCATCATGCCCAGACTGCATGGCTGGCCAGGATGGGCATCAGGTTGGAAACCACATCCAAGCCTCCTCCCAAGCAGATTTCACAGATAAAGCATACTTCTTCCATACTCTTTCTAGATATGTAAAAAATCCAAATTCTTAAACACAGACCAAAAAAAAAAAAAAAATGGGAGAGAGGAATCTATAATGCAAGTGTCCATTCTGGCCAGTGTCAGGTTTTTACATTTATTTTGCAAGTCAAAAAAAGAAAAAGAAAATACTGCTTTAAGCACAGAGGGCAGAACAATGCCAGTTTCCAATCAATTGCTATATTCCAGCCTCTCCCTGTGCATGCATCTACCTCAAGGTCTGTTCAGGTAGCTTTCCACTGCATCCTACCACTGGGAAGTATATGTTATGTGGAGCCTGAGTTTGGCAAGCCCCTTCTCCCAGAGGCCCAGCTAATGCTGACATTGACTTTATTTTGGTACCACATTAAGACTTAGCAATTCACTACGTGCCTTTGGGTCTTATTGACCATAACTTAGTTTTGATTTATTTAGTTGGGTTTATGTGCTTGTTTTCTTGTCTTTCAATACTGATGTTACATAAAAATGGTTTCATTAATAAAAATGATGACCATATTGGTTGGGCGGTATTTTAAAAAATCAACAGTAAAGCAATACATTTATTAGGAACCAAACACCATGAAAGTATACAAACTCTCTTAATTTTTTTTACTGTCAAACCTAATAAAGAATTCTAAAGATTTTGTAACTTTCAGATTTCGTATCATGCTGGTTGGTCTTAATAAAAATATTTCCCAATTATTGATTGTGGTCTATTGTATTGATTATATCCTGCCCTGAAATGGGCATGATTAGAAACATTTAAAAAAATGTTTTAATAAATATAAACATTTTCATAAATGAAAAAGGGGGAAATCACCAAAGGGGAATTCATTCCATGCCATGGAAACAGCGGGAACTGCCAGCCAATAGATCAGAAGCTATAGGCTGGTGGGTGGGACCTGGGTTTAGCTGTTCTGCAGTTTTCGCTCAGGTCAGGCACCGAGGTATATAAGGCTACCCCGCAGCATTCTGACACTAGTCCTTTATGGAACTTCATCCTATCCACCTTCCCTGTGAGTGAGGAATATACCTTTTATGTATTCTATTATCACAACTTTAAGGGCAGTTGGGCATAGGAGCTGGATCCAGGAAGAGGAATTGGTAGACATTGGAAGTGGTCCTCTTATGGGATTTTGGGGATGTGGGCAGCAGGAATCACGCCCAGCTCGGGTTGTTGTTGGTGCATTCACCACACATGTCAAGTGATAGGGACCCATGCAGTAGCATGTACCCATATGGAATCCCATAGCTGTCGCTCTCAGTGTTGCCCAGCAGCGAGGTCAGGCTTTGGCTCATCAACCAACAGGCCACCTTATGTGCAGCTGTAACCAATGAAGTTGTGACTTTACTTTCTTGAGCTCTGTGTGTTCTGGTGTGTTTTGTTGTGATCAGCAAAGGAAAATTACCCATTAGATTCAAAATGGTTTTACTTTTCTTTATCTTCTCTCGACCCCCCAGCCTCCAGTATTGAAAACTAAAGGGAAAAAACAATAAAACCTCTACATTAATATTTTTATTTGTTTCTAACTGCTTTTATCATGTTTTAATACACTTTATTTACATCTATATTACATTTTATTATGTTCTATTATATTTTCATTACAATTTCATTCCCATTAGATGCCATGGGGCCATAATGCAATTAGTTTGTTGCCAATTAGGTTCCAAGCACAATTCAAAGTGCTGGTTATGACCTATACAGCCCTCTTGGAGTTCTTTTATGTCCTGCAAGGCGTGCAGCAACAAATACAAAAACTAGGCCCACTGAGAAGCCAGCTATCAGCACTGTCTGAGGTGCTTGTCCCCAACAGTAGCTATTACAGCAGAGTGCAGAAGCACAGAATCCTTTAGCAGTATTTGGCAATATGATACTGACCAACCTTGAAATGATGCACAGACACAGTTGGCTTCTTCCAAAGTCCTTGGAGGCTCTTTATCTCTTGTTGCAAGATGTATCACCAACATACAATGTCTGAAGTAATGCAAAATACTCACAATACTCAACCCACTACTCTCAACAAACTTACACAGCAACTACTCTGATCCACCACAATCCACTACAACTCACACCTGCTCTGGGTCTTAGCTCACTCATATACTGTGGTGCTTACTCAGGGCTGACACCTGGTGTTACACACCCTTCACACCTGTGATGTCCAGCCAGGACTGTTTAAACCTCCCCTGCATTTTCCTTTGTTTTCTTTTCTAGGCCTTAACATGTCTGAGTATAGGAATACTCCATTGTATTAGACTTGTGGGAGGAGCTAAGAATTCCCCTGCATTTTTCTATGTTTTGGTTTGTTCCTTCCCAGCAAGCTCTGTTTTACCTAGAAGCCTTTTAGTTCCTTTGGGCAGTCTTTGCTGTGAGCTTGCAGAGAGCAGTTCTGGTGGCAAACAGGCCCAGACAGCCGGGAAGGGCATTTCTTACACCATCAGCCAAATTAGTTACCAACACCATCAGCCAAATTAGTTGCCAATAACAAAAGAATCAGAAGCTGAAAGACCCTGCACCAGCTTCATTGAGTGAGGAGATCAAACCCAGAGAGATGTCACCCTGAAAACAGCTGAAACTCCAACTGTAAAGTACCTTTCATTTCAAGCCTTTTAGAGCTGGGGAGGAGAAAGCCCTTTTATTTGTTCTTTAAAATAAACTTCCCCCTTTTTTGAACTGGATATTCAGCATCAGAGCCTTTTTGGGTAAAGGAGTTTGATCTCACCAGGGTACTGGCGTTGCACACCCAAACCTGCCACCACCTTTAGTTGGGTGTGTCTTCACAACAGCCATACAAAATATTTTACCTTCTCTTAAAGGGACATTGTTCACAACAATATGGCTCAGGTCCAGGCTACTTGGCAGATCATATCTCCCTCTATGAGCTGGCCTGGGCTCTGAGATTGTTAGGAGAGGCCCTTCTCTCAGTCTCACCACCACCGTAGCAAGCACAGTTGGTGAGGGCATGAGAGAGGGCCTTCTCAGTGGTTGCCCATAGATCCTGAAACTCCCATCCCAGGCCCCCTCTTTGTTGTCCTTCTGTCAGCAGGCTAAAATCTTTTTATTCAGACAGGCTTTTCTTTAAAAACAAGAAGTTTTTAAAGAACAGGATAAGGAGTGCTATATAGTTTTAATTAAACTGTTTTTAGACCTTTTTATCTTTTTAATTGAATTTTATTCTTTTATTGATATGTTGAATTCTTTTAATACTGTAAATATTTTAATCCTATTTTCATGTTTACTTTTTCCTTGTGTTTTTAATTGCATTGCTCTTTTAAATTGAAAGCCACTCTGAGTCACTTTTTTTTTTTAGGGGGAGGAAGCAGGATATTGTTGTTGTTGTTGTTGATGATGATGCAGGAAGGTAAGATATAAATTAAAAAGAAAGTATTTTCATTCAATATCATTCAATTTTCATTCCATTTATATAACTAAGGGCCCGTCTACACAGTAAAAAAATACATATGCTGTTCGGAAGATCGCTCTTCTGTACACACAGCCGTTCAGATTCATACATGTCATTCAGAAGGGGGGCTAGCGAATCCCCCATAAACTACGTGGATTCGGCGTTCGGAAGGAGTAGCGGATCTCGGCATAAAATCCGTACAGCCGTTCGAATGGCTGATGGTCTGTACGCCCCATTTGCACACATACAAACAGGCAGTGTAATCTGATTGGCTGGCTGAGTAGAGGGGGCAGGGCTAGCAAGGAGGGGAATTGGGAGCAGCCACCATGTTGGATTCCCGGCTAAGCGAGAGTCTGGTAAGTCTGTGAATTTTATATATTTATTTTTATTTTACCTTGTAAATAGGGAAAACCGAATGTCTGCAAAGCAGGCACCTTTTTAAATTAAAAAAAAATGGCGGGAGATTTAAAACCATCGCTTGGCTTGCTCACTCCATCCAGCTGGGGAAGGGGGCTCATATGGAATTAGAGGGGGGGGGTAAAAAATCATGTAGGCAGATCGTATGCACATGAACAACTGCCTATTCGTATTTTTTACCCCCAAAACGGATTTTTTTTTTATCGTATAGACGGACCCTTATTTATACACGCTCCTATTGGCATTAGACATTAGAGCAATTTAACTTAAGCCATTTCCAAACAACTGTCTTACTGGCCTAAATAGGAAAAGTGTAAGTAAAGTGGTGGTGAGAGTTGTTGTTTGCCTTCAAGTTGTTTCCAACTTATGGCAACCCTAAGGCAAACCTATCATAGGGTTTTCTTGGTAAGATTTGTTCAGAAGGGGTTGGCTTTTCCCTTCCTTTGAGGCCGAGAGAGCGTGACTTGCCCAAGGTCACCCAGTGGGTTTCCATGGCTGAGTGGGGATTCGAACACTGCTCTTCCAGAGTCATAGTCCAATGCACAAAGCACTACACCACACTGGCATACTGAACTATTATTTAAGTTAAAGGAAAATTTGGAGGCAGCATTAAAGACCGGTCTCTTCTGGCAAGCCTATCCAGATGATTTTAAAGTGTGAATTTTAAATTGTGTATTGATTGTTTTAAAATGTCTTGGTTTTACTTGTTCTTTTAAATCAATACACATTTTTAACCAACGTTATTTTTATGTGTTAATTTGTTTTCCCCGCTTTGATCCACAGGGAGAGACAGATAAGAAATAATAATAATAATAATAATAATATCATCATCGTTGTCGTCGCCTTCAGATATTCATGTATCTTACAAAATGAAAGTCAGCAGTTTGTAGAAGCAACTGGGTTTGGGCCTTTTCACTTCAAAATATAACCTGTCCATCAAGCAGCTCTAAACTAGGTCAGGGTGAAAGCCAAAACAGTTGTCATTTTATCAGCTTCAGGGTGATTCAAACAGCTGAGGTTTGGCACAACCACCATGTCAAAGCACCTCTTCACACAAACAGAATGCAAGGATGACAACTTCTGCCAAGAATAGCCTCCAAATTTTCCCTTGAACTAAAAAAGAAAAAAATATGTCTAAGGAATGAAAATTTTCATGTCCAGGGAATGCTTCACCCATGAAATGTCTTGGATGGGTGAAATTTGGTGGGTAAACACACATACACACACACAACCCCTTCCATTTAATGACAATGCTAGGCTGAAATCTAAGCCAATTTTGTTTAAGCATCTTATTTCTGTCATCATCAACACTGTTAACATCCCCGCCACCACAAAGAGAGAGAGAGAGAATGAGAATGAATGAATGAATGAATGAGAGAAGGGCATTGTGTCTTGGGGTTAAGTTTTTTATAGTTTTGTTGCTGGCTTAGTCATCGTGTACTGAGTTGCAAAGACTACACAGAGGTCACCTGCATGTAGAAACATTTGAAAAGCAAATGGAAAGATCGTTTAGCTAGAAATGAGACAGCAGGTATCATTATCTCTCTGGAGTAAGTAAGGATATGCTGCCACCACTGAGGGGATTGACCTAAATACTGTCAGCATTTGTCTCTCACATGTGACAGACATATGATGGGGAGAAGAAGAACCACTGTTGCAAGTAAAACATAATCCAGGAATACCAGTGAGGCTCTGAGGGATGCCAAGGTAGGGAATAAATACAGCCTCCTATTTTATCTTCTCTCATAGGACAGAATCACAAAGAAAAATTAAGCACACCTACATCCGGTTACTGAAAATATTGCCCAGCTGTTGCACATTGTGTAACAACTTTAAGAGAGTACAACTTTAAGAGAGTCTCTGCCCCTGTGCATCTTCAGGAATAACTTGCTCCAGAACAAAAACCTTGCAGAAGCACTATTTCCACTGTACACAATCATTCTCCTCCAAGGATTCAACAATGATCCTCACCACCATCATCAGGAGGGGTCAAGGGAGGACTTCCACATTTTGGCCAAGATTCCACATCAGGGTTGCATAAGAAGTTATGCTTAACTACACTATGCAATCCTTGGGTACCATGGCAACACTGTTCAACTGAAGCCACCTGGGGGCTGTTTATATGAGGGGAAAATGTGGATTGATATGCACTAACTCCAATTCAAAGCAGCTTCTATTTGTCTTAACAGTTTTCTAGCAACATTGTAGGCATGGGAAGTTATCCACTTTTGCTGTCCCAAGAGGCATACCTGCAAATCAAGATGGCAGGCGCAAGTAAATTACTCATGTTTTTATAATCACCAGTTGAAACCGCCTAGCAGTATTTTTTTTTAAAAAAAACATATCTAACATGCAAAAGTACAATATTCTGCCTAAATTTAAAAAAGAAAGGGAAAAGGCTGTTTTGTCGCCTGAGCACATAATCGCTAAAGCAAAAATCCAAGATGGCACTTCCATGAATGAACACAAATCCAATTGTCCAAATGAGCAACAATGCACATTCTCTACAGATATTTTTTTTTTAAATACGGGGAAAGCTGCAAAGGCTTTTCACGCAGCGTTTACAGTGAATTTGCCCCCCTCCTTCTGAATACTGCAATCCAATGCAGAATGCCATTAAGACAGGTAGGATTCCAAGCAAATTCTATGAGGATTATTTTGATGGTTAAGACAACCAAATGCACATGGACATCCATGGGCAATATGCAACCATGTGTAATGGTGCCACATGCACAACTGCACTTTCACAACCTTGATCTGAATGTGACCATTGTGCATTGGACAAAAATATCCAACTGCTTCTGAAGAGGAACTTGCACATTTGTAAGAAACTAACAGCATTCTGGGAGGAATTTAAATAAAAAGAAAATGGAGAAAATAAATATACTCAATTCTGTGCCCAAGCAAGGCAATACTTAGAAGAAGCATGGCTCAGAGTGGAGGGTGGGGGAGTATGTAGAAAGAAGCCATGCTTGCTAATGCTTTTAGTTCAAGCCAGATAAAATATTAGCAAGCATGATTTCTTCCAAGCTATATCAATCCCCTTTGTGACTCCATATTTTTACACCACCAAAATGATCTTACAGCCATCCTATAAACCTATGCCAGCACTGCTAGACTCCTATTGAATATGACAGTACTGGTGGTATATATCCTGCACCCCCAAACTCAGGACAGACACCTCACTGAAATGTGAAGTCGAAGGCTTTCACAGCCGGCATCCATATTTTCCTTGGGTTTTTGCCAGGCTGTGAGGCCATGTTCTGGAATAGTTTCTTTCTGATGTTTCACCTGCATCTGTGGCTGGTATCTTCAGAGAATGGTTGGGTAGGAGTGTGTGTGGAGTTTATATATTGTGAACCCCTGTTGAGGAGTATATGTAAATTTGTGTAATTGAATGGTTAGTTTCTGGATATAGAAATGCAAGGAGGATTAGTGTCTGTTTGGCTAATGGTTGGTTGATGGGCCATTATCTGCTGGGAATCCTCCTGCCCCTGGATGGAATTCCTTTGTAAGTGTTGAGTTTTGATTCTATTGTTTTTCAAAACTGGGAGCCAGATTTTGTTTACTTTTGGGGTTTCTTCTTTCTTGCTGAAGTTGTCCACGTTTGTGGATTTCAATAGCTTCTCTGTGCATTCTGACATGATAGTTGTTGGCCTGGTCCAGAATTCCTGTGTTTTTAAATAACATTTTGTGTCCAGGTTGGTTTATAACATGTTCTGCTACTGCTGATTTTTCTGGCTGGCCCAGTCTGCAGTGTCTCTCATGTTCCATGATTCATGCTTGTACACTGTATTTAGTGGTCCCTATGTAACCTCACTGAAAATCTGAAATCTCCACCAGAAGAAGCCCTTCAAACTTTTTTCACTTTGAAACTCATTTTGGGTAGAACAGGCCCAAGGCATTTTGTTAAAAGGGAGCATTAAATGGCTCTCCTCTACATGCCGGAGCATGAATCTTGCTGCACAGTTCAGCAATCAACCCCTGTCCTCAGCTGTCCCCTAAATCCTGTCACCAAAAGAGTCTTTACCATTTTCCTGCATGGTGGAGAAGGTGGAGGGATGCACTGGCCATCCCTGGATTCGGGTGCAACTTAAGTGTGTGCTCATTCCTTTAAATTTATTATATTTACATTTCAATGAGAAGTTGCAGATAAATACAACTTGGTAGAATGCATGCTTAGTGCAGCTTTGTTTCTTAGGAAGATTCACCTAGCTGCCTCTTAATGAAAGCTTTTCAGAGGGTTGGAAGTGTGTTAAGTCAATATTTATTCTATTCTATTACACCCATTTTAATTAGCAGTTTTATACTGCACATCTTTTAATGTGTTGGCAGCTGCCTTGGCCTTTGGGATCAGGCAAGCTAACCAGGAAAAAAAAGGTAATTCTTATTTTTAAAAGTAATGAGTCCTTGCATTGTCTTTCCTTGCACCTTTTATGTAAATTCGGGCAGCTGGTGGTGCATCTATTTATCAAAGCTAAACTACAACACCATCAGACTTTTATAACAATAGTTATGTGATCCATAACATAAAGCAGTTAAATCAGGTTAATCCTCATACAGTTATCATCCACATGGCTTATGGTTCTATAAATCTCAAGATGCTTATGGACACTAGGTAATAACCACTGTTTTATCACTTTACTAAGAATTACAATTTACTAGGCAGCAAAGAAAATCATTTCTCTGGCTATACAGGATTCTTTTTTTTCTTTTTTCTTTTTAAATCATTTTGTTTTATTACTGTAATTCCTGACCTTAGCATCTCTTGTATTTCTCTAAGGAAAAGTTTTCAAATATTTCTAATTTTCCGTATCAAATATCTGTGCAAGCAGTTCCCAAACACACATGCACAAGTCGCAGGATACATATCCATGACCAATGCAGAATGTGTTAATCACCTCTTTTCCAGAAGCATCTGTGGCTGTATGTAAAATCCAGCTTTGTGTGCATTACTGATCAGACAAAACTGTCTTGATTCATGATGTGCAATGCCCTAACAGAGCTTGGTGTTTCAAGCAGCACTCAGGGTGTTAACAGAATAGCTGTTTTTATATGATACAGTAAACCAGAATGTAAACAAATACAGTTGTCCCTTTCCATTCTCAGGGGTTAGGGGCAGAGCACCATGGCGAAAGTGAAAAAAATGCAAATAAATTAAGCCCCACCCCAAACATGCTATATTTTCCTCTCCCGCCAACAGCACCACCAAAACCTCCCTTTCCTGCCTTTGCACAATGCCTCAGCCGATTTGATTTATTATGAGATGATGTGACTCACCAGAAATGCTCAATGAAATGGAAGGCAGTAGGAAAAGATGAACACTGAACTACCAGTGGACTGATTCAATCAAGGAAACCACAGCCCTAAGTTTGCAAGGCCTGAGCAGGGCAGTTGATGACTGGAGTTCTTGAAGATCTCGGATACAGAAATCAGGTCAACAAGTATGAGCCCTTAATATCATGGAGACTACTTCATAGATAATCATAGAGTTTGAAGGGGCCTCGTAGACCATCAAGTCCAATCCCCTGCTCAATGCAGGCTCTCTAGCTAAATCAGCTAGCTGTCCAGCATCTTTTAAAAGATGTCCAGAGAAGGAGACCCCATCATCTCTCTAGGCAGCAAATATTAATTTAAGCCCTACTCCTTTATCTTGTTGAGCTGTGTAGTACTTTGGGTCACTACATTCAGGCACTGAAACAAGTGACCGTAAAATGGAGAACTCAGATCATTATCATTTTAGTGGAGGAAGAACAAGACGTAACACCTTTCTCTATCTGTTTCATTCCTTTCCCCAAAAGGAATGAAGGAAGAGAATTGCATTACTAAAGGTTAGGCAATTTGGGGCCCCCCAGGTTCTTTGGACAGCAATTCTAAAAATGTGAGAAGAGCCATGCTGGATCAAAACCAAGGCCTATCTATTCCAGCATTTTGACAGCCAACTAGATGCCTAGGGCATGTTCACAGCAGGATATGACTGTCCCAACACCCTTCATTGACAGCATGACCAATGGTGAGAGATTATGAAGGTTGCAGTAAAAAAAAAGAAAACTGAGGACACCAAGTTGTCCAGCCCAATATAAACTTAAGAGAATTGTACAATAAGAAGAAAATAATGTACCCTTGTCCTGGCTGACATTACTAAGATAAAGATCATTTAACTGCTCTAATACAAAGAAAAGTTGCACATACTACCAAGAAAAACACAAACCATATACAATGCGAAATAGAAGAAAGATGAAAGTTTCAACCTATTTTAATGCCATCATATATTTGCATTCAGTCCTCTTAGATTAATATTTACACACACACACACACACACACACACACCAGGGCCTGAGTTATGAACAAGATCAGTTTTAGGTTTTGGTGCACAAAACAACTGGTCACAGAAGTCCTATTTTGCAGCAACATTTTCCAGCTGTGGCATGGCTACTTCAGAGATACCCTTTGCTTCAGCTTGCAAAAAGGTCTTCCGCACAGTTTATTACACCAGCCATGTAGCTTCCACTTTCAAGAACCAAGTTCTAGTTCCCTTGATAATTTTGACTTGTTTGTGAGTGCTCAGTTTGTAGTCTGCATTGATGAATGCACAGGCTTGCAAGAATTCCTTCAAAGTAATATCTATTTGTTGCAGGTAATCTGTATGGCCAACAATATCATGCCTCTATAAATGGTTTGATCGTTTGCTGCTCCTGTGGTAAAACTGAGCTGCCAATCATAGCTACTAATGTTGTTACCTTCATTATTCTTCCTTGAGAAACAGAGGCACCCATAAACCCCCAAGCCTGATTACCAAATTTAATTAATTAATTAATAATAACTTCATTAATTAATTAATATTTGATTAAACATCTCACTGTGTCAACATGGAAGCTTGTGATTTCTAACTAGGATATTATTGGGACCCCAGGATAATTAGTGTTCTCATTGGAGCAAGTTTTGCTAGAAAAGGTTTGGAGAGAACAGGTTTTAAACTGTTCAAAGCTTTTGGACCTTAAAATGAATGGTTGGGTTTAAAAAAACAAATAGGAGATTGGAAACATTGCATAAATCACTATATATTCTACACACACACACACACAAATAATACATGATGGTTTATGCAATGTTCCTAATCACACACACACACACAAAACCCTCAACTAAAAAAAATAAAATTTATATATGCCTTTGACCATCAGAACACCAATTTTCCCCAGTAATTTCCAGAATTCTTTCTGCATGACAGGCCATGCTGTTAGCAATCTTTGGCATCATAAGGGGTTCTGGGGAACACCACTTTGAAACAGGCAAACGGGCTTTTCCTGTGCAATCACACTTCCTTATTCATAGAACTTTATGAGATATTCAGATAGTGAAGTTCAGTTTATAGCCCTCTGTATTCTCCTAGTATCCCTTGCATCTTTTATCTTAACAGGATTTTTTTTAAAAAAAAACTATTACGACTTTCGGTTGAGAGAGGGAGGCGCCGGACGCTGAGCGCAGGAGCTCCGGGTGTGTGAGCACCTGCACCAGCAACGGTCGACTGCGGTGGGGCTTTTCCCGATGTTTTAGACCGGTTCGGGAGCTCGGGCTCTGGGAAGAGCAAGAGAGAGGCAACCCTAAGGAGCGTGCGGCCAGACTCGGTGCGGCGAGAAACGGAGGTTTCCCGACCAAACGGAGCAGACCGCCACGAAGGGTATCCGCCCCTCCGCAGGAGTAGTCTTGAGACATTTGCCAAACCTGCGCAACTTAAAGAGGAAAATCCAAAATAGCGAAGAAGATATGGAATAAGGAGTTGGAGAAGTAAATTGAAACAGCAAAGGTACCGGCCCTCTAAATTTGTGAAGTCCCAGAATTAAAGCGGAAAAAAATTGATAAGTGGGAGTTCCTGGGACACAGGGAGAGTGAGAAGAGAAAACAGTGAAAGAGTTAATTTAACAATAGGAAGAAAGACGATTTATGAAAGACGGTTTATGTGGTACCCGGACTGATATCAGAGGGTCAACTTTAAAAAGATACGTTTTCTCTGTTTGGAGGTTACTCCACAGGCACGCAAAGGCTTAGTTGGAAGGGGAAGCTGGAAAGTGTTTGGACATAAGCTGACAAACTGATAAAGAGGATAAAATATATAAAAGAAGGATATACTTCACCAAACTCAAAGCTACCTGAATACATAAAGAAAGGAAAGGGGGGAGGATAACGCATAAAGGAAAGAAAACCTGTAAACAACTAAACAATTAGACAGTGAACCTACTCCATTGAGGCAGAGTAACGTGTGAGAGGAGTTGTAAGACACCAGGCGGCATTGAGTAGAAACAGCTGGGTAAGCGCGAGGACATACAGGACAAGAGAAGAACAAGAGAAGAAGCCGCAGTACCATTGAAAGCTGGAAGGAGGAAAGCGAGGAAGAAAACCTGTGGGGAGGTTTCCAGAAGGGGGGGAGTGAAGAGGAATAACTAGGCATAATTGTAAACAACGTAAAACACTTGAGAATATTGAGAGTATTGATATTGATATTGTTATTGAAGGGGAAGAAAGGAGAAGAATAAGGGTATATAAGAAAAACCCCTAGGGGTGAGATTGCAATAAGGAAGTAGAGAGTGGGGGGGGGAATTGAGAATAAGTTATCACATATTAAGAAGTCTCTTCCTAGTTTGGTATGGTATTTGTTAGCTCTCAGTTTTGTATGGCATAAACTTTATTGTTAACTGTATAACAAAAACAAATTGGAAGACAGGTTGTTGTAGGACATTGGGGAAATTTGTTTGATAATAATACTGTATTTTTGTATTAGTACTGTATTATGCCAGTCTGAAGTGTTTAAGGTGTCTAAGTAGAAAGGGGATTGGGAAAAAACGCCAATTGTTAAAATAAGGGGGAGGGTAGTAATAACAATAACAACAAGAATAAAAGGAACAAGGGCATAACAATAAGAGGTTAAACATAATAATAACAATAATAATAATATTAATGGAATAATAAGAACAGAAGGGAAAAAAAAGAGAAAAGGGAAGAGAAGAGTAGAGATAGAAGGATCCGAAGGGAGCTTTGAGACAAATATAGAAGAAGTATAAAATATATATATATATAAAAAAACAAAAACAAAAAAAAACAGCACTTTTGAAAGATAAGTAAGAGATAACAAGCAATTAAGCAAATACAAATATTAGTAAAATAAATAAACAAATAAACAAATAAAAATAGGAAAATAAAAATAAAAACCAGATATCAAGAACGATGGCCTACAGCACGAGGAAAGCAACGGCAGCCTCACAAGTACAAACATCCACATCAAGAAGAGGATCTCTAGAAACTCCAAAAATTCCAGAAATACATAGTTTAATATTGGAAGAACTTAGAACAGAACTCAGAAATTTTAAACAGGAAATAAGGAGTGAATTGAAAGACATAAGAAAAGAAATAAAACAGGATTATAGAAAAGAAACAGAAGTAATAGGGAAGAAGATCGACAAGATTAACAAAGATCTGGAAGGAATGAAAACACATATCGATAACATGGAAGAAAAATTCAGGAAATCAGAGGAAATTACACAGAAGATCAAGGAACAGCAAGAAAGGGGAGATATATTGATCTTAAATCATGAGTTAAGATATCGAGAAAAATGCTTAAAACTAAGAGGTCTTCCGGATAGGTCAGATGAGAACTTATATGAAAGGGTGATTCCAGCTTTAGCGGAATATGCTGATCTTCCGGAAGATTATGTAGAAGAAGAAACAGAAAGGATATTTAGAATAAATTCAAAGATAGCCAGGGAGAAAAAACTGCCAAGAGACATAGTAATTGTCTTCAACAAAATGAAAATCAGAGATAAAATCTTACAGAGAAGCTACGATGAAAAACTAAAAATAGAAGAACAGGAGATCAAAATATTTAAGGACATTCCAATACCAATACTGAAAAAAAGACAAGAGTATAAAGAGATCACAGAATTATTAACAAAAAATGGGATTAACTATAAATGGGAGAGGATCGAAGGAATTTCTTTTTCCTATAAAAAAAAAAGGTTGAAAATAGATTCGATTGAGAAAGCTAGAGAGTTTTGTAAAGGATTTGAAAAGGAGAAAGCAAGGCACGAGCAGGAGGAAAGAAGGGAGAATGGTGGTAGGAAGAAGGGAGAAGAAGAAAGAGCTGTGCGGAAGAGAAAAGAGACTAAAAAAGATGAGAGGAAAGTGGACAGTGATAGACAAAAAGGTGGAAGAAAAAAGGAAGTGATAGAAGGAGAGTCAGATCAAGAATTAGTATTAGCTGATTCAGAAGATGAGATCCAGTCGGAAAAGGAGAAAGATCAAGAGGAGGAAGAGATAATAGAAGAAAATATAATAGAAGCGGATGATGACATGTGATCTGGTTTCATGGAATGTGAAAGGCCTAAATTCCGAATACAAGAGGAAGCAAGTCTTTCACTATTTAGAGAAACAGAGAAAGGATATTATATGTCTACAGGAGACCAAAATAAGACTGGAGGAGACAAGATTTTTGAAGAATAAGAAATTAGGACAACTATTTTATTCAGCACATGAAAAAAAGAAGAAGAGAGGGGTAGCCCTCTATATAAATTCAAAATACAATCCAAAAGAAATCTTTAAAGACAAAGAAGGCCAGATAATAGGTGTGGAGATAAATAAACAAAACCAGAAAACAGTAATTGTGGGGATATATGCGCCAAATCAGAAGCAAGAAGAATTTTATAAGAAACTGAAAGACACTATAGGAGAATACGAGAAGGAGAATCTGATCATCATCGGAGACTTTAATGGAGTGATAAATACGGTAAGAGATAGATCAGGAAAAGGGAAGAAAAAAGTACATGGGAAACTTCCAAGAAGCTTCTTTAATATGATGGAAGACTTGGTTCTCGAAGATGTCTGGGGAGCCAAACGCAGAAATGAAATAGGTTTTACCTTCTACTCAGAAAGATACAAATCAATGTCCCGGATAGACATGTGTTTGGTGTCAAAAAACTTAATCACTCAAATCCAGGATATGGAAATTCTGGCAAAAGTTACTTCGGATCACAATCCAATAAAGGTGACTATGAAGAATAGAATCAAAACATACAATTGGAGATTAAATGAAAATCTCTTGAAAGATGAGCACTTTGTAAAGGAATTAAAAAAGGAAGTAAAACAATACTTCTTAGAGAACTTCACTGGAGACTGCCAGACCAGGACTGTGTGGGACGCAGGGAAGGCAGTATTCAGGGGGCTACTAATCAAAAGG
Source organism: Gambelia wislizenii (assembly GCA_030847615.1). Lineage (NCBI taxonomy): Eukaryota > Metazoa > Chordata > Lepidosauria > Squamata > Crotaphytidae > Gambelia > Gambelia wislizenii. The sequence goes on along the minus strand of JAUMIR010000002.1, from coordinate 430,112,818 downwards.
GGTACAGAGAAGAAAAAGCAAAATACGGAGAGATTCAACTTCTTGATTAAGGAGTTAAGGAAAAAAGAAGAAGAACTAAGGGAACAACCAAACAACTAAAAAGTTATTAGACAGATAAAATTGATTCAAACGCAGATAAATTGGGAAAATATGTCAGATATAGAAAGGAAGTTGAAAAGGATGAGACAATCAACCTTTGAACATGCCAATAAAATAGGAAGATGGCTGTCATTCAGACTAAAGAAAGAAAGCGAGAAGAAAGTAATCACAGAAATTAGGGAAAAACAGAAAATTATAACAAGATCAGAAGAGATAAAACATTTATTTAAAGAATATTATGCAAACCTTTATAGGCAAAAAGAATCAGAAGAACTCTCAATGTCGAAGATAAGAGAATTTCTAGACAAACAGGTATTGCAGAAAATCAATCCAGAACAAATGGGAATTCTAGACGCATCCATCTCTATGAATGAAGTAATAATGGCTATCCGAAAATTGAAATCTAACAAAGCGCCAGGCCCAGATGGCTACACGGCCCTGTTCTATAAAAAATTGGAGGAAGAGCTGAGCATGCCTCTATATCGTACATTTAATGATATAGATATAAACGGGATCCCTAAAACATGGATAAATGCCAACATAACAATAATACCAAAAGAAGGGAAAGACAGTTTGGAAATCTCGAACTACCGACCCATTTCACTACTTAATCTAGATTACAAGATGTACACCTCCATTCTGGCAGAGAGACTAAAAAGAGTGTTGAAAGATACAATTCATAATGATCAAAAGGGATTCCTGCCAGAAAGGCAATTAAACCATAACACAAGATTTATATTGGATCTAATAGAATATTTCGAGGTCCACAATGAGAAAAAATTGGGTTTAATGTTTGTTGACGCCGAGAAGGCGTTCGACAATGTAAATTGGGAATTTATGCTGGAAGTTTTAAGGAGGATGGGTATGGGGGGAAAATTTAAGGAAAGAATTCAATGGCTCTATAAAGAACAAACTGCCCAGATTATAATTAATGGTGAAAAAACTGAGAGTTTCAACATCAGCAAGGGGACAAGACAAGGTTGCCCTCTGTCACCATTATTATTTATTATGGTATTAGAAATTCTAAACAACAGTATAAGAACAAATGGAAAAATACCAGGAGTTAAAATAAAAGGATATGTATATAAGCTGAAAGCATTCGCTGATGACCTGGTAATCATTATGGAAGACCCAATTGATCAGATAACAGAAGTATTGGAAGTAATCACATGCTTTGGAGAATTATCGGGATTCAAACTGAATAAAGAAAAAACGATGATCTTGACTAAGAATATGAGCAGAACAGAAGAAGAAAAGTTACAACAGAAGTCGGAATGCTGTGTAAAGAATAAAATTAGATATTTAGGAATTTGGATATCAAAGAGGAATGAAGACTTGTTTGAGAATAATTATAACAAAACATGGGCAGAAATCAAAAAAGATCTAGAAAGATGGAGTAGATTAGGCTTATCAATTTCAGGGAAGATAGCAGCCATAAAAATGGTAATCTTACCAAAATTACTCTTTCTTTTTCAAAATCTACCAATTATAAACAGTGATAAGATCTTTGATAAATGGGAAAAAGATATGAAACAATGTATATGGGAAAAGAAAAGAGCTAGGATTAAATGGTATTATCTGATAGATAAGAAAGAAAGAGGGGGCTGGGGATTACCAGATATAAGATCATACTATGAGGCGGCAGTATTAATATGGTTAAAAGACTGGATTAATTTGAATAATGAAGGCATATTGAGTATAGAAGGGCATAACACAAGATATGGGTGGCATGCCTATTTGATATATAACAAAGAAAAAGTTAATAAAGATTTCTCCATTCATTGTATTAGGAGGGGGCTATTAAAGGCATGGAGAAAGATCAAAGATAGGTTCTATTTCAAGATACCAATTTGGACTTCCCCACAGGAAGCATTTATGTCCAGAGGAAAAAATACAAAAACATGGTTAAGGTACTCGGACATAATAGAGGAGGAGGAGGAAACAGGAAAAAAGCTAAAGCTAAAATCTAGGGAAGAATTACACTTAAAGTATAATGTAAATTGGTTTACATATAACCAATTGAATGAGAGATACAAAGAAGATTTAAGGCAGGAGGGAATACAAACAAAACTGAATGAGCTAGATGTACTACTTCGGGATTCTGGAAAGAAAAAACAGATCTCAAAGCTATATGAAGTATTACTGGCGAGGAAATTAGAACAAGATAATATAAAGGATTATATGGGGAAATGGGCCAAAGACATAGGATACAATATAAATTTGGAAGATTGGGAGACAGCCAGGAGAAGATCGATGTCATTTACCGCATGTCAAAGCTTAAGAGAAAACTATATTAAAATCTCGCAAAGATGGTACTATACCCCAGTGAGAATCAGTAAGATGAATAGGAAGTTGAATGATCTATGTTGGAAATGTGGGAAAGCTCGGGGTTCATTAATCCATATGTGGTGGAGATGTGGGTTTGTTAAGAAATACTGGGAAAAAGTACATGATAGAATAAAACAGATACTGAACATTGAGCTAGAATTCAAACCAGAATTGTACTTACTAAATGTACTAAAGGGTTTAAAGAGGAAGGAAGAAAAATTATATTGGAAGATAATAATGTACATGCTAACTTCGGCAAGACTGGTGTTAGCCAAAAAATGGAAAAGCAAGGAAGTGCTGACGGTGGAGGAGTGGGAAGATAGACTTTTAGAAATAATAGAAATGGATGAATTGACGAATAGATTGAAAAATAAGAATTACGGTAAGGTGAAGAAGGAATGGTCTGCTGTAATCAAATTTTGGATTGGGAAAAATGGTATAGAGGATATAGGTGAGGTATATCAAACCAATGAGGAAGGCTAGGATAAAAGTACAAGACACAAAGAAGATGGGGAAATATATTATTTAGTATAATAATGAGAAGAAGTGTAGTTAGAGAACAAAAGAGTAAAAGCAGTATAAACGGAGGAGAAAAATACTAAGGTGGAGTACAATATCAATAAGCGAAAGACAGACAAAGGGTAAAAGCGAGATTATTGAATTATAATAGAAACAGGAGAGCGAGAAATAAGGAAGAGAACAATGATAGGAAGTTGGCTCAATGATTGATAAAGGAAGTCTTATTATACTCTGGCGAGAAGAAAAGAAAAGAAAATTAAACTATATAATATGTAATTATATGATATGTAATTACGATTATAGCATAGTAGTGATAACAACAAAGCCGGACATGTAAATATTGTAAATATTGTAAACACTGATTATTTGTGATACAATATAAGAATGTAAAAACAGGAATAAAGAATAAAATGCAAAAAAAAAAAAAACTATTACCTCCACAGTGCCTTTTTGTGGCAGGAACCCTCTATACAGAAACGTCTGTATAGATGACTTCTTAAGCAAAATAATCAAGACTCCGTGGGCATGTCCCCCTCAGTAAAAGACTGGTACTCTACCAAATTCTCTCAAAGTGTGTTTCCCCAAGCAAGATTTTTACACATTGGTTTAATAATTAGAAAGAAAAAATTTTCAAGGGGTATTTTTAAAATCAAAACACATGCATTTTCTGAGGCACATGAAGGTGTTCAACATGGCCGGTCAACTCCTCTGGCACAGAAGTATGGCACAAAGTTTAGCATCTTCCGCTTAGCTCAGTTCACTTAAAGAGATCAACAAGAGAATTCAACAGAGCTGCTCTTGGCCATTTCCAGTCTGTCTCAGAAAAGCTCTTCCACCATAAGAAGAAATAAAATCCTTCTTTGTGTTAATGACCTCATGTAAATACATCTCAAAGCTGGTTTCACTGGAATATCTAGCATATATATATATTTTTACTTCCAATATGATATTTCTGTTTGTATTTCAAAATGGCATATGGAAGCTGCTAAGAGATGTTACATTTCCACACATCTTGCAAACCTTCAGGCACTTTGATATATGTAGGTTAAAATCCTGCACTGGGAGACATATTGTAATGTTCTATCTTGGAGAACCCTTGTTATAGGAAAAGGTCATTTTGGCCTATCTCTACTTGATGCCAAGCCTGAAAACTAGGTGACCACATTCTGAGCTTTAATTACATCTTTTTCATTCATGGGTTTTAGTTATACACAGCAGGTGATCATATGCTTCCTGAAATCAGTCTTGGATAGTCATCATCTTTTGATTGGCTGACCTGGCATGCACCTTTAGCACCTTAAAAGTCCAAAGGGGCTACAGTTAAACCATCAGAGTTGGAGGGCAGGTTTGTGAGTGGAATCCCATAGCAACCCTGGAAGAATGGCTCTCATATCTCAGCCAGCAAAGTTATTCTCAGCTGTCTTTCAGATCCAGCAGGGCTGGAGAGCAGCATGAACAAGCATGCTGAAAGTGCTGAAGAGAAAAGAAATCTGGGCTTTTAGTGTACAAAAAGTTATGTTTTGTACACTAATATTAGTGAGACAAAATGGCCACAAAAAGAGACCAAGGGATTTTGTGTGTGTGTGGAAATAAAAAAAGCTGCAAGACTCAATAAGATTCAGGAGGGTTGCCAAGACTGACATTCAGGAAGGCTTGCCTTTGAAAAGTGCTCAGATATGATTTATGAAGTGCTTTCAGTGCCCTTCCTGGGTTCCTGAAAATGAAATCAATAACTTAATTTCAGTTCTTTGAGTGTTTCTTCCCCATCTTAGAGCAGTTTGTGGCAGTTGCAACATGACAACTCTAGACTTCAGCTTTTGTGTCTGCCCAGCTGATCCTTCTATTCTTCCTCATTTGCTTGCTCCTGAGAGGAAGACAGTGAGACAAGTGTTTAACTCTCAGTTAACAAAATTTGCTGACACACTGGCAGCTGTCCAAGCAGGTGAAAGCTAACCTGTGCACAATAGCACTTAGCTGCATTCACTTAAGCACTGTGTGGTCTTTTTTCAGAAGAGCCTAGAAAAGTAATATTTTGGACTATATACTTCCTTCAAACCCACCCACCCCCCGCACCTGGCATGGGCAGTGACCTTCACAGCAGGGGGCTCTGGGAGGTGCAGTTCAAAAAAGTGACATTTTCATGGTTCATTTTTAAGTGTACATGCATTGCACCAATACACCACCAGTTTATGTTGAAATCATCTCTTGTAATTGTGGTTATGTGCTTTCAAGTCAGCTCTGACCTATGCCAACCCCATCCTAAAATTTTATTTGCAAAGTTTGTTTGGATGGGGGGTTGCCTTTGCCTTCCACTGAAGCTAGGAGAGTGCCCAAGGTCACCCTGTAGGTTTTCATGACCAAGCAGAGATTCGAACTCTAGTCTTCCAGAGTCCAAGTCCAGCACTCAACCCACTAACCCATGCTGGTTCCATGCATAGTTCTCAGTTTCCCAAGGAGTTTAGTCTACATCAGAAGTGGGAGATCCAACAGTAGTATAATGTCTCCAAGAATGCGAGACAGAGAAATGGTAGAAGAGGAAGCAATTCTGAAGTTCAGAAGAAAAAATACAAGGGAATAAGAGAGCATGAGAGAGCTTCATTATCATTGGAATGCTTGTAAACTGGAAAGAAAAGGAGTTGTTTGATCTGTAGTCAAACTGTAATTGATAAACCATTCAGATGTACTTTATTACTAAACATTAAAAACAACACAAAGTCCTGTAGCATGTAAAATACTTTTACCACAGCATACATTTTGGAGGAGGTCATCAGATGTATTAAGTGTTGTTGTTCTTGTTGTGTTTCTGACTTAGGGCAACCCTAAGGCCAACCTATTATGGGGTTTTCTTGGCAAGATTCGTTCAGAGGGGTTTGCCTTTGGTCTCCAGAGTCATAGTCCAATGCTGAAACTGCTACACCACACTGAATCTCCTATTAAGTATTACCCATAATCTATTATATATTTAAAGAAAAGCCAGAGGTTTGCAGTTGGCTGGTTACTTCAAATCAGTGTGAATGTCACCATCTTTTCCTTCTGTTTTCTTCTCTCCCCCTATCACTACTGGCTTCTTCAGATTTAGTAACCAGCAGCTTCAGAGTTAAACCGTAAACTTTATTGCTACAGTAATCTAAAGAGCGAACCCTACAAAATTGTTGCACAGAAGGAAAACTACAAAGCATTTCAATAAAAATTATTTACAATCTAGAAATCTGGTGGGCTATACAGTCATTGGCTATCCATCATTCCCACTTCCCTTTCTCACATTCCCATTATTCTCATGGGCCCCCCAGATGCACACTTTAATCATACGGTTGTAGACATATAACATACCCCCCCTTGTCTCTCAGTACAGTACAATCTTGTTAGGAAGCACAAAAGAATGCAAACACAATTAGCTACAAAATGACAGAATAGAAATAAAACAGAACTGAAACTTGGCAGGAGAAGGTCACGACCAGGACTGATCCTGACACCCCCATTGTTCTTCCTCATCAGAGCCTAGAAAAGCTCTATTCTTGGACTATAATTCTTTATATCCTGCTGCCATGAAGGCTAGTAGATCTAGAAGTTATAGTCTAAAAAACTCTTCCAAACACTGTTTCTCATCACCATACCTTCTTCCCCATATACTCTGAGACCTACCTATATGAAGGGAGCTCTCTACATGTGTTGTTACTGTTGCTGCTGCTGCTACTTTATGGCTTCAGGTCAATTCTGAGGGCAACCCTATCATGGGATTTTCTTTGTAAGACTTATTCAAAGCAGGTTTCCCATTGTCTTCCTCTAAGGCTGAGAGAGTGTGATCTGCCCACAGTCACCCAGTGGGTTCCCATGGCTGAGCGCAGAATTGATTTGAACCCTGGTCTCCCAGACTCCTAATCCAACACTCAAACCACTGCAACCTGATGACTCCTGTTGCTATTATATGCCTTCAAGTGACTTATTGCAACAACAGCGCACAAACTCAAAAATCAAACAATTAGATGATGGATGTGCAAAGACTTAAAAGTCTCTGGATAGAAAGACAGTAAGTCAGTACAGTTAAGAATGTATCAGCACTATCCAGCATTTGACTTATTTTCAAAACTTTCCTGAAGTGTAAAATCTTTCAGACTGTTACTGCTCTGTGATGAGGCTGCAATATAATAATTACACAGCACTTTTAAAGAAACCTGACACATAGACCTTGTTGCTTTTGGTAGTAAAGTGCTCTTCCAATGGAAAGCTGAATTACTGCAGAAAAAACAGCAACTCTTTATTCTAATGATGAATTTGACCATAAAGCATATTGTACAAACAAACAGTCAAATACCAAGTGATACTATGAATGTCAGGGAAAATAGATATTGTGAATAAGTTTTTTCACCAAGGCGTCAGCCAGTCTATCAGAAGCTCATAAATCTGTCTATTCTTGTTACTCTGTTCTTTGGGGGTTGAAAATGAGAAATCGAAACTTGGAATTGGTTCTTCTTTCGTTTCTCGCAAAGACTGGGTGTTCAGGGGCTATATAACTGGGAGGGGTTATTGGAGCTAGTTTTAAGTTTCAAGCCTGTGTGTTTTCCCTTGCTTTTGAGGAGCTCTTTGCCTTAGCTCCAGAAGAATCTTGGACATATAGAAGCATGGGTGAATGTCTTCTAATGTTTATTTTGTTCTCACATGTTTATTAATAAAAAGCCATAAAAGATTTTTCAAATGGCAGTTTTCTTTGCACCAGAGGAGTACTTGTTTTGCTCAAAAAAGCTCACGCTATTTTGCTGCATGTATCACTGTTCGGATGCACAGTGAATGACCGCACTCTGCATATCAAATGACAATGAAGTTCCCCAGATGGGGTGGGGAACAGTCTCCCATATCCCTTTTTGGGTAAGGTTCTGTAGAACATGGTGGCTTCCCAGTTCCTGGATGAAACACTGACCCATTTCAGTCTGGCTCCAGCCCTGGGTTGCTTCCACACTGCACAATTATAGCATTATGATTCCACTTCCTATCTGGCATGGCTCCATCCTATGGAATCCTGGGATTTTTAGTTTCAGAATTCTCTTCCAGAGAGCTCATCAAATCACAAACCCCAGGATTCCAAAAGATGCAGCCACGGTAGTTACAGTGGAATTATCTCGCTATAATTGTGTAGCATGAAATGGCCCCTGGATTTGGGAAGGAGACTGCTTTGGTCACCTTGGTGGATGACCTATGCTGGGAGCAGGGTGGGGGAGTGTGTCCCTCTTAGGGGTTGTCTAGACAGTAAAAAAAACTTCTCATAGAAACTGAGGAGAATACTTTTTGTCCCAACAAGAACCTGCGGTGATTCACCGTATTTGGAAGGAGAGGGGCCAAAAACTCCAAAAATTACGCAGAAAAAGCCTTTGCGGCTTCTCCTGAGGTTTTTTATAAAATGTGTGGGGCATGTGCATTCCCATTCATTAGGACAACTGAATCGCATTGCACCACATTCCCAGATAAGAGTCCAAGTGGAAACCTGATTGGTTAGACATGTGCAGGGGGTCGGCTTGCCAGCAACAAAGTGGCTAGAAGTGCCATTTTGGAATTTTGTGGTATTGATTGTGCACTTTTTCACTGTGCTGAGGCAACCAAACAGCTTTTTAAGCAGAAGCTCACATTTACGCACCTTAGATTTACAGTTAAAAAAAAAAAATACTGTGCAGCAGCAGTAACTTGTGGAGAATAATAATGCAAATAATTCACTCCTGACCACCATCTTGATTGGCAGGCTCCGTGTGAACTTCAAACACAGATGGCTTCACATATTGGCAATTTTGCCAAATCAACATGGAAACAAATGGACACTGCTGTGAATTTGCATTAATGCACAGCAATCCACATTGTATCTTCTCATCTTGACAAGCTCCTAGTTCTGCCAAACTTCACTGTGGCTTTCAATAACACTGACCATGGTATTCTTGTGGACCAAATCTTTGAGATGGAACTTGGAGAGACTATTCTACAGGGGCTTCCATCCTTCTTGGAGGGGCAAGCTCAGGTAGTGGTGCTGGGGGATTCCTGTTTCAATACATTGACCATTAGCCTGTAGAGTCCCTCACAGCTCAGTTTTGTCTACCATGCTGTTTAATATATACATGAAACCAATGGAAGAAGTTGGCCAGAGTTCTGAGATTTGACATCAACAGTAAGCCAATGACAACACAGTTATTTTTCCTCTCCATCCAGTTCTAAGGAAGCTTTTCATAGAATCATAGAATAGCAGAGTTGGAAGAGACCACGAGGGCCATCCAGTCCAACCCCCTGCCAGGCAGGAAATCATGTTCAAAGCATCCCCGACAGATGGCCATCCAGCCTCTGTTTAAAGACCTCCAAGGAAGGAGATCCCAGGGAGTGTGTTCCACTGCCGAACAGCTCTTACTGTCAAAAAGTTCCTTCTAATGTTGAGGTGGAATCTCTGTTCCTGGAGCTTGTATCAATTGCTTCATGTTCCAGTCTCTGGAGCAGCAGAAAACAAGGCTGCTTCATCCTCAACATAACACCCCTTCAAATGCTTAAACAGGGCTATCATATCGCCTCTTAACCATCTTTTTTCCAGGCTAAACATACCCAGCTCCCTAAGTCTTTCCTCATAAGGCATCGTTTCCAGAACTTCACCATTTTAGTTGCCCTTCTCTGGACGTGCTCCAATTTGTCAATATCCTTTTTGAATTGTGGTGCCCAGAACTGGACACAGTATTCCAGGTGAGGTCTGACCAAGGCAGAATAGAGCGGCACTATTACTTCCCTTGATCTAGACACTATACTTCTATTGATGCAGCCCAAAATCGTATTGGCTTTTTTAGCTGCCGCATCACACTGTTGACTCATGTTCAACTTGTGGTCTACTAGGACTCCTAGATCTCCTTCGCATGTAGTCTTATTCTGCCAGGTCTCTCCCATCCTATATCTATGCATTTCATTCTTTCATCCTGAGTGCAGTACCTTACATTTCTCCGTATTGAATTTCATTTTGTTAGCTTTGGCCCAGCTCTCCAGTCTATCCAGGTCATTTTGAATTTTGATCCTGTCCTCTAGGGTATTAGGTACTCCTCCTAATTTGGTGTCATCTGCAAATTTGATAAGTATGCCCCTAATTCCCTCATCCAAGTCATTAAGATGTTGAATAGCACTGGGCCCAGGACAGAACCCTGTGGCACCCCACTGGTCACATCTTTCCAAAAGGAAAAGGAGCAACTGCTGAGGACCCTTTGGGTTCGGCCAGTCAACCAATTACAAATCCATTGAACTGTTAACTTGTCTAGCCCACATTTTACAAGCTTGTTTGCAAGAATGTCATGGGAAACCTTGTCAAAGGCCTTACTGAAATCAAGGTATGTGATATCCACAGCGTTCCCTTCATCTACCAAGCTGGTAATTTTATCAAAAAAAGAGATCAGATTAGTCTGTCATGACTTGTTTGTCTGAAACCCATGGTGACTTTTTGTGATTATGGCATTGCCTTCTAAATGTTCACAGACTCTCTGTTTAATTATTTGCTCTGGAATCTTCCCTGGTATTGATGTCAGACTAACTGGACGATAATTGTTGGGATCCTCTTTTTTCCCCTTTTTGAAAATGGGGACAACGTTTGCCCTCCTCCAGTCTGCTGGGACTTCTCCTGTTCTCCAGGAGTTCTCAAAGATTATTGCCAATGGCTCTGAGATAATATTTGCCAGCTCTTTTAATACTCTTGGATGTAGTTCATCTGGTCCTGGAGGTTTAAATTTTCAGTGCAGGTCAACCCCCGTATCCATAGGGAATACATTTCAGGACACCCTCACCCGTGGATACCTGAAACTGTTGATAATAGGGAACCCTATTTATTTATTTATTTATTTTATTTAATGAGACAAACTCTGGAAATATCTGTGGGACCAGTAGCAATGGATTCATTTACCTGTATCCAAAAAATATGGTCTCTCTGGGCATCTTCTAGGTCCTCCAGTGTGACTCTATGCTATGATATGCTGAAGCTGACCACAGAGTTGTCCTGGAGGACCTAGAAGATGCCTAGAGAGGTTGACTAGGTCCTCTAGTGCGACCTTGATGCCTAAGTCCTCCAGCATGACTCTATGGTATGACTGGGCCAGAAGTCATTCATTTTAATAGGGTTCATTATTATCCACAGTTTCCATATCCAGGGTAAGTCCAGAAACGTATCCTCTATGGATGTGGGGGTCAAACTATATTTCTAGCTTTTGTCTCAATCTATGATGTGTACTGCCTTGGGTTACATATTGAAGGGAAAGGCAGGTTATGAAATAAGTAAATTACTTGCTACACACAGAGGAAGTAAGGATATTACCTATCATAACATTATTTTGCATAAGGAATGTTGTTATACCCAGGTCATGAATGTAGTGGTACCATCCTGCTCATGTTCTCCACCTATAGGTCCTTCTGCAAATTGGACTTTAAATGCCTGAAGCTAGAGGTTAAATCCTGACACATCCTTTTCATGCATTCATCTAGACACTAAATGAGACCATCTTAAACCAATTTCCTCCAACCAGAGGTCACTAACTTAGCAGTTTGAAGATTTGAGGTGGATTAGCTTACTATGGAAATTGGCTATAATCCTACTGGGGACTTACAACTTTGTAAGTGAAGCCAGCATGATGTAGTGGTTTGAGTGTTGGGCTATGACTCTAAAGACCAGGATTCAAATTTTCACTCAGCTATGAAAATCCACTGGGTGACCTTGGGCAAGGGACCATGAGACGTTTGCATTAGGGTTTCCTTAAGTCAGAAATGACTTGAAGGGCACACAACAAGATCAAGTGGACTTACAATGGTGTGAATTAGAACTGAGCAATTCCACAACATCCATATCCAGTAAATGGCTGATGTTATGTTCCTATGGAGAGGAGCCAGCAAAGTGACCAACACACAACAGGATGCACAAGGGAACCAATGCACATCAGCCCTGCTGTGCATCAGGACAGTGACTAGGGAGTGCCAATCATAGAATCATAGCGATGGAAGAGACCACAAGGGCCATCCAGTCCAAACCCCTGCCCTGCATGAATACCCAATCAAAGCACTCCTGACAGATGGCCAACCAGCCTCTGTTTAAAAATTTCCAAAGAAGGAGACTCGACCACACTCCAAGGCAGTGTATTCCACTGCTGAACAGCTCTTACACAATGTGTATTGGGACATTCTTCCCAGCATCCCATTATGCATCTTTGCAATTCACTAACAGGATGTTTTAGCACCTCTGCTACATAGTTAATTTACTGTGATAGAGAATTCTAGCTGTCTTCTATAACACTACATGATACTTAACACAAGTCCAATAAAAAGGAGTTTGCCAGTTTAAAATATTTCATTGAATGATGAGGGTGATCAAGCATTAGTAGGGTTTTCATCACAATACCCACCTATTGCCCCAATTTCAATGAAAATCAAACACCGACTTAGCACAGTCCTCATTCTTAAGATTCAGTGCTTTCAGAGCTGTCTATAAACTATAGTTCCCATCATGTTCTCATAAAGCTAAAAAAGCCGATGCAATTCTCGGCTGCATTAATAAGAGTATAGTGTCTAGATCAAGGGAAGTAATAGTGTCACTCTATTCTGGTTTGGTCAGACCTCACCTGGAATACCATGTCTAGTTCTGGGCACCACAATTCCAGAAGGATATGGACAAGCTGGAATATGTCCAGAGGAGGGCAACCAGGATGGTGGGAGGTCTGGAAGCCATGCCCTATGAGGAGCGGCTTAGGGAACTGGGCATGTTTAGTCTGGAGAAGAGAAGGCTGAAGGGTGACATGATAGCCATGTTTCAATATTTGAAGGGATGTCATACTAAGGATGGAACAAGCTTGTTTTCTGCTGCTCCAGAGACTAGGACATGGAGCAATGGGCTCAAACGACAGGAAAAGAGATTCCACCTAAACATTAGGAAGAACTTCCTGACAGTAAGAGCTGTTCAGAAGTGGAATACAGTGCCTCGTAGTGTGGTGGAGTCTCCTTCTTTGGAGGTTTTTAAACAAATGCTGGATGGCCATCTGTCGGGAATGATATGATTGTGTATTCCTGCATGGCAGGGGGTTAGACTGGATGGCTCTTGTGGTCTCCTCCAACTCTATGATTCAGTGATTCTATAATAATAATAATGATAATATTCTGCAAGAATTTGATGGCGGCAAGATATGAAAGAAAACTACATTTTGTTTCAGTACTCAGTGCAATGTATTTCAATAATATGGTGTACCTAGGAGACACAAAAAAGTGCAAAAAATTTTGAAAGACTACAGAGCCTTCAAGTCTAACATAGCTTGGGGGGGAGGGGCTCCTGAGAACTCCAGAAAATTGGACTAGAGGCAAAGGGAGAAAGGAGAAGCTGAAAGATACCTGTTCGGTTTTTATCTTTAAAGCATCCTATGAATAATTTCATCTCATTCCCATTACCAATGTACTGAAAGGTCAGGGGTATCTATATATACATATATACTTCTTAAATGTGTAATTGTGATGCCATAAATACTTGGCAGTCACTGCATGCCATCAATCCAAGTTTCTCACAGTTTCTTTTAAACAAGCCTCAATTAAGGCTTACAACACCCCTGAGAGGCTATTAAATGTTACTATTCTTCAGGTGATATACTAGAGCTGCATATCTAGGCTTTCACAGTATAATGCAACCATGACATACAGTTTTGTGGATGTAATGGAATATTGCCTTTTTTGTACCTACCAATAAGTACTGCATGAATTTACCCTGCAGCTACCATCTCATAGAAACCACCACTGCCTTTTTTTAAAAACCACCAGAGAGTCAGTGTGGCATAGTGATGGTTTGAGTATTGAGTATAATTTTCAGCCGCTCCCTTTTGTCTCCATGATTTCTGAGGGGGGGGGGAGGAGATCTCTGCAAAGTGATGAATGTTGATGTGCATATGGACCCCCTCCTGTGAATCAAGATGGTGGCCACAAGTATGGGGCACTAATATTTCCTCAATAATAACCTCTCTGCACATCTCTGCACCTTAAACAGGTGGGAGACCTGCTTGTAAAAAAAAAAAAAAAAAAGGAACGTTGGTCTTACCTGTGATATGTTCTTTTCCAGTGAAGAGGCGAAGAGCATCCGCATACTTGGGTTATCCCTCCCACTTGCTCCCGGTAGGCAGGTAACAGAGACTTTTATTTTGAAAGGCTGACCACCGGAGGTGTCCTCTGGGAGGGACGACCCCTCTGCTGGCCAGTCCATATCACAGCCTCCTGATGCCGTAGTTTGACGTATTTTGCCATGATTCCAATCTTTGAAGAGTTCTGTGGTTCCTAATTCCAAAGTCCAAGATGATAAACCTCTCCCCCCAGGCAATGTCTTTCCTGATCGCTTGCCCTGGGTGGGCCAGATGCTCTTCGCCTCTTCACTGGAAAAGAACGTATCACAGGTAAGACCAACATTCCTTTTTCCAGTGGAGAGGGCTCCAGAGCATCCACATGTTTGGGATCTCCTAAAGCTTTGACGGTAGGGTGGGGAGGGCAAGCCTCAAGGACTCTGAACCTGTACAATCCTCTGCAAGACTTGTCTGCCAATGCGGCCTCCGCTGACTGGAACTTGTCCAACTTGTAGTGCAGTACGAATGTCGAGGAAGACTTCCAAGTAGCTGCCCTGAATATTTCTTCCAGGGAAGCATCTCTCTCCCAAGCCGCTGAGGTTGCCACACTTCTTGTGGAGTGTGCAAGGATCCCCTCTGGAACTGGTTTGTTCTGTGCTTCGTAGCATGACACGATGCAGCATTTGATCCAATGTGCAAGAGTAGATGGTGAAACTTTCCTCCCCAAGTACTTTGAATGAGGGGAAACAAAGATTCTGAAAGTCTGGTTGGGGCCGTTCGTTTAATGTATATTCTGAGCGCCTTGCGCACATCCAAAGTGTGCCAGATTCTCTCCAATTCTCTTTCTGGATTTGGGCAAAAAGAGGGAAGGATCACCTCCTGTGATTTGTGAAAAACTGAATTGACCTTTGGTCTGAAGTCTGGTCGCAACCTTAAGACCACCGAGTCTTGCCTGAAGATGCAGAGATCTCGTCGAATTGATAACGCCGCCAGCTCTGATACTCTGCGTGCTGACGTGATTGCCACCAGAAAAAGCACTTTCCAGGTCATCCATTTCAAGGAGGTGTCTCTCAATGGCTCAAATGGGCAGACTCTCAATGCCGTCAGGACTGTATGTAGGTCCCAGGATGGGAATCTATGGACCATTGGAGGAGCTAGGTTAGCGAGGCCTTTAATAAATCTCCAGAGGCGAGGATGTGAGGACACCTCTGCAGCCTTTTCTGGAGGTAAAAAGGAGGTTATTGCTGCCACCTGTTGAGTTGATTCTCTTCTGGATGCCAAGATCGTTCTGACCACAGGGCGTGAATAACCTCTTGAGGTTAACATCTGCCGTTCAATCTCCATGCGTGGAGCTGTAGCCATGCTGGTTCGGGATGGTGAACCTGGCCTTGTACCAGCAGATCGTCTCGCACCAGAATCTTAACCGAGGCTACCTGCAGGTCGAGGATGTCTGGGAACCAGGCCCTTTGGGGCCATTCTGGGGCGATAAGGATGACCTCCTCTCTCTCCGCTCTGATCTTGGTGATCACTCTGGGTATCAGGGGGATTGTAGGGAATGCGTAAAGAAGTCCTTTGGGCCAGGGGGACGTTAGGGCATCCATGCCCTCCACTCCCTCCGTCAGGTATCTGGAGAAGAAGCGGGGAAGCTTGGTGTTCTCTGGGGTGGCGAAGAGGTCGACCGCCGGCTGTCCCAAGGTCTGGGTGATGTCCTTGAACACCCCCTGATGGAGACTCCACTCCCTCTGTCGATGTCCGACCTGCTGAGCCAGTCGGCTTTTTGGTTGAGCACTCCCCGAAGGTGTTCCGCCGAAATCGCCATGCTTCCTTCATTAGGGTTCATGACCTGGATCCACCTTGGTGATTTATGTGCGCCTTTGTTGTGACGTTGTCTGTACGGACCAACACCGTCTTGCCCCTGATTAAATCTGCAAAGGCTAAGAGGGCTAGTCTAACCGTTCTGAGCTCTAGCCAGTTGATGCTGTGAGTGGCCTCCTCCGCCGACCACCTGCCCTGAGCCAGGTGGGATCTGCAATGTGCACCCCGCTCCTGCAAGCTGGCGTCCGTGGTGATCTGCACCCTGTCCTGATGCCACAATTGCCAGCCTTTGAGGATTGCTGGTGACAGCCACCACTGAAGAGACACTGTGGCTTCTCGAGGTAGCCTCACTTTTGGTGATGCTTGAAGGCTATCTGTTCCAAAAAGGGTAGAAGGAACCATTGCAGACCCCTTGCGTGGAAACGCGCCCATGGGAGGCATTCTATAGCACTATCATGAGGCCTTGCAGTTGTGCCAGATGCATGATGTCTATCCTCTGCGCTGACCAAGCCTTCTGGGCTGCTCTCCTTATTGAGTTGACTCAATCTGGTGTTAGGCGTACCATTCCCTCTGCAGCGTCTAGAAGTGTTCCCAGATGTTGGATGCATTGACTTGGAACCAGAGAACTCTTCTCGAGCTTGACTTGAAAGCTGTGATCCTGAAGGGATTGCGTTACTAAGCTGACCTCTCTCTGCCCTGGCTCTGGATGATGACCGGATCAGGAGGTCGTCCAAGTAGGGATACACATGTATTCCTAAGCGTCGCCAACATTCTACCAATGCCACCAGGATCTTGGTGAAGACTCTGGGTGCCGAAGAAAGACCAAAGGGAAGGGCCTTGTATTGGAAATGCTCGCCATTCTAGCAGTAGCGCAGGAATTGATGGTGATCCCGGTATACTGGGATGTGGAGGTACGCATCCTGCAAATCCAAGGAGGCCAAGTAATCCCCAGGGCGTATAGTCTCCAGAATGTGCTTCAGGGTTTCCATCCTGAATTTCCGCTGTCGCACAAACTTGTTTACCCCTTTCAGGTTCAGGACCGTCCTCCATGTGCTGTTTTTCTTTGGAACCAGGAACAGTATGGAGTAGCAGCCCTTGCCCCGCTGGAGTGCTGGTACCTCCTCTATGGCCCCCATGCTTAATAAGTGTCGTATCTCCCCTGCCATCGCCTGTTGCTTCTCTTGGGTCTTGTGGGCCGGGGTCGGCATGAACCACTGTGGAGGAAGTCGGGAGAACTCTATCTGGTATCTGTTAAGGATTGACTCCAGCACCCATCTGTCCGAGGTAGAGTTTTCCCAAGCCCCCACAAAGGCCTGCAGTCTGCCCTCCACTAAGGGTGGATTGTCATTGTTGAGACTTGGAGCTCTGCTTGGAGGACTGGGATTGTCCTGCCTTCCCGGAGCCTCCTTGGTGGTTTCTGCGATGATACCTGTTGTCTCCCCAGCAGGGTCTAGAGATTTTGAACTCCCTGGATCGAGCATGGCTCGGGGACGGACCGGACCCATGGTGGGTTCCCAATGACTGAAAGGGCCGGTACCGTCATATCAAATTGCTTGTTCCAACAAGGTGGAATACACATTCCCTACGCTATTTTTTTTTTAAAAAAAAGAGCTCCAAAGGCTTTTCCCCACATAGTTTTTTACATTTGGGGCCACCTTTCACAAAATGGTGAAATGATGTAGCTTACCATTTGGACAGGTAGGGTTCTCCTCACATTCCATGAGGAGTTTTTTCGCCATTAGACAACCCTGTGACTCCCAAAGGTTTAATCATAGTAACAAACATGGCTTCTAAACTGTTATGATTGTTGTTCTGTGTGTTCAAGTTGACTTTGACTTACGGTGGACCTGTTGTTGTTGTTGTGGTTGCTGTTGTTGTGTACCTTCAAGTCATTTCCACTTTATGGCGACCCTAAGGTGAACCTGTCACAGGGCTTTCTTGGGAAGGTTTGTTCAGGAGGGGTTCACAATTTTTAACTGTGAAATGTTGGAAAATATGTCATCTCAGTCACGGTATGGAAAAGAAATTCCTCAGCTCAGAAAATGCCTCTAGCAGATCTCCAGAGACCAAGCCTGGAGCCTTCTGCATATGAAGAAGACTGTGTGCCACCATTTCAGCATGCAAGCTTACCTCAGCTCAAAACAAGAGCTTACAACTTCCTTCTGAATCAGGCCACTGGGGCACTTTTATTAATGACAGCAAAATCTGATCCAGAAGCAAGTCTGCCAGACTACAAGGGACGTAGGTCAAGCGACAAGGCTTCCTGCCAGAGAAGCTGTGTTCGTATTACAGAGAAGATTTCAGACAACTAGCAGCAGCCATCCTTCCAAGTACTTCCCTTTCCAGCAGACTGCTGAGGAGAGGAGATTCTTGAAAAGCTACAGCCAATATTGCTAGGCTGGTGTAATTCATTTCTAGAAGTACCCGATAATGTTTAAAGCATGATTGCTTTAAAAGCATCTGGCAAGATTACTGCAAGAAAAAGGCCTTTTCCATCAAATCATACTAAATGCTATAAAAAGAGAAAGTGAGCTAATGGGGTGGGGGTGGATGTGCCTACACATTTTGCATAGGGTTTTTCTTAGGGAAAGACTAGTGAGAGGCTTCAGGGGCCACAGAAGTAGGGCCTTGGGGGCCACCTTTGTTCAGTAAAAACAGTGACTAACAGTCACTTCCTGTTTTGAAAAAAGTCTTCTCCTGGGCTGACTTGTCACCCAAATTGCGTGGGGTCCATGAGGATTCCACTAGTGCCCAAATTCTATTATGGGGAATTTTACTTAGCTCAAGATGGCAGCGAGAGTCCAGGTAACTGCAGGATCTTTTGACCTACATATATCAGTAGTAACTGAGGAGACTCTAAGCCAGCAGGTGAAATAAAAAATGGTTTTATTGAAAAATCATCAAGGGAACACACACACACGCATGCACTCATGCTCCAACCAGTCACACAAGGCTAACAAAGAAAGTAGAAAGTATTCGGATAGAGGAATAGATTGAGGGGATGATAGGTGATACTATACTTATTCGAAGAACAGAGATTTGTACAGCAGAAGATACTCAGACTGAGCTCTGAGGGTCACACAGCAGGCAGACAGAGTGGCGGGATGCAGGATGCTGTGAACCTGACTACACAGACTGTCATGGAAACAAGAGAAAGAGGATCTGTGGTTTATATTCGATATTTATATTTATATTCAATAATTTCCCTGAAGGGATGGGGTTTAAAGTAGAATACAATGTCTACCAGAGATTCCTAGGATTGGACAAAGGATTCTCCAGATGTGTTAACAATTGTTGATGGGTTAGAGACTTGGGACTGAATGGGCACAGGCAGCCTTCTATTGTGGATGAGGGGGAAAGAGGAAAAACCCATTTTGCAATCACTGAGTGCTCAGCTATCCTTGATTGAATTAATTGGATGACTCACCTCCAGATGCTCCCAGGAAGACCTGGGTATGACCTGTCTAAGGAATTTGGAAGGCCCCTCCCTAGGCTGTGTGCGACTCCAATCTTGGTATTTGGTGAGCCCCTAGTTTACTTGCCAACCACGTGGTGATCCAGAGCCAACCACATTCTTAAATATCGCCAATTATATGCTATTGAAAGATGGGGAATGTCAAAGCAGGTAACATAAGATAGCCCATGGGGTCCTAAAAGCATGACAAAAATGCCTCCACAGCCCCAAAAGAGCTATGAGGGCATTTTCAGGGAGAAAATGGGTTTTTGCAGAGGAAGGTATGGATCACAGCCCCTCAAGATCTATTAGGGGGCAAATGCAACCCCCTAGAGTCCCACAGTTGCCCATCCTTGATTTGAAAGGATCAGACAGCAGGTCATAAGAAAAACCTCTTCCCAAGATCCTGCAGAGCCGCGGCCACTCAGAATAGACAATACTGGGATATATGGACAGAGTAATACCATCAGGTATAGAGCAGACTCCTTAATTACCAACTTTGTGTTCCATGCTAAGATTGTGATAGAAAGCATCATAAAATCATAGGAGTTGGAAAGGGCCTCATGGGCCATCAAGTCCAACCCCCTGCTCAGTGCAGGATGTCCAGTTAAAACATGTTCAGCAGGTAGTTGTCCAGTCTCCTTTTGAGGACATCCAGAAAGACCCTACCACCTCTCTAGGTAACTGGTTCCTTGCTGAACCACCCTCACTGTCAAGAAGTTCTTTCTAATGTTCAACTGAAATCTACCCTCCTGTAACTTAGAACTATTAGACCTAGTCCTACCCTCCAAGGTAGAAGAGAACAAACCTGGAGAAGAGTCTGGAAAAACTACTTTTTAAAGACTACAACTCTGAGAACCATGCAGCCACAACGGCCACTGGTTGTAACCTTTCCAAGCTGAAAAGCATGTACCCATAGCATTCCTTGCTACGACACAAGGTACTCCAAATCATCAGTACCTGCCATGTTTGTTTAGGGTGGGAGAGAGAACATACATTACATTATTCATTCATTAAACTAAATGAATTACACTCTATTATTAAATTCCATAGTTACAAAATAATCATCTCTGTCTATAAAAAGCTCGGCTACAATAACCTGAAACAATTTCCAATATGTGACTCAGTCTGGGATTTCCTACTTTAAGAGTCCATAAGGATGAGCCCATATTTCCCAAAATCAGCCAAGCAAGAACTGGATATGGAGTGAAAAACAAAGCTGGACACAGACTGATTAAGAAGAAACTTATTTTTGACTAGGACATGGGCAGGCAATGACTTGTTATTTTTCCTCCCAAATATTTTATTTATTTTTAACAACTTTATGCAATATAAAGAAAGAAAAACTAATGATTTGCACAGCATTAGCACATACAGAATTCTAGAGTGAAACGAACATCCTGCAAATAGGTTAGACTAGTGCTTAACCTTTTCTTTACCAGGGATTCCTTTAAATATCTTTTGTTGCTGTGGACCCCCAAGACTTAGCTCAAGATTTAAAATAGTAACAACAACAACAACACAATTACACCTTCCATTAAACCTTCCCTCAGATGCACTGGAGTGGGGAGAGAAGACTTTTCTCCTGCTTTTTCCTGCACGTTTGTGGCTGGAGCAGACTGAAAGGCAATATGCAGGTCAAATCAACCAGCCAGCCTTTGCCTTGGCTCCTGTTACACAGCTGTTCCATTGAGGGGAGGAGGTGGGCTGAGCAGCCTTCAAGCCTCCATGGACCCCTTGTGAGGAAATCGTGGTCCCGGGGGTCCCCAGACCACAGGTTAAGAACCACTGAGCTAGACATATCCAATATGTCTATATGAACAGTGATGCTGTCTGCTCACCTATCCACACATGGAGGACTGGAAGATGGTGAAGCCAAGCAAGAAAGGGGAAGAGAAACAACCATACCCTATTCTTCCTTCATATAATCCTCGATACAAGGACTCCCTGAAACAACATCTCAGTCTTGGCCAAATTGATCACCAACAATGGTCTGCCCTGGCCCCACATCGGGAGGCATGGAGATGCACTATCCACAATGCTGCAGCCTTATTTGAGAACTCACGCCAAACAAGTCTTGAAGAGAAACGAGAATGCAGAAAGAATCACAACCCAGAAACATCACCCAAGGAGACCTTCTGCTGTGCTTTCTGCAACCAGGCATGTTTATCTCGGATTGGCCTTTTTACTAATCAGCGCGCTTGCAGAAAGCGCGGGATGAGTCCATCCTGAATCTTCGTTTGTGAAGAAAAGCCAGAGAGAGATAATCCTCACTGTTTACAGGGTGGAGAAAAATTAGTGCCTCAAAGGCCTTATTTCTCTCCTTGTGGAAGAAGGGCAGAAATTTTGGTCCACCAGATGTTGTTGGGTTACAATTCCCAGCAGCTATAGCCTGCCTAGCCAATGGTGAAAGATGCTAACGCTAACAATACCTAAAGTGCTACCTCTGAATTACATTAGGACCCCTTATCTGCAGAACCAATATCTGCGGTTTCAGTTATCCATGGGGCACAAAACAGCAAACCTACCAAGAGTCTTCCTAAAAAATGCCTATAGAGACATCCTCTCTAGATGTTTTCTAGGTCCTCCAAGGCAACTCTATGGTATTTTCAACCAGAAGTCCCATTATTTTCAATGGCATTCACCATTATTTTCAATGGTTTTCGGTATCCGTGAGGGCCCCTGGAACCAATCCCCCATGGATATGGTCATCCTACTTATAGGAATTTGCCTGACCCTGGCATAAAGTCAAACCCTACTTTAAGGATGAAATCAAAAGAAGTCATTCCTGACTGCAGTATGTTGCCTGATGGAAGACAGAAAAGAACCACAAAGCCTGAGTGTAAATAAATAAATTTAGAACTTAGTACTTTTAAAAGTATCTAAAATGCTTAATATCTCAGTCTGCACTTCCCAGTTTTCCTTCATAAAGGTACTCAACACATGTGGCCAAATCTCAGGAAAGTTAATACAGGTCTGTTGTAAAAATCCAGCATTCTCTCCCCCACCCCAACTCTCTTGCCATTAGGGCAAGTGGGTCTTAGGTAGGATAGAATTTCCTGCATGTTAAAATCCTTCTCTTTCTCTCGTTCAAGAACTTGTTAGTTCTACCTTGGAAATGCATGGTTGTAAATAGTTTGCAATCAAGCAACAAGACCATGTGACCTAGGACATTTCCTTTGGCCTTGGAAGTTGTCCACATGGTGAAAATACTCCTCATAGAGTTCGCTCAGAAAACAAGCTGCCTTAATGGGATCCCACATTGTCTCGTCATATTGTGTAGGAGGGGAGCAAAAAGAAGAAAAAAAACTACACGAGAAAAGTATTTGTGGCTTTTCCCAACTTTTTTAAAAAGCTCCAGTGATGCGCACATTTTCGCTCATTAAGACAAGTGATTCGACATGAATCACTTCCCCATAGAGGACAAAGTGCAAACCTGATTGCCTGGATGAGCGTAGGGGGCGGGAGCAGGTTATAGGGCAAGCGCCTGCTGCTACCATGTTGGATTTTCACCATAGCAAGTGATTGCTAAGGCGATAAAATGGAGGTTTGTGCTATCTTCTCTCTCTCTCTCTCTCTTTCTCTCTCTCTCTTTTTTTTTTGAAAGGTAGAATATCACTTGTGTGCACCATACAAATAGTTGTGTGTGTTTTTTTAAAGTTCGGCAGTGGCACATTTAAAAAAACTTGAGTGATCCACCCACAGCTGCTGTCTCAGCTACAGTCATGCAAAGTTTATGGGGGCTGTAAAACCATTAAGACAGGTCACAGCTGCTGCCTTGCTATTACTAGGGAGCACTCTGTTTTTTCCCCTTCATGTAGACAAGCCCTTCTTGGCTCCAGTTACAACAATTCAATTCTCCCTTTTGCGACTCTCTGTTCTTCTTCTCTACCATGCTTCCTTCTCATCAATGGTGAGTCAAGATGCAGCAATTATTTTTTCTTACCCAAACCTATTCATTAGTTAGTTAGGCTGTAGGCTCTGCATGCATATGTAGATGCATAGCCATTAGTAAAGTTTTAAGTCTTTTAACTTGAAGTTCCTGCCTCTTTATGCTTTTAAGTCTGTTACAAGAAGTTAGTTCTTAGCAGTTTTAGCTTCATAGAGTTTCCCGAAAAGGGCTAACAACCTGACACTCTAATTCCTCAACATGGTCGATCCACGTATCCAGGACCGGCTTAACCATGCCACCAAATCAGCAAATGCGGGGGGGGCACACAGGCAGGCCCCCCGCCTCCTGTTGGCTATAAAAAACAAAACAAAAACAAAGCGTCTCCCGAAAGAGAAAGAAGGATCTGCCCTCCCTGCAGCTGAGGCTGGAGCGTGTTTGCTGCTCCCTCGCCCCTCCCAGGACCATCAAAAGGCAAGCCAGAGAGGTGTGTGTGAGTGAGAGATCGAGAGAGATCGATCTTTCCCTCAGAAAGGGCTTCTTTCTTTCTTTCTTTCTCTCCTTCCTTCCCTTCCCTTCTCTTCCTGTCTTGGTTCCTCTCCCCTCCCTTGGTCTTCTTCAGCTTCCTCCCCTTGCTGCCAACTGAGTTCGACCTGCAAAAGACATTTGTGTGTCTTTGCCTGTGTGCCTTCAAGTCATTTCTGACTAAGGCAAACCTACTATGGGGTTTTATAGGCAAGGTTTGTTCAAAGGGGGTGTGCCTTTGCTTTCCTTTGAGTCTGAGAGAGTGTGACTTGCCCAAGGTCAACCAGTGGGTATTCATGGCTGAATAAGGATTCAAACCCTGGTCTCCACATTCATAGTGCAATGCTGAAACTTTTACAACACTCTAGCTCTTTTAACAAAGGAAAATAAAGAATATAAATAAAAATGTGGAGTAATATTACTGGGAACAATGGTTTTATTGTTGTCACTAAAACACACCAGTATCCCAGTAGTGTTATGTGAGAGGCATTGGCCTAGAGCAGTGGTTCTTATCATTTTTTTTTTTACCAAGGACGCACTTTAAATATCTTTTGTTGCCCCAAGACTTAACTCAAGATTTAAAACCCTAATAATAATAGCTAATAATAATAGCTAACAACAACAACAATACAATTACACCATCCATTAAACTTTTCCTCAGAGGCACTCTTGTTTCTTTCTGCAAGTCTGTGGCTGGAGTGGATTGAATAGCAATGTGCAGGCCAAGCCAGCCAGCCAGCCAGCCTTTGCCTTGGTTCCTGTCACGTGGCTGCTCCACTACAGGGAGGAGATGGGCCAAGCAGCCTTCAAGCCTTTGAGGACCCCCTGTGAGGACATCAAGGACCCTAGGTTAAGGACCACTGGGCTAGAAAATGCTGGAAAAGGAACAATGCAACCAGACCTTGAGAAGGGTGCTGGCAGGGGGATTCTGGGAGGTGTAATCCAAAAGTAACTTTCCCAGGTTCTGAATGCAGCCTAGAATCATAGGGCTGGAAGGGACCACAACAGCCACCCCATCCAATTGGCTTCTGCCCTGCAGGAACACACAATCAAAGCCCTCACGACAGATGGCCATCCAGCTTCTGTTTAAAAACCTCCAAAGAAGGAGACTCCACCACGCTCCAAGGAAGTGCATTCCACTTCCGAACAGCTCTTACTGTCAGGAAGATCTTCCTCATGTTTAGGTGGAACCTCTTTCCCTGTAGTTTGAACCCATTGCTCCATGTCCTAGTCTCTGGAGCAGCCGAAAACAAGCTTGCTCCATCCTCAGAATGACATCCCTTCAAATATTTAAACATGGTTATCATGTCACCTCTCAACCTTCTCTTCTCCAGGCTAAACATACCCAGCTCCCTAAGCTGCTCCTCATAGGGCATCATGGCTTCCAGACCTCTCACTATCCTGGTCACCCTCCTCTGGACACGTTCCAGCTTGTCCATATCCTTCTTGAACTGTTGTGCCCAGAACTGGAAACAGTATTCCAGGTGAGGTCTGACCAAAGCAGAATGGAGTGGTACTATTATTTCCCTTGATCTAGACACTATACTCCTATTAATACAGCCTAGAATTGCATTGGCTTTTTTTGCTGCTGCATCACACTTCTAACTCATGTTCAGCTTGTAGCCCACTCTTTCTTTTCTTTGAGGAATCTATACCATTACGCTAATTGCTAAACTGAATTATTGGTGGCAGATTATGTAATACAGTAGCCCCCCTTATCCACTGGGGATTGGTTCTGGAGGGGTGTGGATACTGAAAACCGTGGATAATAGTGACGACTGTTGAAAATAATGGGACTTCTGGTTTAAAATACCATAGTGTTGCCTTGGAGAACCTAGAAAATGGCTAGAGGGGACACATTTTCTAGGAAGACTCTATGGTAGGTGTGCTGCTTTGTGTCCCGTGGATAATGAATCCGTGGATACATGGGTCCTGCTGAAATCTGAACATCCTGTATTGTGAATAGGTTAGGTTACATTGACCTGAGATAAACATATGGGGCCCCCAAAATAAAGCATTGCAGGGGGGCCCAAAATTCCTTAAACCGGCCCTGCCCGTATCCACAGATTCAGTACCAAGGTCTGGAAAAAAATGTTCTCTCTAGGCATTTCTAGGTTCTCTAGTGTGGTTCTATTGTCAACTTCCTGAGTTCGTCTTATTGACTGTTTCAGGTATACACAGAGGGTCTTGGAATGTATCCCCTGTGGATATGGGGGTTGGCCTGTATACCTTCAGCAACTCTCTTCATGAATATCAGGGAAGGGCAACTACAGATGTTCCAAGGGGCCATTTTTATATTTATATACACACACACAGAGGAGGCTGCATTATCTCCTAGGGTTGCCAGAGTTAAAACTAGAGAAGGCTCTTGTACATTTAATAGTTGTGTAGACAAGGGGATTTCAGCAGGTGTTGGCTTTCCATGCAGTCAGGAAACAAGGAACACCCACTGAAATTCCATCTTCTACCCATCCATTAAAGGTACAACAATCCAAGTTGCAAGAACTGAATTGTTGTAAGGGGCATACTTATCAAATTTGCAGATGACACCAAATTAGGAGGAGTAGCTAATACCCTAGAGGATAGGATCAAAATTCAAAATGACCTGGATAGACGAGAGCTCGGCCAAAGCTAACAAAATGAAATTCAATACGGAGAAATGTATGGTACTGCACTTAGGGTGGAAAAACTAAATGCATAGATACAGGATGCGGGAGACCTGGCTGAACGAGACTACATGAGAAAGGGATCTAGGAGTCCTAGTAGACCACAAGTTGAACATGAGTCAACAGTGTGATGTGGCAGCTAAAAAGGACAATGCGATTTTGGGCTGCACCAATAGAAGTATAGTGTCTAGATCAAGAGAAGTAATAGTGCCACTCTATTCTGCCTTAGTCAGGCCTCACTTAAAATACTGTGTCCAGTTCTGGGCACCACAATTCAAAAAGGATATTGACAAATTGGAGCGTGTCCAGAGGAGGGTGACTAAAATGATGAAAGGTCTGGAAACCATGCCTTATGAGGAAAGACTTAGGGAGCTGGGTATGTTTAGCCTGGAAAAAAAGATGGTTAGGGGGTGATATGAAAGCCCTGTTTAAGTACTTGAAGGGGTGTCACATTGAGGATGGAGCAGGCTTGTTTTCTGCTGCTCCAGCGACTAGGACATGGAGCAATGGATGCAAGCTCCAGGAACAGAGATTCCACCTCAACATTAGGAGGAACTTTCTGACGGTAAGAGCTGTTTGGCAATGGAACACACTCCCTCGGAGCGTGGTACGGTCTCCTTTCTTGGAGGTCTTTAAACAGAGGCTGGATGGCCATCTGTCAGGGATGCTTTAATCGTGATTTCCTGCATGGCAGGGAGTTGGGCTGGATGGCCCTTGTGGTCTCTTCCAACTCTACAATTCTATGATTCTATAGGTACAGTAGTCCTCTCCAGTTTCAACTCTGGCAACCCTAGCTTCCACCAAAACAAGGAATCTTAATCCACTTCTGCTTTTCTTTTCTTTTTAAGAAAGCATATTTTGAACTTTATTTTACTCAAGACTCTCTTTTACCAGAGGCTTTGCACCTTGGTTTAAAGGAAAACAGAGGTTCCTGGTTAAATATTTTCAATATTTAATCCCCCCAAAATGACTGGGGGGCTGCATGTTGCCCATTCCTCGTGTATATTCAAAACCTTCAAAAGGATTCTCATTTCATAGTCCTAACAAAAATATGACCCTTCTTATTTATTAAACTTACAGAAGGCCCAATTTGGAAATGCCCTTCGGGTGATTTGCCAAAATAAATAATCAATACAAGCAGAACCAAAACAAATACAACAGCCAATTCAGTACTGAAGCATTAAAATATAAGGATATTGAAAACCACTGATAAAGATGAATGAAAAAAGCGTTAAATGCCTGCCGGAATTTGTTTCTGACCACTAAAGTTAAAAGATGAATAATTTCTTGACTTCTTGGAAGTCCAGTTAACCATTTCAAAAAGTACTCAGCAAGCAAAAGCTTTCCAATGGTTACTCATGCTGAGAAACCATTAGCTCTGAAACAGAATTTGAGCTCTGCTTTCCTTGCTTGAGGGCAAAGTACTAAAAGCAAACATGGAGGCAGGCATCCACAAGAAAAATCATTCTGAAACTTAGAAATAATCTCCCAGCCTTCTGAGATAAATCTAAATGAAATATCTATTGGCAAGGCAGGCTGGATTAAAGCCTAGGTTTCCCTCTGGAACAGTGCTGAGGGAGAAGAAATATGAAAGTATATGAAAATACTTATTTAAGTCAAATTCAAGCAAGAATAGTTAATCCCTTTGCACTTGGAATCTACAAGAGGCACAGAACTCTGTGGTCTAACTTTTAACTAGGATGAGACACCGAGAATGTATTATTTATTTTAAAACATTTCTACAATGAGTGTCATGCACAGCATGTCCAGGCAGTGTGAAGCAATTAAACCATAATAAATAAACAAACATCCACCATGGTGTAGTGGTTTGAGCGTTGCACTACAACTCTGGAGACCAGAGTTCAAATCCCTACTCAGCCATGGAAACCCACTGGGTGACTTTGGATAAGTCAAACTCTCTTAGCCTCAGAGGAAGGCAAAGGCAAACCAATACCCCCAAACAAATCTTGCCAAGAAAGCCCCGTGATATGGTTGCCTAAAATTGGAAACAACTTGAAGGCCATAGGGTTCAGTTCAAAGATACCTCTCCTGCTACATTTTGGAAGTGAAGAAGTTCAGAGTCAGAGGGGTGAAGTAGTTTGAGCACTGGACTACAACCCTGGAGACCAGGGTTCGAATCCCTGCTGAGCCACAGAAACTCACTGGGTGACCTTGGGAAAGCCTCTCTCAGCCTCAAAGGATGGCAAAGCCAAACCCCATCTGAACAAATCTTGCCAAGAAAACCACATGATAGAGTCGCCTTAGGGTCACCATAAGTCGGAAATGACTTGAAGGCACACAACAACAACACAAACAAAAGCAATGGCAATAGGCCATAAGCTACAAATTAAAATGACAAGCATCATAAATCAAATGCTGAATGAATTGAAAAAATGCTTTCAACATGTGCCTAAATCAGATCAGAGCTGCTGTTATGTTGTTGTTGTTGCTGTTGCTGTTATATCCCACCTTTTTTTCCATTTCGGAACTCAGGGCAGCTTAAAACAATTTTTGAAATAGTTAAAAATTCACAAAATACAAAATTTAAAAAGTGATTAAACTATACAAAAATAAAAGCAGTGAAAAAGAGAAACCACTTAAAAAAAACACACCCCTACAAAAATAATAAATAGAAAATCTAGCACATTGTTTAGCAGGGACAGGCCTTGTACAATCAGTCCTCAAAGACCTGTCAAAACAAAAAGACCCTAATCTGTCTGCAGAAAGATAGTAAGGAGGTGTTAAGCCCTGCGTACATGGCCTAGCAAAAGATTGGTTCAGGCTGCATTTGACATCCTAGGCCCTGTTTACCTATACTGTAGTAGAATGGGTCAAGGAGAGGTTTCTTTCTACAGCTGGAGGGAGCGGGAGGGGATGAGAATGTCATCCTACAGCCAAGGAGATAAAGATGTTTCAATACATCCTGGCACCTGGTACGATAATTGGCATGAGAAATTTTTTTCTTCTTAATTGGCTTGGAAAAGTTTTCCCTCCTCTCCACTGTTTTATTAAAGATTCAGTAGGAGAAACACGTACAAGGTGATGTCAGGTAAATGGCTAGTGCTTTGCAGCAGCATGCAACTCTACATAGCCGGTTAGTGTATGTATCTTCTTGCTTTCTATGTCTGTTTGATTGATGAGAGTATGCCTATTCTGCTTTTCTATCTGCTATCATTAATAAAATATCCTTCTTTTCCATGCCCAGGACTGGTGCGTGGTCATTTCACTTGCTTTATATCCTGAACCAGCAGAGCCCGAAAGCCAGGGTGGTTTTGCCGGTGTAACAGGAGGGTACCAGTCTAACTTGTCTGGGAAGGGAATTTCAGAGCCTGGAGGCAGTCACTAAGAAGGCCCTCTCATGTTTTCCCACCAAATATACCCTGTGAAGGCAGTGGAACAGAGAGAAGGCCCTCCCCAGCAGTTCTCAATATGATGGGCAGGTCTGTAACAGAGAATACAGTCCTTCAAATAACCTGGACCCAAGTTGTATATGGTTTTATAGGTCATGACAGCATTTTGAATTGTACCCAGAAAGGGACCATCAGCCAGTGGAGCTGCTGCAACAGGGGAACTGGCACGTTTCATTTCTTGTGGGGAAAGACATTGTAAAGATTGGGCGCTACCACCACAAAAATTGCCTCTTCCTCTTGCTGGTGGTCACCAGGGACAGTTGAAGGATATTGTACAAGCATGAAGGCCTCTCATGAGTACTGCAGCCATTGGGCTCATCAACAAGGGAGAAGACATTAATATCAAGACATTAAATGTGGATTGGTAGCAAACTGGCAGCCAATACTGTTCCTTCATCAATGGTGTTACATGGCAGATTCTGTGGTGCTGAATCTGCTGGGCCGCACATAAGGGCAGCCCTGCACACAGAATGTGTTACAACAGCCAGGATATGAGATTATTGATGCAAGGGTCACTGTTGCTAAGCTATCGTTGTCCAGGAATGGCCACAGTTGGAGCACCAAAGAGGGTAAAAGGTGTTCCTAGTCACTACAGCCACTTGGGCCTCTAGACACAATGATATGCAACCCAAGCTATATACTTGGTCCTTCAGAAGGAATGCATCAAGAAGAGGCACAGATGTAGTATCCAGACCTACATCTTACCTAGATCAGTCTCAGTTAACTGATACAGCCCTGATCTACCATCAAAACACCTACATAGTCACTCCTGATTCTGATGGTAACAGAGAGACAGTCATCAGCATACTGACCGCTATGACACCCACTCCCAATAGCTTCCTACAGATCAATGGTTCTCAACCTTGAGTCTTCCAAAGTGGAATACACTGCCTCTGATTGTGGTGGAGTCTCCTTCTTTGGAGGGTTTTAAACAGAGGCTGTATGGCCATCTGTCAGGAATGATTTGATTGTGTATTCCTGCATGGCAGGGGGTTGGACTGAATGGCCCTTGTGGTCTCTTCCAACTCTATGATTCTACGATGTTGGTAGGCTTTCCAGAAGACACAGCCAGTATAGTCAGGGATTCTGTATCTTTTATTTACTTAAGAATTTCTGCTTTAACTATGTCAACCAACAACTAAGTATTTTATTTAGTTATTTATTTATACCCCACTCTTCAGCCACAAAGCTAACAAAGCAGCTTACAAATTGTTTTAAGCAATAGCAATTTACACATCTACACTGCATTAAGCAGTTCCAAAACTGGGAACCACAGCTGTTATGGAATCTTCAAAAAACATTGTCTGACAGTGGAACTATAATTAGTTCATTCATATAAAAACCAGTGCAGAAAGTCTTCATGTTACCACTGCTACTGCCCATGTTTCAGGCCTATCCATGAGTGGTTCTGATCCAAGGCAGACACTACACTCAGTAGTTTTTATTCATGCAAATTAAAAGTGACTTCTGTTTGAATTTTTCTGCATCCAGAAGAATAAGCAAAGGTTAAAGAGATCTCCCAAAAGAGTGTACTGGCAGTTCACCCCACGTGCAAAAATTAAGGAGGGTAAAGTGTATTTACCAAACACCTTTACCAAAATTTTATCTATAGTCCCAATGTATTAGCACAGACAATTCTTGTTTGTATAGGAGAAGGAGAGAGCCAGCATGGTGTACTGGTTTGAATGTTAACTATGGCTCTGGAGACCAGGGTTCGAATCCCTGCTTAGCCATGGAAACCCACTGAGTGACCTTGGGCAAGTCACACTCTCTCAGCTTCAGAGAAAGGCAAAGGCTAACTTCCTCTGAACAAATCTTGCCAAGAAAACCCTGTGATAGTTTGTCTTAGGGTCACCGTAAGTCAGAAACGACTTGAAGGCACACAACAACACAAGAGCTAGAATTTCTAGCTCTTCTTGGCTTATTTAAAAAGCCAGAGGGGGACTGGCTGAGTGGGTAGGAGGAGTTGTCAATTCCTCACTACACCAAGGTAAAGTTCCATCATGCTTAAAGGAGGCAGTTATAAAACCAGTGTTCAAAAAGCCTTTTCTGGATCCCACAGTATTGCATAACCACCACTCAGTCTCCAACATTTCATTTCAAGTCAACATACTGAAGTATGTGGTAGCCTGTCAATTTCAGGGGTTCCTGGATGAAACAGACTATCCAAATCCATTTCAATCAGGCTTCAAGCCTGGCTATGGAATGGAGACAGCTCTGGCCACCTTAGTGGATGACCTATGCTGGGAACTAGGCAGGTGGATTGCGTCCCTGATGGTTCTCCTGTACCTCTTAGTGGCTTTTGATACCATCAACCATAGTATCCTTCTGGGATGCCTTGTTGAAACCCCCTCTTCTGTTTCTGTGCCTTCAAGGCAACCCCATGAATCTCATAGGGTTTTCTTAGACAAGGAATACTTAGAGGTGGTTTTGCCAGTTCCTTCCTCTGAAATATAGTGTACAGCACCTGGTATTCATTTGGGGTCTCCCATCCAAGTACTAACCAGGATGGGAGACCTACACAACCATTAAATACAGGCGCTCTCTCCAGTTTTTAATCTGGCAACCCTAGGTTGCACTTGCACAGTCTCTGAACATAATTCTGTCTGGGCAGCATTGCTCAACTTGTTTAAAAGGAAAATTACTCCTCTCTAGAAAGTTCCCTCCTCCTCCCTTCTCTCTCTCTTTTTCTCTCATGCACACACCCACGATGTGTTTGAATGGGGTGTTGAAAAAGCTCTTAATCATCAGGTCTTAATAAATCCAAAAGGCTCACTCCCATTTTTAGCTAAATTAGCCACCCAATTTTAACAAAATTATCCCACCCAGTGCACTTGCAAACACACTAGCCATCCCCAAATGTAAGAGAGCAGAATCTTCCTCTATTATTGCTGTTGTGCCATCAAGTCATTTCTGACCAATGGCAACTATAAGATGACCCTATCATGGGAGTTTTCTTGCACAATTTATTCAGAGGGAGTTTGCTCTTGCCTTCCTCTGAAGCTGAGAGTGTGACTTGCCCAAGGTTATCCAATGTGTTTCCATGGCCGAGTGGGGATTCAAACCCTGGTCTCTAGTGTCCTAGTCTAATGATCAAACCACACCACACCACTGCTTCTTGTCTTCATCCAACCTCCCTGAAAATCACATGCTAGATCTTCCATGTTCTTGAAACTGAGCTGAAGGGGACAAATCATATAAGGATGGCTTTCTTCCAGAATGTTTGTAGCATATATTTAAATATATGGGCAATAAATGCTTACAGTAACTATAATCACCTTGCTAATTCACACTAATGTCTCATTTAATATTGAAATCAATGAATTAGGAAGCAGCTGGATGAATATGACTAAAAGCTGCATGCCCATATACACACAGAGAGAGTGTACGTGTGTGCTTCATTCTACTTGGCCATGAAGCAGAATTTTAATTGCTTTGAAGATATATTCAAAAAGCAGTATACTCTTTTTAAGTATATTGGGGACTTAGGGTTTTCTGATCTACTTTTAACTCTGCTCAGGAGAAAGGAGGGACCATCCCAGCTTGCTGTGGCAGTTCTTAAGATCAACATATCACATATTTCCACACATATATACAGGGGTTGTCTAAATGGCGAAAATACTCCTCATAGAATTTGAGGAGAATACAGTTTGTCTAAATGGCATCCTGCATCTATCCACAGCATTCAGAAGGAGAGGGACCAAATCCACCAAAAATTGTGAAGGAAAAGCGTTTGCAGCTTTTCCCAAAGTTTTAAAAAAGCTCCATGGGGAATGCACATTCCCACTAATCGGGACAATCCAATTTGCATTCATTCACATTCACAATAAAAGCAGAAGTGGAAAGCCGATTAGTTGGACGTGCCCAGGAGGCAGTGCTTGCTAACAAGGCAAACGCACAGAACCACCATGTTGGATTTTGTCCTTATCGATCATGTGCTAAGATGATGAAACAGCCTTTTTTTTTCATTTTTATTTATTTAGGCAGTATATTGCACTTTTGCACCTTAGATATGCTTTTAAAAAAAATACTGTTTGGTGGCAGCCACTGATGAAAATAAAAACATTAGTAATTCACTTGCGCCTGCCATCTTGCTTGACGGGCATCCCCATTGGGACAGCAAAGTAGATAGCTTTGCATGCCTGAGATCTTGCCAAAAAATGTTAAGACAAATACAAGCTTCTTCAAATTGGTGTTAGTGCTCATCAATCCACATTTTTTCCCCTCACATAGACAACCTGAGAGAGAATCTCCATCCACCACAGCACAATGCCCACTCCATTCCTCTGCCACAGAGAACTATTGAGGCAGAGTGGAAAGGGGAGTTATCTGCCACCATCTTAGAGAAAGGAGAAGGGCAATAAGGTGGCCTTTATTCTCTTTAGCAACCATGCTCCTTTGCCGCTGCCCCCTCAGTTCAAACTCATGCCAGGTTCAGGCATGAGCCTCTCGCATTTCCCCCTGACATTGTCTTGGGAGCATAGGAGCCAGGGAAGGAAAGAAAAGAAAAGGAGGAAGAGGAGTTCTTTCCCTTCTCTCTTTCATTCTTGTCCCTTTATCTGTTATTTAAAGCAGATATTCAAACTGTGCAAATCCCACAACACTTTTTAAAATGTCAAACAAACACTTAGCCTAGTAGTATTCAATATGTGCAACACTTTCCACCATTTACTTGTGGCTCACTGATGTGGCACACCTGTGGATGTTTTGTGGTACACAAATGTGCCATGGCACAGTGATTGAAAACCACTTGTGTATGTAAAGCCATACTTAAATTGCTTTCACTACCAGCACTTTTCTTTTTATTGAAGTATCAAAACATTACACACACACACACAAATTGTGGATGAATTATATGAACGGTACTGCTGTAAAAGCAGTAAATGACAAGTACAGTATTTGAGATCACAACCACATGCAAACATACACACAGATATACACCACAGCAGATAGAGATGTGATACAGTGTGCTGAACAAGAGCATATGTTTAAAGCAGCCATCTTGTTTCAAGGTATTATTTACCACTGTGATATTATCAAAACAAACTTCTGTCCTGATCATTCTACAGCAAAATCACAAGTAATGGGGAATTTTTTGTGACAAAGATTTCAAACACAAAATATGTACCCACTGGGACAAGGGAGAAAAACCAGAGGGTTGAAGAAGATAGGAAGTTTCTGTAAAGTCTTTGTTTTTTATTTTTATGCAGAACGATTCTCTAAGGAACCCCAACATATCTACCGCTGAAAGTTTCAAAGCTCTTCTAGCTTCAGATCCTTTTAGGTATAAAGCAAGAAAACAAAGAGAATTATGTATTTTTGAGATCTCACCAGGCTGTTTATGAATTCATGAACTCACTCAGATGGACTATACACCCATGCCTTAGGAAAAAATACCTTTTCTATACTCTCAGCTATGCTGTTTTTTTGTTTTTTTTAAAGGATGTTCTAATATAACTTCCCAGTATCTGGAAAGTGCAGAAACATTGGTTCTGCCTAATCCTGTGCTCAAACGTTGAACAGTAGGCAGCTACATTTCTCCTCCCTTATCCTCTGCTCCCATATTTCTGGCGGGACATTTTGCCAAAACAAAAGCCAAAGTGAGACATTTTGCCAAAACAAAAGCCAAAGTGAGAGTCAAATAGAATGGTACCCATCAGGTCTTGATTATCTATTCAACAAGAGAAACAGGTATACTTCAGTTAACTGAAGTATTCCTGGGCATTACTTCTTCACAGAAAATTTGGTACCAAAGGCAGAAATAACATGGAAAGAATAGGGGTAGGTTCCCACACTATAAAAAAGAAGAGCACTTCAACGAACTCCAGCAAACTAACAATATACACATGTGAAATGAAATAAAAACATCAAAGGCCTGTCTACATGCAGAAAAACAGTAGCTTGACCTGTCCCATGGAATCTTGGTATTTGTAGTTTCGTGAAGTATATAGCATTTTCTATCAGAGAACTCTGGTGCCTCACCCAACTACGAATACCATGCTGAGGTATGCCTGTACTTAGTTTAGCGTACACTGTTCATAAACCAATGAACAACACAAGAATAGTAATCCACAAACAATGCCTTTTACTTAGGGGCAGGGGCACAGCTCAGTGACAAGAGCACCTCCTTTTCATGCAAGAGGCCACAGCTTCAATTCCTGCCTTCTCCGCACAGGGCTGAAAAAAACTTGTATCTGAAACTTTGGACAGTCACTGCCATCTAGACAGATCCACAATTTGACCAGGCATAAGGGCAGCTTCCCATCTCAATGTTTGCAAAATTTAAAATATCTGAAAAAACTCCTCTAGCATTTCAGAGTATTTTAACAGAGCATTGTGTACTAGAGTACACAATTAACAAGCATAATCTCGAATGCATTAACGTGATGTATTCCCTCAAGTAGTGCTTGATCATGACTGGAATGTATTGCTGACCAGATGCTAGTCTAGACAAGAGGATATAATGTTAATTCTTGCGCATTATTGCAAATTTGCAGCAGTATTCGTCCAGTCTTTCAAGAAAAATGATACGCTGAGAAGCTATCTGCATGGGGTTTTTTTTAACACAGAAGCAAAGGTGCACAAGTGCAACCTTCTGCTTAAAAAAATTATTTAGGTACCTTGGTGCAACAAAAAAGTGCAGGATCACTAATGTGAAAATCCAACAGGGCACTTCCAGGCACTGCCTTGCCAGCAAGCTTACCCCCCGTCACATGTCCACCCAGTCTGCTTTCCAGTTCTGTCCTCTCTGAGAATGCGCAGCAAAGCAAGCCAGTTGTCCTAACAAGTGCTAATGCACATTTCCTTGCATTATTTTTTTTTTAAATGGGGAAAGCCGCAAAGGTTTTCCCATGTAGTTTTTGCCCCCTTTCCAAAAATGGTGACTCACCATGGGATCTCGTTAGGACAAATCGTATTCTCCTTGCATTCTTTGAGGAGTTTTTTTCATCATATAGACAACACCCAGATACAGTACACATTGTTTTCTTCTTGTAAGTAATGTATCTCTCTCTGGCTTTTCTTCACAAAAAAGATTCAGGAAGGACTCATCCCGCATTTTCTACAAGCACACTGATGAGTAAAAAGGCCAATCTGAGATAAACAAGTCCAGTTGCAGAAAGCACAGCAGAAGGTCTCCTTGGGTGATGTTTCCGGGTTATGATTCTTTCTGTGTTGTCGTTTCTCTTCAAGACTTGTTTGGCATAAGTTCTCAAATAAGGCTGCAGCATTGTGGATAGTGCGTCTCCATGCCTCCTGATGTGAGGCCAGGGTGGAGATTGTTGGTGATCAATTTGGCCGAGCCTGAGATGTTGTTTCAGGGAGTCCTTGTACAGTGTTGCTTTTTTGGAGCGCCCCCCTTACGCTGACCTGTGGCGAGTTCACTGTAGAGTACTATTTTTGGAAGGTGATGGTCCTCCATCCTAGAAACGTGCCCTGCCCAGCGCAGCTGTGTTCTCAATATCATGGCCTCAATGCTGATGATCCCTGCTTGCTCAAGGACAGCAACATTCGTCACATAGTCAGTTCAGTGTACTGTATATTTAGGATTGTGCATATACAGTGCTGATGAAAGCATTCGAGGAGTCGTAAGTGGTGGCGATAGGTGACCCATGTTTCAGACCCATAAAGGAGAATAGACAGTACAATGGCTCTATACACACTGATTTTTGTGCTTCACCTCAGGTGTTTGTTACTCTAGACTCTTTTGTGAAGTCTTCCAAATGAGCTATATGCCTTTGCTAATCTGTGATCGATCTCTTTGTCAATCTTGGCATCTGAGGAGATGATGCTTCCCAGGTAGGTGAACTGCTGAATGGACTTAAGCACAGATTTGCCTATGGCAATGTGGGGATGGTGGTGTAATGTATAGCCAGACAATAAACAACATACTATTTCAGAACTCAAGTAGGTCAGATGATAACTTGGCATGGAACACACCCAGTATGCATTTATAAAGTTTCATGAATTATCATGGAGATAGCTGATTTTTGCCAACCAAAATTTCTCATTAAACATTCATTTTTAAGACAATGAAACACTTTCAGTAAATTAGATTTAATGTTACTGGTCTTAAATTCTTAGATTATACATTTGGAATGTAATACCACCTAAGTGCGCAAGTATATCTTCACAATGGCAACACTAGAGGGGTGCGGAGAGGCCAAATTGCACCAGGTGACACCAGCCATAGTAACACCACAGAACCTTCCCTCTCTCTACCTGTGCACATTAAATTTTGTCCATAGATGTGGCCATTTCACTGGCATTGTCTGGGTACAGTATAATATATTCTGCCCCATTTTATTTATTTGAATTGATGACCAAGTTTGCTTTTGTTCTCTTCCTTCCCCATTTCTTTTCCTTTTGTGCTGTGTTGTGTCCTAGCTGATAAACCTGTGGGCCAAACAGGGTTACAGAGCAGCTGACATAAATCAATAAAAACAAGGCAGTGTTTTTAGCGATTGTATTGTTGTTGGTGCTGTTGGGGTGGTGGTGTCGGTGGTGCGCCTTCAAGTTCTTCCCAACTCATGGAGACTCTAAAGCAAACCTATCTCAGGGTTTCCTTAGCAAGATTTATTCAGCAGAAGCTTGCCATTTCCCTCCTCTGAGGATGAGAGAGTATAACTTGCCCAGGGTCACCTAGTGGGTTCGCATGGCTGAGTGGGGATTTGAACCCTTGTGTCCCAAATTTCTAGTCCCACAGTCAAACCACTATACCACACTGTCTCTCATCTTTATTTTAATCATTCATAACCTACCTTTAAACCATTTCCCCCAGCTGACTAACAAATCAAGCATACCTACATTAGAACAATAATTTAAAAATCAGGGGCTTTTTGATTTACTGGAGGAATATCTAAATCTGAGCACAACCAAACAATGAAAAGCTAGAATTATGGCTATAAGCTCCAAGACAGGGTTAATGCACAGGATGAAACCAAAGTAAGAGTAGCAGTACATAAGGACAACATAGACACAGAGTGCAGCTGGTAGAGAGTATTGCATAGCCCTGGCAAACCTTATTAAATACATTTATAACAAACATTATTTTTCAAAGATTTCCCTTGTGCCATGCAAAATTAGCCTTTAAAAGTTGCCATCTACAAATATTGCATTTGTAACAGAATGCTAATTGGTAATTGTTCTACACATCCACCTCCATAACGGGAAATGGAGTAACTTCCATCTGCCTGCTTTGGCCTGGTTTTTACTGTATTTCTTGCCAATCTGCAGCTAAACAGACTCCTAAATATTTCATTATTGCTCTTTGCCAAGACAGCCCTCCACATGACAGAAGAGAAGCCGGAACTCCACCACTGACATTGAATCCAACGCCTCCCACTTGATTCAGGAGGGGACAAGCTGATATAGGAAAAACATCTTTTTCATGAATCCTCTGAATCAATATATGCCTCAGTTCAAAGCAAGATGGGCTGCAAAGGCTAGACAGACAGAGCTTTTGATAAATCCACAAGTTACCACCTTTTGGTAACTGATCCTGTGGAAATTCTTTTTATTTCCAACAGTTTCAGAAAATAACACAACACAGCATGACCCCTGTTTCTGCTGGGGATTGGTTCGGGGGGGGGGTCCCATGGATACCAAAAACCGTGGATAATAGCGAACACCATTTAAAATAATGGGACTTCCAGTTTAAAATACCATAGAGTTGCCTTGGATGACCTAGAAAATGGCTAGAGAGGACACATAGAGAGAGGAAAATTCTATGGCAGGTGTGCTGTGGATAACTGAATCCATGGATAATGCATTAGTGGATATGGGGGTCCTACTGTACAGGAGAGAAGGTATAAACTAGGGATAGAGGTTTGGCACTCCCTTTCAGAGCTTGGTGATGTTACCATTTGGACTACGACTCCCAGAATCCCTCAGATAGTATGGTCACGGCAATACTAGCTGTGAGATCCTGGTAGTTAGTAGTGGGGGGGGGGGAGAAACACTTCCAAAGTCCACTTCCTATTGTATAGATGCTCTCCAAATACTAATCTTTAGTCCAGTTGGCTCTTTCTAAATAGAGTTCAGATGTTATGGATTCCTACTACAATAGAAGCATAGGGTACCATCACTCTGGATTCCTCACCGATTTCAACACACAGGTCGTTGTCGTGTTTAACCTTCTCACCGATATATAGTCAATACAGTGACATTTCTCAAGGCTAGATATGTAAAATTTCCAGACATTTTGAAGCCGGGGGGGGCTCTTTTTTTTTTTTGTTTTTTTCCCCCCAGAAAAGTTTTGGAAAATTGAAAAAATGCAACATTAGCACTTTTTACAGGTTGAAAGTCACTCTGTTACTTTAGGAACATAAAATACGTACAATTTGATTTAGCATAAAATTATCACAATTGGTATATTAAAGATTTTATTGTCTTAAAGATTTTATCCAACACGCTAAAATAAAATGTTCCATAATTGTTTTTTTCCCTTTTTTAAATTTTTTGGGGAAAAAATTAAAAGGCTTCAGAAAAAAATGGGGGAAACTGGTTTTTCTGATTTTTTCTGGGTTTTTCCCAGGCCTTCACATCTCTATTCAAGGCAGGAGAGCGTAAGTCACAAAAATATGAAACAGGCTACCTGCATTTTGGTTGCTGCATGTGATCCATGAATCACTATTGCTGATTAGCAATGATATTTCAAAACTGCAACATTCATGCGAATAAGGGAGCGGCTACCATGTCCTGCTCCAATGAACCTGATGCTCCTCTTTCTCCAACACAGACAGGGCCACTCTGCTCCCTGACACAGCCCAAAACTGCATGGCCACAGTGGCCAGAAAGCAATGTCAAACTTCATACCAGGATCAGCATCAGTCCCTGGTAGGATCAGACAATGCCAGTCCACTATAGACAAGAGCACCTTGCTGCATCCTCCCAGGCATCCTTCTACTTATTCTTAATCCAATCTCCATCGCTACTTAGGGGGCAGAAGATGGGTAGACTCATAAGAGTTGGAAGAGGCCACAAGGGCCATTTAGTCCAACCCCCTACCCTGCAGGAATACACAATCAAAGCACTTCCAACAGACGGCCATCCAACCTCTATTTAAAAACCTCTAAAGATGGAGTCGCCACCTCACTCCAAGACAATGCATTCCACTGCTGAACAGCTCTTACTGTCAGGAAATGAAAATATGTTTATTGCTTAGTTCAAAAACCATTGCAAAGATCTTACTGTCAGGAAGTTCTTCCTAATGTTTAGGTGGAATCTCTTTTCCTGTAGTTTGGGTCCACTGCTCTTTGTCCTAGTCTATGGAGCAGCAGGAAACAAGCTTGCTCCATCCTCAGTATGACATCCCTTCAAATATTTAAACATGGCCATCATGTCACCTCTTAACCTTCCCTTCCCCAGGCTAAATATACTGAGCTCCCTAAGGCACTCCTTCTAGGGCATGGCTTCCAGACCTCCCACCATTTTGGTCACCCTCCTCTGGACATGTTCCAGCTTGTCAATATCCTTCTGGAATTGTGGTGCCCAAAACTGAGCGCAATATTCCAGGTGATGTCTGCCCAAGGCAGAATAGAGTGAAACTATTACTTCCCTCGATCTAGACGCTATGCTCCTGTTGATGCCTGATAGGAACAGGGTTGGACAAGTGTCAATGAGGACAACTGCTGGGGACTTGGCCATTGGGAGAACAGCCTGAGACCACTGTCAATAACACAAGAGTCCTTTAGATAAAGACAGGGAGCATGTGTGTCACAAAAAGGAACATTTAGTCACACTGAGTTAAACCTGTCAATTTTCTTGGAGCATTACATACCAGCAGGGAGGAGTGGGGGGAAATGCTGATACATTAAAGAACAGAAGGTGTAAAGACTCTCCTGAGAGGAATGCAGAGATAAAAGTGTCACCCAGTTAATAAAAGGGCTATGTACAACATTTAGCATACAAGGTCCATTTGAAAAGCCAGTAAAAAAGGGTGTTGCAAGATTACTGTGCTAACAGTAGGTGTGTAGGTGTCAGTATCAGGGAGTAGGTGTTCAAATCCTTTAACTGTGAGCTTCATGGACAATTAGCCAGGGTTAATGACTCAATGTTTATTTGAGGAACAGTGTAAACTTCACAGCAAACTGAAGGCTGTGGACAGGAACTAGCAATAATCTCGGAAACACCTGCAGGTATCCTTGCTTCCAGCAAACTGCAGGGAGGGTGTTCTACAAAAACAACAGCATGCAATCCTGAAGTACACCTTGATATGACTTAACCATCGTGAAGTTCAACGTGGCTTTCCTTTTTCTCTGAATCTGCTCACACTTATTTGTAAAGAGCACCAAAGTTCACAATTTGATGAACCCCACAGAGACCACAGAAGCAAGTGAAAAACAGCTCTGAAAAAAATAAATAAAGCAGCCTTAAATGCTGTACATTTGTTAACACTGCTTCACTGTGATTCATAAATAGTAATTAACATACCTCATTACCAGCATGTGTATGGGGGTGGCAAATGTTTTAAATCCATAGTTGTTATTTCACTGTTGCTTTCTGCTTCTGTAATGGCTCTTTGCATACCTTTATTATTATTATGATTTAATAATAATAAAATAATAATAATTTCCTTTTTGTTTATCTATTTTATTTCCAGATGGACCAATACCTTAATAATTTACAATTATGCAAACCCAGGCTGTGGAATTTTTGAAGGATGAACCATTTTTTTTTCTTCAGGGTTGATGACCTTTATGGTGATTACCTTCTACCTTGACCAGCATGCCAAACACAGGCTACTTACACCAAGCCTGGTTACACTCTGGACAGTCTCACAAGATCATCTCAGGAGTATGCCTGAGCTCCAGTTGGGAAATATTCACATGCAGACCCCAGCTGTAAGAACCAATAGGGTTGTCTATATGGTGAAAATACTCCTCATAGAATTTGAGAATACATTGTCTTAATAGGATCCTGCATCAATCTGCCATATTCAAAAGGAGGGGAGCCAAATGCTCCATATAATCTGCAGGAAACGCCTTCACAGCTATTCCTGTTTTGTTTTTGGTTTTTTTGTTTTTTGTTTGTTTTTTTAAAATAATACATGGGAATGCACACTATTGCCCATTAGGACAACTGATTTGCATTGCTGCGCATTCTCAAAATAGACAGCTGATTGGTCATATGTGCACAGGGGGCAGAGCTTGCTAACAAGGCAAGCACCTGAAACTGCCATGTTGAATTTTCACCATAGCGATCATGCACCACAGCAAGAAAATAGCCTCTCTTTTTTTTTTTTGCTTGCTTCTTTATTAAAATGGAAGACTGCACCTTTTAAAAACTTTGGTGGCAGCAACTTGAGGTAAATAAAAACGCGACTAATTCACTCACACCTGCCATCTTGATTTGCAGGCATGCTCATTGGAACAGTGAAAGCAGATAGCTTTGCATCCCTACAATCTTCAAAAAAACAAACAAACCCAACAACCGTTAAGACAAATAGAAGCTGCTGCGAATTGGCATTACTGTGCACCAATCCACATTTTATTGCTTCATATAGACAAACCCAATATTTCCAAAGATGAACCGTGCACACAGCTACTCAAACCTAAGTCATCACAAATGGCAGCTGAGAGCTACAACTAAGGCCCTCAGTATATGTGCCTCCAAGTAAACAATGGTGCTCTGTTAGGGCTGCCCAGTGTTCTTCTGAGGCACATTCAGCAAGCTACCAGAATAGCTTATGAACCGATGTACAAACTCACTGTCACAAACTAATTCATAGCTGACACAATTTGCAAGTAACATTAACTGTAACACTTTTTTTTGGAAGTAAGGAGGGCATAACAATGTTCCTTCTGTGAAAGAACATAATAACTGAGATGTTCAACTGTTACAATTATAACAGTTTGATACTACTTTAACTGCTGTGACTCCATCTTAGTTAATCCTTCGATTTGCAGTTTGGTGAGGTATTTAGCATTCTCTAGCCCACTCCCCTAAACTATAGCATTAGCGCTCTCTGGTAGAGAATGCTAAACCCCTCACCAAATTACAGATCTAAGGATTTCATTGGATGGAACTATGACAGTTAAAACAGTGGATATATCACTGGAGACTTTTAAAAAATGTAATAACATTTACTCATTACTCTGAAAAGGTTGCTTTTTACAAAGACATTTTAAGAATCTGGAGCTGGGTTTGTATTTTTGGGTATTTTTTTTGAAAACAAAAAATTGAGAAGTGACTAAAAGGAAACACATCAACACCACATTAATTTTTAAATTATGAGCAATGTCAATGAGCTAGTTTGAAAAAGCAACAAGCAAAGAATAACAAATTATTTTCAAAAATAATGTCCACAGCTTTGAGCATACAGCATATGTTTGTTGTTGTGTGCCTTCAAGTCATTTCCAACTTACAGTGACCCAAAGGCAAACCTATCAATGTTTTCTAGCAAAAATTTGTTCAGAGGACCTTTGCCTTCCTCTGAGGCTGAGAGAGTGTGACTTGCCCAGTGGGTTTCCATGGCTGAGTGGGGATTCAGAATCCTGGTCTGCAGAGTCATAGCCCA
Organism: Gambelia wislizenii; assembly: GCA_030847615.1. Lineage (NCBI taxonomy): Eukaryota > Metazoa > Chordata > Lepidosauria > Squamata > Crotaphytidae > Gambelia > Gambelia wislizenii. The sequence goes on along the minus strand of JAUMIR010000002.1, from coordinate 430,068,526 downwards.
ATTCTCAAACCACTACACCATGCTGGTTCCTCAGTAGATGGGTTTCCTAATAAACATACTGAGAGTAAACATTTAGGGTGGCTTTTTGAAAAGGAAGTATGAATCTTCGTTTGCGAAGAAAAGCCAGAGAGAGATTTTGGACTCCAGATATATGCAACCAAGGAAGCAAAAGTTAAAATGATAAGAGATCATTCCAACCACAAACAGGAGTGGTTACCATTTCAGAAGGCACTAGCATTACCATACATATAGGCATGGTGCAATCATGCACATCTTTTATATGAGTAATAAAGTAGGGTACAATCAGATAGAATTACTAATAGGATGTCACATTCCTAATTTGGGGGCAGGGTCAAGACTTAATTGATAATGTGACCTTAGATAATTAAAACTACTGGGACAACTGTCCATGTGTTTGCTTGGCATGCCAACCATTTCTTTCATGTGATAATGGCCTTCATTCATTTCATGTGGTAATGACCTTTAGCCATCAGCCATTAGGCAAATTTTACACTTTATTATCCCTTCCACTGATAACCAAAACATCCTTCTAAACTTGAGGGTCAGTTTAGAGTGGGTCAGAATTTGTAGCTCAATTTTATAAAAGTGTAAGTAGTTTATAAAAGTGTAGCATTGTAAGCAGTTTTGAATACAAGAAACAAAACGTTCAAAATGTATTTAGAAAAAACTGTTTAAAATGTAATAATGCAATTGCCTATTTAATGGGTTTTTAAAAAATTTTCTACTATATATTGCTTTAAATGAATTTTGTTGTAATCTTACGGTATAAGCCACCTTGGATATTGGGAGAAAGGTGGGATATAAATTAAGTAAATAAATAAAAAGATAAAATTGACCAAAGAATTTTGAGAACTAGAGGCCTAATGACTAGTGGGGTGCCACAGGGTTCTGTCCTGGGCTCAGTGCTATTCAACATCTTTATCAATGACTTGGATGATGGAATAAGAGGGCATGCTTATCAAATCTGCAGAAGACACCAAATTAGGAGGGGTAGCTAATAACCCAGAGGACAGGTTCAGAATTCAAAATGACCTTAACAGATTAGAAAGCTGGGCCAAAACTAACAAATTAATTTCAACAGGGAGAAATACAGAGTACTACAATTAGGCAGAAAAAAATGAAATGCACAGATATAGGATAGGTGACACCAGGTTTGATAGCAGTGCATGCAAAAGTGATCTAGGAGTCTTAGTGGACCACAAGCTGAACATGAGTCAGCAGTGTAATGTGGCAGCCATAACAGCCAATGTAATTCTAGGCTGCATCAATAGCAGTATAGTGTTTAGATCGAGGAAAGTCACAGAGCCACTCTATTCTGCTTTGGTCAGACCTCATCTGGAATACTGTGTCCAGTTCTGGGCACCACAATTCAAGAAGGATACTGACAAGCTGGAACATGTCCAGAGGAGGGCAACCAAAATGGTGAAAGATCTGGAAGCCATGACCTATGAAGAGCAGCTTAGGGAGCTCAGTATGTTTAGCCTGGAGAAGAGAAGGTTAAGAGGTGACATGATAGCCATGTTTAAAAACTTGAAAGGATGTCATATTGAAGAGGGAGCAAGCTTATTTGCTGCTACTCCAAAACATAGGACACAGAGCAATAGATTCAAACTATAAGAAAAGAGATTCCACCTAAACATTAGGAAGATCTTCCTGACAGTATGTGCTGTTCAGCAGTGGAATGCACTGTGTGGGAGTCTCCTTCTTCGGAGGTTTTTAAACAGAGCCTGGATGGCCATCTATCAGGCATGCTTTGATTGTGTTTCCTGCATGTCAGGGGGTTAGACTAGATGGTCCATGTGGTCTCTTCTAATTCTATGATTCTATGACTCTATGATAATGAAAATTCCCTGTAAAGAAGCCTTCTACCCTCTCCCAAGAGCCTGGACCATGGTTCCATAATGGCTTGGAGATTCTGGAAGCAGTGATTTAAAAAGTAACTATTCCAAGCTCTAAATCCATCCCTGCAGAATTGCAGTTCCCAGAAGCAAAGAAATAATTGTCAAAATATTGAGGCCTGTAGCGTGGACAGGCACTTTCAAGTTTTTCTACCTTAGAACTGAACAGTGGTTCCTGTGAACTCTGACCACATTTTTGGATGTAATCCAGTGCAAATTACACTTTGAACTCTTGCCTCCTTTCTAAACTTCCTCTGCCTTCTAAGCCAGAGGTGGGAACCATGCAATACAAAAGCTGCACGCAGCCCTCACCAGGGTCCAGGGTTGCCCTTGAAATCCAGTGTCACCCTTCAATATATGTCATGCCTCCTATATCTCCCAAAATTCAGCTGAAAAACTGCTCCCCCCCAAAAAAGAAAAGTACAGCAGTTTCAACATGCTTCCAAAGACTGTTTTGCCCCCACCCCATTACACAACCTGATACAGCAAACAACCAAACAGAAATCGTCCCAAAAGGCAACCAAGAATGACACAATGTCCCTTCCAGTCATCCAAAACTGTGGCCAGAGTGCCATGCACAGCACTCTGTAACGGCTGGAAATGGGATGGTGTAGCTCTCCAGACTCTGGAGATGTCTCCCTCCCCTTTTTATCCCAAATACCCCTAGAACTACACATACATACACAATTACAAAGATTATGGTGAACAGATAAAACCATGGAACAAAACCTTGTGAATTTTAACTGGAACAGAACACTACTTGCAGGTAACACTGGGAAATATTAATATATCACCAACAACATCATTATTATCTATATAGTAGCACCTATATATTCGCAGGGGATTGGTTCCAGGGCCTCCTGCAGATAGTGAATTCTGCAATAATAACAATAATAGCAAATGCCATCCTGGGGGGCCATCCCAGTGGAAAGTCGAGTTAGCTCCTCCACACTCCCTTCCCTCTGCCATGGCCCCACTGCAGCGGTAATTGCGGGAGCGAAGGGGGGGTTGATTGCTCCATCCCTCCCCCTGGGAGTGCTCCTGTCGCAACATGGGCATAGGGGGAAGGGGGCGGAGAAGCGATCTCACCCCCCTTCCTCCCACAATTGCCGCCTTGGCAGGACCATGGCAGGGGTGTAGGGGGACAAGATCACTTCTCCACCCCTTCCCCCTTCGCACCCACCATGGCCCTGCCACCCCCATGGTAACAGAAGCCCTCCCAGGGGAAGAGGTGGCGGAGGTAAGGTCCCTCCCCCCTCCCTTCTCCCCATCATCGCCAACTGCGGATAACTGAATCTGCTGTTGGCGAATCAGCAAATACGAGGGTGCCACTGTATCCCATCCTTCTGTCCATTAACTTAGGGTGATGTACATGGGACTTTTGGGAAGTAGTCAGAGAAAGTGAAGAAGTTAGGAGACTGAATTCCCAATACTGACATAAACCCCATGCAAATAGCAACTTCAGAAGTAACTTTGGAAGTAGTCCCAAGGTGAACCCAGTGAATTTCATGGTGTAGTGGAAGCTTGAACTTAATGCCCACACAGTATAGGCTCACTGAGAGGCACCTGGCACAGCCTGGGGACTAATAAACCCAGGACTAGTCAAGCAGCAGAACTGTGCAGCAGAAAGGGCACAAAAACAAAGGCTTCAGTTAGCAGCCGTTCACTGCACTGACCCACTTTCAGACACAAAAAGACTTACAGACAGTGAGGTTCATCCAAAGTTATCTTGAGGTCTTTATCTTCAGTTGCAGTATAAGCAAGCACGGTATACACACAGCAAACTTCATTAACATCCACCAACACTCCTCTTTCTTTATGATACCAACCCACACACAATGCATCTTGTGCTTTAACTATACAGGAGTGTTTGATTGTCAGCCTTCTGCCTAGCCACAGTTGTGATCAAACCCACTTCAGCTGTGCTAGTCTGTGGTCTGTTGCTCCTACATTCTTTCTTTTGCACTAAAGCAATATTACCCTGATACTTAAAAACATCCCGAGTCTCAGTTCAGCGCTCTTAACAATCACATCACACATGCTCTCTCAGTTTCGACCATGTCTTTGCTTAATTTCTAACAACGGGATAAATAATAAAATCTTATCATGACATATATGACTGAGGAAGAATCAGACACATCATGCAACTTGCAGTAGCACATGGAATTGTACTTTGGGACATAAATAACTAAGGCTAAATCTAGTTTTAGACTCAATGAGCACAGATCCAGTGAAATCAATGGGACTTCTTTAAGTGGTGACAAACAAGTGCTATTCACTTCTTTGGGTCTGCTATTGTAGGGATCAACAATAGTCTCCTAAGTGAGTGTATACTGCACAAACTCTCCCCCCAAAAAGATGAAACAAGAAGAACACTGCTGAATCCTACAGATGACCCAGCAACATTTCATCATCGTCAACAACAACCAATAATAAAACCTGGCAACTATCACAAAAAAAACCCTGGTTTTTATATATACACAATATTAGTTCAATGATTATGTAAAATACATAAACCAAATACAAAATACATAAACCAAACACAAAACAAAGCAGCAGCAGCAACTATAAAGCTCTCTGTAGCAAGATCAGTTTTCAGCTAGTGGTTATTACTAGTAATGCTGCACACATATCCCCAGCACTAAAATTTGGTTCTGCAGGTGAAGTTTCATCCAACAACATGGATATAACGCTTACCAATACGTGAAGAGATTTTTGAATGGGGATACTAATCTAACACTTGAGGATATTTTCTTTTAATCTTCTAATGCTGAACACCTCCTGAAGCCATAAAGAATCTTAAGTGAAATAAAACTTCTTGAATGTTTTTTTGAATTCAACAACACTTCTTGAATGTTTTTCTTCTTATATCAGGACTGGATAATAGGACAAGAGGTGAGGTGAACTACTATTAAGATATTTGTTTTATTTTTTTAAAAAAAACACCAGTTACAGTAAGTTACTTAAAATGGACAAAAATGGTCCCAACCCCCCCTAAAATTAATTCACTGAGAAATTAATTAAAACAATTATTATCCAACCTGTTGATGTCAGGGCTGTTTAAAGATTTAAATAACTTTTTAATTGATTAATATTTAAACAACTTTTGGGCAACAATTTTAAAGAAATTATTTCAAAGCTCTGAATTGACTGCAAATAAAAAGTCAGGGGAATAACCACTGAGACACAAAAAATCCTAACTCCACATGTACACAGATGGTGTCTCAACTGGCAATAGCTAATCAGAAAAGAGACCTTAAGGTTAGGGTGGATAAGTCAAAGAAATATAGCTATGTTGACCAACAGCACATTCTTGTTTTGGAAAGCGGGAAATTCTTGGGCATAATTAGGATAGGGATCAAAAATAAAACTGACAATACTGGAGGAGGGGGTGTGTGTGCTTTAAAGTTGCCTGTTGGCTTTTTATATAATTTTCTTAGGCAAGGAATACTCAGAGATGGTTTGCCATTGCCCTCCTCTGAAATATAGCCTATAGCACCTGGTATCCCTTGGTGATCTCCCAGCCAAGTATACTAACCAAGGCTGACTATGCTTAGCTTGCAAGATCAGATGGGATCTGGTGCCTTAATGATATTTAGGCCTTCTTTTCTATGGAGTACATCTATACTTAGACAGTGCAAAGTGGATGCCAAATATCAAGAATGAAAAAGTAGGAATGGAAAAGATGGTGAAAAGGACAATCAAAATGTTCAGAGTAGCAACTCCCCCAAAATAATATATAACCGTATTTGAACTTAAAAAGAAAAATTGGGGTAGACCGGTGATGGAGGTTTTCTGGAAAATCCAGGTGCTCTATATAATGTTATATAATCTGGCATGTTTGGTCTACAATGTTATATTCAAACACATTCAAAGATTTATGTGGAAATTATTTTTACTGGAATATTTATTAAAACGTAAGGAGATGATGTATTCTTCCCTGACTACAGCTGAAGAACACAATTCCTTTTAAGGACACATGCCTAAAGAAAGATGTACCTGATGTTGTTGTGTGCCTTCAATTTGTTTTGAGCTTATGGTTATCTTACAGCAAATCTATCACAGGGTTTACTTGGCATGATTTGTTCAGAGGGTGTTTCCCATTGCCTTCTTCTGAGGCTAAGAGAGTATGACTTGCCCAAGGTCACTCAGTGGGTTTACACAGCTGAGCAGGGATTCAAACCCTGGTCTGCAGAGTCACAGATCAATGCTCAAACCACTACACAATGTTGGCTCTAAAAAAGACACATACAGTTATCCCTTCACATTTGCTGGGGTTTGGTTCCAGGACCCCCCGTGAATACCCAAATCTGTGAATACTCAAGTCCCATTACATGCAATGGCATAGCAAAATGGTGTCCCTTATATAAGATGGCAAAATCAAGGTTTGCTTTTTGGATTATTATTTTTTTAAGAATATTTTCAAGCTGTGAATACTTAAAACTGTGAATGCCAAATCCGTGAATCTGGAGGGACAACTGTAAATGGTTTCAAATTTAATTCAAGCCTAAATTCTTACTAGGAGCTTAAATGACTGGCAATAGCAATAGCAATAACACTTACATTTCTATACCGCTTTATAGTGCTAAGCACTCTCTAAGCAGTTTACAATGTTAGCTAATTGCCCCCAACCAGCTAGGTACCCATTTTACTGACCTATGGAAGGATGGAAGGCTGAGTCAACCTTGGAGCTCTGCAGGATTGAACTCACAATGTTGTAGTTGCAGTACCGGCATTTAACCACTGCACCACCAGGCCTAAACTGGGGCTATCATATTTGGGACATCTTCTGGAAAAACATGACAAACTAGAAAAGATAATAATGCTTGGAAAAACTGAAAGCAGCAAGAAAAGATGAAGACCATATTACAGATGAATTAATTCAATAAAGGAAGCCACGATCTGGAGTTTGCAAGACCAGAGCAAGACCAGATCCTTGGAGAGCTCTCATGCATAGGGTTGCGATATAAGCCAACTTGATGGCAAAAAATAATGAGAGTGCCATCTACAGCTATTATTCATGAGAGGATACCTCTGAACACCTACTCAGTTCTATAGTAGAAGTTGTACTGGCATATATCTTGTATACTTCTTAATGATAGTTGTTGAGGAGGGTTCTATTGTCATTTTGTCATCTGTGGAACTTCCCATAGGCACTGTGAGAAAGAAAATGCTGAACCGTTCAGGCCTTTGGATCGGTCCAGCACAACTATTCTTTTGCTCTTCATCAACATCACCTCCATATTTTAAAGGCCTTAATTACAATTTTAATCAAGAGCAATAAAAAATTAAACACAAAATAAAGAGAACAGCTCACCCACAAGAGATTCCTATAATGCAACATGTCAGGAGGATAAAACACCAGCAAGTGCTTCATACATAATCCATGTTGCTTCAGGCAAATATACTATTGGCTGCATCACATCAACTAAACACTGTTGATTACTAAAATATAAACAAGCAATTATTCATGGGGGACTGCTTAGCAGATCAGTGAGAAGATTCCTATTTCGCTCAGACACCTATTTCTGAAATAAAATGTTGTAATCAAGAGAATCTACATTTACAGTAAACCCCTGTCAACCATTTGATTTTCTTATACACATTTCTTCAACTACCATTACATTTTTTTCACCTCCAATTTTTGATGTTTTTGTTGATTTTTTTCTACAGATCTTTTCACAGTTTACAGAACAATGAGGCCATGAGTGTAAAAAGCACTGGTGCTTTGATAGTTACACAAACTGTGTATGCTGGTGGGGGTGGGATGTCCAAATGGCTTTTGGTTTGCAGGGATGTATCAGAATCTCCAAAATTCTTGGTTAAGACCACCACCAAAAACTTCTAAACCTCAAAACTGTGGTATAAACAGGATTCAGAACAAAGTTTAATGTAGTTCTAAGTCAGAAAGACTGATTTTGACTGATTAGATACATAGCACTAATGAGACCATGTCACCTTGACAGCCCAAATGGAATTTGGATCATTTCCACAAGATAAAATACTCTCTAAGAGGATGTACAGAACAGCAGGTTTTTACGGAAGGAATGTCTGGCCACCAGCACAAGGAATATGTGCATTATTTGCACCACATTCTACAAAGTACTTGTTCATATCCAGCATCTTTTTAACTCTGTCATGCAAACAGATTTACTCTCTGAAGAGCTACAGTTATTAAATCCCAATGGTTTTCCTGGACATCATACTGCTCCTTACCCCTCCTATAGGAGTTATTGTCTGGACAATTCAACACATTGCATCTAGGTGCACATCATTACAAGGAAGTTGTACTTATACACAAATGGCCAGAAATAAAATAATTGTAAAAAACTATCAGACATGTGGTGCAGTGCAGAGTTAGTGGGGGATCTGTGGGGGATGTCCAAGGGGGTGCCTTCCTCATTGTGTGTCTGGTTGGAGGAACATGTCCAGATGCTGCCTGAATGCCCCGCTCCGCCTTCCCCGGACAAAAAGGTTTGGGGGGGGGGACTAGTGAGAGATAGCGCTTTACAGGCAAGGAGTTGTTGCACATGGGAGTACAGGATACCTCCTTATGCAATGACTACTAAAAATATATATGCAGGCATAATTTGATACATAATTTGGGTCCCACTTTGGGAGAAAGGCAACATATACATTGCACAAATAAATAAAATAAAAATAAATAGTGTGCTGTGTAACTCACCAAAATTATGGCCATTATTTACACAGTGAAGGAAGCACAAATGGTCCAAAACACCTTCAGACTGCCTTCATATAACACAGTCAAAACAGACAGACAGACACACAGACACACAGAGGTGTGGGGGATTTTCGGTTTGGTAACAAAATACCAAACATCCATTGCTTCTTGATGACTTTGAGAAGTACCCTTCCTGACATCTTGAACTGAACATAATGTGTGTGTTCCTTCAAGTCACTTGATTTACGGTGATCCCGTGAATTTCATAGGATTCTCTTAGGCAAAGAATACTCGAGAGGTGATTCTGCTGGTGCTTTTAGGGTATTTAATAATAATAATATTTATAGGGCTCTGAACATAATATCATGGACCCACCCTTGCAAGTGGTGGTGTGCTGACTCTGAATAGACTCAAACCAGTTTCTGTTTAACAGATCTTACATAACAAGATTTTACTTTTCACAAAGTTTAAAGGAGGCCATTCCTGCAGCTGCTCCCAACACATCTTTCTGCAGCATTCAGGTTAACATATCAAATCTCATCTGAACAAAAAAGTTGTTAAAGTCATAATCAAAATGAAAGGGTATGTAAACAGAAAGAAAAGGCATCAAGTAACTATATGGATATATAATTCTTGATTTTATGTTTTAACTATATGTGTTCTATTGTATTCTGTCTTTTTGTAAGTCGCCTTGAATCCCAGCCTGGGAGAAAGGTGGGATATAAGGTGGGATATAAATAACGTGATGGATGGATGGATTGCGTGCTCCTGTGAGGCAACAGGCTATGCTGGTGGTATCAAAGCTGCTAGTAGGGTCTCCCATATCAGACAAGCATTTGTTGAGGAGCCAGCCTAAATGTGCCAAACAGCTACCAGGCAAAAGCAGTAGAGGGTGACACTGATGGAGGCTCTCTCAGAGACAATGGCCGTTAGCATAGCTAGCACTTGATAATACTGTGCAGAAGGAGGCACAGTAAACCCCTGTCCATCATCTGGGGTTGACTTGCATCACTGCAGTCATTCAACCCCCTGCTGAAACAGCTTTACAGGCTACCAGCCTGTTTCTGGTCAGAATTCAAAGTGCTGGTTATGACCTTTAAAGCGTAATACACTTGGGTCCACACTATCAGAAAGATCATGTCCCCCCACACCCCTGCATGAGCCTTCTCAAGTTTTAAGATCATTGGGGGAAGACTTTCTCTTGGTTTGGTGAGGACAAGGGAGAGAACCTTCTAGGTAGCTGCTCCCAGGTTGCAGAATTCCCTTCTGTTGGAGATCTGGTTGGCCCCCTCTCTCCTTTCCTTCTGCTGGCAGGCAGACCTTCTGATATAGGCAGGACTTATAAAAGTTTTTTTGGTGGGGTCGTGTTTTTAGCTTTTTTTATTATGTCTTATGTTTTTATATTGTTTTAGTCTTCTGTTTTTAACTAAACTACCATTTCATTGTTTTAAAACTATTGTATATATATACCGTAGCAGTACCTTGTTTTAAAATGCTGTAAGCTATCTTGGATCTTGTATGGAGAAAGGTGGGGTATAAATCAATCAAATAAGTAAATAAATACACGTTTGCATTTTTCATGCATATGCACTTCAGTAGCTCATATTTCTTCGTACAGTTGAAGGCTAGTGGATTGCTGGCAGACTGTACATTCACTGTACAAATAGTTGCTCAGCCTGATCCATACTTCCCATATTATTTGGTAAATCACCACTTCTTCTTTTTTAAATTACAGAACAGATGGTTACCTATCTCACTGGCATTCCCTCCAGACAGTCTAGGAGTATAAGGATGGCATGGCCAATGGTCAAGAATTACAGAAGCTGTAGTCAAAAACTTCTAGGCTGGAATTCACTTGGTGTCTTACTTATTCATAAATTCATGTATGGAAAAAGTTGGACATTTTTGTCTGATGAGCAAATGTCCCCATTCAGTTTATGTCATGGATGTGGAGTTTTGTATGTAATACCCAATGTGCATGTGGATGCACATTTTCAGCCAATCTATATCACATCTCCACTGCTGATACTTCTTCAGTTTTGCATTTCGTTACACAATGTTACCATTCAACACAAATAAGTGTTTGCAGAGATTGACACTACAGTAGGACCCCCATATCAGCTGGGGATTGGTTCTGGGGTGGGCATGGATACCGAAAACTGTGGATAATAGCAAACACAATTGAAAATAATGGGACTTCTGGTTTAAAATACCATAGAGTTGCCTTGGAGAACTCAGGAAATGGCTAGAGAGGACATGTTTTCTAGGAAGACTCTATGGTAGGTGTGCTGTTTTGTGTCCTGTGGATAATTGAATCAGTGGATAATGAATCTGTGGATATGGGGGTCCTGCTGTACACAACTCCAACATAGGATCTCAGCCCCAATCCCATCAGTATTACTTTACAAATAAGTTAATATTGAATGCAAGACATTTTTCTATGCCAATAGCTTTTGGTGCCCCCTTTAGAAACAGAATGGATGAGAATATCAAATTGCCATTCCAAAGCTTTTTAAATGAATCAGTATTGTTTCCTACATCTTCCCTTCAAAAATCCAGGCATTTTAAGTTCTTTTTACATAGTTGCTCACCAAAAATACTGCCTATTTCCCATCTTTAGTGCACTGTGGCTGTGGGTTTTTCCTTTTTTTGCTGATAAGAGTATCAACATTTTTTAAAAAATATTCCATATTTCTTTGAAAAGAAAAAATCCATGCTGACATAATTTTCATTCTACAATGTTCCATTTCCATCCTCCTATGCTCTAACAGCCCATTATAAATCTCTGCCTCCAACATCAAGAAAACAATATTCTTTAATGGGAAACAGAGTAGAGATAACAATGATTCCTGTATTTCAGAAAGTGCATACAAAATCCAACTTCTGATATTTCATTCCAAAGACAATCTAAGGCTGGCCCAGACCTCATTTTAGAGATTGCAAGCAGCATTCTCTGAAAACTTTAAGGTCATTGAAAGAACAACGCAGAAAGCAGCACAGATCTGTTTTGTCATAAACTAATTTGCTTAGGAATTAGAAAAGGCAATCAATAGATCCATAAACAGCTTCTTTAAAAAGTGGCCAAGAACCTATATCTGCACATAGAATCATAGAATCATAGAACTGTAGAGTTGGAAGAGACCACGAGGGCCCATCCAGTCCAACCCCCCTGCCATGCAGGAATACACAATCAAAGCATCCCTGACAGATGGCCATCCAGCCTCTGTTTAAAGACCTCCAAGGAAGGAGACCCCCAAAAACCATTAAGACAATTCACAGCTACTGCGAAATGCCATTACTGCAGGTCACTCCATTTTTTTATTGCCTCGTACAGACAAGCTTGTATTGTGTGAGTCGTAGGGTATTTTCTAGCCAAATGAGATTTCCAGAGCATTTTGGGATAGGAATTACTTGCTTATCGTTCTTATTTAGCTGCAAAAGACTCTTACCTGTAAACCTTAGACATGAGATAAACAACTGTTAGGTGCTGGGAATGGCTGTGACCCCTCAGGAGACCTTGGAGAACTACCCACATTCCCACAAGCCTCTCACCCCTGACAAAGGAAAATTTTTGACCCAAAATGTCTGATAACAGTCTAGGCAAAATGTCTGTTAACGTTCTAGGGGGAAATTTTAAATGGGGTGGGGTGGGGTAGCAGGCTATTTTAGTCCTAGTAGAGGCTTTTTTTTAAAAAAAGGGGGCATTTAAGGGGCAAAAAAATTTCAAAAATATTTTGGGGGTGCTTGGAGCCTGCCTTTCTTTTGAGATCTTCTGGACAGGCTCTTCTCCGTGGCTGCTCCAAGGCTCTGAAAATCCCTTACCAGTAGGGTTGCCAGAGTGAAAATTGGAGAAGACTCCTGTACCTTTAATGTTTGTGCAGAAGAGAGTATTTCAACAGGTGTTCCTTGTGATACAACCAAGTAACAAGCAACACCTGCTGAAATTCCCTCTTCTACACAGCCATTAAAATTACAAGAGCCCTTCCCAGTTTTCACTTTATCAATCCTACCTCCCAGAGACGTTAGACAGGCATTTTTCACACCCAGGCGAAGACCTTTTTATTCTGGCAGACCTCTGAGAATGTATTTATTTTTAAGGAAATGGGCTTATATAGTGTGCTGAATTTTTATTTGTTGTTTTTAATTGTTTTTGTTTAAAATGGTTTTAATTTTAATTTTTTGTAGTTTAATTATGTTTTAACTTTTGTGTGCTGTGAATTTTTAACTATGTTTACTTTAACTGTTGCAAGCTGCCTTGAGTCCCAAACTGAGGAAAAGGTAGGATATAAATAAGTATAAGAACAGCAACAACAATAATGTGGGAAATGTAGCATTCTTTTTGCACCCCTGCTTAGTAAGTTTAGGAAATTCCTTGCATGCTTAAGGTCCTACCCCCCCCCTTCTCATATCAGGCTAACTTAACCATTTGGAGCTATGGGGTGACCATGGAATCATTCATCACATGGCCTCCTAATTTAAATACTTTATGATCCTTTGTGTCCCTTCTAGGTTGTTTTTGGGGTTTTTTGGCAACCCAGGAGGCTTCTTTTCTTCTCTTTTTCTCCCCTTCCTACCATGCATCTGACTTCCAAACACGAAGAAAAGAGATGAGCTCTTGCTTACTTACAAACACCTCTATTTCTGAGAAAATATGGATGTTACAGCTGTAATACTTAGAAACTTCTGATTTGATTATCCTAACCTGAAATTCCCAAGATTGGGTGAGTTTTCTACCCTGAACTGTAATCCTCTTAATTAGTTAAGGACTTAGATTTGTTTTGAATATGTAGATTAAGATTGCTATACCTTCTATAAACTTTTGATATGCATTTTTAAGCAAACGTCTTTATTGTTTTAATTTTGTCTGCTTGACTTTAATGATGGGTGATTCAGAACACATACAAATGCAAATTGATGAGCTTGGTCAGCCTTCCCTAGGCTAACTCTGCTTACTTTTAAAATAAACTTTTCTTAAGAAGATATTCCTAAAGGGCTTGCTCCCTGGAATCTTTAATATTTTTTTAATTTTTATACACACCAACAAATTACAACAGTAATGGAGGCCCTAAAGATGGCCAGTCAGGATACAGGTTCCCCACTCTTGGTGTAGATCAGGGGTGGATAACGGTGGTTGGTCCAGAGGCAATTTTATGCCCCATAGCCCTCTGGGCCACTTCGATAATGGACTCTTCCATTATCTGCACAGCACAGCCAACCAAGTAAACAAAGGTTTAGATAGGTGTTGAGAGTACAGTTACAGTTTATTGGGAGTCATCATCATGAAGGAGTCACAGGTCATGAGTGATAGGTGGCCAATGAAAATGTCCAGCAGGAGCAAACTTTCCACAGAAGGAGATGCTTCTGTGAAGAGGTGATAAATCCTGCAGAACAAAGAGAGGTCTGAGCCTTGGATGCTTGGTAGAGGCTGAGCCAAAAGGCCCAGACTCCCAGCCCCATGAACATCCAGCACTTCTGGACTGCACCCTTGTAAATAGATTAGGGAACTGTCTAGTTTAGTCACATTAGGGTTTATGTTTATTACAACCTTGATTGGAATAACTAGACTTAACTTGTAACTTCTAAGTCTACCTGGGAGGAAGGGATCCACCACAAGAGAAAACCATCGCATGGTGACAGCGGTGGGAAACCATCACAACCAACAAAAAAGTAAAACAAGAAACCCAAAGTGAGTGAGAAGAATATCCATAAATTGACATTTAAAAAAAATAATTAAACAGTACAGGGCAGCCTGGCAACCTATTCTAAAGAACTGTTGTGCCTAGAGTCTTCCAGGAGAAGCTATTTACCCTCTTTTGGGCCCGAAAAAGTTTGGTCCAGAGAATTTTGAGGCGAAGAGGGCCAGAAAAACATCTTTTCAGGCACATGTCATCCTTGGCCTGCACTGTGCCTACTCCAGTATAGACAACACTGTACTAGAGAGAGACAATTGGTTTGATTCAGTATGTGGCAAGTTCTTCGTCCCTGAAGTTGAGCCTGAAAATGCCAGGTAAACTGACAAAAGCTGTTCAGATGTTGGGGGAGATGGAGAGTTGGCTAGTCAAGCAGACTAAGGGCACATGAGAATTTTGGGGGGCTGCTAGGATGAACTGGATGTGGGGTTTGTGACTACAAATAACTACATGCTTGGAGCTACACTAACTTCACTCTAAATCATGTTTTTAAATGAAAGACAGAGTGAGGAAATTGTTCTGCTTTGATTCCACATTCCAGCGGAAACCTTATTCCTGCCCTACATGGCTGCCAACTCCAGTTGACCTAATTGTGCACATTCAAAGATGTGACTAAGCAAAGTGGCGGGTGGCGCTCCAACAACCGGAGTGGCAAGAAGCAAGCTGCTAAACTGGTTTTGCATGAGCTGTTTTGTTCGGAGAGAACTGACAACAGAACACACCTTTTGCTCATGAGGGATTCCCTGAAGTCTGTCTCTGAGCAGATAAAGGGCTATAGTGATACCTGCTTTTCAGGATGCAAATTTTTCCTGTCACTTATTAGAAATGCTTTACCATTGATTAAACCATTTATTTTAAAAAGTGGGGGCAGGTTTAACCTCCTTCTTTTTTTTAAGAAAACCTGACAGCAACATAGAAACAACAGAATCACACATGCTAAACAAATATCAGTAAAACTAACTTTAATCTCATGCTTTAAATTTTTTAAAAACTAGTACTATGTGAAGTGTGGGGCATTTCCTGAACCCAATGAGAATAGCAATAGCAGAAATTTCAATTTAATCTGAATGAGGGCCAACCCTGCTTCACTGCTTAAACAGAAATGTTTTATAACATCTGTAACATCTTTCCCCAAGTATGTGTCCCTCAGGAATATTGGACTATATACCCCATCATCCCCAGACAACACACCCCTAGCCAATGATGGGAGTTATAATCTGGCAAAGTTACAACATAACTGGTGGCGCAGTGGTTAAATGCCAGTACTGCAAGCCACCACAGTTGCAAGTTCAATTCCAGCAGGCTCCAAGGTTCACTCAGCCTTCCATCCTTTCGTAGGTCGGTAAAATGAGTACCCAGCTTGTGGGGGCAATTAGCTAACACACACTGGAAACTGCTTAATGCAGTGTTGATGGGTAAATGGCTATTGCTTAAAACAATTTGTAAGCCGCTCTGATAGCCTTGTGGCTGAAGAGTGGGGTATAAATAAATAGTGAGTGGAAACCAATTATGGAATTTTGGAAAAAGAGATGGGGGGTGTTCAATGAGTTTTTAAAACTAACAAACAAATGTATTAGTTCTGAAATATCGTAAAGATGAAGTAAAATAGAGCAGCGTCAGAACATTTAAAATTTGGGGAGATATAAATTATGGGTTATGAATATTAATCTATGGACAGTATTATTGAAAATAATAATTGAGTGAAATCCATAGGAAATAAGGGTCCGTACAATTTATAGTGGGGGTTGTTGTTGTTGTTTTGTCTATACAAAGCAAGATACTAGGAATTGTTAAAATATTCTAAAGGTCTGGATGTACAAAAATGAGGTCAATTAGAAGTGAAGGTGCAAAAATCTTTTGCAAAAACAAAATAAGATATTGATTGTAATGTAAGGAAATTATGGATAGGTACTGAATCGCCTTAGGGTCATCACGAGTTGGAAAAAACAAGAAGGCACAAAACAAAAACAATAACAACAGCTGACAGTAACTAAATAGAGGTTTATGCAGTTCCTTAATAAGTGTACATACAGCTTCTGGGAAGGGCTCAATCGCAGGCTTGCAGCAGGGCTTCCTCTGGGCTAAGGAATGAATGGAGGAAGGAACTCCAGAGGTTGCACTGTCACAGTGTGGAGTCAATTCACAATCAGTTTCTTTTCTGCTCATTTGACATGGAAACAAACATTTCAAGGTTTGAATGGGAAGGTCTGGGGACTATTAGTAAACATAGTCAACACCAATGGGACCATGTAAACACATACCTAGTCAACCAATTCTACATAGTCATGGCTACCCTCACTGCAGAGTATATGTAGCAACTGAAATCTCAGTGGGGTTTTATCTTTTACAACAATTTGTTTGCTTGTTTGTTTAATTTATATCCCATCTTTACCCAGTGCAGGACTCAAGGCAGCTTACAATATACATTAAAACAGAGAACAGCTAAAAGCATCAGTTATTAATGACAAGGTATTCAGCAGAGATCCTGATTAAGGAGCAAAACACCACTAGCCTGTACAAACAAACACAAGTTTTATTATAGGAACTGTATTCTAAAATAGAAAAGTTACATAGAGTGTTCTAAGTTATAGTTGCATTCTATGAGAGACCTGACAGAGGAAGGGAAGAGAAGAGGTGAGAGCCATCCTTGAGAGTATCATTTTACATCACAGAGGGGGTAGACAAGACACGCTAGGGGGATGTCTATACAGTGAGAATACTCCTCATAGAATTCAAGGAGAATATGATTTGTCTTAATGAGATCTTGCATCAATCCACCGTATTTGAAAAGAAGGGGGCCAAAAACTATGAAGCAAAAGCCTTCACAGCTTTTCCTGAAGTTTTTAAAAAGCTCCGTGGGGAATGCACATTCCTGCTTGTTGGGCCAACCAATTAGCTTTGCTGCACATCCCTGATAAGAGCGGAAGTAGAAAGCTGATTGGTCGGATGTGAGCAGGGGCGGAGCCTGCTGGCAAGGCAAGTGCCCTGAACCACCATGTTGGATTTTTGCCATAGTGATTGTGCACTGAGGTGACAAAACAGCCTTTTTTCCCTATTTGTCTAAGCAGAATATCACACTTCCGAACCTTGGATATGCTATTTTAAAAAAAAAATACTGTTCGGCGGTGGCAACTGGTGATAATAAAAAATTTGAGTAATTCACTCATGCCCGCCACCTTGATTCACAGGCATGACCATTTGAACAATGAATGCAGACAGCTTCACATACCTGTGATCTTGCCAAAAAATCATTGAGACAAATGAAAGCTGCTGCGACTTGGAGTTTAGTGTGCATCAATCCACATTTTATAGCCTCATATAGATAAGCCTTATGGCTCTCACACTATCCCTATTCAGACTGCTGTCTATCAAACTGAATAGATCTCAAAGCAAGAGATTTTATGGCTGCAACAGAGAACTGAAATTGCCTTCTTTGACTGCTTTTGCTCCTGCCATTTCTCTCCCTCTCTTTTTTTTTTGGGGGGGGCAGGGAGCGAAGGTCAGAATTTTCTTCTTCTTAGTCTCTCTGCAACATTGAACAAGCAAAATACAGCCCTGAAACATGTGATTCCAGCAATGTCACTTTTCTTCTCCTCCATGAATTCTGCACCATCAGTGCTTTAAAAAAAATTAATTATTTTAAATTTTATCTTAATTTGTTACAAATACATACCAACTACATTATTTGTATTATTTCATTATTACAAACAAAACTGTTTTCTTACTGAAAAGAGTCGCCTAAATAATTTTAGTTTCAACTCAATTCATCATCTAGACTAGAGCCTAGAGTATGGCTGCAAGCTGGTTCAGACTTTAAAGGTTGCAAAAAGTATCTCAAACTGGAAATTAACAGGCTATCTATATAGCACTGCTGCACAGCCCTGAAATATGCCATCTGCTGCTCAATTCTGCACAGTCACCAACTCTAACTTAATCTGCAAAGATCAGCAAATTTCTAGACATCCTGATCCCAGGGGAGGAGCATGGAGGCGTCCTTGGCAGCATTCACATCTTCAAGCAATGGGGCTTTACGG
Organism: Gambelia wislizenii; assembly: GCA_030847615.1. Lineage (NCBI taxonomy): Eukaryota > Metazoa > Chordata > Lepidosauria > Squamata > Crotaphytidae > Gambelia > Gambelia wislizenii. The sequence continues at coordinate 430,050,201 of JAUMIR010000002.1, read as the reverse complement.
GAAGACCTGCTGAACACTGCAAGGAGTGTTAAGTGATCCTGGTCAACTAACCACATTTTTATTTTTGCAAACTTTTTTTTTCATTAAAAAAAGAAAGAAACTGTAGAAGAATATATAAAATTAACACAATTTCTTTATTTAAAACCCATCTTGACTGCATACAACTGTGGTGTAAGGGAATATGTTTTCAATTCTAATTTATTTGTAAATATCTCTATCTAATTATTTTGGCTACCATGCCTACTAAGGAAGGCAGAAGCCGAAATATGTTGCTAATGCAGCTTATATAGCTACAAGCTGTCTTCTTTCAAGTACACCATCATGCTTAACAGCGATCCAAGGTATTGTTCTAAACTGCCTACCCTGGAACCAACTCACTATTAGTTTTAACAGCTGAAGAAGGCAGAAGCCAAAAGGACTAGAGCTATAACAAAAGGGCAACAAGATTCTCCCTTCAACGTCCAGGAAGGTCAAAGAACTTCCTATTATTGCAAGTACAGGTTGAGTCTCCCTTATCCAGAATTCTGAAATCCAAAATTGTCCACATGGGTGGCTGAGATAGTGACACTTTTCCTTTCTGATGGTTCAATGTACACAAACTTTGTTTCATGCACAATTTTTTAAAATATTGTGTATAAAATTACCTTCAGGCTATGTGTATAAAGTTGTATAACTACTACTAGTAGCCATATACCACTAAACCTCACCAATCACTGAATCAAGCTTCACTAAAAAACCCCAAAAACCTACTGCCCCCTCCCCAGGCAGTTTCCATTGAAAAGGAAGCATTTAAAACCACAAATCACATCATTTCAGGGTGTTGAATCATGTTTTTTGAACTTCTTAGTCAGCAAGAAACAGCAGCAGGTGAGGCAGGATGTGACAGATCAGCATCAGCTTTGATAAGGCAAATTACATTAATAATGTGTAACACAGAGAAATCAGAGCCAGTTTTCCAGCTCACAGATGGCTGTCAACTAACATTTGGTGCTTGAAGATGCATAGAAAGTAATTCATTAAATGCTTTGCATCCTTAGATTTAGACTTCTACTACCCGACCACAGAAAGGGAGAAAGAGATTCTGAGAAAGGACTGAATTCCCCAAGATTTAATTTCAACTCTGCTTAGCTAATGTGCCTTGGAGGGCAGCTGTATGTCAGCTAACACCACCCTTGAAAAATTTTCTATCAATGATTCTGAGCAAGGGCACTCAAGGCCTACTAAAAAATAGTCATGCACTAGAATGAGACCAAGCAGAAAAGAAATCTTGCCTCAGCTCCTTCCTTGTATGGACTTTACCCCAATTACCCTCTTTCCTCCCCCTTTCTGGCATGTGAATTGACAGAATCTTCAAGGCCCAAGTCTCCATTTCTAATCAGCTCTCTCTCCTCAGGAACATGTAACCCTTGGTCAAGTAAAAACTCGTTTGAACTCTGAACCATCTCCTCCATACACCTCCATGCCATGATTAATATGTAGTGCCAATCTGGCAGAGAAGATTTTAAAGCAACGAGTAAATACCTTTATTTATTCATTCATTCACATATTTATTCTGCAACTGTCCATTTTATTTTCAAATGCCCAAGGTGCCTAGGGACTTTATCAAATGCAGCAAATATGGCATCAAAGCAATCCTAATGAACATGAAAGGGTGCCCATACCACACAGCATCATCCGTTAGTGTTCTGCTGCAGTTAATAAGGTGTCTTTTTTTTAATGACAGGCCAAGCCGTCAATAGATCTGCCATGGCATTTTTGTCCCAGTACTGCGTGCATTTGAAACCACAAGCCATTTTTCTCTCATGAATACAGAGTCAATGGGCAGAACACTTCTGGGTGAGAACGCAAAAACCAGGTACGGGATGTTATTTTTATGAGCCCCCACAGTTTACTTGGAAGTCTGTAAGTCTGTTTCTGTGCTTGTATGTACGTTTTGTGTTTTAATTTTGCTTTTTGAAAATTTTTAAACATGCTCGCGTCTTCTCGCAAGAACCGCCAAGACCACAAATGCAGAAGTAAACAGCGGTAGCATTGTGCTCCAGTAATGCTGGGGCTGCTTTTTCATGCTATTATAAGTACTGTATGTATGGTAAAAAGGGTTATTTTGCTGGGACAATTACACTGGAAAATATGGTGGTACAGAAATGTTTTTGGCGGTTCGACTGATAAAGTCCTAGCTCACCATTTAAACAACTACAGTGTAAATACTTTGTAACAAGGGAAGAGAGAGCCAGCATGGTTTAGTGGTTTGAGCAATGGACTACGACTCTGGAGACCCGGGTTCAAATCTCTGCTCAGCCATGGAAACCCCACTGGTTGACCTTAGGCAAGTCACACTCTCACAGCCTCAGAAGGTAAGGGCAAACCTCCTCTGAACAGATCTTGCCAAGAAAACTCCATGATAAGTTCACCTTAGGGTCACCGTAAGTCAGAAACACTTGAACCACAACAAGGAGAGAAGACACAAATAAGCCCCATAGACAGAGCTAGTATATAACATTTTGCTGCCCCAGGCAGAACAGCAAAAAAACTGGAACCCTTTCCCAAGTCAAGGTGCTTCGTCCTCAAAGCTGGCCAAGTTATTTTGCCACATGAGGCAGAAATTCTTACAAGCACCAATCAATCAATCTTTCTTTCTCTGTCTCTATCTATCTATCTCTCAGAGCAAGGTATGCTATTTTTTAAAAAAGATTAAACATTTTGCTGTCCTGTCAGTACACCCAAAACCAGCTCTCTCAGCCAGTCATCCCTCTGCCTAAAGATAGTGCCTGTCTTGTGTTAAGGAGATAAAACAACATGGCAGGCAGATATTTTGAAAGTGCTGATGCTCTCAGGAAGTAGGCAACTGTGGATCTCGAGATACTGCTGGGCTGCAGCTCCCAGCATCCCTTACCATTGGTTATACTGGCTACAGCTAATGGCATTTGCAGTCCAATATCTTGAGGGAAACAGTACCTTTCTCAGTGGTTGTTTCCAGGCTATGGAAGATGTTTGGCTGTCCCCCTTCCTGCTTTCCTTCTGCTGGAAGGCAAAAACCTTTTTATTTAGACAGACCGTTGGCTCTTAACTCATGTGGCAGAAGAGTCATTTAATGAGGTGTGTTGTACTTTTATCTTGGTTACTACTATGTTTTCAATGTGTTGTAAACTGTTTCAACTGACTGTTTTAATAGAATTCTTATTTTTTTAAAAAAAATAGTATTACTAAGATTTAAGCTCTACTTTGTATCAATTTGTTGTAAGCCGCCTTAGGCCCCATGGCAGGAGAAAGGTGGGATATAAATCAAACAAATAAATACAGTATCTCTGAGTATACAGAGCAGAAAGATGGCACTCCTTCTGGCTAACACAACTTTATATTAAGAATGAGAACTGATTAGCCCACCACAGAGGCACTTAGGTAAGTAAGAGAAAGACATATTGGGTGACCTAAGTCTTATCTTTATGGGGCTACATAAGCTGATAGTTCAACAACAATTTTAGGAGTCCATTTTCCAGCATTTTGTTTTTGGAGCAATAAACACCTGAGGCAAAGCACAAAAATCAGTGTGTATAGAGCCATCATACTGTCTATCCTCCTTTATGGATCTGAAACATGGGTTACCTATCGCCACCACCTACGACTCCTCGAGCGCTTTCATCAGCGCTGTCTACGCACAATCCTAAATATACACTGGACTGACTATGTGACGAATGTTGCTGTCCTTGAACAAGCAGGGATCACCAGCATTGAGGCCATGATATTGAGAACACAGCTGCGCTGGGCAGGGCACGTTTCTAGGATGGAGGACCATCGCCTCCCAAAAATACTACTCTACGGTGAACTCGCCACGGGTCAGCGTGGGAGGGGCGCTCCAAAAAAGCGATACAAGGACTCCCTGAAACAACATCTCAGGCTTGGCCAGATTGATCACCAACGGTGGTCTGCCCTGGCCTCACATCGGGAGGCATGGAGACGCACTATCCACAATGCTGCAGCCTTATTTGAGAACTCACGACAAACAAGTCTTGAAGAGAAACGACAACGCAGAAAGAATCACAACCCAAAAACATCACCCAAGGAGACCTTCTGCTGCACTTTTTGCAACCGGACTTGTTTATCTCGGATTGGCCTTTTTAGTCATCAGCGCGCTTGCAGAAGGCGCGGGATGAGTCCTTCCTGAATCTTCGTTTGCGAAGAAAAGCCAGAGAGAGAGAGTTTTTGTTTTTAAAAGTAGATGTGTCCTGATAAAATGAATGCACACCATTCAACCACAAAGGAAAATATCAACTCCATCGATACAGGTGCACCTAACAGTAGTCCCAGCATGAAGCCTGGAGTAAACTGCTTGAGAAAAAAGAACAATCAAACTAAAACAGTCAAAGAGAGTTCCTCACATTATACTCCCTTCTACACAAGACTGGCTGTAGGCAGGATCTATCACTTTCCTGTCAGAAGGAAATCCTGAGCAGTACAGCTAATCCCCAGAGTCCCATAATGATTGCAAGGCTTCTCTCATGTCACAGCATATTTCATTAATGCCACACAAGCTGGAAATGAATTCAAAGCATGTACAGGGAATGCTTTCCCCCCACTCCAACTCCCACTTCAAGTACTTTTTGAGCCTACATCACAACATCAGGGTGGGTTGCTGTTGTTTTTTTCAGTTAGCGGAGTTTAATATTTTATCTGCAATGAAGTTTGAAAGGCTTCAACTTTATATGTTCTAGAAAACCATCACACTCTTCACAATATTAGATGGATGAAGAAATAATTCCTATCAAGGGAGGAATAAAGTAACTGGTGCCCTGGTGCAGTTCCAATACGAGAACTCTTTTATGCATATGTGCCGCCTGTTCTAAGAGCAGTGGCACAGAATTTAAATACACAAATGAATGAACAATAAATAAAATACAAAGTACAACACGTAGCAGCACAAAAACTTTAATGTGTGAAGTTATTTTCCACCCTGAAACTTCAAAGAGACTAACAGCCTGATACTGTGCAGTTTTTGTTATTGTTGCTGTGTGCCTTGAAGTTGTTTCTGATTTATGGTGGCCCTAAGGCAAACTTGTCCTGATGTTTTTTTGGCAAGATTTTTTCAGAGTGGGTTTGCCATTGCCTCCCTCTGAGGCTGAGAAGGTGTGACTTGCCCAAGTTCACCAAGTGGGCTTCCGTGGCTGAGTGGTGATTTGAACCCTGGTGTCCTGGAAGGAGTCTGGTTCCCCGGCTGTGAGTTTTTGGACAGTGCCCTGGTCCACGGTGCACCTGGTAAACCTCTATGTGATGCTGGGATTATTTTTCCAAAAACAAAGGGAGGTAAAGAGTCAAAATCTACAGGATGTGAAAGGCACTGTTTATTATTTTAAAAATGTAATGGAAAATCTAGCTTTGCCTGAAAAAGAGAAATTGTCAAACCATGAAACTAACCATTCAAATACGCAAATTTACATATACTCCCCAACAGGGGTTCACAGTATATAAACTCCACACACACTCCTACCCAACCATTCTCTGAAGATGCCAGCCACAGATGAAGGTGAAACATCAGAAGTAAACCCTTCCAGAACACGGCTTCATAGCCCAGAAAAAAACCAAGGAAAATCTATGGATGCCAGCTGTGAGAGCCTTCAACTTCATATGCCAAACCATCGTTTGAGAAAAAATTGGCCGTGGTTTAATGAGACAACCCCAGCAATAACTTAAGGGATATCTTTAAATACATATTATTATTGTTGTTGTTATTTGTATTATTTGTATTATTATTATTTGTATTATTATTATTTATTTTCCAAAGGCATATAGTGCATTTGGAAGACTTCACAAAAGAGTCTGGAGTAATAAACACCTGAGGCGAAGCACAAAAATCAGTGTGTATAGAGCATTGTACTGTCTATTCTCCTTTATGGATCTAAAACATGGGTCACCTATCGCCACCACCTAAAACTCCTCGAACGCTTTCATCAGCGCTGTCTACGCACAATCCTAAATATACACTGGACTGACTATGTGACAAATGTTGCTGTCCTTAAGCAAGCAGGGATCACCAGCATTGAGGTCATGATACTGAGAACACAGCTGCGCTGGGCAGGGCACGTTTCTAGGATGGAGGACCATCGCCTCCCAAAAATAGTACTCTATGGTGAACTCGCCACGGGTCAGCGTAACAGGGGAGCTCCAAAAAAACGATACAAGGACTCCCTGAAACAACATCTCAGGCTCGGCCAAATTGATCACCAACAATGGTCTGCCCTGGCCTCACATCAGGAGGCATGGAGACGCACTATCCACAATGCTGCAGCCTTATTTGAGAACTCACGACGAACAAGTCTTGAAGAGAAACGACAACGCAGAAAGAATCACAACCCAGTAACATCACCCAAGGAGACCCTCTGCTGTGCTTTCTGCAACCAGACTTGTTTATCTCAGATTGGCCTTTTTAGTCATCAGCGCGCTTGCAGAAAGCGCGGGATGAGTCCTTCCTAAATCTTTGTTTGCGAAGAAAAGCTAGAGAAAGAGAGAGAGATAATTGTAATGTGTAACTTCAAATTTTAGTATAAAGGTGTAAATATAATGTTTATTGGAAAAGAAAAGAGAGTGATTATAGTGTGTTTAGATTAAGAGGAAAATGTATCAGTGTTAGGACAGATAGTTTTATTTTTGTATTAGTAAGAAAAGTGAATCGGGGGAAAATTCATTATTGTTACGGCCTATTGCAGTTGGGTGTATTATTCTGTAGAATGGTTTTATTTCAATAAAAAATATTCCTAATCCCCTTAAAAAATTCCTAATCCAATACTCAAACTGCTACATCACACTGGATTCCATCCCAGGTATGGGACAGCCAAAGAGAGAGGTAAATCCCAGGCTTTTGCTGTGCTCATTGTTTGAGTTCTTGCTTGCTTCCCTGATCTGTACAGGTTGAGTCTCCCTTATCTGAAATACTCAGGACCAGAGGTATTTTGGATTTTGGAATATTTAGAATTTTGGAATACTTGCACAGTATAATGAGAAATCTTGAAGATGGGACCCAAGTCTAAACATGAAGTTCATTTATGTTTCATATATACCTTATACATATAGCCTGAAAGTAATTTTATACACAATATTTTAAATAATTTTGTGCATGAAACAAAGTTGGCATGGCTGAGAGGGGATTCAAAGCCTGGTGTCCTTGGTTCAGCAGTTAAGCCTTTGTACAACACTGGCTCTCACTCCTGTTGGATCAAGCTCCCAGAATCCCCTAGCCAAAATGGCTGCTCCAACTAGACAGCTTTCCTCACCTAGGGAAATGTGTGTTGCATGATACTTTAGTGTACAATCTGAAGTACTGTCTACTAGTAGTATCAGAGCCACTGCCTTCCTCTGAGAGTAAGAGTGTGTGACTTGCCCAAGGTTACCCTATGGGTTTCCATGGCTAAGCAGGGATTCGAACCCTGGTCTCCCAGAGTGCTAAACCAGTACTCAAACCACAACACCACACTGGCTCTCTCATGCAGTTTTATTCAATTACTAAAGTAACACACAAAACATTGATGATAACAGAAACACTGGGAGATTTTCCCTAAAGGGACCAGTTCCTCTTTGATCTTGAAAGCTAAGCAGGGTCAGCCCTGGTTAGTACTTGGATGGGAGACTGCCAACAAATAGCAGGTGCTGTTGGCTATAATTCTGAGGAAGGAAGTGGCAAAACCATCTCTGAATACAGTATTTCTTGCCTAAGAAAATCCTATGAAATTCATAGGGTTGTCATAAGTCGACAGGCAACTTGGAAGGCACATATACACACAGGGGAAAAGAGGAACCAAAGTAACCCTTTTCCATCAGCATTAGGGCCCTAACCTGGAAGAAACCACAGCAATTGAACCATGAATAATCTGGCCCTACTTCTTCACTACAACTAGTTTTGTGCTGTAAGAGTGAAAGGCGATTATAAGAAACATCCCAAAGAGAGGCAGGCAAGGTAACATTTAGATCCACTTGGCTCTGGAAAGCCAATAAGGTAGCAGCTTTATTTAGCATGGTATCTTCAGGACATTTTGGATTACAACTTCCATCAGTCCCAGCCAGGAGGGCCAATGGTAATGTATGCTAAAAGCTGTAATCCAAAATATCTGGAGGCATTAGTTTGGGAAAGGCTAATGTAAACTTTAGCACAACAATTTCTGCTAAGGCAACAAACTAACGATCTTAGTGCACATCAATCCACATTTTATTGCCTCGTATAGCTTCCACATTTTTTAAGGGCAGCTCCCCATAGAGTGGATTATAGTAATCTAACTGAGAAGTAATTAAGGCAAGAACCACAGTGGCAAGACCTACCTTCCCTAGGCACTTTGCCTATCTAATTTATATGTTTGTTTGTTTTGACTCTGTCCACATCTATAAAAAGGAAGATACTTTAGCAAATGTAGACTGAATAGTCTGGGGTCACATAGCACCATATTTCTTTATGGAATAGAAAACTTAACCCTCCTTAGAATCAGCCCTTTTTAAAAAAAAATTACCACAAAAATTAGAGAGAGTCACAGTGTCCTGAATTTTCCAGGTTTTTTTTAACTCTTTAAACATATATAACAAAACAAACACCAATGCTCAGGATTGTTTGTCCTAGATAACAATGTATGCATCTCTCCCAAAGGAAAATGAGCAACAATTTTTTTATTTTATTTTTATTTTTTTTTATCCTCTTTATTTTTTTATGATGCAAGTTATATCATACATTTATGCAAATTTTCCCATTCATAAATTATACATCTGTGTACAGTTCTACAGTTCAAAATGAGCGACAATTTTGTCTGGGAGTCAAACATGAAAGTATTAAAGGCTAAAGGACTAGAAGCCTGAAACTGACACTAGAAGAGACAAGGAGGCAAAACAGGGGTCCAAAAGACAAATACAGGATCTACATTACTTCAACAGTGAATTTTTTATTATAGTGAGCAAGAAAAAGAGAGAACACATACTGGAGACACTTGTAAAAAGTAGGGTAACCTGTATAGCACAGGGATCCTGAAGAACAGCATGGAAGAAGAAAAATCAGGGGAAAACACTGTGGCAGCCTCTCCCTATCTGCAGAGATAACCCGCAGCATAATCTACAGAGATGTTATCAATCCTTGCAGCCTAATTACAAAGAGTTTTTTAAAGGGCAAAGGTGTATCAATTGGTATAAATATGCTTAGTCAAGAATATTCAGATGGTTTTATATTCCTTGGCATAGCCTTGTAAGTAAATACATGTTTGCCTGCATGTAAAATCATGAGAGGCATGACCTACATCATTTCCAAGAGTCACATCAGTTACAGTGCTTCCAAATTCTGAAAGTGTGAAAAGTTTCTGGGGAGACCTGGCATAGAAGGGACTACTGAAGGAAGCCGGGAGAAGCAAGTGCCCATAAAAATCTACAATAGTCTTCCTGTTTCTGCTTCTCACAAACACACATACACATGTGACTTATCTGGGGTCCTTTCACACTAGACAATTATAGCTCTATGTTTCCATGGTTCCATGCTATGGAATTCTGAGGTGTGCATTTTAGAGAGGAGCATTTAAAATTTTCAATCAGAGACCTCTATTGCATCACCAAACTATAAACCCTAGAATTCCACAGGATACATCCTTTGCAGTTGCTATGAAATACCAATATATAAATCCAACATACCCCTGTTAAAAGATCTTTCGCACCAGACACTTATTATTCAAAGGTCTAGATAAATAGAAAGGTCTTCAGGAGTCAGCAGAAGAAAAGAAGAGAGTGGCCCTACCTAGCTTCCCATGGTAGATAAAGGAACGTTGGTCTTACCTGTGATACGTTCTTTTCCAGTGGAGAGGCGAAGAGCATCCGTCAGCTTTGGGTTGTCCCTCCCCACTTGCTCCTAGTAGGCAGGAAATAAACTTTTGGACTGCCCCCGGTGAGGTCATCTGAGAGGGACGACCCCCGGCTGGCCAGTCTGTTGAAAAGCCTCGCGCACTTCCTTGTGCACTTGGATCACCCCGCTGAGGGTCAAAAAGAAGGCAATTCAACGCAAAGAAAGTCCATACGAGATCCTCATTTACAGATCTTTGAGAGTCCATCTTCGTATATCCCCGCTGACATGCTGTCCAAGGCCTCCCGTCCGGGTTCTTCGTTCTTCTCTCGCCAATGGGGGGGTCCGGATGCTCTTCGCCTCACCACTGGAAAAGAACGTATCACAGGTAAGACCAACGTTCCTTTTCCCAGTGGAGAGGGCTCCAGAGCATCCGTCAGCTTTGGGATATACAAGAGCTCCAGTTTGGGTGGGTCAGGCGAGCGAAGCCTTCTATCCTTGGACTACTTGTTGAAGGACTCTTCTGCCGAATGCTGCCTCGGCAGACTGTATCCTGTCCAATCTGTAATGTCGCACAAACGTGGAAGCTGACTTCCATGTTGCTGCTCTGCATATCTCCTCCAACGGGGCGTCCTTCAGCCAGGCCGCCGACATTGCCGCGCTCCGTGTTGAGTGCGGTAGTATCCCATCTGGTACCTCTAAATGCAGGGACTGATAACACAACGCGATGCAGTTCCGAATCCATTGACCTAAAGTTGAAGGTGAGACCTTTCTTCCCAGATATCTGGAGTGTGGTGAGATGAACAAGGTCTCCGAGACTCTAAAGGGTTTCGTTCTCTTGATGTAGATTCGCAGGGCTCTGCGGACATCCAGCGTATGCCAAATTTTCTCCAATTCCCTCTCTGGGTTTGGGCAGAAGGATGGTAAGATCACCTCCTGTGTCCTATGGAATGTTGAGTTGACCTTAGGTCTGAAGTCCGGACGAAGGCGGAGGACCACCGAGTCTGGTCTAAATATGCAGAGATCTCGTCTGATAGACAGCGCTGCCAGTTCAGATATTCTGCGTGCCGACGTGATGGCTACTAAGAATACCACCTTCCAGGTTAAGAGCCTCAGTGAGGTCTCCTTCAAAGGTTCGAAGGGGCGAGTCGTCAGGGCCTTCAGGACCGTATGGAGATCCCATGTTGGGAATCTGTGCACCGTTGGTGGCGCCAGGTTTGAAAGCCCTTTAATGAACCGGCGGACATGAGGGTGATTGGTCACCCAAGAAGCCTTTTCTGGTGATAAAAACGACGTCACCGCTGCTATCTGTCTCTTAATAGTATTTGGTCTTAGGCCTGATTCTACTCCATCTTGCAGGAAGTCCAGCAACACTGGGACTGAGACCTCTGTGAAGTCTATACCCTTGCGACTACACCATCTACGGAACACTCTGAAGGTGTATTCATAGATTCGTTGTGTGGACTCCCGCCTCGAGGCCAGCATCGTGCCGACTACTGTCTGGGAGTAGCCTCTTGTTGCTAGCATCTGCCTCTCAACCTCCATGCGTGAAGCTGAAGCCAGGCCGGATCTGGGTGATGTACTTGCCCTTGCGTGAGTAGGTCCGGACGTACCGGAGTCGCATCGATCCCGTTGCTAGCTCCAGAACATCCGGAAACCAGGACCGGCGAGGCCATTCTGGGGCCACTAGTATGATTTCTGCTCTTTCTGCCCTGATCTTGTTGATTACTCTGGGGATCAGCTGTAGTGGGGGAAAGGCGTACAGTAGTACCCGTGGCCATGGGCTTGTTAGGGCATCCATGGCCTCTGCTCCTTCCGCGATGAACCGGGAGAAGAAGCGGGGAAGCTTCGCATTCTCTGGTGACGCGAAGAGGTCGATTTCCGGTTGGCCCCAGGTCTGAACAATGGTGTCGAACACTTCCTGGTGTAGACTCCACTCGCCCTGATCGATGTCCGAACGGCTGAGCCAGTCTGCTTTGGAGTTGAGGGAGCCCTGGAGATGTTCCGCTTCTATTGATATCAGGTTCCTTTCTGCCCAATCTAACAAGCGCGTCGCCTCCTTCATGAGGGAGCGGGATTTGGTGCCCCCCTGGCGATTTATGTGGGCCTTTGTTGTGATGTTGTCTGTTCGGACTAAAACTGCCTTGCCCTTGATTAGGTCCCCGAAGGCTAGGAGGGCGAGCCTGACAGCTCTGAGTTCCAGCCAGTTGATACTGTGGGATGACTCTGCTGTCGTCCATCTGCCCTGGGCCAGATGAGTACCGCAGTGGGCCCCCCATCCCCTCAGGCTGGCGTCTGTAGTGATCTGGATCCTGTCCGGTTTCCACAGTTGACAACCGTTGTGTACCGCCTGGGAGCTCCACCACTGCAAGGAGTCCCTCACCTCCTGTGTCACTCGCACCTCTAGGTGTTTTCTGTGTGCAATTTCATTCTGGAAGGGGAGCAGGAATCACTGTAGCGTTCTGGCATGGAACCTCGCCCAGGGCAGGCAATCGATCGCCGCGATCATCAGGCCTTGTAGATGAGCGAGGTGCATTAGACTCACTCTGGGCTCGACCCCGACCTTCTGTATTGCTCGCTGAATGGATTGTATTCTCTCTGGTGGGAGGAAGACTTGACCTGCTGCTAGGTCCACCACTGCTCCCAGATGCTGTATTCGCTGGGATGGAGCTAGTTGGCTCTTTTCGAAGTTGACTCGAAAGCCATGCGCCTGTAAGGACTCCAGTATCCACCGTACGTCCCTTTCCGCCCTCTGCGGGGAAGATGAGCGGATCAGTAAGTCGTCCAAGTAGGGATAGACATGTAGACCTAAGCGCCTCCAGCATGCCACCAGTGCTACCATGATTTTGGTGAACACTCTGGGTGCTGAGGATAGGCCAAAAGGAATGGCCCTGTACTGGAAGTGTCTGTTGTTGTAGCAGAAGCGCAGGAACTGGCGGCGTTCCGGATGAATAAGAATATGGAGGTACGCATCCTGCAAATCCAGGGATGAGACGTAGTCCCCTGGTCTCAAGACCTCCAGGATGTGCTTTAGCGTCTCCATCCTGAACTTTCGCTGGCGCACAAACTTGTTGACTCCCTTGAGGTTTAGGACTGCTCTCCAGGAGCCGTTCTTCTTTGGCACCAGGAAGAGGATGGAGTAACATCCTCTGCTTCGCTGAGGCCCAGGTACCTCCTCTATTGCGCCCAGCTGCAGAAGGTGTTGAATGGCATCCTGCATCAGCTGTCGTCTCACTGAATCCCTTTGGAGTGGAGTTGGAATGAACCATCGTGGAGGGCGCCGGGAGAACTCTATCCGGTAGCCTTCTCGGATTGACTGGAGGACCCACCTGTCCGAAGTAGAATTTTCCCATACCTCCACGAAGGCCTGCAGCCGCCCCCCCCACCGGGGCGGTGGCGTCATTGTTGACCTCTGCCATTGGACTTGGGGGGCTGACTCTGGATAGATTTAGCCGCGTCCCCCTGCTGATTGTGTCGTTGGTACCTGTTGTCACCCCACCGGGGTCTGGACGGCATAAAGTCCTTAGATTTGGCAGTGGATGAGGTTGCTGAAGAGCCCTGTTGCCCCCCTGAGGGACGAAAAGGTTTGTAGCACCTGGAGTATTTTCTCTCCTCGCGTCTTCTGGCGGAGGCTAGCGTCTTCTTCTTGTTTTTGTCTTCCACCAGGACAGGCTCCAAGGATTCTCCAAATAGTTTCTCTCCCAGAAATGGTGACAAGACTAGGTTCTGCTTAGATTTGAAGTCAGCATTCCAAGACTTGAGCCAAACCTGTCTTCTGGCTGCCACAGTTGCGGCCTGTGCCCTGGCACAAAACTGGACTGAATCCAGAGTGCTGTCCGCCAGAAATGCCGATGCCTTCGCCAATTTGTTGAGGTCCTGTCGAATTCTAGTTTGAGACTTAGGGACATCTGCCAGAGCATCCTTTGACCATTGAATCGCTGCTCTGGCCATCATGGTGGCAGTAGTGGAGGCCCGGATGGCCAAAGACAAGGCCTCATGTGCTCACTTCAGTGCCGTGTCCATCCGTCTATCCTCAGGAACTTTCGAGGTTTCCTCCCCATCACGACAAAAGACAGCAGACGACACCAGCGCGGAGACAGGTGCGTCAATAAGTGGCACTTGTAACTTGCCCATCACCTTCTTGGACAGGGTGTATAACTTCTTGGCGTGTCCTGGTTGCCCCTTGGTAGCAGCTGGGGCTGCCCATTCATCGGAAATCAAGCGCATTACCGTAGCAGGGACAGGCATCTCCAGTGCTGCCGGCTGCAAATCAGGGAAGAATTCTCCAGAGATTTCCGGAAAATCCGGGTCCATCTGGGCTTGTTGATTCACTGGCAGTTGTAGCCCCAGTCTTCTAACTGTCTTTTTTATTAGGATGCCAAAGTCGTCTGTGTTAAACAGTCTGGCTGAGGGGCGGGAACTATCTGGTGTTTTCCCAAATTCCTCCTCTGAGAGTTCCCCTTCTTCCCGGTCGGATAGGTCATCAATGTCAATCTCCTCTCCTATGGATGAGTACAGGGACAGTGCCTCCTCCTCCTCCTCCTCCTCCTCCACCGGAACCGGTTGTTGAGCCCTGGGACGCTTGCTTGGGGGACCGGCTGAAGTCCCCTCCTCAGGGTCTGAGGCCCAATGTTCCTCCTCCTCAGATATGGATCTGGACCTAGCTGTTTGCGCGCTTCCCGTCGTCTGGGGCCGAGATGTGTTGTTTGAGGCTGGAACCGCTCCACGTTCCTCCCCAACCGCTGTGGGCACTGCACGGGCCTGGGGTCGCCTAGGTTTAACCCTGTCTGCCCCGCTACCCTTGCCGCCCTGTTGCTTCATCTGGCCCTGGGGTTCTACCCGCTGGGGTCGGGTTGGGGGGGCGGGGGGTGCTGCCGAGCATTGGGACCCCAGTGTCTCGCTACCCCCTCCCTGTAGCTCGGGTATCCCTTTTAGTCCCGGCTGGAGAAGGCCGGACACCAGCCAATTCACTGCCTCTCTGGCTAGGTAGTTTTGCAGCCAGTCAGGGATGGTTACAGGGACTTCCCTCCCCGCCATCCCATCTCCCGGGGTCCCCTGCGGACTCACGACGTCCACCAGCTGTTGCTGGGGACTCGCCATCTCTCCTCCCGCGGGGCTCTGCTGGTCCGGGGCCATCCGCGCTCTGTCGTCCGCCCCATGCCGGGGCTTGGTTGGTGCCTCCTCCTCCGGGAGTGGCTGCACGTCGGTCCCTTCCTCCCGAACGCCCGTCCGGGCGGGGCTGGAACGGGGCGCAGCGAGCGGAGACCGAATCGGAGGTCTTCCCCTCCTTAGCTGGCCTCTTCCTGCCGCCGCTGCTCGGTCCCGCGGCTGCTCGGCTGCTCTCAGAGCCGGTGGTGCCGCTCCTGGGGTTGCCGGGTGCTCCCGGCTCCCTGGCCGCATTGCTCTTGCTGATGCTGCCTTGTCTGGTGCTTCTCTCGCTGGCAATCGCTGCTGTGATGATCGCGTCCATCTCTGTAGAGCTCATGCTTGCCCCTGTCTCCAGTAGCCTCACCAGTGGGATTCCCCCAAGGTAGTGATTTTTTTTTAAAGTTTTCAAAAAGTTTTTTTTTTGGGGGGGGGTCCCAAGATGGCGCCGGCCACGTGGAGGGAGGGTAAGCAGAGGGTTAAGAGACCACGTCCTACCAGGAGCGTAGGCAGGAAACAGACTGGCCAGCCGGGGGTCGTCCCTCTCAGATGACCTCACCGGGGGCAGTCCAAAAGTTTATTTCCTGCCTACTAGGAGCAAGTGGGGAGGGACAACCCAAAGCTGACGGATGCTCTGGAGCCCTCCCCACTGGGAAATTACTTAATCTGGGAGCAGCCACTGAGAAGGTTCTCTCCCATGTCCTCACCAGATGGGCTTGTGATGGTGGTATGGGACCAAGAAAAAGCCCTCCCCAAAAAATCTTAAAACTTTGGCAGGCTACATTGGGAGATACTGTCTTTCAGATATGGGCTGCTAACACACAGCAGAAATAATCCAGTTTGACACCACTTCAACTGCCATGGCACAATGGAATGGAATCCTGGGATTTGTAGTTTTGTGAGATATTTAGCCTTTTCTGTCAGAGAGCTCTGGTGTCATAACAAACTACAGATCTCAGGATTCCACAGGATGAAGCCATGATAGTTAAAGCGGTGTCATATTTCATTATATCTGCAGTATGGCAGCAGATGGGTCTCTTTATATCCATTTTCAGGAAACATGCGATGGAGGGTACAACTGCACTCATATTCTGCTTGTGAACAACTCATGGACATCTAGTTGACTACTGTGTGAACAAAAACTCTTTCCAGAAAGAGCTGGATTGCATAAGCCTTTAGTCTGATCCAGTATGGCTCTTATGTCCTTACTACAAACACTGAACAAGACTGCTCTTCCCAGATTCATGCCACTGACATGGTTTCCCATTTACAAGCAGCCTCTCAGCATTGTCTGTTGTCCTTCTTTCTGTTAGCTCAACAGAGCTAGAAATATTTCTCCCATGTTCAAATGAAGATTGCTTTGTACAAAGCAAACAGCAAACAACCAAGGAAAACACAAATGGGCCTGCTTTCATTATGTCAGTTCTGTCTATTGGGAAGGGAGAACAGCTCTGAGCAATCACTAAACCATGCGGAAGGAAGTAACATATTTGCCAACAATAAAGACTTGCTATGAAAAGGGAATGGACTCGATTTCCTTCTTGCTATTATGGAAACTAAAGAGCCAGCATGGTGTAGTGGTTTGAGTGTTGGACTATGACTCTGGAGACCAGGGTTCAAATCCCTGCTCTGCCATGAAAACCCACTTTGGGTAAGTCACACACTCTCAGCCCTCAGAAAACCCTGTGACAGGTTAGTCTTAGGGTTGCCGTAAGTCAGAAACGACTTGAAGGCACACACCAACAAACAACAATTATGGAACTAAAGGCACACACCTAACTAAAACAGTGTAACAACAACCATTCTTAAACACTCAAAATATGGAGCCAGTTGAGAGCTACTTCTGTCTCTAAGTGCTAAATGCCTAATCACAGAGTAAATACAGTTTTATTTTTAAAACATATATGCCACCTTTCTGCCATTGTTAGCGTCTTTAGTGATTCACATAATTAACAAAGACACCCTAAAAAACAAACTGATGAAAACCCCAATCACACCATCTATCTAAAATAAGAAGAGCAGCTTAAAAGAACCTCTAAAAGCATCCATAGAAGGCAGGAGTAAATGAAGCAACCCATTAAAAAAAAAGTAAACAAATTACATAAAGTGAACACACCAAAAGACAGAGTCACCAAAGCTGACTTGTATCTGAAAAGTAGAAGTAAAGACACCAAGTAGAGCTCTTTCTGGAAAAAGTTTCATAAAAGGGTCCCAACCACACAAAAAGGACTTCTCTCTAGCTGCTGGACAGATTTGTACTGGAGTAGACACTTATCTCACAATGAGGTAACAATCTTGGTTTGGCTTACTATAAGGGGAGAGAGAATTGTGCAACCCCCCTATATTGTTGTACCAAAACTCCCAGAATCACTAGCCAGTGTAGCCAATGGTAAGGAATAATGGGAGCTTCAGTTGATATCTAGAGGCCTTGTCCTGAGGATTATGGTGCATTGCCAAAATATTGGCTGAGTACGAAGAGTGCCCATTGTCGCAATGGATACAGTTCTGTCAGGAAAAAACATCTAACAATGTCATTTATGTACTTATATTAATTATATACACACACACTGCGTATCTTTTAATGAATTGAAGGCAGCATATATGACTGTTCTTGTTATTGTTAATTGCCTTCAAGTCATCTTATGGTGACCCTATGGATGAGACACCTCTAAGTATCCCTGTTATCAAAAGCTCTATTAGCAGGTCTTGCAAATTCAGGGCTATGGCTTCCCTAAATGAGTCTTTTCTTCTTGTGTGTCTTCAAGTTGTTTTCCCTAAGGCAAACATATCACAGGATTTTTCTTGGCTAGATTTGTTCAGAGAGGGTATTGCCTTTGCCTTCCTCTGAGGTTGAGAGAATGTGACTTGCCCAAGGTCACCCAGTGGGTTTCCATGGCCAAGCAGGGACTTGAACCCTGGTCTACAGAGTCATAATCCAATGCTCAAACCACTATGCCACGTTGCCTCTTCTGAATGAATCTATCCACCTGTGATGCAGTCTTCCTCTTTTCCGCTTCCATTCTACCTTACCAAGCATATTGACTTTTCTAATGAGTCAGGTCTTCTCGTGGTATGTCCTAAGTATGACAGTCTCAAGTCACTCATCTTGGCTCCTAGGGTGGGTTCAAGCTTGATTTGCTCTTGAGCCCATTTATTTGTCTTTATGTCAGTCCATGGCATCCACAAAACTCTACTCTAGCACCATACTTCAAATGAGTTGATTCTCTTCCTATTAGTTTTCTCCACTGTCCAGCTTTCACAACCATACATAGAGATCAGAAATACAATGGCATGGACAATCCTGACTTTGATATTCACTGGTATATCTTTACACTTGAGGATCTTGTCTAGTTCCTTCATAGCGGCCCCTCAAAGTCCTAGTCATCTTCTGGTTTCTCAACTACAGTCTCCATTCAAATATCATAGAATCATAGGGCTTGTCTATAAAGTCAAAATAATCCTAATGGGATGCAAATGGAAGGTGATCCATTCATATGGACATTCGCATCAACACATGTCATTCGGAAGAAGGGCAGCCAAATCCACCTGAAAGTCCATGTGGGAAGTGTCCAGGGCTGTGATCGGATTTTTTTAAAAGCTCTATATAACATGCGAATGTGCAATCGTTTGAACACTCGCATTTGCGCAGATACGAACAGGCAGCATAATCTAATTGGCTGGACAAGCATGGGTGTGGGGTTAGCAAACAAGGAAAGTGGCTGGGGTTGCCATGTTGAATTTTCAGCTAAGTGAGGGTCCTGTGAGTGGATAAAACAGTGATCTTATACTCTCTCTTTTTTTCCTTTTTGTAAATATAAAATATCGCATGTGCACACCATGTTAAACAGTTTTTTTTTTCCAAAAAAATTGGTGGCGGCAGATTTAAAATAGCGAGTAAATCACTCACAGCCACCCATCTTGGCTAGGGGTCATGCAGAGTTTAGGGGGGCTGTTTTGACTATGAAGACAGGTTGTATCATTGGAATGGCTACTTTTTTTGACGTGTTCGTATTTTCCCTCCTTGTATAGACAAGACCATAGAGTTGGAAGAGACCACAAGGGCCATCTAATCCAACCCCCTGCCTTGTAGGAATACACAATATTGCACTTCTATTCTCCATGTTATTCTCAGAACATCCTTGAGAAGTGAGTCAGGCTTAGAGTGACAGGCCCAGGGTCACCCAGCAAGTTTACTGTTGGGGTGGGCAAATGCAGAGAAGCTAGAGGCTAATTTCTCTCCTGATTCCTCCCTGCCCATGGGTCACATCCACCCTAAGGCACACAAGAGCACCTCCTCTGGTGGCCATATTCCAGTCAAACTGCCAACCAGTATGAGGTACAGTACTGCAGATGTGGGCTTCATGAGGAGGTAGGAGTAGGAGGGAATTGTGTGTGCACACTGGGGAGCTTTTGCTATTTGGTTTGGGCAAAAATTGTCCCCAAATCACAAAATTAAGAAATTGGAAGGTTTGGGGGCTGCACTTTCCACACCCCTAGTTTAATGGTCCATTCACACACCCAATTGCAGTGCTACATTCCACTTTAACTGCTATGGCAACCTCCTATGGAATCCTGGGATTTGTAGTTGAAAGAGGGGCAATTTAGAATTTTTAGTTAGAGAGCTCTATTGTGTCCTCAAACTACAGGATTCTAAAGGATAGAGCCATGGTAGTTAAAGTGAAATAATATAGTGTTATCGCTGTGTGTACACCACACTGGCTTGCCTTGGCTATGTGCCCATCTCATCTACACCTACTACTATATCCATATTTTACACTACAAAAGGGCCTGCTCTGGAAAAGGAGCACCAACATCTGCAATTTAAATAAGAATCCTGTAGAAAACTGAAGCAGACCACACAAATATACAGCATTCACTGTATATGCTTCTATTATTTTGTTTGTTGACATTAATACATCTGCTTTCCTGACACACACCTATCTCAGATGGAAGATTCTTTTAGGCATTTTTTAAAATCTGTCTTGGAACGAACATTTCTTTGCCTCAGGGCTTAACCAAGAAGGCAATTAGAGATGCTAGTATTTGAAACAGTGCTAATCATGTAAACAAACAAGAGATGCAAGTAGGCAGACAAATCCTTTGCTTACAGACAGAGCATTATTTTCTAACATCCAATCTTGCAACACTCAACAGAAGGTGACAGGAATGTACAACTGTTACCTAAATATGACATCCATAGGATGCCTATGATTAAGTTCATACCAATGAACAGCAGCTGTGGGGAGTCTAAAGAGCATCTTCTTTCAAAAGAAGTTCCTAACTTTGGTTAAAGCCCACAAGAAGACACACACTACATGGGTTTTACATTCTGGTTTAAACACCTCATTTGGAGACTCTTTAGACTTTATTAGATAAGCATCTAAAAACTCTATAATTCTGTGAATGAGGATAGTGGAAACATAGTGGCACTATTACACTTATTATCGCACATCACTGTGATCGTGCAAAAGAACCACCATGGAATTATCGTACAACCACCACTAGTGCTTTAAGAATGGGAATATACTTGTGTGATTTAGCATGGGTGAGATTTTGGTGGTTCTCGTGAAGACACGAGAATGCTTAAAACTCCAAAAACCTCTGAATTTACTAAGTAAATGAACACACAAGCGCTTAAACCTAAAAATGTGCAAACAAAAGGGACAGATCATAAAAAAAGCACTTTGTGCTTCATTTTCACATTCTCACCTGGAATTTTTCTCATGGGGAACAGGGTGGGGGAAAAGAGGACCGCCCATTCACGCTGTAATTTCACGATTACAAAAGGACGTGGTTTTGCACACCTTCAATACCATGGAAAAAGCAATACTGAAGAGCTACTGATGGCTTGTCCCAATTAGAAATGACACCTTATTCACATAAAGCCAAGATAGTCAACATCCCTTAACAACAATTAGTAGTGTACTAGATCTCACAGCTTTCCCATCTTTGCAGCAAGTGTAAGCAGTCTAGTACTCTCCAAATGTTTTGGACTGCAGCTCCCATAATTCCTAATGTCTGACTATGACAGCTTTATGTTTCCAGACTTTGTAGAGGGTATGTCAACAATCTAATGTATCATCTGTTCTGTGCTTCTTCTTTTCTTTTTTTAAAGGAGAAGTAGTGCTACTTTACAGGAATTGTTTAATGAAAAATTGCAAACCATCAAGCTGCTATATGGAAAAAGCATTTAAAGCAGTATCTGAAAACACCAAATCTTTTTGGCAGGGCTCAGAGCTGGAATTCAGAAATGGGGTTGAACAACTAGATGTACACTGAATGGAGCATTTGCCAGCAGAACAAGCCATACTCAATCTACCAGCCTGGAACTGCAGAAAGAAGTGTGAGGTGCCAAAATCTGTGTTCATGAAAAATGGGATCATATGTACTAATGTATACAAACTTCCCCAAATGCCAAGGAACCAGACTTGAGGACAGCAGAGGGTGAGCATTTGAGGAAGAGCTGGATAATCATGGTGATGACTAATCTGAAAATGAACAAATTAGATCATATAGCCTCAGGAAAAACTGAATAAAACATTTAAGTTAACATGTGAAATTGTTCAGTTTTTTTGCCATAGGGGATATTCCCCTGGTGATGGGAACGTGTCATTTGGGAATGGCTCAATGTTTATTTTTAGGGAGCACAGCTGCAGTTCCCTAATTCATAACTGAGGGATGTGATCATGGCACACTGACGTGCTTGGCACAAAACAATCTCTTTTGTTCCAGAAAATAGTGATACATCTCAAAGGTGAGAGCTTTGTACAAAGTCATGTAAACTACCTAGACCAGGGCTTCTCAACCAGACTTCCCTGGAACCACAGGCTTCCTTGAGAGGTTGCTAGGGGTTCTGTGAGAGCTTGTCATTTTTTAAATATATAAACATTTTTGAGTTGTAGATATAATTTTTATGCAGGGTTTCCCTGAGACATGAAAATTATTTCAAGGGGTTTTCCAGGGTAAAAAGGTTGAGAAAGTCTGATCTAGACTATTTGTGCAGCAATTTGCCAGAACAGCAGCCAAGTATTAAATTCAGCATCATTAAAAAAAATGTAAGACATCATTGCAAGGGTACCATCTATTTTCCAAATATTGAAGTTTAGCTCTCGCAAAAAAAATACTGTTTAATCTTATTCAGCACACCTGGTACCAATTTCAGACCAGCTCAATGGTATCTCTCTCCTCTTCCTTACAATGACAACAAATCAGTTCTTATGTTCTGAATTTAAACCATGTGGATCCTGGGAAAGAGGCAATCCCCATTAACCTTGTCTAGAGCTATCAGTTCATGCCTCCTATGAATCTTTTTGAAGGAGCCACCATGGCATAGTGGTTTGAGTGCTGGGGCTACAGCCCAGGAAACCAAGGTTCGAATCTCCGCTTGGCCATGAAAACCCACTAGCTGACCTGGCTCAGGTAACACACACTCAGCCTTAAAAAAAACCCAACCCATGATAGGTTCACCTTAGGGTTGCCAAAAGTCAGACATGACTTGAAGGCACACAGCAACAAAAATAGTGTACAAGATACGAACTGATAGCTACAGTAGTGCTATGGAACTGGTCAATGGGAATGTTGCATTCCCAGCATTTAGGAGTTCCTCCACTAGAGTGGTCCATTAGTGTCAAACCACACAACCTCCAGAACACTAGCCTTGAACAACCTGTTTTCACAGTACTATCAATCAGTGGAGGCCAGTTCATCAGGATATCCCATCCATTATCATTCAATCATCCTTAAATATGAAGACTCTTGTACTTCATATTTATTTTGACAATGTGTACTCAAAAGTCCCTTCCATGTCTTCAATGTAGTTTGTGTGTATGTGCCTTCAAGTCACCTGGTAACTTATGGCAACCCCATGAATTTCATAGGGTTTTCTTAGGCAATGAACACTCAGGTGGTTTTGCTTAGTCACAAATAAGTATGAATAGGATCAACTGCATGAAGCATTTGTTTTTCATTGGGAGAGTTCAACTACAATGGCTTTTTAAATTATTTTTTATATGCACTTGATCATTTAGTACACCTCTGATTGACAATTCCTGAGGAGGTTTAAGTACATAGGAGTACTGGTGGTCCAATATTTCAAGGGTGCTCAGCCCTTCCTAGCCTACCTGGAGGAGGGGGCTTGAGCCCCCATCCCTCCCATTCTGGGGTCTATGCTACTCATGCATGCCTTCTCACTATCTATGGAATCTATGGAATGGCACCATGGTATACTCCTGCCCCACACCCAAAAAGACTCAAGCATGATGGTGTGGAAAGCTACTGAATCAACAAAACAGACTGTTCTTCAATTCAGTTCAGTATTAAGGACTTGTACTTCAGTGTAATTACAAGAAAAGGGGAAAGCCAGAATTAGGTGTTGTAGTAGGCTGGGCCTCTGCCAAGAGGCAGATGGGTTTCAGAGTCCTTTTTGGTAACATGCCCAAACATTAAAAAGCTGTCCCACAGTGTGAAAGAATTAACTTGTCTTAATGACCTCACTGGATTTTTTTGCATTCCGGTTGCAGTTTTAAGCTGAGAAAAGAGATGAAGGCTGGGTACAGACTGGAGAATGTTTTTTTCTGTTGCTAACCTGTCTGTATAGTTATAAGGGGGAGATTAGGGAAAGATATCTATAAAGGGGAGATATGTCATGTTTGCACACTTTGATTTTCTTTGCTTGCTTCTGCTACCATTGCCTGTGAAGAAATGCTGGAACCTATCAATGAAAGGGCTGGAATGGTTCTCTGCTGTATACCTTCTGCTACATCATTTACCACAAATAAAGCTATAGTAGTAAGGTGTGTCAGAGTTCA
Organism: Gambelia wislizenii; assembly: GCA_030847615.1. Lineage (NCBI taxonomy): Eukaryota > Metazoa > Chordata > Lepidosauria > Squamata > Crotaphytidae > Gambelia > Gambelia wislizenii. Next base: position 430,026,462 of record JAUMIR010000002.1, on the reverse strand, counting down.
CACCAAAAGAACCCTGGAATAAGGTTGCATGTGCTCTCTCTCTGTCCTCTCAGCTGCTGTAGGATGTGCAGGAGGATTCACCAGAGGATCCCAACAGCCCTCCTGGTGCAGATACATCTGCATTTTCATGCACTAATCAAAATAATTGTGCTCATTCAGCCTGTCCAGAGGCAAGCCACTCAGATTAATAGTCAATGCCGTTCCAGCAATAAATCAAGTGCCTCCAAGCCCCTCTATAGCAGTGCTCTCACTCACAGAGCTGCATGCAGGAACTTCACAGACAGCACTCCACAGCTTACTGGCGTAGACTGGTCACAGCTGGTGCAGACTGGGCCCATAACCTGTCACAGTAGCACACTGTTACCTCTGACCACATCAGGAGGACCAGGCAGCAAAAGTTGTTGTAGCAGAGTTGCAATCATCAAAGAAATGAGCACAAATACACAGACATGTTTCTAAACTATTTCTCTTTACTAAAGCATATTATAGTAATATTTACAATGAGTCTCAGACTCCTAATATACAGACTGCATATCACAGCACAATGTACAGTGCAATCCTGTCACTGTACAGCCCAGACTGAATGCACACAGTCTGAGAGCAAAATCCAAGTCAAGAGCACAGAGACAGTGGTTCTCACAAACATTTTCTCACAGACATAAGGCTCTGACCTTCGTTCCTTCCCACGCTTGTCTCCCAGACATAATCTAGATATGCTGGCCAGCTGCATTTAGCCTTCTCATTACTGGCCCCTGCAGGCTGTAGCATACCATACTAGCTCTTTATACTATAAATTCCCAGTGATTGTATATCCCAGCACCCTGACATGTTGCTGTTGGCTTCACCTTTTAGCGGCCACCCCACCCACCAATCCTGATGGGTATCACTTGCCACTGCCATCAGCTGCACTTAAACCATCACCTGATTCAGGTATTCAAGTGAATCATAACTGTTGTACAGTCATCTAACGCTGAACTTTTGAGAATGATGCACACTTCTGTTTTGTGATCTTCGACATTCTGGCTTATGTGTATGAAAAGAAAGCACTCCCGTTGACAGACCATTTCCAAGGCAACTTCTTGGTGAATTATGTGAAGCATTTTCTTGTTGATTCATTGCTCAGAGCCAGCACAGAATGACCCGCTGAGCCGGTCTTTGTTTGGATCAATCCCCAGCAGTTTAACAATCAGGCCAAGTCAACGGGAGGTAGGAGCTTTCTGTGATTAATGTTTGATTTCCCCTCGTTCAGCAGTCAACATGGCAATGATCAGATTAAAGGTATTTGACGGCAATATTTGAGATGAGAATGTTGTTTGTGCAAATGAAAAAGGTTGCTAAATGGTCCCTAAAGGAAAACAGAGTTTGTGAATATTCTCTCTGAGATCTGCAATTCTAAGTGACAGCTGCTCAGGTGTGATAGTCTGTTGGAGCAAAAAGAGACATGTCACACTGTACAGATGAATACCTGTGTGAATAGATTAATAAATGTGTTAAAGGCAACCCCAAAGTTCTTTTTTCAAGCAGAAAGTCCAACTGAAGTCTAGTGCGACTTGTTTTCAAGAAGTCATGCTACAGAAGTATGTTGTAAATGAACACGCACTCAGCTTGCATACTGTTGGTAAAAAATTATTTTCTCACCTTGTTCTCAAGACAGACAGATTTCTGGATATCTTTATCCCACTTTTCTACAATGCCTTTTGTGAGACAGACTAAAGTAACTTAGCAGATGACATATCCAGAAAGATTTCATAATAATAATAATAATAATAATAATAATAGCAACAACAATAACAACAACATTTATTTATACCCCGCCCCTCTGTTAAAACAATCGGGGTGGCTTACAAAAATTAAAATACAATACAGATAAAAATCCCGAAACACCTCCACCCCCACAATCCCGCATATAATTAAAGGGGAAAGCGTGAACAACCCCCACAATCCCCCACTAACACAAATTATGCAGTCGAGTTTCCTGCATTTGGGGAAATCGCAGAGGTCAGCACACCCGGAGTGCAATGGATGAGCCTCACCCTGGGAAAAACACCTTCGTGATCACGGTGTCTCCCCTGCCAGGTCAGTCACTTCACATATTTTCAGTTGTATATGTCCCTCAAAGCTAAATAGTTGTAAATGCCATGGGTTTTAAATTTTTTGGAAAAAAAAAAGGGAAAAAAAGAAAAAGAAAGAAAGAAAGAAAGAAAGAAAGAAGGAATGAATCAGGCAGTCATCTGCCTATGTTAGGGAAAAAATCCAAAAAGGATCAGTGGACGACTATAAAACCAACTAAAAGTACATAAAATAGCAAGCAGTGTTTCAATGGAGTTCCTCAGGCTGGGTATTTAATTTTTTACAAAAATTAATTAAATTAAAGAGAAAGAGGCAAGAGAAAGACATGTTACTAGCATATGCTTAACGGTGCGGTCCTGTTCATGTCAGCACAAAAGCAAGATTAGTTCAACAAAAGTGCAGACTTGTGTCTCTCCCACTTCTTAAGCCTACCACACAACACTTAAAAGTGTTTAAGTGGATTCATCCTTGAAGAGTCAGAAACATAAGAAGCTGCCAATGATCCATTTAGGCCAGCACTGTCAATTCTAAATGGTAGCTGCTCCTTAGGCTTTCTTAATCATACCTGAAGATTCCGGGTATTCCCTGGTGATCTCCCATCCAAGTACGGTAATAGTACGACCCCTGTGTCCATGGGACCAGGACCTGCGGATTCACTTACCTGCGTCCAAAAAAAATTGTCTCTCTGGGCATCTTCTAGGCCCTCCAGTGCAATTCTATGGTATGCTTGGGCCAGAACTCATTCATTTTAAAATGGTTCACTATTACCATTTGGCTACTACTATTACCTGTGATTTCCAGTATCCAGGGAACTATAGCCAGGAATGTATCTGCAGTGGAAATGGGGGTCATACTGTACTAACCGTGGCTGGTCATGTTTAGTTTTTAAAATCAGATATGAGAAGTGGTAGGGTATTACAGTGGTAGTTCAGTGTTCATTAACAAATGGAAATGGTGAACACACATTTGCACCATGTGCATTATACAGGTACTTTCTGAGAAACCAAGCGTCCTCCTACTGGCGCGGGGCCTTTCCTATCCCACTGCTGCCACCAGTTTGTGAAGCAGGAAGGATTTCCACCTCCCGCCCTGCTACCACTTTGTGATGCCCGACCTCCACATCACAGCCAAACTACGTCTCCCAGTGGTATAGCACAAGCACTCAGGTGTGGCTATGTATTTCTAGCTGTGTCTCCTTCCCTGAGAATCACTCATGCCAGTATAAACAAGTTATTGGGCCTGCACAAACATTCACTCTCTCTCCAAGCCTCTAACATACAAGGAACTTAAACTGTTGAATCACGCAAAGCCTCATCTCCACTGTTCAAAACTCAACTTAAACTCACTACAGTCATCCTTCCACATTCGCGGCTTTAACATTCGCGGTTCCAGATATTCACAGATTGCCACTTTGGGGAGGGTGGGGTGTGTGGAGGAAAGTGGCAAAGGGGCTTTAGAAGCCCCGTTGCCACTTTGGGGAGGGTGGTGGTGGGGGTAACCCCTCTTGTGGCTTTGGGAAGGGTGGAGGGGTTGTGGGTGGGGGGAGGAGGCATATTTTATTTGCGTTTTTTTCACATTCGCGGGGGTCTTTGGCCCCTAGCCCCCATGAATGTGAAGGAACAACTGTACTTTCCTCACTCACTCCCCCTTTATCTCCTCCAAAAGCCCCTCCTCCTTCCACCTGCTCACAGAGGATTGGCTCCTGGAGTACCATGTCCTCATTGGCTCCCTGGCTGTCCGTCACACCTTCAGAGTCTTTCCACCACAGAAAGCAAACCAGTCTGGAATCCCAACAGGGAACTATAGCCAACCCTGGCTGTCTGAAGAGCATATGAAACAAGAGTCAAGTATGCAAAACAACTCCCTGCATTTTCAGAAAGCTGTTTAATGTATTGCAAGTTTGCTGTTGCTCTTTTTCCAACGATTAAACATTATAAAACTTCATGCACACTCACCAAGATGCCATAATCCTACGACATTACATGCTGCACAACCAATAGTAAGAGCTTGCAATGCTAGGTAAAGATCAGCAAACCTGCAATTTCTAAAATCACAGGAGTTTGCTACATTTTTCCTTTTAGAATAACAGATTACTTTTAAGCAAGGGGATCTTGTTGCATCTGAGGAAGTAGACCAAGTTTACAAAAGCTTATGCTACAACTTCTTTCTCTCAGTCTCAAATGTGCTACAAATTCCCCTTGCTTACTGATATTCCAGACTAACGTGGCTATGGGGTGGTCTAAACAGCAAAAATACTCCTCAAAGAATGCAGGGAGAATACAATCTGTCCCAATGGGATCCCACAACTATTCACCATATTGTGAAGTGGGGGGGGGGGGCAAAACGTCTTATACTCTGCGGAAAAAGCCTTCACAGCTTTTCCCATATTTTTTGACAAACAGAAAGTAGAATGCACATTCCTGCTGATTGGGAAAAGTGACCGAATTGATTTGCTTTCCCAATATGAGCAGATGATTGGTCAGACATGTGCAGGGACAGAGCTTGCTAACAAGGCATACGCCTGGAGCTGCCATGTTGGCCCTGCTTAACTTCCAAGATCAGGATCTGGTGCCCTTAAGGTATTTAGGCCAGACTTTATCAAACTACCTCCATCCATTTGATAAAAAAGGGGCCTTTTCACACTAGACAATCATAGCACTATCATTCTGCCATGACAACATTATGGAATCCTGGAATTGGTGAGGTGCTAGAACACTTTCTCTGGGAATTCTTTTTTTTTAACCCCTCCCTAAACTGCAAATCCCAGGATTCCATAGGCTGATGCTATGGCAGTTAAAGTGGAATCACAGTGCTATAGTTTTATAGCATGAAAGGGCCCCAGGATCCTTATTATCTTCCCTAGTCAGTGCCCCCCAAAAAACTACAAAAAGCATTCATTTGCTATTTCAAATCCTTATCTGAACATTGGATATTGCCAAAGTCTATACTCATATAACAGGCCTTCATCCTTCTTCTCCCCTCTGCACCCCCTTGAAGGGTCCCTACCTCTCTGGAGCAAACTGGGAGTGCAGTGGGGGGGGGGGCTGTAGAGAGGAGGAAATCTTCTCATTACCTTTGCCAGTCTTGCAGGCCAGCAAGCACCACTCCATATAATCCACAATTTTTATTTTACTAAAATGCTGGTGTAAGAAACAAGACTATTAACAGTGGTAGAGGGAGAATCATTTCCTCTTTTTCTAAAGAGAAAAAAAAAAGGGGGGGGGAGCAGATTCTCCTTCTTGCTAGGTCCCCTTCTTTGTAAACCTACTTTTCACTAGCTATTTAATATTAGAATATCTTTCAAATACAGCACTATTCCTGATCATATTATGACAAGATGCCCTGGACAAAATAACCACAACCTATAATAAACTACAACGGGGCCTTGGTATACATTGAGGTTTGGTTCCAGGATCCTCATTTGGTTCCAGGATCCTCCGTGGATACCAAAATCCATGGATGCTCAAGTCCCATTCAGTACAATGGCGTAGTAAAATGGTATCCCTTTTATCAAATAGCAAAATCAAGGTTTGCTTCTTGGATTTTTTAAAAAGCTGTGGATGGTGGAATCCATGGATACAAAGGGCTGACTGTATTCCTAAAATTGCTGGACATTTATATCTGAAAAGTATTCCAGTATTGTAAACTCAGGAAAAAGTAAATTGTATTTTTTAACAGTCATATTTAATCTTTGATGTTTAAAGATATATAACTTTTGTCCCTAGTCCTCACATGGCCAATAAGGGGAGTAGTCTCTGCCTGCACCGAAATCCCTTAATACCATCTTAACTGGCAACACTTCAGACAGATTGTAGGCCTGTGATTCTAACATAATCACCATTTTCACCTGTATGATTTTTAACATCTCTGCCTGATGAAGAAGCCAGGGAAGCTTTGAATGCTTGCATAATGTATTTTATACTTTTGAGTTGGCCCAATAAAGGTATCTCTGCTTGTGGATTTTATATTTTTGCTGCACGGCCAACATGGCTACCTCTGAATATATATTTTCCCTGTATTTTTAAAACCTAATTATAAATGTTAGCCAAGGCTTCTTGCCATAAAACAGAGTCAGTTCTATATTTGAAAAGTGCTTCAGTATTAAACAGCAAAAAGCAGCTTATACACATGAGTGAGTCATTTCAAAGTTTTGCCAAGTGATCTGTAAAATGTCCCACAGAATCATTAGGCATCTTTGTCGCCTTGAATCCCACCCTGGGAGAAAGGTGGGATATAAATTCAATAAATAAACAAAATTTGGGCAACAACAGGGTTGACTTTAGGAGCCCTTTCACAGTATAGAATTATAGCACTATGATTACACCTGAACTGTCGTGGCAACATCCAATGAATTCTGGGATTTGCAGTTTAAAAAGGGCTATTTAGAATTCTCTATACACGATGGTTTGAATGGTGGACTAAAGGGCTTACCACACTCTGAAGAAAAGCAGCAGAAATGTTCCGTTTTTCCTACTGCCTTACTGCATGAAAAAAACCATTAACAAAAAGATGTGGTTTTACCTCAGTCCCCCATAGCACTGGGACGAAAGAAAGCTGGAATAATGCCGACGTCATGCGATAAAGCAGCAGGGAAGAAGGAACGTTCCTGCCGCTTTGCCGCTTTTCTTCAGAGTGCGGCAAGCCCCTAAGACTCTGGAAGCCAGGATTCAAATCCCTGCTCAGTCATGGAAATCCCATTGGGTGACCTTGGATAAGTCACACTATCTTAGCCTCAGAGGAAGACAATGGCAATCCCATCTGAACAAATTCTGCCATTAAAACCCTGTGATAAGTTCGCCTTACAGTTGCCATATGTCACAAACAACTTGAAGGCACATCACCACTACATTTAGGATTCCCAACCAGAGCACTTCAGTGCCTACCCAAACTACAAGCCCCAGTTTTCCATAGGATGCAACCATGGCAGCTAAAATAAAATCACAGTGTTATAAATGTGAAATCTAAAGGGGCTCCAGGTCTGCCAGGTGTCCTGGGCAGTACATGCCTACTGCAGAACTGTGATGGCAGCAATGCTAGTTAACTGTTTCTAGCTATGCTTTTCAGCTCCCACAATTCCCAAAAGGGATGTTAGGTCCTGGGCATTATGGGAAATTAAAACTGGCTGGAGCCAGTCCCCCAGCAAGGTTTGGCATGCCGGAGCAGAAAAAAATTAACGACAGACCCTGCCAAGTTACTGGTACCACCCCTGGGCGACATCACATTGCATCATCAGTCATGTCAACATGCACAACTGAGAGGACCATCAGGCAGGCCAATGCTAAAACAGAGGTGGTGAATGAGTTGTGAGAACACCAAATCAAGCCAGGCATTGGCAAGGGAGACTGAAAGATAATTACTCAATAGATCCAAGTTGGACAAGGAAAGTGAGGAACATCTCTCTAATTGCAAAGAAAAAGAGGTGTTAAAACATCTTTGGGGTGGGGAGCAGGGAGAGATAACATAACACAAGCATTCTCCTGAGTCCTTTTGGCGGGGGGTGGGTGGTTGATTTTGCTATGTAAGAACAAAAGGAGCATGTCCGTGCTCAGGGGACGGAGGGAGAGTGATTTAATTTTTAAAATCATCTCCACCCTTCGGCAAAGTAGTTTCATTTCCTCCTAACATTATTCCTAAACTAGCCATAAGCTGGTTCTACATCCTGCATCTGGCATATTTTATACTTTTTAAATAGCCTATGGCAAGATCCTACACCAAGCAGATGGAGGGTAACCCTTCAGCTGCACAGTTCCATGTCCTTCCCTTGACCCTGTAGCTCTCAAACCCCAGGAATGGCCAAGTATGTATGTATATATGTATGTATGCATGTATGTATTTAGTTAGTTAGTTATTGTGAGAGCCAGTGTGATGTAGTGGAGTTTGAGTCTTGGACTAGGACACTGGGAGACCAAGGTTCAAACCCCCACTTGGCCATGGAAATCCAATGGGAGACCTTGAGCAAGTCACACTCTCTCAGCCTCAGAAGAAGGCAAGGGCCAAACCCTCTCTGAACAAATTCTGCCAAGAAAACCCCGTGATAAACCTTAGGGTCGCCATAAGTCAGAAATCACTTCAAGGCAAACAACAACAATGTTCATTTCTTACTAACCCTCAAAAAGGGCTTATTTAGGAACAGACAGGCAAGGAGCCTTAGCTATAAAATAAGCAAGGGCCTCTCGTCTCTTAACTATGCACGTTCAAGGAGTGGAGAAATCAAAGCTAGAGAAAAAATAGAGATGGGGGGGGAAGTGCTCCAAAGACAAGCCTGGTGAGGAAAATGGTAAATAAGAGTGAGGGGTGTTACAATTAGGATAGTGGGACATGTAAACAAAGGCAGGACATCCTGTATAGAACTTCGACATTTGGGATAGGTTTGCAAGCTCTGGTGACCCTATCCAATGGGAAGCCAGAGGAGGGAACTTTTTGGCAGAGGCAAGGGATACAAAAAAACTAGCAGCATCTAGCTGGGATGTGTCCCTCTCCTGAGTGAACACCCGCCTCTGCAGAAACGCTCAATAAACTTGCCTGCTTCATCTGTTTTGTCCTACTGCTTTTTACTGAGTGAAAATATTTGAGCCACTTCTCACACATTATTTCCTAAGTTCTGTAAATAGAGAGAGCATCAGGGCAGAGTTCTATGCTGAAAAGCAGACCATAAAGATCCATTCTCCATCATCTCCACCTATAACTTTTTCTTCAACAGAACTCTGCTCCATTTTTTCCCCAAAGCACAAATAAGAGAACCACATCTCCTCCTGGGAGGCATTTAGCACCTGTGGTGTCCAGATGAAGTAATGATCACCCTTCAGAGGTACTTGGAAAAAGCAAACTCAGCAGGGAAGAAAAGATGGAATCAGAGCTGGAAGAGATCCAGCACATCCACTGCTGGTGTCTCAGGTTTTCCATACATCTAAAAGGAACTCCTATGACGGAGAGAGCGAGAAATCTCTGCATCTGCAGAAAAGGTTAACAGTTCTTCAGAAATAAAATGATTATGCTATGCTTTATCCTTTGCACATGGAAAGTTAAAGCATCAATTCACTGTGTTTCCAGAGGATCTCCTTAGTAGAGCTGTGAAAGAGAGAATACTGCTGCCTTTAGATGCAGGATGACAGGTTCAAAGCCATCATTCCCACTGTAACTTGCTTAAAGACTAAGTGACATCCAGCTTTATATACTGTATAACCCAAAGAATCAAGCTGTAAAACCTTTTGCTGCATGACGGTTCAGTCTGCAAATGTGCAAAGCTGGAGAGGAGGCAGTGTTTGCATGTCAGTGTTTGCATGACACCTCTGCACTATTAAAAATACAAATCTGAGAACATATAAAGTTAGGATGCCAGGGTGTAGTCTCTAGCCTTCTTTTTGATGGGCTAATTTCCTTCACACAAGTGATTCTTCTTCCTTCTGAAAATAAAAGCTATACTCCCCGAATCACCTTCCTCAAAACTGTCCAATAAAACTTTGGTGCTTGTTTCTGCTCAGAGTCACTAAGTCCAGTTGATGTGAGTCATGTTACTGCCCACACTCTCACAGCATGAACACATCATTTTCTGACTATGACTCCCAGGTCTTCTAAGTACGGAGGTCTGGGAGTTATCGTCCAAATAAGTAACTTTTCCCAAGCTCTATCTACTCTTTCAGAACAGCGATGGTCCTCAAACTCTCTCCATCGGATCCTAGTTCCTGTTTAAACATGGGTTTTTTTTCCTAATAGGACACTTTTTCCAGCACTACACCCAATGCACAAAAGTCCAGTAATGTACATAGGATAGCTTAAGACTGATTTGAAATGTTGAATGTCTATAGAAGCCTGCAGCTTCTACAGTAAGTCATTGACGTACTAATGCCTCCAACCTACAGACTAGTGCAATGTTTAACCAACCTTGTTTTGCACAAAGAATTTTTCAACATGCGAACTTCAAAATTAGAAAAGAGATGATTCAGGGCACAATGAATATAATGAAAATCCATCTACTTAGACTAAGCTTGGCAGACTTATTTTAAAATACATTTTTAAAAATCAGCTGGTTAAAAAGCCATTAACATTCCCTATTTAGAGAATCGCCTTTTCATTCACAAAATCAAGGTGGTTCAGCTGTTGGCATCACCACCAAATACTTCACAGAAAGAATTATGCAACTATTGTATGTGATCCCCATTACTGCTTCTTAGAATACTAGATGCTAAACGAACTTGAATACACAGGGTGAAGGTGTCAGATCAGAAGGGGGAAAAAACAATTATATACCCAAACAATGACATAACAAACATGTTCTTATTCTACTACATTTACATGCTTTCGCATGCCAGTAGAAGTTACCAAACAGGTGCATATGCATAGTTAGATGGCCACCTGTAAACACAAATGGAGTGAACAAAAAGAATACCTCAATCATATAATTATGGGGAAATTCTCAAGATTCCAGAAGGACTCATGATAATTCCAGCCTACTGTTAAAGGGTGCTTCTCTCTAAAGTATATGTAATTTATTTTAAAATTAAAGTAACCTACACACATTGGAAACTAATGCAGTGTAGATGTGTAAATAGCTATTGCTTAAAACAATTTGTAAGCCGCTCTGATAGCCTTGTGGCTGAAGAGCGGGGTATAACTAACTAACTAAATAAATAAATACAATTCCTATCAAGTGAGTTGGGCCTCGATGAAATTATTAAAATGTTGATTTTCATAAAATTATCTTACTTGCATTCAAAAAAAGGGAAACTTAATTCCTTTCAGCCAAAGTCAGATTAAACAGGTGAAACAAATATTTATTATAAAGGTATGTGGCACCATAAGGCAATGTATTTAAAGTTTGGTGGAAAACAGGATGCACATTTTTAGCATTTCAAAGAGCATCTTTAATACAACACCAGCTAGATTCTGGTTTGGTGGGTGAGGTTTTGCATAAACCTTTTGCAGAAGATTTATAGGGGACAGATTTGTAGTGTTCATTGTTCATTTTAAAAGTTTATATGATCTTTTTAATTCTGTTTTTAATTATTTTTTAATTTTGATTCACAAAATTTTAAACAGATTTCCAGCAACACCAGAATTAAAGCAGTTCACTGTGTAAACACTTTTAAGCTGCTATACAATCAAGTAGAAATGAACAGAAACAAACACAATTTCTTTAAGCTTTAGGATAGGGGTGTGATTTGGATCCAGGAAAGAGTTAACACAGGAGGTAACATATAACTTTGTTGGATTATAGCTCTTGAGTCCCACAGCTAGCATAGCCAGCTCTCTAAGGGATTATGGGGGATGTAGTCCAACAAATAGTTTTCCCAGGCTCTGGGAAAGGGGAAGCTAATGTTTCTCTCCAGGAGCATCTCCCATCTTTAAATTCACAACGTTTCTGCAGCTGCTATTTTTGTTGTTAACTGCCATCAAGTCAACTTATGGCGACCCTATGAATGAGAGACCTCCAAGAACCCTAGTCATCAACAGCCCTGCTAAGGTCTTACAAACTCAGGACTGTAGCTTCCTTGACTGAGTCTATCCACCTGTGGCAAGATCGCAGGCATGAGAATCTATCCACATTTGTTGTTCAAAAAACAGGCATGTCTGCGAATCAAGATGGTGGGTGCGAGTGAATTACTCACATTTTAATTCCCATCAGTTGCTGCTGCCGAACAGTATTTTTTTTTTAAATCACATCCAAGGTGCAGAAGTGCTATGTTCTGCTTAAATAAGTAAAAGAAGAAGAAGGCTGTTTCGTCACCTCAGTGCATGATCACTACAGCTAAAATCCAACATGGAGGTTTGGGGTACTTGCCTTGCCAGCAAGCTCTGCCCACTGCGCATGTCCAACCAATCAGCTTTCCACTTACACTCTTATCGGGAATGCACAGCAAAGTGAACCTGTGGTCCCAATGAGCAGAAATGGGCATTTCCTTCAGAGTTTTGGTTTTTTTAAAAAATACGGGAAAAGCTGCAAAGGCTTTTCCCTCTGAGTATTTGGAGTTTGGGGACCCCCTCCTTCCAAATATGGAGGATTGATGTGGGATCTCATTAAGACAAATCGTATTCTCCTCAAATTCTATGTGGAGTATTTTCACCATATAGCCAACTCCTGAGAAAGGGACAGAGCCAAACTGCAATTCCAGAACTGCCAGATGCAGTCAAGTGTCGATTTGGGGGGTGGGAACAAACTCCCTGAAGCTGCTCCTTCTGTGGCTGATGAATGGACACAGGCTGGTCTTCCCCATGCTGCTACATCCTTTATGAGAGGCAGAAGGACAGCTTTCCAGTGACCCCAGTCCTCTGGTTGATGGATGGGATTGCATTATGCATAAACATAAAAGAGTGGGCTGCACTAAAACTTTTATTCAGATGTGCTTGTCTACTTGACAAGCAAGCTTACTATGCAAGACAGCATGAAAAAAATTATCTTCTTGAAAACATTACTTTTGGACTAAAACTCCCAGGACCTTCTAGCTCAGCACATCTAGAGAACATTGGTGGAAAAAATAACTTTTCTAAGTACTGCTCTAAGCCTTCTAGAATGGCAGGACTTTGTTTTGTACAACACATGGATAAACTCTCAGAAAGGTTTCTAGCTGTGTTCTAAATCTCAAAGGTGAAGGTGCTCTCCCTCAGACATATTTCATGAAAGTTCCTGAGAACGACCACAGAAAGCAACCTGCTCCTAACCAACACCATTTTGTGGAAAGTAGGGATAGCCCTAGGATCCATTCATCTGCCTCTTTAGCAGTCTATGCTATCCATAGAACTGTCCCTTAGCACCACATTTCAAATGCGTTGATCTTGTTCCATTCAGATTTCCTCACTGCCCGCTTTCACAATCTTAAAAAAAGGGAAATACTGTACTATGGCATTGATGATTCTGACCTCAGTATCTATTGACATATCTTTACACTCAAGTATCTTACCTAGTCCCTTCATAGCTGCCCTTCCAAGTGGGACATAGAGCAAATCAGGCCTAAACTGTCACTATAAGCCAAGATGACTAAACTGAGGCTGTTTTACTTTGGACATATCATGAGATGACATGATTCATTTAAAAGACAGTAATACAGTTGTCCCTTCATATTCGCTGGGGTTTCAATTCCAAGACCCCCCATGGATACCAAAATCCGTGAATACTCAAGTCCCATTACAGGCAATGGCATAGCAAAATTGTGTCCCTTATATAAGATGGCAAAATCAAGGTTTGCTTTTTGGATTATTATTTTTTTAAGAATATTTTCAAGCCATGACTACTTAAATCCGTGGATACCAAATCCGTGAATACAGAGGGACAACTGTACTGGAGACAGTGGAAGGCAGGAGGAAATGAGGAAAAACACATTACTGGTGGATTAGCTTAATAGAGGAAGTCACAGCCCTGAGCTTGATGATCTGTTGGAGGTCTCTAATTCATAGAGTTCCCATAATTCAAAGTCAAGTTGACAACAAATAACAAGGAATATGCTTCTTCAGACACTCTCTGAACAGACTATAAACAGGCTGCTTATGGCATGGGTTGGTACAACATGTATAACTAGGCCTACATATTTGCTGTATGTCTAGATCAGTGGTTCTTAACCTGTGGCCCACGGACCCTGATATCCTCACAAGGGGTGCTTGAAGGCTGCTCAGCCCACATGACAGGAACCAAGGCAAAAGCTGACTGCACGTTGCCATTCAATCTGCTCCAGCCACAAAGCTTTAGGAAGAAGCAGGAGAAAAGTCTTCCCTCTCCTCCAGTGCCTCTGAGGGAAGGTTTAAGGATGGTGTAACTGTATTATTAGTAGTAGTAGTAGTAGTAGTTTTTCGGGTTAAGTCTTGGGGATCTTCAGCAACAAAAGATATTTGAAGGGGGTCCCTGGTAAAGAAAGAGTTAAGAACCAACTGGTCTAGATCAATGAACCTATAGACATATAAAAATAGTTTTCTATATACCTATGAAAATGTAGCAGAATTCAGGCCATTTATCTTCTGCCCTTTGGGGAAGAAAAACAGGTTTCAATTGATTTTATGCTCTTAGCCACTGGACAGGCATCCCTTGTGCTCCCTCCAGAACAGATGCCCAGAGGCAAGCCTGTGGATATCAAACAGTAAGAACTGAAAGACAGACAAAATAATATTATATTTATCACAAAAGCAAAACCATGTCTCAGCTTCCGAAATCAAGTGCAATCAAGTCCAAACCCCTCTAATGACAGTCCTGCAATCACTGGGCTTTGGATCAAAAAAACAATTCACATTCTCTTCTGTACTACACTTTTGGATCCTCAAGAAGCTCATCTGCTTTTCTTTTCCAATTGACACTCAGGATTCTACTATTACTGAGCATGCTCAGTCTTCACTGGACTACTTTTTTTTCTCTTTACATCCACTGGTGCTCTTCATCTAAATATACTGGCCATCTTCAGAGTCTCCACAAGCATGACAATACTTCCCCTTCTGTTTCTCAGATGACCTGTTTTCACTCTAATATTGTTGGCACTCACCAAGTAAGGTTGCTATAAGAGACAGTGATATGCTAGACATGGGATGAGGGAAATGTTACCAAAGGCCACATGTAGCCCCAATTCCATTTTTGCAGCTCTAGCATACTTCAAAAACTCCTGGAAACACCTCCTCATGGTTTTGTTTTCAATTCAGATAAATAACTGACTAAAAATCACCCAAACCACTACCTACAAAGAACAAAAAATGCTGTAGTTGAACTTCGCTTGCCCCAAGCCATCCACCTATCCGTCCATCATTTTATTTGTAGCCCAACCTTTTCTCAAACTGAGACTTCAAGTGGCTTATCAAACAGAGGACATTATCAGTTTTTAAAAAAAGACATTTGGATAAAAGCGTGAAATAGTGAGATACACATGCATAAGTCCCACTATGTATGTGGGATGAATTATTCACCATGGCACAACAGAAGTATTCTGTTGACTGTGGCAAAAGCAGAGTTGCTCATATAGCATCGCTGTGTGGTGTGGTTACACACTGTGCACTGCAGTTCTACACTGTGCACTCCAGTTGCACATTGCACAACAGCACCCATTTACTGGCATGCATTGGCAACACTGCTATTCCACAAAGGGTTGCATAGTGCTGGCATAGTGTATTTCCTCACACAGATATTTATAATACACTGAGGGAATGCTGGATTGTAGTCTCAAGAATATCAACAAAATCAAAACCATTTAAAACATTAATTTAAAACAAAGAATAAAAGTAGTCCAGCATACTAACCCTCCTCCCAATGAAAAAAATGGTTGAAAATAAAGCTAAAGCAAAACTGGAAGTGCTTTCTGATTTTGTTTTGGCTTTATTTTTGGCATCAGCCAAGAATGAGAGTGCAGGGGCAAAAACTGCCGCCCCCACCCCAGTACAGTAAAGCTGCCCAGCCTTCCGCTAGAGGTTATAAAATTTAGGAGAGGAGCCCTACAAACAATCCTTGAGAAATCCCTGAAGTCTAACAGACTTCCCCAAATGACCATAGTTACTGGTTGAAAGCACAGAGCAATTTCATAGAACAGATACAACATTGACATAAACGATTAGAATATAAGAGAAGAATCCTTTATTTTTTCTTTTTGGTGGAAATGTATCAATGTTGGAAATATGTTTTGTGTGAAAACGTAAAAATAAATATATTTTTAAAAAGAAAAGAAAGCACAGAGCAATTTCAATTGGTTGCAAAAACACTATTGGGTGGGTGTTTTTAGTATACTGTACTGTATTCCTTCAGCTCTACAAACAAATGTATACATCAATTCACAGCACAACACATGGGAAAGAAAGAAAAGAAAAATTTCAATGGTAATCAAGACAAGAAGAAATGCACAGCCTACCAATTTTTCATCAGTGCAATATTATACAGACTTGTAGGTTATACAGACTTGTAGGTTATACAGAACTCTTCTTCAGGCATGACACTGCTGTATCAAGATGAGGCCTCACATACATACTGCAATCGCATTCAGGATTGCTGGTTTAAGGGCAAGCTGAGAAGCAAAGCTTTTGGAATAGCTGGCCTTATCTCATGAGGTAGATCTCACTCCTGGGAGAATGGGCAGTTGGTAAAAAGGGACTAATAATAATAATAATAAATAAAATTTATTTCTATCCTACCCCTCTGCAACACAATCGGGGTGGCTTACATCATAAAAATCCCATAATTACATTAATACCCTAACCCACCCACCCACCCACCCTCTAGAGCCTAGAGAGGGAAAAGCAGGTGGTCCAGTGTTCAGAAAGACCAAAAATCAGGAAAAACAATACAGCGGAATACAGTTTTAAACATTGAATTATCAATGCTAGATTTTTTAAAAAACTGGCCCTGCATTATGTTTTTAATAGTGGTATGATGAAAAAAAAATTAAGATGGCAAACAGTACGTCTCTATCACACACATATTCTGCAGATAAGGTACTGTAAAAGACAACTCTCCTCAAGCTATACACATGCCCAGATTAACCAAAATATGAACCTCTCAGCTGCTTTGTTTGGCAATGCTCATATATATTACATAAAATAATCAAATATCCATTATAGGAAAAGTAGGATCTCACTTTTAAAAAGAAGGATGGGTAAAGAGTTGTACTTGCTGTTTGCTGGTAAATTATATTTCTTCTCTCATTCATTACATGTAAATCACTACAGTGTTCTGCAATACTGTAGGCTGTTTCATTTGCTCTCAGTCCTTCCCTCATGAATAGCAATGAGGTAAGCAACTACAGGTTTCCCAGGAAGTTCATGATCTCACTGGCTTTGCATGAAAAGAAAAAGAAAAAAGAAAAACAGCCCACAGCAGGAAACAAGGGACTGTCAACATTTCCCTACATGATCAAATCAGCTGCCAAGTGGAACAAAACCCTGCCTTGTTTGCTTCATTAAGCAGCAAACAAGCAAAAGACTTAATTTCACTTAGGAACCACCAAAGCAAGTCAATATTTCACAATATTAAGAAAAAGAGTCCCCACACAAAATTTCTCAGCTTTAGGAAAAAGTACACCAGGCCAGCACCATCCAGGTGTACTGAAAAACAACCCCCATCATCCCCAGTCAACACACTCAGTATTATACTGGGTGGGGAAGACAGAGCTGTCAAACACATTTGGAGGCTGCCAAGTTGACTGAGGCTGTTAGGCAGAGTCAGTGATCCGTGATTTAATTGGTGGTACCCAATTTTCTGAATATGATTTTTCACATCTTCTCCATCCATGCCTGCTGGTGTCACCTTGACTATGATGTCTAACTGCTGCTCAGATCCCCAGCCTAGTCATGGTCCATTGCTACAATGCAATTGGAAGGTGGGAACACAAGGAGAGACTACACTTTCCCTAGTGGCAAAAAAAAAAAAAAAAGCGCAAATAAATTGTTTGCAGTAAGGTTGCTACTTTTCTTTCAAGCAAGGCTCCTGTGGCTTTTATTGCTATGTGATCAGAAGATAATACAACATGTGAAGTTCTCTCTCACCACTGTATATCTCAATGGAAAGAAGAGCCGGTATATGTTGAATTTCTTCCCTGACCTCCTGCTATACAAAAGCACAGTAGCCCTGTTAGAAAAGAAAGGTGGCAATGCATCTGTGGGCTTTTATACAGGGAATGTTTTTGTAAGAAACAGGTATTTGCAAGAACTGCCTGAGTGTGCCAGAGAGAACCTGCAATCTATTTTGTGTTCTTACAGTCACTTGTGCACTTAGGCAATGTTAGACTTTGGACTTAATGGCATTACTCTCCTGATAATATACATTACTTCATTTTTATTGGAAAATATGGTTAGTCATATGTTCATAGACATGTAGAGCTCCTTTCAGACTGGCACTGGTCATGCCTCATCTGGCAAGGTCTGACCAGGACACGCACAGGCATCTGAGGATCTAGCCTGCTTGTTCTTGATAGCCCCTTCATGTATTCAGAACTAAACCAAAAACCTATTTATCCTAAGATTCTCTCTCCCATAGTGGTTGACCAGATACCTATTGGAAGCCTTTAGTTCCACATTAATTTGATTCCTCATGACTGCATCCTATGGAATCATAGGGTCTGTCATTTGGCAAGGTGGTTGAGTTCTCCAGCAGAGAATTCTAAATACAGTATTCTTGCCTAAACTACAAATCCCAGTATTCCATAGGATGGAGCCACAGGTCTTAAAGTGGTATCAACATCCTTTAATTATGTAGTGAGAAAGACATCAGCATGGGCATAATACAACAAAATGCAAAATCCACAAAAGAGCAATACCTTTATTGGCTAAATGAAATGCACAAAATATACCATGCGAACTTTCTAAGCTTCTCTGACTTCTTCATCAGGCAAAGATGTTAAAAATGTAATACCTGATGAAGAAGCCAATGGAGCTTTGAATATCTGCCTAATCTATTTTGTGCATTTCGGTTGGTCAATAAAGGTATTGCTCTTTTGTGGATTTTTTTTAATTTTTATTTTTATTTTTTATTTTTTTTGTATTTTGCTGCTACCCCTGAAAATGCAACATGGGCATGCATGTTACATTGTGCCAGACAACCACAGCATTTCTCAGTACGCCTGATCAAGGAGCCCACCACCAACTGGAAGGAGGAGCTAGAGAGGCATCCAGACAAAGCTGCTGGGACTTGTAGTCCAACAACATGTGGAGGAATGCATGATTCCCATCTGTCCTAGACCAAATGGTTCTCATCTTCTGGCCCTCCCTATGTTTTGGACTTCAGCTTCCGGAGTCCCTGGCCTTTGGTCAGACTGACTGGGACTTCTGGGAGTTGACTTTGAAAGCATCTACACGACCAAAAGTTGAGAACCAGTGGTCTCTCTGGCTTTTCTTTGCAAATGAAGATTCAGGAAGGACTCATCCCATGCTTTCTGCATGCGTGCTGATGACTAAAAAGGCAAGTCCAAGATAAACAAGTCCAGTTGCAGAAAGCACAGCAGAAGGTCTCCTTGGGTGATGTTTCCGGATTGTGATTCTTTCTGCGTTGTCGTTTCTCTTGTTCCAGCATGCAAGCGCCAGTTTATTTACACCTTTGGAGACCGGTGTGTGTCTTTGTTTCTTTGCCTTGGTTTGACTGCATCAGAAGATGCCTGTTGGCCACGGCTAGCCAACCAGGTAGATGGGGATGAGCTTTCGTTAGGCCACCTTTTCTAGGCCCCTCTCCATATGGAGCAAGCAGTGCTCTCCTTAAAAAAGGCTGCTTGGTCGTTCAAGATGCTAACGAACAAGACTGTCATCTCCCAGTCAGCCTCAAGTGACCAACTTTCCTTGAGGGCTGCATACTAATCCTATCTGTTTTAATCACGGGGCTTCAGGATCTACCAATGGTTATAGGTCATGGGTGAGAATTGTGACGCTCTCCAGAGGTTGCTAAAATGTAACTCCCATCATTCCTAATCACTGGCAATGACGGTTAGAACTAATGGGAGTTGCAATTCAGCAGCAATTGGAGGTCTGGAAAGTTCCCACTTCTGTTACCTAAGACTGCATTTAATCTCAGGTAGCACCCACGGGCAACATACTTGCTTTAAAAAGCAGTCATGCTGTATCTGGGGGCTTGCCTATTTCTTCTTCAACCAAGTGTTGTCCCAGATTTCTAACCTCAAAGTCCTGCTCTGACTTTAAAATCAATCATACATTCTTTATTAAATATATATGGCACATGATGCCCAGTAGTACCCTACTGCTTATCCAGCAAATACCAAAGGGTTGCTGCATAAATCTTGTCACACTAAAACCAAGTAAAGCTGTAAACTCAGTGCAACCTTACACTTGCTAGGGAGTAAGCCCTACTAAATGCAATGGGGCTTACTTCAAAATAAACATGCACACAAATGCACAGTACCAGATTCACTGATTTACTGTAGCAGACACTTCAATGGGCAAGAGAATCAACTCTGTCAGATTCATGGAATGTCAGCAAGCAAGGGGATCTTGTCACATCTTTGAGACTAATGGACAGATGGAAAATTGTAGCATAAGTTTTCGTAGACTCAGGGCTTGTCTATACAGTGAAAATAATCCTAATGGGATGTGAATAAATGGCGATCTGTTCATATGGACATTCGCATAAATACATGTCATTAGGAAGGGGGGCAGCCAAATCCACCCCAAAGTCCGTGTGTATAGCATCCAGGACGTCATCTGGATTTTTTAAAAAGCTCTGTAAGACATGTGAATGTGTGATCGTTCAAACACTGGCATTCGCACAGATATGAACAGGCAGTGCAATTGGATTGGCTGGAAAAGCACGGGGGTGGGGCTAGCAAACAGGGAAAGTGCCTGCTGCCACCATGTTGGATTTTCAGCTAAGGGAGGGTCCAGTAAGTCGATGAAACAGTGATCTTATTATATAGTACTCTCTTTCTGTCTTTCTTTTAAAATACGAAATATCATACGTGCGAACCATCGGAAACTATTTTTTTAAAAAAATTAGCAGCAGATTTTAAATTGTGAGTAAATCACTCACAGCTGCCATCTTGTCTAGGGGTCGTGTGGACTTTAGGGAGGCTCTTTTGACCATGAAGACAGGTCACATAATTGCAAATGCCTGCTTTTTCAGACATGTTCGTATTTTTTCCCCTTCATATAGGCAATCCCTTAGTCTGCTTCCTCAGATGCTGGAGATTCATGGAACGTTTTCCTCCATCAACATGTATGTACATGCATAAGAGAATCTCTCTCTCTCTCTCTCTCTCTCTGGCTTTTTTTTGCAAACGAAGATTAAGGAGGGACTCATCCTGCGCTTTCTGCAAGTGCGCTGATGACTAAAAAGGCCAATCTGAGATAGACAAGTCCGGTTGCAGAAAGCACAGCAGAAGGTCTCCTTGGGTGATGTTTCCGGGTTGTGATTCTTTCTGCGTTGTCGTTTCTCTTCAAGACGTGTTCGGCATGAGCTCTCAAATAAGGCTGCAGCATTGTGGATAGTGCGTCTCCATGCCTCCCGATGAGAGGCCAGGGTGGACCACTGTTGGTGATCTATTTGGCCAAGCCTGAGATGTTGTTTCAGGGAATCCTTGTATCGCTTTTTTTGAGTGCCCCTCTTACACTGACCCATGGCGAGTTCACCGTAGAGTACTATTTTTGGGAAGCAATGGTCCTCCATCCTAGAAACGTGCCCTGCCCAGCACAGCTGTATTCTCAATATCATAGCCTCAATGCTGAATAGGGAAGGGAAAAAAACATATGCTGTGGAGCAAAAATGTAATGAAATGCAAGTAATGGAACCTGTGATATTTCTGGAACTCACATCTACACAAGAAACAGTCTGGTCATCAAAAGAGGAGGGATGGGCAAAATCACAATCTTTCTATCTTTGCTATGTTAGTTCTACACTTACAGTGGGACAAATTGAAAATGTGGAGATTATACAGATGCAGATATATAGAGACAGTTGCAGGTATATGTATGTGTGTGGATGGATGCATCCACAATTTATTTGTATCTGCCAACCTGAGGACAACCTTCCATGCTTCTAGTCCATTGCAATCCACAATAAACCTTTAGGGCCAAATAGGGCCTGCCTCTAACATTTTGCTATCCAAGGCAAAGGACAAGGCAGTGTCTATTTTTTCCTTGATTCCATATACAGTACAGACACTGATCAGATGATCCGCCACTACAGCCATGCTAAGGGATGGGGCACTTGGAGCAGGTCCAGTGGTACATCCAACTCTATCTGTTCTGTGGCCCCCAGCAGCACCATTTCATATTCTTTATCAAAAAGTAGCTGCAAGGGAGAGGAATTTGTGCTCAGGCCATCGCACAGAACAGAGTCCAATGCTTTCCCTTTGGTAGATGACCAATCCAAACTGGGAGGGAAGGGAGAAAGGTGCCTGCTTTTTGGAAAAGAAAATTACCCTGCAAGTCCCAAAGGGATATGGAAGCACTTTTGAGAGTAACAGAGAGAAATAAATTTGTAGCCTGAGCTTTTGTAGAGTGGGTCTACTTCATCAGATGCAGGGAGTGAGGTATTTAGACCCAATCTACAAAAGCTTAGGCTACAAATTTCTTTCTCCTAATTACTGTACAGTACTTTCAAAGATACTACAAGATCCCTTTGCATACTGATACAGATGTCTTTGAATACAACTACTGAGAGTTGTAGTCACAGAATGTTATTAGCCCTGCTGGGAGGGCCACTTTTCCTTACTTGAACAAAGTACAAATTGCATCCCAGCGACCCATCACCACCACCAGTGAGACACTGCAGAGAGAGGGATCCAGCACCCATCCACTAGTAAGGGCTGGTATTTCACCACTTTAAAGAGG
This sequence comes from Gambelia wislizenii, assembly GCA_030847615.1. NCBI lineage: Eukaryota > Metazoa > Chordata > Lepidosauria > Squamata > Crotaphytidae > Gambelia > Gambelia wislizenii. Next base: position 430,004,172 of record JAUMIR010000002.1, on the reverse strand, counting down.
AAGGTAATCACAGAATCATAAAGTTTGAAGAGACCACAAGAGCCATCCAGTCCAACCCCCTGCCATGCAGGAATACAAAATCAAAGCATTCCTGACAGATGGCCATCCAGCCTCTGTTTAAAAACCTCCAAAGAAGGAAACTCCACCATACTCCAAGGCAGTGTATGTCCATCCAGCCTCTGTTCAAAAAAAAAAAAAAAAAAAAAAAAACACCCAAAGAAGGAGACTCCACCACACTCCAAGGCAGTACATTTCAGTGTCGAACAGTTCTTCCTGTCAGGAAGTTCTTCCTAATGTTAAGGTGGAATCTCCTTTCCTGTAGTTTGAGTCCATTGCTCCATGTCCTAGTCTCTAGTATCTGGAGCAGCAGGGTCCTAACAGAGTCCTCAGACCACTATACCACACTGCCTCTCCCACTTTACTGATATCTTTTAAACAGTTATTCTGTGGGTTGTCACCAACTGAGCAACCCTAAGCAGAAAGAGGTGAACCCCACAAGCAAGGAGAGTTCCTGAATCCGTGTAATGGGAAGATGGGGAAAGGGGGCAAGCCTTCCTACCTCTAAATACAGACCCAGGACCAAAGCCAGATTTTTCCTCATGAACATTCCACTGAGGTGAAACCCCCAGCACCACATATTACCTGAGGCAACCCCATGCGCTAGAGAGAAAAGTTAAAACACACACACACCGCAAAGGGAAATTTTCACTTCACTGACCCCAATGGGACACAAGGGAGCAATCAAAGCTCAAACATATAATTTATCATGAAGAAGGAGCGTTTCTTAATGCTCTGTACAGCACAGACTTCAGGGTGTTCCTTTCAAGATTAAGGCACTGTTGTCAACCCCACTTACGGGTAAAGAGATACAGCAGTGTCCCCACAATACTTCACAGGGAAAAAAGTAAGACATTTTTCCAGACTTTGGAATAACAGCAACATACTGCAGGGGTGGCCCAGCACCAGCAGTCACACAGGGTTTTCTGGAAGGGCGGAAGCAGAACTGAGTCAGGTAGCAGCAGGAAGACAGGAGGAGGAGGAGGAGGAAGAAAATTCCTGCCCAAGACACTCAGCTGCTGCAGTTACTAGGGTGCCTCCTAACAACAAAAGTTTTGACTGCCTTTGAAAGAAAAAAAAACACAACCAACCAGCAAAAGCAGCGAGCAGGCCAGTAAACCAAAGCATAAAACAGAAGACTGGAAGGCAGGAAACAATTCTTTGGGGGAAAAAAGAACCCAGCAGTTCACAAGTCAAGAAGCCTTTGTTTGAATCTGACAACTCCAAGTCTGTGGCCAAATCCACACTACATAAATAATCCAGTTTGAAACTGGATTATTTGCCATGGCTCTTTCCTATGGAATCCTGGGGTTTGTAGTTTTACAAGGTCTTTAGTCTTCTCCGCCAAAGAGTGCTGGTGCCCCACCAAACTACAACTCAGACTGGATTATTTGTGTAGTGTGGATTTGGCCTGAGTCCCATCTCTCCCATTGATTGAGGGAGTATGCACTGGTATCCTCACAACAACCCTGCAAAGCAGACTCAGTCAAGAGACAGCAATGAACGCAAGGTCCTCTAGTGTTACAAGCTTAATATGTATATCCAAAACATCTTGATCAAGACACTAAATCACCTCTCCGGAAAAGAGATCCATCTGCCTTCAAAACTGCACCCAGGTGCATTCTCACGCACATGCTCTCTCTTTCAATCACTCTCACTCTCTCTCAGCCTGTTTTCCCCAACCGGAAAATGGGACTAATCTAGCCAGTTACCATTCAGTATCATAAAGGCACTGTAAATACTAGAGACCCTTTGGAAACATTCAAACAGTACCCATTACACTGAGACTGAGGGAGTATGCACCAGTATCCTCACAGCAAACCTTCAAAGTAGACTCAAACAAAAGATAGCAATGAGCATAAGTCCTCTAGGGTCACAAGCTTTAGAAGGCTGTCCAAAACATCCTGATCACGACATCAAAGCAGAAAAAGAGACCCGCCTGGCCTTCAAAAAACTGCGCCCAGGTGCATTCTCTCCCGCGCGCGTGCACGCTCTCTCAACCTCAGTTTCCCCCACCGGAAAATGGGACTAATCTAGCCAATCACCCATTCAGTATCCTAAAAGCACTGTAAATACGAGAGACCCTTTGGAACCCACCCCCTACCAATTTCAGGGGCGGAATGCCACTGTCCAGAAATCCTAATGAACTTGCCTAGCCTGAGAAGCGAAAAGCAGAGCGCGGCGGCAAGGGAGGTGTAGGAAGGAGCCGAGAAAGAGAGGAAGGGAGGAAGAAAGAAAGTAGCGAAGAGAAAAACTGTATCGGCGGCACCGGGAGGGGAAAAGAGGGGCGCCGCAGGAGGTCTCTCTCTGGGGCCTAGCGCTGCCCCGGGGAGCCCATGGGGGAGGGAGGGATGTGGGGCTGGGAGGCTGAACCCCCCCCCCCATCCACCTACCCACCCCGCTTCTCGCCTTACCTTGGTGTAGAGCTCGGCCACCGACATGTCCTGGGCGGCCAGGAGGCGCACGCCAAGCGGGGCGCAGCGGCGGAGGGCGAGGGGTGCGGGGCGCAGCGGCTTCCCCAAAGCATCCAAAACAAGAGCGAGCGAGCGCGAAAACCCAGGTACAATCCCAAGTCCGGGGTGGGCGGGCGGACTGACTAAGTGACCCCTCCGGAGGAAGAAAGGCGCCAGGGAGCCCGGCGGCGTTGTTTAGACTGCGGAGCGGGACCCCCACATGGCCCCGAAAGAGGCGGAGGGAGCCCTAGGTTTGGCCGCTGAGGGAAACTTCCCGACCCAACGCCCCGGGAAGAGAGAGAAAGAGGCCGGGAGGCGGAAGGGGGAGAAATAAAGGGCTGCGGGGCGGGGCTCCTGGCCGCTCCCTCCTCTCTTCTCCAGGTAGGGGAAGGGCGGCAGCGGAGGCGCCGGCTTTGGCTTTGAGCAAGCGAGGCCGCCGGGTCGGCTCTCCTTGGCCGGCTGGCTTCGCGCAGGTGCCTCCGGCTCGCCAGGGAATCCTCCTTTGGCGCACCAGCCAGCTGCTGGCCACCAGCGTGTAGGCCGGGCTCGCCCTCTGCTGGCCAAATCCCTTGCGCTTGCTGGCCCTCCCTCCAGCCCTCTCCGGCCGGGAAGGAAAAACCCGCAGGAAGTTCAACGCTCCTCCTGGACGTTCATCTTTTGGGGCTACAGCACCCAGAAAACCCCCAGCCCAGCCCGGCCGCGAGGCTGCGTCCACACGACACGAGTAACCCAGTTGGAAAGCGGATTATCTCTGCCCTGGCTCCTTCCTATGGCAGCCCGGAGTTTGTCCTTTTACAGGATCTTTTTCGCCTTCTCTGCTCACCCAACTGCAAAGCCCAGGATTCCCTCGGAAGGAGCTAGGGCAAATCCAGAAAGCCACTTTCCACTTTCCAACTCGTGTCGTTGTGAGTTCAGCCGGAGACTTTTCCTCGCCGAAGAAAAACACGGCTGCGTGAGGCTGGACTTCACGGGGTGATGATTCCTCAGCGTTTGGGAAAGGACCAGCTCCCCAAATGCCCCGCCGACATGGGCTGCTTCGACTGGGGGGCTTTGCTCACCTGAGGAAAGCAGTGGTTAACATTAATTCTGTTAACTCTATTTTAAGTTCTGTGGGCCCTCACCTAATTTCTTCGGAGACCTGCCACTGACTTCCTTTTAGGCTGAGAGAGCGTGACTTCGCCAAGGGGAGCAGGGGGTCTCCATGGCGCGGGCGGGCCCAATCCGAGGCTAGGGTCGCGCAGGTGCCTCCGGATCGCCAGGGAAACCTTGGGCGCCCTACTCTCTCAAGGCTGGCGACCAGCGTGTAGGCCGGGCTCGCCCTCTGCTGGCCAAATCCCTTTACCTTGCCGGCCCTCCCTCCAGCCCTCTCCAGCAAGGAAGGAAAAGCCGCAGGAAGTTCTCAGAGCTCGGGGGAAGTTGGACTGCAGCTCCCAGAATCCCCCAGCCCAGCCTGGCCTGACTTATTTATTTATTGATGTGGCTCTTAACCTTTTCTTTAGCCGGGCCCCCCTTTAAATATATTTGGTTGCTGTGGACACCCAAGACTTCACTCAAGATTTAAAACCCTAATAATAACAACCACAACAATAATACCAGATAACAATAACAATACTGTACAATTACACCTTCCCTCAGAGGCACTGGAGAGGGGAGGGAAGACTTTTCTCCTGCTTCAGTGGTTCTTAACCTTTTCTTTATCAGGGACCCCCTTTAAATATCTTTTGCTGCCACGGACTGCCAAGACTTGACTCAACATTTAAAACCATAATAACAATAATACAATCACACCATCCATTTCACCTTCTCTTCACTGGAGGGGGAGGGAAGACTTTGCTCCTGCTTCTTCCTTCAAGTTTGTGGCTGGAGCTGATTGAATGGCAATATGCAGGCCAAGCCAGCCAGCCTTTGCATTGGCTCCTGTCACAGGAGCCGTTCCACTGCAGGGAGGAGGTGAGCCAAGCAGCCTTCAAGCCTTTACAGACCCCCTGTGAGGACCTCACAGACTCTGGGGGGGTCCCAGGACCACAGGTTAAGAACCATGGGTTTATTTCATTTGTATGCCACCTTTCTCCATAGATGGGACCCAAGGCAGCTTCAATTAAAACAGATTAAAAATACAATATAGTGTATACAGTTAAATTTTATAAAACCAGATTAAAACATATTATAAAACAGATTTACTTGGAGAATTTGAATTTATATATAATATATACAGTAATTTATATATTATAAAACAGATTTACTTGTAGAATTTTCCTCGCCTAAGAGAAATTGAGCTGTGTGATACTGTACTTCACTGTATGATTCCTTGGGTTATCAGAGCTTTAGAAAGTTACTCTTTTGGAGTACAGCTCCAAAAATCTCCCAACCAACATGGGCTGCTTGGACTGGAGGGCTTTGCTCACCTAAGGAAATGAGGACGGTTTGATACTTCACTGTATGATCCCTCCTGTTATTAGTGCTTGGAAAAGTTAATCCTTTTAATTCTGTTTTAAGTTCTGTGGACCCTAACCTAATTTATTCAGAGATCTGCCACTTACTTCCTTTTAGGTTGAGAGAGCATGACTTCGCCAAGGGGAGAAGTGGGTTTCCATGGCTCTGTGAGGATTCAAACCCTGATTTCCCCAAATCCTAATCCAACACTCAAGCCATTACACAATACTGGCTCTCTTTTGGATTGCAGGTCCCAGAATCCCCCATCCAACATGGCTGCTTCAAGTGGACAGCTTTCCTCATCTAAGGAAATGTGCATTGCATGGCACTTTAGTGTACAATCCCCCATACTGTCTACTGTTACCGTTGGAGATTTTGGGGTGTTATCTTTTTGTACTACAATTGGCTACAGTTCCCAGAGTCCCCTAACCAGTATCCCTGCTAGCTATGCCAGCCAGGGGATTCTGAGAGGCGTAGTCCAAAGGGGTAACTTTCCTCAGGTTTGTTAAAAAATATAGACACTGACACACATCATGCAGTTTCTTTTGTTGTTGTTGTGTGCCTTCAAGTGTTTATGGTGACCCTATTCTTGGCAAGATTTGTTCAGAGGGGGTTTGCCTTTGCCTTCCTCTGAGGCTGAGAGAGTGTGACTTGCCAAAGGTCACCCAGTGGGTTTCCATGGCTGAGCAGGCATTTGAACCCTGGTCTCCAGAGTCGTAGTCCATTGCTCAAACCACTAAACCATGCTGGCTCTCACAGATTCTGACTTTTCTATTTATTATTATTTTCTTATTTAAGTATTGATACCCCCCCCAGTATTACAAGAGCTCAGTGCAGTGTAGAGTCAAAATCAGTTTAAAACAAATTACAGATTTTTTGTTTTAAAACAATGAGGAATACAGTTGTCCCTCCATATCTACGGATTTGGTATCCACGGATTTCACAGCTTGAAAATATTCTTTAAAAAATAAAAATCCAAAAAGCAAACCTTGATTTTGCCATCTTATATAAGGGACACCATTTTGCTATGCCATTGCATATTGGGACTTGAGTATTAATGGATTTTGGTATCCACAGGGGTCCTGGAACCAAATCCCAGCGAATATGAAGGGACAACTGTAATTCAAATGGTCGAAAACCTATTGAACATTTTAGCAATTCCAGCTATTTCCTGTGCTTTCACAAAGCAGACAAGCATTCAGGAGAACTCTTTCATTCTCATTTCTCCTAGAGAAGAAGAGCTGGAGAGAAAAAAATGGAAAGTCCTTCCCTTCCCCCAAAAGTCTCCAAGGTCCTTAAAGACTTAGCACATTTAACCCTGTTTTATGTGTTAATATGCTATACTTATGTTGATTACACAGATTTTAAAAACCACATGTGTACAGAAAAGTAAAGATGAATTGAAAGTACTGATTATGGCCTACAAAGCCTTACATGGTTCAGGTCAAGGTTATCTGAAGGACTGTATTTTCCCATCTTAAGTCTTCTTCTGTCTTGGGCTGCTGACACACTGCAGAAATAATGCAGTTTGACACTGCTTTAACTAACATGACTCAATCGTATGAAATCCTGGGACTTGTAGCTTGTTGTGGCTCTAGAGCTCTCTGACAAAAAAGACTAAATATCTCACAAAACTACAAATCCCAGAATTCCATAGCATTGAGCCACGCCTGTTAAAGTGTTGTCCAACTGCATTATTTCTACAGTGTGTCAGCAGCCTTGATCTCTTCTGAGGAGAACCTTCTCTGTGTCCCACCACACTCACAGGAGGATCTTATGGAAAACATGGGAGAGGGACCTTCTCCATGGTTGCTCTAAGGCTCTAGAACTCCCTTCCTAGATAGGCATTAATAATATTCTGTATTTTCTGTATTGGCTTTTCTTTTCTTTTTTTAATGGGTATGCTTTTAAATTGCTTTGATTCTACAGTTGGCCCTCCAGATTCTCTGGGGTTATGGACCCCCACAAGAGTGGGAAAACTGAATATCTCTAAGCCTATCCCAAACCATATTTAGCACACACAAAAAGTACAATCCATGGATTCAACTCACTGTGGATGCCTTGGAGGCAATAGGGTTACTTTGCAAGGCAAAAGCAGGCGGCTGGTGGGGCTTGCACAAGCTATGCTGCTGCCCTATGCCATTTTAAATAGGGACTTAAAAGCCTTCCGTTCGCAGTATTGCAAAGTTTGCAGTCCCTATTAAAAATGGCATAGGTCAGCAGTGGAGGTAACAGCAAATAATCCACGAATACTGTAATCAAATGTGCAAAAGTTAAACCACAAATGTGGTGCCCTGACTGTATTTTGAATGTGTAGGAGAGCCAGTGTGATGTAGTGGCTTGAGTTGTGAAGTACAACAGGAGACCGGGGTTCGAATCTCCACTTGGTCATAGAATCCCACTGGGTGACACTGGGCAAGTCACACTCTCTCAACCTCAGAGGCATTCAGGAGCAAACCTCCCTCTGAACAAATTTTGCCATGAATAGGGTCACCTTAGAGTTGCCATGGGTCAGAAATGGCTTAAAGGCACACAATAACAACAAAAGTCTAATAATATTTTAACTTTAGCATGATATCAACTTCTAGCTGGATCTTTTAATGCCTTGAGTTCCAGGCTGGGGAAGAGATGGGATATAAATAAATGACAGAATAAACCATAGCAGCACATTTATTAGGATAGTCCAAGCAGGTAGCCTTGCCAACCTGTTACAGTGAAAAAAAAGTATTGTGACATCTTAAAAACTTCTATTTGGCAGCTGTAGTCCACAAATAAATGCCAAATAACATGTCCCATAGTTAAGGTACCAGAAGACTTAGGTTGTAATTACAGCAAAAGTTCTTGTGAACTAGAGTTATGTTTCCAGACACACAAAGTCTTCTGAGTTGGCAATGTATATACATTATTCAACAAAACAGTGGAGGAGGGAAATACCAACAGGGAGGTACCAATAGTGAACGTATTTGGATTGGCTTATTATTCCCAAATACAGGAAAGCCTTTTCCTTGGCAAGGTTTAATGTTCTTCCTTCTAATTTATTAGATGGAAGGTACAATAAAACCCCATTGAACAACCAGTGCTGCCTCTGTAACAATAGTGAAGTAAAAATACATTCTGTCTTACATGTGTGTATCAAAAACAGTATCCTCCAATCTGCAGAAGAATCCCTCAGGTTCTCCCACAAGAAAAATCAAGACTGGTTTGATGAAAACAACCAAAAGATCCAGGAGCTGTTGGCAAAGAAGAGAACTGCTCACCAGGCATACCTCGCCCAGCCAACTTGCCATGTAAGAAAAGCAACTTTCCGTCTCACATGTAGTAAACTTCAACAAAAACTCCAAGACATGCAGAACAAATGGTGGATCAATATAACAGAAAAGACACAACACTGTGCAGATCTGGTTGATTCTAGAGGATTTTATGAAGCTCTTAAGGCAGTGTTTGGACCTACATATCAGGTCCAAAGCTCCTTATACAGTACAGATGGTCAAACATTAATTACTGATAAAGCCTCCATCCTGAATCGATGGACTGAACACTTTCAAAGTCTCTTTAGTGCCAACCGAGTAGTCCAAGGCTCAGCTATCCAACATATGATACAAAAACCGATGAAAACTGAATTGGACATAGCTCCCACTTTGGAAGAGACCCTTAAGGCCATACAGCAAATGAAAAACTGCAAGGCAGCTGGGATTAATGGAATCCCACCTGAAGTTTGGAAACACGGAGGTCATGTACTCCATGATAAATTCCACGAACTCCTTGTGAATTGCTGGGAAAAAGGCGAACTGCCATCAGATCTCCGAGATGCAGTCATCCTCACCCTGTACAAGAAAAAAAGGAGCAAAATCCGATTGCTCAAACTATCGAGGCATAACACTGCTCTCTATTGCTGGAAATATCCTTGCAAGGATACTCCTGAACAGATCAGTTCCTGCTATTGCAGAAGAACTTCTTCCTGAAAGCCAATGTGGCTTCAGAGCTAATAGGAGTACTACAGATATAGTATTTGCCCTTAGACAACTGCAAGAGAAATGTAGAGAGCAGAACAAGGGTCTCTATGTAACATTTGTTGACCTCACCAAAGCCTTTGATGCCGTGAGTAGGAAAGGTCTGTGGCAGATCCTGGAAAGACTAGGATGTCCCCCCAAATTCCTTAAAATGATTATCTTGCTACACGAGGGCCAGTGCGGTCAAGTCAGATATGGCGATGCTCTTTCAGAGCCCTTTCTAATAACTAATGGAGTGAAGCAAGGTTGTGTTCTTGCGCCAACTTTATTTACAATTTTCTTCAGCATGATGCTCCAAAGTGCTACGGCAGAGCTTGAAGAAGATGACGGCATCTATATACGTTACGTACTGATGGTAGCGTGTTTAACTTAAGCTGTCTGAGGGCTCGCACTAAGACTCTAAACTATCTAGTCCGTGAGCTGCTCTTTGCTGATGCTGCTGCCCTTGTTGCCCACACAGAAGCAGCTCTGAAGCGCCTAACATCCTGCTTCGCAATAGTTGCAGAGCTGTTTGGGCTGGAAGTCAACCTGAAGAAAACGGAAGTTCTTTACCAGCCTGCACCACAGGACAAACACCACCATCCCCACATTGCCGTTGGCAACTCTGTGCTTAAGTCCGTTCAACAATTCACCTACCTGGGAAGCATCATCTCCTCAGATGCCAAGATTGACAAAGAGAGCGATCACAGATTAGCAAAGGCACATAGCGCATTTGGAAGACTTTACAAAAGGGTCTGGAGTAATGAACACCTGAGGCGAAACACAAAAATCAGTGTGTATAGAGCCATTGTACTGTCTATTCTCCTTTATGGGTCTGAAACATGGTGTCATGGGCTCAAACCTGAGTTCCCTTCCCAAGAGCTCCAGGTTAGCCCTCTCTCTGTAGGGTTAGTCCTGAGTGTCCTCACCCCAGGATCCTCCTACAAACCCCAAAAACCATCGATCTGCCACCACCCACTGGGTTTCAACTGGGGGGGGGCTTATTTCCCCCTTGGGACCCCCCCTTTTTCACGCACAACGCAGTGGGAAGTTGTGCGTAGTCTATGTTAATCAGTGGCACTCCTTGCCACTATAGAATCAACTAACTCCCTCCTCCTAACCCCAGAGGAGGTTCACAGTAGCATAGTCAAGAGTAAGGCACGTGGTCAGCATCAGCATAGGAAGATAGAAGTTTACTTTATTCAAGAGAAGTAGTCATGCAGTCTCACATGAGGCAGGGTTCTCCCCTACCTCAGGCAGGCAGGCTTAAAGTGATAGCAATACAGAGTATCAAGATCAAAGCATTACATTACTCAGGTTACATTCAGTTACTGATTTAGCTACATTCAACCAAAGTAAAGAAATTAAAAAGAATTCCCTAACGCAACTAAACAGGCCCTAATCTCTACTAAATACTTGCAGTTTGTTGCCTTGAGATCTTGTCCAGGCAGCTGGGAGCAAAAGCCAGAGATGGAATGGCTGTGCTCTACCAGCATAGCAGTCTGTGTTCCTTCACATTTTCCAGAATCTCCTTCTCCAAATCCCACTCATCTCACTCACACTGGTCTCAAACAAAAGCAATTAAAACCTCTCCAGATTTCCCGGGCTTAAAGCTGTAATTGGTCAGTCCAGTCACATGGTGTTATGTTAATGATGTCCTCTCATTAGCTCTGTGAAGGTGGTGCTTGAGCCCCTTCCCATTAACCCTTTTCTTACCTGATACTATGCTGGCAAGACAATCTGTTTACAAACAAAGAGAGTTATAGTTCTCTAGCAGAATGATGGGAGTTGCACCTTGTGGCAACATGATGGAACTCCATCATGACACATGGGTCACCTATCGCCACCACCTACGACTCCTTGAACACTTCCATCAGCGCTGTTTACACACAATCCTAAATATACACTGGACTGACTATATGACAAATGTTGCTGTCCTTGAGCAAGCAGGGATCACCAGCATTGAGGCCATGATATTGAGAACACAGCTGCGCTGGGCAGGGCACATTTCTAGGATGGAGGACCATTGCTTCCCCAAAATAGTACTCTGTGGTGAACTCGCCACTGGTCAGCACAAGAGGGGTGCTCCAAAAATGCGATACAAGGACTCCCTGAAACAACATCTCAGGCTCGGCCAAATTGATCCCCAACAATGGTCAGCCCTGGCTTCACATCGGGAGGCATGGAGACGCACTATCCACAATGCTGCAGCCTTATTTGAGAACTCACAACGAACAAGTCTTGAAGAGAAACGACAACGCAGAAAAAATCACAACCTGGAAACATCACCCAAGGAAACCTCCTGCTGTGCTTTCTGCAACCGGACTTGTCTATCTCAGATTGGCCTTTTTAGTCATCAGCGAGCTTGTAGAAAACGCGGGATGGGTCCTTCCTGAATCTTCGTTTGTGAAGAAGAGCTAGAGAGAGACTATCAAGGGGCTAAGAAAGATATTCCCAATTATTCAGCTTTTCCCAGAACGTTCCCCTGAATTTCTTTTAATTACTGTATTTTTGCTCAAAGTTTCCAAACAGTTGTTTACAGAGCAGACAGCTAAGTTTTTAAACCAGGCAATTCTTACTAGATTACTGTACTTATGACAGAATAACATTAACTATATTTAATGCATAATTAAATTGATTCATTGTTTTAATATTTAGACATCTTATTTTGTATTGTATGCCTTTTATCAAAGGTGCCTTTTAATCTGAGGATTTTATGATCTACTGGCTGCAAATAAAGACAATTGATTGTGAAATTAAAATCTTCATGCTTCCTTCTTTATCTTTTTCTTTTAAATAACAACTCCCTGCAGGTAGAAGACCAGTATGCATGGCCTAAAGGTATTCTTCCTTATGGGCTTTTTTTTAAATTGCAGGGAGTGTACTAATTAGTGGAATTACTCAAAAATACCACCAGCAGCCCACGGAGCCTGAAGACTTACGGAGTTCACCTACTACCTCACAGTTCTACCAGCTCATTAGCCCTCTTCTGGTATTCCATAACAAATATGTGAAGGGATGGTCACAAACAAGCTGTTTTTTTTTTCCTGTTAGGAAAAAGACTTGTGTTTACCACCGTCTCCCATGGGACCAGAGCAGAAGAACAGCTGTCGAATGCCAACATCATGTGGTAAGGCAAGACTATCTGTTTCAGGCAGATTGGAGGAATTTCCAGCTGGCCAGATGCTGAGAAGCAGGGCCAGGCATAGGTGGGTTGAGCTACATGCACCACAAGGCCTACTTTGTTTTTATAGCATAGCTGGCTGGAGTAATGGGAGCTGTAGTCCAACACCTCTAGTGGGCGCCAGGCTGAGGAAGGCAGCTCTTAGGTGTTCCTTTAGTGGCAGATTATTCAGATGAATCATCTCTCAATGCACTTAATAATTGTTTGGTTCCCTGTCTCAAGGATTGCAAAATGGTCTAAGGCTAAGGAGCCAATGATAAGGGAGATGCTTGCACAGATGTAATAGCACACCCTTCTTTTTGTCACATCCATAAGATCCCTGATTTATCTAACTTGGTATAATGATGCTTCAAGCATTCATATCTGGCTCTCATCAGGGGCATAGCCACCATTGGACAGGGAAAGCCAGCGTTCCTAGGTCTCCAACCAATGAGGTTTCCTGCTGCTCCCTGATCCACCTCCAGTCCTTGTATGGTGAATAAGATGGCAGGGACCATAGCCACACTCAAGAGTCCATACTTCTTGTCCCTGGACTCCTGGATATTAAGCTATGCCATTGTGCCTAAGAACAGCTTTCCCCAACCTGGTGCCCACTAGTTGTGTTGGACTACAACTCCCACCATAACCATCCAGCATGACCACTGGCAATGCCAGGTGGAGATGGCTGTTGTAGTCCAACATTTCCATGCAGTGCCAGGTTGGGAAAAGCTGCCTCAGAACATAGTCAAACTGGATCAGACCAAAAATTCCATCTAATCATGCATTCTGTTTCTGACCATGTTCGGATAGAGGTCTCCGATAAACCTGTCTTTGGGTCATGAAAAGAGCAGCCCTCCCACTGTTTATCCTCAGCATCTACTATTGCAAGGTACACTGCCTTTGAATATGGAGGTTCCATTTTGCCCTACTGTTCAATAGCCATTAATAGACCTATCACCCTATTTGTCTAATTTATATGCTGGAAATATGATACAGAAAGCTGGATTAGACTCGGAGGAAGGAGGCATGAAAATTTGTGGAAGGAATATCAGCAATTTAAGACACACAGATGACAACATACTACTAGCAGAAAAATGTTAAAGATTTGGAGCAGCTATTGAGGAAAGTTAAGGAAGAAAGTACAAAAGCACATTTGCAGCTGATCACTAAGAAAATAAAAATAATGAACACAGATGATTTACATAATTTTATTATAGTAGATGGTGAAGACACTAAAATACTTTCAGATTTTCTATGCCTTGGCTCAGTCATAAAATGGAGACTGCAGTCAAGAAATCAGAAGCAAACTAGAACTTGGAAGGACAGTGATGAAGGAAATAGACAAAATCAAGTGTTAAGATACATCGAGTGCCAGAGTCAGGATTGTCCACACTATAATAGTACAAATTTCTGTGAAAGTTGGTCAGTAAAATTGCTGATAGAAAAATAATTAACTAATTTGTAATGCAGTGCTGGAGAAGAGTTGTACAGATACAGTGGCTGCTAAAAAAATGAATGAGCAAATCAAGCCTAAACTCTCCCTAGAAGTCAAAATGACTAAACTGAGTTTATTCTTCAGACATATCATGAGAAAACATAACTCATTAGAAAAGACAATACATAATGCTTGGTAAGACAGTAGATAGTAGGAAAAGAGGAAGAGTGCATTACAAGTGGATAGACTCAAGCAAGGACGAGACAGGTGACCTGAGTTTGTGAGGCCTGAGTAGGGCTGTTGATGGACACCTGGAAGGGTCTCATTCATAGGGTCACCATAAGACAAAGTTGATTTGGGGGTTGTCTAAATGGCGAAAATGCTCCTCATAGAATTAGAGGAGAATACGATTTGTCTAAATGGCATCTCGCATCAATCTGCAGTGTTCAGAAGGGGGGGGGGCAAATCCACCAAAAACTCTGCAGCTTTTCCCAAAGTTTTTTAAAAGCTCCATGGGGAATGTGCATTCCCACTCATTGGGACAATTTGATTCGCATTCATTCACATTCCTGGTAAGAGCAGAAGCAGAAAGCTGATTGCTCGGACATGGGGAGGGGGGCGGAGCTTGCTAACAAGGCGAATGCCCAGAACTGCCATGTTCGATTTTCGCCATAGCGATCATGTGCTGAGGTGATGAAAGACCCTTTCCCCCCATTTTTTATTTTTTTAGGCAGAATATCACACTTTCACACCTTAGATATGCTTTTAAAAATCTGGTGAAAATAAAAATATGAGTAATCCACTCGCGCGTGCCATCTTGATTTGCCGGCATGCCTGTTGTGACAGCAAAAGTGGATAGCTTCATATGCCTGTGATTTCGCCAAAAAAATGTTAAGACAAATCGAAGCTGCTTTGAATTAGCGTTAGTGCACATCAATCCATATTTTTTCCTCATATCAACAACACATTGGCAGCAATTAACAACAACTAACTTGCTAATTAACAACATGGTAGTTTCTCCCCCCCCCCACCTGCACTGTTACCCGAATTGTGTGGGAGAATGTGTGGGAACCCACTAGTGACACAAAAATTATGATATTAATTTGGGGAATTCAATAAGCTCAAAGTTATGGCTGCGAGAGGCCGGGTAACTATGGGCCCTTTACACTGGTGTATACCAGTACTTACTGGTGAGACTCCAAGCCAAAATAGAATAAAAATGTTTTTTATTGGAGAATAATCACTGAGACATTCACACATGCACTCACATTCAAAAGCAATCAGACAAGGCTAACAAAGAATTTAGAGGAAGTATTTGGATAGAGGAATAGATTTGGAGAGTGGGCTATAATTATCTGTCCGGAGAGCAGAGATTCGTGCAGCAAATGAAGACTGAGGGTAGCACTCAGTTGGGTAGAAGGACAGCGTGTGGGGAACTGTGCACATGTGGCTTTGGTTTTAGAATAATATTTATACCCAATATCATACCCTCAAGGGGTGTTTTGAGTGTGAAACAATGCTTAGGTGAGTTTACCAGAGTTAAGCAATGGAAGTTCAGGCTTTGTTGATTGCCGCTAATGGATGAAACATTAAGGCTGATGGGTTTATGACCTCCTCTGTATTGTGGATGGGGAATAGTATGAAGGAAAGGCATTTACTAGGATGAGTGTGGATAATAGGTGTTCCAGTCACTGTTTGTTTTTTGAGTATGACTCACTGCCAGATGCATCCAGCAGAGATTAGCACATTCTTCCCTAAAAACCATTTTGGGGGGGGGGCTTCACTTAATCATGCCCTGGCATGTTTGATTCTGGGGAATCTCCAAGACACCTTCGTGGGCCCTGGTGACTGACCTTCACTAGCCCCTAAGTTTGGGTCACCCTGGTCTACTTGAAACAGTGTGAAATGTCTAATAAGCAGAATTATGAATTATTGGAGGAGGGGGTGTAATGCCAGGCAACACCACCCAAACGACAAAAGTACATTTTGTGTCATTCTATAATTTAGCAATTTTTTTAAAAAAAATTGTATTTAAGATATTTTCTAGGCTGATTTTTATCACTGCGTGATGGCACACAGGTAATTACCAACTTACAAATTAAGTACCTCTGTAAGGTTTGAATTATCTGGCTTATGTAACCAATATGGTATTACTGATCCACATGAGGTAGGTAAAAACAGGTTTGGATGGCACCCCAATGTTCTGCAGAACAAGAACAAATTGGGGGCATAAGCATGGAAAAGCTGCTTTTTGGACTACGGCCATATTGGCCATGGGCTGCCGGATTCTATGAATTATAGTTCAAGCTTGGAGAGAATTAAGAGGGGCAAACTCTCCCCAAAACAACCCTGTAAGGACTTTGCATGCTCAATAGCCATGAGCTGCTTAATAGCTGTTGGAAAATAAAATGGAAAACCAGATGGAAAGAGGGGGAAAAATCAAGCAAAGTGAAATCCTTAATAAGTCACATATGTTATAATAAAAGGACTGTGCTTTTGGTTTGGTTTTTAATGTGTATTATATAAAGAACTATTGTTTATTTCTTTTTATTTCTTCATCCTGAAGCTACTGCCTATGCATTTCAATGTGTGATCCCAAGTGTTAGTACTAGCAAAGCTTGGGAAAGTTATAGTTTTAGATTACAGCTCCCAGAGTTCCCCAGGCAGTATGGGCAGTGGGCATCTTTGCTGGGGAAGCTATAGTATAGAAAATTCTCTATACAGGTCAGCCCCCGTATTCACAGATTCAATATCCACGGTTTCATTTATCTATGTCTGAAAAATATGTTCTCTCTAGGCACTTCTAGGTCCTCCAATGTGATTCTATGGTCACCTTCTGGTGTTTGTCTCATTGACAATAATAGGGTTCTCTGTTATCCATGGTTTCACGTATCCATGGAGGGTTGTTACCTGGCCTTACACTCCCTCCCTCGAATAATTATAATTCGTCTTCTCAGATGCTTCACGTGGTTTCCAGTAGACCAGGGCAACCCAAACATAAGGGCTAGTGAAGTTTACTTGAGCTTCCAAAGGTGTCTTGGAAATTACCCTAAAGCAGACACGTCCAGGATGTGATTAAGCGAAGCCCCCCTCAGCCAGTTGTTAGGGAGGAATGAGCTAACCCCCACCCCCGGAGACACCTAACAGCGTATTATACTCCAAATCAAACAAGTGACCGGAACATCCATTATCCTGCAAAGGTCCTCACACTTCTGCCTATCCACAAAGTGAAGGTTGCCTTAAACCCATCAGTCTTCCATCCATTATCAGCAATCAATGAAGCCAAAGCTTCCATTGTTTGGGGATGATAGGCCACTCAGTCCCCAGCAGAAACCAAAAAATTATCTCAGCAGACTCAGTAGCAACCCTTTCTCAAGAATACTCACGCACAGAGTGTTTGACGTTCAAATAAGCAGGAGGTACTTTTATCTTCAAAGTCAAACAGCTGCAATATGTACAAATATTTACAACTGAAGGAGAATCTACTTCACCAGGTCTCAGCATTCACAGGAAGAGAAGGAAGTGTGCTCTGTTCTGAGCTCTCTCTCTCTCTCTCTCTCTCTCACACACACACACACACACACATATATATATACATATATATATATATACACATACATATATATATATATATATATACACACACACACACACACACACATACACACACATATACAGGACATTGCCCCCTAGTGGCCTGAATAGGCATGAGTTGGTAGTTCATGCAGTCAGCCATTTTGACTCAGCATGGTTCTGCAGTTGTTCGGCCATTTTATAATGGAGTTCATTCTCTAACTCCTGACACCTAGCAGTGTATCATACTCCAGATCAAACAAGTAATCGGAACATCCATTATCCTGCAAAGGTCTTCACACTTCTGCCTACCTACAAAGTGAAGGTTGCCTTCAACCCATCAGTCTTAATGTTCCATCCATTATCAGCAATCAATGAAGCCAGAGCTTCCATTGTTTAACTCTGGGAAACTCACTCAAGCATTGTTCTTATTCAAAACACCACTTAAGGGCACAATACTGGGTATAAATATTACCCCAAATCATGACCAAAGCACACACAGTTCCCCACATGCCATCTCTCTGCCCATCTGCTGTGCAACCCTCAGCATCAAGGCTGAGTATTTTTGGCTGCAAAAATCTCTGCTCTCCACACAGGTAATTATATCCCACCATCCTCTGAGTCTGTTCCTCTACCTAAATACTTGCTCCTAATTCTTCATTAGCCTTGTGCTTGTATGAGTGGTTTTGTGATTATTTTCCAATAAAAACCATTTATATTTTCAATTCTGGCTTGGATTCTCTTCAGTTAGTACTGGTATACACAGGTGTAAAGATCCCACCAGTTACCCAGCCTCTCATAGCCATACTTTGAGCTAATAAACCCCCCGCAATATAATATCATAATTTGAGTGTCACTAGTGGTTCTCACAGACCCCACACAATTTGGGTAACAGGGTCTTGGAACGTATCCCCCACAGATATGGAGGTTGACCTGCAGTCGTGTTTCTGAATCTTTGAGCCGCCAGCTGTTTTGTACTTCAGTTCCCAGAAGCCTCTCCTAACATGGCCAATGATTAAGGGTTCTGGGAGCTGAAGTCCAAAAACTTAGACCACAAGTTAAGAACTACTGGTCTAAAGAGTTACCTTCCCAAGTTCTGAGGTTAAAGACAGAAGACAAGAATATGTCTTTTGTCTGCTTCTTTGGAGAGTGAAAAACAATGGTCCATCTGCTTAATGTATTATAAATGAAACCACACATTCTGGCATCCATTAAAAGGTTTCTGTGGAGCTCTGAGCTACCATCAACTTATATCTATTTAAATCTTGACCACAATTTTAAATAGATAGTTGAACTGGCTTTATTAAATCAATAGCCCCAGCAGGAGAAGAAAAGTTAACTACAGTTGGAAGAAGGAAAGGAATTTAATGCCAAACACTTGATGTAGATGGTCACACCAGAACATGCTGCAGCTATTTTCATGAAATATAGATTAGTGGCAATGCACTCTTTTAAAGGCAACTTCTTATGCATCTCTATAACCTCTAAAGAGAGATTTTAATATATTAGAAATTCATCAGAAGTGCTACCATGAAAGTGTTTGTCTTCTATCTTAACCAGAGTTAAAATTTTGATTATCCTGTCCCTTGATCTGAGGCAACTTTGTAATCCTTGATGCTGTTAAGTAATGTCTGATTTATGGCAACCCTAAGATTAACCTATCATGGGGTTTTCTTGGCAGAATTTGTTCACAGGGGGTTTGCCGTTGCCTTCCTCTGAGGATGAGATAGTGTGATTTAATGCAGGGATCATTAAATCACACAAATCAGCACAAATCAGGAAGGCTTGAGTACCAATCCACACTCAGCCCAAAAGCTCATTGATTGGCCTTCATCCTCAGCAGCCTGAGCTACTTCACAGGGTTGTTGTGATAGAATGAGAAAACTTTGTGCACGTTGCTCTGAGATCGCTGGAGGAGGAGGAGCAGGACACAAACACAGTGCAAATAAATATGTTATTGGAGCAAAGACAGGAGGACAACATAGAAAATACTGTGTGTGCAATAAGCTGGCTTTTGCAGAGGACTTTTGTGAAATGGGACTAAACATTACTGAAAGCAAAGAACTCTTACCTCAAGCATACCAAATGTGACAGAACACATGTATTATATGCAGGTAAAAACAGATCTCAGATAACAAGGCGGTGACTCCATCTGAGACTTTCCAAAGGACCGTGGGTTCTCATAAAATAGATCCATGGTTTCTGCCATGTTTTGCCAGTTCTTGTCACCTGCATATCAGTTTATTTCACTCTTTTGAGGGCTCTTTGAAGTGATTTCTTGTATCTGCACTAGGAGTCTTCTAAAGTTTTTTTTTTAAAAAAACTGGGGTGTTTGTTGAGATGGCTTTATGATTTCAAGGGCAAATATTATCCTCTATGTTTTTTTAGAAATATAGAATTATAACGCAAATGTGCATTTCACTGAGACACTATAGCACTGTAATTCTATTTTTTTTTTTAAAAAAAGGAGAAGAGCAAGGAACATAGGCTGCAGACACACTGCAGAAATACTGCAGTTTGACACCACTTTAACTACCTTGGCTCTATGCTACCAAATTCTGGGATTTGTAGTTTTGTGAGGTATGTAACCTTCTCTGCCAGTGAACTCTCATGCCACAACAAACTACAATTCCCAGAATTCCATAGGATGGAGCCATGATAGTAAAATTGGTGTCAAACTGCATTATTTCTGCAGAGTGTCAGCAGCCATATTGCTCTGATAGGTATCAGAATTAAAAAGAAGTCCACAAGAGAGTGGAAATAAAATGTTGCAGCTAGTGCCAGGATTTGCTTGAAAATAGTTTGTGACAACTGAAACTTCATTTGGATGCTTTTGTTTTGTGTTTTAGAACTACAGCAACAAATACGACAACTGCCAGACACATTTTCCCCATCTGGAAGAATCCTCTACAGGGTTAAGTGGTCTAATTCATTGTAAGGGGAAGTATAAACTAGTTACATAATGAGATGAAGACCTACAAAATCCACATGCATTAATAGGTGTATGATAAGCATGTTAAGTATATTACAACTAAATAAATACTACTTGACATGCTTACCATACACCTATTAGTGCTCTCTTTTAAAAAGGTTGCTTGGTCATTCAGGAAGTTGCCGAACAAGACTGTCATCTCCCAGGTCAACCTCAAGCGACCAAGGTCCTGAACCGCCTGCATGCAGGGTTGGGTCTGCGGCTTCCAGTGCATCTTTACACCTCCCGTTTCATCCCTCGCCTATCGCTACAGGGCTTTTTTCGGAATTGGATTTGTCCTTCGAGCCTATGCAATGGATTTTTCTGGTGGAGCGCAGCGTGCACAGAACTGGCCTCACCCTTTAATTAAACCAAAGGTTCATCTGCTGTGGTCTTGCAAGCATGGATGGTAGCAGCGAGGTCCTTGGGTTGTAGGTTTGATTAGAGTTTCCTTTTCTTAGATGCTTGACTTTATAGGGTTGGACGAGCACCATCTGCCCAGGTTTGGGATAAGAGTTTTCCTTCTCCTAGGATGGTTGCCATATGGCTAGAGAGCCCATCCTGCTCTTTGTCAGACCCTTCGGTTTTGACCTGTCTGGCATAGGAGACCCTACCAGTGGCTATTATGCCACCGCCAGCATTGCTCAAAACATCATTAGGGTACGCAAGCCTCACTCCCACGGGGCGTCAATGGATGGGAGTCCCTGTAACAAGAGCTATTATATTCCTGTAGTTTAAGGAATATAATAGACATCTAAAAGGCAAAGTAAGAGTTAAATTGAAAAGCTAGTCAAAGTAGTGAATTTCTAATACAAATCAACTCTGCAATTGCTTCTTGATTCTGTCAAAGTAAGCAGCTTTTACAGACGCCAATAAACATCTGCTCCCCCAGATGGTTGTTGGACTTTCTCACTTTGCTGTCCTAAATGCCTTTGCTATAGAGCAACCCACAATTTTAATGTTACTTCCAGACATTAGAAGCCAAATGTGTGGCCCTCACCAACATTTATCCATTTTATGGACCACAACAGAATCATTGGGACTCCCATCTCCTCTGCAAGAAGTGATAAATATTATACTGTAATGTTATACTAAAAAAGAGAGAATGATACACTGTTATGCCTGTTTTAGGGGAATTCTAATTTCCTTTAATACAGACATATAAATAAAAAAATGCCCCCAAAGGGTAGAATGGAGAGGTTTTAAATAAACATTTCTGTAGCCCAAGAAGAACAAATAAAGCAAAATGTTCATGTGATGATTTAAGAGAACCACAAACCCATTTCTCCCCCCACCCATCCAGAGCAATAAATCTAGTTCAGGCTAGCAGAAATTAGAACTTCCACCTCTTGGTATCATATATCTGTTTAGCCAAGGAGAAAAATAAGCACTATGCAGAACATCTGGGGTGGGGATCCAGATGTCTGGGACAACCCCAATCCTTAAACCCCTTATCATTTCCTATGCCAAGCAAGGCTGATGAAAGATGAAGTCTCAGACATCTGGAGGATCAGAGGTTCCCCTTCTCTACATTACACACCACAGAGAATTAAAAAGTCTTCTGAGCGTTCCCTGGAGGAGGATGCTCAAACAATCACTGCTCTAGCCTAGCCTCCTTCCACTTCAATGAACGTATGGGACAGGGAGGGAGAATTAGGATTGTGCCTACTGGCCACCCCCATGCTACTGTACATGGTGGACACATTCTGAAGCTAAGTAAGCTATGCCCATACTACCTCATGTTGGGCTCCTCTGGGGCTCTAGTGGGCCACAGCACACCACTGCATCTTCCATTTTAGGTGATCTGTTGTTATTTTGAGAGGGAATGCAGGGGAAAATGGGAGTTGTATAGGTTCTGGGATGCTTATGGGAGTCTAGCAGGGTTATTTTCACATGGTTTCATTGCCCTCAAATCATGCCATTAAAAAAAAAAATTGAGAGGGTTGTGGGGCTTCTGGAGCCAAAACATGGGGTCCAGGGGTCTCCTACATTATGTTCATCCCAGATGTATTTCCTACCTTTTCCCTATAACCGGGACTCCTGTCACCTGTCTGGGGCTTGGGGGATCTTGCTGTTTAGAGATGGACCCCCTGAACAATATTCTAAAGCCAAGGGGAATGTGTTTTCAGCCAGAAAGGATTGGGGATATGCTGGGGACTTTGAGAGGTAGGTTGGGCTCCCAAGGAATGCACCAGACACCACATCCAAGAGCCACATGCAGTCCACAGGCCAAACGAATCCTACCCCTGCACTAGCAATTATGCAATAGCCATTAGTGATAAAGAGCTCTGTGAAAATACAACCTGTGGTCTTTATCTTGCTCCTCCTTCATGTATTGGTGTGAAGAGTACCTCCACGCCTCCCATCTGGCCACTCTTGACACCAAAAATCTAAAAGCTGAGGAAACAAACTCCCTCCCACCTGGCTCCTGGCAGGGCCACCTGTACTTATGACCAACATACCTGAACTGCTGTTCCATTTTTAATGCCACAAGTTTCCGCCTAGCTTCCTCCATCTTCTCCCTTAGCTGTTCTGCTCTTGTTCTCATATTCTTTTGCCGGTCCTGCATTGTTTCTTCTCGTAATTCTATTTCAGCAAGGTAACCATTTCCCTCCACTTCCAGAAGATTTTGTAGCCTGGATAGATTGTTAATTAAGAGTCCACTGACATCTGACACTTTTCAAACTGAATTGAGACATTTTTAGACAATTCTTCAGAATGCTATGTTTGTATGCCCAGAGAAAACAACCTAACAAAGCAAAATATACCTGTAACGTTCACTGGCCAGTGACTGAACATCTAAGAGCTGTTTGGAAGTGGCATTATTTTGCCTTCCCAGAGCCTCTGGTGTCTGTCACTAGGAGCCAAAACTGCAAGGTCAGCAGCAGCAACTTGGATGCTGAAAACCTGCCCTGTGAAAAATTAACTTTTGGTTGCTCTGGCAGCCATTTCTAGACTGAAGCTATTTTCTTTCAAATCTGCCATGTCCTAGAGTTTCAGGATAAATGGACAGGTGAAACAGATGACAGGGTTCCTGCACTTTTCGCAAGTGTGCAGAAGTAGCAGTTTCAGCAGAAATACCGGTATTCTCTTCTGTGCAACTAGTAAACATTCAGGAGTCCTGTCCTCTTTTTCATCTAAATTAGAAAACAGAGTGGCAGCTGGAACACCTGAAATCAGGGAGTGGGGAATGTCTATGTCCTACCCTAATAGCTCTCATCTATTCTGATGTATTTTTTTGTATAGTATGAACTCCCTGAAGAACATTGGTTAGTAGACAGGATATGACACACCAAATAACTGTACTGAAAAATGTAAGACAAAAAAAGTTTTAAAATATTTTTAAGTGATAACGTTAAAGTTTTAATTCTAGGTTCAGATCTCACTTTTGGACCCATTTAAAGAGAATCATGCTTTAAACTCCTTCACTTTAAACACAGAAGCAAAATTGTGATGACAAAAAAAGTGAGCCTTGCTTAATCAATGCAATCATTGGTCATAAATGGCCAAACTCTGTAGGGGCAGTCTAGTCTTCAGGTACTGGACAATAAGGAGCATTCAAATTAATCCTCAAAACCCACCTTTTATGTGAATTATTTCCATAACCCTCTATTTATTCAATTACATTTTTTTCTAAATTACCCAGGGAGTTTGAACTAGAATGCATGGTTTGTATCCATTTTGTTCTCAAAAACAATCTTTGAGGTAGATGAAGCTGCAAGAGGGCAACTGACTCATGGTCATGCAGTAAGCTTCATGAATGAGTCCAAATTTTAACTGGACTCTCCTTCATAATACCCCAACAATCTACTCCTTCCCCCTTTTCTCCCTCCTCTCCTTCCCTCTCTCCTTGTGGTCTGTCATCTGCTGAACCCCAACAGAAGAGGACCATAAAGTAATGGAGAAAATGCACAAATTGGACCGTGTCCAGAGAAGGGCAACTAAAATGGTGAAAGGTCTGGAAACGATGCCTTATGAGGAGAGACTTAGGGAGCTGGGTATGTTTAGCCTGGAAAAAAGACGGTTAAGAGGCGATATGATAGCCCTGTTAAAGTATTTGAAGGGATGTCACGCTGAGGATGGAGCAAGCTTGTTTTCTGCTGCTCCAGAGACTGGAACACGGAGCAATGGGTGCAAGCTCCAGGAACAGAGATTCCACCTCAACATTAGGAGGAACTTTTTGACAGTAAGAGCTGTTCGGCAGTGGAATGCACTCCCTCGGAGCATGGTGGGGTCTCCTTCCTTGGAGGTCTTTAAACAGAGGCTGGATGGCCATCTGTCGGGGATGCTTTGATCAAGATTTCCTGCGTGGCAGGGGGGTTGGACTGGATGGCCCTCGTGGTCTCTTCCAACTCTGCAATTCTATGATTCTATGAATAAACAAACTGTTCAAAGAGAAACCTATTTTGGGGTAAAACACAATATAAAATATACATCATTGTGCGCCATCAAAATGTAAAAACATAAGAAAGGTCAGACTGTTTTCTCCATCTAGCTCATTGTCACCTATACCAGAGCAGGACAGCCTTCAGCCCGAGGGCTTCACACAACCTGTGAAGGTTCTCCACTCTATAGTTCCAGTAAATATAGTTCCAGCTCTTCAACCAGTAATCAGAGGACTCCTATAGATGGGCAATAGTTCCAGTAAACATTGGGCTATTGTTTCCCAATTGCATGGCTCATAGCAGTTGTTCCTGCCCAGCTTCTAGTAATGCTGTAAATATACCAGGGTTTCATCCACTGTCTTTGCCCTGCACGACATGGGTTAATGCTGGTGTGTGCACATATGCACGGGATTCCTCCTCCCCTCATACTTCCTCAAGCAAAACATCATCAGCAGAAGTTACCAGACTGCCCAGAAGTACAGAGATAACAGAGACAACAGAAATGGGTATGGGAATAATAATAATAATAATATTTATTTATTTATTTATATCCCGCCCCTCTGCGAACAATTGGGGCGGCTTACAACAGTAAAATAGTACATGGTATAAAACAATTCAAAATCCCTTCCCCCCCTTAAAACATTATTAAATCAATACAAATTAAAATCAACATATAATACAATTGTTATTAAAAACCCTTCCTAGTGAGCAGCATCAGTTAGGAGCTCCAGAGTCAACCTCCAGAGGGGGTTCCTGAGGCTGGGGTTAGCTATTCCGGAAAAGCCTGCCTGAAGAGAACTGTCTTGACAGCCTTTTTAAAGCTGTCTAGTGATGTCAATAGGCGGATATCATCCGGCAGGCCGTTTCACAATTTGGGGGCGACAGCCGAGAAAGCCATCTGGGAGGTGGTCGCCAGCCTAGGTCTTTGTGGCTGCAACAAATTCCTCCCAGAGGACCGGAGAGCGCGGGGAGGATTATAAGGGAGAAGGCGGTCCCTGAGATAGCTTGGGCCCAAGCCACTTAGGGCTTTAAAGGTGATAAGCAACACCTTGTACTGGGCCCGGAAGCTGATAGGCAGCCAGTGGAGGGACCTCAGAACCAGAGTAAAATTAACCTCTGCCTGTCTCGTTAACTCCCAGGACAGAAAAAAATCCACCACTGCTTGACTGACAAGAGGCACATTGTTTGGATATTTTTAATAAAAATCCAATAAGAACAAGTATAATGTCTGTGAAATCCTAAGGCTTTTCAACAGTCTGGATGAGCCCAGAGATGAGAAGCATATTTAAACTTTAAATACCCTGCACAGTTGCAGTCTGCAGGCAGAAAAGCTATCACATGTTTTCAAGGAGTTGGAAAGTTGTCTCAGGAGTTAAAACAGGCAGGAAAGCTGTGGAAGTGGGGTGTACCTCTGAACAGACATAGAACTGAGATGTCCTTTGTATGTTTAGTGGGGAAATGTCCAAATTGGTAAGAACTGTATCTGGCTGTATACTGTCTTTGCCGCTCCAAACCCCCACCTGTGCACTTAGCTGCACCCACTGTTATAATGCAGCTCCCAAGACTTTTCCTTAATTGGAATTTCATCCTCAGCCCAAAAAGATAGAATCATAGAGTTGGAAGAGACCACAAGGGCCATCCTGTCAAACCCCCTGCCATGCAGGAATAAACATTCAAAGCCTTCCCGACAGATGGCCATCCAGCCTCTGTTTAAAAACCTCCAAAGAAGGAGACTCCACCACAATCTGAGGTAGCGCATTCCATTGCCAAACAGCTCTTACTAGTAAGTAGCAGGCTAGATGTCTGTCAGAAACTGTAGCAAATTGAGAAAGGGAAAACCAAATGTATGTAACTAGTGTCCAAAATTATTATATTATCTATATGTCAATATCTAATGATTCACAATTTTTTTTAACAAATCACCAAAGTCCAAGTTAATTATATACAATGGAAAAAATATATTCAAACAATTTTCACATGAAGGTAAGTATATGAAAAGTGTGTACACTGCAAATTAAACTCTATGTTTTTAGTAAATACACAATTCTCACACAGAGATAAGTATATGAAATATATCTATCTATCTATATCTATATCTATATCTATAATGAAAGTTAAATTCTGTTTTAATTTAATTTAGGAAGGAGAAATCTGTTGCTGTTTCAAGTTCTGCAATGTAAATGAATAGTACTCTCAAATATATTGATCATATATATATAGATCATAAATAATGATGTATGTAAATCATTTTATATAACACAAACTCACCTCTATATCTACACAATTATATTTCACCAAAATGTAATCTCTATTGAATGCAATAACCATTCTCTCTATCTAAAATAGACAATGAGAATATTTAGTGATACTAATAGTAAAGAAATATAAAAATTTAAAAGCACAAGAACAAGGCTTATCTACAACTGCCTTGGGTGATTTCCAATGATGTAGGCATAAGCATAATGCTCACAGATGTTATATAGTATGTTAAATGTAACTGGGTTGATTGAATGTTGATTCATTTAAAGGAAAAGTGTAAGAAAAACTCCCAAGGAGGCAAAAGCCTCCATTCAGAACATCCTGGGTATATTGCTGAATGTCCCAGTTTAATAATACTGTTTTTAAGGATCCAATATTCTAATTAATCTATGGAAAAGAGGAAAAATCAAAATGCTTATTTAGCCCTTGGGGCATTGTACTGTAGTTTGTAATCCATAAATCCAAAAATATTCTTTTTGGAGCAATTTAGTTTGTATGGAACTGTTCCTGATTCCCACAATCCTTAAAACTGAAGTTTTTTGTACATCCAGTTACACAAGAAATGTCCCCTTTAAACATGCTTACAATTTGCAGTTCGGAATCTCTGGTATATGCCATCTTGTACCCTTGTAAAAGGATTATGTTGGGCAAACAGCTAGGTGTTTATCTCAAAGAATTTTGAAACATTTGAATCGTATTAGGATAAGGCATCTGAACCATCCTCTGGTAGCTCATTTTACTCAATTCCACCACCCAGCGGAATATTTAAGATTTTTTACATTGGAAGCCGTACACACACCCCGCCCCACCCCCCATTATACCAGGGAGGTTCCATACAAACTAAATTGCTCCAAAGAAAATCTCTGCATTTCCTCATCAACCCTCTTCCTGACATCCAGTTCCTACCTTTCACTGATCTGATGGCCATCGTCCTTTGCTTGCGTCGCAGCTTCATGGTGCTTTCCAAGGACATTTGGCTTGGGAAATGTGGTTTGCTGTAACATGAGGAAGCATGCCTTTAGTCATAGGAAACAGATCCAGATTTAGCACCAGGTATCATTTTCTAGGAAAGGAGAGCTCATGCAGGATAATAAAGGAGGGGGAAGGAGAATAGGAAGTTATGGCCATTGATCAGGAAACTCTTTGCTGATGTAAGAATCAGCTGACTGTAGCCAAATTCAATGGTGGGAGTTGTCTAGCGATGTAGGACTTGAACTGCCATTCCCAGTAGCACTCCCTAACCCAACCAAGGGTGAGGAATGCTGTGAGTTGTGGTTTAGCAATATCTGGAGGGCTGCATGATTTCCAGTCCTGGCCAAAAGCTAATCATTTGTCCCAGTGTTTCAATTACAGTGGTCTAGTTTAGTTAGGATCAACAACTGGATTTAGACCTCTATTTTGGCAATCTGTATGGACAGCTACTTGTATGCTCTTAGTCTGCAGGGGAAAAAAACTACACTATGATATTGTCCACAAAATGTAGCTAACAGCATCAAAGGACTGGAAAGCTCAGTGGGAGGTGGGAAATAAGTAGCCCACTAGATGTTGTTAGACTGTGACTCTCAGCAGCTCTAGGCAGCATAGCCAATTGCAGGAATACTGGGAGTTGTATTTCAGCAACATCTATTCCAAAGGGATGCACAATTCTACTCTTGTTTTAACTTTCAGCTGTGACTTAGTTTTATATTTGATAATAATTACAGCAGTTTTCAAATTTAAAACTTTGGAAGGTGCCTTATACTGAGTCAGTTTTATGGCCTAAATACCGTAAAGGCACCAGAAGCTAAGCAGGGTCAGCCCTGGTTAATACTCGGATGGGAGACTTCCAATGAATACCAGGTGCTGTAGGCTCTATTTCAGAGGAAGGAACTAGCAAAACCACCTCTGAGGATTTCTTGCCTAAGAAAACCCTATGAAATTCATGGGGTCATCCATAAGCATGGGGGGAAAGTGCCTTTTTGGACTGTCACTCCCAGAATTCTGGCAGTCCAAAAAGAAGAACCTTCCCCAAGCCTAGAAGGACTGCCAAGGAAGACCAGGTACTGTGGGCTCTATTTCAGAGGAAGGAACTGGCAAAACCACCTCGGACGATTCCCTGCCTAAGAAAACCCTATGAAATTCATGGGGTCTCCCTAAGTCAACAGGTGAGAGGAATCTCAGGAAAGGAGAACTACCTTGAAAAGCATTGTGCATGAGTGCACATTTTTCTCTTTTGTTAGACAAGATGTTTTTGCTTTGAATGGCATACACTGTGCCACTGTGGTCAATGTTTGATTTGTCATGCTTAATGACATCACCAGGGCTTGCCCCCTGTGACTTCAAGGGTGGGGGAGTATCATCCCTAGGTCTTGGGTTTTGGCCCCAACATCTCAATGCCTGGGATGCTCCTGACCTGGCAACCCTAAGTCCAGCCCATCTGGAGGGCACAGGGGTGGGGACTGCTCGCCTAGGGGATGAAAGGGGTCATGTTCTCTGCCCCCCCCCCACTATTCTAAAAGCTCTGACATTGCTGAAATGAGGAAAGTACCAGTAAGGACAACTAAAAATTACCAGAGATTGGTCAGGTGAGGTGGAAATGGTCCCATCATGAGAAAAGGTTTAAATGGGTGAGGCACCTGTGTTGCTGGGCTACTGCTCCTATTGTTCCTGATCATTGGCCACACTGCCTGGGGATGATGGGACCTGCCAGACCAACTCTGCACTCTGCACCTCTGTACTCTGCTTGCCTTAAAACAGGAGTTGGGATCATCCAGCCCTCCAGGTCTTGTTGGCTTGCAACTCGCAGCCTCCCTAAAGCTGGCACGGGCAATGATAAGAGATATTCTAACATGATTTGGAAGAGCTGCACAATTCACACCCCTCTGTTCTGAGCAAAGGATGTCAGGGTAAAGAAGATTATGAAGGAACCAGGGAGGGTAGGGGGTCCTTGTCCCACTCACAGACGAATCCCTTGCCTTTTGAAGAGGAGGAAATATAGGGGCAAAGAGCATGAGACAGAACTAAACAGCAGCAGTGGGTCTGAGGATTTAAACCCTGATTTTCCGGAGTCCTAATCCAACATTCAAGCCATTATACAATATCCCCCATCCCACATGGCTGCTTCAATTGGACAGCTTTCCTCACCTAAGGAAATGTGCGTTGCATGGCACTTTAGTGTCCGATACCCCATATTGTCAGCTATTACTGTCAGACTTTTGGGGTGTTACCTTTTTATACTACAATTGGCTACAGTTCCCAGAATCCCCTAACCAGTATGCCTGCTAACTATGCCGGCCAGAGGATTCTAGAGGTGTAGTCCAAAAGGGTAACTTTCCTCAGCTTTGTTAAAAAATATAGATACTGACACGCACCATGCAGTTTCTTTGGTTGTTGTTGTGTGCCTTCAAGCGTTTCCAATTTATGGTGACCCTATTCTTGGCAAGATTTGTTCAGAGAGGGTTTGCCTTTGCCTTCCTCTGAGGTTGAGAGAATGTGACTTGCCGAAGGTCACCCAGGTCACCCATGGCTGAGCAGGTATTTGAACCCTGGTCTCCAGAGTCATAGTCCAACACTCAAACTACTACACCATGCTGGCTCTCACAGCTTCTTACTTTTCTATTTATTATTATTTTCTTATTTAAGTATTGATATCCCCCCCAGTATTACAAGACCTCAGTGCAGTGTAGAGTTGAAATCAGTTTAAAACAGTTTACAGATATTTGTTTTAAAATAATGATGAATAATTCAAATGATCTAAAAACCATTGAACATTTTAGCAATTCCAGCTATTTCCTGTGCTTTCACAAAGCAGACAAGCATTCAGGAGAACTCTTTCCTTTTCCTTATTTTCTTGAGAGAAGAAGAGCTGGAGAGGAAAAATGGAAAGTCCTTCCCTTCCCCCAAAAGTCTCCAAGGTCCTTAAAGACTTAGCACATTTAATCCTGTTTGATGTGTTAATGTGTTGTACTTATGTTGATTACACAGATTTTAAAAACCACATGTATACAGAAAAGTAAAGATGAATTGAAAGTACTGATTATGGCCTACAAAGCCTTACATGGTTCAGGTCAAGGTTATCTGAAGGACTGAATTTTCCCATGTAAGCCTTCTTCTGTCTTGGGCTGCTGACACACTGCAGAAATAATGCAGTTTGACACTGCTTTAACTAACATGACTCCATCGTATGAAATCCTGGGACTTGTAGCTTGTTGTGGCTCTAGAGCTCTGACAAAAAAGGCTAAATATCTCACAAAACTACAAATCCCAGAATTCCATAGTATTGAGGTGTCCCACTGCATTATTTCTACAGTGTGTCAGCAGCCTTGATCTCTTCTGAGGAGACCCTTCTCTGTGTCCCACCACACTCACCACCCACATGTAAAACGATGCAATATTTTAGAAATGTAGAAAGATTATAAATCATAAAAGTAGTTCCCAATGGGAAATACAGTCAAATGTAGGCAGTATATATTGCAAAGTGTGTTTTGGTGGGCTAAAATAATTGTGTGTAGCTGAACCGTGTGAACCTTTCAAATCTACTATAACAGTGTATGTTACGCTGGGTCAGCTCCCCATGCTGGCTCAGGGATTCTGGCCATTGTAGGCCTTAAGTTTATTGGTAGTTCCAATTAGAGCAGACACATTACATCAATATAATTTACAGAAATATTGACTCACCGTTTAACTATTGATTCAAAGAGTTTACTCCAGTTGGGACTACTGTAGCTATAGAATTTAACCTTTTGTCTCCCCTCACACCTTTACCAAACTCTGCAAAATAAAACACCCTCAGGTTTGCTCTGCTACATATCATACCTTCCAACATTTCACAGATAAAAACCAGGAAACGTGTGGCCAAGGTGCCAGTTACACGACAGAAATTGTTGCGGTGCTTACCGTGACTTTGTGATCACGAATCCGTCCCTCACTGTTTATATGATTTATGTCACTGATCTGGATATCCCGGGTGGTCCCGTGACTGATATTTACACGTCCAAAGTTCCGTGGGTTTTTTTTTAGGTTTTAGGGGGTTTTTTGGCTGTCAATCAAGGATGTGATTACTCGTGTTTTCACAACCTCGGTAACACACTTCCTTTAGAGTTCCGCGCCACGAGCAATGCTATTGGCTGGCTGGGGGGGGGGAAGAGGGGGCAGACACTTGTGTTTCTCCTGTCTCTTTAAAATGTTAACCCTTTAAGCAGAGGCAGAAAGCATTTTGAAAGACCCAGACTGAGATCTTTCGCTCAGATGCAGAGCTTTCCTTTTAAAATCAAGCCGAGTGAGGTTGCGGGGGAGGCTTGGGTTTCCCCTTGCTTCTTTAAAATGTTAACCCTTACAGCAGAGATTTAGCAGCAGAGTTTAGGTTTCAAGCCAGCTACAGACAGGCATTTTGAAAGACACAGACACAGAGAGGGGGAATTAAAGGGTGTTCATTTGCTCCGAGGCTGGAATATTTTACTGTGCCGGTTCAGACCCAGGGAGGGGATCAAGGCAGGGGATGAATGGGTGACCCTCTGCCCACCACGATCTCTCTGTAACATGCAGTAGAAGAAAAGGTAAAGCTGAAGGGTTTGCAGTGTAGAAATCCATTTAAAAAGGTGATTGAGTACACACACGCGCGCACACAGACATCAACCTTCGTGCAGCTGGAAGGGATGCCTTTGTTTTTGGCTGATGAGGCTGGATCTGTTGAACGGGTGACTGACCCCTCCTTTTCTGGTCGCTGATCTCTAAGCCCGCCCCCAGTCACCATTTCTGGCCACCCCCTAATACCGAGATATTTTGTCCCAGGCTGTTTACATTTCTGATTTTCCAAATCCTCCAGTGACTTTTTTAAAAACCAGCACAAACCACGGGACTAGAAGTCCTGCAGGTTGAGGGATAAAAGGTGGCCCCCCTTCCGAAAATCACGTACCCGACCCGATGTATGTGTAAACTGCCAGGGATCGACACGAATTCTTCCCAGGACATTTTCATCGTGTAAACGGCACCAAGACACATTCTCTCTCTCTCTCTCTCTGGCTTTCCTTTGCAAACGAAGATTCAGGAAGGATTCATCCCATGCTTTCTGCAAGCGTGCTGATGACTAAAAAGGCCAATCAGAGATAAACAAGTCCGGTTGCAGAAAGCACAGCAGAAGGTGTCCTTGGGTGATGTTTCTGGGTTGTGAATCTTTCGGCGTTGTCGTTTCTCTTCAAGACTTGTTTGGCGTGAGTTCTCAAATAAGGCTGCAGCATTGTGGATAGTGCGTCTCCATGCCTCCCGATGTGAGGCCAGGGTGGACCACTGTTGGTGATCAATTTGGCCAAGCCTGAGATGTTGTTCCAGGGAGTCCTTGTATCACTTTTTTGGAGCGCCCCTCTTACGCTGACCCGTGGCAAGTTCACAGTAGAGTACTATTTTTGGGAAGCGATGGTCCTCCATCCTAGAAACGTGCCCTGCCCAGCACAGCTGTGTTCTCAATACCATGGCCTCAATGGTGGTGATCCATGCTTGCTCAAGGACAGCAACATTCGTCACATAGTCAGTCCATTGTATATTTAGGATTGTGCGTAAACAGCGCTGATAAAAGCGTTCGAGGAGTCGTAAGTGGTGGCAATAGGTGACCCATGTTTCAGACCCATAAAGGAGAATAGACAGTACAATGGCTCTATACAGACTGATTTTTGTGTTTCGCCTCAGGTGTTCATTACTCCAGACCCTTTTGTAAAGTCTTCCAAATGCGCTATATGTCTTTGCTAATCTGTGATCGATCTCTTTGTCACTCTTGGCATCTGAGTAGATGATGCTTCCCAGGTAGGTGAACAGCTGAACGGACTTAAGCACAGATTTGCCTACAGCAATGTGGGGATGGTGGCGTTCATCCTGTGGTGCAGGCTGGTAGAGAACTTCCATTTTCTTCAGGTTGACTTCCAGCCCAAACAGCTCTGCAGCTGTTGCGAAGCAGGATGTTAGGTGCTGCAGAGCTGCTTCTGTGTAGTTAAAAGTTATTCATGAGGAATAACTGTCCCTGCCAAACGTGGATGCTCGGAGGGTTTGTTGTTTGTTGTTGTGTGCCTTCAAGTCATTTCTGATTTATGGCAATCCTAAGGTCAATTTAAGCATTTTATTGGTAGAGGGAGTTTGCCCTTGCCTTCCTCTGAGACTGAGAGAGTTGACCAGTGGATTTCCATGCCCAAGTGGGGATTTGCACCCTGTTCTCCTAGTGTCCTAATCCAACACTCAATCACTACACCATGCTGGCTCTAGTTGGAGGGTATGAAATATTTAAACAAAGGAGGCAAAGGATGGGGAGGTGTGAAATGGAGGCAGGGTAAACAGGAAAACAAGATACTTTGTTCAAGGTACACCAACTTCACCTTCTGATGTAATCTTGTGGTATTGTGTGAACATAGCATGAGAGTGATCTGAGGAAGATCAGTTCCTGATGAGACAGAGTTGGGGAATCCATGTACCCCACCTTGAATTCCATGGTGCAATAAAGGGTCCTATACATGTATTAAACAAATGAATGGGATTCAGTAGACTGATTCCCAAATGCAGTACCCAAGGGTCTGCAACCTCAACATATGGTACAGAGGTTAGACTAGAGCAGTGGTTCTCAGCCTTTGGGTCCCCAGATGTTGTTGGACTATAGTTCCCAGGAGCCCTCTGATCTCTCACCTTGACAGCCAGGGGGTCCTCCCAGTCATTAGTGAGGCAGCCTCACAACATCTGCAGACTCACAGGTTGAGAACTACTGGACTAGAGTGTTAGTCTGGGAATTAGGACACTTGTTTCTAGGCCCCATTAAGCTATGAAACTCACTCTGTGACCTTGGATCAATCCCTGCTCCTCAGTCTGGCCAACCTCACAGAGTTGTGAGGATAAAGTGAGAAGGAGGCAAACCAAGCATATTAATGAAACAAACTACAAGTTATTTTAATGCTGCACTGTTTTGTTGGCTTTCGTATACTCTGTGTTTTAATCCATTTTAAATGGTTTTAGATTTGTGGATTTATTGTGTGTTTTTTAAAATTAAATCATATACACACATGTTAATGATGTTTTTGTTTCTTTTTAAATCTGAACTAGTTTTTCAATAATTTGTAAATTCCCTTGAGTCTCATTATTGGAGAAAAGGTTGGTATATAAATAAATAATAGTACAATAATAATAATTGGCTGTCAAACTAAACACGCTAGCTATAGATCAAGTCCCATGGAATTCCATGAGACTTAGTTCTAAAGAAATGTATCTAGGACAAAGCTGTGAGATCTCCAGAGGTCCTCCTGTTATTACACACAGGACAGATAGCAAATGTGCAGAGGAATTTTTGGGTTGTAGCAACCAATGACTGGAAGGCTTTTCCCACAGAGGTTTGCCTTGCACCTATTTTGTTGTCCAATGTTCCCTGGCCATTTTATTGTTTTACTCTTGTCTCAAATTTTGTTTTACCTTGCTTTTTAAATGATGATTTTATTTATTGTGTCATTTTAAATGTTTTGTGGATTGAATTTTGTCTAATTTGCAAGCCACATAGGAGTAAATATGTTTGAAGTGCAAATTATCAGTGTAATAATAAATAAACATTTCTATTTTGGCTTCATGGCTTCACCTTTTGGAAATCTTTATTTCCTGAGAGGTGGCACCTAAATACAACTTCCCACAGTGAACTAGTTATAATATATCTTTTCTGATATTCAGTCTGTTGTTCTACATGTTACTTTAAAATGTTGGAGAAACATTATTTCTTAAATATTTTTTTCTTGGTCCTTCAAAAATATACAGCAGTCTTGTGTAGCAATTCCTAATTTAGGGCATTATTGCCATCTAGTGGCTGTTGTATTGTGAGAGACTTAATTTTTTCTTTTTGTTTTTCTTTACATTTCTTAACTGCTTTTTCTTGAGAGGATCTCTGGACAGTATGCAGAAATGTGAATTAAATTTCTCTTTCCCTTTCCTTACAAATCAAATATTATAAAAATTTCTTAGCTGGTGTTGATATTATGCCTCGAAATATACCTAAAAATACAGAACATAAAACTCTCCCCTTAGAGTTTAAGTAGGTAGTTTTCAATGGTAAGATTGCATTAGAAAAACCTAAACCCACTCCTTTGGTCTAGATCTTTTCTTTCTCCCCTATGCGGCTGACTCAAAAGCACATGTAAAACCCCAGGAATGATTAAACATGGTTGTGTATTTAACATAACTTGAGTAAGGCCCTGAGGGATTTATGTAGAACAGTGGCTCTGGGACCATTCCTCCTATCATGGACGCTTTGAAACTTGCTAGCAGCCTAGGTGGATCACTTAAACCATTCTTTAATTCTATAGATTCTATAGATCAAATAGACCTTTCTTTAATTCTATAGATCAAAGCATATACTTCTTATTTTAATAACCATAACCATCTTTTTTTTTTTTTTCCAAATGAGGGATGTGCTTGTTTTTGTGAGAAAAATTCTGTGATGTTTCTCAGCTTTAGGTTCAGGTCAGGTTCAGCATTCATCCTGTGTTCATATTTTGACCTGAGGGGAAGGGATGGACTGGAAAAAGATACCCTGGTCAAAAATGACTTTTCAAAGTCAGAAAAATAAATCAAGAGCAGGACGATGTACAGATATTATTGACTGACTTCTTCAAAAAGAGGCTGGACAACTACCTGCTGGGGAGGTTTTAGCTGAGTTGGACTCAGTGACTCATGAGGTCCCTTCCAATTCTATGATTCTAACTCTATACCATCCCTCAGAAATACCTCTCCCCCCACTTATTCATTTACCTTAATTTAAGGAGTAATTAGGGAATGAGCATGGTTTAGTGGTTTGAGTGTTGGAGTAAGACTCTGGGAGACCAGACTTCAAATCTATATATGTGTATGTGTATGTGTATGTGTATGTGTATGTGTATGTGTATGTGTGTGTATATATATATATATATATATATATATATATATAAAAATCCAAGTTATAAAAACATTTTGAATACTGCTTTGTGAACTTTATATACAGCATACAGTAATAAATCTCATCTATTTCAATATTTCAATATCATGTTTTTCTCATTAGACAATCATTTCATTCATATTTACTGGCCATATTGGTTTATTTACATGCTATAAATATATCATTTTTATACTGTCAATTTATATCTTTCTTTATTTAACTTCCTTCTGTCCAGTTCCTAGGTTACATTGTATGTACAGTTGTCCCTCCGTATCCATGGATTCGGTATTCACAGATTTAAGTATTCACAGCTTGAAAATATTCTTTAAAAAATAAAAGTCCAAAAAACAAACCCTGATTTTGCCATCTTATATAAGGGACACCATTTTGCTATGGCATTGCATATAATGGGACTTGAGTATTCACGGATTTTGGTATCCATGGGGGAGTCCTGGAACCAAACCCCAGCAAATACGAAGGGACAACTGTATTATAATTCCAATCCTGTACATTTCCTGATAAACCACATTTTCTTACAGTACAAAGTAGAATATCCATTTCCTTAGACAGAAATTTTGAGAGGTTATTTCAATACTTATTAGCCACATCATATATTATTCTTTCAGAGTTCAAATCCTTGCTTGGCCATGGAAACCCACTGGGTAACCTTGGGCAAGTCACACTCTCTCAGCCTCAGAGGAAGGCAATTGCAAATCTGCTATGGATAAATCGTATCAAGAAAACCCAATGACAGGGTTGCCTTAGGTCATCATAAGGCACATGACTTGAAGGCACACAACAACAAGGAATAATTCAGTCCAGTTCTCAAACCCGTGTCATATGCAAGCTTTTGAACTACACAGCTCTCTAGCTACAATTCTATACATCACAGCAAGGGAATCTGCTCTTATCATCAGCCCCTGGTCACTAGGGAGGGATGATGGCTGTAGTAGTTCACCAGCATCTAGGACAATGCAAGTTCCCCAGCAAGAGTGCATGGACAATGTTGTATAAAAAAGCAAGAATCTTGGTGGCCAAGAGTAGAAGAGTGGGGGAACTATTTGTCAGGAGTTAGAAACTTAACTCCATTATAAAATGGCCAAACAAACTGCAGAGTCATGCCTAGTTAAAATGACTGACTCCATGAACTGCCTAGTCTACCTTAGCTACAGAAGGAGGGTTCTTATTGGTGTGTAAGATCATGCGATTGAGTAAGCCAATACCTTGTAACTGTGTATATGGGAGGGCTCAGAGCAGAGCTCACTTCTCTTCTTCCTGTGAATGCTGAGGCCTGGTGAAGCAGTTTCTTGTTGGATTGTAAATATTTGTATATATTGCAATTGTTTGAGTTTGAAGATAAAAGTGCCTCCTGCTTATTTGGACGTCAAACACTCTGTATGTGAGTATTCTTGGGAAAGGGTTGCTACTGAGTCTGGTGAGATAATTTTTGGGCTTCTTCTGGGGATTGCGTGTCCTATCATCCCCTGACACTATTGTCATAGAGTTTGAGTTATCACAGAGTTGGACTTCTTCCTCCATTTAGTCCACTACTACCCAAATTCAATGCTGGAAAGCCAAAGCCAAAGCAAACACCAGCAAAAGGCTGCACAGACTTTGCTTGAAAAGAGAGGGAGAACCCACTCCCGATCGAGGTAATTGGTCTGATTGTTAAACTGTTATTCCCCCATCAAGAAGACTCTGTACTGATCACTAGAGCAGCAGAGGTCTTCGGACTTGTCTATACAGCAAAAATACTCCTCATAGAATTTGAGGAGAGTACAATATGTCTTGATTGAGATCCTGCATCAATCCACCGTATTCGGAAGGAGGGGGGCCAAAAATGCCAAAAACTACCAAAAACGCCAAAAGCTTTTCCTGTATTTCTTTTAAAAAGCTCAGTGGGGAATGCACATTCCTACTTGTTGGACAACTGATTCGCTTTGATGCACATTCCCCATAAGAGCGGAAGTGAAAAGCTGATTGGTCAGATGTGTGCAGGGGCAGAGCTTGCTGGCAAGGCAAGTGCCCCGAACTGCCATGATTGATTTTCGCCACAGCGATCATGCACTCAGGTGATGAAACAGCCTTTTCTCTCTTTTTTTATATTATTTAAGCAGAATATTGCATTTCCGTACCTTGGCTATGCTTTAAAAAAACTGTTCGGTGGTGGCAACTGGTGACAATAAAAACATGAGTAATTCACTCATATGTGCCATCTTGATTTGCAGGCATGCCTGTTTGAACAACAAACCCAGATAGCTTCGCATGCCTGCGATCTTGCCAAAAAATAATTGAGACAAATGAAAGCTGATGCAAATTCACATTAGTGTGCATCAATCCACATTTTATTGCCTCGTATAGACAAGCCCTTTGACTTCTTACCTGTAACAACCCAACAAGAATTTTTAAGTATGAAGAATATTCTTAGAGCCTCCTATCAACCTCAACATTCTATTCTGCAGTCTAAACATGCCCATTTCCCTCAACCATTCCTTAAAATATTGGTTTCTATACATTGACCATCTTCACTACCCTCCTCTGAATCTTTCAGATTTGTCCTTATCTATAATAATAAAAGAGAATGTGTGCCATGTTTCTAAACCTAGAAAACCTAAGGACCCAAAATGTGCCATGGATATTAAGGAAACCTTTGGGGTGTATATTTTTCAGGGTTATTTTTAAAAATTAATTAATTCATTTTATTTAATTCAAATCTGGCTATAACCTGCAGTACCATCTTCATGCACTACGTGCCAGACCATCACTAACCAGGGAAAACAAAGCTGAACCCAAATCTGGAAGATACATTTATTCACAGAGCACAGCTCCATCTGGTGCCATCCTCTACAGCCCCTTCCCTCCACCTTTTCAAATAGTACAAAGAGAAGGTACTGCTATCAATCGTGGATCCCTGGGAGGCTGAGGACTACAGGTTAAGAACCGCTGGTCTAGAATATTCTCCCTGTTAGGGCAGTAAGTGGGGACTAGAGGAGAGTTGTTTTCAGTCTTCTGTCCATATTCTTCATTCCAGTTGACTCTAAACATGTGACCCAGGCTGCCTTCTTGCAAGACAGGATCCGCAGATCAAAATGCCCTTGTTCTAAGCAGGCTTTCCCTTCCTTTTTAGGACAGCCTGACCTGTGATTTGGCAATCATTCTGGGCCAAGGAGTGATTCTGTTCATTTGGAATAAATCATATAATGCATGGAGGGCATGGTAAACCAGTTTCATTTGCTCTCAGGCTAGCTTCCCTTGTTATTAGGTTCTCTCAGATGCAGACCTGTGATTATTTCTCCTGAGACATTTGACTGGAGAGAGACAGAAAGCAGCCCTATTGCATTGGTTGCTGTCAATGGCAATTGGTGGCTCCCATGTGAGTGGGGGTGGTGAATCTGCTCTGGGTTTTAGTCTGAACTTTCAAGGAGCCATTCAAGGTACTGGACCTAATTCAGGGACAAGGTTTAGCACTTTGGATAACTCGTTTTAACTTCTGACTAAAACCTAGAGCAGATCCACTACCCCACTCATAGGGAAGCCTCCATCTGGTGCCATTCTCAGCAGCCCCTGCCCTCTAACTCATTTTTCAAATAGTACAAAGAGAGGGTACTTCTATCTGGAAGCAGGGGACAGAATGAGCAGGGTGAAAGGCTGATAGGGTACCTGGTTGGATGAAGAGAAAGACCATTCAAGAGAGATTGAGAGTGAAAGAGAGAATTGTGCAGGAGAAAGAGAGAAGAGAAAGAACAGAGGGAATGGGGAAGAACAGCAGGCTAATGGGAGGAAAGAACTAAGGGGTTTCTTCTAATCTACTGAAAGCAGATATTTCTGCTAGCCTTTCTTAAAAGTGTGGTGCTCACGTCTGGAGAAGACTCCAGATTTGGTCTGAAAGGTGCTCATGTCTCTCTTCCTCAAAGACAAGCTTTCCAAAAATGCAGTTCTGTTCTATTTGATTTCCATGCTGACTAGAAGAAATGTTGGAACTGGTCAGAGGGAGAATGGAGCTGGGTTGGGTCTCAAGTGGAGAAAAGCAGGAAATTAATTAATTAAACAGGCCAAAGATGTGCTTTAGCTACCGAAGGGGGAAGGTGTTCCTCTGATAATTAAATGCAGAAAACAGGGCATGGGTGGAAATGTACAGCTCTCCAGATGATGGAACATAACTCTCAGCTCAGTTCTCTGTGTGTCTGCTCAGAGGTAAATCCCACTGTAACAACTGCCTGGGCTACAAAGCAAGCTCAGTTCCATGCAACATCTTAACAGAATGTATGGATACATTTTTGGATGTCAGACGATTCTTGCAACTTGATAGGGACCATTCCATGTGCCAGGTGCTCCCCATCTCTGCTCTAGAGCAAAACCAGAGCCATGCTTCTGAAGTACAGTACATTTACTTGGGAATAAGTCCTTCTGGTCCCATAGTGGGCATTGATGGCTGGTGACTTCCACATCATTGGGGTCTTTAGTCTCAGCGTTACAGGAGCTATCCAAATAAATTCAGCATCTTAAACAGCCCCTTTAACGTTCAGACTAAAAACTAAAGAAGATTTGCCACCCCACTGATATGGAAGCCACCAGCCTCCATTGTAATATTTAAAAAAAACAGGCATAACATCACATCTAATAGGCATCTTACATGTGGGAATTTACTGTTGCCTCCATCACAGTTTAACCATGAGTTCTGAGCCTTTGGGCTCAGGCATAAAGTTGCTAGACAACAGCAACCCACAAAAAAGGACAACCCTGACCCACTCTTTTGTATCTGTAATGGAACTTAATCTGCAGGAACCAACATTTTAAAAATAGTGTGGTAATCGAAGGCTTTCATGCCTGGCATCCATAGATTTGCCTTGGGTTTTTTCTGGGCTGTGAGGCCATGTTCTGGTATAGTTTCTTTCTGGTGTTTTGCCTGCATCTGTGGCTGGCATCTTCAGAGAATGGCTGGGTAGGAGTGTGTGTGGAGTTTATATATTGTGGACCCCTAAAAAAGCGCTGTCCGGGGGCAGTGAGGAGAGAGGCACTGGGCTCCAATGGGGGGGGGAGGAGAAGAGAGGAGGGGGCACCGTCCTCCCCCTCCCCACCCAGGGGAAGGTGGCCTCCCCTGTTCGATGGTGTGCTGCCTCCCAGGCAGGTGTCCTCTGGCTCCATGTCTCTGCTGGCAGCCAACGGACCGTGCAGGCCTAGGGTCGCCTTCCCTGCCACCACTGCAGCAGCGCTGCTGCAGGGGGAGGATGACACCCCTCCCTTCTTCTCCTCCCCCCCCCCCCGTTGGAGCTTGGAATCTCTCTCTTCGCTGCCCCCATACAGCGCTTCCTAGGGGTTCACAGCATATAAACTACACACACACTCCTATCCAACCATTCTCTGAAGATGTCAGCCACAGATGCAGGCGAAACATCAGAAAGAAACTATTCCAGAACATGGCCTCAGAGCCTGGAAAAAACAAGGAAAATCTAAGTGTGGTAATCATTATCACAAACATCCTGTGATAAAAGTACAGCTTCAGAGAATAGCTGCAGAAATGCCATCCCTAGCAAAACACAACTCTGGGAGCACAACACAGTTTCTTTCTACTTAAGACAGATGACAGCAGTGTTAAAAAAATATATGTTTTCTGGACTGCAGTTCCCCGAATCCCATAGTCAGCACACTGTATTAGAGTTTGCCTTAAAAGTCTCATCAATGGGGAGCTGCTATTAGGAAAGATGTGGTACTTTCCTTTTGCATGTGCAGCTCTCTCAGAAGGTTTACGGTAGCCCTATTAGTCACAATAAATGAAGAGGTTGTGAGGAGCAGTAACAGGCTACAGTGAGGTATTGTTTTGTACTGTACTGTACATAACAGAGCATGTGACTTGGCTGGGCAAAGAGTGGATCATGTGATAACTGGGAAAGCTCAGCTTCCAGTCCCAGTAGTGTGGGATTGGCAAAAGAGTGAACACACAGCTTGCCTGTATTGGTTCCTTTGCTTTGTTTGGTGGGCATCACCAATATACTTTTTAATTGCTCACCCTCTCTACATTAATTTATATACCAGGATCCACAGAGGACAGCATGGACTTTGGAGTGATTGCTTCCAAGACTGTGTTGCTACTGATTAGCCTCATCTTTTGGGTAAGTAGAAGGAACTTTTCTTCATTTTAGGAAACTTTGCCATCATCTAAGCTCAGAAAAGTTAGGTTTTTTGAACAAAAACTCCCAGAAACCCCAGCAAGTATCTTAGTGGTGGACATGCTGGCCAGGGGATTTTGGGAGTTGTAATCCAAAAAACTATCATTGCCAAGCTCTGTCTGTAGATTGCCATAATCCACAACAGGTGGATAGATATTTGGATTTACATAATACAGCCCTGTGCAAGTGCAGTTGTGAGAAAGCTTTGCTGGGCTCAAGTGTGCCTACTCCTGAGTAAATGCATTTAAGACTAGCCTTAGAGATTGTGAAGACCTGATTTTGTTTGGATGGGAAGCTGCCTAATCGTACACCTGCTGTGATCTTCCCAAACAGAACTTCCTCCTTCTGTACAGGTCGCCACATTTACTATGAGTCCCTGCTCCTGTGCACTTTAAAGCAGCCTGCTGCTCAGAAATTTAAATACAATTCTACACTCACTTGAGGTTGAGTCCCATTTTGTTCAGTGGCCACTGGCCAAGATGTCTGGGGGATTCTGGGAGATACAGTTGAAAAAAGCAACATGCCCATGTTTTGGAGGCACTCAGAGTTGTTGGTGGGTAACCCTCCTTTATCATCTTTACTCTGTATCTCCCCTTTCCTCTCTGCTAAAATCCCCTCCCATTAGGAGTTGTCAGGTGACCCTTATTATAAGGGA
This sequence comes from Gambelia wislizenii, assembly GCA_030847615.1. Lineage (NCBI taxonomy): Eukaryota > Metazoa > Chordata > Lepidosauria > Squamata > Crotaphytidae > Gambelia > Gambelia wislizenii. The sequence continues at coordinate 429,960,731 of JAUMIR010000002.1, read as the reverse complement.
TGTCTTGTACTTGAGGATTGAAAAGCTTTTCCTTTTGTATAGCCTGAATGAGATGCCAACAAATCCCATATTTTTGGGTGTTTCTGGCTTTTCTTCGCAAATGAAGATTCAGGAAGGACTCATCCCGCGCTTTCTGCAAGAACGCTGACGACTAAAAAATCCAATCCGAGATAAACAAGTCCGGTTACAGAAAGCACAGCAGAAGGTCTCCTTGGGTGGTGTTTCCAGGTTGTGATTCTTTCTGCGTTGTCGTTTCTCTTCATGACTTGTTCAGCATGAGTTCTCAAATAAGGCTGCAGCATTGTGGATAGTGCGTCTCCATGCCTCCTGGTGTGAGGCCATGGCGGACCATTGTTGAGATCAATTTGGCTGAGCCTGAGAAGTTGTTTCAGGGAGTCCTTGTATCGCTTTTTTGGAGCGCCCCTCTTATGCTGACCCGTGGCGAGTTCACCGTAGAGTAGTATTTTTGGGAGGCAATGGTCCTCCATCCTAGAAACGTGCCCTGCCCAGAGCAGCTGTGTTCTCAATATCATGGCCTCAATGCTGGTGATACCTGCTTGCTCAAGGACAGCAACATTCGTCACATAGTCAGTCCAGTGTATATTTAGGATTGTGCGTATACAGCGCTGATGAAAGCGTTTGAGGAGTCGTAGGTGGTGGCAATAGTTTTAGGCCCGTCTTAAAGACACCAATGTGTGTGCATCATGTAATTTTGAATGTGAGCAATATGTTCATTTTACAGAGAAACACATAGCTAGGTTAACTGAAATAAACCCTTTCATTTAGTATTTAGGTAGAATAGAAACTTAATAGTTACTTCCTGATTGTCTGCCCTGCATGTCATGAATGTCAACTGTCCCATATAATTGTTGTGAAATCCTGGCAACATGACCTCTCAGTTAGGGGGTGGATGGGAGGAGGTTCTGTTTTCACAAATGGGACTTTTATTTCTCAGCTTCTCTGCTATGTGTGTGGAGAGGGGGGTTGACTTTGGGGAGGGGTAGCAAGCCAGCATGGCATAATGGTTTGAATGTTGGACTACAGTTCTGGAGACCAAGGTTGGCAAGTCACAAAACCAGGTCTTAGGGTTGCCATAAGTCAAAAATAACTTGAAAGCACACAACAACAACAAAGTGGATAGGGAGAAGAAATTTAACCTTTATTTCATTAGTTAGAATTTGTGAAAATAACCTCTCCCAGTTGGCTTTAGGAAGGACACTCCTAGCCATATGCATGGTTGCTTTTTCTGGCAAGACTACTTGTCAGTGAAAAACAGAATGGGCCCAAGCAACACTTGCTGACATTCCTTCTTCTACACTACTATTAGGTGCCCTGTTGTGTTTCCCCCCCTCCACCGACACTCCTGGGAGGGAGGCTAGAGAGACTACCATATATTGAAAGACACAAGAAGCCCCCAAGCTTTTAGGGCTGCTTCATGCAGATAACTATATGCAGAACTTCAAGGTTTGGCAGGTGCTGAACCTCAGAAAATAACTACTGATGAGTTATTTAAGCACTAAGGGGAAATCTCTGGTCATCTAGATCTGAGCTTCGTAAGTCATCTGATGTGAGTTTTAAGGTGTTTTCCCCAGTGTGTCAGGGACTGGCACCATATTTGTGCCATTGGCTTCAGTTGTTTCTTTCTTTGCTGGCAATCTGATGTGGACGAACAGCCAATGGCTCACAGACTGGCATCAGCCCACTTTGAGTGCTACTGCTCTCATTAATCCCTTCTATCATCCCTGACTCTTGGCTATGCAGGCTGAGTCTAAGGTTGCCAGGTGAAATAAGGGACAGAGAACCTATACCTTAAATAGTTGTGTAGAAGAGGGAATTTCAGCTTGTCATACAACCTACCACAGATGTCATACTGAGGATGGAGCAAGCTTGTTTCCTGCTGCTCCCGAGACAAGTCCACAGAGCAGTGGACTCAAACTATAGGAAAAGAGATTCCACCTAAACATTAGGAGGAATTTTCTGACAGTAAGGGCTGTTTGGCAATGGAATGCACTGCTTCAGAGTGTGGTAGAGTCTCCTTCCTTGGAAGTTTTTAAACACAGGCTGGATAGCCATCTGTTGGAAGTGCTTTGATTGAGTATTCCTGCATGGCAGGGGGTTGGACTAGATCACCCTTGTGGTCTCTTCCAACTCTGTGATTTCCTCTTCTGCACAACCATTAAAGTTCAAGGAGCCCTGTCCCGTATTTCACCTGGCAACCTTAGCTGGGGCTGATGAGTGTTGGTGTCTTCTGTTAATTTTTGTTGAATAAATGGAGGGCCCCCATTTATTCAAGGAACAAGAGCATCAGCCATCTCTGCATCTATTCATCTCCATTTGATCAAGTATTCATGACAGAAATGGGAATTGCACATCCCTCCAGATGTTGTTCAACTGCAACTCCCAGCAGTCCTAGCCAGCATTGACCATTTGTGGGAAATGCTGGGAGTTGCAGTCCAAACTTAACTGAAGAACAAACCACTCCATCCCCTGCTTTACAAAGATGGTCCAAACAGAATATTCAGTCTTACAGTTCTTTGTGTGTGAGACTGCAAGCAATGAACTGTAAAGGAGGCACATGTGAGGTGACCTTGATTGTACAGGTGTTCCTTAAGCAAAACCAAAAAAAGGAAGCAAAACTATGCAGTCACTGCACCCACTTCTCTTTTTCACATTTTCTTTAAACCACACCTGTGCTGGCAGCTTCTCAGGGGATTTGGAAAATGAAAGTAGCTAATTCACCTGCAAATGTACTGCTTTACACTGCATGTAGAGGAAGCTACATGTCTGATATGCTTCCCCTGTTCATTCACACACACACCCATACCTTTCTCCCATCACCCCCAATCTAGTGCCATTACTGTCATCGAGCTGTTGTGCCAGGCATATTGGATTTAATTTTTTTTAAAAAAAATCCAAAGCCTTTCCCCACACATTACTGGAGACACATGGGAGCTGTTATCTATATTATCTCCCTGTAACTCAGTGATTTTAACACAGATCTCTCCTCATAATCTACCTTGCAGAGTTGTTGTGAATACTGTATAAGCTGTGGTGGACACACTGTGTATACTTAGCGGTTTGGAGGAAGGGTGGGATTAGAATCTAGTTATCTAAGAACAATCAGGGAACACAAACAACAGCAAAGAGATCTGTAGGCTCCTAATTAGTCCTGCCTGTATACAATAGTTGCATAAGCAGTTATGTGGTACTGTCTACTTTGTCAGTTGCAAAAAGCAACTGTGTTAGTTGGTAAGTACAGTACAGTATATAAATTCATCTGGAACAAGAATGGGAATCATGTGGCCCTCTGGATGTCGTTGCACTCCAGTTCCAAGCAGCTGTAGCCAGCAGAGGCAATAGTGAGGAATGTTGGGAGTTGTAATCCAAAAACATCTAGCGGGTCACATTATTCCCATCCTTGTTCTGGACGAAGTTAATCCGAGCTTCTTGGTTTGTTTGTTACATTGTGCGATGAAGAGCTTCAAAAATATACCCTTTGGCCTACTACTTCCAGAATCCCACAGGAAGCATGCAGGATTCTGGGAATTGTAGTTGAAAACAAACTTTCCCAAACTCCCAGGATAGGATGAGGAGCTGTTGCCTGACAAAGACTCTATATGGCTCCCCAGTCAGCCAGATGTAAGAGCATTGGAGGTTTTCTACCCACATCACACTGGAATACTTGGTAGATCTTATTTTCGTTATCAAGACAATTAAGCATCTCTGAGGTGTCATCAGAATACTTGTTGAGTTTTCTCTTCTTGGTTCAGCACTTAGCTTTGGCTTTTAAAATGCACAGAATAAATTGTGTGTGTGTGCCTTCAAGTTGCCTGTCACCTTACAGTGACTACTGTTCATTAATTTCATAGGGTTTTCTTAGGTCAAACATGTATTTGGCAAGAGCAGCTCAGAAGGCAAGGTGTGGTAAAATTATGCAGGAGCAATGAGAAAATGTCCCCTCCTGCTCCCTCGTGCTTGTGTGTGTGTGTGTGTGTGTGTGTGTGTGTGTGTGTGTATTGACATCAAATCATTTCTTTCAAGTTTGGATCTTCACACAGTTAAAACAGCACCATTCAGTCCCAGATGTGGAAGAACTCCAAGAATGAAAAAGAATCCTTTCCCCCACAAAGTAGCAGAAAAGGTGTGGGGGAGGCAGCCTGATGAGGACTGAGCATGTTCAGCAGCCATGGAATGCTGATAAATCTATGGGAGGGGATGGGAACCAGGAATGGAATGCCATGAAGAGAGCATGGCTATCTTTCTGGTTGGGTGGAGAGCACTCAGTGTTGCAACATTTTGTTGCAGATTCTGTCTGTGCAATGCTCATAAATAGACACATGTCAGTTTAAGCTATAAATCAGCCTTCTTTGGTTTGGTGCCCTCCAGAATGGCCAGTGTTCAAGCATGCTGGAAGCTGTAGTCTGTGGTGTTTCTTCGGATTGATGAAGGATGCAATGTATATTATAGAGCAGTGGTTCTTAACCTGTGGTCCACAGATTTCCAGGGGGTTTGCAGTGTCCTCACAGGGGGGCCGTGAAGGCTTGACAGCTGTTCCTCCCTGCAGTGGAGCATCCATGTGACAGGGGCCAAGGCAAAGGCTGGCTGGCTGGCTGGCAGGCTTGGCCTGCGCATTGCCATTCGATCCACTCCAGCCATAAACTCGCAGGAAGAAGCAGGAGAAAAGTCTTCCCTATCCCTCCAGTGCTTCTGAAGGAATGTTTAATGGATGGTGTAATTGTTTCTTCTTCTTCTTCTTCTTCTTCTTATTATTATTATTATTATTATTGGTTTTAAACCTTGAGAGTGAAGTCTTGGGGAACCACGGCAACAGAAGATATGTAAAGGATGTCCCCGATAAAGAAAAAGTTAAGAGCCACTGTTATAGAGGATTTTAACTATGAACAGAAAAATATGATTTAAATACAGCAGTCAGTGACTGAGTAGGGAAAAAAGGGAAGGGAGTGAGCATTTGCACAGTGGGGTTAAAAAGTCCGGGAGAACACCAGGGACCATTTGAGTGACAGTCATTATGCAGAGCTGGTAAAAGTTCCTTTTTGCCACTACAATTTTCAGACTTTCCCAGTCAGCATGACTGGAGAAATTGTGGGAGTTAGATTGCAAAAAAGCCTCTTGTCAAAAATCTACTTGTTATATATTAATTTGGTTTTTCCCAAATTTTCCCCAAAAAATAAAGTCCAGAGTTACCTTTTTGGACTAGAACTCACAGGATTTCACCAGCCAGCATGCTGGTTGGGGGATTCTGGTAGCTGTACTCCAAAAAGTAACACACACACACGCACACAGAAGCTCTGCAATTATGATTCTTGCCTTGCTTGGTAGGGCTAACTTAAGGGAGAATGATTGTAGTTGTTTCCTTAAAATGTTTGAAGTGCGCTTGTCAAGAAATGGCATTAGTCACTTTGGAACTTTCCAGTTGTGTGGAGTGGTGACAAGTTCGATTAAATCTCTCAGAATGGCTAATGTGTTGTGTTAAAGAGAATATTTGAACCCTGCTGGGTTACATCCAAAAGCCTGTCCAGTCCAACGTAGTTTTCACAGTTGACCAACCAGATGCCCATAGGAAACCAACAAGCACTCTGTGTCCTACCTCCCTAAATGGATATTTAGCAAGTGAGCCTAGAGGTTATCTCCATAAATTTGCCTGATCTCTTTAATCTGTCCAAGTTGGTAGCTATCACCATATCTTGTAGCAGTGTAGCCTATCTGGAATGGAAAGGAGTATTTCCTTTTGTCAATCCTGCATGTATGGTATTTGATAGGATGTTCCTGGATTCTAATTATTATTTATTTATACCCCGCTCTTCAGCCACAAGGCTATCAGACCAGCTTACAAATTGTTTTAAGCAATAGCAGTTTACACATCTACACTGCATTAAGCAGTTTCCAATGTGTGTTAGCTAATTTTACAATGGGTGGAAGATACTACCCTGGTATCTTTCTCCATGAGAGCCAGCATGGCATAGTGGTTTGAGTGCTGGACTACGACTCTGGAGACCAGGATTTGAATCCCCACTCAGCCATGAAAACCTACTGGGTGACCTTGGGTGAGTCACACATTCTCAGCCTCACAAAATCCCATGATAGGTTTGCCTTAGGGTCATCATACGTGGGACTTGAAGGAACACAACAACAATAATCTTTCTCCATACTATGCATGGTTTCTACAGACTTTGCCCAAAACTTTAGTTTTTTCCTGTTAGTTCTCTTTAATTGGTGAGCAGAGAAAATAGGGTATTTAACCTTCAAATAACCCTATAGTCCAGTGGCTCTTAACATTTTCTTCTAGCAGGGACTCCTTTTAAATATCTTTTGTTGCCATGAACCCCCAAAACTTAACTCAAGATTTAAAACAACAACAATAATATCTAACACCCTCCCCCATCCATTAAACCTTCCCTCAGAGGCACTGGAGTGGGAGGGAAGACTTTTTTTCTTGCTTCTTCCTGCAAGCCTTTGGCTGGAGTGGATTGAATGGTCCGCAGACCAAGTCAGCAAGCCAGCCAGCCTTTGCCTTGGGTCCTGTCACGTGGGCTGAGCAGCCATCAATTCTTCACAGACCCCTGTGAGGACATTGTGGCCCCCTGGGTGTCCACAGACCATTAGTTAAGAATCACTGCTATAGTTGTGTATACTGAGCCATGCACTTTGCAAGCTTTTGAACAGAATTCATCCCTGTGTTTTTCAGGCTGTGCAATTCTTGTGCTTGTTGGGAACATTCCCAAATTGGTATGAATTACCCTTTTTGACCTTGCCCCACTCCACTTTGGCCCTACCCACTGCTGGAAAGGGCATGTGCACACTCAGGGATCCATCCCAGATGGGAATTTGGCACTGAACCAAAAATAGTTCCTAACTTCTGCTCTATCCTAATGCCACACCTTCCTTACTCTTCCACACACACTAAGGTCTCTTTTGCACTGCACAATTACAACACTTTGATACTACTATAATTGCCATGGCTATATCCTAAGGAATCCTGGGATTTGTAGCTTGGTGAGTCACTAGAGTTCTCTGACAAAGAATTCTAAAGACCTCACCAAACTACAAATCCTAGCATTCTATAGGCAGGGCCATGGCAGTTGAAGTGGTAAGTGTTATAATTATATACAGATGGCTGTCCACTTTCACAGAGCACAAGACTCCAAAGAAAATGAAAAAAATGTGAACATAAATTTCAAACAGTATTTTTTTTAAACTGAGAAAACACTTCTCTAGGAATCTCTAGGTCCTCCAGTGTGAGTCTATGGTCAATTTCTGACCATAGAATCACATTGGAGGACCTACAAATGCCTAGAGAAGTCTTCTCTCTAGGAATTTCTAGGTTTTCCAGCATGGCTTTATTTATTTATTTATTTATTTATTTATACCCTGCTCTTCAGCCACAAGGCTATCAGAGCGGCTTACAAATTGTTTTAAGCAATAGCAATTTACACATCTACACTGCATTAAGCAGTTTCCAATGTATGTTAGCTAATTGCCCCCAAAAGCCGGGTACTCATTTTACCAACCTACGAAAGGATGGAAGGCTGAGTGAACCTTGGAGCCTCTGGAATTGAACGTGCAACGTGGTGAGTTGCAGTACTGGCATTTAACCACTATGCCACCAGGGCTCCCTACCTTTGGTGGACATTGACCATAGAATTATGCTGGAAGACCTATAGATGCCTATAGAGAACCTATTAATCAAATTCATGAATGCTTAACCCACAAATGTGCAGGGAGAACTGTAGTGTGAAAGAGACTTAATGTCATAGCTTTTCTACATAGCAAAATTATTCAAGCCCCATAGCAATTTGGGTAATAGCTAGTTTTATTTCAAAATCCATATTGTGGTAGTGTGTTTATTAAGCAGACCAAAAAGACCAAAAAAAATATCTGTGTAAGCTTTTGAAATCACAGTCTTCATCATCAGGTAAAGATGTTTTTTAAAAAGGGAATGGAATGGGAAAAAATGGCAACCACAGAGTCACATAGTCTGCACTTTGCTTTGCAGTCCTATAGTCTGGTGTCTATTACATTAGACTTATCAGGTTACTCCCTCATGTTCCCTGGACTTGCTGGGAACAGGTAAGATAATAAAACAAAAGCAATAAAAATGCTGCTCCCTTTTGAAAATAACATTTTAAAACAAAACTTTGGAAAAGTCACACATGTCTCTATTCAGTAAGAAAGATTGCAGACCCCTTTATAGGTGGAGAGCAAAGGGTTTTTTAGGCAGAAACAAAAAGGTACTCTCATATTTGGATGATGCCAGTTTGGGAATTGCTACACTATGGGTTTCGGGAAAAATTAACTGGAGGCCCTTTCACAGTATACTGTTATAGCACTATGGTTCCACTGTAACTGTTATGACTATATCCTCTGGAGTCTGGAGTTTGTACTGTACTTTGTGGAGGCAGTAGAGCTCTCTGACAGAGAATTCTACATCCTTCTCTTTAAAGAAGGATATTAACAAGCTGGAAGGTGTCCAGAGGAGGGCAACCAAAATGGTGAAAGGTCTGGAAGCCATGCCTTCTGATGAGCTGGGTATGGCTAGCCTGAGGAAGAGAAGGTTAAGAGGTGATTTTTTGTGGGTTTTTTTCCAGGCTGTGAAGCCATGTTCTGGAAGAGTTTATTCCTAACGTTTCACCTGCATCTGTGGCTGGCATCTTCAGAGAATGATGGTGTAGGGGGTGTTTGGGGTTTATATATTGTGAGTCCCTGTTGGAGAAGATATGTACCTTTGTGTATTTGGATAGCTAGTTCCTGGGGGGAGATATGCAAGGAGGATTAGTGTCTGTTTGGCTCATGGTCCACTGTCTGCTGGGAATCGCCTTATCCCTGGGAGGAGTTCATTTGCATGTGTTGTGTTTTGATTTTGGTGTTTTTCAGGACTGATAGCCAAACTTTGTTTACTTTTAGGGTTTCCTCCTTCCTGTTGACATCCAGGTGTTTGTGGATTTCAATAGCTTCCCTGTGCATTCTGACATGATAGTTGTTGGCCTGGTCCAGATGCCAGACACAGATTTCTGCAGGCAAAACATTAGGAATAACTCTTCCAGAACACAACCTCACAGCCTGGGAAAAAAAAATGCACGAAAAACCTATGGATGTCAGCCGAGAAAACTTTTGACTTCATGTTAAGAGGTGACATGATAGTCATGTTTAAATACTTGAAGGGATGTCATATTGAAGAAGGAACAAGCTTGTTTTCTGCTGTTCCAGAGACTAGGACATTGAGCAATGGATTCAAACTATAGGAAAAGAGATTTCACCTAAATATTAGGATCAACTTCCTGATGGTAAGAGCTGTATGACAGTTGAATACACTGCCTTGCAGGTTTTTAAACAGAGGCTGGATGGCCATCTGCCAAGAATGTATTGATTCTGTATTCCTGCAGGGGTTTGGACTGGATGGCCCTTGTGGTCTCTTCCAATTCCATGATTCTAAGCTGCAAATCCCAGGATTCCAGAGGATGTTGCCATGGCAGATGGAAGTGGAATCATAGTGCTTTAATTCTTTAGTGTTAAAGGGCCCTGAGCCTCAGATGCCAGTGAGTGGATTTTCGAAAGTCCCAGTGTCTGTCATCTTCCACCCTTCTCTGGGAAAAGACCAAGGAGATTATCAGACAACCTAAATATGGTGTTACATGAACACCAGGAGATCACTAAAGGGCTTGTTTTTCACATGACGTTGTCCCTGTGTTGTTGTTGTTGTTTTGATTATTTATACCCCGTTCTTCAGCCACAAGGCTATCAGAGCGGCTTACAAATTCTTTTAAGCAATAGCTATTTACACACCTACACTGCATTAAACAGTTTCCAATGTGTGTTAGCTAATTGCCCCCACAAGCTGGGTACTCAGTTTACCGACCTATGAAAGAATGGAAGGCTGAGTGAACTTTGGAGCCCGCTGGAATCGAACTTGCAACGTAGTGACTTGCAGTACTGGCATTTAACCACTGCGCCACCAGGGCTATGCTCCCATGTTGGTCCCGTTTCACCCTTGTTGCTTTTTATTCACGGCTTAAGCTGTGAATAAATCGCCTGTTCCGTTTCTATGACGGAATGACGGTCAAGTGAAAAGATGCCCCATTATGCTGGCATGATGCCAGTGTGACTGGGAGGTCCGTTCCAGAACACTTCCAGGTGTGATCAGAACATCCAGGTGAGCGACACCCCTTTTTGTACCTTCCCCGGGTTACTTGGGGTTTTTAAAGTGTGTTTTTGTGCTTGCTGTCATTTTAAAACGTGTATTTCACTTTTTATTTTTAAATTTCCCCCGCGCTTGTCCTCTTGCGAGAACGGCTTGGGATTTCAAGTCAGGAAGTAAATGCAACTTTGGAGAGCTGCATTCACTCCTGGGCTGCTGAGGGGGAGGGAGCATCATTGGTAAGGTAAGGAGATTATGGTAAGGAGATTTTCAGACAACACTGTTATGGTGTTACTATTCCACTTTATTTGCTCTGGCTGCCTCCTGTTGAATCCTGGGATTTGCAGTTTAGGGAGGGGCATTTACATCTCTCAGCCAAAGAGATATTAGGCCTCACTAAACTACAAACCCCAGAATTCCACAGGAGGAAGCCAGAGCAGATAATAGTATACTATTAACTGGCAGTGGAATAGTAACACTATAACAGTGTAGTCTGAAAATCTCCTTAGCGTAAATCTGTTCGTTATTGTGCCGCGACAGGGATGGGGGGGGGAGGGAAAGGAGATGGTGAGACGGGGATGAAGCTATTTTTGTCCCAGTCTGAAAATCTCCCAATACTGAGCAATGGGCAAACTAATTATCACACTACATTGTTATAGTACTATTATTCCACTTTAACTGCTCTGGCTGCTTTCTGTGGAATCCTGGGATTTAAAGTTGAGGGAGGGGCATTTGGAATTCTCAGACAGAGAGCTCTTAGGCCTCACTAAACTACAATCCCCAGAATTCCACAGGAGGCAGCCAATGCAGTTAAAGTGGAATAATAGCACTATAACAGTGTAGTGCAGAGGTTCTCAACCTGTGGGTCCCCAAATGTTGTTGGACTACAGTTCCCAAGAGCCCTCTGAGGTCTCACCTTGACAGCTAGGTGGTCCTCCCAGTCATTAGTGAGACTGTGAGTTCAATCCTACAGCCTCAGTAATGACTGGGAGGACCACCTGGCTGTTAAGGTGAGACCTCAGAGGGCTCCTGGGAACTGTAGTCCAACAACATCTGGGGACCCACAGGTTGAGACCCACTGGTGTAGTGTGATAAAATCCACATGACCATCATGTTGACACCATCAATATTGATACTTATAGGCCTGATGTTGAGGGATGCCTATGTTGCATTAGTAATCCCTGACCCTTTAAGGATGCACCGACCAGAGCAGGTGTTGGAATAGGGCTCCCTCACCAAGTTGCTCCCCCCCACACACACACTCCATCGTTCCAAACAAACAGAGAGAGATAAGGAGTAAGTCAGAGGCTGCGTTTACACGGGCGAATATTCCCCTAAATATACCGCAAAGATTCCTCATTGTTCCCACGCATCACGCCTCATTCAGAGTGGTGGGAGAGGTAAGAAAACCCCCAAATATAGCGTCTCAGGGGATGTTGGTTATTTTGCTGACTTATTTGAAAAGTAGCACGAATTTGCACTATATTGATTGTGTAAACAACTATTTTGCTAACGGCCATGTGAATTACAAGCAATCTTTCTGATGCATTCACAGCAGAGCTTTGCTGTGATTGGTTAAAGTCACCAGGGAGGGATTTGGACAAGGAGGACATGGAGGATGAAAGTACTATACCCATCCCATCTGCCCAGCTGTTTCTTGCTTGGCTGCTCCTTCTGTGTTTGTGTGTGTGTGTGTGTGTGTGTGTGTGTGTTCATTTGTTGGTTCCCTTGCCCTGCTGAGATCCCGTTTGTCTCTTTCCTTCCCTCCCTCCTCGGTATCTTCCTGCTTGGTTGCGTCTCTCTCTGGGGCCAGTTCCACGACAGGAAAAAGTTCGCAAGATTCTGGATTACCGTTCTTTCGCATCAGGAGTGCATAAATCACACGAATCCTGGCATATTCGGAAGATGCAGCCAGATGCAGCCACTTTCGGTTTTCCTTAGTTCACACAGGCAAAGGTGGGGGGGGGGATCGCCTCCAGATGATTAAAGCCAGGCAGGAGGCAGGGAGGGAGCAAGGAGGGGCTCATGGAGACCATAAATAATGAGAGGGAAGAAAAGGACAAACAAACAAAATATCGAAAGAGCGATCTGTCAACTTTCCCGTCTTCCCCAGCCCCGAAAGGCTTCTATAAAGAAAGGAGTGAATGAAAGCACGAACAAGCGAAAGCATGGTGGAGCGATTTCTTTCCCTTCCCTTCCCACATGCACACACAAACACACACCACAGAAGCAGGGGGCTAGTCTCATTCCTGATTGTTTTCCCTGCTTCCGAAGCCTTGAATAAAGGCAAGGGAAGGGAAGGACAAACAAACAAAAGGATGAACATGTGATCGGCTGTTTCCCCGCACACACGAATGCACACACACACACACACACTCACACCAGTGAAGCAGGGGCTAGTCCCGATCATCTTCTCAACCCCCAAAGCCTTCCTTTGAAACAGACAGGAAGGGCTCAGAGCAGATTTTCCAAAGTGGGCTGCAAGCAGAAGAAGGGTGAATTCTTCTCTCCAACCCCTCAGTCTATTCAGATAAAGCAGAATGGTCACTCCAACCAATCAGGATTCAGCTCTCCTCACAGTAATTCGAAAAGGTCGATGCCAGTTTACACGATGGTTAGTTCCCATGACAAATTACAGTTGCCCCTCCACATTCGCGAACTTGGCATTCGCGGTTTTGAATAATCGCGGATTTTGGGAGGGCCCCCGCCCTCCCAAAAGCCGCAATATGTGGCCTCTAAAGGCCCCGTTAAGGCCTTGGGTGGGAGGGGGGAGGGCCAGGGAGGACTTCAGGGGCCACCGGAGACGCTCCGGAGGCCCCATGAAGGCCTGGGGAGGGGGTGGGGAGGGCCTGGGAGGCCTTCACGGGACCTCCGGAGACGCTCCAGAGGCCCCATGGAGGCCTGGTGACGGGGTGGAGAGGGCCGGGGAGGCCTTCACAGGCCCTCCGGAGATGCTCTGGAGGCCACATGAAGGCCTGGGGAGGGGGTGGAGAGGGCCGGGGAGGCCTTCACAGGCCCTCCGGAGATGCTCCGGAGGCCACATGAAGGCCTGGGGAGGGGGTGGAGAGGGCCAGGGAGGCCTTCACGGGACCTCCGGAGACGCTCTGGAGGCCCCATGAAGGCCTGGGGAGGGGGTGGAGAGGGCCGGGGAGGCCTTCACGGGACCTCCGGAGACACTCTGGAGGCACCATGAAGGCCTGGGGAGGGCCGGAGAGGCCTTCACGGCACCTCAGGAGACGCTCCGGAGGCCCCATGAAGGCCTGGGGAGGGAGTGGGGAGGGCTGGAGAGGCCTTCACAGGACCTCCGGAGACGCTCCGGAGGCCCCATGAAGGCCTGGGGAGGGGGTGCAGAGGGCCGGGGAGGCCTTCACGGGACCTCCGGAGACGCTCCGGAGGCCCCATGAAGGCCTGGGGAGGGGGTGCGGAGGGCCGGGGAGGCCTTCACGGGACCTCCGGAGACGCTCCGGAGGCCCCGTGAAGGCCTGGGGAGGGGGTGCGGAGGGCCGGGGAGGCCTTCACGGGACCTCCAGAGACGCTCCGGAGGCCCCGTGAAGGCCTGGGGAGGGGGTGCGGAGGGCCGGGGAGGCCTTCACGGGACCTCCAGAGACGCTCCGGAGGCCCCGTGAAGGCCTGGGCAGGGGGTGGGGAGGGCTGGGGAGGTGATCATGGGGCCTCCGGAGATGCTCCGGAGGCACCATGAAGGCCTGGGGAGGGAGTGGGGAGGGCCGGGGAGGCCTTCACAGGACCTCCGGAGACGCTCTGGAGGCACCATGAAGGGCTGGGGAGGGAGTGGGGAGGGCCAGGGAGGCCTTCACGGGACCTCTGGAGATGCTCCGGAGGCCCCATGAAGGGCTGGGGAGGGGGTGGGGAGGGCTGGGGAGGCCTTCACGGGACCTCCGAAGACGCTCCGGAGGCCCCATGAAGGCCTGGGGAGGGGGTGGGGAGGGCTGGGGAGGCCTTCACAGGACCTCCGGAGACGCTCTGGAGGCACCATGAAGGGCTGGGGAGGGAGTGGGGAGGGCCAGGGAGGCCTTCACGGGACCTCTGGAGATGCTCCGGAGGCCCCATGAAGGGCTGGGGAGGGGGTGGGGAGGGCTGGGGAGGCCTTCACGGGACCTCCGAAGACGCTCTGGAGGCACCATGAAGGCCTTGGGTGGGAGGGGGGAGGGCCAGGGAGGACTTCAGGGGCCACCGGAGATGCTCCGGAGGCCCCATGAAGGCCTGGGGAGGGGGTGGGGAGGGCCGGGGAGCCCTTCACGGGACCTCCGGAGACGCTCCGGAGGCCCCATGGAGGCCTGGTGACGGGGTGGAGAGGGCCGGGGAGGCCTTCACAGGCCCTCTGGAGATGCTCCGGAGGCCACATGAAGGCCTGGGGAGGGGGTGGAGAGGGCCGGGGAGGCCTTCACGGGACCTCCGGAGACGCTCTGGAGGCCCCATGAAGGCCTGGGGAGGGGGTGGAGAGGGCCGGGGAGGCCTTCACAGGACCTCCGGAGACACTCTGGAGGCACCATGAAGGCCTGGGGAGGGCCGGAGAGGCCTTCACGGCACCTCAGGAGACGCTCCGGAGGCCCCATGAAGGCCTGGGGAGGAGGTGGGGAGGGCTGGAGAGGCCTTCACAGGACCTCCGGAGACGCTCCGGAGGCCCCATGAAGGCCTGGGGAGGGGGTGCAGAGGGCCGGGGAGGCCTTCACGGGACCTCCAGAGACGCTCCGGAGGCCCCGTGAAGGCCTGGGGAGGGCGTGTGGAGGGCCGGGGAGGCCTTCACGGGACCTCCAGAGACGCTCCGGAGGCCCCGTGAAGGCCTGGGCAGGGGGTGGGGAGGGCTGGGGAGGTGATCATGGGGCCTCCGGAGACGCTCCGGAGGCACCATGAAGGCCTGGGGAGGGAGTGGGGAGGGCCGGGGAGGCCTTCACGGGACCTCCGGAGACGCTCTGGAGGCACCATGAAGGGCTGGGGAGGGAGTGGGGAGGGCCAGGGAGGCCTTCACGGGACCTCTGGAGATGCTCCGGAGGCCCCATGAAGGGCTGGGGAGGGGGTGGGGAGGGCTGGGGAGGCCTTCACGGGACCTCCGAAGACGCTCCGGAGGCACCATGAAGGCCTGGGGAGGGAGTGGGGAGGGCCGGGGAGGCCTTCACGGGACCTCCGGAGACGCTCCGGAGGCCCCATGAAGGCCTGGGGAGGGGGTGGGGAGGGCTGGGGAGGCCTTCACAGGACCTCCGGAGACGCTCTGGAGGCACCATGAAGGGCTGGGGAGGGAGTGGGGAGGGCCAGGGAGGCCTTCACGGGACCTCTGGAGATGCTCCGGAGGCCCCATGAAGGGCTGGGGAGGGGGTGGGGAGGGCTGGGGAGGCCTTCACGGGACCTCCGAAGACGCTCCGGAGGCCCCATGAAGGCCTGGGGAGGGGGTGGGGAGGGCTGGGGAGGCCTTCACAGGACCTCCGGAGACGCTCTGGAGGCACCATGAAGGGCTGGGGAGGGAGTGGGGAGGGCCAGGGAGGCCTTCACGGGACCTCTGGAGATGCTCCGGAGGCCCCATGAAGGGCTGGGGAAGGGGTGGGGAGGGCTGGGGAGGCCTTCACGGGACCTCCGAAGACGCTCTGGAGGCACCATGAAGGCCTTGGGTGGGAGGGGGGAGGGCCAGGGAGGACTTCAGGGGCCACCGGAGATGCTCCGGAGGCCCCATGAAGGCCTGGGGAGGGGGTGGGGAGGGCCGGGGAGCCCTTCACGGGACCTCCGGAGACGCTCCGGAGGCCCCATGGAGGCCTGGTGACGGGGTGGAGAGGGCCGGGGAGGCCTTCACAGGCCCTCTGGAGATGCTCCGGAGGCCACATGAAGGCCTGGGGAGGGGGTGGAGAGGGCCGGGGAGGCCTTCACGGGACCTCCGGAGACGCTCTGGAGGCCCCATGAAGGCCTGGGGAGGGGGTGGAGAATGCCGGGGAGGCCTTCACGGGACCTCCGGAGACACTCTGGAGGCACCATGAAGGCCTGGGGAGGGCCGGAGAGGCCTTCACGGCACCTCAGGAGACGCTCCGGAGGCCCCATGAAGGCCTGGGGAGGAGGTGGGGAGGGCTGGAGAGGCCTTCACAGGACCTCCGGAGACGCTCCGGAGGCCCCATGAAGGCCTGGGGAGGGGGTGCAGAGGGCCGGGGAGGCCTTCACGGGACCTCCAGAGACGCTCCGGAGGCCCCGTGAAGGCCTGGGGAGGGGGTGTGGAGGGCCGGGGAGGCCTTCACGGGACCTCCAGAGACGCTCCGGAGGCCCCGTGAAGGCCTGGGCAGGGGGTGGGGAGGGCTGGGGAGGTGATCATGGGGCCTCCGGAGACGCTCCGGAGGCACCATGAAGGCCTGGGGAGGGAGTGGGGAGGGCCGGGGAGGCCTTCATGGGACCTCCGGAGACGCTTTGGAGGCACCATGAAGGGCTGGGGAGGGAGTGGGGAGGGCCAGGGAGGCCTTCACGGGACCTCTGGAGATGCTCCGGAGGCCCCATGAAGAGCTGGGGAGGGGGTGGGGAGGGCTGGGGAGGCCTTCACGGGACCTCCGAAGACGCTCTGGAGGCACCATGAAGGCCTGGGGAGGGAGTGGGGAGGGCCGGGGAGGCCTTCACGGGACCTCCGGAGACGCTCCGGAGGCCCCATGAAGGCCTGGGGAGGGGGTGCGGAGGGCCGGGGAGGCCTTCACGGGACGCTGTTGCTTCGAAATGCGTGGAAACTATCAGGCTTCTTGTCGCATTCTTTGAGGATTTATTTTGCCATGTAAATGACCCCACTGTGTGTGTATGTTCATTCATTCCTTCCCTCGCCCTTCTGAGATCCCGTTTCTCTTTCCCTCCCTTCCCTCCTCGGTATCTTTCTGCCTGGTTGCTGCCAGCTGAAAAATCCCTTAGGTAACTAGCCTCTATCTCTCTCTCTCTCTTTCTCTCCCGATCAGCCCCCTCTCTCCCCTCCTTCACTCATACACTGAGTGGGCTGGCAAAGCCTTATATCAAGAAGCTTCTTTGTCGAATGCTTTGTTAACTGGGGTATGCCTGTACTGTACCTATGTGTCCTCCCAGTGGGAGGAGGGGTAGAACTTTGGGAGGAAACAGCAATAAGAAGCTTTTCCCACTAGCTCACCCCACTAGGGATGAGAACTTCCAGATAGCTCTGTGGCCACAAACAACTTCAATTGCTATCTTTAATTAGTGATGCAAGGTAAAGTTTAAATACTCTGCATGGAACTGTGCTGTGTTTTGCAAGCAAGAAGGCTGGTTGCAGCTTGCTTTGCTGTCTGTGCTTCGGAGGCCACGCCCCCTGCACCTTTGCCTGTCTGAACCAGAAAGCGAAAAAGTAAACATAGCAACTGAATCCCCCATAAATCGTGTAAACTGACGGGCACTGGTGCGAAAAAGCGCTAAAGCGCAAATTGCCGCAATAAAACCTGCTGTGTAACTGAAACCATAGATTCTTCTCTGTCCTGCTCATTCTGTTCCATTGGGAAGGCAAACTCTTGTATGACCAGGATTCAGTCTGATCTGTGATTGAGCAAGCAGGTGAGAATTCCCAATGAGGAGGGGTTCTCTGTGCAGGTGGATTCTGGTGGCTGGCCAGCCAGAACTTTCTGTCTCTATTTAAAACGTCATTTAGAGCAATGGCTCATAATCTTTTCTTTAGCAGGGACCCCCTTTAAATATCTTTTGTTGCCACGGACCCCCAAGACTTAACTGAAGATTTAAAACCCTAACAATAATAACAAAAATACCTGATGATGATGATGATGATACATTACACTATCCATTAAATCAGCAATGTGCAGGCCAAGCCAGCCAGCCTTTGCTTGGGCTCCTGTCACATGGGCTGAGCAGCCTTAAAGCCTTCACGGACCCCCTGTGAGGACATTGCGGCCCCCTGGGGGGGGTCCGTGGACTACAGGTTAAGAATGACTGGTTTAGAGGATGGCTTACCCACTTTTAAATGCCAGGTGTCTGCTTTGAAAGATATTCAATAAGACAGTGTTTGGAGTAAAAAGAACACATTTTCCCTATAATTCTATTAATAGCTGTAGCCAGACTGACCCATTTGGAATTCCTGAGGCAAAGTATGTGACTCCTGGGCAAATGAAGACCACCCACCATCAAAACAAACTACTGGGTTATACTAAATTATGTTTATTGCACCTTTTAATTATTATTCAATAATAGTTATTAATAATGTTATTTATTAAGTATTACTTAATAATTAGTTGAGAGGTGCAAAGATAGTTTGTTCCACTTTTGTTTCAACAGTTAGTTGAAAGATACAATAGATGAAATACATACTGTACACTAAAACTACTGTAATTATTAATATGAAAGCAGCTTCGGGTAGTCATTGCATTGCAAACATCCTACACATTGTAATAACCTATTTTTGCTTAGTACCTAGATGATGTCAGTAGTTATCATCCAGTCTCGCAAAAAGTTTCCTGAACTTCCAACACAATGGGGAAGTTCTCAAAACATTTAAGGAAAGAAAATCCTGTTAACTTTGCTTCCAGTTGTTTGTTTGGAAAGGTTGTGTGTTACTTGTTTAGTTTTTAATGTTTTTTTGGGGGGGATTGCACACATACAACTACAGTTGTCCCTCCACATTCACAGATTTGACATTCACGGATTTGAATATTCACGGCTTGAAAATATTCTTTAAAAATAATAATCCTAAGAGCAAACCTTGATTTTGCCATCTTATATAAGGGACACCATTTTGCTATGCCATTGCATATAATGGGACTTGAGTATTCACGGATTTGGGTATTCACGGGGGGTCCTGGAACCAAACCCCAGCGAATGTGAAGGGACAACTGTAGACAGAAGCCTCTTCCTGTTCTGTAAACTGAATGAGTGCGTACCCAACAACATTTCACTGATGAAAACTGAGACAGGTGTGGCCAAGCGACATCAGAGTGTGGTCAAGATGGGAAAAGTTATTAATGAGGAAGAACAGACAAACTAGGAGAGGCTGCAGTAGTTTGCTTTTGCCTGAGACTATTGGGAAGGACAAGACTCTGACTTCTCTTCTACTCCCCCTCCTACTGCGTTAATGAAGTACAAACTGTTTTTACACTTTGCACTCAGTTTGCACCAACAGAAATAAGCTGAGGGCAAAAGGGGAAAGTGGGAAGAGAAGAGAGAAATGGGACATTTGAAAGGCTGCTGAGAAAATGGGATGATAGAGGATTAATCAGGACTATCCCTGACAAATTGGGACAACTTGAGGGTCTGTCACTGCATCTGGCTACAGAAGGTGCAGGATTGAACTGACGGTGTGCTCATCTTTCCAGGACAAGCTTTGTCCTGGAAATGCAACTAGGACTGGAAAATGATCTCTGTGTTAGTTTCCATCTGTTTCTTTTTTTTAAAAAAGGAAGCATGTATAATATGAATACATAAAATGAGGCTTATACTCCCTGGGATCTGTGGCCTAGACAAACTTACGAAGTCTGTTTAGATTTGGGTGCTTTACACAACTTCTTGCATGACTGGTTTCCAATGCAAACTGAAACAATGTGCTCTGAATTACTCTCCAGTTAGCCAGAGGCTTTGGGGTCATACTCTTTGCTTGTACAGCAATGCCCTTCTTGTCTAATTTTCCACCAGGGAGGCAGAAAACAAGAACAACAGCCCCAAACTGGGCCTTGGAGTACAGTGTACAAAAACTATCTCCATTCATAACCAGAACCAAAAGCATCTTAGGGCCTCCAGTTCATCAGTGTTCATTCATTTCTAGTACCTGAGATTTTGTCCTTTTATTTTCTCACAGAATGAATTGTTTTTCTTGCTCTACCAGGATCTTCCAGGAAAACCAGAAGCACTGATTTTAACTGTAGGGGAGAATGCTGAAGATGAGTAATTTTTACTGGCCATAGTCAGGCACAGGCACATATTCCTATACCTGTACTTAGAGGATGTTTCTCATGGAAAATACATTTCTAATACTTCCATTTCCAACCAATTTTTGTACCGATGCTGCACATTACCTTTTATGCAGATGACAGCTAAATTAGTTTGCAGACTCATTCAAGTCAAGCAAGATTTATAATGAACATGTTGGAGTTGCATTTTCCCCCATTCCACCTTTCTCACTGCATTTTTACACACAAACCACCTACAAAGAGTCTGCTAGCACTCCTTGTGTTGTCTGTTTAACGTAATCAAATGAATCCTAGCTACAAATATATTAATAATTTAACTGGTTTATTAACAGTGTTCTGTGCAGATCCCTGGCAAAGCTGTTAGCACAGGCCTGCAGCAGAGATTTTCTTACGCCAGGCTTCCCTAGCCTCATGCTCTTTAGAATGTGTTGGATTATGTTGGTTAGGGGATTCTGGGAGCTATAGTCCAACACAAATGGGGCAAGAATGGAGGAATCAGAACACTGCAATTAATTCTATACTCAACATACAACATACTCAAAGGCATGCTAGAATAGTCACTTTAAAAAAGCAGTTTCCTGAATATTAAAGGAGGAAAAAACATGGTTTATGCATTGCTAGAAGACATTCCCTTCCCCTCCAATCAGTAATATTATGAGATTTAGTCACAAAAATCACAGTAGCTGGTCATCAAACAGGTGTAGTTGGCATCCTGCGTACAGCCTTCTAAAAAAATTTTGCAGAAATGTATCATCAGATACCACTGGAAAAGAGTCCATTTTCAGACTGGCTAGTATTTATTTAATTAATGTATTGTTGTTGCATGCCTTCAGGTCATTTCTGACTTGCAATGACCCTAAGGTGAACATAGCATGTGGTTTTCTTGGCAAGATTTGTTCAGAGGAGGATTGCCTTTCTCTGAGGCTGAGAGAGTGTGACTTGCCCTAGGGCACTCAGTGACTTTCCATGGCTGAATGGGGATTTGAACCCTGGTCCCCAGAGTCATAGTCCAACACTCAAACCACGACACTGCCCCAGCTCTTTTTATGTATGTATATCCCACCCTTTCCCCAAAATGGAACCCAAAGTGGCTTACAATATAAATTAAAACCAGATAGCCAAAACAATATGTAGTAGTAGTTGTGTGTCTTCAAGTTGTTTCCAATTTGTGGCAATCCTAAGACAACCCTATCATGGGGCTTTTTTGGCAAGATCTGTTGAGAGTGGGGGTGGGTTGCCTTTGCTTTTCTCTGAAGCTGAGAGAGTGTGACTTGCCTAAATGGTTTTCTATGTAATACAAAAGTTTAAAAAGCATTTAAAAACCAATCCAATTAAAATACAGATTTAAAGCAATTAGAAACACATTCAATACATAGTCACACACATTAAGAAATACAGCTAGCCCACTGAATATCTTTTTGTCCCAACCAAAGGCTTGAAGGCCTGTTGAAATAAGGATGTCTTTGCCTGCTTTCGAAAAGAAAGGGGCTTACCATACTCTGAAATGAAGTAGCAGTGCTGCAGAAAGGTTCCATCTTCTGTGCTGTCTTACTGCATTACGTCGTTGTTCTTCCAGTGTTCTGCCGTTCTGGTCCCATGGGAGACCGAGGTAAAAACCATGTCTTTTGCTAATGGGTTTTTCTGGTTAGCAAAAATATGTGGTTTTACCTTGGTCTCCCACAGGAAAAGAATGACATGATGGCATCGTGCAGTGTGGCAGCACAGAAGACAGAACCTCCCTGGTGCATGGCCACTTTTCTTTGGAGTGCGGTAAGTCCTAAAGTAGAGATGGGGCCAGCTGAGCCTAGGAGCAGCCACCAAGAAGGTTCTCTCCTTTGCCCTCACAAGACAAGCCTGTGAGGGTGGCAGGACAAAGAGAAAGCCCTCCCTTGAAGAGTTGGACAGTCTCATATGGGGAGATCAAGGCTTTCAGACAGCCTGGAGCTAAGCCATGTATCATGGCTCCAATCTCCCGAAATTGTGGCATCGCAGTTATTTGTATCTTCCCATAGTTGCCAATTGAATAGCCACTTGGGAAGCAATAGCTTTCTCTTCAGCAACTATTTAGTACTGCCTCTAAACATGGAGGTTTTATGTAGTCAGATTTCCCCACCTGGTACTCTCCAGATGTGTTGGACTACAACTTGCATCATTCCTTAACTATTTAAAAAAAAATCTGTTGTACACTGCAGTGAATCATAAACTGGGAAAATGGCAGAATATAAATAAATATAGGAAACACATTCAGGGGTAGCCATGTTGGCCATGCAGCAGAACAAAATCTAGAAGGTACAATATCACCTTTTTTGGATAAATATAATAATTCTGAGCCAGCATGACAAATTATCACAGTTGGGGAAGGCTACGTTGCATCACAGTGGCTAATAGCCATCATAATACCTAGGTTTATGTTGTCTAATGCCCTTTGAAACCTATCCAAGCTGGGCCATCTTATGATAGAGAATTCCATTAATTGCTTATGCATTGTATGAAGAAGTCCTTCCTTGTTCTTTTCTTCTGATATTTCTTGAATTTACTGTACTACCAATATTTCTCCACAGATATTCAATCAAAAAATGGTGGGGGTGCTGACTGGCCCTGTGGGGCACGGGCCTGGCATATCCTCTAACTGACCCAGTTTGGCAGGAACAGTCCCAATTAATCCTCTGTCATCCCACTTTTTCAGCTGATTTTAAAATGTCCAGTTTTTCTCTCTTTTCCTCCCATTCTCCCCCTTTGTCCTCAGCTTACTTCAGTTGCTTTCAACTGAGTTAAAAGTGCAAAAATAGTTTGTACTCAGTTAACTCAGCTGAATTTTGTCCTTTCCTGTAGACTTGGAGAAAAGCAAGCTGCTTGCAGCCTGTCCTAGTTTATATATTCTTCCTCATTAATAACTTTTGCCAGCTTGACCACACTCTGATGGTGCTTGGTAACAAATGTTCTGGTTTTCATCTGAGAAATGTTGGAGGGTACGCGTGTGCTTTTGTGACACCGAACCAGTTCAGAATATTCCAGCCCCAAGACAAAGGTGTGGTTTAGATTGTGCCCCAGAGAATACGTTTTGTATATCCCCAGGCAATATGGTGACCATGCCTTGAACATCCTGCAGAGGACTTGGAATAGGCACTCCTTAGCCTTGGCAGGGAAGTGCAACTTATTAAGATTTTTAAACATTTGCCTAAAGTTAACTTCTGTTTGCTTTTCACTTCAAGTTACTTGCCGGTAAACATATTGCCATGTGAGAAGCCAGCAAATCAGTTTTCATTCTCTTTCTTCAGGCCAAGGTGTACTGTTGCTTGCTTGCTAGGAACTTCTTTCTCAGATGAGTGGTCCTGGGAACTACATTAAAAACTTCAAAGCACTTCCAACATATCTACTTGAACAGATTTCCACCTGAGGCTGGGAAAGTACTATCTGTACCACACAGGCTAATCCCAGTATATTTCTGCATGGATGCAGCAACATCACAAGTTTTCACTTAGGGGTTTACTGCACTCCAAAGAAAAGTCCATCTTCCATGCTGCCTTACCGCATGATGTTGTCATTTGTTCCAGTCCTGTGGGGAACTGAGGTAAAACCACATCTTTTTGCTAACTGGAAAAACCTGTTAGCAAAAAAGGATGTGGGTTTACCTCAGTCCCCCATGGGATCAGAATGAAAGAATGCTGTAAGAATGGCGACATCATGCAATAAGGCAGCACTGTTAAGAGTTAAAACTAGATCTTTGCGATATGTTCTTTGCGTACTTCTTACTTAAAGCTTTGGTGAAGTAAGAGGCTGTCCCTCTGTCTTAGGCAGAGTAAGGTGGCTGTCTCGGGTGGCAGGTGCTTGGATGAGAATGGTAGTAAGATTTCTGGGGCCAGAGCTATATATGCTACGTGGCCTATCCTATACCCAGCAAGCCAACCTGTTGCCTTCAGGTGTGATGAATGATGTTGTTGTATTGTCCGTTTTGAAGGAAGATTCAACTGTCAGTCCTGTTGATTTTTTGTGCATGGAATGGGCATGGGGTGTGTGTGCTATCTAGCCCTTTTCCCTAGGCAACAAAATGTCCTGAAGTGACCTCACAAATTAGACACTGATTGGATTTGCACCTGTTTACTTCAGCCCTTGTTTGGAATTCACGGCAACTTCATTTTATGAATGCCTTTTGAGGTGCCCCTGTATTTCACCTGTATGTGACTGTGAAGGTAGAACAGTTCAGCATTACAGACTGAACGTTTAATGTATTTCATGGAATCATGTAAAAAGGAGGATGGAAACGGGTGAAAGAAAGAAACATAGCAACACTTTTAAGACAGACTGGTTTTTATTTTTACATGAGCTTTTGTGGATATAAACCTACTTCTTTGAATGCAGTACTGAATGGTATATCCACAAAAGTTTATACCCATGAAAGCTCATGCAAAAATAAAAACCAGTTCATCTTAAAGATGCTGCCACATTTCTCTCTTTTTCCCATCTTCCTTCCTTCCTCCTTTTTATGCTGCAAGGGACTAACATGGCGACTTCTTTGAAAACTACCATAATAGAACCATGTGGTAAAGCTACTCCTAGACTATACCACAGAAAGTTACTATGTACAATGCTGCAAGTGTTTTTTAATTGGGCAGAGGGAGTGGAGGAGAGAAAGCACTGATCCTGCTCCGCACATCCTTTAGTGGTTTAATTCTACTGATTGCATCAACTGACTGATAACATGTGATATAAAGGTCAGTTAAAATTCATGGGTTTATTGCTATTTGACTTCAGTGAATGGTGGTGGAAAGTACCTGCAGTGGCTCAGCTTGAGTGGCAAAAATCCCCCTGGGATTTCTTGCCCATGAAAATAATTAAGAGTGAATTTACATAATTTATTTTTGTAAACAGATTAATTCCTTCCAATAGCATTTCCCTGTATGGCCTCCAAAATTGTAAGAACAACTTACTATAGAAGCTGTATTAGAACAAGTTGTTTGGGGCCCTACATTAAGGTTAAACTGCAGAGGAAAAAAACATTAAATGCACATCTTACCAAAAAACAAACCTCTCTGTTTCAACATGGAATTGTGAGCACAAGAGTTAGCCTCTCCAAATTGTGTTTGTTTTTTTTAAGATACTAATGTTCCTTTGGTTAGGATTTCACCTTTTGGGAATCATTTCTCAATTGAGCATTTGAAATTGGTGTATAAAAGTCCAAAGTACCAATGTTTGTCACAGTGGTTTTCTTTGCATAGACCCCCCATCAAGACAAGAAAAAATCTCTGAAATTCCCAGGTTTGGAGATCTAGATGATGTTTTCCCCATCTTGAAGTATTCCCAGGGAATTCCTGGTATTATCAAGGACTTATCATTTCCATTCTCCAAGTCAGTTTAAATTAACCCACTGTTGTCCAGAATGAAGTAGACAGACTTCTCCATGGCTGTCTGTGCACCAATCCACATTTTATTACCTCATATAGATGGGTCCCTAGATTCAACAGAAATCAAGCAAGGGAAAGTGGAATGCTAGCAATAAAAGAAAATGATCCCAATGCTTAACGAGTTTAATATTGCTAAAGCACTTTAACACTTTGACTATAACTCCTAAATAATAACTAAAAGGGCTTTGTGGAAATTGGTGAAAGTCACTTTTTGAAACGTTGCCCGAGTCTTGGTGTGATATATTATAAGGGGGAGGGGGAGGGGGAAAACGTAAGGGAGGAAGGGAAACCTGGAATATGTCAAGAGTTTGGTTGCAAAACCATGAATATGCAGGTCAAATCAAAACAAAAAGAATTGGAATTCTTCAATACTTCTAGGGACTTCCTTCCTTCCTGGATAAGCCGGTCATTTATTTGTCTTTTACCAGTACGGTGAGCCCTTGGTATCCACTGGGGTTTGATTCCAGGACCTCCTGTGGATACTAAAATTCGTGGATGCTCAAGTCCCATTATATACAATGGCACAGTAAAATGATGTTCCTTATATAAAATGGCAAGCTCAAGGTTCACTTTTTGGAATTTGTGTGTGTGTGTGTGTGTGTGTGTGTGAATGTTTTCAATCTGGGGATGGTGGAATTAGTGGATGCAGAATCCGTGGATACGGAGAGCCAATTGTAGTTGATGTGAAGTTAGGGAGATCACATCAGGCACATGGCATGAGGGGAAAGAGTTTTGACTGTTTATTGTATCTCCCTGAAAGAATTAGGCCCCCTGTATCTGTCATGGAAGAAAAGTTCCTACTAGGACCCATTTTGAGTAACAAGCAAGTAGAAAGGAGCAGTTTCAAATAATAAAAGCCTCCCACTACATTCCACAGTCTTGATCCAGATGCTCCTCCCTCACAAATAAAACACTTGCAAGCCATTTGTCAAACAAAACTCAAGCAGATTTTCCTTGGTTTTTTCCCCAGGCTGTGAGGCCGTGTTCTGGCATAGTTTCTTTCTGATGTTTCGCCTGTATCAGTGGCTGGCACATTCTCTGAAGATGCCAGCCACAGATGCAGGCGAAATGTCAGAAAGAAACTATTCCAGAACACGGCCTCACAGCCTGGAAAAAAACCAAGGAAAATCTATGGATGCTGGCCATGAAAGCCTTCAACTTCACAACACTCAAGCACATCAGTTTCCCCACTGGCCTCTCCACAGCTTGGTTCTCCAAACCTGGTGTTGGCTAGGGATGATCAGAGTCCTAGTCCAACACATCTCGAAGGTGCTAGATTGGAGAACTGCCCAGAGACAAAGTACATGTGACTGGTCACCCCTTTTGATACTAATATATGAGAACATTTGCAAATAACCTAACTGTGAAAGGACTCTGTCGAAGCCATCATGCTGTCAAGTACATTAAGTGGTTTCTGGGCTTTCAGCCAGGATGATTCAGCAAATGGCCATGAGAGTTGCCTACTCCTAAGAGAGCAGTTCTTATTTCTATCCCATGTCTGAGTTAAGTGGGCCTCTGGTTCAAGAACGCTTGGGCGATCAGGGCCATATGCCTGCCTGGCTTTGCTGCTTGTTTTTACTGGGGCTCTTGATGTGAAGATGCCATTTTCTAGCCACTGTAACTGTGGAGTGCACTTGACTGTAGAGCCGCAAAAGAACAATGACAGTATCGTGGTTTATGGTCTGAGTTAAGAGTCAGAAGAAGAACAGACCAACCTGTGTATGAAGAAAAAAATAATTTGTACATCTTTGGGTGAATCCAAGCAGAGTGTCTATAACCCTAGTTGTGCCTGATAAATGTTAAATGTTCCTGCGTTTTAAAGTCTCTATTCACACAATGCACGTACACATTGGAAGTAATTTGTAACCATTCCCATACTCTTGTGTCATTTTCATCACATTTTCCTTAGAGCCGTGAAGGTGACAATTTAATTTTGTTCTGATGGCAGTCACTTTTTTACAAGCATGTGTTTCAGTTTGGGGGGAACCCTGGCTGCTCTTGATCCCTTACCATACTTGGTGATGCTCTGGTCTCATGAGCAAAATTCTGCCTCCCGTCACTTTATGCTCAGCCACATTCTGTGGCTGGCCTCTTCCAGGTTTATACATGGGGGGAGGTGTGGCGTTGTGTTGCTGTACTAGATAAGATGAGCAGGATCCACCAAGTAGTTGAGTGGCTGCTGCAAGCAGTGGCAAAGGCTGTTGGGGAAGACCACCTCTGTCCAATGTCTCTTGGAGCCCAAAGGTGCCTTTTGTGGCAGGGTTTGCTATCAGTATTAAGCAGAACAGGAGTAGACAGTCTGCCAGGACTGCAGCCTGTTGGAGACCCATGCAGTGGAGTTGACTCTTAGTTGGCCACAGGACAGGAATGGCTTTCACTCCATTTGAAAGCCAGCCCCCAGGGAGTATAGTGTCTAGATCAAGGGAAGTAATAGTGCCGCTCTATTCTGCCTTGGTCAGACCTCAGCTAGAATACTGTGTCCAGTTCTGAGCACCACAATTCAAAAAGGATATTGACAAATTGGAGGGTGTCCAGAGAAGGGCGACTAAAATGGTGAAAGGTCTGGAAACGATGCCTTATGAGGAGAGACTTAGGGAGCTGGGTATGTTTAGCCTGAAAAAAAAAAGACGGTTAAAAGGAGATATGATAGCCCTGTTTAAGTATGTGAAGGGGTGTCACGTTGAGGATGGAGCAGGCTTGTTTTCTGCTGCTCCAGAGACTGGAACACGGAGCAATGGATGCAAGCTCCAGGAACAGAGATTCCACCTCAACATTAGGAGGAACCTTTTGACAGTCAGAGCTGTTCGGCAGTGGAACACACACCCTCGGAGCATGGTGGGGTCTCCTTCCTTGGAGGTCTTTAAACAGAGGCTGGATGGGCATCTCTTGGGGATGCTTTGATCGTGATTTCCTGTGTGGCAGGGCGTTGGACTGGATGGCCCTCGTGGTCTCTTCCAACTCTACAATTCTATGATTCTATGATTCACAAGGGCCATCCAGTCCAACCCCCTACCATGCAGTAATACCCAATCAAAGCATTCCCGACAGATGGCCATCCAGCCTTTGTTTAAAAACCTCCAAAGAAGGAGACTCCATCACACTCCAAGGCAGTGCATTCCACTGCCGAACAGCTCTTACCATCAGGAAGTTCTTCCTAGTGTTTAGATGGAATCTCTTTTCCTATAGTTTGAGTCCATTGCTCTGTGTCCTAGTCTATGGAGCAGCAGAAAACAAGCTTGCTCCATCCTCAGTATGACATCCCTTCAAATATTGAAACATGGCTATCATGTCCCCTCTTAACCTTCTCTTCCCCAGGATAAACATAAGCTGCTCCTCGTAGGGAATGGCTTCCAGACCTCCCACCATTATGGTTGCCCTCCTCTGGGTACTTTCTAGCTTCACAATATCCTTATTGAATTGCTGTGCCCAGAACTAGAAACAGTGTTCCAGCTACTAAAAACCTCTCCAGAGAAGAAAAAAGTTTCTGCAATTTCCAGATTTTGTTCCTGTGCAAACCTATTATATTTTGACAGTGGTGCAGACTCAAGTTGATTGACTCAGACTCAAGTTGGATTCGAGTCATTTCAATGGCTTGACTTAGACTTTACTCAGCAATAAATGATGCACTGACTTGACTCAACTTGCGACTTGTATATTTTTAGTAACCGACTTGCTGGCCTTGGTTCAGTAACATAACTCATTCATCCAGAAACATTATGGAAAGGAAAATGATTTTCCTCGTTTGAACCATTCTTCCATGATTTCATTACTTTTTGCTTACTGGTCACATGCTGGAAGCAGTAGCAGCAAATGCATTAGGCAATGGGCTTGAGGCGGAAGGTTCCTTAAACTTTTCAAAAGCTTTAGAAGGCTCCTCTGATGTGCTGTGGGGCCAGGCTGCTGAGCAGACCACAATCCCCACCTCAAGCCCATTGACTAACATGGAGCATTGGCTGCTGCTCTTAGGAAAAGCAGCAGATAAGATTCACCCCCAGAGCACGGGATGCATTTCTTGGAAGGGCTTTAGAAGGCTCCTCTGATGTGCAGTGGGGACAGGCTATTTAAAGAAAGAATTTGAATGGGAAACCGTGGATATGCAGGCAAAAATCGAAACAGAAAGAACTAGAAAGTTTAAATACTTCCAGGGTCTTTCCTTTCTGGATAACCCCTAGGTTGACTTTTGGGGCTACTACATGTACATTACACAGGTCGTTCTAACTTTTTAAAGCACTTGTTTCTTCCACAGTCTGTCAACTCGTCATGCTTTCACATTATCCCAAAACCTAATGAGGATTTAGTCATTTATCTCCCCTATACTATTTCCAGAGATTTTCCATAGTACACAACAAATATGGCATTATTTGTGCTGGAAAATCATGTGTACCAGTAGTCTGTTTAGCATGAGTCTCAGTTCCTGACTCCATGGAAAGGATGTGTGTAAGAGGGGCGTATGTGTATTAAAAAAACCACATTTTCTATGTGAGAAAGTTTGCCCTACCCTGATAATCTTTTATCTCTCTGGAAGAAGTATTACTCCCTCTCTCCCCGAATCTTCTGTGGAAATCATCCCTTTGGGGAGGTGGCTGAGGTCTTTGGTTGGCTTATAGAAGAAAGCTGAGCAACTGCAGGTGCCATTGAGCATTCGCACAGTTCCTTAGTTCTTTGGCAGGAGAGAGGTTGTGAATTGCTCCTTTCCAGGAAGGGAGGGGGAAGTGGGTTTCTCAACAACAGATTTGGAGCTGTAAGGAGGAAAAGTCCATCCTTCTGTTTCTTGAGCTCCTAGGTCCCACCACACACTCCTTGTGTCCTCCCCCTCCCTTTTGCCTGTGGGAAATAAAGTGATGAGTAAGCTGAAGCAAACCTGTTTTTCTGTCCCTTCTTATTGAAAGAAGGTGCACCCTGTGCACGGAAGCAGTCAAAGCACCAATAAGAGCAAATAGAAGAAATAGGTAAAATTAATTGGTTCACCTACTATCAATTAAAAACTAGATTCACAGAGGATGTTAAGACAGAGGGTATAGAATGGGAGGAGAATGAGCTAGTCAAAATTTTATGTAGTGGACAAAAGAAGAAAACGATCACTAAGCTATATAAATTACTGCTGGAAAGGAAACTAGAGATGGACAATATCAAAGAGTATATGATCAGATGGGCAGCAGATTTGGACCATCCTATAGATCTAGAAGCGTGGGAAAGAGCAAGGAGAAAAACTAATAAGTTTACCATCTGTCAAAATTTGAAAGAAAATTACAGTTATCCCTCCACATTCACGGACTTGACATTCACGGATTTGAGTATTCACGGCTTGAAAATATTCTTAAAAAAATAATAATCCTAATAGCAAACCTTGATTTTGCCATCTTATATAGGGGACACCATTTTGCTATGCCATTGCATATAATGGGACTTGAGTATTCACGGATTTGGGTATTCACGGGGGGTCCTGGAACCAAACCCCAGCGAATGTGAAGGGACAACTGTACATGAAAATTACTCATCGGTGGTATTTCACACCGGTTAGATTGAACAAAATGAACAAATCCTTCAATATTAAGTGTTGGAGATGCCAGAGTAACAGTTTACTCCACATGTGGTGGAGTTGTAAGGTAATTAAAAAGTTCTGGTGTAAAGTACATAAATTTCTGGAAGACATGTTGCAAATTCATTTTGAAGCAAAACCTGAAATGTATTTGTTGAATATAACTGATATAATTAAAAAAGAAGAGGAAGGTAAAAACTGGAGAATTATATTTTATCTAATTACGGCGGCAAGGTTGCTAATAGCGCAGAGATGGAAATCCGTAAATGCACCAACTATTGGGGAATGGATGGGAAAGTCACAAGAAATGATAGAATTAGATATCTTAACTGCAAAAGTACATAATATACCCAAAGGGAAATAATTAAAAAAATGGTCTCCGGTACTACAGCAATGGGAAAAAAGGGGACTGATTTATGATACTGAATATTTAAAATATATATATAAAAAAGCCCCAATAAGGTCTGACAGAGAGATATGCAAAAGAGTTTTTAAAATTCTAAATAAGGATTACACCAGGCTAGTAAGACATCATACAGCATGCACATGCCAACATTTCACAAATGAAAACCTGGACATGTGTGGCCAAGAAACATCAGAGTGTGGTCAAGGTGAGAAAAGTTATTCATGAGGAAGAACACACAAGCTAGGAGAGGCTGCAGTTTGCTTTTCCTTGAGTCTTCAGGGAAGGCAAGATTCTTCCTCTTCCTCTTCTTCCTGCTGACTTGAATGTAGACTACTTTTTCACTCTAAACTCAGTTTGCAGCAATTGAAGTAAGCTGGGGACAAAGTGGGAGAGTGAGATGAGGAGAGAAAAACTGGGACATTTTAAAAGCTGTAGGACTGCAGAGGATTAATCAAAAGTGTCCCTGCCATTTCAGGATAGTTGGAGGGTATGCCTACAGCATGGACATAATGATAATTTGGGGGACTGAAAGGGGTGGGCAACATGGATAGTGGCAGACCCACAGGGTCATCACACAGGATTATTCATGCTGCTAGCCGCACACACTTTTAGAGAACTGCAATAATTGAAAGAGTATGGGAAAAATTAAAGACCATACATTGTGGGAACAAAGTGAACTTTTCTGAGAAGTAATGTGACTAGCCACATTGATTTAACATGAAACAGATAAAGGAAATTGCTGGAGTTTTACAGCCTAGTCCTGGCCTGGTGAATTAAGCAGTGACTTCCACCAGCCTCCCTGATGCCTGGCTCTAGAGCAGGGATGGAGAATATATCATTTTGGATGGTAACTCCCATAATCCCTCACTCCTGGCTTTGAGAATTGTAGGTCAGAAATGTTTGGAGGGGCATGGCTGCCCAGCCCTGCTTTAGAGTTTCCGGGTTGAGCAACTGACATTTTTGTTAATTTTATTCATGTATTAGATTAGTGATCTGTTTGATCTGTTCTGTTTATATTCTACTTTTCATCTAATGAGCTCAAGGCATCATGTATGGCTCCCTCTCAGAGTGTGGTGGAGTCTCCTCCTTTGGAGGTTTTTAAACAGAGGCTGGATGGCTGTCTGCCAGGAATGCTTTGACTGTGTATTCCTGCATGGCAGGGGGTTGGACTAGATGGCCCTTGTGGTCTCTTCCAACTCTGTGATTCTATGATTCTAACAACTTTGTGAGGCAGGTCAGGCTGAGAGAAGGTGATTGGCCAAACGTTCTGCAAGAAGTTCATGGCTCAGTGTATACTAGAACTTGGTTAACCCGCTGCTCTAACCATTACCCCACAGTGGCCTCAAATTGATCTCAAATTGTTATAATTAGATTGAGGTTATGTATTCTTATGTGGCACTTGTTGTGTACAGAAGTGCTAAGGTACATCATCCTCATCATCACCACCATCATCATCAGGAAAGCAAACACTAGCAAGTCTGCCCCACCTTTCCATAGTGCTTCCTATATTTTGTGAACATTGTTGTCAGGCTACAAACTGGAAACTTGTCCCACACCCTTTAAAATATCCCAGATCAAGTGGACAATGAGGTGGCCATAGCTTTTCCCACCACTGATTTTTCCCATGGCCCATTGGTTTCTCCCCCTCGCCTCCCCCTTTCTGTAGGGTGAAAATATTCCTCATAGAATTCAAGGAGAATACCTTTTGTCTCAATGGGATCCCACATCATTTTGCCATAGTTGGAAGGGAGGGGGAACAAAAACTCCAAATATTCGGTGGGAAAAGTCTTCACAGCTTTTCCTGACCTATTTTAAAAACTCCGAAGGAAATGCACATCCTACTCATTGGGACAACCAATTTCTTTGCTGCACTTTCCCAATAAGAGCAGAAGTGGAAAGCTGGTGAGTCGGACATGTGCAGGGGGTGGAGCTTGCTGACAAGGCAGCACCCAGAACCCTATGTTGGATTTTCGCCATAGCGATCGTGCGCTGAGGTGATGAAACAGCCTCCCCCCCCTGTTTATTTAAGCAGAACATCACACTTCTGTACCTTGGATTTGCTTTTTAAAAAACTGCTGTTCAGCTGCGGCAACTGGTGACAATAAAAACGTGAGTAATTCACTCGCACCTGCCATTTTGATTTGCAGGCGTGCCCATTTGAACAACAAACGCGTATGGGTTCGCATGCCTGTGATCTTGAAAAAAAGTGGAGACAAATGAAAGCTGCTGCGAATTGCTGTTACTGCGCATCAATCCACATTTTATTGCCTTGTATCGACAAGTCCTGAGTCCCACTGTTGGAATTTTGCTTGACATAATGTTAGTAGGTGGGGGAAAGGGAAGGACTAAAGGAAATACAGTGACAGCAAAGCTCTCTGGTCCCTGAACGTAGACATTTTAAGGCTATAGTGCTCTGGATCGTGTTCTGACAACTGTATTCATGCAGTCTGTGAACATTTTGTGTGGGTCTGTCTATTACTTTGCAAATGATGAATACCCCTTCTCCTAAAGTGACTGTTCATCTTGGACTCTCTTATCATTTTTAAGCAATAAAAAGGGAATACGAGTGTTCCTTTCTATTTCATCCTCCTGACTAGTCCCCTTAAATGCTGTTGAATGTATCTCCAAAGTACAGAATTTGCTTGAACATGGTTTTATTGCCAGCCAGGAAGACCCAAGCCTGCAATTGGAGTCAGCTGAGACTGGGAATGGAGTGGGGGTGGAAACTGAAGTTGTGCTGGGGAAAGGGAGGTATGGTCGGAACGGAGTGAACAGATGTTACAAAAGAAGGCAGGATTGCTGTTTGTTAGCTATCCCACCTTTAGTTCATTCTGTTTCCTAGAATGGATTGGAGAGCGTACCAACCATTCCACAGAACCTTACTTTGCTCCTCTGCAATGCCAGGTTGGTTAAGAAAAAAACTCACATTATTTACGATCATCATTTTGATGAGGATGCCGACCTGGCTTGCTTCACAGAAACCTGGCTGGGAGAGGATAGCGCTGTCACGTGGGCGCAGGCCCTCCCAGCCGGGTATTCTGTTAGTGAGCAACTGAGGGGAAGTGGGCGGGGGGGGGCAGAGTGGCTCTGGTTTATAAGAGTAATATGACTTTGACCAGGATACCTGTCCAGAACACAGTCCATTTCGAGTGTATGTACCTTAGCCTGAGGACCAGGGATAGTTTGGGGATTCTGCTAGTATACCGACCACCCCGTTGTCTAGCAGACTCTCTAACTGAGCTGACACAGCTGGTCTCAGAGTTGCTGTTGGAGTCACCCAGACTTTTAGTTTTGGGCGACTTCAAAATTCTACTCGAGACCAGCTTGACAAATCTGACTGGTGCGGCTCGGGAGTTCATGGAAACCATGACAAACATGGGCCTATCCCAATTGGTCTTCGGGCCCACACATTGTGCAGGTCATACCCTTGATGCGGTCTTCAGTATGAAACAGGAATATCTGTGGGCGGAGGTTATAAAAACCACCGCATTGTTATGGACGGATCATTTCCTGCTCAAGACTGAACTAAGAGTCTCTTCCCACCCCACCGGGGGTGGTGAACCCATTAGAATGGTCCGCCTCTGAAGGCTAATGGAATCAATAGGATTCCAGAAAGCCTTGGAGGGTTTAATGGTTGGTAACGCTGGTGACCCTGTCGAAGCTTTGGTTAATACTTGGAACACCGACCTCTCCAAGGCTATTGACACGATCACTCCCAAGCGTCCTTTCCAACCCGCTCCTAACCGTAAGCCATAGTATACATCAGAGCTTAGGAAAATGAAGTGGGCTGGACAATGACTAGAGTGCAACTGGCAGAAAACTCGACTCTTATCCAACAGCACTCGTCATAGGAACTTTCTTTGGTCCTTTCGAGAGGCAATACATCCTTCTCCTCTGCACTTATTGCGTCTGCAGAGTCCCGTCCAGCAGAGCTGTTTAGGGTGGTAAGAGAGATGACACAGGTTATACCTGCACAGAACCTGTTGCTTAACCCGACAACGGCCTGCTGTGATGCGTTTAACAACTTCTTTGCAGATAAAATCTCTCGGATAAGAGCCAACTTAGATGCCAGTATTTTGACAGAAACAATTGATGAGGTGTCCAGCAACTCTGTTGATGTACGTTTACTGGATCAATTTTAATCCGTGAATACCGAGGACATGGACAAGGTACTTGGTAGAGTGAGGAAGACGAGCTGCTCTCTTGATCCTTGCCCTTCATGGCTGGCCATCCGGGGTGTGTGTGTGTGCCTTGATGGTGTTCCTTAAGGACATCATCAATGCATCCCTCAGGGAAGGGTGTGTTCCATCCTGTTTAAAGGAAGCGGAGGTTAGGCCGCTCCTGAAAAAACCTTCCCTTGACCCCGGACATGAACAACTATAGGCCGGTTTCTATGTTACCATTCTTGAGCAAAGTGATCGAGAGGGCAGTTGTTCTTCAACTCCAAGTGTTCTTGGATAAAACCAATTATCTAGCCCCATTTCAAACTGGCTTTAGGATGGGATTTGGAGTTGAGACTGCCATGGTTGCCTTGACCGACAACCTGCGTCTAAGCATCGACAGGGGTAGTGTGACCCTGTTGGTGCTTCTAGACCTCTCAGCGGCTTTCGATACGATAGATCATAGCATCCTCTTGGATCGCCTGAGTGGGTTAGGAATCGGAGGCACTGCGCTCCAGTGGTTCTGGTCCTTCCTCTCAGGCAGGTCCCAGAGGGTGTTGCTCAGGGACAGCTGCTCCAGCAGAAAGGAGCTTACTTGTGGTGTTCCACAAGGCGCCATACTGTCCCCGATGCTGTTTAACATCTATATAAAGCTGCTGGGTGAGATTATTTGGAGTTATGGGGCTGGGTGTTATCAGTATGCTGATGACACCCAGATCTATTTCTCCTTGTCCAGATCATCAGCCTCAAATTCCGATGGTGTCTCTCCTCTTAATGACTGTCTTAATGCAGTAATGGGCTGGATGAGGAAAAACAAATTGAGATTAAATCCAGACAAAACGGAGGTGCTCACGGTAGCGGCCCCGAAACCAGGAGTTGGGTTGCAACCTCCAGTCCTGGACGGGGTCATGCTCTCTGTTAAGGACTGTGTTCTCAGTCTGGGGGTGCTCCTTGATTCATCGCTTCAGATGACGAGTCAGGTGAATGTGATGGTCAGGAGCGCCTGTTATCAGCTTCAGCTGATACACCAGCTGCACCCTTTCCTGGAAGTAAGGGACCTTGAGACTGTGGTGCACATACTGGTAACCTCTCGTCTAGATTTCTGCAATGCACTTTACATGGGGCTACCCTCGTGCTTGGTCTGGAAACTTCAGTTGGTACAAAATATGGCAGCCAGAGTGGTCTCGGGAACATTTCGGAGAGACCATATAATTCCAGTATTAAAATCTCTCCACTGACTGCCTATCAGTTTCTGGTCCCAGTATAAGGTGTTGGTTATTACCTTGAAAGCCCTAAATGGCTTGGGTGCAACGTATCTTTGGAACCGCCTCCTCCCATACAATCCTCCCCACGCACTCCAGTCCTCTGGGAGGAATTTGCTTCAGCCACAAAAATCTAGGCTTTCTGCAACCTCCCAGAGGGCCTTTTCGGTAATCGCGTCCAAATTATGGAATGGCCTGACAAACGAGATCCGTCAGATGATGAGCTTGAGTAGCTTTAAAAAAGCACTAATGACGGATCTCTTTCGGCAGGCCTTTCCTGATTAGTTCCCGGCCTCAGGAGCTGCATCTCCTGGCCTCTTTTAGTCTTGCTGGCTGTTGATTTTTGTATTTTTTTTTAATGTGATTTTAGTTTAGGTGGTTTTTAATTTAATTTTAGTTTAATATCTTTTTATGGGGGCGGGTGATGCTTAGGGATTTTAGTCAGCATTGTTGTATTTTAATTGTTGTAAGCTGCCCCAATTGTTTTTAACAGAGGGGCGAGGTAATAATAATAATAATAATAATAATTTCCTCCTGTTCAAAAATGTTAGAGCGGTACTGAAAGATTTAGAGACAAGTTGTGCATGAAAAGATTTTGGGAAGTTTGTTTTTATGAAATGGAAGAACCAGCTGTACAGTCTTGGCCTTGGACCTTTTAACAGGGTAATAATTTTGTATATGTCAATGAAAACATACAGTAAGTCCTGTTGAGTTCAGTGGGATGTACTACCAGGATACAGGATTGCAACTTGAGTTTCTTGCAAATGCTGGGATTTCCGAGATATTTAGGCAGAGGAGGAAGTCTTAAAGCCATAATATGACAAATTGGTATCATGAACTACATCACATGAGTCTGCCTCACTTCCCACATGGTTTTTGTAAAAGGGATTTCTTCCAAATTTGCCTTCTTAAAATATTTGAACATTTTGCATGCAACATTTTTCAAGTGTGGTAGTTTATGATTTATATTTGTGTCTTGTCGTGTTTATAGTTTCACAGTGGTGACCTCCTCATTTTTAGGGGAAAATTAGCCAAAACTAAGAAGTATAAATGCTTGCTAGTGTGATTGAATTACTGCACAGACTTAAAAAAAATGTATCCAAGAGTTTGTGAGTTCAAATCCCACCCTCTTATTTAAATATACAGTAATTGAAAGTTCACAAGATTAAAAGTTAATTTGTTTGACAAACAAATGGCCAGAAAATAAGTCACCTGATATCTGGGAACATTTCTCAAGAGAATTTTCCTTAACCTGATGGATGACATTCTTCCACCAGGCTAATGCTAGTTCTTTGCGTAAGTTAAGCAAAATGTTATGCTATCACAACAAGCTGTAATATATGGTTGCTGCAAGGTCTGTGTGGCTCAGCCCTGCTAGAGATCAGATGTGAGCCTGTCTAGGCCCTGAGATCCTCAGCAGAGGCTCTTCTTCCAGTCCTACCACCTTGGTATCATAGAGTTGGAAGGGGCTCTATAGCCATCCTGTCCTCCATACTCAGTGCAGGATCTCCAGCTATAGCATCCCTAGCAAGTAGTTATCCAGTCTCTTTTTTGAAGATCTCCGGAGAAGGAGAGCTCCCTCCCTCTCTAGGCAATTGGTTCCATTGCCCAACTGCTCTCATTGTTAAGAAGCTCCTTCTAGGGCTTGTGTATACGAGGCAATAAAATGTGGATTGGTGTGCACTAACGCCAATTTTGGGAGACGGGGGCTCACATCCCTTCTTGGTCATGGTAACACATTGGGAGACCTTGGGCAAGTCACACTCTCTCAGTCTCAGAGGAAGGCAATGGCAAACCCCTTCTGAACAAATCCCCATGATAGGGTCACCATAAGTAAAAAATGACATGAAGGCGCACAAAAACAAAACATGGAAACAGATGGATCCTGTGATTAAAAGGCACAATCTTTTAACCTGGTTTGTTTGAGCTCATTGTTGAAGTGAACTATACTTTATTTTTAAGGCTGCGGCAGCTGGACTCACTTACGTTGGAGGGTATGTCCTGAACACCTACAAAGCATATGACCCCTTCCTTCAAGACAAATATGCTCTGCTGCCGGCGGTCATCATCATTTGTATTGCTGTGGTGATGTTCATAATTGGACTGGTTGGCTGCTGTGCCACTATCTGTGAGTCTAAGGTTGGATTAGGAGTGGTAAGTGTGTGTATCCATCATTGGAAAGGCCTCGTGTAATAATTGTATCATTCTGGAGGAGAAAGCTCCCTCGTTCCCAGACAAGTAACATACCCCCTCAAAAGGAAACACAAACAAATTATCGCAGGGTATTCTAATGATTGAAATTTCTTAAGCATTCATGCTGTCTTGAAAAGTTAAGTTCTTCAGAATCAATGGGACTTCAGATAACATTGCTTAAGGTGAAACATGAATGGCATTTTTGTTTCTCTCATTCCGGACTAGGATTCCTAGGTCTCAGAGTCTGGGCCCAGGGGCCCCTTCACACTGCAGAATTATGGCACTGTTATTCCACATGAACTGCCATGCTTCCATCTTATGAAATCCTAGGGTTTGTATTTTGGTGATGCACTAGAGCTTACTGACTGAGAATTCTGAATGCCCCACTCTAAACTACAAATCCTAGGATTTCGTAGGATGGAACCATGGCAGTTAAATTGAAATAATAGTGCTAAAATTCTGTAATGTAAATGGGGCCAATGTCTCAGCCTGGCCCCTCTTTTCCAGTTCTCAGGATGAGGGGGAGGAATCATAGGGTGAGAACACTATCTTGAAAAGTGTGTGTGTGTATATTTATTCCTCATATGTTAGATTTGATGTTTTTTATTTGCATAGTGTACTCTCTGCAACTGTAGATTATGTTTAGTGTTTCATGCTTAATAACTTCACCAGGGGTTGTCCCTTGTAACATCACAAGGGGTTTGCCCAAGGTCTAAGATTTTGGCCCCCTGAAAGCTCATGGCCTGGCATAGTCCTGACCTGGCAACCCTATTCAGGACTCTAAAATGTGTCACTACTTTCCCCCACCCAAAATGTACTTTGCCCTTTTATTCTCCTCTCCTGTAATCTGTTTTTTCTGATACCCCATTGCATGCAAGTAACAGGCTGATAATGTTTTTTCCATTGAAAAAGTTCCCCAACTTTCTAGCTGAATATAACTGGCAACTAATATTGGAAGTAAAACTGAACTGAAAACTGTTATGTTGCTCTCAAAAGGGCCGTGTCAAATTCTTTTCTTCTATGAGGTTTGGAGCTCATCTTGTTGGTACAACTGGAGAAAAAGACATCCTTGGATTTTATTGTAGTGCTCGTGAATCTATAGCTTTCAGTGTAGGCTGTTCCCCAAATTTTCTAAGCCCAGACTACAGTCTCTTTCTGAAGAGAAGAAGCCAGAGACTTGAGGGCTACTAGGTCTATCTACCCTTATCTGGACTATTGCCTCCGCATGCAGTCTTCCCTGGAAAATGAGATAGCAATGCTTTCAATCATAGGATGGCTGCAGTGGGAGTAAGTCCTTTAATCTTCTGGAGATTGCATGAGCAGACTGGATACCGTAGGTGTACAACATCTGGTTGTGTATCTCCAGGAGCTTTACTGACACTCCCAAACCCACTGGGGGTCATGCTCAGAATACCATAGTCAAATATGTGGCAAGGCAAAATGTCTATTTTTTCTTTTAAATCAAAGTCTGGGTTCCCAGCACCCCATGTTTGAAAATACAATTGTACTTCTGTGAGGCTTGACCATGATTACATTGGAAATAAGGTGCACAGGGAGTATATGCCTGGTTTTTAAAGCTAAAGTGGATTTTCTTCCTACCACAGTACCATCAACAGCAGCAGTGGGAGTCCAAATATGCAAAAACAGTTGGGATGTCTACACACAAATGGATAATGAGTTCTCTGTAAAAAAAAAAAAAAAGCGGGGTAGACCGCCTACAATTATGTAGTCTGGGAACAAAAGAAGCCATATGTGCAAATGCAGCTTTTAGGCAGTGCCAGACTGGCTCCACTATATCTAGATCTTCAACAGACCAAGGCAGTACCCAAAAGAGATGAGTTTGCTAAGGTTGGGACTCCTGAGATGCTTGACAATGATGCGGAGAAAGAGATGTCCCCCCACCCCTGGATTCACTCGTTCTTTATATATGTGTACAACACCTGTCCAAAAGAGGATGCAGCTTTGTACATTTATCTCCCCCCCCCTCTCTCTCTCTCTTTTCTCATTTCAGTTCCTGGTCATTATCCTGATTATTTTCATTGCAGAAGTGGCAGCTTTTGTCCTTGGGTTTATTTATAGAGGAAAGGTGGGTGAAAATGTTTGTGTACATTTTGGGCCAATGATGCAGGCAGGGTGGAAAATCCAGCACTAAATTCTTGTGACCCTGTTAACGCTGGGCCAGGGCTGTATATGGTCATACCAGACCTGGGGCCCTTTCACTCTATGCAGTTATAGTGCTGTGACTCCCCATTTAACTGCTGTGGCGGCATCCTGTGGAATCCTGGAGTTTGTAGTTTGGGGAGGCACCAGTGCTCTCTGGCTGAGAATTCTAAACATCCCTCCCTAAACTGCAAATTCCAGAATTCCACAGGAAAGAATCATGGCAATTAAAGAAGAATCTTAGTGCTGTATTTGTGCAGTGTGAAAGGACCCCGGAGAGCATGTACAGTTCCCAAGAGAGTGTGTGCACTTCATTCACAAGCAAGGGCGTAGCATGCAAGAGGCAGGATATCTTGGGACAACAAGAACCTGCTCTTCTTTTGCACCTGATCAGTCCAGAAACCTTACAACACGAGCTTAATTTATTTATCTGAAGTATTTTTATCCTGATCGTCAGTCTGGGCTGCTTACAAAAGGTCAGTAATAACCAAAACAGTCTCCTCTCTTCCTATAGTCTTATAGTTTAGATAGCATGACACCCAGGCATGAAGACAGACAACTTTTTTTTCCCCTGTTCATTTCTCTGAGCATTACTTAACCCCATTTTCCCATCAAATTGCCCTGCTGTTTCTCAAGTGCTGCCAAGAACTTTGGTGCTGAGCTTCAGCTGTTTACTGATTCAAAGACAAAGGAAAAGCCCACTTTGCCCTAGACTTTGTAAACAGTTTCACCCACCCCTATCTACCAGTCAGAGACTGTTCACCCATCCCTGAATTTTTCTCTATACTCAGCCCACCTTTTCAGGAAACACACAATTCAGATGCATTGTGTACTTCACTTCAGCCTTTTAGGTGGGTTTTTAAAAATTCACTTTATTTTTACTACTGAGTGACTGTTCTTCTGGTACAAAACATGCACCATTCTTCCTTACTGCAGATAAAAACAGATTTGCATGAACCAATGCTACAAGCATTCCAGGCCTATGATGGGAAAACAGAAGAGTCCCATGTCATAGATTATCTTCAACAAGAGGTAAGGAAACTGTACATTCTGTTTAGCATTACTGTGCATTCTGTTTAGCATTGCAAGCTTTCTCCTCTGGTAGAATAACCTGTTATGTTAATTTTGGAAATATAAAAATTTTGGTTTATCTTACATAGATTATACAGATTGCAGTGGCTTCTATTTTAATGATATACTAGCAGCAATAAGTACCAGACTTTGAGAGAAACAGGTGTGTAGGAACTGGACAGCTGTATAAAAAATGGGGAGGGGCATCATTCTGTTGGCAGAGCATAGCCCTTGCATGCTGAAGGTACCAAATCTAATCCAATGTCCACTTTTAAAAGAAAGCAGATGATAGGAAAGAACCCTGTTTGAGACACCAATTTAATGGGCTGGACCATATCAGAGTCATCACACCAAAAGATATTCAACAGTGCTCACAGTGAGACAAAGTTTTTAGTTTTATTTATTTATTTATACCCCGCTCTTCAGCCTCAAGGCTATCAGAGCAGCTTACAAATTGTTTTAAGCAATAGCTATTTACACATCTACACTGCATTAAGTAGTTTCCAATGTGTGTTAGCTAATTGCCCTCACAAGCTGGGTACTCATTTTACCGACCTACGAAAGGATAGAAGGCTGAGTCTACCTTGGAGCCTGCTGGAATCGAACTTGCAACATGGTGACTTGCAGGACTGGCATTTAACCACTGCGCCATCAAAGCCATTGGTATAATAATTTCTTTATGATTAATGGTGTTTTATAATAAGGATAGCTGATAGAAGCCAGAATTCCTTGCAACCAGTGGAAAGCTGGGTCCCCAGGCAACACCGGAGGTTGCCCCGAGGCCAATACAGCTTCCCCAGACTGGTAGCATGTTTTCTCTCCCCCCTGCTCCCAACCAGGGCACTACCAAAGGAGTGGTTGTAGCATCAAGCTTCTTTTCTTCTTAGAAGCTTTGAAAATAAAAACGCTGAGCAACTATGGTAAAATCACTCTGCTGTACCTCTCACAACCAGGCCAAAAGCCAGGCTCCATCAAAAACTTGTGCTCTACATTTCTTTAACAATCTATTTGGAATTTCTTTAAACATAATTATTTCCTTCTCATTTATTTTAAGCCTTTTTTAAAAAAGTGTGCTGTCAGTATTTCATCTCTGATGCTTTTCTGTATCAAGCAAGTTATCTCATCCCTGGGTAATTTTCTCCTCTGTGCATAGGCAGAGTTCTTCTGCCTGTATAATGTTTCCATCCACTTATCCATC
This sequence comes from Gambelia wislizenii, assembly GCA_030847615.1. Classification (NCBI taxonomy): domain Eukaryota; kingdom Metazoa; phylum Chordata; class Lepidosauria; order Squamata; family Crotaphytidae; genus Gambelia; species Gambelia wislizenii. The sequence continues at coordinate 429,917,303 of JAUMIR010000002.1, read as the reverse complement.
TCTCCAAAGAAGTATTTGTACATTCAGAAAAAGATTTTAACAATTTCCTGTCAAATCTGTCAGCTCCTCTGGGACACCTCTCAGTCTGGTTTGTGTTTATTTTAGCTTTAAATCAATCATAACTCTATCTTGAGATCTTTCTAAATCCAGCCATAAATTAGCAATTCCCTTCATGTTATCAGAGATCTCCTGTTCATGTTTATTAGTAGTGGCTGTTAAATTCTGAAGGGAGTAAGTAAGCTCCTTGAGTTGTTGAGTAGCCCCCTTAAAATGGTGCATCTGCTCTAAATCTATCCATGTTTTGTTCTGTCTTCTGTTCTAGGCTCATATTAATTTACATAATTCTTTTATTCAAATTTGATTAGAAATCTCAAATATTGAAACCTGGAGTCTTGCAAACACAAGTTCAGGCTCCTCTTTGGATGTTTTCATGGTGGTCATTTTTTCAATGCCTAATTGATTTTTATTGTGTTACACCTCCATACCAGCTCAAACATTACATATATCCACTTGTTTCATGTGTAACTTTTACATATCTTTCCTTAAAAGAAATTAACCCTCTATAAAATCAAAAATCAAAACTGTATTGTACATAACTATTTGAATGAATAGTTAAACATAGAGTTAAACATAATCAAACATTTGCTTATTTTGGTCATTTCACTTTAAGTACTTCCAACTTCCTTCCTGATATATTTGGGTTTTACTGAAACTAATTATAATTGATTTCCTTTTCTTGCATAGTTTTCTTCAGATTCCTCCCACCTTATCAAATTATTGTGTCAAATCTGACTACAGTTGTATTCAAAAAATGAAAGGAAAAAAAGAAATTGTCAGCATTTTCATGTTTTAACTGTGAATGATGTGAATATTGGCTTTGATTTCATCTCATCATGTTGTTCTTGTAGCTTCAGTGCTGTGGCATCCATAATTACACAGACTGGATTGGTAGCCAGTGGTACAATTCCACCGCCAGTAACAGCAGCATACCCTTGAGTTGCTGCAAGCAAGACAGTAAGAACTGCACTGGACGGTTGAGTGAGCCAAAATTTCTCAATACTCAGGTAAGACCAGACAATGTTCAGAGTAACAATATTCTTAGGGATTTGAAGACAAACACAGGTGTGAACTTCTCACTAATTAAGTATTGCTTCCTACATGTCTCCTTGCCCATCTTCATACGAGCAATACAGTGGGCCCTCCATATCTGTGGGTTCAATATCTGTGGATTTCAGCATCTACAGATTGTCACTGCATACCTAAAATGGCAGCACCCATATCTGAAATGGCACCGCCGCATACCTGAAAAGGTGCTGCTGCATATCTAAAATGGTGGTGACCATACTCAAAATGGCCACTCCCATTGATTAATATGGGACTCTACCATCTGCGAGTTTTGCTATCCCTGGGATATTTCAGGACAAAACCCCCATGGATATTGAAGGCCCACTGTATATATTTTCTATTCTTGGGAAGCAGCCTCTTTCCTTCAGTTGCACACCTATTTGCTGTACCAAGTTCTTCTGTACCAGAACTGGGTGTAGAGATTATTTTCAAGGGGTATTAGCTTTTGCTCGTTCTTATAGATAGAGCTCAGTTTCTCCAAATGAGGAGCTGCAACAGAGTTGAAGAAAATGTGGCACATCAGATGTTGTTGCATTGTCATTCCCATTGAGCCCTATCTAACATAGCCCATTGAGAGGGATGATACAGCTTGGTTCCTGGCTATTTAAAGGAGTGAAGTGGGGAGACAGAGGCTTTGAGATGTTCAGGAGAGGCCCTAAAGAGCTAGTAAGGGCTTTCTTGATGGTAAGTCCCATGCTCTAGAATTCACTATAAAGGGAAGCTAGACTGGTTCCACTCCTATTATCTTTCCACCAATAGGCACAGACTTTTTTATTCAGGTGTGCCTTCAATAACTGACCTTGTCTCCTGAGAAGGTTTAAAAAACAACAGCAGGGTTGCTGCTATATTTTCTTTTATTGGTGTGCTTTTAAATTATATTTTTGATGCTTTTGTTCATTTTATATTTGTATTTCTGCTACTCAGATGTAACCTGCTTGAGTACCATTTGTGGCAGAAAGGCAGGATATAAATTGTGTGAAATAAATTATGGGAGTTGTAGTCCAGCAAGTTTTGGTGGCCCACATGTTCCTTAGTCTTGTTACAATCCTCTTCAGTCTAGTCCTTTGTTTTAGTTAGCATTAATTCCATGAGGCTCCAGCTTCTTGTTCACCTTCTCACATATACCCATTGTCCCTCCCCACCAGTTCTCTGTTTCTTTTCCTGTCCCTGCATGATTGGTTTCTCCTTACCCAAATCAATCTGAGATAAATCCCTGGCACAGAAACCCCTTTTAAGGATTATGGAATTAAACTGGAACTGAGAAATTAAGCTATTTGGGAAATTATGCTTTTTGGGGATTCATTAGGGTTAAGGTAAGGATTCCTGGCTGCTTTGCTGGTCAGCTCTGATGGAGGTCTCCCAGTGGACCATATACATGATGACTATACAACCTGCTTTGGGTTCTTTCATGTTTTATTCTGGAGGAAATAGCAGGGAGTATTGTGAGCTATGTCTGTTTCCCCCTCTCTGTGTCGCTGCAGGGCTGTGAAGACAAAGTGAAATCTGTTTTGCAGAGTGTCCTTGGCTATGCTATGGTCGTCATCCTCAGCTTTGCCATTGTGAAGGTATTTACAAAGTTTAAAGGTACCTTTAAAAAGGGCTGTTGATCAGACGTTCAGCTAGGATAGGAAGGAAATTTTTAAAATGCTGACACTCAGCACAGGCCCAGATTTAAGCACAAAACTCTATAACGGTGATGGCGAACCTGTGACACGTGTGTCAGCACTGACACGGATAGCCATTTGTGCTGACACGCGGCTGTAGGCCTCCTCCCCTCTGCCCCTACCCACAACCTCACCACCCTCCCTAAAGTGACGATCCGGGCTTCAAAGCCTCACTTTAGGGAGGGGGGAGGAAAGTGGCGGGTGGGGCTATGAAGCCCCGATCACCACTTTAGGGAGGCGGGGGGGTGGAGCTTCCCCCCCACCTGGCCACCACCACCCCAAGGCCTGCCGTGTTTCCCCAGAGCTGCCTTGGAAAGGCCAGGTAAGGTGGCTGGTGGGCGGGATTCTGCCGGGGAGAGGCCGGGTGAGTGGAAGGGTGGCCACCCGGCCCCTCCCCGGCCTTCCCGAGGTGGCTCCGAAGCCTCAGAGCCGCCTCGGAAAGGCCGGAGAAGGTGACGGATGGGGGGGAGACTCTTCCCGGCCTCTTCCCGGCCTTCCCGAGGGGACTCCAAGACTTCGAAGCTTCAGAGCCGCCTCGGAAAGGCCGGGGAAGGCGGCGGATGGGAGGGAGGGACTCTGCCCGGCCTCTCCCCGGCCTTACCAAGGGGGCTCCGAGGCTTCAAGCCTCGGAGCTGCCTCGGAAAAGCCGGGGAAGGCGGCAGGCAGGTGGGCCTCTTGTTTGAGCCCAGAGCACCATGCGCAGCTTTTCCAATGGAGCCTTCCTAAATAGCTCCGCATAGGGGAGCTGCCAAAAGAGGGAGGAGGGAGAATGCATGTGTGCGTGTGTGTGTGTATGCATGTGGCATTGTAGGTAGGAGGAGTAAGTGCTGTGAAGGGAAGAAGCCGAGGGTCTGGGAGCCGAGGAGCTGCCCGGATAATCGCTTCTAGGCTAGCTGGCAACACATGCTCTGCTCCATGGCTAACTCAGGCTGCCTCCTCATCTCCAACTCCGCCTTGCTCCCACACTCGCTACTGTGCCCCCCACCCTTCCTCTACCTCCAGCAGGTAAGTCCACCTCTTTTATATCTTTCCCTGCTTCACTCGTGGGTGAGGTATCCCCCTCTCCAAAATAAACCCATGGGTCAGAGGGAGGCCGGGGGAGATGGGGGGAAAGTAGTGATGGGGCCTCTGAAAGCCCCGTCATCACTTTTGGGAGGCCGGGGGGGCTGTTATTATTTGCAGATTTTTCACATCTGCGGGGGTCTTCGGAACCTAACCCCCACAAATATGAAGGGACGACGGTACATTTTGATTACTCAGTTGTCACATGAGTTGTGACAACTCATAAATTGTTAATAAACAATCAATAATATTGTTGATTAAACAATAAATATCGCAAAATAATGTTTTTTCCTCAAAGTGACACACCACCTGAGTTATGCTCAGTTTGTTGGCGACGTTTGACACACCAAGCTCAAAAGGTTGCCCATCACTGCTCTATAACATCCAAGTGGTTGCCCATGGGATAAAGAGAGATTTATAAAATCAGGCAGGGTATGCATAGAGAGAAATTTTCTCCTTCCTATAGAAATCCAATAGAGCTGATATGCAGATTCAGGAAAGAGTAAAGAAAATGAGTTCACACAGAATGCAGAGCTCATTGGCAGACTTCACTTGCACTAGATGTGATGATAGCTGTGACTTCAGGTGACTTTAAAAAGGAATTGGACAAATTCAAGGAGTAACAATATCCTTGTGCCATGAGAGCTACATGGAATTTCCACATTCAGAGTCCGTATGCCTCTAAAGGCTAGTTACCTAGTGGGAGAGGGGGATTGCCCAGAATTCCTCCTTGTGGGTTTCCTAGAAGCATCCACTGGACTGCTATAGGAAACATGATGCTGGAGTAGATGGACCTTTTGTCCTGATTATGGCTAGCCGTACCTTCAGAAAGAATGAAACAAACACCTGGGGGTCAAGGAGCAGTGACAGGACTTTTTTTGGTTGCCCGGCACTCCCTAAAGTAACCTTCAGAGGAAGTGGAAACCAATATCCTTTTGGCAATTTGAACTAAGATTCAACAGCCCTTCCAGTTGGCTTCTGTATGTGGCATGGGGTACTATTTTGCCCTTTGCCTCAGGCAGAAAAATGGTTTTGGTATGGCCAAATTCAAGTGTGGGCATGGCTGGGCACCTGTAAAAGATACAACATAGGTGCAAATGCATAAGAGAAATTTCACTATAAAGAATTTACCCTTTCGTCCCCTCCTGAATACATAATTGGAAATCCTGCTACCTTATAGAAAGTGAAAAGGGACTAGTCCTTATTGCTGGCAACTTCAGATCCTCTTCTCTTGAGCTCTCCCTCTCTTTCTGATCTCAATTAACAAGAATAGCACTTCTTTTATGAACCCACCACCTCTCTCTGGCTTTTCTTCGCAAATGAAGATTCAGGAAGGACTCATCCCACGCTTCCTGCAAGTGCGCTGATGACTAAAAAGGCCAATCCGAGATAAACCAGTCCGGTTGCAGAAAGCACAGCAGAAGGTCTCCTTGGGTGATGCTTCCGGGTTGTGATTCTTTCATGTGTTGTCATTTCTCTTCAAGACTTGTTTGGTGTGAGTTCTCAAATAAGGTTGCAGCATTGTGGATAGTGCGTCTCCATGCCTCCCGATGTGAAGCCAGGGCGGACCATTGTTGGTGATCAATTTGGCCGAGCCTGAGATGTTGTTTCAGGGAGTCCTTGTATAGCTTTTTTGGAGCGCCCCTCTTACGCTGACCCATGGCGAGTTCACCGTAGAGTACTATTTTGGGGAGGTGATGGTCCTCCATCCTAGAAAAATGCCCTGCCCAGTGCAGCTGTGTTCTCAATATCATGGCCTCAATGCTGGTGATCCCTGCTTGCTCAAGGACAGCAACATTCATCACATAGTCAGTCCAGTGTATATTTAGGATTGTGCGTAGACAGCGCTGATGAAAGTGTTCGAGGAGTCATAGGTGGTGGCGATAGGTGACCCATAAAGGAGAATAGACAGTACAATGGCTCTATACACACTGATATTTTTTTTAATTTTGTTTTTGTTGTGTATTTCGTCGTGACCTATACATTTTATCTATAAAAACATTTCTTATATACAGATTTTGTATATATTCTGCACATACATACATATGCAATTCATCATACCCAGTATATTCTTCCTTATGTACATTCCTTTCAATACATTTCACTAGATTACTGTATATTCCGGCGTATAAGACGACTGGGCGCATAAGACGACCCCCCAATTTTTAAGTTAAAATATAGAGTTTGCCCCCCGCAGCCAGCCAGCCAGCCAGCCAGCTGGCTGGAAAGCCTGTCCCCCACCAGCCAGCCAGCTCAGTGCCTGTAGATGATGGAATAGTCTGTGAAATTAAAGGACTGAGAACAGCTAAAAAAGCATGAGATATTTTGAAAAAATCTCTGTGGTGTTCAATCTTTGGAAAGTAAGGTTGCATTAATACTGTAAGTTGGTTAATATGAAGCTATCAAATCCCAAATTTTTGAATAAGCACATTAATGAATGAGCACATTAATGGTTTTAGAGCCACATTGGAAGACAAGAGAATTTCACTATAGACAAAAATTGATGCAAAATGAGAAGTTGAATCCAGAAATTCTAATTTTAGGCTAACTTGTCCTGAAAAGAAACATCATTTTGACTCTCCTGAGCTAAATAGAGGGCCATTTAACTCTTCAAATGGAAAGCAGTCATTCTCACAGCAGGAGGAAGGATCTGCTGGGAAAACTGCCCAGGCCATTTTACACTTCAATCATTCTCACAGCAGGGGAAAAGGTCTACTGGGGTATAAGACCACCCCCCACTTTTGAGGAGATTTTCAAGTGTTAAAAAGTAGTCTTGTATGCAGGAATATATGGTACATATCTTTTCCTCCTTAACCTTTAATAAAGTAAAAATATGTAAAAAGGAAAGTTACACTTATCAGTTATAACTTCCTCAAATTTGTCATTTTGATGACGTGAGATAATTAGCTATACCTCTTGCATACTAAAGAGAACAACATGTGGGAGGCGTAAGGAAATAATGCGATCAGAGTGTCCTGTTGGCAAGGTTTCGAGTTTGGAGGCAATGGAGTTTTTAATCATAAAGCCTACTCCTGAAATATGTTTTTCGGTTTTGGGTTTGCCAGACCAGTAAAGTGTGTAGCTGGAGCCATGTTCTTTAAGGCTGCCTTCCTCGTGGAGACAAACTTGACTAAGAGCAGCGATGTCAATATTAAGTCATGATAGTTCATGGGCTATTAGAGCAGAATGACACTCAGGCCGTCCAGTATCTGCAGAGTCTCGCATGGTTCTGATGTTCCAGCATGCAAGCATCAGTTTATTTTCACCTTTGGAGGCCGGTGTGTGCCTTTGTTTCTTTGCCTTGGTTTGACCGCATCAGAAGATGCCCGTTGGCCGTGGGGCTAGCCAACCAGGTAGATGGGGATGAGCTTTCGTTAGGCCACCTTTTCTAGGCCCCTCTCCATATGGAGCAAGCAGTGCTCTCCTTTAAAAAGGCTGCTTGGTCGTTCAGGATGCTGCCAAACAAGACTGTCATCTCCCGGGTCAGCCTCGAGCGACCAAAGTCCTGAACCGCCTGCATGCAGGGTTGGGTCTGCGGCTTCCAGTGCATCTTTACACCTGCCGTTTCGTCCCTCGCCTATCGCTACAGGGCTTTTTTGGAATTGGATTTGTCCTTCAAGCCTGTGCAATGGATTTTTCTGGTGGAGCGCAGCGTGCACAGAACTGGCCTTACCCTTTAAACCAAAGGTTCATCTGCTGTGGCCTTGCAAGCATGGATGATAGCAGCGAGGTCCTTGGGTCATAGGTTTGATTAGAGTTTCCTTCTCTTAGATAGTTGACCTTACAGGGTTGGACAAACACCATCTGCCCAGGTTTGGGATTAGAGTTTTCCTTCTCCTAGGATGGTTGCCATAAGGCTAGAGAGCCCATCCTGCCCTTTGACACTCTGTGTCAGACCCTTCGGTTTTGACCTGCCTGGCATGGGAAACCCTACCGGTGGCTATTATGCCACCGCCAGTATAGCTCAAAACATCATTAGGATATGTAAGCCTCTCTCCCACAACAAGAGGGCATCAATGGAGAGGATCGTCCACCCAGCACCACCACTGAACCAAATCAATAATTGACAGGGGTTACACCAGCACTCACATCCTATAGGGTTTTGCAGTCTTATCCATTCTGTGCTCTCCTTACTTTCACACCTGCCATATGTACCATTTTGGAGGTAGTACACAATTCTTGCAGTTTTTATCCTTGGCCACACTGTTCCTGAACAACTGAACTTCACTGTTCCTGAACAACTGAACTTCAGCCATGGTGGTGCTGTATTGACCAAAATCAACATAGAAGAAACTTCCAATCTTTTAGGTCCTCCTCCTTGTTCTAAACACGAAGATGCCTTTGGAAGCTGACTAATCTTTCATTCCATTTTTGCTGTCAGAGGCAGTCCTCTAGCTGCTTTGGTTGCTTTGCCTTTAATGAGAATGTCCTATAAAGCAAAATAAAGCAATGTCGCCATCTGCAGACAGACAAAGTGCACAACATCCTTCAGTGGTAGTTCAGGGGTTTTCAATTATCTCTAAAATATGTTTTAAAGTTAGGATTGACCAAGCCATTATATTTCCCATCACCATGTACGGAAGTGAGAGCTGGACAGTGAAGAAAGCTAATAGAAAGGAAATCAGCTCATTTGAGATGTAGTGCTGGAGAGGAGTGCTATGGATACCGTGGACTGCCATAAAGACCAATAAATGGGTCCTGGAACGAATCAAACCTGAGCTATCCCTAGAAGCCAAGACGACTAAACTGAGACTGTCATGAAAAGGCATGACTCATTCAAAAAGACAATAATGCTGGGTAAGGTAGAAGGCAGTAGGAAAAGAGGAAGGCCACACATGAGATGGATAGACTCAGTCAAAGAGCCCACGGCCCTGAACCTGCAGGACCAGAGCAGAGCGGTTGAGGATAGGGGGTCCTGAGATGTCTCATTCATAGGGTCACCATGAATTGAGGTCAACTTGAGGGCAGTTAACAACAACAATGTTTTTTTAAAAATATTTATTTAAGTAACAATTATATAACATTCTTGTCACTCCAGTACATCATAATCAATAAAAGATATACTGTATTCATAGTTAAAAAGAATACAGCTATGAGAATTATTCATACATCTTCTAATCCAATTCATTGCAATTGTTTCACATAACTTCCATCCCCTGACTTCCCATGTTATACTAGCTTATAGGAATTTTGATTTGTTAAGTAAATTTCAACTTCAAACCTACTTACACATTAATTTCAAATGTAAATTTTTATGATAGATTTCACAATAAACACAATTAACCTCAAATTACAGTTGTTTTCTAAAGTACTGTTATCTCTACTACCTTTTTGTACTTTGTCTTATACCAATACATTCATTCATCATACAATAGGCCTCATTTTATGTTCCATCTATTTCCCCAATATTTTGTTACTGGTAGCCAGTTCTTTTTGACCTTTTTTTTTTTTTGTAAGTCTCTTGTTTAAAATATATGTCAATTTGTCATTTTCTTCCATTTAATTTAATTTCAGTAGCCAATCATCTATTAAAAAGAGTTTCTTTTCTTTTCCACTTAGATGCTAAAACAACAACAACAATGATTTAAAGAAGTTAGTTAGAAGCAGAGAGGTGAACTGTTTTAAATAGTTTGAGAGAAAGTGTGTATAGTTTAAAACCTAGTTTAAATTTTTCAACTGTGCTGTGCATGTTTCTGAATTGTGACTTAAGATTTCACAATAAACACAATTAACCTCAAATTACAGTTGTTTTCTAAAGTACTGTTATCTCTACTACCTTTTTGTACTTTGTCTTATACCAATACATTCATTCATCATACAATAGGCCTCATTTTATGTTCCATCTATTTCCCCAATATTTTGTTACTGGTAGCCAGTTCTTTTTGACTTTTTTTTTTTTTGTAAGTCTCTTGTTTAAAATATATGTCAATTTGTCATTTTCTTCCATTTAATTTAATTTCAGTAGCCAATCATCTATTAAAAAGAGTTTCTTTTCTTTTCCACTTAGATGCTAAAACAACAACAACAATGATTTAAAGAAGTTAGTTAGAAGCAGAGAGGTGAACTGTTTTAAATAGTTTGAGAGAAAGTGTGTATAGTTTAAAACCTAGTTTAAATTTTTCAACTGTGCTGTGCATGTTTCTGAATTGTGACTTAAGTACCTTGAACATTGCCAACACTTACTTAAAATACTATTTGTTTTCCAATTTCAGTTCTTCGGAATGCTTAGTGTCTGCGTGCTGGCCTGCAAGAGAGAAAGCAATGGTTACCAACCTTTAAATTCTGGAATATTTGCTTGACAGAAGGATGGAGAGTGACTTTCCTTTTGCTCTTGCGTGAATAAAATGGACATGGAAAAGATGCCTTGAAAAGAAAATGTTGGCCTGATTTTCTAAAATTCCAAAGAAGATTGTTGTAGTTTTCAAAAGTTGTATTAAATGTGAACTAGCTTGGCTTTAACATATTGATCCAGCCTGATGTAGCTGAATTAAGGTGAACACCTTTCCTTAGAACAGTCTTCCCCAACCTCACATGTTCTATGTACTGGACTGCAGCATGTGGATAATGGGAGTAGTAGTCTAACATATCTGAAAAATACCAGTTTGGGAAATACTACCTTGGAACAATAGTATATGAAGCCATAAATCAGGAAGGATCTAGTCCTCTGTATAACATTCTTACGTTTCATTATGTCTGTTTTTATTTTTTTTAAATGTTCTTTAAAAAACATTTTTTCAAACCCAGTTATTTTGTTTCAAATAACTGACATGTTTCTCCTGCTCTGTTGGGTGGACTGAATATTCACAGAGGATGCCTGAAGTCCAGTGGGTGTCATCAGCACCTGTAAATGGCAGTCTAGGATGAATATATTCTCATTTTGGGGGTACAAAAATTGTGCTGGCAATTGCTTGCCAGTGACCTTTGGACATCTTCTGATGTCTCTTGTAATTCGTAGACCTCTGCCAATTTAATCTGGGATTATCTTTATTCAAATCTGAGTGCTGACATGTATCAGATCTCTTGACAGTCAGTACTCTATGCAGAACCTGGAAAAGGTTTTGGACTAAACCTTCCCCAGTCAACATGGTGGCTGTCCTGATTGGAGGGTTCTTGGAGTTATAGTCCAAAAAATTAACTTTTTCCAGCTTTGACTATATACATTCTGTAGAGACTTAGGGGGATGATATTTTTGCACTGTGCACGTGCTTATAAACAGCTGGGACAATCTACTTAGATCAGATGGTCATCTGATTCCACATGCTTTCAGCTGGTTTCAAGTGACCAGCACTATAAAGCATTTCTAGATTAAGGGTCTCTAGATTAAGACCTCCTTGTCCTCAGATTTCTGAGTACAACCAACTGCTTTGTCTGCCTTTACATTTAGAGTATCCTTTGCCTTATATCAATCTCCCAGAATGTGTAAACATACATGAAAATGAAACCTCCTTTCTGGATTGAGTCCTCTGCAGCTGTTTTAGCCTTTTTGGGGTCACAGACTCATTGAAAGACTGATGAAAGCTATAGACACCCCCTTCCAGAAGGAAAAAAAAAGCATGTAAATACTAATGTTAAAATAACAGGGAGGAAAAAGAAGAAAAGATCAACTTTTTAAAGTCCCAAGGCAGTCTATTATTCAGAGTAATTTAATTCACTATGTTTGTGCTGGACTCATTCTGGAAGTTTATTAAGAACATGAGAGAGTTTTTAATTTCTGTAGCAAGTGACCCTTGCCTGTACTTACGTTCTTAGACTGCACTGAGAAACAGTTGTCCAAGCGGCTGCTTGCAAGGTAGGCATCTTATTGGAGGAAGTCTTTATTTATACTGTGCCCTGTTTTGCATATTTCTGATATAGTTCCATTTATTTTATATAATGGTCTTCATGCTTTTGTGAGCAAAAGAACTCTTTGGGTTGCATACATGCTTGCAGAAAAATAAATCAGTGACAATATTGCCTTCCAAACAATTTTGGTTTAATATCTAGAAGGCTGTAAGAAAACTTCTATTGAGAAGAAGCAAGTTCCTTCTCAACATTAAATAAAACCTTTAACAAAATTAATTCTGCAGTCTTTTATTTTGTGTAAAACTGGCACGACATAGTTGGAGGAAAGCAGAGTTCTTCTATACAAGAGGCCGTGCTATGAGACTCCCTTAGGTATACTGATGCTTGCTTGCTATCTTTGAACAGGGAGAAATCCTGAAACACTGCTTCTGAGTTTGTAGCTTCCTTTGGAGGAAAGAAATGTGGAGATTTATGCCGTTTTTGTAACAGTTATTTATATATAATACTTAAGCGATGGTATACAGCAAGTATGCACTATATCAGATGTTGAGTGTGAGAGAGAAACAAACCCTGTACTCAGAAGGTGCCTTCAGAAAACACATAAGCACTTTTCAAGGAAGCACTCTCACCCCAAGTTTCCTCCCCTTTGCTCTGAGGATGGAGAAGAGGATCCAGCATCCAAGACCTGGGAACCCATATAACCCATGGTTCAATAGAGACTTGAATCACTCTCCTTAGTCTTCAGTGAGAATTTGAATCTGGATCTTCCAGCACTCTATTACATCATACACTCTCTTTCTCTTTCAGAATTAAATCAAATAGGTCTAATCTAACATGCAATGAGGCAATAACATTGAGCTACACTACAGAGCTGTTATCATGATAAGCAACTCCCTCTTTCAGCCTAGTCTGACCCTAGGAATCAAAATGTCTCGGTTGTTGTTGTGTGCCTATTGTTGTGTGCCTATTGTTGTGTGACCATAAGGCAACCTTAGTATGGGTTTTCTTGGCAGAATTTGTACAGAGGGGATTTGCCCTTGCCTTCATCTGAGGTGGAGAGAGTGTAACTAGGTTTCTATGGCTGAGTGGGAATTTGAAACCTGGTCTCTCAGTGTCCTAGTCAAACAGTCAAACCACTACACCATGCTGGCTCTCAAATGTTTTGGACTGGCTTTGCAACTCAGATGAAACTGGGTTGTGATGTGCCTTTAAGTTGTTTCTGATTTATGGCAATCCCAAGGCAAATTTATCATGGGGTTTTCTTGGCAAGATTTGTTCAGAGTGGGTTTGCCTTTGCCTTCCTGTGAGGCTGAGAGAGTGTGACTTGCCCAAGGTCACCCAGTGGGTTTCCATGGGGGAGCAGGGATTCAAACCCTGGTCTCACAGTCCTAATCCAGTACTCAGACCGTTAGACCACACTGGCTCTCTCCACAGAAATGTATCTTGAACCAGGCCTCACAACAAACCTGGGGGCACCACAATGTAAACATTTGCAGGTGAATTTTAACAATTTCTTTTGTTTTTCTTCCCCACATAAAAGGATTTGAGCTTGAAGAAAGCACATCATGACAAAATGGTTGCACTTTTTGGGGAGCGGGAGAGGAGGAACCGGATACAATTGTACTGAATAATTAAAGCGATAATGTCTAGGATTTTCTCCCTTTTTTCCTATGAACAGCTCTTTCTGTGACGACTCCAAAGCAAGACCAGGGGATTGTCTAAAACGGTGAAAATAACCCTCATAGAATTCACTGGGAATAGGCCGTGTCTAAATGGGATCCGGCATCAATCCACTGTATTCAGAAGGAGGGGGGGCTCAAAATGGCAAAAACAACACAAGAAAAGCCTTCACGGCTTTCCCAGAGTTTTTAAAAAACAGTGAGGGGAACGTGCATTCCTGCTCACTGGAACATACAATTCAATATGAATCACTTTCCCATACAAGGAAGTGGAAAGCTGATTGGCTGGGCAGGCCTGAGGGCAGGGCTTTCTAACAGGGCATGTGACCACTGCTGCCATGTTGGATTTTCGACTTAGCGAGTGATTGCTAACATGACAAAACGGTGGTGTTGTTGTTTTGTTTTGTTTTGCTTTCCTGTTAAATTGAAAGATTGCTCTAGCACACCTTGGACATCATTTTTTTAAAAAATTAGGCACATTGAGTTAAGTACAAACATGAATATATCTCTTGCAGCCACCACCTTGCATGCAAAGCTTATGGGGGCTTATGGCGGCAAAAACACTTTTAAGACAATTCATTGCTGCTGCGAAATGCCACTACTGCGAGGCACGCTAGGTTGGGTGTTTTTTTTTTTTTTGCCTTGTATAGATGGGCCCCAAACAATCTGTAGGAAAACAACTTGGCAATGGCATATTACAAATAAAAGAACTACCGTATATTCTGGCGTATAAGACAACTGGGCATATAAGACGACCCCCCAATTTTCAACTAAAAATCTAGGGTTTGGCTTATATTCGCCATATAAGACCACCACCACCCCCAATTTGGCTGGCTGGCTGGCTGGCTGGGAGAGCCTTGCCAGCTGATCCTCTTTGTTTCCCAACTCACGAAGATATCCTCGTGAGTTGAGAAAGTGAACAGGATCAGCTGGCAGGGCTCTCCCATCCAACCATCCAGCTGCAACATTCGCCCCTCTCTTCCACCTTTGGTTGCTCCCCAAAGGGGGTGAAGGCAGAGGAGGAGGCCGAATGAATCTGGTTTACCTCAGCCACTGCCCATTCCCTCTGTCTTCGTTCCCTTTGCAAAGGGAATGAAAATGGAGGGGATGGGCGGTGTCCGTGGCAAACCACAGCATTCGCCTCTCTCTTCCACCTTCCAGTCACCCGTGACTCGAAGGTGGAAGAAAGGGGCGAATATACCCAGTTTGCCTCGGCAGCTGCCCATTCCCTCTATCTTCCTTCTCTTTGTGAAGGGAAGGAAGATGGAGGGAATGGGCAGCCTCCAAGGCAAACCATGGCATTCGCCCCTCTCCTCAACCTTCCAGTCAAACTTGACTTGAAGGTGGAGGAAAGGGGCGAAAATGCCCAGTTTGCCTCAGCAGCCCCCTTCCCTCCGTCTTGGCTCTCTTCCGAAGGGGACCAAGGCGGGGGAAGGTGGAGGAAAGGGGCGAATCTAGCGGTTTGCCGTGGCAAACTGCCCCCACTTCCCCCGCCTTGGCCCCCTTCGGAAGAGAGCCAAGACGGAGGGAAGGGGGCTGCTGAGGCAAACTGGGCAGTTTTGCCCCTTTCCTCCACCTTCCTTGAAGGTGGAGGAAAGGGGTGAATCTAACAGTTTGCCGTGGCTGCCCCCGCTTCCTCTGCCTTGGTCCCCTTCAGAAGAGAGCCAAGACGGAGGAAAGGGGGCTGCTGAGGCAAACTGGGCATTTTCGCCCTTTTCTTCCACCTTCCTTGAAGGTGGAGGAAAGGGGTGAAATTAGCAGTTTGCTGCGGCCACCCCCGCTTCCCCCGCCCCGGCCCCTTCGGAAGAGAACCAAGACAGAGGGAAGGGGGCTGCTGAGGCAAACTGGGCATTTTCACCTCTTTCCTCCATCTTCCTTGAAGGTGGAGGAAAGGGGTGAAACTAGCGGTTTGCCGTGGCTGCTGAACACATAGGCGATTGAGTGGCGGCCGTGGCAAACCGCAATGTTCGCCCCCCTCCTCTGTCTTTGGTTGCTCCGCAAAGGGGGAGAAGGCAGAGGAGTGGGGAGAATGAACCAGTAAACACTTTGCCTCACCCCCCCACCCAATTTCCTGCCTCTTCGCTCCTTTTGCAAAGGGAATGAAGAGGCAGGAGATCAGACGGCAGGGTGAAGCAAAGTGAATCTGGCATATAAGACGACCCTCAATTTTGGAGGATATTTTTGAGGGCTCAAATGTTGTCTTATACGCCGGAATATATGATACCCTGGAACTTTCTGATGTCATGGAACGCATGTCTTCCAGCTGCCTACAGATATGGGGGGAACGTTTCCAATCCTCATGCAGTCTGAGCAAGAACTGGGCAGCATAGCCAAAAGCCACCATGATTGTCTATGGACAGACTAAGAATAGTGCCACGCTAGCCCTTAACATCTCTTTGATGTAACCCTCCCACCTCAATACCATGCCAAATTTATTTTAGGTTAAAAAAAAGTATCTCTCTCTGGCTTTTCTTCGCAAACGAAGATTCAGGAAGGACTCATCCCGCGCCTTCTGCAAGCGCGCTGATGACTAAAAAGGCCAATCCGAGATAAACAAGTCCGGTTGCAAAAAGCGCAGCAGAAGGTCTCCTTGGGTGATGTTTTTGGGTTGTGATTCTTTCTGCGTTGTCGTTTCTCTTCAAGACTTGTTCGTCGTGAGTTCTCAAATAAGGCTGCAGCATTGTGGATATTGCGTCTCCATGCCTCCCGATGTGAGGCCAGGGCGGACCACTGTTGGTGATCAATTTGGCCAAGCCTGAGATGTTGTTTCAGGGAGTCTTTGTATCGCTTTTTTGGAGCGCCCCTCTTATGGTTTCTAAAATGGTGCTACAAACAATTGAAACCTCTCATTATTATAATTCATTTCATTGGTTGGGGGTGGGGCTGTGGCTTACGACAACCTTGCAGTGTAGTTCTTTAATGTTCCCACAGCACAGCAGTCAGGACTGAGAGAGTTGGGGCTTATTCTTGAGCATCAGTACTCTGCACTATGTGTCTGTCTTTCTAATTACAGAATTATGCTGCTACACTGTAGAAATAATGCAGTTTGACACCACTTTAAGTGCCATGGCTCTATCCTATGGAATTCTGAGATTTGTAGTTTTTTTTATATATTTGTCCTTCTCTGTTAGAGAGCATTGGTGGCACAACTACAAATCCCAGGATTCCATAGGATGGAGCCATGCTAGTTAAAGGGGTGCCAAAATGCATTATTTCTGCAGTGTGGCAGCAATTCCACTTTTTAATGGACCTGGTGCCATCCTATGGAATCCTAAGGTTTGCAGTTCGGATAGCCTAAATACCCTAAAGCAGTGGTTCTTAACCTGTGGTCCAGGGACCCCCAGGGGTCCACAACATCTTCACAGGGGGTCCGCGAAGGCTTGAAGGAGTGGCCACATGACAGGAGCCAAGGCAAAGGTTGGCAGGTTGGCTTGGCCTTCGCATTGCCATTCAATCTGCTCCAGCCACAAATTTGGAGGAAGAAGCAGAAGAAAAGTCTTCCCTCCCCCTCCAGCGCTTCCAAGGGAAGGTTTAATGGATGGTGTAATTGTACTATTATTATAATCAGGTATTATTATTGTTGTTGTTATTAGGGTTTTAAATCCTGAGTTAAGTCTTGGGGCCCATGGCGACAAAAGATATTTAAAAGGGCTTCCTGGTAAAGAAAAGGTTAAGAGCCACTGCCCTAAAGGCACTGGATCCCATCTGATCTTGGAAGCTAAACAGCATCAGCTTTGGTTAGTATTTGGATGGGAGACTGCCAACAAATAGGTGCTGTAGGTTATATTTCAGAGGAAGGAACTAGCAAAACCACCTCTGAGTACTTTTTGCATGAGAAAATCCTATGAAATGTAAGTTGACAGGTGACTTGGAGGCAGGGCCGGTTTAAGGAATTTTGGGGGCCCCTGCAATGCTTTATTTTGGGGCCCCCATATATTTATCTCAGGTCAATGTAACCTAACCTACTCACAGTACAGGATGTTCAGATTACAGTAGAAACCCCATATCCACGGGTTCATTATCCATGGGACACAAAACAGCACAGCTACCATAGAGTCTTCCTAGAAAATGTATCCTCTCTAGCCATTTTCTAGGCCCTCCAAGGCAACTCTATGGTATTTTAAACCAGAAGTCCCATTATTTTCAATGGTGTTCAGTATTATCCACAGTTTTCAGAATCCATGCCCGCACAGAACCAATCCCCAGTGGATAAGGGGGGCCTACTGTATTACATAATTTGCCACCAATAATTTAGTTTAAAAACTATATTATAGGCACTAATAAATTTTTTTGTTAATTAGCAATTAACGTAATGGTGTAGATATAAAAAAAAAGTAGACTACAAGCTAAACATGAGTTAGCAGTGTGGTGTAGCAGCAAAAAATGCCAATGCAATTCTAGGCTGCATTAATAGGAGTAGAGTGTCTAGATCAAGAGAAGTAATAGTGCCACTGTATCCTGCTTTGGTCAGACCTCACCTGGAAGACTGTGTCCAGTTCTGGGCACCACAGTTCAGGAAGGGTATTGAGAAGCTGGAATGTGTCCAGAGGAGGGCAACCAAAATGATGGGAGGTCTGGAAGCCATTATGCCCTATGAGGAGCAGCTTAGGGAACTGGGTATGTTTAATCTGGAGAAGAGAAGGTTGAGAGGTGACATGAGAGCCATGTTTAAATATTTGAAGGGATGTCATACTGAGGATGGAGCAAGCTTGTTTTCTGCTGCTCCAGACACTAGGATATGGAGCAAAGAGTTCAAACTCCAGTTTCACCTAAACATTAGGAAGACGTTCGTGATGTTAAGAACTGTTCAGAAGTGGAATGCACTGCCTGGGAGTGTGGTGGAGTCTCCTTCTTTGGAGGTTTTTAAACAGAAACTGGATGGCCATCTGTCAGGATTGATTTGATTGCATGTTCCTGCAGGGCAGAAGCCGATTGGATGGGATGGCTGTTGGGGTCCCTTCCAGCCCTATGATTCTGATTCTAGGCTGCATTCAGAGCCTGGGAAAGTTACATTTGGATTACACCTCTCAGAATCGCCCTGCCAGCACCCCTCTGAAGGTCTGGTTGCATTTTTCCTTTTCCAGCATTCTCTAGCCCAGCGGTCTTTAAACAGAGGCTGGATGGCTATCTGTCAGGGATGCTTTGATTGTGATTTCCTGCATGGCAGGGGGTTGGACTGGATGGCCCTTATGGTCTCTTCCAACTCTACAATTCTATGATTCTACAATATCCTCACAGGGGGTCACAAAAGCCTGAAGGCTGTTTGGCCCACCTCCTCCCTGTAGTGGAACAGCCATGTGACAGGAACCAAGGCAAAGGCTGGCTGGCTTGGCTATACATTGCCATTCAATCCACTCCAGCCACAAACATGCAGGAAGAAGCAAGAGTGCCTCTGAGGGAAAGGTTAATGGATGGTATAATTGTATTGTTTTTGTTGTTAGCTATTATTATTAGGGTTTTAAATCTTGAATTAAGTCTTGGGGCAGCAAAAGATATTTAAAGGGGGCCCCTGGTAAAGAAAAAGAACCACTGCTTAGCCCAATGGCTCTCACATAGCACTAATGGGATACTGGTGTTTTAGTGATAACAATAAAACCATTGTTCCCAGTAATATTACTCCAAATTTTTATTTATATTCTTTATATTCTTCTGTTAAAAGAACCAGCATGTTGTAGAAGTTTCAGCATTGTCCTATGACTGTGGAGACCAGGGGTTGAATCCTTACTCAGCCATGAATACCCACTGGGTGACCTTGGGCAAGTCACACTCTCTCAGCTTCAAAGGAAGTCAAAGGCAGACCCCCTTTGAACCTTGCCTAGAAAACTCCATGATAAGTTTGCCTTAGTCAGAAATGACTTGAAGGCACATGGGCAAACACACACACTTTTCTTTTGCAGGTTGAACTCAGTTGGCAGCAAGGGGATGAAGCTGAAGCAGACCAAGGGGTGAAGGGAGGGAGGGAGGGAGGGGAGAGAAGGACAGGTTAAGAGCAGCTGGAAAGATGGGCTGGAGGGGATCTATGTGGAAGTTAGGAAAGGTAAGAAAGAAAGAAAGAAAAAAGAAAGAAGGAAGTAAGGAGAGAGAGAGTGACAAAAAGTCAGAAAGAAGGGAGGCAAAGAAGGAAGGAAGGAAGGGAGAGGGGGGATAAAAAGAAAGAAAGAAAGAAAGAAAGAAAGAAAGAAAGAAAGAAAGAAGCCTTTTCTGAAGATAGAGCAGGGGAGAACAAGAGATGACCCCCCCTTCCTTCACCCCCCCTCTCTCTCACACACACTCACCCCTGGCTTGCCTTTTGATGATGATCGGGGAGGAGGGGGGAGGGATCCCTCCAGAATCAGCCACACAAAGAAAGTTCCATCTTCCTCTTTCGCTTTCTATTTGGGGAATGCTGGTTGTTGTTTTTTTAAAAGGCACCAGGAGTTTTTTTTTTCCAGGAGGGTTAGGTCGGGATGCCCCCCCCTGCCTGGGTGGGGTCCCCTGCAGATGCTGATTTGGTGGTATGGTTAAGCCGGCCCTGCTTGGAGGCAACCCTGTCACAGGCTTTTCTGAGGGCTGAGAGTGTGTGACTTGCCCAAGGTCACCCACTGGGTTTCCATGGCAGAGCAGGGGTTTGAACCCTGGTCTCCAGAGCTGTAGTCCAACACTCAAACCACTATACCACACTGGCTCCTAAATGCCTCTCCTAAACTGCCAATGCCAGAATTCCATGGGATGGAACCATGAGAGTTAAAGAGGAATGGTAGCGCTATAATTGTATAATGTGAATGGGTGCTCACTGAGAAGATTACCACACAAGCCTTTAAAGCAGAATGCATTAGGAACGGCATCAGTTTTGAAGCTGCTGTGACCAGACAATGTTGGCTCCCTTCGGTGGCCGTTCAACGTGGGTTGTGTGCCAGAAGCGGTTTTTTACTCTTCACGGGCACTGTGCGTGAATAAAAGCCCTCGCGATTCAAATCCACTTCATTTTGTTGTGTAGTAGCACCGCAGCGAAGCTGGGACTGGATGATGTAAAAACACATCAGTGGAGGGGGCAATTCTGGTGATAAAGGGAAACCAAGTCAAGCAGTTGAATGCAATGTATGAACTTAGAAAAATGCCACCTTGAAACAGGAAGTAGACTTTTAAAATGTCTGGTCCAGAATCCTGTATCAGCTTCTTAGTTTAGTGCCTTAAATAAGAAAAATAAGTCTTTTGGGGTGGGTTGGGGGAAGAGAAAAGGGGGGAGGAATTTTTTAAATGCTAAAAGAAAAATTTACCTCAGGTGAGCTTTGTAATCACAAGACAAAGACATTCCTGCTCTGCCACCATGGCTGATATAAGCTAGCAGAGGAGAATTCCATCATGTAAGCCAATTTCAGGATTGCAAGTGATGCAGTAGATGGATTTAAAAGGGGCTCATGGGCATGCAAAGTAGAGGAAATGACGTTTTAAAACTGGAGGATGGGGGGGGAGGGAGAGATCGTGAGGAGGCATTGTTATTATATGATGTGTGGTGTGTTTGCTGTGCTTTAGAAATGTGTTGTCCATTGCAGAAACGGAATAGGAGCCTATATGCAGAAGGTAAGACTTCTATTCCACAATGCTTTCACTTGGTTATGTCCTGGTACTGCTACTCAAACATGCCTCATGTGGTATTCCTGAGTTCCTAATCACATCACACCTATAGTGCTACTTTTCCACTTTAACTGCTATGGCTGCCTCCTATGGAATTCTGGGCTTTGTAGTTTAGTGAGGCCTAAGAATTGGTTTTTTTAAGTGATTGGATGGGAGATGTGGTCTAGATTTCAAAAACAACATTGTGAAAGTAAAGGGCTTGCAACATGTTGCTTCCAAACATTGGTCCTTACCAAGCAAATTTCTGCGGCAGCTTTCTTGTGCTTAAACCAAAGCCAATGCTCCGTGCAGGGCCAGTTTAAGGCACCAGCGGCGTCAGCATCCGCAGGGCCCCCCATCATTGTGGAGTCCGTGTAGTAACCCTCCTCCTGCAAAAACATTATTAGATAGAAGCGGAGATAGAAACGCAGGATAGACGAAAATTGAAAGTGGGGTCCGTGAGAAAGGGAAGTTGAGAGAAAGAGACGGAGGGCAGATGAAGTTTGAAGACGAGAGTTGTGAATGAGGAAAGCTGAGAGACAGAGACAGAGGACAGACGAAGCTTGAAGGCAGCGACCAGCGAGAGCACAAAGTCAAGAGATAAAGAAGGAAGACAGATGCTGGCCACCTCGCTACTAGAGAAAGTAGAAGAGAAGAAAGAAGAGAAGGAGAGAAGAAGGGTAGAAAAGATTGATATATTTAATATAACTTGAGTGGGCGGTTAAAAAGAGAGTGGATAAAAAGGGATTACAGACAATTATTGGCAGATCTTTTCCTTTTTTGAGTTCTTGGAGTGAGAGACACTGATTGGAGGGATAAGGGAACCAGATTGTTTTTCTTCTGTAAAAACAAATAAGATTTAAGAAGGGCAAACTGGGTTAGAAATTTGATATGAGAACCTATTACATGATTGCAAGGACACAGGAGATAAAGGGAAATTAGAGCAATTAGGCGTTATAGGTGGTGGGATTGAAAGTCATTTGACTGGGTAGTGAAAGATTGGCACTGGTATCGAAGATACTTGATTAATATCAATAATAACCAACCCATGTAATTGCAAAATACTGTAATTGATATAAATACATAAACTGTATTTTACTGTACAGAATACAATATAAAAAATAACAAATTTATATATATAGCAGAATACATAGTCCATTTATATAGTATATACAAATTAATAATATATACATATATAACAGAAATATACACTTCATCTATATAGTATATATAAATTAATAAATCTTACATTTAACTTGCAGTTTATAATATATGGAATAGAGGACTGGAGAATAAACAAGGATTGGGCAAATTTGACAAGGATTACATTTAGAAATATAGCAAATATATATACATATAAAATATAAATATATATACAATATATTTACTATATATCTATCATATATAGCTTATATTTGTTCATAATCGGTACCCTTTCTCTCTTTATATATAACCGAACTGTATCTATATATAATAGACTAGAGGGAAAGTATTAAAATAGGAAGGAGGGAAAATGGCAGCAGGAACTAGAAAAGCTATGCAGGCTCTGACACAGGTTATAACACAAAGACGACCATCCTTGGAGGGGCCAACTAAATCTTCAGATTTCAGTTCGATTATATTAGAGGAGATGAGGAAAGAAATGAAAAAGATAAGACTTGAAATCCGTGAGGAGATGAAAGAGATAAGAGTTGAAATGAAAGCGGACTTAAAGAAAGAACTAAATAAATTTGGAGAAAAATTAGATAAGTTAACAGCAGAAATGGATCAAATTAAAAAAGAGGTCAGTGAAGTTCAAACAAGAACTAGAAAACTAGAAATGGAAACTACTGCATTATCGCATTAACAGCAGGTAGAAAAACAAACAATGATGTTAAATGAGCTGAGATATAGGGAGAAATGTTTAAAAGATAAAGGGCCTCTCTGAAAGAGAAAATGAAAATTTGGAAGTCAGATTGATCCCGTCATTGGCAAGATATATCAATACAACGTACGAAAATCTAGAGGTGCAAATCGACAAAATGTTTAGAATTAGCTCAGTGGTGGCAAAAGAAAGGAAACTACCCAGAGATGTGGTGATATGTTTTACAAGAACAAAGATAAAAGATAGTACTTAAAAATTACAAAGAGAGCTTGAAGATTGAAGGAGAAGAAGTAAAAATATTTAAAGACATACCACCACAGATTTTGAAAAAAAGGCAAGAATATAAATTCTTGACTCAACTTTTGATGGAAAATAAAATTAACTACAGATGGGAGAGAGTGGAGGGAATATCTTTTTCCTATCAGCGTAAAAGATATAAAATAAATTCAATACAGAAAGCAAAAGAATTTAGGAAGAGACTGCTTCAAGAGAAGAAAAGAAACAAAGGAAATAGAGATGATTTAAGGAAAGGAAATGGTGAGAAGGACAAGAAGGAGGAAGAGAAACAGGAGGAACAGGAAGAAGAACGAGAAGAGGAGGAGAAGGAGAAAGGAGAGAACTTAGACCTAGAGGAAAATATAAGCAAGGCTGAAGTTGAGGGGGAATCAGAACTAGAATCAGGAGAAGAAGAGGAGGAAGGAATAGAGGAAATCTAATCTAATAAAAGGATAATTGGATCTAAAGTATTAGTTTGAGCAAAATGGATACAAAAGTTATATCCTGGAACGTTAAAGGTTTAAATTCAATCTACAAGAGAAGACAAATTTTTCACTACCTCGAGAAACTGAAATTAGATATATTATGTTTGCAAGAGACACATATTAGAGAAAAAGATGTCAAACTTCTTAAAAAGCCAAAATTAGGCCAGACTTTCATATCATCAAATGTCAAGAAAAAGAAAGGAATAGTTATTTATATTAACAAGAAACTCCCAGCAAGAGAATTATTTAAAGATCAGGAGGGGACGTATGTGGGAGTAGAGGTGGATATTCTGGATTCAAAGATACTTGTGGTGGGGGTATATACTCCAAACCAGAAACAAGAAAGCTTCTTTAAAAAAATAATGGAAGAAGTGGAGAATGTGAAGAAAGATAAAATCCTATTCTTGGGAGACTGGAATGGAGTTATAGACCCCACCAAGGACAGAGCATCAAATAAAAAAATCAAAAAGAACCAAGGGAAACAACCAAAAACATTTTTCGAGATGATGGTAGAATTTGACCTAATTGATGTCTGGAGATGGAAGAATAGAGAGGGAAAGGATTTTACCTTTTATTCAGATGCCCATTCAACCTGGTCAAGGATTGATATGTTTCTGATTGCGAAAAATCTGTCTAAGTATGTTAAAAATACAGAAATAATGCCAAAGTGGACATCTGACCACAATCCAATATCACTTACTCTACTGGGGAAAAAGAAAGATAGAACCTGGCGGTTAGATAAAAATCTTCTAAATGATGAACATAGTATTAAAGAGGCAAAGAAAACTCTAGAACAATATTTCAAGGAAAACACAACTGAAGATGTCAAGATGAAAACAATCTGGGAAGCTAGCAAAGCGGTAATGTGTGGCTATTTAATAAAGAAAGCATCCGAGAAGAGGAAGGAAGAGGCCAATCAGATGAAGGAATTACTACGTGATATCAAAGACAAAGAGGAGAAGCTGGGAGAGCAACCAGGCAACGCAAGATTGAAATATGAAATCAATGTATTAAAGAAAAAGGTTCAATCTGTAACAATAAAAGAAATTGAACAAAAAATACGGTATGCAAGACAAAGGCATTTTGAGTCTTCAAATAAACCAGGTAAATGGTTGTCCCAGAAGCTAAAAAAGATGAGAGAAAACAAAATAATTACAGAAATGATTTATAAGGACAAGATAGTGAATGAACAAAAAATAATCAAAAGATAACTAGGCTAACAAATTATCAGAAAGAGATATTAAATAGAAATTTCACAGTAATGGAAATTACGGAGGCTATTAAGAACTTAAAATTGGATAAAGCACCGGGATCGGATGGCTTCACCTCAATCTATTATAAGAAATTAGAAGATGTTTTACTTTACCCATTGCAAAAAACTCTAAATAGGATAAGAATAGACGGTATACCTAACACATGGAAAGAAGCATTTATTACTGTAATCCCGAAAGAAGGGAAAGACATGAAAGACCCAAGAAATTATAGGCCGATTTCTTTATTAAATTTAGATTACAAGATATTTACGGCAGTATTGGCCCAGAGATTGAAGAATATTTTGAAAGAGATCATCCATGAAGATCAGAATGATTTTCTGCCTAATAGACATATGAAAACAAATTTGAGAACAGTAATAGACATCCTCGAATACTATGAAAATCACAATGAAAGGAAGATGGCGATAGTATCACTAGATGCGGAAAAGGCATTTGACAATGTTAAATGGACATTTATGAAGGCAGTAATAAAGGAGATGGATATGGGCGAAAACTTCCAAAAATGGATAGACAAAATATATGAAGAACAGAATGCATAAATCCTGATTAACGGAGAGAGAAGTGACACAATCAAAATAGCTAAAGGCACAAGACAAGGATGCCTGATGTCCCCGCTACTTTTTCTTATAGTTATTGAAGTGCTAAATAACAAGATCAGAAGCAAAGAGAGAATAAAAGGAATGGAATTCAAAATGAAAGCTTTTGCTGACGATATAATGATATTTATGGAGGATCCCCTTGTACAAATAGAAGATTTAGGTAAAAATTTGGAAGAATATGGAATAATATCAGGGTTTAAAGTTAACAAAGGGAAAACAGTTGTCTTGACAAAGAACATCACAAAGAAAGAGGAGAAGGAGTTAGAAGGAAAATCAGGATATAAGGTTGTAAACAAAGTTAAGTATTTAGGGGTATGGATTTCAAAACGCAACGCTGATTTGTTTGAAAATAACTATGGTAAAATGTGGTTGGAGATAAAGAAGGACTTAGAGAGAGGGTCAAAAATTCATCTATCCTTTTTGGGCAGGATTGCATCAATTAAAATGTCAGTTCTCCCGAAATTCATCTTTTTATTTCAAAATATACCAATTATAATAAATTTAAGCTGCTTTAACAAATGGAACAAAGAAATATCCAAATACATATGCGGAGGAAAAAAACCAAGGATAAAGAGAAAGGTACTGATAGATTGTAAGATGAGAGGTGGTTGCGCGCTTCCTGATCTTAAGATGTACTACTACGCTTGTGTGATGTCATGGGTAGGAGACTGGATATCTTTGAAGAATACAAAACTATTAGCTCTAGAAGGACATAATTTGGTCTTTGGATGGCACGCGTATTTGTGGTACAGCAAAAAATCAGAAAACAAAGAATTTGACAACCACTATGTCAGGAGAGCCTTGTTAAAAGCATGGTTGATAATAAAAAGATCCTTTTATAATAAAATCCCATGGTGGGTTTCAACACAAGAGGCCTTCTTTGGAAAATGGAAATCGCCAGAACAGAAGTGGTTAAGGTATAAAGATTTAATAATACAAGATTCCCAAGACACGACAAAAGTAATAATAAAAACAAGAGAACAGTTAGGGAAAGATGGTGTTGAAATAAACTGGTTCACATACAAACAAATATACGAGAAATTTAGAATGGACGGTAAATTGGAACAATTTCTAATGGACAAGAATGAAATGGACAAAATCATTTTTGATAAAACAAAACATCAGGTAGCAAATTTTTATAAGCTACTATTGGACAGAGAATTGGAGACAGCAAGTTAAAGAAAATATGGTGAAATGGATGATAGATATAGGTCACACTATTGACTTCAACAAATGGGAAAAAGCATGGAAGGACACACAAAAGTTTACATTGGTGCAAAACTTGAAAGAGAACTACATAAAGATGTTTCATAGATGGTATTTCACACCAGTTAGGCTAGACAAAAAGTATAATATAGGGAAAAGGGAATGTTGGAAATGTGAAGCTGCAGTAGGGTCATTGATGCATATGTGGTGGAGGTGCCCGCTGGCTCAAACGTACTGGGAAAAGATTCATAATAAGATTAGGGAAATCCTTGATATTAATTATTCATTAAAACCAGAGATTTATTTGTTGAACATGATAGGCGAGATAGATGTGAGAGAAGGTAATAATCTGCAGAGTCAATGGAGAATCATATTATATATGATAACACTAGCCAGTATCATATATGCTAAAAAAATGGAAGGAAAAAACAAACCCTACCATAGATGAGTGGACTACTCAGTTATGGGAAATGATGGATGCCGACAGACTGACAGCTTTACTTAAGGAAAGAAATATAGAAAAAATGGAGAGAGAATGGGAACCGGTCAAATGTTTTCTGGAAAGGGGAAGCGTCAAGGGGTGAATAAAGGCTAAATAGGGAATGGAAGAGGAGGATCTAGTCAAGTAGAGGGTGAGAAAGAAATACAAAGAAGAAGACAATTAAATTTAGAAGCTAGCAAGAAAAGAGGTCAGACAGACAGGCAAGGGAAAAGGAAACCGAGGGAAAAGCTAAAGCAATATAATTAAGAGGAAGGAAGAAAAGAAGAAGGGAAGGGGAAAAAGGGGACGAAGAAGCCTTCTTAGAAATTCTTAATTGAAATTAAATTTGTTAGAAAAGAAGTTACAGATGTCAAGAGGAGGTTTGAAAGAATAAATGTATGGATATGATAAAAATATAAAGAAGAGAAATGATACATAAAGATGTATATGTAAATCTGTTTACCTGCATTATAATTGAATGTAACTGGAAAAAAATAAATTAAAAAAAATAAAGGAAATGTCTAACTTGCATACTGGTGCTTTAAAAGCAGGACCCCCCCAAGCCCTTTAACACCATGTCTTCCTCTGGACACAAACCTTGAGGTTTTATTAAGTGTGATTTAACTATATACACATCAGCCCCCGAATCATGAAAACCCCACACCTAGGACTTATTTATTTGTATTTATTCTCAGTGTTCATCAGTTTCTGTTTCTGGAGGGAAATTTGTCACAAACAGACAAGTTCTTGGAGAAGAAGCTCTCTTAGAGTCTGACATTGTGTCAACTGTTGTTTCCATAGCAACTGTCGCCTCAAGCTGTTCTCTGTGACAGCACTCTTGTATTGCTGATTTAACTGAGTTTGAAGGCTGAAACACAAATCTGTATTCATAATTCCATAATGCTGCATTGCTTTACTAGAAACTTGCATGGTTAGCCATAGCTGGAGTGGGATATCTATAGAATGACAGAGCATCCTGATATATTGATCAGTAACAAGTACTAGTTGGTAATGGAACGAACCAAAGTAAAGCCATCTTTGCTGAGAATGCTAAAACTGTGGTAGACCTTGACTGTGTTTGTGAGAGATAGTAACAACTTAGAAACTGCTAGGAGCTGCAGTTCCCAGCAGAGAGGAATGTATCTTTTTCTGTAACATTAACGAAGCCTGCGTAAGCACATGAATGGTCAATTGTCTTACTAATATGTTAGCTGAAGTTTGCTACTTAAACTGGATGAACTCATGAGAACCTTTCTCTCTAACATGTGTACAAGACCCAGGAGCGGGGTCTATACAATCTTAACTTCCAGTAATAAAGTTGTTCTTTGTTGCCTGCACCTGACACTGACTGCGTGGGTCTTTGTTTGAGGGTAAGAACTGTCTTTGGCCAAAGATAAGCAGATGCCTTTATACAGGGATTCAGGATCCTATGGACTGGTTTTTTGCCCATAGACTCCGGGTCTGGCGAATGGGGCTGATACCTCAGTTCTCTCCCCACTGCTAACAAGTTTACACAATAAGCTAATTTTATATTTGATTTTGAGTCCTTATTAAATATATTTGGACAGCTATATCTGAGGTGAGCCAATTTTACACATTCATAACACTTTTGGGGACTGGGTTTTGATTGCTCCCTAGTCCAACTATCTCTTTTATTGGCCTCAAGGTCACACTCTCTTGACCCAAAACCTTTTCTCTCATCTTCACGCAGTTGTTCTTGTTGCCAGGGTCTAAAATTTTTACCATTGTTATTCTTATCTTTCGAAGTATGCCAGTTTTTAGGATTTTTCTTTTCATTTTCCTGAGATTTTATCTCAGGTCTTGTTGTCTTTCGACCATCTTCCCTGATCAATGCTATAGCATCAAGCATTTTGGCTGCTTCTGCCACAGTCTTAGGCTGTTTGTCTTGTACCAGCCATTTATATTCTTGGGGAATAACATTATAGAATTGTTCTAATCCTATAAGACTCTGTAATTCTTCCTTGGTTGTTATTTTGGCTCCTTCAATCCAACTTTTTAATAAATTATATAAACTGGCTCCCAATTGACAAAAAGACTCATTTCCCTCTCTCTTAATTGTTCGGAATTGACGTCTATGATGTTCAGGTGTAAGGCCAAATCTTAGCCTCACCATTTCTTTAAATCATAATTTTGGGCTTCATCTGTCCTCATTTCTGCGTATATTTCTGTGAGACCTCCACTAATCTGTGATCTCAAATAACTCATTCTTTCCTCATTCTTTATTTTCCATTCTGAACAAGTTCTTTCAAAGTTAATGAAGAAAGAGTCAATGTTATCCCCTTTATAATACCTGGGGAACCTCTTCATATCAATCTGAGGTAACCTATTTACCTCAGGGACCACTTGAGATTGAGGGATTCTCTGATCCATATTTCTGATTCTAATTTGATAATCCATTTCTTTCTCTCTTTTTTCCTTTTCAATTCTGGCCAATTCAATGGATTTTTCAATCTCTTTTTCTCTCAGAAGCCTCTTATTTTCTTTTTCTCTGAGTCTGGCCATTTCCATTTCCTTTTCCTTTTCTATTTTGGCCATTTCAAGTTTGATTTTCCAAATCTCTATACTCTCTTGGGATTCAGAAATGGAGGTGTCAAGACTAGCCACCATTTCTTCCCTGACCTCCTCTTCCTCCACCCTTTCAGCTACGGCTGGGGTTGTGACTTTCTTAGGAGGCATGTTAGCAGTATTTCCTTACCAATACCCAAACCTTTTACCTCAGGAAATACCTTTTTACTTTGCCTCAACTAAGTAAAATAAATTTATTTGAATCTTAAAATCAAACTAGTGATTCCCTACGTTACCACTGTCGTTTACCTCAGGAATCACGTTGAATTAACTGTGCCTCTACCAAGTACAGAGATCCTACTTGAATCTCAAAGTCAGAACAGTGATTCCTTTCTTTACTCAGACTTTTACCTCAGGAATCACTTTTGTCTGTCTTTATCTCTATTTACTAGTCTCCTACAATTACCCAATACGTTTACCTCAGAGACTAGTTCTTAGATAACTGTGTGGCGTGGTCGGGTTTTAAGTAATCTCTTACCTATTACCCTTTCACTGAGAGATTACTCCCCTAACTCAACGCCCAAACCTTTATCGTTGGTTTTCTACACAAACTTTAACCAACTACGGGTATCTGATATGTTTACTCAGACCCCTATAACTCCAGCACAGTTCTGGCAACTGGACCTTTCGGATCCCGTCGCTGCCACCAAAAAAATAAGTGGTGACCCATACACAGTCAACCCACCACCTTAACACTCTGACTTTAGGATGTCAGTCATGTGGGGTCTCTTGCCTCCCACTACTGCTCCCAAAAGAATGGGTGAAGCCCCAACCACTTTCTATTGGGACAACCCTTTGTGTCCCTGATATCAGGTAGTGTGGTTTAAATTAAACGGAAACCAAGCAGCTTTAAACTCTAATGAAAGTTTATTGAAAAATATAAAACAAATAAACTGTAGTTGAGTATTAAAGTTGTTAATCTTCTTAAGGCTTAGTTACATCAGATTCCTTTTAAAATAATAACATCAATCTAGATGCACCAGCACTACTAACTCAGGAACAAAGTCCTAAATCCCCTTTATATACTTGACTTGCTCTGAGCCTCTCCCTACTAGACTCTCCAAGTCTATTCAGTCCCTCTCTGGACCCTTAAGACCCTTCTGTGGTCATCAGACTGAAAAGTTCCCTCAGGATCTCTAAGAGCACACCCTCCCTTCAGTGTAACTCCTTCTTTCCAGTCAAAACAATTAATCCCTCTTACTCTCTGTCAAGCCCCTTTTATAGCCATGCCCAGCTGTTTTCCGTGTGTGTGTGTGTGTGTGTACATACTGCAACACCCAGACTGTTCCTGCCAGTACACTAAACTCTTCTCAATTAAACTGAAGGGGAAGGTCCTGGAGTTCTCCCTGTATGTCTCATGACAATGGGGCATGGCAGGAGAAGTGTTTTTCATTGAGAGCTCAAGACTCCTCAGGGCTATGCCGAAATTCCTAAGTGCCTTAGAATCACAGAATCATAGAATTGTAGAGTTGGAAGAGACCACGAGGGCCATCTAGTCCAACCCTCTGCCATGCAGGAAATCTTGATCAAAGCATCCCCGACAGATGGCAATCCAGCCTCTGTTTAAAGACCTCCAAGGAAGAAGACCCCACCACGCAGTGTTCAGAAAAAAGATATTACTTCTTTGGACTGCAGTTTCCCGAATCCCATAGTCAGCACGCTGTGTAAGAGTTTGCCTTAATAATAATAATAATAATAATAATAATAATAAAATTTATTTATATACTGCCCTTTGGTAATCCAATCAGGGTGGTTCACAACATTAAAAAACCATACAAGTAAAACAATATACTCCCTTCACCCCCTTAAAAAGTTATTAAATCAATTACAAATTAAAACAACAATTAAAACATTCCCGAGGCCAGGATAATCTATTTTGGAAAGGCCTGCCGGCAGAGATCCATCTTGACAGCCTTTTTGAAGCTGTCCAAAGATGTCAATTAACGGATCTCATCCGGCAAGCCGTTCCATAGTTTGGGGGCGACAACAGAAAAACCCCTCTGGGAGATAGCCGAAAGCCACGACTTTTGAGGCTGCAGCAAATTCCTCCCAGAGGACCGGAGTGCATGGGGGGGGATTATAAATCTCATCAATATGGAGCTGCTATTAGGAATGATGCGGTACTTTCCTTTTGCATGTGCAGCTCTCTCAGAAGGTTTACATTAGCCCTATTAGTCACAATGAATGATGAGGTTGCTATAGTGAGGTGGAATTTTGCACTGTACATAACAGAGAATGTGACTTGGCTGGGCAAGGAGTGGATCATGTTATAATAACTGGGAAAGATCAGCTACCAGTCCCAGTGGTGTGGGATTGGCAAAAGAGTGAACACACAGCTGTCCTATATTGGTTCCTTTGCTTTGTTTGGTGGGCATCACCAATATACTTTTTAATTGCTCACCCTCTCTACATTAATTTATATACCAGGACCCCCAGATAGCATGGACTTTCCAGTGATTATTTCCAAGACTGTGTTGCTACAGATTAACCTAATCTTTAGGGTAAGTAGAAGGGACTTTTCTTTATTTTAGGAAGCTTTGCCATCATCTAAGCTCAGAAAAGTTAGGTTTTTTGAACGAAAACTCCCAGAACCCCCAGCAAGTATCTTAGTGGTGGCCATGCTGGCTAGGGGATTTTGGGAGCTGTAATCCAAAAAACTATCATTGCCAAGCTCTGTCTGTAGATTGCCATAATCCACAACAGGTGTATAGATATTTGGATTTACATAATACAGCCCTGTGCAAGTGTAGTTGAGAGAAAGCTTTGCTGGGCTAAAGTGTGCCTACTCCTGAGTAAATGCATTTAAGACTAGCCTTAGGGACTGTGAAGACCTGATTTTGTTTGCATGGGAAGCTACCAGATTTTAGACCATCTGTGATCTTCTCCAAGAGACCTTTCTCCTTCTGTATAGGTTGCCACATTTACTGTGAGCCCCTGCTCCTGTGCACTTTAAAGCAGCCTGCTGCTCAGAAATTCAAATATACTCACTTGAGGTTGATCCCCATTTTGTTCAGTGGCCGCTGGCCAAGATGTCTGGGGGATTCTGGGAGATACAGTTGAAAAAAGCAACGTTCCTAAGTTTTGGAGGCACTCAGAGTTGTTGGTGGGTCACTCTCCTTTATCATCTTTTCTCTCTATCTCCCCTTTCCTCTCTGCTAAAATCCCCTCCCATTAGGAATTGTCAGGTGACCCTTATTATAAGGGATGTCTTGTACTTGAGGGTTGAGAAGCTTTTCCTTTTATATAGCCTGAATGAGATGCCAACAAATCCCATATTTTTGGGTGTCTCTGGCTTTTCTTCGCAAATGAAGATACAGGAAGGACTCATCTTGTGCTTTCTGCAAGAGCGCTGATGACTAAAAAGGCCAATCCGAGATAAACAAGTCCGGTTGCAGAAAGCACAGCAGAAGGTCTCCTTGGGTGATGTTTTCGGGTTGTGATTCTTTCTGCATTGTCGTTTCTCTTCAAGACTTTTTCAGTGTTAATATTTTTTATGTCATTAATTGTAGAACCCTAGCATTGCATTGATAAAGCAAAACAAAACGCCAACTAGAATTTCTCTGGAGGTTGTCGTCTGCAATGTATTTTGGGAAATGATTCAAGTACACGGCTTACCACATTCATCACTTAATTGTCTCATAAAATTGTCATCTTGTTCAAAAGAAGATACATCTTGGCAGTGTATTTTGGGGAGTGATTCAAGTACATGGCTTATCATTTAATTGTCTCATAAAATTGACATCTTGTTTAAAAGAAGACAGATCTCCTGTCTAAGTGAAACGGAAGAAAGAAAATGATAGCATATATGTGGATTCATCCCTAAATCAATGGAATAGGCATTTTGGGACGTTATGGAGTTTTTGATACCTTGGAATTTTTATTCCACATGTTCATATGTAGAAGAACCTAACCATTTGTATGTATGTAAATATTTATATGTATTAATTATTAATTATTTATTACTTGCATGAGACACTTTCGTATGATACATGTTAAAATAATCATTGCACACAAACAAACATTATTCATAATAACACTTATAATTTTGCAGAAAATTGATTCTTTATTATTGAGTTCAGTATTCAGATAATAGTTTACAGTACAGTAAGATTTCCTCTTGAACCATTTTGCACTGCTCACAGTGAAACCTTCCTTGTATTTCAGTTGTTCCTTATTTCACCTGGCAACCTTAGCTGGGGCTGATGAGAGTTGATGTCTTCCTTTAATTTTTGTTTAATAAGTGGAGGGCCCCCTGGGCCCCATCCGTATATTTAAGGAACAAGAGCATTAGCCATCTCTGCATCTATTCATCTCTAATTGATCAAGTATTTATGACAGAAATGGGTAATGCACACCCCTCCAGATATTGTGGACTGCAACTCCCAGCAACCCTAGCCAGCATTGACCATTTCTGGGAAAAGTGGGAAAGCTGCTCCTAGTCTATACCACAGAAAGTTACATTAAATGCACATCTTACCAAAAAATGAACCTCTCAGTTTCAGCATGGAATTGTGAGCACAAGAGTTAGCCTCTCCAAATTGTGTGTGTGTGTGTGTGTGTGTTTTAAGATACTAATGTTCCTTTGGTTAGGATTTCACCTTTTGGGAATCATTTCTCAATTGAGCATTTGAAATTGGTGTATAAAAGTCCAAAGTACCAATGTTTATCACAGTGGTTTTCTTTGCATAGACCCCCCCATCAAGACAAGAAAAAAATCTCTGAAATTCCCAGGTTTGGAGATCTAGATGATGTTTTCCCCATCTTGAAGTATTCCCAGGGAATTCCTTGTATTGTCAAGGACTTATCATTTCCATTCTCCAAGTCAGTTTAAATTAACCCACTGTTTTCCAGAATGAAGTAGACAGATCTCTCCATGGCTGTCTGTGTTATACTGGAACTAGCTAAGATGGTTACTGCCAAGAAAAATCAATTCTTTTCAAAACATAAGGGTCTAAACGATGAAAATACTCCGCATAGAATTTGAGAATATGTTTTGTCCCAATGGGATCCTGCATCAATCCACTATATTCTGAAGGTGGGGGCAAAAAATTCCAAATATTCTGCGGGAAAACCCTTCATGGCTTTTTCTGTATCACCGTATTTAAAAAAAAAAAAAACTCTGAAGGAAATGTGCATTCCCACTTGTTGAGACAACCGATTCGTTTTGCTGCACATTTCTGATAAGAGCAGAAGTGAACAGCTGATTGGTTGGATGCACACACGGGGTGCAGCTTGATGGGAAGACAAACACCCGGAACCACCATGTTGGATTTTCACCATAGTAATTGTGTGCTGAGGTGACGAAACAGCCTTTTCCCCTCCTTTTTTCTGTTTACTTAAGTGGAAGATCACCCTTCCACAACTTGGATTTGCTTTAATTAAATAATTTATTTATACCCCGCTTTTCAGCCACAAGGCTATCAGAGCGGCTTACACATTGTTAAGCAATAGCAATTTACACATCTACACTGCATTAAGCAGTTTCCAATGTGTGTTAGCTAATTGCCCCTAAAAGCCGGGTCCTCATTTAACCGACCTACAAAAGGATGGAAGGCTGAGTGAACCTTGGAGCCCGCTGGAATCGAACTTGCAATGTGGTGACTTGCAGTACTGGCATTTAACCACTGTGCCACCAAGGCTCCTAAACAAATGCTGTTTGGCAGCAGCAACTGGTGAGAATAAAAATAGTGATTCACTCCCTCATGATTCACAGGCATGCTTGTTTGAACAACAAACATGTATGGGTTCACATGCCTGCGATCATGGGGGGAGGGAACCATGGAGACAAATGAAAGTTGCTGTCAACTGACATTAGTGTGCACAAATCCACATTTTATTACCTCATATAGATGGGTCCCTAGATTTAACAGAGATTAAGCAAGGGAAAGAGGAATGCTAGCAATAAAAGAAATGATCCCAATGCTTAATGAGTTTAATATTGCTAAAGCAATTTAACACTTTGACTATAACTCCTGAATAATCGTTAAAAGGGCTCTGTGGGAATGGGTGAAAGTACTTTTTGAAAAGTTGCCTGAGTCTTGGTGTGATACATTATAAGTGAGAGGGGGAGGGGGAAGCGTAAGGGAGGAAGGGAAACCTGGAATATGTCAAGAGTTTGGTTGCAAAACCATGAATATGCAGGTAAAATCAAAACAAAAAGAACTGGAATTCCTCAATACTTCTAGGGACTTCCTTTCTTCCTGGATAAGCCAATCATTGATTTGTCTTTTACCAGTATGGCGAGGCCTTGGTATCCACTGGGGTTTGATTCCAGGACCTCCTGTGGATACCAAAATTTGTGAATGCTCAAGTCCCATTATATACAATGGCACAGTAAAATGATGTCCCTTATATTGTTTTCTGCTCCTCCAGAGATTGGAACACAGAGCAATGGATGCAAGCTCCAGGAACAGAGATTCTACCTCAACATTAGGAGGAAATTTTGGCAGTAAGAGCTGTTCGGCAGTGGAATGCACTCCCTTGGAGCGTGGTGGGGTCTCCTTCCTTGGAGGTCTTTAAACAGAGGCTGGATGGCCATCTGTCGGGGATGCTTTGATCGTTATTTCCTGCATGGCAGGGGGTTGGACTGGATGGCCCTCGTGGTCTCTTCCAACTCTGCAATTCTATGATTCTATGATATAAAATGGCAAGCTCAAGGTTTGCTTTTTGGAATTTTTGTGTATGTGTGAATATTTTCAATCTGGGGATGGTGGAATTAGTGGATGCAGAATCCGTGGATACGGAGAGCCAATTGTAGTTGATGTGAAGTTAGGGAGATCACATCAGGCACATGGCATGAGGGGAAAGAGTTTTGACTGTTTATTGTATCTCCCTGAAAGGAATTAGGCCCCCTGTATCTGTCATGGAAGAAAAGTTCCTACTAGGACCCATTTTGAATAACAAGCAAGTGGGAAGGAGCAGTTTCAAATAATAAAAGCCTCCCACTACATTCCACAATCTTGATCCAGATGCTCCTCCCTCACAAACAAACCACTTGCAAGCCATTTGTCAAACAAAACTCAAGCACATCAGTTTCCCCACTGGCCTCTCCACAGCTTGGTTCTCCAAACCTGGTGTTGGCTAGGGATGATAGGAGTTATAGTTCAACACATCTCGAAGATGCTAGGTTGGAGAACTGCCCAGAGGAAAACTACATGTGACTGGTCACCCCTTTTGATATTAATATATGAGCACATTTGCAAATAACCTAACTGTGAAAGGACTCTGTCGAAGCCATCATGCTGTGAAGTACAGTAAGTGGTTTCTGGGCTTTTAGTCAGGATTCAGCAAATAGCCATGAGGGTTGCCTACTATCCCATGTCTGAGTTAAGTGGGCCTCTGGTTCAAGAACGCTTGGGCGATCAGGGCCATATGCCTGCCTGGCTTTGCTGCTTGTTTTTACTGGGGCTCTTGATGTGAAGATGCCATTTTCTAGCCACTGTAACTGTGGAGTGCACTTGACTGTAGAGCCGCAAAAGAACAATGACAGTATTGTGGTATATGGTCTGAGTTAAGAGCCAGAAGAAGAACAGACCAACCTGTGTATGAAGAAAAAAATAATTTGTACATCTTTGGGTGAATCCAAGCAGAGTGTCTATAACCCTAGTTGTGCCTGATAAATGTTAAATGTTCCTGCATTTTAAAGTCTCTATTCACACGATGCACATACATATTGGAAGTAATTTGTAACCATTCCCATACTCTTGTGTCATTTTCATCACATTTTCCTTAGAGCCGTGAAGGTGACAATTTAATTTTGTTCTGATGGCAGTCACTTTTTTACAAGCATGTGTTTCACTTTGGGGGGAACCCTGGCTGCTCTTGATCCCTTACCATACTTGGTGATGCTCTGGTCTCATGAGCAAAATTCTGCCTCCCATCACTTTATGCTCAGCCACATTCTGTGGCTGACCTCTTCCAGGTTTAAACATGGGGGTAGGTGTGGCGTTGTGTTGCTGTACTAGATAAGATGAGCAGGATCCACCAAGTAGTTGAGTGGCTGCTGCAAGCAGTGGCAAAGGCTGTTGGGGAAGACCACCTCTGCCCAATGTCTCTTGGAGCCCAAAGGTACCTTTTGTGGCAGGGTTTGCTATCAGTATTAAGCAGAACAGGAGTAGAGAGTCTGCCAGGACTGCAGCCTGTTGGAGACCCATGCAGTGGAGTTGACTCTTAGTTGGCCACAGGACAGGAATGGCTTCCACTCCATTTGATAGCCAGTCCCCAGGGACTTCCCTTGATCTAGACACTACACTCCTATTGATGCAGCCTAGAATCACATTGACTTTTTTAGCTGCTGCATCACGCTGCTGACTCATGTTTAGCTTGTGGCCACTAAGACTCCTAGATCCCTTTCGCATGTACTGCCATCAAGCCAGGTGCAACCCATCTTATATCTGTGCATTTCATTTTTACTGACCAAGTATAGTACTCTACATTTCTCCCTGTTGAAAATCTTTTTGTTAGTTTTGGTGCAGCTTTATAATGTTAAGGTCATTTTGAATTCTGATCATGTCCTCTGGGTATTAGCTAAACTTGATAAGCGTGAGAGCCTCTTCTTCCAGATCACAAATGTTTCTGGTATCCACTCCTAGCTACTAAAAGCCTCTCCAGAGAAGAAAAAAGTTTCTATTATTATTTAATTGTATTTATATCCCACTAATCAGCCACAAAGGCGATCAGAGCAGCTTACAAATGGTTTACAGTTCGCTGCCCTCAGGCTTACAATCTAAATAAGCCATGACATATAAGGAAAAGGGAATGGCAGTGGAGGTGGGGATTAAATCCAGCAGATACTGCTGGTTCTTCTCTCCCTCCAAGGGCAGGGTGGTGGCAGTTGGGCTGGAGGGAGGACCTTTCATCTGCTTCTGGGCCCAGGCCTGATGGTGTTCTGCCTGCCTCTTCTTCTCTCCCTCCAAGGGCAGGGCGGTGGCAGTTGGGCTTTCTGAAAGTTCCAGATTTTGTTCCTGTACAAACTGGTTATATTTTGGCAGTGGTGCAGACTCAAGTTGATTGACTCAGACTCAAGTCGGACTCAAGTCACTTCACTGGCTCGACTTGGACTTCGCAATAAATGATGCACTGACTTGACTCATCTTGCGAATTCTATATTTTTAGCAACTGACTTGCTGGCCTTGGTTCAGTAACATAACTCATTCATCCAGAAACATTATGGAAAGGAAAATGGTTTTCCTCCTTTGAACAATGTTTCCATGATCTCATTACTTTTTGCTTACTGGTCACATGCTGGAAGCAGTAGCAGCAAATGCATTAGGCAGTGGGCTTGAGGCGTAAGGATCCTAAAACTTTTCAAAAGCTTTAGAAGGCTCCTCTGATGTGCCGTGGGGCCAGGCTGCTGAGCAGACCACAATCCCCACCTCAGGCCCATTGACTAACATGGAGCATTGGCTGCTGCTCTTAGGAAAAGCAGTAGATAAGATTTGCCCCCAGAGCACGGGATGCATTTCTTGGAAGGGCTTTAGAAGGCTCCTCTGATGTGCAGTGGGGACAGGCTATTTAAAGAAAGAATTTGAATGGAAAACCATGGATATGCAAGCAAAAATCAAAACAAAAAGAACTAGAAAGTTTAAATACTTCCAGGGTGTTTCCTTTCTGGATAAGCCCTAGGTTGACTTTTGGGGCTACTACATGTACATTACATAGGTTGCTCTAACCTTTTAAAGCACTTGTTTCTTCCACAGTCTGTCACCTCGTCATGCTTTCACATTATCCCAAAACCTAATGAGGATTTAGTCATTTATCTCCCCTATACTATTTCCAGAGATTTTTCGATAGTACACAACAAATATGGCATTATTTGTGCTGGAAAATCATGTGTACCGGTAGTCTGTTTAGCATGAGTCTCAGTTCCTGACTCCATGGAAAGGATGTGTGTAAGAGGGGCGTATGTATATTAAAAAAACACATTTTCTATGTGAGAAAGTTTGCCCTACCCTGATAATCTTTTATCTCTCTGGAAGAAGTATTACTCCCTCTCTCCCCGAATCTTCTGTGGAAATCATCCCTTTGGGGAGGTGGCTGAGGTCTTTGGTTGGCTTATAGAAGAAAGCTGAACAATTGCAGGTGCCATTGAGCATTCGCACAGTTCCTTAGTTCTTTGGCAGGAGAGAGGTTGTGAATTGCTCCTTTCCAGGAAGGGAGGAGGAAGTGGGTTTCTCAACAACAGATTTGGAGCTGTAAGGAGGAAAAGTCCACCCTTCTGTTTCTTAGGATAGAGGAACATCTGGAGAAAGAGAGGAGCTCCTAGGTCCCACCACACACTCCTTGTGTCCTCCCCCTCCCTGCTTTTCTGTCCCTTCTTATTGGAAGAAGGTGCACGCTGTGCACTGAAGCAGTCAAAGCACCAATGAGGTCTGACAGAGAGATATGCAAAAGAGTTTTTAAAATTCTAAATAAGGATTACACCAGGCTAGTAAGACATCATACAGCATGCACACGCCAACATTTCAGAAATGAAGAAACATCAGAGTGTGGTCAAGGTGGCAAAAGTTATTCATGAGGAAGAATACACAAGCTAGGTGAGGCCGTAGTTTGCTTTTGCCTGAGTCTACAGGGAAGGGCAAGATTCTGACCACTACTTTCCCATGAGTTAATTGAGTACAAATTACTACTGGGAAGAGCAACTACTTTTTCGCTCTAAACTCAGTTTGCAGCAAATGAAGTAAGCTGGGGACAAAGTGGGAGAGTGAGATGAGGAGAGAAAAACTG
Source organism: Gambelia wislizenii (assembly GCA_030847615.1). NCBI lineage: Eukaryota > Metazoa > Chordata > Lepidosauria > Squamata > Crotaphytidae > Gambelia > Gambelia wislizenii. Next base: position 429,876,902 of record JAUMIR010000002.1, on the reverse strand, counting down.
GGACATTTTAAAAGCTGTAGGACTGCAGAGGATTAATCAAAAGTGTCCTTGCCATTTCAGGATAGTTGGAGGGTATGCCTACAGCATGGACATAATGATAATTGGGGGACAGAAAGGGGTGGGCAACATGGATAGTGGCAGACCCACAGGGTCATCACACTGCATACACTATTAGAGAACTGCAATAATTGAAAGAGTATGGGAAAAATTAAAGACCATACATTGTGGGAACAAAGTGGACTTTTCTGAGAAATAATGTGACTAGCCACACTGATTTAACATGAAACAGATAAAGGAAATTGCTGGAGTTTTACAGCCTGGTCCTGGCCTGGTGAATTAAGCATTGACTTCCACCAGCCTCCCTGATGCCAGGGTCTAGAGCAGGGATGGAGAATATATCATTTTGGATGGTAACTCCCATAATCCCTCACTCCTGGCTTTGAGAATTGTAGGTCAGAAATGTTTGGAGGGGTGTGATAGGTGTGGCCCCCCATCTTCTAGGTGTAATCCAATTTCACAGAGAAGGAAGTGAAGGCTCCCAGCCTTTTTGTACAATCTGAAAACACACTCTCCAGGGTTCCTCTAGTCTAGAAGTCCCTGGAGACTGAACGGTAGACTGCCACCACTTGCTGAGTTTTAACCCTTTCTTGCCTGTGATAGGGTCTGTTTGTATTAATTAATAACCAATATTGGTTGATGACTAATGCTTGCTGTAGCTGTGCTTAAAAATAACATGGTCTGTCTTCTAATTTCAAAGACAAGGTCTTCCCTGCTTGCTAAGTTTAGTAAACAATGGGTCATTCAGTTTAGGAAGCCTTATCACTTTCCTGGGCGCACTGCCCAGTTTTGTTGTCTGGTCTGTATCTGAGAATTATATATAGAAGCTGGACACACAGAGCTAAAAATGATTTTTGTTTCAAGCAAATGATACAAGCTAGAAACTAAAATTCTTTTACAAGTTATCTGAAGAAATAAATCCTGTTTATTGTGTTGGTGTAGTTGACATGTGCAAACCTTAACTTTCATGTTCCTGTGATAAAAAGCTACTGTAGGCATTGATCGATGGCACAGTTTGGCTGGAGTGATCCCCCTGTGTTGTTTTTTCTATTTGATTGTCACAGATAGACCTTAACACCTGGCGCAGCGAGAAGCTGGACAGTTTGTGTTAAAATGTTACCAACACCTTTCCTCTATCCCAGAGAAGTTCAGATAGCGAGCCCAAGCAAGCATGTGACCATGGAGATTAGGAAGAACAGAAAAAGCTTTATTTTTTTTAGTTCAAGCCCTTAAGGTTTAGCGTGGAGGGAAATCACGCCTCCAGGAATTCAGCTTAGATTTACAAGAAATACATTCAGTCATAGTACTATAAATAAATCATAACCAAACGCATGCTAACTATGCACGTTCCTAAGCTAAGAAAAATCATAGTAACTCACATATCTGATGTCCATAATCATCAGTCCATGTCCCAATTGGGATGGGCTAGGCCAGGCTCTCATAGCCGGCCTAGTTCAGTCTCTGGAGATGGAATTCAGAGTCCTTTTGGGTGGAACTCTCCTTAGACTTCAGATATCATTTAGGGCCCTTTGATGTTATCAGGCCCATGAGGGAGGTCGGCTTCCCCCTGACCTCAGTACTATGCTGGTCTAAACATGTGTCTCAAGCATGAGGCCCAAGGATGGGTCCCAAGCATGTGGCTCAGAATAAAGGGATTCAGAAACTTAAAAGTCTTTTGGTCATATGTGATTGGTTCTGCACTGCCAAATCTGATCTGTTCTCCATTGAGGTGAAGTGATATCGTGTCATGCTTAGGGAATGAGGTTCCCACCCCTTTACCATACCTGCACCTATGGAAACCAGGGAGTGGAATTTTCCAATGCTGTGACCTGTAGGTTTTGAAATGAACTCTCCATGATGGGCTGGCTGGTCAGTCCATCATGACAAGGGGCATGGCTGCCTACCCCTGCCTTAGAGTTTCCGGGCTGAGCAACTGACATTTTTGTTAATTTTATTCATATATTAGATTCGTGATCTGTTTGATCTGTTCTATTTACATTCTACCTTTCGTCAAATGAGCTCAAGGCATCATGTTTGGCTCCCTCTCAGAGTGTGGTAGAGTCTCCTCCTTTGGAGGTTTTTAAACAGAGGCTGGATGGCTGTCTGCCAGGAATGCTTTGACTGTGTATTCCTGCATGGCAGGGGGTTGGACTAGATGGCCCTTGTGGTCTCTTCCAACTCTGTGATTCTATGATTCTAACAACTTTGTGAGGCAGGTCAGGCTGAGAGAAGGTGATTGGCCTAACGTTCTGCAGGAAGTTCATGGCTCAGTGTATACTAGAACTTGTTTAGCCCACTGCTTTAACCATTACCCCACAGTGCCCTCAAATTGATCTCAAATTGTTATAATTAGATTGAGGTTATGTATTCTTATGTGGCAATTGTTGTGTACAGAAGTGCTAAGGTACATCGTCCTAATTCTCATCACCACCACCATCATCATCAGGATCCCACATCATTTTGCCATATTTGGAAGGGAGGGGGGCAAAAACTCCAAATATTCGGTGGGAAAAGCCTTCACAGCTTTCCCTGACTTATTTTAAAAACTCCGAAGAAAATGCACATCCTAGTCATTGGGACAACTGATTTGCTTTGCTGCACTTTCCCAATAAGAGCAGAAGTGGAAAGCTGGTGAGTCGGACATGTGCAGGGTGTGGAGCTTGCTGACAAGGCAGCGCCCGGAACCCTATGTTGGATTTTCACCATAGTGATTGTGCGCTGAGCTGATGAAACAGCTCCCCCCCCCCCGTTATTTAAGCAGAAGATCACACTTCTGCACCTTGTATTTGCTTTTTAAAAAACTGCTGTTCAGCTGCAGCAACTGGTGACAATAAAAACGTGAGTAACGCACTCACACCTGCCATTTTGATTTGCAGGCGTGCCCATTTGAACAACAAATGTGTATGGGTTTGCATGCCTGTGATCTTGAATAAAAGTGGAGACAAATGAATGCTGCTGTGAATTCCCATTACTGCGCATCAATCCATATTTTATTGCCTTGTATAGATAAGCCCTGAGACCTGCAGTTGGAGTTTTGCTTGACATAATGTTAGTAGGTGACAGCAAAGCTCTCTGGTCCCTGAACATAGACATTAAGGTTATAGTGCTCTGGATTGTGTTCTGGCAAATGTATTCATGCTTTTTGTGAGCATTTTGTGGGGGTCTGTCTATTGCAGTAGGATCCCCGTATCCACTGGGGATTGGTTCCTGGCCCCACCATGGATAATGAAATTCGTGGATAATAGCGAACACCATTGAAAATAATGCGACTTCTGGTTTAAAATACTATAGAGTTGCCTTGGACAAACTAGAAAATGGCTAGAGAGGATGCATTTTCTAGGAAGACTCTATGGTTGCTGTGCTGAAACTGAAACCGTGGATAACTGAATCAGTGGATAATGAATCGGTGGATATGGGGGTCCTACTGTACTTTACAAATGATGAATGCTCCTTCTCCTAATGTGATTGTTTATCTTGGCCAACCTTATCATTTTTAAGCAATAAAAAGGAGTATGAGTGTTCCTTTCTGTTTCATCCTTCCAGACTAATCCCCTCAAATGCTGTTGAATGTATATCCAAAGTACAGAATTTGCTTGAACTTGGTTTTATTTCCTCCTGTTCAAAAATGTTAGAGCAGTACTGGAAGATTTAGAGACAAGTTGTGCCTGGAAAGACTTTTGGGAAGTTTGTTTTTATGAAATGGAAGAACCAGCTGTACAATCTTGGCTTTGGACCTTTTAACAGGGTAATAATTTTGTATATGTCAATGAAGACATACAGTAAGTCCTGTTGAGTTCAGTGGGATGTACTACCAGGATACAGGATTCCAACTTGAGTTTCTTACAAGAGCTGGGATTTCCAAGATATTTAAGCAGAGGAGGAAGTCTTGAAGCCATAATATGACAAATTGGTATCATGAACTACATCACATGAGTCTGCCTCCCCTCCCACAGGGTTTTTGTAAAAGGGATTTCTTCCAAATTTGCCTTCCTAAAATATTTGAACATTTTGCATGCAATATTTTTCAAGTGTGGTAGTTTATGATTTATATTTGTATATTGTGGTGTTTATAGTTCCATGATGGACCTCCTCATTTTTAGGGGAAAATTAGCCAGAACTAAGAAATATAAATGCTTGCTGGTGTGATTGAATTACTGCACAGACATTAAAAAAGTGTATCCAAGAGTTTGTGGGTTCAAATCCCACCCTCTTATTTAAGTATACAGTAATTGAAAGTTCACAGGATTAAAAGTTGATTGCTCGTTTGACAAAGGAATGGCCAGAAAATAAGTCACCTGATAGCTGGGAACATTTCTCAAGAGAATTTTCCCTAACCTAATGGGTGACATTCTTCCACCAGGCTAATGCTAGTTCTTTGTATTAGTTAAGTCTAATGTTATGCTATCAGAACAAGCTGTAATATATGGTTGCTGCAAGGTCTGTGTGGCTCAGCCCTGCTAGAGATCAGATGTGAGCCTGTCTAGGCCCTGAGATCCTCAGCAGAGGCTCTTCTCCCAGTCCTACCATCTTGGAATCATAGAGTTGGAAGGGGCTCTATAGCCATCTTGTCCAACTCCATACTCAGTGCAGGATCTCCAGCTATAGCATCCCGAGCAGGCAGTTATCCAGTCTCTTTTTTGAAGATCTCTGGAGAAGGAGAGCTCCCTCCCTCTCTAGGCAATTGGTTCCATTGCCCAACTGCTCTCATTGTTAAGAAGCTCCTTCTAGGACTTGTCTATATGAGGCAATAAAATGTGGATTGGTGTGCACTAACACCAGTTTTGGGAGACGGGGACTCACATCCCTTCTTGGCCATGGAAACACATTGGGAAACCTTGGGCAAGTCACACTCTCTCAGTCTCAGAGGAAGGCAATGGCAAACCCCTTCTGAACAAATCCCCATGATAGGGTCACCATAAGTTAAAAATGACATGAAGGCACACAAAAACAAAACATGGATGGATCCTGTGATTAAAAGGCACAATCTTTTAACCTGGTTTATTTCAGCTCATTGTTGAAGTGAACTATACTTTATTTTAAGACTGTGCCAGGTGGACTGATTTACGCTGGAGGATCTGTTCTGAACACCTACAAAGCATATGACCCCTTCCTTCAAGACAAATATGCTCTGCTGCTGGCAGTCATCATCATTTGTGTTGCTGTGGTGGTGTTCATAATTGGACTGGTTGGCTGTGACACTATCTGTAAGACCAAGGTTGGATTAAGAGTGGTAAGTGTGTGTATCCATCATTGGAAAGGCCTTGTGTAATAATTGTATCATTCTGGAGGAGAAAGCTCCCTCGTTCCCAGACAAGTAACATACCCCCTCAAATCCACCTCTCATTCCTAGACACTTAAGGCTGACAGAAGGAAACACAAACAAATTATCGCAGGGTATTCTAATAATTGAAATTTCTTAAGCATTCATGCTGTCTTGAAAAGTTAAGTTCTTCAGAATCAATGGGACTTCAGATAACATTGCTTAAGGTGAAACATGAATGGCATTTTTCTTTCTCTCATTCCGGACTAGGATTCCTAGGTCTCAGAGCCTGGACCCAGGGGCCCCTTCACACTGCAGAATTATGGCACTGTTATTCCACATGAACTGCCATGCTTCCATCTTATGAAATCTTAGGGTTTGTATTTTGGTGATGCACTAGAGCTTACTGACTGAGAATTCTGAATGCCCCACTCTAAACTACAAATCCTAGGATTTCGTAGGATGGAACCATGGCAGTTAAAGTGCAATAATAGCACTAAAATTCTGTAGTGTAAATGGGGCCAATGTCTCAGAGCTTGGCTCCTCTTTTCCAGTCCTCGGGATGAGGGGGAGGAATCTCAGGGTGAGAATACTGTCTTTAAAAGTGTGTGTGTGTGTGTGTGTTTATTCCTCATTTGTTAGACTTGATGTTTTTTATTTGAATAGAGTACTCTGTGCAACTGTAGATTATGTTTAGTGTTTCATGCTTAATAACTTCACCAGGGGTTGTCCCTTGTAACATCACAAGGGGTTTGCCCTAGGTCTAAGATTTTGGCCCCCTGAAATCTCATGGCTTGGCATAGTCCTGACCTATTCAGGACTCTAAAATGTGTGACTCTACATTCCCCACCCAAAAATGTACTTTGCCCTTTTATTCTCCTCTCCTGCAATCTATTTTTTCTGATACCCCATTGCATGCAAGTAACAGGCTGATAATGTTATTTCTATTGAAAAAGTCCCCCAACTTTCTAGCTGAATATAACTGGCAACCAATATTGGAAGTAAAACTGAACTGAAAACTGCTATGTTGCTCTCAAAAGGGCCATGTCAACTTCTTTTCTTCCTATGAAGTATGGAGCTCATCTTGTTGTACAGCTAGAGAAAAAGACATCCTTGGATTTTATTGTAGTGCTTGTGAATTTATAGCTTTCAGTGTAGGCTGTTCCCCAAATTTTCTAAGCCCAGACTACAGTCTCTTTCTGAAGAGAAGAAGCCAGAGACTTGAGGGCTACTAGGTCTATCTACCCTTATCTGGACTATTGCCTCCGCATGCAGTCTTCCCTGGAAAATGAGATAGCAATGCTTTCAATCATAGGATGGCTGCAGTGGGAACAATTCCTTTCATCTTCTGGAGATGACATGAGCAGATTGGATACTGTAGGTGTACAATTTCTGGTTGTGTATCTCTGGGAGCTTTACTGACACCCCCAAACCCACTGGGGGTCATGCCCAGAATACCATTGTCAAATTTGTGGCGGGGCAAAATGTCTATTTTTCCTTTCAATGAATGTCTGGGTTCCCAGCACCCCTTGTTTGAAAATACAATTGTACTTCTGTGAGGCTCGACTATGATTCCATTGGAAATAAGGTGCACAGGGATTGTATGCCTGGTTTTGAAACCTAAAGTGGATTTTCTTCCTACCACAGTGCCATTGACAGCAGTAGTGGGGGTCCAAATATGCAAAAAGAGCTAGGATGTGTACAAGTGATTTTTACTGATTTCTGCCATAGGGCAAATGGATAATGAGTTCTCTATCAAAAAAAAGTGGGGTGGACTGCCTACAATGATGTAGTCTGGGAACAAAAGAAGCCATATGTGCAAATGCAGCTTTTAGGCAGTGCCAGACTGGCTCCACTATATCTAGATCTTCAACAGAGCAAGGCAGTACCCCAAAAAAAGGAGTTTGCTAAGGTTGGGTCTCCTGTGATGCTTGACAATGATGCGGAGAAAGAGATGTCCCCCCACCCCTGGATTCACTCGTTCTTTATATATGTGTACAACACCTGTCCAAAAGAGGATGCAGCTTTGTACATTTATCTCCCCCCTCCCTCTCTCCCTCCCTCCCTCCCTCCCTCCCTCTCTCTCTCTTTTCTCATTTCAGTTCCTGGTCATCTTCCTGATGATTTTCATTGCAGAAGTGGCAGCTTTTGTCCTTGGGCTTATTTACATAGGAAAGGTGGGTGAAAATGTTTGTGTACATTTTGGGCCAATGATGCAGGTAGGGTGGAAAATCCAGCACTAAATTCTTGTGACCCTGTTAACGCTGGGCCAGGCCTGTATATGGTCAGGTAACACACAATTCAGATACGTTGTGTACTTCACTTCAGCCAGCAAAATGTGTTGAGACATGCCTGGTTTTTAGGTGGGTTTTTTTTTTTAATTCACTTTATTTTTACTACTGAGTGGCTGCTCTTCTGGTACAAAACATGCACCATTCTTCCTTGCCGCAGATAGAAACAGATTTGCATGAACCGATGCTACAAGCATTCCGGGCCTATGATGGGAAAACAGAAGAGTCCCATGTCATAGATTATGTTCAACAGAAGGTAAAGAAACTACATTCTATTTAGCATTACTGTTGCAAGCTTTCTCCTCTGGTAGAGAAACCTGTTATATTAATTTTGGAAATATAAATATGTTGGTTCATCTTACGTAGATTATACAGATTGCAGTGGCTTCTATTTTAATGATATACTAACAGCAATAAGTACCAGACTTTGAGAGAAACAGGTGTGTAGGAACTGGACAGCTGCATAAAAAATGGGGAGGGGCATCGTTCTGTTGGCAGAGCATAGCCCTTGCATGCTGAAGGTGCCAAATCTAATCCCATGTCCACTTTTAAAAGAAAGCAGATGATAGGAAAGAACCCTGTTTGAGACACCAATTTAATGGATTGGGCCATATCAGAGCCATCACACCAAAAGATATTCAAAAGTGCTCACAGCGAGACGAAGCCATTGTTATAATGATTTCTTGATGATTAATGGTGTTTTATAGTAAGAGCAGCTGATGGAAGCCAGAATTCCTTGCAACCAGTGGAAAGCTGGGTCCCCAGGCAACACTGGAGGTTGCCTCGAGGGCAACACAGCTTCTCCAGACTAGTAGCATATTTTCTCTCCCCCCTGCTCCCAACCAGGGCACTATCAAAGGAGTGGTTGCAGCATCAAGCTTCTTTTCTTCTTAGAAGCTTTGAAAATAAAAACGCTGAGCAACTATGGTAAAATCACTCTGCTCTACCTCTCACAACCAGGCCAAAAGCCAGGCTCCACCAAAAATTTGTGCTCTACATTTCTTCAATAATCTATTTGGAATTTCTTTAAACATAATTATTTCCTTCTCATTTATTTTAAGCCTTTTTTAAAAAAGTGTGCTGTCAGTATTTCATCTCTGATGCTTTTCTGTGTCAAGCAAATTATCTCATCCCTCAGTAATTTTCTCCTCTTTGCATAGGCAGAGTTCTGCCTGTATAATGTTTCCATCCACTTATCCATCTCTCCAAAGAAGTATTTGTAAGTTCAGCCAAAGATTTTAAAAATTTCCTGTCTTAAATCTGTCAGTTCCTCTGGGACACCTCTCAGTCTGGTTTGTGTTTATTTTAGCTTTAAATCAATCATCATAACTCTATCTTGAGATCTTTCTAAATCCAGCCATAAATTAACAATTCCCTTCATATTATCAGAGATCTCCTGTTCATGTTTATTAGTAGTGGCTGTTGAATTCTGAACGGAGTAAGTAAGCTCCTTGAGTTGTTCTGAGTAGCCCCCTTAAAATGGTGCATCTGCTCTAAATCTATCCATGTTTTGTTCTGTCTTCTGTTCTAGGCTCACATTAATTTATATCACTCTTTTATTCAAATCTAGAATTTGATTAGAAATCTCAAATATTGAAACCGGGAGTCTTGCAAACACAAGTTTAGGCTCCTCCTTGGATGTTTTCATGGTGGTCATTGTTACAATGCCTTTTATGGCATGTTATAAAGCACTTTCTAATTGTGTTCTAGTGTCAGAGACAGTCTTTATTTCCCCTTTTCTCAAAGCGGTATCCATATAAGCCTTTTAATTATTTGAATCTTTAATATACTACATTTATTTCTTATTTTCTGTCACTTTATTTTATCTTTCATTTCTTTTGAGCAAAAGGCTGTCTGTCCCTCCTAGAGCTACTTTTGGTTTGCAAATACTGTACTTTGATAATGGAGGCAGTACTTCAATTATTTACAATGCACATTTATTTGTACTCACTTGAGTGTAATAAATCTCCAACTGGGCAGAGGGTTCCTACTTCCCTGCTCAACATGGGCCATCAAGGGTCCCATTAATCATGTTATACATCCTTGTTTGGAGGAGCATTCTGCCAGACTTATGAAACTTTACAGCTCCTTTCAGCTTCACTGTGAAGAACTTGTAATCCCCAGGCATGTGTCTCCATCTGACAGCCTCCAGCTACATGCTGAACCAAGGAGCTACCTAGGTGAGTATGAATCTGTCCTTGTGGGATCCTTCCATATCTTTATAAGCATAAAGGTAATAATGAATCATGCAAAGCTGAAGTTGCACACAGATCGTGCTGCTAATGGTCAGCCATCTTGGCGAGAGTCCCCCACATAGGACTACCTTTGATTCTTGTACTGTGTATGCTATGAGTATGTGCTGTAAAATGTGTATTATAACATGATCTTTGTAAGCATAAGGACTAGTATCTTGGTTTTTTTTAATAGTAAATAATTTATCAAATTTTGGATTTCATCTCATCATGTTGTTCTTGTAGCTTCAGTGCTGTGGCATCCATAATTACAGAGACTGGATTGGTAGCCAGTGGTACAATTCCACCGCCAGTAACAGCAGCATACCCTTGAGTTGCTATAAGCAAGGCAGTAAGAACTGCATTGGACGGCTGAATGAGCCAAAGTTTCTCAATACTCAGGTAAGACCAGACAATGTTCAGAGTAACAATATTCTTGGAGATCTGAAGACAAATACAGGTGTGAACTTCTCACTAATTAGGTATTGCTTCCTACGTGTCTCCTTGCCCATCTTCATACGAGCAATACAGTGGGCCCTCTGTATCTGTGGGTTCAATATCTGCGGATTTCAGCATCTACAGATCTTCACTGCATACCTAAAATGGCAGCACCCATATCAAAAATGCCACCACTGCATACCTGAAATAGTGCTGCTGCATATCTAAAATGGTGGTGACCATACTTAAAATGACCACTCCCACTGATTAATATGGGACTCTACCATCTGTGGGTTTATTTATTTATTTATTTATACCCCGCTCTTCAGCCACAAGGCTATCAGACCGGCTTACAAATTGTTTTACGCAATAGCAATTTACATATCTACACTGCATTAAGCACTTTCCAATGTGTGTTAGCTAATTGCCCTCACAAGCTGGGTCCTCATTTTAATGACGTACGAAAGGATGGAAGGCTGAGTGAACCTTGGAGCCCTCTGGAATTGAACTAGCAATGTGGTGACTTGCAGTACTGGCATTTAACCACTGCACCACCAGGGTTTTGCTATCCCTGGGAGGTTTCAGAACTAAACCCCCATGAATATGGAGGTCCCACTGTATATCTTTTCTGTTCTTGGGACGCAGCCTTTTTCCTTCAGTTGCACACCTATTAGCTCTACCAAGTTCTTCTGTACCAGAATTGGGTGTAGAGATGGTTTTCAAAGGGTATTAGCCTTTGCTCATTCTTGTAGGTAGAACTCAGTTTCTCTAAACCAGGAGCTGCAACAGAGTTGAAGAAAATGTGGCCCATCAGATGTTGTTGCATTGTCATTCCCATTGAGCCCTATCTAACATAGCCCATAGCTGAGAGGGATGATACAGCTTGGTTCCTGGCTATTTAAAGGAGTGAAGTGGGGAGACAGAGGCTTTGAGATGTTCAGGAGAGGCCCTAAAGAGCTAGTAAGGGCTTTCTTGATGGTAAGTCCCATGCTCTAGAATTCACTATAAAATACTTATCAACACTTGAAATACCTAAACCTCAAAGGGCTTTTACTCTAGCACAGTGTCATGCCCTCCCCTCAGCTGTCCTTGAAAGCTGATACAAGAAGATCCCCTTCTCAGACAGACTGTGCCCCTGCAACTCTGGCCAAATAGAAACAACAGAGCATGTATTACTCCAGTGCTCATACTACAGGGACATACCGTATATTCCAGCGTATAAGACGACTTTTGAGCACTCAAAAGTGCCCTCCAAAATCGACAGTTGTCTTATACGCCGGATATACTTTGCTTTGCCTGCCTGCCTATCTCCTGCCTCTTCGCAAACGGAGTGAAGGTGTAGGAGATGGGGCAGGGGGGTGAAGCAAAGTGTTTTGCAGTTCATTCGCCCCCTCCTCTGCCTTCTCCCCCTTTGGGGAGCAACGGAAGACAGAGGAGGGGGGCGAACGTTGCAGTTTGCCGTGGCTGCCACTTGATCGCCTCTGCAGCGGCCGAGGCAAACCACTAAATTCACCCTTTCCCCCCACCTTCCTTGAAGGTGGAGGAAAAGGGCGAAAATGTCCCGTTTTGTTCCACGACCACGATCCCTCCTTCTGGGCTCACTTCCGAAGGGAGCCCAGAAGGAGGATGCGGGGCCGTGGAGCCAAACCCCGGGATTCGCCCCCTTCCCCCAGCCACCTGTCCACCCTCCCTCCAGCACCTTCCACCCATCCACCCACTCCCCAAAGCCACGAAGCCCCCTCCCCCCAGCCACCTGTCCACCCTCCCTCCAGCACCCTCTGCCCATCCACCCCCACTCCCCAAAGCCGCGATCCCACTGGAATCGTGGCTTTGGGGAGGGGGGATGGCTGCAAAGCCCCATCCCCCCAGCCACCCGTCCACCCTCCCTCCAGCACTCTCTGCCCATCCACCCCCTCCCCAAAGCCGCAATCCCAATGGAACCGCGGTTTGGGGAGGGGGGGTGGCTGCGAAGCCCCCTCCCCCCAGCCACCCATCCACCCTCCCTCCAGCACCCTCTGCCCATCCACCCCCTCCCCAAAGCTGCGATCCCACTGGAATCACGGTTTGGGGAGCGGGGGTGGCTGCAAAGCCCCCTCCCCCCAGCCACCCGTCCACCCTCCCTACATCCACCCCCCCTCCCCAAAGCCGTGATCCCACTAGAGATCGTGGCTTTGGGGAGGGGGGGTGGCTGCGAAGCCCCCTCCCCCCGCCATCCATCCACCCTCCCTCCATCCACCGCCCCTCCCCAAAGCCACGATCCCACTGGAGATTGCGGCTTTGGGAAGGGTGGTGGCTGCGAAGCTCATCCCTCCAGCCACCTGTCCACTCTCCCTCCAGCGACCCCTCCGTCTCCAAAGCCGCGATCCCACTTGAGATTGCGGTTTCGGGGAGGGGGTGGGTGGCTGCGAAGCCCCCTCACCCCAGCCACCCATCCATCCTCCCTCCAGCGCCCTCCCTCCAGCCACCCCCTCTCTAAAGCCACAATCCCACTTGAGATCGCAGCGTCCGGGAGGGGGTGGGTGACTGAGAAGCCCCCTCCACCCAGCCACCCAGCCACCCTCCCTCCAGCCACCCCCCTTCCCCAAAGCCGCGATTCCACTGGAGATCGCGTCTTCGGGGAGGGGGTGGGTGGCTGCGAAGAGGGGCGAAGAGGAGAGAGGGCGAATCCCAGGGTTTGGCTCCACGGCCCCGCGTCCTCCTTCTTGGCACCCTTTGGAAGGGAGCCGAGAAGGAGGGATCGGGGCTGCGGAGCCAAAGGGGGCATCTTCACCCCTTCTCCCCACCTTCCTTCAAGTTGGGGAGAGGGGGCGAATCTAGGGGTTTGCCGCGGCGACCCCGCTTCCCCCGCCTTGGTCCCCTTTGGAAGAGCCAAAACGGAGGGAAGGGGGCTGCTGAGGCAAACTGGGCATTTTCGCCCCTTTCCTCTACCTTCAAGTCAAGTTTGACTGGAATGTTGAAGAGAGGGGTGAATGTTGCGGCTGGCTGTATGGGGGAGCCCTGCCAGCTGATCCTGTTCACTTTCCCAACTCACGAGGAGATCCTCGTGAGTTGGGAAACAAAGAGGATCAGCTGGCAAGGCTCCCCCAGCCAGTCAGCCAGCCAAATGGCGGGGGGGGTCTTATACGACGAGTATATACTGAAGCCTAGATTTTTGGCTGGAAATTGGGGTGGTGGTCTTATACGCCCAGTCGTCTTATATGCCGGAATATACGGTACGTCTCAGCCTTATTTCACCCCTGTTGCATAAATGCCAAGGGCATATTGGACAATTCTACATCACCCTGTTGCTTTCAAACACCAACTGAAGAACAACATATAATGTTGCCAGATTCTGAGCAGCTGAAGCTAAAATTCAACAGCAATCCAACAAAAGTCCCTACAGCCAGACGCAAAACATATAACCAAAAACCAAACTGAAGGGTTCTGCCAAAAAATAACCAGGATAAACTAATCCCACTCCCAATCATAAAAAACAACAATATGAAGAAATGGCTTTGAGCTTTTATTATTCACTATTAATAATGTTAGCATTTGCACACTTTTCAGTGGGGTATTGTTACCCTTTTAGAAATTTTAATTTTATTGGATTCTCTGCTCCAGGGTTTAGTTATCTTTTCATTTCTTCACACTGTTGTTTTTTATGATTGGGAGTAGGATTATTTTATCCTGGTTATTTTTTGGCAGAACCCTTCAGTTTGGTTTTTGCTAAAATTCGACACACCTCCACAGTAGAATAGTTCCAATGTTGTCTTGTTATACTGGAGCTATGTAATCCGAAGGGACATTTTAAATACTGCTTTTATCGTGTGTTTTTACCTTCTTTTTATTCTGTATCCCTTTTTACCTGTGCTGGTCTATGACCGTAATAAAGATTCTATTCTATTCTATTCTATTCTATTCACTATAAAAGAAATCTAGACTGGTTCCACTTGTATTATCTTTCCACCAATAGGCACAGACTATTCAGGGGTGCCTTTGACAACTGACCTTGCCTCCTGAGGAGGTTTAAACAACAACAACAGGGTGCTATATTTTCTTTTATTGGTGTGCTTTTAAATTATATTTTTGATGCTTTTGTTCATTTTATATTTATATTTCTGCTACTCAGTTGTAACCTGCCTTGAGTACCATTTGTGGCAGAAAGGCAGGATATAAATTGTGTCAAATAAATGATGGGAGTTGTAGTCCAGCAAGTTTTGGAGGCCCACATGTTCCTTAGTCTTGTTACAATCCTCTTCAGTCTAGTCCTTTGTTTTAGTTAGCATTAATTCCATGAGGCTCCAGCTTCTTGTTCACCTTTTCACATATACCCGTTGTTCCTTCCCGCCAGTTCTCTATTTCTTTTCCTGTTGCTGCATGATGGGTTTCTCCTTACCCAAATCAATGTGAGATAAATCCCTGGCACAGAAACTCCTTTTAAGAATCAAGGAATTAAACTGGAACTGAGAAATTAAGCTATTTGGGAAATTATGCTTTTTGGGAATTCAGTAGGATTAAGGTAAGGATTCCTGGCTGCTTTGCTGCTCAGCTCTGACGGAGGTCTCCCAGTGGACCATATACATGATGACTGTACAACCTGCTATGTCTGTTTTTCCCTCTCTGTGTCCCTGCAGGGCTGTAAAGACAAAGTGAAACGTGTTCTGCAGGATGCCCTCGAGCATGCTATGATTCCCACCTTCATCTATGCCTTTGTGAAGGTATTTACAAAGTTTAAAGATACCTTTAAACAAGGCTGTTGGTCAGATGTTCAGCTAGGATAGGAAGGAAACTTTAAAAATATTGACATGCTGCACAGGCCCAGATTTAAGCACAAAACTCTGTAACATCCAAGTGGTTGCCCACAGGATTAAGAGAGACTTATAAAATGAGGCAGGGTATGCATAGAGAGAAATCTTCTCCTTCTTTCATATACTCCAGAATCATCCAATAGAGCTGATATGCAGATTCAGGAAAGAGTAAAGAAAATAAATTCACACAGAATGCAGAGCTCATTGGCAGACTTCACTTCCACTAGATGTGATGATAGCTGGGACTTCAGGTGTCTTTTAAAAGGAATTGGACAAATTCAAAGAGTAACTATATCCATGTGTCATGATAGCTACATGGAATTTCCACATTCAGAGTCCATATGTCTCTAAAGGCTATTTACCTAGTGGGAGAGGGGGATTGCCCAGAATTCCTGCTTGTGGGTTTGCTAGAAGCATCCACTGTGCTGCTACAGAAAACATGATGCTGAAGTAGATGGACCTTTTGTCCTGATTAGGGCTAGCCCTACCTTCAGAAAGAATGAAACAAACACCTGGGGGTCAAGGAGCAGTGACAGGATTTTATAGATCTTCGTGGTCTCTGTGAATCACACAGTTGGGATATTCCTGCGCAGAGCATACAGACGTATGCTCTGTGCAGGCGCAGGAATAACCCAACTGTGTGAATTCACAGAAGACCACTCGAAGATCTATGGTTACAGGTAAGCAACCTGTCCTTTGCCTGGCACCCGCTAAAATAACCTTCAGAGGAAGTGGAAACTAACCTCCTGTTGGCAATTTGAACTAAGATTCAACAGCCCTTCCAGCTGGCTTCTGTATTTGGCATGGGGCACCATTTTGCCCTTTGCCTCAGACAGAAAAATGGGTTTGGTATGGCCAAATTCAAGCGTGGGCATGGCTGGGCACCTGTAAAAGATACAACATACGTGCAAATGTATATAAAATTTCACTATAAAGAAATTACCCTTTTGTCCCCTCCTAAATATGTAATTGGAAATCCTGCTACTTTATACAAATGATAAGGGACTAATTCTTATTCCTGGCAACTTCAGATCCTCTTCTCTTGAGCTCTCCCTCTCTTTCTGAACTCAAATAACAAGAATAGCACTTCTTTTATGAACCCACCACCACCACTGAATCAAATCAATCATTGACAGGGGTTATACCAGCACTCACATCCCATAGGGTTTTGCAGTCTTATCCATTCTATGCTCTCCTTACTTTCACACCTGCCACATGTATCATTTTGGAGCTAGCACACATTCTTGCTGTTTTTATCCTTGGCCACACTGTTCCTGAACACATTGAGTTCAGCCACGGTGGTGCTGTATTGACCAAAATCAACATAGGAGGAACTTCCAATCTTTTAGGTCCCCCTCCTTGTTCTAAACCAGAAGATGCCTTTGGAACCTGACTAATCTTTCATTCCATTTCTGCTGTCCGAGGCAGTCTTCTAGCTGCTTTGGTTGTTTTGCCTTTAATGAGAATGTCCTATAAAGCAATATTGCCATCTGCAGACAGACAATATTTATTTATTTATTTATTTAATAAAAGTATTTACTTAAGTAACAATTATATAATTTACTTGTCTCTTCAATGCATTGTAATCAATCAAATATATATTCATAGTAAAAAGGAATACAGCTATGAGAGTTATTCGTACATCTAATCCAATTCATTGCAATTGTTTTTCATAACTTCCACCCCCTGTCTTCCCATGTTATACTAGCTTATAGGAATTTTGATTTGTTAAGTAAATTTCAACTTCAAACCTACTTATACATTAATTTCAATTGTAATTTTTTACGATAGAATTCACTATAAACACAATTCACCTCAAAGTTCAGTTGTTTTCTTAAGTACTGTTATCTCAACTATCTTTTTATACTTGCCTTATATCAATAAATCATACAACAGGCCCCGTTTTATGTTCCATCTATTTTTCCAATATTTTGTTACTGGTAGCCAGTTCTTTTTGACTTTTTTTTTTTTTGTAAATCTCTTGTTTAAAATATATGTCAATTTGTCATTTCTTTCCATTTAATTTAATTTCAGCAGCCAATCGTCTATTAAAGGAGCTTCTTTTCTTTTCCACTTAGATGCTAAAACAACAACAATGTTTTAAAGACGTTAGGTAGAAGCAGAGAGGTGAACTGTTTTAAATAGTTTGAGAGAAAGTGTGTGTAGTTTAAAACCTAGTTTAAATTTTTGAACTGTGCTGTGCATGTTTCTGAATTGTGACTTAAGTACCTTGATCATTGCCAACACTTACTTAAAATTCTAATTCTTTTCCAATTTCAGTTCTTTGTAATCCTTACTATCTGCATGGAGTCCTGCAAGAGAGAAAACAATGGTTACCAATCTTTAAATTCAGGAATATTTGCTTGACAGAAGGATGGAGAGTGACTTTCCTTTTGCTCTTACATGAATAAAATGGACATGGAAAAGATGCCTTAAAAAGAAAATGTTGGCCTGATTTTCTAAAAATGCCAAAGAAGATTGTTTGCAGTTTTCAAAAGTTGTATTAAATGTCAACTAGCTTGGCTTTAACATATTGATCCAGCCCAACGTAATTGAATTACAATGAACACCTTTCCTTAGTCTTCCCCAACCTGGCATGCTCTAGATGCACTGGACTATAGCATGGGGATAATGGGAGTAGTAGTCTAACATGTCTGAAAAATACCAGTTTGGGAAAGACTACCTTGGAACAATAGTATATGAAGCCATAAATCAGGAAGGATATAGTCCTCTGTATAACATTCTTACGTTTCATTATGTCTGTTTTTATTTTTAAATATGTTCTTTAAAAATAATATTTTTCAAACCCAGTTATTTTGTTTCAGATAACTGACATGTTTCCCCTGCTCTGTTGGGTGGACTGAATATTCACAGAGGATTCCTGAAGTCTAGTGTGTGTCATCAGCACCTGTAAATGTCAATCTAGGATGAATATATTCTCATTTTGGGGGTATAAAAACTGAGCTGGCAATTGCTTGCCAGTGACCATTGGACATCTTCTGACGTCTCTTGTAATTCATAGACCTCTGCCAATTCCATCTAGGATTATCTTTATTCAAATCTGAGTGCTGACATTCATCAAATCTCTTGACATTCAGTACCGTATGCAGAACCTGGAAAAGGTTTTGGACTAAACCTCCCCCAGTCAACATGGTGGCTGTCCTGATTGGAGGGTTCCTGGAGTTATAGTCCAAAAAAGTTTGATCATGGTTTTGATCATTGGAGGAGCAAGCATCGATGGCGTAAGAACAATTCCCAGGATGGGTGCTCAAGATAATGGAATTAAATTAATAATTTCCCCTCAAAAAGGCATGAGGAGAGTTTTTAGGGAAGATTTATGGCTGTGAACTACTAAGGAATGTTAATAGAGGAGATAATTGCAGTTTGAAGAAGCCTAAAGTAAACAGTTACTTTCAGTTTTGCCTGATGTCGGAGCTGCCTCCACCATTACTAAAAGGAACATTTTACTGATAAATCACTAAGGTTAGACAAAGCAGTGAACAATTGAAGGCAAAGAAAAAGGATGATTTAACAGGGGAAGAAATAATTGATCTAACTGGAGAATAAGTGGAAAACTTTTTAAAAAATAATATAAGTGGTGGAGGAAGGAGGGGCCATCAACAGAAGGGGAAGAACGAAAGTTTGGAGTGTTGTGATTTTCTTCTGTCTAAAAAAAGAAGAAATATTGCATTAAAAAGTTGGTTGAGGCCACAAACAGTGCTGTACCAGGAACACACGCTCTCATTTACTCAATAAGAAAATCTTTATTCAGCAAGGATACGTACGTCGTGAACATACCCAAAGCCAAAACTGAAGGCAACCCACCCCCACCCCCAGATAAAACCTCACAGCGTGAGAATGGCACGCAGGGAGTTTTCTGGCGCCCAGACAGCTCCAGGTGGCTGACCTTGAGTTTTCTTGGAGAAAAGTGTTCCCAGGCCGAAAAGGGCAGGCTGGCCCATGCCCAAGAGCTGAGAGGCCCACACAAGGAAAGCAGGCCCAAGCCTCTATCAACTTCATTTCAGGATCCTCCATGGAGTCTGCTTATTACCCAGACTTCATGGATGAGCCTGACACAAACATTAGGTAAACCATCAGACAGGTCTCATAAGAGATTGCAAAGAATATTTCCTGAAGCACAAAATAACAAGGGTGAACCAGAAGGGCTAAGTATGGAAAAGGAAACAAGCCCCCAAAAGAGTGGTCCTTCAGGTGCCTCTGCTCCAGATCCTCCATCCCCAAGGGGGAAGGGGAGAAAGCACAGAGGATATTAAAACTCATATGGATTCTCTTTTTAAAAAAATCATGACAGAATTTAGAGAAGAGAAAAAGAGAATGTTTTCAGAGTTTGCAGGCATAAGAGAAGACATGCAGAAGGAGAGGAAAAGATCTGAAGAAAGATTTGTGGAAATGAGTACAAAAATGCAAGGAAAACAAGGAGATATTCTTAATATACAAGGAGATATTCTTAATATAACAAAGAAATAATTAAAACTCAAACATTTCAAGGCAGTCAGATTCAGGACAATATGAAGAAAATTACAGATATGGAAAAAAATTGATATATATGCAAGATTATCAACGCAGGAATAACTTTAGAATAAGGTTCCTGCCAGAATCTGTGGGGAAAGATCAAGGATCTAATCTGAAATCTGAAGTGTTGAAATGGCTACAGCAAGTGACCCCAGCTGTGAAATGGAGGGAAGAGGACATCAAGCGTATACATAGAGAACTGACAGGAAGGAGAAGTATTTTGCGAAGAGATGTTATTGTTAGAGTTATTAACTACAATAACAAGGAGGAATTGATGAGAACAGTCAAGAAACATCCAGAGAGACTGAAGTATGGAGACGTAAGGGTGGAATTATATAATGACTACTGTCCACAAACAGTAATCTGGAGAAAAATCGATTAAGCCTTGTATTGCTACTCTTTTGAAAGCTGGTATAAAATATGCTTGGGGATACCCAGTGTTTTTGAAATTTGAATGGGCAGGAAAAAGATATAGAATGGAAACACCAGAAGAAGGACTGCGACTGTTGGAGGAATTGGGAGTATATAAGAAGGAGTATGGAGCTGATGGAGGAGTGGACAGCAGAGAAGGAAAAGTTTAGACAGATGAAGAAAGCAGAAGGAAGAAGAATAAAATTACAGGGGGAAAAAGAGGGGAAAAGTTTTTATTTTTTATTTTTATGAGCACTCGGGGGGAGGGAGTTGTTCTGGGCCATTGGATGATCTCTTCACCACTCCTCACCTGGAAGACCTAGGGGGTCATGAGCAAGGCAATTTGCCTTGGGAATACAAGGTGGGGAGGTAAAGAAGGGAAAGGGGGGAGGGGGAAGGGAATGGGGAAAAATTGGGAAGGGGTGGGTATGGGGAAGGGAGGTCACTTTTTGGAGCCAGAAGATCTTATAGAAAATGTAATAAGGAATCTAATGGTTAACAAATTAAAGATATCAACCTTAAATGTTCATGGCCTTGGCACGGTAATAAAACAAAAAAGGATTGAAGCATTATTGAAGAAGGATCAAGCGGATGTAATATTTTTGCAAGAGACACATCAAAAAAGGGAAGGAGTAAATGAATTGAAATTGAATTGGGTAAGAGATTATGAAAAAGCATATGGGAATTCAAAAGCTAGAGGGGTAGCAATATTAATAGCAAAAAATGTAATTTTGTCATTAAAAAGGTGAAAAAAGATGAAAATGGTAGATATATTATAATGCAAGATGAAATGAGAGAAGATAAATATGTTCTAATGAATGTATATGCTCCAAATGAGAAACAAGAGGAATTTTATGAGAAAGTATTTAAAGAAATGGAGAATATGCAAGAATGAAATATTGTTGTAGTAGGAGACTTTAACATGCAAATGGAAAAAATAAAAGATAAATCAAATTATTCATTAAGGGATAAATATGATAATATTACAAATTTAAATAAAATAATTAAAAAATGGGTTGAAAGATGTGTGGAGATTGGTAAAGGGAGATGAAAGGAAATATACATGCTTTTCAATAGTACATAAGAGTTATTCAAGAATTGATTATATTTTTGTCTCAAAAAATTTGATTGATAAAATCATAAATTCAGAGATAGAAAATATAAAAGTAACAAACCATGCCTTGGTCAATGTGGAGATTATAATGAAGAGAGATTATGAACAGGTGAAGCTTGAATACAAAGATTTTAAGTTACAGAGAAATAGTAGAAAAAAATTGATCATGTATGGCAAGAATTATGGGAATTAAATGATAAAGAAGTATCAAAAGGAATTTTGTGGGATAGTATGAAAGCTGTGACAAGGGGGATATGCATAAAAGAAACTTTTAACTTAAAAAAAGGCAAGAAGAAAGAAAAGGGCAATTAGAAAGGGAAATAGAATTATTGGAAAATAAATATATATTAGACAAGGAAAAACATACTTATATTGAGTTATAAGCAAAGAGGGAGGAATTGGATAAAATGGAAGTAGATGAAGTACAGGAAAATTTTATTTATTTAAGAAGGGAGTATTTTGAATTTAGTAATAAAAATTCAAAAATGTTGGCTAGATCCACACAGAAGAAGAAAATGGAAAATATGATAAATGGGATTAGAGATAAAACAGGTAAAATGTGTAGAACAATGAAGGAAAAACTAACGATTTTTGAGGAGTTTTATAAAGACCTGTACCAGTCAGGAAATAAATCAGTGGAACAAATAAAAAATATGTAGGGAAAATTGGAAGATTAAAATAGAAGAGGAAGATAGGGATTTATTAGAAAAACCAATTACGAAAATGGAAGTAGAGGAAGCAATAAATAATTTAAAAAGTGGGAAAGCTCCAGGAATGGATGGGTTAGGACCAGATTATTATAAAGTATTTAAAAAGAAATTAATACCTAAATTATTAGAATTATATAATAATATAATAACGGGAGACAAAGTCCCTCCATCATGGCAACAATAATTAATAATATTGATACCAAAGCCAGATGAGGATTTGATGGACCCTGGATCATACAGGCCTATATCATTGATAAATCAAGATGCAAAGTTACTACCAGCAATAATGGCAAAGAGAATGAATAGTTGTATGTATAAATATATATTAAAGGACCAATGTGGATTTGTGAAAGGAAGACAAATGTCAAATTTAATAGGAAGGGTGTTAAATAAAATACATATAATCGGCAAAACAAAATTAAAGGCAGGGATATTAGCATTAGATATATTTAAAGCATTTGACTGTGTGGAATGGCCAACATTAAAAAAAATATTGAAAGAATTTGGAATGGGGAAGAGGCTTAGAGGATTAATAGATCAATTGTATTCCCATAACACAGCTATCGTGATGGTTAATGATGGAATAACAAGAGAGATAAAAATGAGAGGAACAAGACAAGGTTGTCCACCTTCTCCAATATTGTTTGCAATGGTAATAGAAATTTTAGCAAACGTGATAAGAAATGATAATAGTATAGAAGGAATTGGATTAGAAACAAAACATAAGATAAGCTTGTTTGCTGATGATACATTGTTAACAATTAAGGAACTGATTAACGGGATAGAAAAAATTAAAGAACATTTAAAATTATTTGGGGAGATAACGGGTTTACAGGTTAATTGGAATAAATCAGATATGATGTTATCTAACTATACTAAGGAAGAAGAAAATATATTTGTAAAAGAAAAAATTAGAGGTAAGACTAAAAAGTAATATTAAGTATTTAGGAATAAATATTACAAATGATTTAAAAGAATTAGAAGAGAATAATATTATGGTGTTAAGGAAAGAAATGGAAAAGAAGTTGGAAGAATATAAAAATATTCAACTATCATAGTTTGGAAGAGTAGCTTTAGTTAAAATGAAAATATTACCTAAAATATTGTTTTTGTTCAGAATGTCACCAATAAAAATATCAGAAGTAGAATTGAAAAAATGGCAAAATATGTTGAATAAATATTGTAATGGAGGGAAAAGGACAAGATTAAATAAATTATTTTGGTATATATCACAGAAGGAGGGAGGACTTGACCTTCCTAATATAAAAGGAGATTATGAAGCTAATCAATAGAGATATGTTATAGAAGGAATTGTAGGATAGGGGGATTTAGAATGGCTAGAGATAGATATAGGGAGAATAGAAAAGAGAATATGGAATATATTTTTTGGTAATTTTACAAAAAAAGGAAATTAAAGGAACTGAGAACCCATTTCTGCAAAATATATGGGAAATATGGTATAAATATAAGAAATAATTTTTGCCTATTGATTCAGTATTAACGCCAGTTATAATGGGAAAAAAATCCCAAATAACTTGAAGGAAAAAATGGGAAAGGAATTAAAGAAAAGAGGACTAGACAAAATAGAGGAATGGATAGGATGGATGAGTGAGAAAGGGAGTATAAGAGAGAAATTATGTGGAATGAAAATTTCATGGTTTAATTGCATACAGTTAGAACAATGGATTAAAAATTGGGAAAAGAATCATAAAGAAACAAGGAAATTCACAAAATTTGAAAATTTGGTGAAAAAAGGTGAAAAGAGGGATGATAATGAAAGTTTGAAAGGTATTACAAGTGAATTATATAAAATATTGATAAAAATAAGGATAAAAAAGACAAAGAATATTTAAGGAGAATATGGGAGGAAGATTTGGAACAAAAATTTGGAGCTCATGAATGGGATAAGATTTGGAAACAAAGATTAACTAAAAAATGTCAATACGGATAAAGAAAATTACTATAAAATAATATGGAGATGGTATTTGACACCAACAAGATTGCATAATATAGACAAGAATAACTCTAGATATTGTTGGAGAGGTTGTAAAGAAATAGGTACATATATACATATGTGGTGGAACTGTAAATTTGTACAGCAGTTTTGGGAAATGTTTTTTATAGAAATAGAAAATATTTTGAATATAAATATAGAAAGGAAACTGAGCATAGCATCAACGTCAATTTATAATGGAGAGAATGGGAACTAAGCAGAAAAGTAATAACAAATTTATTAATGGCGCAAGATTAATTATAGCAAGACATTGGAAAATGCAAATAAATGTACAAGTGGCGGACTGGTATAAAGAAGTTTAGAAAATGGCAATAAATGATAAGTTAACATGTAGAATTAAAGTAAGAAGAGGAAGTTGGAAATAAAGTGATTTTGATAAAATTTGGAAAGTATTTGTTAAAAAAGTATTACAGACAAAAGATGGGAGGTTACCTCCACGAGAAGAAATGAGATTCTGGAAAGATTAGGAAAGGGATAATGGCTCCGGTGAAGGGGAGCACTGAGGTGGGGAGGGGGGTAGGGGAATTAATATTCTTGAAAAGAATCATAGTAAAGAATCTATGTTAACTTTTGAAATAAGTTAATAGAAAAATTGTGATGTTTATGGTAATATTATGTGTTATACTAAATAAGTATTGACTGGATATTATCATGTATGATTAAAATTAATAAAATTAATGTTAAAAAAGTAACCTTTTCCAGCTTTGACCATATATATTCTGTAGAGACTTAGGGGGATGATATTTTTGCACTGTGTGCGTGCTTATAAACAGCTGGCACATTCTACTTTCAGCTGGCTTCAAGTGACCAGCACTATAAAGCATTTCTAGATTAAGGATCTCTAGATTAAGACCTCCTTGTCCTTAGAGTTCTGAGTACAACCACCTGCTTTGTCTACATTTACATTTAGAGTATCCTTTGCCTTATATCAATATCTCTTTCTGGGAAAGCAGCCAAATGAATGGCTGATAAGAATGACACACGCAAAATGCAAAGCTTTGCAGCAACACAAAAATAATTCTGAAGCACAGTACCTGTCCAAGGTCCAATAACAAAGCCAGGGGGCAAGCCAAAGGTCCAGGAGTCCAGAGAGCAAGTCAGCGAGTCCAGTCCAGGGTCAAGAGTTCCAGGAAACAAGTCAGCAAGTCCAGTCCAAGGTCAAGTGTTCCAGATGAATCCAAGGTCTAGGAGGCAAGGTTTCAGGCAACAAAGGGAGTCAGAGTCAGATGCTTTCATCAGGGAACAATATGTAGAAAAACAACTTGTAAATGGCATATTACAAATAAAAGAACTACCCTAGAACTTTCTGATGTCACGGAACACAGGCCTTCCCCCTCCCTACAGATAGGGGGGATACGTTTCCAATCCTCACACAGTCTGATCTAGAGCTGGGCAGCATAGCCAAAAGCCATCATGATTGTCTATGGACATACTAAGAATAGTGCCACTCTAACGCTTAACATCTCTTTGATGTAACCCCCCAACCCAATACAGTCATCCCTTCACATTCACGGGGGTTAGGGGCACACAACCCCTGCCAATGTGAAAAAACAGCGAATAAGATATGAGCCTGTGGGCCAGCAGTTTTCCACCCCAGTCCCTTCCCAAGACAGCGACAAGCTTCCTGAGAAGCCCCTCGCTGCCTTGGGAAGGTCTGGGGCGCAGAGCCAGCGCCCCAGCTGCTCCCCATCCCTCCTTCCCAAGGCAGGGAAGGGCTTCCCCAGAAGCCCTTCGCTGCCTTGGGAAGGGAGTGGGGCACAGATTCAGCGCCTCAGCTGCACCCCACCCCTCCTTCCCAAGGCAGCAGGCTAAGCCCTTTGTTGCCTTGGGAAGGGAGGGGACGTTGAGCAGTGGGGGGGGGAGGCAGCCTTCTGCGAATAATCAAAACCGCAAATGTGAAAGTCACGAATGTGGAGGGGCAACTTTGCCTTGGATCCTAAAGGGTGAATGTGAAGCTGGAAGTGTAGATGAGTTTAATTTTGTTAAAGGGGTCTGATGGGAGATGAGGAATATTTCTGTCCTCACATTTCTATAGTTGAATCATCATCATCATCATCTTTTATTTCTATAGTGCCATCAATGTACATGGCGCTTTCTCTCTCTCTCGCTGGCTTTTCTTCGCAAACGAAGATTCAGGAAGGACTCATCCCGCGTTTTCTGCAAGTACACTGATGACTAAAAAGGCCAATCCGAGATAGACAAGTCTGGTTGCAGAAAGCACAGCAGAAGGTTTCCTTGGCTGATGTTACCGGGTTGTGATTCTTTCTGCATTGTCGTTTCTCTTCAAGACTTGTTCAGCGTGAGTTCTCAAATAAGGCTGCAGCATTGTGGATAATGTGTCTCCATGCCTCCCAATGTGAGGCCAGGGCGGACCATTGTTGGTGATCAATTTGGCCGAGCTTGAGATGTTGTTTCAGGGAATCCTTGTATCGCTTTTTTGGAGCGACCCTCTTACGCTGACCCGTGGCGAGTTCACCGCAGAGTACTATTTTTGGGAGGCGATGGTCCTCCATCCTAGAAACATGCCCTGCCCAGCGCAGCTATGTTCTCAATATCATGGCCTCAATGCTGGTGATCCCTGCTTGCTCAAGGACAGCAACATTCGTCACAGTCAGTCCATTGTATATTTAGGATTGTGCGTAAACAGCGCTGATGGAAGTGTTCGAGGAGTCGTAAGTTGTGACGATAGGTGACCCATGTTTCAGATCCATAAAGGAGGATAGACAGTATAATGGCTCTATACACACTGATTTTTGTGTTTCACCTCAGGTGTTTATTACTCCAGAGTCTTTTGTAAAGTCTTCCAAATGCGCTATGTGCCTTTGCTAATCTGTGGTCAATCTCTTTGTCAATCTTGGCATCTGAGGAGATGATGCTTCCCAGGTAGGTGAACTGCTGAACGGACTTAAGCACAGAGTTGCCGACGGCAATGTGGGGATGGTGGTGTTCGTCCTGTGGTGCAGGCTGGTAAAGAACTTCCGTTTTCTTTAGGTTGACGTCCAGCCCAAACAGCTCTGCAGCTGTTGCGAAGCAGGGCAATTTACAAGAAAAACAAAAACAAAACAGTTCCCTGCTCTCAGGCTTACAATCTAATGAAGACATGATACAAAAGTAAAGGGGATAGCAGTAGGCGAAGGGATTAAGTCTAGTATTCTCTTCTCTGCCTCCTTGGCCAGGGCAATGGCAGATGGGATGGAGGGAGCGCCGGTTTGCTTCTGGCCCCAGGCAAGATGGAGTTGTGCCTGCCTTTCATAAAGCAATGCTACTCTAACCCTAAAGAATCCATAGGCTTATAATATAAAAAAAGGTTGGAGATGTAACTTCCTCGTCATTTTTGACACATTTTATCAAATAATAAGTGAAAGCTATCTGCAATCATTCATAGAGAATTTCAGAACTGTATTAATAATTCATCAATATTACCATTTATATTAATAATTAATGACAATTATTAGTACATAACAGGGAAATTTACAATTTTATTATAGGTGTGATTGGACAGCAGCACTTTTCCTGGTCTCTTTGGACATATTTTTCCAATTCATAAAATGATAGTGAAAGCTGTCCAGATTAACAGAGAAATTTAAGACTTTATTAATAATTTAATTTATCTATCAATCATTAATAACAATAATTAGTTAATAATTCATAGGAAAGTTCAGGATCTTATTATGGATGTAAATGAGTGGCAGCATGTCTCTGGTCCCACCTTTTAAAGTTCAGATTTATTTTAGGTAAAAAAAGTATAATGATTTCTAAAATGGTGCTACAAACAATTGAAACCTCTCATTATTATAATCCATTTCATTGGTTGGGGGTGGGGCTGTGGCTTACGACAGCCTTGCGGTATAGTTCTTTAATGTTCCCACAGCACAGCGGTCAGGACTGAGAGACTTGGGGCTTATTCTTGAGCATCAGTACTCTGTACTGTGTGTCTGTCTTTCTAGTTACAGAATTATGCTGCCACACTGCAGAAATAATACAGCTTGACACCGCTTTAACTGCCATGACTCTATGCTATGGACCTCTGAAATTTGTAGGGTTTTTTTTTTTTTTTAGTTATTTAGCCTTCTCTGTCAGAGAGCTCTGGTGGCACAACTACAAATCCCAGGATTCCATAGGATGGTGCCATGCTACTTAAAGGGGTGCCAAACTGCTTTTCTGCAGTGTGGCAGCAATTCCACTTTAATGGACCTGGTGCCATCCTATGGAATCCTAAGGTTTGCAGTTCGGGTAGCCAAATACCCTAAAGCAGTGGTTCTTAACTTGTGACCTGGGAACCCCCAGGGGTCTGCAAGGTCCTCACAGGGGGTCTGCGAAGGCTTGAAGGCTGCTTGTCCCACCCCCTCCCTGCCATGTGACAGGAGCCAAGGCAAAGGTTGGCTGGCTGGCTTGGCCTGTGCATTGCCATTCAATCTGCTCTGGCCACAAATCTGGAGGAAGAAGCAGAAGAAAAGTCTTCCCTCCCCCTCCAGTGCCACTGAGGGAAGGTTTAATGGATGGCGTCCATTACAGATTACTGGAAGGTCACATACACAGGAGACCTAGCCTCTCCCATTTGCCTATCCACAACTGTTACCACCTCAGGAGGCATGGGGTGATATGATGTAAAATGATCCATGATTGGTGTAAAAAGTTACAAGTGGGTGTGTCCCATTTCTCTCTTCCGAACCTCTCGGCACCGTGCTATAGCAGTTCTTTTCTGAAATCACTATCACAATAAAATTGGCTTTAGCCTTGAACCAAGAAGTATTATTAAGAAACGGCTGGTCGCTTTTCCTGTTTCTCTGAAGCAAAGCTGGCCTTCTCAAGGGTGCGAAAGTCACAGTGTAATTGTATCATCATCATCATCATCATCATCATCATCATCAGGTATTATTATTATTAGGGTTTTAAATCTTGAGTTAAGTCTTGGGGGCCCACGGCAATAAAAGATATTTAAAGGGGAAATAAAGATATTTAAAGAGTAAAGAAAAGGTTAAGTGCCACTGCCCTAAAGGCACCGGATCCCATCTGATCTCAGAAGCTAAGCAGTGTCAGCTTTGATTAGTATTTGGATGGGAGGCCACCAACAAATAGGTGCTATATTTCAGAGGAAGGAACTGGCAAAACCACCTCTGAGTATTCCTTGCCTGAGAAAACCCTATGAAATTTAAGTTGACAGGTGACTTGAAGGGCACACGCACAAGGCGCTAAACTGCTCTGATTGAGAATCCTACATTGTTGTGGTTGTGTAAGTTCAAGTCATTTCCAACTTATGGTGACTTGGAGGCAACCCTATGACAGGGTTTTCTGAGGGCTGAGAGTGTGTGACTTGCCAAAGGTCACCCACTGGGTTTCCATGGCAGAGCAGGGATTCGAACCCTGGTCTCCAGAGCTGTAGTCCAACACACAAACCACTATACCACACTGGCTCCTAAGTGCCTCTCCTAAACTGCCAATGCCAGGATTCCATAGGATGGAACCATGAGAGTTAAAGAGGAATGGTAGCGCTCTAATTGTGTAATGTGAATGGGTGCTCGCTGAGTTCCTAATCGCATCACACCTATAGTGCTATTATTCTTTAACTGCTATGGCTGCCTCCTATGGAATTCTGGGGTTTGTAGTTTAGTGAGGCTTGATAATTGTTTTTTTTTTTTAAAGTTATTGGATGGGAGAGGTGGTCTGGTGCTCTAGATTTAAAAACAACATTGCAAAGGTAATGGGCTTGCAATGTGTTGTTTCCAAATGTTGGTCCTTACCAAGCAAATTTCTGCGGCAACTTTCTTGTGCTTAAATAAAAGCCAGTGCTCCGTGCCTATGCTTTCTTATGAGGTGCTTTTAGTCATTGCGTGCTTCTAAGGAGAATATCACACTACACTGTTATAGCACTACTATTCCACTTTAACTGCTCTGACTGCTTCCTTGCAAGTTTGTTCATCTTGAGTAAATATCTCCCGGTCCTAAAGCAGGTGTGTTCTGTTTTCCATGCATTGTTTAATATTTGCTATTCTCCAATGCAACTGTTGTGTATATCGTGATTACTGTGTGTTCAATAAAACTGAATTTAACACACTACACTGCTGTAGTGCTATTATTCCACTTTAACTGTTCTGGCTGCCTCCTGTGGAATTCTGAATGTTGTAGTTTAGTGAGGCCTAAGAGCTCTCTGGCTGAGAATGCAAAATGCCCCTCCCTAAACTTCAAATCCCAGGATTCCACAGGAGGCAGTCAGAGCAGTTAAGGTGGAATAATAGTACTATAACAGTGTAGTGTGAGAAAGTTCTAATAAAATCCTCATTCTTCTCAAAAGCGTGTGGCATTATTATTAACTCACTCTCTCTTCTCTTCCTCTGTGCAACTGTCACTCTATACCAGTGATGGCGAACCTATGACACGTGTGTCACCACTGACACGCGTAGCCATCTGTGGTGACACGCGGCTAGGCCTCCTACCTCCCCCGCAACCTCACCACCCTCCCTAAAATGGCAGGTGGGGCTTCGAAGCCCCGATCACCACTTTAGGGAGGGTGAGAGGGGGGAGGAAAGTGGTGGGCGGGGCTACAAAGCCCCAATCGCCACCACCACCCCTGAGACCTGCCTCCTTCCTTGGAGCCACCTCGGAAAGGGCGGGTAAGGCAGCGGGCGGGTTGGGGGATTCTTCCCGGCCTTCCCGAGGGGGCTCTGGGGCTTCGAAGCCCTAGAGCCACCTTGGAAAGGCTGGGGAAGGCGGCACGCTGGTGGGAGGGACTCTGCCCGGCCTGCCCAAGGGGGCTCCGGGGCTTCGAAGCCCTGGAGCCACCTCGGAAATGCTGGGGAAGGCAGCGGACAGGAGCCTTGGAAACCAGTCAGAGCCTTGGGAAGGGAGGGGGGAAAGCGTGGGTACAGGTGGGAGGTTTTCTACCCTTCCCTTGCCAAGGCAGCAACAGGCCTCATGAGAAGCCCGTCGGAGCCTTGGGAAGGGAGGGGGGAAAGCATACGGGTGGGAGGTTTTCCACCCTCCCCTTGCCAAGGCAGTGACAGGCTTCATGAGAAGGCCGTCGGTGCCTTGTGAACGGGGGGGGGAATGTGCGGGTTGGAGGCTTTCCACGAATAGTCAAAGTCACAAATGTGGAGGGGCAAATGTATACATTTATGTTATTTAAACAGTAAATATCGCGAAATAATGTTTTTTCCTCTAAGTGAAATACCACCCGAGTTATGCTCAGTTTTTTGGCGAAGTTTGACACACCAAGCTCAAAAGGTTGCCCATCACTGCTCTATACAGTATTTCCTACTTGTATAGCAACTGTGTGTCACTCATTGAGGATGGAGCAAGCTTGTTTTCTGCTGCTCCAGAGACTAGAACACGGAGCAATGGATACAAGCTCCAGGAACAGAGATTCCACCTCAACATTAGGAGGAACTTTCTGACAGTAAGAGCTGTTCGGCAGTGGAATGCACTCCCTCGGAGCGTGGTGGGGTCTCCTTCCTTGGAGGTCTATAAACAGAGGCTGGGTGGCCATCTGTCAGGGATGCTTTGATTCCTGCATGGCAGGGGGTTGAACTGGATGGCCCTCGTGGTCTCTTCCAACGTAGCTAATACCCTAGAGGACAGGATCAAAATTCAGAATGACCTGGATAGACTGGAGATCTGGGCCAAAGCTAACAAAAATGAAATTCAATACGGAGAAATGTAAAGTACTGCATTTAGGGCGGAAAAATGAAATGCATAAATATAGGATGGGAGAGACCTGGCTGAATGAGACTACGTGCGAAAGGGATCTAGGAGTCCTAGTAGACCACAAGTTGAACATGAGCCAACAGTGTGATGCGGCAGCTAAAAAGGCCAATGCGATTTTGGGCTGTATCAATAGAAGTATAGTGTCTAGATCAAGGGAAGTAATAGTGCCACTCTATTCTGCCTTGGTCAGACCTCACTTAGAATACTGTGTCCAGTTCTGGGCACCACAATTAAAAAAGGATATTGACAAATTGGAGCGTGTCCAGAGAAGGGCAACTAAATTGGTGAAAGGTCTGGAAACGATGCCTTATGAGGAGAGACTTAGGGAGCTGGGTATGTTTAGCCTGGAAAAAAGACGGTTAAGAGGCGATATGATAGCCCTGTTTAAGTACAGTCGCCCCTCCACATTCGCAAACCTGATATTCACGGTTTTGATTATTCGTGGTTTTGGGAGGGCCCCCCCGGGCCGCCCCAAAACCGCGACACGGGGCCTCCAGAGGCCCCGCGAAGGCCTTGGAGGGGAGGGGGGAGGGCCGGGGAGGACTTCACGGGGCCCCCGGAGATTCTCCAGAGGCCCCATGAAGGCCCGGGAAAGGGGTGGGAAGGGCTGGGGAGGTGAACATGAGGCCTCCGGAGACGCTCTGGAGGCCCCATGAAGGCCTGGGGAACGGCTGGGGAGGCCTCCATGGGGCCTCCGGAGAGGCTCCAGAGGCCCCACGAAGGCCCGCGGAGGGAGGGGGGAGGGCCGGGAGAGGCCTCCGCAGGGCCTTGCTAGGCCCCACGAAGGCCCGGGGAGGGAGGGGAGAGGCCTGGAAGAGGCCTCCACGGGGCCTTGCTAGGCCCCACGAAGGCATTGGGAGGGAGCAGGGAGGGCCGGGGAGACCTCCTCGGGACCTTCGGAGACGCTCCGGAGGCCCCGCGAAGGCCTTGGAGGGGAGGGGGGAGGGCTGGGGAGGCCTTCACGGGGCCCCCGGAGACGCTCCAGAGGCCCCATGAAGGCCCGGTGAGGGGGTGGGAAGGGCTGGGAAGGCGAACATGGGGCCTCCGGAGACGCTCCGGAGGCCCCATGAAGGCCTGGGGAAGGGCTGCGGAGGGCCGGGGAGGCCTCCATGGGGCCTCCGGAGATGCTCCGGAGGCCCCATGAAGGCCTGGGAGGGAGCTGAGAGGGCCGGGGAGGCCTCCATGGGGGCTCCGGAGACGCTCCGGAGGCCCCATGAAGGCCTGGGGGAGGGCTGGGGAGGCCTCCATGGGGCCTCCGGAGAGGCTCCAGAGGCCCCAAGAAGGCCCGGGGAGGGAGGGGGGAGGGCCTGGAGAGGCCTCTGCGTGGCCTTGCTAGGCCTGTGAAGGCCTGGAGAGGGAGGGGGAGGGCCAGGAGAGGCCTCTGCAGGGCCTTGCTAGGCCCCACGAAGGCCCGGGGAGGGTGGGGAGGGCCGGGAGAGGCCTCCGCAGGGCCTTGCTAGGCCCCACGAAGGCCCGGGGAGGGAGGGGGGAGGCCCGGGAGAGGCCTCAGTGGGGCCTTGCTAGGCCCCACGAAGGCCCAGGGAGGGAGGGGGAGGCCTGGGAGAGGCCTCCGCGGGGCCTCCGGAAGGGCTGGGGAGGCCTCCATGGGGCCTCCGGAGACGCTCCAGAAGCCCAATGAAGGCCTGGGAGGGACCGGGGAGGGCCGGGGAGGCCTCCCTGGGGCCTCCGGAGGCCCCATGAAGGCCCGGGGAGGGGGTGGGGAGGGCCGGGGAGGCCTCCATGGGGCCCCTGGAGACACTCTGGAGGCCCCACGAAGGCCCAGGGAGGGAGCGGGAGGGCTGGGAGGGGCCTCCGCGGGGCCTTGCTAGGCCCCACGAAGGCCCAGGGAGGGAGGGGGGAGGGCCGGGAGAGGCCTCTGCGGGGCCCCGCGAAGGCCTTGGGGGGGAGTGGGGAGGGCCGGGGAGGCCTCCGTGGGGCCTCCGGAGACTCTCCGGAGGCCCCGTTGAGGGCTTGGGCAGGAGGGGGGAGGGCTGGGTAGGCATCCACGGGGCCCCGGGAGGGTCTCCGGATGCCCCGGGAAGGCCTATGAAGGGAGTGGGGAGGCTGGGGAAAGCGACTATGGGGCCTCCGGAGGCCCCATGATCGCTATGGTGGGGGAGGGGGAGGGCAGTCGTTATTCGTGGATTTTTCACATTCGCGGGGGTCCGTGGAACGTAACCCCCGCGAATGTGAAGGGATGACTGTATTTGAAGGGATGTCATGCTGAGGATGGAGCAGGCTTGTTTTCTGCTGCTCCAGAGACTGGAACACGGAGCAATGGGTGCAAGCTCCAGGAACAGAGATTCCACCTCAACATGAGGAGGAACTTTTTAACAGGAAGAGCTGTTCGGCAGTGGAACACACTCCCTCAGAGTGTGGTGGAGTCTCCTTCCTTGGAGGTCTTTAAACAGAGGCTGGATTGCCATCTGTCGGGGATGCTTTGATCAAGATTTCCTGTGTGGCAGGGGGGTTGGACTGGATGGCCCTTGTGGTCTCTTCCAACTCTACAATTCTATGATTCTATAGAATATTTCCTACTTCTATGGCAACTGTGCATCACTGTATACAGTATTTCCTAGTTTTATAGCAACTAGGTGTCACTCTATAGAGTATTTCCTACTTCTATGGCAACTGTGTATCACTGTATACACTATTTACTAGTTATATAGCAACTATGTGTTTATCTATAGAGTATTTCCTACTTCTATGGCAATTGTGTGTCACTCTATTGAGTATTTCCTACTTCTATGGCAACCGTATGCCACTCTATAGAGTATTTCCTACTTCTATGGCAATTGTGTGCCACTCTATGAATGTTTCCTACTTCTATGGCAACTGCGTGTCACTCTATAGAGTATTTCCTACTTCTATGGCAACTGTGTGACACTGAATACAGTATTTCCTACTTCTATGGCAATTGTGTGCCACTCTATAGAGTATTTCCTACTTCTATGGCAACTGTGTGTCACTGAATACAGTATTTCCTTCTTCTATAGCAACTGTGTGTCACTGTATGGAGTATTTTCTACTTTTACGGCAACCGTGTGTCACTCTAAATTTTCCTACCTCTATGGAGAAAAGAGCGGCAGCCATTTCCTTTCCTACGCAGGGAACTCTGGCCAGCGAGACTTCGTTGTTCTCGCGAGAGCTGGCGTACCGGACCGCTCGGGCGGGTGGTTTGAATGTAGATTTGTGCTGCGGGAAGCCGCAGAGGACCTCGCCTGCCTGTACTGACTCTGGAAGAGATGGAAGGGAGAACGGAGGCGCCCGCACAGCATACTGTTGCTAACGGTGAGGCAAGGCTGCTGTTTCCCTTCCTCTTTAAAAATAACCCTGTTCTTTCCTGTAAGTATATTATTTGATTTCTACTTAATTCTAATTAAAAGACTGGAAAGAGATGATAGAATAATTTAAAAAACCAGTGGTGTTGTGGCTACTAAAGGTGTAGAGTTTTAGAAAGTATATTAACAACCAACAAATCGTATGTACTGTAATTGCAAAGGAATGCCTAATTATAGGGAGAGAGTAAAATGAAACAAAACAATAGATCTAATTGAATCTGCGTGGGTAAGGAGAGAAAGGTAGATACAAGGTGATATTTGAATTCAGACAGAGATTGGAAGTCACTTTAGTGTGTTGTGTGTAATGGCAGGGCACGTTTCTAGGATGGAGGACCATCGCCTCCCAAAAATAGTACTCTGCGGTGAACTCGCCACAGGTCAGCGTAAGAGAGGCGCTCCAAAAAAGTGATACAAGGACTCCTTGAAACATCTCAGGCTCGGCCAAATTGATCACCAACAATGGTCCGCCTTGGCCTCACATCCGGAGGCATGGAGACACACTATCCACAATGCTGCAGCCTTATTTGAGAACTCATACCGAACAAGTCTTGAAGAGAAACGAGAACGCAGAAAGAATCACAACCCAAAAACATCACCCAAGGAGACCTTCTGCTGTGCTTTCTGCAACCGGACTTGTCTATCTCAGATTGGACTTTTTAGTCATCAGCGCGCTTGCAGAAAGCGCGGGATGAGTCCTTCCTGAATCTTCGTTTGCGAAGAAAAGCCAGAGAGAGTGATTAATTAGGTTGTTAAGTTTGCAAGTAGGTTTTGTAAGTGAGTGGTGTATGTAATTTGTTGTAATATGTTTTATGTTACAAATTGTTTTTTGTATTATTGTTAAGTCTCTTTGTTTTCAATATATTAAGACTTAAAAATACTGTAATAGTTAAAAAAAATCCTCCTCCTCCTCTT
This sequence comes from Gambelia wislizenii, assembly GCA_030847615.1. Classification (NCBI taxonomy): domain Eukaryota; kingdom Metazoa; phylum Chordata; class Lepidosauria; order Squamata; family Crotaphytidae; genus Gambelia; species Gambelia wislizenii. The sequence continues at coordinate 429,841,102 of JAUMIR010000002.1, read as the reverse complement.
CTTCTTCTTATTTTTAAGAAAGCAAAGGAGAGAAAGGTAGAGTGGGATTTAGTGGGAGTCATGGTGTATGTGTAGGGGTCAAAATATTGGCCAAGAAGCAGAGTTTGGAAAAGTTTTATTTTTCCTTTTTGGAGCTACATATCCCCAAGCCAGCATGACTTTGGGGTCCCTGTGTGTGAGTGCGGGTGGGGGATACCTCTGCCTACCCTTGTAATTAATTTTTTTTTCCAATAAGTTTTTTATTGAATTTCATACAACATATATAGTAATATAACATTTTACAACATACTCAAGGTACAGGTGTCCCTCCATATCCACGGATTGAAAATATTCTTAAAAAATAATAATCCAAAAAGCAAACCTTGATTTTGCCATCTTATATAAGGGATACTACTATTTTTCTATGCCATCACATATAATGGGACTTGAATATTTGCGGATTTTGTATCCACAGGGGTCCTGGAACCAAACACCAGCAAATATGAAGGGACAACTACAACATACATATAACATTTACACACAGCTACAAACACATTTTAGACATTACAAACATAGTACATAAGGTGACCTCCCCCTCTCTTAATTAATATGGTAATTATTTTACCAATATTTTCAACTTCCTTGGCATTACATGCAGTCTTTAAATCTTATCTTTATAGCATACATCTTTCCAAATATATTATCACAAAAATCTAGTATATTTAAGTCTTCCTTCTTTCTGATGTAGTCTACAAAAGAAAACCCTTATAATACCTTTTAGAGGGGTAACCAAAAGCAACAGACTCTTCGGTATTTCTAAAGGCTTACAAGATTTATTTGGCATAATTATCTTGTGGATTCCAGACAATTCCATCAGATGCAATTGGGCTTTTAGTCCACAAAACCTTATGCTAAAGAAAATTTGCTTGTTTTTAAGTTACCAGAAGCCTGTTTGTTGGTGTCCCCCACACCGCACTCTAATGATGTCCAGGTACTGTGTGTGTTGTAAGTTGTATCATTCTTGGATAAACAGCAAACAATGCAGCAGTGTTTTCCACTACGATTGTTGTGTGTGGAAAAGCTGCCTAGGCATCATATGTAGTGATTCCCCCCCTCCTTGTGCATGCATATGATTACTTTCCAACACGTTTGTTGAGTCCATTGACTTAATTGTGTGCATTTAGGAGAATGGGGTTTCCATACTTTCCCCCACTTCCCAAAATGGGGTAGGAAGGAAGCACATTTTAACATTCTGTCAATTCTATCAGAATGCCTGTCAAACTAAAAAGAAAAGTGAAATATTGTCAAATCACTTTGTTGTGTGCCTTCAAGTGATTTCCAGCTTATAGCAACTCTAAAAGCCTGTCTATATGAGTGGGGGGGGGGGAACAGTACCTTGCAGTAGTAGCATTTCACAGAAGCAGCAACTTGTCTAGATGATGGTTTTGGCCCCAGAAACTTCTCATGCCAGATGGTGGCTGTGAGTGATTTATTTGAGTTAGTTTTCCCTGCCACTTATTTTATTATTTATTTATTTATACCCCGCTCTTCAGCCACAAGGCTATCAGAGCGGCTTATAAATTGTTTTTAAGCATAACAATTTACACATCTACACTGCATTAAGCAGTTTCCAATGTGTGTTAGCTAAACTTTAACTTTAGAAAAGTTAACTTTAAGTTAACTGAACTTTAAAAAAAAACATTGTCTAAGGTGCACTGGAGCCATACAGTGATTTTCCGAGCAAAGGACAGCCGATTCCCCCCACAGCACTACGTTTTATCACCTTAGTGAGCAATCACTAAGGTGAAAATTCAACATGGTGACAGCGTGCGCTTGCCCAGCCAATCAGCTTTGTGTTTCCTCTCATACGGGAAGGAATCGCTTGTCCCAGTGAGCAGGAATGCACACCCCACTCCCTGTATTAAAAAAAAGGAAAAACTACAGAGACTTTTCCAGCTTTTTTTTTTTTTTTCTGTTTTGGGCCCCCCTCATTTCGAAGACTGTGGATTGATGCGGGATCCCATTTAGACAGGCCGTATTCCCAGCAAATTCCAAGAGGTTTTCCCCCACCCCATTTAGACAACTCTTGAGGCAAACCTATCACAGGGTTCTTGGCAAGATCTGTTCAGAGGGGGTTTGCCTTTGCTCCCTCTGAGGCTGAGAGAATGTGACTTGCCCAAGGTCACCCAGGGGGTTTCCATGCCTGAGGCTCAACACTCAAACCCTGGTCTTGAGAGTGGTAGCCCAAAGCTCAAACCACTACACCACACTGTCTCGTCAAATCACTACCCTTTATAAATCAAAACAATGCAGTTGCTATGTTTTTATTTTCACACCTTCTGATTTAGCACACCTGGTCCCCACCTTCTACAGTTGGTATATACAGTATTTCTAGTTTTGTTGCTGATTTGCTAAAATAAATATTGTGTGTCTGAAAAATGTTGAAATTGTTCCTTTTCCACTCTTAAGTGAAAAGAGCTCACTTTTGCAGCTTCAAGCTTTCTAATATATTCTCCTTTTTTAAAGCAAAAAATCCCAATATGGCCTCTTCAAATTTAAATAGTTTATGCACGCACCTTAACACCAAGATTTTAAATATCAAGAAATCACTTCAGCTGAAAAAGATAAGTAAGATGCTAAAAGTTTGTAGGGTGTATGTATTAATTTCATGAAATGTATAGTTGATATACCATAAAGATCTGTGATTTAATTGATGTGGGTACTCCTTCTATTGATGCAGATTGTACTATTCTGTACATAGTTGTTATGGTTAATGTATCGCCCAGTAGCCATCCTTCTGGTGGCAAGTTTCTCCGTAGTTAGATACGCTGCTCCTTAGACCGCATGCAGTCTACCCCAAGGCTGATACTCAAAGCCTTGTATGTATGTGTATGCGTGTGTATATATGCCTTCAAGTTGCCTGTCAGCTTATGGTGACCCCATGAATTTTATAGGTTTTTCTTAGGCAAGCAATACTCAGAGATGGTTTTGCCAGTTGCTTCCTCTGAAATATAGCCTACAGCACCAGGTATTTGTTAGTGGTCATCCATTGAAGTACTAACTGGGGCTGACCCTGCTTGGCTTCCAAGATCAAACGAGATCTGGTGCCTTTAAGGTATTTAGGCTATATGTACTCAAAACATTACCAGCCTATTAAGGATGTGCAAGGGCTTATGCTGTATTGGCATTGCTTTTGAGAAGGGTCTCCCCCATACTACAATGGTGTGGCAGGGTAGGATTTCTTAGAGGCTACAGATAATATAGGCAGTATTACTTGTATTTTGCCCCAGAAGGGCTTTGGGGATCATAAGATTGGGTACCAATTTATTAAGCAGCTTAAGCAGACCGGCTATATCATTGGCATCAAAAAGTGATTTGTGGGAGTATTGGGCCAAAGGATAAAGTGTAGTTGGGCTACCTCTTGGTTAGGCTGAAAGTTAGTCTGACCACATGGTAGTTCTCTGGGTTGGTGAGAGGACGAATCCGAGAATTGCAACAGATGGGTTAGCTCCTCCACTACCCAGAGAAGAGGCAGGAAGAACACCTTACACTAGTGTTAGCAGGATAAAATATAGAAGGAGGAACCCAGTGCCTACAACACTGGATTCAACCATAAGCAATTGGGAGGAAATGTGAGATATAAATAACATTTTAAAATTGTGTGTTCCCAGGTGAATTCTTTATTGTCAAGGCTGACATTGAAGAGTTCACACAACTGAAGGTGGACAAACGCTTCCACAGTATTCTTACCATTTTGCGACACTGCCAGAGAGTGCGAGAGATCCGTGGCTCACGTCTTGTTCGTTATGCCATCTGCTGAGATACCGTGTGAGTTTCTGAGACCTTGGGGTGGGTTATTCCCCCCAAACTGCAGAGAACAGAATCTCCTAGGTGATCATATTGCTGATTTTGAGCATTTGAGATTAAATCTGAGCATCTGAGCTTTGCATTTCTTTGCATCTCTTCTTTCACATCATTATTCTTTATGGCTGCAGAAGGCAGCTTTCACTTGTATTGTTATACAGTACTACAGTACATTATTTATAATGGTATGGTGATTTTCCCATTTCAACAGTTATATACAGGTTTGTGACTGGGGTGTGTGTGTGCTTTCCTCTGCTTTGTATTTCTATCTGTTAAGCTTAATATAATTTTTAATACCAAATCAAAATTGGAATGATTGGCATAACAATAAAGTAATCTGAGAATCATGTAAGTCAGAATTCCTATGACCTTCCATTATCTTTTGGTTACTTCTAGTAGTGAGCTCTCAATGGTTGCATTCCAAAAATGGCAAAGGAACCACTTGTGTGTGTGTCACTGAACAGAAAAACAATGTGAGTGTGTACAGTATGGTTATCGGTTTATAGAAGCATCAGACAAAGATCCATCTGTTACCTCCTGAAATAGCTTTCAGAGGAAAAAGACCATGAGGGCCATCCAGTCCAACCTCCTGCCATGCAGGAATACACAATCAAAGCATCCCTGACAGATGGCCATCCAGCCTCTGTTTAAAGACCTCCAAGGAAGGAGACCCCACCATGCAGTGTTCAGAAAAAAGATATTACTTCTCTGGACTGCAGTTTCCCGAATCCCATAGTCAGCACGCTGTGTAAGAATTTGCCTTAAAAGTCTCATCAATATGGAGCTGCTATTAGCAATGATGTGGTCCTTTCCTTTTGTATGTGCAGCTCTCTCAGAAGGTTTACGGTAGCTTTATTAGTCACAATGAATGATGAGGTTGTGGGGAGCAGTAACAGGCTGCAGTGAGGTGGTATTTTGCACTGTACATAACAGAGCGTGTGATTTGGCTGGGCAAGGAGTGGATCATGTGATAATAACTGGGAAAGCTCAGCTACCAGTCCCAGTGGTGTGGGATTGGCAAAAGAGTGAACACACAGCTTGCCTGTATTGGTTCCTTTGCTTTGTTTGGTGGGCATCACCAATATACCTTTTAATTGCTCACCCTCTCTACATTAATTTATATACCAGGACCCCCAGAGGACAGCATGGACTTTCCAATGATTCCTCCCGAGCCTGTGTTGCTACTGATTAGCCCAATCTTTTGGGTAAGTAGAAGGGATTTTCTTCATTTTAGGAAACTTTGCCATCATCTAAGCTCAGAAAAGTTAGGGTTTTTGAACGAAAACTCCCAGAACCCCCAGCAAGTATGTTAGTGGTGGCCATGCTGGCTAGGGGATTTTGGGAGCTGTAATCCAAAAAATCTATCAACAGGTGGATAGATATTTGGATTTACATAATACAGCCATGTGCAAGTGCAGTTGAGAGAAAGCTTTGCTGGGCTAAAGTGTGCCTACTCCTGAGTAAATGCATTTAAGACTAGCCTTAGGGACTGTGAAGACCTGATTTTGTTTGGGTGGGAAGCTACCAGATTTTAGACCATCTTTGATCTTCTCCAACAGACCTTCCTCCTCCTGTACAGGTTGCCACATTTACTGTGAGCCCCTGCCCCTGTGCACTTTAAAGCAGCCTGCTGCTTAGAAATTCAAATATAAGTCTACATTCACTTGAGGTTGAGCCCCATTTTGTTCAGTGGCCACTGGCCAAGATGTCTGGGGGATTCTGGGAGATACAGTTGAAAAAAGCAACATTCCCATGTTTTGGAGGCACTCAGAGTTGTTGTTGGTCACTCTCCTTTATCATCTTTTCTCTCTATCTCCCCTTTCCTCTCTACTAAAATCCCCTCCCATTAGGAGTTGTCAGGTGACCCTTATTATAAGGGATGTCTTGTACTTGAGGGTTGAAAAGCTTTCCATTTTATATAGCCTGAATGAGATGCCAACAAATCCCATAGTTTTGGGTGTCTCCAGCTTTTCTTCGCAAACAAAGATTCAGGAAGGACTCATCTCGCGCTTTCTGCAAGTGCGCTGATGACTGAAAAGGCCAATCCAAGATAAACAAGTCCGGTTGCAGAAAGCACAGCAGAAGGTTTCCTTGGGTGATGTTTCCGGGTTGTGATTATTTCTGCGTTGTTGTTTCTCTTCAAGACTTGTTCGGTATGAACATTTTTTATGTAATTAATTGTAGAACCCTAGCATTGCATTGATAAAGCAAAACGAAACGCCAACTAGAATTTCTCTGAAGGTTGTCGTCTGCAATGTATTTTGGGAAATGATTCAAGTACACAGTTTGCCGCATTCATCACTTAATTGTCTTAATTTGTCCATAATATGACAAATTGGTATCATGAACTACATCACATGAGGCTGCCTCCCCTCCCACAGGGTTTTTGTAAAAGGGATTTCCTTCCAAATTTGCCTTCCTAAAATATTTGAACATTTTGCATGCAATATTTTTCAAGTGTGGTAGTTTATGATTTATACTTGTATATTGTGGTGTTTAAGTTCCATGGTGATGATGTCCTCAATTTTAGGAGAAAATTAGCCAGAATTAAAAAGTATAAATGCTTGCTGGTGTGATTGAATTACTGCACAGACATTAAAAAAATGTATCCAAGAGTTTGTGGGTTCAAATCCCACCCTCTTATTTAAGTATACAGTAATTGAAAGTTCACAAGATTAAAAGTTGATTGCTCGTTTGACAAAGGAATGGCCAGAAAATAAGTCACCTGATAGCTGGGAACATTTCTCAAGAGAATTTTCCCTAACCTAATGGGTGACATTCTTCCAACAGGCTAATGCTAGTTCTTTGCATTAGTTAAGCAAAATGTTGTCCTATCAGAACAAGCTGTAATATATGGTTGCTGCAAGGTCTGTGTGGCTCAGCCCTGCTAGAGATCAGATGTGAGCCATGTGAGCCTGTCTAGGCCCTGAGATCCTCAGCAGAGGCTCTTCTTCCAGTCCTACCATCTTGGAATCATAGAGTTGGAAGGGGCTCTATAGCCATCCTGTCCAACTCCATACTCAGTGCAGGATCTCCAGCTATAGCATCCCTAGCAAGTAGTTATCCGGTCTCTTTTTTTTAAGATCTCCGGAGAAGGAGAACTCCCTCCCTCTCTAGGCAATTGGTTCCATTGCCCAACTGCTCTCATTGTTAAGAAGCTCCTTCTAGGGCTTTTCTATATGAGGCAATAAAATGTGGATTGGTGTGCACTAATGCCAGTTTTGGGAGACGGGGTTCACATCCCTTCTTGGCCATGGAAACACATGGCGAGACCTTGGGCAAGTCATACTCTCTCAGCCTCAGAGGAAGGCAATGGCAAACCCCCTCTGAACAAATCCCCATGATAGGGTCACCATAAGTTAAAAATGACGTGAAGGCGCACAAAAACAAAACATGGAAACAGATGGGCCCTGTGATTAAAAGGCACAATCTTTTAACCTGGTTTGTTTGAGCTCATTGTTGAAGTTAACTACACTTTATTTTTAAGGCCTTGGCAGTTCTATTCGCTTACCTTGGAGGGTATGTTCTGAACACCTACAAAGCATATGACCCCTTCCTTCAAGACAAATATGCTCTGCTGCTGGCGGTCATCATCATTTGTGTTGCTGTGCTGAAGTTCATAATAGGACTGGTTGGCTGTGACACTATCTGTAAGACCAAGGTTGGATTAAGAGTGGTAAGTGTGTGTATCCATCATTGGAAAGGCCTCGTGTAATAATTGTATCATCCTGGAGGGGGAATCTCCCTCATTCCCAAGCAAGTAACATACCCCCTCAAATGTACCTCTCATTCCTAGACACTTAAGGCTGACAGAAGGAAATCACAGGGTATTCTAATGATTGAAATTTCTTAAGCATTCATGCTGTCTTGAAAAGTTAAGTTCTTCAGAATCAATGGGACTTCAGATAACATTGCTTAAGGTGAAACATGAATGGCATTTTTCTTTCTCTCATTCCGGACTAGGATTCCTAGGTCTCAGAGCCTGGACCCAGGGGCCCCTTCACACTGCAGAATTATGGCACTGTTATTCCACATGAACTGCCATGCTTCCATCTTATGAAATCCTAGGGTTTGTATTTTGGTGATGCACTAGAGCTTACTGACTGAGAATTCTGAATGCCCCACTCTAAACTACAAATCCTAGGATTTCGTAGGATGGAACCATGGCAGTTAAAGTGCAATAATAGCACTAAAATTCTGTAGTGTAAATGGGGCCAATGTCTCAGAGCTTGGCTCCTCTTTTCCAGTCCTCGGGATGAGGGGGAGGAATCTCAGGGTGAGAACACAGTCTTTAAAAGTGTGTATATGTGTGTGTGTGTGTGTGTATTCCTCATTTGTTAGACTTGATTTTTTTATTTGAATAGAGTACTCTGTGCAACTGTAGATTATGTTAAGTGTTTCATGCTTAATAACTTCACCAGGGGTTGTCCCTTGTAACATCACAAGGGGTTTGCCCTAGGTCTAAGATTTTGGCCCCCTGAAATCTCATGGTTTGGCATAGTCCTGACCTATTCAGGACTCTAAAATGTGTGACTCTACATTCCCCACCCAAAAATGTACTTTGCCCTTTTATTCTCCTCTCCTGCAATCTATTTTTTCTGATACCCCATTGCATGCAAGTAACAGGCTGATAATGTTATTTCTATTGAAAAAGTCCCCCAACTTTCTAGCTGAATATAACTGGCAACCAATATTGGAAGTAAAACTGAACTGAAAACTGCTATGTTGCTCTCAAAAGGGCCATGTCAACTTCTTTTCTTCCTATGAAGTATGGAGCTCATCTTTTTCTACAGCTGGAGAAAAAGACATCCTTGGATTTTATTGTAGTGCTTGTGAATTTATAGCTTTCAGTGTAGACTAGTCCCCAAATTTTCTAAGCCCAGACTACACTCTCTTTCTGAAGAGAAGAAGCCAGAGACTGAGGGCTGCTAGGTCTATCTAACCTTGTACTTCTGTGAGGCTTGACCATGATTACATTGGAAATAAGGTGCACATGGAGTATATGCCTGGTTTTCAAAGCTAAAGTGGATTTTCTTCCTACCACAGTGCCATCGACAGCAGCAGTGGGAGTCCAAATGTGCAAAAACAGCTGGGATGTGTACACGTGATTTTTACTGATTTCTGCCATAGGGCAAATGGATAATGAGTTTTCTATCAAAAAAAGTGGGGTGGACTGCCTACAGTGATGTAGTCTGGGAACAAAAGAAGCCATATGTGCAAATGCAGCTTTTAGGCAGTGCCAGACTGGCTCCACTATATCTAGATCTTCAACAGACCAAGGCAGTACCCAAAAGAGATGAGTTTGCTAAGGTTGGGACTCCTGAGATGCTTGACAATTATGCGGAGAAAGAGATGTCCCCCCACCCCTGGATTCACTCTTTCTTTATATACATGTACAACACCTGTCCAAAAGAGGATGCAGCTTTGTACATTCATCTCCCTCCCTCCCTCTATCTCTCTTTTCTCATTTTAGTTCATGGGCATTATCCTGATGAGCTTCATTGCAGAAGTGGCAGCTTCTGTCCTTGGGTTTATTTACAGAGGAAAGGTGGGTGAAAATATTTGTGTGCATTTTGGGCCAATGATGCAGGTAGGGTGGAAAATCCAGCACTAAATTCTTGTGACCCTGTTAACGCTGGGCCAGGGCTGTATATGGTCATACTAGACCTGGGGCCATTTCACTCTATGCAGTTATAGTGCTGTGACTCCTCATTTAACTGCTGTGGCGGCATCCTGTGGAATCCTGGAGTTTGTAGTTTGGGGAGGCACCAGTGCTCTCTGGCTGAGAATTCTAAACATCCCTCCCTAAACTGCAAATTCCAGAAGTCCACAGGAGAGAATCATGGAGTTAAAGAAGAGTCATAGTGCTGTATTTGTGCAGTGTGAAAGGACCCCGGAGAGCATGTACAGTTCCCAAGAGAGTGTGTGCACTTCATTCACAAGCAAAGGTTTAGCATGCAAGAGGCAGGATATCTTGGGACAGCAAGAACCAGACAGACCTAAAAACCTGCTCTTTTTTGCACCTGGTCAGTCTAGAAACCTCATGCTGCCTGAGGGTGATGTTGCTCACCCTTTATTCATTTCTGTGATATGAGCACACAGGATACTCATTTGGCTTAGAACATGAGCATAATTTATTTATCTGAAGTGTTTTTATCCTGATTGTCAGTCTGGGCTGCTTACAGAAGGTCCAAACTGTAATAACCAAAACAGTCTCTTCTCTTCCTATAGTCTTATAGTCTAGACATCATGACATACCCAGGCATGAAGACAGACAACTTTTTTTTCCTGTTCAGTTCTCTGAGCATTACTTAACCCCATTTTCCCATCAAGTTGCCCTGCTCTTTCTCAAGTGCTGCCAAGAGCTTTGGTGCTGAGCTTCAGCTGTTTACTGATTCAAAGACAAAGGAAAAGCCCACTTTGCCCTAGACTTTGTAAATAGTTTCACCCATCCCTATCTGCCAGTCAGACTGTTCACCCATCCCTGAATTTTTCTCTATACTAGGCCCACTTTTTCAGGTAACACACAATTCAGATGCACTGTGTACTTCACTTCAGCCAGCAAAACGTGTTGAGCCATGCCTGGTTTTAGGTGTTGTTGTTTTTTTAATTCACTTTATTTTTACTACTGAGTGGCTGCTCTTCTGGTACAAAACATGCACCATTCTTCCTTACCGCAGATAAAAGCAGATTTGCATGAACCGATGCTACAAGCGTTCCGGGCCTATGATGGGAAAACAGAAGAGTCCCATGTCATAGATCATGTTCAACAAGAGGTAAGGAAACTACGTTCTGTTTAGCATTACTGTTACAAGCTTTCTCCGCTGATAGAATAACCTGTTATGTTAATTTTGGAAATATAAATACAGTTGTCCCTCCACATTCGCGAACTCAGCATTCGCGGTTTTAATTATTCGCGGTTTTGGGAGGGCCCCCCCGGGGCCCCCCAAAACCGCGAAAAGGGGCCTCCGGAGGCCCCTTGAAAGCCCTGGGAAGGAGCGGGGAGGGCCGGGGAGGCGTTCACGGGGCCTTTGGAGACCCTCCAGAGGCCCCGTGAAGGCCTGGGGCGGGTGGGGGGAGGCTGTGGAGGCCTTCACGGAGCCTTGAAAGGCTCCGTGAAGGCCCCGGGGAGCGAAGGTGAAGGGTGGAGGGAGGCCTTCACGGAGCCTTGGAAGGCTCCCTGAAGGCCTGGGGAGGGTGGGGGGAGTCCGCGGGGGTCTTCACGGAGCCTTGGAAGGCTCTGTGAAGGCCCTGGGGAGGGAGGGTGGAGGATGGGGGGGAGGCCTTCACGGAGCCTTGGAAGGCTCCGTGAAGGCCCCGGGGAGGGATGGGGGGAGGCCTTCACGGAGCCTTGGAAGGCTCCGTGAAGGTCTGGGGAGGGTGGGCGGAGGCTGCGGAGGCCTTCACGGAGTCTTGGAAGGCTCCGTGAAGGCCCCGGGGAGGGATGGGGGGAGGCCTTCACGGAGCCTTGGAAGGCTCTGTGAAGGCCTGGGGAGGGTGGGGGGAGGCCACGGAGGCCTTCACGGAGCCTTGGAAGGCTCCGTGAAGGCCCCGGGGAGGGAGGGGGGAGGATGGGGGGAAGCCTTCACAGAGCCTTGGAAGGCTCCGTGAAGGCCTGGGGAGGGTGGGGGGAGTCCGCGGGGGCCTTCACGGAGCCTTGGAAGGCTCCGTGAAGGCCCTGGGGAGGGATGGGGGGAGGCCTTCACGGAGCCTTGGAAGGCTCCGTGAAGGTCTGGGGAGGGTGGGGGGAGGCCGCGGAGGCCTTCACGGAGTCTTGGAAGGCTCCGTGAAGGCCCCGGGGAGGGAGGGGGGAGGATGGGGGAAGCCTTCACGGAGCCTTGGAAGGCTCCGTGAAGGCCTGGGGAGGGTGGGGGGAGGCCGCGGAGGCCTTCACGGAGCCTTGGAAGGCTCCGTGAAGGCCCCGGGGAGGGATGGGGGGAGGCCTTCACGGAGCCTTGGAAGGCTCCGTGAAGGCCTGGGGAGGGTGGGGGGAGGCCGCGGAGGCCTTCACAGAGCCTTGGAAGGCTCCGTGAAGGCCCCGGGGAGGGAGGGGGGAGGGATGGGGGGAGGCCTTCACGGAGCCTTGGAAGGCTCCGTGAAGGTCTGGGGAGGGTGGGGGGAGGCCGCGGAGGCCTTCACGGAGCCTTGGAAGGCTCCGTGAAGGCCCCGGGGAGGGAGGGAGGAGGATGGGGGAAGCCTTCACGGAGCCTTGGAAGGCTCCGTGAAGGCCCCGGGGAGGGAGGGGGGAGGATGGGGGAAGCCTTCACGGAGCCTTGGAAAGCTCCGTGAAGGCCTGGGGAGGGTGGGGGGAGGCCGCAGAGGCCTTCACGGAGCCTTGGAAGGCTCCGTGAAGGCCCCGGGGAGGGAGGGGGGAGGATGGGGGAAGCCTTCACGGAGCCTTGGAAGGCTCCGTGAAGGCCTGGGGAGGGTGGGGGGAGGCCGCGGAGGCCTTCACGGAGCCTTGGAAGGCTCCGTGAAGGCCCCGGGGAGGGAGGGGGGAGGATGGGGGAAGCCTTCACGGAGCCTTGGAAAGCTCCGTGAAGGCCTGGGGAGGGTGGGGGGAGGCCGCAGAGGCCTTCACGGAGCCTTGGAAGGCTCCGTGAAGGCCCCGGGGAGGGAGGGGGGAGGATGGGGGAAGCCTTCACGGAGCCTTGGAAAGCTCCGTGAAGGCCCCGGGGAGGGAGGGGGGAGGATGGGGGAAGCCTTCACGGAGCCTTGGAAGGCTCCGTGAAGGCCTGGGGAGGGTGGGGGGAGGCCCCGGGGAGGGAGGGTGAAGGGTGGGGGGAGGCCTTCACGGAGCCTTGGAAGGCTCCGTGAAGGCCCCGGGGAGGGTGGGGGGAGGGCAATCAATATTCGCAGTTTTTTTACATTCGCGTGGTTCCGTGGAACCTAACAACCGCGAATGTCAAGGGACAACTGTATGTTGGTTCATCTTACGTAGATTATACAGATTGCAGTGGCTTCTATTTTAATGATATACTAGCAGCAATAAGTACCAGACTTTGAGAGAAACAGGTGTGTAGGAACTGGACAACTGTATAAAAAATGGGAAGGGGCATCGTTCTGTTGGCAGAGCATAGCCCTTGCATGCTGAAGGTCTCAAATCTAATCCCATGTCCACTTTTAAAAGAAAGCAGATGATAGGAAAGAACCCTGTTTGAGACACCAATTTAATGGATCGGGCCATATCAGAGCCATCACACCAAAAGATATTCAAGAGTGCTCACAGCGAGACGAAGCCATTGTTATAATGATTTCTTGATGGTTAATGGTGTTTTATAGTAAGAACAGCTGATAGAAGCCAGAATTCCTTGCAACCAGTGGAAAGCTGGGTCCCCAGGCAACACTGGAGGTTGCCTCGAGGCCAACACAGCTTCTCCAGACTAGTAGCATATTTTCTCTCCCCCCTGCTCCCAACCAGGGCGCTACCAAAGGAGTGGTTGCAGCATCAAGCTTCTTTTCTTCTTAAAAGCTTTGAAAATAAAAATGCTGAGCAACTATGGTAAAATCACTCTGCTCTACCTCTCACAACCAGGCCAAAAGCCAGGCTCCACCAAAAATTTGTGCTCTACATTTCTTCAATAATCTATTTGGAATTTCTTTAAACATAATTATTTCCTTCTCATTTATTTTAAGCCTTTTTTAAAAAAGTGTGCTGTCAGTATTTCATCTCTGATGCTTTTCTGTGTCAAGCAAATTATCTCATCCCTCAGTAATTTTCTCCTCTTTGCATAGGCAGAGTTCTGCCTGTATAATGTTTCCATCCACTTATCCATCTCTCCAAAGAAGTATTTGTAAGTTCAACCAAAGATTTTAAAAATTTCCTGTCTTAAATCTGTCAGCTCCTCTGGGACACCTCTCAGTCTGGTTTGTGTTTATTTTAGCTTTAAATCAATCATCATAACTCTATCTTGAGTTCTTTCTAAATCCAGCCATAAATTAACAATTCCCTTCATATTATCAGAAATCTCCTGTTCATGTTTATTAGTAGTGGCTGATAAATTCTGAAGGGAGTAAGTAAGCTCCTTGAGTTTTTCTGAGTAGCACCCTTAAAATGGTGCATCTGCTCTAAATCTATCCATGTTTTGTTCTGTCTTCTGTTCTAGGCTCGCATTAATTTATATCATTCTTTTATTCAAATCTAGAATTTCATTAGAAATCTCAAATATTGAAACCTGGAGTCTTGCAAACACAAGTTCAGGCTCCTCTTTGGATGTTTTCATGGCGGTCATTTTTACAATGCCTTTTATGGCATGTTATAAAGCACTTTCTAATTGTGTTCTAGTGTCAGAGATTTCAGTAAGGCCTTTGACAAGGTTCCCCATGACATTCTTGCAAACAAGCTTGTAAAATGTGGGCTAGACAAGTTAACTGTTCAATGGATTTGTAATTGGTTTACCAGCCAAACCCAAAGGGTGCTCAGCAGTGGCTCCTCTTCGTCTTGGAAAAATGTGACCAGTGGGGTGCCACAAGGTTCTGTCCTGGGCCCAGTGCTATTCAACATCTTTATCAATGACTTGGATGAGGGAATTAGGGGCATACTTATCAAATTTCAGATGACACCAAATAAGGAGGAGTAGCTAATACCCTAGAGGACAGGATCAAAATTCAAAATGACCTGGATAGACTGGAGAGCTGGGCCAAAGCTAACAAAATGAAATTCAATACGGAGAAATGTAAGGTACTGCACTTAGGGCAAAAAAATGAAATGCATAGATATAGGATGGGGGAGACCTGGCTGAATGAGACTACATGCGAAAGGGATCTCGGAGACCTAGTAGACCACAAGTTGAACATGAGTCAACAGTGTGATGCGGCAGCTAAAAAGGCCAATGCAATTTTGGGCTGCATCAATAGAAGTATAGTGTCCAGATCAAGGAAAGTAATAATGCCGCTCTATTCTGCCATGGTCAGACCTCACCTAGAATACTGTGTCCAGTTCTGGGCACCACAATTCAAAAAGGATATGGACAAATTGGAGCGTGTCCAAAGAAGGGCAACTAAAATGGTGAAAGGTCTTGAAAACATGCCTTATGAGGAGAGACTTAGGGAGCTGGGTATGTTTAGCCTGGAAAAAGGATGGTTAAGAGGCGATATGATAGCCCTGTTTAAATATTTGAAGGGGTGTCACGTTGAGGATGGAGAAAGCTTGTTTTCTGCTGCTCCAGAGACTAGAACACGGAGCAATGGATGCAAGCTCCAGGAACAGAGATTCCACCTCAACATTAGGAGGAACTTTTTGACAGTAAGAGCTGTTCTGCAGTGGGACACACTCCCTCGGAGCATGGTGGGGTCTCCTTCCTTGGAGGTCTTTAAACAGAGGCTGGATGGCCATCTGTCGGGGATGCTTTGATCCTGATTTCCTGCATGGCAGGGGGTTGGATTGGATGGCCCTCGTGTCTCTTCCAACTCTACAATTCCAAGATTCTATGATTCTATAGTCATTGTTTCCCCTTTTCTCAAAGCGGTATCCATATAAGCCTTTTAATTATTTGAATCTTTAAAATACTAAATTTATTTCTTATTATCTGTCACTTTATTTTAGCTTTCATTTCTTTTGAGCAAAAGGCAGTCTGTCCCTCCTGGAGCTACTTTTGGTTTGCAAATACAGTACTTTGATAATGGAGGCGGTACTTCAATTATTTACAATGAAAAGTTATTTGTACTCACTTGAGTGTAATAAATCTCCAACTGGGCAGAGGGTTCCTACTTCCCTACTCAGCATGGGCCATCAAGGGTCCCATTAATCATGTTATACATCCTTGTTTGGAGGAGCATTCTGCCAGACTTATGAAACTTTACAGCTCCTTTCAGCTTCACTGTGAAGAACGTTGTAATTCCCAGGCATGTGTCTCCATCTGAGCTACTTGCTGAACCAAGAAGCTACCTAGGTGACTATGAATCTGCCCTTGTGGGATCCTTCCGCATCTTTATAAGCATAAATGTAATAATAAATCATGCAAAACTGAAGTTGCACACAGATCGTGCTGCTAACGGTCAGCCATCTTGGCCAGAGTCCCCCACATAGGACTACCTTTGATTCTTGCACTGTGTATGCTATGAGTATGTGCTGTAAAATGTGTATTATAACATGGTCTTTGTAAGCATGAGGACTAGTATCTTGGGTTTTTTTATAGTTAAAAATTTATCAAATTTGGAAAATCACTACACTACTTTTTTCTGGTGCTATTAAATAGATAGATAGATAGATAGATAGATAGATAGATAGATATAGTAACTGATCCCATATTTCTAAAACATAATGGTGGAGTTTTCAGTTTATGCTGGCTGTAATATTTATCAAGAGGATCTATAAAATGTAGTTACCCGAAGCAGTGCAACATGTCTTTTAAGTATGAATGATGTGAATACTGGCTTTGATTTCATCTCATCATGTTGTTCTTGTAGCTTCAGTGCTGTGGCATCCATAATTACACAGACTGGATTGGTAGCCAGTGGTACAATTCCACCGCCAGTAACAGCAGCATACCCTTGAGTTGCTGCAAGCAAGACAGTAAGAACTGCACTGGACGGCTGAGTGAGCCAAAGTTTCTCAATACTCAGGTAAGACCCGACAATGTTCAAAGTAACAATATTCTTAGGGATCTGAAGACAAATACAGGTGTGAACTTGTCCCTAATTAGGTATTGCTTCCTACGTGTCTCCTTGCCCATCTGCGGATTTCAGCATCTACAGATCTTCACTGCATACCTAAAATGGTACCACCACATACCTATAATGGCAGCACCCATATCAAAAATGGCACCACCGCATACCTGAAATGGTGCTGCTGCATATCTAAAATGGTGGTGACCATACTTAAAATGGCCACTCCCACTGACTCTACCATCTGTGGATTTTGCTATCCCTGGGAGGTTTCAGAACTAAACCCCCATGGATATCGAGGGCCCACTGTATATCTTTTCTGTTCTTGGGAAGCAGCCTCTTTACTTCAGTTGCACACCTATTTGCTCTACCAAGTTCTTCTGTACCAGAACTGGGTGTAGAGATTATTTTCAAAGGGTATTAGCCTTTGCTCATTCTTGTAGATAGAACTCAGTTTCTCTAAGCCAGGAGCTGCAACAGAGTTGAAGAAAATGTGGCCTATCAGATGTTGTTGCATTGTCATTCCCATTGAGCCCTATCTAACATAGCCCATTGAGAGGTATGATACAGCTTGGTTCCTGGCTACTTAAAGGAGTGAAGTGGGGAGACAGAGGCTTTGAGATGTTCAGGAGAGGCGCTAAAGAGCTAGTAAGGGCTTTCTTGATGGTAAGTCCCATGCTCTAGAATTCACTATAAAATACTTATCAACACTTGAAATACCTAAACCTCGAAGGGCTTTTACTCTAGCACAGTGTCATGCCCTCCCCTCAGCTGTCCTTGAAAGCTGATACAAGAAGATCCCCTTCTCAGACAGACTGTGCCCCTGCAACTCTGGCCAAATAGAAACAACAGAGCATGTATTACTCCAGTGCTCATACTACAGGGACATACGTCTCAGCCTTATTTCACCCCTGTTGCATAAATACCAAGAGCATACTGGACAATCCTACATCACCCTGTTGCTTTCAGACACCAACCCAAGAACAACATATAATGTTGCCAGATTCTGCGCAGCTGAAGCTAAAATTCGACAGACCTCCACAGTAGAATAGTTCCAACTTTGTCTTGTTATACTGGAGCTATGTAATCTGAAGGAACATTTTAAATACTGCTTTTATCCTGTGTTTTTACCTTCTTTTTATTCTGTATCCCCTTTTACCTGTGCTGGTCTATGGCTGTAATAAAGATTCTATTCTATTCTAGTCTATTCTAATCACTATAAAGGGAAGCTAGACTGGTTCCACTCCTATTATCTTTCCACCAATAGGCACAGACATTTTATTCAGGGGTGCCTTTGACAACTGACCTTGCCTCCTGAGGAGGTTTAAAAAACAACAACAGGGTTGCTGCTATATTTTCTTTTATTGGTGTGCTTTTAAATTATATTTTTGATGCTTTTGTTCATTTTATATTTATATTTCTGCTACTCAGTTGTAACCTGCCTTGAGTACCATTTGTGGCAGAAAGGCAGGATATAAATTGTGTCAAATAAATGATGGGAGTTGTAGTCCAGCAAGTTTTGGAGGCCACATGTTCCTCAGTCTTATTACAGTCCTCTTCAGTCTAGTCCTTTGTTTTAGTTCGCATTAATTCCATGAGGCTCCAGCTTCTTGTTCACCTTCTCACATATACCCGTTGTTCCTTCCCACCGACTCTCTATTTCTTTTCCTGTCCCTGCATGATGGGTTTCTCCTTACCCAAATCAATGTGAGATAAATCCCTGGCACAGAAACCCCTTTTAAGAATCATGGAATTAAACTGAAACTGAGAAATTAAGCTATTTGGGAAATTATGCTTTTTGGGGATTCATTAGGGTTAAGGTAAGGATTCCTGGCTGCTTTGCTGGTCAGCTCTGATGGAGGTCTCCCAGTGGACCATATACATGATGACTGTACAACCTGCCTTGGGTTCTTTCATGTTTTATTCTGAAGAAAATAGCAGGAAGTATTGTGAACTATGTCTGTTTTTCCCTCTCTGTGTCCCTGCAGGGCTGTGAAGACAAAGTGAAATCTGTTCTGCAGAGTGTCCTTGAGTGTGCTATAGGCTTCACCTTCAGCTCTGCCTTTGGGAAGGTATTTACAAAGTTTAAAGATACCTTTAAACAGGGCTGTTGGTCAGACGTTCAGCTAGGATAGGAAGGAAACTTTAAAAATATTGACACGCTGCACAGGCCCAGATTTAAGCACAAAACTCTGTAACATCCAAGTGGTTGCCCATGGGATAAAGAGAGATTTATAAAATCAGACAGGTTATGCATAGAGAGAAATTTTCTCCTTCTTTCATATACTCCAGGATCATCCAATAGAGCTGATATGCAGATTCAGGAAAAGAGTAAACAAAATAAATTCACACAGAATGCAGAGCTCATTGGCAGACTTCACTTCCACTAGATGTGATGATAGCTGTGATTTCAGGTGTCTTTAAAAAGGAATTGGACAAATTCAAGGAGGAACAGTATCCATGTGCCATGATAGCTGCATGGAATTTCCACATTCAGAGTCCATATGTCTCTAAAGGCTATTTACCTAGTGGGAGAGGGGGATTGCCCAGAATTCCTGATTGTGGGTTTCCTAGAAGCATCCACTGGGCTGCTATAGGAAACATGATGCTGGAGTAGATGGACCTTTTGTCCTGATTAGGGCTAGCCCTAACTTCACAAAGAATGAAACAAACACCTGGGGGTCAAGGAGCATTGACAGGATTTTATAGCTTGCCCGGCACCTCCTAAAGTAACCTTCCGGTGAAGTGGAAACCAACATCCTTTTGGCAATTTGAACTAAGATTCAACAGCCCTTCCAGTTGGCTTCTGTATGTGGCATGGGATACTATTTTGTCCTTTGCCTCAGGCAGAAAAATGGGTTTGGTATGGCCAAATTCAAGTGTGGGCATGGCTGGGCACCTGTAAAAGATACAACATAGGTGCAAGTGTATAAGAGAAATTTCACAATAAATAATTTACCCTTTCGCCCCCTCCTAAATACGTAATTGGAAATCCTGCTACCTTATACAAAGTGAAAAGGGACTACCATATATTCCGGCGTATAAGACGACCTTTGAACCCCGAAAAATATCCTCCAAAATCGGGGGTCGTCTTATACATTTGCTCCTTCCTGGAAGGTGGAAGAGAGGGTCAAATCTCACGGTTTGCCACGGACGCTGCCTATTCCCTCCGTTCTCATTTCCTTCCAAAGAGAATGAAGATGGGGGGGGGGTGGATGAGGCAAACCGGGTACTTTCGCCCCTTGCGTCCACCTTCCTGGAAGGTGGAAGGAAGGAGCAAATCCCACACTTTGCCATGGATGCTGCCCATCCCCTCTCTCCTCATTCCCTTCCAAAGAGAATGAAGATGGAGGGGGGGCGGATGAGGCAAACCGGGTACTTTTGCCCCTTTCGTCCACCTTCCTGGAAAGTGGAAGAGAGGGGCAAATCCCACGGTTTGCCACGGACACTGCCCATCCCCTCTGTCCTCATTCCCTTCCAAAGAGAATGAAGACGGGGGGCGACGAGCAAACCGGGTACTTTCGCCCCTTTCGTCCACCTTCCTGGAAGGTGGAAGGAAGGGGCAAATCCCGCGGTTTGCCACGGAAACTGCCCAGCCCCTCCATCCTCATTCCCTTCCAAAGAGAATGAAGATGTGGGGGGGGGGCGGACGAGGCAAACCGGGTACTTTCGCTCCTTTCTTCCATCTTCCTGGAAGGTGGAAGGAAGGGGCGAATGCCACGGTTTGCCATGGACGCTGCCCATCCCATCTGTCTTCATTCCCTTTGCAAAGAGAATGAAGACGGAGGGAATGGGAGGTGGCCGAGGCAAACCGGGTTCATTCAGCCCCCTCCTCTGCCTTAACCCCCTTTGGGGAGCAACCGAAGTTGGAAGAGAGGGGCGAATGTTGCGGCTGGCTGGCTGGCTGGCTGGGAGAGCCCTGCCAGCTGATCCTGTTCGCTTTCCCAATTCAACAGGGGATCCTCATGAGTTGGGAAACAAAGAGGATCAGCTGGCAAGGCTCAGCCAGCCAGCCAGCAAAATTGGGATGGTGGTGGTCTTATACAGCGAATATATGCCTATATTTTTACTTGAAAATTGGGGGGTCGGCTTATATGCCAGAATACAGTGATCCTTATTCCTGGCAACTTCAGATCCTCTTTTCTTGAGCTCTCCCTCTCTTTCTGAACTCAAATAACAAGAATAGCACTTCTTTTATGAACCCACCACCACCACTGAACCAAATCAATAATTGGCAGGGGTTACACCAGCACTCACATCCCATAGGGTTTTGCAGTCTTATCCATTCTGTGCTCTCCTTACTTTCACACCTGCCACATGTACCATTTTGGAGGTAGCACACAATTCTTGCTGTTTTTATCCTTGGCCACACTGTTCCTGAACAACTTGACTTCAGCCACGGTGGTGCTATATTGACCAAAATCAGCATAGGAGAAATTTCCAGTCTTTTAGGTCCCCCTCCTTGTTCTAAACACGATGATGCCTTTGGAAGCTGACTAATCTTTCATTCCATTTCTGCTGTCAGAGGCAGTCCTCTAGCTGCTTTGGTTGCTTTGCCTTTAATGAGAATGTCCTATAAAGCAAAATAAAGTAATATTGCCATCTGCAGACAGACAAAGTGCAACATCCTTCAGTGGAAGTTCAGGGCTTTTTAATTATCCCTAAATATGTTTTAAAATTAGGATTGACCAAGCCATCATATTTCCCATTACCATGTATGGAAGTGAGAGCTGGACAGTGAAGAAAGCTGATAGAAAGGAAATTAGCTCATTTGAGATGTAGTGCTGGAGAGGAGTGCTATGGATACTGTGGACTGCCAAAAAGATCAATAAATGGGTCCTGGAACGAATCAAACCTGAGCTATCCCTAGAAGCCAAGACGACTAAACTGAGACTGTCGTACTTTGGCCATATCATGAGAAGGCATGTCTCACTCAGAAAGACAATAATGCTGGGTAAGGTAGAAGGCAGTAGGAAAAGAGGAAGGCCACACATGAGATGGATAGACTCAGTCAAAGAGCCCACGGCCCTGAACCTGCAGGACCAGAGCAGAGCGGTTGAGGATAGGGGGTCCTGGAGATGTCTCATTCATAGGGTCACCATGAATTGAGGTCAACTTGAGGGCAGTTAACAACAACAACAATGTTTTTTAAACAATATTTATTTAAGTAACAATTATATAATATACTTGTCTCTTCAATACATTGTAATCAATCAAATATATATTCATAGTTAAAAGGAATACAGCTATGAGAGTTATTTGTACATCTTCTAATCCAATTCATTGCAATTGTTTCTCATAACTTCCCCCCTCCTCGACTTCCCATGTTATACTAGCTTATAGGAATTTTGATTTGTTAAGTACATTTCAACTTCAAACCTACTTATACGTTAATTTCAAATGTTATTTTTTTACGATAGATTTCACAATAAACACAATTCACCTCAAAGTTCAGTTGTTTTTCTAAAGTACTGTTATCTCAACTATCTTTTTATACTTGTCTTATACCAATACATTCATTGATCATACAACAGGCCCCGTTTTATGTTCCATCTATTTTCCCAATATTTTGTTACTGGTAGCCAGTTCTTTTTGAGGTTTTTTTTTGTAAATCTCTTGTTTAAAATGTATGTCAATTTCTCATTTTCTTCCATTTAATTTAATTTCAGTAGCCAATCGTCTATTAAAGGAGCTTCTTTTCTTTTCCACTTAGATACTAAAACAACAACAACAACGTTTTAAAGACGTTAGGTAGAAGCAGAGAGGTGAACTGTTTTAAATAGTTTGAGAGAAAGTGTGTATAGTTTTAAAAAACTAGTTTAAATTTTTGAACTGTGCTGTGCATGTTTCTGAATTGTGACTTAAGTACCTTGAACATTGCCAACACTTACTTAAAATACTATTTTTTTTCCAATTTCAGTTCTTTGGAATGCTTACTGCCTGCGTGCTGGCCTGCAAGAGAGAAAGCAATGGTTACCAACCTTTAAATTCTGGAATATTTGCTTGACAGAAGGATGGAGAGTGACTTTCCTTTTGCTCTTACGTGAATAAAATGGACATGGAAAAGTTGCCTTGAAAAGAAAATGTTGGCCTGATTTCCTAAAAATGCCAAAGAAGATTGTTGTAATTTTCAAAAGTTGTATTAAATGTGAAATAGCTTGGCTTTAACATATTGATCCAGCCCAATGTATTTGAATTAAGGTGAACACCTTTCCTTAGAACAGTCTTCATCAACCTGGCATGCTCTAGATGCACTGGACTGTAGCATGGGGATAATGGGAATAGTAGTCTAACATATCTGAAAAATACCAGTTTGGGAAAGACTACCTTGGAACAATAGTCTCTGGCTTTTCTTCGCAAACAAAGATTCAGGAAGGACTCATCCCGCGCTTTTTGCAAGTGCGCTGGTGACTAAAAAAGGCCAATCCGAGATAAACAAGTCCGGTTGCAGAAAGCACAGCAGAAGGTCTCCTTGGGTGATGTTTTCGGGTTGTGATTCTTTCTGCATTGTCGTTTCTCTTCAAGATTTGTTCGGTGTGAGTTCTCAAATAAGGCTGCAGCATTGTGGATAGTGCGTCTCCATGCCTCCCGATGTGAGGACAGGGCGGACCACTGTTGGTGATCAATTTAGCCAAGCCTGAGATGTTGTTTCAGGGAGTCTTTGTATCGCTTTTTTGGAGCGCCCCTCTTACGCTGACCCGTGACGAGTTCACCGTAGAGTACTGTTTTTGGGAGGCGATTGTCCTCCATCCTAGAAACATGCCCTGCCCAGTGCAGCTGTGTTCTCAATATCATGGCCTCAATGCTGGTGATCCCTGCTTGCTCAAAAACATTCGTCACATAGTCAGTCCAGTGTATATTTAGGATTGTGTGTATACAGCACTGATGAAAGCGTTCGAGGAGTCGTAGGGGGAGCTTTGGACCTGATAAGTAGGTCCAAACACTGCTTTAAGAGCTTCATAAAATCTTCTATGATCACCCAGATCTGCACAGCGTTGTGTTTTTTCTGCTATATTGATCCACCACTTGTTCTGCATGTCTCTGAGTTTTTGTTGAAGTTTACTACATGTGAGGTGGAAAGCTGCTTTTCTTACATGGCAGGTTGGCTGGGCGAGGTATGCCTGGTGAGAAGTTCTCTTCTTTGCCAACAGCTCCTGGATCTCTTGGTTGTTTTCATCATACCAGTCTTGATTTTTCTTGTGGGAGAACCCGAGGGATTCTTCTGCAGACTGGAGGATACTGTTTTAGATATGTTGCCAAAGCACTGTAGGAGAAGGATCTGTAGGATGTTCTTCAAGTTTTGTTTGCAGATTTGCTTGGAAGTTGTCTCTCATGGTAGCTTGTTGAAAATTGTTGTCTTGGAGTCTCTTCTTTAAGATGCCACCCCTCTTAGGTTTGAACTTAAGATGTAGATTTAGTTTACATCTGACGAGGTGATGATCTGTTTGGCGTTCTGCACTGGGCATCACTCGGGTATGACAGACATCGCGAATGTCTCTCTGGCGGACTAGAACATAGTCAATGAGGTGCCAATGTTTGGATCGAGGATGCATCCAGGTTGTCTTCAAGCTATCTTTCTGCTGAAAGATAGTGTTTGTAATAGTCAGCTGTTGTTCTGCACAGAACTCTAGCAGGAGGCGTCTGTTATCATTGCAATTTCCAACACCATGCTTGCCTTCGGAGTTCTTTCCTATTCTGGCATTGAAGTCACCAAGGATAATAATTTTATCTTCTACAGGGACTTTTTGTATGAGGTGGTGTAGGTCTGTGTAGAATTTGTCTTTCTCTACAGGGTCGGCTTGCATAGTTGGGGCATATATACTAAAGAGAACAACATGTGGGATGCGTAAGGAAATAATGCGATCACAGTGTCCTGTTGGCAAGGTTTCGAGTTTGGAGGCAATGGAGTTTTTAATTATAAAGCCTACTCCTGAAAGATGTTTTTCGGTTTTGAGTTTGCCAGACCAGTAAAGTGTGTAGCCGGCGCCATGTTCTTTAAGGCTGCCTTCCTCATGGAGACGAACTTCACTAAGAGCAGCAATGTCAATATTAAGTCATGATAGTTCATGGGCTATTAGGGCAGAACGAAGCTCAGGCCGTCCACTATCTGCAAAGTCTCACATGGTTCTGATGTTCCAGCATGCAAGTGTCAGTTTATTTACACCTTTGGAGGCTGGTGTGTGCCTTTGTTTTTTTCTTTCTTACATTGGAACAGTAGTATATGAAATTCTTTAAAAAAATATTTTTCAAACCCAGTTATTTTCTTTCAAATAACTGACATGTTTCCCCTGCTCTGTTGGGTGTACTGAATATTCACAGAGGATGCCTGAAGTGTAGTGGGTGTCATCAGCACCTTTAAATGTCAGTCTAGGATGAATATATTCTCATTTTGGGGGTATAAAAATTGAGCTGGCAATTGCTTGCCAGTGACCATTGGACATCTTCTACTGTCTCCTGTAGTTTGTAGACCTCTGCCAATTCCATCTGTGATTACCTTTATTCAAATCTAAGTGCTGACATTCATCAAATCTCTTGACAGTCAGTACCGTATGCAGAACCTGGAAAAGGTTTTGGACTAAACCTTCCCCAGTCAACATGGTGACTGTTCTGATTGGAGGGTTCTTGGAGTTATAGTCCAAAAAAGTAACCTTTTCCAGCTTTGACCATATACATTCTGTAGAGACTTAGGGGGATGATATTTTTGCACTGTGTGCGTGCTTATAAACACCTGGCACAGTTTACTTAGATCAGATGGTCATCTGATTTCACATGCTTTCAGCTGGTTTCAAGTGACCAGCACTATAAAGCATTTCTAGATTAAGGGTCTCTAGATTAAGATCTCCTTGTCCTCAGATTTCTGAGTACAACCAACTGCTTTGTCTACGTTTACATTTAGAGTATCCTTTGCCTTATATCAATCTCTCTGTCCAGGAAAGCAGCCAACCGAATGGCTAATAAGAATGATACATGCAAAATGCAAGGCTTTGCAGCAACACGAAAATAATACTGAAGCACAGTTCCAGTCTAAGGTCCAATAGCAAAACCAGGGGGCAAGCCAAAGGTCCAGGAGTCCAGAGAGCAAGTCAGCGAGTCCAGTCCAGGGTCAAGAGTTCCAGGAAGCAGGTCAGTGAGTCCAGTCCATGGTCAAGAGTTCCAGATCAATCCGAGGTCTAGGAGGCAAGGTTTCAGGCAACAAAGGGAGTCAGAGTCAGATAGACTCTGACGAAGAAGCTTGGCGTCTCACAGCTGTTTATATTGGCCAGGCTCCTCATCACAGCTGTTTGGTTATTGTTGAGCATTTCTCATATAATCTCTGGGATCGCTGGAGGCACACCCTTTCTGTCCTTCTCAGATTGAAAGTAGGTACCTCCTCGTCCTGCTCCTCTATGTCTCCCAGGCCTGGAATGTCTGCTAGCGGCAGGCTAGGCTGCTGAGTCATGGGCTCTGCTGCAGTTGGCATAGCAGAGCTCGGTTCTAGCTTAGCCAACTCTACACATCAGAGACATCTTCGCAGGAGCAGTCCTCTGGCCCATAGCTGACCCAGTCGATGAGGTACTGAAGATGGCCCCGCCGGTGATGAGAGTCAAGGATATGGGCCACCTCGAACTCCTGTTCCCCATCCACCAGGACCGGATCGGGCGGAGGCGTGGAACCAGAATGAGGCCGGAGCCTCGAGGCCAGAAGCAGCAGGGAGTGGTGGAAGACCAGGTGGATCCGCCATGTCCACAGAAGTTGGCGCTGAAAAGCCACGGGATTCACCTGGGCCACGACCTTGTAAGGCCCCACAAACCGGGCATCTAACTTCTGACATGGCCGCTGAAGCGGGAGATGGCATGTGGACAGCATACTGAATCCCCCACCTGCAAAGGAGGACCTTCCTGCTGCCACCGATCCACACCCCGCTTATACACCTCCTTGGCCAACTGGAGCTGCTCCTGCAGCAAGGACTGAGCAGCCTGGAGTTCCTGGAGCCACTGGTCTGCTGCAGGGACTGCCAAGACAGGAGCCACATCCAGAAACCCCTGCGGATGGTAGCCGCCGGTGGCGAAGAAGGCCGTCTGCTGGGTCGAGGCATGGACCGAGTTGTTATAAGCGAACTCGGCCAACGGCAGCAGGTCGACCCAGTTCTCCTGGTGGTAGCAGGAGTAGCAGTGGAGGTACTGCTCCCAGCATCCCATTGGTGTGCTCCGTCTGCCTGTCAGACTCAGGGTGGTGCGCCAAGGACAGGTGAGGCACAATGTCCAGGAGCCGCAGCAGGCTGGTCCAAAACCAGGTGGTGAACTGGACCCCTTGATCGGAGACCACCCCCTCGGGAAGGCCATGTTGCCATAAGATGTTCTGCACAAATATCCGGGCCGTCTCCTTCGCCGTGGGGAGGCCAGCGCAGGGCACGTAGTGGGCCATTTTCAAAAAAAGGTCCACCACCACCCAAATGGTGGTAAAGCCAGCAGAGGGGGCCAGGTCCGTGACAAAGTCCATAGAGACGAGCTTCCAGGGCCCTGATGGCATTGGCAAAGGCAGCAGCAAGCCTGCAGGCCATCCCGAATGGTCCTTAGCCCAGCGACACACGGGACATGTGTTGACGTACTGGGCCACCTCTGCCCGGACTTGAGGCCACTAAAACTCCCAGGTGAGGAAGTTCAGGATCTTTCAAGAGCCGAAGTGCCCCACTGGCTTAGAGTCATGGCACAGCCACAAGACCGCCCCCCCCCCGACAGGCCTGCTGGCACATAAAGGCGGCCCCGATGGTAAAGCAGGCCGTCCCGAAGCTCAAATGGATAGGCATCCCCCTCCGCCGAATGCTGCGCCACAAATGGGTGCCGGCCCTGGAGGTCCCAGATTTGGTCCAACAGCGTGGCATCCCTTGGAGCGGCAGTGAAATTCCCTGGGCGCAGAATGGTGGACCAAAGCTCCCCCTCCAGGTCCATGGTGTACTCTGGCTTCTGGGAGAGAGTGTCGGCCTGCCAATTCTGGGCCTGAGGAACGTACCGAAGCTGGAAATTGAAGCGGCCAAAAAATGGGAACCACCGCTTCTGCCTCTGGGACAACTTCCAGGCTGTCTGGAGATGCTCCAAGTTCCTGTGGTCGGTGTGGACCAAGACCGGATGAGCCACCCCCTCCAATAGATGTCGCCACGTGTCAAAGGCTGCCTTAATCGCCAACAGCTCCTTCTCCCAGATCGGGTAGTTGCGTTTGGGAGAAGACAGCTGTTGGGAATAAAAGGCACAAGGCAGCAGGTGTCCCTTGGCCCCCGTGGGCTGAAGCACCACAGCCCCAATCACCATGTCTGAGGCGTCCGCCTCCACTACAAAAGGCGTTCGTGGGTCAGGGTGCTGCAGGATCGGTGCCGACGTAAACCTCTCCTTGAGGACCTCGAACGACTTCTGGGCAGCAGCCGTCCACTGGAAGCGGGCCATCCCTCACAGCAGTTGGGAAAGAGGGCTTGCCAGGGCAGCGTAATCCGAGATGAACTTTCTGTAAAAGTTTGCGAACCCCAGGAACCACTTGACATCCTTCCTAATGCGAGGGGGTTGCCACGACAACACAGTCTCCACCTTGGAGTTGTCCATGGCCACTCTACAATTGTATTATTCTATGATTCTAAGTCAACCTCCTGCAGGTCGAAGGTGCATTTCTCCAACTTGGCATAGAGGCAGTGCTCCCGAAGTCACTAAAGAACGGCATGGATGTCATGGGCAGCCTGGCTGGGGGAATAAATAAAAAAAATCGTTCAGGTAAATGATCACAAACCGATCCAAATAGTCCCTGAAGACATCATTGATGAAATGCTGGAAGCATTACACAAGCCAAAGGGCATGACTGTGTATTCACAATGCCCATACCTCATCTGGAAGGCTGTCTTCCACTCGTCCCCGGCCCGGATCCTCACCAAATTGTAGGCCCCCCCTGCGGTCCAACTTAGTGAAGACCTTGGCGTGGCGGAGCTGCTCCAACAACTCCAGAATCAGCAGCAATGGATACCGGTTCCTGATGGTGATCCAGTTGAGAGCTCAGTAGTCATTACAAAGGTGCAATTCCCCATACTTCTTCCACACAAAGAGCACAGGGGCACCTCCAGGAGACTTAGAAGGACAGATAAACCCCTTTTGGAGGTTCTTCTCCAAAAAATCCCTCAGAGCTGCCAGCTCAGGCTCTGAGAGGAAGTAGAGGTGTCCCGCCAGAAGAGGGGCCCCTGGTACCAAGTCAATCGCACAGTCATATGGTCTCTGTGGGGGAGCAGATCCACCTCCTTTTCAAAGACATTGGCTTAGTCCCAGTATTTCTCAGGCAGCGTCACCGAGCACTCCTTGGCATCTGCTGCCACCACAGCCAGGATACGCTCCGGCCAACAGTGCTCCTGACAAAACTCGGAGGCGAACAGAACCTCCCAACGGGACCACAAGATGTGCGGATTGCGTTTGGAGAGCCAGAGCATCCCCAGGACCAAGGGGAAATGAGGCACATTGGCCAGCAGAAACTGGACCTCCTTGACATGGCCCTCGAACTCCAAGGGAAGCAAAGGGGTCCGGTGTGTCACTGGACTGGACCGCAGGAGCCGCCCGTCGATCGTCTCCACAGGTCTTGGCTTGGCTTGGCTAGGGCCTCCATAGGGTTCTGGTGGCGGGTGGCAAACCCCAAATCCATGAAATTGCTGGAGGCTCCCGAGTCTAACATGGCTCCCAGGGGAATAAGCTCCAGGGTATAGAATCATAGAATCATAGAATTGCAGAGTTGGAAGAGACCACAAGGGCCATCCAGTCCAACCCCCCTGCCATGCAGGAAAGGTTGTCTGAGGTTGGCTGCCACCAACAAAGGGTCCTTGCTGCAGGTCAAACTGAGGGGAGCAGGTTCGAGTGATGCTCCCAGGTGGTGAACATGATCTACACCTGGGACTGTCCGTTTTCCTTGCAGCAGTGCTCGGCATCCCTTGGCAGGGCAATCTCTGGCAAAATGCTCTGAGAGTCCACAATACAAGCAGATATGCTCTCTCCGCCTCTGTTCCTTCTCGGCCCACGTGAGCCGTGGCCGAGCTCCTCCCAGCTGCATCGGTTCTTCTGCAGACCTGGGAGAAGCAGCCTCAGGGGCAGCTGTAGGAGTCCGTGGCACAGACAATGGAGGAAGTGGCGGGCCGGACTGTCGGTCCTGCCTGCGGGCTGAAAGGCGGCAGTCAATGCGGGTCGCTTGCATAATCAAGGCAGCAAAAGTATCTGGAGGCTCTGAGCAGGCCGGTTCATCCAGAATAGGGTCCGCCAAACCCCAACGAAAGTGGGCCTGCAAGGCACTCTTGTTCCATGTCAAGTCCTGGGCTATGAGGTGAAAGGCAGTGGAATATTCCGCCACAGAGCCCTTGCCTTGTTGGAGAGTCTTAATTTGGTGCTTTGCAGTCTCCATCTTGACAGGATCTCCCCAGGTAGCCTTCATCTCCTTTAAGAAGTCCTGCAAGGTGTTGAGGACAGGGCTATTCTCATTGAAGTAATGAGTAGCCCGTTTGCTTTCAGGTCTAGACAGCAAGCTGATAATAAAGGCTACCTTGTGCGAGTCTGTGGGGAAGTCTGCCTCTCTGATTTTAAAAAATACAACTTACAGTTTGCTAGAAAACTATCTAGCATAGCCCTATCGCCAGAGAATTTTTCTGATGTTGCTATGATTGACTTCCCACGTGGCCTGGGTTGAGCTTGGTTCTGGAGCACGGCCAAGCCTTGAGACAATTGGGTCACCTGAGCCGAGAGCTGCTGATTCTGAGCCAAGAGCTCCTTCATTAAAGCTGCCTCCGCCATCTCTTATCAGCCTAATTAAGGTCAGAGTCTATTCGGTCCAGGAAAGCAGCCAACCAAATGGCTGATAAGAATGATACATGAAAAATGCAAGGCTTTGCAGCAACATGAAAATAATTCTGAAGCACAGCACCAGTCCAAGGTCCAATAGCAAAACCAGGAGGCATGCCAAAGGTCCAGGAGTCCAGAGAGCAAGTCAGCGAGTCCAGTCCAGGGTCAAGAGTTCCAGGAAACAGGTCAGCAAGTCCAGTCCAAGGTCAAGAGTTCCAGATCAATCCAAGGTCTAGGAGGCAAGGTTTCAGGCAACAAAGGGAGTCAGAGTCAGATGCTTTCACCAGGGAATGCAGATAGACTCTGATAAAGAAGCTCAGTGTCTCACAGCTGTTTATATTGGCCAGGCTCCTCATCACAGCTGTTTGGTGATTGCTGAGCATTTTTCATATAATCTCTGGGATCGCTGGAGGCACACCCTTTCTGTCCTTCTCTGGCTGAAGACAGGTACCTCCTCGTCCTGCTCCTCTATGTCTCCCAGGCCTGGAAGCTCTGCTGGGGGGAGGCTAGGCTGCTGAGTCATGGGCTCTGCTGCAGTTGGCATAGCAGAGCTAGGTTCTAGCTCAACCAGCTCTGCTGGAGCTGGCAAAGCAAAGCTAGAGCCTGGCTCAGCCTCCTCATCCTCCGAGTCCTCAGCCTGGCCATGATACTCTCAGAGTGTGCAAACATACATGAAAATGAAAGTTCATTTCTGGTTTGAGTCCTCTGCAGCTGTTCTTAGCCTTTTTGGGGTCACAGACCCATTGAAAAACTGATGAAAGGTATAGACACCTCCCCTTCCAGAAGGGAAAAAAAAAAGCATTTAAATACTAATGTTTAAATAACAGGGAGGAAATAGAAGAAAATAATAACTTTTTAAAGTCCCATGGCAGTCTATTATTCACAGTAATTTAATTCACTATGTTTATGCTGGACTCATTCTGGAAGTTTATTAAGAACATGAGAGAGTTTTTAATTTCTGTAGCAAGTGACCCTTGCCTGTACTTACGTTCTTAGACTGCACTGAGAAACAGTTGTGCAGGTGGCTGCTTGCAAGGTAGGCATCTTATTGGAGGAAGTCTTTTTTTATACTGTGCCCTGTTTTGCTTATTTCTGATATAGTTCCATTTATTTTATATAATGGTCTTCATGCTTTTGTGAGCAAAAGAACTCTTTGGGTTGCATACATGCTTGCAGAAAAATAAATCAGTGACAATATTGCCTTCCAAACAATTTTGGTTTAATTTCTAGAAGGCTGTAAGAAAACTTCTGTTGAGAAGAAGCAAGTTCCTTCTCAACATTAAATAACACCTTTTTAAAAATTAATTCTGCAATCTTTTATTTTGTGTAAAACTGGCATGACATAGTTGGAGGAAAGCAGAGTTCTTCTATACAAGAGGCCGTGCTATGAGACTCCCTTAGGTACACTGATGCTTGCTTGCTATCTTTGAACAGGGAGAAATCCTGAAACACTGCTTCTGAGTTTGTAGCTTCCTTTGGAGGAAAGAAAAGTAGAAATTTAGGCCATTTGTGTAACAGTTTTTTACATATAATACTTAAGAGATGGTATACAGCAAGTATGCACTATATCAGATGTTGAGTGTGAGAGAGAAACAAACCCTGTACTCAGAAGGTGCCTTCAGAAAACACATAA
Source organism: Gambelia wislizenii (assembly GCA_030847615.1). Lineage (NCBI taxonomy): Eukaryota > Metazoa > Chordata > Lepidosauria > Squamata > Crotaphytidae > Gambelia > Gambelia wislizenii. The sequence continues at coordinate 429,809,194 of JAUMIR010000002.1, read as the reverse complement.
GCACTTTTCAAGGAAGCAGTCTCACCCCGAGTTTCCTCCCCTTTGCTCTGAGGATAGAGAAGAGGATTCAGCATCCAAGACCTGGGAACCCATATAACCCATGGTTCAATAGAGACTTGAATCACTCTCCCTAGTCTTCAGTGAGAATTTGAACCTGGATCTTCCAGCACTCCATTACATCATACACTCTCTCTTTCTCTTTCAGAATTAAATCAAACAGGCCTAATCTAACGTGCAATGTGGCAATAACATTGAGCTACACTGCAGAACTGTTATAATAAACGACTCCCTCTTTCAGCCTAGTCTGACCCTAGGAATCAAAATGTCTTGGTTGTTGTGTGCCTACAAAGTCATTTCTGACTTATGGCGACCCTAAGGCAACCTTAGTATGGGGTTTTCTTGGCAGAATTTGTTCAGAGGGGATTTGCCCTTGCCTTCCTCTGAGGCTGAGAGAGTGTGACTAGGTTTCTATGGCTGAGCGGGAATTTGAAACCTGGTCTCTCAGTGTCCTAGTCAAACAGTCAAACCACTACACCATGCTGGCTCTCAAATGTTTTGGACTGGCTTTGCAATTCAGATGAAACTCGGTTGTGGTGTGCCTTTAAGTTGTTTCTGATTTACGGCAATCCCAAGGTAAATTTATCATGGGGTTTTCTTGGCAAGATTTGTTCAGAGTGGGTTTGCCTTTGCCTTTCTTTGAGGCTGAGAGAGTGTGACTTGCCCAAGGTCACCCAGTGGGTTTTCATGGGTGAGCAGGGATTCAAATCCTGGTCTCACAGGCCTAATCCAGTACTCAGATCATTAGACCACAAATGGTTCACTCTACAGAAATATATCTTGAACAGAACTTCACAACAAACCTGGGGGCACCACAATGTAAAAAATTTCAGGTGAATTTTAACAATCTCTTTTGTATTTCTTCCCCGCATAAAACAATTTGAGCTTGAAGAAAGCACATCATGACGAAATGCTTCCACTTTTGGGGGAGTGGAAAAAGAGGAACCGGATACAATTGTGCTGAATAATTGAAGCAATAATGTCTGGGATTTTCTCCCTTTTTTCCTATGAGCAGCTCTTTCTGTGACGACTCCAAAGCGAGACCAGGGGGTTGTCTAAAATGGTGAAAATAACCCTTGTGGAATTTGCTGGGAATACCTGTCTAAATGGGATCCCTCATCAATCCACTGTATTCGGAAGGAGGAGGGCTCAAAATGGCAAAAACAATGCAGGAAAAGCCTTCATGGCTTTTCCCAGAGTTTTTAAAAAACAGGGGAATGCACGTTCCTGCTTTTTGGAACAAACAATTTGATATGAATCACTTTCTCATATGAGGAAGTGGAAAGCTGATCGGTTTGGCAAGCATGGGGTTGCTAACAGGGCATGTGCCTGCTGCCGCCATGTTGGATTTTCACCTTAGCGAGTGATCGCTAAGATGATAAAACAGGGTGGTTTTTAAAAAATTTTTGCTTTCCTTTTAAATCGAAAAATTGCTCTAGCACACCTTGGACATCATTTTTTTTTTAATTAGGGAAACTGAGTTAAGTACAAACATGAATAAATCACTTGCAGCCGCCACCTTCCATGTAAAGCTTATGGGGGCTTATGGTGGCAAAAACACTTTTAAGAAAAGTCGTTGCTCCTGCGAAATGCCACTACTGCGAGGCATTCTAGGGTTCTGTTTTTCTTTTTGCCTTGTATAGATGGGCCCCAAACAATCTGTAGAAAAACAACTTGGAAATGGCATATTACAAATAAAAGAACTACCCTAGAACTTTCTGATGTCATGGAATGTATGCCTTCCCCCTCCCTACAGATAGGGGGGTACGTTTCCAATCCTCACGCAGTCTGATCTAGAGCTGGGCAGCATAGCCAAAAGCCACCATGATTGTCTATAGACAGACTAAGGATAGAAAAGGTGGCCTAAAGAAAGCTCATCCCCAACTACCTGGTTGGCTAGCCGCGGCCAACGGGAATCTTCTGATGCGGTCAAACCAAGGCAAAGAAAAAAAAAATGCTTAACATCTCTTAGATGTAATCCCCCAACCCAATACTATGCCTTGGAACCTAAAGAGTTAATGTGAAGCTGGAAGTGTAGATGACTTTTAATTCTGTTATAGAAGGGGTCTGATGGGAGATGAGGAATATTTCTGTCCTCACATCTCTATAGTTGAATCATCATCATCATCATCTTTTATTTCTATTCCGCCATCAATGTACATGGTGCTTTACAAGAAAAACAAAAACAAAACAGTTCCCTGCTCTCAGGCTTATAATCTAATGAAGACATGATACAAAAGGAAAGGGGATGGCAGTAGGGGAAGGGATTAAGTCTAGTATTCTCTTCTCTCCCTCCTTGGCCAGGGCAATGGCAGATGGGATGGAGGGAGGGCCGGTTTGCTTCTGGCCCCAGGCAAGATGGAGTTGTGCCTGCCTTTCATAAAGCAATGCTACTCTAACCCTAAAGAATCCATAGGCTTACAATATAAAGAAAGGTTGGAGATGTAACTTCCTCATCATTTTTGACACATTTTATCAAATAATAAGTGAAAGCTATCTGCAATCATTCATAGAGAATTTCAGGACTTTAATAATAATCCATTAATATTACCATTTATATCAATAATTAATGACAATTATTAGTACTTAACAGGGAAATTTATGATTTTATCATAGGTGTGATTGGACAGCAGCACTTTTCCTGGTCACTTTGGACACATTTTTCCAATTCATAAAATGATAGTGAAAGCTGTCCAGATTAACAGAGAAATTTAAGACTTTATTAATAATTTAATTTATCTATCAATCATTGATAACAATAACTAGTTAATAATTCATAGGAAAATTTAGGATCTTATTATGGATGTAAATGAGTGGCAGCATGTCCCTGGTCCCACTTTAAATTCATAGAATCATAGAATTGTAGAGTTGGAAGAGACCACAAGGGCCATCCAGTCCAACCCCCTGCCATGCAGGAATACACAATCAAAGCATCCCTGACAGATGGCCATCCAGCCTCTGTTTAAAGATCTCCAAGGAAGGAGACCCCACCACGCTCTGAGGGAGTGTGTTCCACTGCCAAACAGCTCTTACTGTCAAAAAGTTCCTCCTAATGTTGAGGTGGAATCTCTGTTCCTGGAGCTTGCATCCATTGCTCCGTGTTCTAGTCTCTGGAGCAGCAGAAAACAAGCTTGCTCCATCCTCAACGTGACACCCCTTCAAATACTTAAACAGGGCTATCATATCGCCTCTTAACCGTCTTTTTTTCCAGGCTAAACATACCCAGGTCTGTAAGTCTTTCCTCATAAGGCATGGTTTCCAGACCTTTCACCATTTTAGTCGTCCTTCTCTGGACACGCTCCAATTCGTCAATATCCTTTTTGAACTGTAGTGCCCAGAACTGGATACAGTATTCTAGGTGAGGCCTGACCAAGGCAGAATGGAGCAGCACTATTACTTCCCTTGATCTAGATACTATACTTCTATTGATGCAGCCCAAAATTGCATTGGCCTTTTTAGCTGCCGCATCACACTGTTGACTCATGTTCAACTTGTGGTCCAGTAGGACTCCTAGAACCCTTTTGCACATAGTGTCGTTCAGCCAGGTTCCCCCATCCTGTATCTATGCATTTCATTTTTCTGCCCTAAGTGCAATACCTGCCCACACAGAAGCAGCTCTGCAGCGCCTAACGTCCTGCTTTGCAACAGCTGCAGAGCTGTTTGGGCTAGAAGTCAACCTGAAGAAAACAGAAGTTCTTTACCAGCCTGCACCACAGGACGAACACCACCATCCCAACATTGCCGTCGGCAAATCTGCTCAAGTCCGTTCAGCAGTTCACCTACCTGGGAAGCATCACCTCCTCAGATGCCAAGATTGACAAAGAGATCGATCACAGATTAGCAAAGGCATATAGTGCATTTGGAAGACTTCACAAAAGAGTCGGGAGCAATAAACAACTGAGGCAAAGCACAAAAATCAGTGTGTATAGAGCCATCATACTGTCTATCCTCCTTTATGGATCTGAAACATGGGTCACATATCGCCACCACCTACGACTCCTCGAGCGCTTTCATCAGCGCTGTCTACGCACAATCCTAAATATACACTGGACTGACTATGTGACGAATGTTGCTGTCCTTGAGCAAGCAAGGATCACCAGCATTGAGGCCATGATATTGAGAACGCAGCTGCGCTGGGCAGGGCATGTTTCTAGGATGAAGGACCATCGCCTCCCAAAAATACTACTCTACGGCGAACTCTCAACGGGTCAGCGTAAGAGGGGCGCTCCAAAAAAGCGATACAAAGACTCCCTGAAACAACATCTCAGGCTCGGCCAAATTGATCACCAACAGTGGTCCGCCCTGGCCTCACATCGGGAGGCATGGAGATGCACTATCCACAATGCTGCAGCCTTATTTGAGAACTCACGACAAACAAGTCTTGAAGAGAAACGACAACGCAGAAAGAATCACAACGCAAAAACATCACCCAAGGAGAACTTCTGCTGTGCTTTCTGCAACCGGACTTGTTTATCTCGGATTGGCCTTTTTAGTCATCAGCGCGCTTGCAGAAAGCGCGGGATGAGTCCTTCCTGAATCTTCGTTTGCAAAGAATAGCCAGAGAGATTGAATTTCATTTTGTTAGCTTTGGCCCAGCTCTCCAGTCTGTCCAGGTCATTTTGAATTTTGATCCTGTCCTCTAGGGTATTAGCCACTCCTCCTAATTTGGTGTCATCTGCAAATTTGATAAGTATGCCCCTAATTCCGTCATCCAAGTCATTGATAAAGATGTTGAATAGCATTGGGCCCAGGACAGAACCCTGTGGCACCCCACTAGTCACCTCTTTCCAAGACGAAGAGGAGCCATTGGAGAGCACCCTTTGGGTTCGGCTGGTCATCCAATTACAAACCCATTTAACAGTTAACTTGTCTAGCCCACATTTTACAAGCTTATTTGCAAGAATATCATGGGAAACCTTGTCAAAGTCCTTACTGAAATCAAGGTATGTGATACCCACAGCGTTCCCTTCATCTACCAAGCTGGACATTTTATCAAAAAAAGAGATCAGATTAGTCTGGCATGACTTGTTTCTCTGAAACCCATGTTGACTTTTTGTGATTATGGCATTGCCTTCTAAATGATCACAGACTCTCTGTTTAATGATCTGCTCTAGAATATTCCCTGGTATTGATGTCAGACTAAATGGACGATAATTGTTGAGATCCTCTTTTTCCCCCTTTTTGAAGATGGGGACAATGTTTGCTCTCCTCCAGGCTGCTATAGCAGTTCTTTTCTGAAATCACTATCACAATAAAATTGGCTTTAGCCTTGAACCAAGAAATGGCTGGCCACTTTTCCTGTTTCTCTGAAGCAAAGCTGGCCTTCTTAAGGGTGCGAAAGTCACAGTGTAATTGTATCATCATCATCATCATCATCAGGTATTATTATTATTATTATTATTAGGGTTTTAAATCTTGAGTTAAGTCTTGGGGGCCCACGGCAATAAAAGATATTTAAAGGGGATTCCTGGTAAAGAAAAGGTTAAGTGCCACTGCCCTAAAGGCACCGGATCCCATCTGATCTCGGAAGCTAAGCAGTGTCAGCTTTGGTTAGTACTTGGATGGGAGGCCACCAACAAATAGGTGCTGTACGCTATATTTCAGAGGAAGGAACTGGCAAAACCACCTCTGAGTATTCCTTGCCTGAGAAAACCCTATGAAATTTGAGTTGACAGCTGACTTGAAGGGCACACGCACAAGGCGCTAAAGGGCTCTGATTGAGAATCCTAAATTGTTGTGGTTGTGTAAATTCAAGTCATTTCCAATTTATGGTGACTTGGACGCAACCCTATGACAGGGTTTTCTGAGGGCTAAGAGTGTGTGACTTGCCCAAGGTCACCCACTGGGTTTCCATGGCAGAGCAGGGATTCGAACCCTGGTCTCCAGAGCTGTAGTCCAACACACAAACCACTATACCACACTGGCTCCTAAGTGCCTCTCCTAAACTGCCAATGCCAGGATTCCATAGGATGGAACCATGAGAGTTAAAGAGGAATGGTAGCGCTCTAATTGTGTAATGTGAATGGGTGCTCGCTGAGTTCCTAATCGCATCACACCTATAGTGCTATTATTCTTTAACTGCTATGGCTGCCTCCTATGGAATTCTGGGGTTTGTAGTTTAGTGAGGCTTGATAATTGTTTTTTGTTTGTTTTTTTAAGTTATTGGATGGGAGAGGTGGTCTGGCGCTCTAGATTTAAAAACAACATTGCAAAGGTAATGGGCTTGCAATGTGTTGTTTCCAAATGTTGGTCCTTACCAAGCAAATTTCTGCGGCAACTTTCTTGTGCTTAAATAAAAGCCAGTGCTCCGTGGCTATGCTTTCTTATGAGGTGCTTTTAGTCATCGCGTGCTTCTAAGGAGAATATCACACTACACTGTTATAGCACTACTGTTCCACTGTAACTGCTCTGACTGCTTCCTTGCAAGTTTGTTCATCTTGAGTAAATATCTCCCCATCCTAAAGCAGGTGTGTTCTGTTTTCCATGCATTGTTTAATATTTGCTATTCTCCAATGCAACTGTTGTGTATATCGTGATTACTGTGTGTTCAATAAAACTGATTTTATCACACTACACTGCTGTAGTGCTATCATTCCACTTTAACTGTTCTGGCTGCCTCCTGTGGAATTCTGAATGTTGTAGTTTAGTGAGGCCTAAGAGCTCTCTGGCTGAGAATGCAAAATGCCCCTCCCTAAACTTCAAATCCCAGGATTCCACAGGAGGCAGTCAGAGCAGTTAAGGTGGAATAATAGCACTATAACAGTGTAGTGTGAGAAAGTTCTAATAAAATCCTCATTCTTCTCAAAAGCGTGTGGCATTATTATTAACTCACTCTCTCTTCTCTTCCTCTGTGTAACTGTCACTCTATACAGTATTTCCTACTTGTATAGCAACTGTGTGTCACTCATTGAGGATGGAGCAAGCTTGTTTTCTGCTGCTCCAGAGACTAGAACATGGAGCAATGGATACAAGCTCCAGGAACAGAGATTCCACCTCAACATTAGGAGGAACTTTCTGACAGTAAGAGCTGTTCGGCAGTGGAACGCACTCCCTCGGAGCGTGGTGGGGTCTCCTTCCTTGGAGGTCTATAAACAGAGGCTGGGTGGCCATCTGTCAGGGATGCTTTGATTCCTGCATGGCAGGGGGTTGGACTGGATGGCCCTCGTGGACTCTTCCAACTCTACAATTCTATGATTTATAGAGTATTTCCTACTTCTATGGCAACTGTGTGTCACTCTATGCAGTACAGTATTTCCTACTTATATAGCCACTGTGTGTCACTCATTGAGGATGGAGCAAGCTTGTTTTCTGCAGCTCCAGATACTAGAACACAGAGCAATGGATGCAAGCTCCAGGAACAGAGATTCCAGCTCAACAAGGTCTTTAAACAGAGACTGGATGGCCATCTGTCGGGGATGCTTTGCTTGTGTATTCCTGCATGGCAGGGGGTTGGACTGGATGGCCCTCGTGGTCTCTTCCAACTCTACAATTCTATAGAGTATTTTCTACTTCTATGGCAACCATGTGTTACTGTATACTGAACAGTATTTCCTACTTCTATGGCAACTGTCTGTCACTGTATACAGTACAGTATTTCCTATTTATATAGCAACTATGTGTCACTCTAAGAGTATTTCCTAACTCTATGGCAACTCTGTGTCACTCTATAGAGTATTTCCTACTTCTATAGCAACTGTGTTTCACTGTATGGAGTATTTTCTACTTTTACGGCAACCGTGTGTCACTCTAAATTTTCCTACCTCTATGGAGAAAAGAGTGGCAGCCATTTCCTTTCCTACGCAGGGAACTCTGGCCAGCGAGACTTCGTTGTTCTCGCGAGAGCTGGCGTACCGGACCGCTCGGGCGGGTGGTTTGAATGTAGATTTGTGCTGCGGGAAGCCGCAGAGGACCTCGCCTGCCTGCACTGACTCTGGAGGAGATGGAAGTGAGAACGGAGGCGCCCGCACAGCATGCTGTTGCTAACGGTGAGGCAAGGCTGCTGTTTCCCTTCCTCTTTAAAAATAACCCTGTTCTTTCCTATAAGTATATTATTTGATTTCTAATTAATTCTAATTAAAAGACTGGAAAGAAGTGATAGAATAATTTTAAAAAACCAGTGGTGTTGTGGCTACTAAAGGTGTAGAGTTTTAGAAAGTATATTAACAACCAACAAATCATTTGTAATTGCAAAGGAATGCCTAATTATAGGGAGAGAGTAAAATGAAACAAAACAATAGATCTAATTGAATCTGCGTGGGTAAGGAGAGAAAGGTAGATACAAGGTGATATTTGAATTCAGACAGAGATTGGAAGTCACTTTAGTGTGTTGTGTGTAATGTAGTTATTAATTAGGTTGTTAAGTTTGCAAGTAGGTTTTGTAAGTGAGTGGTGTATGTAATTTGTCGTAATATGTTTTATGTTACAAATTGTTTTTTGTATTATTGTTAAGTCTCTTTGTTCTTAATATATTAAGACTTAAAAATACTGTAATAGTTAAAAAAAAATCCTCCTCCTCTTCTTCTTCTTCTTATTTTTAAGAAAGCAAAGGAGAGAAAGGTAGAGTGGGATTTAGTGGGAGTCATGGTGTATGTGTAGGGGTCAAAATATTGGCCAAGAAGCAGAGTTTGGAAAAGTTTTATTTTTCCTTTTTGGAACTACATATCCCCAAGCCAGCATGACTTTTGGGTCCCTGTGTGTGAGTGGGGGTGGTGATACCTCTGCCTACCCTTGTAATTATTTTTTTTCCAATAATTTTTTTATTGATTTTCATACAACATATATATAGTAATATCCCCCCCCCTGGCGGTGGCATAAATAGCCAATGGTAGGGCCTCTCATGCCAGACAGGACAAAACCGAAGGGTCTGACAAAGAGCGTCAAAGAGCAGGATGGTCTCTTTAGCCTTATGGCAACCATCCTAGGAGAAGGAAAACTCTAATCCCAAACACGGGCAGATGGTGCTCGTCCAACCCTGTAAGGTCAGCCATCTAAGACAGTGATGGCGAACCTATGACACGCGTGTCAGTACTGACACGCGGCCATAGGCCTCCTCCCCCCCCCATCCGCAACCTCCCCCTCCCTAAAGTGCCGATCGGTTCCCACTTTAGGGAGGGTGGGAGGGTGGAGGAAAGTGGTGGGCAGGGCTACGAAGCCCCGATTGCCACTTTAGGGAGGAGGGGGGTGGAGCCTCCCCCCACCTGGCCACCCCTCCCCTGAGGCCTGCCGTGCTTCCCCAGAGCTACCTCGGAAAGGCCAGGTAAGGCAGCGGGCGGGCAGGTGGGAGTCTGCCCGGCCTCTCCCTGGCCTTCCCGAGGGGGCTCCGAGGCTTCAAAGCCCTGGAGCCGCCTCAGAAAGGCTGGGGAAGGTGATGGGTGGGCGGGCATCTCCCCGTACTCTTCCCAGCCTTCCCGAGGGCGCTCCGATGCTTTGAAGGTCCGGAGCTGCCTCGGAAAGGCCGGGGAAAGCGGTAGGCGGGCAGGCGGGAGTCTCCCCAGCCTCTCCCTGGCCTTCCTGAGCGGGCTCCAGGGCTTTGAAACCCCGGAGCCACCTCAGGAAGGCCGGATAAGGCGACAGGAGGGTGGGAGGGCATCTGGCTGGCCTCTCCCCAGGCTTTCCAAAGGGGCTCTGGGGATTGAGTACCCCATATAGCCTCTTCAGGAAGGTTGGGAGGGGTGGAGGGAGTGCGGCATAGAGGCTTTTCAGCCACCCCCACCCTCCCAAAGCCGCAACAAGGCTTAGAAAGCTCAATAGTGGCTTTGGGAAGGGCTTGGCTCTCCCCCCCCCCCAATGGAGCCAAGCCCCAGGAGAGCGGGGAGTTGAGCACCTGGCTTTATCAGCAAGCACTCTGTTTAAATCAGCCCCTCTCCCTTGAGTGGGAGGGAGAGAAGCTGATTTAAATGGGGTGCTTGCTGAGCAAACCGTGAATAATCAAAACCGCGAGTGTGAAAGCTGCGAATGTGGAGGGGCAACTGTATACATTTATGTTATTTAAACAATAAATATTGCAAAATAATGTTTTTTCCTCAAAGTGACACACCACCCGAGTTATGCTCAGTTTTTTTGGCAAAGTTTGACACACCAAGCTCAAAAGGTTGCCCATCACTGATCTAAGAGAAGGAAATTCTAATCAAACCCACGACCTGAGGACCTCGATGCTACCGTCCATGCTTGCAAAGCCACAGCAGATGAACCTTTGGTTTAAAGGGTGAGGCCAGTTCTTTGCATGCTGCGCTCCACCAGAAAAATCCATTGCATAGGCTCGAAGGATAAATCCAATTCCGAAAAATCCCTGTAGCGATAGGCACGGGACGAAACGGCAGGTGTAAAGATGCACTGGAAGCCGCAGACCCAACCCTGCATGCAGGCGGCTCAGGACTTTGGTCGCTTAAGGCTGACCCAGGAGACAGGTTAGCAAAGGCATATAGCGTGTTTGGAAGACTTTACAAAAGAGTCTGGAGTAACAAACACTAGAGGTGAAGCATGAAAATCAGTGTGCATAGAGCCATTGTACTGTCTATTCTCCTTTACGGGTCTGAAACATGGGTCATCTATCGCCAATAAGTACGACTCTTCAAACACTTTTATCAGTGCTATGTACACACAATCCTAAATATACACTGGACTGACTATGTGACGAATGTTGCTGTCCATGAGCAAGCAGGGATCACCATCATTGAGGCCATGATATTGAGAACACAGCTGCGCTGGGCAGGGCATGTTTCTAGGATGAAGGACCATCGCCTCCCAAAAATAGTACTCTACGGTGAACTCACCACGGGTCAGCGTAAGAGGGGCGCTCCAGATAAGCGATACAAGGACTCCCTGAAACAACATCTCAAGCTCGGCCAAATTGATCACCAACAATGGACTGCCATGGAGAGACATGGAGATGTACTCTCCACAATGCTGCAGCCTTATTTGAGAACTCACGCCAAACAAGTCTTGAAGAGAAACGACAACGCAGAAAGAATCACAACCTGGAAACATCACCCAAGGAGACCTTCTGCTGTGCTTTCTGCAACCAGACTTGTTTATCTGGAATTGCCTTTTCGGTCATCAGCGCACTTACAGAAAGTGCAGGATGAGTCCTTCCTGAATCTTCGTTTGCAAAGAAAAACCAGAGAGAGATATAGTAATATAACATTTTAGAACATATTCAATGTACAGTTGTCCCTCCATATCCACGGATTGAAAATATTCTTTAAAAAATAATAATCCAAAAAGCAAACCTTGATTTGCCATCTTATATAAGGGATACTACTATTTTGCTATGCCATCGCATATAATGGGACTGGAAAATTTGCAGATTTTGTATCCACAGGGGTCCTGGAACCAAACACCAGCAAATATGAAGGGACAACAACAACATACATATAACATCTACACACAGCTACAAACACATTTTAGACATTAGAAACATAGTACATAGGGTGACCTCCCCCTCTCTTAGTTAATATAAATATTTTACCAATATTTTCAACTTCCTTGGCATTATATGCAATCTTTAAACCTTATCTTTACAGCATACATCTTTCCAAATATCTTATCACAAAATCTCCTAGTATATTTAAGTCTTCCTTCTTACTGATCTAGTCTAGAAAAGAAAACACTTGTAATAGCTTTTAGAGGGGTAACCAAAAGCAACAGACTCTTCGGTATTTCTAAAGGCTTACAAGATTTATTTGGCATAATATCTTGTGGATTCCAGTCAATTCCATCAGATGCAATGGGGCTTTTAGTCCACAAAACCTTATGCCAAAGAAAATTTGCTTGTTTTTAAGTTGCCAGAAGCCAGTTTGTTGGTGTCCCCCACACCGCATTCTAATGATGTCCAGGCACTGTAGTTGTTGTAAGTGAAAAACTGGTGGTCCTTCATTCATGGATAAACAGCAAACAATGCAGCAGTGATTTCCACTATGATTGTTGTGTGTGGAAAAGCTGCCTAGGCATCATACGTAGTGATCCCCTCCCTCCTTGTGCATGCATATGATTACTTTCCAACACGTCTGTTGAGTCCATTGATTTAACTGTGTGCATTTAGGAGAACGGGGTTTCCATACTTTGCCCCACTTCCCAAAATGGGGTAGGAAAGAAGCACATTTTAACATTATGTCAATTCTGTCAGAATGCCTGTCAAACTAAAAAGAAAAGTGAAATATTGTCAAATCACTTTGTTTTTTCATAGACTAGAAAATTTTCATAGAATCATAGAGTTGGAAGAGACCATAAGGGCCATCTTGTCCAACCCCCTGCCATGCAGGAATACACAATCAAATCATTCCCGGCAGATAGCCATCCAGCCTCTGTTTAAAAAACCCCAAAGGAGACTCCAACATACTCTGAGGCAGTGTATTCCACTTCCAAACAGCTCTTACTGTCAGTGTTGTGTGCCTTCAAGTGGTTTCCAGCTTATAGCAACTCTAAAGGCCTGTCTATATGAGGCAGAAAAAAGCAGTACCTTCCAGTAATAACATTTCAAAGCAGCAGCAACTTGTCTTGATGGTGGTTTTGGCCCTAGAAGCCCCCAGAAGCTTCACATGCCAGATGGTGGCTGTAAGTGATTTATTTGAATTAGTTCTTCACTGCCACTGAACTTTTAAAAAAAAAAAAAAATCCCCATTGTCTAAGGTGCGCTGGAGCGATACAGTGATTTTCCGAGCAAAGGACAGCCAATTCCCCCCACAACACTACGTTTTATCACCTTAGTGAGCAATCATTAAGGTGAAAATTCAACATGGTGACAGCGGGCACTTGCCCTCTTGGCAAGCTGCACCTCCCCATGCTTGTCCGGCCATTCAGCTTTGTGTTTCCTCTCATATGGGAAAGTGATTCATTTTAAATCGCTTGTACCATTGAGCAGGACTGTGCACCCCACTCCCTGTTTTTTAAAAAAAAATACGAGAAAAACTACAGAGACTTTTCCAGCATTTTTTTGCTGGTTTGGGCCCCCCTCATTCTGAAGACTGTGAATTGATGTGGGATCCCATTTAGACAGGCCGTATTCCCAGCAAATTCCACAAAGTTCCCCCCCCCCACCGTTTAGACAACCCTTAAGGCAAACCTTTCACAGGGTTTTCTTGGCAAGATCTGTTCAGAAGGGCTTTGCGTTTGCCTCCCTCTGAGGCTGAGAGAATGTGACTTGCCCAAGGTCACCCAATGAGTTTCCATGGCTGAGGCTCAAGACTCAAACCCTGGTCTTGAGTGTAGTAGCTCAAAGCAGTACACCACACTGTCTCGTCAAATCACTACCCTTTATAAATCAAAACAATGCAGTTACAGTATTTCTATTTTCACACCTGATTTAGCACACCTGGTCCCCACCTTCTACAGTTTGTAGATATTTCTAAGCTTTGTTGCTGATTTGCTAAAATAAATATTGTGTGTCTGAAAAATGTTGAAATTGTTCCTTTTCCACTCTTAAATGAAAAGAGCTCACTTTTGCAGCTTCAAGCTTTCTAATGTATTCTTCTTTTTTAAAGCAGAAAAAACCAATATGGCCTCTTCAGATTTAAATGGTTTATGTGCTCACCTGAACACCAAGATTTCAAATATCAAGAAATCACTTCAGCTGAGAAAGATAAGTAAGATGCTAAAAGTTTATAGGGTGTATGTATTAATTTCAGGAAATGTATAGATGATATACCATAAAGATCTGTGATTTAATTGATGTGGGTACTCCTTCTATTGATGCAGATTGTACTATTCTGTACATAGTTGTTATGGTTAATATATTACCCAGTAGCCATCCTTCTGGTGGCAAGCTTCTCCGTAGTTAGATACGCTGCTCCTTAGACCACATGCAGTCTTCCCCAAGGCTGATACTCAAAGCCGTGTGTGTGTGTGTGTGTGTATGCCTTCAAGTTGCCTGTCAGCTTATGGTGACCCCATGAATTTTATAGGTTTTTCTTAGGCAAGCAATACTCAGAGATGGTTTTGCCAGTTGCTTCCTCTGAAATATAGCCTACAGCACCAGGTATTTGTTAGTGGTCATCCATCGAAGTACTAACTGGGGCTGACCCTGCTTGGCTTCCAAGATCAAACGAGATCTGGTGCCTTTAAGGTATTTAGGCTATATGTATCCTCTTAGAGGATACAGATAATATAGGCAGTATTACTTGTATTTTGCCCCAAAAGGCCTTTTGGGGTCATAAGATTGGGTACCAATTTGTTAAGCAGCTTAAGCAGACCGGCTATATCATAACAAAGACCTAGGCTGGCGACCACCTCCCAGAGGGCTTTCTCGGCTGTCGCCCCAAATTGTGGAATGGCCTGCCGGATGAGATCCGCCTATTGACATCATTAGACAGCTTTAAAAAGGCTGTCAAGACGGTTCTCTTCAGGCAGGCTTTTCCGGAATAGCTAACCCCGGCCTCAGGAACCCCCTCTGGAGTTTGCTTCTGGACCTCCAAACTGATGCTGCTCTCTCGGAAGGGTTTTAATAAATTGTACTATATACTGATTTTAATTTGTATTAATTTAATAATGTTTTAAGGGGGGGAAGGGATTTTGAGTTGTTTTATACTATGTACTATTTTATTGTTGTAAGCCACCCCGATTGTTCGCAGAGGGGCGGGATATAAATAAATATTATTATTATTATTATTATTATTATAAAAGTGATTTGTGGGAGTATTGGGCCAAAGCATAAAGTGTAGTTGGGCTACCTCTTGGTTAGGTTGAAAGTTAGCCTAACCACATGATAATTCATGTGACATGGGATTTCAGATTATAAGACTTTAGAATGCAGGAAATTTTTGATGATGGTGGACAGAATAAATAGTATGTATTTAATATACAGTAGCACCCCACTATCCACGGGGTATTGGTTTTGGCCCCGCTGCAGATACTGAAATCGCAGATAACAGTGAACGCTGGACCCCACCCACCCCCATCACCCTGCCGCCACCACAGGAGCCCTCCCAGGGGAAGGGAGAAGGGAGGCGAGCTCTCCTCCTCTCCCTTCCCCTGCTGCCAGTGCTGCTGGGGGTGGTGAAGCAGGAGAGGCAGAGGGCTTTTGCCCAGACTGAGCCATGCTGCTGCCGCTGACAATAGATAAGGGAGAGGAGCCACCCCCTGCTGCTGCCGCCAGAGCCCTCCGAAGGGAAGGGAGGTAGGAGGCGAGATATCTCCTCCCCCTTTCCCTTCACCCCTGCCGTCGCCAACCATGGATAACTGAATCAGTGGGTGGCGAATCAGCGGATAGGGGGGTATACTACTGTATACTGGTTCTGGTGAGAACTGCCTTTCTTGCCTTCAAGTCTTTGACTCCCCCCTTCCTTTATTTCTTAGACCAGGAGCCATCTTTGAAGATAGTGCTTGGTAAGATAGTCCATGAGATGTTTCTCTTAAACAACCACCTTGATCGATTGGAACTGGAATGCAACCATCAGGAAAGACAACTGGATTGTCTCAAGGTAACTGGCATTGACAAATTTGTTGTTGCTGTTAAGGGGAGATCTCTCAGCTGTGTCTAGATGGTGTACATTTGAGTTGTTTCCAAGCTTGCGTAAATTATTAAATTTGCATAAACAAGGTGTGATGGTGTGATAATGGGCTCTTCCCATTTTCTGTGCAACATGGCTGAGGGGTTTAGCCACCCCTCTAGGTAAATGAAGTGTTAATGAGGTGCTGGGTTAAGTTACATTTATTGGGGTCAATGTCACGGAAGAGTAACAGGATCACCAGAGACAATTGCCCAATGATATGTCCAGTTCAAAAGATATGAGCTGTTTTCAAATGGAGGACCACAAGGAGTGCGTTGGTAGTGAGTTGAAGAGACAAAGAGACTGAGGCGGAAGCTTGGTGCAGACTAGGCCATGTGGTCTAGGCCCCCAGCTTGCCCCATGGACACCCAAGATCCAAAGATACCTGTATTGTGAGTAGAATAGTCATGTTTTGAGTAGTTGTGTTAGGTTTATGTTTCTTTTAACCTGTGAGACTACATTAGTTTTGTTGCTAATGGAGATTGCTTGCTTAGAATAAAAGCTTTCCTTTTAAAGATCTCTTCTCTTCTGCGCTCTTTCACATGCCTTTTGCTCAGTGTGTGTAAGTTTCCCCAGTAACTTCCCACTGAAGTATTGGTCCAGGGGGTCTAAAATAGGGGGTGGGGGCAGCTTAGATGATCTCAAGGCATCCCATCTCCTGCTCAGGAGCAGGAGCAAACCCTGACAGATGGCTCACTGAATTTTGAGAGGAGACAAATAAGGTGATGTGTGAAGAAGACCAGGCAAAGACAAAAGGAACAGGGCTGAGAAGAAGACTACAGGCCTTTGTTGAAGACAGAGCTCACTTCCTGAAACACATAAACCTCTTCTTAGAAAAACCAATTTTTAGAGCCTTTCTGTTCCACAATATTTTCTTTTTTTCACACTCACGAGGCTCTTAAAAGCAACATTTATATTTGAAGGGATGTCATACTGAGGGATGTCATACTGACAGTAAGAGCTGTTTGGAAGTGGAATACACTGCCTCAGAGTATGTTGGAGTCTCCTTTGGGGTTTTTTAAACAGAAGCTGGATGGCTATCTGCCGGGAATGATTTGATTGTGTATTCCTGCATGGCAGGGGGTTGGACAGGATGGCCCTTGTGGTCTCTTCCAACTCTATGATTCTATGAAAAGAAATTTTCTAGTCTGATTAAGCTGTCACAGCACACACACCCTTTCTCTGTCACATTATTACACTTAAAATCAAATTTGGGACAAGCTCCAAATGCCTTTTCTAGCTGGAATAAAACAATGCAGTTCTATGTCTGCTGATTACATCTCTCTGTGTCAGGAAGGAGAGAGGTCAGAAAATCATCCATGTCATGACTGGAAGATAGAATGTGAACATGCATTTTTAATTTTTATAATAACCCTTCTGAAATCCTTTATTGGTTTCTGTAGTAGTGTACCGAATTCTGTGTTATGAGGCTTCCTACAGTAGTCAGCCTTAGGTGTATATGCTTTGCACCATTGTTGAAATAAACTCCAAATAACAGCTTTTTAAAGAAGTTATTGGACAATATTTCAAGCTCAGTTGAGTTAAATGATAGGATTGATTTTCACTTTGAGTGTTTTGTTTTAGAAAACATACTATTGAATTTGAAGCTGCCAAGTTATCAGGTTTACTCTTGAAATGCTCAAATTATTATTTGAATAATCCAGAAGACCTATTTTTTATTATATTTTAAATTGAATTAAAATGGGGTGGGCAAAGCATTATTGCTGGACTGTAACTCCAGTTGAGGGACTATAACCATTAGCATTTCTCACTATTGTTCATGTAGGCTATGGCTGATGAGAGTTGAAGTCCAACATCTGGACCACCTCATTAATCCCTGAATAAATACCATGAATTGAGGGGATGTATTTCTGAATCTACCTTTGATATTTACAAAATCGCAGTTCCATACTATAGTCATTATAACCTATAATGATGCTAGAAAATAAGATATACATGTAGTCATGCTATGATATACATATAGTCGGAGGCCTAAATACCCTGAACACACCAGATCCTGTCTGATCCTGGAAACTAAGCATGGTCAGGGCTAGTTTCTTTCTTTCTTTTATTTTATTTCTATGCCACCTTTCTCCCAGATTGGGACCCAGGGTGGGTCACAACACATAAAAAAAATTAAAGAGATACAACAGTTAAAAGGTTAAAAACAATTAAAATCATTACAATTTAAAATTATATAAAAATATATAAAAGTTAAAAGAATAAAACCAGTAAAACACATCTCCATAAAAGTCTCTGTGCCTGCAGCTACAAATTAAACACCTGCTGGAATAAAAACATCTTTGCCTGCCAGCGAAAGAAAAGCAGGGAGGGGGCCAGCCTAGCCTCCTGTGGAAGGGCATTCCAGAGGGTGGGAGCAGCCACCCAGAAGGCACTCTCTTGTGTCCTTATCAGACAAGCCTGTGTTGGTGGTGGGACTGAGAGAAAGCCATCCCCTGATGATCTTAATATTCTGGCAGGTTCGTATCAGGAGATATGGTCTTTCAAATACAGTTGTCCCTCCATATCCACGGATTTAAGTATTCATGGCTTGAAAATATTCTTTAAAAAATAATCAAAAAGCAAACCTTGATTTTGCCATCTTATGTAAGGGACACCATTTTGCTATGCCATTGTATATAATGGGACTTGAGTGTTCACAGATTTTGGTATTCATGGGAGGTCCTGGAACCAAACCCCAGCAAATATGAAGGGGCAACTGTAGTTTCAACTCAAGCCATATAGGGCTTTATAGCACTTTGAATTGTGCCTGGAAACGAACTGGTAGCCAATGAAGCTGTTTTAATAAGGGAGTTGTATGTTCCCTATAACTGGCCCCGGTCAGCATTATGGCTGCAGCATTTGGATCTGATGAAGCTTCCGAGCAATTTCCAAAGGCAGCCCCACGTAGAGTGCATTACAGTAGTCTAGTTAGCACTTGGATGGGGAAATACCAGGCACTGTAGGCTATATTCAGCCAGAGTGGTCTCGGGAACATCTTGGAGAGACCCTATAACTCCAGTATTAAAATCTGTCCACTGGCTGTCTATCAATTTCCGGGCCCAGTATAAGGTGTTGGTTATTACCTTTAAAGCCCTTAAATGGCTTGGGTCCAACTTATCTTTGGAACCGCCTCCTCCCATACAATCCTCCCCGTGCACTCCGGTCCTCTGGGAAGAATTTGCTTCAGCCACAAAAATCTAGGTTGTCTGCAACCTCCCAGAGGGCCTTTTCGGTAATCGTCCCCAAATTATGGAATGGCTTGCCGAATGAGATCCATCAGATGACGAGCTTGAGTAGCTTTAAAAAAGCACTAAAGATGGATTTCATTTGGCGGGCCTTTCCTGCTTAGATCCTGGCCTCAGGAGCTCCTGGCCTCTTTTAGTCTTGCTGGCTATCGATTTTTTTTAATGTGATTTTAGATTAGCTGGTTTTTAAATTTTATACTGGTTTAATATCTTTTTATGGGGAGGGTGGGTGGTGTTTAGGGATGTACTGGGCATTTGTATTTTAAATGTTGTAAGCCGCCCCGATTGTTTTTAACAGATGGGCGGGGTAAAAATAAATATCATCATCATCATTATTATTATTATTATATTCAGAGGAAGGCAATGGCAAACCACTTCAAAGTATTCCTTGCCTAAGAAAACCCAATGAGATTCATACAGTCGCCATAAGTCCACATGTGACTTGAAGGCACATGTATACATG
The DNA here is from genome assembly GCA_030847615.1 of Gambelia wislizenii. Classification (NCBI taxonomy): domain Eukaryota; kingdom Metazoa; phylum Chordata; class Lepidosauria; order Squamata; family Crotaphytidae; genus Gambelia; species Gambelia wislizenii. Next base: position 429,789,944 of record JAUMIR010000002.1, on the reverse strand, counting down.
TTCATGTACGTGTCTGCAGCCAGAAATTATGTGGACGAGAGACTATATTATCTGTTGCTTGTTATATAAGGGTCCCAGGTTCCTTATGGGACTGTTAAGAAGTTGTTCAGTTGCTCATCATAGAATGAACTCCTGACAGTTATGTGCTGTTTGATTTTGATAAGTCTGATAAATAAGATGGTTCTGTATGCAATGAAAACACAGTTGACAAAATGTCTCACTCTTCAAAGAAAAATATGTTCATTATATTGACATGCCCTGTTGAAGAGATCATGGGAAAGAGTTATTGTGTTAGGAATGATGCTAGCATTTCAGATGTATCATCTAACATGTTCTGTACATTCTACATTTACTGGAACAAACATCACTTTGATTTGATTTATATATGTGAAATCTTTCATTTCTGCATTCTTCTGGTGACCTTTGGTGTCATCAAAATATTGATAGAGATCTTGAGATTTTATAGGACGTGGTTGCTGACAACAGCAAGCTTATTATTTTTTCACTGCAGGAATTACAGGAATCTATGGAGAGGGACTATAATGAAGCTCAGCATCTCAGAGATAACATGCCGATTCATCTGCCCAAAGCAATCCCAAACAGGTATGCTTCCAGCCATCAAGGAAGAGATCATAATGGCCCATACAACTTGATGCCATGTCAGATCCTGATCATCGGTGACTCTGGTTGGGCCTGATGGGAGTTGTAGCGCAAAGTATCTGGAAGATATTACATTGCCTATCTCTGTTCTGTGCAGAAGGCATCAAGGCTTTCGGATTCAACAGTGTACTGTTCTTTCCATTACAAAGAGCCATCATAAAAATAAGATGTAATTCCACTGTTATTTTGCAAATTGTAGCATTCAAAAATCATCCTTATTTGTATGACTGGACTAGATATCAGAACACAATTATTTCTGTGACAGTTCTTTAAAAAGAGCTGTCAAGGCAGGTTTCATGAGAACTGATTGCATGTTTATCTCCCTTGTGTAACTTGAGTCAAAAAAGGGAAAAAATAGTTGCTAGCTTCTGGTTTCTTTTCTCTTTTAAACATTATAGAATCATAGAACTGTAGAGCTGGAAGAGACCACAAGGGCCAGATGCAGAACAATATAGAAAGACATCTAATGGTGGTTTCTGGCCCACTAGCGTTTCTGCTGCAACATATTAGCTAGTCTTTGGCCTTACACAGCCCTTGATGCTTAAATGTAGTTTATGTTAACCATTATATTCAGATACTGAGCTAACCATGGTTAATCTGAGAGAATTCTGAACTAGAGAGAGAGAGCACATGTACTGGGACTCACTATCTGAAGTTTTGACCTCCAGTTAAACAATTTGAAATTGGCAATCATGGACACATTTTACCTTTCACAGCACCTGAATTTGTCTCCAGATATGTCAGTACAGTCCTTGAATCCCATAGCCATCTTGATTCTGTTATCCTAAGAGGTGGGGGTACATTGTAACCCCGCCTGTGATGCCAAAGTCTCCTGTAATATCTGGGGGAATTATTTGCTCAAACAGGAGGCCTGTAAGAGGAGGGTAACTTTGGGGATCTTTTCACCTATAGATATCAGTACTAACTGTAGAGAGCACTCCAGTTAAAGTAAAACAATGTACAGTCCTCCCTCAACATTCGCGGCCTCCACACTCGCGGTTCTGCATATTCACGGTTTGCCGGAGGGGAGGCCGAGGAAAGTGGCGACGGGGCCTCTGAGGCCCCGTCATCACTTTAAGGAGGGAGTGGGGAGGCGGCCTCTGGACCTCTGGGGGGTCTCCGGAGACCCCGTGGTCGCCTGGAGAGGGCGTGGGGAGGCGCATGCACAACACACATTCTTGAGAACCATACAAGGCTATAGCATAGTAAGGCAGAAAGGTTGGATAGAAGGAGAGAGGTCCGGGAAGACAGAGTGATAGTTACCAGTTTTGAAGAACAACAAAGATACTCAGGACAGGCATCTGAGGGTGGCACATGAGGTTCCAATCTGGGGCACACAGAGAAGAGAGTGGCTAGATCTGTCCACTGTGGCACACTTTACTGTTGTTAGGGATATAATATACCCTATTCCGTGCCTTGGAGGGGCAAATTTGGTAATAACAAAGCTTGGATGACTGTCCCATGGAACAGACAAAGAAAACAGAAACTCAACTGATTGCTTTAATTGTGGAGAGATAGACATTGATGGTTTTGTGACAACCTCATAAAATTGGATAGGAGGGGTATGAGGAGAGATTTCCAAAGGGTATAGATTAAGGAATGGTCACTTAATTGCTAGATTGAATCCTTGCTTGTGATGCCGAAGGCTAAAATGAGCACATACCCCTCTAATGACTGGGTTGTTACCATAAACCCATTATGGGGGCTTCCTTCTCACTCCTAATATGGGCTTTCACACCATTATAGCTCTAGACATGTATCAGGCTACTGTGGCCTCCAACTGACCTCTTGTTGGTCTAAGCCAACCTGACCCTGGAAAGTGTCCAATATTTCCAGTTATGTGATACTGTGGGGAGGGGGTAGCAGGGCATGCTAACAAATCCCATAGCTGCCTTGAATCCCATCTTGGGAGAAAGGCTGGATTTAAATCCCAAAATATGTAAAATAAATGAATACAGAGGCTTCTCAAGGGACTCACTGTTTTCTGCCTTCAAAAGGGTTTATAGCCTCACCCAGGACAGATACAAGCTAGGAGAAAAAAAAAGATTATTGCTTTACCCGGCTTTTGTGTCCCAAGTGCCTCATGACCAGCAAGGTGTGTGTGTGGCCTTTACCTGCATCAAATCCCTCTTCGCCACCATCTTAAACTCAGCTTTAACATCTCAAGAAAGATGCAGCTCTGTGACCTCCCCACGTCACATTTCTTCCCCTAAATTGACTTTTAACATCCATGCCTGATGAAGAAGGCCCTGAGTTTTTAACGCTTCCATAATGTATTTTGCACCTTTTGGTTGGCATAATAAAATATACCATAGGTGTTTATTCATGGCCCAGGAAGTTTCTTTTCTCCTTCATCTGCCAAATGACCAGCAGGTGTCACTGTTGTCTGCTATGCACAGCCACAGAGTTAGTTCAGCCAAAGCTAAACCTTAAATAAGTTTGGTTTTTTTTTTTAATTAATACTTTTAATTTTAAAACAATATCAAATGGAGCAATAATTTATCTAGTGAGCCAAGGTGGTGGTGGTGATGATGATGATGATGATGATGATAATACAATCCCACAAACAAGTATAGTATTTATGAGAGCAAAAGAAGCATAGTTGCCGCATGAAAAGACAGCGAGCTACATACTACATAAAGAAATCATTCACTGTAATAATAAGATATGCTATAGATTTACATGTGTTGCCAGAGAACCAATATCATCATCTCCCACCTTTTTCCCTTAAGACTGGGACTCAAGGTGGCTTACACATTAAAAAAATTACAATTAAAACAAAAAGTTAACATTAAAACTGTATTAAACTATTAACCATATTAAAAACATACACTCTAAAAAGATTTTTAAAATTACCCAATAGAATATAAAATAATACAGCACTTACAGCCCTTTGTTAAAAACCTTCACTTCCAAAAACCTGTTTGATTTTTTTTTAAAGTCTTTGCTTTCTCATGGAAGGACTGCAAGGAAGGGGCCATTCTAGCCTCCCTAGCAAAGGAGTTCCAAAGTCTGGGAGCAACCACAGAGAAGGCCCTCTTTTGAGTTCCCACAGGTTCACCTGTACCTGTGAAGGTGGTGGACTGAATAATTAACAATTAGTATTGTTCACCTATGGATAAATTGATTGTTGTTGTTGTTGTTGTTGTGTGCCTTTGAGTCATTTCTGACTTATGGCAACCCTAAGGTGATCCTATCATGGGGTTTTCTTGAGATTTGTTTAGAGGAGGTTTGCCCTTGCTTTCCTCTGAGGCTGAGACAATGTGACTTGCCCAAGGTCACCCACCCAGTGATTTCCCACAGCCGAGCAGGGACTCGAATCCTGGTCTCCAGAGTTGTAGTCCAACGCTTGAACCACTACACCACATCAGGCCCTGAATAAATGGCGAGAATCCTGTTGGTACATTACACTGGTAGAAGTAGTAGTGGGTGATGGAAGAAGACTGTGCATGCAACAACTGTGAAGGAAGTTGGGCATTGGAGAAATAAGCTGCTTGGAGCTGGCTTACCTTTTCTGCCTTCCTTTGCCACCGTTATACATCCCTGGAGGAAGTGCAAGCAGTAGTAACACGGTGTACTTACAGGATTCCAGACCATGTTACAAAAAAGCTGTCGCTGTGATTTTGATTACGTCTTAACATTCTAACGTGTACTTCTCCATGAGCATTAGAGACCATAATCTGTAATTTCAGGGTAGAATAGATGATTCCTGATCATCATTTCAATTTAGAGCAATTTCCTATCTAGCAGCTGCACAGAGAAACTAATCAGGATTTTATGCAACAGTTGGTATTGCCAATGAAGAGTGATAAAGGAGGGTGGAAAAAAAACATGAAAAAACAGGTATTTTATTCCCAAATTTTGCATCTTTTGCACTCAGAAACCATGGATGAAGCCCCCAAAATGTGCGAAACACACCAGTTCCACACAAAAAACGCCCCAGAATATCCCAGCACCTGTAAATACCTCTTATTTTTATTAGAGGTCTTCTTAAAGTGGAGACAGGAAGTAATAAGACCTTTACTTCTGGTCATCATTTTGGGAAGAATTCCAAAAAAGGTATGAGGTATTTGGGAGTATTGTTTGGGGTGTGTGGCCTGTGGGGGGGGGGTGGGAGGGAGGAAATTAACTGCTTCCAATTGGTTACATCAATCAGGGGTGCAGACCGATTGAAAAGCTGCCATCTTTCCTTGTGCTGTCACAGTGCTCCAGCCATGGGATTTCGGTGTAGGGTTTTTTGTTCTCTGGCTTTTCTTCGCAAACGAAGATTCAGGAAGGACTCATCCCACGCTTTCTGCAAGCGCGCTGATGACTAAAAAGGCCAATCCAAGATAAACAAGTCCGGTTGCAGAAAGCACGTTTGTTTAAAAATATTAATCAGTAGAATGGATTAATTAATCAGTAGAATGGATTCATGCTAATGAGATGAATTCCCCTCGTTCTGAGAGGTTTAGGAGAGTCTCTGGAAGAGATCTGGGGCAGGCAGAGTGCAACCATGAGGAGTAGAAGAGGAAGCCCCATGCTGTGTTGAAGACTGCTCCCATGGCACTGAATGTTGTCCTGCAATGTCTTAGCTGGGGTAGAGCTAACTGTGGTTCAGTTTCATGGCACTACATGACTTTGTTAATGCTTTCTTGAACCAAGGACATTTTGTTTTCTATTCCTCCTTGCAAAATTCTATAGAAAAGTAGATAAGAAGGCAACCACGTGTTTGCTGCAGTTGCATTTCCCTTGGAGTAGATTGGCTATAATTTACCTAAAGTGGCAGAGAGAGTAAACTTGAGAAGTGTGCTTGTGGCTACCTGTGTGATAGGTTTTCCAGGTCCACTCTCTCTGCTTGCATTGCAGTGATGTGGGATTCAGTGTGAAGAATGTGGAGCAACACAAAGATGCTGAAGTTGCCCATGGAAAGAAGCCAGCAAAGAAGGCCAAGTGCATCAAGGAAGCAGCTTTCATAACTGCTGAAGAGTTTGAAAGAATTCCTATGTAAGTAAAAAAAATTTTTTTAAAAAATCCTAAGAGCAATGGTCCATCGCATTTCAGTACTGCTACAGCTGGGTAGGGAACTTTTTCAGCCCAGGGATGAAATTCTAAGTTAGTGTGGATCTCAAGATGTGTGTCCCAGTGGACCTGAGGATACGTGGAGCCATGTTGAGCGTGGACAGGGCCAAAGCAAAGACAATGGGGCTAGATGTAGTTCTCACTTATATGGACAAGAAAAGAAAGCAGAGCTCAGGTCTATTCATATCCTCAGGAGTAAGCCCTACTGTAACAGCTTTCAGGAATACAAAACGGAGCTTAATTCTGTGTATTTCTGCTCATAAGTGAGCCCAGTGTAATAGCTTTAAAACAGCAGGAAACTCCACTGTCCTTAAATCTTATCTCTGATTATGACTCAGCCATAACAGCAGTGTTTCCCTGTATGGTGCTGAAGAACAGCACTCTTTCCACATCCCCAACCAGGGAAACCCCAGCTCTTATCTCTAATTAATGATTGGAGATAAGTAAGGCACTGGAAGGGAAAGAGGATGGGACATGTGGAAGAAGCCTACAGGCTGGATTTTGATCAGAGATTCTCTGCTCCTTTTACTGGAGTTTTGCTGCAGCCAAAGAGTTGACTAGTTATTTCCATTTAGTGAGTGCATTGCTGCCTCTAGACAATAGGCTGTCCTCTCTCCTAGGCTTCATTCCGTCTTAGGATCTTCTTTTTCTTTTTTAGAAAAATATTATTCAAGAATGTGTGTTGTTTTTTGGTGTCTGTTAATACATAATCATTACAGAAAGAAACCACCTTGCCTTCATCTTACAGCTTTGTTCATTCTGAACCAAAGTGATATTAGTTCCTTAAAAAATGTATGCGTACAGTATTTCATTTATGGCTCAGCATAAATTTGTTTATTTTTGACCAAACACTTAATAGTGGTGTATTCCACAGTAACTGTCATTGCTTAATCCTTTTGAATCCAAATGCCCCTCCCTAAACTGCAGACCCTGGGATTCCATGGGATGTTGCTATGGCAGGTAAACTGGAACATAGCACTATAATTGTTTAGTGTGGATAGTCCCTTATATAATTTTACTATTGAGGTTGATACACAACTGGTTGAACAACCACACCCAGTGAGTGCTCATTAATGGGTGTACATCAACCTGTAGGGAGGTCTTGGCTGGAGGCTGGGAAAATTACATTTTTGGACTACAGTTTCCAGCAAACATGGCCCTAGCCATTTTGACTGAGAAATTTTGGGAGTTGTAGTCCCAAAATTTAAGTTTTCCAGCCCCTTGTTCTGAGAGGAATGTCACAGGACTATCTTACCTGTGGCTCAGCATCTTTATAAATGACTTGAGAGATGTAGAGCAGAGGTGTATGGCCCACCAGGTGCTATTGAACTGCAGCTTCCACCATCCCTTGCCAGCCATAGTCAATAGTGAAGAATGCTGGGAGCTGCAGTTCAACAACAACAACTGGAGAGCTGCCCAATTCTCACCTCTGGTGTAATTTTCAAATCTACAGACAACAGTCCAAGTCTTGGAATGAGAAGCTCAGTGTCCATCTGAATTTTCCCCCCAGCAACTCACTCATGTCAAATGTACTTTTTAAAACATGGAAACATCTGAAATGTATGTTACGTTCTCTCTTGCCTCTCATATGCCAACAGGCCCTACAACAGCCTATCTCGGCCTGGCACCCTCCAGATGGTTAGACTACCACTCCCATCATCTTCAGTAGCACAAACATGCTGCTTGTGGATTATGGGAGTTGTGGTCCATCTCTGGAATATGGAGGGTTGCCCTACAAGAATGTCCAGGGCAAGACTGCATTGTCTGTCTATATTTTTAACACATGCACGCACACACCCCGACTCCTTTGGTGTTGGCTTTCCATCCAGTAGCTTTCCAACATAATGAGGGTGAAAGCTCCTCATTCTCTAATCCAAAGGGCACTTCTCACAGATCGGGTCATAATTTATTGTGCACCATTGTCGCCTTAATACCAAGCTGAATGAAAAGTTAATACAGTCAAGATCCAGGGGCCTCTGTGTAATGAGCAAATTAAAGAGCAACATCTGACTTGCAGGCCTGAAACAATTAAAGAGACAGAATTAATCATGGGTCTGATTTCAGAAGATGCTTCTTTCCTCTTCTCCCCATCTCTCTTCATTTAGCCAGGCTGGTCTTTGTGTTATGGAGCAGATACAACGCTTAGGGCCAGAGTCAGGACATAAGAGTTTTGTGGACTAGAAGTCCCTGACATATTGTTGTTCATTTCTTCCACCAGAAATGCATTTTTCTTGTGGTTCCTGCACTCTTTTGGCTCAGTATGGGGGTGGGCAAAGTGCAGCCTTGCACATGTTAGACTGCAGCTCCCAGCATTCCTCACCACTGGGTATTCTGGCTAGAACTGATGGGTACTAAAGTCAAGTAATATCAGGTAGATTGCACTTTGACCACACTTGGCTTTTCTAAAATTACATTTTTTGTTATGCAAAGTACCATTATATCGTTTTTTTATTACACAAAGTAAAATTAGATTTTAAGTCACTCAGTTACATATGATTTTCTAAGAGCACAGAAATAAGGAATAAGGAGATGAAAAAGAGAAATCGTTACTCATAAATTTCAATAAAAGCACACCAAATATATGAATGTAAATCCATTTGTAAATTGTGTTGATATATCACTCTTTCAAATGTTGCAAGTGTTGTTAAATTTTCTGTCCATTGGTGGGGTGTGTTATCATTCCAATACTGGACTATCAGTCTTTCAGGAGTCAAGAGGGCATGAATGATCCAGTTCCACTGGCGATGTGTTCAGTTCCATTATAGAGCTGGAAGGGGCCCTATGGGCCATCAGGTCCGACTCCCTGCTCAATGTATGATCTCCAGCTAGAGCAGTGACTCCCAAACTCTGGTCCTCCAGGTGTTTTGTACTTCATCTCCCAGAAGTCAACAGTCAGGAATTCTGGGAGATGAAGTCAAAACATCTGGAGGAAGTTTGGGAACCACTGAGCTAGAGTATCCCTAGCAGGTAGCTGTCTACCCTCTTTTTGAAGACACCCAGAGAAGGTCACCCCACCACCTTGTCAAGAGTTAGAGACTGAACTCCATTATAAAATTGCCGAACAACTGCAGAACCATGCTGCATGAACTACCACGTCATGCCTAGTCAGGCCACTAGGGGACAATGTCATATATATATATATATATATATATATATATATATATATACAGTTGTCCCTCCACATTCGCGGGGGTTAGGGGCGCAAGACCACCGCGAATGTGAAAAAACCGCGAATAAAAAAAAGGTCATGCCACGTCCTCCAGGAACCCCCCCCCCCGCCCTCCCAAAAGCGGGGATGGGGCTTCTAAAGCCCCGTTGCTGCTCCTCTCCACCCCCCTGCCCTCCTAGAAGCAACGAGGGGGCTTCAAAAGCCCCATCGCTGCTCCTTTCCACCACCACCCCCGCCCTCCCAAAAGCGGCGATGGGGCTGCAAAAGCCCCGTCTCTGCTCCTCTCCACCACCACCCCGCCCTCCCAAAAGCGGCGAGGGGGCTTCAAAAGCCCCATCGCTGCTCCTCTCCACCCCCCCGTCCTCCCAAAAGTGGCGAGGGGGCTTCAAAAGCCCCATCGCTGCTCCTCTCCACCCCCCCCCCGTCCTCCCAAAAGCGGCGAGGGGGCTTCAAAAGCCCCATCGCTGCTCCTCTCCACCACCCCCCGCCCTCCCAAAAGCGGCAATGGGGCTTCAAAAGCCCCATCACTGCTCCTCTCCACCACCCCCCGCCCTCCCAAAAGCGGCAATGGGGCTTCAAAAGCCCCATCGCTGCTCCTCTCCACCCCCCCGCCCCAGCTGCTTCCCACCCCTTCTTCCCAAGGCACCGAAAGGCTTCTTCAGAAGCCCTTCGGAGCCTTGGGAAGGGAGTGGGGCGGCAAGGCAGTGTGCCAGCTGCTTCCCACCTCTCCTTCCCAAGGCACCGAAAGGCTTCTTCAGAAGCCCTTCGGAGCCTTGGGAAGGGAGTGGGGCGCAGAGGCAGCCCGCCAGCTGCTTCCCCCCCCTCCTTCCCAAGACACCGAAAGGCTTCTTCAGAAGCCCTTCGGAGCCTTGGGAAGGGAGTGGGGCGCAGAGGCAGCGCGCCAGCTGCTTCCCCCCCTCCTTCCCAAGGCACCGAAAGGCTTCTTCAGAAGCCCTTCGGAGCCTTGGGAAGGGAGTGGGGCGCAGAGGCAGCGCGCCAGCTGCTCCCCTTCCCTCAGAACCAGTGCCCCAGCTGCTTCCCACGCCCCCTTCCCAAGGCACCAAAGGGCTTCCTCAGAAGCCCTTCGCTGCCTCCGGAAGGGAGTGGGGCGCAGAGGCAGCACGCCAGCTGCTCCCCACCCCTCCTTCCCAAGGCACCGAAGGGCTTCCTCAGAAGCTCTTCGCTGCCTTGGGAAGGGAGTGGGTGCAAGTTAGCTGCTCCCCACCCCTCCTTCCGAAGGCAGCAAGGGGCTAAGCTCTTTCCTTCCTTGGGAAGGGAGGGTGTGTTGAGGGGGGGGAGTAGACTTCCGCGAATAATCAAAACCGCGAATGTGAAAGTCGCGAATGTGGAGGGGCAACTGTATATATATATGAGAGTTCAGAACAGAGCTCACTTCCTTCTTCCTGTGAATGCTGAGGCCTGGTGAAGCAGTTTCTCCTTGAATTGTAAATATTTGTATATATTGCAACTGTTTGAGTTTGAAGATAAAAGTGCCTCCTGCTTATTTGGACGTCAAACACTCTGTGTGTGAGTGTTCTTGGGAAAGGGTTGCTGCTGTGTCTGCTGAGATAAGTTTTGGCTTCTGCTGGGGACTGAGTGTCCTAACATCCCCTGACACAACTCTCTAGGCAATTGGTTCCGTTGCCGAACCACTCTTACTGTCAAGAAGTTCCTTCTAATGTTCAATCAAAATCTACTCTCCTGTAACTTTAAACCATTTGACTTGGTCCTGCCCTCTGAGACAGCAGAGAACAAGCCTGCACCCTCCTCTCTGTGGCTGCCCTTGAGGTATTTAAAGAATGCAATCATGTCACCCCTCAGTCTCCTCTTCACCAAGCTGAACATGTCTAGCTCCTTCAACCTTTCCTCATATGTTTTTTCTCCATATCTCTTATTATCCTTGTTGCTCTTCTCTGAACCTGCTCCAACTTTTCTATATCCTTTTTAAAATTAAAAGTTGGACAACAACTAGAGTATGTCTGGCAAAAAACTCAACTCTTATCTGACAGGACTCGTCATAGGAAATTTCTTTGTTCCTATAGAGAGGCAATACGCTCAGCGACAAAATCCTTCTCTTCTGCACGTATTGCATCTGCAGAGTCTCGCCTGGCAGAGCTGTTTAGGGTGGTGGGGGAACTGACACAGGTTCCACCTGTGCAGTACCCATTATTAAACCCGACAGTGGCCTGATGTGGCCCATTTAATAACTTCCTTGAAGATAAAATCTCTCAGATAAGAGCCGACTTGGACACCGGAGTTGTAGCAGAATCAATTGACGAGGTGTCCAATAACTCCGTTGACGAGGTTATACTGGATCAGTTTCAATCCGTAAGTATTGATGATGTGGACAAGCTCCTTGGTAGAGTGAGGAAGACTACCTGCCCTCTTGACCCCTGCCCTTCGTGGCTGGCCGTCCAGGGGGGTGATGCCTTGAGGATGTTCCTTAGGGACATCATCAATGCATCCCTTAGGGAAGGTCATGTCCCATCTTGCTTGAAGGAATTGGCAGTTAGACTGCTCCTAAAAAGACCTTCCCTTGACCCTCTGGATATGAAGAACTACAGGCAGTCTCCTTACTACCTTTTTTGAGCAAGGTGATTGAGAAGGCAGTTGCTCTTCAACGCCAAGCTGTCTTGGAAGAAACCGATTATCTAGATCCATTTCAAACTGGCTTTAGGACAGGATTTGGAGTTGAGACTGCAATGGTTGCCTTAGCTGATGACCTTCGTCCGAGTATCGACAGGGGTTGTGTGGCTCTGTTGGTGCTACTGGATCTCTCAGTGGCTTTTGATACAATAGATCATGACATCCTCTTGGATCACCTGAGAAGGCTAGGAATCGGATGCACCGTGCTGCAGTGGTTCCGCTCCTTCCTCTCAGGCAGATCCCAGAGGGTGATGCTTGGGGACAGTTGCTCTGCAAGAAAAGAGCTTAATTGTGGCGTCCCACAAGGCACCATCCTGTCCCCAATGCTATTCAATATATACATGAAGCTGCTGGGAGAGATCATCTGGAGGCATGGGGTGGGGTGTTATCAGTACGCTGATGACACCCAGATAAAGTTCTCCATGTCTTGGTCTTCAGCTTTGACTTCAGATGGTGTCTCTTCTTTTAATGATTGTCTTAAGGCAATAATGGACTGGATGAGGGAAAACAAATTGAAGCTGAATCCAGACAAAATAGAGGTACTCACAGTAGCAGCCCCGAAAACAGGCATTGGGATACAACTTCTAGTCCTGGATGGGGTCACACTCTCCTCCAAGGACTGTGTTCGCAGTCTGGGGGTGCTCCTGAACCAATCACTCTAGATGACGAATCAGGTAAATGTGACGGCCAGGAGCGCCTGTTATCAGCTTTGGCTGATACGCCAGCTGTGCCCTTTCCTAGAAGTCGGGGATTTTGAGACTGTGGTACATGCTCTGGTAACCTCCCGTCTTGATTTCTTTAATGCACTCTACATGGGGCTACCCTCGTGCTTGGTCCGGAAACTTCAATTAGTACAGAACATGGCACCCAAACTGGTCTCAGGTATATCCAGAAGAGACCGTATAACACCAATCTTAAGATCACTTCACTGGCTGCCCATTAGTTTCCGGGCCCAGTACAAGGTGTTGATTATCACCTTTAAAGCCCTAAATGGCTTGGGTCCAACCTACCTTTGGGACCACTTCCTTCCGTATAATCTTCGCCGTGCACTCAGGTCCTCTGGGAGGAATTTGCTACAATCTTTAAAAACTAGGCTTTCTTTGACCACTTGGAGGACCTTTTCGGCTATTGCTTCCAGATTATGGAACGACCTGCCGGATGAGATCCGTCATATCACCACCCTAAATAGCTTTTAAAAAGCTCTTAAGATGGATCTCTTCTGGCAGGCCTTTCCTGAATAGATGCCTGGCCATCAAAAATAAAATCTAACTTGTCCTGACTTCACTACAGCCACTGTCTATTGTTTATTTTAATATTTTTAAAGTATGTTTTAATTTTTGAACTATTTAATTGTATTTTAAAGGGGGGGGATTGAGGGTGGGATGTATATTTTAAATATTGTAAGTGCCCCTATTGCGTTTTGTAGAGGAGCGGGATATAAAGAGATGTTGTTGTTGTTGTTGTTGTTGTATTTCCATGATCCAGACAGAGACATTTGATTTTAGCAGCATTAATTTTCCATCTGGTAAAGAGAGGAGGCGAAAGCAGTGTACAGAGTCCTATCTCATGCTTTTTCATCCTAGATACTGTGCCCTTGAGAGCAATGTTATGTGGATAGGGTTCTGTAAAACTTATTTCGTTATTCAATACACACTGTTTTTATTTTCCTTAGTATGCATAGATCTCCCTGTTTCCAGTTAGCATCAGCAACTGTATACAACCAATATACAGAATTTTCTCTCTCTCTCAACTTGGTTCCTGCCTTTTCATTTTTCTCTCACTTCTTTCAGCTATAGTTGCAGTGTGTTTTTTTTTTAAACGCCTACTTTTTGCCACAGGCATGTTTTGGTCTCTCTTGTTCTCATATATTCAACCCTAATCTTCTGCTCTTTCCTCCTCTGTGTGGGTGGATGGAGGTGTTCACATATATTAAACTGAACAGTCTTGGGTTCTAAGCAATCAATCACTTTCCTTATACCTTACCAGTACTTGAAACATGAAGGGGTTTTTCCTCTGAGTTTGGTGGGCAATATTTCTCAAGGCATCTGTCAGTGAATCTCACCTTGCCTGGTGGCAGATTTCATAGAATCTTAGTTGGAAGGGACCACAAGGGCCATCTAGTCCAACACCTGCCATGCATGAATTGTCAGGAGTTAAGAGACTGAACTCCATTATAAAATGTCCGAACAACTGCAGAACCATGCTGCATGAACTACCAAGTCAGGCCTAGTCAGGCCGCTAGAGGCCAATGTCCTGTAGATATAGAGCTCAGAACAGAGCTCACTTCTTTCTTCCTGTGAATGCTGAGGCCTGGTGAAACAGTTTCTCCTTGAATTGTAAATATTTGTATATATTGCAACTGTTTGAGTTTGAAGATAAAAGTGCCTCCTGCTTATTTGGACATCAAACACTGTGTGTGAGTATCCTTGGGAACGGGTTGCTACTGAGTCTACTGAGACAGTTTTTTTGGCTACTGCTGAGGATTGCATGTCCTATCATCTCCTGACAGGAATATATAGCTGAACCACTCCTGAAAGATGCCCATCCAACCTCTGTTTAAAGACTTCCAAACAAGGCAATCTATCCCACTGTCAAACAGCTATTATAGCAAAGAAAGTTCTTCCTAATATTTATGTGGAATCTGTTTTCTTAAAGTTTGAATCAGTTGGTTTGTGTTCTAGCATTGGTTTGTGTTCTAGTCTCTGGAGAAATAGAAAGCAAGCTTGCTCCATCCTCTACATGACATTTCTTCATATATTTAAAGATGGCTGTCATGTCACCTCTTAATCTCTTCTCCAAACTAAACATAGCCAGCTTCCTCTGTCATTCCTCATAAGTCTGGGTTTCCAGACCTTTGATCATCTTGGTTGCTCTTTTCTGGACACGGTTCGGCATGTCAGCTTAATTTGTGGTAGAGCAGTGGGACGGGGAGAGAAGTGGAAGCAAGTAATCTGTACATCCATCGGGGTCTAATAGGCTATATACTAGATTTGATTTTGGGTTGCTCAGGTTAAGGCCTGTTCTACAGTGAATTCTTTGAATGCTCTAGGTCAGTGGTGTCCAATCTTTGGCCTTCCAAGTGTTTTGGACTCCCAACTCCCAGAAGCTTTAGCCAGCTGGTCCAATGGTCAGGAATTCTGGGAGCTGTAGTCCAAACACATGGAGGGCTACAGGTTGGACACCACTGCTCTAGGTTCAGAGTTTGGAAACATAACATTTTGGACTACAACTCCCAGAATTCCCAATCCAGCTTGAGCAGCTATGATGACTGGATGGTTCTGGGAGTTGTAGTTCAAAGGGGTTATGTTTCAAAGTTCTGTGTAGGACAAGATCCCTCTTTTTCTTAGGCTCTGTTAGAAACACCTACTTGATCACAGCAGACCATGGGGGGCGGGATTGAAAGAGCCTGGTCCTTACTTGCCTCAGAAGATCATAACTGAGTCTGCTCTGTGTGTGCTATACTGGCAGACTGTAGGGCAGGGATGGGCAGACCATGGTCTGCAGGCTACATGTGGCTCACAGGGAACCTTCTGTCTAGTCTAGTGAACCCTCTCCTCTCATTTCCAACCCCACTGGGGGGAAAATTGGGTAAAGGAAATAAAGTTTCATACCCAGAAGCTTCCAGGGGGCTGTGATGCTCCATTTAAAGGGTATATCACATACCTCAGATCTTCCTGAAATAGCCTCCCTCCCCCAACAAGAAAACTTCCCAATCTGAAACCCTCCAAAGTTGCCCACCGATGCCATCAATGTCCCTTGTGGAAAGAAACTTTAAAAGGAAATGAATGGGCAAATGTGTAAAGCATGAATGTTTAAAGCAAAACATGTGCTTCACACAGGTGAACAACACAAATCCAAAATTCACTGGCTCCTTCAGCCTACACTTGGTGGCAAACCCACCTTTGCTACTGGGGATTATATGAAAGGGACCCCCAACTGCTTGTGATGGTAGAAGTGCAAAAAGAAAATGTAGTTCTGAACTTGGATATGAAAAGCCAATGGTATGGAATGATGTGAATGAAGCACCTAATATTCAGTAGATAATGTTAGAATGGACTACATGTTGCAACATTATCTTAGCAGGTGCCTCTATTCCATCTGCCATGTTTTAAGATGCTGGTTGAGCTTTCTTCTTGTTTGCTGTCATCAACTGCCCTCCCCAGGTCTTGCAAATTCAGGGATGTGGCTTTCTTTATTGAATCAATCCACCTGTAATGTGGTCTGCCTCTTTTTCTACTGTTTTCCACTTTGCCAAGCATTGTCATCTTTTCAAGTGAGTCATGTTGTCTTGTGATGTGTCCAAAGTAGGACAGCCTCAGTTTACTCATCTTGACTTCTAGTGAGAGTTCAGGACTGATTTGCTCTAAGACACATTCATTTGTCTTCTTGGCAGTCCGTGGTATCCATAGAACTCTCCTCCACCACCATATTTCAGATGAGTTGATTTTCTTCTTGGCAGCTTTCTTCACTGTCTGACCTTCACACTTACACACAGAAATCAGATTGGTTGAACTACAGAGGCCCAAACCCCTGTTTGCCGTAGGTGCACATGAAGAGCTTTGTAGCTTCACACATTACTGCCACTAGTGATACCTCCTTGTTTTTTTCCTGCAGCAAATGCACAGATATCAGGTTCTTTTGCTACAGTTTGCTATAGAAAATAGTGGTGATGCAAGTTTTGGTGTTATTTTGCCAGTCTGTGACTTCCCAGGTAACCTTCATCTGCTTGCTTTCTTCTTACAGGTACATGCGTGGCCGTCTCACCTATACCCAAGTGAATGCAGTCATTCAAGAAATTAACAAGGCAGTGGTGAGCAAGTACAGGATCATGCAACAGCATACCAAAACCATGTCCAGTGCTGTCAGGAACCTTTACTTCAGATTTCAGGAAGAAGAAACCAAAGATACAAAAGGTGACTTTTTCTTGTGTGTATTTTTATCAGCTTCTCCTCTGTTGGCTCTTCAGCTGAAAGATGTTCAATAAGCTGGATGCTTCTTGAAAGAAAATTCAGTACAAAATCTAGCTCCATTCTGAGGGAGCCATCATGAAAGGCACCACATGGAGACATCCAAGATTCAGTAAAATTACTTTATTCCTTCTGTATTGAAACACAACTGTTGTGTTCAACACAGGGCAGACGAATTATCTTACCTCCTTATGGTCTCAACTTGGTAGCAGCATTTTAGTGTGTGAAATGATATCAGAGACTTAGAACCAGCATTTCTGAAAGTATTTCTGGTTCCCTCTTTGTGAGCTGAAGAAGGATTCAATCTGTCCTGTGGGATGTTCATCAACGGTGAGGCTAACCATACACGTATGATTCCCCGCCCCCAGAGCCTGACTTCTTTATTGGTGCTTTGTCCATCCAGTCTTTCTGTCTAGCTTTCCCCCTCTACTATCCTCTCTCTTTTCTCCTATTTTGTCTGTGCCTTTCTTTCCTTTCAGCCGCAGAAGTCTCTGTGTGATTAGACATGCAGTGGAATGAGGTGGTACAGTCCTGAGCATGAACTGTATTGTTTCAGATTGCAGGTGTATTTAAGTACTCCTCAATGTGTAAGAGAGTTTGCTGTATGTAGAAAACTAGTCAGCCAAACAGTGTACAGGGGAAGAAGACTTCAACTTATTGTATAGTACAGAAGAGATGATGATGATCTGTTTTGTATGTGAATGTACTTGATAGTCTCCACATGAAGTTGTTGTCGTGTACTGGCTTCTTCAGACTCAGTGACCAGCAGTTCCAGAGTTAAAAACAGAAAACTGTATTGTCACAGTAATCCAAAGAGCTAACCCAGACGTTTGTTGCTCAGAATGAAACCTAACTAACACACAGTATCCTAAAAGCATTTTCTAATCTTCAAAATCTGGTGGGCTATACAGTCTTTTGCTATTCATCTTCTCAACTCCCATTTCCCACTGTACCAGAGCTCAGCCTCTTTTTCTCAGAGTTGAGCCCAGGTGCAGGGGCCTATAAACAGCCCCAGACACAGAGCACATACTCCCTTTCACAGTCAAGCTACATAGTCGTTAGCAGTATAGAAAGAATGCAAATACAGTTAGCCACAAGTTGTATAACAGAACAGAACTTTGGCAGGAAGGTCATGTCCAGGACCGATCCTTACAGTAGTATAGTCAGAAATTCTGACAACTCAGTCTGCTTCTTCCTTTTCTTGCCTTTGTAAACAAAACCATCTCTACTATAAAGGCAAGGTGATGTTGCTGTCATGGATTTGGGGTGCTACTGAGGATCACAGAGTGGGCAATATGTAGGAATAACGCATTGGAAAGTTAAGCCTCCTTACTTTCATAAAAAATGTTTTTTGTAAAAAAAAATTATGCTTGCACAGAGGATCTTGCCAACCAAGTGTTGGTTATGTGAGGGAGCAAATGAATTAATAAATTTATGTTTTCTGTCTTGGGCTCTGGAATGTCTTGTATAGGCCTTACTTGGCCAACTTTTTGCTCTCTTGTTTTGATAGGAATGCGTGCAGTTGTACTTTTTCTCTTGGCCCTTTTAAGACACAACATTTAACTCCTTCTGTTTTAAATTATGCTGAGTTTCCTTTAGGAAACAAGAGATAGTACCAGAAAATGAGACTATAGCCTACCAACAAAACATTTCACTTCAGTGCAGAATACCTTTTGAAGGTACTTCAGAGGATTTAGCATGCCATTGCTATGTAATAAACTTGTATCACATGTTTGTGTCACTTGAGTACAGCTTGGTCATTTTACCTTTTTTTTTTTTTAAAGATACAACTGCCAGAATTCCTCAGGCAGCATGACAATCCCCTTGTCCCAGGTTTTGGCAATTGTACTTTGCCAAGGTGTTGGGAATTCTGTTGGAGATTTGTGGGCCTCCTCATCAAAGTACAAATCCTAGAGAAGAGACTTGACCCGGTTTAACAAACTGCAATATGGATCTGCCTTCAGTGTAATGTGGAAGCATTCCTGCTGCCCTCCAGTAGCATTTTTGGCACATTTAGTCTGGCTCTTCCACAAAAGCTTCTTTGACATGGGATTGCAGTGCCACTATTTTCCATAGCAAACAAATAGCAAAAAACCCTTAGCTTAGCATCTTGCATTATGGAGCATGCAATCCCACCACCATGGAAAGGTAGCCTTTAGTGGCAAGAGTGTCGAACTAGGACTTGGAAGCATTGGATTCAAGTCTCCACATAACCATGAAGTGATCTTCAGCCAGTTGTACTCTCTCAGCGTCACCTACCTTAAACTAGTGTTGTGAGGATAAAATATAGAAGGAGGAACCAAGTACCTACAGCTCTGGATTCAACCATGAGCAATTGGGAGGAAATGTGAGATATAAATAACATTTTAAAATTGTGTGTTCCCAGGTGAATTCTTTATCGTCGAGGCTGACATTGAAGAGTTCACACAACTGAAGGCGGACAAACGCTTCCACAGTATTCTTACCATTTTGCGACACTGCCAGAGAGTGCGAGAGATCCGTGGTTCACGTCTTGTTCGTTATGCCATCTGCTGAGATGCCGTGTGAGTTTCTGAGACTTTGGGGTGGGTTATTCCCCCACAATTGTGCAGAGAACAGAATCTCCTAGGTGATCATATTGCTGATTTTGAGTATTTGAGATTAAATCTGAACATCTGAGCTTTGCATTTCTTTACATCTCTTCTTTCACATCATTATTCTTTATGGCTGTAGAAGAAAGACAGCTTTGACTTGTTATACAGTACTACATTATTTATAATGGTATGGTGATTTTTCATTTCAGCAATTATATACAGCTTTTTGACTGATGTGTATATGTTTTCCTCTGCTTTGTATTTCTATCTGTTAAGTTTAATATAATTTTTAATACCAAATTAGAATTGGAATGATTGACATGTCAATAAAGTAATCTGAGAATCAGCTAAATCAGAATTCTGATGACCTTCCATTATCTTTTGGATACTTCTAGTAGTGAGCTCTCAATGGTTGCATTCCAAAAATGGCAAAGGAACCACTTGTGCGTGTGTCATTGAACACAAAATCAATGTGAGTGTGTACAGTATGGGTATCTGTTTATAGAAGCATCAGACAAGGATCCATCTGTTACCTCCTGAAATGGCTTTCAGAGGAAAAATATTTAACTCATAATGGGTAAGTCTAGGAGAGATGATCACAACACTTCTTAGAAGCCTAAGAACCTATGAATTCTGAATAAGTGAAAAGGTTAAGACCCTGCATCAAAGCCTAGATCTACAGTTTGTAGTATTGGGGTGGCCTTGGTGGTGATATTACTGCCAGATAATGGGGTACCCAGGCCTTTTTGGCTTATTGAGAGTCTTGCTGTTCCTGACTTCAGGGCTCCTAAGCATGTGCCCGTGGTCTCTGGATTGCAGGCAAGACTGGAGGGCTGTGAACAGCTGAAGGAATGCATGTTTAGTGTTCCAGTCTTGTAGAGCAGGTCTTTGGTCTGTCCCAAAGCCCCAGTAATGGTCGACAGGAACATCCCACCCAGTTTTCATAAATTCTAGGTTTCTATTTTTTATTCACAACTTGGTAATGCCATTCTATTTATATGAAACCATTGCCTCAGCCCCCTGGTTCCCATAACTTACCGCAGAAATGGAGAACCAATGGCAATCCCCTGTGCATCAGCCCCATCTGCCCAAAATAGGTGGATTCTGGTATGTGCTCCCCACCCCTCCCAGAACCACTTCACAGAAGGGTGAGAGGCAGGGTTACAAGCCACTTTGTCAAAGTGACGGAGATCGGAAGCTTACAGGGACTGAAGTTTTCCGTGTGTGTGTGTGCGTGCGTGCGCGCGTGTACGTGTACTGCAACACCCAGACTGTTCCTGCCAGTACACTGAACTTTGCTCAATTAAACTGAAGGGGAGGGTCCTGGATTTCCCCCGTACCTCTTATGACAACGGGGCACGGCAGGAGAAGCATTTTATATCGAGAGCTCAAGATTCCTCAGGGTTATGCTGAAATTCTCTCAAAAGCCAACTCCCTGTGCTCCTCCAAAGACTGGAACACAAACCGGTGGATTTAGAGTACAGTAGCCCCCCCTGCATCCGCTGATTCGCCATCCGCAGATTCAATTATCCATGGATGACGACGACAACGTGAGTGGGAGGAGGTGAGCTCACGGGGGGTTGCAGCATGGTGAATGGGGGAGGGTGGGAGTAGGTGAGCTTGCCTCCCCCTCCCTTTGTGGGGGTGGGTGGGTTCCGGTGCAGTGGGTGGGAGGAGGGTTCCAGAAGGCGACCTTGCGCGGGGAGGTTCTGGTATGGCATGTGGGCAGGAAGAGGGTTCCGGCGCAGTGGGAAGGGAGGGAGGGAGGAGGGTTTCAGCACATTGGCAGCGGTGTTCACTATTATATGTGGATTTCACCGCAGTGGACCCTGGAAACAATCCCCCGTGGATGCGGGGGTCCTACTGTACAACACAAATATGTTCTACATAACCATTTAGAAAGGGCTTGACTGTAAGAGCTGTTTGTCAGTGGAATGGACTGCCTTGGAGTGGGATGAACTCATAGAATCACAGAGTTGGAAGAGACCACAGGGGCCATCTTGTCCAACGCCCTGCCCTGCAGGAATACACAATCAAAGCATTCCTGACAGATGGTCATCCAGCCTCTGTTTAAAAACCTCCAAAAAAGGAGACTTTACCACATTCCCAGGCAGTGCATTCCACTGTCAAACAGCTCTTACCATCAGGAAGTCCTTCCTAATGTTTAGGTGGAATCTCTTTTCCTGTAGTTTGTGTCCATTGCTCTGTGTCCTAGTCTCTGGAGCAGCAGAAAACAAGCTTGCTCCATCCTCAATATGACATACCTTCAAATATTTAAACATTGCTATCATGTTATCTCTTTGGAGATCTTTAAACATGTCAGATAGGCATCTTTCAGGAGTGCTTTTGCTGTATATTCCTGAATGGCAGGTGGTTGGAGTAGATGGTTCTCGTGGTAAGGGAAGCTTTTGTCAGGTGCCTACTGTCTCAAGGCTCCTTGTAAGTGGCAGGCGGTATTTTCCCGTCACTGGAAGTTTCCATTAATTTAAGGGTGAGAAATGGGGGAAGTTTCCTCTTATGTGGAACCTCCCTATCACACATGCCTCCAGCAGTCCAGAGCAGTGCTACTCACAAGCGATGGTCCATGAACCATTAGCTGCCATTTTTAGGGAGTATCCAAAAAAGAAACAATTGTAGTGAATGGGCACAAATATGGTGACAGTCCCTGGCACATGTGGGGAGGGCCGATAGCAGGTCTGCCACATCAGTAGCTTAAGAAGAACTGGTCCAGAAGATTGCATTTCCAGAAAGGGAAGGAAGGAAGAATACCCACCGGTAGAAGGATTAGAGAAGATCTCTCCCATAGTCAACTTTTGTGAGCGGAGAAAAATACTACACAGAAAGGTAAATGTGCTCTTGTTCATTTCTTCAGTGTTCCTGCACATTGAAAGTCCACCACATGAGTGTCATTTGAAACTTCAAGGGCCAGCTGTTCATATGCATCAGCCAATCCTCCCATTTTGGAAAGCTGTGTGATTTCCCACCTCTGCTGCAAAGGTTTTACAGGAAAAGTGCATACAATATGAAGGGGGTTATCTTTCTTCCTTAGTTCCATACAGGTCGTCCTCTGTATCTGCAAGGATATGTTCCTGGATTTACTGTTTATAAGTGAAACCAGAGATAATAGTAAACCCTATTAAAATAAAGGACTTCCAGTACAAACATACCTTAGAGTTGCATTGGAGGATCTAGCAAGTCCTAGAATGGACACCTCTCTAGGCATTTTCTAGCGCAACTCTATGTCCCTGTTTTTCAGCCATGGATAACTGAAACCGTAGATAATTGTTCCACAGATATGGCGGGGGGCAACCTATATTCATTTTCTGTTAAGGCAGTTTAAATTTTTACAAACAGTGTAACAGACACATCTGTCCACATTCATCATCTCCTTTTAAGCCTCTACATAAGATGGAAATCATGAGCCCACCATATGTTATTGCACTGAAGCTTCCAGCATTCCTTCCCATTGGCTACGTTGGCGAGCGCTGCAGGGACTTGCAGCCCAACATCTAGGTGGTCACACCATTCCCAACCCTGTTCTACAGCAATGGCTGACAGCACCTCCATGCTCAGGACCTCATCTGCCATCCCTCAGGTAGGATGGGAGGAACAGAGGTCCTGAATAACCCTGTAGTATTTCAGAGAGGTACTGCCTCAACAGTTGTGCCAGACCAACTCATGACTCCTTTCAGAGTCTAATAACAAGAATTTCTTGTCCTAGACGTGTCTTCTTTTCTGTGCCATGAGGGAAGAGGAAGGTGGAGAAAGGGTAGCTTTGGCTGCAAATGGTGTTGAAATGCAGTCTTCAAAGGGGATGAGGGGTGGAGTTCCTCTCCCCACTCACTGTAACTAAATATATGTGAAGCAGTAATTATATTTTTCTGCCTGTTTATCTTATTTCTATTTTCCCTTCCTTAATCTGTTGTCTTCCTTGTATCTTTTTCTAGATTATAAACTCCTTGGGGCAGGGGAGGAGTTTTATCATCCTGCATAACATGATGTGCCATGGGTTAATTTTACTTAATCTGTATAAGTATAGTTGGCCCTCTGTATCCACAGATTTGGCATCCACAGATTCCACCGTCCAGGGCTTGAAAATATTTTTTTTAAAAATTCAAGAAGCAAACCTTGATTTTACCATTTTATAAAAGGGACACCATTTTACTACAATGGGACTTGAGCATCCATGGATTTTGGTATCCACGGGGTGGTGGTGGTCCTAGAACCAAACCCCAGAGGATACCGAGGGCCCACTGTAATGCAATACAGATTAGAATCATAGAATCATAGAGTTGGAAGAGACCACAAGGGCCATCCAGTCTAACCCCCTGCCATGCAGGAATACACAATCAAATCATTGCATTGAACAGAAGTAAAAAGCATGGTGACGGACACTTTGGCAACATCTGCTTTATCTCTATAGCTACCCTTGGATTGGACTGACCGCCTTAAATACACACCTCAAACATTTGCACAAACTCTGCAAATATTTTCAAATTATTACGCATCCTAACTGTTATCATGCACACACACACACGTGAACCCCTGTATCCATGGATTTGGTATCCACAGTTTCACTTATCCATGTCTGAAAAAAATGTTCTCTAGGCATTTCTAGGTCCTCCAATGCAATTTTATGGTCAACGTTTGGCATTCATATCATTGAAAATAATAAGGTTCCCTATTATCCATGGTGTCAGGTATCCACAGGGGTGTGTGTGTGCCTTGGAATGTATCCCCTGCAGATACGGGGGTCGACATGTATATATGTGTGTGTGTGTGTGTGTGTGTGTGTGTATTACACTCTGTCTTTCCTTCAATGAGCATAAGGTGGCATACATGTCTCTCCTCAGTTTATCCTCACAATAACTCTTTTAGGTAGGTCAGACTAAGAGAGAGATCAAGAGAGATCTATTTTTTGTTGCTCATGGGAACTTCTACCTTGATTTCCCAAATATCTCCTTGCACACAGCCTTTGCTCAAGTGTTCAGTGTGCCTCAGATTAGACAGTATGTCTTCTAGATAGGCAGCAGCTTCATACATTTAATTTCTTCATCTCCATCTTCCATACTGGGTTCCCACACCCCATCTGCTAATGCATTATTGTGACCTTTAACAATGCAACAGTGCACGAACACAAATGCTACTACTACAAATCCCATAATCCCAAACTGAGGATAATGGGGTTTGTAGTTCAACCCATTCACAGAACTCTAGGTGGGGTAAAAGCTCATTTACACCATGCTTATCTTTTCCTTATTTGTAGATAATAAGATATCTGCTTACATTTTATTAAAACTGATCAGACTCTAGGCTTTAAGGTATAGTGATTTTAATGGAGTTTTAACATATTTAATGTTCTCTGGATTGTGCCCAGTTCCAAAGCATTAAATGGCAAGGTATTTTTTTAAGCCACATGCTTAAGAACATGTTATCTTTAGCTATTTAAATTCCAGCTTATCCTCTTTAGTACATCTCTGCTCAAGATTTTTTCTTTAGCCCATTGGCATGCCCAGATGGATTAACAGTATTACTTTCATAGCTTTTTTGTTTTAGACAAAGTAAACTTGATTGATCAGGATTTGGCCCATTAGTGGTTTTCATTATATTTTTCCTCTGTAATCCCTTCTTAAAAGATTAGGGAATAAAGATGGTATATTTAATGGGGTATCAGTTAGCTTTGAGTATGCTAACTTGGCTTAAATTATATAAACAGTGTTATTTGGGTTGATCAGAATTCTGTTTTAACCATGTTGTGGTGCTTCTCACCATTCCAGGTAACTTCCATAGCATTGCTAGTTTAGGCATCATTACTAGTGTGGAGATAAATTCTCGGTAACCTCTATGGTGCAAGAATTAAGCCTTCCTTCAGTTTTAGTG
The DNA here is from genome assembly GCA_030847615.1 of Gambelia wislizenii. Classification (NCBI taxonomy): domain Eukaryota; kingdom Metazoa; phylum Chordata; class Lepidosauria; order Squamata; family Crotaphytidae; genus Gambelia; species Gambelia wislizenii. The sequence goes on along the minus strand of JAUMIR010000002.1, from coordinate 429,764,988 downwards.
CAGTTGTTAAAAATACCTCTGCTATCAGAGGTTTGGAGAGCATTATATAATGGAGTTCAGCTGTGTTCCAGAGTTCAGGGAAGGGCAGTAGCTCAGTGGAAGAGCACGTGCTTTGCATTGAAAAGGTTCAAGGTTCAACTCCCAGCATCTCTAAACAGTTGAAGAATTTTTGACAGTTGTTGTAAGCTAACTTTCCCCAACCCAGCACCCTCTAGATGAGCTGGACTACAACAACCATTATCCCTAGCCAGCAAGGTGGTGAAGAATTGTGGAAATTGTAGCATAACCAGTTTTCAAAATACTAATAAGGGACAGTTGAAATTTATGACATGCAGGTCTGACCAGCAGGTAGTAGCTGTTAAGAAGTTTTATGTTCTATCTAAATACCAAATGATAGGATTTGATTTCAGGTAACTTGGCCATGTGTTTCTCTGTAAAATTAACATATTGTGTGCATTCATAAATTACATTACGCACATACTGTACTTCTGTCTTTGTGAAGGACCCACACCCTAAAATACAAGATTATTTAATTTAATTTTTTGACATCTTGTTCAGTCTATATAAAAGGAAAAGCTTCCCAATCCTCAAACAGGGGTCAACCGTTATAAATAAAGGATACCTGCTAGTCCTATAAGGGCCAAGTTTTCCGAGGATTAAATGAGTGACACCTGGCAACACTACTCACCAGAAAAGTTGCTTTTGCGGAGGATAACTTGGAATCCCCCTCTGTTAGCCAACATGGCTGCTGCAAGTTTGGAAGTTGTAGTCCTCCAAAGCAACTTTTCCAAGATCTGACTCCCAACACATTTGGAAAACTGGTGCAAGTATTAGAGTGTTAGATGATCCAATATATGGCCGCACAAGGGGTGGCAGGCTGACAGGGCCCAGGGGCTTGGGATTAGGTGGGGCGGTGTCGGTGTGATATTATTGTATGTTTTTATTATGTAAATGTTATTTATGTAAATGTTATTTAATAAATAAATGTTATTATGTAAATCCATTTAGTTTTTTACTCTCTCTCTCTCTCTCTCTCTCTCTCTATATATATATATATATATATATATATATATTACTTTGGTGTCATCATTTAAACTAATTTATTTTAATTTTTATCCTAAATCCTGTAGAGCATCTCGCTGTCCTTAATCTTAGCAGTAGGTAGGGGGCCCGCCAAAGATCTTGACCTGGGAGTCTGCTTCAGGATGTGGGTGGGGGCCATGATCCAATAGTCTGACTCAGTATAAGACAGCTTTGTATGTTCCTAATCCCCCCCACACACACACTTTTTATTACCTTTAAGACTCTGCAAAAGAGGCTGACATCTTGCTCCTTCGTGTGTCTATTTGCAGTTTGGTTGCCGATGCTGTTTCTCCCACGTAATTTTGGAACAGCTTTATTGCAATTACAGGCTTAATATGGTAGATCCAATATACGTGCAACCAAGGGATCTAAATAAATGAAGTTCCACTCCCCACCTCTTGTACAGGCCAAGTTGGTGCTGTTGTAGTTTCATAAAGACGTGTTGTTCCAGTTTAAAAGATTTGTCAGCATAGCAGTTGCTCACTATGCACCAATTTCCATAAACAGAAACCATGGTGTTAATCATTAATAGTTAGCTCAGGCCCAAAAGACCTTTCTGGATTAACCTTTCTGGAAATTCACATTTTTTTTTCAGCAGCTGTTGACTTGCACCATACCGCATGTTGCTAGTCAATTTTGTCCTGGTTTGCGAGAGAAAGGGATTGTGAATGGCAGGAAATGGACTCATACATGTATGAGTACAAAAAATTCAGGAACAACTTTTAAAAAGAATCAGAGTTTAAAAGTAATGAGTCAGAATAATTACCTAGTTACCTATAATTAATTAATTTGTGAGGGCGGGGAGGGGTATAGAGGGCATATTGAAGTTACATTTCAAAAGTAACAGCAAATGTTAGTTTTGAACAAGGGTTCTTTAACTTTAATTGTTCTTTAATTTTTAGTGACCATAAAAGTAAAAATGCCTGAAAGGGTGCTATCATGCCTTACACCCCCTCCCAATAATATTTCATAATTCAGCAATAATAAGATGCTCCACAAGGTCTAGTAGATTGAGGAAGACCATAAGTGAGGTCAAATAAACGTCGCCAGGACCTAAGGGAGATGTTGTAGAAAAGTATAGACAGGATTATATGGAGCCCCCCTTCATAAACAAAGCCAGTTCCAAGGTACGTGCTAATCCCCTCTTGGATGCATTGGCAATGAGTCATCTATTACAAACAAACATTGACTGGAGCCCCCATTATCCCCAGAAATAACTCTCCTCGCATCTTTCCTATCCCACAATAAGGAGGTTGTTATAAACCCATCAACTCTAATATCTCAGCCATCAACAATCATTAGCAAAGCCACAGTTTCCTTTGTTTAACTGTGGGAAACCCATCTAAACATTGTTTTACACCCAAACACACCTTCAGGATACAAAATTGGGTATAAATATTAACCCCAAATAATAGCCAAGTGTGCCCAGTACTACTAACACCATCAGTCTGCTGGATTGCTGTGTAACCATGAACTGAGTCTTTGCTGCATGAACCTCTGCTCTTCAGGACTGGTAATCATAGCCCATACTTCCTTGAATCTATTCCTCTATCCAACCTTTCTGCTTCACCTTTTTGTTAGCCTTGTGTGGTTCTTGTAAGCATGAGTGCATGTGTGAATGCTTCCATGTTTATTTTCCAATAAAAACCATTTTTATTTTACTTTAACCTGGAGTTTCAGCAGTTTGTACTGATATACACAGGTGTAAAGATCTCGCAAGTTACCCGACCTCTTGTAGCCATACATTTGAGCTAATTATAATTCTCCCAATTGATATCATAATTTTAGTGTCACAAGTGGGTCCCCCACAAACCCCTACCAGTGTGGGTAACAAGTTGTATTTTAGAGGTGTTGTGGCAAGAATTTTTCAAGTTGTATGCCATTCTCTTATCCCTGCCCCCCACCCCCAAAGTAACGAAGAGTAAGAACCCAACAAATCTGTCCCAAGTGGTGAATGACAGGTTGGTAAATGGTCAAACAGTACCTGTTGAGGACTTGATCCTGGCAAGCATACTGACCTGGCTTGCATTGTAAAGACCTGAAGCCGGGGTATGTGTTAATCTTTCAGCTTTCCCTGGCCAAATTCTTTCTGCAGCAAGATGCAAGATCTGGAGGGGCAGAGAAGTTGAGCTCCTTCCCACATTGGTCTCCTTCCCACAATCTGGTTCATGTGTTTGTATTTGAAGGTGGGCAACCAGGATAGAATAAGGATCCTATTAGTGTACCACTCACCCTGCTGCTCAATAATCTCCCTTCCTGAGCTTGCCACAGTAGTCTTGGGAGATTTTCAGACAACATTGTTACAGTGTTCATATTCCGCTATATTTGTTACGGCTGCCTCCTGTTGAATCCTGGGATCTGCAGTTTAGGGAGGGGCATTTACAACTCTCAGCCAGAGAGATCTTAGGTCTCACTAAACTACAAACCCCAGAATTCCACAGGAGGAAGCCAGAGCAGTTAAAGTGGAATAGTAACACTATAACAGTGTAGTCTGAAAATCTCCTTGGAGAGGGTGATAGGAGTTCCCTCAGCTTATAGTGATGAAGGAGCTTCAGTATCCCTTCTGAGGCAGCCCCGTCAGGGCTTCACATCCACCATGTGTCAGAATCAGCCCCTGATGTTGCCTGTTTCTGCCATTTTCAGCATTCTCTTGTAACCTTGCTGTTAATTGTGTTTTCATTTCTTTGTGCTTGTTAACAAATGTTCTAGGATGACTATAGAGGGGAATATTACATTTGCTAAGAGAATGGAGAGATACGCTTTCAGCTGCAAAATCAGCTTGGGAAAAATGGGATGGACAGTGCATGGGAAGAGGAGGTCAGGGGATGATGGTTAACCAATAGTATTATAGCCTGACAGAGTTCATAGATTGCAATATGCTTTTAGTATACTATCTGCCTTCTAAGTTTCAGTTCTGAGCAATAACCTTGTATGATATGCTTTCTGGATTTCTGTGGCAATAAAGTTTTCTGTTTAACTCTGAAACTGCTGGTCACTGCATCTGGGAATGCAAGTACCTGACACCATTGTTATGCAAATCTCTTGTGGGAGTGGGAATTCCACTCAAGATCTTATTAGAAGCAACTCAAATGGCATTGAGAAGTTCACATAAGCACAGGACTATATACAGGTGGAGTGGAGAAAGGACACGTGAGATTAAACTTTTCATACATTCCACACATTCAATTAGCCATCAAAACAAGACTTTCAGAGTAAGGCAGGAACTTAGTTAGAAAGGAAAAGCTAGGCTGGGGAAAAATACTATACCTGATCTTGCAGCTTGTCTTCCTGGAGAAGTGGCGTTACTCTCAAATAGCAGCAACAAAAGCAGGGAGGAAGAAGCTTGGGAACAAGAGGGTTAAGGTTAAGTGGGGGAGGAATGCCTGAAGCCAGCTGAGAGCCAGTTAATTTGGAAGGGGGGGGCAGTTAAAGGACAAAGCATCATGGATTCAGTTGAAAATGGAACTGACCCAAAGAAAATTAAGATTGGGGGGGGGTTTATAGGAAAATAACCATTTGAAGCCACTTCAAATGGCTTTTGTGTTCAAATGTGAACAAAGGAAATATTTGGTTTCAAATAGTTTTCAAGTGTTTACAGAGGCATTCAGAATAATCAGGATTTGGAAGATTAGGGGGAATTTGGTTATCTCTGTGATTGGCAGGCAGAGCGTCTTTGGTCTCAGGATGCAGGAGTGTCAGCTTAATTTGCATAGCAACGGATTTCCCTCTGTATGTTTTAAATTTGTAAGATACCTGTCTCTCCTGGAGACACAAAAGGAGGACTAGGTTTTCCATTTCAGAGAGGATGCAGGAGATTCATCCAGGTGTGAATTTATGGAAGAGTTTTAATGGGGGGCCTTCCTAAACTTGCCTCTGATGATGTCACAGGGTGCATGACTAGGTCATTGAGCGCACTTTGTTTCCTGGTTGCTCTGGAATGGCCCTTAAGGTCAGATTAGCCAAATTTTATATAAAAGCACTGTTCACAGTGAACCGAAGTTGTAAACCAAAGTGAAGGATTATGGTCTTTGCAGTGGGGACTCAGGGAATGGTAAAAATGCTCCATTACACCATGCCACCTATACGTCTATCCCAAGTGACATCTGGTCCCATCCGTGCTGCTGGGCACACTTGATCTTGTTTTCTTTGCTGAACAAGCTACAGCCTTCCTGAAGACTCTCGTATGCCTTGGCAGTGCAAGCAGCAAAAATATCTCTCTTCTCTGTCACCATTCTGAGGGCAAAGAACCACCCATCAGAGCCATTTTAAGTCTTTTACAACCTGACCCATGCAAAGATGACTTGAAGCATGTGACAGCCCACTGTGAACTATTTGACCAGCACTTTGCAGATAAAATTACTTGTTCTGCCTTGAATGTTTGTTGTTGATACAGGCCCAGCAGACGTAATTTTGGCCTCTCTTTGTCCAGTGACATGGATACTTTTCCATTTGTACTGCCTGAAGATATGGCCAGGAACTTTGGAGAGATGAGAGCCTCCACACGCATAAAGGCTAGGGGGCAACAGCTAAGAGGGTAAAAATAATAATCGTCGCCTTTCGACAGCAAAGCAGGGTTGTGCCCTTGTGAGGCTGGGGGTGTAGATGCAGATTGAGTGACAAGAGTGGATTATGTGGTGGAGAGGGAATTTGCATGTGGGTGGTGACTGGCTGAGGGAGTGAGAGGAGGAAGGGGATTGGTTGATTCTGTTTCCTAAGCGGCCAATCAGCACACTGGGAAAGGAAATATACCCAAGTGTTTTATATAGATAGATGGACATATAAGATCACTGTCAGGCTGTACCACATTACTTCTTGCGTAGAACATTAAGACAAAGTGGAAACAAATGTAGCCCCATATATCAGCCCATGAGGAAGCAATTACAGGAAACTTCTTTCACCTCTGTTGGAAAGAGTACTCTGCTCCAATAGACAGTGCCCTGGGGACTGCAGAGCTGAAAGGCAGCAGCTCTGACCTTCTGCATCTGCTGAGAGACCAAGTTGTACTCCCTACCTGTCAGAAAGAACATCACAGTAAGGGTGAGACCATCCTAACACCATACGACTGCTTGACAAGGAACAACCAGCTATGCAACCAGTGGTTGCATTTTGGAGTGATTTTTAGCAATGAGAAATCTCTCAGTGGTGTTGATTTGGGATGGCTATTTCATACCTGTCAACTGTCCCGATTTGGCAGGGACAGTTCTTTTTAACCCTCTGTTATCCCATTATGTCGCCTGTTTTTAAAATGTCCCAATCTCTCCCCCCTCCCCCCACTTCCCTCCTTTGTCCTCAGGTTACTTCAAATGTTGCAAACTGAGTTCAAAATGCAAAAGTAGTTTGCACTGAATTGATTCTGTGTCCAGTTCTGGGCACCACAGTTCAAAAAGGATATTGACAAACTGAAGCGTGTCCAGAGGAAGGCGACTAAAATGGTGAAAGGTCTGGAAACCATGCCTTATGAGGAAAGACTTACGGAGCTGGGTATGTTTAGCCTGGAAAAAAGATGGTTAAGGGGCGATAGGATAGCCCTATTTAAGTATTTGAAGGGGTGTCACATTGAGGATGGAGCAGGCTTGTTTTCTGCTGCTCCAGAGACTAGAACATGGAGCAATGGATGCAAGCTCCAGGAACAGAGATTCCACCTCAACATTAGGAGGAACTTTTTGACAGTAAGAGCTGTTCAGCAGTGGAACACACTCCCTCAGAGTGTGGTATGGTCTCCTTCCTTGGAGGTCTTTAAACAGAGCCTGGATGGCCATCTGTCAGGGATGCTTTGACCGTGATTTCTTGTGTGGCAGGGGGTTGGACTGGATGGCCCTCGTGGTCTCTTCCAACTCTGCAATTCTATGATTCTATGATTCAGCAGAGGGAGAGAAGAGGTTGAATTTTATCCTCCCCGGTAGCCTTAGGCAAAAGCAAACTGCTGCAGCTTCTCATAGCTTGTTCTTCCTCATTAATAAAGTTTCACATCATAACCACACTTTGATGTTGCTTGTCCACACATGTCTCAATTTTCATTTGTGAAATGTTGGCCGATATGTGCCACAAAACTGTTTAATGAGTATTGCTTTGTTGTTTTGCTGTTAACAGGGTAAGAAGATTGCCTTTCTAGAATTAATCACCCATTTGATGTAATGTGGAGGGGCAGATACATCAAGATCCAGTTTTCATTATATTCTTTTTGCCATCAGCCCTCCATATTTTGTGTCTCCACATTGCACATTCCAATGCAGCCGTGGTGGTTGCATGTGTCTGATTCATTGTGGAAGAGAATGGCTGGTGAACAGCTTCCAGAGAGACAACAACCAGTGCTATCAGTCATAGAATCACAGAGTTGGAAGAGACCACAGGGCCATCCAGTCCAACCCCCTGCCATGTGGGAATACACAATCAAAGCATTCCTGACAGATGGCCATCCAGCCTCTGTTTAAAAACCTCCAAAGAAGGAGACTCCCCGACACTACAAGGCAGCAGTGCATTCCACTGCTGAACAGCTCTTACTGTCAGGAAGTTCTTCCTAATGTTTAGGTGGAATCTCTTTTCCCGTAGTTTGAGTCCATTGCTCCATGTCCTTGTCTCTGGAGCCTCAGAAAACAAGCTTGCTCCATCCTCAAATATGACATCCCTTCAAATATTTAAACATGGCTATCATGTCCCCTCTCAACCTTCTCTTCTCCAGGCTAAACATACCCAGCTCCCTAAGCCACTCCTCATAGGACATGGCTCCCAGACCTCCCACCATTTTGGTCGCCCTCCTCTGGAAACATTCCAGCTTTTCAGAAACCTTTTCGAATTGTGGTGCCCACAACTGGACACAGTATTCAAGGTGAGGTCTGACTAAAGCAGAAAAGAATGGCACTATAACTTCCCTTGATCTAGACACTACACTCCTATTGATGCAGCCTAGAATCGCATTGTTGTTTTTTTTTAGCTGCTGTGGCACATTGCTGACAGTCAAAAGATCTTGCATAATTATTTCAGCGCACCCTCTTTAACACAGGACTAGCCCAAGATGTTTTGCTACCAAAAGAGCACTCATCCCTTCCTCCTCCTCATTTCATATACAAATTCCAACTTGAGCTGACAGTTGGGTCTTTCTTCAAGACTAGTGACAGAATGCAGTCTGATTGCAAGGTGCTGGTGACATCATTTAAAGCCCTAAAGAGTCAGGGACCTTGATACTTGAAGGAATGCCCTTCCCTATATATGCCTGCTCAAGAACTGAGCTCTATTGAAGAGGCTCTCCTCTGTGTAGCACCCTTGTTAAGAAAAACCCTCCCCTTAGAAGCCTGATTGGCACCAGTGCAGTTGTCATTCCAGCACCAAGTCAAACCAAGACTTTTCATTAAAACCTCGGCTCAGATTGCTTTCATTCAAGTGACATGCGTGTTGTGGTTTGTGTGTGCCTTCAAGTTGCCTGTCAACATATAGTGACCCCATGAGTTTCATAGGGTTTTCTTAGGCAAGGAATATTCAAGTGTGGTTTTGCCAGTTCCTTGCTCTGGTCTATAGCCTACAGCACCTGGTATTCATTGGTGGTCTCCAATCCAAGTACTAACCAGGGTTGACCCTGCTTAACTTCCAAGATCAGACAGGATCTGGTGCCTTTAGGGTATTTTCCCATGGTTTATATTATTTTAAATGGTTTTAATTGGTTTTACTTTGTTTTAAGTGTTTAATATGCTTTTAGTGTTGTTAAAAAAATTCTAATTGTTTTAAATTGTTCCAAACAGATTTTATTGTACAATGCCCTGAGATTCTTGGATATAGTCTGGATTATATATATTTTATTTATTTTTAAAAACCAAACAAACATGACATCCGATGGCAGTATACTAGCTCAGGGACTGAAGAGTAGGCCACTTAATACACAGTTCTTTCTTCTAGCACCCTGCTGAAGTGTCATCTCATTTTCTGCCAAAACTGACTCTGACACTCTGCCTAATGGTAGGACCGGCCCTATCTTAATGGATATGAATTGAAAAGAAAACAAACAAACAAACAAATGGGGGAAGTGGGTAAAAAAACACAGGAGAGTTACAAACAGAAGACAACATCATCTTGGCCTCCTGTACAATTCTGTGAATAAGATAATAGAACTGTATCACTAAAACAGCATTTGGAAGCGCCTAGGAAAGGCAGTGCTTTACTGTTAATGCCAATTCTTAATATTGTGACCCGAGGTAATTTTTAAAAAATGTTAAAAGAAGAAAAACCGAAAAACCTGATAATATAATTTTTTACAGCATACTTTACTCTGGACACTTGTCAGATGAGGAATGCTATCAGCCTGCATAATGTTGTCTTATCGATTATTCACATGGCTGTTTTCTTCACATGCCTCCATCTACTCCTCCATCTACGTACTACTGTAGTAGTCCACTTTCCATTTTAAACCCTATATCTCCTGCTCACTTGATGGCCTCCTTCCTTAGCTCTGGATTTTACCCACCTCTCTATGGTCAATGTAAAGAATAGTCATATTTGTAATGGACGTTGTGCCACAGAAAAATAATCTTGATGGTGATGATGATGATGAATAGTCATAGCTGCAACTGATTCAGAAAAGACCCAAATACTCCGCAGCACCTGGTGGCCTTTTGGGCAAATCACGCGGACTGTCATAACAGATTAAAGCTGTTATTTTTCACATTTGCTCTTGTTGTTTTGGGCAGAAACTGACTTGCTGGATTATAGTGGTTCCTGGAAGCATAAGGAGCTTAAGCAATATAAATATTTTCCCCGTTGGGAGACTGTTGGAATCTTAATAGAGTTTTGTAAATTAAATACCATGCTGACTCTATTACAAGTTGGAAAAGTTATCTTGGGCACAGTACATCCTACCCGCACCCTCCTAAAAACTGCTCTGGGGACTGAATTTACATTGCAATCCTATATACATCTACTCAGGAGTGAGTCCCATTAATTTCAGCTAATCTTCACTGCTGGAAAAGCATGTATAGGATTTCAGATTTAATCCGTCTGCCTGCTATAGCAAGACATTTGGTTCTTGCAAAGAGATTTAGATGTTGCAGCATCGAGGCCATGATATTGAGAACACAGCTGCGCTGGGCAGGGCACGTTTCTAGGATGGAGGACCATCGCCTCCCAAAAATAGTACTCTATGGTGAATTCACCACGGGTCAGCATCAGAGGGGCGCTCTAAAAAAGCAATACAAGGACTCCCTGAAACAACATCTCAGGCTTGGCCAAATTGATCACCAACAATGGTCCACCCTAGCCTCACATCGGGAGGCATGGAGACACACTATCCACAATGCTGCAGCCTTATTTGAGAACTCACGCCGAACAAGTCTTGAAGAGAAATGACAATGCAGAAAGAATCACAACCCGGAAACATCACCCAAGGAGACCTTCTGTTGTGCTTTCTGCAACCAGACTTGTTTATCTCAGATTGGCCTTTTTAGTCATCAGTGCGCTTTCAGAAAGTGCAGGATGAGTCCTTCCTGAATCTTCATTTGCGAAGAAAAGCCAGAGAGATTCTGAAATGTTTTTGACCGAGTGCAATGACACTGGTGTAGGAGACAACTATTTCCCATATTCAGAGCTGGAAGAGTGTAGGGCATTCCCCTCTCCCCCATCTATAACCTGGAGCCCTCCAGTCGTGTTGGAGTCAGAGGATGGAAATGTTACTTTTCTAAATTAAACCTCCCAGAAACCCTAGGCACCACATCTGTTTGGGGCTTCTAGGAGTTGTCCTAAAAGCAACTCCCTCAGAACCCTGGTTTGGACTATATCATCTCCAGCCAGTAGTGCAAAATTGGCTGCCCTGGCTGGGGATGATGGGAAATGTAATATAACATCTATTGAGGTAGAAGACAGCTGGTGTATGGCTCAGTCAGGTTTATCCATCACCTGTGCTCCATGGCTAAGCACGGCTGATTTCATATGAAACAGAACAAGCATGTGAACATGCTTTATTCTGTTGCATCTGAAATCAGCTGTGCTTAGCACAGGGCACAGGTGATGGATGAACCTGTCTTGGCCACAGGATGAGCTGAAATTTGCAATCAAAATAGCAGGCCGGGAAATCAAATGCTGCCTTAGCTGTCAGTTTACCACTCGCTCCCTTTGTCTCAGGTGAGCTGCCTACCTTAACAAGCTAAGAGTTCCAGGCTATATGCTTGCCCCAGAATTGGGATCTATTGGAAGAGATCATTTTTATTTATTCATTTATTTATTTTTTAATTATACCCCGCTCTTCAGCCACAAGGCTATCAGACCAGCTTACAAATTGTTTTTAAGCAATAGCAATTTACACATCTACACTGCATTAAGCAGTTTCCAATGTGTGTTAGCTAATTGCCCCCATAAGCTGGGTACTCATTTTATCGACCTACGAAAGGATGGAAGGCTGAGTGAACCTTGCAGCCCTCTGGAATCAAACTTGCAACATGGTGACTTGCAGTACTGGCATTTAACCACTGCACCACCAGGGCTCTTGTGTCCCACCAGTATGGGACTGTGTCCCACCAGTATGGGAAATGTACTGTGGGAGGAAGGCCTTCTTTGCAGTGGCACCTCAGCTGTGGAATTTCCTCCCTCTGGACACCAAGTCAAAACTTGGCTTTTTCTTTAACACTTTCTGACCTAACTGACTCCATCCAGGCTGCATATGTCTTAGGGTTGCACTATTTAAAATTGTTTTTAAAGAGAGTCTTGGTACCCTGGTGGCGCAGTGGTTAAATGCCTGTACTGTAAGCCATCACATTGCCAGTTTGATCCCAGAAGTCTCCCAGGTTCACTCAGCCTTCCATCCTTTTGTAGGCTGGTAAAATGAGTACTCAGCTTGTGGGGGCAATTAGCTAACACACATTGGAAACCACTTAATTCGGTGTAGATGTGTAAATTGCTATTGCTTAAAACAATTTGTAAGCCACTCTGGGAGTCTTTGTGGCTGAAGAGCAGGGTATAAATAAATAAATAAATAAATTTTAACTGGGTTTTAATTGTCTGGTTTTTAATTGATAAACTATTTAATTTTTTGAAAATCTTTTAAATTATTGTTGTCATTTATAGTTTTAAGTTCGTTTTATTATAAGCCACCCTGAGATCTCTGGATATAAGGTGGGATATAAATATTTTAATAAATAATAAATATCTTTCCTCTCCCTGACCTTTACCTTTGAGGAATGAGCAGAGCCCAAAGTATGCTCTTCCATATTGGTTCCATGAGTCTATTCCTGTTCCTTCAGTCATTCCCCTGGGCAAACTTAATTGGTCAAGCCACTAATCTCTCACATCAGTTTTCATGAACATCAGGAGTCAACAAAATCCCCAATTAATATTTCAGTGCCGCTTCCATGCAATATACATGGATCGCCAATATGAATAGCAGTTTTGCTCATCATTAATATCTGATGAATGAAAGGAAGGCGGTGGGAACCCCCTACGTCTAGCTTTTGTGCGTGATGGATCTGGAGTACTAACGGCACTAAACTACCAGTTACTTCAAAGGTGAATAATGTGCTCCTTTAGTGTTGGCACTCTTTGACATTTAGAGAAGCACGTGGATTGCAGCTTGGAATGATTTCATTCGGAGAAGGAGTTTTCCTTATTATAGAAATACCATAGCAACCCCTCAGACAGCAGCTTTGTGGGTGTGAATATACATATACTCTCTCGTTAAAATTTAAAGAATCTCTTGGGTTAAGAATAAGCAGGAGTGAACTGGGGCAGCCAGGACTGACAGTGGAAGCTGAAGACGGCATATGCGTATATAAATAAACCATGGAGACAGCTGTTTGTGGTCTGCTTGCCTTATAATGTATGAAGAAGGCAATCCAAACTTCTCTGCCCAGATACAGGATAGTTGTTCATTTTGATAAAACACATACCTTCCACCTGTCCTAATTTAGCAGGGACAGACCCAATGAATCCTCTGTTGTCCCACCTTTTGAGCTGCTTTTAAACTGTCCCAGTTTCTCTCTCCTCCTGCTTTCTTCCTTTATCCTCAGTTTATTTCAGTTGCTGCAATCTGAGTTGAAAGTGCAAAATTAGTTTGGTCTCAGTTAATTCAGTGGCTGGAGGGAGAAGAGAGGAGGGGCAGTAATCTTGTCCTTCCCTGTAGGTTCAGGCAAAAGCAAGCCGCTGCAGTCTCTCCTAGCTTGTGTGTTCTTCCTCATTATTAACTTTTGCCACCTTGACCCCGCTCTGAGGTTTCTTGGCCACAAGTGTCCTGGTTTTCATCTGTGAAATATTGGAGGGTATGAAAACAGGGATATCGGAGTAAGGTATTCAGTACAGCAGCTCTGTTGCAGGAAATTTCCCAACGGTGGTTCCATTTACCTCCTAAAGCATAAGAGAGTGGGGTATATGGGCTAATGGAAATTGTTCCTCCCGCCCTCTCTCTGCTTGGATTGTACAGTGGTTTTCAAACTGTTGGCTTTCATGAGGACTAGTTTGCTTACATGTTATGAAGGATGATGGATGTGAGGTAAGGATGTGAGGTCAGACCTTTCTCATATCAGACTCTTGTAGTGACTGTTGTTCAGTGTAAACTGACATTGTGCCCAAGGCCCTACCACAGACTCTGGAAACATTGTTTTAAAAAGTTCTGGTCCTAGAATTGAAGTGGAAAACTGATACTGAAGTAAAATTCCCAGAGGAGTAGCTGATAAAAACAGCAAAGAGGCACCTTGAAACAGGGATGGGAATCCTACAGCCTCCCAGTTTTTTGGATGCTGCAGTTCCCAGCACTCTTTACTATTGTGTACACAGACTAGGGCTGCTGAGATTTGCAGGCCAACAACAGTTGGAAGGCTGCATAATTTCCTACCTTTGCCTTAAAGGCTAATTTGTATTATGGCATAATGTTCTGTGCACTTTGTTATGTGCTGTCAATTCAGCTTTGACTTATGGCAACCCAATGAATGAGAATCCTCCAAGAGAACCTGTTCTTTACAATCTTGCTCAGGTCTTGGGAACTCAGGGCTGTGGCTTTCTTGATTAAGTCACAGGATCATAGAGATGGAAGGGACCACAAGGGTCATCTAGTCCAACCTGCAGGGATGCACAATTAAAGCATTCTCAAGAAATGGCCATCCAGCCTCTATTTTAAAGATCATCGAAGAAGGAGTCTCTACCACCTTTTGAGGCACTCAGATAGCTCTTAATACCATAAAATTCTTGCTAATGTTTAGGAGGGATCTCTTTTCTTGCAAATTGAACCCATTGGTTTACGTTTTGGCATCTGGAGCAGCAATTGTAGTCAACAATCAATCTACCTGTAATGCAATCTTCCTCTTTTCCTACTGCTTTCCACTTTACTGAACATTATAATCTTTAATATTTTTAACTTATGTTCAAAAGGGTTCTTAGTTACATACAATAATTTTCCAGTATAACATAAGCTGCAATAACCACATTAGTCATATGTTTCTATAAGAGTTGGTCAGATGTCCAAATATGCTGTAAGCCCCTTTGTAAATTTCATCTATACATCATTCTTTCAAATGTTGTAAGCATTGTTAGATCTTCTATCCATTAGATCACAGGGGGTGAAAAATTATCTTTCTAGTAACACAGTATCACTCTTTTAGCAGTCAAAAGAACATGAAAAATCCACTTCCATTGGCTGTTCGTTAATTTCCAAGAAACAGGTAAATAAATCAAAAGAACATGCATGTTCCCCAATATCAAGGAACTTCCCCATACCAAATTTACTTGTGTGATTACTTCCTCATAAAATGTAGCTGCTATGGGACAACTCCAAAACTTATGTGTTAAGGAAGCATTAGCAGTGTTACATCTCAAATAATCTGCTGATTTATAAAGCCCTTCTCGAATAGATGTTGTGGTGACCAATATACCCAAAAGAAAAAATTCTGCTGTATAAGATGTAGTTGGAGATTTACAGCCATAATAGTTATAGATGTTACTGATAGCCATTGATTAGTCAGAACTGGATATTCCAATTATCTATTCCATTCTTGCTGTAAATCTCTCACGACATATTTATTTATACATAACAAATTTATATACATAAATTGTTGATGTGGATACTTGGTTGGCCTCTATTAATGTCAATAATATTAAGGGAACCTCAGATGCACTTAAAGCTGCAGGGCCAAATCTAGATTGCAACAAATGTTTCAGTTGTAGATACTGACATTTAGCTAATAGAGGTAATTTAAAGTACTCTTGCAAAATTGAAAAAAAGGCAAAAACGCATCATTAACCCTATGGACTTTATCAGACACGCCAAAAACCGTATCAGAGGAATGCTACAATAACAAAAATTGACAACATTACCAGATGACGTTGCCCCTCAGGCGCTCTGGTGGTGTGGCACGGGTGTGAATAATGCGCCCCTTTTTATTGATGGCTTAGCCCGTCAATAGAAAAGGGACACAATTTTCATGCCTGCGCTATGCCCCTGGAATGCCAGAAGGACGTGGGCATCTGGTAATGTCAGCTTTGTGTTCCTGTAGCATTCCTGTGATGGGGTTGGGGATGCGGTTTTGTGCCACGCCCCCCCCCCCATGTCTGATAAAGTCCTAAGTATCTGATTTAAGGTAACAAACCCACTATTCACCCATCCCTTCCGTAAAAATGGTTCGAATCAAATGGTTCAAATTCAAATTCAGTCAATTTGGCACGAGCATGTGGGTCACATTTCAATCGATGAGGCAAAATTTGCCGCACAGTCCTAACTGCTGAAATTGTTGGCAAAACAATATCTTTGTTAATAAAAAATGAGAACCAAATACTGTCCATTTAAATAGAGGTGCCAGAAATGAAGACTCCAAGGTTGATCGTGGTGGAAAAATCCTTGCAAGGATACTCCTTAACAGATTAGTTCCTGCTATTGCAGAAGAACTTCTTCCTGAAAGCCAATGTGGCTTCAGAGCCAATAGGAGTACTACAGATATAGTATTTGCCCTTAGAAAACTGCAAGAGAAATGTAGAGAGCAGAACAAGGGTCTCTATGTAATATTTGTTGACCTCACCAAAGCCTTCGACACCGTGAGTAGAAAAGGTCTGTGGCAGATCCTGGAAAGACTAGGATGTCCCCACAAATTCCTTAAAATGATTATCTTGCTACACGAGGGCCAGCACGGTCAAGTCAGATATGGCGATGCTCTTTCAGACCCCTTTCTAATAACTAATGGAGTGAAGCAAGGTTGTGTTCTTGCTTCAACTTTATTTATAATCTTCTTCAGCATGATGCTCCAAAGGGCTACGGCAGAGCTTGAAGAAGAAGACGGCATCTATATACATTACCGTACTGATGGTAGCTTGTTTAACTTAAGCCGTCTGAGGGCTCGCACCAAGATTCTAAACTATCTAGTCCGTGAGCTGCTCTTCACTGATGCTGCTGCCCTTGTTGCCCACACAGAAGCAGCTCTGCAGCGCCTAACGTCCTGCTTTGCAACAGCTGCAGAGCTGTTTGGTCTGGAAGTCAACCTGAAGAAAACGGAAGTTCTTTACCAGCATGCACCACAGGACGAACACCATCATCCCCACATTGCCGTCGGCAAATCTGTACTTAAGTCCATTCAGCAGTTCACCTACCTGGGAAGCATCATCTCCTCAGATGCCAAGATTGACAGAGAGATCAATCACAGATTAGCAAAGGCATATAGTGCATTTGGAAGACTTTACAAAAGAGTCTGGAGTAATAAACACCTGAGGCGAAGCACAAAAATCAGTGTGTATAGAGCCATTGTACTGTCTATCCTCCTTTATGGATCTGAAACATGGGTCACCTATTGCCACCACTTACGACTCCTCGAACGCTTTCATCAGCACTGTCTATGCACAATCCTAAAAATACACTGGATTGACTATGTGACAAATGTTGCTGTCCTTGAGCAAGCAGAGATCACCAGCATTGAGGCCATGATATTGAGAACATAGCTGCGCTGGGCAGGGCATGTTTCTAGGATGGAGGACCATCGCCTCCCAAAAATACTACTCTACGGTGAACTCGCCACAGGTCAACGTAAGAGGGGCGCTCCAAAAAAGCGATACAAGGACTCTCTGAAACAACATCTCAGGCTCGGCCAAATTGATCACCAACAATGGTCTGCCCTGGCCTCACATTGGGAGGCATGGAGATGCACTATCCACAATGCTGCAGCCTTATTTGAGAACTCACGCCGAAAAAGTCTTGAAGAGAAACGACAATACAGAAAGAATCACAATCCAGAAACATCACCCAAGGAGACCTTCTGCTGTGCTTTCTGCAACCAGACTTGTCTGTCTCAGATTGGCCTTTTTAGTCATCAGCACGCTTTCAGAAAGTGCGGGATGAGCCCTTCCTGAATCTTCATTTGCGAAGAAAAGCCAGAGGAGGGACTTACTTAAATGGATATGTCAAAAATTAATACAAGATAACAGGTATGCCTAATGGTATATAAGAAGATCTGGAAGGCTGAACCCTCCCTCTTTGATTGGAATTTGCATCCTTTTCACTGAAATTCTAGGACAATATACAGTAATCTTTTCCATTGAGTTGTTATCTCATGATATGTCCAAAGTTTGATAGTCTCAATTTACTAATTTTGGCATTTGATTTGCTCTTAGACCTATTTATTTGGGGGGTTTTGGTAGCCTTTTTCAGCACTACATCCTACCTTATCAGATGCATGATGCGTTCATAGAATCATAAAGCTGGAAGAGACCATTAGGGCCATCCAGTCCAACCTCCCGCCTTGCAGGAATACACCATCAAAGCACCCCCAACAGATGGCCATCCAGCTTCTGTTTAAAAATCTCCAAAGAAGGAGACTCCACCACACTCCAAGGCAGTGCATTCCACTTCCGAACAGCTCTTACCATCGGGAAGTTCTTCCTAATGTTTAGGTGGAATCTCTTTTCCTGTAGTTTGATCTATTGCTCTGTGTCCTAGTCTCTGGAGCAGCAGAAAACATACTTCCTCCCTTTTCAATATGACATCCTTTCAATTATTTAAACATGGGTTATCATGCCACCTCTTAACCTTCTCTTTTCCAGGCTAAACATTCCCAGCTCCCTAAGCTGCTCCTCATAGGGCATGGCTTCCAGACCTTTCAACCTCCTCTAGACATGTTCCAGCTTCTCAATATCCTTCTTGAATTGTGGTACCCAGAACTGGACACAATATTCCAGGTGATGTTTGACCAAAGCAGAATAAAGTGGTACTATTACATCCCTTGATCCGACACTATACTCCTATTGATGCAGCCCAGAATTGCATTTTTGGAATGGCTTTTTTTAGCTGCCATATCACACTGTTGGCTCATCTTCAGCTTGTGTTCTATTATCCACAGTTTCACATATCTATGGTAAGTCTTCAGCTACAGGGTGGGGTGGGGGGAACAACCTGTAATTACTAAAAGGACTTGAGACTGTTAAACTAATTACAGTAGAACCCCCATATCCACTGATTCATTATCCACTGATTCAATTATCCACAGGACACAAAACAGCATACCTACCATAGAGGTTTCCTAGAAAATGTGTCCTCTCTGCCATTTTCTAGGTCCTCCAAGTCAACTCCATGGTATTTTAAACCAGAAGTCCCATTATTTTCAATGGTATTTGCTATTATCCATGGTTTTTAGTGTCCACGGGGGCCCTCAGAATCAATCCTCAGCAGATACGGGAGTCCTACTGCAATCAGCTAAATGTTGTGACTCAACAATACAATTAATACATTAAGGGTAAAATTTTCTTTTATTGTTAATTCTCTTTCTTAAACAATATTTGCCACCAAACGTCAACCTGGAATCAAAGCACCTTAAGTCTGGACCTTTACACCTATTGTCAGAGCAAATCTAGCCCTAGAGGGGAATTAGGTTTCCTGGGTTGATGGTCCTGCCCTGCTTCTAGGTCTTGACAGGTGCCTTTAAGGGCACAGCACCACAGAGAGGAGTACTTATTGCAAAAGAAAACTTCTTAGATGGTGAATCATAACTTATTTATGTCTCTTGAATGGAGGGAGCGGGCAGATTCATCCCCAAAGGTCACACAGAGAAGATACAGGTAGAGCCATTCTCCAATTAACAGGAGAAGCTATACTGTAACTTATAGCTTCATTCTGGAGGCTAAGACATGCCTCTTTAATGGTTGCGTAGATGAGGGGATTTCAACAGGTGCTATTTGTCATGCAACAAGCAATGCCTACTAAAATTCCCTCTCCTACACAACGATTAAAGGTATAGGAGCCGTCTCCAGTTTTACATCTGACAACCCTATCAGGGATGTAGCTGGGGCAGGGGAATGAACGCATTGACCACCAAATAAGAATTCTGTCCCTCAGATGAAAATTTATTTCAGTGCCCAATACTCTAACATTGCAGAAATTGAGACACTAAAGATCACACACACTTAGAAGCCTTTCATTTCTTGTGTTTGCATTCCCTTAGTGACTTTGTCTGTCCTTTTTCTTTGGATGCATGCTAGAAAATGTAAGGGTTGAAGGAACATTTCATTTGGAGGCTAGATTCTTTGTGGGGAGAGGGACAATAGAGTGAGAGAAGCTATGGCAGGCAGAGCTCCATCTTGCCCCAGCCCAGAAGAAGAATGGCCCGCCCTTCATCCCAACTGCCATTGCCCTGGCCAAGGAGGGAGAGAAGCTATGGCAGGCAGAGCTCCATCTTGCCTTGGCCCAGAAGCGGAATGGCCCTCCCTCCATCCCAACTGCCATTGCCCTGGCCAAGGAGGGAGAGAAGGAAAGGCAGGCAGAGCTCCGTCTTACCTTGGCCCAGAAACAGAACGGTCCTCCCTCCATCCCAACTGCCATTGCCCTGGCCAAGGAGGGAGAGAAGGAAAAGCAGGCAGAGCTCCATCTTACCTTGGCCCAGAAACAGAATGGTCCTCCCTCCATCCCAACTGCCTTTGCCCTGGCCAAGGAGGGAGAGAAGAGAATTCTAGACTTAATCCCTTCCCTTACTGCCATCCCCTTTCCTTTTGTATCATGTCTTCATTAGATTGTAAGCTTGAGGGCAGGGAACTGTTTTGTTGCTCTTTTTCTTGTTAAGCGCCATGTACATTGATGGCGCTATAGAAATAAAAGATGATGATGATGATGATGATGATGATACCTGTATTCCCTCTAAAATATCAAAGACACCTAACTGCCCTAAAGGCACCAGATCCCATCTGATCTTGGAAGCTAAGCAGAATCAGCCCCGGTTAGTACTTGGATGGGAGACTGCCAAGGAATACCAGGAGATGTAAACAGAGGAAAGAACTGGCAAAAACACCCCTGAGTATTTTTTGCCTAAGAAAACCCTATGAAATTCATGGGGTCGCCATAAGCCAGCAGGTGATTTGAAGGCACATACAGGCAGACCCTACTACAATCCAGCAGGTAGTTATCATTTTTACTCTACCCTACACAAGTCTCATCTACTCTGGCTGTCCAACCTGGGATGGGAGCATGGCACAGCTGGATTCTTTTCTACATGTCAGAAAAAGTGTCACTTCCTCAATTTTGTAGGATCAAACCACTGTTAAACGCACAGAATCAGGGCAAGGAAGTGACAAATACCAGCAAAGCTCCCTCCATCATGCCAGTCCTCATGGCAGTACCTAACCAAGTATTTCACACTTGCACACATGGGAAAGATCCTTTCCCCAGATGGCCTTCTGCGAGCCTCACTTATTAAAACTCCCAGCAGGCTGTCAGGGAAGACTCTCCAGACATACATACTCTCAGCATTTCACAGATGAAAACTGGGACATATGTGGCAGAGCAACATCTGATTGTGGTCAAGATAGCAAAAGTTATTAATGAGGAAGATCATGCAGGCTTTTGCCTGAGCCTACTGGGAAGGTATGTTCCTTCCTCTCCTCTCCTCTCCTCTCAGTTTTGCACTTTGGAGATTTTCAGACAGGCAAAAATCTCCCCTTGCCGCGCGAGCAGCCTCCCGAAACTGCTGCGCGGCAAGGGTCTTTTTCGGACCGCGCTGTGCCTGTGGCGAAACCGTCCGTGTCACTTCCGTGAAGCTTGGGACGGCTCCACGTCATATTTCAAGCACGGGCAGCCTCCGTGATTGAAATATGGCGCGGAGCCGTCCCAAGCTTCACGGAAGTGACACGGACGGTTTCGCCACAGGCACAGCGCGGTCCGAAAAAGACCCTTGCCGCGCAGCAGTTTCGGGAGGCTGCTCGCGCGGCAAGGGGAGATTTTTGCCTGTCTGAAAATCTCCTTTGATCTCAGTTTGCAGAAATTGGAGTAAGCTGGGGGGGAAGTGGAGGAGGAAAGAGAAGTTGACACATTTTAAAAGCCACTGAAAAAGTGGGATGACAGAGGGTTAATAGGGACTGTCCCTTCAAATTTGGACAGTTGGAGAGTATGGGGTTGTCTAAAGGGCAAAAATACTCCTCACAAAATGTGAGGAAAATATGGTCTGTCTTAATGGGATTCCACATCATTTCAACATATTGGGAAGGAGGGGGGCCAAAACCGCTATATACTGCACAGGAAAAGCCTTTGCGGCTTTTCCTGATGTTTTTTAAAAACAGCAGAGGTGATGCACATTCCTGCTCATTGGGACAAGTGATTCAATTCGATTCACTTTCCCTGTACGAGTGGAAGATGAAAACTGATTGGTCAGACATGCGTGGGGGCAGAGCTTGGTAACAAGGCAAGCACCCGGAGCTGCCATGTTGGATTTTTGCCTTAGCGCATGAGCATTTAGGCAATAAAATGGCTTG
Source organism: Gambelia wislizenii (assembly GCA_030847615.1). NCBI lineage: Eukaryota > Metazoa > Chordata > Lepidosauria > Squamata > Crotaphytidae > Gambelia > Gambelia wislizenii. Next base: position 429,743,235 of record JAUMIR010000002.1, on the reverse strand, counting down.
CTCTTGTTTGCTTTTTTGTTAAAGCAAAAGGTCACTCTTTCACACCTTGGATATGGATTTAAAAAAATACTGTCCAGCAGCAGCAAATTTTAAAACACGAGTAATTCATTTGTGACCACCACCTTGATTCACGGGCATGCCCATTTGCACAGCAAACATGGATAGCTTTGCATGTCTGCAATCTGCCAAAAAAAAAAAAAAAACCCATTAAGACAAATAGCAGCTGCGGCGAATTGCCATTACTGTGGAGCAATCCACATTTTTTTTTAACCTCGTATAGACAACCCCTGTGTCACTGCATCTGTCTGTGCAGTGTGCCTTCAAGTTGTTTCTGACTTATGGCAACCCCCTCACAGGATGTTCTTGGCAAGATTTGTTCAGAGGGGGTTTGGTTTTCCCTTCCTCTGAGGCTGATGACAGAAGGTTAATGTGCAGGACTGGACTGAATGTAGTCCCCCACCACAGGTAGCCTGATGACCACTGCTCTAGGCAACAACTGATCTAGAATAATGCAAAGGCAGTAGCAATATCTCCCTTCTCTTCTAATTTGCTTGGCCAAGCATGCCTTCCCTCAGAGCTGCAGTCTTTATTGTCAAACATATTAACTGTCTTGCATCTAGTGTGAAATTAATATTTGGCCTATTAACGAACGAAGGAGAACAAATGCCTCTTGCATGCTCAAACCAATTCTCTTTGGTTGAGGCCTGTCACAAAGCAAACCATCTGGCACATAAGCGCACCAGTGTGAGCAGAAGAAATGAAAAGATGCTGACAAGGGTGAGTTGTGGAGCAAATTTTGCCTGACGTGATTTTATTTCTTTTTCTTTTCAGTTTGAGGAGGGAAAAGGGGAAGGTGTCTCGTACAATGAAACATCTGAGGAAAAATATGTGAGGAATTTTGGCAGAAGCTGACAGAGTTTAAGTGAGACTAGCCACAATTCTCAGGGGGATTTTGCACATCCCTTGTCATCAGCTTTTCTTTTAAAATTCTCTTTGTGATTTTAACAGCAGCCAGCCTAACAGATCACCTGCTTTTCATGGCATGGAGCTTTAACTGCAAAGACAAAGAAACAGGCCCAATAAAACCACTGGTCCGGTCCAATCATTGGTCAGAGGGAGGCATGTGCCTCAGGTGGCAGGTCCTGAGGACAAGGGTGGCAGGCACCCAATCATTCCTCTCAAGTCCTTCACCTGTCAGCCATCAAGCTCATAGGATGACCTTGGGCCAGTCATCACATCTCAGCTTAACTTCACAGGGTTGTTGTGAGGCTCAGCTGCAGGGAGAACATACATGCCACCTTGAGCCCCTTTGAGGAAAGATAAGATATAAATGTAATTTTTTTAAAGGTACCATACTGCCTCTACCTTTCTTCACAATGTTTTGAAAACACTAATTTCATAAATTATTGTTATGGACATGTTTGAATTGAACCTTCAGGAGCTGGTTTGAGAGGGCAGCACACAAGGACAATTGGGACAATCAATTTGCTCCGGTGCACGTTCACGATAAGAGCAGAAATGGAAAGCTGATTGGTTAGATGTGCGCAGGCGGTGGTGCTTGCTAACAAGGCAAGCACCTGAAACCGCCATGTTGGATTTTTGCTGTAGCAATCATGCACTAAAGCGACAAAACAGCCTCCCCCCCCCCATTTATTTAAGCAGAATATCGCACTTCTGCACCTTGGATAGGCTTTTTTTTTTTAAATACTGTTTGGCAGCAGCAACTGTTGACAATAAAAATGCTAGTAATACACTTGCGCTTGCCATCTTGATTCACAGGCATGCCCGTTTGAACAACAAACACAGATAAGTTTTCATGCCTGTGATCTTGCCAAAAAGTTATTGAGACAAATGAAAGCTGCTGTGAATTGTCATTAGTGTGCATCAATCCACATTTTATATCCTTGTATAGACAAGCCCTAAGTTCTACTTTGGACAACCTCACCTGGAATCTTGTGTCCAGTTCTGGGCACCACAGTTTGAGAAGGATATCAGCAAACTGGATCCAAGCAACCAAAATGATAAAGGGTCTGGAAACCACACTCTTCTGAAGAAGAGAAGATAGGGAGGTGGTAGAATTGTTGTTGATGTGCACCTTCAAGTCATTTATGACTTACGGCAACCCTAAGGCGACCATATCAAGGGGTTTTCTTGGCCAAATTTGTTCAGCGGGGGGGGGGTATCATTGCCTTCTTCTTAGACTGAGAGAATATGACTTGCCCAAGGTCACTCAATGGGTTTTATTACTGAGTGGGGATTTGAACCCTGATCTCCTGGCATCCTTTTAATACTTAAAAAAAAACAACAGCATGTGAAATATGCATTCCTGCTCATTGAGACAAGCAATGCGAATTGATGCGCTTTCCCGATATGAGAGGAAGTCAGGAGATGATTGGTCAGATGTGTGTAGGGGCAGAGTTTGACGGTAAGGAAAGCACCCAGAACCGCCATTTTGGATTTTCGCTGTGGTGATCGTGTGCTACAGTGAGAAAATAGCCTTTTTTAATTTGCTTCTTTGTTAAAGTGGAAGGTTGTGCTTTTACACCTTGGATACTGTTTTAAAAAAACCCTGTTTGGTGGCAGCAACTTGAGGTAAATATAAACATGAGTAATTCACTCATCCCTGCCAACTTGATTCACAGATATGCCTGTTGGAACAGCAAAAGTGGATAGCTTTGCATGCCTGTGATCTTCAAAAAACCCTGTTGAGACAAATAGAAGCTGCTGCGAATTGGCATTACTGCGTACCAGTCCACATTTTATTGCTTCATATACACAAGCCCTGAGATTCCTCCCCCCAGAACTGGAAAAGAAGGTCCAAGGACCTGAGATATAGGAAACCAATCTGATGAGGATGGTCTCTGCTTCAGCTATCCATGCTCTAGGGCAGTGGTAGGAACAGTGAGGCCTTCCAGAGGTCATAGAATCATAGAATTGCAGAGTTGGAAGAGACCACGAGGGCCATCCAGTCCAACCCCCTGCCACCTGGTCATTAGACTGCAACTCCCAGCATTCCTCACCATCAAGAGTTGCAGTTCAACCATATCTGGAGGGCTGCATTTTGCCCACCTCTGCTGAACTGGGGTCCAGGCTGGATTACTGTAATGCCCTCACTTTATATAAGGCTGCTTTTAAAGATGGTTCAGAAATGTCAACTGGAGTAAAAAGTTGGATGGTTCAGAAATGTCAACTGGAGCAAAAAAACAAAACAAAAAAAAAACACCCTCCAGCACTGGTAAGTGCATATCCTCCAACATTTCACAGGTAAAAACTGAGACATGTATGACCAAGTAACATTAGAGTGTGATCAGGATGGCAAATGCTAGGAGAGGCTGCATCAATTTGCTTTTGCTTGAGCCTACTGGGAAGGACAAGATTCCTCCTTGCTCTGTCCTCTCCCTTCTGCTGAGTTAACTGCGTGCAAACTGCTTTTGCACTTTGAACTCCATTTGTAGTAATTGAAATAACCTGAGGACAAAGAGGTAAGTGTGAGTAAGAGAGAGAAAAGAGGTATTTTTAAAAAGCAGGTGGACATTGTAAGTGGGACATTGCAGGATTAATTGGACTGCCCCTACCAAATCAGGACAGTTGGAGGGTATGCAGATGCTAGGTGAATGGACCATGTCATGTCTGGTTCCCTGTACATTTTCACACCCACTTCAAAGTGCTGATGTTGGATATTAAAACCTGAAACTGTCTGGGTCCAGGTTATATGAAGGGCTGCTTTCATCCATACCAACCTCTCCACATTCTGAGATTAGCACCAGAGGCCCTATTTGTGGGTGCACCTGTTAGAACAATTGGCCTGGTGGGCCCAAAGGACAGAGCTTTCTTGGGTTTACCCTCATCCTGTAGAACTCTGTTCTAATTAACATCCGCCAGTCCCCATCATTGCAAGAATTCAAGTAGGCTGTGTTGACTTCTCTCTTAGCCCATAACTGAATTGGTTCAACCTTACACCAGAGAATGGGAGCCTCTACCTGCACCCCTGGCCTAATCTAGTCAGCCAAGGCTCACCATCTGGTCCTCAGACAGTCCTGGGGAGACATTTCCATCTCCCCAAACTATACACACCAATATGGTGAGATTCTGCTATACGCCACAGGCTTTCTCAGATGAGAGGGCAAAAGAACCATGAAAATCCCACTGTTATCTCTGATCAGCAATCCCCAAGGTCAGGAATGTAGTTCCTGATACCATTAGGCCCTCAGATGTCTTGGGGATCTCCCCAAAGAAGCTTGCCACCCCTGCTATAAATCTTTCCAAAATAAATAAATGATGACAGCTTATAGCAATACTTCTGCTATGTTGCCTCTAAGGGTTTATTCACACACTGCACAGTGATACCAGTTTCATGTTGATTTAACTGCAATGGCTTCATTTTATGGAATTCTGGGATTTGTAGTTTAGTGAAGGGTACTTGGAATTATCTATGCTAGAGTACACTCTCAAGAACTACAGTACTAGAGCTTTCTGGCCCAGAATTCAAAGTATCTCTCAAAATTACAAACCCCAAGATTCCATAGAAGAGAGCCACAATAGTTATAGTGGGATAAAAACTGCTATAATTGTGCAGTATGGATACCATATGAGACATTTAAAGAATCTGTCTCTGTACCTACAGAAAAGTCAATTCTGAAATATTACCTTCCAGTGGAAATGAGAAGAACATTTATTGAAGTGATTCCAAGTGAGGCTAATTCTACTTTTGCTGAGCCAGAAACATTGAATTTTGATTCTTTGGTGAATAATGATGTTAGCAAAGATCAGTTGGGACATCAGTGCTCCATACCTGGCTATATTCATTAACTTTCTCTACTGACTCTCTTGAAGAAGTCAGTGGAGGCAAGGCCCAAGATGAAAGGATAACTGAAATATCCTTTCTAGCATTGTTACCATTGTTGGTAGAGATGCAATTTTAACAGTAAAGAGGAGACAGTCTCACAGCTCTCTGCTATTTCTGGGGACAAGAAAAGCAGCATCTAGTCATGAATAATGATTGTTCTTGTCGCTTTGTGTTTATTACCTCACCATTTTTTTAAAAAGTGCTATATTTCATTTTGGAATACTCCCCCAGCCCTTTCATTTCCTCCATGGGAGTGGGGGTACTTTGAGACCCATCCACGATATCACAATCTATATGGGGGAATTATTAGCTCAAACAGAATGCCTGCAAGAGGAGGGTGACTGCGAGGACCTTTTCACCTAAGTATACCAGTACCAACTGCAGAGAACTCCAGTTAAAAGTGAAATAAAGTATTTTTATTGGAAATAGCACAAAAAGCATTCACACACACAACACATGTTCCTAATAACCACACAAGGCTATTGAGGAGTAAGGCAGAAAGACTGGATAGAGGGACAGATTTGGGGGAAATAGGGCAATAGTTACCAGCCTTGAAGAGCGAAGTCTTCAGACAGAAGTCTGAGGGTGGCACTGGATGTTCAGATCCAGGAGCGCACAGAGAAAGAGAGTGGCTGGGTTCGTCCACAGTGACATATCTTTCTATTGTTGGGGAAATTATATTTATACCCTGCTTCATATCCTGAAGGGGTACTCTGGCTAGGACAAGGCCTGGATGGTTTTCCTACCAGGTAAACAAAGGAAACCAAAACTTTAACTGATTGCTCTTAATGGCTGAGAGATAGGAATTGATGGGTTTACGACAACCTCACAATGCAGGACAGGAGGGGGGTTCTGAGGTGAGATTTCCTTGGGACTGGAGTTGGAAAGGTCACTTAATTGTTAGGTTGGATGACTGAGTGCCCAAGAAGGAATTAGCAACATACCTCCTTAATGGCTTTTGTTAGCAAGGGGCTTCCACACAATCCTAATATGGGCTTGCTTTGACAAAATAATTCTAAGACACACTCCAGATCCTTGTGACCTCCATCTGACCTCTTTTTGGATCACCCTGGTCAACTTGACCCCTAGAAGTGTCCAATATTTCCAGTTAAGAGATATCATAGGGAGGGGGTAACAGAGCATGCAAACAGTCTGTTTTTCTTCAAAGCCCCATGTATGTGAGCCACAGTCATTTTCCTCCTTCATTGAGAGCAATGCCACTGGTGCAACTGAACTTGTGCAACAAGGAGCAGCCAAGGCCCTACAATGAAGAGAATGTCATGTATTATTGACAATATAAAGAACAAGAGAATGGTGGGAGGAAAAAGGGTGCTGAGAATAAAAGATGTGTTTGGTTCTGGCTGTCCACAGGCCTCTTCACTAAATGAAGATAAACTAGCTTCTCAGGTCTAAGGCACAGAATGAAAACATTTAAAATCCCCATTTACAACCACGAGGCAGGGGGGCTGCGGTCATGTATCTGTCTCTGGTGATAGGTGACAGAACATAATTACTACAGTATTTCCAAGCTGAATTAGTTTTCTTTTCTTTAACTGCATTAGTCAAGGTTTGTGCTTAAAAAAAGGTTCTTGTTGCACAGAAGATAGATGGCTATCTCTATTTCTAATGCTCAGGTTGAATATACTCCATCAATGGGAGGATAGTGTCTAGATTGAGGGAAGTAATAGTGCCACTTTGTTCTGTTTTGGTCAGACCTCACCTGGAATACTGGTCCAGTTCTGGGCACCACAATTTAAGAAGGATATGGACAAGCTGGAACATGTCCAGAGGAGGCCGACCAGTATGGTGGGAGGTCTGGAAGCCATGCCCTATGAGGAGCGGCTTAGGGAGCTGGGCATGTTTAGTCTGGAAAAGAGAAGGTTGAGAGTGGACATAATAGCCATGTTTAAATATTTGAAGGGATGTCACACTGAGGATGGAGCAAGCTTGTTTGCTGCTGCTCCAGAGACTAGGGACTTTTTCAAATAGTTGAAAAAACCCACAAGGAGGTCGGGAGAAGAACAGGGCTGTGGTGCTTACACAGCCCCGTCCTCCTCCTGTCCTCCTCCTGTCCTCCTCCTGACCTTCCACCGCTTTTTACTGATGGAGGTTTTCTGTCAACAAAAAGAGGCTGCAGCAGCATGGGGGAAGGTAGAGAGGAGGACTGAGGAGGACTGCATTGTCTGAAATGGGGCTATGTAAGCGCCACAGCCCCGTTCTTCCAACCTCCTCATGGGTTTTTTCAATCGATTGAAAAAGTCCTAGGACAACGTGAGAGCAATGGACTCAAACTACAGGAAAAGAGATTCCATCTAAACATTAGGAAGAACTTCCTAATGGTAAGAGCTGTTTGGCCATGGAATGCACTGTCTCAGAGTGTAGTGGAGTTTCTTTCTTTGGGGGTTTTTAAACAGAGGATGGATGGTCATCTGTCGGGGGTGCTTTGTTCATGTATTCCTGCAAGGCAGGGGGTTGGACTGGATGACCCTTGTGGTCTCTTCCAACTCTATGATTCTATGATTCCATGAATACCAGAATAAATTGCCTTATGAGGAAAGACTTAGGGAGCTGGGTATGTTTAGCCTGGAAAAAAGACGGTTAAGGGGCAATAGGATAGCCCTATTTAAGTATTTGAAGGGGTGTCACATTGAGGATGGAGCAAGCTTGTTTTCTGCTGCTCCAGAGACTAGAACACATAGCAATGGATGCAAGCTCCAGGAACAGAGATTCCACCTCAACATTAGGAGGAACTTTTTGACAGTAAGAGCTGTTCAGCAGTGGAACACACTCCCTCAGAGTGTGGCATGGTCTCCTTCCTTGGAGGTCTTTAAACAGAGGCTGGATGGCCATCTGTCAGGGATGCTTTGATCGTGATTTCTTGTGTGACAAGGGGTTGGACTGGATGGCCCTTGTGGTCTCTTCCAACTCTACAATTCTATGATTCCATGATTCTATGAATTAATTGAGTTCTTAACTCTGTGTAATAATGAAGCCAGCATGGTCTGGTGGTTTGAACATTGGGCTATGCCCTTGGAGAACTAGGGTTTGCATCTCCGTTTGGCCACAGAAACCCACTAGATGGCCTTGGGCAGGTCATACTGTCTCAGCCTCAGAGGAAGGCAATGGCAGTATCCCTCTCCACAAATCTTGCCAAGAAAACCCTGTGATATGGTTGCCATAAGTCAGAAATGACAAGCTATGGTCTGCCAGTGGTATGTATCTGCTGAACTGTGATAGTTTCATGTGTGCATCTGTGCACCTAACTCTAAAAAAAGAAAGAAAGAAAAACAGAAACTTCAGTCCAAACAGGAGATTATAGAGAGCCAAGAAATATGTATGCTTCCGTGGTAGTTTCCTAACTGCATGAACGGGTTAATCTGTTCTTTGCCTGCCTCCAGTTTCTTATGCTGTTCCCTGCCAGGAGGAACTGCTGTAATATTAAAAGTGCAGTTTAGGAGGCAAAAGGGAACACTAAGTGGAGTTGCCAGTTTCTGTTAGTGTGTTCTGGGTAAGACAATACATACCACCCAATATTTTACAGATGAAAACTGGGACATGTGGCCAAGCAACATCAGAGTTTGGTCAATATGGCAAAAGTTATTAATGAGGAAAAATGCACAAGTTATGGGCTTGTTTAGATGGGCTATTTATCCCAATTCCCCCCTGTCTTAGAGCCCTGCAGTCCAAATGATGCATCCCTATGCTGGTCCCATGTCAGCCCCCATCCTGTTCCGCCACCCACTGGTGCTCTGTCTCCAACAATTGACTGCATTCCTTTCCAGTCAGCACTCAGTTCAGCAAGTGTTCATAGTCAACATAGGTTGGATTGTAGCTAGCAAACAACCATTCCAAAAGATCAATAACCTTGTGGGGTACCATTCTGAACATTCCCTACATTTGTCCCAATTCCGTTAAATCTCATTCTTGCCAGGGGTGGTATTCATTAAGCAGGTGGGTGTCCACATTCCCTGCTTGAGTGTAATATGGTACTTGGTACACAGTCTAGGGGAACATTTTTGCAGTGGAGTCAGGCAAAGAAGGCTCCCCCTCCATCCCTATCAAGAATTGATTATCTTCCCAGTGTTCCTCTCTTAAAGGTTATACCTCCTTGGCTCCCTTGAGGTTAGACTGTTCCTTTCTCCCTTTCCCTCTTTCTGCTTAACTGGAGCAGGCTTCTCCCCCGAGATACCTGTCATGCCCTGCCTCCAGGACCTAGGTGTAGACTCTGACACAGACAGTGAGTGTTCAGACAGGGAGACAGAGCAACAAGAAGACATGTCAGCAGTGCCTGAGACAGAGGGTCAGACCTCCAGCAGCCACAACCCTCTGTTATGGACACAGACACAGATCTAGCAGTACCAACCCAGCAGAGCGTCATTGAGAAAAGGGGGTGTGTTTTTCCCCCAGGTAATTTTTATTACTTATTATTTGAAAACATACCATAAAACATTCCACATACTCAATATATTCACATCAACCTTCATTCTCCCATTAAAAACCATATATCCCCCAGTCTTACCATCACCAAATTATCGCCAACTAACAATTTCTCTACTTTTTCTCTATTTCCATTCATCCCACATGACTTCCTTGTTTTCTTTTCTTCCATTTTGCTTTATTCACTATTATCGTCCGCCTTTCTTCATTTCCTTTCTTTATCTTTCTATGTTTTCTGTTTCCATTACAATTTTTGTATCTATACCAGCTCTTCTACTTTAATATTTGCCTCTCCCCCCCCCCCCATCTATCTTTCAATAGTGGGTTTAATATCGCCCAATTCTCTAAGTCTTTTAATGTTTTTCTATCGTCTAATATAATTGTTAATCTTTCCATTTCAAACATGTCTAGAAGCTTCAGTACCCACTCCTTTACTGAAGGAATTCCCGGGTCTTCCAATATTTTCCATAAATTATTCTCGTGGCTGACATCATATATATTAAAACATTCCAATTTTTTTTTGAACTTGTACATCTATCTTCTCCAACATATTTAATAGATATATCTCTGGATAAGGTGGAAAATTTGTATCAAACAACTTTGTAATTATTTTATGAATTTCCCCCCAGTATTTTTCTGCTTTCTCACACTTCCACCAAATATGGTAGAATGTACCTGTAGCCTTCTGACATTTCCAACATTGGTCAGACATATTTTTATATATTTTAGCTAATCTTTCTGGTGTTAAGTGCCATCTGGTCATCATTTTATATGTGTTTTCTTTTATGTTGTTACTTCTCGTGAAGGATAGGTTTTCCCCCTAAAGTTTCTCCCATTGATCCAAGGCAATCTCATAACCAAAATTCTTTGCCCATTTTAACATATATGGTTTAATAACTTCCTGTTCTTGATTTAGCTTTAGTAATATCTTGTATATTTTGGACAGAATCTTTTTCCTACTACTTTGAACCACTCTGTCAAATTCTGTGTTTTCTATTTCAATTCCTTCTAACTTTTGATCGATTTTAAACTTCTCCTTCAGTTGCCTATATAAAAACCAGTGGTATTCAATATTTTCCCTCTGAAGTTCATCTTGGGTTTTCATTATGTAATTATTTCCTGTTCTCTTTAATAAATCTTTATATGACAACCATCTACCCTTATATAGATCCTCCTTTCTAAAGTATGCCTCATGGTTGGACAGCCACGTTGGTGTTTTTAAGCAGTTTCCTTTTATATTTTGTCCAAATTCTCAATAAAGTCCTCCTTAAATAGTGATGTATAAATTCTCTATGGACTTTTATTTTATTATGCCATAAATAGGCATGCCACCCAAACCTGGCATTAAAACCTTCTAATGCCAACAGTCTTGAGTTTTCTAGTGTTATCCATTCTAGGACCTAAGAAAAGGAGGTGTTGAGATGCTCCAAGCGTTTATAACTCAAATGCTCAGCAATCAAACAACACCAGCAGAAGGCAGACAGCCCATAAATAGCTGGGCACCTAGTTGCTGCTGAACAACCAACAGTCTTGGGGGAAGCAACATCCGTGCCTCCTGTTCCTGTTCTGCTGCCTGATAGCCTTAGACCCTGCTCTGTTTACTGGCTACACTCTTGGATCTCACATTGGACTGCTGCCTAGATTTATTGCTGGACTCTGTATAACCTGGACTGAACTGACTTCGTTGCTTTAATTTCCTTGCTGGTGAGCCACATTTTTCCCTGTGATTCTCTTGGCTTTGTAACTCCCTGCATTCCTTCCTGGACGTCTGGTCTTGTGTTGAGACCAAAACAGGACAATACCGAATTCAGTCTCCCCAGGAAGGGCTGGTTCCAGGGGAGCTGACAGAGCTGAGGAGGAGGCCAAGGAGTTGGGGGTGGGGGCAGAGAATTTGAAGCCTGTGTGTGAGGATGCAACAGCAATGGTGGGTACAAAGGAAACAAACAGCCCCCCTGACTGAATATGAAAGTGGAGGGAAATTTCCAGTTTCACACCCCGCCCAACCAAACTAACCATCAAGATGGGAGACTGGGCTTTGTGTTTCTCAGCTGCTTCTTCCCACAAAAAACAGTAATCTATTTGTCAAGGGTGATTGTCCTTGAACCCCCTCCCCCAGGGGTCACTACTCAAGCGACCCTCCCCCTCTTTTGGACCAATGTTCTCCCCTAGACTCTAACACTATAGTGTATCCGGTCCAGTTTTCCCCCCCTTGAACAAATCAATCATGTGTTTCTTTTTTATGCCGGCTGCTATAGACAGTTTCCCTTCATTCCACAATTTGCACATCAACCCCAGAGTGCTCCCTGAAGAGATGCTCTCTCCCTGGCCCATTCTTTTCTGACAGAGGTTCCATAGCTAACACATACACCACTTGTCCATGGTGTCTGCCTCAAATGGAGACAGAGGGTAAACACAACTTGGTGCACACTGGTCTGCATCCTGATGAGGCAAAAACCACAGGCCAAAGGGTGCTGCGTTGTGATCCTGGATGAGCCCCTTTAACTAAATTCTTTGCTTTAACTGGAACACCAGTGCATCCAAAGTAGGCACAGAGTTGATAAAGAAACTCTGAATCTAATCAGAAAAGAAACACACACACACACACTGTATTTTGACCAATAAGGTCAAACACAGGGCCAGTTTAAGGGCCCTGCAGCACCTGCAGCTGCAGGGGCCCCCATCATTGTGGGGGGCCTATCACAAACCTCCTCCTGCAAAAAACATTATTAGTAATAATCGGAATATCCTGTGCTGTGAATAGCTTAGCTTAGGTTAGGTTACAATGACTTGAGATAAACATATGGGCCCCCCAAAATAAAATGTTGCAGAGGGCCCCAAAATGCCTTAAACTGGCCCTGGTCAAACACCCCCACCCCTCAAGCTACACAGCAGGAGAGTGGATGAGACAAGTTTATTGAGTACCCACAAGAGTTATATAACAGGAGAGGAAACTTTAAAACAACAGCAACCCTACTGCACATGCTTGTCTTCTACTTGCGTAGCTGAGCTAAGTTTAAAAAAATCTTTATTGAATATTTTACAAATCATTACATAGTAGTTCATTTTTAGTTTGCTCCCTTTTCCACTTCCCCCCTTCTTAAACAGCTTTACAGAGGATGTATCTATATGACTCTTCATGATACATTTCCCATGATATGGGTAATAGTCATAATCAGGTTGGTTATTTCTCTAAGCCCCACTTGTTCATTAACCTTTTCAATCACCATTTTCTATTTATTTTTTCAGGTTTCTTCCTTTATCTGCCTGATGTATTTCAATCTTCTTTCTCTATGGAGATCTTCACACGGGGCCAAAATGCCCCGTTACTGCCCCGCTACCTCCTCTCCTGTTCCTGCCACGGAATAACATAAATCTTTCACACGCTCACCTTAATTCCGCAGCAGGAACGGGCTCCCCCTCCCCTTGCTGGCTGGCCATAAATGCAGCCATCGTAAGGCTGCTTTTACGACCGGCCGTCTGAAACGTTATCACATTATCACGTGATAATGCTGGACGGTAAATTTAGAAAATAAAACTCCCCCAAACATAAAATCAGTTTACCAAGCACAAAAACATTCTTTAAATCACATAATCAAAACAGGGAGGGTAAAATAAAGGGTGCCACTTTCCTGGATGTCCAGATCGTACCAGGAAGTGCTTGGAAAGGACCTCCCCTCCACGGCTGTCATTTCGGAACAGGAACGGGGCTCCTGTTCACACACGTGTGATTGCGTGATAGTGACGGAACGGGAGGTCTATTCACGATGAAAAATCGTGATTACATTGTTCTGGAACAGTCACGGGAGTAAGATGGATGCAGGACAGAATGGGGTCAACGTCGTCCGAAAGGGAAAACCTTTCCCGACCCTGTTCTGTTCCTGCCACGGGATATATAGCCTGTATGAAAATCTCCTATGAAAAATCAAATAACAGAAATTCTGCTATATATTTTTCTGGATTAGATTTACACCACTTGGATCTTTCCTTCCAACCCAGAACAATAACTGCATGTGCTGCTTGAAATATTTGCTTTGTCACATACTAATCATTCTTACTCAGCCCAATTTCTCTTAAATTAAATGTGATGCTCTTTTCTTTACTGAATGGTATACCTTTCCTAAGTATCCCATTTATTTCTTTATTTACTTCACTCCAGAATTTGTGAATGAAGGGACAGTCCCACCACATATGGATGTAAGATCCTTTAATACCACAACCATGCCAACAGTTTTGTGAACAATTACCATTTATAAAAGATAGTTGGTATGATGCTTTATATCAGTTTATGTCATCAGTTTCATTTGTTGCTTTTTTGTATTTTTATTCTTTACTCTTTATTGAGCATAGCTAAGTTAAGATATCCTGTTTGTTGTTTCATGAATGGGCCAAAACTGGTTCAGGCTATCCTTGGAGTCACATCATATCTTTATCTGCATTCAGCAGGCAAAGTTCATGGAAAGGATAAGATACAAACAAAATGTCTGCCAGGCACACAAAATGGCTTTACCCTGGTTCAGCACTTAAAGCTTACAATAGAACTGCAGGTTTAAAAAGAGTGCCTGTGCTAAAGGGGTGGACCAGAAAAATGCTAGTAGGACAACTCTCCTAACACTTTCAAAAACTGAACAAGCCTTGGTTTGACTTGGACTGAGGGTGGAGTAGGATTTGTACTACAGACTTTACAGAAATGTACACAGCTTGTGCAAGTCGTTGCACATGGTGGTGTCTGGTAGCCTCCATTTCAGAGGGGTATGACATCCACTCCAGGTTTTTATTCAGACATTTGAGGAGCTATCTGAAGTGCCACAACCTCTCTGCAATATAGATTCAGCACCTAAGACAGCTCCTTTAAGGTTTGAATTAAGGACTAAGTGAATTTACCAACCCACTGACATAGGAGCCAACAGCTGATACTGCAAGGGTTTTCTAGGCAGGTCTGTTCCTGTGTACTCTGACCTTTGAACAGAATTAGGGCTCGTCTACACAAGCCCCTCCCCCCAAAAAACCCAGAGTGCCCCACAGTAATGGCATTTCACAGCAGCTGGGACTTATCCTAATGGTTTTTTGCCCCAAAAAGCTTCGTATATCCACGGCAAACGCAAGTGAGTTACTCATATTTTTACCTACCATAATCTGCCACTGCTGAACTTTAAAAAACAACAAGCCCTATTTGCATTGTGTGTTGGAGCAATATTTGCAATAAAATGGTAAGAAACAACACACCGTTTTCTCATCTTAGCGCTTGATCACTAAGACAAAAATAAAACATGGCGGTGCCAGGCACTTGCCCTGTTAGCAAGCCCCTCCCTCACACTCATCTGGCCAATCCGCTTCATGATTCCCCTCATATGGGACAGTAATTCATCTCAAATTGTTTGTCCCAATGAGAGGGAATGCACAACCCTCCAGCAGTTTTTAAAATACTCTGGAAAAAGCAGCAAAGGCTTTTCCCATGTAGTTTTTGACATTTTGGGTCCCCCTCTTTCACAAAATAGTGAAATGACATGGCTTGCCATTTAGACAGCTAGGGTTCTCCTCACATTCCTTGAGGGTGGGTTTTTTTGTTTGTTTTTTGCCATTAAGATGGGTCCTGGGACTTACTACTAGATAAAACAGTTCAGGTTGCAATGTAGGATTACACAGGCATTTGAATGTATATGTGTGTGTGTGCACACGTACACATAGTTGTTTCATCAGTGAGAACTGTTGCTGTTGCTTGCTATTAAGATGAATTCAACTTATGGTGATCCTATGAGTGAGAATCCTGGTTAGCTGCCTGCTCAGATCTTGGAAAGTGAGGGCTGTGGCTTCCTTCATTGAATCAGTTCACCTGTAATGCAGTATTCTCTTCCTTCTGCCTTTCACTTTACTAACCATTATGGTCTTTTCCAATAAGTCATGGCCTCTCATGATATGTCCAAAGTATGACAGCCTCAGTTTAGTCATTGTGGCTTCTAGAGAAGGTTCAGGCCCGATTTTTGGCAGTCCATGGTATCCATAGAACTCTCCTCCAGCACCACATTTCAAATGAGGTGGTTTTCTCCCTGTCAACTTTTTTTGCTGTCCAGTTTTCACACCTGTACATAGAAACTGAAAATACTATGACCTAGATGATTTGGACTTTGGAATTTAATGATATCTGTTTATACTTGAGGATGAGAATGCTTGACAGTTATTTCCACCATGGGCTGATACCTGGGATAAA
Organism: Gambelia wislizenii; assembly: GCA_030847615.1. NCBI lineage: Eukaryota > Metazoa > Chordata > Lepidosauria > Squamata > Crotaphytidae > Gambelia > Gambelia wislizenii. The sequence continues at coordinate 429,727,747 of JAUMIR010000002.1, read as the reverse complement.
ATATCCCATGTGGTTAGACCAATCTTGTCAGTAGCTCTCTGTGCAATTTCCTGGGTTGTCCCACCTCAACCCCCCTTGGATATTTTGCAAACTCTGGTGTTCTTTTTTTCACAGTGACACAATGGAAAGTCAGACATACAAATGCATCCTCTCCTGATTAGCCTCACCTTCTCTTGCTTTTCGCCCACCACTCTCTCAAATATTCATTAAAGCTCCTGCAAAACCATTCTGCTTAATTGGAACCTTAGGGAAATTAAACCCATTCCAGAGGAGACAAGGGAAACAAGTGGAAAAAATAATTTCTGTAAAAAAGAGAAAGGAATTGTCTCACCACTGATAAGACTATGTCATTCCCCCCTCCCTCAGTTGTCAACTGTCCAAAAATTTCCCAGCCTACTCTTCTGCTCTGAAAAGCATCCTGACTGGAGAAATCAGCAAGGAAATAAACATATGAGAGCCAGTGTGGTGTAGTGATTTGAGTGCTGAATTAGGACTCTGGACTTTATCAGATGTGGGAATACTGTATGTGGCACAAAACCATGTCCCAAATCACATCATAAGGACAGGATAAGAACAGAAAGGGTGACATTATCATATGACAATTTCCTTCAGTTGTTCCTGGGGCATAGCGCTGGTGCAGATGAAGCATCCCTTTTTTATTGATGGGCTAAGCCATCAATAAAAAGGAACGCATTATTCATGCCTGTGCTATGCCCCCGGAACAACTGAAGGATGTTGTCGTATGATAATGTCGCCCATTTCTGTTTTTGTCCCGTCCTTATGACGTGGTTTTTGCCATTTCTGATAAAGTCCTCTGAGAGAACAGTGTTCGGATCCTTCGTTTGCCATGGAAACCTCTTAGGTGACCTTAGGTAAGTCACATTCTCTCAGCCTCAGAGAAAGACAATGCAATCCCCCTCTGAACAAATCTTGCCAAGAAAGCCCATGATAGTTTGCCTTAGCATCGCCATAACCCAGAAACAACATGAAGGCACACAGCAACAACGTCATGTATGTGTGTACGTGCGTGCACCTTCAAGTTGCCTGTTGACGTATGGTGATGCCATGAATTTCATAGGGTTTTCTTAGGCAAGGAAAACTCAGAGGTGGTTTTGCCATTTCCTTCCTCTGAAATATGGCTTATAGCACCTGGTAGTCATTGACAGTCTCCCACATCATACTATGATTAAAAGTGCAGCTACAGGGGTTGACTGAGAAGCTGGTAGACTTACCCCATTTTTCATGCTTTCTTTTATGTTTAATGCAAGTTGGCCTAGAGCAGTGGTTCTCAATCTTTCATACTGTATCATAAGACCCACCAATCATTCTAAGAAAGAACCTGGATCATACCATGACAGGGAAAAAAGCCTATTTTTTATGTAAAGGACATTTATGCATTTGCATGCACTTCTCTTATTATTTTTATTGTGTGCCTTCAAGCCATTTCTGACTACTGTCAACACTAAAGCAAAGCTATCATGGCATTTTCTAGGCAAGATTTGTTAGGGCTGGTTTTGCCTTTGTCTTCCTCTGAGGCTGAGAGAATGTGACCTTTGGAGCATGACAGAAACAGCTCCCCTCCTGTCTGGCAGTCCAGGAAGTAAATGGAGTTCTTGCCAAGCCCCATTCAATTCCTTATTTGAAATCGTGGGCTGTTCTCACGAGAGAACAAGTGCATGGGAATTTTTTTTAAAAAAGTAAAACAAAGAAATAAAAGTGACAGCAAGCACAAAAACAAAGTTAAAAAAATACAAGTAACCCAGGGAGGGGAGGGAAAGGGTGGCATTTACCTGGATGTCCCAATCGCACCTGGAAATGTTTGACAACCACAGAAACGGGTCACCAGTTCACAAGCCCGTGATTCCGTCACAGAGACTGAGTGGGTGATCTATTGATGGCTTAAGCCATCAATAAAAAAAATGCAGACGGAACAAAGGGGGCATGAGAGCAGGATGAGACAGGGATGATGTCATCTAATAAGAGAGCCCTTTCGCGATTTCCTGTCATCCTGTCGTGCATTTTTTAGGTCGTCTGATAATCTCGTTGCTTTCATCTAAAGATGCTTAGAAACAGTCTCTGTGCTAAAGGCATAGAAGAACAAGAAAGAGGCTGCATGTACAAATGGCAGGAGGGAAAATGCATCACAAAAAACCAATTAGGTGCAATCTTAAATTTAACAAATTGTCCTCTCTGAGTTTTGAATGTCTTCACCAGGGAGAAATTATTCCATAATTCAATAAACACATGCTTGCCTATGAAGAAAAATTATAACATTTGGGGCTTTTAAAGCTTAGGAAAAACTCCAAAAGGTGCAACATAATAGAAATGCATCAAATCAGGCATAGTGTGCATAGATAGATGTTTTTCTTTCTCTCTTCTAATAGTAAATCTGGTACCACCCAATAAAACTGAATGGTAGGAGATTGAGGACACAGTACATAAGAGGAAGTACTTCATCCCAAGTATAAAGTATGAAATTCCCCTCTGCAAGATGTAGTGATGGTAAGCAGTTAATGACTTTAAAATGGGATTAGACAAACACTAGGAGGATAAGCCTAGCCATGGTTACTAGTCACAATGGCTACATATTACCTCCACTGTCAAAACCAATATGCTTCTGAATACAAATTTCTGGGGAACATCAGTGGGAGGGTGCTACAGCAGTCATTTGGCTGGCCACTCTGGGAAGAGAAGGCTGGAGTAGACAGGTCTTCAGTTTGATCTGGCAGCTCTCATGTTCTTGCGCTTCTCCTTCTAGCACTTCAGTTGCAGACACTTTGATTCCTCAAAAATGCCCCACTCTATGAATGCGATGAGCTGGGTTGCAGAGGAAGCTGTGTGAGGTGTACAACTAGGTAACAAGATTGCTCAACAAAATGGAATCTCTTTTCCTCCCCTACCCCCAATATGTACAAGATCTTTTTCATGCCTCTTTCTTCCTGCTTTGGCAATTCTTCCTCTTGTTGTTGTTAACTGTCTTTGAATCAATGTTTGACTCTTGGCAACCCCATGAATGACATCTCCAAGACCCCCCTGTCTTCTACTGTCCTGCTCAGGTCTTGCAGGTTCAAGCCCATGGCCCCTCTGACTGAGTCTGTCTACCCGGTCTTCCTTCTTTTCTTTCCCCTCCATCTTTCCTAGCATTATGGACTTTTCCAGTGAGCCATGTCTTCTCATGACATGACCGAAGTACAACAGCCTCAATTTAGTCATCATGGCTTCTAGTAAGAGCTCTGGCTTGAGCTGTTCTAGGAGCCATTTGTTTGTCTTTTTGACCATTCACAGGATCCTCAGCACTCTTTTCCAACACCACCTGGCTTGTCTGTAAGAAGGCGGGGACAGAGTGCTCCACAGTAATAGCGAGTCACAGCAGTCTTAATGATAGATTTTCCTTGGTTTTTTTTCTGGGCTGTGAGGCTGTGTTCTGGAATAGTTTCTTTATGATGTTTCGCCTGCATCTGTGGCTGGCATTTTTGGAGAATGGTTGGGTAGGAGTGTATGTGGAGTTTACATGCTGTGAACACCTATTAGGGAGTATATGTAAATTTGTGTAATTGAATGGTTAGTTTCTGGGTATAGAAATGCAAGGCTTGTTAGTGTCTGATTGGCTAACGGTTGGTTGATGGGAGACCTGGCTGAATGAAACTACATGCGAAAGGGATCTAGGAGTCCTAGTAGACCACAAGTTGAACATGAGTCAACAGTGTGATGCGGCAGCTAAAAAGGCCAATGAAATTTTGGGCTGCATCAATAGAAGTATAGTGTCCAAATCAAGGGAAGTAATAGTGCCGCTCTATTCTGCATTGGTCAGACCTCACCTAGAATACTGTGTCCAGTTCTGGGCACCACAATTCAAAAAGGATATTGACAAATTGGAGCGTGTCCAGAGGAGGGCGCCTAAAATGGTGAAAGGTCTGGGAACCATGCCTTATGAGGAGAGACTTAGGGAGCTGGGTATGTTTAGCCTGGAAAAAAGACGGTTAAGAGGCGATATGATAGCCCTGTTTAAGTATTTGAAGGGGTGTCACGTTGAGGATGGAGCAAGCTTGTTTTCTGCTGCTCCAGAGATTGGAACACGGAGCAATGGATGCAAGCTCCAGGAACAGAGATTCCACCTCAACATTAGGAGGAACTTTTTGACAGTAAGAGCTGTTCGGCAGTGGGACGCACTCCCTCGGAGTGTGGTGGGGTCTCCTTCCTTGGAGGTCTTTAAACAGAGGCTGGATGGCCATCTGTCGGCGATGCTTTGATCGTGATTTCCTGCATGGCAGGGGGTTGGACTGGATGGCCCTCGTGGTCTCTTCCAACTCTGCAATTCTATGATTCTATGATTCTATGATTATCTGCTGGGAATCCCTCTGTCCTTGGGTAGAATTCCTTTGTAAGTGTTGAGTTTTTATTCTATTGTTCTTAAAAACTGGGAGCCAGATTTTTTTTACTTTTAAGGTTTCTTAAGTTGTCGAGGTGTTTGTGGGTTTCAATAGCTTCTCTGTGCATTCTGACATGACAGTTGTTAGCCTGGTCCAGAATTTTTGTGTTTTTAAATAGCATTTTGTGTCCAGGTTGGTTTATAACATGTTCTGCTACTGCTGATTTTTCTGGCTGGCCCAGTCTGCAGTGTCTCTCATGTTCCTTGATTCATGTTTGCACACTGCGTTTTGTGGTCCCTATGTAAACTTGTCCACAGCTGCATGGTATGAGGTAAACTCCTGCAGCTGTGAGAGGGTCTCTTTTGTCCTTCACTGAGCATAGCATTTCTTGGATTTTCTTGGTTGGTTTGGAAGAAACACAACCTCCAAACAATCTACAGACCAACCAAGAAAATCCAAGAAATGCTATGCTCAGCAAAGATCAAACGAGACCCTCTCACAGCTGCAGGAGTTTACCACATACCATGCAGCTGTGGACAAGTTTACATAGGGACCACAAAACGCAGTGTGCAAACATGAATCAAGAAACATGAGAGACACTGCAGACTGGGCTAGCCAGAAAAATCAGCAGTAGCAGAACATGTTATAAACCAACCTGGACACAAAATGCTATTTAAAAATACAGAAATTCTGGACCATGCCAACAACTATCATGTCAGAATGCACAGAGAAGCTATCGAAATCCACAAACACCTGGACAACTTCAACAGGAAAGAAGAAACCTTAAAAGTAATCTGGCTCCCAGTTTTTAAGAACAATAGAATAAAAACTCAACACTTACAACAGAATTCCACCCAGGGACAGGGGGATGCCCAGCAGATAATGGCCCAACAACCAACCATTAGTCAATCAGACACTAGCGAGCCTTGCATTTCTATACCCAGAAACTAACCATTCAATTACACAAATTTACATATACTCCCCAACAGGGGTTCACAGCATATAAACTCCACATACACTCCTACCCAACCATTCTCCAAAAATGCCAGCCACAGATGCAGGCGAAACGTCATAAAGAAACTATTCCAGAACACGGCCTAACAGCCCGGAAAAAAACCAAGGAACATCTATGGATGCTGGCCATGAAAGCCTTTGACTTCACAGCAGTCTTAATGGCTTTATAGCCCCCATAAACTTTGCATGCCTGTAGCAGAGAGGGCAGCCACAAGTGAATTACTCATGTTTTCAAAACCTGCTGCCACCAAACTTTTTTTTTTTAAAAAAACTATTTCTATGGTGCGTACAAGCGATATTCCACCTTTCCAAAAAGAGAGAGAGAGAAAGATAGCACAAATTCCTATTTTATTGCCTTAGCGATCACTCACTAAGGCAAAAATCCAACATGGTAGCAGCAGGTGCTTGCCCTGTAACCAAGCCCCTCCCTCTGTGGTCATCCAGCCAATCAGGTTTATGTTTTGTCTTGTATGGGGAAGCACTTCATGTCAAATTGCTTTTCTTAACAAGTGAAAATGCGCGTATCACAGGAGCTTTTTAAAAAGCTCGGGAAAAGTCGCAAATGCTTTTCTCATGTAGTTTTCCCTTTTTTTGCCCCCCTCCTTCACAATACAATGAGACAATGTGTGATCCCATTAAGACAGCTCATATTCCAGGAGAATTCTGTGAGGGGTATTTTCACCATATACACAACCCCTATGATAGTGCTCAGTGGTGTTTTATCTTTGCAGTTCATGACCTTGTCTAGTTCTTTCATAGCCGCCTGACCGAGTCATAGTCTTTTTATGATTTCACAGCTGCAATCTGTGCTCTGGTATATGATTGATCTAAGAAATGGGAAGTGTTTCACTATTTCAACTTCCTTGTCATCTGTTTTGAATTTATGTAAATCCTCCATGGTAATTCTTTTTGTTTTCTTAATGTTCAGTGTTAAGCCTGCTTTTGCACTTTCTTTGACTTTCTTTACTAGTTGTACTAAGTCTGTGCTGTTTTCAGCTAGTATTGTGGTGTCATCTACATAGTTAACGTTCCTTCCTCCGGTCTCCACTCCTCCTTTTTCTGATTTTACACCTGCTCTGTGTGTGGTATTTTCTGCATGCAAGTTGAACAATTAGGGTGATAGAATGCAACCTTGCCTTATTCACTTTCTGATTCAGAATGATTCTGTTTCTCCATATTCCGTTCTTGCGGTGGCCTCCTGTCCCAAGAACAGGTTACGCATCAAGAGTATCAAGAGTATCGGTACACCCATTTCTTTTAGAGAAATCCATAGTTTCTCATGATCTATGCAGTCAAATGTTTTGCTGTAGTCTATAAAGTACATGCTGATTTTCTTCTGGAATTCCCTGCTGCACTCCATTATTCAGCGTATGTTTGCTATATAGTCACTAGTGCCTCTGGTTTTTTTGAACCTGGCTTGCACCTTTGGGATTTCTCTCTCCGTGTTTGGTAGAAGTTTTTGTTGCAGAATTTTGAGCATGACTTTGGTAGTGTGGGAGATTAATGCAATGGTCCTGTAATTACTACAATCTTTTATGTTTCCTTTTTTGGGGGGATGGAGTTGTATACTGATTGTTTCCAATCTGTGGGCTACAGTTTTGTTTTCCATATTTGTTGACATATTGTCATTAGAACTTGGGTTGATTTTTTATCTGTAGATTGTAGCAGTTCTATTGGAATGTCATAAGTTCCTGGTGATTTATTCTTCCCTATTGATTTGAGTGCATCTTTCACTTCAGTTGCCAGAGTCCATCTTTATATGGTTGTTCTTCCCAAGTATCTTACATCTTTTTGTCTCTTTTGCATAGCTCTTCTGTGTATTGCTTTCATCGTCTTTTAAAAAATTCTTGGTTGTGTATTATGTTCCTCTGCTGATCATAGAGCACCCCCCACCCTTGGTTTGAATTTTCTTTAAATTCCTGGATTGTGTAGAAAATGTCTCTTGTTCTTCTTTTTTTGTTGTTAACCTCAATTTCCCTGCATTGGATGTTTGTAGTAATTTTCTTTGTGCCTGCACAGTAATCATTGTACCATTATGTTTATGCTTTTGGATCTGTTCCTGTCTCCCTTTTCTTTTGCCTCACATCTTTCCTTTACTGCTTGAAGCATCTTGTCTGTCATGCATTGTTTCTTCTCTTTCTTTTTAGCCACTGTTAGTGTCTTTCTGCAGTCCTCCTTTATTATGTTCCTAGCTTCTGTTCATAACTTCTCTGGTTCCTGGTAAATTAGGCTCAGTAGTGCAAATCTATTTTTCACTTTGTCCTTGAATTCTGCTGGGATGTTCCTCAGATTGTATTTCAGCATGGTTGTTGGTTTTGCATTTTTCTTCAGCTTTAATCTAATTTTTGTTAGTAATTCATGGTCTGAGCTACAATCTGTACCTGGTCTCATTTTTGCCACAATAATAGAGTTCCTCCATTTTTTGTTTCCAATTATGTAGTCTGTTTTTTTTTTTATTGACCATTCAGAGATGTCCATATGTATAGTCTTCTCTCCTGTTGTATGAAGCAAGAGTTTGAGATAAATAGATTGTTGGCCTCACAAAATTCCATCAGGCATTCTCCTGCTTCATTTCTTGTTCCTAGCCCAAATTTTCCTACAGTTTTTGCCTCCGCTCTGTTTCCCACCTTTGCATTCCAGTCACTTAAGATTAACAAGAAATCCTGTTTTGGCATGTTATCAATCTCTTCCTGGACACCATCGTAGAATCTCTCTATTTCATCTTCCTCTGCCTCTGTGGCTGGAGGAAAGCCTTGAGGGTTCTCTAGATGATGAAAAAACTCCTCATAGAATTTGAAGAGAATACCTTTTGTCCTAAAATCCTGCAATGATTCACCATATTCAGAAGGAGGGCACCCAAGAACTCCAAAAATTATGCAGGAGAAGCTTTTGCAGCTTCTCCTAAGGTTTTTAAAAAACATGGGGGAAATGTGTATTCCCACTGTTTAGGACAACCCAATCGCATCACTGTTCATTCCTGGATTAGAGCAGAAGTGGAAACCTGACTGGTCAGATATACATGGGGGCAGGCTTGCCGGCAACAAAGTGGCCCGGAGCGCCATTTTGGAGTTTCACAGTCACAACTGTGCACTTTTTCACTTTGCTGAGGTGACCAAACAGCTTTTTAAATGGAATGTTGCACTTAAGCACCTTACATTTACAGTAAAAAAAAAATAAAATTGTGCAGCAGCAGCAACTTGTTGAGAATAAGAATGTGAATTATTTGCCCCCGGCCACCATCTTGATTTGCAGGCATGGCTCTGTGTGAACATCAAACATGGATAGCTTCACACACCAGCAATTTTGCCAACAAAATGTGGAGACAAATGAACGCTGCTGCAAATTTGCGTCAATGCACAGCAATCAGCATTGTATCTTCTCATCTGGACAAGCCCAACAAGTATGGCAATGTTTGTTGGTTTACCCTGAAGTCTTATACACATGACTCTGTCCAACTTCGTATTCTATCCTTTGACTGTTCTTGCTATGTCTTTCCTCAGTATTAGTGCTAGCCTGTTTCTTCTTGTCTTTTCATTTCCTGAGTAGTACACTGTGTAGTTATCCAACTTAAAATGTCCCATTCCTGGCCATTTTAACTTGCTTGGCAATTCTAGGTCAGCTTAATAAAAAAAAAAGAGAGAGAGAGAGAGAGAAACTATAGTGGATGCAAGGATGTTGACAGACTTAGACATCAAATTTTCTTGTTGAGCAAAAGTTCTCTTTCAAAAATTACTTAGATTTGAACTGAGGCAAGAGAGGGAATCTCAAGCGGTCAGTCATCCAACTGTATTAATATTATCCCTCTTGTTTCCAAACTGGTTAGTTGTTATGAGGATTAGATGGGAATGTACTCTGAACCAAACAGCAGAGAGGAAGGGAAAGATAAATCAACAGACAGAAAGACAACCTTCAGTCTGATTCTATGCATGTTTATTTAGAAGAACATTCCTCTGATTGAAATAGAGCATGCTTTCTTTTATGCATGGATTGAAGTCATGTCCTATGTAAATTTACCCAAATGGAAGTCTCATGGTTTCTATGTATGATTGTGAAAGCTGGCAGGCTGACAATCAGCTCATCTGAAAGGTGGTGCTAGAGGAGAATTCTGCAGATATCATGGACCATTAAAAAGGCTAGAAGTAGATGTGTAAATTGCTATTGCTTAAAACAATTTGTAAGCTGCTCTGACAGCCTTGTGGCTGAAGAGCGGGGTATAATTAAATAAATAAAATAAATAAAGGCACATACATATGCAATATTGTGTCCAGTTCTGGGCACCATAATTCAGGAAGGATATTGACAAGCTGGAGTGTATCCAGAGGAGGGTGACCAACATGATGAAAGGTCTGGAACCATGCCCTATGAGGAGCGGCTTAGGGAGCTGGGCATGTTTAGCCCGGAGAAGAGTAGGTGAAGAGGTGACATGATAGCCATGATTGAATACATGAAAGGATGTCATATTGGAGAGGGAGCAAGCTTGTTTTCTGCTGCTCCAGGACACGGAGCAATGGACTCAAACTACAGGAAAAAAGATTCCATTTAAACATTAAGAAGAACTTCCTGATGGAAAGAGCTGTTCAATGGTGGAATACACCGCCTTGGACTGTGATAGTCTCCTTCTTTGAAGGTTTTTAAACAGAGGCTGGAAGGCCATCTGTTGGGGGTGCTTTGATTGTGTATTCCTACATGGCAGGGGGTTGGACTGGATGACCCTCATGGTTTCTTCCAACTCTAGGATTCTATGAGGTCTTAGAGAAAGCCAGGCCTGAATTTGCACTAGAAGCCAAAATGACTAAACTGAGGCTATTGTACTTTGGACATACCATGAGACCATGTGGCTCATCAGAAAAAGATGTAATGCTCGGTAAAATGGAAGGCAATAATAAAAGATGATGACCACACTGCAGATGGAGTGATTCAGTCAAGGAAGCCTGAGTTTGCAAGATCTGAGTGGGGCAGTTGGAAATCTCTCATTCACAGGGTCACCATAAAATTAAGTTGACTTGACAGAAAATAACATCAAGTTCCATGGAGGTCATTTCAGTCCGAACTCCAAAGTAAACATGTACAAGACTGTTCAATTATTATGAGATGAAAGTACTTTGATCTTAACAAGTGAATTGGGGAAGGTGTAAAAAAAAAAATCTGGAATCCTGACAGCACTGTAATTCTGTAGTGTGAATGGGTCCCTATATGGTCCTCCTGAGTCCCCTGACTATTCCCCTCTGTTGAAGGGTAGAACTTTTTTGATCCCCTAAATTTGCCTGTTGCCCTCCTGTCAGGATTACCAGAATAAAAAATGGAGAGGGCTCTTGTACATTTAACAGTTGTGTAGAAGAGAGAATGTCAACCAATGTTGCTTGTTAACCCGGTTGCATGGCAAGCAACACCTGTTGAAATTCCATCTTCTACCCATCCATTAAAGGTACAGGAGCCCTCTCCAGTTTTCAATCTGACAATCCTATGTCAGAGAAATATCCAGTTTGATAGACGTAAGGCTATGTGCCTTCAAGTCATGTGTTCACTTATGGCAACCTCATGAATTCCATGGGGTTTTCTTAGGCAAGGAATACTCAGAGATGGTTTGCCATTGCCTTCCTCTTAAATTTAGCCTACAACACCTGGCATTCATTGACAGTCTCCCATCCAAGTACTAACCAGACCTTATTGGGGCAAATTCATATGAAACATCCACGTCCACATAACTCTTGTCAAGCTCCAGTTCTGTGGATATTCTCCAGAGATTGGAAATGGTATTTTTGGGGATCACAGGATGAATCTGGTAGTTGCAGTTCCAAACTTAACTGCTAAGCTGTGGTTTCCCTCCCTATTATTATTATTATCAATGTTGCTGTACTCACGCGAAACAAATGCCATGGAATTATCACATGACCACCACTAACAAAGAATGGGACTTTATTTCCATGATTTAGCGTGTGTGAGATTTTGGCAGTTCTTGCAAGAAGATGCAAGTGGGCTTAAAAACACCCCCCCCCATAATTGCCAAGTAATTGAACACACAAACATGTAAACAAACCTAAAAACATGCAAACAAGCCAAGACGTTTCATAAAAGGAGCATCCTGTTTTCACGTTCTCACCTGGACTTTTTCTCACTAGGAACGGGGAGGAAAGAAATTCACACTGTAATCTCGCGAGTACAGCGGGATGTGTTTCTGCACGCTGTTTAATACAATGAAAAGAGCGATATTGAGGGCTACTGACAGTTTCCCCCTCAATGAAAAGCAATGCCTTATTTGTGGCTGGAGCACAGATTGATCATGCAAGGACAACACCATCATGCGATAACGGAAACCATTTGCGCTACTGTAAATGTCATAATTGTGCAGTTTTTGCCATGTCTGATAAAGTCCTGAGGAGGAAAAACAGATTGCTGCAGGTGAGTTGTGTTGCTCGTACACAGACATACATCATTTATAAGGGCTTACTGCTGTGTGCTATTTCTATATTTTCCATCCAGCCATTGATGCCCCCTTGTTGTGGGAGAGAGGCTTGCGTATCCTAATGATGTTTTGAGCTATGCCGGCGGTGGCATAAAGCCACCGGTAGGGTTTCCCATGCCAGACAGGTCAAAACCAAAGGGTCTGACAAAGAGCGTCAAAGGGCAGGATGGGCTCTTTAGCCTTGTGGCAACCGTCCTAGGAGAAGGAAAACTCTAATCCCAAACCCGGGCAGATGGTGCTCGTCCAACCCTGTAAGGTCAACCATCTAAGAGAAGGAAACTCTAATCAAACCTACAACCCGAGGACCTCGCTGCTACATCCATGCCTGCAAGGCCACGGCAGATGAACCTTTGGTTTAAAGGGTGAGGCCAGTTCTGTGCACGCTGCGCTCCACCAGAAAAATCTATTGCACAGGCTCGAAGGACAAATCCAGTTCCAAAAAAGCCCTGTAGCGATAGGCGAGGGACGAAACAGCAGGTGTAAAGATGCACTGGAAGCCACACACCCAACCCTGCATGCAGGAGGCTCAGGACTTTGGTCGCTTGAGGCTGACCCGGGAGATGACAGTCTTGTTCGGCAGCATCCTGAACGACCAAGCAGCCTTTTTTATCCACAATGCTGCAGTCTTATTTGAGAACTCACGCCGAACAAGTCTTGAAGAGAAACGGCAATGCAGAAAGAATCACAACCCAAAAACATCACCCAAGGAGACCTTCTGCTGTGCTTTCTGCAACCAGACTTGTTTATCTCGGATTGGCCTTTTTCGTCATCAGCGCGCTTGCAGAAAGCGTGGGATGAGTCCTTCCTGAATCTTCATTTGCGAAGAAAAGCCAGAGACAGGCTTAACCACCTGGAGGGACAGAGAATGAGCAAAACCTTAGTCCCAACTAATCTGAGATGAATAAAGTGGGAGCCCTGCACCTGATCCTGTGAAATCAGTTGCCCTTTGAGATTGCAATTCCAGATTGCTCATCAGGGGAGGACATCTAAACACCCACAAAGGGGAAGAGATTAGAGAGGTAAAGTTGAAGGCTTTCACGGCCGGCATCCATAGATTTTCCTTGTGTTTTTTTTGCAGGCTGTGAGGCCGTGTTCTGGAATAGTTTCTTTCTGACGTTTGGCCTGCATCTGTGGCTGGCATCTTCAGAGAATGGCTGGGTAGGAGTGTATGTGGAGTTTATATGCTGTGAACCCCTGTAGGTAGTGTATGTTCTCTGGCTTTTCTTCGCAAACGAAGATTCAGGAAGGACTCATCCCATGCTTTCTGCAAGTGCACTGATGACTAAAAAGGCCAATCTGGGATAAACAAGTCCGGTTGCAGAAAGCACAGCAGAAGGTCTCCTTGGGTGATGTTTCCAGATTGCGATTCTTTCTGCGTTGTCGTTTCTCTTCAAGACTTGTTCAGCGTGAGTTCTCAAATAAGGCTGCAGCATTGTGGATAGTTCGTCTCCATGCCTTCCGATGTGAGGCCAGGGCGGACCATTGTTGGTGATCAGTTTGGCTGAGCCTGAGGTGTTGTTTCAGAGAGTCCTTGTATCATTTTTTTGGAGCGCCTCTCTTATGCTGACCCGTGGCGAGTTCACCATAGAGTAGTATTTTTGGGAGGTGATGGTCCTCCATCCTAGAAACGTGCCCTGCCCAGCGCAGCTGTGTTCTCAGTATCATGGCCTCAATGCTGGTGATCCCTGCTTGCTCAAGGACAGCAACATTCGTCACATAGTCAGTCCAGTGTATATTTAGGACTGTGCGTAGACAGCGCTGATGAAAGCATTCGAGGAGTTGTAGGTGGTGGCGATAGGTGACCCATGTTTCAGATCCATAAAGGAGAATAGACAGTACAATGGCTCTATACACATTGATTTTTGTGCTTCGCCTCAGCTGTTTATTACTCCATACTCTTTTGTGAAGTCTTCCAAATGTGTAATTGAATGGTTAGTTTCTGGGTATAAAAATGCAAGGCTCCTTAGTGTCTGTTTGGCTAATGGTTGGTTGATGGGCAAACAGACACTAAGGAGCCTTGCATTTCTATACCCAGAAACTAACCATTCAATTGCACTTGCAACCAGCCGGAGCGGACAGCAGGTGGCTGCCCCGGGTGATTGACAGACCTCCCATGACGTCATGCAGGTGGGCCGGGCCTCGGGAGGAGTCCTTTCTTCCCCCCCCCTTTTTTTTTTTTTTGCATGAGTATAGCCTGGGAGGCAGCGGCTGGACCCGGGAGGGAGAGTGCGGGTCCTTATGGATGCGCTCGGTGGGCGGCTGGAAGGGGGGGCGTTTATAGAGGGGGTGCTTTCAGAGATGAAATGCAGCTTAGGGGAGGACTGATTGCAAGAAGGGACATAAGCAGGCAGCTGCTAACAGGGAAAGACATCCCCGGTTTTTCTGGGTTCATCAGCTGGCACAGCTTCTTGGATGGGGTGAGTACCTTTTTCGATTTGCAATTTCCCCATCAGGGATGGGTGGTTTTTGTTTTTGCTCAATTAGTTCAAAGCAGCTTCTCTCTCTCCCCCCTGGTCTCTTTCTCTGGCTGAGATCCACACAGTCAGGAAGAAAGGATGATGATGATGATGGTGATGATGAGAGCAGGGTCACTCCACCAACAGGCAGGGAGGGGAGAAGGAGGGGGAAGAAGAAGAAAGAGCTCCCCAGTTTTTTTGTTTCCCTTTTTGCTCTTCTGAGCAAGAATTTGGACTGCTTCATTGTCCAGGCGTGACACCCAACAAAGCCGGTGCTTTTAAAGTCCCAGACGGATGGTTTCAAGGCGGAGGGAGGGAGGGGAGGCTGAGACAGTGTTGGCTGCGCTGCCTGGGGTTCATTCAGGACAGCGAGACAGGAGGGGAGGGGAATGGAGGAGGAGGAGGAGGAGAGCCTTGGAAGGATGATGGAGGCCAGGAGTTTTGGGCTGGGAAGGCAGCTTTCCCCGTCCCCGCCTCAGAGCTTTGCAAAGCGGCTCCTGCTTGGGGTGGGTGTCTCTTCTGAAAGAAGTCCTGCTCTTCATTGCAAGGAGGACTTCGCTCCCTGGCTAAGCAGGGACCACATCCCCAGGTTTTGGCATCGCTTTCCTTCTCCCTGGTGGTGGGGGGGAGACAAAGGTCGCTTTCCTTTTTCTCCTTGCATTGGATTTCATGGCAACGAGGAGAGATGCTCTGTTGCCAGCCATGGGGGTAACCAGAGGGGATTCTCCAGGGACAGGTGCCTGGGTTCATCTCAGGTACAAGTGGCTCCTTGGCTGAGCCTGGCGCTGGCATGGCTGCTAGGAAAGAGCCAAGGAAGCGAGGAGCGTGCTTGATGCATAGCCAGGATTGTTGTTGTGTGTCTTCAAGCCATTTCCAACTTATGGGGAGCCTAAGGGGAACCTATCATGGGGATTTTCTGAGGCTGAGAATGTGTGACTTGCCTAAGGTCTCCCAGTGGGTTTTCATGGCTGAGCAGAGATTCGAACCCCGGTCTCCACAGTCACAGTCCAACACTCAGACCACTATGCCAGTATCCCATTGGTATTATGTTAGAGCCATTGGCTTAGAATACTGAAAAAGGAACAATGCAACCAGTCCTTGGGAAGGGAGCTGGCAGGGGGATTCTGGGAGGTGTAATTCCAAAGTAACTTTCCCAGGCTCTGAATATAGTCTAGAATCATAAAATTATAGAACTGGAGACCACAAGGGTCATCTACTCCCACCCACTGCCATGCAGAAATACACAATCAAAGCACCCACAACAGATGGCTATCCAGCCTCTGTTTAAAAACCTCCAAAGAAGGAGACTGCATCACACCTGGTCTCCAGAGTCACAGTCCAACATTCAAACCACTATGCCACGCTGGCGCCTATAGCATGAATCCTGAGGGATATGAGCCGTATCCTTTTATGCGCTCCCATTGCATTCTCTGCTCCTAATCCCTCTTACTTTAACAGGAATAACAAAAAGTCTGGTGCTACTGTTTTTTCTCTCCCCTCCCCCTCCAAGAGCACCAAGCTAAACAAGGTAAGCAAGACTGTTCTTTGGGCATACTGTACACATTACAGTATTTTCAAAGACTAAGATTAGATGTAAAGGACCAGAATGAATAAAAGTGTGGTTCTGACTGGAGAGTGTAATTTCTTACTTAAGGAAGGGGTGAGCTGAGGAACTCTTTGTTCCAATCAAATGTTTTTAGTAGCTTTAGCCAAGCAAAACCTTGTATAAAGACAGCCCCTTACCCGCAATATGGGGCAGGGCTTGGAAAAACTTCAGTTGTTTGGACTACAGCTCCCAGAACCCCCCAGCTAGCCTGGCCAGTAACCATACTGGGGGATTTTGGGATCTGTAATCCAAAAAGTTTAGTTCAAGAAGATTAAACTGAGGCCATCATACTTTGGACGAGATGATGTGACTCAGTGGAAAAAGACAATAACACCCAGTAAAGGGGAAGACAGTAGGAAAAGAGGTAGACTTGCACTACAGGTGGGTTGGTTTAATCAAGGAAGCCATTATCCTGAGTTTGCAAGACCATGGCTCCTAGAAGTCTCTTGTTCATAGGGTCGCCATAAGTGAAAGTTGACTTGAGAGCAGATAACAATAACAGTCCTATAGGTGTCTAATCTAAAGTCCAGTTGATTTCAGAGGCTGTTCTTTCCAGCATAGGTATAAAGCCAAGGAGCCCAAAAGAGTAACTTTTCTGAGCTGTGCTATATGGGAATAGTAGTGGGTTACTTTTCATCAGGCAGGATGGGCACTCTTCAAATATGAACTACAACTCCCACCATCCCCAGCCAGCATGGCCATTGGGAGTTGTAGGTCAGCCTGTCCTGGAAAGTTGCTTTACAGATAGTTGAGAGGATTACAGAGATGATACATAGGAAATAGTTCTTTGAGCCCTCAAGAAAAGTGTTGTACTGAATGCAAACAAAGTGCTAGCGATTAATCTTAGGAAAAGGGGAACCAAAATAAGTAGAGGCTGGGAAACTTGCCATATGAGGGGGGAAAGATGGAAGCATTGGTGGCTTTTTTTGGGGGGGGGAGTTACTATGGTGGGATATAATCCAGGCTTATAAATTCATGTGTGGTTGAACAAAGAGGATGAGAGATAAATGTTGCTTTTATGACTAGAATTCAGACTCACTAATGAAATTGTCAGATTCAGGAACAGACAAAAAGTACAGTTTCACACAGTGTATAACTGATAGAATTTGCTGGTGTAGTGATAGCTATTGATTGAGATGGCTTCAAAGAGGGATTAGACCAGGGGCAGGCAACTGTGGCCCTACAGAGGTTGTTGGACTGCAGCTCACCACATTCCTTGCCATTAGCTAGGAGGGCTAGGGCTGCTGGGACTTGCAGTCTAGAACCCCATGAAGAGCCAGGCAATTTCCATCAGAGGATAGATCTGTCACTGGCTGAAGCTAAATGGAGGTTCAGCAGGAAGATGCCTTTGAGTACCAGTTGCTGTGTAAGCAAGAAAAGACAAGAAATGGAGAGGGCTTTTCTCCTTCCTTCCATATTTGAGGGCTTCCCAGAGGCAGCTGGTTGGCTACAGTAAGAAACAGGATGCTGGAATATATGGACTTCAATTAATTAATAATATAATTTTTTTATTGCTTAATATTTTAAAAATAATTTTAAATAATTCAGTATGATGTTTCTTAATGATCTTCTGAGCTTTGCATGGAGATATCACAGACTTAGAAAAGTTCCTTTTTGGTCTACAACTCCCAGAATCTTCCAGCCACCATGGCTGGAGGGTTGTGTGAGTTTTAGCCTTAGAAAGTAACTTTTTCAAGCTGTGCACAGACCAACTGCACCACACTTATTTCATGAAAATTTACAAGCATTTACAAATTTCCCTCCTGTACCTATGTGGATATGTGTCTATCTTTCCTTCTTTATCTGATCCAGCAAATAAACAACCTTGTTGTTAAGTAGAACACATAAGAGACCTCAGGATATTCTAATTAAAAACAAAGAAAGAAAAGCAGGTAAAATAAGACCATGGTCAAACCCTGAGGTTTATTATAGGCACTTTTAAGAAAAAAATGGATACTCCAGTTACCTACATTGCATTCAGTTATCTATATTGTGTTAAGCTGAAATTGGTTTGGTGTTCCAGATATTTGCATTCCTACTTTTGTGAGGGAAAAGAAGTCTAGCTGGGATCTAACCTCTAACAGATGGCCCCATATTGGGAGGAAGGTGGGATATAAAATAACCAAAACAGAGATAGGGCTTGGAGTGAGGAATGTAAGTTTGACTGGGGCGAAAACTTCACACAAGCGCAGGTTAAAGGCATGGTGGAGGTCTTAAAGCCTATCAACCCTAAAATTCCAAGATAAGGAGAGTCAAAATGATATACAGGTTGACCCCTGTATCTATGAGGGATATGTTTCAAGACCCCCATGAATACCTGAAACTGTAGGTAATAGGGAACCCTGTTATTTTCAATGAGACAAATACCAAAAGTTGACCATAGAATTGGATTGGAGAACCTAGAAAATGCCTAGAGGGAACATTTTTTTTCAGATATGGGTAAGTGGAACTGCAGATACCAAATCCATGGATATGGAGTCAACCTGTACTGGTTAAAGTATTGAGTCGTAGCACTGAGCCCTAGAACTCACTTGTTACCATGCCCTACTCCCCTCTCCCTATAATATATCATAATTGGCAATATTGAACACTTCAAGAGTCTAGTAGACTTCAGTGAGCCAAAGTGAGGTCAAACAGAAGTCACAAGGACCTGGGAAGGTGTCTTGGAAATATTTTAGCAAACATACCCAAGCTAGGATTGAGTTGAGCCCCTAGTAAACAACACCATTATGGAGTTATGTGCTAATCCTTTCTTGGACCCCTTTGGTGATGAGTTACACGTCTCAAAACAAACAAGTGACCTACATGACCCAAATCCTCAGGAAATGTCCCTCAGAACCCCCCTCCTGTCCTACAATGCGAGGTTGTCATAAACCCATCAATTCTTGTGTTCCAGCCATCTAAGACAATCAGTGGAGTTTCATTCTCCTTTGTTCCTCTGGTGAGAGAGTCATTTAGCTATTGGTTTTTCATGGGCTTTTTCCAGGCTGTGAGGCTGTGTTCTGGAAGAGTTTATTCCTGACGTTTCGCCTGCATCTGTGACTGGCATCTTCAGAGCATGGCGGCGTAGGGGTGTGTGGGGTTTATATACTGTGAGCTCCAATAAAAAATTGGAGAGGATACGTAAATTTGTGTATTTGAATGTCTCTAGGGTGGTAGGATATGCATGGAGGATTAGTGTCTGTTTGGCTAATAGTCCATTGTCTGCTGGAAATCCCCCTGTCCCTGGGTGAAGTTCATTTGCATGTGTTGAGTTCTGATTTTAGTGTTTTTCAGTTTACTTTAAGGGTTTCTTCTTTCCTGTTGAAGTTGTCCAGGTGTTTGTGGATTTCAATAGTTTCTCTGTGCATTCTGACATGATAGTTGTTGGCCTGATCCAGAATTTCTGTGTTTTTAAATAACATTTTGTTATTTAAGGCATCCTCTCTAGGTGTCTTCTAGGTCCTCCAGTACAACTCTATGGTATGTTTTCACTGGAAGTCTTTTATTTTAATAGGGTTTAGGCTGTTATTTGCAGTTACTGGTATCATGGCAAGTCTTGGAACTAAATCCTCATGGATACGGTGGTCCGATTGTATTACCTAATTATATTGATCATACTGTGAACGTATTTCTTTGGTTTTGGTTCAAGTGCTGGCCCTATCACTCTTTTATAGGCAGTGTTTAGATAAGATCCAATGTGATGTTTCTTTGGACCCTACAGCGTTCTGAATACTTTTCCACCTGTCAGTTGCAAAGAACTGATTTGCATTTGCATGAATGAATTATGTTGTAACTGTTGCACCACTCTGATTGGTGCATGAATACTTTGCTATGCAATGTATAAAAGACAGGTGTTTGTGTAGTGGAAGAGGAGCTATTAGACTGATGATATACATGCTAGAGCACTAGCCATTTGAAGGCACCTTGGACTACAGGATTGGCCAGTTAGCCCAAAGCTTTTTTAAAATGTGAATTATATTGTTGTTGCTGCTCACTGGCATGTAGCTGCATGCAGATTTGGTACTTAAATTAATAATGGAGCAAGTTAATGACTGGCATTCTAATCATAAAAGGATTTTACTAAGTGCATGCCACTTGCCATGCACAAATTTGTAATGAAATCTAGAACGGAAGCTGCACCGCTCTTTTGCAGTAAAAACAAAGAAGAATCTTCTGGTGTCCTGAAAGACTTGTGTATGAGAGATAGTGTGTAGTGTTTCTTTCTTTCCTGGAAACCCTTCACAAATCAGCAACCAGTGCCATGTGGGTTGGCTCTGGTCCAGGGACCGTCACCATAAATAGCACAGGTGTAGTGGATAGGGTATAAAACCAGAGAGAGCAGGGTTCAAATCCTCTGTTGGCCATGAAGGCCACTGGGTGATGTTTGGGCAGCCATTTTCTCTCAGACTGACCTCCCTTACATAGCTGTTGTGAGGATGGAGATGAGTAGAACTACATATGCTACCTTGAATTGCATGGAGGAGAGAGGTGGAAATAGTCCAGAGCTTTGGACTACAGTTCCCAGAATCCTACTGGCTATGCTGGCTAGGGGATGATACAAGAAGAAGAATCCTGTAACTGACTGTGATCAATTAATTATAAGCACCACTGCAATAGGACCAGCCAGGATGATACAAGTAATTTCTCCAAACCCTGGACGCAAATATGTTAAAATAATAAACACTAGAAGCTTTGGAGCCAAGTTAATTAAAAATAAGTCCATTCCATAGCTCAAATTAGCATCTGAACATTTAGGTATAACTGCACCATTATCAGCCATTGAAAGTTCACAATGCAAAGGTTCTCATTGAAAGTGCACAATGCAAAGTTGATAATTGAAAGCCATAGGGTTGGCAGAAAAGTACGTGCCAGTCTTGGTTCTCCGCCCCACTCCAGTTCCTTAACTGCCTTTCTCTGTAGTGAAATAGGTATATGTAAATAAGTGTCTTGAACCTGGTAAGGTTATTGGCGGGGAAAGAACCCGAATGAAGTATGGCATGCATATAAACCACTAAAAGTGGTTGGAGCGGTG
Organism: Gambelia wislizenii; assembly: GCA_030847615.1. Classification (NCBI taxonomy): domain Eukaryota; kingdom Metazoa; phylum Chordata; class Lepidosauria; order Squamata; family Crotaphytidae; genus Gambelia; species Gambelia wislizenii. The sequence continues at coordinate 429,706,824 of JAUMIR010000002.1, read as the reverse complement.
GGGGCTGTCCATACACTTACAAAGTTTCTATATGTGAACTAACATGGTTGTTTCACCTGGTTTGGAGGCACGAGTCTTCATGAGGTTGGTGATGGTGCAGAGAAGGAACCCTGCCTCTCTCCTTTGTCTCCTTGCTCCCTCCACTCACCACTGCACTCACAAGTCTCCACCTTGCTTTCCAGTGAGATTGACAAGGGCAAGAAAACTTTGTCACTTTCACGTGCCTTAAAAAAAAATTACCATCAGGGTTTGCATTGGTACCTATGTGCTCATCACCACACACACCTTTTTGAACCATTCTCTTCAGAAAGGCAGCAGGAAACCACATGACACTTACATGGCAAGTGGCAGTTCCCATGGCGGTGGGAGAGCAAATCCACTCTGGATTTTAGTCCAAACTGTAAATCCACAGTGCCGAATTTCACTTTTAAGGAGCTACGGTGCTGGACATATTTGGGAGGCAGAGTACTGATGTCCTGTGCTCCAATCAGCAAGTGACCCAGGAACCAGGTGGTTGGAGAGTAAGAGTTGTTGAGAAGTTAATTCAGACCATGTCAGTCACAGGGTATCTAGTAGGGTGAAGGGAGAAGCAACAGAGTGGTCATGAGCCATTCAGAAGTCGTTCAGCAAGTCAGTAGTCCAGATAAACAAAGCCAGCAAGAAATAAAACAAAGTCATAAATCATAACCAGTCCAAAGTCAGGAAAACACGAACACTGAAAAGTACTGCTAGTTGCCAAGAAGTGGGGGGAAGGGGTTGAAAGCAACAAAACTGCCAGGGAGTGGCTGAGAGATTTATGGGCAGCTGTTTCATGATACCAAGTGCCTAATCAGGTCAGCATCTCTTACTTAACAACTGCTGGTGCAATCTCTCTTTGTCTCGTCACTGCTTGAGAAATGGTGGCCATGGGTCTTCAGCATCTGCAACCTCCTGCTGGAAAGCAGGACTCCCCCCTGCCTCAACTCCCAGCTCCACTGACTCAGAGAGACCACCAGCTTCAGCAGTTGCAAATTCCCACCAATCTGTCTCCTCCTCTTTGTCTGAATCTTCTGACTCCAGGGGGTGAGTTGTAACAACTGCTCCTTGGGGTATCTCTTTTAAAGTTCAGAGTAAAACCCAGAGTGGATTCACCACTCCACTGACCTGAGAGCACTTAGCAATAGCACTTACATTTCTATACCACTTTCAAGTGCTAAGCACCTCCTTAAGCAGTTTACAAGGTGTTAGCTAATTGTCCCCAACAAGCTGGATATTCATTTTACCAACCTATGCAAGGATGGAAGGCTGAGTCAATCTGGAAACCTGTAGGATCAAACTCACAACATTGTGGCTGCAGTATCATCATTTAACCACTGCACCACCAGGGCTCCTTTAGAGCTTAAGCTACCACTGCTCCTTCCCCCAAGATTGGCCAGATGATAATTTATCATTTTTATCTTATCACCTGTCAAGTTGAACTACATGACTGACCAAAAAAACCTACTCCCTTCTCATCTGAAAGCACCCTAATTCTGCAAGTATCCAAAGAGTTTCTCCTTCTGGACAGGGTGAATGGGCAAAAATAATAGCCAATGAGCCTGACAGTAACTAGAGTCATAGCCAACTCGTCTAAGCTGTCTAACTTTGTTTTGCTAATGTTAAGCTGACAATTCGGCTTCAGCTCCACTTACTTGGTCTTTTTGGGATACAGGCAAAGCTAGTGAACAAATCCTCTTAAATAAATCTTCACTGGTGTCTCTTAGGACATGTAGCCCAGTTTATAAGAAAGCTGATTACATCACTGCTCTCACAGAGGACGGTGCTTACACATTAATGCTCAGTAGCACTAGGTGCTTTCAAAGCTTGCACTAACATTGATTTCGACAAGGCCCCTGTGACAGCTGTTAGTGTTGCAAACCTTGTTTTACAGACATTTTGGAGGGTGAGCTGTCTTGCCTGAGGCTGCCTTGGAAAAGTGTCTACATCTGACTTGCCAATATGATTCTCAAGCCATGGGGCAGCATCCTGCAGGAAACAGGGATTTTTGAAAGAAAGGTGCCAGAAGTTCTGGGAAAGAATCTTGAAGCAGTTGTGGGTGCATCCTCCCCCAGAAAGCAATGTGGCTGAACCTCTCAAACAATTCCAAACAGAGCCTTTCCCCCCTACCCTGCTGCTTTATACAGGTGTGCAAACTCTGCTATTGGAGTGTCTGGCTTTGTGTTGCAGCAGAAGATACTTGACAGGGCTACAAAGCCAAGGGGAAAGAGCCACAAAGAGTCCTTTCAGGCCCAAGGGAAGGGGTGGCTGTGGGCCACACCCATTCCTTGCCTCAGCTGATGTGACTCAGGCTGGAGTCTCAGGTCTCTTTCACAATGCACAATTAAAACACTTTGATACTGCTTTAACTGAATCCTGGGATTTGTAGTTTGGTGAGGCCTTAGAGCTTTTTGGCAGAGACGTCTAAGTCCTTCATGCAACTGCAGATCCCAGGATTCCATAGGATACAGCCATGGCAGGCAGTTAAAATGGGATCATCCGTCCTATAATTGTGTAGTGCGAAATGGCCCTGTGACAAACATGGATCTGAGCAAATGAGAAGTGAAGATGAAGGGACAAATCGCAGAGCAGGAAACTGTAATGGGAGGGGTTTCAGAGAGTTTGAAGGAATGCTTGTCAGTTAGGAGAGTCAGTTTGTTTGAGTTGAGATTGAGTTTGGAATCTGTGAAGGCCAGATATTAGGCACACTTACCACAGTATACCATATATTCTATCCACAAAGATTCAGACCCAGTCCAAAGCAGGGATAAAGGGGGAATCTGTAGGAAGGTGGCAGGAACTGAGAGGGAAAAGCAGCCAGGCTGAATCATATGGTAAATTTGGCTAGAGCATTTTGTAGGTGCCCACATGGTTTGCCACAGGCCCTCAGAGGCAGGGATTAGCCACCATTCACTTTGCAGCTAGAAGGTGGGGACTGGATGGGTGGTAAATAGTGCTAGTCCTTGGGGAGGGTCAGGAAAGCTGCATCTACAGTCACCTTCCCTTTCCAGAAGCATTTTTCCACACCACAATACAAGATGCTAGTATATGCATATGCTGCTACCAGCAGCATGGGTCCCCTACCTGAAGCATTTGCTCCAATTGAATCATCGATAGTTCAGCTTTTTCACGCATCAGCCAGGACCTGAACAGACTGGATGCTTGTTGGCCCACACTGGATTTCTGGAATAACGGTTGCCCCTCTACTCGCACATGATCCTGATGTCATCTGGGTAGGAAGGAGTTCAGATATTTCAGTTGCTATGTTTTCCTCAGTCCTTTGCAATTTTTATTGCATTAGTCAATGGACAATATAAAAATAAATTCAAGATACATTTATAGCTCTCTCTATATAAAACAAGTTTTGTTTTATTATTTTTAACCTTAAAAAGAAATGCAACTCAAAAAAACAGGGGAATATTTGTCAAAATAAAGTGATTCCAGGAGCACACAATCTCCCCCAAAACTAACTGAAATCATAGAATCATAGAGTTGGAAGAGACCTCAAGGGCCATCCAGTCCAACCCCCTGCCATGCAGGAATACACAATCAAATCATTCCCGACAGATGGCCGTCCAGCCTCTGTTTAAAAACCTCCCAAGAAGGAGACCCCACCACACTCCAAGGCAGTGTATTCCACTTCCGAACAGCTCTTACTGTCAGGAAATTCTTCCTAATGTTTAGGTGGAAATAGTTTCTAGGTTTCTTTCTTTCTTTTTTCAATGGAATCATTGCCACTTATCTGATGTGTCTGATAAAGTCCAAAGTGGCAATGATTCCATTTAAAAAAAAAAGAAGAAGAAACCTAGAAACTATTTCAGACGACGTCACCCTTTCACGGTTATGTCCCTGCCAAAACCTGTATTTTATTTTATTTTTTTACTTTTTAAGCCATCAGTTCATCCCCCCTGCCCTTTTCTTTTCTTTTTGCCAGTATAGCCAGCATGTAAAACCTTGCATCTCCCCCCGCCCCGTCCTTACACCCCTCAGTGGCCAGTCCAACGTGAACACTTCCGGGTGAAATTGTGACATCCAGATAAGTGACACACTTTTTATGACCCTTCCTGGCTTACTTGTAAGTTTTAAAGTGTATTCCAGTGCTTTTAAAAACCTTTTATGTGTCATTTTTTGTTTTTGTTTTTAATTTCCAGCACAATGAAGTCTCATGATATTTTGTGAGATTTCAAAGGAGGACGTGAATGGAGCTCTGTTCACTTACTCTTTCATTGCTGGAACTGCCTTTACTATGATTAGAGGTAAGTAGTGGGGGAGCATTCTTTTGCTGGCATAAAAATGGTGTTTTTTTTAATGCCAGCAAAAGAATGCTTTAAGGGGCTTGTCTGATAAAGTCCAAAGAGTCCATATGGATTCATTCCTTGTAGTAGCAAATTTAGATTTTTTTCCACTTACTAGTAGTGTGCTGTAGTGGTCTGTATGATGGACTATGACTCTGGAGACTAGGGTTCGAATTGCAACTCAGCCATGGAAACCAATTGGTGACATTGGGCAAGTCACACTCTCTCAGCTTCAGAAGGTCATGGCAAACTTCTCCAGAATAGATTTTGCCAAATAAACCTTCAGATAGGTTGGCTTTAGTGTTGCTATAAGTTGGGAAAGACTGGAAGGCACACAAAAACAACTACAGATAATCGTCACTTTTCTTTATTAAAGGCTATAGCAGTGACAGGAGGAATGTGTCACTGCTGGTGCTTTTGGATTTCTTAGTGGCATTTGATGCCATCCAGAAGAATAATATGGACCATGGTATCCTTCTGGAATGCCTGGGGGAGTTGAGAATTGGAGGCACTGTGCTTCAGTGGTTCTGGTCCTATCTCTCAGGCAGGTTCCAAATGGTGGTGCTTGGGGATAGATAGCTGCTCCTAAAAAAGGAGCTGTTATATGGCATTCCACAAAGTGCCATTCTATTCCCAATACTTACATGAAACCACTGGGAGAGATCATTGGGAAACATGGGGCAGGGTGCTATCAGTATGCTCATGACACCCACAAATATTTCTCCATGCCTTCAAAAACAGCCTCAGCTAAGGATAGTGTGTCTCCTTTGAATGAATGCCTGGAGGAGGTAATGGTCTGGATGAGGAAAAACAAACTGAAGCTGAATCCAGACAAGACAGAGGTGGTTACTGTCAAAGGTCCTAACCTGGGTTTGGAGGTGTGTCAACCAGTCCTGGATGGGGTTACACTCCCCCTGAATGGCTGTGTTTGGAGCCTGGGAGTTTGCTTCTGGATCTGTCGCTCCAAATGGCAGCTCAGATAGATGCCACGGCCAGTAGTATTTACTACCAGCTTGCTAGCTGTGCCCCTTCCTAGAGTCAGAAGACCTAAAGATGGTGGTGCATGCACTGGAAACCTCAAAGCTGGACTTTTGCAATGCACTGTACATTGGGCTACCTCTGTACCAAGTTCAGAAACCAATTGGTTCAAAACACAGCAGCAGAACAGTCACTGGTACACCCAGGAGTGATCATATTACACCCGTATTAAACTCACTCCACTGCCTGCCAATTAGTTTCTGGGCAAGGTAGAAAGTGTTGGTTATTACCTTTAAAGCCCTATGTGATTTGCGTCCAGGTTACCTATGAGATCACCTTCTCCCATATAATCCCTTAGGTCCTCTGGGGGACATTTGCTCCAGCCATGTAGGACTAGGTTGGCGACTGTCACCCAGAGGACTTTTTCTTCAGCTGCCCCTAGACTGAGGAACAGCCTGCTGGAAGGGATATCACAGCTCAGTACACTGTCAGAATTTAAAGTTGTGTTAAAGACCAGTCTCTTCTGGCAGGCCTGTCCAGATGATTTTAAATTGTGAATTTTAAACTGTGTACTGATTGTTTTAAAGTGTCTTAGGACATTACAGACACATCAGATACGGTGTCATAACGATGCTGCATAAATGTGAAAGGGCACACATATCAGAAGACATCACCCTTTCGCGTTTATGTCTTGTCTAAAACCTGTTGTATTTTATTGATGGCTTAAGTCATCAATAGATTAGCTGTGGCAATATTTTGCTGGCATTGCCGGCGTATGAAACTTTGTGCCAATGTCCTCTCATCATTCCACCATCAATGGTCGGTCCGGCCAGAACACTTCCGGGTGAGATTGCGATATTCAGGTAGGTGACACACTTTTTATGACCCTCACCAGTTTACTTGGGACTTTTTTATTGTGTCTACATGCTTTTAAAAACTTTTTCTGTCTTATTTTTGAATTTATTGAGCTATGTATTCTTGCGGAAATACATGGAATTTTGAACGAGGAAGTGAATGGAGCTCCATTCACTCCTCTGTCGTTGCTGGAGAAGCCTTCCCACGGGACAGAAGGTAAGTGTGGCATGGGGAGTTCTTTTGCCAGCATAGAAATGGCAAAGTTATGCTGGCATAAGAACGGGGTTTGGTGGGTGGTCTGATAAAGTCCTTAGTCTTACTTGTTTTGTAAATGGATACGTTTTAACTGATATCTGTTTTCAACTAATATTATGTTTATGTGTTGATGTGTTGTTCCCCGCCTCGATCCACAGGGAGAGGTGGGTAAGAAATAAATAGTAATGATGATGATGATGATGATGATCTACTTTGCTTTCTTATTTTTTCTCATGGCTTTGGAAGAGGTCAGGAAGATCCCTCTCTTGTAGCCATTATACAAGGTTGCTAGTAATGTAAAGATATGCTATCAAGAAGATTGTCTATTGCTGCATAATTTTTCACCTCGTATGAGAGTCAAAAGCCCAGTGGGTTTTTTTCAGCAGCAGTAACATATATAGGTTGTATTTTATGCTACCACTCTCCCACCCAAACTTTGTGAAAATTAGAAGTTGCAAAAAGAGGGAAAGCATTGTGAAATGTGCCAAATCTCTCAAAATCTCATCCAACAAGAAAATTACTGTCTCACAGGAATATGTCTTCTACCCACTTAGGAGACTTGTCTGTCTACAGCAGGGTGGGCAACTATGCAGTGGGCTGAACTGGCATGTTTTAGTGTGCCTGAAGTGGTGTGATATCACTTCCAGCTGCCATTTTGGCCAATTTTTGAGATGTCTTTTGTGTTTTAGGGAAATCGGGGGGCGGAGGCTTTGGAGGGTCTGGGGAAGCAAATGGCTGTGGTTTGGGCACATTTTGGGTGGTTTTGCCCCCAAATTGGCCCAGTTAAAAATAGTTTAGGGACTTTGAGGGGTGTTCCAGGGACTGAACTTGGAGGTCACCAGGGCTGCATGCAGTCCACACTTTGCCCACCCTGGTCTACAAGAGTGGGAATCATGAGGCCCTTCAGATGTTGGGCTGCTACTTTCAGCATTCCTCATCATTGGTTTTCCTGGCTAAGGTTGCAGGGATCTACAGTTCAACATCTGGAAAGCCTAATGATTCTAACGAGTATTTTATGTTCTGAGTACTAGGACTGTGAGTATGCAGTTGGGTGTCAGCCAGAGATCTTTCCCATTACCTGATCTATGAACTCTGATAGCCAATTGGTAGCCTGCTACTTGGTAGCCAATAGTCCACAGATCCACCAGTGCAGTAGCAAACTATGTGCACACCTTTGCATGCCATACTTACCTGTGAAACTGATTTAAAGGTCTGGGAGCCCAAGGCAGTATAGCATTTTGTTTAAAATAACACCCCCTCCCCCCACGCTCATTCCATTCACCCTGAGTTAAACATTTATGGAAACAGCAACAAGTAGTTAAAAGAGTTTGGAAAAGTTAACATCTGGGGACTACAAAATAAAAGCATCCATTGCTATCTCTAGGATACTCAGAATTAAACTCCATTTTTCCCCCAGAGCTCTTTACTTTTGGTTTCATTCGTTCAAATGCCAGTGGATAGAACACTGAATTACTGGTTTTAAAAATTGCATGTTTGGGTTTTTTCTACCACCAGAAATTCACTCACATCCTCAAATACATTTATTTTTGTTTCCTTGTCTGTGCAGTGTGATCCCATGTGCCTTATGTTCGTGGAGCAACCACTGGATGCATTGAGTTTTCCCATCAGGGTGTCACCAAAATTTGGCCGTCCTTGGTAGCCAATAGTTTTCTTCTGATGGTTGGTTTTGATGTATGATGCAACCATCATGAAGTTGTGTGCTAGTAAGTGGGGCCTCATCTGGCTGATTGAACACCTTGAAGAAGGGAAACATAACAATGTGCAGATCTTACTGGAGTCCAATTTAAAAAAATCTATGTATTGTTCTTAGTCAGAGCCCTTCATACAAGCCACCCCCATAGAAGTTCCCCTAATGACAATGGAAAATAATGTCCATCTTCCCCATCCATTTCCACTGGGGTTGACTGAAGTTGTTATCCATCAACCTCTTTGGACTCAGTTTTGGAAACCATTGTATCTAAGCAATAACATTCCTTCCATCTTTGAGACTGATGCTCTGTAACTTATCAACAAGTTTGGGTAAACTGTCATTGCGACAACAGATTTTGTTCCTGTTTCTTTTTGTTTTCTTTGTGTGAATGCACGTTGCACCCAAGGCAAGCATTCTTTCTTTAATTATACGATTTTAAAAATCTGAGAAACAGATTTAAAATGAGTAAGAAGAAACCCCATCAAAGTAGATCGTGCTAGAAATAACTGGATCCAGTCTATTGGTAGCTTGTTCAATGTATTTGGGTTAATTATTGTTGGAAATATTTCTCCCCACTCCCCTTTGCTCAGTTACATATGGGATTTTTGTACCCATGGTTTTCTTTCATTTCCCCACCCCCTTCTTGGCACCTACAATGACTTTCCCCTCCCTTCTTATTAAGTGAATTTCTCAGACAGCTGGAATGCTGCCTGGCATTTGTATTTCTAAAGATGTTCCCCAGCCCCCACCCTCCTTAATGTGAATTTTCCAAAAAGTAACCATGTTTATTGGTTGCAGAAAAAAAAAGATAATGAGGCAATATGAGTTGATATGAAGGCAAAACAAGTTAATAAAGGTGAGCATTTAAGATAACAAGGATCTAATAGGTGTCTCCTGCTAACAGGATGTCTAGTTTACCTTGCAATGCCTTGTTAATTTTGTATGTGTGGAGGTGCTGTCCTCAGTTACCTTGAACTCATTTACTAGCCTGTCTCAGGGAAGAGAGGAATTACAGTAATAGAGGCTTTTTAGAACAGATAGCTGTTGATTGCAGTAACATGTGGTATGACTACAAAGAGATGCAGGGAGGGGGGCAATATGCCTTGCTCATTAGTTATATGCAGAAGAAATATGGCTATTCTAAGCAATCTTTCAATCCTATAAAAATATCCTTGCAACTACTTCACAGATAAAGTACTGAGGATGAGATATATTGGTTTGACTACTTGATGGCCAAGTCAAATCAGTCAGTAAGTTCTCACTTGAAACTCTGCCTTTACTCTGTAGTCATTTTTGTAACACCTTCCTTTGTGGGGAGTGCCTTTATCTAAATTTCACAGATGTGTTTGGAACCCTTTTATACCCACCCCTTGTTTTTCTCTGGTTCTTGTGTTCTTTGATGTCCCTGAGAGAGAGAGAAGGCTATGTTGACATACCATCCAAGAGGCTTGTGCATTCATTTTCCGTTTGCTCGGAGAGCAATTTAGGGCGATGGAGCAGAGCAAGGTTTGTTGGCAAACTGGGATGAGAAATGTGCTCCCCCATGCATAATGCATATCCAATTACCTATCCAGAAGCTCTTCTGAAATGAACTGTTTGATAGCTGCATTAACATACACACACACACATCCTCTCGCTGATGAACAAACAAGGCCATTTGCACCAGCTATCAGTGCCCCCATCAGTGGCTTCTAAAGGTGGACATGCTCTGCATCATCATTCTGTGTAGTACAGATATACTAGCTTATTCTCCAGGCATGGATGCTTATGTAGCCAAAAGGACACCATCCACACACAACTGCATGGGCATGGCATAGTGCCCAGAAGGCAAGAATTGAAAATGGGTTCCCCAAGCTCCAAGCCTTGCTTGTGCTTGACAATGTGGGAGGGAAGGGCAGGGACTGGAAGTAGGGTAGGTGGTATCCCCTGGCTCACTCCCAGTCCAATTGGAGCTACGCTGTTGATCAGCAGGCTTGAGATAGAACCCAAAGGTTGTCAGTAGTACAAAGGGGTTTTTTGGTGGGGGGACCCTCTAATGGTTGGTGGGTTTCCAAATGGCCTAATAAGGACTGAGTGTGCAGAGTGCTTTATTCAAGACTATCTCCAGACCATCAATAGGAGTATAGTGTCTAGATCAAAGGAAGTAATAGTGCCACTCTATTCTGCTTTTGTCAGACCTCACCTTGAATACCGTGTCCAGTTCTGGGCACCACAATTCAAAAAGTATGCTGACAAGCTGGAACATGTCCAGAGGAGACTGACTAAAATGGTAAAAGTGCCAGAAGCCATGCCCTATGAGGAACAGCTTAGGGAGCTTGGTATATTTAGCCTGCAGAAGAGAAGGTTAAGAGGTGACATGATAGCCATGTTTAAATATCTGAAGGGATGTCATATTGAGGGTGGACCAAGCTTGTTTCCTGTTGCTCCAGAGATTAGGACAACTCTAGACCAATGAACTCAAACTGCAGGAAAAGAGATTCCACCTAAACATTAGGAAGAACTTCCTGACAGTAAGAGCTGTTTGGCAGTGGAATGCTCTGCCTGGGAGTGTGGTGGCGTCTCTCTCTCTCTCTCTCTCTCTCTCTCTCTCTCTTTCTTTCTTTCTTTCTTTCTTTCTTTTTTTTTTGAGGTTTTTAACAGAGGCTGGATGGCCATCTGTTAGGAGTCCTCCGAATGGGTATTCCTCCATGGCAGAGGGTTGGACTAGATGGTCCTTGTGGTGTCTTCCAACTCTATGATTCTATGGTCTGAAAAACCATATCTCTGTATGAGCTTCCTGAAGTCTTGTTGGAGGGCTTTCTCATGGCTCCACCACCTTCATAGGTACATTGGGTGAGAGCACAAGAGAGAGCCTTTTTGGTGGATGCTCCCAGGCTGTGGAACTCTCTCTCCTCTCCTTCTGCCTGCAGTTAAGACCTTTATATTTGAACAGGTCCTGGCTTTGCAGAAAGTCTTTTAACAGGGTGCATGTGCTGCACATTTATTGTTCATGTATTTAAATGATCGTATACTGTATTGTTTTATAGTATGGATGTTTTAACATGGCAGTTTTTAAAATAGTATTATATTAGGTTTTAATTAATATACCTTGTTTTTATTCATGTTGTGAACCACTTTGGGTCCCATTTTAGAGAAAAATAGGAAACTGGCAAGTCTCAAATTATATCAGGGTGGTGTTCCTAGACCTGCCATGTAAATTAAGGCTGATGTAAATGGAGGGAGCCCCTTCCTTCCATAGGTAAACATTGGAGACTGGAGGTATGTATTCCAACAGAGCTGAAGCAGCCACAAAGTTAGTCCTTTTACTCAACCTGCCCCAATTTTTAAAGATGTTTAAAGGATATAAAACATCAAGGCTTACCTTTTTAGCCTAAAGAAACCCCTCCCTTTCAAACTATAAGACTAATCAATCGCTCACCCCACACCTAAGCAAGCGAAGTAAACCCTTTCCAGGAACACTGAAACTCAAAAATTCCAGTTTCTCATGCCCCTCACACATTTCTTCTAGCAGGCAATTGAAACACCTTCCTTCCAGCAGTGCCAAGACTGTTGTTGCTTTCTCCCACTTCATTTATTTATTTCTGGAGAAGCATTATAAATTTGAAGTGTAAACTGAGGCAATGTAAATTGAGACTCAGCTGTAATAAATGAATGAATAAAGTGGATATTCTGTGTGTGTGTGTACTGAAAACAAGGTGTGTGGAATGGAATAGACAAAGCTTGGGGGAGGGTGGAATTCCCTGTGTTGGCTGGAGGATTCTGGGTGGTAGTTCAGCATAAGAGTTCAAGGCCAGTATCCAACTGGTGCACAATACCACCATAACTATGCTGTAGTAGATGGTGCAGCAAGGAAAAAAAGATGGTAATGGATGCTGTCGCCTTCAAGGAAGTAAAGCATTATAAAAATAGGCTTCTTGGAGCTGGCAGATTCTTTGCTGAAACCTTGGGGGAAATTGCAACAGGGAACATAGTGCACCAACAGGATTCCAGTTTAAAAAGTGACTTTTTCAAACTTGTGGAATGGAATATTACAAAGGATGGTATGACTGATTGGCTGGAATCTTGAACAGGAGTGCTCCATGTTTCAGGGCCCACTTATTCTTCCTGCATTGCAGATGGGCGTCTGAGGCTGTGTTTCCTAGCTGAAAACCACAGCCGATACCCCTAGACAGCTCTCTACTGTTCTTTTATTTAAACTGTTTTCATTCTGCATCATCCTACACTCAACAATAAATAATTGTTTATTCCACCCTGGCACTGCTCCTGGATGAGATCATCTTGACCTCACACAATGATGTTAAAGCCAGAATATCTGATGTACAGTAGATCTTAATTGGGGATGGTGCCGTGGATGCTTCTTACAGGCAGGTTTTTACACTTCCAGTATTTAGATAAACATTGCATTGCTCAGTACAAGAAGGAGGAGAAAAAATGTGGGTCTATGGATTTGTGTAAAGAGGGGTGGGCTGGGCAATCTTTGATTGACCAGATGCTGCTGGAGTCCACCTACCACTGTTCCCAACCAATTGACTAACATCATCGGCACTATAATCCAATAACACCTGAAGGGCCACAGTTTCCACATCCCTGGAGTTTTTGGCTATCTTGTGCTCATGCATGGGACTCTCCTCTCCTCTGCTCTCATGAACGCCCAAACTTTGTTATGGATCATCTCCAACACTCTGGAACAGACTTAGATGTAAAAGGTGGTGGGTTGCAGGTGAAAAATCAATCTGTTCCACTGATAGATACTATTCTCTTGGTGGACAGACACAGTTGGATGTTGCTTGCTTTATAAATGTTTAAGCCTGAGTTATATTGTTAGTCCCGAACAGAGAAGACCAACAGGTTCACGTGCCATTCAACAATTGAATAATTGGGACTGACCATTCAGGCCTTAAAAACAAAAACTCAGGTTAAAAAATGCTATTTTACTTTCCATTAGACATAGAATCCTACAGTTGGAAGGGATCACAAGAGCCATCTAATCCCCAGCCATGCAGGAATTCACAACTATAGCCTGCCTGAAAGATGCCCATCCGATCTCTGTTTAAAGAACTCCAACAATTGAAAACTGCCACCCTCCTAGGCAGTGTATTCCACCATTGAAAAAGCTCTTACAGTTAAAAAAAAAAAAAAGTTCTTCCTAAGGATTAGGTAGAACCTCTTCTCTTCTAATTTGAATATATTGTTTCATGTTCTAGTCTCTGGAGCAGCGGAAACAAGCTTGCTCTATCTTCTGCATGACATTCCTTCATGATATTTAGAGACGCTATCATGTCACCTCTCACACTTCTGTTCTCAAAGCTAAACATAACAAGCTCCTTAAGTCATTTCTCATGGGGCTTGGTTTCTAGACCTTTGATCATCTTTGTTGCCCTCCTCTGGACACATTCCAGCTTGCTGATATCCTGGTGAGGTCTGACCAGATAAGAAAACAGTAAATAAAATATAGTGCAATGGATGAGAAGCATGACACAACAAACAAAAACAATTTTGAGGACCTTAGTTACATGGAGGAGAGTGTTTAAGGAGCTAGTCTTAATCCTAGAATTCTACCACAGTTGTGACAAAATTTAGAACAGTGCTACTCAAACTGGCAGTCCCTCCGTCTGAGAGCTGTTGGATGCCACTCCATGGTGAGTGTCCAGATGAGAAAGAAACAGTGGTACCCAGTGGATACAAATATGGTACCAATCCCTGACAAATTGGGGGGGGGGGTGGAATTCAGGTCCTCCACATTGAGAAGCTTGAGAGGCACTGATCTGGAATTGTAGAATTGGAAGTGATCCCAAGAGTAATCTAGTCAACACCGCTGCCTGTGCAGCTAAAGTACAAAATAGTCACCCAACCCCTCTTCGAAGGAGAGCCTACCACCATCCTAGGTGGTCTGTTCAACTGCAAACAGCTCTGACTATCAAGTAGTTCTCCCTCATGTTTTGGGCTTGTCTATACAAGGCTATAAAATGTAGATTGATGCGCACTAACACCAATTCACAACAGCTTTCATTTGTCTCCATGATTTTTTTGGCAAGGTCACAGGCACATGGAGCCATACGCATTTGTTGTTCAAACAGGAATCCCTGCGAATCAAGATGGTGGGTGCAAGTGAATTTACTTGTGTTTTTATTGTCACCAGTTGCTGCCACTGAACAGTTTTTTTAAAAGTAAATCCAAGGTGTGGAAGTGTGCTTAAATAAACAGTGGGGGGGGAGGCTGTTTCATTGCATCAGTGCACAATCACTATGGCGAAAATCCAACCTGGCGGTTCAGGGTACTTGCCTTGCCAGCAAGCTCTGTCCCTTGTTCACGTTTGACTAAACAGCTTCCCATTTCTGCTCTTATCGGGAACGCGCTTCAAAGCAAATTGGTTGTCCCAACAAGTGGGAATGCACATTTCCTTTGGAGTTTTAAATATATATATACAGGAAAAGCCATGAAGGTATGATGGTTATTTGGCATTTTTTGCCCCCCCCCAACACACACACCTTCTGAATATGGCAGATTGATGCAGGATCCCATTTAGACAACTCATATTCTCCTTGAATTCTATGAGGAGTGTTTTCGCCATATAGACAAGCCCTTTGGGCTCCCCCACCCCTTGTAGTATGAACCACCTGGTTCAGGTCCTATTCTCTGGAGAAGCATAAAACAAGCTTGTTCCATCTTCTTGTTCCCTGCCTCAGTCTTCTCCTCACAGTCTTTCAGGAGAAGCATAGACTTTCAGCCCCTCTTTCTTGAGGCTCCTGGGCTTTTTTAAAAAAATTTTTATAAACATGACTTATGTACATGGCTACACATGTACCACACACAAATATGGTTTCCACAGAATTTGTAATATTCTGATTTATTTCCTAAGTTTCAAGGCACGTTTTGACCTAAGGTAGAGTCTGCATATTTTTTTCTTCTTTGATCTTTGATTCCCTAAACGAGATCCACAATTACCTTCCTTCATCCTCCAAGCATATCTTTCCTAACTAACCAACATCCTCCTGACCTCATGTAATATAAATTTGGTACACTGCCTTCTACTCCCTCTGAGATATATGGGGACAATTTGAACCCGTTGTTAACTAGAAGCAAAAGAACCTTAAGAGGCTGGCAGTGATAAAAGCTGAACAATATGCTGTTAACTAGGCAAAAGGTGAACAAAGAAATGGGTTGCTGAGGTAAACCAAACTTATGGCTTCCCCCTCCACATCAGTATCCAAAGTAAGAAAACAAGACAGGGGAGAATTGATCCTTTGAATACAGTGTGGTGTAGTGGGTTGAGTGTGGGAATAAGGTTCTGAGAGACTAGGATTCAGATTCCTGCTTGGTCATGGGAAGGCTCTGGGTGACTTTGGACAAGTCACAACACTCTCTCGTCCTCAAAGGAAAGCAATGCCAAACCTCCTCTGAACAAATTTTACCAAGAAAACCCTGTGATAGGTTCCCCTTAGGATTGGCATAAGTCAGAATCAACTTGAAGGCACACAACAACAGTAGATCACAAGGCACTTTAAAAGTTAGCATCTTGAACTAAACCTGGAAGCTAACTGGAAGCCTATACATTGTTACCTGTTCTGATTGCCCCTATCTTGGAATATCACATAATTGGCAATATGTAATAATTTGGCTTGATGTGGCCTTCCATGTGGTTAGCAGGTAAACCAGGTACCCCCAGATACCAAGGCTGGAGGGGCCTTTGGAAATTCCCCAAGCAGGTAATATCCAGGTCAGAGTTAGCACCTGGAGATGAGTTATCCACTAATCCACTCAACAATAGCAGAGTCCACGATGATTGCAAAATGGGTTTTTACTCTTACCTTCTTCCCCAACAATAGAAGTTGCCTGCTCCTATTCAATTCCAAATACATCACCCATTAACGATTGTTAACTCTTCCGAAGAACCCTTTGTTTAGCCCTTGCAAGCTCTGAGAGACATTGTATTCCACTTTAATTCCATCCCTTCAGGAGAATTATCCAATATAAATATCACCCTAAAACACCACCAAAGTGTGAACAGACCCTCTTCTTCCCGACTGCACGTCAGTCTGTATTACCAGGTGCACAGAACCCCTTCTTCTCGACTCCACATCAGACTGTTTAGCCATTCTGCCTTGTGGACCCCCTCTCTGCCAGTTTACTTCACGATCTCAGTTTACTTTACACTCTACAGGATCAGTATAGTGTAATCCACAACCCCCTTACTCTGTTCCTCTATCCAAATATTTCCTACCATCTTCAGTAGCCTTGTATGCTTGCTTGAAGCCTGAGTATAAGAATGAATGCTGTTAAGATTAATTTCCAAAAAAGATCATTTAATTGTACGTTCTGGCTTGGAGTCTTCTCAGTGATTACCAGTATACATAGGGCAAAAGATCCTGATGTTACCTGGCTTCTTGCTTCCATTTTGAGCTAATTAAATATTCCCCATATTAAGATTGGACACTAGTGGGATCCTTGCGGACCCCAGGCAATTTGGGTAACAACAGCTGCTGCTGTATCAGCGTCTACCTTCCCACAATTTGCAAGAGATAGGCAATGGCAGCTTTTTGCACCAGCTGAAACCTCCATGTTGTCTCCAAAGGCAGCTCTACATAGAGTCCAATATAGCAGGTAGTCCAAGAGGTTAGAAAGGTGTGGATGGGAGACAAGGGATTCTTCTTGCAGGTCAAGAGTCAGTTGCTACTAAACAAGAATGGAGGAAATAGGATGTAGAACTGTGATTACCAGGGCTTGTGAACTTGTAGCCCTCCAGATGTTCTTCAACTCCAGTTCCCATCATCCCCAGCTAGTCTAATAATGGGTGAATAAATGACAGGAGTAGTTATTCATCAACCTCAGGATGGCTGCAGGTTTACTCTCCCTGGAGAAGAGAGTTTCATTGAGCACATGCTCAGCCTAAGAATTTATTCCCAGTTCAATGGGCCCTTGGGTTTGGTTCCAAGAAACCCCATGGATACCAACATTCATGGATGCTCAAGTCCCATTATGTACAAGGTGTAATAAAATGGTGTGTCTTATATGAAATGGCAAACAGCAAGATTTGCTTTTTGGAATTTTTTTCTGAATATTTTCAAGCTGTGATTGGCTGAATCCATGGATGCAGAACTTGTGGATACTGAGGGCCAACTGTATCAGAACTGGGACTTGCAATGTCTACCCTTCTACATATATATTCATTTCTAATTTCTCCCAAGATTTCTTGATTGTTACCGTAATTTAGAACAGAAAGGGCTATTACTATTGCTATTGGGTTGGTTTGTTTTTAGTGCAGTTGATCAACAATTGCTGATCCAAAGCATATCTATGAGCTGGTTCTGATTTACCAATAGATCTACTTTCTTCCCATCTCAGTTAGGCAGTGGTGGCTGTGGCCTTCCATGTCAATGGGGTAGGAACCTGCCCTAGATTTTCGTATGAGCTTTAAAGGAGCTATCCCAGGTTGAACTTAATGTGGGGATAAGGCTCAACATTTTGGATAGTCCTTGGATGATCCAGATTAAAACCTAGGGTAGATTCACCTCTATGCTGAAATGGAATCCACCAGGTGCCCCGGCCTTTCGAACTAGGATGGCTCTGGTCCTATATGTTCTGTACTGGGACTTGCTGTCATTCAAAGCCTTCTCCAAGAGTTTGTTTGGTGCTGAACACTGGCACATGTTACTGTTATAGCATAAACTTTATTGGTGATAAATGATGCAGCAGATGGTACACAGTAGAGAAGAATTCCAGCTCTTCTGATGATGAGGTCCAGCATCTCCACACAGCTAAAGGTAGACTTAGGCCTCCAAACAACAAATTCTACCCAGGCTATGTCAGGACATTGGGACATACAGTGGATTTATCCTGTAAAGAGCTGGGATATAGCAAACGGTCTGCAGTTTGCAGAAAGCTAGCAAATGTATCAATATTGATGCCTCTTAGAGCTGGTGCAGAGCTGACTGGGGGGAGGTGCTAGGAACTCTGCAAAGCTGGGTATTTAGTTTTGTCCTATAGAGTAGAGCTAAGCAGTTCTGTGTTGGATTTCATAGAGGGAAGATGTTTTTCTGAATCCTGTATATATCTGTAAATACTCTTCATTATGCCCAAGTAAAGAAAAGTAGTTTATTTTAGATACAAAGCTATGTGTCTGTGCCTTTATTCTGATGCCTGAAGGAACAAAACTCTGCTGTCTATTTTATGCAGCCTGGGACCTGTTTAGGCTCCCAATGTGTGCTGCTACCTGACAGACTATACCTTGGTGGCAATAAAATTTTCTATCACTGACATCACTGGCAGGGAGATGGACTGCATGGCCCTTCCAACTCTATGGTTCTATGATTCTATGACTAAATGGGGCCCCAGGACTGGGGTGAGCCCCTGCCATGGCAAACTGGATGGAAGATGGACTCCCAAGTGTTATGTAGTGTAGAAGCAAGCTAAGAAAATCAAAGTGTGCAAGCTTGACCCAACTCTCTAGCCACAACATCTGTGAGAACTGTGCAAACAGATTAGGAACAGAGGAAAATTGACTCCCCCAGTCTGTTCCTAGCCTTCATATCTTTTTCCCAGTCTCAAACTTCCAAGCTAATACATGAAGCTATCAAACAATGCTCTATGCACTAACTCTTTTCCTGTCACTGAACTGTTGTTATCATTTGGGCAGGATGCCAACCAGGACTCCCAAACCTATCTGCTTGATGACCGAACTCACTATACAGGTTGACCCCTGTATCTGTGGGGGGTTACATTCCAAGACCCTTCATGGATACCTGAAAGCGTGCATAATAGGAAACCCTATTATTTTCAATCAGATTAACACCAAAAGTTGACCATAGAATCACATTGGAGGACAAAGAATACCTAGAGAGAAAATATTTTTTCAGATGTGGATAAGTGAAACTGGATACCGAATTTGTGGATACAGGGGTCGACCTGTACCACATGTCACTGAAAGCTCCTTGCTGTGGATTAGCAAAGAGATAGGGTTATGTCTGCAGTATGAGCCCTGCCTTGTGGGCTTCTCAAAGACAGCTGCTTATCAGCTACAGGAAACAGGATGCTGGACTAGATGGACCTTTGGTCTGATCCAGCAGGGCTTTTTGCGTCCTTAAGATGTTTTGCAAAACTAATGTGCATGCTTCCATGCCCATTAGATGTACAATTGATCTTGCATGCTGGGATCTCAAGCTGTTTGATGTCTGAGTACCTTACTCACAGATTCCCTGGTAGGAGACAGGGAAAGGGAGGGTGAAAGAATACCATGTTTCAGGCTACAGTATTATAACTGAACAGTAGCTATTCTTCTAAATATGCTCCTAAGTAATATGTAATGTTTGATCTGCAATCTCAGTGCAAAAACAAGGCCTCACTTTTGTTCACAGTGGGCAATTATAATTCTTTAGCAGCAGAGCAGGCGGTGCACATCTTTCCAAAGCATAAAATGAAAGAACTCTTCTGTGTCTGTCCAAGGCCAGGAGCAATAAATTCACATTGGTGCCATAAACTGTTGATGGGGTTGGAGCTTTTGTTCATTGTTTGCACTGCATTCTCGTTCCTTCCTTCCTTTCACCTAGGGCTGGATGCTATTTTTCCTTGTCATTCTTTAAAAAATATGATTTCTGTCCAGAACTGCCTTCTTCTCAAGCCAGTTACCTGCTTGAAATACAGTAATGTAAAAACTAAAGTCTCCGCCACTGGAGGGAAAAAAAAAAAACTTACAGCAGAAAAAAATGGGCCAAGAGAGGGTTTCCTTGTATGATGTGGCATCTAATCTGTTTATAGGGAAGAAATGCATCTACTGTATAACACTACAGTACTTGGAAAAGCCAATGACTGCTGGGTTAGGAGATTCTAGAAATTGTACAGTAGGACCCCTGTATCCACTAGTGATTGGTTCCAGTGGGGTGGGGGCGTGGATACCAAAAATTGTGGATAATAGCAAACACCATTGAAAATAATGGGATTTCCAGTTTAAAATACCATAGAGTTGCCTTGGAGGACCTAGCAAATTGCTAGAGAGGACACATTTTCTAGAAGACTCTATGGTAGGTATGCTGTTTTGGATAATTGAATCAGTGGATTCCCATGGATAATTGAATCAGTGGATATGGGGGTCCTACTGTAGTTTAAAACAGTAACATTTCCAAAGCTCTGGTCCATAGTACTGGTTTGTATGTCGACATTTGCTTAGTTCTCTGTGGTAATGATATTTTTTTATTCTTATTTTAAAATTGATAAATTTTAAAATTGATTTCATCAGTGTTAAAAACAACTATACTCCAGTCAGAATAAACAGGAAAAAAATATAAATAAAAAGGCTAAAAGATGCAGATTAAAATATCTCATACATAATATCAGTATGAAATTGGAGGCTCCTCAACAAATTCATTGAAAAATACTATATATGCTAAATTTATTTGGTGAATCTCCGTTTTTAAGTTCCTTTCTTGTTTATCATCACAGATCAATTTCTATATTTCATCCACTGAATACATCTTTCCACAAATTTTTCTGCATGGATGGAGGTCCCACTTGCATTACAAATTGCATTGATATGTGAAATAAGCGAAGACCCGGCAGTATTTGAGTCCTTTCCCCCCTTATTATCTTTAGCATATAGGTGAATGTCTTGGAGAGAGCTAAAGACCAGATTCTATTTAGACAGGCTCTTTGAAAAAGATTTTATGTCAGTTTCCAATCTTTTGCTATTTCTACTCTAGCTGTGGTCAAAAGCATTCCTGTCACCTTATGAGATCATAGTTTATTCTCTCCTCCCACCCGCCTCCGCACCACCCAGTGAAAGCTGTAAAAGTGCTCACTGAGGAGCAATCCTCTGGTTTGTCATATTTGAGATAATGTGATCAGGTATGAGCTCCAGGTAACCAGATAAGAAGGTCTGATTGAAAATTTGTGTCATAGCCTACAATTTATAACTTAAAAAATGGGTGTGCAGGCTTGGGGGAGTTTCTGACAGTAAGTTACCTAGGGTTTGCCAGAGTGAAAACTGAAGAGGGCTCCAGTACCTTTAATAGTTGTGTAGAAGAGGGAATTTCAGGAGGCCCTAAGCCTGGCAACAAGCAACACCTGCTGAAATTCTCTTCCCAGGTTTCATTATGATAGCCCTAGACTGGACAATGGTATAACTTGGATGAAGGCAGCTTTTCATTCCTCTAAACCAGGGGTGGGCAAAGTTTTGTGGGGCCCAGGTCTTCCAGGGGTCAACAAATGCCATTAAAAAAAAAGTTTTGCTCCATAGTGCTCCCAACTACCCTCTAGGAGTGGACAAAGTGCAGCCCCACACAGCCATTCTTGTATCCCCCGCTCAGGGAAAAAATTTTTCTCTTCAGAATGCCCGCAAATGCACTCTGTGGTGTGGAGAATATTTGCACCATTTTGGGAGGAACCCTGGGCCACCCAGGGGTGAAAAAGAAAATGTTGCAAAATATTTCCCCTAAAAATGTTTTGTCTTCAAATGCCCCCCCCATGTCCACATTGGGCCCAAAGCCCCCCAAACATGGTGAAAATGCCCCCTTATCTCCTACAGGGCATTTGGGGAGGAACCATTTTTATTTTGGCGGGAGAGGGTTGTTGGAGCCGGTGCATTTTAGAGGTGCAGTCCTCCAAGGACTCCTGGGGGGGGGGTAGTGCCTTCCACAGTTACCCACCTCTGCACTAGGAGTGTGGGGTGCATATCTGCCATCTTTTGACCTCTCAAGCCAATTTATGCCCAGGAGAGGCCATTTTTGAAACAGGAAGTGACTTCTACTAACTTCCTGTTGTTATTTTTTTAAAAAGGCCTCTCCTGGGCCTAAAATGGCCAGGAAGGTCCACAGACATGATGAGAATACCCCCTAGGGGTCATTTGAGGGCAAAACATTTGATTCCCCCCCCCCCATGAACTGGTGCAGAATGGAGGGGATGCAGTCTCCTGCCTGGTGGGGATCTAATGCAGCCTTCTTAGCCTTCCACTGTTGCCTACTCCTGCTCTAAGCACCATACAGTTATCTTTGTGATGTTTCCCTCTCTGTTGCACTCCTGAGGATGTGTTACTCTCCAAAATTGTGCTTGCTACCAAGAGAATAATACAGGTTCTCTTTGACCACTAAAAATGCGTGATCAGTCTGGTTCCACTCTACTGAGGGCCAAAATATGACTTAACACAAGGAAGAGAGAACACAGGTCTAGCCCAAGATATTTTGCATCCCAAGGGCAGGCAGCAAATGGTACCCCTGCCCTCCAAAAGTCATTGCACATAGGACTAGCTCCCAAGGTCAACAAAGTTATTTTGGCACCTGAGGGGGAAAACCCCCTTCAGTAGCATCTTCTCCACATACATCTGGCTAATCCCATCTGCCCAGGCTGACAAATTAAAACCTATAAATGAATCATAGAATCATAGAATTGTAGAGTTGGAAGAGACCACGAGGGCCATCCAGTCCAACCCCCCTGCCACGCAGGAAATCACAATCAAAGCATCCCTGACAGATGGCCATCCAGCCTCTGTTTAAAGACCTCCAAGGAAGGAGACCCCACCACGCTCTGAGGGAGCGTGTTCCACTGCTGAACAGCTCTTACTGTCAAAAAGTGCCTCCTAATGTTGAGGTGGAATCTCTGTTCCTGGAGCTTGCATCCATTGCTCCGTGTTCCAGTCTCTGGAGCAGCAGAAAACAAGTCTGCTCCATCCTCAACGTGACACCCCTTCAAATACTTAAACAGGGCTATCATATCGCCTCTTAACCATCCTTTTTCCAGGCTAAACATACCCAGCTCCCTAAGTCTCTCCTCATAAGGCATCGTATCCAGACCTTTCACCATTTTAGTCGCCCTTCTCTGGACATGCTCCAATTTGTCAATATCCTTTTTGAATTGTGGTGCCCAGAACTGGACACAGTATTCCAGGTGAGGTCTGACCAAGGCGGAATAGAGTGGCACTATTACTTCCCTTGATCTAGACACTATACTTCTTTTGATGCAGCCCAAAATCGCATTGGCCTTTTTAGCTGCTGCATCACATTGTTGACTCATGTTCAACTTGTGGTCTACTAGGACTCCTAGATCCCTTTCGCACGAAGTCTCATTCAGCCAGGTCTCCCCCATCCTATATCTATGCATTTCATTTGTTCACCCTAAGTGCAGTACTTTACATTTCTCCGTATTGAATTTCATTTTGTTAGCTTTGGCCCAGCTCTCCAGTCTATCCAGGTCATTTTGAATTTTGATCCTGTCCTCTAGGGTATTAGCTACTCCTCCTAATTTGGTGTCATCTGCAAATTTGGTAAGTATGCCCCTAACTCCCTCATCCAAGTCATTGATAAAGATGTTGAATAGCACTGGGCCCAGGACAGAACCCTGTGGAACCCCACTGGTCACATCTTTCCAAGATGAAGAGGAGCCACTGCTGAGCACCCTCATTAGTTTACCCTCACCATACAAAGGAAGTTGCTTTCTCCCTTTCAGTCTCAAAGTGTTCGCCGATTAAGATACCATTAACATCCAGAGTGCCTTCATCTCACCTTGAACAACTCCAAGAAGCATTGTCTTCTACTCTAAATCCCATCCCCAGAAGGCAAATATTGACTTCAGCATCTTCAGTTTCCCCTCCTGCATCCATGTTGCTGGTTTGCAGATTGACCCTCAGAGCAAAGCTCTAAGACCCACGTTGCTGCAGGAACTTTTGCTCTACAGGAAAAGGTGTTGTATCACCCACTGGAAACTCCCTTCACTATTCCTCTATCTCAATCTCTTCCACTTTATTTACTAGTCTTCCGTGAATGCTTGATGCCTGAATGTGTGCATGAATGTTGTTATTGTTTTCCAAATAGAAATTCTAGCTTATGTCTCCTCCCTATTACCAGTATAAATAGGTCAAAAGGTCCTGCCATTACCCACCTCTCGCATTGCCAAGCTGAGTATATTAAATTCCCTAATTTAATATCGATATTTAGAGGGTCTCCACGACCCCCAAGCATTTAGGGTAGCAGGCCTGCTACTCTTAAAAATCTTATGTCTGTCTTTAGACTTCCTTTGTAGATTGACAAAGTTCCATGATAATGTTAGTTTGATGAATGGGCTCTTCTTGAGTTCTCCATCTCTGAGATTCATTAGAAAATCTACAGAAAGTGGTTTATGATGAAAAAGGAAAGTGCTGTATGGCAAGGGAAAAAAGAGTTCAAATCTTACTTGAAAGCAAATTAGCCTTCTACAATTCAAATGAAGTAAATGAATCAGAGGCAAATGTCCTTTCATTGATCTCAAAATGGCACTCATTTAGCATATTTCCCATTGTGCTTAAGGAATTAACATAACAAAAAAGAAGTCAATGGAGATGGGGTGGGCTTGTCTGTGGATTTTTTTTTTTTACCTTGAAAGGGCTTTTTTAATACGGTACTAGAAGCTTCATATATTTGCAATAGCAACTTAGAAAGAGCAGTTCTCAACCCTTTTACTTGATGTGGTAAAGTAAGAAATAAGTCAAGCACCCAACTGGCTCATGGGATTTATTTTAATAATAATAATAATAAAATGTATTTATACCCTGCCCCTCTGCTAAAAACAATCAGGGCGGCTTCCAACAATTAAAACATTATAATAATGACTAAAAACACCACCCACCGCCACCCACCCCCATAAAAAGACATTAAACACAATAAGATTAAAACCTTCTAACTAAAAACACATTAAAAACAAATATATACATAATTTTTTAAAAGCCTGGAGACTGAACTCCTGAGGCCAGGATCTAATCAGAAAAAAATTATTTTTCTTAGAAAAGCTAAGTAAATTTTTATCCTGAAAATGTTTATCCATTTATCCTGCCATTCCACAAATGGGTTTGGGGTGCTTCTTTTCTCCTTCCCCACAGAAACTTTTGAGGTAGGTTAGGCTGAGAAAGCAATGGAGCCTTTTAAAAAAATAGAAATATTTATATCATATCCTTCAACATGTGCAGCCAAGCAATATTAGAGTCTGATCAAGATGGCAAAAGTTCTTAATGAGGAAGAATACATAAACTAGGAGAGGCTGCAGCAGTTTGCTTTTGTCTAAGCCTACTGGGAAGGGTGTGGCTCTGCTGCCTCCTCCTCTCCTCCCAGATGAGTTAAATGAATGCAGACTGCTTTTTCCACTTTGAACTCAGTTTGCAGCAGCTGAAGTAAACTGAGAACCAGGGGGGAAGCGGGCAGAGGAAAGAGAAACGGGATCATTGAAAAGTAGCTTAAAAAGTGGGACAACAGAGGATTAATCAGGACCGTCTCTGCTGTTGGAGGGTACCTTACATGCAACTTTCAAATCTGACTCCACCTTGGCATGTAATAAATGAAAATGTGTATTTATGCATTTATCTTCCTATGAAAGTATACAGTATCAAATAGAAAAGAGAAAGAAGCAGATGCAAATGCAACAACAATTGCTAATATGACTGGGTGAAGAAGACGTGTTTTGTCCTGGTACCTTAAAGATAATATTGGTGCTAGCTGAGATTTCTCAGGGAGAACTGTTACCCAAATTGCTTGGGATCCATAGGGACCCTCTAATGTCCTAATATTAATTTGGGAATTTAAATTAATTCAACTTGGCTGGGCAACAGCAGGATCTTTTAACTTATGTATACGGTAGTAATGGAGGAGTCTCTAAGCCAAAAGGTACAATTAAATTATTTTTATTGGAAATTAATATCAACAGCATTCACGCAAACACTCAGGCTTCAGACACTCACACAAGGCTATAAAAGATAGTTGGAAGTATTTGGATAGAGCAATAGAGCAACAGAGTAAGGGGATGGTGGGTTATACTATACCATTTCTGCAGAGCTGAGACCTCAAAGTACACCAAGAGCAAGGAGGTCTTGATTTACTCTATGACAGATTTATTTTCCCTTCTGTCCATCTACCCCTCCTCCAGCACCACATTCCAAATTATTCCCCCCCCCCACTCAGGTTTCTTTACAGCCCAGCTTTCACATCTATATTTGGAAATCAGAAATACTGCGCTATGGATGATCTTGACTTATATGTTCAGTGATATACGTTTACACTTGAGGATCTTACCTAGTTCTGCTTTGGGCTACAGCTCCTCATATCCCTTAGCCAGTGGTGAATTGGGGGAATTTTTCAATCTAAGGATTTTATAAAACAACTCCCTTTTCTGTTCTTTTGCTAGCATAATTTCTGACTTTTTATGCTGGCAAAAGAACCTCCTTTACCACACTTACCTTGCATCCTGTCCAAAGACAACCCCGGCAATGACTGAGAATGGAGCTGCGTTCACTTCCTGGAACAAAATCCCATGGATACTCATGAGAAGACACGAATGCAGGTAATTCAAAAATCTCTCTCTGACTTTTCTTCGCAAACAAAGATTCAGGAAGGACTCATCCTGCACTTTCTGCAAGCGTGATGATGACTAAAAAGGCCAATCCGAGATAAATGTCTGGTTGCAGAAAGCACAGCAGAAGGTCTCCTTGGGTGATGTTTCTGGGTTGTGATTCTTTCAGCGTTGTCGTTTTTCTTCAAGACTTGTTCGGCATGAGTTCTCAAATGAGGCTGCAGCACTATGGATAGTGTGTCTCCATGCCTCCCGATGTGAGGCCAGGGTGGACCATTGTTGGTGATCAATTTGGCCGAGCCTGAGATGTTGTTTCAGGGAGTCCTTGTATCGCTTTTTTGGAGCGCTGCTCTTACACTGACCCATGGTGAGTTCACCGTAGGGTACTATTTTTGGGATGCGATGATCCTCCATCCTAGAAACGTGCCCTGCCCAGCGCAGCTGTGTTCTCAATATCATGGTCTCACACACACAAAAGTTAACAAAGCACATAAACACACTTTAAAAGTCCCAAGTAAACAGGGGAGGTTCATAAAAAGAGTATCACCTAGCTGGATGTCGCAATCTCACCCAGAAGTGTTCTGGCCGGACCAGCCATTGACACTGGAATAACATGAAAAAAAGCAGCAAAAAATCACCACAGCCGATGTATTGACGACTTGTCCCATCAATAAAACAGATCGGCTTATGAACAAGACATAAACGTGAAAGGGTGACGTCATCTGGTATGCACGTCATTTCACGTTTATGTGGTGTCGTTATGATGCCATATTTGATGTGTCTGATAAAGTCCTAAAAGTTAACTTTTTCTAGTTCTGGGGACATACATGAAGAACAACAGTGGCAAATCACTTGGTGAGAGTCATGGCTGTACGTCTGAACCACATTTCCCAGCTTTAATCTAATATTTTAACTCCATCCCATAATGAAATGTGGCCTCACTTGGACACCAGGAAGGAAATGGAAAGCGTGTGGTGTGATAACGTCATCTCGACATTATCACTCTACACTGTTATAGTGCTATTATTCCACTTTAACTGCATTGGCTGCCTCCTTTGGAATTCTAAGTTTTGTAGTTTAGTGAGGCCTAAGAGTTCTCTGACTGATAATACTAAATGCCCCACCCCAAACTGCAAATCCCAGGATTCCAGAGGAGGCAGCCAGAACAGTTAAAGTGGAATAATGGTGATATAATTGTGTAGTGCAATGATTCTGTAAGTGTATTCTGCTCCAGAAACAGGACTGAAATCAACCTTTGGCAGAACTGATGGCGCAGTAGTTAAATGCCAGTACTGCAAGCCACCACGTTACAAGTTCGATTCCAGCGGGCTCCAAGGTTCACTCAGCCTTCCATCCTTTCATAGGTCGGTAAATTGAGTACCCAGCTTGTGGGGGCAATTAGCTAACACACATTGGAAACTGTTTAATGCAGTGTAGATGTGTAAATAGCTATTGCTTAAAACAATTTGTAAGCCGCTCTGATAGCCTTGTGGTTGAAGAGCAGGGTATAAATAACTAACTAAATAAAATAAAAATAAAAATAAAATAAGCAAGCTGATTAAAACCAAAGTCCTATCACTGGGTACTCTCTGGTCTGTTACGTTGCTCGGGGGTCACTGCTTAGCCATCCACCTTGTGCATGTACGGTTATTTGGACAGTCTCTTCTTAATTACAGACAGCTGGTCAGAGTCATTGCATCTCCCCTGGTCCTCATGTAGCACCAAAAATGCAGCACAGATGGGTTACCCATTTTAATGATGTTCCTTTAAAAAAAAAATCCCAGAAGGTTAATCCACCTAATCTTGTTATTGCTGTGGGTGATTGTTCTGGGCTGCTGCTAAAGCTGGTTCCCTGGTACAACCTTTGATTTTCAGTAAGTCATGTGAACTGCTAAAAGTCACTCGGAATACACTGTGTTCCACTGTCTGCTATTTTAGGATTTTGACTTTTGTCTGGGTTATTTCGCCCCTTTTACAATTTTAATTCCTTAAGGAGATTGGGCTATATTATTCCTTAAAAGGCATACCATATATAGAAGTCTGCTCAAGAGAATAATGTTTCATGGAAATATTTTTTTGTATTTATTTTTTAGTACCAACAAGCCAAATATTTTCTGGAGGTATGGTTCAGGGTATTTCTGAAAAACTTTCATTTCTTAATCAGGATGTAATAATGCCTGCTACATTTTCAGTTTTTGACACTTCTGTTTTCTAATTCCCAGTGTGTAAGATTTTGCAGTGGTTACACAGTGAAGAAGGAAATGCTTGCTGCAGGTTTTCAGAGGCACCCTGGTCTCTGTTAGTTATTTCATACATGATGGTAGAGTTGCAGAGTACTGTAACTTACTCTGTAGGGCTACTACACATGCCAGGGCTTTCTCAGTGGTGGCACCCTTTCGTGGACTTCCTTTCTATCAGAGATCCAGTTCCCTCCCACAAATCTGTCTTGAAGATGCCAGTTAAACATAATGGCCTCAATCCAACATCCCCTTAGTATAGTGTAAAAACCTACCTGTGGAGATACGCTATGTGAGTACTGTACAACCTCCATGCAGACTATGAACATTGTGCAAAACATGTCAATTACTAGGTGCCATTGTGCAATTCATAATACATGATGCACAACCACAATGCAAGGTACAGGATGCACAACTGCAACTTGTAATGCAGAATGTGCAACTG
This sequence comes from Gambelia wislizenii, assembly GCA_030847615.1. Taxonomy (NCBI): domain Eukaryota; kingdom Metazoa; phylum Chordata; class Lepidosauria; order Squamata; family Crotaphytidae; genus Gambelia; species Gambelia wislizenii. The sequence continues at coordinate 429,677,742 of JAUMIR010000002.1, read as the reverse complement.
GCAAAGACAAGGCATAGTTGAACATACTGTTTGTTCAACTCTGCTTTTGCCACTATCAGCAGAATACATCCATTGCGCAAGGGTGACTTTTTGGTTCTGTATGCATACCATGACTTACGTATGCATATGTCCCTAAGAGAATTCCAGCCATTATCTATTTGTGCAAACTTTGGGGGAATAATGAAAATAAATGATTTGTCTTTCACTACTGCTGTTTGCATCACTTTTATGACATGTTAGTGAATATCTGATTTTTTTTAATTACAGAGATCTGTAAGTTAGACATGTGCAATTTCATGATTTTTAGACCTGTGATTTTATGTTTAAAATATCCTTTATTGAAATGTAAAAGTTTACACACTCAATAAAAAAAAAGCGAAAGAAAAAAAAGCAAGAAACCAAAAAGGAATAAGAAATTACATAAAACAAAACAAAATAGAACAATGAATATTTAAACTAAGACACTTTATAAACCAACAAACAATCACCAACTTCAATACCATAGAAATTTTCCAATGGTACTCTATGGTATGTTTCTACCAGAAGTCCTTTATTTTAATAGGGTTTGCTGTTATTCATGGTTTTGCAGATACACAGTAAGTCCAGGAACTTATCCTCCATGGATACAGTGTGTGTGTGACCTGTATTCGTAGAGACAGAAAAGAGTGAGCATCAACACACACTGGTCTTTATAGGCACTTCTAACCCACCTTTAAGCTGACTTATCCATTTTTAACTTCTAATGCAAAATATATCAAAGATTTTTATCGCTGAGATGCTGAGGGGTAGAGGAAATGCCACTCTGAGCTCCCAGTGAATCATGGCTAATGCTGGCTTCCTGGTTTTACTGGAAGTTCAGACTGTGCTCTGCTCTAACCCTTTCTTGTCCCCGAGACCTAGAATGTTGAATGATCTAAGGCTCAGGCTTTTGGTTTCTGTGGTACCATATTGAAGAATAACTACATCATCTGTAGCTGGGGTTGGCAGAGCCTGGGGTAATGCCATCTGCTTTTTGAAAAAATAGAACTCGAAGATTCAGCAGATTTTGGAGAAGTGGGAGGCAGGAGAGGCTTCAGATGGGAGGAAAGGAAGGGAAAGTCTTACGTGAGAGGAACTTTGCTGCTGTCACTGGATTCTCCCATCTTTTTTTTCCAGAAGCCTAATTAAAATTTGGGTGATAGTGGTTAGAATCATAGAATTGTAGAGTTGGAAGAGACCACGAGGGCCATCCGTTGTTTGTTAAACAACAAGGAATTGTGTGAGCACTTGCGGATATTGTTGGACTGCAAGACCCTGCAACCCTAGTTAGCACAGCCAAAGGTGAGGAATGCTGGGACCTGCAGTACAGGATCATCTGCAAGGTTTCTATGCCTGGCTTCACACAGTCACCCATCAAGACAGAAAAGTCTTTATTTGTCTGCAAAAAGAAAGTAGGGAGGGTGCCAGTCTAACTTCTCTGGGAAGAGAGTTCCAAAGCTTGGAGGTAGTCACTGTGAAGACCCAGTTACACATTAGTGGTTTTAAATGGTTTTAACTATTTTCAGATTGTCCTGTTTTAAGTGTTAAATGTTTTAACATTTTTTAGTCCTTATCTTATTACCATTTTATGAGTAAATGAGTAAGACAAACAAAAGTAATGATGTTACCAGTCATTACATGTTAGAGGAATATGTACGTTTCCCTCCAACATTTCACAGCTGAAATCCAGGACGTATGTCATCAAGCAACATATGTGTTGTCAAGATAACAAAAGCTATTAATGAGGAAAAACACACAAGCAAGGCAAGACTGCAGCAGTTTGCTTTTGCCTGAGCCTACTGGGAAGGGCAAGATTCCACCCTTTTCTTTCTTCTCACCCCACTGAATTCACTGAGTGCAAACTACTTTTGCAGCAATTGAAGTAAACTGAAAATTAAGGGGGAAAGAAGTAGAAACAAATATTTTAAAAGCAGCTTAAAAACTGGGACAATAGAGGATTAATTGGGACTGTCCCTGCCAAACTGGAATGTAGAGGTAATGCTTACTTTAATATGGTCCTTCCAAGCTCTAGAAATCCAGTGCAGAAGGAAATAATTTAAATCCCCTCTGTTTATACCGCAGTAGTTACAATTCCATTTCTTTCTTTTTTTAAAAAAAATATGCAGTTGTGGATCTCCCGTGTATCATTCAGTCCAGCCCTAAGAGTCTTAGGGGTGGGGTTAATGGCACACTCTGAAACTCTGATTTTCTAGAAGTACTGTACATATTGATACACTATTTAAAAACCTGTCTTTCAGTATGGATGAATTGAAAGATTTGAAAATACGCTCACTGAATTCATTCCAGAACTTCACATTTCTTCTTCAAATCCTAGCAAGAAAAAAATCCCTCAGTTTTAAAAGGTGGCACAGAAGTTAGTTATGTATTGTACTGACTGCTGTGTGCACATGTATGAGAGAGATCATAGAATCATAGAATTGGAAGAGACCACAAGGGGCATCCAGTCTAACCCGCTGCCATGAATAAATACACAATCAAAGCAATCCCGACAGATGGCCATCCAGCTTCTGTTTAAATAAATACAAAGAAGGAGGCTCCACCACACTCCCAGGCAGTTCATTCCACAGTCGAACAGCACTTACCATTAGGAAGTTCTTCCTAATGTTTAGGTGGAATCTCTTTTCCTGTAATTTGAGTTCATTGCTCTGTGTCCTAGTCTCTGGAGCAGCAGAAAACAAGCTTGCTCCATTCTCAGTATGACATCCCTTCAAATATTTAAACATGGATATCACGTCCCCTCTTAACCTTCTCTTCTCCAGGCTAAACATACCCATCTCCCTTAGTTGCTCCTCATAGGGCATGGCTTCCAGACCTCCCACCATTTTGATCGCCCTCCTATGGACATGTTCCACCTTGTCAACATCCTTATTGAATTGTGGTGCCCAGAACTGGATGCAGTATTCCAGCTGAGGTCTGACCAAAGCAGAATAGAATGGCACTATTACTGTAGGAATACTTGGTATCTATATTAAGCAAGGTGCAGCAGGGCAACTGCAGTATTAACTTCTGGAACAAAAACAGAAGTAATTATTCTGGATGCTCTTGTAAGGTAAAAAAGAAAACTCACATTTGTATTGTATCAGCAAATCTATATTAGGATAGGAAAATAGATTGACAAAAGATGTTGACCTATATAAGAGTCCCTAAAAGTTGGCTGTCATGTATGATAGCCAGCCAGTAGCCACTGGAGATTATCAGACAGGAATGCAAAAAATGTTCCTGTCCTACAATCTCCACTCCCACTCCTGTCCCGTCCCTGTCATTCTCCTCATCACACTTACCTCCTCTCCTGTCGACAGGGCAGCCCAGGAGTGACTGGAGCTCTAACAGAGCTCTGTTTACTTCCTGGAGTGAAATCCTGTGGATTCTTGCAATAAACGCGAGAGCAGGGAATTCAAAAATAAAAATAACACAAAAAAGTAACACCAAGCACAAAAACACACTTTAAAATCTACATGTAACCCAGAGAGGGTAATAAAAAGTGCATCACTTACCTGGATGTCCCAATCTCACCTGAAAGTGTTCTGGCAGGGACTGGGCATTGATGCTGGGATCTCACCAGCAAAATGGGGCACATTGTCACACATATGGAAATCCGTGACAGAAACAGAACGGGGGATCTATTGATGGCTTCTCCCGTCAATAAAAAACAGCGCTGGTGGAATGGGAGCAGAATGAGTGCATAACGATAGGGGACAATGTAGTGTGGTAAGAGAGCCCTTTCACAATCTTCTGGCATTGTTGTAATACCACTTTTGACATGTCTGATAATCTCCATTATTGGGGTTGGAACTCCATGGATGCTCTCTTCCTGGACAAAGGGAACAAAGAAACTCCCTTCTTGAAGAAGGGAGAAGTGATCTCAATAAGTAAGAAGGAAGCAAGGTTTGAGTACATAGGGCAAAGAAAGATACAGAGAGGGGAAACAAAGAGTAGCCAATATCTAGACTCCTCTGTCTCGCTAATCATGTTATAGAAGCCTTGATGCCTCTTTGGTTCCAATAGATGCTTCCTAGAAATAGAACTTGGTACTAGTGGCCATGAGGGTGTGGGGGATTCTGGGAGTTGTTCTGTGACTCCTTGTTGCTGTGTCTTCAACATTTCCAAAAGAAAGAAAGGAAGATGGCTGAGCAGGCAAATGCTTGTGTCTCTTGTGCATAGAGCTTTGTGCCCCTTTGGTGAGGTGGGTGGTGGGGAAACAGGGAGGGCCTTTGGCTTCTGGATTAGTCTGGAGCCTGACGCAGTTGGAGGGCTTTCTTCCTTTTCTTCCCTGGTCAGGCCACTAGGCTTGTCAGCTGTGGGCACAACACCTGAGGAGTTTGGCTTCCTTTCCTGGCTCCTATGGTGACAGTTCTGAGACTCTGGCAGTCTGGCTAAAAATCTTTACTTGGGTCTGAATACCTTAAAGGCATGAGATCCTGTCTGATCTTGGAAGCTAAGCAGTGTCAGCCCTGGTTAATACTTTGATGGGAGATCATCAATGAATACCAGGTGCTGTAGGCTCTATTTCAGAGGAAGGAACTGGCAAAACCATTTCTGAGAATTTCTTGCCTCAGAAAACCCTATGAAATTCATGGGGTCACCATAAATCAACAGGCACCTTGAAGGCATACATCCCTCCCCAGCAATAGACAAATAATGATATTACCAAAACCATATGCAACATAGTCAGGCCCTAGCCCTCCTTCTGGACCACCAGGCCCTAGTAACTTGCCCTAGCGTCCCCTCCTTATCTTCAGCCTTGAACTTTGTTGTTGTTGTGTACCTTCAACTTGTGTCCAACTTATGGTGAAGCCATCATGGCATTTTATTGGCAAGATTTGTTCAGAAGGGATTTACCGTTGCTTTCCTTTGAGTCTCAGAGAGTGTGACCTGCCCAAGGTTACCCAGTGGGTTTCCAACACTGAGCAGAGATTCATTCAAACTACTCTACCACATTGGCCCTGCACCATATCAACCAATTAATAGTGAAATGTATGGTTGTTTGTGGAGTATGGGAAGTGAAGAACAATTCTACTCTAATTCCTGTGCTTGCATCTGATTCACTGTTACACCCATCTATGGATGTTGAACTCACCTTGAAGCTCACAGATGCATGATACATTTTCATTTCTTCTCTTCTTTCTTTTCCCTCAGATAAACTGATGAACAGAAACCCTAGTGTCTGAACAGAGTACACAGACATATTGGCAACTGTGTGGGCCTCTAGGGAGAGAGGGAAAGGTCTTATTGAGATGCTGACTGCCCAAGAAATTTGACTCAGGATTTCTCCCACCCCTCATGTCACCTTGGTCAAGCAGTCTGAATAATTCATTGCCATGAGTGCTGTTCTCTTACCTGTCACCCGCAATCTGCAAAACTCAGATGACAAGACCTGTCTCACTGTTGTGTCTGTGCTATTTATCTTATTTAACAACAACAATGACAAAAAAGTTTGAAAAACTAGGGCAGTCAGTTGACTAAAAGATCTATTTATGAGTAATTCCCATTGAATAAAGTGGTCTTGCTCATAAGCAAATAGGAACTGGATTGCAACTATAGCCCATAACTGCTAAAAAAAAAAAAGAAAAAGAAAAGATAAATTGATTTACGTATGCATTGCAACACTTAATTAAAAGTGTTTTTATGGGTTCTGAATGAAGGCAACATTTTCATTCTGATAACAACACAAAAAGAACATTTGCTCATCTTGGCTAACAGAAATTTAAATCTTCAGGTAGTTAAAACAACATGGATATTTTGAGCTTTACTCCAAGGAGTATAAAAGCATGAGTACATGGAATAAATCACTCTGAAAGGATGCCACTCTGTATTTCATTTTTAAAATTCATTTTATATTAAGCAGTACACCTGAATCAAAGTAATATTTTTACTCTAAGCATAGCAGATAATGCACAAAAAGAACACAATAGACTTATATGGAAAAATAAGCTACTATACAAGAGCCAGTGTGGTGTAATGGTTTGGACTATGACTTTGGACCCCAGGGTTGGAATACCTGTTCAGACATGAAATCCTACTGGGTATCCTTGGACAAGTTACACTCTTTCAGCCTCAGAGGAAGGCAATGGCAAACCTCCTCTGAACAAATCTTGCCAAGAAAACCCTGTGATAGGTTCACTAGGGTCACTATAAGTCGGAAATGACTTGAAGGCACACAACGCAACAAACTGTACTGTACTCCAAGCTACTGTACTAGGTTCTACCAGGGGCTGTTCTTGAAGACTGTTCATATCAGAAGCTTTTTGGAGGGAGAGGCTATATGTTGGTGGTAGAATACTCTGCAGGTCCTTGTTTCTTTGCAGGTCCTTGTTTCAATTCTGGCATCTCCAGTGCAATCTAACTTCTGCTGCAATTGACTGGATTGATTGTGGTGTTGGAGTTGGCTAATAGAGCCTGTTCCCAAACTTCTTTCTCAGACCACTCTGCTTTCCATGCAGGACAGGTCTATTTTTATGGCCAGGAGAAAACTACCATAAATAGCTTGTTGTGAACATTACTTTCCTCCTTCTGGCTGCAAGTGGAGTTCATGTCAAACTCCTGCTGGCTGATTAGGAGCCTTTTTCAGTTAAACAAGGGTACGTCCATGAGAACCTTCTTATTGCAATTGGAAGCAGTTTAGCAATTCAGCTCATCTCAATGTTCCCCATGATCTGCTTTGGCATGGGCTTTATGGTTTCTCATTGCTACCTATAGGCAGTCTATAAGCAAATCCAAGGTGCAGAAGTGCAACCTTCTGCTTAAATAAACAGAGAAAAAGAGAGAAAAGGTTGCTTCATCACCTCAGTGCACAATTGCTATGGCAAAAATCCAACATGGCAGTTCTGGGTGTTGCTGTGCTGGCAAGCTCTACCCCCTGTGCACATCTGACCAATCAGCTTTCCACTTCCACTCTTCTTGGAAAAGTGGAGCAAAGCGAATTGGTTGTCCCAATGAGCAGGGATGTGCATTTCCTTTGGAGTTTTTTTATATAAAAATGAGAAAAGCCACAAAGGCTTTCCCCATGGAGTATTTTGAGTTTTTGCACCCCTCCTTCCAAATATGGCGAAATGATGTGGGATCCCACTGGGAAAAAGATATTCTCATTGAATTCTATAAAGAGTATTTTTGCCGTATAGACACGCTCCAAGTGGAAGAGGGACTTCTTTTGTCCTTGTACTTTGGATTGTGTGCTACAGAACAAAAACAGAAACACTGAAATGGTTAGATAAGGCAGCACCTGTACAGTACATTTCTCCTGCAGTGTGCCAGTTCAGAATGTAGGCAAGGGAAGTGAAAGAAATGGCTTTATTCCTGGATAGAGTTACCCAGACTCTGGTCTTCCAGCTACCAGAATCCCTGATCATTGGCTAAGGTGGCTGAAACTTCTGGGAGCTGAAGTCTGAAACACCTGGAGGACTAGAGTTTGGGAATCATTGGAGGACAATGCCATTTGTTTTCTGAAAAGAGACTGGCTTCAGTTATACATAGGTTTGTCAGACTGAAAACTGGTGAGGGTCCCTGTGCTTTTCATGGTTTTGCAGAAGCAGGGATTTCAGCAGGTGTTGCTTGTAATGCAATGAGGTAACAAACAAGGCCTGTTGACATTCCCTCTTTTACACAAACATGACAGGTACAGGAGTCCTCTCCAGTTTTCATTCTGGTAACACTACCTACATACCCTCTAACATTTCACAAATAAAAATGGGACACGTAGCCAAGCAATATCAGTGTGTGACCAAGATGGCAAAACTTATTAATGAGGAAGACCACACAAGTGAGGAAAGGCTGCTGTTATCTGCCCTAATATCAATTTGCTATATTTTGTAATTTGACTTATTATTGGCATCCCCAAATCTCCCAAATGCAAGAACTCAAGGTTTACTCAGAAAGCCTAAGAAAGAGGTCATCCCAAATTCTTAAAAGACACACCTGGGTAGTAATTATGTGGGGGAAAAAACCCTCCACACCAGGACTGGTGAGTTAGGGGGGAAATGGGCTAATTCTTCTGGACGTGCATAGAAGTGAGCAATTTACTAATTCAATAGGTGAACACTCGTTGCCTTGCAAAACTGTTTTTTCCTCACACCTTTATCCACAAAACCAATATCAGTGGTTTCAGTTATCCACGGCTGAAAAAAATAGGAACACATACCATAGAATGTTGCTGGAAATGCCTAGAAAGGTGTCCTCTCTAGGAATCACCAGGTGCTCCAGCACAACTCTATGGTATGTTTGTACTGGGAGTCCTTTCTTTTAATAGGGTTTGCTATTAGCCACAGTTTCACTTGTAAATGGTAGGTCCAGGAACGTATCCCCTGCAGATACAGGGGCACACCTATAACCTGGCTTCTAAAAACAAACATGGCTCCCCCCCCCCATTAGCTGGGCTGGGGACCCTGCAACTGTCCAGATGTTCTTGGATTTCTAGTTCCTGTCACTCAACCAGTATAGCCAGTGGTTGGGCATAATGGGAGTTACAGTGCAGCATTTGGAGGGTTTTAGGTTTTTTACCTCTGGCCTAAACCATAGGTAGGAATAGATTAACTATGGTTTTGGATTCAAACATAACACTAAACCGCAGTTAAGTGAAAACTGAAGCAAAGTCTTCTAGTCTTATTCTTGCAACCTTATCAGAGGAGTAAGGGAGCATATGATTTGTGCACATAACACATACCCTCCAATATTTTGCAGACAAAAACAGGGATGTGTTTTTCTAAGCAACATCAGAATGTAGTCAAGATGGCAAAAGTTGCTAATGAGGAAGCACATACAAGCTAGCAGAGGCTGCAACAGTTTGCTTTTCCTGAGTCTATTGGGAAAGGCAAGATTCAAACTTTCTTCTCCTGTCCCCCTCCTGAGTTCAATGAATGCAAACTACTTTTGCAGCAATCGAAGTAAGCCAAGGAGGAAGTGGGAGACTGTGAGGAGGAGAGAAACTGGGACATTTTAAAGGCAGCTGAAAATGCCTGCCAAATTGGGACAGTTAGATAGTATGATAATGTTACCTGCCCTGATACCCCCACTCATCCAATAATTCACCAATTGGCTATATTTCATAAATTGGCTAATTATTGGTACTCCATGTGGTTGGTAGTAGACCAGAGCCTCCCAAATGCAAGGACTCAAGGTGTGCTCAGAAAATGTAAGGAAGAAGCCATCCCACATTCCTAAAAGACACGCCTGGGTAGTAATTATGTGAATCCCCCCATAGGACTGGTGAGTTAGGGAAGAAATGGGCTAATTTTCCTGGACATTCATGGAAGTAAGTAATCTACTGATTCAATAGCTGGACACTCGTTGCCTTGCAAAACTGTTTTTTCCTCGTACTTTTCCGAAAACAATAGAAAGTTGTCTGATACCCATCAGTCCTGATGTTTTAGCATTAGTGATCATTAACACAGCCAGAGCTTCTGTTGTCTAAGTATGGGAAACTCCAACAAACATTGTATTTAACTCAAAACACCCCTTCAGGGGGAATTTCAAATATAACTATCACCCGAAAACACCACCAAAGTATGCTCAGTTTCCCAGAGGCCATCACTGTTGTTTTGTTGGGCCACCTGGTGCATCCAGCCATTCTTCTCTACATTAATTTCTGCTCTTTGGATAGGTTCATCCATCAACCCAAACTCTATTCCTCTATCCTAATACTTCCTTCTTTCTTCAATAGCCTTGTGTGAATGCTTGAAGCCTGAATGTATGTATGTGTTCATTTCCCTGATTATTTTTCAATAAAAGACATTTTTATTTTATCCCCAGGCTTGGAGTCTCATCAGTTACTACTAGTATACATAGGTCAGGAGATCCCGCCATTACCCAACCTCTCGCAGCGACTATTTGAGCTAATTAAAATTCCCCACAGATATATTGATTTTTGGTAGACACATGTGGAATTTCCACAGATCTCAGTAATTCAGGTAACAATAACATCATCTGATCCACAATTTAACATTATATCTCAAACAGGCTATTGTCATGCTCTTGAACTAGAAACCTCAAGGAACAAAGCCTAGCATGTTCAGCTCTCAGAAGTGACTTGAGGTACAGAAAGGAATAATGGTGTGCAACATCAGCCTCTGTGATTAGTAGGCAGTGTGGAGCCTACCAGTTGGCCAGACCTGGTGATGAATATTAGAAGGCTTGCCTTTTGTCTTTGCCTTTATAAAACCTTTGGTCTGTCATACTTTTAACTTCAGTCTACCTTAGAGACCTTCAGCAGTTTACCTTAGACATGCACAGGGAGTCCATACCCTCCAACTGCCCCAATTTGTCAAGGACAGTCCCAGTTAATCCTCTCTCATCCCACTTTTTCAGCTCCTTTTAAAATGTCCTAGTTTCTCTCTTCTTCTCCCACATTCTCCCTTTGACCTTGTGTTTACTTTGGTTGCTGAAAACTGGGTCCAAAGTGAGAAAGTAGTTTGCACTCAGCTCAGCAGGAAGGAAAGGAGAAGAGGGGGTGGAATTTATGTAGACTCCCCTTCGGACTCAGGTGAAAGCAAACTGCTGCAGTTTCTCCTAGCTTGCATGTTCTTCTCCATTAATAACTTTTGCCATCTTGGCCATACTCTGATGTTGCTTGGCCCCACGTGCCCTGGTTTTCTTCTGTGAAATGTTAGAAGGTATGGATGTCTGGGTTCAGGAATAGCTGCAGACAACCTCAGTCTGCTGCTGACACATATCCTCCTACTGAAGTATGAATCAGTCCTAAGCTTTTCAGATTTCAGAGGCTGTTCTGATTCTGCTTTGAGGCATCCCTCTTCTACCACCCACTCAGTCCTTCCCTCACTTTGAAATAAATATGGGTCTTTCAGCACTGCTGTATACAAAAACTGTTCCTCACAGATTCGCCTTCTTCAGCCTGAGGGAAATTGATCCAAGAAAGGCTGTTTGCTAACATCATCTTGTTGAGATCTAGACCACTGGTGTTATGGCTGATGTGCCAATCTGCTGTTGATAGATTGTAGTCCATGCCATGTGTTCTCGCTTCACTCTAGTTATAGTGGAGGATTTCCCTTTAAATGACCTCTTGCTGTCTTTGTGTTAGGTATCAGACTCTGAAAAAGCAACAAGCTATATGGGATATTTAGTTTGTTAAGGTATTTTTGAAATAACAGTACTGTTCATTTGGTATAGAAACTTATTTCTGAGCATCATATAGGGAGAGCAGGGAGGTAAGAAGAAGGAGAAGATACAAGGCCAACCCAAGTGATTTTTGCTGTCTGTGGGCTTGACTACATGGGAGGGAGGGGGTAAAAATGCAGATGAAATTCAGACTACTTTGGATCAGAGCTGCGTCACATGAAATTTCAGCTACTCTGGCCTGGATTTAAGTACCACACCTGCCAAAGCCCGAATCTGCATTTGGATTTTTACCTCTAGCGAAACAGAAAGATTTGCTTTCAAAGTGTATTTTAAAACACCTGGCTTCCATTCACAGCTGTTATCCCCACTTAGGACTTGACTCTGAGCTCCATGAAAGCAAAGCTCCAGCACTAGTCACTCTCTCTGAAGTCAGAACAGGCAGCTAGCCTGGCAATGGCAGGCTGGGTTGGTCTTTCTAACTTCAGAGAGAGTGACTAGTGCTGGAGCTGTGCTTTTCGGGTACTTAATCACCCATTGTGAGTTCTGTGAAAGCAAAGCCCCAGTGCTAGTTCCTCTCCCTGAAGTCAGAACGGGTGGCTAGCCTGGCGATGGTAGGCCAGGTTGATTTTTCTGACATCAAACAGAGTGGCTAGTGCCGGGGCTTTGCTTTGCTGGCACACAATTGCCCACTCTGAGCTCCATGAAAGCAAAGTCCCAGTGCTAGTTGCTCTCTCTGAAGTCAGAATGGGTGACTAGCCTCACGATAACAGGGCTGGCCGGGTGTTCTGACCTCAGAGAGAGTGACAAATGCTGGGACTCTGCCTTTGGAATGAGGAAGTGGCACCGAGGAGGGGGAAATGGCAGCGCCTCAGGCAGCACTTGTCTTTCCTCTCCTCCCCATCCCCTAAATCCATTGTGGATGGATTATTCACACTACAGTTTTCTCTGGACTTTCACAAGGGAACTCCAGAAAAACTGTGAGTTTTCTAAAACCCAGATTGAGGGGATATTCCCCAAATCTGGTGTGGATAGGGCTGTACCTCATGTGGCATTATCAGGCCAGATTCCGGGAAAAGGCCGCACATCATGTGACATTATCAGGCAAGATTAATTCGAAGTGGGCGGATTTCTGGGTTTTTCACTAATGTAGATAAACCCTCAGTCCACCACCCCATTTGTTTCCATTTGCATTTCAAGGTGTATAGTACACAACAATGCTGGCCCTACCATTAGGCAGAGTGATGTGACAGCTGATTTTTAGGTGTCAAGAAAGGGCTCACATTTCTTAGTTATTTAATTTAACATTTTTTAAAAAAAAAATCCTGAGGGATTTATTTGATTAGGGTTGTGGTGATGATGGTGGTGGTGGTGCTTCTTCTTCTTCTTCTTCTTCTGTCTTGTGGGATTATCTGGGGGTCCCCAAAATATGCCTTGGTTTCGATGCATTTGGACTTTTGGGAAGTGATAGGGTGGCTTTTCTGTTTTATCCCCCAAATGCCTTCACAGGAGCAGGGTGGAATCTTGACCTTTCCTGTAGGCTCTGGCAGAAGAAAACTGCTGCAGCTCCTCTTAGCTTATGGATTCTTCCTCATTAATAGTTTTTTCCATCTTGACCACACTCTGGTATAGCTTTATCACACATGTCCTGATTTTTATCTGTGAAATATTGGAGGGCATGCTATACTCAGCTGACCTACAGTGGGAAGAGGGAAGGATGTTTCTGCTTTCCAGCCAGAGTCTATTAAACAATGAGATTGTGTTTCTACCTTTCTGACAAATCAGGGAGAACTGATTGTGAATGCTTGAGTGGTGACCTTGAACATGTCTGATCCTCCATGACGAACATCAACACTCTTGGCTGTTCAGCTAATTGTCAGTCGTCGTTTAAAGCAGCTGCATTGTCTGTTGTGTGCTGGAAGAATGCTAAGTTTAAAAGTCGAGCAATGTATCAATTTGAAATTTTTATTGAAATTAAACAAAACACCAACGGAATCTTTTCAAATGCTTACTGAGGCCTACAGGGAAGGCTACATGTCTTGTATGCGTGTGTTTGAGTGGCAGAAAAGATTCAGAGAAGGGTGTGAGAATGTGGAAGATGATGAATGCCCCGGACAAACTTCCACTTCAAGAACTGAAGAAGTTGTGTGTGTGTGGGGGGGGGGAATCAGCCAGATTGTTCAAGGAGAACACTGACTCAGGACTTTTTCAAACAGGGAATAAAACCCCCGTTGAGGTCGGGAGGAGGACGGCGCTGTCTCACTTACAGTGCTCTGTTTCATACAACTCTCTCCTCCCGACCTTCCCACGTGCTTCCTCCGTGCTGGGGGAGAGAGAAACATGCTGCTTTTTATTGACGGGGATCCTCAGTTAATAAAAGCAGTGTCAGGAAGCCAAGTCAAACAGCTGATAAGACAGCCCGGCTCGGCAACAACTCAGTTGAAAAGCACAGTACCTGGTGTTGTCAGTAGCAGTCCTATAGTGTCAGAAGTCCAGAGAGAGAGAGAGAGCAAAGAATGAAGAGGCAGTCCAAGGTCAAAAGGATTCCGGCAGGTGGGTCAACTAAGACAGTCCAAGGTCAAGATATCCGAAGTTTCAAGATAGCAGGGTTCCAAGAGCCAGGAGAGTCAAAGGCAGAGGCTTCTTTCAGGAAATGCAGACAGACTGAGACAAGGAATTCAGCGTCCCCCAGCTGCTTATGTTGGCCCAGCTCCCACTCACAGCTGCTGGGTGATGGATGAGCATCTGTCTCTTAATCTCCAGAAACGACGAAGCCATGCCCTCTCTGCTTTTCTTTGGCTAAAGGTAGGTACCTGCTCTTCTACCTCTTGTTGTTGCTCCACTGTGTCTCCCAGGCTTGGACCCTGTGCTGGGGGAGGGCTAGGCTGCTGAGCCCTGAGTTCTTCAGGCTAGACTCAGACTCAGCCAGCTCTTCTGCAACTGGCTCAGACTCCTCGCCTTCTGAGTCCTCAGAGTCCTGGCTGACCATGACAAGCAGCACGTTTCTCCTGACCTCAGCATGGGGGAGGTCGAGAGGAGGATGGCATTGTACAAAACGGAGTGCTGTAAGCAAGACAGTGCTGTCCTCCTCTTGACCTCGATGGGGTTTTTATTCCCCATTTGAAAAAGTCCTCAGTGTCTGAATGATAGCTGAAGCTGTGAACACTGACAAAGACACTGTGTAGAAAATTTTGCATGAGGATCTCAACATGAGAAAAGTTTGTGCCAAGATAGTCCCTAGGGTTCTCACAACAGAGCCAAAAGAGTGCTGCAAGAAAATTTGTGCTGACATTCTGCAGTAACTTGAGGTGGACCCAAACCTTTTTCAAAAAATCATCACTTGTGATGAAACCTGGATCTTCCAGTATGATCCTGAGACAAAACAACATTCAATACACTGGAAAACACCATCCTCACTAAGAATGAAAAAAGCACGTCAAAGCAAGTCCACATTCAAAGCCATGCTCATTGTTGGTTTTTTTGACATCAAGGGTGTAATTTTGACGGAATGAGTTGCAGAAGGCAGAACAGTGAACCAGCATTATTATAAGGACGTTCTGACAAAGCTGAGAGAAAGAGTCAGGGGGGGGGAAGGGCCAGAACTATGGGAAAATGGTTTCATTCTTCATCAAGACAATGCGCCTGCTCACAAATCACCAGCAGAACTGATGTGGCAGAGGAGGAGCTGGTACAAATGACCAGGGCCCAGTGGTTTGGAAGGGGAACTGCGGTCTGACTATGTTGCATGTGTTTTTGTCTTTGGAGCAGAGCAGCCCCAAATCCTGCACTTTTTTTTTTTTAATTTGGTGAGAGCAGGAAAAGTGGGTGCAAGCTGTGCTCACAAGGTGCTACCCTCCCCAGCATTTGGCGCACAGAGAAATGGCCTCGAATTATACATCAAATGTTATGGGAGGTTGATCTGTTGTGAGTGCAGGTAGTGCCTGTTTTTCCTACTCTCAGTTGTTTAAGCCCAGGTGACTGATGTGAGCAGCATGTGAGGCAGGCGTCTATAAAGCCCATCTCAAGTCTAGTGGAGCAGGGAGGGCTGTCATGAGAATTTTGGGCTCCCATGATATCTCTAACCTCACGGGAGCCTGGAAGTCTTATGAAAAGCCCTCCTCTTGTGTGACTTGACATGGAGTTTATATCGACCTGCCTCTCATGTACTGTCCAATCTTGAGCTGGCCTGGCAACAGAGAGGCTTTCAGTGATTACTATTTGAAAAACCTGAAAACTCTAGCCTAGGGGCCTGAAGAAATGGTTTCATTGGGGCCTGAACCCTCTCTTAGCAGCCCTGAACATTGGACATGGTGGGTATGGCTTCAGGGGAAAGGGTGGAACTAGTAGGCCACTGGTTTTCAACCTTTGGGCCTCCAGACATTTTAGATTTCAACTCCCAGAATGCTTGACCATTGGCCATGCTGGCCAATGCTTCTGGGAGTTGAAGACCAAGAGGGTTATCGCACAAGAAAGGAAAGTAGCAGTACAGCTGGAACATTTCGCCTTCTATTCTGCCTTACTATATGATGTTGGTGTTTTTCAGCTGTTCTTCCATTCTGGTCCCATGGGAAATGCTGATAAATGGGATTTTTTTTTTAACTGGAAAAAACTGTAAGAAAAAAGATTTGTGTTTATAACCATCTCCCATGGGACAGGAATGGAAGAACAGCTGAAGTACACCGACATCATGTGGTAGGGAAGAATGGAAGGTGAAATGTTCCCGCTGCATTGCCACTTTACTTCCTTATGCAATAAGTCTCTATAACATCTGGAAGACCAAGGTTGAGAATCATTGTGCTAGACCAGTGGCTCTTAACCTTTTCTTTACCAGGGACCCCTTTTAAATATCTTTTGTTCCCATGGACCCCCATAACTTAACTCAAGATTTTAAACCCTAACAACAACAAACAATTACACCATCAATTAACTGTTCTCTCAGAGGCACTGGAGGTGAGGGAAGACTTTTAACCTGCTTCTTCCTGCAGATTTGTGGCTGGAGAGGATTGAACAGCAATGCGCAGGCCAAGCCAGCCAGCCTTTGCCTTGGCTCCTGTCACATGGGCCAAGCAGCCTTCAAACTTTTGTGGACTTCCTGTGAGGATATTGCAGCCCCCTGGGAGTCCGTGGACCACAGGTTAAGAACCACTGTGCTAGACCATGCAGCCATTCCTACAGTAAATAAAGAAATAAGGAGGATGAAACTATCAGAGATTACTGTTAATATGGAATAGTTATGTATTATCTCCGATAGTGAGAGCCAGTGTGGTACCATGGTTTGAACACTGGACTACGACTCTGGAGACCAAGGTTCGAATCCCTGCTCAGCCATGGAAACCCACTGGGAGACCTTGGGCAAGTCACATTCTCTCAGCCTCAGAGGAAGGCAAAGACAAACCACATCTGAACAAATCTTGCCAAGAAAACCGTGTGATAGGTTCGCCTTAGGGTCTCCAAAAGTCAGAAATGACTTGAAGGAACACAACAACAAATTATCTCCAGTAAGAAAGCCAATATATCTCTGAATACCAGTTGGAAGTGAAAACAAGTAGGAAGATGTTGTTGTACCTAAGTCCTGCTTTTGGGCTTTCCAGAGGTTATCTGACTGATTGCTTTGGGAAATAGAATCCTGCAAAGGTTAGCCCTTTGTACTCACTCTGCATGATTCTTCTTATGTATTTTTACCATTGAAAGAGTGACTCCAGGAATGCTGTATACAGAAGTTGATAATCAAGGTCCAAATAAGACCTTCAGTTAATGAATAATAAACAGAATGAGCAGAATGCTTCTGTTAATAGCTTAACTTAAAGGTCACAAAATACTGCGAAAGCTTTTGCAGTTTCCAGACCTTTGTAGCAGACAAGATGGAAAACAAAGGAAAAAGTGGGTGATGTTCAAATCTCTCCTGCATCTGGTTACAGTCTTAAGATGGAAAGCAGGCAGAGGCTGCAGAGGTTCAAAATAGGCTGTGCCACATTCTGAGATGATTTCAGGTTATTTAACATGGGTTTTGTTTTTCTTTTTTGCAATTCTCCTTTTGGCCAAAATGGCAGATTTTGATTTTTGGTTCCAACTACATTTTCCATAAAGGACATTAAGTGAAATGCATGGTGTCATAATCCCAGTTTTGTGACCAAAGTGGAAGGGTGGGGGCAGAGCGTATGAGAAAGTGGATCTGTACTAAAGGATATTATTTCAATGGAACAACCAGTACTCAAAGTTAATGGACAAAACAGATAATTCCTACCACTGCATTTAGGGGAATCAAAGCCACTGTAATATGTGATGCTTTTAAAAGATTTCATGAGGCCCTGGCTGTTTGGAGAAATATTTATAAGTCCGATAAAGACCCATTTTCTAGCAAAGCTACCCTGTTGTTGCTGAGAGCAGCTCTTTACCAGTTGAATATGTACCCCACACTCTCTGTGCGGGTGGGTGTGATGTATACACACTTGAGGTTGTGACACAATTTCAGTTATGAAACAGGTAGAAGGGGGGTATCCAACAGCTTTATTTGAATGAACACTTTGCTTTAGAAATGATTTATTTATTTATTACATGTATACCCCTACATTTCTCTGCAAGCAACACAGAGATATCATATACCGGTATATATTTCTAAGACATTTTCTACGCAGGCATTATTGCATATCCTCCAGCATTTCACACTTTAAAACCAGGACATGTGTGGCTAAGCAACTTCAGAGTAGGCTCAAGATGGCGAAAGTTTTTAATGCAGAAGAACACAGAAAGTAGGCAAAGCTGCTGTCTTCCCAAAGAAGTCACATGGACTAGCTTACCTAAAAACATAGTAATATTGTTCCCGTTCTAATATTTCTTTTCCAGAGCATCAGGTCTTCCCATTTTCCTGACAAAAGGAGGGACACCTGCCCTAAAAAAATAAATACATCTAAGGAGATTTTTACACCACCTATTTGTTCCGCTGCAGGCATGGAACAGGGTCGCTGATAGATTTTTTCTTTCAGATGACCTTCTGCCCCTTCCGTGCCCACAACGTTACCATTCTGTGGTATTTCAATCACAGGGAGAAGTTGTTTATGACCACCCTGTTCTGTTTCTATCACAGAATCAGGGTGGTCTGAAAGGTGTCCCGTTCCTCTCCCATGATGAGGGGAGATCCATTCAGGACATCCAAGTAAGTGGCACCTTTCCCCCCTCCCCGGATTACTTGTATTTTTTTAAATTTATTTTTGTATTTTGTTTCTTGCTTTGACATTTTGGGGGGTTATTTTTGAATTTGGCGCGCGAGAACGGCCGAGATTTGAATTCCCAGTCATAAAATGCAGCCTTACGACAGCTGCGTTTATGGCCGTCAAGCTTGGGGATGAGGAGGATGTTCCTGTTGCAGAATGGAGGTAAATATGCAAACATTTTTCTCCATTCCATGGCAGGAAGGGAGAGGAGGTGGCAGGGCAGTAATGCAGCATTTTGGCCCCATGTGAAAATCTCCTATCAATCTATATCACTAAAGTATATTTTCAATTTCAGCATTAACTGGAGAAGCTAGGGAAATGGCTAGAAAATGTGAGTTAATAACTTAATGACTTAGGACTTTATCAGATGAGCACCCAAAAATGCTGTAATTCTGCAAATGTGGATAGCGGAAACATCGTGGCATTATAGCACTTATCTTCGCACGTCACTGTAATCACGCAAAAGAACTGCCGCAGAACCATCGCACGACAACCACTAGTGCCTTAAGAATAGGAGGTTATTTCCACGATTCCGCACAGGTGAGATTTGGGCAGTCCTCATGAAAAGATAAAAGTGTGCTTAAAAGTCAAAAAACACCTCAATTTAAAAAGTAAACGAACATACAAGCACTGAAACAAACCTAAAAACTTGCCAGCAAAATGGGGCAGTGCATAAAAAGAGTGTCCTGTGCTTCATTTCCGCACTCTCAGATGGATGTTTTCTCACTGATGGCTGGCATTCATGCTGTAATATCATGATTACAATGGGGCGTGCTTTTGCATGCTTTCAATACTGCAAAAAGAGCGCTATTGACAGTCTATTGATGGGTTAACCCATTAATTAAAAGCGATGGGTTTTTCGTGGCTGGGGAATGGGATAACCATGATGTCATGCAGTAGCTGGGCCCATTTGCGCTACCGTGATGTTGTTATCCTGCTATTTTTGCCATATCTGATAAAGTCCTCAATTAGCACCTTAATTCTAAACTCTGCATTGGTCCTCACTGGGTACCCTTCACTCCATCAGTCTCTCTCTCTATTTTATAGGGCTGTTGTGAGGATAAAATGTGGAGAAGGAGAGACATTTGTAGTGTTTTGAGCTTGTAGGAGGAAAGGAGTGCTAGAAATGTAACCAATCGAATAGATCATCTCTCTCTCTCTCTCTCTCTCTGGCTTTTCTTCGCAAACAAAGATTCAGGAAGGACTAATCCTGCACTTTCTGCAAGCGCTGATGACTAAAAAGGCCAATCTGAGATAAAGAAGTCCAGTTGCAGAAAGCACAACAGAAGGTCTCCTTGGGTGAAGTTTCCAGGTTGTGATTCTTTCTGCGTTGTCGTTCCTCTTCAAGACTTGTTCGGCGTGAGTTCTCAAATAAGGCTGCAGCATTGTGGATAGTGCGTCTCCATGCCTCCCGATATGAGGCCAGGGCGGACCATTGTTGGTGATCAATTTGGCCGAGCCTGAGATGTTGTTTCAGGGAATCCTTGTATCGCTTTTTTGGAGCACCCCTCTTACACTGACCCATGGCGAATTCACCGTAGAGTACTGTTTTTGGGAGGCGATGGTCCTCCATCCTAGGAACGTGCCCTGCCCAGTGCAGCTGTGTTCTCAATATCATGGCCTCAATGTTGGTGATCCCTACTTGCTCAAGGACAGCAACATTCCTCACATGGTCAGTCCAGTGTATATTTAGGATTGTGCGTATACAGCGGTGATGAAAGTGTTCGAGGAGTCGTAAGTGGTGGCGATAGGTGACCCATGTTTCAGACCCATAAAGGAGAATAGACAAAAATAAATAAATTCTGTAGAAATGAATTGAACAGTTAAAATTTATATGGATCATGGAAATTCATGTAGAATATTTTCTGTGGGATTTTTTTTTCTTTAAATGCATAGCTCTATTTTTATCCTGTGATGTTTGCAAAAGTTTGCTTAAACTTCTCATCAGTTAAAATTCATGAGAATACCTGTTTCTGGCTGGCTTTCTTTAATTGCAAAGTGGTGAAAGCTCTCAGGTTTTTGCAAAAATGCTCTTTTTGCAGAATCACTTCTCGTGAAGCCATCAGCGGTGCCCTCATTAGCAGTCCTGTCTCCATTTCCCCCTTAGTCTCCTTGGCAAACAGGCATCAGTTCTAGCCTGTCTTTTTATAAATGGCTTATCGGCATGACGTAATTGGTTGGCTTCCTTGCCAGAGCCTGCAGGCTTGCAGCCAAGAGTAAAGTTAAGTGTTTGGAGATGAATAAGGGCCAGATCTTGAATTCAGTGGAAACTCTTGCCCAGTTATGCCAGCAATGCATGAGGTCAGGCACCCTTTAAGAAAAGGTATGGGAAGATAAGCCCAGAGTGGACAGCTCATAATGCAAAGAACATTGGCAATGTTGATAGGGATTTCTTCCAATAGACTAAAGGTGGGAACTGTGTGGCCTTCCAAATATTGCTGAACTGCAACATCCTACAGCCCTAGCCAGTGTAGCTATGGTGAGAAATTCTAGGGACATTATCATACCAGCATTGTGTCTTGTAGTAATCATGTTATTAAAGGAAACAGGAACATACTGGTTGTAAAATGTTTATTATCACATCTCTGTTCATTTGCATGACTGTGCTCAATTGACAATGTGATAGGTCCCTTCGCTTCAGTTGTGACATGAGAGGGCCTGATTCTCCTCTATCCCTTTCTCTCCCCTCATCGCTATTCCAAAGCAGACTGACACCATGTTGCTCTGGAATAATGAGGGGGAGGGGGGAGGAGAATCAGAACCCCTTATGGATTTTTAGCAGTGTTTATTTTAACTTTTGTGAGCCTTCTTGAGTACTGAACTGGGGAAAAGGCAGGATATAAATAAATATGGTGATGGTGATGGTGATAATGATGTCGGCACACATAAATCTTAAATTGTAACTGTAGTGCGGGTTGCAAATGTGAAAATGCTGGAAGGGAGATAAATTATTGGGTTCACTTCTAGGAAACTGGTCTTTTATATTTATTTATTTATTTATTTATTTATTTATACCCCGCTCTTCAGCCACAAGGCTATCAGAGCAGCTTACAAATTGTTTTAAGCAATAGCTATTTACACATCTACACTGCATTAAACAGTTTCCAATGTATGTTAGCTAATTTTACCTCTGTGAAGAGCAACAGAAATAAATTGAGTAGATATGAAAACTACATCTCTTGTACTTTGAAATGGCTGTTTGTAAGAGAGTATTTTCTCATAGTGTAGCCTTTCTTAGCACTAAGCTTCATCTGCAAAAATTCTACTTTCTCTGTCATTATAACAGAGCTAGGAAAGACATTCAGGGGTAGCCATGCAGCAAAACAAAATCCACAAAAAGAGTGATACTTTGGTCTGCCAATAAAGATATCATTATCATTATCATCATCATCATCATTATTATTATTGCAGATTTTGGGTTTTGTTTGACAACAGAGCTTCAGCCTCCATTGCTCTTTGCATTTGGTTGCCTGACATACCTGAAGTGCTGGCAGTGCTTACTAAGAATTGGGACACTGCATGTGTCTCCAGTTCACTGGAATATGTGATGTGCATCAGTGCATGGCTTTTGATGTGCTTCTAAGAACTGGAAGTCCTGTCCAGCATATCTACTTTTCAGTCTTGCTTTTCACCACCAAGCAACTGTTGCATTTCCCCACCCCCACCCTACTGTTGGCCTCTGTTCATTTGGCACAGGAATCAGTTGCTATATATAGCCTGTGATCAGTCAGCATTGCAGAAATGCAAGATCTTTATCAAGGGCAGGTTTCCAGTCACCTTCTCTTGTGCAGTACACATGCATCAGAGCAATCTGTCTGCAGAGCTGTAGGAAAGCACTTCTAGGGTTGAATTGGTATGTCATTTAATTTGCTTCCTCATCCAGTTTAGCCATCATCAGAGTTGTTCCACTTCATCTCAGTTTCACACCACCTGCATCTGGGCTTCATCATCTTATTCTTGTTGTGAGGAAGCTGGCATAAAAACTAGATTGGGCCAGGCATCATGCAGAAAGGGTCCCCCCTCCAGTCTTTTGTATGGCAAGGATTATGTTCTGCTGATAGTTCTGGGACTTCTGCAAGCGTTAAGTCAGTGAGGAGCTGAAATCTTAATGAGAGGGGTGAAATTTCCTGGTACGCTTCCGTGCATCTGAAGCTTGGTTCAGTGCTCTCAGGAGTAGGAATAGATGTTGTTGGCACTGTGCTCCTAATTGCATACACAAATCCTTGATCGTAGCACTTTGCAATTTAAAAAATAAAAGTAAACTTCAGCAGTATGATGAAATTTCTACAAGAATTGTGGAATTAGAGAGTTCAAAAAGACTGCCGGGGTCATCTAGTTCAATCCCCTACCATGCAGGAATGCTCAGCTGAAGCCTTCCGAAAATATGGCCATCAAACCTGTGTTTAAAGGTCTCCAGAGAAGGAGAGCCTACCACCTTCTGAGGCAATTTATTCCTTTGAGGGTGGGATTCCATTCTTCCTAATTTTCTTTCTTCCTCTTCATTCTTCCTATTTTCTTGCAATTTGAATCCTGTTCTCTGCAGCAGCAGAAAAAAAAAGCTTGCTTTATCTTCTACATGACATTCTTTCAGATATTTAAAGGTGGCTATCATGTCACCTCTCAACCTTCTCTTCACCAATCTAAACATCCCCAGCTCCCTAAGTTGTTCCTCATAGGGCTTGGTTTCCAGACCTTTGATCATATTGTTTGACTTTGGACATTATCAGATGTGGCAAAAATCACTTGATAATGACGACAGGATACCGCGAACAGGGCCCCATCACACAATGTTGTCATCCTTGCATTTTTCAAGTGTTCCACTGCTGTGAAAAAGGAATTCTTTTCAATTAATGGGCCAAGCCATGAATTAATGTCCTATAGCGTGTTCCCCCCAACCCCCAGTATTGCTTGTGTGTGAAACCGTGTCTTGTTCTGCTCACACAATTACAGTGTCAATGGGTGGTCCCCACCAGGAAAGGTCTGGGTGACAATGTGAAAACTAAGTACAGAACACTCTTTTTATGAACCTCCCCATTTTGCTGGCAAGTTTTTAAGTTTGTTTCAGTGCTTGTATGTTCGTTTTCTTTGTAAATTTAGTATTTTTAGCGTTTTAAGTGCACTCATGTCTTCTCACAAGAACTGCTGAAGTCTCACGCATGCAAAAATGTGGAGGTAAACAGCGCTAGTTGTCATGGTGCAATAATTCCATGGCCTTTTTTTTTTCCATTATTACAGCAACGTGTGATAAGAAGTGTTATTATGCCAGGATACTTAAGGCTTTTTAAAAACAGTGGGACAAAAATGTTATTAGACTCTCATCTGATAATGTCCTTTCTCTGGGCTGTTCTAGCTTGTCACTATCCTTCTTGAACTGTGATGCCCAGAACTGGAGACAGTGTTCCAGGTGAGGTTTGACCAAAGCAGAATGGTGTGGCCCTACTACTTTCCTTGAGGTGGACACTATACTCATATTGATGCAGCCCAGAATTGCATTGGCTTTTTTTCTGTTCACATCTCTCTCTCTCTCTCTCTCTTTCTCTCACGCTTTTCTTCGCAAACGAAGATTCAGGAAGGACTCATCCGGCACTTTCTGCAAGCGTGCTGATGACTGAAAAGGCCAATCCGAGATAAACAAGTCCGGTTGCAGAAAGCACAGCAGAAGCTCTCCTTGGGTGATGTTTCCGGGTTGTGATTCTTTCTGCATTGTTGTTTCTCTTCAAGACTTGTTCGGCGTGAGTTCTCAAATAAGGCTGCAGCATTGTGGATAGTGCATCTCCATGCCTCCCAATGTGAGGCCAGGGTGGACCATTGTTGGTAATCAATTTGGCCGAGCCTGAGATGTTGTTTCAGGGAATCCTTGTATCGCTTTTTTGGAGCGCCCTAATGTTTAGTTTGTGCAACATGTCATTCATCCAGTATTTGTGCATTTCATTTTTCTTAACTAGATGTAGTACCTTACATTTATCCCTGTTGAAATTTATTTTGTTAGTTTTGTCCCAGCTCGCCATTTGTTAAGGTCATTTTGAATTCTTGTCCTTTCATGTGGGGTGTAAGATACCCCTTCTAATTTAGTGTCCTCTGTATATTTGATAACATGGCCTCTATTTTGAAGAAGGCTGGGCCCAGGGTAGAACCCTGTGGCACACCACTAATCACTTCTCTGCAGAAGGAAGAAAACCCATTGGTAAGCACTCAGTAAGTTTGGTTGGTCAAGCAGTTGCAAATCCACAGAACAGTATCATTATCTAGCCCAACTTTTACTAGTTTGTCTGCAACAATATCATGGGACATCTTGTCAGAAGCTTTGCTGAGATCAAGATATACTACGCACACAGCATTTTCCTGATCTACCAAGCTAGTAACTCAAAGAGAGAGAGAGAGAAGTGCTAAGATTAGTTTGGCATGACTTGTTCTTGAGGAACTCATACTGGCTCTTAGTAATCACAGCATTCCTTTCTAAAGATTTTTCTTGGTTTTTTTCCGGGCTGTGAGGCCGTGTTCTGGAATTCTCTGAAGATGCCAGCCACAGATGCAGGTGAAACATCAGAAAGAAACTATTCCAGAACATGGCCTCACAGCCTGGAAAAAAACGAAGGAAAATCTATGGATGCCGGTCATGAAAGCCTTCAACTTCACATTCCTTTCTAAGTTCTTACAAGCTGACTGTTTAATTGTCTGTTCTAGACCCTTTCCTGGTATTGACATCAATCTAACTGGTTAGTATATGCTCTGATCCTTATTTCTTCCCTTTTTGAAGATGGGGACAATATTGGCTCTCAGACAACTGAGACTGTTATACCTGTTGCTGTACCTCATAATCGTCGATGCAATGGAGACCTTGTGTAGCTCTAAACTCACAGCAGGGTACCTGATTGTTGTGTTTTTGTGTGTCACATTCTTCCAAGTGTTTGCCTCCTGTGTTGGGAAATGTTCAGATAGAAAAATAGATATTGTATGAGCACAGAAAAGGAAGGGAGTAGGAAGGCTTAAGAGGGGTGTTTATTATCATTTAGCAAGGATAACACTTGAGTTTCTCGAAAGATTATCATTTATATTTTCCATTCTGTTCAGGAACAAAGGATTTTTTTTTTAAAAAAAGGAATTACATTAGCATGGATTATGTTAATCATTTTGCTTTTTTTTTTTTTTTCCTTACAGGAGAAGCCTGTATAATAAGTGAGGAGAAGATGAGGCACTATGAAGACCAAATAATATATATGTCAGCAAATAAAGAATGTGGGAAAATGGAAAGAAATTGAGTATTCAGATGTGTGGCACCAAGATCAGCTGATGTGGATAGTACTTTTTCCTTTTAATCTGTCTCCTGATGATGGAATGGAAAACTTGTCTTGTATTCAAAGATACACAGTATAAAGTTCACCAGATCCTCATGGATCTACTGGCTTTCCATGAAAAATTGTTAACTTGCTGAACATCTCTGGAGGATAAAATATTTCTGGTATAAATATTGATTTCCATCATTTGTCAGAGAAGATCTATGTCTCGATAACCAAGGTTATTGTAAAAGTGCTCTAGATTTCACTGAGGCATATTTCCAGAAACAGAAGATATAGGATCCTTTTTAAATTCTTATGACCCTTTTAGTTTATTGGTATATTGCAGGAAAAGTTTTCCGTGGATTAATTGGCTAGAGTGCAGTTGTATCTTTTTTTCTTAAAAAAAGTCTTGTCTGCCCTCTTTCTGAACTGATGAGTTATTGTTTCAAGTTTCCAAGCCTGTTGAGGAAAATATTTCTGAATCAACTTTATGTCCTTGTCTCTTGCTGTACACTTCTTAATATTTAGACTCCGTCTCTCTTGCCACTATGGGTTTCAAGCAAAGAAACTCAGAGGTTTTAATTCCTAATCATGACAAGCCGTTTGATTTCAAACCACATTGATGAGCTGGAGGTTCTAGGTGTCTGGTGGAATTTAATTCTGGGGACAAAGAAGACAACGCCATGGCGGAGAAATGTGATTACATTGCAAATGTGTATGGTTATGATTTAGGTTGCCGTTTTATCAACTTCAGACCCCTGGGATTTGGTGTGAACGGCCTCGTCCTGTCAGCAGTTGATAGCAAAAGTTGTCGCAAGGTGGCTGTGAAAAAGATCACCATCAACGATGCTCAGAGCATGAAGCATGCCTTCCGAGAGATCAAGATAATCCGTCGGCTAGACCATGACAACATTGTGAAGGTCTATGAGGTCTTAGGTCCCAAAGGAGCAGACCTTCAAGGGGATTTGTTTAAATTTAACATGGTGTACGTCATCCAGGAATATATGGAGACTGACCTGGCCCGTCTGTTGGAGCAGGGGCCACTCTCTGAGGAACACGCCAAACTTTTTATGTACCAGTTGCTCAGAGGCTTGAAGTACATCCATTCAGCCAATGTTTTGCACAGAGACCTCAAGCCTGCTAACATCTTTATTAATACTGAGGACCTGGTGTTGAAGATTGGCGACTTTGGATTAGCAAGGGTTGTGGATCAACATTATTCACACAAGGTAAGTCCCTGTGGGTTTTTTGCTACCTTATTTGTGTTACTGTCCATAGACCTGAGATCCTACATCTGATTTCCATGCTTGATCATTCTTTGGTGTTACAAGTTTTACCCCACCCCCCAATGTAGCAATGTAAACAGAGAGGAACCATATTATATGAAGGCAGGGATGTGGAACCTTTGGTTCTCCACATGTTGCTCTGCAGCTCTTATTATCCCAGACCTTTGGCCATACTGATTGGGACCAACAAGAGCTGGAGTCCACATGTTTCTTACTCCTTTGCTAAAGGCACATTAGCCATGCAATCCTGTTGGGTTTTACTCAGATGTAAAACAAAGGGAATTCAATTAGACTCATACCCAGGAAGTGGGTATAGACTGCAGTTCTAGTAAGCATAGTAAAAGAATGTTCCCATTTTTTCTGAGTGGAAGAAAGCTCAAGGGCAACATTTCAAGGAGTTGGTTTCCTTAGGATGAAAGAATGCTACAAATGTTTGTAGTAGTTTTCTGCAAGATTTATTTATATACAAATAATATAGGTTGAGCTGGGGTAGCAATCAAAGACACAGAGAGTGTTTAAATCTGCACTAGTCCTCCAGAATCAAACAGTCCCTTGTCTTTGTTTGTTTCTTGCCAGCCAGCTGACTTCTAACTCCATCACTAGTTGCATGCAAACTGACCAACCCCAACCAGCCTATGCCCAGAAAAGTGAGATGCAGTAATAGCCAGTGGCTTCCAGCCATCAAAGGTTACAAGTGC
This sequence comes from Gambelia wislizenii, assembly GCA_030847615.1. NCBI lineage: Eukaryota > Metazoa > Chordata > Lepidosauria > Squamata > Crotaphytidae > Gambelia > Gambelia wislizenii. Next base: position 429,650,170 of record JAUMIR010000002.1, on the reverse strand, counting down.
TCATTTCTTAGTATTGTTGCAGAAACCTGTTTAGCTGTTAAGTAAAGAAGCATCTCATCATGTGGCACAACACAATACTGTACAGTAGTTATTGTTACACAGTACAGGCCGACCCCCGTGTATCCATGGGGGATACATTCCAAGACCCCCCATGGATACCTGAAACCGTGGATAAGGGCAGGTTACTTAAGTGTAACTGTATTTCTTTGAGTGGTTCACGTTGCAGACAGTACACCTTTTGAATGATGTTGAAGACATCAAGGTGAATTCGAGTATAAAGTACCAGTGAGGATAATCCTGAGACAAATCTGAAGATGAATGCCAGTGTTCAGCTACCAATTTAGTCAATCTGAAAAAAATACCAGAATAATCCTACTAAAGAGAACATTCTGTGGCTGCTATCATGGCAGTCGGAAAAGAACTGAGGTGCCTTTGGTGGGCACAATGTTTATATGCCTCTGGGAAGTGGGTGGAGCTACCGCCAAAAGTTCTATCTAATGGCTTTAGAATGTTCCGAATGCTGTTTCTGTGCAAGCGCAATACCAACTTGTGTGATTCACAGAGACCACAATGAAGAACAGGGAACTCTTATTATTTTTAATGAGACAGATCTGAAAGATGATCATGGAATCTCATTGGAGGATCTAGAAATGCCTAGAGAGAACATATTTTTTCAGACATGGATAAGTGAAACTGTGGATACCAAATCCGTGGGTACAGGGGTTGAACTGTACTGTATGTACTACAGAAAACAGTCTTGCTAGTTCCAATCAGCTTAGCACCCTGCCTTATGTTTATTTAGGAATCAGATGCTGGACTGCAGCTCCCAGCACTCCTTGCCATTGGCTATGCTGACTAGGGCTTCTCGGAGTTGCAGTCAGACACCATCTGGAGGGCCACATGCTTCCTACCTCTGTTTTAAGCTGTGTCATAGAATAGTTTAAGGAGATCTTTGGTGGTTTTCATGCTGATTCTAAAGCAGGTTTATAATTTTTTACCCATGTCTCTGAACTGAATAAAAGAACAAACAGAGGTAGGAAGCTGTACATTCAGGGTAAAAACAACTGGCTTCCATTATGGTGGTCAAAAAGGCATGATTTACATTGGCTGTGAAGTCTAGTTTCTTACAGACAGCCCAGCTATGTTGAGGGCAATCCCACTATACAATTTTCCCAACTTTAGCTAGACAAAAACTTTAACCAAAGTCAAATTTTCTTGCCCTGAAGCAAGATGTATACCCTCAATTTTCAGAGCTTGAAAAAACTTTTTTTTTTTTTTAACTATACCTCTGAGAATCTCTCAGAATCACCCAGTGGCCATGCTGGCTGAGAATTCAAAGAGTTATATAGTTGTCCCTCCACATTCACAGATTTGGCATTCACAGTTTTAAGTATTCATGGTTTGAAAATACTCTTTAAAAATCAATAATCCAGAAAGCAAACCTTGATTTTGCCATCTTACATAAGGGACACCATTTTGCTATGCCATTGCATATAATGGGACTTGAGTATTCATGGATTTGGGTATTCACTGGGGGTCCTGGAACCAAACCCCAGTGAATGTGAAGGGACAACTGTACTTCAAAAAGGCGATTTCCCCAAATTTTGCTGATTTTATGCCCCTTTCCAATATCAGAGGTATCGTTGGCCTTAAGTAAGCAGAAAGAACAGGTGGGAGGGATAGAATTTGGACTGTTTAGCATGGAAACTTCCATTGTTAAAACAAGGGGGAAAGAATGGCTCATTCTGGAGAATTTTGACAACCTCACCCCATTAAACAGAGTGGTGTCCTAAGCATGGGTTTGGCTTATAGGCCTGATCTCTCCTGGTAAATGTAACAGATGGACAGAATGAGGAATGTAAACTACCGGTATGTTCGGTAATTGTGCTGTGGTATGTTTTCCCCCAGCTAGTATTTTATTAGGATTTTTCTCTGATATACCTTTCCTTTGCTGGCAAAAAATAAGAGAGATATTTCTCACTTCCGTCCTGAATTCTTGGAGGTGCATGCCTCTTGTTTGGGCAGACTAGTAAGAAAACAATGCAAAATCCTGAGTTCTTAAAGTGTGTACTTTTGGGAGACTGTGCTCAGGCGTGTGGAGCATCAGAAAACTAAGGACTTTATCAGACGCAGTCTTTAAAATGTTCTTTTGCCAGCACACACACAAAAAAAACATTTTTGTGCCGGCAAAAGAACGTTTTCCCGCCCCCCTTCACTCACCTCCTTTCCCGGCAAAAGCTCCTCCGTGAATGAAGAGGAAGTGAATGGCCAATCACTTTCTTGTACAAAATCTCACACGATTTCATCGCATGGAAAATTCAAAAATAAAAATAAAAATACATGTCACAAAGTCACACCAAGCACACCTACCCACTAAAAAAACCCCAAGTAACCTGGGGAAGGTTAAAAAATTAGTCACTTACCTGGATGTCCCTATCCGACCTGGAAGTGTTTGCGCCAGAGAGGGCATTGTCAGGGTAAGTATGAAATTTAAAGGGACAGAGGTATCACATGCTGGCAATGCCAGCAAAAAAACAGCAGGGGGGATCTATTGACAGCTTATGCCGTCAATTAAAAACAATGGGATTTTGGCTTTTTATAACTGCGAAAGGGTGATGTTGTCTGATCTGCATGCCCTTTTGCGGTTATGTGGTGGCGTGATGATGCTGTATTTTCTGTGTCTGATAAAGTCCTAACTAGAGTTTTGGGGCTGACTGCTAACGGCTACTTTGATATATGAAGTCATGATCATGGCAGTTTTCTGTTATCTCTAATCTTCTGTGCAAGGAGCTTTAAACAGTGTTTTAAAAAATGTTTACAGTTCCTAGCTTGTGTGTTCTTTCTCATTAAGAACTTCTACCATCTTGACCACACTCTAATGTTGCTTGGCCACACATGTCCAGGTTTTCATCTGTGAAATCTTGGACCCATGCACCCAGTTACATGTGACAGTATAAGAAAGAAAAGGGTGAATGAGATCTAGCAACACCTTTGGGACTAACTGATGTATTTCACCATTAGCTTTTGTGAACTCCAGTCCACTTCATTAGATGCATGGAGTGAAGTCTCTGTAGGCAGATAAAAATATGGAATTAAGGCCCAAGTAAGCATATGCTGTGTTTTAAGAAAAGGTGCTTCTAGTGTTGTGTGACCTGAATTAGATACAGTTTAGGAGAAAGGAGAAGTTTAACTCTTTCCCAACTAGTGGGAGAAGCCCAGTGTGTACAGTATCTATGGGGATGCTATGGATCAAAGAACTCCGCCATGGCTACTAGGTAGGTGTGGGGTTTCCGTGTAGTCAAACCCCAAGTCACCTCCATCCTGGTCAAGGAAGGACATTTAGCTTCTTTAAATATGTTCAGTTCTCAAGGTCTCATGTTCAGTCAAATTACATGCCCAGGTGTTGGAGTGTGTGGGCATTGTGCCAGAGTTGCTGCATGTGGCCTGTGCAGATTGCTGGAGAACAGATAAGGTGCTGGAAAACCAGAGGCAAGCAAATGTCTTCAAATCTGAGAAGTTTTTAAAAAGTGAATCCAGACCAGTTAGATGGAATCTACATGGGCAAAATAATGTGTCTTTTCTTTGATCTCAGTCCTGTTGGAACACATGATGTTCCTCTCATTCCAACATGAAAGTACTTCCTTTTGATGCCCAAGGGCTTTTAAAAAAGCCTCCAGTTACGCTGCTGTCTTTGGGAAGACCCATTTAAAAAAAAAAAAACTTGTGGTTTGACCCTCGAATTAGGATGGCGTAGAATTGGGGATTAGGGGAGGAGGGGTGCCAGGTTGGTGGGTGATGATTGGCTGGTGGGTGGGTGGCACTGAGTCACAAGAGATGTGTCGTCCGGGTTCTTCTTGCTCAGCCACGAAGGGCTGGAAGGGTCTGCACCATTTTTTCCTTTTCTTCTTGCATTGTGGACATATGTGAATCTTTGAATCATAGAATTGCAGAGTTGGAAGAGACCACGAGGGTCATCCAGTCCAACCCCCTGCCACACAGGAAATCACGATCAAAGCATCCCCGACAGATGGCCATCCAGCCTCTGTTTAAAGACCTCCAAGGAAGGAGACCTCACCACGCTCCGAGGGAGTGTGTTCCACTGCTGAACAGCTCTTACTGTCAGAAAGTAACTCCTAATGTTGAGGTGGAATCTCTGTTCCTGGAGCTTGCATCCATTGCTCCGTGTTCCAGTCTCTGGAGCAGCAGAAAACAAGTCTGCTCCATCCTCAACGTGACACCTCTTCAAATACTTAAACAGGGCTATCATATCGCCTCTTAACCATCTTTTTTCCAGGCTAAACATACCCAGCTCCCTAAGTCTCTCCTCATAAGGTATTGTTTCCAGACCTTTCACCATTTTAGTTGCCCTTCTCTGGACACGCTCCAATTTGTCAATATCCTTTTTGAATTGTGGTGCCCAGAACTGGACACAGTATTCCAGGTGAGGTCTGACCAAGGCAGGATAGAGCGGCACTATTACTTCCCTTGATCTAGACACTATACTTCTATTGAGGCAGCCCAAAATCACATTGGCCTTTTTAGCTGCCGCATCACACTGTTGGCTCATGTTCAACTTGTGGTCTACTAGGACTCCTAGATCCCTTTTGCATGTAGTCTCATTCAGCCAGGTCTCCCCTATCCTATATTTATGCATTTCATTTGTTCGCCCTAAGTGCAGTACCTTACATTTCTCCGTATTGAATTTCATTTTGTTAGCTTTGGCCCAGCTCTCCAGTCTATCCAGGTGTTTTTTAAATTTTGATCCTGTCCTCTAGGGTATTAGCTACTCCTCCTAATTTGGTGTCATCTCTAAATTTGGTAAGTATGCCCCTAATTCCCTCATCCAAGTCATTGATAAAGATGTTGAATAGCACTGGGCCCAGGAACGAACCTTGTGGCATCCCACTGGTCACATCTTTCCAAGACGAAGAGGAGCCATTGCTGAGCACCCTTTGGGTTCGACCGGGCAACCAATTGCAAATCCATTGAACAGTTAACTTGTCTAGCCCACATTTTACAAGCTTGTTTGCAGGAATGTCATGGGGAACCTTGTCAAAGGCCTTACTGAAATCAAGGTATGAGATAGCCACAGCGTTCCCTTAATCTACCAAACTGGAAATTTTATCAAAAAAAGAGATCAGATTAGTCTGGCATGACTTGTTTCTCTGAAACCCATGTTGACTTTTTGTGATTATGGCATTGCCTTCTAAATGTTCACAGACTCTCTGTTTAATGATCTGCTCTAGAATATTCCCTGGTATTGATGTCAGACTAACTGGACGATAATTGTTGGGATCCTCCTTTTCCCCCTTTTTGAAAATGGGGATATTTGCCCTCCTCCAGTCTGCTGGGACTTCTCCTGTTCTCCAAGAGTTCTCAAAGAATATTGCCAATGGCTCTGAAATTACATTTGCCAGCTCTTTCAATACTCTTGGATGTAGTTCCTCTGGTCCTGGAGATTTAAATTCATTTAGATTAAGAAGGTATTCCTGTACTACCTCTTTGCTTATTCTGTGCTGGATTTCCCCTATTGCGTCCTCTGTTCCTTTATCCTCAGGTTGCTCACCCTTTTCCTTTTCTGAAAACACTGAGGCAAAGAAGGTGTTGAGTAATTCTGCCTTTTCTCTGTCCCGTTAGCATTTTGCCATCTTCTCCGTGTAGTGGCCCTACCATCTCCTTCTTCCTCCTTTTGCTGAGAACATACCCCAAAAAACCCTTTTTATTGTTCTTAGCCTCTCTAGCAAGCCTGAGCTTTAGCTTTTTTGACTTTACTCCTACACATGTTCGCTATCGGTTTGAATTCTTCTTTGGTGATTTCTCCCTTTTTCCATTTCCTATACATGTTCCGTTTAAAACTTAGCTCCGTTGAAAGTTCTTTAGTCATCCATCCTGGTTTCTTGAGACATCACCCATTTTTCTTTTGGTACTGTTTGAAATTGTGCCTTCAGTATCTCCCTTTTGAGAAAGTCCCATCCATCTTGAGGTCTCTTCTCTTTTAATATTCCTGACCATGGGATCACCCCCAGTATTTCCCTGAGTTTATTGAAATCAGCTCTCCTAAAGTCGAGAATGTGTGCCTGACTATGCCTGGCTTCTCCTTTCCATTGTATAATAAACTCCAGGAGAACATGATCACTCTCACCTAAGGATCCCACCACTTGCACCTCATTAACCAGGTCATCCGTGTTGGTTAGGATCAGATCTAAAATAGCTGACCCCCTTGTTGCCTCTTCCACCTTTTGGACCATGAAATTGTCTTCCAGGCATGTAAGGAATTTGCTAGACCTTGTAGTTTTGGCTGAGTTAGATTGCCAGCAAATATCAGGATAGTTGAAGTCACCCATCACTACTACATCTCTCCTTTCTGCGTGTTTGGTCATCTGTTCTAGAAAGGCATCATCCAATTCCTCTGTCTGACTTGGGGGTCTGTAGTAGAGTCCCACAATAGCATCCCTGTTGTTTCCCTCCACTTTCATTTTTATCCAGATGCTCTCAACCTGGCTTCCAGTATTGATGTCATGGATCTCTTCACTGGTGTAAATATCCCTGACATATAATGCTATTCCTCCTCCTTTCCTGTTTGGCCTGTTTCTCTTATAAATGTTATACCCCTCTATTCCTACATTCCAATCATGCGACTCATCCCACCAGGTAATGTCTATTATATCATATTTGTTTTGTAGTGCTAGGAGTTCAAGTTCATCTTGCTTATTTCCCATGCTCTGTGCATTAGTGTAGAGACATCTAAGACCATGTGTTCCCTTTACTTGCTGCCTGTGGAAGTTTTGTTGCCTCCCACTGTTGGGTCCTTGCACTGTTTGCCTTCTTCGCTCTATGACAATTTGACTATTTTCTCTAGCCCTTTTGCCTTCCAGAATACTGTCTCCCTCCCCCATATGACTCAGTTTAAAGCCCATCTGATCAAATTCTTGAGGCTGTAGGCAAAAATGTTTCTGCCAACTATCGTGAGATGCACCCCATCTCTTGCTAGAAGTCCCCCCTCATGGAAGCACAGCCCATGATCCAAGAATCCAAATCGTTCTCGACGACACCATCTACGGAGCCAGTTGTTTACGTCGACTATTTTCCTCTCCCTTCCTGGACCATGCCCTTCAACTGGCAGAAGAGACGAGATGACAACCTGTGCATCCATTTCTTTCAGCTTCCTCCCCAGAGCCTCATAATCTCTTCTGATCTTCGGAAAGCTGTGCCTTGCAGTATCATTGGTTCCCACATGGACCAAAAGGAAGGGGTAATGATCCGTAGGCTTAACGAGTCTTGTCAGCCTCTTGGTCACATCACGGATCTTTGCCCCAGGGAGGCAACACACCTCTCGAGACATCTTGTCAGGCCCACAACCCACTGCTTCTGTACCCCGCAGCAAGGAGTCCCACCACCACCACTACATGCCTCCCCCGAGGCTTCGCAGCTGCTGTTCCTTGCGGTGGTCCTCTCAGGGTCCCCTGCTCTGCCCCTGAAGTCTGTCCATGCTGTTCTTCCTCGTTGTCCTCAATAAGTGAGAGGGCTTCGAATCGATTCTGTATCTGCAAGCTGCTTGAAGAATCCCTGGATTTTCTTGTACTGTGTGTGACATTCCTCCAGCTGTCTACCTCCTGTGTCTGTGAAGTGACCGTCTCCTCCCCAACCAGTTCCTCTGTGTGGTCCCCGTCCAAGACTGTTCATTCTGTTCTCTCCAGGAAAATCTCTTGCTCACAAATCTATTGAAGTGTAGCTACCCGTGTCTCCAGCTGCTGGACTTTCTCCTCCAAGAGGGCTACCAACTTGCACTTGGTGCATGTGAAGTTCCACATGTCTGTAGACAAGAAGACAAACATTGCACAAGTGTTGCAGGTGACTGCAGCAGTCCCCTCAGTGTCCATGGTGAGAGATTTAAGGTAATTGAAGAACTCTTAGTTAATGCTGAGAACTCTATGCTGTACTTTTGTGTGGTCACTAAAATTCGCCACCACCTCAGCAACAAGCAGCCTCTCCCAAGAGTTTAAAAAAAATTCAAACCCACAGAAGCTCCACCCCACTCAGCAACAAGCAGCCTCTCCCAACAGTTTTTAAAAAATTCAAACTCACAGAAGCTCCACCCCACTCAGCAACAAGCAGCCTCTCCAAAGAGTTTTTTAAAAATTCAAACTCACAGAAGCTCCACCCCACTCAGCAACAAGCAGCCTCTCCCAACAGTTTTTAAAAAAATCAAACTCACCCACTCAAGGTGGCTGTCCAGAAGCTGCTCTCCTTCTTCTCCCTGGCAGGAAACTCATCTTTGAATCTTTGAATATTTGCTTGCTTTTAGATGTCCTTTTGAATAGGATGAGGGAGGTTCTCAATGTAAATATAAAACATATTCCTGAGAATAAGCATCAGTAGGACTGATGTTTGAGTAGACCTGTGTAAGATTGCACCATATACCATCAACCCTACGCCTACTTTCCTGGAAATTACTTTATTAAAAATGAGGCAGTAAAATGAGAGGGTAGAGGCAACGTATGTCTGAGGGCTGAGGTAACTGCTCAGGTTACTCAATCCAGTGGGAGGACATGTGGGTGGTTAGAACAATGGAAAACAGAGAAATGCTATAAATATGCTAATATGTAGTGGGAACAATCTCTCCCCCCCCCCCACCACCTGGTTTCTGTGGTTGTGGGACCAGGCATGAATACCAAACCCATGCACACAATAGAAACACCCCCTTGTATTGATGTGACTCCATGATGGGGACTCTATGTGCCTTTCCAAACTAATTCCAGTTTGGATTAAAAACAGGTGTGCATGGCAGTAAAAGGGTCAAACCAGGGCAGGATAATATGCCATGGAGCTGGGATGTAGCCCTATATGTTTTTAAAACTAGCATTCTGTGAGCATTAAGAAAATAATGCATGGATTACTAGATGTTTGTCAGGAATAAATAAATCATTCAAGACCAACTTTGTGTGTATATGTTCCTTTAAGTCACCTGTTGATTTATGGCGCCCCTATGCATTTCATTGGGTTTTCTCAGAGATGGTTTTACTAGTTTCTTCCTCTGAAATATAGCCTATAGCAGCTGGTATTCATTGGTGGTCTCCCATCCAAGTGCTAACCAGAGCTGACCCTGCTTAGCCTCCAAGGTAAGGCGGGCTCTGGAGACCAACATTATCTCCTTTTTACAAAGTGTTTCTTGAGAATTCTGTGCACATAGTATGTCATGATTTCAGCCAAACCTTTGACATAGTTTCCTATTATTATTATTATTTTTACAAGATGGTAAAATATGGTTTGGAGAGTGCTACAGTGGAGCAGGTCTGCAGCTGGTTGAGCAACAGTATTTAATGAGTGCTAATTAATGGCTCAGAAAACTTTATTCTGTGTTCAGAACTTAGGGTTTGAGCTTAAGACTGTGGAAATTGTGTGTTCAGAGAAGGATTTGAAGTATGTCAGAAGTTGCTCTTCCTTCTTGTTTTCAGCATAAATATTCAGTTCTGTGCAGAGGTATGCATGAATATAGATGTAAATGTGAATTGTATAAGTTGTTTGTCTAACTGTGTGCAGAAATGCAGCTGTTAATTCTACCATGAAAGCACCATAATCTTACGCTCATTTGACTTTGATAAATTGGTTTTTAAGGTTTTTGTCTTGTTTGACCAAAGGCAACACAGTGACTACAGGAATGCATGTATGCTATGTTGGAAGTGATGTCTCTTTCAGACTACTTTCAACTCTTTTATCTCCCTCCAGCCAGAGTCAGTCTTCTGGTGCTTCTCTCTTCTGACCCAAGTGCACAGCATCTTGTGGTCAAGGGCAAAGTGGTATTTAAAGGCTTCCACTCTTCCCTGAAGACTGTATGCTATACTATCATAAAGGATATCTATTTGACATTGCATTATGTTGCCCAGGAGTTGATAGGTGTGGGAGTTAATTCCACTTGGACAGTTCAGTGTAATTTCTTTTGTTCTGTGCAGCAAATACAGTACAACCTCCAGATCCATGGGCGATACGTTGCTCAATTTACTGTGGAAACACAAAACCACAGATAGCAAACCCCATTGAAATGAATTACTTCTAGCCCAAGCATACCATAGAGTCATGCTGGAGAACCTAGAGATTCCTAGAGAAAACACCTCTCTGAGCATTTTCTAAGTCCTCCAGTACTATGGTCAACTTCCATCAGAAGCATCTCTCTATATAATTCTGTTAGGTATGTTGCCTTTCCTAGTGTGCTGATTGGCTGCTCAGGAAACACACCCAACCAATCACCACCCAACATGCAAATTCCCTCTCCACCTCACAATCCACTCATGTCACTCAATCTCTGGCCCGGATTGAGACCCAGGCAGTCAACTGGCAGTGGTGATGGGCTGCCTACGATGGGACCCAGGCAGTCAACTGGCAGTGGTGATGGGCTGCCTGCGATGGGACCCAGGCAGTCAACTGGTGGTGGTGGTGGCAGTGGCAGGGCAACAGAGCGAGTCACCCTTAGCAATTCCAGGAAAAGTGTGGAATGCTGAGAAGGGAGAGGAGGGATTTAAACCCACCAGCCTATCTTACAGGGTTGTCGTGAGGTCTACCAGGCATTTTGGGGGGGAGTTTTTTAATGGCATATAGTACACTGAGTCCAGCTAGTACCATAGAATTACATTGGAGGACCTAGAAAATACCTAGAGAGAACATATTTTTTTCGGATGTGGGTAAGTGAAACCATGGGTACAGGTTCTGCGGATATGGGGGTTGTACTTTATTCAAATAGTTTGTCTCTGTTGTTACTAGATGAAGACTGAGGGAAAGCTAAATCAGAACTCTGACATCCAGAAAGAATCACATTTTTGCCCTTTTCTGTAAAGAATGTTTAAGAGCTGGTGGTAATGGAAGAAGAGGCCCACTGAAGAAAAGTTAATGGCCAGAACTGCTAACTTTTTATTTTGAAAATTACAGTTTCTTGGTATGGTTGAGGACCACAGCCAAGATCTCATAAAGAACAAGGCCACAGGGGAAATTGCTATGCACAGATGTATCCATGGGGTTTCGTGTGAAAATGTTGGCTTTAGTGCAAACTCCACGTTTTTCATGCAACCTTCCTTGTTTCAAGAAACATCTTTTTAGTACAAAATTCATGTGCTTTATGCAAAAAAGAGCAATTTTGTAAATAATAAAATACAAATATAAAGTATGTTTCTGGAAACAGTGGCATAGAACCTGCATTATCTTTGTGGCACATAAAGTTGTACATACATAGTTAAGCGGTGGTTGCATTATTCCACCCATCTCCTGAACACAGAAGCAGCTCTGCAGTGCCTAACATCCTGCTTCACAACAGCTGCAGAGCTGTTTGGGCTGGAAGTTGACCTGAAGAAAACGGAAGTTCTTTACCAGCCTGCACCACAGGACGAGCACCACCATCCCCACACTGCCGTTGGCAAATCTGTGTTCAAGTCCGTTCAGCAGTTCACCTACCTGGGAAGCATCATCTCCTCAGATGCCAAGATTGACAAAGAGATCGATCACAGAATAGCAAAGGCATATAGCGCATTTGGAAGACTTCACAAAAGAGTCTGGAGTAATAAACACCTGAGGCGTAGTACAAAAATCAGTGTGTATAGAGCCATTGTACTGTCTATTCTCCTTTATGGGTCTGAAACATGGGTCACCTATCGCCACCACTTACGACTCCTCAAACGCTTTCATCAGCGCTGTCTATGCACAATCCTAAATATACACTGGACTGATTATGTGACAAATGTTGCTGTCCTTGAGCAAGCAGGGATCACCAGCATTGAGTCCATGATATTGAGAACACAGCTGCGCTGGGCAGGGCACGTTTCTAGGATGGAGAGAGAGAGAGGGAGACTCCATCTTGGTCCATGCAAGTGTGTTTTGATCAAAATCTCATAGATCAACATCCAAGGAGTATTTCTCCAAGGAAGACACTGTGGAATCACTAAGGCTGGTGTCAGCCCTTCCTCCAACAGTGTCACCTGGTATGGTTTGGCCTTTCCGCACCCCCCTAGTGCCACCACTGGGAAGACATGACATTATTAGCTTTATTTATTTAAAAACATATCTGTACTGTTTTTCATTGGAAGATCTCAAAAAAGTCTACACTAAAAAAGCATGCAATGAAACCAAAAGCTTCAAATAATAATGGTACATTTAAAATGATAAAATCCATTGAAAACATTTGTTTGAAGAACAGAGGTAATCACCAATGTTAACCAACGTTAACAGTCTGAAAAATAATCAGCAATATTCTTCAGCAAACAAATATTAGGTCTTTAGTTGGTGGCATAAACACCCAACTGAGGGAACCTGCTTAATCTCAGTGGGAAAATCCTTCCACATGGTGGGTGCCACAACAGAGAAGGATCTCTTCCACAGCACAAATAAGCTTCCAAAAAGCAAAGCTCCAACCCCTGAAAATAAAGACTGATGCAGGCTATATAGGAGAACATGGTCTCTCAGATAATACATGCCCTCCAACTGTCTTGACTTGGCAGGGGCAATCTCGATTAAACGTCTGTCACCCCACTTTTTCAGCTGCTATTAAAGTATCCCATTTTTTGTGTCCTCCTTCAACTTTCCCTCTTTTTCCTCAGCTTACTTCCATCAGTACAAACTAAGTTCAAAGTGCAAAAGTAGTTTGCACTTAATGAACTCAGCAAGGAGGAGAGGAGAGAATGGGATGGAATCTTCCCCTTCCCAGAGGACTCGGGAAAAGTAAACTGTGGCAGCCTCTCCTAGCTTGTGTTTCATTCCTCATTAATAATTTTTGCTATCTTGACCACATTCTAATGTTATTTGGTTGTACATGTTCCAGTTTTCATCTGTGAAATGTTGAAGGGTATGGATCATATGATAATCTGAATTGTATAGGGCTTTATAAAACAGAAGTGATAACTTGAACCTGGCTCAGTATCTAACTCAGTGTGGGTCTCCTCTTGTGTCCTGTTCTTTCCATACCCATGTTGGTTACCCCTCTCTGGTCTCATGCTAGCAGAGATCTGCCAGCAAATCAGATAGACTGGTGCTGAGATCAAGGATGGTGTTGGGATCAATGCTAGCCAAAAACATTTTGCTGCCTGAGGCAGGAAAGAACATCAGACCCCCAAATTGATGTGCATGATATCAAAGCCAGCCAATGTTTAGGTGGAATCTCTTTTCCTGTAGTTTGAATCCACTGAACGCTTTCATCAGTGATGTATACACACAATCCTAAATATACACTGGACTGACTATGTGATGAATGTATGACTATGTGATGAATGTTGCTGTCCTTGAGCAAGCAGGGATCACCAGCATTGAGGCCATGATATTGAGAACACAACTGCGCTGGGCAGGGCATGTTTCTACGATGGAGGACCATCACCTCCCAAAAATAGTACTCTACGGTGAACTCGCCATGGGCCAGTGTAAGAGGGGTGCTCCAAAAAAGCGATACAAGGACTCCCTGAAACAACAACTCAGGCTCAGCCAAATTGATTACCAACAATGGTCCACCCTGGCCTCACATTGGGAGGCATGGAGACGCACTATCCATATGCTGCAGCCTTATTTGAGAACTCACGCTGAACAAGTCTTGAAGAGAAACGACAATGCAGAAAGAATCACAACCCAGAAACATCACCCAAGAAGACCTTCTGCTGTGCTTTCTGCAACCAGACTTGTTTATCTCGGATTGGCCTTTTTAGTCATCAGAGCACTGGAAGAAAGCGCGGGATAAGTCCTTCCTGAATCTTCGTTTGCGAAGAAAAGCCAGAGAGAGAGAGAGAGAGAGAGGGAGAGGGAGAGAGAGAGAGACTCCATCCTCAATATGACATCCCTTCAAATATTTAAACATGGCTATCATGTCACCTCTTAACCTTCTCTTCTGCAGGCTAAACGTATTCAGCTCCCTTAGCCACTCCTCATAGGGCATGGCTTCCAAACCTCACACCGTTTTGGTCACCCTCCTCTGGACATGTTCCAGCTTGTCAGCATCCTTTTTGAATTGTGGTCCCCAGAACTGGACACAGTATTCCAGGTGAGGTATAGCCAAAGCAGAATAGAGTGGCACTATTACTTTCCTTGATCTTCCCTTTACATGAAGTCAGGCCTTCTTGGTGGGTAGCTCTTTGACTCTGGAACTCCCCAGGGAGGCCAGAATGTTCCCTTTGCTGTCCTTTTGTCAAAAGGCAAACATTTTGTTATTCCATCAGCTTTTTATTTTTATAAAAAGTGTTAAAAGAAAGTTCTTTAGAAAGCACAGTATTGTGTCCGTTGAACTATTTTTAACTGCCTGTTATCCTTTTTAGGCATCTGTTCTAAATTATTTTAATATTGCTAATAGGTGAAATATAAGGGAGCCCTAGTGGGACAGTGGTTAAATGCTGGTACTGCAGCCACAATGTCATGAGTTCGATCCTACAGGGCTCCAGCGTTCACTCAGGCTTCCATCCTCTTGTAGGTCAGTAAAGTGAGTACCCAGCTTGTGGGGGCAAATAGCTAACACACTTTGTAAACTGTTTAGAGAGTGCCTAGCATGCTATAAAGTAGTGTAGATGTGTAAGTGCTATTGCTAAACAATTTGTAAGCTGCTCTGAGAGCCTTTGGACTTTTTCGGACGATTGTGAGTAAAATATGACGGTCAAATCCAAAATATGATGGTCAAATGTCCCAGCGGTACTGCAACAGTACCGCTGGGAAGGAGCGTCATGCGAAACAGACGCCCTCTAGCGCTGCAGCCTCGCAACCTGGTGAGGCTGCTAGCATTATTTTTGGTTTGTCCAAAAAAGTCCTTTGTGGCTGAAGAGCGGGGTACAAATACTCACAGAAATAAATAAATATCATTGAACATTGAAATCAGAATTGTCCAGGCCATCACATTTCCAATTTCTATGCATGGTTGTGAAAGCCGGACAGTGAAGAAAGCTGATTGGAGGAGAATCAACCCGTTTGAAATGTGGTGGTGCAGGAGGAGAGTTCTACAGATACTGTGGACTGCTCAAAAGACAAATAAATGGGTCCTTGAGCAAATCAAGCCTGAACTCTCCCTAGAAGCCAAATTGACTAAACTGAGACCATCCTACTTTGGGCATGGCATACCATCAGGAGACATGACTCACTAGAAATGACAATAATGGTTGGGAAGGCAGAAGGCAGTTGGAAAAGAGGAAGACCGCATTCCAGATGGATAAACTCAAGGCTTGCCTACACCAGCAAAAAAATGTGATTTACCCCAAATCCAGTGCTGGTAGTCCAGATGACATATGGCTACTTCCAGGGAGGAACCATATCTCCCCCCACCCCCCACTTAACCCAACTTTGCTGCAAATTGAACAAAGTTGGGGAAAACTCGGGTTTCCCGGAAACTCTGGAGTGACCTTGGATTCTTTTGCTGTCTGGACAGCTGGATTATCTCGGATTCAGCTTATCCAGTTGTCTGCATGGAAACATGGCACCATCTCCCTTACCCTGGGCTCAGCAGTGCAGGGAAAGAGATGGATCCCCTTCAGAGCTGCAGCTGTGCCTCGCCAGCCAAGCAACTCTCTGGGAGACCCCGGCTGATGTTGTTTCTGCAGAGGTCAGAATGGGGGGCCCATGTGATCAACGAGGAGGGGGTAGAGTGACCCCCTCCTTGTTGATCACATATCTGGGCGCCCTGTTCTAAAGAGACAATGATGGCCAGGCTCTCACAGGGAGCTGCTTGGCCAGCAAGGTGGCAGCTCTGATGGGGATGCGCTAGTGGGACCAATGTGATGTTGGTCCAGCTGGCCCATGTGGACAACCATGTACAGCCTGGTGTGTGGCTGCCATCATCGTCGCTCCAGAGCACAATGCTCCAGACTGGCCCGCACTAAGCGGCCAACGTACATGAACCCTCAATCAAGGAAGCCATGGCCCTGAATCTGCAAGATCTGGGCTAGGCTGATGATAACAGGGTGACTTGGAGGTTTCTCATTTATAGGGTTGCCATAAGTCAAAGTCAACTTGACGGCAATTAACAACAAAACAGTTTAAATCTATGTGAAGTCAAAGGCTTTCACGGCCGGCATCCATAGATTTTCCTTGGTTTTTTTCTGGGCTGTGAGGCCGTGTTCTGGAATAGTTTCTTTCTGATGTTTCGCCCCCATCTGTGGCTGGCATCTTCAGAGAAGAATCTCTGAGGATGCCAGCCACAGATGCAGGCGAAACATCAGAAAGAAACTATTCCAGAACACGGCCTCACAGCCCAGAAAAAAACCAAGGAAAATCTATAGTTTAAATCTATTTCAATATTGATTGTTTTGCATCCTTTTAGCTATACAGTATTGTACTTGTTTCAAACTGGAAGCCAACTTGAGTCCCAATTTTGGGAAAGACGCAGGGTATAAATGAAGCTCATAATCACAATCATGATAACAACAATAGAGAACAGCTTATTAATGTGAAGAATGCAGTCCTAACAAAGCAGTGCTTGAAACACACAACATGCTGATTCAGTGCTAATTTTAAAAAGATACAGATATTATGCCTAACATTAAGATAAAGCACCAATTTCAGAAGATATAAACACTGGTAAATATTTAATATCACCAATATCATTGCACCTATTGCCATTGAAATAAAGAGCAGCCCCTCTGATGATTTTGCTGTGTGATTCACAACTCCTTATGGCTGAAGTCTTGGCTTCTTTTTCTGATTAATATTCTCCTTACCTTTTGCACATAGAGTGCTGAGGGCTTCCTGCCATCGAATGAAAACATTAGGCATTTGCTATAGCATCATTATACAATACCATGCTAATTAATTTCAGTGGGAGCAGGATCTGCTTTGGTGTGTTGCGTTTTGCCCTCAACTCTCTCAGAAGTCGGCTGTTCTTACAGTAAAGCCTAATTAACATCACTCTTTTGAAATGGGAACTGCTGAGTGTCATCAGATGTTTGGAGCCTAATTGCTGCAGAGATTGCATGGGTTCTGTGGTAGGCACTACTCCACTTTTACTCACCTGATGGTACACCAAGATCAGAGCTTTGAAAAGTTACTCTTTTAGACTATCCCAAATCCCTAAGGCAGCCCAGTTGAAGGGGTTGAAGGATCCTAGGAACCTTCAACCACGTCAGTTGAAGGATCCTAGGAACTGTGATCCAAATAAGTGGTGTGTTGTTGTTTTTTAAATCCTTTTATTTCCTTATTTCTTCTTCAAGACATTTTTTCTTCAGAGACTCACTGGCACAGCGTCACCTCCACATGCTTTGATTTTAGTGTAACATCTTGCAACCATTTGAAGACACTCCCCACCTCATCCATAAAGTTCAATCATGAGAATGGGTTGCTCGATTAAAGCAAAGGTTCATCTTTTGTCTAGCTATTTGCCTGTAGTTGTGTCAGTCATACACTCATAAGCAAGGTAAGGTGCAGATAGTCATTCCCAATTACTTGTTTCCTACAGCTAGTAATCAGGGATATGCTGTTTTGGACTACAAAGGGATATGCTGCTTTGGACCACAAAGGTTGTATTGTTAGGAAGATAGATTATTGCCTTCTTTTTTTAAAAAATGGCAAGAACTACTCAGTGGCAACCTTAGTCATTGCTAAGACAAAAACTCAAAATGCCATTAGTTCCATGTACTGTACTCTTTTTCTGGATTAGCTCCATAGTAGGGGTCAAGTGATAGTGACAAGATGTTGCAGTACACTGTGCTTCTGGTCAAAGTGCCAGCCACCTCAACATACCCTTTGTCAGAATATTTCATCCATCTTCTTCCCTAGAATACACCCTGATATATACAATCAAAGGTTTTGTTGTAATATATAAAGCATAGGTTGATTCTCTTCTGAAATTCCTGGCTGTGTGTTCTATTATCCAATGTATGTTTGGAATGGTTTCCTTTGAGAATACCCCATATCCACTGCTTTGTGTCTGTCCATCCACCTTAGGGTCCTCCTCCCCAAACAATCTTTGTCTGTCTTTAAAAAAAAAAACCTGTATTCCCCCATGCCAGCAAGACATCCCTTGTGTGCATGGATGATGCTGTTGCGCTTACAGAAGGGTTCCAACTCCAAGAATGAATCCACTATCAATATAGAGATGGACCTGTTTTCTGGTTGAGAAAACCATTGTGCACATTGTGTGGTCCGCTTAAGAAAACAGTCAGAATAATAAAGTATTCTTTTCCTCAACAGCAAAACAATTCCAACTTGGTTACAGAGTTATAAAAAGAAATAGCTTTAAACAATACCATCTTCTCATCAGAGAATGCAAGATAATGATAGAAAATGTCTACCTATCCATGTTGGTAATATCCTGCAATTTCTAGGATATTCACTCATTGGATTCACAACTATTGGTGTAGGGAAGGAGGGTGCAGGATGTTGGCCTGCAATTGCTTCCAAACTCTTGCAGGGTGCAATTTTGCAGAATACAATCAGCTTTGCAGAGTGCTGTTTCCTCACCACCACCACCACCACCACATCTGATTTCCACTGTATATTTATTATGAAAAGGACACAGATTTTACACTACAGCTCCCAGAATCTCCCAGCCAGAATCACCACTGGCAGCACAGAACAGCCCCTTATGGCAGCAAAATGGCTGCCATACACAGGGGTACACCTGAAATCCACACACACACCCCTGCCCATCTTTACTGTCTCTTTGGGTGATTTCACATTAGCCCCTTCTCCCGCTAAAGAACGGTTGCCTATACAAATGCTATACTACTGGGACTGCTGCCTTACTTTTCACACCTTGGGATCAGTATCAACATTGTTGCATTAGAGTATGCTATGGCTGCTGCCACAGTGCAGAAATAATGCAATTTGACACCAGTTTAACTGCCATGGTTCAATGCCATTGAATTCTGGGATTTGTAGTTTTGTGAGATATTTAGCCATCTCTGTCAGAGAGCTTTGGTGCCATAATAAACTACAAATCCCAGGACTCCACAGGATGGAACTATGATAGTTAAAGCAGTGCCAAACTGAATTATTTCTGCCGTGTGGCAGCAGCCTATATCTTTCCTGCTTGGGGGTGATTTGGGGATGATGACCTAGTACCTCCTACAAGACAATCCCATGCTCTCTTCCTTATTTGGCTGTTTCCCTGGATGATATCATCACCTTTCCCCACTCTCATTCCCCATTTCCTTTTGTTGTTTACTGTTGTAGTTGCACTATTGTGGCATTCCTTTCTTCCTGGTTGTTTATTTGTTCAGTGTCATAATTGCACTAGAGTGCAATTGCCTTTCTTTCCACCTCCCCCACTAGTATTGCAAGGTTTTCAAAACAACAATAAAAGACAGTTGAAACTCATAACACTCAGGGGCTGACAACCAGAAAAAAGCTATTAACAACCTTGTGTTCTACCTAAATACCAAATTAAAGTATTGATTTCAGTTAACCTCGCCTGCAAAATTAACATATTGCCCACACTCATAAATTACATGATGCATGCATTTATTTCTGTCTTCACAAGGGGCCCACACCACAAAATATGGGATTTTTTTTAAAAAAAATTTGCATCTTGTTCAGCCTATATAAAAGGAAAACTTTCCAGCCTCCAAATAAGGGGAATCCCTTATAACAAGGGACCCCTGCCAGCCCCAAGCTTTCTGGCCCTCAAATAGGGGACATTCCTTCTAATAAAGGACACCTGGCAACCCAATCCTCTACAGAAAATACATTGAGAACAGAGAGCTAGGACAAACCTTGGGTAACCATGCCTCCCATATGCCCCAAACACGCCCACCTGGATCTACCTGATCCCTAAATCATGATACTTGTGAAAGGATCTTTTGTACCAGAAAAGAAAGCCAAAACAATACCTGGCCTGATAAGTTGATTATTTTAGGTGACAAAAATAATCACAATACACCAAGAAGAAAACAGAACAGCAGCAACATCATGTAAACTCCCCCACTTCCTGCTTGCTGATGCTGACCAACTTCAATTCCATAAACCCCTTGTGTGCAAATGCCCTGTTGCTAAGATGTTTTAGGGGCAATTTGAACCAACTGATGATTTCCAGTGGCAACTATTGACTTCCATGTTAGAGAGGTGGCAAATCCGCTTTGGGTTTTGGTCTAAACCTTTAAAGTAGTTATTCTAGGTACTGAGCCCTATCTCCAAAATAGGTTCAACACCTTGGATAGCTCTGTTAGAGTCAACTCAGTGCCCCTCTGGCATGGGAACCACCAGCCAGCACTGTTGATTTCCCTACAGCCAAAATACTTAACAAAGGGGCATAGTTGTCAGAGATGCTGTTTCCAAGCAGCCTCCAGAATAGCAGAAGGCCACACGTTACTCATAGTTTGTGGTCCACACAGCATATGAGGTATGGTGTTGTGGAGGAGCTGCCTATGTGATATCTCAGAAAACAATGTGCCCATGAGCAAATCTACATGATTTTAGTGAGGAGGAATGTTACAATAATGCCCACTGGAGAGTCACTAGCCAGAACTGAGGGACACCTACCATCACCCGCTACATATAGGGGAGATGCCAGTGAGTAATGGGTGCAGGTGGGCAGAAATGGTGCCTGCTGTATGTTCAACCGTGTGCTTGTCTTATCTCTGAATTCAAGAAAGTGAAGAGGGGCTATTACTGTAGACTAGAGCGTGGAGAGGCGGATGGTGGGCCATGTGCTACCATTTCATTGCAGCTCTGAGCACAATTCTCGCCATATGGCAAGGGAGTTCCTGGTTTGTAGCTTCTGCTTCTTCCCTCCTACAGCCAGATGTACTGAGCTAGTAGGAGGGTGTCCCTTTTTCCCATCTTGCTTAATTTGTGGAAAGACACGTCATTGCTAGTGGGCACCATTCCCGGACTCCTCTACCCAGTTCTGGCTCAAATCCTCATTGCGTAAAGTTTTCTGTCTGTTTTAAAATGCAGAATAAATGGAGGGCGTTTGTTGAAACCCAATAGCAATAACAATTAGCAGCATGTAGATCAGGGCTGGTGAACCTCAGGCTGAATCCAGCCTTTCTAGAGATCAAACTTTAAGGCTAAATCCTTTCATTAAAATATATTCAGAGAAGAAGAAAAGACCTGGCTTGGTGGCAGAGCATTCCCTTTGCATTCAAAAAGTCAGGAAGAGGAGCTCTTCTGTCCCCTCAGCTGTGCTGGAGAGAAGAACCCAGAAAACCTTCCTTTCTGATCGCATGTGTCCTTGTGGTTCAGGGGAAGTAAAATCAGTGACTGTGTTCTTCTTTATTGCCTTTTTACTGTGATATTAGGAAAATCTTGATTGATCCTGTCTTAGGATATTTTCACACAGGGCCAAAATGCCCCATTACTGCCCCGCCACTTCTTCTCTTGTTCCTGCCACAGAATAAAGTAAATCTTTTACACACTTACCTTAATTCCATGGCAGGAATGGGCTCCCCCTCTCCTCACTGGCTGGCCGTAAATGCAGCCATCGTAAGGCTGCTTTTACGACCGGCCATCTGAAACGTTATCACATTATCATGTGATAACGGCTGGGCAGTAAATTTAAAAAATAAAGCTCCCCCAAACATAAAATCAGTTCACCAAGCACAAAAACACACTTTAAATCACACAATCAAAACAGGGAGGGTAAAATAAACGGTGCCACTTACCTGGATGTCCAGATCGTACCAGGAAGTGCTCGGAACGGACCTCCCCTCCGTGGCTGTCATTTTGGAACAGGAACGGGGCTCCTGTTTGCACACCTGTGATTGCGTGATAGCGAAGGAACGGGAGGTCTATTCATGATGAAAAATCGTGATTACATTGTTCCGAAACAGTCACGGGAGCAGGATGGATGCAGGACAGAACGGGTCAACGTTGTCCAAAAGGGAAAACCTTTCCCGACCCTGTTCTGTTCCTGCCACAGGATGTATAGCCCATGTGAAAATCTCCTAAGTCATAGAAACATAGAATCACAGAGTTGGAAGAGACCACAAGGGCCATCTAGTCCAACTCCCTACCATGCAGGAGTACCCAATCAAAGTATTCTTGACAAATGGCCACCCAGCCTCTGTTTAAAAACCTCCAAAGAAGTCAATTTTCCAGGCCACTCAAACTCTTTATGGTTCCATTCTTCCTTCCTTCTTTCTTTTTAAATAAATATTTTTATTAGAAAGTTTCCAGTACATTAGAAGAAGAAAATATACAACCAAAGATTTTTTAAAAAAGAAACAACAGAAAAACAGAAAAAGATTTATGCCAACTTCTGACTTTCTTAACAATGGTTATACATCTTACTCTATAAAATTACTTCTCCAGCTAAAACACTATTCATATACTTTTTTCTGGTTAACCAACCCTATTCATTATCAAAACCTACAGCTAGTGTATTATTGATATTTTTCAGCAAAATGATAATCAATGGATCCCAGTCCCGATTATTATTCTCTAATAAAAATAGTTTGTCCATTTCAGCTAGATCAGTCAATTTCAGCAGCCAGTCCTCATTCCTTGGAATTACAATATTTTTCCATTTCTGTGCATATAATAATCTTGCTGCTATGGTCATATAATTTAGCAGTCTCCCATATTTCTTCTCCATCTTATCATCCATCAGTCCCAGTGAGAACAATGCAGGTTTCAATTGAATATTAACCTTCAAAATCTTTTGTATCACATAATGTATTTACTTCCAAAATTTCTTCGCCTTGCCACAAGTCCACCACATATGATAAAATGTCCCAACCTGTTGCTTGCACTTCCAACATACATTAGAAACCCCTTTATGCATTTTAGCCAATTTTTCTGAGATCAAATACCAATGGAACATCATTTTGTAAAAATTTTATTTAAGATCATAACACAATGTAAATTTCACTCCCTTTGACTGCATTTTCCCCATTGTTTCATCGTATATTGTATCCAAAATTCTGAGCACACTTTATCATACAATCTTTGACTTTCTCCTCTTCCAACTCAATTTTAACAAGAGTTTGTACATCTTACCAAATGTTCATCATTTATATATCACTGCAACCCAAATTCAGATTGTTCTGTTTAAAGCCATACATTTTAATCCATTTTAAATCTTTCAAATATTTGTCTATAAGGATACCATTGAAAACTATAACCCTCTATCCATAATTATTCATTTGACTTAATTCTGCATTGTTTTTGATCAAATTCCAAAAGGTCTTCATAAGTTACCCACTTTTTCCTTTGCTGTTGTTTCCCTCCTATAGAAAGCTTCTTGTATTGATACCAATAAAGGCATCTTAGGGAATAACCTTTTTATCTGTTCCATATCTTAATAAGGCACGTTTCACAAAATGATTATTAAAATCGATATTCACTTTCACTCTATTGGACCATAAATATCCATGCCGTACAAACCTCAGGTCATGTCCTTCCAAATCCAATAATCTCTTATTCATCAACACAATCCAATCTTTCAGCCACACCAGACAACATGCAGAAAAATACAATTTCAAATCCAATAAAACCAGGCCCCCTCTTTGTTTTGTATCTTGTAGAACTTTATATTTAACTCTCTATTTCTTCCCTTGCCATATGGACTTCAATAATCTTTCTGCCATTGCTTAAATGGCACATCATTAGTCAATCAGTACTGTCTGAAATAAAAACAACATTCATGGCAAAACATTCATTTTAATCACTGAGATTCTCCCCAACAGTGACAATTTTAGTTTCATCCATCTCTGTAAGCCTTTCTTAATGCCACTCAATGTCTTAAGATCATTATTCTTCAATAATACACAATTCATACTTGTCATGGTAATACCTAAATATTTCACCTTTTTTTCAGTTTTAAAACCAATTTATCCATCAGTTGTGTTTGATCCTCTTCTCATAATTTTTTGTTTAGATCGTCATCTTTTGCTTATTAATCTCAAATCTAGCTAACTCTCCAAATTCTTTTAGTATCTCCAACAGTACATCTATACTATCCAGAGGGTTTTCAAACACAATCACTAAATCATCTACAAAAGCCCTTAATTTAAATGCTTCTTTTTTATTTTTACACCTTTAATTTTCTCATGTCTTATGGCCCTATTCAAAGTCTCAAGAACTAAAATAAACAAGATAAACAAGAGAGGTGAGAGCAGGCATCCTTGTCTTGTACCTTTTTGTATTGCGCATGGTTTTGTTAACTCACTATTAACCAGAATTTGTGCCTTCTGTGTATCATAATCACTTTAATCCAACTAGTAAAATTATTACCAAAACTCATCTTTTCTAAAATTTTGAATAAAAAGACTCAGTTCAAATTATCAAATGTTTTTTCAGCATCCAAAAATATCAAATGTCTCCTGTTTCTCATTATGCCTAAGTATTCCAAAATACCCCAAATACATCTGGTATTATCACATAACTGTCTTTTTGATAAAAACAACACAATCCACAATGGTTTCTATGAATAAAATCCTGTAACATCATCTTCAGTCTTTCTGCCACAATTGTTCTAAGAATCTTATTATCAGTACTCAATAATGAAATAGGCCTGTAATTCTTTGTCATTGTCAAATCCTGCCCCTCTTTCGGGATTAGTACTATAGTCAGCTCCTTCCATCTCTTAGGACTCTTCCCAGTCTGAAGAATCAAGTTCAAAGTTTGCTGTAAAGATAGTAAAATCTCTTCCACAAAACATTTATAATAAACAGCAGATAGGCCTTCTTGCCCAGGTTCCCTTTCTTCCTTCTGACGGGAATGAAAAAGTTACTTTTAATGTTGCTAAATTTTGTGCTGCTGCATGTACTGTCTGTCAAGCCTAGAAATGTAAAATTTCTGGAAGTTTTTAAGCCATGGGGAAAAAACTGGATTTTTTTCTGTTTTTTTTCCAGAAAAAAAGTGAAAATTTTCAGAAAAATGAAAAAATGCAACATTAACACTTTTTTACAGATTGAAAGTCACCCTGTTACTTTAGGAACATAACATACGATTATGTACAATTTGATTTGGCGTAAAATTATCACAATTGGTATATTAAAAATACAATGTATTCAAACAATTATTACAAACAGAATTTACTTTTATTTTTATTTTATTTGTAACAAATGGAACAACAATCTCCTGAACTATACAGAACCCCTTCCTTTTTTCAATTTTTTCTGAAAAAAACAAAAAAAGGCCATCACCTTCCCTCATTTGGAAGTGTAACCTGTCCTGTTTCATGCTCATAGTTCCATTCTTTTATAATTTTTATTCTTTTTTTATACTGCTGGTCATAGGCTGAAATAAAGAGTTGGTTTCACTGCAGCATTTTTCGGGAGTGGTTCAAAGAGGTGAGGCCTCTGTCAACGGTGCTTCTCACTTCGTGTGGGGAATTGTCGGTTTGTGTTTCATCCAGGTCGCCTTGCAGCCTGTCATTTACTTAATTTGTCCCTGTAAAAGGTTGGGGGATATGGGAAATGAAAGAAGCTGTATGACACCATAGGCAACATGGCCAATCATCATGCATAATCTCATGACACTTTAGGCAACTTGGCCAATCATCATTCTTCAGTGCCTTTACTCACCTATTATTCTTCTTGTTGTTGTTATCATTATCATTTATTTATATGGCACCATCACTGTACATGTTGTGCATCTTTAGCATTTAGCACTAGCATTTATATTTCTATACTGCTTATCAGTGCAAAGCACTCCCTAAGCAGTTTACAATGTGTTAGCTAATTGCCCCCAACCAGCTGGGTACACATTTTACCGACCTATGGAAGGGTGGAAGGCTGAGTCAACCTAGAGCCCTGTAGGACAGAACTCACAACGTTGTGGTGACAGTACTGGCATTTAACCACTGCACCACCAGGGCTCCTGGTGGGAGCTTTGTTTGGGAGAAGGTGTGGGTGTGAAAGATACCCACACCTCCAGACCTCCAGAACAAGGAGAGAGGGAGTCTCTGAACTATCAAGCATTTCCAATTCCTTTTTGTTTGATTCCACCTGCTTATCTGCACATTGATTCCAGTCCCTTTTTCTTTTCTTTTCTTTTCTTTTCTTTTGAAATAGAAATAGAATAGAAATAGTTGTGATTTTGGCCTTGCACAAAAGGCCAGTAAAGTCTCTTTTCCATTTAGATGATGGTTGACCATAAACAAATGGACTATTACCGCAGCTGAAAAAGGGGGGTGATAGAAGATTCCAGTAATAATTGGAACTGTACCTGCCAAATCTGGACAGTTGGAGAACATGCAGACCCCTAACCACTGACAGTTCTGCACTCCTTCCGTAACTGGTACTTAAAGTTCACTTCCACTTTCACTGACATGCTGTTTTTGGCCCAGTGCAGTTTTTGGGGGATTAGGAATTTTTTATTGGAATAAGACCATTCTACTGAAAAATACACCCGACCGCAAAAGGCCGTAACAATAACGCAAAAATAATAATTGTTTTCCTCTTTTCTTACTAATACAAAAATAAAACTATCCTAACACTAATACATTTTTCCTCTTAATCTAAATGCACTGTAATCTTACCCAGGATAGCATCCAAAGCAATACCATACAAGAGAGGGCTCAGTGGACAACCTTGCCTCACCCCAGAATTTAACTTAATCCTCTTTCCTGTATGACCATTGACTTGCAAAACCACCTCTGCATCCCTATAAAACAATTTAACTAAAGCAATAAATCTCTCTGGCACTCCTTTCCACTTGAGGGCTTCCCATAGGAACATATGATCTACATTGTCAAAAGCTTTCATCTGGTCGACTTGTAGGATTTGACCAGTCCAAGCTCCCTCCTTGCTGAGTCGGAACACTTCCCGAAACAAACAAAGAGAGTCTACCATAGTCCTACCTGGCACAGCACTAGACTGTGCTTCCATCACAATCTTATCAGCCACCTTAGCCAACCGATTGTTCAGTATCTTTGCCAACATGCGGTAGTCTACGTTGGTCAGAGCTATGGGGCGCCAGTTTTTTGGGAGGGTAGGATCGCCCTCCTTTGGGGAAAAAAATCAAGACCCCTTGATAAAACATCTCAGGGAGCTCATTATTATCCCACAAAAAATTAAACAAAGTGGTTAAAGGGGGAACAATCGACTTCCTCTAAACTTTATAAAAATTCCAACTGAGGCCATCTGGGCCAGGGGCTGACTGGCCCTTCCCCTGAACTATGACCTCATGAACTTCTTGCTTTTCTATAGGAGAGCAGTTTTTGGGTGCTCCACGTATGAAGTTGCGAGAAACACAACTGAAGAACTGTGAACATAGCATCAGTTCATTCTGTTTTGCAAGGATCAGGCTCTTTCTGCCTGGTATCTGCAGGGCGATGTGAATATAGATTATCCAGAGCCACGTTGTGTAATCGTGTTGCAGCTGGATACTTTTACTGCATCACCTCAATTCCCAGTATGGCAATACAGTTGAGGGGTTGGGCATTGATTCTGGAAAAGTACAGAGAGAGGGAAAGCAAAGTTCAACACATTTTTTTCCCTGCAAGGATACTGGCTGGGTCACACAGCAGCTGTCACATTGCATTAGCTTGGGGAGTCTTTCTCTCTGCACATGCCGGCAAGAGCGACTGCAATGCCGCTTGTATGAGCAGCAAGAGATTGTTGCCTGCTTGTTCATCAGGCAACACTCTTCCCATGAGACCAGAGTGTTTGCTCCTTTTGCATGCAGAATGAGGCAGGTTGTTATGTGCAGTGAGAATCCAGAAACTTGCAGATCTGTTATCTGTGGGGGCAGGGAGGAAGGATTTTAGAACAAGCATTGTAATTTTATACTGCCATCAGTCCTGGGTGTTTCTATTGTATGCATTTGAAAGAATTTTCTCCTTTTGCCTATTGAGAGTCATTGCGAGATATAGTTGGGAGACCCGTGTTCATATCTCTACTCAACCCTGAAGCTCACTGAGTGACCTTTGCTCAGTCGAATGATAGGATCATAGGGCTTGTCTACATGAAGAAAAAAAACCCAGACTGCTTCACAATAATAGTGAGGCAAGGAGCTGTGACCTGTCCTAATGGTTTCACAGCCCTCATAAACTTTGTGGGCCTGTAGCTGAGATGATGGCTACTCGCATTTTTAAATCTGCTGCCACCGAACTTAAAAAAAAAACCCACCATACTATTTCTATGGTGCACACAAGCAATATTCCACCTTTCAAAAAAAAAAAAAGATAGTACAAATCCCTGTTTTATCACTTTAGCAATCACTCGCTAAGGCGAAAATCCAACATGGCAGCAGTGGGTGCTTGCCCTGTAACCCAGCCCTGCCCCCTGTATTTGTCTAGCCAATTAGCACTTTGTCTTTTATGGGGAAATGATTCATGTCAAATCGCTTGTCTTAATGAGTGAAAATGCACATATCACTAGACCTTTTTTTTAAAGTAGGGAAAAGCTGCAAATGCTTTTCTTGTGTAGTTTTTCCTCTTTTTGGCCCCCCTCCTTCACAATATGATGAGATGATGCAGGATCCCATTAACACAGCTTGTTTCCTGAGCAAATTCTGTGAGGAGTATTTTCACCATATAGACAACTCCACAGAGTTGGGAGAGACTACACAAGGGCGATCCAGCCCAACTTCCTGCCATGCAGGAATAAACAAAGCATTCACAACCGATGGCCATCCAGCCTCTGTTTAAAAATCTCCAGAGAAGAAGACCCCATCACACTCTGAGGCAGTGCATTCCACTGCTGAACAGCTCTTACTGTCAGGAAGTTCTTCCTAATGTTTAACTGAAATCTCTTTTCTTGTAGTTTGAGTCCGTTGCTCCATGCGCTAGTTTCTGGATCAGCAGAAAACAAGCTTGCTCCATCCTCAGTATGGCATCCCTTCAAATATTTAAACATGGCTATTATGGCACCTCTTAACTTTCTCTTCTCCAGGTTAAACATACTCAGCTTTCTAAGTCATTCCTCAGAGAGCATGGCTTCCAGACCTTTCACCATTTTGGTCGCCCTCCTCAGGACATGTTCAGTCATTATCTCTGAGCCTATACTCCATCATAGGGCTGTTATAAGGATAATGTGTGTGCATCTGTGTGTGTGTGATGGACAGAGAGGTGCATGCGAACCATCATAATCTTGGAGGATATGTGGGATAACAATGTAATTTGCAGCCATATATTGATTTCCCCAGCCAATTTTCCAGGGATTATCACAGTTTAAGGCAGCTGTGGAGAATTTAGGTGTACCCACTGAAATGTTTCTTCCAGTGATGCAGTGGATAATTGCAGCTGTTGTCCTTCTTGGGGTGCAGCTATCTGCTATGTTTGGGATCAGAAGCAAAGCAGAGAAGGAATAGCAAACAACCTTTTCCAGGAGCATATAGCTTGGCTTGCTTCTATGAGTAATCTTCACTCTTTGTTCTTAACCAGGGGTGGAAATAATTTGGCGCTCCAGATGTTGCTGGAGTGCAATTTACAGCAGCCCTGACCAACACAGCCAACAAAAGGAATGCTGGGTTTTGTCTCTCTCTCTCTGGCTTTTCTTCGCAAACGGAGAGGCTGGGTTTTGTAGTCTAGCCATATCTGGGTGGAGGTTCAATAGTTTCCATCCCTGCTCTTAAAATATTTTTCTGTAATATAGTTGTCTATGCTGTCTATGCTGATGGCCCTATCTCACAAAAGGGTATTGCTTTTTGGTATTTTCTGGACCTGTGATTCAGGGCTTGGGGCACATACCTCCCATCACCTGCACCCAGCACATTAATCATCCATAAAACTTTATGAAGAGTTCATTATGTCAGGGTAATATTGCTTTAAGTGCAAAAGGAAAATGTTGGCAGACCACAGACTAGCACAGCTGAAGTGGGTTTGATCACAGCTGTGGCTAGGCAGAAGGCTGACAATCAAGCACTCCTATCTATACAGCTGAAGAACAAGATGCATTGTGTGTGGGTTGGTGTCATGGAGAAAGGAGCGCTGGTGGATGTTGGAGAAATTGCTGTTGAGTTTGTTAATGAGGTTTGTTGTGTATATACTGTGTTTGTTTATACTGAAACTGAAGATAAAGGCCTCCAGATATCTTTGGATGAACCTTGCTGTCTATAAGTCTTTTTGTGTGTGAAAGTGGGTCAGAGCTGTGGAACGGCTGCTAACTGAAGCCTTTGTTTTTGTGCCCTTTCTGCTGTGAAGTTCTGCTGTTTGGCTACTCCTGAGTTAGTTTGTCCCAAGGCTGTGCTAAGTGCCTCTTAGTGAGCCTCTCAGTGTCCAATGAGTGGACACATTATGCTTTACAATGTACAAGAGGACAGGTCCCTGCCCCAAGAAATGTGTTGTTGTTGTGTACCTTCAAGTCATTTCTGACTTACGGGTGACCCTGAGTTGAACCTATCATGAGGTTTCCTTGGCAAGATTTGTTTACCCAGTGGGTTTCCATGGCAAAGTGGGGATTCAAACCCTGTTCTCCAAAGTAATAGTCCAGTACTCAAACCTCTGCACCATGCTGCCCCCCCAGGAGTTTACAGTCTAAATATGTACATGGGCCTATGCAAATTAGTCCTAAATACCCTAAAGGCACCATATCCCATCTAATCTTGGGAGCTAAGCAGGATCAGCTCTGGTTAGTATTTGGATGAGAGACCACCAATTAATACCAGGTGCTGTAGGTGATATTTCAGAGGAAAGAACTGGCAAAACCACCTCTGAGTATTCCTTGCCTGCGAAAACCCTATGAAATGCATGGAGTCACCATAAGTTGAGAGGTGACTTGAAGGTTTGGGTCTAGATCAAGGGAAGTAATAGTGCCGCTCTATTCTGCCTTGGTCAGACCTCACTTAGAATA
Source organism: Gambelia wislizenii (assembly GCA_030847615.1). Lineage (NCBI taxonomy): Eukaryota > Metazoa > Chordata > Lepidosauria > Squamata > Crotaphytidae > Gambelia > Gambelia wislizenii. The sequence continues at coordinate 429,619,556 of JAUMIR010000002.1, read as the reverse complement.
CTGTGTCCAGTTCTGGGCACCACAATTCAAAAAGGATATTGACAAATTAGAGCATGTCCAGAGAAGGGCAACTAAAATGGTGAAAGGTCTGGAAACCATGCCATATGAGGAGAGACTTAGGGAGCTGGGTATGTTTAGCCTGGAAAAAAGATGGTTAAGAGGCAATATGATAGCCCTGTTTAAGTATTTGAAGGGGTGTCACGTTGAGGATGGAGCAGGCTTGTTTTCTGCTGCTCCAGAGACTGGAACACGGAGCAATGGATGCAAGCTCCAGGAACAGAGATTCCACCTCAACATTAGGAGTTACTTTCTGACAGTAAGAGCTGTTCGGCAGTGGAACGCACTCCCTTGGAGCATGGTGGGGTCTCCTTCCTTGGAGGTCTTTAAACAGAGGCTGGATGGCCATCTGTTGGGGATGCTTTGATCAAGATTTCCTGCATGGCAGGGGGTTGGACTGGATGGCCCTCGTGGTCTCTTTCAACTCTACAATTCTTTTTTTTTAATTTGATTCTATGAAGGCGTGTGTGTGCATGTGCGCGCGCACACATGCACACACTGCAACTTAACCTACCTGCTTTGTTCAGATCACCAGCCAAGCCCTGATTCTTGTCCCCATAATTAATAGTGATAGTCCCTGACTTGGAGTACCCTTCCCAAGTAAATTCACCAGGTGCTTACTGCATTATCTTTTAGGCTCTAAGTAAAATCTGGTAAAAACATTTGATAGGATGTAATACAGAGCTATTTTATTATTCTTATTTAAACTTTGCATATTGTATTGGCGCATTGCTTTTTGTCTGTTTGTCTGTTCATTTATGCATTCTGATTTTACTTGTTCTTAAATGGTTACTTAATTTCCATAGTATTTGCATAGCTAATTGTGGGATAAATTACACTGACTTATTCGTAGGTTCTGGTTTTGTCCTTTTGGAAAAATATGTTGGCAAAAAAAAAAATAATCAGTGTTGCTTTGGTAATTAGGGGATTCAGGCTGAAAATTGAACTCTGAGATTTTATAGAGCTCCCAAAATAATAATAATAATCTGTGGATATAATAATGAAGACATGATTGGAAATGTGTTGTTTACAATGAAGATGGTTGTGATGCTGCTGCTACTGTAATAATGGAATTCTAATGGATGATTGCATAGGACAGACTGGCTCCAAAAAGGTCTTTGTGTAGCTGAAATGGACCCGTTAACTGGATTAACAGAGCTGTAAAATGGTAATGGGCACTGATAAGAACTAGTTGCAGAGATCAGACAGTCTCTTTAAGAGATTCTCAATATCTTTGTTATATACTGGGACAATAACTAAGCATTTCCACTGAAAAAGACATTTGCTTTGATTCAGTATACAATTTTAACATTTACTGATTATTATTATTATTATTATTAATAATAATAATAATAATATGGTATTTGCTTGCAAGCCACTTTGGAGGCTAGTTAGTAGGAAAATGGAACATTAAAAAAATGAAAACAAATGGACAAACAGGAAGAAGTGTGCTAATTGTAATATCTAACACTAGAACTGTGTGATAGAGCTGGTGTGGTGTAGTAGTCTGGGTGCCCAGGGTTCAGATCGCCAGTCAACCATGGAAACCCACTGGGAGAACTTGGGCAAGTCACAGTCTCTTAGCCTAAGAGGACAGCAATGGCAACCCTCCTCTGAATAAAATATATTTTCAAGAAAGCTCTATAATAGGGTTGCCAGAGGTTGGAGGGTACTTGAAGGTATGTAACAACAAAGAACTGTGTGTGTTTTGAAATCCTGCAGGCATGCAACAAGGAGAAAAGGTAGTACTGGAAGAAAAGCCAAGGTCAAGACCCTGCAACGGAAGGCATATATTTCTGTAACTATATCTACCCCCCCCCACTCACCTTATAAAGCAGGTAGCCTCCCCAACTTGGCCATTTCCAGGTAGAGTAAGGGGATCAGCAGCAATGCATTCAGCTATTTTCTTTTAGTTGGATGTGCTGTAACAGGGATCTCCAGGGGGTCCTTCAGATGTCCCTGGGCTGCCAGATTTGTGATGAGTGAGCCAGGACTGTATGCCTGGCCCTGTCCTAGGAAAAACACATTGAACTCACTGAAGCCAGAGACCTGCAGTTGTTGCGTTATTCATTTATATCCCATCTTTCTCCCAATGAGTAGACTCAAGGTGGCTTACAACATATTTTAAAACAAAATACAGATTAAAAACTATACAAAAACATCAATAAAAGTAGAAATCTAAACCTTATTTAAAAAAAAACAATTAAACAATTTATGAAGCTAAAAACATTAACATTTATTAAAAAGCTATAAGTGTGGTATGTATGTGCCTTCAATTTGCCTGTTGAGTTATAGTGACCTCGTGAATTTCATATGGTTTTCTTAGGTAAGAAATACTCAGAGGAGGTTTTTCCAGTTCCTTCCTCCGAAATATAGCCTACAGCACCTGGTTTTTGTTGGCAGTCTATATACTATATACTGTAGTCTATACACACTATAAAACAGCACAGCACACTGTTAAAAGCTCGTCTCAGCCAGTGTCTAAAAGCTTGATGGCATATGAATATTTTAATGTGCTGGTGGAAGAAGAGCAAGTACAGAGCTGTCCTGGTCTCCCTAGAGAGGGCTGTTAGCATGCCCTACTGCCCCCTCCCTATCTCTTAATTAGCAATATTGGAGACTTTGAAGGGGTCAAGTAGACCAAAGTGAGGTCAGATGGAGGTCTCAAGGACCTGGGAAGGTGTCTTAGAAATATTTTAAGCACACCCAAGCTACGGTTGAGCTGAAGCCCCTTAGCAAACAATTGGGAAGTTTTGTTGGGAATACTTTGTCAGGAATGCTTTGATTGTGCATTCCTGCATGGCAGGGGGTTGGACTAGATGGTCCTTGAGGTCTCTTCCAACTCTATGATTCTATGAAAACTATTAAGGAGGTATGTGCTAATTCCTTCTTGGGCTCCTTAGCAGCGAGTCACACATCCTAAACAATCAAGTGACCTATACAACCCAAATTCCCAGGTAATATCCCTCGGAACTTCCTCCTGTCCTACAATGCAAGGTTCATAAACTCACCAATTCCTATCTCCCAGCCATTAACAGCAATCAGCTAAGTTTCAGTTTCCTTTGTTTAAACAGTGGGAAACCCATCTAAGCTTTGTTCTAGCTGAAGTACCCCCTTAAGGATATGAAGCAGGATATAAATATTAGCCCCAAACAATGGCAAGGTGTGCCACTGTGGACAAGACCCAGCCAGTCTCTTTCTCGGCTCGCCCCTGGATCGGAACGTCTAGTGCAGTGGTTCTCAACCTGTGGATCTCCAGATGCTGTTGGACTACAGTTCCCAGAAACTCCAGACAGCAAAATCAATAGTGAGGGATCCTGGGAACTGTAGTCCAACAATATCTGTAGACCCACAGGTTGAGAACCACTGTTCTAGTGCCACCCTCAGACTTCAGTCTGAGTACTTCACTACTCTTCAAGACTGGTAATTATCACCCTGTTTCCCCAATCTATTTCTCTATCCAGCCTTACTGCCTTAACTCTTCAATAGCCTTCTGTGGTTCTTGTGAGCATGTGTTGCATGTGTGAATGCTTTTTGTGTTATTTCTAATCAAAACATTTTATTTCACTTTGACCTGGAGTACTCTGCAGTTAGTGATGATATACATAGGTGAAAAGGTCCCGAAGTTACCCACCTCTTGCAACATTCCATTTGAGCTAATAATAATTCTCGCAAATATTGATATAGCTTTGGCATCAAATGTCAGGTTCTAAAGCACCCCCACCTCTTTGGGTATCAGGAAGTTCCAAAGACTGGGAGTAGCCACCAAGAAGGCCCTCTCCCTTGTTTCTGCCAAGCAAGCCTGATTTAAAGGTGACCTAAGATTATTTAAGTAAGGCTGAGGTGGGTTAAGTACGGTATCTGCTACAGCATCCTGCCTGTCTTCATGACTAGCAAAACTGGGATAAAATATGCCAGATACATGCTGCAGAATAACATATCCCACATAAGACAACTGTGTGCATAAAGAGGAACCTTTAACTCCAAAGCTTCACTGTAGAAGAGAAGTCTATTTGCATTCCCTTATATAGCAAAGTTTGGCTGTTCTAGATGTTAAGTCAATTGCTGTTATGTTCTAAACTCATACCTACTAAACAGGCAATTCTGCCAACACCTACAGCACCTACCTGGCTACTGTGTAAGATATTTCCTGGGAAATATGGCAGAGTAGAAAAAGCAAAAATGAAAACAAGAAGCCTACATTGGGTGGTTTGGCTTAAATGGCAGTGATGCAAAGAATGACATTGTGGCGTGATGCTGTCCCTGTAGAGAAGGGCTTACAGCAGGTGCCTGATGCTCTGTCAGAGACCCATAAAGTGATTCAGTAAGAATATATCTATTCACAGCTGCCAGTAACTATGTGCCTAGAAGATAATCCAATGGTAAATCTGTTTTCCTCGGAGCTTTCAGTTAAATCTAATGGAATGCCTGCCTGTCATGGTGCCATCATTTACTGGGGCTATATGCACTCTTCATTCTCTCTATTTACAAACCAGAAACTGCATACAAACCAGAAATGGACACAGAAATTCTCATCTGGAGAATCTGACCTCAAAAACTGAAGCAAATTTGGAGTCTTTAAGACTTCAATAATAGGCTTGAAAGTTCTGTACGACCCCTGTATCCACAGGACCCATATCCGTGGTTTCACTTATCCATGTCCAAAAAAAAAAGTCTTCTACAGGCATTTTCTAGGTCCTCCAGCGCAAGTCTATGGTATGTTTCCATCAGACGTTGGGTCGGAAGTAATTCGTTTCAATAGGGTTAGCTATTATCCACAGTTTCAGGTTTCCCCCGTGGATACAGGGGTCATCCTGTATAAGGGCAATGTCTGGCGAAACCATAGAGTTGCTGCACAAGCTATGAAATTGTCAACACCGTTCTGGTCATTAACTAGTGTGCAAGAGTGTCAGGAGAGCTCAAAAGTGCTCAGATAATCACTTGTGAAAATAATCTGGTTCTTTGACAGTTTTTTGTTCTTTGTTGACAGAAAAGATGCATTATGTGATGGTGGTTGAGTCATAGAATCATAGTTAGAAGAGACTACAAGGGCCATCTAGTCCAACCCCCTGCTATGCAGGAATACACAATCAAAGCATTCCTGACAGATGGCCATCCAGCCTCTGTTTAAAGACCTAAAAGAAGGAGACTCCACTACACTCCAAGGCAGCATCAGGAAGTTCTTCCTAACATTAGGTAGAATATCTTTTCTTGTAGTTTGAGTGCATTGCACCAAGTCCTATTCCCTGTAGCAGCAGAAAACAACCTTGCTCCATCCTCAATATGACATCCCTTCAAATATTTAAATATGGCTACCATGTTCCCTCTTAACCTTCTCTTCTCCAGGCTAAACATGCCCAGCATTCTAAGCCACTCCCCAGAGGGCATGGCTTCCAGACCTCCCACCATTTTGGTTGCCCTTCTCTAGTAGTTTGTTCAGAACACCCTATGATAACACGGATAGGGTCTGAAAAGCACAGAAGAGGGTGGTTTACATGGTACAAGTACAAAGGCAAAACAGAAACTTCAGTATCTCTTGGGATTGCTGCCTGGCAGGTGCTGGCATTTACCTCAATGTCTGGGGCAGTACCCAGCCTGGAATGGTTAAAGAAAGATTGTCCTTCCTCAATACTGCTGCTGGTGGTGTGCAGTCCTCACCATTGATCTTATGTCTGGGCGCCTCATTCTGACCTTGGAGCGAGTGACTGTGTGCTAGCAGGGCTCTGCCACAGAGGTGACTGGCTGGGAAGGCAGCAGCAGCAGACCTGCAGCAGCAATGAGTGGTACAGATTAAGGCTTTTGGCCAAGTAAGGTGTGATGCTTAACTCTGGGGCAGAGTAGCCCAATTTTCATCCATAGAATCACAGAATTGTAGAGTTGGAAGAGACCACAAGGGCCATCCAGTCCAACCCCCTGCCATGCAGGAAATCACAATCAAAGCATCCCTGACAGATAGCCATTCAGCCTCTGTTTAAAGACTTCCAAGGAAGGAGCTCCTACCACGCTCCGAGGGAGTGTGTTCCACTGCCGAACAGCTCTTACTGTCAGAAAGTTCCTCCTAATGTTGAGGTGGAATCTCTGTTCCTGGAGCTTGCATCCATGGCTCCGTGTTCTAGTCTCTGGAGCAGCAGAAAACAAGTTTGCTCCATCCTCAATGTGACACCCCTTCAAATACTTAAACAGGGCTATCCTATTGCCCCTTAACCGTCTTTTTTCCAGGCTAAACATACCCAGCTCCCTAAGTCTTTCCTCATAAGGCATCATTTCCAGACCTTTCACCATTTTAGTCACCCTCCTCTGGACATGCTCCAATTTGTCAATATCCCTTTTGAATTGTGGTGCCCAGAACTGGACACAGTATTCTAGGTGAGGCCTGACCAGGGCAGAATAGAGTGGCACTGTGACTTCCCTTGATCTAGACACTATACTTCTATTGATGCAGCCCAAAATCACATTGGCCTTTTTAGCTGCCGCATCACACTGTTGACTCATGTTCAACTTGTGGTCTACTAGGACTCCTAGATCCCTTTCACACATAGTCTTGTTCAGCCAAGTCTCCCCCATCCTATACCTATGCTTTTCATTTTTCCGCCCTAAGTGCAGTACCTTACATTTCTCCATACTGAATTTCATTTTGTTAGCTTTGGCCAAGTACAGCTCTGGGACAGAGTAGTCCAAATTTCATCTGGATTTTTACCCCAAGTGTAGACGAGCCCTTATTCTTGTTAATCTCTTGTAAGAAAAAGGACAAAAGAGTCTTGTGGTAGCATAAAGGTTAACACATTTTATTTGATATTATCTTTCATTGATGGCATTGCCCTCATCTGTCCCATGTCCAGACGATTCACCAGCCACACAAGTCTAGGTGGGAGTGATGCCATAAGCCACCAAAATTCCACAGAACCTACCTTTTTGGACCCATTCAAAGCAATATATCCAGAAGCCAAGGACAACAATTTCAGCAGATGCATAAGACTAGATGGGCGTGATGCTGTAAGTCACAGAAATTGCTCAGGAGTCACTTTCTGCTGCCCATTCCAGGCAAAACATCTGTGTTTTGGAAAATTGCCCACAAGACCAATGGAACTGATGCAACTAGCAAGGGGGAAAAATCATAGGAATCAGAGCCAACTTTCCAGGAAACCATACCCAGATGGGCATAAAGAGGTAGTTCCTCTGGATTTGTTTTGGCTTTTATATCACATCCATCCCAAGTTGGAGGTGACTGGTGAAGTAATAGGCATGATTTCCTACATCTCTTGTTACATATCTCCTGTCTTTTACAGAATACACTTGTTGTGTATAAATAAACCGATAAGGTAATAAAATGCGAAGTTGCAAAAATTACAAATAGACTACATAATTGGAAGCAGAAGATGAGAAATTGGAAGATGAGAAGCTCTATTCAGAGAATGCAAAAATAAGTCCAGAAGCAAATTGAAGCATAGACCACAAACTGTTAATATCAAAAATTAAAGTAAAGCTAAAGAATAGTAAATCAATCATTGCCCCAAAATGCAACCTGAAGAACATCCCTGTAGACAACCCCTTTTAAAATATTCTTTTGCCGGCATAAAACCCCCATTTCTATGCCTACAAAAGAACGTTCTCCCCTGCACTTACCTTCCTTTCCCAGCAAAGACTCCTCAGCAATAAAGAGGAAGTGAACGTAGCCCCATGCACTTCCCCATTCAAAATCCCGTGAGTCTTCATCGCATGGGAAATTTAAAAATAAAAACACAAATAAAGCCTTAAAAGTGACACCAAGCACCTAGGCACACTTTAAAAGTCCCAAGTAACCCGGGGAGGGTCATAAAAAGAGCGAAACTCACCTTGATGTCCTGATCTCACCTGGAAGTGTTCGCACCAGACTACCCATTGATGCTGCGTTCCTGAGAGTTAAATGGCCCAAGGTTTCACATGCTGGCAATGCCAGCACAAAAGCAGTGCAGGGGATCTATTGACAGCTTAAGCCATCAATTACAAGGTACAGGATTTTGACAGAACATAACTGCAAAGGAGCGATGTCATCTGATCTGTGCGCCCTTTTGCGATTATGTGGCATCGTTATGATGCTGTATTTTGTCCATCTGATAAAGTCCTATGTAAAAATAGATTTGCCTAATTGACCAAGCACCACAAGAACTCTGGACTGAAATTGTGGACATTGTCAGGGAAGAATGCAAAAAGACACTATTTGCAGCCCAAATGAAACAGAAACCTCAGTGGGTGACAGAGGAAATGCTTCTAATAGTTAAGGACACACAAGAAGCAAAAGGAGACAGAAGTAGGGTCAGAATCCTGAATGCAATTGTTCAGCAACTTGTGCACAGGAGCAAAGATAACTACTATAATAATTGGTGCAGAGAAATAGAAGATGGCAACAAAAAAGTAGAATTAATGGGCTGGACTAGTATAATAACATGGAATGCTCATAAATATTCCAACTTCTCAGTCAGTTTATCCAGAATCTTAAAATTTTGCTCAGGCCCAAAGGTATATGTCTGTGTGCTGAGGACCAGTAAGAGACCGTGAGACATAGGGAAACTTGTGACAGGGTTGAAGTAATACAGCAGTGCAGAGTAGACAATGGATTGTCTCCTCAGTGTTTTGATCTAGCTATCCTAGAAAGGCAACAAAGCCAAAAACTGGTGTGGAAATGCATGCGTGTACTATTGGATGCACGCTACTGCAGACAAAACATTACTTTCTGTTCTGTAGTTATTTGTGGAAATATCTTAATAAATGGTTGTAAAACTTCTCCCTCTGTATCAGAGATATCTCTTTATTCTTTCAGGGTTACCTGTCAGAAGGCTTGGTAACAAAATGGTATCGATCTCCTCGATTGCTTCTTTCACCCAACAACTACACCAAAGCGATTGACATGTGGGCAGCTGGTTGCATTTTAGCAGAGATGCTTACAGGAAAGATGCTCTTTGCTGGTAAGTCTCTACCCCTCCCCAACCCCTTTTAACCCTTTCCCATCTCCCCCATGGAGTTTTCAGTCTGTGTGTGGAAACTCCCTGTATATTCTCATACAGTATTTGTTTAAACAGTACAAGTACTTGGGAATTGTCAGCAGGGCCGGTTTAACCTGTCTGCCAAATCAGCATTGGCAGGGGGCCCCGAGGTCAAGAGGGGGCCCCGAGGTCAAGAGAGGGCCCCGTGTTGGCTTCCTTAATCTGACGAAGGAGACAGCCAGGAGACAGCAGGGAGGAGCCCCTCTTACCCTCCTCCTCCAAAAACCTCCTGCTGACTTTTTTTAAAAAAACAAACAAAACAGCCTCTCCAAAACTAAAGAGAAAGAGAAAGAAACAGCAGCCCTCCGTGGCAGAAGCTGGAGGGAGAGGCACGTCAGAGAGGGTGAGTGTGTGTGTGAGAGAGAGACAGGGGATTTGAGGGTTGTCTCCCTCAGAAAGGGCTTCTTTCTTTCTTTCTTTCTTTCTTGCCCATGTGCCTTCAAGTCATATGGGGGCCCCAAAGTAAAGCATTGCAGGGGGCCCCAAAATTCCTTAAACCGGCCCTGATTGTCAGCATGGTATAATGGTTTCAGGATTGGACCCGGACTGTGGAAAACCAGGTTTCAAATCTTTGCTCAGCCATGGAAACCCACTGAGTGTCCTTGGGCAAGTCATACTCTCTCAGTGTTGGAGTAAGGCAATAGCAAACTCCTTCTGAACAATCTTGCTAAGAAAACCCCATGATAAGATCACCTTAGGCTTGTTATAAGTCAGAAATAACTTGAAGACACACAACAACAATTTGGGATCTTATAACATGTGACTCCTCTGTTAATCACACTGTTTGTTTGTGGTCTGCTAGAAATCTTGTCATCACATTTATAGTTTAAAAATAATAGAGGAAACAAAAAGCAGTTGTTGGTCCCTCTGATTTAGAGAATTGTTTTGCTTCTCAACAGCAAACACTCAGAGGGGCTTATAGCACAAGGGGAAGGAAGCGGAAGTGAAGCCCAAGAGTAATGCATCTCATCTTCCCTTATCTCACAACATTGGCATGTTTCAGCTGTTCTCCCATTCCAGTCCTGTGGGAGACAGTGGTAAAGGTACGTCTTTTTGCTAACAGATTTTTCCAGTTAGCAAAAAGATTCACATCTACCTCTTTCTCCCACAGGACCACAATGGGAGAACAGCTGAAACAAACTGACGTTGTGCAATAAGGCAAGGTGGATACCGCTATTATTCCTTTCAGCCTTTTAGAACGAGTTTGCTAGGTAATGGGACTGTTCACAGCAGGGACTAATCATTATGTGCTAAGACAGTCAGACGCAAATGCAAAAAGACCAGAGACTTGTGTTTGTAATGTCTGCTCCTGTATATGATGACATGGCTTTCCTAATTTGCCACCCTCATTGCTCTCTAGGACCCATGCATTCCAACTGCCTACAACTGTGTCATGAATTTAATGTTCATACCCAGGAATCAAGGGATCCATCAGTGTAGTAAGAAATGGTGACAAACTGTGTGAATGCTGCCCCATTTACTTTTCCATGGCAGTTGTTTTAACAAATGTGCATCCATGTGCACATGTGTTTCACAATTAAAAACCCACAGAGCTTGTGTGTGATGGCAGTAGTTGGTGGAAGAGAGTGACTAAGTTTTGAACAGGTTTGAAAGTAAGGATCTGACACTCAAATGTGTTGGGTGGTCTTTTGTGAAATGTTGCATAGAGTCCTAAAGGGTAGGCATCCATTTAGTCATGAGTGTAAACTGCTGAAAACTGTAGACTAGTGAATCTCACAGTGAGTTCAGCGGCTGCCTTAGCCTTTTTTTCCCAACCACCATGGCAGCTTGCCAGGAAAGAGATAGGCTGCTGATCTCTTGTTGTATTGCAGCACCTCCATATCAAGTGGCCCATGTCTGTCATGGCAGCTCTAAGCATCAGGTGAAACAAAGGACCAATTTGGGTTTTCCCTGGTTCTTCTAAGCCACTGGCTTTTGCCTGGGTCTTCAGTCCCTGCTGTTCCACTGCCCAGCCCTAACCCTATGCACCACTGTGCTTTGACTCATGCCATTTCTATTTTGGACACAGACTGTGCTCTGTACCCATCTCCTAATTACGGTAGGATGAAAACATTACAAGGGCCATGTTGGAAGAGCTATTGGTGTTGCTGTTTGCCACCAAGTTGATTTCAATTTATGGTGACCCTATTAATGAGAGACCTCCAAGAGCTCCTGCACAGGTCTTGCAAACTCAGGGCCATGGCTTTCTTAATTGAATCAATCCTCTCTTCCTTAACTTTAATCAGCAGAACATTCTGTTCACATGGTGGCCAGCTGCCCATAGGAAGCCCATGAGTGGGACACGAGAACAGTTACACCCTCCATCTAAACTGCACCCTCTGTTTCATTTCAAATGTTCCCCATAAAACAGCAGAGCATTAAACAAGAGATCTCAGACAATGCCTAGCAAATAGATAGTGATGCTTTTCCTTTGGTTTAAGCAATCGAAAATCAGCATCTCAAGCAAAGCAGCCCTCTGATTTCTGCTGGGAAAGAAAGCTATTTGAAATCTTGTGGATTTCATACCTTGATGAGAAACCACATCTAAAACCTGAGGAAAATATCCATTCTTTTCATTATAGCAGTTTCGCCCCTAGAGCTTATTAAAAAGAAAATACTACAGCAAGAATAAGACTTCCTCACCTGCTAGAAGGTTGCTGGCACAGTCTTTATTCAACAGCTGGAAAGGGAGGACATTAATATTTATTCAGGCATCAAATGCACCCCCTGATGCCACTGAACAAATAAACGTCCCTCCTTTTCAGTTTGACCCAGCCGTCTTTCTTCTTTGCTATTATTATAATACCTTCACAGCCCATTATTTATTTTGCAAGGCTGCAGGATTTTGACACTCTAGTAAGCAATTGCACACAGCTTTCTCTAAATATATAATAAGCTGCATTAATAATAGATTCTAACTCTTGGTTGTCCAAAATAATGTCACCCCCAAAAGACCTGGTCACACAGGCAGGTGCAATGGCTGTGTGGCATTCAGCTGGTCTGTACACAGCAGCGATGGCCAGCTTCTTCAGCTTGGGAGATTGCTTTCTCTCCCAGGGAAAAGATTTTGCAGGGTCAAAATCTCCAACACATTCCACCAAAGATATGGCAACAGTTTGAAGCTTCTCAGCCTGAAGAATATGAGTGGCGCATGCACGCACATGCACACATGTTCACACGCACACACATGCACAGCAGAAGCTAAAAGAACACCTCAGAGGCAGATACAATGGCTGTGCAGCATTCAGGTATACAGGTGAGACCTGCAACAAAATGTAGCAGTATGCATTTTTCCTGTTCATTCTGTGAGTGAGCCAGTCATACCTTTCTTCGGACATTATCAGACTAGCATCTAAAAACACTGTAATTCTGCAAATAAAGATAGTGGGAACATCTTCTCTCCATCTTGTGCCTTGGTCCAGAAGTGGCATGGCCCTCCCTCCATCCCAACTGCCATTGCCCTGGCCAAGGAGGGAGATAAAAGAATGCTATACTTAATCCCTTCCCCTACTGCCATCTCCTTTCCTTTTGTATCATGTCTTCATTAGATTGTAAGCCTGATGGCAGGGAACTTCTTTTTCTTGTAAAGCACCATGTACATTGATGGCACTATAGAAATAAAAGATGATCATCATCATCAACATTATCATCGTGGCATTATAACACTTAATATCACACGTAGCTGTAATCACATGAAAGAAATGCCACAGAGTTATTGCACAAAGACCACTAACGCTTCAAGAACGGGAGTATACTTCCACGATTCGGCATGGACAAGATTTCAGCTGTTCTCACAAGAAAATGGGAGCACACTTAAAACTCAAAAAAACCCCTTAATTAAGAAAGTAAATTAATACACAAACACTGAAACAACTTTAAAACATGCAAACTAAAGGGGACAGTTCATAAAAAGAGTGTCCTGTGTTTCGTTTTCGTATTCTCACCCAGAAGTTTTCTTGCTGAGGACCACCCATTCATGCTGTAATCTCACAATTACAATGGAACATGGTTTTACATGCAGTCAGTAGCGTGAAAAGACACTATTGGTGATCTATTGACAGCTTGGCCCATGAATGAGAAAGAACGCCTTTTTAGTGGCTGGAGCATGGGGTAATGACTCGAGGAGGACGACATCATGCAATAGCGGGGCCCATTCACACTACCCTGATGCTGTAATCCTGAGATTTTTGCCACATCTGATAATGTCCTTCACCATATTCCCTTCCACTGCAAGAATGACATCCCCCTTTTTTCATTTTCGTTCCACAACAGTGACCTGGGTGTCTGTGGACCTTGAGCATGCTTGGTTCTCAATTTGATCTTTTTTACAGGGTCCTCCTCCACTAAGGGCTTTTCTCTCATTTTTTTTACAACTTACGCACCCCTTGAGGCCCATTTGAATCTGCTGATACCATCTTGTTGCACATGGTGCTGCTGTTTTAGCTATATAGTGGGCCTGCCGTATCCATGCGCTTAGGATCAGCAGAGTCAACCCACCGTGGATTCAAATGTACCGAATACCCAATTCTGTACCTGTACTGTACTGTACTTTACCCAACAGAGTATTTAAAAAAAAAACACCAGGGGAGCTCCCTTATAAACCCCTATTAAAAATGGCATAGAGCAGATGCCAGATGTGCTGGTAGGTGCACATTCTTCATGCACACCCAGCCTCCAGGGAGCCTGCCAGCCATCCACCTCTGCCTTGCAAAGGAACCCCACCCCCTTGAAGGCAGAAGTGGGTGGCTGGCGTGCTTCTCAGAGGCAGAGGAGCCTGAAAAATATGTGCCTGGTGCTTGCCACCACCTCTGCTTCTGCCCTGTGCCATTTTAAATAAGAACTTAAGCATTCATGGTTTTTTCGCTGTCCATGGGTGTCCTGGATCCAATATCCCACGGATACTGAGGGCCCACTCTATAAGCAATAACACCCACAGTTGAACATTTGAGATAGAAGGAGTCATACTGTCTTTGTACATGCAAGTTCTATTTTCTGTCATAGCTAATAACTCTGAGTAGGTCTGTCTGAAAGCAGGATTAGGCTTAGAGGAAGAAGGTGTGAAAAGTGGAGGAAGAAAAAACAATAATTTAAGATACACAGATTAGATCCTATTACTTGCAGAAATTGATGGTGATGATGATGATGATGACAACGACTTGGAATGACTACTGATGAAAGTTAAAGGAAGAAAGTACAAAAGCAGAGCTACGTTTGAATATTAAGAAAACAAAAACAATGACCCCAGAAGATTTTCATAACTTTAAAGTGGGCAATGAAGACATCAGAATTGTTACAGATTTTCTATGCCTTGGCTCGGTCATTAATAAAAAATGAAGACTATCATTCTGATATCAGAAGAATGCAAAAATTTAGGACTTTATTACAAGGCTTCTGTTGTGGGACTAAAGCAAGATTGCAGCATTATTGGGTGGTACTTACTGTACAACGTTGTCTCCATCCCATTGCTGGTGTGTGCTTCAGTCGTTTCTTAAGTGCACCTTATCATTGACAGGGAAAACCCACCAATGACTCCCAGTAATGCTGCTATCCCAGTAGTTTCCCTTGTGCAATAATCTCTTCCATCTCCCCCATCCCGTGGTGATCTGCTGGCCCGATCTCTCTTCCCCCTCCCTTCCCACCCTGATCTCTCATTCCCCTCACTCTGCTGATCCAGTCCCTCCCCCCTCCCACCCAGGGCCTTCACGGAGCCTTCGGCGCACCATACTGGTATTGAAGTGGAGGTACAATAATGATTGCTTCAATACCATTGTTTTATGAAAGCCACCTTGGTTCCCATCTGGGGAGAAAGGCAGCATACAAATGAAATAAATAAAAATAAAATAAAATAAATGTTTCAGTTTGCTTCCAAAACACGATTGCTGCAAGATTACTGCCTGGTGTGATAAAGTTCTTAGAAGGTTAGTAATGGAGGAACTAGATAAGATCCTCAAGTGTAAAGGTATAACATTAAATACCATTCTGCATCATCCATGCTATAGTATTTCCAATTTCTATGTATGGATGTGAAAACTGGATATTGAAGAAAGCTGATAGGAAAGAAATCAATTAATTTCAAATGTAATGCTGAAGGAGAGTTTTATGGATACCATAGACAACTACAGACAAAAATAAATGGGTGTGAGAGCAAATCAAGACTGAACAATCAGTAGAAGCCAAAATGACTATACTAAAGCTATCATACTTTGGACATATCATGAGATGACACAACTGACTGGAAAATATGATAATTGGTAAAGTAAAAGGCAGCTGGAAAAGAAGACTACATTACATTTGGATTGATTCATTCAAGGAATAACAGGGTCATGTAAAACTCAATTCAGCACCTTTAAGTAACTCTCATGCAGATGGAAGCATTTTCATACTCCCCAATACATTTCAGTTCTCAATGGGCTCCAAAAATAATCCTGATTAAGGTACTCAGTGCACTTTAAAAAAAATCTAGCTGGATGATAGTTATTAAGATACTTTCCTTTCCTATTGATCTATTTATCTGAGCTGCCAGTCTTGTTTTTAAAGGGCTCCTACAACAATGTTAAGAGAGACAATTACAAGAAACCCACTGACCCACAACTGGGGGCCGGTTTACACAGCAGATTTATTGCGGCAACTTGCGGTTTAATTATTTTCCGCAGCTGTGCCAGTCAGGTTTTTTTTTCAAATTATGTCACTTTGCAGTTCAGACTTGAATAAGTGTGGGGGGTGTGGCTCTGTGTGTCTCTGTAAATCTGCCTGTAAATTAACTCACTCCATAAAGCAGAAGGAGAGTAATCTCTCTGCTAAAAGACCATGCCGTGGATCCTATTTCCCCCTCCCTCCTTCCCCCAAGCAGAGAGAGAGAGAGAGAGGGAAAATAGCAGTTCATCTTGCTACAGCCCTTTGTGAAATGGTTTCTCTCCCTCCCCCCCCCCCGTGCACAGGATAAAAGTGACGAACTAGCTTTACATACTTTCAAAACAGCAGAGGATTAGAAGGAATGCTCCAGGAATGAAAGAAGTTGGGAATCCTTTTTTTTTTTTTTTCAAACTGGTTCGCAAAATAGCAGACAGGATTTTTGCAAGTTTTTTCTCTAATGGCTACTGTCTTTGCCTCCTCCCTACCCCTCTTTTAAGCCCACCCCTGCATCATCAACCAATCACAATGCAGCTGTGCTTTAACCCTTAGCGGAATGCTAGTTTACACTGCCAATAAAGCACTACATTGCAAATATTCCTGCAAAAATAGCGACATGCCCTGCCACGCTATATTTGGGTGTTTTACATTCTCCCCTTCTGAATGAGGCGATGCTGTGCTGCGATCCGTGGGAACTATGAGCTATCTTAGCGGTATATTTAGGGGAATATTTGCCCGTGTAAACGACCCCCTGGGAGTTTGGGCTCAGTTTGTTTTTTGGGGACCATCTGTTGGAAGGTATGAGTCTAAAATTAAAAATTTATTTAAAAATTCCAGGGATCTAGCCCCTTTTTAAAAACAAAAAATATCTTCTTTAAAAAGTAAAAAAAAAAACTTTCTTTCAAAGTAAGCAGAGTAAAGGCATCGGAATGCAGACACAGCTCATTTAACATTTAAATGTGTGGTCTGATCACCCAGTCAATTAGACTCATTAAAGAACAAAGGTGTCAGTTTAAAAATGCATATCAAAAGTTTACTGAAGGTATATCAATCTTAATCTACATATTAAAACAAATCTAAAAATGCTTAACTAACTAAGAGGATTAGGTTAGGATAGTAACTCACCCAGCCTTAAGAGATGAGGGCTGCATGGTGAATGATGAAAAGTAAAAGGAAGACTAAAGAAAAGATGGCCACAGCCACATGGAGGCAAACTTAAAAGGGAACTTAAGCAAAGTGTAATAAAATATTTAAATTAGGAGGTCATGTGATGAATGACCCATTGCTCCAGTTGGCTGAAAATGCCTAGGGAAAGAAGAAGGGGAGTGGAAAACTCATGCAGGCAGGGAAATTCCTAAAATGAACTTAACATGGGATACATACGATTGTATTGCATTATAATTTCCCCACACCATCTTGTGTTAGAGCTAATTACAAGAAACCCAGCACTTGGAAAAGTTATACAGTGGGCCATCGGTATTCACTGGAGTTTGGTTCCAGAACCTCCTGTGGATACCAAAATCCATGGATGTTCAAGTTCCATTATATACAATGTCGTAGTAAATTATAAAATGGCAAACAACAAGGTTTCCTTTTGGGTCCACCCCCCCTTGAATATTTTCAAACCATGGTTGGTTGAATCAGTGCATGTAGAACCTGTGGATACAGAGGGCCAACTATATTTTGGGCTACAAGTCCCTGGCCATGCTGGCTAGGGTATTCTGGGAGTTGTAATCCACAAAAGCAACTTTCCCAAGCTTTGGGAAGAACTGGTCTTCAATTACATCCCCCCTCCCGCCAAAAACATAAGCCAGTCTGGGACACATACTTTACATGACCTCCACCTAGATCCAGTTCTTACATAAAGCTGTCTCTAGACTGTACCACCACATGTGTTGAGAGGAGAGTTACCTGTTTGCATAGTCCTCCATATGTAAGGTTGCCATAAATCCTGGAAAACCAGGAAAATCCTGGATTAGAGGGACAGAAAGTTGTCCCATCTGGCTAGGCTGCTTCAAGCAGCAGATTCCACATTCTGACTCTAGGCTTTCTGTCTGCAGGCTCTCTGCTCTGGGTCATGTGGGAAGTGAGTGCAGAAGGCGGGAGAGTGCAATGTGCAAAAGGCAGGAGTCAGATTGTGCAGAGCAGGGTACAGTAGAGAGAGAGAGCAAGGGAAAATCAAGAGAGGAAAGAAGGCCAGCAATTTAATTGTGTGTGTGCGTGGTGCATCTGGCCACCAAGGGGCCGGTGTGCCTTTTGGTTGTTACCAGGAGTTGGGATGGTGGGTCCTCTTCTGCGCTCACCTGGTCAGCAGCTGCAGCTAGAAACCCAGTTTTGCTTATTTAAATCACAGGAATCTGCGGCACACTCACTCCCCAAACTCCCCCCCCCATGGCCCCGCAGGGCGGCGGGTCCTCTTCCCCACTGGGCTGGCTCACCTGGTTGGCAGCTGCACATCCCTTTCCCCCCAACTCCATAATCCCGCCCTCCTTAACCTGCAGGGCTTCACCTTTCTATCAAAGCTCACAGGCTTACTGGATGAAGGCAGCTGGATGGGTCTTTTTGTCTTGTTTTTTGGTCAATAATCTGCCCAATCCAGTCCTGTGTACAGTTGTCCTTTCATATTCACTGAGGTTTGGTTCCAGGACCCCCGTGGATACCAAAATCCATGAATACTCAAGCCCCATTATATGCAATAGCATAGCAAAACGGTGTCCCTTATATAAGATGGCAAAATCAAGGTTTGCTTTTTGGATTATTATTTTTTAAAGAATATTTTCAAACCATGAATACTTAAATCCGTGGATAGAAAATCCATGGATATGGAGGGACAACTGTACTTTTGTCCCGGTTTTGTGGCAGAGAATTGTGGCAACCCTATCCATATGAGTCTTTGCACATAGAAAAGTAATTTAGCAGCCAAGACAGTTTGGGGCTGTCTATATGGTAAAAAAAATACGTACGCCGTTTGGAAGATTGATCATCCATACACACGGCCGTTCGGATGCATACGTGTCTTTCAGTAGGGGGGCTAGTGGATTCGGCGTTCGGGAGGATTAGCGAATCTCAAGCTAAAATCCGTACAACCGTCCATATTGTCAATGGTCTGTACACCCCGTTCACATACATATGAACAGGCAGTGTAATCTGATTGGCTGGCTGAGCAGGGGGTGGGGCTAGCAAAGAGGGGAATTTGGAGCAGCCACCATGTTGGATTCCCGGCTAAGCAAGAGTCCGGTAAGTCCATGAATTTTACATTTATTCCTTTTAATTTTATTTTGTAAATATGGAAAACTGACTGTCCACATAACAGGCACCTTTTTAAATTTAAAAAAAAAGTGGCAGGAGATTAAAAAAATTAAAATTAGCTAACACACATTGGAAACGGCTTAATGCAGTGTAGATGTGTAAATTGCTATTGCTTAAAACAATTTGTAAGCCGCTCTGATAACCTTGTGGCTGAAGAGTGGGGTATAAATGACTAATAAAACAAGAACAAAAAACCCGATGTTTGGATTGCTTGCTCCAGCCAGCTGGGCAAGGGGAATCATATGGAGTTTGGGGGGGGGGTAAAAAATCACGTAGGCGGATCGTATGCGTACAAACGGCTGCCTTTTCGGATCTTTTACCCCCCCAAATGGATTTTTTTTAAATCGTGTAGACATGCCCTTTGGCTAGAGTGCATTTCTCCTAACATCTTGTATAGTATCTTTGTGTAGGGATTTCCTTTTGTATGAATGAATGTTCAGTCCCATGGAACCCCCGCCCCCAATAACTGGCTGTCTTCAAGTGCTACAACCCAAATACTCCTTTAAGAATCATCCCAGCTACTTTACCATTTGATCAGAGCTCTGACACATTGAATTTTTTGGACTACAGTTCCCTGAGTTCCCCAGCCAGCATAGCTCGTGGTCATACTGACTGGGGGATTCTGGGAGTTATAGTTTTAAAGCAGGCTAATGTTTCCAAGCTCTACGTTTGATCCTTGTAGAGGGTCATCTCATAGATCAGGCATACAGCTAAAAGTATAAATGACTTTGGAATCCATTTTGGGTGGGGCGGTTTGTTTGGGGCCTGGAGAGTGGGACGCAGCATGCCAGCACATTCTTCAACAGCCCTCCCAGCAACCCACAGGAGCAACCAGGACTTGTACATCAAGTGCTGTTGTCTTAAAACAAATAATGAAGTGTTTTTACACCATGCTGAGGACATGCTTCTCCACCCAAAGAAGCTACGGGGAGTAAGCGATGGAAAATGCTTTTTATCACTGAATCAGATGATTTTTTTAAAAACACAACAAGTGGATCCCTCCTGTGAGCAAGGAGGAAAGAATGCTGGACGAAGGAAAGGCACTCACTCACTGGCTTGTGTACACAAACAATGAACTGGCCACATCCTGGAATGGTGTAAATCAGTCCTTCCCAACCTGCTGCCTTCCAGGTGTACTAGTCTACATACTATTCCCAAAGACCACCTTTTTCAAAAACTTAAAAGCCTCAAATGTTGTAGTTTTCCTTAGAGGGAAAGTCTTCTAACCCCTTGATTAATTTGGTTGCCCCTTTCTGCACCTGCTCCAGCTCATCAGAATCCCCATTGAGATATGGCAACTAGAACAATATCCTGTATTTGAATTGAGGCTGCTCACCATAGATTTGTATTAAGGTTGCCAGACTCTCACTTGAGCGTGAAGATATGTATAAGCAGCACTTCTGTGTGAAGATGAAAGCACATTGAAATAGATCCATGTTATTAATATTCCTGCCTCATAGTTGTATGCCTCCTATCCCCCTGAGACAACAGGTTGAGTTATGTGAGCATGTCTGTTGTTGTTTTTTTAAAGAAAGGAGGAGACCTTGGTAGTGCAAGAGGCAATTGTTCTGATTTGTTTCTATTTGTGCAAATAGAAAGCTTGTGCTTTTGCTTTCTTACTCTAGAGTAAACACAGACCCATCTGGATTGGGACCCTAGTATGGGAAGTAGGGATTTTTTAACCCTTTGCTTCTGACATTGTAGTTCCAGTTCAGATCAACAACCTGGAATTTTAAATGCAGTGATTTATTCAAACAAATGGATCACTTTTTTTTAGCAACAACATTGGAGGCATGGGAGGATGGGATGGCAATCTAGTTCATGACTACAATAGGGAACAAAGGGTTAAAGCTCTCTTCCTACGCACTCCCATGCTAGAGTTTTGATATGGATTGGTTCCCTGTGACTCTAAACTAAGAAAGGAAGATGGATGTATCGGTTAGCTTGGTTCTAAAGTATCATCATAATCTGGCCCACAAGTAGCGAGTAAAGGGCAGAAATAATCAGCTTCCAAACAGTTGTACAGAACATAAATTTACACATGACGCTATACACTTTTACCACTCTTGCCTGAGAGCTTGCAAATTTCCTGTCAATCTGCGTAGGCAGTACTAGAATAAAAGAACTAGGTATTGGTCCAATATAAGTCTGCATCCTTTATACATTTTATCAACACTTATGTAAAATCACAGTATTGTACTCCACATTTACCTTTCTCCCCATTGTTCCGCTCCATTATACTTTCTCCCTATTATTCCACACTCAGAATTCCTCATTTGATTGTTTGGCATACTGTTCTTTGTCATTTTCAGGACTTAAGTGTACTGTACAATCAATCCAACAAGAATATAGTTCTTTAAAAATGAAATACAGTTGGACCCCTGTATTCACGGTGGTTCAGTTCCTGGACTTACTGCAGATACCGGAAACTGTGGATAACAGCGAACCCTATTAAAAGTAATGGACTTCTGGTAAAAAAAACTACCGTAGAGTTGCCTTTGAGGACCTAGAAGATGTCTAGAGAGGATGCCTCTCTAGGCATTTCTTAGGATGACTCTATGGTATGTGTCCCTGTTTTGGGTCCCGCGGATAACTGAAACCACAGATATCAGTTCTGCAGATATGGGGGTCTGACTGTACATAAAACAAAAAGGCAACAACAAATATTATGCCCCTTTACACTGGATTAAGGGCTTGACTACACTGGTGGGAAACTCTGCACCTATCTTGTAGCTGTGGTGGATGTTTTTGATCTTCAGTGGCCCTGTAAACACCACAGTCACTGGGGCTTGTCTGATTGTAGATCGGAGTATCTTGCCACGCTGTAATCTGTGTCAGAGTAAAAGAGTGGTCCTACACTGATCACATGTCCTGTATGGTATAACACGCCACGTGGCTGCAGCTACTCCGGGAATTTTTCCTGTTTGCTTGTGCATGTGAATATGCAAATATATGTTTTCCCAGAATACTGTATTACTGGATAGGCAGAGATACTCTTATCCAGATATGTGCACAATCAAACCATTTTTTAAACGAATTTTTTAAAAGCACCAGGACAGAGTCCCGTCCACTGGAAGTTCCGCCCCCGGCTTTGCACCAAAACCAATCCATGGTTGCCACGTGGCCAATAATCTGGGTTTTCCCCTGAAATGTGAAGCAAACCATGAATCTTTCAGACCTGGAGTTTCCAGCAGAAACCCCAATGAAGATGTGAATTGTAGAAAATGTTGTGTGGCTACTGCATACCAAATTTGAGGTGAATATGTCTTGGGTGTTTTTGCCAGTGTAGACAAGCCCTAAGTCATGTTCAGAAATGGCCACAGCTGGTGTATCAGCCAAAGTTGGCCAAGGCATTCTAATGCAAAAGCATGTAATGTGGATTCAGATCTTTATGACACAATTAGGGCTCCCAATACTCAGGGCCAGGCTCTTCTCCAGTCCTCAGGCCAAGGAGAGGGAATCTCATGGTGAGGTCACTGCCTTGAAGAAGGTGTATTTACAGATATATATTTCCTCATTTGATAGACTTTGGCTAGTATCATCTTAGTTAGTCTCAAGCAGAGCAAACTATTCAATCAATTGTTGAATGGTGAGTCAACATGTAGGTGGGTCCCATTTATTGACTGGTTTTACTCTAGTTAATACTACAACTGGATTTAGATCTTAAGTGTTTTTAATTTGAATGACATACCCTGTGCAACTGTGGTGGATGCTTAATGTATTCTGTTTAACAGCAACACTAGGGCGCGCCCTCTGCGACATCACAGGAGGTCATCCCAACTTCTCAGGTTTTGGCCCAGAAATGTCAAGGCCTGGGATAGTCTTGACTTGGGGACTTACTGCACTCCAAAGAAAAGAGGCAGGGGAGCAGAAACATTCCGGCTTCCGCACTGCATGATGTTGTTCTTTCATTCTGGTCCTGTGGGGGACCGAGGTAAAACCATGTCTTTTGCTAACCAGAAAAACCCGTTAGCAAAAAGATGCAGTTTTACCTTGGTCCCCACAGGACCGGGGGGAAATGCCAGAAGAATGATGACGTCATGTGGTAAGGTAACGTGGAAGACAGAATGTTCCTGTTATCCTGCCACTTTTCTCTGGAGTGTGGTAAGCCCCTTGGACACAGTAGTTGGACACAGTAGTTAAAAAGCGTTAGAAAACCTGGACACAGTAGTTAAAAAGCGTTAGGAGAATGATACCATTTTAAAGTGGTTTTAACTGTACCCTCCTGAAGTGAAAGCAGTTGGGACTAGGAGATAATCAAACCCAATACCCTTTTCAGACTGCAGTACCCCCAAAATGAAGCCATGCAACCC
This sequence comes from Gambelia wislizenii, assembly GCA_030847615.1. Classification (NCBI taxonomy): domain Eukaryota; kingdom Metazoa; phylum Chordata; class Lepidosauria; order Squamata; family Crotaphytidae; genus Gambelia; species Gambelia wislizenii. The sequence goes on along the minus strand of JAUMIR010000002.1, from coordinate 429,596,227 downwards.
ATTGTTGTTTTTGAATCCTCATAGGTCAGCATTTGGAATATGGAAGCAATTCCAAATGCCGTCTGGGTCCTGGGTAGCTATTAGTAGCAGGACATTTTAGCTGCTAAAATAATCATGAATGCAGATATGTGTTTGTTAATTATTTAGGCAGCATTAATGAAATTCCAACAAAATAAAAACAAAAGAGTATTATGGTTGTTGTCTGACTTGGGCATTTTTAGCTAATGGCTCACTGGGGGAAAAAGTGAGTAACATGGCCTAATGAGAAATCTCCGTGTCTTACTTTTGTCCTTAAGCATTGCCTTTTGATGGTGTGTGTTGGGAGTTAATTCCGAAAAGCTTGAGGGAGGAGAGGAGAGCATGCATAGAGGACCTACTCACCATCCTTGCCTACATTTTCTCATCTCCTTTAACAAGGCCTTTTTCTTTTTGTGAGCCACTTTAAACTAGAGTCAGAATGGTGTCTTTCCTTGTAAGGACATATCCTCCAACATTTCACAGATGAAAACCAGAAGACATGTGGCCAAGCAATGTTAAAGTGTGGTCAGGATGGCAAAAGTTACTTATGAAGAAGAACATACCAACTAGGAGAAACTGCAGCAGTTTGCTTTTGCCTGAATCTACTGGGAAGAGCAAGACTTTTCCCCCTCTTGTACCTTCCTCCTGCTGAGTGCAAAATACTTTAGTGCTTTCAACTCACTTTGCAGCAACTGAAGTAAACTGAGGACAAAGTAAGAGGAGGAAAGAGAAACTGGGACATTTTAAAAGCAACTGAAAAAGTGGGGTGGCAGAGCATTAATTAGAACTGTCCCTACCAAATAAGGACAGTTGGACAGTAGGTAGGGAGCTTGGGTTGGGAACAAGGAATGTTGATAGGGTTTCAGGTTTGATAGGGTTTCAGGGGGGGTAGGCTTGCTAGCTCAAGATTATTTCAGGCCCTGAGGTTTCAGGGCCAAAGCCTGAGACCTAGCCATGATCTCTTGTAATTTTACAGGGATCAAGCACTAGTGACTTCATTAAGCATGATACATTAACCATTAACCACAATTCCACAAATGGATCTGAAACATGAGTCACCTATCGCCACCACCTACGACTCCTCGAACGCTTTCATCAGCACTGTCTACGCACAATCCTAAATATACATTGGACTGACTATGTGACGAATGTTGCTGTCCTTGAGCAAGCAGGGATCACCAGCATTGAGGCCATGATATTGAGAACACAGCTGTGCTGGGCAGGGCATGTTTCTAGGATGGAGGATCATCATCTCTCCAAAACAGTACTCTATGGTGAACTCACCACGGGTCAGCGTAAGAGGGGCGCTCCAAAAAAACCAATATAAGGACTCCCTGAAAACAACATCTCAGGCTCAGCCAAATTGATCACCAACAGTGGTCCGCCCTGGCCTCACATCGGGAGGCATGGAGACGCATTATCCACAATGCTGCAGCCTTATTTGAGAACTCATGCCGAACAAGTCTTGAAGAGAAACGACAATGCAGAAAGAATCACAACCCGGAAACATCACCCAAGGAGACCTTCTGCTGTGCTTTCTGCAACCAGACTTGTCTATCTTGGATTGGCCTTTTTAGTCATTAGTGCGCTTGCAGAAAGTGCAGGATAAGTCCTTCCTGAATCTTCGTTTGTGAAGAAAAGCCAGAGAGAGAGACAAATGCTATTGAAAAGAAAAGTATCATGTTTATCAAATGAGGATACACACACACACACACACACACACACATACACACACACATTCTCTTCAAGGCACTGCTGTCATCCTGAGATTCTTCCCCCTTGGTCTGTGTGTGTGGGGAGAGCATAGTGCTATGGTCTTCCCTGTCCCACAGTAGCTATTTACAGGGTTGTTTTTTTTAAAAGCTAATTGTTTCCCTTCAGTTAACCTCACTTTTTTTTTTTACCCTGGGCTGAAACATTAGATTAAAGAGAGAAATATCATTCTTTTGTCCCCAGCCACTAGTTCTGTCTCTAGTCTGATCAGCTGCTAGTTTACAGATTGGACACTCTGGGGTTGTCTATACATCGAGAATACTCCTCATAGAATTCGAGGAGAATATGATTTGTCTAAATGGCATCCCACATCAATCTGCTGTATTTAAAAAGGGGGGCGCAAAACTCCAAAAACTCCACAGGAAAAGCTTTCATGGCTTTCCCCATAGTTTTTAAAAAGCTCTACAGGGAATGTGCATTCTTTCTCACTAGGACAATTGATTCGCTTTGATGTGTTTTCATGATAAGAGAAGAAGTGGAAAGCTCATTGGTCAGACATGTGCAGGTGGTGGAGCTTGCTAACAAGGCAAGCACCCGGAACCATCATGTTGGATTTGTGCTGAGGTGATGAAACAGCCTTTTTTAAAAAAAAAATCTATTTATTTAGGCAGACTATTGCACCTTTGCACCTTAGATATGCTTTTAAAAAAACAAAACTGTTCAGCAGTGGCCACTGGTGGGAATAAAAATGCAAGTAATTCACTTGCACCCGCCATCTTGATTTGCAGGCATGATCATTGGAACAGTGAAAGTGGATAGCCTCACATGCCTGCAATCTTGCCAAAGAACCATTAAGACAAACTGAAGCTGCTGCAAATTGATGTTAGTGTGCATCAATCCACATTTTCCCCCACCTTCGTATAGATAAGCCCTTTGAAACTGGTGAGCCTGGGCCTCCTGCTATCATCTACTCCACATATCTCACTTTCTTCTGGTATGGTAATATGTATGGGAGAGCCAGCATGGTGTAGTGGTTAGAGACTCTGTAGACCAGGGTTTGAATCTCCAGTTAGCCATGGAAACCCACTGGGTGACCTTGAGCAAGTCAAACTCTCAGCCTCGGAGGAAGGCAAAGGTAAACCCCCTCTGAACAAATCTTGCCAAGAAAACCCTGGGTTAGGGCCACCTTAGGGTCAGTATATGTTGGAACACAACAATATGTGTGGGGGATACAGCTGTTATTATTTAGTGGGCCAGATTTGGTTGTGGGACTTCTAGGTGCTGTTCATGAAGGAGGCAGTCACATGAATCACTTAAGAAGGAACTGTCCATGAGTGGAGAGTCAAAGCTGGAAAAGTAGACTACTTCATCTGAGGTGTCCTTCATGTCCACAAGTGGTGGGGTAGGGAGAGAGATAATTATTTTAACAGAATGAAACTTTCTCCATTTTTGTCTGTACTGAGTCAAGAGCCAGACTAGATGTGGTAAGTCTTCATGTTTCAGTGTGGAACTGCTCCCATCTGTGTAAAAAGACAGAAATGAGAGAAGTTAGTTTTAATAGCAGAAGAAGTACATGGGTGAGGGGTGCAGAACCATATCCCACGATTGCTGTCTTGCACACTGTTTTCCACAAACACTTCCCCCCTCCCCACCCCCAGCTACACTCCAGAACGGTGGAGAAAAGTGTTTGGAGAGGCAGGGTGAGGGAAGATAAACTACAAATGGGAAGATATTTCTGCATTTTTCCACAAATCCACCCCTGTTGTACCTTTCCACTTTTCTATGTGACTGGAGGGAGCAGGGCCAGGTTTAAACAATTGAATCTCCCACCATCACCTTTTAGTGTTTGTGGTATATCTTGGTTGTGCCCTGTTTCTAGGATGGAGGACCATCGCCTCCCAAAAATACTACTCTACGGTGAACTCGCCACGGGTCAGCGTAAGAGGGGCGCTCCCAAAAAGCGATACAAAGACTCCCTGAAACAACATCTCAGGCTTGGCCAAATTGATCACCAACAGTGGTCCGCCCTGGCCTCACATCGGGAGGCATGGAGACGCAATATCCACAATGCTGCAGCCTTATTTGAGAACTCACGACGAACAAGTCTTGAAGAGAAACGACAACGCAGAAAGAATCACAACCCAAAAACATCACCCAAGGAGACCTTCTGCTGCGCTTTTTGCAACCGGACTTGTTTATCTCGGATTGGCCTCTTTAGTCATCAGCGCGCTTGCAGAAGGCGCGGGATGAGTCCTTCCTGAATCTTCGTTTGCGAAGAAAAGCCAGAGAGAGAGAGAGAGATATCTTGGTTTCATTAAAGCTTTTGACAAAGTTCTCCATGTTATTCTTGCAGGCAAGCTGGTGAACTGTGGGTTATACAGTGCTACTGTTAGGTGGATTCATAGTTGTTTGGCTGGCCAAATCCAGAGGGTGGTTGCTCTTCATCCAGGAAAGAACCCAGGAGAGAAGTAACTAGTAGGGTACTGCCCTGGACCTGTGTAGTTCAGAATCTTTATAAATAACTGATGATAGAATAGAAGGCATGCTTATCAAATTTGCAGATGACACTAGATTATGTGTGTTGGGAAGGGGATAGTGAATACCCCAAAGGACAGGATCAGAATTTGAAATGACCTTGACACATTGAAGAGCTGAGCCAAAAGAAAAAAAAGAGAAAAAAGAAAGAGCATTTCAACAGAGATAAATGTAAGCTACTACATCTAGGCAGGAAAAATGAAATGTACAAATATAGGCTGAGTGACACCTGGCTTGAAAGCAGTACATATGAAAAAAAAAAATCTATGGGTCTTAGTAGACCACAAGCTAAACATGAAGCAAAAGTGTGATGCAGCAGTCAAAAAAGCCAATGCAATTCTAGGCTATTGTCAACAGGAGAATAGTGTCCAGACTGAATGAAGTTGTAGTGCCACTGTATTCTGCTTTGGCCAGGCCTCATCTGGCATACTGTGTCTAGTTCTGGGCACCACAGTTCAGAAGAATATTGACAAGCTGGACCATGTCTACAGTAGGGTGATCAAGAAGGAGTTGAATACGTTCGGCTTGGAGAAGAGAAGGTTAAGAGGTGGCATGATTTGTTGTTGTTGTGTGCCTTCAAGTTGTTTCTGACTTATGGCAACCCTAAGGCAAACCTATTGTGTGTGTTTTTTCTTGGCAAAATTTGTTCAGAGTCTGGCTCTCTGTGACATGCTGACCATCAGTGACATAATAGTCATCTTTAAATATCTCAAGGGATGTTATGTAGAAGCTGGAATAAGCTTGTTTTCTGTTGCTCCGGAGACTAGAACAGGAATCAGTGGATTCAAATTAACAAGTAAAGAGATTCCTTCTAAACATTGGGAAGAAATTCTTTACTGTAAGAATTGTTTGACAATGGAATAGAGTGCCTCAGATGGTGGTGGACTCTCCACAACTTTGGAGGCCTTTAAACAGAAGTTGGATGGATATCTTTCATAAATGCTTTTGTTGTGTATTCCTGCATTGCAGAGGGTTGGAACAGAGACCCTTGCAGCCCCTTCCAATTGTAAGATTCTGTGATTCTATGATATTAGGAAGTGATGTTATATCAAAATTTTACACCACTTAGGACCAGCATCCTGTCAAGGACATATGCAAAGCATAGGACTTTATTAGATGGAGCTGTAATAGTGGAATTACGATGTGATAGTATCACAAACTGGTTCCCATTATCACATGAGGTCATTGTGCTCCCATGGTCCGTGTGTGCTCCACCCATCAATTAGATGTAACTTTTCACTGATGGGCAAAGCTGTCAATAGCCCTCAATATTGTTCTTTTTGCTGTATTGACAAGTGAGCAATAATCATGTCCCGCTGTAATCGCACAAGTCCAGCATGAATGGGCAGTCCTCTTCTCCCCCTCCCTTTTCCCAATGATAATACATTATTGAACTTCCGGGGGAGAATATGAAGAGGACCTATAGGACATTCTTTTAATCAACTGTCACCTTTTCTTGGTACCTTTTTCTTTTTGTCTAAGTGTTTATTTGTGAATTTCTTTGGTTATTTATTTGTTTTTGGTGTGTTTAAGTGAAGTTTCTTACAAGAACAGCTGAAATCTTGCCCATGCAAAATCCAGGAAGTAAGAGAAAATTGTTCTTAAAGGCAGATGCTCCAGCCAGCAGGAAACATTAATATTCTGTGTTTAGAAGGCAGTGCGAAGACAAGTGTTACAATAGTGCAAGCTGAAATCCCATTCTTAAACCGCTAGTGGTGGCCGTGCGATAATTCCATGGCAGTAGTATTGTGTGATTACTACAACATTTGATACTTACTGTAATAGAATCATAGAATCATAGAGTAGGAAGAGATCACAAGGGCCATCCAGTCCAACAACCTGCCATGCAGGAATACACAATCAAAGCATTTCTGACAGACGGCCATCCAGCCTCTGTTTAAAAACTTCCAAAGAAGGAGACTCCACCATACTCAGAGGCAGTGCATTCTACTGCCAAACAGCTCTTACTGTCAGGAAGTTCTTCCTAATGTTTAGATGGAGTCTCTTTTCCTGAAGTTTGAACCCATTGGTCAGTGTCCTAGTCTCTGGAGCAGCAGAAAACAAGCTTGCTCCATCCTCAGTATGACAGCCCTTCAAATATTTAAACATGGCTATCATGTCACCTCTCAACTTTCTCTTCTCTGGACTAATCATGCCCAGCTCTCTAAGCCGTTCCCCAGAGGGCATGGCTTCCAGACCTCCCAAAGACATTTTGCTGCCTGAGGCAGGAAAGAACATCAGACCACCAAATTGATGTGCATGATATCAAAGCCAGCCAATGTTTAGGTGGAATCTCTTTTCCTGTAGTTTGAATCCATCTCATAGGCCTTGGTTTCCAGACCTCCCACCATCCTGGTCACCCTCCTCTGGAAACATTCCAGCTTGCCCATATCCTTCTTGACTTGTGGTGCCCAGAACTGGACAAAGTATTCCAGGTGAGGTCTGGCCAAAGCAGAATAGAGTGGCACTATTACTTCCCTTGATCTAGACATCATACTCCTATTAATGTAGCCTAGAATTGCATTGGCTTTTTTAGCTGCTGCATCACACTGCTGACTCATGTTCAGCTTGTGGTCGACTAAGACTCGTAGATTCATAGGTTTTCTGTGATATTTTTCTGGGCTGTGAGGCTGTGTTCTGGAAGAGTTTATTCCTGAGGTTTCACCTGCATCTGTGGATCCTAGATCCCTTTCGCATGTACTAATGCCACTATTTTTCCGCTTTCCTCAGTTGCAGAATTACAGCATTTTTAGATGCTCGTGTGATAAATTCCATAGACTCACCCTAATAATAATAATAATAATAATAATAAAATTTATTTATATCCCGCCCCTCTGCAAGCAATCGGGGCGGCTTACAATGATAAAATGGTAGACAGTATAAAACAACCCAAAATCCCTCCCTCCCCTTAAAACATTATTAAATTAATACAAGTTAAAATCAATACAAGTTAAAATCAATATGTAATACAATATGTTAAATACCCTTTTAAGCAGGCAGCATCTGTTAGGAGATCCAAAAGCAACCTCCAGAGGGGGTTCCTGAGGCCGGGGTTAGCTATTCCGGAAAAGCCTGCCCGAAGAGAACCGTCTTGACAGCCTTTTTAAAGCTGTCTAGTGATGTCAATAGGCGGATCTCGTCGGGCAGGCCGTTCCACAATTTGGGGGCGACAGCCGAGAAAGCCCTCTGGGAGGTAGTCGCCAGCCTAGGTCTTTGTGGCTGCAACAAATTCCTCCCAGAGGACCGGAGAGCGCGGGGAGGATTATAAGGGAGAAGGCGGTCCCTGAGATAGCTTGGACCCAAGCCATTTAGGGCTTTTACCTTAAGCCTATATATTGGTCATTCTGGAGGTTGGCATTCACTTCCACCCTCTGCAATGACTGAAGTCCTCTGCCTCCAGGACTCACAGTTTTGCTGCGATAGCCCACAGAACATCTGTGGAGCCTAGGGCTGGTGCACTGGGAGCTGTAGCAGAGTTCTGCCTACCTGGGGAACTCTTATGTGGCACTGGACAGGGATGGATCTTGTCCTGGGTAAGCTGCTACTTAGGACTTTTTCAAATGGGGAATAAAACCCCCACCGAGGTCAGGAGGAGGACGGTGCTATCTTGCTTACAGCGCTCCATTTCAGACGACTCCATCCTCCTCCCGACCTTCCCCCATGCTTCCTCCATGCCGGGGGAGCGAGAAACGCACCGCTTTTTCTTGACGGGGGTTCTCCGATAATAAAAGCAGCATGTTTCTCTTGGCACGGGTGAAGGTTGGGAGGAGGATGGCATCATATGAAACAGAGCACTGTAAGCGAGACAACACCGTCCTCCTCCCGACCTCGGCGGGGGTTTTATTCCCCATTTGAAAAAGTCCTTATAATGGGAAACATCCCATTAAACATGATATTCACCAAACTGGTGAGAAAGTTTGGTTGTATGGAGTATAGAAGCATTGTGAACAGCTTTGTTGGTGATTTATCATGGGCACAGACAGTTGTTGTGCTTGTCTTCCACCTAGTGGTAAAAATGAGCATTTTGGACAGTAGAAACATATAGTCCTTGACTCGAATAAGGACATAACGGCTTTGCACTATGAATATTTATCAGTTTTGTACAGTATTAAATTTCATGGCATTCATCCTTCTCCAAAGAATCCTGGGAGTTGTAGCATGGGTGAGTCAGCTGAAGGTTTCTTGTCAGTTTCTAAACAGTGGTTTCTTAATATGTGTATATGGAATTGTGATTTTTACATATGACACTGTACATTGTTGCCCCCTTTGCATTTTTTGTATGTGGAAAATCCTACATGTGGAACAACAGTTGCTATCCACAGATGATCAGGACAAGGAAAATAGGATTTTCAATTCCAAGGGTATTAAAAGAGCTGGCAAATGTAATCTCAGAACCATTGGCAATAATCTTTCAGAACTCATGGAGAACAAGAGAAGTCCCAGCAGACTGGAGGAGGGGAAACATTGTCCCCATCTTCAAAAAGGGGGAAAAAGAGGATCCCAACAATTATCGTCCAGTTGGTCTGACATCAATACCAGGGAAGATTCTAGAGCAGATCATTAGACAGAAAGTCTGTGAACATTTAGAAGGCGTTGCCATAATCACAAAAAGTCAACATGGGTTTCAGAGAAACAAGTCATGCCAGACTAGTATGATCTCTTTTTTTGATAAAATTTCCAGGTTGGTAGATGAAGGGAACGCTGTGGATATCACATACCTTGATTTCAGTAAGGCCTTTGACAAGGTTCCCCATGACATTCTTGCAAACAAGCTTGTAAAATGTGGGCTAGACAAGTTAAATGTTAAATGGATTTGTGATTGGTTGAGCGGCCGAACCCAAAGGGTGCTCAGCAGTGGCTCCTCTTCATCTTGGAAAGATGTGACCAGTGGGGTGCCACAGGGTTTTGTCCTGGGCCCAGTGCTAGTCAACATTTTAATCAATGACTTATAGAATCATAGAATGGATGATGGAATTAGGGGCAGACTTATCAAATTTGCAGATGACACCAAATTAGGAGGAGTAGTTAATACTCTAGAGGGACAGGATCAAAATTCAAAATGACCTGGATAGACTGGAGAGCTGGGCCAAAGATAACAAAATGAAATTCAATACGGAGAAATGTAAGGTACTGCACTTAGGGCGGAAAAACGAAATGCATGGATACAGGATGGGGGAGACCTGGCTGAACAAGACTACATGCGAAAGGGATCTAGGTGTCCTGGTAGACCACAAGTTGAACATGAGTCAACAGTGTGATATGGCAGCTAAAAAGGCCAATGCGATTTTGGGCTGCATCAATAGAAGTATAATGTCTAGATCAAGGGAAGTAATAGTGCCACTGCCTTGGTCAGGCCTCACCTAGAATACTGTGTCCAGTTCTGGGCACCATGATTCAAAAAGGATATTGACAAATTAGAGTGCGTCCAGAGGAGGGTGACTAAAATGGTGAAAGGTCTGGAAACCATGCCTTATGAAGAAAGATTTAGGGAGCTGGGTATGTTTAGCCTGGAAAAAAGATGGTTAAGGGGCAATATGATAGCCCTGTTTAAGTATCTGAAGGGGTGTCACATTGAGGATGGAGCAAGCTTGTTTTCTGCTGCTCCAGAGACTAGAACACGGAGCAATGGATGCAAACTCCAGGAACAGTGATTCCACCTCAACATTAGGAGGAACTTTCTGACAGTAAGAGCTGTTCGGCAGTAGAATGCACTGCCTCTGAGTATGGTGGAGTCTCCTTCTTTGGAGGTTTTTAAACAGAGGCTGGATGGTCAGGGATGCTTTTATCGTGATTTCCTGCATGGCAGGGGGTTGGACTGGATGGCCCTTGTGGTCTCTTCCAACTCTACAATTCTATGAATCTATGATCCTAGGATGTCTTCCTAATAGGGTGGGCATGTGTGTCCTTTACAAAGGACACTCCTCTATTTCAACGGATATCAGGGGCTGTTCCTCTCTTTGAAGGCAACCTCTGTTTGAAGGATTCTCCATGCCAAGTCTGGTTTGAAGGACCAAAGCCCTGAAATTGTCCACCAGTACTTAGCAACTGAAGATCCAATTCAGCAGAAGGTCCACTGGTCAACTGGATCAAGCGATCCAGTAATCCATCACTTTATTTATATCCCACCTTTCTCCAAAAGTAGGACTCAAGGTGTTTTGAATCCCATTTGGGAGAAAAGTGGGATAATAAATAAATAAATACAGCTTTACTTTTTAATTATTATTTTATTTTTCTTAAAGAGTCTTACATTAGTTCACATTATGCATTGCAGTTCTCATTGTATATCTAAGTTTGAAATTCAAAATATCATAACGTAGTTTCCAAAAAAGAAAATATCACAATAAAATATTTTTAAAATAAAATAGCATTAGTCTTGTTTCTTATAAGTCAACTTATACATAGGTTCACTGCTTCAACACTTCCTTAAATGTAACTATATCTAAATAAAGATTTAAAGAATGATAAGAGATAAAAGTAAAACTACATATAGCTAAAAACATATAAAGAGTTAAGTTTTAAATACTGCAATATTAAATAATCTATAGAATTAAAACCATATAAAACATTAGTCTAAAAGCACAGATTAAGAACAGCATATTGCTATAATAAGAAACCTATTATATAAATCAATCAATTCCCAAATGCACACTGGAATAGAAAAGTCTTCACTTGATGGCAGAAAGACAGCAAGGAGGAAGCTAGCCTAACTTTCCAAAGAAGGGGGTTCCCAGAGTGTAGGGGCAGCCACAGAGAAAATTTAATTATTTTTAAATGTGCATCTATATAAATAGATTGACAGAATTTCCCAGCAAAGCTACATCCTCTTTTCTCTTCCTGTTTGGTGATGTGTAAGTGGCTGTACTATTGCCTAACATTATTGTCTGTTTCCCAAAATGTGTGCAATGCATTATTTCATTGTTGTGTGTTTGATGACTTGATCAGACAAAGCAGAAAGACCTTGGTATTTTGAGGTGTTGGAGTTCTTTTCATGTTTCATCTGACATGGCTCTTTCACGCATGCCTCAGTTGATGAAAATGCACGTATGAACAAGGCTTTAGACTTCCTAGGTCCCAACAGAGGTCGCTGTAAACAACATCATCTTTGCTTGTTTAGGAAGCCATGAACTGGAACAGATGCAGCTCATTTTGGAGACCATCCCTGTTTTCCATGAAGAGGACAAAGAAGAACTGCTCAGAGTCATGCCGACATTTGTCAATAGCACCTGGGAGGTGAAGAAGCCCTTGCGGAAGCTGCTTCCAGAAGTGAACAGCCAAGGTACAGTGGTTTCTGTGTCATAAGCATCAAACTCAATGGAAATTAGATTAGATCATTTCTGTGCATCAGCTATATATTTTATCTTCAGCCAACTAGCAGTTAGGTGTGTATGTTTTTAAAAGTATTACATTCTGGTCCTAGTGGATAGCCCTATTCAGTCCTGTCAAAGGGCTTTTCACAAGGATGGGGCCACCACAGAAAAGACTGTGTTTCTTGTCCTCATCAATATAATGGACCTTTGGCCTTCCATGTGTTTTGGACTTCAATACCCCCAAAACTCCAGCCAGCATGACCAATGGCAAAGATTCTGAAAGTGGCAAAGATTCTGGGAAAACATCTGGAAGGCCAACAGTTGAGAACTACTAGTCTAGGTCATGAGTAGGCAAGTTGCTGTTCTGGAGTGCTGGTCCCACAATCGCTGACCACTGGCTATGCTAGCTGGAGCTGATGGAAGTTGTAATCAAAAATTGTGAGGGTACCATGTTTCATACTCTTAGGAGTAAGTGAATTGGATGTTGCAGTGCTGCTAAAGTTAAGCAGAGGTGGATCTGGTCACACCTCGAGTTGGGAGACAATTGGGAAGCCCATGTAAAGTAAGAGCCAGTGTTATGTAGCAGTTACCATATCAAAATAAAACTAGGGAGACCCATCCCCACTTAGCCATGAAGCTCACAAGGTGACCTTTGGCCTACCACCATCAGTGATGGAACCCCTATTCAGTTTGACCCTATAATACCAACCTTAGGTCACCTATCCCTCATCTTGCCCTTTTACACTTAAGATCCCTCCCTGGATCTTATACTTTAGCCTCAAGGTAACCACTATTTTGAACAAGTAGGTGGGCTGATCAGTAGTAAAGCATGACCAATTGTCCTTTTTAATTATTAATTTAACACCTTTAGACAGAGATTTATTTTATAACAAATAAAATAAGCATCTAGCCTTAGGCTGGTTCTATACATAGTACACAGTAACACCTTAGTTTCAGACACAGAAACACTTCTCCCTTGAAGTCTCAACACTCTCAGATTCCATCAAACCCTATTCAGATCTCTGTTCCTCTCTTCTTAATTTGGACCTGGAGAGAAATTTCTTTTCTCCATGCTATGATTACCTCTGAATGGGTTTGCTTGCTTGAACTTAAAAAATAAAGCTTTTTTTCTACTTTTCCTTAAAAAAAAAAGGTATGCAACAGTAGAAAATAAATAAATAAGCAGACATCATAATAAGGACTTTTTCAGACACCCCTTACCGTGCAAGAAGCCTCCGTAACAGTAACGAAGCTGCTGTGCAGCAGGGGGTCTGTTTTGGACGCCGCTGTCCCTCTCTTGGCATTGTCCGTGACTGTTCCGGGTAAGATTGAGGGTGGCTGCACCATTTTTTATTCACGGACAACTTCCGTGAGTAAAAAATGGCGTGGCCGCCCTCAATCCTACCCGGAACAGCCACGGACAATGCCGAGAGAAGGCGGCATCCGAAACGGGGCCCCTGCCGCTTCTTGCGTTGTAAGGGGTGTCTGAAAAAGTCCTAAGAAGCCTCCCTGCTTATACATTAAAAGCCTGCATAAACAAAAAGGAATTTGCCTGCTGGTGAAAGGAGAGCAGGGTAGCAGAGGGGTTGGCTCTCTTAGGCTGCAGCTTTAAACACACCTGCCTAGGAGCAAGCCCCTTATAATTCAGTGGTATTACCCCCTGGGGGCTTGCCTAAATATCCTAAACGCACCAAATCCTGCCTGATCTTGGAAGCTAAGCAGGGTCAGCACTGGTTTGTACTTGGATGGGAGACTGCCAAGGAATGCCAGATGCTGTAGGCTATGTGGCTTACCGCACTCCAAAGAAAAGCGGCAATGCAGCAGGAACGATCCATCTTCCTTGGTTCCTTACCGCATGATGTCGGAGTTTTTCCGGTGTTCTTTTGTTCTGGTCCCATGGGGGACTGAAGTAAAACCGTGTCTTTTTGCTAACAGGTTTTTCCACTTAGCAAAAAGTCACAGCTTTACCTTAGTCCCAGAAGGGACCAGAATAAAAGAAAGCCGATGTCATGTGGTAAGGCAGCAGAGAAGATGGAATGTTCCTGCTGCTTTGGTGCTTTTCTTTGAAGTGCGGTAAGCCCCTATATTTCAGAAGAAGGAACTGGCAAAACCACCTCTGAGTATTCCTTGCCTAAACAAACCCTATGAAATTCATGGGGTCGCCATAAATTGACAGATGACCCGAAGGTCCACACACATAAGAAATGCATAGGATTATACTGTATTACTAAATATACTCTCATATTTACTTGGGAATAAGCCCCAACACAGTGGATCTTATTTCTGAGGAAGCATGCATTGGATTATACTCCCTGGCTCTGTTTAGCTATCGCTACTGTGGGTCCTGCCCTATTTTTAAGAATGCTAACATCTGTAGGACTCAGTATCCTTCCAAAGCATGTATGTCATTCTCATTAAACATAATTAGAGTTCTACTTTGAATCAAGGACAATTACACCCCATAATTAAATAGAGATAGAGCTTTAGAGGTTAAGTCATCTGATTTCAGAGAGTGTTCTTATTGTGCCTATAATGGTCCCATGAAACTCTCCATTTAGGAAACAGATCTGCTCTTGCCTACATACAGCTGGCCTGATTATTCATCTGCCCCTTGCAGCTATCGATTTTCTGGAGAAGATACTGACATTCAATCCCATGGACAGGCTGACTGCTGAGATGGGTCTGCAGCATCCTTATATGAGCCCATATTACTGTCCTGAGGATGAGCCCATTTCTCAGCATCCTTTCCGCATTGAAGATGAGATTGATGATATTTTGCTGATGGAAGCCAACCAAAGCCAGATGTCTAACTGGGAGAGGTACATTTATCTATTAGTCTGAGTATTATCAGAACTCTATGGGCATACAGAAGGTGAATTCAAGAGCAGAGTTCCATTTCTCTGAGAATCTCAGGGCTCCTTTCTTTTAAAGCTTCTAATCCTTATAGATGCTAAGATTGAAAGTCTATGGCAAAGCCTCAGAAGCCAAAGGAGTTGTTGGGCAATATTTCCAGTGGTTAGGAAGTGGGCTTTTCCTTCTCTGTGACTAACAAAAACAGAGTAAATTTCACCAAATAGTAAATGGCGTCAACTGCTGTAGGCAACATGAGGTAAATTATGAAAATATGTCTTATCTTCATTATCTGTGATTGTCACAGTATTGACCTTTATGCTTGGATTTCTGTAGTACAGAATTCCAGATATTGTTTCCTGTTCAACATGGAGAACAAATACCGTAGCAATGAGACTCCAATTCATACAAGGCATGGCACCATATGGTACTGTTTAGCCAAAGTTGCTGTCACCACCTAGGATGGGACAACAGGATTCATGAGCCTTGGCAAGGTTCTAGCCCTCAAAGCTGCATAGCTAGGCTTGAAGCTTTGGGGGCAAAGCCTAGAAAAAGATCTAAAGCCAGAGCATGAATATAATAAAAGTTCAGTAGCTAATACTTGGGCTTGGATGCTCTGCATAATTCTCAGACATTCTCCAAGACCAGCAGTCATTCCAAATATGCTAATACATGCAGGTTTGCTTAATGAATTACTGTAATTAAACTCATGCAGGTCACAGAATTGTTTCTTTTGATCTGAAGTGAGGAGACCCTAGTTTCTAGGATCAAATTCCTGCTTACCTGTAAAACTCTGTGTGACCTTAGGTCAGCCAGCATCTTTTTTGCATCTTGCTAGACTTAAATGAGTATATAATGGTGAAAGGGGAAGGAGCTCCCTGTACTCCTTGGAAGAAAGATAGAAGTTAAAAATATAATGAGTTAATATTTATTGCTCTCGTATGCCATTGATTTGCATGGGCCATAACAGAGAACAGGAGCAAAAGAAGGCAGTTTCCTACTCCAATAATTGTGTTTATTTGAAGTATCTGTTTATTGCCTCTCAGCCCCCTAGGCAATGCACAAAACAAATTGAAAGAGATAAAACATTTTTTAAAAATAATATCAAACCACTTTTTAAACATCATTTAAAAAAACACACACAATTAAAACAAAAGCCAATGGTGGCTTTAAGGACCAAAGGCAATTTAGAACAATACCATCTGGCTGTGTTCCAGAAGCCCAGTAGAGATCGAGTCAGTCTGACTTTTCTTGGGAAGAAATTCCACAACTTGAGGGGCTACTACAAAAAAAGCCTTGTCTCATGAACTCACCAGCTTAGTATCTTGGGGTGACATGCAACAGGTCCCCCACTGAAGACGCTGAATTCCAGGCAGGCTCATACAGAAGAATGTGGCCTTTCAGATATCCTGGCCTCAAGCCATTTTGGGGTTTGCAGGTCAGAACCAGCACCTAGAGCTGGACGGTATGAGGGTCCTGCTTGTGGCCTTCTCATAGACAGACTATTATGGGAACAGAAAGCTGAACTAGATGGATCTTTGATTCTTCTTATGTTTATATTCACGCTTCACTGTAGAATTCAAAGACATAGGGCCTTACCGCACTCCAAAGAAAAGTTGTAAGGGAGCAGGAACATTCTGTTTTCTGCACTGCCTTACTGCTTGATGTCAACATTTTTTCATTCCAGTCCCATGAAGGGCTGAGGTAAAACCATATATTTTTGCTAACCGGAAAAAAAATTAGCAAAAATACACGGTTTTACCTCGGTTCTCCATGGGACCAGAATGGCAGAAGACCAGAAGAATGATGACATCATGTAGTAAGGCAGCGTGGAAAATGAAACATTCCTGCTGTGTTGCTGCATTTCTTCAGAGTGCGGTAATTCTCTTAGCTGTGTTAGTCTGGAATATCAGTAAGCAAGGGGATCTTGTTATCACCTTTGAGACTGAGAGAAAGAAATTGTAGCATAAGCTTTTGTAGACTTGCATCTGAGTCTCCATGCATTTGAGGAAGTAGACCAAGTCTATGAAAACTTAAGCTACAACTTCTTTCTCTCAATTAGTACTCTTTCAAATGTGGGGGGGAGGACCCAAGCAGATCAGGAGAAGAACTGGGCTGTCGCGTTTACAGAGTCCCATTTCAGACAGCCCTGTCCTCCTCCGTCCTCCTCCCGACCTGCTCCTGACCTTCCCCCATGCTGTAGGCGCCACTTTTTATTGATGGAGGTTTTGCATCCATAAAAAATGGTGTCCACAGCACGGGGGAAGGTCAGGAGGAGGACAGAAGAAGTCTGCATCATCTGAAATGGGGTCTGTAAGTGCAACCCCCATTCTTCTCCCGACCTTCTTGGGGACTTTCCCCTCCCCCCATTTAAATAAGTTTTCTGTCTTAAATGTGCTACAAAATCCCCTTGCTTACTTCACTGTTGAAGTAGTGAGGACCAAATAAATCAGAAGAATTCTTACTGTTGTAATAGTTAATATCATCTTCAGATACCATACTCCTGTTGTACCTGGCCATCAGAAGTTACAAGGGGAATGAATGATCAGGGAGAGAGGGCTTATCTTTAGTGGCAACCTTTCTGTTGCCCCCGTAGCTATCCCTAAAGACACTGTGGGCCTCCTGTGAAGAACTTTTAAGCACCAGGTTAGGTCCCTGTATATGTCCAGGCTCTTGAACCATCCCTGCTGTGATTGTGTGGTGTCAAGTTATCTTCATGCTTTGTTTTTGTTGTTTTAAGTGCTTAGCTGTAGCTTTTGTTGTTGTTTTAAAGACTAACTCTGGAGATTCTTTACCCTGGATATACTTTTTAAAGTGAGCTACCTGCAAAATTATAGGAAAGATGAGGCAAGATTAAAATGTACAGTATCTGTACATTTGAAATAATAATATTAATTGAATAATTTCATAATAATTGGATAATTTCATAATAATTGAAATAATTAATTAAAGAAGAGGCCCCCACATGTTAAGGAGATTGGGTGACTGGCATATGAAATGTTTACCAGTATGTCTAACACTGTTGTCTTTTTCAAACAAATAGGTATCAAGTAAGCTTGTCTTCAGATGTGGAATGGAAGCATGAGAAGTGTCACGAGTTGGATGAGGTACAACGTGATCCCCGAGCAGGATCAGAATCCATTGCTGAGGAAGCTCAAGTGGATCCCCGCAAATATTCCCAAAGCAGCTCAGAGAGATTCCTGGAGCAGTCACATTCTTCCATGGACCGAGCTTTCGAAGGGGATTATGGGCGATCATGTGATTACAAAGTGGGGTCGCCTTCCTACTTAGACAAGCTGCTATGGAGGGACAGCAAGCTCCACCATTATTCAGAGCCCAAACTCATCTTGGACTTGTCCCACTGGAAAAGAGCATCTATTACACCCACGGCAGAGTTAGCTTTGGAAGAGGAGCCTTCTAACCTTTTCTTAGAGATAGCCCAGTGGGTGACAAGTACACAGACGGGGCTTGATTGCCCTAATACCGTTCCAGAGATTCAAGAACGGAGTTTGCCATCTTCACCTCACCATCTCCAAAGAGAATCCAAGGAGGTTGCCAGCCAAAGTGACCCTCAGTTTGATTTGGATGTCTTTATTTCCAGGGCACTGAAACTTTGCACGAAGCCCGAGGATCTTCCAGACAACAAGCTCAAGGACATAAACGGTGCATGTCTAGCAGAACACCCAAAGGAGATTGTACAGACAGAGGTGTATCATAAAGAGAGATGGTAAAAATGCCCCCCCCAAAGGAAACAAAACAAAAAGGAACCAGGCTTCTGGTAATCTCCTTAAAAAATCTTCCATCTTTATGAGCTACTTACCCAATGATGAATAACAGCCAAGATTTTATTACAAACCGAATACGTTGGCTTCTTATCCAGTGCTATTGAAATGCCTTCATGCTAAGGGCAAGCACAAACCAAGATCCCCTTTTGAGGCCTTGGAAGTAAACCTAAAGGGAGTCCTGGGGGGTGAACGAAATGTATGGATTCTTACGCTGCCTTAACAGTCTTGCCTTCCCTCTAGGGGGCATGTGTTGGACATCAGCCTCCAGTGCAGAGAAGTCTGGTGTACAAAAGATGCCAATTTTACAGAAGGGGGTCAACTCACTTCTGCTTTGAGAGGCAGGAAGGTTTGAGGAGCCCTCCTTCAGGCACCCCTGTTCCTTAGTAAGATCACAACCCATGTTTGATATGGCTCTTTCCCATGTATTTTCAGTTTTTCCTCCACAACATTTTTAAGGCAGGCCAGTACTACTGTATCGACATTATAGATTGGAGCTGGAGCTGAGAGATTGTGGCTAGAGCCTCCCTTTGCCTAACAGTAGGGCTGGACCCAGAGATGCATGCTTTGCATGGAGAAGGTTCTAGCTTCTATTCCTTCCAACTTCAGTTAGAAGAGTTCAGTTACTAAATGAGAGAAAATAACTTCTGCTTGAGATAATGAAGAGTCACTGCCAGTCAGAGTGGACTGCTCTGGGTTAGCTAAAGAAATAGTCAAAAGGGAGATTTCAACACTCTACCCAAAGTTTTTGGGCAGAGAACTCATTGACCCTGGACCTCATTGTGCAATTCCACTTGTGCAGTTTCAATTGTGCAAGCAGTTTCATATTTTGGGAACTTGCACAGTACAGCATCCTATGAGGCAGGGGTGAGCAAAGTGGGTTTGCTCCCCAAATCATCTCCAGCCACCCTCTAGGAGGTGTTGGGGGCATTCTCACCATGCTTTGCCCCTCTGGGCCATTTTTGGCCCAGGAGAGGTCTTTTTAAAGAACAGGAACTGACTCTTAGTTTATTTCCTATTGTAGAAAAAGGCCTCTCCTTGGCCTAAAATGGCCTAGGGAGACATAAATGTGTCAAAAATGCCATCTCAAGAGTACATGCAATCAAGACTACATGGGGTCATGGAGGTAAAAACAAATTTAGATTTTTTTGTGGGGGTGTGTGCAGTGGGGTTGCAGCTCTCCAAGGTCTTATGGGGGGTCTAATGTGACCCCCTCACTATCAACAGTTCTTCACCCTTGCTATATGTTCTTGTGCAGGAGTTTTTGCATATTTTCCTGGTTTTGCAGCAGACGTCTCTGCTTGCACAATGGTGCAATTCAGTGTAAATACGTCAGTGAGGGTTTTTTCATTCCACCAGCGTGATATTGGATTTAGGTTATTGAAACCAGTGGATGGGAAAGTGCATGATGCAGCAACCTTATTGAAGCTAGGCTAAGTATCTGAATAATAGATCACCTAGGATGCCCATACATGCTGCTCTTAAGTTGATGATGGAAGAAAGTCAGGATATAAATGATACAACTTAATTATTGAAAGCTACCCTATGCCCAACAGATATGGCCTGTGCAAAAGACATAATGGAAAGATAAAGTATTGTGGCACCTGGATTTGAAAATCATTAGATTCAAAGTTTCATTCTCATAGGACTTTTTCGGACAATGTAAAAATAACGCTAGCAGCGTCGCCAGGTTGCGACGCTGCAGCGCAAGAGGGCGTCAGTTTCGTACGACGCTCCTTCCCAGCGGTACTGTTGCAGTACTGCTGGGACAACGATCGTGAGTAAAATATGATGTTAGAAGCAAAAATATCACGGTCAAATGTCCCAGCGGTACTGCAACAGTACCGCTGGGAAGGAGCGTTGTACCAAACTGACGCCCTCTAGCGCTGCAGCGTCGCAACCTGGCGACGCTGCTAGCGTTATTTTTACATTGTCCGAAAAAGTCCATAGAAATCTAAACTCGGACCGAGGCACAAATTGCAAAGAACAACAC
Source organism: Gambelia wislizenii (assembly GCA_030847615.1). NCBI lineage: Eukaryota > Metazoa > Chordata > Lepidosauria > Squamata > Crotaphytidae > Gambelia > Gambelia wislizenii. The sequence goes on along the minus strand of JAUMIR010000002.1, from coordinate 429,576,029 downwards.
TGAGATATGTAATCTATGGTTCCCCCCCTTTCTTTTCTGGTTACATTTTTCAATCAAAGCAAGAATCTGGTCACAAGATTCAGAGCTGTAAGAATTCTAAGCTTACATTCTTCCATTTTTTCCCCTGGATATTGATATTGCCAGTTATGTATCTTGTTGGATTTAGGAAGGAAACGAGCCTTTATCTGAACAGAGGCAATGTCCTGCACATGTGTCTTAGGGCTGAAAATGTAGCTAGGGATCCTGCCAAGTCCTGATCGTATTACCATCCCTCTTGCCCCTGGATTCATTAGATGTGAATATAACTTGATTGTATGTGGATACATTGTGAATGGCTTGGATTACTCAGCATTAGGCAGTCATATGCACAAAATCTGATGGCCCATATATTGTCCTGTGTTGGATTTGGACACATTGTACAACAGGCAGGGGCAACATTGTGTTTTCTATTGAGGGCCACATATGCTCAGGCCAGTTTGTAATGGAACATCATATCCAGTGGTGGACAGAGCATGAGCCAAAAATAGATGCATCCTCTCTTCCTTCTCCTCTTTCTTTGTTTCTGCATCCTTCTCTCTCTTATTTTCTTCCTCTTCCTTCCCATTTAGTAGGTGTTGGTGAAGGAACCAACTGCAATGTGAAGTTGAAGGCTTTCACAACCAGCATCCATAGATTTTCCTTGGGTTTTTTTCTGGGCTGTGGGGCCTTTTTCCGGAAGAGTTTTTTTCCAGGCTGTGAGGCCATGTTCCAGAACACGGCCTCATAGCCCGGAAAAAAAACCAAGGAAAATCTATAGAAACAACTGCACTTCCAGAAACCTGGCCTAATGTAAGAGGGCTTGTGTATGATCAGTCCAGGGGCCAAGGGTTACTCACTTGTGGTGTAAAATTGTATCAGGCTTTAGCAAAGATGGGGCTCTAGGTTCTCAGCTTCCAGCTCCAAGAGGAGCTGTCTATCAGTCAAAATGAGTCAGAAGCAGAGCGTAGAAAAGTTGCTTTTTAGACAATAACTAGCAATGGGGGTTGGAGGGATTCTTGGAGCTGTAATTCAGAAGAGTAACTTTTCCAGTTTTTTTTACCACAAGCAGGTATGTGGTCTAGGATGGTCAAGGACTGATATACCAAAGAAGCAAATGCCAGAAGTGCCACAGATGAGTGCTGTCAAAGCCAAGCAGGGTTCAAGATCAAAGGCAGAAATCAGAGAAAGGAAGTATACGTTACTTTGTGGCAGAAGAAACAAATTACTTGGATTGAGGAGAAGGCCTAGTGTTATAGGGCAGGAATTGCCCCTAAGGGTCATGTGGCATTAAACATACATTTCCATCATGCCATCCAGAGTACCCTTGAACTTCTCTGGTCTTGGGAACTACAGAGAGCTGGTCCCTGGTTAGTACTTGGATGGAAGATCACCAAGCAGTACCAGGAATCTCCAGATAGGGTTCAAACCCTGGAGAGCCTTTGCTGCCAGTAAGAATTGACCACACTGGATTAGAAGGACCAGTGTTTTGATTTGGTATAAAGTGGCTCCCTGTGTTCTTTGGTCAGCTGAGTGGATGTAGTATAGTATTGTAGCCTTGGGGTGGAGACGTTTAGGCTTAAGGCTGAATCCAGTATTCCTGAAGTCTCAGTCTAGCCTGCTAGGGTTCACCAGTTGGATGCCCACACACCCCTTCCTCATGACACCACTGTTGGGCAGTTTCCTATCTTTTGTATAATGTCTTTCTACCCAACCACCTATTCTAAAAGGGTGAAACACATCTCCTACGGCTTACCTTACAGGTGGACAGACTCAGGGGTTGTCTATACAAGGCCAAAAGAAACGGATTGTTCTGCATTAAAGACAACTTGCAGTAGCTGTGATTTGTCTTAATGGGTTTTTTTTGAGGGGGGGTTAGGTAAATTGCAGGCATGTGAAGCTATCCGTGCAAACAGGCATGCCTGCGAGTCAAGATGGTGGGTGCGAGAGAATTACTTGTGTTTTTATTCTCACCATTGCTGCTACCAAACAGTATTTTTTTAAAAAAAAGCATATCTAAGGTGTAAATGTGTGATATTTCACCTTAACAGAAAAGCAAGCAAACAAACAAACCCAAACCTCCATTTTATTGCATTAGCTCTCACCCACTAAGGCGAAAAAAACATGGCTGTTCCAGGCACTTGCTGTGTTAGCAAGCCCCACCTCCAATGCTCATCTGGCCAATCAGCTTTCAGCTTCTGCTCCCTTGGGAAAGTGAATCAATTTGGTCACTTTTCCCAACGAGCAGGAATGCGCATCTCCCCCACTGTTTTTTAAAACTCTGGGAAAAGCCACGAAGGCTTTTCATGCAGAGTATATGGCATATTTAAACCCCCCCTCCTTCCAAATACAGCAGTACGATGTGGGATGCCATTAAGACCGGTTGTATTCTCCACGCATTCCGTGAGGAGTATGTTTGCCATTTAGACAACCCCTCAGTGAAGGAAGCCATAGCCTTGAGTCTGCAAGACCTGAGCAGGGCTGTTGATAACAGAGTAACTTGGAGGCCTTCCATTCATGGGGTTGCCATAAGTTGAAGTTGACTTGATAGCAATTAACAACAACAACAACAACAAATAACAGCAATGCTTAGTTGTTAGTAGTAAGAGCTATGCTGGTAATTCAGGACTCACCTTTTAACCTCTGGCCCTGCCTGCTGCTGCAATGTGGATCTCATGATGAACCTCCCTGAAGGAGAATTTGTCCCTTGGGATGAAACCGTTTCCCTACCCTTGGCTTACCTGCTCCGCCTGAAATGCAGGGCTCAGTTTTGCAGACTAGCAGTGAAGAAAGAGTGCTAGCGAAGCTTCCAGGAGTTAACCTCAGTTCTAGATGCCTCTCAGCGCCTTACAAGTATTGAAAGTAGGTCATATTTTTGCCTTAAAGTTCATCAAGAGGAGTTAATTCTTTTTCATGTATCTCACTAAGTCCAATCTCAAAAGGAAAATGAAAAAGGATGCAAAATTCTTAAAGTGAAATTTGATCTGTGAAATGCTGCCAAATTTTGAACTTATGTGGATTTTTCCCCCCAAATCAATCACTGAACCAATTGTTCAGTGTCAGTAATTAAGCCAAGGGCTTGAATGTTCATTATGATCCCTTGTGCATAGATCATGGAAAGTAAGTCCTGGAAAGGGATTATAATAGAGGTCACCACCATCCCGTATCTGTGGGGATACGTTCTTGGACTTACTGTTTATAAGTGAAACTGTGGATAATAGCAAATCCTATTAAAATAAAGGACGTCCAATAGAAACATACCATAGAGTTATGTTGGAAGACCTAGCGATTCCTAGGGAGAACACCTGTCTGGACATTTCCCAATGCAACTCTATAGTACGTGCCCCTATTTTTTCAGCTGTGACTAACTGAAACCACAGATATTGGTTCCGTGGACAGGGGTGTGGGGGGCAACCTGTACTTTTTGCTTTAGGACCAGTGGCTCTAGATCATATATTTAAAGAAGAAAATTACACTATTGAGTATTTCCCAGGTTAGCCAAGTTTGGACTTCAGCTTCTCCCCCCCCCCACACACACACAGTTGTTTTGCACTGAAGTGTCCTTGTAAGGTAAAGGAATGAACATGAATTTCAAAGAAATGTTGTAAATAAATAAATATACACACAAATAGCTGTGCTATAGGCTCTGTTTTCATTCACATTTTTGAGCACCTTACCAATTAATTGATCAAGTTTAATTTATATCTTGTAAAAATGTTATATAATTCTTTTAAATCTGCCTGTTCAATTTTTTAAAGGTTGAAAATATGTAAATAGTACATGCTTTTTGTTCAAGGGATTATGCCATTTTTTCCCTCTTGAAGTGGAAAAGGTAACCTATTTATTACTTAACTTTTAAAAGGCTCATATTACTGTTGCCACTTCTATTACTGAGGTGATACCTTTTAGTAAGTATGTTCAAAATGAAGCTTTTGGGTTCCATGGGACTTTCTTAAAATTCATACTGCATTTTGACAACTGGTGGATCCTAACAGAAGATATAATGCACTGTGAAAAAGAAACATAGAATGCAAGCTGAAGGAGGAAAACTCCTATGTAATGTGTGTTATTTAATGCTAGTAACTAACCAAGGTTTCTAGCATTGGGAAGCTTTAGAATTTAGCTTGAAAATTTAGCTTTGAGGCATGGATTGTATTTGTAACATTTGGTATGGGGGGAAATCAAAGCTCTGGTCTTCATAGCTAAACTCCGTGTTGGCTGTGTGGGTGTAATACAGTCTTAGATGAAGAACAACAACAACAAAAAAGTCTTGTGGCACCTTAAGGACTAGCGAGTCTTATTGACTGAAGGTTTGTGGATGCCAACCTACTTCATCAGATTGCGGAAAAGTTTTGAGCAGAGCTTAGAAAGTCACTTTTGGGGACTACAGCTCCCAAAATTTCCCAGCCAGCATGGTCACTTTCAGGTGTTTAGGCTATTATCTAGAAGAGGTAAAATGAAAGAACCAGAAACAATTGCTCCAACAAATGATATAGCTCAGCAAAAAGTGTGCCACTTTCTTGATTTGATTTCAGACACACTGTGGGGGTGGGAGATTTCTCTCAGTTTGGCTCAATGAAGGTATGATTTCCTTTACCTATGCAGAAAAAATCCAGTTTAGAAAAGTAACCCTAGGGATTCTGTAAGGTGTAGTCCAAAAAAGCTTATTTTTCCAAGCTCATTGTAGAACTTAGATACAGTATGTATTTCTGCCTACAAAATGCATAAAAAGTAGTTTCTGTATTGATTGATCTAGAGCTCACACTGCCTTTGTGACTTTTCTGTGTGCACATTTCTGGTTTAATGGACATTCAGCCATTTAATTCCAGTTTCACTTCTTTGATAAAAATGAAGATGGTCCAAGAGGAGAAAGCAATTGCATTCTTGATGTGCCTGATGTTTTTTCTTGCCATTTCCTCCCCTTCTGCTCACCTGAATGCTCTCATTTGTCAGAATTCTTGTCTAAGGTTGACATGGCTAGATACCTGCCAACGTTCCCCCACCACCCTGCAGGGGGGCTGCTTCCTTCCCACCTGAATTGTGTGGCCCTGCGGCATGTTGTCATTGCCACCGCTAGTTCATCTGCTTTTTCTGAGCATGCAAACAAAAACAGAATTTGTGAAAACTCCTTTTTTTTTTTTTTAACTACAGCTCCTCCATGCAGCATAAGCTCTGGACAGGAATGAAGTAAGAGATTCTGGTACTCCAGACAAGTAATGTTTCTACCCTTGTTCTTTTTGCATGGGGAAAGAATGGAGGTGAGGTGGAGGTAGAATCCTTGACTTGCTTTGGACTCTCCCTCTGGGTCGTTTTGTGAGTTGGAGGCATGTTCTGAAAGCATGTTCCCTCTAGTCTGGAAGCCTGCCAACCTGTGAGAGACCATGCAGACCACCAAACCACATACGACAATCTGCTGGAGCTAGAGAAACCTCCTGGTTTTCTGCCTCATGAGGAACTGCAAAATTAAGGGGATTGCCAAGGAGGACACAATTTGACCAATAGTTTCCATGTCAGGAGTTCAAGGAATCTGCTCTGGCTTTTCTTTTGGATTTTCAAAGAGCTATCCAAGTGATGTGCCTATTGTGGGAACAGAGTTCAGCATCTTCAAGAGCTGCTTTAAAGGATGAAGAAAACACCAGAATGGACTCACCACATTCCTGACATGGAAACCACAGGCTGCCCCGATTGGATTACATTTACATCCTTTCTTCCAAGAAGCTCAAGGTTGCAATGAGCATACAGGTGTCACCGACACTCCTCTTCCACTGTTGTAGTAGACGCTCTCTCTGATAAGTTAGAAAGTGTTAATGCTCTATCCCCTTAAAACAGGGACAGGAATCATGCAGCCCTCCAGCTGTTGTTGGACTGTAGCTCCCTGCATTTCTCACCATTGGATATGCTAGTGAAGACTTGTGGTCCAACAACATCTGGAGGGCCTCATGAGGCCCACTCCTAGCTTAAATCTGGTTTCTAGAGTAGACCCATTAATCAATTTGAATAGAATAGGAATGTAATTGAGACATTCTATTGATTCATGGTGTCTAGTCCACTGGTTGTTAGTATTGAGTTCTCAGGATAATTTGGACTTCAGCTTCCAGAATCCCCAATCAGCATGGCAAGTAGTAATGGCTTGTTGGAATTAAAGTCCAAAACATTTGTAGGACCAAAGACAGAGCCCACTAGTCTACTCTGTTTGGAACTAGCAACTGGATTTAGACATTAGGCTACAGTCCTGTGGTTCCTGGAAGTGTTATAGCAGAAGACCTCTCCCTCCAAGCCCTTGCAGAAAGCTCATCAACTCCCAGCTCTTCAGGATCAGAGGAGGCAAAAAAAAGGGGGGAGGGGGCAGGGGGATATGTTTGTGGTACAGGCAGGTGAGGAGGAAACACTAAGGTTCCCAATACCCAAAAGCACCTGCATCCAGAGTGAAATTATTTACAGTAGGAGGGAAGCAGGTTAAAAAGAAAACCCAACAAGGAAGTGAAGGAGAGAAAAACATGAACACCTTTTTTCTGCACAAGGCATTGGGTAGTCTTACAAGCTACCACAGTAGCATGATAGGATTGCCCTGCTCATTTTTCAGTCTTGGGGGAAAAACAAACAAACCCTAGAACACTTAAAATATATCTGAAGCATGAGACTGAACAACAAAATACATTGAGTGTATAAGATCTAAACTTTGAATTCACATGCTAAAATTCTAAATCTATTAGTAATATTGTTTCAGCTCCAAACATCATCTTATCTAGCCAGAAGCACTTGGCTTTCAAACTTAATGTATGCCTTCATAGACTCATAGAATTGTAGAGTTGGAAGAGACCACGAGGGCCATCCATATGGAGTTTTTATATTGTAAGCCGCCCCGATTGTGTTGCAGAGGGGCGGGATAGAAATAAAATATTATTATTATTATTATTATTATTATCCAGTCCAACCCCCTGCCATGAAGGAAATCGCGACCAAAGCATCCCTGACAGATGGCTATCCAGCCTCTGCTTAAAGACCTCCAAGGAAGGAGACCCTACCACACGCCGAGGGAGTGTGGTAGAATCATAGAACTGCAGAGTTGGAAGAGACCATGAGGGCCATCCAGTCCAACCACCTGCCACGCAGGAAATCACGATCAAAGCATCCCCGACAGATGGCCATCCAGCCTCTGTTTAAAGACCTCCAAGGAAGGAGACCCCACCACGCTCCGTCTTTTTTCCAGGCTAAACATACCCAGCTCCCTAAGTCTCTCCTCATAAGGCATGGTTTCCAGACCTTTCACCATTTTAGTCGCCCTCCTCTGGACACGCTCCAATTTGTCAATATCCTTTTTGAATTGTGGTGCCCAGAACTGGACACACTATTCTAGGTGAGGTCTGACCAAGGCAGAATAGAGCGACACTATTACTTCCCTTGATCTGGACACGATACTTCTATTGATGCAGCCCAAAATTGCATTGGCCTTTTTAGCTGCCGCATCACACTGTTGACTCATGTTCAACTTGTGGTCTACTAGGACTCCTAGATCCCTTTCGCACGTAGTCTCATTCAGCCAGGTCTCCCCCATCCTATATCTATGCATTTCATTTTTTCGCCCTAAGTGCAGTACCTTACACTTCTCCGTATTGAATTTCATTTTGTTAGCTTTGGCTCAGCTCTCCAGTTTATCCAGGTCATCTTGAATTTTGATCCTGTCCTCCAGGGTATTAGCTACTCCTCCTAATTTGGTGTCATCTGCAAATTTGATAAGTATGCCCCTAATTCCCTCATCCAAGTCGTTGATAAAGATGTTGAATAGCACTGGGCCCAGGACAGAACCCTGTGGCACCCCATTGGTCACATCTTTCCAAAACGAAAAGCAGCCACTGCTGAGCACCCTTTGGGTTTGGCCGGTCAACCAATTACAAATCCATTGAACTGTTAACTTGTCTAGCTCACATTTTTAGCCCACATAACTTGTCTAGCCCATCAGATCTAAAATAGCTGACCCCTTGTTGCCTCTTCCACCTTTTGGACAATGAAATTGTCTTCCGGGCAAGTAAGGAATTTGCTAGACCTTGAAGTTTTGGTTGAGTTAGATTTCCAGCAAATATCAGGATAGTTGAAGTCACCCATCACTACTACATCTCTCCTTTCTGCATGTGTGGTTATCTGTTCTAGAAAGGCATCATCCAATTCCTCCATCTGACTTGGGGGTCTGTAGTAGAGTCCCACAATAACATCCCTGTTGTTTTCCTCCCCTTTAATTTTTATCCAGATGATTTCCACCTGGCTTCCAGTATTGATGTCATGGATCTTTTCACTGGTGTAAATATCCCTTGAATGTATAAAAATGTCAAAGGCTGGTGGGAGTTGAAGGGCTATAATAACTGAAATAACTGATTATAATCCTCACATTTATTTATTTATTTTATAGCATTTATATTCTCTTTCCCTTAAAAGTCATGCTTCTAGACAGCTCTAAGCCCCTTAGCTTTGAAAATGCCTCCCTCTTTATTTATCTCAGAACATATCTATAGTACACTATCAAATTATAAAAGTTTTACACCACTTTACATTTGCATTTGGTTGGCCAATAAAGGTATCACTTTTTTGTGGATTTTGGATTTTGTTTTGCTGCATGGCCACATGACTACCGCTCATGGCTTCTTCCAAATTAGGCTGAGAATTGTAGCTGGATAAATTTGGATACAGGCACTTTTGTTTAGATCTTCAGTGCTGACATATCTGCATTTTCTTCTCTATAAACTGGTTACAAGGGCCTTAAATACCGTTAAAGCACTAGATTCCCATCTGATCTTGGAAGCTAAGCAGGGTTAGCCCTGGTTAGTACTTGGATGGGAGACCACCAATGAATCCAGGTACTGTAGGCTACATTTCAGAGGAAGGAACTGGCAAAAACACCCCTGAGTATTTCTTGCCTAAGAAATTCATAGGGGTGCCATAAGTTGGCAGGCAACTTTAAGGCACACACACACACACACACACACACGCTGGTTACAACACTCTAGTATCCAGCTTAATTGGGAGGGGGAAATATATTACATGAGCTCAAACTTCTCACCTGTTTGAGTACATGGCTTGAGTGTGAAAACCAGAATTTGAAAATGTACTTTGTTTAAAAAAAAAAAAAAAGCAATTAGTTTCTATTGCAATTCCCCAACTAGTTTGTTACCATTATAGTTCCTTTTAAAAAATAATGTCTTTTCAAAGGTGACTAACTAGTTACTGTCTAGATACTCTAAAAATCAGAACACTGCAGAATCCTGGCTTGTGGTGCAAAACATACCACATAGAATCATAGAGTTGTAGAGTTTGGAATTGCTCTCAAGAGCCATCTAGTCCAATCCCCTGTCAATGCAGGATAGCTAGTGCTAAAGCATGTCTGACACAGAAGACAATCCAACCTTTGTTTTAAATAAAACCTTCAATGAAGCGGGCAGGGTCTGACAGCTTTGTGAACAGTTCATGCCACTGCTGGGCATGGGGAATTCTTAATCTTTAGTTAAGGTCTCATTTCTTACAATTTAAATCTGTTGGTCTGGGTCTTATTCTCTGGAGCAACAGAAAACAAACTTATATGTGAGAGTCCTTCAGGGCTTTCTCCAGATTAAACATACCCAAGTCCCTGAACTGTTCCTCATAGGAATTAGATTTACTTGGTCACTCCCTGACCATCTTCCCGATATCCTTCTTAAATTGTAGTGCCCAGAACTGGACACATCACTCCAACTGAGGTCTGACCAAAGTGAAATAGAGTGGTACTGTAACCTCTCTTGATTGGGACACTACACTTTTCTTGACATAACCTGAACTGCATTAGCTTTCTTTGCTGCCACATCTTACTGTTGATCCATATGTAACTTTTGGTCTATTAAGACCTCTTGATCCTTTTCTGTTGCCAAGCTAGATATCACCCATCCTGTATTTCTTGCTTTATGACTATCCCTGTCAAAAAACTATTTTGTTTTGGACTAGTTCTTCACTTTCTTAAATTAATCCTAAATTCTGATTCTATCTTCTGAAGTTTTAGCTAATCTTCCCTGTTTGCAAACATCTATACATTTGATGAGCACCTCCTCTATTTTGTTATGCAAGTGATTTATAAAGATGTTGAAAAATATAGTGTCCAGACACCCCATTTGTCAATTATCTTCAAGATGATGAGGGACCATTGATGAGCACTCCAGCAATTTATACTCCAGAATAAAAGTAACTAGAACAATTGCAGCTCAAGAGGAGTTAAGTTATCCTTCATTGCATTACAATTGTAATGGAACTTTTGCTACTATTGCAAAAACAGATTACTTGCAAGTATCTCATTTATAAGTAGTTATTTCAAAGCTCTATTTAAAACACACTGTCTACTGTCTGTACACAGACATGTGGAATACCGATGATAAGCTACCAAATATCTCCTACTGAACTGACCAATTTCTCTAAAATATAGCAGTGCACCAGTGAAAATGATAGCATCTGAAGGCATCTGATCCACCTACTTAAAGCAAAGCAGATCATTTGCTAGTTCAATGCATTCTTTGGAACAGTATGTAAACAGTCTAGGCAAACTTGGATTACATCTATGTCCAAGGCAGAATGGCAGGATATAAATGTATTTTTAGAAAGAGGGAACTATGAGTTGACGTGAGCATTTAGAGAGTGTGGTGTAGTGGTTTGAGTGTTGGGCTAGGACACTGGGAAACCAGGGTTCGCGAATACCCACTCATTCATGGAAACCAACTGGTTGACCTTGGACAAGTCACATTCCTTCAGTGTTGGAGAAAGGCAATGGCAAACTCCCTCTGAACAAAACATGCCAAGAAACCCCCATGATAGGTTTGCCTTATAGTTACCCTAAATTGGAAATGTCTTGGAAATGTTCTTGAAGGCACAGAACAAGAATAACACACATTTAGAATGCTGTTAGCTACCATATCCAGTTACCAATACTTAACATGTGTTGCTCCATTATAAAATTTCTTTGCAACAGTTAAAATACGGCAGAAACTGTATTGCATTTTAAATATTTGCAAGTTTATATCTAGAAATTTGACGTTTTAATATCTAGGATTACTTTGCTGTTAGCTTTGCAATGGGTGCATGGCAAATCTGCTTTGGCTCTAATGTGTCCCTTCAAACCAAAACATAGATCAGTTCATGATTTTGCTTTTGCCATCTTTTGCTGGAGTAGCATGTATAAAGGTATTACACCTTATCATACAAGCTAATATGTTCCTTCCTCTCCTGGAGAAATACTCGGTGGAAAATAAAAATTGCAATTAAAAAAAAAATTAAAAAATGGAAAAAGTCAATATGTATGCATTTCCACCTTTTAAACATACAGTTTGAATGTTATCATAAATATCTTGAAATCATAAATATTTTGAAATCTTACTGCTGTGGCTATGAATGTGAATATGATAACCTTTTTCATTTTTTTAAAACTTTCATTGTGATAAGGAAATTGAGATGGCAGACCAAAAGGAAACCATTACCAACATCTATTTTGTAATACTTGATCATTTTTCATGGGGCTTTATGCCTCTTTTCTTCTAATAATATCAGATCACACTATTTCACAAATTCCAGTATTATCAAAACACTTTTAAAAAGGAGAACAGAAAGCTCTAACTTAACATGTGCTTGTTTTCAGCCAGTTATGAGGCAGGATTTTCTTATGTATCTAAACAACAATAAAGATAATGGAAAAATCCACATCTTCCTCTCCTTCTTACTCTCCGCCTCCCTAACAAACAGTTTCTGTTGGCCAATCAGTTATCTTTGGTATGAACCAGTGATTTCCCCAGTTACAAGGTCAAGAATAACACAGATGCTTCCCTGACAGAGGTAAAGTGCTTGGGAAAATTTTTTAATAATTACACCAATGTACAATAGTAAGTGTAATAATGTCACAATGTTTCCACTTTCCTTATTCACAGAATTACAGCATTTTTAGACATGCATGTAATAATGTCCCTAGACTCATAGAACTGTAGAGTTAGACAGAACCTCAAAATCCAGAGCAGGAATCTACAGCTAAACTGTCTTTTAGCATCAGATTGGTGAAGTGTATAAGCTACTGTTGAAATTGGAAATGGAGGAAGAACTAGTCAAAGACTGTATGATAAAATGGGCTCAAGATTTTGGTTATAACATACAGATAGAACCATGGGAGAAATGTGGTCTAAGGGATTGAAATTTATCTTGTGTTATGATCTTAAAGAGAACTTTTATAAAATGATGTATCAGTGGTATTTCACTCCATAAAAGTTGGCTCAAATGCATAAAGGAGTGGCAAATGTACATATGTTGGAAATGTGAGCAACAAGTGGGGACTTTTTATCATATATGTTGGACCTGTGACAGGGCAAGAAAATATTGGCAGCAAATACATAGTTCAATTCAAAAGATTTTGAAAATGAAACTACAGCTAAAACCACAGTTTTATTAGGACTGTTGGATAACCAGATGATGAAGAAGTATGCCTAGCACCCAGAACTTCCCATACACATAGTATGGACTCTCAGATATTATCAACGAAGAGGACAAAAGAGAACAGTGATTTGCATAAAATTGCACAAGCTAGTTTATATCTAGAGATAAAAACTTAGAAATGATGGCTGGAATTCACAATCACATTTACGAATGTGTAAGCTAGAGCCAAATATTCATAACTGATTGGAATCCATGATCATGAATATGTAGGGACTATAGAAGTCCCCCAGTTCTGACTTACTGGTCAGCAGCCACTATAAGTGATGGGGGTTGGTTTTCCTGTCAATCAGGAAAAAGGAGAGTGGTGTTTCCACCCCACTTCCATGAGTGATCTCTGGTGCAAGGAGGGTTTGGTATATGGATCCTGCTTCTAACTATTGCACTGGAGATGGTTTATAGGAGAGAGGGTTAAAACATCAGTCTGCTGTATTTTGATCCACAGAAGAACAAACCCTATTGTTCACAGCAGCTGCTGCTGCTAGTAAATCAGGATTGGGGGTGATTGGGCTGGGAGACGCTACTCAGCTATGCAGCTAAGATAGTTATATAGCTAAGTAGCTGATCAAGAATACTAGTGAAATTTTCTGATATCAAAAGAACTACAGTACATCTCACTCCATTGGAGAACGCTGTGACAGGAGACCTTTGTGGCTGCTGAATTTGCTGTCCAGGTGTCAACTGTCCCTGATCTTCCTTTTTTTGCAAAACCACAGGATAATTATAATCTGGGAAGAGAGCTTTTCCAAAATAAAAAGTTATAACCATAAATAATAACAAATCATTATATAACTAGGGGAAAAAGAAAAAGAAGAGACAAAACAAAACCCAGCAACACCACTGACCAAGCAACACAAACACAAACAGCCATGTTAGTCTCTTGCAGCATAAAAGGGAGGAAGAAATGGGCAGGGAAAGAAATGTGGCAGCACCTTTAAGGTTTATATCTTAAACTTTATATAAACCTGGGTTTATGCAGACCTGGGTTTATATCCAGCATTTATATAAACCTGGCTTTTATATATCTAGGATTTATAGAAACCTGGCTTTATGTCCATGAAAGCTAATGCGAAAATAAAAACCAGTTAGTCTTAAAGGTGATGCCATATTTATTTTTCTCATCCTCTCTCTTCCTCTTTTTTTATATTGTTTTAAAGCTTATAACTATTCAGAAATGATTGAACAATATACCTTTAACTGTATAATAGTATTAAAAAGATGAAACACCAAATTTCCTCTCTTTGAGCAATGTGTGCATCTGAAGCCAAGACTGCTGCTTCTGTGTTCATCTTCATAATTTAGAAATCTCTCCACATGCATTTCTTTACTTACCTCTGCTGTTTCCCTAGCAAAAGCATTCTGTGAGAAAAGATTTTGGGCAGCAGGATCAATGATGCTGTGAATGACTCAGATCAGGAATCCTTGTCCTCAGAATCAGATGAGGCTGTGCAGTGGCTAGACCAGTGCCTGGATACTGCAATGGGTTGGATGAGGACCAATAAATGGACAATAAATCCTGAAAGATGGAGTCTTTATGGATTAGTGATTGCCAGGTCTGAGAAGTGGGTAACAACATGCTTTGGGTGGGATTGGACTCCCACTGATAGAGCAAGTACTGTCCATCTTTCTGGAATATGCCCAAATCTCTCTCTTGATAGCTCAGAGTGCATGAGGCCAGCCAAATCTGGCCCACCTGCTTCAGACTTTCTTGGGCAAGGGTAATTAGATCACAATAGTTCATGCACTGGTAACATCCTGTTTAGACTACTGTAATGTGTTATATGTGGAGCTGCCTTTAAAGACAAGAGAGGTTACAGCTACTGCAAAATGTAGCAGCTAGTGTTGTTGTTGTTGTTGTATTTATACCTGGCTCTTCAGACACAAAGGTTCTCAGAGCGGCTTACAAATTGTTTAGCAATAGCACTTACACATCTACATCGCTTTATCACACGCTAGGCACTCTCTAAGCAGTTTACAATGTGTTTGTTAATTGCCCCCACAAGCCGGGTAACTCATTTTACCGACCTAGGAAAGGATGGAAGGCTGAGTGAACCTTGGAACCCTTGGGATTGAAATCACAATGTTGTGGCTGCAATACCAGCATTCAACCACTGCACCAGCAGGGCTCCCTAGTGTCACTAAATATGACACCATATGACATCAGTTTTAATGGAACTGAAGGAACAATACATTTTTGGCCCAAGCTCAAGGTGTAGTGATAACTTGCAAGGCTGTAAATAAATTGGGACCTTGGTACTTGAGGGAGTATCTTTCCCTATATATGTCTGAACACTGTGCTCAACACAGGGAGGCCAACCTCTGCGTCCCACCCATAGGACCAATACATTATTTGGAGACATGGGAGACCACCTTCTCTGCTGCACTGCCTGTGCTGTGGAACACCATCCTTTGGCAGACTATTTTCGTTCCACATTAAAACTCAAGACTCATTTCAGTGCCAAGCGTAATCAAGATTTTCATTCTGTCCAGCTGTCCCAACTTGGCAGGGACAATCCTGATTAATTCTCTGTTGGCCCACTTTTTCAGCTGCTTTAAAATGTCCCGGTTTCTCTCCCCTCAGAGTTCAAAGTGCAAAAGTAGTCTGCACTCAATTCACTCATCAGGGGGAGAGGAGAGGAGTTGGAACCTTGCCCTTCCCACTGGCTAAGGCAAATGTAAAGCCCTGCTACCTCTCCTAGCTCATAACTTAAAAACACAACATTAAAATAAATACAGGTGTCCCTTCATATTCGCTGGGGTTTGGTTCCAGGAACACCCCCCCCCCCGTGGATACCAAAATCTGTGACTACTCAAGTCCCATTATATGCAATGGCATAGCAAAATGGTGTCCCTTATAGAAGATGGCAAAATCAAGGTTTGCTTTTTGGATTATTATTTTTTAAAGAATATTTTCAAACCATGAATACTTAAATCCATGGATATCAAATCCGTGGATATGGAGGGACAACTGTACTCCTAAAAAGAATCCCAGTAAATTAGAAATTTTTTTATAAATAACCAGATTATCATATTAAAAATAACTGTTTTTTTTTTTAATCTGTGTAAAAACCTGTTTAAAGCATATCAGGCAAAAATATCTAGAAGACACCACTCCCTAGCCATTAATACTCCGTCAAAAAGCTGCTTGAAAATTTGGGGTCCTTACCCTTTGTCCTTATTTGCATACTTGCCCTGCCCTCAGCCCTATGCAGCATCCTCAGTGCCTCCACTTTTTGCAGCATCCCCTCCAGAATCATCCAATCAGCTGTTTCCTTATCATCTGCATCCCTCGGTGGTCCCTTCAAAGACGCCCCGCCTTACGAGAGCACGCTGATTGGCTGCCTCGGGTCGGCCTATCAGCATATTCAAATCCTTTCCCTTCTCCCTCCCTCGCCTCAACTTTCCGTCCCCCCCCCGCCTCCGGAGAGAGAGGGGTGAAACCGAGCTGCAAAGCACCATTGGCTGAAGGCCGCTATCGGTTGACTACACACCTGCGCTTTTCATTGGCTAAGAGGAGTTGTCACTCACCAGCAATAGCGCCCGCCTCCTGGGTGTCCCTCCCTGCCTCCGCCTTGCGCGCTTCATTCGCCCCTGGGCTCTGATGGAGGAAGGAGGGTTTGGTTTGTGAGGGGAGGGAGCGTTGTGGAATAGCATCCCATTAACACGGCCCTGGAACAAAGAGGTCGAGGTGGCCGCGGCGGCTCCTAGTTTGGTAATGATTGCTTACTTTTATCAAAATGACAGCCTGCGCTTCCTGGGTTGCCATTTATAGCCTTTATTGGATTATTTTTTTTTTTTAATTTTCGTCCTGGTTGTCTTCCTCTTCAATACACCAACTGCCTGGCCTCACTTTGGGATCTTAATTTAGATCTTTGCAGGGGGTGGGTAGTTATTCTATTTCAGACAGTCTGTCCAGTGTAAATACATAATTAAGATATAACCCAAGCTGATATTAATAGTAATAGCCATAGCAATAGACACTGGACGTGTCACCTGTTTAGAATGACATTTTTTACATATGTGAAACTTGATATATCTTTCTACAGATTGTGATTCCTTTTGTCTAGGGCCTAGGCCCTCATACTGGTCGTGGTGCGATTTTGTGTCTCTGAGTAAATAGTAAAGCATCCATGCTTAGGAATGATTGTCATCCCTTGTGGTTTCACTAAAAAAAACAAAATTCAAGTTTCTAACAAACAATTGTTTGTTTGATGAAACAAAAATCTAACAAAAGTTAGATGAGACAAAAAGTGATTTCTCCTGGGGGGCTATACTGTGTGGTTTTTAATTTATTTATTTTTTTTGCTTGCATGTTACTGTGGATTTATTTTCAGATTCCCTGCTATTAAGTGATGGGACAGATTGCATTCTTGCACACTGCTTCCTAATGTCTGGTGCAGTTCTGAAGTATATTAAGAAATGGTCCTGTCTGTCCTTAAATTTTTTATTTGAAGGCGGCAAGTTGAATGAAGTTTGTGTAGAATTTTTTAAAAAATCACACGCTTTTATTCTACTGAGAGTCTACATCAGAAGGCAGGGTTGTGTGAACAAGTTAGAAAACTGAAATCGGTTCAACTTTCAGGTTAAACTGAAGAGCCTTGTTCTTTTAAACTTTAAAAGTAGCCTGGTGATGCAGTTTACTTATTTGTGCATGTCCAGCCCTTATAACTAGCAGTTCTCTGTGTCAGCTCTTGGCCTGAAATGAACTTTTGTCTCAGCCATAACTGCCAGGAAGTGAAACTCAGAAACTAGTAATATTTTGCCACGACTGTTGATTTCTATAAAGCATTTCCCTTTGCAGTAACTGTAACACAGAGCTTGGAAAATACTGTTTTTGACTCCAGCTCTCAGAATCAGCTACCAATAGACAATGGCCCTGCTGGATGGAGGATTGTGGGTTTTAAAGTCCAAAGAAATGACTTTTCCCAAGCTCTGCTTTAACATTTGTAGCGCTGACAAATAACAACCTGGTTGCTTCTGACAAGTGAAGAAGGAAAAAGGAATGTGAGAGACAAAGAAATGGGGGAAATATAGTGCAGTGACCCACAAAAGGAACACCCAAATAATAATCATGTAATGCTGCACAATAATAACTGTGAGTTATCACTCTTATGTGATGTTTGATTTTGATTATTTGCTTGTGGCTCATTGGGATGTAATTTTACATCTCACCTTGAATTGTTGCAAATAACGGCAGAATGTTGGCTGTGGTACACTTGTGCTCCAGTAAAATAGCACCACAGGTATGATGTGTTTTGTGATATGCACAATACCTGCCCAGTTGCTCTTTTGAGGGCAGAGACAAAATGAGTTGCCTTCTTCTAGTTCTGGCCATTTGTCTGTCTAATCCAGATTTTCTACTGCAACCAGCAGTGTCTGTCCAATATTTTCAGTTGGGAGTATTTTCACATGGATTTTCCTTGTTTTTTTTTCTGGGCTGTAAGGCCGTGTTCTGGAATAGTTTCTTTCTGACATTGCGCCTGCATCTGTGGCTGGCATCCTCAGAGAATGGTTGGGTAGGGGTGTGTGTGGAGCTTATATGCTGTGAACCCCTGTTGGGGAGGATATGTAAATTTGTGTAATTGAATGGTTAGTTTCTGGGTATAGAAATGCAAGGCTCGTTAGTGTCTGTTTGGCTAATGGTTCGTTGATGGGCCATTATCTTCTGGGAATCCCCCTGTCACTGGGTGGAATTCTTTTGTAAGTGTTGAGTTTTGATTCTATTGTATTTCAAAACTGGGAGCCAGATTTTGTTTATTTTTAAGGTTTCTTCTTTCCTGTTGAAGTTGTCCAGGTGTTTGTGGATTTCAATAGCTTCTCTGTGCATTCTGACATGATAGGTGTTGGCCTCTGAGAATGCCAGCCACAGATGCCCACGAAACATCAGAAAGAAACTATTCCAGAACACGGCCTCACAGCCTGGAAAAAAACCAAGGAAAATCTATGGATGCTGGCCATGAAAGCCTTCGACTTCATATTTTGACATGACTTGCTATTTAAGCCCCTTCATTAGAGATACAGGGTATTGCACCTCCCTGTAAATACTGTAGTGTGCTGGGGTCTGGATCCCTCCATACAGTGATTAAGTAGTTTCTTCACATATCAGGTATTTTGGATTGTGCTTTTAGAGTATGTTCCTTGGCTCAGTTTGCTGGAGCTATCTGCTAGCTGGTCTTCCTAGTGCTGTGTGCCTTTGCTTCTGCCTCCAGCTTGTGGCCTTTAGATCATGTAGGTTGGTCATTTTGTAGGAAACCTGTGTTGTGGTATTGGGTTCAGACCAGTCAGTCTTACTGCAGGCTTACACACATTTGTGACCAAGCTTTTAAATGCTCATTGCTTATGTACTATGGTGTTCTGTGACTTCATAAAGGACTGTTTTAGAAGTCTGCTTGGGATCTTAAAAACAAGAGTCATCAGACAGCTAACAGGTCACAACAGATCTCTTTGGTGGTTATGAGTTTATTTATGTAAAAACATAGATCCTGCCCTTTTGTGCTTACATACCACTCTGGGCAGCTAACAACAATTAAAACCAAAAGTAAAGTAGAATAAAGTTTTAAAGTGGCAAGAGTATGATAGAAAAGGCAGATACATCAGATAAAATCAAAACATTAAGTGAAATGAACCTGCCTCATCAAACAAGCAGTTGTCTTAACAAGGTTTATGTTATGTGTTGAAAATATGTCAGAGTGTTCAATCTTAGCCTCCCAGAATTCCACAATGTAGACCTTGTTTTTTGTCCCCATTGATAGCATGACCACCATACCTGGGGCCCAGAAACAGGCCTTTTGGGGCCTTTCTTGGAGCAGGTGTGGGGAAAGACTGGTGGGTAGGTTCTTCACACTTTCCTTCTCCTGCAAAAATGCCTTTACAGCTTCTTTTTCTCTAAAAGACAACCTGCGCAAGAGGTATCTTTGGTAAACCATTCTTCTCCGCAGAGTTTTAATTAGGGAGGTATAAGGAAACTGCAATTCTCTCTCAAAAATACACACGCTCCAGATCAACATATTCTCCCATGGCTTGCAAAAACCACAGTACCAGTTCTGTGTTGCGCCTGAATGGCCAGAGACTCAGTTTAGAGAGTGCCAAGAGCATTAATTCCTAACAAGGTCAGACCTGGCCATGGTGACACTTACCGTAGTTACATCTAGATTAGGATACAACAATGGGCTTGGCAGCAGGCTACCTTTGAAAATCCTTTGGAAAACTACAATTGTTCCAGAATGCAAGAGGGAGAATGCTGGCAGGTGGGTGCTCTCACAACTGTAAACACCTATCGGGCAAGGGCCATACAGCTTACTAATTTGTTTCTGGACAGAATTCAAAGTGTTGGTGATGACTTTAAGACGCCTGTCTTAGGTCCAGGACCGTTTAAGCCCCCCGTTCCTGATACCAGCCCATCCATACCTTAAGATATGGGTTGGGTAACTGGTAGTTCTGATGGGGGGCCAAGAACCTCTAGGGGGCCACAGAGAACACCATTCTTCTAAAACACACACAACAACAACATAAAAATGTCACAAGAGTGTGCAAGCTTTTGAATTCTTCGGAACTCTTAATTATAAGTCCACTACTGGTTTTGAAAAATGGGCTTTTGAATGTTAAAGGGGAGTGGGCTGCAGACTATTTTAAAAATAGCCACCAAACATGTATTGCTTTCAATAGGCACACCCTCTACTTTCTAAATAAAGTATCCCACGTCCTTGATATAAGTAGTGGTTTCCATCACAGCTGGGGGAACAAAAGGAGTCCACATATTTTGCTAAGGGTTCCAGAATGGACCCTGACCCAGATACTGTCAGTCTGCCTTTGGGTGGGTGTCCTGGTTTGTGGATTTGGGGCAAAGTATAAAATACGGGACCCTAGGATTTTCTGTCATTAAGTAATCTCCAATAGAATGATCAAGCTAACCTAAGATTACCCCTTTCTGCACCATCAATTTAATAATGTTCTTGATGGAATTGGTGGGGTCTCTTGCTAGAACACGATAATTATTTGTGTCATTTAATTGTCAATAGATTTCAGACTCATAATCACATTTATTCTGAATCACTATCACTCCCCCCTTGTCTGCTGGTTTGATAATAAGGTCTTTTTGAGAAGCCTCCAGGTGTGGTTGGCCTGCAAATGCCATTATTACCACTGGTGGCGCAGTGATTAAATGCCAGTACTGCAAATCACCACATTGCAAGTTAGATCCAGATGGCTCCAAGGTTCACTCAGACTTCCATCCTTTCATAGGTTGGTAAAATGAGTACCCAGCTTGTGGGGGCAATTAGCTAATACACATTGGAAACTGCTTAAAGCAGTGTAGATGTGTAAATTGCTATTGCTTAAAACAATTTGTAAGCCGCTCTGATAGCCTTGTGACTGAACAGCGGGGTATAAATAAATAAATAATTCCCCCCCCCCCTCCAGAAAAGGCTATTCATCCTTTCCTTTGGCCCAAAACAAGGCAGTGAGAAAAGTCTGGAGGTGTCATGGGCCACAAAAAACATCTTGGAGGCCTGCACAAGGTCACACTTTCTGTTTATAAAAAACAGAATCACAGTGGCACAGCTAACTACCTGCAAATGTGCATGCTTGCTCATAACAGTAAAGTAGGTATCCTGGCTTTAGGAGCCACAATGTGATTGTTTGATCTCTTGGTGCCCACTTCATTTTTGTTGTTCTTGTGCAGAGGCAAACAAACCAGGGAGTGATCGTTTGGTGTGAAGGCTGAACCTGGAATTATGGTTCATTGTGCCCAAATAAGCCAGCAACAAGCCATTTTGTAAAGTGGGATTATGATCTCAGATTGCAATCTGTAATGGAAAAAAAAAACACCAACAAAATGTATGGAGGCTCCCCTCCCTGGTTGCTTGGTGATAATATTTTGTTTACCACTGGTGATCAGGCAAGTAATTGACAAGAAGCCAAAACTAAGGGCCGCTTTGGATGTGCAGTTTGAGGTTTCTTTTTGTGTCTCTGTGGTGCTTTTTATCCCACACACAAACAAGTAGGTGAATGGTGTTTTAAAAAGCCTCCTTTTATTATCCCAGTATCTCTAAACTGGAGCAGTATCCAGAGTGGCATATTATTAAAAATGATCACTAATAATTGTACAGGTATGAGAAACCAAGAACTAATTATATAAAACTGCCCTAAAATCTGTTGTTACCTGTTGCTCTTTGTTATGACCTATTTCTTAGGTGGCTTTCAGTTTTGATCAAGATGTTCATTCCTGCATTAAGGTCTCTGTTAGAATCTTCTGGAAAAGCTTTTGCATTTCTTCTCCTCCAGGAAAAAAAACCTGAAGAATTAACTGAGATGAAATCTAATAGGCAGAGGGAAAGAAATGTTCTGTGTCTGTTTAAAACATAGATATAATACTGATTGGTACCCGGAAACTGCCAGTTTAATAAATTATAGCCTGCTTTATCTCTCCTTAAGTGGTGAGCCAATCTAGAGTGTGCCTGTTCTGCCTTGAGCTATTAGGTCCAGTGTTATTTTAATAAGAAGAGAAAGCACTCAAGATTATGATTCAAGTTGTTCAATTCAAGGGAAGATCAAACACTTCTTTATTGTTGTTCCTGATGCCTGTAGATTAAAGGTCTAGTTTTCCCATATGGTGGGCTGTACCACTTTAGACTGTAATTTGGAGGTTCAGTTGAATGTTCCTCCAGTAGAAAAAAAAAGAGCATGTACCAGTCAGAGAGAAAGCTTAGATAGCTAGGAGAAAGGGCCTGCTTTTCTCTGAGATGCTAGTTTTCTATCTGCAGGCAATTCTCAAGGGCAATAGTTTGCCTCCTCCTGACATACTTGTTTTCTGTATGCAAGGGATGATTTCTATAGAGGAGCATTCAGTCTTGGGGTCTTCACCTTTAGTTTAAAATGATAGGGCCCATTTCTGCTTTTGGGCTTGCAGTCTGACTACATTTTCAGACAACACTGTTATAGTATTTCTATTCCACTATATTTGCTATGGCTGCCTCCTGTTGAATCCTGGGATTTGCAGTTTAGGGAGGGGCATTTGCAACTCTCAGCCAGAGAGCTCTTAGGCCTCACTAAACTACAAACCCCAGAATTCCACAGGAGGAAGCCGGAGCAGTTAAAGTGGAATAGTAACACTATAACAGTGTAGTCTGAAAACCTGAATGGCATCATGCAAAAGTGAAAAAGAAGTGGAGAGGAAGGGGTGGGTGTGGAAACCAACTCAGGCAATTGTTTTTCCAGTGGAAACAGTGGGGGAGGGGAAGCAAGAGACAGACATAACTAGGTTGTATCCACACTTCACAGTTTTAGCCATTTGCTACCACTTTTAACTCATGGCTTCATTTAACAGAATCCCAGGATTTGTTGTTTGGTAAGGTACTTGGAATTCTCTAGTACGGTATGTTGTTGTTGTGTACCTTCATGTCATTTATGACTTATGGAGACCCTAAGGCAAACCTATCCTGCGGTTTGCTTGGCAAGATTTCTTCAGAGAGGGTTTGCCTTTGCCTTCCTCTGAGGCTGAGAGAGTGTGACTTTCCCAAGGTCACTCAGCAGGGTTCCATGACTGAGTGAGGATTTGAACCCTGGTCTCCAGAGTCACAGTCCAATGCTCAAACCACTACACCATGTGGGCTCTCTCTAGTATGCTCCCTTGAACTAGACAGCTTTCGAGTCACAAGTTACTCACTACAAATCCCGGGATTCCATATTGCTGTGGCATTTATGTGGAGTGTGAATACACCCCAGGTCTCTGAACAGAACTGATGGAGTGACCATGTGGCGTCTCATGTATCCTTGATGGAATGTCTGCTGTTTGTTGACAGCTGCTGGAGAGGAGAACCAAATGGAGCCATCTTGTCTTCAACTACAGCATGATGCCATGACACTTCCTAGTATAGCAAGTCTGCCTCTGAGAGCCAGAGATAAGGTAGCTGGCAGAGAAGACACGGTTTGTGGGTCAAAGCTAGTGAAGTGCTCACCCCTGTAACAAGTGCTTTGTATGAGGGAGAAAAAAAGACTTGTTTATTGCATTTGGCTCAGTGTGGAGGGTTTCTGCAATTCCAGTTTCTAAATTCAAGCCATTCCCTTATTTGGGATGCTAGTCAGCTTTTTCTTAGAAACTGGTAATTTGTGAGTCACGTAGGCCTGGTGGAACAGACAGATAAATTGTTGTATAAATTGTTGAGTGATCTGCAGACTAATGTTGTGCTCTTATTCCAGTTTGCATCTATGGCCCTGCATTGCCTCCACAACAACATTTAACTGTAGACCCTGCATCAGGTCCTTTTGAGTAGTCAGACCAACCAGCGATGGGGTGATGGATGGGGTTTCCTGCCATGCAGTACGGTATCACAGAGTAACATAACTCCTGTCCTAAGAACTTTACAATTTTCCACTGCTCTCCCAGGGCTGTTTTGCATTGCAGACCTTCATATGATTATCCATACCAGGATTGGGCAACTTTGGCTCTCTAGATGGTTTTGGCCTACAGCTCCTGTTGTTATTATTGTGTGACTTCAAGTAATTCGGACTTATGGTGACCCTAAGGCCGTAAACCCTATCACAAGCTTTATTTGGCAATGTTTGTTTAGAGGGGGGTTGCCTTTGCCTTCCTCTGAAGCTGAGAGAGTATGACTTGCCCAAGTTCACTCAATCAGTTTCCATGGCCGATGGTGGTATAGGCACTGTTTTGTTTGCATAAAATTTAAATGAATAATGAGTAAATATTCTTAGATGCAGCTGCTATAGTAGAATATATGCACAGGGTCTTGCTCATGGAAAGCATTTGCTTCTAGATAAGCACATTTGTCTAGTGCTAATGATGTGTTTGACCTGGCCAGATGCCCCCTGATAAGAGCTTTGCCTGCAGAAACCGACAATCATCCTTATTGCAGGGTTCAGAGAGACACAGGCTTCTCAATGCCAGATATTATTAGCTGGGTGAAGTCAGTATGGGTTGCTTATTGTGAGCTCCTGGACATGCCACTTTTAAACCTTGGGCTTAATTGACGGAAAGTTACTTAGGCAGCCAAAGAAACGGGCATAAAGGAGTTGTTCCTGTCTAAATACCTTAAAGGCACCAGATCCTGTCTGATCTTGGAAGCTAAACAGGTCAGCCCTGGTTATTACTGTACTTAGATGGGAGACTGTCAATGAATACCAGATGTTGTAGGTTATATTTCAGTGGAAGGAACTAGCAAAAACACCTCTGAGTATTCCTTACCTAAGAAAACCCTATAAAATTCATGAGGTCACCATAAGTCAACAGGTAACTTGAAGGCACATACACACACACACAAGAGTTGGTCCTGATACAAGTGATATCTCAGAGCCTTTTCACACTTCAGTATTTATTTTTCTTATCTCCTAACCAATCCCTAAGGTTCAAAGTGGCTTATAAATGACAATCCTTTATCTTTTGGAATGAAAACGCAGAGGAGAAGCAATAGAATTTGCCATCAACAATTCCCAGAGCTTAGACAAGTTACTCTTTGGACTCCTGCTCCCAGAATCCCACAGCTTTGAGGCTGGGGAGAATTCTGAGATGAATAGTCCCCCCCCCCCTCCGCAAATGACTTTCCCAAACTTTGGTTATTTCCACAGAGCCAGAACTTAGGGCCAGTTTGGGCACTATGTTTAGGTTGCTTCAGCCCATCATATGGGGTAGAGTGAAGTCACACTGTCCCTTTCTGCCCACGCCATCTGCGCGTACCTGGAAATGATATGTTTTAAAGTCATTTTGCATTTCTGAGATCCAACATGTGTCAGCTCTAGTGCATGATTTCCTGAGAATACATGCACGAATGAGGCCCACATGGGTTAAATTTTATGCATGTAGTCATACAGTATAGTAGAACTAGGGCTTGCAGAATTGAATTTTTGATTACCAAGCATGAGGATATCCCTTCTCCACCATCACAAGATTTCCTGTTCCCTCTGAGCTTAGCAGCTATCCTCACAATAACTTAGGAAGTGGGGTTTTCCCAACAGCAATATAGGGTTTGGATTTCTCTCTTTTACTGTGCAAATTGGCGGGGTGGCTTGTTTTGAAAATGCACTTAGAATCATAGAATCATAGAATTGTAGAGTTGGAAGAGACCACAAGGGCCATCCAGTCCAACCTCCTGCCATGCAGGAAATCACTATCAAAGCATCCCTGACAGATGGCCATCCAGCCTATGTTTAAAGACCACTGGGCTAGAGAATGCTGGAAAAGGAACAATGCAACCAGATCGTGAGAAGGGTGCTGGCAGGGGGATTACTTAAGACTCATTAACTTTACAAAAGACCTTTACAAAAGACCTTTGTTGATATGGATCCACACAGCGGCTTTCTTCTGAGGTGACTGAGCACCTGCTCTGATAGCCAGACTTCACTGATGCTGTCTGTCTTCACCTGGCTAGTGGAAGGAAGTCTAAGGCGAGGGTATATTTACTCTGCTTTGCACCATGAATTGGACAAGCTCAAAGATATAATCTAAACTGACCTACAAGCCTTTTGTTCATTTGTTGTTGTTGTTTTAGCAAGCAGATAGTCTGCTCCTGGTTCAAACACAAACTCTCTACTTTCTCTTAGCAAGTCTAATCTTTCCCCTGTCTTTCTGCCCTCGTATCTTATTGATCTTTGCCCATGACCTTCGATCCTTCAGATCCACCCCTTGCCTTCCCCCAACTGTTCAAAGGTCTTTTGCTCCTTTAAAAAGGCTCATACACCTTCTTCCTTGCTTCACCTCTTGGCAGGAACAGTTTCCTAAAACCAGACCTTGAGAAAGTGGCCTTTTTGGACTGTGGCACCTAGAACCCCTTAGCTGGTATGCCCACTAGGAGGTTCTGGAAGTTCTAATACAAAAAGTCACTTTTCCAAGTTCTGTTCAGGACACTTGCATGTTTCCCCATCTCACCTCCAAAAATTCATTTTCCCTTCAACCTTTTGACCCAACCCTTTTGTTAGCGTAGCATATTAAATACGTGTAACTGAAATAAATGCTTATTCTTGCCCCACCTGTTTCTTATTTCTCACACCCCATATGTCAGATGTGTAATTGGGAAACTCCTTTGTGCATGGACCTGTCATCTTGCCTTTACTCTGTAAGGTGCTGTGCCAATTCCTTGTAGTGGTTGTGTAATGGTTGTTGTTGTTAACAAGAACAGCAATGATAGTGACTAATCACCCTCATCCCATCGTAGTAGTAGTAGTAGTAGTAGCAGCAGCAGCAGGAGCTCTGGTAGTTCTTTTTTTAAAATTATTTTTATTCATTTTACATAGAATACATAAAATAGAACAACCTGTTCAACAAAAATGACACCATATTTACATACACATCTAAGTCAATATCTAAACAAACATCAACAATAAAAAACTTCCTACTTTCTTTCCAGCAAGTGTTAATATCTACAAAATGATACTCCCCTTTCTCTCTATACCTTAATTCTCTCTGTTTTCCCTTTATTACAATTAGCATTTGGTGCTATTTTTATTCAAAGCTCATTGTTGCTGTTTCTCCCATTTTTTCTCTCACAGTGGAGTGAGACTCTGCCAGTCCTCTATGCTTTTTGTTGTTTTCTTATCATCTAGCATCATTGTCGTTCTGTCCATCTCATACATATCATAAAGCTTCAGCATCCATTCTTCTATTAGTGGTATATTCTGATTTTTCCACTTTTTGGCAAATACTACTCTTGCCACCGTTATCATGTACAAAAGTATCTTACCCCATCTTTCCTGATCTGTTTTATTTATACTGTGTAACATATTCAGTAGATTTTCCTTTGGTTTTTTTTTCGGGCTGTGAGGCCGTGTTCTGGAATAGTTTCTTTCTGACATTTTGCCTGCATCTGTGGTTGGCATCCTCAGAGAATGGTTGGGTAGGTGTGTGTGTGGAGTTTATATGCTGTGAACCCCTGTTGGGGAGTATATGTATATTTGTGTAATTGAATGGTTAGTTTCTGGGTATAGAAATGCAAGGCTCGTTAGTGTCTGTTTGGCTAATGGTTGGTTAATGGGCCATTATCTGCTGGGAATCCCCCTGTCCCTGGGTGGAATTCTTTTGTAAGTGTTGAGTTTTGAGTCTATTGTATTTCAAAACTGGGAGCCAGATTTTGTTTACTTTTAAGGTTTCTTCTTTCTTATTGAAGTTGTCCAGGTGTTTGTGGATTTCAATATGCACAGAACTATCTGTCCATTCTGACATGATAGTTGTTGGCCTAGTCTAGAATATCTGTGTTTTCAAATAGCATTTTGTGTCCAGATTGATTTATAACATGTTCTGCTACTGGTGATTTTTCTGGCTGGCCCAGTCTGCAGTGTCTCTCATGTTCCTTGATTCGTGTTTGTACACTGCGTTTAGTGGTCCCTATGTAAACTTGTCCACAACTGCATGGTATGCGGTAAACTCCTGCAGCTGTGAGAGGGTCTCTTTTGTCCTTCACTAAGTGTAGCATTTCTTGGATTTTTCTGGTTGGTCTATAGATTGTTTGGAGGTTGTGTTTCCTCATCAGTTTCCCTATTTTGTCTGTGATTCCTTTGATGTATGGTAAAAATACCTTCCCTTTGGGTGGCTGTTTTCCTTCTTCATTCCTGTGATTTCTTCTGGGTCTGATCTGGAGTAACCATTAGCCTGTAGGGCCCAATTTAGGTGCCTGAGTTCATCCTCCAGGTAGTGCGGTGCGCAGAGGATGAACCTGGAGGATGAACTCAGGCACCTAAACTGGGACCTACAGGCTAATGGTTACTCCAGATCAGATATAATTCAAATATTGGATCTCCTTCTGAATGGGAGAGGGTCAAAATTAATTTCAAGGACAGTCTCCATTAATTATTGCTTAAATGACTTTCAGTTTAGCCTGTGAGTTCAAAGACTTGCATTTGGAGAGGGCAATAATGGCCAGTTAAGGTTATATTGGGGCCATGTGCTGTAGGAACACAGTTCTTTTGTTCCCGCCTCCTGCAGGATGGGAAAGGCAATCCTGTTCCACAAGTTGTTCATCAGATGGAGGCAGGTAAATTAATCTGTTGGGAGGAGTACCTTCTGTTCATTTTCTAGT
The DNA here is from genome assembly GCA_030847615.1 of Gambelia wislizenii. Taxonomy (NCBI): domain Eukaryota; kingdom Metazoa; phylum Chordata; class Lepidosauria; order Squamata; family Crotaphytidae; genus Gambelia; species Gambelia wislizenii. The sequence continues at coordinate 429,547,515 of JAUMIR010000002.1, read as the reverse complement.
GTGGCTAAATACCTGTGAAGATGTTCATTCTTCACTAATTGATGCCAGCTTCTCAGCAGTAATGCAAAGTGGAATATGCTAATTGCTGTCTGATTGGAAACTAAAGATCAGTGTTGTTTGTACTAAGCACTCACCTGGCTCTGGCTGGGGATGATGGGAATGGTAGGCTAGCATATTGAAGGGTATGAAGTTAAGGAAGGGGTTCCTTGCTAATGGGGAAATGGTCCCCTTTTACTAGTCTGACTCGAGAGCAGTTGTGGACTCAAGGGCTGGTTTACACGGCAGATTTATTGCAGCAACTTACGCTTTAATTCTTTTCCGCATCTGTGCCAGTCAGGTTTTTTTTTTTCTAATTATGCCGCTTTTTCGTTCAGACTTGAAAAAGTGGGCGGGGGGGGGGGCTCCCAAGCAGAGGCAGACTTTATGGGGAAGGGCATAGACCTTCCTTTGAAGCCCTGCATTTTCGAGCTAAAGAAAGACTCATAGACTGCCCAAATAGCAGGGGGGAAGATCAAAGAAGTGGCTCTGTCTCTGTCTCTCTCTAAATCTGCCTGTAAATGAACTCAGTCACTGCCCAAAGCAGAGGGTCAGCAATCTCTCTGCTGAAAGGCATTGCTGCCATGCTGAGGATCCTAAGGTGAACCTATCACAAGTTTTTTCAGCACGATTTGTTTAGTCAGGGTTCACAGACTTGCAAAATAGCAGAGGATTTTTGACTCTCCCTCCCTGGTCCCCCCTCCCTCCCTCTCTCCCTCGCTCTCTCTCGCTCTCTCTCCCTCCCCCAAGCAGAGCTGACAGATGGAAACTTTATGACTGAAAGGTTTTGGGAATCCTTTTTCTTGGCAGACTTGCAAAATAGCAGAGAGAATTTTTCAAAGTTTCCTGAACGCTACTGAACTCAGTACCCCTCTTTTAAACCCGCCCATTGCATCAGAGCAACCAATCACAATGCAGATCTGCTGCAACCCTTAACGGAATGGTAGTTTACACTGCCAATAAAGTGCTACATTGCAAATATACCTACAAAAGTAGCGACATCCCTTGCCATGCTATATTTCGGTGTTTTACCTTCCCCCCTTCTGAATAAGGCGATGCTGTGCTGCAACCCGTGTGAACTATGAGCTATCTTAGCGGTACATTTAGAGGAATATTTGCCCGTGTAAACGACCCATTTGTCAAGTACAGTAGATTTGTATCGTGCATCCAGGAAAGTATCCTTCAAGGGACTTGAATAAAGATCTCATACTGATCCCTAAAGGCACCAGATCATGTCTGAACTTGGAAGGTAAGCAGGGTCAGTCCTGGTTAGCACTTAGATAGGAGATGGCCAACAAAGGCCAGATGCTGTAGGCAATATTTCAGAGGAAGGAACTGACAAAGCCACCTCTGAGTGCCATAAGTTGACAGGTGACTTGAAGGCACATACACACACTGATCTGTAGTTTCTTTACTGAGGCCTTTCAGTATAACTTCAAGGCACTGATTGATTGCTCTGTTAAAACTGAATAAACATAACAGTCCCTTCATCTGTTGATAAGTCCTTTAAAAAATATTAAACGTAGAACATGTTCTGCAGTTTATCTACAGATGGCATAGCTTTTATAAAATGGTTTTACAGTAGGACCACCGTATCCACTGATTCAGTTATCCATGGGACACAAAACAGTACACCTACCATAGAGTCTTCCTAGAAAATGTGTCCTTTCTAGCCATTTTTTAGGTCCTCCAAGGCAACTGTTACAGTATTTTAAACTGGAAGTCTCATTATTTTCAATGGCGCTTGCTATTATCCACAGTTTTTGGTATCCACAGCCCCGCCCTGAACCAATCCTCAGCAGATACGGGGGTCCTACTGTAATACCATTTTTGGCTATAGATCCTGTACTGTTTATTGTTTGTTATCACCACCCACCTGGACCAATTAATTCTAGCAGACTTGCTGGATTTTGTCCACAGACACCTTGTTTACCCCAGAATCTTCCTGTGCAAAGCCACTTGTGTTTCTAATACCAACACAGTTTCCATTGCTTGCGTTGCCAAGCAATGAATGCATAAACTTGGCCACAAGCCACTCTGAACTAGTGATTCAGACTAAAACTATTTTTGGTCTTTGATTTGATTTAAAGCTGAATATGGAGCAGACCTTTGCAGGTGGAAGTCAGATTTGTTATTCAGAAAGCATAATAATAACATTAAACTGGGCAGCTAACTGGACTGAACACAAGGACTAAAAGCGGGGGTTGGAGGGAAGAGCCAGCCAGAGTAGATTCCCACGTTCTTGTCAAAACTTTCCGAAGTAGGTTGAAAGATCTTTAAATCGCTGGCAAGTGATATACACTATAATGTATAATATACGTGGTGTCTTTGCCTTGTGTAATATTGACTAGAATATGATATTTTCCAGCTTCTTAGTTTGTTATTGATTAATATAATGCAATGTCTAGAACATTCATTGCTCATAGAGTTAATTAGTAACCTGAGGCATGGGATACTGAACTATTCGCAAGCTGACTCACGTTCGTTTCTTTTATTAATTGAGCTTTAAATTATTTTGGCTTACATTTGTGTACATTTCTCTTTTGGTTTTTTTCTTGAACCATTTAATCATAATGACATGATAGCTATGTTTAAATATTTGAAGGAATTTCATTTGAGGATGGAGCAAGCTTGTTTTCTGCTGCTCCAGAGACTAGGACACGGAGTAATGGATTCAAACTACAGGAAAAGAGATTCCACCTAAGCATTAGAAAGAACTTCCTGACAGTAAGAACTGTTTGGCAGTGGAATGCGCTGCCTTGTAGTGTGGTGGACTCTCCTTCTTTGGAGTTCTTTAAACAGAGGCTGGATGGCCATCTCTCAGGAGTGCTTTGATTGTTTATTCCTGCAAAGCAGGGGGTTGGACTGGATGGCCTTTGTGGTCTCTTCCAACTTTATGATTCTATGATTCTATAATCATAGAATTGGAAGAGACCACAAGGGCCATCCAGTCCAGCCCCCTGCTTTGCAGGAATACACAGTCAAAGCACTCCTGACAAATGGCCATCTAGCCTCTGTACTGTAATGTACTATGAGATAACACTCATTGCTGACACTGGAGGCGAGTTAAAATTGCATTGACGGTATGGAGAAATCATCACCTTGAGACACCACTTGATCATCCTTGATCTAATGTAGGGATGGGCAAAGTGTGGTCCTGGGATCACATGTGCCGCTCCTCAGATTGTTTTTGTAGCTCTTGACTCTTCGGGACTCCAGGGCTACTTTAGCTGTGGCTCCATTTACCAGGGAGACTTTACCTGTGGATTTGGGAGGAGTTTGGTCTAGATGACTCTTGGGGTTGCATCCAAGACTACTATTCTCTGATTGTGTGAAACACACCCCTTTTTCAAAAAGTAAACGGATCTCTTTATAACTGAAGTATGGGTCTCACCCAATGTAAAGCACTTTTTTCTACATGTACAGCAGCATTCTTTGCACATGTTGCTTTGTAGAGGACAGATTATACAGGTCTCATATTAAAGTTGTTTGTAATCTAAATGGGGCCAGATTCACACTATACAAATAATTCAGGTTGAAACTGGATTATTTGCCATGGCTCCTTCCTATGGAATCCTGGGATTTGTAGTTTGATGAGGTACCAGCACTCTTTGGCAGAGAAGGCCAAAGATCTTGTATAACTATAAATCCCAGGACTCAGTAGGAAGGAGCCGTGGCAAATAACCCAGTTTCAAACTGGATTATTTGCGTAGTGTTGATTTGGCCATAGATAGAGCAAATCAATTGAGGAATCAGTACAGGGGCTAAACAATGAAGAACATGCGATTATTTCAAGTACGGTACATTTATTTTGTTTTAGTTAGATAGCCTCAGCTATCCAATATATGATACAAAAACCAATGAAAAATGAGTTGGACATAGCTCCCACTTTGGAAGAGACCCTTAAGGCCATATAGCAGATGAAAAACGGCAAGGCAGCTGGGATTGATGGAATCCCACCTGAAGTTTGGAAACACGGAGGTCATGCACTCCACGAAAAATTCCACGAATTCCTTGTGAATTGCTGGGGAAAAGGGGAACTGCCATCAGACCTCCGAGATACAGTCATCATCACCCTGTACAAGAAAAAAGGAGCAAAATCTGATTGCTCAAACTATCGAGGCATAACACTGCTCTCTATTGCTGGAAAAATCCTTGCAAGGATACTCCTGAACAGGTTAGTTCCTGCTATTGCAGAAGAACTTCTCCCTGAAAGCCAATGTGGCTTCAGAGCCAATAGGAGTACTACAGACATGGTATTTGCCCTTAGGCAACTGCAAGAAAAATGTAGGGAGCAGAACAAGGGTCTCTATGTAACATATGTCGACCTCACCAAAGCCTTTGACACTGTAAGTAGAAAAGGTCTGTGGCAGATCCTGGAAAGACTAGGATGTCCCCCCAAATTCCTTAAAATGATTATCTTGCTACACGAGGGACAGCATGGTCAAGTCAGATATGGCGATGCTCTTTCAGAGCCCTTTCTAATAACTAATGGAGTGAAGCAAGGTTGTGTTCTTGCACCAACTTTATTTACAATCTTCTTTAGCACGATGCTCCAAAGGGCTATGGCAGAGCTTGAAGAAGACGACGGCATCTATATACGCTACCGTACTGATGGTAGCTTGTTTAACTTAAGCCGTCTGAGGGCTCACACTAAGACTCTAAACTATCTAGTCCGTGAGCTGCTCTTCGCCGATGATGCTGCCCTTGTTGCCCACACAGAAGCAGCTCTGCAGCGCCTAACGACCTGCTTTGCAACAGCTGCAGAGCTGTTTGGGCTAGAAGTCAACCTGAAGAAAACAGAAGTTCTTTACCAGCCTGCACCACAGGACGAACACCACCATCCCCACATTGCCGTTGGCAAATCAGTGCTCAAGTCCGTTCAGCAGTTCACCTACCTGGGAAGCATCATCTCCTCAGATGCCAAGATTGACAAAGAGATCCATCACAGATTAGCAAAGGCATATAGTGCATTTGGAAGACTTCACAAAAGAGTCTGGAGCAATAAACACCTGAGGCAAAGCACAAAAATCAGTGTGTATAGAGCCATCGTACTGTCTATCCTCCTTTATGGATCTGAAACATGGGTCACCTATCACCACCACCTACGACTCCTCGAGCGCTTTCATCAGCGCTGTCTACGCACAATCCTAAATATATACTGGACTGACTATGTGACGAATGTTGCTGTCCTTGAGCAAGCAGGGATCACCAGCATTGAGGCCATGATATTGAGAACACAGCTGCGCTGGGCAGGGCACGTTGCTAGGATGGAGGACCATCGCCTCCCAAAAATACTACTCTACGGTGAACTCGCCACGGGTCAGCGTAAGAGGGGCGCTCCAAAAAAGCGATACAAAGACTCCCTGAAACAACATCTCAGGCTTGGCCAAATTGATCACCAACAGTGGTCCGCCCTGGCCTCACATCGGGAGGCATGGAGACGCACTATCCACAATGCTGCAGCCTTATTTGAGAACTCACGACGAACAAGTCTTGAAGAGAAACGACAACACAGAAAGAATCACAACCCAAAAACATCACCCAAGGAGACCTTCTGCTGTGCTTTTTGCAACCGGACTTGTTTATCTCGGATTGGCCTTTTTAGTCATCAGCGCGCTTGCAGAAAGCGCGGGATGAGTCCTTCCTGAATCTTCGTTTGCGAAGAAAAGCCAGAGAGAGAGAGAGAGAGAGACTTTTGGTCATTGGGATTAATGGGATTTCTGAAGGCAAGGATAACAGTAGATTATTTGCCAGGAAATAATACCCTGTTAGTACTCCTTTGTGACTCTCATCTGTCATTCTCCCACTAGCTTAATGTGATAGAGAGCAAGGTTTTGTTGAGGAGCTTTGCTTGTGGGTGTCCATCCTGGCTAGAAGATCTGAGAGTTCTAGTGCCAAAACAAAACAAAAAAACCACCCTAAACCTTTTCCATGCCCTGGGCTGGATAGATCTTTGGGGTGATTCATCAGGGCTCATTTTATGCTATTATTTGAACTTATAGTGCTGATGCTGAGGCGGTCTGGCACCGTTGTGAGGAAGGGATGCTCTGCTTCACTCAGTCGGTAGCAACGTTCTATTTTAAAAATCAAAACAAATGTGTTCAGTTGCAGCAGAGTACAGTCGGACCCCCATATCTATGGAACCAATGTGGTTTCAGTTATCCACGGGACACAAAACAGGGACACATACCATAGAGTCACACTAGAAAATCCCTAGAGAGGCATGCTCTCTAGGCATCTTCTAGGTCCTCCAGTGCAACTCTCTGGTATGTTTTTACTGGGAGCCCTTTACTTTAATAGGGTTCACTGTTATCCATGGTTTCCAGTAACCGTGGGAAGACCAGGAACCAAACCTCCACGAATACGGGGGTCTGACTGTACAGGATTTCTTTGTAGATGCCAGAATGAAATCTGTGGCCCTCACTATTGATCTGGTGATGACATTTGTGGACTCCTGTTGTGCCTCTTGTACCTGTTAGCTTTCTGTCAGTTAATATGAAGTATTATGGGTTAATTAACCATCAGAGATCCCATTTATCTAGCCGAGTCACCATCAGGTGTAAAGGATAGCACTAATGTTGACTCTTCTTTTTCTTCTGTGGGGCCATTTATATTCCTCTAAGGTGTTTTGTAGGCATATAGGTGCATTTTTAAGGCTGTGCATTATTTAGCCAGTATTTTAAAAAACCTTGGAAGCCCATATGAATCTGCTTGGATCTCTTTATGTTGCCAGGATGAAACAAGGGTGTTCTCTGAATACCATGTAATAACACCTTTTCTTCTTTTTCTAGGAAAACTATACAAAATGTTCTCCCGGTTAAGAATAGCTGCTGCTCCCTGTGTCTTGGCATGCCGTGGTGCACATACAAAAGAAAAAGGCAAGCTCTTGATGCTGAACCCCAGAACAAATAAGGTTAGTTGCATGGATGTATGGCATGCCACATTTTGAAACAATAACAGTGTTATGAACCTTAATGCAGCCTGAAACTGCTACAGAAGTTTTATTTTTCATCTTGAATGTCAAAAAAGACAAAGTAAGGTGGGAGAGCTCTTATGCTGAGCAAAGCCAGAGGGAGCTCATTTAATCTTGGATACATTTATAAACTTAATTGGAAATGCAGCAAAATGGGGACATGTAACAGATTCCCCCTTTTTGCAACATGAGTATAAAGGTTGAGTATCCAAAATGCTTGGGACCAGAAGTGTTTTGGATTTTGGATTTTTTTTTTATTTATTTTGGAATACCTGTACTTGCACATAGGTACATAATAGGATATCTTGGAGATGCAGTCCAAGTATAAACACAAAATTAATTTATGTTTCATATACACATAGCCTGAAGGTAATTTTATACACTTTTTTAAAAAAATTAATATCTTTATTTGCTATATAAAAGAACAAAGTAATTATGACCAAAACAAACATCAAGACAATACCACATACACATACACTACTACAGTTAGACATACATACTACACAAACCCTATTCCCCACTTATCCCTCCCCCGCATTAATTAACACACATATAACAAATAACATTAAAATGACTTCCCGCTTAGTCTTGTCCAGTCCTATAGACCTTTTTGTCCTTACACCTCTTTTAAAACTTATCTTAATATAGATAATAATGTACTATTATTATTGATACCCCCAATCTATTGACAATCATTTCATTACTAACTTTATCATTTATCCATTGTAACCACCTATTATCTATTTAGTATTCCCTATCTATCTGTATCAACAACTATATTTCTATATCAGTTTTCTAAAATTAGTTTTATACAATGCAAATTATCACCATAATTCCCCAATGGATATAGATCACTTAAGAACATTTTCTATTAAATACTTTCGCTTGTTTGTCAAATCCAACTATGCTTAGTTCCCCTTCTCTTAGCTTGGTAAATTCTATAAATAATTTCCATGTTTTAAGATATTTCTCTTTTGAGTTACCTCTTATTAAATTTGTTAACTTATCTAAACGTGCCATTTCCATTATTTTTTCTTTCCAATCCAACAATGTTGGTGTTTCTTTAGTTTTCCATCTCCTTGCAAAATTCATTCTTGCGGCCATGATTAAATAAGTTACCGGGAGTAAATCACGATGTTCTTTTTCCTTCTTATTCTCTAAATTTATCATATTTAATAGATATAATGTGGGTCTTAACCCTATTTCAAGGCCCATAATTTTTTCTGTTTCTTTATTCATTTTGTACCAATACTTTCTCGTCTTTTCGCATTTCCACTATATATGGAAAAAAAGATCCTATTTGAGTTCCGTGTCTCCAGCAAATGTTAGATAATTTTGTATTCATTTTGGCCATTTTAACTGGGGTCATGTACTACCTATGCATCATCTTATAGAAGTTTTCCTTCAAATTGTAACAACACGTGAATTTTAAGCCTCTTTTCCATATGTCTTCCCATTGTACCATATAAATATTATAATTTTTTTGTAATTTTGTGCATCAAACAAAGTTTGTGTACATTAAACCATCAGAAAGGAAAGGTGTCACTATCTCAGCCACCCATGTGGATGATTTTGGAGTATTTCGCATTTGGGACTTCCAGATAAGGGATGCCCAACCTGTACCACGTTAGCCGTGAGTATATTAGAGGGTTTGCGAATTTTTTTTAATTATAAGGGAAGTATATGGTATTCTCTTCACATTTTTTGTATATTGGAATATTTGCATATTCCAATAAAATAATTTCCACATAATGCTTGGAATGTCTTTGAGTGTAACATTGAATATAACCAAAAGTGCTAAATCAGATAAAATTGTTTCAGTCATTTATAACTTTCCTGAAAATTTTCCAGTTCTTCTTTTTGGAAAACCCACCTCACTGGCTGTGCCCATGCGTATCGGTAGAGGTTAACTCATGCGATCTATTTGTCCTCTCTCCAAATTTCCTGTAAAAGTATTATCTGAATGGAGACTTTATATACTGTACTCTATGGAAGGTGGGGTAAGATAGAGCTTTGATGAACTGACTTCCCTCCACCCCAGAAGATTCTGCTGACAGAAGAAATAAGGAATGATAATCTGTGATGAAGAGACACTGGCACTGAGGTCACTGCTGGGTTTATTGTTCAACTTGGCACTTATTGTATTGAAACTGATTGTAAGAGGATTAAGAATGCCAAGTGAAAGTCCGGGCAGATAGATGTGACAGAGTAGCAGGGAGCAGCTAGAGTGCTGAGAGATTGCAGTAAGAAAGGTGATATAAAGGCCAACATACTCTTTTCTCCTTGCAAATGTCTAGCCCTTTCAGTAGTAATATTCATCTATGTACCACATTTTAAAGTTGGATATCCTGGTAAATCCTAAGCTGTCTATCTCGGAGTTACACCTTCAAAGAAGAGGAAACCTCTGAGCATATTTGACTCTCTAAAGAAAACCTAGATAAAATCTGAGATTAGTGCCACAGATCCCCTTTCTTTTATAAGCACAACATGCTTCATAAAAGCTAAAGCCTTGTTCTGTGTGACCATGGATTCAGCCCCCCCCCCCAACCATGGCAGATTGCAGCTCAGGAAATGAAAGGAATTAAAAAGATGCTTAGCTTCACTGAGATCCAATCTTATTTTTTTAAAAAACAAAACAGCCAGGCTTTTATGAGAAGCCATTGGGCATAGTTGGCTGGGTTAATTAGTTGACCATTGGTAAGTAAAACAGGGTCATGTTTTTCTCTTCCTTAGGACACTTACATTAAAGGAGACTTACAAGGGGGGTGGGGAACAGCAGTGGAAGGGTGTTGTTGCCTCCCTGTACTGCTTGTGAGATACCCATCTTCATCTCTTTGGCCACTGTGATAAACAGAATGTTAGACAAGCTAACCCTTTGGTCTGATTCAGCAGAACTGCTGTTGTGTTCTTCTAGGAGTGCAGTGTTTAATTGCTCTGTTAATAAGATTCAATATTCATAAAGAATTATAAACATAATTGGTCTTTCCCATCCCAACTAATTGGGCTGCAGAATACATGTATGTATGTTAAAAATGGATTTTCCAGGTACTTACAAAAACGGGGATGATAAATACTACCTACATAGAGTTTGAAGTAGTGACTTTTTAGGACTACAGCTCCCAGAACCCCCCAGCCAGTGTGGCCACTGGGTGGTGCTGTCTGGGGAGGATTCTTGGAGTTGCAGTCCAAACAAGTCACTTTTCCAAGCTTGGTTTAGGCATGAGTTAGTATTTCCATTCTGTTTTACACGTATGTTCATTCCTAAATCCGTTCCATCCTGTTTCTGCAGCCACTGTGATTTTAACTGAAGCCATTGCTGTTAAAAATACTAAGAGTACATTTGGTTAGCCAAACTGCAGAAAATTCCCCCAGCTGGCTTACTGCAAGGCGGGGTGTTGGGGTGTATATCATTGGTGCACCTGCTGACAGTAGTGATCCAGTGGTGTTCCCCATTGCTAATCCTAGCTCTGCTGTTCCTTCTTGTCATGGCTACCTGTTTGCCTGCCCTGTCTGAGCAAGCAAGCAATGAAAGGAGCAGGAAGAAGGAGCAGTAATCCTGCTGACATTTTGGAAACTACAACTCCCAGAACATTTTGGGAAGTGGTATAATTTGAACCCAGGGGACGAAGCCAGCAAAATGAACATCCTCAGGGATGGGGAGGTGGGATTCCCAATTTTACCCATTGGCTTCCTGAAACCCTGTACTAGCACTCCCTGGCTTAATGTGTAGCCTTTGGTCTTCCTTTCTTCTCTCCAGGGCATGGCTTTTACATTGAAAGAACGACAAATGCTTGGACTCCAAGGACTTCTACCTCCAAAGATAGAGACGCAAGACATCCAAGCCTTACGTTTCCATAAAAATGTGGCAAAAATGACGGACCCTTTGGAAAAGTAAGAGTGCATTGGTAGACACGCTGCACCCTTTTTTATTTTATTTTATTTTATTTTATTTTATTTGTAAAATTCATTCTTGGGATTTGGATGAGATATTATTCCAGTTGTGATTTGGGCATGTGTTGGGGCATTCATAACATTGACACAAGTTCCCAAATATATTGTTTGGGCAGCGAAGGTGGGGAGTCGGTTTGCAATTAATTTTATATTGGAACAGTCAATTTAGTTTCACCAGAGTGTAGAAAATATATTTTTTGGACTGTGATTGCCAGAACCCTTGGCCAGCATGCTCTGAAATCAATCTTGGTAAGAGAATGCTCCACAATGATGAACCTGTCTGTGACAGAACAGGGGTGCCTTTGAAGCACCTCCTAAGTCTGCTCTGCTTTCTGCTTGGCCTGTCTGTAACTCTGGAACCTAAAACCAAGTGGCTTTGAGCTCATCCCCATTTTCCAAATATCCCCCACACATTCCTTGTTGTTCAAGTATTTGTAGAAGGCCTCCCTCATTCAAAGAAACCTCCTCCCATATCATTTGATTATTTTTTCTCATATTAACATTAGCATAATTACTGACTTGAATGTTAAAAAATATTCACTTTGTATTTAGGTAACACAAGAAAGATAGATAATTTTGCGTGTGAAGCAAATGCTCTGCATAAGGGAATAACTACAGTTGTCCCTTCATATTCGCTGGGGTTTGGTTCCAGGACCCCCGCGGATACCAAAATCTGTGAATACTCAAGTCCCATTATATGCAATGGTATAGCAAAATGGTGTCCCTTGTATAAGATGGCAAAATCAAGGTTTGCTTTAAGAATATTTTCAAGCTGTGAATACTTACATCCGTGGATACGGAGGGACAACTGTACTGTACTGTATTATCAAGTAAAGCACCATATCCATCATGTGACTATATAGAATCAAATTTGCTTTTTCCAGTTGTAAGAATTATACAGTCTGATAACAACACCTGTTTTTTCAGTAACAGCTCTCATTGAACTTAGGGCCCCATGCCATTTACATGTGGCTCTCAGGGCTATTCTTTTAGCCCTCCCAGACCTCCCCAATTTTTTAATTTTTTGTTTGCCCTCAAATGCCTCATCAGGGTGTGGTGGGCAATTTTGACTTGGGGCTTATCTATACGAGGGGGGAAATGTGGGTTGATGCACACTAACACCAATTTGCAGCAGATTTCATTTGTCTCCGCAGTGTTTTGGCAAGATCTGCAAGCATGCGAAGCCATACGCGTTGGTTGTTCAAATGGGCATGGCTGCAAATCAATATGGCAGGCACAAGTGAATTACCTGCATTTTTATTGTCACCAGTTGCCACCACCAAACAGTTTTTTTTTTAAAAAAAAAGGCATGTCTAAAGTGCAAAAGTGCAACATTCTGCTTAAATAAATAGAAAAAAGAAGAAAAAGACTGTTTTGTCACTTCAGCACACAATCGCTATGGCGAAAATCCAACATGACGGTTCTGGGCGCTTGCCTTGTTAGCAAGCTCTGCCCCCTGCCCACATCCAACCAATCAGCTTTGTACTTCTGCTCTTATCAGGAATGTGCAGGAAAGCAAATCGGTTGTTCCAACGAGCGGGAATTTGCATTCCCAGCAGAGCTTTTAAAAAATACAGGAAAAGCCACAAAGGCTTTTCTTGTGGAGTTTTTGGCATTTTTGGCCCCTCTCCTTCCAAATATGGCAGATTGACATGGGATGCCATTTAGACAAATCATATTATCCTTGAATTCTATTAGGAGTATTTTTGCCGTTTAGACAAGCCCTTGGACCTTGACTTCGGGGTCACTTTCTGTTGAATTAAAGCCCTCTCTCCTAGACCTAAAACAACCCAGAGGAGACCAAAACATGGCAGAATTGTGCTCCTGATGCATTTGGTGAATTTTTTTTCAGGTTTTTTTTTGGGGGGGGAGGGGATTGCAGTCAGGCATGGCCATCCAGTATCTCCTAGGGGGCAGTGTGGCCCCTTAAACTGTGGCAGTTATCTACCTTGTTATAGAGTTTACTTCTTAATAAATGTGCATAGTCCAAGGAAGCTTTCACACCTGACCTTTAACTGATAAATGATAAGGTTCAAGATATAATTAATCTACATATGTTTTTGAGTATAATATAACCTATTGGGAAATATTGGTTAAACTTTTCTGTCTGTCTGTGTATCAGTAGCAATAAAAGTACCCTAAAAATAAACAAAGCTTGCCCTTTTCAGGCCTAGGTTATTTTCATAACTAATACTTCAGTGCAAAACTGTAAAATGTTTCTGTTTGCATGCCTGTAATGTTGAATGCAAAACCTGTATCTATTGGAATGTGCCTTCTGTCTTAAAAGGCTTTGCTTCACAGTTGAAATCAAGAATAATAGCTTGACAGACTGTTTGTTGTGATTCATTAACAAATGCAACTTATATAATCAGATATTTGGGGAAGCAGAAAATGTTTTTGTAAGGGAACTGCAACTTCTGATTACTCCCTTGGCATGACATTTCAAGTATCTAAAAAAGCATAGCACTGAGAAATCCGGGGACCAATATACAATGTATATACCTTTGAGCAGAACAAAGGATGCACGCCAGCATGAAGATAATTGTGTCTCAATACAAAAATGTTCTAAGAACACCTTTCAATCTGGACTGGAATTAACCACTTCCAAAGGGTCTTGTGGAAAATGGCAAGGGCTGGACTTGAGGTTCTAGAGGTCTCCACCATAGACCATGCCAGAAATAATCAGAAGTCCAGTTCTGAAGGGCAAAACAACACACAGAGGGAGGAGGACCTTATGCCTTGTTTTAAAGCAAACTCATTGCATCTGGAAGCTTTCAGGAGCAGAAATGGTGGTTCTAGTTTTTTTCAGGGGGAGCTTTGTGGGGGGCAGGCTCCACAAGGTGCCTGGGGCTGCAAAAAAAAAGCACCCTTTAGGAGGACCACAGGATTTTCACGCCTGACTGAAAACCCATAGAAGGGTTTAAATAAAAATGCTCCTGCCTTCTCTTCTCCAGATTTCAACCAAGCAAAATAAGAGATGATAAGGATAGCTAGAAGAGACACGTTTCTCCAGCCATATTCCCTGTGTACCCATAGCTGCCTACCCAGGAGCAAAAGAACTGGCCCTTTCTGTCCAGAACAAACCTCAGCTTTTCTTTTGCTCCCACAAATCAATTGTTCTTGAGTTGTTTTAACGAAAGGCCAAAAACAGAAGACAAAACAACATATTCCACAGGCACAGGCGTAATGTTTCCCCTTGTGACATTATCCTCTGACTGAAAGGAACCTCAAAAGATTGCAAGTGCCAGTGGAGAAATTTGGGTGGGAGTGAGGGTTAGGAGAAAGAAGCTGCTTCATTCTGTACCATTCGGTAATTTATTGCTCAAAATCCACTCCCAGCAAGGAAAAAAAACCCCATTTTTTTTAAAATGGGGAGGTGTATGAATGTTTGATGCCATGTCAAACTATCTCTGAGTATTCCTTGCCTAAGAAAACCCTCTGAAATTCATGGGTCACCATAAGCCAACAGGTGACTTGAAGGCATATATCTGCACACAAGTGTTTATATCTTTTCTGGTGTGTGTCTATGAGTAAAGCAGCTTCAGGGGTTTGTGTATATTTTGAGCAGAAAAATAAGTGGAAGAGAGTGGGATTAGCAGCCACATTCCCTTCTCTTTCCACTGTTTCCTGCCACCCAGATCCACCTGCCTTTGGCTGTGTCTCTCCTGAATATTGCAGCCTCTTAGGCGGCTTTTCATTAGGAAATTAAAATGTTGAAGCATAACTACTGTGTCAGGTGTAACCTCTTATTTGACCCAGAGAAGATACCAGCAGCATGAGAGAGTAACCAACCAAAATGGATACTAGGAAGCATTTTTCATCCCCCACCCTTTCATATCAATTTCTGAGTTTCAATGTGTATCTAAAAATGTAATTTCCCCCCACACTGCTTCATTTACAGATACATCTATATCATGGGAGTGCAGGAAAGAAATGAGAAGTTATTCTACAGAGTATTGCAAGATGATATTGAGCAGTTAATGCCAATTGTTTATACTCCAACGGTGGGCCTAGCGTGTTCCCAGTATGGACATATCTTTAGGAGGCCAAAGTAAGAACAGCTTTATATTACAATACTGACTAACTAAATGATAAATCACTGTGGAAGTTGATGGTAGTATGTGTGAAATCCAAACGTCTGCCACCAAAGAATTGACTGCTTTCCCAGTGGATAGGGGAGGAACATCCTGGTGTGGTTGGTCCTCCCTTTTCTCCAATAGGCAGAAATGTGCAGGCCTTTTGAGTGTGTCCACTGGGGCAGCAACCCTCCTCACAAGGCCAGTTTAACTTCCTGCATTTACTCTGATAGCACACACCTCAGCTTTGGTGTGGTCGCCATTTTTCTTCTGCTCTCTCTCTATTAAAAAAAGCCTTAATTGTTCATTCCTTCACTTCCTCTCTTTGCTTCTCTTAGTAAGTTCTTCTGTCTCTTGCTAGCCTCCTTGCCTCTGTCTTCCTCTCTTCTTTCTCTTCTGCTTTGGAGCAACCACATGGACAAGGGGAAATGCAGCATTCATTGCAAGCCAGCAAGGAGAGCCCTGGCCATCCCAGAAAAGTGGTGGGGCTTAGAGACCCCTCCATCCTGGCCCTGCTGAGCAGGAGGAATCTCCAGGGGGTGAATGAGACTAAGGGGAGCCTGTGGAGCTAGCAGGTGAGGGAAAATCCCTCAGTTCTTCAGCCCAGGTATGTCAAAAACACCAAGCCCGAAACAGACCAGGGTTATAAGCGGGAATGCAAGCAGCAGGGGATGTGAGTACAGCAGGCCCCAATTGGGTATGATCCCGTCTCCTGAATTTATGACCTGACTGAAGGATCTTGTATTCCAAGAGGCTGTGGCATCCCCTCACATGCCCACAGCAAACAGGGAAGACTGGCTAGGGGCATCCCCCACTAGCATCACCAGACCATCAGACACTTCCACAGGGGGGACAGGCAGGGACTGGGACAGCAGTCCACCCCTTGCCCTATCCCCATGCTCCACCATCACCGCCATCCTTCTAGAGACTCGGGATTTGGGCCGGAGGTCTTCCAGCTACTAATGAATCACTTTGAACTCCTGGTGATGGTCCTGTTTAGGTCTCTGGCAAACCACAAAGCCCCCAGTTCCTTTCAAGGTACCAGACAGAGGGGGCAAAGGGTCTGGATGTGCTGACCTCCTGCTGGCCCAAGGGCCTATTATATGCTTTTCCCATGATGGCACTTTGGCTAGCGTCCTGAGGTAAGAACAGAAAGCGCCACAGTGATACTCATGGCTTGAGCTTGGCCAAGAAGACCTTGGTACTCAGAAACAGCCAGCACGATGGTGGACTGTCTCCCTCTCCCAGTGAGGCTGGACCTCCTGTAACAACGGACCATCCAGACGCAGATTAGTTCTAACTTCATGTGTGGCTATTGAAAAGCACATGCTGCAGGGCCATGGATACTCAGACAAGCTAGTCGAAACCATCCTTTCTTCAAGAAGATCATCCACCAACAGAATCTATGAGTAT
This sequence comes from Gambelia wislizenii, assembly GCA_030847615.1. Lineage (NCBI taxonomy): Eukaryota > Metazoa > Chordata > Lepidosauria > Squamata > Crotaphytidae > Gambelia > Gambelia wislizenii. The sequence continues at coordinate 429,531,063 of JAUMIR010000002.1, read as the reverse complement.
ATCTTCTGGGCTTTCAGAAGGTGGCATAGATGGAAGAAGCTAGACTACCTCAAGGTCTCAGTTCCTCTGTTTCTGGAATTCCTTCAGGAGGGGATGGACAGAGATCTTAGACCAAACACAATAAAAAGACAGATTGCCACCATCACTTCCATCCTTCCTCCAGTGAAAGGCAGTATGATTTTGTCTCATCCACATGTCTGCAGATTTGTCAAGGGATTGTCACTCTCAGCCCCTTCGACCAACGGTTCACAGATTTCCATCCTGGGACCCCCCTCACAGTGCTGAAAGCACTCACAGTGTTTCCATTTGAGCCCATTGGGGAGACTTCATTGAAGCACCTGGCCCAGAAGCCACTCCTGCTGACTGCAGTCAACCTCCACATGCAGGCTCTCTGAGCTGGGAGCCCTGTCTGCATGAAAAGAGCTTTGCATGATAAGGCCGACTCAGTCCTGTGGCTCGACCCTACCTTTATACCATTGGTAAACTCCTCCTTCCATAGGACTCAAGAGGTCATACTACACGGAGCAATGGATGCAAGCTCCAGGAACAGAGATTCCACCTCAACATTAGGAGGAACTTTTTGACAGTAAGAGCTGTTCAGCAGTGGAACGCACTCCCTCGGAGCGTGGTGGGGTCTCCTTCCTTGGAGGTCTTTAAACAGAGGCTGGATGGCCATCTGTCGGGGATGCTTTGATCGTGATTTCCTGCATGGCAGGGGGTTGGACTGGATGGCCCTCGTGGTCTCTTCCAACCCTGCAATTCTATGATTCTATGATTCTACCATCCTTCTGTCCCAAGTCTTCCAAGCCTCTAGAGAAGAACTGGCACATGCTGTACATGCCTCAAACCATCAAAGTATACCTGAAGAGAACTAGCAATTTCCGTCAGGTTGAGTCCCTCTTCGTATTCTTTAGCCAGCACTCCCTAGGGAAGAAGATCTCTGCTTCCACATTGAGTAGGTGGATCCAGGAATGCATCAGTGCCTATTATAAGTCTATGGGAATGCCCCTACTGGGCCCTGTCCTAGTGCAAACCATAAGATACTTCAGCAGCTTTGGCAACCAATGTAGCATTAGCTGAAATCTGCAGCATAGCTACATGGAAGTCTCCTTCCACTTTCATCAGGCACTACAAGTTGGACATTTTTGCTTAAGCTGAGGGAACCTTTGGGAGGTGGGTGCTTCAGCAAGTAGTTGAGCAATAGGAGATCTCAAGCACCAGCCATCCCACCCAACTAGGGGAACTTTGGTGTATTCCACATCAAGATGTTCCTCCTCTCTCCATTGGGAAAGGAACCATTTGTCTTACCTGTGAGGCAGTCATTTCCCATGGAAGAGGGATGAACATCCTCCTCACCCTGAGTCAGGGCTGGCACTCAAATGAGTACATTTAAATAGTTTTTTTTGGTCCAATAGCAGAGTGTATGGTATCTACCCTCCCATCTGTCTCTTACCTGCTGAGTTCTCTTTCTTTTCTGCTTCGCCTTTTTCTCACAGTTTTATTTCCCTTTCATTTCTTCATCTGCCAAAAAGAAAGAAAGAAAGAAAGAAAGAAAATGTTTTAAGAAAAGAAAAGAGTAGAGAGTTTATACAGGAGCACTGAGCTGTCATATATCTCACCTTGTGCTGAGGGTTGCTCCCATAGTGGGCACTCTCAAAAAGCTTCCGCATACCTGCCTATCGGAGAAAGGGGAGGACCAACCCATGTCAGGAAGTTGATCACCTCTTCCACTGGAAATGACCATCCCACAAGTAAGACAAACTGTTCTTTTTCTCCAGATTCACATCTGAAATGTGGCTCTCACTGCCCCTTTCTTGCCTCATTTCCTCTCTATTCTTCTCTACTCTGTAAACTTTCTTCTCTGCTTACCCTTCCTTCAGGTTTCTGTTTTCCACTCCATTGCGTACTCTGTGCCACCTTTGGAGTTGTTAAATTGAGATCCAAATAAGTTAAACAATGTCTTTGTACCCTTCCTTCAGCTACTACCATTTAGAGCTTTCCCACCTGTTGGAATCAATACCTACTCCTTAGCTTGCCTTACGAAGCTCCACCTGTGCTTATGGCCCAAGGGTGAGGTTTTCAACCCAGCCAAACTGGCAACTTTGCCTTCCCACATATTTAATAAGTTGTGACACTGTGAAATGCAACATTTCTAGATTTTTACATTGTTCTGTAGTGCACTATAGGTTAAAAATTCAGGGTTTGTTTTTTGGTATAATAACTAAATAGCCTTTTTGAATTGTTGTGCCTTTTTACATTCATGCTTACTGAGAATAATGGGAAGAAAAAATATATTAGGACAGCCATTTTCTCTCTCATCCTTCTCTCATCCCTCAGCTGCACTATTGATGTCAGTACAATTGTCAGGTTTGATTGCTGGTGTGTAGAATTGTTTCTACCTTTATCTCACATGAAGGAGTGATGAGATTAATTTTCCATTTTCCAAATTTCATAAGGTTTCCGTAATGCAGTATGAGATTTTTATGTCGATTTTGTTTTTTAAAAAGGCTAGTATTTCATTTTTAAACATGGTTTATTAAAAGAGAAGATACATTTTAGCAAACTGTCATCTGCAAAGAAAAGGAATGGCTTAAATGTATTGATGGTGCGAGCTTTTCCATTTTGATTTTCCTACAGGGGATTGTTCATTGCCATAACAGATAGGGGCCATATTAGATCTATTGTGAACAACTGGCCAGAAAATGATGTGAAGGTACTGCTTCAATATTACCTCTTCTTCTTCCTTGTATGTGTTTGTGTTCCCTAATGCCAGCTTAATTTCTTCAGGGGCTGATAATGGATAAATGCTTGGCGGTAGCTGTGCTGTCTGGGATTCCCCCCATAACAGGAGTTGGGAGCTTCCAGGGTTTTTTTGTGTGGGGGGGGAACCCACTATCTAAAGCAGATGTGTTCCTACTGAAAAGGGGCCAACTGCTTGAAAGCTTTTGGAGGGCCATTTTTAGCCCTCCCTCATTTTGGGTGGCTGGGGACAAAGGAAGAAAGCATCTTTGGTGGGCAGTCATGGCCCATGGGCCACTTTTTGTTCCCCCTCCCCGCTTTACCCACCAGAAATTTATTTTCAAGAACAGTAACTGTATGTGACCTCAATGACATGAGGAATTTAGCATCTGAACTTTTCCCCATTGTGCTGGAAATTCGCAGTACAGGAATCTCCGCATCTAGGAAGGTACTGTCTGAAATAGGTCCACTTCTTAATATACATGGAAACCTTTTTGAGTAATGATCCCACCACTAGGTAGCATAGGAACCCAAGCCTAAGTTTAATGAGGACAATACGTAATTCTTTCTTTGTCAGGACTAATTTGTGAAAGAATGGGAGCCTTTCCTGATTATTTTTACGAGAGAGAGGAGAAAAGATTATACAGTCAGCCCTCTGTATCCATGGATTTGGCATTCATGGATTCCACCATCCACAACTTGAAAATATTTAAAATTATATATATATATATATATATATATATATATATATATTCCATGAAGCAGACCTTGATTTTGCCATTTTATATAAGGGACACCATTTTTCTGTGCCACTGTATATACTGGGACTTAAGCATCCACAGATTTTGGTATCCATGGGGGGTCCTGGAACCAAACCCCAGCAGACACCAAGGGCACACTGCATTTGCGAGTTTTGAGAATTAGTTGTTAATTCTTCAAGTAAGAAGTAGAAGTATAAATTAATTTTGGGCTTTTAAGTTGTTAGGACAGCTTTATATTACATTTATACCAGTGATAGGAAAGCAACAATTCAACTTTTCAAAAACATTTGTCTGTGCTGTGTGTGTGTGTGTAATAAGATAATTAATCTGTAGTTAGTAGATGCAGTAGATATAAATATTTATGTGATGTCATCTATTATATGTTATATACTGTCTGATATAGTGGTGTGGAGTTGTATTTATGTTTAAATGTTTGTGTTTACAGTAGGACCCCCATATCCACTGATTCATTATCCACTGATTCAATTATCCATGTGACACAAAACAACACACCTACCATAGAGTCTTCCTAGAAAATGTGTCCTCTCTAGCCATTTTCTATGTCCTCTAAGGCAACTCTATGGTATTTTAAACCGGACGTCCCATTATTTTCAGTGATGTTTGCTATTATCCATGGTTTTCAGTATCCACAGCCCCCCCCCCGAATCAATCCCCAGAGGATACTGGGGTCCTACTGTATTCTTGTTTGGGGTTTTTGTTACTATCAATATACCAATAAAAATGGTGCAAGAAAAATAATTCCTTCTTTGCCCTTAAATACTACAAATACAATTGAACTCTAGTTCCTACTTGGGTAAAAAAGAGATCATGTAAATGTTTATAACAAGATTGCTTTAATTTTTTATACGTGCTTTTGATCAAGTTACAGTTCTACTTTTTCCTTCAAGGCTGTTGTCGTCACAGATGGAGAACGGATCTTGGGTCTTGGCGATCTGGGTGTGTACGGAATGGGAATTCCTGTTGGCAAACTCTGTTTATATACAGCGTGTGCAGGAATACACCCCAATAAGTGCCTGCCAGTGTGTATTGATGTCGGCACTGACAATCAGGTAAGTTGCCATCTTCCACTGCCCTTGCAAAATGCCACAGAGTTCTGTCCTAGGCCAAGTGCTGTTCAACACCTTTATGAATGACTTGGATGATGGAATAGAGGGCATTCTTATCAAGTTTGCAGATGACACCAAATTAGGAAGGGTAGCTAATGCCCCAGAGGACAGGATCTGAATTCAAAATGACCTTAACAGATTAGAAAGCTGGGCCAAAACTAACAAAATGAATTTCAACAGGGAGAAATGTAGGATACTACACTTGAGCATCACTGGTGACGTAGTGGTTAAATGCTGGTACTGCGGCCACAGCATTGTGCATTTGATCCTTCAGGGCTCCAAGGTTCACTCAGCCTTCCATCCTTTTGTAGGTCGGTAATATGAGTACCCGGCTTGTGGGGGCAATTACTTAATACACATTGTAAACTGCTTAGACTAGTGCCTGGCACACTATAAAACAGTGTAGATGTGTAAGTGCTATCGCTAAACAATTTGTAAGCCTCTCTGAGAGCCTTTGTGGCTGAAGAGCAGGGTATAAATACTCAAATAAAATTAAAAAATAAATGGGCAGTAAAAATGAAATGCACAGATATAGGATGGGTGACACCTTGCTTGGCAGCAGTACATGTGAAAGGGATCTAGGAGTCTTAGTGGACCACAAGCTGAACATGAGTTAGCAGTGTGATGCAGCAGCTAAAAAAGCCAGTGCGATTCTAGGCTGCATCGATAGGAGTATAGTGTCTAGATCAAGGGAAGTAATAGTGCCACTGTGTCCAGTGCTGGGCACCACAATTCAGAAAGGATATTGACAAGCTGGAATAGTGTCTAGAGTAGGGCAACCAAAATGGTGGGAGGTCTGGAAGCCATGCCCTATGAGGAGCGGCTTAGGAAGCTGGGCATGTTTAGCCTGGAGAAGAGAAGGTTAAGAGGTGACATGATAGCCATGCTTAAATATTTAAAGGGATGTCATACTGAAGATGGAGCAAGCTTGTTTTCTGCTGCTCCAGAGACTAGGACACAGAGTAATGGGTTCAAACTACAGGAAAAGAGATTCTTCCTAAGCATTAGGAATAACTTCCTGACAGTAAGAGCTGTTCGGCAGTGCAATGCACTGCCTTGTAGTGTAGTGGAGTCTCCTTCTTTGGGGGGGGGTTAAACAGAGGCTGGATGGCCATCTGTTGGGAATGCTTTGATTGTGTATTTCTGCATAGAAGGGGGTTGGACTAGATGGCCCTTGTGGTCTCTTCCAACGCTATGATTCTATGATTCTAAGTGCCAATTGGCATCTGTTGGTCAATAGCACCCACTGTTTCCCTGAACCATAACCTAACTGTATTTACCTGTTTCAGTTATAATTGTTGTAATCCACCTTGAGTCCCAGGGCTGGGAAATTGGTGGGACACAATCAGACCTCATTGTCATCATCAAATTCTATTTGTTGTGGCTTAGCAGAGGCTCAATGACAAAAATGGGCAAGAAAAGCCTTTCTTATGCTCTGCTTGGCTGTGGTACCTATAGTGCCCCACCCAAACCAACCTGCAGGGACAGGCAAGCAACAGCCAAATGAAACCAGCCAAAAATTTTAAACTGTAGGGGTTTATACAAACACAACACGGACCAGCCCTTAAAATTTTCTCTTGCTGATTGCGAAGGGAAGGAAGATGGAGGGAATGGGCAGCCGTCGAGGCAAACCAGGTATATTCGCCCCTTTTTTCCAACTTTGAGTCAAGGGTGACTGGAAGGTGGAAGAGAAGGGTGAATGTCACAGTTTGTCACGGATGCTGCCCATCACCTCTGTCTTCATTCCCTTCGCAAAGGGAACGAAGACAGAGGGAATGGGCCGTGGCTAAGGCAAACCGGGTCCATTCGGCCCCCTCCTCTGCCTTCGCCCCCTTTGGGGAGCAACTGAAGGTGGAAGAGAGGGGTGAATGTAGCAGCTGGCTGGCTGGGAGAGCCCTGCCAGCTGATCCTGTTCACTTTCCCAACACACGAGGAGATCCTCATGAGTTGGGAAACAAAGAGGATCAGCTGGCAAGGCTCCCCCAGCCAGCCAGCCAGCCAGCCAAATTGGGAGGTGGTTTTATAAGGCGTATATATGCCAAACTATATTTTTACTTGAAAATTGGGGGGTTGTCTTATACCCCCAGTCATCTTATACGCCGGATTATATGGTATTTAGGATTGTGCGTATACAGCGCTGATGAAAGCGTTCGAGGAGTCGTAAGTGTTGGCGATAGGTGGCCCATATTTCAGACCCATAAAGGAGAATAGACAGTACAATGGCTCTATACACACTGATTTTTGTACTTCGCCTCAGGTGTTTGTTACTCCAGACTCTTTTGAAAAGTCTTCCAAATGCACTATATGCTTTTGCTAATCTGTGATCGATCTCTTTGTCAATCTTGGCATCTGAGGAGATTATGTTTCCCAGATAGGTGAACTGCTGAATGGACTTAAGCACAGATTTGCCGACGGCAATGTGGGGATGGTGGTGTTCATCTTGTGGTGCAGGCTGGTAGAGAACTTCCGTTTTCTTCAGGTTGACTTCCAGCCCAAAAAGCTCTGTAGCTATTGCGAAGCAGGATGTTAGGCACTGCAGAGCTGCTTCTGTGTGGGCATACAATGGATGGTATACAGTCAGTTAAAAATATTATTAAATACAACAGTAATGAAACACTGTACAAAAGTGATTTAAGAAGCAGAATATGAAACCAAGATAAAACTGGCAACAGAATGTAAGACATTTGAGGATATAAAACCAATTTAAACTCATAGCAGGATAAAAATGCACAGGTATAGAAATGCTTTCAAAATTTCTTAAAATGTCTCTCACAAGACCATAATGTAAGCACAAAATGAGCTCCCAGGGGAGGGTGTACCACAAATGAGGTGATAGCACTGAAAATGTTATCTTTTAAATGCAAATTCCTCCCAACATTCCCCAGAAGTATTCTTAGATTATTTTCAAACAAAATAAGTGCTTTAAATCCAGGTAACACAACTCATTCTCTTCTGCAGCTGTCCACATTTCCAGGGAATGGCACAAAATAAATTGGTCATTTATGGCTGGATCTAACAATCTCCTTTCGTCCTTTTACTTTTCCTAGACACTTCTACAAGACCCGTTTTACATGGGACTCTACCAGAAACGAGACCGCTCACAGCTTTATGATGACCTCATTGATGAGTTCATGGAAGCCATCATAGCCAGGTATAAACCCTGAATCAGTTCATTTGTTTCCCTCCCAAATGTACAGTTGTACCAGTCAAGAAATGATTCTTTACATGTGACTAGAAAGTTCTGGTGGATCAAACACATGATTAATAATAATACTTGAGGAATCACATAAATTTTACATGGTGCTGGTGCTTCATACATAAACTGTTTGTAAGCCTTGCAAGGCAGGCTGGTGTGGTGGTCCCTTGTATTAAAGAACAGAGGGACTACATCAGAGATAAATAAATGGTCTTACTTAACGAGTAAGAGGGTTTTCAATAGATTTTTAAAACAAAAAGTTTTTAAAGAACAGGCTATAGATGGTGCTGTACTGTTTTAACTGAACTCTTTTTAATAGTTTTTTATCCTAATTAATTGCATTTTATTCTTTTCACTTGAGGTTTGAATTGTTTTAATACTGTGAATTTAATTCTATTTTAGTGATCACTTTTTGAATGTTTTTAATATGTATTGTTCTTGTAAATTGTGAGCTGCTTTGAGTGCCAATTTTGACAGGGAGAAGCGAGATACAAGATGGTGGTGGTGATGGAATGCAGATTATGTTGATCCTCTGCAGAGACAGGAAAAGTCATTTTTTGGACCCAGAATTCTTAGTCCAGCATGGGGTTTTGTCATTGGTCTTGGACCCCTGGAGCTCATCCACACCGTTATAGAAGGAAAGAGTTGGAGAAAGATGTCTTGAGAGCATGAAAGGCTGTTCCTGGTCATAGTAAGGCCATACTTAGCTAGATGGACCAGTTGCCTCTTTATAGATATGTTCATAAAAGAGCCACCTTTTCTGATTTACAGAATTGTTCTTGCCTGCTTGTCTTCAGGAAATTTCTTACTTGTCATTGGCAACTAGGCAAGTGGCTATTTCCAAGTCTGTGTTATATAATATAGTAGGTGTTGGCGACACTTTCCATTATATTAAGGAACTACTGCTCCAAGGTCTTCTGTGCTGCTGCAGGGAGTCTGGAATTATTTTTAAGGTGCAGGGGAGACTTAACAGGCAGATTGTTATTAATTTTGCCTACATGCAGGTACTTTACAAGGGGAGGGCAAATAAAGGCAGTGGATTTTGTTTGATCTTGGAAGCTAAACAGGGTCAGCCCTGGTTTGTACTTGTATGTGAGACCGCCAATGAATACCAGGTGCTGTAGGCTATATTTCAGAGGAAGGAACTGGGAAAGCCACTTCCAAATATTCCTTGCCTGAGAAAACCCTATGAAATTCATGGGGTCACAAGCCAATAGGCACCTTGAAGGCATGTACACACACATCATGGAAACATCTTTACATAGAAAGACTCTTACAAACACCCATTGTAATTTGAAGTGACCTCCATGTTTTCAGTGTAGCATACTTGAAAGTAAGTGTGCATAGGATAGATCACAGGCAACCTTTGTTACTCCGTAGAGGGCTCAACAACAATCACTGTCTTAATATTTCTTAGGGCCTGATCATTTAGTAGCTTCTGATTGATAATTTCTGGGGAGGCTCAACTGCACAGGAGTCTTGGAGGTCTAATTTTGCCAGATCATTTCAGGAGGGCAGCCTAGTCTTAGAGAGTGCTCAGTCCCCACATTCTGTTGTCCATATCCTGCTGCATGTGCAAAATCTTCTCTCTCTCTCTCTCTCTCTCTCTCTCTCTATATATATATATATATATATATATATACATAAAACTCTTGGATGTGTTTCCTTTCCCAGTGTGCTGATTGGCCGCTAACCCAGCCAATCCCCTCACTCCCTCAGCCAATTACCACCAACATGCAAATTCCCTCTCCACCTCACCATCCATTCCTGCCACTCAATCTGAATCTATACCCCCAGCTTCACAAGGGCCACTTCCTCCTCTCACTCCTTCAGCCACTCACCACCCACATGTAAAACAATGCAATACTATTTTCCTAAAATTATAGCGTGTAGCTGAGCCTTGTGAACCTTTCAAATCTACTCTATAACAGCATGTTATGCTGCATCAGCTAGTATTAGTACATTTTGAAAATAGGTGGTCCTTTGTTTAAGTGCAACAGCTCCCTTTTCTTTTATTTTGCTGCACTTTTAGGTATGGCCAGAACACCCTCATTCAGTTTGAAGACTTTGGCAACCATAACGCTTTCCGCTTCCTGAGGAAATACAGAGAAAAATATTGCACTTTCAATGATGATATCCAGGGTAAATGGCTCCCTTTGGGCTCACCACACATACCGGTGAACCCATTTTTATTCTGTTTGGCTGGCTGGCTGGCTGGTTGTGTGTGTGTCTTTTTGGCCCTTCTCAGAGAGGTTTGTTTCTCCTCACAGGGACAGCTGCAGTGGCCTTAGCTGGATTGTTGGCAGTGCAAAAAGTTACTGGCAAACCTATCACAGAGCACCAGATCTTGTTCCTTGGTGCAGGAGAGGTGAGTTATGCGTTCAAGACAGGAGTGCAGCTCCCTAGTTCTTTCTCCCAGTTACGAAATGAGAATACAGTTGCCCCACATATCCATGGGGGATTCCTGGATTTACCATTTATAAGTGAAACTATGGATAATAGCAAACCCTATTAAAATAAAGGGCTTCTGATACAAGCATATCATAGAGTTGCATTGGAGGACCTAGTGATTTCCTAGACGCCTCTCTAAATGTTTTCCAGTGAGACTCTGTGATATGTGCCCCTATTTTTTCAGCCATGGATAACTGAAGCTATGGATATTGGTTCCCTGGATACAGGGTGGAGGTGACCTGTTATTTATGATCTCCCATTATAAAATGGGAATAGCTTGTGGGGCCAATCTGAAAGATTCTCCCATATGAGCCTGCCTGAAATCTGAGATTCTCAGCAGAAGGCCTGGTGTATGTTCCACCACCTTGCAAGGTTAGGCTGGTGACACCTTTTTGTTTTTTGTATTAGTAGCACACCCGCTATGGAGCTCTCTCCCAAAGGAAGTTGGACTGGCTCAGTCTCTTCTGAGTTTCTCATGGGCATCATGTTTTGCATGATGTTTGGTTCTTAAAATTTGGAGTGGCTGTTTGGATATGGTTTTAAAACTATTTTTAAAGAGATATTTAAGTCTGTTTTATAAATGTTTTTATTTATGTACTTAATGTTTTAAATGTTTTTGCTTGTTGCACACCATCTTGAGGGGGCCTGGTGAGTTGAGAGGTGATAGCAAATATAGTAGGACCCCCATATCCACTGATTCATTATCCACTGATTCCGTTATCCACAGAACACAAAACAGGTCACCTACCATAGAGTCTTTCCTAGAAAATGTGTCCTCTCTAGCCATTTTGTAGGTCCTCCAAGGCAACTCTGTGGTATTTTAAATCAGAAGTCCCATTATTTTCAATGTTCACTATTATCCATGGTTTTCGGTATCCAAGCCCCCCCCCCAACCAATCCCCAGCAGATATGGGGACCTATTGTACCCCAAGTAAATAAATGTAATGAAGAAGGGCAGGAATTGCAGTAAGGGTGAGAGCATGAATTTTTCTGCAAAGTACCACATTCAGCTTATTTCAGCCCACTGTGGGTCCTGGATTTGATGCGCCACGTTTTCCTTTAGAGTTGCCACAGTTCTGCTGAATATTGGAAGCTAGATCATGGTGTGGTTTTAAAAAATGGGGGGGGGGTTTCCAGTCATAGAGACACCACTCCTGTAAGTGCTTGCTGGGAGCCAAGTCTCACTGAGCATGGAATGGCTTACTTTTAAGAAATGTGTATATGATTGCATTGGGAGTTAAAAGCATATTTTGGCTGAAATCTTTCTAGAGGTTTCTGCTAGTGCAACAGTAGCCACATTACCTTCCTTTGCAGCGGTTTTGCAAATGTCCAGAAGCCGCTCTGCCCCTCCCTCTCATAACTTGAATGGCCACCGGTCACCTGTGTGAGTGACTTGGGAGAGCTCTTTTGTACCACTGCCTAACTGGTTGCCCTCACCCTCCTGAATTTCAGTGCAAGCCTGCTAATGAAAGTTTATTCTTCACCAACTTCAAATAGGAAGTTGGCCTTTGTTTTTGTGGCTGCTGTGGTTCTGATTTGTTACTGTAATAAGAAGTAGAACAAAGCAAAGTGGGCTTTCTTTCTTACAGAATGGTGCCTTTCTGCACCTCCTTCAGTAACTTCAAGAGAAACATAATTGTTTTAGGAGTGTACAAATTCCTTCAATTTCTTTTGATTAGTCTGGTGGTTTCCATGTTCTTATCTTCAGCATAAATTATCCAAAACCTGTGTAGGCTGCACAGGATTCTAGGAAGTATTGTAGTGTGCATGTGAGATTCGTCAAGGGTGTTGACCAGTCCTATCTGAACCCACAGGGAGTTACAGAGTGTAACCCAGCCTCCTCTATGGTATACTTTTGCAGGTGGTGTTAGCACTTTGAGGGAAACTTATCCATCATTACTTACATACTTCTCAAAGCAAACTACTTATTCTCTGAAGCTTAGTTTTGAAACCCACTTGATCAACTGATTCAAAGGTGATTGCTTGACAGCTCTACAAAATGACATGTTTTCCCATGTTTCCTTGGTCTGCCAGGCTGCCCTTGGAATTGCCAATCTCATAGTCATGGCTATGGTGGAAAGTGGCCTTTCAACAGAAGAAGCTTATAAGAAAATATGGATGTTTGACAAATTCGGCTTATTGGTTCAGGTGAGGTTTAGCTGTAGTTTGGAAGATCACGGTCTAGTCCTCTCCCCACCACCATTTTTGTTTCCAACCATCAAGGTATTTTTTTTTAATTTTAATATTTCTAGGGTCGAGAACAAACCGTGGATGTCAATCAAGAGCCCTATACTCATCCAGCCCCAGACCAGGTGCCAAAGAGCTTCTTGGAGGCAGTGAATGTACTTCAACCTTCTGCCATCATTGGTGAGTCTTTGGGGCTCTTCATGGACCAATGCTGCAGCATCTTTTAATTTCAAATGCATGTAGTAGATTCTTGTAGCCAATCACAGAGTGACTGAGCATTAGCTCTTTGAGAGTTACAACTTGCTTATGCCTACCTGCAGTGTCTACAGGACTGGGGGCAATGAAGCCATTGTGAGAATTTCTCAGAAGTGAGTGTGTTACCACATGGACCATCCTGCACAACACCAGTCCCATTAAAGCAAAACTATTATTCACATTCATCCCACCGTAACAGAAGGTAGAGCTACATACATGTGTACAACACTTACTACACCACTTGGAACTATTTCACATGTGCCTGAATTAGGTGATGTCTTGCATCATTTGTGCAATGAGTGGACCATTGCACAAATTTAAAACTGCAAGTAGACTGTTTTCATATGGCCTTTCTGATAAAGACAGTTCATGCACTGAACTGTTAGACTGGGAGAGAGGGGTATGAATGTGTGAACCAGACCTGGTACAGAATGTATGTACTACCTTCATCATGTGTGAGGTGGTATGAAAGGTCTTCTCACAGTGTTTTGATCAGAAATGGCTTTTTGCAAAATAAAGAGGAGATTTAAATGTCATTTACAAGAAATGCTCTTGTGAGTTGGTTTAAAGGTTCATCTGCTCAAGAACTTTGCTTCCAACAGTGGACTACACATAACTTTGGGAAAGCCCCCAAGCACAATCTGAAGGCAGCTGTTTGCGCAGCTGCATCTGTGAAACTACTATGAGACAAGAGCTTGTTGCGTACAGATTTGCACTCTCTCTGATACAATGTGTTTGGTGCTTCTGCATTCAGTTAGCAGCGAGACAAGTAGGAACTTGGCAAATACTGTTCAGAGAGGAAGGTTGCCACATTCCTGCATGTTTCCACAGGGGATGCTCTGTATCCAGGCTCAATGCCATTGCAAGCACAAAGTTAATTGTTCTGTGCTGAATTAATAATCTTATGAAATGTGTGTGCCTCCTTTTATTTTATGTTTAAGCAGTTGTTTTCTTTATATCATCCAACTCCAGGGGTTGCAGGTGCTGGACGCCTTTTTTCTACTGATGTGATCAAAGCGATGGGCTCTATCAATCAGAGACCAATCATATTTGCACTGAGCAATCCTACTGCAAAAGCAGAATGCACTGCTGAGGAGGCGTACAAATTAACTGAGGCAAGTAGAGATTTTAAAATGTCATAATATTCTCTCCTTTGGGCTGTGCAGCATGGCTTGCTTACTTTGTTACCCTAAGAGGTGGGGGATCTGTTAGAGTCCCTCCCACGATGCCAAAATCTAATAGGGGAATTGTTAGCTCATACAGGAAGCCTGCGAGAGGAAGGTAACTTCAGTGATCTTTTCAGCTATGTGTACCAGTACTAATTGTAGAGAGCACTCGTTAAAGTAAAACAAAATATTTTTATTGGAAAGAACACAGGGGATACGCTAACCTACAAAATATACACTCTTAAGAACCATACAAGGCTATTGCAGAGTAAGGCAGAAAGGTTGGATAGAGAGAAGTACAAGAAGATGGAGTAATAGTTACCAATCTTGAGGAGAAGAGAGTTCCGTGCAGCAAAGATACTCAGATAGATATCTGAAGGTGGCACAGAGAATCCAAAAGAATGACAGGGTCCATCTGTGGCACACTTTACTGGAGTCTAGAGTCTAATATCTATACCCAGTTTCATATCCTAAAAGGATACTCTGGTTATGACAAAGCCTGGATGGCTTTCCCACAGGATAGACAAAGGAAACCAAAACTCAACTGATTGCTTAGACAAAGGAAGCTGAAACCCAACTGATTGCTTTGATGGCTGGGAGGAAGGAATTGATTGGTTTACAACAACCTCACAAGGCTGGGTAGGAGGGGATATGAGGTGAAATTTCCTTAGGAGTAGATTTGGGAATGATCATGTAATTGTTTGGTTGGATGACTAATTGCTAAGATGCCCAGGAAAGAATTAGCACATAGTACAGTCGTCCCTCCACTTTTGCGGGGGTTAGGGTCTTGAGCCACCCACGAATGTGGAAAAACGGCAAATTAAAAATGCTCCTCCTGCAAACCCCCCCCCCAGCGGGAGGGAGGCAGCCGGAGGGAGTCTGGCCAGCCTGGCCAGCCTCCGCAGCCTTCCTGAGGGGACTCCGGGCCTTAGAAGCCCTGGAGCCCCCTTAGGAAGGCCATGAAAGGCAGCGGGCGGGAGCGAGGGAAGATGCCCCCTTAGGAAGGCCGGGGAAGGCAGCAGGCAGGCACGCAGGAGGCTGCCCTGCCTCTCCGTGGCCTTCCTGAGCGGGCTCTGGGGCTTTGAAGCCCCAGAGCCCCCTTAGGAAGGCTGGGGAAGGCAGCAGGCGGGAGGGAAGAGAGGCTGTCCTGCCTCTCTGCGGCCTTTCTGAGCGGACTCCGGGGCTTTAAAGCCCTGGATCCCCCTTAGGAAGGCCAGGGAAAGCAGCGGGCGGGAGGGAGGCTGCCCTGCCTCTCCCCGGCCTTCCTGAGGGGACTCCGGGCCTTAGAAGCCCCAGAGCCCCCTTAGGAAGGCCGGAGAAGGCACTGGGCGGGTGGGAGGCAGCCCTTGCCTGTCCATGGCCTTCCTGAGCGGACCGGGGCTTTGAAGCCACGGAACCCTCTTAGGATGGCCAGGGAAAGCGGTGGGCGGGCGGTAACCTGCCCTGCCTCTCCCCGGCCTTCCTGAGCGGACTTCGGGGCTTAGAAACCCCGGAGCTGCCTCTGGAAGGCTGGGGAAGGCAGTGGGCAGGAGGGAGGCTACCCGGCCTCTCCCCGGCCTTCCTGAGCAGACTCTGGTGCTTAGAAGCCTTGGAGCCGCCTCTGGGAGGCCAGGGAAGGTGCAGGCGGGAGGTTGTCCTGCCACTTGCCGGCCTTCCCGAGGGGGCTCGGGGCTAAACCGCGAATAATCAAAACCGTGAGTGTGAAAACTGTGAACATGGAGGAGCAACTGTACCTCCTTAACGACTTTGTTTACTAAGGGACTTCCGCATAATCCGAATATGGGCTCACTTGCCAAAATATTTCTAAGACACATCCCAGGTCATTGTGACCTTTCAACTGACCTTTTTGGGTTGCCCCAAAAAGTGTCCAATATTTCCAATTATGAGATATGGTGGGGTGGGGTAGTAGGACATGGTAAAAACTTGAGGCCGCAGAAACACTTATTTCTGGAATACACGTGGTGCACTTTTATCTGTAAGAATACCTGAACAATAGAACGCTTCCACTGTTGCTCAGTTGATAATGCTGGGCCATGCACTTGCCAGGGTAGGATCAGTTTGGAAGAGTACATTGTTCTAATAAAAGTCTTAAAACAAGGAAGCATTCAGGATAGGACAAGCAACAAATAATTGCTTTTTTCCTCTTACCAAGATGCTTCTTATGTTTGAGTGCCCTCTACTGATTGTTTTAAATTTCTTTAAGATATAGAACATCATGGTTCTTTTTCTGTTTGGCTATTTAGAGCTGAACTACATGACTGGCTAAAGTACATGGCAGAATACTCCTCAGAGTGTACCTCCTCACTTTGTAGATCAGGAGATTGCTGCTTCTTTTTTGTAATGTACCCCCAACATAAAAAATCTATTACATTTCAAATGTGTTGACCTGTGTGTGCATATGCGTATGTGTTCCTTCATGTTGCCAGTCAACTTATGGTGACCTCAAGAATTTCATAAGACTTTCTTAGGCATGGAATACTTTGAGATGGTATGCCTTCCTTCCTACAGCACCTGGTATTCCTTTGAGGTCCCCCATCCAATTACTGACAAGGTCTGATCTAGCTTCCAGCATCAGACAGGATCTGATGTTGTACAGGGATATTATTTGAGGTGGTTCTACTGAAACTTTAACCAGGTGCGGAGGGGATGGTAAAACAGGATCTCACCTGCCCCAAATTACCAATGTGTTTTAGCCAGTACTAAGCCTGAGAAGAGACATTTCAACTTTTTAGACTTGGGAATACTGTCATGGTAGCACACTGGTACCTCTGAGCATATCAAGAGGACCAGGCAGCAAAAGTTGTTGTAGCAGAGTTGCAGTTATCAGGCGAAGAAATGAGCACAGAGATACAGACGTGTATCTAAACTATTTCTCTTTACTAAAGCATGTTGGAAAAATATTTACAGTGAGTCTGAGATTCCTAGCATACAGACTACTTAACTCAGCACAATGTACAGTGCAGTCCTGTCACTGTACAGCCCAGACTGAAAGCACATGGTCTGAGAGCAAAATCCAAGTCAAGTGCAGAGACAGTAAGTGTGGGGTGATCTAGTTATACAGTAAAAATACAGTACAGTCATGGGTTATGCAGTGAGTGGTTCTCACACACGTTTTCCCACATAGACAAGACTTTCTTAACATGTCTTTCCCACACCTGTCTCCCGGACATAATTAGATATGCTCACCAGCAGCATTGAGCCTGCTCATTGCTGGCCCTTGCAGGCTGTAGCATACTATACTGTGCCAGCTCTTTACAGTACAGTTGTCCCTCCACATTCGTGGGGGTTAGGGCTGCAAGATCCCCGCAAATGTGAAAAAAAGTGAATAAAAAATAGGTCATGCCACATCCTCCCAGAAGCAGCGATGGGGGCTTCTGAGGCCCCTGTTACTGCTCCTCCCAACCCCCTGCCCTCCCAGAAGCAGCGAAGGGGCTTCTAAAGCCCCATTGCCACTTTTGGGAGGGGGGGGCTCCCAAAAACCATGAATAATCAAAACTGAGAATGTTGAAGCCACGAATGTGGAGGGGCAACTGTATAAATTTCCAGTGATTGCGTATCCCATCACCTGACAAACATCCCATCCAAAAGCAGGGAGACCATCTAGCGATGGTGTCATGCAAAATTACTGCTACTACTACTACTACTTTTCTCCAGTTGGGGGCGCAAGTCAGCTTACAACAAATTAAAAAATATTAAAAATTCACAAAAGACACAAGTTAAAAAGTGATTAAACTATTAAAAAAACAGTTAAAAAGATGATTTAAAAACCCACAACAAAGTTACAGAAAATCCAGCACATTATAAAAGGCTTATCCCATCTAAACAATCAGTCTTCAAAGCCTGTTGAAACATAAGAGTCTTTACCTGTTTACAGAAAGAGAGCATGCAATGCCAAAAACTGAATACATTTGCAGAACTGGCTTCCAAAAGTATCACTTCTTTTTTCTTTTTTTCCTGCTTGACAGGGGCGCTGTCTGTTTGCGAGTGGCAGTCCATTTGAGCCAGTGAAGCTGAGTGATGGGCGATCCTTCAAACCAGGCCAGGGAAACAATGCCTACATCTTTCCAGGTAAAGCCCGGGAATCTTACTCCCACCCAAGCATTGCTTTAAGATGAGGAGGTTGAGAACAATTTAGGCTTAAGGACATCCTGAAAATAAATGTAAGCAAATATCTAGGAACTGGAATTTAGAGTCATACAGTCACTGAGACTGGA
Organism: Gambelia wislizenii; assembly: GCA_030847615.1. Lineage (NCBI taxonomy): Eukaryota > Metazoa > Chordata > Lepidosauria > Squamata > Crotaphytidae > Gambelia > Gambelia wislizenii. The sequence goes on along the minus strand of JAUMIR010000002.1, from coordinate 429,512,967 downwards.
GGTCATGTATAGCCATCGTGTCTAACAGTTATCAGTAGGCTTAGCCACCATATCTCCTCTTAAACCAATCTGGGTTATTAGCTGCCTCTATTTTTTTATTTTTTATTTTTTTGTAATAAGTCACAAGCTTTATTGCAATGTGGCCAATGTATTTGATCTCAAAAACATAATTCCATTTAAGGCTCTTGTTATACAGAAACTGCCATTATGACTGATGTTTTACAAACATCTTCAGTGTTGCAGGACTTACATTGTAAACAGATACAGTTGTCCCTCCACATTCGTGGCTTTCACACTCACTTTTTTGATTATTCGTGGGTTAGTCCCAAGCCCCTTCGGAAAGGTTGGCGAGAGGAGGGGCAACCTCCTGCCTGAGCCTTCTCTGGCCTTCAAAGCCCCAGAGTCTGCTCAGGAAGGCTGGGGGGGGCAGCCTCCCGCTCTCCCTCCCTCCCACTGCCTTCCCCAGCCTTCCTGAGGGGGCTCCGAGGCTTCTAAGCCCTGGAGTCCCCTCAGGGAGGCCACGGAGAGGCAGGGCAGCCTCCCGCCCACCCGCCCGCTGCCCTCCCCAGCCTTCCTAAGCGGGCTCCAGGGGTTCAAAGCCCCGGAGTCCGTTCAGGAAGGCCGGGGAGAAGCAGGGCAGCCTCCCTCCTGCTGCCTTCCCTGGCCTTCCTAAGGGGGCTCCGGGGCTTCTAAGCCCCGGCGTCTGCTCAGGAAACCTGGGGAGAAGCAGAGCAGCCTCCCTCCCTCTGCCCTCCCCAGCCTTCCTAAGGGGGCTGCAGGGCTTCAAAGGCCCGGAGTCCCCTCAGGAAGGCCGGGGAGAGGCCGGCCAGGCTGGCCAGACACCCTCCCGCCGCCTCCCTCCCGCTGGGAGGGGGTCACAGGAGCAGCATTTTTTATTCGCAGTTTTTCCACATCCGCTGGGGTCTCAAGACCCTAACCCCCACAAATGTGGAGGGACGACTGTAGTTTCTACTTCTGTTCAGCAGTGTACATTCAGCAGAAAAACAAAAAGGCATCATTACAACTACTTCCTTCATAAAGATACGCATGTAATAGGAATGGAGACTGAGGTACTACAACAACTTGATGACACAATTACAGAAATTAATTGGCATTCCTAGGGGGGGCAGGTGTGAGGGGATAAATCTAACATATTCCAAAAAAGTGCTTTAAATGCATAGTGTTGTGTGCTGCCATGTCACCAAAAAAAAAGGTTTGTCAAAGCAGGTGAGGTGTATGAATGCACAAGAGCCTCATGGAACTGCAGTCAAGTGCAACTGTTAAGTAATAGTGAAAAGAGACTTACCCTTGGACTATTGGTTAGTACTTTAAAGACAATCAATTAGCTTAAACATCTTATTGCTTGGCCAGATCCACTGGCCACTTGTTGCTTGGCCAGTTGATCCACATCAACTATCACATTCATTGTACACATTTTCAAGGAATGCCCACATCATCAGTTTTGGCTAAAAATATGATGGAAAGCATTCCTTGGAATCAACATGAAACTATCTGGTGATCATTTGCACCAATTAAGAAGACCTGATCAACTGAACATTGTGTGAATACTTTCTTTTATTTTGTTTTCTGGCTCTCCCACCATACATAATTGTGTACACCTTTACCATGCCCTTCCTTATAGCTATGCATTCATTTATCCATCCTGAGATTGTAAGGTATAGGGCAGGATATAAATATTTTTAAATACAGGTCCGTCCCCCCATATCCACACAGTTGTGTTGGAGGACCTAGCGATTCCTAGAGAAGATGCCTCTGTAGGCATTTTCCAGCACAACTGTATGGTATGTGTCCCTCTTTTTACAGCTGTGTATAACTGAAACCATGGACAGTAGGCAACCTGTAGATAGATAGACAGGCAGACAGACATTTATTTGTCTTACCTAGCAAGCCCCATCAGTGTTCCAATAAACCTTCGGCCTCCCCATCATATCAATAAATGGACAGTGCATGCATGCACAATGTTTGATCAGTTATAGGTTGTGCAGGCTTGAACCAAGATTGCTGCTCATTGGAATGTGAGTACAGGCAATACAACGTATGATATGAGGACCATACCTTTTCTGTTCCAGGGGTCAAGTGCTATGCTCTGTGCTGCCCTGCCTGTCTACCATTTTTTGCCATAGAAATTGAACCATTGGGCCTCTGCTCCCAGGAGTGTGGCCTCTTTTAAACTAGAAAATTGTGTTGCTTCTGAAAAACGGTTAAGATTTATGCATGCATATGATGTACAAATCATCACTGCACACAGAGATGAGGAACCTCCTATTAAGTGTATGAGAAAGTACCCTCCTGTTTTCTGGACTCTGTGCCAGATCTGTAAAATTGAACTCACTTATAAACTGCCAATCCGATGATTTATGGAGATGGATGAGATGAGAAACTTTTGTAATACCTTCCTCCAAGTTGAAGTTATAGTTCAGGGTTGTTAATCTAAATCAGAAGCAGGCAGACCATGGCCCCCAAGGCTGTTTTTGTGTGTGGCCTTCAACTCCTTGAGATTTCCCAGGCTGCCTCTTTTTCTTTTCTTTTCTTTTCTTTTCTTTTCTTTTCTTTTCTTTTCTTTTCTTATCTTATCTTATCTTATCTTATCTTATTTATTTTACTAAGAAAAGGGGGAATTGCCTCCCCTTGAAGCCTACAGGAGCAGCAATTAATCTTTTAAATAAATTGCCGCTCCCTTCCTGTTTTTGTTTTTTCTTAAATACCAGTTTATTATGCATTTTTCTGCAGGGGCAGTTTTGGCAGTCCATGTGGCCCCTAGAGAGTTCTGGGGAGGGAATGGCATTGGCCCCCGGACTTGCTGAAGTTGCCTATCTTTGATATAAATAAAGGAACTCAGGTATCAAAATGAGGAAGAGGCATGCCTTGTGAATGTCCTTAGCTTTTTTTTTTTTTAAACAGACTGATAGGGCTGTGCATGAAAAGGACTCTTGTGTTTCTATAACCCTGCAGGATGCAAGTGACAAACATTTAGCTTAGATCAGGATACCAGAGAGCAAGAGTAGAGCTGCACCAGTGTATTTCCTCAGTTTTTCTTCTTTTATTCTTGCTGTGTTTTGACGTGAAGCTTTCTTGAGGAAACACCTAAAAATCAATGTTAACAAATTGAACACCTCCACCACTTACCTCACTCAGTCTTTGACCCTCCAGATATTTTGGCTTACAACTCCCATCAGCTCTACCCAACATGGCCAGTGGTAATGGATTATGGGATTTATAGTCCAAAACATCCAGAGGGACAAAGGTTCCTCAACCCTGACTTTGATGTCTTTAAGGAGGACATATAGACAAATTTGTGGAGGAAAAGCTCACAAACAGCTACTGTGAGTAACCTCCAGGTTTAAGAGGCAGTAGGCCTTTGGATAACAATTGCTGAGAAATAAAATTGGGAGAGAGCTATTGCCTTTATGCACTGCTTTTGGTCTTCCCAGAAGCATCTGGCCAGTTAGTCTAGGAAGAAGGATGCTGGACTTGTTTCTTCTTATACTACCTGACCAAGCATAACATACAGCATTATAGTAGATTTGAAAGGTTCACATGGTTCAGCTACATGCTTTTATTTTAGGAAAATAATGTTGCATTGTTTTACATGTGGGTGGTGAGTGGCTGAGGAAGTGAGAGGAGGGAGGAGCCCTTGTGAGGCTGGGGGTGTAGATGCAGATTGAGTGGCAGGAAGTGGGTTGTGAGGTTGAAAGGGAATTTGCATGTCGGTGGTAATTGGCTGAGGGAGGGAGGGGATTGGTTGGGTAAGCGACCAATCAGCCCACTGGGAAAGGAAACATACCCAAGAGTTTTCTACATATAGATTCTCTGTATACCTGACTGCTACCGCTTTTGCTGTGTTCTGCCTTGCTGCTATTTTCTGGTTGTTCGTTTAACTCCCAGTACCTTTTCATATGTTTGTTGTTGTTTGTATCATGCACAACAGTAGATCAAAACAGTTCTGCCAAATAAATTACAAACTGTATTTTAGGTGTGGCCCTTGCTGTTATTCTCAGTGGTGTTCGACACATTAGCGACAAAGTCTTCTTGGAGGCTGCAAAGGTGAGTGATCTTAAGTGGAGTGAATGGGATGTCTAGTAGATGAAATACAACATGTGTTGCCATTTCTGCAGACACAAAACGGTTTCAGATTGGCAAGTCTGAGTGTAAGTTCCAAATGGGCTTGCATTTTCATTTTTCCTTAGTGGCTGAGTGGAAAACTTGGTTTTTAATTAGACTTATTTCTTTATAATAAACAATTAGAATTGGCTGGTCCAGGAGTTGTTAAGCCATACTACATAATACTATAATGGAGAATATGACGTATTCTGCTACCCTTCACCCACAACAGGCAGTGTGATATGTGTGCATGTTTGAGTATATAGAAGAAATGAGTAAAGGCATGATGATGTCACATCATGTGCTGTGTCACCAAAGATGGGGAGCCTTTGACTCTCCAGATGTTTTGGCTGACAGTTCCCCACTGGCTGTGCTGGCTGAAGCTGATGGGTGTGGTGAAACATCTGTAGGGCCATATGCAGTAGATGTTACTTGAAAGAGAAGAGAAAGACATGGAATAGCTATTCTGAGAATCTTGTGACATCTAATTCCACCCTCAGTATTCAAGGAACAGAATATGATCTCGATATGCCATGTTAAAGGGAATGATATCTGCAGATGTCCATAGACTAGATGAAAGAAAGGGAACTGAAGTTAAATCCAGACAAAACAGAGGTGCTCAGTCATGAGCACAGTTCAGAGACTGGGGATTGGCAATCTGGTGCCCTCTAGATAAGAGTTTCTAGGGTTCCACAAGCGGTTGCTAGGGGTTCTGTGAGTTACTGAGATTGAAAAAAATAAACATTTTTTTTTAGCTGTAGATATAATAATTTTAGGCAGGGGTTTCCTGAAACCTGAACGTTGTTTCAAAAAAGTTGAGAAAGGCTGCTGTAAATGTTTTGAACAGAAAATTGTCCATGACCACTGGCCCATGCTGGCTGAGACTTGTGGATACTATTGTCCAAAAACATCTGAAGGGTTCTTTGAACCGCTTAGGGAAGGGACGGGGAAATTCTGGCCCTCCAGATGATGTTGTACTACAACCCCCATTGTCCTTCACTGTTGTCTGTGCCAGCTAGGGTCAATTGAAGTCACAATCCAACAACAGCTGGAGGGCTACAAGCTGCCCATTCTACATCTGGTGTGCCAGAAGTTGCCCATCCCTGGTTTACCTTCCAGGCTTCTTGCTTCCCCATACCTTTGCATTTAGATTTTCAGGGAAGCTCTGCTGTACATCCAAGCAACAGAGGTGTGTTTGGCTCAAATTCAGGCAAGAGGTTTCTCAGTGGTCACACCCAGATGGTCCTGTTCCTTGCATAGGGAAGTCCACCTGGGCCCTCTGCAACAGTTTTTCACTTCCTCCTGAGGCCTTTTTATTCCAGCAGGCATTCAGTCTTCTGGGTTGCTGATGTTTTTAGACTCTGGTACACCTGTGTTGACTTTTTATTTTTTTATATCTGTTTCTCATATTATTTGCTGTTTTTGCTTCTCAGGAGCACGGGAAGACTAAATACCCTACACGCTCAGTTTAGTTGTTCAGTACTGTAGCCGTAATAACTACGTTAATGAAAGTCAGTGTACATGCATTTAAGATTAATTTATAAAGTATATTAACATAAATTAATCAGATATGAGTGGGGGATTTGTTTCATAATAATAAGAGTGTGGGAGGATTTTAATAAAATTCATACTATTTAGTGAAGAATTAATTTGGACTGACCTCAGCTAATTTTTAATCTAGATGTGCCTAATTTGTATGTATTTTTAATTTTTTTAAAAAGTGCAGTCCTGAATCATTTGAAGGGTGCAACAATTGACCACCTTAGGGTTTACTCTTGGGTAACATTTCCTCCTCCCATCTTGTATTAAAAGGCTTTGGCAGAACAGCTGAGTGAGGAAGAGCTTGCTGAGGGACGGCTTTATCCTGCACTGTCCAACATCAGGGAGGTTTCCATTAACATCGCTGTTAAAGTAAGTCTTCATTTCAGTGAGTGGCAGAAACATTAGAAAGAATATGGCCCCGAAAGACTGTTGAGCTTGTCCTAATACGTTTCAGGAGCATGGGGTGGGGTACAGCATCCCAATACTCCATTAAATGGAAATGCTTACATGCAGTAAGCACAATCTTCTTGAGTTGTTTGGACAATAATTTTAAAGTGGCAATGATCTTTATATGGCAGCTTTCATGTACAAAGATAGTGCAACTTCTGGGTACCAGATGCCAGGTCAAAATCTCCTTTTTAATTTGTGGAGCCATTTGATTGGCCACTCCTGGAAACCCACTGTTGGAGTAGATGGACCCAGGGAACATGTTAGAGCAGCCTTTAGCTGTGGGGGGGCTTTAGGAATGCTGGCTGGGGTGATGGGAGTTTTAGTCCAACACATCAGGGGGAAGCTGGTGTAGAGGTAATGATTGATTTTTTTCCCCCTCCTCTCCAGGTTATGGAATTTTTATACGCCAACCACATGGCGTTCCATTATCCTGAGCCTGCAGACAAGAACCAGTATATAAGATCAAGGGTCTGGAATTATGAGTATGACTCCTTTCTACCAGACTTGTATGACTGGCCAGCATCTACATCCTACTCACCAAAAACAAGCTGACTTGCCCAAAGGGCCCACTTCTCAGATGGCATCTGAAACTCTGCAGGGAACCCTTTTCCAGAACCATTGTGGAAACAATCCAAATCAAGATGCGTTCAGACTTGTTGCAACATTTCCTTTCTTCATCCTCCTTCCCAGAAAAAACAAACAAAACCTTTTTAACCTGGCCCTATAGCCATTGCTTCAAGATGTAGAATTTTTCACTGATGACCTGTATTTTCATAAAGGAAATGATTGTCCAGAAATAATAGAAAAACTTACTTGATTATTTAAATTAACTTTTACAGCTTGTACTGCAAGGTAGCAGAGCCACATACAGGAAAATAATGTCCTCTTGACATCCTATTAGTATAGACTGTGGTGAGCAACTGCTCTCGGTCTGGGGACTGCACAGGGTCCTTTCCATTGGACCAGGGAGGGCCACACCTACTTCCACCCATCAATATGAAACAATACCAAGAACACCATCCCAGTACCCAGAGAGTGGCTATAGAGTGCAGTGCTGTAAGATTTGTTGTCTCCATAGCTTGTTTTGTGTTCAAGACAGACCTTTTTTCCAACCAGGAAGTGACTAGTTTGCAAAAATCCCCCCCTGGCCTAAAATAACTTTTTTAGGCCTAAAACAAGGAGGACTATAAACCTTGTGAAATTGCTCCCTAAGACCTCCTAGAGGGGACTGAGAGAAGGAGGTGGGCTTTTCAGCTTAATTAAAAAATAAATAAATTGGCAGGGTTGTGGGAGGCCTGAATCGTGGCTCTGCAAAGGCCCTCTTTATCCGCCCCTGTTACAAATTCAGATTATGATTCCAGAAGAACTGAGTGCTAAAGCTTTTCTTTACTATCCTACTCCAGGCTGGCAGATGAAGAGGTGGTCTGTACTTGTATGTGTTACCACAGATAAACAAATTTGTTCAGTCTAGAACATTAGCAAGTCTGGGAGAACTGTTTGGATTAGCCCTTGGGCTTGCTGTTCTTTTCTACTTAGAGAGTTTTATTTTACATGGAAGCATTCAAACAACCTGAAGTTGGACAGTCCTGAAAAAAAATCTTCAATTCTCATGAATGCATAAGCTGACCACCCCATTTCACCCTTCCTTAATATACTTTGGTTGCTCTTTTTGTGGCCTCAAGTGTGCTTGCATCTTTCTGATGTGTTGAATTCTGTGGCATGAATTGGGCAATGCCAGATTGTAAGCATAGTGGCTTACTGTTTTCTAAGCAGAAAAACATGCTGAGTTACTCATGCAACTCCTTGTGAGCTGTACAAAGTGTGCGTTTTCTGTAGAAAAAAACCCTAAGGTTGCTGGAAAGCATGGTTTAAATATCCAGAGTCTATGTGACTTAAGTATGCTGATAATGGCTGTGAATTTTACAGGTAATTTGGTTTTTCCAGCCATCCTTTACTGGTCTCTCCCTGTTCCATCCACTGCCACCAACATACCCACACAGTATGTTTTTTTACCTTTCACTTTTTCAAGTAATTTTTTTGCTCTCTATGACTATTGCATTCCTTAACCTCAAATCCAGGGCCTCTAGTACATTTGCTGATCTCTCTTCTATTCATATCCATATTGGGGAGACACCTTCCCCCATATTCACATCAGTGTCTCTGATACTGTGATGTGAGCAGGTTCATCACAGCTCACTGGAATGGAAACACTTTCCACCAAAATCTCAAAGCTTTGGTTTGGTGCAAGTGCTTAAAAGTTTTGAATTCTTCATTCTACAAACTCTTCATTTAAAACAACTGCCAAGTGGGCCTTTTAGAAGAGACAGATATTTCTGGCAATCTGTAAGTACATATCAGTTGATCCTTTTGGAGCAGTAAATATTAAAAGTGCATCACAAAAAAACCTCACACAATTTGTCATCCTTCCCCCACGCGCACACATTTAAAAGTGTGAATATATGGAAGAAGTTCTGCTTAGCTGCTAGTTTGAAGTTATAGAGGCACAGTGCAGCTTGAAAATGGGGGGTTCAAATCCTTGTTGGTTTTTATGTATAACAGTGTGTATCTGAGCCTTAAAAACTTTAGCAAATACTTAATAGAAAAGCTGGCTCTCAAAAATACATAAGAATAATGTGAGTTAATTCAGAGACTGGGAAATTCCATTTTTGAACCACAGTTCCTAGAATCCCTCAGCCAGCATGAGGGATTCTGGAAGCTGTAGTCTAAAAAGAATTTCCCTCCAAGCTTCTGGGTAAAATATTCCAAGATTGAAACATCTTTATTACACAATTACATCCATCCACTACCTCCAACAAATGTCTGTTTGGACAGAAGGGTTTTAAATGAGTCCCCTGAAAGAAAGCAGTGTCTTGTTTAGTAGCGAACATTTCCAGGTGCTTGTTCCCTCTTAAATTACAGGATAGCATGATTTGGGCTTTTCTAGTGCTAAATCCAACCTTGATGCCATGCAGAAGCCAGTTCAAGGATGATACTTGGCATGCATTGGGTTAAGGAGCAGTGGGGCAGTCTCCCTACCTACAACTCAGATAGAATGCATTTCATCTGGAGGCTTAATTGGAACCCAATTAGTTGCAAAAGGTTGACTATGAACTAAAATTGAGAGAATTTGGGGGCAATGGGGGCAGGGAAGGGTTGTTCCCTGTTTGATAGAGGAAGTCTTTTCACATAACAATTGTGATTTAAGCAAATTTTTAGAAGCTGGCATGCAGTGCAGACAGATTTTTCTTGGCTTTCTCCTTTGCTGTTTGTGTTGAAGTGACAATGAGATAGCAAGGTTTATATTTGGCACTTCAGACTCATTGCACTTGTTGCTGGCCTTCTTGCCAAAGGGCTGGAAATGAATTTGTGCCTGTAGGCAGTTAAACTGTGTTAACATACCAGGACACATTTTTGAACAGATATAATTTAAACATTCCCAGAATAAGATTTTAAACATCTAAGAAAGCAGCTAGGGGGGAAATGGTGTCTGGAATGAAATGCTTTAGATTGGCATTGTGCTAATGTGGCTTTCACAACCTGGCACCCTCTGGTTCTGCTGGCTGGGGATGATGGGTGTTGTAGACCAGGGCAGCTGGAGGACATAAGGTTGGAGAATGGTGCACTAGAGTCTTCTTGATCCACAAATGTGGACCTGGGCTACCTTCCATTCAGTGTGAGCATAACAAGGTTTTTGACAAGCAAATACCAAAAATATAATTTTAGTACAATTAAGGGATTATAATGTGGCAGAAAATATACTTGTTGAATAAAGAGCTGTGTGTGTATCTGTAAGTTCCTCCGCCGTACTCTTGGTAAATAGTTGGATGTTAAAGATGTTCTTTTATATATATAAAAAAAGTTTGGTGTATATCATATGCCTTCCAATGTATTTTTCTCTAGGAGACAACTGTGTTGCCCAACATTTGTCCATTTGATAATGGGATTTCCCCGCTTTTTTGGCCTTATAGCATATTCATTCATTGCACTTTCCCACTCTCCCAAGCCTCATCTTTCATTTGTTTTCTTTTTAATAACATTAACTTATTCTGTGAGTACTTTTTAATAGCTGTATTTAATTATTGTTTTGAGGTTTAGTTCATGAAGATAGCTCTTTGTGAGCATGCTGGTTTGATGTGACAGGCATGCTGGGCACTTTTAAAACCAGGCTGGCAATTGACTTGTACATCACATTACAAAACAAAGCTGGGGGCAGGAGTGGGGAATATGAAATTCTTACTTTTTATGTAAGTCTTCCTTGCATATCCAGTGTCAGACAAGGAGCTGTTCACACAGTTGATGCTATTAGGAAATCTAAATGGACTCTGTATAGAGAAACAGGGGATTTTTTTAGAGTACAACTCAGAATTTCCCAGTCTAGAGGATTCTGGAAGATGTAGTCAGAAATAATTTTCTCAAGAGAGGGGAAAGGACCTTTTCTTTATAATTAATGCAGGAAAATGGAAGCAGCAACTCTTGTCTTTTCCTCCTACTGTTGATTCTTGACAGGCAATGAGGAAGCCTACCTATTTCTGGTAGGCAAAAAGTCACAAGAGAAATGCAAAAGCAAGGATGCAACCTAGAAATACATTCTGTTAATCGCTATATATGGTTGTATATATGCTGCTTGGGCAGGTAAAAGCAAATCAAATGCCTTTCGAGGGAGCAGTTCTCTCCTATAGACCCTCATGCTGTAAGTTATTTTTTGCCCTCCAGAATATGATTTATTGCAAAACTTAAAACACTGTGTTCTAAAATGTGAGTTTATTTTTCTCCTTTGGTAATATCGTAACTGTACTGAGAGATGTGTTAGGTCTTCTATTTTCATAGTAAAAACCTTTCCTTTTGCTTGTGTTGTGTGTTTCATTGTATTATATTGCCCAGTTGGATAAGCTTTCTACACACCCCATTCATGCATTGATTTAACTTCCTTCCACCTATTCACTTTCTTGTGCTGCCAGTTAAGAGAGCCCTTGTGGCCTAGTGGTTAAAGTGTTGGGCTAGTACTGCAGAGACCCAGCTTGACTATGAAACTCACTGGCCACCTTGGCCCAGTTGTGCACTTTCTTAGTCCCACCTACCTCACAGGGTTGTGAGGATAAAAAATGGGGAACAAGATCATGTCAGCCACCTTCAGCTCCTGGTGGTACATAAATGTAACAAATATGATCGGAAATCAGCAAAGACTCTTCATTGTGCCTACTATGCAGCAGTGAGATGGCAAAAATCATATTGCGCCACTAGGATTGCAACCTCCACCTCCACTTAGGAGGAATATTTCAAGTGGTGAGGAGTCTTCTGGGTAGAAGCCGAAAGAGTTCAGGTATGCAACCCACAGCTACCTGCTATGAACAATTTGCCAAGTACTTTTTGCTTGCATTCACTTAGAACTTGACACCACACTTGTTACAGAGCCTAGGGAGGTGTCCAGTGCACTGTCTGGTTAGTGTTCATGGGATCAGTTTCAGTTACTGAGGCCTGATGATGTGGACAAGATGCTTGAAGCCCACTACATGTAAGCTCAACCTTTGTCCCTTTTGCCTGCTGCCTTGAAGGTGGTAGTATGCCTTTTCCTGAAGGGTACCTTCCTGAACCCAGAGGTATATGGGAACAGTCACCCAATTGCAAATATCCCCTTTTTGGGCAAGGTGCTGGAGCATGCAGTGCCTGGCAACTTCAGGCATTCTTGGAGGAAACAGATTATCTAGACACATTTTGGTCTGGTTTCAGGACAGGGTACAGCACTGAAAAGACCTTAGTTGCTTTAGTTGACCACCTACTCTGGGGGAGAAGACAAGGGAAGTGCTATCCTGTTGATCTTCCTGGATCATTCAGTAGCTTTTGATACCCTTGACCATGATATCTTATTGGACCGGCTCTGTGGGATGGGATTAGGAGGCACTGTTCTGCAGTGGTTCCATTCCTATCTAAAGGGTTGGTTCCAGAGAGTAGCATTGAAGGATTCCTGTTCACTCCCAAGGCTATTAAGCTGTGGGGCGCCACAAGGTTCCATCTTATCCCCCATTCTGTTCAATATCCGTACAAAGCTGCTGGGGGAGCTCATAAGGGGATTTGGAGTGGGATGCCATCAGTATGCTGATGACACGCTGCTCTATTTCTCCATGTCATCAGAGTCAGGTGGGGCTGTCCAGGTGCTGGACCAGTGCCTGGATGCTGCAGTGGGCTGGATGAGGATCAATAAACAACCCCAGTAAGATGGAGGCTCTGTAGATTGGTGGTTCTTCGGTCTGGGAATTGGGTAAACAGCCTGTCCTGGATGGGGCTGCACTCCCCCTGAAGAAGCAGGTATGTAGCTTGGGAATGCTCCTACATCCTTCCTTGTCACTGGAGGCTCAAGTGGACTGTGGTATGAAGTGTTTGGCAGGAGCTTCAATGGTGTGTCAGCTACAGTCTCCTGAACACATACCCTAGCCACAGTAGTCCATGCACTGCTCTAACTAGGGATAGTTAGAGTACTGTAATGTACTCTACATGGGGCTGCCCTTGAAGTAGACATGGAAGCTGCAGCTAGTGCAAAAGGGAACAGCTCAACTGCTGACTGGAGTACCATATAGACAGCGTATATTGCCAGTCTTAAAAGAGTTGCACTGGCTGCCAATATGTTTCTGTTCTGAATTCATGGTGCTTGTTATTGACATTTAAAGCCCTAATTAATTGCAGAAAATAATGCATTAACTCACTATTGCAGCAGTGTTCATTTGTCCCCACAATCCATTCGCAAGATCACTGGCATGGGAAGCTATCCGAGGTTTAAGTTCACATGGAGTATGCCCGCGAGAAAAGATGGTGGCCGCGAGTGAATTACCTGCATTATTCCCCCAAAGTTACCTCAATTCCCCCTTTTTTTGCCTTGTTAAATGAGGGATGTGGAAGAGCAATCTTATGCTCAAAAAAACATATTTTTTGCTCTGCCGCTTGAAAATAGTGCACAATCGCTTCTCTGGAAAACAACAACAGCGGCTTTGGACACTTTGTCACTGGCAAGCCCACCCCTGAGCGACCAATCATGTTTTGACTTCCAGGATGTGCCCCAATTCGAATCGGTTGTTAAAACAGGCAATAATGCACATTTTCATGTATTTTTTAAAAAAGATTGTGAGATACAGCCAAACCTCATCTAGACAAAAGGTATCCCCCTTGCATTACTTGAGGATTTTTTTCAGTGTTTAGACAACACTGTGGCCTCCCATTCAAATACAGGCATACCTCGCTGATATGGCAGGTTAGGTTCCAGACCATCACTGTAAAGCAAATAATGCCTTGAAGTGAGTGAATCAGCCTTTTTTTCACTTGCCAGTGCCTATAAAAGCCTACAAACATACATACAATATCATTTATTAAGTGTGCAATAGCACGAGGCCTAAAAAAACGCAAAAGTAAAAATAATTTTAAGAAGAATATGATGCTTAGACACGAAGTACACAAATGCTGTAAACTTACTTGAGTGTGGGTAACACAATGGTGCTGTACTATATGGATTGAAAAGTGCTATTTTAGCAAAGCGCTCTAAAGTGAAGTGCTTAAAGTGAGGTAAGCCTATACTAAAGGCTGGACCCTTGTTTAGCTTCTGAAATTAGATGAAGTGAGTGCTCAGTGTGGTATGATAGTGCTTTTAGCATACCACTGAAGTAGCACCTTGGATTTCTGGAACAGAGTTTCACTTTGGAAAAAGTCACCTGTAGCTTAAGGTAAAAAGCACTCAAAGTCTCCCTTTCTGCCTGTGGCACACATTGCTTCCTCCTGGATCCTCTCCATTAGGCTGTTCCTTTGACTGCGAAACACTTGTACTTTCGATATCATTTACTGGAAATTGGAAATATTGGAAAGAATGGCATAGTGGTCTTCTCTTTGGCTAAGAGGCGGGGGAGCTTTGATTAGAAAAAAATGGCAATCCCCCCTAACCTGAAACTCCTTCATTACCAACCATCTTCTTCCCCTTATTTTTCTTGCTAATGCCAAAGAATTTGAGGGTGGGTGTGAACTTCTGTTCCATCAACAGCAGAATGAAAATCCAGTGCAGGCTTTTCCCTCATTGTTGGAAGCAAAGGCTGCACCAACTGATTTTCTGCCTGACACACAGCTATTAAGAACACAAGAAGCCCTGCAAGGGCGGGGGGGGGGAGTCAAATACATATTGTAATACAAGAAATGTTGGGAATGAAATTTCAAATGAAACCAGAACAATATTTGTTAAATATAGTTGATTAAGCTGTTTAAAAAGAACATGTAAAAATAGTTTTGTACATGATAACTGTGTCGAGATTGACATGTGCATACTACTGGAAAGAAGAGATGACACTGACACAAGAGGAATGGATGCTGAAACTATGGGACCTAGCAGAGATGGATAAATTACAGTTGTCCCTTCACATTTGCTGGGGTTTGGTTCCAGGCCCCCTGTGAATACCCAAATCCGTGAATACTCAAGTCCCATTATATTCAGTGGCATAGCAAAATGGTGTCCCTTATATAAGATGGCAAAATCAAGGTTTGCTTTTTGGATTATTATTTTTTAAAGAATATTTTCAAGCCATGAACACTTAAATCCGTGAATGCCAAATCCATGAATATGGAGGGACATCTGTAACAACATTATTTAAAAGAGAAGACCTCAAAGAGTTTTGAAAATGAATGGAATAGACTGTATACATATATAGAAAGGAAGTGGAGTATAAGGAAAATAGACTAGATGACTAATGTTTAATATGAGAAAATGATTTGAAGAATGGTAGAAACTTGTTTTAAAAAAGAGATAATTAATTGTGATACTAAACAATTCAACCAGCATTTGAATGGTAGGAAGTCAATTTTAATGTGCAGGTTTAAGTTGTGTTATATGTGGCTCTATGTTGTATGTGTAATTTTGTGTGCATTATGTTTGGATTGTAATGTGATTTTAATTTGGAAAAGTTAGAAAAATAAATACATATTTTTAAAAAGAGTGGGCATGGTGACACCACTCTTCTCCCGTTCTTTCTCTTGCCATGCCACAGTGAAAGAAGATACACTCCCTTTGTCTTCACTGTCACACAGGCAAAAAATTCAACAAGTAAAGTACACACACCACTATTCTACTAGCAGTACACGACTCCAAGTTAGGCTGTTTCTTGATGAATTTCTGCAAGATTAAATCTAGCTATGTGATTAGTTGCTGTATGTTTTTTTGTTTTGTTTTGTTTTTTAATTATTGTATGTTTTTAATCTTTTCTAGTTTAATATTATTTTAAGGGGTGGGTGGGTTAGGGTATTGAGGTAATTATGGAGTTTTTATACTGTAAGCCACCCCGACTGCATTGCAGAGGGGCGGGATAGAAATAAAGTTTATGATTATTATTATTATCTACATTTCTAACTATGCATGCATAATGTCACTGGTGCACAGATGCATTTGTTGATTTACTATATATATATATATATATATATACATATATACAATATATATATATATATATATATACATATATACAATATATATATATATATATATATATATAATTTTTATTATACACCAAATAGTATAAAACGAAAAGTATTCAATTACATAATATTATCATTATTCTTTTTTCCTAGTATCACCTCCAACATAATTTTTATCATTTTCTTACAGCATCTTCCCTTCTTTATAACCTGCCATTGTCTCATCTACTAAACACGTCCGTCTTCCTTTTCCTTTCTTTTGCACTTCAGCAAATCTTCCTTTTAACATCTCTTTCTACCTCTTCATCTTTCCTCTTTCTACTATATATTGTGATGCTTTACAGTCTTATATGTATGTGTGTTTATATAGCCCCTGTCGATTTTCTGCCTGCCCCATAGATGGCAAAGGCACAGCTGCACTGCTAGAGGGGGAAAGTTGGCAACTACTGTACTCTTCATCCTTCCACCCACCCACCCCTGTTTCTGGTCCACTTCATCCCCAGGCGCCTTCCTCGCTACTATAAATCCCATGAGCCGGGCAACCTCTCCTCTGCTGCAACTGATGGTTTGGAGATGCTCCTCCTCCTGCTGCAAAATTCAGCTCCGGAACCTATTGCTTCCCACGCTTCCTTTTCCCTTAAAGGTCGCACGGCTCCATTCCTGAAAATGTGAAAGTAAATATCATCCTGCAAAGCAAAGGCAGCCCTGAGTTTGCAAACGAGGAAGGAGTTCAGTCCCCACCCCCTTTCCTGTCTCTTGGATGATTATTAATTTCGGATGATGCAGAAACCCCAAGACCTGTAAATGTGCATCGAAGGAAGGAAACTTCAGCCCCAGAAAACCCTCCGCTTTTAAGGGAAAAAAAAGTCTTGGTGCCTGTTTTGGTTGGCGAAATACAAAACTAGAAGGAAAATTCCCAGAAAGGGAGATTCAGGTACGTAGAAAAAAACAGCACATCCTAAAATGAACGTGCTTTGGATCGCAGCACACTTTTCTTGAGATGAGTTGGACTACAACACCCATCACCCCCATCCAGTTCCAATGGGAGTGGGGGGGTTGTTTTTGTTTTTAAGGGGTGGGTGGGTTGGGGTACTGAAGTAATTATGGCGTTTTTATACTGTAAGCTGCCCCGATTGCATTGCAAAGGGGCAGGATAGAAATAAATAATAATAATAATTATTATTATTATTATTATTATCATCATTATCCCTAGGGTGGTGGGTTTGGGGCTAGGTGAGGATAGTGGGAGTTACAATCCAGCACATCTGGAGGGTGCTGGCCCCAATCACTCTTGACTACAGCTCCCAGAATCCCCCCA
Source organism: Gambelia wislizenii (assembly GCA_030847615.1). Taxonomy (NCBI): domain Eukaryota; kingdom Metazoa; phylum Chordata; class Lepidosauria; order Squamata; family Crotaphytidae; genus Gambelia; species Gambelia wislizenii. The sequence continues at coordinate 429,496,100 of JAUMIR010000002.1, read as the reverse complement.
ACTGTCCTGCCTGTTGGTTGGGGGATATTCTGTTCCTTGCAGTCCCCAAAAGGTAAGGTTTACAAACTGTGAGGCTGTTCTATATGGATTCTCTAAATTCCCAAGATTAATTCAGGTGTTAGCAGTCTCCTAGATTGTACCACTTATGCTGCACATCCACACTACACAAATAATCCAGTTTTAAACTGGATTATTTGCCATCGCTCCTTCCTATTGATTCCAGGGATTTGTATTTTTACAAGGTCTTTAGCTTTCTCTGCCCAAGAGTGCTGATGCTTCACCAAACTACAAATACCAGGATTCCATAGGAAGGAGCCATGGCAAATAATCCAGTTTGAACCTGGATTATTTGTGTAGTGTGGATTTAGAAATGTCAGAATGTACCCTAAATGGGGTGAGGGGTGAAAAGGTGATGAGTTACCTACACATGAAGGGAAAGGCACTTCAGAGAGAAAGTCTTCTACCTGATATGCTAATTTTCTGTATCTAAAATCCTGTCCCCCACTCCAAAATTGGAACATGCACTAATGTCCTGCAGTCAGAAATGGTATAGTCCAGGTATCCTCACTTTTCTTTCTTTCTTTCTTTCTTTCTTTCTTTCTTTCTTTCTTACATCTTTTGCCTGATGAAGATGCCAGTAGAGCTTCGAAAGCTTGCATTGTATGTTTTGCATTTGGTTGGCCAATAATGGTTTCGCTTTTTTTGTGGATCTTGGATTTTGTTTTGCTGCACGGCCAATACCCCTGAATGTGTTTCCAGTAAAAGTGTTACGGTTTCCTTGTCATGAATTAATATACAGTTGGACCCTCTTATCCATGGAACTAATATCCATGGTTTCAGTTATCTGTGGGACACAAAATTGGGACGCATACCATACAGTTGCTCTGGAAAATGCCTAGAGAGGTATCCTCTAGGTCAGTGATGGGCAACCTTTTGAGCTTGGTGTGTCAAACTTCGCCAAAAAACTCGGGTGGTGTGTCACTTCGAGGAAAAAACATTATATCGCGATATTTATAGTTTAAATAAATGTATAATTTTATATATATAATTGTATTTAATAAACCAAAAACTAATTATTGTCTAATAGAGGATGATGAAATATTTGTGACTAGAGTCTTAGGACATTTTCAGACACAAAAAAGTCATCCTGAGGGCTCGGGAGAGGTACGCGCCTGTTTCGTGTCAGGGGGCCAGTTTCTGACGATGCCGTCCCTCTCGCATTACCTTCCGTGTTCCTTCCATGTCGCATGGAAGGAAACGGCACCACTTTTTACTCAAGGAAGATCTTCATGAATAAAAAGTAGCGCCTTTTCCTTCCATGCGACATGGAAGGAACACAGAGGGTAATGCAAGAGGGACCTCGTTGTCAGAAACTGGCCCCCTGCAGTGAAACAGGCATGTACCTCTCCCGAGCCCTCAGGATGACTTTTTTGTGTCTGAAAATGTCCTTAGAGATAGACTCTAACTCCAAGACTCTAGTCGCAAATGTTTCATCCCCAGGAGCAGCAAATGTTTCATCCTTGGCTGCTGCACTTGGCCGTGCTGGAGCTGAGGATAAAACATCCTTCTTGGCATGCGGCTGCCTGAGCAGTCGTGTGTCATCAGAAATGGCTATGTGTGTCAGTGCTGACACGTGTGTCATAGGTTCGCCATCACTGCTCTAGGTCCTACAATGCAATTCTATGGTATTTTTTAACTGGAAGCCCTATTATTTTAATAGGGTTCACTGTCATCTGCGGTTTCCAGTATCCACGGTAAGTCCGGGAACCAAACCTCTGCAGATATGGAGGTCCAACTGTATCCACTGTTCTTAGGTGGCCCTACCATTAGGAGGGAGCAATCTCACTCAGGTGTCCCAAATGAAAGCAACTTCTTATTTACTTATTATTCCATGATTACTGGTGAGGAGGGAGAGACGCACAGTTGTCCCTTCATATTCACTGGGGTTTGGTTCCAGGACCCTCCGTGGATACCAAAATCCGTGAATACTCCAAGTCCCATTATATGCAGTGGCATAGCAAAATGGTGCCCCTTATATAAGATGGCAAAATCAAGGTTTATTTTTTGGATTATTATTTTTTAAATAATATTTTCAAGCCATGAATAATACTTAAAGCTGTGGATACCAGATATCTACGAATACGGAGGGACAACTGTATTTGTTGGCTTTTCTATTTCAGTGGCTAGAATTAGATGGCTGGCCCATTGATTTAAATGGCTCTTTTCTGGGTATGACCAAATCGGAGTCCACCTCAGTGTGGTTACCCTGTTTGCCATTTCAATTGGTACAGTCTGACTTGCCCTTCTTTTTATTCCATGTACAGTATTCACTAGGCATGTTTCCTTACTGAAGGGAAACTTCAAGGCACTGTGCTTTGCCCCCCTCCATCTCTCTCTTCCTGTTGATTTTCAGAAAAGAAATCCCATGCCTATTGTGCAATCAATCTGCTGTATACTGACAAAGAGAGACGTTTGTGTCCATCTCTGCTATAGGCCCAAGACGATGAAAACTATTCTGCGTTAGTCAGACTTCACCTGGAATACTGTGTCCAGTTCTGAGCACCACAATTCAAGAAGGATATGGACAAGTTGGAACATGTCCAGAGGAGGGTGACCAAAATGGTGGGAGGTCTGGAAGCCATGACCTATGAGGAGTGGCTTTTGGAGCTGGGCATGTTTAGCCTGGAGAAGAGAAGTTTAAGAGGTTATATGATAACCATGTTTAAATATTTGAAAGGATGTCATACTGAGGATGGAGCAAGCTTGTTTTCTGCTGCTCCAGAGACTAGGACATGGAGCAATGGGTTCAAACTACAGGAAAAGAGATTCCACCTAAACATTAGGAAGAACTTCCTGACAGTAAGAGCTGTTCGGAAGTGGAATACACTGCCTCGGAGTGTGGTAGAGTCTTCCTTGGCGGTTTTTAAACAGAGGCTGGATGGCTATCTGTTGGGAATGCTTATGGGGCCCTCAAGGAAATTAGGGTTTTTTTAAATGTAATTCAAACTTCTCCTGGTTTTTCAATGTTATTGACACCCAAAGTTAATGCACTTTGATGTCACTTGAAATACCATGGCTCTATCCTATGGAATCCTGGGATTGATGGTTTCATGAGGGATTTAGAAGTCTCTGCTGAGAGCTCTAGTTTACCAAACTACAATCCCAAGATTTCATAGGATGCACATTTGGCAGCATTCTCAGTACCTTTTGAGGACTTGTAGCTTTTTTCTGGAAAAAAAAAACAACAGACAGTGCAGACAGTATAGCCAACAAAGCAATAAATAAATAAATAAATAAAATTTGCACATGTTACTGTCTCCTTTAGGTGGTTCACCACTTCTGAATAAAATGTCAATGGATGTAACTTTCCTGGGGACAGGTGCCGCGTATCCATCTCCAACCAGAGGTGCCTCAGCTACGGTAGTTCGTTTTGAGGGAGAATGCTGGCTGTTTGATTGTGGTGAGGGGACGCAGACCCAGTTCATGAAAAGTAATCTGAAAGCAGGTCAGTTCTAGATGTTCACATTTTTCTGTTCTATGTTCTTCTGCCTGCTGGTGGGAATTAGGGTTTCTTGATGACTAGCCACATTGAAGAAATAATATGCTTCTGACAAGGCCCCAAGAACAACTACTGGTAGCTGTGAGTAGAAAAGGAGTCTCTTTGCATGCTTACTTAAAATGTGCACCACTGGGGAAAATCAAGGATTTTTTGGGCTGCAACTCCCAGAATCTCTCAGCCAGCATGGCTGCTTGGCTGGGGATTCTAGGAGTTGTAATATAAAAATAACTTTCCTGGCTCTGAAAACAATTAGGCAAGAAGGGAGCATGTATTTAGCATAAAATACTAATATTATTTACTCTAATATCAGATGCCAAGATTGACAAAGAGATTGATCACAGATTAGCAAAGGCATATAGTGCATTTGGAAGACTTCACAAAAGAGTCTGGAGCAATAAACAGCTGAGGCAAAGCACAAAAATCAGTGTGTATAGAGCCATTGAACTGTCTATCCTCCTTTATGGATCTGAAACATGGGTCACCTATCGCCACCACTTACGACTCCTCGAACGCTTTCATCAGCGCTGTCTACGCACAATCCTAAATATACACTGGACTGACTATGTGACGAATGTTGCTGTCCTTGAGCAAGCAGGGATCACCAGCATTGAGGCCATGATACTGAGAACACAGCTGCGCTGGGCAGGGCACGTTTCTAGGATGGAGGACCATCACCTCCCAAAAATACTACTCCACGGTGAACTCGCCACAGGTCAGCGTAAGAGGGGCGCTCCAAAAAAGCGATACAAAGACTCCCTGAAACAACATCTCAGGCTTGGCCAAATTGATCACCAACAGTTGTCCGCCCTGGCCTCACATCGGGAGGCATGGAGACGCACAATCCACAATGCTGCAGCCTTATTTGAGAACTCACGCCGAACAAGTCTTGAAGAGAAACGACAACGCAGAAAGAATCACAACCCAAAAACATCACTCAAGGAGACCTTCTGCTGTGCTTTCTGCAACCGGACTTGTTTATCTCAGATTAGCCTTTTTAGTCATCAGCACGCTTGCAGAAAGCGCGGGATGAGTCCTTCCTGAATCTTCGTTTGTGAAGAAAAGCCAGAGAGAGAAATCTGTAGGCACATGGGATAATTTATAGTAAGTGCAGGGACTAGGTGCCAGCGTGGGAAGTAACCCTACCCCTCCACTTAAGGCAGGTGGGGGTAACTGTGGATGGTTAAGGGGGCACATTAGCCCCCTAGAAGACCCTGTGGGGCCATACCCATACCACAAAAATGCATTTTTAGGTCTCCATATTTTTGGTCATCCCTAGGGGCATGAGGGGCATTTGCAGCATGTTCATTAATTACTTCTTGTTCACTTCCTGTTTCAAAGAATAGCAGTAGCACCTGTATTTCTATACCACTGTATAGTGCTAAGTGCTCTCTAAGCGGTTTACAGTATGTTAGCTAATTGATCCCAACAAGCTGGGTACAACCTATGGAAAGTTGGAAGGCAAAGCTGAGTCAACCTAGAGCCCTGCAGGACTTGAACTCACAGTGTTGTGGCTGCAGTACTGGCATTTAACCACTGCGCCAAGAAGGCCTTTCATGGCCCTAAATTGGACTAGGGAGGGCCAGATATGTGACAAAAATGCCCCCCATGGCAAGAGCATTTTGGAGCAATTTTTGACCCCTGGGGGAGGTTGAGTGCTAAAAACAACCCTGGGGGCCACATGGACCACACTTTGCCCACCCTGATCTAAAGGGTGTTGGTGTGTAATTTGGATGCAAGTGCAGGTTGTCCCATTTTTCTAGACACATATAATCTTCATTGTGACTGCGAATTCTTCCTCTTCAAATCTAATGCCGCACCCAGTGTGTAAAGGGAGAATGATCACAGGCCAGCTTTTGTTCCCGTCTTGGTGTGCAGTGGTCTAGTTATTCTTATCAGGAAGCTTTCAAATCTTGAATGGGGGTGGGGGTAAAAATATCAGCATCTTCCAGCTTCTCATTATTTATTTATTAAATTTATATCCTGTCTTTCTGCGAAAAATGGCACTTGGTATGGATAACAATAATTCAAAGATAAAAATCCAACTAAAGACAGAAAATCTGATTGAAATATAAAAACAGATTTGAATGTGTAATTAAAACCCATTACAGATTGATTCTCTCTTATCCAAGCTGCTTAGGACCAGAGGTATTTTAGATTTTGGAATATTTTGGATTTTGGAATATTTGCATATACATAATGAGATATCTTGGAGATGGGACCCAAGTCTAAACACTAAATTCATGTATGTTTCATATATACCTTATGCACATATTCTGATGGTAATTTTATTTACAATATTTTAAATAATTTTGTGCATGAAACTAAGTTTGTGTACATTGAACCATCAGAAAGCAAAGGTATCCCTATCTCAGCCACTTAAAAGGACAATTTTGGATTTTGGAATATTTTGAATTGCAGAATTTCCAATAAGGGAGACTCAACCTGTAATATAAAGAAATAGCAGCTCTGAACCGATTAAACCGAGAAGAGAGGCAACTGTAGAAAGCAAGAGAGGATTCCATTAGCTCCCAAGAAAATATTGGAGGGTCTCACACACACCCCTGAAAAAATATCCATTTTTTTGGCCCCTAAACACTTTTTAGGGGGCATACTGGCGATTTTCACTATGGGCTTTTCTATATGAGGCAATAAAATGTGGATTGGTGCGCAGTAGTGCCAATTTGCAACAGCTTTCATTTGTCTCCACTTTTTTTTCAAGATTGCAGGCATGTGAATGAAACAGGCATTCCTGTGAATCAGGATGGCAGGCGCAAGTGAATTACTCATGTTTTTGTTCTCATCAGTTGCCAACAACAAACAGTATTTGGTTTTTTAAAAAATCCAAGGTGCAGAAGTGCAATCTTCTGCATAAATAAATAGGACAAAAAAAGGCTGTTTCGTTACCATGATCGCTACAGCAAAAATCCAACATGGCAGTTCCGGGCACTTCCTTGCTGGCAAGCTCCACCCCATGTGCATGTCTGACCAATCAGCTTTCCACTTCCTCTCTTATCTGAATCAGTTGTCCCAACAATCAGGAATGCACATTTCCTTTGGAGTTTTTAAAAAAACTTTGGGGAAAGCCACAAAAGCTTTTCCCACAGAGTATTTGGAGGCTTTGCCCCCCCCTTCCAAATATGGTGAAAGGATGCAGGATCCCATTGGGACAAAAAGTATTCTCCTCAAATTCTATGAGGAGTATTTTCACCGTCTAGACAACTCCAAAGTTTTGAGGCTTCACTAGGCCATTTTAGGCCCAGGAGAGACCTTTTTTTTAACAATAGGAAGTGAACAAAAGTGACTTCCTATTCACTCCCTGTTTCCAAGAAAAAGGCCTCTCTTGAGCCTAACTTGTCCGTGTGTGTGTGTGTGTGTGTATGTGTGTCAAAAATTCCCCACCACTCCCTAGAGACCTCACTTTGCCCACTCCAACTTTAAAGTCTTCCACAGAAATCTAGTTCAGACACCACGCGCCTGTCTGTTCTTGGCCTGTTCTCTGAAGCAAAACAGAGGAGAAACCGATTTATCTTCTACAGCAGGGAGTTTTAGAAGTTCCTGAGTTTTTACCACTGTTACTGAGGCCCAAGGAAGAATTACTGTGCCCTAAAAATGAACCTAAAATGCTCCAAACATGCATACATTGTCCCAAATCATTAACATCGTGCACTAGAAACAAGCGCTGATGTTTTAATTTTTGAGTTGCTTTATGAGTTTAGGGACCCCTGAATGTGCCCCTGGATGTGAGCTTTAGAGCAAGAGTGGGCCAAGTGTGGCCTTTGGGCAATAAGTGGCCCGTGAAGGCCTCAATGGGAGTCAAAATTGCTCCTAATTGCCGCCACATCCCCTCTTGGGTGTGTGTGTGTGGGGGGTGTAATCTTGCCATATTTTTGACCTTCAGGGATGTTTATGCTCAGGAAAGCCTTCTTTCCTGAGCAGGAAAGCCTTCTTTCCTGCCCACCCCCTGAAGCTGCTTAAGGGTGGCAGTAGAATTATCAGTACAGGTCAACACCCCCCATCCAGAGGAGATACGTTACAAGACACACACACACAGATACCAGAGACCGTGGATAATAGGCAACCCTATTATTTTCTATGAGACGAATGCCGGAAGTTGACCATAGAATCACATTGGAGGACTGTAGGGTTGTCTATACAGCAAAAACACTTGTCATAGAACTCAAGTAGAATACGATTTGTATTAATGAGATCCTGCATCCACTGTATTCGGAAGGAGGGGGGCAAAAAACGCCAAACACTTTGCAGGAAAAGCCTTCGTGGATTTTCCTGTATTTTTTTTAAATTTCCATGTGGAATGCGCATTCCAGCTCGTTGGGGCAAGCGATTTGCATTGGTGTACATTCCCGATAAGAGCGGAAGTGGAAAGCTGATTGGTCGGACATGTGCAGGGGGCGGAGCTTGCTAACAAGGCGAGCACCTGAAACTGCCATGTTGTATAGTTGTCCCCCCGTATCCATGGATTTATTCACAGCTTGAAAATATTCTTTAAAAAATAATAATCCAAAAAGGAAACCTTGATCTTGCCATCTTATATAAGGGACACCCTTTTGCTATCCCATTGCATATAAAGGGATTTGAATATTCACAGATTTTGGTATCCACAGGGAGTCCTGGATACCAAACCAAACCCCAGCGAATATGAAGTGACAACTGTATTTTTGCTGCAGCGATCGTGTGCTCAGGCAATGAAACAGCTTTTCTTCTTCTTTTCTATTTGTTTAAGTGGAATATCGCACTTCTGCACCTTGAATGTGCTTTTTTTAAAAATACCATTCGCTGGTGGCAACTGGCAACAATAAAAACGTGAGTAATTCACTCGTGTCCACCCTCTTGATTTGCAGGCATGCCTGTTTGAACAATGAATGCAGGTAGCTTCACATGCCTGCGATCTTGCCCAAAAATCATTAAGACAAATGAAAGATGCTGCAAATTGGCATTAGTGCATATCAATCCACATTTTATTGCCTTGTGTAGACAAGCCCCTAAAATGCCTAGAGAGAACATATTTTCTTCTGACGTGGATAAGTGAAACCATGGATATGGGGGTTGATCTGTATCTGTATTATTTTGTGTGTGTATGGGAGGAAATAATGTGGCCCACTAGATTTTGCTGAAGTAGAATTCCCATCACCCCCCACCATTGACTATGCTTGGTTAGAGCTGCTGGGAGTTGCAGTCCAATAACATTTGGAGGGCAAAATGTTTCCCTCCTCTGCCTCAAAACAGTTAGGGCGAGTGCAGTGTAGATTACACCTCCCTCCCTATGCCACTGCTTCATTCAAAAACAGGCTGCTTTAAAGTTGAATAAACTCAGGAAATCACTTCATGGAACTGCTGAATCCCATCCATTTCGGACCTGATTTATCACCTTTGCTGGGTTTTGGGTTTTGGAGTAGAGAGGGAAGCACAGTATGTTCTGCAGCAGCTAAATTGTTGACTCTGTTATAGCCAGGCTGGGGTAGAAGTCGGGCCAGGAGATCCATAAATGACCTCATTCAACTGCCTTTAATGATCTAACACAGATTTTTAGAGTATTGTTTCTCGACCAGTGTAATCATTTCTCTGGCACAAGCTTACATTTTCCTCATGTGCTGTTTTTATTGTGTGTGTCCTGAAGTCTCTCCATTCAGTCTCACTTGAATCACTGTTTTTCCCCCTGTTCTTAGGAAGAATTACCAAAATCTTTATAAGTCACCTTCATGGAGACCATTTCTTTGGTCTTCCAGGCCTTCTCTGTACAATCAGCCTCCAGAGCAGCCCTGCCACAAACAGGCTTCCAGTTGATATTTATGGGCCACTTGGGCTGAGGAGCTTCCTTTGGAGAACTATGGAACTATCTCACTCACAACTTACCATCCCTTATGTTGTTCATGAACTGGTGCCCACGCCGGATCAGTGCCCTGCAGAAGAACGGAAGGAGCTGTCCTTTGTTGATAGAGATGAGGCCTTGTCTAAAGAGACTCGAGGAGAAACTATTTACCTAGATCCCGCAGAAGACTCGTACCTCTTGGTAGACAATGAGCAGTTTGTGATAAAGGCATTCAGGTTATTTCATCGCATACCATCCTTTGGGTTTCTGGTGGAAGAGAAGCCACGGCCTGGCAAACTCAATGTGCAGAAGCTGAAGGAACTAGGTAACAAGAGTCCAGCATACTTGACTCTTATAAAAACTGTTATTTGGCTCTGTGACCTACCCTGACACCCCCTGTCTCATATCTATAATAATTGGCAATATTTAATAATTTGGTCAACTGTAGCCTTTCATGTAGTGTGGCCAGTAAACCAGGGACTACTGCAAACCAGGAATCCCAAAGACTAGTCCTAAGACTCAGTCAGGTATGCACTAAGGAGGGGCCATCCCAAATTCCAAAGAAAGGTAACGTGAAGGACAATTGTTGCCTGAACATCTGGCTAATCCCATCAGCCTAAGATGAGATACTCAAGTCTGTAAAGAGCCCTTGTCCTTTAACCTTCCCCCAAACAAAGAGAGTTGCTTCCTCCATTCAATTACAGAGTATCCGCACAGTAAGTGCTGTTAGCATATCCAGAGTGTCCATTGTCTTACCTTGGGAACCTCTGAGAAGCATTGTCTTTCACTCTAAATTCTATCCCCTGAAGGGAATTTTGTGTATATAAACCCCTTCAAAGCCCCACTCAAGCACACACAATTTATCTTCCTCTTGACTCCACGTCAGCCTGTGTAGCCGTTCCGGCTTCAGGACCCCAACTCTGTTGGTTTCTTCCATGTCCTCAGCTCCTCTGATTGGTACAGTATCACCTGAAAACAACCCCTTACTCTATTCCTCTCTCCCAATCCTTCCGACTTTACTCACTAGCCTTGTGTGATTGCTTGAAGTCTCAGTATTTGCATGAATGTTATTATTATTTCCCTTAAAAAGATCATTTTATTATACTATCTAGCTTAACATCTCCTCTTGATTACCGTTATAGGTCAAAAGGTCATGCACTGTTACCCCCTCTCGTATCACCAGGCTGAGTGTATTAATTCCCCAATTAATATTGGTATTTAGAGGGTCCTTAAGTCCCCTGAGTATTTAGGATAATAACTGGCTATTTATTTATTCATTTATTTATTTAATTTATATCCTGCCTTTCTCCCAAAGTAGAACCCAAGGTGGCTTCCAGAAGTTTGAAGTTTGTTTGAAGCAAAATGGGACTTCCATATTGCTGTTCAGAGTTTCTAGCAGGTTGTGCCCTTTTCTAGAACACTCCATTTCATCCCTCCTCTCCATTGCTTTTTGTTTCTTCCCCCCCCCAAAAAAAATTTCTCTTTCTCTTCCCACTCCCCACTCCCTCTCTCTCTGTCACACACCCACACTCAAGTTGGCATTCTGTGGCTATTGAGCACACTCTGTACTCATGACTTTGGTGGAGACTACTGTTAAAGCAAAGTGTCCACCCTATCTGTAAAATGGCTCCCACCTCCTTTAAGGATATCCCCCATTCCCCAAGAGCCTGCTGATACCTCCCTTCTGTGTGTGGTTGCTAAATAAGGACCCAGACCTGGAGAACAAGTTCACTAAAAGTATATAGGATGCTTATTTTTATTTCTTAGATACATTTATATTCTGCTTTTCCTGAACTCAAGGATGCATGGCTCTCCTCCTCTTCCTCCTCCTTCTTCCCCTCCCAACTTCATTTTCACAACAACCCTGTGAGGTAGGTCAGGCTGAGAAAGCTAATGACTGGCCCAAGACCATCCAGAAAAAGGGTTAGTGAGGACTTGAACCTGGATCTCCAAAGTCCCAACCCAACACCCTAAGTACTATGCCATGCTGTTTCTCAGTGTGTGTTTTTTAAATCATAGATAGCCTTTATGTTACCTAGAATTTATGGAAGCACAAGAACCACTTTAACTTGATCGGCTCAAAGGCGTAATGTATGTAGCGCTCCATAGATTGTTCAAAATATTTTACATGTTGCATCTCTGTCATAGATCAGTTCTAAAATATGAAATATAAAATCAAAGATCTCAAAGGGGCCAGTTACACAGCAGAATAAAGTGTGAGAAATTCCGGATTTCTGTCCTTTTGCACCAGCGGTGCATAGTTCACATGATTTATTGCTAAACTGGAAGATCCGGTGAGTTTTGCCTTTCTAAGTTCACACAGACAAAGGTGTGGGGGGCATGGCCTCCAGATCAGTATCATTAAAGCCAGGCAGGAAGTGGGGAGGAAGCAAGGAGGGGGGCAGTGCAAGGGGGAAAGAGACCGTAAGTTCGTAGTTTTGTCTGTATATAAAGCAACAGTCTTGCCTTTCTAAGTTCACACAGACCAGGCAGGGGGCGGGGAGGAAGCGAGGGGGGGGCAGCGCGAGGGGGAAAGAGTAGCTTCATCTGAGTCAGAGAAAACCAGAAGGCAACAAAAAAGAGGGAGACCAGGAGGGGAGAGGAATAATGACAAAGGAGGGAAGGAAAAGAATTCTCTTCGCTCTGCATTTCTGTTAGCTGAGCAGACTGTTTCTCTCTCTCTCTCTCTCTCTTTCTCCCTTTTTCACACCGGCGTGCACGCGTGCACACACACACACACACACAAAAGAATGATCAAGTGACTACTCTCTCTCTCTCATACACAGAGAAAGAGAAAGAGGGAGAGAGGAACAGTAATTATGCTAGAAGGCAAGCCAGCTGGCTGGATCTTTTCAAGCCTCATCTCTTACAAGTCCACCTCCTCCCTCCTTGGTCAATTCAACCAATCATGGCTAAGCTTTGCTGTGACTGTTTCGGAAAGACTGCTGACAGTTTCCACTGCCATAAGTGAAATGGTCATTCACACAGTCGATAGTGCGCTGACTTGCGCTACTTTTCAAAAAAGACGGGGAAATAGAGAAAGCTGATACTGTGTGACTTATGGGGTTTTTTGCCCCCCTCCTTCTGAATATGGCGACTTTGAACCGAAAGATGTGAGAACTATTAGGACTCTTTGCAAATTCTTAGAGGATTTATTTTGCTGTGTAAACGGCCCCAAAATTTCTCTAGTCCAGTCCCCTGGGAATGTTAGGTAGATTTTCCCAAACTGCTATAAATGTTAAGGTATATCTTTTGTTTCAGTGCCTGGTTGGTCAGATGTAGTGCTAACATCTGGACTGGCACTGTGTCAAATAAATTGTTGTCTTCAATTCACTATGCCTCCATTCTTGAACCCAAAACTGGGCACATGATTCCAACTCTGCTTTACAAAGACCCTGCATGGTAGGTTAATATTATGTTGACGTTTGGACAGAGATATTACTGCTTCACAGTTCAGGCTCTTAGCACTGCACGAGCTGAAGTGAAATTCCCACAGGGATCATGCTGAGCTCATGAGCGGTGATGTCATTCAGCTGTGGAGTGGCTAATATGGCTAATAGTTTTCTGAGCAGAAGAAAGTGCTTGCTTCTCCCCATAAAAGAGAGGACATGTTGTGTTGTTATGGGGGCTAATTGGCTTACTGTGGTGAGTATTCTGGAAATCTTAGGCCTGCTTCATGCAGTAAAAGAGATGGTGAGTTATGGAAGGGCATGCTGTGTTAAACCAATTAGTCTTTTAAGATGACTTTGTGTTTCCTGTCCTTTACTTTTACAGACGAATGTACCTCTTCCCTTCTAAAACACACTGGTTATTTAATGTTATTTAATGGCTCAGGTCTGAAAACATCTATGCAGTAATTTATGGGGATAAGGGCAGTGTTGCTTTTGTGAAACCATTTTAAAGGTAACCATCTTTCTTTGGAGGGGGGAAAACATATTGGTATAGAAATATAGATTCATAGACCTCAAAGTTCATCTAGTTCAGTCCCTTGTGATTGCTAGAAATCAGCTGCTACATCAACTTTCCCCAATCTGGTAGTCTCCAGATGTATTGGCTGGTGGGGATGATGGGATTTATAGTCTAGTGCATCTAAAAGGTATCGTTCTAGGTGGTAAGCTGAGAAACAAAGATATGAAGGGGAAAAATGAGGAAGGAGGGTGTCCTATTCCCCCCACCCAGCTTCAAAATTTCCAGAAATTTAACATCTATAGCTATAGTATCCCTAATAATTAGCCATCTATTTTCAATTTTAAAACTTCTAATGAAGGAAAGTCCTGCTTTCCAAGGCAAACTGTTTCCACTGCTGAACATCTCATACAATTAGGAAGTTCATTCTAAGGTTTAGTTGAAATCCCCTGTCTTGTAATTTGAACCAGTTGGTTCAGGTTCTGACCTCTGAATCAACAAAATACAAAGTTGGTAGATTATTTTTATAATCACCTTTTATATATAATCTTAAAGAAGCTTATAGTTCTGCCCTAAGGTGTTATTTAATAAAGACCATTAAAGAGCTTCCTGTAGAAAGTATGTGTGTGTCTAAGAGAAAATATGTGAAAACATTACAGTGCACACATCTTTTTTTTACAAATGTTATTAAGTTATTAACAATACAATATTGTGGCATAATGTAGCTATTTTTGTAACACAACAGGCATTGCGTATTGCATATTATTTCCCTAAAAGTAAGGTTTTCAGGATTTATACAAAATCTTTGGTTCATAGGCTCACAACATGAGAGAATAACAATAAATTTTACCATTCAACTAAAGCCTTTCTCCATAGGTCCAAATGTGACAATGGAGGAGGTAGAAACTCCCCACTCTCATTGATTAACTTAATAAAAGGAAAACAAGTTAAACAGAAGCTTAGTTCTGACTGGTCACTTCTATCATCTTGTACAATAGATGTCAGCTTTTCCATAAGTGCTTTTCCCCAATTTTTTTTAAATACCATGCTTCAATTGAGGCGTAGTGCACATATCAAAATATACAATTGATTACTTTTGTGCCCTTTTGAATATAAAATCATGTCACCATGAATTTAGTAAAGAAAGGAACTGGAACTGGATTAAGCTTTTTCTAGTGCAGTTCTAAACTGCATGAACAGGAGTATTATGTCCAGGTTGAGAGCAGTAATAGCCCCATTCTATTTTGTTTTAGTTGGCCCTCACCTGGAGTACTGTGTCCAGTTCTGGGCACCACAGTTCAAGAGGGATATTAACAGGCTGGAATGTGTCCAGAGGAGGGTGACCAAGATCGTAAAGGTCTGGAAACCAAGTCTTATGAAAAACATTTTCGGTTATATTTAACTTGGAGAAGAGTAGGTTGGGAGGAGAAGCGTAGATAGCCATCTTTAATATCTGAAGGAACGTCATGTAGGAGATGGCACAAGCTCTTAATTAGCAGTAATTAGCAATTACAGTAGTTTTTTTAAAAGCAATCCTAAGGGTTTTTTTTAAAAAAAAACACACAGAGCAATGAGCAATATAGGAAGTTAACATGAGTGATGTAAATTTCTCTTGTAATGGTTGTTATTATGTGCCTTCAAGTCAACTCCATCTTATGGCAAACCTATCATGGGTTTTCTTGACAAGGTTTATTCAAAGAAAGTTTGCCTTCCTCTAAGGCTGTGACTTGGCCAAGGTCACCCAGGAGTTTCCATGGTTGAGCAGGTATTTGGACCCTGGTCTCCTGGATTTCTAGACTAGCACTCAAACCACTATTCCACATTGGTTCTCACTTTTGTAATGGTAACAGCAGTGAATTACTTCTGGGAGTTCCAATGTGCTAAGGGCTGATCAGAATCCTGTATCTTATTTCCATGGAAACACAAATGTGTATTGAAACTGTGTGGAAGGAAGAGCCATTTGAAAGGTAACATTCCTGTGCTTTAATTTCTAGGAGTTCAGCCAGGCCCTACGTATGGTAAACTGAAAGGAGGTGTCACAGTTGTCCTAGAAGATGGAACCACCATTTCTCCTTCAGAAGTCTTAGAAGAACCTCTCCCTGGGAGAAAGGTTTGCATTTTAGGAGACTGCTGTGGTGTTGTTGGAGAAGGAGCTGCATCTCTTTGTTACGAAGCTGATATCTTGGTTCATGAAGCCACACTGGATGATACCCAAATGGACAAAGCCAAGGAACACGGCCACAGCACTCCGAAAATGGCAGCAGAGTTTGCAAAGCTGTGTAAAGTGAAGAGACTGGTTCTGTCTCATTTCAGTCAGAGGTATAAGCCAATCAGTCAAATTGGTGAAGGAGATATGGATGTTTTAGAACTGAAGAGGCAAGCTGAGTTGCTGTTGAATGGACAAGAGGTAGTGCTAGCAGAAGATTTTATGTCCATAGGTATTCCAATGAAAAAACCAAGAGAGCGCAACCTTACTACAAAATTGGAGAAATTTGCTGAACCTACAGTCGTATGCTGAGATCCTTTTCAGCAGATACATAGTGTACATTTGCAGCAGACTTGCACTATGCCAGAGTTGTGGTGGGTTGCACTCTTTTGCAGCTGATCATGCACCAAGCACCAATGCCTTGTGCTTGCATGCTGTGCAATAGTTAACTCTTTGCAACCATGATTAGGATGCTGCCCTTGTGCAATTGCATAGACAGTGCAGCTGGTGTGCCTAACACTGTTTACACCAGAGTAAGTCACCAGCAAGATTCCAGCCATAATGTGCTTCCAGATTAGTTTTTTAAGGCTCAGTTGAAAGGGATTGGTTGAGAACCCAGAGAACTGAGTTATGTCTCTCTCTCCTTAGTATCTATGTCTGCACTATACAATACATCTTTGGATTCCTCAGTAGTGTCAGAATGATTGAAGTTTCCCCATGGGTTTTAGAAGAACAGATATGTTTTGCGTAATATTTTACTCCAAATCCTATTGCAGTACATTTCAGTTCATCAATTTGGAACTAAAAAGCTATTGAATTAAGGCTGTGCTCTTTTAACACATTACTTGGAAGTAAGCCTCATTGGAAATGGCAAGCCTTACCTTTGAGTAAATATACATAGGATTGGGATATTTATTGTCTTAGTATTGATTTTTATCATCTTAGTACTGAGAATATATTGCCAGTATTTTAATAAAATCAGACTCATTATAATTACATTTGAACTATCAACACTTTCTAGTTCCATGTGGGACAGCAATACCTTTATGATAAACATGAGAAAAGATAAAGAATTTATATTTAGGGTGTTTGTTTGTTTGTTTTTTAGTTATTTAGTTAGAATCCCATCCTGGGAGAAAGGTGGGATATAAATAAATATTTATGTCAAGCATTTGGAAGCTGACTTATTGTTACCAATGACTGCATGTTCTTTTTCTTTAAGCCCTCTTCAACTGATATTTTTGGTTATGCTTTGGTGAAAAACCATGGAATAGATAGAAATAAAATATTTTTTTGTGGCTGATGCATTTTTTTCAGTATCAGGGGGAAAAAGTTGGCAACCAGGCTGGCTCCACTGCTGTGCCAGCAGTCCATGGGGTAGCTTGTTATTGATAATAGTTTTAGGGTCACAGTGAATCATAGAATCATAGAGCTGGAAGAGACCACAAGGGCCATCTAGTCCAACCCCCTCCCATACAGGAGTACTCAATCAAAGCATTCCTGACAGATGGCCATCCAGCCTCTGTTTAAAAACCTATTAATAAGGGAACTACACCATATTCCAAGAGAGCACATTCCACTGCCAAACAGCTCTTGCCGTCAGGAATTTTTTCTTAGATGGAATCTCTTTTCCTGTAGTTTGAGTCCATTGCTCCATGTCCTAGTCTCTGGAGCAGCAGAAAACAAGCTTGCTCCATCCTCAGTATGACATCCTTTCAAATATTTAAACATGGTTATCATATAACCTCTTAAACTTCTCTTCTCCAGGCTAAACATGCCCAGCTCCAAAAGCCACTCCTCATAGGTCATGGCTTCCAGACCTCCCACCATTTTGGTTGCCCTTCTCTGGACACATTCCAGCTTGTCAATATCCTTCCTAAATTGTGGTGCCCCGAACTGGGCACAGTATTCCAGGTGAGGTCTGACCAAAGCAGAATAGAGTGGCACCATTACTTACCTTAATCTGGACACTATACTACTATGAATGCAGCCTAGAATTGAATCGCATTAGCTTTTTTTGCTGCCGTATCACACTGCTGACTCATGTTCAGCTTGTGGTCCATTAAGACTCCTAGATCCCTTTCGCATGTACTGCCATCAAGCCGGGCATCACCCATCCTATATCTGTGCATTTCATTTTTACTGCCTAAGTGTAGTATCCCACATTTTTCCCTGCTTAAAGTCATTTTGAAGATCCAGGTCATCCCACGGTCTTTCACAGTGTCACAAAGGATGCTGGGAGTGGGGTGGACCCCACATTATCAAGCACCCTAAGGTACACCACTCAGATCATATGGTGTCTACTCCTGTAGAAAATACAGTACGCCCCCCCCCCCACAAATCTGCAGGACCGGTACTCCTCGGTTTCACTTACCCACATCCAAATAAAATATGTTCTGTCTAGGTATTTTATAGGTCCTCCAGTGCAACTCTATGGTATGCTTGGGCTGGAAGTCATTAATTTCAATAGGGTTTGCTATTATCTGAAGTTTCGCATTTCTGTGGTACGTCCAGGACCATATCCCCCAAGGATATAGGGACTGTACTATAAATGCCTGCTCAGCAATGAGAGTGTCGTCTTACATGTGGGCGGGGGGGGGGCGACATAAGTAGGGGAGCCAACTGGATTTATGACCAAGCTCTCCAGGGGTTACCTTATGTTGGGGGGAGTGGGCATACCCCTGACTTTATCCCCTCAGTCCCCCATGGGTCCACTACATGTTGGACTTCCCTGGCTGAGGAGAGAATGCACTGACAGACCCAGCTGACAAGTGTGCTCCTACAGTCCATGCCTGCTACTGGCACACTGCCTGCTTCATGGCTTTCCTTATTTATTTATTTATTTATTTATTTATTTTATCTTGCCTTCCACCCATCATGGGACTCAAGGCAGCTTGCAGTAAAAAATTTAAACAAAATACGACTAAAACAACATGTAGTACAAATGTTGAAAACCATTAAGTAAGACCATCATATTAAAACAACTGAAAATACACATGAAACATGGAGTGAAGGTACATCACATTAAAAGACCGTTTTGCCATAGCCAGTCAAAGACTAAAGGCCTGTTTAAATAAGCAGGTCTTTGTTTGCTGGCAAAAAGAAATCACAGAGGTGTCCAACCTAGTCTCCCATCAGAGGGAGTTCCATAGTGTGGGGAAAACCACCAAGAAGGCACTCTCCTGTGTTCTCACCAACAGTACCTTGTGATGGTGCCCTGAAAATCCTGAAGATCTGAAGGTTCAGGCAGTCTTGTATGGGGAAGAGTTAGGACAGGCAAAACTCCTTCCTGTTATTTCTGATCAGAAAGAACTGCAAGGTTTCCTTCTTCCCTGTGCACAGCTTTTATTAGCGATTGGGAAAGCTTTGAGAGAAATTATTCTCTTGTCATTGATCAGAGATAATAAGCATATTTGTCCCTCCTTGTTTCTTTTCTACTTGGATGAGTGGAGGATGTGGAATACCCAAGAAGGAAGGCATCCCCCTAGATCAGGGTTTTTATTTCTATCCCACCTTTCTCCTAGTATAGGATCCAAGGTGGCTTACAACAAATAACAAAATATAGCTAAAGCCTATTTGATGCAACAGTTCAAAAGCCTTTAAAAACACATTAAAGCATAGTGAAAAGGATAAAATCATAGCACACCCATGATGGATCCCTTCCCCAGGTTGACTCTGCAGTTCCAATCCTTGGGTTCCTATCACTCCTCTTTGACCCTTAAGATCCTAAAATCAAGGCTCAAGGTGACCACTAGATTAAATCTGCTGGTGTCTGGGTCCAGTGTTGTAAAGTTTGACCAGCCTTCCTTGTAGATTATTTAATTAAAACATCCGACAGAGAAGTAGAACATTAAACAGTAAGGATTTATTGTATAACAAATAAACATCTAGTCTTATGCTAGTTCCACATACAGCACACTGGAACACTTCAATTTAAAATTGTCACTTCTCCCTGAACCCCTTCCACACTCCCCTCTCCCAAAAACCCTAATCAGATCTCATCCATTCCTCTCTTCCTAACTGGGTCTATTCTTATTTCTATTCCCACCTGGCCTTCTCTCTATTTCTAACTGGCCCTGTCTAACAATCCTATCAAACTCTTTACAGACAAGCCTCCATTTATAAGCCTTCCCCCACATAGCACTCTAAAGTCTATGATTGGTTGGCTCTTTCCAGGCTTGCCCAGCTCCCCACTTCACAACACCATATTAAAATACCCATCTATGAATTATGCAACCTCCAGATGTTGGACTGCCATTTCCAGCATTCCTCACCATTGGCTATGATGACCAGGGCTGCTGTGAGTTACAGTCCCAGCATATCTGGAGGAGTGTTTGGTTCCCACATTGCCCTTTGAAGCCTGAATTGGGACTGCTTGTGGACCAAATGATCCCCTTCCCTAATTTAAGACTTTGTACAACAATAAGTTATGAGATTGTTTTCTGAAAGCTGGACAAAGTATCCTTAAAAATTAGATGACTGTGTTTCATTGACTCCACCCTGTTTGGGGATTAATTCTGGAGAAACAGCCCAAGGGCCACAAATTAATAATTTCCAGGTAGGACAGAATTGCTCTGAAGTTTGCTTAGTAGTGGTGGGGTTTGTGTGGCAAGAACTGTTGTACCAGATGGCACTCCCTATTGCCAAGTTGGAGGCATTTCACGCTTTCTGTGGTGATGCAGTCCATGTGCTACCACCAGCAAAACCAGCTTTGTGGAATTGAGAGGTGCAAAGACTTGTGAAATGTGGTTTATTCTTTCCATATAAGATGTCATGAAACAGGAGATCTCCCACTTCCCCTTTTGCTGCTGAATCCAAGTGCATCTAGAGTTTAAAAATACTCCTGCCTCTCTCCCTCCCTCCAAGATCCCATCTTAGCTCAGATATCCTGATCTAAATTTAAACTCAGCAAGCCTAGTAGGTATGAAGTCTAAATGTTTCCCATGTTCAAATAAACAGGGTGTGGTTTAGACTGATGATTCCAGCTGCATACACATTCTCACTTTTAAATAGCAGGGACTGACTCAGCTCACAGGGTTTCCTTCTGCTCAATGGACCAAGCAAGCCAAGTAACACTTCCTGTAGCTAATCACTTGTGAGTTCAACACCTTCTCTCTTCAAGCTGGCTTCTGGTCCATTTGATGTGATTACTGATGGAATGTTTTTACAGTTGGTGGTTCTAGAATTCTGGACTGTGAAATCCTAGATTTTGACAATCAACAAATGAGCTGCTTTTACAACTGGTTTTTTTTTTTTTTTGGCCTTGATTGCCCTGTGGAGAAATAACTGGTAAGTAAACACCTAGGATGTGCTTAGGCTTCTGTAGGCAACCTCCCAATTGGATGCATCCAAGCAAGAGATCCCAGGGAATCCAATGTCCCTCACATCTGATGAAGCAGACTAGAGTCCACGAAAAGTTATACTAGAAATTTCTGTTTCTCAATCTCAAAGGTGCTAAGTCTGAAAGGTTCCCACTTGGTACTGCATTTGAAGAAGTGGGTTTATATCAATGAAATCTCATGCTAAAATAAAAACAAGTCACTCTTGAAAGAGCTGCCACATTTCTTTTCCCCTTCCCCCTCCCTTCTTTTTAAAGTTGCAACATGATTCCTTTATCTTATGTCTTCTAGTGCTGATACAAACTAACATGGCTAAGTCTTGGAATACTAAGAAATTCTAGGGTGTTTCCACAGAAAGTGAGAACAATATGTTCTTGATATTGTCTTATTTATTAAAAGTATTTATCCTCTTTTCTGTCCAGTAAAGCACCCAAAGCAATATACAACAAAATAGATAAAACATTCTCTAAAAATAGATTTAAATGAATTTTAAAAGCCAGGTTTTTTTTTAAATCAAAGACCAAATAGAACAATACCATTTCAATTGCCTGCTGGAAGCTCCACAGGGTTGGAGCCAGCCTGACTTCCCTTGGCAAGGAGTTCCCAGCTGAGGTGCAACTACAGAGAAAGCCCTGCTTTGTGTACTTCCCAACTTGTCTCTTGGGGTGGTAGGACACACAAAAGGGCCTCTGTCGAAGAACAGATTCTGGACTGGCTTAGACAGGAAGGGGTATCCTTCCAGATTTTAATAGCCAGGTTTGGCTAACTTACCTCAATGTTTTTAAGTTATGTTCTGAAGACTCTTGAGACTCCCCGTGAGAAAGTCAGAAACAGCAAACACATTTCCCCAATACTGTGTATAGCTTGCCTACCTTTGCTGATGTTCCTGAGCAGCATGCAGTACCACAGAGAGAACTGTGTGTGTTCTAGAACAGCCTCCCTGAACTATCACAGTCTTAGGCTGGCAACCAGTTAGTGGCATATGCACATGTAAGTCTCACTTATGCATGCATATGACTTTTTGGGGGTGCTGCAGAAGTTGGTATTTTCTTCCACAGTGCCTAAACACCATCTCCGAGACTTACCACACAGCCTCTGAAGCCCCCTTGCATGGCTATTCTGTGCCTTGTGGGGAGCAGGCAGGATCAGAGATGCATCTGGCTATGTTCCTGCATCCAGACATGAAGTTATTACAGCAGTGCTGAGACTGCTGGAAGACCCCAGCAGAACTCAGCACTGATGTAATAATTTAGCCTCTCGCTACAGGAACATAGCCAGATATTTCTCTGATACTGCATGCTCCCCACAAAGCACACAATGGCCATACCAGTGGGGAAGGGCTTCAGAGGTTGTGGTAATGGCTCAGCCTAGTGTAGGACTGTATGAAGAACTACTATGCTACACTAAGCCATACAGGATTGCAGCCCTGGTATGTTAGATTACAACTCCTGTAGTCCATCAACCATCTAGTATAAACTGCTCTAGAGCAGGAAATTTGGCACTTCAAACTTTTAGATTACAATCCCCATAATCCCTTTCCATTTGCCTTGTTGGCTGAGCCTTCTGGGAGTTGAAGTTCAAAACATAGAGTTTCCACCCATACTGTAGACTGTTCACTCAGCCATACCATCTCCCTCCCTCCTGCTCCTCTCCTTTTCATGGAGGTGGGGGAGCCCAAAGAATGCACAGCTGGTGGCCGAGGCTTGATACTGCCTCCACTGCCACCTTATGTCATTTTATATGCAGGTACCTTGTACTGTATTACAAAACCTGAAAAAATCTGAATTACAGAGCATGTCTGGTCCCAAGCATTTTGGATGAGGGATACCAACCTATCAAAGAAAATGGGAGTAGCAATTCACCTTCCAGGAGTAGCAATTAACCTTTAAAAAAAAGTCACTATATTATATAAAGTTCTCTCTCTCTCTCTCTCTGTGTGTGTGTGTGTGTGTGTGTGTGTTATTAAACCCAAGGTAAGAGAGAGGAAGAAGCAAAATCACAACTTTCCAAACCCAGTCAGAAATTAAAATTTACTCCCAAGCTGGTGTGAAAACAGGACATCAATGAGTTTCAAGTTGCTATTCTTAAGCAAAGGGATACTGAACAGAGACTCCAGCATGAAGTTGCAGAAATAAAGCTTATCAAGAGGTTAATTCTATCACCTGTGTAACTGAATCAAGATAATAGGTTTTTATCCCACTACGGTATTTAATCAGTTTATCAATCTTTGTTAATCTTTTCACCTTTTTTTATTAAGTCATTTTTACATACGTTTTACATATATTTAATCTTTAATTGTCACAGTATGTTTTGCATTTCATTTCTTTGTAATCTCATTATTTACAAGCAGGCCACCCTTGGAACAGATATGTACACTGCCTAGGAGCCAGTAATATTTTCATTACTACTCAGGTTGCTAAATTTGCTTTAGTTGCTAGATAATTAAGAGACAATTAGGAAGGTCAATAGAGGCCCCATACCTTTTAAAGCTTTTTGATCCTATGTTTTAATTGTGTGTGTGTGTGTGTGTGTGTGTGTGTGTGAAACTTGGAGCTTGTCTAGAAGAGAGGATATACTGTAATGCTCATTCCTGCACATTATTGCAAATTTGCAGCAGTGTCCTTTCATCTCCATGGTCTTTCAGCAAAAACAACACGCTGAGAAGCTATTCACGTTTGAAGTTCACATGCCTATGCATGTGCGTAAATCAGCATGTATATCTTGCTGCCGCTGCACAATTTTTTTTAACATTAAAGCAAAGGTGTGCAAGTGCAACCTTCTGCTTCAAAAAATTATTTAGGTGACTGGGTGGAGGGAAAAGTGCACAATTGCTAACACAAAAATCCAACAGAGATCTTCTGAGCACCATCTTGCCGGGAAGCCTGCACCCCACACGCATCTGACCAATCTGATCTCCAGTTCCGCCCTCTCCAAGAATGTGCAGCAAATTGAATCAGTTGAGAGCCAATTTGCATTTCCTTGCATTGTTTAAAAAAATCTGGGAAAAGCTGTGAAGACTTTTCCCACAAAGTACATTGAGTTTTTCAGGCCCCCCTCCTTCCAAATAAGGTGAATCACTGTGGAATCCCATTGGGACAAAAGATATTCTCTTCAAATTCTACGAGGAGTATTTTGATCATCTAAACAAGCCCTTGGTGTGCCTCTTGTACTAGAAGGGAATGTTTTATTGCAAATATTACTTTTAGTAATTTTAGCCATTTTAGGTATGCTCTTTTAGATAATTCTGTGTTTTCTGTTTACATTTACATTCTGCATTTTACTTCAATGTACTCAATTGTAATGGACTAAGGCTATAAACAATAAAGTTACAGTTATTGTTTAAAGGCTGTCTTCTTTAGGATTAGAATGAATGTGAATTAGAGTAGATCCACTGAAATAATAGAATGTATATAAATGTTGATTTACTAAATTCCACTGATTAGAATCAAAGAGCTGGAAGGGACCACAAGGGCCATGTAGTTCAACTCCTTGCCATAGAGAGAAATGGGTTTACTCTTATTGGGAATAGAGAGTCCATATGGTGTAATGGCTTGCATTATTACTGCTATTATTAATATTATTTATATACCGTCTTTTCTTCCAAGACTGGGACTCAAGGCAGCTTGGCCATTAAGAAGATTACAGTACCATTAAAAACATACAAAAAGTCAAAATTAAAACTGAATTAGACTGTTGTTGGGTGACATGTTTCCAACTTATGTTTCTGACTTATGACAACCCTAAAGTGACACTATCATGAGGGTTTCTTGGGAAGATTTGTTGGGAAGGGTTGCCTTTGCCTTCCTCTGAGGCTGAGAGAGTGTGACTTGCCCAAGGTCACCCAGTGGGTTTCCATGACTGAGCAGGGATTCGAACCTTGGCCTCCAGAGTCATAGTCAGGACCGGCTTAAGAAATGTTGGTACCCCTGCAATGCTTTATTTTGGGGGGCCCATATGTTTATCTCAGGTCAATGTAACCTAACTCAACCTAAGCTATTCACAGTACAGGATATTCAGATTATTACTAATAATGTTTTTGCAGAAGGTGGTTTACTACGGGGCCCCCCACAATGATGCCCCGCCTGCGAATGCTGACGCCGCTGGTGCCTTAAACGGCCCTGGTTATAGTCCTTTGTTTAAAACACTACACCACACTGGCTTTCAATGAATCTATTAACCATATTAAAAACATACACTCTACAAAATTTGAAAAGTTAAATATACAGTCATCCCTTCACATTTGCAGGGGTTAGGTTCCCCAGACCCCCGCAAATGCGAAAAATCCGCGAATAACAACTGGCCTCCCCCTCCCCCGCCAAAGCGACCACGGGGCCTCCAGAGGCCCTATAGTCGCTTTCCTCTGCCTCCCCCCTCCCTCCCAAGGCCTTCATGGGGCCTCAGGAGCGTCTCCGGAGGCCCCATGATAGCCTCCACGACCCTCCCCACTCCTTCCCCAGGCCTTCATGGGGCCTCTGGAGCATCTCCAGAGGTCCTTGTAGGCCTCCCCGGCCCTCCCCACTCCCTCCCCAGGCCTTCATGGGGCCTCCGGAGCGTCTCTGGAGGCCCCATGATCGCCTCCCCGGCCCTCCCCCCCCGCCCAAGGCCTTCATGGGGCCTCTGGAGCGTTTCTGGCCCCCCCATGAAGGCCTCCACGGCCCTCCCCCCTCCCACCCAAGGCCTTAATGGGGCCTCCAGAGGCCCCGTGTTGCTGCTTTTGGGAGGGCGGGGGCCCTCCCAAAACCCGCGAATATTCAAAACCGCGAATGCTAAGTTTGCGAATGTGGAGGGGCAACTGTATAGTATTTACAGCATTGAGTATCCCTTATCCAAAATGCTTGGGACCAGAGGTATTTTGGATTTTGGAATATTTCAGATTTTGGAATACTTGCATATACATAATGAGATATCTTGGAGATGGGACCCAAGTCTAAACACAAAATTCATTTATGTTTCATATACACCTTATACACATAGCCTGAAGATAGTTTTATACACAATATTTTTAATAATTTTGTACATGAAACAAAGTTTGTGTACATCGAATATTCAAAAAGCAAAGATGTCACTATCTCAGCCACCCATGAAGACATTCTGGATTTTGGAATTCTTCAGATTTTGGAATTCCGGATAAGGGAGACTCAACCTGTAATTTTGTTTTCATTGTTTGTGTGCCTCCAAGTCGTTTCTGACTTCTGCCAACTTTAATGCGAACCTATGATGGGGTTTTCTTGGCAAGATTTGTTTAGCGGGAGGTTTGCGTTTCATTTCCTCTGAGGCTGAGAGAGTGTGACTTACCCAAGGTAACCCACAGTGGGTTTCCATGGCCAAGTAGGGATTTGAACCCTGGTTTCCAGAGTTGTAGTCCAACTCTGCTGCTGCACCATGCTTGCTCCCTTTGAAACAATATAGTGCTTTAATGGTGGACTAGGATTCTGGGTAACCAGAGTCCTAGATTCACATCCCCGTTCAGCCATGGAAACCCACTGGGTGACATTGGACAAGTCACACACTCATGGTGTTAGAGAAAGGCAATAGCAAACCCCTGAATAAAACTTGGCAAGAAAATCCTATGACTGATCAGAGTCAATTTGAAGTACAGGTCGACCCCCATATCCACAGGGGATACGTTCCAAGACCACCCGTGGATTCCTGAAAGCATGGATAAAAGGGAACTCTATTATTTTCAATGAGATGAACACCAGAAGTTGACCACAGAAATGTCTAGAGAACACATATATTTTTGGGACGTGGATAAGTGAATTTGTAGATACCGAAGCTGTGGATACTGGGGAACCAGTTGGGACTATCAATTGAAATTGGCCCAAAGTTAGCAGGATACATACCCTCAAGCTGTGTAGATTTGGGAGGGATACTCATAATTAATCATCTTTTGTTCCATATTTTCATCTGCATTCAAAATGTCCCAGTTTCTTTCTCCTCCCAATTTTCTCTTTCAGCCTCAGTTTACTCAGTTGCTGCAAACAGTGTTCAAGTGCAAAGTGCTACAGCCTCTTCTAGTTTGTGTTTTTTTTTTCTCTCAATAATTTTTGTCATCTTGACCACACTCTGATGTTGTTTGGCCATGCCTGTACCTGTTGAGTTAATTGAGTGCAAACTACTTTGGCACTTTGAACTTAGTTTGCAGCCATTGAAGTAAGCTGAAGACAAAGGGGAATGGTGGGAGAGAAACGGACATTTTAAAGGCAGTTTAAAAAGTGGGGCCGCAGATGATTAATTGAGACTTTTCCTACTAAACTGGGACAGTTTGATGCTCCTGTTTCTTTCCCATGACTTCTGGTTGTTGTTGTTGTTTTTGTGTGTCTCTATGTGAAATGTTTTCTTATACGTACAGGTATCTTAGGGCTTGTATAAATGGCGAAAATACTCCTCATAGAATTTGAGGAAAATTTGTTTTGTCAAAATGGGATCCTGCATCAATCCACTGTATTTGGAAGGAGGGGGGCAAAAAACTCAAAATACTCCACGGGAAAAGGCTTTGTTGCTTTTCCTGTATTAAAACAAAAACAAAAACCTCCAAAGGAAATGTGCATTTCCACTTGTTGGGACAATGGATTTGCTTTGTTGCGCATTGCCGATAAGAGTGGAAGTGGAAAGCTGATTGGTCAGACGTGCGCAGGGGTTAGAACTTGCTGGCAAGGCAAGTGTCCGGAACCGCCATGTTGGATTTTGCCATAGCAATTGCGCACTGAGGTGACAAAAAAGCCTTTTCTCTCTCTCTTTTTTGTTTGTTTGTTTAAGCGGAATCTGTACCCCCCCCAATTTTATTGTAGAAATTTAATAATACATTGCAATTCATCCATTGTACAAAAAGATAATGAAAACAAAATAAACAACATAACCATAAAAGGATATGATTTGTCTTTTTTTTTAAAAAAAAAACCGAGTTTTAATCTGCTTTCTTTGTAAATAATACTGGATGAGGTTTTGAATAACAAAGCAGCAGCCTGAAGTGTCTTTTTGTTTTTTAAGAAAAAGAAAAGGAATTTCCTTAGTTCCATAGTGCCTAATGTTGCCTTTGGCATGAACCACGGGGAAATAGTGTTTCTGTGGACTTTAAGTGTTTTTAGTGAAAAGAGTTTCTGTGGAACGCCAACAAAACCCGCCAAAAAAACACCCTTCCACACACGCTTTCCTCTCAGCTAGCAGACGTCAACCGGAAACCTTATAACGTAAAACGCCGCGCCCTCCCGCATCCTTCTTAATAAGGGAAAACCACCAAAGGCTCTTAAAGCACGAGGGAAAAACCAAAGCGGCCTTTAATTCCCCCCCCCGCCGCGCGCGCCTCTGAGTGAGCATGCGCATTTTACGCAACGGTGATGAGGGTTGGGAGGTGGAGGAGGAGGAAGAAGAAGAAGAAGAAGAAGAAGACGGAGAAACCCGGATGTGGCGCATGCGCCCGGGAGGAAGCTGTTTCGGACGTGTCTGCGGCAGCAGCAGCAGCAGCAACAACAACACGGCGACGGTTGGAACGGCGGTTGGAACTTCCTCGCGCCCGAGCCGCCCCCCACTTTTTTTTTTAAAGATAGACATTTTGCGCGCACGCGCAGTGAGGGGGTGGTCGGCGCCCCTTTCTCTTCGTTCTGCTGAGGGAAGCGGGAAAGCGAAGTGGGGGAAAGCGCTGCTGGCCGAGGAAGAGGAGGAGGAGGAGGAGGAGGAGGGGTCGGGGCGCCCAGGCCCCTGGCAGGCAGGCAGGCAGGCAGGCCGCAGCTGAGGCGGCGAAGCCCCCGCCCGGGGTCCCGGCTGAGGCCCAGGTAACGCCCCCCCAGTTTCCCTTTCTTTCCTCCCAAACTGCCCCCCTGGTTCTCCCTCCGCCTGAATATCGGCGCTTCACAGTCATTAATTGGTGTTAACCAAAAAATAAAAATATAAATCTTGGAAGTTTTGTCGTCGCAATTCGGTCTGTGACAGTTATTGGGGGGGTCTTTGTGCCCCGCCCCCAACACACTGTGGTGCCCCCTGAAGGGTTTTTATTTTTAAATGTGCATGTTCTACTCTGAAGTAAAGTCCCCTTAAGTTCTGTGGGACTTCTTCGTCCGTCACTTAAAATGTTTTTAGGATGGCAGCCGGGCAGGCTCTTGAGCATTTATTTGCATTTTTTTTCTAAGTCTCTGGTCAGAGAGTGAATGAACATCTTCTTCATTCACAAAAAACTCCCGCCGCCACAATTAATTGGTTGGGCTTTTAAAAGGGTGGAAGACCAGGAGGAGGAGGAGGAGGAGGAGAAGAAGGTTTTAGTTTTTTTTAAATCCAAGAAAACATATTACAAAAATAGCATCAACTATGGCATGGATGCTGATATCTTAGAACAAAACAATAATAGAGAAGTTTAGCTCCCCAGACCTAAATTGGTTGGGCTTTTAAAAGTAGTGCCGGAGGAGGTGAAAGAAGAGCAGGAGGAGAAGTTAGTTTTTTTTTTAATTAAACTTTTCCCCAAGAAAACACATTACAAAAATAGCATCAGCTATGGCATGGATGCTAATATCTTAGAACAAAACAATAATAGAGAAGAGAAGTTTAGCTCCCCAGACCTAAATTGGTTGGGCTTTTAAAAGTACTTTAGTGCCCAAGGAGGTGAAAGAAGAGGAGAAGGGTTTTTTTTTAATTAAACTTTTCCCCAAGAAAACGTATTACAAAAATAACATCAGCTATAGCATGGCTGCTGATATCTTACAACAAAACAATAATAGAGAGGAGATGTTTAGATCCCCAGATCTAAATTGGTTGGGTTTTTAAAAGTAGTGCTAGAGGAGGTGGAAGAAGAGGAGGAGGTTTTTCAAAAAAAATTTTCCCAAGGAAATATGTTACAAAAATAACATCAACTATGGCATAGATGCTAATATCTTACAATAAAACAATAATAGTGAAGAGAAGTTTAGATCCCCAGAGTTATTGCTGTGTTGTGTTTGCTGATTGCTTTTTTTCTTTTGAAATATTTTATTACATAAAAAGAATAAATTAAAAGTTACAGTTACGATCTTTTTCTTTTCCCATTTTCTTACATTTTCTGTATCACAATCAGATCATTTTTAATTCCGGTTATCAAATCATCTTAAATAGACTTCCTTATGTTAATCTGTCCACATAGATCCCTACCTTGATTGCTTTTAAAGGAACAAAGAGTGTGTAGGGGCACCATAATGATTTAGCAGATAACTCTCTCTCTGTCTTATATATACAGTACATGTATATTGTAGCATGAGTGTTCATGGAGTAGGTGTGCAAAAGCTAGGATCCACTCCACTCTTTGTTCATTTTCTTTCAGTAGACTTAGGACTCTGGAATGTTTTGCTTCTATTGATAGTTTTGTGATACTTTGAAAACTAATGGAGTTTTTGTGGCTTGGACACCTGATGAAGTGTGAAAACTCATGAGACAAGTCTGTTATTTTTTTAAGGTGCTGCACAAGTTTGCATTAGTAATGATGACAATAAAGCTCTTACAGCAACATGAGATTACTATGTTTGTGGGTATTATTATAATAATGCCTGCCTAGCTGCATTAAACTTAAGTTATGGTATTGAAGGCATGAATTCACATAATTGATTGTAATGGCTTTTTAAAATACAGCAGAAGCTTTTGTAGTTTGCTTTCTGTTTTTTCAAACACAAGCACAAATGAAAATACTGAAGAAGTTGCCTGTATAGAAATTCATGCTGTATTAAAGCTTAGTTTGATAAGTTTCTCCATGAATTCATACAGAATTCAGATAGAAATTCCTTATTCAGACTTTAAATGTAGAAGAGGCTTAAGCATCAAAGAAGAGAGATGTTGGAAGAGTTTATTAAGCTTTGCAAACCATTGTATAGTGTGCTGGAAAAAAGAAGACAAGAATTTACGGTAGTAAGTGGAATACAACTTGTCTTTGGCGTCTGAGAATTGCAAATGATTGAGAAACATGAGTTTAGAAGCTGTTTACCTCAGTATTAAAGGTTTGGTTACAGCTCTTTACATTGTTACTGAAGCACAAAGCCTGAAGCACTTCTGCTTTGAAAAACTGTTACAGAAGTGAATATCAGTCTTGAATTTGGGTTCCAAATCCAGATTTAGCCTTGAGGTATTGTTAGCGATTGTTTTTTAGCCTTGGCTTATAAAAAAGATGGCAAGTTATCTAGTTTTCAAGAGTCTTAAAAGCACAGAGTTGTTTACAAAAACAGCAGTTCCTCAGTGCATGCTGTCTAATAACTTACATAAACGAGTCCTAGCACTCTGCACATTAAGGTGCTCTATTATCAATGTCAGTAACTAATAACTATGTTTTCTTCCACTTTCCTAGGATCCATTTCTGGAGTACAGCACAGTCCACTTCAGAGGAAAGGTACATACTCTGGTCTGTGTTCACAGCCATTCATTTTGATTAACATCCTGATGGGTGTGTTTGCCTGTAGATGAAGTGGAACAACTCCATATAAATTACAATTGTGAAGTACATTTTTGGACAGAAAAATACTATAGAAATAACCTAGAAAATAAGCCATGTCTTAATAGTATGCAGCCTACAATGATGGTGGGAGTTGGAAGTGTGCTTTATTAAGGAGCAGTTAAGGTAACATAAAGATAAAAACATCACTGAATAGACGTGGACCATACATATTAACATTTTTCTTCTGATGGAGACAGCTGTCTACCTCTACCAGGTTTTAATCTGAGAATGACAGTCAAGTTCAGGCATCCAGTAGTTGAAGGAGATTAGAGTACAGGACTGCTGTAGAAAGGGGCTAATGAGTGTTGATTGAAGATTTTGAATTGGGGGTGGAGTTGGTCAAGTATTTTCTGCAATCCTTGTATGGACAAGCTTATTGTAGGTAAGCTTTTCTTCCAACAATTAGTAGAGTAAAAATTCTTTTTACTGTTTAGAATTTGTGTTTAGAATCCTCAAATTGGAAGAGACCACAAGAGCCATCCAGTCCAACCCCCTTCCTTGCAGGAATATACAAACAAAGCACCCCTGACAGATGGCCATCCAACCTGTGTTTAAAAATCTCCAGAGGAGACTCCACCACATTCCAAGGCAGTGTATTCTACTCTTGAGCAGCATTTACCATCAGGAAGTTCTTCCTAACATTTAGGTGGAATCTCTTCCTGTAGTTTCAGTCCATTGCTGTGTTGTCCTAGTCTCTGGAGCAGCAGAAAACAAGCTTGCTCCCTCTTTAATATGACATCCTTTCAAATATTTAAACATGGCTATCATGTCACCTCTTCACCTTAGCCTGGAGAAGAGTTTGTGGAAAGGTTAAAGCACTGTGAGCATTGTAGATTGGGAATATATAATCATGCCCCAAATTAGAAGTCTAGTATCATTATTATATACTTCCATGATGCTCCCAGTCCTTCAACCTTTTCATAATCAGTAAAAAGAATTTTAATTTTACTAATTGATTGTGACACTCTGATGCTACCACTACACTTTAACTACCTGACAACCTTACTGTTTTTTTCTGGGAAGAAATAACCTTCCATTGCAGCTTTAGGAAGTTCTCTTTCTATATTTTTACTGGTACCTCCAAAGCATAGTGTTTGTAATAATTGCAATACCATTCTGCCCATTCCACTATTTCCCTTTCCCCCATCACATACGTTCTGTTGGATATGTTACCATTCTAGTTCCTAAAAGGCTTTGATAGTTTGTTACAGTTCATTTAGGTACCGGTAGATCTGAGGTTAACATCTCAATTTCTTAGAAACTTATTTATTTTTCCTTTTGTAAACAACAGTATGCTGTAAACACTCTTACGTTTTCTAGCTTAACTGTCCCACTCCTGTCCTTACATGGAATTCTCTTATTCTTAAACGTATACATCCAATCCAAGAGTGCCCCTTTGCTAGTTTAAATTAGAGATGTTTCCTTTATGGTTATTTTCAGTGAGTTTTCGTAATGCTTCAGACAGAAATATATGTTTGTATGATTTAGTCTGCACTTTCACATCTCACAGTACTTATGCTGCTCTGCTTAAATCTCCTTTAGCTTTAGTCTTTTCATTACCTTTTTGTTTTGTGCACAACCGTGTATGCTCTCAACACAAAAGTAAACTGAGGATGGCTTTTAGAGAGTTTTTTTTAAAGAGTGCTTTGGTGCAAGGCTTAGAATAAATTGCATTTTATTTTATTGCTTTCTTTTTGGTTTTTGGATGGATTCTTCCTTCATAGTTACTCCACTGTGAAATCCAAATGTATACATCTCACTGCAAAGAGAGCAGGCGTATTGTTCCTGACTTCCATTTTAATGTCAGTTTAGTTTTATATTCTGTGTAAAGTATAAATTTTTATCCATCAGTTCTGAAACTGTTGTGCCTTCAAACATTTAACACATATGTTTTGGTAGTGATTCCAGAGATGCACATGTTTTGTATGTTGAAATCAGTTTAATATCACCCATACATTTTATATCCCTGCAGTCTGTAAGGCAGGCACAGGGAACCTGTTTCCCTCCAGATATTATTGGATCCCAATTCCCATCAGCCAGGCATGAAGGGAATTGTAACTCAATAACATCTGGAGGATCACAGGTTCCGAATCCTTGCTTTAATTTAAGTTCTTCCAAGAAGGCTCTGCTTACCTTCTGTCAGGGGTGAGGTGCAAGGAGCACAATCTTTTTCAGGAGTTCCTGTATTTCTGTGGAACATGCTGTCCAGATCTCCTCCTTACTGAGATGACCATTTTACTTTGTTAAATAGTTATAGCCTGTTAAATGGGTATTCTTCATTAATATATTGTGATGTAGTTTTTATTGTGGTGATTTTGTGGAAGCTGTTTTAAAATTCTTCTGAGGCTATAAATTAGAATATAACTTAAAATGTTTTAATTAACAGAGCCCAGATTTTAATAGAGAAAGTGAGCAAATACATATGCCCAGGGAAAAGGAGCACACAAGTGTGTATATAAGAATCAGATTGACTGAAATACTCAATTGATGGATGTGTTGCTTCATCACATTTTCACAGTACGAGTTGATTCTCCCTTATCCAAAATGCTTGGGACCAGAGATGTTTTGAATTTTGGAATACAGTACTTGTATATACCCAATGAGATGTCTTGGCGATGGTGCCTAAGTCTAAACAGGAACTTCATTTATTGTCATATATGCCTTATACACATAGCCTGATTGTAATTTTATACACAATATTTTTAATAATTTTGTGCAGGAAACAAAGTTTGTGTACTTTGAACCATCAGAAAGCAAAGATGTCACTATCTCAGCCACCCATGTGGACAATTTTGGCTTTTGGAATATTTTAGATTTTGAAATTCTGTATAAGGGAGACTCAGTCTGTACTACTACAACTACTTGAAACTACTTTTTTTTATTAGAAAAGACTTATTCTTGCAAGTAACAAAATGTAAATTCAAATAAAGGGAAATGGAAAAGGGATACTGAAAGACACATCTGAATTTGCTCCTTGTTGAATGATTTAAATTTGCTTCAATTAATTCAATCTTGTTCATAGTTTACATCTTTGTGTAAATTCTCTGGATTTAATGGTATCTTTTATCAAAATCCTCTTACAAATCTGCAAGTAAATTCTCACTGATGAATATCATTAAGGTATATTGTTTACAATAGAAGTAATAAAGGTTTAGAATCTTAAGACAAGCCCTCTATTCCTTAAGTACTTAAGTTTTGGTTGAGAATTTCAGGTTTTCAGGTTTGCAATTATAACTGTATAGCACATGGTATGGGTACTCGGAGGCTATTGGTCTCCCTTCCTGCTCAACAATGTGATTCTATGATTCTGTGGATATTAATAGAAAATTTAAAAACCTGATTGCAGGGGGAAAGTCAAACTTTCACTGCTGCCTCAGTAGCTTGAGGAGTGTGGGATCAGAAGCAAGACTTAATAAATGAACTTAATTCATTGGTATAATACCATTTTTATAGGCACTTAAAGTATTTTTCAAGGCATTTTGACCAGAAATGTGGGTAGTCAGGGAAGAAGCAATTTCCCATATAAATTGCTTGCTCACATTGTTTTTGATAGCCCATTTCATACCATATACAGTTGTCCCTTCACATTTGCGTATTTCACATTCGTGTTTTGATGTATTCACGGTTTGTAGCTGCTGCTCAACTAGCTCAAATTCCAAGATCCCGCCCTCCTCCTCCCCTCTCCTCCTGCCCTGGCAATAAAACACTCTAGTTTCCTTTCTTACCTAGCACCAAAACAGCACTACCCATTTAAAAGACTCAGTAAGGTTGTATTGTTGGCAGGGCAGAGGGAGGGAGGGGGAGGGAGGCGAGTGTGGGTGAGGGGTGTGATTTGTGCATCCGTGTGTGTGGCTACAGTCGCAACTTGTAGCTTTGGTTTGGGAAAGGAGTTTTAAACAGGCAGCACTGTTTGGGTGCAAGGTAAGAAAGCAAGCTGGCGTTGTGTTGTTGGCAGGGCAGAGGGAGGGAGAGCTGGCAAGGAGGTGAATGTGGGTGAGGGGCATGGTTTGTGTGCCAGGGGGTGGGTGTTGCTACCACAGTGGCAGATTTTTAGTCCTGTTGGCAGGAGAGGAGTCTACAATACTGTAGTGTAGTATGTATGTTGGGGGCGGGGCTTTATTTGTGTTTTTTTCACTTTCATAGTGGTGCTCCACCCCAACTGTGGAGGGACAACTGTACACATATTTGGGAATGAGCTGCTTTAAGCTTAGTGGGGCTTACTTTTGAGTAAATAGCCTTGGGATTGCATGTCAATTTGGACATGTCTGAAATAGAAGAACTGCAAAGATTTTTAACTGACAGACATTCCTATCTTGGAAAACTCAAAGTGATTAATACCACAGGCTGGAATCCTGTCAAGTGGCTATTTACATGGGCCTATCTATCTGATTTATCATTATTTCTTTCTGTTCACTCTTTTGGGTCTGTTGCAGCGGCTTGTGGTCTGTTGTTTTTTATGCCATCTGTTGCATTTTTTATTGTGGGTTTTTGTTGTTTGTTTTTATTCTTCTGTTCTCTTCTTTGAGACATTGGTAAAAAACAGCACATAAGTCCTAAAAGAATTAGTTTTTTTGATTTATCCTAAGTTATAGAGGATATTGTTTTGTAAAGGTAGTGAAAATTATTAACTTCAGTATGTCACTATCAGATTACTTATGGATATTTTTGGAATAAGTCAGTTCATATGCCAACTCATTAGGAAAGTATCAGAGTTAACCATATGAATGTGCCATGCACATATACAGATAGATATATCACATTGGTAGATCTTAATGTATGCAAACTTAAATAAGTAGAATTCTTGAGTTTTTCTCATTAAAATACATTTCTTATTTTCAACACCATAATATATTTCTTCCAGATCAACATGGAAAATACATATTATATAGAGGTGGTTATGTATCACTTATTTTAAACCAAACTTTGTTCCATGATTTACTTCTTTACCATGGGAAAGAGAAGTTTTATTGCTTGCTCAACTCTCATTTGATTTTTTTTCACCTTTGAAAGAATTACCGTAATCCAAATGAAAAATCTGTTCTTTCTATTAAAAAACTAGATTATCACATCAGTAACCTCTAGTTGATTGAACTGTTTGAATAGTTTACATTAGTTCAGTAGTATGACTTTATCTTAATACATTATCACCACACACACTTCCTGAATGATTCATTTTAGCCCTAACATGTATTATAAATGGTTTCAGTGATGTTGATTACAGAGTTCATGTGCCATATTTTTGGCAGCTAAATACCTAGTTTGGATTAGATTATTGGCAAGGGAATGAGGTTAGTTCTTAAATCCATTAGATCCTTGAATACACTTTCATTTTTCTTATTCGATATTTAGAGTTCTATCTAGTATTTCAATAGCATGTGCTCTTAATACCTTTGTTACAGTGTTGAACATTTTGGGTTTGACTTCATTGGTTTTTGTGAGGATATTGTTTGTTTATTATTGCAGTTATTTTGTGCATCTTTTTGGATGCAATCCTTCCACAACAGCTTATAATTAACAGAAAGATACATAAAAAAAATCACAACCCATATTAAAACATCACAATTCATAGCAATCTTTCCCACAGGACAGTTGGTGATAGAAAAACTGTGAAGGTAGTGGAGGGAAGTCTAGCTAAAGTATGACTGTGGAGCCCATCCCACAAGCCTGTTGGTGATTAGGTCACTCTGCAAGGTGAGGACAGTCCATCTTGAGCAGCCTCTTAGGTGGTCTTTGCCAACCTTTCTCTCTTGGAATCTTTCTCATAGGGTGATTGTGGAGGAAGGGGAAAAACCTCAATATAACTGTCCTTCATAAACAACTTCTATATGGTTAGAATTCTCAGTTACATTTAAACATCTATGTTTAAAGTGTTCAGCATGCATTTTAGTTCATGTGTGTGATTTTATCTTTTTATGGAACACTTTTTCTACTGGAGCAGAAGAGGTACTGTGTGCACGCTCAGGGCAAAAAGTGAATGGCAGCAGATTGGGGAATTAATTGACTGGATATAATCTTTCTGAACTCTTGTGGAAACTGTAGAGCAGAAAAGGAGCTGAATGAGGTTTTTTGATCCTCACTGGGCAAAATACCCCAAATCGTACCAGTTCTCTGATATTGATAAGTGTAAAGTGTGATTCCAGCATCTAGTATTGAGTGAGAATGTAGCTTAAACAGCTGGTTGCTAGTGAACATAATGGTCTGTATTTGTTTGTCCATCTCACATATTGCAACCTAAGGCTGCTCCTTCAGCATTAAGGGAAGTACTTGACATTCAATGGAACATACTTATTTGTATACTGATTTTACATGCAACAAAAATCACTACTTCTAAAAATTCTAGAAATTATATACTTTTTTTTAAAAAAAAAGTTTTATAGGAGATAATTATAAAAATCCATACAGTTGTCCCTCCACATTCACGGATTTGGCATTCACGGATTTAAGTATTCACGGCTTGAAAATGTTCTTTAAAAAATAATAATCCACAAAGCAAACCTTGATTTTGCCGTCTTATGTAAGGGACCCCATTTTGCTATGCCATTGCATATAATGGGACTTGAGTATTCACAGATTTGGGTATTCATGGGGGGTCCTGGAACCAAACCCCAGCGAATGTGATGGGACAACTATAATCACACCATGAACATATTAAAACATAGGAAAAGGAGCCAAAAAGGCCAATACAGAAATAAGTTTTAAAATGTGAAATGTCTTTCCTTTCAGGGAGAAAATTCCATAGATAGAGCCCCATAGAGGAGGTATTCTCTATTGTGTAACCCAGCTTGCATGATATTATAGATAGACCCCAAGAAGAACCTCTGAAATAGCTTGGTTCAGCTGGTGTGAGTGGAAACTGTGTCTATAGGTACCCTAGTCCCAGCTGAATAGGGCTTTCAAGTTAAGTGACAGCGTTTGGAATTGTGCTTACAGACTCAGAGTTAGTAAAAATCTTTTAAGTAATAGTTTAATATGTTTCATTTGCCTGGCCCTAGTTCATAATCTGTAACTTGTGTTTTTTTTACTCACTATCCTTTTCAGACAAAGCTGTCTGCATGTAAAAATAGTGCAGTAAATTGGGCATGGAAGTTTTTTGTTCTTGTGTGATTTCAAGTTGTGTCCGACTTATGGCAACCCTAAGGTGAACCTATTGCGGGGCTTTCTTGGCAAGAGTTATTCAGAGGAAGTTTGCCATTGCCTTCCTCTGAGGCTGAAAAGAGTATGATTACCCAGTGGGCTTTCATGGCTGAGCAGTGATTTGAACCCAGGTCTCCAGAGTTGTAGTCCAATTCTCAAACCAGTACACTGGCTCTTGCATGGGAGGTTTACTGAGCATGAATAACCATAGTTAGGCAATTTCTCTCCTGGCAGGATCATAGCAGGTGTTCTGGCCTTGTTAGGAGTATGGAGCTTCATTCCCCTCTCATTGGCTTCTAGTGACGTATTCTACCTGGATCTGTGAGCTTTCCCAAATTATAAATGTGTTCCTTTGTGGGAATCTAGTTTCATTTAGAACATGGTAAATATCTTCTTGTGGGATAAAGAAAATACCTACTAAGAATGCTTTTGCCTGTCTGGACTAAATGCCAGTTTATTAGCTCTCATTTGGCTTATTAGTTGATCATGGTTACTGATTTACCATTCAAACCATCTCAGTCTACAGTATTTCCATGTAAAAGAGAAGATGTGGAGTCAACTGCATGTGTTAGGGAGAACAGTGGTTAAAGAAAGGAGATTGTGAAGGTTGGCACTGATTTTGGAGACTAGGCTGGACTGTGCATCTAGGAAGGGAGAAGCATGCAGGGGAGGAGATTGTGATGATGGTATTTGCTTCCATCAAAGAGGAAAATAATGCAGGTGATAGGGAGAAGATGTTCAAGGAAGAAAATGTATGATAGTGGTATTCAAAGTGGTGGTCCACCGATTAGTCCTGGTCTGAAAGCCATCACTGCCTGTTTGTGGTGAGTTTCCAGGAATGCAGTCAAGTAAGAATAATATAATACTATGATACTGGTCCTGGTACTTTGGGGGAAAAATTGATTGTCACATCAGATAGTTTAAGAAGCACTGATGTAGGGCAGTGGGACCATTAAAAAAAGAAAAGAAAAGAAAAGAAAAGAAGATGAAGGAAAAGGCAAGTTTGATTTTGCATTATCTCACCTTACCTCCAAGGCTACGGTGCATGCATGGATTGCGAGTTCTTGTTTCTTAGTGGAGTATTACCATGGAATAGAAGTCAGAGCTCATGGAGCTGATGGCATAGCAATCCAGTCTGAACACTTCACATCTGCTGGACAGATCATGAGAAGAAGTCTATCTCCATGTTTGCATTTGTATCAGATATTTTATGCATTAGTATTACAGTAGACCCCCTGTATCCGTTCCAGGGGCCCCTGCAGATGGCGAATTCTGAGGATAATAGCAAATGCCATCCCGGGGGCCATCTAGCCTCCTCTCCTCCCCCCCTGCCGCATCCCGAGGGAAGAGGGGTGAGATCGCTCCTTCCCCTCCCTTTGCCCCCGCCATGGCCCTGCTGCAATGGTGATCGGGGGAGGGGGAGGAGGCTAGATCGCTGCCCCTTTCACCCCAGCCATGACCCTGCTGCAGTGGCAATCATGGGGGGAAGAGGGAGGAGGCTAGGTCACTCTTCCCCCTTCCTTTCGCCTTCGCCCCCCCCTGTGATGGTTGCTGCAGTGACCAAGAGCCCTCCCAGAGGAAGGAATGGGGAAGGTGAGATTCTTCCTCCCCCCTCCTTTCCCCCGCCATCACCAACTGTGGATAATTGAACCCATGGTTGGGGAATCAGTGGATGCAGGGGTGCTACTGTACTCTGTATGAAAATGTGAGACTGAAAAATTTGAGGTGGCGTTACTGGATTGTTGAGAGTCTCCAGCCATGCTGTATTTACCCTTTCTTGCTAAATAATGGTGGAAACCCCAAATGACCCAACCTCTCTGTGCTCCTAACTGTTGCTCACCAAACTACATAATCACATTGTTAGGCAGAATGTGCGTATGTACACTTTTTTTAGCCCAAATTTATGAGAGTAGATGGTGAAAATCCTACTCTTTGGCAGTGGGGAGGGGAGGGATGTTGGGATGCACACTGCTATTATAACTGTTATGGATGTGGGCTGTGTATGGATACTGCATTTAAGCCATCCAGTATCTCTGCTAAAAGAAGGCATTATACAATAGAGAAGAGAGTTGTAATATTAAATTTTAGTCTCCTCCTCTTCTTCCTTCCTTCTTCCAGTAAGTTCAAGGTGGCTTGCATGATTCTCCTTCCCACTTGGGTTTACCAATGTTCACTCTCTGAACCTGGTGTCCCCACAACCCAGCAGTTACCATATTCTGTCAGTGAAGTAAGACTAACCTGTAACTCACCAAAAAAGATTGCAAAGGAAGGGGGAATAGATGGAGTTGAAGAACTAAATGGTACCAAATATGACCAAAATGGTAAATGGTCTGGAAGCCATGCCCTATGAGGAATGGCTTAGGAAACTGGTTGTGTTTAGCTTGGAGAAGAGAAGGTTAAGAGTTGACCTGATAGCCATGTTTAAATATTTGAAGGGATGTCATACTGAGGATGGAACAAGCTTGTTTTCTGCTGCTCTGGAGACTAGGACATGGAACAATGCATTTAAACTACAGGAAAAGAGATTCCACCTAAACTGCGCTTCCATGCGGGGGGACTTCTGGCAAGAGATGGGGTGCATCTTACAACAGTTGGAAGAAACATTTTTGCCAACAGTCTCAAGAATTTGATCAGGAGGGCTTTAAACTGAGTCAAATGGGGGAGGGAGACAGTATTCTGGAAGGCAAAAGGGCTGGAGAAAATAGTCAAACTGTCATAGAGGGAACAAGGCAAACAGCGCAAGGACCCAACAGTGGGAGGCAAAAAAACTTGCACAGGGAGCAAGTAAAGGGAACACATGGTCTCAGATGTCTCTACACTAATGCACAGAGCATGGGAAATAAGCAAGATGAACTTGAACTCCTTGCACTACAAAACAAATATGATATAATAGGCGTTACTGAAACCTGGTGGGACGAGTCTCATGATTGGAATGTAGGAATAGAGGGGTATAACCTTTATAGGAGAAACAGGCCAAACAGGAAAGGAGGAGGAATAGCATTATATGTCAGGGATATTTACACCAGTGAAGTGATCCATGACATCAATACTGGAAGCCAGGTGGAGAGCATCTGGATAAAAATTAAAGGGGAGGGAAACAACAGGGATGTTATTGTGGGACTCTACTACAGACCCCCAAATCAGACGGAGGAATTGGATGTTGCCTTTCTAGAACAGATGAACATACATGCAGAAAGGAGAGATGTAGTAGTGATGGGTGACTTCAACTATCCTGATATTTGCTGGCAATCTAACTCAGCCAAAACTACAAGGTCTAGCAAATTCCTTACATGCCTGGAAGACAATTTCATGGTCCAAAAGGTGGAAGAGGCAACAAGGGGGTCAGCTATTTTAGATCTGATCCTAACCAACAGAGACGACCTGGTTAATGGGGTGCAAGTGGTGGGATCCTTAGGTGAGAGTGATCATGTTCTCCTGGAGTTTGTTATACAATGGAAAGGAGAAGCCAGGCATAGTCAGACACGCATTCTTGACTTTAGGAGAGCTGATTTCGATAAACTCAGGGAAATACTGGGGATGATCCCATGGTCAAGAATACTAAAAGAGAAGGGACCTCAAGACGGATGGGACTTTCTCAAAAGGGAGATACTGAAGGCACAATTTCAAACAGTACCATTGAGGAAGAAAAATGGGAGGTGTCTCAAGAAACCAGGATGGATGACTAAAGAACTTTCAATGGAGCTAAGTTTTAAACGGAACATGTATAGGAAATGGAAAAGGGGGGAAATCACCAAAGAAGAATTCAAACAGATAGCAAACACGTGTAGGAGTAAAGTCAGAAAAGCTAAAGCGCAGAATGAGCTCATGCTTGCTAGGGAGGTTAAGAACAATAAAAAGGGTTTTTTTGGGTATGTCCGCAGCAAAAGGAGGAAGAAGGAAATGATAGGGCCGCTACGTGGAGAAGATGGCAAAATGCTAACAGGGGACAGAGAAAAGGCAGAATTACTCAACACCTTCTTTGCCTCAGTGTTTTCAGAAAAGGAAAAGGAGGACCAACCTGAGGAGAAAGGAACAGAGGACACAATAGGGGAAATCCAGCTCAAAATAAGTAAAGAGGTAGTACAGGAATACCTTCTTAATCTAAATGAATTTAAATCTCCAGGACCAGATGAACTACATCCAAGAGTATTAAAAGAGCTGGCAAATATAATCTCAGAGCCATTGGCAATAATCTTTGAGAACTCCTGGAGAACAGGAGAAGTCCCAGCAGACTGGAGGAGGGCAAACGTTGTTCCCATCTTCAAAAAGGGGAAAAAAGAGGATCCCAACAACTATCGTCCAGTTAGTCTGACATCAATACCAGGGAAGATTCTAGAACAGATCATTAAACAGAGAGTCTGTGAACATTTAGAAGGCAATGCCATAATCACAAAAAGTCAGCATGGGTTTCAGAGAAACAAGTCATGCCAGACTAATCTGATCTCTTTTTTTGATAAAGTTACCAGCTTGGTAGATGAAGGGAATGCTGTGGACATTGCATACCTTGATTTCAGTAAGGCCTTTGACAAGGTTCCCCATGACATACTTGCAAACAAGCTTGTAGAATGTGGGCTAGACAAGTTAACTGTTCAATGGATTTGTAATTGGTTGACCGGCCGAACCCAAAGGGTGCTCAGCAGTGGCTCCTCTTCGTCTTGGAAAGATGTGACCAGTGGGGTGCCACAGGGTTCTGTCCTGGGCCCAGTGCTATTCAACATCTTTATCAATGACTTAGATGAGGGAATTAGGGGCATACTTATCAAATTTGCAGATGACACCAAATTGGGAGGAGTAGCTAATACCCTAGAGGACAGGATCAAAATTCAGAATGACCTGGATAGACTGGAGAGCTGGGCCAAAGCTAACAAAATGAAATTCAATACGGAGAAATGTAAAGTACTGCATTTAGGGCGGAAAAATGAAATGCATAAATATAGGATGGGAGAGACCTGGCTGAATGAGACTACGTGCGAAAGGGATCTAGGAGTCCTAGTAGACCACAAGTTGAACATGAGCCAACAGTGTGATGCGGCAGCTAAAAAGGCCAATGCAATTTTGGGCTGTATCAATAGAAGTATAGTGTCTAGATCAAGGGAAGTAATAGTGCCACTCTATTCTGCCTTGGTCAGACCTCACTTAGAATACTGTGTCCAGTTCTGGGCACCACAATTCAGAAAGGATATTGACAAATTGGAGCGTGTCCAGAGAAGGGCAACTAAAATGGTGAAAGGTCTGGAAACCATGCCTTATGAGGAGAGACTTAGGGAGCTTGGTATGTTTAGCCTGGAAAAAAGACGGTTAAGAGGCGATATGATAGCCCTGTTTAAGTATTTGAAGGGATGTCACGCTGAGGATGGAGCAGGCTTGTTTTCTGCTGCTCCAGAGACTGGAACACGGAGCAATGGGTGCAAGCTCCAGGAACAGAGATTCCACCTCAACATGAGGAGGAACTTTTTGACAGTAAGAGCTGTTCGGCAGTGGAACACACTCCCTCGGAGCGTGGTGGGGTCTCCTTCCTTGGAGGTCTTTAAACAGAGGCTGGATGGCCATCTGTCGGGGATGCTTTGATTGTGATTTCCTGCATGGCAGGGCGTTGGACTGGATGGCCCTCGTTGTCTCTTCCAACTCTGCAATTCTATGATAAACATTAGGAAGCACTTTCTGACAGTAAGAACTGTTCGGCAGTGAAATGCACAGCCTTGCAATGTGGTGGAGTCTCTTTCTTTGGAGGTTTTTAAACAGAGGCTGGATGGCCATCTATCAGGAATGCTTTGATTGTGTTATTTCTTCAGGGCAGGGGGTTGGACTGGATGGCCCTTGGGGTCTCTTCCAACTCTGATTCTAACTAAAGGAAGGAGGGCATTTCCCTCTTCTGATTGA
Source organism: Gambelia wislizenii (assembly GCA_030847615.1). Classification (NCBI taxonomy): domain Eukaryota; kingdom Metazoa; phylum Chordata; class Lepidosauria; order Squamata; family Crotaphytidae; genus Gambelia; species Gambelia wislizenii. The sequence continues at coordinate 429,451,808 of JAUMIR010000002.1, read as the reverse complement.
AACCCTTTTGAATTTTCACAGATCCACATTGTACGCAGGCTTTTAAATGAGAGTAAATAAAATAGGTAGGGTTGTATGTCATGCAGAGATGGTGAAGAAATTTGGAGCATGGATATCATCATGTTTGTAAAGTGTGTTCTCAAATGTTGTCTGTTAATTGTTCAAATACCCACTTGCGACAGAAATTTCCTGAGGAATCGAAAAAGGCAGCATGATACAGCTGTATAGTGCTATTAATTGGAAGAACAACCATCTGCTTTGCATTTTCTTGCTCATAATCCCATTGGTCATCTTCAGTTGGCATTTTGTGAGGACAGAGCTAAACCACACATGCAGAAAGGGTGTATGCATGATGACTTTGTGATTCAGCAAATATACTTGTGTGGTGCAAATGTTTCTTGGAACTGATTTTATAACTTCCCGGTTATTCTGAATGTTAAATGTCAGTGGGATATTAGGCCATAATTGCAGAGATGTACAAAGTAATAAATTATCCCGTGATTGACTAAATCAGTAGATTTGTCAGGATTCTACAATGGCTTTCACAAGGGAGAATTTTATAGGCTCCTAGGTATTAAACAGAAGGAAAGCATTTAAAGAAAACAGTTTTCTGTTTTCCAGACAAGTAACATTTATTTTTAAAATACAGTCTGAAATGCCCCATTAATATTCCTATTACTATTGGTGAATCATAATGGATTTCCCATGACACTGGTCTACTGCTGATGACATAATTTCATAACTACTGTATACTTGAGTTAAAATTAATAACATTTCAGGGTTGAAGTCTTTAGATTATGTTGTATACAGGCTATATTTTTATAAAATTAGGTCTGGGTTTACAGTTTCTTTCTGATGCCCAATTTAAGGGTGGCTAAAAGTCAGTGATTATTTTTTTACCCAATCAGTCATATTTCTTAATTTAAATCAGATTTCTTTTGGGGAAGATTAAAAAAAAAACTTCCATGACTAATTAAAAGCTAAATTTCATCAAAACCCTAACCTGATTTTACAATCTCATAAAAATGAATTAGTTGTTTCCTTTGCACACTTTTGAGTCACCTATGGTCAAGTATGACTGAGCAGGAAATCTCTTGTTCTATTTTGTATGTGAATAAAAATGACGACAGACATATGGAAGATTTGGTTTTCTATATGCTTGAGATCTAGTTGTAGAGGTCTTAAGGTAATTAAAAATTAAAAGTTTTTGAAGTTTTTTTTAAAGTACACAGAAGTGTGTATTGGCCAAGTGGTCTTTGGGTGCCCAATTTAAAATACAGCACTATCTATATGTATGTGGCTCCCTAAGGTCTAGTGTGTCCACTGTTCTGTCTGTTCCCTGAGGAGTGTTGTTCCAGCTATAGTACTTCTGTAAAGCATCTACATATCTGTGGATGAGCAAGTAAGTGTTATGTTAGTACACAAAGCACAGCCGTTAGTAGGTAATGCTGCAGTAACAAATACGTAGCAATTATGTAGTATTTAAGTTTGAGTTTAGTAAGCATATGTCCAGAGGGCCAGTGTTGTGTAGTGGTTTGACCATTGGATTACAGCTTTGGAGACCAGGTTTTGTATTCTCACTGCCATGGAAACTCACTGGGTGACCTTGGGCAAGTCACACTCTCTCAGTCTCAGAGGAAGGCAAGGCAAATCCCCTCTGAACCAGTCTTGCCAAGAAAACCCCATGATGGATTCACCTTAAGGTTGCCATAAGTCGGAAACTACTTGAAGGCACACAACAACAAACATGTAGCCTAAATCTAGTTGCAGCCCTCACTTAGAGAGAACTGATTGAACTTATGTAAATGTTGATTTATCAATTTCCCATTGATTAAGTGAGTCTTACTCTAGTTCAGAATACGAGTTGGATTTAGGCCTATGTCCTGTTTTTTGTGAGTGGTTTATTTCCTATCATTACTGATGCATTATCCATGGTTTAACAGAGGTAACATGTATTACTGTATTTGAAAATATTATAAAGAAAGTAATCTAAATACATGAACTGTACCCTTCTAGAGTGGTGCATAACATATAATGATCAAATTGTCACTGTTGTTCAAAAAAATGTAAAAGTTTAGTTGAATCAGTGATTTAAAATGGGGCTTTGTCTTGCTGATATAAATGAATTATATTATTTTATTTTTTGCCCTCTCCACCTTTTTACTTTCATTCCAGTTAAGTGGTGTTATGCTAGTAAATTAAAAAAGAGCTTGTTACCTGCTCACTTTTTCAAATCTTGCAACTTCTGATCATCAGCAACTCCTCTGCTCTGCAAAGCAGATATTATGCAAGGCATGTTTGTGTACGGCATACAGAGGTATAGTAACTAGAGATTCCAGTAATGAAAATAGCAGTTGTGTTAGTCTGTTGTAGTGGAAAACAAGGAGTGCACCTTAAAGACTAACAAGTTTAATTTGGCATGCACTTTTCTGAACTATCTACTTCATCAGTTATATAGTGTAATTCCAGTTGTCAGATTTATAAATGCTGGTGTTTGGAGGTGGGATGTAGGGGGAAATCTAGAAAATAGCAGCAAATGGTGATCTTAACAGCATTTTAAACAGGTATTGGGAGGATATAAGGACAGCCAGTGTACATAAACAGATTAGCATCTTGAGGTGATAACATATCTTTGTTCAATCCAAGTAGAGTTAACCCTCAAGGTGCTCTCTGCTGGGTAAAGGATAGATATACAGTGTGTGAGGGGATGGAAATAAAAAAAATTGCTGAAACAATTGTTTTAAAACCAGCAAATGCAGATGATAAATAAACCCACATTGATGAGCTGATTGAATGTACAGTTGGGAGGCAAAAAGCCTTTGTTCCTTAGTTTACATAAAAGATAGCATTGATCCTCTTGATGAATTCCTGTCAACTGCTTCCCACACTGGAGTGCTGTCTTGAAGGTTCTTTTATTTGGAAGATCAAGACCCTGAGGTCAGAAACAGTATCCTATGAGATGGAAGTGTGCCCCTTCCCATTTTGAATGTGGTTGTTTTCGATACCTAATTGGTGACTATACAGTCGTCCCTTCACATTCGCGGGGGTTAGGTTCCCCAGACCCCCACGAATGTGAAAAATCCACGAATAATGGTTGCCCTCCCCCTCCCCCGCCAAAGCGACCATGGGGCCTCTGGAGGCCCCATAGTCGCTTTCTCCGGACTCCCCAGTCTTTTCCTAGGCCTTCACGGGGCCTTAGGAGACCCTCCCGAGGCCCCGTGGATGCCTTCCCGGCCCTCCCCCCCAAGGCCTTCACGGGGCCTCACAAGGCTCCGTGGAGGCCTCCCCGGCCATCCCTCATTCCTCCCAAGGGCCCATGGAGGCCTCCCGGGCCCTCCCTCCTCCCCCCCAAGGCCTCGTGGAGGCCTCCCCGGCCCTCCCCCTCCCTCGCAAGGCCCTGTGGAGGCCTCCATGGCCCTCCCCCTCCCTCCCAGGGCCTTCATGGGGCCTCTGGAGAGTCTCCGAAGGCCCCGTGGAGGCCTCCCCGGCTCTCCCCCCACCCTCCCCGGGCCTTCACGGAACCTCCGGAGGCCCCGTGTCGCGGTTTTGGGAGGGCGGGGGGGCCTCCCAAAACCACGAATGCTGAGTTGGCGAATGTAGAGGGGCAACTGTATATTCATTTCCCTACAGTAAGGGTGGGCAACTTTTGAGGAGGCATTTTGGGTACATTTTTGCCTTCTCTTGGTAGACTATACCTTCCAACAGCCCATCTGGCCCCTAAACAAAAAAAAAATGGCAAATTGTGCTTCTAGAAGCCTCTTGAGTAAGCACAATATGCTATTTAAAACTGTGTAAATTACATTTAGAATCATAGAATTGTAGAGTTGGAAGAGACCACAAGGGCCATCCAGTCCAACCCCCTGCCATGCAGGAAATCACGATCAAAGCATCCCTGACAGATGGCCATCCAGCCTCTGTTTAAATACTTCCAAGGAAGGAGACCCCACCACGCTCTGAGGGAGCGTGTTCCACTGCCAAACAGCTCTTACTGTCAGAAAGTTCCTTCTCATGTTGAGGTGGAATCTCTGTTCCTTGAGCTTGCATCCATTGTTCCGTGTTCTAATCTCCGGAGCAGTAGAAAACAAGCTTGCTCCATCCTCAATGTGACACCCAGTCAGATACTTAAACAGGGCTGTCATGTCGCCCCTTAACTGTCTTTTTTCCAGAGTAAACATACCCAGCTCCCTAAGTCTTTCCTCATAAGGCATGGTTTCCAGACCTTTCACCATTTTAGTTGCCCTCCTCTGGACATGCTCCAATTTGTCAATATCCTTTTTGAATTGTGGTGTCCAGAACTGGACACAGTATTCTGGTGAGGCCTGATCAAGGCAGAATAGTGTGGCACTATTACTTCCCTTGGTCTAGAAGACACTATACTTCTATTGATGCAGCCCAAAATCGCATTGGCCTTTTTAACTGCTGCATCACACTGTTGGCTCATGTTCAGCTTGTGGTCTACTAGGACTCCTAGATCCCTTTCGCATGTAGTCTCGTTCAGCCAGGTCTCCCCCCATCCTGTATCTATGCATTTCGTTTTTCCGCCCTAAGCGCAGCACCTTACATTTCTCTGAATTGAATTTCATTTACATTGCATGCTTCTGGCTTAAAAAAAAAAGTGGGGGCCTTCAACAGGCTGGGGTAGGATTTACATTCAAATGGTAATTTGCTTTGCCATAGGTTTCAGGGACACAATTTGCCGTTTGGGAGACCATTTTTTCTGGTTTGAGTCATTGGAGTGGATCCTAGGGGCATCATGTGGACTGTGGCCCACACCTAGTCTGCATTGCATAAAGATTGGGTTATCTATATAGGGACACTGGGGAATTGCTGACAAACGGTGGCATCTTTCACATTGGAAGGTGAGCAGACCTCTGTAGCGGCCTTGGTGTGTTGCAAATGACAACGTTAGATCCTGCAATATTGTTTCCAAGTGTAGTTGTTTGAATGTTGGACTATGACTCTGGAGACTAGGATTTGCATCCCAACTCAGTCATGGAAATCCACTGGGTGACCTTGGGTAAATTACATTCTCTCAATTTTAGAGGAAGGCAAAGGAAAACCTTTTCTGAATAAATCTTGTCAAGAAAGCCTGATGATAGGTTCACCTTAGGGTCAGAAATGACTTGAAGGCACACAACAACAATAGTGTTTCCAGAGTAGACAGGTGGGCAGAGTTGGCATCTGGGTCTGCCACAGAGTCTGGTTCCTGTGCATTTATTGCTATTATAAGATCTTTTCTGGTATGTAATCTTTTTAACTTGGATGCCTACCTGTTTGCAAATACAGTTGTCCCTCCTTATCCACGAATTTGGTATCCACAGATTTAAGTATTCACAGCTTGAAAATATTCTTAAAAAAATAATAATCCAAAAAGCAATCTTTGATTTTGCCATCTTATATAAGGGACACCATTTTGCTATGCCATTGCATATTGGCCTCACATCGGGAGGCATGAAGACACACTATCCACAATGCTGCAGCCTTATTTGAGAACTCACGCCGAACAAGTCTTGAAGAGAAACAACAACGCAGAAAAAATCACAACCCGGAAACATCACCCAAGGAAACCTTCTGCTGTGCTTTCTGCAACTGGACTTGTCTATCTCGGATTGACCTTTTTAGTCATCAGCGCGCTTGCAGAAAGCGCGGGATGTGTCCTTCCTGAATCTTCGTTTGCGAAGAGAAGCCAGAGAGAGAGGGCATATAATAGAACTTGAGTATTTATGGATTTTGGTATCCACAGGGGTCCTGGAACCAAATCCCAGCGAATATGAAGGGACAACTATACTGACCTACCATCCAGAGCCTGAGAAAAGTGGACTTGCCCACAATGGGCATAGATCACTTATAAGTAGTTGTTAGCTGGGAACCTCAGGCGGTGTTCACTTTTAGTCTTGACTAGTGTAGACCCATTGAATATATTAGATTTTTTCGGTGTTGATTTACTGTTTAACAGTTGACTGAATGGGCCTATTTTCAACTAGATTAACCAACAGGATGCCAGCCATGGAGTGTTTTGTTGTTATCTGTTTGGCATTTCTCCTATAGGAGATTTTTCTAGGTACATGTGTAGTCGTATTGATCTGCTTCTTAGGTGGGTTTTCTAGTCTTAGAAGAACTGATTAGACATGAAGACCTTTACAACAAATACTTAAGCTATTAGACAGGTAGTGTTGAATTTTGAGGACTATTTCTTGCTGTGTCAAAGATAGCTATTTTGAATGCAGGTCTCTATTGCATAAATCTGAATAATTACTATGACCGCTTTGTCAAGTTTCCATTAAAACAGTATTAAATTATTCTTTTAATAAAAGCTGTATTTAATGCAGACTTCCTTGAACTGTTACCATTGATGCCATTTAGACCTTGGAGATGAATTCACCTGATTTGTCTCTTTGAATTGGGGTGGGCAAGATTCAGGGACCACCTTTTTGCCCCTGAGACCTGCTTGGGCTTTATCAGCGCTTCAAAATAAAACAGAAATGGTAGAAAGATTACTTTGCTTTTGTAAAACTCCTTTTGGGGGGGGGTGTTAAAAGAAGGTGAATGTGGGATACTACAGCTTGTTTTAATGGAGAATCACAGCTACAGGAGGGTTCCAGAAATGATAGATCTCCTTTTTCAGAGATTTGTTCTTTTAGCAAGGACATTTAAAAACATTGTGGACAGGATTCAGGGTCTGCAAACATAGCCGTGTGAGGACATGTGCAGGGCATGGACAATATATATCCCATCTCTGCTTGAAATCAGTTTATCTGACCTATTAAAATTACTTTGATTTTTTTTAAGTGAACAGCCAGAGAGTACAGTCAGTTATCTGATTTCATGCACTGGGTTGCTAGGATAAAATGATAGAATCCTGCTATTTCTTTGAAATACTTGAAGAGAGGGAAGTGAAACACATTTGACAAATAATCATAGAATCATAGAATTGCAGAGTTGGAAGAGACCAGGGAACAGAGTGGGGAAATGTGGGGTTTCAGACCTCCAAGGTAGGTAGATCCATAGCAGCCTCCCCCTCCCAGCCCCTGGTAGCTGCTTACCTCTGATATTGATACTCATAGGTACAACATTATGATAGTGAACACAGCATACATTTTTATGGTTAGTCTTCTAACAGCTTTGCTCTTTTGCTTTCTTCTAGGTGTGCCTTGGATACAGTCTCTGGCCCATTGGCTGGTTGACGTATTTAAGTCTGGAAGGAAAAACTCTACCAAATGGACAGTATGTCTATTACTAACACACCAACAAGTAATGATGCTTGTCTGAGCATTGTTCACAGTTTGATGTGCCATCGACAAGGAGGGGAGAGTGAAACATTTGCAAAGCGAGCCATTGAAAGTTTGGTAAAAAAACTAAAGGAGAAAAAAGATGAATTGGATTCTTTGATTACAGCTATAACTACAAATGGCGCTCATCCTAGCAAATGTGTTACAATTCAAAGAACATTGGATGGAAGGCTTCAGGTTAGTAAAAGTACATCTGATACCATGATATTCTTTATCTTTGCAGAATAGCAGAACAGATAGGTCATACTGAAAGGAGAAGAATAGTGGCACATGCAATTCGACTGTGAGGCAAGGGAAATGAATGTGAAGATTGTGGATGGGGTTGGGTTCCTGGCATCTCAAAGGATATAAAGTGTGATAATTTGTTCACATCCTAGTAATCTTCTATAATTTTTGGGATGTGATCTCTCTCTTTCTCCCTCCCGTCCCCCATTTCATTTGGATTTTTCATGATTTTCAATCTTTTAGGTGGCTGGTCGTAAGGGTTTTCCTCATGTAATTTACGCACGGCTATGGAGGTGGCCTGATCTTCACAAAAATGAACTTAAACATGTCAAATACTGCCAGTATGCTTTTGACTTGAAATGTGACAGTGTCTGCGTAAATCCATATCATTATGAGCGTGTTGTGTCACCTGGCATTGGTAAGTATGTTTCTGATACTGTATAGATCGGGGTGGCAATTGTGTGCCCCTCCAGATGTTGAACTACCAGCATTCCTTACCATTGGCTGTTCTAGCTGGGGCTGCTGAGAATTTTAATCCAACAACACTTGGAGAGAAACGCAGTTAATTCCTCTGGTAAAGACTGTAGAGTTTATGGCCACTTGTTTGTCAGTCAATGGAATTTGTGTAAGTGTTGACTTAACATTCAGTGGTTGACTTAGTGGGTCTGCTTGTGGGACCAGTGGCTGGATTTAGACCAAAGATGAAACATTAGGTTATGTTTAATAACACAGATTCTCCATTCACTTACTTGGGAAATATTTCATATTTGTGGCTTAAGGCTGGGACCATCCTTTAATAATAATAATAATAATAATAATAATGATTTATTTATACCCTGCCCCTCTGCTGAAAAGCGGTTTCCAACAATTAAAACTCTACAATACCAACTAAAAGCACCACCCACCCCACCCTCCCCCATAAAAAGACATTAAACAATATAAAATTAAAACCACCTAGCTAAAATCACATTAAAAACAAATATAAACAAGACTAAAAAAGGCCAGGAGATGCAGCTCCTGAGGCCAGGATCTAATCAGGAAAGGCCTGCCGAAAGAGATCCATCTTTAGTGCTTTTTTGAAGCTACTCAAGCTCGTCATCTGATGGATCTCGTTTGGCAGGCCATTCCATAAATTGGGGGCAATTACTGAAAATGCCCTCTGGGAGGTTGCAGACAGCCTAGATTTTTGTGGCTGAAGCAAATTCCTCCCAGAGAACCGGAGCTAAGTTGTCTTAGGTTGGAGAGTCTGCAAGTTTAGCATGCAAGCAAGTGGTTTGTTTAGCAGCTGTTCTTTCCTCTTTCCTGTTCCTTGTACAGGAAGGAAGTGAAAAGAATGTTCTGATTGGCAAAAGCAAGGTTAGAACATTCAGGCGGCATTAGTCCTTCCCCCCACCCCCGAAACTTTGGAAGGCTGCACCCCCATTGCATCTGCTTCTGCAAAAAACACATTTTTGCCTCCAAATGCCCTCCAGGGGAAACATGGGGGTCATTTGGGGGCAATTTAAAAAAATTACATATTTTTGACTCCTAGGGACCTCAGGGGGCTGCCAAATTTGATGGAAATACCCCCACGCCCCCAGAGGCATTTTGGGACATTTTGGAGGGATTTATTTTTAAATAATTAGTAAGTTTTGAAGTCCAGAAAAAAGAGTAAGGGGAAGTGACCCCTATTGATGCCTGCACTCCAGGAGCCATGTTAGAAGAGCGGGGAAATGATAAATGAACTTGTTGAATGGGACCCAGTTTTGGAGAACCTTGTGGAATTGGTATTGCCATGATGACTACCAATATCTTTGATACTGATGGCACCATTGATTCCAGCTGTACTATGTCTAATCCCTTAAGAGCCTGTAACTTTTTCACAGTCACCTGTTCTTCCAGTATTCCAGTCGTGAATTTTGAACTTGTTGAATGGGACCCAGTTTTGGAGAACCTTGTGGAATTGGTATTGCCATGATGACTACCAATATCTTTGATACTGATGGCACCATTGATTCCAGCTGTACTATGTCTAATCCCTTAAGAGCCTGTAACTTTTTCACAGTCACCTGTTCTTCCAGTATTCCAGTCGTGAATTTTTACTCTGAATCATCTGGATCATTGTTCTGTTGATGAGATCTTTCTGTGTAGCATCCATCTCAGAAGGAGAAATTTGGGAGGATTAATCACTGGTAACTAGACAACTCCCTCTGCTTCCTCATTATCTTCACTGTCGTTCTCCTTAATGTCATTCCTACAGATACAGGAATTAGTCATCTCATTTCATTTCTTCTGAAGATTCCATCCACTTGAGATGGAAACCTGCTTGAAAGCAGTCCCATTGGCAGTCCTGTCATCAAGAATCTCACAGAGCACTCTTCTAAATTAGTGTTCCTTAAGCTATTTGATGTGGCAGAGAAGCATTTTTTCCCCAATGTGCTAGGGACTGATACTATACTTGTGCTATATTATTATCATATTTGTATGATTCCATAGAAAGTTGCTGTGGACTGGGAGCCACTGGCTTGCAGACTGGCAGCAGTTTGTGGACAACCGCGTTTAGCATTTCAGTCCATGACAGGCAAAACTGCATTCTGCTCCTGTTGACCTCCAGCTGATTAAAAGGCAGAAAACAACATGAAATGGGGCACAGGTTCTGTTGAGTGGCTGGAAATACAAAGAACAGCACGGTAGCTTTAAAATAAATATGGTTGGGAAGAGGTACACCATCTTTCAGAAGACTGATTGATTGATTGAATTGATGTCCGCCTTTCTCCCAAGATAGGATTCAAGGCGGCTTACAATAATTTTTAAAAGCTCAAGCTAAAACATTAATTTAAAAAATTAAAAAAGAATTAAATAACAATATTTTAAGAGTAAAAGCAGTTTAAAACATTTAAAGCATAATTTCAATAAAAGATTAAAAAATATGGCACATCACTTTACACACACACTATTGCTCCGTAATTAAAATTCAGAGGCCTGCTTGAATAAACATGTCTTCATCTGCTGGTGGAAAAAGCAGGGAGGGGGCCAACTGGATAATAGAAGAGATTTCCACAGCCTAGGAGCAGTCACAGAGAAGGGTTTCTCATGAGTCTTCACTAACTGTGCCTGTGAAGGTGGAGGGACTGAGACCAAGCCTTCCTCTGCAGAACTTAAAGCTCGTATTGGCTTGTATAAAGAGGTACAGTCCGGACCCAAGCTGTGTAGGGCTTTAAAGGCCAAAACCAGCACTTTGAATTCTGCATGCAGATGAAGAGTAGCCAGTGGAGCTAATGCAACAGGGGAGTCACATGATCTCTGTAACCAGACTTAGTCAACATCCTGGCTCTGCAGCATTATCGACCTGTTGCAGTTTCTGAACAGTTTCCAAAGGCATCCCCATATAGAGCATGTTAACAGCATTCCAAATGGGTTGTAATCAAGGCATATGTCACCATAGCCATATCTGACTTCTCAAGAAACAGGTGCAGCTGGCACACTTGGTGCAGTGGTTAAATGCCAGTACTGCAAGCCACCATGTCGCAAGTTCGATTCCAGCCGGCTCCAAGGTTCACTCAGCCTTCCATCCTTTTGTAGGTTGGTAAATTGAGTACCTAGCTTGTGGGGGGCAATTAGCTAACACACATTGGAAGCTGCTTAATGCAGTGTAGATGTGTAAATAGCTATTGCTTAAAACAATTTGTAAGCCGCTCTGATAGTCTTGTGGCTGAAGAGCGGGGTATAAATAAATAAATAAATAAATAAATAAATAAAAAACTGTGCAAATGTACTTCTGGCCACAGATGAAACCTGGGCATCCAGGCTCAGATCCAAGTCCAGGAGTATACCCAAGCTGTGAATCAGATTTCAGGAGTGTAACCCCATCCAGCATAGGCTGAATCCTTATTCCTTTATTTGCTTTCTGACTAACCAGAGACATTTCTGTGTTGTTTGGATTAAGTTTCAGTTTGTTCACCCTCAACCAGTCCATTATCAACAGCAGACACTGTTTTAGTACAAAAACTGCTTCTTTGGAACCAGATGGAAAGGAAAGAGAACCCCCAAACTCTGGATGACCTCTCCCAGTAGTTTCATGTAAATATTAAACAGGATAGGGAACAGAACCAAGTCCTGAGGGATGCTACAGAAAAGTGACCAGGGTGTGAAACAGGCATCCCCAGCCCCACCTGAGTCCTCCCCTCCAAGAAAGACTGGAGCCACTGTAAAATTGCCCCTGAGCCCATTCCAAAGAATTGACTGAGAAGGACACCATGGTTGATAGTATCCAAAGCTGCTGAGAGGTTGAGCAGAAGCCACAGGGACACACACACCCTGTCCAGTTCCTTGTGTAGGACATCCACCAAAGTGACCAAAGCTGTCTGTCCCATAGCCAGGCCTGAAGCCAGATTGAAATGGAGCTAGATAATAATGAAAGATTTCTTCACTGCCACGATTGCATCTGCACAGTGACATCCAGCCGAGCTGTCTTGAAAGGATTTCTTGCCGGTGCCATGGCATAGGTTTTCTAATGAGCTCTAGCCCATGTTCAGTTAGACTTGCTCTGGGTCTTCTGCTATTGTGGCACTACTCTTTGGCTCTCTCGTTTCTACACTGCCAGCTCCCTAGTGAACCAGGGTGCTCACTTGGCTCTACTCGGTGCGGGGGGATTCTTAGGAGCAGTCGTGTCCACCACCCTGGCTATTTCTCCATTCCAGAGATCAGCCAAGGCTTCTACAGGCTCACTTGCCAAAACAAAGGAAATTCCCCCAAAGCCATCTGGAATCCATCCAGATCCATAAGCATTCTGGGGCAGACCATCTTAATCACTCTTCCACCTTCGCAGTGAGTCTAAAACCCACTGCAGCAGTGATCTGTCCATGACATTGTAAGTATAGAAAGTTCCTCCATACTCAGACCACCGTCATCCCACCTCACACAGAAAACTAGGTTCAGAGTGTGTTGTGCAAGATGCATGACACCAGGTACTACTTGGGACAGACCCATGGTTGTCATGGAGGATGTGAAGTCCTGACTGCTCCTGACAGAGATATCTCCCAGCACAACTAGCTGAGGGAACTCCCAACACTGCCAAGACCGACTTAGCTAGCTTAGAAAGGGAGACTTGAGCAGCGGGGTGGCAATACATTCAGACTCAACAGACTATGAGATGGGGCACCTGGTGAGGGAGATGGAATCCTGATAGACCACTGCAACTCTGCCTCCCCACTCCCCAGGCCTTGCCTGCTGCTCCACAGAGAACCCAGGTAGAAAAAGCTGGGGGAGGGTTAACTTCTTCCTCCAGCCAAGTCTATAATGCAAGCCAGGTTGGAATGTTCATCCAAGATCAGGTCCTGGATCAAGGAGGGTGTTTTTCCATTTACTGACCTGGCACTAAGCTGTAGCATTTTCAGCGTAAGGGACTTGTTGCCCAGGCTATCCAGACTATTTGGGATGGGGGACAGTTTAGGGGCAACCAGCAATCTGTGGCTATCCCATCTCCCATGTTGATAGCTCTGTTTCCCCATTCTGTATCTCCCTCTGCCTGTTAATATTGCAATGGGTGCTCCCCCCATGCTGTCTGAATACTCCATATTTACTCTCTAGTTGTCAGCAGGGCAGTTTACAGAAAAAAAAAAGAGAGGGGGTAATCCCTCCTCTCCATTTCCAAATAGGATAATTGGCCCTTGCCCTTGCTCCACCCATAAAGTGGCTCTCCCAAAGGGATGGCCCCCTTTGGAGTCACCCTTTTGGTGGCAAAACTCCCACACCTGGTGCTGGGTCTGCCAGCCAGGCAGCTCCTTATATCCTCTTTCAGGGAGGGAAGCAGGTGATGGCAAAGCTGGTAGGAGTAATGCTACTCTCCTTTTGTAAAAACAGAGGCCCTCTACTTAGCATTGCCAGCAGATTAACACCTCTAGACATGTGCCTGCTTACCCTTTCTTCTTTTTTTAAAGAGTTTTAAATTTTTATTTAATTTTATCGAAATATATGTACACAACACAAAAACGACATAACACTATAGATACAATCACAAAAAAATAAAGAAGAGAAGATCCATGAAGAACATACAAACACCACTCGAAAGCCCACTACCCCCACCCTGTGCCTGCTTACATTTTTAAGCTTATGGCTAATGCATGGTTGGTTGTATGTTGCCATGTCTACATATGGTTAAGTAGTGGGTTTTTTTTGCCATCCACAAGATTTGATTTAGAAAAGGTATCTTACAAGGAGGTGTTTTCATTACCAGATCTGATGATGCAATTGATTACTTATACAAGTGTGGACCACAGCATGCAACATGTATATTGCTGCTCAAATTCAGCCATATTGTCTACAAGAACGATTTTGATGATGATGATTTTTGACCAATTCATCTACAGGGTCTCCTACACATTCTTTTTCTTAATCTGTCTTCATTCTTCAGGACAGCTGAAATATTCCTTTAAACCAGGGGTGGGCAACTGTGGAAGATTAGCGGGCTGCATTAGTCTTCCAGGAGACATTGGAAGGCTTCATCTCCCACTGCACCCACTCCTGCAAATAAATAAGTAATAAATAATTTTTTTGCCCCCAGATTCTCTCAAATGCCCTCTGGGGGGGGCATGGGTGCATTCTCACCATGTTTGGAGGCCTTCCTGGGCCCTTACTTTGTCTACCCCTTTTATAAACAATGTGACTACCATTATGCTCCTTGTAGAAAACAGTTTTCAGAGGCATTTTGTTCTGTGATGTGTTTCTTGCATGGCAGATTCAGAACTGAGAAGTAGGCATACTACTGAGCATACACACTGAAAGTAAGGATGATGTTCACACCATGACTCTTAGATTGATGTCTAAAATGTTGCTCTGTGCAGATACAAGATCCAAATGTGTGAATTCACAGCGTACCACAATTAGAAATACTAAACCTGTTTTAGTGGTATTTTAACTGGTCTAATGATTTGTGTTCTTTCTTTCTCTTTAAAGATCTTTCAGGATTGACACTACAGAGTTCTGGTAAGCATAAAACTCTATGAAATAATTTTTCTTAAAAAAAAATAGTTTCCCTTAATGGGCATGCCTCTTTAATTTAAACCACCTAGAAAACATTGCTAGGAAAACTATATTTCAGCTTCTAGCAAGATGAACGTTCATAGTGGCAGACACAATTACATGGTCACGAGAGAGTGCTCTCTTATCTCAGTCTCTTTTTTTTAGATTAAAAAGCTATGAAGATAAAAATGGTTTTGCCATTTCTTAAGTCGTGGCTCATTTACTGTTTACTCATTTTGTATTGTTGACCACTGGTTGTTGGTGTTCTAAAAAAAACCTTTCAAGCATTAAAACTTCAAGGTTAATTGAACAAATCCAGCAATTCTATGAAGGCAAATTATATGAAGATATGAAGCCATTTTAAAAGCAACTTTTAAGAACTGTTAGTAGTTATTTTCCCCCTCAAACTGGAATTAAATAAATTTCTTTGGATAGGAAAAGATTTCCTTATGTCAACCATTTGCTATAACAGGTACTGTAGTGTATTTAGGTTGCTGGCTTTGGGTCTGTATATCTGTAGCATCAATCTTGTGTGTAATTGATATACTATGATGTACTTTTAACTTCATTTTTTTGCTACTATATCATTTGTGCATCCAAGGGAATATCATTAGATATTTTGCAGAATTATTGCTAGATAACTTTGGAGTATGTCCACATTAGCTTTGATTTGTAGTTGTTTAGCGTGAGCTTAATGCTCCAAAACAGTTGAAATCTATTCAGCTGATTCCAGGAGCTCTAGTAGGCACCCAGAGGAGTCTGATGCTGTCCTAGGAGAATGTATATAGGATTGATTTAGGCTGAGAAAATAGATCAGATAGGTATCAGTGGTGAAAACTGGAAGAATTTTGTGAATCACTTAGTTTACTCCCCTGTTCGGTACCATGTAGTTTATACAGGTTGAGTCTCCCTTATCTGAAATGCTTAGGACTGGGAGTATTTTGGATTTTGGAATGTTTCGGATTTTGGAATATTTCCATATATGTAATGAGCTGTCTTAGAGATGGGACCCAACTCTAAACATGAACTTCATTTATATTTCATATATACCTTATACACATAGCCTGAAGGTAATTTTTAACACAATATTTTTAATAATTTTGTACATGAAACAAAGTTTGTGTACACTGAACCACCAAAAAGCAATGGTGTCACTATCTCAGTCACCCATGTGGACAATTTCGGATTTTGGAATATTTTAAATTTTGAAATTCTAAATAAGGGAGACTCAGCCTGTATATTGGATGGGGAACAATATTTGCAACAGTGGGTGCCAGTCTACCCACCTGTCCAGAAGCCCTCTGTAGCCTGAATGATATCAGGGTTGTGTTCCTTAACATCACTTGATCCCTGGCTGAAGAGATGTCAGGTGAAGCTTCTCCACCCAGTGCTTTGCCCATGGGCCTTGTTTAACTCTTCTCAACTCAATCCCCATATGGAGAAAGGGGAGGAGGAGCAAACTGTCCTCAGCCAGTATTTGTAGGAGCCAGCTGAGCCTGTCTCTTAGGAACCTGGGATGGAATTTGCCATCTCTAATCACCAAGCAGAGATAGTGGGCATTCCTCTCCCAGCTAGCTGGGAGGAGTTGAGCCAAGGGAAGGGCTCTGTGGGGAGCTTTCTTAATTAGAACCTTCTCTCCTTGCTGTTGCATATCTGTCCAAACTTATTTTGAATATTTCTTGAGGCAGTTTAAATTCCTTATAAGATGCATTCTACTGGTTAGAGATCTTCCACTATAATTTATTCTAGATTTTTATCTTTGAAACTTAAAATGGTTGCTTCTCTTTTTGTATTGTGTGGCTCAAGCAGTTATTGCTCCTCTTTTTTTGGAGGGCACAGAATAGGATGGTTATTCATGTATTTCATCAATTAATAGTGATCTCTCTAATTTAGAACTTTTATTTTATCATAGCACCCCCAAGCATGTTGGTGAAAGATGAATATGTTCACGAATTTGAGGGGCAGCCATCACTCTCGACTGCTGAAGGCCATTCGGTTCAGACTATCCAGCATCCACCAAGTAACAGGGCATCTGCTGAAACTTATAACACCCCAGCCATGTTGGCGCCTTCTGAGTCTAGTGCTACCAGCACTACCAACTTTCCCAACATTCCTGTTGCTTCCACAAGTAAGACAACTATGACCCTTTGAAATGTTACATTCATCATTTCAGGTTCTTTAGAAACGTAACAAAATGAATAGCTGTTGCAAACTGTAGTTACTCTAAATGACATACTTTTATTATTTAAAGCTGTTTTATCTTATTCTTCAGCTAGATAAGATGCCCACAGTGGTTTACAAAGGTTAATGATAAGATTGACCCTGTTTTTAGGTTTATAATCTAAAAGACATGCCATTTAATGTGTTGGGAGAGAGAGGGAGGAAAGGAAACTTAGGCACAATTGGTTGTTACAAAGTTTTTACAGGTGGTCTTTCTGGGCTGGCAGTGACAAAGGAAATTCCCTTCTGGCGGATGTATGGGACCAGTTTGGTCTCCTTTTACCATTATGTTTTTCCTTGAAGGCAGGGTTGCATACAGACTCCCAGTGGTCCCTGGTTCTTTCATAGTGGATGTAGTTAGTAATTACTGTGAAGTAACTGAGGTGGTTGAGCCACAGAGTACTTGTGGTGAGGTGAGGGGGTAAACAGTTTGGTCACTTGAGCAATTAGCTTGATATTCAGGTGCATTCCATTATTAATTTTATTCCATAGATTTTCCTTGGGGTTTTTTTTCCAGGCTGTGAGGCCGTGTTCTAGAAGAGTTTACTTCTGATGTTTCGCCGCCAACCACAAATGCAGGCGTAATGTCAGAAGTAAACTCTTCCAGAACACGACCTCACAGCCCGGAAAAAACCCAAGGAAAATCTATGGAATAAAATTAATAATGGAATGCACCTGAATATCAAGCTAATTGCTCAAGTGACCAAACTGTTTACTCCCTCACCTCACCACAAGTACTCTGTGGCTCAACCACCTCAGTTACTTCACAGTAATTACTAACTACATCCACTATGAAAGAACCAGGGACCACTGGGAGTCTGTATGCAACCCCTGCCTTCTCGGCCATGAAAGCCTTTTGACTTCATAATTTTATTCCAGTTTTAATTAGTGCTCTGAATTTATATTGTATATATTTCTTAAATAGTCCATAAGGTGAGTAATAGTTGATGAATGTTGCTGGCATTTTATTCCTGGGGTTGTGCAAATGATGTGATTGTGAAAGATAACTGAAGAAATCTGAATTTAGAAATTTAAAAGTAGATGGGAAATGACAGAAGTAATTAGTGCTATGTTATATAAGTCTGTGTTATGTAGGTCTTCAGAGTTCATTTTACAAATATGGGATTTAATATGAATGGCACACTTTGGCATTCAGAAGATTTCTAGTTCAATTTTCAAAGTCAGTGCTATTTCTTACTATTGCAGTAAGGATTGAAGATATATTGAGTTGTCTGCAGTAAGTATAGAAGTTAGGGCACTTGAGTGATGCTTTCATGGTTTATATGTGGGGCCTTAATTTTTGCACTACTCTTTTCCTTCTTAATATGTTATTCCTCTTGTGTGTAGGATGACCATGGGGTTCACCATGGCATCTTCCAACATGGGTAACAATGAGCAGAGTCATTTTAAGACTTTTAGACTGTCCTAAGAGCATCCACCACACTGGTCAAGAAAATAACTCCATGCTTCTCCAAGTAAAACTAAAATAGATTTCCAAGCAGTCATGGCCTTCTCATGGTAGATCATAAAAAGAAGGTAAAAATAAGAGCCACTTAATTATTTAGGGTGCTAAAATAAGCAGCATAAGAAAAAGAGTAGGTAGCTCTTCTCCTAGTCCTTGGAATTCATGTAGTTTGATCCACAACCTTTTGCTGTATCTAATTGGTGGGCTGGCATTCTGGGATCTTTTGTTTGTTTGTTTCTGCCCAGGCACAAAATAAGATTGTACCAGAGTAGCAGAAAAGTTCCTGCAAAATTTGTGTTCCCCATGTAACAGGTTATAGGTGTACAGTGCAGTTCCATTGCTAATTTATTTTTGCATTAAGCAGTTCTAGTAGTAAGTGAACTTGTGACTGCAACTGTTTTGTTTTATGGCTCTTATGATTGTCAGCATGCTGTAGTGGTTTGAGCATTGGACTATAATTCTGGAGACCAGGGTTTGAATCTCTGCTGAGCCGTGGAAACCCACTGGGTGACTCGGGCAAGGCACACACTCTTAGCCTCAGAGGAAGGCAAAGGCAAACCCCCTGTGATAAGTTCAACTTGGGCTTGTCGTAAGTCAGAAATGATTGAAGGTACAGAACAACATGGCTGTACCAAAATCATAGCAAATAGCCTTTCTAAACTTCCTTCCACAATCAGAAAAGTATTAGTGCTTCATTCTTCTAATAAAACAGTCAGTCACTTTTAAAAGCAATGAAATCTTTTGCATTCTGCCAGGTCAACCCACCAGTATGTTGCCAGGTAGCCACACTGATGGACTCTTACAGATTGCTTCAGGACCTCAGCCAGGAACTCAGCAGAATGGCTTTACAGCTCAGCCAGCTACTTACCACCACAGTAAGTGCATACTTTCAGTCTTTAATGCATTATTATCATCATTGTCATTATCATTCCCTTGCCCTTTCCCAGTCTGGGACTCAAGTCAGCTTACAAAGGTTTAAACAGATACAGCTAAAAAAAAAAAAGCATTATACAAAAGTTAAAAATATAATTCAACTAACAATAGAGTCAAAAGCCGTTAAGCATTACCATTAAAGAAAAAACAAACAAATAGCACAGCCTTTGTCAAAGGTCATCATAATTTGCCATGTGAAGGGCTTCACGTAGAAGATGAAGCAAGCTTGTTTTCTACTCTTTCAGAGGGTAAGACTCAGACCATTGCATTCAGATTTCAAGAAAGGATATGAAAAAAAAATGATGAAGGGCTTCCATATGGTAAGGTGGAACTCAGAGGCTTTAACAGTGGACTCCAGCTTTGCCATGGACTATATACAAGACCCTTGGGAATCCTTCCAGCTCTACAGTTCTGTGATTCTAATCTTTTAGACTTCCATGGATAACCAGAATTATAGTTCCTCAGTTTGTCTTAATATATCTGTGTGCAGCTTCCTATTCTTTAGCTTCTGCAGCCCAAAACATTGGCGATACCTGTCATCTTGCATTTCATTCAGCTTAAGCCAATAGCAGTGATAAAGCAAATCAATCCAAAATCTATTTTGCTTTGGTCAGACCTCACCTGGAATACTGTGTCCAGTTCTGAGCACCACAATTCAAGAAGGATATTGAGAAGCTGGAATGTGTCCCGAGGAGGGTGACCAAAATGGTAAAAGATCTGGAAACCATGCCCTATGAAGAGCGGCTTAGGGAGCTGGGTATGTTTAGCTTGGAGAAGAGAAGGTTAAGAGGTGACATGATAGCCATGTTTAAATATTAGAAGGGATGTAACATTTAGGATGGAGCAAGCATGTTTTCTACTGCTCCAGAGACTAGGACAATGGATTCAAACTACAGGAAAAGAGATTCCACCTAAACATGAGGAAGAACTTCCTGATGGAAGGAGCTGTTTGACAGTGGAATGCACGGCACTGCCTTGGAGTGTGGTGGAATCTCCTTCTGTGGACGTTTTAAAACAGGCTGGATGGCTGTCTGTCGGGCATGCTTTGATTGTGTGTTCCTGCATGGCAGGGGGTTGGACTGGGTGGCCCTTGTGGTCTCTTCCAGCTCCATGATAGCAAAATGGGGCAGCTCAAGGTCTGTCCTGAGAATGTTATTTGTTCTTGGAGGGAGTGCCAAGCTCTTCCTCAAAAGTACACACAGTTTGACATCCACCGATAAAGTATATATAGCGGGATACCTGCGATATTTGAACCAAGAATATAGTCTGCAGTGGTGGTGGGATTCATTTAGACCTCCAGAGGATGTTTGACTACAACTTTCATCAACCCTAGTCAGCATAGCAATGGTGAGGAGTGCAGGGGATTGCAGTTCAGCAACACTTGTAGAGCCACATGATTCTCAGCTCTGTCTCCTCAGTAGTTCCTTTTTCAATTCAGTAGGTATAATAACCTGGCAAAGGAGTCCAAAGAGAAAAAGTGGACAACTGTGCTGGGTTCAGAGACAATTAAAGCATCCAGAGATTACACAAACAGCCAGAAATGTACAAAAGAAGTAAATACATAACTGGAAGTAGCTAGATGTCCACTCTGCTTTTGAAAACCAGATATTTTCAGTTTTAAATGGTGTAAGGGAGGGGCCTTGTGACCTGTTTAAAAGGTGAATTGTTGCTCCTCAAGGCTTCCAAGAGTGAACATTACTCCCTTTTTTTGCCAGAAAAAGAGAGATCATAAGGGTGAATTGGGGGCTGCACAAACAGCCTTGGGAGGACTCATGTGACCCCAGTTCTGCCTATCTGGTGTTTCAAAATGAAAGAATGTATCACTTATCCTTATTAATAACACAGTCATAAGACACTCTTAGAATACATCACTCTTCCAAGTCATACATACCCAATAGCTGTGTACATGCTGGAATACCTCCTGCCTGTTATGACATTTAAATCTTTATGTAAATGGGACAT
The DNA here is from genome assembly GCA_030847615.1 of Gambelia wislizenii. Lineage (NCBI taxonomy): Eukaryota > Metazoa > Chordata > Lepidosauria > Squamata > Crotaphytidae > Gambelia > Gambelia wislizenii. The sequence goes on along the minus strand of JAUMIR010000002.1, from coordinate 429,430,715 downwards.
CAGATGCTCTAAAAGAAGGGTGACAATTGAATCATCAATCTTGTTTCCAGACCACTTGAAAAGAATTCTGAGTGCTGGAGAGGGGTGGGTGGGGAATAAAATACTGTAATAAATTAAGAGGTTGGAATTGTAAACTTCAATTATTATTTCCTGGGTAAAACTAGAGGTCACCCATCTAAGTGTTTTTCGTTCTGTATCTAGAGTAGAGGAAGTTAATTGCCAATCACTCGCTACCATGTCCTACCCTAAAGATGCTTTAGGCTAGTGGTTAGAAAAATCTAAACCCTTTTGTAAATAGAAAAGCATATTCCATCAATCAGGTTTCGTGTAAGAGACTGTTGATGAAGTCTGGAGATACTTTATAGAGAATAAATCAGCTATCTTGTTTGACCACCCTGAAGTATGCCAAGAGTCATATTCAGGCACTATCTAATCCTCTTTTGTGATAGCTAGTCCTTCATTAGAGTCGTCAAGGGAGAATACATGTTGCCAATGCCTGTCTGGTTCTTTTCTCACAGCATTCTGCCACAGACCATTGCTTTTGGTGTCCCTAAGAACAGCTGTCCCTGTTCTGTCTGCTATACAGTAAGACCCCTTATCCACAAGGGATACATTCCAAGACATACACACACCCTGTATAGATGCCTGAAACCACAGATAGTAGTAAACCCCGTGTTTTCACTCCTTGTGGCTGGGAGGCATTCCTCCCCTCTGCTCACCTACTGTCATATGGAGGACAAGGGAACTGATCTCCTCCCAACTTTCCTTTTTTACCTTTCCACTTCTTCAAAAGACACTTGCACAACAACTTCCAGTCCCTGGCCCAAGCATACCGCAGAATTGCACCGGAGGACCTTACATATAAATGCATAAATATAGGATGGGAGAGACCTGGCTGAATGAGACTACGTGCGAAAGGGATCTAGGAGTCCTAGTAGACCACAAGTTGAACATGAGCCAACAGTGTGATGCGGCAGCTAAAAAGGCCAATGCAATTTTGGGCTGTATCAATAGAAGTATAGTGTCTAGATCAAGGGAAGTAATAGTGCCACTCTATTCTGCCTTGGTCAGACCTCACTTAGAATACTGTGTCCAGTTCTGGGCACCACAGTTCAAAAAGGATATTGACAAATTGGAGCATGTCCAGAGAAGGGCAACTAAAATGGTGAAAGGTCTGGAAACCATGCCTTATGAGGAGAGACTTAGGGAGCTGGGTATGTTTAGCCTGGAAAAAAGACGGTTAAGAGGCGATATGATAGCCCTGTTTAAGTATTTGAGGGGATGTCATGCTGAGGATGGAGCAGGCTTGTTTTCTGCTGCTCCAGAGATTGGAACACGGAGCAATGGATGCAAGCTCCAGGAACAGAGATTCCACCTCAACATTAGGAGGAACTTTTTGACAGTAAGAGCTGTTCGGCAGTGGAACACGCTCCCTTGGAGCGTGGTGGGGTCTCCTTCCTTGGAGGTCTTTAAACCGAGGCTGGATGGCCATCTGTCGGGGATGCTTTGATCAAGATTTCCTGCGTGGCAGGGGGGTTGGACTGGATGGCCCTCATGGTCTCTTCCAACTCTGCAATTCTATGATTCTATGACCTGGAGAGTCCCACAAACACTTCCAGTAATGGTGACCATGGGTAACTGAAATGACAGAAAGCGATCCTCTGGATAAGGGAGTCTTACTGTAATTTTTATACACTGGGTAGCTAAACTGTTTCCAATTATTTTGACAGTTCACATTTTGTATTTCATCAGTTTTAGACTGAAGACTAAAACTACTTTGATTCATTCACTGGGTTATTATTAAAGCTGGTGTCAATGGATTATATTTGTGATGCAGAACCCATCTCGAAATAATAAATGTGTTGGTGTTGCTTAAAAATACTGTTATTATACGTCTTGGAAACAACAGAGTCTTCTGCCATCTTAAAGACTAACAGATTTTCTTTGTTGTATTCTTCTGTGGATTCCTCCTCCTTCATCAGATGTATGGAATGTAGTTCCAGTTGTGCACCTGTTGGGGTAGTGTGTGAGGGATGGAAATATAAATGATACCAGCAAGTGATGATCTTAACCTTGGTAATTGTACAGTTCTTATGAGGTAATAAGGGCATCGAGCATGGATGACCATTATGTGTATGCTGATTAAAAGACTTTGTTCAGTAAATGATTGTGCATGGGGGATAAATAGGAGAGCTGGTATGACAGAAATGCAGTAAAAAATAAATAGTGACATTAAAAGCCTTTGACTCTGTTCAAGTTTGAATAGGGACAGTGGCTTTTAGTCTTATTGTGTGTCCTTTACTGTATTTTCATTGTCTCTAGCTCTCCTATTTTATCCACCACCTATTAAGTTTGAATAGAGACAGAGGCTTTTTATCTCACTACATATGTTATTTACCTCATCTGTGCTGATTTATCTTGTATTGGTACCCAAAATATGTTTTGTTTTATGACCACTGTACACGCAATTTAGAGAGCAGCCAGGTTGTTGCTGCAGAGAATGAGCATCTGATTCTGCAAAAATATTTTGTGTCTTCCTAATAAAGTTTTGAATATGTTGTCATGTAATCACTGTGTTGCTGGATCACTTTGGCCTCTCACTTCGGGGCTTTCTTTGCCCTCAAGAAGATCTATTGGGATGTAAAGTTCTGATTCTGTTAATGAATAGCTTACTGCATCCCATTAAGGCCTATTGGGAGTAGCTGTGTTGTCTGGCTACAATAATTCCCCAAAGGTTATAAGGTTGTAGGGCAGGGATTGGCAACTTGTGATCCTCCAGATATTATTGAACTGCAACTCCCATCGTTCCTTATTGTTAGCCGTGGCCAGTGAGAATTATAGTCTAACACACATTGTCTATACCTGTTGTAAAGGTTTGAGGTGGTAAGTGATATAAGTTAAGTTATTGAGTAACAGGCTGAGAATTCAGTCTTCCCAATTAAATGGTTCCATCAAAGAATTCAAATAAATCCAAGTCATAAGAGGGTGCAGGGATATCTGCAGCCTTTAGAGAAGGTGGGTGTGAACCTCCCTTGTTTCCACAGTTTCAGTCTAAAGTAAGAGTTGTATCTGGGCTACCCAGTTCCCCCACACTTACCCCATACTACATTCTGTTCCAACACATCAGCTGGACTGGCAGGGAAAAAAATCATTGATTTTCTTTGGTGTAATTTCTGATATTGTAATCTAGCCAAACCATAATTGTAGAAAACTAGCTTTAACATTCCTCCTAGTTACCTAGGATTGCCAGATGGGACTCCTGTATCTTTAATGGCTGTATAAAGGAGAGAATTTCAGGAGGTGATATTTGTCATGCAATTAGGTAACAAGTAACATTGGCTAAAATTATGTGTTCCACACCACCAGTAAATGTACAGGAGACAGCTCCAGTTTTTACTCTGACAGCCGTATAAATATCAATATACAGATGTGGTGATCTTTAAATACAGTGACAGTATTCTTAAAGTCAACTCCCTCTGCTCATAAGGCAGCAAATACAAAAGCCCTTCAGCTTGGTTAGTGGTAATAAAATTGGCAAACACACAGCATTGATGATGTTATAAACAGAATCATTTGCTGTTTCATATGCATCCTGTATAGTTCACTAGATGTATTACCCAAAGTGAAGAAGATGACTACAATAGTCTTAGCAGCTCCACATTCTCCCTCAGGATGTGTCACCTGGTAGATGTCCTCCACCAGGAAAGTACAATAAAGCAAGTCCTGTAGTTTGACAGGTAACACTATATGGAATACCACAGGCTAAGAGCCACAGGGTGTCATGTTTTCTTTGTAGCATACCCAGGCTGCCTTCTGCGTTGCTTAAGAGCTGATACAGTTTTGTCTCAGGCCCAGCAAATGAAGGCCTTACTTGGAGATAGAGCACAGGTGGCTCAAGTTACCATTCAGTCCAGGGAAGACTCCTGCCAACAATGTCTGCTTTCCAATAACAGCAGGGGAAATGTCAAAGCAGCAATACAGGCAGAGGCCAAGTTGATGGGGGGGGGGACCTCACCTGCTCTGCAAAATGTCCCAGTTGCTTTGTCTGTTTGAAGGGCATAAATAGTCTGGATGAAGGCCTTCCTTTTAGATGAGAACACAGCTGGCTGGAGTTATCAGCCTGAGGGAGGATCATGGTTTTGTTGCCAAGGTCAACGTCTTACTCGCAGCTGGGAAAGCAGCTTACCTGCCCTGCAAGACACCCTGGCTGCTTTATCCACACTATATTTAAACAGTGTTGTTAATTGTATTTAGGGGGTTTGCTTTTTCCCTTTTAGCAGATGAGGAATGTCCTACAGAAATGAGTTGATCAAATCTCTCCCCCCCCCCTTTTTTTTAAAGATAGTACAACGACTTGGACTGGTAGTCGAACTGCAGCTTACACACCCACCATCCCTCACCATCAGAATGGACATCTTCAGCATCACCCACCTATGCCCCATCCTGGACATTACTGTAAGCACTTACATATTACCCCATTGATAGATGTTTTGTGTGGAAAGAGGATGATTGTGGGAGAGGCATTATAGCATAGTGGATAGAATAGCTGTGAAGCTCTCTGACTGGTTGTAGGCCAGTTGCCATCTCTCACTCACTGTAACATACTATTCGATTGGAATTGTTATAGCTCCATGTGAGCCACTCTGAGCTCTCTAGAGAAAGTGTGGGGTATAAATGTAATTTAACAAAAGTAGACTATTCCATGCTTGTATGAAGTGAGGTGCCCCTTTCTTAATCTTCTGCTAAGAACTTTGTGGGTCCTACATAAAACCAACTTTTGAAGAAATGGTCAGTGTGTTCCACTTTAAATATTTGGACATTCTTCATACTGAATCTGATTTTGTCTCTATTGTACATAACACACACATGCGGAGCATTAATTTTTGCTGTGTTGCTTATTTATAGTAACAAATTATATATAGTATTCAAATAAATTTTTAGTTCCACTTTGCATTTTAGAGAATGCAGGAAGTTGTGAGGACAGTGGATAAATATCATGACATTGATTTTGTTTTTTTTAAAGGGCCAGTTCATAATGAGCTTGCATTCCAGCCTCCTATATCAAATCACCCTGGTAAGTGCTTAGTCAGATAAATGGCTCTTGTTCTTACATATAGTAAGTTTTTCAGCTTATGCACTATATATGTCATTTTAAAATTCCTTCTATCGCTTATTTAATATGTGGACCATCTTTTAAAAATGGAATGATGCGTATTTCAAAGGATCTGAAAAAAATATTCAAGTGGTGTTACAGAACCTCCAGGCCGCTGATTAGAATAAAACCATTGGGACCTCTCCATCTGGCCTGTACAGTCTTGTATCAGCAGCTCCTAGACAGCAGTTGGATTTTTAAGAAGTCCTTATTAGTGCCAGTGGTGTTTTTTTTTTTTAAAAAAAAGCCTGATTTCTCCCCCACATTTATGTGGGGAGCGGTATTGTTAAGGGTTGAAGAATTAATCACCCCCAGCATACATCAATTAGGCTTTTTAAAAGCTTCCTTTGGTGCTGATGGATGGGTTTGAAAGTTGAAATCTAAAGTATTATCAGCTGGAGAAATGATGGGGTGTCATAATTCAGTAGGGAGGGTAAACTCTCCCCATGCGCTATGCCTCCATATCATCCCCCTCCCCAAATTGCACAGCAGTTAATCTGTCGAAGCTTCCATTGGTGGCAGTCCCCCCCCCCCCGTGGAATAAGGAGGATAAAAAAATACTTGGGGGCATGAAGGTGGTGTTGGCAGTACCGTAATTCCCTATATTCTTTTTCTGCTGCTTGCTCTTGTGTTCTACATTAAGTTGTTCTCTCCCCACCCCCCTGCCCCATCTTAATCTTCAGCTCCAGAGTATTGGTGCTCAATTGCCTATTTTGAGATGGATGTGCAAGTTGGTGAAACATTTAAAGTCCCTTCAAGCTGTCCAATTGTTACTGTGGATGGGTATGTGGACCCTTCAGGAGGTGACCGCTTTTGCCTTGGTCAGCTGTCCAATGTTCATAGAACAGAAGCCATTGAAAGAGCAAGGTATGTTTTGTGGGTCCTGGGATATTAAGCATCTGTTTTTTACTTGGTTGTGGGTTGTTGATGTGGTTGATTGTTTTAAAGCCTGTATATAAACTGTACCTTCCTTGGCTTTAGAAAACAGAAATGCCTTTACCTACATCTAAACCCTAGTAGTACTGTTGCCTCTTCTCTCTCTCTCTCTCTCTCTCTCTCTCTCTCTCTCTCTCTCTGTGTGTGTGTGTGTGTGTTTAAATTCTGAGTGGCAGCTAAAAATAATGCTATGCAGCTTGGTAGGACTATATAAAATAAAAGGTGTGGTTTCCCCTAAGAACTGTGTATCTAAGAGCATATAGTGAAATAATTCGCCTATCACATGTTTCCCCCCATTTTATTGAATCCATTGGAATGCTCCTGTCTTTCTTTTCCCCAGGTTGCATATAGGTAAAGGTGTGCAGCTAGAATGCAAAGGTGAAGGTGACGTATGGGTTCGGTGCCTCAGTGATCATGCAGTCTTTGTTCAGAGTTACTACTTAGATCGAGAAGCAGGACGTGCACCGGGTGATGCAGTTCACAAAATTTATCCAAGTGCATACATAAAGGTTTGTGTGAACTATTAATAAAGTAGCTATGTGTGCATGCAACATCCCTCACCCCCATATTTATGGGAGTTGTAGCAATTTAGCAGCTTAGGCAAACTATTATATGAATGGTTTACCAAAAATCTGTATATTGTTGCACTACAGCCTGCTGGAGTCTGTCTATGCTCAGGAGTCCAACCAGCAGTCAGGTTAGCAGAGTAGCAAAAGCGTGGTCCAGATGCTTCCAGCATGCTCAATGTTCAGTGAGTAGATGGACACACTGTCTAAAAACTAATAGTCTTTACTGTTTACATTCTAAACTACAAACAAAATCATTGCTCTAATAGCTAAGCTTACAGTTAGCAGTCAGTCAAAGAAGTCAGTTGAAGAAGTGAAGTGGGCTGCCTTGCACCATGACTTATATAGGGTTTCCTAGCTGTTCTAGCAAGTTCTAGCAACTCCCCTTCATTCAGTTGGTGACTGGTGATATCATCTGACACCATCCCTAGCATGTTATCTCTTTTCTCTGAGTCATTCTGAGATAAACTGGCAGAAAACATCAGCTGCCAAGTTAACTGCGTAGCTGTTTAACCTTCAGCTTTGTCCTCTACAGATAAATGGAATATATGCTATCTCTTTATGACATAAATTTCCAAGGGCTACACATTCAAAACCCTAATACCCCTCTAAATTTATTTATAAAGAGATGTATTTTACATATCTGCTATGACACCCAACTTGTAGCAAAGGTACTGACGCTTGATTGGACCTAAAGCTTTTGTGAATAGGTCAGCAATGCTCTCTTCAGATGGGCAATATATCAGAGTGATTAGCCCAGCTTGAACAGCTTCTCTTACATTTTGGTACCTTACAGCAACATGTTTGGTCCAGGATTTTACTCCTTTACTCATTTGGATGCACGCTTGTGAGTCATCTAAAATTTTCACTGGCTCTTGTATTGGAATACCCAAATCAATTCCGAAATCAGAGTAGATAAGGCACTGAATTCAGCTTCTGTGGAACTTAATGCAATGGTGGATTGCTTTTTGGCCTTCTAATATATGGGGGTTCCTGCATAAGTGATTACCATTCCTGACACTGATTTTCTGTCAGAACTTTCTTGGGCAAAATCACTATCACAATAGCAAACAAGTTCATGGCATCCTTGTGAACTTATGAGCACCATACTCCATGGTACCTTTTAAATATCTCAGAACACGTTTTAACCCTTGCCAGTCATTTTGAGATGGCTTGTTTACCTTTTTGGATAACACATTGATTGCGTGTTCAGTATCAGGACATGTCCAGTTAGCAATATACGGTAAACTTCCCATTACAGAATGGAATAACTCAGGATATTCAAACATTCTATCATCAGTTACATTGACAAAACCAACAATCATTGGTGTTTTTGCACTTTTACAATTGTTCATATTACAATCTAACAACAATTTCTTAATCTTTTGGGTCTGCATCATTTTGATACTTCCAGTTTCAAGTTTTTGATAATTCACTCCTAGATATTGTTGTATGTCACCAAGATTTTTGATTTGGAATTTTGAACCCAACTCTTGTTTGAATTTATTCACCTGTATCTCAGTTTTTGTGACTAAACATAAGTCATCTACAAAAGCTATCAGTATTTCATAACTTTGGTTTGTTCCTCTAGTATACAAACATGGATCAGCAACACTGTTTTCAAAACCAATGCTTTTCAGCATTTCATTTAAACACAGGTGCCAGCAGCAACCACTTTGTTTTAATCCATAGAGAGCCTTGTGTAATTTATATACATAATTAGGAGCATCACTATGAAAATCTGGTGCTTGTTTCATATAAATTGTCTCTGAAAGTGGTGCATTAAGGTAGGTTATACCAATATCAAAATGATTTACTTTAAAATTGTGTAAACTGGTAACAGACAGAGCAGTTTTTACACTTTGTACTTTTGCTGTTGGTACAAAAACTTCATCATAGTTCTGGTATTTAATCTGTGAGAAACCTTGCACCACAAGTCTTGCTTTATATTTTACTTTACCATTGTGCATTTGTTTCTTTTTAAATACCCATCTACAACCAACAGCCTTCTGTTGTTCTGGAAGTTTTACTACCTCAAAAACTCCATGTTCACAAATTGCCTGCATTTCCTGTTCCATTGCAGATCTCCACTTTTGTTGCTCATCAGTTGACAACTTTAACATTTCATCAAAACGTTCAGGCTCAAAAAAACTCGTGACAGACCTTTATGTTTTGAACTGAAAACCTCTGTGGAGGAATTCCTTTTGTCTCTCTACTTGAGTGTCTCTACTTGAGTGTAAAAAAATGCACCTCAGATTCACTCTCAGAGTCATAGTTTTCAACTTTTGGGGATCTCCACTGCTGCCACTCTGGTCTCTGTGGCACAGCAGGGGATTTTGGGCTTTTTGGTCCCTGAGAGGTGGATGGCCTCTGAGAGCTCTTAGCAGCTGGAGCAGTGCTAGGCTGACTCTTATTTTATTTATTTATGTATTTATACCCCGCTCTTCAGCCACAAGGCTATCAGAGCGGCTTACAAATTGTTTTAAGCAATAGCTGTTTACACATCTACACTGCATTAAACAGTTTCCAATGTGTGTTAGCTAATTGCCCCCCACAAGCTGGGTACTCAATTTACCGACCTACGAAAGGATGGAAGGCTGAGTGAACCTTGGAGCCGGCTGGAATCGAGCTTGCGACGTGGTGGCTTGCAGTACTGGCATTTAACCACTACGCCACCAGGGCTCTGCCCAGACAGTTGCTGCTGCTCCTGAGCTTCATCATCCAAGGGCAGAAGCACTTCAGGACTGGAATGAACTTGGCGCGAATTTGCATGTTCCTCAAAATCAGCATTCTTAGAGATTAAAATTGTGCCATCTGGCAAAGCAAATCAATAAGCTTTACTGCCAATTTCATATCCAAGAAACCTTCGCTTTCGTGCCTTTGGAAAACCTTTTTCCTAGAAGCTTTGGGAATGTGTGCCCATGCATAGCTTCCAAAAATTGTGATATGCTTCACTGATGGTTTTTTTTACCATACAGCATAAAATATGGCATATTTAACACAACAGTATTCCAAATTCTATAGTGCAAATAATTCACTGTCAACATAGCTTCGCCCCAATACCTTTGATCAATGGTAGCATCTATCATCAGACTATCTTTCATAGTCTGCAATACTCCAAAATGACGTTCCGCAACGCCATTGTGAATGGCAGTAAAAAGAGCATTACGTGTGTGAAAACTGCCCCTCTGTTTTAACCACCTTTGAAAATTCTCAGCCATGAATTCTCCTCCACAATCACTCTGCAGAGAAGAAACCTGAACCTGGGATTTTCTTTCAACATACGCACACCATTGTCTGAAAGTTTGAAAAGCCTCACTTGTTTTTAAGCCAGAACATATAGGAATATCTCAAGAAATCATCTATGATTACCATGGCAAACTTCGCTCCTCCAAAAGACGGCTGTAATGGTCCTGTCAGGTCAACATGGACTAACTCAAAAATGCATTGTGATTTAGGATCCCTAACCTTCAGGATTGGCTTAACAGAACTTTTGCTCTGCTTACAAACTTTGCAGAACACATTACATTCCTTAACTGTTAGATCATGACACATCTGTGGCATTTGCCATATTACCTTATAGCTAGGGTGCCTCATCCTCCTATGCATCAAATAAATGCAATTATCATGTGATGGGGAATTTGCCATCACTGCATCAGCATGTGTTATCTCAGATTTACGTTTTATATACTACAGCTGATTCTTTAAAACACCCTCATCTACAATTTTCCCAGATTTCATAACACAACATTTTTTCCCAGTGAAACTGATCTCATGCCCCTCTTGTGCAAGAATGGCAACAGAGAGGAGGCAGAGATTCATTATTGGGACATATTGTACATTTTTTACATTTTTCCCAAGACATGAAACATAACAGGTTCCCACCCCCAGACAGTGTTTTGACCCATCAGCCAAACTAACTGTTCATGGTTCATCTTTATTGACGGAAACAAAATGTTCATTGCAGTTTAGGATATGATTACTCACCCTGGATCCAGAATCTAGTTGGTTAATTCACAGTCCTCATCTGTTTTTCATCTGCTCACAGTCACTGTCATCACCTCATTAGCACTGCTTCGCTTTTTAGTCTTTTTCTTGTGTGATTTATTATCACAGTTTTTGGCAGTGTGCTTTTTGGAGCCACATAGCCAGCAAGATCTTACAGCATAAGCAGTCTCAATTTATTCACTTTGAGCTTTGGCACCTTTAAAATTATGGACAGAAGAGTTTCCTTTGACCTTTGGCTTTACATCTGTGTCACACTGGCGATGTTCTTCTTCCTCGAGGAGACGCCCAGCAATGAAATTGGAACTTAAATCAACTTCTGGGATCGCTTTAACAGAGTTAATCAGAGAATCAAAACTTAGATCAAGGGTTGACAGAACCAGATAGACCTTGTCAGGTTCAGAATAATGAGTGCCAACCTCAGACAGTCTTGCAAACAGTTTACGAAGATTAGCCAGGTGGGTATTCATATCCTCACCAAGCTGCAGCTTTGCTTTATACAGCCTTCTGGTCAGCAGGATTCTAGAGCCAGTGGTTTCTCTTATATACACTTCCTTTAGGGCCTCTCAGTATTCCTGAGTAGTTTGCGACTCTCTAATGTACATCAGCTGTGAGTCTTCCACCCCTAGGATAATTGATGATCTAGCCTTGTCTTCAGGTTTAATCTGTGTATTTGAGGGAGCCTGTACTGTTTGGAGTATGGGATCCCAAGATTGTTCATGTTTCAGATAAGCCTCAAGACACAAAGCCCAATTAAGATCCTGTCATTTAGTCTCTCAAAAGGCAAACCTCCTCTTGGTACAAATGCCATTTCTGCAACCTATTGAACTATCAAGCCCCTCTCAGCTGGTTGCTCCCACACACAGAACAGCTTACCAGCAAGAACCTCTAGACAGCTCTCAGCTTTCATCAGAATGGAAGCATCTTCAGCGCACAGGATTCAACTTAGCCACCTAAGTTGACAGGCATGGCCTGGAACTCACTGGAATTTCACTGAACGGGCAATACCTTTGGACAGCTGGACAGCGCCTCTGGATAGGTGGGCCCATAACCTGTTGCACTACAGCCTGCTGGAGTCTGTCTATGCTCAGGAGTCCAGCCAGCAGTCAGGTTAGCAGAGTAGCAAAAGCCTGGTCCAGATGCTTCCAGCATGCTCAGTGTTCAGTGAGTAGATGGACACACTGTCTAAAAACTAATAGTCTTTACTGTTTACATTCTAAACTACAAACAAAATCATTGCTCTAATAGCTAAGCTTACAGTTAGCAGTCAGTCAAAGAAGTCAGTTGAAGAAATGAAGTGGGCTGCCTTGCACCATGACTTATATAGGGTTTCCTAGCTGTTCTAGCAAGTTCTAGCAACTCCCCTTCATTCAGTTGGTGACTGGTGACATCATCTGACATCATCCCTAGCATGTTATCTCTCTTCTCTGAGTCATTCTGAGATAAACTGGCAGAAAACATCAGCTGCCTAGTTAACTGCGTAGCTGTTTAACCTTCAGCTTTGTCCTCTACAGATAAATGGAATATATGGTATCTCTTTATGACATAAATTTCCAAGGGCTACACATTCAAAACCCTAAGATATATGAGTCTGTCTGGTTTCATTCTAGAAGCCTTTCCTGGAGTTGTCTTTAGTCCTTAGCTGAAACAATTATATTGTGTTCAGTATAAGTAATTAGCAGTGGAAGGAGTTCTTTTCAGATTACAGAAAAAATTGCGACATTTACCAGTGTAGGTAGAAGGGAGATGATTTCTTTGGGGTGTTTGGCTGGATTCACAAAATGAAACATCATGTTCTTTGTCACTGCTTGCCATTGCCGCAGAACTCCTTGACTTGGTACAGCTGCCTGGCTTTTTTGGTGGGTTTTTGGGACATTTGCAGTTGTAACAACAGTGTCACATTCATAAACATGAATATGAAACGAATTTCAAGGTCATACGTCTAGCTTACTACATCATAACTGCTTAATGGAATGGCAACCCTCATTTTTAAAGGACTTGTAATGCTTCCTTAAGGGTGGCAGAGGAGATAAAAAAATGTGCTCCTCCCTGCTTCATACAGAATATGAGAACTTCTTCAAAAAATGCAAAATTGGAATGGTCAGTGTGGCAGTACTACAGCTGCGGCCATATACCATGCACCTACAGTAAAATGATGGACAGGACAGCTCTGAAACCTTTTTCTTGTTAATGTGTGTTTATATAGTACCATCAATGTACATGGTGCTTTACAGGTAAAACAACAAAAAACAGTGGGTCCTGCCAAAGACATACAGTCTAAAATATATGTATATATACATACAGAGGAAGGAAGGAATAATAAAATACAAAACTATACAATGTAATTGTAAAACAAATTATCCTGATAAAATACAATATAATACAATGCAAACTGACCAATACATGTAATCAAAATATACAAGATTATCTCTCTCTCTCTGGCTTTTCTTCGCAAACAAAGATTCAGGAAGGACTCATCCCGCGCTTTCTGTAAGCGTGCTGATGACTGAAAAGGCCAATCCGAGATAAACAGGTCCGGTTGAAGAAAGCACAGCAGAAGGTCTCCTTGGGTGATGTTTCTGGGTTGTGATTCTTTCTGCGTTGTCGTTTCCCTGAATCTTCGTTTGCAAACAAGATTATAAAACAATCTTAAACTAAAATTCCAAAAGGTTTGGAAAACAAGGAAATTTTACATTGAAATTTAAAACTAACAAGGAAAGGAGCAGTCCGCAAATGTTCAGGGAGGCAATTCTAAGACTATGGAGCAACAAGTGAAAAAAGGAAGAAACTGAGCCAAGGAAGAGGAAAACCTTGGGTGAGAAGCCTAGGATTCATAGAACATAGGTCTTGAGCAGACCGGTAAAAAGAAATTAGGGCTAAATGAAAGGGGGAGCTAGGTTGTGTAGGGCTTTGAACATTGAAACAAGAAGCTTGTACTGAATCTTTGAAGGAATATATAACCAATGAAGAGAAATCAGAACTGTGGTAACATGATCAAAACAACGGGCCAAAAAGATAATCTTAGCAGCAGAGTGTTAACTGTTCAAATGAAACAGTATAGTGACAGCATATTTTACTTACATACACACATACCCTAAATAATCATATATACCGTATGTTTACTCAGAATAAAGTCCCATTAATTTAGTTACCGGTACCTAGTTCAGTTTGTGTAAAAGATCCCATCACAGGAGAAAGACAGTATAAATTCATTTGCTCAGTCAGTCGATAAAAAATAAATAGTACCCCCACTCACATAAACCTACCTGCACAGCTGCTCATAAATCCAGGAAAACAAATAGCATTTCTTGGCTTGATTCTGAGTAGGTGTTGGCAAACAGTTTCTACTCAGTGCACTTACAACCACTGCATGGCTTTTAAATGAATCCTGCTTGATTGTGTTCACACCCAGAATATAGACAGCTGTCTTGTATTTTATTTTATACCATGAACAACATCTAACTCTTGTTTGATGCAGATATGGTTTCATTTGTTTTGATTTGCATATTCAAAATCTGCAATAATTATTATTTCTTTTTAAGGTGTTTGATTTACGTCAGTGTCATCGTCAGATGCAACAGCAGGCTGCTACAGCACAGGCTGCAGCTGCTGCTCAAGCTGCTGCAGTAGCAGGAAACATTCCTGGGCCAGGATCTGTAGGGGGAATTGCTCCAGCTATCAGTAAGTGACACAGAGCACCTGTGTACTGTCTGTCTCCACCTTTTTAAAAAGATCCTTTTGGGAAGGAAAAAAATAACATACGATGCAACATAATCATGTCAGCTTACACTTAACTGGTTTGAACTTCCATTCCAAGAGACATGAAGTTCAGGACAATGTGGGGCTTGATTCATTACCCCCACCACCACCCCTGAAATTTTTCTCCCTTTCAAAAAATGAAATTTTATAAAAATAAAAAGGATATGGAACATTCGCCTTCAGCATGATAAAGAACATATATTATCCGTGTGAAGGGGTAGAGAGGTTTGTTTCAATCCAGAAAAGCCTTCCTTTTCCAAGAGTCAATAAAAATGATAAAAATGAAAAGTCAAAAGTAGCATAAGTGATCTTTGTGGTAACTCAGAAAATGAGACTGAGCAGACAGGTGTTGATTTTTCTTTTCTTTTCCTTAGCCTTTTTCTAAAAATAAGTCCTTCAGAGAAGACTAGTGAAAGATCCCATGATCCCTGGGAGGGTATTCCAGGGGCCATAATCTAGTAGATTAGATCTCCCCCTCTGGGAAGGGGGCAAAGACCTTGGATCATGGGGAGAGAGACCCAATTTTAAAATCCCCATTCCCACTGCCTGTGGAGAAAAGGGCCGCTCCAAGAACTCAAGTTTACTAGGGCATGTCATTCGAATAGGAGCAAAACAAATGCTGTGATGAAAACAAGAGAAGATATACAATGGTTCAGTTCAAATAATATACAAAACCAGTGGGGTGAGCCAACAGGGAGAAATTTATACCAGCTGAAGAGCTAGGATAAATAATTTCTCTCTTGCTTGCAAGTTTTTGTTTTTAAAGAAAGAAGAAAAGGAAAATCTCATTCTTCTGTTGCTTCTCACCTACCAGCTCATGCCAGCAGGGATTAAGGCATGTCAACTGGTTAGACTCAGCGTGTAATTTTACAATACAGGGTGGCTTTCATTGTTTCACAGTAATTTTGGATTGTTTCTTCTGTTCTCAACTTATTAACTTTTTGCCAGCTTCTCATAAAATGCAAAAAATAAGAGATACAAGTTTCCTTGGGGTTCAGTTTCCTGTGGTTCCATACATAACATTTGTTAACATTCTGATAAAAATTTCAGCTGTTTTATTTGATTTGGTTGTAAATGGTTTTATTGATCAAAGAAACCTGGAAACCACCCCCAAGGTCAAGGTCATATGTAAACTGCCAGTTGAGTTGTATATAAATCTCTTTATTGAATGAATGAATAAAAAATAAATTCAGTTAGTAAATTTGTTCCTGTTGTCTTTATAACTTACACTTTTCAATTAAATATACCAGACATGACATTTTGATGAACACATCAAGTTATACATTGTATATTTATGTTGCTAAAATACAAGAGTCATGTTGGGACTGTAAAGGGGGCAGAAAGACCCTTCAAGTATTACATGTTCCCTCTCCTCCTCCTGCTTTTTTGGTGGAAAAAAGGAGGAGATATTTCAGAATTTCTGGAAATGTTGCATCTTTAAACACATTGTGGTTTAATATTTCCTCATCTGCTTTTGTTTTTTTTTCTTTTGTCAACATTCCCATCTCTGGGTTCAGTGTTGGAGGCAAAGCAAGGGCTTATAACTGTTGTCTCTTCAGACACTGCAGAAACCATGGCTTACAAACCCAGTTTGAACCATTCTGTTTGTTGACTGAATACTAACTGGTTTGTCAATTTAAGTACCAAGCTAAGGCCTAGTCAGCCATGGTTTTTCATGCTATTTGGACTGAGCCATTACATCTTATTTTCATTAAAGAGTTTGTTTTGCCTCTTTTCAACATGACAGACCCTTGTAAAATTGTCAGGCATTCTGGGTGTGAAAGCATTTGCAAAATTCCTTTCCCATTGGAATTCAGAGGGTGCAGCAGTCCTTGGTAAATGCTTTGAATACTTCTAAGCAGGAAATCATAGGCTGCAGTTCCATTGAAGCAGCTGTTATCTCCTGCTTTTTTATGTGAATAAAAGTTCTAGAAAATACACACACACACACACACTTTAAAATGACACTACAGTGCAGAAGCAGGGGTTGGTAAGCATTATTAGGACCTCTTGTCAGAATCTGAAGAAAGAAACATGAATTCTGATTAATCGTGTGCTAGGAATTTTTCTTTAAGTATTCCATGAATGTTAGACTCTTTTATAAATGGGGATTTAGAAATTAGCAGGAACAGGAATCGTGCAGGGATTCAGATGTTGCTAAGTACAGTACCCAGTATTCTGTTGGCTGCACTAGCCAGGGCTGTTGGGCGTTGCAGTCTCAGCAACATATAATCATAGAGTTGGAAGGGGCCTCATGGGCCATCAAATCCAACCCCCTGTTCAGTGTAGGATCTCCAGCTAAAGCATCCCCAGCTTTTCAGCCATTTTTGGAAGACATCCAGAGATGGAGACCCCACCACCTCTCTAGGCAATTGGTCCCATTGCCAAATCATCTTTACTGTCAAAAAGTTCCTTCTAATGCTCAATTAAAATCTACTTTCCTGTAACTTAAAACCATTAGACCTGGTCCTACACTCTGGGGCAGCAGAGAACAGGCCTGCCGCCTCCTCTCTGTGATGGCCCTTGAGCCATTTAAAAAGTGCAGTCATGTCATCTGGAGCATTGCAGAATTCTATCCACTCCTGACTGCGAGGCTTACAGTAAGACAGTAGACACCATTACACATTTGTTACACAGTTCTTCCCCAGTCAGGAAAACGGGGAATTACAAAGATGCAAGTTGCTGACTTGGTGAAGATGTTTTATACTATTTGCAGTAATCTAGATGTGTTAATGCAAGTGCTAAGGGTAGACTACACAAGCTGTTCAAAGCTGGTTTGATGCCAGCAAATGATTTTCTCAAGTCCACAGCTAAAAAGAGTGCTTAATGCTGTTCTCTCTTGTTTTAGGCTTGTCAGCAGCTGCTGGGATTGGTGTGGATGACCTTCGCCGCTTGTGTATCCTGAGGATGAGTTTTGTCAAAGGTTGGGGTCCTGATTACCCAAGGCAGAGCATTAAAGAGACACCATGTTGGATTGAGATTCACCTGCACCGTGCTCTTCAGCTCCTAGATGAAGTACTCCATACCATGCCTATTGCAGACCCCCAGCCGCTAGACTGAAACCCTTTGCTGCTCTTAGCTCTTCTAGAGTGAGGATGGTGGATTGTAAAATACCATTTTGTTTATTACTGGAAGATATACTTTACTTCCATTCTGCTTAATCTCTTAACCAGGTTTTAAAGAGAAAATGTTTTTGCCACCTTGCTCTCAGCAGAAAGAATCTGAACTTGCAGTAACTTTGAACAAGTACCCCCACCTTCAGACTTTGCCTTTGAGGTTGTGGGAGCCTGGCATCAACCAGCCAGCTTTTTATTGTGGTCTTGGTGTGATCACTGCTATGCCTAGCTGTTCTTTGGGCATCTCACTTGGCTCAATGGAGCCCCCTCCAAATTCTCACTGAGGCATGATACTGCCACCTTAAATAATCCTATGCATTTTGGGACGCCTAGAAATGGGGCTCCACTTATGCAGTTCTTCAGGCTGTCCTTGAATCCACCCCAAATGAGCAAAATCATGTTGATTATTCTAAAGGGAGGATTTTAGCGCTCTGCTTTACTATGGCACTGGAGCATCTCTCATAGGGAGACTCTTGTATGTAAAATATTTATGTACACATATTCTTTTAAAATACACTAAAAGTGGATGGGCTTCAAAGCTGGTACTAAATTCAAGTGCAACATGAAACATTCAACAAGAAGAATTGCCGGCAAAATTATATAACAAATGTCTAATGGCATTTTCATCACTATTCCCAACAGATTTTTTTTAACTACAGAAAAAAACCTGTAAAATATATGCAGTTGAGATAGCATGAATGTGTGTTTTACTGAACTTGGAGTGCCATCTTTAAGCTTCATAATCATATTTATGGTTGTATCACTGAGAATCCAGATTTTTTTATCTTTTGAAATTTCTACTCAGGGCAAGATGGCAAACTTGTTTTTATACCTCTTGGTTATTTTAAGCTCTATCCCATCAACAGTCTTATCTATTTGCATTGACTTTGTATAGATAATTTCAAGTAGAAGTTGGAAATGTATTGGCTGTATGACAGATGCAATATTATGCTTTCTCTAGTTAATAAAAATATTGGGAAAATTCTCAAAACTCTGTGAGGTACTTAAATATTTCAGTTTTACTAAGTATTTTTCTATGCTTGGAACCTATTTAGCTTTCTGGGTCAGTTTCCTCCAGAACTTGGAAAAGTTATTTTGGGGGGCTATAAATCCCAGAATTCCCCAGCTACCATGACCAATGGCTGTACTGGCTGGTGGGTTCTAGGAGTTGTAGTAAAAATCACTTTTCAGGGTTCAGTTTGCTTCTGAAAACAATGCAGGAAACAAGGTTTACACATATTCTGTGTACCAGTGATGAATCTGTGATGTTACACAGATTCTGTGTACCAGTGATGTTTTGCTTTCACTGTTTGTGGTGCCAAAATGGTAAGATGGTGGCAAGGATCAATGCCTCCTGGCAGGTACTTGCATTCCCAGGTGCAGTGACCAACAGTTTCATAATTAAATAGAAAACTTTATTGGCACAGTAATCCAGAAAGTATCCTACCAAGTTGTTGCTCAGAATGAGAATGCAAAGAACAAGCAGTATACTAAAAGCATTTGACAATCTATACAATCTTGCAGGCTACAAAACTATTGGCTATCCATCATTCCTGGCCCTCCTTTTCCCAAGCTCCAAAATGCTGCTGTGCTTATAGCTTCTTCGTGGTCTCTGTGAATCACACAGTTGGGTTATTCCTGCGCCTGCGCAGAGTATACGGAACCTTCTGGTATCGCTATGCAGAATGTGCATTGATACATTTTTGGCGGTAACTCCGCCCACACCAATGGTCCCTTAAAAGGTGCTCCCGCCTAATTCCCCTTAGTTCCTTTTTTTCTGCCGCGTTAACAGTTCAAAGGAACCTTCGCTCGCTAGTTGTACTCACTTTTGCTTTTGGTTTTGACTCGGACTGGATTTTTTGACGATTACTCTTTCTCCTCTCACTTGTGATTGTACTGTGATTTTTTTCTGGTTTGACTTGGATTTCTGATGACGATTTTCGCGCTCCTTTGGACTTGGTTCTGATCTCTGATTTGGCTTCACCCGGACTGTTTCTGACTATGATTTGGTCTCCATTGTGTCTTGCCATGGCCACTAAACCTGGCTTCAAATGGTGTGTCATCTGCCAGGCGAAATTACCCAGCTCCGATGGCCACTCACACTGCTCAATCTGCCTGGGTGAGTTGCATAATGTGGATGCATGTGTGCACTGTAAGGCCTTTACGCCGCAGGCATGGAAACACTGATTCTCCCGCCTCAAGTCTTTTCTCTACGAAAAGGCTTTGATCCCATCCGCCTCCTCGATCCCCGTTGTGGGACATAGGACCTCACCGCAACAGCGGGGACGGTTCCCCTCATTGAAGCCTCCTCAGGCCAAGCGCTGCTGCTCCTGGAGCCCTTCTTGGCGCCATTCGTTGGCATCCGGTCCGGAGGCTGTGCTCCACTTTCACAAGCATGCCGCCAGGCCGGCTCTGGCTGGGGACCGAGCCTCCTCGGATTCGTCAGCTGTCGGATCCAAGGATAAGTCTTGGGATCGATCGGGTTCGAAAGATGAGGAGCCAGGGATCCACCTCCTGCTACCGCCTGCCCTCCAAGCAAAAATCTAAGGATCAAGGCAGGAGGAGGTTCTGAGTTGGCTTGTCCTCATTCTGATGTTTACCTTTTCTTTTAGACCCCCCTTGTTTGAAGACCACCTGTCGTTGTTCCAGGACGCCTGGTCTTTGATAACATCGGACTGCTGGTTACTTCAGATTGTGTGTCATGGCTACTGGATTGAATATGACGAACTGCCTCCGACAGATCGGGTCCGTCCCATGCCGCCCTCCCCTCCCCTCATTGAGGAGGTTCAGATGCTTCTTCAAAAAGGGGCCATCGAACCCATGGATGCTGAGCTCCATCACCAGTGCTTCTTCTCCAGATATTTCCTTGTTGCGAAGAAGGACGGAGGCCTCTGTCCCATTCTCGATTTCAGGGGAGTGAACTGGTACATCGCCCCAAAAAAGTTCAGGATGATCACCCTTGCTACCATCCTCCCTCTCCTTCAACAAGGGGATTGGTTTGCGTCCATAGACCTCAAGGATGCCTACTTCCACATTGGGATCCACCCCTCCCACAGGAGGTTACTGGCGTTCCAAATCGGGGACGATGTCTACCAGTTCTGTGTTCTCCCCTTCAGACTCTCCACGGCCCCAAGGGTTTTCACGAAGTGTATGGCGGCGGTGGCTGCATTCCTTCAGCAGCACGGTGTGGTGGTCTTTCCCTACATAGACGATTGGTTGATTTTGGCAAATTCCAAGCACCAGCTCGAGATGGACATTGCTCTTACCCTAAATGTGTTAGACACACTGGGACTTGTGAACATGGAAATGTTGCAGTTGGCCCTGACTCAATCGATCCAGTTCATAGGAGCTCGACTAGATTTGATCTCGGTAGCAGCGTACCTTCCCACGGATCGTTTCAACACCCTTCGGTCCCTGATTCATGATTGCCGTTGGTTCCGATAGGTCCAAGCACGCGCTATACAAGTCCTTTTGGGGCACATGGCAGCCACTACATCAGTCATTCGCCTAGCCAGACTTCGGTTTTGACCGCTTCAACATTGGTTCCTGGAAGTCTTTAACCATCTACGAGACTCCCCCGGGACACTCCTAACAATGCCCTAGTCAGTCCACCACTCCCTGGACTGGTGGTTAGCACCAACCAATTTATTCTCAGGTCTTCGATCCTCCTCAACCAGATATTTCCATCACTATGGATGCATCTCTTCAGGGCTGTGGAGCCCACCTAGGGCCCCACGAGATCCAGAGTTCATGGAGCACTGAAGAATGGGAGCTACACATCAACATATTGGAGCTCCTTGCAGTTCAGAAGGCTCTTCAGGCCTTCAAAGTGTTGGTGCGGGGCAAGACCGTGCTTCTCACGGACAACATCTCTGCCATGTATTACCTGAACAAACAGGGAGGTATCAAGTCCCCCCAGATTTTTCAGCTCACCCTTCAGATCTGGGACTGGTGCATCCAAGGGAACATTCTTCTCCACTCCATCCACCTACCTGGAGAGGAGAACATTCTTGCAGACGGACTGAGCCATTCCAATTCCAGCTGCTCCATCGATGCGTGGTGGCAGACCTTTTCCATTGATGGAGGACTCCACTGATAGACCTCTTTGCGACCACTCAGAACAAGCAGTGCGACCAGTTCTGCTCCAGAGCACGGGACAGAGGCTCCAGAGGGGACGCTTTCATGTTTCAATGGAACGGGCCGTTCCTATACCTTTTTCCTCCGATCCCATTATTGATGAGGGTCATTGCCAAGCTACATTGGGACTGATCGGATGTGATCCTCATCACTCCATGGTGGCCCCGGCAACCATGGTTTGCACCGTTGCTACTTCTGTCCAGACGGTGTTTCCTCCACCTCCTGAACCGGACCGATCTGCTCACCATTCAACAAGGGAAGGTCAGGCATCCTGACCTCGACATGCTTCGCTTGACAGCTTGGAGGATACGCCCGTGAGTCCCCATCTGTCTCATGCCGTCTCTTCCCCTCTACCTTGAGAGGTCTAGGCGGTTATTGATGCTGCTAGGAAGCCTTCCACTCAGAGAGCCTACTTCTACAAGTTGAACCGTTTCAAAGGGTTCCTGGCCGACCGTGGATCAGATGCTCAATCTTGCTAGGTACCGATGGTCCTCTCAATTCCTCCTCCACTTATCTGAAGCAAGGCTCTTGGTTTCATCTCTCAGAGGCTATCTGGTGGCCATCTCTGTTGAATTCCAAGCTTGGGGTCGACCGTCTCCCTTCCAGGACCCGACGGTGAAGAAGTTCCTGAAGGGTTATGTCAATCCCCATCCTCCAGTGCTCGATCCCACTCCGACCTGGAGCCTTGAACCTGTCCTCTCCCAACTGGTGAGACGACTCTTCGAATCCATGGCTTCTACCGATCTCAGGCTACTGACTTGGAAGACCATTTTCATAGTTGCCATCACCTCTGCTCATCGAGCTGGAGAACTGTGTGCCTTACAGTTGGACCCTCCGTATACCTGCTTCCACAAGCATAAGGTGGTGTTGAGACCGGACATTTCCTTCCTCCCCAAAGTGGTCTCCAGCTTTCACCTTAACCAACCCATTGTTCTGCCCGCCCTAATGCAGGACCCGAAGGATGAATTCGAGCATACCCTCCATTCCTTGGATGTGCAGAGGGCGCTCGCATTCTACATACAACGGACCGCTCCATTCCGTCAATCAGCTCAGCTCTTCATCTCCTATGCTGACTCAAAGCAAGGTGCACCGATCTCGTCGCAGCGTCTTTCAAAGTGGGTGAAGTTGACCATTGCTCTCTGCTATGAACTGGCCAAGAAGCCTTTCCCTCCACGGGTTCGTGGACATTCTACGAGAAATGTTTCCACTTCGACTGCATTCCTCTCTGGGGTGCCCCTAGAGGACGTCTGCCGTGCTGCGGACCTGGTCTTCTCCATTGATATCCATCTCACATTACAGGCTGGATATTAGTTCTAGGAACGAGGCTGCATTTGGGAGGGCAGTCCTGTCCTCTATCCAGTGAGTGAGTTTATTTAAATGTTGAATTATTACTGGTTGTATTTCATTGCTGAATTGATTAATGCTTAAAGTATGTGCTGTCAATAAATCCCTTTCTTAGTTAACTTATGAGGTGGTCCTCGTCTACTGACGTACAGGACATACCCTCCTCCAGTGGGGAAGCTTGCTAGTCTGTGTGATTCACAGAGACCACGAAGAAGATGGACAGGTTGCTTACCTGTAACCATAGATCTTCGAGTGGTCTTCTGTGAATTCACACAGACCCTCCCATCCTCCCCTCTATGTCCTGCTATTGCATATGTGCTTAACGTTCCTGATGCTGCTGTTTGCGGCGTCATTCAAGGAACTGAGGGGAATTAGGCGGGAGCACCTTTTAAGGGACTGTTCGTGTGGGCAGAGTTACCGCCAAAAATGTATCAATGCACATTCTGCCTAGTGATACCAGAAGGTTCCGTATGCTCTGCACAGGCGCAGGAATAACCCAACTGTGAATTCACAGAAGACCACTCGAAGATCTATGGTTACAGGTAAGCAAACTGTCTGTCTTAGTTCTCCAGTAGCTGTTATCCTCCCTTTTCCTTACAGTCGCTATAAGCCCTCATTAGTCAGTAGTAGTAAGTAATGAAAACACAATTAACAGCAAGGTTATAGCACACCTGGAAATGGCAGGAAGAGAAACCATCAGGGATCGATCCTGACACCTGCAGTTTACAGGCATATAGGATAGGGAGGCAGGACTACACCTTCGTGTCCCATGCAGCACCTGATGCCCCAGCCTCCTGCCTATATTTACCTTTCCTTCCATCTTTATCCTGTTGACTTGGGAAACTCAAATGTTGCAAAACCTTTTTATCAACTAAAAAGGTACCCCTGATTAACCAGGCAACATATTTTTTAACATTTTTGTTATTTTTGTGCAAGTGCTCTTAAATTGTAGGTGGTGGCTTCCATCTTCCATTAGTTGGGGCATCCCTCTCTTATTACACAGGATGGAACTCCTCTTAAAGAGGGTGCCTGCTGTGACAAAGTATGCAGCTCTCATCAAATCTTCACCTTTTCCTATGCAAATATATGCCTTAAAATGGACACTCAATTAAAACCAATCCAGGTAATAGATTAAAGCTTTGTTTAATTAGATAACAGACCTAATGGAAATTTTATGTACCTTGCATTCATTTTTCTTAATGTAGATCCTTCTTTCTGGCTGTTCTTATCACAAAGTATGGCTGTGTATGTCCTCAAGAGAGATTCTTTGCCCTTACTGCAGTTCTGTTCTGAAGTGGTGGTGCTGGACAAATGCAGGTTTAGCAGAATGGTTAATCCTGCATCAGATGATTTCATCATAGTCCTGATGACCATGATCAAGTACAAGAAGGAAGTGCTATAGTACCCCAAGCTGTTTTGGAGTCTTTTCAAAACACAGTTAATAAATAGTAAAAGACTCATTGAATATCAAAGCAGTTGAACAGGTTTTCCTAGGTTAGACTCAGAGTTGCCAGTTGCTAGCTTTCTTTCAAGAATCCATGGGAGCCCTTGAGGAGAATGTTTTGTCAGTTTCTGCTTCCATACTTCTCAGCAGCTGTGGCCTTGCACTCCATGAATGGTCAGTGGTCCATATAGTCCCAGCTTCTTTTTGTCTTAAACCAGACTTCTCTGATCTGGCACCCTCTAGTTCTGTTGGACTACCATTTCCCATCATCCTCAGCCAAGTGGTCGTGCTGATTGAAAATGATGGCAGATGCAGTCTAGCAAATATGGAGAGTGGCACATTTGGGAAGGCTGCCTTAAGCAAATGTTTCCTTCTTCCCTGGGAACTGCATGCATGCCATCATAAAAAATGCAGCATTATGTCAAAAAAGGTTGAATGCCTCACTGCTGTACAAGTTATGCGAATAAAGCAAATCTGCATACTTGCCTGTTTTGCCTAATTGGTTTTGCCTAATTGGAATGCCTCTCTTTCCCCTTTGCTCTTTGTTCAACCTTTTGGACAATTAAGGTCTCTTAAAAATGAAATGTTGGAATTCTCATCAAGCTCAGTCAGGCTCACAAGACTGTCAGTATGCTCACTGATATATAGAGTTGTGAAGTACTCAGAGCTATGCACCTTCCAAGCTGTGAAACTTTCGGAAATAGGTCTTTTTTGCCCTAGCTGTAAGAGTATGGGGGAAAAAACATCTCTCAGTTTTTATTTGGTTACCAGACTTTTCCAGAGCTGATGTTGCTTGATTTTCAAAGTAAAATAAAATAATAAGAATAAAAAGTGGTGTAATTTCCTCCTGTTATTTATTAAGCAGAATTGTGTAGCATGATATGCTTATTTCTTCAAATTGATACACTGAGATGAAGATAAATAGGTAAGAAAGACATATTGCAGGGAGGTGGGGATGTTTTTACTCCTTATCTATTGGGTAATTAACAAGATACCTGCTATAAACGTTGATCTACTGTGATATGCTTTTTGTATAAGGAAAGTCAGGTGTTTTCTAAAAACTATTTACAGCACTGGTGAATGAGCTCGTCATGTCCAAGAGCCAGTGTTTTCACCAGCAGGACCTACTGTGCCCCATACTAGCACACTTCCAGGTGGAATTCTCTCTGGTTTTGCAAACATGCCTTTTGTGAGGAAGCTAATCAAAACAAGGTCTGTGTGAGCACACACTTTGTTTTAAAGAAGAATCACTGCTGCTGGAAGCTTCTGGGAGTAGTAATGCTACATTTTGGCAAGATTTTTTCAGTGGGATAGAATCCAGGAGGAGCCTAGGAGCTGTGTGATCTTCTTCGTGGTCTCTGTGAATCACACAGTTGGGTTACTCCTGCGCCTGCGCAGAGCCTCAGAAACTTATAGAATCGCTAGGCAGAATGTGCTTTGTTACATTTTTGGCGGTAACTCCGCCCATCCTAACGGTCCCTTATAAGGGTTTCCCGCCTAAAATCCCCTCAGATCTTCTTCGTGGTCTCTGTGAATCACACAGTTGGGTTACTCCTGCGCCTGCGCAGAGCTTCGGAACCTTCTAGAAACGCTAGGCAGAACATGCTTTGATACATTTTTGGCGGTAACTCCGCCCACCCTAACGGTCCCTTAAAAGGGCTTCCCGCTCAAATTCCCCTCAGTTCCTTTCTTTCCGCCGCGTTAGCAGCTAAGGAACCTCTGTCGCTAGTGCTTGATTGGTTTTAACGGTTTTCGACTTGGCTTTCGATCTTGACTATGGTTATCGCTACTCTGATTTGGCATCTGACTGATTTCTGGCCCTTGACTCACTCTTTTGGCTCTTTGACTACGATTCTTGGCTCGCTCCCTCGGTTTGTCGCTGCCTCTGATCTTTGTGTTTTGACCTCGGACTGTGCTGACAATTGTGATTTATGATGTCCACCAAAGGGGCCTTTAAGCGTTGTGTGGTATGTCAGGCCAAGCTTCCAAGTGCAGACGGCCATTCCCGCTGTTTAATTTGCTTGGGGGAATCTCATAATGTGGATTCGTGTATCCATTGCCGGGCCTTTACCCCGCAGGCCAGGAAGCAGAGACTTTCACGCCTCAAGTCCTTCCTCTACGCAAAGGCCCTAGTTCCGACTACGCAGCCAAGTTCTGTGTCTGCTCCACCATCTGAACCTCGAAGCCGAGGCCGATCTCGATCTCCGCCTTCCGCTGATCGCAAGCGCTGTCGGTCCCGTAGCCCTTCTCGACGCCGCTCTACCGCCTCGGATCTGGAGGCTATGCACTCAGCCCATCGACATCAACCCTCGGATTCGACTCAGGTCCGGTCGACCAAGGCTAAGGAGCCTGTTCCCTCGACATCCAGTGAGGCTGAACCTACTCCATCCACTTCTGCTGCTGTTTCTTTGGAGCCTGCAAAAAAGAAGAAGAAGGAAAAGCACACCTCCAAGCACACTGGTGATAAGAAGGAGAAGGATAAAAAGGCCAAGACGGCAGAACGTCCTGCTCCATGCATTCCCCCTCGGGATCAGAGGGAACCGACTGAGGAGTTTCTCCGTCCTCCACAACCGTCTGCATGGGATACTGACACCTGTCGTCCACTACCTCCGCAGTCTGATCTGGAGGTCGTGGCCGTGGAGCTCTCTCCAGCCGTCGATGTCCTGCCACCGGTTGGACGAATGCACTCTTCTCCAGCCCTAGTTGTCTCTCGAGACCAACTCTTGAGTCGACGCTCCCCTGATGTGGAGGTGTCTGTGATCGAACCAGTGGACCCATCGACGAGTCCTGTCCGTTCCATCAGTGGCGATATCCCAGCGTATTCTGCCTACGAATTCACCCGCTCTGTATGCAGGGCCGAGCTGGGTTCCCCATCGGGGTCGCAAGTCTTCACCCCTACGGGAGAGTTGATACAATCCTCCAGGCCTCTACCTCCGAGGGGTCGTTCGTGTTCCCCCATATTTGTGAGAGCAACTTCACACCGAGATGCCACGGTGCAAGTCTCTCCATTCGAGCATCGACCGCTCCCACGTATGCCTCCGACTCCAGAGCCTCGCTCCCCAACACCGGAACGGCCTAGAGGTCGATCTCCCAGCACCTCCTCTTCTTCGTCAGCGGATTCGTGGGATATGTACCGACCATATCTCCCATCTCCGAGGGTAGAGCTCATAGATGATGACTCCAGCTCCCCTACTGATGATGTTAGAGCTTTTGCGGAGCATATGCTGAGGATGTCGCATGCTCTGGACCTGAAGACGGAGGATAAGCCGGTCGAGCCTCTCGATCCAATCTTTCAGAGGATCCAATCCAAGGCGCCCCCATCGACCACCATTCCAGTGTTGCCCTCCCTGTTGAAGCTGGCACAGGGGTCATGGGAGAACCCCTCCTCCATACAGCCCACGTCTAAAAAGATCGACCGGCTGTACCGTGTGGGAGGCGAGCACGCTGCCTGGTTGCAGACCCACCCGAGACCGAACTCAGTGGTTGTCGAGGTGGCCCAAAATAAGAAACAGCGCCGACCTCTGTCTTCCCCGCCTGATCCCGAGGGCAGGAAGCTGGATATAGTGGGGAAGAAGATCTACACTGCTGCGGGCTTGAGTTTCAGAGTAGCCAACTACTCGGCGTGCATGGGAGCCTATCAACAGGTCCTATGGGACAGGATGGTCCCGTTAATTAAAGACCTCCCCGACGAACGACGCCGGATGGCGGAGGCCATCCTGTCTGAGGCTCAAGCGTTAGCGGGGCTCCAGATGAACTCAGCTCGGCA
Organism: Gambelia wislizenii; assembly: GCA_030847615.1. Lineage (NCBI taxonomy): Eukaryota > Metazoa > Chordata > Lepidosauria > Squamata > Crotaphytidae > Gambelia > Gambelia wislizenii. The sequence continues at coordinate 429,402,490 of JAUMIR010000002.1, read as the reverse complement.
CGTAGCGGACTGCGCAGCCAAGACCATTGCCGGATCCGTAGCCCTACGTCGACATGCGTGGCTGCGTTCCTCAGGCCTTACCCCACAAGCATCGGCCACCATTGAAGACCTCCCATTTGATGAGTCGGGCTTGTTTAACGGCGGGACTGACGACAAGTTGGAGTTCACTCAAAAGATGCGGACCACGGCCAGGAAATACGGTATGGGCTCTGCCTCCACCAGCCAGTACCGACCTAGAGGAAGGTATTCCTGGCAAGTCCCATCTTACGGCCAACAGTTCCGACGGGGCTACTCTGGCCAAGGTTATCGACGATCCCGGTTCGCTCCTTCTGCCTCTCCAGCCCCTTCGGTGAGGAGCCAAGGCTCGGGATCCAGACACCGGCAACAGCCCAGACAACGGTCCCGGGATCAGGGCCGCAAAAAGTTTTAACCCTCTCCTCCCACTTTCATGATTTCTCTGTTTCTTCCTAGACACCTCTCTTCGGGGATCGACTGTCCAACTTTCGTCATGCCTGGGCCTCCATCACGTCAGATCGATGGGTACTTCAAATTATCAAAACAGGCTATTGGATAGAGTTCGACACTTTGCCCCCGACGGGACGGATTCGATCAACACCGCCCTCCCCTCCCCTCCTCGAGGAGGTGGAATCTTTGTTGCAGAAGGGGGCTATCGAATCTGTCGACCCCGACCTTCATCACCTCTGCTTCTTTTCGAGGTACTTCCTGGTGACCAAGAAGGACGGCGGTCTGCGCCCGATCCTCGACCTCAGGGGAGTCAACGAATACATATCTCCACAGAAATTCAGGATGGTCACCCTGGCATCGATCCTGCCCCTCCTGAGGCGGAACGACTGGTTTGCCTCTGTAGATCTAAAAGACGCTTCCATATCGGGATTCATCGGGACCACAGGCGCTTCCTCGCCTTCCAGGTCGGGACCGAAGCGTTCCAGTTCAGAGTTCTTCCATTCGGTCTTTCCACCACTCCTCGTGTGTTCACGAAATGCATGGCGGTAGTGGCAGCCTTTCTACGACAGCAGGGAGTGGAGGTCTTCCCATACATCGACGACTGGCTGATTGTAGCCCAATCTCGACGTCAGCTAGAACTCGATATTGGCCTCACCCTAGATGTCTTAGACTACCTGGGACTTGTTGTCAACATCGAGAAGTCTCAGCTCCTGCCGACTCAAACTATTCAGTTCATCGGAGCACGTCTCGACTCTCCTACTGCAGCAGCATACCTGCCCGAGAACCGCTTCGACAACCTACGCTCACTAATTCATGCTTGCCGTCGATCCCGAAGGCTTCCAGCCCATTCAATCCAAGTACTTCTGGGACACATGGCGGCTACGACATATGTGACTCAACTCGCCAGATTACGGTTTCGCCCACTCCAACACTGGTTCTTGCAGGTGTTCAATCCTCTCCGCGATTCTCCACACAAAATGCTCACGATGCCGAGGGCAATTCAGCGGTCTCTGGACTGGTGGCTAGTTCCAGAAAATGTCTTGTCGGGCATGCCCTTCGACCTTCCACAACCGGACGTCTCTTTGACAACGGACGCTTCGATGCTGGGATGGGGGGCGCACCTAGACTCTTACGAGATCCGGGGATCTTGGAGCGCCGAGGAGCAAGCCCTTCACATCAATGTCCTCGAACTCCTCGCTGTGCGAAAAGCGCTGAGGGCCTTCGAATCCATGGTGAGGGGCAAGACGATACTGGTACTGACAGACAACACATCTGTCATGTACTATCTGAACAAACAGGGAGGCACGAGGTCCCCGCAGCTTCTTCAGCTCACACTAGACACCTGGGATTGGTGCGTCGACAGGAAGATTCTTCTTCAACCCATCCATCTTCCAGGAGAGAACACCCTTGCAGATGGACTCAGCCGTTCCAGCCTTTCCATCCATGAATGGTGCCTGCACAGGTCTGTCGCCCTGGACCTCTTCCGGACCTGGGGGTTTCCTCAGGTGGATCTCTTCGCGTCTCCAGAGAACGCCCAGTGCCGTCAGTTCTGCTCGAGACACCGAGCTCCGGGCTCGAGAGGGGATGCATTCCTGTTCCATTGGTCGGGTCCTCTACTGTACCTCTTTCCTCCGTTTCCACTACTGACAAGAGTGATCACCAAGCTTCGCCGGGACAGAGCGAACGCAATCCTCATTGCTCCGTGGTGGCCTCGACAGTCGTGGTTCGCGACCCTTCTTCGGATGTCGGATCGACGTTTCATCCGCCTGCCGCCCCGTCCAGACCTACTGACCATCCAAGGCGGCAAGGTCAGACATCCCGATTTGAACACTCTGCATCTGACAGCTTGGAGATTGACTCTATAGCTTTCCCTTCGAGCTCGATGCCTTCGAGCTCACTGTCGGCACCGAGATGTTCAACACCTATCCATCCCGATGTCCAGACAGTTATCGACGCTGCGCACCGACCTTCGACCCGAAAGTCTTACCAGTACAAATTGAAAAAGTAAGAAACGTTTCTGGCTTCTCGAGATCTGATCCCGGAGAAGTTCTCCACTTCAACAGTTTTGGAATTTCTTCTTCATTTGTCTTCGGAGGGCCTGTCACTCTCCTCCATCCGGTGCTACTTGGCAGCCGTCTCGGTAGAGTTCCAAGACAAGGGACTTGCCTCTCCTTTTGTGAATAAAACTGTGAAGAAGTTTTCTGAAAGGCTTTGCAAATCTTCACCCTCCGGTGACGGAACCGACCCCGTCTTGGAGCCTTGAACTAGTGCTCTCTCAACTGGTCCGTCGACCCTTCGAGCCCATGGCTTCCACTGATCTCCGACTGCTCTCCTGGAAGACTGCCTTCTTGGTGGCGATCACGTCGGTGCGTCGGGCTGGTGAGATCTGCGCCTTACGGTCCGATCCTCCCTACACAATCTTTCATAAGCACAAAGTGGTCCTCCGTCCCGATATCTCCTTCCTCCCGAAGGTGGTCTCCAGCTTCCATCTCAACCTCTCCCTGCATCACTCTCCCTGCTCTGATGCAGGACCCGAAGGATGAATTCGAACGCACCCTTCATCTCATGGATGTCAGACGGGCTCTAGCCTTCTACATCCAACGAACTGCGTCCCATAGAAAGTCATCCAAACTGTTTGTGTCTTACGCTGACTCTAAGCTCGGCGAGCCCATCTCGCCACAAAGACTGTCGAAATGGGTGACTTCGACCATCGCGCTCTGCTATGAACTTGCAAGGAAACCTTTGCCTTCACGGATTCGAGGACACTCTACGAGAGCCGTCTCCACCTCTACGGCCTTTCTCTCTGGAGTGCCTCTAGAGGACATTTGCAGAGCTGCAACTTGGTCATCACCTTTGACCTTCATCTCTCATTATAGACTTGACTCTCGTTCTAGGAACGAGGCGGCCTTTGGGAAGGCTGTACTGTTATCTTCCATTCAATGAGTGAGTGTTTATCTGTTGCCAAGTCATTGTTGTTGTAATATGCTTTGATCATTTTATTTAGCAAAGGTACTCTTAATGATAAGTTTACTTGGTTGATATATTTGTTTTTATGGTGTAGGACATACCCACCTCCAAGAGTGAAGCTTGCCAGTCTACACCCAACTGTGTGATTCACAGAGACCACGAAGAAGATGGACAGGTTGCTTACCTGTAACCATAGATCTTCGAGTGGTCTTCTGTGAATTCACACAGACCCGCCCATCCTCCCCTCTATGTCCTGTGGCATTACATACACATGCTTAATGTTCCTGGTGCTGCATGTTGCGGCGTCATTTAAGGAACTGAGGGGAATTTGAGCGGGAAGCCCTTTTAAGGGACCGTTAGGGTGGGCGGAGTTACCGCCAAAAATGTATCAAAGCATGTTCTGCCTAGCGTTTCTAGAAGGTTCCGAAGCTCTGCGCAGGCGCAGGAGTAACCCAACTGTGTGAATTCACAGAAGACCACTCGAAGATCTATGGTTACAGGTAAGCAACCTGTCCTTCCTTTCTTTCCGCCGCGTTAGCAGCTTAAGGAACTTCTGTGCGCTAGGTGTTTTTGGACATTTATTGGTATTTGACTTGGCTTGCTCTTTCGACTACGTTTTTTTCGCTACCCCTAACAGCTTTGATATCTAACTCTGGTTTTTGGCTTTTGACCACTTTTTCTGGCTTTGACTATGATTTCTGCTCGCTCCTTCGGCTTGTCGCTACTTCTGCTCTCTGTTACTGACCTTGGACTGGTTTGACAACGATTCTTTCTTTGACGGCTTGTGCAGTATTGTGAGTTATGATGTCTGCTAAGGGGGCATTTAAGCGGTGTGTGATCTGCCAGGCGAATCTCTCTCGAGTGCGGATGGGCATTCCCGCTGTTTGATCTGTCTGGGCGAGTCTCACAATGTCGACGCTTGCGTCCATTGTAAAGCTTTCACCCCGCAGGCCAGGAAGCATAGGCTCTCACGCCTTAAATCCTTCTTATACGAAAAGGCCCTGCTCCCGACCGCACCGCCTGCCTCTGCTTCGGCTCCCCCATTGGAGTCTTGGGGCCGTGAACGCTCCCGGTCCCCACCTTCATCGGGCCAGAAGCGCCGTCGGTCCCGAAGCCCCTCGAGGCATCGTTCCACTGCGTCGGACCCCGAGGCTCTACACTCCACCCATCGACGTGTATCCTCGGATTTCACTCGAGACCATGTGGAGAAAGCTACCGAGCCACTTCCATTGACCTCTAAGCAGGCTATGGAGATCTTATTGAGGTACCGCAACCCTCGCTTCCGGAACCACGCTCTCGTTCGCCGGTGATGTTGGATGTTGCTTCACACCTTGACGCTACTGTTCAGGTTTCTCCAATTGAGCACTGACCTCTGCCACGGACTCCACCAACCCCGCAGCCTCGCTCTCTGACACCGATTCGACCTAGAAGCCGTTCGCCTGACGCGTCTTCATCTGAGTCAGTTGTTTCCTCGGACTTCTACAAGCCCTACCTACCGTCCCCAAAGTCAGAGCTGATGGACGACGATTCCGCTTCCCCAACAGATGATGTCCGAGCCTTTGGGGAGCAGATGGTGAGGATGTTGCACGCTCTGGACTTGAAATTCGAGGAGCGCCCAGCTGATCCTGTGGATCCCATTTTTCAAAGAATCCAATCAAAAGCTCCACCAGCTGCGGTCATACCAGTCCTGCCCTCATTGTTGAAGCTGGCCCAAGGGTCTTGGGAAAACCCTTCATCGATACAATCCACGTCCAGAAAGATTGACAGGCTATACAGAGTGGGCGGAGAACATGTCGACTGGCTGCAAAACCACCCGAAGCCAAACTGGGTAGTTGTTGAGGTGGCTCAAAACAGAAAGCAACGCCGGCCCCTATCTTCCCGTCCAGACCCTGAGGGTAGGAAGCTCGACATCGTGGGCAAGAAGATATACTCGGCGGCTGGGTTGAGCTTCCGTGTCGCTAACTACTCAGTGTGCATGGGAGCGTACCAGCAAGTGCTATGGGAACGAATGAACCTCCTGATCAAAGATCTTCCTGAGGAACGGTGCAGAATGGCGGAGGCCATACAATCCGAGGCACAATCTCTCGCAGGCCTTCAGATGAACTCAGCCAGACATATGGCAGATTGCGCTGCAAAGGCCATTGCGGGCTCGGTAGCCCTGAGACGACATGCTTGGCTACGTTCTTCTGGCCTCACGCCCCAGGCGTCAGCAACAATTGAAGACCTCCCCTTTGACGAGTCGGGCTTGTTCAACGGTTCTACCGACGACAAGCTCGAATTCGCTCAAAAGATGAGAAATACGGCCAGGAAGTATGGTATGGGCTCCACATCCACATACCAGTACCGGTCCAGAGGGAGGTTTCCATGGCAGGCTTCACCATTTGGCCAACAGCCCAGGCGGGGGTATTCGGGCCAAACCTAACGGCGTTCCCGTTATGTCCCTTCCACATCTCCAGCCTCTTCGGTGAGGAGCCAGGGCTCGGGCTCCAGGCACCGACAACAGCCCAGGCAACGGCCCAGGGACCAGGGTCGAAGGAAATTCTAATCCTCCTGTCTGATGATCTCTTTGTTTCTCCTTAGACTCCTCTCTTCGGAGATCGACTGTCCAACTACCAAGACGCCTGGTTCTCAGTGACTTCCGATCGATGGGTGCTCCAAATCGTCCAAACAGGCTATTGGATAGAGTTCGACACTCTGCCTCCGACGGGACGGGTTCGTTCAACACCGCCTTCCCCTCCCCTCCTCGAGGAGGTGGACACTCTGCTGCAGAAGGGGGCCATCGAACCCGTCGACCCCGCTCTCCATCACCTCTGCTTCTTCTCGAGGTACTTTCTGGTCGACAAGAAGGATGGCGGGTTCCGTCCGATTCTCGGCCTTCGCGGAGTGAACAAGTACATAACGCCAAGAAAGTTCAGGATGGTCACTTTAGGTTCGATCCTTCCACTTCTGCGGCAGGACGACTGGTTCGCGTCCATAGACCTGAAGGACGCCTACTTTCACATCGGGATCCACCCAGCCCACAGGCGCTTCCTGGCATTTCAGGTCGGGACCGACGTCTTTCAGTTCAGAGTTCTTCCCTTTGGTCTCTCCACCGCTCCTCGTGTCTTCACGAAATGTATGGCAGTAGTGGCGGCATTTCTTCGCCAGCAGGGCGTAGAAGTTTTCTCCTACATCGACGACTGGCTGATTTTTGCGCAGACTCGTCATCAGCTCGAACTCGATATTGGCCTCTCCTTAGATGCCTTAGGCTGCCTGGGACTTGTTGTCAACATCGAGAAATCCCAACTCTTGCCAACGCAGGTGATTCATTTCATTGGTGCACGTTTGAACTCTTTAACTGCGACAGCCTACCTGCCGCGAGACCGCTTCGACACCCTACGTTCCCTGATCTACACCTGCCATCGGTCGCGAAGGATTCCGGCACACTCAGTCCAGGTGCTCCTCGGTCACATGGCCGCTACGACTTATGTGACTCGACTTGCCAGACTTCGATTCCGACCTCTACAACATTGGTTCCTGCAGGTATTCGATCCTCTTCACGACTCTCCAAATAAGATGCTCACGATGCCGAGAGTGGTCCTGAGGTCGCTGGATTGGTGGTTGGTACCGGACAATGTCTTGGCGGGCATGCCCTTCGACCCCCCGCAACCGGACACCTCTCTGACGACGGACGCGTCGCTGCAAGGCTGGGGAGCGCATCTCGACTTCTACGAAATCCGAGGCTCATGGAGCATGGAGGAGCAAACCCTCCATATCAACGTACTGGAGCTTCTTGCAGTTCAGAAAGCGTTGAGGGCCTTCGAGTCCCTGGTAAGGGGCAAGTCGGTACTGGTGTTGACGGACAACACGTCGGTTATGTACTACATAAACAAGCAGGGAGGCACGAGATCTCCGCAGCTTCTTCAACTCACGCTGGACATATGGGAATGGTGTGTGACAAGAAAGGTGTTTCTCCAATCCATCCATCTCCCAGGGGAAGAAAACACTCTTGCCGACGGACTCAGCCGTTCGAGCCTCTCCATCCACGAGTGGCAGCTCCACAAGTCAGTCACTCTAGACCTATTTCGAACATGGGGGTTCCCTCAAGTGGATCTTTTTGCTTCCCCCGAGAATGCCCAGTGTCCCCAATTTTGCTCGAGGTACCCAGCTCCGAATTCGAGAGGAGACGCGTTCCTGTTTCGATGGTTGGGCCCATTACTCTACCTGTTTCCCCCGTTCCCGTTGCTGACAAGAGTAATCTCCAAGCTTCGTCGGGACAGAACGAATGCTATCCTCATCGCACCATGGTGGCCTCGGCAACCGTGGTTTGCAACCTTGCTTCGAGTGTCGAACCGCCGTTTCATCCGCCTTCCATCCCGTCCGGATCTACTCACCCTTCAGGAAGGCAGGGTCAGACATCCCGACTTGGACACTGTAAACCTGACTGCCTGGAGGTTGACCCTGTGACCTTCCCCTCGGGTTCGACTCCCTCGGGTTCACCTTCGGTACCGAGACAACCTGCATCTCTACACCCAGAAGTCCAAGCTATCATCGATGCGGCAAGGAGGCCGTCCACCAGAAGATCTTACCACTATAAGTGGAAGAAGTATGAAAGTTTCTTGGCATCCCGGGATCCAGCCCCTGCCCAATTCTCCATCCCGACAGTCCTCGAATTTCTTCTCCACCTGTCTTCTGCGGGTCTGTCACTGTCTTCGATCCGGTGCTACTTGGCTGCTATCTCTACTGAATTCCAGGCGAGAGGTCTCCCTTCCCCCTTCGTGGACGTCATGGTGAAGAGGTTCTTGAAAGGCTTTGCGAACCTCCATCCCCCTGTGATTGAGCCGACACCGTCGTGGAGCCTCGAACTGGTGCTCTCACAGCTTGTCCGCCGACCGTTTGAGCCGATGGCTTCCACAGATCTTCGACTGCTCTCCTGGAAAACGGCGTTCCTTGTGGCCATCACTTCGGTGCGTCGGGCTAGTGAGCTCTGTGCCTTGAGGTCGGACCCTCCCTATACGGCTTTCCACAAGCACAAAGTGGTCCTCCGCCCCGACATCTCCTTCTTACCGAAGGTGGTCTCCAGTTTTCACCTCAATCAAACCATCATTCTCCCCGCTTTGATGCAGGATCCGAAGGATGATTTTGAACGCACCCTTCACCTGATGGACGTTCGGAGGGCTTTGGCTTTCTATATTCAGCGGACTGCGTCCCACAGAAAATCTCCCAAACTGTTTGTGTCATATGCCGACTCGAAGCTGGGGGAGCCCATTTCTTCGCAGAGATTATCCAAGTGGGTGACGTCGACCATCGCTCTTTGCTACGAACTGGCCAAGAAACCCCTGCCTTCTCGAATTAGAGGACACTCTACGAGAGCTGTCTCCACCTCGACAGCCTTTCTCTCTGGAGTGCCTCTAGAGGACATTTGTAGAGCTGCGACTTGGTCATCACCTTTGACTTTTATATCTCATTATAGACTTGATTCTCGTTCTAGGACAGACGCGGCCTTTGGGAAGGCTGTGTTGTTATCTTCTATACAATGAGTGAGTGTCTCCGTTGCCAAGTCATTGTTGTTACATGTTTTGTTCATTTCAATTAATAATGTGCTTTCTGTATTTTACTCTTGAATGGTTGATGTGTGTGGTATATAGGTGTAGGACATACCCACCTCCTGAATGGAAGCTTGCCAGTCTACACCCAACTGTGTGATTCACAGAGACCACGAAGAAGATGGACAGGTTGCTTACCTGTAACCATAGATCTTCGAGTGGTCTTCTGTGAATTCACACAGACCCGCCCATCCTCCCCTCTATGTCCTACTACATCATATAAACATGCTTAATGTTCCTGATGCTGCAAATTGCGGCGTCATTCAAGGAACTGAGGGGATTTTAGGCGGGAAACCCTTATAAGGGACCGTTAGGATGGGTGGAGTTACCGCCAAAAATGTAACAAAGCACATTCTGCCTAGCGATTCTAGAAGTTTCCGAGGCTCTGCGCAGGCGCAGGAGTAACCCAACTGTGTGAATTCACAGAAGACCACTCGAAGATCTATGGTTACAGGTAAGCAACCTGTCCTTCCCCTAAACTGGTTCTAATTTACAGATTCCCAGATGTTTGTACTAATCTTTGCAATTTTTAAAAACTTCACCAAGTAGAGAAAAAGGTAGCTGAAGATTTGCATGAATGTACAAATTCTAAAGGGGTAACTGTTTGTCTGGTGCAGCATGTGCAGCAAGTAGCTTTGTGACATCTTTACAGCATAACTCATATGCTGTATGTCAATCCTCATACGCTCTAAACACACTGAGAAGTAAATCTTTTTAAATTTAGAGGGTTTAGTCATATCAGTGGGCAAAGGACTAAAGCAAAAAAGTTTAACACATTTATTGTGCCACATAAGCATGAAAGCTTCCGCCACACAATGGCTGAGATCCTAGGTCAATTCAGCATAGCGCAAAATCCACCAGTGAGATGTTATGCAAGCCCTATACTGATTACCAACATAGTGCTACATATGTGGATCAGTGGTCAATGCACAAAAGCAGTACATAGAAGCCATGCACAATTCTGTACTTTAATGTGCTACATAGGCACAATGGTCCCACATGTGCAACTCTGCTTATGCTGCTATTACCTGGATACAACCATTTCACATTCTCTGAAAAACCTGCTCTGCATGCATGGTGCAACTTATGCCAGTGTAACTCACTAACAGAATGCCAGCTAGTAAATCTATTGGACAAATTTGGCATAACTTGGATGATCAGTGTCCCAAGCTTGGGCCCCCTACACAGTTGCATGCAGGATTTTTGGTTGTGGAGGAATTCATACCATTCATTGTTTCCGGGGAGGGGGTTATCAAATTATTCTCAAGGTTGTCGTCATGTTGCTGGTGCCTTAGGTTATTTAGAGTGCTGGCTTTTGTAGTGAGTTAGCCTTGCTGTCTCTGTTAGTAATCGGACCAGTGATCTGACATGGGCAAAGGGCATTCTGGGAGTTAGGTTTGGTATGTGCTGGTGGGAACCTACCCCGGGCCAAAGTCTTTCCTCTGAGAATGTTTAAGGAGGCTTGCATAGAACTGATAATTGCTATTAGCCATGTGGTGGTGATGGGAAAACGAAACTCACAGAATGTATTAACAAAGGGGTTTTGAGGCCAAGACCTCAGAACTGTCTTTGGAGTGTTACCGTATGCATCTAGATCCTGACAATAAAGTATTCTGAAATGATGCTTGTACGTGTGAGTAGGTGTTAACGGAGTTCATCACAGCGGTTCAAGAATAATGAGACCAAAGAGCTTGGTTGTACATCTCCCACTGGCTGCCGACCCATTTCTGGGCATAATTCAAAGTGCTGGTGATAACCTTTAAAGGCCTACCTGGCTTGAGTCCAGACTATTTTAAAAAGCATATTTCCCTATATTAGCTTGCCAGAGCTCTATGATCTGCAAAGGGGGGCTTTGCAGGCACACTTGGTGAAGATACGGGAGAGCACCTTTTCTGTGGCTGTTCCCAGGCTGTGGAATTCCCTTCCACAGGAGGTCTGCTTGGACCCCTCCCTGCTGTCTTTCCACTGGCAGGTAAAGATCCTTTTTTTAATTTAAGGATTTAATTTAATTTAAGGCTTTTAATATGATGTGGCAGAGAGTTTTTAATAGGAGGTGTTTCTGTTTTATTATGTTGTGTATGTGTTTTTAAAAGCTGCTTTTAACCTGCACTTTTTGAAATCGAAATATGATTTGTGTTTTCTCTTTTGCACTGAAAACTTTTTAATTGTGTTTTGAAAAGGTTGTACACTGCCTTGGATCTCATGTTGGGAGAAAGGATACAAATTATAAATGAATTAATGAATGAATTGCAGAGGTGGGAAATGTGCTGCTCCCCCCCCCCCAGATGTAGTTGAATTGCAACTCCTAGCAGTCTTAGCCAGCATAGCTAATAGTGAGGAATGCTGGGATTTGCAATTCACCCACAGTTTCCATCTCTGTGCCCTCTGTGTGTTATGTGCCTTCAAGTTGCCTGTCTACCTAGGGCAACTCTGTGAATTTTCTTAGGCAAGGAATACTCAGAGGTGGTTTTGCCAGTTCCTCCCTCTACAATATAGCCTACAGCATGTGGTATTTATTGTATTGTAACAATAAAAATTACTCCAATCCACCAGGAGAGGTTTTTATGGTAATTTGCCTTTAATACCATGCAAGTAGCCACTAGGTGTCCTCACAACTCCCCTTTTGAGAGAGGAAATGCCTTCCTACCATGTATGCTATTCCATTTTTTGCTAAGAAAGAAGCCTTTATTTGGCAGTAGTATAGCTTGCCCCCACAGACAAAACATTAATGTATTGTGGGCATGGAGGGCATTTTCCATTTTCCCATCTACCTCATTACCTCAGTTGCTTCTGCATTTGCAGACCAGCAGAGTCTGGCTGCTTCAACCTTGCTAGCGGAACAAAGTTGAAACAAGTGGGGTTATATACAGTAGAAGACAATTAAGACTGGCAGGGGGTAGGGGGTGGAACTGTAAATATTAAACATGTTTGCTTGAAATCAAAATGACCTGCTTTTAGTTTTGCAGCAACAAATTCATTTTTTTTCACTTTGAATTTTACACCTCTAACCCTTACTTGACGGAAGGCAAATTGTGGAGCCTTTGCAAGCCTGGTTTCTGCATTCTGCTGAACAAATAGTAAACCTTCCCCTCTGAACTGTATCATTTGAAGTTGCTTCTGAGAGGGCTCTGTGGCATATTGAATATTTTTATTACTAGAAAGTCTGGGAAATGGTGTTTGGCTCCCTTGTGCTGCTTTTTGACTTTTCTTTCCCACCAGGTTATAGGGCTGTATTGAAAGTAAATCCACAACTGGTACAATTAGTCTTGAGAAGTCCAGCCTTCCTTATTTACCTTTCTTAACTTCACTTTTCTGTTCTTGATTTCTTCCTCTTTCCACTCCATGGATGGGGCATCCTGTTAGTGATATATGCAGGCGTAAGTAAGTTGCACAATTATTTATTTCATTTATATGCTGCCTTTCTCCCTCTACATATGTTGAGTCGTTGTTCTTGGATGATATGCAGCAGTCATATCCCGTTGACTGCAACATAAGCAGATGTGTGCATGTAGGACTATCAAGCATGTGGTAGCACATTAATTTTTTTTAAAAAAAACACTTTAAGTTTTTGCATACACATATAACCAAAGACATGGACATGACAGAATAAAACGAACAGCAACAGCAACAACAACATAACACAATTAGAAAAAGAAAAAAAAATCCCTTTCACATTCAACAAATCCCTTGCCCTCCCCACCTCTCTCCCCCTTTTTAAAAAATAACTTCCCACTTTTCCCTGAATGCATCATATCATATCAGTTCTGCCCACCCTCTCTTTCCCTAATAGATGTGTGTGTGTATGTATACACACACACAAACACACATATAATACATATATATAAACGCATATATTGCTATGTAATTTCCTATCAGATACCTAACACATTATAATAACTGCATGACTTTCTATCCAAAACAAAATAATATTCTAGCTTCATTGCTCAGCCCTGAAAACCAAAAATACTAACCGCCCCTCGTTGTTCTTTCCTAAAGTCTATAACCAGTTTCCATATTTCTAAAAAACATTCAAATGGGTTTCCTTTAATTAAATTGGTTAATTTTTCCATGGTGGCAATTTCCACCAACTTTTCTATCCATTTCCTATAGTCTGGTACCCTATTTAATTTCCAATATCTAGCAAAAATCACTCTTGCTGCTGTCACCATGTACCTAATCAAATTGTGGATTTTTTTCTCCTCTTTATTTCATAGAATCATAGAGTTGGAAGAGACCACAAAGGCCATCTAGTCCAACCCCCTGCCATGCAGGAATACCCAAAGTACTCTGGACAGATGGCCATCCAATCTCTGTTTAAAAACCTCCGAAGAAGGAGACTCTAGAAACAATTCTGGTGAACAGAAACAATGAAGTACAAAGAGCAGAATATGCATTGCCTCTATTTGTTGTCATTGTGCATTGCAGTTGCACAAAAACTATGTTAGTATTTAGCATAGGAGTTGCGTAGTGTAACTTTAGTGCTTATCGCTGTCTCAGTCCCTCCTGCTTTTCAGCCCTCTAACTACTTGACCAAGGAGTGTAGGTATTGGGGGGGGGGCATTTCCCCCCCAAAATAATTCTTCCTCCCCCAATGAAATTTTCCTTCAGACTGAACATATTTAACAGAATGAACATATTTAATCTATTGCTGAATCTATTTATTTGATTTACACTCCATCTTTCTCTCAAAATAGGACTCAAGGACAAGTCAACCCATAAGCAGATCTCATAAATCCTAGTCTAAATCCTATTGTTAGTTCTGATTAAAGGAGGCCCATTGAATCAAGTGAATTTACCCATGTGCTGACTAACCATTCAACAATTGATTCAATGGGTTTGCTCTAACTGTAACCAACCAACAAGACTCTAGCCTCTACATATTTAGTCAGGGCTAAGAACAGGATTTAGACCTGGATCTGCACTGCTTGATTTAAAGTGATTTAAACTGATGACGTGGCCATGCTAAATAACTGTGGGAAATGTGGTTCTATATATTGTAGTCTGGGTCTGTGAACTTTGTGACCGAAAGGGTGCTCACCAATGGCTCCTCTTCATCCTAGAGAGAAGTGACTAGCAGGGTGCCACAAGGTTCTGTCTTGGGCCCAGTGCTATCCAATGTCTTTATCAATAACTTGGATGAGGGAACAGAAGGCATGCTTATCAGATTTGAGGATGACACCAAATTAGGAGGGGTAGCTAATACCCCAGTGGACAGGAAAAAAATTAAAATGACCTTAACATTAGAAAGCTGGGCCAAAACTAACAAAATGAATTTCAACAGGGAGAAATGTAGGCTACTACACTTAAGCAGAAAAAAAAATTAAATGCACAGATATAGGATGGGTGATACCTGGCTTGATGGCAGTACATGTGAAAGGGATCTAGGAATCTTAGTAGACCACAAGCTGAACATGAGTCAGCAGTGTGATGCAGCAGCCAGAAAAGCCAATACGATTCTAGGCTGCATCAATAGGAATATAGTGTCTAGATCAAGGGAAGTAATAGTGCCTCTCTATTCTCCATTTGTCAGACCTCACCTAGAATGCTGTGTCCAGTTCTGGGCAACACAATTCAAGAAGGATATGGACAAGCTGGAACATGTCCAGTGGAGGGAGACCATGCCCTATGAGGAGTGGCTTAGGGAGCTATGTATGTTTAGCCTGGAGAAGAAAAGGTTAAGAGGGGACACTATACTGTAGTCATATTTAAATATTTGAAAGGATGTCATATTGAGGATGGAGCAAGCTTATTTTCTGCTGCTCCAGAGACTAGGGTGTTATTTAGATGGTGAAAAAAATCCTCTCTGGATGCAAGGGGAATACTTTTTGTCCAGATGAGCTTCCACAGCAATTCACCATATTCGAAAGGAGGGGGGCCAAAAGTTCCAAGTACTTCACGATAGCAGCCTTTGCTGTTTATTGCAAAGTTTTTTTTAAAATATGTGGAAATGTGCATTCTGGCCCATTTGAACAACCAATTTGAATTAGGGCACATCCTGGAAGTAAAAAAGTGATTGGTTGGATGTGGCTGGAGCTGTCATTATTGATTTTCATGGTGGTGATCATGCACTATTTTCGAGCAGTAGAGCAATTTTTTTTAATTAAGCAGAAGATTGCTCTTCTATGGCTCTGATTTAACAGGTGGGGGAGGGGAAACAGAGAGAGCTTTTGGGGAATAACAACAGGCAATTTACTCACGGCCACCATCTTTACTTGCAAGCATGCTCCGTATGAATTTCAAACACGGATAGTTCCCATGCCAGCGATCTTGCAAATGCATTGTGGAGATAAATGAATGCAGCTGTGAAGGTGAGTTAATGCGCTATTTTCTGCAATTAATTCTTCCGTCTAGCTGAGCCCAGGGCATGAAGCAATGGATTCAAACGAAAGGAAAAGAGATTCCATCTAAATATTAGGAAGAACTTCTAGATGGTAAGAGCCGTGTGACAGTGGAATGTACTTCCTCAGAGTGTGGCAGAGTCTCCTTTTTTGGAGGTTTTTAAACAGAGGCTGGATGGCCATCTGTCAGGCGTGCTTTGGTTGTGTGTTCCTGCATGACAGGGAGTTGGATTGTATGGCCCTTATGATCTCTTCCAACTCTATGATTCTATGACCATGGATAGACCTGCCAGAACTTACAACACATCTTCCTTGGATAAAAACATGGCCTTATTTTCTACTCTACTGAATCCTCTGTTTCCTTTGTTTGAAGGGCTCATGTCTTAGGAAAGGTTCAAATCTGGTTTAAAGACACAGAGTCATTATTAGGATGAGGAGCAGGAACCTTGAAACTGCTCATCATAGGACTTGCAGATGTCAGACTCCAATACCTAGTATTCCTCACCATTGGCTATGCTGGGAAGAGCAGCTGGGAGCTCATCCAGGGGAACCAAGTAGGGGAGCTTGAGCAAGTCACACACTCTCAGCCTCAGAGGAAGGCAATGGAAAACCTCTGAATAAAACTTGCCAAGGTAGGCCTATGATAGGGTCACTCTAAGTTGGAGTTGACTTGAAGAACACCAAATGGTTGTTAAATTTGGGAAATATTGGAATCTGGAACCATCTAAAAGAAAAAGCCTGCACAATGTTTCAAAACAACAACAATGAACAACATGAAAGTAGCCACTCTTTGGAGAAAGAGACTGAAGCACACTTGAGTAAAGACATGTTCTTTGCAATTTTATTATGAAAACCTGCAAGAACCTGAGCCCAACCTCTGCTAGACCTGAGAGAAAAGCAATATACTGCTAAGTGGTAATTATTTTTCAAACCATTTGAAAAAAGAAAGAAAAGTTTTATTACAAAGCAGGTAAACAGAAATACATGTTTTATAGAATGGCCTGAAATACCAGCATTAGCAATAGAGCAGTTAATGACTATTTGACTGGTCTCCAAGAACCACTTGAACATGCTAATTGAAAACACACAGGAAGAAAGTGTTGAAGAAAACTAAAATTAGTCCTCCCCAACAATGCTTTCTTTGTACAGTCCTGAACAGCTGGCATACTTAAAGTGGTTCAGGGAGATTGCTAAGATAATTATCAGTCTCATATCTAGCTACAAGGCTACCTACAGTTTTTAGCCAAACTTGCCTGCCTTTCTAACTCAATCATGGCAACAGGAAAAAATAGTAGGCTGAGGTCCTGTATGGGACATGTAGCTACAATGTCTTAGCTACACTGTCTCCCAATCCAATGCCCTAAAACTCACTTAAAAGCCATAAGGAGCACTGTGACACTGGCAAGTGAGGTACTGAAGGATGATGGCACACCCAACTCCCTCCTGCAGTGAGCAGCAGTGCAACAATGTTACCCAAATTGTGTGGGGTCCGTGGCAAGCCCACTGGTGTCCAAATTTAATATGGGGAATTTTAAGTAGCTCAAGTTGGCAGAGAGACAGGGTAACGGTGGGATCTTTTGGCCTATGTACACCAGTAATAACTGAGGAGAGTCCAAGCTAGGGGATAAAAGAAAAATGATTTTTATTGAAAAATACTAAGGGTGCGTGTGTGCACGCACACACACACTCAGGCTTCAAGCAGTCAGACAAGGCTAGTGAAGAACGTAGGAAGTATTGGGACAGAGGAATAGTTTGGGATGATGAGCTATTCTATACCTATCTGAAGAACAGAGATTCGTGCAGCAGGAAGAGCTGAGAGTATTGTTCTGAGGGTCACGAAGCAGACCGTTAGCACTGAAATACGAGGAGGAAATGTGGACCCTTTGGTGGCATTTTGGGGTGATATTTATAATCGATGATGGTGTGAGTCTGAGTGGAATACAATGTCTGACTGAGTTTCCCAAGGTTAAACAATGGATTCTCTAGATGTGTTAATGATTGCTAATGGTTGAAACATTAAAACTAAGGGGTCTCAGGCAAACCTCCACTGTTTTCGGATGGGGGAGAAGAAAGACCAGTTTTGCAAGCAAAGAGTGTGCAGCTACCTTAATGGGATTACTGAATGACTAATTACTGTGAATGTCCAGGGGAATTAACCCATTTCTCCCTAACTCACCAGGTCCAGGGGGGTTTGCATAATCCTTTCCCGGGCATGTCTCTTCAGAATTTTAGCAGGGTACTTCCTTAGGTTTTCTGATTCCTTCTGCTTGGGAGTCCCTGGTCTACTGCCAATTACGTGGAGTGCCAATGGCAAGCCAGTTTATGAAATATTGCCAATTATTGAAGTATTAGAAGTGGGGCGTGGATATCAGGGCAAGTAAGAATAAAAAGGAGCCCCTCCCCCCTCAATGAGGTGTTCCATGGCAATTCCTCATTGCACTGCAGCTTGCTGGCGGGAAGGAGAGGGACACATGATCCTTCGCTGCCCTGCTTGCCAGCACTGCAGAACTCCTTCACTTGTTACAGCCACCTGGCTTTTAAGTTGGGTTTTAGGGACATTTGCAATCATAGCAATGGGGCTATGATTGTAAATGTGAATGTGAAACAGTTACGAGGTTAAGTCTAGCTTACAACATAGTAATTGCCTAACAGGATGCTAGCCCAAGTGTTGCTTTCATGTTTTTTCAGAAAAAAGCCGGCTGGAAAAACCCTTTCCTTATTGAAACATTTTTTTTCATTGCTGATGCCTAATTTAAAAACAAACAAACAAACACCCTAAGGGAGTGGGCTAGACAAGTTAACTGTTAAATGGATTTCTAATTGGTTGACTGGCCGAACCCAAAGGGTGTTCAGCAGTGGCTCATCTTCATCTTGGAAATATGTGACCAGTGGGGTGCCACAGGGTTTTGTCCTGGGCCCAGTGCTATTCAACATCGTTATCAATGACATGGATGAGGGAATTAGGGGCATACTTATCAAATTTGCAGATGACACCAAATTAGGAGGAGTAGCTAATACCCTAGAGGACAGGATCAAAATTCAAAATGACCTGGATAGACTGGAGAGCTGGGCCAAAGCTAACAAAATGAAATTCAATATGGAGAAATGTAAGGTATAGCACTTAGGGTGAACAAATGAAATGCATAGATATAGGATGGGGGAGACCACTGAACGAGACTATGTGCAAAAGGGATCTAGGAGTCCTAGTAGACCACAAGTTGAACATAAGTCAACAGTGTGATGCAGCAGCTAAAAAGGCCAATGTGATTTTGGGCTGCATCAATAGAAGTATAGTGTCTAGATCAAGGGAAGTCATAGTGCCACTCTATTCTGCCTTGGTCAGGCCTCGCCTAGAATACTGTGTCCAGTTCTGGGCACTACAATTCAAAAAGGATATTGACAAATTGGAGCATGTCCAGAGAAGGGCAACTAAAATGGTGAAAGGTCTGAAAACGATGCCTTATGAGGAGAGACTTAAGGAGCTGGGTATGTTTAGCCTGGAAAAAAGATGGTTAAGAGGCGATATGATAGCCCTGTTTAAGTATTTGAAGGGGTGTCACATTGAGGATGGAGCAGGCTTGTTTTCTGTTGCACCAGAGACTGGAACACGGAGCAATGGATGCAAGCTCCAGGAACAGAGATTCCACCTCAACATTAGGAGGAACTTTTTGACAGTAAGAGCTGTTCGGCAGTGGAACACATTCCCTCGGAGCGTGGTAGGGTCTCCTTCCTTGGAGGTCTTTAAACAGAGGCTGGATGGCCATCTGTTGGGGATGCTTTGATTGTGATTTCCTGTGTGGCAGAGGGTTGGACTGGATGGCCCTCGTGGTCTCTTCCAACTCTGCAATTCTATGATTCTATGATTCTAAGGTCTCCTTGGGTGATGTTTCTGGGTTGTGATTCTTTCTGCATTGTCGTTTCTCTTCAAGACTTGTTCGGTGTGGGTTCTCAAATGAGGCTGCAGCATTGTGGATAGTGCGTCTCCATGCCTGCCAATGTGAGGCCAGGGCGGACCACTGATGTAAAAAAATACAAAAAACCCACCAATGAGCATGACTTTGAATATGTACTTGCTTTGACAGGCTTTTTTCCTTCTTTGTGATAATGGTGTTTTCAAGGGCATTTGACTGTCTTTTGTCTTAGGATCATACTGGAAGATCCCAGGTTTCATCACAAGTGATATTTTTTTGAAAAAAGTTTGGGTTGCTGCAGAATGTCAGTGCAAATTTCCTTGCAGCACTCTTTTTGCTCTGGTGTGAGAACCCTAGCGAACTTCTTGGCACAAACTTTTCTCATGTTGTTCCTCATGCAAAATTTTAGTCATCAGCGTGCTTGCAGAAAGCACGGGATGAGTCCTTCCTGAATCTTCATTTGCGAAGAAAAGCCAAAGAGAGAGACATCAAGGATGGAATTTTAAACAGTTGAACCAGCATTATTAGAAGGATGTTTTGACAAAGCTGAGTCAGAAAAAAAAAAGGCCAGAACTGTGGAAAAATGGTTTCTTTCTTCATCAAGACAATGCACCTGCTCACACAGCACTTTCTGTGAAGCAGGCTTTGGCCGACAAACGTATTACTACACTTGAATATCCTCCATATTTGCCAGATTTCGCACCATGTGACTTTTTTCTTTTCCTTAAAGTGAAATTGGTGCTTAAAGGAACATGTTTTGAGTCAACTGAAGTAAAGAAAAATACAGCAGATGTGTTGAAACAGCTGACAGAAAGTGATCTGCTCCATGCCTTTGACCAGTGGAAAACAAGACTCCGTCAGTGTGTGAGTGTGAACGGGGAATATATTGAAGTGGACAAGCATTAGAATTGTAATACATATAAATAAGGATGGGTTATTGTATCAGTCTCGTTATTTAATAGACAGATCTCTTATAATCTATTTATCTAGTGTGTCTGTGTCTGACTGAGATCCTGCTTCAAGCAGGAGTGTAACACTCTGCCCATGTAGTTCCATGTTCTCCCCCGCCCCACTCTGGCAGCTTGCAAGTTCTGGGGGGGAGCGGTCCCACTGCTACTACTTACCAGTGGGGAGAGAGAGGTATTTCAGAAAAGGAAGATGCGGCTAATCATGGCTCTAAGAGGGAAAGAAATGAGGTTGCATTCTGAGATAGGCTGTGCTCTCCTTCCCTTCCCCTTGAAGCTGAGACCAGCATCCTCCTCCTATGAGTTGCCTTCCTCCATTAAGCAAGGGAACCCCCAATTCATGGCTTGACAGCTGCTACGGGGATGAGATTCCAGGGTTAGAAAATAGCCCCTTGTGCACCCCCAAATAGACCTATTCACATGTATGTTGCCAACAGATAGATTCTAGACATCTGTCTAGAGCTATATACGTAAATATTAATTTACATATGTATATTCTGCCTTGTC
The DNA here is from genome assembly GCA_030847615.1 of Gambelia wislizenii. Lineage (NCBI taxonomy): Eukaryota > Metazoa > Chordata > Lepidosauria > Squamata > Crotaphytidae > Gambelia > Gambelia wislizenii. The sequence continues at coordinate 429,381,752 of JAUMIR010000002.1, read as the reverse complement.
CAACCAGATTCCTCAAAGTGTCTGTCAACATTTATAGAATACTGCAGATGCACTGAGACTCCATCACTTTATGGATGAAGTGTGTGTGGCCTATAATTCCCATTGTTTATTACTTCTGATTATGCTAGCTATAGCTGCTGGGAGTTGCAGTCTAACAACGGAAGGGCAATGTGTCCCATTGGTAAGTCCAATTAGGATCTCTCAAATTAGAAAGTCTGGAGAGTTGGGTAAAAACTTTACAGACAGCTGCACTGTCCATTCTCTACTGGATAGTTGAAAGGCAGACAAACATATATGGCCAGAGTGGACCAGCCCAGCTGGAGAAGGCTTCAGTGCCGCCTCTCTTGTTCTTTCATGTTTCTCTGTGTTGCATCCAGGCTGTGCCTTCCATGGGCATAGATACTCAAATGAAGGTGTCTACCAGAATTTTAGGGATCCTTTTGCGGTGCACACTACTCATCCCTGTCAGCAAAATTCCTTAACCCTCGGGGTTGTATTTTTAAGGCCTAGAGGGAATGCCATGGGAAGAGCCAAGGATGTCTGCTTCTGCCAGCCCCACGTGCTTCCATCTGGATGCACCTGGTGGATAGAGAGGCACAAATATGACTGTATGGGTAAGCACACTGGGGTTGGACTTGTATTAAAATGTGAATTCACTCCAGAACTGCTCTTGCAATTCACTTTTGCAGTCTCAAGTTTCCATCTCTGCCAATGGGAACAACTTACCTGAACTTAAGATAAATGTCATATACTTAAGATAAATGTCATAAGCACTTAAGATTAATATCATATAGCATTTTGCCTGTTAAAAGTTTGCTGCTGAGTTCGTTCACATCAACTTTGACTTATAGTGACTCTATTACAGGGTTTTCTTGGTAAGATTTATTCAGGTTTGCTATTGCCTTCCTCTAAGGCTGAGAGACTTTTGCAACACCACCTAGTGGGTTTCCATGACTGAGCAGGGATTCAAATCCTAGTCCCCCCGTATCTTAATCCAGCACTCAGACCACTACACCATCTGGAATCAATTATTGCAAAATTGGGTAAAATGGGAGAGCCTCTGACCTTGCTTTCCTCCAGGCAATCCTGAAGACTGCTAGGGCAGGAAAAGAGCGTGTGTGTGTACGCTTGTGCAATTATTAAGGTGCCTTGTCCTCCCCACCTTCCTATGCACAGCAAACTATGGGCCCTGTAGGTCTTGCAACAGCATGTAAATAGGGAAGCACTTGTTGTTTCTCAAGCCCTAGTATACCAGCAAAAGCAGCTCTCTTCTCTCTCTCTTCAACAACACGACACGGAACAGCAACTCACCGTTCAAAAGACTGCTTGTTCTGCTCCAGCACTGCTTTGGCTGAGCTCTGCCAAATTTTATAACACCTGCTCATCCAAACAGATATAGAAAAATAAGTCTGCCATCCCCTATTAAAAATGTATCTCTTCTCTCTGCTCCACTTTTAAACTTGGACAGTTAACCACCTGAGAGAACTAGGTCTGAAAATCAGTGGTGGGATGATAAGGGAGGCGACATTGTCCCTTCAGGAGAGCTCGGAAGTCCGTTCCACCTGCTCTCCCCATCTAAATTTCCCCCCATGTGCCTTATGGCCCGCCTGGGACACTGTGCCCAGAAGAGAATTTTATTAAAACCAGGAAGTGACTTTTAAGAACGGTTTCTCCTGGGCTTAAAATGGCCTGGGGGACCAGAAAACATTATGAAAATTCCCTTGTATCCCCAAACTCATCTCAGCCTCTCCATTGTCTGCTGATCCATTAAAAAAACAGGTTGCCTACCTATAACTGTGGTTCTTTGAATGGTAATCTGTGAACTCACACATATGGGTCATTCTGCACCTGTCTTCAGAAGCTTCTAGAGCTTTGGCAGTAACCGTGCTCCCTCATCGCCTGCACACATACAAAGTCTGTCTATTAAATAACGCAACTGATACAATAACCCATATTTATTTATATGTATTACAATCCTAATGCTTATCCCCTTCAATATACCCCCTGTTCACACTCACACACCTATGCAGTCTTGTTTTCCACTGGTCCAAGGCCAGTTTCTGCCAGCTGTTTCAATGCATCTGCTGTTTCTTCTTTACTTCATCAACTGACTCAAAATGTGTTCCTTTAAACACTGATTTCACTTTAGGGAAAACAAAAAAGTCGCATGGTGCGAAATCTGGCAAACATGGAGGATATTAAAGTGTAGTAATGCATTAATTGGCCAAAACCTGCTTCACAGAAAGTGCTGTATGAACAGGTGCATTGACTTGATGAAGAATGAAACCTATTTTTCCACAGCTCTGGCCTTTTTCCCCCCCTGACTCTTTCTCTCAGCTTTGTCAAAACTTTTATAATAACTCTGGTTCATTCTTCTGCCTTCTGGAACCTATTCTGCCAAAATTACACCCTTGATATAAAAAACAATGAGCATGGTTTTGAAGGTGTAGCTGCTTTGACATGCTTTCCCCCCCATTCTTGGTGATAATGGTGTTTTCCAGTGCACTGACTGTCGTTTTGTCTCAGGATCATACTGGAAGATCCAGGTTTCATCACAAGTGATGATTTTTTGGAAAAGGTTTGGGTCCGCCTCAAGTTGCTGCAGAATGTCAGCATAAATTTCCTTGCAGCACTCTGATGTGAGAACCCTAGGGACCATCTTGACACAAACTTTTCTCATGTTGAGAGCCTCGTGCAAAATTTTCCACGCAGCGTCTTTGTCAATGTTCACAGCTTCAGCTATCATTCGGACACTGAGTTGGTGGTCTCCTCGAACAATCTGGCTGATTTTTCCTACAATTTCTTTGGTTCTTGAAGTGAAAGGTTATCCACATTCTCACAGCCTTCTTTGAACCTTTTGTGCCATCAAACACATGCACAGGAGACATGGCATCTTCCCTGTAAGCCTTAGTAAGAATTTGAAAAGTTTCTGTTGGTGTTTTGTTCAATTTTACTAAAAATTTCAAATTGACATGTTGGTCGACTTTTAAAGTTAGCATTTTCTCAGTACACAACAGATAGCACAGCTGCTTGAAACGATGACTAACAATTAACTGAAAAGCTGAGAGTGCTGATGTTTGTCATGCAGATTCAGGCATGTTCAAGGTCAACACTCAAGCATTCACAATCAGTTCTCCCTGATTTGTCTAAAAGGTAGAAACACAGTCTCCTTATTTAATAGATAGACCTTGAAACACAGTTCAAAAGCCACCATTGAGAGATCTGGAGAAAGGGACAGCATAAAGAGGGAGGAATGTGTAAGTTCACAGATGACCAATTGAAGAAACGTTACAGGCCGGTCGACATCTAAAAGGTATGGTCCTGCACCACAAGCCTGGGCTATTCTCACCTAAAGGGGTCTCACATTTTTCACCTCATCAGCACTTCAGAACTTCCTCTCAAGGCTTGCCTTGTTTCATAGGTCTGTGATCCTCTCCAAATATCTCTGTCCTCCCAAAGGTGGTTTCAAATTTTCATCTTAACCAGCCACTGGATCTTCCCACCTTCATGCCATTCTCATCTTTTTTCCCCCTTTTTGCTTATGCAACTGGAAAAAAGAATGATGGAACTGTTTAAACAGTGAGAGTACCAGTTAATATTGAGATTACTGATCTTCTTCGTGGTCTCTGTGAATCACACAGCTGGATTACTCCTGCGCCTGCGCAGAGCTTCGGAACCTTCTAGAATCGCTAGGCAGAATGTGCTTTGATACATTTTTGGCAGTAACTCCGCCCACCCTAACGGTTCCTTATAAGGGCTTCCCGCCTAAATCCCCTCAGTTCCTTTCTTTCCACCGCGTTAGCAGCTTGAAGGAACCTCTGTTCGCTAGTGCTTTTCTCTCGAGATCTCTGGTTTGACTTGGCTTGACTTTCTGATGACATTTTTCTCTTTCTCCTACTGGATTTTGGTATTTGGCTTCTGATCACTCCGTTTTTTGACCTATTTCTGGCTTTGACTACGACTTTGGTATCCCCTTTGGTTTTGGTATTACCTCAGATATCGCTACTGACCTCAGACTGACTTTGACGACGATTCCTTCTTGGTGATTATTACTGTTGTTGTTGTTGTCGGGAACATGTCTGGCAAAGGAGCTGTGTTATTTGCCAAGCGAAACTCCCTGCTGCGGATGGTCATTCCCGCTGTCTCATCTGTTTGGGAGAGGCTCACAATATCGACGCATGCTTCCATTGCAAGGCGTTCACGCCTCAGGCCCGAAAACATAGGCTCTCACGCCTAAAATCCTTCCTTTATGAAAAGGCCTTGCTACCTGCCTCTGCCCTGGCCTCCACCTCTGTGTCGGCTCCCCCTTCTGAGCCTCGAGGCTGAAAACGATCTCGCTCCCCACCGTCCGCTGAGAGAAAGGGTCATCGGTCCCGGAGTCCATCCAGGCGCCATTCCACCGTGTCTGATCCCGAAGCTCTACACTCTTCACTTTGACATGTGTCATTGGACCCGACTCGGGACCGTGCAACACCGACTTGAGAGCCAGTTCCCTCTACGTCTGGAGAGACCGTCAGGGAGACGACCCCTTCTGCCGCCGGGACTAGCCCATCTGCTGATCCTGCTCTCTCCTCTCACCCTCTGAAGAAAAAGAGGAAAGAGAAGCATGTCTCCAATCATGGCGATGGGAAAGCCAAGGAGGAGGTTAAGAAGGCCAAACCTATGGAGCGTGCCGTACCTGATGTTTCCCCTCGTCACCTGACAGGCGTTGAGGGCACCTTTGTACAACCATTGCCGGTGTCCACTACTGGGGAACCCGAATCTCGGCGCTCATGCACCCCATCGGTACGACTTGAGGAAGTGACAGTTGAACCACTACCCTCAACGGATGTTGTAAAAAACCCTGTGTGCCTCGACACCTCCCCGGCTCTGGTGGTGTCTCAAGCTCAGTTGCTGGAAACTCAGTCTTCAGATGTGGAGATCATTGACTCCGAGCAGGTGATCAAGAGCCATGTGCCCACCATCTCAGAAGACATCCCAGCGTACTCTGCCTACGACCTCGCTTGGTGTATCTGCAGGGCAGGCCTCAGCTCACCGTCGGGATCGCAAGTCTTCAACCCGAGGGGTGAGGTACTTGATACTGATAGCGCGTGGCGCCCGATTACTTGATCACATCTCCTCACATTGGATGTTGCTGCTAAAAGAGATGCTATTACCCAAGTCTCTCCTCCTGAGCACCACCCTCTACCTTGCACCCCTCCAACCCCGCAACCTCATTCCCCCACACCGACACGGGTCCGTAGTCCCTCACCCAAGGGATTGTCTTCATCCTCTGTTGCCTCTTGGGACCTCTATAGGCCGTACATGCCCTCTCCAAAGACCGAACTAATTGATGACGAATCCACCTCGCCGACTGACGATGTTCGCTCATTTGGGGAACACATGATAAGAATGTCTCATGCTCTTGACCTGAAGTTGGAAGATCGGGCCGCTGATCCTGTGGATCCAATCTTCCAAAGGATCCAATCAAAGGCGTCTCCATCGGCTACCATCCCGGTGCTGCCCTCGCTGCTCAAACTAGCCCAAGGGTCCTGGGAAAACCCGTCTTCCATACAATCGACGTCTAAGAAAATAGACCGACTGTACCGAGTTGGAGGAGACCACACAGAGTGGTTCCAGAACCACCCAAGGCCAAACTCTGTGGTCGTCGAGGTCGCCCAGAATAAAAGGCAACACCGACCCTTATCCTCTCCACCAGACCCGGAGGGCAGAAAACTCGACACTGTGGGCAAGAAGATATATTCAGCTGCTGGCCTAAGCTTCTGTGTGGCCAATTATTCCGCCTGCATGGGAGCTTACCAGCAGGTTTTATGGGAAAAAATGAGCCCCCTTCTACAAGACCTTCCAGAAGAACGGCGCAGGATGGCGGAGGCCATTCAGTCTGAGGCCCTGTCCCTTGCAGGACTCCAGATGAACTCCAGATCATCTCCAGATGAACTCGGCACGGCATGTGGTGGATTGCGCAGCTAAACCCATCGCTGGTTCTGTAACGCTCCGTCGGCATGCATGGCTGCGCTCCTCAGGCCTCACCTCGCAGGCATCAGCCACAATTGAAGATCTCCCCTTCAATGAGTCGGGCTTATTCAACGGGGCAACCGACAAGAAGCTGGAGTTCACCCAAAAGATGCGGACCACTGCCAAGAAATACGGTATGGGCGGTATGGAACACGACTGGTTCGCATCCATAGACCTGAAGGACACCTATTTTCACATTGGGATCCACCCGGCCCACAGGTGCTTTCTTGCGTTTCAAGTCGGAACCGAGGTCTACCAGTTCAGAGTTCTCCCCTTCGGCCTCTCCACCACACCCCGTGTCTTCATGAAGTGCATGGCAGTGATCGCGGCCTTTCTTCGGCAGCAGGGAGTGGAGCTCTTCCCCTACATCGATGACTGGCTGGTGGTGGCACAGTCTCGGCGTCAGCTCAAACTTGATATTGGTCTCACCTTAGATGTCTTAGACTACCTGGGACTTGTTGTCAACTTTGAGAAGTCTCAACTCCTGCCGGAGCAAGTGATTCAGTTTATTGGGGCTCATCTGAACTCGTCAACTGCAGCGGCTTACTTACCTCAGGACCGCTTCGACAACCTGCGATCCCTAATCCATACCTGCCGTCGACCCCGAAGGCTTCTGGCACACTTGATCCAAGTGCTCCTCGGCCACATGGCAGCCACGACATGTGTGACTCGGCTTGCCAGACTTCAATTCCATCCACTCTAGCACTGGTTCCTGCAAGTGTTCGACCCTCTCCACATTTCTCCACACAAGATGCTCACGATGCCGAGAGCAGTTCAAAGGTCTCTGGACTGGTGGCTGGTACCGGACAATGTTTTATTGGGCATGCCCTTTGACCTCCCTCAACCGGAAATCTCCTTGACAATGGACGCTTCGATGCAGGGATGGGGAGCGCATCTCGACTCCTACAAAATCCGGGGTTCTTGGAGCACTGATGAGCAATCCCTCCACATCAACATCCTGGAACTCCTTGCCGTCCAGAAAGCGTTGAGATCCTTCGAACCCTTGGTGAGACGCAGGACTGTACTAGTGCTGACGGACAACACATCTGTCATGTACTACCTAAACAAACAGGGAGGTACGAGGTCCCCTCAACTTCTCCAACTCACTCTGGACATATGGGACTGGTGAGTTGCAAGGAAGGTGTCTCTTCAATCCATCCATCTCCCAGGGGAAGAGAACACTCTTGCCTACGGACTCAGCCGTTCGAGTCTCTCCATCCACGAGTGGTGACTACACAGAGAGGTCGCCTTAGATCTGTTTCGAACCTGGGGGTTCCCTCATGTGGAGCTCTTCACGTCTCCCGAGAATGCTCAGTGTCCCCAGTTTTGCTCAAGACGGCGCGCTCCGGGATCGAGGGGAGACGTGTTCCTGTTCCAGTGGTCGGGCCCGCTACTCTACCTGTTCCCTCCATTCCCACTGCTCACAAGGGTGGTCACCAAACTCCGACGGGACAGAGCGAACGCCATCCTTGTCGCCCCATGGTGGCCTCGACAGCCGTGGTTTGCGACCCTGCTTCGTTTGTCGGACCAGCGTTTCATCCGCCTTCCATCCCATCCAGATCTGCTCACCACTCACGGGGGCAAAGTGAGACATCCCGACCTGGACACTCTGCGTCTGACAGCCTGAAGGTTGACCCTGTGATTCTCCCTTCGGGTTCGGGAATCTCGGGTCCGTCCTCGATACCAGTACGACCTGCATCTTTCCACCCTGACGTCCAGGCCGTCGTAGATGCTGCACGGAGGCCTTCTACAAAAAAAATCATATCATTATAAGTGGAAAAAGTCTGGCCTCTCGGGACTCAACGCTTGATCAATTCTCCATCCCGACGGTCCTGGAATTTCTTCTACACCTGTCTTCTGCAGGCCTGTCGCTCTCTTTGATCCGCTGCTACTTGGCGGCCATCTCCGTTGAATTCCAAGCGGGGGTCTTCCCTCTCCCTTCGTAGATTCCATGGTGAAGAAATTTTTGAAAGGCTTTGCGAACCTTCACCCCCTGGTGACTGAACCGACACCGGCTTGGAGCCTCGAACTGGTCCTTTCGCAGCTGGTCCGCCGGCCGTTTGAACCAATGGCTTCCACCAATCTCTGACTGCTCTCCTGGAAAACTGAGTTCCTAGTGGCCATCACTTCGGCACGTCGGGCTGGTGAGCTCTGTGCCTTGAAGTCCAATCCTCCCTACACTGCCTTCCACAAGCACAAGGTGGTCCTCCATCCCTACATCTCCTTCCTTCCGAAGGTGGTCTCCAGCTTTCATTTTAATCAATCCATCACTCTCCCCGCTTTGATGCAGGATCCGAAGGACGATTTTGAACGCACCCTTCATCTTATGGACGTTAGAAGGGCTCTGGCCTTCTACATTCAACGGACTGCGTGCCACAGGAAGTCACCCAAACTGTTTGTGTCTTATGCTGATTCGAAACTCGGAGAGCCCATTTCTTCGCAGAGACAGTCGAAGTGGGTGACCTCGACCATCGCTCTCTGCTATGAACTGGCAAAGAAGCCTCCGCCATCTCGGATTCAAGGACACTCTACGAGAGCTGTCTCCACTTCGACAGCCTTTCTCTCCGGAGTGCCTCTAGAGGACATCTGCAGAGCTGCAACCTGGTCATCACCTTTGACTTTTATTTCTCATTACAGACTTGATTCTCGTTCTTTGGGAAGGCTGTATTGTTATCTTCTATACAATGAGTGTGTGTTTATGTTGCCAAGTCATTGTTATATGCTTTGATCATTTTAATTAATAAGGTGCCTTTAGTGTTTTAATCTCAAATGGTTGATGTATATGGTACATTGGTGTAGGATACATACCCATCTCCAAGAGTGAAGCTTGCCAGTCTACACCCAGCTGTGTGATTCACAGAGACCACGAAGAAGATGGACAGGTTGCTACCTGTAACCTTAGATCGAGGGGTCTTCTGTGAATTCACACAGACCCGCCCATCCTCCCCTCTATCTCCTATTACATGATATACACATGCTTAATGTTCCTAATGCTGCATATTGCGGCGTCACTCAAGGAACTGAGGGGATTTAGGCGGGAGCCCTTATAAGGTACCATTAGGATGGGCGGAGTTACCACTAAAAATGTATCAAAGCACATTCTGCCTAGCGATTCTAGAAGGTTCCGAAGCTCTGTGCAGGCGCAGGAGTAACCCAGCTGTGTGAATTCACAGAAGACCACTCGAAGATCTATGGTTACAGGTAAGCAACCTGTCCTTATGATTTCTTTGTCAGTAGGCTTCTAGATAGCAGGCTTACTATGGGCTATCTGTCTGTGTATTTTATAGGACCATAAAAGCTGCCAGAAAAAGATAAACCATGAAAACACCAAAATCAAGAAAACATTCAAGTTAATGGAAACAAGTCTTTATTAAGTAACTTTTAATATCAGAAAAATAAAACTCTTATAATTCTCTTTACAGCAAATATATAATATCAGTGCTTTGGCCATCATAAGTTAAAGGCCCTTTATCATAAAATATATGTTTTTTTTAAACTTTACTCAAATTGACTTTATAATCCCTATGACCTCCCTACATATACATAACAAAAAGAGTGTAGTAAAATTAGCAAATACTAAACTATATTGAGAGCTTTGTCATTCTTGAGTCTGTGGTTTATAGAAACAGTACACGCAGCTAATTTATGTTGACTCCTTGGCTTATTAGTTGCAGTGTACAATGCAAGAGAATACAAAATACATGCTTGGTGAACAAGATTGTTCATATCTACAAGACTGCAGCTAAAGATTAAGGTTTCAATACTGACATTTAAACTATCATACAAGCTGTTAGCGTTAAAGTTATGCATCTCATAATGTAATAATAATAATAATAATAATAATAATAATAATATGCCATCAAGGCAACCTTTATACTGAAAAAAATCATAAAATAAAAACCGTTATCTGTAAACTTTTTTTATACGAAATGTAAGTCTTTCAAGTGGAAATAAAAAATAAAGATTTCTGTATATATACTAGTTCAATACACATAGTTTGCTATACTGAGAAAAAAATTGTTGCAGCTTGGGAAAATATTGCTCAAAAAAAAAAAAAAAAGGAGAGAGAGAGAAATAAAAAAATAAATCCATCAGAACTTCTGAGTGTTCTTTTTTCAAATGCCAGCACAGATTTGGGAACATTCTGAAGATGAAGTAGTGAGAAACATCCACAGGTTGAAATGCAAAGAAAACAAACACAGAAAAAACTAAGAAGCCCATCTTTTTCCTTGACACGGGGAAGTGTGGTTTTGAAATGAGATAAACCACTTTCTGCTGGGTCGCAGTCACTGCTGTTTTCATGAATGATATAAGAGCGTGGATGCGACTCCTTCCCCCTCCTTACATTTACTAAAAATAAAATACATGCTTCACATAATGTGCAAATAAGGTTGAAACATAAAAATGATTCACATTTTCAAACTTGGATATTCTCTAAAATTGTTAATTTAAGAACAGCTTGATCAAGCTAGCCAATGGAATGTTAGCATCCTAGCTATCGGATACAATGAGTGCAAGAACCCGACAGCTGCTCCCCATCTGATGTATGTGCCACAGAAGCAATTTTTGGGTGTGTGTGGGGGTTTGGGAACCTTGGTAGACTGCATTCAACATGGGAACACCACAACTCTCTATGACATGAACTGCATGTATGGTCTACTGCATGCATGATGCTCCATCACAGGCAAGATGGTCCCCTTCCTTTCTACAAAGGGAGCCAATCTCTTAAGAATGTGTTGTATAAGTTTGGTTCCCTTCTCCAAAATGAATGGCAAAACCACTAATAGCAGGGAATCTTTGTGGATGTGTTGGAGCTTCTGTGTCCCTCAGTACTGACTGAGGAAAGCTAGACTTTTCCTACATTTTAGCGACGGAAGATCCACAACATTCCTGATTCTTTTCAAGATGCCGTCTTTGCATATTGGATAAGAAGGGAGTCAATTCATACCATTTTCCCTCCCCCCATTCCCTCTGAACAATGATCTCACTAATAAAAACTACCACTATGCTACTCACTAAATGCCAGCAAATCAATTTGTGCATTATAAAATTAATTGCAACATTAGATAAGTTAAGCCTATGTTGTAAAGAGGGAGAAAGTGCCCCCAAACCTGTTTTGAAAAACTGGCAGTGTAAAGAAGGCAGCATTGGAAGTGTGTTTGATACATTGATAATCCTTTTGTACCTTCCCCCTTAACTAACTGTTTCTGCATTTGGGGCTGTACCAGGCTTTTCACTGCTATGACTGTTACCACCAATACATAGTCAAGATCATCTGGAAAGCCTATGAGTGCTCATGCTCTATGCTGTTACAAAACTGATCAAAATTCCTATCATTTCTACCACGTCACAGCTTCATTCCAGAAGAATTTTGCTATAGGTGCCACAGTTGCAACCAAAATGGAGAAAGATTGGCTAGGCTTAGTATTAATTGTACAAGCCTTTCTAAAAAGACTGCATGCCTTTTAAACAAGGTTAGCCTAATCTCAAGAAAGCCCGATAACTGTCTGAGTTCATTATAAGTTTACTTAGGGGGTACCATTACATCCAAGCCATTAAGAGTTTAAAAAGTCCATATATAATATCTCTATATATTTACGAGTGAATTTGAATCGCCTGAGTAACAGCTGTCTGGCAAACTGGACATGATGGTGCTTCTTTTTCACAGATCTTGTTGGCACATTCCATGCAGAATAGGTTGTGACCACACGGAACCAGGGCAGCAATTACTTCATTCTCAAAGCATATCACACAGTCGTGCTTTCGTCTCAACTCTGGAGGAGAACTAGATGTAGAACCGCCATTGGAAGAAGAGTAGCTGTTGGTACCATTTGAAAAAGCAGGGATGTAGATTGGAAGGCCAACTTGGCCAACTGTACTGGGTGGATCACTTCTTACTCTCCTCGCCAGTGGATGTTCTAAAGTCTCAGGAAATGTGGGCGACAGACGAGGAGTAGATGGCTGACTCCCTCTCCGTGGAGTCTTCACGTTACTAGCAGGTTCACTACCAAAAGTGGAGAGTGGGTTAACGGGTTCAAAAGGAGTCCAGATGGTTTGTGAAGGTGTTGGCAAGGAGTCATATGCGGGCGTGTCAACGGTGAGATCCTCTGCACCTACAGAAGGCAATGTTTCACCAAACCAAAAATTGCCTGTACTGAATGGACTAGTTGGGCTGAAGTCAGCCAGCCTATTGCTTCCAAAATAGGAATCAGTAGACCCACTTCCTAAAGAACTGGAACTGTCATTTCTGTAATTAGAAATCATTCTGGTACGACTTGGAGGAGGTACTGGGTTGGAAGTAAGCCAGGCGGATCCCAAGTTCCCTCCTTCAAAGCTCACATCTGTACCATTGTAATGGAAATCATTTTCTTCATTCAGTTCAATGTAGTTTCCAGTGCGCATGGCAATGTGCATTTCTATTTCTTCACGAGCACGATCTACGTTTTCAGGCATGCCGGTAACCTCAAAGACTGGTTCCTTGTCTCTACTGGGAGTAACTATGTAGGTATGAGTCTGCTGCTGAATTCTTTTGATCGTAGCGCCTTTTGGGCCAACCACCAGCCCGACAACACGGTAAGGCACCCTGACTTGGACTGTTGTTTGGCCTGGCAGGTTGGGGTTACAAGGCAGCCCACCTAGAGCAGGGCCATTTTTGTTGCGCGAAGCTCTTATCATGGAGAAGTGTTCAGCAGCAGAAAGAATTTCCCTTTTGGCCATGGCTACATCCTCCTTTCGTCCCGTGACAACAAAAATGGGCTCTTCTCCACGAACAGGGGTCTTGATGTACGTATTTGTCTTAGCTCGTAATGCCTTTATTTTGCAACCTGCATAGAGAAAGCATAACAGACACAAAAAGGGAAGGTTTAGTAAAGAAAATGACGGAGGGAAAATCCCACTTAGCCCCCAAAAGGCTTTGTGTTGCACTCCCTGACACACTCAGACTAGTGAAACCGAGCTCACTGGCCACAATACAATCACCACAATATACTCAGTCCACCCATCTACCAAACGTGAATGGCTGCTCTTGAAAAAATCTTCAATGTCAGTATTGCAAATTAATCTGTTGGCTGAATTCTTTAGAAGTCTGCCTGACCACACAAACCTATGCTAATCACTTCTGTGTTGAAAACTAAAGGAACAAACTCAGATTTTTATAAACTACCCTGCCACTTCACAGACTAGTGACTATTTTCAAACCTCTTCTGAAAAGCCTTAAGACAGTTTTGAATCTTCTAACAGCTCATGGACCTTAGAGAATTAACCGACTCCACTATTTGTTGTTGTGTGCCTTCAAGTCATTTCTGACTACCACTGGGTTTTCTTGTCAAGATTTGTTCAGGGCTTTGTTTTTCCCTTCCTCTGAGGCTGCGAGAGTACAACTTGCCCAAGGTCATTCAGTGGGTTTCCATGGCCAAGTGAAGATTCAAACCCTGGTCAGTTGGGAGTCCTAGTTCAACCGTATCATTACACTGACATTTATATTTTTAATGTAAATCTTCTTTTAAATAATTAACTCAGGGAAGGGCAAAATATAGGCCTGGGGACTTTGAAGGTTGTTTCTGTAGCTAACCGCTTGTCATCCCCCCCCCCTTTTTTTTTTAAAGAGGGTTAATTGCTTTGAAAACCTCCAGAATTGGACAATTCTCCTTTTGGATAGATCACAGGTCTAACCACTGATCTGTTACACATAAGAAAAAATCCTGTTTTTCAACACAGAAGTGGACCTCTGATCACTTCCAGGTTCTCCCCCTCCCATTTTTGGGCAGTTCATGTGGCCTCTGGAGGATCCCAAGGGTAGCAGACGTTTACATTCCATTCCCAATACAGCAATTCAATGGCAAAAAGTATGTTTATCTGGATATACTACATGGGAAGAGGGAATGTGTTTATTTGCTAATTTGATAATCACTTTTCATTCTAACAAAAAATCTTATCTGTCTGCAATAAAATAAAATTGAACAGCAAAAAACTACACCCCAAATGAATAGCAGCAGAAATGAACTTATCAACCAACAGCAGACCAAAGGAAAGTATGTTAATGTCCCTGCAAAATTTCAGAAGCGATGGAGGCTCACACAGTCCATTGAAGGACATTCCATCTCTGGAGCACCAAGAAAAGGATGGGGTGCTTACCTGTAACTGTAGTTTCAAGTACCGAATTCACATAAATGGGTTGTATGTGCCTGTGCAGTGCATTGTTTGGAAGCATCTGGAGCTATTACATACCGTAAGCGTTTTGGTGGCAGCCTCTCCTTCACTGGTGCATGTGACCCGTGTAGTTACTGCTCAATCCCTCAGTACCCTGGATGCCGAAACATCAGCCAAGGAGGTAGGGAGAGCAGAACACACAGAGGGGAGGAAGGATAGGTGTTGTGTGAGTTCATAGATGACCATTTGAAGAACCATAGTTACAGGTAAGCAACCTGTCCTCCTTCATGGTCTCTGACTCACACAAATGTGGAAACTATCAAGCTACTCACCAGAGGAGTGTCATGTGATACAGGAAAACAGCATGGCTCCCTGAAAGCATGGTTCTAAGAAAAAGCTCATACCACTTTAGGTAGAAATGTTTTTGTGGAACTTCAAGTAAGGCAGGGGTGGCTCTCCTGCCCTTCTGACTGATGTTACAGCCACCAAGAAGGCAGTCTTCCAGGTAAGGACATAAATGTAACAAGATGCCATTGGCTCTAAGGGTTTATTAGAGAGCTGCAAAAGGTCTAGCTCCAAGCTCCACTGAGGAGTAGAACCCAATACTGGACAGAGAAGGCTCTTGTAGCACCTAAGAAACCTTTTAACAAATGGGTTCTGGAAACAGGAAAAGCTTGTGGATGAACTGGAAATTAGATTAAATTGCTGTTAGATAACACTTGATAGATATGTGTGTGTGTGTGTGTGTGTGAGAGAGAGAGAGAGGAAGATAGATAGATAGATAGATAGAGCTTTATTGGACAGACAAAGGAGAAACTCCAGACTGTGATTGATTTGTGCCAGATCGAGAGATCCCTCAAGGCAACAGAAATGAGAGGAATATATTCCACTTGTATGCACAGGAGCACTGAGTGGCAGGCCTATGTGCAAAAGCTATGTGTCAGGTTCAGGAAGAAGTCTATAGAAATACGCTCCAGGCCACCAGCCTGAGAGTATCCAGATCTGGGTGCCTCACTTGACCATGGTGTATCATGAGAAGGTCTGGTTGACCTGGTAGCTTAAGGTGAGAGAGGTGCTGAAATGGAATGAACCAAGATTCTTCACTTCATCTAGAATGATTTCATTTGTTTGGGCTGCATCCAGGTACTTTATGTACAATAGGTTTATTTCAAGATATTGGTCCACCTTGGTCTAACTTTTAGCTTTCTTCAAGAATGTGCACTGTTTCAGTAAAAAAATATATTCTTCAGTCATGCAGTGTATGGAAATCAACATTAAAACTCAATAACTAGATTCAATGCCTTGAATATTTTGTTAGTTAAATAATTATCAGTTAAATAATTTTAAAAGGATTTCCACTAAAAATACTAGGACTTAAGTGAAGCATGGAAGGCAGGAGCAAAAGCTTAAAGTTTCACAGTTAAACTAAATTACTGTATGGCAATGATTATATGGGCCCGCCTTGGGTCCTGTACTGGGAGAAAGGTGGAGAAATAAATAAATAAATAAATGATCTATGTTAGCCCATGGGAACAACTGTTTAAATCAACGTACTTAAAATGTGAATTTCTATTGCTGTAAGGCAAAATAATTTTTAAAGTTCTATATAACTGGTATTTAAATCTTTTGAAATTATGCAAAATAAACAAGACTAATAATAGATTCCTGCTGGAGATGTACTTAATCCAGGCCAGATGGCTTTCATAAGTGGTGATTTATCAAAGGTCAATGTACTGGAAGAAACTGAAGTCATAAGAATGACTTCGAAAGTGTTACCATTATCACCACTAAGAGTTCTGTTTGGATAAGGATATAACACTAGTTGAAAAGCAGTACTGTACCTGCAGGCTTTTACCTACAACTCCAATTGACGGGGGGCATTCAATAAAAAATATACAATGTCCACAGAGAAATTACTGAGTGAATAGACTATGGGGTATGCTCTATATACTGTATGATTTACAGAGTTAGTTTGAAGTATAGATTATGGGGAAAGGGTTAAGATTATAGGAAGTTTTATGTTAAGCTGGAAATGTGTTAATTTTTGTAATTACTAATTTTTTGACAGTATTTTAATTTTTAAGGTAAAGTCAGTAAAATGAAATGAACATACTGTTTATTGTTTTGTTATCACCACTACAGTTACCTTTTCCTGTTTTTTTCCTAATTGAAAATTTTGAAGGAATTAAAGTTTTTAAACAAAACATTCTTTCAATCCCTGTTAAGATGTTTCTATGTTATGTTAAACTTGTGGCCAGAAAGCATCTCAAAGTAACTGGTGCCATTTCCCCACATAGTATATAGTTCTATCATTCTCTACTTTCACAAGACTTCATTATGACAGTGATCAAGCATTTTCCTTTAGCAGGAACGTAAGAGTACTACCAACTGAACTGCTCATATATACATAGACCAGCTTGGCCAACAAAGACTTACTCCATGATCCAGTGAAATCCCTAGCCCACATAATTTTGGAAAACCAATATTTGCCCATCACAGTGAGGACTGAACTCAAGAAGCAGCAAATCCAATGATATGGGCTTGGCTATATTAAACATTCAGGATATTTCTGGTTTAAGAGAAACTTTCTCTTCCTCCTTGATCCCAGTTTCAAAAGTGGCTTTAGCAGCTCAGCAGTGTCAAAAGAACTTAATAGGCTGCTAGAAAGAAAGCAATCTGTTAATTTGTACATACATCTTAATCTTTCAACCCCCTTAAAATTTAAAGTTGTTCCTATAAAAAGGAATGGGTAGTTTTCTCAATAAGGAATCTATAAGATTCTACAGCAAAAGCAATGTGCTGCATCTTATTATTGGTGAAATCTGCTCTCACATGAAAAAATAAATACTGCCATATGGGAGCAAATATTGAAAAAGAGAGACTTTAACAGCCCAGATACTTCCTTCAGATTTCCACTCATTTTTTTCTAGGCCCAAAGAGAACAAAGAACAACAGACTTGCCTTATGCCAAATTTCAGCTTTTGGAAATGACTACTTTTAGCCTTTCCAAGCTCTACCTGACAGAAGATAACCTATTTAGCAGACCTCACTGGCCCTTTGATTTCTCGCCAGAAGGAACTATAGATGTTTTCAGATCCTCTTGTAACTATGCAGGGCCCATTTTTTTAAATGTGTTGTGTCAAAAGCTGATCAACAGGCCCATTAAATAGTCTTTTTTAAAAAAAAAAAATAAAGATGGGGATTCTGCAAGGAAAGCTGACTCTACAAGCCTCAAGGTCAATGTCTCCTTTGTTATTTGTAGAGAAAGAATCACCATCAAAGAAAGCTGCAGCCAGTGACACCTGAAACTCCCCAATGCATCATCAATCAATGTTAAGTGAGTTTAGTTTGTAAGGAAGGAGTGGCAGAGCACAGTTGCAATAGATTACTGTATATACAGCCTGGCCAAAACAAAGGCTATTAACTTTCTTATGCAATTTCACTGGATGACCTTCATGTTTGTTTTTGACTTTAATCTGTGGGGCTTTCTTGCCCTTCCTATTAATTACTTCTTTGATGTGCTGCATCATAACATGTCATCTAACAGTCCGTATTAAGATGCTGAATGATAATGAGTCACATGCATGTGTATGATCTATGATGTTTTCCACTTTTGGTGCAACACTGGATTTGGAAGCATAAGACTATAATGAGGGAAACTTGGAGCTCCCACACATTGTTTCCAGGTCTCTGAACATCAAATGCAGAAGGTATAATGAAAGAACAAACAGAACCTGGAAATCTTGAAACAACTAAGTTACACAGCACACCACCAATTTATTATTAAAATGTCCCCCACTCAAATTCTTAAATTTATATTAAAATATGCACATAATTCATGAGACTAGATTAAAACCACAGAGCTGGCAGATATTGCGAAGGCCATCTAGTCCAACCCCCTGTCAGTACAGGAATTCTCAGCTAAAGCCCCCCTGAGAGGTCATCTAGCAGAACAGAGTGGTACTACTACTCCCCTCCCTTGATTTCAATACTGAAGTTCTGTTGATCACATTGACTTTTTATAGTAGTAGTAGTATCATCATACTACTGACTCAGGTTAAGACTGTATTTTACCAAGACCCCTAGATCCTTTTCACATGTACTTCCTAGTACCACTGCAAGCATTGAAGCAGTTGGTTCCAACACAGAAGCCATCAAGGTACACTGTGGGTCATGATTGAGCCTTCAGTCCTGATGGTGACTGATTTATGGGGTTTGGAAACTACTGCAGATGCCAAGAATTAGAGGCTGGTTTGATACTGCTTTCTCTGCTACTTGGAGGGACTTTCCCCAACAATAGTGTTTTAACTTCTTGGCCCAATTCTTGAGGGCTTGCACAGTAAAGCGTTTGAAGACTGCATACCTCTCAACAGTATGTCCTTTTCCCAAACAAAAGAGGAACTCCGAGTGCCCATTGGAGAGTGATCCTTTCTGACTACAGGATGAACACAATTTGGAAAAAGGTAGCAAAATAAAACAAGAGTGAAGCAGTAAGAGAGGAGGGACTACTCAATCTGAGAACACCCGAAATGGAGATAATCTACACCAGCAGATGGAAAGAAATTGAGGGGTAGCATCTTGGAGGGCTGGGACATGTACGGCAGGTGGGAATTCCCACCAAGCTACTCAGATCTAGAACATTCTGAATGGAGTCTCTATGCAGGCACAAAACCCATTTGTGTGAGGCACAGAAGAAGAATGAGAGTTTTAAGTTTGGCTGTTCCAATCATAAGAGCAAATGTGGGGCATCAGTTGTTAATATTGGCAGCAATGACAAAAGACACCTCCATTTTGGCAAGTTTTTTTCAGCATTGCTTTGATAGAGGATTAAAGCACAAGAGCAAAAACAATGCTTCGTTTGCCCTCAGTGACATCAGGATGCTTGTCAACTCTGACTGGTTACATATTCTTGTGATGTCATCCTGTTCACTATGTAACCCCTAGCAGGCAAGGATCACTAGTGTCACTGTTCCTATGAAAAGACACCTTGGCATCTAACTGGGAAAAGGTGCAGATGCATCTGTCTGTGTGTGTACAAGTATTTAGATCCTCTGTTTAATGTGGTAGAGGTAAATATTTGGTGTAACAGTAGTATTTTACTCAATTCATCTGTTTGCATAAATATGCAAGTGAGAGTTCAAACAGAAGGTTCACAAACATAACTGTACTTTCAAAACACAAAAGCAATGGAAACATATTTGAAGAAGAGACGGGGACCCAAGCACAATTAAAAGATGAAGTAACCTATTCTCACTGAAGTGTTCTTTTCTGTCCTGCTCTGACCTCCTCCTGCCCAACTTCCTTCAAGGCAGTACAGAATAAAAGGAGAAATGGGGCAGTGCTTACTTCTTTAGCCTAATGTACAGAAACTGGTTTTGCATTAACAAATTCTGCCAACATGCTGCTAGGGCTTCAGTTCTGCTGGACAGGGCCTGTGGTTGCTCTGACCTTGACTATGGAACATATGACAAATAAACGGGAGTGCCTGTTACTTTCTCATGACTGAGTAACTCAAGATAGTCCCATAAACACCCACCAAGGATAAAGGAGACAAATTTATAGATTACAGAATAAAAGCAGTTAGACTAGTACCATACTATCTCTTTCCTGCACATATATAGATACTTTTTTCTTACTATTTTAGGTGCGAGAGAAATAACTATTGGGGCATAGTCAACAAGGATGCTGCAACAAGTAGAGGAATGCAACAATGCAACAAGTAGAGGAATGCTGGGTGGGGGGACCCTAATACAGTTTCTTCATCTGGACACATAATATATAAGCTGTTCCTATTAGCTGGGGTTTCCTAAAGCTGAGGGTTTCTGTAAACACCAAAGCAGATAAACAACAGGCAGCTGTATTGTTCCCTCTGAACAAAATCCACAAAGCAGGTAAAATAATTTCACAAAGCTTACATCAGGGCTGGGAATCATATGGCCCTCCAGATATTGCTGCTGTTTGCCTTTAAGTTGTTTAAACCCTAAGGTGACACTTATTTGTTCAAAGGGGTTTGCCAGTGCCTTCCTCTGAGGCTGACAGTGTGCGACATGCCTAAGGTCACCCACTGGGTTTTCACTGCAGAGTGGGGATTTGGTTTCCCAGAGCCCTAGTCCAACACTCATGTCAGGAACTGGTTACTGAACCCTAAGT
The DNA here is from genome assembly GCA_030847615.1 of Gambelia wislizenii. Classification (NCBI taxonomy): domain Eukaryota; kingdom Metazoa; phylum Chordata; class Lepidosauria; order Squamata; family Crotaphytidae; genus Gambelia; species Gambelia wislizenii. The sequence goes on along the minus strand of JAUMIR010000002.1, from coordinate 429,361,439 downwards.
TTTAAAATGGCCAAACAACTGCAGAAATCATGCTGAGACATGATGACTGACTCCATGAACTGCCAGTCATGCTAATCATGCCACAGCTGCATGAGAAGGGTTACATCAGAAGAAGGGTTACTAGAGTGCAAAGCCATGTAGTATGGAAATCTGATGCAATGTAACCATGTGGTTGGGTAAGCCAATGCTGTGCTGAGATGTATATAAGAGAGCCAGACCAGTTTCATTCTCTTCCTATGCTCCTGTGATGCCTGGCGTAGCACTTTGCTTGTAAATACTGTGAATGGCTGAAACTACTTTGAAGGTTAAAGCACCTCCTGTTTTTGGACGCCAAACACTCTTTGTGTAAGTATTCTTGGGAAAGGGTTGCTACCAAGTCTGCTGAGACAGTTTTTGGCTTCTGCTGGGGATTGAATGGTTCTGTCATCCCCTGACAATTTGAGCCACTACACCACACTGGCTCTCCCTCCAGATGCTGGTGGATTGCAACTCCCAGAAGGCCCTAGTCAGCATATGCAATGGAGAAGAATTCTAGGGAATGCAGTCTAACAAAAACTGGAAGGCAACATGATTCCCACCCCTGCTTTAAATTAAGACTGCATTGTAAATACTGTGGTTGCTCCTCAGGAAGGTTTAAAAAATGTACATGCGTGCACATAAACAGTTACTTTACTAGATAATATTAACAATTTTTCACAATTCCAGATGTCAGTTTGTAATGCAAAAGCATGAAAAGGAAAACAAAGGCCCATACAAACACATTACCTATTCACTCTCACATAAATGAAGTAAGCTGTCTGCACATGAACAAGAGAAGAACTATATCTGTTCTCTGATGAAAGAGTTAGCTGAGCCTGCAAGCCAACTTTTACTACAGTAGGACCCCCGTATCTACTGGGAATTGGTTCTGGGAGGGTCCCGTGGATCTGAAAACCATGGATAGTAGCGAACACCATTGAAAATAATGGGACTTTCTGGTTTAAAATACTATAGAGTTGCCTTGGAGGACCTAGAGAGGACATTTTCTAGGTAGACTCTATGATAGGTGTGCTGTTTTGTGTCCTGTGGATAATTGAATCAGTGGATACGGAGTCCTAATGTACCTCCATTTCTGCACTGAACACCAAAACAATAACAGTTCTTTATGGCAGTACTCAAGTGCAACAGAACTGACAAATACCCTGAATTCTCTACTGTCCCCTCCCCTTCCCAAAGTAGCACTGCTTACAGCTCAGATAATGGTGTCTGGCCTTAGCTTAAAGTCAAATGACACAGCCTTTACATCTAATGTCTGTTATCAGATCTCAGTCCTAAGGGAAGCACATTCTAGCATTTGACATCTGCCATGGGGTCTAGGGCTAATGGAAGACTGCATCCCTGCCACCCTGGAATAACATCAATCCAAATGGAGACCAACCAGGTTCATTCAATGGCCAGAAAAAGGAGCAGCTGCAAGGAGTTCACTTCTCCCTCCCCGTCAGAAAAATATGGAGTTCCACATGCCTGTAACTGTACCTGTAGAAGAAAAGCAAAAGCAAAAGGAACTGTACTAGATCTGCCAACTGCTAGTCAAGCAGGAACAACAAGAAGGGACAATTAACCTGAACTGAAGATGGCTGCTTATAGTTCCCCACCTTCTTCTGGCCTTGAAGAGGTTATCTTTAGCCTCCTCCCCACCCCACTCCCCTTCCCTTAAGTGTTTTTTCAGTTTGTAAGACTAATGGGAAGATTTGTTTCTTTATTAGTATGAACTGCTATGGGAGATAGAAACTGTCTAAAATGTAGACAGTAATGAATGAATTGGTGTACTTGAGATCCAAGATTGATTGAGCCTCTCTACCCTTCTTTGGAAAGGTGAAGAAGAAAGAATATATGCCCAAGTAATGTTGAAAGGAGGGGACCTCCTCTATCGCCCTGATACCCAGTAGATGATTCACTGCTTGGGGCTGGATCTTTCTTTTTAGTGGGTCCTTCAGGATTGAGGAGGGCAGAAACCTGCTTACAGGTTTCCTGTTGAATTATAAGCTGTAACCCTGTGAGATGGTGATTAAGACCCACTTGTCTGTTATGGTGGTTCTCCAGGATTTCCCGAAGAGCTGCAGACTGCCCCCTACTGGGGTTGACTGGGCGCCAGAACAGCTGCTGGGCTCCTGCCCTCTGGGGCTGGAGTCCTCCTCTACGACCTGTGTTTCTCTGATAGGGCGGGTTGTCTGGGAGGAAAGGAGGCTCTCGCCCAGGTGGGACAAAAGGGAAGAAAATCCTTTTGCCTTCAAAATCCCCTAGATGACCTGGAAGGGGTGGTGGTGTCTGGAAGGGCTATTTAATACCTCTCCTGTCCCCTCATCTTAACAAAGTAGGAATGGTTGGTTTTTTGTCTTTTGTCTCTACCAAGATATCCTTCAGGGCCTCTTCCCTGAATAACCTCGACTCCTTGAAGGGTGTGGTAGAGAGGCTGGCCCTAGAGGGAACATCCACGTCCCAGTGCTTCAGCCACGTAGAGTGTCTTGCCACAACTGCAGTCCCTATAGAATGAGCCAAAAAGACCATGGCATCTTCTGTGTCGTCCGCCACAAACTGTAGCCTCTTACACACCTTGTATAGGGATCCATGTAAGGTGGAGAGATCTAGTTCCTTCCCTCAAAGAAATGTCCTCTATCCACAGGAGTGCTGCCCAGGAGAACAAGGAACCTGCTGCCGAAACTCTAATGGCCAGAGCTGTGGCCTCATGGGTCTTTTTAAAGGTTCCCTCAGATATTTTCTCCTTGGGGTCCCTAGGGAAGCTCTCACCTTCCCTGGCTGCCAGCGAGCCAGAAACAAGGGAGGCCACTGGAGGGTCCACTTCAGGATATCTAGAACCTGCTTTAGGGGGCTATAAAACTTTCATGCCAGCAGGGAGCCCCACTTTCCTTGCAATGGCTTCTCCCACTCTGACATAACTATGTCCATAAATATTGATGAAAAAGGTATTTCTTTCCCTTCCACCTTGGGAGGTCTCAGGACTGAGGCCCCCCTCTCACTCAGTTCTGCCATGGCTTGCCTGTGGGGGACCTGAGGCTCTGGCCTTGAAGTCAAGCCCACTATAGATGCTACCTTTGCCAGTAAGGGGCCAAAGACCTCTGAATGAAAAAGCCTATCTGACTGTTCATAGCTATCAGTTTCTGTGTCGGACCACTCAACCTCTTCCTTGTCTTAGTTGGCATCCTCATCCCCCTGGTCGAGGCCTGAAGTGTCCCAGGGGAGAGGTTCCTCCTCTGCTTCACCCTCGGACTCAGCCAAGGAGTGGGCAGAAGGGATGGCCTTTCTTTTAGCCTGCCTGGTCTGAGTGGTGGTGCTGAGATTCACTTGGCACCCCCTAGTGGTTGTTGGGGGGAAAATCCCCATGATTTGTGGTAGGGGACTTGCTTCCAAAAGCCGCAACACCTGGGTAAGAAGGGTGCCTATGCCCCCATTGTTGTCCCAGCCATATGGTGGGGGAAAGGCCTCTTGGTTGAAAAAACCTGAGGTCCCTTGCCCCCGGGGGAGTGGATCATCCTCCTAGTCTCCACAGGCCTGGGAGGGCCTGGGTAGAGGCGTTAATTGTTTTGAGGCTGTGCCTCCTGAATTAGTGGTGAGCACGTGGAAATCGACCTCCTCAACCTCTATTAAGGGTTTGGGGGGATTTCAAAATGGCGGGCGCAGATCACATCAACCATGTGGTTGCCTTCCTCCACCCCCTACCCCATTTCAGGCTGAAAATGGCACAAAGTCCCTGCCTCTTCTGGATTGAGGAGCTGCCACGTGTGGAGAGTCTCGGGCAATAAGGTCAACTGTATCGCTGTGGATCACAGTACTGTGGAGGACCTGGGGCCCCCTTCTGACCGCTCTCCGACTGGGTGGCGGTCTGAAGTACTTCCTTGTCTGAGATTGTCCTGGTCACTTTTGGCCATTCTTCCCTTTGGCCTCTGTGCTCCTGCCTTGCCTGCGGAATGACCTTTGGCAGCAGGGGAGCTCTAGTTTGTAGCCTCTCACCTTTGCATGCCTGCTGGAGCGGTTCCAAACAACAGGGGTGGTCTTTTTGCCAGAGGCTCAGCCATGGGGTGCACCTGCATGGTCTTTTCTCTACCAGCTGTTTGCTTCCTTACCAGGGCCACCCCAAGAGCAGGGGGAGAGATGGGGGAGGGTGAGAACACTTGGGAGGAAAGGGGGGGGGAGAAAAATGGGAGGAGGAAAAGGCAAGGAATTTTTTGTTTTATTTTTTAAAGAGGGAGGTCTGAAAGGGGGTCTATGGGGAGGAAAAGCCTTAGAAAGCAAGAGGGTAGGTAGAAAGGAAGAGAAATCCAAAGAGAGATTGTAGGTAACTGCTCGGGATGAAGGCAGGAAGAAAAACTGGCCTCGTGGAACCTGGAGGGGAGGGGTCAACAGTCTTCTCCAGCTGTCGTTAGTCTTCTTCTTCCTGTCTCTTCTCTGGGTGATAATGGAAGCATCCCAAAAGTAATGGATTCCCCTCTCACCCACCCAGAGAATGCCATGATCACTAAAAGTCAACATGGGTTTTGAAAAATAAGTCATGCCAGACTAATCTTATCTTTCTTTTTTTGACAAAGTTATAAGCTTGGTAGATGAAGAAAAGAATGTTTGTGGATGTAGTATTCTTTGATTTCAGTAAGGCCTTTGACAAGGTCCCCCATAATATTCTTGCAAACAAGCTGGAAAAATGTGGGCTAGACAATGCTACTGTTAGGTGGATTTGTAACTGGTTGACTGACAGAACCCAAAGGGTGCTCACTAATGCCCTCTTCATCCTGGAGAAAAGTGATGAGTGGGGTGCCATAGGGTTCTGTCCTGCATCCATCGACGTTTCAGTAATGCCTATTATATCATACTTGCTTTGTAGTGCTAGGAGTTCAAGTTCATCTTGCTTATTTCCCATACTCTGTGCATTAGTGTAGAGACATCTAAGACCATGTGTTCCCTTTACTTGCTACCTGTGCAAGTTATTTTTGCCTCCCACTGTTGGATCCTTGCACTGTTTGCCTTGTTCCCTCTATGACAGTTTGACTATTTTCTCCAGCCTTTTTGCCTTCCAGCATACTGTCTCCCTCCCCCATATGGCTCTGTTTAAAGCCCTCCTGATCAAATTCTTGAACTGTAGGCAAAAATGTTTCTGCCAACTGTTGTGAGATGCACCCCATCTCTTGCCAGAAGTCCCCCCTCATGGAAGTGCAGCCCATGATCCAAGAATTCAAATTGTTCTCGGCGACACCATCTACGGAGCCAGTTGTTTACATCGGCTATTTTCCTCTCCCTTCCTGGACCATGCCCTTCAACTGGCAGGAGAGACGAGATGGCAACCTGTGCATCCATTTCTTTCAGCTTCCTCCCCAGAGCCTCATAATCTATTCTGATCTTCGGAAAGCTGTGCCTTGCAGTATCGTTGGTTCCCACATGGACCAAAAGGAAGGGGAAATGATCTGTAGGCTTGGCAAGTCTTGTCAGCCTCTCTGTCACATCACGGATCTTTGCCCCAGGGAGACAACACACCTCCCAAGACATCTTGTCAGACCCACAAACCACTGCTTTTGTACCCCGCAGCAAGGAGTCACCCACTACCACCACACGCCTCCCCTGAGGCTTTGCAGCTGCTGTTCCTTCCGGTGGTACTCTCAAGGTCCCCTGTACTGCCCCTGAAGTCTGTCCACTCTGTTCTTCCTCATTGTCCTTGATAAGGGAGAGGGCTTCAAATCGATTCTGTAGCTGCAAGCTGCTCAAAGAATCCCTGGATTTTCTTGTCCTGTGTGTGACATTCCTCCAGCTATCAACCTCCTGTGTCTGTGGAGTGACACTCTCCTGCCCAGCCAGTTCCTCTGTGTGGTCCCCGCCCAAGACTGTTTGTTCTGTTCTGTCCAGGAAAACCTCTTGCTCCCGAATATGTTGAAGTGTAGCTCCCCTTGTCTCCAGCTGCTGGACTTTCTCCTCCAAGAGGGCTACCGACTTGCACTTGGTGCATGTGAAGTTCCCCACGTCTATAGACAAGAAGACAAACATCCCACAAGTGTTGCAGGAGACCGCAGCAGCCCCCTCACTGTCCATGATGAGAGCTTTTAGGACTCTTAGTTAATGCTGAGAACTCTAAGCTGTACTTGGAATGCTGTATTTTTGTTTGGTCTCTCAAATTTTTCTGGCTCTCCAGAAACTGCTCTCCTTCTTCTCCCTGGCAGGAAGCTAAGGTCTTCTTCTTCTTGTCCTTGTCCTCCACCAAGACAGGTTCCAGGGATTCCCCGAATAGCTTCTCGCCTAGGAAGGGTGACAACACTAGGTTTTGTTTGGATTTGAAGTCAGTGTTCCAAGATTTTAGCCACACTTTTCTCCTGGCCACCACCGTAGCATCCTGAGCCCTGGCACAGAACTGGACTGAATCCAATGTACTATCCACCAAAAAGGTGGAAACCTTTATCAATTTGTTGAGGTCCTGTCGTATTCTGGTTTGTGACTTTGGGACATCTGCCAAGGCGTCCTTGGACCACTGCATAGCTGCTCTAGCCATCATGGTGGCTGTGGTGGAAGCCCTAATGGCCAAAGATATTGCCTCATGGGCCCTCTTCAGTGCTGTATCAATCCTCCTGTCTTCTGGAACCTTCAAAGTCTCCTCCCCATCACGTCAAAAAACTGCAGATGACACCAGTGCTGAGACAGGCACGTCGATGAGTGGCACATGTAGCTTGCTCATCACTTTCTTGAGCAGGGTGTACAGTTTTTTGGCATGGCTAGGCTGTCCTTTGGTCATAGCTAGGGCTGCCCACTCATTGCATATTAGATGCATCAGCGTGGCTGGCACTGACATTTCCAGAGCCACAGGCTGCGCATCTCTGGCAGGTCCAGATCCATCTGTGATTGTTGGTTTGTTGGGAGTTTCAACCCCAAGGTTCTGACCGCCTTCTTGAGGAGAATGGCAAAGTCATCTACAGAAAATAACTTAGCCGAGGAGCGAGGTGTCTCTGGGGTAGTCCTGGTTCCTCCTCAGAAAGCTCCCCTTCTTCCCTATCGGATGAATATAGTGAGAGCACCTCCTCCTCTGAGAGCTGGGGCTCTTGCTGCCTTCTTGGGCATTTGATGGGAGGTTGTTGGGTAACCTCATCTTCCAGGTCGGAGGCCCCTAAGTCCTCCTTGTCTGTGGGGGGTCTAGCTGGCCGCATATCTGAGGCTGGTTGGGTTAGATCCCGGTTGCTTGAGCCTGGGATCGCCTCCCGTTCCCTCTCAACTGCGGCTGCTGCGGGTACTGTGCGGGGTGGGGGTCCTTTAGACTTGCTCTTGTTGTTCCTGCCACCCTTGCTTCCCCGTTGGGCCGTCTGGTCCAGGGGTTCCTCCTGCCGGGGCCTGGTGACTTGAGCAGGAGGGGGCATTGGCTTCTGAGTCCCCTGGGTCTTGTCCCCCCCCATTGTGGCTCGGGGAAACCCTGTAGGCCGGGCTGGAAGAGTCAACTGGCCAGCCAACTTGCTGCCTCCCTGGCGAGGGTGGCCTTGAGCCAGTCGGGGGCAGCTAGGGGCGCTTTCCTCCCCGTCGTCCCAGCTCCTGGGGCCCCGGTGGAACTCACTGCATCCGCCAGTAGAGGCTGGGGGCTCGTCTCTGCTCCTCCAGCGGTGTCCGGCTGGCCCAGGGTTGCCCGCGCCGTGTCGTTCTCCCCACTCCGGGGCTTGGCACGTGCCTCCTCCTCCTGTTTGTCCCTGCACCCGTCCGGGCGGGGAATGAATGAGGCGCAGTGAGCGGCGGCCGAATCGGAGGTCTTCCCCTCCTTGGCCAGCCTCTTCCTGCCGCTGCCGCCACTGCCTGAGTCCGCGGCCTTGTTGGCGCTGCTGCGTGTGCCCGGCTCCTCCGTGGTGGCTCTGCTGCTGCTGCCCTGTCAGGTGGACCTTTTAGCAGCAATCGCCGCCGTAATAATTGCATCCATCTCCGTGTGATCCATATTCCTCCAGAGACCAGGTGAGCCAGCACCCCCAAGGCCAATTTTAAAAAGGCAGGGTGTGTGTTTTTTTGGGGGGGGGGGAGGTGATTACAAGATGGCACCGGCCATGTGGAGGGAGGGTAAGAGAGCTATAGTAGACCACATCCTACCAGGATTGTAGGCAGGAAACAGACTGGCCAGCCGGGGGTCGTCCCTGATAGATGACCTCACGAGGGGCAGTCCCAAAAAACTTTGTTTCCTGCCTACCGGGAGCAATGGGGAGGGACAACCCAAAGCTGCCGGATGCTCTGGAGCCCTCCCCTCTGGGAAACAATGATATAGCAAGATAAAAAATGTTAATACAATCCAGCAAATACAAGGTCTACTTAAAATTTATAATGATAGGCTCTGGACCAGAAGCCAACAAAGGTGGTGGTTCCTCCATATTAAAGGTGTTTTCCCTCTTCTCCATTGCAGGATAAAATGCTACTAAATCTCCACTCAAATGTGGAAACATGTCAGCACTGACTCATTCACTGTGCATTATTGCTTACACTCCTTCCATTATAGTCATGCTTACTTCTTTACCACTGACCATTTTTAAAAAGTGCTTGAAAACATAAAGAAAACATATTTAGCTTCATCTACATAATTGTTTTCTAAGGGACAGCAGCATACATCTCAAGACTTCTTAAAGGCAAACACACAAACCTAGAAGGGTCAAGCAGCACCAATTCAACAACACAATTTCTTTTAAACACTAGTAGACAAAGTTATTGTGAAGAAAATTTTACAGTGCAAGGCATAATGAGAGTATTACATAATAACTTACCTCTACCTAGAATATTTGTAAAGCAGCAAATGTGGAGATATACCTGTAACCTGACCAGAAACCATTTCCCATTCACAAGAATGAAATCTCAGTGGAAATAGTTTTACAGGCACATCATGCAGACTGAGGTCACAACAGAAGTGGTCACAGTCCTACAGTCCAAATATCTCAACTAAGCACTTCTCAGCCATCATTTTAATCTCCAGGAGCAATGTGTCTGCCTGCAGCTGTGCAGAACCATCACACAGCTTGCTAATATGCACAGCTCTTTCTAGCAGCCAAGTCCACCTGTTCTCCGCTATATGGTTATTTCACTTTACATGGAAAGGCAGTAGCAAACTAAGGAAGTGCTGACTGTGTCATTGTAAGTGCTGGTCTCCAAGGAGCAAGGAACTGTTATTGACCAGATGCTACTGTCATGTGGCCAAGAACAGTAATTCACATCAAAAGAGGCTAGCTGTTATCTCCTTTCTTGTTGTACCTGTACAGAACCACAACACCATAGGATGTATTAGTTTGCCACAGAGTATGCAGCTAGAAAACAAGATTTCTATATATCACTTGATATATACTTGTTTAGAGATGAGAAAGGTCAGAATATGCTGGGTCTTTAGATGCAGTCCCGGCAACCATTTAACTTTTATCTTTTTTAAAAAACAGCAACAACAAGAATGGAGATCAAGAATGAAGACTCAAATTAGAGAGGGAAATTTCCAGTTGTACAAGAGAGAGAGAGAGAGAGAGAGAGAGAGAGAGAAAGAGAGAAGGGTTCTTTTTATTTGGAAGACAACCCACCAAGCCTTCTTCCTTGCACATCTATATCCCTGCCAAAAGAAGATGTGGTAGCTGGCTTATGTATGCCATCAACTGAAAGAAGTCTCCCCCCCCCCAAAAAAAAAAAAGAAAAAAAAAGAAAAAACCCCACACTGTGGGTACTATAAATAGATTAGCACTCCATTACATCACTACAGTATTGCCTCCTCCAATACGACCTCTGATCAGAAGTGAAAAGTGTCTCTGAACACATCTCTGACAAGGAGACACTGAATTCCTCCCTCCAACAAGAAACAGCTGGCCTGTTGTAAATGCAATTTTTTAAAAATTCTCTCTTCCTATCAAGAAAGGGTGAACAGAAATGAATGTCACATAATGGTCACAAATTAAATTTACTACACGATTCTTGCAATCATGTGGCAAGCCTGTTTATCTGTAGCACACAGCCATACTAGAAGGCAAATTTCATCGCTGAGTGTACTCCTACACTTCTGACTGATCGAATGCATACTGCAGCACTCTACAGAACTATCAACTCCTAGGGCAGACTGATTTAAATCAGGAAGAAAACAAGACACCTACTTGTTGAAAATGTGTCACACTGTTATTTTCTTAGTATAATAATGGCTTGAATCTCTTTGTCACACTGTACAATACAAATTTTTCAGGCTGTTATAGTAGTATAACAGCAGCTCTTCACTGGATATAGATGGTACTTTTCTTCCAATAGTTCTACTTGCCCTCCTACCAATGAATGGTTGGACCCAATACCCCACCCCCCAAGTACTTCCATGTTTCAGACATTTCCTCCTTGAAAAGAAACAACAGCAAGTCTCATCCTTAATATCTTACCACTCATAAGGAAGGTCCTGTCCTGCTTCAAGCCTTTCCTCATTTGCTTCACTCTGTGAACAGTTATAAAGCTTAAGATGTTTCCCTAAGGAAGAAGAATGCACACGAAAAGTTGGGCAACTTTCTTCTATGCTTGTGTCTGCATAGCATGTCTGTCAAGTAATTATTATTACCATTTCCAAACTGAAATGAATGTATTTATAGAATGACCCCTGAGAAGCAGTACTCAAGCAAATTGTGCCAATACAGACAGACTACAAGAGTATATTTCATTTTCCAGACAAAACATGTAGTTCCAAATCAAGCCAGTTGAGAAAAAAACTCAGAAAAACATAGTGAACGATACATTATTAGGAAGATAAGACATAGTAATTATACAAAATGAAATGTCATTGTTCTGTCAGCCACAGAAGATGGAGGAGTAGTTATCACCAATGTGCTCAATATAATCAACAGACAGACCGAGTATTACTTCAGCCACTCAGATTGTTACATTGGTACTTACCGTGAAGGTACTTTCTGTAGGGTGAATGGCAGGAAGAATCCGTAACACTTGGGAACTTAGGACCACCCGGAAAAGTAGGAAGTTGAGCTAGCTCTTTTGAATCTTTAAGCTCTTTGTTCTCCTCCACGAGGCCAGTTCACTGACTAGCAAAGCCCAAAGATCTTGAACAAGTCTCCGTTACCTAGGAATAAGCACAGTTGCTATAGATTCATAATGGAGTGATGTGTGACCCCGATGGTGTTGGATTCGCAGTCACTGGGTGGGCCGGATTCTTCCTGCCATTCACCCTACAGAAAGTACCTTCACGGTAAGTACCAATGTAACATTCTGTAGGGTGAGATGGCAGGAAGAATCCGTAACACTTGGGACGTACGCAAGCTTCCCTTTAATCCGTGGGTGGGAGTGACTGTTGAGTGGCTTGCCCCGGGAGTTAGGACCTTACCACCTCATGCAACACCCTTTTCCCAAAGGTGGCCTCCGCCGACCTGAACTTGTCCACTTTATAGTGTCTGACGAACGTGGAGGGAGCGTTCCAAGTTGCGGCTCTGCAGATTTCCTCCAGTGAGGCGTTAGTAGAGAAAACCACCGAAGTTGCCGCCGAGCGTGTGGAATGAGCCAGTATGCCCGATGGGCGAGGCCTGTTGGCTGCGTCATATGCTGCGAATATGCATGCCTTGATCAATGCAGCGATGGTTTGTCTTGACACCTTCTTTCCCATCGTTGTTGGGTTGAAAGCCACGAAGAGTGAGTCGCACCTCCAAAATGGAGCCGTCCTCTTGATGTAGATCTTTAAGGCCCTCCTTACGTCTAGTTTGTGCCATAACTTCTGCGTGGGGTGCGACGGGTTAGGGCAGAAGGATGGTAGTGTAATTGGTTGAGCTAAGTGGAAACTGGAAAGCACCTTAGGCTGAAAGGATGGGTCAGTGCGTAGCGAAACGTAGCCTTCCCCGAATGAGCAGAGGTGTTCCTTCACTGATAAAGCGGTTAGTTCTGACACCCTTCTGGCCGACATGATGGCCACCAAGAAAGCCACTTTGAGGGTCAGGATGCGTAAGGGTACTTTCTTTAGGGGCTCGAATGGGTGGCGTGCAAGTTGCCGCAGCACGAGCGAGAGGTTCCAGGATGGGAACCTGTGGTGTACCGGGGGCGACAACAGCGTTGCCCCCCTCAGGAAACGTCTCACGTGCAGGTGGGCCATTATCCTACTGCCTTGGGGTCCCTGCAGGAAGGCCGCCAAAGCTGCCACTTGTCTCTTGAGCGTATTCAGTCTGAGGCCTTTATCCAGGCCATCCTGCAGAAAGGCCAGCACGTGCTGTGTGGATGCCTCCATCAGTGCTATATTGTGGGCGAGGCACCACTGCGAGAAGACTTTCCAGGTTGCTTGATAGATCCTTCTAGTTGATTGACGCCGAGAGGCTAGGAGGATGGCAATCATCTTGTCATCGTAGCCACACTCTTTCAGCGCCTGCTGCTCAATCTCCATGCTATCAGTTGGAGCCAAGCGATGTTGGGGTGAGTGATTGGACCCTGATGCAGCAGGTCCTCCTTTGGAGGTAGCCTCATCGGAGGCTGTACGGCCAGGTCCTTGAGATCTGAGAACCAGGGGCGGCGCAGCCAGTAGGGTGCTATCAGGATCACCTGGGCCTGCTCCTGCCGAATTTTCCTGCGTACCTTGCCTATTAGCGGGAAGGGGGGAAAGAGGTACAGTAGGCCTGGTGGCCATGGCGAGCTGAGGGCATCTGATGCTTCGGCCCCCGGGAGCGGGGACCTTGAAAAGAACCTTCTTAGCTTGGTGTTCTGGGGAGTTGTGAACAGGTCCACCTGCGGAACTCCAAACCTTGCTTGTATTAGGTCGAAGGTTGTCTGGTTCAGTTCCCATTCTCCTGGGAGAACTGTGTGTCTGCTCAGGTAGTCCGCCTGGAGGTTGGAATCCCCTTGTAGGTATTGTGCCGAGATGGATGCTACTGTTGCTTCCGCCCATCTGAAGAGGGCTTCCGCCTCCTGATGTAGTGACTTTGACTTGGATCCGCCCTGTTTCGCAATGTAAGAGCAGGCTGTGTTGTTGTCTGTCCTCAGTAGGACGTGGCGATCCCTGAGGCTGTGGGAGAAGTGAGCTAGGACCAGGCGTGCTGCCCTCAACTCCATCCAGTTTATGCTGTGTTTCTGTTCCTCCTGCGACCAGGTTCCCTGGACCATCTCGCTTCCGCAGTGTGCCCCCCACCCTCGTAGACTTGCGTACGAGGTGACTGTCACCTCGTACCTGATGCTGAGTGGGGAGCCCCTGGCCAGGTTGGTTACTTGCATCCACCAGAGGAGGGAGTCCCTCACCTGAGGCGGGATGTGTAGGGAGAACCTCTCCCGTCAAGCTATCCGGTCCTGGTATGGGAGCAGAAAGGCTTGCAGGGGTCTGGAGTGGAATCTGGCCCATGGTACTACTTGGATTGTTGAAATCATAAGCCTGAACAGCCTTGCCAGGGCTGATAATGTTGGTGCCACGGTGGAGCGTATTGCTAGGGCCTCCCTTCGTATTGCCCGTTGTCGGTCCACTGACAGCGATACCTGGCAGGATGAGGTGTCCAGCTGCACTCCCAGGTGTAGAATTGACTGTGTTGGGACAAGGTTGCTCTTCTTGAAGTTTACCAGGAAGCCGTGGCTCTTCAGGCAGGCGATTGTGATCTGTAGGTCTGTCTTCGCCTTCTCCCTGGATTGGGCTCTCAGCAGGATGTCGTCCAGGTAAGGGTACAAGTGGATCCCCTTTGTCCTGAGGAAAGCTATCAGTACCACCAGGACCTTGGTGAATACCCTTGGAGCTGTCGAGAGCCCGAATGGCAGTGCCTTGAATTGGAAGTGTTCCTCTCCGAAGGCGAATCTGAGAAACTACCTGCTGTCTGGGTGCATCTTGATGTGTAAGTAGGCTTCTGCCAGGTCGAGTGACGCTAGGAAGTCTCCTTCCTGTAGGGCTTCCCTTATCGATGAAAGTGTTTCCATCCGGAAACGCTTGTATGTAACGCACGAGTTTGTGTACTTCAGGTCTAGAACAGATCTGAGTGAACTGTCCTTTTTGGGTACCGTAAATAAGTACGAGTACACCCCTGAGAAACGTTGGGAGGAGGGCACCGGTTCGATGGCCTCTATTTCCAGTAGGTGGCTGATGGCTGCCCTTAAGTCTGCTGCCTTTTTGGGGCTGGAGGGGATTGGCGCTGGCATGAATCTGTTCCTTGGCTTTGAGTTGAACTCCACCTTGTAGCCTTGGGCTATTGTCTCTAAGACCCACTTGTCTGTCGTGGAGTTCCGCCATGCGTCGAGGAACCTGGACAGCCTTCCCCCTACTGGAATTTGCCTCGCGTCATGATTGTTGCCGCGGCGTTCCCCTCTGTGAAGAGGAGCCTCCTGTGCGGGTGGAGTTGGGATTGGAGAATGGAGTGTGGCGGATGATGTAGTTAGTTTTAGCCCAGGCTGGCCTGAAGGAGCGAAAGTCTCCCCGTCTGCCATTTCCTCTGGAGCTACAAAAGGAACTTGAGCCGGCAAATGGTTTCCTTCCGGACTTCCTATCCGATTTCCTGTTAGCAGATGGCATTGCTTGCTTCTTGTCCTTTGTTTCCACGAGGATATCCTTGAGTGCATCTTCTCCGAATAACTTGGTGCCCTTAAACGCTGCAGTTGCCAGCGCGTTCTTTGTCTGGGCATCTGCGTCCCAGTGTCTAACCCATAGTGAGCGCCTGGCCAGCGCTGTGGCCCCTGCCACCCGGGCTGAGAAGGATAAGAGGTCCTGGGACACGTCCACTAAAAAACTAAGCGCCAGCCGGATCCGTCGGAAGGCCTTGTCCAGTGATTTGGTGTCCAAGGCCTCGTCTTCCATCACTTCCCGAAGCCATATGATTGCTGCCCTGGAGATGATGGCTGAAGAAAGAGATGCCCTCATCCCTAGGGCTGAGGCATCGTGAGACCTCCTCAAGGCGCTATCTGATCTTTTTTCATCCACTTCCTTGAGGGTTCCTTCCCCCTCCTTGGGCGCCAGCGCATTGGAAACCATGGATACCACCAGCCGGTCGACCACTGGGGTCTTGAGCCTGTCCAAGATCTCCTTTGGAAAGCTGTACAGTCTCTGTGCTGCGGATGTGGCCCTTCTGCCCATTGCGGGTTTGTCCCATTCCTCCACCACCAGGTTCCAGAAGGCTCTTGGGAAGGGGAATAGGTGGCCCTTTGGTTTCGTGGACGGCATGAGTGCTGCCACTTTCTCGCTCTTAGGGGGCTGAGAGTCCCCGTTCGGGTCTTGTTGGGCCAAGGGGGGTGGTATCTCCAAGGCCTCTAAGGCCCTGTTTAGTAGGTAAGCCAGTTTTTCACATTGGAAAAATCCTATCCGTGGCTTCTGGCTCTAAAGCGTCCGAGTCAGAAAGTTCCCCAGGTTCCTTATCGGGGTGAAGGGTGCCATCTGTGTCCCCAATGCCCCCCCCTGCTGCCCCTGCCAGGGCCAGAGCTTCCCCGTCTGAAGCCTCCCCAGACTCCTCCGAGGAGTGCTGAGACGGGGGGGGGGGCTTTGTTTCCTGGAGGGTGGCTTTGCATGGGGACGTTGCTGCTGGGGTCCCCTGTTCCTTTTGTTTTTTTCCTTTTTCTTTCCTGTGTCTCTTCCCTTGGGAATTGTGGCCTTGCTGGGCACAGTTTTCCCCTTGGGTATTGTCCCCTTTGTGAGCTTCCTTTTTCTTTTTGAAGCCTTGGGGTTGGAGTTGTGGGAGGGTAGTGGGGGTAGGAGGGCATCCGTAAGCATTTTAAGAGCTGTACTGATGGCCTCCCTCCTAACAAGGGAGCCATCTTCCTCCTCTCCAGACTCAGAATCCTGAGTCCACGGACTGTATGGAGCCCAGGTCCTCTATATCCCCCTCAGAATCAGAGTCCTCTTCCCCACTCCCCTCCGGGGTTGTTGTCGCCTCCCCCTTGCTGGTGGGTGTCCCCCCCCCATTGCCTCCCTCACGGCCCGCACCTCCGCGACCCTGGCCGCCACCACCTTCGGGTTGGGGGTGCATTCCGCTATGATTGCCCTTATCTGGTCTACAGTGGGGTCCCCTGGTAGCTTCAGAGGGACTCCTACCCCTTGCTGCGCGGTTGCGCTGGATCCTGGGTCTGCCGCTCCGGATCAGGAGGAAGAGGAGGCATCTGCGCTCCCCGTGTCTCCTCGGGGCTTTTCCGCCTGTTCACCAGCCACCGTGGCCGGACTCCTCTCATGCCGAGGCCTCTTTGTCTTTCCGGACCTATGGCGGCATCCGGACTTGGACGGGGTGTGGGGGCATCCGTCTGCCAGCGCCCTCTCGGCCTCCTTGGCGGCCTTCCTCTGCGGCATGGGTGAAGACCCTTGTGCCGAGGGATGGCCCGTGGCTGGGCCCGCTTCCTCTGAACCGCCATTGAGGGGGTTCTGGGAAGCCTCCTTCTCTTCGGTGCGCGGCTGTTCTGCCGCTGTGGTGGTCTCCTTACTCGTGGCCATGTCCCCGGACTTGGAGCGAGATCTCCCGTGCCAGAGGGGGAGATGAAGAGGGGAAATTCGGAGGGGGGGGGAGATGAGGAGGGGAAATTGGGGGGGGGGTGAGTTGAGAAGCCAAGCGAAAGAAGAGAAAGATTTTTTTTAAGGTGGAAATGGAAGAAAATAGAGGTGAATGGGGAGGAAAAGCAGAGATGGGGGGGTGGGTAGAGATGAAAGGAAAAATCCGAGCACGTGGAGGAGCTTGGTCCTGATCTTCACCGGGCGAAGTAGGAAGTTGAACTGGCCTCGTGGAGGAGAACAAAGAGCTTAAAGATTCAAAAGAGCTAGCTCAACTTCCTACTTTTCCAGGCAGTCCTAAGTTCCCATGTGTTACGGATTCTTCCTGCCATCTCACCCTACAGAATAGGCATTCCTTTGCAGCAGACTTGAAAATAAATCCACAAAAGTCACTTCCCTGCCGAGAAAGAAGACAGAGATCTGTACCTGCTGTGGCTGGTTGGTGCATTTTTATGCTGGGCACAAGAGGAAAGGTCTTTCCTCTGGCAGCATACTCAGCATTCCTACAGAAGGCTCAACGCAGCCAGAGTACAATTTTGGTAAATAGTAGGTCTTAGGTTCAATCCCTACCCCCTTCAGTAAAGAAAGGCAGCAATGTTTAGAAGAGCATGCTCCCAGAGATCAGGAGAATCAATGCCCATTTCATCTGCTGATGCTAGGAGAGATGACCCAACACATAAAATCACCCTTCCAAAAAATGGAACATTCACTATTTTGTGTTAGATGCCTGAAACTGCATTATACTGGCTCAACTAGTCTTACAGCAAAAACATTATAAGCAAAGAAGTACGGCACTCATCAACTGTAATTACATAAAATGGGGTGAGCCACTTATTTAAGGGCAAATGCAATTGTTTGTCATGACTTGACTTAACCAGAAGGAGGGGGGTGTAAACATATAATGCAAATGACAAGATATTTCCCTCTGTTCAAGAGATGTGATGACCAGAATCCTGTTGGGGACTTGTGTCTCCGGGAATTGGAACTAGGCAGTTTTGTAATGTCTATATCCAGTGAAGGACTGCTGTTATACTACTATGTAGGGGAACCAGCAATGTTACCAATGCACTTTGGTTCCATTGTGCATCAGGACACTGGTTAGAGAGTGTCAATCCACATCAAGAGAGCATGATGTATCTAGGGACACTCTTGCTGGTATCCCATTACACAGCTTTACAATTCACTAATAAGGTTTCTTAGCACTGCTGCTACATGACTACATAAAGCTAAATAACGTTCACTGTGATAAAAAAAATCAGGCCTATATTTTTAATGATAATAAATCATAACATTGCTAAGACTTCTGTGGCTGTTCTAGATTACAAGAAAAGCAAAGTTTAATTTAATGTAGATTTATAATCTTGAAAGAAGAATTAGGGTAAGAATTTGGAGGTCTAAACCATGGTGAACAAACTGGAAGTGAATCACATTTCTCCTTGCTTGCCATCAGGATGGATACAAATTAAACACTGTTAAAGTGGATTTTTAAGAAATGAACAGATTTTAAAAGGTCCAGATACAATGTTTGTTTCAAAAATAAGCTAGTTTAAAATGAATCTGAATGTAATGCAAACTTCTTTTAAAACTGAAATTTTGTGAAATTTAAAAACTGATTTTTTGAAAATCAAGTATTGAGGGGGAAACACCTATCAATCAGCATGCTGAAGAACAGTTAATGCACATATCCTATAGTCTGTTACTAGAAATGAAGAACAAGTAATCACAGACACTAATATCTAGCTGATGTAATTCTGTATTTCACTAGCATCATCTACGTTTCAATGTGGATGACTCTGTACAGTACTCCTCTTTTGTTCCTAACTACTTGAAGTCAGCAGTGTTCAGTTCTAACTGTACCAAAGAAGCAGTATAAGATACCCAGTTTCTATTGCATGGTGAAAAACTCTTTTGTTTAGCTCTATAGTATTTGTTTTTTCCTTCTGGGATTGCCACATTGGTTACTTACCGTGAAGGTGCATTCTTGAGGGAGTGGGGTGATGCGGGTCCTTTACATCTGGGTTTCGTCAGTCACCGCCCAGGTGTAGCAGGAAGTTACATTAAGCCTCTTCATATTCAAATTTCTTTGTCTTCATCTCCTCCATCCTGGAGCCACGAGGCCAGTTCACTGACTAGCAAAGCCCTGTAAGGACTAAAGAAATCGTTTAAGTCAAATAACATTAAGCAGCGCTAAATAATAAGGGTACCGCCATGTAAGGAAAAACGCACGCAGTCACTGGGCGGGGAAAGGACCCGCATCACCCCACTCCCTCAAGAATGCACCTTCACGGTAAGTAACCAATGTGGCATTCTCTGAGGGAGGGGTGATGCGGTTCCTTTACATCTGGGACGTGCCCAAGCTGACTTAATAGGGCGGGAGTGACTGCGGGATTGGCGGACTCAGTCTCTGAGCACCTCCTGGAGCACCCTCCGACCGAAGTTCGCCTCGGCGGAACGGAACTTATCCACCTTATAGTGTCTAATGAAGGTGGACGGTGTGCTCCAGGTTGCTGCCCTGCAGATTTCTACCAGGGAAGCGTTAGTGGAGAAGACCGCGGATGTCGCGGCTGACCTAGTCGAATGTGCCGTGACCCCTGAAGGTCTGGGAAGCCTAGCTGAGTCATAGGCCTCGAAGATACAAGCCCTGATCCAGGAAGCAATGGTCTTCTGCGAAGCTCTGGACCCTATGGCTGTCTGAGAGAAAGAGACGAATAGGGCGTCGCAACGTCTGATGGGGGCAGTACGTCTAATGTAGATCTTCAGGGCCCTCCTGACGTCCAAGTTATGCCAGAGCTTCTCCTTCGGGTGCGAAGGGTCAGGGCAAAAGGAGGGCAGAATCAAGGGCTGCGAGACATGGAACTCGGAGACTACCTTTGGTTTGAATGACGGGTCTGGGTGTAGGGTCACTACATCCTTGGTAAAGGAACACAGGTGTTCCCTAATTGACAGAGAGGCCAACTCCGACACTCTTCGCGCTGAGGTGATGGCCACTAGGAAGGCAACCTTGATGGTGAGAATTCTAAGGGAAACTGTGCGCAACGGTTCAAACGGGTGCTTCATGAGTTGCCTGAGGACTAGGGAGAGGTTCCACGACGGAAACCTGTGCCGCACCGGGGGTGAAACTATCGAGGCACCCCTGAGGAAACGCCTGATATGGGGGTGCGATGAGAGGCGGTTTCCGTCCTGTGCTGTGAGGAAGGCCGACAGAGCGGCCACCTGTCTCTTCAGGGTATTTGGTCGTAAGCCCGCCTCGAGGCCTTTCTGTAAGAATGCCAGGATGTGTTTCACCGAAGCTTCTTCAGCGATCAATTGGCGAGGGGCACACCATCTCTTGAAGGCTCGCCATGTAGCTTCATAGATCCTCCTGGTGGACACGCGCCTAGAGGAAAGAAGGGTACTAATGACTGAATCGTCATATCCATGTTCTCTTAGGGCTTGCCGCTCAATCTCCAGGCTGTCAGTTGTAACCAGCTTGGATCTGGGTGGAGGATCGGACCCTGATGAAGAAGGTCGGGTCTCTGAGGTAGACGCCACTGGCTCTGAACCCTCATGTCCATCAACTCGGAGAACCAGGGGCGCCTCGGCCAATGTGGCGCTATCAGGACCACTTGTGCCTTCTCCTGGCGAATCTTCCGACAGACTTTCCCTATGAGGGGAAGTGGGGGAAACAGGTATAGGAGACCGGCCGGCCAAGGGGATCGTAGGGCGTCCGTGCCTTCGGCGTTGTGGTGAAAGAACCTGGCGAAGAACCTGTCCAGCTTGGCGTTTGATCTTGTCGTGAACATGTCCACCTCCAGCTGGCCGAACCTGGCCTGGACCTGAGTGAACACGTCGTCGTTTAGCTCCCACTCTCCGGGTAGAACCGAGTATCTGCTCAGGTAGTCCGCTTGTTGATTGCGTTCCCCCTGCAGGTACTGAGCCGCAAGGGACTGCACCGTCCGTTCGGCCCAGAGGAAGATGAGATCCGCTTCCTGTTGCAGGGACCGGGATCTCGAACCTCCTTGTTTCGCTATGTACGATCGGGCTGTAGTGTTGTCCGTCATCACCATGACGTGTTGACCCCTCAGGACTGGGGTGAAGTGTTGCAGGGCCAAGCGAGCCGCTCGTAGCTCCAACCAGTTGATGCTGTGCGTCTTTTCCTGTGGGCTCCAAATCCCTTGCGTCACTTGTCCCTGACAGTGTGCTCCCCAGCCCCGTAGGCTCGCATCGGAGGTGACCAGGATCGCCTGGGGTACTGTGAACGGAGAACCCTTGCTGACTGTCTTCATCTGAGACCACCAGGCCAGCGAATCCTTCACATGCTGTGGGAGGAGAAGGAGAGGGGACTTCCTCAATGCGATCTCCTTTTGGTAAGGCATCAGGAAGTTCTGCAGGGGTCTGGAGTGGAACCTTGCCCAAGGCACAACCCCAAAGGCTGATATCATAAGGCCGAGGAGTCTGGCTAGTAGGGACAGTGGTACCTTCCTTAGTAAACGAACGGTGCGAACTTCCCGTAAGAGGACCTCCTGTCGCTCCTTGGACAGGGTGATCTTGGAACGTTGTGTGTCTATTTCCACACCCAGGTGGACGATGGTGCGGGCAGGAGACAGGCTGCTCTTTTTGAAGTTCACCAGAAAACCATGGGCCTGCAGGTAGTGAATTGTGGTCTGCAGGTCTCTCCCTGCTTTGTTCAGAGAGGACGCACGCAGTAAGATGTCGTCCAAATATGGGTACAGGTGGATTCCCTGTGCCCTCAGGTTGGCGATTAGGGTGACCAGGACCTTGGTGAAGACCCTTGGTGCTGAGGCCAGACCAAATGGAAGGGCCCTGAACTGGAAGTGTTGATCCCCGAATGCAAAGCGGAGGTATTGTCTGCTGTCCTCGTGGATCATGATGTGCATATATGCATCGGAGAGATCGAGTGAGGCTAGAAAGTCTCCTGGTTGGAGCGCCTCCCTTATGGATGTAAGCGTCTCCATCCGGAACTTTCTGTATGTGATGTGTCTGTTGGTGTATTTTAGGTCCAGGATGGACCTCTGGCTGCCATCCTTCTTTGGTACTGTGAAGAAGAAGGAGTACACGCCTAAGAAGCGCTGAGAGGGTGGTACCTCTTCTATGGCTGCTATGTGTCTTAGGTGAGATATGGCTGTCGTCAGGTCTCTCACCTTCTTTGGGTCTTTGGGTATTGGGGCTGGGAGAAATCTGCCCCTTGGCCTTGAGTCGAACTCGATTTTGTACCCGTGGGTGATTGTTGAGACGACCCACCTGTCCGTTGTCGAGTTCGACCAAAGCTGCAGGAACAGACTGAGGCGGCCGCCCACTGGGGGCGACCCCGAGTCAGGATTGTTGTCGCGAGCCTCCACGCTGGGCGTTGGAGCCTCCCCTTCTGCTGTTGTTGGGCTGCGGTCCAGTGTTCTGTCTGATGACGTAGTTTGGCTTAACCCATGGTGGGTGAAAGGAGTTGTAGTTTCGCTGCTTCTCGAATCCCCGAAAGGAACGAAAGGGACGAGAAGTCTGAAAGGGTCGTCTGCCGCTCTTCTTGTCTGGCTTCTTGAGTGTGGAGGGCATGGCCAACTTTTTGTCCTTTGTCTCGACTAGGATACCTTTTAGGGCCTCTTCCCCAAACAGTTTAAGGCCCTTAAAGGCCGCTGAGGCCAATGCTGCCCTGGTAGGAGTATCCACCTGCCAGTGCTTTAGCCAGACTGATCTCCTGGCCAGCGTGAGGGCCCCGATCGCACGGGCGGAAAAAATCATGGCGTCTTGTGCCGCGTCGGCTATGAAGAAGAAGGTACGCAGGAATCTAAGCAGAGACTTGTGCAGCACGTTTGGATCGAGCTCCTGGATCTCCATGAGCTCTTGCAGCCACACTATCGCCGCTCTGGAAAAAAGCGATATTGCCAGCGTGGATCTGACCCCGCATGCCGCGGAGTCGTGGGCCTTCTTGATGGCTGCGTCGGTTCTTTTTTCGTCTGGGTCCCGGAGAGAGCCCTCTCCTTCCTTAGGAGCCAGACAATTGGAGACGAGGGACGCGACAGGATTGTCGACCACTGGGGGCTTTAGGAGGTCCAGAAAGCGTTGAGTGGTGTTGTAATATTTCTGAGCCACAGTGGTGCCCCGCCTTCCCATTGAGGGTTTTTCCCATTCGTCAGTTACCAGGGACCAGAAGGCCTCTGGGAAGGGAAGCTCCGGCTTCTTTGGGCGTGAGGTGCGCATCACTGCAGCGACCTTCTCGTTGGACGACGATGTCGATGGAGCTTGGTCTGTGTCTGTAGGAGTAATTTCTAGTGTTGCCATCACCCTAGTAAGGAGGGGAACATACCACTCTCCTTGGAAAAGGCGATCCGATTGGTCCTGGTCTGCAAACTCGGAATCAGAGATTTCTCCTTCTTCCTTGTCGGTTAGGATTACATCGTCGTGGGTCCCAGACGCCCTGACGACGTCGGTGAGGGCGCGCTCCTCATCCGAGGGAGGTAGGGACTCTGCAGAAGAGTGGGTGGAGGGAGGATCCTTCCTCTTCTTGGCCAGGACATCTGTGCCTCTTAATGGGTCCCTAGGGCCCTTGGACGCGGACTTAGCTTTTGCCTTGCCCGGTCCTGCTGGCTGCTGGGACTGCGCGTTGTTCGCCTGGTCCTTAGGGGGAACCCCCGAGGTTGAGGCGCTCGTGCCAGGCTCTTCTGACGAATCCTCGTCTGAGAGCAATGCCTTTGAGAGTAGCTGTAGGGCTGCCTTAATGGCGCCCTTACGCTTTCTACGACCCCCCCGCTGTGTGGGTCTAGCTCCCCTGGCCTTGGGTGGGTGAGCGGCCAACCCCTCGATGTCGGACTCTTCCCCGCTAGAGTGATCGTAAAACACTGGGATGCCATGGTGGTTTTGGCTGGTATGGCCCGTGGGTGCCTGGAGAGGAGGGGCCTGAAGGACTGGGGCCTGGTAGGGCTGTGCCTGAAAACCCACCGCCTGCATAGGCTGAGGCTAGACCACTGGTGGGAGGAAAACCTGATTTTGGTTACCCAAGCCCAGGGTCTGGTTCACCGGCCCCTGTGGCGGCAGGGCCTGGTAAACCAACGGTTGCTGCGCCTGGATAGGTACTGCCTGCTGAGGCATTGGTTGGAGCACCAAGGGCAGCTGGTGTTGCTGGGGTGGCACCTGGGCAGGCAAGGTCGGGAGGAGTGGAGGTTGGGAGGCCAGGGCCTGTGGGGGGGGTGCTTGAGGAGTTGGGGCCTGTAAGGCCTGCTCCTCCATGCCCAGGCTTTGTGGTGGTTGGCTCGGTTGGGGTAGGGCCTGGCTGCTTCCTGGAGTGGGGTCAGACAGCGAATGGGGTTCCCCATGCGGTGTGCCCCCCTCCCCCGAGGCAGCTGCGGCGGTTGCTTGGGGCCCGGTGGATGGTGAGGGCTCCGCATGGGAGCGCGAGTCCTCGCTCTCCCCTTCCCCCTCCTGCGCTCCGTTTGGCCTCCAGGGGGGTAGAATACGTGCCGTCCCCAAAAGCAGGGAGGGCACGATGCGTGGGGGAAGGGGCAGTTCGTCCCCGCTCCCCCCAAGGGCCCCTTGTACCTTCCTAGGGGCTCCTGCCCCTGGCCAGTCCTGGCAGCAGGCACCTGGCGCGTGCCAAGCACTCCATAGGGCCGGAGGTTCCATCGCGGTCCCGCTGGAGGCATCGGAGGCCAGCTTCTTCCTGGGCTGTGCTGGCCTCTTCCGTGGCTTGGCTGCTGCTTGGCCATCGGAGGCTTTCCCAGTCACGATGGCCTGGTGTGCCTTCCGGGCCGCGTCCCTCTGAGGGACGCCCACATGGGAGCCGGCAGCGGCAGCAATGGCGACCGCGGCTCCCTCAGCAGCGCTCTCCGCGTCCTCGGAGTGGCCGCGGTCGAGAATCGCATCCCCGGCCACTCCGGAGTCCTTCCCCGCCTGCTGGGGAATCTCCTGGGCCTGCATGGCCTCGGAGAAAAGAAAACAGTAAGGAGAGAGGTGGGAGGGGGGAAGAGAGAGAGGAGGAGCAGGCTGGAGCCGACTGAGCAGCCGCGCGGAGAGAGGAGAGGATTTTTTTTTTTTAAATAGGCGGGAAATTCAAAAGGAGAAAGGCAAGGGCTGAAAAGCAGCAATGCCTGGAGAAGGAAAAAGGTAGGTAAAGGAACAAGAAAGTAAAAAGAATAAAGGTGGAGATAGAAATTCCAGACGGAGGAGATTTCTCAGCTACCTACTGGGCGAAGCAGGAAGTTAGAACTGGCCTCGTGGCTCCAGGATGGAGGAGATGAAGACAAAGAAATTTGAATATGAAGAGGCTTAATGTAACTTCCTGCTACACCTGGGCGGTGACTGACGAAACCCAGATGTAAAGGAACCGCATCACCCCTCCCTCAGAGGATTTTATAAATCCTCTGAGGATTTATAAAATTCTGGGATTTTATAAACATTTGTTACAGGCCAGTCTTATGCCCAACCCTCACTAAGGATGCTTGGGGCAATAAATAGGGTCCTTTACCCCCACCAGGCATCCTTGGCACTGCAGGCTCTTTCTTGCTTTGTGAGCCAATTAAGATTTTGATGTCTCCCATGATCCATGGCTTCATGGAAATGCTTCAAGAAACAGCAGATGAAGAAGAGCATTTCTTTAAATAGCACCATCAGTGTATAAGGTGCATCACAAAGTAAAACAACAAAGACACCAAACCCTGCTCAAAGTTTACAAACTAATACACACAGGCACACATGGGAGGGAAGGAGTAAAACAAATATACAACTAATACAAGACAATTGTAAAATGAATTATCCAGAGGTTGTTAAATTGGCATCCAATGATACCACGGTAGCCAGTCCGCCATGGCTTATGGCTTATAGCTTTTAGCAATAAAGATTTATTTCAATTATCCAGATTTTTTTTTAAAAAAAAACGCAATATGAAACAAAGCAAACTGACAAATATATAATCAAAACATATAAGATAGTAAAACAATATTAAACGCAAATTCCAAAAGCTTTGGAAAACAAAACAAAACAAAAACACTTTCTAATTGAGATTTTAAAACAATGAAGGAACGAGCAGTCTAGAAATGTTCAGGGAGGCAATTCCACAAAAGTGGAGCAGCAAGTGAAAACGGACCAAGTTAAACCAAGGAAGAGGAAATCCTTGGTTGAGTGAGAAGCCTAGAGTCCCTAAAACAAACATGGTAAAGAGACATGAGGGCTGAAAGATAGGTGGAGCCGGGTTGTATTGTTGTATGTCTTCAAGTCGTTTCTGAATTTTGGCAACCCTAAGGCAACCCTGTGATGGGGTTATCTTGGCAAGATCTGTTCAGAGGGGGTTTGCCTTTCCCCTCCTTTGAGACTGAGAGTATGATTTGCCCAAGGTCACCCAGTGGGTTTCCACTGCTGAGCTAGGAGTCAAACCCTGGCCTCCAGAGTCATAGTCCAATGCTCAAACCACATATGTAGATCTTTAAATGTTAAAACAAGAAGCTTGTACTAAATTCGAAGAACAGACAAACAATGAAGAGATACCAAAAGTGGCATAACATGATCAAAAGAATGGACCAAAAAATAATCTTAGCAGCAGAAACTTGAAAGAAACCAGAGGGTTAAAATGAGATAACAAAAAAATAGTTAAAAGATTACAAGGTAGAAAATGATCAAGGCATGAACTAAAGTATTTGCAGAGGAAGCAAACAGAAATGGTCTGATTTTGGCAGGATAATTGGGAATGTTATTAACAGCAATGGAGAATGTGTGTTGCAAAGAAAGCTGAGCATATGACTTTGCTCAAGCCTCAGTGTGAGGAACAAAAGACAAGACTATGTGCTTCCTTCATAGATAGAGATGTAAAATTTCTGGAAATTTTGAAGCCATGGAAAAAACTCAGTTTTCAGAAAAATGGAAATGTTGGGAAAATTTGAAAAAAATGCAACATAAAGTCACTCTGTTACTTTATGAACATAAAATATGACTATGTACAATTTGATTTGGCATAAATTGTCACAATTGGTTTATTAAAAATACAGTGTATTCAAACAATTATTACAAACAGAATTTACTTTTATGGTTTTAATTTTTATTTGTAACAAATGGAGCAATAATCTCCTGAACTGTATGGGACCTCGTTGGTTTTGCTAGTTTATGTGCAGCAGGCAACACACACACACACACACAAACAAAACAAAACAAAACAAAACAGAAGAAACCATCAACATTAGTAACAGAGAAAATTATTTATACTGCCTCTCCACAGTGCATCCTCAGTGCACAGAAATTCGAATGATCTGAAACTGCACATAGTTTTTTAGAAATGATTTGGAAAATATATGAACACCTTGTCTGAAAGATTTTATTCATCATGCTAAAATAACATTCTATAATTGATTTTTCCTTTTTTCCTTTTTTTTTGAAAAACAAAACAAAAAAGGGCTTTAGAACATTTTTTTTTAGAAAAAAATGGGTTTTTTCCTGAATTTTCTGTTTGTTTTTTTTGGGGCCTTCACATCTCTATTCATAGGATAAATGGGAATGTTATTAACAGCAATGGAGAATGTGTGTTGCAAAGAAAGTTTTGAATGAGAAATAAGTAGTTCTGGTTTTGCCATATTAAGTTTTAGGTAGTGATGAAGCATCCATGCTGATACAGTAGAAAGTTCTGTTGTGGGAAAATACAGCTGAATATCATGAGCATAAAGATGATACCAAAAATCATAAAAATGAATCAGATTACCCAGAGACAGCATACATAGTTAGTCCCTTTACTTTCGCAGGGGTTAGGAGCACAGAATCCCTGCAAAAGTTGGAAAACCACAAATATTTTAACCCCTCCCCCCATGCATGCTACAGACTGCAACTGCAAAAATCTCCACCTCACTCCCAGGCTGCCTCTGCTGCACCTCCATCATCGATCTACAAGGAGATTTCTGCAGCAGTGTTGTCATCCTGGGAGCAGGGGGAAGGTTTGCAGACCAACAGTGGAGGCAATGGAGGTGCAGCAGAGGCAGCCAGGGAGTGAGGCAGAGGTATCATGATGCCAAGGCAGGAAAGGGAGGTACGGGCTGGGACTGTTGGCAGGAAAGGAGATGGTGAGGAGGAGGGCAAGCTGCTGCCACCAGCCTGGCTCTGCTGTTACAAAAATCTCCTTTGGTGCCATCTTCCTTCTCTTTGAGAGGAGTATGCCACTGAAGGAGATTTCTGCAGCATTGTCATCATCCTAGAAGGTGCAGGGGGGAAGGCTTGTAGACCAGCAGCAGAGAAATAAATAATGAACAGGAACAACTTTGGACACAATCAAGTGACAGTTCCGTAAGGGACAAGAAAAGATAAACTGGTTAAGGAAGACAGTGGATACATACTAGACTTGAATAAACAGGAGCCATAACTGAGAAAAGAAAATTGAAAAGGGGGTTACCAATGAAAATATATATAAACAAAAAAGAGTACATTACAAAGAAATCTATGATTTCTGACATCACTAACAATGAAAACTAGGATCTTCTAGTGGCTGACAAATGGCACTTCCTGGACAGTCTCTTCCTTCATTGCAGAAGATGCTGGAGTACCTCTGGCCTGATTTTATGCCCCACTTCTGTCAAGATGACAGAGCTAAGTGTGGGGTGGCACTGTTAGGGTCTCAGTCTACCAAGAGGGAACTTCAAGCCAGTCAGCAGTCCCACAGAAGAGGTAAATCCCAGCAAAAGCAACAAGAGCAGCAGGTGGATAATACAACTTTCCTTGCACACACTGGAAAGCCTCTTTTCCCCCCTTAGAGTACCTTTTATTGTCTAACTGAAGCTGTCACAGGAGTGGGGTTTGAATTGGACTGGCTTTGAAATGAGTCAAGGAATGCTTTGGCTTACCGGTATTTCTGAACCAATCCAATGGGAATCATGGGTGTCTCTATCTTTACTTATCTATATGTAGACATACTTCCTTGAAATAAAAAAAAAATGGGTTGCTTTGTTTGCTACAGTTGGAGGAGGACAAAGAACACTTAAATTCCTCCTCAGAGGGGCACAAAAGTTTCTCGCTAGATGTGAATATCAATTTGCTTCTTATTTCTATTTCAGCAGCTGAATACCAGTTACAAAAGAAATTCCTTCTGTTTATCTAAATTAATCCCCACAAATGAAGAAACATCTAGACTGCTAGAATATCACAAATGAGAAAAATCACTTTGAAAGCCCAAATTCATAATGGACTTCAAACTTCCAAACTTTTAGTATCAAGACTTTCCAGTGGCTAATAAGTTTCTCACCTTCAAAAAGAAAGCAGTGATATTGAAATGTGAGGAAGAATTGAGGGTGTCTAGGGGAACATTTTGCAAGAATTCAGACATTTGAAGTTATTGTACTAGTATTACTATTATTGTGATAATAATAATTAACTGAAGCACATACCATGTTCTTATATATCTTATGTGCTTAAATACGTTTAACAGTGTGCTATTATATCTTAAAGAAGACCCTTCTTCACCAGAGACTTTTAAAAGGTACCAATTACTGTTAAAGCTTCCCCTTACATTTAAGTCACAACCATTTTCCATAAAAAGGACAATGACTACCATCAGTCATAAAGGTTACAGAACAGATGGAGCAGTTAGAAACAACACCTGCATGGCCGTGATCAGATCTCTTTGCCCTGGCCTCTCAGAAGGACTCTGGGAACTCAGCTTTCATTAAAAACAAGGCTAACAAAAACATGCACAGGGAAGTGCTTCGTGCTCTCACAGCTGTCAAGCAAAACTGGAATCACATGCAGGCAGTGTCTGCCAAACGGCTCTGAAACCAGAGAGGGTGTGAGCAGGAATCCTGGACAGAACTTCCTTAATCAGCACAATTTCCTAGCCCACACCATAGCTTCAAGTCTACCTCTTTGTTCTAGAATTTACTGGCTCATGCTTTACCTCTTCCTCTCCACCATCACAGTTAAAAAAGTTTACACCAACTCCTCCCTCCCACAGAGGAATACGTATACATAAATGTTGGCTGGAAAACGTATCAATTTATTAACAAATTTGTATCCCTTCCTTCCTTCTCAAAGAAAGTTCAAGACAGAATGCCTGGCCTATTTTATTTTATCTTCACAATAATCCTGTATGTCAGATTAGGTCCAGAGTTACACTGAAACCTTCATGGCTTAATGGTGATTTGAACTACTACATTCTATCTATTACACCACATGAGGTCCCCTAGCTTGCCTGATCTCCCATGGCAGTCATCAGATTGGGTGCACACATAGAAAATGTTAGGGGCCACCCATCCTCAGACTCCTCAAGTGCCGTTTAGATGTGTTTTATTTTTCATTATTTTGCAAAAAGAATGGAGCAGAACAGAAAGAGGAATGATGTTTGAATGACTTTCTGCAGCTCTGCCAATGAAGGCACTGAAGGTAAATCTACTGATTTCTAGAAAGCTGCTGAAATGGAATGCATGGGCTAGCCCTATATTGTATGAGAACAAAATCATCTAACAGGCCTAAACTAATCCTGATTTCAGAATCTGAGTGCAAGTCAAATAACAGGCCAGCAGCATATTTCACTACATACTCTTCAGTCTGTAGAAACATCTATCTTGAAGATGTATACCGGTAATTTGTGTTGCTTGTCTCAGTTATCACATTTCTGTCTTGAGTAGCTATCTATCACAAACAACAATCTTAATGTCCATATGGAACCTGTTTTATATTAAGACTGACACTGTTTGCCAAACTTTCACCATAGCAAGAATTGCTTGTCTTAAAAAAAAAAATAGTCAAATCACTGCTACTGCAACTATACTCCCTCCAAGCCCTTAATGTAGCTTAATTTTTCTACCCCTTCCTGAAGTAGATTCCACTGTAAGCATAAAAATAACATTAAGAGGAACTTTTCTTTGTTTCAGAGCAAGGTTTCATCTGACCCTATATCTTGTTTGCAACAGTGGTCAACAAGATGCTTCCAGAAAGCTTAAAAACTTAATATGGAGACAATAACATTTCCCTGCATCTGGTATACAGCTTCTGAACACAGAGGTTCCATTTAGCTAGCATGGCTACTATGTACTGATAGAAAGTTATCCTACACTAATTGGATTTGACTTAACAATCTTCCACCCCAATGCCCCACATATAGTTTACAGAAGATGAATTACAAAACACAATTTGTATCTTTTTTTTTTGCTATATAAAACACAGACATTCCCACACAGTATGTGTATGTGCTTTCAAGTTGCCTGTCAACTTATGATGACCCCATGAATTTCACACTGTTTTCTTAGTCAGACAATACTCAGGAGTGGTTTTGCCAGTTCTTCCCTTAAATTACCAAACATTTTCTATACCAATGCCGTTTCATGAGCAAAGAACAAACCCACTCACAATACATGGATGATATAGAGTCAATTCATACTTTTTCAAAATCTTTTTTCCACCCTCTTTCTTAATGTCCATTTAACATCAATTTTTCATAAAGAGTGTATTTTACGCCAACTGAGAATTTTAACCCTTATATGCCAGGATGGAAGAAACCAAAATGATGTACTCTGGTTGTCAAAAAACAAGCCCCACTAGAAGCAGAGGAGGAAATAAGGCGTAGCACATTAAACTTAATTTTGACCCTAACAATAATACTAACTTTCAATATATTGGAATTCTCATTGGGGTCAGAAAATAAGGAAAGATACCCTCAACTTAATAAATTTTCTGTAGCTTTACACAAGCTATATATGTCTCAGAACAAGAAAGTGTAAGATTTTGTGAGACAGAACTGAACATACATTGTTTAACTTCATGGGCTGGAATAAGCAATTCTCACTGCAGCTGAGGGCTTATTTACACTAGCCAGGATACACTGGTGACTGTGGAGCTAGCCCATTCCCCCCCCCCCTCCATTACTTGAAGAAAATGAGCTAGAGTCCAAACAGCCCATTGCTGAAGCCACCACCACCATTTTCTCTGTTAACATGGAAGCCAGGTAGGAATCCCACGTGTGACTGCAGGCCCCCTGCATGTGACCAGCCTTAGTCACATGACAAGGGACTGGAACATTGGAACTTACTGTGAAGGTTCCTTTTCAGCAGCAGTGGGGAGGGAGTTCTTCCATGGGTATTGGCTCCGCCTCTGACCAATCACAGGCAGGATATCCTATTACAGAAAAAGAAACAACCAACCCCCTCAGAGGTGGAGCCAACCCAGCCTCCCCAGGGACAGTTACACAGCTCCAGAAAGAACACAATGCAAAAACAAAGACAAGGAATTATCTAAATACTGAAACATCCCTATAAACTATGATTCCCAATTTACCCCCCTTTCCTACTTACTTACTTTCTTTCTTTCTTTCTTTCTTTTTTTTTTTTGAGGGTGGGTAAGGACTCCCTCCCCACTGCTGCTGAAAAGGAACCTTCACAGTAAGTTCCAATGTTCCGTTTTCCAGCAGTGTGGGGAGGGAATCCTTCCATGGGAGGTACAAAAGCGGTCCAAAACGGGTGGGAAATCCAATTACTTAAGTTCCTAACTATATTATCTTTTCTTTATCTATTTTTTTAAATTGAATTATCTGCTGCAACACTCTTCTATCAAAGGCTGCATCGGATGATGCGTAAGCATCAATCCTGTAATGTCTAGAAAACGTTGAAACTGCCGACCAAGTCGCTGCTCTACAAATCTCCAGAATCGATTGGCAACTTCCCAAGGCCGCAGATGTGGAAGCACTACGCGTCGAATGTGCCTGAACCCCCTCCAGCACTGGCAACTTACTGACATAAGCCTGCTCAATACAGCACCTTAACCAACGCGCAATCGTTGAGGAGGAAACCTTCTTCCCTTTGAAACGACCTGAGTAGGCTACAAAAAGGGCGTCTGATTTCCGAAACCTTTCTGTCCTCTGAAGATACACCTTCAGAGCCCTCCTGACATCTAAACAGTGCCACAACTTCTCTACCTCGGTTCCTGGATGCGGGCAGAAGGATGGTAACACCAAATCCTGAGACCTGTGAAAAATTGAATTTACCTTGGGTACAAAGGACGGGTCCACTCTCAAGGTAACTGAATCCTTAGTAAAAACACACAGTTCCCGCCTTATTGACAAGGCGCTGATTTTAGAAACCCGCCTAGCTGATGTAATGGCCACTAAAAATGCTACCTTCCAAGACAGAAAATTCAAATCCACCTTCTTAAGAGGTTTGAAGGGACTCTGCGTCAATGCCTTCAATACCACATTCAATTTCCAAGAAGGGAACCTGTGACTCACAGGTGGCCGTAAGGACGCCACCCCCTTCAAAAAACTTCGCACATGCGGGTGTGAAGCCAAAGGCTTTCCACCGAGTCCCCTTAGGATGGACCCCAAAGCTGCCACATGTCTCTTCAATGTATTTGTCGCCAAACCTTTCTTCAAACCCGACTGAAGAAAGGCCAAAACTGAACCTACCGAAGCCTTTAAGGGCTTGATCCCTCTGCTACGACACCATCTGCAGAAAGATCTCCAAGTGACCTCATAAAGGCAAATGGTCGAGGGGCGTCTAGCCGCTAACAGGGTTTCGACCACCTCCGAATCATACCCCTTTTCTAGCAGCCTTGACCGCTCAACCTCCAGGTGTGGAGTCGTAACCAGCCCAGATCCGGATGTAGCAGCCCTTTCTGCGTCAGTAGATCCTGCCAAGGAGGAAGAGGCCACGGTTCCCGCACCTGTAGATGGATCAGATCCGGAAACCAAGGTTTTCTTGGCCACCTTGGTGCCACCAGAATGACCTCTGCTTTTTCCTTTTTTATTTTTCGCAACACCTTTGCCAGAAGTGCTGTTGGTGGAAAGGCGTAACACAATTCCTGAGGCCACTCCATGGTCAATGCATCGAATGCCCAGGCCCCCGGAGTCCAAAACCTGGACACATATCGAGGAACCTTGTGATTCTCTTCTGACGCAAAGAGATCCACCAGCGTTTCTCCGAAGCGGAACACAATCATCTGGAACACCAAGCTGTTGAGGCTACACTCGCTGTGCCCCAGCGTGTGTCTGCTCAACCAATCGGCCTGGCAGTTCAGTTTCCCTTGCAGGTATCCCCTTTTATCGACAGCAGATTCTCCTCTGCCCAGCTGAACATCTCCTTTGACTCCTGCATGAGGGACCACAATCGAGTCCCTCCCTGCTTGTTTATGTGAGATCTGGATGATATGTTGTCCGCCCTGATCAGAATATGTCTGCCCCTTACCAAGTGAGAGAACTCGGTCAGAGCCAGTCTCGCGGTGCGTAACTCCAGCAGGTTTATGCTGAGTTCCTGCTCCTGCGGGGACCATACCCCCTGTGTCATCTGATCCTGGCAATGGGCTCCCCAGCCTAGCAGGGATGCGTCTGATGTCACGATCACCTGGTGCGGCTCCGCTATCGGCAAGCCTTCCTTCAGCTTGTCCGACAGCCACCAATTCAATGAAAGCTTCACCTCCGGTGGAACCTTCAGGAGTCTGCATGCCCTTCTGGCAATGAGGTCCTGGAAGGGAAGCAGGAACCATTGAAGGTCCCTGAGGTGGAACCTTGCCCACAGAACAGAGTCTATGCAAGCTATCATCAGCCCCAGTAACCTTGCTAGAGACATTAGAGGTATCTTGGGCTGATTCAGAACCAGTTCCACTAACTCCCTGATCTTCACCCTTCTGTCCTCTGGGAGAAAGACCCGATAAGTCTCCGTGTCCAACACGTTCCCCAGATGCTGCAGCCTCCGAACTGGCTCCAGATGACTCTTCTCCCTGTTCGCTATGAAACCATGGGCCTCCAGACACTGGATCGTCCTGTTTACATCCTGTGCTGCTCTCTCGCGTGAAGGGACCCTGATCAGGATATCATTGAGGTACGGAAAAAGGTGCACCCCCTGAGCCCGTAGGTGTGATATCAATGCTATCAGAACCTTGGTGAACACTCTGGGAGATGATGATAGGCCAAATGGAAGAGCCCGGTACTGATAGTGACTCTTCCTGAATGCGAAACGAAGGAATCGTCTGTGGGCCGGATGAATCATAATGTGGAGATATGCTTCATGTAGATCCAGAGATGCCAGGTAATCGCCTTCCTGTATCCCCTCCAGGATTGACCGCAGTGTCTCCATTCGAAACTTGCGCTTCGCCACTCACTGGTTGACGCCGTGCAAGTTTAGAATAGCCCTCCAATCCTTGTTCTTCTTGGGAACCAGAAAGAGTAGGGAGTATGTCCCGGAGAACCTCTCGGACACAGGGACCTCTTCTATTGCTTGAATCTGTAGCAAATGCTTAATGGCTGTCTCCATCCACTGTTGTTTCTCTAATGTCATGGTCATGCACGACTGCACAAAGTGTGAGGGCGGTTTTTCTATGAAATCTATTGTATAACCCAGCCTGACCGTTCTGAGAACCCAGGCATCTGAGGAGGTAGCTCCCCAAATCCCGGCAAAGTTGGCCAGTCTGCCACCCACTGGCATCATCCCATAGTCATGCTGATTGGCCGCCCTTGCCCCCCTGCTTGGGGTTCTGGGCGGGAGTTGGTTTGCTTGATTGGTTGGGTCTGTTTCTGTAGAAGGGCTGGCCTTTTGAGAAACCCCAGTTGGGCCGAGATTGTCTATAGTCTCTCTGGTTGTTAGGCCTGAAGCCTCGAAAATCCCGAAAATTTGAGCGAAAAGGCCTGCGATCCTCCTTCTTGGGAAGAGAAGGCAAGGCCTTCTTCTTGTCCTTCGTTTCTACCAATACCTCCTCTAAGGTCTCGCCAAACAATTTTCCTCCCTTAAAATTACAAGAAGTCAGATTCGCCTTCGCCTTGCTGTCAGCGGTCCAGTTCCTAAGCCAAAGCTGTCTCCTAGCTGCCACCTTTGCTCCCATGGCTCTAGACGCAAAACACAAGGCGTCAAGACTGGCATCTGCTAAAAAGACAGATGCCTTGGCTATCTTATTCATGCTCTGGTGGTATTTAACCTCATCATCTGGAACATTGGCCAACATGTCCTTTGACCATCTAATTATTGCTCTGGAAAAAATAGAGGCTGCTGCTGTGGCCCTGATGACCAAGGCCGAAGCCTCGTGGGCCCTACGTAAGAAATTGTCAATGCGTTTATCATCTGGCGCCTTCAAATGTTCATCACCATTCCGTGGGAAAAGCGATCCAGAGACCAACCCGGCCACCAGAGCGTCGATGGCCGGCAGCTTAATCAGGTCCATAACATCCTCTGCTAGGCAATATAATTGCTTAACATAGGTAGGGGTGGTCCTGGAAACCCCTGGATGGGCCCACTCCCATAACATGGCATCCCTTAAGATTTCCGGGAAGGGTAACACATTGCCTGCCCCTTTCCCCGAGGGTCTCAGCTCTGGAAGCCTCTGTTTGTTGCCCCCCGATGGTGTATCAGGGACCTCCAGGTCCAAGGCCCTCAAGGCCTTTTTTCTTAGTAGGGAGAAGGAAGCCGCCTCAAACAATCTAGGGGCGATGTGCTCCTCCCCATCGTCCCCCTCCCCCTCCGATGAAAGCTCCCCTTCCTCCCTAGGGGATGCCTCATCCTGATCCTCCCTGGCCCCCTCATCCCAGTCAGGGTCCTGGAGGTGTTTAGTCTTCTTGGTCCTCTTTCGCGGGGGATCATCCTCCCCCTCTTTTGGAGGCTCGGAAACTGCCGCGCGGCTTGTCTGCGGCCGCTGGAGCTCCTGTGAGATGGACTCCGCGGCGCGCTTGCGCCCTTTGTCCTTGACCACGGTTGCCCTGTCGGGCGATGGCCTGGAATGGTCTCCCCCCCCCAAAATGGAGCGCGTCCCTTTCCCCACGGGCTTCCCGACGCTCGCCCCTGCCGCCAGCATCTGGCGCGCCACCAGCGCGAGCCACTCCGTCAGCTGGGGCGGCAGGGTCTCACCTCCCAGGATGAGCGGGGGTAGGTCCTCCTCGTCGGTGCTGTCCTCCTCCTCGGATCTGGGTCGCTTGGGCACCCCCGCCAGGGTCCCACGGGGTCCGCCTCCTTAACGGAGGCCCCATCGCGCTCCGGCAGCGTCTGGTCCGCTGCTGCCAGGCTCAATGTGAGCCCTGTTAAAGGGTCACGGAGCCCCCTATCCTCCGTCTGGGAGTCGACCCCAGCAGGATCCGAGGCCGAATCCTCCTCTTCAGAGGAGAGATCACCTGCCCGCACGTGCTTGTGCAAGTGGGCTGCCATGCTAGATCCTTTGTTTGTAAGGTAAGCCTGGAGCACAAAGGAATCCGTGCCTGCTCCTGCACGAGGCAGAACGTAACTGGGGAGGCTGGGTTGGCTCCACCTCCGAGGGGGTTGGTTGTTTCTTTTTCTGTAATAGGATATCCTGCCTGTGATTGGTTGGAGGCGGAGCCAATACCCATGGAAGGATTCCCTCCCCACGCTGCTGGAAAACACTTGGCTTCCAGAAGGGCCAGAGACATGGTGGTGGCAGCAAGAAGCAGAATGCCAGTGGTAAACTGGGTATTTTTTCCCAAAATGTTTTATTGGGCCCTATCCTGGCTTGTCCCTGTTCCAGCCCAGTATCTGCCCCCGGGGGGGGGTCATTTGGACTGCCTGGGGGCAGACTGGGTTACATGACCTACACCGTTGGCAGAGCTCCAGAACAGGGGCACGCCAGGGCATTTAGCCCATGTAGATAAACCCTCAAATGCCTACTGTTAGTTTTACTGTTTGCAGACAAGACTATGTAATTTTTCAGTATTAAAGTTAGAGCTCGTAAAGTTCTCTTTGGTAAGTATTGTGCTGTATCCAAAATAAGCTTTCAACACCATTACTATTACAACCAAAATTTTAATCTGCATTACAAATAGACCTCTAGTAGTTTCATGATAACTCAACTAAGTGCAGGCTCCAAAAAAATTCCATAGTACAGTGCTCAAACCTTTCCAGGCACATTAGTATGTAAGGGCAAAACTGTACGCAGCATTATATGTCCCATAAATACACAGGGTTCACAAAGTATTCACCCTCTGTAACTGCAAAGTAGGAGCAAGTCACATCTCATCTAACACAGGTGGAATTAGCTAACAAATGAAGGCCTGTTACACAGAATCAGATCCTCCCCCCATCTAGTTTTGTATGACCTACTTTGGTTTGCACACCAACTCTCCAGGGCCTCACAGGCAAAGGTCTTTTCCAGCTCAACCTATCAAAGATTATTTTAAGTATTTTATACAGAGATGCCATAGACTGAATTGGGGACCTTGTGGATGTGCAAAGTGTAGTCTATGACTGCCTCCACAACAAAAAATGAATGGAGCTCTGCCTGCTATTTGTAATCCTACCTTGCCTGAAAACTCTGACTTGGTATTGTACGTGCAACTGCATCATACAATATAGACAAAGATTTTGACAAAATATCTTTTGAGTTCTTCAATGTGTTTTATAATGCCCACACAGGTCACTCACCAAAACATAGCGTTACTGATTCTCTAAAACCAAACCACATTTGTACTAATTTAACCTGCATAAAACTTCCCCTTTCATATCACCCAGACATGCTGCTTGTTTGCTGACACAAATAACACTTGATGGTAAAAAGTTCAAAAATCCATTTAGCCCTATTTTAAAACTACAAATTCTACACTGGTTCATATACTGTAAATCCCCTGCCTCTCTCTGTCTTCCCATGCTTCCTCCTTTGAAAATCTTTTCATACTACAGTACTTCCTTTCTTATTGTGTTTGTTCCTTGTTGTCATTCCCAAATATTCCTTTATTTAGCCACTCTGTTTCCATGCTGACAAAACCTCACTTCCCAATGTTGGAAGCCTACAAGCAAGGCCTTATTGGTGATACAGTGCCCAACACATTTTAGATGTTTTTAGAAATGTTAAATGAGTAAGATCACACCATGGTGATATCTACTGTTGAGCCAGTAAGATGTAGGCTTAGAAAAAAGAACTACCCAGACATCATCTCCTTCCTAAATATGAACAGCACAGTATGATTTCAAGAACTGTTTAAACTGGAGAGATGCAATACAGTTGTCCCTCCGTATCCACGGATTTGGTATCCATGGATTTAAGTATTCACGGTTTGAAAATATTCTTAAATAAATAATAATCCAAAAAGCAAACCTTAATTTTGCCATCTTATATAAGGGACACCATTTTGCTATGCCATTGCATATAATGGGACTTGAGTGTTCACAGATTTTGGTATCCATGGAGGGCCCTGGAACCAAACCCCAGCAAATATGAAGGGACAGCTGCACTCATTTTTAAAGGATTTCCCTCCTTTCTCAATTTCCTCAAATCTCATTCACCTGCCTTGTAAGAGAAAATAACTTTCTTCTACAGGTATTTCTTTTTAGAGTCACAGATCTGTTTATGACATTACTGTATTTGTGACTCTACCATGGCAACTACTGGCATCCCAAGTTAAACTGCAGGAACACAAAATGCATAAAATAAAACTGCTTCAACCAAGAAGGGAGAGGGGGGGAGGACTCCCATTTTTATTTTTAAGTAATTAAACTCTCTGGGTCTTTTCTGAACGCACCAAATCCCCCTGAAAGTACTTCAAGGAAGGAAAAAAAACCAACTGGAACTTTATAGAAGCACATACTTTAAGCACTACAGGAGTCATAGTGCACTCCTTTACATCTACTGACAGGTCAGCTTCATATTTAATATAACTTACTTCCGAAGGAAGTGTAAATATGACTGCAGTCAAAATGGTGAAACAATTCCTTAATTCCCCTAGGACTTATGCTTGTTTTCAAAAAAGAGTAACTGAAACCACTCTGCTTCTTGCATTTTCACAGAATCATATAATCTTAAGAGTTAGAAGAGACTCCAGAGCCACCTCGTCTAACTTCCTGCCATGCAGGAACGCACAACTGAAGCTCTCCTGAATCCAACCTGTTTAAAGACCTCTAAAGGAGATTCCACCACCTGCTGAGGCAGTCCATTCCACTGTCAGACAGCTCTCACAGTAAAGAAGTTTAAGTGGAATCCCTTTTCTAGTCTCCGGAGCAGCAGAAAACAAACCTGCTCCATATTCTACATGACATCCCTTCAGATAGTCAAAGACAGATATCATGTCACCTCTTAGTCTTCTCCAACCTGAAGACACCCAGTTCCCTAAGTTGTTCCTCATAAGGCTTGGTTTCCAGAACTTTGATCATCTTGGTCACCCTTTCTCTGGATACATTCCAGCTTGTCAACAACATTTTTGGTTTATATGTTTTATCTTTAGAAATCCATGCTGTTATTTCCCCTTTGATGATATACTTTAGAATTCCTGCCTTCCTGAACATAATATGAATCATGATCCCCAGAATATACACAGGGAGGAGTCTTTTCATCATTAACAACAGATAAAAAGCAAGAACCTGAGAAATCTCTATATGACCTAGACTAGAAAGGATGCAACTGTTATCTATTTTAACATACATTCTGTTAGGTTCCATTTTTATAATAATTTTTTTTGATAACTGTAGCCACCCTTGTGGAGACGCAACATTCAGACAGACCCTTATGTACTTAAATTCCAAAGTATTGAAGCCAAAACAGATCAGCAGATTTTGTTAAGGAACTCAGTTGTATTCTTTTGGCCTACATGTTGAATGTTAAATGGCTAGGATGAACCTGAAGATGTCTACATATGGACTACTGATGCTATTCTAGACTGAGCCAGTGAACGGGCAAACCAGATGGCCTGGACGGAAAGGAGGTGAGTATTGCCCACTCTTCCTCACTGAGAGTTACCCTAGACAACCTTTCCCAACTTTGGTTCCCAGATATTTTGTTGAACTGTAACTCCCATCAGTCCTAGCCAGCATGTTCAATTATGAGGGATCTGGGAGATGCAGTCCAATATCTGGGTATCCAAGGTTGGGAAAGGCTGCCCTGTGCTAAGCACTGTTTCTGACCAATATTTAGACCTTGAGTAGACTAGCTGGTACTCTCTGGTTGCTTTTGACTGCAATCTTCGTAAGTTCCAGTCAAGATTGCAAATATTTATGGGAATTGCAGTCTAAAACATAGGTCTCCACTCCAGGTTGCCAATCCCTGCCTCAAGTAGTCACAAACTGAGGTAGAATATTTTAAAGGAATAGTTATGTGCTTTTAAAAAGAACAATATCATTTTAATTGGTAGAACGTATAAAGCTTTACTTATTTAATTGGGAACTCATTTCTATCAATCAAGAGTTAGTTTTAATCAATGGAATTGCAACTTAAGGCACATACTTATTTTTTTTAAAGTATTTTTGATAATGGAATGTCACTATAATATGGAATGGCATACAAAACATTAAAAATGTTCTTTCCTTCTAATAATGAGTATTAAAAAGTAAACTATATAATATTTTCTTCACTATCTCACATAGTTACTTATAAGAGGTCTTGAAAATATGCAGTTACTTATCTGAATAAATTAGTAAGTCAGTTAAAAGGCAAATGATTAATCAGCTAAAATATTAATTTGTTGACAGCTCAAGTTTGAAGCATAAGAAAAATTACACAGTGACAGCACTATGATAAATGTAATGATATTCCTTGTGTTGACTGTCCATACCATCCACAA
Source organism: Gambelia wislizenii (assembly GCA_030847615.1). Classification (NCBI taxonomy): domain Eukaryota; kingdom Metazoa; phylum Chordata; class Lepidosauria; order Squamata; family Crotaphytidae; genus Gambelia; species Gambelia wislizenii. Next base: position 429,320,619 of record JAUMIR010000002.1, on the reverse strand, counting down.
GGAAGTGAAAACTAAATTTTACAAGCTGGATCATCATGAAAGGCATGCTCTGAAAAAACAGGCAGTTTGTTAGAATCAACAGCAGGAAGTAGAGATTGGATGAAAACAGACCTTGGCTAGGCAAACATTTAAAGACATTTATTCCCTTCTTAAATTCTCGCACTATGACAATATTTTGTCTTTTATTTTTGGTCCGATTTAAGATAAGTGAATATCTACCAAATCAAAAGCCACAGTAGCATAATTTCATTTAAATGAGCTTAAAATCCAGAAAGTTGAGTGGAAAGCCTATTATTGTATTTGCAAACTCAACTACTCTGCTTCAGCTCTTCATGTTTCATGGGTCACACCACCCCAGAGCCTTTCCACCAACTTTAGATTACTGTTTTCCCAGACCAAAAAGATGAGGAAAATATCCTCAAAAAGAAGTAGGGGTGGCAAAAAATAATCACACAGCTGATTGTATTGACTGAGAATGGAAGAAAAGACTGTCCTCTTCATACAACAGTGTTAACCATACTTATATGGAACTTGGGGACAGTTTAGATTGCCCTGTTTGTGCGTCAGGGACAAGAGAATTTTAACAAAAGAATAGCTGGGTCTTATCTTTACTTGTATTCGAATTTAAAATGTGAGTGTGTTTTGGTTTTTTGTGGGTTTTTTTGGGGTTATTTCTCATCAATCCTTTTGAGACTGCAGTGGCCAAGGGTTATGCCAGTCTCAGGGGAAAAAACCCTCTAGTGATAGATAAAGGTGGGTAATTTCTTACATTTGTTACTAGAGTTCTGTCATTCTAAGCTAATATTATCACCCACTGTTTACAGACCATTCTCCACACAGGTGTTGTCTCATGAGCTTGCCTAACTGAAAACCATATCTTCTCACGTGTACCTCTGCCTACATTGTGGCACAGCTGGGCCTCTGTGACACAAAGCATGCTGCAAGATGCATCAGATACCTCCTTTAAAAGAACTCTCAAAACTACAGAACTGAAAACATCTCACCATCAATCCTTTTGTCGAAGGAGGAAACCAACCTTATTAGAAGCAGAGGTGGGAATCATGTTGTTGGGCTGCAACTTGCAGCAGACACAGCCAGCATGGCCAATGATGAGGAATGCTGAGATCTGTGGCCCAACATCTGAACAGTCAGATGATTCCCACGCCTGTCATTAAGCCATGAATCCTAAACCACATCCATTATGGTACCATCTCATGTGACACTACCACACTTTTTTTTTATTGGTACAACAAAGGCTAAGCTGTAACTTGCACATGGCTAAATGGAGTGTGAACTCGGGGCTTTCAAGTTCAAATCTAATATTCTAAACACTAACATCATACTAATTTTCCAGCTGGACAATATTTCAAAATATTCTCTTTCAGCCACCCCTAAATTGATGCCCTCCAGATGCTACTGGCCCTCATGCCTGGGAAGGGCAGGAACTGCAGCCTATTACACCTGGAGGCACAAGACTGGGGAGTCTCTCTATTCTGTGCACTTTACTCAGGGACTGAGTCCACCAATGATCCCAACCCAAATTCTTCCTAATCTGGTTCTCCTGCTCAAGTAATGGGTGTCCTCTCCAAAGTTCAAGACAAACTGTTTCATTGCTTATCTACCTCTACTTGAGAGCTTTTTCCTAACATCCAATTTAAATTCACCTCACAAGGCCCCCTCTAGCCTCTGCAGGAATGAAATCTCTCACATGGCTCAAGTGGAAAACATATTTTATTTTACCAGACTGATCTTACTGAAAAGTCTCTAATTCTACTTCTTTCTCTCTGAGTAATTTAACCATTACCTGGGGCAATAGCTTGGTACCCAAAATTCCTTCTAAATTTTTGTTCTTACTTAACACTAAACAGGTCCTATAGAATATTACCAATTATTTTTCTCAACTCTTGTTGTCTGCCACCAAAATCTCTTCTACGGAATATGCCCAGGCCTGCCCAGATGCCTCCTGCTTGAAAATAATAAATACCTGCCACCTCCAAATCCAAACTCCAGTACAGTCTCTCTTCCTTTCCAGGGCACAAAATAGTACAGCCCCTCCCATTTTCAGGGCATCATCACCATCATCCACACCCTCTACGACCTCACTGCTTTGCCTTGAGTTCCTTTCCATCCCCTGCCCAACCAGGCAGGCCATCCAGCCATCTGCAGCTAATCACTTCCCCGCTTCCACAGGCCTGACAAACCTTCCCCAGTTACTAGTTCCATCCAGAGGGACTCCGTTTGTTAAACTGGCATTTATCAGATCCGGACTTAGTAGGCCCACTGTTTCTTTTTACCCATCTAGACTCTCCACCAAACCCTCTCCACAACCAGGAAACCCTAGCAACCCCAATTTAGGCCAAAGTTCCTACTAATCCTGATGCAATTTTCCAAAGTCCAAATCCCTCCTAACACCACCATACCTTCCTTTACTCTATTGGGGGGGGCGGGGGGGGAGACACCAACCAGCACAGCTACTAACTACTCTCCTTTCCTTTCCTGGATTTCACCTTATTCCCAGGTGGTCGGTCACCTGTGCACCCCATCCAGCAAATCCAGACACCTCCCACCATATTTTTTTCACATATCCATCATAATTCAGGGAACCAAATTGCTTCGGAAGAAAATCTCATTGTGTTCACTCTGGGGCCAAATGGCATGGCTCCTTCCTACTGAGTCCTGGGATTTGTCCTTTTACAAGGTTTTTAGCCTTCTCTGCCAAAGACTGCTAGTGCCTCACCAAAATACAAACCCCAAGATTCCATAGCCATGGCAAATAATCCAGTTTCAAACTGAGTCCTTTGGATTTGGAGTCTTATTCCATTCCCAAACCTCTTTAAAAGTGTCCACTAGAGGAGAGCAGCCTCACATCCACACTACACAAATAATCCAGGATTATTTGTCATGGCTCCTTCCTATGGAATCCTGGGATTGGTAGTTTGGCGAGGCACCAGAACTCTTTGGCAGAGAAGGCTAAAAGACCTTGTAAAACTACAAACCCCAGAATCCCAACAGGAAGGAGCCATGGCATATAACCCAGTTTCAAACTGTAGTGTGGATTAAGAGGCAGGGCGAATTTATATGTATGGTTTTGAGATAAAGAGATTAGGTTATACAGTTGTCCCTTCATATTCCCTGGGGTTTGGTTCCAGGACACACCCACCCACCGTGGATACCAAAATCCGTGAATACTCAAGTCCCATTATATGCAATGGCATAGCAAAATGGTGTCCCTTATATAAGATGGCAAAACCAAGGTTTGCTTTTTGGATTATTATTTCTTAAAAAAATATTTCCAAGCCATGATACTTAAATCCGTGGATACCAAATCTGTTGATACGAAGGGACAACTGTAGACCTTAACCTTCTCTTTACCAGGGACCTCCCGCCTCCTTTAAAATATCTTTTCAAATGGGATGATTTGTGTAGGTAATGTGGTCCCTTTGGTTTTGATGGCCGGATTTTTTAAAAAATCTGATACACTTTGTACTCACCCCCCCCCCAAAAGAACCAGGCCCACCCACCTACTTTTTGGGGGAGGACTATTCTATTTAGGGAAACCTTCCAACTTTCATTTTGCTTTTATGTCCATATGATGTGCATTAACTTACACTTTCATTGTATTGTTTAAATCCTGTTATAGTAATATTTTATTAATTTTATTTTTGGTTTTAGATTGTGTGCCATAGGCAGCTTTTTTTGTGTTTATTGTGGATTGTTGCTTTTCTTTTTTGTAAAGCGCTATGTAAAGCTTAGGGTGCTATAGAAATAAACCTAATAATAATAATAATAATAATAATAACAATTCCAACCCTCCCCACCCATCCCTTCAGGGTCTCCCTTAAAGAAACAACACCCCACCGCTGCCCCCTTTTTAACCACTCACCCTGCCGGCCCACAATCTCGGCCACATGCTCGGAGCTGGGCACCGGGACACACTCGGTGGTGTTGACGCTCTTCCTCCTCAGCAGCGCCGCCTGGTCCCCGTTCAAAGCCGGCCCGGTGGGGGGGATCCCGGCTGATGCTCCCGCCGCCACTCCTCCTCCTCCTCCTCCTCCGGGCGGCCCGTAGGCTTGGGAAAGCATCGCCGCCATCACCCCGGGGTGGACCACCTCGTCGCCGGGTCCATAGAGCGCCCCGCCTAAGCCCACCGCCTCCGGAGGAGCCTCGAAGGCCGAGTGAGGAGGAGGAGGAGGCGGCGGCGGCGGCAACAACACCGAGCCCAGGCCGGGGGGCAAGAGCGGGGGTGAGGCCGGGGGAGAAAAAGAAGGCGGCGGCGTCGGTAGCAGAAGCGAGGCCGGCCCTCCTCCTCCTCCCATTCCGTGCTCCAACAACTCTTCCTCCTCCTCCTCCTCGCCGCCTCCATCCTCCTCCTCCTCCTCCGCCGGCTCTTCCAAATGGAGGTCCAAGCCCTCCACTGCCTCCTCTTCTTCTTCCTCCTCCTCCGCCTCATGGAGGTGCCGCGAAGCCCCCGTCTCACCCTCCCGAAGGCCCAGGCAGGCCAAGCGCTCCCTCAGCAGCAGCGTGTCCGGCACCGAAAACGGCGGTGGCGGCTGAGGAGGCGGGTGGTGGTGATACTGGAGGAGGAGGCCCGGCGGCGGTGGCGGAGGCCTGGACGACAACAGCACCACCATCTCGGGCGGCTCCTCCTCCTGAGGCGACGGGGAAGCGCTGCCGCTCGGCATGGCCGGCGAAGGGAGCTCGGCGGCAGGAGGAGGAGGAGGAGACGACGGGGAGGAGGAGGAGGGCGGCGACCTGCTCCGGCTACTCAGCCCTTGGCGACATGTTGGTTCTCCCACAGCAGCAGCAGCAGCAGCAGCGACCACCGCCGCCTCTTTTTCTTCTTTTTCCTCCTTCTCCTCCTTTCCAGGCGTTGGAGGCGAGGCGGCCTGGTTGTTGTTGTTGCCGCCGCCGCCACGGCCCTCCCTCGCCTCAGCGCTTCTTTTGTTCCATGGCGGCGGCTGCGGCTGCTGGCCCTCCCCGGCGCCGGCTCCAGCCCCGGCCGCAGGAGGCGGCGGCGGCGGTGGTGATGGTGGCGGCGGCGGCCCAGGCAGCTCCAGCCCCGCCTCAAGCCGCTCCCCCAGCCGGGCGATTGGGTGGCTTGAGCAGCAACAGCCGGCGCTTGGGCCGGGCCCTGAGGGAGGCGGAGGAGGCGGCGAGGGAAGCGGCCACAGCGGTTGCTGCTGCTTTGGGGGCCGGGCCGCCGGGGAGAAGGGGACGGAGGGTGGAGGGAGGGCGGCGGAGGTGCAGCAGCCGGAGGAGCGGCGGCCTGAGGCGGCTGGCGGTGGTCGTGATAGTAGCGGAGGTGGCGGTGGCTCCTCTTCTCCCTCCTCCTCCTCCTTTGTGGTCCCCTCAGGCAGCAGCAGCAGTAGCATCCACACACATAGTCGGCGACCCTCCTCCCGCCGCCCGCCCCAATCTCGGCAGCCCGGAGGGAGGATTGTTGGGTTGGCCTGGAGGGTATTGTGACGGGGCGAGAGGGAAAAAAGAGGGGGAAACACACACACACACAACAAGGCGGCGAGGTGTGGGTGTGTGTGTGAGGGGAAAGCAAGGCCTTGGGTTCCTGTGTGGGGTCGGGTCAGGGTGTATAAAATGGCGGGGGGTGGAAGAAGGGAGGGGGAAAGTGTGGTGAAAAGAGTAGAAACCAGCGGATACAGCCACACACTACAATTAATCCAGTTTGAAACTGGATTATTTGCCATGGCTCCTTCCTTCCTTCCTTCCTGTTGAAATCATGCTGGTCTACCTTAGGCACCAAGATGTCTTGGATTGATCCTGGTGCTACTGAAAGTAAACATATCACCATGGGTTGCAGACTTCTCTTCCCCTGCCCGAACTTGTGAGCTTTTAACCACCACATGATTTTTAAAATATTACTCTGAAAGAGAGCCTCTCTATAGATACCTGGCCAAAAACTGAGATCTGTTGGTCCCTACTCCATGTCCTTGTACAGTTGTCCCTCCATATCCACGGATTTGGTATCCACAGATTTAAGTATTCACAGCTTGAAAATATTCTTTAAAAAATCATAATCCCAAAAGCAAACTCTTGATTTTGCCATCGTATAGAAGGGACACCATTTTGCTATGCCATTGCCAAAAACATCACCCAAGGAGACCTTCTGCTGTGCTTTCTGCAACCGGACTTGTTTATCTTGGATTGGCCTTTTTAGTCATCAGCACGCTTGCAGAAAGCGCGGGATGAGTCCTTCCTGAATCTTCGTTTGCGAAGAAAAGCCAGAGAGAGAGAGAGCATATAATGGGACTTGAGTATTCACGGATGTTGGTATCCACGGTGGGTGGGTGTGTCCTGGAACCAAACCCCAGTAAATATGAGGGGACAACTGTAGTTTGACAAGGTCTTTAAGTCTTCTCTGCCCAAGAGTGCAGGAGGGGGGGCTCACCAAGCTACAAATCCCAGGATTCCATAGGAAGGAAGGGCCCAAGGCAAATAATCCAGTTTCAAATGGGATAATTTATGTAGTGTGGATTTGGCCTCTAAATTATCACACTACACTGTTACAGTGCTGTTATTCCACTTTAACTGTCTCCTGTGGAATTCTGGGGTTTGTAGTTTAGGGAGGCCTAAGAGCTCTCTGGCTGGGAGTTCTCAATGGCCCTCCCTAAACTGCAAATCCCAGGGTTCCACAGAAGGCAGCCAGAGCAGTTAAAGTGGAGTAATAGCACTATAACAGTGTGGTGTGATAGGTCTTTATTAGATGCAGCCAAAACCGCGCCAGAAGGACGCGATGATAGCATCAACAGGCGAAGTTATCAGACAATGACGTTCAGCTGTCCCGGGGTGTATCACAAGTGTGAATAAGGCGTCACTTTTTAATTGACGGCTTAGCCTGTCAGTAAAAAAGTGATGCCTCATCTGCACCAGCACTATGCCCCCCGGAACAGCTGAACAATAAGGGCGTCTGATAATTTTGCCCTTTATGTTATCGTCATGTCCTAAATGATGTGGGTTTGTAGCAGTAAGTATCTCGTCTGATAAAGTCCATAATGTCCGTGATTAGAAAAGTGCGGGAAAGGTTTGAAGGCAGGCAGGAGAAAACTAGGGCAATTTTCTTAACATTTTTGTTACCGTGGCCCCCCTTTAAATATCTTTTGTTGCCCCAGACCCCTAAGACTTAACTGAAGATTTAAAAGTATAATAATAATACATGATAATAATAAGAATACAATTACACCATCCATTAAACCTTCCCTCAAAGGCACTGGAGAGGGAGAGAAGATTTTTCTCCTGCTTCTTGCTGCAAATTTGTGGCTGGAGTGGATTGAATGGCAATGCACAGGCCAAGCCAGCCAGCCAGCCTTTGCCTTGGCTTCTGTCACGCTGCCTCTCCACTGCAGGGAGGAGGTGGGCCAAGCAGTCTTCAAGCCTTCACAGACCTCCTGCGAGGACATCGCTGGCCCCTAGGGGTCCAGAGACTCCAGGTTAAGAACCACTGGTATAGACAATTAATCACTGAGAATATAGAGTGGGAAGTCAAGGAATGAATGATGCAAAATTGTGAAGGTGAAAGAATGGAGGAAGAAAATATGTGTATATGGGAAGATTTTTAGAGGGTAAAGTATGTGAGAGGGTAATAGAAGGTGAGGTGGAAAGAGGTGAAAGCTAAGAGATTAGGATGATTTAAAGAAAGGAAGGTATCAGAGGGATTGAAGAAGAGAAAGGAAGAAAGAAGGGGTGTTGAAATATGGAAGTGATTAGAGGGAATGTACGAAAGAGGTGTGTAAATTAGAGGCAAGAAGGGAGGTTTTTTGTTTTTTAAACTTTGGATTGTATAATTGAAGACTAATTGTAATGTGGAATATGAGAATGATGTATGATTACTGTATTACAATATTACATGTTTACTTCTTAATAAAAATATATATTTTTTAAAGATGAGCAAGAGAAAAAGGAAAGAAATGTGTTTGAAAGGGAGAAAAATGAGTGGGGAGAAACAACAAAATGAAAGATGAAAGCACCCTAAGAGGAAGAAGGCTAAGGGGGAAAAAACCTTCCAGGGGTTATTATTTTGAGACAGGCGGCTGAGCCCCAGTGCTTGTTTTTCCAGAGATCAAACTGATTGGCTTGGGCGTGGAAAGGTACAATAATAACACCGGTAAGAAATGCCTCAAGGGTGTCTCTAAGCATGAACAAAGCACATTCTGCCTTCATCCACTAACTCTGCTACCACAGCATTGCCAACCCATTCGTTACCAAGCATTTCCAGTTAAGGCTGGCCTTTATTCAGAAAATCTCAAGCTCCAATGCCTTTTGAAATAAATTACTCTCTTTTCTTTTTCTTTCTTTCTTTTCTTTTCTCCCCCCCCTTTTTTTTAAAAAAAAATCTATGATAGGCAGAGAAACCTGCCCTCCTTCCAGTCAACCAGAGCTGTTTGGAACAAGGAGGAGGTGTGTTTGTGTGTGTCACTTGGTGCAAATTAGCAGTGAAACCCACAAAAATTATTGGCCTACATTACTTAATAATCTTGTCTGGCATTTTATCTACTCAAGTGCCGTTTATATTCAAGCTATAGGGACCATTATCCGGGACCCTGTCTGACTTGCATGAGAAATTGTTCTGTGACAAACATTCTTTTTGAGTGGTTGTAACCATTGTATGTGTCACAGGGTAACCCTCTTTCATTCAAAGCTGTCAAAGTAAGGGAAAAAAGGCAGGAAGAAGGAATAGTACAGTACAGTATTTCCTTTACTGAATGGCATACTTTGATTTTGGCACAATGTAACCTTAAGGTAATGTGATAAGGCAATGTTTTTATTGTAACTGTTTTGTAATATTTTTGGCCTAAATACCCTAAAGGCACTAGATTCCGTCTGATCTTGCAAGCTAAGGAGGGTCCTCCAAGGAGTATCAAGTGCTGTAGGCTGTATTTCAGAGGACAACTGGCAAAGCCATCTCTTGAGTATTCTTTGCCTAAGGAAACCCCATGCCATAAGTTGCCGGGTGTTTTGAAAGCACATATACACACACGATAATGTTTATGAATTTGAATCATGGCTCACCCATGGAAACTTATTGGGTGACCATGATTGAGTCACACACTCTCTGCCTCAGAGGAGAGCAAAGGCAAAAGCCATCTGAACAACTCTGGCCAAGAAAACTCCATGATAGTGTTGCTGCAAGTTGGAAATAACTTGAAAGCACACAGCAGCAACAACAAATAGTTTTGGTATTTGTAATTGTTTGAAATGGTCAAACTTATTCAATAAATTGATCTGATCCGATATATTAGCCTTTCAACCTTTTTGGAAAAAGGCAGGGAAATCCTCTTCCAGAGTAACAAAACTTCTTACATTAGTGGGCTGGAAAACCTCTTGCTTGTCATGGATGAGCAGAAACTCTGTTTACAGGTTTAAATTAATTACCCTTATCATTATTCAGCTATGCTCTGTATTCTGCCAAGATTTGCTTTAAAATGGCAGACAGTGGTGTTTATAGATACATAATGTGGATGAAAGAGAGGCTCTGAAAATGGACTGGTGGTTGAAAGTGTGTGTGTGTGCATGCACGTGCACGCATGCATGTCTGTAGGAGTAATACCGTAAGTATTTGTATGATCTTGACTTGGAAGTAAAATCCTTTAAACCCTAAGGAGAGTTCTTCAGTTATAAAGAGATGCTTTGTTTATTTAGGCTTTAAACTGCTACAATGCAGCCTCTGGCCTGGTCTAGAAGAAGGAATAAAATGTGGATTGGTGTGAACCTATGCCAATTCGCAGCAGCTTTCATCTGTCTCAGTTATCTTTTTGCAAGGGTGTGCAAAGCTATCCATGTTTTCTGTTCACAGGAGGCATGCCAGCCAATCAAGATGGTGGGTGCGAGTGAATTACGGTTCAACGGCCCCGCCAAACAGTATTTAAAAAACCCACACATTGAATCCAAGGTGCGGAAGAGCTATCTTCCACTTAAAAAATGAAAAAAAGTAAAAAAAAGAAAGGCTGTTTCATCACCCCAGTGCACAATTGCTACAGCAAAAATCCAACATGGCGGTTCCAGGTGCTGCCTTCTTAGTAAACTCTGCCCCCAGTGTATGTCCAACCAATCAGCTATCCTCTTCAGGAATGCGCTGTGCTGTGATTTGGTTCTCCTAATGAGCGGGAGTGCGTATTTCCCTGCAGTTTTTAAAAAACTTGGGAGAAACCCCAAAGGCTTTCCCTTGTAGTTTCCCTGAATTTTGCTCCCCCTCGCTCCAAAAACAATGGAATGCTGCGGGATCCCATTTGGACACGTGATTCCCCTCGGATTCTATGAGGATTTATTTCACTGTCTGGACCAGCCCTCTCTTTCTTGCCAGTGTGCATATGTAAGATTACAACTTTATGTTCTGTACCAAAGCACTGGTTTTCAATACTTTGTTCTGGGGAGATTTGAGGCTCCTCAAAAGTGTAACAGGTTCTTGGAGATTATCAGTAATGGCAGGTGAGCATCCTTAAAACTTAAAGACAGTTTGATTACCACCAGTGATCTCCTGCAAGCAGTCGATATAATTCATATCTATGCCATATGCATCACAATAATATATCATTCATGCAGGACAACACTGAGGCTTCCCAAGGGTTCTGGGAACTTTAGTTCAAAAAAGTAACTTTTCAGGCTCGGTTCAAGGGCTTGTTGGCATCCCACATGTGTGGTATTTTTATATTCTATGGTAAGAATGTCTGGTCAAAATGGTACAAAATCAGATTTTATGGTCTTTGTACTGCTTTTTAATTATTTTTGTTGCTTGTTTATGTTGCTGATGTGGTTTTTAATGGATTGTTATTATTTCTTCTGTGCTCTTCTGTTGAAAATACTGCACTTTGAAAGCTGGGTTATAAAAATAAATGAATAAAAATAAACTGAGAAGGTGTCCTACCGTTGTCCCAGCAATGCATTGGGGAAACCAAGAGAGACATGGGTAGTGGAGACATCAGTAGTGGAGGAGTTAGGATAGAAAGGTGTGGGGAAATCACTACTCTTTAGGTTAAAAGACGTACAGGATAAAATTCCCATTCTGCACACAAGCATGAATCAAACCAGTGTGTCTGAGTGCTCTGCCAAGGAGTGCAAATTGAAAGTTAAAAATATGTAGGATTTAAGTTTATTCACATGATGACATGGAAGGAAGACTACATTTCTTTTGAAAAATCCACTGTTTCCCAAAACGTTATCCCTGGTTCTGTGTTTATATTGAGGCTCTGCCACAGCGTGACCATTCTAGTTCATTCCTTAGTGCAAAGTAGCATTATGTACTGGCCTCACTGATAGATTTTCAGAAGCCATTTTGTAATATGTTTTGTTGTGTGCCTTCAAGTTATTTCCAACATATGGTGACCCTAAGGCAACCCTATCACAGGGTTTTCTTGGCAAGATTTGTTCAGAGGAAGTTTGCCATTGCCATCCTCCGAGGCTGAGAGTATGTGACTTGCCCAAGATCACCCAGTGGGTTTTCATGTCCGAGCAGGGATTTGAACCCTGGTATCCAGAGTCATAGTCCAACGCTCAAACTAGTACACCAAACTGGCTCTCCATAGAATCATAGAATTGCAGAGTTGGAAGAGACCACGAGGGCCATCCAGTCCAACCCCCCTGCCACGCAGGAAATCTTGATCAAAGCATCCCTGACAGATGGCAATCCAGCCTCTGTTTAAAGGCCTCCAAGGAAGGAGACCCCACCACGCTCCGAGGGAGTGTGTTCCACTGCCGAACAGCTCTTACTGTCAAAAAGTTCCTCCTCATGTTGAGGTGGATGGACCATATGGTTAAATCTTCATATAATTGTGAAGTCGAAGGCTTTCACAGCCGGCATCCATAGATTTTCCTTGGGTTTTTTCCTGGCTGTGAGGCCGTGTTCTGAAAAAGTTTATTTCTGACGTTTTGCCTGCATCTGTGGCTGGCATCTTCAGAGAATGGTTGGGTAGGACCATGTATGTTGGACCCTGCAACACAGAAAACTCAAGCAAGACCCAACCAACAAAATCACCAGAAAAACAAATGCCTTGATCAAGAACTCGTCAATTCAGCCAATCATACACCAGAATCTATGCAGATCAGAGGCTCTTCCACCAAGACTGTACAGACTTACCAAGATCCACAAGGATTCCATTCCACTCTGACCCATAGTGAGTGCCATTGCATCCCCCACATATGACTTGGCCAAGTTTCTGGCCACACAATTACAAACTTACATAGGACAAACCCATCACTACATCAAAAACTCATCATACTTCATAGAAAAAATCAACAACATCAAATTGAAACCTGGAGACATACTGATCAGCTTTGATTTTGTCTCTTTGTTCACCAGAATCCCCATAATGGACACCATGGCACTCATCCAATAAATATTGCCAGAAGCCATCACAGCCCTGATCAAACACTGCCTCACTGCAAGCTACTTCCAGTGGGAGAACGAATTCTATGAACAGATAGATGGGGTAGCCATGGGCAGCCCTCTGAGCCCTGTGATAGCAAACTTTTACATGGGACATCTTGAAAAGCAAGCCCTGGAAACAGCACCAAAAAAGCCCACAACATGGTTCTGATATGTGGGCGACACTTTCACCATTTGGAGCCACGGAGAAGAAGATTTGGTCACATTTCTAAACCACCTGAACAGCATCCACCCAAATATCCAATTCACAATGGAAAAAGAAAAGGAAGGAACATTGCCATTCTTGGATGTCCTAGTCATCTGCAAACCAAACCAAGGTATACAGAAAACCCCATACATGGACAGATGCCTATACAAGAACTCCAATTGTCACCAGGACAAAAAAGAAGCACAATAAAAACATTGGTATACCGTGCAAAAGGATCTGCGAACCCCACTACCTGGAGGACAAACTGAAGCACCTAAACTGGGCCCTACAGGCTAATGGTTTTTCCAGATCAGACATCACAAGAGCAGCCAGACCCAGAAAAAACCACAAGAATGAAGAAAAACAGCCACCCAAAGGGAAGGTATTTTTACCATACATCAAAGGAGTCACAGACAGAATATTTATTTATTAGTTATTTATACCCCGCTCTTCAGCCACAAGGCTATCAGAGCAGCTTACAAATTGTTTTAAACAATAGCAATTTACACATCTACACTGCATTAAGCAGTTTCCAATATGTGTTAGAATAGGGAAACTGATGAGGAAACACAACCTCCAAACAACTACAGACCAACCAAGAAAATCCAAGAAATGCTACGCTCAGAGAGACCCTCTCACAGCTGCAGGAGTTTACCGCATACCATGCAGCTGCGGACAAGTTTACATAGGGATCACTAAACACAGTGTGCAAACATGAATCAAAAGAACACGAGAGACACTGCAGACTGGGCCAGCCAGAAAAATCAGCAGTAGCGGAACATGATATAAACCAACCTGGACACAAAATGTTATTTAAAATCACTGAAATTCTGGACCAGGCCAACAACTATCATGTCAGAATGCACAGAGAAGCTATTGAAATCCACAAACACCTGGACAACTTCAACAGGAAAGAAGAAACCCTAAAAGTAAACAAAATCTGGCTGCTAGTCCTGAAAAACACTAAAATCAGAACTCAACACATGCAAATGAACTTCACCCAGGGACAGGGTGCTTTCCAGCAGATAATGGACCATTAACCAACCATTAGCCAAACAGACACTTAATCCTGCTTGCCTATCTCCACCCAGAAACTAGCCATTCAAACACACAAATTTACATATCCTCCCCAACAGGGGCACACAGTATATAAACCCCACACACTCCTACCCAACCATTCTCTGAAGATGCCAGCCACAGATGCAGGCGAAAGATCAGAAATAAACTCTTCCAGAACACAGCCTCACAGCCTGGAAAAACGCCAAGGAAAATCTTTATATACCAGTAATTGTTTCACTGTGTACCAAAATTCTCAGTGTATACAGTGAGCTCTCGATATCCACCGCGGTTTGGTTCCAGGACCCTAAGTGGATAGCAAAGATGTGGATGATTAAGTCCCTATTAATAACTGGCATAAGGGAGGGGGATGAAAGAAAATGCAGCCTTGATTCTCTGCAGCCTTGATTCTCTTTGCTTCCCATTAAATTCTATGAGAGGAATTTAATGCAGGACGGTAGTAACGCTCTCCTTTATCCTTTTAGTTTAGTTGCTTCTTAACAGCAATGTGGCAGGACTCTAGACCAAAGCTTTTAAAACAATTACTCAATGTTTTTTTTTAAATGCAGTTTTCTATTGTAAAAAAATGTACAGTATCTACTTTGTGTTATCTATTCTCTCCCTCTCTTATCCTTTCATTCTTGCATAACATGCGGTTTTGAGCATGGTAGGTTTTTCCTACCTTAGAACAGGAGTGACCATGCTCCCAGCTGTGATCAAGAACCAGTACTGCTAAGTTACATTCTGAACTGGAGAGACAACAGGCTAGCTATGTGTGAATGCACTTTTCCAATCCCAATTTTGGCCCTGTTTATACGAAACTTTGTGATTCTTGCTGTAAAACATAACCATACGATGACCGGTCTGCAAAGCAAGTTATTTGTGTCAAATTCTCACAGGGATTTCAGTCATACCAGTACAACCTCTTTTTTTGCGGCCTGGGGGGGAGGGGGAATGATGGGTATTGGACCCCAGTGGGGAAGTCACTTCAATCATGGTAGTTTACACTGAGCACAATATTCTAGCAAGCAGGCTGTATTTTCAAGTAGGTGTAATTTACTGAGGTGTTATGAAAATGACACCAGATTCTGATTGCTCAAAATGAGGATTGCTAATGGGACCGGGATAGAAGGTACCAGAAACAATGTGGTTGAAAATAGTCCCCCCGTCATTTTCAGTTTGGCCTGGAGGATAATGATGCAAAGGGAGATGATATTAAACACAAAACCCTTTTACAGATGCTTGCAACTTGATTCCACGGCATAACGCAGACATTGCAAAACTCTGAATAATTTAGCGATTTACAGAGCAACTCATATTGGCACAAGCCCATTTATTTAACTTGGATTTCAGGTTTGGGGTGCTGATCTGTTTTTATCATTGAGGATGGAAGGACTACACCTTAGTATGTGCAGAAGAGATGTTTATTCAGTTAAATGTTTAAGTCTTCCAGTAACATTTTTTGCTCAATCTTCAGCTGCTGCATGTACAAAAATTATAGAAAGGAATTTTCTGGTTCATAGAAGACTGGCTCTTATTTAATCCTTTTTGTGCAGACAGATATTTTATAGGGGAATCCCAAGACAGTGACAACAGAGCCTAGAAAAAAATCTATCTGAAAGAATCTCTTTTAACCAGATGTTCTTGATTTTTCCAACCTTGAGAAAGAATATTCAGACTTTAGGTGATATAAACCAGTTATGATGACACAGTTATTGCCACTGCTATCAATCCATGTTTCCTGCATGCCTGAAATTCTGAAAATAAACCTTTGAGTCAACATGGCTGACATCCACAAATCACTTTAAAAGGCTTTAGTCCTATCAGTATCAATGGGACAGACTTACTCCTGTGCTCATAAACAATGGTCTAGAGATAGTGTTAAGTAATTGCTATATCAGCATTTGTGAAATGGGATGTTACAATGTTCCTGCAGGAAAGTACACCGTATCAAACATTAAGGACTGGTTTGTAAATTTGAGAATGTAGCTGTTTTTCCGTCTAAGGGACCGTTTACCCAGCAAAATAAATCCTCAAAGAATGTGACAAGAAGCCTGATAGTTCCCATGCATTTCGAAGCCACAGCACCCTTTTCAGAAGGAGGGGGTGCAAAAACCCCATAAGGCAGTATCAGCTTTTGCTAGTTTTTCTGACTTTTTTGATTATGTTCGTGAAAATGTGCATAATTGGTCATGGGAACTTACCATCCGTGTAAACTGGCATCGGCCTTTTCAAATTAGTGTGAGCAGAGCTGAATCCTGATTGGTTGGAGTGACCATTGTGCCTTCTCCGAATAGACAGAAGGGTTGGAGAGAGAAATTCACCAAGCCTGCCATTTCACCCTTCTTCTGCTTGCAGCCCACTTTGGGAAATCTGTTCTGAGCCCTTCTTGTCTGTTTCAAAGGAACGCTTTGGGGGTTGGGAAGACGATCGGGACTAGCCCCTACTTGGCTGGTGTGTGCGTGTGTATGTGTGTGCATTCGTGCCTGCGGCAACCAGCCGATCGCATGTTCGTCCTTTTGTTTGTTTGTCCTTCCCTTCAGTTGCCTTTATTTATGGCTTTAGAGGCATGGAAGACGATCAGGAATGGGGCTAGCCCTTGCTTGTGTGGTGTGTGTATGTGTGTGCGTGCGTACTGTAGCTTGCACCACCATGCTTTTGCTTGTTTGTGCTTTTCTTCACTCCTTTCTTTATTCAAGCCTTTCGGGGCAGGGGAAGACGGGGAAGTTGACAGATCGCTGTCGATCTTTTGTTTGTGCTTTTCTTCCCTCTCATTATTTATGGTCTCCATGACCCCCTCCTTGCTCCCTCCCCACCTCCTGCCTGGCTTTAATCATCTGGAGGTGATCCCCCCCCCACCTTTGCCTGTGTAAACTAAGGAAAACCGAAACTGGCTGCATCTTCCGAATAAGCCAGAATTCATGTGATTTATGCGCTCCTGATGAGAAAGAACGGTAATCCGGAATCTCGCGAACTTTTTCCTGTCATGGAACCGGCCCCTAAGTTTGTGAGTTGTACAGGAGTGAGTGGTTTGTTTTTTTTACATAAAGTAATAAAATGAAGCAGAATCACAGAATGGCTTGGATGTTGCCAGGAAATTGAGAATGAGAGAAATAAGTTGCCTGCATGCCTGAATAATACAAGGATGTAATTTTTTACTAATTTTCTTCTCAAAGGATTTAATCAGGAATTTTAGCAATTCTCACTGCAAGAAAGTATTTTAATACCGTGAAGTTTTTGATGACTATTCAGAATTTGGGACAGTTCTTTACAAAATTCGCATGTTGATTTTTTATTTTATTTTATTTTTGCATGGAGTAAGTCCCAAACTTATTCTCATAACTCCAGTTTTTTTCTCGTCAGAGTTTCTCAACACTCAAGAAACATGTCTCTAGACAGAGATGAATCATGAAAGGCAGACTTGTAACCCACTTTAAAGTGGGTTTTTCTTTCTGGAGGGACAGCAGAACGTGCATCATAATTTTTTATTTTAACAGTCATTGTTCAACTCACAACCACTTGATGTCTCAGAATGTGCAGGAATTGTCTGGGAAGATCCTAAGAAAGGGCAAACAAGAACTCTTGACAAAAGGACAAAACAATGATTACTAATTAAAAAAACAGGACAGCAAATTATCAAAAGTCAGTCCATTTAATGCTTTCCCCAGGGCTGGCTTTAGTATCTCTACTGTTCCTCTAGCACTGTAATGAGTTCTGGTTGTAAGTGCTAATAAATTTGGAACCCAAAGGGGCCACCAACAGAACAGGGTGGGGAAAGGTTTTCCCTTTCAGATGACGTTGATCCTGTTCTGTCCTGCATCCATCCTGCTCCCGTGACTGCTCCAGAACAATGTAATCACGATTTTTCATCGTGAATAGACCTCCCGTTCCGTTGCTATCACGCAATCACAGGTGTGCAAACAGGAGCCCCGTTCCTCTTCTGAAATGACAACCGTGGAGGGGAGGTCCGTTCCGAGCACTTCCTGGTACGATCTGGACATCCAGGTAAGTGGCACCCTTTATTTTACCCTCCTTGTTTGGATTGTGTGATTTAAAGTGTGTTTTTGTGCTTGGTGAACTGATTTTATGTTTGGGGGAGTTTTATTTTTAAATTTACTGCCTGGCCATTATCATGTGATAACGTTTCAGACGGCTGGTTGTAAAAGCAGCCTTACAATGGCTGCATTTGCAGCTGGCCACCAAGGGGAGGGGGAACCTATTCCTGCCGCGGAATTAAGGTAAGTGTGTGAAAGATTTATGTTATTCCATGGCAGAAACGGGAGAAAAGGTGGCGGGGCAGTAACGGGGCATTTGGGCCCCATGTGAAAATCTCCGTTGTCATTCTTCTGTTCCAGTCCCATGGGAGACACAGGTAAAACCACACCTTTTTGCTAACTGGAAAAATCCATTAGCAAAAAGACACAGTTTTACCTCTATCTCCCACAGGACTGGAATGGCAGAACACCAAATGAACTTTGGTGTGCGATAAGCTTCAAACATAGAGTTTTCTTCCCTCCACAGGTTGAAGTAGTACAGCCAAGAGAAGAAGACATAAAACTTAGACTTCCCCATCATATAAACTGGACTGAGTTACTTTCGCCACCACCGTTCCCTACTTTCTTGCTTCTGAATGAGGGGTCTTATTGATCAGGGGCCTTTCACACTGCACAGTTATGGCATTATGATTCTACTTGAGCAGCCATCCAGTAGAATCCTGGGGTTTACAGTATGGGGAGGCACTAGAGCTCTCTCATAGAGAATTCTAACTACCTTCTCTAAACTGTAAATCTATCTGACTCCTTTAAACAGAGGTATATCCTAAACATCTCGCCCCCCCCCGTCCCCAACTCAAACATTGCCCTTTTAACTGTCTCTAAAGCTAGGGTGAGAGAGCTAGTGTGGTGTAGTGGTTTCAGTGTTGAATTACAGCTCTGGAGACCAGGGTTCAAATCCCAGGTCAGCCATGAAAACCCACTGGGTAACCCTGGGCAAATCACACTCTCTTAGCCTCAAAGGACAGCAGTGGCAACCCCACTCTGAACAAATCTTGGCAAGAAAAACCCTGTGATAGCATCATCATAAGTCAGATATTACTTGAAGACATACACCACCACACCACAATGCTGGGGCTGGGATTTTATACCTAAATATGTTGCTTTTCTCCCTCTTTGTTATAAGGAGGAGGATCATTTAAAAATAGTGGTGGAAGAAACTTTCATAGGAAAATCCCTGCGTTATATCATATGGCTGCCTCAGCCAGACTATAAGTATTTCCAAAGCCAGGATTATGCGATTTGCCTCTGTAACTAGCCTTGGATGACCTGCTGTCCCCCCATTTATAAATCTTGGCAGATTTTTAACTTTTAAAATAATACTCAGCTGGGGGTACTAGGCTTTAATTGAGTCATCTGCATGGTTAATCAATTAAAGACTTAACTGAAGAATGTGAAAACATGCTGGCTAATTAGAAAAGCCATGAGCCCCATGGAACACTCTTGCAGCTATATTCTGACCAAATTTGCTTGGAAGTAGAACCAATTTCAGTGAATTTTATTTCTATATAAAATAACCTTGGGACTGCAGCCTAAAAACAGCATTTAGTGCTGCACTCAGAGGGCTTAAATTAGATCAGGGCTCCCCAGAAAGTTTATCCATAAACCATTTTCATGCCCAGGCTTGGGAACATCCAGTCTGTGGAAGAATTCAGTGTAAGTCAAAAGTTTGTATGCTGCCTTCCACATAAATACAGAAAATGCAAAAATCAGAGATCATCCAGCAGAACATATGTATGGAAGAGATACAGCCCAGGGTATTTGATTATTAAAATGCCTGACACTTTCACTGCTTTTTGAGGCCTTTTCCAGAGGGCTATTCCAAAGAAAACAGATGGCAAAAATTTCTGATACAATTATTGATGCCTTTGAAAAACACTAGTCAATTGTATTAGAGATTGTGATTACTGAAAATGTGTATAGACTCTGTTCAGGGGTGGAGCAAGTTCAAAACTCACACCATACATCTACATGTTTTAAATGTGTAATTGAGTCTTGTGATTTAAACTTCACATGTCTCTTAAAACACAAAACAGCTCCTAATTGGGTGCATGAGGTGGCAGGAAAGGGTTGAGTCATTTTTAACTATACCCCTCCCCTGCTAGGGTTGCCAGATCTCAGAGCCTGGCCCTGAGTCATCAGTTTTCATAGGTCATCTTGAGGCTATACAGTCATTGGACATCCACCATCCCCACTCCCCTTTCTCACCTGGAGTGGGCTACACCTCCCGTTCTCACAGGTCACTGCAGGTGCAAGGCCACTTATCCAGTTTCCAGACACATACAATCCTCCCCTGTCTGTTCACAGAACACCGACTTGTTACAAGTTCAGAAAGAATGCAAACATCAAACAGCACACAGAAATGAAAGCACACACTATTTTGGGAGGAGAAGGTCGCTTTTTGGGACCTTACTTAAATAATAACACTTAATGACATCTCCAGGGGCTCTCCTTAGCTCTCAGGGCCTGGGACAATCCTGAACTAGCAACCACATTCCCTACTGAAAAATCACCCCCCCCCCAAGTTGCTAACAGGAAAAAAGAACAATGGGGAGGAGGAACTTTGGGAGAGATTTTCAGCAGGGAAAAATGGTGTGAAAAAAGGGTTAACCTTGGGGTTGTCCAAATGGTGAAAAAACCCTTCATGGAATGCGAGGAGAATCCTACCTGTCTTAATGGCATTTCAAGTGATTTTGCTGTATTGGGAAAGAGAGGGGCAAAAAAGGCCAAAAACCTTGCCAGAAAAGCCTTTGCGGCTTTTCCTGTCTTTTAAAAAACAGCAATGAGAGGGTGCACATTTCGTGAGTCAATCTGATTCGCTTGCCTAAATGAGAGGAAATGTAAATTTGATTGGCCAGATGAGTGCATGGCGCGGGGCTTGCTACCCAGGCATGTGCCCACTGCCACCATGTTGGATTTTCAACTTAGGACTTTTCAGACAATGCTTACCGTGCTAGAAGCTTGCGAGAGAGGTATGGTGCTGTCGCATGGCAGGGGGTCCATTTTGGACGACGTTGTCCCTTTCGCGGAATCGTCCGTGTCACTTCCATGTATGACTGAAGGCAGCTGCGCCATATTTTACTCACGGAAGTTGTCCATGAGTAAAATATGGTGCGGCTGCCTTCAATCATACATGGAAGTGACACAGACGATTTCGCAAGAGGGACGGCATCGTCTGAAACAGACCTTCTGCCGCGCGACAGCGCCGTACCTCTCTCGCAAGCTTCTAGTGCGGTAAGCATTGTCTGAAAAAGTCCTTAGTGAATGAGCGCTAAGGTGAGAAAACAGTTTTTTTTCTTTTGTGTTCAAGTGAAAAATAGCTCACTTGCACCTTGGACATCATTTTAAAAAAAACAAAGTCATCATCGGCAAATTGTGGTAAGTGCAAACACAAGTAAATCACTCACAGCTGCCATGTTTATTAGTGGGCAAGTGAAGCTTATGGGGGCAAACAACCCATTAGGACAGGCAGCAGTTGCTGTGAAATGTCATTACTACAAGGGGTTCCATTTTTTATGGGCTTTTACAGACAAACCCCTTGTCCCTATGCCACAATGAAGATTATGTACTTTTCCTAGTACCTACTTTAACTTTTCAATAATAAGGGAAACTCACAAATGCAAATATATCTTTAAAGGAGCATCCTTTCATCCTTGTCTGCTTTATACTGACTGAATTGTGCTCAAGGTGTTACAATAAATTTATCAAACAGATACTTATTTTAATTCTTATAAGTTCGTCAAGGAAACTTCCCAGTTTAGACCACGTGCCTCACTATGAAGATGGCCAAGGGCTAACTCCGTTGACTAAGCCAGCTGAAAATGTGGTGAATCCAAGCCTCTCCCAACTTACGGGTGTTGGAAATTATTTAGGACTACCCCTACCCTGGCCTAATTTTGTGACAGCATTGTGGCTATGTTCCTGGGACACGTATCTGGTATAACCTGCTTCCTCTCTTGCCTCACCCATTCTCTGTCCTTTTCCAACTCTTCTGCTTGCAGATGTTAGCCAGCAGAGCAGTTCTTTTAGAGGGTTGCTCTCTCAGCAGATCACTGAGACCAATCAAACAGAAGAGGGATATGCCCAGTCTTAATCTCCTAAAGCCTGTACATCTTTAAGTTAGGATTGCACTGTTACTTACCTCTTCTTAACTCAGTCGCAGTCTCCTTTACACACACACACACACACACACACACGTCATGTTAATTTCCGATCTGAAACATGGGTCACCTATTGCCACCACCTACGACTCCTCGAGCGCTTTCATCAGCGCTGTCTACGCACAATCCTAAATATACACTGGACTGACTATGTGACGAATGTTGCTGTCCTTGAGCAAGCAGGGATCACCAGCATTGAGGCCATGATATTGAGAACACAGCTGCGCTGGGCAGGGCACGTTTCTAGGATGGAGGACCATCGCCTCCCAAAAATACTACTCTACGGTGAACTCGCCACGGGTCAGCGTAAGAGGGGCGCTCCAAAAAAGCGATACAAAGACTCCCTGAAACAACATCTCAGGCTTGGCCAAATTGATCACCAACAGTGGTCCGCCCTGGCCTCACATCGGGAGGCATGGAGACGCACTATCCACAATGCTGCAGCCTTATTTGAGAACTCACGACGAACAAGTCTTGAAGTGAAACGACAACGCAGAAAGAATCACAACCCAAAAACATCACCCAAGGAGACCTTCTGCTGTGCTTTTTGCAACCGGACTTGTTTATCTCGGATTGGCCTTTTTAGTCACCAGCGCGCTTGCAGAAAGCGTGGGATGAGTCCTTCCTGAATCTTCGTTTGCGAAGAAAAGCCAGAGAGGAGAGAGAGAGACTATACTGTACATACTTGATTCTGAATTCTTGTTATTTTCCTGTAGTCCATGTTTGTTTGTTAGTTAGTTTGTTGTTTATTATTTGTTTAATTTATATCCTGCCATTCTCCTGACTCAGGACCCAAGGTGGCTTCCAACAAATTACAATAAATACTGAGTATGTTTAGCCTGCAGAAGAGAAGGTTAAGAGGAGACAGGATAGCTATGTTTAAATATTTGAAGGAATGTCATATTGAGGATGGAGCAAGCTTGTTTTCTGTTTCTCCAGAGACTAGGACACAGACTACAATGGACTCAAAGTACAGAAAAAGAGATTCTACCTAAGCATTAAGAAGAATTTCCTGATGGTAAGAGCTGTTTGGCAGTAGAATGCACTGTCCGGGAGTATGGTGGAATCTCCTTCTTTGGAGGTTTTAAACAGAGGCTGGATGGCCATCTGTCGGGAATGCTTTGATTGTGTATTCTTGCTTGGCAGGGGGTTGGACTAGATGGCCCTTGTTGTCTCTTCCATCTATGATTCTATGATTCTACTCAGGAGGCCATTGGGTGACCTTGGGCAAGTTACACACTCTCAGCCTCAGAAAACCACATGATAGGTTTGCCTTAGGGTTGCCACAAGTCAGAGATGACTTGAAGGCACACAACAACAACAACCAGTTAAACTCTTACTATATAATTTCATTTTTTTAAAAAACAATTCTGTTTAAAGTGCATAGTTAAAAGAATTTAAAGCACATTTATAATATAACAAAAAAGATAAAAGCACAACACAGCACACTACCTTTAGGCATCCTTCTGTTGCATGAATTAAAAGCCAAAGGCCTGCCTAAATAAAAGGGTCTTTGCCTGCTGGCAGAAAGAGGTAAGGGAGTTCCACAGCCTGGGAGCAGCCGCTGAGAAAGTTCTCTCATGCGTCTTCACCAAATATGGCTGTGAGCCTGTGGTGGTGGTGGGACAAAAAGAAAGCCCCCCCATCAAAAATGTTAACACGTAGGCAGGCTCCTTGTTAGCTTCTTGTGTCTCTTCCTGTAGCCAGTTCCCAACTGCTGTGGAGTATTCCAGAACTTTCTGAATCCAACATTCAGTAGGTTGGTTTACATAAAGCAGATCTACTAGAAGAAGCATTGAAAGTACTGTACTCATAACTAACTTAAGTTTCATTGATGTCAATAGTCTATTGTAGGTATGGCTAGGGGCCTTTTCACGTTACACAGTTATAGTGCTATGATTGCACTTTAACTGTCATGGTTCCATCCTGTGGAATCCTGGGTTATGCCATTTGAGGAGGAGCATTCAGAATTCTTGGCCAGAGAGCTCTAGTGCCTCACCAAACTACAAATCGCAGGATTCAACAGGATGTAGCAATGGCAGTTAAAGTGGAATCATAGCAATATAACTGTGTATTGTTGTTGTTTGTTTGTTTATACAATGCCATCAATATATATGGAGCTTTACAAGTAAAACAACAACAAAAAACAGCCAGCCTTGCCAAAGTCATACAATCTAACACACACGCGCGCGCACACACACACACACACACACACAGAGGAAGGAGTAAAGCATATATAAAACTATACAATACTATTTTAAAACAAATAATCCAGATACAGGGACATCTCAATTAACAAAGCCTCTGACAAGAAAGCCCCCTTTTACAAAGTATTTTTATGGGATCCCAGTCCAGCCTTCTGTTTTTGTCTTCTGTCTAGCTGAAAGGTTTTGAGTTGTTGTTTTGGCAGCACTGGTATTGGGACGATGGTTAAGGGCTAGAAAAAGACAGACTTTCAGTGTCAGTTTGCAACAGAGAACAATGCAATAAAGTGTGACCTTGGAAAGAATGGCACTCTACTCTAAGGGCTCGTCTACACTGGCCAGAATACTCCCCGTTTTGGCTGGAGTATTTCAGTCCTGGGCTTGAGGTGTTTCCCCCTGTGACCTGCCCTTCCATTGTGGCAACAGAGGGGTCTCTGCACACTCGTGGCCTGTGTTCCTCTTCCCTGGTGCAGGCCACACTTGTGGACACCCCCCTCCCCCAAGAACTCACTGTTTTCTCCAGAAGAACTGCAGCAAACAGTGAGATTTTTTTACTGCATGTATGCTCCATTTTAAGGGATATTTGTCCCGGATTCTCATCAGAATTGTCCGGAAGTTGTCTAGTTAAAACTAGAAATGGGGCCAAACCCTGCGTCATCTGGACAGCTGGGTGCAGGAAAAGAGGGGAAGCCATTTCATTTGGCCCAGGCAGACAAAGCCTATGTGATTCTACTGTAGCTGTGTGTGCTTACATACAACAGGCAAAGTAAACAGCTGCCTCCAGAATCATATACTGAGCACGTGTGAATAGCGAAACAGAAAGGAAAGGGGAAAGCAGATTAGTTCGCCTTACCAGCTACCCTGGCATGATGAAAAAGCACTGATCTATAAATTTTGTCACCAAAATGGAAACCACAAGCCAAGTGGGTGTTGCTGAACAACAACAACAGCAACAAAAATCATCCCAGGATGCATTTTGGAAGGAGCTGTCGAGTGGTCTCTAGAAGGTTCAAAATGTTTTCATCTAGTTTTGCAAGGCTTACCTGACCTGGTTGTTTCATTTCAAATGTGCATAATGATACTTTGACTATAAAGTGTGCTGAAACATGTTGAACTGCTCTTCTTTCTTTGTGTGGTGAAGGGACCTCTCTCTCTTCTTTCCATGTTATTTCTAGTACCAAAGTGTCTGTTAAAGTATCTGTTAAAGAAGTAAATCCAAGGAACACATCCACTTTGTTAACTGAGGTATAATACAAAAAACAAAACAAAACAAAAACAAAGCCCCCAACACAATATAAAATAAAGCAAATACATATAAACAAAATATACAAGATGAAGAAACAATGTTAAACTAAATCTGCAAAAATGGTGTACAGTAGTGGGTCCATTTTCTCAAATCGACCTGCTGTCTTTCATGTGATAGCGTCCCAAAAGTATTCCTCTTGGCACTTTTATACTGAAGGTCCTCTTTACATGACTGTTGGGACTTTCATGATGAAATAAACTATTTTGTATAATGTCTGTCTATACTGGAAAATCTGTGGAGGGTCAGCCTGAAACATTTTGCTGTCTGAAGAAGAGGACAAGAGACTGTTTTCAGAACATGTCACCCTCAGAAGCCAATGGGACTGCCAGATGAGTCTTGCTTCTACTTTGACTACAGGCTATGGCAAGGGTGAGAATCATCAAATGCTCCAGATATTTGATGGACTTAATCTCCCAACATTCCTCACAAGTGGCTATGCTGGCTAGGCCTTCTGGGAGTTGTAGTCCAAAAAAAATTTCACAGGCCATATATCCCTGCCTTTGGGATATAGGGTTGTCTACCACACCTGAAGGCTGCTGGCTAGTTTATAGGGTGAAGAACAGGCCATGAGACACATACAGCTCTGTCCTCCAAGATAGGAGAATGGCTGTGGGGCTGCCTTTGCTCCCCTCCTGCATATGCCACCTAAAGTTGTTGCCTTAATCCATGACTTAATAGTAAAGCTCCCTTGTTCTTAGGATTGTAATAAGGAAACAAGCAAACCTTGATTGACTGTGATTGACTGGAACCACAGTTATTGTCTTTTCACTAGAAGCAATAAATATCAATTTGTAGGTTTCTTTGTCTTTTCTCTCTGTTTTAGATTCTGTTGTACCTCAGGGAATCCCACATCTATAATTCAGGATTTCTTTTTCTCCTCTGTGGAGATTATCAGACAGGGACAAATATAGAGTCCCCGTCTCACAATTTCCTCTCCCACCCCACTCCCGTCCCTGTAACGTTTTAAAAATATATTTTTCAGACCTACGTTTTTTTGTGGAAGAGAAACTGCTCCCCTCCCCTCCAGCAGTCCAGGAGTGAACAGAGCTCTCACAGAGCCCCTTTCACTTCCTGGAAAGGAAATCCCGGCTGTTCTCGCGAAAAACAAAAAAGAAAACACACGTCAAAAAGCAAAACAAAGCCCCAAAACACACTTTTAAAATCCAAAGTAACCCGGGGAGGGTAGGAAAAAATGTGTCACTTACCTCAATGTCCCAATCTTGACTGGAAGTTTTCGGCACAGACCTCCCTGTGACTTTGGCATCACGGCAGCACAATGGGGCACCTTTTCACTCCCCCGTTGTTCTGTTACAGAAACAGAACAATCACTGCTTAAGCCATGAGTAAAAAGGAGCGTGGGAGAAGTGGAAGAGGCACGGGAGCATAACGACACAGTGACAATGTTGTCTGAAAGGGAAGCTCTTTCACGATGTCCTGTCATCCCTGTAATGGATTAATTTAGTTGTCTGATAATCTCCAGTGTTGTTGTTATATTGATGGTTCAAAGTTCAAGTCAGTAACATTTGATGAACTATGAAATGGAAACAGAAAAACAACAACAACAATTATTATTATTTAACAACTACCAGCAGTTATCTTTAGTTCAAAAGTCACAACCCATACATTTCTGCTACCATCTTTTAATACCCCTTGGTGGTGAAGGCATCATGCCCCCCTCTCTTCACCTGGCACCAATTGTCTGGTAGCTGCCTAACAAAATGTCAAATGAGTTGCTTCTCGTGACTCCCTCTGTTTCATCTCAAACTTATTTTGGTCTAGATGGGAGGGTGTGTCTATGGTGGTGGTGGGGAAGCTTACCTTTTTACCCACTTTCCATTTTTTTTGCCACTTCCACTGGTGGTGGTCTTCCCATTGTGCCTCAGGGC
The DNA here is from genome assembly GCA_030847615.1 of Gambelia wislizenii. NCBI lineage: Eukaryota > Metazoa > Chordata > Lepidosauria > Squamata > Crotaphytidae > Gambelia > Gambelia wislizenii. Next base: position 429,293,377 of record JAUMIR010000002.1, on the reverse strand, counting down.
ACAAAATGATGTGGTTATATGCCACTGTTCTCAGAGGTGTTCTCATACCCTCCAACATTTCACAGATGAAAACCAGGGGGTTGTCTACACTGGCCAGAATACTCTACATTCTGGCTGGAGTATTCCAGCCCCTGGCACGTGGCATTTTCCCCATGTTACCTGCCCTTCCATTGCAGCAACGGAGGGGTGTCTGCACACTCGTGGCCTGCGTGCAATCTGGTGCTTCTCTTCCCCATGCCAGTCATGTCTTCCGAGGCCAAGAATGAGGCACTTGGTTGTGGTCACATGGATGGGCACCTTGTGGTGACCTCAACAGATATGCCTCGTGTGACCTGGCCAGGAAATTTCTGTGCCAGACACTGCATGGGCCACATGTGCAGACACCCCCTGTTGTGGTAATGGAACTCACTGTTTTCTCCAGAAGAACCACAGCAAACAGTGAGGGCTTTCTTTTACCACATGTCCCCTCTATTTTAAGGGGTATGTGCCCTGGATATTCATCAGAACTGCCTGGAGGTTGTCTGGACAGTTTGTATTAAAACCAGGGCCAAACCCCTGCATCGTCTGGACAGCCAGGCACAGGAACAGGGGGAGGCCGTTTCATTTGGCCCATATAGACAAGGCCCAGGACACAAGTGACCAAGCAATGTGGTCAAGATGGTAAAAGTTATTAATGAGGAAGAAGACACAAGCTAGGAGAGACTGCAGAAGGGCAAGATTATGCCTCTCCTCTCTTTCCTATAATTGAATGGAAACAAGTTTGGCACTTGAACTGTTTGGAGCAACTGAAGTAAGTCGATGACAAAGGGTGAAAGTAGGAGTAAGAGAGAGAAAAACGGGGGGGGCACCCACACTAGAGAAATAATCCAGGTTGAAACTGGATTATTTGCATGGCTCCTTCCTATGGAATCCTGGGATTTGTAGTTTGGTGAGGCACCAGAACTCTTTGGCAGAGAATAATCCAGTTTCAATCTGGATTATTTCTCTAGTGTGGATTCCCCCTGGGACATTTTAAAAACAGATGTAAAAGTGGGACAACAGAGGATTAATTAGGCATGTCCCTTCCAATTGGAGGGTATGCATTGTGAGGGAGCATTATGGCTGCTAAACAGTAGTCATTGGGAGAACTAACAGTAATAATAATAATAATATTTATTTTTACCCCGCCCCTCTGTTAAAAACAATCGGGGCGGTTTACAACAATTAAAATACAACAATGCTAACTAAAATCCCTAAGCACCACCCACCCCCACCCTCCCCCATAAAAAGATATTAAACTAGTATTAAATTAAAAACCACCTAAACTAAAATCAGATAAAAAAAAAACAAATACAAAAATCAACAGCCAGCAAGACTAAAAAGAGGCCAGGAGATGCAGCTCCTGAGGCCAGGATCTAATCAGGAAAGGCCTGCCGAAAGAGATCCGTCTTTAGTGCTTTTTAAAAGCTACTTAAGCTCGTCATCTGACGGATCTCGTTCGGCAGGCCATTCCATAATTTGGGGGCGATTACTGGAAAGGCCCTCTGGGAGGTTGCAGACAGCCTAGATGTTTGTGGCTGAAGCAAATTCCTCCCAGAGGACCGGAGTGCGTGGGGAGGATTGTATGGGAGGAGGCAGTTCCGAAGATAAGTTGGACCCAAGCCATTTAGGGCTTTAAAGGTAATAACCAACACCTTATACTGGGCCTGGAAACTGATAGGCAGCCAGTGGAGAGATTTTAATACTGGAGTTATATGGTCTCTCCAAGATGTTCCCGAGACCACTCTGGCTGCCATATTTTGTACCAACTGAAGTTTCCAGACCAAGCACGAGGGTAGCCCCATGTAGAGCACATTGCAGAAATCTAGACAAGAGGTTACCAGCGTGTGCACCACAGTCTCGAGGTCCTTTACTTCCAGGAAAGGGTGCAGCTGGCGTATCAGCCGAAGCTGATAACAGGCGCTCTTGACCGTCGCATTCACCTGACTAGTCATCTGAAGCGATGCATCAAGGAGCACCCCCAGACTGCGAACACAGTCCTTAACGGAGAGCGTGACCCCATCCAGGACTGGAGGTTGCAACCCAACTCCTGGTTTCGGGGCCACTACCGTGAGCACCTCCATTTTGTCTGGATTTAATCTCAATCTGTTTTTCCTCATCCAGCCCATTCCTGCTTTAAGACAGTCATTAAGAGGAGAGACGCCATCGGAATTTGAGGCTGACAACCGGGACAAGGAGAAATAACTGACAACCGGGACAAGGAGCCCCATAACTCCGAATAATCTCATCCAGCAGCTTCATATAGATGTTAAACAGCATCGGGGACAGGATGGCATCTCACGGAACGCCACAAGTAAGCTCCTTTCTGCTGGAGAAGCTGTCCCCAAACAGCACCCTCTGGGACCTGCCTGAGAGGAAGGACCAGAACCACTGGAGCACAGTGCCTCCGATTCCTAACCCACTCAGGCGATCCAAGAGGATGCTATGATCTATTGTATTGAAAGCCACTGAGAGGTCTAGAAGCACCAACAGGGTCACACTACCCCTGACAATGCTTAGACTCAGGTCGTTGGTCAAGACAACCATGGCAGTTTCAACTCCAAATCCCAAAACTTATCATTACCATTGATAAGTTCATACTGCTTGAACATTCACCTCCCCTGCCAGTGGCTGATATGCTACAGATCAGCTTTGCTGCAAGCGCAAGGTCCTATACATGGTACAACTAGGAGTGAAATGAAAGATCTTTCCATGGTTCCCATTTTCTTGTGATTTCTTACCATGCAGACCCCAGCAATATAACAATAAGTTCTTTATGAGAAACATTTGCATATGTCCCTTCAAAAATGATTAATAACAATAATAACAAAGTCCCTCTGGGATGGAACTCTTGATGAGTTTTTTTTTTTAAATCAATTGTTCCTAAAAGCTACCACTTTGGGGCAATGCAACAACACATGATCTATTGTCCAATTGTCCCAACACATGATCTATTGTCCCAGAGGGAGCTTCTGCCTTCCAGATGTCACTAGACTACAACTCCTACCATCCCTCCTCATTGGCTATTCTTTCTGAGGCAGATAGGTATTGTTATTGTTGTTATGGGCCTTCAAGTCAACTTATGGTAACCCTATCATAGTGTTTTCTTGGTAACATTTATTCAGAGGAGGTTTGTCATTGCTTTCCTCTGAGGCTGAGAATGTGTGACTTACCCATGGCCACCCAGTGGGTTTCAGTGGCTGAGAGGGGATTTGAACCCCGGTCTCCCAAAGTCCTTGTCTGAAGCTGATGGGACAAAGTCCAAAAACATCTGGAGTATATTTCCTGCTTTTGCCAATCCATGCACTCTTAGCCTCCATCTTCTCATCCGCTGTATATAAGGATTAAAAATAATGATGAGTTTCCTTATAGAAGGAGTGAGCAACACATGATTTGTGGGCTACTTCTCACCCTACCTGCTTTTGGAGCCTTTATCCCCCCCCCATCCATGCCTGCCCCCAAATAAAATTAATGATGGAAAGAAGTTCATAGGAAGCATGAGTTCCCTTAAAATTACATTGTGTGTGCCTGACCTTTTTTTTTTTTTAGTGAGGTGGGAGGGTGGGGGAGGAGAAACTAGAATTTGATGCAGGGATACTGCCAGTTTAATGGGTAGTAATATAGCCCAATGTTGGGTCTGGAGAACCCCACAAAATTGGCTCTTAGACCGTCTGATGTCGCATACCTCTGCTATAGTGTTAGATAAAGCATGTGAAGTCTTTTGTCCACTTAAATGCATGCAGTTATTAAACATAATTCTACTAGTCCTGCTACTAACACTGTTATGTCTATTTGAAATGCCACTGAAAACTGAAGAATAAAGGAAGCACATAGGAAGAAGATCAACTACAGTTGTCCCTCCATATCCACGGATTTGGTATTCACAGATTTAAGAATTCACGGTTTCAAAATATTCTTAAAAAATAAAATCCAAAAAGTAAACCTTGATTATGACATCTTATATAAGGGGCACCATTTTGCTATGCCATTGCATATAATGGGACTTTGAGTATTCACGGATTTTGGTATCCATGGGGGAGGGGGGGTGTCCTGGAACCAAATCCCAGTGAATATGAAGGGACAACTATAATTTGAAATGCAGTGCTGGACGAGAGTTCTACAGATATTGTGGCCTGCTGTTACAATATTGAGGGAACTCTGTTGTCCTTTCTGGTAGCTTAATGTACTCAGGACTTATGTGTGTGTGTCTTTATGTGTGTAATATACATAACACTTAACAGTAATCTGTCACATAGGGCTCATCTATATGAACCAGGATATGCCGGTGTATCCTGGCCATGGATGTGGCCCGTTGTTTTCCCATTCCCTCCATGGAATGGGAGGAAGTCCTGACAGGCATGCCAGCCTATTGCTGCAGCCATCACGATTTTCCTTGATGACCCAGAAGGCAGGAAGGGGGCCCACAACATGTGGCCAAGGCCCCTTGCATGTGACCAGCCTTCCTGCCTTCTGGGAGAGCCAGGGAGACCATAGCAACAGTGAGAGTTGACCTGGAAGGCTGGGCTCCTGTGGACATGTAGGGCCCAATCAATTTTTTGCCAGTGGTAATGGAGTAAACTGAGTATTTTTAAGACATGTTTTATTGGGCCCTATCCCACCTTCCCCTCATCTCAGCCCTGTATCTGCCTGTGGGTGGTAAGGACTTCCTGGGGGCAGAACGGGGCAAGTGCCCTGCGTCATCAGGATTGCAGGGCTCTGAGACATGGGCAAGATGGGGTGTTTTGCCCATCTTGACAAACCCATAGATATTTGTTTTATTTATTTATTTAAATATTTATATTCCACCCTTTATCCAAAGATCTCAGGTTGGCTTACAATAAAATCAACTTAAAGCAATAAAGAATTATAAAAAGTTTTAAAAATATATATTAAATGGTTTCTCAGTTTAAAAACAGACAATTTAAAACCAGTTAAAACAATCTTGAAAAATAAAACCATAAAATGCACAGCCTGGATAAAATTAGTTGGGCCTGAAGGCTTTCATAAAAAGCCAGATTTTAACCAAAATGATTCTAGTGTTGGCACCAATCAAGCTTCCAGGAGAAGGCGATTTCACTAGTGGATATACCTGATGAACCTTAGTCCAGGATATGCCCATGATGCGAAAAGCTGTGCTTGCTAAATTTCTGTGAGTTCACTCTGCTTTTAAAGAAGCAGAAAGGCCAGTAAAAATATGCCAAACCTAATTAAGCTAGCAAAGGACAAACAGATCCATATTGCATGTTAGCAACTTGTACTCATCACTAGTTGTTGCTCTTCTCTCCCTTTGGTCCTATAGCTTTCAGAAAGGAATGACCTCTTCATAGATAAAATTAAATTTCTGCCTCTTTCATGCTGGATGGATTTTCACTAAATTTGGGGGTATGTTTGGGATGGTTTGATTTAAAATACAGTCAGCTCGCCACATTCGCAGGTTTCACATTCACGGATTTGACTATTCGGAAGTTTGCCTCTGCCCTCTGAAGTTTGAACCCGCCTGTGCACATTTACACAGCCTTGGGATTCAGGAGAGGGGAGTACCAGCGGTTGCCACGGTGGCCACCAACTGCCTCCTGAAGCCGGCTGCTGTGTGGGCTTTAGGAAACTCTCAGCGACAGAGGTTGCTGCTGCTCTGCCTTCCCCAAGCAATAGGAGAGCAGAGCAAGGCATGAAGAAGGTGGAGCAACAGTGATTTTTGTTGCAAAGAGCCCCTGAAGCCGGCTGCTGTGCGGGCTTTGGAAAACTCTTGGTCACAGAGGTTTCTGCTGCTTCGCTTTCCCCAAGCACTAGGCTGTGTGAATGTGTGTGGTTGCCCCAGGCTTCAGGAGTCAGGTTGGTGTCTGAGGGACCTGGACACGAGGCCCACATTCTTTGTACTTCCCCTTCCATGGAGCCACCCAGCTGCCTGCTTTGCAAGCCTGAGGAGCCCTTCTGGGGAGCTCTGCCCCCCTCCACTGTAAGTATTTATGTTATTTTCACTTTTATGGGGGTTCTGCTTCCCTAACCCCCACGAAAGTGGAGGGCCATCTGTATAGGCTACATAGTGCACACAGATTCACTAATGAGAGGCCTGGAGGCACACCAATTTTTTTTTACTCGTATAAACCAGTTTGTTTGGTGGTAGATTGGGAGACACCTGCTTGCTCAAGGGCAACTGAGACTGATGTGCAATGTGAGCATCATTTGAACAACTAAGGACAGCCAGTAACTCCCCACTCCCCAGAGCAGTTGAAACTCAACAATAATTAACCACAGTTAGTGGTTCTCCCAAGCAATAGTGAATATTCTAATAAAATAGTATATTTGAACTAACTTTTATTTTTAATGGGTGTAAAAGACAGCCAAGTATCTGAAACATGAGCCAGAGGAACAGGTGCATTTGAAGATAGTGTAGGCTGCTGCAGTGATCCACATGATAATAAATAAGCCTGGAGCCAGAAAAATGATAAACTCAGCAATAGACATCATTAATCTACATTAATTGAACATGTGTCTGACTGTGAATAAATGTACTCTCCAGTTTTGGGAAAGGTGCAATGGTTAATTGGTAGACAGTTAATCACTGGCATATTCTACAGCTTGCTGATAAAAAAATTAATCAGGAAACATTGATCCTTAATTGGTGTTTATACAAGCAGAGATTTAGTCCTATGCTTGGAAGCCGTTAAAATAATAAAAAGGCACATACATAGAGTCAGTGCGCAAGGGACAACTCCAGCGATGCTGTCTGAAAAAAACAAAATGTTAATTTCTGGGATCTCTGTAGGGGAGATCTAAGCCAATCTGAGGATTTCACTATGGGCTCATCTACATGAGTCAGGATATGCTGGCTCCCTGCTGGTGTATCCTGGCCATGGATTAGGTCTGTGTCTTCTCTAGTACCTTGACAAAACAGGCTGGACAGGAACACCGGTCCATTGCTGCAGCCACCATCTTCCTTGTGTTCCTGGCATCAAGGAAGCTGGCCACATGTCACCAAAGGCCCCCTGCATGTGACCAGCCTTGGCCACATGCCGTGGGGCCTGTTCCTTGACCCAGAAGGATAAGGGGGACCAGCAGCTGAAGCAACAAGCTAGCCTGCAGGGACAGGCTCCTGCAGACTCTTGGGGCTTGCTCCGTTGTTCCTAGCAGCAGCGGGTATGTGTATTAGAATGTGGTATTGGGCCCTACCCCAGCTTGCCGCTGTCTGAGTCCCATTTCTGCCCCGAGGGTTGTAAGGATGGCCCGGGGGTAGAATGGGGAGAATGCATTACATAGTATGGACTGCAGAGCTCTCAGATGGGGGAAAGCAGGGTTAAATTGTCTGTGTAGATAAGGCCTAAGTGGCAGCAAAGTTTTACTCTAAGTAATGTCCCTGGTAAGGGATTCCCTTCTCTGGAGCAGGGGTGAATAAACCACAGTTCCACATAAATGGTTTACTTTTAACATACACATCAGCCCTCCTCATCGAACTACAATTACCATAATCTCAAATGATATTCTATATGGTTCATCACATCTGGATGACACCAGGCGAGGGAAGGCTAGAAGATATAGAGTTTTGACTGAGATTATTATTCAAACTCATATCCACTATAGCATAGGTCTCACCTGAAATACTGTATCCAGTTGTGGGTTCATTTACACCAGGCAGGATACGCTGGCTCCCCACTGGTGTATCCTGCCTTTGAGCTGGCCCATTCCCCGCAACATTTACCTGCAGAAAATGGGCTGGAGTCCAAAGAGGATGCCGGTCCATCACTGAAGCTGATACCACCATTTTCTCACTAATGTGGAAGCCAGGCACAGGTCCTGCAAAATGTGACCAAGGCCCCCTGTATGAGGTGCAGAAGCAGAAAATCTGAAATGCAGGACCAAGTACATTGCAATACGCTACCAAAATGTGAGGCAGTTAATACAAGAAGGTGTCTTGTGTCTGAAGTACACTTCAGACCCCTGCCTGTCTTCTGGGACAGCCAGAGAGTTGATGGTAGCAGCAGTGAGGAATGGCATTCTGGGACAGGCTCCTGCAGACACGTGGTGCCCGATCTGGCAGAAACAGATTAAACCGGGTATTGTCTTCATAGAATCATAGAATTGTAGAGTTGGAAGAGACCACGAGGGCCATCCAGTCCAACCCCCTGCCACGCAGGACACATTTACTCCACATTTGGCCCTTAGATTTTTCCCATTCCTCTCACATCCAAAATAATATTACAGAAGCAACAATAGAGTTCAACTTGCCTTCTGTAGGATTAGCAGGTTGATCCTTGTTTATTGCAGTTTGTATATTGCTGAAGGATGCAGGTGGAGCACACTGCTGCAGTACTCCAATTGCATTACAAAACTGATCGGCAAGCTGCAATTAATAAAATATTAGCTTATACATTAGTGCATCACAACAAATGTATATGTACTGTATTGCTTAAAACGCAGTAAAAGACCCTATCCTGACTTGATCTCCTTCCAGCCCCATATCTGTCCTGGGGGCAGATTGGGGTAAATGCCCTGCATCATTTGGACTACAGAACTCTGGGATGAGGGCAAGCAGGGGTATTTGGCCAGTGTAGACAAACCCTAAATCCTGGAAGATAAAGATGAAGGCAAGGCTGGATTAAGATAGTTGAGGCCCTACAGCAATTCCAAAATCCAGGCCTCCCTTTCTACACAAACATGAGCATTAAAGAGGTAAATTAATGTATAGAGTATGGGGTATAATAGACAGCAGCATCCAAATGTTCATACATGAACTGTCGGGATGATAGGACATGCAATCCCCAGCAAAAGCCCCCCAAAACCCTGTCTCAGTAGACTCAGTAGCAACCCGTTCCCAAGAATACCCACACACAGAGTGTTTGATGTCCAAATAAGCAGAAGGCACTTTTATCTTCAAACTCAAACAGTTGCAATATATACAAATACAGTATTTACAATTCAAAGAGAAACTGCTTCACCAGGCCTCACAGGAAGAAGGAAATGAGCTCTGCTCTCTCTCTCTCTCTCTCTCTCTCTCTCTCTCTCTCTCTCTCACACACACACACATACATACACATGACATTGCCCCCTAGTGGCCTGACTAGGCATGACTTGGTAGTTCATGCAGCATGGTTATGCAATTGTTTGGCCATTTTATAATGGAATTCAGTCTCTAACTCCTGACAATCCCCTCCAAAATGGTCAAACTACTACGCAGGACACATGTTATCATCACAACATAACATCATTAACATACATTGTTGGATATCAATCGTCTTGTCGGTTGACCTTCCCTTTTGACACCTTTCACTTTATACACTAGTGACAAGGCCCATCCTCTTTGCCAACTCTTCATGGCTTCCTGCTGGAAGGGCTTTTGTGAGCAGGTCTGCAACATTGTCCTCAGATGGACAGTACTTCAGACACAAGACACCTTCTTGTATTAACTGCCTCACATTTTGGTAGCGTATTGCAATGTACAGTCGTCCCTTCACATTCACGGGGGTTCCGTTCCGCGGACCCCCGCGAATGTGAAAAATCCGCGAATAACGACTCCCCTCCCCCCTCCCTCCCCAGGCCTTCGTGGGGCCTTCCTAGGCCCCGCGGAGGTCTCCCAGGCCCTCCCTCCCCCCCTCCCCAGGCCTTCGCGGGGCCTTGCTAGGCCCCGCAGAGGTCTCCCCGGCCCTCCCTCCCTCCCTCTCCAGGCCTTCGCGGGGCCTTCCTAGGCCCTGTGGAGGTCTCCCCGGCCCTCCCTCCCCCCCTCCCCAGGCCTTCGCGGGGCATTGCTAGGCCCTGCGGAGGTCTCCCCGGCCCTCCCTCCCTCCCTCTCCAGGCCTTCGCGGGGCCTTCCTAGGCCCCGTGGGGGTCTCCCCGGCCCTCCCTCCCCCCTCTCCAGGCCTTCGCGGGGCCTTGCTAGGCCCCGCGGAGGTCTCCCCGGCCCTCCCTCCCTCCCTCTCCAGGCCTTCGCGGGGCCTTGCTAGGCCCCGCGGAGGTCTCCCCGGCCCTCCCTCCCTGCCTCTCCAGGCCTTCGCGGGGCCTTGCTAGGCCCCGCGGAGGTCTCCCCGGCCCTCCCTCCCTCCCTCTCCAGGCCTTCGCGGGGCCTTGCTAGGCCCCGCGGAGGTCTCCCCAGCCCTCCCTCCCTCCCTCTCCAGGCCTTCGCGGGGCCTTGCTAGGCCCCACGGAGGTCTCCCTGGCCCTCCCTCCCCCCTCCCCAGGCCTTCACGGGGCCTTGCTAGGCCCCGCGGAGGTCTCCCCGGCCCTCCCTCCCTCCCTCTCCAGGCCTTCGCGGGGCCTCCGGAGGGCCTCCGGGGGTCCCTCGAAGGCCTCCCCACCCCTCCCCAAGCCTTTGCGGGGCCTCCGGAGGGCCTCCGGGGGACCCGCGAAGGCCTCCCCACCCCTCCTCAGGCCTTCGCGGGGCCTCCGGAGGGCCTCCGGGCATCCCGCGAAGGCCTCCCCACCCCTCCCCAAGCCTTCGCGGGGCCTCCGGAGGGCCTCCGGGGGACCCGCGAAGGCCTCCCCACCCCTCCCCAGGCCTTCATGGGGCCTACGGAGCGCCTCCGGGGGCCCCGTGGAGGCCTCCCCGGGCCTCCCCGCTCCCTCCAGGTCTTTTCACGGGGCCTCTGGAGGCCCCGTGTCACGGTTTTGGGGGGCCCGGGGGGCCCTCCCAAAACCGCGAATAACCAAAACCGCGAATGTCAAGTTCGCGAATGTGGAGGGACAACTGTACTTGGTCATGCATTTCAGATTTTCTGCTTCTGTACCTCAAAAGGCATTTGGCACGGCTCCCCAAGGTCTGCAAGCATCTGCCTTATGCATTGTACCTCACTTGCCATCTCAGACAAGGCTGCGAATTCAGCTTCAGTGGTACTAATGGCCACACAGTTCTGCTTTCTTGATCTCCACACTATGGGGCTCTCTGCATACTTGACCACCAACCCGGTCACTGACTTCTTATCTGAAGTCTCAGCAGTGAAAGAACTGTCCACATAGCAGTCCAGGGTCACCTGACTTCCTGCCAGCTTCAAGCTCATGTCCCTGGTCCCCTTGAAAAATCTAACTACCCTCTTCAGGGCTTCCCAATCTGCCCTCCTTGGCTTGGAGACTCTTCTGCTGAGCACCCCAACTGCAAAACTGATGTCAGGCCTTGTGTTGTTTGCAATAAACAACAGACTGCCTACCACTGAGTGGTATAGATCTGGCCTGTCAAACTCCTGTTCTGCCTCTAAGTTCACAAAATCAGTGGCCATTGGTGTCCTGACCACTTTTGCCTCACTGAGCCCACACTTGGACACAAGACTGTCAATTTTCTTCTTCTGACTTAGGAAAAATTCTCCAAGACCAGTTCTTTCTCCCTCTACCCCTAGATAGCATATCAGGCTGCCTAAGTCCTTCAACTAGAACCAGCTTTCTAACTCCACCTGCACTTTCTTGACATCACTGGCACTCTTTGCTGCCACACAAAGGTCGTGCATGATAACTAGCATGACAGCACTATCACCTGTCCCCTTGGTGCACACACAGGCATCTGCAACACTCCTTGTGTAACCTAGTGACACCAAAACTTGGTGTGTGCACTTGTTCCAGCAATGTGCACTTTGTTTCAAGACGTAGAGCACTTTGCGCAATAAGTACACCTTGCTCTCACCTGCACTGTCATACCCTGGGGCCTGTTCCATGAACATTGTCTCTTCAAGATCAGCATTCAGGTATGCTGTTTCAAAGCCAAAGTGTTGCACAATCACCTGTCTCTTGGCTGCTACAGCTAACACTAACCTAAGACTTTCTGGCTTTGCTGTGGGCGAAAAGGTTTTGTCAAAATTGGTGTAGCGCTGCTGCAAAAAGCCTTTCACAACTAAGCATGTCTTACACTTTTGTGTCCCATCAGGCATGTCCTTAAGCTTTTATACCCACCTGCAACCAACAACCCTTTTGGTCTTTGGGCTTCTCAACTACCTGGAACACTTTCCTCTCAACTAGTGACTCGAACTCAGACTCCATGGCTGAGTTCCATTTCTCCTGCTCTTCCTGGGGAAGTTTTAGGAGATCCTGAAAACTTGCAGGCTCCTCTGCCATGACATTGCATAGCCTTGCTTCCTGAACAACAAATCTGTCAGGAGCCTTTCTGACCCTCCTTGACCTTCTGGGGATGAGTACCCTAGTTCTCCCTGACTCATCCTCACTTGCACTACTGCTGCTATCTCTGCCTGCGTCAGGCTCAATGCTTGTTTGTGGTGGTGTGTGTGTTGGAGTGGCATGTGAAGTGTCAGGCTTTTCTTCCTGTGCCTCCCCTTCATCATCAGGCATTACCACCCCTCCATTTGTGGGACTTTTGGGAGTTGTTGACACATCCCTCCCGAAGGGAACAAACACCTCCTGATTGCAATGCAATCTGTCCCCCCCTGAGTGCATTTCAAAGTTTGCACTCCTGGAGAACGTAACCTTTCCAGCATGGAGAGAAAACACATACTTATTACCCTCATAGCCAAGGAAACACAGCCTCCTGGTTAGGATGCCCAGGCTTCCTTAGGCTTGGGTGAATCAGTACATTTTCATATTGTCCAAAAACCCTCAGGTGCTTGAGGTTTGGTGCCCTACCATACAATAGACAATATGGGATCTGGTTGACGCTAGATGTTCACAGTCTATTTAAATGGTAAGCAGCAGTCTTCACTGCCTCCCCCCCAGCCCAGCTCGGGCTTGTGCATCTTCCATCATGTACTCCATCATGCACTTCAACATCCAAATGTTCCTTTCTGCAAGCCCATCCTCCCCTGGAGAGGCTGGGTTTGTGGTCTTTTGTCTAATGCCTCTCCTATACATCCAGGTCTGCAGACTGTTGAATAAGAATTCCCCTCCGCTATCCGTCACTAGACTGGAAGCCTTATGAGAAGGAAATTCGCATTCCACTGTGTTCACCCACTCACGGCACCTCTCTGCAGCCTGATTTTTCTCCTTCAGTAAGTATACATAGGTATACCTAGTGTGTCTGTCCACTCTCACAAATAAATAGCAGTTACCCCCTTCAGTGGGCTTATAGGGGCCTGTTAAATCAGCATGGACAACTTAAAAGGGTCTATTGGTGACACATTGGGTCTTTTTGGCAATAGGGAAAACCTTCAACTTAAATTTCATGCACACTGCACATTCTAAGAACCTTGGGCAGTGTTTTATGCTTAAACCAGGGCAAACTTCTGCTGACTCCTTTAACCCTTTGTAACTAGCATGGCCCATTAGCCTGTGGTAGTAATGAACACACTTATTGTGTAGGGGCACATTGTTTGCAGGGTTCACATTTGCTACCTTCCCTTTAGGCAACATGTAATACAACCCATGTTTCTTTATCCCTTTTGCTCAGACATTATTCATGTTATGCCTTTCTGTTACTGCACAGTGTTCCCCCTCAAATATAACTTTATAACCATCAGTAGTCATTTGGGACACACTTAATATACAATTTTCTAGTTTGTTAACACATAACATATTTTCAAAATCTTTACCAAAAGAGGGTACATATGCAGCGCCCATTTTCTGCACCTTGCTGGGAACACCATCTGCAAGGATAATATTGGTTATTGAAGAATTTTTAACATTGGTTAACAACTGTACATCATTAACCATATTGTGCGTGGCCCCACTATCAAGTAACCCAGTTCTTTCCTCAGTACCATCAGGATGGTGCTGTGCTATGAAGGCATGGCTTGCAGCCTGAGAGGATGCACCCCTCCTATCTGGTGCAGGCATCTTACAGTCCTTCTGAAAATGTCCATGCTTTTTGCATCTGAAACAGTGTTTCATGTAGCTGCAGGCTCTCTCCTCCACAGGCGCCTCTGTTTCAGTGCTCTTCTGATTGCGTCTGGTAATTTATGGCTGTTTATTCCACTCTACCCGGGAATCAAATTGCTTGCATTGGACCTCTTCCAGAATACGCCCAGCTACCAGGTCTACAGACAAATCACTCTCCCTGGTGGTCTGCAGGCTGTACATTAGGAAATCCCATTCCTTTGGCAAACTGCCCAATAAAATAAAACACTATGGGCTTCTGGAATGTCCACTCCTCTATTGGCCACCTCTTGAAAAAGCTGCCTCATTTCCTTCAAATGGGCTTTCACGCAGCCTCCAGTAGACAGCTTTGTGTTATAAAGTCTCTTAGTCCATATCGTCTTTGAGAGGCAGGATGAATTCTGATGAACCATTTTCAAAGCTGTCCAAAGCGTTCAGAAGGCTAGAGCTGCAATTCTCTTATTGTATAACCCCTCCCAGTTAATACACACGGCCCCAGCAAAGACAGCCTTTCAGCTTTGGACAGCTTTGAAAACGGTTCATCAGAATTCATCCTGCCTCTCAAAGATGTTATGGACTAAGAGATTTGTGCACATCATACAGCATATGAAAACCATGCCTCCGCACGATCTCCTCCATCTTTAGAAGGTCATTTCCTCTACTTTGTTTGTGCATGTGTTCCTTTAAAAAATATATTGCATTGCTCTGTGAATCCTTCATTCAGCTCACATGATGTTCTGCTCCCTCCCCCCACATGAGCCCTGCTGGCAAACTAGGTAGCATGTTGGTCTCATAATCAGGAGGTTGTGAGTTTGAGGCTCACATGGAACAAACTTTTCTTTAATCATTTTTAGCATTTTAGCTTTTCCTCCTCCCTCCTCTTTCCACCACCCCCAAAGACTTATGTTTGTTATTTAAGATACTAAACTAAATAGCTGATACAGGATTCCAGCCAATACTTTTTAAAAGTCTATTTTCTGTTTCAAGGTGGCATTTTCTAATTGATCAAACATTGCATCCAAGTGACTGTCAATGGCTTTCCTGTTTTTTCCTTGCCTTATAAAGATCAGAGGGATTTACCCACCTGCATTCACCCCTTTGAGAGCAAAAAGGGATTTTAATTGCACTGCCAAGGAAGAAAAGGAGGGAGGAGGAAATGACAAAAATGATAAATGAAGTTTGCCCCATGTGAGCCTTGAACTCACAAGCTCTTGATAATGAGACCAAAATGGTACTTACTTGGCCAACAAGACTTATATAGGGTAAGGGAGCAGAACGCCATGTGAGCTGAATGAAGGCTTCACAGAGTGACGCTCCTCTTTGTTCTTTGTTACATTTTTGCAAGAGATCTGTTTATTTAAATGCCCAGAGCCTCCCAATTTGCATAGTTTGGCAAATTGACAGGTCAGGGAACCAAGAGTTGATAGCAGACAGGGATGGGAAAGGGACAAGAGTTTCAAAGCAGCAGAGGAGGAATAAATTTATTTTTAATGGTAAGGAAACATATTAAATGCATTAAATGCAAGTATTGGTAAATTAAGCAGCCATGGAATTTTGGAAATTTGGGGTTAAAAAGTTACTGGATAACTTGGGAATGAAGTTATTAGCCTGTGAGTCCACCGGAAGTTGAATGCCTGGGAAGCAAGAGGAACAACAGATCTGAGGAACTGTGGACGGAGCAGGCACGCCCACTCCTGCTGTGTGTGCTCGCATCATCTCATCACAATTGCAGAAAGTTACTATCGCACAGTAAATCATGTCGGTTTTACGTCGGAATTATTTTCATTGACGCCAAGCACCTGTGAATTAAAAAAAGCACTTCTGGGACTCAGCGCAAATGGTACAAGCACCGAAGGGGGGGGGCGACATCATTTGATCAAAATAGTTTTACTACAGATACCGTTACTGAAGCATAGTGCATCAACAGATTGTGTAGTATTTATCTAAGTAGCATACCTTTCAACTGTCCCAGTTTGGCAGGGACAGTCCTCATTTTCCACCCCAAGTATTACAAACCCTACAAGCTTTAACAAAATTGCGGGGTGGGGGGGGGGAAGGGAAGGGAGGCAAAGGGAGTTTAATGGATGCCCCAAGCATTTCCTGTTTTCTCATCAAGGAACTATTATAATACAAATTAAATACATTTCTCCCAGAAGAAGATAATTAAGGTGTGCTGACTGTAATGGCATGGTATGAAGAAGCATCACATTTCAGAGGAAACCAGCTAGTCATTTTTTCTGTTTGAACTTCTTTGCAAGATTGTTGTGAGGATAAACAGGGAGAGAGGAAAATGTACGTCTCCTTTGACAAAGGGTGGAATAAAAATGCAGAGAATAAGAAGGTTGCCATCTTTCCCCACCAGGACTTCTGCCATGCTAGTAGAAATTTGCACGTTTCCCCCCATTGCTGTATCTTAATGCTATCAAAAATGTTACCACTTGCATTTTTACCAGTTAAGTCTTTTTTAAAAGGATGGTGATTTACCAAGAGAGCCAGTGTGGTGTAGTAGTGGTTTGTGTGCTGGACTAGGACTTTGCAGACCAGGGTTCAAATCCCCACTCAGCTATTGAAACCCACTGGGTGACCTTGGGCAAGTCACACTCTCTCAGCTTCAGAGAAAGGCAAAGGCAAAACCCCATCTGAATAAACTTTGCCAAGAAAATCCTGTGATACAGTTGCTTTAGGATCACCATAAGCTGGAAACTACTTGAAGACACACAACAACAGAGTTCCACCCTGGGAAAAGCTTTACAGGGATATACCCCTTTTTGACATCCTGGTAAAATGCTGTGAGTGAACAGGGACAATACTGAGCTAAACAGATCAGTCTCTGACTCAGTATGTCAGCTTCTCTTATATTGGCATAAATGCAAAATATAATCGGCACCTCAGAGAAAAACAATTCTTACTGCCCTTTGTTCCTTTGGTGGGATAGGTGACAAACATTCCCCCAAATGTTCAATTTTGATGCTTCACAAACTGGAAGGAACTAGACTTCATGAGATGGATGGGTTACAACTCAAGCTGAAATGAATTTTTGATGAAGAAATAAAAATGAAATCTGATCTCCCCTGCCTTTTTATTTTTTTTAGTTTAAAATATGATATCAACATTCAGGGTCTGACAGTTTCTCTTTCCATACAGGGATGTTTCCTGATTTATATGGAATGAATGAATGGTTGGTACTAAAATTTCTGCATGCTATCGCTGTGTGCTGCTGTAAGATATGGCTTGATGTTGATTGCTACTAGAAAATACTATGCATATGCCTATTACTACTGTGTATTGATTGCTACTGAAAAAAGCCCTGGATTGATGTTGAATTTCAGATTTGCCACTTTCACATCCATGCATAGAAATTGGAAACACCATGATCTGGATGATCCTGACTTTGGTATCAGAAGGCTAAAGACCTTGTAAAACTACAAATTTGGCCCTGCTTAGCTTCCAAAATTAGGCAGGATCTGGTACCTGGGAATACTGTAATTGCAGCTGGAATCTATAGAAATAATGTTACAAGGTTGTAGAAATATGAGAGTTTTCTTCCCTCTAGTGGTGGTTTCATGTAAGAGAACAAGAGGTAATGGATATAATTAAAATTCCAACAGCCCTACTTTGCTCATCAGATATTGCATCTTAATAGGGGAGCAGGAGTGGGAAGTGGTTGGTTATAAAACAGTTAGCAAACAGTTAGCAGTTACTTGTTACAAATAATTAGCAAGAGCACACTTCCAGCTTCACCACTGATCCTTGGCTTCTGATTATATTATGTGCTTATTTAACACTTCTGGGTTTTAATATAACCTTGTTAAAAGGTGGTTCACACTTGCATGGTATGTGTTACTTGATTTCTGTTTTTGAGCATTTTTTTTTATACATTCCTTGATTGCTAGGCTCATGGCAATCTGCTTGGGTGGAAGGACTCCATTCAAGCCATGATGTGTACATAATAACGTAAACCTCGTCTCACTCTTTTTCCTTTTAAAAGGAACCAACTGAAGAAATTAAGGGCCAGTCCAGATGGTGAAATAAATCCTGATAGCATTTTTTTTTGGGGGGGGGATCCCATGTGTCCAAATGGGGTCCCGTAGCATTCCATCATTTTCGGAGGGAGGGGGAGCAAGATTCAGGAAACTATAGGGGGAAAGCCTT
Organism: Gambelia wislizenii; assembly: GCA_030847615.1. NCBI lineage: Eukaryota > Metazoa > Chordata > Lepidosauria > Squamata > Crotaphytidae > Gambelia > Gambelia wislizenii. The sequence continues at coordinate 429,275,473 of JAUMIR010000002.1, read as the reverse complement.
CAGGGCTTTTCCTGAGTTTTTAAAAAAACTTCAAGGGAAATGGGCACTCCCACTTGTTAGGACAGCACATTCCTGAAGAGGCTAGCTATCTGTTTTTACTTTCCCCGTTATTTAAGCGGAAGATCACTCTTCTGCACCTTGGATTTTTTTTTTTTAAACCCTGTTGGGTGGGGGCAAGCTGGGGAGTATAGAACCATGGGTAATTCACTTGCACCCACCATCTTGATTTGCTGGCATGCCTCTGTGTGAACAGCAAACACAGATAGCTTCACACACCACCAGCCTTGTAAAAAGATCGTTGAGACAGATGGAAGCTGCTGCAAATTGATGTAGGTTCACACCAACACACATTTTATTCCCTTATCTAGACCGGCCCTAATACATTCTTGTGTACACTTTAGCTTCCACTTCAAATGGTACTCTAAGAGTATACTTACACTATGTAATTATAAGACTTCGATACCACTTTAACTGACATAGGACTTTATCCGATGCATTAAATACGGCATCATAACGTCACCACATAAATGCGAAAGGGCGCGCATACCAGACAATGTCACCCTTTCGTGTTATTGTCTTGTCCTTAAGCCAATCTATTTTATTGACGGCCCAAGCTGCCAATAGATCGGCTGTGCTGTTTTTTGTTTTTTGTTTTGCTGGCATAGCTGGTTTATGTAACCTTGCATCTTTTTTCCCCACGTACTTACCTCGTGAATGGCTGGACCAGCCAGAACACTTCCAGGTGAGATTGCGACATCCAGATAGGTGACACACTTTTTATTACCCTCCCCGGTTTACTTGGAAGTTTTAAAGTGTTGGAATGTATAGTTTGCAATCCAATTAGTGGAAATGTTTTGCGATTGAATGGTTAACTGAGAAGCCGAACAGTATGTGTTGATGTAACTTCCTAATGTTTTTCTATTGGGCTTCTAAGGAAAAGTGGAGTGTCTAAGTTCCCTCTTTGTCTTAGAAGCCAACCACGAGGGTGTTCCCTCTCCTCTCTTCTTCGCCATGTTTTGATAGTGAGAGGATCTCCCCTTTAGGGAGTCCTGCATATTCTTTTGTTATCATGTAGTTATTAGTTGTTTTTAAGTAGTTTTAATCTACTTTGATGCTATACTGAATTTCTGCCACGTATAGAGCTCTGAAACTGTGAGTAAATGAAGTTTTGTACTTTTAAACTTCTTTTATGAGTCTTGAGTGCTTATTTTGTTAAACAAATAACTTGGGATAGGATAAGGGCGTTTGGTTATCTCTAAGCTGTGGTTTTTACATGTATGCTAAGATTATTATGCTAACACTGTTGTGTGTATGTGTACTCTGCTAAAGTGGCTGTACTTCCCAGGAGTGGAGTGCAGTGAGGATTGTTTAACAGGGAACATTGGAACCCTGATTATTAAACACTTCTACTATAAAGTGTGTGTATGTGCTTGATGTAACTTTTTATGTTTTATTTTTTGTTGTATTTTAAAATTTCCTGCGTGATGAAGTTTCATGGGATTTCAAAGGAGGAAATGAACGGGGCTTCGTTCATTTCCTCTTCATTGCCGGGGAAGCCTTCCGCCAGGAGAAAAGGTAAATGTGGTAGTGGTGGTGGGGTTCTTTTGCTGGCATAAAAATTGATTGTTTTATGCCAGCAAAAGAATGTTTAAAGGGGCTTGTCTGATAAAGTCCATCGTTTCATCCTATGGAATCCTGGGCTTTGTCATTTCTTGAGGCATTTAGCCTTCAGCCAGATAGCCCTCATATCTCACCAAATTGCAACTCCCAGGATTCTGTAGGAATCATAGTTAAAATGGTATCAAAGTGCTATAATTTTGCAGTGTGGAAACACTCTTTGTCTGTTGTGGAAGGGAATCATGTGCACTGTTCCTCTATCCTGCAAACAGGATTAATGCCTTTTTGGAAAATGGACCAGCCCACTGCTATATAGGTGAACTGAGTCCTTTGAAAATAGTTTGAAATGAAGGGAAGCAATTATAGATAGTGCAAGGAAAGTGGACAGATGGGAGAACCATGTTCATCTAATGGCTTCTAAAAAGCTTGTATACAACCCTCACCTGGGAAGGAGTTCCTTTGTCTTGGTTTTGGAAAAGGAAAATGATGGCACATTACACAAGACCATGAAGGCCTATCTGGAGCTAAGAGAACAATGTGTCATCCAGCAGCATGGACCTAGGAATCATCTTGAGGCCATGCCAGCATTAAAGTAAGGGAAGTGAGAGTGTTTGCTTCATCTTTTTTCTGTTTCTGCATCCTTTCCCCTTCTATATGTTATCAATAAAGAATTTGTATTCTCAGTGGCTTATCACTGATATGCTTTAAACCTAAATGGAGCAGCACCTGAGTGCACCAGGCCCTCTAGATGTTACATGGTCCCAGTGGTGGCACAAGGAGGATGCAGAGAGGCACCAGATGACACCATCTGAGGGAGGGATGACATCAGCCTTAGTGATGCCACAGCATGGTCCTATGCACTCAGTCTTGGTTTGAGTGCCAGAAACGTAAGTTGTCAGCATTCACAATTTGTGAAATGACCAACATAATTCCTGATCATGGGGTGTCTGTTATAGCATCAGCCTGAGCTTCCAGTTTTCTGCCTTTGTGGAGTGTGACTCAATATGAGATAGAGATGCTCTCTGAGCTTCTGGCAGGTTTCCTTCTACATCACCAGAACCTAGAACGGAATGGTGTGGAGTGCCTGTTTTAATCTAGTCTAATTTATTATTGCTCAAGGTCATTCTGGGAAATGAAAGTGGTGGCCCCAACTGATCCATGCCATTCAGTGTAGGAGGCTTAGAGCAGGTCAGTCAATATCACCAACCCTCTGTTCCTCCTCTGTTTTGGTCAGGTTAAGTCTGCAAGGACACAGATTCCAGTGCAGTGATGGGTTTTGCCAGGCCATCATTTGGAAAGCAGCCACAGCCTTGCTTGGACAGAGATAACCTAGCCCCAGCAGTTCCTACACTGGTTAGGGTACTGTAATGGAATCTACATGGGGCTGCCTTTGAACTTGACTTGGAAGCTGCAGCTAGTGCAAAATGAAGTTTTTCAGTTATTGACTGGAATGTCATACAAGCATCATAAATGCCAGTCTTAACAGAATTATGCAGGCTGCCAGTATGCTTCTGGTCTGAACGTAAGGTGTTTGTGATGATTTAAAGACTTAAACGCATGGAATCTTGATACTTGAGGGAGTGCCTCTCCTTCTTTATATGGCTGCCTGAGCACTGAGATCTGTTGCAGGGGTGGCCTCTTCTCATGTCCCCCAACTGTCCCAGTTTGGCAGGGACAGTCCTGATTAACCCTCTATCCTTTCATTTTTTCCAGCTGTCTTTAAAATGCCCCAGTTGCTCTCTTCTTGTCCCACATTTCCCCACTGTCTCTAGCTTACTTCAGTTGCTGCAAACTTAACCCAAAGTGCAAAAACAGTCTGAGCTCAATGAATTCAGCAGGGGGGAGGAGGGGTAGAATCTTGCCTTTCCCAGACTCTGGCAAAAGCAAACTGCTGCAGCCTCTCCCAGCTTGTGTGTTCTTCCCCATTAATAACTTGTGCCATCTTGACCGCACTTTGATGTAGCTGGCTACACATGTCCCAGTTTTCATCTATTAAATATTGGAAGGTATGTCCTGTGTGAGGATGTGGGAGAGGGCCTTCTCAGCTGTGGCACCTCAGTTTTGGAACACCCTCTGCCTGGAGGCCCAATTGGCATCAATTCTGACTTCATTTAGGTGCCAAGTGGAAATGGCTGTTTATTGAAGACTTTGAGGCCAAAGTGATTCACTATAAAATGTATGTGCACATGGTTTTAAATTGTTATAACCTTTTAAAACCTTGACTTATGGCGTTATCCCATGAATTTCATAAGGTTCTGTCAGGCAAGAAATCTTCAGGGGTGGTTTTGCCAGTTCTTTCCTTTGAAATATAGCCAACAGCACCTGTTATTTGTTGATGGACTCCCATCTGATCCTGCTTAGCTTCCAAGATCAGGTGGGATCTGGTGCCTTTAGGGTATTTAGGCCCATATATCTTCTGCCCTATATCATGAGATCCCTCCCTCCCTCCCTCCCTCTCAATCTCTCTCTAATTATTGGCCATAGTGATTGGGAGAGCTATATTCCCCAAAAGTAATTTTCCCAAGCCCAGGCTGGGGCTCTAGAAGATACTCTATGCTGACGTCATGTGCTGGTAGTCAACAAACACAGAAATATGGGGATCTTGCATTGTCAGCAAAGCATCTACTTGTAGCCTGAGGCAAGCAGCTATAAGCCATGATATCATGATGTCTTCCATAAATTCATCTTGACCTGGTGACAAATGGCCATTTTTAGAATGAACATTGGGAGCTTCTTGAGTGCATTCTGCATAAATCCCTTGGCAATGATTTTTATTTTATTAACATATCTATGACATCTCAACTGACTGTGCATTCATGGTTATTGCAAGCAAGAGCTCACCTGTCAGCCCAGGGACACTGGCGCTTTAAACATAGAAGATTGCATGTCAGCTGTAATAACGGAGCTCTAGTGCAAAATCTTTTTAGACTGGGCAATGTATCCAAGTTCTGCTCAAGTAAATATATATGAGATGACACAGTGCCATAAGGAGGGAGGGACATATTCTGCTTGGGGATGGGAACACATTACATCAGTGCCTCAAGATCAGCATTGGTTCTCTGTACTTTTCCAGGCAGAATACAAAAGTTTTGGAAGCACTAAATTGATTAGTCTCAAAGAACTGGACTGATCACTTCTCCTCTGTGGCCTCTTTATGATACCTGAGATGCACCTGGGATCCCTGAGATTCTTGAATGATGTGTGTGTGTGTGTGTGTGTATGTACCTGTCAACTTGGCTAGTCCATGAATTTCATAGGGTTTTCTTAGGCAAGGAATACAAAGAGGTGTTTTTGACAGTTCCTTCCTCTGAAATCTAGCCTATAGAACCTGGTATTCATTGATGATCTCACATCCAAGTACTAACCAGGGCTGACCCTGCTTAGCTTCCCAGATCAGACAAGATCTGGTACCTTTAGGGTTTTAAAGGTTGGGTTCTTGAATGATACCATGATTCAAGTAGCAAGGTGGTAGGCTTTCAAAGGCAGTTTTAAAGTTGCTTCAGAATAGAGATCTTCTTTCCACTGTGAGACAAGTCCAAGGCTGAATACAGTAAGACCCAATATCCACTGATTCATTATCCATTGATTCAATTATCTACTGGACACAAAACAGCACACCTACCATAGAATCTTCCTAGAAAATGTGTCCTCTCTAGCCATTTTCTAGGTCCTCCAAGGCAACTCTCTGGTATTTTAAACCAGAAGTCCCATTATTTTCAATGGTGTTAACTATTACCCATGGTTTTTGGTATCCATGCCCTCCCTCCCGCAAACCAATCCCCAGTGGATATGGGAGTCCTACTGTACCATTTTTGGAAGAGACGTATGATGAACTGCTTTGGTCTCATATTTGGAGCTAAAGATTAAGAGAGGAAAGTGAGGCCAGTGTTATCATTAGGCAGACTGAGGTGGCCACCTAGGGTGGCACATGCTTGGAAATGTGTAAAGGTAGGAATTAGGTAAAATGAGTACCCGGCTTGTGGGGGCAATTAGCTAACACACATTGGAAACTGCTTAATGCAGTGTAGATGTGTAAATTGCTATTGCTTAAAACAGTTTGTAAGCCACTCTGATGGCCTTGTGGCTGAGGAGTGGGGTATAAATAACTAATAGAAATAATAATAAAAAAGGTAGCCCTCCGGTGTTGTTGGACTGCAGTTGTGAACAGCCCTAGCCAGCTTAAGCAACGGTGAGAAATGCTGAGAGTTTTGCAGTCTAACAACATCTAGAGGGCCACATGATTCCCCACTCCTGGTGGGGTGGTCAGACAATAATGGCAGTTCCATTTCCATCATCTATAAGTTGTGGTGGTAGCAAAGAGTATAGTCCATGGGTCTTGCTGTTAGTATGCCCTACTACCCTCTCTGTATAATCTCATAATTGGAAATACTGGACATTTCAAAGTGATCAAGTAGTCCAGGGTGATCCAAAAAGCAGTCAGGTGGAGGTCACAAGGACCAGGGATGGTGTCTTAGAAAAATTTTAGCAAGTAAGCCCATGTTAGGATTGTGTGGAAGCTCCTGGTAAACAAAGCCATTAAGGAGTCTGAGTTAATTCCTTCTTGGGCGCCTCAGCAATGAGTCACCTGACCCAACGATCAAGTGGCCTTTCCAACCCCAATCCCAAGGAAATCTCACCTTGAAACTCCACTCCTGTCCTGCATTGTGAGGTTGTTGTGCACCAATCAATTTCTATCTCCCAGCCATTAACAGCAATCAGTTATGTTTCGGTTTCCTTTGTTTTTCTGGTGGGAAATCCATCCAGTACCCCTTCAGAATATGAAGTAAGGTATAAATATTAGTCCCCCAACGATAGAAAGGTGTGCCACTGTGGATGAGCCCAGACACTCTCTTTCTCGATGCGCCCCCAGATCGGAACCTCCAGTGCTACCCTCAGACTTCTGTCTACTTCAAAACTGCTCTTCAAGACTGAAGCCATATTTTCTGAATCTCTCTTTCCATCCAATCTTTCTGCCTTACTCCTTGATAGCCTTGTGTGGTTCTTAGGAACATATGTTGTATGTGTGTGTGTATGCTTTTTGCATTATTTCCAATAAAAATAATTTAATTCACTTTAACCTAGAGTTCTGTGCAGTTAGTACTGGTTTACATAGGTAAAAAGGTCCCCATAGTTACCCTCCTCTTACAGGCATACTGTCTGAGTGAATAATTCCCCCATCTAGACTTTGGTATCACAGGTGGGTCTCAAAGCACCCCCTACCTAGGGTAACACTGCTGCAAGATTCCTTGGTTTTAGCCAGTTGATGTCTTATATTTCCATTTCTTCTAGGGGCAAACTTTATGATTTCTGCAGGTGCTACTGGGAGATAGTTACCATACTTTCCTATAAAATGCCTCTGCAGCCTCTAAGGCCAAATCCATGCTACACAGATAACCCAGTTTGAAACTGGATTATTTGCCTTCCTATGGAATCCTAGAATGTGTAATTTAGTGAGATACCAGCACTCTTTGGCATAGAAAACTAAAGTGTCCTGAACCCACAGGGGCAAGTGTCTGAGGAGCAACAGGGGAGGGGTGCAGGTCTAGTCTGTTGCCAATTGTCCACAATAGAAGCAAGAGAAGTTAAGATCCAGTCCAGAAGTCAGTCACCAATAGTCCATACAAGATGCAAGAACAATAAAAAGCCAGTCCGGAGTTCAATTACCAAGTGTTCATACCAGATGCCAGGGAAATCAATAGCCAGTCCAGAGTTCAGTAGAGTCAGGTCCAAGGTCCAAGTCCGTAGTCAGCAAGGCATGACTGCAACAGCCCAGAAGTCCATCTGAAGTCAAGGCAAACAGAAACACAGGAGGAGTGCAGCAGTTAAGATAGCAGTTGTCAGCACCGAAATGTGAAGGAAAACTGCTGCCAGATTTATAGCCAAAGTTTCCAGGCCAGATGGAGCTCATTAGCGAGGAAGTAGGTCAGTATTTAAATGGCGTTGGGCATGGTGTTTCTCTTTTCAGTGCTCAGAGAAGGGAGGCAGCATGTCATCTGGATCATCCATCATTGGCTGGCAGACTGTTCTTCAGAATGAGGTATGTTTCCTTATCTGCTTTGGCTGCTTCGGAGGGTGCCTGGGCAGTTTTTGCAGGCTGAACCATGGTTTCTCTTTCTGCTTCCTAAGGCTGAGCCATGCTTTCCCTCGCTGCCTCATCTGCATTCTCTGCCTCCTCCTCCTCCTCCTCAGCAAGGGGGTTCATGACATCAAAACCTTATAAAATTACAAATCTCAGAATTCAATAGGAAGGAGCCATGGCAAATAATCCTGTTTCAGACTGGATTATTTGTCTAGTGTGGATTTGGCCTAAGATTTTATAGGGAGGCCCTTCTTTCAGTTCTACCATTGCCACAAGCTTATTTGGTGGGGATGTGACAGGGCCTTCTCAGTGGTTGCTTCCAGGTTATGGAACTCCATTCCAAAAGAGGCTAGGCTGGACCCCTACCTGGTTGTCCTTCTGCTGGCATGCCAACATATCTCCATTCAGACAGGCTTTTAGCAACTGTTTGGCTGAAAGGGAGTTTTAACAGGTGGATGCTGTGCTATTTTGTTGATTTGTTTTAAGTACCTATGGTTTCACTTACCTGTGATCATGGGAAAAGGTCTTTCTAGGCACCTGGAGGAGCATAGAGTCATGCTGGAGGTGGTCTCTCTAGGAATTGGGAAGTCCTCCAGTACAACTCTATGGTCAACTTCTGCTGGAAGTTGACCATAGAGTCATGCCAGATACCTAGAGATGCAACCTCTCTTGGCATTTTCTAGGTCCTCCAGCATGATTCTATGGTGGTTCACTATTATATGCAGTTTTGCGTATCAGTGGTAAGTCCAAGCATGCATCCCCAGCGTAAATGGGGTGGGGTGGGGAGACCTGTACTTTAAAAAAAATCTTATTCTGAACCATCTTGAGTCCTAGTTCTGGGAAAAAGACAGGACATAAACAAAAAGAAAGAAATATTGCATCAGCATGGGTTGAGTCTCTTGCTCTGCCCACCCACAATAGCCTATGGTTCAGGGTATAGGTAGCTGAATTACTACCCATTGGAGTTAACATGAAAGGGCCTCTAACTTGTCGCATTTCCTAAGCTGTAGATTGTATGCAATGCAGCTTTCCACACATATCAAGTAGAAGCTAATTGATTCTGTAGAAAGGTAAAATGGAAAGTGATTGCCTCATTTTTTAAAGTCATAGTTTTGAGTAATGACATGCCAGTGTTGCAAAAAACTAGACCCAGGTTCTTAAAAATCTGTTTGATGTTTTCCTACTTACTGTCCATTCTGCTTCCCAAAGGCATATTTTTTACCCCAAACCATGCTATAGTTCTGCATTTCAGGGAATTTTTCTGTATGTTTCTGATAGCACTAGGACTGATTGACTGCAGTTAGGCTGCTAAGCCACAGGGATGTTATAGTTCAAAAAACTGTGTGCTGGAAATAATGTTTAGCAAAAGCAGGAACTTATGTTCAGAACTTATCTCAAGAGAAAGCTGAGGAGCAAGAAACTAAGAAATTGACCTAAGATTAAGACATTTTCTATTTATTTACTTATTAACAGTGGTGACACGGGGTGGGGGGAGAGCGGAGGGGCTGAACCGTACCAGGTAACACCATTGGGGAGGGGGTGCCACCAGTCTTAGTGATGCCACAGCTTATTAATGTATTTCTAACCAACCCTATGTTGCTGGATGTCAGGGCAATGTGAAAATGAAACAATATAAACAATTACAAATAATTCCAGTTTTAAACAGTGAAATAATTTAAACAGAATAAAAATATATTAAACAGTTTAAATAATTTTAAGCTCATTTAAGGCTAAAACAGTTAAAACCATGTATATGTATATTTGAATGGTAAATCAGGCCCCAAAGGCTTAATAAAAAGCCATGTTTTGACTTGATGCCTGAGAAGAAACAGTCTTGCCACCAGCATTGAGGGCATTCTACAAATGGGGTGCCACAACAGAGAAGGCCCTGTCCTATAACTTCCCAAATATGCAGGTCACCTCCTGTTTACATGGGAGATGTGTTCCCAGACTTACACAGATATGTGAAACTGCGTATAATAGCAAACGGCTATAGAAACCATGGAATTGTGCCAGAGGACCTAGAAATGCCTAGAGAGGATGTCTCTCTAGGCATCTGGTGTGACTCTATGGTCAACTTTTGGTGGAAGTTTACCATAGAGTCACACTGGAGGACCTCCCAATGCCTAGAGAGACCACCTCCAGTGTGACTCTATGGTCCTCCAGAGACCTTTCCCCCCAACTGAGGGTAAGTGAAAACATGGGTACTGATCCCACGTAAATGTGTGTGGGGGGAAAGACCTGTATTGCTGTAACCAGTGGGACAGAGAGGAGGGCTGTCCTATAGACCTCAGTCCCCAGGCAGGTGTAAATAGGGAGAAGCACTCCTTCGAGTATTGAAGTTCCCAGCCATTTAAGCCTAAAGTGTAATTGCCAGCACCCTGAATTTAAACCTGAGGCATATTGGCAGTCAGTTCAGCTACTTTAAGACCAGTCTATATGATAATTTGGCCAGCAATCCTGCTGCCCCTTTTTGCCCTAGCTGCAACTTCTGAATCATCTCCAAGGGTAGCCCCATGTAGAGCACATTACAGTAGTCTAACAGAGAATCTGCTAGCACATAGACTACTGTGGCTAAGTTATCCCTATACAGGTCACACTATAGCTGGTGGACCAGTTGCAACTGGTGCCAAGCACCCCAAGCCAAGCAGTCCACTTAGGCCTCTAGTGACAAATCAGTGACCTAGGAATGCTTCCAAGCTATTCGTCTGCTTCTTCAGGGGGAGTGTCACCCTATCCAGCCAGGCCATTTATTCAATTCCCAGACTTGAGATCCATCAACTCACAGAGCCTCCATTTTATTGGGATTCATCTTCAGTTTATTGGCCATCATCTTCTAGCCCAGTGGTTCTTAATCTGTGGTCCGGAAACCTCCAGGGGTCTGCAATGCCATCACAGGAGGTCTACCAAGGCTTGAAGGCTGTTCAGCCCCCTCCTCCCTGCAGTGGAATGGCCTTGTAATAGGAGCCAAGACAAAGGCTGGCTGGCTTGGCTTGCGCATTGCCATTCAATCCACTCCAGCCACAAATTTGCAGGAGAAAAGTCTTCCTTCCTCTCCAATGCCTCTGAAGGAAGGTTTAATGAATGGTGTAATTGTATTATTATTATTATTATTATTATTATTATTATTATTTTAAAGCTTGAGTTAAATCTTGAGGGTTTGCAGCAACAAAAGCTATTTAAAGGGGGTACCTGGTAAATAAAAAGTTAAGAGCCACTGTTCTAGCCGATAACAGCATATGCATAACCCCAGCAGACAAGGATAAGTAGAGTGAGTTTCATTGGACTACTGATGGCACCCAACCCCAAAACCTTTAATGATCTCATTTGGCAGCTTGATATAGATTCATATAGATATTTTATTTATTTATTTATTTATTTATGCCCCGTTCTTCAGCCACAAGGCTATCAGAGCGGCTTACAAATTGTTTTAAGCAATAGCAATTTACACATCTATACTGCATTAAGCAGTTTCCAATGTGTGTTAGCTAATTGCCCCCACAAGTTGGGTACTCATTTTACCGACCTACGAAAGGATGGAAGGCTGAGTCAACCTTGGAGCCTTCTGGAATCGAACTTGCAACATGGTGACTTGCAGTACTGGCATTTAACCACTGCGCCACCAGGGCTATGTGGATTAAACCACATAGGGGATAAGATGGAGGCTTATCTCATGAGGAAAGGGAAGCGAAAGTGTAGCTGGATTATAGTGCCTTCTTTTTTGCCTTACCACATGGCGTTGTATTTCTTCATACTTCTTCAGGTCTGGTCCTATGGGAGATGGTTGTAAAAGCAAGTCTTTCTCTTAATTGACAAAATTGGTTAGAAAAAAGACCCACTTTTGTAACTGTCTCCTACAGGACCAGAACTGAAGAACTACTGAAGAAATATGACATCATATGATACGGCAAAACGGGAGGCATTATTATCTGGCTGCCCTTCTTATATTTTCTTTCCCTCATGCAATAAGCCTCATGGAACCCTGCAGCACCCCATAGTTTAATGGCCATGGGGCTGAAGAAGACCCCCTCCCTGTGCTACTTCCTGGATCTGGCCCTGCAGAAGGAATGGGGTCTACTGCAGCACAGTGCCCCTCACTCCCCTCTGAAAGAGCCTGTCCACTAGGATATCATGCTCAATAGTGTTGAAAGCCACTGAGAGACCCAGGAAGATCAATAGGTTAGGGCTTTGCTTGTCTTTCACCCAGAGTTGGTCATCTGTGTCAGAGTGATTAAGCTTGTTTCAGTACCATGCTCTGGGGCCCTTTTACACTCTACCCTTATAGCACTATGACTCCATTTTAACTGACATGCAATCCTAGAATGGTGCAGTAGAGCTAGCTGACTGAGAATGCTAAATACCCTGTCCTGAGCTGCAAACCCCAGGATTTCATAGGATGAAACTATGGCAGTTAAAGTAGAGGCATAGAATTATGGCCCTGTCTATATGAGGGGGGAAAATGGAGTACTTAAAGGTGGTTTTGCCCCAGAGGCACCCATAAGCTTTGCATGCAAGATGGCGGCCGTGAGTGATTTACTCGTGTTAGTACTTAGCCGCCAAACTTTTTTTTTTAAAATGCTGTCTAAGGTGGACTAGAGCGATAGAGGAATTTTTTGATTTATAGGGGACAGCAAAACAAAAACACACAACCTGTTTTATCATCTTAGTGATTGCTCCCTAAGGTGAAAATCCAACATGGCCGCAGTGGGTGCTTGCCCTGTTAGCAAGCCCTGACCCCCATGCTCTTCCATCCAATCAACTTTGTACTTCCTCTTGTATGGGAAAGTGATTCATAGTGTATGTGCTTGTCCTAACAACCAGGAATGCACAATCCTCTCACTGTTCTTTTTTAAAAAAAGTATGCTGTTTTTGCTGTTTTGGGCCCCCTCCTTCCAAATACTGTGGATTGATGTGGGATCCCACTTAGACAGGTCATATTCCCAGCGAATTCCATGAGGGTTATTTTCACCATTTAGACAACCCCTATAGACTTCCGGTCGGAGATGAGGGCGTAGACGGACGTGAGAGGCGCGAGCTCCGCGGTTGTGACTCGCGCCCCGCGCTCGCCGAGTGAGAGAGAGACACAGTCTTTTGGTGTCGGAATATACCTCCTGTGAAAGAGGTATCGGAGTGGGTTCGTCTGGGTCTGGAATACCCAGTGCTGGCCCCCCCTTTCCGTGCTACAACAAGTGGTACGGGGGGAGAGCGACAGCGCTGAGGAAGACCAGAGCCTCAACACCCTCACTCGGTATCCCTCCGTGTTTCCTTTTGTGAGGGACTAGCGTCCTTACCGACCCGTGCAGAACGTGAACCAAGCTTAAACAAGCGATACCTACAGTAAGTTTGGTGTTGTGTAACTCTTCTGCACCGAGGTTATAAGACGTTTTGAGAGGACGAAGACAGGCGGAGGGGAGACGGAGGAGAGTTGAAGGGAGACGCCTGGAAAATCTGAGGACGGGAAGTCAGGAGAAGTGGGAAACGAACGAAAACGAAAACATAAGAGAAATGTAAGAGGAAAGAAAGAAAGAAAGAGGAGACGGATAGTAGAACCTAGATGAAAGACGAAAGACCGAAGACGAGACCGGCGTTTGGGTAAGAGAACAACGAGCAGAAACGCGAGGGAGAGAGAGAGATATGGAGTAACTGTGGGAAAAGAAAGTGAAAAAGGGAGTGAGGAAAGTGATATGGACGGAGACAGTTAGAGGTTGTTCTAATAGTCGTGTTGGTCTACTAAGGACTGTGTCTCTTGTAACTTTGGAATAGTTTGGGAGGGATATCTCTCACTATTCTCACTATCTGTTTGACTACAAAAGGACTGAAGGTTGGAGAAACCCCGGAATGAGACTTATGTAATTGAATAATAGTGTCTGCTTTATAAGTTTCAGAAGCTCTGCTACCTTGATAGAATTTTCTTTCGCGGATTAAACAGGACTGCAAATTCCAGAGACACTTTTGGAGTGTTTGATAAACTTCACAGGAACAAAACTTGAGTTGTATTGAAGGCATGGTATGCCATATGAAGTAAGCTTGAACTGACTTGAATTAACAGCTCTGTGTGGAGGAGTAGTAAACCTTACATAGAAGGCGAATTAATCTTTGTTGTAATACGGCTACATGAACATTTCTGCATGACCAGTTGAACTACAGAGAAATGGGTTTGGAAGAATCATAAAGACACGGGGAATTAATACAATTATATTACTTTTCTTGTTAACTGATCTCGAGACCTTTTTTGCTTTTTCCTGCTCTGTATTATCAAGTAATACACTGTATTGATTTGTTTATAGTAATAGTAATTTTTTCTAAATGCTATACAAGACAGTCCATGTGCTCAGGTTTGAATATTATTGAATATTAGATATTGAATTGCCTTGAACATTACTCTAGTTGATTATTCTAGTTTACTGCTCTATCTAACGTGAATTTGTTGAAGATGTCAAATTACTGAGAGATTAATTGATTTAACTGACTTAATTGGTCAGGTAAGATTGGGGATAGACTTAATAAGGACAATTAATTGACAAATAAACAAATAAGATAAATAAACAACAGAGGTAATAATAGCAATAATAAGGACTGAATTAAAAAAAATACCTTAAAAATTCATATATATTATATATAAGAGAGAATTATACATACAAGAAAGATGCCTTTGAAGAAACCACCAGTAACACAAACAGTCACCTTGAGAAGAGACTCAACAGAAATGCCAGAACTACAACATCTACTATTCCAAGAGTTTAGAAAAGAATTTAAGAAACTGAGGGAAGAAGTAATATCGGAAATGAAAGAAACCAGAAGAGACATCAAGAAAGAATTAGACGATTTTGGAAAAAAACTGGGAAAAATCACCTCTGAAATGGAAGCATTGACGGATAAGGTGGAGGAACTTCAAACAAAATCAAAGAGATTAGAAGAAACAACAGAAAATTTAAACTGGAGACAACAAAAAGTAGAGGATCGCGAGCTGGAATTACAAGCAAAACTAAGAGAAAACTGTCTCAAATTGAGAGGATTAACCGAAGTAGAGAATGAGAATTTATATGAAAGAATCCTTCCTAAACTGGCAGAATATTTGGAACACCCTATACAGAAGATGGAATTTGAGGTGGACAGGATGTTTAGGATTAATTCAAAAATTGCAACACAAAGGAGACTACCTCGTGACATAGTGATATATTTCACGAGAGGAAGGATAAAAGATTTAATTTTACAAAAGAACTTTAAGGAAAGATTAATAATTGAAGATTGCGAGATTGCAATTTATAAAGACGTTCCTGCCGAGATTCTTAAGAGGAGAAAAGAATATCAGTTTATTACTTCAAAGTTGATTAGGAAAGGGGTGAAATATAGATGGGAGAAGGTGGAAGGGATATCCCTTACATATGATCAAAAGAAGTATAGATTGAACACAGTTAAAAAAGCGAAAGATTTTATGACAAAATTTAAAACAGAGTTGAATCCCCAGGGAGAAAAGTTAAAAGAAGAATCACAAAATCCACCTGAGGAAGAATTGGAGGAAAAAAGAAGATACCCAAGAAGGAGACAAAAGACTGAACTGAAAGGTGAAATAGAAAAGATGAGAGGAACACTAGAAACGGCGAAAGAGACGGTATTAGCGGGTGAAGTGGAGGATGATGAGAATGAAGCAGTGGTTGGAGAGGAGGAGGAAGAGGAGATAATTGGGGCAACTGGAGGTGAATTAAAGGATACACCGAGAGATGAATTTCTTGAATATACACAGTCGGTTTCGGAATCCGACGAATTAGATATTGAAGACACCGAATAATAAGAATATTAATCGCCGGAATATAACAAGACAATAAATATATAATCGGGAAAATAATGAAGGACCATAAAACACAGATAAAAATTGTATCATGGAACGTAAAAGGGATGAACTCGCCTAAAAAAAGAAGGCAAATATTCCACAGTTTGGTAAAAATAAATGCAGATATCATCTGCGTTCAGGAAACGCATATTCGATTTGAAGATCAAAATCTTTTAAAAAATAGAAGACTAGGAAATGAATTCATAAACTCAGGCAACAACAAGAAGAAAGGAATTGTCATCTACGTAAACAAAAAGTGGAAAGCCAAAGAAATTTTGAAAGATGAAGATGGACGCTACATTGCATTAGAGGTCACTTTACTTGGTAAAAAGACACTAATCCTTGGGGTATACGCCCCATCAGAGGGCAAAACTAGCTTTTATAAAAACATGATGTTCAAATTAATGCAGTTGGAATTTGATGACATGATAGCTCTGGGGGATTGGAACGGAGTCTTGGATCCGTTAAAAGATCGAACCTTAGGTAAAAAATCTAAGATCAGTGAGAAACAAGGGAAATTACCAAATGTTTTTACACAGTTTATGAATAATTTTACATTAGTGGACGCATGGAGACATTTATATGG
Organism: Gambelia wislizenii; assembly: GCA_030847615.1. Taxonomy (NCBI): domain Eukaryota; kingdom Metazoa; phylum Chordata; class Lepidosauria; order Squamata; family Crotaphytidae; genus Gambelia; species Gambelia wislizenii. The sequence goes on along the minus strand of JAUMIR010000002.1, from coordinate 429,259,360 downwards.
GGATGAAAAGGATTACACATATTTTTCTGAATTTCACAAATCTTACTCACGTATTGATATGTTTTTGATCTCGAAGAGTATAGCCACTAAATTAAGAAGCATGGAAATTCAACCAAGAATTCTATCTGACCATAATTTGATATTGTTAAAAATTGAATCTACCAGGAAAGAATATAGTTGGAGATTGGATGATAATATATTAAATAATAATAGTTCGAAAGAAAGAATAGAACAGGTAATGAAACACTATTTTGAGGAGAATAGAGAGGAAGAAACAGCTATACCAATAATATGGGATGCCAGTAAGGCGGTCATTAGAGGGGTAGCAATGCAGATAAAATGGGAAAACAAAAAAATGAAGAACGAAAAAATGAAATGATTACAATTGGCATTAATACAAAAAGAGAAGCAACATAAAAAAGATTCACTAAACAAAGAAATAAAAATGGAATTAGAGATAATACAGGAACAAATGAAGATAGAAATGGTAGAAGAAATAGAAAAGAAGATCAGATATGTTAAACAAAATTATTACGAACATAGCAACAAGATAGGAAAATGGCTGTCATATAAACTAAGAAAGGAGCAAGAAAAAAGACAAATTCTGAAAATTAAGGAGAAAGGAATTATACAAACAAGACAAGAAAAAATAAAAAACACCTTTCAAGAATATGTTAGAGACTTATATAAGGCCCCTTTGACAGAAGAAAAAACTCAAATAATGATAAATGATTATTTGACTCAACAAAATATCCGAAAAGTGACAGAGACAGAAAGAGAAGAGTTAAACAGAATGATCACAGTTTCAGAGGTTGAGAAAGCAATTAAATCGTTAAGGGCAAACAAGACTCCAGGCCCCGATGGATTCTCTTCAAACTTCTATAAGACCTTTGCAGAGATGCTAAAGACTCCACTAACAAAAACTTTTAACAATATACTAATGGGTGGAGAGCTACCATTATCATGGCAAGACGCCAATATTGTATTGATACCAAAAGAGAATAAAGATGTGGAGGATATGCGGAGTTATAGACCGATCTCACTCTTAAACACTGATTATAAAATCTTTACAAGTATTTTGGCCGAGAGGTTAAAGAAGATATTAGCTCAATGGATAGATAAAGACCAGACGGGTTTCCTTCCGAATAGGCGTATAAGTACCAACATTAGGAAGATATTAAATCTTATCGAATATTTTGACAAGCAGCCTGACAAAAAATTTACGATGATAGCATTAGATGCAGAACGGGCTTTTGACAGCGTCAATTGGAAATTTATGTTACAACTACTGGAAAAAGTAGAACTAGGAAACCAATACCTGAACGCAATTAAAGCTATATACAATAAACAGACGGCGCAAATCATGATTAATGGCCAAAAAACAAAGCCTATAAGCTTGGAGAAGGGGGTAAGACAAGGTTGCCCTCTCTCCCCATTACTTTTTATTATGGTCTTAGAAATATTATGTAACAAAATCAGAGTAGAAAGAGAGATTCAAGGAGTTAGAATCAAAAACCAACTATACAAAATTAGCACTTACGCAGACGATTTAGCAATTTATTTAGAAGATCCACTGAAATCTATTCCACCATTACAGAGAATACTTGAAGAATTTGGTAAATTGTCTGGCATTACTATAAATAAAGAAAAAACGACATTGTTAACAAAAAACATGGATAGAAAAGAAGAAGACACACTTAATGCACTCACGAGTTACAAAGTAGAGAAGAAACTCAGATATTTAGGAATAATAATTACTAAAAACAATATGGATTTGGTTGATAATAATTATAAAAAGAAATGGTTTGAAATAAAAAAAGATATGGAAAACTGGAAACATCTAAACCTATCTCTTTTAGGCAGAATAGCAGCGATAAAAATGACAGTGCTACCAAAGATGATCTATCTGTTTCAGAATCTCCCCATTATACTAAATGACAATTTGTTCAAACTTTGGAATAAAGTTGTGATGAAATTTATTTGGCAAGATAAAAAGCCCAGAATAAGACATAAAATATTACAAGATGAAAAGGCGAGAGGCGGACTGGGATTACCAAACTTGAAGTTATATTATCAAGCAAGCGTCATGGTCTGGCTATACGATTGGTTCACGTTAGAAGACAATAAACTATTGACCTTAGAAGGCGTGGGCATGAAATTTGGATTTCATGCCTATCTGTGGTACAGTAAAGAAAAAACTGATAGAAATTTTAATAATCACTTTATAAGAAAATCTCTCCTTAGAATTTGGAAAAAGATTAAACCACAAATCTATATTAAGCTCCCCTTATGGGTGTCCCCACAGGAGGCATTTAGAAGAACGGAAATGATCCACAGAGAAAAATGGTGGACATATAATGAGCTGCTATTCTTCCAACAAAAAGAGTGTAGACTTAAAACCAAGGAAGAATTAGAAGAGAATCAGATAAAATGTTCCTGGTTTCAACATCGTCAGCTTTCAGAGAGGTTTAAAATAGATAACAAAGAGATAGGGGTGGAGAACTTAAAAACTGAGTTAGACCTTCTACTGGTAGACCAGAAGGGTATCAAAATATCAGGGGTGTATAAACTATTGCTGAAATTGGAGCTAGAACAGGAGACAGTTAAGGAACATATGATAAAGTGGGCTAGAAATGTCGGGCGTAGTATTCTAATGGAAGAATGGGAAACCTTATGGAAAAAGAGCGTGAGATCCTTTATAAATAATGAACTAAGAGAAAATTGCTGCAAAATGCAATATCGTTGGTATCTAACTCCAAAGATATTGTCAAAGATGTATAAGCAAGTTAAACCAAATTGTTGGAAATGCGGGGACATAAACGGTTCTTTTTTCCACATGTGGTGGACGTGTAAAATGGCCAAACAATTTTGGAATACGATACACGATGAGATTAGAGGAATCCTTAAGTTGGATTTTAAATTAAAACCAGAGTTGTATTTATTGAATATTTTTGAGGAGGATTTCCCTATAAAACACAAAAAAGTCATGCTATATATGACTACTACGGCTAGGATAGTGTTCGCAAGATATTGGCGCCAAAATAAGATCCCTAGCAAGGAAGAATGGCAGATGAAAATGAGAGAAGTGGTTCAAATGGAATTTTTAACAGGTTGGATTAAGCACAGATCGCCAGAGGACTTTAGAATGGATTGGGAAATGATAATAGAGTTTTGGAAGGGTAAATGGAACGGGTATATGAATACTTGGATTATAGACTAATTAATAGACGGCTGGTACTTTTTCTGATCAGCAATAACCCTTGGTAGGTGTGGACTTAAGAGAAATTTCACCCCTCTGGGGGAGTTAAGCATTATAATTTTAGCATATCAGTCTTCTTATGAATGTATTAATTAGATGATGAATGTATTAATTCAGAAGACTAGAGTATTAATCAGAAGACGAGTTATGATTTTGTAAGCAAACACGAACACTGGTGAGGTGGAAGTTTCTTTTATTGTTTAATTATGTTGATGTTATGAAAAATGTATCTGTAATAATAATAATAATAATAATAATAATAAAAAAAGACAACCCCTATAATTGGTGGCCTGAAACCAGACTTCACCGTAAAGTATTATTTTTTGGAGGCGATGGTCCTCCATCCTAGAAACGTGCCCTGCCCAGCGCAGCTGTGTTCTCAGTGTAAGAGGGACGCTCCAAAAAAGCGATACAAGGATTCCCTGAAACAACATCTCAGGCTTGGCCAAACTGGTCACCAACAATGGTCCGCCCTGGCTTCATATCGGGAGGCGTGGAGACGCACTATCCACAATGCTGCAGCTTTATTTGAGAACTCACACCGAACAAGTCTTGAAGAGAAACGACAACGCAGAAAGAATCACAATCCGGAAACATCACCCAAGGAGACCCTCTGCTGTGCTTTCTGCAACCGGACTTGTTTATCTCGGATTGGCCTTTTTAGCCATCAGCGTGCTTGCAGAAAGCGCGGGATGAGTCCTTCCTGAATCTTCGTTTGTGAAGAAAAGCCAGAGAGAGAGAGAGAGAGAGAGAGAGAGAGAGACAAACCAGACTGAAATGGATCCACATAATCCATTATGTCTAAGATGTTTGAAGTTCCTCAGGCACTACATGTTCAAGCACCTTGTCCAAGAAGGGGATATTAGCGAGGAATGGTTCTTCTCATGCATCTCTTGGCCCAGGAAGGTTGTCCTTAGGACTGGGCACACTAATGGCTCCTTGAAGGCAGCAGGCACCTCTTAATGACATAGTGATGCATTTGCTACTTGCTGTACCCACCTGATCAATCCAGCTCTCCTGGATATCACAAGCAAGATAAGGCAAGGCTCACATTTACATGTGGTGGGATGGACTGATTTGGGTGTTTTGTCTGCATCATCAGGCTGTGACAACTGAAACAGATCCCAGGAAACTTGAACAAATGGAGCACTGGACACTTCCTCATACTCTATGATAATGATGGCATCTAGTTTTGAGTGTATATGAGTGCCTTTCTCCTTGAAGTGTCTAGCAAATTTGTCCCAGCAGGTAAATGAGGGTTTATTCCTGGTGTCTCAGGACTTTTTCAAATGGTTGAAAAAACCCACGAGGAGTTCAGGAGAAGAATGGGGCTGTTGCGCTTACATAGCCCTGTTTCAGATTACACAGTCCTCCTCCGTCCTCCTCCATCCTCCTCCTGTCCTTGTTCTGACTTTCCTCCGTGCTGCTCATGCCACTTTTTATTCACGGAGGTTTCCTGTCAGTAAAAAGTGGTGCGTGTGCAGCACGGGGGAAGGTCAGGAAGCAGTCGCGAGGAGGACGGAGGAGGACTGAGTCATCTGAAACAGGGCTGTGTAAGCGCGACAGCCTCATTCTTCTCCCGACCTACTCGTGGGTTTTTTCAATCGTTTGAAAAAGTCCTCAGAGCCTGATCCCGAAAGGCCCCTCACCACTTGGAATAATTTTGCTGGGCAGTATGTTGAGTATAAAATAATGAAGGTGTAACAGGATCTTTTTGCCAGACTTGCTGCTAAATAATAGAGATGTTGCTGGGCTTTGGTCATTCTTGCTCTGTGATCTATTCCCCCTACTACTCAAGCCTGTCATGTACTGGCATCTCCAGACTCAGTGACCAGCAGTTTCAAAGTTCAAAACAGAAAACTTTATTGACACTGTAATCCAGAAAGCGAACCCTACAGGGGTCATTGCTCCTGACCCGTGCAGTCCTCTAAGCCCTATTCTTTCCAAGTGACTCTCCAACTCTCCCATCCCCCTACGGGAATCCATCAGCATTTGGGTGGGTCAGTCACATTGTGACTGCTTCACCACCTGGTCTTCTGTGCTCCAGACATGTCTGCCTTGGGTAACAGGTACTATACAATAAGGATTCTGAGCAAACTGTCATGTAGTGACATCTCCAGACTCAGTGACCAGCAGTTTCAGAGTTCAAAACAGAAAACTTTATTGGCACAGTAATCCAGAAAGCAAACCCTGCAGGGCCATTGCTCAGAATGAAACTTAACTGACAAACAGTACATTAAAAGCATATTCCAATCTTCCAAATCTGGTGAGCTACACAGCTATTGGTCACCCATCATCCCCTCTCCCATTTCTTATAGTATCATCGTTCATCCCATTTCCCCCAAAGCTGATAGCCAACTGCAGTGCTTATCAAACCATTTCTGACATTGACCACATACTTCCTTCTGCAGTTAGGCTACACACTCGTTAACAAGCACAGAAAAAAGGCAAACATAATTACCTACAAGGTTAAACAGTAAAACTGAACTTGGTAGGAAAAGATCATGTCTGGGACCTATCCTGACAAAGCCATTGCCCATCCTGCTTCATTGCACATAAATTTTCTGTGTATCAAGATGACTTATGGTTTGTTGTTTAGTTCTACCTACATCTACCTACATTGTAGAAACATTAAAACTTAGAGATATCATGGGTAACATTTTATTCCAGAGATTCTGTTAAATGGACTGGGCTGAACCAGAACCACAGCCAATCTAGGCCCAAACTTAAGTCCTAGATGTCATGGGAGCTTTGGGGAGCCTATATTTCAATGGCAAATAGCTTTATAGAACAGCAACATGTACATTGGAACTATCAGCTTACAGCTAAGGAATTGCCTCAGTGCCCTGCCTTCTCTGTCTTTTCCTGCAAGCCTCATACTGTCCTTCCCAAAGTTTCTTCTTTATCCACCTGATGACTATTCTGGACTCAACTGCACTTTACATCTTGGGTTATTTCTTTTGAATCCACAAAGTTGTATCTCTCTAACCGGTGTGGCAATTTCAACAAAACTGACAATTCCCCCTTCTCTCACATATACTGAACTACAAACATTCTGCAGATTTGTTCCTTGAAAGTTGGAATACTTGTGAACATTATGTGACACTGTACCAGTTCAGTTTTCTGTATCAGAAGTTAAAGTACGACAAATACAATCAAGTTTACTGCTGAAATCCTACAGTCGTTTACATAGTAGGAAGTAAGCAGTCCTACTGAATAAAGTGAGACTTACTTCATTATAAAAATGCTTAAGATTGTGTTATTATTCTTTCAGGTATGACTGCCTGTGTACTGCTGAGCCCATAGTTACATCTTATCCAATGAGAATTTTTAAAATAATTCTGTTGAATGATGAATTCTGCATTCTGCTTTTAAAACAAGTCTTTGTAACTACCTTCAGCACTTAGTTGGATACCATTACATTCTGTCTGTGATTGCTAATGTTTCATTGTGATCTATAAACGTCTCTTGAGAATGGCTTTTGCATACCAGAGCACAGAGCATAAATCTTCCATCAGTAATTACATTTTTTTGGATGGGAGAATGATTCTATCCTTTGTGAATAACTTGCCACCCATACAAAACGGCTAAGCCAGGCCTTTCATATAGTTATCAATTGATTTGTTGGTTGAAAATGTCTTTACCAAATGGCATTGCTCTTCAATGAGATGGGATGTAGCTCTTATTAAATCGAATGCCATGCACAGGGGAATTTTTTAAAAGCTTTGCCTGAAAGCATTCACCAACTCTTCTAGCAAAGTTCAGCAGTAAGACCAGATTTGTCAAAAAAGTTGTAATCAGATCTTTTAGATTCATACCTAAGCATTTTGGTCTTAATCCAAAGGAAGGTATTGATGCCTCATACCATTGGTGGGTCCATGTTTTAGCCTGAGCTTTAGTCTGACGCTGTTCTGAATAGTTCATAACCCTTGGATATCTCCTTTAAAGTTTGGATTAAAACCCAGAGTGAGCTATTTCTCTGCAGACAGATAAATCACTAACTGCTACAACTTCAGACCCATTGAAGTCAAATGCAGTGCATGGCACTACTGCTTTCAGTAGGATTAACCATAATAACTATATCTGGATGGAGAAACAAAAGTCACTGTGTGGTGTGTATATTGTGTATGCCCTTCAAGTTGTCTGTTGACTTATAGCAACCCCATAAACTTCATAGGGTTTTCTTAGGCAAGGAATACTCAGAGATGGTTTTGCCAGTTACTTCCTCTGAAATATAGCCTTCAGCACCTGGTATTTGTTAGTGGTCTCTCATCGAAGTACTAACCAGGGCTGACCATGCTTAGCTTCCAAGATCAGACAGGGTCTGCTACTTTGTAGTAACCAGGAGTAACAACACAAATCAGATTAAGGCAATATCTTTATGAGGGCCAGTAAAATGTCACTGAACTGGTCAGCCATTTGATTTCTTTGGAATGCTTCTGTGTAGGTGGAATCTCTTTTCTTGTAATTTGAAGCTACTGGTTTGTGTTCTAGTCTCTAAAGCAGCAGATAACATCTTTGCCCCATCTACCACATGGCAGCCCTTCAGATATTTAAAAATGGCAGCCATGTCACCTCTCACCTCTCACCTTTTCTTCTGCAAGCAAAACTTACCAGTTCCCTCAGCTGAACTTTATAGAGCTTGGTTATCAGCTCCTGGGGATGGTAAGATAGAGAGTACAGTTGAACTCATGTCCTGCTGGTGGGCTTCCTGTGGGCAACTCGTGGGCCAATGTGCAACCAAAATATTGGACTCAATAGGCCTTTGGTCAGGCCCAACATAATTCTTCATATGTGTTGATATGGTCTGTAGTCTGAATCTTCCAGTTTTTGCAGTCTCAAGAAGACATCAAGATCAGGAGACATTGTGAAGTTGAAAGCTTTCATGGCTGGCATCACAAACCATGCAGCTGTGGACAGTTTACATAGGGACTACTAAATGCAGTGTGCAAACATGCATCAAGGAACATGTGAGACACTGCAGACTGGGTCAGCCAGAAAAAATCAGCAGTAGCAGAACATGTTATAAACCAACCTGGACACAAAATGTTATTTAAAAACACCAGAATTCTGGACCAGGCCAACAACTATCATGTCAGAATGCACAGAGAGGCTATTGAAACCCACAAACACCTGGATAACTTCAACAGGAAAGAAGAAACCCTAAAAGTAAACAAAGTTTGGCTACCAGTTCTGAAAAACACCAAACTCAAAACTCAACACATGCAAATGAACTTCACCCAAGGACAGAGGGATTTCCAGCAGACAATGGACCATTAGCCAGACACTAATCCTCCTTGTATATCTACCCCACAGGAACTAGCCATTCAAATACACAAATTTACATATCCTCTCCAAAGGGACTCACAGTATATAAACTGCACACACCCCTACCCAACCATTTTCTGAAGATGTCAGCCACAGATGCAGGTGAAACGTCAGGAATAAACTCTTCCAGAACATGGCCTCACAGCCCGGAAAAAAGCCACGGAAAACATCAGGAGACATTGTTAGCAGTGGGGAGAGAACTGAGATATCAGCCCCATTCACCAGACCCGAAGTCTATAGGAGAAATAGTACTCTTTGGATCCTGAATCTCTGTATACAGGCATTTGCTAACTTTGGCCAAAGAGGTTCCTTACCTTTGAACAGAGACCCGTTCAGTCAATGTCAAGACAAGCAAAGAACAACTTTATTAGTGGAAGCTAAGCCTTTATAGACCTGCTCACAAAGGTTCAGATTGTCATAGACAGATGTGTTGAAGGAAAAGGTTCTCATGATCTCATGCAGTAAAAGTATCCAACTGTAGCTGACACAAACAGTTAAACAATGGATTATTCACTTTACCTGTGCTGTCCAACTCATGTTGCCTAAATGTTGCAGAAAGGAATATATTTTATGCTGAGAATAGCAGTTTCATAGCTGCTTCAGTTTCTTTGATTATACTGAGCTCTCAAGGTTGCTTCAAATTATTATTTCTTTGGCACATATCAGCAATCATGGCTGGTTTTGCTTAACTTTGACAGTCAAATACGTAAAGAGAATACAATCAGAGACCCTAATCTACCTACTGTCAAGCTGGATTTACTAACATAGAAAGGGGCTTGCATTTCTGCTTTCAGTCATGGTCACCACCACCATCACCATTATCATCATCTTCATAATCTGTATTGATATCCTGTTTTTCCTGTAAAAGAGCTCAAGGTGGCATACATGTTCCTGTTTCCATTTTTATCTCCTTTACAGCCCCTTGAAGTGCATTGGTCTGATACATAGAGGTTGGCCCAAGGTCATCTAATGTGCTACATGTCCAAGTGAGGATTTGTATCTGAGTTTCCCAAATCCTAGTTTAACACTAGTACCCCTCCACCACAATGCCATATAGAGTTGGCAGTTTGTATTGGGCTTAGCTGGCCACAGGTTGGGTAGAACTGATTTGATGTTTCTTTGTGCCAGTGGCAGAAATCCCAATACATTGTAAATTGGGGGTTAGTGAGTGGAGGAAGCTGACTTCAGTCACAGGAATAGCAAAGTCAGGTCCAATGTGCTCATTACCGTATATAGCAAATGAGCAAGATTTTCAGGAATGAGCCAGTGAAGTAATGATTCCCAAAGATAATAAAGCTGCCAGGACAGAGGCTTTTGAGAGAAACAGGCTTCCATTTCAATTGATTAAGAATTATTAATTTTTTTGGGGTGGGGTGGGGTAGAAAATTCAAAGACTCTACGGAGAAGGTAGCATGGCTGGAGATTCATGATGGCTGTAATATTTGCAGCTGCAGACTTTGTAAAGCAGGGTTGGAACCATTCAGCCCTCCTTGGATGGCATCTTCCTCAGCAACCTTCTCTTTTGGCCCTGCTGGCTAGGGCTACTGGGAGCTGATATCTAACATCACCTGCACACAATTCCCTCCTCTCTTATAAAAGAAGACAATGTGAGTTTATCAACACCATGGAGCTCATAACTGCAGCTATAGTAAAAAAAGGATATTGCTCCTATTTCATTTCTCTGTCAATATGTTGAATCTGACTGAGACTGAATATGGAGTCTTTGGCTCTTCATGTGGTTTGCTTCATGTGAGAATTGGGCAGTGGGGGATTCTCAGGGTCTGGCCTGTCTTGTGGAAAACTTGTTTGGCCACAGAATTCTCCAGGACAGAAGGGTGGACTTCTTGTTTTGGCCGGGATGTTGCCTGGGTGGCATATTTGGATTACCAGGCCTCAGGGTGCCAGACAAAGTCTTGGGGAATTGCCACACATCCCCAGGTTTCCTGGCAGGGAGACAGATATCATGGAGAGTGGTGCTACAGAAGGAGACAGGCTGATTCCATCCCTCTGGGAGTTAGTTTGGGGGCTAGGGCTTGCAGTGAACTCCAGAGGATTGTGGATCCTCTGGTGTTCCACATCTGAATTTTTAATTTTTTTAAAAATCTCCAAATGTTCCCAACACCACCTAGATTCTCCCTGGAGGTAGCCATACATCATCTGGACTGCCAGCACCAGATTCAGGGCGAGTACAGCATTTTTCTGTGGTGTAGACAAACCCTTACTCTTTTTTTAAAAAAATAAAAATAAATGCTTGGAATCTGGACCAGATAAATGTGCTAATGGGCACCAGGCAGCATGCCTAGACACCAGGTGAAAGCTGGCAAAATGAGGAGTATGGCAATCCTAGTGTGAGAAATTTTGAGACATGAACATTGTTTTGAAATATAAATAGATAGATAGATAGAGATAAACACACACACACACACACACACAGGCTCATTGTGGCTATTGTAGGTTTGTTTTTTGTTAAAATTAGGTCTTAGAAAGCTGTCTTTGTTTGGACTACAATTCCTATGGGTTCTTAAAAACAGTGCTTGCAAAGGTGTGAAAAACAGCTGGGAAAACTCCTCCCTGTCCAGTTCAATACAAAGCTTGAAAATCTGAAACTTCCAGCCAGAATTTATTTTCTCATTTATGTTAGACTGGGTGCTTATTATTTGAATGACATATGTTGAGCAACTGTGATTGATAATGACATCATGAGGACCTGCTTCCAAGATATCACTGTTGAAAGTGAAGAAGCATCAATACGTGTCTAGGGTAGTTGGGAACAGAGGAAAAGTCTAGAGTTGCATGCTTATGCTTTTGATTCAGCTTTGTACTTCATTGATCTGTATACTCAAAGCTTTCATTTTCTACTGCCATGTAGAGGTCAGTCCCCCCTTCTTCCAAAAACGTTTTAGTGCTTTACAACTCTTTGTCGGAGCAGCCAGACACACAAGGGAGCTCCAGCCTCAAGATACCGGTACTTTACGGGGCTACATCTCACTCTGCTTAATACAAATACCAATGATTTCCTACAATCACAAGGGGTTTGGCCTAGGTCTTGGGTTTTAGCCCTGGGATGCTCCTGATCTGACATCTCTATTTCTGGGCCTGGTGATTGTGGAAACAGGCACAACGGGAATATGGGTAAATGGGTCTAGAATTTTGTAAAACCCAGCTAACCTGCACTATACAGTAACTCTAGTGTGAGGAAGAAATAATTTCTGAACTGCCAGGCAGACTGGTTTCAGCAGCTGCAGCAGATACCCTTGTTCCTGCTAGGGCTCATATCCAACACAACCTTATGTACAGCACACAGGGAGTTGTTTCAGGTCTTTCCCCAACCATTAAGTAAACTGGAAATTCACTTTTAGTTTACTTCCTGGTTAAAAGAAAAGCCTATCATGGGCCCAAAACAGCTCAAAGAAGTCTAAAAATGTGGTACAATGGCTCTTTATGGTGTCCAGGATTGCTGCCACACTGCAGAAATAATGCAGTTTGACATCACTTTAACTATTGTGGCTTCATCCTACAGAATCCTGGGATTTGTAGTTTGTTGCGGCACCAGAGCTCTCTGACAGAGGTTAAATTTCTCACAAAACTACAAATCCCAGAATTCCATAGCATTGAGTCATGGCAGTTAAAACTGTGCCAAACTGCATTATTCTGCAGTGTTGGCAGCAGCCCTAGGAACACATGTGGGTGTGTGCCTTCAAGTCGCCTGTCAACTTATGGTGACTTCATGAATTTCATAGGGTTTTCTTAGGCAATACTCAGAGGTGGTTTTGCCAGTTCCTTCCTCTGAAATAGAGCCCACACCACCTGGTATTCATTGACAGTCTCCCATCCAGGTGCTAACCAGGGCTGACTCTGCTTAGCTTTCAAGGTCAGATGGGATCTGGTGCATTTAGGGTATTTAGGCTATCTAGGAAGTATAGAGGGGCCTTTTTAGTGATTTAAAAAAACACATTGGAGCTTGTGGAAGGGGAGATTGTGGCCCTTCAAGTTCCTATGGGAGACCAACATGGCCCCCAACTCTTGGTAGTTGACCACCACTGTTTTAAAGCACCTTCAGAGGTGTTCCTCCACCACCAGTTTCTGTTCCTCCAGTGCCACTTGCTTTGAGATTTTCACCCAACTAGAGACCCAGAGGAATAAAGCAATTCCCTAAGACTTCAGCCAGTGCTTTGAGAGCTGGTAACCCTATTTCATTGCATGCACTTTTACAGAACCTTTTGGTTCACACTGAAATTTACAACACTCCCAATCTGAGCTTTTAAGACTATTTAAGGAATGATGCTTTCAGACACCCATGTGTCATCTTATGGAAATTGAACTCTTTATTTTAAAAAATCCACACTGATGGTTTGTCTATACAAGGAAATAAAATGTGGATTGATGGACAGTAACGCCAATTTGCAGCAGCTTTCATTTGTCTCCATTTTTTTTAAAGATTGCAGGCATGTGAAGTCATACGTGTTTGTTGTTCAAACAGGCAAGCCTGCAAATCAAGATGGCAGGTGTGAGTGAATGACTTGTGTTTCTATTGGCACCAGTTGCTGCCGCCAAACAGTATTTTAAAAAAAAAGAAATCCAAGGTGTGGAAGTGCAATTTTCCACTAAAATAAACAGCAAAAATGGCGGGTGTGTGTGTGGCTGTTTCATCACCTCAGTGCACGATCACTATGGTGAAAATCCAACATGACAGTTCTGGGCATTGCCTTGCAGGCAAGCTCTACCCCCTGTTCATGTCTGACCAATCAGCTTTCCACTTCGGCTCTTATCGGGAAAGCATAGCAAAGTGAATTGGTTGTCCCAACAAGCAAGAATGTGCATTTCCTTTGGAGTTTTTTTTTTAAAGTCAGGAAAATCCATGAAGGTTTTTCCTGTGGAGTATTTGGAGGTCTTGCCCCCCCCCTTCCTTCCAAATACAGTGAAATGATGCAGGATCCCATTGGGACAAAAGTATTCTCCTTGCATTCTATGAGGAGTATTTTTACCATCTAGACAAGCCCAGAGATTGGATCTAACATAATGTTTTTTCAGGTAGTTCCAAGCAGAGAAAAAAGTTATAGAGAGATCTCAAAATTACCCTTGGGATCTCATGCAGAGTAATTATATCTTTCATATTCTCTCACTCACTCCTTGTGTTTGTCAGTATTGAAACTGATGATGAGAAAATATTTAGTTTGCTGCTATAAATGTTATTTTCCAAACTAAATCTGAAAAACATACACATCCTCATCCAGAGCTAAATTGAGGAAAATTAATCACTGCTGTGAAAGAGATACATCCACAGGTTATTTTCCCCTGCCCTCTTTTAACAAATTTTTCATTTATTCTCTATATTAATCCTACTAAATCTCTTTTGTGTTAGCAGCATGTGCAAATAATTCAAGCACTCTGTCACTGCTGAGAGAGAACATTATGCCTTGCAGGTGGCAAGGAAGATATTAATTTTATAGTTGAAGCAAAGAGAAATTGACTGGAATTAAGAATAACAGGAAATAACTAGATTTTCCATGGTAGTTTATGATGGTGTCTGCATATGTGTATGCATGAATGAAAGGAGACAGGGATATGAGAGAATTGTGTTTCCTTTCATCATTGCTTGCTCTCTCAGTTCTACCCTCAAACTTTTAATATGCAGGTGGCATGGGACTTCCCCCTGATTGAAATGGGAGGTTTCAGTCTATATTAAAAAATAAAATAAGATAAGCACAGAACTGCAAAGTTAGTAGGAATCCCCAAAGCCATCTAATCAAATCCTCAACCAATGGAGGAAATTCATAGCTAAAACACGGCTTAAAAGGACCAACTTACCACTTTCTGAGGTAATCTCTTTTACTATGAAGCAGCTCTTACCATCTGGAAGTTCTTCCTGATGTCTAGTCAGAATCTTCTTTCTTGTAATGTGAATCCATTGGTTTGGGCCCTGTCCAGTGGAGCAGTTGAAAAGCAACCTTGTTCCATCTTTTAGGCGACAGCCCTTCAGATATTTCAAGATGGCTGTCATGTCACTTCTCCATCTTTTCTTCTGGCTAAACATACCCAGCTCCCTCAACCATTCCTCCTATGACTTGGTTTCTGGACCCTTCACCATCCTGTTTGCACTCCTCTGGACACATTTTAGCTTCTCAGTATCCTTCTTGGGGTGCCCAGAACTAGAAACAGAAGTGCAGGTGTGCTTTGACCAAATTAAAAAAAAAATGGTATTGTTATCTCTCTCTCTCTCTCTCTCTGGCTTTTCTTTGCAAACAAAGATTCAGGAAGGACTCATCTCATGCTTTCTGCAAGCACGCTGATGACTAAAAAGGCCAATCCGAGATAAACAAGTCCGGTTGCAGAAAGCACAACAGAAGGTCTCCTTGGGTGATGTTTCTGGGTTGTGATTCTGTGTTGTCGTTTCTCTTCAAGACTTGTTTGGCGTGAATTCTCAAATAAGGCTGCAGCATTGTGCATAGTGTGTCTCCATGCCTCCTGATGTGAGGCCAGGGCGGACCATTGTTGGTGATCAATTTGGCCGAGCCTGAGATGTTGTTTCAGGGAGTCCTTGTGTCACTTTTTTGGAGTACACCTCTTATGCTGACCCGTGGCAAGTTCACCGCAGAGTACTATTTTTGGGAGGCGATGGTCCTCCATCCTAGAAACATGCCCTGCCCAAGCAGCTGTGTTCTCAATATCATGGCCTCAATGCTGGTGATCCCTGCTTGCTCAAGGACAGCAACATTCGTCACATAGTCAATCCAGTGTATGTTTAGGATTGTGCGTATACAGCGCTGATGAAAGCGTTCGAGGAGTTGTAAATGTTGGCGATAGGTGACCCATGTTTCAGACCCATAAAGGAGAATAGACAGTACAATGGTTCTATACACACTGATTTTTGTGCTTCACCTCAGGTGTTTATTACTCCAGACTCTTGTAAAGTCTTCCAAATGTGCTATATGCCTTTGCTAATATGTGATCGATCTCTTTGTCAGTCTTGGCATTTGAGGAGATGATGCTTCCCTGATAGGTGAACTGCTGAATGGACTTAAGCACAGATTTGCCAACGGCAATGTGGGGATGGTGGTGTTCATCCTGTGGTGCAGGCTGGTAAAGAACTTCAATTTTCTTAAGGTTGACTTCCAGTCCAAACACCTCTGCAGCTGTTGTGAAGCAGGATGTTAGGTACTGCAGAGCTGCTTCTGTGTGGGCAACAAGGGATTCAACAAGAGGATCAAGGAATATTGTTATATTCCTTGATCAATATAGTGGGTTTGTTTGGTCGGCTCCCAGAAAAATGAGCAGGCAATTTCCACGTAACAGCAGAAAACATAGGGCTTATCTAGATGTGATGGTGTACTGTGAGTGGGTGCACATTTTTGCCTATTTGCAGCGACACTGTTTTGTCTCCACCATTTTTTCACCTATTTGCATCTGTTCGCATCTATTTGAATGAAATGGCCACACACTCTGATAAAGGGAAATATAGCAAAAATGTGTAGCAATGCGAATTTGGATGCCCACATCTGTGAAAATGTTCATGTCTAGGAAACTTTGGGGGAAACTGCAAATCCTTTTACTGCGTGGCTTATGTGGAGCTTTTTGCCCCCCTCCTTCCAATTACCACAAAATTCATTCGGATCACATTGGGACACATCATATTCTCTGTGAAGTCTATGAGGAATATTTTCATTGTCTGGACAACCTCACAGTTAATATTCTCTCTTTGGCATCCTCTGTACTTTCCTTTATCCAGTCAGCCAGTCAAGATGCATGGATGAGAACTACACTTTCTGAGCAATGGCAAAGTTTCCAGGATTCAATGTGAAGTTGAAGGCTTTCATGGCCAGCATCCATAGGTTTTTTTGTGGGTTTTTTTCTGGGCTGTGAGGCCATGTTCTAGAAGAGTTTATTCCTGGTGTTTTGCCTGCATCTGCAGCTGGCATCTCTCAGCCACAGATGCAGGTGAAATGTCAGGAATAAACTCTTCTAGAACACAGCCTGGAAAAAACCCACCAAAAAATATTTCCAGGATCCTCTCTGTCTCAATGGTGCAGCATCCATCTGTTGGCATGATGTCTTCCTCCTCAGGTTTATCCATGCGTTAATGGTCATGTCAGCTGATTGCAACATTAGAGATGAAACTGCAAGACCCTCTGCCCCAACTCCCCCTCTCTCTCATCCCACCTTTCTCACAAACGGAACCCAAGCCATTTTACATATGAGTTAAAAGAAGGTACATGAATTAACAATTAGGAGTAAAACCAGGCTGATATAAGAGAGCAGTGCTCATTTCCAAAGATTTACTCAGTGCATGTGGACAAAATATCTGGCTGGTTGTATGAGATCAATATGTGATTTCTCATCTCTAGAGTTCCTAGTCTTCAGCTCACCTCTGCTCTACCAACTCTCTTTCCCACGTTTCTTCTCTCTGCTTTCTCAGGACTTTTTCAGATGGGGGAAAAAACCCCCAAGGAGGTTGGGAGAAGAACGAGGCTGTTGTGCTCACAGAGCCCCATTTCAGATGACACAGTCCTCCTCTTGACTTCCTCCTGATCTTCCCCCATGCTGCGGGCAGCACTTTTTATTGATGGAGGTTCTCTATCAATAAAAAGTGGTGCCCGCAGCATGGGAGAAGATTGGGAGGAGGTCGGGAGGAGGATGGAGGAGGATGGCACTCCTCCTCCGTCCTATTATCCATCAATAAAAAGCGGCACCCACAGCACACAGGAAGATCAGGAGGAGGACGGAGCTGTCTGAAACAGGGCTCTGTAAGTATGACAGCGCCATTCTTCTCCTGACCTCCTCGGTTTTTTCCCCCTCTTGTCTGAAAAAGTTCTCAGTATTTCAGATTATTTCCTGCTTCCTGCTTGGTCCCCGCTGCCTTGATTTTCTTGGTCTTCCCTTGCTTCTACCACATCCTTGTAGGAGCAGAAAGTTGTCTTATAATATTAGTGCAGCTCACGGCTTACATGGGGAGGTATATTCACTCTGTCTTTTAGTCCACATTTTAAAGGACTGATCCACGGTGGGGATCTGTCCCCCAAATAGATTCTGCAACTTTGCACTAAAGTTTGCACTAAAACCTCCAGCAGAGTCACCATTCCACTGACATAAAGCCATTAGCTGCCACTGTAGTAGAAATATACTTATTTCTTTTAACCTTAATACATTCATATTCATCTTACAATTATCAAAATCCCACCACTGGAAACTCTTTACAGCTATTAATAATTATTAAACACAGGAACATATATTGCAATATTTGTACATGGTACCCATTTAAACCTAAACCCCCCAAGCTGTTTTGCACATAGAATTCTTGCACAAGCTACTAAATCCCCTTTGAAACTACTTGATTCATAAACCTCCAGCTAAGCTTTTAAATAGAACTCAGAAAGAAAGAATTACAAGTAAGTGAGTTATGCATAATGCCCCAAAACCTATTTGAAGCTGGGAGAGTTTAAGGTTCCAACAGCATGTTAATGCCAAGGTCTGGGTGTTACCTGAATTGCTGAGGTCCATGGAAATTCCACGTGTGTCCGAATCTTAATTTGGAGAATTTAATTAAGTCAAATTGGCATGCAAGAGGTCAAGTAACTGCGGGGATCTTTTGACCAGTGTATACTGGCACTCACTGAATAGACTCAAGCCACAACATACAGTTAAATGATATTTATTGGAATTCATTCTTAACATCATTCACACTAACACTCAAGCTTCAAGCAATCACACAAGGCAATCAAAGAAAGTAGGAAGGATTTGGATAGAAGAATAGAGTGAGGGTACTGTGGGTTATACTATACTGATCAAAGGAGCAGAGATTCATGCAGCAGGAGAAGCTCACAATATTGTTATGAGGGTTGCACAGCAAACTGGCAGCATGAAGGTAGGAAGAGCAACTGCAAACATTGGAAGCTGTTTAATGCAGTTAGATGTGTAAATAGCTATTGCTTAAAACAATTTGTAAGCCGCTCTGATAGCCTTGTGGCTGAAGAGCGGGGTATAAATAACTAACTAAATAAAAAAATAAAATAAAGTGATAGTTATATTTGATATTTCCCCTGAAGGGATGGCATTTAGGGTGGAATATAATGATCTGAAGAGCAGAGACTCAAGTAGAAGCTGCAACCCTGGTGGCACAGATGGATGGAATGATACGAGGAAGGAGGTCTGCACACACTTTGGTGGTGTTTTAGGGTGATATTATATTTGACATTTCCCTTGAAGAGATGGGGTTTAGAGTGGAATACAATGCCTACCAGAGATTCCCAGGAATAGACACAGGATTTTATGGATGTGTTAATGATTGTTGATGGGTGAGACACTTGGGACTGAATAGGCTAAAGCAACCTTCCATTGTGGACAAGGAAGAAGAGAAAAAAACCATTTTGCAGTCACTGAGTACTTGGCTATCCTTTGTTGGATTAGTAATAACTCACCTCTAGATGTTCCCAAGAAGAACTCTGACCTGAGTATGACCTGTTTAAAGAATTTAGAAGGCCCCTCCCTAGGTTGTGCTTGACTCCAGCTTTGGTATCTCGGGAGACCCTGGTTTACTTGCCAACCATGTGGTGGACCACAGCCAGCCAAATTATTAAATATTGCCAATTATGTGTTATTCAAAGGTGGGGGCTGTCAGGGCAGGTAACACGGGAAACTGAAAATGAAAGGAGCCCAGTAAAGAGGAAGAGGAAAAGCAGTCAACTGGGAGCAGGCATGAAGGAACTGAAGGGATGGAGCTGTGACCAGGCACCATTCAGCAGCCATTGCACAGCCTGAGAAATCCATTATGTAAGGAGGTACTGGATACCTTCTTATGCAATGTCAGTAAAAGTAGTTACATTGGCATCACATTTCTGGTTATAGCAGTGTAAGTCACCAAGATAATTGTAGCCAGTTAGTTACTCTATTTTTTTCCCATTGTGAATGTAAGAAACTCTTATTTCAAAAGTAACTAAATGGCTCAGATCCCATATCAAGGTTGTGTAGTGTATAGCTACAAATGTGGAGTTACACATTGATTATGCTATGCAATCATTATGAACATGTCCAACCACTTTGGTAGGGGAACTCATGCTACAGGGTTCCTACTAATAAGTGGGAATGATGTTGCCTTTTTTTTTTTTTGGTGGGGAGAGTGAGTAAAATTTTCTGGCTATAGTCAGCCCTCCGTATCCATGGCTTCTGCGTCCACAGGTTCTCCCATTCACAGTTTGAAAATCTCTCCCCCCCACACACACAAAAATCCAAAAAGCAAAATTGATTTTGCCATTTTATGTAAGGGACACCATTTTACTATACCATTGTATATAAAGGGACTTGAGCATCCATAGATTTTGGTATCCACGGAGGATCCTGGAATTAAACCCCAGTGGATGCCAAGCTCCCACTGTACATTCAAAATTCCTTTTGGAAGGAATTAAAGAGGAATTTTGAAATCAATTTATCAAGTTTTATGCAATCCTCTGATCACTCCTTCCCCAATAAAACTAACTAAAGGCTAGCTTACACTTGGGACAAAAGTTTGAATGGACTCCTAACAACAACAACAACAACAACAACAACAAAATATTTTTATCCCACCCCTCTACAAAATGCAATCGGGGCAGCTTACAGCATTTAAAATATACATACAAAACCATCCATCCCAACCCCCCCCCTTAAAATATGATTAAATAATTAACCATTAAAAAAAATACTTAATAAATACTAAAAAACCAACACAATAAAATAACTGGATTGGGATTAGACTAATAAGATTTTTTTTTTCCTCTGATGGCTGGGTATCTATTCAGGAAAGGCCTGCCAGAAGAGATCCGTCTTAAGAGTTTTTTAAAAGCTGTTTAGGGTGGTAATGTGTCAGATCTCATCTGGCTGGCCGTTCCATAATCTGGGAGCAAGAGCTGAAAAGGTCCTCTGGAAGGTTGAGGAAAGCCTAGTTTTTAAAGGTTGCAGCAGATTCCTCCCA
Organism: Gambelia wislizenii; assembly: GCA_030847615.1. Classification (NCBI taxonomy): domain Eukaryota; kingdom Metazoa; phylum Chordata; class Lepidosauria; order Squamata; family Crotaphytidae; genus Gambelia; species Gambelia wislizenii. The sequence goes on along the minus strand of JAUMIR010000002.1, from coordinate 429,238,832 downwards.
AAGGACCTGAGTGCACAGGTAGGATTATATGACTCCTGCCCTTGCACTTGCCCCAAAGCCACACCACATAATTTGTTCTCCACAGGGACTGTGGCTATGTTGTCTTCACAACCTGGACTATCCCCAAGGAGTTTCACCTGCACCCACTGCTGACATCAGTACCACAGGCCAGGCCAGATCCTAGCAGACATGACATTTTAAACCGTGTTACCCGAATTGCTTGGGGTCCATGAAGATTCCACTAGTGTTTGAATTCTACTGTGGGTATTTTTTTTATTAGCTCAAGATAGCAGTGAGAGGCTGGGTAACTGTGGGGCTCTTTTGACCTATGTATACCAGTAATAACTGAGGAGACTCCAAGCCAGAATGTACAATTAAATGGTTTTTATTGGAATTTAATCTTAACAGTATTCACGCTAACACTCATGCTTCAAGCAATCACACAAGGCTATCAAAGAAAGTAGCAAGTACTTGGATAGAGGACTAGAGTGAGGGGATTGTGGATTATACTATACTAATAAGAGATTCATTCAGCAGAAGTAGCTCAGAATATTGTTATGAGTGTTGCATAGCAAACTGGCAGCATGGAGGTAGGAAGAGGAACTGCAAACACTTTTGTGGTGTTTTAAGGTGATAGTTATATTCAATATTTCCCCTGAAGGGATGGGATTTAGGGTGGAATATAATGGCTCTTGGAGTTTCCCAAGGTTGGACAAAGGGTCCTCCAGATGTGTTAATGATTGTTGTGCATGACTCCAGCCTTGGTATCTGTGGAGTCCTTGGTTTACTTGCCAACCATGCAGTGGGCCGTAGGCAGCTATATTATCAAATATTGCCAATTATGTGTTACTGAAGGGTGGGGGCTGTCAAGGCAGGTAATAGCTATGTGTTTAAGCTCTGGAGGCAAGTTCCTGGCAGGTTCCCTTCCAAAGGCAGAGGTTTTTCCTCTCCTCCCTCACCCACTCTCACCTGTAGCTTGCTTCAGCACCTTCTATTTACCTCATCAATCAAAGTGATGGGTAAATGGGTAGGGGAAGAGGCAGAGCAATGCTGAGGGAAGAGGAGAGAAAAAAACAGGGAAAAGGTAGGGAACATGCCAGGAACTTGCCTCTGGAGCTTAAACACACAGCTTAAAATGTTGTGCCTGCCATTTGGATCTGACCTGGCTTGCAGTGTTGGCAGCTGGAATGGGCAAAACTCTGGAAAAAAACCCTGAAGCAAAAAAACAAAAAACAAAAACCCTGCATCAAGGTAAAATGTCCTGAATCTGGGGCAGATAGGGCCATGTGTCGTGTGGCCTTCTTATTGCTCCAAATTTGGGGGAAAGAATGCACATTGTGTGGCCTTATTACTGCAGATCTGGGTAGAATGTGGGATTTTAGAGGATGTTTTTAAACAGTGTAGACAAGGCCCAAGAAGCAAGGAAAAAGCAATAAGTAATGTCTAGTCAGTCTGAAGGTTTCTCCCCCAATATAAGTAACTAAGAAACAATGGAAAAGTAACAAATAAAGTTAACAAGTTCCATTTCAAAAACATTTCTTTTTAATTTCCTCTCAAATATGTCATAACTGTCAGGATCAGGTCATAAAGCGACCTTTTCCTGCCATTAATTCTGTGTGCTGATGTTACTGTGTGCTCTGTGACCGTTGGATGTTTTGCATTCCTTTGAAATGGTGACAAGTTGCTGTGTTGGGAATGGCAGAAGGACTATGGGTTACCATAAGGCAAAGTCAACTTGACAGCAATTAACAACAACAACAACAACAACAAACATAAATATAACATTTCCAAGTGAGGAATTCTTACAACGAGTGAGTGGCATAACAAAGACTAAAAATTACAGGAATAGATTTAAGCCAAACACTTGGGGAATTCGGGCCCTTTTACACCCTACAATTATAGTACTATTGGGGCTGTGGCTATGTGGGTGGGGAGAAATAAAGACATTGTTCCCCCCAAATCAAAATTCTGCCCCCTCAAATATATTTTTTCTTTGGTCCTCAAATTTCTAGTATTGCAGAGAATGAGAAATTCAATAGCACTCTTATATTTCCTGTGTTTGAATTCCCTTGGTAGTTTTGCCTGCCCCTTTTCTTTGGATGCCTAAACTGTATTTCTAAATACTCAGCTGAAGTTTTACATTACTGCGATGTTGGGGACTGATTTTTTAGGGGGAGGGGGCCGCATTCTTATTTGGGAAGACAATGCCCTCATTTTGCTTTTTCTCTTGGCTCCGTCCCATGAACTCCTTGAATCTGTAGTTTGGTGAGATGCTCGAGTTCTCCGGCTGAGAATTCTAAATACCCTTCCTTAAACTGCAGGTCCCAGGATTCCCTAGGAAGTTGCCATGACAGTTACAATGGAGTCATAGTGCTATGATGGTGTAGTGTGAAAGGGCCTCTGAGCAACCACTACCATCACCAACATTTTAGCAACTGGAGTCAGTCTATGGTGATGATAAGGAATGACTGGAGAGCAACAGGAAGGTCATAATGGGTTACAAAAGAAAAATACTTCTGAAAAACTTTTCAAGCTGTGCTTCTAAAGCAGGTTTCTTTTCCTGCCTGACTGCTGGGTTGGAGCTAGAGCTGGTCTCTCAACCGTCTGCAGGTAGTTAGCTCTGCTCTTCCTCCCACCTTCTTCCCTTAGGCTCCTTCCCTGCCTCTGTGTTTGATATTTTTACCATTGGACCAGACTTCTTCTTCCTAGGAGACCTACAGATCTGTTTTCCCTCTTCAAGCTGTCCAGCAAACAGTTTAAGAACATGCAAAGGTTAAAAGGACCTGCCAGGGCACTGCTGGCTCACTTCCTCCCAATGCAAAATCAAAAGGCAGCCCCTGAACTGTGAACTGAAACCAGTATGTCAAACTTCTTCTGAAATAAAGATATAGGAGTACTTTAGTGTTCTCACCATCCTTTTCTGGGCTCATCTATAAGATCCAGGATATGCTGGCTCTCTGCTGGCATTGCCTGCCTGTGGATCAGGCCTGTTCCTCTCCAATGCCTCCATTAAATGGGCTGGAGTCCAGACGGGCATGCCATCCCATCTCTGCTGCTTGCATCCTACTCTCTGGATCCAGGCAGGAGGCCTGCAGTACATGAGCAAGCTCCCCTGCATGTGACCAGCCTTGGCACCAGAGCTCTCTGCTAGGGAAGGCTAAATATCTCACAAAACTACAGGTTCCAGAATTCCGTAGCATTGAGCCATGGCAGTTAAAGCAGTGTCAAATTGGATTATTTCTACACTGCACATGCAGCCTTTTCTGTCAGAGAGTTATGGCGCCACAACAAACTACAAATCCCAGGATTCCATAACATTGAGCCATGGCAGTTAAAGCGGTGTCAAACTGGATTATTTCTGCAGTGCAGATGCAGCTTGAGATACAAGTGGTCAAGCAACATCAGAGTATGGGCAAGACGGCAAGGATATGGGGAAGAACACACAACCTGGGAGAGGGTGAAGTGGTTTGCTTTTGCCTGAGTCTACTGGGAAGGGCAAAATTTGACCCTATCCTCTCACCCTCCCTCCGGTTGTGTCAACTGAGTGCCCCTTTTGCACATTGACCTCAAGTAAGCTGAGAACAAAGGGGGAAAGTGGGAGTAGGAGAGAGAAACTGGGACATTTTAAATGCAGCTGAAAAGGTGGGATGAAAGAGGACTGATCAGGACTGCCCCTGCCAAATGAGGACAGTCAGAGAGGACGCTGAGGACACATGGTAGTACATTTAGGGGTAAAAAGCACTTGATCCCTTATGCAGCCAATCAATTATGATAGGAACACATTCATATTACCTGTTGGTAAGGTAATTAGGATGCTGCAACAAGAACACTAATAATCATGTGCAGCTATGCTCTAAGTATGTCTTAAAACTTTTAAAAGCTGCTTTGCATTTTCCTCCTTACTAGGAATGTCAGTTAATGACTTGCCTCTCTGTAGGTTTATCTACCTTAGCAATAATGGAACCCCTCCTATTGTTAGCAAATCTAATTAACACAGATAGCTTGGGGCTACCTGTCTGAACTGTTCCATTGATCTTACCATGATCAGAGCAGGAGGAACTGTCAAAGGAACTGTGTAAGCAACAGCAGGAAAAGAAAAAGAAAAACACATACACACACCTCTACCTTGATTCCTTTGTCACCTTTGCAGTGAGTAAATCTCCATGTCTTGATTGAAATAGAGATGGCAGAGCTGCTTGTTTCTGAGAATGTCATCCCTGAAGTCGCACATTTCAGAAAGCACACAATTGGGAAAAACCACTTTATTGGACTACAACTTACAGAATTTTCAAGCCACCATTACCAATGCATACAGGAAGCACACAACTCCCTTGTTGCAATGTCTCCACATGCAAATTTGGATGCAGCCATGATTCAAGCATAGCCACTACAGTGCAAGTTGGCTGCCTTAGAGGAAGAACACGCAAAAGTGCAGCATGCTGCCCAATACTTAGCAAGCCAGGCAAAAGTGCAGTATGTGAATGTTGGTCATGAGGCTTGCAATAGGGAGATAGCTGAGCTAACAGAGAGGCTAGAAATGAGGGTGACAGGATCACCATAAGCTGAAATTGACTTGAAGGCATGTAACAACAACAATAATGTCACTCGGTTTTTAGACAGCCCGTGTGGTGTAGTGGTTTGAATGTTGGACTAGGGACATTATCAGACTAGCGTCTAAAAATGCTGTAATCCAATGAATGAGGATAGTGGAAACATCATGGCATTACACTTATTATCGCATATCGCTGTAATTGCGTGAAAGAACCACCAAGGAATTATGCATGATGACCCCTAGCGCTTTAAAGTACAGGAATTTACTTCCATAATTTAGTATGGGCAAGATTTTGGCAGTTCTTGTAAGATGTAAGTGCACTTAAAACTCCAAAAACACCTAAATAAACAAAGTAAATGAACACACAAGCACTGAAACAAACCTAAAAATGTGAAAACTAAATGTGCTTCATCCTGTGTTTTGTTTCACGTTCTCACCTGGATGTTTTCCACTGAGGACCACCCATTCATACTGTAATCTTGTAATTACAAGGGGACATGGTTTCTCATGCCATCAATACCGTAAAAAAGGTATTGAAGATCTATTCATGGTGTATCCTGTGAATTAGAAGAAATACCTTTTTTTGCAGCTGGAGCGCACTGAACCATGTGAAGATGACAATGTTGTGTGATAGTGGGACCCATTCGCGCTACTGTGGCATTCTAATCCTACAATTTTTGCCACGTCCGATAATGTCTTGGGGGACCAGGGTTTGAATCCTGACTCAGCCATGGAGACCCACTGGGTGAACCAGAGCAAGTCATACTCTCTCATCCTAAGAATAAAGTAATGGCAAAGCTCTTGGGAATAAATCCTGTAATGATACGATGTTCTGATATGGTTGTTGTAAGTCTGAGTCATCAGAGTTGCACATAAGAACAACTGCTGCTTCCCAGATGTTTTGCTGCCTAAGAAGGTGAAGAATAGAAGAGTGACCTCTGTGGTTCTTGGACAAGTTACTTTTTGGAATATAATTCCCAGAATCTCTGAGTCATTACAACCCCCAGATTCTCCCATGCTGACTGAAGGATTCTGGGAGATGTCATTAAAAATATTTCCCAACTCTTGCCCTCTCTCCCATATACAAAAGCTGAGTGGACAATGAAATAAAATAATAATAATAATAATAATAATAATAATTAATAATAATTTTTATTTCTTACCAGTCTCTTCCCAAGGCTCAAGGTGGGGTACAATATGAATTAAAATACAATATATACCATACAAATCATTAACATACACAAGTAAAAACACATATGATTAAAATAAACATTACATTAAAATCATCCATACAGATTTAAAATTCATAGATTAAAATCATCTGGCTAGGCCTGCCATGGGTATAGGAGGATATTATTGAGGGCAGGGGGTCAGTTGGGGAAGAGGATCAGCCATGTGGCACACACCACTCTGTTCTGCACCGGGTGAGGGGGGGGAACGGCCAGGGGCTCAGCTGAAAGAGCCCAAGGACTGCCATTACCACCCTGTAGCATCTCTCACCTGAGGCATCAGAGTCACTCTGCCTAATGCTAGGACCATCCCTGCTGCTAGGCCCAGGTCAGGATGAGGCAGAGAGACACAGCTGGTTGTTCACAAACAAGTTTATTCTTTGAACCTAATTCAAATTGTTACCTGGTGGATGTGGCACATAAAAAAATAAATAAAAGGATACAGTCCGATCAGTTTTGCTATGTAACAAAAGCTTGCAAATGATTTTAAAAAGCAAAGCAAAAAATAAAATAAAATAAAATAACCAGATTAAGGTAGCTCTCCTTATTTCCAGAAGCAGTGAATGTTCCAAGAAAGAAAAAGAACAAAAATTGTACTGATTGCCGTTAACCACCAAATTGCAAAGCCTGCTTATTACAGGGAAAAGGAGTGTAATTATGCACTTAAGCATTGTCTCCTCACTCACTTGGCAGTTGTTAATGGAGATGCTTGGTCTCCTCTCCCCACTTCTATGCTGAGTTTATTACTGATGTACAGAAGAATTTCACTATTGACTCATGCTGTGTCAGTGGGAGATTTTTTTACACACCGGGCCACCAGAGCCTGACTCCTGTTAACATCTCCCTTCTTCAAAACAGCCTGATTAAAATAAAATACTGGTGGTGGAAGCATATGTATTTAAATTCCTTCTTAACCAGGGCTTCCAAGAGTGGGTTTGGGCCCTGGTGAAAAAAATAGAGGGGGTGGAGGGAGAAGACTGCCTAGCTATTTGCCAGCAGTAGAAGATCTGTGCGACTGGGGGACAGACTGCTGGTGTGTGACTTAAATCTAAAAATCTTTACATGGGATTTCAAATTTGGTATATAACTACAGTTGGACCCCTGTATCTGAGGAACCAATATCCACGGATTCAGTTATCCACAGGACACAAAATAGGGGACCCATACCATAGAGTCGTGCTGAAAAATGCCTAAAGGGGCATACTGTCTAGACATCTTCTAGGTCCTCCAATGCAACTCTATGGTATGGTTTTTACTGGAAGTCCTTTATTTTAATAGGGTTTGCTGTTATCCATGGTTTCTGGTATCCATGGTAAGTTTGGGAACCAAACCTCTACTGGTACGGGAGCCCGGCCATATTATTTTCTTTACAATTCACTGGTTTTACAATGGATGTAAAAACAACTGACAAATAATGATACTATTGAGAAAGATAAAGGCATGTGCAACATAAATGGGACCTGGGGGGCAAAATGAGGGCATTGCCCATTTAAATACAAATTCTGACTCCCCAATGAAATTTTCTTTCCATCCCTGAATGTCTAGCATTGCAGAGAGTGAGACACTAGAAACAGTTCCCACTCAGAATTCTTTTATTTGCTGTGTCTGCATTCCCTTGGTCACATTGCCTGCCCCTTTTCTACGGGTGCCTGAAGTACATTTCTAAATGCTTGACTGGAGTTTTACGTTACTGCAATGCTAGAAATTTGGGACTGAAGGAAAATTTCACTGGGTGGGGGCAGAATTCTTATTGGAGGCACATGCCCTCATTTTGCCCTGTAGCTATACCCTGGCTGGGGCCCCTTCTGGACTGCTGGGCCCTGGTAATTTGTACCAGCTCTCCCACCCCCATCGACCTGCTTTTGACATTTTTCTGCTTTTCCACTGTTACCACACCTTGACTTTGATTTGCATCCCTATGTCTGTAAGTCCTGTATGCTAGCTTTGACTACTGTAGTTCATTCTCCCAAACTGTAAAGATATGCAAGGAGAAAGACTTGTGTATCCAGCTTCTTCCTGCTGTAACTCAACAGTTAATGGCACAAGAGTCTGATTTGAGCAATGTGTAATAGTGGGTCAGGAAGTCCCTAACTAGTTCAAACCTCCCGCAGGGCAGACTCACAGTAGGTGATCCTTGGCAAGTTCCTGCTCTCAAACACGGGTAGGGAAAGTGCAAATCTGGGGACACATGTGGCTCTAAGGCTTTTTTTTTTTTTGAGTCTGTGATTTGCAGCCAGCTCTTTTTCTGGCTTTTTAAAAAAAAAGGTGAATTACCTCTTCTGGAAGTCTGGAGCAGCAATTTACCTTTCATAAAGGTGGCCTATTTTCACATCAAAAATGCCAAGTTTTCAAAAGGAGAAGTAGACCTCTGGCCACTATCAGGTTTTGGGTTTCATTTTTGGGTATTTGGGCAGTCCATATGGCATCTGGAGGGTCCCAGGGGCAGGAAAATGGACTCTAGGTTTACCACCCCTGCCCTATATTGGTGTGCTTCTACCTCTCCCCACCCATATTAGTGGTCATAAATTGACCACCTTTGCCCTCTATTGATTTTTTTGGGGCAGACTTCCGAAAAGTTGCTGTTTTGGACTGCAAATCCCAGAATCCCCAGGCTAGCATGACCACTGCTAGCTAGGGAATTCTGGGATTTGCCACCCCCAAAAGTAACTTTTCCACACTGTGGCCATTGGCACATTGGGATGCAATGCTTTGCTGATTTTGTTCCCCAAGGAAGCAATGATTAATTTTAGCAATTTTTTTTTCCTGGCAAGTTTTCAAAGACTATTTGCAATTTAGGGCTTACTCTATGCAAAATTTCCTGTACAGAAAATGCTGGGTTGGGGACTGATTCTGCACAAAATTCACACTTTTGTGCATAGAAAGCAGCATTGTCTGTACAGAACATGGTATTATTTTAGTTAATAATAATAGCAGTAATATTTTCTGCAAAGACTGTTTTCTGTGTTTTTTTTTTTAAAGTGTGAGTTTTGTGCAGAATAAGTCAGAAACTGCAAAGATTCTCATCAGTCCAGGATTCTCCTTGCCAGCATTTCCAAACACTCAAGAAACATATTTTTGGGACTATTTTCAAATATTTTTTCCATCCCTATGGTATATATGAAATTGGCACATCAGGGATTGTGTTTAGAATAGCAAAATACAAAGGAGGGTGGGGTGCCTACATCTTTGATCATTATAAAGAGGCAATTTTAGCAAGCATAGCTTGCATGAGAAACAACCTTCAGGGATAGTCTCTCTTTCATGCCACTGTTAATAGTGCAGGAGATCTGTCCTCTTTTGGATGTGGCCACCTGAAATTTTATTGGGACTGGCTGTAGATTGTGGTGGACAAGTTGCAGTCTTTCAGAAATTGTTGGACTATGTTCCTCATCATCCCTATCCAACATTGGCAATAGTGAGGAGTAGTGGGAATTGAAGTCCCCAATATCTGGAGGGCCACAGTTGCCCACCCTCAGTGTTTGGCTGGTGGTGGTACCTGAGCAGTGGAGGCTAGAGGTCCTGATATTGGTAAGCCAGGGAATCCACTTTGGGTTTCAGTCCAACTTAAAAGCAAGTATTTTGGATGACAGCCTTCTGGACCTTGGATAGCTCCATTGACATTCTAACTAAAACTTGTAGCAGATTCCTTACTTCACAGGCATTGGAACCATTACTTTGCACTGGACTTGAGGCATGATAGCCACTGTGAGCCCCCATTCTCTTTTCTGTCATTGTTGCTAGCTGATCATTTGCCAGGGAGAGAGGTGATGAGTGAAGCCGGGAAGAGTAGTTGGTGCTTCTTAATCTTGCTTGCTGCCCTTGCTCCTCACTTGGTCATCCTCTCTGGGCCGAAGACTGGATGAGTAAGCACACAGCAACACCATGAAGGAGCAATGGCAGGGGTGTGAATTCTTATTTTCTATCAAGTTAGCTTTAACTTATGTCAACCTTATGAATAAGAGACCTTCATGAGCCCCAGCTATCAACTGCCCTACTCAGGTCTCCCAAACGCAAGGCTGTGGCTTCCTTAATTGAATCAATCTCCCTCTTTCTCCACTACCTTCAACTTTACCAAGTATTATCATCTTTTCCGAAGAGTCATATAATCTTATGATGTGTCCAAAGTATGACAGCCTCAGTTTAATCGTCTTGTCTTCTGGTGAGAGTTCAGGCCTGATTTGCTCTAAGATCCATTCATTTGTCGTTTTGGCAGTCCACGGTATCCACAGAACTCTTCTCCAGTCCCACATTTCAAAGGAGTGGGTCTTTCTATCTGCGTTTTCACTGTCCAGCTTTCACAACCATTCATAGAAATCAGCGTGAATACTGTGTTGGAACATGGGTCATGACAGGTGCCTGAACATGCCAAGCTTTGGTGCCCATAAATCCCCTTTGGGCTAATTGGTTTAACCCAGTGGGAAAGGGAAATTCTTAAGGAAGGAGCTGTGTGCCTCCAGTTTTAGTTCAGAAAGAGAGAGCTATGAGAGGAGCTACTCTTCCCTATGGAGTAGGAATCAGGTCCTTATCACCTCAGTGTAAGCAATGGGATTTCAATGTATGTGTGCAGGAGAGAATGAAAGGCTGACTTCTTTGTAGTGGCACAGTATAATAACTTTGTACTGTATCTATGCTTTTAATTATTTTTTTTTACGGCTTTAGGGATTTTTAATCTTTGGGTGCTACTGGCCTTTGAGTCTTGGAGTGAACATGAGAAAGTTTTGACAGACAGCAAAGTTCTGAGATGGATTCCTTGACTTTGTGGGACTTTGCTGCAAGCATCCAGACTGGGATAATATTGCATTGTTGCTGCCATTGTATTTTCTGTTACCTGCATTTCTTAAGTGTAAAGTTTGGAAAATTCTAATTGTGTTGTAGAAGTCAACCCATAGAACTGAAGAGATTGGTACAATAGCTCTAACCTCGATCGCTAAATCCAGGATCTACACAGCTGATAATTTATTTGGTTTATTATTTGGTTTCTCTGCCAGTTGTATTAAAGCAGGCCTTGTTGAATGAATGCCAAGTATATCCACAATAATTCTCTGAAAGACTATCTGAAAGCCCATATTTTAAGACTGTCCATACCTTAAAATTATTTGAAAGCTTGTAGTTCCCCATGTGAGTCTTACAGACTTCAGGGAAGGACATTCCTTCCACTCCACCACTCTCACAGGCTCGTCTGGTGAGGACATGAAAGAACCTTCTTGGTAGCTTCCCCTATGCTGTGGAACTCCTTCCCAAGGGAAGCCTGATTGTCCACCTCTCTTCTCTCTTTTTGCTAGCAGACAAAGAACTTCTTAGTCAAAGGGGCCTTTAGTATTTAACTGGATGGGGCAGAAGTATGTACAGTGGGTGTGCTGTATTTGAAATACAGTAGGACTCCCATATTTGCGGAACCAATATCCATGGTTTCAGTTATCTGCGGGACACAAAACAGAACATATACCATAGAATCTTCTGAGAAAATGCCTAGACAGGCATCCTCTCTAGACATTTTCTAGGTCCTCTGCAGCAACTCTATGGTATTTTAAACCAAAGTCCTATTATTTTCAATGGTGTTTGCTGTTATCTGCGATTTCCAGTATCCACGGTAAGTCCAAGAACTGAACCCCCATGGATCCTACTGTATACTATATGTGCTTAATGTCTTCTTCTTCTTCTTTTTAAGATTAATGTTTTAGTTGGATTGATGTCTCAAAACTTTTTTTTAACAGCATTGCTTCTGCAACATTTTAGTATTGTGGCTAGTTTAATTTTGTTTTAATGGTCATTTTTGTATGTTTTGAGTTGTATTGCTCTTTTAATTATAAGCCACCTTTTTGTATGTTTTGAACTGTATTGCTCTTTTAAAGTTTTGGGAGGAAGGCAGGATACAAATAAATATAACAACAACATACCACTTCTGCAACCTTGAATTGAATGGGGACAATCCAAATTAGAGAGAAATGTCCAACCAGTTCTATATGGGAACCTACACATGTGTAAAATACAAACAGGATTCTGGCCAAAGGATTGGGGAATTTTAGTCTTATAGTGTCACATGGTACAACTCTCTTAAATGTAGCCTCATGGCTCTTCTGATGATGTGACTGGATCCTAAGTTGGGAAGTGGTCATCTGTATTCACAAGCTGATCTGTTCTTTGATGGGTCTTTTGGCCTGATGCTAGTTAGGAAGGAGAGAACATTGCTATATTATGTTTCCAATTCATTTGTTCATGTACTTCTTTAAACAGGTCAAATAAAAGCCATTCAGATCTATTATTTCCAATTACAAGGTGTTGCAGGGTGAAAAAGGGGGGTGGAAAGAAATAAAGAGAGAACATGGAAATGTGCTGATTGAAACCATATAATAGGTCAATAAAACATTTTCTGAAACCAGATATTATAATCTTCAGCATGGCTTCAGATGCAAAATATCTATGCTTTAATATCCTTGGGGCAAATGGATGTGCAAAAGAGCAGCTGCTATTCATATAGTCTGATAATGTAATTAAATGATGCATAAAGACATCTACAAAGTTGCATTTGGGGTTACAGCCTATATTCAGGTCATATGATAATTAATTCTGCCACATTAGCAATACATAGAAATAATGAAACAAAACCCGTTTTCCTTTTTCATGGGGAGGAGGGTCTTTTAAAACCAAAGGTAACTATGGTGTGATGTGGAGAGGTATAGAATGCACTGTATTCCAGAAGCAATTGCTCAGCTCATCTAGAATCAGTCTCCATCATTTATGGAGTTTTCTGCATACTTTGTATAGTGCCCCCTTCTCATCCAAAGCTCAGAAAAGTTACTTTTGTAGACTACAACTCTCAGGGCCTAAGACAAGGGTAGGAATCATGTGGTCTTCCTGATGTGGTTGGACTGCAGCTCCCAGCATTCCTCACCAGTAGCTATGCTGGCTGGGGTGCTGGTCCAACAACATTTGGAGAGCAGCATGCTTCTGCCTCTGGCCTAAAAGATCATTATGGAAGCTAGTATATTGTAGGAAGAAGGAACTGTAAGGTATCAGTGTTCCCAAACTCATAGAGCACAAGCTTCAGGTTTCATCAGAAAGCTTTATTGCCAGAAATCCAGGAAGTGTACAATACAAAGTCATTGCTGAGACTGAGAACCTAATGGATATCTCTGGCTTTTCTTCACAAACGAAGATTCAGGAAGGACTCATCCCACACTTTCTGCAAGCACGCAGATGACTAAAAAGGCCAATCCGAGATAAACAAGTCCAATTGCAGAAAGCACAGCAGAAGGTCTCCTTGGGTGATGTTTCCGGGTTGTGATAATGGATATACTCTAAGTTAAAAGCATTTTATAATCAGCAAAATCTGGCAGGCTGCATTACTATTGGTTGTCCATCATCACTGGCATAGGCATTCCTTTAACTGAAAGTTAACATCTTCCCAGTGTCTCTAGCCTTGAAACAAAAACTATTAATAGCAGGTGCCTTGTTAGCTCTTTTTCCAAAGCAAAGCCCAAACAGTTACACACATGTCATTTCACTCCTACTCAAACTGCTATGCATACTCTACACCAAGGCCACAGGGAAACTAATGAACATGGCAGGAGCAGAAGCAGAAAGGACTAATCCTGACAGGAACAGAATCTTCCTTCATAGTTCCTCAGAAGATGTTGGCAGGAATCCTGTTGGCTAGTCCCAAGTAAAATAGACTTATTGAATTGATGATTGAATGGTGAGTCAACACATAGGTTAATCCAACACATGGGTAAATTCAACAATAGGATTAGGCCATTGTCTTAATTCAGATTTGGGGAACATAGATCCCTTCTTGTTCTGTTCATACATCTGAATACAATCACTTGGCTCTATAGGTGTTGGCTTGTCTTACTCTAAGAGGTTTCCAGATAATATTGGTATACTTCAGTGCAGTCGGGATGGAGCAGGACTATTTTCACTGGGGATGGGGTACAGATAGCAAAATGTGTGTGGGGGGGTAGAAGGGTTTGGCCATTGGCCACTATAAAATAATTTTCTGTGGTAAAAAGTTTTCATAGGTAATGACAAAAATAACCTACAATTAATCAGAAAGGATGTTGTGAAGTTTCCAAAATCAGTATTTTCCATATGTAAAACAGTTGGGTAAACTCAATAACAAAATACATATTATACAAGTCATTCTACTATAATGATGTGAATTGTAAAACTAGCTACAAAGCTGTCCAGTGGGCCATGATTTCTTTGTAAACTTGTGGAGAAATCTGTCCATTCCTTCAAATATGTTACTTTCAGAAGCCAAGATTATTAAATTTGCTTTAAATGCCTATGTGGTAGCACATGTGTCAAAGTTGAGAATGAATTTTCACCCATAGCTGTAGATCCACCAAAAGTGTACTTGCAAGGAAAGGCTTCCTCCTACATGTACAATGTTTTAATACACTCATTTTGCAGGATTCTATCACATCCTTTTCTTTGGGGGTTAGAAAATGTAAGCACCACTGCTTGTTAGCTGTTCATAGCTTATGATGATCTATGGGATTAGTTTAGCCTAAGTCATTCTATCATCATCATCTTGCCTTTTCCCCAGTATACGGGCTCAAGGTGGCTAACAATAACTTTAAAACAGCCCAGGTTAAAAACAATGCAAAATATTAAATGTATAAAAATAAAGTTTAAAAACAAATTAAACCATTTACTGTACACAGTAAATTGGATCCTTGACAAATTCTCCTAGAGATTCTCTCTAGGCATCTTCTAGGTCCTCCAACACAACTCTATGGTATATTTTTTACCAGGTATCCTTTATTTTAATAGGGTTTGGTGTTATCCATGGTTTCCAGTATCCACAGTAAGTCTAGGAACCAAGGTCCTGTGGATATGGGGATCTGATAGTATAGATACACAATTTTAAAGTATCAGAGACACTTCTTAACCAGGGTATATAGTTCCTTTATTTATCAAAGCTTTGGTATATGAAATCAATTGTAAAAAAGAGTGATACAAAGTTATAAGTAGCACCATAAGGCATAGGTATTTATATCAATATATAGCTGTTAAACAAGTAAATCTCTTATGCCTCTATAATAAAATACAAGATTGGCAAAATTATATTTCTCATGTAAGCTATAGCAAAACCTTAGTGTAAAGTCAGAGGTTTCAGCATACTCACCAGATCTTCTGCCTAACGACAGATTAGCTGGAAATGTCATCGTTATGTGAGACCTGTTTTCCTTATCTCCTCATCTACATCCCAAAGAGAGAGTTGTCTGTCATACATCCGTTTTGAAAACTATCCTTTCCCCACAGGGCTAACTCATCTGGAGTTTCTTTGCTGTAACATTGGCAATCTTCTGATAAACAATTGCCTTACTCTCTAAATTGCCCTCCTCTCTAAATTGCCCCTCAAAGGAGATTTTGCGTGTAAATATACCCCCAAATCTCCTCTCAATGCACTCTGACTTCTCTTTCTGTCTCCACACCAGTCTACTTTCCTTCCCCCCCCCTTTTCTGCCTTTTGGTGCTCGGACCCCATATTCCTTTTGTCCACATCAGATGGTATTACTTTCCTCCTCCTCTATTTGCTCTCTCTCCCCTTCCAAATCTTTCTCTTTGTTGAACAAAGGCTCCCTTCCTCCTGTGTCTAACCTTCCCTCCCTTCTCTGTAACCCTTTGGTGCCTGTCTTCATAAGCTACTCAAGAGTAATTTCCCTCTGCTGTGCTACTTATGAGGAGTTCTTTGCTTTGGAGCTGTACAGTATTACCTCAATAAGCCTTAACCTAACCTGCTGTCTAGGTGCTTCCTACTTTCCTTCGATAGTCTTGTATGTTTGCTGGATGGATAAATGTGGTGTGAATGCAATTTTAAATCATCTTCAATAAAGATTTTAAAGTCATTTGGTTTCCTTGGCTTGTTCTCTCCCAGTCAGTACTGGTATACATAGGTGGAAAGATCCTGCTGTTTTGTGACCTCTTGCATTGCCAATTGAGCTAATTTAAATTCCCCAAAGTAAGACCTTGACACATGTGGAATTTCCATGTACACTAGCATTTCGTGTAACATCTTATCTATGAACCATGAGCACTTGCTGAACTCTCTGTCTGCACTTGTTGAACCCGGGCTCAATTTTTACAGCAGTTTGCCTCCTCAAGACTTGTGGTACCAGCTTCCACTCCTTCACAGTTCTTTCTTCTCATATCTTTAATACAGAGGCCATATATCTTGTCTCTTACTTGCTTAGCAGCAAACCCCGCTTGCTTGGGTGAAAGAAAGGTCATGGTTTTGTGGATGCAACTACCTTCTTTAGAATGTCCTACTTTAAGCAGTATTTACTGCAGTCTGAAGAAGTGGAATGATATCCATGAAAGCTTATACTAAAATAAGAACTAGTTAGTTTTAAAGGAGTTGCTACATTCCTTTCCCATCTTTCCTCCTTTTTATACTGCAAGAGATCAGCATGGCTACTTCTTTGAAATCTAGACTTTACTGGAGCTCTTGAAGGTGCAGAACCCTATTTCCCCCAAATACGTTCAGCATCTTGGATAACTCCTTAATGTCTGGGATAACCCCACAGTGGATTCACTGCCTCACTGGCATGGAAACCTTTGGCCATCTCTGTTCTTACCACTAACTCTTTGAGCTGGAGCCATTTGCTGACTAAATTCCAGCAGGGGTCTGCATGGTTTTGCTTTGCAAGTTAGGTGTATACCCAGCACGGACGCTAATTAGGTGGAATGCATTGGAATGTAACCAAGTTGTCATGACAAATACTAAGAAGTAATTTCCAGCCTGGAGAATCCAATTACCTATCTCGTGCAATCCATCAGGATGACAAGCTTCATCAATGCTGATTTTGAGCGGTGCTAGTGATTGCTAGCCCATTGAGAAGCCCCGGAGAGAAATCCTTCCCTAAATCCATGGAACTTTATTAAATATTTTCAGAATTCCCATGCCATTATTGCTCAGGGATGAGTTTATAGGCAAAAAAGAAACCATGATTAGTGGCCCTATTCTGTATTAGGACCAAGATGATGATGATGAAGAAGAAGAAGAAGAAGAAGAAGAAGAAGAAGAGAGATATAAGCCAATGATAAAGAAATGAAGGATGCTGCAGCCATGGCCCTCACATCCTGAAACTGGCCCCCAGGCCAGGATCTTTGGTGGGCCCCCTACCTTCTGCTAAGGTTAAAGGCAGTGAGATGCTCTACAGGATTTAGGAAATTTTTAAAAAATAAGTCAGTTTAAATGATGACACCAAAGTAATATTTATATTTATTTTTTAAAAAACCTAAATGGATCTACATACTAAAAACTTGCAATAATATCATGCCAACGCCCCAATCCCTGGTGCCTGGGGCCCCCAGGCTAGAGCCCTGTCAGCCCCCCTTGTGGGAGGCCATGGCTGCAGCATACCTATGCACAACCTGTAGCCTAGGGGCCCATGAACCGCCAAAGCCTAAGTGCGGTCCCCCTGATACCCCCACTACCTATTTCCCTCTCCTCACTTGCTACTGATTTCTTACAGACTGTAAGTGCCATTAAGGAAATCACATTCTGTGTGAGATTACTGGGGCAGGGAATCTTCAAGCCCTAATCGCATGCAGATTACTGTTTCCACATGTACACTGATGTAGAGAAAAAAACTCTCCGTGCACACCTGATTAGGAAAGAGGATTGCTATGATGTTGCACATGGGTGTGCACTTCTGTATGCATGGCTGTTGATCACAGAGCCAGCATCACTTGGGCCGAAAGGTTAATGCAGCCATACTGGCAACCTCAGAAAGGAGCTAGTGTATTGCATATCTCAATGCTCTTCACACAACAATTTTGCCTAGAATATATGTATGGGTACAGGGTGGATGGGTAAAGTATGGGATTACACCTGCAGGCCAGATCCCAGACCTCCACATGTTCATCCAAAAGTCAGAGCAGAGTTTGTCTGTGTACAATGTATCCAGATGTTTTGTGGCATCCCCACCCAGGACTGGCCCTACTATTAGTGAGACATCCACTTTAAGCAGGAGATGCTCAGATGGAGGTGGGGCAGCTGAAACCTCCCTGCCAGTCTTCTTGTTCTTCAGCAGTTCTTCTTTGTTGAAGATGGTTTTGAGGCTCCGGCACATTTGACCCTGAAACAGGGACTTTTTGGTGGTGGCACCCAATGTGTACAATACACTCCTGGGTGGTTTGCCTGAGACCAATGCAATTTTCATTTTACTGGTAGAAAACTTTTAAATTCCCCCCATGCATTCCAAGTTTTTTAAAGAAAGGAATTGTCAAATTTTGCTGAATGCTTTTATTTTCATTCTTCTTATATCTTGTGTTTCCCCTCCTCAAACTGGTACCCAAGGCAATTTAGTAAATTTTTAAAAAAATCTCCTTTAATAAATTAGTATAGTTTAATTTTGTAAATTACAGCACAGATCCAAATATAGTGAAGGGTAATACATGAATCTTTAGAAACCAGGATGACTAAACTGAGATTATTGTACAGGTCAGTCCCCTTATCCATGGATTCAGTATCCACAGTTTCGCTTATCCGCATCCAAAAAATATGTGCTCTCTAAGCATTTCTAGGTCTCCCAATGTAATTCTATTGTTACCTGAATGTCCAAATATTAATATGGGGAATATTTAATTAGTTCAAATATGGGAGCGAGAGGCGCGCACACACACAGACACACACACAAATGAAGGATTTCGGAAATGAAGAATTTTCATTAGGTGTTGTGTCCACTAAGGGGCAGCAAGAACATGGTTTAGGAATGCAGAAATGTGCGTTCTCTGTGTTCCTTAGAGGGGAGATTTTGGGGTGAAATTTGCAAACAGAGACTGATGAAGTGCATGCTGATTGGTTTTATTCAATCTGCTTTGATTGGCCAGATGTATATGTATACACGTATATGTATATGTATATATGGAGATCTGGATCAATTGCTTCTCAGTGATTCATCCCCCATCTGCAATATACCCATAACTGCATATGCATATTTTTGCAGCAAGCTGCATGTTCAAGCATTATGCAAGTTGCACAATCAAGAATTAAAACAGTGAGGTTTCCAACATGTTGGTCTTTTGGGGCATATGAAGTATGATAATATGAACTTTTCTTTTTTTCCAGATCAAGGAAGTATTCCCTGTGGTTTCCCCAGATGTTCTCAGTGCTGGACTTTTCATTTGTTTCTTTGTGAGCTTTGGGACCATCCAACGCAGCATGACCCCAGCATGAAAAAAAGAGGAAAAGAATGAAAACCACTTAAAAAGGGGAATGATAACCATGTAACTATTGTATTTTCCAAAGGCATCAGATCTTTCATGTATATTTCATTGTGAATGACTTGCTGCGTCTTTACTCTCCCATTTGAAATCACCCAAATTACATTTCAATGCAATTTGTATTAATAGTTTCATTTTCATTTAATTACAAGCCTCTTGCTGTAGTGATGAAAGGCACGTTTGAAGGCACAATTCATTACCCTCCTGAAGATATTTCAATACAGGGTGTAACCAGTGTGTCTACTGGCTCTGAATGTAGGAATATTTGGTATCTGCAGGGTCTCCAAAAATGGTCTTTACAGTTCCAATTTTATATAGAGTTGAAACTGTAAAGATAATTTTTGGACACGCTGTATATTAAGCAGGGTGCAGCAGGGCTAGAAAAAGGAGTCATTACTCTTTTTGTAAGAGTATGCTTTTGTAAGGTTAAAAAAAAGGAAGAAGAAAACTTACATTTATTGTCTCAAGAAATCCATCTTGAGATAGGAGACAGACAAAAGACGTTGACCAAAACTTGGTTAGAAGAGACCCTAAAAGCTGGCTCTCATATGTGGGTGTAAGCTAGCAGCCATCATTGGGGTTGGGGCCCCATAGTTGCTCCCTTCCAGATGAAGGGAATAAAGAAACTAACTTCTTGAAGAAGGGGTAGTGACTTCTGCAGGTAAGAAGGAAGTAGACATATTTAGTACATAGACCAAAGACAGATACAGATAGATGAAACAAAAGGAAGATGTTATCTAGACTCCCCACTCTCACTAATCACTTTATACAAGCATTGGTGCTTCTGTTACCTACCCTGATAGCCCCCATCTTAGGATATCAAATAATTGGCTATATTTAATAATTTGACTAAGTGTGGCCATCCATGTGATCAGCAGATAAACCAGGGACCCCCTAATACCAAGGCTGGATTCATGTATAATGAAGGGAGGGGCCTTAGGAAATTCCCCCAAACCAAATACGTTCAGGTCAGAATGTAACACCTGGAGGTGAGTGATTCACTAACTCACTCAACGATAGCAGAGTCCTTGATGCTTGTAAAATGGGTTCTTCCTTTCCTTGCCCTTCCAACAAAAGACCTTGTAGGTTCCTATTCAGTTTCAAATAAAGCACCCATTAACAACTATTAACCCTTCTGGAGCACCCATTGTCTAGCCCCGGCAAAGTTACTTAGTCCCAAAGTAAGTTTCCAAGCGCTGGTTGATAAAAAAATCATCCAGGAACAAAACAACAACCCACAACTACTTCAGAACACACTTCAAACAGTTTCTGACCTCAGATTGTCTTTTTTGGTTTCTGACCTCAGATTGTCTTCTTACCATGTTTTAAATTCGAAGTGGAGCATTGCTTTGGAAAAGCTTTGTTTATCTTTTCACTGATGTTAATGTGGCAATCCACAAACAGCTACAACTTTTTCACATTTTTTAAAGGAACTGGATGAAATTTGCAGACATTAACAGCCCTTTCATGAGGGAATGAAGCCTGCCATGTTTTTGACAAATTGTTTCAATTGTTGTCTATGTAAGTAACTTTTCAATTTGGACTGGGATTTTTTTTGTAGTGCGAATTTTTAAAAAAGGACTACTGTAAACCTTTCTTGACAGAACTTGTGGGTGCTTTTGCAGCTGAAGGAAATTGACATGTGAAGCATGTCTTAGTGTCTAGTGCCATTGTGTCACAGGCCAGGGGTCACATTCCCTAGAATCAGAAGGAATGTTGAAGAAGCAGACATCTGATTGTGGGAATGACACCCAGAACAATCTTAGGAAGATCCTCCTCTGCTGAAACTGTCAGTACAAGAGAAACCACAAGATCCCATCCAGCTAATCAGGAGTAGAGCACAGTAGGCTCACTTCCCAGTTCCAGGAAAGAATCCCACCTAAAGCCCTGGAAAGCCACTGCCAGGCTGTGTAAGAAATGCTGACCTAGTGTAAATGGGGAGAGCTGGCGTGGTATAGTGGTTTGAGTGTTGGATTGGACTCTTGGAGATTAGAGTTCAAATTTGCTCTTGGCCATGGAAACCAACAGGGTGACCTTGGGTAAACCACATTATCTCATCCTTAGAGGAAGGCAATGGCAAACTACAGGTCGTCCCCCCCATATCCGTGGAAATACATTCCTGGACTTACTTTTTATAAGTGAAACCACAGATAAATAGCAAACGCAATTAAAATAAAGGATTTCCCAGTACAAACATACCATAGAGTTGAGTTGGAGGACCTAGTGATTCCTAGAGAGGACACCTCTCTAGGCATTTTCCAGTGTGACTCTGGTATGTGTCCCTATTTTTTTCTGCCATGGATAACTGAAACCACTGATATTGGTTCCTCCTGTACTTCTGAATAAATCTTGCAGAGAAACTCCCATGATGGGTTCGCTTTAGAATCGCCATAGGTCAGAAATGACTTGAAGGCACTCAACAACCACAAGTGTAAATGGGCCAATGGTCTGATTCAGTATAAGCAGAACTTGAAAAAGTTACTTTGCTGGAGTTGTAGCAAAGCTTGGAAAAGCTACCTTTTGGGGAAATTCTATGAAACAAGTGACCTTCCTAAGCTGATATCTGAAGTGTGTGACTGTTGGACAGTGATTTAGAGTTTTTCAGAAACACTTTCAAAGCTTTATGTGGAAATAATTTTATTGGAATATTTTTTAATAATGTAAAGAGAATAGCATATAGTTCCCTAATATATAACAAAAAAATTGACTACACTTGAAAATGATATTTTTCTAAAGATCAAATACCTAAAGAGAGTTGTACCTGATAAATCTTATATCAACAGTTTAACTTTCTTTTGTGGAGAAAGTAACTTGTAACTCAACTCTCTGTCTGCACTTCTTATCAGTTCTACTTTAAGATGAGAAAAATCTGATTCTGTACAACTAGTTGAACATTCTTTTTCACTAAAGGATGGATGTGAATTTGTGGGTGCAGGAAGCTTACTGCATATTGTCATGAATTGTGACTGACTGAGAAGCAAAAGATGCTGTGAAATAGAAAAAAAAATAGCTTAGCAGTGCATTCACTTGTCAGTCTATTCCTCTGAGCACCAGGATTTGTCAAGCTTGTCTCCTTAAAGAAAAAACTAGAAGTTTATATTCTGTATTTAGCTCATCTAACATGACTAATTCCAATACAACAGCCCAGATAACTATGGCTAAGTGTGTGTGTGTGTGTATAATGTGAAAAAAATTCCATGGAAAAATGTAGCATTGGAAAATTTTCTATTTCTTTGGGAAAATTTCCATCTCACATTTCTGCATATTTGGCTTTCTCCATGGTCTTCTATTCCTTTCCTGATCTCTTAGAGTGTATTTGCACAGCACTGTTATAGCAGTCTGACTGCACTTTAAGTGCCATGGCTCCATCCTACGAAATCTTGATATTTGTAGTTTGGGGAGGTACTTCTAGTTTTACACTAGAGAGAACTCTAATCCACTCCCTTGATCTACAATACTAGTGTTCTCTAGTAACAGAGAGTCACCAAATGACAAATTCCAAGATTTCGTAGGGTGGAACCATGACAGTTAAAGTGGTATTAAACTATGTGGTCCAGATGCACTCTTACTTTGCCTTCTCATTTCTCTCTGCTATTTAGCAGAAAACAAGCTTGCTCCATCCTCAGTATGACATCCCTTCAAATAATTAAGCATGGCTATCATGTCACCTCTTAACCTTCTCTTTTCCAGGCTAAACACACCCAGCTTCCTCTTTAATAGAATAGATAAAGATTATTTTCACTATCTGTTTTGTCTTCTGAATCCTATTTTTCAACATGAGGGAAAGTGCATGCAATTATACTTTAGTGAAAAAAAGTGCTAATTTATCAGAAATTTGGGAAACACTTAGGAAGGCACATGGCTATCTCTTCCACCTAATCAATGTTGCAACACTCTGTTGCTTTACACTTGAAAGAAATTTTGCTGGGCAGAATGAATAGAAGAAACCATCTTCCATTAGGAGGGAACTCATCTCTCTTATCTTAGCAGTAGCGTTCCCATATTTCACTGCCTGGATGCTCTTCTCTGTTCCCCAGGGTGAGGGAAGGGTATCTGAGAGTGAGACTGCTGCCTTTAAAAAATGTTTGACTCTATCTATCTATCTATCTATTGATCAGGTTGATATTCAATCAAGGAAGCCCTGACTTTGCAGGATCTGACCAGGTCTGTTAATGACTGGTGCCTTTGGAGGTCTCTCACTCATAAGGTCACCATAAGTCAAAGCTGATTCATGGCAATATCTATCTGTCTATCTATCTAGCCTAAGTATCCTAAAGGCACCAGATCTAGTCTCATCTTGGATGCTAAGCAGGGTCAGCCCTGGTTAGTTCTTGGATGAGAGACATACATTTCAGAGTATTCCTTGTCTGAGAAAACCCTCTGAAATTCACGGAGTCGCTGTAAGTTGACAGGCAACTTGAAGGCACACACACATAAGGATTTACCATGGTTTCTGCCAACCTTGGTTTATGCTGCCCATTCCTGCTACCATTTGAATAACCACAGAAAGACAGAAAAGGGATTGAAAGCTTACCCTTGAAAGACTGCCATTTTCTAACACAAGTGTGGGACTACCTGCTCGACTCCTCTCCTGTATCAAGCACTCTCTGAATCTTAGAGCACGATACAACCAAAAGGATGCACTTTTGGGGTGGTGGGATCAAAAACATTTTGGATACAAAAGAGATAACAGGTTAGTTTGCTTTCACTGCAGATTGGAGACAATCAGAGAATCTATGTATACAAAATCAAAAGTGATTAGAAAAAGCTCATTAGTATTGCAGTGCAACGTGAGGGAGGACATGTAATTTTTTAATTATAAAAAAAATCCACATTACAAATCTCTTCCTAAGATAACCAGCTGTAGAACTAACGAAAATTACAAAGTCAAGATCAATTTCAAACATTCGGAACTTCTGTTTAACTCCTTTTTAGAGACTATGCAATTAAGAAAAAGAAGCCATGTCTCTAGAAACCTGTCTTTGTATAAAGGATTCGTGTTTCTTTTGATATGCAAAGAGATTTTATCTTAAATGAAGATCTCCCAGGTGTTGTCAAACCAGGCAAAAATAGCAAAGAGTCTAACCTGATCTCATGTTTTTGCAATCAGGAATGTAGTATCTGATTTTAGGATTGCCCAGTCAAGACTATCTCCAGTCCTGAGATTGCAGTGCCAAAATCTGAGACTGGGGGACAACATCTTGGGATGTCACAGAGGGACCCTGGTGATGTTTCAAGGGCAGCCCCTGACGATGTCATTAAGCATTGAGCATTCACCACAGTTACACAGAAAATGCCATTCCAAATATATATATATATATATATTGAGTCCAGTAAATTATTAGATAGATAGTGTGTGTGCCTTCAAGTATCTGGCAACTTATGGCTACCCCATGAATTTCATAGGGTTTTCTTAGGCAAGGAATCCTCAGAAGTGGTTCTATCTGTTCCTTCCTTGAAATATAGCCTGCAGCATCTGGTATTCTTTTGTGGTCTCCCATCCAAGTACTAACCAGACCGGACCCTATGTAGCTTTCAAGATCAGACAGGATTTGGTGCTATCAGGGCATTTAGGCCTAGGAAGTCATTACAAGTAAAAAAAAAAAAATAGAGCTTGGAGCCTCCTGGTAGATTGCACAGAACTTGCTCAATGAAGCATTGTCCAATCTGAAGGGGTGAAGGAGGGCCATTGGAAAGAATCAACCCCCCTTTTTTGATTAAAGAACTACATATATATTTAGCTAAGAAGCTAAACTGAACAGAAAGGCCACACAGCAGTTGCAGAATAAAATAGGCAAGGGGAAGTTGTTGAGAAAGAAGAAGAGAAATAGTTGTGCCTAGCTGTGCTATCTGTCTGTCTATCTATCTATCTATCTATCTATCTATCCATCGCTGCCTTTCTTCTGGTATGGGATCCAAGGCAGCTTACAAAAGGCTAAGACAAAATAAGCTAAAAATCTGCAATAAAAATGTAAAATCATTTAAAAACATAATAATAAAGTTAAGACTATAGGATAAAGATGCCAGAAAAAGACTCCCTGCAATCAATTAATCATTCAACTTTTGTATTATGTAGAACCGGTGTAGAACAGTGCCCCACAAGTCCCATCCCAGAAAGATACCATAGCTGATAGTCTTGAAAGTCACTGAGAGGTCCAACAGAACTATCAGGGAAACACTCCCCCTGTCTAGTTCCCTGCATAGGTAATTCACCAACATAATCAAAGCTATCTTCATTAGCTGAGATTTCAGTGCCCAAACCTGAGACATAGGGATGACCCCTTCTGATGTCATAGTGGGCAGCACCCCAAGGCATGTCACTAAGCATGACCATTTAAGCAGCAACCACAGTTGCAGACAGTATTCAGTTCAAATAAAAAATTGCAAATCTAATGAATGAGGGGACTACAAATACACCCATCTGCACTACATTGGCATGCACACAGTTTTCAAGACAATACTCTCATCTCGAGATCCCTTTCCCTCACTCTGATGGCTGCTGAAAAGGTTCCAGAGTCTGAGATCTGGGATGCCTACTGGTGCCATTTCAGGTTTCAGTGGGTAGAGTGGAACGGGGGAGGACAAGGAAGGAAAAGTCAATGCGGGGTACAAATTTTTGGGAGTCTCAGGCTGGGCTCTCTCACTGAGTCCCCTTCTGCTAAAAGAGACTATGCAAACTCAGCATCCTTTCACAAAACACACATCTTTGATCACGCTCGCACCATGTACACATGAATATTTTACAGACGTGTGTTTTTCAAATATTAGGCTCAAAGTTCTGTTTTGCCATAGGAAGGTTACCTTTAACACTTATAATGACTGGTGGTTGAGAATGGGCAACAGAATACAAGTCAAATCTTAGATCAGGAGCTGGAGGCCATGCTAGCCCTCCAGGGACATTAGTGAGCCATGCTCTCACCTTACCTTACCTCATTTTTTAAACTTAAAAAATTGGGCCCAAATGCCCCTATGCCTTCGAGGATTGACTTCTTTTGCAAAATAGGCCCATCTCTGGATAGGGATGGAAAGAATATTCATGGTTACCTGTTTCCAGGCCAAAAAATGGATTTCTTGACACTTGAGAAATCTGGCCAATAATACCATGATGAAAATTCTGTGCAGTTTTTGCCTGGTACAGTTGGCCCTCTGTGCCCACAGATTTGACATCCATGGATTCCACCATCCACAGTTTGAAAATATTAAAATATTTAAAAATTCCCAAAAGCAAACCTTGATTTTGCCATGTTATATAAGGGACACCATTTTGCTATGCCATTGTATATAATGGGACCTGAGTATCCACGGATTTTGGTATCCACAGGGGGTCCTGGAACCAAACCCCAGCAGATACCAAGGGCACACTGTATTTGCACATCCTGAAATTATTCTTTGCAGAAATACAGAATAATGCAGAGATCACAGGTTGGTATTATAACTACAATATAGTGCTTTGTCATTGTCCTTCCGACTGATGGCACCCTCTCCAATCCTACCTCCATAGTCTAGCAACACCCTGGCAGCACTTTTCAAAAAATGTTTTTGAATCTTTTTGGGCATGGCGTTTCAGTGGAGATAAAGAGTGGAATCCTGTTGCACTTTGCACTAGCATAAATGCCATTATGCAAGTGGTTGCACTTTCTTGGAAGTTACGCAAAGTGATGCCCTGTTTGGCCAAGATGGAATCCTGTTGGGACTTACAAATGCATAACTAGAATCTTGTTGCAGACTTACAAATTTTTAACCTAGAGTTACACATTCATAACTGTTTGTTAGTCATGATCCCTTCATATTCCCTCATTTAGGGGACACAGGGACCATAAAAGTCCCTGAATCCTTACTTATCGGGCAACAGCCATTGTGATCCATGAGTGTCTGCTGTCACTCAGGAAGCAGCTGGCTGACATTCCTAGCCCTCCTCACACAAGCAGTCTCCAGGATGCACTTTGTAGCTGTGTAACTACTGTGGTTGTGCATTCATAACTCCCCACCATGATTCTGATCAATATTTTTTACACCCATGCAGGTTAATTTATGTGCAGCTTTGTTTGTGGTGGGCTGAAAGCTTGATTTCACAAGCATTGCTCAGTAAAGACCCATGGCTTATCTGTGCCCTTGTGTCTGGCTGGTGGACCTTTGGGTTCTTGTAAACAAACAAACAAACAAACAAACAAACAATTTTCTGAGATTTTCTGCCTTATGTTCCAGAAAAACCTGACTGCTTTTGGCTACTAGGTACCTTATAGCCCATGCACATCACACAACTAAAGCCTATATTCCACTTTAATTGCCATGGCAACATCCCATGGAATGCTGGGATGTGTAGTTGAGTGAGGGGCATTTAGAGTTCTCAGCCAGAGAGCTCTACTGCCTTCTCAAACTACAAATCTCAGGATTATAGGGTGTTGCAATAGCATCTGAAGTGAAATATAGCAGTATATTTGTGTAGTGTGAATGGGCCCCTGCTGGACTTAGGTGAATGTGGGGCTGCCATTTGTTGCTTGGCCTCAGGTGGCAAAATGTTAAGTGGGGGAAGAGGAATGAAGATTGCTCTCTCTTATCTGCATGCTCTGATGTGGCAGAGACCAGAAAGGTACAATGAAAATTGGATGTTCCAGGATCTGCTCTGCTTGCATCAGGGAAATATTTCACCTGCTAATAGAAACAAACAATTTACACCTTGCAGATTTCACCAATGCCAAGTTAATAAGCAGCACAGTAAATAAAGCCCAAAGCATTAAAAATGATAAATGATAAAGTCAGGCAGCTTTTCCAAACAAAAGTTCCTTACAACCTTTAAAATGCTGTGCCACACAGAAATCCAGACACACAAAACCATTTTTTATTTGGCATATGAAAACAGTGACTGCAGTGCAGGAATCTGTAATGGTTATATACATTGCACACAAAATTATTTACTAGTTTACTTTTTAAAAAATCTGTTTACATTCTGTAGAACTCTCTAATGGAAATGCTCTGCATACCCGACCACTTACTTGATCTGATAAAATGTTCAAATTCCACCTCCACTCCTAGTTTGCTCATCTGGCATTATTAAATAAGCTCTTTTCGGAAAAAAACATGCTAGAGAATTTGTTGTTCTCTGCATCTGCCTGTAAAAAGAAACACACCATTATATGAAAACTTAAACTGGAGAGAAAAGCCAGGTTCAAGCCAAAGAAGTCTGAAACACATATTTAAATGAAGGGGGAATGCTAAATTCTTGTAAGTATGGACCCATTGACACGACACAATTACAGTGCTATATTCCCCTTTAACTGTCATGGCAGCATCCTACAGAATTTGAAGATTTGTAGCTTAGGGAGGAATATTTAGATTTTTCAGCCAGAGAACTCTACTACTTCACCAAACTACAAATCCCAAGCTTCCATAAAATGAAGCCATGCCACTTAAAGTGGAACATAGCACTATGATTGTGTAGTGTGAAAGGGCTCAGTCACACAAAAAAATAATTATCTAGAGATGACTACCTGTGTGAGCTTCACTGGAAATTTGATTTTGGATCATCTTTTAAATAGGATTTTGTATGGCCTTGTGAAGGTCAACCACTCCATCATGACAGACCTGCTCATTGCTTCCTTAATTTTGCTCCTTATAAATATTTTACTTTACCAAATTTTCTTTTTCTCTCTCCATATCCTTGCCCAAGTGTGGTCATGGGACAGAGGTAGGAAATATTACATTTTTTGGACTACAGCTAACAGCATAGCCAGTGGTCATGAAGGTTGGGATATTATGGGAGTAACAGTAAAAAAACAACTTTTCCAATTCTTGTGATGGATCTGCCAGGTTCTTCTTGGCTAATGATGAAATTGTTCTGCATTTGACTATGGAGACATAACCAAACGCTTATCTGATCCCTCCTCTAATCTCCACCAGCTGCTGAATAGCCGTGGAAGGGAGCTATTGTGGTGAAACAGAGGACTTGTCTAGACAAAGGAAACCGCCCCCCCCCAGCACTGCTTCACAGTAATAGCAAGTCGCAGCAGCTGTGACCTGTCTTAATGGTTTTGCAGCCCCCATAAACTTTGCATGTCTGTAGCCTAGACAGCAGCCGTGAGTGAATTACTTGTGTTTTTAAATCTGCCGCCACCAAACTTTTTTTTTTAAAAAAACCCTATTTCTATGGTGTGCAGAAGTGATATTCCAACTTAAAAAAAAAGGAGGAAAAAAGATAGCACAAATAGGTTTTCTGTGGGGTTTTTCCAGGCTGTGAGACCATGTTCTGGAAGAGTTTATTCCTGACATTTCGCTTGCATCTATGGCTGGCATCTTCAGAGAATGGTTGGGTAGGAGTGTCTGGGAGGTTTATATACTGTGAGTCTCTGTTGGAGAGGATATGTAAATTTGTGTATTTGAATGGCTAGTTCCTGGGGGGAGATATGCAAGGAAGGTTAGTGTCTGTTTGGTTAATGGCCTATTATCTGCTGGAAACCCCACTGTCCCTAGGTGGAGTTCGTTTGCATGTGCTGAGGTTTGATTTTGATGTTTTCAGGACTGGTAACCAAACTTTGTTTACTTTTAGGGTTTCTTCTTTTCTGTTGAAGTTGTCCAGGTGTTTGTGGATTTCAATAGCTCCTCTGTGCATTCTGACATGATAGTTGTTGGCCTGGATGTCAGAATGCACAGAAAAGCTATTGAAATCCACAAATACCTGGACAATTTCAACAGGAAAGAAGAAACCCTTAAAGCAAACAAAGTTTGGCTACCAGTCTTAAAAAACACGAAAATCAAAACCCAACACATACAAATGAACTTTACCCAGGGACAGGGAGATTTACAGCAGACAATGGACCATTAGCCAAACAGACACTAATCCTCCCAGACACTCCTACCCAACCATTCTCTGAAGATGCCAGCCACAGATGAAGGTGAAATGTCAGGAATAAATGCTTCCAGAACACGGCCTCACAGCCTGGAAAAACCCAAGGAAAATCTATGGATGCCGGCCGTGAAAGCCTTCGACTTCATATAGCACAAATCCCCATTTGATCACCTTAGCAATCATTCACTAAGACGAAAACCCAACATGGCAGCACCGGGTGCTTGCCCTTTAACCAAGCCCCACACCCTGTGCCCATCAGGCCAATCAGGTCTGTGCTTTGTCTTGTATGGGGAAGCAAGTCACGTAGAATCACTTGTCTTAACGAGGAGAAATGTGTGTACCACTAGACCTTTTTTAAAAACTCGGGAAAGCCGTGAATGCTTTTCTCGCATAGTTTTTCTTCTTTTTGCCCCTCCTCCTTCACAATATGATGAGACAATGTGGGATCCCATTAAGACAACTCGTTTTCCAGGCAAATTCTGTGAGGGGTGTTTTTACCATATAGACAACCCAAGTGAGTCCTGCAGTGCTGGTTGTTAGTCATTGTGAAGAGAGGAAGAGAATGCCATACCATCTGACAGTCCTGGTTTAGCAGGGACAGTCCCTATTAATCTACTGTTCCCTACTTTTTCAGATGTTTTAAAAATGTCCAAGTTTCTCTCTCTTCCTCCCACTTTATTGCTTTGTCCTTGGGTTACTGCATTTTCTGCCAACTGAGTTCAAAATGCAAAAGTAGTTTGCACTCAGTTAGGAGGAGGAGAAGAAGAGATGGGGGCGGTGAAATCTTGTCCTTCCCGGTATATTCAAAGCAAAAGCAAACTGCTGCAGTCTCTCCTAGCTTATGTGTTCTTCCACATTAATAATTTTTGCCATCTTGACCACACCCTGATGTTGCTTGGCTGCTCAGGTCCCAGTTTTCATCCTGTGAAATGTTGGAGGGTATGGAATGCCAACCTCTCCAATGATAAGAAAAGACGTGCAGTTGTACTTTGGACTTACACTTATGGTGTGTCACTAGCAAGATGACAGTTTTGGTGCTATAAATGTAGTCTGAAAGGGCCCCAGAGCTGGGAAAAAGTTAAAGAAGCAGAAGAAGCAGAAGCAGAAGCTAGAACACCCAGAATCTCCCAGCCAGAATGGTTGCTAGTAGCAGTAGTAAAAAAATAAAAATAAAAATAAAAAATTCCCCAAGATGCTCTTTATTGAAAGATTTTCTATAATCTCAGTTTAAACTGTGCCACTTTATTTGTTCTACTTATTCGTCTTGCAGATTGGAGTATGCGGTTTATTCTTGTTTTGAAGCCAGACTCTGACATGTTGGGAATGATTTCACCTTTTTCTTTTCAAGATGACAAACTAACACAAGGAAAGATGCTAACCTTTACATGGGACACAGCGGGGGGTAGGTAGCTGAGGCAAATGTTACATAGCTGGAGAACAGACTATCAATTCCAGTGAAAGAAAACAAAACAGTGTAGGGTGAAAGAGATGGGAGGGGTTATAAATAAATGTAGAACCTGTTTGATGTAGTGGTTTGAATGCTGGGCTAGGATGCTGGGAGACTAGGGTTTGACTCCCCACTCAACCATGGAAACCCCCTGGATGACCTTGGGCACACCATGGTCTATCAGGCTTAGAGGAACACAATGGCAAACCTCCTCTGAATAAATCATGCCAAAAAAACCCTAGGTTAGGGTCACCATCAATTGGAGTCAACTTAAAGATATGTAACAACAATAAATAATTGGAATAAAGGCGAGAGTTGGGTTATGGAAAGACTTAGGTCCTGTCTATACAGTCAAATTAATATGTATTCGATGTGAATAATAATAATATTTATTTATACCCTGACCCTCTGTTAAAACAATCGGGGCGGCTTACAAAAATTAAAATATAATACAGATAAAAGTCCCTAAACACCACCCACCCCCATAAAAAGATATTAAACAAATATAAATTAAAAAGCAACTACTCTAAAATCACCGTTCGCACAAATACCTGTCATTCGGAAGGGGAGCAGCCAAACCCACTGCAAAATTCATGTGCACCACATCCAGGGCTTCATACAGATTTTCTGAAAAGTTCTATACAACTTCTGAATATGCGACCATTTGAACAGTCATGTTTGCACAGATATGAACAGGCAGTGCAATCTGGTTGGCTGGATGAGCACAGGGGGCAGGTCTAGCATAGGGGGAAAGTGGCTGCAGCCACCATGTTGGATTTTTGGCTAAGCGAGGGTCCAGTAAGTCTATCAAATGGCGACCTCATACTCTTTTATTTCTTTGTTTGTAAATACAAAGTGTTTCTTGTGTGCACCCTGGGAAACTTATTTCCCCCACTCCTATAGACAAGACCGTAGGGTGTACTTCTGGAAGGGTTGTTCTAAGGGTCATACATACCCCTTTCAGTGAGAGAGAGGGTAGGATGACATCTGGGGTTTGTATGAGCAACTTTATTTAGTGGTGTAAGTAGGAAGAGGAACTATTACAGGGGGAAGTGTGGCAAAGCTGGCAGAGAGTGCAGATTAGTATGTGAAACAGTAATGGCTGGGGTGGAGGAATGTGCAGAATGGTGTGTCATGAGACAGTTTGAGTGAAAGAGAATCTACTAAAACCTGGGTGTTGCAAGAGGCTGTATCCACACTGCACAATTATAGCAGTGTGATACCACTTTAACTGCCATAGCTGTATCTTACATGGCTGGATCCTGGGATTTTTGGTTTGTGAGAATTCTCTAGTCCACTCCCTGAACTATAGCATCACCCCTCTCTAGAAGAGAATCCCATGCAACTACACATTCCAGAATTCCATAGAAAGGTGTCCAGCAATTGAAATGGTATAGAAATATTATAATTATGTAGTGTTGATACATCCATATAGGAGTTAGTCTTTACCTGCAGTACACAGTTATAGCAGTTTGATGCCACTTGCATGGCTTCATTCTTTGGAATCTTGGGATTTATAGTTTTGTGAAGTATTTATTATTATCTGTTAGAGCACTCGAATGCTGTAGATGAGGGGAGTGCACCAGAGCTCTGTAGCAGAGAATTCTAAGTATCCCCAACAAACTACAAATCCCAGAATTCCATAGGATGGTGCCATGAGAATTAAACTGGTATAATACTCCTATAACTGTGTAGTGTAAATATACTCTGATAAGAAGAGGAACTGAGTTTGTGGAGTACTAAGTGGTATTTGCTAACTGGGAATAGGAGTAACACATAATGTAGAGTTAGCTTATTAACTAGTGGTGCAAAATAATGTATTGGCTGGATCCTGTTGGGCATTTATGACATTGTAAACCAACTTATGATTGTGCAGTTTAGAATTGTAGCATTGAACAACAGTTGGGGAGTGTTGTCCTAGTTATGCCATCATAACTGTTGCACAAGCAGACCAAGCAGTGTGGCTGTTGCACAACAGAGATGATGCACAACAGTACAGCATGTTGGGGGACGGGGTGACCTTGCACAATGAGAGTGCAAGGAGAGGAGGGCAACAGCCCCTAACAGAGCCATGGGGCACTGGTTATTTAGAACAGAAAGCAACGAAAAGTCATGAGTGCCCTGTGCCCAGCTGGAAAAACGTGTCCGCCATTCATGGTGCCCTGCTGTACAATGGAAGCCCCTATTGTGGTCTTGCATGTTGACCCATTGTGCATCATCACGATTCTCTAACATGGTTGTGTATTGTGTCGGCAACATAGGTCTGTCATTTTAAATTTATGCATCACTGCCCCTGATGCAGAGTGTCAGCCATTAAATGCTGTTTTATATGTTATCTTGACTCCTGGGTTGGGAAAAAGGTGGGATATAAATTAAATACATAAAATAAAATAATAAAATAAATCTTGCCTGTATACAGAGCAACTAAAGATTTGTGTACTGGATGGTCAAGGCTACCATATTGTTCCTTATACATTTAAGGGAGTCTGTTTTTTGTTTCTGGTATCATAACCCTCTTCATATTATTCCTTCTACTTGAAACAGCTGAGGCTAGTGACCCAACAAAGTGAAAAGCATATCCCCCAACAGTCCTGATTTGGCAGGGAAAGTCTGGATTTATCCTGTGCTGTTCCAATTTTTCAGCTGCTTTTAAAATGTCCCAGTTTCCCTTTCCCTCCTCCCACTTTTGTCCTCAGCTTACTTCAATTGATGCAAACTGAATTCAAAGTGCAAAAGGGAGAGGAGAGGAAGGGGAAGAATATTGCCCTTCCCAGTAGGCCCAGGTAAAAGCAAACTGCTGGAGCCTCTCCTAGCTTGTGTGTTCTTTTTCATTAATAACTTTTGCCACCTTGTCTTGGCCACATGTGTACTGGTTTTTTGTCCGTGAAATGTCAGAGGGTATGGAACAGAACACGCTGCTATGTATGGCGGTCTGTTAGGCTCTTAAAAACAACTTCTATTTGTTGACTTAGGTAATAGGCAAGGTCAAGAAGCCCTTGGTTAGACTCCATGCATGACACGGTGCCCCATTCTTCAAGCCAAGAGTCCAATGAACGTAATACGTGACAAAAAAGAAAACCTGTGTGTTTGAAGGTAAATTTTCTTTTCCCTCTGTTGATGTGACTTGTCCTGTGAAAGTACACAGTAGTTTAAGGGTTGGTATCTTCTGTTCCTAAGAGAATGACCTTAGAGTAGGAAGGCTGGGGGAGAATTGTACTTTGATATTTACAAAATGAGACACTGTGACATTCTACACTGCGTCTGAAAAGGAGACAAGTTCTGACATTTCCCTTAGTGATTTTAATCCTGTTTGGGGAACAGAATATTTTTAATAAGACAGTTCATGTTCCCTCCATGGACTTTAAAGCAGGCAAACATGTTTGGAATAAGCTGAGAATTGTGTTTATAGATCACCCAACCATCTGACTGAGATTTGTTCCTCTAGCCTTCTTCTCAGTGTCTTCTGCTAATAAGTCTGAAAAGAAAGGGGAGAACCAACATAACAATTCTGTCTTCTCTGGTTCAGGAAAAATGCAGTTAAGGGTAAGAAAAATGAAGAAAAATGGATTTTATTTGAGATGAAATAATATTTGTCTGTTATGCGTGAACCACAATGCTATTTAGTCAGTATGACTATGGAAGCTTCTACCCAATGAACCTCTGAAGGACATGCCCCCCACACCCCCAAATTTATGTAAGAGTCAGTGCAGATAATTCAAGAATTTGGGATAGTAGCAGCCCCCTGGAAGGTTGAATGATATGACACTTTAATACCACCAACAGATGGCAGCACCAAATAGGGAAAGACCAAGCCTTCTGTAACAAGAAAATGGTTTGCAAGGAAATCAAAACTGTGTTCCCCTAGATAAGGGTGAGAAAACTGTGGACCCCTAGATTTTGGACTGCAAATCCCAGCATCCTTCACAATTGATTATGCTAGCTAGGACTGATAGGAGCTGTGCCCCAACAACATCTGGAAGGCTACAATTGGTTCACTCCTGCTTTGTTGTTGTGTGCCTTCAAGTCATTTCTGACTTATGGTGACCCTATCACAGGGTTTTCTTGGCAAGAATTGTTCAGAGGAGGTTTGCCATTGCCTCCTTCTGAGGCTGAGAGTGTGTGACTAAGGTCACCCAGTGGGTTTTCCTGTCCGTGCAGGGATTCAAACTCTGCTCTCCAGTGTCCTAGTCCAACACTCAAACCACTATACCACACCAGCTCTCCACCCCTGCTTTAGATGCAAGAAACACTAAGGACTTGGTCTCTCCCTTGGTTTCATCTGCATAAAAATGTACTTATCACTCACTCCATAATGACTGAGCTAATTCTCATATTCAAGCAGCATATCCACCCTTCAGTCAATGAATAAAATTGTATGAAAGATCAGAATCAACAGCTAGTCAAAAGTAAACACAAGGCAAAGAGAATGCAGACTTTGTACCTTTGTGTGTCAATTACAATATGGAGCAAATGAGAAGGCAATAATATGATAAGATCAAGCATTCTACCACCATCCTCTGCCACATAGAGGAAGGCCCCCTCCTCTACAGGGCAACCATAGCAGTGTTCATCTAGGTCCCTACAGACCTTTCTGGCAAGCAGAGACTTTCTATATCACTACTTTGGTGGATTGTTACCTGACTCTTGGCATTTCTTCCATATTTTTTTTAACAACATGTTAAGTCGGTTGAAAATCAGGGGTGTACCAGCATTTCTAATGGTAGCTCATCAGCCTGTAGTCTGCATCAAGCACCGCAGCCTTCCTCAATTCAGATGGAGGAGGGCCGCCTTGCTTCTGTCTCCACACTGATGATGGATGATTATTCAGTTGAGAATGGAAAATTTAGCCATATCAGGATGGCTCCTAAAAATACTATTCACAAAGACCTCTGAGTCAAATCCTGTCAGATTATGTGGACCTGTCAAGCATAGGACGTGTTTTCTCAAAATGTTAAATATAAGACGTATTCTCCCTGTAGCTGGTTAAATTATGCTTAAATTACTCTTTAAACTTCTTGCAAGGAAACAAGGCATATGCGAACCTGACATTATGGATTTTTGGTTTACCTCAGGAAACTTCATACTTTTCACATCTTATTAGAATGTAGCCTGAAGTAGCTGCTGTGTTACAGGCCAGTAAAACTGGATGTTCTTTAGAGACAGTTTGTAACTGGGTGAAACTGAGGTATACTTAATATATCCATCATGTTATTTTCCTTATTAATGTGAGTGATGCCATGTGTTCTTCTGTTTTGATTTTCAGGTAGAAATTAGGTGTGCTAACAAGGTAGATCTTTTTCCTGGAAGAACATTTAAAGAATTATCTAGCTGTTGAGGGAATTTCACAGCAAAGGGGAGTTAACGGCAAGGAAAATAAACATGTAGCATTTTTGCCAGAAGTGTTGAAAAACAGTCCAAAAGAGGTGTGTGTGTGTTTTACATTGCTGAACATGTTAGTAAAAAAACACTTCGGAGAATTTAATTCAACTTTCTAGGGAGATTATCAGACATGGCAAATATGGTGTTATAACAATGTCAGGAAACTGCAAAAGGTCTTCCCTACCGCATGATGTCGTCCTCTTGCGTTCTGCTGCTGTGAAGAAGGTGTTCTTTTTTTTATAGGTGGACAAATGCTGCTAGTTGATCTCTGATTGTTTTTTTCCCCACGGTACTGCTTGTGTGTGAAACTGTGCCCCATTCTGCTGGTGTGATTTCAGCGTCAATGGGTGATCCCCGCCAGAACACTTTTGGGTGAGAACACAAAAACTAGGTACAGGACTCTCTTTTTATGAACCTCCCCATTTTCCTAGCAAGTTTATAATTGTGTTTCATTGTTTGTGTGTTCATTTTGTTTATTTCTTTAGCCATTTTTAGACTTTTAAGCATGCTCGCGTCTTCTCACAAGAACTGCCAAAGTCTCACCCATGCAAAAACATGGAAGTAAACAGTGTGAGTGATTGTGTTGACGAAATTCTGGGGTGGACCTTTCTTGTGATTACAGCAGCATGTGATAAGAAGTGCTATTATGCCAGATACTTACGCTTTAAAATATAGTTAGGGAAAAAAGTTTTTAGAAGCTTGTCTAATAATCTCCTAGGTCAAAACATTGCTACTGAAGGGCACAAACTACAGTACTTTAAAAAGTAATTTAATAACTACCTAAAAAGTTTGTTTAGCAGACCAATAACATCATCTGTCAACCCCGTCCCCCTAGCAGAACTTGGCAGAATTGCAGAATCATAACATCTTAAGAGCTGGAAGGGACCACAAGGGCCATCTACACCAACCCCCTGCTATTCAAGAATATAGGAAGCCCTGCCTTTTGACTCCCTGTTATCTGACAACTTGCTCTTCTGGTGCTTGCAAATTAAGAAAAGTTCCATTAATTCAACAAGGGCTCTGCTGTTTCACCAGTTTTTTCTTGCCTACAGAGGCTTGTTTGGGACCAGCTGGGTATGCGTACACTGCCTACAAAGTGAGCTGAGAGGAGGAAAAAGGCACCAAGCTGACTGAGAAGCTGCAAGCAGCGGATGGGCGCAGGCAGTCGCAAGCCAGCCACCATAATTCCCTCATGTTCCTTACATGGGTACTGGTTTTTGACCAGTTCCGGTTTCTGACAGTGCTGCAGTCCCTCACCTGTTGGATAAGTGAAGGCTTCCTGTACACCACTAAAGCACAACTGAAAATGCCCACCCAACCTCTGTTTAAAGACCTCCAAAGAAGCAGAGTCCACCACCCTGTGAGCAGTCTATTTCACTCTTGAACAGTTCTGGCAGTAAAGAAATTCTTCCTAATCTTGAGACGGAGTCTTCTTTTTTGTAATTTGAAGCCATTGCTTCATGTTCTAGGACATTTTCAGACACGTTTTAACTGCACTAGAAGCTTTCGGGAAAGCTTTGGCGCTGCTGTGCGGCAGGGACTCCATTTCGAACGATGCTGTCCCTCTGGTGAAATCGTCCGTGTCACTTCTGTGTAGGATTGGAGGCAGCCACACCATATTTCGCCAGATTTTATTCACTAAAGTTGTCCGTGAATAAAATATGGCACGGCCGCCTCCATTCCTACATGGAAGTGACATGGACGATTTTGTCAGAGGGACGGCGTCGTCTGAAATGGAGTTCCTGCAACGCGGCAGCGCCGAAGCTCTCCCGAAAGCTTCTAGCGCGGTAAGTCGTGTCTGAAAATGTCCTTAGTCTCTGAAGCAGCAAAAAACAAGGTTGCCCAATCTTCTACATGGCATCCCTTTAGATATTTAAAAATGGCTATCATGTCACATCTCAGTCTTCTCTCCTCCAAGCTAAATGTACCCAACTTCCTGAGTCATTCCTCATAAGGCTGGTTTTCCAGACTTTTGATCATTTAAATTGTCCTTCTCTGGACACAGTCCAGCTTGTCCATATCCTCCTTGAACTCTGTTGTCTGGAACAGGACAAAATGAAGCAGAACAGAGTGGCACTATTGCTTCCCTTGATCCTGAACACTATGTTCCTATTGATACAGCCTAGAATTGAGTTGGCTTTTTTTTGAGCACTGCATCACACTATTTACTCATGTGTATCTTGTGGTTTACTAATGAGATTTTCACACGCCGAAAATATTCCCTCCAGAAACCGGGACAGAAATATTTCTGTCCCGGAAGCAGCGCCGCGGTTCGCACGCTCACCTCCCTCTTCCGTTTTTCCGTCGTCCTCGCTTTGGGTTTTTCCCTCCCTCTTCTGGAATATTTTACTAACGGGAGTTTGCCGTTAATAAAATATTCCGGAAGAGAGAGGAAAAAACCCAAAGCGAGGACGACGGAAAAACGGAAGAGGGAGGTGAGAGTGCGAACCGCGGCGCTGCTTCCGGGACAGAAATATTTCTGTCCCGGTTTCTGGAGGGAATATTTTCGGCGTGTGAAAATCTCCCAAGACTTCTAGATTCTTTTTACAATCAGCCCTTCATATCCATGGATTTTTACCCACAGATTCCACCATCCATGGCTTGAAAATATTTTTTTAAAAATATATCCAAAAAGCAAACCTTGACTTTGCCATTTTATAAAAGGGACACCATTTTTACTATGCCATTGTATACAATGGGACTTGAGCATCCAGGGATTTTGGTATCCCCAGGGAGACCTGGAACCAAGCCCCAGTGGATACCAAGGACCCACTGTACTACTTTCAAGCTAGTTGTCATCCATCCCTATATTTGTGCATTTAATTTTTCCAGAAGATGTTATCAGACTTTTATTAGACTCCAGTCTTCCTCTACTGCCCACCATGGAACTATGGAAAGGTTGTTCAGAGGATCTATTGCAACAAAACCATGAGTCTTGGATGTGATGATTGGATAGCTGTAGTACACTCTGCCTGTGGAACTCTTACACTATACTGGGTAACGTAGGATCTTGCCAAATGCCTGGCATCCTGTTGGTGTTGAAAGCACATGTAAGTTCCCTTATGTATGCACTTGCACTTTTTTGTCCATGGTGTATCATCCATATTCAGGTCACTGTTGCATAAGCAGACTTCTGTAAGTGTAACTGTTACACATGAACATGTACATTATTGGATGGTACATAAATGTACCACTTGACTCACTGGGATTACAGAAACTATAAACACATTCACACAGACAGGCAATTGGTTTCACAATGTTAGTATTCATCACAAGTGTGGTACAACACATCCACCACTTAACTACGTGAGTGTAGATTGGCATTACACAAGTATGGTGCAGGATCCCAGCTTTTAACTTTAGACAGACTTTTAAACATTTGTTTTGCAGTGTTTTTTCAGTTGACAATCATGTTGCAAAATTTGGAGAGGTGTGAAATCCAAAGGGTTATGATCTGCACATTAGTCTGTGAAGTACTGATGAGATCAGTTTGCATTGTTGTTCACAAAGATTGAATTCCCAAAGCATTCCTACTGAGTATGCCTCTCTCTGCACAATTTAAGAGCCAAGCAATGACATGCTGCTCTGATTTTGTCAAACTAATACTTCATCACCAGGTTACAAAATGATGATGCACCAAAAGAGTAGGAAGTGCAGAGGGCCTATAATGGAAGCGATTATGCAACCTTATCTCTACCAGTGTAAGTGTGCCACTGGAACATGAGATACCAGCCAAATGAAGTGTCAGGACACATTGTTGCATTAAATTCAATCTGTCTCTGACAGAAGAAAGTGAAAGATTCCGACAATCAATCAATTTTTAACAAGACCAACCTGTGCTTCCTGCTCAACACGTTTTCACCCTCTCCTGTAGGATTCTCAGTGGTGCTATAGTTAAGGGTACATTGTGGTTCCTTTGCTCTAAAGAGGAGCCCTTATAATGGGAATCTATCACTAGAATCCTGTTGGTGACCTGTGTAACAAGCCAGCTGTGCAAGCAATTAAACTCTTAATGTAGATTTTCCTTGGTTTTTTTCTGGGCTGTGAGGCTGTGTTCTGGAATAATTTCTTTCTGATGTTTCACCTGCATCTGTGGCTGGCATCTTCAGAGAATGGTTGGGTAGGAGTGTATATGGAGTTTATATGCCGTAAACCCCTGTTGGGGAGTATATGTAAATTTGTGTAATTGAATGGTTAGTTTCTGGGTATAGAAATGCAATGCTTGTTAGTGTCTTTTTGGCTAATGGTTGGTTGATGGGCCATTATCTGCTGTGAATCCCCCTGTCCCTGGGTGGAATTCCTTTGTAAGTGTTGAGTTTTGATTCTATTGTTCTTCAAAACTGGGAGCCAGATTTTGTTTACTTTTAAGGTTTCTTCTTTCCTGTTGAAGTTGTCCAGGTGTTTGTGGATTTCAATAGCTTCTCTGTGCATTCTGACATGATAGTTCATTTTGAGTTTCATTGTCTGAGTTCTACTAGTGGAGGCTGGTGGTTTTGATGTCAGTGGGGCAGTAAATCTGCTTCGGGTTTTAATCTGAACATTAAAGGAGCTATCCAAGGTCCTGAAACTATTGTGGGGATAGGGCTGAGCACCTTGGATAACACCTTTAAAATTCAGACTAAACCCGAGAGCAACTTCACTACTGCACTAACGTCAGAGTGACCAGCCTCCACTGAATTCTGTTTTATGAATTCATCAGCAGAGATTCTTAAACTGTATTTACATTATTATTATTATTATTATTAATAATAATAATTATTATTTATACCCCGCCCCTCTGTTAAAACAATTGGGGCGGCTTACAAAAATTAAAATACAATACATTATACAATTACAGTGGTTTGATACTATTTTAACTGTCATTGTTTGATCTTATGGGCCTAAATAACCAAAAGGTACCAGATCCCACCTGATCTTGGAAGCTAAGCAGGGTCAGCCCTGGTTAGTACCACCCTGGGAGACCGCCAACGAATACCAGGTGTTGTAGGCTATATTTCAGAGGAAGGGACTGGCAAAACCACCTCTGAGTATTCCTTGCTTAAGAAAACTCTATGTAATTCATGGGTTTGCCATAAGTCGACAGGTGACTTGAAGGCACACTCCCCAGGATTTATACTTTGGAGAGTTTTTTAGAATTCTCTGCTAGAGATCTCAGTGCCCCATTAACTATAGCAGCAGAACTTTCTAGCAGAGATTTCTAAGCACCTCACCAGATTATAGATCCCAGGATTCCATAAAATGGTGCCATGACAGTTAAAGTAGGATCAAATTGCTATCACAGTGTAATGCAGATACACTGTTAGGGTCAAAACAGTTTAGCCAAATAGGACAGGCTTAGGATAAGCCTGTCATGAAGAGGAACCATAGCTCAGTGAGAGAGTATATGATTTGCATGCAGAAGGTCTTGAATTTAATCCCTAGCCCTCTCCAGTTAGAAAGATCAGATCAGTATTGGATAGAAATGGTCTGATTCTTTCCTTTCCTGAACAAGAAGAAAACAAATTGTTTTCCTGGATCATCCACAAGTAACTTTGTGCTCACCTACTCTTCCACTACCGAAATAGGATTTTTTTGCTTCTGCAAGAGCTTTGGGAATGTGTGGCCCTCTAGATGCTGGACTGCAATGTCCATTGGCCCCAACCAGCATAGCCAATGGTGTGGGATGATGGGAGTTGGAGCCCAACAACATCAGGAGGTCACAGGCTCCCTATCATTCTCAAAAGGGAGATTAGTTTCTCTCTTCTGGGTGGTCAGTTAACATACTCCACTGCCCCTTTATATACTGTGATTACCTGCTTTTTCTGTCACTCGAAACCTTGTTAGCAGTCATGGAATTATGCTGGCTGGTTTAAAAGCCAAGCCAAGCCTTTGACTTCCTGACCTCCTGCAGCATTTCCTCCGGTGTCTAATGGAGTAATTTCTGACAGCAGCAGGCTAGGACTTAAAGCCTTCATGTCAGAACAGGCATCTCAGAAATGTTTTATTTATAACGGATAAAGCCAGCAAATTAAAAAGGCTGTTCACTGGAACATGGAGAGGCTGTGCCTCTGTCTAGTTCCTAGGAAAAGAGCGTAGCCTGTAGTCAAGAACACCAAAATGCTGTCAGAGTTCAATGGGCCAAGGAGGATTTTTGGGTCTGATCCTATTGGTCTTGTGTGATGGGGGAGGCAAAGAACATTCTCAAGGGGGGGGGGCAGATGGACCTTTCCTCTCCTTTCTGGGCAAGAAATATGGGTGGGTTGAACATCCCCTAACAGGTTGTATAGATTTTAAACACAGGAGATCGCATGCCTCTCCTGAAATTTGTATCTTCCTCATTAGGCATAAAGAAGTGTAAGTTCTTGTACTCTTTGAGGTTTTGGCAGTTGTTGTTGCCTCTGTGTCCACTCATTCCATTATCTCTGTAGAAATTCCTTGGATGTACACTGGGGGTCTTCCAAAGATTTTTTAAACCCTGGCAGTGGGAGGTAATTCCTACCCCCCATGCCTCTACTCTATTTGTTGTTGAAAAAGTCACTAATTTATGTTGTTTGTTATGCTGCTGAATATTGTCCATTATTTTTTTTGACCCCCTCCCTCCTTGAGATAGGCAAAGAACTTGAAAAATTCCACTTAATGATATTTTAAAATAACTTATAAAAGTAACAGCGATGGAACCCTTATCCAGGTTGTTTCTGCAGTTCCAACCCTTGGGCTGCTATCACTCACCTTGCCCCTTTACCCTGAAGATCCCTCTGTTCTGCTTTGGTCAGACCTCACCTTGAATACTGTGTCCAGTTCTGGGCACCAGAATTCAAGAAGGATGTTGACAAGCTGGAGCGTGTCCAGAGGAGGGTGACCAAAATGGTGAAAGCTCTGGAAACCATGCCCTGTGAGGAGTGGCTTAAGGAGCTGGGTATGGTTAGCATGGGGAAGAGAAGGTTAAAAGGTGACATGATAGCAGTGTTTAAATATTTGAAGGGACATCACACTGAGGATGGAGCAAGCTTGTTTTCTGCTGCTCCAGAGACAAGGGACTTTATCAGACGGACTAAATGTGGTGTCATAATGATGCCACATAAATACAAAAGGGCGTGCCAATCAGACGACATCACCCTTTCGCACTTATGTATAATGAAAATCATGTAGTTTTTAATTGACGGCTTAAGCAATTAATAGATCCCCTGTGCTGCTTTTGTGCCGGCATTGCTGGCGTGCAAAACATCAGGCCATTTAAATGTCGTACTTACCCTGACAATGGCTGGACCAGCCAGAACACTTCTGGGTCAGATTGGGACATCCAGGTAAGTGTCACTCTTTTTATGACCCTCCCTGGGTTACTTGGGACCTTTAAAGTGTCTTTAGGTGCTTGGTGTAACTTTAAATGTGTTATTTTTGTTTTTATTTTAAAATTTCCTGCACAACGAAGTCTTGCGGGATTTTGAGCGAAGAAGTAAATGGGGCTCCATTCACTTCCTCTTTATTTACAGAGCTGCCTTTGCCAGGAGAAGAAGGTAAGTGCTGGAGGGAACG
This sequence comes from Gambelia wislizenii, assembly GCA_030847615.1. Taxonomy (NCBI): domain Eukaryota; kingdom Metazoa; phylum Chordata; class Lepidosauria; order Squamata; family Crotaphytidae; genus Gambelia; species Gambelia wislizenii. Next base: position 429,194,634 of record JAUMIR010000002.1, on the reverse strand, counting down.
TTCCTTGCTGGCCTAACCCCCCCTTTTTTTTAATGTCTGCAAAAGAACATTTAAAGGGCAGCATCTGATAAAGTCCTAGGACAAAGAGCAATGGATTCAAACTACAGGAAAAGAGATTCCACATAAACATTAGGAAGAACTTCCTGACAGTAAGAGCTGTTCAGCAGTGGAATACGCTGCCTTGGAGTGTGGTGGAGTCTCCTTCTTTGTAGGTTTTTAAACAGAGGCTGGATGGCTATCTGTTGGGTGTACTTTGATTGTGTGTTCTTGTGTGATGTACTCAGAACACAAACTCAGGGTTCTTCAATAAAACTCTTTATTGGAAGAGTAGCTTGTGTAAGGAACCATTGCAAAGCTGCTACTGAAGTAAATGTAAACTATCCAGAGATAATAAGGCATCAAGCGTGAGAACAGATACGGGGGAGCAAAAGTAGCTGGGGAGCGTGGCCTTGAGTTCCTGGTAGGACTTGCGTTACCATGCCAACCAGGAGGCCTGGCTCATTTCTCAGGCATTCCAAAATCCTGAGAAAATACTAGCTACATGTCAGGGCCTCCATGAATTCCACTCCAATGCCCAGAATTCAGGGATGAGCCTGACATACTGCCCCCCTGAAGACCAACCCTCCCCCTTTCTCAGCCCGGCTTATCGGGAAAGCGGGCATGAAACTTTCGCAATAAGCGTTTGGCATTGACATGCTCAGAAGCAACCCACTCTGCATGGCCCAAAGGCAGGTGTTTCCACTTTACCAAATACTGTAACCCTCCCCGGTGAAGTCTAGAGTCCAGAATCTCAGAAATTTCAAAATGTTGGTCTTGATCCACCAGGATCGGCTGAGGAGCAGGTTCTGGAGCCGGGTGGTGTTTATCCGGAGGGCTCACGGGCTTGAGCAGGCTGGAATGAAACACAGGATGTACATGACGGTACAACTTAGGCAAAGACAGTTCAAAAGCCACAGGATTTATCATCCTAACAACACGAAAAGGTCCGATGTATTTGGCTCCCAACTTTTTTGAGGGTTGGGGACACTTAAGGAATTTGGTGGACAAATAAACCATATCTCCCACTGCATATCTGGGGGAAGGGTCCCGTTTCTGATCAGCATAATGTTTGTAGCGTGCTTTAGCAAAGTCCAAGGCCGAGATTACATGAGGCCACGCATCCCTGACCTTTTGACTCCACTGGGAGACCGAAACGGGGTCAGAGTTGGGAGACCCCTCCAACAAGGGGAGGGGACCGAAATCATGCCCAGACACAACCTTGAACGGCGAGAGCCCAGTGCTCTGGTGAGTGGCATTATTGTAGGCCACTTCAGCAAAAGGTAGAAGATCAACCCAATCAGATTGTTGGAAATTCACATAGCACCTTAGGTATTGTTCCAGAGTCTGGTTCGTTCGTTCCGATTGTCCATCCGATTGGGGATGATGGGAGCTGCTGAGACCAAGCTCCACCCCTAGAAGGTTTGTGAAAGCCTTCCAAAACTGCGAAGTAAATTGTGCCCCCCGATCCGACACAATCTTGGCCGGAATGCCATGAATCCGATAAATATGCTGAATGAACAATTTGGCTAGTTGGGAGGCTGTGGGGAGCTTCTTACAGGCCACAAAATGCGCTTGCTTGGAAAACAAATCAGTCACAACCCAAATAACCGTCTTTTTCCTACTCTCTGGCAAATCCACAATAAAATCCATGCTAATGACCTCCCAGGGCTTGTTTGGGGTAGGTAGAGGGTGGAGCAAACCTTTGGGCTTCCCTGACCCCCCTTTTGACACTGCACAAGTGGTACACCCCTTTACATAATCCTCCACCTCCTTCCTCATGCGGGGCCACCAAAATTGTCTGCGGGCCAAATGTAAAGTTTTGAGATACCCAAAATGTCCCGCACTCTTAACATCATGGCACTGTTTGAGAATACTCGCTCTCAAGACCTCAGGAACATACAGGCGATCCCCTTTCCAGGCCACCCCCTCCTTCACAGTTACCTCATTGGGGTGAGCCAGGAACCACTGGTCCCGGGGCAGTTCCGAGGCCAATTGAGCATGCCACCCTCCTTCCTCCCCTTGAGAAACAGTGGGCGTGGCAGAGCCATCTGCCGTAGGGGTCACCACCTGGGTCCCCGGATCGGGGGAAGGCGGGTCGGGGTTCAAGGGCTGTGGCACCGGTCCCTGCGCCAAGGGTGAATCACCGCCACTTTCAGTAGGACCCGGCACCTGAGCAGGGCTATCAGTGGATTTCTGTTCTTTGGCTTTGCTCCGAGTGAGGACGGCTAGTCCCAAGTGGGAAGGAGAAAAAACGGTATCAATGACCTCCTTGCGCTTACTCTCATGCTGTGGTAGCCTGGACAAAGCGTCAGCCAGAAAATTCCTTTTCCCCGGGATAAATTTCAAGGTGAAATTAAATCGGTAAAAGAAACTGGCCCACCTGACCTGCTTGGGGCTCAAACGCCTAGGGGTAGCCAATACTTCCAAATTTTTATGATCAGTCCAAACTTCAAACGGTTTGGGTGAGCCCTCCAGTAGGTGGCGCCATGTCTCTAGTGCCAACTTGATAGCACCGGCCTCTTTCTCCCACACTGGCCAATTTCGTTCCGTGTCATTGAACTTTCTGGATAAATAGGCACATGGCCTCAAATCCCCGTCCTCCCCCTTTTGCAACAACACCCCACCCATAGCCACATCAGATGCGTCCACTTGGACCACGAAAGGTTGGGAGGGGTCGGGGTGTTTGAGAATAGGTTCAGAAGTGAAAAGGGATTTCAATTTGTCAAATGCTTGTTGGCACTGTGGTGACCACACAATTTTTTGGGGAGGTTTGTTCCCATTACCGTGCTTGGAACCTTTGGTTTTCCCTTCTTTGGTTTTTAACAAATCTGTCAGGGGGAGGGCTACCGACGCAAAGTCAGGGATGAAGGACCGATAAAAATTAGCAAACCCCAGGAAGCTCTGCAACTGTTTCCTGGTTCTAGGGGCTTCCCATGCCAAGACCCCCTTAACCTTTTCTGGGTCCATTTCAATCCCTTTGTTTGAGATGCGGTACCCTAGATAATCTAGACGGCTTTGGTGGAACTCACACTTGGACATTTTCGCATACAGATGGTTTTCCCCCAACCTGGTAAGCACCTTTTTCACCAGTTTCACATGGGACGTGTAGTCCTCCGAGTAAATCAACACATCATCAAGGTACACCAACACCCCTTTGTACAAAAATTCACGTAACACATCATTAATCAAGTTCTGAAAAATGCCAGGGGCCCCTTTGAGGCCGAAAGGCATGACGAGGAACTCAAAAGCCCCTAGGGGGCAATTAAATGCAGTCTTCCACTCGTCCCCCTCCCGAATCCGTACTCTGTAGTAGGCCTCTCGTAGATCCAGCTTCGTGAAAATCTTCCCTTTGGAGAGATGGGCTAATATGTCCTTCATCAAGGGCAGGGGGTACTGGTTGGAGACACTAATAGCGTTTAGCCCTCTGTAATCCTGAATCAAACGAAGCCCGCCATCAGCCTTGCGCCTAAACATCACCGGGGCCCCCACAGGCGAGGTTGAGGGCCTAATGAACCCTCGGGTTAAGTTCTTATCTATGAACTCTCGGAGCGCCTCCATTTCAGCTGGTGTCATAGAATAAATGCGAGGTTTGGGCAGGCTGGACTCCGAGAGTATCTCAATGGCACAGTCAAAAGGCCGGTGGGGTGGCAAAATGTCACATTCCTTCTCCTCAAACACATATTGCCACGCCTTGTACTCCACTGGCAACCCTTTCAGCTCCCCTTTTACTAAGGCAGTTGTGTAATTCTGTGGCTTATCCACCAGGGGGCCCCCGTCCCCTGGGGATCCTCCCCCCGCCCCGTGCTCCTTGATACACAACGGGTCTGCAAAAGTCAGTGTTTCTTTTATCCAGTCTATGGATGGGTTGTGGTACTTTAGCCAGTTCAGACCCACAACTGCCGCAGGGACTAATCCTGGAGCAATCACAAACTGCAGTTCCTCCTGGTGGTTGCCCATCCTCATGTGCATGGGACCAGTTATGCGCCGGGCGGGGCCCCCCTTCATCATCCCCCCATCCATCTGAGACAGCCACACGGGCTTGTCCAGCTTAACAGTATCAACGTTTAGTTCACTGACTAAGGAGGGATGAATAAGTACTTGGGTACAACCAGAGTCAATCATTAACATAACTTTGCGGGTGGGGCCCTCCCCTCCAACCCCCACTCGAGCTTTGATAAAGAACGGGCCCTTCACTCCACTCACCACGGCATCCGGGCGCCCTTCCGGATTAGCCCGCCCTCGGGCGCTCAGTAGGGCGGGCTGGGCCCGTTTCCCGCCGGCTCAGCGTCGGAGGAGTAGGACCCACTATCCTCGGGATCATCTGAGGACTCCCCTGCCGCCTGGCCCGCTGCCAGGGCCCTGGCCGTCGCCCTGGCCTTGGGTTTGGAGGGCGTCTTGGAGGACCCGGATCTCCCCTCGCTCCGCGCTGGCTTGGCGGCGGCGGGTTGCTCCCGTGGGCTCCTCTCTGGGCACTCCGCTATGCGGTGTCCGCTCCTCCCACAATGCAGGCACAGACCCTTTCTCATCCTTCGCTCACGTTCGGTCTCTCCGGTGGTGCCTCCCCCCGAGCGTGCCGTCTTGGTCTTCTTCCCGGGGCCCCCAGCGGATTTCCCCTCCGTCCCAGCCTGGCGGCGCAACATCTTAATGCTGGCCTTCACCGACTCCACTTCCCCAGCCAGCCGTATCCACCCCATGAGGGTTTCGGGGTCTCCCTGGAACTTGGCCCACTCTAGAATGTCAGGGTTCAGGCCCTCCTGGAAAAACTGCACCTTGACCTCCTCTGGCCACTCCGGTACTTGGCTGGCTAGGCGGCGGAACTCAGCTGCGTACTCGGCCACGGGCATCGTGCCTTGCTTCAGGCTCCTAAGCTTGCTTCGAGCCCGCTTCCCTCTTAAGGGATCGTCAAACTGGGCCCTGAGAGCCATCAGGAACTCTTGGTAATTACCCAGTTCAGGGGCTCCCATATCATACAGACCCACCAACCACTGAGCCGCCTCTCCCTCCAGTTGGTTGGACACATACTGCACTTTCTCAGCCTCAGACTGGAACTCCCCTTCCCACTGGGTCATGTAACTCACCACTTGAGTCATGAAGTAGGGTAGTTTTGCTGGATCCCCATCGAACTTCGCCTTCAGGTGCCGGTGTTTCCAGCCCCGGGGTCGCTCCTGCGGCTCAACCGGGCCAGCCCCCACCGGGGGAGCCGGTCCAGGAGCCGGCAGGCCAGGTACAGCTGGGGGCTGAGCGGGGACTCCATCCCCGGGTGCCTGGGCAGCCGCAGGTGGCGCTGGGGGAGGCTGGGCCCCTCCGGGTGCTGGTGGAGCTGGCGGGGTTCTGTGCAGGAGTTCTAGGAGCACCTCCCGTATCTCACCCATTTGCTGTTTCAGTTGAAGAACCTCGGTTCCAACTTCTGCCAAGGAAAACTTCGCTTCTGGCTCTCTAGGCCCCTCACCCTGGGGTCTGTCCCACCGGGACCGGCGGTCTTCTCGGCGTCCGGCCCCTGCCCATGGCCAGGCCGGGCCTAAAACCTCTCGCACTGGAGTGCCGAAGCTTGGCAGGCTGCCCCTCCCTGGAGCCAGCTCCATCCCCAGCTCCCAGGGCTCAGTGGAGGGTCGAAATACTGCAGCCCTCCGGCGGTCTCGGTCCCGGCTGGTGCCTTCAGCTGCGGCAGCTACAGCACCCCCCTCTGCCCCGGCCTCCTGCTTCGAGGCCTCGGCTTCTCTGGCGCTGGCTGCAATCAGATCTTGGTCCGTCTGTGTGCCAGTCTCTGCGTCGTCAGACATTGCAGGCAAAGGCTCCACAGTTTCAGGACAGAGGAAAAAAAAATAAAAGTAGTGAGTAGCAGCTTTCTGTGATGTACTCAGAACACAAACTCAGGGTTCTTCAATAAAACTCTTTATTGGAAGAGTAGCTTGTGTAAGGAACCATTGCAAAGCTGCTACTGAAGTAAATGTAAACTATCCAGAGATAATAAGGCATCAAGCGTGAGAACAGATACGGGGGAGCAAAAGTAGCTGGGGAGCGTGGCCTTGAGTTCCTGGTAGGACTTGCGTTACCATGCCAACCAGGAGGCCTGGCTCATTTCTCAGGCATTCCAAAATCCTGAGAAAATACTAGCTACATGTCAGGGCCTCCATGAATTCCACTCCAATGCCCAGAATTCAGGGATGAGCCTGACATCTTGCATAGTAGGGGGTTGGACTGGATGGCACTTGTGGTCTCTTCCAACTCTATGATTCTATCCCACCGTGGACCTGGTACTTGGGCCTCAAGGTGACCGCTAGACTGGGCAAACAGCTGTGTTGATTGTGATGGATAGCTAGATGAGCGAATGGAAGGAGAATGTGTCAGGAACCCATCCCAGAACAGGAAACTGAAATGGGAGGGGTTTCTGGATGTTTGAAGTATGCATGACAGTTTGAGGGAAGTTCAATTGAGAACAGAGGTCAGTTAATGACAGTTGTCTGGAGCAGATAGCTCAGTGTGTGTGTGCTCTATGAGAGCTTTGGAAGTGGTAAAATTGTGTGCAGAGATAAATAGTTTGAAATAGAGGAGTGAGAGGACAAAGAGTGAGGGAGTCTAAGGAATAAGGAACTGTTCAAAACAAAATTCCACAACACTGTTGTTCATTTCCTTCAATAAAGTTATCCTTGTTGTTAATTCAAATACAGACTCTGTCCATTTGTATCTATTATAAATAAGTAAAGGCAAGCTACCAAAAACACACTCCACACATTTAAGTAAAAGTAATAACCCTGGTTCGAAAGTGGAACCACGGGAACCATAGGAGTTGAGGTGGGAGAAACAGAGGGTAAAGAGGCAGCCAGGCTGAACCCTGAGGTAGAGTGGGCTGGCATTTCAAAGATTGCCCACAACCACTGTGAAGGTACCTTGGTGTGACTGGGTTGTGTCATATTGATCAGCAGGTTCAGTCAGTGTGGCAAAACGTGACCAGTTTTCCTGGTTAATTATTGAGTGAAAACATCCAGACAGAGATGTAGAAAATAAAAAACAGTAAAGATTTATTGTGACAAATAAAATAAACATCTAGTCTTATGCTGGTTCCACAGACAGTACACAGCAATACCTCAGTTTCAAAGTAACACTTCTCTCTGAACTCTGTACAGCCTAAGATCCCATCAAACCCTATTCAGTTCTCTTCCACTTTCTTTCTTCCTAACTGGCTCTAACTCTATTTCAAACTGGCCTTATCTCTATTTCTGTCTGGCCCTATCACTTTTTTTTTTCACAGACAAGCCTCTATTTGTCCCCTCATAGGGGTTGTCAAGAAGATGAAAATACTCCTTATAGAATTCGACTAGAATACCTTTTGTCCCAACACACTGCAAACGAGATTAACAGTATTCGGAAGAAGTGGCCCCCAAAACTTCATTTACTATGGGGGAAAAACCTTCATGGATTTCCCCGAGGTTTTCTGAGTAATGCATGGGCTTGCGGCATTATCGCATATCTAGCCATCCAATTTGGGATGCTGCACATTCTCGGCGGTTTGGTCAGCCATGTGGACAGGCTTGCCAGCAAGGAACTGGCTGGAAGCACCATTTTCGAGTTTCGTGTTATTGAGTCTGCACTTTTTTTGCTGTGGTGAGGTGACCAAAGAGCTTTTTATAAGTAGAAGATTGCACTTGCATATCTTTGATTTACAAGTAAAAAATAAATAAAAATACTGTGCAGCAGCGACAGCATGTGAAGAATAATAATACAGTACTCTGTACTCTCAGTCACCATCTTGATTCGCAGGCATGGCTGCATGTGCACTTCAAACACGGATAGCTTCACATACAATAGATTTTGCCAAAAAACGGTGGAGACAAATGAGCGCTGCTGCGAATTTGCAATCATGCGCACCAATCTGCATTATATTTTCTCATCTAGACAGCCTCCCCCCAGCATTCTATGAACTACGATGAAAGAAAGCTTGTGAGAGCCAACACAGTGTAGTGGTTTGAGCATTGGACTATGAGTCTGGAGACCAGGGTTTGAATCTCTGCTAAGGCATGGAAACCCATTGGGTGTCCTTGAGCAAGTCATACTCTCTCAGCCTCAGGAGGCAAAGCTCACACTCTCTCAGTCTCTGTAGAAATCTTGCCAAGAAAGCCCAGTGAGGTTTGCCAGGTTGCCATCATTTGGAAATGACTTGAAGGCACAAAACAACAAATGAAAGCTTGTTCACATTTCACAGTACTGTAACTATTTTCAATCCCTCTTCCTTTTAAAAAATTATATCCCAGGTTTCTCCCACTATGGGACTCAAGGCAGCTCACAATAAGTTAAAATGAAATACAGTTAAAGCAATGGATATTAACAAAGTTAAAATACAATTAAAATAAATGACCATATTAAAAATCTTAATTTAAAACAGTTAAGGCAGTTAGACCACAATATTAATGATTAAAATATAACACATCCCAATAAAATGACCTACTGCAATAGATAGTTAAAAGTCAAAGGCCTGGGTCAATAAGGAGGTCTTTTACTACCCATGGAAAGAGAGCAGAGGGGACCAATCAAACCTCCTGTGGGAGGGAGTTCCACAGCCTAGAACAAATAGAAAAAAACCTAGAAAATGTTATTTGTTACACTAATAAAATAACTTTGCTGTTCCTTGTTATATATTTTCAAAAAGTTACTTTTGTTATTGGCGAAGTAACTAGTTACAGTTAACTGCACTACTTGTAAGTTCATTCCTTCCCAGCTCTTGTCAATGCCACAGAGCAATGACTTCTTACAAGCAATAAACACAGACAATGCCTTTGCCAGTAGATGGCACTGTTTCCCAGGTTTCCCTGCGTGGAATAATAAACTGGCCTCTCTCTCTCTCTCTCTCTCTCTCTGCAGATGGCTCTTGGTGGAGAATTAACAATTATTCAATTAATACCCACTGTATTGGCCAAAGCCAGCAGAAAAGATGTTCCATTCCAGAAATTGCAGACAGCTGGAATGGCCCCAAGCACTTCAGCTGCCAGTTTACTAGCCAAACACTGTCTTTCTAGCCAATAATATAATCTCCGGCCAAAACTGATCTGAAATTAGCCACCAGAAGATGACACCCATCAGGGAGTATAATGAATATTAGAAAGATGAATGCCCGAACCAGACTGCATGAGCATTCTTGCAAAACAATGATTTCAGCCACGTGAGAAGGCAAAGGAAATGTCTAAATTTAAGAGACGATGGATGGAGGAAATTCTCTTATTATAATTCCATTGGAATGACTGGGAGCAGTGTGTGCAATTTTTAAACTGATATTTATTTATTAGTGCATTTACACAGCTGCTCCTTCAGATGTGTTCTCTGGATGATATTATTATTATTATTATATATCTGAATCTCTATGTATATTTATTATTATTGCTGTTGTCAATATTCAATTAGATCTTGACTTTTCCCTTTTCCCATACAACTGGGCTTACAAAAGTTAAAATAGATATAGATAAAAATTCACATCACCAAAAATGTATAAAAGGTAAAATATAATTGCATACCCTCCAACATTTCACAGATGAAAACCAAGCAGCATCAGAGTGTGGTAAAAATGTCAAATATTATTAATGAGGAAGAACAGACAAGCTTGAGAGGGTGTAGCAGTTTGCTTTTGCCCGAGCTTACTGGGAAGGGCAAGAGTCTGCTCCTCCTCTTCTCTCCTTTCTGCTGAGTTGAGTACAAGCTACTTTTGCACTTTGAACTCAGTTTGTAGGAACAGAAGTAAGCTGGCTATAAAGGGGGAAAAGTTGGAGGAGGAGAGAAAAACTGGGACATTTTAAAAGCAACTGAGAAAGTGGGAGGGTAGAGGAGTAATGGCCAAATAAGGACAGTTGGAGGGTATGTAATTAAACTATCAACAGAACTGAATGCAATTTAAAAGCACAATTAAAAAACAACAACAAATACAGATAGCATAACACATGAGGCTCTTTCCTCATAAGCTGTTCCTAAAGGCGCTTCGAAACAAAAAAGGCTTTGCCTATGCTCAGAAGGACACCCTGAAAGGGGCCAGTCTAGCCTCTCTAGAAAGGGAGTTCCAGAGCTAGAAAGTAGCCACAGAGGAGGAGACGAGGCTCTCAACATCTTCCTCCTCTTCTTCAGCACCAAAAGCATTGTCACTGTACCCCCAAATCAGGATTGAAAGCATCTTACTAATTCAAACAAATACAATAAAAAACATATAAAAGGTTAACATTAAAATGCAATTAGACTGTTACCTGAATTGTGTGGGGTCCATGAGGACACTAGTGTCCGAATCTTGATATGTGGAATACAGTAGCACCCCTGTATCCGCTGATTCGCCAACCGCAGATTCAATTATCCGTGGTTGGTGATGGGGGGAAGGGAAGGAGTTGAAGGGATCTCACCTGGGATGGCTCTTTTTGCAGTGGGGCCATGGCGGTGGTGAAGGGGGAAGGGAGGAGGAAGGCGTACCTGCACCTCCCTCCTCCTGGGAGACCTCCGGTCACAGCAGGGCCATGTTGAAGTGAAGGAAGAAGGGAGAGGGCAGGAGTGATTGCGCCTTTCCCCCTCCTCCCAGGAGACTTTTGGTCATGGCGGGGCCATGGCAGGGCAAAGGGGGAAAGGAGGGGGAAGGAGCAATTATGCAGCAGCGGCAGGGTGGTGGTGGTGGATGGCATTCTCTATTATCCACAGAATTCAATATCTATGGGCAGGGGAAACTAATCCCCCATGGATACAGGGGTGCTACTATATTTAATTAGCTCAAATGGCAGCGAGAGGACTGGTAACAGCAGGATCTTTTGACCTATGCATACCAGTACTGAGGAGACTCCAAGCCAGAACATACAATTAAATGTTTTTTATTGGAAATTAATCCTAACAGCATTCACTCTTACACTCAGGCTTCAAGCATTCACACAAGGCTATCCAAGAAAGTAGGAAGTATTTGGATAGAAGAATACAGTGAGGGGACTGTGGCTTATATTATACTGATCCTGGACTTCTGAGAATGCAAAGTAAGCCAGCAGAGAGGAGGTCCGGAAGGCAGAATGATAGTACTGAGTGACGTGGCATCAGAAGGAAGAGGGTGTGTTCACACTTTAGTGGAGTTTTAGGGTGATATTTTATATGTGATAATTCCCCTGAAGGGATGAGATTTAGAGTGGAATACAATGTCTCTCAGAGTTTCCCAGGAACAGACAAAGGATTTTCTGGAAGAGTTAACAACTGTTAACAGCTGATACATTTGTAATTGAATAGGAGAGGGCAATTTCTCTTGTTGAGGAGGGGAGAAGAGGCAAAAAACATTTTGCAACCATCAAGGACTCTGCTATTTTTGAATGGATTAGTGAATGACTCATCTCCAGGTGTTCTTTGGAAGAACTCTAACCTGGGGTATGACCTGTTTGAGGAAATCCCAAAGGCCCCTCCCTAGGTTGTACATGACTCCAGTCTTGGTATCTGGGGGGTCCCTGGTTTACTTGCCAACCATGTGAAAGGCCGCAGCTAAGACTACCAATACAATTCAGAACAGTTTGAAACAGACTATTAAAATAGGAATGTGAAAACGGTGTATTCAAAAGCAGGATAGCAGTTGCTTGTAAGCCCTTTCTTTAAAAACATTCAGTTCTTGACAGCCTGCTGATGGAGGCAGTCTAGCCTCTCCAGGAAGGGAGTTCCAGAGCCTTGGAGCAGCAACTGAGAAGGCCCTGTCTTGCGTTTCCACCAGACATACCTGTGAAAGAAGGGCAGCAAATTTCATAAAATTCAATTACTTCATGGAACAATGCATGATATGAAAATGAAAAACATGGTTAAAACTGCAGAATGTTAAATAGGAAAGTCAGCCAAGAAATAGGTCAATTTATTTAATATAACTTGGCACCAAAAAACCATATAACTGTAGATGCAAAACAGGAGCAAGCTCCACTCTGTATGCCTGTATGGACCTTCAAGTTGCCTGTTGACTTATGGCAACCCCACGAATTTCATAGGGTTTTTAAAGGCAAGGGATACTCAGAGGTGGTTTTGTCAGTTCCTTCCTCCGAAATATAGCCTACTACACCTGATATTAATTGGTGGTCTCCCACCCAAGGACTAATCAGAATTGATCCTGCTTAGCTTCCAAGATCAGACAGGATGTAGTGCCTTTAGGGTATGTAAGAGACTATACCTTTGTGTAAAAGAGAGAATTTGAGCAGGTGTTGACAAGCTACAAATGTTCAAGATGCAGGAGCTCATATCCTCTTTTGCATTGGCAGCCCTATTAAAATGATACTTGGTGAGTCCTTTCGGGAAGGCTGTTCTACAGCCAAGGTGCCATCACCAAAAAGATCCTGTCCCTTGTGCCCATCCACTTCATCCCATTTGTCAGGGACACTGTTCTGTGTAGGAATGGGGGACAATTCCTGCCCCCGTAACCAATGCTGGCACTAGAGGGATGCAGAGAGGCTGAAGCGCACCAGGTGACACCACTGGGGGAAGGAGTGGTGCTAGCCTTAGTGATGCCACAGCCCCCATGACTTTGTTTGATACTAAAAATTGATCTACAGCACATCACGTCTGCATGATAATCTCTGTTGGTGATGAATCAATAGAGCAGATGGTCTATAGCAGAGGAAAACATCACTGCCCTTTAGTGGATGGGTACCAACAACCCCTTGTACAAAGTGGTAGAATTGGCTCAGAAAAAACAAATTCTATCCATGCCATTTCAAGGCCAACACTACAAATCTCTGTGACTGAATAACAAGTCCTCCAGACTGGGATACAGTATTTCCCCAAGATGAAGCAACTTGAAGACGAATCCCCTGAAGTTCAATGGGGCAAAATCAAACAGTAGAAACCGAATTTCCCAGGCATGACCCATCACCTCCCAGCCTAACAGATATGAAAACAGTATCAGTATGTTGTTGATTGGAAGCTTTACTCCCTCGGTTTATTCCCAGCAGCCCCTCTATCCTTAAACTGCAATGCTAAAGCATAAACTTTTGAGCAGGGCTTACTGAACACAAAATAACTCTTTTGTGTGTGTGTGTCACTAAACAGCTGTTAATGTTTGGCCATTATCTTAAGAAGGATTATAGAACCCATCTCAGAACCATGAGCAGTCAGGTGTAAACACTTGATAAGACTAAATGTTTACTTTAAAATCCATAGTTACAGGAAAAAATAAATAAAACTAACATGAAGGCAGAAATATCATTTTTGCGCTCATTTTACAGAGCCCTTGAAGTCTCATTCATAGAACCTCCTGAAGGGTCTGTAGATACTTAAGAACCCTTTCTTTCTTTCGCATATCTATACACCCCCTTCAGTCAAAAAGGCCCCCAGACCTTTGCAATTTGCAGTTTACAAATTGTTAATTTGACAGTTCCTAGCCCTCAGGCTTAGAATTGAAATAAGACATAACACACAAGGAAAAGGGGATGGCAGTTAGGGAGGGGATTAAATCTAACAGATGTGGGCTGCTCTTCTCTCCCTCAGAGGCTACAGTAGTGTCACTGTGTCCTGTGGGTAGGATAGTACTGCAGATGTCATTACTCAGTGCCCTGGACTGCAGTACAGTAGGACCCCCTGTATCTGCTGGGGATGGTTCTGGGCCCCCCCGTGGATACCCAAAACTGTGGATAATAGCAAACGCCATTGAAAATAATGGGACTTCCAGTTTAAAATACTATAGAGTTGCCTGGGAGGACCTAGAAAATCTAGAGAGGACACATTTTCTAGGAAGATTCTATAGTAGGTGTGCTGTTTTGTGTCCCATGGATAATTGAATCAGTTGATAATGAATCAGTGGATACAGGGGTCTGTAGTACTCCTACTGGCTCTGAAGCCACATTGGCTTTCAGGGAGAAGTTCTTCTGCAATAGCAGGAACTAATCTCTTCAGGAGTATCCTTGCAAGGATTTTTCCAGCAATAGAGAACAGTGTTATGCCTCTCCAGAATGCTGCAGCCTTATTTGAGAACTCACGCCGAACAAGTCTTGAAGAGAAACAACAACGCAGAAAGAATCACAACCCAAAAACATCACCCAAGGAGATCTTCTGCTGTGCTTTTTTGCAACCGGACTTGTTTATCTCGGATTGGCCTTTTTAGTCATCAGCGCGCTTGCAGAAAGCGCGGGATGCATCCTTCCTGAATCTTCATTTGCGAAGTAAAGCCAGAGAGAGAGAGAGAGAGAGAGAGAGAAAGGATACAGGGGTCCTACTGTACCTCAGAAACCCTTTACTTGGGACACTTCCTTGTTAAAAGGTAGGTTCTTGGGTCATGCTTGGTTGTTAATGACCGTAAATGTGAATCCCCAGCAGTTATAGGATTGAAAGTCCATCTTACGATCTCCTAACTACTGAACAGGATTCCAGCCAAAGGTTTGATTCATCCCCATTAATCAAATTTAGTAGGCACAGCTATTACCAGCGTGGAGAGGACTATGTTGTAACTGCCTAGCAGGTAACTGGTAAAGAAGAATAGCCCCTGAGGGGGAAAAAAAAGAAAGATTTGGCAGCCCTAATTCAATGCTAACATGGATAAAAACACATAAATTCAAACTCAGATTTTTGAGAGTTAAGCATTCAAAGCCCTGGGTCTATCTCCTGGCCTGAAATCCCTCAATCCTGCTTTACTGGGCATCACCTGCTGAGAGTGACAAAGGTCTGTTCTCCTGTTGATTGGGTTGCGGTAGACTGATATTTCCACCCCTCCATCCAGCAATCTGCCTACAGGGACCATACAACCCCCTTGTTACAGCAGTTCCATTGGGTGCCAGTCTGTTTCCTGTCACAATTCAAAGTGCTGGTTATGATCTTTAAAGCCCTACATGGCTTAGGTCCAGGTTATTTGAAGGACTGTATTCTCCCTTATGAACCAGCCAGGGCTCTTCAATTTGCTGGGGAGGTCCTTCTCTCTGTCCCACCACCCTCACAGACACATCTGGTGGGAACTCAGGAGAGGGCTTTCTCAGTGGCTGCCCCCAGGCTCTGGAACTCCCTGCCCAGAGAAGTCAGATTGGCACCCTCCCTGCCTTCCTTCCGGAACCAAATAAATGCTTTTCTGTTTCAGCAGGCCTTTGCCAATCTTTGCTAATGGCAGTGCTGGGGTATATGTGAGTGTAGTGTATATGTGTGTGTATATATGTGTGTGTTTTTAGAATTGTAGCTGTTTTTAACTTTTTTAGTTGTTTAATTGGTTTTAACTTTTGTATTTTGCTGATTTTAACAATGTCTTTTTATTGTATGCTGCTTTGAGTCCAAAATTGGGAAAAAAGCAGGATAGAAATAAAGATCATCATCATCATCATCATGCATGACAATCAGAAGCAGGATCTCTGTTGCAATTCCTCCTCGCACCAGAGATCGCTGATGGGAGTGGGTGGAACATCTGTATGCTGTGCCTCAATCAATAGGAGAAGAGACCTCCATTGCTCACACTGCTGTTACCAAGTAAAGCAGGATAGGCGGATTTTTACAATTGTGGAAATAGTGCCATGACCATTGTTAGCCTAAGAGGTGGGGGTGTTTTAGACACCCACCTGTGACACCAAAATCTCTATTATTAGCTGGGGGAATTAGTAGCTCAAATAGATGCCTGTGAAAAGAAGGTAAATGTGGGAATCTTTTCACCTATGTGTACCAGTACTAACTACAGAGAACTCCTGTTTAAAGGGAAATAAATTATTTTTATTGGAAATAACACAACATGCATTCACACACACAACACATGTTTCTTAGAAGCATACAAGGCTATTGAGGAGTAAGGCAAAAAGATTGGATAGAAAGAGTCAGAAAATGGGGCAATAGTTACCAGTCTTGAAGAGCAGAGTTTCATGTAGTGAAGGTTCTCAGACAGGGGTTGAGGGTGGCACAGGAGGGTCTGATGTGGAGACATGCTGAAAAACAGAGTGGCCGGGTTTGTCCACTATGACACACCTTTTTATTGTTGGGGGGATAATATTTACAGCCTGCTTCATATCCTGAAAGGCTAGGCTAGGACAAAGCCTAAATGGGTTTCCCATTGGGTGAATAAAGGAAACTGAAACTTAACTGATTGTGTTAATGGCTGGGAGATAGGAATTGATGGGTTTACAATGACCTCACAACGCTGGACAGGTCTGGGTTGAGATTTCCTTAGGAGTGGGGTTGGGAATGGTCACTTAATTGTTTGGTTGGATAACTCATAGTTGAGTCGCCCATGAAGGAATTAGCACATACCTCCTTAATGACTTTGTTTACTAAGGGGCTTCCACACAATCCTAATATGGGCTTGTTTGCTAAAATATTTCTAAAACACATCCCAGGTCATTGTGACCTCCACCTGACCTATTTTTGCTTCACTCCAGCCAATTTGACCCCCAAAAGTGTCCAAGATTTCCAATTATGAGATATCATGGGGGGGGGTAGAAGGGTATGCTAACACTGTGAATACATAGGAACTGTATATATGAATCTGATACAGATGCTTACCTCCAGGTTATGCACCTGCAACTGTAATAGTGGATTCCAGCCAAGATTTTCTAGACCAATTCAAATAGTGGATGCAGAAAGCTATACACAAAATCACTCATTTTCATAAAAATAAGAAAGAGTGGTTCTAAGAATCAAACAAGAGTTTGAATAAAGTTTATGGCAGAACCCTTTAACCTCTCACAGATGAAAGCAAGGACTGTTCTGTATTTATGAGATCCCCACACATTCATACCATGGAACACTGCCTATGCCTCCAACTCCCAGTTCATAAACAGTTGCTGAAGGCTTTTCTTTGCCTATTGTATGATGCATTCATTTTCTTGACAAAAGCCTGCCCTGTGGAGATCTAAAAGCAAAGACAGTGTTTGTTCTTTTTGGGTTAAGGATACACTAGACTATATTAGACAGTTGCCATGTTAGTTGGTTGTGGAAAAAGCCACAACAAAGAGCGCGGTCAAAAGACTGACAAATCTATTGTGGCGTAGGTTTTCATAGTTCCTTTCTGCAAAGGGCTTGGTTTTTTTTAATATATTAAATCTGTTGGACTTTCATGTGCCACAAGATACTGTTTTGCTTTAGGAAACTCTAATGGTTTTGCCAATGTGTTCAAAATAAATTTTACTGTATCCGCAGTGGCCAGAGCTCTGGCAATGGCAGTGAACTTCACAATGCCTATGGGTAGGTGTTCACATTGATGCCCTTATCCTTCTACATATATAGTCACAGGAACATAGAAAACTGCCTTATACCAAGACAGGCTCTTTGTCCACCCAGTGCCTTGAATCACAATTGTTGGAAGTAGAGAAAAGGAATCTACCCTTGTGCAAACATCTATTTGCCTACAGGAGGCAACAGAGGAACAGACTGGTGCGTTTCCTGGTATATTTTCTCTCTTTTTGTCTATTCTGTTACTGTCTTGCCTATAGACCAGGGGTGGGCAGGGGTGCAAAGGGTGAACCGGTGCTCACAGGAACTCCCCCTTCCACATGCTCCCCATAATGTTTTAAAACTTTTTGAAAAATAATATTAACACCCACCCCCTCAAATTTTACCATATTTTTTGGTCTTGGGGCAGTTTTACCCATAGCATGAGCATTTTGGAAACCAGAAGGTAACCAAAAGTTAACTTCCAGTTCAATACCTGGTGGGGAAAAAAAGGCCCTTGTTGTACCTAAAACTCCCCCCAAAACAATTTGCCCCCAAAACATGGCCAAATTGTTCCCCAAGTCTCCTAGTGACAATAGTAAAAAGGGCATTTTTCAAGTTCCCAGGGCCCTCTAAATAGAGTTGTGACTATGTGGGCAGCATTTTGCTGATTCCTGTTATAGACTGATATTCCTATCATTCCTCTTCTTCCTGAAATGTTTGTTTTAGTTATGTAGTCATAGCCAGCATCCCCCAATCCATCTTTGTTTGTGTATCAGCTGTATAGTTTCCTTAACAAACCTTTCATTTTCTTGATGCTCAACAGTAAGCCTGCCTTAGCACTTTCTTCTTTGACTTTCTTTAGTAATTGTTCCAAGTCTTTGTTGTTTTCTGCTAGTAGTATGGTGTCATCTGGATATCTTAGATTATTGATTATTTGCACTACAGCTCCCAAATTCCCTGTGGGCTGGCTGAGGGATGCTGGGAGCTATTATCTAAAAAAATTACTTTTCCAAGCTCTTGGAGATATTGAATAAGATTAGGCAGACTAAGGAAAAGCAGCCGATATGACATTGATGACCTAAATTCTATGGTGGCGGTGGTGGTGATGATGATGATGATTTCTATTCTGCTTTCCCCCTGATTTGGTTAGAGGAGACCCTCTGAATCAAGTGGATTTGCTCATGTCTAAACTCACCATTTAACAATTGATCCAATAGGACTCCAGTCTGTGGCTGACATTTTGTTGGTTAGTCCAAAGTAGAGTAGACCCATTCAATCAATTATTGGATGGTGAGGCAACACATAGATAATCCAACATGTTTTATGTGGTGCCAAAGTGACACCCGTGGAACGCAAAAGAATGCCAATATCACACAATGTCGTCCTTTTGTGTTTTGCTGTCATTATTGTCGCATTTCTTTTTATTGATGGTCTGGAGCTGTCAATGGATCGTCCATCCCGTTTTGGTGCTGGTTTGAAACCTTGTGCCATTTTTGACTCGTGAATATAGTGTCAATGGGTGGTCCTGCCAGAACATTTCTGGGTGGGATCATGAGAACCAGGTAGGCTATCCTCTTTTTTGTACCCTCCCCGGGTTACTTTTTTTTTTTTTTTATGTATGTGTATGTGCTTTTGTGACCTTTTTTGTGTGTATTTTTCTTTTTCTTTTTGAATTTCCTACACTCGTGTCTTTTCACGAGAACAGGTAGGATTTCCATCCAGGAAGTGAATGGAGCTTTGTTCATTCCTGTGCTGCCTGTGGATGCAAGAGAAGGTACGTCTGATGGCGAGGGTTATTGTGTCGGGACAGGGATGGGTCTGGAGATTGTGGGACAGGAACACGTTTTGCATTCTTGTCTGATAATCTCTATAGACAAATGACATTGATTCAATTGGTCTACTCTAGTTAGAAATAACAATAGAATTTAGGCGTATGTCAGCTGGTGTCGCATGATTGGCCCTCTGGTGTCACCTGATTCCAGACCCTTGGTATATCTAAGCCTCGTTGTCCTCTTTGACTAGCAATTGCTCTCCAGAATTCAGGATGGATTGTTCCTTAACCTTCCTCCCTTACACCCTTTTAACTGGAGAGGATGAATGAATGAACTTCTACCTGTCTCTATGTAGAATCTATGCTCTGCCTCTTGTGGCGACCTGTACACAGTCAACCCACCACCTTAACACTCTGACTTTAGGATGGCAGTCCTGTGGGGTCTCTTGCATCCCACTACTGCCCCCAAAAGAATGGGTGAAGCACTTTTTATTGGGACAGCCCTTTGTGTCCCTGATATCAGGTAGCATGGTTTAAATTAAACACAGGCCAAGCAGCTTTAAACTCTAACGAAAGTTTATTGCAAAATATAAAACAAATAAACTGTAGTTGAGTATTAAAGTTGTTAATTTTCTTAAGGCTTAGTTACATCAGATTCCTTTTAAAATAATAACATCAATCTAGCTGCACCAGCACTACTAACTCAGGAACAAAGTCCTAAATCCCCTTTATATACTTGACTTGCTCTGAGCCTCTCCCTACTAGACTCTCCAAGGGTTCATTTACACAGCAGATTTATTGCGGCAAATTGCGCTTTAGTTCTTTTCTGCAGCTCTGCCAGTCAGTTACCTTTGTTGACTATATCGCTTTATGGTTCAGACTGGCAAAGGTGTGGGGAAGTGGTCTCCCAAGCAGAGAGCAAGCAGAGGAGGGCTTTATGGGGAGGAGGATAGATCCTCCATGACTGAAAGTATTGGAAGCCTGCATTTTCTTGCTAAATAAAGAATCACAGACTGCCAAAATAGCAGGGGGGAAGATCAGAGATAAGTTTCTCTCTCTCTCTCTCTCTCCCCCAAGCAGAGACACAGCGATCACAGCTGAGGAGAAAGAGGAGGGGCTTTATGTGGGGAACAGATCTTCCCTGACTGAAAGGACTTGGGAATCCTTTTTCTTGGCAAACTGGATTCACACAGACTTGCAAAATAGCAGAGAGGAGTTTTCAAAATTTCTTAATTGCTACTGAATCTCCCACCCTCACTCCACCTCTTTTAAGCCCACCCCTTCATTATAACAACCAATCACAGTGCAGCTCTGCTGCAGCCCTTAGTGAAATGGTTGTTTACACTAGCAATAATGCGCTACTTTGCAAATAACTCAGCAAAAGTAGCGACATCCCTTGTCACGCTATATTTGGGTGTTTTACCTTCCCCCCTTCTGAATGAGGCGATGCTGTGGTGCGATCCGTGGGAACAATGAGCTATCTTTGCGGTATATTTAGGGGAATATTTGCCCATGTAAACGAACCCCAAGTCTATTCAACCCCTCTCTGGACCCTTCTGTGGTCATCACACTGAAAGTTCCCTCAGAAACTCTAAGAGCATACCCTCCCTTCAGTGTAACTCTTTCCAGTCAAACCTCAAAACAATTAACCCCTCTCACTCTCTGCCAGGCCCCTTTTATAGCTGTGCCCAGCTGCCTTCCTATTGGCTGGGCATCTGCTGCTCTGAGATTGGCTAAAAGAGCGACCTTTTCATCACACCTCTGGACTAGAGATCTTCAGCTAACAATAGCAATAGCTATAGCAATAGCAATAGCAACAGCGCTTCTATTTCTATACTGCTTTTCAGTGCCAAAGCACTCCCTAAATGGTTTACAACATGTTAGCTTTGTGTTAGTTTTTCATTTTACCAACCTATGGAAGGATGGAAGGCTGAGTCAACCTGGAGCCCTGTAGGATCGAACTCACAATGTTGTGGCTGCAGTAGGGGCATTTAACCACTGTGCCACCAGGGCTCCCTCAAACAGATAATTTCTGATTTATTGAACGAGAACAAGCCATGCTTAGAAAGAAAAGTAATCTTAAATATCTTTTTGTATTCCCTATTAAGAATCAAAATAGCCAAAACAAAACAAGCAACACAGAGACACTCTCTTAGCGCCACTGGAAAAAAAAATGCCCCACACTAATCAGGCAGATTTTTAACTGATTAAATTGCTGATAATGCCAATTAATCCCAGAAGTCTTAAAATGGCATAATGTTCAACATCTTTTATCACTTCTGAAGTAATAATCTAATCCTAATCCACCAGTCTATGCTAGGCATTCAATTTTTGGAGAATGCTTGAGTCAGTTCTTTCCTGTGAGTACCATTGCCAGCTCCAAATGCTATAAACAAATTGTATCCAAATGTTCTCAGCAGCATTTGGCTATTTAAAATGCCCCTCATGCCATATTAAGCAATTTTACATATTTAGATTCAATTACTAATCATAAACCTGTATGTGGAAGAGAAGAGCGTATCTGATTCCATTCCAGAAGCACCTCCAGTTCTTGGCAACAGCTATGACTTATTAAATTATTCAGCTGTGGCTCTCTTTTTTGAAACAATATGAGACAAAAAGGTCATGGGGAGTTCCCCCCCACCTCTAAAGATGAACAATAAACCCTCATAATCTCCATATTGCATGCAGCCCCTGGTGATGATCAGGAGATACGTTTTGTAGAATATTGTGCATTAAGTCAATAAAAGAGACTCACCACTTTACACCACAGGAGAGGGAAACCATTTTCCTCTTGAGAGCTTCATTAACTTGGTCTGCAGTTCTTCAGTGGGTGGGGCCACAAAAAGTAGACAGGGCCACCAGAAGTAAGTGGAGTTACAAATATGAATCTTACTTTACTTCAGTATGCAATGAACAACAAAAAAATATTATTATTATCTCAGTTTCACAGTCTACCAAGTGTCACTGACTGAAGTTTTGAACCATCAGTGATTTGGATTCTATTCAAGAATCTAGGAATCAGGAACGTACAGTTGTTCCTCTGTATCCATGGATTTGGTGTCCACGGATTTAAGTATTCACAGCTTAAAAATATTATTTAAAAAATAATAATCCAAAAAGCAAACCTTGATTTTGCCATCTTATATAAGGGACAGTCTGTTTGGAATTGCTTCCAGCATACCTATCCCCAGTGGAACTACAGTTGTTTTCTTTTCCTAGAGGTCTTGATATTTCATAATCTTTCTTCTCTACTTGTGTTCAATTCTTCTGTCCCCTGAGATTGCCATATCTATAAGCCAAGCTTTCTTTTTCTGAATCACAGTTATAGCCGGCATATTGTGTACTAATTGTTTATCAGTTTGAATCTTAAAATTCCATAAGATTTTTACTTCAACCTTATTGACAATTCTTTTTAGGCTTATGTTCCTACCAGTTCATTGCAGGTGGTAAATTATATTTATAATAACAACAACAAATAACAAACTACTATTTTTATTATTATTGGTTAGTATCCTATATCAGCTACTTAGGCTGCTGCCACAGTGCAGAAATAATGTAGTTTGACTCTGCTTTAATGGTCATGGCTCAATGCTATGGAATTCTGGGATTTGTAGTTTGTGAGATATTTAGCCTTCTCTGTCTCAGCACTCTGGTGTCAAATTACAAATCCCAGGTTCCCATAGGATGGAGCCATGATCCTTAAAGCAGTGTCAAATTGCATTATTTTTGCAGTGTGGCAGCATTAAGTATACTTAATTAAGTAACCTCTCCTGCCCGCACCCCAAACCTGACAGAAATGTCATTAACCTGCACTCTGAACTTTATCAGATGCACTAAATATGGTGTCATAACGACGCCACACAATGCGAAAGGGTGCACATTTCAGATGACGTCGCTCTTTTGCATTTCTGTACTGGCCAAAACCTGTACTTTTTTATTGATGGCTGAAGCTGACAATTGATCCTCCATGGCGCTTTAGTGCCGGCATTGCCAGCATGTGAAATCTTGTGCCATTGGACAAACATGAATGAAGCGTGAATGGCTGGTCTGGCATGAACACTTCTGGGTGAGATCATGACATTCAGGTAAGTGTCACACTTTTTATGACCCTCCCTGGGTTACTTGTAAATTTTTAAGTGTGTGTATGTGCTTTTAAAATCTTTTTGTGTGCTTTTTAAAAAATTTCCTGCACAAGTGTCTTCTTGTGAGAATCCGGGGGATTTTGAATGAAGAAGTGAAAAAAATCTGTTGCCAGGGCAGCCTTTGGATGGGAGGAATGGTAAGTGCAGCATGGGAAGTTCTTTTGCTGGCATAAAAACAGAAAAGTTATGCCAGCAAAAGAATGGGCTTTTTGGGGGTGGTGTGATAAAGTCATGTGAATGCCGACAGAATCAATCTCCCCCTGAAGCTGATACCCAATAAAGTAGGACTTTGGGGGGGCGGGGTTACGATCATGGCAATAGTATCACAATCATGACTAACATTGAATACAAAACAGTTACAGATGAGTAAATCTAGGTAGGTAACTGTTTTGTATTCACGATTGCTACATGATCGAGATACTATTGCCACAATGGTAACTCTTCCCCAAACCTACTTTACTAGCCATGAGCTGCATGGGAAGAAAGAGGTCCATTCTGCCAGACGTTGGAGTGTGGGTGAATGATGTTTCTGTTAGGTTTGAGGTCGGGGGTCAGACCAGGAGAAGTTGCTTGGTTAAGTAAACTTAACTAAGTAGCTGATATAGGATTCCAATTATTATCATTATCAATATAGTTTATTGATAGGGATAAAAGCTCCCATCAGTAAAAAATACCAAAAGTCAAAGAATAAACTGTTAGTATAACCAAAGAATTTAGAAGCATACCTATTAACAAACATTAAATAAAGTACAGCACACTTTACTCAGGACAGGAGGCTACCTTTAGAATAGAATATGGAAAAACAGAATGGTTTCCAGTTGGGAAGGGGGTCAGACAAGGCTGCATTCTGTCACCCTATCTGTTCAACTTGTATACAGAAAATATCATATGCAGAGCAGGTTTAGGACTTGGAGGAAGGAGGAGTGAAGATTGGAGGAAGGAATATAAATCTAAGATATGCAGATCACACCATAATACTACAGCTCCCAGTCTCTGGAATTTCCTTACTAGATTGCCTACACTGGCATACTCCATGGTGTTCTTCCACAAGAAAAACTTGCTTTTCTTTTGACAGGCCTTTGGGAACTAACTGCTCATGAGTAAAAGCTTTTTTTAAAATCTTCTGTATTGTCCATATCTTTCCCCCTGAATGGGTATGTTTTTAATTTGCCTTTAATTCTCTTTGGAATTTATAATTATTTAACCTTTGTATGTATTAATGATGTGGACTTTTACCTGTGAGCTATCTTGAGAAAAGGGGCTGAGAAAAAAAAGCAGGAAATGAATGGATGGATGAATAAATGAATAAATACTTGGTGAGCAGCTCCTTGATGTTCCATAGTGCCACCACTCCACATGGCTAGAGGTGGCATTGCTGCCAGCGACTCAGCAGGGAGCAGATAAAACATGAGGTTAATAGGTTCCATCTGCTTTTATGCACCTGAAAAACTGGTCTGGCTCTTCAGGCTGATTAAGACTTGGCTCAAGTGCAAACTGATCTCCTGTTGGACTGGACAGCATGCCGGCTTGAAGACTTGCCCACTTCCAGGCCACTAGGTCTACCACTTCTAGACAGGAAAGTGGGGAGAAAAATGGAATGGTTTTATGCTAGAGAGACCGGCTGAAAGCTGGTATTTTCACCTCTGGTTTGAGCATTTTTTAACAGATGACTCAGGGAGAGGCTATGGAGCATCTCTAGCTCCATAGAGCTAGAAAATTGCATTTTTTTTTGGCAATATCACAAGTCCACAACATATGATAAAAAAATCCCTTCTTTATTCTTACATTTCCAACAGCTATTCAAGGAACCTTTATACATTCTAGAAATTCTTTCAGGAGTTAAATACCAATAATACATCATATAAAAAATTTCTATAAGGTCATAAGTTAAAGTAAACTTTAACCTCTTTACCCACATGTTCTCCCACTGATTCATTAATATGTTATGGCCTATATTTTGTGCCCTTTTGACCACCTGATCTTTCGTTTGTTCATCCTCTGTTTCCATCTCCAATAATATTTTATACATTTTAGCTATCAGCTTATAATTTCAGCACAATTGTAACTCAATCATTTTCTTTTCTCTGTCTTTCTTTAATTTATAAGTTAACTATCTTCCTGGCTTATTAGCACTTTCAGAATGTATGCACCTTCAAAAAAATAAGGCATCTGTTTATGACTTCCTGGTGAAGAAGGTGTTGGATTTTCCCTATGAGTTGGATTTTTTTAAAAAAATGGAGACTGGAATGGAGTTATCCAGCCAGAAGTTGACAGACATTGTTTTAAAAAGTATGGAGAGAAATAAGGAAAATTACCGAAATCTTTTTAATTTTTTTTAATGGACAATTTAGCTCTCCAGGATGTTTGGAGATTTAAACAAGGAAATGCTAGAGATTGTAACTCAATCATTTTCTTTTCTCTGTCTTGCTTTAATTTATACGTTAACCATCATCCGGCTTTATATCTCATTTTCTCTCAATTTTATAAATTGTATTCATTGTAAAATGTTTTTGTAGAACTTTGATTTAACTCATTTTTCTCCCCCTGTGAGTTTTTAAAAATTTCATTTTCTTTATCTTTAATCTCATCCAAGATTTTCTGAGTTCTCTCCAGTTTCCTTTTTTTTAATTCCATATTTTGTTGTACATAAAAAATCCTCTCATAAAATCTTTATGAGAGAATTGTCCCAAACAGTTCTCACATCTGTATCCTTATTTAGATTGTCATTAAAAAACAAAACAAACAAAACAAACAAACAAAACAACAACAACAACACCTTCACAGCCTTTTTGGCCTTCTTTACTATTTTCTCATTTTGTAACAACATTTCATTTAGTCTCCAATTAGAAGATTTTTTTGTTAGTCACTGACAAAGTTAATTGTACTGGGTTATGATCCAAAACATATTAGGTAAGTTTTGCATTTTATTAACCCTATTACAAAAGGCCCTTGAAATAAAAAAGATGTCTATTCTAGAAAAAGATCAACATGTCTCTGAAAAAAAAAATCTTCTCTAGCATCTCCATATTTAAATCTCCAAACATCCTGGAGATCTAAATTGTCCATAATTTTTTTTTAAAAAATCAGTATTTTTCCTTATTTCTCTCCATGCTTTTTTTTTTTTTAAAAAGTCTATCAACTTTTAGCTAACTCCAATGATAACTCCATTCCAGTCTCCATAAAAGAAATCCAACTTTTATAGGAAAAATCCAACAACTTCTTCATCAGGAGGTCATAAAAAGCACAAAAAGCCTTTTTTGGTGGTTTTTTTTTTTGAAGGTGCATAAATTCCAATGATCAGCATTTTTATTCCATGAAGTAGAACGTCCATACCCAAATATCTTCTCTTGTCATCATCAAAAATCTTTTGAGCTGGTAGGGATAACAAAAATCACAACTCCTCTCTTTTTCTTCTTCATATATGAAAAATTATTCCCAATTTTGAATTGGTTAAAAATTTCTCATCCCTTTTTATGATATGTGTCTCCTGGAGGCAAATCAGAACATAATTAAATTTTCCTAAATGATGAAAAATATTTTTCTTTTCTGAGCTGAATTCAACCCTCGAACATTCTATGAGACACATTTTAAATTCACCATCAGGCATCTGAATTATTAGTGTCCTTGTTATTTCTTTTTGGTGATGAAGTTATTTCCTTCTCTTTGCCATTTTGTTAATCTCCTGAGCTATACTGTAAATTCTCACCTTCCTTATTTCCATTTCTGTTTCCATGACAATAGTCTTCTAGAACTTTTCCATGTTTCTTTAAGAAATCTTTGGTCTTCTGAATAGTACTAAGAGTGAATCTCCTCTGCTTGAATTGGAAAATAACTCCTTCCAGATCCTCTGATCCAAACTGAATTTGATAGTAATTCAATTTTTCTGTCAAAAATTTGTAATCCTTTCTCTTCTTCAAAATTCTCCCTAGTATATATTTGAAAATCTGGATAGATTTCCCATCCATTATCATCTTGTTAATCTGACATTCTTGTAAGATTTCGTGTTTCACTTGTCTGGACTATCATATCTCTGGATAACTTCCTCTGCTTTGCTACCCATGAATCCAATCTGAAAACTTTGTCCACTTCATACTTAAATGCCCCATTCTCTGTTCCAGTAGCTTCACTAAGGCCTCTACAACTCTTCTGTGGATATTTTCATTTTGCTGTTCTTCTATCCCTCTAAGTCTTAAAACTCTTTCTCTCATTCTGAGCTCAGGCAAAGTCATTGCATCCAAATCTTTTTCTCTCCTTGTGGTTGTTGTTTCAGTAAATTCTTCAAATTTTGTTGTTCTTTGTTCCTAAGGTGTAATTTTTTTCATTCATTTGTTGCATATCAGTTGAAATCTGGGCTAATGGCTTTCTTATATCCTTCAATTCTGCCATTAATCCTTCTCTCAGCCCCTCTGTCAGGTTCTTATTAAATTCATTTCTTACATTTATATTCATCTGGCTCATCTCTCCTTTCCTTCATTTGCTCTCTTTCATCAAATTTCTTCTAAAATTTCTGATTCCCTTCAGTAACCTTAACTGGTATATCAACTGACATTCTTTTTGGTCCCTGGGTAGCTGAGACTTGCCAACCTTTGATTTCACTCCTGAAGTCATTTTTGACAGCTGTAAAACTGTTTAAAAGGTGAAATTTATTTTCAACTGTAAGTTATCCACATGGCGATAAGGTGCCATATCTTTCTTTTCTCTACTTCTTACATTTATGCTTATACTCTTTCACTTGTAATCAAATACCATTTCCTCTTCATCTCTCCAGCCATAACAATAGTATTTAGTCTAGAAAGCAGGTACATAAC
The DNA here is from genome assembly GCA_030847615.1 of Gambelia wislizenii. NCBI lineage: Eukaryota > Metazoa > Chordata > Lepidosauria > Squamata > Crotaphytidae > Gambelia > Gambelia wislizenii. Next base: position 429,166,792 of record JAUMIR010000002.1, on the reverse strand, counting down.
ATTACATTCTCACCAGTCTCTTTAACCCCTTTGTTTTTGTCCAGTTCTTAAGTATAGACTTTTTATTTAACTCAAATTATTCCTTAAACTTTTAATTGCTGGACTTCAGTGCTTTCCTGGCTTAAATTCACAGTTCTTTCTCCTTTTGTTGATTTTTACAAGTACTGGTGTTTCAACAAATTAGCTGTGAAGATCATTAGCTGTTAATGAAGGTACTCACAATTCCTCTTATGTAGGAGGTAAGTTGTCAGAGTAAAGTTGTCTCTTGTCTAGATGAGAAGATATAATGTTGATTCCTGTGCATTATTGCAAATTTGCAGCAGCGTTCATTTGTCTACATGGTCTTTTGGCAAAATGGATAGTATGCGAAGCTATTCATGTTTGAAGAGCACACACCTGCAAATCAAGATGGTGGCTGAGGAAATTAGCATGTTATTTTCCTCCACATGTTGTTGCCACTGCATAGTATTTTTTTTTAACTTTAAAGCAAAGGTGTGCAAGTGCAACACTCTGCTTTAAAAAGCTATTTGATCACTTTGGAGGAGCAAAAATGTGCATGATTGACAATGGAAAAATCCAAAATGGCATTTCTGGCCACTTTCTTGCTGGCAAGCCAGCAGGGATGTCCCCTGCATGTCCAACCAAGCAGCTTTCCACTTCCACCCTTGCCAAGAATGTGCTGCGATTCCAATTGGTTATCCAAATGAGCAGTAATGTGAATGTCCATGCATTATTTAAAAAACCTCAGAAAAATCTGCAAAGGCTTTTTCCATGTAGTTTTGGGAGTCCCCCCCCCCTTCTGAATAAGGTGAATCACCATAGGATTTCATTTGGACAAAAGGCATTCTCCTTGAATTCTATGAGAAATATTTTCATCATCGAGACAGCCCTTAAATTTACTGGCAGGTTTCCTTAAGCAATCACAAACTTAATGGTAGAGGTTAAGAAAGTGGGATGCACAGTTTTTGAATTCCTTTTGGTGCCTGTGATATGGCAGAGAGTGACAGACTTTCGGTCTCCTCCATTCCCCCCACAGTAGGGTGACAGCAATTTATGTCTTTCTGCTCACCAGGAATGGAATCCATTTTATTTCAACCCAGAAACTCTCTGTTGTGCAGGAGATCTGATTGAACCTGGTCTGTTCAGGATACAAATGGCCTAACCAAAGATTGGAAATCAATTCCTTTTTAATTCCTTAATTAATTCATTTTCCAAGTAATGAAGGTATAACCACATTATGAGAATAAAATAAAGGTAATAACGCTTCTTTTGCAGTGTAACTGAAACCTTTAAATTATTTTTATAGCTATAGGGTTGTGGTCAGATTAAATGATGGAGAAGGAATATCCCATTGCTCAAGTGCCATCTTGTGCTGTAGTCTCATGCTCGGTTGTGGGTGTTAAGATGTTGTTGTAAAAAGCACAATATCTAGAACTTAAGTCATTATAGGGTTAATAGTGAGTTACTGAGTTCTCACTGAGACTGAAATGGCCTTCAGCTGTACCTGTTATCTAAATCATCTGCAAAGCCTCTATAATGCTAGCTCTTATTGCTGACCCTTACCCCTTGCTTCTTTTTTTTGCATTGTTTTGTGTTTGACTCTGTTTCTGTGTGACCTTTTACTGTTTGGCATGTTTTGATATTTTATATTACTTGCTTGCCACATTGCTCTTATTCATTTTAATACTTTCTTTCTTTTTTTTTTTACTTGTTTTGTATATTACTTTAATGTAGATATCCAATTGTCCCTCTGTATCCATGGATTTGGTATCCATTGATTTAAATATTCACGGCTTGAAAATATTCTTTAAAAAATAATAATCCAAAAAGCAAATCTTGATTTTGCCATCTTATATAAGGGACACCATTTTGCTATGCCACTCCATATAATGGGACTTGAGTATTCATGAATTTTGGTATCCATGGGGGGGTGTCCTGGAACCAAACCCCAGTGATTATGAAGGGACAACTGTACTTGTTGCTTATTTTCTCTCTCTCTCCCTGGCTTTTCTTCGCAAACGAAGATTCAGGAAGGACTCATCCTGCGCTTTATGCAAGCGTGCTGATGACTAAAAAGGCCAATCCAAGATAAACAAGTCCGGTTGCAGAAAGCACAGCAGAAGGTCTCCTTGGGCGATGTTTCCAGGTTGTGATTCTTTCTGCGTTGTCATTTGTCTTCAAGACTTGTTTGGTGTGAGTTCTCAAATAAGGCTACAGCATTGTGGATAGTGCATCTCCATGCTTCCTGATGTGAGGCCAGGGTGGACCATTGTTGGTGATCAATTTGGCTGAGCCTGAGATGTTGTTTCAGGGAGTCCTTGTATCACTTTTTTGGAGTGTCCCGATTACTGTTGTAAGCTGCCCCGATACTGTTGTAAGCCGCCCCGATTGTTCGCAGAGGGGCGGGATATAAATAAATAAATATTATTATTATTATTATTATTACGCTGACCCATGGCGAGTTCACCATAGAGTACTATTTTTGGGAGGCGATGGTCCTCCATCCTAGAAATGTGCCCTGCCCAGCGCAGCTGTGTTCTCAATATCATGGCCTCAGTGCTGGTGATCCCTGCTTGCTCAAGGACAGCAACATTTGTCACATAATCAGTCCAGTGGATATTTAGGATTGTGCGTATACAGCGCTGATGAAAGCGCTCGAGGAGTTGTAGGTGGTGGCAATAGGTGACCCATGTTTCAGATCCATAAAGGAGAATAGACAGTACAATGGCTCTATACACACTGATTTTTGTGCTTTGCCTCAGGTGTTTATTACTCCAGACTCTTTTGTGAAGTCTTCCAAAGGGACAACTGTACTTGTTGCTTATTTATAGAATAGATAAAAGATCATTTTTTATACTTGTTTTGTCTTCTGGATTTTTCAACAGATGTCAGTAAGGTGAATGGGAGGAGAGTATCTTTTGGAGCATAAGTCAGTGGTTTGTTGCAGAGGAGGTGCTAGGGGGTATGGCGATGCTGAAATGCACCAGGTCACACTGTCGGGTATGTGTGACAGGCTTAGTGATGCCACAGGTTTGTAGCATTCAGATGCTTTAAAAACAGCAACTAAAAGTTACTATTTCAGTTGCTCCTGAGAATTTTAAAAAGTGGCTTTTCAAAATCACAGCTGCAACAGCACCTAATTACTGGGGAGGGGCTTGGGGCCATAACAATAACTGATTATACAGATGATTCCAGAACACAGCCTCACAGTCCGGAAAAACCCCCAAGGAAAATCTATGATGCTGGCCATGAAAGCCTTCAACTTCACAATATCTGATTACTTTTATAAAATAACATTTGAAAATCTGGACCCATTCAGCATGTTAATAATATCATTGACCAATGGGTCCAAAAGCAAATCAAGCCTGAATTCTTACTTCACGCCAAAATGACTAAAATAAGGCTATCATACTTTGGACGTATCTTGACTCATCAGAAAAGGCAAGAATGCGTGGGAAAGTTGAAGTTAGTAGGACAAGAGGAACCTATTTTTTTGATTGTTTATTCATTTTATTTATACCCTGCCTTTCCCCTGGGGTCGGATCCAAGATGACTTCCACAAAGGAAGAAGACCAGATTACAGATGGATTGACTCTAACAAAGGAAGCCATGGCCCTGAGTTTGCAAGACCTGAGCAGGGCTTTTAACAAAGGAGCTTTTGGAGCGATCTCCTTCACAGGTTCCCTATAAACTGAAGCTGACTTGACAACACAGATGCTATGGACTGAAGTTGAGTTTGGCCCCACTGGAATGGGGGCTTGCCATACTTGTGTTCACTGAGCAAATATTTCTGAAAACTGAATTTCTTCACCCTTCTTTCCCAACCTGGTGCCCAACATATCTGTTGGATTGCACCTCCCAGAATCCAGGACTGATTGCAGAATTTGGGGAATTGCAGGCCGACATATCTGGAGGATGCCAAGCTGGGAAAAGCTCACTTAAGTGTTCATGTAATAGCTAGCTGTTTAAAAACAAAAATGAAGAAAAAGAACCTAATTATATAACAGATGCCTGAGGGCATCTTGGGATAATGCATTTTGAATGGTGAACTGTCAGCTCACTCGTCACAATCACATTTGTTTATCTGCTCAGGCGGCACACAGCTGTGGTTTCACTGGCGATGATGGGCCTGGGATTGTTACTGTTCTGCCATTGTGGGAGTCTCATAAGTTCAAAGTCTTCTGTCTTTATTCTCCAGTGTTGTGGTTCTTGAAAAATGAGGCAGCTCTCCCTAAGGAGTCCCAGATCTAGACTGAAGGCACAGAAAGCAAATTTGTATTTATAATCTCTCCTGTCCCTCAATACTCAGGGTAGATAACAACATGCATGAATACTCAGACTTGATGTCACTTGTGTTTCCCATTGACAAAATAGAGCAAGATTCTCCACAATTTGAGCAGTTTAGGTGGGGCTGTGCATAGCATGATATTGAAAGAGTTGAAGGAAGGGAGAGAGATTTATTGGTTTGCTGAAAGACTCCAAGGCTGCACTTGTTTGCTGAAACTCTCCAAGGCAAAGCAAGCTAACATGCTACAAGTGGGACCTGTAGCTAAATTTGCCAGTGTGATGTGGCACTCCTGTTCCAGACAGTAGCTATGCTATTTTATATCCCTTTCTATCTGGTTTTCTGTAATTGCTTCCTTGGTGAGTCAGTATGCTGTGGCCACTGAACATGCTCAGTTCTTATTGGGTTAGGTTTATTAATTTGTGTGTCAATACACCCAGGTCTTCTGTTAGTTCCCACCCCCCTGACTTTTTGTAGTTCTGCAAACCTTGGACTAGCTGCTGAGAAAGGGGCTTTTAACACTGGCTAGTATTCAGTAAAGCAGTTATGGATTCATGACCCAGAGTTATAGGTCTATAACTGGTCTGTAGTCTCACTGGAAACCTATGTAAATGCCACCCCATCCTACTTTAAGAACCAGCAGGTGGAGTGGGTGAAGGAGGCCCATTCAGCTTCTGATTAATAATAATAATATAATACATTTTTATTTTTAACCCGCCCCTCTGCTCGGCAACCGGGGCGGCTTACAGCAAGATTAAAACAACATCAAGTTAAAACAATCCTTCCCCATCCTACCCTCCCACCCCTTAAAACTAAATTAAACTAATGGAGAGTTAAAACAAAGATAAAATACAATAAATAAATAAATAAATAAATAAATAAAAGCAACGACGGCGAGGGGGTGGGTAGCAATCAGTCCACTTGAACCGGGAAGTTATTCCGGGAAGGCCTGTCGGAAGAGATCCGTCTTTAGCGCTTTCTTGAAGCTATCAAGAATAGCGATAAGACGGATCTCATCCGGCAGGCCATTCCAAAGTCTGGGAGCCGTAGAAGAGAAGGCCCTCTGGGAGGTCTGTGACAGCCTAGTTTTCATAGGCTGCAGCAGGTTCCTCCCAGAGGACCGAAGGGCGCGGGGGGGATCATATGGGATGAGGCGGTCCCAGAGATAAGATTGGAGCCAAAGGACAATGTTTCCACCCCACCTCTTGCCAGTGAGTGAGCCTGAGACAATCAGAAGCAGGATCCCAGCCACAAGTCCTTGTTGCACCTTCACTCACTGGGGCTGGTGGGGAGCTAGTGGAAATGTCATTCTTCTTGTGCTCCTGCCTGAAGTAGAATGGACTTCCTTCGTCCTACCTGACAGCTTGCTCTTAATGTGGACTTGGAGGGCAGGGGAGGTGGTTCAGGCCAGGAAATGTTACTAAAGGGCTGTCACAGAGAAGGAGGTACACATTTGTTCTCTGTTGCCCCAGAGTACAGGAGGAGGTCTGATGGTTTTAAGTTATAGGAGGATAGATTTCAACTGAACATTAGAAGGAATTTCTCAATAGTAAGGACTTTATCAGACAATCTTCTAAAAATGTTCTTTTCCCGGCTTAATTAAAGCCATTTAATTAATTAGCCTCCCACCAGACTTACCTTTGTCTCCTGGCAAAGGCTTCCCTGGCAAGGAAGAGGACGTAAATGGAGTTCCATTCACTTCCTCATTCAAAATCGCACGGATTCTCGCGAGAAGATGCTCTTGTGGGAAATTAAAAACAAACAAACAAAAATGACACATAAAAAGTTTTAAAAAGCACATACACACACTTTAAAACTTCCCAAGTAACTCAGGGTGGGTCATAAAAAGTGTGTCACTTACCTGGATGTTGTGATCTCATGTGGAAGTGTTCTGGATGGAGCATTCATTGACACTGCATTCACATGAGTTAAATGGCATGAGGTTTCATATGCCAACAATACCAGCACTAAAGTGCCTTGGGGATCTATTGATGGCTTCAGCCATCAATAAAATAAGATGGGTTTTGGCCAGTACATAAACATGAAATGATGATGTTGTCTGATATGTGTGCCCTTTCATGTTTATGTGGTATTATTATGATACCATATTTAGTGCATTTGATAAAGTCCTAAAAGACAGGTTTGGCAAGGGAACCAATTGCCTAAAGATGTGGTGGGGTCTTTTGCTGTGGATATTCTCAAAAAGGGGCACCTGTTAGGGATGCTCTTGATGGTTCCTGCATTGAGAATGGGTTTGGATTTGATGGTTTATGGGACTCCTTCCATATGATTCTGCCTATGATTCAGCTGTGTAGAACATTTCACAATATTTGGGACACAGAAACAACACTCCTTGATCACACAGAGCTTTCAATTTTTGTCCAGATGAATGAAGGGGGGATGTCTATCCACACTTTGTTGTTCCATGTGGAGAGAATGATGAGCCCAGGTACAGATATTGGGGGCTGCTGTGCGTGGCCCATTCCAGTTTCCACTTTCAGTCCTCCAGTGTTCTTCTAGTTGATGGAAGAAGGCTTTTCTCAAAGCTAATTGTTTACCTGGAGCTCTCCAAGTTCCTAGAACAACTGGCGCCAGCCTAAGCACCATTCCTGTGGGTATCTTGTCAAGACTGACTCATGACAGGATGCCTCCTGCTCTCAGAATACTAGAACCTGGGATTTTCTCTTGAAACTGGTTGGGAATGACCAAAGGAAGTCTCTTTTCACAGAGTTAACAAAAGACTCAATGTTAAGAATTCAGAAGTTTCAACTATAAATGCCTTTGTTTCTAAACTGATATGTTAATTTTAAGAGGGGCCCATTCTACTCCTAAATTCAGATTTTGCTCATTATTAAGTCAGCCCTATTTTATCAGTAATACACAGAGGACTCCTGATGTGCCCTTGATTAGGTAAATACAGCATTATAGAAGCCAAGGTCTTTGGGGGAAATGATTTGTCAGGTCTAGTGGATTCTTAGTAAAGCTTCATATGTCTTGTGAAAATACAATTCCCAGGAATACCAACATTGCTGAGCCTGCCCAAGAGTATTCTGGTCAGTATGCTAGGAGGTGGGAATTTTAAGCCAAGATTCTGCATCATGCTTGCACAGAGTTAATCTACACTCCTGTAGTTACACAGGGCCTGTGAGGTACCACAGTTCTGCTGGCTACCAACATTGTGCAACCAACTGTATATCTGATTTTTTGGTTGTTTCTGCAGTCCCCGTGAATCATGTGGTATTTTGAAGGCATTTCTGAGTCCTTATGCACCATCCAAAAATGTACAACTGCATGTGCCACAGTTACACGGGTAGAACTCCACATACATAACTGCAAGCTGAATATAAACATTATAGAATGGCAAAAAAAAAAAGTACAACTGGATACTCAGGAAACTTAATTACTGATTACTCATGTTTTTATTGTCAACAGTTGATGCTGCTGAACAGTTTTTCTTTTTTAAAAAAGCATATTCAAGGTGTGGAAGTGTGATATTCTGCTTAAATAAACAGGGGAAAAAAGGCTGTTTTGTCACCTCAGTGCGCGATTGCTATGGCAAAAATCCAACATGGTGGGTTGGGGCACTTGTCTTGCCAGCAAGCTCTGCCCCCTGTACATGTCTGACCAATCAGCCACTTCTGCTCTTATTGGGAATGTTCATCAAAGTGAATCGGTTGTCCCAATGAGTAGGAATGTGCATTTTTTTGGAGTTTTTTTTTGACAAAAAAATACGAGAAAAGCATGAGCGCTTTTCCCACAGAGTATTTGGTGTTTTTGGCTCCCTCCTTCTGAATATGGTGGTTTGATGCAGGATCTCATTTAGACAAATTGTATTCTCTTCGAATTCTATGAGGAGTATTTTCGCCATATAGACAACCCCCAGGTTCCTAGGTTGTTGCTAAAGGCCCAGAAATCATTGGAAATAAAAATATCCATGGACCCTGCTGCCTGGGATGTTCTTATAGTATTAAGGTCAAAATAGCAGACCTTTTAAAAGCCAGGTTGAAGTACATTTTGAGAGGAGACTGGGACTTGGCTGGGTAGGGCTGTGCAAAAACTGGAAATACGGGGTAGAGGCAATTTTCAGCCTTCAGAACTTACTGCAGAAAACCCATTCATCTCTAAAAAACAAAAACAGTTGCATTTTTACTTCTAGTTTTGTAAAACCACCTTTTTTTTTTAAAGGTAACAAAACAAGGTGCAGGTCTACACCAGACATTTCATTATAATAATGATGACTGGCTTGCAGCCGGTTGCTTGTGCCATGAACAAATGATGTTAATTCTGACTGGGAAAAGCTGACATCATGGATGCCAAGATTCCATTTGAAATACAAAGGCAGGCTGCTTCATACAGAGATGTTCAGTACAAAGGCAGGCTGAAAGGATATGGAGAGCACCAATGAAAATTAAATGATATTCTAAGGAGATTTGGGATAAGGCCATTTGGGGAAATAGTCACTGTATGCATTCTGCCAGACTCACAACCATTTGCAGGAGTCTTTGTATGTGTGTATGTGTGTGCCTGTAAGGGTGCAGAAATTATAGAAGCTACTGATGACAAAAGGCAGACATCTGGTAAGTGACAGCTACCATAAGATATCAGCAGGTAGCAGTTTTCTTTTGAAAACCATTCAGATTAATCTACCCCAACAGGACAATAGGCATCTGATGGAGCCTTTGATACAATCTGCTCTGTTTTTCTTTCTCTTCCTCCCGAAACCACAAGGATGAAACAGAGAGACCTGAAAAGATTTTGTCTCAAAGATATCCATTGCAGCTCATTCTTCATGGTATTACAAACTGCTTCGTGAGCTGAATGTAAAATGGCTTTATTAAAAACTGTTCTGACATAACATTAAAGGAGCAAAGTGAGCTTCACTGAAGGAAACAACTGTACTGGAGTACTGGTAAATTCGGGAGGTCAGAGTCAGACCAAGAGATGAACAGAAGAGACTTCTGTCAAACAAGCAATAAGATGTCCATGGGGAAAGTTTTAACTGCATTTTTTTTTAAAAAATAAACCACCACCACTACCACCACACAGGACTGAAGGCTGTTTTCATGTATGTGCTCACACACCTTTCTCATTTATTGACTTTGGGTTTGTAAGTGTGCTTGCTGTAAACTTTAGGCAGAGTGGTGGTAGTTGCCTCAGGCAACAGCTATCCTGACTAGACTACTGTAATATGCTCTACAGGGGACTAACCTTGAAAAGTGTTTGGAAGCTGCAGCTAGTGTAAAATACAGCAGCCAGACTAGTATCAGGTGTGCACATTAGAGACCATATAAACAATCTTGCAAGAACTGCTCCAGCTTCCATTTTGCTCCTGAGCTCAATTCAAAGTGTTTGACTTACAGAACCTTAAATGGCTTGGGGCCAGGATATCTGAAAGACTGCCTCCTCCCATATCAGCCTGCCCCAGATTTGAGATCCTTAAAAGAGGCCCCATTTTGTTAAGTTAGGTTGGTACTCCCTACCCAAGGCTGGCTCCATCTCTTTTAAACTTCCAGTGGGCAGCCAAAATAGTGCTGTTCCACATGGCTTTTAATGTTTGAATTTGCTCTGTTTAAAAACAAAACAAAACACTATTTTAGGATTGTTTTTTGGATTGCTTTAAAAAGTTTTTACAGAGTATTTTAATGTGTTTTAAAAATATTTTTATCTTTGTATTGTTATAAATGCTTTTAGCTGTTCATTGGTGTTGGGAGCCCCTGCAGGTTGGGAGGTGACATAGAAATATCTTACATACATACATACATACATACTGGGAGGTGCCAGCAAAGTGTTGGAAGAGAGAGCTGTGTGCAGAATAGCCCACACTGTTTCCCCTTAGCCTGCTGCTAAGCTCCTCTTTTTCTGTCTTAAAGAAACAACCCTAAGGCACAGGAGCCAAAAGAGAGTTCAGTCCTACTGGTATGGTTGAAGCCAAGTGGGTGGGTGGCTCCATGTTTTAGTCATAGCTTGAAGGAGCTATCCAGAGTGCTGAATGCTGCCCCAAAATAAGTTCAGCATCTTGGATGGTTTCTTTAAAGTCAAATTAAAGCCTGCAGTGGATTCACTACCCTACCAGCATTGGAGCCACCCAACTCCTCTGAGTTGAGGAAGCTCTCCCATTATCAGTGCTGAAGATTCAAGCAGCAGTTCATTAGGCCTTTATATGGAATGGAGGCATGTGCTGTCCTGTTTGTCTCTGGTGACAAAATATGTTGAATACCCCAACAGAAGTGGGTATTCTGAATTGGAATGGAATGATTTCAGTCTAGATTCTGGACCAGCTTTGAAATAAAACTGGCAGGATTTTTTTTTTAAGAGGTGGAAGCCTTAATTGAGCAAGTGCCATTGTGTATGCCAATGTCACCTGACTTGCTCTTCCTGTTTTGGAAGTTACTGTCTGTTTTTAGAAATGGGATGACTCTGGTGAATGAAGGACAATTTCCTACACAGAGGTCCTTGGTGGACTATTGTGGTCAAGTTATCATAGAGTAGGCAGGATAGGAACATTTCACGGCATTATTTTTTAACATCCACAAGAAATGAGGGAAGGTCTCCCAACCAGAATGATTCTTTAAAAAAAAAAAGGACCAAAAGAAAACAAGAAAAGAAAAGGCAAACTTCAGACAAATAGACAGCAAAATGTAAATAAACTAGTGTAATGTATAATATTAAGAAGAGCAAAAAAAAAAAAAATAATCACAACGAAAATATATAATGATAACAACCTGTGGGCAATCCAATGATCCAATACATAATAATCTGGAGTAGTGCGCTGAGGGGAGATTTTGGGGTATATTTATATGAAAAGCCTCCTTTGAAGGTGCAATTTAGAGAGGAAAGCAATTGTTTATCAGAAGATTCCTAACATTGCAGCAAAGGAAACTCCGGATGAGCTAGTGTGGGAAAAGGATCTTTGCCCAAATGTTAAAGGAGTTATCAAAGGTGCTGGATTGATCTATTTGGGGCATAATGCCCAGCATCTTGTATAGCCCCTTAAAAGTTTAGACTAAAACCCAAAAGCAGATTCACTGACTCACTGGCACGGAAGATACCGGTTGCCATTTAGTCAAAGGTCAGACATTTTGGAGAACCAATGCCTATATTGTATGACAATGAAACCAGATTTTCTGCAGAGGGTATATTCATCAGGGATCCATGGACAATCTCACCTCCTGAGGGGTGACCATGTAGGATATATAATTTCCAAACACCTGCTGTTACATTTACAGTTTACATTTTAAAGTGTGGAAGAAAATGTGTGAAGAGACCTTGAGAGACAGAGACAGAAGGAGAGAAAGAGAGAAAAAAAAGAACACCTCCGCATCATACATCATTTTATATCCTTTCCTCATGTCATCCCTCAAGGCTCCTGAGAAAAAGGAAATTAAGAACAAGATAAGGGCTGATGACTGTCAATTGTTGTTTAAGAGTAAGGGAGGTGAGAAACAATAAAACTTTGAAACGATAAAGAGAGACAAGCCGCATCTCACCCACAGAGAAAGAGAGAGCAGTAGACAGAAAGAAAGAACACAATTCTGCACTTGTGAGGCCTTTTGGGATGAACTTGACAGAAAGCTGGGATACCCGTGAGTTGATCTCTTGCATGTATGTATGCTTTTTATTTCAAAGTACTATGGTCATGGGGGAAATTGACCAGAAAGCAGCACTGGGGAAGAGTGTTTAACCGAAGGATAAGGAATCTTTGGCCTATGGGTGAAATTTGGCCCACCAAGCAAACTTTGCAAAAGCTGACAGTGATGTCAGAAGGAACAGTGAATCTACTCTGGGTTTTATTCCTAACTGTAAAGGAGTCACCCAAAGTTTTGGACTCTGTCCCCAAAATATGCTCAGCACCTTGTATAGCTCACTTAAAGTTTGGCCTAAAATCCATTGGCCCACTGACTACCCTCAGAATCAGCAGCCAGCACTGCTTAAGGCACCACCTAGATGTATCGCCCCCACCTCAGAAAGGAGAGGAGGCTAGGAGAGCAACTGATGAGTAGCCATGAGGCTACAATTTATGAGTTTCACTCCTCCTACACTTTCCCTGCCAGGCTAGGATTCAGCTGTGTCCTTGAGATCCAAGCTCAATGTATTTAGCTTTTCCATGGCCTTCTTTGCTCTGGGTAAGTGAAGGATCCATGAAGCCTGGTTCCGGACTGAAGTGCTTTAGCCAGGGAATTAATGATGTGATCCTACCTGCTGAGATTAGCCTGGATTCTATTGCTAGTTCTGACTAGAATAAGCCCATTGAGTCAGTGGATTTTACATATAGGTTGACCCTCATTCAACAATGGATTGAATGGGTCTGTGCTAATTGAGATTAAGGCTGCTGACGTCTCTCTCTGGCTTTTCTTCGCAAACGAAAATTCAGGAAGGACTCATCCCGTGCTTTCTGCAAGCACGCTGATGACTAAAAAGGCCAATCCGAGATAAACAAGTCCGGTTGCAAAAAGCACAGCAGAAAGTCTCCTTGGGTGATGTTTTTGGGTTGTGATTCTTTCTGCGTTGTCGTTTCTCTTCAAGACTTGTTCGTCGTGAGTTCTCAAATAAGGCTGCAGCATTGTGGATAGTGCATCTCCATGCCTTCCAATGTGAGGCCAGGGAGGACCACTGTTGGTGATCAATTTGGCCAAGCCTGAGATGTTGTTTCAGGGAGTCTTTGTATCACTTTTTTGGAGCGCCCCTCTTACGCTGACCCATGGCGAGTTCACCGTAGAGTAGTATTTTTGGGAGGCGATGGTCCTCCATCCTAGAAACATGCCCTGCCCAGCGCAGCTGTGTTCTCAATATCATGGCCTCAATGCTGGTGATCCCTGCTTGCTCAAGGACAGCAACATTCGTCACATAGTCAGTCCAGTGTATATTTAGGATTGTGCATAGACAGCGCTGATGAAAGCGCTCGAGGAGTCGTAGGTGGTGGCGATAGGTGACCCATGTTTCAGATCCATAAAGGAGGATAGACAGTATGATGGCTCTATACACACACTGATTTTTGTGCTTTGGCTCAGGTGTTTATTGCTCCAGACTCTTTTGTGAAGTCTTCCAAATTCACTATATGCCTTTGCTAATCTGTGATCGATCTCTTTGTCAATCTTGGCATCTGAGGAGATGATGCTTCCCGGGTAGGTGAACTGCTGAACGGACTTGAGCACAGATTTGCCGACGGCAATGTGGGGATGGTGGTGTTCGTCCTGTGGTGCAGGCTGGTAAAGAACTTCTGTTTTCTTCAGGTTGACTTCTAGCCCAAACAGCTCTGCAGCTGTTGCAAAACAGGATGTTAGGCGCTGCAGAGCTGCTTCTGTGTGGGCAACAAGGGCAGCATCATCGGCGAAGAGCAGCTCACGGACTAGATAGTTTAGAGTCTTAGTGTGAGCCCTCAGACGGCTTAAGTTAAACAAGCTACCATCAGTACAGTAGCGTATATAGATGCCGTCGTCTTCTTCAAGCTCTGCCATAGCCCTTTGGAGCATCGTGCTAAAGAAGATTGTAAATAAAGTTGGTGCAAGAACACAACCTTGCTTCACTCCATTAGTTATTAGAAAGGGCTCTGAAAGAGCATCGCCATATCTGACTTGACCACGCTGGCCCTCGTGTAGCAAGATAATCATTTTAAGGAATTTGGGGGGACATCCTAGTCTTTCCAGGATCTGCCACAGACCTTTTCTACTTACAGTGTCAAAGGCTTTGGTGAGGTCGACAAATGTTACATAGAGACCCTTGTTCTGCTCCCTACATTTTTCTTGCAGTTGCCTAAGGGCAAATACCATGTCTGTAGTACTCCTATTGGCTCTGAAGCCACATTGGCTTTCAGGGAGAAGTTCTTCTGCAATAGCAGGAACTAATCTGTTCAGGAGTATCCTTGCAAGGATTTTTCCAGCAATAGAGAGCAGTGTTATGCCTCGATAGTTTGAGCAATCGGATTTTGCTCCTTTTTTCTTGTACAGGGTGATGATGACTGCATCTCGGAGGTCTGATGGCAGTTCCCCTTTTTCCCAGCAATTCACAAGGAATTCGTGGAATTTTTCGTGGAGTGCATGACCTCCGTGTTTCCAAACTTCAGGTGGGATTCCATCAATCCCAGCTGCCTTGCCGTTTTTCATCTGCTGTATGGCCTTAAGGGTCTCTTCCAAAGTGGGAGCTATGTCCAATTCATTTTTCATAGGTTTTTGTATCATATGTTGGATAGCTGAGGCTTGGACTACTCGGTTGGCGCTAAAGAGACTTTGAAAATATTCAGCCCAACGATTTAGGATGGAGGCTTTATCAGTAATTAATGTTTGACCATCTGTACTGTATAGGGAGCTTTGGACCTGATAAGTAGGTCCAAACACTGCTTTAAGAGCTTCATAAAATCCTCTATGATCACCCAGATCTGCACAGCGTTGTGTCTTTTCTGCTATATTGATCCACCACTTGTTCTGCATGTCTCCCAGTTTTTGTTGTAGTTTGCTACATGTGAGGCGGAAAGCTGCTTTTCTTACATGACAGGTTGGCTGGGCGAGGTATGCCTGATGAGCAGCTCTCTTCCTTGCCAACAGCTCCTGGATCTCTTGGTTGTTTTCATCAAACCAGTCTTGATTTTTCTTGTGGGAGAACCCGAGGGATTCTTCCGCAGACTGGAGGATACTGTTTTTGATATGTTGCCAAAACACTGTAGGAGAAGGATCTGTAGGATGGTCTTCAAGTTTCGTTTGTAGATTTGCCTGGAAGTTGTCTCTCATGGTAGTTTGTTGAAGATTGTTGACTTGGAGTCTCTTCTTTAAGATGCCACCCCTCTTAGGTTTGAACTTAAGATGAAGATTTAGTTTACATCTGACGAGGCGATGATCTGTTTGGCATTCTGCACTGGGCATCACTCGGGTATGACGGACATCACGAATGTCTCTCTGACAGACTAGAACGTAGTCAATGAGGTGCCAATGTTTGGATCGGGGATGCATCCAGGTTGTCTTCAAGCTATCTTTCTGCTGAAAGATTGTGTTTGTAATAGTCAGCTGTTGTTCTGCACAGAACTCTAGCAGGAGGCGTCCGTTATCATTGCAGTTTCCAACACCATGCTTGCCTAAGACACCTTTCCAGGCTTCGGAGTTCTTTCCTACTCTGGCATTGAAGTCACCAAGTATAATAATTTTATCTTCTACAGGGACTTTTTGTATGAGTTGGCGTAGGTCTGTGTAGAATTTGTCTTTCTCTACAGGGTCGGCTTGCATAGTTGGGGCATATATACTAAAGAGAACAACATGTGGGAGGCGTAAGGAAATAATGCGATCAGAGTGTCCTGTTGGCAAGGTTTTGAGTTTGGAGGCAATGGAGTTTTTAATCATAAAGCCTACTCCTGAAAGATGTTTTTCGGTTTTGGGTTTGCCAGACCAGTAAAGTGTGTAGCCGGCGCCATGTTCTTTAAGGCTGCCTTCCTCATGGAAGCGAACTTCACTAAGAGCAGCGATGTCAATATTAAGCTGTGATAGTTCAAGGGCTATTAGGGCAGAACGACGCTCAGGCCGTCCACTATCTTCAGAGTCTTGCATGGTTCTGATGTTCCAGCATGCAAGTGTCAGTTTATTTACACCTTTGGAGGCCGGTGTGTGCCTTTGTTTCTTTGCCTTGGTTTGACCGCATCAGAAGATTCCCATTGGCCGCGGCTAGCCAACCAGGTAGTTGGGGATGAGCTTTCGTTAGGCCACCTTTTCTAGGTCCCTCTCCATATGGAGCAAGCAGTGCTCTCCTTAAAAAAGGCTGCTTGGTCATTCAGGATGCTGCCGAACAAGACTGTCATCTCCCGGGTCAGCCTCGAGCGACCAATGTCCTGAACCGCCTGCATGCAGGGTTGGGGCTGCGGCTTCCAGTGCATCTTTACACCTGCCGGTTTCGTCCCTCGCCAGTCGCTACAGGGCTTTTTTGGAAATGGATTTGTCCTTCGAGCCAGTGCAATGGATTTTTCTGGTGGAGCGCAGCGTGCACAGAACTGGCCTCATCCTTTAAACCAGAGATTCATCTGCCGTGGCCTTGCAAGCATGGACGTGGCAGCGAGGTCCTCGGGCCGTAGGTTTGATTAGAGTTTCCTTCTCTTAGATGGTTGACCTTACAGGGTTGGACGAGCACCATCTGCCCGGGTTTGGGATTAGAGTTTTCCTTCTCCTAGGACGGTTGCCACAAGGCTAGAGAGCCCATCCTGCCCTTTGACGCTCTTTGTCAGACCCTTCGGTTTTGACCTGTCTGGCATGGGAGACCCTACCAGTGGCTATTATGCCACCGCCAGCATAGCTCAAAACATCATTAGGGTACGCAAGCCTCTCTCCCACGACAAGGGGGCGTCAATGGAGAGGCTATCATGGTTCCATCCTATGGAATTCTGGGATTTTTAGTTTTTTGTGACACCAGAGCTCTTTGACAGAGAAGGCTAAATATTTCACAAAACTACAAATCCCAGAATTCCATAGCATTAAGCCATGGCAGTTAAAGTGGTGTCAAACTGCGTTATTTCTGCAGTGTGTCAGCAGCCTAACTAATAGAATTCAAGCCATCACCACCTCACTGGAAAAGATTCTTAAACCTGTTTTCACCATAACTCTCCTGGTCAAAATCACAATTGAAGCAGCTATTTGTCCCATAAAAGAAACATACAAACATTTACATGGTGCCTTTTATGACCACGATCCAACAAAAGTGTTGCACAGTGTAAATTTACACCACTGTAGCGATGTTCTGGATACATTTTCACTGTTCTGGGTATTGTATGTTGCTTTATGTTTTTAAAGATGCTGTGGAGAAGGCAGAAGAATTACATTATGGCCAATGTTTTCAGCTGAAACCCTATTTCTGTCTTCATGGCTTGTTCTATTCTGAGAAGAAAAAGCTTTACGAGAGTCACTAAGTTTCATATTCAGTGGGACGTGAAACTTCTCATAGACTATAATTAATACAAAATCAAGTGGGTTGTAAAAATGTGTAAATGCAAGGGTTTTTTTGAAGACAACTTAAATATGAACATTAATGAGTACCAAAACATGGAAACATTTATCTGAATTTTCCTTTCTGCCTTCTCCCTGATACTAGTAAAGTCAGATGTGCAGACAGACAATGTTCAATCTTTGTTTGATCTGGGCTGGATTGCTGGCCTCTATTTTGAACTAAGCACATTTATAAGGTAAACTTGCAGAGGTATAGCTCTTTGTGTATGTATGTGTATTTTCTTTCCCCAAATTTGTAGCACTGCAGAGTGAGACACTGAAAACCATTCATACCTAGAACTCTTATATTTGCTGTGTTTGCATACCCTTGGTCACTTTTTCTGCTCCTTTTCTTTAGCTGTCTAAACTATGGACTTTATCAGATGAGCCAAATCTCACCAAAACCCCACATCATTTAGGACACTATAGCACAAAAGGCAAAAGGGACCCCTGGTGGCGCAGTGGTTAAACGCCAGTACTGCAAGTCACCACATTGTAAGTTCTATTCCAGAGGGCTCCAAGGTTCACTCAGCCTTCCATCCTTTCATAGGTTGGTAAAATGAGTACCCGGCTTGTAGGGGCAATTAGCTAACACACATTGGAAACTGCTTAATGCAGTGTAGATGTGTAAATTGCTATTGCTTAAAAAACAATTTATAAGCTGCTCTGATAGCCTTGTGGCTGAAGAGCAGGGTATAAATAAATAAGTGCCAGCCAGGAGGACTCCAAGCCTGCAGCAGCGTCTTTTCCCCACTCCACCAGGCTAGAAGGCTGCAGAAGGCCCTGAGGACTTCTAGCAGCAGGGCAGCAGCGAGAGGGGGCAAGGCCAGGGGTGGCTGGTGTTTTAAGCCACTCCCACACCCCTCAAGAACACCAGCCTGCCAAGCCTGCAATTGGAGTCAGCTGAGACTGGGAATGGAGTGGGGGTGGAAATTGGAGTTGTGCTGGGGAAAGGGAGGTATGGTCAGAACGGAGTAAACAGATGTTACAAAAGAAGGCGGGATCGCTGTTGTTAGCTATCCCACCTTCAGTTTACCCTGTTTCCTGGAATGGATTGGAGAGTGTACCAACCATTCCACAGAACCTTACTTTGCTCCTCTGCAATGCCAGGTCAGTTAAGAAAAAAACTCACATTATTTACGATGTTCTTTTGGATGAGGATGCTGACCTGGCTTGCTTCACAGAAACCTGGCTGGGAGAGGATAGTGCTGTCACATGGACACAGGCCCTCCCAGCCAGGTATTCTGTCAGTGAGCAGGTGAGGGGAAGTGGGCGGGGGGGGGGCGGAGTGGCTCTGGTTTATAAGGACAATCTGACTTTGACCAGGATACCTGTCTGGAACACAGTCCACTTCGAGTGTATGTACCTTAGCCTGAGGACCAGGGATAGTTTGGGGATTCTGCTAGTATACCGACCACCCCGTTGTCTAGCAGACTCCCTAACCGAGCTGACACAGCTGGTCTCAGAGTTGCTGTTGGAGTCGCCCAGACTTTTAGTTTTGGGTGACTTCAACATTCCACTGGAGACCAGTTTGACAAATCTGACTGGTGCAGCTCTGGAGTTCATGGAAACCATGACAAACATGGGCCTATCCCAATTAGTTGTCGGGCCCACACATTGTGCAGGTCATACCCTCGATGCGGTCTTCAGTATGGAACAGGAATATCCATAGGCGGAGGTTATAAAAACCACCGCATTGTTATGGACGGATCATTTCCTGGTCAAGACTGAACTAAGAGTCTCTTCCCGCCCCACCAGGAGTGGTGGATCCATTAGAATGGTCCGCCCCCAAAGTCTAATGGAACCAATAGGATTCCAGAAAGCCTTGGAGGGTTTAATGGTTGGTAACACTGGTGACCCTGTCGAAGCTTTGGTTAATACTTGGAACACTGACCTCTCCAAGGCTATTGACACGATCGCTCCCAAGCGTCCTTTCCAACCCACTCCTAACTGTAAGCCATAGTATACATCAGAGCTTAGGAAAATGAAGTGGGTTGGACAACGACTAAAGCACAACTGGCAGAAAAATCGACTCTTATCCGACAGGACTCGTCATAGGAACTTCCTTTGGTCCTATCGAGAGGCAATACATGCAGCGCAGAGATCCTTCTCCTCTGCACGTATTGCATCTGCAAAGTCCCATCCAGCAGAGCTGTTTAGGGTGGTAAGGGAGATGACGCAGGTTATACCTGCACAGAACCGGTTGCTTAACCCAACAACGGCCTGCTATGATGCATTTAACAACTTCTTTGCAGATAAAATCTCTCGGATAAGAGCTGACTTAGGAGATTTTCACATGGGGCCAAAATGCCCCGTTACTGCCCCGCCACCTCCTCTCCCTTTCCTGCCACGGAATAACATAAATCTTTCACACACTTACCTTAATTCCACAGCAGAAACAGGCTCCCGCTCCCCTCACTGGCCGGCCGTAAATGCAGCCGTCGTAAGGCTGCTTTTACGACCGGCCTTCTGAAACATTATCACGTTATCACGTGATAACAGCCGGATGGTAAATTAAAAAAAAAACCTCCCTCAAACATAAAATCAGTTCACCAAGCACAAAAACACACTTTAAATCACATAATCAAAACAGGGAGGGTAAAATAAAGGGTGCCACTTACCTGGATGTCCAGATTGTACCAGGAAGTGCTCGGAACGGACCTCCCCTCCACGGCTGTCATTTTGGAACAGGAACGGGCTCCTGTTCGCACACCCGTGATTGCGTGATAGTGATGGAACGGGAGGTCTATTCATGATGAAAAATCGTGATTACATTGTTCTGGAACAGTCACGGAAGTAGGATGGATGCAGGACAGAACAGGGTCAACGTCATCCGAAAGGAAAACCTTTCCTGATCCTGTTCTGTTCCTACCACGGGATATGTAACCCGTGTGAAAATCTCCTTATATGCCAGTATTTTGACAGAAACAATTGACCAGGTGTCAAGCAACTCCATTGATGTAAGTTTACTGGATCGATTTCAATCCGTGAGTACTGAGGACGTGGATAAGGTACTTGGTAGAGTGAGGAAGACGACCTGCCCTCTCGATCCTTGCCCTTCGTGGCTGGCTATCCGTGTGTGTGTGTGCCTTGATGGTGTTCCCTAAGGACATCACCAATGCATCCCTCAGGGAAGGGTGTGTTCCATCCTGTTTAAAGGAAGTGGCAGTTAGGCCGCTCCTGAAAAAACCTTCCCTGGACCCCCTGGACATGAACAACTATAGGCCGGTTTCTATGTTACCATTCTTGAGCAAAGTGATCGAGAGGGCACTTGCTCTTCAACTCCAAGTGGTCTTGGATGAAATTAATTATCTAGATCCATTTCAAACTGGCTTTAGGACGGGATTTGGACTTGAGACTGCCATGGTTGCCTTGACCGACGACCTGCGTCTAAGCATCGACAGGGGTAGTGTGACCCTGTTGGTGCTTCTAGACCTCTCTGTGGCTTTCGATACGATAGATCATAGCATCCTCTTGGATCACCTGAGTAGGTTAGGAATCAGAGGCACTGCACTCTAGTGGTTCCGGTCTTTCCTCTCAGGCAGGTCCCAGAGGGTGCTGATTGGGGACAGCTGCTCTAGCAGAAAGGAGCTTACTTGTGGCATTCCGCAAGGCACCATCCTGTCCCCGATGCTGTTTAACATCTATATGAAGCCGCTGGGTGAGATTATTCGGAGTTATGGGGCTGGGTGTTATCAGTACGCTGATGACACCCAGATCTATTTCTCCTTGTCCTGATCGTCAGCCTCGAATTCCGATGACGTCTCTCCTCTTAATGACTGTCTTAAAGCAGGAATGGGCTGGATGAGGAAAAACAGATTGAGATTAAATCCGGACAAAACGGAGGTGCTCACCGTAGCGGCCCCAAAACCAGGAGTTGGGTTGCAAGCTCCAGTCCTGGACGGGGTCATGCTCTCCATTAAGGACCGTGTTCGCAGTCTGGGGGTGCTCCTTGATTCATTGCTTCAGATGACTAGTCAGGTGAATGCGACGGTCAGGAGTGCCTGTTATTAGCTTTGGCTGATATGCCAGCTGCACCCTTTCCTGGAAGTAAGGGACCTCGAGACTGTGGTGCACATGCTGGTAACCTCTTGTCTAGATTTCTGCAATGTGCTCGACATGGGGCTACCCTCATGCTTGGTCCGGAAACTTCAGTTGGTACAAAATATGGCAGCCAGAGTGGTCTTGGAAACATCTCGGAGAGACCATATAACTCCAGTATTAAAATCTCTCCACTGGCTGCCTATCAGTTTCTGGGCACAGTATAAGGTGTTGGTTATTACCTTTAAAGCTCTAAATGGCTTGGGTCCAACTTATCTTCGGAACCGCCTCCTCCCATACAATCCTCCCCACGCACTCCAGACCTCTGGGAGGAATTTGCTTCAGCCACAAAATCTAGGCTGTCTGCAACCTCCCACAGGGTCTTTTCAGTAATCGCCCCCAAATTATGGAATGAGCTGCCGAATGAGATCCGTCAGATGACGAGCCTAAGTAGCTTTAAACTTCTGGTTGGCCTTTCCTAATTAGATCCTGGCCTCAGGAGTTCCTGGCCTCTTTTAGTCTTGCTGGCTATTTATTATTTTTTAGTGTGATTTTAGATTAGCTGTTTTTAGTTTATACTGGTTTAATATCTTTTTATGGGGGAGGGTGGGGGTCGGTGGTGTTTAGAAATTTTAAGCTGCATTTGTATTTTAATTTTTGTAAGCTGCCCTGATTGTTTATTATTATTATTATTATTATTATTATTATTAAATAAAAATTATCAGATGTCCTTGTTGTTTACCTTTTGCACTGCATCGTACTGGCATGAATGAAGCATCACTTTTTATTGACAGGCTGAGCTCATTTACACCAGCGTGACACAGCGGGAACAGATAAGCCATGTTGTCACCTGATAATTTCAGCCCTTTGTGCTATCATCGTATCCTAATGAGGCGGTTTTTTGTCATGTCTGATAAAGCCCTAAGTGGCCTCCACTGCTACAAGAACAGAAAGGGTGACATTATCAGATGCCTGCAACCTCAGCCATTCCCAGGGCATAGTGCTGCCATGGATGAGGCTTTACTTTTGTATTGACGGACACAAGCTGCCAATAAAAAAGGGAAGCCCATAGATTTTCCTTGTTTTTTTTCTGGGCTGTGAGGCCGTGTAAACTCAAGGAAAATCTATGGATGCCAGCCATGAAAGCCTTCGACTTCACAAAAAGGGACGCCTTATTCACACCTGTGCTATGCCCCCGGGATACTGAATAACGTTGTCTAATAATATCCCCTGTTCCTGTTCTCATTGCGATCTTTTGACATGGTTTTTGCCATTTCTGATCATCTCCGTAGTTTGGTGAGGCACCAGAGTTCTCTGATAGAAAAGGCTAAATCATAGAATCATAGAATCATAGAATTGCAGAGTTGGAAGAGACCACGAGGGCCATCCAGTCCAACCCCCTGCCACGCAGGAAATCACGATCAAAGCATCCTCGACAGATGGCAATCCAGCCTTACATAACTACAAATGCCAGGATTCCATAGGATAGAACTATGGTGGATAAAGTGATGTCAAACTGCTTTATTTCTGCAGTGTAGACAGGCCCATGGTCTCACTAGAGATTTATATTGAACCATTATGACAGTGGCACTTTTATTTTCCTTTCCTAATAATCCCCAGTGAGGAATTTGCCCTTTTCACAGCATCTGTGTGTTGCCACACCTTGGTTTGACTGAGCTGCCTGTTGCAACCCCCGTATCTCTGCAATTTAGAGATAATGCTAATACTGATACTGTTCCTAATAATGATGATGTGAATTCTTGGTGAAAAACAAGACATTTTTCTTTAGTATCTTTTTGAAGTAAGCCTCCTGGGGTTCTTTGTGTGTGTGGCTGGATCTAGCTTCCTTCGCCTTTTCCATAAGAGCCAACCAGCGTATCAGTTTTTTCAAAACAGCAGCCTAGTTGATGGATGGAGAAAGAATATTGCAGGTACAGCATCTATTTGCATAAATGATCCACCATTTCCAGGCTGGATACATCTACCTAGAAGCTGATTCTTCTATGTGTATAGCCCTTAGCTGGATTTCGAAACGAGTTTGGAAACACACTTAGACTAAAGCTCATAATATTTGCTTTCTGAGAAAAAGCTCAGCCACAACATAATGTGATTCACAACCTTCCCTTTTGTGTAGCCATTTGGAATGCTTTGTACCTCTAAACTGCATTCCATTGCTGTTCCTGACATGTTGGGTTTGCCCCCCTCCCCATCTGTTTATTTAGCATTAGGGGAAATTAGGGATGCTTTTTCCTTTCTTTTTTTAGGCGATGAAACAATCTCTTTTGGCACCGTCAAGGTGAGCAGAAAATGGGTTTATGAAGCCTGAAGGGAGATGACAACTCCATCACGCAATATGCCAGATGATGAGTAAATTGAAACTCTCTATTACTTATTGAAAATGGCGACTCAAACTTACACAGATTTTTTCAGCCTGACAGGGCACGTTTTATTTCATATTTTAAACATTAGAAAAACAACAGTGGGGAGAGGCTGTCATTAAGATATCAAGTGAATCGAGCCAATGAGTGAGATAATTGCTCACTAAAGAGGGGGTCGTTCAATTTTTAATGCTTTGCTGCCGTGTCCTAAGGAGAGGAGGTTGATGGAGTTCATGAGGTTGGTGAACTGGAAGATCTTATGAACTTCAGGATGGGTGGTTACAACTTAACACAATACAGGATCAATTGGACAGAGATAGACAATGGAAACACAAAGGCATAAAAAAATTAATTCTGAATAAAGAACTCAAGCTTCAAGAGATACCCATTTACCTGGGAGTAATCCACAATAAATTCAGTGGAAGCAACTCCTAAGTAGATTCGCATAGGGTGACACTCTAATTTTCTCCATACTGTATTGTATGTACTTCAGGCCACCCTTTCTCATCTTCTTCACAATTTGGAGGTTGGGAAAGGGCCTGTCTACACTGCAGAAATACAGAAGTTTGACACCACATTATCCACCATAGTTCTGTCCTATGGAATCCTGGTATTTATAGTTTTGTGAGGTATTTAGCCTTTTCTGTCAGATAACTCTGGTGCCTCACCAAACTACAAATACCAGGATTCCATAAGATAGATCTATGGTGGATAAAGTATTTCTGCAGTGCAGACAGGCCCTTATGAGCTGTATGTAGTCTACAGTCTGCGTTCCTGATTGCTTGCCATAGCTAAGCACAGTGGAGAAATGATCCAGAGGTCCTAGTTCCAAGCCAGTTTTTCATGATACTATCTTTTTTCTCCAAATGTGAAGCCTGGTGGCTTTCTATGGACCAGAAGCATAAAGAACTAGAAACATTGAATGAACTTGACAAGAAAGAAACTGAGGGCTCATTTACACAGACCAGTATATGGCGGCTCCCTACGGGGGTATTCTGGCCATGGATCTGGCTTGTTCCTTCCATGTCACCAGCACAAAATAGGACGGAGTCCAGACCACCATGCTGGCCTATCACTTCAGCTGCCACCAGCAGTGTCCCACTCTCCAAAGCCAGGGAACCAGCCCGCAGCACGTGAGCAATGTGAGAGCCAATGTGGTGTAGTGGTTTGAGGGTTGGACTATGACTCTGGAGAGAAGTTTTTGAATCACTGCTCAGCCATGGAAACCACTGCCTGACTCTGGGCAAGCCACACTCTTGGAAGCTTCAGAGGAAAACCCCTCTGAACAAATCATACCAAGAAAACCCCATGATAGGGTTGGCTTAGGGTTGCCAAAACTCAGAAATGACTTGAAGGCACACCACCATCATGACCATGTTTTACTAAGACATTGGCTCCCAAAATGCAACTGACTTAACCTTCATCCAGGAAGGAAAAAACAAAAAACTCCACCTTCAAGCAAATTCCTTTATCTGGAATAGTTTCCATAATGTGTTAATAATACATCACTACCTGAAATATATTAATTAAAATCTCATACAGGTAGATCTCAACCTTCAATCTTTTTGTAGGTCAGTAAAATGAGTACCCGGCTTGTGGGGACAATTAGCTAACACACATTGGAAACCGCTTAATGCAGTGTAGATGTGTAAATTGCTACTGCTTAAACAAGTTGTAAGCCACTCTGGGAGCCTTTGTGGCTGAAGAGCAGGGTATAAATACCTAAAATAAATTTAAAAAATAGATTAAAAACCAATTCCATTGAGTGCCTTGATCTAGGGTATTTTCTGAGCCCAATGAGCATTCCAATGTATTGCAGGGTATTATAATGCCCCATGTGCACACTGTCAAGTGTATTCAACAGTACCCAAACATCCAGAACTAAAAACCATATGTTCACAAGTGGAACATTTCTTTTGATTCATTGTCAGGTTTTCTTAGGAGGAACTTTCTGACAGTAAGAGTTGTTCAGTAGTGGAACGCACTCCCTTGGAGCGTGGTGGGGTCTCCTTCCTTGGAGGTCTTTATATAGAGGCTGGATGGCCATCTGTCAGGGATGCTTTGATCGTGATTTCCTGCGTGGCAGGGGGTTGGACTGGATGGCCCTTGTGGTCTCTTCCAACTCTACAATTCTATGATTATATATATATATATATATATATATATATATATGTGTGTATGGACAATGCAAAGGCAATAGATTTGTTGGGATTTTTTTTGTCCCACCCATTTTTTTGTTTTTAAAAATATTTTTGTTTTTTAAAAGGGAATATGTTAGATGGCTGAAAGTTGGGGACATTGTTTACATCAGATGAAAACATTGTAAAATCCCTACCTTTTAGGTATAATTCTCTGTGCATTCTGTAACAAAATGCAGCCCTAGAAGATTCAAGTATCCCATTTGCCTGGAGAAGCACTAAACACATCATCAGTTTAAAAAGTTAATGGCTAATGACAATATGTTAGCCATTTCCATCAACGTTTCCATGCTAGCAGTTAGAGGGTGTTTAAATTCTGACATTTCTGTTTATTCATGTAAAATGTTCAGCCTATTTGTATGACTAATGTTGATTTGCAATTGCTATTGAAATATCTAGAAATGCTCTTGTGTTGGTATATGTAATTTTTGTGACATCGCTATAAGCTGCTTTGAGAATGGTAATTTTAATATGGAAAAGTCTCCTACAAATAAACTGCTGCTGAAGGAGTGTTGGCAGAAAGAAAAGATGCTTTTGTTGCTATAAGTCACCATAATGTTTTGCCTCAAGTGTAAGGATATATAATTAAATACCAAAGTCAGAATCATCCAGGCCATAGTATTTCTGATTTCTATGTATGGTTGTGAAAACTGGACAGTGAAGACAGCTGACAGGAAGAGAATAATCTCATCTGAAATGTGGTGCTGTAGAAGAGTTCTATGAATACAGTCAGCCCTCCATATTCACTCATGGAAGTTCCACGGATTCAACTATCCACAGCATGAAAATATTAAAAAAAATATGCAAAAAGCAAACCTTGATTTTGCTATTTTATTTAAAGGACACCATTTTACTATGCCACTGGACGTAATGGAACTTGAGCACCCACAGATTTTGCTACCCATGGGGGCTCCTGGAACCATATCCCAGTAGACACTAAGGGCCCACTGTATTATGGGCTGTTAAAAACACAAATGAATGGGTCTTAGAGCAAATCAAGCCTGAATTCTCCCTAGAAGCCAAGGTCTGTGACTACGAGGTTGTCATACTTTTGACATCTCATAAGATGATGTGATTCACTGGAAAAGGCAATAATGCTTCATAAAGTAGGAAAAAGGGAGAGCACACTACATGTAGACTGACTCAACGAAGGAAGCCAAAGCCCGGAACTTGGAAGACCTGAGAAAGGCAACTGAGGAGAAAGGCTCTTGGAGGTCTCTTTTTTATAAGGTTGCCATAAATTGAAGTTGACTTGATGGCAAACAACAGCAGCAACTGCAATGTTTTGCCAAGTTTTTGTTCCCTCCCTCAATTCCCACTGATCTCAGATTCTCTTTTTGCTCTAGCCAAAAGTTTTAAAATCCAATCTTTAGAACTTTCAGCTTGCTTCAGATTGCACAGCCTTTCTTCCTGAAATATATGGTCCCCACCATATATGGTTCAGTTTGGGGTCTTTGGTTTCTGACTTGTGCAGGGCTTATTATTTATACCCCACCCCTCTGTTAAAACCATCTGGGCGGCTTACAAAAATTAAAATACAAATACAGATTAAAATCCCTAAACACCACCCACCCCCACCCTCCTCCATAAAAAGATATTAAACCAATATAAATTAAACACAACTAATCTAAAATCACATTAACAAAAATAATAAATAGCCAGCAAACTAAAAGAGGCCAGGAGCTCCTGAGGTGGGGATCTAATTAGGAAAGGCCTGCGGAAAGAGATCCGTCTTTAGTGCTTTTTTAAAGCTACTCAGGCTTGTCATCCTTCCATGATAAGGAAGAGATCACCACTACAGAAACATCTTGTGCATCAAAACAATGTCTGCGTGACAAAGACCCATGCTTGGCATGCTGGAATGCCTCGGGGATGCAATTAGCTAATGATCATGACTATAGCAGCGCTTGAATATTAGCACTGTAGCAGACACAGAGGTTTAAGGCTATCAGGTCACTTTCAGTTTTCTTCCCCACCAGGGAAATGCTGATCCTCTTAAGGACTTGCTTGCTTGTTTTCATGCCCCTGAGCCGCGTCTTCCCCATCCCAGCAAAGCAAAGAATCCAGCTGACACTGTTATTATAGCTGGCACTTCCAATCCATCCTAAAACAGAGCAGTTTACAATGACAGACACAGTTCTCTAATGTGGGTGGAAGTGCTAATTTAGGTTCCCACCCCACCTTCCAAGCTGCTTCCATTCTAATTGCTGGCAGGCATTCCAGATTTTGTTGGCTGCCTAAATGGTAAAATTGCTGAATTTAATTTGTGTCTAAGAAGGAAGACAATACAATTGTTTCATAGATAAGGTTTTATGATTTTTTTTTAAAATGTGCATTATTGGAATGATAAGGTTCAAGATAAAGTCAATCCATACATTTTTCATTTGTAATACATTCTTGGTAAGGGGGGAAGGGATTTTGAGTTGTTTTATATTACGTATTATTTTACTGTTGTAAGCCGCCCCGATTGTTCGCAGAGGGGCGGGATATAAATAAATATTATTATTATTATTATTATTATTATATGGTAAGCTCAGTTTAGTTTTTAGTTTCATCTGGTGGCACCTGAATGACTAACAGTTTCATTGTGGCTAAGATTTAGGACTTTTTCAGACTGGACTTACTGCGCAAGGAGACTCCAGAACAGTTACGACACTGTTGCGCGGCAGGGGGTCCGTTTCAGATGATGCCATCCCTCTCGGTGTCATCTGTGACTGTTCCGGGTATGATTGAAGGCAGGTGCGCCATTTTTTACTCATGGACAACTTCCATGAGTGAAAAAATGGAGCGTCTGCCTTCAACCATACCCAGAACAGTCACGGACGATGCCGAGAGAGGGACGGTGTCGTCCGAAACGGACCCCCTGCTGTGCGACAGTGTCATAACTGTTCCGGAGTCTCCTTGCATGGTAAGTCCTATCTGAAAAAGTCCTTTATGTGCTGGTGGTGGGGGACACATTTAATCCACCAAACCTTATGCTACAATCAGTCTGTTAGTCTTCAAGTCTGAAAACCTGCCTGAGGTTTCCTTGTGGTTGTTATTACCACAGATGTAACATGGCTACACCTCTGAAATGTTAGTCCGTTTGCCCTAAACACCTCAGGTCCACTCTGTCTGACTGACTGTATCTCCCTGTACAAGCCTGCTCAGACACTGAGATCCACAGGAGAAACTCTTATTTCAGTCCCACCACCTTCACAGGTGTGGTTGGTGGAAATAGGAGAGAGGGCCTTCCCAGTGGCTGCTCCTTGACTTTGGAACTCCCTCTCTAGAGAAGCTTAGAATGGCCCCATCCTTGCTGTCCTCTGCTGGTGTGCAGAGGATGCCAGCCACAGATGCAGGTGAAATGTCAGAAAGAAACTATTCCAGAACACAGCCTCACAGCCTGAAAAACCCCCAAAGGAAAATCTATGGATGCTGGCTGTGAAAGCTTTCGACTTCACATTCAACAATTAATTGAACAGGTCTGCTCTAGTTAGGACTAACCAACAAGATTCTAACCATGCAGCTAAACACTTTTGAATGCTGTGTAACTATTTATCAGTGTCTCTAGTTTTTGCCATTTTATTCTCTGGAATTGCAGGAACAGTCCTTGTGCATTCCTCACTGCACAACAGGATAATAAGCAGGCATATGGGCAGATACACAACTAGCTGCACAGTATTAGTATTCGCTGGAAATGTTCTATAGTGCAACCACTGTGTAAGTACATGGGTGTAGATGTACAGCATCACGTAAGATTGTCACCGTTGCCTTTGTCTTTGGTGTGCAAGGGTGGTCAGGCTTTGTGATACAGCTCCACCCCCCTCCCAGCCACTGAATAGCTGGGGAAGTTGCACCCAGGTGTTCTCTGGCTGCCCTTGTGCACCTGGGGCAGCATTTGCTCCCTCCCAGACTAATGGTGTAGCTATGCTTCCAAAGATTAACTCCCCACCAATTCTGTGGATCTTGGCCATTGATTTAAAAGGTGGGCGCATTGCTCTTGGCTGAATGCCTGATGGGCTGAAAGGCAGGTCATAAATGCAATGCAGAGAAAGAAATAATAGAATACAAATATAAAAAACCATATCTGTGCCTTCTGGAAAATGTGTAAATACAATATCTGCTTGCCTGTTTCCATGAATGCCCTCGAGGTGGGTTTCAACAATCAGTATGTAAACTTCAACATTTCACTAAATTACAACCAGGCAAAAAGGAACCAACAGAGAAAAGTCTATTTTTCTTTCTAGAACTTTTTTTTAAAAATTGACAGATCATTGGTAGGCATCATATTCTGCATCTTTTTGTATGTTGCATGCTCAAAGAGAATTGATATGGCACCTGTTAAGAGTATAAAATCCTAAATAGTGTCAATACATGTGCCCTATGAATTCTAACCAGTGGAGTCAGCGGATATCAATTGCAGCTACAAGATGAAAAGGATTTGGCCCTCCAGATGTTGGACTGCATCTCCCAGCATTCCTTACCCTCAGTCATGCTGCCTAGAGCTGATGGGACTTGCAATCCAAGAACATCTGGAAGGCCACAATTCCCTCTCCCCCACATTTAAGCACAGCAGAACAGGGTGGACTTTGCATAGCACCTTAAAGACAATAGCGATGGCATTAAATAAATATGTGCATTGCTTGGATGCCACCAGACAGAAGCACTCTATTTGCTCATTTTCAGATCTGTCCTTGCTATTCATTTCCCAATATATAGGAAGGGTATTTATTTCCCAATGCATTTCTTATATAAACTCTTTTAACTTCATTTGGGGGAGGGAGCATAACTTAGTAACAGACAACTCATGCTTTGCATTTTTTTAAAAGACTGAAGGTGAGGGGGAAATACCTCCACCTGATACTTTAGCGAGGTTTCAATCCCAGCATTTCCATTTAAAGAAGAAGAAACATCTGGTGACACAGATTGGCCAGAATTAACTTAGGGAGATATGCATGTGTAAGTCAAGCTAAGCAGGGGTGGCCAAACAAAATCACCACTATGCAATGGGTGTGCTTTGCTGATAGCAGCAGACAGCATGTTCATCTGTGCCTTGTCTTTTCAAGTTGTGCATTGTGGTTGTGCATCCTATACTTTGCAATGTGGTTGTGCATTGTGGGCAGATGGCACCCAGTCATTGACATATGTTGCATAGTGTTGCTATTCTGCAGGGGGTTGTGTAGTTCTGCTGTGGCATATGTTTAGCGGGCCCTTGGTATCTGCTGTGGTTTGGTTCAAGGACCTCCCATGGATACCAACAGCTGTGGATGCTCAAGTCCTATTATATACCTCTGACTTTTCTTCACAATCGAAGATTCAGGAAGGACTCACCCCGTGCCTTCTGCAAGCGCGCTGATGACTAAAAAGGCCAATCTGAGATAAATAAGTCTGGTTGCAGAAAGTAAAGCAGAAGGTCTCCTTGGGTGTTGTTTCCAGGTTGTGATTCTTTCTGCGTTGTCGTTTCTTTTCAAGACTTGTTCGGTGTGAGTTCTCAAATAAGGCTGCAGCATTGTGGATAGTGCATCTCCATGCCTCCCGATGTGAGGCCAGGCGGACCATCGTTGGTGATCAATTTGGCTGAGCCTGAGATGTTGTTTCAGGGAGTCCTTGTATCGCTTCTTTGGAGTGCCCCTCTTATGCTGACCCGTGGCAAGTTCACCGTAAAGTACTATGTTTGGGAGACAATGGTCCTCCATCCTAGAAATGTGCCCTGCCCAGCACAGTTGTGTTCTCAATATCATGGCCTCAATGCTGGTGATCCCTGCTTGCTCAAGGACAGCAACATAGTCAGTCCAGTGTATATTTAGGATTGTGTGTATACAGCACTGATGAAAGCGTTCGAGGAGTTGTAAGTGGTGGTAATAGGTGACCCACGTTTCAGACCCATAACAGAGAATAGACAGTACAATGGCTCTATACACAGTGATGTTTGTGCTTCACCTCAGGTGTTTATTACTCCAGACTCTTTTGTAAAGTCTTCCAAATGCGCTATATGCCTTTGCTAATCTGTGATTGATCTCTTTGTCAATCTTGGCATCTGAGGAGATGATGCTTCCCGGGTAGGCGAACTGCTGAACGGACTTAAGCACAGATTTGCCAACGGCAATGTGGGGATGATGGTATGGCATAGTAAAATGGTGTCCTTTATTACAAAATGGCAAAATCAAGTTCTGCTTCTGGGATTTTTAAAAATATTTTCAAGCTGTGGATGGTGGAACCTATGGAAGGAGAGGGCCAACTGTATTTATGATATACTAAGAGGATATTGGATTGACTAATGAGATCTAACAGAGAAGGCAATGTCCTAGAATTCCTTGCATGGTTTGCCAAAGCAGGAATCTCCATACTTGCTTTGAATTCTGGGGTGGTGAAAAATGAAGACTGATATATAGAGCAGTGAATGTGTGATGAATCCAGTGGTGGGTGGCTCTCACGTGAATAGGAAGTGAATCCAATTGCAAAGGAGTTATCCAACATCCTGAACCTATTTTGAGGATAGGGGTCAGCACCTGGAATAGTTCCTCTAAAGCTGGAATTAAAACAACTCTTAGAACCTGCCACCCAGTGTAGTGATGGGCCATGGGGGATTCTCTGAGTTACCATCTAAAAAGTACCTTTTTCAAGCTCTTCTTAAGGACTTTTTCGGACAATGTAAAAATAACGGAAGCAGTGTTGCCAGGTTGCGACGCTGCAGCGCTAGAGGGCGTCAGTTTCGTACGACGCTCCTTCCCAGCAGTACTGTTGCAGTACCGCTGGGAAGGAGCGTCGTACGAAACTGACGCCCTCTAGCGCTGCAGCGTCGCAACCTGGCGACGCTGCTTCCGTTATTTTTACATTGTCCGAAAAAGTCCTAAGTAAACTTTTCCTGCTGCAGCTCCACACCCACAAAATGATAACACTAGAGCTGTGCTGATCTCCTCTGTTTTTTCCTTAATTCTTTGTCCATTCCAAAAGAGGCAAAGAAGACCCAACCTTAAAACATTTTGCTAGTCTCGTTTAATGTGTGTCAGCTGTCCTCAGCATTCTATAGATGTTTTTTAGAATAGGACCCTCAAAATTTACTTTGAATGTTGCTTGAGTTGCTGACAGCTCTATTTTGTGTGCTTGATCTCCTGCTGCTCTTGATGTGAGGAGGGGGCGCAGCTCACGATCTTAGTGCTCCAGTTCTGATTTCATGCCAATTAAGTATGTCATTTTTTTTCAAAAGGAAGGGGAAAAAAAATCTGAACTTGCTATTCTTGGAGGAGAAAGAAGAAACATTTCAAAGTTTTGTTCCCTGTAGACACAATCTTCTTCACAGTTGCAGTCAGAGAAAATAGCTGAATATTCTGATTTTCTTGCCAACTGTGGAGTCCACATCGCTCAAGTTCTCACAGCATAGAACTGGATTAGATGATACATATGGGTCAGTATATGGAGGGGAAAGAATATACATAGCTTCTTCTTACCCATTTGGCCTATCAATGACATCCATGCACAAAGGGATGGAACATCTGAATGCTGCCCACACTTGCACAGGTCAGTGCATAGAAATGAAAATCATGTGGTTGGCCTATTGCATCGAAAAGTAGTAATCATGTGCATATATGCAGTGAACTGGGTGCATATAGGTATCACTGACACATCCTGACAGAGGCATAAATCCTATTATTGGTCCCATCTAATGCAAGCTCATTTAAACAATTAACTCATAGTAAATCACTACTTAAGTGACTTCCATTAATATAATGGATCTGCTCTAGCAGGAATAAGAGACCGGGTTGAGGCCTCTGTACCTGTCACCACCCCAGGCTCTAAGGGGCAACATCACTCCAAAGTGGACTCCAACCTAGATTGGGTGCTGATTGCCCCACACGGCAAGGAACTGTCAGCACCCTTCATCTCTTACAATGGCCTCTCCAAGGTAGTCTCTCCTTCTGCTTCCACCCCCCACCCCGAAAGGATTCTCCAAGCAGTGGTAGCTAATGGCTTCCATTTCAGTGGGATAGTGAATGAGCTCCAGATTTTGGCCTGAAATTTAAGGAAGCTATCCAACCAAGGTGCTGATTCTATTTTGGGAATTGGGGGTTAGCACCTTAGATACCTCCTTTAAAGTCTGGAATAAATTCAGCACCCAACTAACATGGAAGCCACCAACCACAGCCCATTCCAAGTCCTCCCAGTTCCTTTAGCTTCAAAAAAGCTTAAGACTGTGGCCTTCAGGTTGCCTCCAAATTTCCATTAGCTCTTCAATAGCTGCCATCATCAACCTTTTCCCTGTGTTCCCCAAGACTCAGCAACCAGATTGGAAGTCACTGAGGTGTCTTCCTTGCCTCTTTTTCTATCTGCTTCTTGCTCTCCAGAGGCCTTCCCTTCTCTTCAGGGAACAGGAAATCACACACATACACACACATACTGGGCATAGGCATGCGAGAAGGTAGAAACAGAAGAAACATCTAGGAAAACTTTAATGTATGAGAGAAGCATTGAAGGTTTTTATAGATTAATATAATAACTGCTGGAGAAGATTGGAAGTCACTTTAATATTTCTTGCTTTCTTTTTCCCCCTGTATCTATCTTTTTTTCTCATCTTTTTTGCTTTTTCTTGTTGTTCTGTACATTGTTATTGTTTTGTTTTATATATCTGGAAATCTTTAAAAAAATGAAACAAAAAGGTCTTTGTCTGCTGGTGAGAGGAAAGCCGGGAAGGGGGCCACCCTAGCCTCCTATTGAAGGGAGTTCCAGAGGGTGGGAGCAATCATTGAGAAGGCTCTCTCTGGTGTCCTCACCAAGTGAGTCTGTGGTGGTGGTGGGACTGACAGAAATCCTTCCTCTGTAGATCTTAAAGCTGGTAGATTCGTATGAGTCTTGCACAGATCTAATACCTTTTCTATTATGCTTTGGGATAGAAATCCTTTATTACCTTGCTCTCGCTTGTGAGACTGAGAAATTGCAATTTTATTCCTCCTTCCCCATAAAATGTGGAGACATTTTATGTTTGCCACAAGTGTGTTTTATATCTGAGAGAACAATTTTTGCCCAAATTGCTGTTACCTACCCTGATAGCCACCATCTTGGAATATCACATAATTGGCTGTATTTAATAATTTTGTTGGGGATGATAGGACACTCAGTCCCTGGAGAAAGCAAAAATATCTCAGTAGAAGTCAGCAGCAACCCATTCCCAAGAAGGATACTCACACACAGAGAAATTGTCTTCCAAACAAACAGGAGGTACTTTATTTTGAAGCTCAAAGCAGTTATGATATGTACGGGTATTCACAAAGTAGATGGACAAAGTGCTATGCCAGGCACCAGATTTGCTCAAGAGAGAAAGTGCTCTGGGCACAGCCTCCTTTTATACAGTCCCTCAGGGCACTGGCTCCCCC
Organism: Gambelia wislizenii; assembly: GCA_030847615.1. Lineage (NCBI taxonomy): Eukaryota > Metazoa > Chordata > Lepidosauria > Squamata > Crotaphytidae > Gambelia > Gambelia wislizenii. The sequence continues at coordinate 429,131,590 of JAUMIR010000002.1, read as the reverse complement.
AAACACCTGGGTATCGTATATCAGACTTCTATACACTGTGCTGTGCTTTGCACACCACACTCTACTTCAGCCTGATGCAATGCCCTGCAGTCTCCTGATTGTGCAGCTGTGGCCTCCAGGTTTGAGACTGGGCTTAGCCTTAGCCATTTTCTAAGGAGTTCAAACACTGACTCCTGACAAATTTGGCTTACTGTGGCCTTCCACATGGTTAGCAAGTAAACCAAAGACCCCCAAATACCAAAGTTGGAGTCACATATAACCAAGGGAGGGGCCTTTGGAAATCCCCCAAACAAATACTCAGGTCAGAGACTAACATCTGGAGGTGAGTCATTCACTAATCCACTCAATGATAGCAGAGTCCTTGATGCTTGTAAAATTGGTTCTTCCTCTCCTCTCCCCTTCCAACAATAAACCTTGCCTGCTCCTATTCAGTCCTAAACACATTGACCATTAACAATCATTAACTCTTCCAGAGCACCCTTTGTCTAGTCTTGGGAACCTCGGAGAAACATTGGATTCTACTCAAAATCCCATCCCTTCGAGGGAATTACCACATATAAATATCACCCTAGAACATCACAGAAGTGTGCACAGACCCTCTTCTTTCTGACTCCATGCCAGTCTGTGTTACCAGGCATACACAGTTCCACTTCCTTTCAACTTCACATCAGACTGTGTAGCCATCCCGCCTTCTGGTCCTCTTCGCTGTTGCTGTGCGATCTCAGCTCTACAGGATCAGTATAGTATAACCCACAACCCCCTTACTGTATTCCTCTATCCAAATACTTCCTACTATCTTGGATAGCCCTATGTGAGAGTCTGAAGAAGGCTGAGTGGTTGTGTGAGTGCTGTTACTGTTAATTTCCAATAAGGATAATTTAATTGTACGTTTTGGCTTAGAATCTCCTCCGTTACTACTGGTATAAATAGGCTAAAAAATCCTGCCATTACCTGACCATATTCCCCATATTAATTTTGGACACTAGTGGGATCCTCACGGACCCCACTCAATTCGGGTAACATTGTGTCAATTGCACAAACTACAATCAATGCTGCTTTGTTTCATGACCGGTAAATAAAAATTGAAGCATCAGAACTCAAATATCTGGTCCTTCCATGTTTCCTGTGTGTCTGAGAGAGTGCTTTGCTTGACAAAGGGAAAATATCTTTGCACAGAGATGTTTTGTGCAAATTGTGAAAACCTTGATAGAAGGAAATGTGTTTGGTGTCTTGCTGGAGGTGAGAAATCTTGTCTGGGTTAACAAACTCTTGATGGGCTGTTTTGATGTGCCAAGACATCCTGTCTCACAAAAAACTAAGTGTTTTAGTGAGACTTCCTAAACAACAAACTGAGTCAGGAAATGTATATATTATATACATGTATATATTATATTTTTAAAAAAATCTGTTTCCAGTAAACCTATACAAACAATCAATGATCCATATATAATAAATACATTGTACAATTCTGTAGCACTAAAGGCATAATAGTTGCGAAGGTCCATTGAGCACAAATATTCTCATTGGAGAAAGAATAATGACCATTATGCAACCAAGGCCAGGTGTGTTTTAATTCAACTGTCTTCACTGGTGTTCAACACTGAAGCCCAGGTCTTTTAAAATCTTCTCATTCTTCCCACCAGACAGATAATTCCCAACAGAAATAAGATGTGCCTTTTGCCTTCACCATCCATAGCTTTCTTAAAAAGAAAAGAAAAAGAGATTCCACCTAAATATTAGGAAGAAATTCCTAACAATAAGAGCTGCCTTGGAGTGTGGTGGAGTCTCCTTCTTTGGAGGCTTTTAAACAGAGGCTGGATGGTCATCTGTGGGAGTGCTTTTATTGTGTATTCCTGCATGGCAGGGGGTTGGTCTGGATGTCCCTTATGGTTTCTCCCAACTCTATGCTTCTATAACACCCATGGCTCTAATTGTGCTGTAGCAAAACAGGGGTGGACAACTTTGGAGGAATGGTCTGGAAGTCTGCTCCTGATTCTGACAAACTGGTATTCTGGGATCACGCAACCTATATAAATGGTGAACTGCTCCTCATGAAGAGTCCTGGAGTCTGGGAGGATGGTCTTCATCTGACAGGACCTTGCTTTATTGACCATGCCTTCCCTCAAATAACCTTGATGAGGCATGACACAGCAGTGCAATGCACAGAACTACAACCTCTTGTTCTTCTGTCTAGAACACAAATGGACAGAGGGCTGTACGGCCCCAGTTTCAGTTCCTCCAGTTGCATTTTAAGCTATTCTGGGGCTGGGTGAGATTTCTTGGGGCAGGGTCCCCTGAAACAGCATTCTGTAGCTGTGCAAAGGGGTTTCAAAAGCATTCATCTGTGTTTTTCCTCATTTAACAATGGCTTTTTTGGTCTTTTTTGGGGTAGGGGAGAAGAGGGTTCCTGGCAGTTACCACCACCACCACATTTTAAATTAAATAACAGAAATCTTGCTCCATTCATGACACTCAAAATCTGCTGCCTCTGGTAATAAAATGACATATTAAATCACATAAAACTTGCTCCTCATTTACTTATTGGTCAGAATCTTTTTGGTTGCTTATTCTGTCATAACCAGGAGTTTATTATGTAGGTCACCTTGAATCCCAATTTGTGTGTGTGTGTGTGAAGCAGTGTATAGGTAAAGTGATGGATGGATGTTAACTGAAATACTTTTAAAGTAATTGTGCAAGGAGGTGCCAATACCGTCTTGCACAATGTCTTTGGTTAATGGCAGGTAGAAGGTAAACAGGCACAACTCTGTCCTCCTGGCCACTGGCTAGCTGCAGGTGTGTGCTTCAGTGCCATCTGGTTTGCACCATGTAGATGGGGAAAGAAGTAGTCTTTCACCTCCCAGATGTCCAGTAACTATGCTGGAGATCCTGGAGGGTGATGATCACTCCTTTCCTGGGCAATAAAGTACAAGGTAGAGGCAGATCCACCTCCTGGGCACTGATTGGCATTAAGGAAGCATCTGAGACCCATTTGGCTTGCACTGCACAACCATGGAAATGAGCAGACTTCAGCTTCCAGTATATGCATGGTGGCAGAGTTATATACTGTAATCAGATTTTGGCCATGATCTACTTGCCTTAGGCAGCTACCTTGCTCTAGTGCGGCACTGTGCTACTGGCTTTGATAGGGTTAGGTCTGCACCCACTTCTCTATCCATAATCCTGTTTCATCCTTTCAGTGCAAAGGACTGCTTAGATTTTTTGAGCAGCCCTTTTACAACATTTTTGGATGTTACTCATTTAGTCCTTTGAGTATGCATTGTGTTTCTTTAAGCTAAAAATGAAATGTTTGCCTTAAGGCACTTTCAGCATGAAATAGGATGAGTAGCTAAAGAAAGGACTCCTTAGATTGTCAGAGAAGATATACAGATTCCAAGAATACAGATACTATGGTAGCAAGGAGCAGAAAGAACTGAAGCCAGTTAAAGAATAAAGTTGCATTGAAACCTGGCTGGGAAACCATAGAATTTAGGTAGAATGTTGCCAACCTAAATGTATCCATTGTGGCCTAAATACAATTATTAATCCCATCTACAACAGACCCATTGAATCAATGGGAACTTGGTATGTCATACTTACATCAATTCTGATGATTGAATGGGTCTACTGTAGCTGGAACCAAGATAACTTCTTTAAGAAAATACTACATAGTCTAGCGATAGCTACATCTACATGGATTCATCATACAGTACCTGCACCCTAGCTACATGTGCATGGTATGTGTGTTACTCTAAGAGGGGGGGGGGAGGCATTTGCGTCCTGACCACAGTGCCAGAGTCTCCTTAAAATTTGGGGGAATTATAGCTCAAAAGGAGGCCTGCGAGAGGAGGGTAACTTTGGGGATCTTTTCACCTATGTATACCAACACTAACGATAGAGAGCACTCCAGTTAAAGTTAAGCAAAGTATTTTATTTGTACTAACACAGGTATGTAAGGGGATATGCTTACATACAAGAACATACTCTTAAGAACTATACAAGGCTATTGGAGGGTAATGTTAGCACCCCTAATGAGCCCCACCTCCAGAAACCCCCCAAATTAGCTTATTAATAATTTGGCTTATTAATGTGGTCTTTCACTGGGAAGTCAGGGACTTGCTGTATAGATCCCAACAGGCACGTGCTGAAAGCCATACATCACCCAAAGGAAGAACTACTGACAAATTCCAAAGTATGAGGAAATATAAGGTCAAAAGGACATTGCCTCCACCACACACCCAAAGTGACAGACAATTGATTCCATTAAGCAGATGGAGTATTCCTTTGTTTGAAGGTTTTGAGCTTCACTTCCCCGATCACCTAACCATCAAAAAAAGAGGCAGCTCAAGGTGAAGTTGAAGGCTTTCACGGCTGGCATCCATAGATTTTCCTTGGTTTTTTTCCAGGCTGTGAGGCCATGTTCTGGAAGAGTTTACTTCTGACGTTTCACCTGCACCTGTGGCTTGCATCTTCAGAGAATGGTTGGGTAGGAGTGTGTGTGGGATTTATATATTGTGAATCCCTGTTGGGGAGGTTATGTAAATTTGTGTATTTGAATGGTTAGTTTCTGGGTGTAGAAATGCAAGGAGGATTATTGTCTGTTTGGCTAATGGTTGGTTGATGGCCCATTAACTGCTGGAAATCCTCCTTGCATTTCTACACCCAGAAACTAACCATTCAAATATACAAATTTACATATCCTCCCCAACAGGGGTTCACAATATATAAATCCCCCCCACACTCCTACCCAACCATTCTCTGAAGATGCCAGCCAGAGATGCAGGTGGAACATCAGAAGTAAACTCTTCCAGGACACGGCGTCACAGCCCGGAAAAACCCTAGGAAAATCTTGGCAAGATTGGCTATGGCCTCTGAGGCTGAGAGACTTACCCAAAGTCACCCAGTGGGTTTCTATGGCGAAGCAGGAAATTGAACCTTGTCTCCAGAGTACTAGTCCAACACCCAAACCACTACGCCACATTGGTTGTCATGGTATGTGTATATGCTTTTAAATTTTTCTCCTTATTGTTATACTGCTTTGTTTCTTGTTGAAGAGTTATGCATCATACAACTTTGTGTTTGTGCTTTCATTCTGAAAAAAATTAAAAGCATGGATGTGTACATGCTTTTAATTTTTTCAGAAAGAAAGAACAAAAGCAAAGTTGTACAGATACATAACTCTTTAATGGATGCTCCATTAATTTCCTTAAAGCTGTGAATTTATTTTTCCCAGAAAGGTGTTCCAGGGTCCATAGGATCATATGAATTTCCTTCTTCAATGACCAACACAGAGATTGGTCCTCAGGGAGAGAACCTGCATCAGATCCCCCTTTTATCTCCTGTGGAAACATCTTTATAATTCACCTCCCCAATGTTTGTACTCCAGGGATGGAAAAGGAAAAAAAGAAGGGTGATTGGGACATAATGGGGGCAGATCAGGGATGACATTGGACCAGCAGGATCCAGAGGTTTTCCCAACACTTGAAGATGCCCCTGACATGAGGGGAATTTATTTAAATCAGTCCTAGTGTATATAATTGATTGTGCTATGCAACTCATGTGTTGAATGGCAATGTAGCACCACTCAATGTTTACCTGAAGGAGCAACCCAATGCACAATTGAACATGCATGTACATCCACATGGGCAGCTGCGTACCCAACAGCACCACATGTTCAATTCTACTTTCGCACCCTTGAATTAAATGCAGATGTGCCCCATTGGCCAAAAAGGTTCAACAGCTCTTCCCATCTACCACCTTGTCAGCTTTACATTTAGACTATGAGCAAGTCGCATGAAGTAAGGTATGAGGCAGCACTTGAACAATGTGTTATTCCTCCACCATTTAGTGAGGACTTCTCCATAACTAAAAAAACCCCTTGAGATCATAGTTCCATGGAAAAAGGAAAAAGTCTCCCTTATTAAGTCTTAACTGTAATATAACTCATGTATACTTTCACTATTGTTAAAAGGATCTGATTAAATATAACTAGTTATTTACAACTAGTTGTTTGCAATCTCTGACACTACCTGTTTTGGGTTGCAAGTTGCACTACAATATTTAGAATTAATACCTAGTATTTTATCTAGTAGCAACAATCAAGTAGGCAGGTCCTGTATTTAGAAGTCGGCTCTTGCTAATCACACAGCCACACAAACCAAACCATATACTGCTATATTTGTTTGCAAGATAGAGAAATAAATAAAATTTTCTTGAGTAATTAGAAAACAGAGGGGAAAAAACCAAGAACCATTCAGGTGTGTGTGTGTGTATGTGTATGGCAAAAAAGAAAGAAAGAAAGCAAGCTATGCATCTTAGTTTTTATATATCTGAAACTTGTGAGCATGAACTTCTTAGCAAAGCATGACTGAGAACACAGTCTCGACACAGACAAAATGGAGAAACTAGAAGGATTCCAAGAGGTCAAAACAACAACAACACAAAGCTGTACTGAGTTTTATAGGAAAAACTGGTCACAGTTCAGGTGAGCTCAGTTAACCAATTTATAGCCTTTATAACCTTCATAGGGCTAAATATCTGAGTTACCTTAGCAAACAGGTTCTTGTCAAAAATGCATGAATCCCCCCCCACACTAATGAGTGAGATTTTTATTATTCCCCAAACATTCACAAACAAGAGAAAATACAGGTGATTTAAAGCATTATGCTATCCTGCAGTAGCATCTTAAAAAAATATGTGTAAACAGGCTTGAGGATGATACAAAAGTAAGACAGGACTTCAAACCCTGCATCTACTTTTTTGGTTTTGCTACTCTGTATTGGACAAAGAATTGCAGCTGCCTTAGTTACAGTTGCTACAGAAGGGAAGTTTCTATCTGAAAATAGAGAGAGCATCTCATTTTATTTGGATGGAATTGGAGGGATAGTGTCCACAAATTGGACTGGATAGTTAGAACGTCCATCAAGAAAATGACTGGTCAAGGATTCTGGCCAGGCTATTTGAAAAAGGTCAGTTAGAGAATAGAGAAAGTCAGCTGGAGACAGTAGGTGGTGATTTGAAAGACAGCTGGTAGGCGATGAGACTGAACTCAGAAATGGGGAAGGAGACTGAAAAGCCCTTTCAGCCTGAGAGAAAAAGCTCTGAAGACCAAAGCTGTTGGCTGAACTATATTGTGGAGTTGTGGTGAAGCTTTATGCAGACTGAAGAACTCAACAGCAGAGAGTTTAAGGTAATGGGCTAACCAGGGAGAGTTTCACAAGTAGTCTTTGAAAATGAAACCTCAGGGCTCAGCTACACAGGAGAATTACATCTGGGAAATATCGTGTTACCTCCATTTCGGTCCTGTCCCAAGTTGTGCCCACAATGCATTCACATATTTGGTGATAGTGAAAATAGCTGAGTTTGTAATCCACATGGCCACCTACGGGGATGGGGGGAAGGTTGCTGAAGGCCACCCACCTGTTAGTCAGTCAGGAAGACCAAGCCCTTGCTTGCTTGCTTGCTTGCTCCCTCCCTCCCTCCCCCGCTTGGTCCTCACCCATCCTGCTCACACCTAGGCCCTCGGTGGCTGCTGCGTCAGTCAGTCACAGAGGCCAAGCCCACAGAGGCTGAGCCCTTGGCCACAGCAGCCACAGCAACTGCCAAGGGCCGGGGCACTGGATGGGATGGGTTGCTATGGCTGAGTCACAGAGGCCGAGCCCAGCCAGGCAGCGGCAGAAAAAGTTGGACTGCCTGGGCAGGCAGAAGCGAGCCAGCCCAAAAGCAAGCCAGCAAGCTGGGAAGCAGGCAGTTGGGTGATCATGGACAGGGAAAGCATTGGGGTTGCCCAGCCTGGGTGAGAAGTGGTGGCGAGGAGGAGAAGGGAGAGGAGTCTGGCTCCGGGATTCAGAGGCAGCGGCGGACTCAAAGCAGGGCAATTTAACAATGGCGGATCCTGCATTGCAAGGCATCCCTTGCAAGCCCGCCACCTCCAAGGTCTGACCAATCACATTTCAGCTCTGCTGTGTGCTCCTTTTTCGAGATGATTGCTGGTTGATCAGACAACCAATAGTGCTGTTTTTCCTGCACTTTTTAAAAAAGACTGTGAAAAACAGTGAAAGCTGTTATCATGGTCTATATGGAGTTTTCAGCCCCCTCCTTCTGAATAGTACATATCTGGCCCTCAGAACATGAGGACCAATGATATTCTTCTCAATTTTTTCCCATTTTTCCCCCCATGTAGTCAAGCCCTCAGAGTCAGTAGTAACAGAAGAGCTGGAATTACAGGGAAAATTCTGTATAGCATTGACTCCTGATGAAATATATGGAGAGCTTATTTAACTAGGGAAGACTCTCTTAGGTATTAAGAGAGTTTATCAAGTATATTTAATCCAAGTATATTTAAGCAACCTCCACTTACTATCTGAAAAAAGACACTACATCTCCTTTTGGAAATAATCCCCTTAATAAACATCCTAGTTTTGCTCATCTTGTGTCTACTGGTGGTGTCAATTCCATGCCTACACTGGGGGAACCAAGCAAGCTGTGGAGTTTCTATAAGGGTGTATCCATGCTGCACAAGGAATATGTATGTATGTATGTATGTAGAGTGTTTATATCCCATCCTTCAGCCAAAAAGGCTCCCAGAGTGGCTTATGAATGGTTGGTTTGAAAGTTCCCTGCCCTCAGGTTTATAATCTAGACAAGACACAAAACATAAAGAAAAAGGAATGGCAGTGGAAGAGGGGATTAAGTTTAGCAGAAACTTTCGATTCTTTTATCTTCCATTGGGACTAAGGCATAATGCATCTGTGCCTGCTTCATCTTCTCTCCCTTTGAGGGCATAGCAGTGGCAGTTGGGATGGAGAAGGCCTTTCATCTTCTGCTGGGGCTGATCACAGTGGTGATGTGCCTGTCTTTTCTCCTCTCCCACCCAAAGCCACAGCAGTGGCAGCTGGAATGGAGGGGAGGGACTTTCACCTGCTACTGGGGCTGAGGCGTGATGGAGCTGTAATAGTGGTTTGACACCACTTTAACTGACATGACTCAATCCTATGGAAACCTGAGATTTGTTTGGAGATGATTTTAGAAAGCCCAGAGGGCTTTCTCAGTTGTTGCCCCCAAATTGTGGAATGGCCTACTGGATGAGATCTGCCTACTGACATCATTAGACAGCTTTAAAAAGGCTGTCAAGACGGTTCTCTTCAGGCAGGCATTTCCAGAATAGCTAACCCCGGCCTCAGGAACCCCCTCTGGAGGTTGCTTCTGGACCTCCAAACTGATGCTGCTTGCTCGAAAGGGTTTTTAATAACTGTATTATATATTGATTTTAATTTGTATTAATTTAATAATGTTGTAAGGGGGGGAAGGGATTTTGAGCTGTTTTATACTGTGTATTATCTTGAAGAAGACGACGGCATCTACATACGCTACCGTACTGATGGTAGCTTGTTCAACTTAAGCCGTCTGAGGGCTCACACTAAGACTCTAAACTATCTAGTCCGTGAGCTGCTCTTCGCCGATGCTGCTGCCCTTGTTGCCCACACAGAAGCAGCTCTGCAGCGCCTAACATCCTGCTTTGCAACAGCTGCAGAGCTGTTTGGGCTAGAAGTCAACCTGAAGAAAACAGAAGTTCTTTACCAGCCTGCACCACAGGACGAACACCACCATCCCCACATTGCCGTCAGCAAATCTGTGCTCAAGTCCGTTCAGCAGTTCACCTACCTGGGAAGCATCATCTCCTCAGATGCCAAGATTGACAAAGAGATCGATCACAGATTAGCAAAGGCATATAGTGCATTTGGAAGACTTCACAAAAGAGTCTGGAGCAATAAACACCTGAGGCAAAGCACAAAAATCAGTGTGTATAGAGCCATCGTACTGTCTATCCTCCTTTATGGATCTGAAACATGGGTCACCTATCGCCACCACCTACGACTCCTCGAGCGCTTTCATCAGCGCTGTCTACGCACAATCCTAAACATACACTGGACTGACTTTGTGACGAATGTTGCTGTCCTTGAGCAAGCAGGGATCACCAGCATTGAGGCCATGATATTGAGAACACAGCTGCGCTGGGCAGGGCACGTTTCTAGGATGGAGGACCATCGCCTCCCAAAAATACTACTCTACGGTGAACTCGCCACGGGTCAGCGTAAGAGGGGCGCTCCAAAAAAGCGATACAAAGACTCCCTGAAACAACATCTCAGGCTTGGCCAAATTGATCACCAACAGTGGTCCGCCCTGGCCTCACATCGGGAGGCATGGAGACGCACTATCCACAATGCTGCAGCCTTATTTGAGAACTCACGCCGAACAAGTCTTGAAGAGAAACGACAACGCAGAAAGAATCACAACCCAAAAACATCACCCAAGGAGACCTTCTGCTGTGCTTTTTGCAACCGGACCTGTTTATCTCGGATTGGCCTTTTTAGTCATCAGCGCGCTTGCAGAAAGCGCGGGATGAGTCCTTCATGAATCTTCGTTTGCGAAGAAAAGCCAGAGAGAGAGAGAGAGAGATTTTATTGTTGTAAGCTGCCCCGATTGCTCGCAGAGGGGCTGGATATAAATAAATTTTATTATTATTATTATTTATTAGAATGCTTTGATGCACACCCCTAAATAAGAACATTAGAGCTCTCTTGCAGAGAATTCCATAGAATGGAGCCATGGCAGTTAAAGAGGCACCAAACTGCTGTAGCCACAAAAAACCAGGTAGATTGACTCCAGAGCTGTAAAGACTTATTAAGTACAAGTTTAATAGAACACACACACAAGGTTTTATTACAAGTTGACCAACAAGGACTCATTGGGGTCTTTTTTTTTTTTTTTGAACCACCACCCCGGAGGGTGCCAGGTACCTGGTCCTGACTTGGAGGGAAACTTTGTGGTGTGTTCGAACCCACGGCCGTGTCGCCAGCCCCCGCCCAGGACTGACACCCGAAATGGCCATGCAGAGGGGTCGCCCCTCAGTGGCAGGGCGCCCGTGTCCTTCCCCTGACTGCCCTTTGGGCCTCCGGAGTTTCCCTCCATCGTCGTGCCTGGCACGCCCAAGGGGGCATGAGGGGAAGGCCTGGCATGAACCGTGGCATGGGAAGGTATGGCCGTGGGAGCTGGGGAAGCCGGCAGACTGGCGGGTTGGGAGGGAAGCGTGGCGGGACACACATCGTCCTTCCCCGTGGATGGGGAAGGAGCGCCCATGGACCCGCCATCCCCCCTCGTCTCGCACAGCCCCGTCGGGCGTCCTGTCCCTGCCGCGAACATGACCAATGAGTAAAATATCAGAGGTGAAGAGGTTCTTTTATACCCCAGACACAGAAACCAGGCATTTTAGTAATTTCCTAGCAACTTCCCTTTCATATGCCACATATGCCCGATCATCTAGTGTAGCAAGATGTGCAAACTAGTTTCATGTACACTAGCAAGTTCCAACATTTTATGAGATAGAAACTCTTCAAAAACGGGGCATTTTACAAAGGTTGTGAAAAACAGGATTTTTGGAATGCATGTTTGCATTTCAAAACAGTTCCTCCTTAATATCTCTGAAAATGTTCATTTTGCAACCCAGAGGCTTATCACAGAATCATAGACTCATAGAGTTGGAAGAGACCACAAGGGCCATCTAGTTCAACTTTCTGCCATGCAGAAATACACAACCAAATCATTCCTGACAGATGGCCATCCAGTCTTTGTTTAAAAACCTCCAGAGAAGACTTCACCACATTCTGAGGCAATGTATTCCATGAATAGTTCTTACTGCTTATAAGTATCCTCTTCCAGCATTCTTTATCAGCTTTTTAAATGATCCTACTCTATGTGGCTCTCTAAACTTAGCCTTTCACTGCTATGCTCTATGGTTGCATTTCCCTCATATTACATTGAATTATAAGCTATTTTAATTTCTTACTTTATCAAATCATGGGATGTCTCAAGACTTGACTTTTTTAATCTGCATTAATGATCAACACACGAAATAATGAGCCAAGACATAGAAGTTGGGTTGAAATATGGGCCACTTTATTCAATATCAGTCATATTTATTTATTTATTGAGGTATGAACCATGGGGGGAGACCCAATGTGGGACAAGCTGGAGCTGATGGTTCCTCCAGACACATCTCCCAGCTTCCCTGGGTGAACCACCTGAGCCAAGAAAGAGGAGGTGGCTGGGGAAGGCAGGAACCTAAATAGGGCAAGCTCTGCCCCTGCCTCCTCCTGGCCACGGCATGGCTCACTGTGGCCAATCGTCTTGCTCATCCTCTGTGTAGTCATTAAGGCACCTCCCCCGCCGAAACTCTGCAAGCAGCTCCGGGGGGTGGGTGGTCATTCCTAATGAACTTTCAGACAGGCCATAAGACATTCCTCACTGACCAGTCTAGCATGTTTCTTTGCTTGTCTGAATGCCACGTCCTTTTAGTTACTGAAACAAACCTTTACCTTTAAATCTCAAGTGATATATCTTAATTCTAATATTCTATCTTAATTATGTTGATTGTGCTGCATCACTACTATAATTGTGCAGTGTGGATACACTATTAGGTACAGAGTGGTGGCAAATGTTAGCATTCCCTAGCTGTGCCTATTTGGGAAGTTTACCTTTAAAATGGTAGCATAGAGTTTCATAGGCATAAGCCTCGAAGGTTTTAAAAGGGAGCATAGATGGGAAACCTATGTGGTTTCATCATGTTTGCTGAGAAAGGTGAGATAACCTACTTCATTGTTTCACCACAGCTTTGTGTCAACACATTTGGCTATTGATTGATTGAGAGCCACCAGTGCCACAGAAATATGTTCATCTGGATGATGATGATGGCAGTTTTTAAAAAATATTTTTATTAATTTTATAATCATACATTATAATATCCAATCAATACTTATTTAGTATAACACATAATATTGCCACAAACATCACAATTTTTCTATTAACTAATTTCAAAAGTTAACATAGATTCTTTACTATGATTCTTTTCAAGAATATTAATACCCCTACCCCCCCCTTCAGTGCTCCTCTTCACCGGAGCCATTATCCCTTACCTAATCTTTCCAGAATCTCATTTCTTCTCGTGGTGGTAACCTCCCATCTTTTGTCTGTAATACTTTTTTAACAAATACTTTCCAAATTTTATCAAAATCACTTTCTTTCCAACTTCCGCTTCTTACTTTAATTCTACATGTTAACTTATCATTTATTGCCATCTTCCAAACTTCTTTATACCACTCCTCCACTTGTACATTTATTTGCATTTTCCAATGTCTTGCTATAATTAATCTTGCTGCCATTAATAAATTTGTTATTAGATCCTTTTCTGCTTGGTTCCCATTCTCTCCATTATAAATTGACATCAGTGCTATACTCGGTTTCCTTTCTATATTTCTATTCAGAATATTCTCTATTTCTATAAAAACCATTTCCCAAAACTGCTGTACAAATTTACAATTCCACCACATATGCATATATGTACCTATTTCTTGACACCCTCTCCAACAATATTTAGAGTTATTCTTGTCTATATTATGCAATCTTGCTGGTGTCAAATACCATCTCCATATTATTTTATAGTAATTTTCTTTTATCCATATTGACATATTTTTTAGTTGTCTTTGTTTCCAAATCTTATCCCATTCATGATCTCCAATTTTTTGTTTCAAATCTTCCTTCCATATTCTCCTTAAATATCCCCCTTTATCTTTTTTATCCTTTATTTTTTATCAATATTTTATATAATTCACTTGTAATACCTTTCAAACTTTCATTATCATCCCTCTTTTCACCTTTTTCCACCAAATTTTCAAATTTTGTGAATTCCCTTGTCTCTTTATGATTCTTTTTCCAGTTTTTAATCCATTGTTCTAACTGTATACAATTAAACCATGAAATTTTCATTCCACATAATTTCTCTCTTATACTCCCTTTCTCACTCATCCATCCTATCCATCCCTCTATTTTGTCTAGTCCTCTTTTCTTTAATTCCTTTCCCATTTTTTCCTTCAAATTATTTGGGAATTTTTTCCCCATTATAACTGGTGTTAATACTGAATCAATAGGCAAAAATTCTTTCTTATATTTATACCATATTTCCCATATATTTTGCAGAAATGGGTTCTCAATTCCTTTAATTTCCTTTTTTGTAAAATTACCAAAAAATATGGTCCATATTCTCTTTTCTATTCTCCCTATATCTATCTCTAACCATTCTAAATCTCCCCGTCCTACAATTCCTTCTATAACATATCTTAATTGATTAGCTTCATAAGAGGGGCGCTCCAAAAAAGCGATACAAGGACTCCCTGAAACAACATCTCAGGCTTGGCCAAATTGATCACCAACAATGGTCCACCCTGGCGTCACATCGGGAGGCATGGAGACACACTATCCACAATGCTGCAGCCTTATTTGAGAACTCACGCCAAACAAGTCTTGAAGAGAAACGACAACGCAGAAAGAATCACAACCCGGAAACATCACCCAAGGAGACCTTCTGCTGTGCTTTCTGCAACCGGACTTGTCTATCTCGGATTGGCCTTTTTAGTCATCAGCGCGCTTGCAGAAAATGCAGGATGAGTCCTTCCTGAATCTTCATTTGCGAAGAAAAGCCTTTTATATTGGGAAGGCCAAGTCCTCACTCCTTGATGATGGCAGTTTTATACATTTATATTCCACCTTTCTCTCCAAAATTGGAACTCAAAGTGCCTTGTGTTATATATTTCTATATTTTAATGTTTGTGACTTTAACAGTGTAAACTGTTTAATTTTTTTTAAAACTTGATATGTATACTTTTAATAATTTGTATTATTTTTAACTTTGACTATTTTAATCTCACTGTTAGCTGCCTTGTGTCCCTATATTGGGAGTAAGGCAGGATACAAATAAAATCTCTATATATAATTCTCTTGGGTATGTTGCCATTTCCAAAGTGCTGATTGGCCACTGAGGAAACTGACCAACCAATCAAAGCCTGGTTGGGCAGGCAATCAACACACTAGGGGCGGGACCATGTGGAAGTTTCAGTCTTGTCTAAACATGGCTGCGGCAGAGCTGTGAGTAGCATGGGGGGAATGTGGTGTTTGTGTGTGTGTGTGTGTGTGTGTGTGTAGTGTGTGCCTGGTGACAGGAGGGGCGTGACCCGGGGGGAGGTGGGGGTGTGCAAGCCTAATGGGGGAGGGGTGAGTCTGGCCATGGGGGGATGGCAGGGGGTTGAACCTGGCAGCGGGGTGTGTGAGTCTGGCGGCGGCTTGGGAACGTTTGCGAGCCTGACAAGGGAGGGGTGGGCCTGGCAACAGGAGGGTGGTGGTGGGATGAGCCTGGTGACGGGGAGGCATGAGTAGGGGGTGGCAGGGGTGTGAGCCTGGCTACAGGGGGTTTGTGAGCCTGATGGGGGAAGGGTGAGCCTGGCAACAGGAGTCGGCCTAGTGGGGGGTGATGGGAGAGGGGTGAGCCTAGAGACAGGGGGTGTGACCCTGATGGGAGGGCAGGACCCTGGTGGGGGGTGGGGGCATGAAACTAGTGGGGGGGTGACAGGGGGTGAGCCTGGTGGTGGTGGGGAGTGTGAAGGTGTATGTTACACCGGGTATAGCTAGTTGTAATTGTGTGTGTTTATGTACCTTCAAGTTGCCTGTTAACTTATGACAACCCCATGAATTCCATAGGGTTTTCATAGGCAAGGGATAATCAGAGGTGGTTTTGCTAGTTCCTTCCTCTGAAAGATAGCCTACAGCACTTGGTATTTGTTGGCAGTCTCCTGTCTAAGTATTAACCAGGGTTGAGCCTGCTTAGCTTCTAAGGTCAGATGGGATCTGGTGCCTTTGAGGCATTTTGGCCAATATGCGGTGGCTTACAAATCATTAAAACCAGTACAGATTAAAAACATATAAAACACCAGTAATTATATCTATATTTATATTTATATCTGTACCTATACCTATATCTATACCCCTCTGTGATTAACAAACAGAACTAAAAAAAATCAAATGAGCCCAACGTTTCAGCCTCTGCCTTCTTCAGTTGCAAACCATGACATTGAGCTGCATCCAAGGTAGCAATTTAGAACATTCTGTTTCCATCACTCTTCAATGGATGATGCCATAAGCTGAGGCCACGTGGTGTTAGTGTCTTAAGTCTCTCTTTCTCTATATGTGCCTTCAAATTACCTGTTGACTTATGGTGACCCCATGAATTTCATAGAGTTTTCTTAGGCAAGAAATACTCAGAGCTGGTTTTGCCAGTTCCTTCCTTTGAAATATAGCCAACAGCACCTGGTGTGAGCTATAGATCCAATTTTTTTTCCTTTGGTCCAAAATATCTGAAGAAGAAAACACCTCAATGCCAAACAAAGACAAATCAGAGAGACTGTGATGTTCTCAGTTGAAAGACCTGGCCATGGATTGCTCCAGCTTCCTGGTTAGGGTTGCAGATTTGTGGTTCCTGAAATGTGTATGCAAGTATGGGGTGATTATTTTCCCCACATGCTACAGATTTTATCTTGTATGTTTACAGAACCAGCAGGTGATGTGTTGTTTCATATGGTAGGTCCTGTCAGCAACTGTGTTTCTAAAAAGTGACAAGTTTGTTTAAGGTACTTAGAGGTGATACAATGCTTACAATCACAAGGGTACGATCCTAGATTGCTGGTATTTTCAGGACAGGTTTTACCAGTAATCTCTACAGATGTGGTGGCTGGAGGAAAGCTATAACTGGAGGGTTGCTGATGGCTTTAGCTAGATGTTCAGAATGTATGTGTATATATATATATATATATATATATATATAAAATTTTAGAACATTCTATATTAAAATTCATTAAAAGGCAAACTATTAAAAAAATCAACAAAACAGCACACCGTTAAAAGTCCATGGCAGTCCGTTCCAAAAAGTCTAGCAGAATGGGGAAAAATTCATATGCTAGCAGAAGGAGAGAAAGAAAGAAGCTCCTAGCTTTGCTTGGGAGGGAGTTCCAAAGTATGGAAGTAGCCACTGAGAAGACATTCTCCCTTCCTCCCACCAAATGAACCTGAGAAGGTGGTGGGACAGTTCAAATAGGCTCATATAGTTAGTTATGTTTCTTCTGATAGCCTGAATCAGAGCTGTATAGTGCTCTATAGGACATAACTTTATATTTAGTCATACTGGTTGAGTATCCCTTATCCAAAATGTTTGGGACCAGAAGTGTTTGGGATTTGGGATTTTTTTCAGATTTTGGAATATTTGCATATACTGTATGTAATGAGATATCTTGGAGATGGGACCCAAGTCTAAACACGGAATTCATTTATGTTTGATATATACTTTATACAATTCCTTGAAGGTAATTTTATACACTATATTTTTAATAATTTTATGCATGAAACAAAATTGGTGTACATTTAATAATCAGAAAGCAAATGTTTTACTAGCTCAGCCCCCCATGTGGACCATTTTGGATTTTGGAGTATTTTGGATTTCTCGATAAGCGATACTCAACCTAGGGGCCCGTCTAAATGGTGAAAATACTCCTCATGGAATTTGATGTGAATCCTACCAGTCTAAACAGGATCCAGTGCAATCCACACTATCCAGAAAAAGGGGGGGGGCAAAATGACAAAAACAACAGGGTAAAAGCCTTTGCTGATTTCCCTGTACTTTTTCACAAACTGCGAGGCTGGTGTGCATTTTTGCTCTTTTGGACTATTGAACAATAAAAAATGCGAAGGGAAGCACAAAGCAGCTGATTCGCTGGGTGAGAGTGGGAGCCAGGCTTGCTAGGAGGGCAAGCGCCTGCTGCTGCCATGTTGGATTTTCATCTTAGTGATAGCTTGCTAGGGCAATAAGAAAAGGATCAACATTTTGTGTTTTGTTTTGAAGAATCGCTCTATCGTACCAGTACACCTTGGGATGATTCTTTAAAAAAACAAGCAAAACCCAGCAGCAGTGAAGAACGTGAGTAAATCACTTGCGGCTGCCATCAGGAATGCGAGGCTTATGGGGGATTCCAAGGTCAGAAAAACCATTTGGTCTGGTCGCTGTGAGATGCCTATAATATGAAGCATTTGGGATTTTTTCCTCTCATGTAGATGGGTCCCTATACTCAGATCAGACCTATACTTAGAGCAGGCCAATGGGATTTAAGTACTAAATTCTGCTTATTTCAGTGGGTTTGCCCTGACTAAATATGGATCCAATTAAAGTGAAATATTTTAGTATACCGTAAGTTTTTCTGGGAAAGTTAATGGGCTTCAGTTTCATTTCTGAAGTGGTCCTTTAAATTCCTGATGAGTAGATTAAAACTTGGAGTCTTCAGTGTCTTAGGTATCTTGCCTTTTAAAAAAATTAAATAATGCATATGATATTTCCCCATCATTGACAGAAAATGCCCGAAAAGCAGGAGCAATGCTTCCTCAGTGCCTGTCATCTTTTATTCCATTTAATACTTTGATGTATTAATGGATGTCTCTTTAATGTATTGAAAGATGTCCCAAGATTGCTGCTAAACACTCCTTTGGAGGAGGAACCGACTGTGATTGCACATGCCCTCATGGCAACGTTTTGACTGATACTGTATGTTCTCCGATGCCTTGAACAATGCACAAAAGCTTTTCTTAGAGGGAGGTTAAGAATTTAAGCACTTAAGTATAGATTTCTTGGCTGATGATATAATTGGAGGCACCAGGTCCTCAGCAGTAAAATTACTGGCTTTGTGTCTTGTGCTTTTCTGTTCGTTTACCTCCCTATGGTACCTTTTAAACAAAGGAGAAGCAGAGAAAATGCACAAGTGGCAAGGACAACTCTTTGGGCAAAACTAGTCTCTATCTCCAGAAGTAATTTAGGACATTAAAGGTAACCTTAAGAGCTCCAGTGATGTATTTATTATCTACACAATATGGACTCTTAAATATGGCTATTAAGAAAAGGTTCCTGGTTGAATCAGACAGCATTTGGAATTTTTAAATAGTGGAGAAAATGCATGCTTAGAAAGCATCATGAAGAAAAGAGGAAAACACAGAATTTTTTGGATTAGGTTAGTGTATCTAAAAAGGGGCAGGCCTTAATTCTGGGATGGAATGTGAAACACTGGATAGGAATGGTGATAAGGACTTTTCTACACTGGTGGGAAACTCCTAAACCACCTTGTAGCCTCCGTATACTTTTTTGATCCACAGCCACCCCTAAATGCCACACTCACTGCAGCGAGATCAGAGTAACCTGTCACACATTAATCACAGGTGAACTCGTGTTGGTGTAAATAGGCAATCCTATGATGATCTGTGTGTTTGAAGTATTTTTGGCCACACGGCCATGGCATCTTTGTTTGTCTTCTTCCCGTCATGCATGCGAATATATGTATGCCCACATTATTGTAATACAATGACTGGTAGTGTGCTGATACAGCTCTACGGATAAACAGTTATCCGTCTACGTGCCCCCCCAATCATTTTAAGCCCCCCACAAACAATGGCAATTGCAAGCTGCCAAAGCTGAATTCCAAACAGCTATTGGTGGAAAAGATCAGGTGACCTCCTGGCCCTCCAACCAGTCTGTTCCACCCATCGCAATCTCCTCCCCCAGTTTTGTTCCGACATTGCCTCAGAGCAGTCGCCATATGGACGATTACCTAGATTTCCCCCTGAAATGCAGAGCAAACTGTGGGTCTTTTAAAACCAGATTTTGCTGCAAAATCCCCCAAACAGCTGCAAATCATCACAAAGGTGGTGTGGCAACTGCACAGCAAATATGAGGTGAGCACATGGGTGTCCCCCCTGCCAGTATAAGCAAGCCCAAAGTTAGAGGGAAGGAGAGGATTCTGAAGAGGTAAATTTTCTTTACTCAATCTCTCTGCCACCCCTCTGCAGACACATATGAGTGGTCCATAGTCATCATATGACTTCATCTTGATTATCCCATGATCCAAATCTGATTCAGCAAAAAGGACACACACTAGTGCCTTGTTTCAATGAAGGTTTTTTGTTGTGTAGTTTTGGGAGGATGTCTTCCTCTTCTTCCCTTATGAATCTGGACAGCTTTTGAGGTTTTCTAAAGCTCTCCTCTGGACACTTCGGACTTTTTCGGATGAGCTTTTATACCGCTAGCAGCCTCGTCCCCGTTGCGAGGCTGCAGCGCTGCAGGGCGTCCCTTTCGGTTGACGCCCTGCCCTGCCGATCCTCTTCCGAGACTGTTGCGTAACCTCTGTGACACTGCTGCGTTATATTCGGCGGTTTTCTAATCACGAAAGTTGATCGTGATTAGAAAACCGCCGAATATAACGCAGCAGTGTCACAGAGGTTACGCAACAGTCTCGGAAGAGGATCGGCAGGGCAGGGCGTCAACCGAAAGGGACGCCCTGCAGCGCTGCAGCCTCGCAATGGGGACGAGGCTGCTAGCGGTATAAAAGCTCATCCGAAAAAGTCCTTCATCTTAGGAGCAGAGGAACCTGCTTTATACAACTGAGATCATTGGTCCATCTCGCCAGAACTGCCTACGCTGACAGCCAGAAACTCAGAGTTTTGTCCACATTAACTGCTACCTCATTCATTTCACTGAAAGTGCAAGAGTTGAACCTGAGACCTTTTGCAAGTAAAACAGCTTCTCTGTCATTGTGAGAAAGTGGGTGGCCATCAGAGAGAAAGCCTTTTCAGTTGTGGCACCTCCTCTCTGGAAAACCCTACCTAAACTGATCTGTGAGCCAGTTTCACTGGTGAGATTAAGGAGGTTATCACACAACACTGTTATAGTGCTATTATTCTACTTTAACTGCTATGGCTGCCTCCTGTGGAATCCTGGGATTTCCAGTTTAGGGAGGGACATTTAGAACTCTCAACCAGAGGGCTCTTAGGCCTCACTAAACTACAAACCCTAGAATTCCACAGGAGGCAGCCATAGCAGTTAAGGTGGAATCATAGCACTATAACAGTGTAGTGTGATAATAAGGCTGCATCTGTACTGCAGAAATGATCCAGTTTGGCAGTGTTTTAACTGCTGGGGCTCAATGCTATGGAATTCGGGGATTTGTAGTTTTGTGAGCTGTTTAGCTTTTTCTGTCGGAGAACCTTGGTGTCACAACAAACTATAAATCCCAGGATTCCATAGGATGGAGCCATGATAGTTGAAGTGGTGTCAAACTGCATTATTTCTGCAGTGTGTCAGCAGCCTAAGTGGCAGGTTAACCCCTTTCTTTTTCTTCTTCTGCTGCTTCTCTAATAATAATAATAATAATAATAATTTATTTATACCCCGCCCCTCTGCTAAAAACAATCGGGGCGGCTTCCAACAATTAAAACATTATCTCTCTCTCTCTCTCTCTCTGGCTTTTCTTCGCAAACGAAGATTCAGGAAGGACTCATCCCGCGCCTTCTGCAAGCGCGCTGATGACTTAAAAGGCCAATCCGAGATAAACAAGTCCGGTTGCAAAAAGTGCAGCAGAAGGTCTCCTTGGGTGATGTTTTTGGGTTGTGATTCTTTCTGCGTTGTCGTTTCTCTTCAAGACTTGTTCGTCGTGAGTTCTCAAATAAGGCTGCAGCATTGTGGATAGTGCTTCTCCATGCCTCCCGATGTGAGGCCAGGGCGGACCACCGTACATTATAATAATGACTAAAAACACCACCCACCCCCACCCTCCCACATAAAAAGACATTAAACACAATAAGATTAAAACCTTCTAGCTAAAAAAACACATTAAAAACAAATATATACATAATTTTTAAAAGCCAGGAGACTGAGTTCCTGAGGCCGGGATCTAATCAGGAAAGGCCTGCCGAAAGAGATCCATCTTTAGTGCTTTTTTAAAGCTACTCAAGCTCATCAGCTGACGGATCTCATTCGGCAGGCCATTCCACAATTTGGGGGCGATTACTGAAAAGGTCCTCTGGGAGGTTGCAGACAGCCTAGATTTTTGCTTAGTGTCCATATCCTTCTGAGTTTTTTGCTTAGTGATTTCAGTTTAATCATGGCTTCTTTTGTTTTCTGTTCTTTAAAAACTCCTTTTAGGATTTCAGTTGTTTAATTTGGTTAGTTTGCAGGTTTTTTTTTTTTTGAAAAAATGCGGCTTTGGATACACATACACAAAAACAGCCAATACATATCTTATATAAATAGATAAATAAATAAATATACTTCTGATTCCAGGGTTTGATTAGCATCCCAGCAGTCAAAAGATTATGTGAAAATCTCTATGGAGCACTTCCAGAGGCTTTTCTGCCATGGGCAAAGAGATTAAAAACCTTAAAAAATCCTAGTATCCAATAAAATAGAAACTGGTATGTAACCATGGATGAGGCAGATGTTTCCTTGATTGTTTGTGCAGCAGCAGGGAAGCTCATTTTTCTATCCAGGTCTGACCCAAGTAATATGGAAGGAAAGGGTAAACCATGATCAGAATTCAAAATGACCTTAACAGATTAGAAAGATGGGCCAAAACTAACAAAAATGAATTTCAACAGGTAGAAATGTAGGATACTACACTTGGGCAGTAAAAATGAAAAGCACAGATATAGGATGGATGACACTTGGCTTGATGGTAGTACATGCGAAAAGGATCTAGGAGTCTTAGTGGACCACAAACTGAACATGAGTCAGCAGCGTGAAGCGGCAGCTGAAAAAGTCAATGCAATCCTAGGCTGCATCAATAGGAGTATAGTGTCTAGATCAAGGGAAGTAATAGTGCCACTCATTTCTGCTTTAGTCAGACCTCCCCTGGAATACTGTGTCCAGTTCTGGGCACCACAATTCCGGAAGGATATGGACAGGCTGGAATGTGTCCAAAGGATGGCAACCAAGATGGTGGGAGGTCTGGAAGCCATGCCGTATGATGAGTGGCTTAGAGAGCTGAGTATGTCTAGCCTGGGGAAGAGAAGGTTAAGAGGGGACATGATAGCCATGTTTAAATATTTGAAGGGGTGTCATATTGAGGATGGAGCAAGCTTGTTTTCTGTGGCTCCAGAGACAAGGACACGGAACAATGGTCTCAAACTACAGGAAAAGAGATTCCATCTAAACATTAGGAAGAACTTCTTGATGGTAAGAGCTGTTCAGCAGTGGAATGCACTGCCTTGGAATGTGGTAGAGTCTCCTTCATTGGAGGTTTTTAAACAGAAGCTAGATGGCCATCTGTTGGGCGTGCTTTGATTGTTTATTCGTGCATGGCAGGGGGTTGGACTAGATGGCCCTTGTGGTCTCTTCCAACTCTATGATTCTATGATTCTATGATGCTTCTCCACATTTAGACTCAGCTGCAGTTGAAAGATTATGGTCCAGCCTTTGTCCTGGACAGAGTGGTCTTCTTTGCAAAGGACAGTCTTCTAATTAAATTGCTTACTGTGGACAGACAGTTAACTGTTTGAAGATGTCCTAAAAGTTGTCCAGGCCCAGTGTAGCTTAAAGATAAACAATCACCCAAAGGAAGAACAATAAACTTTAAGTTGTCCATCTATAGTTAACACGTAGAGAGCAGACTAAGTAGGCTCAGAGGTCTTCCCCACCATGGTGAGATGTATTGTGTTCCTACTGAAATTATACAAATTATTTTTAAAATTGTGTATAAAAATTGTATTAAAAAAACAACCTACTGACTGTGAAGTTGAAGGCTTTCATGGCCGGCATCCATAGGTTTTCAGTGGTTCTTTTCCCCTCCAGCCTCTGAGGCTGTGTTCTGGAAGAGTTTATTTCTGATGTTTCACCTGCATCTGTAGATGCCAGCCACAAATGCAGGTGAAACATCAGAAATAAACTCTTCCAGAACATGGCCTCATAGCCCGGGGGAAAAAAAAACCCACGGAAAACCTACAGACTGTTCTTATTTGCCATCAAGTTGATTTTGACCTATGAGGACCCTATGAACGAGAGACTTCCAGTAGCTACAGTCATCAACAGCTATTTTAAGATCTTGCTAACTCAAGGTTGTGGCTTCCTTCATTGACTCAATCCACTTGTAAAATGGTCTTCCTCTTTTCCTACTGCCTTCCACTTTACCCAGTATGATTGTCTTTTCCATTGAGTCATGTTGTCTCATGGTATATCCAAAGTATGATAGCTTCAGTTTAGTGATCTGTCTTTTATTTGAAGGATTTATATTCTGCTCTTCAGTGTTAAACATTCACAGAGTGATTTGCGGATCCATAAAGAACAAGATTTTCTTTCATCCCCATTTCAAAATTGATGTGTTCTCTCTTTCTTGGCAACATGGAAGTGGCCACTCTCAGACTACTTCTCGTTGCTCTAGTATGCCTATGCTGGGGTGCTGATTGAATTCTCCTACCCACAGGAATATTCCTTCCATGTAGAAAACTAGTATATCAAAGAAAAGGCTAGCTTCCTCCTAGGGTTTCTGGGAATGCTTTTGTGTGGATGAACACTGGGTGATGTGATTCCCCACCCACAGTTACAGTGGTATAGCTCAGACCTAAACTAATAACATCAGGAACACTTAGGCTTTGGACTCCCTGTTGACTTCATCTGTTCTACCTATTTCTGTCCTCATTGTGCCATCTTTGCCTGTTGGGATAATTTCTTTGTGATTGGACAAAGTGTTTTCATTGACTTAGGTTGCATATGCATAACTCCAACAGGGAGATCTGTTATCTTGTACAGAACTTGGGAGTTATCTACACAGATGGTTTTGCCCCAGGGGCCCTATTAAATCTCCTGTAGAAGGTTGATGTTGGATGTGCCACCTGGGTCTGGGAATGCCACTAGGGTTAATTGAGCCCTCTTGGCTGTGGAAGTAATTACAAAAGCTACTAGTCTCTCATTACTCATCATTAGTTCTAGTCTGGGCTTACCAACCTCATAGGCCCATAGAACAGTTATTGCAACTGTGAATATCCTGTGGTGCTTTGCGTGGTGTAAATGTTCTCAACACATGATTTAGCTGGGAAGTGATAATGACAGGCAAGACTGTGTGTCTGTATGGTGTGGCAAGATGTTCCTGACAAGATTCATCTGGTTTCTTCAGCATTCATTCCCATCCTTTATATATTGGAAGTACCTGATACAAAGTGTTGCGGGTGTGAACCAGACAAATGGTCTATCTGTAACAATGTATGGGTCACGCATTTGGATTAGATATGCTTAAAGAGATGAGCTGGAATACTGTTGTGTGTTATGTAACTCCTAGTTACATTTGTGTAGCTTCTAGTTGTGCTAGTGGTTTAGATCTGCAGTAGGTCCCAAAGCCCAAACCCGCCATTTTTTGCCCCAATCCCCCATTTCTTGCCCCCAAACTATTCAGAAAGCTCCCCAATATGTGAAAACACATGAAAATATCTCCATCCCTCCTCCACAAACACCCCAGAAGCCCATGTTGTTGTTGTGTGCATTCAAGTCATTTCTGACTTATGACAACCCTAAGGTGAACCTATCATGGGGTTTTCTGAGGGCTGAGAGTGTGTGACTTGCCCAAGGTCACTCACTGGATTTTCATGGTTAAGTGGGGATTCAAACTCTGGTCTCCAGAGCTGTAGTCCCACACTCAAACCACTACACCCCATTGGCCCATACTTACCCCCAAATACCTCTGCAAGAACCCTCAAAAAGACGACTGGAAGTGAAGTGATGTCACTTCCTGTTGCCATTTTGAGAGGGACTGCAGCAGAAAATAGAAGTATTTGGTCTTGCTGTATGTGTGGGAGACTGGGAAAAATTTTTCCCCTGCCTCCCACACAGTTGTCCACTCTTGGTTTAAGATGCTTGTAAAAGAGGTATCCAGTACCTACTTATAACAGTGGTTTCCCATTTGCCTGCAATGCAACAATGCACAGACACAGCTCTGCTCCTACCTGTGACTGAAATGGCCACCAGAACATCATGGAAATGGTTGATGGAATGGCTGACCATCTACCAACAACACTACTTCCTGCTATTGCCTCTGTCCATATAAGTATGCAGGTGAAGTTTTATGCTACACTGGTGTTGTACTCATGTTTGGCTAGTTGTCTTCTCATGGTCCACTGAATGGCCACTGTGTGGACAGAACATTAGACTGAGTGTATGTCCACACTGGACAACTGAAGAAATTTGATACCACTTTAATGTCCACAGTGGTACTTTCTGTGGGATCCTGGGATTTGTAATTTGGAGATAAACTTAGAATTTTCTTGTGAACTCCCCTGAAGTACAGTGCTACAGAACTCTGGCAGAGAATTCTAAGTGCATCAAGAGATTTCAAATCCCAGGATTTCATAGGATGGAATTATGGCAGTTGGAGTGATATAAAACTGTTTAATTGCCTTGTGTGGATACGCCTTCAGAGGACTGTTTGGTTCAATCCGGTAGGATCATGTGTTCAGATCCTGAGTTCTCCCAATGGAAGGACTCTTTCAAGGGACTCTGATCCCATGGAGGCATCTGCTTGTAGAAGGGAGACATGATTTTCTCTGTGTCTATCTGTAGTGTCCAGTGATGATTTCAGTGCTCCTCTGCTCTCCAGAAATCTGTGCTCATTGAGCAAATCTGTGCTCAAGTCCATTCAGCAGTTCACCTACCTGGGAAGCATCATCTCCTCAGATGCCAAGATTGACAAAGACATCGATCACAGATTAGCAAAGGCATATAGTGCATTTGGAAGACTTCACAAAAGAGTCTGGAACAATAAACACCTGAGGCAAAGCACAAAAATCAGTGTGTATAGAGCCATTGTACTGTCTATCCTCCTCTATGGATCTGAAACATGGGTCACCTATCGCCACCACCTACGACTCCTCGAGCGCTTTCATCAGCGCTGTCTACGCACAATCCTAAATATACACTGGACTGACTACGTGATGAATGTTGCTGTCCTTGAGCAAGCAGGGATCAACAGTATTGAGGCCATGATATTGAGAATGCAGCTGCGCTGGCAGGGCACGTTTCTAGGATGGAGGACCATCGCCTCCCCAAAATACTACTCTACGGTGAACTCGCCATGGGTCAGCATAAGAGGGGCGCTCCAAAAAAGCGATACAAAGACTCCCTGAAACAACATCTTGGGCTCGGCCAAATTGATCACCAACAGTGGTCCGCCCTGGCCTCACATCGGGAGGCATGGAGACGCACTATCCACAATGCTGCAGCCTTATTTGAGAACTCACACCGAACAAGTCTTGAAGAGAAACGACAACGCAGAAAGGATCACAACCCAAAAACATCACCCAAGGAGACCTTCTGCTGTGCTTTCTGCAACCGGACTTGTTTATCTCGGATTGGCCTTTTTAGTCATCAGCGCGCTTGCAGAAAGTGCAGGATGAGTCCTCCTTGAATCTTCGTTTGCGAAGAAAAGCCAGAGAGAGCTCTCCAGAAAGTCCTGGAGGGTTCCCTAACATTGAAGAGCTGATTTTTGGAAGATATGGTAAGAAAAGGGAGAAATGGTGAAAATTGCTTCCCTCTTTTACCGGAGGGTGGGGTGGGTATCCAGGACCAAGGTTGGAAGTGAAGATGACAGGGACTTAAGATCCCAAGCATTGGTGTCAATTGGCTAAGCACACCTAACTTTGCTAGAGTGTAGTTGTAGAGCAGAGTCTAAGCAACTGAGTGACAGGTGCTGTATATTCACAGAGGTGTTGTTGTTGCATTCTTTGCCAGTAGCCTTCCATGCTTCACCACAGTCTGTGGAGTTTCAGTAATTATGATATAGAATTAGAATGCATGTGAGTGTTTGGTGGGGGTGGGGGGAGAAGATGTTCAAAGAAAAAAAAGTCAGCATTGCCACTGACATTTAAAAGAACTTTGAATCTTGAGTGCCATGTGCAACTGATCTCACAAACATCAGCATACTGGTGATACCTGACCCCAAAACTCTGGACAACTTCTCTCAGAGGTTTCATGTATACGTTAAATACCATGGGGGGGGGGACAGAACCCTGAGGAACCCCATAGACCAGAGGGTTGAACAGAAGGCTCCCAGCTTCTGGGTTTGCCACTCCAGGAAGAAACGGAACCACTGCAAAACAATGTCCTCAAGTCCCATCTCAGTGAGGTAGCCTAGAAGGATACCATGGTTGATGGTATCAAATGCCTCTGAGAGGTGCAGCAGAACCAACAGGGACACCCCCCCCCGTCTAGTTACGGACATAGGTCTTGAGTTGCCTTGAGTCCCTATATTGGGAGAAAGGCAGGATACTATTACTACTACTACTACTACTACTAATAATAATACTAATAACAACAAATCATCTACCAAGGTGAACAAAGCTGTCTCTGTTCTAACCTACCATGGAGTTTTCATGGCAAGATTTGTTAAAGGGGGTTTGCCATTGTCTTCCTCTGAGCTGAGGGAGTGTGACTTGCCAAAGGTCACCCAATGGGTTTCTATGACCACCAGAGTTCTAGTCCAACACTCAAACTATGATACCATGCCATCTAGCCCTGTATTTTGAATGCTGGTTGGCTGTACTTCTCCAGGATTTCAATCATGATTCTTTTCTAGTTTTAACTGGAGATCTCTAGTATTCCCTGGTGGGCTTCCATCCTCTCTCTCTCATTCTCTCTGGCTTTTCTTTGCAAACGAGTATTCAGGAAGGACTCATCCTGCGCTTTCTGCAAGTGCGCTGATGACTAAAAAGGCAAATCTGAGATAAACAAGTCCGGTTGCAGAAAGCACAGCAGAAGGTCTCCTTGAGTGATGTTTCCAGGTTGTGATTCTTTCTGCGTTGTCGTTTCTCTTCAAGACTTGTTCGGCGTGAGCTCTCAAATAAGACTGCAGCATTGTGGATAGTGTGCCTCCATGCCTCCATGCCAATGTGAGGCCAGGGAGGACCATTGTTGGTGATCAATTTGGCTAAGCCTGAGATGTTGTTTCAGGGAGTCCTTGTATTGCTTTTTTGTAGCGCCCCTCTTATGCTGAACTGTGGCAAGTTCACCATAGAGTACTATTTTGGGGAGGTGATGGTCCTCCATCCTAGAAACGTGCCCTGTCCAGCGCAAGAACTAACTGAATCTGCCCCTGTTAAATGCGAAAATCAGATGGGTATTCAGGTGGTATGGTGCCCATTTATTTATTTATCTTCCTTATAACTGTTCTCCTTTCCACATAAAATTTCCAGTGTACATTAAGCCAGCACTTTAAATGCCCAAATATAGCCATCACATAAATAATAATAAAACAGCAGTATGCAGTAACAGTTAAAAGCAGCAATAAAACCACAGGGGCCATTAAAAGCCTGAGGAAATAATACCATTTTGTTTACCTCATGCCAGGAAGCTATTAAATTAGGTTCCAGATGAACAGAGAAGGTGAAGAAGTTCCATAACTTGGTTTCCTCACTTAAAATTCTCTGTCACATTTCTCTGTCCAGCTCGCCTCAAAATGCACAGACCAATTCAGGATCTCATGATTTATCTATGCCTCCCTATATTTATATACTGCCCTTGAATCAATTGGTTCCCAGAGTGATTCACAATAAGATAAGTAGCACAAATAAGTATTTTGACCAGGATAGGAATCATGTGGCCCACCTAGGACCCCAGTGTGACCACATCCCTCCCAACACTGGCCTCCTGTTGGATTTATTTCCACTGGTAGACAATGATTTTTTCTGTATAATCAGGTCTCTGTTAGTTGACCATTGCTGAAGGTCTTTTAACAAGGATGTGCTATATTTTCTTTAAAAAAATCAATATTACTGCATTCTAACTGCCTTTAAAAACTGTTTAATGTTTTAACAGTATGATCATTGAATTATTTTTATTTTTTTAAAGTATTATCCCTTGTTTTAAATTATTTTGTTTTAACTTATATTGTGATCCACCTGGGGTCTAATAATGGGACAAAGTGGGATGTAAAATAAATAAATAAATGAATAAATGAATATGCTAATCCCAGAATGGAGAATTGTGCCCTTAGAGGCCTTCAGATTTTCCATGTTAAGGCTTTATTCGGACCTCCAAATTTTTTTTGGGGGGGGGGTAATAAGCCACCCCCCCCCCAAATAAGCAGAGACTGATTTGGGAAAATGAGAAGATAAGGGCTATGGATGGGGCATGGGAAGTAGGAGAGGTCCACAGATCTTCATAGCTGCCATGTCTTCCCGTCACCTCTGAATTATGGCAGCCCTAGGGCTTTCTTGGTAAGATTTATTCAGAGGAAGCCATGGTCTACTACCAAACCAAGAGGAAGGCCAATAAATAAGCCAAATTATTAAATATAGCTAATTGATGAATTATTGGAAGGGTGGGGGTATAAGGGTAGGTAACAGTTCTGTTTGGTTTAATGTACAACACAAAACTATTCTCTCCTTAGTTTAGGTAATTTGAAATGTGTTGAGAGGAAGGTGTTAAAGAAGTCAGTGATATAAAAATGAGTGTCATGAGAAAAAGTGAAAGGAAATGTCTATTTTTAGCTATCATAAAAGAAGAGCAAAGGGAGACATGATAGCACTCTTCAAGGACATGAAATGTCTCCAAAAATGTCTCCCTCTATGCACTGAAAGACTAAACAGAGGGATCTGAAGAAGTGTGTGGATTAGCCTTGATTGCTACCAGATCCATATAGGGCCTCCTCCATCCCCATACAAAAGCCTGGTGGACTTCTGGGAAAATAGGTTCACTGGATGCTTGTCAGGGGATGGAGAAGCCACTATACAGTTCTGGCAGAGGATGGGACTAATCCAATGGCCCTGGAGACCTCACTTTGTATTCCTTCAACGAGTAAAGGGATCCAATTTTACCTCCCCCCCCCCCGCATAGAACAAGCAAATACTTAGAATCATAGAATCATAGAATTGTAGAGTTGTTCTCTGTTGTCACAAAGATAGCGCTTTGGTTATAGATATTACAGGCTTTTGCTGAAGGGGGGTAAATTTGCAGCTAGATTCTTATCTGGCCGTGGCTACAGGGATCACACAACTCCCTTTTTGCAACAGCTCCACTGATTGCCGGTCTGTTTCTGGGCTCAGTTCAAAGTGCTGGTTATGACCTACAAAGCCTTATATGACTCAGGGCTTATCTACATGGGCAATTTACCCCATTGTGCCCCCATCTTGCAGTCCAGATGGAGCAGGGCCATTTTGTCCCCAGGCAGTCCTCATGACCCTTGGGGCAAAGACGAGGCTAAGACAGGGTAGGGTCCAATAAAACATTTAAAATCTCTCTCTCTCTCTGGCTTTTCTTCGCAAATGAAGATTCAGGAAGGACTCATCCTGCGCTTTCTGCAAGCACGCTGATGACTGAAAAGGCCAATCTGAGATAAACAAGTCCGGTTGCAGAAAGCACAGCAGAAGGTCTCCTTGGGTGATGTTACTGGGTTGTGATTCTTTCTGCACTGTCATTTCTCTTCAAAACTTGTTCGGAGTGAGTTCTCAAATAAGGCTGCAGCATTGTGGATAGTGCGTCTCCATGCCTCCCAATGTGAGGCCAGGGTGGACCATTGTTGGTGATCAATTTGGCCGAGCCTGAGATGTTGTTTCAGGGAGTCCTTGTATCGCTTTTTTGGAGCGCCCCTCTTACGCTGACCCGTGGCAAGTTCACCGTAGAGTACTATTTTTGGGAGGTGATGGTTCTCCATCCTAGAAATGTGCCCTGCCCAGCGCAGCTGTGTTCTCAATATCATGGCCTCAATGCTGGTGATCCCTGCTTGCTCAAGGACAGCAACATTTAAAATAAGATCCAGGAAAAACCACTCCCACCAGCAAAAAATGGATTGATCCCTGTGGACCGCAGGAACCCATTCCAGCCCATCGCTTCAGCTGCTGTTGTTCTCCTGAAAGGCAGGAAGCAGGCCCACAGCATGTGATCAAGGCTGGTCACATGCAGGAGGCCTTGGTCACATGTTGCGGTCTACCTTCCTGGCTTCAGAGGGAGCGAGGGAGACTGAGGCAGAGGCTGCAGTGATGGGCTGGTGTGCCCACCTGGACTTCTTCCCATTCTGTGCAGGTAATGGGGGAGGAACGGGCCTGATTCATGGGCATGATATACTGGCGGAGAGCTGCCGTATCCTGGGCCATGTAGATGAGCCCTCAGTTCCAGTTTATCTGAAGCACCACCTCTCCCTGTATGAGCCTGTGTGTCTCTTGAGATCTTTTGGGGAGACTCTTATTTATTTATTTTATTTATTTATTAGTTTTATATCCTGCCTTTCTCCCAAGATGGGATCCAAGGCAGCTTATAATCATTTAAAAAAACAGCTAAAACATCACAAGTTACAAAAGTTAAAAAGGAATTAAATTAAATTACCATTGTTAAAATATATAAAAGCATAAGAATACAACAATAAAAACAGCACACTGATTAAAATGTATGTTTCAAATGCCTGCCTAAATAAAAACATCTTCAACTCCTGATGAAAAGAGAGCAGGGAAGTGGCCAACTAGACCTCACATAGAAGGGAGTTCCACAGTCTGGGAGCAGCCACAGAGAAGGCTCTCTCCTGAGTCCTCACCAACCGTGCCTGTGAAGGTATTGGGACTGAGAGAAAGCCCTCCCCTGCTGATCTTAACTTTTGGGCCAGCTTGTACAGGGAAATATGATCTTTCAGATAGTCTGGACCCAAGCTATTTAGGTCTTTAAAGGTCAAAACCATCACTTTGAATTCTGCCCGGAAATGGACTGGACCCACTGAAGTTTCCCAATAGATTTTCCTTGGGTTTTTTTTCCAGGTGGTAAGGCCGTGTTCTGGAATATTTTCTTTCTGACGTTTCGCCTGCATCTGTGGCTGGCATCTTCAGAGAATGGTTGGGTAGGTGTGTGTGTTGAGTTTATATGCTGTGAACTCCTGTTGGGGAGTATATGTAAATTTGTGTAATTGAATGTTTAGTTTCTGGGTATAGAAATGCAAGGCTCGTTAATGTCTGTTTGGCCAATGGTTGGTTGATAGGCCCAGCAGTTGATAGGTCCAGAATTCGCAGCAGTTTCCCAATAGTTTCCAAAGGCAGCCCCATGTAGAGTTAATTACAATAGTCCAAATGGGATGTAATCAAGGCATGTGTCACCGTAACCAGATCTGAGTTGTCAAGGAACAGGTGCAGCTGGCCCACTAGTTTTAACTGTGCAAATGCACTCCTGGTCACAGCTGAAACCAGAGCATCCCAGGCTCAGATCTGAGTCCAGAACTCTACTCTCTGTGTAACCATACTCACAGGTATACCTGGGGGGAATGTGTGAGAAGGCCTTCTCAGTGGCTACTCCCAGGCTCTCAAACTTTTTTCCCTAGAAACATTAGACTAGTGCCCTCCTTGCTACCCTTTTATAAGTGGGTGAAGGTCTTTTTGTTTTGGCAGGCCTTTGAGGGCTGATTGCTCATGGGTATTTCATTTGAGGTGTTGTCTCATATCTGTTGTTCACCACAGCCTTGTGTGCTGGTGGGAGGGGGCTGGGAGCCTCCTCATCGATTCACAGCTGAACAGACTCCTTCTCCTGATGCAGCTGCTGGCTGTTAAGGTGGGCTTGGAAGGGTCAGGAGATATTAGTAATGCATATGTAACTAAGTAGCTGATGTAGAATATCAGTAAATAATCATAATCATAATTGTAGATTAAACTAAACATACCACACAGTAACTTTTGGGACTATGATTCTATGAATCCAACATTAGGTTCCCACAGTGTGAGTAGACATGGTCCTTCCACTCCCATTACGTACTTGAGGGATTTTAAAGCCCATTGGCATTTTTCAGCTAACTGTATTTCCTTCTTGTTAACCATCTGGTTACCTGAGCTTCCAGCTCATGAATCATGGCATTGTCCAAATAGACAGGTTAATATCGACACTCCCCTTAAGTGTACCTTAAGATGTGGAATTTTAGGATATTTTGGAATGGGAGAATTAGCAGGTGGCTTTATAATATGTCTTTCTATTTCTTGATGTAAGTGGAATAGTTTACACAGTGATTCTTCCCTTGGGCCTCCCCACATAGACTTTTCTATGCCTTCTCTTCCATATTTTCTGTTGAGGAATTTGTACACTTCAGTGCATTCACATACATTTCAATACATTTCACATACATCTTAGAGTATGCACATAATCAGAGTGTAAAATTCTATCTGGGAGCTATAGACAAAAAAGTAGTGTGCCCAAGCTCTTGGATAAAAAAAGATAAAAAAAAAAATACAGTAAAATCAGCAAGGCCAGGGTGCATTTTTAAAGTGATTATATTCTGTGTGAGTTTTTCCCTCTTTTGTATTCCTAGGTGACAGTCTTGACTAAATGAGATCAAAAAGTACTGGGCTTCCAAGAGCATTAAAGACTTAGGTGTGTGTTAAATGGGATCATTGTCAGCATGGATATGGCCTGGATGAAACTGTTGCCCACACCCAACCTGGGCTGCTTCAACTGCTTTCTAAGGTATAACAGAATTCTTATTATACTACTACTCCAGCACTGAATCCTAACCATTGGACTATACAGAAATCAGTTACAGTGTGCCTTCAAGTTGTTTCCAATTTATGGCAATCCTGAAATGAACCTATCATGGGGTTTTCTTAGGAAGATTTATTCAGAGGGGGGTTTGCCTTTGCCTTCCTCTGAGGCTGAGAGAGTATGACTTGCCCAAGGTCACTCAGTGAGTTTCCATGGCTGAGTGAGGGGCCGAACCCTGGTTTCCAAAGTCATAGTCCAATACTCAAACCACCACACTGGCTCCACCAGAAAGCAGTGCACAATGCAATTATTTTGCATTTACAATGAAATCTCATATAGTTTAATGACTATCTCTTTCTTTATTTTTACTCCCATTTATATGCACAATTGATCTTTGGAATCAATACCCCTGTGGGCTAGGGACTTTGGCCTGCAAGGGGAGTCTGACTCTGTCTGCTTGAATGTTAATTGTTAGCTGATGAGGACTGTTTGGGAGTTTAACTTGCAACATTAGTTTCTGATTCCAAAATCTGGCTTGGCCTCAAAATCTATAGTGAGTGGCAAAGTAATTTCTCTGCAAGCCTCCCCCAAATCAAGTGACATTAATCACATTAGGTCTCTTCTTGTTTTGCATCTCCAAATCTTGGTCTTCTTCAAAGAGCTGATTGGGAGTTGCAGGTTGAAGCTCAGGCTGTTAGGTTGAGGATCAGATACAGGAGGACTGATCATCTGGGTTTATCTACATGGGAAATTTACCCCACCTTTCCCCATTCTTGGAGCCCTGCAGTCCTGGTGACACAATTACATAGTAAGGCCTCAGCTATTTATCAACAGTTATGTAGTCAGGCCTCAGGCACACATGCATGCAGTTATATAGGTAGGCTTCCTGTATGTATATATATATACAGTATATATATATATATATATACATATACACAATGCATCTGATGACAAGAACAGGCAGTGATCCAGCTGTCCAATTAGACAAAGCAAGAGTTTGGAAAAGTTACTATTTGGGACAATAGTAAAGTAACTTTTCCAAACTCTGGTCAGGGCACTTTTTTAAACTGATCAAACCATTTCTTTATGTATCAGTCAAACCTATTGGTTGATTTGCTGCAGTCCTGTGCATGTCTACTCAGAAGTAAACTCCCTTGGGTTCAGTGGGATTTATTCTCAAAAAGTGGGTATAGGAGCAAAGTAGCCTAATTGTGCAAACCTATACATGTCTACTCAGATGCAAGCCCCATTGAATTCAATGGGGCATACTCCTGATCTAACCAAGGAGATTTTCAGACCGCATTTTACTGTGGCTCATGCGGGAGGAGCTTCTGGGAGAGGGACGGCAGTCTTGCGTGGCAGAGGGTCGTTTTTGGACGCCGCCATCCCTCTCCTGAAACCATCCGTGTCACTTCCGTGAAGCTTCAGAAGCCTCAGCGCCATATTTTAATCATGGGCAACCTCCGTGATTAAAATATGGCTCTGCGGCTTCCAAAGCTTCACTGAAGTGACACGGATGGTTTCGGGAGAGGGACGGCGGTGTCCGAAAACGACCCTCTACCGCGCAAGACCGCCGTCCCTCTCCCGGAAGCTCCTCCCGCATGAGCCACGGTAAAACGCGGTCTGAAAATCTCCCAAGTTTGAGCAAATTTCAACTGCAACTATATAGCCACTTACTTGGGAGTAAGCATCACTGACTTCAGAGGGACTTAGTCTGATGTTTAATCCTATTTTAATAGTTTAATCCCTTTTTAATGTTCACTTTTTTGTATGTTTTAAGATGTATTTTTATTAAAAATTATAAGACACCTTTGAGTCCCAATTTTGGGAGAGAGTGGGGAGAGGAATAAACATGACAATAGCAGCAGCAGCAACAACAACAATATAGGATTGTACTGTTAGATTCTGTTGATTTCAGTGGGAACATCCAGTATCATCCATTGCAGATTTATAATCGGATGGTGATTATTATAATGCTCTGTCAGCGAAGCATCTTATTACTAGAGTTGTTGTAAGGGATGTTCTCACTGGAAGGGGAGATTTTTAGCTGATTCCCTTTCCCACTTATACCCCAGGAAAACCTGTTTCTGAGGACTAGGGAAAGAACAGTGTGTATGGGGAATAACAGTGGGAAGGTAACCAGTGAACATGGTTGCCACCTTCTCTATCTTCAGAGAAAGCCTCTGTTATATCAGAGTCCCTTTTATAGATTCACGAAGCATTCAATATCCAAGCCATTGCGCCTGCCTCCTTTTGTTTGCTTTGAAAATTATATGCTGTTCTGTGGTCCTTGGGAGAAGAATGGGCTTAGAAATGTTATAAATAGTAAATAACAATAATTTAGTGGAGGGATTTTGTGCTCACAGCTGTCATTTAGGGTCGCACTGAATGTTCTCTAATTTCAATATTTGCCCCCAAATTAGCCACATGCTGCCGAACAACTTAAATAGTCGATGGCAAAGCCGAGCTTCAAGCAGCTCTCAGAGTGGAGCCAAGCAAGGAACCAAACATTTTTGTTAAAAGTGGTGGGATTGGGATGGGGTTGGGAGGATCAATGCCAAGGTACAAAAGCCAGGAAATAAAGCTAAGAAGCCCAGCCAAAAAGTGCTCTGTTGCCAGAGTGTAATCTGCAGAGTTCAAGTGTACCTTTAATGGTTGCATAGAAGAGGGAATTCCAGCAGGCTTAGCTACCAGGTTGTGTGACAAGAAACACCTATGGAGATTCCCTCTTCTGTGGGCTTGTCTATATGGGGGGCGGGGGCGGGCGGGAAATGTGGACTGATTTGCACTAATGCCAATTCAAAGCAGGCTCTATTTGTCTTAACGGATTTTGGCAAGATCACAGGCATGAGAAGCTATCCACTTCCGCTGTTCCAATGGGCATGCCTGCAAATCAAGATGGTGGGCACGAGTGAATTACTCACAGTTTTTATTTACCTTGAGTTGCTGCCGCCAAACAGTATTTTTTTAAAAAAAAGCATATCTAAGGTGTGAAAGTGTGATATTCCGCCTAAATAAATAGAAAAAAAGGCTTTTTCATTGCCTCAGCACACAAGTGCTACATCAAAAATCCAACATGGAAGTTCTGGGCGCTTGTCTTGTTAGCAAGCTCCACCCCCTGTGCACATCCAACCAATCAGCTTTCCACTTCCACTCTTATCGGGAATGCGAATGAAAGTGAATTGGTTGTCCCAACGAGTGGGAATACATATTTCCCTCAGAGCTTTTTAAAAAACTTTGGGAAAAGCCACAAAGGCTCTTCCTGTGGAGTTTTTGGTGGATTTGTCTCCAAATACAGCATATTGATGCTGGATGCCATTTAGACAAATCATATTCTCCTCAAATTCTACGAGAAGTATTTTTGCCATTTAGACAACCCCTGTATAACCATTAAAGGTAGAGGATTCATCTCCAGTTTTTCAGTCTAGCAACCCTATCTGTTGACTCCTTTGCTCAACAAGGAAATATTTCATAGCTCTTCCTGTATAGCAAAGGAGGCTGGTCCAATGGCCAGATCATATGGGTAGAAATTGTTTACATTTTGGAAACACTTCACAGCCCAAAAATGTGTCCCAAAGTGGACTCTTCCTATGACTCCATATGTGATTCCCTTCCCCAAAGACATACATGACACTAGATGACATTCTCTTCTCATCAACAAAATAATGGGAGTTTTCCACTCCATCTCCAGTTGGAATGAGTGCTAGTGAGGACAAAGAAAAGGAAGGAACAGGACACAGAGGGTGCATCTACATTCTAGAAATAATGCAGTTTGACACCACCTACAGAATCCTGGGATATGTAGTTTTATGAAGCACCAGCACTCTTTGGCAGAGAAGACTAATGACCTTATAAAACTAGAAATCCTAAGATTCCATAGCAACTGCATTATTTCTACAGTGTAGATGCATCCTCAGAGAAGAACAGGCTCAAACCATATTTGCACAAGCATAGACATGTTTACTCAGTAGTAAGTCCTAGAGAGTTTAATAGGGCTTGTTCCCAGGGAGGTGGGGATTGTAGTCTTTGCAGTGATATGGAGTGGTGGTAAATTACTGAATCACACATGCTTTTCTGCACTCAGGGAAATTAACAGTAAGATGAAACTTTCATATGGGCCATCTTTATGAAACACCGCCATGGTGCAATGCAAGTCAGGCTGATGTAAAGGGAAGGGTTGACATTCAGTGGTAGAGTTAATGCTTTGCATGCAGAAATCTTTGCTGTTTCCCATTTAATGGTGAAGTTAGCAGGTAATGGGAAAAACTTCTGCCTGAGAGTCTGAAGAGCTCCTGGGAGTCAAAAGTGACAATACTGATTTAGATAGGTAGGTTGCTGCTGCTGCTGTGTGCCTTCAAGTTGTTTCTGACTTATGGTGGCCCTAAAGCACGCCTATCACAGGGTTTCTTGGCAATATCTGTTCAGAGGGGGTTTGCCTTTGCCTTCCTCTGAGTCCGAGAGAGTGTGAGTTGCCCAAGGCCACCCAGTGGGTTTCTGTGGCTGAGCAGAGATTTGAACCCTGCACTCCAGAGCCATGGTTCAAACCATTATACCATGCTGGCTCTCAAGCAGATAATTAGACAAGGTATAAGGTGCCTCCCAGTGTTCCTATGGCTGCTTAGGAGTCATCACTCCCAACCCCACCACCACCAAAATTAAGCTGGTCTTAGGAAGCACTTTATGTGTTCAATATGTTTCTCCTGAGCAGAAACATAGACACCCACTTTCAAATTTCGCTTCAGGTGAAATTCAGTAGCCTCATTTATCTTGCATCTCCTTAGTTTTTGTCCATTGGGTATAAGGCAAAAGTAGTAAAACTACCACCAGCTGGAAAAGGAGTAGGGTTGTGTTGCTGCTGATTCTGCTTCTTCTCTTCCTCCTCCTCCTCATCAACCTGCATCAATATTTTTGGTGGGCAGGGCATGTGCATCCACCCCCCCTGCACTACCTTTACTTTGGTCCCTCCATCGTCATGGGCATGTTTTTTAGGAACATGGGAGAAGGTACTCCAAGGCTCTGAAACTCCCTTCCTAGAGAAGCTTGATTGGCTCCCTTCTTGCTATCTTTTTGTCAGGAGCTGAAGACTTTTTTTTTTTTAAAAAAATATATTATTTCAACAGGCTTTGGGTAACTCAGGCCTTGTCTAGATATGCAATATACCCTGTCTTGCCCCGGTCTCAGAGCCCTGCAGCCCTGATGACCCCTGGGGCTGAGATGAGGCTGAGTGTGGTGGAGTCTCCTTCTTTGGAGTTTTTTAAAGAAAGGTTGGTTGGCCATCTGTCTGGAGTACTTTGATTGGGTATTCCTGCAGGGCAGGGAGTTGGACTAGATGGCCCTTGTGGTCTTTTCCAACTCTATGATTCTATTAAGGTGGGAAGGACTCCTGAAACATGTGACCAAGGCTGGTCACATGCAGGGGGGGCTTTGTCACATGTTGCAGCCCCCATTCCTGCTTTCTGAGACAGCAAGGGAAATTGTGCCGGCAGTGAGCAGGCATATCTTGGCTCATCTGGATGAGCCCTGAGTGTTTTAAAGAGCCCTTTCACACTATACAGTTATAGCATCATGATTCCACTTTACCTGCCATAGCAACATCCTATTGGATCCTGGGGGTTGTGGTTTGGTGGGGGATCAGAGCTCCCCCTCCCTAAACATCTAATCCCAGGATTCAATAGGTAGAACCATGAGAATAAAGTGGTATCCTAGCACTAGAATTGTGAAGCATGAAAGTGGAAATGGCTTTTCTTAGAGTATGTTACACCCTTTGTTTTTGAATGGACACTTTCTATAGACAGTTTAATGCCATTTCAAGCATAACTTTTTGCATTTTTAATCTATAAGCATATTTTACTTGCATTTCTTTTAATCTTGTAAGTTACCTTGAGTCCCAGCTTTGGGAAAAAAGTAGGCTATCAGTACAGTGATACAGTACAAGCAATACCCTGTGAAATCTCATTATTCCTATTGATCTCTGTCTCTGTCTTGTCATTTTCTGTATTAACAATCACATTAATATCTTAGATACTTCACCAAACTGGAAATCTTCAAATTTAACTTTGGTATGTTACTTTAAAGTGGGAACTGTACTTAAAAGTATTCTCAAAGTCTCGAATATTTGAGTTTTGCCTACACTGCCCCCTAGTGGCATTCAGAAAAATGTGTTTTTATATTA
The DNA here is from genome assembly GCA_030847615.1 of Gambelia wislizenii. Taxonomy (NCBI): domain Eukaryota; kingdom Metazoa; phylum Chordata; class Lepidosauria; order Squamata; family Crotaphytidae; genus Gambelia; species Gambelia wislizenii. The sequence continues at coordinate 429,091,256 of JAUMIR010000002.1, read as the reverse complement.
TGCCATATTCACCAACACATGCTGTGAGCGTTCCGGGATGAAAAGTCACATTAGGATAAGCAGCTGTCCAAGCTGAAATCTTGCCTGCTGTTTTCATTGGCGTCTTTGCTTGCTGATCCAGCTACATCTTATTACTGACTCCAAATGGTGTGTTTCTTCTCTAAGGAGTTCATTTTTCTGGAAGAGAAAACCAACCTGAAATTAGGATGGGGAGAAAAGTGATACTAAAGTTTGAAAACTGCAATTTGGCCATTGCAAACCCATTATTTTGAGTGTGCACCATTGAGCCTGATCTGGTCACAAAAAGGAGAGGCAGGGAATTGAGAGATAGAAAGAGCAAGAGAGAAGGAAGCATGAAGGTTTTACATCTGACATTAAACACTCACTGGGCCTATGATAATTGGAGAGAAAATTGAATTTCATTGTTCTGCTTATACACTGAGTGGACATTACCTTAATAATGTTATATTCCCCTTCTGGTCAGTTAAGCAAGATGGCTGGGAAAATGCCGGTGTCTGGAGTGAAACTAAAGATCTTTCAAATGGTGCTGAAATGGTGCTATGGATTTAAGCCAGAAGTCTTTTATGCCAAGCACCAGTTTGATGTCCCTATGGTACTGGAACCAATTAGATGGAAGGTCACTTAAATCAGGATACACACTTCCTTGGCCATGGTCATTTTGATGAGAATGAAGTTATTTCAGATGGTCGATCCTATGTTACCCACCACTATATAATCTCAAGATCTGCTGGAATACCCCCCAAACTTCCATAAAGACCTGACCTACCATTAAGCAGAGGGAGATAACTGTCTTAGGTGGTAGATACTGCAAGCAGGGAGCATAAATATTCGCTCAGCTTTTTCTCCTCTATTAATGAGCTCTTCTCCTCTGTATATGAGACACAGTTTATTTAGTCCAGCACAAGCAATTTAGACCAAAGACCTGCCTATCTAGTGGAACAGGTATGCTTCCCCACCCCATCTCTTTAGACTGAAGAACTGAATGTTCTTTGCTATTTGTCAGCTAACTGGTATCTCATACCCTCCAACTATCCCAATTTGGCAGAGACTTTCTTCCAGCCATCCCACTTTCTCAGATGTTTTAAAAGTATCCCAGTATCTCTCTCTCCTATTTCTTTTACCCTTTGTCCTCAGCTTACTTCAATTGCAAAGTGAATTCAAAGTGCAAAATTAGCAGGGGAAGAGGAAAGGAGGGGGCAGAATCTTTTCCTTCCCTGTAGACTCATGAAAAGCAAACTGCTTCGTCTAGCTTGTGTGTTCTTCCTCATTAATACCTCTTGCCATCTTGACCACACATGTCCCAGTTTTCATCTGTGTACTGTTGGTGGGTATGGTGTATGTTTGGAGATCCCTCTTGTCACTTTCAGGTTGTTGGGCTCCCACCTCACAACCAACGGTATAGTTCAAACAGTTAGACTTAGCACCAACACTTCACTTAAGTACTCTTAAATATGGGACTCTCAGGATTTTTATATGGAAGAATGAGCCTTCTAGTTCTTTTTAAGACTATTTTATTAAAATGGACCAAATAGTTAATATGCATATACATACTTGCCTTAGGGAGGAATATAGACATTTTTTTTCATCTAGGCACAAAGCTTATCATTTGTTTCACATTACAGTATATGTAAGGAAGTGCATATCTTACATTCTTAGCAAATATTCAGTAAGAAGCAGCTATATACTTAAGCCTTCATAAGGAATTAACTTTTATGTCTTCTCTGTGTTAAACTCTCAGGCATTGCAATTCATTGCAGCATCCAGCATTTTGTTTCTACTGTGGCCAACCAGAAAGGGCTAAAGGCAACAGCACTCTTATGGTCATGTCGCATAGCAACTGATGTTCAGAGGAATGACCCACATTGAGTCCCAATTTTGAGAAAGAGGTGGAGTATAATAATTGCTGAAGGTAACTGTCATGTACAGCATTTCATTGCTATTAAAGGCAACTTAACACAAACACCAAGGTCACGTGTCTGTGCCATTAGGCTCTGTTGCTAGACTTTGAGAAGCTGCTTGAGAGTTCTAGGTGCTAATACCAGGTAGGGTTGAGCCAAAATATTTTGCTGATTGAGGCAAAGAAAAGATGGCACCCTATCCTCTCCCACTGCATTTACTAAAGCCAACTGGATTGGCAGTTCAGTCTTACTTCAAGATCAGTGATGGGAGAGCTTCTTTCACCTCACCTGAGTGCGTTGGCCATATCTTGACAGCATTTCTGCATGCATATGGGGCTGTGATCTCCCATGTATGCTACTACAGAAACTCTGAGTGTGATCTACCGGGGTAGATTTTATCAAAAATACATTGTGGCCACCATGTTGTACACACTTTCTTGAAAGCCAGCCCTGTTGGACACAGTAGGAATTCTTTCTGAGGAAAACATACATAAGCTGTTGCGGATATAACTTTGCAGATGTAATCTCAGAGCTACTATCAATCATCTTTGAGAATTCTTGGAGACCAGGAGAGGTCCCACCAGACTGGAGGAAGGCAAATATCGCCCTATCTTCAAAAAGGGCAAAAAAGAGGACCTGAGCAACTATTGACCAGTCAGCTTATCAGGAAAGGTTTTAGAACAGATCATTAAACAGTCAGTCCATAAGCACTTAGAAAGAAATGCTGTGATTGCTAAAAGCAACATGGGTTTCATAAAAACAAGTCATGACAAATTCATCTTTTTTGATAGAGTTTCAAGCTTAGTAGATCAGGGAAATTGCTGTGAACGTAGTATATATTGATTTCAATAAGTTTTTTTCCAAGGTTCACCCAAGATATTCTTGCAGGTGAAATGTTAGCTAGACAATGCTACTTTTAGGCATATTTATAACTGGTTGACAAGTCAAACCCAGAGAGTGCTCACAAATGGTTGATCTTTACCCTAGAGAGAAGTGACTAGTGAGGTGCCTCAGCATTCTGTCCTGGAGCCTGGTGTTGTTCAAAATTTTTTATAAATATCTTGGATAGAATCATAGAATTGTAGAGTTGGAAGAGACCACGAGGGCCATCCAGTCCAACCCCCCTGACAGATGGCCATCCAGCCTCTGTTTAAAGACCTCCAAGGAAGGAGACCCCACCATGCTCTGAGGGAGTGTGTTCCACTGCCAACCAGCTCTTACTGTCAAAAGGTTCCTCCTAATGTTGAGGTGGAATCTCTGTTCCTGGAGCATGCATCCATTGCTCCGTGTTCCAGTCTCTGGAGCAGCAGAAAACAAGCCTGCTCCATCCTCAATGTGATACCCCTTCAAATACTTAAACAGGGCTATCATATCGCCTCTTAACCGTCTTTTTTCCAGGCTAAACATACCCAGCTCCCTAAGTCTCTCCTCATAAGGCATCGTTTCCAGACCTTTCACCATTTTAGTTGCCCTTCTCAGAAGGCATGTTTATCAAATTTGCAATTGACATCAAATTAGAAGGGTAGCTAATGCAGCAGAGGACAGGATCAGAATTCAAAATGGCCATGACAGATTGGAGAACTGTGCCAAAATTAACAAAATGAATTTCAACAGGATGAATGTAAGGTACTACATTTAAGCAGGAAAAATAAAATGCCCAAATATAGGATGGGTGAAACATGCTTTGAAGGCAGTACATGTGAAAAAGATCTAGGAGGTTTAATGGTCCACAAACTAAACATGAGCCAACAGAGTGATGTGGTGGCTTAAAAACCCAATCCAATTCTAGGCTGCATCAATGGGGTCAGGTGACATGATAGCCATCTTTAAGTATCTGAAGCAGTGTCTTGTAGAAGGTAGAGTGAGCTTGTTTTCTGTTGCCCCAGAGACTAGGACACAAACCAGTGGATTCAAATTACAAGAAAAGAGATTCCACCTAAACATTAGGAAGAACTTCTTTACCTAAAGAGCCATTTAACAGTGGAACAGACTGCTTGGAGGGGGGTGGACTCTCCTTCACTGGAGGCCTTTAAATAGAAGTTGGATGGCCTTCTCTTGGAGTTGCTTTGGCAGTGGATTCCTGCTGGGCAGGGGGTTGGATTAGGTGGCCCTTGCAGTACCTTCCAGCTCTATAATTCCATGACTCTATGAATAGCTTATCTGTGGCCTGCAAGTTAATGGGCAACAAAGAAGATAAAAGATCTAAAGCACACAGCAGCAAGCCAAAGTATGAAGCTAAGGAGTAACCCAGAGGCAGCTAACAAACAGCCAACTGGGGTTCAGAATGAAACAGCTCATCCTCAGCAATAACATTCACAAGAGGAGGAGGAGATGAGAACTGTTTTCAGACAAGGTGCCATGGCTTCCCCATCACAGAGTGAAAAAACTCTTGTGAGGATGGTAAGGGAGGTGGCAGACTTGGGGGCACAACCAAGGCCACAAGGGGTTGGGAAAACCCAGTACAAATAACTAGGATTCAGTGGTCCAGATGGGGCCTTGGGGCCCAACTATGTGGTTTATACCTTTGTCTTTCTTGGTAGTATCATTATTTGTTCATTGTTTTTTGATACCCATTATAAAATTGCTGAATTTAAAAGAAAATAATAATGATATACAGTATCTCTGTATTACAAAATACTAAAGATTTTTCGCTGGTCCATCCTTGATGCAAGAGAGAGTAGGACTGGGGCCTGGGTGAGTGAAATAAAGGCTCAGGTGAACAAAGGGATGCTGTTGCACCAGTGACAGGGAGGCAGGAAATGACAAGGGTGAGGAGATGATGCCCAGAGACACCACAGGTAAAATGCAACACCTCCAACAATGGTGGTGGAAGCTGGAAACAGAGACCTAGTGTAATCAGCCCAATGTGGCCTCAGCTGCTCAGAAGAGAAGGAAGAGGAGAAACAGCAGTGCCTTTTAACACCATGGCCTGGGGCCATCAGCTTTCCTGATTCTTCACCAACTCCACTGTGAGCAGCTCCTGAACATTTATACATGGGCAAAGCAGTGAATCGCTCCTCAATATCAGTATTTTTGTGGTATTGAGGAGTGTGCAAAACCAAGTCCTGCTGTAATCATAAGAATACAGCATGAGTGGGAAATCCTCTTTCCCCCATTGCCACTGAGAAAACATCCAGGTGACAAGATGAAAATGATCGACAGGACACTCTTTTTATGAACTGTTCCATATTGTTGGCAAGTTTTTATGTATGTTTCAGGGCTTATCTGTGTATTTAATTTTTTTAAAGTGTTTTTGGTGTTTTTACACGGACTCGCATCTTCTCACAAGAACTGCCAAGATCCTGCACCCCAGCTAACATGTAAGTAAGTAGACATTTATCTTAAAGGGGCATGCCTGGGCCAGTTAAAAGTCTTAATGAAAGGTAATGTGAAGACAAGTGTTACTGTCATGGGACCTTTCATCCTGTTCTTAAAATACAAGTGGTGGTTGTCTGATAATTTCAGTGATGATGCCACAATGATTCTGCCTTCCTTACTTGCATTATTACAGTGTTTTTAGACGCTGGTCTGATAATGTCCTATGTGTTCCCCCTCCCCACAAAGACTCGGGGGACCTTGAGGGAATGAGCAAACTTCTGGGAAGTGATATTTTTCCCCACCAGGGGTGAAACCCACTCTTGACATCCTTGTGAACAACACAGCAAAGACAAATGTCATCTTCCATATTGTTCCCAGGCAAGTGCCATAACAGCACTAAATGACATTGGGGAAAAAAGACACTTTAATTTTGGATTCTAAATTAGCCCCCTCCACACACTTTTAATTAACATAAAGAATATGAATACATTGATTCTGATCTCTGAGTTTGGTCTGAAACTAGACGAACCAATGATCAAAGGATACTACTTATATTTTTAGGGTCAAGACAAGCTTTGCATTTATTTTGAAAAAAAGCAAATGGAGTCATCATACTAACTAAACCTTATGCAGAGACATCAGTCTTCCTTGCAAGTTTAGCTTTTCTTCTTCATCATCACCATCATTAAAAGCAATTGGACTATATGTAATTCACCACCCATAAAACCAGAAATATTGGCTAAACTTCATGTCAACTCTATTCCTTTTGCCATTTAGAAAACAAATCTGTTCTTGTTTGGTTTGGTTGTACATATTCATGAAATTTTGCTGTGCCCCTTGGCCATCTTGAACAGTGCAAATAGTGGCTTTATTATTTCAATATGTCACTTGCAAATATGGTTTACATAGCATGTTGGGCCCTTTGGGGTGGGCACTTCAAGGCTGTTAATCTGGGGAAACACTCCATTATAGCTAAGACCTCCTGACCCTTGCTATTCCCATGAGCCTCTGGACACAAGCTTTATGGTCACCGATTTATTGTCTTTGTTTTCAAGGATGAGGTTTAAATGGGGAATGCAACAGTGACACCCTCAAGTAATCCTAGTTATGATTTGATAGGATCAGTGGATAGGGCCAATTTATAACCCAAACACTTCTCCCTGCAAGTGCGAATGTTAAAAAAAAATGAGAATTTAATTTCTTTAATTAAAAAATCCTACAACTTAACACAAGAAGAGCATTGTTGGGTCAGGCCAGAGGCCTATGGAGTAGAGTATGCTGTTTCTTCCAGTGACTGTTCAAGTGCTATGGGAAGTCCACAATCTGTGTGCATTGGCCACCTACCGGTATTGTCCCCATAACATCTGGTATTCAACAGCTATGATCCTAGATATGGTATCTGGCCATCATGACTTAGAAGCCACTGATAGCCTTCTCCCCCATGAATTAGTTTAACTCTCCTTTAAAGCTATCCAAGCTGGTAACCATTACCACATACAAGTGTGATAGGAAATTTCATAACTGTAATTATGAGCTATATGAAGAAGTACTTCATACTTAAAACATGGGGTCCTATTGGCATTGCCAGGTTTTCAAAATAGCAATAAGCAACAGTTGACATTCATTTTTTAAAAATTATTTTATTTAACACATAGAACTTAAGACATCTTGAGATCCCCCCACCAAACTAAAACCTGCTTAATTCCAGCATACATTCATACACACATTTACATTACATTAGCAAACAAATTACACAATAAATTACAATCCAATCCAATTACACATCATCACACATTACACAATCCAATCAAAAATTGCTGAGGCAAATGAACGCTGCTGCAAATTGGCATTAGTTTGCATCAATCCACATTTTATAGCCTTGTAGAGACAAGTCCCAGATCTTATCCACTGAAACCACCTTTCTTTCTGCCCTCAGAGGGGGAATACTGAGGTAGCCGATGGCCCCTGGGACACTGTCCCAGCGAACACAGGGTCCTGCCATCTATTTCTTCTCCCCACAGATGAAAAGTAGCAAACTTGAACAATCCTGGATTTTCTATTATCTCTGAGAAATATTTCAGCCTTTTCCTTCCTTCCTTTTTATTATTTCCCCCATACCCTAGCACAGTAGAGCACAGTATGGATATCCACTGCCACACTTACATATATAAAAATATTAAATTAAAATGACCTGAGGATTGGCCCACAATCCTAGGAGGAGGAAATACATATGTATGCAGAATATAAAATAACAGAGCAGCAGGAGGCAGAGGGAAAAGGAGAACAAACTCAAGAATTAAGAATTGCAAGGATAGCTAGGCCACAATCTAGCAAGGGTGAGGTATGAGCAGAGTTTGGAAAAGTTACCTTTCAGGACTACAGTCCCCAGCTGGCATGGATAAGCAGACTGGGGAATTCTGGAAGTTGTAGTCCAAACAGTAACATTTCCAAGGTCTGGGCTCAAAGGAGAGTCATAACTTTCATGTGACACAATTGTAACACTTTCATACCACTCTAACTGCTTTGGCTCCATTTTATGGAATGCTAGGATCTGTGGTTTAGGATTCACTGCCAAAGAACTCTAGTCCCTCCCCAAGCTATAAATCCAAGATTCCACACGATGTAATAGTGGTTAAAGTGGTATCAAAATGCTATAATCGTGTAGTGTGAAAGAGACCTAAGCCCTATTACACTGCTTGCTTATTCATCATTTGGGTATCACGTTACCCAATTTCAGCTGATTTCAGAAACTAAGAAGGGTTGGGTCTGTTAACACTTGGATGGGAGATCACTAGGGAATAACAACAATCTTCAAGTGGAGCCACAAAACAATCCTACTTAGAATCATAGAATCATAGAGTTGGAAGGGGCCTCATAGACATTCAAGTCCAATCCCCTGCTCAGTGAAGGATCTCCAGCTTTCCCAGCAGGCAGATGGACACCTTCTTTTTGAAGACTTCTGCAAAAGGAGACCCCACCACCTCCTTAGGCAATTGGTTCCATTGCCAAACAGCTCCTACTGTCAAGGAAATCTACTCTCCTTTAACTTCAGATCATTAGACCTGCTCCTAACCTCTGGAGCTGCAGAGAACAGGCTTGTCCTCTCCTCTCTGTGATAGCCCTAGCTTAGAAGCATTTCAGAGTACAATCATGTCACACACACCCAGGACCGGTTTAAGGCACCAGTGGCGTCAGCATCCGCAGGGGGCCCCATCATTGTGGGGGCCCCTGTAGTAACCCTCCTCCTGCAAAAACATTATTAGTAATAATCTGAATATCTTGTACTGTGAATAGTTTAGGCTGAGTTATATTACATTGACCTGAGATAAACATATGGGCCCCCCAAAATAAAGCATTGCAGGGGGGTCCAAAATTCCTTAAACCGGTCCTACACACACCATTCAGTTTTCTCTTCACCAAGTTGAACAAGCTCAGATCTTTTACCATAATGAGCTAGATAGTCTGAATTAGTACACGACAACCTCCTATGTTTCTTGTTTCAAGCATCTGTTCTCTCACAACAGCTCTACGAAGCAGTTTAGGTAGAAGATTGGCTTAAGGATTCCGGCAATGCAATTCAGATCATGCTTATATGGCCATGCTGTGTTCAAGAGGGCTTACTCCCTCTGTACAATGGCTCTATTCACATTGATTTTTGTGCTTCGCCTCAGGTGTTTGTTACTCAAGACTCTTTTGTAATGTCTATTCTCCTTTACGGGTCTGAAACATGGGTCACCTATCACCAACACTTATGACTCCTCGAACGCTTTCATCAGTGCTGTATACGCACAATCCTAAATATACATGGGACTGATTATGTGACTAATGTTGCTGTCCTTGAGCAAGCAGGGATCACCAGCATTGAGGCCATGATATTGACAACACAGCTGCACTGGGCAGGGCATGTTTCTAGGATGGAGGACCATCGCTTCCCAAAAATAGTACTCTACGGCTAAGCGCAAGATGGGCGCTCCAAAAAAGCGATACAAGGACTCCCTGAAAAAAACATCTCAGGCCCAGCCAAATTGATCACCAACAATGGTCCGCCTTGGCCTCACATCGGGAGGCATGGAGACACACTATCCACAATGCTGCAGCTTTATTTGAGAACTCACACCAAACAAGTCTTGAAGAGAAATGACAACGCAGAAAGAATCACAACCTGGAAACATCACCCAATGAGAGCTTCTGCTGTGCTTTCTGCAACTGGACTTGTTTATCTCAGATTGGCCTTTTTAGTCATCAGCACACTTGCAGAAAGCGCGGGATGAATCCTTCCTGAATCTTCGTTTGAGAAGAAAAGCCAGAGAGACTCCCTCTGTAAAAATACACAGGATCACAACTCAGTCATTTGTTAGTTTTCAGTTAGTTTATTACCTAAGGTCTTTATTTTTTAAAAATAACGTAAGCTAAATGGCTAATATAAAAATATAATGTGAATCAAACATACTATTTTTTTATTTCTGTGAAGGCTGTACTGCTTTAGCCTTCATTCTTTAATGAATTAATTACACTGAGACAATTTGTCTGCCACAATAATTAAAAAAAGAAAGAGCAAATGTTAGAACAGAGGTGCAGAGGATTTTAAAACTTCAACAACTAGCAAAATTAAATCAGCAACCAGTAGATCATTCAGTAAGAACCAGCTGGATTTTTTTTTAAAGTTTGCTGTTGTTATCTGCTCTCAAGTCAACTTTGACTCATGGTGACCCCATGAATGAGACACCTCCAAGACCTCCTGTCCTCAACCACTCTGCTCAGGTCCTGCAGGATCAGGGCCATGGCCTCCTGGATTGAGTCTATCCATCTAATGTGCAGCCTTCCTCTTTTTCTACTACCCTCTACCTTTCCTAGCATTATTGTCTTTTCAAGTGAGTCATACCTTCTCATGATAAAAGTATGACAGTCCTTAGTCATCTTGGCTTCCAGGGAGAGCTCAGGCTTGATTTGTCCTAGGACCCATTTATTGGTCTTTTTGGCAGTCCACAGTATCTGTATGTAGCACTCTTCTCCAGCACCATATCTCAAATGAATTGATTTTCTTTCTATCAGCATTCTTCACTGTCCAGCTCTCACTTCTGTACACGGTTATGGGAAATATGATGGCTTGGACAATCCTAACTTTAGTGTTCAGTTTTATATCTTTGCACTTTAGGAATTTGTCTTGTTCTTTCATAGCTGCCCTTCCCATTCCCAGTATTCTTCTGATTTCTTAGTTTATTTTCAATCTTAAATCCTGATTTAATCTTTAGGTTTTTTTATTAAAGGCATTTTTTTTAGTTAAGATTGTTGTTTTTTCTCTGTTTATTTTAAATCCAGAAAAGTCCCCAAATTCTTTTAATAAGTTCATCAAATCTTCAATATGATTTATTGGATTTTCCAGAAATAATACTGTATTGTCTGCAAAGGCCTTAACTTATAGGAGGGAGTATCCCTTAATTTTAACACCTGGGATATTCTTGTTTGACCTGATGTTCCTGTTGAGGATTTCTAGAACCAGAATGAATAATAAAGGCAAAAGTTTACTGAAATAGTTTCTGACTTTTCACCATTTATAATAATTTGTGCATGTTGATTTTGGAATATATGTTTGATTCCGTTGATGAATTTGTTGCCCATTTTCAATTTCTTCATAATCTAGATCATAATGAGAAGAAGACGGCAATGATTTTCTTCTGATTTCTTGACAGCAATCTCCCTTCTAATCAATGATTGATCCTAGGTATGGGAAATCTCTAACTATTTCAATTTCCTTGTTGTCTGTATTGAATTTATGTAGATCCTTTCTGGTCATTATTTTTGTTTTCTTGATGTTCAGCAGTATGCCTGCCTTAGCACTTCCTGCTTTTACTATCTTTAGTAATTGTTCCAAGTCTTCAGAGATTACCAAATGCAGCAAAAACCATGTCAGAAGATCACGACAAGAACAGGAATAGGGGATATTATCAGATGACATTGTCCTTCAGTGTCTTGGGGATGTAGCGCAGGTGTGAGCATGGCGTCCTTTTTTATTGGTGGCTTGTGCCCGTCAATGAAAAAGTGAAGCCTCATCCGCAGCAGCGCTACAACTGAGGACACGGGTGTCTGATAATGTCACCCTTTCTGTTCTCGTAGCATTCTTCTGATGTGGTTGGACATGTATTTTTTTGCTGCATTTCCCCGTGTCTGATCATCTCTTTTGTTGTTTTCTGCTAGTAGTATGGTATCGTCTGCATAAAAAAAAGTATGTAGTCTTTATCAAGGATCTATAAATGTGAGAAGAACTTCATGGTTAACAGTTTCTCTGTGCTAGCTGTCATTTCCATCCCACAAGGACACTGTGTCTGAAGCATTGTGGGAGAAAGAAAATGGTGGCTAGGCTGTCATGAAGGGACTTCTGCTGGCTATAATCACCACTGTCTGCAGCGATGGCTAAATGGAGTAAAAAAAGATTTGACACTACCGACACTACTTACTCTTGGTACTAGTAAGCTTCACAATGAACCTATTTATGATTTATACCATGCAGCAAAACCCAGCAAAATTGGATTAATTTGCTTTCCCAACTTGCAAGAATGGCCAAAATTTTGGTTTTGGTAACTTTTCTCCAACCCCTGACTGGATTGCATCCTCAGTCTACCTGCCTCAGATCTATGTGTGTGTGAGAGAGCAAGAGACTATACCATGGTAGCAAGCCATTTGCTGTTGCTCTTCAATGTCATAAATTTTGACTTATAGTGACCCTAAGAATGAGAGATCTCCAACAGCCCTGGTCATCAACTACCTAAGTCACTCAGAGCCGTGGCCTTCTTGATTGAGTCTATCCAACTGTAATGTAGTCTCCCTCTTTTCTTACTGCCTTCCACTTTAACTAGCATTATACTTTATTTCCAAGAAAGTCACGTCATCTCATGATATGTCCAAAGTATGACAGCCTCAGTTTAGTCATCTTTGCTTCTAGTGAGAACTCAGGCTTGATTTGCTCTAAGACTTTTTTTGCAGCAGTATCCATCGGACTCTTATTCTGCACCACATTTCAAACGAGTTGATTTTCGTGCTCTCTGCTTTCTTCACTGCTCACCTTTCACAACTGTACATAGAAATCAAGTAGCGAGCCATACATCTTTACTTTTTGCTTGCTAAACTTGGAGTGACCCAACAAGTGACTGTAGGGGAGTTCCCTAGGACACAAGCTTGCAGGACTACAAAGACAATCACAAGGTTAATTAGCATTTTTCTGGCCATGTTGCCACACACCTGTTGAGGCTATATCTATAGATGAACATCTGCTAAGGCTGGGAAGGCGTATGTAACTTTGTATGAATGGCCAGTATTCTACATCAGCAACTTAGTAAAGTATTCTTAAGTATTCTTAATGAAATATGCTTAACTAAATGTTCTTAAGTATTATTAATTAAGTAATGTCTCCTAGCCCAAACACCCCCAAACCTAATGGAAACTCATGCTCCAATCTGGCAAACTGGACCTCCTTTCCCCCACGCAGCTGATGTGTGGTAAAGTAGGTTGAGGAAGGAGTTATGATTGTGGCAATATTCTCACAATCGTGACTAAGTGGCAATCACAAATATGCTGTGTCAGTAGGGCTGGTGTCACTCCTCCCCCTCAACAGTGTCACCTGGTGCAGTTCAGCCTCTCTGCACCCCCTATTGCTGCCACTGCAAATATGAAACAGTTATGGATGAGTACATCTAGGTAACTGTTCCAAAGATATAACTAAATTGTTCCATATTCATGATTGCTACTTTGGTTGCTGCCACAATGCAGAAATAATGTTGTTTGACACTGCTTTAACTGCCATGGCTCATTGCTATGGAATTCTGGGATTTGTAGTTTTGTGAGCCATTTAGCCTTGTTTCCTACCCTGATAGCCCCCATCTTGGAATATCTAATAATTGGCTATATTTAATAATTTGGCTTAGAGTGGCCATCTGCATGGTGGTAGGTATACTAGGGACCCCCAAATGCCAAGGTGGGTTCATGCAAAACCAAGGGAAGGGCCTTTGGAAATTCCCCAAACAAAAACAAAGTTCAGCATTTAACACCTGGGGGTGAGTCATTCATCAGTCCACTCAATGATAGCAAGAGAACTTAATGCTTGTTAAATGGGTCCTTCCTCTCCTAATCCCCTCCAAACAAACGACTTTGCCTGTTCCTATTCAATTCTAAAAGCATCAACCATTAGCAATCATTAACTCTTCTGGAGTAACCTTTGTTTTGACCTGGGAACCTCCATGAACCATTGTATTTACCTCAAACTCCCATCCCTTTAGGGGAAATATTTCATATAAATACCACCCTACAACACCACCAAATTGTCCAGAGTTCCTCTCCCTACATCCATGCTGCTGGTTTGCTGTGAGACCATCAGGATGCATTTCTGAGATCCCTCTATTGCATGAATCTCTGCTCCTTTGGGAGGTATCGTATCACCCAAGAACCCCGTTATTCTATCCCTCTATCCAAATATTTCCTACTATCTTTGATAGCCTTGTGTGAGTGTCTGAAGCCTGAGTGTTTGCATGAAAGCTGTTGATATTAATTTCCAATAAAGATAATTTAATTGTAACATTTGGCTTAGAATCTCCTCTTATTACCTGTAATCCTGCCATTGCCCAACCTCTTACATGCCAAACCGAGTTAGCTAAATTCCCCAATTTAATATTAGAACATCAGAGGGTCCCTATGGACCCCATACAATTCAGGTAACAGCCTTCTCTGTCAGAGAGCTCCAGTGTCACAACAAACTACAAATCCCAGGATTCCATAGGATGGAGCCATGATAGTTGAAGCGGTGTCAAACTGGATTATTTCTGCAGTGTGGCCGCAGCCTTAGTCAAAATTGTGACCATTACCATACCCCCCCCCCTGCTACTTTACATCAACTGCATGGGGAGAAGGAGGTCAATTCTGCTGGTGATAGAAGCATGAGTGAATTATGTTTCCATCAGGAGTTTTTTTCGGGGGGGTAGGGTGTGGAGAGATCAGGTCAGAAGAGGTTATTCACCTGCAATTGAACGGAATAAAGTTAATGTATGATGAAAACAGCTATAACTGATGATAATGTAAAGCATTTTCTCCACCATCACTTTCATTTGTAACTACTATCTTACATCGGCTCTTCGCCGATGATGCTGCCCTTGTTGCCCACACAGAAGCAGCTCTGCAGCGCCTAACATCCTGCTTTGCAACAGCTGCAGAGCTGTTTGGGCTAGAAGTCAACCTGAAGAAAACAGAAGTTCTTTACCAGCCTGCACCACAGGACGAACACCACCATCCCCACGTTGCCGTCGGCAAATCAGTGCTCAAGTCCGTTCAGCAGTTCACCTACCTGGGAAGCATCATCTCCTCAGATGCCAAGATTGACAAAGAGATCGATCACAGATTAGCAAAGGCATATAGTGCATTTGGAAGACTTCACAAAAGAGTCTGGAGCAATAAACACCTGAGGCAAAGCACAAAAATCAGTGTGTATAGAGCCATCGTACTGTCTATCCTCCTTTATGGATCTGAAACATGGGTCACCTATCGCCACCACCTACGACTCCTCGAGCGCTTTCATCAGCGCTGTCTATGCACAATCCTAAATATACACTGGACTGACTATGTGACAAATGTTGCTGTCCTTGAGCAAGCAGGGATCACCAGCATTGAGGCCTTGATATTGAGAACACAGCTGCGCTGGGCAGGGCACGTTTCTAGGATGGAGGACCATTGCCTCCCCAAAATACTACTCTACGGTGAACTCGCCACGGGTCAGCGTAAGAGGGGCGCTCCAAAAAAGCGATACAAAGACTCCCTGAAACAACATCTCAGGCTCGGCCAAATCGATCACCAACAGTGGTCCGCCCTGGCCTCACATCGGAAGGCATGGAGACGCACTATCCACAATGCTGCAGCCTTATTTGAGAACTCACAACGAACAAGTCTTGAAGAGAAACGACAACGCAGAAAGAATCACAACCCAAAAACATCACCCAAGGAGACCTTCTGCTGTGCTTTTTGCAACCGGACTTGTTTATCTCGGATTGGCCTTTTTAGTCATCAGCGTGCTTGCAGAAAGCGTGGGATGAGTCCTTCCTGAATCTTCGTTTGTGAAAAAAAGTCAGAGAGAGAGATTAAACAGACTAATACTGTCACAAACTCATACATCTTAAAGGTGTCATACACCAGTGGTTTACTTATGGATATTGTTGGATTATCCTTTATGAAGGTTGCTGAAACTACAATTGTGATACTTAATACAATTGTCTTATACAGGGTTAACATATGGCTTCCTTTTCCTGGATGTGTCCTCTTTTTTAGCGCTTAAATTTCTGTCCTGGGGCTTTTTAAAAAAAAATGTCTGGATTTTCTTACAGTGTCCTTCTCCCACTTCTGAAACTTGGAAGCGAGTAGCCTTTGTAAGGTCTTCTAATTATTGCAAATCTATGGGACAGAATGAAGAGCCACATGGATAATATTCTGTTGCTAGGGGTGACCAAGCTAATAGCATGTGAATTGAATGCCATTATTCTTTGCTGCTGGGACTCACAGAGAGAAGCAGAAGGGGGAAAGTAGAATGGTGGCAACAGTGGCTCTTGAAAGAAAGGAGCCACTGTGTGGTACGGAGTGGTTGTGGGTTTCTTCCTTCTCTGGAATAGCCAGATGTTTATCTCCTCACTTTCCCCTTCTGAAGACACTCCATCTATTGTCTCTTTTGCTGTCCATAGCTCTTGTTTCCCTAGCCCTAGGTAGTTTTACTTTTTGCCATGCTACCTCACAGGGTTGTTGTGGGAACCTGCAGGGCTGGAGTAGTGGATGAGCAGGTGTGAGGAATCTCAGGTTGTGTTGTGATACTGCTAGGCTAAATGCCCTAAGGCACCAGATCCCATCTGATATTGGAAGCTAAGCAGGCTAAGCCCTGGTTAGTACTTGGATGGGAGACTGCCAAAGAAGACCATGTGCTGTAGGCTACACACTCAATCAGATCAGTTGTTGGTATTACTACTATTGCTAAATAATAAAATAATAAAATAATAAATAATAAATAATCAGTTAAAATTGTTATTATTTTAAATACAATGAAGGTTAGGAATATTTCTGGCAGCAATTATTACACCTTATACAGTAGCTGTATTTAAACTGAGAGCCATCATAGCGACCAGTGGTTTTGAAGTACAGCGGGCCCTTGGCATCCACTGGGATTTGGTTCCAGGACCTCTGTGGATACCAAAATCCATGGGTGCTCACTCAAGTCCCATTATATACAATGGTGCAGTAAAACGGTGTCCCTTATATATAAAATGGTAACATCAAGGTTTGCTTTTTGGATTTAAAAAAATATTATGAAGCTGTGGATGGTGGAATCTGTGGATGTAGAATCCATGGATACAGAGGGCTGACTGTAGCCATTTGGTAAATATGTCCTCTTTCTTTGCTTTTAAAAATATGATAGCCCAACCTTATACAGATTTATCCACAAGACTGATGAGTCAGAGGGATATACTGGTTAAGATGCTGGAAAGGAAAAAGTAAGCCCAGGTTCAAATCCTCTCTTAGCCTTAGAGGGTGATCTTTACAGGGTTGTTGTGAGAAGAAAAGAGGAGGGGGAAGATGCATTAATGGCATGGTTCAAACATTAAGTATGGCAACAAAACATAAGCATTTTTGTGCTCTTATCATGCCTAGAATATAATGTATGCGATGGCATGATTTATGACATTTCCCTACCAATACTCTAATACTGATAGAAATACTCAGGCTTCATGTTTAGAGGAATAAGCTGTCATTGTAAAATCTGGCCTCTGGTTCCCCCCCCCCCACCTTTAACTTTATTCTCCTTATAGCACTTTGATCCTGCTTAACTGCCATGGTTACAGCCTATGGAACCCTGGGATTTGTAGCTCAGGGAGGCACTAGAGCTCTCTGGCAGAAAACTTGAAATATCTTATGAAAGTACGGTTCCCAGGATGCCATAGGATGGAACCATGGCATTTAAAGTGGAATCAAAGCACTATAGCTGTGTTGTATGAAAGGCCCACTGTTCTCTATCTTCGTCGCTGATGCAGATACTGTACTTGCTTGATTTTCCTTGGTTTTTTTTCTGGGCTGTGAGGCCGTGTTCTGGAATCGTTTCTTTCTGACGTTTCGCCTGCATCTGTGGCTGGCATTTTAAGAGAATGGTTGGGTAGGAGTGTGTCTGGGGTTTATATGCTGTGAAGCCCTGTAGGGGAGTATATGTAAATTTGTGTAATTGAATGGTTAGTTTCTGGGTATAGAAATGCAAGGCTAGTTAGTGTCTGATTGGCTAATGGTTGGTTGATGGGTCATTATCTGCTGGAACTCCCCCTGGCCCTGGGTGGAATTCTTTTGTAAGTGTTGAGTTTTAATTCTATTGTATTTCAAAACTCGGAGCCAGATTTTGTTTACTTTTAAGGTTTCTTCTTTCCTGTTGAAGTTGTCCAGGTGTTTGTGGATTTCAATAGCTTCTCTGTGCATTCTGACATGATAGTTGTTGGCCTGGTCCAGAATTTCTGTGTTCTTAAATAACATTTTGTGTCCAGGTTGGTTTATAACATGTTCTGCTACGGCTGATTTTTCTGGCTGGCCCAGTCTGCAGTCTCTCTCATGTTCCTTGATTCGTGTTTGCACACTGCGTTTTGTGGTCCCTATGTCATGTCAGAATGTATCATGTCAGAATGCACAGAGAAGCTATTGAAATGCACAAACACCTGTACAACTTCAACAGGAAGGAAGAAACCTTAAAAGTAAACAAAATCTGGCTCCCAGTTTTGAAATACAATAGAATTAAAACTCAACACTTACAAAAGAATTCCACCCAGGGCCAGGGGGAGTTCCAGCAGATAATGACCCATCAACCAACCATTAGCCAATCAGACACTAACTAGCCTTGCATTTCTATACCCAGAAACTAACCATTCAATTACACAAATTTACATATACTCCCCTACAGGGCTTCACAGCATATAAACCCCAGACACACTCCTACCCAACCATTCTCTTAAAATGCCAGCCACAGATGCAGGCGAAACGTCAGAAAGAAACTATTCCAGAACACAGCCTCTCAGCCTGAAAAAACCCAAGGAAAATCTATGGATGCTGGCCGTGAAAGCCTTTGACTTCACTTGCTTGATTTGTGAACTTTGTCCTCTCACTCAGATTGGCTAATTAGCTTTGATGTCACAGAATGTGCTGCCTTCTTAGACTATTATTTCAATTGCTGTTAATATTTCATACAGATTTGAGGCAGACTTGGGCTAGACTGTTCATGAAAGAACTATAAAATTATGTGTCTTAGATTCCCCCCCCCCCCGGTGAATCACTGATGGAAAAGCCCATAAGAACTTACAGGAAACGTGTGTGGCCTTTGTTTGCATTTCAACCCTATTCAAATGCCATTCTTAAACACAAAGTAGTTTTGTTGATTGTTTTTTCATGCAATTATCTTACCATTTGTCATGTACGCTAAATACATAGGTGAATGCTATTCTGTCTTCATCTTCATAATATTTTGTAGATGAGGAATATATTATTTACAGGAACTGGGTATCAATAGACCAATTCAAGTGAAATGTTTAATTTTGAGTTCCTATAGGATAATCTGAAAGGCAACTGTATTATTGATGAAGTAGGTGAGCAATTTTTTAAAAACTAAATCACAACTGGCCAGTCATTTCCATACACATATTTTCAACAGACTGCATCCTGGCAGGATCCAAAGCCTTCTTAAATAATACTTTCAGTTTTCAGATAATCAACATGATCATAAATCTTATTGACATTAAAGTTATTCTTTTTGCTAACAAGTATTTGTTCTCCTAAAATAACTGGTTGGTTACCAACTGCTTCAAAATCCCTCTTTTAGATCTTCTGCCTCTCTGTTATCCTGCCTTCCTTACAAAAACAAAACATCATGTGCCAGTGCATTTTTTTGAAGTTGTGTTGCTTTTGTTGTTAATTGCTGTGAAATTGACTGATTTATGGCAATCCTATAATGAGATTGAACTGCACTGTTATAGCACTATTATTCCACTCTAACTGCTATGGCTGCCTCCTGTGGAATCATGGAATTTGCAGTTCAGGGAGGGGCATTTAGCATTCTCAGCCAGAGAGCTCATAGGCTTCACTAAACTTCAAACTCCAGAATTCCACAGGAGGCAACCATAGCAGTTAAAGTGGAATAATAGTGCTATAACAGTGTAGTGTGATAAGGCTCTTCCAAGTGTTCCTGTTATCAACAGCCTTACTAAGGTTTTGCATTTTCAGGGCTTTGGTTTCTTTGATTGAGTTTATCTATTTGTAATGTGCTCTTCCTTTTTTCCTACTGCCTTCCACCTTACCAGGCATTATTGTCTTTTCTAATGAGTCAGGTCGTCACACGATATGTCCAAAGTATGATAGTCTCAGTTTAGTCATTTTGGCTTCTAGTGAGAGTTCAGATTTGATTTGCTCTAAGACCCATTCATTTGTCTTTTTAGCAGTCTGTGGTATCTGTAGAACTCTCTGCGAACACCATATTGCAAATAAATTGATTCTATTCCCATCAGGTTTCTTCATTGTCTGTATGTTATGCGCTTTCAAATAATTTCCAGCTTATGGCAACCCTAAGGCGAACCAATTACAGGATTTTCTTGGCAAGCTTTGTTAAGGGGAGTGGGTTTGGCCTTTGCTTTCCTCTGAGGCTGAGAGAATCTGACTTGCCTAAAGTCACCGAGTGGCTTTCCATGACTGAGTGGAGTAATGAACCCTGGCTTCCAGAGTCGTAGTCCAATGCTCAAAACAGTACACCACACTGGCTCTAGCACTGTCCATATAATAATTAGCAAAGTGATGTTAGCATCAGTTACAGCCTTACCACACTCTCAAGCAAAGTGGCAAAGCAGCAGGAACGCTCCACCTTTCCTGCTGCCTTATCGCATGACGTTGGCATTCTTTTGTTCCAGTCCCGTGGGGGACTGAGGTAAGATTGTGTCTTTTTGTTAACCAGAAAAATCCATCTGCAAATCCTTTACCTTGGCCCCCACAGAACAGGAACAAAAGAACACCAGAAGAATGCTGACACCATGTGGTAAGGCAACAGGAAAGACGGAACGTTCCTGCTGCTTTGCCACTTTCTTCGGAGTGTGGTAAGGGTCTTTAAAAAAGGAGGGAGAAATACCTAATGCAGTTCTCATTTCTCACTCTTCTTTGCAGCAAGCTATTGCATTAGTTTTCACAGGAGACTGATGCAGTTTTTGTCATTGGTTTCCATAGGAGACTGATACAGTTTTGCCCAATTTGCAATAGTGCATGGGACTATATTTTGGCTTGTTATTTAATTTTGGCTTGTTATTTAAGTATTATGCTTCAACAGACTCTTGGATCTCTAACAGAAGCTTGGATCAGTGCTCAAGCCACACTTACAAAATGACACCGAATCAGCCAGAGAGGTATGATATATGAGATTATCATGAGGCTTTAGTCTAAAACATGAGGCTTTAGTCTAGAATTACACAAAGGGATTAGCGAATTTGGTCAGTACTTATTGCACAGCATTGTCTGTATCCCGTTGCTGGCTTCCATTCCAGGCGTTTCTGTAGCGCACCTCTTCATTGATGGGGAAAACCCCTCAATGGTTCTCAACACTGCTGCCATGTCATTATTTTTCCTTCAAGCGATAAGTCCTTTCTGTTTGGCAGCGGCAACTTAGGGAGAATAAAAATGTGAGTAATTCACTCATACCTGCCATCTTGATTCACAGGTATGCCCATTTGAACAGCAAATGCAGATAGCTTCGCATAGCTTCAATCTTTCAAAAAAAATTATGGTGACAAATGGACGCTGCTGCAAACTGACATTACTACACACAAATCCACATTTTATTGCCTCATATAGAGAAGCCACCAATGTTATTTAACAAGCAGTGGTAGTAGTATACTGCTAAAGAACAAGACGACAACCACCACCACCACCACCAAGTTCTTAGATGAGAATTAGAGGAAGATGGGATGCATTGCAATTGTTGCCATTTCTCAGGGACCCATCTTTGCATTCTGGGTAATCTGTCCCTAATCAATTACTGTGTCCCCCCCCCCTTTTTTTTTTGAGAGCTGTTGGGATTCCAAACTGTTTTTTGGAATGTGAAAAACCATGCTCTAGAATTTCTGTTCTTCAAATTTTAGCAGTTCCTACAAGTATCTAGAAATGTAGGCTGAAATTATGTTGATTAGTCTCTACTAGAGTAGACCTACTGAATCACTAGTTGAATGGTGAGTCAACATATAGGTAAAACCAATTTAGTCAATGATTCTACTCTACTCTTGTCAGAACTAACAATCGACTTTAGGCCTACATTTCTGATACAGGGCTCTTCCAAATGGTGTGTGTGGGTGTGTGTATATCAGGTAGTTGCAGTATGTATTATACAGGCTGAGTCTCCCTTATCCAAAATGCTTGGGACTAGAGGTATTTTGGATTTTGGAATATTTCAGATTTTGGAATACATAATGGTCAGACCTCACCTAGAATACAGTTCTGGACACCACAATTCAAAAAAGATATTGACAAATTGGAACATGTCCAGAGAAGGGCAACTAAAATGGTGAAAGGTCTGGAAACCATGCCTTATGAGGAGAGACTTAGGGAGCTGGGTATGTTTAGCCTGGAAAAAAGACGGTTAAGAGGCGATATGATAGCCCTGTTTAAGTATTTGAAGGGGTGTCACGTTGAGGATGGCGCAGGCTTGTTTTTTGCTGCTCCAGAGACTAGAACACGGAACAATGGATGCAAGCTCCAGGAACAGAGTTTCCACCTCAACATTAGGAGGAACTTTTTAACAGTAAGAGCTGTTCGGCAGTGGAACACACTCTCTCGGAGCGTGGTGGGGTCTCCTTCCTTGGAGGTCTTTAAACAGAGGCTGGATTGCCATCTGTCGGGGATGCTTTGATCAAGATTTCCTGCGTGGCAGGGGGTTGGACTGGATGGCCCTCTCTTCCAACTCTACAACTCTATGATTCTATGATTCTATATACATAGCCTGAAGGTAATTTTATACACAATATTTTAAATAATTTTATGCATAAAACAAAGGAGATTATCAGACGCATCAAATGTGGTATATTCACGATGCCAGTGGAACGCAAAGGGACACCAATATCGGATGACGCTGTTTTGCGTTCCGCTGGTGTTATGATAACATAACTTTTTATTGATGGCTGACCCCTGTGCCATGGTGTATGAAACTTCTGGCCATTTAAATCTTGTCACTGCAGTGAGAATGGCAAGTCCGGCATGAACACATCTGGGTCAGATTGGGACATCCAGTAAGTTTTGCTCTTTTTATGACCCTCCCTGGGTTACTTGGGACTTTTAAAGTGTGTGTCTGTGCTTTGTACAACTTTAAATGTGTTTATTTTGTTTTTATTTTTAAACTCCCCACGCGATGAGGTCTCGTGGGCTTTTGAGCAAGGAAGTGAACGGGGCTCCTTTCACTTCTTCTTTATTGATGGGGAACCTTTGCTAGGAGAGGAAGGTAAGTGTGTGTGGGGGGACGTTCTTTTGTCGGCATAGAAATGTTTTTTTTAAAAATGCTGACAAAAGAATATTTTAAACTGGGTCATCTGATAATCTCAGATGTTTGCGTTCATTGAACCATCAGAAAGCAAAGGTATCACTATCTCAGCCACTTGTGCACAATTTTGGAGTTTGGAATATTTCAGACTTTGAAATTCTGGGTAAGGGAGACTCAAATGTAGTAATTATTATGTTTTTTAAAAACATTTTTTATGTTTTAATTTTTTTAAAAAAATATTGAAACAATGCTTTTGTTGTCTTAGACTATTGTCTGGCAATTCCTGCCACCAGCGGCAACATTTTATTCCCACTCTGAAGTGGGTTTCTTTTTCATTTTAAGATGTATTGGAACAAAAAGGTCTCCTTCTTGTATCTTCTCTTTTCTCTCCCTGCCCCCAGTTTCGCCAGAGTTATAATGGTGTAGTGCATCAGTGAAACCTCACTTTTGCTAGAACTCTAAGTATTTTTTTTAAAGGAGAAAATTTGCCCTTCATGCTATAGGATTACATCAGCAAAATTTGTTCCTCCATTAAAACAAACAAACAAACAAACAAACAAACAAACTAACTAACTAACTTAAGGAAGAGCCATAATACAGAGCCCCCCCAAATCACTAGAAATAGCCTCCTCCTTTTTTCTTCTTCATTATTATTATTATTATTATTACTTCTACTCACTTACCCCCCCACCCCAATGCTGGGACCCAAAGCAGCTCACAGTTTTAAAAAACACACAATTAAAACATACAAAAAGTGCACAACTGGCAAAACCCAAGGAGCTATATAGTGAGAACTCATGCTCTTTTAGACCAATATAGAAGAGTCCATGGTGTGTGTGTGTGTGTGATTAGTATATCTTGAAAGTAATGGTTTTGCCTGCAAATGCATTCACATGAATATTAAAGCTGAGATCTTAAAATGTTCACTCATCTGGCTGTAAGTTGTATTGAACACCATGGGATTTACTTCTGAGAAGACATGTACAGGGTTCACAGCAGACCACTGTTTAGAATTTTAAAGCAGAAAGGGAACTTAAGGGGGGGCATATAGTGCAACCCCTTTGCTCACTACAGGATCTATAATGTAGGCTGAGACTACAAGATCCCTGAAGTGAGCCGTCAGTCTCTCCTTTGACAGATGATCATCCATCCTCCAATGAAGAAAAGGCCACCGCTTCCCAAGGCAGATGTCTGTTGTACTGTTGATCAGATCTTAAAGTTAGATTATGATTGCAGCTTAACAAGGGATAACTCTGTTCCTGTTATAGTGTCACTGTAACTTTTTAGTAGCTTCATAGGCTGCTGCCACACTGAAGAAATGCAATTTGACATTGCTTTAATGGTCATGGCTCAATGTGATGGAATTCTGGGATTTGCAGTTTTGTGAGATATTTAGCCTTCTCTGTCAGAGAGTTCTGGTACCATAACAACTACAGATCCCAGGAATCCATAGGATGGAGGCATGATCGTTAAAGCGGTGTCAAACAGCATTATTTCTGCAGAGTGGCAGCAGCCATAGTTACAAGGATGTGGCCTCATTATATGGTGGTGGAGGATGGCTCAGGTGCTGCCTTGTGCTGTGTCTTGAGCTATTTTTGGGGTGTCAAGGAGACAGGGAAGTGGGAGGTCTGTGTTGTGTACCACAGACCAGCAGCTTCTAGTATGCCCACATATTTTTTTTAAAAAAAGGGTAACTGAAAGGGAATAGAATGGCTGAGATGTTATATCAGTGTTGCCCAGCGTAAGTCTCTCAGTGCAGTTATGCACTGACTGTACTACACTATGTTGTGTTGAATGATCAAGTTGTACAACTGAATGCACATTCCAATATGCAGTTGAATGCACAACTAAATACATATGGTCACCATAAGTTGGAAATGACTTGGAGGCACATAACAACAAATATACATGTGCATCACATGTCTAGACATATGTGCAGGCACAAACACACTGCTTTCATAGTTCAACTTCTGCAACCTTGAAATGGATGCAGATGTTCTGCACTGGACAAAAATGTCCAGCTGTCTTACTCTCCTCCAGAGTTTTCCTTTCAAACTTGCTTTATCTACTTTGTTTTGTTTTGTCTCCTTCATGCAACTGTGCTTCCTTTTTGCTTTAGCGATCATTCGTCACATAGTCACATAGTCTGTTTTCCCTGTTACCTTCAAAGCTGCTTCTCTCTCCACAGGATGCCCAAAGCTCTGAAGCATGTGTCTGTAGTTTCTGCATACTCTACCTTAATTCCACTTTCTTGCACATGCTGCCTGCCAATCCCAAGTAATTACAAGGGAGATCACGCAGCAAATGGGATTCACTGTGCAACTTCTTTCTTGGAAGAGCTGCATCCTGGCATGAGAGGGAGAAACAGGCAAACTGAAGCCAATTTAAGCCAGCACAGGTCAGACTGCATCAACGGTGATGCTGGGAGACAAGTGCAGTGAAATATAAAATGGAGCTGAGGAAGAAAGACAAGAGAAGAACACCAAGAGAGGGTTGGAAAGGTAATTTTAAAAAGAAAATAGTTGGAGCCCTAGTTCCATGACTCAAAAGAAAAGTTGTCAATTGCTTTTATAACTGCAGTTTTTAAAGAGGGAGCCAGCATGGTGTAGTGGTTTGAGTGGTGTACTGGGACTCTGAGACAGTAGGGTTGAAATTCCCACTCAGACATGGAAACCCGCTAGGTGATCTTGGGCTAGCCAAGGAAAGCAATGACAATCCTTCTCAAAATAAATCTTCTATCTTCCCAACACCCCATGTGATAGGCCAGGCTGGGAGAGAGGAAATGGCTCTACATCACTGAGTTAGTATCACAACTAAGTGGAGATTCCAAATTGGGCCTGAGATCCTACTTAAAGGGATCTAGGAGTCTTAGTGGACCACAAGCTGAACATGAGTCAGCTGTGTGATGTGGCAGCTAAAAAAGCCAATGCAATTCTAGGCTGCATCAATAGGAGTACAGTGTCTAGATCAAGGGAAGTAAAAGTGCCACTCTATTCTGCTTTAGTCAGACCTCACATGGAATACTGTGTCCAACTCTGGGCACCACAATTCAGGAAGAATATTGAGAAGCTGGAACATGTCCAGAGAAGGACAACCAAAATGGTGGGAGGTCTGGAAGCCATGTCCTATGAGGAGCAGCTTAGGGAGCTGGGTATGTTTATCCTATAGAAGAGAAGGTTAAGAGGGGACATGATAGCCATGTTTCAATATTTGAAGGGATGTCATACTGAGGATGGAGCAAGCTTGTATTCTGCTGCTCCAGAAACTAGGACACAGAGCAATGGGTTCAAACTATAGGAAAAGAGATTCCACCTAAACATTAGGAAGAACTTTCTGACAGTAAGAGCTGTTCAGCAGTAGAATACACTACTTTGGAGTGTGGTGGAGTCTCCTTCATTGGAGGTTTTTAAACAGAGACTGGATGACCATCTGTTGGGAATGCCTTGACTAGGTATTCCTGCATGGCAGGGGGTTGGATTAGATGGCCCTTGTGGTCTCTTCCAGCTCTATGACTCTATGACAATGTAGAGTACATAACCACCAGCAGAGTTATGTTCTACTTGCATGATGCAATCTCTATACTGGATACCACTGTAGTGCAATGTATGTGGATCGCTGCTGAATGTGCATGGCTGACACCCTATTGCACAACAGAAATCAGCTAGAGTGGTGTAGTGGTTTGAGTGCTAGGCTAGGATGTTGGGTGACCAGCGTTTGAATCCCCACTCTTCCATGGAAACACACAGGGTGACCTTGGGCAAGGCACATTCTCTCAGCCTCAGAGGAAGACAAGGCCAACCCCACTCTGAACAAATCTTGCTAAGAAAACCCCACAATAGATTTATCTTAGGGTCACCATAAGTCAGAAATGACTTGAAGGCACATAATAACAACAGTGAATCCCACATTGGGCCTCTGGCCTGCTCCACAGTGGGGCCTCAGGCCCCATTATGGAATGAACAAAGGCCCATTGCAGATCATGTATACATCTCCTGGTGCACATCAGTATGTACTCTACATGTGGACATCCACTTCCATCTCTGTTAGCTGGATATGGTTGTTGCTTGTTGTCCAATAAAATGCATGCATAATGCAACTTACAACTATGTATGTCATCAACAGGGTGCTGGGCTAAGTTTCCTAGATCTTAGTCCAACCCTTTAATTGTGAGATCCCTGTCAAATAGCAAACTATGAGCTATAGGAGGTAATCAGTAAAATAGCACAGGGCAAAGGGCTGCACTTCTTTTTCTCAGGATCATAGTTTCCAGACAAAATCATGTTGCTTCCACAATTACAAATATAATTTGTTGCAGAACTTCCCTTGCTGGAGCTCCTCAATCATGTTGCCCTTGGTCCTTGTTTACGTTGTCTGTACATCATCTTTCTGGTGTTGTAACAGAAAGATTCTGGTTGTGTCTTACTATGAGAAAAGCATTAGCTTTCAAAACTTTCTTTTAAAAAATGATTTGGTAAACAGGTTTGTGGAATCAGTATGGCATAATGGTTTGAGTGCTGGACTACGATTCTGGAGACCAGGGTTCAAATTCCTACTTGGCTGTGAAAACCCACTGGATGACCTTGGCAAGTCACACACTCTCAGCCTCAGAAAACCCCATGTCTCCTTAGGGTTGGCATAAGTTAGAAATGACTTGAAGGCACACCACCGCAAGAGACAGATTTTCATGCAACCCATCTAAGAAGCATATCTTTGTTCCTTCCTTCCTCATCATCCCAACCTTATTATTTAGCAAATATGCAAAAGCTTAATTTTCATTCCTGGAGGACTTTAGGGTTCATTGCTTATAGATTTGAAATGGTAAAATGTAATGTCAAAGTGTTGCTCAATCTTGCATAATGAAGAATACTTGATTTGATCAATATGGTGGAGGATGTTAAAAATGTGTGTGTGTGCATGAGAGAGGGCTGGTATTGCTAATTCTAACAGTTTGTTATAAAATTGCTTCCCCACTTTCTTTCAATAGAAATGAATTCCAGCACCAATTGGGAGATTGGGTTAGTCAGGCCTGACCTAACAAATTGAATCATACAGTTATACAGCATCTGATGTTCATTGCATTGACCTTTTTAATGAGAAATGGGTCTATTAGATGTGTTTGACTCTCTGGTAAAATATTTTATGAATTGAAGTAGAGTTTTCCATCATTCTGATGCATATCTAGGTAGAGAAAGTAGGGGACAATGAGTCCAGGCAAAATTAGCTTTTTGATGGCCTGTCCAGGTAGAACATGTGTAATTTGTTAACTTGCTGACCTCCTCTTTTCTCTGTGCCAAAACCCCTCAAAAGATCAGTATGGTATATACTGCCATATAAAAGAGAAGAAGAAAACTAAAACTATCCATCAGAGTTAAGTAGGAATTACTATGGTGCTGGCTCTAGGAATTGGGAGAGAAATCTAGTAATTCACTCTCATTGATTGGGCTTGCTATCTTCATTTGATTAATTGGTTAGATTATCAATTCAAAAACCTTGTGATTAACCAAAATGGTGCCATTATTAATTGTACCATGTATTTTTTTACATTTTTGTTTCTTTAATTACAATTACATTTTGCAGTTACAAAAGTAAGTAAGGAGTTTATCAGATGCATAAAATACAGTGTCATAACAATGCCACATATCTGCAAAAGGGCATACATATCAGACGATGTCGCCCTTTTGCGGCTACATTCTGCCCCAAACCCACACTTTTAAATTGATGGCTTAAGCCATCAATTGATCCCCTGTGGCGCTTTTGTGCCAGCATTGCCAGTGTGTGAAACCTCGGGCCATTTAACTCACGTGAATGCAGTGTCAATGGCTGGTCCAACGCAAACACTTCCGTGTGAGATTGGGACATCCAGGTAAGTTTCACTCTTTTTATGACCCTCCCTGGGTTAATTGGGACTTTTAAAGTGTGTTTAGGTGCTTGGTGTAATGTTTTATGATTTATTTTTAAATTTCCCACACAATGAAGTCTCATGAGATTTCAAATGAGGAAGTGAATGGGGCCTTGTTCACTTTGTCGTCATTGCCGGGGAGCCATCTGCCAGGAGAGAAGGTAAGTGCAGTGGGGGGGCATTCTTTTGCCAGCATAAAAATGGATTTTTTTCTGCTGGCAAAAACACGTTTAAAGGGGTTAGTCTGATAAAATCCTACATCATGGAGCTATTAAGTAGGAATGATATACCAGTTTGGCATGGAATGGGAAGTAGAAGGCATGAACAAGATGGTAGGAGATGTCAGGTAGAAACGAGAATAAAAATCCTCCAATTTTTCTTCTCACTCAGCAAGACAACTGTTTTTTGTGCAGTTTTAACAAGAGCACTTGCATTTATAAGACAGGTTTTTTTTCTTTTAAAATTCAGATTGGGTGAACAAGTTTTGCTGCCTTGTTTCATAGACTTTTCATAGATCAATAAGCCAATCCTTCTGTGCTTTTTCTGTGTGTAGGTAACTTTGCTTAACAAAAAGGAAAGAGGCTAATCTGTCACAGAGGCATCTTGGGCAAGTTGTGGAGACCTGGACAAAAAGGAAAGAAAAAAGCTACTCGTCTCACTTTCACACAGAAGGTGAAAACTCATAAGGCTATTGTCAATTTCCCAACATTTTTCACTGAATGAGAAATCCAGTGAGTATGCTTTACATCCCTAGCGTTAAGCACTGTCTTAAAATAAACCATCTCCCTTCTCTTTCAGACAAGAGGGATGAGTCTTGTTCAGTCACTTCAGATTAGTGTTATCAGAAAACAATGGAAGAATACTCATTTGATTTACAGCCACCATTTTTTACTCATAGGCCCATTGACTCATTTAATTGGCTCCCTCTGTGATGTGGCACCTTTATTTTCAGAAGGCTTATTGAGCTCAGTGGGAATCAGTTCCAAGTTAACTCTGTATATAAGATTCCAACCAAGATGGCAACTCTGCTCCCATTTCCCTGGGAGTGAGCTGCACAATGAATTGGACTCACTATGGTGTCTATGAGGAGTGGGCAACTTTGGCAGGTCTGGAGGCCAGTTTTCTGCCTCTGGGATATTCCAGGAGCCACAGAGTCTGTGGAAAATACCACCCCACACACAAAAAGAGGGAAAAAAATACCAAACAACCCAGAAGTTACCAGAAATCCATTTTTGAATTTGCAAGTTTTTTTTAAAAAATGTCAAACACAGCCGATTCCAGGGGCTGTTTTGGATCATTGCCCCTGGAGATTTCCTGAAGAAGAATTCTTCACTTCCCCACCCCAAAAAAGAGACGTCCAGCAGAGTCTAGAGTAGGGGTGAGATTAGGGACCACATTAAGAGCCATAGATCCAGCTGGCCCATTTCTAGAATATATAAGGTTGTAAACGAAAAGTTCTTTAACTAGGTGACTGACAGTTCCACTATTTATTTATTGAAAAACATTCTGTCCAGCTCTCATCTTCATGGACTGGAATCATGTTGGTGTCATACATGTGTAAGTTCCCTTACAAATACAGTTGTTTGTTTTTGGCTGTTGCTCAGCAGATGTATTCAGTTCATGGCAGTGTAAGTCAAATTCTGCAACCATTTGACATGCAGTTGTCCATTTTTAGATGGAGTGTTGCATGTCAAAATTGCCCCCCATTGCCCATGCCCCCAAAGTGCATTTCGGGGCAATTTGTTTGTACCTGCGGCCCGCAGAAATGGCCATGGGACCACAATAACAGCTCTGGGGACTGCGTGTGGCCCACAGGCTGCACTTTCACCATCCCTGGAAAAAAGGAAGAAGGCAGATATCTGAGTAACTACTGGCCTTGTATTCAGGGGTGGACAGTGGATCTATTGCTGTGAAGGCAATGAATTCACTCTTGGTTTTTATGGCCACTCCCCCCTCATCTGCTTTGAGCTGTACAAGAGCAAATCCAGTATGCAAAGGAATTTTGGAGCACCTTTGAGAATGAGCGAAAGAAGTTGGTAGCACAAGCTTTCATAGACTTAAGTGTACTTTCTTCCATGCATTTGAGAAAGTAGACTTAAGTCTACAAAAGCTTATGCTACCAACTTCTTTCTCTGTGAGCCTCAATGGTGCCAGAAGATCCCCTTGCAGACTCCAGACTAGCACAGCTATGTCTTTGAATTCTGTCCCCATGAAGAGCAAACCCAGTGCTGATACCTCTGTTAGGATGAGGTCTTCTACCACCCATACAACTTGGAGCAGCTGCAGGGGGAGTTAGCCACAAAGCTGAGAGTGGATTCATTGTCCCTGCTTGTGTTTAGAGAAGTAAGAACTCACCAGGCATGTCTAAACACCATGTGCTGCCTGCACACCTTCCAGTAACTCACTAAACCAGCTTCATTGAATCCTTCTTGGGACCCTGTGGCTTAAACATCTAGCCCAATTTCTGGACTTCCACACTTCTCATTTAATTTTTAATTTTAAAGGAATTCTGGAGAACTGGAGAAGCTTGCATGCTATTGTTGTTGTGTGCATTTCAGTTGCTTCCGAATTATGGTGACCCCAAGGGGAACCTATCCCGAGGTTTTCTTGGCAAGATTTATTCAGAGAAGGCTTGCCACTGCCTTCCTCTGAGGCTGAGAGAGTGTGAGTTGCCCAAAGTCACCCAGCAGGTTTCAATGGCCAAGTGTCCTAGTCCTAGAGTCCTAGTCCAGCATTCAAACCACTAGCCCATGTTGGCTCTCTCCAGAATTTTAGTTTCTCTTAATAAAAGTATCATCCCTTTGTGGACTTTGTTTTCTTCTTATGGCTTACCCTGGCAACCTCCACATTTGTTCTACTTACTACTGAATCCCTGGCAGTCTGGTCATGCGAGGGAATTCCCAGACACCACTCTGAACTTTTCAGAGGAAGTTGCTGGGTATGAGTGAAATTAATGAATCTGTAGTTTGGTTCGGTGAAGATGTAAGGAGCAGAAAACCCTGCTGTGTGTGTGTGTTTTTTTTTTTTTTGCATGCATTTAATGTATCCACAAAAACAGAACAAAAGAGTCTTGTTTTGGCCACATAAGTGAGAGAAGTGGCTCATGCACCAGGTGTTTCTATTCTTTGTCTTATCTCTGTACCTTTCAAGAAGCACCCTACAGTGATCGCAGCAGATGAGTGGGAAGTGAGACAGTAGGGCATGTCCGTAGCAGCTGGCACATACCTACACCTGCCATGCTTCTGACTGTCAAAAATTCAAAAGATGGAGGTTCATCTAATAAAGTCCTAAGTCTAAAATCTCTCAGTGGCATCTCTGCACAGTGGGAAAGGAAAAGTTCTGGGAACCATTGAAAATTAAGAGCTTTCATCTATATAGTCCTGCTCGGAGTTCCTTTTCCTGATAATCTCAGAGCAGGGCTGGGGAACCTCTAACCTGTGACATCCCATCCCTAGCTGGGGTGTAGCAGGACAATTTTCACTAGGGTGGGGAGAGAAACAAAAATGGAGGGGGGAGACAAGGGTTTGGACATTGGTCACTATAAAAGAGGTTTCTGTGGAAAAAGTGTTCATAGGTAATGACA
Source organism: Gambelia wislizenii (assembly GCA_030847615.1). Classification (NCBI taxonomy): domain Eukaryota; kingdom Metazoa; phylum Chordata; class Lepidosauria; order Squamata; family Crotaphytidae; genus Gambelia; species Gambelia wislizenii. The sequence continues at coordinate 429,058,989 of JAUMIR010000002.1, read as the reverse complement.
AATATTACTCCCAATTAATGCAGTTTAATTGGAAGGTGTGTTGCAAGGCTTCCAAAAAGGCAAATCAGTTTAACATACAATATTTTCCCCATGCAAAGTAGTTCTAGATAAACTAAAGAAAAGTGAGTAGGAAGTGAATGAACATTATGTAAGTCATCCTACTGCAATGATTTGAACTGATAATTAAGTCTAATGCACCGTGATTTCTCTGCAAACTTGCAGAGAAACTCTCTGCTTAAATTCAATTAAATATGTTTACTTTCGAAAACCAAGTTTATCACATTTGCTTTCTTCTGATGAAGCAGTGGATGCCTGTTACGATGTCGGCACAGGTGTCAAAGTTGAGAATGAAGTTTCACACATGCAGGCCTAGATTCACCAAAGTTGAGTCCAGCAGTATACAAAGTGGACAGGGATGGAAAGGGTTCCTAGTACATGTCCAAAGCCTTCCTTGCACTTCCTTATATAAAGCATAGTAAGAGCTATAGATTTCCCTTGTTTTTTTCTGGGCTGTGAGGACATGTTCTGGAATAGTTTCTTTCTGATGTTTCACCTGCATCTGTAGCTGGCATCCTCAGAGAATGGTTGGGTAGGTGTGTTTGTGGAGTTTATATGCTGTAAGAGCTGTTTGGAAGTGAAATACACTGCCTTGGAGTGTGGTGGAATCTCCTTCTTTGGAGGTTTTTAAACAGAAGCTGGATGGTCATCTGTCGGGAATGATTTGATTGTGTATTCCTGCATGGCAGGGGTTTGGACTGGATGGCCCTTCTGGCCTCTTCCAACTCTATGATTCCATGATTCTATGATATCCCCCCCTTTTTTTTCAAAACCAGAAGTGCTGATTCCAGTTTTTGGGGTTTTTTTGGTTTTGCTTTTGGACATTGTTGGCCGTCCATGCAGTCCCTGGTGGGTCCCGGGGGCAGAAAATTGGCCCCTAGATTAACCACAGTTGCTTACCCCTGGACAAAAGAAATGATAGAGCCTTGTTCCTCAGTTGGTTTGCTTTGTTGCTTGACTGCTGACAGCCTTGTGTCTATGATTTGTTCCATCCCAATGAAATAGCTGGAATGTGTCCAGAGGAAGGTGACCAAAATGGTGGGAGGCCTGGAAGCCATGCCCTATGAGGAGCAGCTTAGGGAGTTGGTTGTGTTTATCCTGTAGAAGAGAAGGTTAAGAGGTGACATGATAGCTATGTTTAAATATTTGAAAAGGTGTCATATTGAAGAGGAAGCATGCTTGTTTTCTGCTGCTCCAGAGGCTAGGACACAGAGCAATGAGTTCGAATTACAGTAAAAGAGAGTCCACCTAAACATTAGGAAGAACTTCCTGACAGTAAGAGCTGTTTGGAAGTGGAATGTGCTGCCTGTGGTGGAATCTCCTTCTTTGGAGGTTTTTAAACAGAGGCTCGATGGCCATCTGTTGGGAAAGATTTGATTGTGTATTCCTGCAAGGTAGGGGGTTGGACTGGATGGCCCTTGTGGTCTCTTCCAACTCTATGATTCTATGAAATAGAGAAAGGAGCCAAGAACAAACCCTGGATTATTTCTCTGTTTTTCTTAGAGGAAGGATGAACCAGAGAAGAGAAGTTGTTTTCTCCACAAGGACACAATCAATAATAGAACAAAGCTCCATGGTTTGTTTAACCACTCCCACTGCACGTAGGAGTGCTTGAGCCATATACACCCATAGGCTGCTCTTTCATGACAAAGCCATAGTTCCCATCTAGGAATGCAAAACCTCTAGATTAGCTAACACACATTGGAAACTGTTTAATGCAGTGTAGATGTGTAAATAGCTATTGCTTAAAACAATTTGTAAGCTGCTCTGATAGCCTTGTGGCTGAAGAGCGGGGTATAAATAAATAAATAAATAAATAATAAATAAGCAATCTCTCAGAGCTGTGATGGACTCAGAAGACATTTCAGGGTGGTCAGTTTGCTTTTCCCTTTCTAAGGAATATCCTAAAATGGGATTATTTTGGGCTTCACATATTATCTTAAAGGAGATAACCAGGTTGTTGAATTGTGGCTTGCTGTTGTGTCTGAACTTGTTCTTGCAAAGAAACCAAAGTTTGTTGGACAGCCACAAACCATAGGCAAGACTTATGTACTCTTACTTTTGGACACTGTAGCTTGTTATTACATCTGAACTTTGAACTATGGCTTGTCCAAGGCTTGGTTTCCCAGATGCCAACCCTGAAGGAACTGACATATCTGGTGGAAAAGAAAGAGAGCAGAAATGGGAAAAACAAACTCATTTGTTTGGTCATCTGCAGGACAATTCATGGCTATATCAATCAGTTCTGGCTAAAATAAACCATGGATTAGCAGTGCAGTGAGAAACCAACCTCAGACCCTGGGGCCAAATCACATCCTCCTTGGATCCCAATGTGGTCCATTGTCGTTCTCCAAATGGCCATGCCTCTTCCATATGACATCAAGATTGGATGGTTTCCCAACTTTTGCACAGGGTTTTCACATTATATTATAGAACCTTAAAACCCTTCTCCTAAGGCTAAGGAGATTATCAGATGCATTAAGAGTGGTGTTACAGGAATGCCAGGAGATCGCAAAAGGGTTCCCTTTTCAGACGATGTCGTTCCCCGCTCATTATGCACCCGTTATGCTGCCATTTTGCGGGTGCTGCTTTTTATTGATGGGAGGAGCCATCAATAGATCCCCCATTCCATTCCTGTCACAGATGTTCCTGTGTGCAACAAGGTACCCTGTTATGCTGGAGAGATCCCAGTGTCAATGGGCAGTCCCTGCCAGAAGACTTCCACTTGAAATTGGGACATCCAGGTAAGTGACACACTTTTTATGAGCCTCCCCGGGTTACTTCTACCTTTTAAAGTGTGTTTTTGTGCTTGCTCTAATTTTTTAATGTTCTTTTGATTTTTATTTTTGAATTTCCAATGCTCATGTCTGCTTGTGAGAATCCATGGGATTTCGATCCAGGAAGTCAATGGAGCTCCGTTAGAGCTCTGTTCATTCCTGGGCTGCCGGAACAATGGGAGAGGAGATAAGTGCCGTCGGGAGGATGATTGTGGCATGACAGAGACAGGACAGGGGTGGGAGTGGAGATTGTGGGACAGGAACACTTTTTTGCTCCTGTCTGATAATCTCCTTAGTTATTGGCAGTAAGAACTTTAAGCTAAAATATGCTAGTATTTTTGGTCCTAACCTTCGGACTTTGACTCTGCCCGTCTCTGGAATGTGACCCCCCCAAACTTGGAATTTGGCTTTTGAGTGACAGCTCCTTTGCTTAGTGTGACATGTAAAAGGGGCTGTATCTTCCATCTCTGTCATATCATGTTGCCAGCACTTATATTGCTGTCATGCATTCTCTAAGCTGTGTGGATAAACACAAATAGGAAATATTTTACTATAAAATGTTTTACCTGACTGCACCCTCTCCCCCACCAGCTGCACAACCAGTCTGGCACCAAAATACTTGCTAGAAATGCCTAGGCATTGGAAATCCCTTTCCAGCCCTGCATTTGATATTATACACATTTTCTAAAAGGCAAGGATTAAAAGGTGAAATTGAAAATAGTTGCCGCAATGTATGCTTTATGTAAATTACTTTCCCTTCTTTATATTGTAACATTGACTCCCATTTTTTTTTAAATGTAATGCATTCCATCTTTGGAAATGAATATTTTATGCTCGCTTAGCATCATTCAGAATCCAATCGCTAATGAAACAGGAGTCAGGCAAACTTCACGATGGCAGTCACAGGGATTACAGAACTGAGTTTATCCTACATTATTTACACTTTAAAGGTCCTGTCTTGGGGTTCTCTGGTGATTTGAAAATAATAATAATCCATCATTCACATTTTTCTCCATTGCAATTATGCAAGGGAAAGAGGAGTCCTGTTTCTGAGTACGGCTGCTTTATGCAGCTGGAGAAAGTCTGTATCTTATTTCTTTGAAGAGGGAACAGCATGCCACAATAGTCAAAATCCTGTTGAAGAGACCTCCTGTTATGCCAGTGCATGTACTTTTTCAGATATTGCAAAGGGCAGTATTCTATACCTCCCTGTCCCCCAACTGTGTGACTGCACTTGGATGATGCCTGGGAACTCCCCGCCCCCAGTCACTGATTGACTGTGCAGGTACACCCTAGCATCATCAAGCTGCTTGCATAGCTGGAACCCAGAGGCACAATGACAGCCCCACAGAAGAATGCTGGTGAGAGATTTACTCTCTGCCAGACCTCAGGCAGGACCCTGTAAAGGACAGCACTGCATTTGAGTCAAGTGCATCTTTGTCTTCCATCTATCATGTTGAATTCAGCTTATCTTGTGTCCTGGGACCTATTCACACTACACAGTTATAACACAATGATTCCACTTTAACTACAATGGCTGAACCTTATGGAATCCTGGGGTCTGTAGTTTGGTGAGACACTAGAGCTCTCTGGCTGAGAATTCCAACTACCCCTCCCCAAAGTGCAAATCCCAGGATTCCATAGGATAAAGCCATGACTATTAAAGTGGAATCACAGTGCCATGACTGTGTGGAGTAAAGCGGCCTTTGGTGTCACTGTGTTGCACTTCCACATGTTGCTCTTAACATATTCCCTTTGAGAAGGAAAGAGGCCCTTGAGCAAGGAAAAGGCTACTTCCTCTTGTGTTCCATGAAGCTGTATAGTCTTACCCATGAGCTGCAGCCATAACTGAGCTATGTGCGGCTCTAAGTAGCTTCTCTCTGACCTTCTTAGGAAAACTGTTTTGAATGAGCACTCATGTCTAAACAACACGGTGCTTTAAATAGGTAGTACAAGTTGCCCCCCATATTTGTTAGGGATATATTCCTGGGCTTACAGTGTATAAGTGAAACCACATATAATAGCAAACCCTATTAAAATAAAGGACTTCCTGTACAAACATACCATAGAGTTTTGTTGGAGGACCTAGTGATTCCTAGAGAGGATACCTCGCTAGGCATTTCCCAGCACAATTCTATGGTATGTGTTCTCTGTTTTGTGTCCCTCAAATAACTGAAACCATGGATACTGATTCTGTGGATATGTGGGAGGCAGCCTGTATTGTATACAGGGGTGATGGTCCCTGACACCTGATCAGGATTAGGATTACTATATGCAGATGGGGGCTGGTTTAAATTTTCCACAGAATTGTTTCTTTTCCTCATCCTGATACAGGTGTAAAAAAGGGAGGGGACTCCATTTGCACCAGCAGACACTTTCCACCTCTGCTTTAGCATCTCTCTCTGAGTGTGAATTTAGGAAAACAAGTAAAGGTGATGGTACCAGCTGACAGAAATTAAATCTCTTACCCATGCCTGGTGAATTTAAACCAGATTTAAGCCCTGCCCCCTTACTTGTAAGAAAGAGAGGCTTGGTTATATGCTATGGCTTTAATCCAATTGCTGTTGCTGATCCCAACTAGAGCAGATCCACTGAATCAGCTGTTGAATGGCAAGTCAAAACATATGGATCTATTCTAGTGTGTGGCTGTATGTACTTTCAAGTTGCCTGTTGATTTATGGTAATCCCATGAATTTTATAGGGTTTTTTTTTAGGTAAAGGATACTCAGAGGTGGCTTTGTCAGCTCTGTCTTCTGAAATACCGCCCACAGCACCTGGGGATTCACTGAAGGTCTCACATCCAAGCACTAACCAAATTGACCCTTGTTACCCAAATTGTTGAGGTCCATGGAATTTCCATATGTGTCCGAATCGTGATTTGGGGAATGTTAATCAGCTCAAATTGGCATGTGAGAGGTTGGGCAACTGTGGGATCTTTGACCTGTGTATACCAGTACTCACTGAATGGACTTGAGCCCAAAATAAAATAAAATAAAGATGGGTTTATTGGAACATGGTCTTAATAGCATTTGCAGCAATATTCAGGGTTCAAGCATTCACATAAGACTATTTAAGAAAGTAGGAAGTGTTTGGATAGAGGAGTAGATTGAGGGGATGATAGATCATATGATGCCAATCTGAAGAGCAGAGAAGTCTCAAGAATTCCATTCAGAGGGTCAGACAGCAAAAAGACACAAAAGGAGGGGGGTAGAAAGGAGGATTGGTGTCACAGACTGCTATTGGCATATGCAGGCATAAACTAACCCTACACTTGCATATGCCTATTTTGGGTTGTCAGAAGTTAATATGCCCTTCCATCCTTTGCAGCAACCAAAGCAACCCCTGGAACACTGAAGCACCCCATGGCCATTTGTGACTGGAGTAGAGCAGGGTGGAATCACAGAAGCACCTGGCTATATTCTGGTACCCAGATGGAAAATGATTACATTAGCTGCTGAGAGCTCTGGAGGACCTCTGTGAACTTCAGTGGATGATGTAACCAGTCTGTTTCTGCCTATGGGAACATAGCCAGAGGCTGTTGCTTCCCTCATCTCCTCTAGGTGCAGGTGGCCATCAGTGGCTCTATGGTAGGTCCGTGAGTTAGTAAATGGCTCAGCATTGAATAGTTCTGCATACAGAACTACTATGCCATGCTAAACCATGCAGGAGTGCAGCCATTTTGTGTGTGTGTGTGTGTGTGTTAGAAAGAGAGGGAGAGAGAGAGGAGGGGTATGATTACTTTACACAATGCCTTTTCTGTGGTGTGTGGTGTCCCTACAAGATCTGACTGGCTATTTATGGAGGCAAAGGCCACAAGTGGGCTATGGACTGACTGCACTTTCTCCAACCCTGACATATAACCTATGTAGGTAGGAATGTTTTTGCAAGCACCTCTATAGAGAGACAGTTTATTCAGTTAATGAGTGATGAATGGCCTTTCTGAAATAGCCATAGAACTCAGAAATGTAGACTGGAACAATTTCACATCAGTGGAACTTTGATTCTGAACTCTAAAGCAATGAAAAAAGATTCTTTTAACATGTTTTAAAGAAAACATAAATAATAGATCGAATTTGCTAAGTGCATAAAAAGCAGTCTTGGGTTTTTTCTGGGGGTGGGGTGGGGTGTATGTGTTTCCAATTCATCTTGACTGGGTAAAACCAGTACGAAAGGCAAGCCTATAGGCTTTCTTTGGAGTTTGACAAGCGTTCTCCACTTGGACATATAATTCTTAGATTCTTTGTGACAAATGGAAAACGTCACACATCTCTTGGAGAGCACACTGTCAATATTTCATTTCTTAAGTTGCCATGTTCAGTTCCCCCCCATTATTCAGAGAAGGTTACAAGAAAAGACTTGTTTTTCAAATATGCATAGGATTTTGTGGGGAACTGATCCAAAGTATGGCACTCCAATATATTTAAGAATGCAAGAAGAACCCTGTTGTATCATTCCAAAAATAAATCTAATCTGACATTCTGTAGCCAGGAGTGGGCAGACAATTGCTTTGGGGAAAAACATAAGAAGAATGTGAAAGCAGTAGCTCTCCCCTGTTCCCTGTCTCCAGCATCTGATATTGAAAGAGATACTGCCTTGGTATATGGAGGCTCCATCTAGTTATTATAGATGATCATAGTTTGCACATATGACCTTGATGACATTGTTTCACATCATTTTAACTGCTGCATTATATTGTATTGTTTTATTCTGGGAGTTTATACTAAACTACACCTTGTAAATTTTAAAGTAAATAAAGAAGGACCAGTTCCATGGATGCGGACATGTATATTCTATATTGTAAACCACCCACTGTCTTCAATATCATCTTTATTAAAATCTTAAGCCAGACTTTCCTTAAACAGCAGGAGGCCCAGGTGATTCATTTCTCTACAGGGCCTTTAGGCATCTCCGATGATGCTTTCTTCTGCAGGACAACTGAACTCTTCAAAAAGTTGACAAGAGAGGGCGGGGGAGGGAGAGAAGGGGAGGGAGAGTCTGATGCCTGATAACTGAAAGTGAAATGGTGTGGGAGGAAAATTATGAGAGTGAAAGCCTGAATGAGCACCAGAATGAAGAGAAAGACCAGCCAGCCAGCAAGCAAGAGAATGGACAGTGGAAGAGAAAGATCAGAGAAAAAGAGAGAGAAAAACACCCCCCCTCTCTCTGTGTGCTCATGCCTGCACACACACAAATGTAGTGGTAATGACAAAAAGTGGAATTGAGTTGATTCATATCTATGTGCTTAACTCTCAGTGAGCTCCCTGTGAGAAAGCACTTTTTCAAACCAAGACTTTCATAGCACCATTTTAAGACTGTCACATTACAACTCAGGTCTCTTCAAGAGCCTCAAAGCTATAGATCAGTGGTACAGCACATTACTTGCATGCAGAAAATTCCATCTTCAGTCACAGGCATCTGCAGGTAAGACTAGGGGTGAATCCTGCCTGACATCCAGTGTCTACAATACTGGGCCACATGTTGATCATAAGTTGAACATGAGCCAGCAGTGTGAATGCTATTTTATCCTGCATTAACAGAAGCATGGCTTCCAAGTTGAGAGAACTAATAGTCCTACTATATGTTGTGCTGACTTCATCTGGAGTACCACATTCAGTTCTAGGTGCCTCATTCTAAGGTCCCATCTATATGAGGGAGAAAATACGATCTGCTCTGAAGAAACAGCAATTCGCAGTGCTGCAACCTATCTTAATGGTCAAAAGAGCCCCCCTAAAGTTTGCATGACCCATAGCCAAGATGGCAGTTGCAAGTGATTTACTCAGTATTTTAAATCTGCCGCTGCTGAATTTTCTTTTAAAAAACTGTTTACCATGGTGCACACATGTGATATTTTGTATTTACAAAAGAAAAAAGAAAGAGAAAGATTGCAATTTTATCTCCTTACCAATCTCTCACTTAGCCGAAAATCCAACATGGCAGCAGCAGGCGCTTTCCCTGCTTGCTAGCTCTGCCCCCCCCCATGCTTGTCCAGTCAATCAGCTTATGCTGCCTCATCGCAGCAACACGAATATGGCTGTCCTAACAATCACACATTCACATGCCCTATGGAGCTTTTTAAAAACTCTGAGAAAAGTTCCAAAGGGTTCCCAGACAGAGTTTACGGTGGATTCGTCTGCCCCTCTTTTGAATGAGATGTATTGATGCGAATGTCCATATTGACAGATTGCCTTCCATTTGTATTCCATTTGGATTATTTTAACCATATGGACAAACCCTCAGAATGACATAGACAAGTCGGAACAGGTTCAGAGAAGCAACAAGTAGACCTGCCTGAGAGTGGTTCCTGAATTTCCCATTACAATAGGAGGTATCAAGAACAAAACAGATGAGGAAAAGGTGAAGGAGCTGGGCATGTTCAGCTTAGTGAAAAGAGACAGAGGGGTGGCGTGACTGCACTCTTTAACTACTTCAGGGGCGGTCACAGAGAGGATAGGGCAGGCCTGTTCTCTGCTGCCCCAGAAGGTAGGACCAGGTCTAATGGTCTAAAGTTACAGGAGGGTAGATTAGACCTCTTGCCAGTAGTGACTGATGGCCTCTATGTCAGTGGGGCAGTAAATCTGCTCTGAACGTTAATGGAGCAATCCAAGGGGCTGAGCCCTATCTGCAAAATAGAGCATTTAAAGAGCAGACTTGCTGCTCCACTGACATGGGAGCAAGTAGCTGTTGCAGCCCCTAGCACACATTTTGGGGATCACTGTTGCAAAGTGGACAGCTAGTTTGGAAGGAATGATGGGCATAATGGCCCACCCTAGTGATATTTTTTTTGAATTTTGATAAATTCTGATGAATTGAAATAACATTCTTACCTAGGGATGGGAAGGTCTGTCCATTTCACTTTCTCCCACATTCAAGTTTTTTAGATTTGAAGGACTTCAACTTCTTTCTGTCCCAAATATATGATCAACATATGTTGGCATATACAAAAATAATCTGAAACAGAATTCTCCCACATCTTCATGAGCCAAAGTTCTACAGGTATAACTATTCCTAGTATAGAGAAGACCATGTTGTATCTGCCAGCCGTTAATATCAACTGGTATTAAAGATGAGGAGCCTCTCAGAAAAAGAAGACAATGACGAAGAAGAGATGCAACTACTTTAAATCAGCACTGAAATCATTCAGTGTACAGGAACCCACACCCAGAATTTAAAGAGTTAAAACAATAGCCGATTGGACCTGGATTAGGGTTACCAGATCTCAGGGCCTGAACCCGTCTCCAGTTTTCTTGTGTCATCTCCATGTGGGGGACAAGGGTGCAAATTATCTAGTTTTGGTGGGCTCAGCTCTGGGCAAGAAGAAAGAACTATGTGAAAATCTCCAACTCTGTTATTAGAGCAGCAGTCTGCTACAGTTGGCCAGGCTGAATTGATTTGTTGCTACAGCTTGCAATGACTCTCCATGGCGTCTATGTATTCACTTAGTTAGCTTGTTCCTTCCCTCCTAGTCATTGCAGTGCCCTCTGCTCTACTCATCATCTACCTTCTGGCTAGAAGCAAGTAAACTAGATTAAATATTTCTTATCTCATCTCCCTAAGTAGATGAGAAAGAATAATCCCCTCATTTCACCTTGATCCGGGAATAGCCCCTTTAGATAAGATTTCTGGCCAAATCCACACTATGCAAATAATCCAGTTTGAAACTGGATTATTTGCCATGGCTCTTTCCTATGGAATCCTGGGATTTTTAGTTTGATGAAGCACCAGCACTCTTTGGCAGAGAAGGCTAAAGGCCTTATAAAACTACAAATCCCAGAATTCAATAGGATGGAGCCATGGCAAATAATCCAGTTTCAAACTGGATTATTTGTGTAGTGTGGATTTGGCCTCTGTCTTATTTTCCAAAGAGTAAAATACATTCCCCCCACCATCCCTCTCTCATACAGTCTCCATCTCACTCTCAGTCTTTCTCTCTGGATGTGTCTGAATGACAAGTTGTGAGCAACCATGGTTGGCATCTAATGCTGGCAAGCCACACCTAGATGGGTGAATCTGTCAGTTTGAGTTTCTCCCACATTCATTTAAAAACAAAACAAAACAAAAAAAACTCTCAGTTTAGTTCCATTCAGAATATGAAGACATTTGTTCACTTTAGGAAACTAGCTGTACTCAGCATAACATATGGCATTAAAAAACCTCCCCAAAAATGCCTGGTAGACCTCATGGAAACCCTGTAAGGTAGGATGGTGGGTTTTAAAATTCCTCCTCGATTCTCAGTATTCCACACTTTTTGCGGAGGATGACTTGCTCTGTTGCCCTGCCATGGCCACGGCTGCTGCCAGTTGGCTGCTTGGGTTCTGTTGCAGCTGGCTCGCTGCCACCAGTTGACTATCTGGGTCCTGTCGCGGGCAGCTCACCGCTGTGACCAGTTGATTGTCTGGGTCCCAATTTAGGTCACAGATTTAGTGGCAGGAGTGAACTGTAAGGTGGAGAGGGAATTTGCATGTGGGTGGTGATTGGTTGGGTGTGTTTCTTGAACAGCCAATCAGCACACTAGGAAAGGCAACATACCCAAGAAAATTATATATAGAGATGCTTATAAGAAAAAAAAAATGAAACACTATCATTATAGGATCATAGGATCATAGAATTGTAGAGTTGGAAGAGACCACGAGGACCATCCAGTCCAACCCCCTGCCATGCAGGAATACACAATCAAAGCATCCCTTTGCCTCTGTTTAAAGACCGCCAAGGAAGGAGACCCCACCACACTCTGAGGGAGTGTGTTCCACTGCCGAACAGCTCTTACTGTCAGAAAGTTCCTCCTAATGTTGAGGTGGAATCTCTGTTCCTGGAGCTTGCATCCATTGTTCTGTGTTCTAGTCTCTGGAGCAGCAGAAAACAAGCTTGCTCCATCTTCAATGTGACACCCCTTCAAATACTTAAACAGGGCTATCATATCACCCCTTAACCATATTTTTTCCAGGCTAAACATACCCAGCTCCCTAAGTCTTTCCCCAGAAGGCATGGTTTCCAGACCTTTCACCATTTTAGTTGCCCTCCTCTAGACACGTTCCAATTTGTCAATATCCTTTTTGAATTGTGGTGCCCAGAACTGGACACAGTATTCTAGGTGAGGCCTGACCAAGGCAGAATAGAGTGGCACTATTACTTTCCTTGATCTAGACACTATACTTCTATTGATGCAGCCCAAAATCACATTGGCCTTTTTAGCTGCTGCATCACACTGCTGACTCATGTTCAACTTGTGGTCTACTAGGACTCCTAGATCCCTTTCACACATAGTCTCGTTCAGTAAGGTGTCCCCCATCCTATATCTATGCATTTTGTTTTTCCACTCTAAGTGCAGTACTTTACATTTCTCTGTATTAAATTTCATTTTGTTAGCTTTGGCCCAGCTCTCCAGTCTATCCAGGTCATTTTGAATTTTGATCCTGTCCTCTAGGGTATTAGCTACTCCTCCTAATTTGGTGTCATTTGCAAATTTGATAAGTATGCCCCTAATTCCCTCATCCAAGTCATTGATAAAGATGTTGAATAGCACTGGGCCCAGGACAGAACCCTGTGGCACCCCACTGGCCACCTCTTTCCAAGATGAAGAGGAGCCACTGCTGAGCACCCTTTGGGTTCGGCCGGTCAACCAATTACAAATCCATTGAACAGCTAACTTGTCTAGCCCACATTATACAAAATTGTTTGCAAGAATGTCATGGGGAACCTTGTCAAAGGCCTTACTGAAATCAAGGTATGTGATATCCACAGCTTTCCCATCATGTACCAAGCTGGTAATTTTTATCAAAAAAAAGAGATCAGATCCCATGGTCAGGAATACTAAAAGAGAAGAGACCTCAAGTCGGATGGGACTTTCTCAAAAAGGAGATACTGAAGGCACAATTTCAAGCAGTACCATTGAGGAAGAAAAATGGGAGGTGTCTCAAGAAACCAGGATGGATGACTAAAGAACTTTCAATGGAGCTAAGTTTTAAATGAAACATGTATAGGAAATGGAAAAAGGGGGAAATCACCAAAGAAGAATTCAAACAGATAGTGAACATGTGTAGGAGTAAAGTCAGAAAAGCTAAAGCACAGAATGAGCTCAGGATTGCTAGGGAGGTTAAGAACAATAAAAAGGGTTTTTTTGGGTATGTCCGCAGCAAAAGGAGAAAGAAGGAAATGATAGGGCCGCTACGTGGAGAAGATGGCAAAATGTTAACAGGGGACAGAGAAAAGGCAGAATTACTCAACACCTTCTTTGCCTCGGTGTTTTCAGAAAAGGAAAAGGAGGACCAACCTGAGGATAATGGAACAGAGGACACAATAGGGGAAATCCAGCTCAAACTAAGTAAAGAGGTAGTACAGGAATACCTTCTTAATCTAAATGAATTTAAATCTCCAGGACCAGATGAACTACATCCAAGAGTATTAAAAGAGCTGGCAAATATAATCTCAGAGCCATTGGCAATAATATTTGAGAACTCCTGGAGAACAGGAGAAGTCCCAGCAGACTGGAGGAGGCCAAACGTAGTTCCCATCTTCAAAAAGGGTAAAAAAGAGGATCCCAACAATTATCGTCCAGTTAGTCTGACATCAATACCAGGAAAGATTCTAGAGCAGATCATTAAACAGAGAGTCTGTGAACATTTAGAAGGCAATGCCATAATCACAAAAAGTCAACATGGGTTTCAGAGAAACAAGTCATGCCAGACTAATCTGATCTCTTTTTTTGATAAAGTTACCAGCTTGGTAGATGAAGGGAATGCTGTGGACATCACATACCTTGATTTCAGTAAGGCCTTTGACAAGGTTCCCCATGACATTCTTGCAAACAAGCTTGTAAAATGTGGGCTAGACAAGTTAACTGTTCAATGGATTTGTAATTGGTTGACCGGCCGAACCCAAAGGGTGCTCAGCAGTGGCTCCTTTTCGTCTTGGAAAGATGTGACCAGTGGGGTGCCACAGGGTTCTGTCCTGGGCCCAGTGCTATTCAACATCTTTATCAATGACTTGGATGAGGGAATTAGGGGCATACTTATTAAATTTGCAGATGACACCAAATTGGGAGGAGTAGCTAATACCCTAGAGGACAGGATCAAAATTCAGAATGACCTGGATAGACTGGAGAGCTGGGCCAAAGCTAACAAAATGAAATTCAATATGGAGAAATGTAAAGTACTGCATTTAGGGCGGAAAAATGAAATGCATAAATATAGGATGGGAGAGACCTGGCTGAAAGAGACTACGTGTGAAAGGGATCTAGGAGTCCTAGTAGAACATGAGCCAACAGTGTGATGCGGCAGCTAAAAAGGCCAATGCGATTTTGGGCTGTATCAATAGAAGTATAATGTCTAGATCAAGGGAAGTAATAGTGCCACTCTATTCTGCCTTGGTCAGACCTCACTTAGAATACTGTGTCCAGTTCTGGGCACCACAATTCAGAAAGGATATTGACAAATTGGAGTGTGTCCAGAGAAGGGCAACTAAAATGGTGAAAGGTCTGGAAACGATGCCTTATGAGGAGAGACTTAGGGAGGTGGGTATGTTTAGCCTGGAAAAAAGACGGTTAAGAGGCGATATGATAGCCCTGTTTAAGTATTTGAAGGGATGTCACACTGAGGATGGAGCAGGCTTGTTTTCTGCTGCTCCAGAGACTGGAACACGGAGCAATGGGTGCAAGCTCCAGGAACAGAGATTCCACCTCAACATGAGGAGGAACTTTTTGACAGTAAGAGCTGTTTGGCAGTGGAACACACTCCCTCGGAGCGTGGTGGGGTCTCCTTCCTTGGAGGTCTTTAAACAGAGGCTGGATGGCCATCTGTCGGGGATGCTTTGATCAAGATTTCCTGCGTAGCAGGGGGGTTGGACTTGATGGCCCTCGTGGTCTCTTCCAACTCTGCAATTCTATGATTCTATGATTCTATGATTCTAGTCTGGCATGACTTGTTTCTCTGAAACCCATGTTGACTTTTTGTGATTATGGCATTGCCTTCTAAATGTTCACAGACTCTCTGTTCAATGATCTGCTCCAGAATCTTCCCTGGTATTGATGTCAGACTAACTGGACGATAATTGTTTGGATCCTCTTTTCCCCCCTTTTTGAAGATGGGGAAATGTTTGCCCTCCTCCAGTCTGCTGGGACTTCTCCTGTTCTCCAGGAGTTATCAAAGATTATTGCCCATGGCTCTGAGATTACATTTGCCAGCTCTTTTAATACCCTTGCATGTAGTTCATCTGGTCCTGGAGATTTAAATTCATTTAGATTAAGAAGGTATTCCTGTACTACCTCTTTGCTTATTCTGTGCTGGATTTTCCCTATTGTGTCCTCTGTTCCATTATATTCAGGTTGATCACCCTTTTGCTTTTCTGAAAAAAAACAAAAACAAAAACAAAAAAACACTGAGGCAAAGAAGGTGTTGAGTAATTCTGCCTTTTCTCTGTCTCCTGTTAGCATTTTGCCATCTTCTCCACGTAGTGGCCCTACCATTTCCTTCTTCTTCCTGTTGCTGCAGACATACCCCCAAACCTCCCTTTTTATTGTTCTTAACTTCTCTAGCGAGCCTGACCTCATTCTGCGCTTTAGCTTTTCTGACTTTACTCCTACACGTGTTCGCTATCTGTTTGAATTCTTCTTTGGTGATTTCCCCCTTTTTCCATTTCCTATACATGTTCCATTTAGAACTTAGCTCCGTTGAAAGTTCTTTAGTCATCCATCCTGGTTTCTTGAGACACCTCCCATTTTTCTTCCTCAATGGTACTGTTTGAAATTGTGCCTTCAGTATCTCCCTTTTGAGAAAGTCTCATCCGTCTTGAAGTCCCTTCTCTTTTAGTGTTCCTGACCATGGCATCACCCCCACTATTTCCCTGAGTTTATTGAAATCAGCTCTCCTAAAGTCTAGAATGTGTGTCTGACTATGCCTGGCTTCTCCTTTCCATTCTCCAATCCTCACCCATCTGTACTCTCCAAAATCCCTAATGGTATCCTAAAAGATTGCATTTCCCAGGAGGTACCACTAGACAAAGCATAACATGCCTCTCCCATTAACTCCGTAACAGCCAGCCACTTTTGAATCACATACCTCACAGACGAGTCCTCCATTTCAAGAATAATGCCAGGTTTTCCCTCTTGACATTTTAACTTTCTAGAAGTTTGCTGATAATGATATGTGTGCTGTGATGGAATGAGGCTTATAGTTATTTCAGCTGCGTTTGTGTGTCATAAGTCCTGACCTTTATCTCCTGTGTTACACAGTCTTTGCTGTGGGTAGAGAGAGTAGATATATTGAACATTGTTTTTCTGTCTCTCTTCTGAGCCTTATCTTTTATAGAAACAACAACTTGCGACTTCTACATAGTCTGGAAAGGGCAAAGGATTCTCTGTGTCTGTGAGGGCTCAATCATTAAAGGGCAAACATATTTTTTGAACTTCATAGATTAATCATTTCTCCCACACCGAGGTCTCTGTATATCACTTGACTGAAGCAGCTTCCTAACAGATGATAACCATAGATTGCCTACAGATAAAGTAATAAATGGAAGACACATGGGATTTGGTTTATACACTAAGATGCTGGGCTACTCTGAGTGTCTATCATTAAAGTCCAGTTCGCACATTCCCATTCACCACTGCTATTTGATTCGCATCCTGTCTTCTTCTGTTGATATCAGAATGGTATTGATGGAGTTCTGCCCTTTTAACCTCAGAACAATCCTGCAAAGTAGGTTTGTTACAGTTAGGAACCTTTGCATACCTATACTAATTGCTAGCTTGCATGTTTGCTGACTTCCTTTTTGTTTGTTTTTGTGTATCTTCTCTATTCCTGCATTGCTGTCATTTTGCCATCTTCATCTTCTTCTTCTTCCTCCTCCTCTCTCCTTTCAATAATATCCTGTTTCCCACTAAGCATACGTAATTTGTAAGTAAAACTACTTTTATATGTTTTCCAAAGATGACTAAGCATATTTGTTTTCTCTCTTAGACCCAGTCTGCGTGTACGTGTGTGCATGGGACTGGTTGTTGCTCAGCTTCTGCCTTGCTAATTTGATTGCTCTGCTTGAGAGATCTAGTACTCTCTCTCACATTTGCCAGCATGGTTACACTGAGAGTGTGTGTGTGAGAGAGGGTGGCTGGCCCAAGGCAGGTCTTTAAAACTATGCCTCTCCATATCTGGTTTGTTATTCTACTCCATGAGTGGGCAAAGTGCAATGTTGTGGGACTCATTTTGTCCCTGAAACATTTCTCCAACTGCAAGAGGCCTGGCAATAGCCCCAAATCAGTTGCTAAAGGTTCCTCTGCGTGTGTGTGCATGTGCGCGTAACGGGCTGATTTCAGGCCAAAAATGTTCTGTGGTGGCATGCAGGGGAGGCTTGATGCAGCCTGCCAAGTCTTGGGCTTGGGAGTCCTCAGAACCTTGCAACCAGCCCACTCTGCTCAATCCATTGCATCATAAGCCTTATTTAGGCATTTACGAGATGCATCTAGCCCGTACGGAGAAAAAGGAAGACTTGTAGAAGAGGTCTTTTTCTGACAGATGTAGATCAAGTTCTAATTCTTTCTCTCTCTCTCTCTTTGTGTGTGTGTGTGTGTGTGAAACACCTGTGTCATTTCTGAGAGGCAGAATAACCTCCCACTGTGTGTTCTTTAAGTGGCCAGGCTATACATGTGAAGCAGGTGTTTCCCCCCACCCCTATCTCTTTAGACTCAGGGACTAAGGGTTCTTTCTTTCTTTCTTTCTTTTGCCATTTGTCAGCTGATTTAAATCTGTTTGGAGGTCCCTTCTTGCCACCTGGATCAACACTCCACTTAAGTATTTTTATGTATTGGAATCTCAGGATATTTCTATGGGAGAATGAGAAGGCTCTACGTAAGTCTTTTAGGCTAATTGTTATATGCCTGTTGAGTTTTTTATTAAAAAAAAATCTTTGCTGTGTTTGCATACTTACTGAAAAACGATGAAATAAAAATACCAATTTTTAATTGTTTTTGCTGTAATTATGCAAACAGCAAACATAAAAAAAAAAAAAAAGACAGGCATGGAGTTAGCCTGCTTTGGAATAATAAGTGGGAGGGGGAAAGAGCAGGAGCGGAGAAGAATCAGGCTCCCTCATGGCATTGACTGCTGTAATTCCGGAAATGCAGCAGAGATTTATCACATCAAAGCAGCACACATTCACAAAAGAAGAGAGGTGTGATAAGAAATGTTCAAAGTGGTATGTTCCAGCTTCCTTTCATAATGCAATTGCCCCAAGACACTAGCCTCCTGTGAGAATCTCCTGAAACGTGGAGAGAGAAACCAGGACATTTAAAATGCTGTTTAAAAAGCGGAATGACAGAGGATTAATTGGGACTATCCCTGCCAAATTGGGACAGTTGGAGGGTGTGACTGGTCAGTTCAGACTTTTGGCAAGAGAAGCCTGTTAGTTTCCTGGGAAACCACTTGGTGGGAATGGGGGGGGGGGAAGGAAAAACTAGGAAGTACAAAATGGGTGTGCAATGTTCGCGGGGAGAGAAAAAGGTAACAGGGAGAGACCTGGGACAGTCTACCACTGGCTTCAGTCTTACCAGTTCTCTGCATGTGTCCCGCACCAGCTTGCCGCTGAGGAAGTGTGAGAGTAGCTAGAGGAGGTTGAAAACAATTGCTCCTCACAGTTAGAGTAGACCCTCTGAATCAATGGGGTTTTCATTGTCAGGGTAATGGGCCATGCAGTCACAGAAAAAATTATAATGTAAAGAGCTAACATGGTATAATGTGATACTACCTGCAGGGGCCAGCACTGAACCAGCTACATGTAGCTGGCGAGCATATCAAGATACTTAGATTTTCCTTGGTTTTTTTCCAGGCTGTGAGGCCGTGTTCTGGAATAGTTTCTTTTTTTAAAACCCAAGGAAAATCTATGGATGCCGGCCGTGAAAAGCCTTCAACTTCACATATCAAGATACTGTCTAGACCAGCCTTTCTCAACCTTTTTACCCTGGATGAACCCTTGAAATAATTTTCAGGTCGCAGGGAATTCCTACGTAAAAATTATACCTACAGCTCCCCCCTTTTTTAAATTACAGAAACAGTGAAAAAAATAGATGCTTATTATATTCCACATTGCTAGCAATACATATTTGATACTTGAAAATAACAGGCCTGAAAGAGCATACTGGCAGAGAAGTATTTATAGTGTACATTAAAATACTGACAAAATATCCTATGAAAATGCCAAAAAAGGTAATCTATAATCTATAATAAAAATAAATTAAAAGAAAAAAATATATTTATTGTGAAACATTAAAACCTGAAAAATGTCCTTTAGTTTGAACCCATTGCTCCGTGTCCTAGTCTCTGGAGCAGCATAAAACAAGCTTGCTCCATCCTCAGTATGACATCCCTTCAAATATTTAAACATGGTTACATCACTGACTCTGACCCGAAGACTGAGCTCTGAGCTAACAGAGCTTGCAAAAAGCAGCAACTAAGCAGCCAGCCTCAGGATGAGAGGGAGGCTGTAACTTCCTACTAAGCCCGCTTGTCATGGTAAACTCTTCTCCTTTGATTAGCAGATCTAAGGCAGAGCAAAAGCTGGGAGGGAGAGCAAGGTAAGAGGCCCCCATTGGAGGCGCTGGTGTGAAAACTCATTCACACATACTCATTCCTTTCTGGTTTTCTCTGTTGTGGAGAGGAGAGATAAGCTGTTTCAGCTCGCCACTTCTCCGCGATTTATTAATTTATTACTGTTTTCTCGTGGAACCCCTCGTGATCTCTGGGGGAACCCTAGGGTTCCCTGGAACCCTGTTTGAGAAATGCCGATCTAGACTCTAGAGACTTCTGTGGGGATGGAAGCAGGGAGTAAACCTGCTGTCTTTCTGGAAACATGCTGAGTAGCCCATGTGTACGGAAATCACTGACTGTATAACCCATGAATATACTGTATCTGTATCTGTATAACTAGATGTTCCCACACACTACTCTGACTTGGATTTTTGCTCTTAGACTGTGTTCACACACTCTAGGAAGCACAGTACTGGATAGTACTATAATGACTGCTGTGTTATGTAGTCTATTTGTTTGGAGTCCCAGACTCATTGCATATATTACTTTAATGTGCACTAGTAAAGGAAAGTAGTTTTAGGCACAGTCAGTGTGTCTGTGTGCTTATTTCTTCAGCCTGATGTCTGCTGCTGCTACAAGACCTATTTGCTGCCTGGTCCTCTTGATATGCCCAGAGGTACCAGTGCGCTACCATTACACTCATAACTATTTTTCTACCACTCAGCAATTGAGTCAATGGATTTACTCTGCTTGGAACTAGCTATTGGATTTAGGCTGCACAATCAAAACCAGAATGTGCCAAAAATGGAGAGGAGAAGCCAATGTAGAGAATCACATAAAGATGTTCCTCAGAGCACAAAGTCTTGGAGCACTTTTATGCCACAAAGTTATAGCACTGTGATTCCAATTTAACTGCCATGTTTTCATGCCAAATTTAGAGAGCAGAGTTTAGAATTTAAGGAGCACTATTTAAAATGTAGGGAGCAGTACATATTTAGAATCTTCTGCCAGAGAGCTGATTCCTCTCAAAACTGCAAGCCTCAGGATTCCATTGGGTTCAGACATGGCAGTTAAAGTGGAATCAATGTGCAATACAGTACTACCCCAGTATCCACAAAACCAATATCTGTGGTTTCAGTTGTCTGTGGGACACAAAACAGAACACATACCATAGAGTCTTCCTAGAACATACCTAGAGAGGCATCCTTGCTAGACATTTTCTAGGTCCTCCAAGGCAACTCTGGTATTTTAAACTAGAAATCCCATTATTTTCAATGGTGTCCGCTGTTATCTGTGGTAAGTCTGGGAACCAAACCCCCACAGATACAGGGTCCTACTGTACTCGTGTAGCATGAAAACCCCAATTTTTGCCCAACCCCAAACATCACTGTAAACTTGAACTTGCCACTTATGAATTTTTTGGGGCTAAATTTGCCTCTTTGATACGTTTGGTTGCAAGCTTGATGATGTATACACTGGATGAGAAGTGATTGGTATGCTGGGTGTTTCATCACATTGGATGATTGACTGGCTAATCTCCTGGGTACTTGATATGTTGGCTGTTGTGGTTGTTGTTGCTGCTGCTGTTATGTGCCTTCAAGTTAACTCCAACTTTTGTTGTTGTGCGCCTTCAAGTCATTTTTTACTTATGGTGACCCTAAGCGAACCTGTCATGGAGTTTTCTTGGCAAGATATAATCAGAGAGGGTTTGACTTTGCATTCCTCTGAGGCTGAGAGAGTGTGAGTTGCCCAAGATCACCTAGTGAGTTTCCATGGTTGAACAGAGATTTGAACCCTAGTCTACAAAGTCATAGCCCAATGCTCAAACCACTACACCATGTTGGCCCTCCAACTTATGGGAACCTTATTTTAGAATTTTCTTGGCAAGGTTAATTGAGAGGAGGCTTGCAATTTCCTTCTGTTAAGGCAGAGAGCGTTTGACTTCCCCAAGGTCAGTGGAGGATTCAAATCCTGATCTTCCAGAGTGCAGTCAACACTCAGACCACTGCACCACACTTGCTGTTTGCTAGGCTGAGTGTTTTGCTGGATGCCCTTCCAGGGCACAAAACTAGGCAGTTACCAAACACCTGGCTGCACTAGATGGCTTGCATGTTGAATGTGACTCAGAGATTGTGAGGTTGGTGGCTCTGGCCTAAACACCTTTTCCTTGTTTCATCTTTTGTGACAGCTGTGATGGAATACGTTGGAGGAAAATGAATAAAACCCCTATGCCAGTTCTGGCTGGCTTCATGTACAGAGGTGAAACAAGAAAACAAAACCAATATATTATAGGATGAATCCTACTGCAATTGATAACAGAAAGTGTTTATCTGTGTTAGAATTCCATAATACATATTTATTGAGATAAGAAATGTGTTCCCCTGAAGAACTCTCCCGATTCGATTTATATATTGCAGTCAAAACAATTCCGGGGGGAATAGCTACTAAAGACTCTTTCTTCCCTCTCTCCTCAATTCTACAGATTGAAAAGCTAAAAGATGAGAAAATGTTTCCCTTTGCTTATTCATACTGAGGCAGGATTCATAAAAACTGCATGTGTTGGGAGTACATCTTCATACAGCACATAGTTAACCCGTGGAATTTGCTACTATAAGAGGTAGAGATGTCCAACAACTGGTGCACTTTAAACAGAGATTAGACAAATTCATGGAGGATGTGGCTGTTGGTGGCTATTTGACATGATGACTGTGGGAGAGATTCTGTGATAGAGGCTGCAATGTGTAACTTAATGGTGATGGAGCTATATTGCTGACATGATGCACAAACGGGCTAGTAAATTGTGATGATGCACAATGGGGCAGTGTGGAAGATGCCCTGTGCGCAACAGGACTCCCATAGCACAATGTGTCCTGATGCACAATGTGTCCCGATGTGCAGTGTGTCCCTATGCACAATGCATCCCAATATGCCTCCTCTCCCAATGTACAATATGTCCTCTTTGGGACGTATTGTGCATTGGGTCATGTTGTGCATTGGGACAGATTGTATGACAGTCATGCTGCTGGCTCCATTTGTGCAATGGTCCCAGAGATGTAGCTATGTTGCTATTTCCTTCCTGAAAATAAGGACATTGTGCAACATTGTGATTTACATGATTGTAAGTCAGTTTATGATCATGGAAATACCTTGCAGGATGCCAGTCAGTATATCATCTCCATTATATCAAAGATAGTTTGCATCTCAGTGCTAGTTGCTAGGTAACATGAGGCAAATTATAGAATCATAAAATCATAGAGTTGGAAGAAACCACAAGGGCCATCCAGTCCAACCCGTTACCATGCAGAAATACACGAACAAATAATTCCCGACAGATGGCCATCCAGCTTCTGTTTAAAAACCTCTAAAGAAGGACACTCCGCCACACTCCAAGGTAATGTATTCCACTTCCGAACAGCTCTTACTGTTAGGAAGTTCTTCCTAATGTTTAGGTCTTATCTCTTTTACTGTAGTTTGAACCCATTGCTCTGTGTCCTAGTCTCTGGAGCAGCAGAAAACAAGCTTGCTCCCATCCTCAATATGACATCCCTTCAAATATTTAGGCATGGCTATCGTGTCACCTCTTAACCTTCTCTTCCTCAGGCTAAACATACCCAGCTCCCTAAGCCACTCCTCATGGGGCATGGCTTCCAGATCTCCCACCATTTTGGTTGCCCTTCTCTGGACACATTTCAGCTTGTCAGTATCCTTCTTGAATTGTGGTGCCTAGAACAGAACACAGTATTCCAGGTGATGTCTGACCAAAGCAGAATAAATTGGTACTAATATGTCCCTTGATCTATATGGGTGGCATTGCAACCATGTTCTGTTTGTGGTCTTTCAGAAGCATCTGTCTTGCACAGTGGAAACCGAATGCTGGACCAGAAAGTCTTTTGGTGTCACACAGCATGGGCCTTCTTATGTACTTATGGGAATGGAGCTTTTAATGGACTGGATGGCCCTCGTGGTCTCTTCCAACTCTACAATTCTATGATTCTAATGAATCCTATATTACAGTTTCTTGGGGGTGGTTCATATACACAGGTGCATCACCTCATTTCTCTTTACTTTCTGGCCAATAGATGAATATGTGAATTGAACTCATTGTAAAGCTGTGGCTGGAATCTTACTGGTTAGTCACAACTAGAGGAGACCCCTGGAATCAATGGTTGAATGGTGAGTCAACAGATAAGTAAATCCAATTGATTCAACATATATATTCTAGTCAAGACTAAAAATAAGGCTTTGGACTTTTTTGGACGGCAATTTGTAATGCAAGAAGTCTTGTCCCTGTTGCGAGGCTGCTATACGGCAGGGGGGGCGTTTTGGATGATGCTGTCCCGCTGCTGATAGTGTTCCGGAAGAGCTGGGAGGCTGCAGATCCATATTTGGCCATTTCCTAATCACGGAAGTTGACCGTGTTTAGGAAATGGCCAAATATGGCGCTGCAGCCTCCCAGCTCTTCCGGAACAGTATCGGCAAGGGGACAGCATAATCCGAAACGGCCCCCCTGCCGCGCAGCAGCCTCACAACAGGGATGAGCCTTCTTGTGTTGCAAATTGATATCTGAAAAAGTCCTTAGACTATTGGGTCCCAGATGAAACAAAAGCTCTGCCTGTGGTGTTAGATCTCTGGTGCCCAGTATCACAAGTAAATCATCACTTTGAATTGTGAACATATGGGTGTGTGAACGAGGGTTTGGTTATACAATGACCAATGAGCAGATGTCCCCAGCTCCTATTCACAAACTATATGGATCTAGCTGTTATCGTTTGTGATTGCTAAAAAAAAAAAAAACCAAACATACCACCAAACCTGTTGGATTTTGTGTCATGTAGAAGAAATGATTACAATAGCAGGATTGAAGATCAATTTATATTGGTGAAGGGAAGCTGGAAAGGGGTTCTGTTTTCCAAGTGGATAAAGCAGGGGATTTGTTGTCTCCTCTGTCTAGAGAAAGCTGCAGATCTGCTGCCCGTTAATTGGCAGTGGCTCTGATGTCAGTGGGATGATCAATCTTCTCTGGTGTTTGAAGGAGCTATGCAAGGTGTTGAACTCCCCAAACATATTCATCGCTTTGGATAATTGTTTTAAAGTTCACAGTAAAACCCCTTGCAGATGTATTACAGCCAGACCCCGATATCCACAGAATCAATATCTGCAACTTCAGTTATCCGTGGGACACAAAATAGGGACACATACCATACAGTCATGCTGGAAAATGCCAAGAGAGGCATCCTCTCTAGGCATCCTTTAGCTCCACCAATGCAACTCTATGGTATGTTTTTACTGGAAGTATTTTATTTTAATAGAGTTCACTGTTATCTAAGGTTTTGTTAAGGTAATGGGATATACAGTCACTGGAAATTTATACTACAAAGAGCTAGTATAGTATGCTATAGCCTGCAGGGGCCAGCAATGAGCAGGCAAAATGCAGCTGGTGAGCATATCTAGATTATGTCTGGGAGACAAGTATGGGAAGGACATCTGAAGGATGAAGTCTTATCCGTACGTGAAAATATATGTGAGAACCACCAACTGCATAACCCATGACTTTACTGTATCTGTACTGTATAATTGGATCACCCCACTCACTTGTTTTGACTTGGATTTTGCTCTCAGACTCTGTTCCTTCAGTCAGGGATGTACAGTGCAAGACTGCACTGTATATTGTGTTGTGACATGTAGTCTGTATGCTAGGAGTCTCAGACTCATTGTAAATATTACTACAATGTGCTTTAGTAAAGAGAAATAGTTTAGACACATGACTGTGTCTCTGTGCTCATTTCTTCACCTGATGATCGCAACTCTGCTACAACAGCTTTTGCTGCCTGGTCCTCTTGATATGCTCAGAGGCACTAGTGCCCTACTATGACAGGTTTCTAGTATCCATGGTAAATCCGTGAAACAAACTCCCATGGATATGGGGGGGTCTGACTGTATGTCACTGAGATGGGAGCAAGCAGCCTCCACTACTGGTGGTGGATGTGGGGGTCTAAATTTTTAACCCATTTTCAGTACTGGTCCAGACAGAAAGAGGTCTGAATCAAGCCAAAATGTGCTACAATTCTTCAAGAGGATGGTATTTCCTGAGCCTCCCAATTTGACTACATCCTTAAAAATCCTTAAATCCAATTTGACTACCGTATATTCCAGCGTATAATATGACTGGGCGCATAAGACGACCCCCCAAATTTAAGTTAAAATACAGAGTTTGCCACCACCACCCCCAGCCAGCCAGCCACCTGGCTGGAAAGCCTGTCCCCCACCAGCCAGCCAGCTCAGTGGCTGTAGATGATGGAATCGTCTGTGAAATTAAAGGACTGAGAACAGCTAAAAAAGCATGAGATATTTTGAAAAATCTCTGTAGTGTTCAATCTTTGGAAAGTAAGGTTGCATTAATACTGTGAGTTGGTTAATATGAAGCTATCAAATCCCAAATTTTTGAATAAGCACATTAATGAATGAGCACATTCATGATTTTAGAGCCACATTGGCAGACAAGAGAATTTCACCATAGACAAAACTTGATGCAAAATGATAAGTTGAATCCAGAAATTCTAATTTTAGGCTAACTTGTCCTGAAAAGAAACATCATTTTGACTCTCCTGAGCTAAATGGAGGGCCATATAACTCTTCAAAGGCAAAGCAGTTATTCTCACAGCAGGAGGAAGGATCTGCTGGGAAAACTGCCCAGGCCATCTAACACTTCAATCATTCTCACAGCAGGGGAAAAGATCTACTGGGGTATAAGACACCCCCCACTTTTGAGGAGATTTTCAAGTGTTAAAAAGTAGTCTTGTATGCAGGAATATACGGTACATCCTTAAAAATTTACGCCACAGTTCCATATATCTACTCAGGAGTAAGTCCCACTAAGTCAGCAGTTTCTTTAGAACACATGTGCACAGGATTGCAGTACTTATGATCAAAACTCAGTAGGTAAAGGAAGTCATTGGGAAGTTTTGTATTTGAGGGCCGGCTCATTCAGTTTTATGACCAAGTCAAAATCAGTTGTCAAAGCTTGATTGCCATTTTTCTATAATCTCGAACCAATGGACAAATTCAGAGTTGCAGATCCATCAACTGGTGCCTACTTTCCTCAAAAGAAGCTATAGGACAATGCACAGGTGTGTTAACTCAATGTGTGGTTCTGCTTTTGGAAAAGCTCAATTTTTAAAGCTGAAAATAAACAAGGACATTGTCACATGTAATCCAGTTCTTTATTTTCTGTTACAAGTGGTTTTCAAAGAAAGCTAAATGTCATCCAAGTCACTTAGAGCCTGAAAGAAAATATTGAAAAGCTATGGAATTATTATTATTATTAT
This sequence comes from Gambelia wislizenii, assembly GCA_030847615.1. Taxonomy (NCBI): domain Eukaryota; kingdom Metazoa; phylum Chordata; class Lepidosauria; order Squamata; family Crotaphytidae; genus Gambelia; species Gambelia wislizenii. The sequence continues at coordinate 429,032,322 of JAUMIR010000002.1, read as the reverse complement.
TATTTGGTGCAGATGCAATTATGCTCTCTGTTTGACAAGACCATCTGGCACATGTGCTCAGAGATGTTTGAAATGTTAACTCCTTTTTCTCTGTACCTGTCTAGGACAAAACAAGAGCGTTACATGCGACAATCTGGTCTACTACACCTGTATGCTAGATGGCAATCTAATGGTTATTTTTACTCTGCCAAGTGAGCATCAAGATGGATTGCTTTGTCATGCATGACACACAATTGCTGAGTTCAGTTGTAACTGTGAAAGCCATAGTCTTGTCCTCAGAGCTTAGAAAAAGCTACTTTTGTTGTTGTTAATTGCCACCATGTTGATTTCAACTTATGGTGGCCCTATGAATGACAGACCTCTAAGTCACCCTGTTATCAACAGCCCTGGTCAGGTCTTGTAAACTCATGGCCATGGCTTCCTTGATTGATTCTGTCCATCCGTAAGGGAGCCTTTCCCTTTTCTTACTGCCTTCCACCTTACAAAACATTATAATTTTTTCTGAGAAATTATATCTTCTCATGGTACGTCCAAAGAATGATACTCCGAGGCTGCATCTGCACTGCAGAAATAACCCAATTTGACAACACTTTAACTGCCATGGCTCAATGCTATGGAGTTCTAGGATTTTAGTTCTGTGAGATATTTAGCCTTCTCTGCCAGAGAGCTCTGGTGCCAAAACAAACTACGGTCCCGTCTACACGATTTAAATAATACGTACGGCGTGCGGAAGTTCGCGCTTTGGTACACATGGCTGTTCGGATTCACACACATGCAAAAGAGGGGCCCCCCGGTTTTCCACCCTGAAATACGCTCATGCGGCGTTCGGGAGGGAAAGCGGATCGTGATGAGAAATCCGTACACCGTTCGGATGGCTGATGGGTCTGTACGGTCCGTTTGCACACATACGAACAGCCTGTGTAATCTGATTGGCTGGTCGAGCAGAGGGGGTGGGGCTAGCACAGAGGGGAATTGGGAGCGGCCGCCATGTTGGATTCCCAGCTAGCGACACTTCGGTAAGTACATGAATTATACATTTATTTATTTTTATTTTATATTGTAAATAGGGAAAACCGACTGTCCGCAAAGCAGGAACTTTTTTAAAAAAAGCGGTGGGAGATTTTAAACCGCCGCTTGGCTTGCTCGCTTCAGCCAGCTTGGGGAACAGGTAGTCATACGGAGTTTAGGGGGGTAAAAAATTGTGTGGGCGGTTCGTATGCATACAAACGACAGCCTATTCATATTTTTTACCCCCCAAATGGATTTTTTTATGATCGGATAGATGCACCGTACAAATCCCAGGATTCCATCACATTGAGCCATACCAGTTTAAAGTGGTGTCAAACTAGATGATTTCTGCAGTGCATATGCATCCTCTGTTTAGTCATTTTGGTTTCTAGAGAGAGTTAGGCTTAATTTGCTCAAAGACCCACTCATTTGTCTTTTCTGCAGTCCATGTTAGCAATAGATCTTTCCTCTAGCACCACATTTCAAATGAGTTGATTCTCTTCTTATCACCTTTCTTCTCTGGCAAGCTTTCATGACCATACATAGAAATGGGAAATACAATGGCATGGTCAATCTTGACCTTGGTATCTAATGATATATCCTTTCCTTTGCAGTTCTTGTCTAGTTCTTTCATAGCTGCCCTTCCAAGTCTTCTAGATTTGTTCTGATTTCTTGTCTACAGTCTCCATTTTGAATTAATGACAATGCTGAGGACCCACAACTTCCCAAATCCCCCATTCTTAGAGGGATTCTGGTAGTCTCCAAAAGTATTTCTGTATTTTATTTATTACTTAAAATATTTCTATCCTGCCCCTGCCCTGAGATCTCAGGAAAGTATATAATAAAGCTAATTGAACCACTTTAAAACAATTTAAGGCAATAAAAATAATTTAATCAGGCTAAAAATTGCTAAAAACTTTGAGAAGTTAAAACATGATAATTTAAAACCAGTTAAAACAGTTTTAAGCAATTTAAGCAAGTATGTACATGTGCAAATTTGGATGAGACCAACTGGTAACTTTTCTTAGCTCAGCATGTGTTGTGTGTTGGGTCGAGCTTCGGCTTATGCACTCCCTTTCTTCTTTCTTCTTGTGCCAGCGAAGAAAGCTGGAAGTGGAATCTCAGGATTTTATCAGATGAACTCCTTTAAGTGTTCTTTTGCTGCCTAAAAAAATCCATTTTATCTCAGCAAAAGAATGCCCCCCCACACACTTTCCTGGCAATGAAGGAGGAAGTGAATGGAGCTCCGTTTACTTCCTCCTTTAAAATCCCACAGATTATCACAAGACTTCATCGTGTGGGTAATTCAAAAAACAAAACAAAAATAACACTTAAAAAGTTTATGCAAGCACCTAAACACACTAAAAAACTTACAAGTAACTTGGGGAGCGTCACTTACCTGGATCTCACGATTCACCCGGAAGTGTTTGCTCCAGACCAGCCATTGACGGGGTAAGTATGAGGGATAAAAAATGCGAGGTTTCACATGCTGTCAATGCTGGCACAAAAGTGCTATGGGGGGGGTCAGATGACAGCTTCAGCTGTCAATTAAAAAGTATGGGTTTTGGCAGGGACATAACTGCGAAAGGGCAACACCATCTGATATGCATGTCCTTTTGCAGTTATGTGGCATCATTAAGATGCTGTATTTGTGCATCAGATAAAGTCCTCAGTCAAGTTTTTTAAAAATAAACTAAAAACATTTCACTTACGACTTTACAAAAAAATGGATTATATATATATATATATATTTATAAACCATTAATTCTCATGTACTGCAATGACTGTCTGAAACAATCAGTGGAAGACTCACAGTGCAATCATATCTGGCTACCAGTCTAATTCAAAGTGTTGGTTATTATTTATTTATTTAGTTATTTTATTTAGTCATTTATACCCCACTCTTCAGCCACAAGGCTATCAGAGCGGCTTACAAATTGTTTTAAGCAATAGCTATTTATACATCTACACTGCATTAAGCAGTTTCCAATGTGTGTTAGCTAATTGTCCCCACAAGCTGGGTACTCCATTTATCGACCTACGAAAGGATGGAAGGCTGAGTGAACCTTGGAGCCCGCTGGAATCGGGTTATGACCTATAAAGTCCTGTGTGGCTCGGGTCCAGTCCATCTTTAAGAATTTATTCCCATATATGAGCCTGCTTGAATTCTAAGATTGTCAGGGAAGAGCTTTCTCCATGTCCCACCATTGTCACAGGTGTACTTGGTGAGGTCACAGGAAAGAGACTTTACAGTGGCTGCCCACAAGCTGTGGAATCCCTTCTCGTTACAGAGTTGGTTGCTCTCCCCACTCTTTCTGTTTTCACCAGGAGGCAAAGACCTTTTTATTTAGACAGGCCTTCAGTTGTACAGAAGACTTTTAAAGGGGCTGGACTTTTTGTTTTATAGTTGGTTAGTGCCATGGAATCAATGATTGAATGGTGAGTCAACAGATAGGCAAATCCAATTATTTCAACAGGTCTATTCTAGTCAAGACTAACAACAGGACTTAGGACTTTATCAGATTAACTCCCTCCATTAATGTTCTTTTGCTGGCATATTTTGTGGAGTTTTTATGCTGGCAAAAGACCCCCCCCACACACACACACCAGGCCTACCTTGAGCAGCAGCAATGAGGCATGTCCGGCATAAACAGAGCATGAATGGAGCTCTGTTTACTTCCAAGGTTGAGATCTCACCAATTCTCACAAGAAGACATGTGTGTGGCAAATTCAAAACGTTATGCAAGGGAAATACATAAAAGGTAGACACAAGCATAGAAACACACTTCAAAAATTACAAGAAAAGTGTTGTGTGTGTTAATAAAAAGTGTGTTCCCCTACCTGGCTGTCATGATCTCACCTGGAAATGTTCTGTCATTGATGCCATATTCACGTGAGCACAATGGTATGAGGATTCAAACGCGGCAATAACAGCAACAAAGCGCCATGCCAGATCTATTGACAGCTTGGCCCATCAATAAAAAAGAAAGGCTTTTTGACAGTACATGATCGTGAAAGGATGACGTCATATGGTATGTGTGTCCTTTTGCAATCATTAGGCATTGTTATGACACCATATTTGCCATACCTGATAAAGTCCTTAGATGATACAAGGGATATGTCCGAGATGATACAAAAGCTCTGCCTTGAATACCCCAGGGTATGTTGCTACAAACCCAAGTCCCTAATTTTTGGGACTGGAATTGTTTTGCTAGGTTGGAGACATCCTTAATATTCCAGAGAAAATATCACATTAAACTATAAAGTATGCATAGGTGCTTAATCAGTGTGAAGTCCTTGAACAGTGCCCTTTGTTTACTAAAATAAGAAAGAAATGCTTAGACCCTAGGGTACCGTACATGGATGCTGACAAATGATGCATTGCCTGGGCTGTATTTTTGAAGAAGGGCATTCGCTGTTATAGCACACCAAATTGGGAAATAATTATTTTCAGGAAAAAATACATAGACATCTAACTAGTATTAAAGAATCTGGGGGAACTGGAGGAGTTGTGATAGTTTATGCTTTCTGGCCTATAGATCCAAATGAACACATTTCATTAGTTTTTGTAGTAGGACTATGATAATGGAATATCTTTTGAGAAGGTTATTTATTCATTTAAACACAATTTATATATGATAATAAAACAGGCAAACAGATCTCTGAATTGGCATGTACTCATGATGGAGAGAATTCAGCTGGGATTTTGCTGTTTAAGGAACCCATGTGATTTTATTTTATTTTATTTAGTATTTGTATGCTTCCCCACAGTCAGAAAGGTCCCAGGGTGACTTAAAAATCATTAATTTGACAACTCTCTGCTTGATGCTTATAATCTAAATAAGATATGGCTAAAAGGAAAAGGGAATTGCACTGGGAGAGGGAATTTAGTCCAGCAGATTCTGGCTGCTCTTCTCTCCCTCAGAGGCCACAACAGAGGAGGAACATGGAGGGAGATGCTCTTACCAGCCACTGGCCCAAGACACAATAGAGCTGTGCCTGGCTCCCTTATCCCCTTCAGAGGCGAGAGCAATGGCAGTTGGAAAATGGAGGGAGTAGCACTAACCAGCCACTGGGCCAAGGCATGATGGAGCTGTGCCTGGCTGCTCTTCCCTCCCTCGGAAACCAGAGCAACGACAGTTGGAATGGAGGGAGGTCTCTCACCAGTGTCTGGGCCAAATAATAATTTCAGTTGAGCTAGGCTGCTTTTCTCATCACACCAAGTTCCACTTTAAAGGAACGATTCAAGGTGTGAAACTTATTTTGGGGATAGGATCCAGCATGTGAAATCAAAGGCTTTCACTGCTGGCATCCATGGGTTTTCTGTGGGGTTTTTTTTGCGGACTTTGAGGTCGTGTTCTGGAAGAGTTTATTCCTGATGTTTCACCTGCATCTGTGGCTGGCATCTTCAGAGAATGGTTGGGTAGGGGTGTGTAGGGTTTATATACTGTTGGAGAGGATATGTACATTTGTGTATTTGAATGGCTAGTTCCTGAATGGCTATCTTCTTGAATGGCTATCTCCTGGGGGGAATTGCAAGGAGGGTTAGTGTCTGTTTGGCTAATGCTCCATTGTCTGCTAGAAATCCCCCTGTCCCTGGGTGAAGTTCATTTCATGTGTTGAGTTTTGAGTTTGGTGTTTTTCAGGACCGGTAGCCAAACTTTGTTTACTTTGAGAGTTTCTTCTTTCCTGTTGAAGTTGTCCAGGTGTTTGTGGATTTCAGTAGCTTCTCTGTGTATTCTGACATGATAGTTGTTGGCCTAGTCCAGAATTTCTGTTTTTAAATAACATTTTGTATCCAGGTTGGTTTATAACATGTTCTGCTACTGCTGATTTTTCTGGCTAGCCCAGTCTGCAGTGTCTCTCATGTTCCTTGATTCGTGTTTGCACACTGAGTTTAGTAGTCCCTGTGTAAACTTGTCCACAGCTGCATGGTATGCGGTAAACACCTGCAGCTGTGAGATAGTCTCTCTTGTCCTTTGCTGAGTGTAGCATTTCTCGGATTTTCTTGGTTGGTCTGTAGGTTGTTTGGAGGTTGTTTCCTCATCAGTTTCCCTATTCCGTCTGTGACTCCTTTGATGTATGGTAAAAATATCTTCCCTTTGGGTGGCTGTTTTTCTTCATTCCTGTGGTTTTTTCTGGGTCTTGCTACTCTTATGATGTCTGACCCAGCCAGACCCAGAAAAAACCACAGGAATTAAGAAGGAATGAAGGAAACACAACCCCCAAACAATCTACAGACCAACCAAAAATGGCCCAGCATCTTGGATAGCTCCTTTCGAAGATGGGCTGAAACCCAGAACAGACTTGTTGTTCCACTGATGTGGAAGCTGCTATCTGCCAAATCAACAAGGAAATTACAAAGGAAGACTAAAAAGATAAACAGCTGAATTGAATTGTATTGACAAAGTCCAATCTGTGAGCAGAGGTATTAACAAAGGGCCTGTCTATACAAGGCAAAAAACCCGGGGGGGGGAGCAGCTAGACGGGAGAATTAAGTCCAGAAAATATCGCCTTACTTCCCTTTTGCTCCAGTGCTTATTTGTTCCTATGATTTTATTCGAAATTGGTTGAATTGAAAAAGCAGTGATTTTGCAGTTCATACAGCTGATGGCCCTGGTGGAGGGAGGGTTGGAAAGGGGTGTCAGAGGCGCCAGTGGGGTTGTGGTGGAAAGCCTTCAAAGCCACTCTGGCAGCCACTCAGAGCACCCTGATCCCAGAGGGGGAGTGGAATGGAGTGGAAAGCCTTCAAAGCCACCCCTTTTGCGAATTGGTTGTACACATGACCTATTGTCCCCTTTTGCGAATTGGTTGTACACATGACCTATTGTGTGCATTTTCATGCACTTTTTCAAAAAGATTGGGAAAAACTGCGAAAGAAGTTATCACAGACTATGTGGAGTTTTCAGCCCCCCCTCCTTCTGAATATGGTGAATGTGGACCGTCGTCTGTGAGGACCATTAGCATTCTTAGAGAATTCTTTGACATCAAACACTCTTTGTGTGAGCATTCTTGGGAACGGGTTGCTACTGAATCTGCTGAGATAGTTTTTTGGCTTCTGCTGAGGATTGAGTGTCCTTTCATCCCCTGATAGTGGTTATGGGCCCAGCTGATTGATCTCACATTAGATAAGGTGCACCCCCCCCAAAAAAAATTCCCAGAAACTCTTTTGTTTCGAGTGTTTTTGGCTAGTTGACTGAGAAATAGTTAAGTTTCAGCCAGGCCCTGTAATATTTTCAAGCAATCTTGAAGTGCGGCCAGCAGCCAGCCGTTTGTGCTTCATAGCTGGAGAATTCTTGACTCAATCAGCAGAATGGCAGATAATAATCTCATCTGTTTTGCAAAGCTGGCTGATGGAAATTAATTATTCAGCATGGAGGCAATACATGGAGGCTTTATTATTTAAGGACAATTTGTGGCACGTTTTGGACAATGAAAGTGTGATCCCAGAGGGTGCAGAAGATGAAATAGCAGCATTCAGACTAGCAGACCAGAAGGCTAGAGCTGCAATTCTCTTATCGCTCAGCCCCTCTCAGTTAATGCATACAGCCCCATCAAAGACAGCCTTTCAGCTTTGGACAGCTTTGAAAACGGTTCATCAGAATTCGTCCTGACTCTCAAAGATGATATGGACTAAGAGACTTTATAACACAAAGCTGTCTACTGGAAGCTGCATGAAAGCCCATTTGGAGGAAATGAGGTGGCTTTTTCAAGAGGTGGCCAATAGAGAGTTGGACATTCCAGAAGCCCTTAAGTGTTTTATTTTATTGGGCAGTTTGCCAAAGGAATGGGATTTCCTAATGTATGGTCTGGGGACCACCAGGGAGAATGATTTGTCTGTAGACCTGGTAGCTGGGCCTATTCTGGAAAAGTTCCAACGTAAGCAATTTGATTCCCGGACAAAGGGGAATAAACAGCTACAAAATATCATATGCAATCGGGAGAGCACTGAAACACTCCCAGAGGCATCTGATGTGGAGGAGGGAGTCTGCAGATATGTGAAATGCTGTTTCAGATGCAAAAATCCTGGACATTTTCAGAAGGACTGTAAGATGCCTGTACCAGATAAGAGGGGTGCATTCTCTCAGGCTGCAAGCCATGCCTTCATAGCACAGCACCATCCTGATGGTAGTGAGGAAAGGATTTGGTTACTTGATAGTGGGGCCACGCACAATATGGTCAATGATTTACAGTCGTTAAACAATGTTAAAAATTCTTCAATAACCAATATTACCCTTGCAGATGGTGCTCCCAGTAGGGTGCAGAAAATGGGCACTGCATATGTGCCATCTTTTGGTAAAGATTTTGAAAATTTGTTATGTGTTAAATTAGACAATTGTATATTAAGTATCTTCATTATTACCACAGGCTAATGGGCCATGCTAGTTACAAAGAGTTAAAGGAGCTAGCAAAAGTGTGCCGTAGGTTAAGCATGAAACACTGCCCAAGGTTCTTAGAATGTGCTGTGTGCAGGAAAGTTAGGGTGAAGGCTTTCCTGATTGCCAAAAAGACCCAATGTGTCACCAACAGACCTTTGAAGTTTTCCATGATGATTTAACAGGCCCCTATAAGCACACTGAAGGGGGTAACCGCTATCTATTTGTAATTGTGGACAAACACACTAGGTACACCTACATATACTTACTGAAGGAGAAAGGTTAGGCTGCAGACAGGTTTAGTGAGTGGGTGAATGTGGTGGAACACGTATTTCCTTCTCATAAGGTTTCCAGTCTAGTGATGGACAGGGGAGAGGAATTCTTATCCAACAGTCTGCAGACCTGGATGTGTAGGAGAGGCATTAGACACAAGACCACAAACCCAGCATCTCCAGGGGAGGATGGGCTTGCAGAAAGGTAAATTGGGATGGGCATGATGGAGTGCATGATGGAAGATGCACAAGCCCCAGCTGGGCTGTGGGGGGAGGCAGTGAAGACTGCTGCTTACCATTTAAATAGATTGTGGACATCTAGCACCAACCAGATCCCATATTGTCTATTGTACAGTATAGCAACAAACCTCAAGCACCTGAGGGTTTTTCTGGACAACATGCAAGTGTACTGATTCACCCAAGCCTATGGAAGCCTGGGCAGCCTAAAACCAGGAGGCTGTGTTTCCTAGGCTATGAGGGTAATAAGAATGTGTTTTTCCTCCCTCCTGGAAAGGTGTTTTCCAGGAGTGCAAACTTTGAAATGCACTCAGGGTGGGACAGATTGCATTGCAATCAGGAGGTGTTTGTTCCCTTGGGGAGGGATGTGCCAACAACTTTAAGTATTTGAAGGGGTGTCACATTGAGGATGGAGCAAGCTTGTTTTCTGCTGCTCCAGAGACTAGAACAGGGTGCAATGGATGCAAGCTCCAGGAACAGAGATTCCACCTCAACATTAGGAGGAACTTTTTGACAATAAGAGCTGTTCGCCAGTGGAACACACTCCTTGGAGCATGGTGGGGTCTCCTTCCTTGGAGGTCTTCAAACAGAGGCTGGATGGCCATCTGTTGGGGATGCTTTGATCATGATTTCCTGCGTGGCAGGGGGTTGAACTGGATGGCCCTCATGGTCTCTTCCAACTCTACAGTTCTATGATTCTATGAACTCCCCCAAGTCCCACAAATGAAGGGGTGGTAATGCCTGATGATGAAGGGGAGGCACAGGAAGAAAAGCCTGACACTTCACATGCCAGTCCAACACACACACCACCACAAACAAGCATTGAGCCTGACACAGGCAAAGATAGCAGCAACAGTGCAAGTGAGGGTAAGTCAGGCAGAACTAGGGTGCTCATTCCCAGAAGGTCAACAAGGGTCAGAAAGGCTCCTGACAGATTTGTTGTTCAGGAAGCAAGGCTATGCAATGTCATGGCAGAGGAGCCTGCAAGTTTTCAGGATCTCCTAAAACTTACCCCAGGAAGAGCAGGAGAAGTGGAACACACTCCCTCGGAGCGTGGTGGGGTCTCCTTCCTTGGAGGTCTTTAAACAGAGGCTGGATTGCCATCTGTTGGGTATGCTTTGATCAAGATTTCCTGCGTGGCAGGGGGGTTGGACTGGATGGCCCTCGTGGTCTCTTCCAACTCTGCAATTCTATGATTCTATGAAGTGGAACTCAGCCATGGAGTCTGAGTTCGAGTCACTAGTTGAGAGGAAAGTGTTCCAGGTAGTTGAGATGCCCAAAGACCAAAAGGGTTGTTGGTTGCAGGCGGGTGTACAAGCTTAAGGACGTGCCTGATGGGACATAAAAGTGTAAGGCATGCTTAGTTGCGAAAGGCTTTTCACAGGAGCGCTACACCAATTTTAACAAAACCTTTTCACCAACAGCAAAGCCAGAAAGTCTTAGGTTAGTGTTAGCTGTAGCAGCCAAGAGGCAGATGGTTGTGCAACACTTTGACTTTGAAACAGCATACCTGAATGCTGATCTTGAAGAGACATTGTTCATGGAACAGGCCCCAGGGTATGACAGTGCAGGTGAGAGCAAGGTGTACTTGTTACGCAACCACTCTACAGCTTGAAACAAAGCGTACATTGCTGGAACAAGTGCATACACCAAGTTTTGGTGTCACTAGGTTACATAAGGAGTGTCGCAGACAGCTGTGTGTACACCAAGGGGGCAGGTGATAGTGCTGTCATGCTAGTTATCTATGTGGAAGACCTTTGTGTGGCAAAAAAGAGTGCCAGTGATGTCAAGAAAGTGCAGGTGGAGTTAGAAAGCCGGTTCAAGTTAAAGGACTTAGGCAGCCTGAGATGTTATCTAGGAGTAGAGGTAGAAAGAACTGGTCTTGGAGAATTTTTCCTAAGTCAGAAGAAGAAAATTGACAGTCTTGTGGCCAAGTGTGGGCTTAGTGAGGCAAAAGTGATCAGAACAACAATGACCACTGATTTTGTGAACTTAGAGGCAGAACAGGAATTTGAAAGGCCAGACCTGTACCACTCAGTGGTAGGCAGTCTGTTGTTTATTGCAAACAACACAAGGCCTGACATCAGTTTTGCAGCTGGGGTGCACAGTAGAAAAGTCTCCAAGCCAAGGAGGGCGGATTGGGAAGCCCTGAAAAGGGTAGATTTCTCAAGGGAACCAGGGACATGCGTTTGAAGCTGACATGAAGTCAGGTGACCCTGGAGTGCTGTGGGGACAGCTCTTTTGCTGCTGAGACTTCAGACAGGAAGTCAGTGACCGGGTTGGTGGTCAGGTATGCAGAGAGCCCCATAGTGTGTAGATCAAGAAAGCAGAACTGTGTGGCCATTAGTACCACTGAAGCTGAATTCGCAGCCTTGTCTGAGATGGCACGTGAGGTACAATGGGTAAGGTAGATGTTTGCAGACCTTGGGGAGCTGTGCCAAATGCCTGATGAGGTGCACGAGGACTCACAAGTCTGCATAGCTATGGCAGAAGCAGAAAATCTGAAATGCAGAACCAAGTACATTGTGGTACGCTACCAAAATATGAGGCAGTTAATACAAGAAGGTGTCTTGTGTCTAAGTACTGTCCATCTGAGGACAATGCTGCAGACCTGCTCACAAAAGCCCTTCCAGCAGGAAGCCATGATGAGTTGGCAAAGATGCTGGGCCTTGTCACTAGTATGTAAAGTGAAAGGTGTCAAAAGGGAAGGTCAACCGACAGATGATTGATATCCAACAATGTATGTTAATGATGTTATGTTGTGATGATAACATGTGTCCTGCGCAGTAGTTTGACCATTTTGGAGAGGATTGTCAGGAGTCAGAGACTGAACTCCATTATAAAATGGCCGAACAACTGCAGAACCATGCTGAGTCATAATGGCTGACTGCATGCACTACCAAGTCATGCCTAGTCAGGCCACTATGTATATATATGAGAGCTTAGAACAGAGCTCACTTCCTCCCCTCTTCTCTTCCTGTGAATGCTGAGGCCTGGTGAAGCAGTTTCTCCTTCAATTGTAAATATTTGTATATATTGCAACTGTTTGACTTTGAATATAAAAGTGCCTTCTGCTTATTTGGATGTCAAACACTGTGTGTGAGCATTCTTGGTAACGGGTTGCTATTGAGTCTGCTGAAATAGTTTTTTTGCTTCTGTTGTGGATTGAGTGTCCTTTCATCCCCGGACAAAGTGAACTATTTTATATTGTACTTTGTTTGTAACTGTTCTTTAGATCTTAATATTGTTGCTACTTCCTTCCTTTTTTTCCTATAATATCTGAGTATCTTAGCCATATTTTTGTATTTGACCATCTAGCCTGAAATGCTTCCTGTGTCGAAGTCCAAATTGAAATTCCAATCTGGCCAATCAGCTTTGCACTTCTGCTCATATGGGAAAGTGATTCAAAGCGAATTGCTTGTCCTGACGAGCAGGAAGGTGCATCCTCCTTGCTGTTTTTTGAAAACTCCGGGAAAAGTTGCGAAGGCTTTTCCTTCAGAGTTTTGACGTTTTTGACCCCTTTCCTTCCAAATATGGTGTAACGATTCGGGGTCCCATTATGACAGGTAGGAGTCTTCTCACATTCCATGAGGGGTATTTTCACCATTTAGACAGCCCCAAGGATGATTGCTTCTTGGCACACTACATATATTAACACAAGAGTACTCAGTACTGCACATACAACAAAAGGAATCTTCTGAAAGTTTTGAACCTAGGGAAACTGACTTTTGGCAAGCAGATTTATTGCTTTCTCACATCAATGCTAACTGACCATGGAAAGACCTATGTCACCTCACCCAGTCCTTTAAAAATTCAGGGCAAGGGAAATGCTTTTTGAATCCTATTGTGTTCTATTCCATTCCCATAACTGTATAAATATGCTTTATAACCTGAGGCTTTAATATCACTCTGTATTGGATCTGAAGAAGTGGGTTTATATCCATGAAAACTAAAACAAAAACCAGTTAGTCTTAAAAGTGCTGCCACATTCCTTTTTTCTCTCCCCTCCCTTCTTGATTTTTATGTTTTAAGAGACTAACATGGCTACTTCTTTGAAAACCAACTAGCATTGTTGGTGAATGTTCAAAGCTGGGCTGTAATGCTCTCCAAAAGATGACACCCACGAGCACGTTCTTATAGGATGCTCTCCTTTAATACAGAAATCCATGATAAATATACATAAATGGTTGGCAATGTTATGAAGGAACTCCACTGGGATCTGAGCTGAAAAAAGCTTTCCCATCTCAAAAAATGTGGATGTGTAAGATAAAAAAAAAAGTGACAGGCAGTGAAGATAATAAATGTGCTGCATCTCACAACTTGCTGGAAAACAGTTTGGCAGATTTAATCCTTACAACAACACACTTTTGCTGCCTTATGTCCTTTAGTTACATGTCACTGACATCTTAGTTATCTGTCCTATTTTCATTCCCACATATTGGCATATTAAAGCTCAAGTAACAGAAGAGTTTTCGAAAGATTTACAAATAGATTTCAAGAGAAATGGAATCTATTTGGACAAGCTAGTGACCAGTTTGGAAAAGGGCAGAGGAGAGGTGGAAGGGCATCACAATCCAAGAAAGGGACTATTTAAGATCAATGTGTCAATTAATGTTGAGGTCTTCTAGCCAAAAGGGTCAATTTGATTAAACCAATTTTTAAAATTTAAATGATGATTTAAGATTCAGCATTCACTTCATTAATACATTAAGTTAATTAATTAAATGAGAGACAATGCTAAAGAGCCAAAACAATTTCAAATATCCAAATTTTAGTTTCCTTGGATTTTTGCAAAATTGTTTCCTGCTTTTTGCTAGTCATTCAGCATTTGGGAGTTGTCACGCTTATTAGTTCACAAGATCCAAACCATTTTATTTTAGTTCATGATTACAGTATGATAGTTTAGTTAATTCCAAGATGGGGCAGGGGAGCTTTAAGCAATCAAATAGTAAGGGGAGCTTGGGAGGAAATGACTCTTCTTTGCATCCAGGTACTCTTCCTGTTATCTACACAGACAACATATACAAGCTTCTTGCCTGTCTCAGGAAACTGAATTTTGAAGCTCTTTACACTGTGATCCTTATCAGAATCATTAAGAATTAGAATGTAAAGAAAGGTAGGCAGGGGTAAGCAGATGGGATTATAAAAGAAGAAGAAAAGGAAAAAAAGATAATTATTTTGGGTTGGGTGGATGAGAAATAGGGTTTTTCCAAAATTCCCATGGGTGTTTCTTTCCTTTGTAAGCTCAGAACAGGGAAAAGTGGTAGCGGGGACAATAAAATAATGGATGGAATTTTTCAGCTGCATTTTAGTTAAATTTCAATATTAATTTAATATAAACTTAAGCTTCCCTCCTAATATAGATGCACTTGAATTTGATTTTTTAACCCATGAACAATTAACTAAACACATCAGCCTCTTTAAAACTAACTTCCCTATGTCTGATCACAACTCATAATTTTGCTACCAGTAATTATCTTAGAATTATCTCTTTTAGAAAGGCAAGTAGAAAATTGCTTTCATATTTGTTGAGAACATTCTTTGCTCCTTTTGCATCTTTGCCTGGCACCCAGTGATATTTGATTTCAGTATTTAAGATCTAATTTCATTTAATAGTTTGAATTCCATGTCATTGAGGATCTGACAGCAGATGATATGTGGTGGGAGCTAATAAAAAGTAGGGTTTTGGTAAGGGTGTTTTTGTTTTGTTTTGTTTTTGGTGGGGGAGAAGTACAGTTGCTAAAATCCCCCAAATAGCATATTTAGTATTGGATTTTGGGGAACTGTAATCCAAAAAAGTAAGTTTTCAAAGCCCTTAATACTAGTGAGGGATATGAACTGTGAGCAGGGGTGTAACAAGACAATTTGCATTGGAGGAGGGGCAGAAAGGTGTGGGCATCGGTCACTATAAAAAAGGTTTTTTTTTTGGTAGACAATGACAAAAATACCACCCAAATCAATGCGTTTTATTTAGAAAGTATGTTGTGAAGCTTCCAAAAAAGCAAAACAATCTAAAATGCAATATACTGCATAAATAAAACAGCTGTGCAAGCTAAGAACCTTATCAGACCATGTAAATACGGTATCATAAGGACGCCTAATGATTGCAAAAGGGTGTGCGCATCAGACAACATAGCCCTTTTGCGATTAAGTCCAGTTTTAAAAATGTCCTATTTTATTGATGGACCAAGACACCAATAAATCTCCCTTAGCGCTTTTGTGCCGGCATTGCCGGTGTTTGAATCCACATGCCATTGTACTCACATGAATGCAGCGTGAATGGCTGGACTGGCCAGAAAACTCCCAGGTGAGATCGCGACATCCAGTTAGGTGACACACTTTTTATAACCCTCCTTGGTTTACTTGGAAGTTTTAAACTGTGTTTATGTGCTTAGTTTAACTTTTTGTGTCTTATTTTGGGTTTTATTCTTGAATTCCCTGTGCTAGGTATTCTTGCGATAATCCATGGGATTTCAGATGTGAAAGTGAATGGAGCTCCATCCACTCCTCATTCATTGCTGGTGAACTTTTGCCAGGGTAGAAGGTAAGTGAGGTATGGGGAGTTCCTCTGCTGACATAAAAATGGCAGAAGTTATGCCAGCAAAAGAATGTGTTAAGAGGGGTGGTCTGATAAAGTCCTAAGTAATAGTGACTAGGAAGTAAATGTATATCATACAAGTCATCCTACTATAACGATCTGAACTGTTAGGAAGGTCAAATGAACCATGATTTCTCTGCAAACCTACAGAAAAACTGTCCACTGGAAATTCTTTCAAAAAGGTTACTTTTCAAAGCCAAGATAATTAAATCTGCTTTTCTCTAATGAAGCACTGAATGGCAGCATGGAGTCAGCACATGAAATGTTAGTGTTGGAGTTTTGCAGGATTCTACCATATGTTTTTTTGGGGGAGGAGATACCTAAACTACATTTCTAAATGCTCAGCTAGAATGCTAAATATTTGGGGACTGAAGGTAAATTTTTCTGTGTGTGTGTGTCAGAATTCTTATGGGGGTTAAGCCCTAATCCCCCCCCCATCGCTATATCCTGTGAACTGAGTCATGCCAGTTTGTATCGCCTTTTAAAGTGTTCATTATTAAATCCATTCCATCATTAAGACTTGCACAAAATTCTAACCAAAAAGAATATAGTTACATAACTATATGTAACTACAGAAAATCTCTCTGGCTTTCCTTCGCAAACAAAGATTCAGGAAGGACTCATACCGCACTTTCTGCAAGCGCGCTGATGACTGAAAAGGCCAATCCGAGATAAAAAAGTCCAGTTGCAGAAAGCACAGCAGAGGGTCTCCTTGGGTGATGTTTCCAGGTTGTGATTCTTTCTGAGTTATCCAGTCTTTTTATGTTGGTGTTTGTGAGTCTTTCCATTTCTGTGCATGCAGTTGTCCTTCAGCAGTCGCCATATATTGTAGGACTCTTCAATGCTTTAATTGTTCATCAAATAATCCCAGCCACAAGAACTCAGGTTTCATTTGAATTTTCGTCTTAAGTATTTCTTCCACAGTCAGTGACTTGAGTCCAGTAATTCTTTCTTTTTTTACAGGTCCACCCATATATGAGAAAAGGTTTCTATCCTACTCATGCATTTCCAACATTTGTTAGAAGTACCTTTATACATTTTAGACAGTTTTTCAGGTGTTAAATACCATATTTTATTTAACATTTGTTTTTTAATACTTAACATTTATTAGTATTTAAATTACCATTATCTATATTTGGAAAGTGATACAAAAGAAATGCCTGATCTTTGATGCCTCAGTCATAGTTACAGGTTACTGTTTGATGCTTTTATGTTATTTGGTTACTACAGGATCAACCAATCTACCGAGTTTGATGGACCAATATGTCCACATCTTTCATTTTCCCGTTAGAATCACTTTTTTAAAAAAATACTTAATTTGGATTAGATTGTTCTCCCTTGGTTTCAATTTGCAGTCCAAGCAGCAACTAGAGCTATTTTCAATGGCTTCCAGGACTCACCTGTGGATGTTATGCTGAGATCCTATTAAAATCCATAATGTCAGTCTTGTTGTGCTTTCAGGGGTGAGTGACAAGGATGAAACACTTCTTTCCATCACTTGAGTACAAAGGGCAGGGAACAAGTACTGGAAGATGTATCATAGCCTTGATAGGCAGCTGTGACCTTTGGCTGCCCTGAAGAAATTCACTAACAAGAGAAAAAGCTTCCTAGCAGATTGAGGTGAGAAATCGTGGGAGAGGAGGGCCTAAAAGGTTCTTAGCTATCTCTGACAAGGGAAGCCTACACACTTGACCAGAATGAACAGAAGATTTCAATCATTTTTTAAAGAAAGAAAAATGGTCCAGTGAAAGAGAAATGAATACAACCAGAAGACTTTCACACATGATGCACCGAGGAAGGATGGCTTTAAAGAGGCTAGCTAGAAAGCTGACAGAAAGCCTCAATGTTGGCTCCAGATTTTGTGAGCCCGCTGTTCATTGGTTGCCTGCTTTCTTTGAGCACAGTCTGTATTATTGCCCAGAGGCAGGGACCAACAGCAGCAGCTAAACACTACTGCATGTTTTCCTTGGCTGGGATCCTATTGTTATCGTATACGTGTTTAAATTTCTCTATGTTTGGACATTTTTGTCCAGTGCAGAATGGATGCCTTCAAGTTTGCAGAAGTCTGCCCATTGTACATGGATGCATGCATGAGCATTTGGTTGTGCATTCAGTTGCATATTTGGCATCTTGGTGTAGTTCCACAATGTTGCCATTCAACACAAAGGGTGGTGTTGCTCAATTAATGCATGACTCTGAATGTGGAGATGATGCTACGCAGCCTAGTGTCTATAAGACCTTGGGATCATTACTGTCTTGGACAAGTAGTCATGTTGGCTGGTGGGATTCTGGAAACTTTAGTCCAAAGAAGTAACTGTCTTAAAGCTCTGGTTCTTACTGCTTTCCCTTTTTGATTGGAGAAGACAGGCAGAGATAGCAAGGTGGATCCAGACTGCTGACAAACTGCAGAAATAATGCCATTTAACACTGCTTTAACTGCCATGGCCCAAGGCTATGGAATTCCAGGATCTGTAGTTTTGTGAGCTATTTCGCCTTCTCAGTAGAGAGCTCTTAATGCTACAACAAACTACAAATCTTAGGATTCCATAGGATCGAGCCATGACAGTTAAAATGGTGTCAAACTGGATTATTTTTGCAGTGTGTCAGCAGCCATAATCATACTTAGAGAAGACCCATGGAAATAGATGGGGTACATTAATATATAGCTCTCCAGAAGTTGTGGAACAGCAACTCCCAGCATACCTCACCATTGGCTATGCAGGTTACAATATCTAGGAGTTACAGTCCAGTGCCTGGAGAGTTGCACAGTTCCCAGGACTGCTTGAGCCCCATCCATTTCAGTAGGTCTCCTCTAAGCATGACTAAGTCTAGATCCCATTCCAGGCTCACAGTGGGGTGGGGTGGGGTGGGGAGGAAGAGGTCCTTCTCAGTGGCAGCTCCCAGGCTTTGGTACTCCCTTCCTAAGGAGGCTACGATGACTCCTTCTCTGTTCTCCTTCTGCCAGCAGGTGAAAACTTTCTTATTCCATCAGGCTTTTAAGAATTGACTATGATTGGCTTTTAAAGGTGTGCTGGCTTGTGGATTTTAAAAAAAGCATTTTATCTTTGGATTTTAAATGGTTTTAACTCTTCAGTTATTGTTTTTAAATCTATCTATCTATCTATCAATCATCTATCTCTCTACTGATGGCTTTGTATGTTTTTAATCTGAATTGGTTTTAATACTTTGTAAGCCAATTTGAGTCCTGTTATTGGGAAAAGGGCAGGATATAAACCAGGGTTTCTCAATCGGGATTCCCTGGAAACCTAGGGTTCCACAAGAGGTTGCCAAGGGTTCTGCAAGATAGTGCAATTGAAAAAAAAACCCACATTAAAAATATATAGAAATATAATATTTTTTAGGAAGGAGTTCTTTGAGACTTGAAAATTGTTTCAAGGGTTCCATCAGGGTAAAAAGAAAGGCTGATATAAATGAATAAAATAATCCATCATCATCATCATCATCATCCAGAATCATAGAACTGGAAGAAACCACAAGGGCCATCTAGTCCAACCCCCCACGATACACAAATACCCAATCATAGCACTCCCAACAGATGACCATCCAGCCTCTGTTTAAAAACCTCCAAAGATGGAGACTCCACCACACTCTGAGGCAGTGCATTCCATTGCCGAACAACTCTTACTGTCAGAAAGTTCTTCTTAACGTTTAGGTGGAAACTTTTTTCTTGTAGTTTGAGTCCATTGCTCTGTATCCTTGTCTCTGGAGCAGCAGAAAACAAGCTTGCTCCATCCTCAGTATGACATCCCTTCAAATATTTCATAGAATTGCAGAGTTGGAAGAGACCACGAGGGCCATCCAGTCCAACCCCCCTGCCATGCAGGAAATCTTGATCAAAGCATCCCCGACAGATGGCCATCCAGCCTCTGTTTAAAGACCTCCAAGGAAGGAGACCCCACCACGCTCCGAGGGAGTGTGTTCCACTGCCGAACAGCTCTTACTGTCAAAAAGTTCCTCCTCATGTTGAGGTGGAATCTCTGTTCCTGGAGCTTGCACCCATTGCTCTGTGTTCCAGTCTCTGGAGCAGCAGAAAACAAGCCTGCTCCATCCTCAGCGTGACATCCCTTCAAATACTTAAACAGGGCTATCATATCGCCTCTTAACCGTCTTTTTTCCAGGCTAAACATACCCAGCTCCCTAAGTCTCTCCTCATAAGGCATTGTTTCCAGACCTTTCACCATTTTAGTTGCCCTTCTCTGGACACGCTCCAATTTGTCAATATCCTTTCTGAATTGTGGTGCCCAGAACTGGACACAGTATTCTAAGTGAGGTCTGACCAAGGCAGAATAGAGTGGCACTATTACTTCCCTTGATCTAGACACTATACTTCTATTGATACAGCCGAAAATTGCATTGGCCTTTTTAGCTGCCGTATCACACTGTTGGCTCATGTTCAACATGGCTATCATGCCACCTCTTAACCTTCTCTTCTCCAGGCTAAACATACCCAGCTCTCTAAGCCACTTCTCATAGGGCATTGTTTCCAGATCTCCCACCATTTTGGTCACCCCACTCTAGACACATTCCAGCTTGTCAATATCCTTCCTGAATTGTGGTGCCCAGAACTGGACACAGTATTCAACATGAGGTCTGACTAAAGCAGAATAGAGTGGCACTATTACTTCCCTTGATCTAGAAAATATACTTCTGATGCAGCCTAGAATCGCATTGGCCTTTTTTAGCTATCATCATCATCATCATCCCAAGTGAGAAGAATGAGCAGGCCCATTCTTTCAGGGCTTGGCAGTAGACTCTGGGCTTGAGCAAGTGTTGCCCATGTTGATCTCTGATGAGACCCTTGAGACCATGAGATGGGACCACATCATCCCATTCCTTACAATCTCAATTCAGACATATATAGCTCACTATCACTCAAGCCCAGTCTTCCACTGGGCTTGAGTGGAATAGAAGAATAGAAGAATAACTTGACTGGAATAGAAGAATAACAATACCACCCTACCTTGAAGACATACCCCTTTTTATTATCTACATTTTGTACATTTTAGTAAGTGCTTGTCAACTGATAAAATTGGCTTTAAGCCATGCACTTGTTTTTTTTAAAAAAATCGAATTTAATTTGATACAATCTTTGCCATTTCCTCCCAATTAAAAACTATACTTTTTTACGAGCTTTTAATACACTTAACTGCCATGCATACCTACACGTACAAATCGGTGAAAAATGTTAGTTGCAAAGTTTCTTTCCTTTTTTTATTTTCAAAGGCAATGTAGTTAAGAAGTTTGGAGAGCATAGCACAAAGTATGATAAGGTTAGTAAGTCGGAAATTATTGGCTGTCAATTTTACTGACTCTAAGTATTTGTGTGGGTGGATGTGTTTGTGTGTGAGGCATCATGGTTATGTTTTAGGACAAGGTTGCAGAAACATTTTTAGCCTGTGAACTGAATTTTGTGTGCTTTTATCTTGCATTTCACATCTCTTTTTTAAAAACAACAACATACCTTGTTAGGAGAACTTCTTTTAGAGTAAAAGTAGCAAATATGTTTTTTTCCATCATCAAATTCAAAGTCCTTCCACATTTTCCAGGATTGTAATTTATTAATGCTTAGATCAGGCCATTTGCATAAACAATAAAAGAGTACAATAAAAAGTGCAATGATATTAAAATAGAATATTTTATGTATTCTATTACATAAAATAAATAGAATATAGATCTTGCATATTTTTAAAAAAGTCAATACAATTAAAGCACATTGCATATAAATAAAAATACTATAATTAAATAGGAGCTTCCCCAGAGCAATCAGCTTCAATATCAGTGATAAATCTTGCCCATATTTTCATTACTGCCAGGACAAAAAGAGAATCTTTGCAAGTTACCATAGAGTCAATATCAGACAAGAGATAGAAAATATCTTCTGGAACAGTACAGTTGGCCCTCTGTATCCATGGATTCTGCATCCATAGATTCAATTATCCATGACTTGAAAATATTAAAAAAAAAATAATTCTAAAAAGCAAACCTTAATTTTGCCATTTTATATAAAGGAACACAATTTTACCACATCATTGTATATAATGGGACTTGATCATCTATGGATTTTGGTATCCACAGTGGGTCCTGGAACCAACCCCCAGTGGATACTATCAGTCTACTGTATTAGAATGTATTTGAATGTATAGATCATGAAAAACTATGGATCACTCTTCAAGAAATGGATGTGCCACAACATTTGATCATCCTGGTGTGTAACCTGTACTCAGGACAAGAGGACAAAACAAAATGGTTTCCAATTGTCAAGGGGTCAGGCAAGACTGCATCTTATCACCCTAACCGTTTAACTTCTATGCCAAAAATATAATATAGAAAGCAGGATTAGACTCAGAGGAAGGAGGTGTGAAAATTAGAGGAAGGAACATCAACAGTTTAAGATATGCAGAGGACCCCATATCTCAGAAAATAGGAAAGATGTGGAACAATTATTGAAGAAATTCCAGGGAAAAAGTGCAAAGGTAGGTTTATAGCTGAACATGAAGAAAACAAAAATAATGACCACAGATGATTTACATAACTTTAAAGCAGACAATGAAGGCATTGAAATAGTTCAAGATTTTCCATACCTTGGCTCAGCGATTAAATAGAATGGAGAGTACGGCAAGAAATTAGAAGAAAGCTAGGCCTTGGAAGTGCAGCTATGAAGGAACTAGACAAGATCCTGAAGTATAAAGATATATAATTGAAAACTAAAGTTAGGATTGTCCATGCCATCGTATTTTCAATTTCTACATATGATTATGAAAGATGGGCAGTGAAGAAAACTGATGGGAAGAAAATAAACTCATTTGAGTTGTGGTGCTGAGGAAGAGTTCTGCAGATACTGGGGACTGCTAGAAAGACAAATCAATGGGTCCTAGAGCAAATCAAGTCTGAACTCTTCGTAGAAGCCAAAATGACTAAACTGAGGCTGTTGTACTTTGGCCATATCAAGAGAAGACATGACTCACTAGAAAAGAGAATAATGCTTGGTAAGGTAGAAGGCAGCAGGAAAAGAAGAAGACCACATTTCAGATGGATAGACTTAATCAAGGAAGCCACATCTCTGAATCTGCAAGATCTAAAAATACATGGTTCAGGATAGGGTGACTTGAAGGTCTCTCATTCATAGGGTCACCATAAGTCGAAGTCAACTTGACTGCAGATAACAACATTAGAAAGTAGATAAGTCAGAACAGATCTCAAAAATATGTTTCTTGGTTCAGAATATAATGAACAGAAAAACAAATAATGAGGTAAATCCTCGATTTCAGGGGCCCCATAAATACATAAACAGGGCCAAAAGGGTATGAGAATATCTGCTATTGATCATAGCTGTAGGCATGGTTTGAAAGTGAAGGGCTGTAAAAGGTTACCTAAGTTATGGGAATGTGAGAAAATAGCCCTTTGATGTTCAAATTTATAGAGTCTATACCATTTCGAGAAATTTGAGTTGTTAATAATCTGTCTGTCCAGTTAAGCACAATAGTCAAAAATGTATTAATGAAGCTTCTTTTTTGAATTCAAGATAGAAAAAATTGTCAAGTGAAATAGGACACAACTGAAACAACTTGGGATATCTTGAACTTCAAACTTGCAGTTTGACAGTTGTTGAAAGCATGACTTGGGGAAAACCTTGATTGAGGAATCATTTAAAATTCTCCAGTAGTTAAATGAAGTAAAATGCATGTGAGATCTAATGGAAGGAAAACTGACCTCTGCCCAAACCAGAGTTGCAGAAGTGCCAGGTGGAATTAATAACAGTCTCTTGAGAAATATATTCTGAGGGGCTTCCAGTTTAGCTATCTGAGAGTTGTCCCATCCCCAGACGGCAGTGTCATACAGAATCTGGGCAGTGATTTGTAAGTTGATATTCAACCACTGGCATGGCCCCCACAAGGGGGGGGGCTGACAGGGCTCTAGCCTGGGGGTCCGGGTGGTT
Source organism: Gambelia wislizenii (assembly GCA_030847615.1). NCBI lineage: Eukaryota > Metazoa > Chordata > Lepidosauria > Squamata > Crotaphytidae > Gambelia > Gambelia wislizenii. The sequence continues at coordinate 429,008,874 of JAUMIR010000002.1, read as the reverse complement.
GGGGTTAGGAGGGGGCCCCAGTGTGATATTATTGTAAGTTTTTATTATGTCACCAACAGGGGAGCTAGCACAGTAGATTATATGGCTGTTTCTGACAATCTGCCCTCTGGCATTCATAGATTTGACATTAACAACAGGGTTGAAAATGATTATTTTCCTCTGTTATTGCTATTTAATTTTGACACATTTTACCTGCCCCCCCCATCCTTCTCAAAATCTAAATGGAATTCATGTGGGAGAAGAGAGAATACAGTGGTCAATCAATCTGGGCACCTCCATTCTTCACAGATTTGAGAGTACTGCTTTTAAATCCCTTCATCAAGACATTTTGGACTCATTAGATATCTCACATGCTTATCAAACCATTATTCAAAATTTAATTTAATCTCAATAGAGTAGTAACATAGGTGGTTTGATTTTGAATGTAGAGTTGCCCGAAAAAGCATTAATTACTCTTGACAGGTACTTAGAAATAATGATACTAGTTCTCCTCACATTTTAGCTTCTATGAAGTTATCTTATAAGGCACTTTTAAAACAGAAACAAAAATACACATATGTTAGAACACAATGGAAACAATTAGCCCTAGCTGTGATGGAAAAGAATGAGAAGCAGTTTTGGGATATCATTTCTACTGGTATACAAATGGTCAGACCAGTAATCGTTGGGGAAATTTAATCACATCAATGGTATATTCATTTTGGCAGGCTTTACGGATCTATACATTTAGGGAACCACCTTTCTATTGTTTCTTTAACTACTTGTTTGCCTTATGGGTCTCCCATGTCTGTGCCTGAGGGCTTGTCTAAATGGTGAAAATACTCCTCATAGAATGCAAGGAGAATACCTTTTGTCCAAACAGGATTCTGCGATGATTTGCCATATACTGAAGGTGGGGGGACAAAAATGCCATATACTGCGCAGGAAAAGCCTTCATGGTTTTTCCTGGTTTTAAAAAATAATGCAAGGGAAATGTGCATCCCTACACATTGGGACAACCAATTCGGATTGCAGCGCATTCCTCGATAAGAGTGGAAGTGGAAAGCTGATAGGTTGGATGTGTGTGTGTGGGGGTGGAGCTTGCCAGCAACAAAGTGGCCGGAACTGCAATGCTGGATTTTCATGGTAGTGATTGTGTGCTTTTGTAGTGCTGAGCCGATGAAACAGTTTTTAAAAGCTTTTTAAAGCAAAAGTTTGCACTTCTGCACCTTAGATTTACTGTAAAAAAAAATACTGTTCAGCAGCGGCAACTTGTGGAGAATAAAAACATGAGTAATTCACTTGCGGCCACAATCTTGATTCACAGGCATGCCTCTTTGTGAACATCAAACATGGATAGCTTTGCATACCAGCAATCTGGCCAAAAAACCATGGAGACAAATGAATGCTGCTGTGAATTGGCTTTACTGCGTACCAATCCACATGATATTGCCTCGTCTAGACAAACCCTGATTTAAAGAAGTTGATTGGGGCTCTTGCTCTGAGCAAGGCCCTAGGAGAAAATATGATGTCTCCAGAAATATTCAAACACTTTCCTGAGTGGTGGACCTCAATATTAGCCAAAGTATTTACTGAAATCAACAATACAGATGTAATTCCAGTGGGCTGGATACAGAGTGTAGGCGTTCCTATTCACAAGAAGGGCAATAAGCAAGATTCTATAATTATGGGCCTATTAGTCTTCTGGAAGCAAGGTTGTGTTCTTGCACCAACTTTATTTACAATCTTCTTTAGCACGATGCTCCAAAGGGCTATGGCAGAGCTTGAAGAAGACGACGGAATCTATATACGCTACCGTACTGATGGTAGCTTGTTTAACTTAAGCCGTCTGAGGGCTCACACTAAGACTCTAAACTGTCTAGTCCATGAGCTGCTCTTCGCCGATGCTGCTGCCCTTGTTGCCCACACAGAAGCAGCTCTGCAGCGCCTAACATCCTGCTTTGCAACAGCTGCAGAGCTGTTTGGGCTAGAAGTCAACCTGAAGAAAACAGAAGTTCTTTACCAGCCTGCACCACAGGACGAACACCACCACCCCCACATTGCCGTCGGCAAATCTGTGCTCAAGTCCGTTCAGCAGTTCACCTACCTGGGAAGCATCATCTTCTCAGATGCCAAGATTGACAAAGAGATCGATCACAGATTAGCAAAGGCATATAGTGCATTTGGAAGACTTCACAAAAGAGTCTGGAGCAATAAACACCTGAGGCAAAGCACAAAAATCAGTGTGTATAGAGCCATCGTACTGTCTGTCCTCCTTTATGGATCTGAAACATGGGTCACCTATCGCCACCACCTACGACTCCTCGAGCGCTTTCATCAGCGCTGTCTACACACAATCCTAAATATACACTGGACTGACTATGTGACGAATGTTGCTGTCCTTGAGCAAGCAGGGATCACCAGCATTGAGGCCATGATATTGAGAACACAACTGCACTGGGCAGGGCACGTTTCTAGGATGGAGGACCATCGCCTCCCAAAAATACTACTCTACGGTGAACTTGCCACGGGTCAGCGTAAGAGGGGCGCTCCAAAAAAGCGATACAAAGACTCCCTGAAACAACATCTCAGGCTTGGCCAAATTGATCACCAACAGTGGTCCGCCCTGGCCTCACATCGGGAGGCATGGAGATGCACTATCCACAGTGCTGCAGCCTTATTTGAGAACTCACGACGAACAAGTCTTGAAGAGAAACGACAACGCAGAAAGAATCACAACCCAAAAACATCACCCAAGGAGACCTTCTGCTGTGCTTTTTGCAACCAGACTTGTTTATCTCGGATTGGCCTTTTTAGTCATCAGCGTGCTTGCAGAAAGCGCGGGATGAGTCCTTCCTGAATCTTCGTTTGCGAAGAAAAGCCAGATACATACAGAGTCTTCTGGATAGCCACTCTAAATAACAGGATTGTTATTTGTTGTTGTTGTTTACACACTCTTCAATAAGACCACTTTAACCATCATATTCCTATCCTGGGATTTGTAATTTAGGGGGGGGGGCGGTATTTAGAATTCTCAGCCAAAGAGCCTCACCAAACTACAAACCCCATGGGATGAAGCCTTGACAGTCAAAATAGCACCACAGTGCTTATAACTGTGTAGTTTGAAAGGACTACAAAAGAACTGAAAGATCATCTAGTTCTGGGATGGGAAAACCATGAGGCTTATCACATGCCGAATTAAAGTGGCAGGGTATCCAGAAGGTTCTGTTTCCGTGCTGCCCTACTGTATGATGTTGTCATTCTTCTGGTGTTCTGTTGTTTGGGTCCCATGGGAGACTGAGGTAAAACCATATCTTTTCACTAACAGGTTTTTTTTTTCAACTAACGGATGTAATATTTCAGAAGCTTCAACCAGTATGACAAGTGGTAAAGGAGAAAGGGAGTTGTAGGCCAAAAGGTTTTGGTGGGGAAAAGTTCCTCACTCCTGAACTAGCTCAGTTTTGTGCTTTGAGTCAGCAAAATCTTTATTGAACACACCACAACTCTTTTGAAGTTTGGCCTTTGCTGTTATGTGCTCCAAGCCAAGAGTGGCATTGGGCAGTCCTGCTTCGGATGTGCACGGGTGACTGGATATGAACCTTAAAATATCAAGTCCTGACAATTGAATCTAGGCTGTCTAAGATTAGAACTGAAGATCCAATAGTGACTGTCAAATAGCTAATATTGGATATTACTTCCTAACAAGCCGAACCCAGGTCACTTTGCTTTTTTTTTTTTTTTTTTAACTTTTGAAGCACAGATCACAAATTGCTGTTCCCTCTCGTCAGTCTAACATATTGCTTGGGAGAAGGGGGCTGACAGCTCTTGCGAACTCAGCAGCTATGAAATGTCCTTCCAAATTGTTTGAGACAGAGTGTACAGGAGTAAAACTTTAGGGTAGGATTTGGGGGAAGAGAGCTTCTGAATTTAGTTTAGTAATACTTCACAGAACACTTGGCTTCATGGAGTCAGACCTCTGTGCATTCAAGGTTGTGTGGGGAGACCAGAGTTTGGAAAGTTACTTTTCAGGAAAGAGGGGTGTATGCTGACTCAGGGATTTGGGGCACTGTAGTCCAACAAAGTTTCCCCCCCCCAAGCTATGGGAAGGTGTTTAATCCGCTATTTCCTCTGCTATTCTGGGATATTTCTGGTGAACATCAAACTTGAAACACTGCCTCCCCCAACAACCATAATACTAGGGGTGGGAACTGTGCAGAGAGTAGCAGTCAAGTTTTACCCCTGCAGTGACCTCTCCACAGACTACACCATCACTTTTGGGCACAATGGATGTGAAGTCATGGATGTGAGGGAGAGGACAGAATTTTGCTTTTCCCAGTAGGCTCAGGCAAAAGCAAATTGCTGTAGCCTCTCCTAGGGTTTATTTACATGCTGGCATATCATACCCATGGATCAGGCCTGTTCCTCCTCCATTCCTTCCACAAAATGGGAGGAAGTCCTGACAGGCATGCTGGTCTGTCACTGCAGCTGCCGCCACTGCTGCCTCCCTGGCTCTCCTGGAAACCTCTGATAGACGCAGCAGATGTGGACGATAATGACGCCAAAAGAAAGCCAAAGGCTGCCAGTATCAGACAATGTCCTCCTTTTGCGTTCCACTGGCATCACTATGGTATTTCTTTTCATTGATGGGACAAGCCATCAATAGATTCCCCCATTCCTTTTTGGTGCCAGCATCTGAAACCTTATACCATTGTCCCCTGTGAATACAGCGTAAATGGGTGATCTTGCCAGAACACTTCCAGGTGAGATTGCAAAAACCAGGTAGGCTACGTTCTTTTTATGAACCTCCACAGGTTATTTGTACTGTGTAAGGTGTATTTCTTTGCTTGTGTGTACTTTTTTGTTTTTATTCTTGTTTTTTTTTTTCTATCTGCTGCGCTCACAAGAATCAGCAAGATTTCAAACTAGGAAGTGAACAGAGCTCCGTTAGAGTTCATGTCTGGGCTGCCTGTTGACACTACTCAAGGTAGGTCTGATAATTTTGGTTATTGTGCCGGGACAGGGATGGGTTTTTTGTAGTGGGACAGGAACATTTGTGTGTTCCTGTCTGACACTCTCCAAGGATGCTGGACTGCAACATGTGACCAAGGCCCCCTGCATGTGACCAACCTTGGGCAAATGCTGCAGGACTCTTTCCTGCTTTGGAGAGAGAGAGGCACACCAGCAGCTGCAGTGACAGGCTGGCCTGCCAGGACAGGCTCCTGTGGACATTTGGGGTCCGATCCACTTCTTCCTGGTAGGAATGGATTAAACCAAGTAGTATTTTAGAACATATTAAAGGGCTCTATCCTGTCTGAGCCTCGTATCTGCCCTGGGAGAGGTGAGGACTCTCCGGGGTGGAACAGGCAAAAGCCCTGCATCATCAGGACTACAGGGCTCTAAAATGGGGGCAAGATGCGGTATATTGCCTATGTAGAGAAGCCCCCAGGCTTCATCCACACTGTAGAAACCATCCAGTTTGACACTGCTTTAGCTGCCATATCTCAGTACTATGAAATCCTGGGGTTTGTAGGTTGTTGTAGCACCAGAGCTCTCTAATCTACAAAACTACAAACCCCAGAATTCCATAGCATTGAGCCATGGCAGTTGAAGCGGTGTCAAACTGGGTGATTTCAGCAGTGCAGAAGCAGCCCTAGTTTGTTGTTCTTCACTAATAACTTTGGCCATCTTGACCACACTCTGAAATTGCTTGGTTGCATGTGTCCCAGTTTTCATATGTGAAGTGTTGGAAGTTAATTCGTGACTAATACTTAATAATAATATCTTGGGGCTGTCTACACAGTAAAAAAATACGTACGGTGTTCGGAAGATCGATCATATGTACACACGGCCGTTCAGATGCATACGTGTCTTTCGGAAGGAGTGCTAGCGAATCCCCCGTAAACTACATGGATTCGGTGTTCAGGAGGATTAGTGAATCTCGAGCTAAAATCCATACAGCTGTTTGTATTGTTGACGGTCTATACACCCTGTTTGCACACATACGAACAGACAGTGTAACCTGATTGGCTGGCCGAGCACAGGGGGCAGGACTAGCAAAGAGGGGAATTGGGAGCAGCTGCCATGTTGGATTCCCTGCTAAGCAAGAGTCTGGTAAGTCCATGAAATAGAGATTTTTACATTTATTCATTTTTATTTTACATTGTAAGTAGGGAAAACCGACTGTCCTCAAAACAGGCACCTTTTAAAATAAATTTTAAAAAGCTGAGGGAGATTTAAAACCACCGCTTGGATCGCTGGCTCCAACCAGCTGGGCAAGGGGGGTCATACGGAGTTTAGGGGGTAAAAAAAATCATGTAGGCAGATTGTATACATACGAGCGGCTGCCTTTTTGGATCCCAAATGGATTTTTCCCCATTGTGTAGACGGGGCCTTAGTTATTTATTACTCGCCTCTCTCCTCAGAATTGGGGTGGGGTGCTACAACACACAATATACAATCAGAATACAGTACAATTCAATACAGTTTTTTATTCCATACAATACAAAGCACATTCAATGACAAACAGATAATTGTATATGCAAATGCCAGTAGATTGCACAGTTGGCATGCTACAGGAATAACACTGCAGATTGCATATACACATATAAATGGCAGCTGCTTTTTTGGAAACGGAATTAACAGTTTTCCACAGTGTACTGCCCCAGCTCTTTATTACGCTGGTCCTCATTTTACCCGCTTATGGAAGGCTGAGTTGACCTGGTTGGGGGGCCCTGGGATCAAACTTATGACTCAAGATATAGCATATGGCAACATATGGCCTATGGGCTGCACATACTCTTCCTTGCCTATTTTGTACGACTTGCTGGTGTTGAAATTCAGCAACCTGATGGTATAAACAGGAACCTGCTTGTTTGCAGTAAAACAAGGACAATTCAGTTCCTGGACCTGTGATAACACTTTAAAGCAAAATAGCAATAGCACCTGCATTTCTATACTGCTTTATAGTGCTAAGCACTCCCTAAGAGGTTTACAATGTGTTAGCTAATTGCCCCCAACAAGCTGGGTATTCATTTTACCAACCTCAGAAGGATGGAAGGCAGAGTCAACCCGGAGCCCTGCAGGATTGAACTCACAACGTTGTAGCTGCAGTACTGGCATTTAACCACTGCACCACCACGGCTCCTTGTTCATTCAGTGTGTGTTTTTATAAAACAAAACAAAACAAGCCTAATTTTTTAAAAGTTAGAAGTGCAGCTTTTGCATATTTCTGCAGCCATAATGTGGTAATAATTGTCAGGGTACAGTTTACCCTGTAGTTAGGGCTGGTTTATCAATGTTTTAATTGAAGTAATTGCATGCCCTTCCTCCAAATGGAAACCAGGAGAAATGTGGCCAGGCAGCATCAGTGTGGTGAAGATGGTGAAAGTAATGAATGAGGAAGAACACAAAAGCTAGGAGAGGCAGCAGCAATTTGCTTTTGCCTGAGCCAACTGGGACAGGCAAAATCCCCTCCTTTCCTCTCTGCTCACTGAGTTAACTGTGTGCTGATTACTTTTGCACTTTTAATTCAGTTCACAGCAATTTAAGTAAAGTGAGGACAAAATGGGAAAAGTGAGAGGAAGAGAGAGAAACTGGGACATTTCAAATGCAGTTGAAAAAGTGTGATGACAGAGGATTAAGCCGGACTGTCCCTGCCAAATCAGGACAGTTGGAGTGTATGTCATGAGGAGATTGGATTGTGTGGCAAAATGTATTTCTGTCCCTGTAGCCATTGTCTGGAGAATGTGTGGCCACTGCAAACAAAAGATATGGATGTCTCCTGATTTGATATGTGCTGTTCACTCTTTCTCTAGGCTGCAAGCATTATTTGCCTTAAATTCTGTCAGCCTTCAAAGGCCACAGGATTTGGCTCTGACCTTGAAAAAGCTGCTGGATTCACCCTGGAGAATGCATCATATTTTAGAGTACCCAGTTGAGAAACCACCCAAGGAGAGATGCTTATTTGAGAAGCTCCTTGGAGATTACTGCTTGTTCACACTCTGTGTCATTTGTCTGAGAAACAATCTGCACACCAAAAATGAGAACACATAATTTCCCTGCTGACTCTCTGTGATTAAACTGGTGTCCCAACTTGGAGAGATTTTCCTGGAGTTCTGTTAGAGATTGCTGGTGGAAACATGAAATTGAGAGAGACAGCAAAGCCAAGGAGAGTGTTAGCATTGCTGAAGGCTGAGAAAGTGAAGGTTGGTCAAGAGCCAGCAGGGAACAGGATTTTAAAGAAATCTACATTGAAATCTGTGCAGTATTTTCCAGAATTTGATGATGTTCTGTTTTCTGGATGACAAATCCCAGAATCCCCAGCAATCATGATTAGGGAAAGTTGCAGTCCTTTTCCAGCAATAATATCTACAAATGGCTGTAACTTTCTTTAGCTGGTTCGTTTTAAGGAAAATAGCCTTTAGTGCAGTGATTCTCAGCCTTCGGGCCTCCAGAGGTTTTGGACTTCATCTCCCAGAATCCCTCACCACTGGATAGGCACACTGGGGTTTTGGGAGTTGAAGTCCAAAATATTTGGATCACCAAAACCCAGGAACCAGTGCTTTAGTACGTACAGTGTGGTGGATCTTTTGGACATTATGCTGAATATGTGAAGTTTGGGCACATGTACCCTTACTCTTCACTCATGTATTCTTCAGATAATATTAAAATATAAGAGCTGCCAAAATAAACTTGATGCTAGTGAGTCCTGATCTGGACACAAAAATGAAGGTAGTTGTGTTGATCCATATGAACAAAACAAAATCCAAAATTTGGAAACCTGTTTATGGTCTTATATCTTTGTAAGGGTGAACTACAATTCTGCAACCATGGGCCAACTTTCAAGTTCTCTAGAACTTTTTAATCAGGCTAGTTGGTAAAAATTTAGGGAACAGAGAAGAAGTATAAAATTTCCCCCAGACTGGCAAGAAGGTGTAAGTCCTGAGATAGAGAATGATAAGTCACTGGTAGGTGTGGAGGCATTACACGACGCCCAGGGATTGTCTAAATGGCAAAAATACTCCTCACGGAATGTGAGGAGAATATGACCTGTCTTAATGGCACCCTGGATCGTATTGACGTATTCAGAAGGAGTGAGGCTGAATATGCCATATACTCCGCAGAAAAAGCCTTTGCTGCTTTCCCTGGAGTTTTAAAAAACACTGGGGGGGGGATGAACATCCCTGCTCATTGGGACAAACAACTGATTGATTTGCTTTCCAAAGGGAACAGAAGCTGAAAGCTGATTGGCCAGATGAGTGCAGAAGGCAGGGCTTGCTAACAAGGTATGTGCCTGGAACTGCCATTTTTCCTGGCTTAGTGAGTGAGCGCTAATGCGATTAAATAGTGTTTGTTTTTTCCTGTTAAGGCAAAATTTCACACTTCCACACCTTACATACACTTTTTTTAAAAAAATTGTTTGGCGGTGGCAACATGTGACAATAAAAAAATGAGTAATTCACTTGTGGCCGTGATCTCAATTCACAGGTATGTCTATTTGCACAGCAAACACAGATAACTTCTCATTTCTGAGATCTGCCTAACCCCACCAGAACCATTAAGACAAATTACAGCTGCTGCAAGTTGCCTTTACTGTGGAGCAATCCACTTCTTTTTGCCTTGTATAGACAACTCCCCAGCTGGGAAGAAGACAAAATGGTGGTTATGCGTTTTTGGAAATACATGGCTGTCAGCATCTCAGGTGCTCACTTCTTGCCTTGTACAAAACAAACAAGTTTCATGGGCAGCACACAACAGACATACAAAGAAACAGCAAAGTGCTTTTGTAAGCAAAGCTGGAGATCATTGCCAAGACCAAGCATCCTCCCTCTAGAACCCCAAAATCTACCTTTTAGTTGCTATACACACACACCTGCCAATTCACTGACCTGTGGAGAGTGGGGAGTGCAACACAGAGTTGGACACACAACATTGACATTAACCTCCAGGATGTCTGGAGGACCCCTGGGAAGTCCAAGAAAATGTCTCATCACTGTATGTCCATATAGATGGATGCTTCTCTACTGCTTCCCTACTTTCTAATGGATAGTAAAGTGGGTTTTGGTTTTTTTTGAGGGAGTGGTGCACCACCTAAATGGTTTTTTTTTTTTAAAGAGAGCTTTGTTGTTTGGAATATTTGGCAGATCCCAAACCTGGAAATACCTAGAAACTGATGGGCCAATCCAAAAAGAAATTTCTGGGCTTATGCGAAATGGTTCCCCCAGTATTGCAATGCATTCTTAGGGGGAGCCTTGGAGGGAGACAGTCTATTGGATGAGTTGGAGGAAGAAATTAACTTAATTATTTGGGAAGGGAGGCTTTGTGTTGCTTCTGTAATTTTTCTTCAATTGTCACAAGAGTGAGATTCGTTGCCCTGCAGAAGGTCGAAATTAGCTGAAGCAACACGAGCAAGGTATGGGAGGCAAGCTTATTTCTGCTGCAGAAATAAAGGTACACACTCTGGAGATCTAGAGTGAGACAATGAATGGTTTTCAGAGTCCAGCTTATATACCTTTTTACAACTTGTAAACAATTAGATGAACATCTTAGATAAAAGCATATTCTCTCTGTCTACCATTCATCAACACCTTCAGGTTGTCCCAGAGATGGCTATGTTTGTTCTAACAAAGCAAATAGTATATGAAATTTAGTCAGCAGGAACTTTGGATGTTTACAAGAAAGAGTCTATCCCTTAAGCAAGAAATTTCTTGATTAACATTTGTAAATCAGGGGATTAAGACTTGTAAGAAAGACAAACACAGGGGTGTGAGGGACAAAAGGTCACCTATTGCCTACCTGGCCTTCTTATTTTCCAGTCACAGAGACATCTGGAGTATAATTACAAAAGGAATAGGGAATTTCTAAGAGTGAGGGCTTTTATTTTTATTATTTTTATCACAACATAAGGCCAATTTCCTGTCCTCCAATTGATTGCTGGTGCAGCTGGTGCTGGTGGAGAAGCATTGGCTGAAATCCTGCATGACACATGCAGCTCAATCTGTCTCCTGATCCCCTAAAATCCACCTTAAAAACCAGGCAATGGTACCATGTGAAGAAGTTCTATGGGGCTGGTGAGTGGGGCACCAGAGGAGGATGCATCCAGCCTAGTCTGGCCAGTGAGCTGCAGTATGAGTAGAAGCAGGGACCCTGTGGGTATCATGCCTTGCTTCCAGAACTTGGAAATGGACTCTGACTCAGAGACTGAAGCAGTGGACATGCCAGGCCCTACTGTACCAGAGCAGGAGGATGTTCCAGAGCCACAGGCCTTAGATGCAGACAATAGTGCACTACCAGCTCTGGCAAAGGGTCCTGCCCCTTCAGATACAGAGGACAACTTACCTATACCTACCTTCACAGCACAGAGACAACAAAAGGAGGTCTTGAGGTGGTCTCAGCATATTTGTAAGAAGCAGCAGTTAGTTAAACAGCTGCTGCATTAGCTGCTGCTCTATAAATATACAGCACTACCCTCCAGGGCTTGTTGGAGATTATCTGAATTATCTGAGTACCTGCCACGTTCCTGCTCACTGTGTTTGACCTGGACTCTGTTTGTTTACTCAGGGCTCTGTTTGCTGGACTACCCTGAACTCTGTTTGCTGGACCTGGATCTTGTATATTAGAGTTTGCTTCTGGACTTGAGTTTTGCTTGCTAGTAAAGTAAGTGTCTGACTTCATGCTGCCTTGATTCTTTTGTCTGTAATTAGCTTGACTGTGCGGTGCCTCTGCTATCAGCTGTGTAGTAATCAGCCTTTGGTTTGTTGCCCAGACATTGTTTGGACAGTGGGGTACTGTTGCAACTCCTCATCACACTACAGGTTGCTGGATGCATCATCCTGCAGTATCCTTCCTGCTACTACTGCAGAACTCCTTCACTTAGTATGGCTTCCTGGCTTTTAGAGGCATCTGCAGTCATGGCAATGGTGCCATGATTGTAAATGTGAAAATGAAACAGGGACGAGGTCATGCATCTAGCTTACAGCTTAGCAGAATGCCAGCCAATGTATTTAGACAACCAGTAAGAGCAAGAGTGGTTGAGCCTATGGATTTTATCAGATAAGACTCTAAAAATGTTCTTTTGGCACCATATTTTACACTGTTTTTGTGCTGGCAAAAGAACCGTTTATATCAAACATTGCTGTGGTCATGTGAAAAAGCAGCCTCATACTTCCACGTTCACTGCCAAGCATGATCTTGGTGGTTCTTGCGAGAAGATGAAAGCATGCTTAAAAGTAAAATACATCTAAATTAAACAACAAAATGTACACACAAGCACTGAAACACACTTAAAAACGTGTCTGCAACATGGGGACATTCGTAACAAGAGTGTCCAGTAGCTAGTTTTTGTCAGGAGTTAGAGGGCTGAACTCCTTATAAAATGGCCAGCCAACTGCAAAACTGCCAAGCTAGCTCAGGCCAAGGCCAAGGTTATAGAACCTGGAGGCCACAGCTGCACACATCATCCTTATATAAGTCATTATACAAGTTTAAGTGATGAGTGCAAAGAAAAGGAAGGTGTGCAAAGGGCTTATACAAGATGTATGGCTCCTAGGTGATTGGAGGAGCCAGTGCCCTGTGACACCTGTGAAACTGTATAAAAAGAAGGCTATGCCCAGAGCTAGGCTTGCTAAACTGACTAGACATGGGATGAGACCAACTAGAGTCTAGAGACGAGACGCTAGATGCGATGTACCAATGTACGTTTGGAGAGATGTTGTCTCTTGACCAAGCCTAATGCCTGGCACAGCAGTGTGTATGTATTGTAACTATTGCAACTGCAGTTGAGCTGAAGATAATCTTATTGATAGGAGGAAAAACACTCTGTGTGTATTATTTTGGGAAGGGGTTGCTGCTAAGTCTGCTGGGATATTTTTGGCTTCTGCCAGGGACTGAGAGTGTTATCATCCCCCAACAGTTTTTGCATCCCCACCCGGAAGTGTTCTGGTGGGAATCACCCATTGATGCTGGAATCGCACCAGCAGAACAGGGTGTGGTTTCACACTCTTGCAATCACAGAAAAAATAATGCCGTGGCCAATCTATTGAAGGCTTGGTCCATCAATAAAAAAGAACGCCTTATTTACAGCACATAATCATGAAAGCATGATGTCGTATGGTACTGGCACCCTTTTGTGTTCATTAGGGGACATTATGACACCGTCTTTGCCACGTCTGATAAAGTCCTATGGCTAGTGGCTACACCCATTCACTGCTTCCTCCAGAAAGGTGATCTACAGAAGTGTCTTTTGTGGGGGAAGAAGTGAAATGGTGGCTATTGGCAACTAATTTTTTTAAGAGGTACACAACAAATAAAACAAAGTTTTTCCTTGTTCAGTATAACTTAACAATATAGTTTAGTTTATTGGGAAAACAAATTAATTAAGAAGTAAATTGCTATGTGCAATGAGTAATTTCTAAGCCGTGTTCTTTATTCAGTGATATACAATATAAAAATGACATACTGCAACACTCAGAAGGCTACAGAGGTTTAGCAGTATTAGTAACACAAAAGAAGAAGAAACATCAGAAGCCGCCAAGTTAGGCTGTCTGCAAATGCAAATTTGGAGTTCTTATTGGGATGAATACCCTGAGTATCTGCTCAATGCCATGTGCACCAATTTCCTTCCAGCCCAGTGACTGTAAATTACTGATGAACACAGCAAATATGCAAAAGGGTGGCATTCTAATTCAGATTTCACGCATGGGGGAGTGGGAGAGGAGAGAAAAGAGGTTTGAGGAAATGGTGTGAGTAATGTAAAAGAGAAAGCATTAGTTGTTTTAGAAGAAAATCTGAAGGCAAATGGGATTTTGTGGGCTATGGGTTGCTTTTGTCTTTCCTGCCTGACATTCTCAACTGAATAGCAGTTTGAAGAACAAGCAAGAGGATAACATGGCAATAAGAAATTAAGAGTGCTAGCTTGGAAGCACTCTTGTCAGATGGGTGCCAAAAGAATCCACTACCTCCAGCCAAGCCAGTCACGGACTGAAAGAACACCATCAGTGCCTGTCTTCTGTTTATAATTTCAGGAGAAGAGGTTGTTGGGCTGCCTGTAATGCCGCTGAATTCTTTTCCCAGCTGGTCTCCAAAGAAACCATTTAAATCCAAGACCTGTTTACTCATAGAAAGCTGCTTTTCACTTAGTGTGACCATTGGCTCATCTCTCCAGTAATGGCAGGCAGCAGATGTTCAGTGTTTTTCAAGCAAGTTTCTTTTCAAGTCCTACCTGGAAATCTCTACCTGGTACACCCTGGGGGGCTCCCATCAAAGTATTAATCCACTCTCATCCTGCTTAGCTTCCAAAATCCAATGGGTCCACCAGGTGTTGTTTAATGACAGCTTTCATGAGCCTCAGCTAGCATAGCCAATGGTAAAGGATTATGGGACTTGTAGGCCCATAACATCTAGAGAGTTACACATTCCCCACCAAGCTACAGATTTTACTTATCTACACCAAGCCACTTTTTCCTAAGTGTGTTGGGGAAACATGGGGATGATGGACTTAGCTTGACAAGGAAGATGCAGGGCACAAACCAAACACAGCCTTCTCTTTGAAACTCACTGTTAATAATAAACAATTTTACCCCCAACCGCCTATTACACCTGATGCAGAGTGGGAGAGTAACATGTAGACAACAACAGTTCTCTCAGTTCTGCCACACTCAAAAATAATTTGCTCCCCATTCCCTTAAATTTTATAACCCCTTTCGTGTCTTGAAGGTGCGTTCTGGCTACAACAATGACTAAATGATTCTTCCATGGGAGGAACAAAGGAAAACAAAATTCCACTGATTGTCTTAGATGGCTAGGAATTGATGGGTTTACAACAAGCTTGCAATGCAGGACAGGAGGGAGGTGTCTGTGGTTAGATTTTCTTGGGACTGGGATTGAAAAAGTCACTTGATTGTTTGGTTAGATGACTCATTGTTTGGATGCCCAAGAAGGGATTAGCACATACTTCTTTAATGGCTTTGTTTCTCTCTCTCTCTCTCTGGCTTTTCTTCGCAAACGAAGATTCAGGAAGGACTCATCCCACGCTTTCTGCAAGCGCGCTGATGACGAAAAAGGCCAATCTGAGATAAACAAGTCCGGTTGCAAAAAGCACAGCAGAAGGTCTCCTTGGGTAATGTTTTTGGGTTGTGATTCTTTCTGCGTTGTCGTTTCTCTTCAAGACTTGTTCGTCGTGAGTTCTCAAATAAGGCTGCAGCATTGTGGATAGTGCGTCTCCATGCCTCCCGATGTGAGGCCAGGGTGGACCACTGTTGGTGATCAATTTGGCCAAGCCTGAGATGTTGTTTCAGGGAGTCTTTGTATCGCTTTTTTGGAGCGCCCCTCTTACGCTGACCCGTGGCGAGTTCACCGTAGAGTAGTATTTTTGGGAGGCGATGGTCCTCCATCCTAGAAACGTGCCCTGCCCAGCGCAGCTGTGTTCTCAATATCATGGCCTCAATGCTGGTGGTCCCTGCTTGCTCAAGGACAGCAACATTCGTCACATAGTCAGTCCAGTGTATATTTAGGATTGTGCGTAGACAGCGCTGATGAAAGCGCTCGAGGAGTCGTAGGTGGTGGCGATAGGTGACCCATGTTTCAGATCCATAAAGGAGGATAGACAGTACGATGGCTCTATACACACTGATTTTTGTGCTTTGCCTCAGGTGTTTATTGCTCCAGACTCTTTTGTGAAGTCTTCCAAATGCACTATATGCCTTTGCTAATCTGTGATCGATCTCTTTGTCAATCTTGGCATCTGAGGAGATGATGCTTCCCAGGTAGGTGAACTGCTGAATGGACTTGAGCACAGATTTGCCGACGGCAATGTGGGGATGGTGGTGTTCGTCCTGTGGTGCAGGCTGGTAAAGAACTTCTGTTTTCTTCAGGTTGACTTCTAGCCCAAACAGCTCTGCAGCTGTTGCAAAGCAGGATGTTAGGCGTTGCAGAGCTGCTTCTGTGTGGGCAACAAGGGCAGCATCATCGGCGAAGAGCAGCTCACGGACTAGATAGTTTAGAGTCTTAGTGTGAGCCCTCAGACGGCTTAAGTTAAACAAGCTACCATCAGTACGGTAGCGTATATAGATGCCGTCGTCTTCTTCAAGCTCTGCCATAGCCCTTTGGAGCATCGTGCTAAAGAAGATTGTAAATAAAGTTGGTGCAAGAACACAACCTTGCTTCACTCCATTAGTTATTAGAAAGGGCTCTGAAAGAGCATCGCCATATCTGACTTGACCACGCTGTCCCTCGTGTAGCAAGATAATCATTTTAAGGAATTTGGGGGGACATCCTAGTCTTTCCAGGATCTGCCACAGACCTTTTCTACTTACAGTGTCAAAGGCTTTGGTGAGGTCGACAAATGTTACATAGAGACCCTTGTTCTGCTCCCTACATTTTTCTTGCAGTTGCCTAAGGGCAAATACCATGTCTGTAGTACTCCTATTGGCTCTGAAGCCACATTGGCTTTCAGGGAGAAGTTCTTCTGCAATAGCAGGAACTAATCTGTTCAGGAGGATCCTTGCAAGGATTTTTCCAGCAACAGAGAGCAGTGTTATGCCTCGATAGTTTGAGCAGTCGGATTTTGCTCCTTTTTTCTTGTACAGGGTGATGATGACTGCATCTCGGAGGTCTGATGGCACTTCCCCTTTTCCACAGCAATTCACAAGGAATTTGTGGAATTTTTCGTGGAGTGCATGACCTCCGTGTTTCCAAACTTCAGGTGGGATTCCATCAATCCCAGCTGCCTTGCCGTTTTTCATCTGCTGTATCCAATTCATTTTTCATTGGTTTTTGTATCATATATTGGATAGCTGAGGCTTGGACTACTCGGTTGGCGCTAAAGAGACTTTGAAAATGTTCAGCCCAACGATTTAGGATGGAGGCTTTATCAGTAATTAATGTTTGACCATCTGTACTGTATAAGGAGCTTTGGACCTGATAAGTAGGTCCAAACACTGCTTTAAGAGCTTCATAAAATCCTCTATGATCACCCAGATCTGCACAGCGTTGTGTCTTTTCTGCTATATTGATCCACCACTTGTTCTGCATGTCTCGGAGTTTTTGTTGTAGTTTGCTACATGTGAGGCGGAAAGCTGCTTTTCTTACATGACAGGTTGGCTGGGCGAGGTATGCCTGGTGAGCAGCTCTCTTCCTTGCCAACAGCTCCTGGATCTCTTGGTTGTTTTCATCAAACCAGTCTTGATTTTTCTTGTGGGAGAAGCCAAGGGATTCTTCTGCAGACTGGAGGATACTGTTTTTGATATGTTGCCAAAGCACTGTAGGAGAAGGATCTGTAGGATGATCTTCAAGTTTCGTTTGTAGATTTGCCTGGAAGTTGTGTCTCATGGTAGCTTGTTGAAGATTGTTGACTTGGAATCTCTTCTTTAAGATGCCACCCCTCTTAGGTTTGAACTTAAGATGAAGATTTAGTTTACATCTGACAAGGCGATGATCTGTTTGGCATTCTGCACTGGGCATCACTCGTGTATGACGGACATCACGAATGTCTCTCTGACGGACTAGAACGTAGTCAATGAGGTGCCAATGTTTGGATCGGGGATGCATCCAGGTTGTCTTCAAGCTATCTTTCTGCTGAAAGATTGTGTTTGTAATAGTCAGCTGTTGTTCTGCACAGAACTCTAGCAGGAGGCGTCCGTTATCATTGCAATTTCCAACACCATGCTTGCCTAAGACACCTTTCCAGGCTTCGGAGTTCTTTCCTACTCTGGCATTGAAGTCACCAAGGATAATAATTTTATCTTCTACAGGGACTTTTTGTATGAGATGGCGTAGGTCTGTGTAGAATTTGTCTTTCTCTACAGGGTCGGCTTGCATAGTTGGGGCATATATACTAAAGAGAACAACATGTGGGAGGCGTAAGGAAATAATACGATCAGAGTGTCCTGTTGGCAAGGTTTCGAGTTTGGAGGCAATGGAGTTTTTAATCATAAAGCCTACTCCTGACAGATGTTTTTCGGTTTTGGGTTTGCCAGACCAGTAAAGTGTGTAGCCGGCGCCATGTTCTTTAAGGCTGCCTTCCTCATGGAAGCGAACTTCACTAAGAGCAGCGATGTCAATATTAAGCCGTGATAGTTCAAGGGCTATTAGGGCAGAACGACGCTCAGGCCGTCCACTATCTTCAGAGTCTTGCATGGTTCTGATGTTCCAGCATGCAAGTGTCAGTTTATTTACACCTTTGGAGGCCGGTGTGTGCCTTTGTTTCTTTGCCTTGGTTTGACCGCATCAGAAGATTCCTGTTGGCCGCGGCTAGCCAATCAGGTAGTTGGGGATGAGCTTTCTTTAGGCCACCTTTTCTAGGCCCCTCTCCATATGGAGCAAGCAGTGCTCTCCTTAAAAAAGGCTGCTTGGTCGTTCAGGATGCTGCCGAACAAGACTGTCATCTCCTGGGTCAGGCTTGAGCGACCAATGTCCTGAACCGCCTGCATGCAGGGTTGGGGCTGCAGCTTCCAGTGCATCTTTACACCTGCCGGTTTCGTCCCTTGCCAGTCGCTACAGGGCTTTTTTGGAAATGGATTTGTCCTTCGAGCCTGTGCAATGGATTTTTCTGGTGGAGCGCAGTGTGCACAGAACTAGCCTCACCCTTTAAACCAGAGATTCATCTGCCGTGGCCTTGCAAGCATGGACGTGGCAGTGAGGTCCTCGGGCCGTAGGTTTGATTAGAGTTTCCTTCTCTTAGATGGTTGACCTTACAGGGTTGGACGAGCACCATCTGCCCGGGTTTGGGATTGGAGTTTTCCTTCTCCTAGGACGGTTGCCACAAGGCTAGAGAGCCCATCCTGCCCTTTGATGCTCTTTGTCAGACCCTTCGGTTTTGACCTGTCTGGCATGGGAGACCCTACCAGTGGCTATTATGCCACCGCCAGCATAGCTCAAAACATCATTAGGGTACGCAAGCCTCTCTCCCACGACAAGGGGGCGTCAATGGAGAGGGGCTTTGTTTACTGGGCAGTTAAATCCTAGCTTGGGCTGGGTTGCTAAAAATATTTCTAAGACACCTTCTCAGGTCTTTGTGACCTCTACCTGCCCTCCTTTTGGATCACCTTGGTCAACTTGACACCTTTGAAGTGTCCAAAATTTCCAATTATGAGATATTATAGGGAGGGGGTAGTAGGGCATGGTAACATAGTGATGCCATGGAGGTTGGTCATTGTGAAGTCATGGAGGCAAAGGAGACAAACGTTGGGAAGCAGAACAGAACTGCTTCCAGAGCAGTGAATTGTGGAGATAGAAATGAAGGAAATCCTGGTGGATGGGTACAAAATTTGAGCAAAACCCATCTAACAAAGTAATAAGGCAAACCAAAATAACAAGAATCTCTCCTCTCCCCTGTATTTTTGGTGGCCAGGCAGGTGGCATAATGCACCTACCAGCTTGCAGCTGTTGCTGCCATTCACAGGTGGTCGTCCATCTTGCATTGCCTTACCTATAGGCAACATGACACATGTGGAGAGTCCTTCAAGACCCTATGCTACTACTAAGGCTCACCACCAGCCCTTGGTGAGTTTTCCCAATACCACTCATACTTTCTCTCTTCCCAGTTCACCTCTCTTACTCTTGGCTTCTTGGTGCATCGACAGTGCATAAGCACCACACATGTGCAAACACCATAGTGCTGAGTCTGAGAGCCTGGGTGTTTCCTTCTCCTGTACCATTCACCCTGAGGTTTTTCTCTCCTCGTAGAGATTTGGAGAAGCAAAGCAATTCCTAGAGACTGCAGCCAGCATCCTTGAGATGTGTCAGTCCTACTTCGAGGCATAGATGGTGGGGAAGTAAGTAAGAGGCTTCTTTGGTGACTGCTCCCTGGCCCTGGAACATCCTCAAAGGCAAAGACTTATTTTTCATTCTGGCAGACTTTCAGCAATTGACTAGTTGTGAGGAAAGTACCCTGAAGATTAATGCCATACCATTTTATTTGAACTGGCATATCTTAAAACCATTTGTATTTCAATAGTACTATAGACATAAATCCAGTTTTTAGTCCTAGCTAGACACATTGAATCAATAGGAACTTGTTAAGTCAACACATGTGCAAATTCCATTGATTCAATGGATCTACTCCAGTAGGATTAACCACTGGATTTATGCTAGTGTATGTTTAACTGCGTCCTCTTGGTGCCTTCTCAGGAAAACATGGCATTATTTTGGCAAATGTCAAAGAGATTACACTTCACCTTTGCCAAATGTGTGAAACACTTTGTGGAAACTTAGCTGACTGGTCCCAGGCATGTATATGTGGGCAAGTGAACTCTAGCCCTGACCTGTGTTTTCTCGTAAGCCTTGTGGAGGGCCTAATATTGATATCAAACATGTATCAAAAATGGATGGAGCTGTTGCTGTAGTTACAATCCCCCCACCCCTGAAAATGGGATCCAGCTCTGCTGTGACCCATTTTCAAACAGAAAAATAGCTGGCACTCATCTGTTTGTAAGGGCTAGCTCGCAAGTGGAGTTGTCTGTCTCCTTCAGTGTTTAACTCAATTGGTGTGGAGGCTGAATTCTTTCACAGGGGAACTTTAATTTAACTACATCCTATAAGAGACTTCTTTCCTGGGAATCTTAACAAAAATTAAGCAAGGTAACAACAACAACAAATAAAACTTAAAGGATGAAGACAGAATCCTAAAAAAAGAGGACAGCTAGAGAAATGCAGGCATGCACAGGCAAAAGTGTTAGTGGGGTGGATTTGTTATGTTTGGATGTTTGGAACTTCTTCGCTCAACACAGACACACATATGGGAGTGAGCTCCTTATGAGTAAAATTTCAGCAGGTTTGTAAACACAAGGCAAATGCAATGCAAGGTATGCAATCAATAGCAATTTGAAATGGCAGTTTGTAAGGCAATGATACATTTGGGGAGGATCAAGTTTTTCACTGCCCAGTCACTGAAAAAGGGTGGAGGAGCATGTCGTCACCCCCAGACACCAGAAAAATCTTGAGGTTTTAAAGTCCACACAATTACAGTAAGCAGCAAAGTCGAATAGAGTCTTGGAATATTTACACTGCATGTTGTGTCCAAAAGCAGTTGTGGTAACAGGCATTACAGATTTTTTTCAGTACAGCACAGAGTCTAAAGTTCTGGGGAGATTTTCAGACCGTGTTTTACCGTGGCTCATGCGGGAGGAGCTTCCGGGAGAGGGACGGCGGTCTTGCGCGACAGAGGGTCGTTTTCGTACTCCGCCATCCCTCTCCCGAAACCATCCATGTCACTTCCGTGAAGCTTTGGAAGCCTCAGCACCATATTTTAATCACGGGCAACCTCCGTGATTAAAATATGGCCCTGCGGCTTCCGAAGCTTCACGGAAGTGACATGGATGGTTTCGGGAGAGGGACAGCGGCATCCGAAAACGACCCTCTGCCACGCAAAGATGCCGTCCCTCTCCTGGAAGCTCCTCCCGCATGATCCACGGTAAAACACGGTCTGAAAATCTCCTGGGTATAGAAATGTAAGGCTCATTAGTGTCTGTTTGGCTAATGGTTGGTTGATGGGCCATTATCTGCTGGAACTCGAAACTCAAAACCGGAAATCAAAACTCAACATTTACAAAGGAATTCCACCCAGGGACAGGGGGAGTTCTAGCAGATAATGGCACATCAACCAACCATTAGCCAAACAGACACTAATGAACCTTGCAGTTCTATACCCAGAAACTAACCATTCAATTACACAAATTTACATATACTCCCCAGCATATAAACTCCACATACACTCCTACCCAACCATTCTCTGAAGATGGCAGCCACAGATGCAAGCGAAACATCAGAAAGAAACTATTCCAGAACACAGCCTCACAGTCCGGAAAAAAACCCAAGGAAAATCTAATATTTTTAATATTTTTAAATGTCTTAATACTCTAAATTGTTTAATTTGTTTTTTAATTTTATATTTGTATTTTTAATGTTTATGTATTGTTTTAAATTCATTGTTAGCTGCCTTGAGTCCCTATATTGGGAGAAAGGCGGGATATAAATAAATAAATGATGTCTCAACCCTGTGATAGGCACTGCCACCTTGAACCAGCGATGGGTGGCGTCCCCCCTCTCCAGATACCAGATGTGTATCAAAAATGGATGGAGCTGGTGCTCTACTTACACCCTCCAAACCCTACTTACAGATAAGCAGCCTCTGGGATTGATGGGGGTCTGGTCCTCTGTCAGTTGAGAAGCAGCAGCCTGATTTTCACACCCTCTCCCATGAGCGATCTTTGGCATCACAAGGCAGAAAAAAGGGCCCCTGTTGTGCTAATGTGAATGAGAGACCTCCAGAAGATCCTACTATTAACAGACCTCCTTAGGTTTTACAAACTCAGGGCCCTGGCTTCCCTTATTGAGTCAATCCATCCGTCATGTGGGATTCCTCTTTTTCTGCTGCCCTCAGATTCACATCTGAGTTTCCTCTGCTGCATGAGCCTCTGCTCTTTCGACTCTCTTGGGAGCATGAAATACTTGTTACCCAAATTGGTGGAGTCCATGGGGACCCACTTTTGACACTCAAATTAGGGAATTTTTATTAGTTCAAAGGTATGGCTGCAAGAGGTCGGGTAGCTTGCCGGACCTTTTGCATCTGTGTATACCAGTACTCGCTGCAGAGACTCTGAGTTTGAAATAAATAAAAATGGTTTTTATTGGAAAATGAGCATGGAAGCATTCACATATGCACCCACACTCCCAAGAGACCACACAAGGCTAACGAAGCATTAAGGCAGAAAGATTTGGATAGAGGAATAGATTCAGGAGAAATATAGGCTATAATTACCAGTCCAAAGAGCAGAGGCTTGGTCAACAGAGGAAACTTAGACATGAAGCTGAGTGACTGTGTAAGAAGAACTGTGCACACCTGGCTATTGTTTGGGACTAATATCTATACCCAATTTCATATCCTGAAGGGGAGATGTACTATCTCAGAGAGCTTCTTTGGCTTGTTTGCTAACATGTGCTCAGAACTAAGCATAAAAACCTGTTCAAATCACCATTGCCAAAATCTGATTAGTCAGTCCAATGTGGTGATGTGATGTCATGATAATGCCATCCCAGGATATGAGCTCCACCTCCCACTTCTCTTAACTCCTTGTTTTCCTGTTCATGCTGATCAGAGAATTGCTGATTGCAGCCAATGGGAAATGTAGTTCTTGCACATGATGGGAGTTCTTGCCCCTGCTGGCAGGAGGTTGGAACTCCATCATGACAGGGTGTTTTGAGCATAAAACAATACTTGGATGAGTTTCCCACAGTTAAACTTTAAACTGGAGTGCTCTCTACAGTTAGTACTGGTATGCATAGGTGAAAAGATCCCTGAAGTTACCCACCTCTCAGAGCCTTCTGTTTGAGCTATTTATTCTCTCAGACAACAATAATATAGATTTTGGCATCACAGGTGGGACTCTAAAGCACCCCCACCTCTTAGGGTAACAGCTGGACCACCATTCTGTTAGGACTTCAGCCTATTCTGTGCCGGTATCGGGGGTAGAACAGGCTAGTTCCAGAGCAGGATATGCCAGTGGGGAGCTGATGTATCCTGGCTGGTGTAGATAAGCCCTTAGGGCATATGTAGCTATATTATTCAGTGTTTGTATTAGTTTTATTTCAGAAACATGAATAAGCATGGGTAATAGCAGAAGGAAGACCAGTGGTCCAGTGGGAAGCAAAGGGGAAGGGGATATTAGAGTGACACAAGTAAAAGGAAGGAAAACAGGAACAATATGAAGGCAGACAATAATGATAAAGTCCTGGCCTCTTTGAAGTGCTCTGCAAAAGGTCAAAGGCCAGAGGCAGCCAGCTAGAATGGCTGGCAGTTATACAGTAATTGTAAATGCAATGTCCTGGACAGGGCAAAGATTCCATCATATCATCCATTACATTGGAAGATATAGCTACTTCTGGTGAATTTAAGAGAGCTCTCTTGTCTGTATACGTTCCTGTTACCTGAATTGCCTAGAAGGCAAAAGGTAGAAATTCAGATTGGACAATTAGAGGGAACTGCAAAAAGAGATATATGTGGGTGGCCTAAAGAGAAGAAGGCAAGAGGATAACAATTTTCAAGGCAGCCAGTCTGGATATGTGGTCAGGATTGCCCATGAGAATGAAAACTGAAGTTTTATTTGTTGGTGAAGGGATCTACTAAATGTTTTTAAAAGCTGCAAGGAGCCTTATTAGTGACAAATGATCTAGAGGTCCAAGTGGGATGAAATATGAGCAAATATGGACTGAAAGATAATTTTGTAGCAGGAAAATTTTGTCAGACCATCCAACATGGGTTAGAAGTTGTTATTTTGATGATGTTTATATGTCTTCAGTTAAAGAGATTAAAGAAGAGACAATTAGGCTGTTGTGTGCATATGTGCCTTTAAGTTGCCTGTTGACAGGGCCGGTTTAAGGAATTTTGGGGGCCCCTGCAATACTTTATTTTGGGGGCCCCATATGTTTATCTCAGGTCAATGTAACCTAACCTATTCACCGTACAGGATGTTCAGATTACAGTAGGACTCCCATATCCATGGATTCATTATCCATGGGACACAAAACAGCACACCTACCATAGAGTCTTCCTAGAAAATGTGTCCTCCCTAGCCATTTCCTAGGCCCTCCAAGGCAACTCTATGGTATTTTAAATCAGAAGTCCCATTATTTTCAATGGCTTTCACTATTATTCATGGCTTTCAGAATCCACGCCCCCCCACAGAACCAATCCCCAGTGGATAAGAGGGGCGTACTGTATTACATAATTTGCCACCAATAATTTAGTTTAAAAACTATATTATAGGCACTAACATAATGTTTTTTGTTTATTAGCAATTAACGCAACAGTGTAGATTTCCTCAAAGAAAAGAAAGAGCTAAACAAGCTAAACATGAGTTAGCAGTGTGATGCAGCAGCAAAAATGCCAATGCGATTCTAGGCTGCATTAATAGGAATAGTGTCTAGATCAAGGGAAGTAATAGTATCACTCCATTCTGCTTTGGTCAGACCTCACCTAGAATATTGTTTCCAGTTCTGGGCACAACAATTCAAGAAAGATACTGAGAAGGATGGTGGGAGGTCTGGAAGCCAATGTAAATGCTGACTTATAAATAATGGTAATGACAATGACAACAACTACAGTAGGACCGCCATATCCATGGGGGATTCATTCCAGGGGCCCCCATGGATACCAAAAACCATGGATAACAGAGAATGCCATTGGAAATAATGGGACTTCTGGTTTAAAATACCATAGAGTTGCTTTTGAGAACCTAGAAAATGGCTAGAGAGGATGCATTTTCTAGGAAGACTCTATGATAGCTGTGCTGAAACTGAAACCACAGATAACTGAATCAGTGAATAATGAATCAACGGATACTGGGTCCTACTGTACAATCTTTTCTGTTTCCATTTTCCATACCTTCCTCCATACATATACGGTACAAGGATCTGCCAATTAAGGTGGCCCTTCATGCATCTGAGAAAAATTAATTTAGTTTTTTTCCTCTCTCTTTCTTTCTTGTTTCCCAACTTTTTTCTCAATATGGAAGCCAATGTGAGGTGGGATGTAGACCATGAAAGTACAGTTGTCCCTCTGTATCCATGGATTTGGTATCCACAGATTTAAGTATTCACGGCTTGAAAATATTCTTTAAAAAATAATGATCCAAAAAGCAAACCTTGATTTTGCCATCTTATATAAGGGACACCATTTTGCTGTGCCATTGCATATAATGGGACTTGAGTATTGACAGATTTTTGTATCCATGGGGGGTCCTGGAACCAAACCCCAGCGAATATGAAGGGACAACTGTATATTCCAAATCAAACTTGTTTGTCTTCAAGGTGCTGCAAGACTCTTTGGAGTGTTTCCTACAATAAACTAACACAGGCTACCTGCTTCAGAATCTTTGCCACTAATTATGTGTGATGGGATAGGATCACAAACGCCTCTCAACACAATCCAATATTCTCATTCACAACACCCTTTTCTTGCTCAGCACTCTGACTGTGACACTGATCAATGGCTGATCACCTCAGTGATTAATGGGATAATGTAAACATGGTGAGTTCTTTCCTCTATACTCATATTTTTTTGCCCACCAGTGAAGTATTGCCACAAGAAGGACAATGGACAGTCCTGTATTCTGTTACTTGAGCATAATCTCTAGGTCCTGAGAAGGATGTAAGTAACACTCCCAGAACTAAGTCAGTATTGGGACTGGGTGTTAGCAGAAGAAATGAAGAGCATTGGAGCTTCACTTGATAGCAACTTGGGGTTTTTTGTGACAGAACATTGGAATGTAACATAATGGAATGTTAGGAATCAGCTTTAGACACAGAATATTGCCCATTATTCTTATTCTTATTTTGCTTAGTTGCCATTTGTTGGAAGTTTTGCCTTATTTGCCTTTGTGATGATGCCTCAGATGGCATTTTATTCTCCATGAGCCATCACCAAAATAGGAAAAGACAGTGATGTAGACTCGAGTCGACTGACTTGGATTCAAGTCTGACTCAACTTGCTTCAATGACTCAACTTGGATTTGAGTCAACAATAAATGACACGCTGACTTGACTTGACTTGCAACTTTTACATTTTTGCAGCTGAGTTGCTGGCCTTGGTTCAGTAATATAACACATTCATCTAGAAACATTATGGAGCTGAAAACAGTTTTTTTTCCTTTGAACAACACTTCCATAATCTCACTGCTTTTTGCTTACTGGTCATGTGATGGAAATGGTAACAGCAAATAAATTAGGCAATGGGCTTGAGGTGGAAGGATCCTTCTAAAGCTTTTCAAAATCTTTAGAATGCTCCTACACTGTGCAGTGGGAACAGGCTGCTGAGCAGACTTCAAGCCCCATCTCAAGCCCATTGCCTAATGTGTTTGCTGATAATTTAATTTTTTTACCAAACTTTGTGCATGTCTTCCTAATTTTCTAGTTACCGTATATTCCGGCGTGTAAGACAGCTTTCTCGGCCTGTAAAATCAGCTGAAAAATCAGGGGCTGTCTTATATGCTGGACGCGAGATTTGGATCGATGGAGGTGGCTGGCTGGGGGGGGGGGACTTGCTAGCCACCTTATCCCCCCCCACCCAGCAAGGCTGCATGGGGGGGGAGCCCCGCTCGCTGGGAGGAGGTCTTCTCCGTGACTCTGAGTCATGGAGAAGATCCCCTCCCACCCAGCGAGGATGCATGTGGGGGGAAGCCTCACTGGCTGGGTGGAGGTCTTCTCCATGACTCTGAGTCACAGAAAAGATCCCTTCCCAACCAGTGAGACTGCATGGGGGGGAGAGCCTCGCTGGCTGGGTGGGGGTCTTCTCCGTGACTCTGAGTCACAGAGAAGATCCCCTCCCAGACAGCAAGGCTGCATGGTGTGGGGGGAGCCTTGCTGGGTGGGAGGGGCTGAGTCTCTCCCCAGCCAGGCAGCCATCCCCCGTGATTCCTCAGCCAACTTCATAGAATCATAGAATTGTAGAGTTAGAAGAGACCACAAGGGCCATCCAGTCCAACCCCCTGCCACGCAGGAAATCACGATCAAAGCATCCCTGACAGATGGCCATCTAGCCTCTGTTTAAAGACCTCCAAGGAAGGAGACCCACCATGCTCTGAGGGAGTGTGTTCCACTGCTGAACAGCTCTTACTGTCAAAAAGTTCCTCCTCATGTTGAAGTGGAATCTCTGTTCCTGGAGCTTGCATTCATTGCTCCGTGTTCTAGTCTCTGGACCAGCAGAAAACAAGCTTGCTCCATCTTCAATGTGACACCCCTTTAAATACTTAAACAGGGCTATCCTATCGCCCCTTAACCGTCTTTTTTCCAGGCTAAACATACCCAGCTCCCTAAGTCTTTCCTCAGAAGGCATGGTTTCCAGACCTTTCACCATTTTAGTCATCCTCCTCTGGACACGCTCCAATTTGTCAATATCCTTTTTGAATTGTGGTGCCCAGAACTGGACACAGTATTCCAGGTGAGGTCTGACCAAGGCAGGATAGAGCGGCACTATTACTTCCCTTGATCTAGACACTATACTTCTATTGAGGCAGCCCAAAATCACATTGGCCTTTTTAGCTGCTGCATCACACTGTTGGCTCATGTTCAACTTGTGGTCTACTAGGACTCCTAGATCCCTTTCGCACGTAGTCTCATTCAGCCAGGTCTCTCCCATCCTGTATCTATGCATTTCGTTTTTCCACCCTAAGTGCAGTACCTTACATTTCTCCATATTGAATTTCATTTTGTTAGCTTTGGCCCAGCTCTCCAGTCTATCCAGGTCATTTTGAATTTTGATCCTGTCCTTCAGGAAGGTTGGCTGGCTGGAGGGGGGGGAGCTTTCCAGCCACCACCTGCCCTCCCCGAAGCCGTGACGGGGAGCCTGATCATGGCTTCAGGGAGGGGGGGGTGATCTTATATGGTGAGCATACCCTAAACTCTATATTTTTACTTAAAATTGGGGGGGTCGTCTTATACGCCAGTCTGGAATATACGTACTGAAACTCCACTCCCACACCACCTCCTCTTTTTCTGTTAAAGTTGGCTCCCAGACTTGATACTCTACTTGAAAGTATCTTGTAAGGACTTGAGACTCAACTTGGGACTAGAAGGTAGAGATCTGAGACTTGATTTGAAACTTGGAGTAAAAGGTTTGAATGTATCACTGGGAAAAGGCAAGCTATTAGAATAAAAGCCTGGTCTGCCATGGTTTTTCTCTTGTTCCTTCTCCTTTTTTCCATCTCTTTAATATTGCTACAAAGGCACACCTGGCCCTGAAGCCTATGAAGGTTGTTCATCCACCCCACTCACCCACCCCGAGTCCTGTAACACTTGCATGTGGCAGCTGGTCAAGGGCATACAGGGCTGGAGAAAAGATACTCCCTAGCCATCTTGCATCATCTTGGTGAGCCCAAGGTGAGTCTGAAACGATGGCTTCCCACTGCAGCCCTGGTCATCATTTTCAAAACCCAAATGCTTCCCTTTCCATTAGTTAGAATGCTTTGGCACATAGCAGATGCTCTAAGGAGCCATAAGAGTGCCGTTACCTGGTTCAAGGTGACTGGCTACAAAAGATCTCTCTTTCTTTGCAATCTCAGTCAGACAGGCATTCAGGTGGCAGGCCTGTTTTAGTGAAACAAAGCAGAGTGTAAGGGATTTTTAAAGTAATAGCTGTGTGTCTTAAAGGACACTCAGTCTTGGTTTTAGACATCCAATGGAGGCAAAGGGACACATGCAATTTGATCAGTGAACCACATGACTTCTGTCCATTTCAATACCTTCAGAAAGTTACTGCAAACCAAAAATAAAAACGATCCTCAAATATGTATCTTTTGAAACTGCAGATCAGTTGTATTTTTAAACCAATTTTTCTAAGCTTTGATAATGCTAGGGATTTTTCCTCTTTTCAATTCAGGTATTTTCAGGTGGTGGGCAGATAATAAAAATTGCTAGGATATTGATTTGTTTAAATGTTTGCATCTTTCTATTGACCTCCTCCTCTATTTTAAAAATAATTTTCAATACAGTCTGAATATCAGGATTGCATATAGTGCCAAAACTTCCACTCATGAACCTTTCGAATGTGAACATTGACACCAGTAACATTTTTTTTGAAAAATATACTGTTCAGGGTACTACCTATGTCAGCCCTCCCCCACAAGACATTTGTATCAAGGCTGAGGAACATATTTGAGCCTGAGAGCCCAATTTCATTTCAGAGAAATTCTTGGGGGCTGCATTTGAGTCATGGGATGGTCAAAGACAGATGGTTTGAACTGAAAATATGGTGTTGTAACCTTAAACTCTTGCTGTCAGTACCTAAGCTTTAGGAGAAGCATTTGAAACTTTTAGAATGTATAAAAGACTTGTATGAGAGCTAGAAAACTACCAAATGCTGGTGTTATAGGGAAACGGGGGCATAGACATCTGAGGAACCCCAGAGGTCTGCATTGGGAGCCACAAGGTTTAGATTCACCCCCAATGTCTAAGGTTCCCCGTCCCTGATCAACATGGTGCCCCTTCTCTATTATTACTCTCAAAGCCTGTTGCTTGAAACAACGTAATCAGGTGAAATGTACTACAGAGATACATCAATCTGATCTCACTCTAACTGCTGTGGCTCCATCCTACAGAATCTAGAATTTGTGGTTTATTGAGGAACTTTAAACCTTGCTCCTAGAGAGGTCTGGTGCTATACCTCAGGGCTGTGTACTGAACTTCTCTAGCAAAGAATTTTAAACACCCCAGTGAAATTACAAATCACAGGATGCCATGGCAGTTAAAGTTGGTAGTGCATATAACTGGCAGTACAGATGCCTTCTTGATCCATGTAATAGTATTTTCTCACATTCATTCCTTGTTACTCTGCACTACCTCATTCCTCACCCCTTCTCTCTTCTTTTATTCCTTTTGATTCTTATCCTGCTCTGTCTGAATTCAAGGACCTAACCTTTGTGTAGATCATTCTTTGTTGTGCCATATACATAGATAATATTATACAATAAATTATGCCCTGGGGGGAAAATGGAATTTCAGTAGGGCAAAGCCCTTAAAAGAAAGAAAAAAAATCAAAACATTGCTGATTTAAATGGTTATGTGCAGCAATATCCACATTTAAAAATTAGTATTTTTTTTAAAAAAAATAGTCATCTCCCCGCCAGGTTCTTTCTCTCATGTTCTCTCTCTTTCTCTGTTATTCCCCAAACCAGCAAAATTTAGATTATTACCTCCATGGAGCAAGGAATCCCCCACCCACTCAACTTCTATCTCAGTGTATACCCAAGGTCCACAAAATTTAATTTCCAGTATAGCAATCCAATAAAAATAATAGGCATGGCACAGTAATAAACCATAACTAACAAAAACACAAGTATCATATTATCAACACATGCCATCTTCCAATCAAACTGATGATTTTTTTTTTTAAATAAAAATTTTCCCCAGACTTCTGGAGACCTAGGACTTTATCAGACATGGGGGGATGCAGCACAAAACTGCATCCCAAACTGTGTCAGAAGAACGCTACAAGGACAGAAAGGGTGACATTACCAGATGCCTGCGTCCTTCAGCCATTCCAGGGGCATAGTACAGGTGTTAATAACATGTCCCTTTTTTATTGATGGGCTAAGCCCCTAGAATGGCTGAAGGATGATGTCGTCTAGTAATGTCATCTGTTTTTGTTCTTCTGACACAATTTTTGCCACATCTGATAAAATCCCTAGATAGATTTTCCTTGGATTTTTTTCCAGGCTGTGAAAAAAAACAAGGAAAATTTATGGATGCCAGTTGTGAAAGCCTTCAACTTCCCTAGACAGAGTTGCTTAAAAATGCCCACTTTGTGCTTGCATTCCTTGCATTTAGGATTGCTGTATGTCAGGGCTAGGTGCCTCTTCTCTGGTCTTCCAGGCAAGGGAGCGGAATCTCAGAGTGAGAACACTGCCTTGAAAAGTGTTTATGTATTTTCCTCATAGATGCTTAGACTTGGTTGATGCTTAATGTGTCATGTTTAATAACATGTGCCAGAATACAATATAACCTGTTATGTTATGCAACTTTATGTATAACTAGCTATGCGTCAGAGGTTCCTTTACTGAATTTCGAAGACGTGTAATGAAACATCAGCAAAAGTGCCTGACATGCTTTGGTGCCCAATGCATATCTGGACCAATGCAATGCATATTAGGACTGATGTGATGTGCATCTAGACCCATGTGCATCAAGCATATTGCTGGTTCTGCTATACTGTAACTTAACAGCTTCCCTCTACTGGATATGGATGTTACACAACTGTGCAATTCTAATTCCCACAAATGTAAGTCCACTTACAAAGACACAAGTCCCCAACAGGATTCCAAACATTATCAGGAGCTGTCCCTTGTAACATCACCAGTTCCTCAGTGACATCACAAAGTGTTGTCCCTCAGCCTCAGGTTTTGGCACTGAAATCTCAGAGTCTGGGATAATCTTGACTGGGCAACCCTACCTGTCTTATTTTAGGGCATGCATGGATGCCTATTATTTATTTTTGCTCTTTTTAATTTTTTTTAATAGTGCCCTCAACATACATAGTGCTTTATGAGTTCAACAAGACAGTTCCTACAATGAAGAAAAAAGGAGGGAAAGAAGGTGGGGTAAACCAGAGAAATACATTCATGTATCTCACTTAGGCTTAGTTACTGTAAGATATGTAGCTGGCAGCACACTGCTCCACATAATCATCTCAGAAATAAATCTTCTTGATTTCAGTGTGGCTTACTCCCAGGTTACTACAGGAAGCCCCTGCCTTTTAACAGTGTGTTATCTGACTACTTGCTTTTTTAGTGCTTGCAAATTAAGGACATGTTCCATTCATTCAATGAGGAATCTACTTTTTTTGATAATTGTTGCCTATGGAAGCTTGCTTGGGACTGACCTCTAATGTGTGTGCAGCTTTCAAAGAGAGCTG
The DNA here is from genome assembly GCA_030847615.1 of Gambelia wislizenii. NCBI lineage: Eukaryota > Metazoa > Chordata > Lepidosauria > Squamata > Crotaphytidae > Gambelia > Gambelia wislizenii. The sequence continues at coordinate 428,976,500 of JAUMIR010000002.1, read as the reverse complement.
AGTGGGGTGGGGAAGTCACCAAGCTGACTGAGAGACTTTGCAAACAGCATGTAGGCGGGTGGGTGGGTGCAGGAGCCCATGGGCGCACACAGGCAGTCCCAAATGAGCCACCACAATTTCCTCATGTTCCTGTTCTGCTTTTCAACCAATTCTGGTTTCTGACACTGCTGCAGTCCGTAACCTATTGGAGAAATGGGAACTTCCTGTAGTTTACAAGAATGGAGCTTTGAAAGGAACAGTCTGTAAGAAAAAGGGGACTTTCTTTAGAAAAACAATGAAATAAATTATTTAGAATGATTCAAAACAGCTTTTTAATCAGCATCTTTCTTTTGTTTTCTATTGTTTGTTTGTCAAAAAATGCATGTTCTTTCCACCCTGAATATTAACAAATTTACAATTTTGGATAAATTCCTAAAAGTGAACTGAACTGAAATTCTCTGCATCTGCACTCGCAAAATGTAGTTGCCAGCCAGAACTCTACTCCCTGACATGCTAGCTCTCTATATGCAGGGCTTTATTGAAGAAGCCTTGGGGAAAACATGACCTTTTCCTAATAGTTTCTTAGAAAGTTCTGGGGGAAAAACAAGCCTCGAGGGAGCTTCTCCCCTCCACCAGTTTTATACTTGCCTGCCTTATAGATATTAAAGATTAAGAACTTTTCAGGAAAAAAAAAAGAGTTGGCAATCCAAATTCAGTACAGACATAACTGAATACATAGAGATTCTAACCAAAACTTTGAAAGAGTTTAGCATTCAGAGCAGTCTGTCTGGATGAATAAATTTGTCAATTTCATTTTCTCCTACAGTCATTAAAAAATTTAATAATCTCAAATTCTGCCCTTTCTGACTATGAAGAAATTTATGAATTTGGGTATGGGCCTATTAAAATGAAACTGAAACAGAATCCTCACTCATCCCTAATACAGACATGCAACTTACCTCTAATACTGTATAGTTCTCTGGAGGAATGCATTGAGTTAGTTGGATTCATCCTGTACATACTATCGTTCATTTGAAGAAGTGTATGAACAATGACAAGGGCAGTCACCAGAGCCAAGAAATAAATCTAGCCTGGCTCAATATCCTGTCTCTGAAAGAGGCTAGATCCAGTGGAAGCAAGATGGATGAGCAAATGATTAGCCTGGCCCTCATGCCTGGTTGTCACCAAGACTAAAGGCAATTTCAGATAGTCAGCATGACTTGGTTTGTTTTGCATTTTGGCTTGACAAGCTCACACCCTCTTGTCCTGACAGGGAGAAGGGTGATGCCCCAGGAGGTTGGTTTAATTTGATCTAAATTTACATTACATTATGATATTATAGTATATGCATAGGCCAATCCTACTGATGCCTGCAAAAGACAGATAATCCATTCCTAGTCAGCATCCTGGAATGACCTGAGTTGGCTAAAAGGCTAGATAGTTCATTTCTCCTGGGGTTTGATTAAGCATGAGTCTGGATCCAACTCATTGTCTGGATGGGGAGCAGATCATGTCTCTAACCAACATGTGTTTTATTTTTTAAAAAAATATTTTATTAATATTTTTAAATGCACTAAAATTACAAATATGAAGAAAAGAAAAAAAGATAGAAAACTAAAACTACAATAAAATAAATATTAAAAAGTGAAGAACAAAGATTATAAAAGAAAAAGAGGAGAATAGAAAAAAGAAGAAGAAAAAATGACTTCCAATCTTCCTTTCTGTGGTTGTATATGCATATAATTATTTATACCCCTCTCTCCAAAATTAAAACACATTCCCTTCTTTTGATAAGCTATTCTTTCTAATCATCAAAACCAAAAGTTACTAGGTCTTTCTTTCTTTCATAAAAAATCTATAAGGGGTTTCTAGTATTTGAGAAAAATCAAATTTCTAATCAAACAAGAAAATTTGTCAATTTCTGCTAAATCTGACACTTTCATCAACCATAGTGGTGAGTGTTCAATTCTTCCATCTTTGCACATACAAAATTCTTGCTGCCATGGTCATATATTAGAGTAATCTTCCATGATTTTTTCTAGCTGTACATCCATCAATCCCAGAAAACAAGTTCTGATTGAATTTAATTGAATATTAATTTTTAAAATCCTCTGCATCAATGTGTGTATTTGAATCCATTTTTAAAGCCTTTTCATATGTCCGCCACACATGATAAAATATCCCTTCCTGATAACTGTAAGAACACCATTGAAAAGTATCCCTCTCTGCTACTAACTGTTCTCTTGATTTAATATTTTACTCTCCCTGACAAATCTCCAGGAGGTCTTGATACATTAGCCACCTTTCTTTACCTGTTGTCTCTGTTCTATAAAAAGCTTTTTGTGTTGAAACCCATAGAGGCTTTTTCAGGCTCTAATCTCCATGTGTTGAGCAGCCACAGGCCCAGAGCTTAAAAATAGGGGGTTAAATCCTGCATTGGTAGATGTAGGTATGATGACAGAGCTCCATCATTATAGGTACTTCTCTGTTGATATATGTTGGGGCGTAGAAAGACACACTGTGTCCACCACGACCACCTGCAAAGTTGTTCCACGTTGACAAGACGCCAAGGAGAAGGTTTTCTGGAGAGATTTCTGCAAAAGACTTCAGGCTGAGAAGGAAAAATTCTTTCACCCCAGCACACTGCCTTGAGCTCTGGCTTGCCAAATAAAGACAGCAATAAGGCCAGCCTTCACTCAACTTGAGGGCTTTAATCTTTGTTTGCAGTATATTTACAATATATATACAGAGTATAGGACAGCCATCTCTAATACTCCTAAATCTCTCTCAAGCCAACAAACTGCTTCACCAACCACCATTCACAACAAACCCACACTGGAGATAATTCCCATATCCTTTTTTATAGGCAGTTAAACAATGCCTGTTACATCAGGCATCTCAGATGTGCATACTCTCAAGTGCTGACTCACACACACACCTGCCACTGGAGCTTAACTACTTTCATTACTAAGCTTACAGCTCCATCTTGTGGTCACATCCATGTCATTTCCTGACATTCCCCTCCAAATGACATGTGGTGTGTCCCATGTGTCATTTACACCTATCCTTTTACATACTGTGACCTTACTCGCTGATATCTCTAGAGTCTGCGACTCCATTCCTATTCTTTACAATGCCACAGTATTTTCTTAGACCTTGATAGCCCATGCTACTGATCCACCCGGCTCTAGCTCCCCTGGTGCTATCATTTGTCAATTTTTTTTACTTACAGGTCTGACCATTCCATCAAACATATCCTGGCTATACTCTGCCACACACACCAGAGCTTTGGTTTTCTTCCATCCCTCCTGCTTAGTGCATGTTCTCCTGGCTCTTTCTGGAGTGTTTTCAGTTCTTTTTACTGCTGTCACAGAAGAGGCTTGTCCCTGCTTTACTATGAGGAACTTTCCCTTCTGAGACCTCATAGGAATCAGGAATGTACCTTCAGTGTCATTGCTACCAACACTGCCTGAGTCTCTTGCCCATGAGTCTCAACTTGTTCTTGTTTCACAGTCACTATCTCTGGCTTTGGTTGCAATTCTAATGAAGTGCTAAGCTCTTCTGGAGTACCAGGCACCTTCAAAGTGCCCTGTTTACTCGAAATTCCAGGGTGTTGTAAGACACCTGGTTTCTCATCTAAGACATCCCTGGATGCATGTACCCCTCCATTTCTGTTGGTTGTTCTTATCTACCACAGTGGCTTTCTGTTTTTCATCAACATTTTGGTCAGGGTATACTCTCTTCCACCCAGCATGAGTCTCAAACTTAGCACTCCTTGAATACAAAATCCTATTCCCATCCATCAGGAACCTGTACTTTTCCCCTCATAGCCCACAAAACGCAACCTTTGGCTTTTGGGCTGATTCTTTTTCCTGAACTGAGGAGGAATGTACACTGATGCAAATTGTCCAAACACTCTTAAGTACTTTAGGTTTGGTGCTCTTCCATACAATAAGTAGTATGGTGTTTGGTTTATCGCACTGCACCATGACCTATTTACAATATGACAAGCGGTTTTTGTTGCTTCTCCCCACAAATTAGCTGGCGCTCCAGAATCCTCTAACATATAATCCCTTATTTGGTTTATCATCCCAATCCTACGTTCAGCCAAACCATCCTCAGCTGGACATCCGGGATATGTAGTTATATGTTGGATCCCTTTCCGCCCAAACCACTGCTGCAAATTAGTACTTAAGAATTCCCCACCTCTGTCAGTCACAACAGTGCCAACCTTGTAGGGAAACTCCCTTTCAACAGAATTGACCCATTTTTTGATCATATCAGCAGCCTCGCTTTTGGTTTTGAGCATTGCCACATAGGTAAATCTAATATACCTATCTACTATCAATAGGGTAAACCTGCTACTCCCTATACTCTACTTGATGTGGTCCTGATAAATCTGCATGTACAACCTGAAAAGGCCTCTGGGTTATGCATTTGCTCACCTTCGCTATAGGGTAAGCCTTGACCTTTACTTTTTTGCAAATAGCACAGTTCAGGTAACTTTTACAGTTCTCTACCTGGAACTCTGGGCAAACCTTCTCTAGGTTTTTCAAACCTTTGAAGCTTATATGGCCCATAACTCTATGAAGGTAATGAGCACACCCATCATGCAGTGGCTTATTTGTTACATTCCCACACTGCACCTGTGCTACCATTTGATAAATGTGATTTTTCTTTATGGCTTTACCACATACTACTCCCTCCTTGGACACAATCCCCTCATTTCCTTTGAAAAGGATTTCATATCCATCACTGGTTAGGGATGCCACACTTACGAGGCTATTTTGTAGTTTTGGAGCACACAGTACATTATGAAATACCTTGTTTAAACCAGGGTTTAATACAGACCCTTGAATCTCTACACTGCCAGATTCACCATCTGCAAATACCACAGTGTCCACTGGTGCTGGCTTTGGGCTCTGTAGTTTTTCCCTACCGGGGTCATATGGTGAGAACACCCACTGTCCAAAATCCAGACAGACTGGTCCTTTTCTCATTTACAACTCCCTCTACAGTAGTAGCAAACCCCCTCCCATCTTGGGGCTTGTCTTTTCTTTTTCTTTGTGAGTTCTGTCCTTTCTTTGCTGCAGAGACCTTAGGACAGTTCTTTATCAAATATCCGGTCTCTCCTCAGGAAAAAACATCTCCGTGTTCTGCAGACAGCAGCACTCCCTTCCTCAGACAAGGACGTGGATTGGTTGGTTGGTTGTCTCCTCCAACTGGCCACTCCCTTGAAGTTGTCCTCTGAGTCTCTCCTCTGTGCCTCTTCCAATATTCTGGATGCCGCGAGGTCGACATTTAAATCAGCTTTGGCTACTCCTTGGAGATTGTACACTAGAAACTCCCATTCACTGTTTAGACTACTCAGGAGTATAAAAGCTTTTTGGGTTTCTTCTATTTGGTTGCCACGCTCGCTGCACTTTGTGAAATTATCCTGCATCCTTTTGAAATGCACAAGCACGGATTCACCTTTCTGCTGTTTACAACAATACAGCTTTCTGCTGCACAGCATTTTTGACAAGGCTCCAGCTGGTTGGTTGACATTCTCAAGAGCTTTCCAGACTTCAAACGCTGACCTCTTATCTCTTATATTATTCAGCTGATTCGGTTCTAAAGCCAAAACAATTGTTGCTCTAGCTTTTTCGTCACCTATAGATTCATCTTCATTAGCAGGGTCAGGTTGTTTCTTTACATAGTCCCATAAGTCCTACTTTATTAGCAATGCCTGCATGTAAATTTTCCAGGAAGCATAGTTCTTCTCAGACAGCTTTTCAAACCTGACTGCTGTTTCCATGTTTGCACTGAGTCTGCGACTTAAACAAACACACTGATAATAGTCCAAGCAGGCTGCCAAAAACAATTTGCTTCCAAAGCAAACAGATAAGAGCAGAGTCTGTGAGTAGACACACTTAACTCACTCCTTTCCAGGACTTTTCTCTTCAGCCCTCCAGGAACACAAAAGAGCTCACCAATTGCAGAACTATATCTCCCACAGCTTCTCAAGCGTTGTCCATGCAGACACTGGGCCCTTAACCCTTGTTAGGGTGTAGAAAGATGCTCTGTGTCCACCACGACCACCTGCAAAGTTGTTCCATGTCAACAGGATGCCAAGGAGAAGGTTTTCTGGAGAGATTTCTGCAAAAGACTTCAGGCTGAGAACGAAAAATTCCTTCACCCCAGCACACTGCCTTGAGCTCTGGCTTGCCAAATAAACACAGCAACAAGGCCAGCCTTCACGCAACTTGAGGGCTTTAATTTCTGTTTGTAGTATAATTACAATATATATACAGAGTATAGGACAGCAGTCTCTAATACTCATAAATCTCTCTTAAACCAACAAACTGCTTCGCCAACCATCATCCACAACAAACCCACACTGGAGATAATTCCCATATCCTTTTTTATAGGCAGTTAAACAATGCCAATTACATCCTGCATCTCAGGTGTGCATACTCTCAAGTGCTGACTCACACACACACCTGCCACTGGAGCTTAACTACTTTCATTACTAAGCTTACAGCTCCATCTTGTGGTTACATCCATGTCATTTCCTGACAATATATCCCCCCAAAACTGCCTCTTAAACTAGGCACTGTAGGGTTTCTAAGGCGAAGGGTTTCTAAGGTGCTGCAGATTGGGACACTGGGAAATAACAGCTCCAGCATTCTCCGGGTTGCAGGCTGCTTTCAGATGGGCATCCGGAGAGACCCCCCCCTCCAGGGTCCTGCCACAACTGTTTCTCTCAATGTGCCCCACAACTGGGAGAGCACTGCAGTCATCATTTCACAGCATCCCAATTTGCAGCGCCTCAGAAACTCTTTTGGTTGGGCGTGCTGCCTGGGTCAAGATGTAGGTTTTGAGGGTCATGTTTGGTCATTAATGACTAGAAACATATATCCCCAAATTATGAGATTGTAAATCTGGTTTACAAACTTGTAAATAGGTTTGTATGGTCTCCCCAGTGTTACCCTAAATGCTTGGGGTTTTAAGGACCCTCCAAATATTGATATTAATTTGGGGAATTAATATACTCAGCTTGGCTATGTGAGAGGTGGAAACAAATAGCAGGACCTTTTGACCTATGTATACATGTATACCAGTGATAAGGAGGAGACGTTAAGCTAAATAGTACAATTATTTGATCTTTATTTGAGAAGGCAACAATAACAATGTTCACACACATAATCAGGCTTCAAGGATTCACGCAAGGCTAGCGAGTAAAGTAGGAAGGATAGGGATAGAGGGATAGAGAAAGGAGGTTGTTTTCAGGTGATACTGTACTGATCAGAGGAGTTGAGGTCGGAGGAAACCAGCAGAGTGGGGGTCCTGAAGCCAGAATGGTGACACAGTCTGACGTGGAGTCCAGAAGCAGGGAAACTGTGCACATTTGAGAGGGGTTTGAAGGGTTTTTTTTTTAATACCCAATAATTTCCTTCAGGGGATGAAATTTAGAGTGAAAGACAATCCTTCTCAGAGATTCTCAAGGTAAGACAATGGACATTCTGGATATGTTAATGACCCTTAATGTGCTGATTCTTTGAACTGATTGGAGGAAGCAACCTTCTTTGTTGGGGGAAGGTAGAGGTATGAGGGATTTTTACAGACTTGAGTATCTCAGCTTAGGCTGATGAGATTAGCCTGATGTTCAGGCAAAAAGTTCCCTTGCATTACCTTCTTTGGAATTTGGGCTGGCCCCTTCTTAGTGCATACCTGACTGTGTCTCAGTGTGGGGTGTCAGGGTAGGTAACACCAGTAGCTGGAATACTGGCCGGAATCCTGTTAGGTCATTGTGTGCTTGTGAGTATATGAGTGAGTGAATTTACATGTGTAGGAATTAGAATTGTGAAGATGCTCAACATCCATATTCAGTAGAGGGTTACTGCTTTCTAACTACGTAGCAGAGCCCGTGAAGAAACTGATGCACAGTGGGACACTGATGTGGGGGTTCCAGTGTGAATCAGTTGCTTCCAGTGTGCATCAGTTATGCAATGTTGCAATTTAATAACTGGGTTTTTTTTAAAGTGCTTCTGCTACTTAGGACTTTTTCAAATGGGGGAACCCCCCCCCCCAAGGAGGTCGGGAGAAGAATGGGGCTGTCATGCTCACAGCGCCCTGTTTCAGATGACACCATCCTCCTCCATCCTCCCGACCTTCCCCCTTGCTTCCTCCATACTGCAGGAATGAGAAACGCACCACTTTTATTGACGAAAAATCTCTGTCAATAAAAAGCAGTGCCCACAGCATGGAAGGAGCATGGGAGAAAGTCGGGAGGAGGATGGAGCCATCTGAAATGGGGCACTGTGAGCACGACAGCCCTGTTCCTCTCCTGACTTCCTCGGGCCCCCCCCCTTTGAAAAAGTCCTTAGTTAAGTACACGTAAATTAACATTGTGTGAAAGGACACAGACAATTCCAGTCTCTATTTCTTAAAAAAACCCAAACAATTAATTACAAACTACCTTAGACAAAAGAAAAATAGGACATCATGCAAGAGGCACAATCTGAGCTTCTGATATAAAGAAAATTAAAAGTAACTAGGAAAAGGTATTAAATTGATTCCTCCTTAAGAACTTGTGGCACATAATTGCATTTAATGCATGAGTATAAGTCCCATTAAGTCTAATTGGAAAGAGAAGATGGGAGCTGCCTGGCCCTTGACAGATTTATCTAACAGATCTAGTTCCCTATGTCTTGTCTCAATGGTTTATAGAAACAACAAGATTATCAGATGACATGTGGCAAATGACAGATGAAGCTAGAGTGGAAAGGGAAAGTGAATAGACAATTACTTGCCCTAAGGATGTTTTAACCTGGATAGTCTTATCTTCTGTTGTGACTCACCCTCAAATCCCTCTGACATCAGTACCCTGAAGATGACCTCTAGTTCAGCATCATGTTTCTGGGCTGGCTGTTCTGTTTGCTAGAATAGTTGTTTTGTTTTTTTTAAAGGTTGAACACCCTAAAACAAATTCTGAGGCAGTGGTGTGAGAAGGGCGAAGCTCATATTTTTATGGAAAGAAATCAGAACCAGTCAATCAGGGCTGGGCCATGAAGAGGAGCCTGAGATGAGTGAGTGCTGAGAATCAAGAGTAATGGGGTAAGCCAGTAGTCAGAAGATCGAATCAAGCCTGAAGAGCAAAATCAGGAAGCAGAGTTGAGAAGCAATCTGGAGGTCAGGACCAAAACGCAAAGTCTCATTCACTCTGTGCGATTATAGCAGTTTGATATAACTTTATCTGCCTTGGCTGCATTTCGAGAATGCATTTTGGGATTTGTAGTTTGGTGAGGCACTAGAGCTCTCTGGCAGAGATTTCTAAATAGCACATAAACTAAAAATCCCAAGATTCCATAGGATGGAACCATGGGAGTTAAGGTGGGATCAATGTGCAATGATTGTGTTAATGAAACCAAAGCAGAGATAGAAGGGCTGGTTGTGTTGATTTAAGAGCTGGATATCCGGAATTGAATTAAAACTGGCTGTGATTTTACTTGCATAACCATTGCATAGTCAGAAGGTGAGGAGGGGAGACCTGTGCCTGCAGAGCTGGTCCACCCCTTCCCCTTTCGTATTCCCTACATGTGGCTTGCCCCATGCTTGATCCCAAGCCATCTATTTCCTGATTAAGGGAGAAAGGGGCTAGTCCCAAGAGGCTGGCCTGTGTTGCCCAAATACATAAGCTAGACCCCAAGGGCCTCCACCCTGCCCCAACCACAACCATATTACTAAACATTTTAGTGTTCAATCACCTTAATCCCCACCAGTTGTGACATCCAGAACATTGCCCAATCATATTTAGTAAAACATATGCTGATATGTCCTAACATTCTCCAACCCATCTCTATTCCCCATGAATAGCCCCCAAAGTTGGAAAACATGCCACAATTGTCAGGAATTGGTTACTGAACCCTAAGTTTTAAAATGGCCAAACAACTGGAGAAATCATGCTGAGTCATGATGACTGACTCCATAAACTGCCAGTTATGCCTCATCATGTTACAGCTGCATGAGAAGGGTTGCATCAGAAGAAGGGTTACTAGAGTACAAAGCCATGAGTATGGAAATCTGATGCAATGTAACCATGTGCTTGGGTAAGCCAATGCTGTGCTGTGATGTATATAAGAGAGCCAGATCAGTGTTCATTCTCTTCCTATGATCCTGAGATGCCTGGCATAGCACTTTGTCTCTCTGTATATATTGAAACTACCAAAGATTAAAAGCACCTCCTGTTTTCTGGACGCCATACACTCTGTGTGTGAGTATTCTTGGGAAAGTGTTGCTACCAAGTCTGCTGAGACAGTTTTTGGCTTCACTGGGGATTGATTGTCCCATCATCCCCTGGCAACAATGAGACAAAAAAAATTCCTTCTTGGCCCTCGAGGGTGACCAGCAATAGCCCAGGGATACTCGAATTGAAAGGGTGGGTAGGTGATAGAAAGCCAGCAGCAAAAAAATAAAATAAATAAATAAAAATAAAAAAAGAGTCTGGGCCTAGCTGAACAGGCCAATATATAGGCTGCTCAAATATTGTGAGAAGAGGCCCTTTCATGTGACTACCCAATCTCATGAGATTAACTACATACTGCAGCCATATACAGCCTCTTAGCCAGGCACAGGGCACCAGCACATTTGCCACAATGCCTCCCCTTCTCTTGAGGTGTGTTCAGGGGGGCATTTTAAAAAGCATCTTTTGTTGAATTCCAAGCAATAATATGATAGGGAACTCCTCTGCTTTTACCCTGTCATATCATTCTTTGGAAAGCAGCAGTCATTTCAGAGGGATGCATTATTTGCAAGGCAACACCCTTAGTGTACTTAATTCACCTAGAAATACACATCTCCCTATTGAGGGCCATATCCTTTATTTACTGATGAAAATGTATGGCCATGCACAAAATCTCAGAGTTTCATAACATGGGGCCATGGTGGTTAAAGAAGTATGAAACTATTATAATTCTGTAGCATGAAAGAGACTGAAGTCTGGACCAGAGGGCAAACCACAAGACAACTATACCCTCTAGCTGTCCTGGTTTGGCAGGGACAGTCCAGATTAATCCTCTGTTGTCCCACTTTTTCAGCTGCTTTTTAAATGTCCCAGTTTTTTTCTCCGTCTCCCACATTCTTCTTTGTCTTCAGCTTACTTTTCTTATAGTAAACTGAGATCAAAGTGCAAAAGGAGTTTGCACTCAAATTAACTCAGCAGGTGAGAGAGCAGAGGAGGGGGAAGAATGTTACCCTTCCCAGACAAAAGCAAACTGCTGCATTCTCTCCTACCTTGTCTGTTATTCCTCACTCGCCACCTTGTCCATACCCTGATGTTACTTGGCCGCACGTGTCCTGGTTTTTGTTTTTCAGCAGTGAAATATTGGAGGATGTGTGTAATGAATAACCAAAGATATAGGAGCATACCAGAACTGAGAAATAACATTTTGCTCAGACAAGACTCAGCTGGATCAGAAAGCCCTTTATACTCCTCCCTGCCTAGAAGGTTCCAGTGGTCAGCCAGGTTCAGCTGAGGTGTTGGACGGTTCCTGAGTATTCATAAGTAAAGAGAGATCAGAAAAATACTAAAAGTCTCCAATGTCCTGCTCCTGACAAGTTAACTGTCTTTACGAGGCTATTTTGAAACATCCTATGACTCAAGATAGCATGATTTAATGCAAAAGAATACAGGTTGTGTACACCGTTAAATAGAAGAGAAAATGTTGGTAGGTGAAACCTGACGTGTGTGAGTGAGAGAAGCTGTGTTTGTTTAAATTTTGTCTGGTACATAATTATTAAAAAGTACATTCCTCTTCTGCCTGTTTTACATCTGCTACACTCTCCCCTACCTCCTCAATATCCTTGGATAGGTACATCTCAGAATTCAAACAAAAAAAGAAATGTAAAGTCTCTCTCCTTGGGTCGCTTCTTCCCATTATTAACTTGAAAGTTAACACTGTTCGTCAACTCTGCTGAAGTTTGCAACTGCTGGTGTCTCATATTAAAGCAGTTTCTAAGGAAACCATGAACCAAATCATTGAAAGCTTTCAAAGGTCAGGAACAACACCTGAAACCAGGCTAGGAAATTAATTGTATATCCCCTGGGGCTGGAGGTGGGTGGGATGGATGGATTCTTTCTGTCAAATCATGTTTGGAAGGACAGGTTAGCTTCTTGCAGATGGGACCAACTCAAGGAAGATGGAGAGAAACCAGGTTTTTAATCACCCCTGATAAAATCTTAGAGGCAGCAGTCTTTGTCCTTCTTCTCACTCCCACTTCACCTACCAATATGATGTCTGTGGTGCAGCTTTGTGTGGCTTACTTAAAAAAACAATCAAATAGCCAGCATTTTTTGTTGTTGAGTTTGTGTGGAAGCCTGACTGGGACCATGGCATAACAAGAAGGAGGCTTCAACTCAGGCAATTTGGTAACCCAGATGGTTTCAACTACAGTTCTGAGAATGCTTCAGCAGTGGTCAAGCTGACTAGGATTGATTGGAGTTGTAGACCAAAACATCTAGAGTGGAGGGCACAGGTTGTCTACCTTTCCTTTATCCCTTTGATCCAACCATGATTTCAACTGGAATTAACCCCCCACCATACAACTGCTATTCACAAGTGTGAGTAAAAGTTCCTGTTAGTGGCCCTTGGAGCTTTCTTCCAATCACCCTCAATCCTATTGGTAGTCCTAATTAGAGTAGACCTATTGAATGAATGATGAAATCATAGAGTTGGAAGAGACCACAAGCGCCATCTAGTCCAATCTCCTGCCCTGCAGGAATACATAATCAAAACATACAAATCAACATATGTACAATCCCATTGTCAGTGGTATCCTCTAGCTGGTACCAGCAATAGGGTTCAGCCCATTGTGAACACCAGGTGTTTGTTGGGGGTGGTGGTGGTGGTAGGAAATTTTTGATAAGAACTGCAGTGCTTAAAAAAAGAATGAAATCCCCCTTTTCCATGTCATGACCCCAATCTGTTGCCCACATCATCAGTTTGGTAAAGACACCAACACACCAGCCACACAAGGCCAAAAATAACCCACATAATCCACATGGTAAGTAGCTTGGTCCTAAATAATTATTTTTAGAAGATGTTATTTTCGCATTTCCATAAAAATACAAAAAGACTATGCATCCAAGCCTATGGAGGTAAACTCTTAATAGAAACAACTTTAAATAGGGTTACTCATATTTTGCTGCATTTTGTTGTCTCCTTTTCTTGTTCTTTTCTCCCTTTATGTCTTTGCTATAGGTTTAACCCTTTGATGTAGTGGACCACAAACTGAACATGAGTCAGCAGTGTGACGTGGCATCTAAAAAAGCCAATGTGATTCTTGGCTGCATCAATAGGAGTATAGTGTCTAGATCAAGGGAAGTAATAGTGCAACTCTATTCTGCTTTGGTCAGACCTCACCTAGAATACCATGTCCAGTTCTGGGCACCACAATTCCAGAAGGATACGGACAAGCTGGAACGTGTCCAGAGGAGGGTGACCAAAATGGTGTGAGGTCTGGAAGCCATGTCTTATGGAGAGTAGCTTAGGGAAGCTGGGTGTGTTTAGCCTGGTGAAGAAAGGGTTAAGAAGTGACATGATAGCCATGCCTAAATATTTGAAAGGATGTCATATTGAGGATGGAGCAAGCTTGTTTTCTGCTGCTCCAGAGACAAAGACACGTAGCAGTGGAAAGAGTTTACAGGTAAAGAAATTCCATCTAAACATTAGGAAGAACGTCCTGACAGCTGTTTGGACATGGAACACACTGACTCGTAGTATGGCGGAGTCTCCTTCTTTGGAGGTTTTAAAGCAGAGGCTGGATGGCCATCTGTAGGGAATGCTTTGATTGTGTATTCCTGCATGGCAGGGGGTTGGACTGGATGGCCCTTGTGATCTTTCAATTCTATGATTCTATGATTCTAAGTAATCAGAAGAAGAAAAAGATTTGGAAAGGCAGCCATGAAAGCCCTAGATAAGATACTCAAATGTAAAGATGTATCATTAAATACCAAGGACAGAATCATTCAGGCCATGGTATTTCCATTTTTATATATGGGTGTGAGAGCTGAACAGTGAAGAAAGCTGGCAGGAAGAAAATCAACTCATTTCAAAATGTTGTGCTGGATGAGAATTCTGCAGATACCACAGACTGCCAAAAAGACAAATGATACTCTTAGAGCAAATCAAGCCTGAACTCTCACTAGAAGTGAAGATGATGAAACTGATGCTATTATACTTTGGGTTGGACATATCATGCGATGATGTGACTCATTGGAAAAGATGATAATGCTTGGAAAAGTGGAAGGTGGTAGGAAAAGAAGGAGACCATAATACAGGAAGTCATGGCCCCGAGTTTGTGAGATCTGAGCAGGGCTGTTGATGTCCAGCATTCTTGGAGGTCTCTCAATCATAGGATTGCTGTATGTTGATGTCAGCTTGATGGCAAAATGGAAACAACAAATGTGCTTCCTCCTTGAATACACAGAGATCAAAAAATGGTGGGAATCTTTCATCCACAGCATGCAGGGAGTGACATCTCATGGCCTTCCTTCCCTGTGGACTGTCACCAACTCCTCAGAACTCACTTCTTAAGGAGATGCTTCTAGCAGGTTCAAAACCTTTTAAAGAAATAAGAGGGTGAATATTAAGTGGAACCTTCCTCAGTCTCCTCACACACCCCATGGAACATGTTTGTCAGTATTGATGTAGTTTCCTTTATATGTGTGGTCTCTCAAATATATAGCATCCTTGGGGAGGAAATGTTAATTATTGTAATCGCAGCAAGGTGTGGATATCACAAATGTGGAGATGGTTTGCTCTGCAACTGGGAAGATGTTTCATCTAAAGATACTGTTCATATTGGCTGGACTTCTTCCACCCTGAAGCTATAAGAACTGCTTGCCTGCTAAGAGTCAAGACCTTGGCTAGGCTGGGTGAGTTTCTGCTTGGGAGCCACACCCCTTCTTCCACCCTGAAGCTACAAGAGCTGCTTATAAGCTGAGTGTCAAGACCTGGCTGGGGTGGATGAGCTTTCGCCTGGGAGCCATGCCCTCTTCTTCCACCAAGAAGCTACAAGAACTGCTTACACTGATTATTTATCAATACCACCATATAATGGAGCCTGGAGTGGTCTGGGCACAGGAATTGAGGTCATGTGGGGGAAGGGAAGGTATGGCGGCAACAGAGTGAATAAATGTTACAAAAGAACAAGGGATCGATGCTTAATATCTATCTATTCTTCAGTTCACTCTGTTTCCCAGAATAATTTGGAGAGCGTACCATCCTTTCCACAGCCCCTTACTCTGCTTCTTTGCAATGCCAGGTCAGTTAAAAATAAGACTCATATTATACATGACCTCTTAGTGGATGAGGCCGCCGATCTGACATGCTTTACCGAGACCTGGCTGGGAGATGCCAGCACTGCAACATGGACGTGGGCTCTCCCAGTTGGGTATATGGTCAGCGAGCAGATAAGGGAAAGTGGGGGGGGCGGTGTGGCCTTGGTTCATAGAAACAACTTAAACTTGACCAGGAAGCCTATCCGGAAAACAGCTTGCATCGAGTGCATGTACCTTAGCCTGAAAACCAGGGATAGTTTGGGGATTCTGTTGGTATACCGGCCACCCCGTTGTTTAACAGACTCCCTAACCGAGCTGACCCAGCTGATCTCTGAGTTGTTGTTGGAGTCACCCAGATTTTTGGTTTTGGACGATTTCAACATTCCACTAGAGACCAGCATATCGAATCTAACCGGTGCGGCTCGGGAGTTCATGGAAACCATGACAAACATGGGCCTATCCCAATTGGTTGATGGGCCCACACATTGTGCAGGTCATACCCTTGATGCAATCTTCAGTACGGAACAGGAATATCCGTGGGCGGAGGTTACAAAAACCTCTGCGTTGTCATGGACGGATCACTTCCTGGTCAAGATGGAACTAAGAGCCACTGTCTGCCCCTCCGGGGGTGGTGGGCCCATTAGAACGGTCCGCCTTCGAAGGCTAATGGAACCAATTGGCTTCCAGAAAGCCCTAGAGGGTTTAATGGTTGGTAATGCCGGTGATTCTGTAGGGGCTTTGGTCAGCATCTGGAACACTGATCTTACCAAGGCTTTCAACACAATTGCTCCCAAGTGTCCTTTCCAGCCTGCCTCTAATCGTAAGCCCTGGTACACAGAGGAGCTTAGGAGGATGAAGCGAACTGGACAAAGGCTAGAGTGCAAGTGGCGGAAGACTCGACTCTTATCTGACAGAATTCGCCATAGGAAGCATCTTGATTCCTATCGGGAGGCAATACGTGCAGCATAGAGATCCTTCTGCTCTGCACGTATTGCATCTGCAGAGTCCCGTCCAGCAGAGTTGTTTAAGGTGGTGGGGGAGCTGACGCAGGCTCCTCCTGCGCCAAATCCCCTACTTAACCCGACAACAACAAGCTGTGATGCATTTAATATCCACTTTGCAGATAAAATCTCTCAGATAATAGCCGACTTGGATGCCAATATTCTGACAGAATCCATAGATGAGGCATCCAACAACTCCATTGATGACACTTTACTGGATCAATTTCAATCGGTGAGTACCGATGACATGGACAAGCTCCTTGGAAGAGTGAGGAAGACGACTTGCCCTCTTGATCCCTGTCCATCTTGGCTGGTCGTCCGGGGGGGGGGAACACATTGAGAGTATTCCTACGGGACACAATCAATGCGTCCTTCAGGGAAGGTATCGTGCCATCTTGTTTAAAGGAGGCGGCGGTTAAGCCACTCCTGAAAAAAATCTTCCCTGGACCCCCTGGACAAGAACAATTACAGACCAGGGTCCTTGCTACCTTTTTTAAGCAAGGAGATTGAGAGGGCAGTTGCTTCTCAACTCCAAGCCATCTTGGATGAAACCGATTATCTTGATCCATTTCAAACTGGCTTCAGGACAGGATATGGAGTTGAGACTACCATGGTCGCTCTAACCGATGACCTCCGCCTGAGCATCGACAGGGGTAATGTAACCCTGCTGGTGCTCTTGGACCTCTCAGCAGCCTTTGACACTATAGATCATTCCATCCTCTTGGATCGCCTGAGACAGTTAGGAATTGGAGGCACTGCTCTGCAATGGTTCCATTCCTTTCTCTCGGGCAGATCCCAGAGGGTGAGGCTTGGGGACAGCTGCTCTTCTAGAATTGAGCTTAATTGTGGCATCCCTCAGGGTGCCATCCTGTCCCCGATGCTATTTAACATTTATATGAAGCTGCTGGGAGAGATCATCTGGAGGCATGGAGCTCAGTGTCATTAGTACGCTGATGACACTCAGATATATTTCTCCATGACCAGATTGTCGGCTCAGACTTCAAATGGTGTCTCTCCTCTCAATGACTGTCTTAGAGCAGTAATGGATTGGGTGAGGAAAAACAGATTGAGACTAAATCCAGACAAAACGGAGGTACTGACAGGCTCGAAACCAGGTCTGGGAATACAACTTCCAATCCTGGATGGAGTCACATTCTCCTCCTTGGAGGTCTTTAAACAGAGGCTGGATGGCCATCTGTTGGGGATGCTTTGATTGTGATTTCCTGCGTGGCAGGGGGTTGGACTGGATGGCCCTCGTGGTCTCTTCCAACTCTGCAATTCTATGATTCCTGTAAGGACTGTGTTCGCAGTCTGGGGGTACTCCTGGATTCGTTGCTTCACATGACTAGTCAGGTGAGTGTGACAGCCAGGAGTGCCTGTTATCAGCTTCGGCTGATATGCCAACTTGCGCCCTTACCTGGATACAAGGAAACTGTGGTACATGCTTTGGTAACCTCACGTTTGGATTACTGTAATGCACTCTACATGGGGCTACCCATGTAGCCTAACCCTTGTGCCTAACCCGGAAACTTCAACTGGTACAAAATATGGCAGCCAGGTTAATTACGGGTACATCTAGGAGAGAGCATATAACACCTGTGCTTAAATCTCTCCACTGGCTGCCGATTAGTTTCTGGGCACAGTACAAGGTGTTAGATTTAACCTTTAAAGCCCTACATGGCTTGGGTCCATCTTATCTCTGGGACCACCTCATCCCATATGATCCTCCCCGCGCACTTTGTTCCTCTGGGAGGAACCTGCTGCAGCCTATGAAAACTAGGCTGTTGCAGACCTCCCAGAGGGCCTTCTTTTCTATGGCTCCCAGACTTTGGAATGGCCTGCCGGATGGGATCCGTCTTATCACTACTCTTGATAGCTTCAAGAAAGCGCTAAAGACGGATCTCTTCCAGCAGGCCTTCCCGGAATAACTTCCCGGTTCAAGTGAACTGATTGCTACCCACCCCCTTGCCGTTGTTGCCTTTATTTATTTATTTATTGTATTTTATCTTTGTTTTAATTCTCCATTAGTTTAATTTAGTTTTAAGGGGTGGGAGGGTTAGGATGGGGAAGGATTGTTTTAACTTGATGTTGTTTTAATCTTGCTGTTTGCTGAGCAGAGAGGTGGGTTAAAAATAAATAATAATAATAATAATAATAATAATTATTATTATATTGGGAAGAAATTTTTCCTGTTTCGGAGCATGTAAATTATGCTTTGGACTGGCTATGCTGGGTAGGGGATTCTGGCAGTAGTAATACAAAAGATTTTCTAAGCACTTCTGTGATAATGGGCTCTCCCATTATCTGGGCAGCATAGCCAATCAGGTAAACAAAAGGATTAAGGATGTATCAAGTTAAGTTACAGTTTATGGAGGTCAGTGGCAGGAAATAGCTCACCAATGAGATTACCACCTGGAGGCAGCTTCGAGATGCTTCTGTGAAAAGGTATTAAATACTACCTGGGGCCATGTCGCAGGGGAGAAGAACAAAGAGAGACCTGAGCCAGGAGGACTCTTGTCCCAGTTAAGGATGTGCTTGGTAGATGCTGAGCCAAAAGGCCCAGACTCCCAGCCCCCATGAACATCCAGCACATCTGAACTGCAGTTCCCTGTGAAAAGATTAGGGAACTATTTCACTTACTCATGTCAGGGCTTACTTTATAAACTTGGCTGGAATGACTTAGGATGTTATCCAACAACCCTCTCTAAAGGTTCTTTTGCTGGCATATTTTAAAGTGTTTTTCTGCCGGCAAAAGAACCCTTTCTACCAGGAAGATGCCTTCATGTTAAAAAAAATACCGGTAGTAATACCCTTTTACTCTGTAGTTCTGCTTAGAATAAAACTTCCTTGTTAAAGTTCTCCTTTCTCCACATGCTCTTTCATGTGCCTTGCTTGGTTTAATTCTCCACAGGGGTGGGGAGAAGGAAATCTCTGTAGTGACAGAGTGGAAGGAACAAGTTGAACACTGTAACTTCCCATTGGGTTACACTGAAGGCAATGGGTGGTGGAAGCTAGTATAAGTGGTTTCTGGAGGCCCTGTTCTACTCATCAGAAGCATGAGGGAGGGGACACCCTGGAAACCAGGACAATTTCTCATTGGAATATTTAGTCACATCTTAGTACTCACATGTTAGCAGTGGATCTCCATAAGATGAGAGATTCATCTGTCTTTAGACCTCAGTTAGCAACATATTTGTTCATGTGCACATTTTAGAATTGTTGTTGTTATGTGCCTTCAAGCTGAGTCCAACTTATAGCAACCCTATCCCAGGTTTTTCCTGGCAAGATTGATTCAGAGGAGGTTTGCCATTGACTTCCTCTAAGGTTGAGAGTGTGTGACTTGCCCAGGGTCACTCAGTCTGTTTCCATGGTTGAGTGGGGATGCAAACCCTGGTATCCCAGAATCCTGGCAGCTACACCATGTTGCCTTTTCAGAATTATGCTCAGCTTAATATGTGCCCTTCTTGCCAACTGCTTTCTGGATCTTTTACTGATATGTTTGCTGCCTTAGTTCTTGGCTGTTTTTGTATGATTCTTTTAGGAAAGCTGTGAGCTGCCTGAGAGAAGGTGTGTGTGGGGGTCTTCCTTGGGGTTTGAACCAAAATCAAGAAACAAATGTTTTTGTGTTCTGAGAGAATGAATAAGTAGGATCCAGCCTCCAGCTTCATTTCCTTTCTCTGTTTCTTGGAATAGGAGAAGCTTTGCTGCAGGCATATGTTGAGAGAGAGCCCTCCTAAGGAGCTATGTAGCTTTATTAACATCTGTGTGGTGCCTAAATTCTGTAGTCAGTTTGTTAGACAATACATGACATGAAAACAGGATTGATTCACTACAAACTAGTACAGGACAATTGCTTCCTATGGATTTTGAAAAAGGAAATATTGAAGAGAATTGAACTAAATGGAAGGAGCTGATTTTTAGAGGGCTCAAGTCAAAAGGCCTGCCATTTTCTGAGATGCATTGGTAAAGATGCATGCAGAACATGAGTTTTCAGTGGAAAAGTTGCTGAAACAGGTAGGAAAGACCCAAATGGATTGTTCTCAGTATTTCAGGTTTACTGTTAGGATTAGGAGATTATCAGACACCCTTAATATGCCACCACAGGGACTATAGGACATCACACCAAAGGGTTTGAATATCAGATGACATTGTGCCTGTGGCGTTATGCCCCCATGCAGCTTCTGTTCCATCTGTGTTCCTTTTTACTGACGGCTTAAGACGTCAATAAATCGCCCATTCCATTTCTGTAACAAAATCATGGGTGAGCGATAAGGTGCCCCGTTCTGCTGATGCGATGCCAGCGGTGGCGGGAGGTCCCTGCCGAACACTTTCGGGTGCAATCGGGACATCGAGGTAAGTTACATCCTTTTTTGTGCACTCCCTGGGTTACTTGGTAAGTTTAAAGTGTGTTTTTCAGCTTGCTGTCATTTAAAAAGCTTTCTCTTTTTATTTTTGAATTTCCCACGCGCTCATTCTCTTGTGAGAACCGCCCAAAATTTCAAATAAGGAAGTGAATACAGCTCCATGTGAGCTGTATTCATTCTGTAGCTGCTGAGGGGAGGGGGAGGACACAGTAAAAGTATGTGTGATAACTTTTCATTCTTGTGCCGGGAGTGGGACAGGAGGGGGGCGGTAGAGGAGATAGTGAGACGGGGACACTATTTTTGTCCCCTTCCGATAATCTCCTAGCACTAGTAACGGATGCTTTAATACCCTGAAAATGATGGCAAAGATTCAACAAACAACATAAATCTGTGACTAAGGACTTTATCAGATGCGTGAAAAAACGTATCAGAAGAACACAACAAGAACACAAATGGACATTATCAGACAACATTGTCCTTCAGCTGTTCTGGGTATGTAGCGCGGGTGTGAATAAGGCATTCCTTTTTATTGATGGCTTAGCCCATTAATAAAAAAGGGACACTTTATTCATACCTGCACTATGCCCCTGGAACAGCTGAGGATGTGGGTGTCTGATAATGTCATCCTTTGTGTTCTCATTGCATTCTTCTGACATGTTTTGGGACATGGTTGTGTGCCGCATGTCCCCATGTCTGATAAAGTCTGAAGGATTGAATAAGATGTTAAAGGGAAAGGCTTCCCTACCAATCTCTCATTTTGCCTTCTACAAAAGGATGTTCTTCAGAGATACATGCCTCAGGAATGAGAGTTGCCAATCTATCCTGTACTGACTGGGCACACTAAATGCAAAATACGCAGGTGAAGAAAATCACATGCTTTGACAAACAGACATCTTTGACCATTTGGGGAAGAATCTTGGCAACCCCCTGCCCCCAAACCTCAAACCACTGTAGATAAATGTAGCTTAGCTTAGCTAAATGTAGCTTAGTTTGATCCTAAGTTACCAGTTATGGAGTCCCAGAGTTGAAACTTGTCCACGAATGGAGGAGTCATGATAGAGCTAAGGAAGAGACAAGCAGTGTATCATGAAGTTTGGCAAAAGGTGGACTTTACTGCCTTTTTGTGTTACATGGCCCATAATTGTTTCACTGATTGGACCAGTAAAATATTAGCTGTTTGGTGAACCTATCACTTGAATTAGAAAGGTTACTGATTTATCACCCTTTAATACATGTGATATAGTACTCCATGCATCAAGGGACATCCTCACATACCTCCAACTCAATAGTCACAATGGCAAGTGCCTAATTATTCAGCATGATGACAACTTCTGTTGCTATTTCAGACAAAGGGCAGAACTAAATCAACCTTTTGTATCTCCCTTCTGGTCCAGAAATGGCTACTGTGTAGAACTGGTATACCAATGATGCATTGTGGATGGAGAAAGGAAAAAGAAAAGCATTAGCGGAAGACATGCTGTATTCATTTGTTTTAGCTAAAATTAGTCTAAATGATCAATCAAATTTATGCATAATGAGCAGAAGCGATAGCAGAATTAGAAAGCATTGCAGCAGAGGAGGTGGGAAACAAAGATGCCTTGCAGAATAAGCTTTGCTAAGGGGAAATGCATTATTGCTGTGCATTGATTTATCAGCCTCATTTCCCAAGACTTTGGAGAGTTGTATACCAACCAACCTGTGTTTAAAGGCAAAAGGATTCTGCAGTCCCAAAGCTGTGTTCTTGGGTGTCAGCTTCCCTGGAGTTAATAGGTTTAACCTAGAATTGTCATCTTTGGGGGTTCCTCCCCCCCTGGACAGAATTCATTTGATTTTTAAGAGTTATCTAACAGGTGCAATTTGCACATTTTTCTGTTAGGAGAAGTTGGAACAGCTGAGTGCTTTTTGGTCCTGTTTCTGCAGCTGCAAAAATCACAGGAGATTAGTCAGGGGAAAAAGGGGGCAACCCTGTTATTAGCTCACAAGGGGAAGTTTCTGTTTATGAAGTTAGATGGCTCCAGCGGGTGGTGGTGGTGTGTGCTCTGGGTCCTAGCCAAGGTTTAAAAGCACTTAACCCTCACCCCTCAAACAGTATTACCTACCCTGACACCCCCGTCCCTTGTCCTTAATAACTGGCAATATTTAATAATTTGGCTAACTGTGACCATCGAAGAATGTAGCAAATAAACCAAAAAACCAGGAATCCCAAAGGACTAGTGCTTAGACTAAGTCACATATGCACTAGAGGAAGGCCCATTACAAATTCCAAAGAAGGTACCTCTTAGCCTGAACACCTGGCTAACCCAATCAGCCCTAGCTGAGATACTCAATGTTTGTAAAGAGCTGTCTTACTTCTACCTTCCAGCAAACAAAGAAGGTTGCTTCCTCCATTCAATTACGAAGTATCAACACATCAAGGGTCCAGAGTATCAGTTGTCTTACCTTGAGAAACTCCAAGAAGCATCGCCTTTTACTTTAAACCCCATCCCCTGAAGGGAATTATTGGATATAAAACCCCCTTCAAAACTCCACTCAAGTGCACACAATCCTCCTCCTACCTCCATACTGCCGGTTTGCTGTGCACCCTCAGAAAACAACTCTGAGACCCCTTTCTGGACCCAGGCCGGACTTTTCCCCTGCCTGTATAACACATGACACTGACACAGTATATGTTCACAAATTGTATTGGGTACATGTGATAAATAATAAGGATAAACATACAATACATGAGATATATTTCTGATAGGAGATAATGTTAGATATATTTGGCATAAAAGGCCACAACTTTGATAATGACTGTAAATGGTTGGTGCACAACACATGGGTCTGGATCTCTTCATTAACCAACCCACTGTTGGTTAATGGCCCTGCTGGTCGCCACTGACACCACTCAGCATGGGGGGGGAGTCCTGGCCAAGCTCCACCCACTTGATGACCCTCTCCTTCCCTGTGAAACAAACAAGTACAATAAAGAAGGGGGAGTCTCTGTAAACTTGACCTTGGCCTTGAACTTGACCATGAACTTGACCTTGATGGAGGACCCCCCCGGCCAATTATCCCGGATCAGGACCCATACCAACCACCCTCCTAAAGTTCTGACAGAGATAATAAACACAAACAATACAAGGTTTTCACCTGCCCTGTAAACTCTGGAAACAAAAGGAGGGAGGGTGGGTCTTTGGCTCCACAATAGGCAATGAGTGTTACAACACTGGGGCCAGCTTAAATACTGGCCCCGATGCCATAAACTGATGGCTATAAAGTGGCTGTCATAAAAGGCCATGAGAGTCAGCGTCATCCAGCCATGCTGGCCGGAAGACCCGCCTCTAGCCACGCCAGCCAATCGGAGCGAGGGAGGCCCACTCCAATTGGCCAGCCACCTCACACCCTTCTCCTAGCCCACAACGCAGGCCAAGAAGAAGAGGCCTGACATGGCGGCCCCCATGCTGGCCCCCATGCAGCTGTGCAGGGACAAGGAGGGTGCCCGGCAGCCGGCCGCTGCAAACCGGCCACTGGCCAAGACCGCCACCCCATTGCTGCAGGAATCTCTGCTCTACAGGACAGGTGTAATATCAGCCAAAAACAACTCCTTTACTCCCTTACTCTATTACTCTATCCCAATCCTTCCTGCTTTATTCACTAGCCTTGCATGACTGCTTGAAGCCTGAATGTATCTGTGAATGTTGTTGTTATTGTTTTCTTAATAAAGATTAAATAATTGCACTATATAGCTTAACGTCTCCTCCTTATTATTGGTATACATAGGTCGAAAGGTCCTGCTCTGTTGCTCTTGTATAGCCAAGCTGAGTATATTAATTCCCCAAATTAATATTGATATTCAGATGGTCCCTGAGCATTTAGGATAACAACATAGTGAAAATCTTGGCTATATCCTTTAAAGTTCAGACTAAAATCCAAAGTGGGTTCAGCACCCCACTGAAGTGGAAGTCACCAGCCACCACTGATATGCTTAGTATTGTCTATGCCAGGGTGGGAACTGTTCAGCCTGCTGGGCCACATGTAGCCCTGGGGAAGAGTCCTGTGTGGCCCTTAACTTCCTGGCCCCTGCTTTTATTTATTTATTTTACAAAAATGGCCAAAAAAGTTTTTTCCAGCTGAAAATAAACTCCAGGGGAGTGTAAATGCTGTTTTGGTCCACCACTAACTGTGACACAAGAGCAAATCCCATCTAAAGGGGACTGAAAGTGGCTTCTGTTTGCCCAAAACAGCAGTGGGCAACTGTGGGGAGACAGTGGCCAATCTCCTCACACACTCTCATGGGATATAGCCCCTGCAGCAAGCCCCAAACCTCTGTTTTCCTCTGCAATCCTGCTCAAAATGGCAACAAGAAGTGACATCATCCCACTTTCTGTCACCATTTTGTGAGGGAGTACAGGAAAAAAACCCCAGAGTAGTTGGGAGGGTAGTACATGGTTCTGAGGTAGAATAAGGGTATTATTTTGCATGTTTTTGTGTACTGGGAGGCTTTCTGCATTGTTTTTTGTGGCAAATTCTGTTTGAAAATTGCACTGCAAATTTTAGTTGTGGGAGTTGAAAGGCTTTGGAAGACTGGTGGGGAGCTTCAGGGATCACATAGTGTTTCCAGATTGAAAACTGGGGAGAGCTCCTGTCCCTTTAACAATTGTGTAGAAGAGGGAATTTCAGCAGGTAGTTGCTTGTCATGCAACCTGGTAACAAGCAACACCTGCTGAAATTCCCTATTCTACACAACCATTAAAGTACAGGAGCCAGCTCCAGTTCTCACTCTGGCAACTCTAACTACAAAAGGGTCACATGTAGCCCACAGGCCTCACTAGGCCCATCCATGGCCTAAAATATTACTTCTGGACACCATTGAGAGTGCTAATTCAGTCTGCTGAGGGCTTACTTGTCCAAAATGTCTCCCCAGTGCCATGCCCATCTCTGTTCTACATTGACTAGTATTACTTCTCCAGGATTAAGGATACAGCCACATCATCATCATCATCATCATCATCTTTATTTCTTACCCACCGCTCCCTATGGATCAAGGTGGGGAAAACAAATTAGTATATAAACATAATGTTAAAAAATACACATCAGTTAAAACATATCAATTTAAAAGAACAGCGGAGACTACAACATTTTAAAACTATCAATACACAGTTTAAAATTCACAATTTAAAATAATCTGGTTAGGCCTGCTGGAAGAATAACACATGTTACATTATGCTTGATAAGAGCAATGGATTTTTGTTGATGTTTCTTATTCCAGCATTGACACTGTTATGATACCCTTAATTACTCTTCTCATGCTCATTCCTTTTAAGTGCATGGAGGGCTTTTGATAGATAATGTTACTTGGCAACCTGAACTTGATTTGGCAGAATAGGTCAGCCAATCAACTAAGCACATGGACTTCAAGAAGGGTAGAAACAGAATTGCTGGACTCTCTGTAACCAAAAAGTTCAGTGACTTTGATTTCAAGACAATATCATGTGTATTAAAGCTGCACATCTGGAGATACCTGGGACCCCTTTGCACTGCACAATGACAGTGCTATAATCCCACTGTAGTTACCAGGATTGCATTTTACAGAATTCTGGCCTTGGTGGTTTGGTGAGGCACTAGAACTTTTGGTCTGAGAATTCTAAATAGCACATCCTAAAATGCAAAGCTCAGAGTTCCATAGCATGGAATCATGGCACTTAACAGTGAAATCATAGTGCTATAGTTGGGTAGTGTGAAAGGGGAGCTGCTTGGGAGAATATGCTTCATTGAGTTCACAGGGCAACTAAAGGGCATGTACACATGCAGTGACACATAAAGGACACAAATACAGGCAGTATGAACCTCCACAAGTTGAGTTATGCATTGATTCTGCTATGTGACCCTTGCATTGAATGACAGTGCCAGGCAACCAAATGCACAAGCAAATGTGCAATTGATGCATATCCAAAGGAAAACCGCTGCCAATGCTAGCAGGAGCGGTTAGATATCCATTGGCCAAGAATGCACACCCACATGTGCAATGGCCCTGCATGTGCAACTTTGTTTTCAATGACCTTGAACTGAATGTTGACACTGTGCATTGAATTAAAATGTCCCATCACTTCCATAGGAGAACTTATACATGTGTAAAACAGAATTATGGCCAATGTGCTTTGACCCTATTCTGAGTGAACAGGTGAGGTATTGGGAATGCACTTGTTGTCTGAACTCTCCCATGCCAATGTACACATTGCCCATGTTCCTTGGCACCTATGCCCATGATGTGAGTGAAAAGCAGCCCCTATGTGCACACAGTGGTACATGCAGAATGCTCAACTACCTGAGGGCCTTTCAGACTACACAATTAAAATGTTATTCCACTTTAACTGCCATGGCAACATCCTTTGGAATGGGTTTGTGGTTTGGTGAAGCACTAGAGCTCTCTGGCTGAGAATTATTAAGTTCTTAGGAATCTAAAGGAAAAGCAAATCAATTATTTCCAGAGCATTGTGACCCCACCATTATACAGCTGGCACTTTCTACTCATAACACTAATAACTGAACTATCAGAGGAGGGTCAACATGAATAGTTTGTACTTGGTGCTTGCTTAAAATTTTCCCATTACATCTTAATAACTTCTGCTTAAAGATTGGTTCATATGATATTGTACACTGTTGCTTGTTATACTTCGAAAAACTTTATAAATGGCAAAGTGTATGATTCACAGTCAGAGTCCTCAGTCTGAATGCTGATATCTGGTCTGGCATTGTGTTGTTAAATAATCTGCTGTTTTCATTTCATAAATGTCTCCATTCTTCAATTCTAAAAGGAGCAAGTTTCCCCTACAGCCCCTTCAACTTCTAAAAGGCTGGAATGCCTCTCCTAAGTTGCAAGAATTTAGGCTAAAACACCCTGCCATTTTGGGTCTTGCCCTTTTGCTTTTGGCCCCTCTAGCCACAGGAATTTGGCTTCTGAGAACTACTATGAAAACAAAACTAGCTCTTGGTGTGGAAGAGGTTCTTCACCTTTGTGCTAGAGGCTTTACAGAAGCATAAGTGA
Organism: Gambelia wislizenii; assembly: GCA_030847615.1. Lineage (NCBI taxonomy): Eukaryota > Metazoa > Chordata > Lepidosauria > Squamata > Crotaphytidae > Gambelia > Gambelia wislizenii. The sequence goes on along the minus strand of JAUMIR010000002.1, from coordinate 428,948,807 downwards.
GATAGTGATCACAAGAGAAAGAGAGAGTTGTTCTTTCTAATATAGTAGCAGAGGTATTTGCATACTAACACTAAGTCCTTTCTAAAATCTCACAAAAATATTACCATGTAATGAGTTTTCTGATATCAGTTGCTAGATCTTAGCTGGTCTCAGCTATAAGAGGGAAAGAAAAACAAGGGGGTGCTGTCTATCTGGGAAAGCACTCTCATTTCTTTTCTCCCTGCAGCTGAGATCAACCATTGTTTTACCATCTGAGTTGTCTTCCCATCCTTTTATGAATGGGGAGTCACATCAGACCCCTGGAGTTTGAAAGCTGCCAGGGTGGGGGTGAGGGCACAGAACTGCTTGGGAGGAGCATTATACTCCACCCATTTGATCCAGGATTTTGACCAGTGAGGTCCAGTAGTTTAGTATGCAATTGTCCAAACAGTGTCCAGGCAACCAGCCAAAGGCTGATTACTACACAGCTGATAGCAGAGGCACAGCACACTCAAACTAATTACAGGCAAAGGAATCAAGGCCGCATGAAGTCAGACACTTACTTTATTAGCAAGCAAATACAAGTTCATAAGCAAAATCCAAATAACAAGGTGTAGGTCCAGGAATAATAAATAATAATAATAATAATAATAATAATAATAATAAAATTTTATTTCTATCCCGCCCCTCTGCAATGCAATCGGGGCAGCTTACAATATAAAAACTCCATAGTCCCAGTACCCTAGCCCACCCCCCTTAAAATAATATTAAACTATAAAAGATTAAAAACATACAGTAAATTAAAAATATATAAATTAGAAAAATATTAAAACATACAATAGTTTTTTTTGTTTTGTTTTGTTTTGTTTTGTTTTTAAAATCTGATTACAGCTCAGGGAGGACAGCCGAGTCTTGGGCCGGGATAGTTATTCAGGAAAGGCCTGCCGGAAAAGATCCGTCTTGACAGATTTTTTTAAAGCTGTTTAAGGTGTTAATAAGATGGATCTCGTCTGGCAGGCCGTTCCATAATCTGGGAGCAGCAGCGGAGAAGGCCCTCTGGGACGTCACCGACAGCCTTGTTTTCATAGGCTGTAACAGATTCCTCCCAGAGGACCGAAGTGCGTGGGGAGGGTCGTACGGAAGGAGGCGGTCCCGGAGATAAGTTGGACCCAAACCATGCAGGGCTTTAAAGGTTATAACCAACACCTTGTACTGTGCCCGGAAACGAATAGGCAGCCAGTGGAGAGCTTTTAGCACAGGTGTTATATGCTCTCTTCTGGAAACACCAGAAATCAACCTGGCTGCCATGTTCTGAACTAGTTGAAGTTTCCGAGTTAAGCACAAGGGTAGCCCCATGTAGAGCGCATTACAGAAATCCAGACGGGAGGTTACCAGTGCATGTACCACAGTTTCGAGGTCCCTAGTTTCCAGGCAAGGGCGCAGCTGGCGTATCAGCCGAAGTTGATAACAGGCACTCCTGACCGTCGCATTTACCTGATTAGACATCTGGAGCATCGGGTCCAGGAGCACCCCCAGACTGCGAACACAGTCTTTGGAGGAGAGTGTAGTTCCATCCAGGACTGGAAGTTGTATTCCCAGACCTGGTTTCGGGCCTGTAACTGTTAGTACCTCCGTTTTGTCTGGATTCAGTCTCAATTTGTTTTTCCTCATCCAGTCCATTACTGCTTTAAGACAATCATTGAGAGGAGAGATGCCATCTGAAGTCGAAGCTGATGACCGAGACATGGAGAAGTATATCTGGGTGTCATCAGCATACTGATGACAACACATTCCATGCCTCCAAATGATCTCTCCCAGCGGCTTCATATAGATGTTAAATAGCATCGGGGACAGGATGGCACCCTGAGGAATGCCACAGTTAAGCTCTATTTTGGTAGAGCAGCTGTCCCTGAGCCTCACCCTCTGGGATCTGCCGGAGAGGAAGGAACGGAACCACTGCAAAGCAGTGCCTCCAATTCCTAATCCCCTCAGGCGATCCAGGAGGATGAAATGATCTATTGTGTCAAAGGCCGCTGAGAGGTCCAAGAGCACCAACAGGGTCACACTACCCCTGTCGATACCCAAGCGGAGGTCATCAGCCAGAGCAACCATGGCAGTCTCCACTCCATATCCCGTCCTAAAGCCAGTTTGAAATGGATCTAGATAATCGGTTTCATCCAAGACAGCTTGGAGTTGGGAAGCGACCGCCCTCTCAATCACCTTGCTTAGAAAAGGCAGCAAGGAGACTGGTCTATAGTTGTTCCTGTCCAAGGGGTCCAGGGAAGGCTTTTTCAGGAGCGGCTTAACCGCCGCTTCCTTCAGACAGGGTGGAACAACCCCTCCCTGAAGGACGCATTGATAATATCCCTAAGGAGTACTTTCGATGCGTCTCCCCCTTGGGTGGCCAGCCAAGATGGACAGGGATCGAGGGGACAAGTCGTCTTTCTCACTCTACCAAGGAGTTTGTCCATGTCATCGGTACTCACAGATTGAAGCTGATCCAATAAAATTTCATCAACGGAGTTGCTGGACACCTCGTCTATAGATTCTGTCATAACACTGGCATCTAAGTCAGCTCTTATCCGAGAGATTTTATCTGCAAAGTGGATGTTAAACGCATCACAGCAGGCCGTTGTCGGGTTAAGTAAGGGGTTCTGCGCAGGTGGAATCTGCGTCAGCTCCCCCACCACCCTAAACAGTTCTGCTGGACGGGACTCTGCAGACGCAATACGGGCAGAGGAGAAAGACTTCTGTGCTGCACGTATAGCCTCTCGATAAGAATCAAGGAAATTCCTTTGACGAGTCTTGTCGGACAAGAGTCGAGTCTTCTGCCAGGTGCGCTCTAGTCGTTGTCCAGCCGGCTTCATCTTCCTAAGCTCCTCTGAATACCAGGGCTTATGGTTAGGAGCAGGCTGGAAAGGACGTTTGGGAGCGATTGTGTCGATAGCCTTGGTGAGGTCGGTGTTCCAAATATTAACCAAAGCTTCAACAGAATCACCGGCGTTACCAACCATTAAACCCTCCAAGGCTTTCTGGAATCCAATTGGTTCCATTAGCCTTCGAGGGTGGACCATTCTAATAGGTCCACCCCCACCCCCCCGGTGGGGCAGACAGTGGCTCTTAGCTCCATCTTGACCAGGAAATGATCTGTCCATGACAATGCAGAGGTTTTAATAACCTCCGCCCATGGATATTCCTGTTCCGTACTAAAGGCCGCATCGAGGGTATGACCTGCACAGTGAGTAGGCCCGACAACCAATTGGGATAGGCCCATGTTTATCATGGATTCCATGAACTCCCGAGCTGCGCCAGTTAGATTTAGCAAGCTGGTCTCAAGTGGGATGTTGAAGTCGCCAAGAACTAAAAGTCTGGGCGACTCCAGCAGCAACTCTGAGACCAACTGTGTTAGCTCGGTTAGGGAGTCTGTTAGACAACGGGGTGGCTGGTACACTAACAGAATCCCTAAGCTATCCCTGGACCTCAGGCTTAGGTACATACACTTGATGTGGACTGTGTTCCGGATGGGCTTCCTGGTCAAGGTTAGATTGTTTTTATGAACCAGAGCCACTCCGCCACCCCGCCCACTTTTCCTTACCTGCTCACTAACTGAGTACCCGGCCGGGAGTGCCTGCGCCCAAGTCGCAGCACTGGCCTCTCCCAGCCAGGTCTCCGTAAAGCATGCCAGGTCGGCAGCCTCATCCAATAAGAGGTCATGGATAATATGCGTCTTGTTTTTAACCGACCTGGCATTGCAAAGGAGCAGAGTAAGGGTCTGTGGAATGGTTGGTGCACTCTCCAATTTATTCTGGGAAACAGAGTGAACTGAAGGCGGGATAGATATTAAACATCGATCCCGCCTTCTTTTGTAACAATTTTTCACTCTGTTGCCGCCATACCTTCCCTTCCCTCACACAACCTCAATTCCCGCTCCCAGATCATTCCCGGCCCCTGGTAGGTGTTCCTGGGGTGGGGTGGTGAAGTGACTTTTAAGGCCAGCCACTCCTGGCCACACCCCAACTCCCTGCTGTCTCAGCTGCCCTTACCCCGGTGTAATGGGGAAGGAAGGAAGGCTCCCTCACAGCCCTGCAGAGTCTTCAGGCTGGCTGGCTGGCTGGCTGGTAGGTGTTCCTGGGGTGGGGTGGTGGAGTGACTTTTAAGGCCAGCCACTCCTGGCCACACCCCAACTCCCTGCTGCCTCAGCTGCCCTTACCCCGGTGTAATGGGGAAGGAAGGAAGGCTTCCTCACAGCCCTGCAGAGTCTTCTTCTGGCTGGCTGGCTGGTAGGTGTTCTGGGGTGGGGGTGGTGGAATGACTTTTAAGGCTAGCCACTCCTGGCCACACCCCAACTCCCTGCTGCCTCAGCTGCCCTTACCCCGGTGTAATGGGGAAGGAAGGAAGGCTTCCTCACAGCCCTGCAGAGTCTTCTTCTGGCTGGCTGGCTGGCTGGTAGGTGTTCTGGGGTGGGGGTGGTGGAATGACTTTTAAGGCTAGCCACTCCTGGCCACACCCCAACTCCCTGCTGCCTCAGCTGCCCTTACCCCGGTGTAATGGGGAAGGAAGGAAGGCTTCCTCACAGCCCTGCAGAGTCTTCTTCTGGCTGGCTGGCTGGCTGGCTGGCTGGTAGGTGTTCTGGGGTGGTGGTGGTGGAATGACTTTTAAGGCTAGCCACTCCTGGCCACACCCCAACTCCCTGCTGCCTCAGCTGCCCTTACCCCGGTGTAATGGGGAAGGAAGGAAGGCTTCCTCACAGCCCTGCAGAGTCTTCTTCTGGCTGGCTGGCTGGTAGGTGTTCTGGCGTGGGGGTGGTGGAATGACTTTTAAGGCTAGCCACTCCTGGCCACACCCCAACTCCCTGCTGCCTCAGCTGCCCTTACCCCGGTGTAATGGGGAAGGAAGGAAGGCTTCCTCACAGCCCTGCAGAGTCTTCTTCTGGCTGGCTGGCTGGCTGCTAGGTGTTCTGGGGTGGGGGTGGTGGAATGACTTTTAAGGCTAGCCACTCCTGGCCACACCCCAACTCCCTGCTGCCTCAGCTGCCCTTACCCCAGTGTAATGGGGAAGGAAGGAAGGCTTCCTCACAGCCCTGCAGAGTCTTCTTCTTCTTCTGGCTGGCTGGCTGGCTGGCTGGTAGGTGTTCTGGGGTGGGGGTGGTGGAATGACTTTTAAGGCTAGCTACTCCGGGCCACACCCCAACTCCCTGCTGCCTCAGCTGCCCTTACCCCAGTGTAATGGGAAGGAAGGAAGGCTCCCTCACAGCCCTGCAGAGTCTTCTTCAGGCTGGCTGGCTGGCTGGCTGGTAGGTGTTCTGGGGTGGGGGTGGTGGAATGACTTTTAAGGCTAGCCACTCCTGGCCACACCCCAACTCCCTGCTGCCTCAGCTGCCCTTACCCCAGTGTAATGGGGAAGGAAGGAAGGGTTCCTCACAGCCCTGCAGAGTCTTCTTCTTCTTCTGGCTGGCTGGCTGGCTGGCTGGTAGGTGTTCTGGGGTGGGGGTGGTGGAATGACTTTTAAGGCTAGCTACTCCGGGCCACACCCCAACTCCCTGCTGCCTCAGCTGCCCTTACCCCAGTGTAATGGGAAGGAAGGAAGGCTCCCTCACAGCCCTGCAGAGTCTTCTTCAGGCTGGCTGGCTGGCTGGCTGGTAGGTGTTCAGAGTAGTCCAGCAGAGTCCAAGTCAGGCAAACAGAGTTCAGAGTAACAAACACAGTCCGGGTCAAACACAGCGAGCAGGAACACAACGGATCACTACATAGGTCAGATAATCTCAGACAATGCTTGGAAGTCAGGACTGCATATTTATAGCTCAGTAGCTAATGCAGCTGCTGCTTAGCTAATTGCTGCTTTCTGTAAATATGCTGAGACCACCTCAATCCTCCTTTTGTTGTCTCCATGATGAGAAGGTGGTTATAGGTAATTTGTCCTCTGTATCTGAAGGGGCAGGACTCTTTGCCAGAGCTGGTACTGCACTGTTGTCTGTGTCTGAGGCCTGTGCCTCTGGAACATCTTCCTGCTCTGTTTCAGCAGGTCCTGGCCTGTCCACTGCTTCAGTGTCTGAGTAAGAGTCAACTTCCAAGTTCTGGAAGCAAGGCATGACAACAATAGGTAAAGACTGCTCTTCCCATTATCTGAATGGAAACTCACCATCTTTATGTGCAAGCCTGTTTCTGCCCTCTCTGAGGAGATTTTCAGACCTGCAAAATCCCGGTTTGCCGCGCGAGCAGCCTCCCGAAACTGCTGCGCGGCAAGGGTCTACTTCGGACGACGCTGTGCCTCTCGCGAAACCGTCCGTGTCACTTCCGTGAAGCTTGGGACGGCTCCGCGCCATATTTCAATCACGGAGGCTGCCCGTGATTGAAATATGGTGCCGAGCCGTCCGAAGCTTCACGGAAGTGACACGGACGGTTTCGCGAGAGGCACAGCGTCGTCCGAAGTAGACCCTTGCCGCGCAGCAGTTTCGGGAGGCTGCTCGCGCGGCAGACATGCATTTTGGCAGGTCTGAAAATCTCCTGAATTTTATGTTTGGTGTTCTTTCTAAAATAAGCTGGTAGTCAGGGTGTATGTTTGGTCTGCCTGGCAGTATAAGAAAGCTTCCCCTCCAATGCAGTTGTCTTCTACCATTTAAAATACATCTCAGACTTTGCTCCATTTCCCCCTCTCAGCACTGTAGCACCTTGAACCATCCTTTCCATTGAGTCTCTCACAATGATGTAGAAGTCTACCTTTTAAACGCTTGTGTAGTTAATTTAGAAACCAACAATGAGCTGTTCAGATTGCTCCTTTCAGCACACACAGCCTTCCATGTGTCAACAACTAAAGTTCATGTGCCATCATTCCACTTGTTCGCCTCCTTTGTGAGGTCCTCTGCAATCTGTCGCTGTTGAATAAGGTTGAATTGTCAAATAATATTGTTCTGTCGGCACATTTTTCTACTCCATTCTTGGTTGCCCTTCCCATATAATTAAAAATTACATACAACCAGACATGACAAAGAACCACTGAGAAATCCACTAGTTCCTTCCCAAACTGATGGTTTCCTCTTTGCATTTTGGCAAAGGGTTTATACAGAGTCTTTGTTCTTCAGTTAGGTATCCATTTGCTGCTTCCCTCAGAAGAGAGATCCCTTCAGAAGTTTGCCAGCACTGAGCAAAAATCCTCCACATTCAAAGTTCTTATAAACCATGGATAGGCAACATGCCATCTGTAAGCTGTGCATGGGCCTGTACCCCTGTTTTCTGACTTCTGTTTCCACCTCTTCCTCCAGAATTGGTGGTACCATGGCTGCCACCACTGCTACTCCAATTCACATTGCCAAAACCATATAAGTTTTCTCTTTATTCTACCTTTCCTGGTGTTTTAGGAAAGGAAGTGGACTTTGTCAGTCTCTCAGGGCTCTATGGCACAGTAGGATGCTCTAGCACTCTCCTAAACCATAAAGAGACACTGTAATTTTGCTTCCAAATTTGGATGACAGGTGCCATGGTGGCAGTTTTGGTAAGCAGCTGCTGCAGTGGCCACTTTTTAGACTGTGGAGATTTCAGACGCCTCTTTCAGCGTCTTGCCATGCAAGCAGCTTCCGGAGCAGTAACGAGGCTACTGAGCGGCAAGGGGTCCATTTTGGACAACGCCTTTCTCTCTCGGCATCATCCGTGAGTGTTGCGGCTAGCATTGGAGGCGGCCGCGCTGTTTTTCACTCACGGAAGTTGTCAGTAACTCATGGATGATGCCAAGAGAGAAATGGCGTCGTCCAAAATGGACCCCTTGCCGCGCACCAGCCTTGTTACTGCTCCAGAGGCTGCTTGCGCGGCAAGACACTGAAAGAGACGTCTGAACATCTCCTGTGTTTGGAAATCAAAAGGGCAACATATAATTACAATAATACCTATAAAAAACATCAGCTCCAGAAATTTCTGCTGCTAGTTGCATATAATGGTATGTATTGGCTTTTAAGCAATATGCAGAAAGCATACAGTTCTCGCTTCACATTTGTGGGTGTTAGGGGTGCAGGACCGCCATGAAAGTAAAAAACCCATGAATACTTAAAGTACAGTGGAGGTGGAGGCGGAGCTCCCCAGAAGGGCTCCTCAGGCTTGTGAAGTGAGTGGCTGGAGGTGGGGGAGTATGAAGAATGTGGGCCTGACAAGCAGGTCTCTCAGCCACCGACCTGCTTTTGGAAGCCCAATGATGCTGTGCTAAATGCTTGGGGAAGGCAGAGAGGAGAAATCTCCTTTGCAAAGAATCTCCAAACCTCGTGAAGTAGCAGGCTTCGGGAGCTCTTTACAACGGAGATTTCTTCTGCTCTGCATGCCAGCAGCTTGCAACAGAAGGAAGGAATTGTAAGCCGCCCCGATTGCGTTGCAGAGGGGCGGGATAGAAATAAATAATAATAATAATAATAATAATAATAATAATAATAATTGTGTGGTGGGGAGGTCTTTTAGCCAGGAAAGGTCTTGCAAATGAAGCTGGGGAATCCTGATTGCAAGCAAGAAATGGAGTGAGCGGCTGGAGGCTTTGGCAGGGCAGGAAATAGTGGGGTGAAGAAGGAACAGAAGGAACAGAGTGAGGAGGTTGGGCTACTTAAGCAGCAGCTACAAATCCATGAATAATCAAATCCGTGAAAGTGAAAGCTGTGAATGCAGTGGGACAACTGTAATTTATTATGATTTTTATAGATATTATTGTAATTATGTGTTGTTCATCTGATTTTCAGTTTCTCATTTGTATTTATATTTGCTTTTATATAACCTCTGAAGAAGGCCATTGAATCAATTACATTGGGCTTGTTTCCAAGAAATAAAGACCATCTACAGAGTGCTTGGAGACTTGTCTCCCCATTTTTCCTGTGGATTCTGTTACATGCTGTTCAGTATTTGTTTTTGGCTTCATCTTCATTTATAATTAGCCACACAGAAACCAGAAAGAGGTATACTTGGTATTCATGTGCATGCATTTATATGCCTGTGTGCTGGGCACTAGATGTCCTTGTGGGAGGCATCCACACAGGGTCTCATACTTCTTGGGTTAGGAGTAGTTTACCAAGTTGATGGCCCCTTTTTGAGATGGATGGACATTGATGCCACAGTCCTGCATGACTGCATATATTTCTGTATGAGGAATTATGCCATGCTAAGCCATTTTCTCAGCCACGCCTATAGCTTTTCTGTGCCTGGTAGAGAATGTGTGGGAGGTATTGCAGAAGTGTCTGGCTATGTTCCTGTAGCCAGATGCAAATTGATTACATCATCTGCTGAGGTCCTTTAGGGACAGAACCAGATGTTTCTGCAATTCCTCCCCATCCATCCATCCCAGAATGACTTGTGGGGGTGGCCGCTTCAGCAGCTCTCCCATAGGTTTGAGAATACCAGCCTCTGCAAAATAGACACATGCAAGTATAAGGTTAACTTATATCTCTGTATACCATTAACAGAATGCATGACAACATCTGTTGACTATGGCTACATGACTTCAATGAAGACTTCAGGAAGAGGAGGAATGAGAGGAAGTGAAGTCAGACCTCAGAATGCAGTAGGACTCCCATATCCACGGAGTATTGATTCCAGCCCCCCCCCCCGGTGGATACCAAAAACCATGGATAACAGCAAACACCATTGGAAATAATGGTACTTCTGGTTTAAAATACCATAGAGTTTGCTTTTGAGGACCTAGAAAACATCTAGAGAGGATGACTCTCTAGGCATTTTCTAGGAAGATTCTATGGTAGGTATGCTGTTTTGTGTCCTGCGGATAACTGAATCAGTGGATAATGAATCAGCAGATATGGGGGTCCTACTGCATCAGTCTATAGCCAAGGAAGTAGCAGATCAAACAGACCAACAGGGAACTCACCAGGGAACCCTATCTGCCTCCCTCTACCTCTGCTGCCCCCTGCAGATGTATAATTCCTTGTGCAATCATAGTTGTATTTCTCCATTTTTGTCATTTATAACCCTCTTTGCTGTTATCATGGTTCTATTCAAAATTTCTCCCATCCTCATGCTTGCCTGCTATTGATAGAGCTTGGGGAAAATATTTTGGACTACAACTCCCTGAATCCTTCAGCCAACATGCCTAATGGCCATGCTGCCTGGGGGATTCAGGGAGTTGTAATCCAAACCCTAAATTTTCCCACAACACAGTTATAAGGGCCAAAGAGATGGGGCATTCCCTAGTGGATACAAAGATGTTGACTAAACATCCATAATAAGCCTGAATAAAGAGATGGACATCTTAGACTACTGAGGAAGCAGAGACCTCTGAAGAAGCCTAGCTTAGTAGGATCAGATGGGTGTTGCAGTCTGTTGAACTTCTGCCTGACTGGTCCCTGCTGATGGCAACCTTGCTTACAAACCAGAAGTCAAAGAGAGCAGAGAGGAAAGCATTCTGATTAGTAGAGCTGTTTTCTCTAATCCCCAAACAACATCACCTTTGTATAGAAACCACAATAAAGGAAGCCAAGCAGGAGAAGGGGCAGGGTAGGAGTGGAGGGAGGAAGAACAGCTAATGGATGAAAAGGAAATTGATTCATTACTTGCTGCTGTTTCCTGTGGCTGCAGGCACCAGCAATCTCCTGTCTGATTTGGAATGTTCCTCCAGATAACAAATCTACCATTAATAAGGGACTCGCAGGTAAGTCTATCACGAGAGCCAGATTAGCAGAAGTTTAATGGCCCATGAGCTCTCTGTGAGCTGCATATTGTTTTATTATATGGGACGGAAATTGAAATCAGCCAGCGAGGAAGAAGCGTGGGGAACGACAAGGGAGTGGTGGCGGCCAAGGAAATAAGATTACACGTCAGGTAACAAATGAGAAAATATACAGTCCTCAGGCTCAGCAAGAGGAGAAAGCATACAAAGAACAACACGAGGTTTCTGCAGCTCTGTTTGCCTTGCTGTTCACAGCCCCTTCCTTCCTTCCTTCCTTCCTTCCTTCCTTCCTTCCTTCCTTCCTTCCTTCCATGACTGCAGGTGCTGCCCTTTCTCCAAGCTTCTCCTTGATCACAGTGCTGGTTCTCCTTTTTTAATAAACCCTTCCCATTGTCATTACATAGGATGCTTTCTGCTTTCCTCGGGTGTCCAGTCAAGTTCCCTTGAAGAGCATAAGACTGGTCCTATGAGACCAGACCAAAGGTGCATCTGACTCCAGGTTCCAGCATCCATTTCCCATCCAGAGCCAATCAGATGCTCCCAGGGGAAACTCCCAATCAGGCTCTGTAGCCAGTTACCCTTGCCTGTTGTTTCCTCCTGGTGATGATCAGTACTGTGCTTCTCAGATTGATGGCTCCCATGTTATTGGGGTGGTGAATCTGTTTTTGGACTGTAGAGGAACTATCTTAGATGCTGAATCAAAAACATTAGGTTCACCACCTTGGATGCCCTGGTTAAACTTTAGACCCAATCTAAGAGTGGATATCCCACTTCATTGATCGCATAAGAAATACATTGCTGCTACTTAGCTGTACCTGCAATTGCTCAGGCCACGTTGATGTTACTGGGGTATTTCAGTCCAAGAAGGGAGGGCACCTCAATCCTCAACAATGGGGTAGGTCACCCAGTTGGCTTGTATGATGGGTTACCGGTAGTTCTGTGGACACTGGGTGTGAGCAGGGCTGTGAAAAACCCTACAGCAAAACCAGACTGCCTCAAAGTATTGGAAGTTATCAGTTTATTTTCATAGAATCATAGAGTTGGAAGAGACCACAAGGGCCATCTAGTCCAACCCCATGCCATGCAGGAATAACTAATCAAAGCATTCCCAACAGACGACCGTCCAGCCTCTGTTTAAAAACCTCCAGTGAAGGAGACTCCGCCACACTCTGAGGCAATGCATCCTATTTCCGAACAGCTCTTACTGTCAGGAAGTTCTTCCTAATGTTTAGGTGGAATCTCTTTTCCTATAGTTGAGTCCATTGCTCAGCGTCCTAGTCTCTGGAGCAGCAGAAAACAAGCTTGCTCCATCCTCAATATGACATCACTTCAAATATTTAAACATGGGTTATCATGTCACCTCTTGACTTTCTCTTCTCTTCTCTTGTTTTGATTGGACCTGCATATTCACTGGTGTGCTCCCAGTCCTCTCTTGAAAATATGCCATCACTCCCTTGTGTCCTTCCCCTTCCCCCTCCCACTGATTACATGTCACTCCAGTCTCATGCAACATTTTCACTGATTTCCACTCAACCTTTTAAAGAAAAACTCAAGAGTTCAAAGGGTTAAACTACTTTAGCAATAATATACTAGATAAGCATTAGGATAATTTTGTTTTAGTGCAAACATTTCTCTTTCCTTCACTTGATCTCTGTTGAATCCGTGTCCTAGAAATAATACATAACTATGTTTACTTGGTGGCCATCTTTACTGGATCTGAGACAGTAGAAGCACACAGTAAGTAACTGGCCTGTTTCATTTTGGAAAGTACTGGGTTAATTTATACTGACCTGGGGAATGGGATAAAACATTTCTGGGAACACAGAAAGGTCCCAGGAAATACTTTGGAATGATGAAAATGTCATATGGCTCTCCAAAATAAAACTGGCACCTACAGGAACAAAACCTTGGATTTCCAGAGACTTTTCACCCATTTGGAATTAGCCCCATCCACTCATTGTGCTGCATTTCTCTGAATGCCACCAGTCCCTCCCACCCTTTGAATCAAAATTGCAAGACTTTGCAGTCCTTTTCGTGTCTTACCCATGTGTTAATTCCCCTATGGAAGGGGTTGGACATTTTTGTCTGATGCACAACATCTGCCTTCAGTTTAAGGTTGCAGGGCATGCTGGCTAGGGAATTCTGGAAGTTGTCCTCCAAAAAGGTAACTTTCCTAAGTTCTGCTTCCCAGTGGCATTTTATGGGGGGAAAGATGTTTTCTCCAATAGGTCTTTCCTCTCTTTCATTTTTTTTTAAAGGACTGAAAGATCATTTGGCTATCTTGAACCCCACCATATGAAAGTTCTCCCTCTGAGTGTCACTGGCCTCTTTCTGACCTTTAGAAAGGGTTTCATATCCTGTACTTGCCCCTCACATTCACGGAAAGCCCTACTGGGGACAGTAGGACCAAATTGGAAGCCTGGAGCATTGCTTTCTTACGATCCTCTGTGAAGCCCTTATAGCAAATTCCCTCCTATATCCCCCCTGCAGTATACTTCTCTTTGGGAAATAATAATAATGCTAATAATGAATTATTTGCTGAAAAGGCAGAACCTTGGTTTTCATTTGCCCTTCATCTCTCCTGCAGTTACATCCTTTCGAATGGCTGATTAGAATCACTGGACACAATAGTGGAATTTAGACACTGCAGGGTAAGGGGGCTACATAAAGGGATAGCGAGGGAGGAAAAGATTTAGCATATACTTGATGTGAGAAAGGATAAAAATGTTATTAGCCAAGGAGAGAGGGATTATTGAGCTTTAGTGAATTGTCATTTAATAGAAAAATCATGCCCTATTCCCTCCCCCCACTTTCTTTTTGGCAAAAATCCTTTCTCTTTATCCTTCACCTCTAGTCTTTCTCATAAGGTAGTTGAATAAGCCTTTGGAAAAACCTGGTTTGGGGAGAATGTTTGATAAATGTACATCATATCTGAGAGGGAGAGAAGAGAGAAGAGATTCAGAATGGAGGCATTTGGGTCTATAGCATGTGAAAGCTCTCTGACTGGGAATCAGAAGAAATCTGTTTGCCTAGTTGTTATTGTTATGTGCCTTCACATCGAGTTGGACTTTTGGTGATTCTGTCACAGGCTTTTCTTGGCAAGATTTCTTCAAAGGAGGTTTGCTATTGCCTTTCCCTGAAGCTGAGAGAGTGTGACTTGCCCAGGGTCACCCAGTGCATTTCTGTGGCCAAGCAGGGATTCAAATGTTGATCTCCCAGAGTCTAAGGAGATTATCAGACATAGTAAAAGTGGTGTTACAGGAATGCCAGGAGGCTGCAAAAGGGCTCCTTTTTCAGACAACATCGTTCCCCCCTCGTTATGCACCCGCTCTGCTGCCATTCCACCGGCACTGCTTTTTATTGATGGGAGAAGCCATCAATTGATCTCGCTGTTCCGTTCCTATCACAGATGTTCCTGTGTGCAACAAGGTGCCCCGTTATGCTGTCAGGAGCCCAGCGTCAATCGGCGCCTGAACACTTCTGGGTGAGATCAGGACAACCAGGTAAGTGACACACTTTTTATGACTCTCCCCAGGTTACTTGAACATTTTAATGTTTGTTTTTGTGCTTGCTGTAATTTTTTTGGGGTGTTCTTTTTATTTTTATTTTTGAATTTCCCATGCTCGCGTCTTCTTGTGAGAATCCGTGGGATTTCAATCCAAGAAGTGAAGGGAGCTCTGTTAGAGCTTCATTCACTCCTGGGCTGCTGGAATAATGGGACAGGAGGTAAGTGTGGTAGGGAGGGTGATTGTGGTGTGACAGGGATGGGGCAGGGGCGGGAGTGGAGATTGTAGGACAGGAATGCCTTTTCTGTTCCTGCCTGATAATCTCCTTAGTCCAGTACTCTGTGTACCTTCTAACTTATGTTAGTCCCATCCAAAGTAGAGCCATTGAATCAAGTGTTGAATGGTGGGTCAACATTTACATAAATTCCAATGATTTTGTCTACTTTGTATGCAGCTGACAAGAGTATTCAGGCCATAATGTGCAATCATGTTTTCTCTGCTTGTTTCAGTACTGTCCATTCTTGTGATGCGATGAGGGAGATGGGATTGAGTTTGAAAATGAACAAATGGCTATACAAATAGCCAAAATAGATATACAGTTGGACCCCTGTATCTGTGGAACCAATATCCATGGTGTCAGTTATCCGTGGGACACAAAACAGCACACCTACCATAGAGTCTTCCTAGAAAATTCCTAGAGAGGCATCCTCTCTAGATGTTTTCTAGGTCCTTTAAGGTAACTCTATGGTATTTTAAACTGGAAATCCCATTATTTTCAATGGCATTCACTGTTATCTACAGTTTTTTTTGTTTCTACGCTCCCCTCACCCCGGAACCAATCCCCCACAGATATGGGGGTCCTACTCTATATGTGTCTTGGTTTTATCAAATGATGCAAGCAGAATGTCCTGAAATAGAACTAGTCATACTAAATAGACATACTAAATAGTATGACTAGTTGAGGAGGTTAATGTGACCAGTCATATAACATCTCATCACAATTTTTGGGGGGGATGAGTTGAAGAGGCAAAGGTGTCAGATAAACCAGCAAAAGGTACACTGGCATCATGTTCTCTAGAGGGATAGCAAGAGAAAAATAGGAAATAGCAAGAGAAACACAAGAGTTCCAAAGTAGAAGTGTTATTCATAAATTATAAAGGCTTTATTTGGTTTAACTCTGCTTGATGTGTTCTTCTCCCATTATTTCTGCAGTACAAACACATGTGTGGGCACACAGACACACACACACAAACACTTTTCCCCCTAGACAGACAGCTGCCAACAAATCACCTTTTCTTTAGCAATCTCAAGTGAACTGCACAAAGGAAAAAAACACGCACTTCACTTTACTAGACTAGATACTCTGTTTTCAAAGGTTAGTATGTTAAGAGTTTTAATAGTGTTGCAGATCATTTCACCTTAAATGAAGGTTGGGAGGCAGGGATGGGATGGGGAGGAATGGAAAACCAACAAATATTATTTGCTGGAAGCTAATAGAAAAATTGACAATGACTGTTATTGCTAAGTGACTACATAAAGACATTTTTAACAGGACAGTTTCAATTTACTAATACATCAAGCATGATAGAAAACCATGATCCATGATCATCTACAGAAAGACACATGTACAGAACTTCTTTAACCAAAAATGCCAGATTCATGAACCGTATTCAGATTCATCTAATGGATTGATATATGAACATCCTTTAAATTTAAGGGCTTTATTACCAGAGATGCATTACTATCGGAATGAACTTTATTATTAACATGCATTAAATGTTATGGTCTAATTCCAATTACTGTTCCTAACAAGAATAGACCCCTTGAATCAATGGGAATTTGGTAAATTAGTGTTTGTGCTAAGTTCCATTAATTCAATGGAGACACAGATTCATAGGAGATTAGTAAACACATCAAAAGTGGCATTACAGCAACACCAGGATATAGCAAAAGGGCTCCCTTACCAGATGATGTCATTCCCCCATCGTTCTGCACCCTTTCTGCTGCCATTCCACAGGGGATGCTTTTTATTGACAGGAGAAGCCATCAATAGATCCCCTGTTCCATTTCTGTCATGGATTGTCCTGTGTGCAACAAAGTGCCCCATTTTGCTGGTGAGATCCCAGAGTCAATGGGCGGTCCCTGCTAGAACACATCTGGGTGACATTGGAACATCCAGGTAAGTGACACACTTTTTATGACCCTCACCGGGTTACTTGAACATTTTAAAGTGTGTTTTTGTGCTTGCTGTCACTTTTTTTGCTTTCTTTTTCTTTTTCTTTTTGAATTTCCCACACTTTTGTCTTCTTGTGGGAATCCACAGGATTTCACTTCAGGAAGTGAAGGGAGCTCCGTTCACTCCTGGGCTTCCAGAACGATGGGAGAGGAGGTAAGTGCAGTGGGGAGGGTGATTGTGGTGGGACAGGAGCGGGGCATGGGCAGTAGTGGAGATTGTGGGACAGGAATGCCTTTTGCATTCCCGTCTGATAATCTCCGTAGAGTTGGAAGGGACTGCAAGAGCCATCTAGTCCAGCCCACTGCTATGCAGGAATATACAACTAAAGCACTCCTGAGAGATGACCTCCAACCTCTGTTTAGGGACCTACAAAGAAACCAAGTCCACCACCCTCTGACACAGCCTATTACACTGTTCAACAGTTCTTGCTGTCAAAACATTCTGCCTAATGCTTACGTGAAATATATTTTCTTGTCATTTGAATACATTGGTTCATATTGACAAGCTGGATCATGTCCAGAGAAGGAATAGCAATAACACCTGCATTTCTATACCGCTTTATAGTGCTAAGCACTCTCTAAGTGGTTTGCAATGTGTTGTTAGCTAATTGCCCTCAACAAGCTGGGTACTCATTTTATCGACCTACAAAAGGATGGAAGGCTGAGTCAACCTGGAGCCCTGCAGGATTGAACTCACAATGTTGTGGCTGTAATACCAGCATTTTAACCGCTGCACCACCCGGGCTCCTTTGTTCTTCAAATGCATTATGAATCAAAACCAAGACTCCCTCATCACTAACTTTTTTGGGAGGGGTATTTCTCATCTTTAAGAAAAAGCACTGAAATTTTATTAGAGAAACAAAACATGGAGAACAAATGCTACTCAAAAGAATCCATAGAAGACTCCAAAGAATCCAGTAAGTGAGGTCCAAGTTCTATGTTGTGTGATGTCCGGAACTGGCCTTCTGGAGAAAAACACCCAAGATCAGTGTGGGGTTTCAACAATCTGGCTGTTATAATCTCTTCTCTCTGTTCTTGTTTTTGGTAAACTCTCTAAGCATCTCCATTACTTCATTCTCAAGCACCTCTGGAGCAGGCTTTGCTTCTGTTGCCCAGTAGTAGATATCCCAGTCATTGCTGGGCTCATTAAGGAAAACTAAGGACTGCCAAAAAAAAACCCCTGCCAAATTGTATGCTTTTTTGCCACATGACATACAGCTTAATTCTCAGGGAATGCAGGGTCAACGAGTGGGGTGGTGGTGGTGGTTCAGAGTTTTAAGGCGTAATGTGCATTAGTGAGATTTGCTATTTGCCTCAAATGTTCCTTAAAGAGGTGAATCAGAGCTTGTGTGCTGCCCTGATGCACATTTGCTTCAGAGCTGGGGGGGCAGGTGGGTTACCATCAGGATGTGACAACTCCAATCTGTTCCCTACATCCTCTGTGGGAAGAAAACCATTTTCTGGATGCAACTGATAGCGTGCACATCATTGCTCTCTGCTCTTTTTGTTTTTGCATTTTTGGTGATGACTGATGCTTGACAGTCAAGTCATCTGTGGAAGTGAGGTACCAGAGGGGTTCGTGGAGACCAGATAAAACCTAGAATTCATTGCACTGTTGGGTGAGGCAAAGGTCCATGAGCAGTTCTGCCGATGTCACCAGAACACAGATTTTTTTTTCAGAATCAAGGAACGAATGAGTTGCAAGGGTCATGACCGCACAGCTAAGGAGTGCAGATCCAAAAATAAGGTCATTAGACAGTGATACTGAGAGGTGTCTGACCACCACAACAAGAGTGGCATGGGCATAGCCACAGTGCCTTCTTATAAAGAGCTCCATACCATTTTCAGTGTGGATGCCACTGTCATTCCCAAGCATGTGGAACAAAGTGTGAGCATTGAGAGGGTGCCTCTGGGGCAGGCTCCAAACAGCCAGAAAACATCCCTCTATGGAAGAGACCTTCTCTGAACTGTTCAGCAAGACAGGTAATGAACTTATCCTGCCATGGGCCAATGCATACTGATTGTTTAGATACTTATTTCTCCTGCATTTACTTTCAGGAGATACAGAGCTCAGCCAGATACAGGAGATCAACTGATCCTATGGATCAGTTCGATGAAACTCCCTTGGTTTCCAGCAATACCACCTCTACTCAAATGGAGGAAAGTACCATAGAGGTTGAGAGAGAGAGGAGCTGATGGGGAGTTGCAGGCAAGGAGGCAGTCATGGTGTGCCCTTCCTATGTTTTTAGCAATATTTAACTGTTCACTTAATTCTGGAGACCAAGTCTTACAAGGAATGATTTAGGAGATTTTTACATGGGGAAAGTAACCCCAGGGGAGATTGGGAGAGAAACGGGGCTGTTCTGGTTGCAGCACTCCATTTCTCATGCCCTCTTTCTTCTCTCGATCTCCCATCATCCTCCTTCCCTGCTGCTTCTATTTCCCTTCTGTTTTTTTTACTAATGAAAGTTCTTTGTTAGTAAAAAATTGTGGAACATAGCAGGAGAGAAATGGAAGCAACACGGAGGGAGGACAACGGGAGATCGGGAGAAGGAAGGGGGCATGTGAAATGGAGCGCTGGACCCGGAACAGCCCCGTTTCTCTCCCGATCTCCCCAGGGGTTACTTTCCCCATGTGAAAATCTCCATAGGGTGTTGGGCATGTTTAGAAGGGAAGAGTGAAAGGTGACACAATAGCCATCTTTAAATATCTGAAGGAATGTCATGTATAAGATGGTGAAGCTTGTTTTCATATGCTCCAGACACTAGAACACAAACTAATGAATTCAAATTACAAGAAAAGAGATTCCACTAAAACATCAGGAAGAACTTCTTTATGATAAGAACTATTTTACAGTGGAACAGACTGCCTTGGAGGGTAGTGGACTTTCCTTATTTGGAGATCTTTAAGCAGAGGTTGGATGGGTCAGGATATTGGGACCTACAGTAAGTAGATTTATTCTGTATAGAGCTGAGAAGTAGGAAACAGCTGCAGAGTTAGCTAGCTGGGAAAATGTATCAACATTGAGTAGCTCACAGCCCAGGAGCTCAGTTGGTGCAGAGTTGACTGGGGGAGGTGCTAGGAACTGTATAGAACTGAGTATTTAGTTTGTCCTATAGAGATTAATTGAGCAGTTCTGTATTGGATTTCACAGAGTGCAGATGTTTTCTTTTGAATGCTGTATATATATATATGTAAATACTCTTTATTATGTTCAAATAAAGAACAAAAAGATTTTAGACACAAGCTATGTGTCTGTGCCTTTATTCTGATAACTGAAGGAACAACACTCTGTTGCCTATTTTATGCTGCCTAGGACCTGTTTAGGTTTCCAGTGTGCGTTACCACCTGACATGTTGGACATCTTTCAGGAGTCTCTTAATTGTGTGTACCAGATGGCCCTTGCAGTCCTTTCCAACTCTATGATTTTATGATTCTATGTTCTAGTCATGGGAGTCGCAGAAAAGAAGCTTGTTCTATCTTTTGGAGGTCTACTCTAGTTGGGATCATAGAAACATAGAATCATAGAATTGCAGAGTTGGAAGAGACTACGAGGACCATCCAGTTCAACCCCTGCCACGCAGGAAATCACGATTAAAGCATCCCTGACAGATGGCCATCCAGCCTCTGTTTAAAGACCTCCAAGGAAGGAGACCCCACCATGCTCCGAGGGAGTGTGTTCCACTGCTGAACAGCTCTTACTGTCAAAAAGTTCTTCCTCATGTTGAGGTGGAATCTCTGTTCCTGGAGCTTGCATTCATTGCTCCATGTTCCAGTCTCTGGAGCAGTCATGGTTTCCAGACCTTTCACCATTTTAGTTGCCCTTCTCTGGACACGCTCCAATTTGTCAATATCCTTTTTGAATTGTGGTGCCCAGAACTGGACACAGTATTCTAGGTGAGGCCTGACCAAGGCAGAATAGAGTGGCACTATTACTTTCCGTGATCTAGACACTATACTTCTATTGATGCAGCCAAAAATTTCATTGGCTTTTTTAGCTGCCGCATCACACTGTTGACTCATGTTCAACTTGTGGTCTACTAGGACTCCTAGATCCCTTTTCCACATAGTCTCATTCAGCCAGGTCTCCCCCATCCTATATCTATGCATTACATTCTTTCGCCCTAAGTGTAGTAATTTAAATTTCTCTGTATTGAATTTCATTTTGTTAGCTTTGGCCCAGCTCTCCAGTCTATCCAGGTCATTTTGAATTTTGATCCTGTCCTCTAGGGTATTAGCTACTCCTGCTAATTTGGTGTCATCTGCAAATTTGATAAGTATACCCCTAATTCCCTCATCCAAGTCATTGATAAAGACGTTGAATAGCACTGGGCCCAGGACAGAACCCTGTGGCACCCCACTGGTCACATCTTTTCAAGATGAAGAGGAGCCACTGCTGAGCACCCTTTGGGTTTGACCGGTCAACCAATTACAAATCCATTGAACAGTTAACTTGTCTAGCCCACATTTTACAAGCTTGTTTGCAAGAATGTCATGGGAAACCTTGTTAATGGCCTTACTGAAATCAAGGTATGCGATATCCACAGCGTTCCCTTCATCTACCAAGCAGGTAATTTTATCCAAAAAAGAGATCAGATTAGTCTGGCATGACTTGTTTCTCTGAAACCCATGTTGACTTTTTGTGATTATGGCATTGCCTTCTAAATGTTCACAGACTCTCTGTTTAATGATCTGCTCTAGAATCTTCCCTGGTATTGATATCAGACTAACTGGACCATAATTGTTGGGATCCTCTTTTTCCCCCTTTTTGAAAATGGGGACAACATTTGCCCTCCTCCAGTCTGCTGGGACTTCTCCTGTTCTCCAAGAGTTCTCAAAGATTATTGCCAATGGCTCTGAGATTACATTTGCCAGCTTGGTAATTGGTAATTACATTTGCCAGTTTGGGGATTGGTAGCTGGATTTAAGCCTCTGCATATGTGTATAGAAGAAATGAGTTCTGATGTTTTCAGAGTCTACTCTAGATGTGAGAAGCAAACGAGACACTGTTCAACAGACTAACACAGCTACTATGTCTGTGTGGGATAGGTAGTTGCACCTTAAAGATAGTAATATTGCCATAATTGGAAATTACTTGGTTAAGTATACAAATTGGGTCAGCTCATAATGCTTGGTTGCATTAGGAAATGAATGCTATTTTCCTGCAGATTCTCCCCTCCATTTCAAATATTAAAGCAAATTCTGTGCATGCTTAGTCCCTGTGCAGCATGCTAAGTCAGTATATAGAACCTCGTACCAGATTACTCATCATAAAACTTGAGATTACTGTTAAAACACAGGCGTTACAGAACCAGCTGTTGCACGGGTGCATGCACAGATGTTTGCAATCGTCTCTTCTCACCTGTGGTTTTCCAGTTTTTTCATTCTATAAGAATTTTTGGATTTATACAGGAAAAATGTGATGTTTAACATAAAGAGAAGATTGGTGTTAGAGTGTTGATTCTTCTACTAATATGGAACCTGGTCTTTGCATTTTTAGAAAAAGGGTTGGAATCTTGTATTGCAGTTATGGATTCAAAACATAGAGTTACAGATCTGTAATAGCCTTGTATTCACTATCCCTCCATAGTTATGTTTGCGGTGCTATTGGTACAATCATAACTATCCTTCTGAACCTACATTACCAGGCATCTGTCCCACTGAGAGAAGTTCTGTTCCATTGGTGATCAGGACATGGGTGGATGATGTTTTCACACCCCCTTCCAACTAGCATATAAGGATGCGACAATCAGAAGCAGGACCCCTGTCACAATTCCTTGTCACAGCCTTGCTCACTGGTGGGAGGGAGGTGGAAATGTCATCCACCCATGCTTCAATTGCCAGCAGAACAGACTTTCTTCTCTCAACGTGGCTGATGCTTGTTAAAGTAGGACTGGAGGGTTGGACGAGGAGACGTCAAATAGTTATGCATATGTAACTAAGTAGATGATGTAGAACATGGGCCAGTATTTAAAAGCATCTCCATTTTGTTGAAATTCAAATGCTGCCATTTAATAGGAATTCACACTGGTGTCATAGTTTTTGAATCCAGGCTGTTTGATTTTATGGTAGTCCTTTTACTCACAATTTTTTTTTTTTTTTTTGGCCAAGATCCTACATCAGCTTGTGTGGTAGTAATCTCTGTTTGTGGAGTTGTGCATTGATTGTGCTATGCAGGCCTTGTGTTGAATGGCAACAGGGCACAAAACTGAATGAAGAAACCAAATGTGCAACTGAACGCACAACCAAATGCATGTGACCATCCATGCACAATGTGCATGTGACCATCCATGCACCAAGCATTATGAGCTGACATAGATGCACAATGGTACCACATGCACCACTCCGTGGCTACAACCTTGTGCTGAATGAAGACAACCTGCATTGGACAAAAATGTCCATCTATCTCTGTAGGGGAATTTTACACTTCTGCAGAATACTGAAATATGTGGGAGGGCTCTTTTCTGTGTTGCATCAGTGGGAGCAATACATTGTGTGAGGATGTGGAATATTGCCTCCACTGCTATGCACCCCCCCAGTTGTTAAATACCACCCCGTTACAAACCTAATTGGCACAGATGTTGGTCTCATTTAGTGACTGCATTCCAAATTTCTACACACACAAAGCTTTAAACCTGGTGGCGCAGTGGTTAAATGCCAGTACTGCAAGCCACCACATCGCAAGTTCAATTCCAGCCAGCTCCAAGGTTCACTCAGCCTTCCATCCTTTCGTAGGTCGGTAAATTGAGTACCCAGCTTGTGGGGGGGCAATTAGCTAACACACATTGGAAACTGTTTAATGCAGTGTAGATGTGTAAATAGCTGTTGCTTAAAACAATTTGTAAGCCGCTCTGATAGCCTTGTGGCTGAAGAGTGGGGTATAAATAAATAAATAAATAAAATAAAAATAAAATAAATTAACTTTTAAAAATTGTTAAATTGCTTAGTATGTTTCTAGATTTTTTTACTGTTTTAGATTTAAATGGTTTTATATTCTTTAAAATGATTTTTATTGTAAACCACTCAGAGGTGATTCCATTCCAAACCTGTATAACTATGTGGTTTTAAACTGCTGTAACTTTTTTTAAAAAATTGGAATAGGTTTTTATTTCTTTTTACTTTTTAAAATGTTAGCTTGTTTTAGATTGTTTAAATGGACTTTAATGTAAGCTGCTCAGAGATCTTATGATGTAGGGTGAGATCTTCACATTTTAAAGTTAATTATGCATATTAATTAATTATTAATTTAAGTATTCAATTAATAGTGAATTAATGTGCATAATTAAGTTTAAAATATTTAGAGGCCACCCTATATAATAAGATCTCTTACGAGTTAATTTTAATTAATTAGTTAAAGAAGCTAAAGTTTGGATTAGAACTTGGATAACATGCTGTGTTTACCTCATTCTGCTCTCAAAGGTTTGTTTTATGAACTGAATTGAATAGAGTTAATGTTCTCAGTTTGGTAGAAGGGCAGCATGTGAATTCTCTGTCAGCCAATCAGTTGCTTGGGGCTACAGTGATGGTTGCTGAACTCGAATATTCTTAGTGCCACCTGGATCTTTTCCCCAAAATGATTGCTGTTGCAACATGAGGCTAGGAAGATGTCACAGTGCTCCTACATCACTCAGTATAAGACCTTCAGAGGAATGGGATAGTGGAAAGTATGCCAAGATGGTGCTCTAGGACAGATTTAGCCCTTAAGATAGCATTAATCAAATGTTTTGCTGTAGAGGGTGAAAGGTAAGGCATCAAATACTTCAGCTGCCATGAAAACAAAAGGAAAAAACCCACCACCCTGTGATAATGCCCATTGGAACAAACATTGGTGGATCCCATTCCAATTTTAAAAGTGAACAAAGATACTCTTTAGCCTGATAATTAGCTACAATGTTTAAACTATACGATTCCTTAAATATGGATCCTGTAATTTAAGATCCCTTTCAAAAACTCATTAGTAAATCTGTGAAGCCCCAATCCACACTGGCACCAGTGCATTTGGCTGGGAGAATAGAACTTGGATCTATCAAGTCCCAGTTCAACACTCTTACCATTACTCTATATTGGCTCTCAGTTTTGGCTCTCTATGTTTTTACCCTTTCTGATCCTTTTAGTGTCCTGTAACTGCATTTTAATGATTGCTGATCAGGAATGTAGGAAGATGTCTTAGACCGAGTTACATCATTGGTCCATCTAACCTAGGGGTGGGAAGAATATTTTAAAATATTCAGTGGTTAAAAAATTGTGTTCTTTGAACATTGAGAAACCATCAGGAGAAGAATCATGGACTGGTAAATTAAGGGCTTATTCAATACAAAATTTGCACATGGTTGTTTTCCACACAAAACAGTATTTTCAGCACAGAGATATTATTTTCTGCTATTTTTTTGAACAAAAAATGCTATTTTTTGTTCAGAAAATGCTGTAGTTGGAAAATGTGGTTCAAAATACGCCTGTGGTGCTTTTGCATAGCAAACAGCATTTTCTATGCTGAAAATAATTTTTCTGGGTAGAAAATGTAGTTTACTGCACAAAAATGCCTCATGCATATTTTGTGCAGAATAAGCCCTGAACTGTGAATAGTTTTCAGAAACTCTGAAAAAAAAATGGCTAAAATTACTTGTTGCTTCCTTCAAGAAGAAAATTAGTGAAGATGCACATCCTTATACATGGCCGTATTGTCAATTCTGACTGACAATTGCTCTCTGGGTAGGATTCCTTCCTAGTCCTACCTGGAGATAATTGGGGTCTCTTTCATACTACACAGTTATTGTGCTATGACTCCACTTGAACTGGCATGGCTTCATCCTGAGAAATCCTGGGATTTGCAGTTTAGGGAGAGGTATTTAGAATTCTCACAGAGAGAGCTCCAGTGCCTCATCAAACTACAAATCCCAGGAGTCTACAGGATGCAGCCATGGCAGTTAAAGTGCATTCATAGTGTTGTAATTGTGTAGTGTGAAGGATAACTTGTATTTCTTGGCATTCTTTGCTACAAGTACTAGCCAGTTCTCACCCTGCTTAGCTTCCAAAATCAAACAAGATGTTAGGACCATGATCTAGCCATGGCCCTGCCATGCTTGTTCAACACACTTGGGCTGATGTTTGGTAATGAAGGATGATGGGATAGGCTATACAATTGGGTGGGGTTCTGGGAAATAAAAACTGTATATACAGTTGTCCCTTCATATGTGCTGGGGTTTGATTCCAGGACCCCCCATGCATACGACAATCTGTGAATACTCAAGTCTGATTATATGCAATGGCATAGCAAAATGGTGTCCCTTATGTAAGATGGCAAAATCAAGGTTTGCTTTTTGGATTTTTTTTAAAGAATATTTTCAAGCCGTGAATACTTAAATCCATGGATACCAAATCCATGGATACAGAGGGACAACTGTATTTGCAGCCTGAGATAATGAGCAAGTTGAATGAGGAAGAATTCAGAGTTGCGAGTAGCCAAAGGTTGTTCTTGTTCGAAGCCTGATATGGGGGATAAAGGAAGGGATAGTGTTGGAAAGACAGAATGTTTTGAGTTGCTAACAGATGGGATCTAAGCTTTTGTAATGGTTGAACTGTGTGAGCTTTAAGTATACTGTGTAACTAGACAAACCTTCAGTCCTGAAAACATTCATGCACTGTGATCAACTCTGCTTGCTTAATAAAGTTCTTCCGAGCCTACTGAGAGCTTGTGTTGGCTGCAATGGAGTCAGCCAGAACATTACACAACATTGGTTATATCCAGGAAGTTTTATTTTTATATTATATGTGTTGCTTTAAGTGACTCTTTCTCTTTTTGAGAGAAAAAAATAAAGTGTACTGTGGCATCACTAAGGCTGGTGTCACCCCCTTCCTCTGACAGTGTCACCTGGTGCGGTTCGGCTTCTCTGCACTCCCCTAGTGCTGCCACTGGGGTTGTACATACATATATGTTTTTAACAATATTTTAATAAATTTAATTCTTTTAAAACTTTTGAAACGTGTGAGGTTTTAGTTGTATTTTTTAGCTATTGTAACCCACCTTGAATCCCATCTTGGGAAAAAGCCATATATACATCTGATAAATAAATAAATAAACAAATAAATAAATAAGATACATTATTAGAGGAATGCTAAATCCCATGGATCTTTTTGATTGCATATATTTGTACTTTTGTCATCTCTGCTCTATCTCTTTCTAAAAATGGCACACCATATCTTTCCCCCTTTTCTTACTGTGTTCACTGTTTTTCTCAGAGTACCAGTTCATGTTTTCTCCAATGTATAGTTTTAAAATGGTTTCCCTGCACAGGCCTGCCTCATCCTTCATTTCAGTAACAACACCTTTCTTTTCTTGGTGTAATCAGAGCTTCAGGATCTTCACATGCCACTGCCGGAAGCTTAACACCAACCTACATCCATATTTTTGCAACTAAACAAGGGAGCCAGCTGTCAGGTGCTGCCTCTGCCTTGTTATGTGAGCATAGCTCTTGCCAAGGTGTTCAACCTGGCTGTACTAATCTCGGTATAATTTTGCCCAGAAATTGGACTGTTCCCTTGCTTGACTCTGGAAGGTCACAAGCGTGTAGGACAAGGCTCAGCTGGAGATGGCCAGGAACGGTCAGACAAAGGGGGGTGGGGGTGGTTCTTTCTCATGTGCTGCCTCTTTTGATTTGAACTGAGGACTTACACCTGGGTAATCCACCCAAGGGAAGGCTGAAGCCCTTCTGACTACTTTGCCTTTCTGTGACAACTATGCAGCTGAACCAATCACCATCAGAAGCCCCATTGCCATTGCACATTAGAGATTTCTACAGCTAAAACATGTGTACTTTATTTCTGCTGTCTCCATGGCATTTTAGAATGGCCATAGCTTACAGTAAAGTGACACCTGTGCCCTCCAAGGCTCAAATGGATTTATTATGCCTCATTTCCCTTTCACTTTTGTGGGTGACATTGCAGTATTTACTCCTAAGGCCCTGAAGTTCTTCCAGAAATCTGTTCTCTAATGAATCTGCCTCTCCCTGACAGTGAGAGGTTAACAATAAACCACCCATTCAGTGGTTCTGTTCAGGCAGAATTTGGAGCAGACACCCAAGTCACCACGTGGCAGAATGATCAGGAGGGGCCCTAAAAGAGAAGGGCTCATTACCACATTTTGAACACAACTGGGAAAAATCCTTCCTTAGACAATTCCCAGAACCCCCTAGTCAGCATGGCCAGGGTGTTACCTACCCTGCTAGCCCCATCTTGTAATATCAAATAATTGGTTATATTTAATAATTTGGCTAAGTGTGGCCATCCACATGGTAGCAGGTAAACCAGGAACCCCCAAATACCAAGGTAGGATTCATGTAAGACCAAAGGAGAGGCCTTTGGAAATTCCCCCCCAAACCAAATACTCAGGTCAGAGAGTTAACACCTGGAGGTGAGTTATTCTCTAATCCACTCAATGATGCCAGAAACCTTAATGCTTGTAAAACAGGTCCTTCCCTCCCTCCCTCATCCCCTTCTAACAAAAGACCTTGCCTGTTCCTATTCTATTCGATTCCAAATGCAGTACCCATTAACAATCATTAACCCTTTCAGAGCACCCATTCTCTAACTCTGAGAACCTCTGAGAAACTTTGTATTCCACTCAAAACTCCCATCCCTTCAGGGAAATTGTTTCATATACATATCACCTTAAAACCCAAGCATGCACAGTTCCCCCTCCTATTGATTCCATGTCCATCTGTATAGCCAGGGTGCATAGTTCATCTTCCTCTCAACTTCACGTCAGACTGTGTAGCTGTCCCATCTTCTGGACCCCCTTGCTGTCAAGTGTACTTCGTAATTTCCACTCTGCAGGATCAGTACAGTATAACCTGCCACCCCACTTACACTATTCCTCTATCCAAATTCTTCCAACTGCTTTCGATAGCCTCGTGTGAGTGTCTGAAGCCTCAGAGTTTGTGTGACTGCTATTGATATTAATTTCCAATAAAAATAATTTAATTGTACCTTTTGGCTTAGAATCTCCTCTGTTATTACTGGTAAACATAGGTTAAAAGGTCTCGCCTTTGTCTGACTTCTCGCGTGCCAAGTTGAGTTAGCTAAATTCACCAATTTAATATTAAGACATCAGAGGGTCCCCACGGACCCCAAACAATTCGGGTAACACGGGTGTTCATGGAATCATAGAACTGTAGAGTTGAAAAGGACCAGAAGGGTCATCTAATTCAATCTCCTGCCATCCAGGAACATAGAGCAAAACCAGTCTTGAGATATGGCCATCCAACTTCTGTTTAAAAGCCTCTAAAGAAGAAGAGTCCACCATCCTCTGAGGCAGTCTGTCATTCGACTGTCAAACAGCTCTTACAATAAAGAAGTTGTTCCTAATGTTTAGGTGGCATTTCCTTTTTGTTCTTGCAATTTGAATCCATGTGTTTGTGTTCTAGTCTCTGGAGCAGCAGAAAACAAGCTTGCTCCATCTTCTTCATGTTCTTCATGACATTCCTTCAGATATTTAAAGATGTTTATGATGTCACTTCTCTGTTTTTCCTTCTCCAGGATAAACATACCCAGCTCCCTAAGTTGTTCTTCATAAGGCTTGGTTTCCAGACCTTTCATCATCTTGTTTGCCTTCCTCTGGATAGCATGTCAAATTCATATTCAGCATGTCAAAATCCTTCTTGATATATTCAGCATGTCAAAATCCTTTCTTGAACTGTGATATTCAGAACAGGACACAGTATACCAGGTAAGATCTGACCAAAGCAGAATAGAGTAGCACTATGACTTCCCTTTATCTGGCCACTATTCTCCTGTTGATGCAGCCTAGAGTTGTATTTGAGTTTTTGGCTTCCTGGAATCCTAGTATTCTAGAATTAGATTGCAACCCTTTGTTGGAAAAGATCTCATGGGCCATAGAGTCCAGCCTCTTGCTCAGTGCAGGATCTTCAGCTAATGCATCCCCAGCACATAACTGTCCAGGCTTTTTTTAAAAAAAGATGGCCATCCTTCCCACATGTACCGCTTTCAAACCAGACTCCCAGAATCTCCCAGATAGCATGAGCCTTGCTGGCTGGAGGATTTGGGCAGGTGTTGTCCAAAATAATATCTTTTCCAAGCACATATATTAAGTGAGGTAATATAGACCACTACCTAAAGAACAACCCCAATCAAACAATTAAGTCCAGAGTCTGAAATTACCTAATAAGCTTCCAAAAAATTCCCAGCTGTACCTCTGCACACAAAGAAGTGCCTAACTGCAGTGGCCAATTTATCTCATTTTGGGAACCACTTGCCAACCTTTTATTTTGCCAGCCCCCGTTTCTGTCTTCTAGCACTTAATGCAAGATGATGGTCACCCGCTAGTCAGTACTTCCCTCAGCAAATGCTTGCTGTGATTGCCTGGGGAAGGTTAGCTTTGACAGACATCACTTTATTTGACTAAACATTCTCCTGCCTCACATGTTGGCTAGCCATGCTGGTTTTAAAGCCTCTTGCCATAACTCAGAGTAACACCTTGACCACAGGAAACACTTGACACTGTTTTGATGAAGGGTCACTTTCTGCTGACCACTTTAAACAAACTGACAAAATGACAGAGTGAAGAAGTCACCTCTTGGACAATTACCTGTTTCAGCCAAATAAAACTAACTGAATGGTCTGGGAACATTTAATTCTTGGAAGGAAAAAAAAAACCCTTATTCTTATAATGGTGCCAAGGTTAGCTTTTCTCTTTCTCCCTCTCTCATGAATTTCTTGCCTTCAGCAATGGTCAGTGTGAACTTGTGGCCTTGACTCTCTTTCAACTGTCTTCTAAATGTTTCTTACAGCAGTGAAAGGGGATTCCCCCCCCCCATATTAACTTAATGGCCATTTGGAACTGCTGCCTTTAGCACCTTCCAGAATTTCAGAGTAGCCCAAAAATTCCTCCCAGCATGGGTTAAAAAAAAAAAAAGATTTTTAAAAAGACACTAAATAGGAAGAACAGAAAATGCCTTGCAGAGTATATGTGGATTTTCCCCCTTGTCCATTTGGTTGCAAAGAATTTAAAGAACAGGAAGGAAGAACTAACCAAAAGAAAGTGACAAAACAAAGGATGAAAGAATGAAAAAGAAGGGATTGTAAATGAGGAGGTTGTGAGACTCCATTGGTCAGAAATGTACAGTGGGCCCTCCTGATCTACAGGCTCCAGATCCACAATTTTGAGCAATCATGGATTGTCATGTCCTATACTTAAAATGGGAGCGATGTGAACGCAGATGCACTGAAGTGTCTGCATGTACATTGCTGCCATTTAATAAGATGGGATGCAATTATCTGCATTTTTGTCCCTGCGAGGGGGGGTGTCCTGGAACAACTCCCCCCCATGGATCTGTAGGGACCACTATATTGATAAACATTTATGCAGTACAGGAGTGTAGCTATGGGAGGGGGGAAATAGGCATTTTGACCCCTCAAATGAAATTTTCCTTCAGTGTCTAAATTTCTAGAATTGCAGAGACTGAAGGCTTGTCTACATGGGCAATATACCCCATCTTGCCCCATCTTAGAGCCCTGCAGTCCTGATGATGCAGGGCTTGTGCTCCATTCTGCCCCTGGGCAGTCCTCACCATCCCCAGTATATATACAGGGCTCAGAAGGGGCTAAGATGGGGTAGGGCCCTTTACCGCAGTTTAAAAGCATACCTCTTTTAAGCCATTCCCACTGGGATGGAGCAGATTGGGCCTGATGTGTCCACAGGAGCCTGTCCTGGCAGGCTAGCCCTCACTGCTGCTGCCAGTCTCCCTGGCTCTGGACTCCGGCCTGTTTGGAGGTGGCAATGGGGAAACAATGAGTCTGATCCTTGGCCAGGATTTGCCAGAGGGAAGCCGGCGTATCCTGGCTCCTGCAGGTGAGCCCTGAGATACTGAAAATTATTCATTCCTGGAACTCTACTGACTTTATTCAGATTCCCTTGCTAACTTTGCCTGACTCTTTGCTTTGGAGCACTAGAGTGTATTTTTAAACACTCAACTGAAAACGGTTGGGTGCAAGCTCCAGGAACAGAGATTCCACCTCAACATGAGGAGGAACTTTTTGACAGTAAGAGCTGTTCGGCAGTGGAACACACTCCCTCGGAGCGTGGTGGTGTCTCCTTCCTTGGAGGTCTTTAAACAGAGGCTGGATTGCCATCTGTCGGGGATGCTTTGATCGAGATTTCCTGCGTGGCAGGGGGGTTGGACTGGATGGCCCTCGTGGTCTCTTCCAACTCTGCAATTCTGTGATTCTGTGAAGTTTTAAGTTACTGAAATGCTAGAAGTTTGAGTATTGAAGCGTTTTTGTTTCTTTGTTATTGCAATGTAAAATAAAACTTTGGGGACTGAAAAAAATTCATCAGGGAAGGATTATTATTTGGGGAACAATGCTATGATTCCCCCCCCCCCATGTTGCTACACTCTTGATGCAATATCCAGCCAAATAATGGATTTCAAAGCAGGCAGCATGGAGAAAGTTTTACATAACCAGACTGATTGATAGATATAGTATTTTGCACCTGCCTTTCAAGAACATGGCCTTTCTGAGGTAGTTTACAAGAGTGCAACTGTAAAATTGAGTCTCAAATTATAGAAACACTTTGTCCTTGCACCATTTAAAATTAAACCACTTCAAGTAAAATACAGTTTCAAATATCTAAGAGTAACTAATGCTATAAAACTTTAATTAAAAGCCAGTGAGATCAAGTCTGTTTTTAAGACCCTGGCAGCTGAATCTTATTTCAACCCTAATGGTAAGAGAGTATCTTCCATTGCATCTGAGGCAACAAGGCTGCTGGGGAGGGAGGGAGTCATAGAGGAAGTCTCATGTCAGCTGTATCCGTTCTCTGTTCCTCAGTACCTGCTGTCTGAGGCAATTGCATCATTTCACCTGACAGTAAGGCCGGCCATTTACAGGGGCAATCTCTATCAATAATTGCATTAGCAAAACGTAACAGGAAATGGATTGTTAAAAACAACAAAACATTTGAACAATTTCCTCTTACATGTTTTCCTGCATTTCATCTGGCTTGGCTGCCTTTTTGGCTCTCACACTTGACCTGGGTTTTACCACTGAAATACATTTTATATCTTTAACAGGGCAGCCTTTAGCTGTAGTTAGGAAGTGGTGGCTAGTGGTGTCCATGCCAGTGGCTTGGTGACTCCTTAGTAGTTCAAGGGCCATGGTGTCCAGTGGTGGGATTACAAGAATAAAGTATCATACAGTAACCATAAGGGTATCTAGAAGGTCCCCACATTTGATGTGTAAGCAGTAGGATAGGGGGAGGTCCTCACATTTTGTGGCAGTGGTGGGACCAGTGGAAGCCCACACAGCATTCTTTCTTGAATTCCAGACTATATATAATGTGATACTAGGGCACTTCTCCACTTCTGCCCTTACATATAATTCTTTGGAAGGCAGCAATCACTCTAAACAGAAATGCACACTAAGATGCAGATCTGTAAGGCAATGTTCTCAGTGCGCTTTTTAAAAATTCACATGGGAATGTACATCCTCTCCCCAATGAGGGCCATGTTGTTTATTTATTGATGAAAATGCGCCATCATGCACAACACTGAACAGTCAACAACAACAGAAATAGAACTTGTGCTGCTTCATTGCACACAATCGCTTGCGTGAATGGATTAGTTGCAGATAAAAACCATGCAGTAATACAAAGGAATGGAGGAGAAACTACATTTAAGCCCATTTATATATTTAACTATAAGAATGAGGGACAGATTAAGATGATCTGCCTCAGGAGACAGATGGATCTGGATGGTTTTCTGACAACTCTTGGGGATGTCGCTTTCACCTCACCTGGTGATTCTGTTGAAGCTTGGGTTGATCTCTGGAAAGGGAAATAGTCCAGGCAGTTGACATGATCATTCTGAGTATCTTCGCCCACCATGTAGAGCTAAACTTAATCCATTTTGTCCTGAAGAGGTAGTGGTAAGACCTTTTATTTAAAAACCCTCCACCATCCACACTATATTGGATTATTCCTGGCCAATCTCCATTTTTTCATTCTTGGGCAAAGTGCAAAGTGGTGACTCAACTCCAAGGATTTCTTGATGGGGTGGATTATCTAAATTCATTTTATATGACAGGGATTTCTTTGTTTAGCTTGGTGGACAATCTCACTTGGCAACTGGGTGGAGGAGCGTATCTCTGCTGGTTCTGATGGACCTTCTTCTGGTTACTTTGACACTATTGCTCATGATACCCTTTTGACACACCTGTCATGATGGGACTAGCATGCACTACTTTATAGTGACTTTGGACCTTCTTGGATGAAGGATTTTATTGTGGAATGCTGCTTTGATGCCCTGGATGTTGCCCAATGATATCTGCTAGGTTCAATCTTGTTCTCTATGATGCTTAACATACCCATAAAACCAAATGGAGAGGTTGATTAATTTGGGAGTTTAATGATACCAGTATCCTGATGATGCCCAACTGTATATCTCCTGTTCATCTAAATCCAAGGCTGTTGTTAATATTGTTCTAAATCTTTGTCTGCTGTCAGGAATGGACTGGATGAAGGAGAACAAATTGATGCTTAATCCAGACAAGACAATGCTACCTGAAAGGAGAAAAGAAAAAAAGAAAAGAAAAAAAAGGAAATAGGCATTAAACCTGTACTTGTTGGAGTTACACTGCCCTTGGATATTCAGGTTCACAGTTTGAGGGTATTCCTGGACTCTGTAACCTCTGTTGCCTTTCTGCTAGCAGGCAAAGGTATTTTTTTTATTCAAACAGGCATTTGGCAGTAAACTGGTGTGTTCTGAAGAGAATCTAACTGATTAGGTATTGGATTATGTCTTTTCTTCTTGTATTTTTAATACACTGGTTTTTATATTATATTTAATAAAGAGTTGGTTTAAATCTATATTTTATTGTTGTTAGCAGGCTTGAGTGCATTTCTTTTTGGCAGAAAGGTGAATTGTACATGGAATAAATAAACAAATCCAAGATTGATTGGATGAAGCTTATAGGTAAAGTTTCCAGGTGCACTTTATTGTAAGGGATGCCCCTTATTTGGGGCTCAGAAAGCTTGTCCCTTATAGGACAAGCAGATGTCCCTGATTATAAGGGATGCTCCCTATTTGAAAGTTGGAAAGCTTTTCCATTCATATAGACTGGATGAAGATACCCTCTTAAAAATCCATTTTTGTGTGTGTGTGGGCCCTTCATAAAGACAGAAATGTATGCATCATGTAATTTATGGATATGGACAATATGTTAATTTTACAGAGAAATATAGGGCTAAGTAAACAGGAATCAATACTTTCATTTGGTATTTAGGTAGAACACAAGCCTGCTAATAACTATTTCCTGATTATCAACCCTACATATCATGAATTTTGACTGTCCTTTATCGCTATTTTGAAAACCTGGCCACAATACTTCTAGAGAATTGTCTACACCGGCCAAATACCCTGGCTTGCCCCTTTTCCAGAGCCCCGTAGTCCTGATGATGCAGGGCATTTGCCCCAAATTTCCCCTGGGCAGTCCTCACAATTCCCAGAATAGATATGGGGCTGGAATGGGGGCAAGTTGAGATAGGACCTTTTACTGCATTTTAAGATATCTGGCTTTCTGGCTTTTCTTCACAAACGAAGATTCAGGAAGGACTCATCCCGCGCTTTTTGCAAGTGCGCTGATGACTAAAAAGGCCAATCCGAGATAAACAAGTCCGGTTGCAGAAAGCACAGCAGAAGGTCTCCTTGGGTGATGTTTCTGGGTTGTGATCCTTTCTGCGTTGTCGTTTCTCTTCAAGACTTGTTTGGCGTGAGTTCTCAAATAAGGCTGCAGCATTGTGGATAGTGCGTCTCCATGCCTCCCGATGTGAGGCCAGGGCGGACCACTGTTGGTGATCAATTTGGCTGAGCCTGAGATGTTGTTTCAGGGAGTCTTTGTATCGCTTTTTTGGAGCGCCCCTCTTACGCTGACCCGTAGCGAGTTCACCGTAGAGTAGTATTTTTGGGAGGTGATGGTCCTCCATCCTAGAAACGTGCCCTGCCCAGCACAGTCGCGTTCTCAACATCATGGCCTCAATACTGGTGATCCCTGCTTGCTCAAGCTGGTTTAATCAGGCCCCGTGTGTCCCTTGTTGCCACTGCCAGCTCCTTGGCTCTCCCAGGCAGGGGTCCCTCAGCATGTGAGCAAGGCTGGTCACATGCAGGGGGGGCTGCAGTCACATGTTGCGGGCCCCCATCCTGGCTTCCATGTCAGTGGAGAAAATGGTTGTGGATGCTGCAGCAATGGGCCAGCATTCCTGTGTGGACTCCAGCCCATTTTCTTTGGGCAATGGGGGGGGGGAGGATGGGCCAGCTCCACAGCCAGGATATGCTGGTAGGGGAGCCAGTGTATCCTGGCTGGTGTAGATGAGCCCTAGGTAAAACTGGAAGACAGATGGAGCAACATGCAGAACAGAGCTGACCCATGGAGGAATCATGAAAGGGAACTAGTGAAATCCAGTCACCCTTGTGTTTGTTTGGTCCTTGTGGAATTTGAGATTGCAGATAGATACTACAGTAGCACTTAGAGAATGGAGATTATTTGTCCCTAGTATGTCAATGGTGATAATCCCCAAAATATATTATGGACATTCCCAAAATGTGATTCCAAAACAGGATCTGTTGATTTTGATGGACAAAAAGTCTTATAGAACCCCACCCTCATCCACCCATAAAGAAACTGTAGGATCTCTAGGGGCTCATCTACAAGGGGGCATTCTGGCCTGTTCCTCTCCCATTACCTGAAGGAAAACAGGATCAAGTCCAGATTGTCATGCTGGCCTGTCTCTGCAGCTGATGCTGTTTTCATCTATGTCATATTCTCTGAAGCCAGGAGGCCAGCACGCAGCATGTGATCAAGACTCCCTGCATGTGACGAACCTTGGTCATATGATGCAGGACTCTTTCCTGGCTTCAGAGAACGTGACACAGACAGCAGTTGCAGCAATGGGCCAGCATGCTGGTTCGAGCTCCTTTGGTCATGCAGGGCCTGACCCATTTTTTTATTGGCTGAGAAGTTTTTTTCCTGGGTATTTTGCTAAAGTGTTTTATCAAGCTTTACCCTGCCTTTGTCCCATTTTAGCCCATCTTTGCCCTGGAGGTCATGAGGACTGCCTGTGGAAAAAACAGGGCCAAAGCCTTCCATCATTTGAATTGCAGGTCTCTAGGATGGGGGCAAGATGGCGTAAACAACCCATCTAGACAATGACCAAGTAAGGAAAATGGTCTTAAGATCAAACCCTACAAGGAACAGTAGAAAGAGCTTGTTATGATCAGACTGGGGAAGAGAAGATTAAGTGGAAATGTGATAGCGGTCTTCAGATATCTGAAGAGCTGCTTGCCACACAGATGTTTGAACAGATTTCTGTTGCTCCAGAGGGACTAGAACTAATGGCTGGAAATTGCAAGGAAGCAGATTTTAGCTAAACATTAGGACAAACTTTCTGATGATAAGAGCTGTTCACTGGTGGAACAGATCTCTTAAGAGCTGATGGGTCTTCCTTCACTAGAGGCATTTCAGCAGTTGCTAGATGGTCATATGTCAGGGATGCTGTAGGAGTGTTGTATTGCAAGATCCTGCATGGAAGAGGATGTACTAGGTAACCTTAAAAGAACTCCCCAAGCCTAAAATTCCATAATTTT
Source organism: Gambelia wislizenii (assembly GCA_030847615.1). Classification (NCBI taxonomy): domain Eukaryota; kingdom Metazoa; phylum Chordata; class Lepidosauria; order Squamata; family Crotaphytidae; genus Gambelia; species Gambelia wislizenii. The sequence continues at coordinate 428,911,795 of JAUMIR010000002.1, read as the reverse complement.
GTGACTTCATCCCTTGGTATGTGTAGGTGTGTGCATATATTTAATATATCTAATGAAAAAAAAAACACATCAGGATAAAGGCAACTGTTATCTCTGGATGAGCTGTATCTCATGTTACTTTCCCTGACAGAGCTATACTGCCCCGATTTCTTGGGATGCTTAACATAAGCAGTATAAATTCTCTGCACCAGCTGAGGCTGTAAACTTTTTCAAGTTCAGTTGGACCTGGTTCCGTTTCATAGTGCCTGGAAGACAGACCCTTGGGCTCTTCACAAAAGCTAGTGTGAGCTTTCTAAAAGGATGGGTGGGGATTTAAGTATAATAGCTGATTAAAAATTGATGCAAAACTTTACAGCTGCCTGAGCTATAATCCACGCTTGCTGCTTACAAAAAGAATCTTTCCTTGAAAAACTCAAACAGATTTAGAATTCTGGGTCCTTGGTTGTTTTTGTTGTTTTCAGAAACAACAACAACGTTACATGTGAAAAGATGGTGGGGAAGAAGTATCAGTATATTTGGAAGGAACAATTGTTCTTTAGTGGGTTATTAGAAAATTGCATCCCATTTTCATGGCTTGTGTGGTTGACAGAAGGTTCCCAGTAGCCCATTGACCATTGCAAAATGCATTTCTGCTCTCCAGCTGGCACATATTAAAAATATATATATTAAATGACAAGTGGAAAGTCCTCATGGATAGATACATTTTTTTCTACTCTGTCAAGTTTGTGTCCACCTGTCAACACTTAATATTTCAGAACAAGTATGGACAAGAAATGGGGATGCAGGGGAGAGGCAGGCACACAGACTTTTAAAACTAGGTATCTCCCTGTAAAAAAATATATGTCTTTCTCACATGTTACTACGTAGGTGTAACCAGGGCATCAATTAGCAGCAACAATGCTGCAGTTGTTAATGTCATTTCCACCTTATACTCAACATAATATTTTCATAATAATAATAATAATAATAATGAGTTATTTATTACCCGTCTCTCCCCTCAGGATCGGGGCGGAGTACAACATCACAATGCATCACATACAATTTAGTACAATTCAAGTAAGTACAATTCATCTGAGGGGAAAACCTCTCAGCAGCTCCCAGTTGTGAGCTGGTAGGAATTTTTTTTAGTTATATCGCCACCCTTCAAAACTTTGTGATCAATTTGGAGATTCAGAGGCAAAAAGAGATGCAGACAGTTGGTTTGTGAACATTGCAATATTTTCCCTCTAAGCTTTTCTAGGAGGAAGTTCCCCCGCTCTCTCTCTCACACACACACCCTGAAATCTTTCCAATTGTTTCCATCCTCTTCATTTTCCACATGGTGTGATAATGTATATTTTTCCCAGGGTATAGACCTCCATTTAATTTTCATACACCTCGTCTTTTATTATGGAGAAAGCCAGAATAAAATCAGATAGCCTTTACCGATCATTATTAGAGGTGATAATTTACAGCCTATAGGCCGTTGCCATGGAGACTTGAGAAGACCCCCGAAGAGTTAGGCCTGGGAGTTGCGGCCTAATCCGGAGGTGATTTTTCAATAGCGCCAGCTGTCTTGGGTCTGAAAGGCGTGGCAAATTACACCATTATCGGAGGGAAATGGTACGGCTAAGTTAATTATTTGTCGGCTTTAGACACAGGTGTTCATAAAAGAGGGAACATGCACTCCTAATCAAGCCTGACTGCAGCGGAACAACAGCCCAGTGTGAGGTTTTCCAAGGGTTGTTTGTACTGTCCTTCATTTAAATCATAAAAGCTCGGCTGTGTGCCTTCTGTAGCAGGGGGCTTCTAATCTTGCCTTTAGTTTGTCATTACAGGTAATGACATTCTGGAGATGGATGTCTAAGTGTGTGTGTGTGTGTGCCTTCAAGTCACCTGTTGACATATGGTGACCCCATGAATTTCATAGGGTTTTATAGAATGATAGAGCTGGAAGAGACCACAAGGGCCATCTAGTCCAACCCCCTGCCATGCAGGAATACCCTTAGGCAAGGAATACTCAGAGGTGGTTCTACCAGTTCCTTCCTCTGAAATATAGCCTATAGCACCTGGTATTCATTAGTGGTCTCTCATCCAAGTACTAACCAGAGCTGACCCTACTTAGTTTTCAAGATCAGACAGGGTCTGGGGCCTTTAGGGTATTAAGGCAAGGATGTCCAAGAAACCTTTCTAATACTGACTTTCTGAGGCAGGCTCAACAAACCTGACACCTAGCCAAGTACTGTATGTTACATTGTGTTCTTCATTCTAAATATGCATGGTTGCCAGAGTGAAAACTGGAGAAGGCTCCTGTACCTTTAATGGCTGTGCAGAAGAGGAAATTTCAGCGGATGTTACTTGTTACCTGGTTGTATGACTTCTTTTAAAGGTACAGAAGACCTCTCCAGTTTTCAGTCTGGCACCCTGACAAATATGCCATACCCCCACTCCCCCCAGGACTCCTAGATTGGCACAAAGTTTAGGAAAAGCTACTGAGAGGCCATGTTTTGGCACCTATGGGTTAAAATGGAGTTGTTCAGAATTTCACCCATGAGAAAACCACAGTGAGGAAAACTAGCAACACCGTATCTCTCCATATGAACCTGAAAGGGTTCTAAGATCTTCAGTGAAAGGCTTTCTCTCAGCCCCACCACCATCGCAGGCTCCCCACCTTCTGGAATTCCCTCCTGTGGGAGGCTAGGCTGGTGTCCTCCCCGTTTTTCTTTCACCAGTAGGCAAAAATCATTTTGTTTAAGCAGGCTTTTAATATGTAACTGTGCCCATAGAGGCTTTTTTTTAATTGCGGTGTTTTTTTTAAAAAAAACTTTTGTATATTTTGAATAATTTTGAATTGTTTTAACTGTGATGGTTTTAATTGTTTTAAAAATCATATTAGATTTTAATTCTTTGGTGAGTTGCCTTGGGTCCCACTCTGGGAGCAAGGAGGCATATGACTTAAACAAACAAACAAATAATACATTTAGTTAATTGTTAATAAGGTAAAATTTTAATGAGTTTCACTTATGTTAGAAAGGAGAAACACTTCAGTTTGTGTTAGTTTGCCACCGAAATTTAAGTCATATGCTGGCATAACTCATAACAATGCCTGCACTAAAAGCCATACTAGAATGAAGCTGAAAAAATCCATCTATGATTTTGCACTTGGAAGGGAAAGAAACAGCTGCATTCATTTTTGCAAACCCAATTATTTTATCTACTCGACTAAAAATCTTTCTCTTCATTTAACTTTTCTCCCTCTCTTATAATCTTTTTTCCCTACTCCCACTTATTTAGCTTATTGGTTCTCACTTGAACCTCAGCAAACTTCCCATGGCTAAGAGCTTTGAAATTCATTTTCTTGAGAGCTGAGAAGCCTCTGTGCAGAACACTGCCAAACCTTCTGGATGCAAAGAAGACCACCTTTCCAAGCACCCCTTACAACTTGTTTGTTTAACATCTTTTAACCTTTATTTTTTTAAAAAAATATCTTTAAACCTTGGAATTAACTGAAATGTCATACTCTAATGATGAACGGAAATAAATGGTTTGGATCTTGTGACCTAAATTCTGTAATTCTCTAAGGACTTTATCAGATCATCCAAATAAGGCTGATCATAATGATGCCACATAAATGCAAAAGGGCGTGCATGCCACATAAATGCAAAAGGGCGTGCATACCAGACGACGACACCCTTTCACGTTTATGTCTTGTCCAAAACCCGTACCTTTTAATGGATGGCTCAAGCTGTCAATTGATCCCCTGTGGCCCCTTTGTGCTGGCATTGCTGGCATTTGAATCCATGGGCCATTTTACTCACGTGAATGCAGCATGAATGGCCGGACCAGCTAGAACACTTCCGGGTGAGATCGCATATTCCAGGTAGGTGACACACTTTTTATGACCCTCCCTAATTTTTCCTTGGGTTTTTCCAGGCTTTGAGGCTGTGTTTTGGAAGAGTTTACTTCTGACGTTTCACCTGCATCTGTGGCTGGCATCTTCAGAGAATAGTTGGGTAGGAGTGTGTGTGGGGTTTATATACACTGTGAACCTCTATTGGGGAGTATATGTAAATTTGTGTATTTGAATGTTAGTTTCTGGGTATAGAAATGCAAGGAGGATTAGTGTCTGTTTGGCTAATGGTTGGTTGATGGCCCATTATCTGCTGGAAATCCCACTGTCCCTGGGTGGAATTCCTTTGTAAGTGTTGAGTTTTGATTCTATTGTATTTCAAAACTAGAAGCCAGATTTTATTTACTTTTAGGGTTTCTTCTTTCCTGTTGAAGTTGTCCAGGTGTTTGTGGATTTCAATAGCTTCTCTCTACATTCTGACATGAAAATTGTTGGCCTGGTCCAGAATTTCTGTGTTTTTAAATAACATTTTGTGTCCAGGTTGGTTTATCACATGTTCTGCTATTGCTGATTTTTCTGGCTGGTCCAGTGTGCAGTGTCTCTCATGTTCCTTGATTTGTGTTTGCACACTGCATTTAGTGGTCCCTATGTAAACTTGTCCACAGCTGCATGGTGTGTGGAAAACTCCTGCAGCTGAGAGGGTCTCTTTTGTCCTTCGCTGAGTGTAGCATTTCTTGGATTTTCTTGGTTGGTCTGTAAATTGTTTGGAGGTTCTGTTTCCTCATCATTTTCCCTATTCTGTCTGAGACTCCTTTGATTAGTATTATGATTATGTTTATTTATATAGCGCCATAGGCTTTACATAGCGCTTTACAAAAGAGAAACAACAATCCACAATAAACACAAAACCTGCCTAGGGCACACAATCTAAAACCACAAACAAGATTATAAAATTAATAAAATATTATTATAACAGGATTAAAATAATACAATAAAAATGTAAGTTAATACAAATAATATAGATATAAAATCGAAGTGAAAGTTGGAAGGCTTCCCTGAATAGAATAGTCTTTAATTTAGGACTTTTTCGGATGTCTAAAATGTAACGGAATCAGCCTCGCCACATTGCGAGGCTGCTGCGCTGCAGCGCGTCCCTTTCGCATGACACCCGTCCCTGCCGGTACTGTTGCAGTACTGCAGGGACATTTGAGTGTTATATTTCAGCGATTTTTACTCACGAAAATTGATCGTGAGTAAAAATCGCTTCAATATAACACTCAAATGTCCCTGCGGTACCGCAACAGTACCAGCAGGGACGGACGCCCTCAGTGCAGCAGCCTCACAACATGGCAAGGCTGCTTCCATTACATTTTAGATGTCCGAAAAAGTCCTTAGACTTAAAGTAGTCTAGAGAGGTGGTGATACACAAATTCATGGGAAGAAGATTCCAAAAATAGAGGGCAGCAATGGAGAAGGTAAAAATGCCTTCCCTTTGGGTGACTGTTTTTCTTCTTCATTCCTGTGGTGGGTTTTTTTTGGTCTAGCTGCTCTTGTGATGTCTGTTCTGGAGTAACCATTAGCCTGTAGAGCCCAGTTTAGGTGCCTAAGTTTGTGCTTCAAGCAATGGGGTCCGCAGATCCTTTTTGCGTGGTCTACCAATGTTTTTATCGTGCTTCTTTTTTGTCCTGGGTGGTGATTGGAGTTCTTGTGTAGGTATCTGTCCATTTCTGGGGGTTTTCTGAATACCTTGTGGCCTAACCATTAGTTTGTTTTGCGGACGACTAGGACATCCAAGAATGGCAGTGTTCCTTCCTTTACTTTTTCCATCATGAATTGGAAAAAGGCCACAACATGGTTCCGATATGTGGATGACACTTTCACCATTTGGAACCACGGAGAAGAAGATTTGGTCTCATTCCTGAACCACCTGAAAAGCATCCACCCAAATATCCAATTCACGATGGAAAAAGATAAGGAAAGAACACTGACATTCTTGGATGTCCTAGTCATCCGCAAAACAAACCAATGGTTAGGCCACAAGGCATATAGAAACCCTCCCCACACGGACAGATACCTACACAAGAACTCCAATCACCACCCAGGACAAAAAAGAAGTGCAATAAAAACATTGGTAGACCACGCAAAAAGGATCTGCAAACCCCACTACCTGGAGGATGAACTGAGGCACCTAAACTGGGCCCTAAAGTCTAATGGTTACTCTGGATCAGACATCACAAGAGCAGCCAGACCCAGAAAAAGCTACAGGAATGAATAAGAAAAACAGCCACCCAAAGGGAAGGTATTTTTATCATACATCAAAGGAGTCACAGACAGAATAGGGAAACTGATGAGGAAACACAACCTCCAAACAATCTACAGACCAGCCAAAAAAATCCAAGAAATGCTATGCTCAGCGAAGAACAAAAGAGACCCTATCACGGCTGCAGGAGTTTACCGCATACCATGCAGCTGTGGACAAGTTTACATAGGGACCACTAAATGCAGTGTGCAAACACGAATCAAGGAACATGAGAGACACTGCACACTGGACCAGCCAGAAAAATCAGCAGTAGCAGAACATGTGATAAACCAACCTGGACACAAAATGTTATTTAAAAACACAGAAATTCTGGACCAGGCAAACAACTATCGTGTCAGAATGCAGAGAGAAGCTATTGAAATCCACAAACACCTGGACAACTTCAACAGGAAAGAAGAAACCCTAAAAGTAAATAAAATCTGGCTTCTAGTTTTGAAATACAATAGAATCAAAACTCAACACTTACAAAGGAATTCCACCCAGGGACAGTGGGATTTCCAGCAGATAATGGGCCATCAACCAACCATTAGCCATAAAGACACTAATCCTCCTTGCATTTCTATACCCAGAAACTAACCATTCAAATACACAAATTTACATAACCTCTCCAATAGGGGTTCATAGTATATAACTCCACACACACTCTTACCCAACCATTCTCTGAAGGTGCCAGCCACAGATGCAGGTGAAACATTAGAAGTAAACTCTTCCAGAACACGGCCTCAAAGCCTGGGAAAAATCCAAGGAAAATCTATGGATGCCGTCCGTGAAACCTTTGACATTGCCTCCCCAGTTTACTTGTAAGTTTTTAAGTGTATGTTTGTGCTTTTTAAATGTTATTTATTTATTTATTTATACCCCGCTCTTCAACTTCAAGGCTATCAGAGCGGCTTACAAATTGTTTTAAGCAATAGCAATTTACACATCTACACTGCATTAAGCAGTTTCCATTATGTGTTAGCTAATTGTCCCCACAAGCTGGGTAATCATAACGCTTTTTGAATATTCTTTTTGTTTTTATTTTTTAATTTCCCATGCTATGTATTCTCACGAGAATATGAGGGATTTCAATAGAAGAAGTGAACAGAGTTTTGTTTACTCCTGATTCATTGCCAGGGAGGCCTTTAGCATGGATGCAAGGTAAGTGTGGCGTGGGGAGTTCTTTTGCCAGCGTAAGAGCGGCAACGTTATGCCGGCAAAAGAATGGGGTTTAGGGGTGGTGATCTGATAAATTCCTAGCTCTGCAGGGTAGACTTTGGGTAAAGAACCCTCTAGGAAATGAAAAAATAGTTGGCTCTTTATCATGGTCTCGTAATTAATTAATTAATAACTTAGTATCTGAATTCTGGAGTTATGTTAATGCTGAAATTCCAACATAAGCCAACAATTGAGTTGAAAAATACATTTAATTAAGTGGCCCCTTATGCTAGAAAATGTCCCTCTGAATTGATCACTTAACTAATTTTAACTAGTTAATTTCTATCACTAGGTAGAACACAAGCTAAAGTATCCCATATTGGAAACATATACCTGAAGTGACTTGGTGACATATGTTACCATGACTCAAGGTTATGCTAACCAATTTTTCAGAAATTGTGCATGGTGGTATCCTATACTTCTTTGTGTAACAACCCCCCCCCCAGCTATACAATGGTTTCCAAATGGTGCCAGGGTATACCTCTGTCCTTCTGGAAACAAAGGACCACTGATAAGCCAGGGATGTGAGTTGGGAGAGCTCCCTCGTGCTATCTTGTGGCTGCCAGGCATTGGTTTTCCTTGAAAATTTGTGTAAACTACATTGGTAGAATGTTATACTCTCCCTGCATGAGATAGGAACTATGCCACACTAATTTACCATATTTTACTTTGCTGGAGCATTTTCACTATAAGCAGTGCTAGTAGAAGTGAAAATGTCAGTTTTGTATTTGTTGTTTATCTCAGAATCCCAGCAACATTCTCACCCCATCTAAGGGCTTGTTTAGATGGGCAGCATACCCCATCTTGTCACGGCAGCCTCCGTGATTGAAATATTGCGCGGAGCCGTCCCAAGCTTCACGGAAGTGACACGGACGGTTTCGCCAGAGGCACAGCGTCGTCCGAAGAAGACCCTTGCCGCGCAGCAGTTTCGGGAGGCTGCTCGCGCGGCAAACAGGGATTTTGGCATGTCTGAAAATCTCCTTCCTCTTGTTCTATGGAGGGAATGGGGGAGCAATGGGCCAGGATATGCAGGCAGATAGTCAGCGTATCCTGGCTTGTGTAGATGAGCCCCAAGTTTTATACTCATTTGCAAGAATCCTCCTCTCTCCACTTCCTCCCTGGAAATACCTCACATTTTGGTATGCCGTTTCTTCTAAGGCATTCATTTAACACCTTTTTGTAACATATGGATTTTTACACATTTCTTTTTTTCATTGGCATAAGTGTTGGGCACCTTAGCAAACAGATATATTTTAAGTTGTGTGCATTTATATCAGTATAGTTCGAGAAAGAAAAACAATAAACTGATACTCATGGTTTTCCTCTTGATGACAAGAGTGTGAAAAACATATGCACACTTGCATTAATAGTCTTTCAGACCAAGGGTATAGCCATGGAGCAGGAGAGGAAGAGGACATTTTCCCCCCAATACAAATTCTGCTCTTTTCCATGAAATTTTCCTTCTGTTCCCAAATTTCTAGTATTGCAGAGAGCAAGGCACTCAAAATTGTTCACTCCTAGGCCTTTTATTTGCTGTGGTTACATTCCTTTGGTAGCTTTGCCTGCCCCTTTTCTTTGGATGCCTAGTTGTATTTCTAAATGCTCAGCTGAGGTTTTAGCAAATAAACAGCAAATGTTTCCTTCTGCTATTTTCTGTCATTTTTTTTTACTAATGAAGAACTTCAGTTAGTAAAAAATAGCAGAAGGAAAATGAAAGCAGGACAGAGGGAGAACAAATGGGGATCGGGAGAAGGATGGGTGTGTGTGAAATGGAGCGCTGGCAGCGGAACAGCCCCCTTTCTCTCCCGATTTCCGCAGGGGTTATTTCCCCCATCTGAAAATCTCCTAAGTCTTTTGGGGAGTGAACAATTTTCACTGTCTCACTCTCTGCAGAGGTAGAAATTTGGGGACTGAGGGAAAATTTCATTGGGGTAACAGAATTCTTATTTAGGGCTAATGTCTTCATTTTTGTCCTCCCCACCATATCTACACCACCGTTGCAGCTCATGAATTAGATGAAGTCATGTAAAAAATTCTCAGTGCATGCAAATTTATTTTCCACCCTTAACGGTTGGATTTTTCATGAGACTGGGTCAATCCCCTACCAAAGATGGTAGAGTGGTAAATGCATTTGTACACTGTCAGGAGGATCCCTACCACATCAACAAGGAAATGCAATGAGTGCTACAGGGAGCCTTGGTTCTTCCTACTGTAGCAAATGACACCTAGAATCATAGAGCTGGAAGAGACCACAGGGGCCATCTAGTCCAACCCCCTGCCATGCAGGAACACCCAATCAAAACACACTCTACAGATGGCCATCTGGCCTCGGTTTAAAAACCTCCAAAGATGGAGGCTCCACCACACTCCAAGGCAGTGCATTCCACTGTCAAACAGCTCTTACTGACATCTGGGGATACCTCTCCCATAATGCCTTACTCTGAAGAACAATCCCTCAGAGCAAGGAACTTGGCCCTTGGCAGCTCCCTAGAAAGTAAACCCTCTTGATTAAGAGGGTCAGCACCAGAGGGCAGTCACAGTATCAGAGGATGATGACTACCCTCCAGCCTCTGATGGTGAGGCACCATTGCACCCGTGCTGGCTCTTAGTCGCCATGTTCACCAAGTACAAGAGCTGAGCCACTAGGCCCAGCAAGGCCTTACTCTCTGAGCCATCTAGTGAAGTCCACCACCACAGGCTAATAGGCTCTCCTCCCACCTACCCGTAGGTTCCTCCTCCAGTTCTAAGGATGCACCCTGCTTTCTCAAGACCTGAGCCTCAAGAGATAAGGCAACCCTAACATCAGCCTGGTATGCAAAGGAGACTAAATCTGTTTGTGCCAATGTAGGCATACTAATTTCTTAGCATCAAGGATTGTCAGCAATTCCCATTTTGATATAAGTGTCTAGGTACACATTAGGATTTGTGTCATATGACTACTTCCATGAGTGAAACAAAATTTGTAAATGGAGAAAGCAGCACAGGAGCTCCTCCTGCCTGCAGGAAAGGGCAGGGTTCATGTCTGGCTTTTGGGGGAATCCCAAGTACAACATGACAAGGGACCAGGTTAAAGAGTGTTTAAAAGCAATTATTGGCAGTGTGCTTTTATGAATGCTGTAGCACCATTTGGTACCCAGTGCCCTTATGACACCCTGATGTGTAATTAACAGTGAATTACAGGGGATATGTTTATGAGCAGGTGACAGTTTTTAAACAAAAGGCCATATGTCAAAGGGCAAGTGTGTTCCATTAAAAAAAGGGGGAGAGAATGAATAAACGAATGCACACAGCAAGAAGGGTTTATGTAAAAGTTGGATCCATCTGCTGCTAAGTGTTTTCCCACGGAGAAAACAGCATTTCTGACCTGGTTTATTTCTCCTGTTTTATTTTACTTTGAATCATGATAGGATTTTTATAAAAAAAATAATACTGTATTTTAACAGTTTTCAGAGCCCTGGCATCCTGTTAGTGACTTATGCATGTATGCTAAATTCAACCACAAAAAGTGGTTGGACATTTTTGTTTGATGCAGAAATCCATATTCAGTGGAAGGCTGTAGTAGCAGAGTTGAGCCATGGAATATTTATTGTGTATGTGGTGCCACTGTACACTACACATGTAGATCTGCATAATGTGCATTGAGCATTGCAATCATGCTCTTCACATGTTTCCACATTCCATTGTGCAGTGTTGCAGCTCATTAATGCACAACCATCACATAACTATTTGAGTGTAAACTAACACTCTGTCTCCTTGATGTAGAATCTTGACCATTATTGCAGTGGCCAGCATGGGTGATCACCCAGTAGCTCTATATTTTGCTGAAGGGTGAATGGAGACAGCAGGTTGGATAGTTTCCCCAGGCCACCAGAACCTTATTCAAATAATTCATGAAGGAGCAGGAGTGAGATGGCACTAAGGCCTTGAAAAGTTACTTCTTTGGACTGCAGTTCCCAGAATAGTCTCCAGTGCTGGCTTGAGGATTCTGGGTGTTGCAGTAAAAAAAAAAATCCCAAGCTCTGCTCACCCTTTCTGCATTGCATATTCAACATAATAGCTGAATTAGTGTGTATCTCGTTACCAATGGTACATATGATCCTGGCTTGTCCCTATTCAACTGGTCTGCACAGACGGTCTTTTGAAAAAAATATGCTGAGTGTAGTAGCTGAAGGAACATAGGGAGCCCCCTTATACTTAGTAAGACTCTTGGTCCACCTAGTCCAGTATGGTCAACACTGACTGGCAGCAATGATGCTCTGATGTTTCAGGTCGGATTCTTTTCTAGCTGTGCTTGGAGTTTCCTGGTATCATCTGTTGGTCTCCCACCAAAAGACTAACAGGCCCAACCCTGCTTAGCTTCTGCAATAAGATAAGACAGTTGGACCCCCGTATCCGTGTGGTTCAATTCTTGGACTTACCATGGATACTGGAAACTGCAGATAATAGCAAACCCTATTAAAAGTAATGGATGTCCAGTAAAAAGTATTATAGAGTTGCCTTGGAGGACCCAGAAGATGTCTAGAGAGGATGCCTCTCTAGGCATTTTCTAGGATGACTCTATGATATGTATCCCTGTTTTGGATCCTGCAAATAACTGAACCTGAACTCTGACTGTATACTCAGAGTGGAATGGTTACTGGCATGATTCGGGGATGGTCATCTGTGACAGATCAAGGGCTGGCTTTCTACTCCTAAGATCCTGCAGGGGATGCACATCCCCCCACCCCCCAAAAAACATGCAGAAAATGTCCAGAATTCCACTTCTGTCCTTGAAAAATGTATTTTTTGTACTAAACATTGCTAAGGGAAGCTGCAACCTATTTAAAAGAAAACTGCTACCCCTGGAGGCTTTCTGGAGGGCCACAAAACAGCCCCGGGAACTGCATTTGGCCCCTGGGCCACACTTTACCTGCCCCTTTTATAGGTTGACTTTGCATAGCCTTTCCCAACTGGGTGCCTTCCAGATACATTGGTGTACAATTCCCATAATCTCCTGCCACCAGGGCCAATGTAGTTGTTTCACAACAGGTTGGTAGAGAGGTCTGGTAGGGCTGCATACCTGCTGCATACTGTGGTATCAGCTACATTGTCTAATTCTGGTATTAAATTCTACTAGTTTGTAGTTAGTAGAGCCCACTAGAGCTCAATGGAGATTATCAGATGTGTCAAAAATGATGTTATAATGATGCCATGAGATTGCAAAAGGGCTTCCTTATCAGACGATGTCATGCCCCAGCATTCTGCAAGCATTCTCCAGCTGTTATGAGCGAGTTCTTTTTTTTAATTTTTGGGGAGAAGTCAACAATTGATCTCCCATAGTGTTTGTATTCCGAATTTTTATGTTTGTGAGAAGGTGCCCCATTCTGCTGGCATGATTCTGACGTCGATGGGTGGTCCTGGCAGAACGCTTCTGGGTGTGAACGGGAAAACTAGATAATGTACGGTCTTTTTATGAACCTCCCCATCTTGCTTGCAAGTTTCTAAACATGCATCTGTGCTTTTCTGAATGTTTTCTTTTTTAATTTTGGTGTTTTGGTGCATTTTAGCACGCTTGTGTCTTCTCGCAAGATGCACTGAAATGTCATTCACTGAGAAATGCAGAAGTAAGCAGCACAAGCACTCATATTGCTGGATTCTTGGGGTGATTTTGTATCGTTATTACAGCAGTGTGTGAAAATGTGTGTCATTGAGCCAGAACACGAATGCTGTAAAATATAGTGCCATAATAACGTTTTTAGGCACTCATCTGATAATCTTCTAAAACCTTCTGGAGAGGCCCTTCTCTCTGTCCCACCACCTTCTCAGGCTTCTTTGGTGGGAACAAGGGAGAAGGCCTTCTTTGGTAAACTGTTCAGTCTTTGGAACTCCATGCTTGGGAGGATAGGATGGCTCCCTTCTTGATCTCTTCCCACTAGCAACTGAAAATATTCTTGTGCCACCAGGCTTTTAAAAATGAAATGGGATGGGCTATTAATGATGTGCTCTGCTGTGTTGTAGTTTGTACTGTCTTTTAAAGAATTTTGATATTTTTAATTTTAATCTTTTAACGTAATTGTTTAATTGTTCAATGGTTTTTAACATAACTTTTATAATAATGCTTTTATCAAAGTTTTTGTACAGTTTTTAATCTGTATTGTTTTTAAGTATGTTGTTAGCTACCTTTGGGCCCATTACTATATAACAGAAAGGCAAGATGAAGATGTTAATGATGATGATTGGATTGAGACAAATATTAATATTTATCTTCTTAACGGGAAAAAAAGGAAAAAGAATAAAGCCAAAAAATACTTCATACTTTGGGAATTCATTTGGAAAAAATAGTTTGCAGAGAAATGCATCTGATTTTTTTTTTTAATGTGCAGAAAACATAGTTTTGGGTGAGGAAACTTTTTTTTTTTTGCATTAAAAATTAGAGAGCGAGAGAGAGTGTGCAATATGCATTTCCTGATCAATATTTTTTTTGTGTGTGTGTGTAGAAAATAACTTTTCTCCCCTCCTCAAATGGTTTCTGCAAAAAGATGTATTATTTTTCTGTGTAGAGGTTGTGGTTTTGGTCACAAGATGTGTTTTATGAGTGCGATATATTGTCTTCTGTGCAAAAAAATAATGCTTTTTGTGTGCGCAAGTGAATACTTTTTCTGTTCAATGCAATTTTCCCTGAAGAAGTCCCAAAGTGAGAAGAGTAGTTGAAAATTGTGAAGCAACTGTTGCATTCCTACAGAATAGGGAGGAGTTCACGGAAATTATTAATTCATGCATGCATGAGAATGAAATAAGCAGAGATTAACTTCCAGAGCTAAGGCAGATACATAGATAAATAGATACTGTAGATATTTTAAAAAGAGGTTTCTGATGATAAATGTGGTGCATCTCAGGAACGGCAAACATTGCAATTGGAACTAGCCTGTGTCCCTTATCAGAATCAAATCCACCATCCCTATTTAGCCATCACTCTACAAGGAAAATGAAATCTGTTAATAATGGAAGGCCCATTTCAGCCTTATTTGTTGTTCTTGTTGCAGCCTCTTGGGCTCTTATTCAGAGTACCTAGCTTGCCCTGAGCAGGTTCCTTATCAAGTGACATAAATGAGATATTTTGCTGGTCTAAATCAATTTGCAGCGTGGGGAGGGATTCTTTCTGTTTGGTGGCTCAGGAGCCTGCATTGCTATGAACAGGGTTAGTTCTTTATTTGATGTCACTTCTTTTAAATGCAGATACTCAATTCTAATCATTACAAATTTCACCTCCAGTCATGGTGGAAATTCATTATATTGCTTTGTTCCATGCTGCTGCACTTGTAAATGTGTGTTTGTATGACTGGCTGTGGTTCAAAGAAAACAGTGGCCAAGAAAGTACACTGTGCTGGCAGAGCATAAGTCTCTACCAGCATACTTATAGGAGGTAGCAGGAGCTACTCCCTTTGCCTGGCTGTTTCCTGTGATGCACAACAACAGCTGAAGGTCTACCAGGCTCCCTGGCCACTGCTACTGGGGCACTACTGGCTGGTGGTTCCCATGTCACTGGACCAGTGAATCCACTCCAGGTTTTAGTTCAGATTTTAAAGGAGAGTCCAAGGGTACTTGAATGTATATTGCGGAGATAGTTTAGCACCATGGACAGCTCCTTGGGAGCTACTAAAAGCCCGGAGAGGATTCACTGCCCCACCAGTTGTGACTGTACTGGAGAGGGGACTTGGCTTGTTCTGGCTGCTCTTGAGTATGGAGGGAAGAAGGAGCAGCCTCCACCCCCAGCATAAGGCTCTTCTTTCCTCTCTTGGTACTGAAGAAGACCAACTGGAGAGAGTCTGGATCCACATTTGGAGCTGATACACCTTTGGAGCCAGTGGCCAGGGAGATTCACTAACACAGCATGACAGTTCCTATATTCTTCATACCTTGGCATTATTCCCCTGAAAGAGGCAAGTGGTTTCAGTGGAACTTCTTCCCCCACATCTCCCAGAAAGGGAAAATATGCTCACAACTCCCTTCTGAAAACCCAAGGGTCAAACCCCAATTTAACACCAGTGGAGAGAAAAATCCCTGTGAGCCCAGTTGTGCTGAATTACAGTTTGCACAAGCAGTTGTGCAAAGCCATTGGGTGTGAGAGGTTTATAAGACGTTGTGTAAGAGGCTGCACAATTGGCCACACAAGCAGTTACACATCGCCTTTGCACAACCAGCTATGCAAGGAAAACTTGTTTCAGGAACATCTAGGAGGGACCACATCACTCCGGTTTTGAGGTCCCTCTACTGGCTGCCTATTGGTTTCTGGGCCCAGTATAAGGTGTTGGTTATCACCTTTAAAGCCCTAAATGGCTTGGGTCCAAGCTATCTCAGGGACCGTCTCCTCCCTTATAATCCCCCCCCCGTGCACTCTGGTCCTCTGGGAGGAATTTGCTGCAGCCTCAAAAGTTAAAGCTTTCGGCTACCTCCCAGAGGGCTTTTTCTGTTGTCGCCCCCAGACTATGGAACAGCCTGCCAGATGAGATCCATCAATTGACATCTTTGGACAGCTTCAAAAAGGCTGTCAAGACGGATCTCTTCCGGCAGGCCTTTCCAGAATAGATTATCCTGGCCTTGGGAACCCCCCCTCCTTCAGGAGAGTCCCCACAGCCTCCTTTGTTAACAGAACTGAATATCACTGCGTACCGACTGTTATTGCCAAATGTAGGTATGTGTTTTTATCAAATGTTTTAATTGTTGTTTTAATTTGTAAATTGATTTAATAACTTTTTAAGGGGGGGAGGGGAGTATATTGTTTTACTTGTATGGTTTTTTAATGTTGTGAACTGCTCTGATTGGATTACCAAAGGGCGGTATATAAATTTTTTATTATTATTATTATTATTATTATTATTAACTGTATTGGAGACCATGATTGAAATAGCTCTGAAAATGTTGAACCATGACACAATGGGTTTTATGTTAGCCCCATGCCATACTTGACAGAGGCTGGAGTTAACTCCTTGGCCCCTTGACTCAACCTTTGGGGGTGAAAAAAAAAAACCCCATTGCAACTGTTTGTAAAAATATTCTCAATCTTCTTGATCAATTTTATCCAAGTTTACTGTTGCTTAAAAGAAAAAAAAATAGAGAAAGATATGCAATCAATTTAAGGAGCCTCCAGCATTCATTTGTTGCTGCCATTCTTGACACTCAAGATTGATTTTCACTCTCACATTTACATCTCAAGAACAACAATTTCCAGTAATTTACCATATTGCCAGTGGGATTTGTTGCTGTGGCCATTAATCTAGGAAGTGTGGTCAGCTGGTGTGCATCTGTACAACTCTCGGGGGGTGGGAATATATATAGAACATCACATTAAGTGAAACCTGTATGTCTGCCCTATGTATTTATATGACTCCTCTTTCCCCTGTTCTGTACAGGGCATTCAAATTACCTTAGAAGCTTACCTGAGAAGGTCTGCCTTTGCTGATCTTATTCCATAACCAGCTTTAGCTATGACCTAGTTTTAAATGACGGTACATTCTGATTACCAGTTAGACTTGTTTCCCATAGAGCAATGTGCCCAGGAAGCAATAGAGGTTTTGTATCTTCCCCTGTTGACTCCCAAGTGGCACTTGGCTTTGAATTGTAGCATTTCAGCCTTGTTCCATCCTCCTATGCTAATAGTGAAACAATGGCTCTTGGTCCCCAGCTGGTCTTCACCTGCAACCTCAAGGAGAGAGGTGCCTGCAGTGAGGGCTGTCATTTCCATTGAAAAAAACAAAAGGGGCCCAATGACAAATGAGGTGGTTGCAGCTTGAGTTATAAAATTTATTTTAAATAAGCCCCATGTGGAGACTGAGAATAATTGCAGGGAGCAAAAATATTCAGTTCGGGTCCACTCCCCATCAATTTGATGGAGACAATGCTGTAGAAATCCCAGCAAATGTTGCTGCTCCCAAAATTAAGGGGTGCACTAATTCAAGCTGCTGGCGGCCTTTCCATTAGGCTCCTGGAAAACTGCATTTCTGCATGGCTGAGAAAACTGCCGATGGCTCACTTAGAAACATTTCTGTCTATTTACAGGCCATTTGTTTTCATTTCACCCATTACCAAAATGTCCACCCGCAATAGCAGTGTTGTTGTTGTTGCTGAAAATAACTTTTCAATGACCATACAGTGTTAAGTATGCTTCTTTCTCCTGGTGCAAATTATGTTTAAAAAGCTGTAGGAGGACTAGCTAAAAAGAAAAACAAGGAAAGGAAAGGAAAGGAAAGAAAGACAAATTATGTGAAGACATGATACAATGAGAAACTGCCCTATTTCTGGGTGTTGATACTTATTCTGCAATATGCCTCTGTGTGTGTAGACAAGGAGGAGGACTGTTCAAAATGCTACGCCACATGGATTTAGTTCACAATCAACACCCAATATGTGTGGGGGTTTAGTTACTGGACTTACCATGGATACCGGAAACCATGGATAACAGCGGAACCCTATTAAAATAATGGGACTTCCGGTTAAAAATACCATACAGTTGCATTGGAGGGCCTAGAAAATATCTAGAGAGGATGCCTCTCTAGCCATTTTCTAGGAAGACTCTATGGTATGTGTTCCTGTTTTGTGTCCTGCAGGTAACTGAAACTGTGGATATTGGTTCCGCAGATATGGGAGGTCTGACTGTATCTCCGTCTGATCCTTCATAGCAGTTCTTGTGTTTGTAACTTGAATTCTGTTATGGCTGGATGTAAATATAACTATCATATTTTAATAATGGTAATTAATTTAATTCTTTTTTTAAAAAAATTGTAATTTGTAATGTTTTAGTTGTATTTTTTAAATTATTGTAAGCCATGTGAAGCCAAAGACTTTCACAGCCAACATCCATAGATTTTCCTTGTTTTTTTCCAGGCTGTGAGGCCATGTTCTGGAAGAGTTTCTTTCTGATGTTTCGCCTGCATCTGTGGCTGGCATATTCAGAGAATGGTTGGGTAGGAATGTGTGTGAGGTTTATATACTGTGAACCCCTGTTGGGGAGGATATGTAAATTTGTGTATTTGAATGGCTAGTTTCTGGGTGGAGATATGCAAACAGACACTAATCCTCCTTGCATATCCACACACACTCCTACCCAACCATTCTCTGAAGATGCCAGCCACAGATGCAGGTGAAACGTCAGAAATAAACTCTTCCAGGAAACAACTTCACAGCCTGGGGGAAAAAAAAAAACAACAAAGGAAAATTTATTGTAAGCCACCTTGAATCCCATCTTGAGAGAAAGGTGGGATAAAAATCCAATAAATAGATAGATAGATAGTAAGACTAAAATAAATCAGGCTCAGGACTCTAGAACCACAGATCACTGAGCAAGTTTAACTGGCATGAGATAAATACACAAGGTCTTACTGACTGCCACATGAAGATCAGCCTTCTCCAACCTGTTGCTTTCTGCTTAGAGACGGGAGTTGGGGCATTAATTAAAGACAGCTGGACTAGTTCATAAAGCAGGCAGGACTGCTGTTTCCCTTCTTGGAAGAAGCACATCTGGCTGCTGTGGCATTTGACTTGGTCATTGTATGCTTGAATTCTGCAACGTGCTGTACATGTAACCATCTTTGAAGGAGATTAAAAACCCCAAGAGGTGCAGAAGGCCTTCACTTGGGGACTGATTCCCTGCAGTATGAAACCGGTGATCTTTTGGAGTTGCTTGCTCCACAATTGTTTTTTTAGCCTAATACAAAGAGCTGGTTTTACCTTTAAAGCCTAAGCGGCTTGGGCTTAGGCTATTTGTATGATTACTTATGCTCCTATAAGCCTAGCCATCAGCTGAGATCTTTGTAGGGGGAAGGGGGCTCTGTTCCATGTCCCATAATGGCAAAAGGTAGGTTGGTACCGACTATGGAGGAAACATGTTGCAGTTAATGATGTCAGCTATCATACATTATATTGGTGGATAACAATGGCACAGTGACGTTCCTTTTATAAATAATGCAGCCACTGTCATTACTTTTGTGTGTCTTTAGTAAGTACCATTTATGCTCTGGGTATAAAAATGACTTCTTGGGACATTTTGAGGATTCCTCCTCCATATTTTAGGCTATTTTCTTACTCGTATAATGAGTAAAGTAACAAACTAGTAAGGGAATCTGACTGGGTGACTTTGGGCTAGTCACATTCTCTCAGCCTCAGACAAAGGCAATGGCAACCCCCCTCTGAACACACCTTGCCAAGAAAGCTTTGTGATAGGTTCACCTTAAGATCACCTTATATAAGTCAGAAACAACTTGGAAGTACACAAAAACAGCACAACAAACTAGTAAAAGTTGGGAGGTTACATTAATGGTAACAAGTTGCTGGGGTAGATTGCAATTGTACATCAAATTACTTTTGATATCTCCACATTTGGGTTTGTGAATATGTTGGTTTGGCTCTTCTCTGTAGTGAAACCTAGACTTTGGAATGTGTACCCTGAGGACTGTGTATGGCTTTTTTGCTTGCCTTCTTTTGGCAAATGGTGAAACAACAACAATAGCCAGACCCTTCCGCCCAGCCATGTTATGTCCCAGCCCCTGGTGTTTATCTGTCTTCATTTATATTTAAGAAGAAACGTTATCCTGTCCAGATTAAATTGCTTAGGTTTTATTTTATTTTCAGCTCACATATCTGATTCTTGTACATCACTTGAGGGGAAGTTTTGGCCTGAAAAACGTGTGAGTGTAAAGGGTGGGAATTGTGCAGCCCTTCTGCATACTCTCCAACTTTCCTGATTTGGTAGAGACAGTCCCAATTAATTCTCTGTCATTCTACATTTTCAGCTGCTTTTAAAATGTCCCTGTTTCTCTCTTATACTCCCACTTTCCCCCTTTGTCTTCAGCTTACCTCAATTGCTGGAAACTGAGTTCAAAGTGCAAAAGTAGTTGACATTCAATTAACTCAGCTGGGAGGGGGCACAGGAGAGATCACAATCTTGTCTTTTCCTGTAGACTCACGTAAAAGCAAACTGCTGCAGCATCTCCTAGGTTGTCTAATCTTCCTCATTAATAACCTTTCCATCTTGACCACACTCTGATGTTGCCTGGCCACACATGTCTCCATTTTCATCTCTGAAATGTGGGAGGGTGTACTCCTGATTTTGAACAGCAAATTCCAGCATTTTCACAATTGGATAGTCTGGCCCAGCTGCTGGGAGTTGCAGTTCAACAACATCTAGAGGCCCATGTGATTCCTCACCAGTTTATGTCCTTCTCTGTGGCCCTGTCACAGGCATATCTCTCTATCTCTACCCCTGTCCCTATCCCTGTCCCTATATCTATATCTGTCTCTATCTCTATCATCTAGATCAGTGGTTCTTAACCTGTGGTCCACAGACCTCCATTGGGCCATGATGTCCTCACATGGGATCCGTGAAGACTTGAAACCAGGGCAAAGGCTGGCTGATGTGATTTGTGCATTGCTATTCATAGAATCATAGAATCAAAGAATTGCAGAGTTGGAAGAGACCACAAGGGCCATCCAGTCCAACCCCCTGCCACGCAGGAAATCATGATCAAAGTATCCTGACAGATGGCCATCCAGCCTCTGTTTAAAGACCTCCAAGGAAGAAGACCCTACCATGCTCCGAGGGAGTGTGTTCCACTGCCAAACAGCTCTTACTGTCAGAAAGTTCCTCCTAATGTTGAGGTGGAATCTCTGTTCTGGAGCTTGCACCCATTGCTACGTGTTCCAGTCTCTGGAGCAGCAGAAAACAAGCCTGCTCCATCCTCAACGTGACACCCCTTCAAATACTTGAACGGGGCTATCATATCGCATCTTAACCCAGCTCCCTAAGTCTCTCCTCATAAGGCATGGTTTCCAGACCTTTCACCATTTTAGTCGCTCTTCTCTGGACACGCTCCAATTTGTCAATATCCTTTTTGAATTGTGGTGCCCAGAACTGGACACAGTATTCTAGGTGAGGCCTGACCAAGGCAGAATAGAACAGCAGTATTATTTCCCTTGATCTAGACACTATACTTCCATTGATGTAGCCCAAAATCGCATTGGCCTTTTTAGCTGCCACATCACACTGTTGACTCATGTTCAACTTATGGTCTACTAGGACTCCTAGATCCCTTTCGCACGTAGTCTCATTCAGCCAGGTCTCTCCCATCCTGTATCTATGCATTTCATTTTTCCGCCCTAAGTGCAGTACCTTATATTTCTCCGTATGGAATTTCATTTTGTTAACTTTGGCCTAGCTCTCCAGTCTATCCAGGTCATTTTGTATTTTGATCCTGTCCTCTTGGGTATTAGCTACTCCTCCTAATTTGGTGTCATCTGCAAATTTGGTAAGTATGCCCCTAATTCTCTCATCCAAGTCATTGATAAAGATGTTGAATAGCACTGAGCCCAGGACAGAACACTGTGGCACCCCACTGGTCACAATTTTCCAAGACAAAGAGGAGCCACTGCTGAGCACCCTTTGGGTTTGGCTGGTCAACCAATTACAAATCCATTTAACAGCTAACTTGTCTAGCCCACATTTTACAAGCTTGTTTGCAAGAATGTCATGGGGAACCTTGTCAAAGGCCTTACTGAAATCAAGGTATGCGATATCCACAACGTTCCCTTCATCTACCAAGCTGGCAATTTTATCCAAAAAAGAGATCAGATTAGTCTGGCATGACTTGTTTCTCTGAAACCCATGTTGACTTTTTGTGATTATGGAATTGCCTTCTAAATGTTCACAGACTCTATGTTTAATGATCTGCTCTAGAATCTTCCCTGGTATTGATGTCAGACTAACTGGACGATAATTGTTGGGATCCTCTTTTTTTCACTTTTTGAAGATGGGGACAACGTTTGCCCTCCTCCAGTCTGCTGGGACTTTGCCTGTTCTCCAGGAGTTCTCAAAGATTATTGCCAATGGATCTGAGATTACATTTGCTAGCTCTTTTAATACCCTTGGATGTAGTTCATCTGGTCCTGGAGATTTAAATTCATTTTGCCATCT
The DNA here is from genome assembly GCA_030847615.1 of Gambelia wislizenii. Lineage (NCBI taxonomy): Eukaryota > Metazoa > Chordata > Lepidosauria > Squamata > Crotaphytidae > Gambelia > Gambelia wislizenii. The sequence continues at coordinate 428,889,508 of JAUMIR010000002.1, read as the reverse complement.
TCTCCACGTAGTGGTCCTACCATTTCCTTCTTCCTCCTTTTGTGCGGACATGCCCCCCAAACCCCTTTTTATTGTTCTTAACTTCTCTAGCGAGCCTGAGCTCATTCTGCGCTTTAGCTTTTCTGACTTTACTCCTACACGTGTTCGATATCTGTTTGAATTCTTCTTTGGTGATTTCCCCCTTTTTCCATTTCCTATACATGTTCCGTTTAAAACTTAGCTCCATTGAAAGTTCTTTAGTCATCCATCCTGGTTTCTTGAAACATCTCCCATTTTTCTTCCTCATTGGTACTGTTTGAAATTGTGTCTTCAGTATCTCCCTTTTGAGGAAGTCCCATCCATCTTGAGGTCTCTTCTCTTTTAGTATTCCTGATCATGGGATCACCCCCAGTATTTCCCTGAGTTTATTGAAATCAGCTCTCCTAAAGTCTAGAATGCGTGTCTGACTATGCCTGGTTTCTCCTTTCCATTGTATAACAAACTCCAGGAGAACATGATCACTCTCTCCTAAGGATCCCACCCCTTGCACCCCATTAACCAGGTCATCCCTGTTGGTTAGGATCAGATCTAAAATAGCTGATCCCCTTGTTGCCTTTTCCACCTTTTGGACCATGAAATTGTCTTCCAGGCAAGTAAGGAATTTGCTAGACCTTGAAGTTGGTTGAATTAGATTGCCAGCAAATATCAGGATAGTTGAAGTCACCCATCACTACTACATCTCTCCTTTCTGCTCCAGCCACAAATTTGCAGGCAGAAGCAGGAGAAAAGTCTTCCCTCCCCTCCAGTGCCTCTGAAAGAAGGGTTAATGGATGGTGTAATTGTATCATCATCATCATCATCATCATCATCAGGTATTGTTGTTGTTAGGGTTTTAAATCTTGAGTTAAGTCTTGGGGGTCCACAGCAACCACAAATATTTAAAGGGGGTCCTTGGTAAAGAAAAGTTTAAGAGCCACTGATCTATATCTATATCATCATTTATATCTCTATATATCTGGTACACATCTTGCCCCCCCCCACCAATGCACTACCTTTTGGTGATAGTAGGATTGCGTGCTCCTGTAAGGCAAGAGGCTATTACGATGGTAGCAGTGCTGTTAGTTGGGTTTTCCATGCCAGACAGGCTTTTGCTGAGGAAACAGACTAAATGTGCCAGCTACTGAGCAGCAGCAGTGGCAGTGGTGTGTGTGTGTGACATTGGCAGAAGATCTCCCGAAGAAAATGGCAATGGCACCATAGCTAACATTTGTTAGTACAGTTGCCCCTCCACATTCGCGAACTCAGCATTCGCGGTTTTAATTATTCGCGGTTTTGGGAGGGCCCCCCCGGGCCCCCCCAAAACCGCGAAAAGGGGCCTCCGGAGGCCCCTTGAAAGCTGTGGGAAGGAGCCGGGAGGGCCGGCTAGGCGTTCCCGGGGCTTTTGTAGACCCCCCAGAGGCCCCGTGAAGGCCTGGGGAGGGTGGGGGGAGGGTGGGGGGAGGCCTTCACGGAGCCTTGGAAGGCTCCGTGAAGGGCTGGGGAGGGTGGGGGGAGGCCGCGGAGGCCTTCACGGAGCCTTGAAAGGCTCCGTGAAGGCCCTGGGGAGGGAGGGGGGAGGGTGGGGGGAGGCCTTCACGGAGCCTTGGAAGGCTCCGTGAAGGGCTGGGGAGGGTGGGGGGAGGCCGCGGAGCCCTTCAAAGGCTCCGTGAAGGCCCCGGGGAGGGAGGGGGGAGGATGGGTGGAGGCCTTCACGGAGCCTTCCAAGGCTCCGTGAAGGGCTGGGGAGGGTGGGGGGAGGCCGCGGAGGCCTTCACGGAGCCTTGAAAGACTCCGTGAAGGCCCCGGGGAGGGAGGGTGGAGGGTGGGGGGAGGCCTTCACGGAGCCTTCCAAGGCTCCGTGAAGGGCTGGGGAGGGTGGGGGGAGGCCGTGGAGGCCTTCACGGGGCCTTGAAAGACTCCGTGAAGGCCCCGGGGAGGGAGGGGGGAGGGTGGGGGGAGGCCTTCACGGAGCCTTGGAAGGCTCCGTGAAGGCCTGGGGAGGGTGGGGGGAGGCCGCGGAGGCCTTCACGGAGCCTTCGAAGGCTCCGTGAAGGCCCCGGGGAGGGCAATCCATATTCGCGGTTTTTTTACATTCGCGGGGGTCCGTGGAACGTAACCCCCGCGAATGTCAAGGGACAACTGTACTGTGCAGAAGGAGGGACCAGTCAACCACTTCTGAATGTCTTTTACCATGAAAATATACTCAATATGCTCCTATATACTCAAATATGCTCCTTTTGAATCTCTAACCAGGAAAGCCCTATGATGAGACTATCCAAAATGAAACAATAGATAATGTCAGAAGATGACACTTCCTGGTTGGATGGCACTCAATGAGCTACTGGGGTATGAGAGAGGACAATTGTGAGTAGCCCTGTGGCTAATGAGACAACTGGACTCAGGATGAAAGGACTTTCAGTTGTTGACATGCTTAGAAGTGAAGGGAAAGTCTGAAGCTGCACAACATGTATTATGGGAACATGGGGTATAAGAAGCATGGGGCAAGGGAAGCTAGACCTAGTAAAACAAGAAATGGAACATATAAACATTGCAATACTTGCGGTGAGCGAGATAAACTGGATAGGAATGGGGCATTTTGACTCAGATAATTACACAGGGTTTCATTCAGGAAATGAAAATCTAAGAACAAATGGCATGGCATTAATAGTGAGGTGAGATGTATTATTATTTTATTTTTTATTTTCTAAATTTCTATACCACTTATCAGTGCCAAAGCACTCCCTGAGTGGTTTACAACATAAAGACAAGTAAAAATAAGACAATTAAAAAGTAACAATTAAAATTATTTTCAAAAACATATGCAAGTTAAAAAAATGAAAACACATAAAAACACATGTAGAAAAAGCAGTCAAAAGACATAATGAAAAGTATGACTCAGGCCTCATCTACATGGGCCAGAATATGTTGGCTTCTCATCAGTTTATTCTGGCCCTAGATCAGGCCCATTGCACCCCTGTTACCTGCCCAAAATGGGAGGAAGTCCTCACATACACACTGGCTTGTCTTTGCAGCTGCTGCCACTGCTGTCCATGTCTCACTCTCCAAAGCCAGGAAGGGGCCCTGCAGCACATGATCAAGGTCTCCTGCATGTGACTGGCCTTGGTCACATGCTGCAGGCCTGCTTCCTGGCTTTAGAGAGTATAACATGGATGGCAGTGGCGGTGGCTGCAGAGACAGGCTGCTGTAGTGGTATGGCCTCCTGCAGTCCTGTGAGGCCTGATCCATTTTTTCCCACATTGAGACGTTTTTTCCTTGGTGTTAAAATAAAATCGTGTAATGGGCTTTACTTTGTCTTTCCCCTGTCTTTGCCCCAGGCATCATGAGGACTGGCCGGGGGTAAAATGGGGCAAAAGCCCTGAGTTGTATGGACTGCAGGGCTTTAAGACGAGGGAAAGATGGGGTAAATTGCCTGTATAGACAAGCCCTGAATGTTATTAATAAGACTTCAGGGAAAACCCATCAATATGACCATAATCCAAGTTTATGTTCCAATTAAAGAGGCAGAAGAAGAAATCGAAAGATTCTATGTTGAAGTCAAGAAGGAAATTGATCACATACCAAAACAGGACTTCTTGTTAATCATAGATAGATTGGAATACAAATGTAGGAAACAGAGCAGAATCAAAGAATGTACGAAAATTTGGCCTAGGATCAAGAAATGAAGCAGGAGAACAACTGATTGGATTTTGTGATGCCAACAGTTTGTTCATGGCAAACACATTCTTCAAGCAACCAAAAAGGCAAAGAGACATTACCTGATGGCCAATATAGAAATCAAATAGATGACTTAATTGGAAGCAGAAGATGGAGAAGCTCCATTCTCTCTGCAAAAAAACAAGACCAGGAGAAGATTGCAGCACAGACCATGAACTGCTAATATAAAAAATTAGAGTAAAGCTAAAGAAGAACACTAAACCAACAATTGTGCTGAAATGCAACCTGAAGAACACCTCTGAAAAATGTAAAGATAATGTAAAAAATAGATTTGCACTATTAAGCCTAATTTACCAGGAGCCAGAAAAATTCTGGACCAAAGTCAGGGATATTGTCAGGAAGAGATGCAAAAAGACAATATCTGCAACCAAAAAGAAAGAGGAACCTCAATGGATGACAGGTGAATCTATCTGTTCAAGCATTTAAGGACAGATGAGAAGGGAAAGGAAAAAGGGACAGAAATAGAGTCAGAACCTTGAATACAACTGTTCAGAGAAGCTGGCTTTTCTTCGTAAACGAAGATTCAGGAAGGACACATCCCGTGCTTTCTGCAAGCGCGCTGATGACTAAAAAGGCCAATCCGAGATAAACAAGTCCGGTTGCAAAAAGCACAGCAGAAGGTCTCCTTGGGGAACTACTATAATAATCAATGAAGATGAATACAAGAGGATAACAAAAAAGGAAGAACAAGAGACATCTTCCACAAGTTCCAAGAAATCTAAGGGAAATTTAGCCAAGCAAATACACCAAATGTCAAGAGTGCTATATGACCAGCAGGGGAACACATTACATGACCAAGTACAAATAAAAAGATGATGGAAGCAATAAACTGAAGAACTATATAAAAGAGAGCAAATGGTGACAGATTCATTGAAGGAAGAATCGTTTGAAGACGGACCTCCAGTTTTAGAAAGTGAAGTGGAAGCTTCAGCCAGAGCACTTGTAAGAAATAAACCACCAGGAATAGATGGCATATGAATAGGGCTGCTTCAAGCTACAGAGACAGAATCTACTCTAGTTCTTACTAAAATATGTCAGTAAATATGGAAAACAAAACAATGGCCCGTAGATTGGAAATGCTCAATATACACCCCAATCCCCAAGAAAGGGGACACAAGGGATTGCAGTAATCACAGGACCATTGCATTATTTTCCCATGCAAGCAAACTGATGCTCAAAATTCTACAACAAAGACTTTTACCTTATATGGAGCAAGAAATGCCAGATGTCCAAGCTGGTTCAGGAAAGGAAGAGGCACTCAGGATCATATTGCAAACATATGCTGTTATAATGGCATGCACCAAATATTTTTAGAAGAAAATCAGCCTTTGCTTCATAGATTATAGCAAAACTTTTGATTGTGTAGATCATGAAAAACTATGGATCATTCTTTTAAAAAATGGGTGTGCCACAACATTTAATTGTCCTGATGTGTACCTGTACTCAGGACAAGAGGCTACCATCAGGACAGAATACAGAGAAACATAAGGGTTTCCAATTGGCAAGGGGGTCAGGCAAAGCTGCCTTTTATCCCCCTAGATGTTTAATTTGTATGCTGAATATATCATAATGTAAAGCAGGATTAGACTCGGAGGAAGGACTACAGATGATTTCATTAACTTTAATGTAGACCATGAAGACATTGAAATAGGAGATTATCAGACGTGCTAAATATGGTGTGATAACTACGCCAGGAGATCGCAAAAGGGCTTCCCTTTCAGGCAATGTCATTCCCATGTCATCATGCTCCCATTCTGCTGCTGTTCCACCAGTGCTGCTTTTTATTGACAGGCTAAGCTGTCAATGGATCCCCATTCTGTTTCTGTAACAGAATGTCCTGCAAATGAAAAGGTGCCCCATTATGCTCCATGATGCCAGCGTCAATGGGAGGTCCGGGTGAGATTTGGACATCAAGGTAAGTGACACACTTTTTTGTACCCTCCTGGGTTGCTTGTAAAGTTTTAAGTGTGTTTAGGTGCTTAGTGTAACTTTTTTTATGTGTATTTTCTTTTTACTGTTTGAATTTCCCATTCTCTCGTTTTCTTGTGAGAGCAGCCAGAATTTCAATCCAGGAAGTGAAAGAATCTCTGTTTGAGCTCCTTTCACTCCTGGGCTGCCCTGCCAAGGGAATGAGGCACGAATAAGGTAGGTGTGAAAATGTTTTATTTCATTACAGGCACAGGAGAGGGGCGGGAGAGGAGATTATGAGACGGGGACACTTGTTTTGTTCCTGTCTGAAAATCTCAATAGTTCAGGGTTTCTCATATCTTGGCTCAGTCATTAAACAGAATGGATACTGTTTATTGATTGGAGGAAGGCTAGGCCTTGGAAGAGCAGCTATGAAGTAACTACACAAGATCCTCAAGTTTCAAGATATAGCACTGAATACTAACATTAGGATGGTCCGTGATATTTCCCATTTCTGTGTATGGTTGTGAAAGCTGGACAGTGAAGAAAGCTGATATGAAGAAAATAAACTCATTTGAAATATGGTGCTGGAGAAGAGTTGTAGAAAAAAGACAAATAAATGGGTCCTAGACCAAACCAAGACTGAATCCTCCCTAGAAGCCAAGATGACTAAACTGACATTGTCATAATGTGAAGTTGAAGGCTTTCACGGCAGGCATCCATAGATTTTCCTTGGTTTTTTTCCAGGCTGTGAGGCCGTGTTCTGGAATAGTTTCTTTCTGATGTTTCGCCTGCATCTGTGGCTGGCATCCTTAGAGAAATCTGAGGATTTCTGAGGATCCTTCTCTGATGATGCCAGCCACAGATGCAGGCGAAACGTCAGAAAGAAAGTATTCCAGAACACGGCCTCATGGCCTGGAAAAAAAAAACCCAAGGAAAATCTATGAGACTGTCATACTTTGGCCATTTTGTGAGAAGACATGACTCACTTAAGAAGACAATAATGCTTGGTAAGTTAGAAGGCAGTAGGAAAAGAGGAAGACCATAATGCAGATGGATAGACTCAAGGAAGCCATGCTCTGAATCTGCAAGACCTGAGCTGGGCTGTTGGAGGTCTCTCATTCATTGGGTCACCATAAGTTGAAGTCAACTTGATGGCAGTTAACAACAAAACAGGTCTTGCACATCACACTGAATTAGGGAATGAGGCAAATAGAGCTAAACTCAGAACTAGGCCTTTGGCAGCCCCAACTTTAAAATATGAATATTAATCATATTTGCCTGAGCATCACCTCCTCAGAGTTAATCACTGGGTTGGAAATATTGCAGAATGCAAAGGCCATGTTTGCTAAAAGTCCTGCCAGGAATTCATTTTGAAACCTTTTTCTGAAAGCAATCCTGAAACGAAGGTAAACACAGCCAGTGTGAATTTGTTTATAAATCCAAACCATTCTGTTTCTAGACCCCCCACCCCACCCCAATATAATTTTCTCTTTGCTGTAGTCATAGCTGACCCTTGCTGCTCCCACTTTCCATTTGACAGCCAAAACATGTTTGGTATCAAACACCCTGCATTCTCACTTGTCAAGAACAATACACTCCTGTATTGCAAATTATTGAATTCACAAGCATAGAACAAGCAGATTTTTAAAAATAATAATCCTTAACCTCCAGCATTTCACAGATGAAAACCAGGACATGTGTGGCCAAGCAACATCCAAGTGTGGTCAAGCTGGAAGAAGTTATTATTGCAGACGAACACACAAGCTATGAGAGGTTGCAGCAGTTTGCTTTTGCCTGAGTCTACAGGGAAGGGCCAGTAACTTCTTATGGGTAACAATATTACTTGTAACTCAGGGCTCTTCCAGATTAATCTAAAGTGTAAGTTCTTCCTATATAGTTCTTGCTATATAGTTTGGGTTTTTGTTTTTTGTTTTTTGTCACCTCTGCATCCACTCATTCTATTCATGCTGGGGGTGGGGGAGGTATTTTGCAGCAGATTCTTGGATATGAACTAGGGCTCTTCTAAAAGCTTTTTAAAAATGGTGATGTTTTTAAAGGTGATTCTATGCCCTGAAGGGCAAATTTTCTCTTCTTTGATTTTTAAATTCTTAGCATTATCAAGTTATAGTACAAAATATAATGTGCCATTTCATTGAAACATGAAAACACTATATTGTAATTTTAAAAATCCAAAGGATAAAATATGGGAACATATTGTTCTGATATGTTTCAAAATTAAAAAGAAACCCACTATAGTAAGGGTGGGCAACTGTGGGAGGCAAGGGGGATTCATTACCCCCACAAGAGACCTTGGAGGGCATCATCCTCCCCATAACAACCCCCTTCAAAAAAATAATAATAAAAAAAATCATTTTTTTGGTACCAAAATGCCCTCAAACACCCTTTTGGGGTGTGGGAGGGCATTTTAACTTTGCTTTTGGGCTCCCCAAACCATTTTAGACCCCTATTTTAACAACAGGTAGTGAGCAGAAGTCACTTCCTGTTTACCTTCTTTCTTTCTTTTTTTAAGGGTCTCCTGTCTCTAAAATGGTCCAGGGCCCAAATGTATAGAAGAAAAGTGCCTCCCGTGCTCCATAAAGTACTGCCATGGTTCAATGCTATGGAAGCCTGGGATTTGTAGTTTGTTGTGGCACCAGAGCTCTCTGACAGAGAAGGCTAATTATTTCACAAAACTACAAATCCCAGAATCCCATAACATTCAGCCCTGGCAGTTAAAGCAGTGTCAAAATAGATTACTTCTGCAGTGCAGATGCAACCAATGTCTCAGGGCTTGTCTATACAAGGGAGGGCTTGGCTGCCTTTGGGCATTCCCCACCATCCCTGGGGTAAATATGAAGCTAAGATGTTGGGGGTATAGGGTCTCTCTGGCTTTTCTTCGCAAACGAAGATTCAGGAAGGACTCATCCCGCGCTTTCTGCAAGCGCGCTGATGACTAAAAAGGCCAATCCGAGATAAACAAGTCCAGTTGCAAAAAGCACAGCAGAAGGTCTCCTTGGGTGATGTTTTTGGGTTGTGATTCTTTCTGCGTTGTCGTTTCTCTTCAAGACTTGTTCGGCGTGAGTTCTCAAATAAGGCTGCAGCATTGTGGATAGTGCGTCTCCATGCCTCCCGATGTGAGGCCAGGGCGGACCACTGTTGGTGATCAATTTGGCCAAGCCTGAGATGTTGTTTCAGGGAGTCTTTGTATTGCTTTTTTGGAGCGCCCCTCTTACGCTGACCCGTGGCGAGTTCACCGTAGAGTAGTATTTTTGGGAGGCGATGGTCCTCCATCCTAGAAACGTACCCTGCCCAGCGCAGCTGTGTTCTCAATACCTCAATGCTGGTGATCCCTGCTTGCTCAAGGACAGCAACATTCATCACATAGTCAGTCCAGTGTATATTTAGGATTGTGCATAGACAGCGCTGATGAAAGTGCTCGAGGAGTTGTAGGTGGTGGCGATAGGTGACCCATGTTTCAGATCCATAAAGGAGGATAGACAGTACGATGGCTCTATACACACTGATTTTTGTGCTTTGCCTCAGGTGTTTATTGCTCCAGACTCTTTTGTGAAGTCTTCCAAATGCACTATATGCCTTTGCTAATCTGTGATCGATCTCTTTGTCAATCTTGGCATCTGAGGAGATGATGCTTCCCAGGTAGGTGAACTGCTGAATGGACTTGAGCACAGATTTGCCGATGGTAATGTGGGGATGGTGGTGTTCGTCCTGTGGTGCAGGCTGGTAAAGAACTTCTGTTTTCTTCAGGTTGACTTCTAGTCCAAACAGCTCTGCAGCTGTTGCAAAGCAGGATGTTAGGCACTGCAGAGCTGCTTCTGTGTGGGCAACAAGGGCAGCATCATCGGCGAAGAGCAGCTCACGGACTAGATAGTTTAGAGTCTTAGTGTGAGCCCTCAGACGGCTTAAGTTAAACAAGCTACCATCAGTACGGTAGCATATATAGATGCCGTCGTCTTCTTCAAGCTCTGCCATAGCCCTTTGGAGCATTGTGCTAAAGAAGATTGTAAATAAAGTTGGTGCAAGAACACAACCTTGCTTCACTCCATTAGTTATTAGAAAGGGCTCTGAAAGAGCATCACCATATCTGACTTGACCACGCTGTCCCTCGTGTAGCAAGATAATCATTTTAAGGAATTTGGGGGGACTGATAAAATGGTGATGCAGTGGTTAAATGCCAGTACTGCAAGCCACAACATTATGAGTTCCATCCCAGAAGGCTCCAAGGTTGACTCAACCTTCCATCCTTCTGTAGGTCGGTAAAATGAGTACCAGCTTGTTGGGGGAAATCAATTTAAAAAAACCAACAATATTGTAAACTGCTTAGGGAATGCTTTGGCACTGATAAGCAGCATATAAATATCAATGCTATTGCTATTGCTATTTTAAAAAAGTACCTGCTTTAATCCAGTCCCACCCGCAAAAAACAGATTGGTCCGTGTGCCCACAGAAGCCGTTCCCAGCAGGCCAGCAGGTTGGCCTTTTTTTTCCGGATCCGGGCAGGTGTCCTACAGCATGTGATCTAGGCTGGTCACATGTTGTGGACTGGCTTACTCACTTCTAGGAGAGCAAGGGAGATGGTGGTGGCAGCAGTAGCTCCTGTGATAGGCTAGCATGCTCCTCTGGTTTCTGGCCTATTTCGTAGAGGTAACAGGGGAGGAACAGGCATGATCCATGGCCAAGATATGCTGGCGGGGAGCTAACGTATCCTGGTTTGTGTAGATGAGACCACGGAGTATCTATATTGTAGGCCTAATTCTCTGTGAATTCCCCAACAAAACATGACTTTGGGAGACTAAAATGTCTCATCATAATGTATATGGGTTAAATATAATCAAATATTAATGGAAAATTTCATGATGAACTATATTATTACGGTGCAGAGAAAAAGAGACAAGTGACATCATAATAAATGTGTGTATGACCTTTACAGAAGTTTCTTCCTTTGCAGTCATTAAATAAACTATCTGAGGCTTGCATCTAATTGAGATCTATTTTAACTCCCTCTGATCTTATCTAAAAACACTAGCTTATGGGTGTGACTATACTGGTAAATACACTATTGGGTTTTGAAAGATAAAAATTCAATCCTACTTTTTCTTTTTGCTCTTTTGCATGTTCTGTTTAAAGACCTTGACCACGAAAAGGGCAGAAATAATTGGCTACAGGGGGTTTGGTCTACAGGGAGCTTTGTCTGTTAGTCCATTAATCTCAGGCCAAGAGAGAGAGAGAAGAGCGGAGATGAGAGGAGAACCAAAAACAATAATATGTTGAGATTTTGCTTTTACAACTGGAAATGATAAGCACTTGAGCCCATTCACACAACCTTGCCACAGAGAAACATGTTTGATTAGACTGAGTATTGGGGCATGTTCTTCATGGAGCTGCCTTTGAAGAAGCACTGGAAACCTCAGAATGCAGCAATAAGTCTGTTCACAGGAAATATGGATATGTGTGGGCACACTGAACTAATCAGAGAACAGTTGTTCTCAGAACCAATGTGTTCTTGAATACATTTCAGGTTGCTTGTTATATTAGCTACCATGGGCACACAGCAAACAGTAGGGCCAGAATCCTGTTGGTGTGTTACTCAAGCATCAGGCAGCTAATTTTGGTTCAAGTTTGTGGGAGTGGAACTGCATATGCAGTGCCATTGTACATGGATTCATATTGTGCATCTGCATTGCATATATGCACTGCACATGGGGGGGGCGTTGCTGAACATGGTTTTTCATTGTATACTGAGCATTTCAACATTTTGAAATGTGTAGAGGCACACCCACATTTGTCTGCACATCCGTGTATAACACTGCAGTTCACTAACAAGATGTGTTGCACAACCAACACATAACTGTGGGGTTGCTTAGATGGTTTCCTAGATGGTGAAAATACTCCTCATTGAATTTGAGGAAATACCTTTTGTCCCAGTAGGATCCACAGGAGAGTGGATTTGTTGGACATGCACAAGGGGTGGGCTTGCCAGCAAGGAAGCAGTGCATTAGTAGTCTGGCCATCCATGTGGTTGCAGGTAAACCAGGAACCCCCAAATACCAAGGTGTGATTCATATATTTCCAAGGGAGGGGCCTTTGGAATTTCCCCCAAACCAAATACTCAGGTGGGAATTATTTCATATAAATATCACCCCAAAACACCATCCAAGTGTGCACAGTTCATCTTCCTCTCGACTTCATGTCAGACTGTGTAGCCATCCTGTCTCCCGGACCTCCTTGCTGCCATTTTACTTTGAAATCTCAGCTCTTCGGGATCGATACAGTTTAACCCTCCATACCCCTACTTTATTTTTCTATCCAAATACTTCCAGCTATCTTTGATAGCCTTGTGTGAGTATCTGAAGCCTGAGTGTGTGGTATGACTGCTGTTGATATTAATTTCCAATAAAGATAATTTAATTGTACCTTTTGGCTTAGAATCTCCTCTATTACATAGGTTAAAAGGTCCCACCATTGCCCACCCTCTTGCATGCCATGCTGAGTTATTTAAATCCCCCAAATTAATATAAGGACATCAGAAGAACACAGATAGCTTCACATACTATCGTTTTTGCCAAAAGACCGTGGAGACAAAACGAGGCTGCTGTGAATTTGCAATAATGTGTAGGAATCAACATTATATCCTTTCATCTAGACAAGCCCTGTGAGAGCATAAAATTACATTCCATTTCTTCACTGTAAGATATCAGCCATTGGTTTTCTATCCTTGCAAGGAAAATGTAGAAGAGCTTTCTTCCTCTAGCTGTGCAATCCATGCCTGTTTTTATTACACCTTAGAGAAAATGCCCCCTCCTCCACTGTCAATTACAAATAATCTTAAAGCAGAAATCTGTCAAAACATTTTGAAGTGAGCATTCATAATTAATTTGGGTGTAGCTTGTCTTATCCCAAAAGCTCAACAGGGATAACAATGTTGTGTTGTTGTTTTTTTTAAAAAAGAATAGTTACAGATAGTTATTCATCTCAAGCATTTTATACTTCTGACCAATTCACAAGTCTGATGCACTAAGTTATCACTGCTGTAAAGAATAAAATGGATCTATGCACAAAAACCATTAGTCTCTTGGCTGTCAAAACGAGTGACTGATTTGTGTTGATAATGTTGCTATAGTTACTGTGAAGTGTAAAATAATAGCCACAATAAATGCTCTCTGAATGTTGTACTAAAGAGTAGTGTGTGTGTGTGTGAGAGAGAGAGGGGGGGGACATCAGGCCTGGTGGACTCACTCTGCTCCTCTGGACTTCCCTAGACAGCCACACCCCCTTTCTTATCACACCATCATTTGGTGGTTGCTTTTGTATGGGTACATCCTGCTCTCCCATTCTAAAAGGTTGGCATACCTCTCCTCAAGCTTAGGACATTTTCAGACACGACTTACAGTGGAAGAATTGAGTGGGAGAGCTTCACTGCTGCAGCACGGCAGGGGACCCATTTCAGACGACACCGTCCCTGCAGCAAAATTGTCTGTGTCACTTCCGTTTAGGATTGGAGCCGGCAGCGCCATATTCCACCAGATTTTATTCACGGAAGTTGTCCGTGAATAAAATCTGGTGGAATACGGCATGGCCAGCTCCAGTCCTAAACAGAAGTGACACGGACGATTTTGCCGCAGGGACAGCGTTGTCCGAAATGGGTCCCCTGCCATGCTGCAGTGGTGAAGCTCTCCCACTCGATTCTTCCACTGTAAGTCATGTCTGAAAATGTCCTTAGTCACTAACAGTTATTAGAAGTCACTTTGTGCTTTATACTAGAATATACAGGTTATTTTTGGCACACCCTTTTGCCTTTGGCTTGTCCCACTATTGGAAGGTGGATCTCATGAAGTCCTCCAAAAGTGAAATTTGGTCCTTTTGGTTGAAAGAAGTTTTCACCACCATGTAACAGGACTAGGTGGGTGGTGCATTCATTTATCCAATCTATTTCCTATGGCCTGAGAGGGACATGGAAACATGGTGGCTGTCCTAGAACATAGGTAAGAAAGATAAGCCCTTGGAACTATTTTTATTTATTTATTAGTTATTTATACCCCACTCTTCAACTGCAAGGCTATCAAAGTGGCTTACAAATTGTTTTAAGCAATAGCAATTTACACATCTACACTGCATTAAGCAGTTTCCAATGTGTGTTAGCTAATTGCCCCCACAAGCCAGGTACTCATTTTACTGACCTATGAAAGGATGGAAGGCTGAGTGAACCTTGGAGCCCTCTGAAATCAAACTTGCAATGTGGTGATTTGCAGTACTGGCATTTAACCACGGCGCCACCAGGGCTCCCTAACAATTAGTATGAAGACCATAGGATGGTCTAAATAAGAGGAGCTCTTGCCTTCTGTGTTCATCTCATCAACAGAATTATATGGTTATAAAAGATACAATTAATATGATTCTCCACATCAAAGGAAAGGGATTTTGAATAAATAACTTGTTCCCTTGCGGGAGAGGGAATGGGAGGGAGGGAAGGGCTATAATGGAAGAAATATTAATATTAGGAGTTACTGGGATAATCGACTTGATAGATATCTGTTAGCATTATCTGTTAGCACTAATGGTTTTGTGTTTAGTTTGGGGTATATTATGTGTGTGTGTGTGTGTGTATATATATATATATATATATATATATATATAAATGTCTGTTAATCCCAAAAATTCAAAGTAAATTTAAATAAAAAATAAAATAGAGTGGTATGGTTGGTATGTTGCACTTCTGGCTCTGGCAGCAATTTCACAGACTCTGGGCTGGAATTGGGCATAGTGCCCATAGGCTCCAGCCTGGTGTTGTCAGTTGGCAGCAAGAAAAACATTGAATTGCCCTTCTTTGAACAATTACAGTAGCCACAGGTTTGTTTTGATTCCAGTTGAAGAGACAGAGCTATATGATGCTCGGTCAAGAGTTCATGAATTAATTGGATTATTCAAGCACACCAGTGCAACACATTTACCAGTGAGTAACTAATGAAGGGCAAATTATGCCATTTTGCTGGCAAAAACCACTCCTTTTGTGTAGGTTGGGGTCGGCTCCATGCAGATCACAAACTAAATGTGGCCACCACTGCTCTGCCATGACAGGACTAGTGGTGCTGGTAGGTGCCATGCTGCTTGTGTCATCATGACAGCCTTCTCCTAGCTCTTCTCTTCTTGATGCTTCAAGAAGAGAAATGGACTTTCCGCCCTGAAGTCTTGCATAATTCAACTATACAGAAGAACTCCTGCACCACATAAACTCACTCCAGTTATTGCTGAATTTTGGTGGCAACTGAAATGAGAGAAAGTTTGACAGGTGCTGGTGAATTTTTATGGGAATGGGAGGAAAATGAAAGGTGGTATACCCCTAGTAGTTTTCAGGGCAGAGGTGAGTGACTGTTGGGGGCTACGGGGCCACATTGTTCCTCCAGGAGACCATGGAGAGCCACTTCCTGCCACTCTTTTGCCGTGCTTTCTTCCCTCAAGCCATTTAAGGCCAAGAAGCTTTATCAACATGCTCCTGAACTCTTTCCAGATGTCATGGTGAATTCTTGAACATCTAGGTATGGATGCAGTTCTGTTCAGTTCACACATATAATCCATGAATGGAAGAAAGACACAAAAAGTACAGAATAACATTTGAATCTCACATTTATAGGCTGGAATCCTGTTGGTGACATGAACAGGGATAATTTCCAATTACACCTGTGTATGTGATTTTAAAGTAATTATGCAAGGATTCAGTATCTCCCTGTGTAATAACTTCCCAATGCAAGCAGCTGACCTGCACCCTGATAGCCAATTAGTGGCCAAGGAGGGAGACACCCTGGCAGCATTTGGCTACATTTCTGCAGCTGGGTGCATAGAGATAACCTTATCTTCCTGGACAGATATTATTTTGACTAGTTGGTCCTGGAGGCACACAGCAGCATTGATAGGTCAGTTGTGCATGTGAGTGGGGAAATGGGCAGAAAGGAGGCAGAGGTACATTTGTTTATTCTCCGCCAAGCCTATATAGATTCATAGTCAGGAGATTATCAGATGCAGCAAATACGGCATCGTGATGATGGCACGAGACCACAAAAGGGCTCCCCTACTGCAGGACGTCATGCTCCAGTGTTCTGGAAGCATTCTGCTGCTGTTAAGAAGGCAATCTTTTGTATTGGCAAGCAGAAGCCACCAATTCATATCCCATGGCATTTATTTTGTGGTACTGCTTGTGTGTCAAACTGCATCCCATTTTGCTGGCGTGATTCCAGCATCAATGGATAGTCCCTGCCAGAACACTTCCGGGTGAGAACATGAAAACTAGTTATGGGACACTCTTTTTATGAAACACCCCATTTTGCTTGCATGTTTTGAAGTGTGTTTCAGTGCTTATGTGTTCATTTTGTTTGTTAATTTAGGTGTTTTTAGACTTTTAAGCACACTTGTGTCTTCTCACGAGAACTGCCAAAATTTTGCCCATGCAAAAATGCAGAAGTAAGCAGCGCAAGCAGTCATGTTGCAATAATTCAGGGGTGTCTCTGTCTTGTGTTTATGGCAACATGTGATAAGAAGTGCTATTATGCCAGGATACTTGTGCTGTAAAATATAGTGCCAAAAATAATGTTTTTAGACGCTCATCTGATAATCTCCCCAGTCTCCCATTTTTACAAAAGGAAAGGAAAGCAAAATGAAAGAATTAAAAAAAATATAAACTGTTATGGCTTTAGAATTTTCCATCAAGCTCCAATTTTCTGTTGTTGCTGTTGTTGTATTCTTTCAAATCATTTCTGGCTTATGGTGGCCCTAAGGCAAACCCACCATGGAATTTTCTTGGCAAGATTTATTGAGAGGAGCTTTGCCATTGCCTTCCTTTGAGGTTGAGAGGTTGTGACTTGCTCAACATCATTCACTGGATTTCCATGGCTGATTTGAACCCTGGTTTCCAGAGTCCTAGGGCTCATCTGCACAAGCCAGGATATGCTGGCTCCCTTCTGGTATATTGTGGCTGTGGATCAGGCCCATTGTTTCCCTGTTCCTTCCCAGAATGGGAAGAAGTCCTGATGGGCATGCTGGCCCATCGCTGCAGAGACTGCCATTTCCATTGCTGGCTCAGAAGGCAGGAAAGGGCCCCACAATATGTCGCCAAGGCCCTCTGCAGGTGACCAGCCCTGGCCACATGCTGCGGGACTCCTTCCTGCCTTCCGGGAGAGCAAGACAGACCAGCAGCTTCAGCAAGGGCTGGCCTACTGGGATGGGCTCCTGAAGTTTCACAGGGCCCAATCTGCTTCCTCCCAGTGGAAATTGATTTAAACAGGTATTATCTTATAACATTGTATTGGGCTCTCCCCACCTTCCTCCCGTCTCAGCCCTGTATGTGCCCTGGGGATGGTGAAGAATGCCTGGGAGCAGAATGAGGCAATTGGCCTGTGTTGTATGGAATGCAGAGCTCTGAGATGGGGGTATATTGCCCATCTAGACAAGCCCCTTGTCCTTGCTGCCTTGAATCACATTTTGGGGGGAAAGGCAGGATAGAAATTCAATAAATAAATAAAATAAATAAATAGTCCATCACACAAACCACTACACCACACTGGCTCGCTCATGCTCTAATATCACTCCTTAACTGATCATTAATAACCTTGGACATTAGTCTTGTAAAGACCACTTTTGATGATCCAGCAGCATTTCTAACAGTACATTTCCTTTATTCTTTTCTCTTTCCATCGCCTCTTCCTTCCTCCTTCTCCTATTGTTCATTTGATAGCAAATGCCTAATCTGCTTTGCAGCTCTGTTCTTTCCTCTCTCTCTCAAAGGGAGCTACTGTATTATTTTGCACCTCAGGGAAAGTCAGCCTTGCCTCCCAGGAAACCTGCCAGAGTGTGCATCAATCAGGTGGCATGATAGGTAGTTTAACATTCATGACCAAGCACCAGGCTATTGTTAGAACAGGCTCCTGGGATGATTTCAATAGCATCCCCTTTATATATCGAAAAAGCATTTAAAATTGGAGGCATGCCAATATCCGCTGTTTGACCAGTAGGCTCTATGAAGTTAGCAGAAGGCGTGATTCCCTCCTAACACTTTCTCCAGCTCTTCCACTTTCTTACATGTCCCTCCCCTTACTTTTGCTGTGCTTGCAAAACCAGAAATAGCATGCATATTAAAAAAAAAACAAACCTACTAGCACACATTTTTTCAAGCAAGATGCAGGGGGGATCTTAAATAGGTCAGTGAATTGATATGATATGGCAACTCCTCTGTTGCTACATCTCATACAGAACATTTAGCTAGAGTTAATATCACTAAGTGGCAACATTGACGTAAGTAGGCTTTGATGGACCAATCTGTACATGACAGCTGAGATGCCCCAACATGTGCCGTTTGGATGGATGATGGACAGTGACAACCAGCTTGCATACAACTTCCCTAAGATACAAGAGAATCAGAGGATAAATACAGATGGCTGTCAAGCTTGTGGTAACTTAATGGCACAGCATGGCTACTCTGTGTTTAATTGGCCATCTGAAAGCAGGGATGGAAATTAAAGGGACAATGGACTGAATGTGAACTGGGGGATTTCCCTGTGGCCCTTGAACCTCAGACCCCTTCAATTCCCACAATCTACCTTTTTAAAAGCAAACTCTCCCATGCAATGCTCAGCCGATTTTGGGAGAGGAGTACAGTTTAGACACAGACTGTTTATAAACAAAGAAAGCTACGTTAAACCAGGTGAGACTGTTCATTTGGCTAAGTATGTCCTAGGCTGCTGCCACACTGCAGAAATAATGCAGTTTGACACCACTTTAACTGTTATGGCTCAATGCTATGGAATTCTGGGATTTGTAGTTTTGTGAGACATTTAGCCTTCTCTGTCAGAGAGCTCTGGTGCCACAACAAATTACAGGTCTCAGGATTCCATAGGATGGAGCCATCATACTTAAGGCAGTGTCAAACTGCAGACTCCCTAACCGAGCTGACACAGCTGGTCTCAGAGCTGCTGTTGGAGTCACCCAGACTTTTAGTTTTGGGTGACTTCAACATTCCACTCGAGACCAGCTTGACAAATCTGACTGGTGCGGCTCGGGAGTTCATGGAAACCATGACAAACATGGGCCTACCCCAAATGGTCGTCGGGCCCACACATTGTGCGGGTCATACCCTCGATGCGGTCTTTAGTACGGAGCGGGAATATCCGTGGGCGGAGGTTATAAAAAACACCGCATTGTCATGGACGGATCATTTCCTGGTCAAGACTGAACTAAGAGTCTCTTCCCGCCCCACCGGGGGTGGTGGACCCATTACAATGGTCCGCCCTCGAAGGCTAATGGAACCAAGAGGATTCCAGAAAGCCTTGGAGGGTTTAATGGTTGGTAACGCCGGTGACCCTGTCGAAGCTTTGGTTAACACCTGGAACACCGACCTTACCAAGGCTATTGACACGATCGCTCCCAAGCGTCCTTTCCAATGCGCTCCAAACTGTAAGCCATGGTATACAACAGAGCTTAGGAAAATGAAGCGGGTTGGACAACGACTAGAGCGCAACTGGCAGAAAACTCGACTCTTATCCAACAGGACTCGTCATAGGAACTTTCTTTGGTCCTATCGAGAGGCAATACGTGCAGCGCAGAGATCCTTCTCCTCTGCACGTATTGCGTCTGCAGAGTCCTATCCAGCAGAGCTGTTTCGGGTGGTAAGGGAGTTGACGCAGGTTATTCCTGCGCAGAACCGGTTGCTTAACCCAACGACAGCCTGCTGTGACGCGTTTAACAATTTCTTTGCAGATAAAATCTCTCGGATAAGAGCCAACTTAGATGCCAGTAATTTGACAGAAACAATTGACGAGGTGTCCAGCAACTCCGTTGATGTAAGTTTACTGGATGAATTTCAATCCATGAGTACCGAGGACGTGGACAAGCTACTTGGTAGGGTGAAGAAGACGACCTGCCCGTTCGATCCTTGCCCTTCATGGCTGGCCATCCAGGGGGGGACTGCCTTGATGGTGTTCCTTAAGGACATCATCAATGCATCCCTCAGAGAAGGGTGTGTTCCATCTTGTTTAAAGGAAGCAGCCACTAGGCCGCTCCTGAAAAAATCTTCCCTTGACCCACTGGACATGAACAACTATAGGCCGGTTTCTATGTTACCATTCTTGAGCAAAGTGATCGAGAGGGCAGTTGCGCTTCAACTCCAAGTGGTCTTGGATGAAACCGATTATCTAGACCCATTTCAAACTGGCTTTAGGATGGTATTTGGAGTTGAGACTGCCATGGTTGCCTTAACTGACCACCTGCGTCTAAGCATTGACAGGGATAGTGTGACCCTGTTGGTGCTTTTGGACATCTCAGCGGCTTTCGATACGATAGATCATAGCATCCTCTTGGATCGCCTGAAAGGGTTAGGAATTGGAGGCACTGCGCTCCAGTGGTTCCGGTCCTTCCTCTCGGGCAGGTCCCAGAGGGTGTTGCTCGGGGACAGTTGCTCCAGCAGAAAGGAGCTTACTTGTGGTGTTCCGCAGGGCGCCATCCTGTCCCCGATGCTGTTTAACATCTATATGAAGCCGCTGGGTGAGATTATTCGGAGTTTTGGGGCTGGGTGTTATCAGTACGCTGATGACACCCAGATCTATTTCTCCTTGTCCCGATCATCGGCCTCGAATTCCGATGGTGTCTCTCCTCTTAATGACTGTCTTAAAGCAGTAATGGGCTGGATGAGGAAAAACAGATTGAGATTAAATCCAGACAAAACGGAGGTGCTCACGGTAGTGGCTCCGAAACCAGGAGTTGGGTTGCAACCTCCAGTGCTGGATGGGGTCACGCTCTCCGTTAAGGACTGTGTTCGCAGTCTGGGGGTGCTCCTTGATTCATCGCTTCAGATGACGAGTCAGGTGAATGCAACAGTCAGGAGCGCCTGTTATCAGCTTCGGCTGATACGCCAGCTGCGCCCTTTCCTGGAAGTAAAGGACCTCGAGACTGTGGTGCACGCGCTGGTAACCTCTCGTCTAGATTTCTGCAATGCGCTCTACATGGGGCTGCCCTCATGCTTGGTCCAGAAACTTCAGTTGGTACAAAATATGGCAGCCAGAGTGGTCTCGGGAACATCTCGGAGAGACCATATAACTCCAGTGTTAAGATCTCTCCACTGGCTGCCTATCAGTTTCCGGGCCCAGTATAAGGTGTTGGTTATTACCTTTAAAGCCCTAAATGGCTTTGGTCCAACTTATCTCCGGAACTGCCTCCTCCCATACAATCCTCCCCACGCACTCCGGTCCTCTGGGAGGAATATGCTTCAGCCACAAAAATCTAGGCTATCTGCAACCTCCGAGAGGGCCTTTTCGGTAATCGCCCCCAAATTGTGGAATGACCTGCCGAATGAGATCCGTCAGATAACAACCCTGAGTAGCTTTAAAAAAGCACTAAAGACGGGTCTCTTTCGGCAGGCCTTTCCTAATTAGATCCCGGCCTCAGGGGATCCTGGCTTCTTTTAGTTCGCTGGCCATTTATAGTATTTTATTCTATTTATTGTTTTTAATTGTGATTTTAGATCAGTTGGTTTTAATGTATAATTGTTTAATATTTTTTTATGGCGGAGGGTGGGGTGGGGGGTGTTTGGGGATTTTATCTGTATTGTATTTTAATTTTTGTAAGCCGCCCCAATTGTTTTAACAGAGGGGCGGGGTATAAATAAATAAATATTATTATTATTATTATTATTATTATTATTATTATTATTTCTGCAGTGTGGCAGCAACCCTAGTCTGACTGGCAGTAGCTTTCTAGAATTCCAGGCTGGGCTGTTAATTAGTTCCCTTTTTTTGAGAGCAGATAGCCAGAGATTGAAGCTGGGACCTTCTGAGAGACGGTAAAGACCTTCCTTCTGAGGAAGGCACTCAGCAGCCAAGATTTTCCATAGGGATTACCTAGCATAAATCTCTGTATGTGGAGTTACTGATTGATTGTGCTATGGGACCATTGTGTTAGTTTGCAAAGTTGCACAACTGAATGAACAACTGAATCCACATGTGCAGGCAGATGTGCATACTGAGCTGTATAAATGTGTGCACTTGCATGCACAATGGTACTCCATGTGCAACTCTAACTTGCAACCTTGAACTGAATGCAGACATTCCACATTGGACAAAAATGTCCAGCTGCTTTGGTATGGGAACTTATGCACACGTAAGAAACCAGGAGGATTCCAGCCACCACATAGTTCTAATTTGCTGCTTTCATTGCTTTCTCTGTTTCTCCCACCAATATTTTAAATATTTTGTTGGTTGTTGCACTTCTGCCTTCTGCTCTTGTTTTCATATTTTATGTTCTTCATCATGTTGTAAATTGGATGGATGCTAACTTGTGGGCTTCATCTATAGAAGCCTGGATGTGCTGGCTCTCCAATGGCATATCCTGGTTGCAGATCAGGTCTGTTCCTTCCCTGTTCCCTCCATGAAATAGGAGGAAGTCCTGATAGACATACTGGCCCATCACTGCAGCCATTGCTGCTGTCTGAGCCCTGTATCTGCCCTAGGGGTGGTGGGGACTGCCGGGGGACAGAACAGGGCAAAAGCCCTGCATCCTCATGATTGCAGGATGCTAAAACAGGGGCAAGACTTGGTAAATTGTCCATGTAGACAAGCCCCTTGTCACCAGTTTGGGCAGAATTAAAAGAAGATGAAGCAAATGCAGGGAGGCTAAGGCAACCCATGGCTACTAAAACAGACTTGGGCTTGTCTAGATGAGAAGATATAATGCTGATTGTTGCACATTAATACAAATTCACAGTAGTGTTCATTTGTCTCCATGGTTTTTTGGCAAAATTGCTGGTATGCAAAGCTATCTGTTTTTGATGTTCACATGGAGCTGTTACCCTATATGCTTGGGACTCTTGAAGACCCTCAAAATATCAACATTAATTTGGGGGATTTATGTACTCAGCTTGGCAATGCGAAAGGGGGGCAACAGAGCAGGGCCTTTTGACCTATGTTTACTGGTACTAAGGAGGAGACATTAAGCTAGATAGTACAATAAATTATCTATATTTGGAAAAATAGTAACAACATTCATGCACACATTCAGGCTTCAAGCATTCACACAAGACTAGGAAATAAAGTGGGAAATATTGGGACAGAGGAATAGCGAAAGGAGTTATTGTGGGTGATATGACACCTTTCCTGTAGAGTTGAGATCATGAAAGAAACCAGCAGAATGGGGTTCCCAATCAGGAATGACTACCCAGTTTGATGTGGAGTTGAGAGGAAGAGGAAGTGTGAGCTTGGCTACAAAGATGGACATAGTGTCCATGGGAAGGAGATCTGTGCATACTTGAGTGGAATTTTCGAGGGTTTTTTATAGTCAATAATTGCCTTCTGGGGGCGGGACTTAGAGTGAAAGACAATGTTTTGTGATGTTGCTCAGTGAGTGACAAAGGGCATTCTGGATGTGTTAACGGTGTCTTAATATGTGGATACTTTGCGATTGAAAGGAAGGAAGCAACTTCCTTTGTTTGATAAGGGTAAACTAATGAGGATCACTTACAGGTTTGAATTTGCCAATCTTAGTAAATAGGATTAGCCAGGTGTGCGTGCCTTCAGTTGCCCTGCAAATTAACATTTCTTTAGAATTTAAATGGCTTCTCTTCAAGTGCATATCTGACTGAGTCTGAACACTAGTCTTTGCAATTTGTTGGAATTTTCCTGTTTTAATGGCCACACTGTGTAGAAGACTCATTTGACCTAATTATTAAATACAGTCATCCCTTCACATTCACGGGGGTTAGGGGCAGACAATCCTCATGAATGTGAAAAAATGGCGAATAAGAAATGAGCCTGCGGGCGAGCAGCTTTCCACCCCGCCTTCCCAAGGCAATGATGGGCTTCGTGAGAAGCCCTTCGCTACCTTGAGAAGGGACTGGGGTGGAGTGTGGGTGGGAAGAAGGCTTTCCACCCTGCTTTCCCAAGGCAGCAACGGGCTTTGTGAGAAGCCCTTTGCTGCCTTGGGAAGGGATGGAGTGGAGAGTGGGGGGGGGCAGGTGGCTTCCTGCGAATAATCAAAACCGTGAATGTGAAAGTTGCGAATGTGGAGGGGCAACTGTATTGTCAATAATTAATATAGATATGGGGTTGGGGGTATCAGGGCAGGTGACAGAGCCATGCCTGTGAATTGACATGGTGGCCAAGAGTGAATCGCTCACATTATTATTCTTAACATGTTGCTGCCACTGCACAGTATTTTATTTTTTTTTTGGTACTGTAGATCTAAGGTGTACAAGTGCGACCTTCCATTTAAAAAGCTGTTTGGTCGCCTCAACACAGTGAAAAAGCATACAAGCGCTACCGTGAAACTCCAATTTGGCTCTTCTACCACTTTTGTGGCTGGCAAGCTCTTCCCCATGCACATCCAACCAATTGGTTTCTACTTCCACTCTTATCTGAGAACATGCAGCACTGGGATTCAGTTGTCCTAATGGGTGGGAATGTACATTTCCCCCATATTTTTTAAAAAAAAAAACTTGGGGAAAAGCCACAAAGGCTTTTCCCATGTAGGTTTTTGAGGTTTTGCCCCCTCTTCAGCAAATCACCATGGGATTTCGTTGGGGCAAAAGGTATTCTCCACGAATTCTGTGAGGAGTTTTTTCACTGTCTAGACAACCCTAAGGCAATCAGTAGGAAAACATGACTGTGAAATGAGCATATGCAAAAATGAGGCAAAACAGTAGAACATAGCATTTTTCCTGACAAGCCTTTTCTATTCTGCCCCAAAACAGACTATTTGGAGATTGGTAGACAATTCCTCTCCTCTTTGCCAAAATTTGCTGGTGTCTTTCATTTCAGTGGTGTGATGAATCTACTCTGGATTTGGGCCTGAACGTTAAAGGAGCTAAGTTGCTGAATCCTATTGCCAAAACTGATTCAGCATCTGGGAAAACTCTTTGAAAGGTCTCACTAAATCCCAGAAAAGATACTCCACCCTGGGGACACTTGCCATTGGTTTTTAGTTTAGTTTTATTTAAATCCTGGCTCACATGACTATATGTAAGTATTACAGGAATCCTTTAACTCATTTTGTAGTGGGATGCTTAAATGTTATTTTGTAATTTAGTAAGAACTGCAGGAGAAAAGAAGCTTATTTTCTAATGAAAAAGCAGAAGTCCATGCTTGCCTCCATAGGACATGGGACATTGAGAAGTGTGCTTAATTGGATCCGTGTCAACCTATGCGACAATGTTAAGCTCTAAAAAACAGCCACATGTCAAAACACGCCCACTATGACTTAAATTTTGTGCATACATGTCAAAAAGCTTGTCAAAAATGTGATATGCAAGGGAACTCAGTGCAAGCTAGAGCTATTGGAAACATACATAACAATCTTATTCCTGTTGTTTATTTTAAAACCTGCAGTACACCATGATAATAGCATAATGCCTTCATGCCAATTCCCAAACTAATGAAGCTGACTTATCATTACACCATTAGTCCATCAAGTTCACAGCTGCCTTCTCTGACTGGTAACAGTTCTCTAAGATTTTTTTCTTTTTTTAAAAAAACACATCAGTGAACATGCTGTCTAGGGGATTCCGGGTGCTATAGTCTATAAAAGTAGTGTTTCTAAATTCTGCTTTTAACTAGAGGCAAGAAAAAGACTTTCTACATGCATAAACCTGTGGCTTATTCCACACAAATGTACACTGGGAGCTTTTCAGAGCTAGAATCATAACCACTCCTTTGTTTATAAATGCTTTTTATACCATTTCCCACACTTAATAGGGGCCCACAAAACCAGTTTACAAAATAAAATGAGAACCTACCAAATGGCAAAAATAAATCAAAAACTGAAATGTAAAAGACATTTAAAATCTTCAGCCATATATTAAAGAACATGAAAAGCCAGGTGAAATAAAAATGATTGTAGCACCGGGCTACACACAGCAACAGATGGGAATTGTGTCTCCTTCTTTGGGAGGAAAATCCATAATTAGGATGCTGCCACAGAAAAGACTCTTGCATCTCCACCAACCAAAACCCTTTGAATGGGGTATATAACAGGGCCCATTTCTTAACCTTAAGCCACCTAAGGCTTTGTAGGTACGAGACCAGGACCTTGTTACTCTGTATGAAAGAGGGGGAGGATGAATTCTTCCACACTCCAGTTTTAAACCATAAACTGCAGCTGGGTTTGAGATTCCACATCAGTCTTGTGTACTATAAATCTTCACCCATGCATTACATGCTGCTGAATTGTGCAACCAATGGTGAATCTGCCCTTGTGCCATTGTGAAGTAGGAAGACACAATGGCTGTTTCTGCAGTCCCAGTGAATAAAACAGTACACTAAAGCACTGAAAGAGGATTACACACCATCAATGAAGGCACAACAGCATGGCTGGAATCCTGTTGGTTGTTCTCAACTAGAGTGGACCCATGGAATCACTTCTTGACTAGCAACTTAACAGATAGACAAATCGAATGGATTTAATGTCTCCTCTTTAGCAGGAGTAAAATTAGGATTTAGACTCATGTGGAAGTCCCTTATGCAATCCTGAACTGAACACATCCATTGCACAATGGCTAACAATAAATAAATAAACTACACATGTCAGGAAAATTGCACAGGTGTATGATACCAACAGGATTCTGGCCTTGGAATTCCAAAGCAGCTAGCTTCCAGAGCAGCAGTGGGTAGATACAGCATGGGTGGGGGCACTTCTCATCCCCATACCTTCCTCATTGTGCCACATTGATGCATGTTGGGCAACCTCGGAGTGATTAAAAAAAGTCACATTTTGTGTTATTTTCTCCAAGTTTCACTTCCAGGGTGTTTGGGATTTCCTGGGGAGTAGAGAAAGCCAAAGTATGAAAATGTGGTATATTTTCACAGTGGTTTAAGGAATTTGGGATTAATTTTTCAACTTTAAAAAAGGTTGGAGGGGCCAAGGGTTCTGAGATGTCTGGATGACCTGGAGGCCACAGAAAGGGTCAGGGTCACATGCAGCCCACAGGCCAATAATTTCCCCACCCCTGTTCTAGAGGAATGGGTAGGAAGCAAACAGCCTTCCAGATTCTGTTGGACTGGAAATCCATGTAAGGCTAGTCAGTGTTGAAGAATACTGAAAGTTGCAGTCCAAAATCATCGGGAGGTCTGTGTGATTCCCACCACTGTGCTAGAGATTGCTGCTGTGACTTGCAATTCCCTATTAGCCTTAATAGAGGCCAGCATGGTATAATGGTTTGAACATTGGACTACGACTCTGGAGACTAGGGTTTGAGTCCCCACTTGGACATGGAAACCCACTGGGTGACCTTGGGCAAGTTACATTCTTTTAGCCTCAGAGGAAGCCAATGGCAAACCCCCTCTGAACAAATCTTGCCAAGAAACTCCTGTTATAGGTTCACCTTAGGGTCACCATAAGTTGGAAACAACTTGAAGGCACACAACAACAACAACAACAACAACAGTTAGACTTAATATCCAGGCCTCCCTGCCTTGAGCATGGCCATCAAAGATTTTTTAGTTCATACAGCCAAGGAGATATCACCTAAGCATGGGTATCAACCTTTTCAGATTCTAAGCTTTTTCAGATTTCTCTGCAGCATTCCTATTCACCTCTGTTAAGCAGGACAGGAGGATCATTCTTTTAGGATGCACAGACAATGCTTTGCTCTCTGTAGGGAAGTGTAAGTAACTGGGTCAAGATCCTATTGTGCAAACTGAGGACTTTATCAGACAAGTGTTTTAAAACACTGGAATAACATGAAGAAGGAAGGTGGAAACATCGTGGTATAATAACTGGAATTATCAAACAACCAGCACTTACGTTTTAAGAATGGGATTAATAGTCCTGCTACAGTAGCATTTGTCTTTTCATTCCCTTCTAATTCCACTGTATTAATTCTCTCTACTGGACCTGCATGCGCCTTTAAGACAAATGTCCACTTACTTCCTTGTTAGCCAGGGTGCAAGCTCTCTGGAGAAGACACAAGTTCATGTAAAAGCACCAAAACCAATCAAAATAAAAAACAAAACAAAATGTACAGATAAGTCCTAGAACAAACATAAAATCTTGCCAGCAATATGGGACAGTGCATAAAACGAACATCCTGTTGATCTTTTTTGTGTTCTCACCTGGAGGATTTCTCCCTGCTAACAGGGACTGGGGAAAGAGGACTACCCATTTATGTTGTAATCTTGTGATTACAGCAGGAAATGGTTTCAGATGCTTTTAATATCACCAAAAAAAAACCAAAAACCAGTATTAAGGATCTATTGATGGCTTATCCTGTCAATAAAAAGTAACAACTTATTTGAGCCTGGCATATATGCTTTCCATGGAGGAGGATGTGGACGTCTGATAATTTAATCCAGTAATGATATTATCACATCATTATGATGTGATTTTGTTTGATAAAGCCTGAATGTTTCTCCTGCCCCTCCGTTAGGACTACTGGTGTTAATTGCTGTTGAGTGGACTTTGATTTATGTTGACTCTATGAATGAGTCACCCTGTTATCAACAGCCCTGCTCAGATCTGGCAAGCTTGACTGAGTCTATCAGCCTGTAATGTGGTTTATCTTTTCTTATGGCCTACCACATTACCAAGCATTATTGTCTTTTCCAATGAGTCATGTCTTCTGATGATACGTCCAAAGAACGGCAATCTCAGTTTAGTCATTTTGGCTTCTAGGGAGAGTTTAGTCTTGATTTCCCCTTGAACCCATTTATTTGTATTTTTTGCAGTCCATGGCATCCACAGAACTCTCCTCCAGTACCACATTTCAAATGAGTTGATCCTCTTCCTATCAGCTTTGGTAACTGTCCAGCTTTCAGGCAGCCCTATCCAGAATAAAAAGATGGGGAGGAAGGAAGAAAGAAAAAGGTGGAGAAAGATGGAAGGATTCTTGTGGTTAATGTGTGGCTAGCAGATTTACTTCAGCACGTGTTATAAGGGATAACAATCAACTCTCTCTGATTGAAATAGTAGGTATTTATATACAGTTACATAGTTGTGGGGCTGGAATCCTTTCCAAAGCAAAAGATACTAAATTGATCCTGAGATGAAATCACCACGTCACTCTCTATCTCATCAATCAGGAATCCTGATTCCCAGATAATGATTGGAGTCTTGTTGGTGTGATACACATGTCTAACTTCCCCTATAGGAGTGGTTGGATATTTTTGTCTGATGTGCAACATCTACATTCAGTTCAAGGTTGAGGAGGTGGAGCTGAGCATATGGCACAATTGTGTGTACATATACATGGCATATGGAAATGTGCATGCAGACATAGGCACAAACACATCAGTCGTACATTGGGTGAGCATTCAGTTGCACAACATCGCCATTCAGTACAAGGGTGGCATAGCACAATTTCCACAGAGGTTTACCTTATACAGCACCAATGTAGAATGTAGTAACATGTGGGCTAGACAATGCAACTGTTAGATGGATTTGTAATTAGTTGACCAACTAAACCCAAAGGGGAGTCACCAACAGCTCCTCTTCATCCTGGAGAGAAGTGACTAGCGGGGTACCACAGGGTTTTGTCCTGGACTCATTGCTGTTCAACATCTTTATCAATGATTTGGATGATGGAATAAAGGGCATGCTTATCAAATTTGCAGATGACACCAAACTAGGAGGGATAGCTAATATCCCAGAGGATAGATTCAGAATTCAAAAGGACTTTAACAGATTAGAAAGCTGGGCAAAAACTAACAAAATGAATTTCAACAGGGAGAAATGTAAAGTATTACATATAGGCAGGGGAAAAAAAATGAAATGCACAGATATACAATGGGTGACACCCGGCTTGATAGCAGTGCATGCGAAAGGGATCTAGAAGTCTTAGTCAACCACAAGCTGAACATGAGTCAGCAATATGATGCAGCAGTTAAAAAAGCCAATGCAATTCTAGGCTGCATTAATAGGAGTATAGTGTCTAGATTGAGGGAAGTACCGTAATACTGCCTCTCTATTCTGCTTTTGTCAGACCTCACCTGGAATACTGTGTCCAGTTCTGGGCACCACAATTCAAGAAGGATTTTGACAAGCTGGAAACATGTCCAGAGGAGGGTGACCAAAATGGTGAAAGGTCTGAAAGCCATGCCCTGTGAGGAGCAGCTTAGGGAGCTGGGTATGTTTAGCCTGGAGAAGAGAAGGTTAAGACCTGTCATGATAATGATGTTTAAATATCTGAAGGGGTGTCATTTGTGAATGGAGCAAGCTTGTTTTCTCCTGCTCCAGAGACTAGGCCATGT
Source organism: Gambelia wislizenii (assembly GCA_030847615.1). Classification (NCBI taxonomy): domain Eukaryota; kingdom Metazoa; phylum Chordata; class Lepidosauria; order Squamata; family Crotaphytidae; genus Gambelia; species Gambelia wislizenii. Next base: position 428,859,620 of record JAUMIR010000002.1, on the reverse strand, counting down.
AGCAATGGATTCAAACTATAGAAAAAGAGATTTCACCTAAACATTAGGAAGAACTTCCTGAGAGTTAAGAGCTGTTTGACAGTGGAACATGCTGCCTTGGGGTGTAGTGGAGTCTCCTTCTTTGGAGTTTTTTTTTTTAATATATATTTTTTTTATTCAAGTTACAGTCATGTACATTCACATAATTTGTATAGTTACCAAACTAGTTGCTTCCCACTGTAACTTCATTTATACAGTCAGATAAAAAAGAATAAAGATAAAATAAAATAATATAAAATAATACAAAAAATCCAGTCAACTTCCTTGTTGGCTTTTCTTATTGCTACGCCGTTCTCTTACTCCTTTCTGCCCAAGCGAATACCCTTAAATTGTTATTTTTGGAGATAATTTTTTTCCCCTTTCCTCTTCCCCTTCCCCCCCCCCTTACTTTTCCCTTTTCTTTTCTTTTTTTCCCCGGCATTTTTATTTTCTATTCTGAACCATGTAAAAAAGAAGAAAGAGAAAAAACAACAAAAACCAAAAAGAAACAAAAAAACAAAACAAAATACCTTTTATATATAAAAGGGAGAACATCCAAAATTCTTCTATTACTATTTTTATCCAATCACAACCACTTTTTTAAAAAATTGGCCCCTGACCCCATGCAGTTGCCCATCCCTACTGTAACAGATTATCACTGACTTGCCTATCATGAGGTTTTTAAAGAGAGGCTAGATGTCCATCTCTTGGGTATGCTTTGATTGTGTGTTCCTGCATGGCAGGGGTTGGACTGGATGGCCCTTGTGGTCTCTTCCAACTCTGTGATTCTCTGATCCTATGAGTTCTACAAAAAGATGAAACTGAAAATGAAGGGCACATTTATTTATTTTGTAAGCAATCAGTGCTCAAGTCCGTTAAGCAGTTCACCTACCTGGGAAGCATCATCTCCTCAGATGCCAAGATTGACAAAGAGATCGATCACAGATTAGCAAAGGCATATAGTGCATTTGGAAGACTTCACAAAAGAGTCTGGAGCAATAAACACCTGAGGCAAAGCACAAAAATCAGTGTGTATAGAGCCATCGTACTGTCTATCCTCCTTTATGGATCTGAAACATGGGTCACCTATCGCCACCACCTACAACTCCTCAAGCGCTTTCATCAGCACTGTCTACGCACAATCCTAAATATACACTGGACTGACTATGTGACAAATGTTGCTGTCCTTGAGCAAGCAGGGATCACCAGCACTGAGGCCATGATATTGAGAACACAGCTGCGCTGGGCAGGGCACGTTTCTAGGATGGAGGACCATCGCCTCCCCAAAATACTACTCTACGGTGAACTCACCACGGGTCAGCGTAAGAGGGGTGCTCCAAAAAAGCGATACAAAGACTCCCTGAAACAACATCTCAGGCTCGGCCAAATTGATCACCAACAGTGGTCCGCCCTGGCCTCACATCGGGAGGCATGGAGACGCACTATCCACAATGCTGCAGCCTTATTTGAGAACTCACGCCGAACAAGTCTTGAAGAGAAACGACAACGCAGAAAGAATCACAACCCAAAAACATCACCCAAGGAGACCTTCTGCTGTGCTTTTTGCAACCAGACTTGTTTATCTCGGATTGGCCTTTTTAGTCATCAGCGCGCTTGCAGAAAGCGCGGGATGAGTCCTTCCTGAATCTTCGTTTGTGAAGAAAAGCCAGGGAAAAAAAAAAGCAATGTGTGATGTTTTTCTTCATCACATTTTTAGTTGTATCTCAGACGCCTTTCAAAATACACCAACAGCCACATACCTTGAGGGCCTGGTAATATGCAAATTTATTAAAATGAAAAAATTAAAATCTAGATCATTAATCAACTAAAAAAACGGTGGCATCTGTGGACAGGCCTAACAAATTGCACTGGGGGGGGGACTTACAGAGTTGCTACTGAATTATTTAATCGAATCCTATTGACCAACAACATGTCTTATTAATTTCCTAATAATGTGTAAAGGGCAATCCATAGCAATTAAACACAAAGGAAGCAATCTGGGAAGCTTTGTGCCTGTGCATCCTCCAGTTCATTTTGAGAAGAGGGCCTGGCTGAGGCTGCTGAGGATGGATGGAGATTCAGTGCATTGGCTATAATAGCTGAGATTGTCAAGTAATAATTATGGTGCTTGAGTATGGAGACGGGTTTCCTTGTGTTCATTTCCTACAAACATATCTTATTAATATACATTTTGAAAAGGGAGAATACAAATGGAACTATGGTAATTGGAGCAGATAAAACCCTGTTGGCACCCACAAGGTGGAGATGCTGTGATTATCACAAAATATTAGAGAAGCTCTTTCATTAGCAAGCTTCCCCTTTTTTTCTTCCTATCTTTTCTTCAAAGTGTTAGAGAAAAATACTGGGTGTGAAAGATTTTTTTGGGTCACTTTAAATGAGGGGTGGGTAAAATGTGGCCCTAGGCCCCAGTTTTAGGCCCCCTGATGCCCCCCCAAGACTCCAAGACCCTTTCAAAAATAGTATTATTTCAGGCAAATTTCTCCCCCAAGCTATGCAGAAAGTCCCTAAAAACATGAGAATATTAAAAAACAAAACCCTACCCTACCCTCACAAGCACTTCAGAACCCATTTTCCTCTGCAGACCCTCTCAAAATGATGGCAGTAAATGATGAGAAACCACTTCCTATTGACATTTTGAGAAGGACTGCAGAAGAAAATTGAGGTATTTGGGCTCTCTCTCTCTCTCTCTCTCTGTGGTGCTGCCAGTGGGGAGTGCTCTGGGGGAAATTGGCCCCTGACCCCATGCAGTTGCCCATCCCTACTGTAACAGATTATCACTGACTTGCCTATCATGAGGTTGAATGTTGATGTTCCCTAATGTGGATGAGGATTTCATATGCCACCTATAAGTTAGAAATGTATGAATCCTGCTGGGTCCAGGCACTATGGCCTAGATCCTATTGGTAGTACAGTTGGCCCTTTGTATCCACAGATTCTGCATCCATGGATTCCACCATCCACAGATTGAAAATATTCTCTCAATTCTCTCCCCCCCCCCTGGCAAAAAAGCTCAACCTTGATTTTGCTATTTTATATAAGGGATACCATTTTAAAATATTATTGTATATAATGGGATTTGTGTATCCACAGATTTTGATATCCACAGGGGGTTCTGGAACCAAAACCAAGCAGATATCGAGGGCCCACTGTACTAACTAAAGTAGGCCCATTGAATCCATGGAATATACATAAGTCTTGATTCAATTCTTGATTCACTTGGTCTACTCCAGTTGGGTTTAACAACAGATTGAGGCCTCTGTTCTCACAGTACCTATGAGTAGTGCCAAAAAGCAAGATACAACAGTAATAGCACTCTCCTGTTCATGTTCCCTAGCTACTATTGCACTCTTCTGGTCCATAAGGTATCCTATAGCCATCTTGAATAATGCCAATTGATGTCCACATCTGTGCATCCTACACAAATTTTCTAATTGCCATTCATATCAACTAAGATGAGGGACATCATGACATCTTCGGGTACCAAGTTTCATAGTTTGTCTATGCACTTTATGAAGAATATTTCCTTTTGTCTGTTCTGAATATTCCACTATTCAGCTTACTTGGAAGACTCTAGGTTCTAATATTATGGCAGAGGGATAAAAACATCTCCTTCTCTTATTTTCCTCTTAACTGAATAATTCTTATTAGCGACAGGCAGATCTATCAGTTTGATTCCATGTACTTTCTCATTCTTGTAGAAAACAGTTCAGTTGAACCTGACTCTGTGTTAGCTTAAAAATCGGTGCACATTTTTGTCCTTACTTATCCTAGGTATGCATTTCCCATGCATCCCTCACCCCATGTATGTATTTTCTATGCAGTTTCTCCAGCCATATTTATTTTTGCTATAATAATGCATTTTTGCCATTATTTTCACTATTGGGTATACACTTTTTCAACAGTATAGTTCTCCACTCAAAATGTGAAGATTATGGAAACATGTATATGCTTCTGTAATCTTCACATTTTGGGTGGAGAACTGTACTGTTAAACCTGGGATACTGAAATTCAGTGTAACCCCCTCCCACTTATAGATTAGAAGTGCAAATCTGGCAATTTTTCCTAAACAAAGAGAACAAAGTTCTCACTCATGTCTAAATATTATACACCCCCCTCGTGTCCCCCCTTACTTGCTTTCCCCCCTGAAAGGTAGAATATACCAAGCATTGTAATTTTTCATTGTACAGGAGTCATCCCAGACACTTGGCCATTTTCGGTGCACATTTTCTGCACCTTCTTTGTCTGCATTTTCTGTACCTTCCTAAATCCATCTAAATACAAATTTATTTCATGTATAACCTTGTATATCCTTCAGGGCAAGCCAGTGAGGTGTAGGGGTTTGAGTGTTGGATTAGAACTCGGGAGACCAGGGTTCAAATCCCTGTTTGGCCATTAAATCCCACTTGGTGAAATTCAGCAAGGACTTTATCAGGCAAATACAGCATCATAAGGATGCCTAATGATCATGACACTGCACACATGCCAGATGATGTTCCCTTTCATGATCATGTATTGTTAAAAAGCTGTACTTTTTTATTGCTGGCCCAAGCCATCAATTGATCCCCCGTGGCGATTTGTTGCTGGCATTGCTGGCGTTTGAATCCCCGCACCATTGTACTGATGTGAATGCAGTGTCAATGGGCAAACACTTCTGGGTGAGATTGGGACAGCCAGGTAGGGTATGCTCCTTTTATGGACATGCCCCAAACACACATTTACTTGGGACTTTTAAAATGTGTTTCTGTGTTTCCTGTACTTTGTTGTGTGTGTGTGTGTGTTTTTGCTATTATTTTAAAATTCCCTACACTAGTGTCTTCTCACGAGAATCAGTGGGATCTTAAACCAGGAAGTGAACAGAGCTCAGTTCACTCCCCGTTAGTGCCTGGGCTGTCTCTTTAACATGAACAATGTAAGGTTTGGTGGGGGGAGTTCTTTTGCTGGCATAAAAATGGCAAAATTTATGCCGGCAAAAGGCCTACTGATGAGGGTGGTCTGATAAAGTCCAAAGTCACACTCTATTAACCTCAGAGAAAGGCAATGGCAAAGCTCCTTTGAAAAAAATCCTGTCAAGAAAACCCCATGATAGTCTCTCATTAGTGTTGCCATAAGTTGGAAATGACTGGAAGGCACACAGCAACAACAAATATCGTTTGAGGGGCACCCGAAGGAACAGGTCATAGCTCAGTGGCAGAACATATTATTGTGTATCAGCAATCCCAGGTTCCCAGTTTTCTGTGTTTGGTTAGAAGAAGCAAAGGACACCTTTTTCTTGAAACTCAAATTATTTATTGGCTGTACTATATCCTGTTCATGAATTATGATGGCATAAATCTGACCCACACCATTGTAAATCACTTTTATGGTCATTCTGCATGGAATGGGCCGTTTCAGAGCACCCATTTCAGTGTGACCATTTCAGTGTGGCATGCTTCTGCTTGCTCACCTATCAATTGATAATTAATAATTTTGTCAATAAAATACAATAAAAACCATTTCTGTTTGGTTGGGATTGTCTTGCAAAACCATTCGGCCACAGAAAACCCCCACACAAGGACAGGTATCTACACAAGAACTACAATCATCACCCAGGACAAAAAAAGAAGCACAATAAAAACATTGGTAGACTGCACAAAAAGGATCTGCGAACCCCACTACCTGGAGGATGAACTGAAGCACCTAAACTGGGCCCTACAGGCTAATGGTTACTCCAGATCAGACATCACAAGAGAAGCCGGACCCAGAAAAAACCACAGGAATGAAGAAGAAAAACAGCCACTCAAAGGGAAGGTATTTTTACCATACATCAAAGGAGCCATAGACAGAATAGGGAAACTGATGAGGAAACACAACCTCCAAATGATCTACAGACCAACCAAGAAAATCCAAGAAATGCAACACTCAGCAAAGGACAAAAGAGACCCTCTCACAGCTGCAGGAGTTTTCCACATACCATGCAGCTTTGGACAAGTTTACATAGGGACCACTAAACGCGGTGTGCAAACACGAATCAAGGAACATGAGAGAGACTGTAGACTGGGCCAGCCAGAAAAAATCAGCAGTAGCAGAACATGTTATAAACCAACCTGGATACAAAATGTTATTTAAAAACACCAAAATTCTGGACCAGGCCAACAACTATCATGTCAGAATGTAGAGAGAAGCTATTGAAATCCACAAACACCTGCACAACTTCAACAGGAAAGAAGAAACCCTAAAAGTAAACAAAGTCTGGCTACCAGTCCTGAAAAACACTAAAATCAAAACTCAACACATGCAAATGAACACCCAGGGACAGGGGGATTTCTAGCAGAGAAGGGACCATTAGCCAAACAGACACTAATCCTCCTTGCATCTCTCCACCCAGAAATTAGCCATTCAAATACACAAATTTACATATACTCACCAACAGGGGTTCACAGTATATACCCCCCCACTCCTACCCAACCATTCTTTCAAGATGCCAGCCACAGACGCAGGTGAAATGTCAGGAAGTGAATGGAGCTCTGTTCCCTCTCTGTTAGTGCCTGGGCTGCCTCTTTAACAGACTAAGGTAAGGTCTGGTGTGTGTGTGTGTGTCTTTTGGTGGCATAAAAATGCATCAAAATATGCCGGCAAAAAGAGGGTGGTCTGATAAAGTCCTAAGCCTAGACCAGGTCCTAGACCAGGGTTGAGCTTAGTGTACCCCATAGGCAGTGCATGGCCCTTGGACCCCACTTTTGTTTTGTTTTGCATTTTTTTTTAAAAAATGTGTGATTTGTGGGCAATTTTTGTCACAAACCATGTAGAAAGCCCTTCAAATGCATGAAAATACACAAAATACCCGTCTCCACAAATACCCCAAAACCCTGTATTACTATCTCCTTTTTCCTCTTCAGTCCCTTTAAAAATGGTGGCAGGAAGTAACATGACAACACTTCCTGTCACCATTTGAGAGGGACTGCAAAGGAAAGTGATTAGTGCTCAAGTCAGGGCATAGCCTGCAGGTGGGAGAACTGTAGTGGTAAATTGGCCCCTGGCCTCCATGCAGTTGCCCACCCCTGTCCTAGACCAACCCCCTTGCCATGACAACAATGCACTATATTTTACCTACCTATCAGATAAAGGTATCTCTTTAATGGATGGTTTCACACCAGAACCCCCAGTGCCCAAGAATTCAATGTGACTTCGAACCAACTTAAAAAATAATGCAACACACAGCACTCTTTAAAGTTAGATATAAAATGAATCTCCCTGTGTTAGGTATGTGTATCTATGTCAGATTATCCAACAGGAGATGAACTGCTATTTTATAAATGCACACCCAAGGTATATTTTTTGATATCAGCTGTAACTTCCAGACAGTCACGTCGATCCTGCTGAGAGATGCACTGTCATTTGGAGTAATTATTCATCACAATTATGTTGTAAATATTATGCTTGATGAGGAAAGAAAAAAAGAACAGAAGCATTCCTGGGAGCTTTCAAAATGCCTTTTCTCTCCTCTTTCTTTCCTTTTCCTCTCCCCCCCCCTTCACACCCACCTTTCCCATTTTCTCCTGCAGATGCTAATAACTGTATATAGACAAACACAGACATTATCAGGCCAAATTAAGGTATACATCACTGAGGAGAAAAAGCAGCTCTCCCTGTGTGTGTCTTGTCCTCAGCAGAAATCTTGAGAGATCTGTTTTCGCACATTACATTCGTTTCATGTCTGTATATTTGTCACAGACCATTTGTCTTTCCTTCTGCTTCATACTTCTTTGCTCAGCCCTACCTTTTGTTATGCCCGAGTCAGTAAAACCAGTATTTCTCAGAGGTGGGGGAGAGGAACATACCTGTGAGGGTACCAGCGGGGGTGGGCTGCATGGGATTTTGGATTAAGCATGGAAAGAATATTCAGAAATATTCAAAAAATGGTCAAAAACAAGTTTTTCAGGCTTTGAGAAACCCTGATGAGAAGAATCCTGGACTGAGGAGAATCTTGACAGGTTAGGACTTGTTCTGAGGAAAGTTCACACCTGGTTGTTCTGTGCAAGGAACAGCATTTTCTGAATAGAATGACAATTCAAGATGTCAAGTAGCATGAGCACTAGTGTAATGTAGTAGTTTGAGCACTGGACTATGATTCTGGAGCCTAGGGTGCCAGTTACACGACAGAAATTGTCGCGTTGCCTACCGGGACAAAGTGATCACGAATCCGTCCCTCGCTGTTTATACGATTTTTGTCACTGATAAGGATATCCCGTTTGGTCCCGTGACTGATATTTACACGTACAAGGTTCCGTTTTTAATTTTAGATTCCAAGATGGTTTATCCCGTGATTTTATTGTTTACACGTACTGGATGTCCCGTGATTTTTTTTTTTTGTCTGTCAATCAAAGATGCGATTACTCGTTTTTTCAAAATTTGGCCTACGTGTTTCCGTTCCTTTTTCCCGCCACGGATGCAGCGACTGGCCAAACTTTAAACAAAGAATGACGTCACATGTGCTTATCATGCACCTCATCATTCCTGAGTGGCAACATGGAGGTGGCAACTTCGGCAGCTCTGTCTACCGCTGCCCGTTTGCGCTTATCTCTTTTAGCTCTTAAGAGGCGCGTAATCCTCATGCATAGAAGAAGGATGCTCCTTATTTTCCTTCTTCTTCTCCATTCCCAAGCTATGGAAGTAACACTTTCAAGGCCACAGGTCATGTACTTTGCTGCCATCGATTCCCCAGAGGTTTTGAGATTTGTTCGCCCAGACCGGAGGAAGTGACGTTGGTGGGTGTACCCGACAACGGACGAGTGGTGGGAGAAATTTGTGATGAACATCTGGTCGGATGAACGTTGGATACTGTACTTCAGGATGCCAAGGTTCCTATTTATGCGCCTTGCCGAGCTACTACGTCCTGAGATAGCAAAGTCGGACACTAACATGAGAAAAGCCATTACTGTGGAGAAGCGATTCGCTGTTGCTGTTTTCCTTCTCGCCCACCGATGCTCGTATGGAGCAGTTTCCCAGTTGTTTGGTATTGGGAGATCTACTGTGTGCAAGATTTTTGTGGAGGTCGTGCTTGCAATGGAGAAGTTACTTCTTAAGCGAACAGTGTTCCTTGGAGACCATAGAAAGGTAATTTTTTTTAATGAGTAATCGTTTAATCGGATTTTCTGTAATACTTTCAAAGTAATTATTAGGGAGTACCCATGTATAATGCTGTACTGTAAGTTCTTGAAGGTTCACCCATAGTGATTATGCACTTGACATGTATACTATGGAAAAACATAAAGGAATTTTTTTTCCTTAACACTAATGTTTATTCGAAAAATCCTTATTCCGAATTTTCACCATCTTAACTTCTGTTATTTGTTCTTTCCTTAGGTTATGGATTCCTTTGCAGCAATGGGATATCCTCAAGTGGTTGCTTGCCTGGCTGGCTGCCATGTTAATATAATCCCCCCAATCCGCCAAGGGGACGAATTTATAAACAGAAAGAATAGGTACAGCGTTCTTCTTCAAGGGACTTGTGACCACCGTGGGGTATTTATTGACGCGGAAATCGGTTGGAGCGGGAAGAATCACGATGCCCGAATGTTAAGGAACTCTGGGTTTTTTGAGACTATGGAAGCAGGGATATTTGTACCTGGGAATCCAACTCTGACAATTATGGGGAAGCCGGTTGTACCACTTACTCTGGTAGATGGGGCATATCCAATAAGAAATTGGCTGTTGACACCGTATAGGGGGACTACAAATCCCAAACAGAGACTGTACAATAAGTACCATAACAAGATAAGATCAACGGTGGAGAGAAGTTTCGGCCGTTTGAAGGCGAGATGGAGAGCATTGAAATATTGTATTGAGGTTGCAGAGGAGAATGTATGTTCTGTAATATGTGCATGCGTTATTCTACACAATATATGTGAAACCAAGGGCAGTATACTTGACGATCCTAACCGGCGTGTGCAGAGGTTTGTCCTTGACACGCTTGGAGCCCCAATGGTAAATAATGATGCTAGGGAGAAGGAGCGGGGGGAGGCGGTACGTAACGCTTTAAAAGAATATTTTTGGCGGGAAAATCACAGTGTGGACGGGGAGTAAGTGTATGCATGATTTTCAATTTGCTACATGTAATTGATAACTTCTTGTTATGACCAATAAAGTTAATTCATCATTTTATGTTCCTGCTTTTTCTTTTCATGACAGCATGTTCTTAATACCCTTTTTAAAAGCTGAAAAGGCATTGCCTTTACAGGTTTCTGTTATGGAATATATAGAGCATGCAAGACAGTAGGAGTGGAAATTGTCTCTGAAAAGTAGGCCAAACTTGATACAAATGAATTGGTAGGCAAGCAACCAGAACTGATACATTGTTGCGGCTTCGGCGGTTGAAGGAATTGGCGAGCTTTTGGAAGGGATTACTCTTTCTGGTAAAGGATCCAGACACTGCCTTATAGCCTCAAAGAGTATCCTCCGCAAATAAACCAATCGATTAGCACAAACTACTTAAATTTTGAACTGTTTTGAAAGCTCAAAACTCTATAGGCTTATGGCAGAAATGTAACGGTCAACGCGGTAAGTTATAAACTCGAGTTTTCGCATCCCGCCACATGGTGTTACGATGGCCGAAGGGGGGAGAGGACGTATCTGGCTGGAACGGCGCATCGCCTACTGGGGCACCAGGGAGACCAACATGATGTTGGAGTCCCTGGCCCAGCAGGTCGGTGCGCCGGACCGGCTGATGCAGTCCTCAAACCGGAGGAACCGCAACTTCTTTTCAGAGGCAGCGCGGTTCCTCCGGTCGAGGGGCTACTTGTGTACTGGCCTCCAATGCCGCTCGAAATTTAAGACCCTTAAGGGCAAGTTCTTTGAGGCATTGGAGGCCAGTGACAGTAGCCCACCCCCCATAGGCGCCCGCCGTTTTATGCTGTCCTGCACGACATGTGGGTCCGTGCAGGGCGGCCAAGCTGGCGCGACAGGCTCCCCAGAGGTAAGCACATCCCTGATATTAATTGCAATAATGGGTATGTGTGTGTATGGGTGTTTGTTCTTGTTATGCTAAAGTAATACCTTCCCGTTCTACGTGTTTATACAGCGGTTCGGATCCAGAGACGGGCCGCTGGGGAGCCTGTATCGGAGTCATCCTCAGGAGAGGAGCAGGCAGGCCCCACACCTGTTGCACCCCCCCAAGGTAACGTTTGCAGAAATAAAAAACAGCCCTACTAATAATGTAATGTGAATAATGTATAGTACCGTCTATATCTGTGTGATTTTAAGTGCTGCTGCATTGTCTTTAAAGGTCCCCAAGATGCGCAGGAGGCAGCTGCTCAGCTGGCAGGCCTCAATATTATAGCTAGAATTGAGGAACTAGGTACCGTATATTTCTGCATACAAGACTACTTTTTAACACTTGAAAATCTCCTCAAAAGTGGGGGGGTGGTCTTATACCCCCAATAGACCTTTTCCCCTGCTGTGAGAATGATTGAAGTGTAAAATGGCCTGGGCAGTTTTCCCAGCAGATCCTTCCTCCTGCTGTGAGAATGACTGCTTTGCATTTGAAGAGTTAAATGGCCCTCTATTTAGCTCAGGAGAGTCAAAATGATGTTTCTTTTCAGGACAAGTTAGCCTAAAATTATAATTTCTGGATTCAACTTCTCATTTTGCATCAAGTTTTGTCTATGGTGAAATTCTCTTGTCTGCCAATGTGGCTCTAAAACCATTAATGTGCTCATTCATTAATGTGCTCATTCAAAAATTTGGGATTTGATAGCTTCATATTAACCAACTTACAGTATTAATGCAACCTTACTTTCCAAAGATTGAACACCACAGAGATTTTTCAAAGTATCCCATGCTTTTTTAGCTGTTCTCAGTCCTTTAATTTCACAGACTATTCCATCATCTACAGCCACTGAGCTGGCTGGCTGGTGGGGGACAGGCTTTCCAGCCAGGTGGCTGGCTGGGGGGGGCAAATTCTATATTTTAACTTAAAAATTGGGGGGGGTCGTCTTATGCGCCCAGTCGTCTTATACGCCGGAATATACGGTAAATAGTTCTTATTTAGTGAAAATTGAAGCAAATTAGTATTCACATAATTATGTTGCAGCACACTAATACATTACCTTTCTTTAACATTGCAGGGCGCACACTAAGGGATGAGATAAGGGACCTTGGAAGGAGGGTGCAAGTGATCGAGGAAAGGCTTGCACTGTAAATAATGTAAATATTGTAAATTGTTGTACTGTAAATATGGTTGACAAAAAACATGTACTAATGTTTTGATGATGTAAATATTGTAGATATTATCATTGTACATAGCCCTATTCCACTGTAAAGTATTTCAATACCCGCATCCTTGTAAATATGCCCTTCCCTTGATGAACATCCCTTCAAACTGTAAATAATGTATATATATATATATATATGTGTGTGTGTGTGTAAATAGTTAAAAAAAAGTTTATTGAAAAACATAAATTGTTTATTGTTTGCACAACATAAAACCTGTTTTTTTTTTGTATCTATTACCGTAAACTACACAGTAACACAGAGTTAGAACAATCAAGGAAAATAATTATTGTAAAAATAGTTTCATTTTTGAGGTAGATAACTGCTGTTAAACTTAAAGGTAATTATTAAAACCGTGCATTCCTTCCCACTCAAAACTTTCAGACATATCTTACTGTTTAATAGTGCCCCTACAGTGACAAGGGAATTTTTTTCTTAATCACCCTTGTCGGTCTGAGCGCATTTAAAGTACTAGGAATTTTTTTTTTTGTGGGTGTATCACCCTTTTCTACAACAGAATTTTCCTTGTCAGCATCAGAAACATTGTTAGTGGTGTTATTTCTCCTTTCAACGGCACGTTTCTTTACACTACCAATTGATCTAATATGAGATACCAATTCACCAAAACGGTCATTCTGCCGTTGAATTTCTTTTAACATCCTCTCTGATTCATCAACAGAATGCTAATAAAATTTTTGTAGGTAACCATGCAAAGACTGTGTTTGCTCTTTGGAAACTTTTTCTATCCGGGAAGCAAACAAATCTGCCACAGATCTTGTATTCGCCATCATCTGTTCAACATCTGAGGAACGTTTTTTTCTCCGAAATAATGCGGGGGATAAAGTGGCAGTCGGGTTACTCAAGTCCGCGGCTGTAGGAAAACATAAAAAATAAAGTCATTGTTTTTTTTTTTTTGGCCACAGCAGTGGAAGGTGTACGTAATTCCCAGCCCAATACTGCTTGGACGCGTACCGTTTCTTGCAGGTGTTGTTGACCACACAGTGTCAATTTCCTCCACAACAACAGTAGTGTTTTCCTGCGTTTCATTTACCACCCCGTTTTCCTCTCCCTCCTCAGTTAGGGTTAGAGTCACAGTTGCATCTTCAGAGTTCTGGGTGGGAGATATTTCTGGTTTAAAAGTAGAACACAGAAAAAACAACTGCGTTATTCCTATGAATACTGTTATGCTGTGTAGATAACATGTAGCTGTGGGTATGCCACAGTGTAAGAGGGGGACAGATAGATTACAGCCTTCTTTATGTCAAGTACTGGAGGCGCCATTGCAAACGTGCCAAGGTGCACGCATCCCTTTTTAGTCCCAGGGCACAGAAACAAAAGAGCGCCATTTGGCTTTTACAGCCCTCATTAGCATAACACAAAGTTGTAACCACAACACAGCACACCCGAAATTCAATGTTCTAAACATGGAGAAATAAGGCTACGTTTGCTAACATAAAAATATGTACAGGTACTGTTAATCAAAGTAGCAAGAAACATTAAACAAGTATTTGTTAGAAGATGTTTAATCGAACAATTAAGCAGCCGTGTTTGCACATTTATTCCCAAACCTCACCAATCAGTTTTACATTGACAAACCAGCACTGAAATACTCGGGCTGCATATTAGAGGCCCAAAAAGGGGATACCAGCATCAGGTTTGCATTGCCCAGTTTGAAAAAAATATTAATTGCACAGATATGAAATTCGCGTAATAGATTAATCGATTTTTCACATGCATTGTACATAGAGAAAAAAAAAACTCACCCAGGGGTTGCGAAAACAGTTCCTCAGAGAAACCCTGTAGCATCTCTTGGGAGGATGGAGGGAATCCCTCTTCTTCAGAGATGATGGGGGCGTGATGTGGAACTGCTGACCCTCGCGGAACCCGCACAATGTCGGTGGTGCTTCCTAGCCACTTCGGGTGGTAGTTGGCATCCCCGCCAAGAATAGCATGCAGTTCTTTATAAAAGGGCATTGTAGCCGCATTGTTTCCACTTTTTGAATTGTGGTCAGTTACCTGGCGGTAATTTTTACGCATCAGTTTCGTCTTCGTGCGGCACTCTTCTGTGGTACGGTCATGCCCTTTCTTTTTCATTTCTTCAGCAATCTTTTCAAACAAATCAATATTTCTGTGTGATCCCCTCAGCTGCTCCTGCACCTTTTCTTCGCCCCATATAGCCAAAAGATCAACTGTTTCATTGTAGGACCACGAGATCCCACGACCACCTTTTCTGGGACGAGGTGCGCTTTCGCCGTCCATTGCCGCAACTGCTAACAGGTAAATGTGCATCAGCAAAATGGAGAAGCATCAACTTGAAATTTTAGGGATGGCCAAAAAGGGGGCAGGTACACCACCTACTAACTGGTCAGAGCCCGCCCATGGGTAGGGCAATTTCTGGGCATCTCCTGTACCCGGGATAAATTGTCACTGGCTGTTTACATATTCGATTTTCTGCTTCCCCCCCGAGCTTTTTTTAAAATTCGGCACAACCCGCGGGATTGAAAGTCCCGCAGGTTGAGCAACAAAAGGTGGCCCCCCTTCCGAAAATCACGTGTCCGACCCGATGTACGTGTAAACTGCCGGGGATCGACACAAATTCTTCCCAGGACATTTTCATCGTGTAAACGGCCCCTAGGATTCAAATCCCTGTTTAGCCATGGAAGCCCACTGGATGACCTTGGCAAGTCACACTCTCTCAGGTTCAGAGGAAAGCAAAGGCAACCCCCTGTTAAGCACAGCTTATACCCCACTTCCAGGCACCCCTATTTTTACAGGCCTCAGAAACTGGCAGAATTTTGGTTCATTAATGTGGCCTTCCACAAGGGAACAGACAGGATGGTCTCAAAAGGTCATCTATGTCTTACCCTGGGAAGTCTAAAGGCTAAAAGCCAAACAGATAACGGGTGAGCGAAAACCTTTGTATTTGCTGATGGTGAAATTTCCTTTCCCAAATCCCCAAATCTTAAGACCCTTGCTCATGCTGTTAAAATCCAATCACTGGACATTAAGAAACACATTTAGCATTTTCTACACCTTTTGTCAAGACCAGGAAACTCATTGTGCAATCCATGAAGGCTCAGGAAATCAATCCGCTCAGATGTATTTGGAGGTATGAATATCACCCCCAAAATATCCCTCATTGTGCACGGTCAGTTATAGGGAGAAACCCTTACAACTCTGTGTTAGCCACCCCAGGTTCCTCCATCCACTCTGCTGAATTGACTACAGGACAGATCTGTATCACCCCAACAACATCCTCTTGCTACCCCCTATCCCAAGTGTTCCTACTGCTTTTCCTATAGCCTTGTGTGAATGCTTTTTCTGGGTGAATGTGTGTGTGTTTGGTGTTATTTTTGAACTCTTTAATAAAAACCATACTTAATTTTACATATGTGTATTCCATCCAGATTATTACCAGTAGACACAGGTTGCAAGATTCCCTGGTTACCCCCTCTTTGCATAGCTAATGTCGAGTTGCTGCTAATTTCCCCAGCATATTAGAAACTCGATATTTTCTTGGGATTTTCCAAGGAGCATTTTGGGTAACACCCCCTCTGAACAAATCTTGCCAAGAAAACCCCATGATTGGTTCGCTTTAGGGTCACCATCTCTCTCTCTCTCTCTCTCTCTGGCTTTTCTTTGCAAACAAAGATTCAGGAAGGACTCATCCCGCACTTTCTGCAAGTGCGCTGATGACTAAAAAGGCCAATCCGAGATAAACAAGTCAGGTTGCAGAAAGCACAGCAGAAGGTCTCCTTGGGTGATGTTTCTGGGTTGCGATTCTTTCTGTGTTGTCATTTCCCTTCAAGATTTGTTCGGCATCAGTTCTCAAATAAGGCTGCAGCATTGTGGATAGTGCGTCTCCATGCCTCCCGATGTGAGGCCAGGGCGGACCATTGTTGGTGATCAGTTTGGCTGAGCCTGAGATGTTGTTTCAGGGAGTCCTTGTATCATTTTTTTGGAGCGCCTCTTACGCTGACCCATGGTGAGTTCACCATAGAGTACTACTTTTGGGAGGCGATGGTCCTCCATCCTAGAAACGTGCCCTGCCAAGTGCAGCTGTGTTCTCAATATCATGGCCTCAATGCTGGTGATCCCTGCTTGCTCAGGGACATCAACATTCGTCACATAGTCAGTCCAGTGTATATTTAGGATTGTGCGTAAACAGCGCTGGTGGAAGTGTTCGAGGAGTCGTAAGTGGTCACGATAGGTGACCCATGTTTCAGACCCATAAAGGAGAATAGACAGTACAATGCCTCTATACAGTCTGATTATTGTGCTTCGCTTCAGGTGTTTATTACTCCAGACTCTTTTGTGAAGTCTTCCAAAGGCGCTATATGCCTTTGCTAATCTGTGATCGATCTCTTTGTCAATCTTGGCATCTGAGGAGATGATGCTTCCCAGGTAGGTGAACTGCTGAACGGACTTGAGCACAGATTTGCCGACGGCAATGTGGGGATGATGGTGTTCCTCTTGTGGTGCAGGCTGCTAAAGAACTTCTGTTTTCTTCAGGTTGACTTCCAGACCAAACA
Source organism: Gambelia wislizenii (assembly GCA_030847615.1). Lineage (NCBI taxonomy): Eukaryota > Metazoa > Chordata > Lepidosauria > Squamata > Crotaphytidae > Gambelia > Gambelia wislizenii. The sequence goes on along the minus strand of JAUMIR010000002.1, from coordinate 428,842,803 downwards.
GCTCTGTTGTGAAGCAGGATGTTAGCGCTGCAGAGCTGCTTCTGTGTGGGCAACAAGGGCAGCATCATCAGCGAAGAGCAGCTCACGGACTAGATAGTTTAGAGTCTTAGTGTGAGCCCTCAGACGGCTTAAGTTAAACAAGCTACCATCAGTACGGTAACGTATATAGATGCCGTCGTCTTCTTCAAGCTCTGCCATAGCCCTTTGGAGAATCGTGCTAAAGAAGATTGTAAATAAAGTTGGTGCAAGAACACAACCTTGCTTCACTCCATTAGTTATTAGAAAGGGCTCGGAAAGAGCATCGCCATATCTGACTTGACCACGCTGTCCCTCGTGTAGCAAGATAATCATTTTAAGGAATTTGGGGGGACATCCTAGTCTTTCCAGGATCTGCCACAGACTTTTTCTACTCACAGTGTCAAAGGCTTTGGTGAGGTCGACAAATGTTACATAGAGACCCTTGTTCTGCTCCCTACATTTTTCTTGCAGTTGTCTAATGGCAAATACCATATCTGCAGTACTCCTATTGGCTCTGAAGCCACATTGGCTTTCAGGAAGAAGTTCTTCTGCAATAGCAGGAACTAATCTGTTCAGGAGGATCCTTGCAAGGATTTTTCCAGCAACAGAGAGCAGAGTTATGCCTCGATAGTTTGAGCAATTGGATTTTGCTCCTTTTTTCTTGTACAGGGTGATGATGACTGCATCTCAGAGATCTGATGGCACTTCCCCTTTTCCACAGCAATTCACAAGGAGTTCGTCGAATTTATCGTGAAGTGCATGACCTCCGTGTTTCCAAATTTCAGGTGGGATTCCATCAATCCCAGCTGCCTTGCCGTTTTTCATCTGCTGTATGGCCTTAAGGGTCTCTTCCAAAGTGGGAGCTACGTCCAATTCATTTTTCATCTGTTTTTGGATCATATGTTGGATAGCTGAGTCTTGGACTACTTGGTTGGCACTAAAGAGACCTTGAAAATGTTTAGCCCATTGATTCAGGATGGAGGCTTTATCAGTAATTAATGTTTGACCATCTGTAATGTATAAGGAGCTTTGGACCTGATAAGTACGTCCAAACACTGCTTTAAGAGCTTCATAAAATCCTATATGATCACCCAGATCTGCACAGCATTGTGTCTTTTCTGCTATATTGATCCACCACTTGTTCTGCATGTCTCAGAGTTTTTGTTGAAGTTTACTACATGTGAGGCGGAAAGCTGCTTTTCTTACATGGCAAGTTGCCTGGGCGAGGTATGCCTGGTGAGCAGTTCTCTTCTTTGCCAACAGCTCCTGGATCTCTTGGTTGTTTTCATCAAACCAGACTTGATTTTTCTTGTGGGAGAACCTGAGTGATTCTTCTGCAGACTGGAGGATACTGTTTTTGATATGTTGCCAAAGCACTGTGGGAGAAGGATCTGTAGGATGGTCTTCAAGTTCTGTTTGTAGATTTGCCTGGAAGTTGTGTCTCATGGTAGCTTGTTGAAGATTGTTGACTTGGAGTCTCTTCTTTAAGATGCCACCCCTCTTAAGCCTGAACTTAAGATGAAGATTTAGTTTACATCTGACGAGGCGATGATCTGTTTGGCATTCTGCACTGGGCATCACTCAGGTATGATGGACATTGCGAATGTTTCTCTGGCGGACTAGAACATAGTCAATGGAGTGCCAATGTTTGCATCAGGGATGCATCCAGGTTGTCTTCAAGCTATCTTTCTGCTGAAAGATTGTGTTTGTTATAGTCAGCTGTTGTTCCGTACAGAACTCTAGCAGGAGGCGTCCGTTATCATTGCAATTTCTAAGACCATGCTTGCCTCAGACACCTTTCCAGGCTTTGGAGTTCTTTCCTACTCTGGCATTGAAATCACCAAGGATAATAATTTTATCTTCTACAGGGACTTTTTGTATGAGGTGGCGTAGGTCTGTGTAGAATTTGTCTTTCTCTACAGGGTCGGCTTGCATAGTTGGGGCATATATACTAAAGAGAACAACATGTGGGAGGCGTAAGGAAATAATGCGATCAGAGTGTCCTGTTGGCAAGGTTTCGAGTTTGGAGACAATGGAGTTTTTAATCATAAAGCCTACTCCTGAAAGATGTTTTTCGGTTTTGGGTTTGCCAGACCAGTAAAGTGTGTAGCCGGTGCCGTGTTCTTTAAGGCTGTCTTCCTCATGGAGACGTACTTCACTAAGAGCAGTGATGTCAATATTAAGTCGTGATTGTTCATGGGATATTAGGGCAGAACAACGCTCAGGCCGTTCACTATCTGCAGAGTCTCGCATGGTTCTAATGTTCCAGCATGCAAGTGTCAGTTTATTTAACCTTTGGAGGCCGGTGTGTGCCTTTGTTTCTTTGCCTTGGTTTGACCGCATGAGAAGATGACCGTTGGGCACGGCTAGCCAACCAGGTAGATGGGGATGAGCTTTCATTAGGCCACCTTTTCTAGGCCCCTCTCCATATGGAGCAAGCAGTGCTCTCCTTAAAAAAGGTTGCTTGGTTGTTCAGGATGCTGCCGAACAAGACGGTCATCTCCAGGGTCAGCCAAGAGCAACCAAAGTCCTGAACCGCCTGCATGCAGGGTTGGGTCTGTGGCTTCCAGTGCATCTTTACACCTGCCGTTTCATCTCTTGCCTATCGCTACAGGGCTTTTTTGGAACTGGATTTGTCTTTTGAGCCTGTGCAAGGGATTTTTCTGGTGGAGCGCAGCATGCACAGAATTGACCTCACCCTTTAAACCAAAGGTTCATCTGCTGTGGCCTTGCAAGCATGGACGGTAGCAGCGAGGTCCTCAGGTCGTAGGTTTGATTAGAGTTTCCTTCTCTTAGATGGTTGACCTTACAGGGTTGGATGAGCACCATCTGCCTGGGTTTGGGATTAGAGTTTTCCTTCTCCTAGGATGGTTGTCATAAGGCTAGAGAGCCAATCCTGCCCTTTGACGCTCTTTGTCAGACCCTTCGGTTTTGACCTGTCTGGCATGGGAGACCCTATCGGTGGCTTTTATGGCACTGCCACCATAGCTCAAAACATCATTAGGGTACGCAAGCCTCTCTCCCACAACAAGGGGGCGTCAATGGAGAGGAGCGTCACCATATGACTCAACAACAACATGTAGTCCCACTCCTAGCACAGGTCCACACCATGGACAGAGGCTGTGGAACATTGCTGTATTGTACACTGCCCTGTGATCTCTGGATAGAGAACAAGATATAAATATTTTAAATAAATAAACATCTGGAGATTTCTTGAAAAGAAAATAATGTATTCTGGACATTCCTGCCATCTCTGAATTGTCAGGAGTTAGAGACTGAACTCCATTATAAAATGGCCAAACAAACTGCAGAGTCATGCTGAGTCATAATGGCTGACTCCATGTACTGCCTAGTCTTCCTTAGCTACAGAAGGAGGGTTCTTATTGGTGTGTAAGATCATGTGATTGAGTAAGCCAATGCCCTGTGACTGTGTATATGGGAGGGCTTAGAACAAAGCTGACTTCCTTCTTCCTGTGAATGCTGAGGCCTGGTGGAGCAGTTTCTCCCTGAATTGTAAATATTTGTACATATTGCAACTGTTTGAGTTTGAAGATAAAAGTGCCTCCTGCTTATTTGGATGTCAAACACTCTGTGTGTGAGTATTCTTGGGAAAGGGTTGCTACTGAGTCTGCAGAGACAGTTTTTTGGCTTCTGCTGGGGATTGCGTGTCCTATCATTCCCTGATATGAATTTTCTGGTAAAACTCAAGATTTGGAAAGAGCAGAGAGCACTTGTTCTCTTCTCAGAGGCCTGAGTGTCTCTAAAGGATGAGGACAAAGCATTCTTGCATTCCATTCATGGAACACTCCTGGTGGAACATAGCACCTGGCCCATGGGGGCTCTGCAGGCAGTGGAACTTTGGGAATTTAGCCTGATCCAATAATTCCATGTTCCTTTTGTGAACTCTTCTATCCTTATCATATTGCACTGAGAGACAAGTTTGTACTGCAACAAATTTGTACTGTGTGGAGTGCTACTCCTCACTGTACTAGCCAGTCATGCCCCATTCCACATGACTCCATTCCATTCCACCTCCCAATTGGTTCCCCATTCTTCCCAATAGACAGTCAACTTTCCTTGACACTGAGCATGATGATTCTTCACTGGCTCGTTATGAAGTTCTCACTCAACTTTCCTTGACACTGAGCATGATGATTCTTCACTGGCTTGTTATGAAGTTCTCACTCTTTCCTTGACGCAGAGCATGATGATTCCTTATTGGCTTTTTACAAGGTTCTCTTTCCTTAGAATTTTTAGAATTTAGAATTTTTCTTTTCCTGAAGCCATCTGTATACTTCTGTAAAAATGGGATTTTCCTCAGGCCTACTGACACCTACTTTTTGTCTGTGAATGGTACCAAGTTGTGTGTGAATGGTATCCGAATTCACCACTGAGCTTTAGAGAAAGAAGGGATTGTGATTGAGGCTAGGCTTCAAAAAACTGGCTAGAGGGCTAACAATAAGATTTCTTTTTGATTAATCTGGCTTTAGGATCAGAGTTTGGTAAATAGAAGTCTTATACTGCCAGAGGATTGCATCACCTTCTAATAATAGTTAATGTTAAAGTTGGCCATTATTTTGGGGGACCAGCAGGTGATCATGAGAGGTCCCATGGCATGGGAGAAGCATAGGCATGTAGCAAGGACTGTATGCAAAAGCTACTCAATTCACCATCAAAGATGGAGTGTCGTTCATTCATTCATTCATTCATTCATGCCTGAGGACTTTTACTTGAAATGCTTTTTTAAAATCATGAATCCTAGGGGTCGTTTACACGGGCAAATATTCCTCTAAATATACTGCTAAGATAGCTCATAGTTCCCACGGATCGCAGCACAGCATCGCCTCATTCAGAAGGGGGGAAGGTAAAACACCCAAATATAGCATGGCAAGGGATGTCGCTACTTTTGCCGGTATATTTGCAATGTAGTGCTTTATTGGCAGTGTAAACAACCATTCTGCTAAGGGCTGCAGCAGAGCTGCACTGTGATTGGTTGATGCAGGGGTGATGATGCAGGGGTGGGCTTAAAAGAGAGGGAGGGACGGAGGGAGGGAGGGACGGAGGGAGGGAGAGACAGTAGCGATTAGAGGAAACTTTAAAAAAATCCTCTCTGCTATTTTGCAAGCCAGTTTGCAAACAAAAAGGATTCCCAGCAATTTTCAGTCAGGGAGCATTCTTTCTCATCCTCTCTGCTGTTTTGCAAGTATGTAAAAGCTCTGTTTGTCAGCAGTGATCCTGTGCATGGGGGAGGGAGAGAAACCATTTCACGAAGGGCTGCAGCAGAGTTGCACTGCTATTTTGACAGTCTGTTTCTCTCTCTCTCTCTCTCTCTCTCTCTCTGGCTTTCCTCTATTTGGCAGAAAATGCTGTTAAGCAAGGAGGAAAACCTTCCATTTGATTTGTGGCCAGGGAGCTGGGGGGGGGGAGAGTGACTGCCTCTAAGCTGTTAAGCACACGGACTTTCCGTTTGATTTGTGGGAAGGGAGCTGGGGGGGGGAAAGAGTGACTGCCTCTAAGCTGTTAAGCATGGAGTTCCGGCCAGGGCAGACATTCCTATGGCATCTCTTTGTCTCCTCAGAATGCTTGGCCATGCCCCCAGCACATTTGGCTGTGTGAACCTCAAAGCAGAAAAAATCAAAGAGCCACAAAATATAGCTGTGTAAACATATACCGTGTAAACTACCCACCACTGATGCAGGAAAGCACTAAAGCGCAACTTAACGCTGGCAACCAGGTCCAAATGTCTGCTGATTATGCAATTAACCTGAAAGTCAAAAACAAACAGGACTTTGAGGTGGAGGAAATGTCAGTCCTAGCCAGCAATGGATTGATAGAGCTAGAAGAAAGGACCAGCTTTTTTTTAATCTCTCTCTTCTCCTCTCAGAGGCACACTGAACCAACATCAGCAATCATACTTTTCTATTTATTGAAAAAGATCATTGACTAGGCACTGCTGTGCTTAGCCTTAGAAATGCCGACATGCAAAAGCAATGAAGATTGCACGGATGGGGTGGAAACATATCCAAGTAATTTCTGCTTTGCTAAAAAGAGATAAATAGTGTCTGAAGCAAGAAAGATTATAGGAAAATCATACCTATGTTCTCAGTAGCTGGAAAGATCAAGGATACAGGAAACCACTACAGATGCTACAAAACAGAAAGCATCACTTTTTTTTTTTTTTAAATCTGTCTTCTTCATCAGAAGGAAAGTAAGTGCTTTGAACGGATACAATCTCCTTGTTAGGTATTGTGCCTGCGATCCATACCCTCCAACGTGTCACAGATAAAAACCTGGACATATGTGGCCAAGCAACATTAGAGTATCATCAAGAGGGCAAATGTTATTAATGAAGAACATATAAGCTAGAAAGGCTGCTGAAGTTTGCTTTTGCCTGAGCTTCCTGGGAAGGGTAAGACTCAGTCCCCTCATCTCCTCTGCCCCGCCTGAATTAATTGAATGCAAACTACTTTTGCACTTTGAACTCAGTTTGCCCCAACTGAAGTAAGCTAATGAAAAATGGGCAAAGTGGGGGGAGGAGAGAGAAACTGTGACATTTTAAAAGCAGCTGAAAAAGTGGGATACCAGAGGATTCATCAGGATTGTCCCTGCCAAATTGGGGCAGTTGGAAGGTATGGAGATTCTGCATTGACTGGAGATTGGACTAGATGATGAATGGAGTGCCTTCTAGTCCCCTGATTCTATGATTCTGTGACACAGAGAAAGCTAGAAATTAATGATACGCTTCTGCTGTCATCCACTAGGGCAGGATTACCCCCCTCCCCAACACAAGACCAAACAACTGTTACTTGTCTTTTAAGAACACATATTTGCACAAAAGATCTGGCCAGGAATTCTTTTTGGGCAGCTTAAAGATGTCTGGCAAAGTTGCCACCTGTGGCCCATGCCTGTGTTGGTCAAAAGACTTCGGAACAGCAGGGGGGAACGTGCCAGCCTTTTGCATGTATGCATACACAGAAGGAGATTAGTCTATTTGCAAAATCCTTTTAATTTCACTCCCCTTCTCTGCCCACCCCTTGAAGACATCTGTTAGAAATTCCCCATTGAAACCAAGAAAGGAGACATCTTGATTGCACAAGAATCCCCATTTTCTTGTAGATGGATTCAGTCAATTAAGGCCAGGGATGGCGAATATTTCCATTTGAATGCTGTTTATTGGCTGCCATTCTTTCCAGCACAGTGAAGAATAGAGTTCATGACCCAGGATTTGCGTGTTGGCTGATTTTGCACATTTATTATTAAGGAAAACTCTAATTAACGTCATTTGGAAAATTTGTTTTCTGCAAACGAAAAGTGGGAGGAAAGGCGGGAGAGGGGTGGAAACAGGAGAACCCTGGCAGCAGCATAAATGGTGTAATCACCATGCCAAATTGCTTTGAAACTGGGCTGCTTTCTTTTAATATCCTCCATGAGCCTGGCAGGCACCTTCTTTTTTCATGAACTGAGAGTAACTACAGGTAGTCACTTGAAAATAGTGTAGAATTGGTGGCACTGTGGATTTAATCAGGCTGCTTCTTCCTGTCTCATGAACTAGCCAAACGGTTAATTGATTTGTTGCTTTATTTATTTGCTTACCATGTTTTTGTGCATGTAGATTTCTAATCCACCTATTTTGAAAGATCTGAGCTGGGGCGGGAAAAAACCCCACACACTTCTACATAAAAAGAAGAAAGAAAGTCATATATGGCTGTGTTTTTGCAACCTTTTCCCATCTCAATGTTTTCCACATCTCAAAAAGTTCTTGGATGTGCGGTTTGCTGCTCTGAAGATTTTATTTTTTAAAAAAATGTTTGATGTGATCCCTTTAGTGCTGCTTTTCTCAATGTGAACAACCTGTTTCCACTGATATCTCATTATTCCAGTTTGCTCGTACTCAGCATTTCTGTATTAATATTTTTTTCCTGCCACAGCTGACTCATGGTTTATTTCCACCAGCAGTTTCAAATGGGATTACACAGACGATAAGCTATGATGTAGGGAAAGGTGTGATTTTTTTTAAAAAAAAATTTGGAGCACACATAAGGTGATTACATCAGTGAGTACCAGCATGGAAACAGCATCTGTCAGACTAACAATAATAAGGTGGCATTTACTCTTGCACCTTGTAGTGTATTTGTGCAATTATATACTGATGTATGATAAATATCAAAATCTGGAGGTTATGGGGAGATTTTCAGTAATGATTCAAAAAATTAAACTGGGTGAGCAGATTCAGTTGGAAAAGATATTGGTTAGTATTCTAGATCAGATACTTAGTTAAATATGAGTACTTAACTAATGGCTTGTCTACACTGGAAAAAAATGTGGACTCACCCCAAATCTGGCATTGGCAGTCCAAATGACATATGGCTACTTCCGAGGAGTGTCTGCATTGTTTTGCCCTTAACCCAACTAAGCAAAGTTAGTGTCATGCCCCATGACGCTGATGAGGCTGTAGAGTCAGAGGAGGAGGAGGACATGGCAGGGAATGGCCCTAAGGAACCTGGCACAGGTTTATCTACACCTGTGCCAACAGGGAACCCTGCCAACCTAGAGGCTCGAGCAGAAGAAGAGCCTGGTCCGAGTGGACTGGCATCAGTTCCAGCAGAGAGTTCTGCCCACTCAAATAAAGAAGAAGAGGAGAAGGGTTTACCTCCACCATCTTATTCCCAGCAGCGAGCTCAAAAGGAGGCTCAACGGAGGTCTCTAAGAATTTATGAGAAGAACTTGCTTATTAAGAAACACCTGGTAAAGCCTTAATTACTTTATATAGGCTTCATAGGTCATAACCAGCATGACCTGAATGCAGGCAAATATATGTATGCAGACAAAAATATTGAGAAATGTGTGTACTAATTTTAAAAAATGGATTAGAAAAAATCATAGCAGATTAGGAAATATGTGGGGGAGAATTGCATAAACAAATGCATATGTTAGGAAATATCAGCCTCAAAAGGCCTATACATTTTCATGTGAACTCTTTTTAAAAAAATCCTGACACTCAGGAAAAACAAGTGTTAAAACTACAAAAATCTTCAAAAGTTAAAACAAACCAAACTGAAGATTGGAAAAATGAGCAATTGAAATAAAATAAATAAATAAAACATGGTGAGTTTCTTCCATCACAGCTGTCTCAAAGGCCATCTAGCCCACCCCCCTGCACAGTGTAGAAAATCAGAACTGTAGCTTCCCCAGTAGATGGCTATCACTGGTTGAAGACTTCCACTGAAGGAGAACCTAGCTTTCTATGGACCTGTGGGGATTAGAGGGAAATTTATTCGTGGAAGCACCTGAAGCAGTGGTGTCTCCTTGGACCTTTCAGTCCTAGGCTAAATTTCTGTATTGTGTAAATCTTCATGTCCTGAGTTATGAATTATGGCAATTTGTGCTTCTGAAACAAGATACGCAATGAACAACTGAAGTCATGCACAATGTGCTTGCATGCACCATTTGCAATGTGTATGCATGTACAATGTGCATATGTGACTCTGCATATGTAACAGCACCAGAGGCACAATTCACTCCCACAATTCACAATTTACTTGTGGACATTCTTCATTGGACAAAAATGTCAAACCACTGCTGTAAGAGAATTGAAACATGCATAACATGCCAACAGGATTCCAGTCTGTTTCTCTAAAATCAGAGTTCTAAGTCCGAATTTGGCCTTTGGAATAATGATGTTTCCAAAAGAAATCATGGACATGAGTGTGCAAGATTTGACTCAGGTAGTTGATGTCTGGGGCTCTTGGAGGTCTTTCATTCATAGGGTTGCCAGAAGTCAAAGTCAACTTAATAGCAAACGATTACAATGACAACAAAAGCAATGGGTTCAGCACCTTGGATAGCTCATTGCCATATTGCATGTGGATGCATTGATGGAGGATTTTTGTCCTTGTTTTCAGCTGATCTTGGATGCTAAGCAGGGTCAGTCCTGATTAGTACTTGGATGGGGGACTGCCAATGAAAACCTGGTACTGTAGGCTATATTTTAGAGGAAGGAACTGGCAAAACCACCTCAGAGTATTCCTTGCCTAAGGCTATTCCGGCATGGCAGGGGGTTGGACTAGATGGTCCTTCTGAAATTTATGGGGTCGCCATAAGTTGACAGGTGACTTGAAGCACATACACACATTTTCATATCACTCTTTAAAGAGTTGTGTTTTTGTCATGTTCTTTGCTTTGAACTTCAGAAACATAGGTCTCTTGGCATCTAATTCTTATTGTTCTTCCCTGAAGCTACAGCAGATCAGTTCTTTGGATTAATTCAGCCTCAAACCAGAGCAAAGCATAGCAGTTGTGCCTCTAAATGAGTCTGAGATACAAATGACCAACTGACACTGAGTGGGAAAAGCCTCTGCTCTGGGTGTTTGGTGATATCAGTCTCCCCTTTTGGTTGCAATTTACTTCATTATCTGTATAATAACTGGTTTACCTTTAACAGCCAGCACAAATAACAAGCATGTTGATTAAGATGCGCTGGATGAGGGCCAAACACTAATAAAATTAAGAAAGAACCTGGACTCTTCAAATTAAATGGGTTGTCTGCATAATGAGAAAAAAAAGTTGAAAAGAGTTACTTGATATCCCCAAAATGAAGCATTAGTAATCTTTATTACTGGAAACCTGGAGAATCGGAAACCAAATTGTTCTATTATTTTTCTGTAATGCTTAATTTAGCTGATAAGCTGAAGAGCTCGGGGAAAAAATGTTTCAGGGAAGAGAGTCATTACATGAGGTACATTGAATCTGCTCCTCAACACCCTGATATGTTTTAGTGGAATGTAGAATACAGATGAACTGGAATGCATCTCCAAGGTCCGTTCCTTTGGGCTCTAACCTCTTAACACCTTCAACAGTCTTTGTCTCCCATAACAGTCAGGAACACTCTGCAGTTTAGAGAATCTGGACTTTAACAAGCTCAGGAACCAGCTCATTAAAGCAGTGCTTGCCAAGGAATGTTATTCTTACAAAATGCAGGTCTCAGAAAGAAACCCCTATTATCATAGGATCTACAAACCTCCTGTCTCAGAGATACTTAGCAGCAGCAAAACCATCCTGTTGTGGGGCTAACAGGGTGATCTCATCCTGTTTCCTTGGCAGAGAGCTGAGGACTTGTTTACATTAGAAGGTGTCCTAAGATAATTGTTCACGTTGTTTGCAAGTGGATAGGATGAGGAGCCACTGCTATAGTATAGTTAGGGATTTAAAGTTGGTTCAAAGTTGCTTCCAGTGGTACAGAAGGTGATTCTCAGTAGCTTTTCCCATGCCATGCCAATGCATGAAGGGACTACATGGGCAAGGGCAATAATATGGTATTTCCTTCCCAGGCAACTATTGCCCCAATGAGAGGAAGGATGTCAAAGGGGAGGCTGGTGGCTTCCATGTCAGTGGGGTGAAGGATCCACTCCAGGTTTTAGCCCAACATTAAAGGGACCATCTGAATTGCTGGATCCTACTCCCTAATACTTTTGATAACTCCTTCAAATTTGATACTAAAACCCAAAGCAGATTCACAAACCTACTGACATGGGAGCTACTAGCCACCACTGGCAGAAAGATGAAGGAACCTGCCTCTGTCCTGTCCTGCCTTTCTTTCTTGTGTAACCCGTTTGCACTGCTGCCCTCAGCTCCCCTTCCAAATTGGGCTGGGTTCAGTTTTGATTTAGTTCAGTTTTGATTGGGCTGGGTTCAGTTTGATTTCCTAAAATTAACTCATCAATATAAAATCCTACCTCACAGTTTACACTTCATAACTTTATGAACCCGTAGCTATGTTGCAGAAAAATCTTGTTGGTGAGTTATGAAGACTCTTATCTGGTAACTGGTGACAAGAGTACTCTAATGCACATTGGGCCCTCTGAGCACACTGAGCACTTTTGATGCACATCTGGGGCTCCTATTGTGCTCCAGCACTTCTACCCGGTGTCCAGATGTGCACCCTGATGTGTATTGATGCCCACTACACCTTGTGCCATGGAGCATCAGTCACTCCAACATTGAGCAATGGATGCCCGTAAGTTGAGACTTCATAGCAGCCCCTAGGTGAATATGGACATTGTGAAACTACTCAGTTCAATTTTGCACACACCTAAAACCATTTCTGAAGATGTAAGTCTCAAACAGAATGCCAGCTGTTGTCATATAACTGATAATGTAGAGAAAAATTATATGAATAAAGTAAAACAAAGCATAGCATATATATTCAGTCAACATAAGTGAATCCACAACTAAATCAAAGAGAAAGGGGGAAACAACAACAACCATAGAATCCTAGAATCCTAGATTTGGAAGGTACTGCAAGGGCCATCTAGTGCAACCCTTGCTATACAGAAATCCACCACCCAAGCACCTCTGAGGGGTGGCCATCCAGCCTCTGTTTAAACACCTCCAAAGAACTAGAGTCCACCACCATAATCTTAAGCAGTCTATTCCACTCTTGAACAGCTGTTATGATGCGGAGGTGCTTCCTACCATTTAGGTGGAATCAATCTACTAACTGAAACATCAAATAAAAACTCTAGTGAAACTCAAGAGCTCATTGTAAAATGACCAAGGCTTATTCAACCAATTTTTCAACCAAGGCTTAGCACATTCCACTGGGGTTGTCAGGATTCACATGAGAACACTGTAATCCACAAAATAAGGGTTTCTGGCTTACAAACACACCTCTGCTTTTTCTTGCCTTTCTTCCCAGCATCTCACAATTCAAACCTGGTTGCCCATCTTAACCAGAGTTCCTCAGATTTCCATACTGTTTTCTTCTCCCACTCATAGGGCTTGCCTATATGAGGGGGAAAATGTGGATTGATGCACACTAATGCCAATTTGAAGCAGCTTTGATTTGTCTTAATGGTTTTCTGGCAAAATCACTTTTTCTGTCCCAATAGGCATGCCTGTGAATCAAGATGGTGGGCGTGAGTGAATTACTCGCATTTTTATTGTCACCAGTTGCCACCACCAAACAGAATTTCTAAAAAAAGCATATTTAAGGTGAAAAAGTGTGATATTCAACATAAATAAAAAAGAAAAGAATAGAAAAAGGCTGTTTCGTCACCTGAGTGCATGATCGCTAAAGCGAAAATCCAACATGGTGTTTCTGGGCATTTGCCTTGTTAGCAAGCTCCACCCCCTGCTCACATCCAACCAATCAGCTTCTACTTCTGCTCTTATCAGAAATGTGAATGAATGTGAATTCGATTGTCCTAATAAACAGGAATGCATATTCCCCATGCAGTTTTTAAAAAAACTTTGGGAAAAGCCATGAAGACTTTCCCAGTGGAGTTTATGGTGGATTTGGCCCCTCTTCTTCTGAATACTGTGATCTGATGTGGAATTCCATTAGGACAGGCCATATTCCCAGCGAATTCCATGAGGATTATTTTGACTATTTAGATAACTCCATAGACAATGTTCATAGGAATGACAACCTTATACTTGTTTCTTTCTGCACACTACTTTCCATGTAACTGGGAGTTAAACTTGCTGTGATCTGAATCTCCGGGGTCACTCAAATCTCCCTCCACCCTTAAGGGCTTCTCAGTGAATCCAGTTGATGTCTTTCTTACCTACTTTGATCTTCAAAAACTGGAAGTAAGAACTGGGAAATCAAACCCTTGAAATTCATCAGCTAGTTTTCTTGACTCTACAGGGAAATTGGATAACTGTTTAAGTTGCCTGTTGTCCTAGCCCTAGAGACCAATAGAGTGGCAGTGCCCATCTTATACGCATTGCATTTCCTTTGAGCTCCAGCTCGTACTGAAAGCGACAAGTCTTGGACCTTGGTTTCCTGCAGACAAAATCCTTATTCCAAAATAATGTTGATTGCACAATATTGCTGAGTTGCTCCTATAGTAATTACATTTCACAACTGAATAACGTGCACTGTGCATCATTTAAGTTCACCCCCCACCCCTTTGGTATTGGGATATGGAACTGAACAAACCGGCTTGCAGACAAGCAGAAGATCATTATTTGACTCTACTGAGGCATTCAGTGTGGGTAGAAGTCATCTGTTATTTCATGGCTTGTCTTCTTAAAAAGACAACAAAAAAGACTAGTTAGCAGATGAGTCTGTCTGCATATGATCTGTATTAAAACAGGTGTTCTTTTCAAATTATCTTATTGTGATACTAAAGCCAATCCACAAGACAAGTGGTGTATATGTGGCACGAGCTGTTATGTTCAGTATGAGACTATATTTAAAATAGCAGCTTTGTGTACTATGACGTCTACTTCCCTGGCATGAGCACAGTAATGTATGATGTGATGTCATCACATCATCCATTTTCCTGTTCCTCTTCCTGTTCCTTTTGCTGGCAAGGGACAGAGAAAGGAGAGAACAATTACATCATGATGCATGCAGGTAGATATGCTGGCAGAAGGGAGAGAATGCAACACCATTCTTCAATTTTAAATAATAATAATAATAATTATTATTATTATTATTTAAATATCTAACTTTTACAATCTAAAAAAAACATAGAAGGGAAAAATTATAAACAACAAAAGACAAAAAAACAAACAAAAAACAAACCCCACACACTAAAGAAAAACATTATACAACAATCCCAACCCCCTAATATATCCCCTCCCTTCTAAACTGTTAAACTATCCCTTTACCCCACAATATACAAAACTGCCACACTAGACAGGGTAAGGAAGGTTCCAATTTATCAGCTAAAAGGTTATAACCCAAATTCCAAATGCTCCCTTAAGATTCTAATCTTATCAAGTTTTATGCTATTATACCACTTTTTCTATACCATAAACAAGCCCTTAGCCTATTACCTATTCAAATAAACATTTATGTATTGTAAAATCTAATAGTAAATACAACCAACTTCAAAACCTGCTTATCTCATTCAAATATAGTTGTTCCTCTGTATCCACGGATTTAAGTATTTATGGCTTGAAAATATTTTTTAAAAAATAATAATCTAAAAAGCAAACCTTGATTTTGCCATCTTATATAAGGGACACCATTTTACTATGCCACTGCATATAATAGGACTTGAGTATTCACAGATTTTGGTATCCACGGGGGGTCCTGGAACCAAACCCCAGCGAATATGAAGGGACAACCGTATTATCACATATGATTATCTCTATGTTATTGTTACTTTTTCTCAAAAAATCAGTTGTGGTGCCACTTCCATATCTTTTAAAAATCATCAGCAGTTTTGTTGGTCAATAATGTAGTTAACTTATTCATCTCCATTATATATATAAAAAATGTATCCATTCTTTAATTGCTGGGATGGTTTGTAATTTCCAAAGTTGTGCATAGATTTTGTCATGTATCTTATAATCTTCCCAAAGTCTTTTTCTATAACATCTTCCAAAAGTCTCGACAGAAATATTTCAGGCTTCAGTTCTAATTTAATTTTCAAAATTTCTACCATCATCTTGTTGATCATTATCCAAAATTCTTTTGCTGTTTCACACGTCCACCACATATGATAAAATGTACCTTCACATTTTAAACATTTCCAGCATTTGTTTGACTACCCCTTACACTTAGTAGACAACTTTACTGGAATTAAATACCATCTATATATAATTTTAATAATAAAAAAATTAAGTCGTAACTCATAGTAAATTTCAAACCTTCCTCCACATATTCTCCCATTGTATTAATTGTATAATATGACCAACATTCTGTGCCCATTCACCAGTCTTCCAAATGGTAGTTCTATGTCAAGCCCATAATATTCTTTATTTTATTTCAGGTCAGAAAGCATATATAATATATACTTCAGTTCTCAAAGGCCTATTCTCAGAATTAGGAATCAGGCACAGAACCTGGAAAGTCACTTACTTGGCAGGGGAGATACCTTGATCATCAGAAAAGTTACTTTCAAAAGTAATTAGTCATTTGTAACTCCCCAACAGGATTCTGGCCTATGAAAATAAAGAAGAAAGTTGCACTTTATAATTTTAGGATATTGATATGGTGAGTTGCTAATGAATTTCATTTGTTTGCTTTTACAAAACATATGAACATCACCCGTGTAGTAATCTCATTTTGCTATAAGTCACATATTTGTACAATGAATCTAGAAAATTCATGCTTACCAACTGGGGAAGAAATATATCACTACAAATCCTTAAACAAACAAACAAAAAAGAAAGGTAATTAGTCAAGTTTATAGTTCCAGGGTCCAAAATAGTTAATTACGGTTATAGTTGCAAAGGAGAGATTTATTTTTTTCTGATTTCTGAAAAGCAATCAAATTAGTAAAATTTTAGTTAATTTGAAAGAAATATCTGGATGTTACAAGCTGCTAGCCAGTGATGGAACATACGTTTTCCTTTGGTCCACCTTGACATCAGCTCAGCACCCACAAGCAAATGTGAGGGAGTAGTTGAATTTTAGCATGACCCAATATTTGAACCATTTGGTATTTCTCTTCTGTCTTTAAGTGAGAGCACACTCCAACTTCATGTTAAAATAGCTTGGATCGTATAGTATTACTGAGTTCTGCAGATACCATGGACCAAAAAGACAGATAATTGGGCCCAAGAGCAAATCAAGCCTGAACTCTCACTAGAAGCCAACACGACTAAACTGAGGTGGTTGTATTTTGGACAGATCATAAGCTGACACTACTCATTGAAAAGATAATAGTGTTCAGGAAAGTGGAACACAGTAGGGAAAGAGGAAGTCCGTGTTACAGATGGATTGATTCAATCAAGGAAGCCATGTCCCTGAGTTTGGAAGATGTGATCAATCCTGCTGATGGCCAGGGCTCTTGGAAGTCTCTCATTCATAGGGTCATCATGAGCTGGAGTTGACTTGATGATAAATAACAAAGAGCCAGATGGCAGAGAAATCTAGAATCAAGGCTGCCTTTGGCCTGCCTCAAACTACTAGTAGTAGGTATCAGAAAATATCTAAAAGTAGCAGCCTTGTTTGAACATTACAGGTATACATTACTTTCAATAGATGGGGAAAGAGTGGTCTCCTCTTGAATCCAGATGTGCTTTGAGACAATTTAGGATTATGGTATTTTCAGATTTCCTTCCAAGGCCTGGGATACTTTGAGAAAGGAATATGGGTCACCACCACTATGGTATCCCTTGAGGGAATATGTTCCTAGACTTACCATTTATAAATGAAACCATGGATAATAGTGAGCCCCATTAAAATAAAGGACTTCTGGCAGAAACATACCATAAAGTTGCATTGGAGGACCTAGAGATTCTTAGAGAGGACACCTCTCTAGCCATTTTCCAGCATGACTCTATGGTATGTGTCCCTATTTTTTCACCTGTGGATAATTGAAACCATGGATATTGGTTCCATAAATATGGGTGGGCCACCTGTACTTTGTATCATCTTAAAAAGGGATTATCCATCCCTGCTCTTACTACCCATGTTCTTAGCAGCTTCCTGATGCCATTTATGATTCTTTAAAGTAACACAGCACCTTGAGTTGAGCCTAGAAGGCAATAGGGAGCTGGTGGAGATGTGGGAGCAATAAAGTGACATGGTCCTGACAACAGTTTAGAAAATAGGTTGTGGCATTTTGCATGATCTGGAACTATTCAGCTAAAATCAAAGTCATATTTGTTTAATGCAGTGAAATCAATGGATTTAAGAGCACTTAAGCTTGGGCCATATCTGTACCATGTGCCTTTTCCTTACTTAGAAAAGTCCATTATTATGAGCTATTACAGATTAAATGAACATGAGAGCTTGTATTGCTGGCTGGGGGGTTCTGGGATTAGAGTCCAAAGAAGGGACTCCTCTAAGTTTTGGACAGAACTTTGGGAGTTTAGGTTAGAATATATCTGTGGGTCTGGGTGTGCTAAGACAGGGCAAGCAACCCTAACCTAGGGATATGTGTGGCCCTCAATTTAATTTCATGATGCCTTTGAACTAATTTCCAAAATCCTTTGAAATCAGCAGTTGGCTCAGGCCTCTGGCAAGAGCATTCTCTCCTGCTCTGGACAGCCTACAGACCAAGAGTAAAGACAGATAAGAAGAGTAAAGGAATGAAGGAGCAAGAAATAAAGAGGAAAAGGTGCTAGCAGAAAAAGAAAGAAAGAGGGTTGTCCCTGATCACCAGCTCATTTCTTCCACGTCCACTCCTAGCATGTGGATACTGGCAGATAATGTCGGGTGGGATATTCTTCCTTTTACAAAGGAAAAGAAAGGAGAGCAAAATGAGGGATGTTTTACCTTAACTGTGTGGAGTCTGCAGAGACCCCACTAGTGTCCAAAATTAATATAGGGAATATTTAATAAGCTTAAAATAGCAGCGAGAAGCTGAGTAATGGCAGGATCTTTTGACCTGTGTATTCCAGTAGTAACAGAGGAGACTCTAAGCAAAAACGTACAATTAAATGATATTGATTGGAAATTAATGTCAACAGCAGTCATGCAAATACTCAAATTTCAGACAATCACACAAGGCTATTGAAGATAGTAGGAAGCATTTGGATAGAGTAGTAGAGTAAGGGGATGATGGGTGATATGATACGTATCAGAGGAGCAGAGATCCATGCAGCTGAAGGTTCTCAGAAATATATTCTGAGGGTCTCACATCAAACTGGCAGCATGGATATAGAAAGAGAAACTGTGGTCATTTTGATGGAGTTTTAGGATGATATTTATATGTGGTAATTCCTCTGAGGTATGGGATTTTGAGTGGAATACAATGTTTCTCGAAGTTTCCAGGACTAGACAAAGGGTGCTCTTGCAGAGTTAATTATTGTTAATGGTCAATGTATTTTGAATTGAATAGGAGCAGGCAAGGTCTATTGTTGGAGGGGAAGGGGAAAGGAAGAAGCCATTTTACAAGCATCATGGACGCTGCTATCATTGAGTGGATTAGTGAATGACTCACCTCCAGGTGTTAAGTTTGACCTGAGTATTTGTTTGGGGAATTTCCAAAGGTCTCTCATTTGGTTATACATGACTCCAGCCTTGGCATTTGGGGGTCCCTGGTTTACCTGCTAACCATGTGGAAAACCACAGTAAGCCAAATTATTAAATATTGCCAATTATGTGATATTCCATAATTGGGCTTTTTCAAATGTAGGGGTAGGGGCTTTTTCAAATGGTTGAAAAAACCCATGTGGATGTCAGGAGAAGAATAGGGCTGTGGCACTTACACAGCCCTGTTTCAGACCATGCAGTCCTCCTCCGTCCTCCTCCCAACCTTCCCTGTGTTGCTGGAGCCTTTTTTTAATTGACGGAAAACCTCTATCAGTAAAAAGCGACACGAGCCGCACAGGGGAAGGTCAGGAGGAAGTCGGGAGGAGAACAGGAGGAGGATGGCGGAGGACTGTGTTGTCTGAAACAGGGCTGTGTAAACGCCACAGCCCCGTTCTCCTCACCTGCTCATGGGTTTTTTCAACCATTTGAAAAAGTCCTAGGTAACAAATATACTCAGAGGAAAACATTGTGTCTCTGAATAGAAGAAAGGTTGCCTGTCCCTGTCTTAAGAATTCCCCCTCCCCATTAAAATGGGCCAGATTGTTACAGGTGTCTTATGCTTGCATAAGTTCCCCGATCGATGTGGCTGGACATTTTTGTTCAATGCACAATGTCTCCATTCAGTTCAAGGCTGTGGCTTGTAAATGGTACTGTTTGTCCATGTGAAGCTCAGGTAATGCATATGTGACACTCTTGAAGGCTCTGCCTGGTGGGGTGTGCAATTGTGCGTAAGAGAGGAAATGTATTAAAACACACACATTTTAATCATATGTTTCTTTGTGACATCATTTCCCACCTTTTTTCTCTTCAAGGTTCATTTGCTTAAGCACAGCCGAGACCTTTGGAGTTCAACCCCACACCCTGCTTAGAGATGTAATGGTCTTGTATATCTATCTATCTATTTTCTTCTCATCTGCTTGAGCAGGGAGTGATGTATAAATCTCAATGCATCCAGATTAGCCTATGCTCCTAAATGATGGGTTCAATAGAAAGGTGAAGATATTGTGGCAGAAGTAGGCCTCTCTTTACAGCCCACAAAGAGGGGTTTTGGAGGAGATGGCCTCTGAGCACGCTTGCTTGCTCTTGGAAACAAATCACACATCAAAAGCTTTCAGGGCTATATTTTCCCTGTCAAACCACTCACTGGAAATACTCAGAGGTGCTAAACATTTATCTCAAAGCTTTTATACACTTCTGTTTCATGCAGATGCTTATTCTACTGTTAAGGACACAGACTTCTATGACTTTTAGTAGCGACTGCTCTTTCAGCTCTCCTTCAGGTATGCCACCTAGACTCAGATGGCCTAGTCATTAACACAGCTCTGATAGCCCATGTCTTCCCTTACAAACTTGCCCAGAGATTGTGATTATCTTCTCTTCTGAGTACAGTATCTATTGTATGTCCCATCACCAAAAGATGTTGAGTTGGTGGCAATACAAAAGATAGCCAGTGGCAGCATCCCAGTTGTAGAATTCTCTCCCAAGTCAGAAGAAACTAGCCCCAACCTAGATGATTTTTAGAAGGGTACATCTTTTTTTTTTTAAAAAAATCTGCCTGGCTTTTAGAGGTTTTGGGCTCTATTTCAGAAGAAGGTACTGGCAAAATCACCTCTGAGTATTCCTTGCTAAGAAAACCCTATGAAACTTACGGGATTGTCATACGTTGATGGGCAACTTGAAGGCATATAAATACACACACACACACACACACACACACACACGTACGCACAATTTCAAACTGAATGTGTGATGAAATGCATATTTGCATCTACATAAATGTGCATCAAAGAATGTGCATCTATGCACATCTTTCTTTGTAATGGCACAGAATGTGCAACTCCACTTCCACAACTTTAAACTGAATTTAGACATCCCACAATGGACAAATATGTTCAACTACTTCTGTAAGGGAATTTAACACTTGTGTAAGATGCTGTAGGATTCTGGACACAGTCATGATCACCAGTAGCCATTCATAGCCCTAATTTCCATGAATACTAGAAATATCTTTCTTTTGCAAATTTTAGTTTGCTTTTTATTAGTATGTAAACTATGTCAGGATCTTAGATAGGAAGCAGCCTAGGAATGTTTTCAATGAGTAGGTAAAAAACGGTGAAAGTATTGAAATGTTTTGGCTTGGTTTATAATGGTAGTTTTTGATGCTATTCCAGGAATCTAATGTAAATAATTGAATAGAGGGAGATTCTTTTAAAAATGTCTGTTTCACATCAGCCTCTGGCAGGGTCTTTAGTGCATCGCCAGGAGAAGCCTTAGTGTGGGTACCAAAACAAGTAAATAATCACAAATCTGCTATGACAAAATGGATTTTGCTGCAAGATTTCTTCACATCATCATTTGCAACTTAACCACATCTTTTGTTACTACCAGTGTAGCAGAAGAAACACCCTCGTTGTTTAGAGAAAAGAAACTTGGAAGCACTTAAAATGATAAAAAGAAATAATACAGCTACACAAAGGATATAACACAACAATCAATATGCTTTAGGCAACCAGATGAAGGATAAGTTCATTCCTGTCCTTTACTGTGGCCTATGGTTTTGTGACTTTGTTTCATATTCTGTCTCTTAAATTGGGATTTTCTGGTGATCTCCTGTCTACTCAGAAGGGTTAACTGAGCAGGAGGAACCTGTATTAATCTAGAAGCCAGTAAGGATGTATGAGAAATGTGATATTCTTCTCTTATTTCAATCATTTTCTTGTTAAAAATGCCATCTTCATTCATGCCAAGCATGTTCACAGTTTGTGTCTCTTCAATCAAGCATAATGCTCAGTGTCAGTGCATGCACAAAGTCTGGCCAGAATTTCACTAGACAGACTATGGCTACTGTACATGCTTGAATGATGCAACTTGTGGAACAGGTTGCAGTATGGTGATGGACATGGCCTGTCATCAACACACTACCCAGGATACGCCCAGGATGACACAGCAGAGATGATGCAAGTGGCTGATGCAACTGGACCATTGAAGACACCTGTGGAAGGAGATCATGTCATGGACAATGTGTATAAATATGGGCATGGCCTATGTTCATTGTTGGGGGTCTTTATTGGTGTTGTAGCTGGAGATGCTGTCAGATTGCTCTATGAATGGACAATTGTTGACCTGTACATAGCTGTAAATACTCTGTAAGTAAAGTTCTGTATATGGGACTTGGAGACTGAGAGTTATTATTTAACACCTTGCATGCTCCAAGGAACCCTCCTGTGTACTCACAGGACTGCAGAACCCAGCATAGAGGGACCACAGGTGGTGTACACTCTGACACTCAGCCAAAGCATGGTACTTCCTTCTCTCTGTAGCCCTAGGATCTAACAAAAAACCAGCTGTGGAAGGTGTCCTAGGGTTTGTCTACACAGGCAATATACCTCATCTTGCCCTCGTCTTCGAGCCCTGGAGTCCAGATGATGCAGGGATTTTGCCCTGTTCTGACCCCGGACAGTTTTCATCATCCCTGGGGCAGCTAAGGGGCTCAGATGGGGGAAAGATGGGGTAGGGCCTTTTACTGCTTTGTAAAATAATACCTGGTTTAATCTGTTCCTACTGGGAAGTAATGGATCAGGCCCCGCATGTCCGCAGGAGCCCATTCCAGCAGCCTGGCCAATCACTGCACCTGCCAGTCTGCCTTGCTCTTCCAAAGCAGGAAGGGCCCCTGCAGCATGTGACTAAGGCTGGTCATATGCAGGGGGCCTTGGTCACATGTTGTGGGCCAGCTCTCCCTTGCTTCTGGGAGAGCATGAGTGATGGCAGTGGTGGTGGCTGCAGTGATAGGCTGGCATGCTTGTCTGGACTCCAGCCCATTTGGAGGTGGTAATGGGGGAGGAATGGGCCAAATCTCTGGCCAGGATATGCCACTTGGGAGTTGGTATAGCCTGGCTCATATAGATGAACCCCAAGGCTGCTGACACACTGCAGAAATAATGCAATTTGCCACTGTGGTTATCATGGCTCCATCTTATGGAATCCTGGGATTTGTAGTTTGTTGTGGCACCAGAGCTTTCTGACAGAGAAGGCTAAATATCTCACAAAACTACAAATCCCAGAATTCCATAGCATTGAGCCATGGCAGTTAAAATGGTGTCAAACTGCATTATTTTTTTCAGTGTGTCAGCAGCCCAGGTTCTCTGGAGCATGGTTTTGGGGGTTAGGGAACTTCACAGGGAAGGGGACCTTTGCAAGACCTTTGCAAGGCAGTGGATGAGTGGGACTCTTGGAGTCCTCATTCATAGGTGACCATAAGTCGAAGTTGACTGGGGTGGCAAATAAATTCTTACCTCCAGTGTTACCCTAAGAGGTGGGGTGCGTGTTAGAGTGTCACCCGTGATGCCAAAATCTCCTTTAATGTTTGGAATAATTATTAGCTCAAAAGGAGGCCTGAGAGAGGAGGGTAACTTCAGGGATCTTTTCACCTATGTATACCAGTACTAACTGTAAGAGCACTCCAGTTAAAGTGAAATAAAGTATTTTATTGGAACAACACAAAAGTGAACTAACATACACAACACACATTCTTAAGAACCATACAAAGCAATAATAGAGTAAGACAGACAGATTAGACAGAAGCAGAGAGGTTCAGGAATATAGGGTAATAGTTACTAGTCTTGAAGAGAAGAGTTCTGTGCAGCAAAGATACCCAGACAAGTGTTTGAGGGTGGCACAGGGGGTTCCAATCCAGGGCACGCTGAGAAAGTGGCTGGGTTTGTCCACTGTGGCACTCTTTACTATTGTTAGGGGTCTAATATTTATACCCTATTCTTTGCCTTATAGGGGAGAATTTTGTATTAAAACTTGAATGACGCTCCCATGGAACAGACAAAGGAAACTGAAACTCAACTGATTGCTTTAATTGCTGGGAGATAAAAATTGGTGGGTTTGCAGCAACCTCACAAGACTGGACAGGAGGGGGTATAGAAGAGATTTCTGCAGGGTATAGATTGAGGAATGGTCACTTAATTGCTTGAATGAATCATTGCTGAAATGCTCAGGGCTGGAAAAAAGGATTAGCACATACCTCCTTAAAGGCTATGTTTACTAAGGGGCTTTCCACATAATCCTAACTTGGGCTTTCTCAACATTTTATTTTTAGACACCATCCCAGGTCACTGTGACCTCCAACTGACCTTTGGTTTGCCTCAACCAACCTAACCACAAAAGTGTCCAATATTTCCAGTTATGATATACCATGGGAGGTGGGTAGTAGGGCATACTAACACCAGCAACTGAGCCTGGCAACGTGAATGGGAACTCAGCTTTTGCATGGGAAAAGAACCATACTTAAGTTGGGAAACCATCAAACAATTATGTCATGGGTGATGCATGCAGCCATCTGGGGAATTGTAGGAGATATAATAGGGACCTGGGAAAGGCCACATATTAGCTCCATGGCTTAAGGTTCCCCACCCCTGACTTAAATGTAAAGGTCTGCATCCCTATTCTGATGCCACTTTGCTGTAATTTCTGTAACAAAAATGATTTCTTAATTTTTTTATTTAATGTTTTGTGAACTATTATGAAACATGCTTTGGGAGAAAAGATTGTGCATAGTGGTACAGAAGTTAGAAAGGCAATATGATGGTTATGCTGTACTTGTAAATTCATGAATGAAAGAGAAGAAAATCCCTTATGTTAAATCTTTTCACTTGACTCTCTGATCAGATTTGTTTCCCCAGCTTCAAAATCTTTGGTTTGATAACATCAGTCACCTGATCTGGTTTATTAGAACTTTTCTTCTTCTGCTGCTCCCGGGACTTACATGAAGATTAGGTTAAGTTGAAATGCTTGAAAATGTAACATGCCAGAGTATTCAGCCACTTTGTTGTTAAGCCATTGCTGGAATCTTATAGAAACAGCAGCTTAGAGTTTTGATGCTTGTTGAAGTGAATGCATGATTTATTAGCGATGCCTGCTGGTGTCTCCAGTGCCAGTGAGGTGATAAATCCACCCCAAGTTTTACTTTGGATTTTGAGGGAGCTATCCATGGAGCTGAACTTGTTTGGGGGCAAGGCTGCAGAACATTGAATAGCTCCTTTAAAATCTGGATTAAAACCCAGGGTGGATTCACCACTCCATTGACATGGAAGCCACCAACTCCTGGGATTTACTGGAAGGGAAAGTCAAGTCTTTTTCTATCAGTAGTATTCTGATTATCTTAAAGTAACAAATGGGATCATTTGGTTCACAATTAAGTGTGAACATACTCAATTTCACACTTATGAATCAGTACACGAATCCAAACTCGGTAATCCTTTGAAAGTTGCACTTCTCCACACTATGCCACAACATTCTCCATTATGTGCATATGCATATATTAGGAAAAGGTACACATAAAAATGTGTATATTCATCAAAATACAGTAAAATTTAAATGCATTTTATTAGAAGAAGGTTGTCAATAGTAAGCCAAATTGCCTACAAAAAAATTCATGAATCAGAAGCATTCAACAAAATACGAATACAATATTCCTGGAAAAAACAACAACCCACGTTTAGGGCAAAGTGCACTTTAATTTGGTAAAATTTTCGAAGTTCAGGGCAAACAGAACTGAAGAGAGGAAAAGTAGAAACTGAGTATCATAGAATCATAGAATTGTAGAGTTGGAAGAGACTACAAGGGCCATCCAGTCCAACTTCCTGCCACACAGGAAATCACGATCAAAGCATCCCCGACAGATGGCCATCCAACCTCTGTTTAAAGACCTCCAAGGAAGGAGACCCCACCACGCTCCAAGGGAGTATGTTCCACTGCCAAACAGCTTTTACTGTCAGAAAGTTCCTCCTAATGTTGAGGTGGAATCTCTGTTCCTGGAGCTTGCATCCATTGTTCCATGCTCTAGTCTCTGAAGCAGCAGAAAACAAGCTTGCTCCATCCTCAATGTGACACCCCTTCAAATACTTAAACAGGGCTATCATATTGCCCCTTAACCAGCTTTTTTTCCCAGGCTAAACATACCCAGCTCCCTAAGTCTGTAAAATGGATACCAACAGCTTCAACCATCTTTATCACAATGCTGGTTGTCACCAGAAAAATAAGAATTCAGCTCACACTCTCCTGCTAACTCCTTTCCAGGTACTGCTTCAGTTTTCATGGCTAAGACTGATTACACACTAATGATGATGTCATCTCAGATTTTGTCTTAAAAATCTTGACCATCCATTCACGTTGGATCTCAGAAGCAGTATGTCTTTGCTCATGTTATATACCTCTGACTAAGGATGTAAATCCATCTTCACATGCAAAAAGAAATCATGCTGCAGAAGAAAACATATATTTCTCTGCAGTGTCCTTACCATATTCAAACTGAAGTGTTGCAGAGAAATTATTCTATGGAGAAATGCATTATCATCTGTGAGGAAAAACAGATGTTCTGCACTGAAAAAATGTGTTTCCTATGCAGGAAACTTATTTCCTGTGCAGAAAACAAGTGAGGGTTTTGTGGAAAACAACCAGGTACATTTCTCTGTAGAATAATTTCTCTGTGACATTTCAAGACATTTGAATCTTGGAGGAAACTCCACAAAAGTACCATACCACTGCTTTAAGAGCTTGACTATATGGTGGTGGGGGTGGGGTGGGATTTAAACATCTGATTGAAAATCATACTTTTTTTGGCTGGGAGCTGTGCCAGATCTGCCCTGCATGATATTTGCACCACTTTGCTACACCTACCTGGCCAAAAGTGTCTGAATCTTCCCACCAGATTTTTACCCCCTGCTGTATGTCTGCCGCTGCTGCCTAGGCAGACATATCTTCCCAAAGAGCTTCATGCATAATCTTTAATAAGTCAGACCCCTGGCATGCAGCCATTCCTTCTGTGATCAGACGGAGCAACTCTGCCCTGCGCAATCATGTTGGGGATGATAGGACACTCAATCCCCAAAGGAAGCAATATATATATATATATATCTCAGTAGAAGTCAGCAGCAACCCCTTCCCAAGAAGGATACTCTCACACAGAGAGATTGTCTTCCAAATAAACAGGAGGTACTTTATCTTGAAGCTCAAAGCAGTTAGGAGTTCTTAGATTACCTAAAAGCTCTCATCATGGACACTGAGGGGACTGCAGCAGTCACTTGCAACACTTGTGCGATGTTTGTATTCTTGTCTACAGACGTGGAGAACTTCACATGCACCAAATGCAAGCTGGTAGCCCTCTTGGAGGAGAAAGTACAGCAGCTGGAGACACGGGTAGCTACACTTCAACAGATTCGTGAGCAAGAGGTTTTCCTGGACAGAACAGAACGAACAGTCTTGGATGGGGACCGCACAGAGGAAGTGGCTGTGGAGGAGAGCGTCACTTCACGGACACAGGAAGTAGACAGCTGGAGGAATGTCACACACAGAACAAGAAAATCCAGGGATTCTTCCAGCAGCTTGCAGCTACAGAATCGATTCGAAGCCCTTTCCCTTATCAAGGACAACGAGGAAGAACAGCATGGACAGACTTCAGGGGTAGAGCAGGGGACCTTGAGAGGACCACCGCAAGGAACAGCAGCTGCGAAGCCTCAGCGGAGGCGTGTGGTGGTGGTGGGGGACTCCTTGCTGAGGGGTACAGAAGCAGTGGTATGTGGGCCTGACAAGATGACACGGGAGGTGTGTTGTCTCCCTGGGGCAAAGATCTGTGATGTGACCGAGAGGCTGACAAGACTCGTCAAGCCTACGGATCATTACCCCTTCCTTTTGGTCCATGTGGGAACCAATGATACTGCAAGGCACAGCTTTCCCAAGATCAGAAGAGATTATGAGGCCCTGGGGAGGAAGCTGAAAGAAATGAACGCACAGGTGGTCATCTCGTCTCTTCTGCCAGTTGAAGGGCATGGTCCAAGAAGGGAGAGGAAAATAGCCGACGTAAACAACTGGCTCCGTAGATGGTGTCGCCGAGAACAAATTGGATTCTTGGATCATGGACTGCGCTTCCATGCGGGGGGACTTCTGGCAAGAGATGGGGTGCATCTTACAACAGTTGGAAGAAACATTTTTGCCAACAGTCTCAAGAATTTGATCAGGAGGGCTTTAAACTGAGTCAAATGGGGGAGGGAGACAGTATTCTGGAAGGCAAAAGGGCTGGAGAAAATAGTCAAACTGTCATAGAGGGAACAAGGCAAACAGCGCAAGGACCCAACAGTGGGAGGCAAAAAGACTTGCACAGGGAGCAAGTAAAGGGAACACATGGTCTCAGATGTCTCTACACTAATGCACAGAGCATGGGAAATAAGCAAGATGAACTTGAACTCCTTGCACTACAAAACAAATATGATATAATAGGCATTACTGAAACCTGGTTGGACGAGTCTCATGATTGGAATGTAGGAATAGAGGGGTATAACCTTTATAGGAGAAACAGGCCAAACAGGAAAGGAGGAGGAATAGCATTATATGTCAGGGATATTTACACCAGTGAAGTGATCCATGACATCAATACTGGAAGCCAGGTGGAGAGCATCTGGATAAAAATTAAAGGGGAGGGAAACAACAGGGATGTTATTGTGGGACTCTACTACAGACCCCCAAATCAGACGGAGGAATTGGATGTTGCCTTTCTAGAACAGATGAACATACATGCAGAAAGGAGAGATGTAGTAGTGATGGGTGACTTCAACTATCCTGATATTTGCTGGCAATCTAACTCAGCCAAAACTACAAGGTCTAGCAAATTCCTTACATGCCTGGAAGACAATTTCATGGTCCAAAAGGTGGAAGAGGCAACAAGGGGGTCAGCTATTTTAGATCTGATCCTAACCAACAGAGACGACCTGGTTAATGGGGTGCAAGTGGTGGGATCCTTAGGTGAGAGTGATCATGTCCTCCTGGAGTTTGTTATACAATGGAAAGGAGAAGCCAGGCATAGTCAGACACGCATTCTTGACTTTAGGAGAGCTGATTTCAATAAACTCAGGGAAATACTGGGGATGATCCCATGGTCAAGAATACTAAAAGAGAAGGGACCTCAAGACGGATGGGACTTTCTCAAAAGGGAGATACTGAAGGCACAATTTCAAACAGTACCATTGAGGAAGAAAAATGGGAGGTGTCTCAAGAAACCAGGATGGATGACTAAAGAACTTTCAATGGAGCTAAGTTTTAAATGGAACATGTATAGGAAATGGAAAAAGCGGGAAATCACCAAAGAAGAATTCAAACAGATAGCGAACACGTGTAGGAGTAAAGTCAGAAAAGCTAAAGCGCAGAATGAGCTCAGGCTTGCTAGGGAGGTTAAGAACAATAAAAAGGGTTTTTTTGGGTATGTCCGCAGCAAAAGGAGGAAGAAGGAAATGATAGGGCTGCTACGTGGAGAAGATGGCAAAATGCTAACAGGGGACAGAGAAAAGGCAGAATTACTCAACACCTTCTTTGCCTCAGTGTTTTCAGAAAAGGAAAAGGAGGACCAACCTGAGGATAATGGAACAGAGGACACAATAGGGGAAATCCAGCTCAAAATAAGTAAAGAGGTAGTACAGGAATACCTTCTTAATCTAAACGAATTTAAATCTCCAGGACCAGATGAACTACATCCAAGAGTATTAAAAGAGCTGGCAAATATAATCTCAGAGCCATTGGCAATAATATTTGAGAACTCCTGGAGAACAGGAGAAGTCCCAGCAGACTGGAGGAGGGCAAACGTTGTTCCCATCTTCAAAAAGGGGAAAAAAGAGGATCCCAGCAACTATCGTCCAGTTAGTCTGACATCAATACCAGGGAAGATTCTAGAACAGATCATTAAACAGAGAGTCTGTGAACATTTAGAAGGCAATGCCATAATCACAAAAAGTCAGCATGGGTTTCAGAGAAACAAGTCATGCCAGACTAATCTGATCTCTTTTTTTGATAAAGTTACCAGCTTGGTAGATGAAGGGAATGCTGTGGACATTGCATACCTTGATTTCAGTAAGGCCTTTGACAAGGTTCCCCATGACATTCTTGCAAACAAGCTTGTAGAATGTGGGCTAGACAAGTTAACTGTTCAATGGATTTGTAATTGGTTGACCGGCCGAACCCAAAGGGTGCTCAGCAGTGGCTCCTCTTCGTCTTGGAAAGATGTGACCAGTGGGGTGCCACAGGGTTCTGTCCTGGGCCCAGTGCTATTCAACATCTTTATCAATGACTTAGATGAGGGAATCAGGGGCATACTTATCAAATTTGCAGATGACACCAAATTGGGAGGAGTAGCTAATACCCTAGAGGACAGGATCAAAATTCAGAATGACCTGGATAGACTGGAGAGCTGGGCCAAAGCTAACAAAATGAAATTCAATACGGAGAAATGTAAAGTACTGCATTTAGGGCGGAAAAATGAAATGCATAAATATAGGATGGGAGAGACCTGGCTGAATGAGACTACGTGCGAAAGGGATCTAGGAGTCCTAGTAGACCACAAGTTGAACATGAGCCAACAGTGTGATGCGGCAGCTAAAAAGGCCAATGCGATTTTGGGCTGTATCAATAGAAGTATAGTGTCTAGATCAAGGGAAGTAATAGTGCCACTCTATTCTGCCTTGGTCAGACCTCACTTAGAATACTGTGTCCAGTTCTGGGCACCACAATTCAGAAAGGATATTGACAAATTGGAGCGTGTCCAGAGAAGGGCAACTAAAATGGTGAAAGGTCTGGAAACAATGCCTTATGAGGAGAGACTTAGGGAGCTGGGTATGTTTAGCCTGGAAAAAAGACGGTTTAGAGGCGATATGATAGCCCTGTTTAAGTATTTGAAGGGATGTCACGCTGAGGATGGAGCAGGCTTGTTTTCTGCTGCTCCAGAGACTGGAACACGGAGCAATGGGTGCAAGCTCCAGGAACAGAGATTCCACCTCAACATGAGGAGGAACTTTTTGACAGTAAGAGCTGTTCGGCAGTGGAACACACTCCCTCAGAGCGTGGTGGGGTCTCCTTCCTTGAAGGTCTTTAAACAGAGGCTGGATGGCCATCTGTCGGGGATGCTTTGATTGTGATTTCCTGCGTGGCAGGGGGGTTGGACTGGATGGACCTCGTGGTCTCTTCCAACTCTGCAATTCTATGATTCTATGATTCTATGATTCTATGTTTTTACAAAGTAGACAGACAAACTGCTACGCCAGGCACCAGATTTGCTCAAGAGAGAAAGTACTCTGGGTGCAGCCTCCTTTTATATAGTCCCTCGGGGCATTTGCTCCCCCAAACACCTGGGTGCCTTACATCAGGCTTTTGCACACTGTGCTGTGCTTTGCACACCACACTCTACTGTGCACCCCACACTTCAGCCTCATGCAATGCCCTGCAGTCTCTTGATTGTGCAGCTGTGGCCTCCAGGTTTGAAACCTTGGCTAGGCTGGAAGACTTGGCAGTTGTCTGGCCATTTTCTAAGGTGTTCAGACACTGACTCCTGACAAATCACTCCCTCTGACCTCAGAAGGAACAGCCCTGTGCCAGGAAGGCAGATTTCCAGTGTAGGACCACTTGTTCTGAGTGTCAGAGCAGGCGGCTCCTCCTCCTGGCTCTGTCTTCTTATGGAATTTCTGGCTAGCCCTTTCTGAGCCATGATAGACTAAATGGCTCCTTGATCTGATCTCATAGGGCCACTTCTGCTAATGGGTCTTGGCTGTACCTGTGGTAGTAGTATTCAAAGGCATAGCAGTGTTAGTTTGGATCAGTATGCAAAAGGGTCTTGTACCACGTTTGAGACTAACTGAGGGCACATCCAGAGTGATTGAAAAGTCTCAGATTTTGTCCCTGTTCTTTCTGGGTTAAAATAAATGAACCCAGGGAGCTGCTCTGATTGTACTGGGAGCTGAGAGAAAATATTCTGGGAAAAACAAAACATGTATGGAACTCCAAAATAAAGTAGGAAAGAACAGGAATAAAATCTGGGACTTTGGTTTTCTTTTTGTTTTTTTAAACCAGTTTGGATTCACCCTGAGAGAAAGATGTTTGTAGCATAAGCGTTTCTAGACCTGATGGAGCAGAACCAGCCTTGTGTCTTGCTTCGATTACATTACAGTAGGACCCCTTTATCCACTTATTCATTATCCACTGATTCAATTATCCATGGGACACAAAACAGCACACCTACCGTAGAGTCTTCCTAGAAAATGTGTCCTCTCTAGCTATTTTCTAGGTCCCTCAAGGCAACTCTATGGTATTTTAAACCAGAAGTCCCATTATTTTCAATGGTGTCCACTATTATCCACGGTTTCAGTATCTATGCCCCCCCCAGCAGAAACAGGGGTCCTACTGTAGTAAAGGAAATGGGAACATACCAGTCCTACAACGTTCATTATCACACCTCTCTTCCATTTGCACAACTACATCCATTTGGTAACTCCTACTGCTGCCCCAATAGTCTTCAGTTCAGTCCCAGAATGAGTGCAGTCATATGGTATGAGGGGCCCTTATTTTCCTCTTCTCTCGCCACCCCCAGCCCCAATCACTTTTCCAAAGCAGTATGGAGTCAGCCTGCTTTGGGATAGCCAACAGGAGGGGGGAAATCAGCCCCCTTCGTGCCACGTGACTGTCTCTCTCTGGCTTTTCTTTGCAAATGAAGATTCAGGAAGGACTCATCCCATGCTTTCTGCAAGCGCGCTGATGACTAAAAAGGCCAATCCATGATAAACAAGTCCGGTTGCAGAAAGCACAGCAGAAGGTCTCCTTGGGTGATGTTTCTGGGTTGTGATTCTTTCTGCGTTGTCATTTCTCTTCAAGATTTGTTCGGCATGAGCTCTCAAACAAGGCTGCAGCATTGTGGATAGTGCGTCTCCATGCCTCCCAATGTGAGGCCAGGGTGGACCATTGTTGGTGATCAATTTGGCCGAGATTGAGATGTCGCTTCAGGGAGTCCTTGTATCACTTTTTTGGAGCGCCCCTCTTACACTGACCTGTGGCAAGTTCACCGTAGAGTACTATTTTTGGGAGGCGATGGTCCTCCATCCTAGAAATGTGCCCTGCCCAGCGCAGCTGTGTTCTCACTATCATGGCCTCAATGCTGTTGATCCCTGCTTGCTCAAGGACAGCAACATTCGTCATATAGTCAGTCCAGTGTATATTTAGGACTGTGCGTATACAGTGCTGATGAAAGCGTTCGAGGAGTCATAAGTGGTGGTGATAGTTGACCCATGTTTCAGACCCATAAAGGAGAATAGACAGTACAATGGCTCTATACACACTGATTTTTGTGCTTTGCTTCAGGTGTTTATTACTCCAGACTCTTTTGTAAAGTCTTCCAAATGCGCTATATGCCTTTGCTAATCTGTGATTGAGCTCTTTGTCAATCTTGGCATCTGAGGAGATGATGCTTCCCAGGTAGGTGAACTGCTGAATGAACTTAAGCGCAGATTTTCCGACGGTAATGTGGGGATGGTGGTGTTCATCCTGTGGTGCAGGCTTGTAAAGAACTTACATTTTCTTCAAGTTGACTTCCAGCCCAAACAGCTCTGCAGCTGTTGCGAAGCAGGATGTTAGGCACTGCAGAGCTTCTTCTGTGTGGGTAACAAGAGCATCATCATCAGCTAAGAGCAGCTCACAGACTAGTTTAGAGTCTTAGTGCGAGCCCTCAGACAGCTTAAGTTAAATAAGCTACCATCAGTATGGTAACATATATAGATGCCGTCTTCGTCTTCGAGCTCTGCCGTAGCCCTTTGGAGCATCATGCTGAAGAAGATTGAACCGAACTAGAAGAGACCTGTTGCACTGGATCAATAGCAAACTTTGCAGTCATTGATGCGATTTCACTGTCAATGAAAACCTGTACTCCAAAAATAAGTTCAATACAATCTGGTAATGGGACGGAGATGACATCATGTGATAGGGTATGACCATAGACATTGTTAAACAGCTGCAATCACACTGCACAACCCTTGTCTGATAATGCCCCCAGTCTATAGAAGCTTATGCTACAAACCTTTTAGTTTCAGTTAGTCTCAAAGGTGCTACAAGATCCCTTGGCAATTCCCAGTTATGGATGGGGGAGAATTTTCTTAGATCTTCTTTTTAAGCTCACTGATCTGAATTGCACTTCCTGGACTAAAAAGACAGATCAGAACCCATCTGTCTTTCAGATTACATTACATACTTTTTTTTTTTTAATATTGCAAGACAGTTGACTCAAACATTGCTGTTTTTGTTGTGTTAAACATAAATTCATGTCATGTATGACTTATGGTGAGGCTAAGGCAAAATCACAGACTTTTCTTGGAAAGGTTTTCTCAGAGTGGGTTTACCATTGCATCCCTCTGAGGCTGAGACAATATGATTTGCCCAAGGTCACCCAGTAGGTTTTCATGGCTTTGCAGGGATTCTAACCCTGGTCTCCAAAGTTGTAGTCCAATGCTCAAACCACTCCACCACTCTGGCTCTCTTGACTCAAAAGTTGCATACCAAAATTTCTTTCTTTCTTTAAAGGTTTCTATAGAACCTTTTATAAAACATCCATAGTGGTGAACCCAAAATAAAAACATGTAAACCAGCCCAGAATCAAAAACATACAACATTAAAACAATACAGGAAAACATTAAAATCTATGCTATGATATATAGTGTTTATCTTTCTCTTATGCTACCCAAATCCACAAGCTTGATCACAGTCACCAAGCTTGATGTGTTGCCTAACAGTATCATAATGAAGAGCACAATAAAATTTTGGATCCAGTCCATCAGGTGCATTGGGTACCTCCTGAATGAACTGTTTGGATTTCTATAGATTTTCCTTAGGTTTTTTCCCGGGCTTTGAGGCCGTGTTCTGGAATAGTTTCTTTCTGGAGTTTCACCTGCATCTGTGGCTGGCATCTTCAGAGAAGATGTTTGGATTTCTTTTTGCTCCAGAATGCATGCTCAGAGATCAATTTTTTTTTTTTTTTTTGGTGGGAGTGCAGTTGATATTGATACACAGGGTGACTTCATGAACATTTTTTGTTCAAATCTGGAGTGATCTGAGAACTTCAGCTTTCTGCACGTGTGTGCAAAATTGCTTTTGGGACATGGGACTTGGTGTGCAACAGATTGCAAGGACTGTTAAGTGTTACACTCAAACTTTCTCAGACTGCTTCTTCAATTACTGTTTTGAAATGTAAACTAAAATGTTTTTGTTTTCTACAGCTTTTGAAAGTTTGATTTAATTTTATCCTTATGGTGTTCATATCCAAATTGTATGTTCTTGTATTTGTCCTTTACTTTCGCCATGTGTTTCTTTTTTACTAGTTTGTATCCTGTTCGCAAGGATGCATTTTTTTTATTGGCTGGAATCCTTTTCATGAAACACACTGGCATGGAGTCATGCTTTTGTATTTGTTTATTCATGTGATTTTAAGTTTAGGTGGATTTTAATTTGATACTAGTTTAATATATTTTTATGGGGGAGGTGGGGTGGGTGGGGCTTAGGGATTTTAGTCTGTATTGTTGTATTTTAACTGTTGTAAGCCGTCCCAATTGTTTTTAACAGAGGGGCGGAGTAATAATAATAATAATGATGATGATGATGATGTTATATATGTGTTACCTTAGGGAGGAGTGGAGTACAATGTGGGGATCCAGGACAGTGACATCTCTCCTCACAGTCTGGCTGCAGAACTGTAGTCCCCTGCCTTCCTGTAACCATGAGGGAGCACTTTCCTGCCAGGGATGCTGCCTTCTTCAGAATCAGATATGGTCCCGCTGGGCATGTCATTTTGTACAGGAAGTCCTGTATTTAGGGGCCAAAACTCCTGTCCTGTATTTGTGATTGTTACCTGAATTGTGTGGGGTCTGTGGGGACCCTCTAAAGTCTGAATATTAAAATGGGGAATATTTAATTAGCTCAATTATGGCAATGAGAGGATGGGCAACATCGGGACCTTTTGTCCTAAGTATACCAGTACTAAGGAGGAGACTCTAAGCCAAAAGGTACAATTAAATGATCTTTATTGTAAATTAATATAAACAGCATTCCTGCAGATACTCAGGCTTCAGACACTCACACAAGGCTAACAAAAGTAGTAGGAAGTATTTGGATAGGGGAATAGAATGAGGTGGTAGCGGGTTATACTGTACCAATCCTGCAGACTGGAAATTGCAAAGTAAACTGACAGTGGGGAGGTCCAGACAATGGCCTGGTTACACAGTGTGACATGGAGTCAAAAGGAAGTGGAACTGTGAGTAATTGAAATAATTCCCCTATATGAATAGGAACTGTGGGTGAAATACAATGGTTCTTGGAGGTTCCCAGGATAAAACAAAGGCTGCTCTAGAAGAGTTAACAATAGTTAATGATTGATACTTTTGGGACTGAATAGGAAACAGGCAAGGTTTATTGCTGGAGGGGAGCAGGAGAGGAAATCCCATTTCACAAGCAATAAGGTCTCTTGCTGTCACTGAGTGGATTAGTGATTGACTCACTGCTAGGTGTTCAGTCTTACTTGAGAGTATTAGTTTTTGGGAATTTCCACAGGCCCTACTCTTGGTCTTGCAAGAATCCCACCTTGGTGTTAGGGGATACCTGGTTCACCTGTAACCATGTGGACAGCCACTTTAGCCAAACTATTAAATATAGCCAATTATTTGATATTCCAAGATGGGGACTTGGTAATAGGATATTCCAGACCCCATATTCCATATGATGGCAAAGTAGAAAATGCTCTTTCAGGTGGTGCATGTATCAAGAAAAACTTTGGAAAAAATATATTTTGGAGAAACTTAGGCATTTGTTAGGAAATAGTATAAAAATAGAGACAATGTTATGCTTTTTTAAAAAACACCTTGCAGACTTATGGGTAAACTGGATAGCACAGATGAAGGCTAACTATGCATGAAACTGATATGGAATGAAAAAAGAATGAGTTCTGAATCCCATGCTTAGCTTCAACTAGAGTAGACCCACTGAATAGATTGTTGAGTGGGGAGTCAGTGTAGAAGTAAGTCTCACTTACCGTACTTTTCACTTGGGACTAAAGATAGGATTCAGATTTGATTCTTTTCTCCCTGCTCAGTTTCCCCATCTCTAAAATGGGGCTACTATTAAAATGACAGAAGTAATACATAGGGGAGGGGAGGGGAGGGGAGGGGAGGGGAGGGGAGGGGAGGGGAGGGGAAAACAAAAGAAGCAAAATCATTTTTTTAAAAAAGAGCTTATACTATATTGTAATAAATGAATAATAATAATAAACAATGTGACATTCTTCTTTTGTCTGTCTCTGCCTTTCCTTTTCTCTTTCTTTGGGGCAGTAACACTGCATACATTTCCTTCTGGCATCAGAATCACTTACTGTCATGAGAAAAGAAGTTAAAAAGCAATATACAACAGTGTAGTACACCCACTTGCGTGCGCCGAAAACACATTGTTCCCTGCACTGTGGCGAATTTGCCTCCAACAAAGTGCGTCCTTGCGACGCAGGCGCCTGCATGTTGAAAGGGAGGCGTCAAAAGGAATGCATCTCCTTTTCTTGGGTCACCCACACTGACCAAGGCAAATCAAGTCTTTTAAAGAAACCCATGTTTAATGCTTAAGCTTGACACAGCTTGCTGCCACGCTTGAGTTGCAACATCCTTAGATGCCACCCTCATTTCTTCTATAATAGGCTTCAAGGGAAACCGTGCATTTTAAAAAGCCCAATCTTTGCTTGTCTGGATTTTGGAGGGGAGGGGCTGGAGGTTGTCTTTTTCTCCTCATTGCTTTGTACAGTTTGTCAGGGTTTATTTTTATTTATTTATTTTTAGCTCATAAATATTCAAGAGCTCATAATGTGAAACAGTGTCCCTCTCTCTGTCTTTCGCACACAAACCCACTCTGTGTTTTCACAGCGCATATGAAACAGGCATGTTTGAGAAACAGAGTTTCTCACCATCAGTGGAAAAGAGACAAAAGCCTTGTTATCTATCCTGATATGTGCAAAAATATGCATGTTCACTCAGGAGTAAATTCCCTTGTGTTTTGTGGATGGCACATGATCCCCACACCTGTCTATAGTAATACAAATGTACACTTCTCTTGGCTCACTTTCCTTTCTTTGCAGAAATTGTTTGATTTGGTTTGCTTATGACCTTTAAAGTCCTATATGGCTCAGGTCCAGGTAATCTAGCAGTCTGAATCTCTCTATATGAGCCTGCCCACACCTTGAGATCATCAGGAGATGCCCTTCTCTCAATCCCACCACAGTCACAAGCATGGTTGGTGGAGACGTACTTCTTGGAATGCTCATGTGCCCAAAGGGCCAGTAAGAGTACAGGATGTGTTCATTCAAGCAGAGACATTTCTGGGGAGGGATGTCAGATGTGTTAAGTTTACAGTTCTCCAGCATAGACAGTATAATGATTTGCCCACATTAGTGGTGTTCATACTTGTGAGCCTACCACTCAGTACCACCAGGCCTCACAGGTAGAGCAAATGGTTGAACTCTGCAAGACTGGAAACTATTTGTGGATTGTCAACCTAAGCTGTGTATTGATCGCTCTGCAGAAAAAGTGTGGGGTCATTGATCAAACCATAGCAAATCAGCTGGCTCCATTAAACTGGAAATCAAGAAAGAAATTAAAAAGGCACTGGACTTGGACCAGTATTTTTTTTCAGTGACACATTTCACAGTAGAAAAGCAACCACTTGCACATTGTGTTTGCAGACTGCAGGAGTCATCTGTAGCTAAATAAGTGTTGCTGATGAAACGATTAAGGTATTTTATGAGGCACTTCACAGCTTATTGCCGAATGTAATGTTTTCATGTTTGGGATGAAAATAAGTGTCGAATTTCTGCAAAATTTACCAGGATTATGGAAAACCAAGGGATATTGATGGATTGTGTCACAAGATACAATAGTGGTTGGCGGCTTCTATTGCAATGGGGCAGTAAATCCACTCTTGGGTTTTAGTCCAAATCTTATTTTGGGGGATAGGTTTTCCCAGTTTGCTCACCTCACATGCTTCAATCACCCAATGGCTGGCATCCTGTGGGTTAGCCCCAAGTAGAGTAGACCCATTCAATCAACTGCTGAATGGTAAGTCAACAGATAAATAAATCCCATTGATTTAATGGGTCTATTCTAGTCAAGGCTACAAACAAGACTGAGGCCTAAGGCTTCTGGTATTTCTTTGGCTCACTTCTCATGGTTCAGAGTAGACTTGGTCATTCAATACCCAGGTTGACACATTAAGCCGCTAAAAAACGTTCATTTTCTGGCTGTGTGTAAGCATCTGATCAATTGGGGTTCAAGCAAATATGACATGAAAGCCCTGAAAGAGGTAGGCAAGAGAAAGATAAGAGAGAGGTCAGGAGACACTCTGTAGGCTTGTTCCCTGGTCAAGCAACTGGGAGACAGTTTTCCAGAATCTGGTCCAAGACATTTTGTTTCTTGAGATGGTTCACCTCCCAAAGGCAAGGTGTACAGTACCCTGTGCCAGGGGTGGAAATCATACAGCCCTTCAGATATTATTAGGCTGTAGGTCCTGACTGTCCTAACCTAGATAGCCAATATTAAGGAATGCTGGGAGCTGCAGTCCAACAACATCTGGAGGGCCAGACAGTTCTACCCCTGACCTTGAGCCTGCATCCTATAGGTAGTACAAATGGGAATAGAGTCATTGACCCAGTATTGAACACATGAGTCAACACAGATGTAAATCTCATTGACTGAACAGGTCAGCACAACATGGGACTACAAGTAGGATTGAGGCCAGGGCTGGTTGTTATTTTAGCACCTGAGACTGCAGATACTCACCAGAGCCTTTCCTCTTTTTCCTAAAATATGATCTGCCTTAGACTAACACTGCACTCTTGCCTTATAATAGTATGGTTGTCTCAGGTTCTTCCCCACACCACCTCTTGTTTGCTACAGATTGCTTTTGCCTTCTTGTCTGCCAGGGCTAGGTATGGGACATTTTGTTAGCTGAAGACAAAGACAGAAGGGTTTCTAGGTTTTCAGGCAAGCAGCTGAAGTCTTGAGGAAATTGCTGTGATTTTTCAATTCTTCAGAGCTGCTGACACACTGCAGAAATAATCAAATTTGACACTGCTTTAATTGCCATGGCCCAATGCTATGGAATTCTGGGATCTGTAGTTTTGTGAGCTATCTAGCCTTCTCTGTCAGGGAGCTCTGGTGCCACAACAAGCTACAAATCCCAGGATCCCATAAGATGGAACCATGATAGTTAAAGTGGTGTCAAACTATTATTTCTGCAGTGTGTCAGCAGCCCAGGTGTGGAGATTATATCAGGGTGAGCAGCCATAAAGTGTATATTTGGATGTAAGGTGCTTTAAAGCCTGGACAGTCATGTCCACCCATTTGTAATGGCTCGAAGGTTGTTGAACTCAACCCAAAAGTATTTCTATGGCTGCATCTGAACTGCAGAAATAATGCAGTTTAACACAGCTTTAACTACCATGGCTCAATGCTATGGAATTCTGGGATATGTAGTTTTATGAGATATTTAACCTTCTCTGTCAGAGAGCTCTGGTGCCACAACAAACCACAAATCCCCGGATTCTACAGCATGGAGCCATGGCAGTTAAAGCAGTGTCGAACTGGATTATTTCTGCAGTGTAGATGCAGCCTATCTGTTTTGCACTTGTGCACTGTGAGTGCACCAAAAGACCAGATAAAAGAGATGGGGAATGGGGAGAGTAGACATGGAAAGAATATTCTTAGTTATTTGCTCCCTGGTCAGAAAACAATGTTCTTGACAGTCAGGAAAGCCTGTTGAGAAGAATAACTGAGTGGTGTGGCTTTTCTTGGTCTGCACCTGTATTCATGTCTCCCAAGGTACTTCTGGCCTGCTGTGGGCCTCCTCCTAACCCCTGCCTTCTCCCTCCTTCCTCCCCCTCCTCCTCTTGGCCTGCCTCCACTGCTGTCTTCTTTGGCTCTGGGTCACCAAATGACCTGGTTTGCCATGTTTTATGCAAATTCTGTGCCTATTGATCTCATGCTCATTTCCATCATCAGCATACCTCTGAAGCAATACCAGGCCACCTCCAAATACTGGCTTGCACCATCTCTTTGATCTCATATGACTACAGCCCTGTGATGCCACATGTCCCTGCCCCCAGGTCTCAGATTTCAGTCCTGAAAACTCAGAGAATAGGATGCTGCTGACCTGGCAGTCTTAGAATCTTAATGGACTGACCATTGAATCTTGCTTCATGATTGGCCTTAAGAGAGTTTCTTCCACAACACTTGAAGACAGCAGGATGGGCTGACCTCCAGGAGAAAAGCCTTGGGAGAAATGGCTGGAGGGCTGCAATTATTATTGTCCCTTGTATTTATCATCAGAAGTAGTTGCCTCACTTTGCCTAATGATAGGACTGGCCCGGTTCTGTGGCACTGTCATGCCCATCCAGTATTTGGAAGTATTAAATTTTTGCATCAATGCATCCCTCAGAGAAGGGTGTGTTCCATCCTGTTTAAAGGAAGCGGTGGTTAGGACGCTCCTGAAAAAAACCTTCCCTAGACCCCCTGGACATGAACAACTGTAGGCCGGTTTCTATGTTACCATTCTTGAGCAAAGTGATCGAGAGGGCAGTTGTGATTCAACTCCAAGTGGTCTTGGATGAAACCGATTATCTAGACCCATTTCAAACTGGCTTTAGGATGGTATTTGGAGTTGAGACTGCCATGGTTGCCTTGACCGACGACCTGCGTCTAAGCATTGACAGGGGTAGTGTGACCCTGTTGGTGCTTTTAGACCTTTCAGTGGCTTTTGATATGATAGATCATAGCATCCTCTTGGACCGCCTGAGTGGGTTAGGAATTGGAGGCACTGCGCTCCAGTGGTTCCGGTCCTTCCTCTTGGGCAGGTCCCAGAGGGTGCTGCTCGGGGACAGCTGCTCCAGCAGAAAGGAGCTTACTTGTGGTGTTCCTCAGGGCGCCATCCTGTCCCCAATGCTGTTTAACATCTATATGAAGCCACTGGGTGAGATTATTCGGAGTTATGGGGCTGGGTGTTATCAGTACACTGATGACACCCAGATCTATTTCTCCTTGTCCCGATCATCGACCTCGAAATCCGATGGCGTCTCTCCTCTTAATGATTGTCTTAAAGCAGTAATGGGCTGGATGAGGAAAAACAGATTGAGATTAAATCCAGATAAAACGGAGGTGCTCACGGTAGCAGCCCCAAAACCAGGAGTTGGGTTGCAACCTCCAGTCCTGGACAGGGTCACGCTCTCTGTTAAGGACTGTGTTCGCAGTCTGGGGGTGCTCCTTGATTCATCGCTTCAGATGACTAGACAGGTGAATGCGACGGTCATGAGTGCCTGTTATCAGCTTCGGCTGATACGCCAGCTGTGCCCTTTCCTGGAAGTAAGAGACCTCAAGACTGTGGTGCACGTGCTGGTAACCTCTCATCTAGATTTCTGCAATGTGCTCTCATGGGCTACCCTCATGCTTGGTCCGGAAACTTCAGTTGGTACAAAATATGGCAGCCAGAGTGGTCTCGGGAACATCTCGGAGAGACCATAACTCCAGTATTAAAATCTCTCCCTGGCTGCCTATCAGTTTCCAGGTCCAGTATAAAATGCTGGTTATTACCTTTAAAGCCCTAAATGGCTTGGGTCCAACTTATCTTCAGAACCGTCTCCTCCCATACAATCCTCCCCACGCACTCCGGTCCTCTGGGAGGAATTTGCTTTAGCCACAAAAATTTAGGCTATCTGCAACCTCCCAGAGGGCCTTTTCAGTAATCCCCCCCAAATTATGGAATGGCCTGCTGAACGAGATCCATCAGATGACAAGCCTGAGTAGCTTTTAAAAAGCACTAAAGACGGGTCTCTTTCGGCAGGCCTTTCCTAATTAGATCTCGCCTCAGGAGCTCCTAGCCTCTTTTAGTGTGCTGGCTATTAATTATTTTTTTAATGTGATTTTAGATTAGTTGTTTTTAATTTATATTGGTTTAATATCTTATTATGGGGGAGGGTGGTGTTTAGGAATTTTAATCTGTATTTGTATTTTAATTTTTGTAAGCTGCCCCAATTGTTTTTAACAGAGGGGCGGGGTATAAATTATTATTATTATTATTATTATTATTATTATTAGTGCTACAATCCCCAGCATCCTCTGGCCAGCACAGACACTGTCCATGCTAGGTATAAGATAATGGGAGTAGTAGGGCTTATCTACATCTGCCAGGATATGCAAGCTCCCTTGTGGAGTATCCTGTCTCTGGCCTGTTCTTCCACCTTTACCTTGAGAAAACAGGCTGGCATCCAAACAGGAACACTGACCTGTTCCTGTAGCTGCCACCAGCATTTTCTCAGCTGAATTCAAGCCAGGAAGGGGGAACACAACATGTGACTGAAGTCCCCCTGCTTATGACCAGCCATGGTAACGTGCTGAGGGACCTCTGCCTGGCATCCAGAAGAGCCAGGGAGCTGGCAGTAGCAGCAAGGGATGGTGCGCTGGGATGAGTTCCCATGGACATACGGGGCCTGATCTTTTCTGTTCCTGTGCTACCAGATTGAACAGGGTATTTTTTATTATTATTTATCAGGCCCTACCCTGGCTTGCCTCTGTTCCAGCCCTGTATCTGTCCTGGGGGTGGTGAGGACTGCCCAGGAATAGATCAGGGAGGAAGCCCTGCATCATATGGACTGCAGGGCTCTGGAATGGGGGCAAACCAGGATATTTAGCCTGTGCAAATAAGCCTTTAGACTACAAAAATAAAAAATAAAAATGTTTTCCTGCTTTGCATCCACCATATACTCAGTAGGAGCCAGGCTTTGTGCAAGTAACAGACCTGCAAACCATGCGAGAGTCCCACATTGATGAGCCAAAGATCTTTGGGAAATCTCCAACACCCTCACATACCAGACAGTGGGAAGCAGATGCACAAAACACTGAAGAGCAATCTGCTTTGAAACAGATAGGCTGGTCTCTTCCCCATGATCGGTGTGAAAAGCCAAGCACAGTGAAAATGTCTTCCCTATTGATTCTTAAAGACCTGAATGGAGTCAAAGCCATTAACTAGATACTACTGTATCAAGGCAATGCATTTAGGCCCTGGGTTTGCTGGAGTGCAGTGAAGCAGAAACCACCCATGTTTCCATGACTAGCTTTCATTGCAATATGCCAACTGGCTGTTTTGTAGAAGGCCACTGCTGCTTCCAAGCTACCCTGTGGGTCTCTAAAACCTCAGTGAGTGCCAAGCAATACTGCTAGGTTTAACTGATATGGTATAAGATGAGAATAATGGGTTTTCAGAGAGCAAAGAATTCAAATTGTTATTCCTAGAGGCAAAATAGGACACTGGCCACAAGAGACACAGTCCAGCTCCGTTAAATTTTATGGGACTTTGGCTATTGCCTTTTTCTGTGACGTGGTCTGTATCCAAGGTTGCTTTCTGTTTAGCAAAACAGCTTGGCACTGGTACACATTATTATGGCATATACCAACAGCATGGCACAAAG
This sequence comes from Gambelia wislizenii, assembly GCA_030847615.1. Lineage (NCBI taxonomy): Eukaryota > Metazoa > Chordata > Lepidosauria > Squamata > Crotaphytidae > Gambelia > Gambelia wislizenii. The sequence continues at coordinate 428,798,506 of JAUMIR010000002.1, read as the reverse complement.
AACCAAGTGAGAAGAGTGTCCAGGATTTACATGCATGGAACAGTCTTATATTACCATAACTCTCTCTCTCTCTCTCTGGCTTTTCTTCTCAAAGATTCAGGAAGGACTCATCCCGCGCTTTCTACAAGCACGCTGATGACTAAAAAGGCAAATCCAAGATAAACAAGTCCAGTTGCAGAAAGCACAGCAGAAGATCTCCTTGGGTGATGTTTCCGGATTGTGATTCTTTCTGCGGTGTCGTTTCTCTTCAAGACTTATTCTCTGTGAGTTCTCAAATAAGGCTGTAGCATTGTGGATAGTGCGTCTCCATGCCTCCCTATGTGAGGCCATGGCGGACCATTGTCGGTGATCAATTTGGTCGAGCCTGAGATATTGTTTCAGGGAGTCTTTGTATCGCTTTTTTGGAGCGTCCCTCTTACACTGACCCATGGCGAGTTCACTGTAGAGTACTATTTTTGGGAGGCGATGGTCCTCCATCCTAGAAATGTGCCCTGCCCAGCGCAGCTGTGTTCTCATTATCATGGCCTCAATGCTATGATCCCTTGGACAGCAACATTTGTCACATAGACAGTCCAGTCTATATTTAGGACTGTGTGTATACAGCGCTAATGAAAGCGTTTGAGGAGTCTTAAGTGGTGGCGATAGGTGACCCATGTTTCAGACCCATAAAGGAGAATAGAAAGTGCAATGGCTCTATACACACTGATTTTTGTGCTTCGCCTCAGGTGTTTATTACTCCAGACTCTTTTGTAAAGTCTTCCAAATGTGCTATGTGCCTTTGCTAATCTGTGATTGATCTCTTTGTCAATCTTGGAATCTGAGGAGCTGATGCTTTCCAGGTAGGTGAACTGCTGAACAGACTTAAGCACAGATTTGCTGACGGCAATGTGGAGATGATGGTGTTCGTCCTGTGGTTCAGGCTTGTAAAGAACTTCTGTTTTCTTCAGGTTGACTTCCAGCCCAAACAGCTCTGCAGCTGTTGCAAAGCAGGATGTTAGGCACTGCAGAGCTGCTTCTATGTGGGCAACAAGGGCAGCATCATCAGTAAAGAGCAGCTCATGAACTAGATAGTTTAGAGTCTTAGTGCGAGCCCTCAGATGGCTTAAGTTAAAAAAGCTACCATCAGTACGGTAATGTATATCGATGCCTTCTTCTTCTTCGAGCTCTGCTGTAGCCCTTTGGAGCATCATGCTGAAGAAGATTGTAAATAAAGTTGGAGTAAGAACACAACCTTGCTTCACTCCATTAGTTATTAGAAAGGGCTCTGAAAGCGCATCACCATATTTGACTTGACTGTGCTGGCCCTCGTGCAGCAAGATAATAATTTTAAACAATTTGTGGGGACATCCTAGTCTTTCCAGGATCTGCCACAGACCTTTTCTACTCACATTGTTGAAGGCTTTGGTGAGGTTGACAGATGTTACATAGAGACCCTTGTTGTGCTCTCTACATTTTTCTTGCAGTTGTCTAAGGGCAAATACCATATCTGTAGTACTCCTATTGGCTCTGAAGCCACATTGGCTTTCAGGAAGAAGTTCTTCTGCAATAGCAGGAAGTAATCTGTTCACGAGACACCTATCTATCTATCTATCTATCTATCACTGAAGTTCAGGAGAAAAGGCTTGTATAATTCATAATATAACAAGCTGTCTGTTGTAGAATCTGAGAATCTTCCCTTGCTTTGGCAGTTTTTATTTATTTCTTACATTTATATACTACCTACTGAATCAATTCTTGAATGGCAAGTCAACATATAGGTAAATCTAATTGATTCATTGGGTCTGTCTAGATGGAATGAACAATGGCATTTAGGCCATTATATTATATCGTATTGCATTAGGCAATGCAATATTATGGCCTAAATGCCATTGCTCATCTCAACTAAAGCAGACCCATTGAATCAGTTTGGTTTTTTAAGACCTGAAAAAAGTTCACAGACATCATATTCAGAATGGAAAGAAACAGGTTTATCCATTTTAAATGCAGGAGAAAGTGTAAGCAACAGATTATCCCATTCCTCCCATCAGGCTGGAGGCGACTTCATCTCCTTAAATCCATTCTTGTGCCTGGGAATTTCCTTTTTGTCCCCCTATTGTTATTCTCATGTCTGATCATGTGAGAAATATTCTGACACCCTCTTCAAGGCTTAGGAAATATGATGCCCCCTTGGAGATTATACGTCCTAACTGAATCAGTGTTCCCTCCAGTTTTCTTCAGTCCTGGAGCTTTGCTCTATTTGCATGAAAACAGGATCTTTCTTTCTGAAGAGTCCATCTGCTTCTAAGGTTTGTTCCCCGCAAGCCACTCCACATCCTAATCCTCTGTTATGTTGATATGAGGTCTGAGTACAAGAAAGAAATATCAGTGATGTCATGGACACAGGATTATGGTGCTTTTGAACTCAGGAGCAGATGGGCTTTGTATTCATAGGGACGCAAATATTACAGAAATTGAGGGGGGGGAGGATTTGAAAGAGAGAAAAGAAAATACAAGATTTAAGTCACTTGTTAGCTTCTGGAGGAAGCACTGAACACTATGGTACTTTCTCGGTGCTTATGAACATTTCTTACCCAACAGAAGTTTCTCTTTTCCTTTCAGAGTTTGATACTATAGACTTTGCTGTAGTCCTGATGGTGTCATGCACAAATGCAGTTATAAACTTTTGGGGATGCTGTGCAGTGGGTTCCATAGGTGTTCACTGAACTCCTGCTTTCTCCCCCCACTACCTGCCAAGTGACTTCCTATTTAAGACACCAAATTTCCAATTCCCCAGTGTAGGGTGGGGTGAGGAAACATGGAAAAGGGGGGGGGAATTCCTACCCAGCCCCAAAGTGAATAGCAAGCTTACATTGTATCAGAGGTGGGAGGGTGAGCCAAGAAGCGATAAGAAGTGGAAGTGGTGGTGGGTGGCATAAACTTTCAATGATGCAGAATTAATTCTCTCCATGACCTATGGAACACAGGTACTTTCACCACACCCATTAGCATTTATACCATATGAGCTCCAAAGCAATGCATGTGTATGGATTTTATGACTTCTTCCTAATATACACATTTTTTTGGCAAGCTTTCTCCCATCATATACTGTTTCCATTAATACAGGCATTTTAATTTACTAGATACTCTGTCCCCAAATGCCCTACTTCAAGTTGTGATCCAGAACAAGAATGCAATATATTCACTGAAAGCACAGCAAATTGAGTCTGACTCTCAGAAGTGTGTGTGTGTGTGTGTGTGTATTGGAGTAGCAACTCTAGGAGTATATCTGTCTGTCCATCATGCTTGTATAAAATTTATATGTGGACATCCATTTTTAAAGAAGGCTGGCTAACAGCCAATCTATAAAGTACAAAATAAGCAAAATATAGACTGAAATCTGCCAACATAGATCAAACAGCAGGAACAACAAAATCCATAACAAGTGCCTACAGGGCTGGCCCAAGAAATTTGTTGCCTGAGGCAGAACAGCAAATGGTGCCCCCAGCTCACCACCCAGGTTGAAGGTGTACATTACTCAAAGCCAGCAAAGTTATCTTGGCTACTGATGCAGAAAATCCTACTTCTCACTGTCTCTGCCAGTAACAAAAACAGTAACTGTGAAATACATAATGAAGTGTTTGCTGCCCTTACTTGACACATAGCTTGCCCACCGAGACATATGCCTCTCGCAGCTTGAGGGTAGGGCTGGTCCTGAATGTCAGCTAGAAAAGAGAGGTAATGTGCTGGAAGACCTGGGCAAATTGAAATGTCTGTACAGGGTGCCAGAAAGAAAGATATTCAGTGCCAGGCGAGCCACCCTGTGGAGGGTATCCATGTCAGAGTGGCCCATCCAAAAGGCACATCACCTCCAAAGGATGAGGGGAGCTCAGAATAGAACTTCCAAAGAAGATCATAACATTTAGAGAGTAGGGACATTAACCCTTGACTATTTTTGTCTTCACGTATTAGTATGAATAAATCCAGGAGATTTCTCCCTCTTGTGGGAGAAAATGAATATCCCTCCACAGTATTCTTCTTGCATTCAATCACCTTGAAGTGTTGAGGAGCCATTATTCTGTGGGGGGGAAAACACCTGTGGATTTTTGTTTTTGCACAAAAGATACAAATGGGTTTCCATGCAGGAAACAGCATTATCTCTGCAGGAAACCCATTTTATGCGCAGAAAACAGTTTTTCTACACATGCATGCACCCCATGTTTTTCTCTGTTGAAAAATTCACCTGCAACACTATGGAACATTTGAACACTAGGAAAACATTGCACAAAATTCTCACTAATCTATTATTCTTTCTGGGGGAAGGGGCGGTGACCCGACTGTTGGCAACCCCATTTTTTTAACTGGAAAGTAATTATGAATATTTTCCATCCTTATTAGAGAAGTTTGGCAGGATGCCCTTTTTACATCCATGCTTCAAGCCATTTAGAGTTTTTAACATAGCTTCATACAACCCTAAGACTACTTTTGCGGCCCTCCCGAATATATTTTTTCAAAAAAGTTGGGAGAAGGCATGATTCTCCTCTAAAACAGACTGTGGGAGAGCCTGTACCTTTTATTAGCAGAAAACTCAGGTTTTTATTTTAAAAAGGGAAGTATTTTTTTAAAAAATCATGGTTTCATTTGAGGGATGGGTGGGATGGCCTTCAAGGCTTCTAGGTCCAGAAAAAAAAAGGCCTCGAAGCCTCAGAGGTTGCCCATTCCTGGTATTCATCATGCCTTAGATTTGCTGATAGAAATAAGAACAATTTAAAAAAATCCCCACCCCTTTGCATCCTAATTTACTTTAACCCATTGACCAAGATCTTAAATTGGGTTGTGTAGTATAAATACACCAGCATGGTGTAGTGGTTTGAGTGTTGGACTACAACACTGGTGATCAGGGTTTGGGAGAATCATACCTTTAAGGAATCCCTGCTCAGCTGGAAAAACCCACTTTGGGCAAGTCACATACTCTCAGCCTCAGAAAACCTGTGATAGGTTTCACCTTACGGTCGCCATAAATTGGGAATGACTTGAAGACACACAACAAAGTGTAAATCTCATGAAGAGTTACACATTTATTGCACCATCCAGCTTTTGGCTCAGGTTCAAGTTATCTGAAGGACTGTATTCTCCAAATGCAGACCTGTCCATGTTTTGAGATCTCCTGGGGAATGTCCTGCTCTCTGTGCCACCATCCTCACAGGTGCACCTTGTGGGAACTCAATATGAGCCCAGTAGAACTTTAAAATAATTTGGAGAAGCCCTACTCTCCATCCCACCACCTTCTCGGGGTCATTTGGTGGAAACAAGGGATAGGACCTTCTCAGTGGCTGCTCCTAGACTTTGAAAATCCCTCCCCAGAGAGGTTTGGGATTTCTATCTGATTTTTAAAATGGTTTATGCTTTGACTGGTTTTAATGTTAGTTTTCTTGATAATTTGATCATTTTTTTAACTTTTGCGAGCTCTGAACTTTTAACTATGTTTTAACTGTTGGAAGCAGCTTTGAATCCCAAAACTGGGGAGGGGGGGGGAAAGGTGGGATATAAATATATATATAAACATAATAATTAATAATAATATAATTGAATGGCAATATTGCACAACTGTCTGCATAACCGAGACAACAAATGTGTAGCTCATTCCACAACCCCGATGCTCATGGTGCAAAGGGATCTTGTAGCACCTTTGGGACTAACTAAGAGAAAGAAGTTGTAGCATAAGCTTTCATTGATTTGGTCCGTCTGCATGGAGGAAGTAGACCAAGTCTATGAAAGCTTATGCTACAACTTCTTTCTCTCAGGGGTCATCTACATGGGCCAGGATATGCTGGCTTCTCACTAGCATATCCTGTCCACAGATCAGGCCTGTTCCTCACCCCATTATCTCCATGAAATGGGAGGAAGTCCAACCCATCCCTGCAGCTACTGCTGCCTGTGTCCCACTCTCCAGATCAAGGCAGGAGGCCCGCCCCATGTGAGCAAGGCCCTCTGCATGTGACCAGCCTTGGTCACATGCAGCAGGTCCCCTTTCTGGATACGGAAAAGTAAGGAATCCAGCAGCTACAGCGATGGGCTGGCATGCAGGAACAGGCTCCTGTGGCCATGTGGCACCTAATCCATTTTATTTTGGCTGGAATACATCTTAACAGGTACTTTCTTATAATGTTTTGTGGGCCCTACACCATCTTAACCCTGTCTTTGCCCAGGGGGTCGTGAGGACTGCCTAGGGGCAAAACATGGCAAAAGCCCTGCATCATCAGGACTGTAGGGCTTCAGGACAGAGGCAGGATGGGTTAAATTGCTCATGTAGATAAGCTCTCAGTCTCAAAGATCCCTTTGCAACTGATATTCCAGACTAACATGGCTATGTCTTCTCATGCTCATGTGAAACCCTGTATATCCCATACACCAGTCATGTGCAGTGCAAGCACATCTCAAGCATATGCATGCACATGTGCATCTGCGTACACAATCCCCCCATATCCACCAACTTAAAAGACAATCCCCCCATATCCATATCCACTTAAAAGAGTGCAGATGTTCCACCCCTTCTGTAGGTGAACGTTATACTTGCATAAGGCACCCAAAAGATCCTAGCCACTCTCTCCAAGTACCTTGGCATTTCTTTTCAAGCCTTCCTTCCTGGTTTTATTTATTTATTTTTATACCCCGCTCTTCAACCACAAGGCTATCAGAGCGGCTTACAAATTGTTTTAAGCAATAGCTATTTACATGTATACACTGCATTAAACAGTTTCCAATGTGTGTTAGCTAATTGCCCCTCACAAGCTGGGTGCTCAATTTACCGACCTACGAAAGGATGGAAGGCTGAGTGAACCTTGGAGCCAGCTTGAATTGAACTTGCGACGTGGTGGCTTGCAGTACTGGTTGTGCTTGCTTTTAAGGTGAGATGGGGTTCCATATGAGGAAGGCAACTGCATTCTGCCCTGCTTGCTTCATGCAAATTGTTTATACTATCATCGACCCAGGCTGCATCTAAGAGTCAAAATGACCTGCGTTTCAGCATGACACAGAAAACGCCACCAACCTGTTTAGTTTCAGAGTGCGTTGCCCTGGTAATCCCAACAAATGTAATGAAGCTCAGTGCTGCCTGAGTTTCCTGGCTTCCACATAGTGGACTGGAGATCATAGTGTTCTCAGATGCCAAGCCAACGGCAAAGAATTCTAATACACTCTAATTTAGGCCTGCCTTGAAATGTCAATGATCATTCCAAAGCGGCTTCCATTTCCGTTTGCTGACAAAATGTCCTACTAAATAAAAATGATGTGCCAGATGCCTGAGATGATTTATTCACAGGTATACCCAACGATTTAAAAGGTATCCCATGCTATAATTTTGGGAGGGGACTGAAGAATAAGAGACAAACAGTATAACCTATGAACATCTAATCAGAAGGAAGATTCATTTAATCAAAGGGAGTTAAGTCAAAGTAAATATGATGAAAAAGTAAGCCAGCAAAATGAAATTCTTTTTTGAGAGGGGGGCAGATTTCATAGAACAATTTATCCTTGAATTACTAGGAAAATTTCTGGATTTTTCATAGAATCATAGACTTGGAAGAGACCACAAGGGCCATCCAGTCCAACCCCCTTCCTTGCAGGAATACACAAACAAAGCACTCCTGACAGATGGCCATCCAGCTGCTGTTTAACAACCTCCAAAGAAGGAGACTCCATTGCAACCCAAGGCAGTGTATTCCATTGTTGAACAGCTTTTACCATCAGAAAGCTCTTCCTAATTAGGTTGAATCTATTTTCCTGTAGTTTGAGTCCATTGCTCTGTGTCCTCATTTCTGGAGCCACAGAAAACAAGCTTGCTCCATCCTCAATATGACATCCCTTCAAATATTTAAACAGGGCTATAATGTCACCTCTTAACCTTCTCTTCACCAGGCTAAACATACCCAGCTCCCTAAGCCATTCCTCATAGTGCATGGCTTCCAGTCGCACCTTTTTGGTTGCCCTCCTCTGGACACCTTCCAGCTTGTTAATATTCTTTGGGAATGGCAGTGCCTAGAATTGGGCACAGTATTCCAGGAGAGGTCTGATGAAAGCAGAATAGAGTGGTACTATTATTATCTCAATCTAGACACTATACAGTACTTCTATGGATGCAGTCTAGAATTGCATTGGCTTTTTTAGCTACTGCATCACACTGTTCACTCACATTCAGCTTATGGTCTACTAAGACTCCTAGGTCCCTTTCACAAGTACTGTTGTCAAACCAAGTTTCACCCCTCCTATATCTGTGCATTTCATATTTTCTGCCTGTATGTAGTACCTTACATTTCTCCTTGTTGAAATTCATTTTGTTAGTTTTGGCCCAGCTCTCCAATCTGTTAAGATTATTTTGAATTCTGATCCTGTCCTCTGGGTATTTGCTACCACACCTAGTTTGGTATCATCTGCAAATCTGATAAGCATGCCTACTATTCCATCATTCAAGTCATTTGTAAAGATGCTGATTAGCACTGGATCCAGGACAGAACTTTGTTGCTTACCACTAGTTACTTCTCTCCAGGATTAAGAGCAGCCATTGGTGAGCACTCTTTGGGTTCATTTGGTCAATGAATTACAAATCCAAACAGTACCATTGTTTAGCCCACATTTCACTAGCTTAACTGCAAGAATATCATGGAGGACTTTTTCAAAGTCATTATTGAAATCAAGATATACTACATCTACAACATACCTTTAATCCACCGAGTTTGCAATCCTATCAAAAGAGAAATAAGATTATTCTGGCATGACTTGTTTTTGAGAAACCCATGTTGACCTTTAGTGATCACAGCATCCCTTTCTAAGTGCTTATAGATTGTCTGTTTAATGATCTGCTCTATAATCTTCCCTGGTATTGATTTTATTTGAATCCTTGTTTCTCAACAGCTTCACTAGTTGCCTCCCCCACGCGCCCTAGGCATAATTCAAAGTGCTGGTTATGACCCAATACAGCTTTGGTCTGAAGGACCAGGTTATCGTAGGGACCGTAGTCTCCAAACGTAGCCTTCCCATGCTCTGAGATCCTCTGAGAAGCAACTTCTCTCTGTCCTGTCACTCTTATAAATACATCTGGTGGTGCAGTGGTTAAATGCCACTACTGCAAGCCACAAGGTTATGAGTTTGATCCCAGAGGACTCCAAGGTTGGTTCAGCCGTCCATCCTTCCATAGGTCAGTAAAATGAGTACCCAGCTTGTTGGGGGCAATTAGCTAGAAAACACTGTAAACCACTTTGGGAGTGCTTTGGCACTGATAAGTGGTACAGAAATATCAGTGCTATTGCTTGGTATCTTTCAGTAGGTGGGTTAAGACTAATTTTATTTTATTTATTGAATTTTTGTCCCATCTCTTTCTCTCAAAAATGGGATTCAAGGTGGCTTACAATAAAACCTTGATGTAATTTTGATAGGTCTTTGGAGACTGACTGACTGTGCTGTAATGCCTATCTATATCTGAGCTTTTTATAAATAGCTATGACCAGTATTCTATAATGCCTGTTTATGTCTGAGCTTTTTATAAATAGCTATGACCAGTATTCTACCAGCTCCTTAATTAAGTATACTTAACGTAGGGTTTGTCTAGATGAGGCAATATAATGTGGATTCATAGAATCATAGAATTGCAGAGTTGGAAGAGACCATGAGGGCCATCCAGTCCAACCCCCTGCCATGCAGGAAATCACGATCAAAGCATCCCCGACAGATGGCCATCCAGCCTCTGTTTAAAGACCTCCAAGGAAGGAGACCCCATCACACTCCGAGGGAGTGCGTTCCACTGCCGAACAGCTCTTACTGTCAAAAAGTTCCTCCTCATGTTGAGGTGGAATCTCTGTTCCTGGAGCTTGCACTCATTGCTCCGTGTTCCAATCTCTGGAGCAGCAGAAAACAAGCTTGCTCCATCCTCAACGTGACACCGCTTCAAATACTTAGACAGGGTTATCATATCACCTCTTAACCGTCTTTTTTCCAGGCTAAACATACCCAGCTCCCTAAGTCTTTCCTCAGAAGGCATGGTTTCCAGACCTTTCACCATTTTAGTCGCCCTCCTCTGGACACGCTCCAATTTGTCAATATCCTTTTTGAATTGTGGTGCCCAGAACTGGACACAGTATTCTAGGTGAGGTCTGACCAAGGATTGGTGCACAGTTTGTAGCAGTGCTCATTTGTCTCCATGTGGGTGTTGTTTGTTTGTTTGTTTTTTGCAAGATTGCTGGCATGTGAAGCTATCAGTGTTTGATGTTCACACGGTGCCATGCCCCGTGAGCCTGAGGAGTGTATAGAGTCAGAGGAGGACATGGCAGGGAATGGCCCTAGGGACCCTGGCACAGGTTTACCTACACCTGTGCCAGCAGGGAACCCTGCCAACCTAGAGGCTCGAGCAGAAGAAGAGCTTGGCCCAAGTGGGTTGGCAACAGTCCCAACAGAGAGTCCTACCCATTCAGATAAGGATGAAGAAGAGAGGGACTTACCTCCACCATTGTATACCCAGCAGTGAGCTCAAAAGGTAGCTCAAAGAAAGTCTCTGAGACTTTATGAGAAAACCCTGGACATTAAGAAACACCTGACAAAGCCTTAATTGCTTTATATATGCTGAGAGAGGTGATGGAGGCTTTGTCAGAGATCAACTAATCTTCCTGGAGAAAGCTTCCTGCTGACTTCATTGCCTTAATCCTTGCTGCCTTGACTCATGCCTTGATCTCGGACTTTTCCTGACTACACTGTTGCCTGATCCTGCAAAGGATGCTTTGATCGTGATTTCCTGCATGGCAGGAAGTTGGACTGGATGGCCCTTGTGGTCTCTTCCAACTCTACAATTCTATGATTCTATGAGTCTAATTCTATGAGGAGTATTTTCACCATTTAGACAAGCCTGGCCTGACTCCCTCCCTAAAAGATGGAAATGTCATTTACCTGTGCTTCAGTCACAAGCACAATTGACCTTCTTCTCTCCATGCAGCTGATGCACAGTAAAGTAGGTTGGAGGAGCGGGCTTATAATTGTGGCAACAATATATTTTTCACTTTTTAACTTGGCAAAATTTAGCTATACTGTATTCTTTTTGCTGTTGCAGGATGCCTTTGGTCCTAGACTGGGAAAAAGGTGGGATATAAATAAATAAGTAATAATAATGATAATAATTCTCACCACTCTAAATGTCACCAGGCATTTTTCTGTACTAGAAGATGTTTTTAAATATGCGTTTTTAAGTATGCAGCATGGGGCACTTCTGTTGTCACAAAATCTTCCAAGAACTGCCTTGGGCCAAATTAAAAAGAAACAGACTTTCTTCCTTCATAATCTCAGGGCTAAGCTATAATAATGCACTATACACAGGGCAGTTGATGAATGCTTTAAACCTCAGGCACTGGTAGGTTCTTTCTTTCTTTCTTTCTTTCTTTCTTTCTTTCTTTCTTTCTTTCTTTTCTTTTCTTTCCTTTTCTTTTTTTTTTGGGGGGGGGGCATCCTTGGACAGGAAGAGAAAAGCCCAGGGGGGTGCAGTGTCAGACAGTCTGGGCTATATTCTCCCCTTTCTAGATGTTCCAGCATTCTGGTTTCTGGCAGACTAGACCAGGCAGAAACCACTAATAGATGTGGACATGACAGTATGGGGCAGATGAACTCAGAGATAGGAACATCAGTAGGAAAGGGCTAATGCATTTTGTTAATTACTAATAAGCTAAACAATCTAATTCAATTGTATTTACATTAGAAGGAGAAAGAATGTAACTACTAATCTGTTGTTATCATGGTGTTTGGGGCCATCAGTGATTCAGATTCTATCCAAGAATCTAGGAATCCATGAGGCATCTTCGGATAATGTGGCAGGTTTCAAGCAGTGTTGCTTTTTGCAATTGTACTGTTGTGACCTATAGCAGTTTAATGCAGATGTTTGTCAGAAAACAATTATGATGATGAATGCCATGTATTCTGTATCAGCTACGTAGTTCAATATACTTGACCAAGTAAACTCTCCTGGCCCGCTGTCCCAAAACTGATGAAAAAGTTGTTCACCCATGCTGTACTTTTCATCAGAATTGACCTCTACTTCCCATGCAGCTGCTGCCCAGTAAAATAGGTTGCCAGGGTGTGGGGGAGGGAGAGTTACGACCCTAGCAATAGCATCAAAGTCATGAATAAGTGTTCATCTACATGAGCCAGGATACTCTGGCTCCATGCTGGTGTATCCTGGCCATAGATCAGGCCTGTTGCTCTTCCATTCCCTACACAGAAAGGGGGGGAAGTCCTAATGGGCATGCCAGACCATCACTGCAGCTGTTGCCATCTCCCATGCTCTCCCAGAAAGCAGGAAGGGGTCCTACAACATATGACCAAAGCCCCCTGCATGTGACCAGCCTTGGTCACATGCTGCAGGAGTCCTTCCTGCCTTCCGGGAGAACCAGGGAGATGAAAGCAGCAGTGAGGGCCAGCCTACCGGGTTGGGCTCCTGTGGACACGCAGGGCCCAATCTGTTTCCTTCTAGTGGGAAAAGAGTAAAACAGGTATTTTAAAACATTGGATCAGGCTCTACCTAGCCTTCCCCTCTGTCTGAGACCAGTATCTGCCCCAGGGATGGTGAGGACTGCCTGGGAGCAGAACAAGGCAAATACCCTGCATTGTCAAGACTGGAATGTACTGAGAGGGTGGCAAGATGCTCAATTGCCCCTATAGACAAGCCCTAAGTATGATAATGAATACAGAACAGTTACGGATGAGTAAATGAATAAAACTAAGGAGCTGATACAGGATACTGGCCAGCAGGGTTATTCAAGCTGGTTTGGCCTGGTTCTGGCACACCAGTTGTTAAACATCTGTCTCTCAACACCTGGCTCTGATCTTCATCTCTCTACTGTCGCTGTGACCTCCTTTGGCCAATCTTCTTCACTTTGGAGGTACTTTCTTTCTCCACCAGGAAATGACAACCCCCCAATGTCTTTTCCTGTGGGAGAAGGAAGCCTCCATTCTTGAAGCACTAGTGGTCTTTGTGTGGGAATTCTGTGGCATTTCTTTCACATGCTTACAGCTACATGCAATGATAAGTGTTATAACGCCACAATATTCCCGTTATCTTCAGAGGAATTACAGTGTTTTTGGACACTAGTCTGATGATGTCCACTGTCAGCTTTGGCTTACTGGATCTCAGAGCTGCTGAAATACTCTCTCTCTCTCTCTCTCTCTCTGTGTGTGTGTGTGTGTGTGTGTGCGTGTATGTGTGTGTGGAGATGGATAAAAGAATTCCCCGCTGATAGTAAATGCAGATTCAGCCCTACTTGCCATCTGCCTATAGGAGAAAATTGCCACCTGCCAATAGGAGACCTTTCACATGGTTGCTTTTATAGATAATTCCACTTTTTTAAAAAAAGAAAATGACATTTGTAGTGATAACAAAAACTGGTTTTAAAAGGAACAAAATTATCAAATCTATGAAAATATTTGTACTTTTTCTTTTTGAATCACAAACCTGTCCGGCCTCAGATTCCCTGGATGCCTCTCTCTCTCTCTCTCTCTCTCTTGTAAGGCATGTACAGGGAAGAAATATTCACACCTAGGAAAAAGTTTTGTGACATGAAACCATTGGGAACGTGCTCAAGATGCCTAATCGCATTTAGGATTTTATTTTATTTTTTGCCTGATAAAGTGCGTTAATACTTGTGCATAAATTTTCATAGATGGTATGGATAGCAACTTCTTCTGTCAAGCACGTTGCACCTGGGGCTTTGTCTCAAAAAAAAAAAAGCAACAGATTTCATGTGATGTTATTGTGGTGGATGTGACCACTTTTATTTTCTCAGAAAAACGGAAAGGGAGCTGTAGCCTTAGAGAGAATTCTTCAGAGGGGCCTTCTGTTGAAATTAATGTATGGGATCAAGCTTCCTCAGATTTTATGGTAGTTTAAAATATTCCTATGTTCCTTCAAAAAATGTAGAAATAGTTCAATGGTTGGGGAGTCCCTTTCCCCCTCCCAGAATCCTGAAACTTGTAGTCTGATGACAGTGTGGAAAATTTCATGTTACATATCCATACTCTGCCTCCTCACAAAACTATATTCCCCACACATTCTTTAGGGAGAAGGTTGTATGTTAAGCCAGTTTACATTTATGGTACAGATGAAGTCACGGGTAGAAATTGTGGAGCACATTGGTTGCATGTGGCCGTCAAAGGTGTTTAGCCTAATTGCACAGGGTCAGCAAGAATCTCACTAGTGTCCAAATATTAATAAGGGGAATATTTAATTAGCTCAAAATGGCAGCGAGAGGCTGGATAACTGCAGGATCTTTTGACCTATGTATACTGGTAATCACTGAGGAGACTTCAAGGCAGAATGTACAATTACATTATCTTTATTGGAAATTCATCTTAACAACATTCACACAAACACTCAGGCTTCAAGCAGTCACACAAGGCTATCAAAGATAGTAGGAAGTATTTGGATAAGGAATAGAGTAAGGGGATTGTGGGTTATACTATACACATCCTATAGAGCTGAGATCATGAAGTAATCTGGCAGAGGAGAGGTCCAGAAGGTAAGATGGTGACACAAACTGATGTAAAGTTAGAAAGCAGGAGATTTGTGCACCCGTGGCTAGGCAAACTGTCATGGAGCTGATAAGAGGATCTGTGCACAATTTGGTGGTGTTTTAGGGTGATATTTATATGTGATAATTCCCCTGAAGGAATGAGATTTAGAGTGGAATACAATGTAACTTGGAATTTCCCAGGTCTAGACAAAGGGTGTTACAGAAGAGTTAACAATTTTTAATGGACAATATATTTGGAAATGAATAGGAACAGGCAACTTTTATCGTTGGGGAGGAAGGAAAAAGGAAAAACTTGTTTTGCAACCATCGAGGACTCTGCTATTGTTGAGTGGATTAGTGAATGACTTATCTCCAGGTGTTAGCTCTGTGTCAGGCCCTGCTCTTCTGACTCTGAAGATGAGCTAGAGGAAGAGAGAGCTTCAGAGCAGGATTTGCAGCAGGGAGTAGAGACAACAGCATCCAATCCCACAGAGATGCCTGACCCCTCAGAGATAGCAGAAGGGGACAGAGCAGATAACCCAGACCTGATAGAGAGGCCTGGCCCCTCAGACAGAGAGACATTAGACCCAGTTGTAACCACCTTTCAGGAACACCAACATCAAAGGAAAGAGGAGCGGAAGTCTTGGTGTATTTATGAGAGATGCCAGCTTATCAGAGAACAGCTGTGCAATCGCTGAGTCCATATAAATTAGGGACAGCTGCTTTGCCAACTTGTTGGAGTTTATCTGACTGCATTGGTGGGAAACCTCTGCTCCTGACTTCTCATGTTGCCTTGCCTGGACTTTGACCTTTGGACTGTACCAGACCCCCTGCTCATCATGACCCTGGACCATCGGATTGCTAAACTGGACTATTCTCTGGCTTTTGTGGACTTGTTCTGTTACCTAGATATTTTGCCCTACCATTGTAATTCTGTGTGACTGTGAGTTCTGGACAGACTGCCACACTGTTATCTGCTATTAGCACCTTGCCTTGGCTGGTTTCCCAGACACTCTGACCTGGTTATTACTTGTTTGGGTAATTTCCAAAGGCCCCTCCCTAGGTTATATGTGACTTCAGCCTTGGTATCTGGGGGTCTCTGGTTTACCTGCTAACCATGTGGAAGGCCACATCAAGCCAAATTACTAAATGTTGCCAATTAAGTGATATTTCATGATGGGAGCTGTCAGGGTAGGTAATAAAGGCGTACTCTATGGTCCTCAGCCGTCCTCCAGGTATCATATTGTTGCTCCCCACCCCCCTCTCTCTATATATGTCCAAAAATGGAAACCAGTGTACTTGAAACATCCTGGAGGGCACAATTGTCCATTTCAATGCTATTTTAGGGGAACTTACACCTTTTGAATGCATCAAGGTAGCATTCTGAGAAATCTGAAAGTGCCCTTCAAGGTACATCCTCAGGACTCTCTACAGTTGTTCACTCCTGCCTTAGCCTCAGATTTTGTAGGTGTCTTCTGCTGACGTAAGCCATTGATTACACCAGTGTAAGCACTTTTCATTAGAACCGGTGTTGTGTAGTGGTTTGAATATTGGGCTAGGACCCTGGGAGACCAGGGTTCAAATCCTTGCCTGGCCATGGAAACCTTTTTTCAACCTCACAGGAAGGCAATGGAAATCCCCCTCTGAACAAATTTTGTGAGAAAACCCTATGATGGGTTTGCTTTAGGGCCTCTGTATGTCAGAAGCAACTTGCACAAAACAAGAAGTAATTTTAAAGATATTGTGGAAGAAGGTAGTCTGTGCCTCCTTGTGCGACATCTTTTCCATGATGTGTAGAAGGGCAGCTGGAGGCTCTGCTGCACAGCTCCTTCCCCTACCAGTGATTGGCTGATGGGTGTGCACAGGAGCCACCCCACTGTGCCTAGGCATCCAGAAATGAAGCAGTAGCTTCTGCCCTTGCCCAGAGACTGTTGCTTGCTTTCTTGTCAATTTCTATTCAAAGGAATGTT
The DNA here is from genome assembly GCA_030847615.1 of Gambelia wislizenii. Classification (NCBI taxonomy): domain Eukaryota; kingdom Metazoa; phylum Chordata; class Lepidosauria; order Squamata; family Crotaphytidae; genus Gambelia; species Gambelia wislizenii. The sequence goes on along the minus strand of JAUMIR010000002.1, from coordinate 428,782,023 downwards.
TTAAGTGTGTTTCAGTGCTTGTGTGTGTGTTTTGTTTTTTGATTTAGCTTTTTTTTTTTACTTTTATGCATGATTGAGTCTTCTTGTGAGAACCTCCAAGATCATGCTTCCATGCCAACGTGGAAGTATGAGGCTGCTTTTTCACACTATCACAGCTATGTTTGATATAAAGGGTTCTTTTGCCAGCACACAAACGGTATAAAATATGGTGGCAAAAGAACATTTTTAGAGGCTTGTCTGATAAAGTCCATAAAATCTGCTACCTGAGGTAGCTGCTTCACCCTGCCTAAAGGTAGAGCTGGTTGGGATGGTCTCATATAGGTACTCAGGTGTATTCCTATCACCAAAGCAAACTCAGCCCTTGAGTCATTATCAAAGATGACAGAGATTTCCTTCTCAAGATACTGAGAATAGATGGGCCTCAGAAGACACAATATTTATCAGAAACACTGCTCACTTGACAAGCAACACACAGCAATGACAAAAGAGAGGTGTGCAGAAGGGGACAAGACTGAAAGACCAGGGGTTGAGGGAGGGAGAGGGCAAATGCCTTCAGCAAAGTGTAGCACTAAGGGAATTGAAAAAGACCAAAGGAAGCTGTAAGCCCCAAACAGAGATCAGGCTAATAATAACCTCCTCTCCCAACCTTTTGACCATTGGCAAAATTGCATTGGGGTAAGCTAGCAGAATGGTAACAGAAATTGATAGCTGTTTGAATGCTGTGGCTGAATTTAGATTACAAAGCTGAAAGAAATGGCAGGGACTTGGAACTTTTTCTGGTATGCACAATCACTTCTTCTCTCTCCTTGTCACCAGTGGTCAAGATATGCTTGTGTAGGTTTTTACAAAGGCTGTTTTGACCTGAGGCCAAAAGGGGATCAGTATACACATCATATGTTGTGACCTTGCATTCACACTGCTTTCAACTGCCTGGAAGAAAAACAATTTTTAATCACCTGAAATGGCCTATAATTTCTACATCTGGAGCTTTATTGGAAAGCCCTCTCATTCCTGTTTCCAGAACTAGAAAAAAAATTGAATAGCACTTTCCCATGCATTTTCTACCTGTAACCCTCACAAAAAGCCTACAGGGTGATTAGGTGGAATCTCTATTTCTGTAGTTTGATTCCATTGCTCCGTGTCCTAGTCTCTGGAGCAGCAGAAAACAAGCTCCTCAGTATGACATCCCTTCAAATATTTACACATGGCTATCATGTCATCTCTCAACCTTCTCTTCTCCAGACTAAACATATCCAGCCCCCTAAGCTGCTCCTCACAGGGCATGGCGTCCAGACCTCCCACCATCCTGGTCAGCCTCCTCTGGACATGTTCCAGCTTCTCAATGTCCTTCCTGAATTGTGGTGTCCAGAACTGGACACAGTATTCCAGGTGAGGTCTGATCAAAGCAGAATACAGTGGCACTATTACTTCCCTTGATCTAGACACTATACTCCTATTGATGCAGCCTAGAATCACATTGACTTTTTTAGCTGCTGCATCACACTGTTGACTCATGCTCAGCTTGTGGTCCACTAAGACTCCTAGATCCCTTTTGTATGTATTGTCATCAGGTGTCACCCATCCTATCTGTGCATTTCTATGCATATCAGTGTATTTATGGTCTATGTATTATGGATCAAGGGACTGAGGCTTTGAGGGGGTGGTTTGCCCAAGTCAAGATTTGCCAAAATTGAAGCCAGTTTTATAGCTCATTTTCTTAACTGCTAATATACTAGCTGGTCATGTAGTGGGGATGTAAATCCTTGACTATTTCATCCTAGAATGTGAGAATGAATAATTATAGTAGTTTTCCCCCTGCCATAGGAGAAAATAAATTTTTGTCTGCAATATTCTACCCATATTGAACTATCCCAAAATGTTATGAAGGAAACAGTTTTCTGCACAGAAAATAGGTTTTTATGCAAGAAAATATGACTTATCTACAGACTAATTTATCTGCAGCACTTAGGGATCTCGAATATCAGAAGAAAATTGCACAAAATTCTTGCTAGTGGTTGTCATTTAGTATCATAGTTCAAGATGACTAATCTAGAGTTACGTATGTAACTGCTCCATATTTATGATCTCTATGTAGTTACAATCAATGTACTGTTGCCATAATTGTAACTGCCCTCACAAATGTACTTGACTGAGCATCAGCCAGCCTGAGAGAAGGATCTGTTCTACTGGCAATCAGGGTTCAGGATGATGATGATGATTTCACACCTCTCCTGTCAGCAAGTGAGGCTCTGACAAGCAGAAGTAGGACCTCTGTCATAATTCTTTGTTGCAGCTGTGCTCACTGGTGGGAAAGGGGGACTTGTAAATGTCATCCACCTGAGCCCCAATAGCCAGCAGAATAGACCCCCTTTTCTCGATGCGGCTAGTGCCCAGTAAAATAAGGTTTCTTTTGGGGGTGGGGGAGTGGCAGGGCAGGAGACACTACTTAGTTATGCATACTTAACAAGTAGAGTGATGCAGAAGTTTGGTCATTATTTTTCCCAACAGAGTTTCTCAGCTGATCTTTTCTTGGAAGAAACCATATATTTTCTTGGAAGAAACTATCTTTTCACCTAGGAATGAATAATTACAACTATTCTTTCCCCCCTCCACCCCAAATATAGTGAGCTATCAGAAAAGAGACAGCACTCAACAGGGCTGGCTCCACCTTGAGGAAGACAGAAGGCTATCACAGGCAACAGATTTTGCTGCTACAAATAGCAAATTGATAGTGATTTAATTTTGTTGTTTCTTTACTGTTTGAGATGGGAAGAGGGGCTTGCAGGATTTTCTGTTTCATGCATAAGAATATCAGAGACCTCACCTGGAAAATTTTGTCCAGTTCTGTGCACCACAATTCAGGAAGGATATTGAAAAGCTGGAACGTGTCCACAGGAAGGCAACCAAAATGGTGGGAGGTCTGGAAGCCAAGCCCTATGAGGAGTGGCTTAGGGAGCTGAGCATGTTTAGTATAGAGAAGAAAAGGTTAAGAGGGGACATGATAGCCATGTTTAAGTATTTGAAGGGATGTCATATTGAGGATGGATAGAGCTCTATGATTCTATTATTCTATGTAATAACTACCCCTAGAAGATCAGGATTATTTCTGTGAACTAATAGATTTGAAACTATACCACCAAAACCATCAACAAGGACAGGATTGTGTTGGTGATAACAGTTGCAGAAGTGTTGTTACTGTCATTGTCATCTTATGGAGCCAAGCTATGGTTGGAGTACTTGGAAATCATGGCAGTTGGCCATGCTGGTTCAGCCATTGTGGCTGAACCAGAAATATATTTTCCATGCATGTCCTTGCTCTAATGTGTCAGGATCAGTCCCTGAAGGTCCCTACTCCTTGCAATTTTTGTGTGGTTTTGTAACCTCACTGTAATCTAGATTTTAATTGTGTTTTCAGTTCTCTGTACTGGCTAATAAATGCTTTGTACTGGGGAGTATATGGTCACTGTGAAATGGGAGATAAGGTGGCAAACCGCTGCAGAAGTTGTCTGGGAAAAAGAGGAGGTATGATTGTCTGGGAAGAAAGGATCAGGGGACGTTAGGTAGCCATTAGCTTTGTAGCCCACCATATTTCATAGATTGCAAACTGCTTTTGGTATACTATCTGTGCTCTGAGTTTCAGTTCTGAGCACCAACCTTGTATGATATGCTTTCTGGATTATTGTGCCAATAAAATTTTCTGTTTAACTTAGAAACTGCTGATCATTGTGTCTGGGAATGCAAGTACATGGCATAATGTTACACGGGGCTCATATAATAGAAGAAACCTCGAGATCATTGCTTAAGACATTGAGATCTAAATCCACTTGCTAATCCCAATTAGGATAGACCCAAAGAATCCACTGCTGAATGGTAAATCAACATATAGGCAAAATACCATTGATTCAATGGCTCTAGTTGGAACTAGTGATTAGATTTAGTCCTTAGTTTTAATGTTTTGTGTTATGTCAATAACAACCCTCATTTCCATTGTTGTCTAAACAGAGGCTGGATGGCCATCTGTTGGGAATGCTTTGATGGGGTATTCCTGCATGGCAGGGGATTAGACTGGATGGCCCTTGTGGTCTCTTCCAACTCTATGATTCTATGATCTAGGATTCCCGTCATCAGGGTTTCCTGTAACTTGACTATTTCCCGTATATTTTGGAATATTCTTTCCATCCCTACCCTTGACTAGCCATGGAGACTGTACTGGGACAAAGGGGAACATAAAAATATCTCAGTGCTGCAATGAATTTCTGATTGAGATTCTACATTGAGTAGGAGAAGCATAATGTTTTGCTTTTGTGATCTCTTCCCCATAGCCATGGGAGGAGAGGGTTCCTGCAGGTTCTGCTAACTGGTGGGAAGCGGAGGGGAGACATTTCAGATGAGGAAGAAGCAGCTGGTGTTGGTTCAAAGGAGATGAGAAATGGGAGACAGCAATCACAGATGGTGTGCACCTTCTTTTCCTTCCTCTGAGAGCCCAAAGCAGCCACAACAATGTCTGAATTGCCTCTCCCCTCCCTCCCTCTCCCCTAGTAATCATCATCATCAGCAGCAGCAGCAACAGTCCCTTCCTGGGCTTGGCAGGTGCCAGGGAGAAACATTTGGAATCATACACAAAGGGCTCCTGTGCCCTGTTTGAAAAGAGATATATACACATATAAGCCACCATTATGTGCACCTATGTCAATAATAGGATGCCACCCTTTGGCCTTCATTTCACATTCCCTTAGCATAGCATAAATACTCATACATGGACGCATGCTATGACAACACTACACAGCCACCATGCTGAATAGCAACATTGTAACTCATGTCAATAACAGGGTGCCATTGCGCAATGCACAATGCACAAACACAATGGGAAGTATAGGATGAACAACCAAAATGTGAAGTATCGGATGCACAACCACCATACACAACATACAACATGCAAAGACAAGGCACAGATAAACATGCTGTCTGCACAATCATGCTTCCTTTGCTACCAGCAGCATATGCCTGTTGCACAATGGTGACTTTGTGGCTCTGTTTGTGTAGCAGGAATTACATGAGTGTATGTCCCTAAGTGAATTCCAGCCTCTCATGCATTGCTTTAAGGAAAGACTATGGAAAATTCTAAAATCAGATGATGCAAGGATCCAAGGAAATGTCCTCTGAGCACAGCAGATGGCTGACAATAAATCCCATCAACTGTAGTTGAGATATCATTTGTCTGTAGGCAACATCTCTCCTGGTTCCCATACCTAGCTATAGAAAAAGATAGCCACTGCTTTCAATTTCAAAGCAACAGTTCATCAGTGAGTACTTGACATCTCTGGAGATCCATAGTCAATCATAAAAATTTCCTGAAATGCTTTGTTCTCACTCAAAATCCCATCACCTCAGGGCACATTTTTGAGTATAAATAGTAGCCCCAAACTCCACTTCAGCATGCACAGATAATTTTCCTGAGAACACTCTGTCTGTGTAGTCAGGTGCACAATTCCATTTCCTGGGGACACTCTGCCCCTCTGTATAGCAGCTCCTGCCTTATCTATCGACACTGCCATCCTGCATTGAGACTTCGGACTACAGGACAGGTAGTATAACCCACACAAATCCTTCTTCTATTCCCTCTATCCAAACACCTTCCACCTTTCTTTCATTAGCTTCATTTTGTGATTGTTGTTGTTGTTGTTATTGAAACTTTAATAAAGACTCTTGTTAACTCTTCATCTTGTGTGTGTCCATTTAGCGTTAGTAGGGGTAAACATAGGTGTAGAGATCCTATTGTTGCCCCCTCTCGCATAGCTAATTGAGTTGCTGCTAATTTCCCCAACTAATTAAAAACTTACATAGAATTTCCAAGTCACTAGTGATTTGGGCAACACAGGCACTGATGTGCTGATCCTGACAGATATCTCTTTTCACGTTCAGACTACAACTCAGAGAGGATTTGTTGCCACACTGATATAGGACTTACCAGATGCCAATGGCCCTTCCCTCTTTTGAGTTCAGCCCAGAGCTGTTGACCCCTGTGTATCCAGCACTTTGAATTCACTTAGAAGCTTACTGACTGTCAGTGCAGTTGGCAAAGAACGGGAATTCTGATTTTAGGCTATAGATGTACACAGCTTGAAAAAAATAAATCTGCCGACATTCTCCCTTTCCCATCTCTACCTCCTACCTGTGCCTCGTTCCATTGTAGCAGTTGATGTATCAGATGATCTCTGTCCCTTTCTTGGCTTGTATTTTTGTCATATGTAAAAAAAAAATATGTATACATTGCTAGAACTCACCCCTGTACTGACTAAAGTGTTTCACCAGAGTTTTAGAATTATTTGAACCTCTTGAATTTTTCTATGCACACTTTTCAAATGTGAATCCCTCCCCCCCCCAGACATCTACACAGTTATTGATAAACCATGAGGATTCCAAAATGAAGATTTGGTCTGTCCCATAGAGAACCTGGGAGGTTCAGATCAAGAGAATCCAGAAGATACAAAACATTAGACTGAGGACTTTATCAGATGCAGCAAATATGGCATCATAAGGACGCCTAATGATTGCAAAAGGGTGCACATACCAGATGATGTTGTCCTTTTGCAATCATGTGTAGGGCATAAGGCGTACTTTTTTATTGACGTCCCAAGCCATCAATTGATCTCCTGTTCTGCTTTGTTGCCAGCATTGACAACATTTGAATCCTCACACCATTGTGCTCACAAGAATGTAGCGTGGGTGGACAAATACTTCTGCTTGAGATTGTGACAACCAGGCAGGGGACACTCTTTTTATGACCCCCCCCCATGAACTTGCAACTTCTAACATGAGTTTTTGTGCATGTGTGAACTTTTTGTGTCTTTGTTTTTTTTTTTTTTCAAATTTTGCCATGCTAGTGTTTTCTTGCAAGAATCACTGAGATCAGGAACCCAGAAGTAAACAGAGCTCCATTGTGTTCTGTTACTGCTGGGGAAGCCTCATTGATACTGGTTAAGGTAGGTCTGGTGCAGGGGTGGGGGTTCTTTTGCTGGCATAAAAGTGCAGCAAAATATGCTAGCAAAAGAGCTTTTGTGGATGGTGGTCTGATAAAGTCCTGAAATTGGTGTCTTCATGAATAGGTTTTGTTGTGGTGTGTGCTTTCAAGTGGTTTCCAACTTATGGTGACCTTAAAGAGAATCTATCATGGGGTTTTCTGAGGCTGAGAGTATGTGACTTTCATGGCTGAGTGGGGATCTGAAGCCTAATCTGCAGAGTTGTAGTCCAACACTCAGGCTCAGCTGAGTATAGAACTGCCAGTACTGCAGACACACTGGTATTCATTCCTTTTCTGAGCAGTCTTGGGTATCAGCTTACCATTTAGCCCAACATTGTTCCAGTGAGCTCAAGATGGTATAGATCTGTGGCTCTCAGTCTTTGGTTCTCCTGTTGGTTTGGACTTCAGTTCCCAGAATCCCTGAACATTGGTTAAACTGGCTGGAGCTTTTGAGCATTGAAGCCTCAAACATGTGGAAGACCAACATTTGCCAACCGCTCTCTCCTCCACTCATTCTTTACAACAATCCTGTGAGTAGGTCAGGCTGAGAGAAAGGGTCTGTTTTAAGGTCACCCAGAGAGTTTCATGGCTCCATGGGGACTAGAATGCTCCCAATGATCTCGCCAATCCCAGCCCAATACTCAGATCCTTACATTTATTTAGGGTGGAAGAACAGACTAAAAATGGCTTGGAAGGAATAAAACAAAAAGGGCAAAGACTTGTTTTCTGTTTCATTCAGTCTCAGCCTAGTGTGCTGACCACCACTTCAGGCAGAATGCTGGCTCAGACCGACCTTTGTATAATTGGGAGCAAAACAAGTCTTATGTTCGGTCTTCTGGTAGGCAAATTTTGGAGTAAGAGCAGAAAGCAGAGACACAGAATCATGATCATCATTACAAAGCATCACAGTGCATTCGATCAGAACCCTCTTCAATTTCAAGCAGCAATCAGGAAGTGTCTGTCTTCTCTTGTTCTGTCCTCAGGTTTTGTTAAGAAAGAATGATATAAGAGTGTAATACTGAAAATGGAAAATTAATAATTTACATGAACATGCATACTGACAAAGTTGCATTCAAGTTGATGTGACTGCTTTAGAATACATGCTGCACAATGTTCTTCTTCTGTAATTATGGTGGTGGTCTGGAGACAGTACACATGAATGTCATTCCTTGTTTTTTAAAGATACAATGTCTTCCTCAAGTAGCACAAAGCAAGAAATCAACTGTCAGTAAAAACTGAGCACAAAATATGTTTATTAAAGAAAATGATATGGGGAAAGACTTCAGTGTGTTGCAAGGAACTGCATGCAGCAATTGTTGGAAAGGGGGAAAAAAAAGAAATGAATCCAAACATGAGCAAATCAAAACTATTCCAACCATTTTCTTCAATAGCTATCTCTGGTGACTGAGTGCCAACAAGGCTGCAACCAACAGAAGGTGACTAAGGGTTTGACTACACAGGGGGTGGGGGTAAAAATCCAGCTGGGATTTATACTACGTTGGCCTGGGACTGGTCTGCATGAAAAATTGGCTATTTTGGCCCGGCACCTGCCAAAGCCAAAATCTGCATTGTGATTTTACTTGGCTTCCTATTACTCATGCTTGACTGTGAGCTCTGGGAAATCAAAGCCCCAGTAGTAATTGCCTCTCTGAAGTCAGATCGGGTGGCTATTGCTGGTGCTTCTTTTCCGTGAGTTCGGAGGGGTGATTGTGCACTGGAAAATGAAAACCACAGCAGTAGCCACCCAGGAAAAACACCTCTCTGTGCCTCTCTGAAGCCGGATCAGGCAGCTACCATTGGGGCTTTGATTTTCTGGTGCACAATCACCCCTTGGAGTCCCTCTGAACAAATTTTGTCAAGCTTGCCACTTCAGGCAGAATGCTGGCTCAGACCGACCTTTGTATAATTGTATAGTTGCCATGGGGTTGCCGTAAGTCAGAAATAACTTGAAGGCACATAACAACTTGAACAACAACTTGAAAGGCAACCCAGACTTTAGCCATGATGAACAAAATTATCTCTTGTAGATAAGTGATGGGAATCCACTCATTGTTTTTACTTTTACACCGGACTTGTTTATCTCGGATTGGCCTTTTTAGTCATCAGCGCGCTTGCAGAAAGCGCGGGATGAGTCCTTCCTGAATCTTCATTTGCGAAGAAAAGCCAGAGAGACAATTACCTCAACTAATATGAATTAGTTGCAAAAGAATGCCTGCTCAGGCAAGAGTATCCAAACCACAAGGTTCATTCCCATATTTATCTGCAGAATCCCAAGTAAATAGCTACTCTGTATGAATTTCAATAAGTTGCGGTTGAACATTATTACCTGTAACGGTCTACATTTGCTTTGTTTGTTGACTGAAGAGATAAGTTTTCGCCTAAAGCTGGCATGACTCGAATATTGAATAAATATGATGAGTTAACAGGAATGCACAAGCCAGCTGCTTCTTTGATACAGAATTCCCAACCATAACCTGATATGTATTTAGGCTAATAGAAATCACACCGGGTTTTGAGGAGGATGAGAAATGTATCCTGCCACTGTATAGAGATTAAAACACACACTGCAGACGGGCAAGTCTGAATGTCAATAGGAAATTCCATGTAGGACTGAAGAATAACCGGTCGAACAGAAGTCCTAGGAAATGTGGGTTTTTAAAATGCTGTTAGGAAAAATGCAGCAGCTATCTTTCACAAAACTTGCTCAGGTGTCTAGCTTAGCAAGGTGGAGAGCTTTTGAAGCAGTCAGGAGTGGCATGGGCATAAAGTACCACCCAAGCTTAGCAAAGTCCTAGCCTTCATGGCCAGTGAGTAGCTACCACTGCTGAGGGGAGCCAAAGAAGAGATGATCATCTCCATGTCTTTACCTTGCAAAGTACCATAAGGGCTGTATCTTAGTACTGGTTAAGGTGATTGCCTACTCTCCAACTTTTCACAGTTGAAAGCCAGGGCATGTGTTGCCAAACAACATCAGAGTGTGGTCAAGGTGGCAAAAGTTATTGATTGAAGAACACAGAAGCTAGGAGAGACTGCAGCCCTTTGCTTTTGCCTGAGCCTATTGGGAAGGACAAGATTCCATTCTCTCCTCTCCCCTTCTTTCCCCAGCACTGAGTTAACTTCAGCACTTTGAATTCAGTTTGCAGCAATTAGAGTTGACTGAGGACAAAGAGAGAAAGGGGAGGAGGAGAGAGAAACTGGGACATTCTAAAAGCAGTTGAAAAAGTGAGATGATAGAGGATTAATTGGGATTGCCCCATTGAATCAAGACAGTTGGAAGGTATGTGATTGTCTAAGTGTGCTTTGCTTTGCTCTGGAGCATGACTGATATTGGTGGGCTGTAGTGAAAGCTGTTGGTCATTCACCAGCTGTGTGGTGGTCACAGAAACACCCTCTGCTGTGGCTCCTGTCTCAGAACTCCTACTGCTTATTTTATGTAAGAACTCCTTTAGGAAACCCACCACATAGGGACCCAATACTTATTTGTGCCCCATGTTTTACCTGTTGGAAAAAATCAGCATTCTCTCCCCCTGCCACACTCTCTCTCACACACTGTTGCCATTAGGGCAAGAGGGTAATAGGTAGGACAGAATTTCCTCCATGTTGAAATTCCTCTCTCTTTCATAGTTTGCAACTAAGCAACAAGACCATGTGTCTGAGGACACCTTGAGCTGGTGAACCAAGATGGAGCATCTCTCTCTCTCTTTTACCAATGCCTATTTATTAGTTTAGTTAGGATTTAGGATCTCAAAGCATATGTAAATGCATAGCCATAAGTTTTAAGTTGTTTAACTTGAAGCTGCATGCCTCTTTTGTTTTTTGGCGTTCAAGGCAAAGCAATGTATATTTGAGTCACGTCTTCTTAAACTGCTGCTCTGCTAGAGGAAAGTTAACTCTTATTATTTATTTATTTATTTATTTAGGTATCTATACCCCGCTCTTTAGCTACAAAGGCTCTCAGAGCAGCTTACAAGTTGTTAAGAATAGCATTTTACTTATCCACACCACTTTACAGTGCAATAGGCACTAAGCAGTTTCCAATGTGTGTTAGCTAATTGTCCCCACAAACTGGGTACTCATTTTACGAACTTACAAAAGGATGGAAAGCTGAGTGAACCTTGGAGCCCTTGGGGATTAAACTCGCAATGTTGTGGCTGCAGTACTGCCATTTAACCACTGCACCACCAGGGCTTCATAGAGTTTCCAAAAAAGGTGGGAGCTAACACCCAGAGACACTCTAATTCCTCAGCATTACCCACTGTGAAGGTAGCTTCATAAACTTAATGGCTTTTGAAGTTTTTTAATTTGATAACCCTCTTGGTGACAACTCCTGGTTTGGGGAGAGGTCTGGAAGGCCCCCACTTCTCCTTGCTTTTTTCACTGCTGCCAATTTCCTTGCCATTCCCCACCTGTAGGCCTACTTCACACCAATGCTCAGAGGCAGAGGGCAAGATGAATGGGAGAGAAGTACTGCTCTTTCTTCTGGTCCCTGTCATTGTCCACTCACTCACACAGACCAGGCCTGATTGGCTTCAAGGCTGGCATCATCCTGGTGCCAAGTAAAAACATGGTGTTTCATTAAAGCTTTTGGACCATGAGTTAAGGCTGTAGTTTTAAACTGTTTTAACCTACTTTAATTGTCTGGTTTGGGCTTGTTAAATGGTTTAATATGGCTTTGTGCTATTTAACTGATTAATTAATTAACTTGATTAATTAATTAAGTTGTTAATTAATCCCACCTTTCTCCCAAATGGGACTCAAGGCAGCTCACATGTAAATTAAAACAAGGTACATGGATTTAAATCTTTGTGGTAAAAAGATTTTAAAAAATGATTAAATAAGCTACCCTATTAAAACACAAATACATTCGAGCAATAGAAAATGATTCAAAACCATGACAAGAAAAATAAAAAATGTAGCACTCCCCATTAAAGTCCTTTCCACATTTCTTACTGTTTTATGTTGTTTAAATTGATTACACTGATTTTATTGTACAACATCCTGAGATTGAGATAGAAAAGGGAGATAGAATTCTTTTAATAAAATAAAATAAAAACCACTATACCTTGTTGGCTCTCCCCTGAAGAACGTCTGGAGAAAATTAAACATCAATATTTATTGAAGAAAATTTTAAGAGCTTTTGGAGAGTCCTCCTCCCCTTCAGTTCCTACAGCATGTGAATAAAGGCCAGAATTTTGCTGGAGCACTACCAGTAGTTGTACTTTCTCAGAGGTGGCATAATGGTGCCTCCCTAATGGTTCTGAAAACACTGCCTCTTCCTTCTCATTAGTGAAGATAATGGGGGAGCTATTCAACCATTGTATGATGCATGAGCTGGCCTTTTTCATTCAATCAGTTGTGCAACTGTGGCTTCCAACATAACTCTGCAGGTGTATATTTGCACCAATGTATAGGATCATGGACAAACCTGGTATATTTTTATTTATTTTTTGCTTCAGCTTCTTGAACATATGCTGCAGTCGTTTTTATACCTTGACACTCTGTATTTAGTCTGATTTAAGACCTCCATTTAGCCCTCAGTTATTACAAAAAAAAAGCCATCATTTTAAATATTGCAACCTTTGGTTCTACTCATCACACATATTAGAAAGCCTCGCAGCTCATTATGGAGGTGACAAATGAAGCTATGGCTGGTGGGCCATGGTCTTTGAATCGCTCATTGACCTCCATTGCTTTTCCTTGCAAAGAAGCAAAATGCACAGATGACAAGCTCTGTAAGGTTCCTGTTGAGTTTAATTGGTATGTTCATTCACCGGGAAGCTGGTAACAGAACCCTCAGACATCTTTTCGTCTAAAAAAGAAAACAGAAATAAAAATGGACATGCTCTGTCTGCTATAGTGTGATAGTTGGCTCACAGCTATTATTCAGGTAACCACAGTTCCAGAATCTTATAGTCAAAATGATAAAGCAGATGGGTTTTAAAAGAGTTTTCTGAACATTTCCTCTCTCAAAATGTGCATAACAGGGAAATGAATGGTTGACACGATGCTTTACCTCCAAAAGCAGAGCACACTTCACTTGTGCAGACTCAGGTGTTTTTCAAACCATTCCTCAAAGAAGCATTCATCTACTGAGGAGTCCTCAGCTCATTGCTTGTGGACATGCAAAGGATTCAGGGGCAACTTCAAGAAACATAGAATCATAGAATTGAATGAGACCACAAGGGCCATCTAGTCCAACCCCCTGCCATGCAGGAATACCCAATCAAAGCATTTCCAACAGATGGCCATCCAGCGTCTGTTTAAAAACCTCCAAAGGAGACTCCATCACACTCTGAGGCAGTGTCTTCCACTGCCAAACAGCTCTTACTGTTAGGAACTTTTTCACAATGTTTAGGTGGAATCTCTTTTCCTGTAGTTTGAGTCCATTGCTCCGTGTCCTAGTCTCTGGAGCAGCAGAAAACAATCTTGCTCCATCCTCAGTATGACATACCTTCAAATATTTAAACCTAACTATCATGTCACCTCTCAACCTTCTCTTCTTCAGGCTAAACATACCCAGCTCCCTAAGCCCTCCTCATAGGGCATGGCTTCCAGATTTCCCACCATTTTGGTCACCCTCCTCTGAACACGTTCCAGAACACACACTCAGACCAGGGCTGGAATTCTGTGGATGTCATGCACATGTGCAAGTTCTCTTACACATACAGGCTGCAATCCAACATTCCTCCAGCAAATATCCATACATGGAGATATGCTACACAAGCACTGTGCCACACCCATGCAGAATAGCAACATTGTGCAACACAGGCCAATGACTAGGTGCCATTGTGAAATGCACAATACAAAATGCATCACTGCAATGGAAAGAATAGGATGCCTAACCACAATGCACAACTTCAATTCACAATGTGTAATGCACAAGCACAGTACAAAGTCTAGGGACATTTTCAGACGCCTCTTGCCGTGCAAACAGCCTCCAGAGCAGTAACGAGGCTGCTGCGTGGCAAGGGGTCCATTTTGGACGACGCCGTTTCTCTCTCGGCGTCGTCCATGACTGTTGCGGCTAGCATTGAAGGTGGCCGGGCTATTTTTTTAAAATAGAAAAATAGTGCAGCCGCCTTCAATGCTAGCCACAACAGTCACGGACAATGCCGAGAGAGAAACGGTGTTGTCCAAAATGGACCCCTTGCCACGCAGCAGCCTCGTTACTGCTCCGGAGGCTGCTTGCGCAGCAAGAGGCGTCTGAAAATGTCCTAGAATGCACAACCACAATTCACAACATGCAATTTAAAATGCTCAATTTGCAAAGGCAAGGTGCAGATGAACATTCTGTCTGGGCAACTTTGCCCCCACTGCTGTCAACAGAGTATGTCCATTGTGTAATGGTGACTTTTTGGCCCCATATACGTAGCATGACTTATGCATATGTCCCTAAGAGAATGTCAGCCACAGTTTTTTTTTTGTTGTTGTTGTTTTTTTTGCCATTGTGCTATGAATGTGTTCAGCTCATGGTTATCTAAGTGGAGTTACATAAAAGTAGATATTTCACATTGGCCTAAATCATATTGTTCACACAGCTAATATGTATACACATGAGTGTACATTTTACTTATGCAAACAAAATGTAGGGTCTCAGCTTAGCACGTTTGAGGTCATTCTTTATGCTGTGGCAGGTGACTGAAGTATGGCTAGTGGCCAGTTTTCTCACTTTGAGATCCTCTAGGGGCTTCACAGACTGCCCAAAAATGCCCCCTCAGAACTTGGCCCTATATTCCTGAGTGTCCTGAACTCACAGTAGCAAGTGGCTGAGGAGCAACAAGGGAGGAAAGCAGGAACAACAGGGTAAGGTGTGCAGTTCTAGCCTGCTGCCAATTGTCCACAAAAGAAGCAAGAGTTGTCAAAACCCAGTCCAGAGTTCAATTACCAAGTGGCTATGCCAGATGCCAGGGAAGCCAATAGCCAGTCCAGAGTTCAGTAGTATCAGGTCTGAGGTCCAAGTCTGTGGTCAGCAATGGGTTAATGCAGGAGTCCAGAAGTCCATCTGAAGCCAAGGCAAAACAGGAACATGAGAGTTAATGCAACAGCTTAAGATAAGCAGTTGTCAGGTCTGAGATTTGAAGGAAAACTGTGGCTAAATTTATAACTAGAGTTTCAGGGCCAGGTGGAGCTAATTAACAAGGAAGAAGGTGTTTGGTATTTAAATGGCAGCACTGGGTACAGTGCTTCTCCCTCCTATGTTTAGAGAAGGAGGCAGCATGGCATCTACATCATCTGTCTCTGGCTGACTGGCTATTCTTTCTTCTAAGTGAGGTATGTGTTCTTTATCTGCTTTGGCTGCCTTCTCAGAAGCCAAGGCAATATCTTCAGGCTGAGCCAGGCTGTCTCTTTCTGCGTCTTCAGATTCAGCTATACTTCCCCTTCTCTGCCTCATTTACATTGTCTGCTTCCTCCTCCTCCTCCTCCTCTGAATCTTCAGCAAGGGGTTCATGACATTGAGGTTCCACTCATTATAGGCAATAGGTTTACTGGCCAGCTCTATTAGTGGGGAATGACATTGGCAGAGAAACTCTGAGACAATGGCAGTGGCACCATAGTTAACATTAAAGGACTTAGTACTGTTCAGAAAGAGGCACTGTTAGGACTTTTTTGGACGTCTCAAATACAACACAAGCAGCCTCGTCGTGTTGCGAGGTTGCTGCGCTGCAGGGCATCCCTTTCGGATGACGCTTTCCCCTGCCGGCACTGTTGCGGTACCGCGGGGACATTTGAGCATTATATTTCACCGGGTTTTAATCACGATCAACTTTTGTGAGTAAAAATCGGCGAAATATAATGCTCAAATGTCCCTGCGGTACCGCAACAGTACCGGCAGGGGAGAGCGTCATCCGAAAGGGATGCCCTGCAGCGCAGCAGCCTCGCAACACGACGAGGTTGTTTGCGTTGTATTTGAGATGTTCAAAAAAGTCCTTAAACTGCTTCTGGATTTCCTTTACCATGAAAGGATTATATTTTACTATCTTTTGTCTCAACTCCACATGGCTAGGAAGTAGGAGTGGTCTCTGCCTCCATGAAATCCCTCACCTGAACAATAACACGGGTGACATCTGAAACAGCATGTAGGCCTGTGACTCCAACATAATTGTGGAGAGCTAGAGAGAGAATTCATCTGAGCCAATGAGATGAGAGAATGTGGGAGCCAATCCCAGAGCAGGAATCTGTGATGGGAGGGGTTTCAGAGAGGATGAACCGAGTGAATGTCAGCTAAAAGAGTCAGTTTTCAGTTTGAGTTTGGAGGTGGAGAGTTGAATTTGAAAGATGAGGCTGAGTGGTTGAGAGAGTAGTAGAGATTGAGATTTGAAAGACAATGAGTGGATGAGTCTGTTATCTGATATATAGAATTATAGAATCATAGACTTGGAAGAGACTACAAGGCCCATCCAGTCCAACCCCCTGCCATGCAAGAATACACAATCAAAGCATTCCCAACAGATGGCCATCCAGCCTCTGCTTAAAAACCTCCAAAGGAGACACCACCACACTCCGAGGCAGTAGCTTATAACACAGTCTAACAGCTCTTGCCATCAGGAAGTTCTTTCCAGTGTTTAGGTGGAATCTCTTTTCTTGTAGTTTGAGTCCATTGCTCCATGTCCTAGTCTCTGGAGCAGCAGAAAACAAGCTTGCTCCATCCTCAGTATGACATACCTTCAAATATTTAAACATGACTATTATGTCCCCTCTTAACCTTCTCTTCCCCAGGCTAAACATACACAGCTCCCTAAGCTGCTCCTCATAGAGAATGGCTTCCAGACCTCCCACCATTTTGGTCACTCTCCTCCAGATATACTATAGCTTGTCAACATCCTTCTTGAATTGTGGTGCCCAGAACTGGACAGAGTATTCCAGGTGAGGTCTGACCAAAGCAGAATAGAGAGACACTATTACTTCCTTTGATCTAGAGACTATACTCCTATTGATGCAGCCTAGAATCACATTGGCTTTTTTTTAGCTGCTGCATCACACTGCTGGCTCATGTTCAGGTTGTGTTCTACTGTGGTACAAAAAGTTTGTACTTTTTGGCCATTGTGCAATGGATGTATTCAAGTCATGGTTGTGTGTGTCGACTTCCACAAGTGTAGGCATTTCACATGGCCCTAAATCCTATTGTTAGTACTGACTAGAGCAGAGCTATTGGGTCAATTGGATTTTCCATAATATTGACTCACCATTCAACAATTGCTTCAATTGGTCTACTTCAGATGGGATTGATCAACAGGATTCCAGTGAATTGTTAATAACCATACAAAAAGACAGACAGACACCAGTGGGAAAGATATGCTGAATTTCCCCCTCTGACTATATGCAGGGACTAGATGCCAAGAGTGTTTTATGCCATGAGCCTGATGAGGATGTAGAGTCAGAGGAGGAGGACATGACAGGGAATGTCCCTAGGGAACTTGGCACAGGTTTATCTACACCTGTGCCAGCAGGGAACCCCGACAACCTGGAGGCTCGAGCAGAAGAAGAGCCTGGTCCGATTGGGTTGGCATCAGTTCCAGCAGAGAGTCCTGACCACTCAGATAAGGTTGAAGAAGAGGAGAGGGACTTACCTCCACCATCGTACACCCAGCAGCGAGCTCAAAAGGAGACTCAAAGGAGGTCTCTGAGACTTTATGAGAACTTGCTCATTATGAAACACCTGGCAAAGCCTTAATTGCTTTATATAGGCTGGAAAGGCAATGGAGGCCTTGTCAGAGATCAACTGATCTCCTTGGAGAAAGCTTCCCGCTGATTTTGGAGCCTGAATTATTACTGCCTTGACTCATGCCTTGACCTTGGACTGTTCCTGACTACCCTGTTGCCTGATCCTGCTGACCCATGGACCAACTTCTGGACAACGCTGCCTTCTGTAAGCCTTGACCTTTGGACTGTATTCTGGACTCTTCTCTGCGTGCCTTCTTGTATTGCTGCTTCTCCAAGAAATGGAACCTTGTTTGTTCTGAACTTTATCTGGCTCTCTCTAATTAACTGTCAGTGGGGCTTGGCTGCTTTCCCAGCCCTTGTTTATCCTGCTGGCATTTTGAGCTGCTTTTCTGGACACATGTACTGAAATGTATTTGTACTTATATGTGGTACGGTTCATCTTACTGCTTCTTTGTGCAGGCCTGTAGCTTGATTGATGAGATGAAAATGGGAAGATGGAATGTTGAGGTGCTATAATCGATGGTGCTATATAAAATAATAATAATAATAATAATAATAATAATGGATCTTATCAGTTAGACTGTAGGAGCACCTTTTAAATTTTTTGTGCTTTTCTCTCTCTCTTTCTCTCTCTGGATTGAACATTCCCTGCCTATAGAAAACTATCAAATCTGGGAGGCATCTTTTACCCTGGTGTTCTGGTTCCTACTTGCAGGGAGTTTGTTTGTTTTTAAAAATGGAGGATGTTCAAAACATGCACTGTATTTACTGCTTGGAGTTTGAAGTGGAACATCTCATTGATTCTGCCACCTCATTCTGCTCTATTCTTGGCCATGGTATATGTGGCCCTTCCACGGGAGGCTAGGCTGGTCCCCTCCCTGATTTCTTTTTGCTGCCAGGCAAAGACTTTTTCTTTTCAAGCAAGCTTTTAACATATAAGCAGCAGGGCTTTTTGTATCTCTGATTGTTTTAGATTTTATGTGTTTAAATTTGATTTTATAATATTTTAATGGTATATATTGTATTTTTTAATCTGTTTTATGCAAGCCACCTTAGGTCCCGTCTTGGGAGAAAAGCAGTATACAAATGAAATAAATAATTTTTAAAATGCATGCAGCAGAATAACATAGTAAAACACTGAGGCAGCAGAGTAGACTGTACCTCTTCAGATTATGATGGTCAATTACATTTTTAAATCTTTTTTTTTAACGAACCTCTGCAAGTAGAAAAGCAGGGAAGCTGATGAAGGTCTAGGATAAGAGTTTAGGGATACCTCCCCCCCCCCCAATTTCACTTGTTGGTCATTGCATGAACAGGTCTAGTGAAAAACAATACACAGTGAGATATGAGATGTAATAATGTTTTCCCTTGTAAACTCTCTCTCTCTTACACACACACACACACACACACACACACACACTATTAAAACCTTACACCAGGGCTGAGTAGCATAAATTTTTGAATGTGGAATTATTCTTCAGTTGTGCTACACAACCCTTGCGTTGAATGGCAATGCTGCACAATGGGACCAAAAAAACAGATGAGCAACTGGATGCACAGCCAAATGCACATGTGCATCTAGGTGCAATGTCCAGTGCATGTCCACATGTGGACAATACACAGCATGATGTAATGGCTGGGGTGCTGAAGTTGGACTGGGGAGAGCTAGGTTCAAATCCTCAGTTTAGCAGATGATCTTAGGCAAGTTACTGTGTCCCATACTAGACAGCTGCTTGGGACTGTTGTGTGGAGATAGAATGGGATAAGAACTTGACAGAAGAAGACAAGAAAATCCATGTTGGATTGTTTCAGTGGTTTTATTTTCCTTTTATTATTATTATTGTATCATTCAATATGTGCTGGGAATGTGGTTCTCATACATTTTGTTTGGCACGTAGTCTGTGGAACTGCAGTCAAACACAGCTGTTTGGGCAGGAGGCCTTGAGATAAGAAAATGTGGGCTTGGGAACAGCTTGTACTTTATAATTTGGGAATATTTTGTGGCTGCTTGAGCACTTACTCACAAGTCTGGCTGCACAAAAGCTTTTTACTGGCCAACTCATTTGTCTTGCATTATTGGAATATATACAGCTGAATACATGAGCAGAGCAGTCTAATGATTCAAAAGGACAGGAAACAGGCTCCTTTTGAAGGGTTTGAATCATCCTTTGCAGAATGATGGTGGCATTTATAAATGCCTTTATGGGTTTCTTCCATTCTTTTGGCAGACACTGGCTGAAGAGATTTTAGGGGCACAGATGGAGGAACTCAGATGGAGCACCCAACCAAGCTAGGGATTGTGAAAAACTCTCAGGTCAAGATCCAACATCAGAGTACCACAGAGTAAACTTGACAGAGAAAAAAAGGGCTGTTTCATCACCCCAGCGCACAATTACTGTGGCGAAAATCCAACATGGCAGTTCTGGGCGCTTGCCTTGCTGGCAAGCTCTGCCCCCTGAGCACATCTGACCAATCAGTTTTCCACTTTTGCTCTTAGCGGGAATGAATAGCAAATCCAGTTGGTTGTCCAACGAGCGCAAATGCTCATTTCCTTTGGAAGGCTTTGCCTGCAGAGTATTTGGAGTTTTTTGCCCTTTCCTCCTGAATATGGCAGATTGATGCGGCATCCCATCTAGACAAAACAAACTCTCAAATTCTATGAGGAGTATTTTCGCCATTTAGACAAGCACCCTGAATGAAGTTTCTCAGAACTCTTTTGGTTTGGTTGGTGAGATTGCCTGGCTTTCCCAGTGGGTTTTGGGGGTTTGGCTCAGGAGACAAATAGTAGCTACATCTCCCATGAAGGATCTCAGCCTTTATCTATAAATATAGCTAAAAGGCAAACCCACACCACCGCCATAAACAATACCTCACCAAAAATCTCTCTCTCTGGCTTTTCGTCACAAACGAAGATTCAGGAAGGACTCATCCCGTGCTTTCTGCAAGCACACTGATGATTAAAAAGGCCAATCCAAGATAAACAGTTTGCAGAAAGCACAGCAGAAAGCACAGCAGAAGGTCTCTTTGGGTGATGTTTCTGGGTTGTGATTCTTTCTGTGTTGTTGTTTCTCTTCAAGACTTGTTTGGAGTGAGTTCTCTAATAAGGCTGCAGCATTGTGGATAGTGCATCTCCATGCCTCCCGATGTGACACCAGGGCAGACCATTGTTGGTGATCAATTTTGCTGAGCCTGAGATGTTGTTTCAGGGAATCCTTGTATCGTTTTTTTGGAGTGCCCCTCTTACGCTGACTCATGGCGAGTTCACCATAGAGTACTATTTTTGGGAGACGTTGGTCCTCCATCCTAGAAACATGCCCTGCCCAGCGCAGTTGTGTTCTCAATATCATGGCCTCAGTGCTGGTGATCCCTGCTTGCTCAAGGACACCAACATTTGTCACATAGTCAGTCCAGTGTATATTTAGAATTGTATGCATACAGCGCTGATGAAAGTGTTTGAGGAGTCGTAAATGGTGGCGATAGGTGAGCCATGCTTCAGACCCATAAAGGAGAATAGACAGTACAATGGCTCTATACACACTGATTTTTGTGCTTCACCTCAGGTGTTTATTGCTCCAGACTTTTTTGTAGTCTTCCAAATGCGCTATATGCCTTTGCTAATCTGTGATTGATCTCTTTGTCAATCTTGGCATCTGAGGAGATGATGCTTCCCAGGTAGGTGAACTGCTGAATGGACCTAAGCACAGATTTGCCGATGGCAATGTGGGGATAGTGGTGTTCATCCTGTGGTGCAGGCTGGTAAAGAACTTACGTTTTCTTCAAGTTGACTTCCAGCCCAAACAGCTTTGCAGCTGTTGCAAAACAGGATGTTAGGCACTGCAGAGCTGCTTCTGTGTGGGCAACAAGAGCAGCAGCATCAGCTAAGAGCAGCTCACGGACTAGTTTAGAGTCTTAGTGCGAGCCCTCAGATGGCTTAAGTTAAACAAGCTACCATCAGTACGGTAACATATATAGATGCCGTCTTCTTCTTCAAGCCCTGCCGTAGCCCTTTGGAGCATGTATCAAACATTTTATATGTAAGGTAGATATTGGTTGGAATCCCATTAGTAGTTCTAACTACAATAAGCCATTAAACCAATTATTGAATGGTTAATCACTTAGGCAAATCCAGTTGATTCTTTGGCTTGATTCTAACTGGGACTAACAACAGGATTTGGGCCATTTTTAAAATAAAAAATAGAAACCAAATCTCATGTTCTCTGTCAGAAATATTTTGGCGAAACAGGCATTTCAACTGTTATAGTATAGCTCTTGCTTCCTGGAGGGAACAGTCATTCTGCTCCTGTTCAGTGCTTCTTCTCTGTCCCCTTCTTCTTCTAATAACCTCCAGGGTTTCCTCTCATTTTTTAAACTCATGTTTTGGTACATTTTCGGGGAGGAGAACTGTACTGCAAAATTGAGAGAAATCTGGCAACTAAAGAATTAACTGCATTTCTTTTCATGTATTGGTCCAAGAGGTACAGGACTAGGCCTGTTTTTGATGCCCCAACATTTCCCCAGACTACCCTGTACTTTACTTTTTCTGGCAAAAAAGGTTGAATTGACTCTTTAGATGCCCCTAGGAGTTGTTATTGGTATTTTAGATAGCTTGCAGTGTTTAGTGTTTAAAAAGTCTATTTTTCAAACCCAGAAGTGGGCTTTTCTGTTTTTCTTTTTGCCATTTTTGACAAGCCATTGCAGATTTGAATTGGATTTTGGTTGGAGTGGACCATCATCATAGACTTGGGCTGCTTCTACACTGCAGAAATAATGCAGTTTGATGCCACTTTAACTGCCATGGCTCAATGCTATGGAATTCTGGAATTTGTAGTTTGTTGTGGTACCAGAGCTCTCTGACAGAGGAGGCTAAATATCTCACAAAACTACAAATCCCAGAATTCCATAGCATTGAGCCATGGCAGTTAAAATGATGCAGCCCTGGAATCTCCCAGAAGAAAAAAACATTGGCTTCTGGGCCCCAAAGACTTTGCCCTTCCCCCAGAAATAGGAAGTTCCAAGTATGTTAGCCATTCTAGAGTATTTAAGTAATGAGTTACACATAGCTGTTTCTTTGTAACTAATTCCTTTATGAAACAACAAAGGCACTGTATAATTAAGTTGGTAACTGTAGATAACCATGCTTCCCTTGTGGTGACCTTTAACTTTTTAGTTACTTCTATAGTTATGAAAACGTGTTATAAAATGCTATAGAAAATGAGTTATAATTATGAAAATGATTACAAATATCATATGGATCAAGTGTTGTGCTTTGTGTTTTCTTGCAGGTGTTGAAACAATGACAAGGTGGATGGGAGTGTGTGTTTTATGTCACAGTCCAGCAGCTTGTAGTATTCTATTTTTTAAAAGTAATTAGAAACAATAGTTCAGTTTTGCTTTGAAGAACAGGAGTGAATTTTTAAAAACAAAATTTTCATAATAATTGTTGGGGTGTTGTTGTTGTTGTATGGCTTCAAGTTGTTTCTGACTTATGGCAATGTGAAGGTGAACTATCATAGGTTTTTCTTGACAAGATTTGTTCAGAGGGGGTTTGCCATTGCTGCCTTCTTAGGCTGAGAGAGTGTGACATCACCCAGTGGGTCCCCCACAGCTGAGCAGGAATTCAGACCCTGGCCTCCTGGAGTCCTAGTCCAATACTCAAACTGCTACACCACACTGGCTCTAAATTATTGGGGTCATGGAAATATACCTGCTGTCCGGAAAAGCTTGATACCAGCTAGGAAAGTATATACAAACAGGCAGCAGAGTAATCAGGAACAGTCTGAGTTGAAGCACAAGTCAAGGCAGTAAGGATCAAAGCAACAAAGTCAACAAGAAGCTTTCTCCAGGAAGATCAGTTGCTCTCTGACAAAGACTCCATCGCTTCCCAAGCATGCATATATATATATATATATATATATATATATATGGCAAGGAAGGCTTTGTCAGGTGCTTCTTGATGAGCAGGTTTTTCTCATCAAGTCTTAGAAATTTCCTTCAAGCTTCCTTTTGAGCTTACTGCTGGGTATACGATGGTGGAGGTAAGTCTGTCTCTTTTTCTCCATCCTTATCTGAATTGGCAGGACTCTCTGCCGGGACTGGTGCCAACCCACTAGGGCCAGGCTCTTCCTCAGCTTGAGCCTCCAGGTTGGCAGGGTTCCCTGCTGACACAGATGTAGATAAACCTGTGCCAGGGTCCATAGGGCTGTTCCCTGCCATGTCCTCCTCCTCCTCTAATTCCATACCCTCATCAAACTCACAGGGCATGACACTTGCAACTACACTAACGGCTTGTCTATACAAGCCCCCCAAAATTGGATTGCTCCACAGTAATAACAGCAGCTGTTGACTTGTCTTAATGTTTTGTTTTATTTTTGCCTCCATAAGCTTCGGGCAGCATGGAGGGAACCTGTGGAAGGGGGAAGAGGAAGAAAGAGCCATTCTTCCCTTCCCCGGTCCTGGTGGCAGCAGGAAGGCTTCTTGGTGGGGGAAGAGTCATCCTCCCCCACCCCAATTCTGGTGGGAAAGCTTCCTGGTGGGGAGAGGCATCCTCCCCTGCCCTGGTGTTGGTGGTGGCGGCGGGAAGGGTCCCATGGAGGGGAAGAGAACCATCCTCCTGCTCCCCATGGCAGCCCTCTGAGGGTCCCTTCTGTCAAAAAAAAGGTTAAAGAGCAGATGACCTGTGCATCCCTGACCAATCAGAAGGTTTATTCACCCCTTCCCCAGACTGCAGAAAGATTCACAGGGGCTGTCCTAATAGTCAGGGGTGCACATTTCCCTCTGAGTTTTTTTTTTAAAAAAAACTCTGGGAAAAGCCACGAAGGCTTTTCCTGCTGAGTTTTTGCCAGTTTTGCCCCCCCCCCCAATAAGGCAAAACAACACGGGTGTCCATTAACACAGGTAAGATTCTCCTCGCATTCCATGAGGAGTTTTTCCACTGTTTGGACAACCCCTACGTTTCCAAACCCCAAGCCATTCTTTGTAGATTTTGTCCTTTGCAAAGCCACTTCATATCTAAAATCCTTTCCCGCATTCTCCTTGAAATCTTAGCAGGATAGGTATCTGTGAGGAGCTTGGCTCCCTCAGTTACTCAAAAGAATGGCCCCAGCCTCCTTGATAAATGGGAAATGGTGTGACATTTCCAGAAATGAGATGTGCATGTCACTTGCTTCCAGCCCCTCTTGAAAATATACAATGCAGCACCACCCGCTGCACTGAAGCCTAGGATGGATGTGGTACTCAGAGAATGAAAGGCAACTTGGGAAGCAGTTTCCTTGAAAAAGTTAGAATGGGTGGGGACAAAAAAGCCATGAGGCCACTTGATTGCCAGACATTTTTTCCAGAGTCCTTGCTTCAAGAATCTCAGCAGCAGTGCTCATATGCTCTATTAACTCTTGGTATTTACCCTCTGGAAGTACCCAATACATAACGTTATTCTTGCTTCAGCACCATGATTTCCTTTCTGGTGGCAGGATAATTTTTTGTTCTTGTTTGGAAGTAATGAGTTTGTTCAGTACAGGGACAACATCTGAGCCCTCAATCATTCCTTTCTAAAATAGACGGGTAATGTTTGCCCAGTGCTTGTGGTGAAATGTTTCTGGGGCAAAAGGAATGAAAAACTTGAAATGTTTAGTGTTTATGTACTGGTTCAGAGGATTTACTGGTTATGTTTGTATATGACCCTTTCCTGTAAGAGCTTTGTCAGGGCCATGTGGAGATATGAATCCAGGACTGCATGGTGCTACTCTGATAAATCAAATTGTATTTGAATTGCTTCACAGGCATGAGGATGTTGCATAACACACAGTCTGCCGACTGATTTTGATATCTGTGAGCATTGTTTGTGGGAGCTCCCATGCTTCCATGCACTGCAGAATTTATCAGAGAATTTGGGTGTGTGTTTTTTTGTTTTTGTTTTTTAGGAAGCTATCACCAGTAGTACCATCACCAAAGAAAATGGACATTGCTGCAACGGTTGTTGTTCCCACAGCTTTAATGCTGGGACTGCAGATCTATCCAGTCTTCTCTTTCCATTGACAGCAAACTCTGAAGCTTGTAAACACGGCAATAATGCCTTGGTATATATGGCTTGGGTCCAGGCTATTTGAAGGACCATGGGCGAAAATACTTCTCATAGAATTCGAGGAGAATACCTTTTGTCTCAAAGAGATCCCACATCATTTCACTGTATTTGGAAGGAGCAAAAACTCCAAACACTCCATGAGAAAGGTCCTCAAGGCCTTTCTCATATTTTTAAAAAGCTCTGAAGGAAATGTGTATTCCCACTCATTGGGACAACTGATTCGTTTTGCTGTGCATTCCTGATAAGAGCAAAAGTGGAAAGATGATTGGTTGGATGTGTGCAGGGGATGGAGCACGATAGTAAGAAAAGCTCCCAGAACTGCCATGTTGGATTTTTGCCATAGTGATTGTGCGCTGGGGTGGTGAAATAGCCTTTCTCTCTCCCCACTCCGCATTTGTTTAAGTGAAACATTGCACACCTGCACCCTGGATTTGCCCTTTAAAAAAATACTGTTTGGTGGCAACAAGTGGTGACAATAATGCCCACCATCTTGATTCGCAGGCATGCCTTTTTGAATAACAAATTCATATGAATTTTCATGCCTGCGATCTTGCAAAATACAAACCATGGAGACAAATGAAAGCTGCTGTGAATTGGTGTTGGTGAGCATCAATCCACATTTTATTGCCTTGTATGCACAAGCCCCATATAGTAGGACCCCCGTATCTGTGGGGGATTCGTTCGGGGGGGGGGGACACGGATACCGAAAACCATGGATAACTGCAGACAGCATTGAATGTAGTGGGACTTCTGGTTTAAAATACTATAGAGTTGCCTTGGAGGACCTAGTAAATGTCTAGAGAAGATGCCTCTCTAGGCGTTTTCTAGGAAGACTCTATGGTAGGTGGGTTGTTTTGTGTCCCGTGGATAACTGAATCAGTGGATAATGAATCATTGGATACGGGGGTCCTACTGGATTTCCCTTCACAAGTCCATTAAAGCTCTAAGATCATATGGAGAGGCTCTTCTATCTGTCCCCCCACCTCCTCAGGCCTTTTTGGCGAGAACAAAAGAGAAGGCCTTCTTAGTGACTTCCCTTAATCTTTGGAATTCCTTCCCTAGGGAGGCCAGGATGGCTCCCTACTTGTTTCCCTTCCATTGGCAACTGGAAACATTCTTGTGCCACAAGGCTTTTAGAAACAATGGAGTGGGTTTCTAATGATGTGCTTTGTGGTTTTATGGTTTGTATAACCTTTTAATGAATATTAATATTTTTCATTTTTAATGTTTTAACTTGATAAATGGTTTAATAGCTTTATAATTAACTTTATGCCTTTTATTTATGCCTTTAACAAAGTTTTTTGATAGTTTTTTTTTATCTGTATAGTTTAAAAGTTCAGTTGTCCCTTCACATTCGCTGGGGTTTGGTTCCAGGACCCCCCCATGAATACCCAAATCTGTGAATACTCAATCCCATTATATGCAGTGGCATAGCAAAATGGTGTCCTTTATATAAAAAGGCAAAATCAAGGTTTGCTTTTTGGATTATTATTTTTTAAAGAATATTTTCAAGCCGTGAATACTTAAATCCGTGAATGTCAAATCCGTGAATATGAAGAGACAACTGTATTGTTAGCTGTCTTGAGTCTTGGGAGAAACACTCAAGAAGAAAGGCAGGATATAAATGAATAATAATAATAACAACAATAATACATGGATAATTCTTATATTTCTTTTGATATATTATATTTTTCTTACATAATAGAAAAAGAATAAAACATACAAAAAACAAACAAACAAAATAACTTCCTCCTACATCTGTGTTGAACTTGGAAAATATATTCCAGACATTATTACAGACCTAGCTAGCTCATCACTTTGTTCCTTCACAATAATGTTGCATTTTTGACAG
The DNA here is from genome assembly GCA_030847615.1 of Gambelia wislizenii. Taxonomy (NCBI): domain Eukaryota; kingdom Metazoa; phylum Chordata; class Lepidosauria; order Squamata; family Crotaphytidae; genus Gambelia; species Gambelia wislizenii. The sequence goes on along the minus strand of JAUMIR010000002.1, from coordinate 428,754,411 downwards.
AAGATCCATCATATTTATAGTCTGACAAACATTTCTGTCTCTAATTTGTGAACCATACAACTGCTTTTTCTCCCCAATCCATTTTCCATTTATTTATTTTTTTAGCTTTTTCCAATTTTCTGTAAAGTTTGTTATGGATTGGCACTTAATCAAACAAGTTAATTGTTCCATTCTTGGCAGTTTTTGCAATTTGAACACCCATTCATCTGTAGTTGGAATCTTGGTTTGTTTCCAATATCTAGCATACATAATTCTTGCCATGGTGGTCATGTATAACATTGTAACTTTCAGCATTTTAGGAATTTCTTTGTCCATCATGTTTAGTAGTTATAATTCTGGTTAATTCTATAATTCTGATAATTCTTATATTCCCATTGGAACACATTTGAAAGATGTTGTGATGTTGGGTATTATGATGCTTAATGGAAGTTTTAAATACATGCAGAAAGTATTAAATATGGTACAGTCCCAAAGGAGTTTTTGTGGCCCTTGACCCCCACCAAACTTCCTACACCATCCTCTTTATAGCATAAAACTAGGCTACCTTTTCTGGAAGTCTACAGGAACAGCATTTCAACTTTGAAATAGGTTGCAGACCCCTGCTGCAATCTTTAACATAATAAATCCTACTTTTTCAGTTGACTTCCTACCACTTTCAGTTCTGAGAGGGCTTTTTGGCAATCCATGAGTGCTCTAGAGGGTCTTGGTGGGGGGGAATGGGCCACTGGACCCACTGCAGTTGTGAAGCTAGGCTGGTATCCTGCAATCACACTTACATAGTATAAATCTACACTCATGTAGTTACAGGGAGGTTTTGATACACCTTTCTACTGACATTGGGCAACTGGCTGTCTCTTTGCTTATTGTCCCATTTGTTGCCAGCATGCACTGATACCTCTGAGCATGTTAAGAGGACCAGGCAGTGAATAAATCTTGCAGCAAAAGCAACAGGCATCAGGCTGATGAAATGAGCACACAGACACAGAAATTGTGTCTAAACTACTGTCCTTTACTAAAGCATAGTATAGAAATATTTACAATGAGTCAAGGACTCCAAATACATGGACGACATAGCCAATAATCACAGCAATACTGTCCAGTAATGTATAGCATGGAGTGTACAGACCAAGTGCACAGCCCACGAGCAAGGTCCAACTGCACAGTTAGGGTTATAGGGTTACATGTACATGTTTACATTACATTCATGGGCCATTTAGTGAGCCATTCCCATACACACCTGGTTTATCCAGTTGTTCACAGGATGATAACAGATGTATCACTTCCTCTTGCTTTAGCTCTCACACAGGCTAATATAAAAAGCATCTTGTTGTCAAGACCAGCTGCATGTAAGTAACTCACTACTGGCCCCTGCTGGCAGTAGCACTGTACATAACATAACAGCTCTTTACAATATGAAATTCTCAGTGATTGCATATCCCATTATTGTGACACCACTGGATAGCAGGGAATGCATAGCTGTGTCTAAAATCCCCAGCAAATCAAGTGGTGCATTGAAGGCATTGAATACTTATGCATGAAGGGTGGTGCAGGAGGGCAACCAAAATGGTGGGAGGTCTAGACGCCATGTTCTATGAGGAGCAGCTTAGGGAGCTGGGTATATTTAACCTGGAGAAGAGAAGGTTAAGAGGTGACATGAGAGCCATGTTTAAATATTTGAAGGGATGTCATACAAAGGATGGAGTAAGCTTATTTTCTTCTGCTCCAGAGACTAGGACACGGAGCAATGGGTTCAAACTACAGGAAAAGAGATTCCACCTAAACTTTAGGAAGAACTTCCTGACAGTGAGAGCTGTTCAGCAGTAGAATTCACTGCCTCAGAGTGTGGTGAAGTCTTCTTCTTTGGGGTTTTTTAAACAGAAGCTGGATGGCCAGTTGTCGGAAATGCTTTGATTGTGTGTTCCTGCAAGGTAGGGTGTTGGATTAGATGGCCCTTGTGGGGTAGATATTTGCAGACCCCTTTTTTGAATCGTATATGTCATTGTGCTCAAGCCCCTGATGTTCTCTATCATATTGTATTGACTTGCCCATTGTATATAAGTCCAAGGGAAAAGTTGATAAGGAGGTTATTGGAAAGGAATGTCTGTACAGATAGATTATCAGTGGAATTCTTATTGGAAGATTGTAATCCGCATATTACCAGACTAATGGCTAACTTTTTGGTTGAGGCAGCAAACATATGGCTTAACCTGCCTAAAAATTATCCTTGAAGTCCTATTGTTCTATTGTTATACGTATATGTTGTATTATGCCTAATAAAGGTTGTGGATGTGTGTGTAGATGGCCCTTGTGGTCTCTTCCAACTCTATGATTCCATGATCCAAGTGGTGCATTGAATCAAGTGGTGCATTGAAAGTGTTGAATAGTAATGCATGATCCAATAATATACAACTGCATGACTGAAGTCCTGTTGGTTAGTTCCAACTAGAGAAAACCTACTGAATCAATTGTTGAACAGTGAATCAACACATAGGTAAAGCCAAATGAGTCAAGGGTCAACTCTACTCAGGACCAACAATAAGATTTAAACCCTAGTATAGACCCAGTCAAGAAACGCATGAGCCTGAGTTTTCAATACATCATTATGAATGTTGATAACAGGTTGTCTTGGAGGTCTTCCATTCCTAGGGTCAACATAGATTGAAGCCAACTTGCTGGCAATCAAGAACAATAAAAAATATGGTTCCATTTGTGGATCTCTATATGTGGAAGCAAAAACCAAATAAATTCATAGAATCATAGAATCATAGAATCATAGAATTGCAGAGTTGGAAGAGACCACCAGGGCCATCCAGTCCAACCCCCCTGCCACGCAGGAAATCTTGATCAAAGCATCCCCGACAGATGGCCATCCAGCCTCTGTTTAAAGACCTCCAAGGAAGGAGACCCCACCACGCTCCGAGGGAGTGTGTTCCACTGCCGAACAGCTCTTACTGTCAAAAAGTTCCTCCTCATGTTGAGGTGGAATCTCTGTTCCTGGAGCTTGCACCCATTGCTCCGTGTTCCAGTCTCTGGAGCAGCAGAAAACAAGCCTGCTCCATCCTCAGCGTGACATCCCTTCAAATACTTAAACAGGGCTATCATATCGCCTCTTAACCGTCTTTTTTCCAGGCTAAACATACCCAGCTCCCTAAGTCTCTCCTCATAAGGCATCGTTTCCAGACCTTTCACCATTTTAGTTGCCCTTCTCTGGACACGCTCCAATTTGTCAATATCCTTTCTGAATTGTGGTGCCCAGAACTGGACACAGTATTCTAAGTGAGGTCTGACCAAGGCAGAATAGAGTGGCACTATTACTTCCCTTGATCTAGACACTATACTTCTATTGATACAGCCCAAAATTGCATTGGCCTTTTTAGCTGCCGCATCACACTGTTGGCTCATGTTCAACTTGTGGTCTACTAGGACTCCTAGATCCCTTTCGCACGTAGTCTCATTCAGCCAGGTCTCTCCCATCCTATATTTATGCATTTCATTTTTCCGCCCTAAATGCAGTACTTTACATTTCTCCGTATTGAATTTCATTTTGTTAGCTTTGGCCCAGCTCTCCAGTCTATCCAGGTCATTCTGAATTTTGATCCTGTCCTCTAGGGTATTAGCTACTCCTCCCAATTTGGTGTCATCTGCAAATTTGATAAGTATGCCCCTAATTCCCTCATCTAAGTCATTGATAAAGATGTTGAATAGCACTGGGCCCAGGACAGAACCCTGTGGCACCCCACTGGTCACATCTTTCCAAGACGAAGAGGAGCCACTGCTGAGCACCCTTTGGGTTCGGCCGGTCAACCAATTACAAATCCATTGAACAGTTAACTTGTCTAGCCCACATTCTACAAGCTTGTTTGCAAGAATGTCATGGGGAACCTTGTCAAAGGCCTTACTGAAATCAAGGTATGCAATGTCCACAGCATTCCCTTCATCTACCAAGCTGGTAACTTTATCAAAAAAAGAGATCAGATTAGTCTGGCATGACTTGTTTCTCTGAAACCCATGTTGACCTTTTGTGATTATGGCATTGCCTTCTAAATGTTCACAGACTCTCTGTTTAATGATCTGTTCTAGAATCTTCCCTGGTATTGATGTCAGACTAACTGGATGATAATTGTTGGGATCCTCTTTTTTCCCCTTTTTGAAGATGGGAACAACGTTTGCCCACCTCCAGTCTGCTGGGACTTCATTTCACAATAGCCAAAAAAAGTAAAACCAAATGTATAAGAGCACTTACTCAGCTGTATGACAACAAGATTCCAGCCTAATTGTCCATAATACCTAATTGGAACCTCTTGTTTATAGAGGCAATGTAACTCTGATTGCCAGATGCATGGATGCACTAGGGAAAACCATGACCTTTCTGCCTTCTTTGCAAGCTTCAAGGTTTGCTGTTGATGGAAAGAGAATGCTGGACAAACTTTATTTATTTATGTATTACACTTCTGTATCATCCAATAGCTTACGTTTCCTGGTAAATTAAAAACATAATATAAACAATAATATTGGTCCAATCCAGGAACATATCAAATAAAAGATTACTATTTCTTCAGTGCTGAGATTGTGGGTTTTCCTCCAGGACTATGACTAAGTTCATGGATGCCACATCAATCAAAACCCTGTCCTTCTCTCTGGAAGAACTGCCCTCTGACTGGTTCTAGAAAAGTACCTCCTAGGAGAAACCCATGGGACCAAAGGGCATGCACTCTGAGTGCAGAAGTGTAAAAGTGTCTTCCAGAGAAAGCTCTGGCAGGTCAGGAGATGTGCTGATCCTTTGAATTTCACTCACTTCCATGCTGTTGCTGCCGCCGCCAAAGCAAGCTTTGACAAAAGCCCAAAATAAGCTTAATATGAATTCAATGAGTTGAGTTAATGAATTTAAGTAATTTAAGTAATGGATTTGAAGGAATGGTCACACTGAAAATAGTATCAAATGGAAAACAGAACTTGAAATTCATTTCATTTCAATTTAATTTTTAAACTTGGAATTTAAACTTCATGAAAGACAACATTAAATGGTAGAATAGTGGTAGTAATTGCTTTAGAAAATTAAATTGCAATACAGGGTATGGTGAAGTTGAGGAAGTTATGAATACACTTCCTTTGCCTTTGTAAATGTCCCCTTCTGCTTCTGGCCTTCAACAGGTAGACTGATTCTAGAATTGCTTCTGGTCTTCAACAGGTAGACTGATTCTAGAATTGTTTCAGACATTATATCTAAGCTAGACCAAAATGAAAAATCAGGGGTCCTAACGAGAGAATCTCCCTGCATAGAAGAGGCTCTCTTCTTCACTGAGCAGTAAGGGAGGACCCAGGGTGAGTGTACTGTCCTCCTTGAATTCATATGAATCAAGTTCATATAACATGTGAATAGGGATGAAGGTTTACTGAAATGTTCCTTGAAGGATTGCAGAGATCAGCACTGATGAAAAAGGAAACACTCCATCCTGTTGTAACTGAACTTGGCAGCCCACCAAGTCAAGTTGTCCTAACTGCTGTGTCATCTCCACAGGAAACAAGTTAATGAAAGTAAATATTAAGAATGTCATGCAAAGATATCACACTTCCAGGAATGGGTCATTATTTCTCTCTCTTGTCAAGTGTACCTTTGCATGACCCATGATCAGCTAAAGTATTTGAGCAAAGAAGAAAGACAACCAGTTGTTTCGTGAGGCTGTGGGGCTCAAACAGGGATGAAGATCACCACTTAGTTCATTCTCACATATCATAACAAATATTTTCAATAATTGTCTCCCCATGGAGACAATTTCATACATTTTTGTTTATTTTTCACATTTTCACATCTCCCTCCCCAATCATTTGTGTTTTGTAAACTTGTTTTGTGTGTGTGTGAAAAGGGTCCATTTTGCACAGAAAAACATATATTCTCCACCCCAAACTCACATCTTCTTTGCAAAGAACATCAAAGAAAAGTTTTACAAAACATTCCAAAATGCTTAAGTAAACAAATAAACATTTTTTTAAAGTACAACAGCAAATGAAGTATAACCATTTTCTCAACAGGAAGCTCCATGTATTGAGACACCATTTCTCATTGAGACTGAGAATATTTTGTGAATATTCTTTGCCTCCCTAAGCTCAGCCTTGGCAACCAAGGGAGCTGATCGGAGGAGACAACTGAAGGTAAATTAAAGCTGTTGTCACAATCACTTGAGCAGAATTGTTCTTGGTCAGAGAATCATGTGGAACACAAGATGGGGGAATCCCAACAATAGCAAAAAGAGGATATATTGAACCCAGGTAAATAAGTATAAACACAACAATTAAAATTTTAAACTTAATGTGCAACTGGTATAAATATAATCTTGCAGGTATAAGATACAGAGTGACTAAACAGATGCAAACAACAAATACTGATGCTAAAGAGGTGATATAGCCATGTTTAAATACTTGACAGTATGTCATATTGAAGAGGCAGCAAGCTTCTTTTCTGCTGCTCTAGAGACTGAGACATGGAGCAATGCGCTCACTAAAGGAAGAGAGATTCCACCTAAACATTGGAAGAAATTCCTCATAGTAAGCACTCTTTGACAATACAATACACTGCCTCAGAGTGTGGTGGAGTCTCCTTCTTTGGAGATTTTTAAACAAAGGCTGGATGGCCATCTGTCCGAAGTTCTTTGATTGTGTATTCCTTCAGGGCAGGGGGTTGGACTGGATGGCCCTTGTAGTCTCTTCCAGCTCTATGGTTCTATGATTCTATGATTATGTCAAAGCTTAGGGGGAAAAGTATTTTCTTTTAGAAGCAATGACAGCTGGCTGTATCCAGATAAATAGGCCAACACTCTGGCTCTGTCTAAATGGTGAAAATATCCCTCATGGAATTTGATGGGAATCCTACCTGTCTAAATGGGATCCAGCACCAATCCACACTATTCAGAAGGAGGGGGGCCCAAAATGGCAAAAACAATGGGGTAAAACATTCAAGTAATCACACAAGACTAGCAAAGAATAGGAGGAAGAATTGGGATAGAAAAATAAAGTTCGGGGTGATGGGCTATACCATACCTGTCCAGAGAACAGAAATTCATGCAGAGAAGTATGGCTTTGCACATTGAGTAACACAGCAAACAAACAGAATGATGGCCTCTAGGAAACTGAGCGCACTTTGGCTGTATTTGGGGGGGGATATTTATATTCGATATTACCTCTTAAGATGTGTTATGAGTGGAATAGAATGTTTGCGGGAGTTTCTAATAGATAATGGAATTCAGTTTTGCTAATGGTTGCTAATGGCTGAAATATTAAGACTGATGGGTGTCAGGCAACCTATTATTCTAGGAGAAGTGTGAGGGGAAACCAGTTTTGCAAGGCAAAGAGTGTCTGGTCACTATGATTGAATTAGTGAATGACTCACCTCCATGTACGTCCAGGAGAATTAGCCCATTTACACCCTAACTACCAGTCTGGGATGCGGGGTCCGCATAATTACTACCTGGACATGTCTTTTATGAATTTGGGATGGCCTCTTCCTTAGGTATTATGAGCACACCTTGGACTTTATCACACTACACTGTTATAGTGTTATTATTCCACTTTAACTGGTATGGCTTCCTCTTGTGGAATTCTTGGGTTTGTAGTTTAGTGAGGCCTAAGAGCTCTCTGGCTGAGAATGCAAAATGCCCCTCTCTAAACTTCAAATCCTAGGATTCCACAGGAGGCAGCCATAGCAGCTAAAGTGGAATAATAGTGCTGTAACTGTGTAGTGTGATAATCTTCCTTGAGTCCTTGCATTTCGGAGGCCCTGGTCTACTACCAACCACGTGGAAAGCCAATAAATAAACCAATGTATAAAATATAGCCAATTGATAATTTATTGGAAGGTTGGGGGCATCAGGGCAGGTAACAAAATGTTTTTGAAAATTAAAAATTAAATATGTTACCTTATTAAATTAGAGCACCGATACCTGGACAATATTTGGACATTTGGTCACCATTTTTTAACATTTATGTACAGATGATTTCTTATTGCTGCTATGTCTTCAGTTTATTTTCTATTTTCCCTTTGCAATCCAAAGGTTATCTGTTTCTTTTCACCTTTTCTCCCTTCTTTTTCTTTAATTATTAAACAAATGAACATAAAAATAAAGAAACAAGAGTCAAAGCATCAGGTATGGGTCATGTGTTTTTTGGGTGTTGGAACCCCCAATTGGTTCTTGCAGGTGTAGAGGGACTATGAATCAAAATCAAGAGAAGACAGAAGACTGACATTATTTTTGTACACTTCCCTGGGATTATTTGGATTTTTGCTACAAACCCTGGCCATCATTTTAACCACAAATTGAAGCTATTGCCAGCTTTTTGGGAATCTGAGGGAATCAATAACTTTGGGAGCAGGGTAGGCTTTTCCCCAAGAAATTCCAATTTGTGGTGTGTGAAGGGATTAATGGGCAATATCATTTTCTCCCCTTCTTCCCTCCTTTCTAAAATGCCATTCTGCTGATGCAGCATTAACAGTACCTCTGGTCATCTTTTTTCCTCCCAGAAAACACCCAGAGTTAGGCCTAAAAGAGTCAGGAAATAGGAAACCAGATTAACTGTCATATCTCATCATGGAGCTTGCTTGGGGTTGTGGGACGAAATTACACTGGGCTTTTTTTAAAGTCCATTCTTGAGTCCCTGTGGTCAAAATACTATCCCTAATGTCATTTTCTGTGTATTTATTTATTGGTGTGTTGCTGGACACAGCCCTGATTGTGATTATATTATAGTGAAGGAACTGGTACCATATGGAATACATTAGCTGTGACACAAGAGAGCTGTTATATATGGGATAAAATATCTCTGTTGATGGGAAGCGATGGCTCATGGCGGGATGAAGAAAGTGAATCGGGAGCCCTTTGATCTCTGTATGTTGGATTCAAATTCATCTTAGGCCTACAGTGACTATGGTTTTATTGCCATTTAATGGCCTCAATGAAATGAATTGAGGGCTTCAGTTCAGTCTATTTACTAATGGGCAGAAAGATGGCTTTTACAATACACGCCAGTTAAATATTTTGGAAGGCAGCCTGAGATTGCATTTTGGAGCTTGCCTACTAAAACCAACCAGCTGAAGGCTATGGAACTGCTGTAAAATGTCTGAGGTTAGATTTAGGTTGTCTTGCCCAAACTGCTGAAATAGATGCTAGCCATTAAACAAGAAACATGATCCACACAAAATTAAATTGGATTACTGAGATGTAAACTAGTTTAATGTAACTGAGTCCGATGACATTGTTTACTTATTTATTTAATTAATCCATCAAGGCCTTACGATAAATGGTCCCAATGGATTTTATTTCCCCAAGAAGTTCAAACCAAGTTTGCATGAGGGCTATAGGACAGTGGCTCTTAACCTTTTCTTTATCAGGGGCTCCTTTTAAATATCTTTTGTTGTGTTGCTGTGGCCCCCCAAGACTTAACTCAAGATTTAAAAGCAACAACAATACAATTACAGCATCCATTAAACCTTCCCTCAGAGGCACTCTAGGGGAAGGGAAGACTTTTCTTCTGCTTCTTCCTCCAAGTTTGTGGCTGGAGGGGATTGAATGGCAATATGCAGGCCAAGCCAGCCAGCCAGCTTTTGCCTTGGCTCCTGTCACATGGCCACTCAACTGCAGGGAGGAGATGGGCTGAGCAGCCTTCAAGCCTCCGAGGACCCCCTGTGAGGACATCACATCCTCTCACCCTCATATCCATATTTGATAATTGGCAGTATTATTAATTAGATCAAACCTGGTCTTCCGCACAGTGTGGCCATTAACATACCATGGGGAAATAGATAACCTAAAGACCAACATGCTAAGGTCAGGTATGCACGTTGGAGAGGCTAAGCTCAAATTCTCAGAAAATGCTAATTTGCAAGGCAACAGAAGAGCAGCAGCTTGTCCGAGCCTCAGGCTAATCCTATTTCTTACCTGACACCCACAAACTACCCTCGTTAAGTTTCCCTTTTCCACACAAAGGAAGTTGCTTCCACCTTTTCTCTCCCAAAATAGCCTTGCATCTAAGTGCGATTTACATGCCTGAAGTCTAATGCTAAGCTATTTATTTATTTATTAGATTAATACCCCACCTTTCTCCCAAGACGGGACTCAAGGCGGCTTACAACAATTAAAAAATACAGCTAAAACAGCTTAAACCATTGTTTCCCACTCAAGATCTCATATCCTAAAGGCAAATATTCTCTATAAAAACTTCCTAAAAACTGTCATCAGTGTCCTTCAGCCCCCTTTCTACATCCACACTACTGGTTTGCTGACTAACCCTCGGAGTGCTGCTCTAAGCCTCCTCTATTCCACTGGTTCCTCCACAACCTTATTTCTTCAGGAAAAGGTGTCATATTGCCTATTGCAAATTCCCATCGCTATTCCTCTATCTAATAATTCCCACTTTATTCATTAGTCTTGCTTGATTGCTTAGTGAGTGAATGTGTATGTGTTGTTGTTGTTATTATTGCTTTCCAAATAAAGATTTTTATTGTACTGTTTAGCTTTTGTCTCCTCCCTAGTATCGGTATATAAAGGTTACAAGATCCTGCTATTGTTACCCCCCCTCTTTGCATAGCCACAGTGAGTACATTAAATTCCCCACTTTAACATCGATATTTTGAGGGTCCCCCAGAATCATAACCATAGAGGGTAACACCCTGGGGGTCCCCACACCACAGGTTAAGAACCCCTGTTGTAGGACATTCTATCCTCACAACATTGCAAGGTAGGTTATACTGGGAGAGAATTATTAGAACACTGGACTGGTCAGAGTTCCAGGTTCTTAGTTTCCTCTCAATGATTGAGTCACCTTAAGGTAGAGTCAGAGTCACTCCCTATCTCCCTCCCCTACCTTCAAGGGGTATTGAGAAGATAAAGTGGGGAAGAGTAGAGCTACATACTCTGCCTTGACCTCATGGAAGAAAGGCAGGATATAAATGTAATTACAGTAGGACCACCATATCTGCTGGGGATTGGTTCAGGTGGGAGGTATGGATACCAAAAACTATGGATAATAGGAAACACCATTGAAAATAATGGGACTTCTGATTTAAAATAATATAGAGTTGCCTTGGAGGGCTTAGAAAATGGCTAGAGAGGACACATTTTTTAGGAAGTCTCTATGGTAGGTGTACTGTTTTGTGTCCTGTGGATAATTGAATCAGTGGATAATGAATCAGTGGATATGGGGGTCGTACTGTAATACATAAATTTATTTATATGTTGCCTTTCTCCCAGAATGGGACCCAAGATGGCTCACAAAAATAATCTAAATGCTATTTAAAATGATTTTTTTAAAAATCACAAATTAAAAATTTAAAATGATATTTAAACATATAAAAGCTAAAGAATAAAAATTAAAATGAAATAAAAATAAAAACACACCCCAATAAAAAGCCTCTGTGAGCACAGTTAAGTATTAAAAGCCTGCTTGAATAAAAACATCTTTGCCTGGTGGCAAAAGGAAATCAGGAAGGGGGCTAGCCTAGCCTATCATGGAAAGGGATTCCAGAGGGTGGGAGCAGCCACTGAAAAGGCCTGTCTCTCAGGTCCTCACCAAGCAACCCTGGGATGGTGGTGGGACTGAGAGAAAGCCTTCCCCTGAAGATCTTAGAACCTTTCCAGGTTTGTATGGGGAGATACAGTCTTTCAGGTAGTCTGGATGAATAAATAGTAACATGTTTTATGCACAAATATGTACTTTGTGCACTTTGCTCATTAGAAGGCTTAAAATACTCAGAATGTACAGTTCAATCCTATGTACATGTTTACTGAGACAGATCTGCCAATGTCTTCAAAGGGATTTAATCCCACATAAAAGGGCATAGAAGACTGTCAAACTCCCTTCCATGGGAGGTCTGGTTGCCCCCCTCCCTGCTCTCTTTTTGTCAGCAGCTGAAGACATTTTTATTTAGGAAGGCATTTGAAATGTGAATTTTAATTGGTGTGCTGCTTTTAAACATTGTATTTTTATTGATCTGATGTTTTTAATTCATTTATTTAAAACTATATTTTAATAATGGCAATTTAATTTAATTATTTTTTTAAACTTTGTAGCTTGTGAAGTTTTAGTCATTTATTATTATTATTATTGTAAGCCACCTTGAATCCCATCTTGGGAGAATGGCAGGATATAAATCCAATAAATAAATAAAAGAAATAAAAATAAAAATATAATTATCCACTGAACTCAGTTGGACTTACTGTTGAGTAAGGCAATACTTATGCAAAGGGTTAAACTGTTAGTGTATTGTCAGATAAGTTATACATACACTTCAAGGCCCATAAAGTTCACCAGAGATCCATAGAACTCCACCTGCAATCATAAAACATGGAGTCATAAATTTAACAGTCGGACTTCATTATGAGCTGTATGAGTTTATGATCATAGTTTATGATGTTTATATTTTCTATGCCCCCTTAGATATGTCAATTCGTCTTCTTTTGCAACGGGACTTAAAAGCCTTAGTCAGGTCTATGTTTCTAAAAACGTGAGCTCACATCATTAGCAAGAAAGCAGCCCATCAAACCCAGGAGCACTGAGAAATGATCACTTACGTCTTGTTTAACCCAGGCAAAGATGAGAATAATGTAAGGGAGAGGGATTGGGGTGCGTTATGTGATAGGTCAAGTTCCAAATGGAAGCAAAAAACTAATTAGGATAATTATATACCTTATAATAAAAGGGTGAAACATATCAGTTGTAAGCCAATAACACAGAAAACATACACATTTCAAAGGATGCTGTGAGGAACTAGCTAGGTGTGAAGGTTTTCTTTCTTCTTCTTTCCTTTTTTTCTTGCCCCCTGGGAACTGGTGCAATGAAAAATGTATATTATTATCTACATCCAGCAAAGGGAGACCTTCTGGGAAAAGAAGTGATCAAAGAATGATCCTACCCCATTATTATGCCCTAGGAAGCATAATAGTGACTGTACTCAGAGGAGTAGTTTAGCCAGCTGGGGGGAAGAGATGTTACATCTGTATTGTTAATTCAGGACCTTGGACAGCACTGTTCCTCTGTATGAGTTTGGGCAGCTTTGGTGGAGGGAAAGAACAGTTGAAAGCATAGTTGAAGGCAGCAAACTGTGCAAGCTGCTATTGTCACTTTGGAAAAGCAATGTCTGATCCCTTGCCCTCTTACCTATGGTGTATTTGTAATCCCTCGATGTAGGTGATCTATTTTATACACACGGTGATTACCAGCACAGCAGCCGCAGGTCGATACAGAGCGATCTAGTGATGCATTAATAGCACACCTGATCAAGAAAACCACAAATCATAGCAATTTTTAGAAATACTCACTTTAGGAAATTAGAAACAGTGGCTCATAGGCCTTGTGGCATATGCTGATCTGACTTGTTCATGTACAACAAAGCAGTGCCTCTTCAAGGCTAGTATACTGTTAGTGGAATATATACACGTATGTTTCCCTTATGTCTGCCTATGGACTTTATCAGAGAAACCTCCATAAACGTTTCTGTCCCACCATATTTTACAGCATACTTGTCCCAGCACAATAACCCTTTTCATCAAACTTACCTTTAATAGTGAGAAAAAGCCTCTCCAGAATTAATAGAGCATGAATGGTAGCTCTGTTTACTTCTGCTGTTTAAGTATTTGAAGGGATGTCATGCTGAGGATGGAGCAGGCTTGTTTTCTGTTGCTCCAGAGACTGGAACATGGAGCAATGGATGCAAGCTCCAGGAACAGAGATTCTACCTCAACATTAGGAGGAACTTTTTGACAGTAAGAGCTGTTCGGCAGTGGAACACACTCCCTTGGAGCGTGGTGGGGTCTCCTTTCTTGGAGGTCTTTAAACAGAGGCTGGATTGCCATCTGTCGGGGATGCTTTGATCAAGATTTCCTGCATGGCAGGGGGTTGGACTGGATGGCCCTCGTAGTCTCTTCCAACTCTACAATGCTATGATTCTATTATCTTGACGATTCTCTCAAGAAGATGTGGGTGAAGTTTAAATTAAAAATACAGCAAAATAAACACATAAAATGTGCACAAAAGTACAGAAATACACTTTAAAACTTCAACGTAAACTGGGTAGGTTCATAAAAAGAGCATCCCCCTACCTGGTTTTGTGTTCTCACCCGGAAATATTCTGGTGGAACTGCCCATTGGCAATGTAATCACGAGAGGACAATGTTGCACATTTTAAAACACTCACAATACTGCCAAAAAACCAGCATGGGAGATCTAGCGATGGTTTGGCCCATTAAAAAAGAACACCTTTTTGACCAGATGAAAACACAAAGCATGATGTTGTCTGGTATGTGTGCCCTTTCCAGTTACTTTGGCATCCTTATGATGCCATTTTTGCTGCATTTGATAAAGTCCTACGTCTTTTTTGTGTGCTATGAAGGTCAATATTCCCTTTCTTGCTCCACAGTGCCCAAAGCCCTGTCCCCATCCATGCTCATACTATGCATGTTCAGCAACTCTGAGTCACCTGGAAGGCTTTTCTCAAGGATGGTCACCTGGTGCCTATTTAATGTCATTTCAGCTGCACACAGAGATCTTCATTTTTCTTGTTGTTATTTGCTTTTAGAACTCTGATTTCTAGTGCTTCTGTGAATTAGAAGCCTCCAAGAGTCATCAATTGTCCTCCTCAGATTTTGCAAATTCAGGTCTGTAGTTTCCTTGATTGAATTGCTCCACCTGTAATGCAGTCTTCCTTTTTTCCTACTGCTTTACACTTTACCAAGCATTATAGTCTTTTCTCATGAGTCACATTGTTTCATGATGTGTATTCAAAGACCTTTAAAATCCTCCATATGTTGCTCTTATGCTGCATGGTGTTCATTTTTAATTGTGCTGCTTTTATACTGTTCATTTACACATCATATCTTAGTGCTTTTGCTTTATAAATGAGCTTATTTTAAATTCTTTGCCACACCAGAACTTCCATGAGACCTACAGTCAACTCGGACAAGTGAATGTGTGAAGACTGTGCTTGAGTAGACAATAGGACAATTCTGTTTCTGGCAATGAATCTGAAATGATGTTTTCTTTGTAGCATGCACTGCAGCTCAGATATTTTTGGGTGAGGGGCACCTGAAGCAGGCTCTGTGTATGGGCATGAAAAAAAGGAAGACACAGGTCCCATCTGTTATGAACCAACACCTTTAATTAACATGGAAAGGAAACTGGGAGCATGTGCCTTTGGCAACACAGAGGGACCATTACCCTGGCAGATCTCCGTACTGATGTAATCATTTTGCATCTGTCTACAGGGACATAGCCAAACACTTCTCTGAACCTGCCTGTTCCCCATGAGGCATGGAATGGCCATGGCGTGTGTGTGTGTGTGTGTGTGTCTTCAGGGGCTATACAGTAAATCTGGGTTGGTAGTAGTATATGGATCAGTACAATTTTGGTCTGCACATAGTTTACTAGGGTGTGTAAGCTACACTACACAAAATTGCAGCTCAACAATGGCATGCATGTAAGCATCCTGAACCTTTAGGGGTTGACTTGGGCTTGGCCATGATAGAAATACTCCAGAAGGGGTTCCTCACAGCCATTTCTTCCCCATGAGTATCCTTTTTTGTCTCAATAATTTCAAGGAAATGGAAGGGAATTAGCTTCTCAAAGCTAATTTGATTAGTGATTACTGTGCTATGTTAGATTAATTTTTAATCGTGTTTATTTGGGACTACTCTTCTAATTGCTTTAAATGCTTCAGTTGGCTTACTTATTTATTTCTTTAAACTATGTACACCACCTAAAATTAATTTCTGGCTTTTGCAATATGGACAAGTTGTTTTTTCTTCTTTTTCTGCTCTATGCTGACTCAGGGATCTTGTATTTTTTACTCAAAGCTCTGGACAGATCTGAGATGCAGCTGATCTTTCCACAGTAGAAATCCACCTTGACTTCTCTGTACCAGAAGACATTACTAGACATTGCAGTAATAGGGATGTATACCTTTTCTTCTTTCATTCATGAAAGGGAATATTTTGTTATTTGTTTGATTTATATGCCGCCTTTCTCCCAGAGTGGGACCCAAGGCAACTCACAAAAAACATCAATTAAAATATGTCAATACAATTTAAAATGATTAAAATCATTACAATTTTAAAAATTAAAATTATTTAAAACATATAAAATTAAAAAAAATGCCCCAGTAAAAATATGTGCAGCAGCTACATATTAAATGCTAACCCCCACAGCACACACCCCCAGGACATCCACATGTGTAAGGGACATTTAGGAATGCATATGTTCCTTACAGAATTCCAACCATACTCTTTTGCATATTCAGCTGAAGAAATGGATATGGCTACCCCAAAAGGTATATAGGGCAGATTGTGCAGACACCTTGCTGAAGCTAAGAAGGTCTGGTTTTAGTTAACATCTGGATGTGAATCTACCTGGAAATCCTGGTATATGGGTTTAAGTTTCTTACTGGGAGAAAGCCAGGATATACTGTAAATGTACTAAATTACTTATTATATTGGTCTTTCCTGTTTTATGGAGCATCCTACCTCACTTGTGCTTCCATGTTAGTGGCTCAGTATATCTGTTCCAGGCTTTTGTCTGAATTTTAAATGAGCCATCAGAGATGCTGAACTCTTTGCCCCAATTTGGGAGATAACCTGGATAGCTCCTTTACAGTCTGAACAAAAACTCAGAGCAGATTTACTGCCTGATTGTCATGGCAGCCACCAGCAGGCACTGCTTGTACATAATAGTGTTGTGATAATTCCTCATGGAACAGCTGTGAAGGGCAGGAAGCTTAGCATTGTTGCTGTCCTCCATGGTGCATCAGAGCTTGTGCATACAGCTCCCCCTCTTAAGCGATGGCTTGATCTTGAAGGGGGTTGTCTCAAAAATGGGCTGGAAGGGTAAGAAAGGTGTTCATGTGTAGAGAATCGTCAGGCAGAGTTAAATTGAACCACTTCAGGTTGTAGGTAGCAGGTGCAGGCTTCAATTCTTCCCTACTTCAAAAGAGTTATCCAAGGTGTCATGATGGACTGACCAGCCCATCATGGAGAGTTCATCTCAAAACCTACAGGTCAGTATTGGAAAATTCCACTCCCTGGTTTCCATAGCAACAGGTATTGTAGAGGTTGGGACCCCTCATTTCCTAAACATCACATCACATCACCTGACTGGAGAACCTATCAGATTTGGCAATGCAGAACCAATCAGAGATGACCAAAGGACTTTTAAGTTTCTGAATCCCTTTGTTCTATGCCACATGCTTGAGCCACATGGCTTGACCAGCAAGATAACTAAACCAGACATGATAATGGAGATTGGGGGAAGCCAACCTCCCTCACGGGCCTGATAACATCAAAGGGCCCTAAACTTTGGGGGGGGGGGAACGGTGAGCCAGCCAATGCTGATTCAGTATTGTAGTTACAATTTTATAACCTAGAGTGATGGATTCTTAACTGTTATGATAACACTATGTTCAGTATAACCCACTTCAATCCACCTTAACAGCCAGCAGCTGGATCAGGCAAAGGAAGTATGTTGAGCGGGTGATCAGGGATAATGTTTCCAGCTCCCTCCCAACAGTGAATGAGACTGTGACAATCAGAAGCAGGCCCACAGTCATAAGTCCTTGTTGCAGTCTCAATTGCTAGCCAGAGGAGTTTGGAAACATCCTCTTCTTTGTACTGTCAACCGCAGATAACAGCGAACACCACTGAAAATAACAGGACTTCTGGTTTAAAATACCATAGAGTTGCCTTGGAGGACCTAGAAAATGTCTAGAGAGGATGCTTCTCTAGGCATTTTCCAGGAAGACTCTATGGTATGTGTTCTGTTTTGTGTCCCACAGGTAACTGAAACCGTAGATATTGGTTACTCAGATATGGGGGTCCTACTGTAATTTTTCCCCTTTCTTAAAAATTAAAATCAGATGTGGAGTGTATCCACATGGCATAACAACAGCAGTTTGATACCATTTTAACTGTCATGGCTCTGTCCAAGAGAATTCTAGGATTGGGTGAAGCACTTAAAAAGCTCTAGGGCACTTTCCTCAAGTATTGCATTAGAGCTCCCTGGAGCAAAATTGTAAGTATCTCATGCAACTACAAATCCCAGGTTTCCATTGGAGGGAGCTATGGCAGTTAATTGTGTGCCATGGATACACACTTGATGAATTTCTCCCCTCTTCTCCATTCCTACTGGTGTGGAGGGAGACACCAGCCCTATAATACCAGACACTGCTGTTGTTTATTGCTCCAGGAAGTAGTCCAGCAAGCCTTCATTGTGCAAAGAAATTACTACAGCCCATTTTGTGAAAAACAAACAGTCTCTGCCATCCTGCAGACATTCTTTGGGGGAAGACCAAAACAGAGACCTCTCTAGCTGACCCATCACATGCTTGTTTCTTTTTTCTTCTTGAGGCATGAGAAAACAAAAGGAAACCAGAATGAATAGATTCAAAGGCTTCTATGAAGCTCATTAAGCTTCTCACACCAATATATCTCACAGAGTTGTTGTGAAGATAAAATAGGACAACCCCACAGGGCCAACTACCATGATGCTATTATTTGGTTCATAAAATATTGGTTCCTGGTGGAACCCTTGGATAGGATCTGCAAAGAATGGGAAGCCCCCAAACCTTCACTTTGGGGATCCAGATGGCAGTGAACTGGGCAGTGTGCTATGCGACTGGAGAAGAGATATCAAAAAGAGGAATATAATCAGGACAACAGCAGCTGTATTTGCTTTGGCTTAATTCAAAGAGAATCCTGCTTTGGGTTGCCCTTCTTGCAGAGATGGTAACCTTTTCTTCTTTTTTTTAAGAATGGAGAATATTTTTTTACTTTTTTAGTTAAAATATTTATAACCCATCCTATATCCAAGGATCCCAGGGTGAGATACAGCAAAGTTAGCATAAACGATTTAAAACAATTTTAAATGTGAAGCAGTACAAACTAATTTGCAGTCTGAAACAAATTAAAGTAGTCAACAAACCCGATAAAATCATGCACTTGACAGGATAAAACCAGGATCCCAGAGGCTTTAATAAATAAACTGGGTTCACATTTTCCTATGAAAATATCCATTTCCTGTGAATATATCCTGTGCAAATATCTATTTCATTCCTCCCAGGAGTGGCAAAATAGCATATGCAGCACTTGGAAATCTGTATATTTCTGCAATGCAATTTTTTTTGTTTATTTGTGTGTTTCATTTCTCCCAAGACAGGACCCAAGGTGGCTTACAACAAATTTAGCTAAATAAACAAAGTTCAGCTAAAGTCTTATTTTACAAAAGTTTTTTTAAAAAAACAATTAAACTAATAGTTCTCACAAAAAAAAACATAGTTAAAATAATTTAAAAGATAAAAGCACTGCACCCCATGTTACAAGCACCCTTCTGCTACATGATTTAAATCTGGCAGGTCTGTGTAAATAAATATTATTTAAGGACCACAGGTCTGTTGATGGAAAGGAATCAGAGAGGCCAGAGTGAAGACCAACTGAACCTCCTATGGGAGCAAATTCCACAGCCTGGGAGAATCTACTGAGAAGGCTCTCTCCTCTGTCATCACCAAATGTGCCCGTGATGGTGACAGAAGTGGCACAGTGGTTAATTGCCAGTACTGCAAGTCACCGCATTGCAAATTCGATCCCAGAGGGCTCCAAGGTTCACTCAGCCTTCCATCCTTTCGTAGGTCCATAAAGTGAGTACCCAGCTTGTGGGGGCAATTAGCTAACACACATTGGAAATTGCTTAATGCAGTGTAGATGTGTAAATTGCTATTGCTTAAAACAATTTGTAAGCCGCTCTGATAGCCTTGTGGCTGAAGAGCGGGGTATAAATAAATAATAAATAAATAATAATAAAAAGAACCAAGAGAAAGCCCTCTCTCAAACATCTTAAAACTTGGTCAGGCTTATACAGGGAGATATGGTCTTTCAGATCATTGGAACTCAAGCCGTGTAGGGCTTTAAATGTCAAAACCAACACTTTGAATTCTGCTCAGCAATGGACTGGTAGCCAGTGAAGCTGTTTCAATAAGGGGAGTTATGAGACCCCTGTAAGCAACTCTGGTCAGTACAAAACTATATTACATTTGGAAAGATATATGCAACAAACTTAATTGTGTAAGTTTGAAACAGGTGCATGAGCAGGCTTCAGTCAGTGTGGACTAACATATATATATATATATATATATATATATATATATGATGGCTTGGGTCCATCTTATCTCCGGGACCACCTCATCCCATATGATCCCCCCCACGCACTTCAGTCCTCTGGGAGGAACCTGCTGCAGCCTATGAAAACTAGGCTGTCGCAGACCTCCCAGAGGGCCTTCTCTTCTATGGCTCCCAGACTTTGGTATGGCCTGCTGGATGACATCTGTCTTATCACTACTCTTGATAGCTTCAAGAAAGTGCTAAAGACAGATCTCTTCCGGCAAGCGTCCCAGAATAACTTCCCAGCTCAAGTGGAGTTGATTGCCTACCCAACCCCCTGCTGCTATTGCCATTTTTTTTGTCGTAATTTGTATATTGTATTGTACTTTATGTTTGTTTTAATTCTCCACTAGTTTAATTTAGTTTTAAGGGGTGGGAGGGTTAGGATTGGGAAGGATTGTTTTAACTTGCTGTTGTTTTAATCCTGTTGAATGCCGCCCCAGTTGCCGAGCAGAGGGGTGGGTTAAAAATAAATTATTATTGTGTTGTTGTTGTTGTTGTTGTATAGTGGGCCCTTGGTATTTGGGACCCCCCCCCATGGATACAAAAATCTGTGGATGCTCAAGTCCCATTATATACAGTGGCATAGTAAAATGGTGTCCCTTATATAAAATGGCAAAATCAAAGCTTGCTTTTTGGAACTCATTTTTGTTGGAATATTTTCAAGCTGTGGATAGTGGGAACCAGGGATGTGAAATCTGTGGATACAGAGGGCCAATTGTACACCAGTGAGTATATAATGTGTATCCATGTACATATGAATGGTTCTGTGATACAGAACCAGGATGGAATGAGAATACCAGTTGAATTCTGAGAAGTTCAACAAAAATGAGAAATCAGCTGGCATCCTGTTGGTGTTCTGTGCACTCTTAAATTTCTTAACACATGCAATTGTACTTTTTTGGCCATGGCGTAATGTCCATATTTGGTTCACAGTTGCATAAGTGGAGTTCTTCACTCTTGCACATGCAGTTGCACATTCTTGGATAGTGTGTAACTAGTCATCAATGCTGTTGTAGACAACCCTAGAGTTTCTCTCCCTGAAGCCCCAGGGTTGCCCCTTTGCCAATCCCAAACCTGAGGGATTTTCTCTTCGAAACTGCCACCACTCACTGAGTTTGCCCCTTTCTTGTCCAGCACAGCGAGAAGCCAGACAGGTTGTGTTAAAAAGATCAGTAACACACTTTCCTCTATCCCAGAGAAATTCAGATAGCTGACCGAGAAAGGCATGTGAGGTGAGCTTATAGAGAAAAGAAAGCAGACTTTATTTTAGTTCCAAAGCTTTAAGGCTACATGGAGGGAAATCACACCTCCAGGATCTCAGATTAGATTTACAAGGATACATGCAGTCAGAGTCCCAAAATTAAATCATAAAAGCTAACGTAAACTAGCTAGATGGTCCCTAAGCTAAGAATAATAGTAACTTACATTTTTGATGTCCATCATCATCGGTCCATGTCCCAATGCGGGATAGTTAGGCCAGGCTCTCATAGCCTGCCTAGTTCAGTCTCTGTAGATGGAATCCAGAGTTCTTCTTAAATGGAAGTCTCCTCCTGAGGCTTCAGATATCCCTTGGGGCTCTTTGGATGTTATCAGGCCCATAAGGGAGGTTGGTCCCCCCCCAACCTCCTGTATCACAGTTTAGTTATCTTGCTAGTTAAGCCATATGCTCTCCCCATGTGCTCTCTCAGAACAAAGGGTGGTCAGAACTTAAAAGTCCTTTGGTCATCTCTGATTGGTTCTGCATTGCCAAATCTGATTGGCTCTCCATTGAGGTGATGTGATGTCATGTTTAGGAAATGATGTTCCCACCCCCTTACCATACCTGATGCTATGGAACCCAGGGAATGGGATTTTCCACAGCTGTGGACTGTAGGTCTTGAGATGAACTCCCCATGATGGCTGGGCAGTCCTTCATGACAAATGCCTTCAATATATTGCTTTATTCACCAGGATTATGGAACTAGCAAGCACATTGACAGATATGCAGTGGGTTACATAGTATTGGTATTCAGTAGAGGGGTGGCATAGCCAACCTCAACTTAATTACATGAGTATAGATTTACACTATGCAAGCATGATGTTGGATCTTGACTCATATGTATGAGCAAAGCTCATTTTCTTTCCAGGTGCTCCTTCCTTTTAGTTGGGTCATCTTTGCCAGTTCAGATACTGGGAGCCTGGGACAGGTGTCTTGGATGGCATGAGCATCTTTCTTGTTAGAAGGCATCATCTGTTGCTAAGGCACCATCTATAAGCCATCAGAAGGAATAATCTATTGATCAAGCATTCCCCTACTTTCTTTTCCAAATTAGCAGTAAAATATTAGAATAGCTGCCAAAATGATCACAATCCAGAATCCAGCTTGGCCTGATACATAAATCGCATCTCAAAGTGTGTGTGTGTGTGTGTGTGTTCAGGGAGAAGGAAATATTTCATATTGCACATCTCATATTGGTGAATTGGATGTTACTCTTTGGGTGATTCAAAATTCAAAATTGCACTCTCCAAGACTCTATAAACATCAATGGACTTTGATTAATTTGCTTGGCTTAATTAGTCATTTGCAGCTTTGCAGTTCTATCAATATAGTAACACAGTGGCATTGGTTTTTGTGACTGAAATTCCAATTAGTTAAATATGCAAATAACCAAGCCCCAAATAAGCAATTCTACAACAATAAATAAAAGTTGTCAGTAGCTTGCAGTCATGCGAGAGAAGGGGCTCTCACATTTGCAGGTGGGTGATTTGGTGAATCCTCCATGCTTTCATCAAGTATGCATGTCAACACCTTGTCTGAGGCTTAAGCAACATTAACTCACAATGTCTGACAACCTATTGTCACCTATTTATAAACACAGGAATCATTACTGGGATGTGTGTGTGATTCTCATAGTAGTAGTTCTTGAAAAGTTACAATACTGTATCTAGCTTCCCTAAGCAACCCACAGGAGCCATATGTTCAAGATATGACCAGAGACTGGCCCATAACTCACATAATCCCTCAGTCATATTATGGCTGTAGTCATATTGGCTGGAGGGTTCTGGCAGTATTAGTCCAAAAAAAAAAAAAAAAAAAAAGCAACTTTCCACGCTCTGGATGTGATCATTATAGTTTTACAAACTTGTGTGCCAGTTTCTTCAGTTGAAAAGAATGTGCTTTGTGAATTTAAATGCAATGCAAAACTAAAATGGAAGCTGCATTTTCTCTCTTTGTCCCTCTAGGCCAGGATGCTTTTACTTTGACTGGTCTAGAGGTATCTCCCCTGGGTTTTAGGCAGAAACCCTGCTTACTAGGATGGTTAGATTTCTGGTCTTGATCCTAAACAAAGGGTGCTGGGACTTCACTGTTTGACATTTCTGCCTCCAACAAAGGTAAATCTTTTTGAGTGGGACTACAATGGGCATGCTTTACCTATACAACACCTAAACATTTCCCCAAATGTAACAGTACTGACGCTTCTTGAGAAATTCAATATTCTCTGCCTAAGAAAGGGTCCAGTAGTCTCCTCTGGACAGGGGCTGCTTGGATCTCAAGGAAAGTTACTTTTTTGTTGCTAATGGAGTTGAAATGTGATTACCTAGATTTTACTCCTCTTTGTTTCCAAGTCCCCACATGGCCAAAGAGGGAAGTGGCCTCTATCTGCATTGATATCACTCCAGACCATCTGAACTAACAACAGCAGAAATATGTTAAGACAAGATGTAAGCCTGTGACTCTAACACCATCATTTTTTCTTCTCCTGTATGAGCCAGTATGGTGTAGTGGTTCAAGTGTTGGACTACAACTCTGGAGACCAGGGTTCAAATCCCCACTCAGCCATGGAAACCCGTTGTGTGACCTTGGGCAAATCACAGTCTCCCAGCTTCAGAGAAAGGCAGGTGGCCCTCTGAATAAATCTTGCCAAGAAAACCCCATAATAGGTTCACCTTAGGGTCATCATAAGCTGGAAAAATTTGTAGGTACACAACAACCAGATGATTTTTAACCCCTTTGCCTGATTAAGATGCCAGTACAGCTTCAAAAGCTTGTGCGTTTTTAGTTGGCCCAATAAAGGTATCACTGTTTTATGGATTTTGGATTTTTTTGTATTTTGCTGATCATGGACAGTTTCTCTTGTGATCATTTGTGAATCCATTGCATTTTCCATTTCCATATCAAACAGAAGAGATAGTGGAGCTTCAAGGATTGTCCTACAGATGTCAAGCACTTTATAGCCTGGGCTACAAATACAGGCCAAGAAGCTCACAGCCATCAGAGCGTATGATTCTTAAGTTTGATGGAACTATGTCACTGATTTGATACAGAACCATTCTAGTGAATTGCAGTGATGCACAATGGGGCACAACTGATCCAAAGTGCTCTAGCCAGATTACTAACGGGTGCTTCTTACAGAGAGCACAGAACTCCCTTGTTGTAACCTCTCCGCTGGCTGTTGGTCTGATTCAAAATGCTGGTTTTGACCAATAAAGCCCTATACAGTCCATACCCAGGCTATTTGAAAGACCGTATTTCCCATATGAGCCTGTCTGAGATCTAGGATCTGCAGGGGAGACATGTCTCTCTGTCCCACCACCTTCATAGGCACAACTGGTGGGATAGAGAGAAGGCCCACTCCTGGTGTATACCTTGGACACACTACAAGGGAATGTATTTATATTGGTGCTTCTTGTTATTCACGAACTATCTGCAGTCTTTATTTTTTAAAACAAACCTTCATTCTTGGTTTTACTGGCTATGAAGCCCAAAGGCGGAAAATGTATGATGCAACAGACTGATTTTCAAAGCCTGTATTAATTCCTTTGGTATCTCCTTGCAATCTCATAAGCCCAGGTCACATTTCTAGTTACCTAGCTATAGCTTTAAGCCATCTTTGGTGTCCAACATTGTATGAAAGTTCTCCCAAGGAAGCTATGCTAGCAAAAGCCCATTCCTCAGTTATCAATTGAGGTAGATTACAGATCCTTGATGTGACACTTTCCAAATGGGAGTCCATCAAACGAAGCAGGAGAGAAAGAGCAGTTTCCAAATGCTTTAGGAGATGCTGTCCAAGGCACATGACTATTTTTCAATGATCACAGCTGTCATGCAGGCTGTCAGAAGTGTTCTGAGCAAGGATAATAATAATAATAAAATTATGACAGCTCCTGCTGATGCAGATTGACCAGTACTCAATCAGGAAGCATCAAAAATTATAGCAGACAGGGATAACCGGGATGCTGCCAAGTAACGAACTGATGTGGGGATACAGCCTCATTGAGCTGATGAGGATCCACAGGCAGTAGCTATCTTCAATGGCCGCCTTCAGTGATGCCTCTTTTCAATCATGCCCATTATATAAAGATAAATGGCACTTGAATTGATCCATAGGGCTGGCCCAACTGTGAATATGATGAGGGCCTCAGACACCAAATTATAGGTCACATGGAGGGTGCTACAATGGCAGCCCTTTAGCTGCTGCCATGTTAGAATAGTATTTCTAGATAAATAATCCTCAGTCTTTGGTTGTACCTTAGTTTTGGACTTCAACTCCCAAAAGCCTGAAGTTTAAAATGTCTGGATGATCACAAGCTGACAATCATGGTTCCATTGTTGTTGTTAGAATCATAGAATCATAGAGTTAGAAGATACTACAGGGGCCTTCTAGTTTGACCCCTTGCCATGCAGGAATACACAATCAAATCATTCCCAACAGATGGACTGCCAGCCTCTATTTAAAAACCTCCAAAGATGGAGGACATTTTCAGACGCGATTTTTGGCAGCAAATATCCCAAAACAGCTCCGTTGCTGCCGTGTGGCAGGGGAGTGGTTTCGGATGACACCGTCCCTCTGCTGAACACCTCCGTGTCACTTCCGTGACAGAATGGAGGAAACCGTGTCATATTTCACTCATGGGCAACATTCGTGAATGAACTATGACATGGTTTCCTCCATTCTGTCATGGAAGTGACACGGAGGGGTTTGGCAGAGGGACGGTGTCATCCGAAACTGCTCCCTTGCCGCGTGGCAGAAATGGAGCTGTTTTGGGATATTTGCTGCCAAAAATTGCATCTGAAAATGTCTGCAAACTCCACCAAACTCCGAGGCATCTCATTCCACTGCTGAACAGCTCTTACCATCAGGAAGTTCCTCCTAATGTTTAGGTGGAATCTCTTTTCTTTTAGTCCACTGCTCTTTGCCCTAGTCTCTGGAGTAGCAGAAAACAAGCTTGCTCCATCCTCAGTTATGACACCACGTCAAGTATTTAAACATAGCTGTCAAGTCAGCTCTTTACCTTCTCTTCTCCAGGCTAAACATACCCAGCTCCCTAAGCTGCTCCTCATAGGGCATGGCTTCCAGACCTCCCACCAACCTGGTCGCCCTCCTCTGGACACTCTCCAGCTTGTCCATATCCTTCTGGAATTGTGGTGCCAAGAACTGGACACAGTATTCCAGGTGAGGTCTGACCAAAGCAGAATACAGTGGCACTGTTACTTCCCTTGATCTAGACACTATACTCCTATTGAAGCAACCTAGAATCACATTGGCATTTTTAGCTGCCTCATCACACTGCTGACTCGTGTTCAGCTTGTGGTCTGCTAAGACCCCTATGTCCCTTTCATACGTACTGCCATCAAACCAGGTGTCAAAAACAAGTTGTTGTTGTTAGCCAGAATCCTGTATCAGCTACTTAGATGAATATTTTGAACTAAGTAACCTCTCCTGGCCCAACACTCTCCGCTAAACTTGGTGGCAATGTCATTTACCTGTGCTCCAGTTGCCAGCAGAATGGATCTCTTTCTCTTCATACAGCTGATGCCCAGTAAAGTAGGTTTTGGGGGAAATTACACTTGTGGTAACAGCACCACAATAGTGACTAAGTAGCAGTTGTGAATATGGAAGAGTTACCTGTTTGTTTCTGCATAGTTTTCACTTGTATATATTTTTTTAACCATTTCCATTTTTAAAAATGTATGCCTTCTTCTCTGGAGTGCTTTACAAGCTTTGGAAAGGACTATAGCTTAGTGAGTGAACACATATTTTGCATCCACATGGATTCACCCGCTCGTACTTTCAAATAGAGCTGGGAGAGAATTTATTTTATCTATTAAAAAGTTATATCCCTGCTGATATCATGGGCAACATCCAATAAAATCCATTTAAAACAATATAACAATTTAAAACATTTTTAAAAACACATAAAAAACAATATAGTTATGAATAACTATAATGGCCAGACTAATGAAACTTTTCCGAGACAGAGACGGTTTTTAGGGACCCATGTGATGATCTCCCTAGATGGAGCAACCATCTGGTTTGGTATATGGAGATTATCAAATGGACTGAATAATCTGGGACAGGGACACCACAGGATTGGGAAAGGACTTCCCTTTCAGACGATGTTGTCCCTGTCCCGTTCTCCCCCCGTACTGCCTCTGTTCTGTCCACATTTTTTCTTATTGACGTGGGAAAAGTCGTTAATAGATCGCCTGTTCCGTTTCAGTAATGGAACCATGGGCATCTGAAAAGGGGCCCTGTTTTTCTGGCGTGATGCCAGCGTCACAGTGAGGTCACAGGGAGGTCTGTGCCGAACACTTCCAGGTTCGATTGGGACATCCAGGTAAGTGACACCCTTCCCCCCCCCCTTCCTGGGTTACTTGAGTTTTTTTAAAATGTGTGTATGTGCTTGGTGTAACTTTTAACTTTTTTAAAAATTTGTTTTTAAATTTCCCACGTGATAGTTCTCTCATGAAAATGGCCGGGATTTGCTTTACAGGACATGAATGCAGCTTTGCGCAAGTGCATTCACTCCTGGCTTGCCGAGAGGAGGGGTAGCAATTTCTGTCTTGCTACAAGGTAGGTGTTTGAAAAGTTTTCTTTTCTTTCATTACAGGGATGGGAGTGGGGTAGAAGTAGGGCAGCTGGGGGTAGTGAGACAGAGATGGTTTTTAGGGACCCGTGTGATAATCTCCTAAGGCAGCTTTGTATGTTACAAGCCATCATTGATAAACAGAACCCCAATTTTTCCAAGGCAGCTACTTTTAAATGCCAGATTTTGGGGAAAGGCAATGGGGAGGACTACTGCCTACATTCCATATTTGTGAGCTTCCAGGTGCTGTAAGCTATATTTCAGAGGACGCAACTGGAAAAACCACCTCTGTGTAGTTCTTGCCTAAGAAAACTTTGTGAAATGCATGGGGCTGACAGGTGACGTAAAGGATCATACACACAGACACAGTTGGAAACAGTGCATGATCAACATTTTATCTGATTTTGCAGTACTTTTCCAATGTTCTTTTGTACATAGGTTTTCTAGTAGCTGTATTTGGCACTGAATTCTAAGAAGACCTGCTTCCAAACACACAGATTTGGGTTGTATTAGAAAGGAATTGTGAGTAAAGTAGTTGTAGACTGACAGCACATTTACTTGCTGATATTTTATAGCTATCATTAAGCTATTCATCTGGGTTCCCAGTGGAAGACAGAATTCATCTGGGACAGGAAACTTGGTCAGGTATTTACACCTTTAAGTTTATTGTGATTCTTCCCCATTTTGGGTGTGATATTTAAATACTTTCAGGCAATTGGGAGAAACTGCCGTTCAATCCAACTTGGACAGCCCAGAAGCAAAATGGGAGTTGGAGAGAGATTACCAGCTGGTGCATCTGTTTCCAGAGGGAATAGCATATGGGATTTAGCATCCGATTTGAAATAATTAGTCTGCTTAAACATACAGTTTTTCACTCCCAAGAGTGTTGGCTCAGCAGTCTGTCATTCACAGGTAAGAGCAATGGGTTTGTTCCATTAGTCTCAACAGGGGGTAGGGTAATGAATTAACGATGGACAACGTAGTCAATCAACCTGGATGAAAAGGAAAGTTAATTGTCTGCAGTGGACTTCATTGTTAATGGGCTTTGTGACCTTGGACCATTTCAGCAGAGGTGGCTAGATGCATGATGAGAAATGGAGCCAAGACAATTGGAATTACAAGATGTAAGGGAAAGGTTATGGCCAGGGGTGAGGAAACTGTAGTTTGTGGGCCACGTGTGGCCCCAACTCCTTTCTGTGGCTCTTGAAACCACCTAGGACATCCCCAAGGCCCCAGACCCTCAGTTTTATACCAGGGTTGCAGATGTGTGTGAAATATGGCATTCACACAGTTCAGTTGCCCACCTTGTTACAGATGGGAGCTTCCTATTTGCTTAGTTTCATCCCTATCAGCCCAGTATAACAGTGATCAATTAAAAGAGCTCTTACATTTACAGTGAACTCTTCCTGTATTTTTTTTAATGGATTGACCAGATGTAACCCAATTGTTCAGACTAGTAGCTGTATATTAATTGCTTCTTCCTTTTCCACCGCCTTCCTGTCCTGCAAACACCAATAGGAATAAATGTACCTTACAACACTTCTAAAATTATACAAACCAGGGCTCTAATGAGTTCCCATAGGAGGAGGACTCAAATGCTGGGAGGCAATCCACAAGGACATTGCTTTTTAGACTTGCTCTGGCAATGAGATTATCTGCTTGAAATGGTGCCCCATGTTGATTTTAAAAATCATAGCGAAGCAAAAAGGTGCAGAGACCAGTCTTTCTGATGTGATGTGTCCAAGCTACTTAGGACTTTCTGAGTCCTTATAACATTTTTCCCTACAGTATCATTCTATCCTTCCTACATAGAGTCCTACCTCATCATGATGTAGACATGACCATGGAGTCTCCAAAGCTGTGTTAATGGAGGACAAAGTCTGACAAATCCTACCAGACTGGTAAATCTCCTAGTACAGTCTTGAAGATGGACTGCATGTCTGCTATCCAAGGATACCTAGCCTAGCTAAGTATGGCGGGGCCAGCAGGTGATGAACTGGCCACAGTAACGGTGGTCACAATCACAATGATGATGTGAAATAATTGCAATCTGAATTGGCAGAGGGTCAAGTTCACTGATGAAATCACAAATCTTCAAGGTATGTTCAAGGTAGTGTTGTATGTTTATGATGTAAAAGCAAAAATTCTACAAGTCTGGCATTATCTGGAGTCCAATTAGCCCCCTCATATCCACAGAACCAATATGGTGATTTCCTGCATGGCAGGGGGTTGGACTGGATGGCCCTCGTGGTCTCTTCCAACTCTACAATTCTATCCGTGGTTTCAGTTATTAATGGCTAAAAGTACAGGGACACATACCATAGAATCACACTGGGAAATGCCTAGAGAGGTGTCCTCTTTAGGAATCACTAGATCCTCCAGCACAACTCTATGGTATGTTTGTACCAGAAGTCCTTTATTTTAATAGGGTTCACTATTATCTGCAGTTTACGGTATCTGCGGTAAGTCTGGGAACAGAACCCTTACACATATGGAGGTTCGACTGTAGTAAGCCACTATTTCAGATTTCAGTGGGTGGCAGGGCAATATGATTAATCAGGGATTAGGAGCTCATTTTTGGATATTTAAAGTTTATATTTGATATTAAAATACAAAGGTATATCTTTTTAAAATATGGTGCCCAGACTCTAGATATCTCAAGCCTGATGTTCCATGCCCAGGAGCCAACACCTTTTAAAACTTCTGAAAAGGAGAGGGGGAGGAAAAATTATACACAAAAGTGGGCAGATGTCCACATCTGGTTTTGTTTTGTGGGGGGGTTGGAGCAGAAATAAGACACAGAGGGGTCCTGTTCTATGTTTTCATGAAAAATTGGGACAACATTTCTGGCAAGAGGTATCAGAGGAGGCATGACAGCCAGCTTTAAAAATCTGAAGGAATATCATGTAGAGGATGAAGCAATTCTGTTTTCTGCTGCTTCAGACACAAGAGCACAAACCAACTTATTCAAATTATAAGGAAAAAAAAGATTGTATGTTAGGAAGACCTTCCTGACAGGAAGAACTGTTTGACAGGGGAGCAGAGTGCATTAAATGGTGGTGGAGTCTCCTTCTTTGGAGGTCTTTAAACAGAAGTGGGATGGGCATCTTTCAGGAGGGCTATAGGTGTGTATTCCTGCATGGCAGGGGTTGGACTAGAAGGGACTTTCACTCCCTTACAACTCTAAAATTCTATGATTCTATGTTTGTGGGGCTACAGGGGGGATCACACAAATGGCCTTGGGATTGCATATCTCTTCTGAGCCACACCTTGAACACTCCTGTTTTGAAATCAAGATTTACAGTTACTTTTCCATAGTATTCTGGATGCTGATGATATGTATCTTTCAGAGGCAGTGTAAGGGTGTAGTGATGTCAAAACATAGTCGGATAGTTCTCCTCCCCCGTCCCATGCATGTAGCAGAATGACATTTCCACATACCTCCTGCGAACGATTTCTGGTGAGAGAAGGAATTGCGACAGGGATCCTTCTTCTGACTGTTGCTCATGGGAGGGGGTGGAAACATCAGTCTGCTGCATCCTAATTGACAGGAGAACAAGCCTTCATTGCTCACAGCAGCTGCTGTCTCCTTAGTCAGGATTGGGGGGAGTTGGACTGGGAGACACTGCTTAGCTATACAGCTAAGATGTTACATAACTGAACAGCACATGTAGAATTGCCTTCCAAATATTTATCTAACCTAGTCCTCTGTCATCCATGGCCAGAAATTTGTTCCCAGGAAGCCTACAAGCTGGGTATAAAGTCAACACTCCTTCCGTGCAGTTTTTCCTCAGTCACTGAGTGATAACAGAAAGTTAAAATGTGTGTTGTGGGGTTATAATGGACCCAAGTAACATCCGAAGCAAACAGCTTATGTGGATTTCCTCTTTGAATTTTTGAGGAGGATCTATCTGTGCTGGTGTTACTCCTTCTAGCTACTTGCACGATTACTCAGGCCTGTTCCACACTACAAAAATAATCCAGTTTGAAACTGAATTATTTGCCATGGCTCCTTCCTACTGAATCCTGGGATTTGTAGTTTTACAAGACCTTTAGCCTTCTATGCAAAAGAATGTTGGTGCCTCACCAAACTCCAAACCTGGGAATCCCATAGAAAGGAGCCATGGCAAATAATCCAGTTTCAAACTGGATTATTTGTGTAGTGTGGATTCACCCTCAATGTTACCTGGCAACACTTTGAGGAGCAGCCAGACATCTACCTTGCAGAACATACTAGCAATACTCAGGAGAAGGAGTGATGAAAGAAACATAAGTTCTAGGTTGCCACCTGAGTTCATACAGGGTGCTGGACACAGTTTGAAAGCCATCAATCTGCATAAATAAAGAGGACAGATTGACTCTTGATGATAAAAAAAATAAAAAACAGAACAAACAATGAAAACAACCTCCATCTTCTTGAAAGTAGGACACATGAAAATTTGCATAGGATGTCCTCAGATGGGCCACTCATCGCATTCCATTTCCCACTTCTGACAGCTTTCATCCAACAAGTCATCTTTAATGCCTTGGAGAATTCTCCAGAGAAGGTGAAAGCCACATAATCCCATCTCTCTTAAAGATTGGCTGAAGAGCACTTTCATTTGTGATTTTAAAAAACAGCCTGTGAGACAACTTGTTGCCCTGCCACAGCAGTCAGTTAACTCTCTTCTAGCATGAAATCTGATTATTCTTATCTCGTCATTGCTCATGAGCTAATTAGTTAGAGAGTCATTAGTTAATGCTTTCATGGAGCTTTGACAGAGTTCAAGATATGGTTAGACCATTTTTTTTTCAAAATATAAATACACATCTCAAATTATACTGCCTGTTAAGGTGACATAACCCAAATCGGGGTTTGTGGACTTGAATTTCATGCCAGACTAGCTGAGAGCAAAAAATGTGGGTAAATAAATAATAAACACCATTAACTGTCATAAAAATGTCTAACCCTTTTGATAGACTCATCCATTATGATTGCCTCCAGCCTCCACAGATGACCTCCTTTGGGAGCAAGTTTCACAGTTTGCTTTTGTTGTGTTTTATTTGTTCCATGCTTTCATTCTAACCCCAGAACCATTACTGTGCAATGGTGACAATTGCTTATCTTTTTATAGGGTGGTGTTACAACTGCACTGAGTCCCAGGAGAGGCAGAAAATTCTCTGGCAGTTGCAGTCAATGAGTGAATGGGCTTTAGAATCCAATATTCCACTCCACTGCTGGAAAAAGGAAGCATTTCTCTTCGAACTGAATTTCTGACCTTATTGCTTGGACATATTATTTTTGTAGACAGGAGAAATAATACCCTACTCATGCACCAACTGCCATTACTATGTACGCCCAGAAGGGATTCTTTCTGTTAACATGGAAAACTTTTTGTGATTTTTGCCCAATTTCTTCCACTAAAATTGTTAATTTTTTAATTGCATGTATTGTCATTTTCTCTGTTCAACCTATATTTCACAATCAGCGGGCCTCTCCATCCCCTGTAGACCTTCTCTTTTAAAAGAGCTATCTAAGGTGCTGAAACATGAGTGTTCCTGTAAAATATTAACTAAAACACAGAAGAGATTCAGCACTGCAGCAGTGACAGCCACAAGCCACAACTGATGTGTAACTTTGAAAATCAGAGGAAGAGGAGAAGTGTCAGGACTTAGGGAACATACAGGGAACCTTGGTAGATCCAGCATAATGAAGTGGCCTCTGCTAAGACTCAAAGGAGGAGGGTGGTGGTGGTAGGGGATTCTCTGCTGCGAGGAACAGAAGCGTTAGTCTGAAGGCCTGACAAAATGTCTCAGGAGGTATGCTGTCTCCCTGGAGCAAAAATTTAAGATGTAACAGAGAGGCTGACAGAATGCATCAAGCCTTCTGACCATTATGCTTTCCTTTTGGTCCATGTGGGAACCAATTATATTGCAAGGCTTAGTCTCTAGAAGATCACAAGGGATTAAGAGGCTTTGGGTAGGAAGCTGAAGAACCTGGATGCAGAGATAGTCATTTTGTCTGTCCTTCCAGTGGAAGGGCATGGCCCAGGAAAGGAGAGAAGAGTAGTGGAGGTGAACAACTGGCTATGCAGATGGTGCTGCCAGGAACAATTTGGCTTCCTGGAGCATGGGATGTGGTTTCAGGGAGGTGGACTTCTGGCAAGGGATGGGTTGCACCTCACAGCAGTTAGCAGGAATGTTTTTGCTAAGAGTCTTTTCAGATCTTATCAGGAGGGCTTTAAATTGAGCTGTATGGGGGAGGGAGACAGTACTCTTGAAGGAAGGAGTTCATTGAGTGCTAGAGATAATAGCCCAAATGTTATACAGAGAGCAAGGCAAATAACACAACAACACAACAATGGGAGGAATAAACCCTTTAAAAGGCAGATAGGGGAAATGGCCCACAGCCTTATATGTCTCTATACTAATGCACAGAGCATGGGAAATAAGCAGGATGAACTTGAACTCTTAGCACAGCAAAACAAATATGATATAATGGGCATCACTGAAACCAGGTGGAATGAGTCTCATGATTGGAATTGGCTACTAGAGGGCTATAAAGTATTTCAGAAAAATAGACCAACAGGAAGGGTGGTTGAGTAGCATTATATGTTAAGGATATGTACACCTGTGAACATATCCATGATTTAAATCTTGGGAGCCAGGTTGAGAGCATCTGGGTAAAAATTAAGGGAGAGAGAAACAGCAGGGATGTCATTGTGGGGGGTCCACTGCAGACCTCCAAGCAAACTGGGGAGTTGGATGATGCCTTCCTCAAACAGAAGACCACATATTCAGAAAGGAGAGATGTAGTAGTAATGGGGGATTTCAACTATCCTGACATTTGTTGGAAGTCCAACTCTGCCAAGAATTTAAGGTCCAACAAATTCCTCACTTGCCTTGCAGACAATTTATTTGTCCAGAAGGTAGAAGAGGCAACAAGGGGATCAGCTATTTTAGATCTGATACTAACCAATGGGGATGACCTGGTTAATGGAGTGGAAGTGGCAGGATCCTTATGGGGGAGTGACCATGTTCTCCTAGAGTTTGTTATACAGAGGAAAGGGGAAGCCAAGGATAGTCAGACATGCCTTCTAGACTTTAAGAAAGCTGATTTGAGAAAACGTAGGGAATTACTGGGGGTGATCCCATGGTCGGGAATACTAAAAGGAAGGGAGTTCATGAGGGATAGGAGTTTCTTAAAAGTGAGATATTGAAGGCACAACTTCAAACAGTTCCAATGAGGAGGAAATATGGCTGGTATCTAAAGAAACCAGGATGGGTGTCAAAAGAACTCTCAACTGAGCTAAAACTTAAAAAGGACAGGTACAAGAAATGGAAAAAGGGAGAAATCACCAAAGAATTCAAACAAACAGGCAGCTCATGTAGGGGGAAAGTCAGAAAAGCTAAAGCACAGATGGTGCTCAGGCTTGCTAGGGAGGTTAAAAACAATAAAAAGGACTTTTTTGGTTATGTCCATAGCAAAGGGAAGAACAAGGAAATGGTAGGGCCGCTTCATGGAGAAGATGGCGAAAGGCTAGCAGGGGACAGAGAAAAGGCAGAATGACTTAACACCTTCTTTGCTTCAGTCTTCTCCCAAAGAAGGAACAGTAAACAACTTGGGGGAAATTGAGCAAATGATACAGTAGGGGAAATACAGTACAGAATTGGTAAAGAAGTAGTTCAGGAATACCTGGCCAGTATAAATGAGTTCAAGTCTCCAGTGCCAGATGTACTTCATCCAAGGGTATTAAAAGAACTGGTAGAAGTAATCTCAGAACCCCTGTCAATAATCTTTGATAATTCCTGGCAAACAGGAGAGGTCCCAGCAGACTGGAAGATGGCAAATGTTGAGGGGGAAAGAAGACAGAAATAATTACCACCTAGTTAGCCTGACATCAATACTAGGAAAGACTCTAAAGCAGATCATTAAACAGACAGTCTGTAACTACTTAGAAAGGAGTGCCGTGATTGCTAAAAGTCAACATAGATTTCTCAAAAACAAGTAATGCCAGACTACTCTTATCTCCTTTTTTGATAGAGTTACAAACTTGATAGATGAAAGGAATGCTGTGGATGAAGTATATCTTGATTTCAGTAAGGCTTTTGACAAGGCCCCCCATGATATTCTTGAAAAAAGTTAGTAACCTGTTGGCTAGACAATGCAACTGTTAGGTGGATTTGTAAAGGGTTGACTGACCAAACCCAAAGAGTTCAAAAGGCTCCTCTTCATCCTGGAGAGAAGCTATTAGTGGGGTGCCATAAGGTTCTGTCCTGAGCCCAGTGCTGTTCAACATCTTTATCAATGACTTGGATGAGGGAATAGAGGGTATACTTATCAAGTTTGCAGATGACACCCAATTAGGAGGAGTAGCTAATCCCCCAGAGGACAGGATCAGAATCTTAGTGGACCACAAACTTAACATGAGTCAACAGTGTGATGCAGCAGCTAAAAATGCCAATGTGATTCTAGGTTGCTTCAATAGGAGTATTCAATAGATCAAGAGAAGTAATCGTGCCACTGTATTCTGCTTTGGTCAGACCTCACCTGGAATACTGTGTCCAGTTCTGGGCACCATAATTCAAGAAGGATATTGAGAAGCTGGAACATGTCCAGAGCAGGGTAATCAGGATGGTGGGAGATTTGGAAGCCATGCCCTATGAGGAGCAACTTAGGGAACTGGGCATGTTTAGTCTTGAGAAGAGAAAGTTGAGAGGTGGCATGATAGCCATGTTTAATTATTTGAAGGGATGTCATACTGAGAATGGAGCAAGCTTGTTTTCTGCTGCTCCACAGACTAGGACACAGAGCAATGGGTTCAAACTACAGGAAAAGAGATTCCACCTAAACATTAGGAAGAACTTCCTGACAGTAAGAGCTGTTCGGAAGTGGAATACACTGCCTTGTGTATTCTTCAGGTCAGGGCATTAACTTCAGGCATCTAGAGCTGGGAAAACACCCTCAGTCTAAAATCCAGTCTAATGGCTCTTGGACCCAGCCAGTCCTCAACAGCAGAGGTGCCTGGTGGCTCCCAAATCACCTGGGGATTGGGTGAACCTGATCAAGGCTTTCACCAGAACTTTATGGGAGATATTCAAGCTGTTGAGTCAGATCAATTGTGGCATTTTGAACAGTTCCTTTAAAGTTTGGACTATAAACCAAAGTGAAATTACCACCCTACTTATACTGGAGTCTCTAGCCAACACTAATCAACAGCAAGAGCTCTCATGTTAAAAATGATGAGATAACAAAGGCTGATATTTAGTGAGTTTGTCAAGGGACTTTTTCGGACAGGGTTTTGCAATGCGAGCAGCCTTGTCCCCGTTGCAAGGCTGCTGCACTGCAGGGCGTCCCTTTCGGATGACGCTGTGCCCGCACCGATACTGTTGCAGAAGTGCTGGGAGGCTGCAGTGCTATATTTGGTGATTTTCTAATCACGATCAACTTTTCTGATTAGAAAATGGCCAAATATAGCACTGCAGCCTCCCAGCACTTCCGCAACAGTATTAGCAGGGGAGAGCGTCATCCGAAAGGGACCCCCTGCCGCGCAGCAGCCTTGCAATGGGGACGAGGTTGCTCGCGTTACAAAACCCCATCCGAAAAAGTCCAAGGAAGAGTCTTCATAACAGGGGCAGGAAAATTTGTCAGTGTGTAGCTTTCTCCTGTGTTTTGAAAACTCAAATTTTTCTAACCCAAGTTTGGTAAATTCTTTAAAAACAAAAGCAAAATTTAAATTGTCTCCCATTTGCAATGGTGAAATCCAGTACCTACCACAGTTTCCAGAATGAAGAAGACCCACATACCAATCCCAAAGAGACTTTCTGGATTTGTTTTTTAAGTAGCAATCCTAGATCGGAACTAAAATAGTGTAATTTTTTTACTGCACCAGTTTCTGCTCCTTTTAACAAAATTGTCATTTGCAAACAGCAGTTCGGCTTGAAGTAAGTATGTACAATAAGCTGGCCAATTCCTCACTGTCACAATGTGCTATAGAAGAGATAGAGATAGAGAACATATAATTCCTTTGCTGAAACAGCTTCAGTGGCTACTGGTCAGTTTCTTGGTACAGTTCAAAGTATGTTACTGGTTTTGAAGCGCTATAAAGCTTGGGTCCAGACTAGCTGAAAGACTATACAGGCATGCTTCATTTAACAAAGCCTTGGACAAAGAAGCTCCTTTTAGCAAACTCTTTTTATGGGATCTCAGCCCAGCTCCCCATTTTTTTCTTCTGTCTAGCAGTAAGATATTTTATTTTATTTTTGGCAGCACTGGCTTTATGGTGATGGTGAAGGAAGGTTGGAGAAAGGCCAGTGTTGGGTTGCAGCACTATGTCTGCAGTAAACAATGCAAGGAATCTTGACCTGGGAAGAAATGTGATTCTACTCTAGATGATCCTTTCACAGCTGTGTGAGTTTACATACAACGGACAAGGTAAATAGCTGCTTCCAGAATCACCAGAGCATGTATGAAATGCAAAATAGACAGAAAAGGGGAAAGCTGATTGGGCTGCCTCACCAGCTACCCTGGCATGTTGAAAAAGCATAGCTCTGTATTGTTTTACCACCAAAATGCAATTCATAAAAACAGTAGAAGCTGTTGAAAGAAAGAAAAAGCAATCACCCTGGGATATTTAGCCTTCTCTGTCACAGAGCTCTGGTGCCAAAGCAAACTTTCTTTCTGTCCCACCCCCATCACAGGGATAGTAGGTAAGGACGGAGCCTTCTTGGTGGCTACTCCCACACTGTGGTACTCTATCTGACAGGTGACTAAGTTGGGCTCCCTCTCTGTTTTCTTTCTGCTGGCAAGCAAAAGTCTTATTTAAACAGGCCTTCTGTCTCTAACTGGGTGTAGCAGAAGGCTCTTTTAATGGGGTGTGCTGTAACTTTACCTCTCTCTCTCCCCCCTCACTCACTCAGACACACACACACAGACCCACATGTACAGGAAGGGAGGTGGAGTAGCATTTTACGTTAAGGATGTGTACACCTGTGAACAGATCCGTGACTTAAATCCTGGGAGCCAGGATAAGAGCATCTGGGTAAAAATCAAAGGGGAGAGAAACAGCCTGGATGTCGTTGTGGGGGTTTACTATTTACTGTATTTATTTATTTAGGTATTTATACCCCACTCTTCAGCCACAAAGACTCTCAGAGCGGCTTACAAATTGTTAAGCAATAGAATTTTACACATCTACACCACATATGTGGTTTCCAATGTGTGTTAGCTAATTGCCCCCACAAGCCGGGTACTCATTTTACTGACCTACAAAAGGATGGAAGGCTGAATGAACCTTGGAACTTTTGGGATTGAATTTGCAATATGGTGGCTTGCAATACTGGCATTTAACCACTGCTCCACCAGGGCTCGTACAGACCTCCAAGCCAAACTGAGGACTTAGATGATGCCTTCCTCAAACAGATTACCACACACTCAGAAAGGAGAGATGTAATAGTAATGAGGGATTTCAACCATCCTGACATTTGTTGGAAGTCCAACTCTGCCAAAAATTTAAGGTCCAACAAATTCCTCACTTGCCTTGCAGACAATTTAATTGTTCAGAAGGTGGAAAAGACAACTAGTAGATCAGCTGTTTTAGATCTGTTCCTAACGAACAGAGAAGATCTGGTGAATGGGGTGGAAGTGGTGGGATCCTTAGGGGAGAGTGACCACAGTCTCCTGGAGTTTGTTATACAGAGGAAAGGAGAAGCCAAGTGTAGTCAGCCATGCATTCTAGACCCAATGTGGCTCACTGGTGGGAGGTGGCTAGATTCCTCAGCCTTCACCACCCTGCTCACCAGCACCATAGAAATCCTTTCCTCAGTACATCTGCCTGGCTTTTAAGATGGATCTGGGGGTGTGTGGTTCAGACCTGGAGATGGAGCATGGCTACAAAATTGTATCTATGTGTACACCCATGCAGAATCTTGGCCATAGATTGTTTTAATATGATGGGAGGGCACTTACACATTACTAAGATATGCCATGTAGAGATCACTGTCAGCTTAAACATCAAGAAAGAAAGGGAAGACACAAGATTAGCATCAAATATGCAGATCCCATTGCCATTGCCCTGGCTGCAGAGGGAGAGAAGGAAAGGCAGGCAGAGCTCCATCTTGCCTTGGCCCAGAAGCAGAATGACCCTCCCTCCATCCCAACTGCCATTGCCCTGGCCAAGGAGGGAGAGAAGGAAAGGCAGGCAGAGCTCCATCTTGCCTTGGCCCAGAAGCAGAACGGTCCTCCCTCCATCCCAACTGCCTTTGCCCTGGCCAAGGAGGGACAGAAGAGAATACTAGACTTAATCCCTTCCCCTACTGCCATACCCTTTCCTTTTGTATCATGCTTTCATTAGATTGTAAGCTTGAGGGCAGGGAACTGTCTTGTTGTTCGTTTTCTTGTAAAGTGCCATGTTACATGGATGACACTATAGAATAAAGGTGATGATGATGACGATGATGATAATATACTCAGTACTCAGATATAAATCACACTGAATTCAGTGAAACTCACTCCTGTGTAAGAAAGGATAGGTTTCTCAGGTTTTGATATTAGGCCGAATTTGGAAATAAAGCAATAAAAACAAGAAATTGGGGGAAATGGAAAACAGAACCTATGAAGAAAGACAGAAATATAATTGCAGATGGTAGAAGGGGGGGGGGAGGAGAATACAGGAAGCGTTTGAGGTGTGAGTGGGGGAAAAAAAGAATTGTATTCGTACTTTAACACATACCTATTTTCTAATTACGTTTAAAGAGTGTTTCGGTGAAGTTTGTTAAAATTAGGTGTTGCACAGTTGGATAAATTCATGAAGAAGTATGAAATATTTCTCAGAACTAATGAAAGGAGAGTAGTGACTTTAGAGAACAAGATTACAAGAGAAGGAAATAATTACACATAATCTCCATCAGAATAATATGGATGTGTTAAGTATAGCTTATTGGACTGTAACACTGGAGGTGGGGGAGTTAAGAAACCCAAGTATTTTTTATTTTTTTTTGTAAAGAAACAAAACAAAAAAACAACTCAAGCTGCAATTGTGGAATCCACAGGGGTAGGCAAATGCAGCCAATGTAGGGGCCATCTCTCTGCTTCGGGACCCTCCAGTGGCCACACATATATGTCAACTATGTTAAAAATAAAAAAGAGGAACTCCCTGCCCCCAGCTTTCAAGAAACCAGAAATCCATGCCTAGTTTTGAAAAATGGGTATTTGAAAAATGTCACACAGTGCAGAGGGAGACCTGCAACTGATTACAAAAGTGAATGCCTGCTCCTGAAAACGGTTTTCTTGTTTGTTTGTTTGTTTACTTCATTTGAATGTTGCCTTCCTCCAAGAGTGGGACCCAAGGTGGCTCTCAGAGACAGGACTTTATCACATGAGCCTTTAAAAGCAGAATTAAAGCTGAATAATACACTTTTGGTAATACTTATCACATGACATCACCTCCAAATCATTGCTGCTGTGCCTCCAAAGCATGGTTAGAGCGTTCCTTGCTGTTGATGGGGAACACCCGTCAGAAAGCTCCCAATTGTGCTGCTGTGCCATGAATCCTTAGGTGTGATAAATTTCTCCAGTTGCAGTCCTGAGATTCGGCAGTCATGTGGTCTCAGTCTCTTCCTCTCTCCCTCTCCCTCCTGCTATCTCCAAATAGGCTGTGGTTTTCTCCCCCCCCACACACACACACTTCCTTTCCTTCTCTTTTTTCTTTGTTTCACTAAATCACATTGCCATAATTGCCAAATAACATTACAACTAAAAATTTTAAAAAAATACATGAAAGGCATGCTGGGTAGGGCAATAGGGCAGGGAGGAGGGGTTAAGGGAGAGTCTGGAAGAGAGCCAAGGGATTGCCAGTGGCTGAAACAGCCCCAGGCGTACTATTGAAGGGATGTGCGATACTGAGAGCTCCCAAACCGGTT
Source organism: Gambelia wislizenii (assembly GCA_030847615.1). NCBI lineage: Eukaryota > Metazoa > Chordata > Lepidosauria > Squamata > Crotaphytidae > Gambelia > Gambelia wislizenii. Next base: position 428,712,481 of record JAUMIR010000002.1, on the reverse strand, counting down.
TCGATCCATTCACTTTTGCAAATGCAATTGTAGCAACAACAGGGCTTGTGTAATAAAGTCCACAGTCAATAAAAAAAACCCTTCACAATAAAATTTAAAAACAATTAAAATCACCAGATAAAACAGTATAAAATCATTTTAAAACATGCAAAAATTTAAAAATGTAAATAAAACATCCCGATAATAAGCTCCCCTCCTTACAATTTAAAATCTCACTTAAAGAAAAAGGTCTTTGCCTGCTGGTGAATGGAAAGTGTCAGGAAATGACATGGATGTGACCACAAGATGGAGCTGTAAGCTTAGAAATGAAAGTAGTTAAGCTCCAGTGGCAGGTGTGTGTGTGAGTTAGCATTTGAGAGTATGCACATCTGAGATGCCTGATGTAACAGCCATTGTTTAACTGCCTATAAAAAGGAGATGGGAATTATCTCCAGTGTGGGTTTGTTGTGGATGGTGGTTGGTGAAGCAGTTTGTTGGTTTAGGAGTATTAGAGATGGCTGTCCTATACTCTGTATATGTATATATATTGTAAATATACTGCAAATCCTCCTCTATGGATCTGAAACATGGGTCCCCTATCGCCACCACCTACGACTCCTCGAGTGCTTTCATCAGCGCTGTCTACGCACAATCCTAAATATACACTGGACTGACTATGTGACGAATGTTGCTGTCCTTGAGCAAGCAGGGATCACCAGTATTGAGGCCATGATATTGAGAATGCAGCTGCGCTGGGCAGGGCACGTTTCTAGGATGGAGGACCATCGCCTCCCAAAAATACTACTCTACAGTGAACTCGCCACAGGTCAGCATAAGAGGGGTACTCCAAAAAAGCGATACAAAGACTCCCTGAAACAACATCTCAGGCTCGGCCAAATTGATCACCAACAATGGTCCACCCTGGCCTCACATCGGGACGCATGGAGACGCACTATCCACAATGCTGCAGCATTATCTGAGAACTCACGCCGAACAAGTCTTGAAGAGAAACAACAACGCAGAAAGAATCATAACCCAAAAACATCACCCAAGGAGACCTTCTGCTGTGCTTTTTGCAACCGGACTTGTTTATCTCGGATTGGCCTTTTTAGTCATCAGCACGCTTGCAGAAAGCGCGGGATGAGTCCTTCCTGAATCTTCATTTTCGAAGAAAAGCCAGAGAGAGAGAGAGAGAGAGAGAGAGAGAGAGAGAGAGAGAGAGAGAGACTGCAAACAAAGATTAAAGCCCTCAAGTTGAGTGAAGGCTGGCCTTGTTGCTGTCTTTATTTGGCAAGCCAGAGCTCAAGGCAGTGTGCTGGGGTGAAGGAATTTTTCCTTCTCAGCCTGAAGTCTTTTGCAGAAGTCTCTCCAGAAACCTTCTCCTTGGCGTCTTGTCGACGTGGAACAACTCCGCAGGTGGTCGTGGTGGACACAGCGCGTCTTTCTACGCCCCAACAGAAATCAGGGAGGGGGCCAGCCTAGCCTCCCAGTAAAGAGAATTCCAGAAGGTGAGAGCAGCCACTGAGAAGGCTCTTTCTCATTCCTCACCAAGGAAGCCTGTGATGGTGATGGGGCCAAAAGAAAGCCTTTCCCTGTAGATCTTAGAACTCTGGCAGGTTCATATAGAAGATACAATGTTTCAGATAGTCTGGACCTAAGCTGTTTAAGCTCTTTATAGGCCATGACTTTGAATTGTGCCCAGAAATGAACCAGTATCCAGTGAAGCTGTTTTAACAAGGGAGTTATATGCTCCCTATAACTGGCTCCAGTCAGCATTCTGGCCACAGCATTTTGAACCCACTGAAGTTTCTAAACAGTTTCCAAAGTCAAACCCACTTAGAGTGTGTTACAGTAGTCTAAATGGGATGGAATTAAGGCATATGTCACTGTAGCCAGATCTGACATCTCAAGGAATGGGCACAGCTGATGTACTTGTTTTAGCTGTGCAAATGCACTCCTGGCAACTGCTGAAACCTGGGCATTCAGGCTCAGAGCTGAGTCCAGGAGAACATCCAAGCTGCAAGCCTATTTCAGAGGGAGTCTAAATCCATCCAGCCCAGGCTTAGTCCCTATTCCTTGATCTGCCTTTTGATTGACCAGGAGTACATCTGTCCTGTCTGGATTACGTTTCAATTTGTTGTCCTCATCCAGTCCATTACTGACAACAGACATTGGATTTGGAACCAAAACAGCTTCCTTAGAATCAGTTGGGAAGGAAAGGTAGAGGTGGGTATCATCAGCATATTGATGACACTAAACCCCAAAACTCTGGATGACCTCTCCCAGCAGTTTCATGCAGATGTTAAACAGCATGGGGGGGGGGACAGAACCCTGGGGGACACCACAGGCCAATCGGCAGGGCATCAAACAGGAGTCTCTCAGCACCACCTTCTGAGTTTTCCCCTCTAAGAAAGATTGGAATTATTGCATGCCAGTGACCCCAAGACCCATTCCAGAGAGTAGGCACAGAAGAATATTGTGGTTGATGGTTTCAAAAGCTGCTGAGAAGTCCAGCAGAACCAACAGAGACACACACCCCCGGTCCAGTTCCCTGTATAGGTCATCCACCAAGGTGACCAAAGCTGTTTCTGTCCCATCACCAGGTCTGAAACAAGATTAAAATGGATCTAGATAATCCATCTCATCCAGAAAACCCTGGAGCTGGGAGGCCACCACATACTCCAGAACATTATCCAAAAATGGAATATTAGAGACTGGCTGATAATTATTGAGAACGGTGGGATCCAAGGTGGCCTTTTTTAGTAACAGCCTCATGACCACCTCCTAAGTTGATCATGTCCCAGCAGTGTGAGGCTTCAGCAAAGAAGGCAAATAATATTTTAGGCTGCATTAAAGGAACCATAGTTTCTAAGTCAAGGGAAATAACAGTCCTACTATATTCTGTACTAGTCATGCCTCATCTGAAGTGTTGCATTCAGTTCCAGACACCTCATTTAAAGAAGGATATAGACTAGGTATGGCAGGTTCAGACAAGGGATACAAGGATGATAAGAGGTGTGGAGAACAAAGTATATGAGGAAAGGTTGAGGGAGCTGGGCATGTTCAGCCTGATGAAGAGAAGATCGGAGGGTGACATGATTGCATCCTTTAAATATATAAAGGGCTGCCACAGAGAGAAGGGTGCAGGCTTGGTCTCTGCTGCTCCAGAGGGTAAGGCCAGATCTACTGTTTTTTAGTTTCAGGATCGTAAATTTCAATTGAACATAAAAGGGAACTGTTAGCATGCCCTACTACCCCCTTACCATCATTGGAAATATGGGACACTTTTTGAGGTCAGGATGGCTAGGGTGTGTCAAAAAGGTTAGGTGCAGGTCACAATGACCTGGGATGTGTCTTAGAAATATTTTGGCAAGCATGCTCATATTAGGATTGTGCAGAAACCCCTTAGTAAACAAAGTTATTAAAGAGGTATATGCTAATCTTTTCCTGGGCACCTCAGCAATGAGTCATTCAACCAAACAATTAAGTGACCATTCCCAAATCTAATCCTAAGGAAATCTCAACTCATACGCCCTCCTGTCCATCCTTGTGAGTTTGTTCTAAACCCATCAATTCCCATCTCCCAGCCATTAATACAATCAGTTGAGTTTCAGTTTCCTTTGTCTATCCGATGGGAAAGCCATCCAGTCTTTGTCCTAGCCAGAGTACCCCTTCAGGATAGGAAACAGGATATAAATATTAGTTGACCAACAACAGAAAGTTTGCCATGGTGGACAAACCCAGCCACTCTCTTTCTCAGTGCACACCCCAAATTGGAACCTCATGTGCCAACCTCAGACACATGTCTGATTATCCTCACTACACAAAACTCTGTTCTTCTAGACTGGTAATTATTGCCCTATTTTCCCTGAATCTCTCCCTCTATCCAGTCTTTCTACTTTAAAGCCTTCTATGGTTCTCAGGAAAGTATGTTTCATGTGTGAGTGCATTTTGTGTTATTTCCAATAAAAACACTTTATTTCACATTAAAGCTGGTGTGTTCTCTGTGGTTAGTACTTGTATACATAGGTGAAAAGATCCTGAAGTTACCCACCTCTTGCAGGCTTCTGTTTGAGCTAATAATTCCCCCAAATAATCATAGATTTTGGCACCATGGGTGGGACTCTAAAGCACCCCCGCTTCTTTAGGTAACAGGAATTTTTGATGACAAGAGCAGTTCAGCAGTGGAACCAAAAACATAATGGTTCATAAGACATAATGGGGTCTCTTTCTCTGGATGTCTTCAAAAGGAAGCTGGATATCTACCAGGTGGAGATGCTCTAACTGGAGCTCCTGCACTGAGCAAAGCATTGGACTCAATGATCCATGGGACCGCTCCAAATCTATGATTCTAGGGCCACAAAAATAGCATTGGAGTTGACAAGTCCATATTAAGGTGATTGGCACCCTGGAGCTAGAGAGGGAAAGAATATTTGGAAATAATTGAAAAATGATCAAAAATGTGTTTCTTGAGTGTTAGAAAACCTTGATGAAGAGAATCCTGAACAAGTCAGAATTTTCACAGTGTGGGGTTTATTCTATGCAAAATTTGCATGTTGTTGTTTAGCACAGAAATCAACATTTTTCTGCACAAAAAAAGTTCTGTGTAAAAATATTATCTACACAGAAAATGCTGGGGTTTTTGTGCAAAACAATTTCAAGTGAATTTAGTGCAGAATATGTCCCGAACTATGAACAGTGTGTTATCGCCACAGTGAAAAGAAAATTGCCAAGATGACTTTTTGTTTCCTTTGAGAAGAAAATTACACTGGTCCCTCCACATTTTCAGGTTTACTTTTTATGGATTCAATTATTCCTGAGTTTGTCTGGAGACAGGCAGGGACAAAACAGAAAGAGAAAGAGGGCCCTGGTGGAAAAACTACAAGTGGGGTATGCCATGTGACCTGAGGATGGAGAGTGAGTGGGTGGGCAGCCAGCTGGATGCAGGAGGAGCCCTGGTGGAAAGGAGCCCTGGTGGTGCAGTGGTTAAATGCCAGTACTGCAAGTCATCACGTTGCAAGTTCGATTCCAGAGAGCTCCAAGGTTCACTCAGCCTTCCATCCTTTCGTAGGTTGGTAAATTGAGTACCCAGCTTGTGGGGGCAATTAGCTAACACACATTGGAAATTGCTTAATGCAGTGTAGATGTGTAAATTGCTATTGCTTAAAAAAACAATGTGTAAGCCGCTCTGATAGCCTTGTGGCTGAAGAGCGGGGTATAAATAAATAAAAATAAAATAGGATGTGGGAGATGTCCTCCATCATCTGTCACCCCTGCTGGCCAAATGGTGTCCTGGCAGGTACCTCCTGTTTGCCCGCTAGCCCAGCCCATCTGCCTGGCCCCAGTTCCTTCCTCCTGGCAGCCGGCTCAGAGGTGCTCAGCAGAGGAGGGAGGAAAGGGCTCTGCTTCATGTGTTCCCCTCATGGTCTCCCTACCACTTTCCACCACCACTGGGCTCCTTCCCTCCACGTTGCCTGGTGCCTCCATGTGCACCTTGGCTATGGGATAAAGAGGTAGGAAGGGCTGGTGGTCATAGAAGGAGGCAGGGAGGGCAAGTAAGACCCCAAAGGACCATGGTGGCAACAGTGGCAGTGCTCAGCAGAGAGGGGAACCAGCCGAGGAGGGAGGCAAGGAGCTCTGCTCTCTGCACACACCTTGCAGCCTCCCCACAACTCACCTAGCTGCCCTCCTGGGCTCCCGTCCTCTGCTATACCCAGTGCCTCCATGTACACCCTGGCTATGGGAGAAAGAGGCAGGGATGACGAGCAATCCTCCCAGGGAACACGGCAGTGGCACCCTGTGGTCCCTCACTAGCCCCTCACCACACCAAGAGGGTCCCAGAGATATCCTCATTTTTTACACTTTCATGGGAGGGGGGGCTGCACCCATAACACCTATGAATGTGGAGGGCTGACTGTAGTCAAAATCCCTGCCTGGAGCAGTTCCCTAAACAGGACTCCAATCCTGTGCATGTGCAAATTACTCTAGTTGTGGTGACACAGACATTGAATAGTATAATAGACAGCAAGAGAAAACTCTTTGTGTATAATGCCATTTTTACTCCCACAACTTTGACAAGATTAACAGCTTGGTCCCATGCATTTTTTACTCAATTACCCAAGTAACACACCATGTGGATGAAAATTGAAGCACTGTAAAAATCAGGAAATGGCTGGGAAAGAAGGAGGAGGAGGAGGAAGAGGAGAAGCTGAAAACTACAGCATTGAGTCCATAACTAGCAAGGGCTCCAGAGCAGTGGTATCAATGGAATCAATAACAACCTATCCCAGTGGTCATACTTTGCCCATCCCTGTGGCACAAGATGTGGTGGTAGGTTGAACAGCTTTGAAAAAAGACTGGACATATCCATGAAGGATGAAGTTATCAATGACAACTAATCAGAATTGAGGATGCTGTTGCATTCATATCCTGCTTAAGGGCTTCCTAGAGGCAACAGGTTGACCACTATGTGAACAGAACACTGGACTAGACTGAGCTTTGGTTTGACTCTTCTTATGTCTCTTATTCTTATCCTAGACTCACTTAACTCAGTGTTAAATTCCATGGAATTTATGGGCTTACTTCTGAGAAGATTTTTTTTTCTTTACTTGCTCCCTGAAAAAATGGAACTCAACGGCAAGTTTACAACAATATAAAAAATATGAATAGGGTTTTCTATTTGATAAAAGCAATAAGAATTCTAAAGAAAATGCTCATCCATCGTCATTTATGTATGCTACAACTGGTTCACTGAGGGGGAAATTAATGGGGTTAGCTTCCCCCCCCCCAGCACTCTAATTGCTTTTGCCATTGTTACACAAATGTTCTTCAGCTGGAAGAAGAGTTAAAATGAATATGAGCAAAACATTCTCATTAATTCTCCTACCTTGAATTTCTTTGCTAGGATTTCAATTTATATTCTCTTAATTAAAAAGGGGGGATCTACATTGTTACTAATCATGAGAATGGATGCATTTAGGGGTTTTAGAGTAAAAATTAATTTTGTAAACTGATACTTAATATTATTGACATAAAAGATATCAATAAGGCTTCAGTGGATATTCTGTGCTCCTTGTGAGTACAGCCCATTGGACTCAGTGAGGCTTACGTCTGAGTAAAAATGGCTAGGGTACAATCCAGCTTTTTAAGAACCATTCGTTTGAATGGGTGGGATTTAAGCACATGCTTTATTGTCCTGCAGGGCTGGTTTGTGGGAATCATAATTTAAATTTTAATATAGAGTCAGCACTCTGTATCCACAAATTCTACATCCATGGATTCAACTAACTACAGCTAAAATATTTTGGGGGAAAATTCTAAAAAGCAAACCTTGCTGTTTGTCATTTTATATTAGGGATGCCATTTTACTACACCATTGTATATAATGGGACTTAAGCATCCATGGATTTTTATACCCACAGTGGGTCCTTGAAACAAACCACAGAGGATACCAAGGGCCCACTGTATTGGAATTAAAGATTTTCAGTTTGCATTTTAAAAATCAACCTAAATTTTGAATTCATGTGAAATTTATATTTCCAGTTCTAATATGAGGCACATTCTAAAAGAAGAAGGAGAAATGTGTATCATCCAACCATGCAGAAATTGTTCCAGGTTCATCTCCTTTGCTTTTTCATCCAACCTGCTAAAATGTAGATTATTGTTTTCCAGGTCAATAACTTTCATCGTAGAGCTTTCTTTCATAAGCTTTTATCTCCCTTCCCCTTTTTTTGGCAAAAGAATTACTACATTAAGAGCAACCAGTAATTCAGTAATTTCTTCTCAATTTGTACAGGAGATGACAAATAGATAAGGTCCATTTTGATAGGGCAAAAGAGGACCATTAATAGATAACTTTTATTTGAAATAAGATTTCATCTACTTTTTGACCCTCAGTTCCATTGCTGTTGAAACCTCATCCCGAAAGACATCAGGAGAAGAATTGCCAGGACAGAGGTCTCAATCACTGCTGAGGAAACATGTACATCCTCCCCCAGAAAAATAATTGTTTATCAAGCTTGACATCCTAGAGTGTGATTTTGAAACCTCTTTTCAACATCTGAGGTTAGATGCAGTATGTGCTAACAGAGATAGATTATTGTGGCAGGGAATGGAATGACAATCTAAGGACACCATTCGTAATGGATATGGAAGCTGAACTTTGGAGTAATCACTAAATGCTATCTACTGTGAAAAGAAAGCACTATTAAAGGTAGACAGACAAAGGGAACCAGCATGGTAGTGGTTTGAGTGCTGGGCTAGATCTATGGAGACCAGGATTCAAATCCCTGCTCAGTCATGTAACCTCACAGGATGACTTTGGGCAAGTCACACTTTCTCAACCTGAGAGGATGGCAATAACAAACCTCCTCTGAATGTCTAAGTTGAAGTCAGCTTGAAGTCACATAGTGAAAGTTATGTCACTTAGTTGTTGGAGAGCCAGCTTGATGTAGTGGTTTGAGTGTTGAACTAGGACTCTAGGAGGACAAATTAATTCAAAGCAACCTTAACAGATTAGAAAGCTGGGCCAAAACTAGCAAAATGAATTTCAACAGGGAGAAATGTAGGATACTACACTTGGGCACTAAAAATGAAATGCACATATATAGAATGGGTGGCACCTGGCTTGGTGGCAGTACATGCGAAAAGGATCTAGGAGTCATGTGGACCAAAAGCTGAACATGAGTCAGCAGTGTGATGCAGCAGCTAAAAAAGCCAATGCAATTGTAGGCTGCATCAATAGGATTATAGTGTCTAGATCAAGGAAAGTAATAGTGCCACTCTGTCTTGGTCAGACCTCACCTGGAATACTGTGTCCAGTTTTGGCCATCACAATTCAGGAAGGATATTGAGAAGCTGGAACATGTCCAGAGGAGGGTGACCAGGATGGTGGGAGGTCTGGAAGCTGTGCCCTGTGATGAGTGGCTTAGGGAGCTGTGTATGTTTAGCTTGGAGAAGAGAAGGTTAAGAGGTGACATAATAGCCATGTTTACATATTTGAAGGGATACTGAGGATGGAGCAAGCTTGTTTTCTGCTGCTCCAGAAACTAGGGGGATTATCAGACACTCTAAATAATGGCATTACCACAATGCCAGGAGGTCGCTAAAGGGCTTCCCTTTCACATGATGTCGTTCCCCTCTTACAATGCACCTGTTTGGCTCTTGTTATACCAGCACTGCTTTTTATTGACGTGCTATGACATCAATGGACCCTCCATTCCATTTCTGTAATGGCATGTCCTGTGAGTGAAAAGGTGCCTGTTTCACTGGTGCGATCCCCGTGTCAATGGGAGGTCCCTGTTACAACATTTCCTGGTAAGATGAGGACATCCAGGTAAGTCCAGGACATACTTTCTTGTACCCTCTCCAGGTTACTTGTAATGTTTTAAGTGTGTTTTTGTGCTTGGTGTTACTTTTACTATTGTATTTTTGTTTTACAGTTTGAATTTCCCATGCTCTCGTCTTCTCGTGAGAACAGCCGGGATTTGACTCCAGGAAATGAAGAGAGCTCCATTAGAGCTCCATTCACTCCTTAGTTGCCCTTTGATGCTGCAAGAGGTAGGTCTGAAAACTTTCATTGTTCTGCCGGGACAGGGATGGGAGAGGGGGCAGGAGAGGAGATTGCAGGATGGAAACACTTTTTTTGTTCCCGTCTGATAATCTCTAGGACACAGAGCAATGGACTCAAACTACAGGAAAAGAGATTCCACCTAAACATTAGGAAGAACTTCCTGGCAGTAAGAGCTGTTCAGAAGTGGAATACACTGCCTCAGAGTGTAGTGGAGTCTCCTTTGGCGGTTTTAAACAGAGGCTGGATGGCCATCTGTTGGGAATGCTTTCACTGTGTATTCCCTATAGGGCAGGGGGTTGGACTAGATGACCCGTGTGGTCTCTTCCAACTCTATGATTCTATGATTCTATGACAGAGTTTGAATCTCTGCTCAGCAATGGAAACCCAGTGGGTGACCTTGGGGAACTGACCTCCTTTCAGCCTGAGAGAAATGCAGTAGCAAATTTCTGAAGAAATCCTGCCAAGGAAACCCTATGATAGTGTTGCCATATGTAGGAGTTAACATGAAGGCTCATAACAGCAAAAAGAGAGACAAAGGATAGAGTCTCATACTTCTGGCTTCATGACTAAGGGCTTGTCTAGAACTGCCAGAATATACTGGCATCCCACCGGCGTATTCTAGCCTCAGATGAGGCCCGTTCATCTCCCCTCCTCCATTACCTGGATGAAATGGGAGGCCGTCTGCATGAACATGCTGGCCTGTATCTGCAGCCGCCACTGGCAGTTTCTCTATCTGAAGCCAGGAAGGAGGCCCTCGGCATGTGATCAATTCTGGTGACATGCTGGGGGCCTTGATCACATGTTGAGGGCCTTCTTCCTGGCTTCAGATAGAGACACCAGTGGCAGTTGTGTTGGCAGTGGATGCAGACCTAGGCCAGCATGCAGATATGGACTCCTGAATTCCCTCAGGGCCTGATCCGGTTTCTCTCAAATGAGGCAGTTTTTCCCATGTATTAACATAAAATGTTTTAATGGGCTTTACCCCATCTTCCTCTGTCTTTGCCCCGGGTGTCATCAGGACTTCCCAGGGACATAACAGGGTGAAACCCCTGTGGCATTTGGACTTCAGGGCTCCAAGATGTGGGCAAGATGGGATGAATCGCCCATCTAGACAAACCCTAAGATAGGGAGAGAACAGAAGGAACTGATTATAATTCATCTATAAAAACAAACTGTTCTTTTTAAAAAAGGGATGGACAAGTAAATACCAAAGGTATAACTAAATCAGAAGACAACCAGCATGGTGTAGTGGTTTGGTGTTGGACTAGGACTCCAGAGTTCAAATACCTCCTTGGTCATGGAAATGCTATGGGTGACTCTGAGAAAGTCACACCTCTCTCATCCTCAGAGGAAAGCCATGGTAAACCTCCTCTGAACAATTCTTGCCAAGAAAACCCTGTGACAGGGTTGCCTTGAAGGCACACAACAACAACAACAACAACAACAACAACAACAACAACAGCCATCTCAATCACCTTACTATTGCCACTTAACAGGGGTAACTGATAGATTTTTTAAAAGTTACTTTTATAGTTATGGAAATAGCTTTACTAATTTGTAGCGGAGAGGTAGCACATGGTTAAAATGTTGCCTTGTGCTGTGACTTATGGTCCCTCCTCATGATTTGTTGTGAGTGTTGGGTATTGAGGTGAAGATGAGATAGATGGGAGGAGACCATATTTGGTATCACAGTACAATTCAAATGTTTTAAAATTACTAAAAGAGAAACTAAAGAGTTCCTTTCAAAATTTATAACTATTCATAACAAACTACTTGTCTGGGTGTGGGGCTATAATGGTTACAAATTACTTTTTGAAAAGTACAAGTTCTGGGAAAGAGAGAAGAAGAGCTACAGAAGGAAGCAAAGGTTAAGAATATCAGTCTGCAAGAAATGGAAGCCACAGGAAACCCTAAAAGGTGAGTCTCTGCCTTTTTTTGCCCCCTAGTGGTACACAGTCACTCATGCATTTTCTTCACTTACATTTCATCAAATCTCAGTATTTGGTTACTTTTTGGTATTTCAAGTGAACACATTCATTTCTCCTGGAATTTTCAATAGATATGACATAAGCTTGAAAAGTCTCCTGTCCCATACTTCCTGTTCTGAATCCTTTGATGGCTCAAAAAATCCAAGATTCTGAGCATCCCCCACTGAAGGGCCAAAATAGTTCAGATCAGAAAACCTCCACACTATGAGCAAATCTACTGATATTGTGAAGTTGAAGGCTTTCACGGCCGGCATCCATAGATTTTCCTTGGTTTTTTTCCAGGCTGTGAGGCCATGTTTTGGAATAGTTTCTTTCTGATGTTTTGCCTACATCTGTGGCTGGCATCCTCAGAGAATGGTAGGATAGGTGTGTGTGTGGAGTTTATATGCTATACCCTGTTGGGGAGTATACGTAAATTTGTGTAATTGAATGGTTCATTTCTGGGTATAGAAATGAAAGGCTCGTCAGTGCCTGTTTGGCTAATGGTTGGTTGATGGGCTATTATCTGCTAGGAATCCCCATGTCCCTGGGTGGAATTCTTTTGTAAGTGTTGAGTTTTGATTCTGTTGTTCTTCAAAACTGGGAGCCAGATTTTGTTTACTTTTAACATTCCTTCTTTCCTGTTGAATTTGTCCAGGTGTTTGTGGATTTCAATAGCTTCTCTGTGCATTCTGACATGATAGTTGTTGGCCTGGTCTAGAATGTCTGTGTTTTCAAATAGCATTTTGTGTCCAGGTTGGTTTATAACATGTTCTGCTACTGCTGATTTTTCTGGCTGGCCCAGTCTGCAGTGTCTCTCATGTTCCTTGATTTGTGTTTGCACACTGCGTTTAGAGAAACTTGTCCACAGCTGCATGGTATGCGGTAAACTCCTGCAGTTGTGAGGGGGTCTCTTTTGTCCTTCGCTGGGCATAGCATTTCTTGGATTTTTTTTTTGGCTGGTCTGTAGATTCTTTGGAGGTTGTGTTTCCTCATCAGTTTCCCTATTCTGTCTGTGACTCATTTGATGTATGATAAAAATACCTTCCCTTTGGGTGGCTGTTTTTCTGCTTCATTCCTGTGTTTTTTTCTGGGTCTGGCTGCTCTTGTGATGACTTCTCTGGAGTAACCATTAGCCTGTAGGGCCCAGTTTAGGTGCTTCAGTTCGTCCGTCAGGTAGTGGAGTTCACAGATCCTTTTTGCACGGTCTACCAATGTTTTTTATTGTGTTTCCTTTTTGTCCTGGGTGATGATTGGAGTTCTTGTGTAGGTATCTGTCCATGTCTGTGGGTTTTCTGTATACCTTGTGGCCTAACTGTTGGTTTGGTTTCCGGATGACTAGGACATCCAAGAATGGCAGTGTTCCTTCCTTCTCTTTTTCCAGAAAAAGACCCAGAAAAACCACAGGAATGAATAAGAAAAACAGCCACCCAAAGGGAAGGTATTTTTACCATACATCAAAGGAGTAACAGACAGAATAAGGAAACTGATGAGGAAACACAACCTCCAAACAATCTATAGACCTGCCAAAAAATCCAAGAAATGCTATGCCCAGCGAAGGACAAAAGAGACCCTCTCACAGCTGCAGGAGTTTACCGCATACCATACAGCTGTGGACAAGTTTACATAGGGACCACTAAATGCAATGTGCAAACATGAATCAAGGAACATGAGAGACACTGCAGACTGGGCCAGCCAGAAAAATCAGCACTAGCAGAACATGTTATAAACCAACCTGGACACAAAATGCTATTTGAAAACACAGAAATTCCAGACCAGGCCAACAACTATCATGTCAGAATGCACAGAGAAGCTATTGAAATCCACAAACACATGGACAACTTCAACAGGAAAGAAGAAACCTTAAAAGTAAACAAAATCTGGCTCCCAGTTTTGAAATACAATAGAATCAAAACTCAACACTTACAAAAGAATTCCACTCAGGGACAGGGGGATTCCTAGCAGATAATGGCACATCAACCAACCATTAGACTTTGGCAGAATAGAGTGGCACTATCACTTCTCTTGATCTAGACACTAAACTTCTAACTTCATCTTGGCAAGATGTGGCCAGTGGGGTGCCACAGGGTTCTGTCCTGGGCCCAGTGCTATTCAGCATCTTTATCAATGACTTGGATGATGGAATTAGGGGCATACTTATCAAGTTTGCAGATGACACCAAATTAGGAGGAGTAGCTAATACCCTAAAGGACAGGATCAAAATTCAAAATGACCTGAATAGACTAGAAAGCTGGGCCAAAGCTAACAAAATGAAATTCAATATGCATAAATGTAAGATACTGCACTTAGGACAGAAAAACGAAAAGCATAAATATAGGATGGGGGAGACCTGGCTGAACAAAACTATGTATGAAAGGGATCTAGGAGTCCTAGTAGACCACAAGTTGAACATGAGTCAACAGTGTGATGCAGCAGCTAAAAAGGCCAATGAAATTTTGGGCTGCATCAATAGAAGTATAGTGTCTAGATCAAGGGAAGTACGGTAATAGTGCCACTCTATTCTGCCTTGGTCAGACCTCACCTAGAATACTGTGTCCAGTTCTGGGCACCACAATTCAAAAAGGATATTGACCAATTGGAGCATGTCCAGAGGAGGGTGACTAAAATGGTGGAAGGTCTGGAAACCATGCCTTATGAGGAAAGACTTAGGGAGCTGGGTATGTTTAGCCTGGAAAAAAGATGATTAAGGGGCAATATGATAGCCCTGTTTAAGTATCTGAAGAGGTGTCACATTGAGGATGGAGCAAGCTTGTTTACTGCTACTCCAGAGACTAGAACACAGAACAGTGGATGCAAGCTCCAGCAACAGAGATTCCACCTCAACATTAGGAAGAACTTTCTGACAGTAAGAGATGTTTGGCAGTGGAACACACTCCCTTGGATTGTGGTGGGGTCTCCTTCCTTGGAGGTCTTTAAACAGAGGCTGGATGGCCATCTGTCGGGGATGCTTTGATCATGATTTCCTGTGTGGCAGCGGGTTGGACTGGATGGCGCTTATGGTCTCTTCCAACTCTACAATTCTATGATTCTAGCCAAACAGATACTAACGAGCCTTGCATTTCTATACCCAGAAACTAATTCAATTACACAAATTTACATACTCTCCCCAACAGGGTTCACAGCATATAAACTCCACACACACACCTACCCAACCATTCTCTGTAGATGCCAGCCACAGAGGCAGGTGAAATATCAGAAAGAAACTATTCCAGAACACGGCCTCACAGCCCGGAAAAAAACCAAGGAAAATCTATCTGCTGATATATATATACAGTATATATATATATTTTAAAAAGTAAATAGTAGACCCCCAAAGTCTGGCCTGGATTGAGACACTGATGGGTGTTTAATGCTTGGTGTCAAATTGATTCCATCTAAATGGAGTCCCTTTCCAGAAGAGAGATAGGAGCATAGAAAAGTTACTTTTTACAATTTTCAAAATCCTGGGAGTTGCAGTCCAAAAAATTACTGTTCCAGACCCTGAGAAGGATGGATGTCAGACAACTGAGGAGGAACCTGTTTGTAGTTGCCGAGCAAGTACAGTCGGACCCCTGTATCAGTGGACCCAAAATCCATGGTTTCAGTTATCCATGGCTAAAAAATTAGGGATACATACCATAGAGTCGTGCTGGAAAATGCCTAGAGAGATGTCCTTTCTTTGCATCTTCTAGGTCCTCCAACATACCTCTATGATATGTTTGTACCAGAACTCCTTTAATTTAATAGGGTTATCCATGGTTTCTAGTACCCATGGTAAGTCTGGGAACCAAACCTCTTAAACTCTACAGCCTGCTATATTGATGAATGAACATAAGCTGCATGTTGGACAACAGGTGGATAGTGTTGGCATCTCACCTGGAATTATCAGAGCGACCCTCCATTGGTCTGCTTGGGCTACTCTACCCATTTGTCTCCTTCTCTTTGTATTGATAGAAGTGGCAATATCCATATTTTATGTGCTTTGTTTTGTTTTGGTCACCTTTAATGCTTCTAAAATTGAAGGTTGGGGAATGAATGCCTAACATAAATAAGTAAGTAAAATTATAACTTCCATTTGCCCCCTATTGTGGTCCTAAGCTGCATTGAGGTTATTTGGACTGGAAGACAAATTTCCACTTGGACCATATCTGTGCCTTTAAATCACTTTAACCCTTCAGCCTGTTATCTTTTGTTGTTTTAAATATCTCCTATTGTTTTAAACTGATTTTATTGGCAGGCTCTGCTGAGAACACATGATCTTGGGAGGGATGTAAATACATATGTTTATATGCAAATAAATAAATAAAATAATGATTGACTTAGGGCTTATCTACACAGGCTAAATACCCTGGCTTGCCCCCCTCTGCCCGTTCCAGAGCCCTGAAGTCCATATCATGCAGAGCTTTTGCCCTAATCTGTCCTCAGTCAGTCCTCACCACCCACAGGGAAGGTATGGCGCTGGAACAGGGGCAAGTCACGGTAGGTCCCAATAAACCATTACAAAACCCAGATCGTGCCCCACAAGTCTGCGGGAACTGATCCGGCAGGCTGCCCCTCACTGCCACCTCCAGCTCCGTGGATCTCCCAGAAGCCAGTTAGGCATCCCTCAGCATGTGACCAAGGTCTGCAGTCACATGCTCTGGGCTCCCTTCCTGGCTTCCACATCAGCAAGGAAAATGACTCTGGCCCATTTTGTGGAGGTAACAGGAGCAGAAAGGACAAGACCCAGAGTCAGGATATGCTGGTGGGGAGCTGGCGTATCCTGGATAGTGTAGATAAGCCCTTGGGCTGCTGACACACTTCAAAAATAATGCTGATAAATAAACTGATGGCCTGACTGACTGACTTACCATTGATTCAGTGGGTCTACTTAATTTGGGATTCAAAATTGGGATTGAACAAATGGACCTCCTTATCATCTAAGATTGGGATGGGCAAGTGAGTTGGGTGGTGAGGAAGATTTTTTTTAATTTTATTTATTTATTTATTTATTTATTATTTTTGCATTTGGAACCTCCCAAGGGCCTCACAGACTTCTGAAATTTCAAAACAACAAAACAACAACAACAACAAAAACAACCCAAGAATAACTGAAAAACAGAAGTGGGATTTGAAAAATGGGTAACATTAGATGTCTGAACAGTACACGGTTGGCTTTCAGCCTGTTTAAAAGGTGAATTGTCTCTCTTGCAAGCTTCCATGGGCCCTTTCATACTACACAGTTGTAGCACTATGATTCTACTTTAACTGTCATGGCTCTATCCTATGGAGTCCTGGGATTTGTAGTTTGGTGTGGCACTAGAGCTCTCTGGCCAAGAATTCAAAATATAGTGGGCCCTTGGTATCTGCTTGGGTTTGGTTCCAAGACCCCTTTGGATACCAAAATCCTTGGATATTCTAGTCCCATTATATACAATGTCATAGTAAAATGATGTCCCTTATATAAAATGCCAAAAACAAGGTTTGCTTCTTGGGATTTTAAAAAAAAATATTTTAAAGCACTGTGTGATGCCAAATCCATGGATACAGAGGGCCGACTATACCATCAGCACTCAGGTTTTGGGGGGTTAGGGGTGCAGGACTACTGCAAAATTGAAAAATCTATGAATGAATGTAGGCCTGTGTATTATATATTTTTTACCTGAGATAATACTTCTCTAGACATATCTAGGTCCTCCAGTGCAAGTCAATGGTCAACTTCTGGTGGAAATTGACTATAGAGTTGCACTGGAGAATGAAGACATGCCTAGAGAAGTGTTCTCTATAGACATGTCTAGGTTCTCCAGGGCATCTCTATGGTCAACTTCCATTGGAAGTTGACCATAGATTCATGCCGGAGAACTTCGTCATGCCTACAGAGAACATGTTTTTTGGTTGTGTATAGGGCAGCAGCAGATAAGAAAACATCATCATCATCATCATCATCTATGAATCATCAAATCCATGAATGCTTAACCTGCAAATGTTCAGGGACACCTGTACCTCATAAAACAACAGATGCCAGCTCCTTTGTTGCAACAGCTTCACTGGCTGCCAGTCTGTTTCCAGGCACAAATCAAAGTGCTGGTTTTGATCTATAAAACCTTGTATGGGTGCCTGAAGAATTTTGATTTGAACAGACCTGATCTTCCAGGACTAATGTGTGGATTGGAATGAAATTGTCCCTCTGATATTGTACTCTGAATATTACGGTTCACTTCTTGGCTCAATTAGTGAATAAACACTCAAATGCCTTCAGAATTGGATAAAGTATATTTAGAAATGTACACATTTAAATCAAACCTGTTTATGAATGTGTTTAATAAGAAAATAGATTTTTTAAAAATACACTTAAATATACAAGTTCCTGTGCTGATTTTGTTGTTTTTAATTAGTGTTAATGACAATGAGCCAGTGTAGACTTTGAATGACCATATGCAAAACTAACTGATCTATCAGTTCAAGATTGAATGGAACAAGCTTATCTGCTGCAAAATTTCACCAATGCCCACTAGCACCATAGTAAATTTCAGGGGGTAAAAGATGGAAATGAGAGGAAGGAACTGAATGATGGTGTCACAGTGGTTAAATGGTGATACTGCAGCCACAATGTTGTGAGTTTGATCCTACAGGGCTCTAGGTTGACTCAGCCTTCCATCCTTCTGTAGGTTGGTAAACTGAGTACCCAGCTTGCTGGGGATAATTAGCTAACACCTGGTATTTCTTGGTAGTGTCCTATCCATGTACTAATCGGGTTGATTTTCCTTAGCTTCCAAGATCAGACAGGATCTGGTACCTTCAGGGAATTTGGGCCTTATAGACATAAATGCAAGATTGTAAGATATGATTTATTGGTGATAAATGATACATTGTATTATGTAGTCTACGAGGAGGTTCGTGCTTCTTTCTTTCTTTCTTTCTTTCTTTCTTTCTTTCTTTCTTTCTTTCTTAGATTATGTATTTGCACCACTCTGTCCTCCTACAAAGTGTCCCAATTTGACAAGGAAACATTCCAATTAATCCTCTGTCATTCCAGTTTTTCAGCTGCTTTTAAATGTTCCAGTTTCTCTCTCTTAGTTCCATTCCCCCCTTTGACCTCAGTTTATGTCAATTACTGCAAACTGAGTTTAAAGTGGAAAGGTTTGCAGTCACTTAATTAAGCAGGGGGGAGTGGAGGCAGAATGTTGCCCTTCCCAGTAGACTCAGGCAAAAGCAAACTGCTACAGGCTCTCTTACCTTGTGTCATCTTCCTCATTAATAACTTTTGCAGTCTTGATCACACTCTGATGTTGTTTGGCCACACATATCCCAGCTTTCATCTTTTAAATGTTGAAGGGAATAAATATAAATTAACCTTTTCTGTGCCACTGGACAGCTGTTGAAGTTTGTCCATGATGCTGACAATGACAAACTGACCTTCTCTGAAGGTTTATAAACAGAGGCTGGATGGTCATCTGTCAGGAGTGCTTTGATGGTGTGTTTCTACATGGCAGGGGGTTGGACCTCATGGTCCTTGTGCTCTCTTCCAACTCTATGATTCTGTGATTCTAAGGCCACAAAAACCCATCTGCCTGGAGGGAAAGGCCACACTCAGGCAGGGCAATCCTAACATTTATTCCAGGCCAGGGGCAGTTATTGGAATCATAAAATCACAGAGTTGGAAGAGACTACAAGGGCCATCCAGTCCAACCTCCTGCCATGCAGGAATACACAATCAATCATTCCCAACAGATTGCCATCCAGCCTCTGTTTAAAAACCTCCAAAGAAGGAAACTCCACCACACTCCAAGGCAGCTCATTCCACTGCTGAACAGCTCTTACTGTCAGGAAATTCTTCCTAATGTTTAGGTGGAATCTCTTTTCCTGTAGTTTGAACCCATTGCTCCATGTTCTAGTCTCTGGAGCAGCAGAAAACAAGCTTGCTCCATCCTCAGTATGACATGTCTTCAAATATTTAAACATGGCTGTCATGTCCCTTCTCAACCTTCTCTTCTCCAGGTTAAATATACCCAGCTCCCTAAGCTGTTCCTCATAGGACATGGCTTCCAGATCTCCCACCATCCTGGTCACCCTCCTCTGGACACGTTCCAGCTTCTCAATATCCTTCTTGAATTGTGGTGCCCAGAACTGGACACAGTATTCCAGGTGAAGTCTGACAAAAGCAAAAAAGAGTGGCACTATTACTTCCCTTGAACTAGACACTACTGTATACTCCTATTAATGCAGCCTAGAACTGCATTGGCTTTTTTAGCTGCTGCATCACACTGCTGACTCATGTTCAGCTTGTGGTCCACTAAGACTCCTAGATCCCTTTCACATGTACTGCCATCAAGGTGTCACCCATCCTATGTCTGTGCATTTCATTTTTACTGCCCAGCCTGGAGAAAAGACGGTTAAGAGGCGATATGATAGCCCTGTTTAAGTATTTGAAGGGGTGTCACGTTGAGGATGGAGCAAGCTTGTTTTCTGCTGCTCCAGAGACTAGAACACGGAGCAATGGATGCAAGCTCCAGGAACAGAGATTCCACCTCAACAGTAGGAGGAACTTTTTGACAGTAAGAGCTGTTCGGCAGTGGAACGCACTCCCTCGGAGCGTGGTGGGGTCTCCTTCCTTGGAGGTCTTTAAACAGAGGCTGGATGGCCATCTGTCGGGGATGCTTTGATCGTGATTTCCTGCATGGCAGGGGGTTGGACTGGATGGCCCTCGTGGTCTCTTCCAACTCTGCAATTCTATGATTCTATGAAATGTAGTATCCTACATTTGTCCTTCTTGAAATTCATTTTGTTAGTATTGACCCAGTTTTCTAGTCTGTCAATGTCATTTTGGATTCTGTTCCTGTCCTCTGGGGCATTAGCTACCCTTCCTAATTTGGTGTCATCTGCAAATTTTATAAGCATACCCTCTATTCCCTCAACCAAGTCATTGATAAAGATGTTGCATAGCACTGGGCCCAGGACAGAACCCTGTGTCATCCTGCTAGTCACTTTTCTCCAGGATGAAGAGGAGCCATTGATGGTTGGTGGATCTGCCATCACAGAAATTGATTTCACTGCCACTCCTACATTAGCTACTCTGAATTGTACAGGATTTGTGCTGATGCTGAACCTCTGAAGGGATAGGGTCTGCCACCAGGGCAGCTTTAAGAAGAGCAGCAGTAAAATCAAGAGTGGATTCTCCATCTCTTCTGAAATAGCAATAGCAATAGCACTGATATTTATATACTGCTTATCAGGGCCAAAACGCTCCCTAAGCAGTTTTACAATGTGTTAGCTAATTGCCCCCAACAAGCTGGATACTCCTTTAACCAACCTATGGAAGGATGGAAGGCTGAGTCAACCCTGGGCCCTTTGGGATCAAACACATAATGCTGTGGCTTGCAGTACTGGCATTTAAGCACTGCACCACGAGGGCTCCATCAGATCCACTAGCCATCCCATACCCAAAAGCCCCTATGTTAAAACCTCTGATACCCCTCAAACCCTGCTGGGATCTTGCTGGTAAAGAAGGGGAAGTATTTCCATTCCCCTTTTGGGGGGCACATTGAACTCACATCCCCTCATTCCTTGTGAAATTTAGGAATTTGGACCAGGTCAGGAAAATGCTTCTGAGTGAATGATGTTGTTGGTTTATGCAGTTATTGTCTCTGGTTCATGTCACAGTTTGATTCTGTTCATTGTTATTTTACTGATCACATTAAATGGTGGCTGGAAACCACAATCACAGTTGCCAGTAACTAAGGAGATTTTCACACGGGGCCAAAATGTCCCGTTACTGCCCCGCTACCTCCTCTCCCATTCCTGCCACGGAATAACATAAATCTTTCACACACTCACCTTAATTCCACAGCAGGAACGGGCTCCCCCTCCCCTTGCTGGCTGGCCATAAATGCAGCCATCGTAAGGCTGCTTTTACGACCAGCCATCTGAAACGTTATCATGTTATCACGTTATCACGTGATAACGCCGGACAGTAAATTTAAAAAATAAAACTCCCCCAAACATAAAATCAGTTCACCAAGCATAAAAGCACTCTTTAAATCACATAATCAAAACAGGGAGGGTAAAATAAAGGGTGCCACTTACCTCGATGTCCAGATCGTACCAGGAAGTGCTCGGAACGGACCTCCCCTCCACGGCTGTCATTTTGGAACAGGAACGGGGCTCCTGTTCGCACACCTGTCATTCCGTGATAGTGACGGAACGGGAGGTCTATTCACAATGAAAAATCGTGATTACATTGTTCTGGAACAGTCACGGGAGTAGGACAGATGAAGGACAGAACGGGGTCAACATCGTCCGAAAGGGAAAACCTTTCCCGACCCTGTTCTGTTCCTGCCACGGGATATATAGCCCGTGTGAAAATCTCCTTAGAGTTATGCATTTGGGACTGGTTTGTATTCATGATTCCTACATATTCAATAGTGTAAAGAATAGGTAGGGATCATAAAAGTCCCCAATCCTGACTTACCAGGCAGTAGCTGCTGTGGGCAACTAGGGACTCTACTTCTGTCAACTGGGATGCAGCAGACTGATAGTTCCATGCCCCCTCTCACAAGCAATCTCCAGTGCAAGGAGAAATTGAAACAGGGATTCTGCTTCTCATTGTCATATCAATGATTGTTCATGGGAGGGGGATGGAAACATCAGCCTGATGCATTCCAGTTTACAGGAGAACAGACTCCTGTTGCTTGCAAAAGCAGCTGCCTGAGGGTTCTTTAGATGACAAAAAATCCACAAAGAATGTGGGCAGAACACCTTTTGTTCAGATGAGCTCCTGCTGAGATTCACCATATTGGGAAGGAGCAGGGGGGATGAAAACTCCAAGTAGTTCACGATAACATCATTCACTGTTTCTCACAATCTTTTTTTAAAAGTATGTGAAAATGTGCATAGCTGCACATCTGAACAACCAGTTCAGATAGGGGCACATCAAAGAACTCAAACGTTATTGGTTGGACCTTGGCAGGGTCAAGCTTGCAAAGGACGAAGTGGCTGGAGCCACCATTATTTTCCCCTTCCCCGGGTGAACAATCATGTGCACAATTGTTCAAGTGGCAAAGCAAACTATATATATATATATATATATATATATATATATATATATATTTTTAAAGAGAAAAATCACTTGTCCACACCTGTCATTTAAGTTCAAAAAAAGGGAGGGAATGGAGGGAGGTTTCCAGCAGGCAATTCATTCATGGCCACCATCTTTTCTTACATTACTACATGCAGTTGCCTGTAGTGTTACAAAGCTTTAAGTGTTGCAGGACATAATGAAGAATTCTGATAATATCATGGCCCTACTGTTTGAGCTGAACTATTGACAAATTTGCTTCTGTCAAAGTTTGGAGAAGTTTCTTCTTTTGGAATACAGCCCCCCACCCCCAGCCAGAACACCAACTGACTATGCTGGCTGTTGTGCTCTGAGAGCTGTAGTTCTGAGAAATGCCCCCCCCCCGCAAACTGGGGTTTGGGGATCTGTACAAATGGATGTTCTTATGATTTAAAGTTTTTGAATTCAAATTAATGCTCATCTTGTTTCAAGCCTAGACAACCTAAGGACTACTATCTCTTGGGCTTGGACACTTTAGCCTGGGCACGTTTGCGTATTCAAAGTATCAGAGGAGAGGGGTATATACTCTTTAATTTGAAAAAAAAAAAGACTCACAGTAGCTTATGTACCACTAAATTTTCTGCTCCCCCCTCCAACCAGGGTATTCTACAAAGGTAGAAGGAGATTTTAGGAGGCATCGCTAATTTTAAGCCAGGGGCAGAAGATGGATTCCTTTAGGAATAATCTGCTACAGATCATGGAGCAGCAATGGCCTGGATTGAAACCAGCAGTGGTTGATGCCAGGTCCAAGAGGAGGCAAATCTATCCTCTTTTTGCTACAGCATCAGAAAGTTACTTTTTGGGCTATGCCTTGCAGAATCCCCTAGTCAGAATGTGTGTCTGGGAGTTGTAGTCAGCAGTGGTTTGTGTCAATCTGCTCCAGATTTTACTGTAAACTTTAAAGAAGCTATCCGAGGGGCTAAGCCTATTTTTGAGATGGGGTTCAGCAACTTTAAAGTCTGGGCTGAGAGCCAGAGTGGATTTACCATCCCACTGATATGGAAGTCACTAGCCATCACTGGTTGTAGCCCCAAAATAGACCATAGAATAGAATCATAGAATCATAGAGTTGGAAGAGGACCCCATAGGCTAGTGATTCCAACCCCTGCTCAACACAAGAACTCCAGCTAGAGCATCCTCACCAGGTAGCTGTCCAGTTCCTTTTTGAAGATGTCCAGAGAAAGAGATCCCAACAACTCTTGAGGCAATTGGTTCCATTCCCAAACCTCTCTTACCATCAAGATGCTCCTTCTAATGTTCAATCCAAATCTACCCTCCTGCAATTTAAAAACATTAGACCTAGTTCTACCTTTGGGGGCGGCAGAGAACAAATCTGAACCCTTCTCTCTGTGACATCCCTTTATTTAAAGAGTGCAATCATGTCACCCCTGTCTTCTCTTCACCAGGCTGAACATGCCCAGCCCTCTCAACCTTTCATCATAACTTTTCCAAACTCTGCCTTTTGTCATACTTTCTTTTCCTCCCTCTCCCTCACTCTTTCCATTAACTCTGCCATTCCAGTACTCTCTTTTTTTGTAACATCATCTCACACACCCGAGCTGACCAATTTTAAACATTCTTTTTTGGTTGTGTGATATTGTTGATAATTTTAAAATGCCCCCCCCCCCATGGATTCCACCTTCCCCCAGCTTGCAGATGTCTGGCTGAAAAGGTGGAATAAAATTATTTCAACAGAATTCAACAGTCCAGGCCATGATTATTTCAACAAGATTCATGGCTGGCACTGCACATATTTCACATTAAAAGAAAATATTTATAGTGGGCCTTTGGTATTTGCTAGGATTTGGTTCCAGGACCCCCATAGATACAAAATCTGTGGATGCTCAAGTCCCATTATATACAATAGTATAGTAAAATGGTGTGCCTTATATCAAATGGCAAACAGCCATGGTTTGCCTTTTGGATCCCCCCCACCCTGCTGAATATTTTTGAGCTGTGGTTGGTTGAATATGTGGATGCACAACTGGTGGATATGGAGAGTTGCCAGTGGGTCCTCTTGATCCTTGGGCTCCAGATCCACAATTTCAAGCGACCGCAGATTGTCATGCCCTATACTTAAAATGACAGTGACATGAATGCAGATGTGCTGAAGCATCTGCATGTATGTCTCCACCATTTAATAATATAGGATGTGATCATCCACATTTTTTATCATCCATCGGGGTCCCAGAACCAAGCTCCCATGGATACAGAGGGTCCACTGTATATACATAATGTTTTACCCAAATGTTTATTATTGAAAGTCTCAAATCCTGAAGAATGTGGGGAAGGGAGGAGGAAGGAGGAAGAACCTATGCTTTTCATTTGTTTTTGCAAGTGTTTGTGCTTTTAAATTGTTTTTAATTGTTGACAGCTTACTTTTTAACTTTTGCATATTGTGAATTTTTTTCTAAGTTTGTTTTGAATTGTCATAAACCACATTGAGTCCTAAACTGGGAAGAAGGCAGGATATAAATAATAATGGCTGAGACTCGATATCTCAGTGTATGTTTCATAACTTTATCAATCTGCAGTTACATTTCAGAAATGCAACAAAATCCTATTACTGAATTGAGAAGATGTGCATCCAGGCATGGGGAAGAGTGTTCCAAAATGCACATCAAGCACTTCTGATGTGCATCAGACATTTCTGATGTGCAATTAACACTTCTGAGGTAGATTGGATGCTACTGTTGTGCTCTGGCACTTCCCAGCCAGTGTCTAGAGGCACATCAGGGATCATTTTCATGTGAATCAGTGCCCATTGCATATTGGGCCATGGGCATCAGCCATTCCATTGGCTAAAATTGTGCTATGGATGTCTGTTGTAATGTTGTGAAACTATTCAATTCACTTTTGTACCAACATAAGGCCATGTACAAAGGAATAAGCCCCAAGAAGAATGCCAGCCAATGATGATGGTGACGATGATGACGAGACGATGATGCCAGGTTTACTGTGTGAAATTTTACAGTGAGAGGATCAGTCCAGGCCAAGTCCAACAAGAGATGTCCTATATGTTGTCTGATAGTTTTTCCATGTGCTAAGTCTCCCAAATTATTTCCCACCAGTTATCATCTATTGACCTCTGGACAAGCTGGAACGTGTCCAGAGGAGGGCGACCAAAATGATGGGAGGTCTGGAAGCCATGCTCTATGAGAAGTGGCTTAGGGAGCTGGGTATGTTTAGCCTGGGGAAGAGAAGGTCGTGAGGTGACATGATAGCCACGTTTAAATATTTGAAGGGATGTCATACTGAGGATGGAGCAAGCTTGTTTTCTGCTGCTCCAGAGACAAGGACATGGAGCAATGCGCTCAAACTACAGAAAAAGCGTTTCCACCTAAAAATTAGGAAGAACTTCCTGAGAGTAAGAGCTGTTTGGGAGAATACAATGCCTTGGAGTGTGCTGGAGTCTCCTTCTTTGGAGGTTTTTAAAAAGTGGCTGGATGGCCATCTGTTGGGAATGATTTGATTGTGTATTCCTGCATGGCAGTGGGCTGGACTAGATGGCCCCTGTGGTGTCTTCCAACTGTATGATTCTATGACTCATCCCTGGTTTCCCAGCATTTGGCTATATCAGTTCCAGCTGCTGTGATGAAGAAAGCCACTACATTTCTATATTCTCAGGTGTTTATTTTCCTTAGAATATCTAGAAAGTAGTTAGGAGACCCAGTCAAAAATTTCTATTTTTCTCAGTAATCGCTGAGATTAAGTCTAAAACATTGTGCAAGAATGGGTTTATTTATTTATTTATTTTATTGAAAAAAATGATTTCCATGTATTGAATATACAAATACAAGAGCACAACTCATGAGACCGCCTCCACACCCTGATGGACTCTGGAAAAGCACTTGGCAGTTGGACACTCACATTCATTGACAAAGGACTTTATCAGATGCGGCAGATGCGATGTCTTAAGGACACCTAATGATCACGAAAGGGTGCACATAGCAGACAATGTTGTCCTTTTGCAATCATGTGTAGGGAATAAGGTGTCTTTTTTATTGACAGCCCAAACTGTCAATAGATCTCCCCTGGCGCTTTGTTGCCGGCATTGTCAGTGTTTGAATCCTCGTGCCATTGTGCTCATGTAAATGCAGCATCAATGAGCAAACATTGTGATTGCGACAGCCAGATAGGGGATGCTCTTTTTATGAACCCCCCCCCCGTGTACTTGGGACTTTTAAAGTGTGTTTTTGTGCTTGTGTTAATTTTTTATGTCTTCGGATTTCCCCCCCCCCCAAAATTTGCCATGCTAGTGTCTTCATGCGAGAACCCAGAAGTAAACGAGCTCTGTTTGTGCTCTGTTACAACCAGGGAAGCCTCACTGCTGCTGGCAAAGGTAGGTCTGGTAGGGGGGGTTCTTCTGCTGGCATAAAAACGCAACAAAATATGCTGGCAAAAGAACTTTACGGAGGGTGGTCTGATAAAGTCCAAAGACTCGTTCTGGCTTGAAGTCTTGCTATGGGGGAGCATAAAAACAAATGCGCTATTGCAAGGAATGAATTGATAGACATTACGTGCTGATTTTACCCCCATGGTTTTGTAAGATAATGTATTTTATTCTTCAATTTGTATTGTTGACAGCAATCAAATAATTAAAACAAGAGAGAAAGAGAGGTTCTATATTCAGAGCAGGCTCCATTGAGGAAAAAGCAGTGACTTTCCACACTTTGCCTACAGAGGGCATCCCTGCTCATTCATAGGGAGGCTCAGCAAATACAGCTGCTGAAAGCAAACCAGACTGCCTCTTTCTCTCTCCCTCTCTCTCCCCCCCTCCAACCTCACTCTCCCTCTCTCTTCTTTCTCACACACAGCAGAATCTTTCCCTGATCCAGTCAGTTTCTCTCCGCTCTCCACATTTTCCTCCCCAGCCCTCTCCACTTCTCCGGATCAATGGACCTTACACATCTCTAACTCTTTCCTCTCACATACTGCTGGTGGACAGCGCCAGTAACAAGTGAGAGCTTCGCATCCTTTTTTAAAAAAAAATACGGGGGAGGGAAAAAAAACTTTCACCCACCTTTTTCCTGCAAGGAACATCTGTCAAGCCAGAAAGGGAGAAGAAAATAAGAATAATAACCATAGCGTAGCCGTTTCCGGTTGGATTGCCAGGGTACATTTTTTAAAAAAATCTATTTTGTACAGCAGGAGCAGAAGAGATGGAAGGAACCCTATTCTTTTGACGCACCCTGCCTTGCCTTTTGACTGGATCTTTCTCCACTCCACCCCATGGATGCTTTCCCAATAGAGGGACCTCCTGTCGCCTTACCACTTCTTTTGCCTTGAGTTAGTTTTCTGACATTTCCTGGCTTGGAGACTGAATGCAACTTTTTCCTTTTAAAAAAATAACAGCAGGGGGGGAAAAAGCCCCAGAAACCCTCAAACCGTCCCACCTTGTCATTGGGGAAGAACTGGGGGAACACTCCCCATCCCTGGCAAAAGGGAGGAGATCAAAGTGGCTGTGTGTAAAGAGTGGGATTGTTGCCTGTGCTCCAGACTCAAATCTCTGTAGGTGTGTTTTGAAATATGGAGAATAGTCTTGGATGTGTTTGGGTACCAAAGCTGGCTTTTCTACTGTTTGGAATCTCTCTCCTCACTCTGGATCTTGAAGTCATGGGTAAGTCATATGTCAATTTATTTATTTTTTTCTGCTTTTCCTCCCCCACCCCACCCCTTCTGGATTTTATGGATTGTGTATGAGCATTCTGAGATGTGCTCCAGGTTGCTAATTTTTCCACCCTTCTTTCTGCTTGCTGGATGCTCTGCTTTCTGTTGCGTGAAGAGCCAGCTGAGTTGGTGAGAGCTTTGCCAGAGACTTGCTTGGGAACTCTAGCAAGAGGCTTCTTTTCTTGCTTTGTAAAGGAGAATTTGCCGAAGAGGCCTCTAGTCGAGAGGGAAATGTAGTAGAAGGTGAAGATGGTATGATAGTCTTCTCTGCTTGGCGATGTTTCTCCTTGTAGCTTTGGAGCTCTGTAGCTTGAGAGTATTGGCTTTTTGTTTGGCCTCTGGGCTCCTGAGGTGGAATATCAGAGAATAGGTGGATATGTGGTTTGCAAAATGGAAACATTCCATGCAGATGGTTTCCAAACTCTGTTTGATTGATATTCTTGGGGGCACGCCTCTCTTTGCACTTGGCAGACACATTTTCTAATTAAAAATTGCAAAGCCCCTTGTGTGTTGAACTGGGATAGGAAAAAGAGATGGAAGGACACTGATACAGTCTTGTTGGGTGTTCTTCTCCCCCCCCCGCTTTTTTTTTTTTTAAAGGAGACCAAGAATGACTGAGAATGATAGCACTGGAGGAAATAAACCCCCAGATGAAATGGGAGGTTTTTCAGGAAGTGTGAGAGAAAGTCATGATGCCATTTGCAGGGGATCAGGCTTGGAGAGGGGTGTGTGGTGTGAGGTTAGCAAGGATGAGCGATCAGCAATCCTTCATGTTGGTTTGGATGATCAACAGTCACATTTCATGAACAGGCAATCTTAGGATGAGTCTACCCAGTCCTACAGACAACAACCCTATCTGCCAGTGTCATATAAGCTATTGATGAACAATGCACACTCATTCCCCCCCCCCTCCTATCTCCCTTCTCTCCAGCCCATACACTCACATGCCTAATAGAGACAGGCAGTGCAAAAAATAAATTACAGCATTTAAAATCTATGCACAATTGTTCTTTAAAAAAAAAAGTTTCCCTGAATCTAGCATTGTGCAGTTGCATATAAATACCTATATGTAATCAAAGCATCCTCGAGGAGCCCAGAATTATCATGGTTGTTAGCTGATTGCCTAAGACTAACAGGTGAACTGGAAGATGATGCTCATTTTAAAAATGACAACGGGGTTTCCCCCCTTTCGGTTTCTGTGTTATGCGCACAACGTGGGATGGAGGCAGCTGGAAATGACTAGGTCCCTCTTTTTCTCTGTCTTGGATTTCCAGCTTAATGGATGGTGAATAGAGGCATGTCTGTGGTTCTCCACCTTGAAAAATGATTGACTTGCAAGCTTCTTTTCCGATGGAAGGCAAGACGGGTGTGTGTCTGTCCATGAACATGAAAGGCATGGTTTTATGCATATCCATGAGGAGCACAAGGTGTAACATGCAATAGTGCTTGGCGATGAACAGGGAAGTCATTACAGGTTGTCAGACCCTCTAGCTGTGGATGTCACTGGTATATTTTGCTCTGTGCTGCCTCTGTTTAATTTGGGCTTTATGGTTTGGCTTCCTGCTGCTGATTACAAAGCTTTTATCTGCTTGCCTCGGCAGTACTTCACTTTTTTTGTGTACGGTTTGCCTTAAGATTTTACATGGCTGGGGAATTATTATTTTTTTGCCTGTCAGAACCAGGCAAAGTTTCCCTTTCCCTGCATTTCACCTGTAGGCATTTTTAAAACATATTATTTGCAAAGGATGGTTGTTTTCTCTTCTGCTTCTGGGGCCATTTCCAGGGCTTGCCTTTGGCCTAAGCCCATTCTTTGGCTGAATGTCTTCTCCCCCCCCTCTCTTTCAGTAGCTATTTTCTCTCTTCAGCATCTTAGCAGGGGACTGATCGGGAAGAAAGCAGGATTTCGCTCCATGAAAGGGCCAGTAGGAGGTGCCCTTAATAAGGCCAAGTAGCCAGTTTGACGCTTGGCAAAATTCCCATTCAGCAGGGCATTTAAAGACTTTGTTGATGGGTAACAAAGGGCTTATAGAGCTGCAGCACAATGTAGCTTTGTCCTTTGTCCGCCTCCTCTTTTTTTCCTTTTGGCTAACATGCAACACTGCTTTGGAGATGTACGCTTTTTTCTTCCTTTCTTTATAAACTTTCTTTATAGAAGCAAGCATATTACTCCATGAACATAAATGTTATTTTGTCCCTCGGCAAAGTCTTTTCTTCATTTCCATTTTCTATTGTTCCAAGGTGCCAGAATGTTAACTCAGTACGAAATACAACCTGATCCCCCAAACCAGTCACAAATTACTTTGACTTAATGTGTACATGTTGTGAGTGTGCACTTGTGTGTGCAAGAGAGGCGTGTGCATGATCCTGACCATGAAAGAGTGTGTTCTGTTCCACAGTTTAGAAAAGCAGAGAATAAAGAAATGATCTTTTAAAGAAATCTGGTCCAAGCCTCTATGGATGGCACTTAATCCTGCCATGTAATCATGTGCACAGTACAATAGAGTTGGTGGTGCAGGACTTAAAGGGAAGCAATTGTGGAAGTCTTTTTTGTCTGAAGTGGAAGAAAAATGGCCACCCCATCCTTTTTACCCTCTCTTTTCCTTCTGCTCTCCCCCAGGGTGGTGTGAGGTCAAGGAGTGGGATGGAATCTGCTTGTCAGAACCTCCCAACATCTGGGTAAGATAGTAATCATACTTTTGGCAAGTGGTGCAGTATAAATCAACTGTGACCTGTCATTGCATCCATTTCACATGCAGCAGAATTTCCTTCTGTGCTCTGGAGTGCTGGAGCTGCCACATGTGTTATATGACTTGGTGAGGCTTGGTACATTTAGTTATATTGGCTGAGAAGCTTTGGCTCTGTGGTGGGTAGACATATGAACAGTTTTCTCACCATGCCTTGGTGAGCATGACTTGGTGTTACCAAGGGCTATGTCTACTCTGACTTGGAGCTGGACTTATCTTAAAATGGGGTGATTAACGTTGGGCCCAGGAGAAGAAAAGGAGGTGATTATCTTTGTAATCGCAGACTTCAATCTGTGAAATGGAAAAGTTGAGTTAAAGCTAGAAAATATGAATTTTCTACACTCTTTGTACCTTGTACTTTGTACACTAGAGCAGCTTAACAGAAGCTTGTTTCAAGATTCATCTGGAATATGTGTATTGGCACATATCCAAAGATCCTGCATGAATAACATACTTGCAAGATTTGTGGCTTTATTATCACATTCCGTGGCTAGTAGCACTGAAATGAAACCCATCAGATGGGGAGGGTAGAACAGTTCATCTCTTGTTTTAGTTTTACAAAGTTGCTTATCATTATGCTCTGATCTGTAGTTTATTTATTAGTATTTAGTCTTCTCTGTCTTCCTGATAGAGCACTCACTGAGTGTATAGGAGGAGTTTAATGCTCAAATCCTTACTTTCACAACCTGTGTTTTGTACTGAGATGGTGATTCATGAAGAGTTTATTTTATAGAACCATCAAGAAAGGTATCCTTCTCAAACGAGACATTCCAGTTCTCCGATGTAACAAAACTTTCACTGGAAAATCAGTGGGAATTTTAACTAAGCAAGGCGTCTGACTGAAGAAGATCTGTAGCTCATGGTGTGGATGTACCAACAACTGCTAGTTAATTCACACAAGTGTTTCTATCACTCGATATCTCATCACCTGGCAGCTTAGCACTCAATGGCTTACAGCTGTATGTGGGAACTGCTACTGTTAAGAGGCACTGGGGTCTGAGATGATTCCAGGTCTGACACGTCCTCTGTGTTGTGTTGCCTGATCACTGATGTCTATTTGACAAATTATCACTTTCATGTGAGTAGTGTCAAGGGATGAACATGCTTATGTGAACCCAGCTTCAGGTCAGTGCAGGAGATTGCAAAAGAGAATCTGTATAGAGAACAACCAGATCATTTTGGGTTCCGTAATATATATTTAGCCCAATAGGAGGCTCATTAGCTTTTCTGAAATGATCAGATGCTCATTGAAGTTAGCCTAATGAGGAAGATGATCAAATCCCAACCCTGTTTCACGATAATACTCTAGAGTTTTCATCAAATTCTAATTTTGGTAGTTGTCTGCATGATCTAATGGAAGTTTGTAAACAGACTTTTCTCCTCAATGCTTCTTCATTTCATTGTGCCGGATGAAAAGTCATCGTTAATGATGCCAATGAAACTTTTTAATAACCATTCATTCATCTGTTTTTAAAGATTGGTATGTTATTATCTCTGCACAGCTTGCCCTAGTCTTTAATCACACACTAGCTCTGAACAACTTTTTTTCTGGGTTATCAGTGCCTCTCCCTTCTCAGCTCCCTTGTCATTGCATCAGTGTTGGGCATCTTCTTTCCAGTAGCTGGCCACCCCAGGCCAAACTTTTCAGGCATCATAAACACTTGGGCCTACGTAAATCCAATTGTTAGTTCCAACTAGAGCACACCTATTGGAAGAATGGGGATTAAGTGTCTGTTGACTTCCCATTCAGCAGCTAATTCAAGGGGTCTACTCTAGTTGGGGCAAGCAATTGGATTCAGGCCTTATGTTTAACTGCTTCCAGACTGTATTGAATAATGGTGTTGTTGAACTTCAGTATTCTATCTGGCTTTTCTTCGCAAATGAAGATTCAGGAAGGACTCATCCCGCGCTTTCTTCAAGCGAGCTGATGACTAAAAAGGCCAATCCAAGATAAACAGGCCCGGTTGCAGAAAGCACAGCAGAAAGTCTCCTTGGGTGATGTTTCCAGGTTGTGATTCTTTTTGCATTGTTGTTTCTCTTCAAGACTTGTTTGGCGTGAGTTCTCAAATAAGGCTGCAGCATTGTGGATAGTGCGTCTCCATGCCTCCCAGAGTGAGGCCAGGGTGGGCCATTGTTGGTGATCAATTTGGCCGATTAACCTAGTCCAAAAACCCCCAAATACCTGTACATAACCTAACATTCTTGGGCACAGTAGGAATCAAATTCAGTTTCCCCAGGAATTTCTTATATGGCTTGGAAGAGCTACCCCCTGCCCCATCCTGGTGTCCTCTAAGGTCCATGGTTTCTGGGGAAGATATGTGCTGTAGTTCAACACATATGTAGGGCACCAGTTGGGAGAAGGCTGACTTGACATGCAAAAGGCAGTTCTGCACAGGTTCTGCACATGACCAAACTGTGGTTTTAATGAAGTCTGTTCTTTGTTCAACTCTTCAACTTGAAGTACATCTTAGACGGAGATATGCTTGGGGTGAGTTTTGATGTTCCCAGAAATGGTATACAAACCATATCTTGGGACTACAAATCTCAGAATTCCAAAATCTGGAGCAAAGCCCCCAAAAGCTTCAAGCTTTGGAAGCAAAAATGTCAGTGCTTCATCATTATCTTCTTTATTTGAAACTTTGGAGCAGCACTTGGAGTTCTATTGTCCTTCCTCACTCAGGAGTCCTATTGGCCTCCCAAGCCACATTTTTCCACTTTGCCCTCCCACCATACCAACTGCCTTTGCTCTGACCTTTGAGGGAGAGTACGACAGTCAGCATTTGCTGGACTTAATCTCCCACTATCATTCCCTTTTCCTTATGTTTCATGTCTTTTTAGACTGTAAGCCTGAGGGCAGGGAATTGTCAAATTAATAATTTGTAAGCCACTTTGGTAGCCTTTTTTTGGCTGAAGGGTGGGGTATAAAAGTTCTAAGCAAACAAATAAATTTTCCAACCCATGCCACTTTATATACTGATGAGGTAATTATCCAGCAAAGCAGCCCCAAATGCCAGCAGGATAAACAAGGGCTGGGAAAGCAGCCAAGCCCCAGTGATTGTTAATTAGGGAGAGCCAGATAAAGTTCAGAACAAGCAAAGTTCCATTTCTTGGAGAAGCAGCAATACAGGCAAGAGGCCACACAGAGAAGAGTCCAGAGTCCAGTCCAAAGGTCAAGGCTTACAGAAGGCAATGTTGTCCAGAAGTCGGTCCATGGGTCAGTGGGATCAGGCAACAGGGTGCTCAGGAACAGTCCAAGGTCAAGGCACGAGTCAAGGCAGCAAGGATTCAGGCACCGAAGTCAGCAGGAAGCTTTCTCCAGGGAGATTAGTTGATCTCTGACAAAGCCTCCACTGCCTCTCCCAGCCTATATAAAGCAATTAAGGCTTTGCCAGGTGTTTCTTAATGAGCAAGTTCTTCTCATAAATTCTCAGAAACCTGTTTTGAGCCTCCTTTTGAGCTCGCTGCTGGGTATACGATGGTGGAGGTAAGTCCCTTTCCTCTTCTTCATCCTTATCTGAGTGGGCAGGGCTCTCTGCTGGAACTGATGCCAACCCACTTGGACCAGCCTCTTCTTCTCCTTGAGCCTCCAGGTTGTCAGGGTTCCCTGCAGGCACAGGTGTAGATAAACCTGTGCCAGGGTCCCCAGGGCTGTTCCCTGCCATGTCCTCCTCCTTCTCCGACTCTACAGCCTCATCAGGCTCACAGGGCATTACAGTAATAACATAGGTTCTTAGGTATAAAAGTTGATTATATTCAACAAGACAAGATTGCCAGTTACATGAAAGGCTTTCTAAAATATAACCATGAGAAGTGTGAGAAAGGAGAAAAAAGGTACCAACACCTCAAAACCTCCCTACTTCATCCCTGATCCAGGCCAGCTCTTCACATTTGCTATGTGAGTTGGAAGAGAAACTTCTGTGGGAATGAGATGTAGATTTTCTTCCAATGCAAATAACACGTGGGTTGGAGGGATCATGATCTAGATTGCAACTGGAGCAGGAAGCCAATCGGGATCTTCAGGGGAAGGCTTTCTCTTGGTCACACCACCATCACAGACTCACTTGGCGTTGACATGAGAGCCTTCTCAGTGCCTGCTCCCATCCTCTGGGGAGATTATCAGATGGTAGAAATATCCCAGGACAGGGATGGCAGGAGATCGCTAAAAGGCTTACCTTTTAGACATCATCGTCCTTATCCTGGGATGCTCCCGTTCTGCTCCTGTTCCTCCCCTGCTTCCTCTTATTCATGGAAAAATCCGTGAATAAGGAGATTATCAGACAGGCCCTTAGGGTCTGTTTCTGTCCTGCTACCCCCCACTCCCATTCCTGCCACAGAATATAGAAAACAGTATCACACACCTACCTTCATTCCGTGACAGGAATGGGCTCCCCCTCCCTTCACTGCTTGGTTGTAAATGCAGCCACTGTAAGGCTGCTTTTATACCAGCAATTGAAATCCCAGCCATTTTCGCGAGAGAATGGCCGGGCGGCAAATTCAAAATTAACCCCCCCAGCTGTCAAAAAAGTAAATGAAGCACATAAAAACTTTTTAAAAAATAAAAGCTACCTGGGAGGAGAATATTTTTTTACTTACCATGTTGTCCCGATCGCACCCAGAAGTGTCCGGCATGGACCTCCCAGTGATGTCACGTTCAGTAGTCATCCCGGGAGCAGAACAGGGTTCCTGTTCACTTGCCCATTGTTTCCATTATAATAGTGGAATGGGCCTCTTCTTCATGGATTTTTCCATGAATAAGAGGAAGCGGGGGAGGAACAGGAGCAGAACGGGAGCATCCCAGGACAGGGACGACATCATCTAAAAGATAAGCCTTTTAGCAATCTCCTGTTGCCCTTGTCCTGGGATGTTTTTACCATATGATAATCTCCTAAGAGGCCTGTTCTGTTATTATAATGGAATGATAGGCAAGTGAATAGGAGCCCTGTTATGCTCCCAGGATGACAACTGGACATGACATCACCAGGAGTTCCCTGCCAGACACTTCCAGGTGTGACTGGGACAACAAGGTAAGTAAAAAAAAAAAAAAAAAATTCCACTCCCCAGGGAGCTTTTTTAAAAAAAATTAAATGTGTCAGCTGGGGGGGGGGGACATCTTTTCAAATTTTCTGCCTGGCTGTTCTCTTGCAAGAATGGCTGGGATTTGAGTTCCCGGTCATAAAAGCAGCCTTACAACAGCTGCATTTATGACCAGGCAGCGAAGGGAGGGGGAACCCATTCCTGTCGTGGAATGAAGATAGGTGTTGGAAACTTTTTTCTTTATCCCACAGCAGGAATGGGAGTGGGGGGGGGAGGGTAGCGGGACAGAATCGGGCCCTAAGGGTCTGTCTGATAATCTCCTGGAACTCCCTTCTGTGAGAGACTAGACTGAGGACACTTTTGAAAGAAGACTGTAGTCTGACTGTCCTTCAAATAGGAGAATGTCCTCTGTAATGTGTGTGTGTGTATACACTTGTCCCTTCATATTTGCTGGGGTTTGGTTCCAGGACCCCCCATGGATACCAAAATCTGTGAATACTCAAGTTCCATTATATGCAATGGCATAGCAAAATGGTGTACCTTATATAAGATGGCAAAATCAAGGTTTGCTATTAGGATTATTATTTTTTAAAGAATATTTTCAAGCCGTGAATACTTAAATCCGTGGATACCAAATCTGTGGATACAGAGTGACAACTGTATATATGAATATCTTCTGATCACCCTACTTGGGATATTATGATGAACTGTTAATTATTAGGCTCACCATCATATTTTTACCACCATGAGGGGGGCACCATTTTGCTGTGCTTCCTTGAACACCAAAGCACTGAGGCCATTTGTGTGGCAGCTGGACCTTCCATTAGTTCTCTTTCCCTCTGTTACAGGTTCATATTTTTGAGTTCATCTTATTGCTTGCAGAAGTAGTCATATGACCAAGGTAGGGGATGCTGTGGTAGTGGTGGTGGAAGATTAATCTGTAAAGCCAACATTGCTCCTTTTGTACTAGAGAGTTTAGTGGAATCTCTTTTTGCTTCTGTGATAACACTCCATCAGTCAGCTGGCATGAAATGAGCACACATGGGGTATGTGTCATCATGGACAGCTTTCCATTCATTGAAGCCCATGGCATTTGCTCATAAAGCTTCCTTTGGCTCCTCTAATATACAGGGACCTAGATCACATTTTTTAATTTGCAAAGAATAATTGGAAGATCATACGCTGTGTTGATGATAAGTCATTTTCAATAAATTATACTTTATATGATGATCTTTCAGAATAATTCTACCAAACACCATGTGTTTATCTGACTGCACTTTAGCAATCTAGCTGATCTTTTGATGATTGGGATTATCAGATCAGTTGACACTGGAACCATGTCACTGTAGGTGATATCAGGACCTGGCTCAGGTCAACTATAGTTTGGGAGCAAGCAATGGAGGTTCTGTTTTTTAGTGGCGGGTACATGTGTACTTTATACCTGTAGTTTGTTCTTGTTGTCATTGCCAAGATCGGTATTCTCTTCCTGCCTCTGCAACATCATAAGGCCCACTGCCAGGACTCACTGTTGCATTACAGTGCCCTCTGATCATGACTATTCCATTGTGGGTAGAAAGAGGACGGAATAAGAAAACTGTCTGGCTATGTCCCGTATCATGTACACATTCATACAGCAAAGCATTCACACAAGACCACAAGACCACAATGTCCCCATAGCCAGACACACACTGATGGCATTATCCAGTGAGATCTCCAGAGGACCCCAGCAGAAGATCTCCTTTGTCTGTGTCTGGCTTTGGGAACACAGCCACATGGTTCTCCAATCCCCCAGCTCTGTACCAGCCAGGGAATGGGCATGGAATGGGACTATCACAGCACAGCAGTGAGTCCTGGGAGTGTTGACCAGACAGACATGTGCATAATTCTTATGCTATGCTTGACCATGTAGGATCTCAGCTGTTATTTCCCCCATCCCCTACACACACACACACACAGAGAGAGAGAGAGAGAGAGAGAGAGAGAGAGAGAGAGCAAAACATTTAATTGTTATGTGTTGGGGCTAATATTTTTCCTTAACATCTATTCTATAGGGTTTCTCACATTATTCATGAGACCATGAGTAGCCATTCCTCAAACTCAGCCAGGAGAAAGTGCTGTGAGCAATGCAAGGAGCTCTTTGCATTCACAGAAGCCCTGACGAATCCAAAGGCTTAATGCAGCCTGCAAAACTTACCCTTGTGAACCTAAAGAGGACTTTGGGGCCTAAGCAGATATAAACCCAGGTAGTTCAGGGAGCTAGGTTTTAGTTTGAAGCTGGAATCCTTTTTAGGCATTCCAAATCAGTTTTTAAAAAGGGACTGGATAAATCAGGAGTGGGGAAAGTGTGGCCTCCGGGCTCCATCTGGCCTTTGGGACCTGAAAGTGCATCCCCTCAAGACTTCCTCCTGAAGCCCTCCCAATGCACAGTGCCGCCACATTTTAGTTTTAGTGTCATTTTGGACAGTTTTTACCCTCAAAAGGGCCCCAGACACCCCAAATTGGGTGCAAATATGGAGATTTTATCACCCCAACCCTCATAGCCCCTAAACTCCCCAGAACCCCTGAAAAAGCAAAATAGGCCACCAAAAACAGTCCAAATAGTGCTGAGAAGTGACACTGCATCGTTTGACCATGTGGCCCACTAGAGGGGGGCAGGGGCGGTGCTCCCACTCCCTCCACTGCTGCCCACCCCTGGGATAAATTCACGGAGGATGAGGCCATCAAAGGCTAGTAGTCAGAATGCTATATGTGGCAGTATGCCTCTGCATAGCAATTGCTGGTTGGGGAGTACAAGAAGTATTGTACTCCCTGTATTGCTTTTGAACTTCCCATTGGCAACTGGTTGGCCAAAGTGTGAACAGAATATAGGAGTAAATAGGCCTTGGTGTGAGCCTATGGAGTTCTTCTTATAAATGTGCACAATGGGTGGCAATGAGAACTGGGAGCAAGGTGTTACCCAAATTGCTCATGGAAATCCCACACAATATTTGAATTTCTAATATTTTGGGTGGAAATTAGCAGCAACTCAACTTAGTAAAGTGAAAGGGGGCAACAAGGGGCTCTTTATACCTATTTTTACCCCTGCTAATTCTGAACTGACGTACACACAAATACAAGATGGAAAGTTAATGATTTTTATTAAGGATTTTAAAATAATAATACCAATCATGCACACATTCATACACACAAGACCACTAGGAATGGAAGAAGAGTAGCTGACAGAGAAACAGATGGGGACCTTTTCTGGAGTGATACGACGCCTGTCCTGTAGTCCAAAGTCATAGCGCAGTGTGATTGGATGAAGCAGGAATGGCTAACACAGACGGATGTGGGGTACTCGGGAATGGAGTCTGTGCGCACTGAGGCAGGGTTTGGGGTCAGTAATTATACCCAAAAATGTGCCCTCCGGTGATGGGATTTCGTGTGTTAAAAGAATGGATTTCAGGAAGCTCCAGAGATAGAACACTGCGTTTCCAAAGATGTTAATGTGTTGCAACTACCTTAAATGTTCAGGTGATTAAATTTATAAAGCATGAAGCTGCCTCCTTGATGGCTGGATCTGGGGACTAAGGGAAGGGTGATACCTCCAGACAAAGCAATACTCCAACCACTGATGATGGGATCAATTGTCTGTCACCAGGGTGTGTGCAGGCAATCTCCTTAGGTCTAGCTTGACCTTCATGTATCTTCTTCAGTTAGAATTTGTCAATAGTCCTTCCCTTGGGCAATCCATGGCTTTGTACTTGCTTTTGGGATCCTTACAGCAAGTCCCTGGGTTTTACTGTCCTCCCACATGGATGACTACATTAATATGCCAAATTATTAATAAGCCAATTTTGGGGTTCTGGGGGTGGGGCTTGTCAGGGGCGCTAACAAAGGATGTCCCATTGATACAGGTGATGGTCATGTCCACTAGCTCTCCTGTAATGACTACTTGCTACACATATTTTTTACTGGAACAGTGGGTAGCACTGTGCTCAAGCAGCTCCTACATTTCCTGGGTATTCTAAGAAGCAGGGCTTGCTCTCACTGCATTGAAAACAAAGCACCTGCATTGCCGTTTTGTTTCCATGCCTGTGGCTCCTTTTGTTGTTGTTGTAGCAAAAGAGTGTTGCAAGTGATTTTTGCAAACTGTACTTAGAGTGGAAAGCAGGCATGCTAGGGATCATTAAGTAAATGTGTGCATATGGCTAAATCCAATACAATTGTTTTTCTGGTTCCAGTTGTTGCTAGATATCAAGTGCCTGCATGAATTCTTACATTCTTTTCTTTATTAAAAAAAGTTCTTATATAATGATTATTATGTAAAAATGTAACAGAATAATTGGTGCACCTATATAATTGCCTTGACACACATCACAGACATCATACTATCATAATAACCAGAAGTACAACTAATCATAACACTGATAATATATTCTTCTTATTCTTATTCTTATTATTCATATTTTTTATCCTAATATTCCCAAGAAGGAATAGGTTGTTAATTTCATTTCCTTCCTGGACTTTTTTTTTAAATTAAAAATGTGCACATTTTAGCTCACAATGTAATTCTTGCTGTAGACATTTGAAATAAAAAAGAGATTATACTGGTCTCACTTTATCTTTTTATTTTTGCTGCAAGTGTTCAAATTGCTGTAATAATGGGTCAGTTCTTTGTGAGCTGGATAGGGGAAAGCAGAGCTTGAAAAGTTACTTTGAAAATAATTTGTTGGAATTATCATTCCATGGTACTCAGAGTTAGTTTCAATAACAACATGCTTTCTTATTTCTCAGAAGAAATGAAAATAAAGTTACTTTTAAAGCTACTTCTTTTAAAATATCAGAATGATGCAACCCACAGACCTTTAGTAAAAATCATGCTCTCCTCCTGAGAACTCTTGGTCACACCAACCCAAACAACAGACCATGAAAGGGCAGAAAGAAGACAAGACAGGCCAGATTTAGAACCATGTGATATAGGTTGCCCCCCTCCATATCCACAGGGGATATGTTCCAGGACTTATTATCTATAATTCTGGTACAAACATACCATAGAGTTGCATTGGAGGACCTAGCAATTCCTAGAGAGGACCCCTCCCTAGGCATTTTCTAGTGCAAATCTATGGTATGTGTTCCTATTTTTTCAGCTGTGGATGACTGAAACCATGGATATTGGTTCCATGGATATGGGGGGGGGCGACCTGTATCTGTTTCTCTTTCACAATTTAGTGAGGTCACACCCCTATAACTTTAAAAGCAACTAAATCACACATGCTGCAAAAGGAGTGAAGTTCTCTCATTAAGCTGCAATGGTAAAATAGCATAATTATCTCTTCCTTCCTGAGACAAAAAATTAATTACAAGTAACTTGTTATTTTTTTTTAACCAGTCTGGTCAGAGGAAGTGAGTGCAGATAGTCAACATCAAGCTTGGATGTTTGTGGAAAGCAAAGTAATTTATTTCTGTACCAATCCATCTCACACAAAGAGGGCCCTCACATGTATCTTGTCTGTAATCACAATGGCTCATCCTGTGCCAGCTAAAGACTTTCATAGCTAAGCTAGAATTTGAATTCAGGTCTTTGTAGTCCAGACCCAACCCACTGTCTGTCATAGTGCTCTTGGCTGGCTGACTCTACTCTTAGGTTGAACAATCATCTCATCAGTGATTCCATGCTATCTTACCTGATTCCAGGTACGGTGTTACCCAAATTGCTCGTGGAAATCCCACACAGTATCGAGTTTGTGGGTGGGGAGTAGATTGGACCAGATTAGCACATGATTTTGTTGTTGTTGTTGGAAAAGAATATAGATGCAAATATTACTGAATGTTGGCTTTGCCAAAATAAAATAATAACAGACCAGCAATAACATCTTCCATTGAGCTGTCCCAAATTAATTAACTGAAGACAACAAATAAAATTCGCTTGGCTCTATTAAAATAATCCCTGGGGTAGATGATTGAGTTGCTTTCATTTCTCTTGTGAATAGAAATGGAAACAGTTTTGGGTTCTGCCAACAGTTTCTTTTGACTTACAGCTACGTAACAGTATATCTACCATCATCAGTTGGTGTG
This sequence comes from Gambelia wislizenii, assembly GCA_030847615.1. Taxonomy (NCBI): domain Eukaryota; kingdom Metazoa; phylum Chordata; class Lepidosauria; order Squamata; family Crotaphytidae; genus Gambelia; species Gambelia wislizenii. The sequence continues at coordinate 428,670,367 of JAUMIR010000002.1, read as the reverse complement.
GCTTCTGGAGAAATAATTGTGAGGTCAGAATCAGGTGCATTTGTGTGTGTGTGGGGGGTGGCACTTGCTCTGTTAGGCAGGATAATTTATGCTGAAAAGAAAGATTACAAGCCTATTCAAACACTTCTGTGTCTCTGTGTGTATTTTACTAATTACATAATTGTAGCATTTAGTGTTGCTATGTCACCCAAGAGTCAAACTTCCACTTAGGATCTAAGAGAAAAGCTGGGGTGGAAGTCTCTTCTATTGCATTGTGCCAGTGGCATTAAAACTCTGGTAGAGAATGGTTCAGCTGGTGTGATTACACTGGATGTTTGCAGCCTACCTTCTGTGAACCAAGAGCAAGTTGTTCATTTGGCTGGGATTAAAACTTGGAGTAGGATGAAGAGACAGGAGCATTTGTCTGTAGCTTGCTGGAAAAATGGGAAGAGATCTTAGGCGATTAGATAGGGAAGTTAAGGAATTAAAAGCCCAGAAGCAAGGTAGCTAAAGGCAAGGGGCAGAGTAGTCCATGAACGAAGAGAGAAGAATCTGAGGGAAAATGGTTTAAACATGAGGAAAGCTGTAAAAATAACAATGACATGTAACTGAGGATAAGGATAGGAACCAACTTCCCATCTTGAGTGTGAACTCGAAGGCTTTCACGGCCGGCATCCATAGATTTTCCTTGGTTTTTTTCTGGGCTGTGAGGCCGTGTTCTAGAATAGTTTCTTTCTGACGTTTCACCTGCATCTGTGGATGGCATCTTCAGAGAATGGTTGGGTAGGAGTGTATGTGGAGTTTATATATTGCGAACCCCTGTTGGGGAGTATATGTAAATTTGTGTAATTGAATGGTTAGTTTCTGGGTATAGAAATGCAAGGATGATTAGTGTCTCTTTGGCTAATGACTCAGAAAAAAACCCCCACAGGAATGAAGAATTAAAACAGCCACCCAAAGGGAAGGTATTTTTACCATACATCAAAGGAGTCACAGACAGAATAAGGAAACTGATGAGGAAACACAACCTCCAAACAATCTACAGACTAACCAAGAAAATCCAAGAAATGCTACGCTCAGCAAAGGACAAAAGAGACCCTCTCACAGCTGCAGGAATTTACTGCATACTGTGCAGCTGTGGATAAGTTTACATACGGACCACTAAACATAGTGTACAAACATGAATCAAGAAACATGAGAGACACTGCAAACTGGGCCAGCCAGAAAAATCAGCAATAATATGTGATAAATGAACCTGGACACAAAATGCTATTTAAAAACACAGAAATTCCAGACCAGGCCAACAACTATCATGTCAGAATGCACAGAGAAGCTATTGAAATCCACAAACACCTGGACAACTTCAACAGGAAAGAAGAAACCCTAAAAGTAAACAAAATCTGGCTCCCAGTTATGAAAAACAATAGAATCAAAACTCAACACTTACAAAGGAATTCCACCCAGGGACAAGGTGTTTCCAGCAGATAATGGCCCATCAACCAACCATTACATATACTCCCCAACAGGGGTTCACAGCATATAAACTACACATACCTACCCAACCATTCACTGAGGATGCCAGCCACAGATGCAGGCAAAATGTCAGAAAGAACTATTCCCATCTTGAATTCAACAAACCAGCAAATTCAGTGACTGCAAGCTTCTGACATGTTTGCAGTTATCCAACAAAAGCTCAGAAACATTTATACCTACACTATGCCTTCCTCTAGAGATTCATAATATGCATCTGAAATGTCTTTGAACCTTGGATTCTGTTCTTGGCAATCCATCTCCCAATTGAGCAGTGTCCTCCACGGTGAATAGTACTTCACTGATTTTTCATATGATGCATCTAGCTGTCATTAGCAATGTGGTGAAATGTGTGAGCCTAGGGTGGGAATATGGTTATGATTCCATGGTATATTTTTATGTGGGGAGTTAATTCTTTAATACTAGATTGTTTAGCCTGGTAGCTTCTTAACATGATTTGCAAGGAGGTGACTGGCTATCCAGATATTATACAAACTTACAATGGCCTGTCCTACTTCTTTGGAAGAAAGAGAGATTGAGATTGAGATTGAGATTGAGATTGAGATTGAGATTGAGATTAAGACTAAGCGGGGGTGGGGGAAAAGATTTAGAATTCCAGGGTGTGCACTACTGAACTAAGAAAGTTAACAGTGCAGTCTTAACTCAAAGATGTGCTGGCTATAGGAGGTTAGGATTAGGCACAATTCCTATTTGACACCAGAATTATCTTCTGCTGCCTGCTCTCAGAGGTCCACCAACAGAACAATGTGCTGACTGAACTGCTCTGCTGGCTATGATCAGCCTACAGAAGACCCACAAAAGGTTTGGCGATGGCATGGGGTGAGAGACAAGCCAAGTTCTACCAGATCAAAGCCACTTTTGGTCTAGGGGCACAGCCATGAGGACAGCACACAGTTAGGCCAGGATGTGGGAAGTCTGAAATAATATCCAGTAGTCCCAGGTTGGGAGGGAGTTGGCTTCACACCAGCTTTTGTACTGGCTGTTTAGGTAGCTGGCCATCTTAGATTAGGGCTGCACTTTTAAATTTCCAATCGCATGAGAACATACCTGGGAAGTAAGGACCTTTTTGACCACAGTGGGACTTTGCTCTCAAAAAAGCCAAGCATGTTTTCAGGAGAGGAATTACAGGACAGAGGTGGTAAAGCATATATGTTTTGCATGTAGAAGGTCTCAGGTTCAATCTGTGATATCTCTGAGAAGCACTGGTAAAAACATACCAGTCTGGAGCATGAAGAACCCCTATCTGTCAGAATACATAACAGAAAATACAGTTTATGGACCACTGGTTGCACCTGGTCTATGAGTAAGGCTATGTGCATGTTGGATGAGGTTATTTCTATTTCAATGCATGCACATATGTGGGAGAAGATATATAATTATGTATGTATACTAAGAGGCAGTAATTCATGTCTTCTCCCAGCTTGACCATTCCAGAGTCCAGTCCTGGAAATGGAGCTGCATAATCAGAATCAGAACCCCCTTCCAGTTCAGTGTTGCTGTTCTTCTTCTTGTAACGAACCCTCTCCCCTTCCTTCTCCTCTTCATTTATACCCCCACCTTTTCTTTAAAACCAGGACTCACGGAGGCAGGATGACATCTGTGTATTTTCTTTTACTGCACTATGAGATAAATAGGTCATGAAAACACAGGTTAAAGAGCCAGCTAGTTGAGCCTGTGTAAAAGGTATTTGCCTATAGAACACATGAAGAACTCTGTTACCTACCTGCCCCAGCAGCCAACTAGATACCTACAAGACCCCTCCTGCAGGTCATGATCACAATAGCCGTTTTCTTGCTTGCCCAGCAAATGATATTTGCTGCTGTGATCCTTGAAGCAGTATACAGCAGCATACATGGTTATTGATAACCCATTTCTGATCTAAGTAGTGACTGGAATGCAGATTTGGACTTGACTTAGATGGGAAGGTGCAGTCAGTAGTGGCTGGTGGCTTCTGCCTCAGTGGGGCAGTGAATTTGCGTCAGATTTTAGTTAAAAATGTTAAGGAACTGCCCTTTAGGGATGGGAAGAATATTTGAAAATTATTGTACAAGTGATCAAAATACATGTTTGTTAAGTGTTGAGAAACCCTAACAAGAGGGATCTTGGACTGAAGAGAATTTTCAAAGTTCAGAACTTATTCTATGCAAAATTTGTACCTGGTATTGTAATGTCATGTACATCTGTGTATTAAATATTTTGTAAGTTATGACTGCAGTGCTACAAGCTGAAAAATACAATGGGGAAAAGCAAGACTTTTAGGCTTTTGAATCATAGCGTTGAAACAAAGATAAACACACAGAAAAAAATGCATGTTGTTTTGTGCAGAAAACAGTACTTTTGTGTGCAGGAAATAACATTTCTCTGCCAAAATATTATTTTATGTGCTGAAAATGCTGTTTGCTGTGCTTAAAATGCTGTTTCCTGAGGAAAATAGCCATATGCAATTTGCACAGAGTAAGTAACAAACTGAAAATAGTCTTTGAAAAATGCACATTTTTCAAAGACTTTCTGATGGCAAGAAAAGAATTGCTAAAATTAGTAATTGCTTCCTTGGAAAACAAAATGAACAAAGAATAACATCCCAACTGGCCTAACTCTACCCCCGCACCATACATTAAGAACCTCAGATAGCTTGGAGTAGAGTCATTTACCTGCTAGCAAGGGAGCTACCAGCCTACATGAAGGGGGAGGCACTGACTGCTCTGTCTCAGATCATAGAATGTCAGGAGCTGCACTTGTGTTTAGAAATAAAAAGAGAAAGAGGGAGAGAAAATAATGCAGAACTCAGTTCAGCCCCTTGGAAAGCACACAGGGGGAAAAGGTATACATCATAGCTTTCCATTTCCATTACAAAGATACCGATAAAGCTGAGTATATTATTTTCGAATGAGATAACAGAATGGATAACAGCCAGCCTATCGGAACTCTTTCTTTTAAATGGTGTTTGTCAGTTTGGGGCATGATGTGTAAGCCTACTGTTACAGTGGGATAATCAGAAAATGGTACACTTGGCCATTTATAGATGTATGAACTGTAAAAGAAGCTGCAGTTACAGAGAAACACGATAAATCACACAATTAAATGTCTGTCACTGTCTCTACTGATAGGGGCCATTTGCCAGCAGTGATGTCAATATATGCTGCTATTTATTATTTCCTAAAAATGAAAATATGGGAACAATGAACACTGTGTTAAGTGACTGCCCAAAGTAACTGAGGGAAGAAGAAGAGGGGGGAGAAGGTTGTCAAACAGAGGACGATATTAAAAGAAACCTGTCAATGTGGAAATCACATTTATTTCAGAAACCATTGTTACAAATAACCACTGAGATTACTGAGAGGAAATGGTGGGAATGAATGGGAAAAAAGGGATTTATTTATTTATCAGACAGTTGCACAGTGAGCAGTTGCTGCATACAGATTGCTTAATCATAAAATTACACAACTGTAAATGTGGAATGGCATTTAAAGGGTACCTAGCTCATCTTCCTTTACTGAGACAGAATTAATTCCTTTGAAACTCAGTATTAATGCTTTGTGTGTGTATATAGCTCAGTACAAAACAGTTATCGTACATTACTTCAGTATCTCAAAGGATCTCCTGTTATCATGCCACTATGCCTTGAAGCTTAGGTCATCATTAGATGCCCTGTTTCAGATTCCCCGATCTACTGAAGAAAGGCAAGTGGCTACTGGGGACAGGGCCTTTTCAGTGATGGTACACTGCCTGCAATACTCTCTATCCAGGGGTGTTTACATGGCTTCCTTCTTCTTTCTGAAAGTTACCCTGTTTAATCTCTTGTTGTAGTTCTGTTCAGACATCCACATAAACACATGAGGCTATAAGTGTGTGGAGTTGTCTAAATGGTCAAAATAATCCAAATTGAATTCACTGGGAATACTATTGGTCTTATGGGAACCTGCATCAATGTACCATATTTGAAAGGTGGGCAGCAAAAAACCTCCAAAAAACTATTCTGGAAAAGCCTTCGTGTCTTTTCCCAGAGTTTCTAAAAAGCTCAGTGGGGAATGTGCATTCCCGCTTGTTGGGACAAGTGATTCGATTTGAATTGCTTTCCCATGAGAGGAAACACAAACCTGATTGGCCAGACAAGCACGTGGGCAGGGCTTGCTACCAGGGCAAGTACCTGCTCCCAGCATGTTGGATTTTTGCCTTAGTAGGCAGTCACTAAGGTGATAAAATGACAATTTGTATTATCTTTTTCTTTTTTTGTAAATTTGAAATATCACTTGTGTGCACCATGGGAAAAGGTTTTTTTAAAAAAAAAAAATCAGTGGCAGAAGATTTTAAAAATCCAGGTAATTCACTCATGATTGCCATCTTGGCTAAAGGGCATGCAAAATTTATGGGGGGTGTAAAATAGTTAAGACAAGTTGCAGTTGCTGCAAAATGCTATTACTGAAGAGCAATCCATTTTTTTTAGGCTCATATAGACAAGACATATGAGTGAACTTACACTGGGCTTCTCTTCTGTGCCTCTGCCCATGAAATCCTCCAGGAATGCGTCGGAGTTCTGGGAGGATGAGGGCTGCTCTTCTCTCCCAGATGCATTGCTCAGGTTCCTCTTGCCCTTCCTTGGCCATTTAATGAAGATGTGATTTGAAGATGCCTTTCAGGTGTGGTGGAGGGGTAGGCATTCTGCAAGGAGGCATACCCTCCAACTGTCCTGATTTGGCAGGGACAGTCCTGTTTAATCTTTTGTCATCCCATTTTCCAGCTGCTTTTAAAATTTCCCATTTTCTCCTTCCTCCTCTCACTTTCCTCCTTTGTCCTCTGCCTACTTCAATTGCTGCAAACTACTGTAAGTGCAAAGTGCAAAAGTACTTTTCACTCAATTAACTCAGCCGAAGGAGATGATAGGAGAGTAGGGACTCTTTCCCTTCCCAGGAGACTCCAGCCACAACCTTTCCTAGCTTGTGTATTCTTCCTCAGGAATAACTTTTGCCAACTTGACCAGACTCTGACTTGGCTTGTCTGCATGTGTCCCTGGGTTTCATCTGTGAAGTGTCGGAGGGTATAAAGGAGATGCTGAATACTGCCTTGCAAAATAAACTTTAAAGCAGGTGACTTGAATTTATGTCACCAAGAGGATTCTGGACAGTGTGTTCATTTCAAAGGATGATAGAGATAAAACATCCCCCCTCCCACGACCAAATGCACAGACAATCTGAAATAAAGCAGCCCTGCCAGGGGATTTGAGTGGCTCTAAGCTACCATGCACATTTGAGCAAGAAGGAGGGGATGCAAGGCAGTGTGTCTCTGTGGAGTGGGGGGTGGGAGGAGAGTCCTAATTTTAAGCATTAAAGCATTCCTTGACTTTTGTTCCTGTCACTTTATGGGTGGAACATTCCAAAAGTGGAATTCCTCGCCACTGAATTAATATGGAAGTTTATTAATATGGTACAATTCAATTATGCCTGCAATCATGCTATAAGCAAGACTTTAAACAGTGTAATGTTGGGACCTAACACATTCCCTACATAAAGGATAAAATGCAAGACCAGCTGACATTCACTGAATCTTCCCGACTGTGAGGTTAATAATCTCCTTAATACCAATGCAGCTGCTTTCGCAAAGCCAAGATGCTTAGTCTGGCTCATGAGGAAAGAGTTAAAAAGGCTTCTTAGAGGCAACTGGCTGACTGCTGTTGGAAACAGACTACTGACTAGATGGGCCCTCTGGTCTGAACCAAGTTTACTCTTTTGGCAATGCTCTGCAAAAAGAATGATTCATTACGTTTACTGGAGAATTCTATAATAGCTTGTACACTATTGTGGATATACAAGCCTGAATCCCAGGGTTAGTCCAAGCTAGAGTAGAGCAATTGAGTCAGTTGCATTTACCCATACATAGATTCACTCACCACAGGTTTACCTGGGTTGGGACTAGCCAATAGGATTCTAGGCAGAGAATAAAGAAAAGGTATCGCTTACCTGTGGATTTAGCTTTGTCCTTAATTACCAGCACAGAAACCTCTGGCTAGCATTCTGTTAATGACATATGCAGGTATTACAGTTGTCCCTTCATATTTGCTGGAGATTGGTTCCAGGACCCCCGTGGATACCAAAATCTGCGAATACTCATGTCCCATTATATGCAGTGGCATAGCAACATGGTATCCCTTATATAAGATGGCTAAATCAAGGTTTGCTTTTTGGATTATTGTTTTTTAAAGAATATTTTCAAGCCGAGAATACTTAAATCCGTGGATACCAAATCCGTGAATATGGAGGGACAACTCAAAGTCCAATTTATGCCTGCATATGTCTCTCCTCCTCTCCCGTCATTGTAGAGGTTGGAATTCTCTACTGCCCTTGTATAACAATCATCCCCTGCCCCCAGACCCAGAATTTTTTTCATGTGATCTCCCTACTGACATGACTGATGGAGGGATGGAGTAGGGGATGGCTGGGAAGCTTCTATCTTATTTGACTGTAGCAAGACACACAATGGTGAAGAAATCCTCCATACCTTCATATGGCCATGGAGGGAGGTGCCAAGGGTGTAGCTACAGGAGAGGCAAAATGAGGGCATTGTCCCCAATAAGAATTCTGTCCTAAATGGAATTTGGGGCATCCAAAGAAAAGGTTCAGGCAAAGTTGCCAAGGGAATATGAACACAGCAAACATAAGAATTCTGGCAATTTGAGGAATGAAGGAAAATTTCAATTTGGGGATGCTGGCAATCTGGGGACTGAAGGAAAATTTCAGGGAAGAAGATTCTTGTTTGGTATCCAATGCCCTCACTCTCCCCCCTTCCCATAGCTACTCACCTGGGGGGGTGCAGGAGGAAGGTGAGTTCTGCAGGTGGGGAGAGATGAGGTGTATCATAGCTCTGCCCTGGCAGAACTGATGGCAGGATTTCGGTGCTCTGTTTTTGTATTTAGGAAAAGAAAAATCTGTGGTGAGGAATGGAATGGTGTGCTGCAGGATGGCATCACTGGCTGGCCAGAATCCTCAACAGGACCAAAGTTAGAAGAGACTACAACTTTTTTTTTTTGCAGGTCTGCCATCTAATCTAAGCCCATTTATTTGGGCTATGCCATTGCATCCACAGTAGTCTCCCTATCCTTTGCCCACTCCATGTACCTTTTCACAGTTGTGAAGAATAAGAAATGAACAGGGTGGTTCCATTCAAGGTACGAGATATAGCCAACACTGGGATTTCTATGGCTGGAATGCCAAAGGCCAATCCTTTACACTGGAGACACATTTGAATGGTGAGGTCACTGGTCTGATATTTTTCCTCCCCCTTTCTCCATGTTTAGAAGTTACTTATAGAGAATAGAGCACCGTGATTGACAAAGCTAAAGGCACAGTTGTTCTGTGCATGAAGATGGCTATTCAAACAAGTTGGCTTTCAAAGCAACATGGCAGCTGTGGCACATAAACAAAGATGGTGGCACTGTCTTCCCTCTTGATGGCGGGCAATGTGGAGACTGACTGTAGATGGTCTTGGTATGAAGTGGAAACCTTACAGTCATCTCAGCTCCTTTCCCAAATGTTTTGTGATTTATTATAAAATATTATGGACAAGATGAGAAAAGAGGAAAAGACAGGGTAGAAGAATAACGAGAACATTTTAAAATGCTGTCTTTTAGTATTAGAAAGCTGAGAAGGGAGGGAGGGAGATATTGAGAGAGGGAAGGGTGGGGATATGGATTGAGACTGTTTTATTGCAGATTTCCCCCTTTGTGGGTAAGAGAGGAACAGAGTAGATATTGTAGCTATAATCCCACCATCCCCCAAGTGCTCTTAATGCTTTGTAGACTTCAACTAGTGAAGAGAGAAGATCAGAGTGAAAGATTCAAAGGGAAGAGAGGTCAGCATGTGAATCAGGCATTAAATGTGGACTTTTAAGTAGCAATCGGCCAGGACTGTAATACCCTGCTTGGCTTAGTACAAGCAGGTATCTGCAAAGTCACTGCCTACTTGCTTAGAAGTCTACTCAATTCATAAGGAGAAGAAAGAGAAGCTCCTATTCCCTTGCAAGTCCATCATGTCATGCAGTTTTCTCAGATGACCTTGTCCAGTGGTGTCACGGCCAACTAATTGATACACGCAGGCTATGTAAAGATGGATGAAAACGCCCACCAACATAGCAGCAGGTCATATAGATAATCTAGTCACATACCTTCAAAAAAGGCCTGGAAGAGGTTATTATATAGCTTGACTCCTTTATGCCAATGTGTCCTGGAAGCTCATTTAGAGAGGAAATACTGTATGTGGAATATCTAAGTTGCTCTGCATAAGGAAACACATCAAATGGTTTTCTGTCTCTATTGTATGGTTGAGGGAAGGAAAAAATTCCTGCCTTCACCTTTGCAGTGACTCTTAACATTTTAACAAAATTATGTGCCATATAGAAAGAGTGAGCTTGTTTGTTCTTTGCTTGTTTGTTCTTGCATGTGAGAATGAAACATTCCAAATATTTTTTTCCCCTGCTGGATGAAATCACAAGTGTTTTTGAACATTTTTCAATGATTTTCCAGACTTCAGGACTTTTTTGGTGAAAATTTCATTTGTCCCCACCTAACCTGGTGGTTCTTGTGGAAGAACAAAGGTTCTACAGAAAACTTTGTTGTCTTTGCATAAAACACAATGGCTGACATCCTGTTCAGTATTTATAATCTCATAATCCATATTAAGGACATCATACATTTTTGAATTCATGTTTTGGTTTGTTATACCAGTCAAACAACTAAAAGCACCCCCTGAAATCTACCTTAGTAGCCAGGCAGCACTACAACATAGGAATTTCTTAGACACTGGGGAGCAGGGGGGTGAGTGAAGAAGCACCCACCACTCTCTCCACAGTGAGGTGCTTTGCAAAAAGCATTTGCAACAGGATTGCTCCAGAGTCCCTGTAGTTACCTGCCAGAAAACAATTCACTGTCAGGAGAGGAGTGCATACTTCTTCATTCACTGTTCTGCTCCCCAGCGCCTTGGAAATCCCTATGATGGTGATGTTGCCTGGCTTCTCAGGTGGATTTTTGGAGGTTGCATTGGGAGATGTTGCTATTATGATGGCCATAGCTAGGTTTACTGACACAGGATCTTGGCCAAACGTTTTGTGCAAAAACAATGGTTTGGATAGGAAAATAATCAGTGATAACTTTGACATAAAACCCCTGAAAATGAAAAAAAAGTCAGATGTACCTCCCTTAGCTGTGGCTCATGAAGCACAGCGCCATAATGCTTTTACTTCCTGCTGGCTTTTTTCTGTTCAGGGACAGGAAAGGCAGTCCCTCCCACATGGTAGATATTAGTGAGCAGGAAAGAAAACATGTTCTAGTGGATTCTGTGTGGTGGGTTATATTTCAGTAGCAGGCAGAAGTAGCTCCAAGAAATTGCCAATGTGGCCCATTATCCTCTTATAAAATAACTCTCTTTCTCTTTGTCTCTTCTGTTGGCCATGTTGATGGTGAAGATTCTGGGAGACGTAGTCCATAATGTAACTTTTCCAAGCTTTTTTGTTGATTTCTAGGACTTAATCACCTCATCTTCAACTGATTGACTGACTATATGGCATTTTCCAGGAAATATCTGCATATTTTTCCACCCAGCTTTTCAGAATGGTATTTATTACTGCAGCAGGCATCTGTGCTCCTGTGTGTGTGTACCTTTCCCACTTTTTTTGCTCTTCATTTCTTCATTTTCATCAGTAGATTTTCATCTGACAAATCTTCTCCCATAATCCAGTTGTTAGCCCCTAAAATTGGCATAATACAGTATCGTCTTTACTGCGGTTGTTGTTTCTGTTACTAACACACCTGTAGCTCCTGCTACTCACACCAGTCACTAGCACACAGTCAGAGAAAACAAAATTAATGGTGAACCCCCATTTGAAAAAGTCATTTTTTGTTTAAGCAGGAGAAAATGGCTTTTTACAACATATTATGAGGCAAATGTTTCCCCTCCACCATCTAGGGAGCATCCTGTTCGAGGGACGTCATAATGCCATTCTATTCTGCTTTAGTCAGATCTCACCTGGAATACTGTGTTCTGGGCAGCACAATTCAAGGATGTTGACAAGCTAGAGTGTGTCCAGAGGATGGTGACCAAAATGGTGAAAGGTCTGGAAGCTGGGCATGTTTAGCTTGGAGAAGAGAAGGTTAAGAGGTGATATGATGGCCATGTTTCAATATTTGAAGGGATGTCATACTGAGCATGGAGCAGGATTGTTTTCTGCTGCTCCAGAGACTAGGACACAAAGCAATGGATTCAAACAACAGGAAAAGAGATTCTACTTAAACATTAGGAAAAACCTCCTGATGGTAAGAACTGTTTGGGAGTGGAATGCACTGCCTTGGAGTGTGGTAGAGTCTCCTTCTTTGGGGTTTTTTAAACAGAGACTGGATGGCCATCTGTGAGGAGTGCTTTGAGTGTGTGTTCCTGCATGGCAGGGGGTTGGACTGGATGGCCATTGTGGTCTCTTCCAACTCTATGATTCTGTGATTCTATGATACAAACCTACATCACGTAGTGTTATTCTGAGAAGAGTTATTAGTCTTAAGCTAGAAGTGGTGAGAACAATCCACTCTCCCGCAGGTAAAAGCTACCTTTCCTCCCACTCAACAAGTTTTCTTGACATATTTCTGCCCTGGCAAATGAAGGAGCAGATGGAGAATTCCCCACTATACTCAGTTAAGCTACAGTAGGTGACTTATCTCCATTATCTATCATGTCACTTCTTTTCCTCCTAAGACTCCTCCTGGGCAGAGACTGAATAAATCTGTACAGAAGTTAACAACAGTAGCAGGTCAAAAGGTAAACAGCCAAACAGGTGACATATGTTGCTTTGCTCCAGATTGCGGAGAGGCCCACACTTAGCCAAACAGCCAAGTTCCTCAGGAATATATGAGACACGGCTAATGATGAACAATGTCTCATTCTGTGCTCATGGATTTCTTCCTCATTATTTGGAAGGAAGTTTGAACTGCATTTCCTTACAGACCTTTTCAGAATTAAGCTCCATGCAACTGAAGAACATGTGGAGGAGGTAGTGAGAGGAGTTTGGGAAAGTTTTTTTTGGGGGGGGGACTGCATGTGCCAGAACTCCCCCCCCCACAATAATCATGTTGGCTGGGGAATTCTGGGAGTTGTGGTAAAAAAAAAGAGTAATGCTTCCAAGTTTTGAGAATAAGATTCTCTATATTGGCCTGCTGTCCACCACTGGTTCAGCTTCTCAAACAATCACATCCAGGGCAGCATATCTGCAAAGGGAAACCTCTACATGTTCAATGGAAGATAGATTAGATGCATCTGTTTTGCTTTCCTCCCATATTTGATTTTCATGAAATTTGAAGATGGTTCCATAAGTTGTATGAAGAAGCTTAAAAATTTTGGTAAATTAATATATAAACAAACCAAACAATATTCTCCATAACCTGCCCTGGCCAAATTTAGTATATATACCTCACCAATATTGAGATTATCATACTGCACCTGCCTGCCAAGCAGCTGTTAAAAAAGAGGACACTATCAGGAAAAAAGAGAGGTGGCAACTGAAAGTGAACACCACAAATATGGTTTAACAGACCAAGTTTCTAAGAAGGACTTTGAGGAACTAATACAGTTGTCCCTTCATATTCGCTGGGGTTTGGTTCCAGGAACCCCCGTGGATACCAACATCTGTGAATACTCAAGTCCCATTATATGCAATGGCATAGCAAAATGGTGTACTTTATATAAGATGGCAAAATCAAGGTTTGCTTTTTGGATTATTATTTTTTAAGAACACAAACTCAGGGTTCTTCAATAAAACTCTTTATTGGAAGAGTAGCTTGTGTAAGGAACCATTGCAAAGCTGCTACTGAAGTAAATGTAAACTATCCAGAGATATTAAGGCATCAAGCGTGAGAACAGACACGGGGGAGCAAAAGTAGCTGGGGAGCGTGGCCTTGAGTTCCCGGTAGGACTTGCGTTACCATGCCAACCAGGAGGCCTGGCTCACTTCTCAGGCATTCCAAAATCCTGAGAAAATACTAGCTACATGTCAGGGCCTCCATGAATTCCACTCCAATGCCCAGAATTCAGGGATGAGCCTGACATACTGCCCCCCTGAAGACCAACCCTCCCCCTTTCTCAGCCCGGCTTATCGGGAAAGCGGGCATGAAACTTTCGCAATAAGCGTTTGGCATTGACATGCTCAGAAGCAACCCACTCTGCATGGCCCAAAGGCAGGTGTTTCCACTTTACCAAATACTGTAACCCTCCCCGGTGAAGTCTAGAGTCCAGAATCTCAGAAATTTCAAAATGTTGGTCTTGATCCACCAGGATCGGCTGAGGAGCAGGTTCTGGAGCCGGGTGGTGTTTGTCCGGAGGGCTCACGGGCTTGAGCAGGCTGGAATGAAACACAGGATGTACATGACGGTACAACTTAGGCAAAGACAGTTCAAAAGCCACAGGATTTATCATCCTAACAACACGAAAAGGTCCGATGTATTTGGCTCCCAACTTTTTTGAGGGTTGGGGACACTTAAGGAATTTGGTGGACAAATAAACCATATCTCCCACTGCATATCTGGGGGAAGGGTCCCGTTTCTGATCAGCATAATGTTTGTAGCGTGCTTTGGCAAAGTCCAAGGCCGAGATTACATGAGGCCACGCATCCCTGACCTTTTGACTCCACTGGGAGATCGAAACGGGGTCAGAGTTGGGAGACCCCTCCAACAAGGGGAGGGGACCGAAATCATGCCCAGACACAACCTTGAACGGCGAGAGCCCAGTGCTCTGGTGAGTGGCATTATTGTAGGCCACTTCAGCAAAAGGTAGAAGATCAACCCAATCAGATTGTTGGAAATTCACATAGCACCTTAGGTATTGTTCCAGAGTCTGGTTCGTTCGTTCCGATTGTCCATCCGATTGGGGATGATGGGAGCTGCTGAGACCAAGCTCCACCCCTAGAAGGTTTGTGAAAGCCTTCCAAAACTGCGAAGTAAATTGTGCCCCCCGATCCGACACAATCTTGGCCGGAATGCCATGAATCCGATAAATATGCTGAATGAACAATTTGGCTAGTTGGGAGGCTGTGGGGAGCTTCTTACAGGCCACAAAATGCGCTTGCTTGGAAAACAAATCAGTCACAACCCAAATAACCGTCTTTTTCCTACTCTCTGGCAAATCCACAATAAAATCCATGCTAATGACCTCCCAGGGCTTGTTTGGGGTAGGTAGAGGGTGGAGCAAACCTTTGGGCTTCCCTGACCCCCCTTTTGACACTGCACAAGTGGTACACCCCTTTACATAATCCTCCACCTCCTTCCTCATGCGGGGCCACCAAAATTGTCTGCGGGCCAAATGTAAAGTTTTGAGATACCCAAAATGTCCCGCACTCTTGACATCATGGCACTGTTTGAGAATACTCGCTCTCAAGACCTCAGGAACATACAGGCGATCCCCTTTCCAGGCCACCCCCTCCTTCACAGTTACCTCATTGGGGTGAGCCAGGAACCACTGGTCCCGGGGCAGTTCCGAGGCCAATTGAGCATGCCACCCTCCTTCCTCCCCTTGAGAAACAGTGGGCGTGGCAGAGCCATCTGCCGTAGGGGTCACCACCTGGGTCCCCGGATCGGGGGAAGGCGGGTCGGGGTTCAAGGGCTGTGGCACCGGTCCCTGCGCCAAGGGTGAATCACCGCCACTTTCAGTAGGACCCGGCACCTGAGCAGGGCTATCAGTGGATTTCTGTTCTTTGGCTTTGCTCCGAGTGAGGACGGCTAGTCCCAAGTGGGAAGGAGAAAAAACGGTATCAATGACCTCCTTGCGCTTACTCTCATGCTGTGGTAGCCTGGACAAAGCGTCAGCCAGAAAATTCCTTTTCCCCGGGATAAATTTCAAGGTGAAATTAAATCGGTAAAAGAAACTGGCCCACCTGACCTGCTTGGGGCTCAAACGCCTAGGGGTAGCCAATACTTCCAAATTTTTATGATCAGTCCAAACTTCAAACGGTTTGGGTGAGCCCTCCAGTAGGTGGCGCCATGTCTCTAGTGCCAACTTGATAGCACCTGCCTCTTTCTCCCACACTGGCCAATTTCGTTCCGTGTCATTGAACTTTCTGGATAAATAGGCACATGGCCTCAAATCCCCGTCCTCCCCCTTTTGCAACAACACCCCACCCATAGCCACATCAGATGCGTCCACTTGGACCACGAAAGGATGGGAGGGGTCGGGGTGTTTGAGAATAGGTTCAGAAGTGAAAAGGGATTTCAATTTGTCAAATGCTTGTTGGCACTGTGGTGACCACACAATTTTTTGGGGAGGTTTGTTCCCTTTACCGTGCTTGGAACCTTTGGTTTTCCCTTCTTTGGTTTTTAACAAATCTGTCAGGGGGAGGGCTACCGACGCAAAGTCAGGGATGAAGGACCGATAAAAATTAGCAAACCCCAGGAAGCTCTGCAACTGTTTCCTGGTTCTAGGGGCTTCCCATGCCAAGACCCCCTTAACCTTTTCTGGGTCCATTTCAATCCCTTTGTTTGAGATGCGGTACCCTAGATAATCTAGACGGCTTTGGTGGAACTCACACTTGGACATTTTCGCATACAGATGATTTTCCCCCAACCTGGTAAGCACCTTTTTCACCAGTTTCACATGGGACGTGTAGTCCTCCGAATAAATCAACACATCATCAAGGTACACCAACACCCCTTTGTACAAAAATTCACGTAACACATCATTAATCAAGTTCTGAAAAATGCCAGGGGCCCCTTTGAGGCCGAAAGGCATGACGAGGAACTCAAAAGCCCCTAGGGGGCAATTAAATGCAGTCTTCCACTCGTCCCCCTCCCGAATCCGTACTCTGTAGTAGGCCTCTCGTAGATCCAGCTTCGTGAAAATCTTCCCTTTGGAGAGATGGGCTAATATGTCCTTCATCAAGGGCAGGGGGTACTGGTTGGAGACACTAATAGCGTTTAGCCCTCTGTAATCCTGAATCAAACGAAGCCCGCCATCAGCCTTGCGCCTAAACATCACCGGGGCCCCCACAGGCGAGGTTGAGGGCCTAATGAACCCTCGGGCTAAGTTCTTATCTATGAACTCTCGGAGCGCCTCCATTTCAGCTGGTGTCATAGAATAAATGCGAGGTTTGGGCAGGCTGGACTCCGAGAGTATCTCAATGGCACAGTCAAAAGGCCGGTGGGGTGGCAAAATGTCACATTCCTTCTCCTCAAACACATATTGCCACGCCTTGTACTCCACTGGCAACCCTTTCAGCTCCCCTTTTACTAAGGCAGTTGTGTAATTCTGCGGCTTATCCACCAGGGGGCCCCCGTCCCCTGGGGATCCTCCCCCCGCCCCGTGCTCCTTGATACACAACGGGTCTGCAAAAGTCAGTGTTTCTTTTATCCAGTCTATGGAGGGGTTGTGGTACTTTAGCCAGTTCAGACCCACAACTGCCGCAGGGACTAATCCTGGAGCAATCACAAACTGCAGTTCCTCCTGGTGGTTGCCCATCCTCATGTGCATGGGACCAGTTATGCGCCGGGCGGGGCCCCCCTTCATCATCCCCCCATCCATCTGAGACAGCCACACGGGCTTGTCCAGCTTAACAGTATCAACGTTTAGTTCACTGACTAAGGAGGGATGAATAAGTACTTGGGTACAACCAGAGTCAATCATTAACATAACTTTGCGGGTGGGGCCCTCCCCTCCAACCCCCACTCGAGCTTTGATAAAGAACGGGCCCTTCACTCCACTCACCACGGCATCCGGGCGCCCTTCCGGATTAGCCCGCCCTCGGGCGCTCAGTAGGGCGGGCTGGGCCCGTTTCCCGCCGGCTCAGCGTCGGAGGAGTAGGACCCACTATCCTCGGGATCATCTGAGGACTCCCCTGCCGCCTGGCCCGCTGCCAGGGCCCTGGCCGTCGCCCTGGTCTTGGGTTTGGAGGGCGTCTTGGAGGACCCGGATCTCCCCTCGCTCCGCGCTGGCTTGGCGGCGGCGGGTTGCTCCCGTGGGCTCCTCTCTGGGCACTCCGCTATGCGGTGCCCGCTCCTCCCACAATGCAGGCACAGACCCTTTCTCATCCTTCGCTCACGTTCGGTCTCTCCGGTGGTGCCTCCCCCCGAGCGTGCCGTCTTGGTCTTCTTCCCGGGGGCCCCAGCGGATTTCCCCTCCGTCCCAGCCTGGCGGCGCAACATCTTAATGCTGGCCTTCACCGACTCCACTTCCCCAGCCAGCCGTATCCACCCCATGAGGGTTTCGGGGTCTCCCTGGAACTTGGCCCACTCTAGAATGTCAGGGTTCAGGCCCTCCTGGAAAAACTGCACCTTGACCTCCTCTGGCCACTCCGGTACTTGGCTGGCTAGGCGGCGGAACTCAGCTGCGTACTCGGCCACGGGCATCGTGCCTTGCTTCAGGCTCCTAAGCTTGCTTCGCGCCCGCTTCCCTCTTAAGGGATCGTCAAACTGGGCCCTGAGAGCCATCAGGAACTCTTGGTAATTACCCAGTTCAGGGGCTCCCATATCATACAGACCCACCAACCACTGAGCCGCCTCTCCCTCCAGTTGGTTGGACACATACTGCACTTTCTCAGCCTCAGACTGGAACTCCCCTTCCCACTGGGTCATGTAACTCACCACTTGAGTCATGAAGTAGGGTAGTTTTGCTGGATCCCCATCGAACTTCGCCTTCAGGTGCCGGTGTTTCCAGCCCCGGGGTCGCTCCTGCGGCTCAACCGGGCCAGCCCCCACCGGGGGAGCCGGTCCAGGAGCCGGCAGGCCAGGTACAGCTGGGGGCTGAGCGGGGACTCCATCCCCGGGTGCCTGGGCAGCCGCAGGTGGCGCTGGGGGAGGCTGGGCCCCTCCGGGTGCTGGTGGAGCTGGAGGGGTTCTGTGCAGGAGTTCTAGGATCACCTCCCGTATCTCACCCATTTGCTGTTTCAGTTGAAGAACCTCGGTTCCAACTTCTGCCAAGGAAAACTTCGCTTCTGGCTCTCTAGGCCCCTCACCCTGGGGTCTGTCCCACCGGGACCGGCGGTCTTCTCGGCGTCCGGCCCCTGCCCATGGCCAGGCAGGGCCTAAAACCTCTCGCACTGGAGTGCCGAAGCTTGGCAGGCTGCCCCTCCCTGGAGCCAGCTCCATCCCCAGCTCCCAGGGCTCAGTGGAGGGTCGAAATACTGCAGCCCTCCGGCGGTCTCGGTCCCGGCCGGTGCCTTCAGCTGCGGCAGCTACAGCACCCCCCTCTGCCCCGGCCTCCTGCTTCGAGGCCTCGGCTTCTCTGGCGCTGGCTGCAATCAGATCTTGGTCCGTCTGTGTGCCAGTCTCTGCGTCGTCAGACATTGCAGGCAAAGGCTCCACAGTTTCAGGACAGAGGGAAAAAAGAAAAAAAAAATAAAAGTAAAGAGTAGCAGCTTTCTGTGATGTACTCAGAACACAAACTCAGGGTTCTTCAATAAAACTCTTTATTGGAAGAGTAGCTTGTGTAAGGAACCATTGCAAAGCTGCTACTGAAGTAAATGTAAACTATCCAGAGATATTAAGGCATCAAGCGTGAGAACAGACACGGGGGAGCAAAAGTAGCTGGGGAGCGTGGCCTTGAGTTCCCGGTAGGACTTGCGTTACCATGCCAACCAGGAGGCCTGGCTCACTTCTCAGGCATTCCAAAATCCTGAGAAAATACTAGCTACATGTCAGGGCCTCCATGAATTCCACTCCAATGCCCAGAATTCAGGGATGAGCCTGACAATTTTCAAGCTGTGAATACTTAAAACCATGGATATCAAATCCATGGATACGAAGGGACAACTGTAGTTCAAAACTCTGAGCTTTTTTGAGGGAATCTGTCAATACCATGTTCTTCTACAGGGCTTGTCTACACAGGAAATTTACCCTATTTTGCCCCTGTCTTAGAGCCCCGCAGTCCTGATGAGACAGAGCTTTTGCGCTGTTCTGTCCCTGGGCAGTCCTCACCACCCTCGGGACAAATATAGGGCTCAGATGGGGGGAGGAATTAGGTAGAACACTTTACTGCATTTTTTAAAAATACCTGCTTTAATCCATTCCCACTGGGAAGGAATGGATCAGGCCCCATGTGTCTACAGGAGCCTATCCTGGTAGGCTGATGAAGCTATCCTCTGCCATTGCTGTTCCATAGCAGGATGGGGTCCCATGGCATGTGACCAAGGCTGGCCACATGCAGGGGGGCTTGGTCACATGTTGCTGGCCACCTTCTTCTTTTCTTGGACAGTGAGGGAGACTGGGGCAGCATTGACTACAGCAATGGGCCAAGAGGCCTGTTTGGACTCCGGCCCATTTTGTCCAGGTAAAGTGGGAGCTAGAGGCCTGATCCATGGGCAGGATATGCCAGCGGGGAGCCAGCGTATCCTGGCTCATGTAGATGAGCCCGTAGTCACTTTTTTAAGACTCAAGTTTTTCCCTCCTGTATTCAATTAATGGTGCTATTTGTGAAGTTTTGAGATATCCTATAGAAAGTGAAGCCAACCAAATTCTCATCTGTTTCTAATGTGCATATGCTTGAGTGCTCCAACTCTACAGAGCACCTAATAAGACAGATGTGTATAGAAACATTCAGCTGGAGCTGTACATGTTTAGACAATCAGGAGGTAGGAGATAAAGCTGAACTGCCAATGTGATGCCTTTCAGCTCTCATAATGTCTCATAATCATTGTCCATGCTGGCAAGGGCTTCTGGGCATTGTAGTCTCAAACATTTAGGAAAGTGTCTGATTGCCTACTGTGGAAGTATAGTGTGTGTGGTTTGGGTTTTTTTTGTTTGTTTTGTTTTTGGACTGTGCCATCTGAAGATGTAGGTTCATATGTGATTGCACACTGGGCAGGCAAGGGAGTGAGACATAGCTGCATGCAAACCCCCCCCCCCAAAAATGCTGAAGGTAGGAGGGTGCATTTTAAGTGTATGTGCCTGTAATATTAAAATAAATAATCCCCCTGCAATTTAAAGTTTCAGCTGGTATGGCCCAAGGCATAAAAATCTTTCTCCCTTGATTCTGCTGATTGCATACATTGTACCTATGTATTAGGAAAGCTGCAGGAACTGAAGACGCTGGCAAGCAAGTATCTTTAATAGAGAAATTACACAGGAACACAGAAGCGCTAATTACTTTAATCTTCCAAAGTGTAATTTGAAGAACTTAGAAGGCTTGAGTGTGAAACAAACAGGTCTTAGTTATCAGCAGCCGGAACAAAATAAATCACTCATTGATTTCTGAGAACCTGACATTTGCTTCTGGATTAAGTACACCCTTTATATTGTTTGCCACTACTGTGCAGTACTACGTTTGTTACCACATACAATATTAAATACCTAGGTTGTCTGTAATCACAGGCTGCTAACACACTGCAGAAATACCTTTGAGAAGAAACTTAGTCTGCATCTAGACTACATAAATTATCCAGTCTGACACTACTTTAACTATCATGGCTCCATCCTATGGAATCCTTGGATCTGTAGTTTGTTGTGGTACCAGAGCTCTCTGACAGAGAAGGCTGTATACAGTGGCATAAACTTTCCAGTGTGGAGTTTGATGCAGTTTAGAGTTTGCAACTTTTGTTTAGTTTGTATAAAACTGTTAGTACAGTCAGTCCTATGTATGCATGGATTTGGTACCCATGGATCCCACCATCCCTGGCTTGAAAATTTCCCCCCCCAAAATAAATTCCAAGAAGCAAACCTTGATTTTTCCATTTTATATAAGGGATACCATTTTACTATGCCATTGTATACAATGGGACTTGAGCATCCATGGATTTAGATATCCACAGGGGATCCTGGAACCAAACCCCAGCAGATACCAAGGGCCCACTGTATATATAAAAATAAGTTCCCAAACCTTTGATCTCCAAGGTGGTGGATGGGACCACATTCTTATTGTTATGTGCCTTCAAGTAGACTCCAATTTATAGTGACCTAATCACAGGGTTTTCTTGGCAAGATTTATTCAGAGAAGGTTTACCATTACCTTCTTCTTAGGCTGAGAAAATGTGATTTGAGCAGGGACACCCAGAGGTTCACCATGGCTACAAGGGAATTCAAACCCTGCTCTCCCAGAGCCCTAGTCCAACATGCAACCCCCTAAACTTCACGCAGTTCCCCTGGATTAAAATAGGAGGTGCAGCTGAGATCCTGCATTTGGCTTGCATAATATCAAGCACAAGCACTGAAGGACAACAGTGCTCTAAAACTGTCTATTAGTTCAAATTGGGATGGTCTCAATGTTCAATCATCTTCCTATTATATTGTCACTGTCCATAGATGGGGGTGGGAAAGACAATTGCTATGGGTAGCTAGTAGGGTGGGTATATTTGGGAAGAGAAATACTAAATGGGATTCTCTTTGTCATGGACCTACACTGGTGAGAGTATCTAATCGAATTTTGCCTTTCTCATATATTTTGCCTTTCTTATGGACACAGATATGAGTTGAAATCCTGTTGAGGGTCACACAAATGTCATTTCTTTTACACATGAGGGTGCACTTTCTTGGCTGTTGTTTATTTAATTTATATCCCACTTTTCTCTCGATATGGGATCTACAGTGGCTTACAACATAAGTTAAGCCAAAATAACAAAAACATACCCTCCAGCATTTCACAGATGAAAGCCAAGACACATGTGGCCAAGAAACAACAGAAAGTAATCAAGATGGCTGAAGTTATTAGTGAGGAGGAACACACAAACTAGGAGAGGCTGAAGCAGTTTGCTTTTGGCTGAGTCTACTGGGAAGGGCATAGTTCCATCCTCTCCTCTCCTTCTTGCTAATTGAGTGTGAACTGCTTTTGCAATTTGAACTCAATTTTCAGGAATTGAAGTAAGCTGAAGACAAAGGGGAAAAGTGGGAAGAAGAAACTGGAACATTTTAAAAGCAGCTGAAAAAGTGGGATGATTGAGAATGAATAAGGACTGTCTTGACTCACCATTCAACAATAGATTCAGTGGGTCTACTTTAACAGAGGCTAACTGATAGTATTACAGCCCCACAGTTGTGGATTCTTGGATGGTATGTTACTATTTGTCAATGCTTCCAGTGTACCACTTTCTTCACTGAGATTCCAGAAACAGCCAGTGTGCAGTCTCTGGACTTTATCACACTACACTATTATAGTGCTATTATTCCACTTTAACTGCTGCGGCTGGCTCCTGTGAAATTCTGGGGTTTATAGTTTAGGGAGATCTAAAAGCTCTGTGGCTGAGAATGCTAAATGCCCCTCCTTAAACTGCAAATCCCAGGATTCCACAGGAGGCAGCCATAGCAGTTAAAGTGGAATAATAGCACTATAACAGGGTGGTGTGATAATTATTTCACAAGGGGACAATAAAGAGGCACAATTGCAGATGCACCACTGATTGCACAGTATCAGTATTCAGCAGAAGGGTAGTGTAGCGCAACTAGCATGTAACTTATGTGATGCAGATTTATACCGTGCAAGCATGATATAGGCTCTTGACCATGGTTTGACTCACTAGTAAGAGGGGAGCTCCAAAAAAATGATACAAGGACTCCCTGAAACAGTATCTCAGGCTCGGCCAAATTGATCACCAACAATGGTCTGCCCAGGCCTCACATCGGGAGGCATGGAGACGCACTATCCACAATGCTGCAGCCTTATTTGAGAACTCACTCCGAACAAGTCTTGAAGAGAAATGACAATGCAGAAAGAATCACAACCCAGAAACATCACCCAAGGAGACATTCCACTGTGCTTTCTGCAACCAGACTTGTTTATCGCGGATTGGCCTTTTTAGTCATCAGCGCGCTTGCAGAAAGCGCGGGATGAGTCCTTCCTGAATCTTCATTTGCGAAGAAAAGCCAGAGAGAGAGAGAGAGAGAGAGAGAGAGAGTATATACAGTACTCTGAACTAAAAGGAACACCGCTTCTGTGTCAGTGCAACCCATCAATGATCATAAAGAAATCAAGGTCTCTCTAAGGGGGAGGAAACATCCTACAGTATATAAATGGGTTTGTATGCAATGGAGTTTTGCAGAGGAAACTGCAATAAATTATTATACACCTGAGTTTTGTGAAACTGCTAGCATGATGATGTATGCCATGATGATCAATGCAGAGAAAGAGGGAGGGAAAGAAAAATATTGATTTGCCATGCAATAAAGCTAAGATTGTCTATAAATAATATATTTTTCATGGGTCTTTCATGAAATTGCTTGTCTTGCATTAATATTTGACTGGTATACTCATCCTCATTTGCACACGGGTAAAGTGTGATTTAAATACCAGGGCTGGATCTGTTGCATAGTCTACCAACATTGGTTTCAGAGAATGAACTGAAGTCTGCAGGAAATTTATCATACTTCAGGGCTGGTGGGGGTCTACTGCAAATGACTAAAGAGCTCATTTGTTTTAGTATATGAAAGTGAATGCCTTCTCTTCACTCTCTCTATGCAAAGGATGGGGAGTATGTGGTCCTCCAAATAATGCTGGACTACAACTTTCATCAGTCCTAGCTTGCTTATCCTATGGGACGTAATGAATTGGGTGTGTGTGCAATCCAACAATATCCAGAGAGTCACAGGTTCCCCATCAAACTCTAGGCAAACAATTTCTCATGTGGTAAAGTTACACGTGATCTGTATCTCTTCAAATTATGGGCAGGTGATTGTAAGGAAGTGGGGGAGGGAGTCCAGTTCTTAGCATGCAATTGTACATCTACTTGGTGGAATGTAAAATTTCACCAAGCATACCTACACTTTCTTCCACCTGCATGCAGCTGATCTGTCAGCTTCTGGATCATGTCCCATGGGCATTTAGTAGCTGGGGGAGCTCACAGGGCCCCCAGGCAGCATCTGACTGCATTTTTGCAGTCAGGCATACAAAGAAGATGCTATTCTCTGGATCTCCTGGAGATCTAAGAAAATGTATCATTTTGTGCACCTGGCTTTAGAACTCAGCCAGATGCTATCAGGGTGCCCCTGTCCTCCCTTGACTGCTAAATGGTCATGGGAGTGCTCACTGACAGCTATAGGTTGGTTGCATATGGCAGGGAATTGTTGAACAAGGAGGTACTCTTGTATACCTCCTTTCTTAATTACTTGCTATAATGGGAGTTTATGCCTGTGTAGGTCACTAGCAGAATTCTAGCCACAGAGTGGATTAGATTGAGAGCATTTGTGACATAAAGTTTAGTTAGTGTTTTTTTTTTAACTGTATGGAGGAACATCCAGAGGGGTACACACAAAACTTGGTGTACTTTTGAAAAATGCTCACAAACATACTTTATGCAATGGAAAACACACACGCAAAAATGCATACCAAAGTGTGTGCCAAATTGTTTACCAAAAAGCACACTTTTTTAAAAAAATGTACACAAAAGCTGCCTCCATGTTCTGCTTGAACATGTTACCTACATGATCTGCTTGTGGGAAACAGAATACTGTATCTGGTCAGAGCTCAGGGAAGTTACTTTTTGGACTACAGTTCCCTGATTCACCCAACCAGCAGTGGCATAGACTGTATTGACCAGGGATTCTGGAAGCTGTAGTCCAAAAAGTAACTTCCTCAAACTCTTGCTCAGATGGGTTATTGGTCTTATCCCATAGGGCTCTTCTTTAATTCTCCTGAGGTTCTTGCTCATGGCCAATGAATTATATCTGTCAGGAATATCTTTGTCCCTCTTTGCTGGCAGATGGTAAGTGAAGGAGACAGCTATTCCTTCAGGAGTATTTTCTCAAGGCAACAGCATTTCATTCAAAGCCCAAATATCAGCCTCTTTCTCAGTTTGTAGGATGACATTCTCTCCAGTTGAGAAGACCTCTGTTATTTGAAAGGCTAGAGGATGGGATGGGAATAGAGTTTCACTGGACCCTTAATGGCACTTCTGGCCTATTCATTAGTCCAAACTAAAGTAGACCTATTCAACAAATAGTTGAACAGCTGAATACCAATAGTTGAATACCAACATGTTGGTAAATCCCATTGGTTCCATGAGTGTCGTGTAGTTGAGACTCGCCATAAGATTTAGATCTAAGTTTTCAGGCTTGAGTGAGATTCTGTAACTATCACCTCCCTAGGGATGTAATTTTTCACTAAGGTTCTTCTCAAAGGTAGAAACAAGTAAGTTTACCAATTTTCTTCCTGCTGTATGAAAGTCTTCGAAAACTATGCAGTTTTTGAAGGCTATTTGCCATTTGGGACTTATGCTATGTAAAATTTGCAAAAAAATATTTTTTTTCCCTAAACAAATCAACCACGTGCAACTTGTATACAGAATAAATCCCCATTACAGCATTTTCTGCACAGAAAACAGCATTTTCTGTGCAGGAATTAATATTTTGGTGTTGAAATATAATTTTTCATGCAGAAAATGCTGTTTCCTGCACAGTAAATGTTGTTTTCTGTGCAGAATAACTACTTGTGAATTTTGCATAGAATAAATTCTGAACTTTGAAGATTCTCACGTGTCTAGGATTTTTTCTTCTAAGGGGTTCTCAGCACTTGAACTACATTTTGTTGTGTTTTTTTTTTTACCATTTTCTAAATATTCTTTCCTTCCCTACACCTCCCTACATTTTATCTGCTCTTGCTAGAAAGCTGGAGTCTTTCCTTGACCATATTAGGAGAAGAAAATATGGGATTTCCAGTACACTAAGACAACCCATTCAGGCAGAAATAATGAAGGGCGAATCCCATCTAGTTCCACTTTGTGTCACTTTTATATGGTTTCTCCTATAAGTCTATTCTGTTTAGCTTCCATATTAGGCTACTGTGTGTACTTTAAAACAAAACAAAACAAAACACCTGTATGGAGAGACTTGTGTTCATACATTTTTACATATTTTCTTTCATTGTATTCACTTCTTAGCTATTTCCCCCCCACCAAAGTTTGCATTTTGATCAGTAATAGGAACTAACAAATTAACATCAATTAAGCTTGAGACATTTTTCTAATGAAAAGAGCAACTTAATAAAATTTACTTTTAAGTTGGACTTTAATTCCAGAATTAAGTAATTATTGAACTTATTAATTAAATGAGAGGCCAACAAATTTTACTTTTCTCAGATGGGTCTTTAACATACAAGCAAATGGCTACAGGAATCTTCACTTTTGAGCTAGTTTAGACTATTATAGTTAATTCCAGGTTAAAGAGATTTTAAATGTCAGCACATAGTAAGGACAGCTTCAAAGCAGGTGGTCTTCTTCGGATCCAGGTAGTCCTCCTGTCTTCTACACTGGCCACCAAGTAGAGGTTCCTCATTTCTCCCAAGAAGATGAATTTTTAAGCTCTTATCCTTGGGATTTTTGATAGGATCCAGGTGAGAATCAGTAAACTAAAAAAGTGGGGAGAATAAAGAGATGAGACTATATGAGTCAGTATGGAAAAGGAAAGCAAGGATGGGGTCTTTGGTGAAGTGGGTGGGAAATGCTATTTCAAAATTTTTGCAGCTGTTACCTTCTCTCCAAAGCTCAAAACAGGGCAGGGCTGGATGGTATAAAACATGGATTGCATTTTTCAACTTCATTCTGATGACTTTTAGCAGTCATCTAACGTTAACAATAGAAATGTTGAATCAACTTAATAGTTAAATTTCCCTATTTCTAACTTAAAAGTATTTGCCTTTTACTTCTCTTGACTTTTAAATTATTTTCTTTAAAACATTAACCCTATTCTGCTAACTTTCCTATCTCTGATTGATACATTTGGGCATGTGCCAAGGATTAGATTGGAATATCTGAGAACTACAAATCTGGGACATAAGAATCCAATGTGTACGTTAGCCAGGAAGGTGCTGCTCAGTTCAATTTATATTGGAATTTGCAAAGATCAAATCCCACAAGCACTGCAAACCAAAAGAGAAAGACAACCAGCAAAATATAATTGGTTCTGTTTGGACCATTGCATTATCTTACAGCATAACAAAGATCAGTTTGGAGACAGCAATAAAAAGATCGCAACAAGACCTGTCTCTTGCACTGATTCCTGAAAGAACATCCTTTCTTCTTGTTCTGCATGCACCATAGTGTCGTCTAAGGCACATCCTTTCCCCCCCACACTCTTTAATTGGAAGAGCGGCATCTTCATTCTCCTCACGCAGAGGATTTGTCATTGCTTCCAACTGTGCTGTTAGTTTTGCAAATTAAATACAGTCAGACCTGCTTAATCCATGTCTCGTTTAGCCATATGCCTGAGTGACCAAAACTCTATGTGGTAAACAACGTATGCCTGTTCCTTGTTCACAAACTGTACCAAATTAAACAAGCATGACATTTACAGCATTTTCCATTGCTGAGTTGGAATGAAATGGGTGACTTCTGCAATATATTATTGAACAACACAGGCAAATTACAGGTGCTCTGAAGATGAAATTGTCTCTTTCTCTCTCCTCCACCCCCCATAATGTTTCTGAGGGAAAGGTAGGATTGCATTATTAAAGACTTTTGTATTGTCAGCCTTCCTAGAAATACTCCCAAGAAAGTGGACCTTTGATCTCAGCCCGGACTGTAAGTCTCAACTACTGTAGGTACTTGATTACTTGGGTATCTTCAATTAACCATGAACTAAAATAGAAAAAGTTCCCCCTTTCTTTTATGGTCCATGGTTAATTATGGTTATTATGTTGTCCTCTCTATCACACACATGTGTACACACACATATACATACACACTTTTTGACCTCATACCTTCTACAGCAGTTCTGACACCTGGAATGGTAGGTGTCAAAACTGCTGTAGAGGGTATGAGGTCAAAAAGTGCATGCGTGCATCTGCGTGTGTGCGTGCGTGTGTGTGTGTGTGTGTGTGTGTGAGAGAGAGAGAGAGAGAGAGAGAGAGAGAACAATGAATAACCATAATTAACCATGAACCGTAATAGAAAAGGGGAACTTTCTCTATTTTTGTTCACAATTAATTGAAGAAACTGCCAAAGAAATCAAGTACCTACTTGAGACCTATAGTCCTGGCTGAAATCAGTGGTCCACTTACTTGGGAGTAAGCCCTATTCATCTCAGTGGAACTTTCTTCGGAGGGTATAACACTGCACTACTAGCATTATTTGGAAGACCCACGCTTCCTTCATTATTTTCCTTGCAGTTCTGGCGATGACATTGTTCTCTTTCATTGAGGGCTGGAGATAGGTTTATTTTCCCCTTTGAAACACGTTCCCACCAAATTAAAAACCTAGGCCTTTTGTAACTGTAGCCCTGAAATTAGATTAGCGCATGGAGAAACTGAATAAATCCAATAGTCTGTGAGTCTATGTCCTATATACATTTCATTTTAGCTCAGCAAGTAACACATTTAAATTGAATTTGCAAAATAACAATGTGTTGTTCAATTGTATCCGACTCTTCAGTCAGCTTTACCCTTAGTGTGGTAGGCACATCTGTGGTAGGATCACTTCCACTGATGGCACCTTGTAGCTAAAGAGAACAGAGTTTCTGGTAGAGGGAGGCCTAAGAGGACAAGATGGTTTATCATAGAGACAAAGGCCCAATGTAAATGTGGTAAAAATGTAGCTGAATCAAATTCTGACCCTTGTCTGGCTTCTACATTCACTTCCCTCAGGTGCAGTTCCAGACCCTTTAGCTATCTCAGGGTTATAACGTGGGCTAAAACATAAAACAGGAATAGAGATCCAGGATAAAATAGGATAAAATAGGAAATATTTAAACATTTAAATATTTGAAGGGATGTCATATGGAGGATGGAGCAAGCTTGTTTTCTGCTGCTCTAGAGACTACGACGCACAGAGCAGTGGATTCAAACTACAGGAAAAGAGATTCCACCTAAACATCAGGAAGGACTTCCTGACGGTAAAAGCTGTTCAGCAGTGCAATGCACTGCCTTGGAGAGTGGTGGAGTCTCCTTCTTTGGAGGTTTTTAAACAGAGGCTGGATGGCTGTCTGTCGGGAATGATTTGATTATGTATTTCTGCATGGCAGGGGGTTGGACTAGATGGCCCTTGTGGTCTCTTTCAACTCTATCATTCAATGGTAATACAGTTTAAACTCGTGGTTTTTTTAAAACAAGCAACTATGATTTTTTTTCTTTGCCTTTTCTTTATTTTGGGATTTGACTGAGCAGGGGAGGGTAGTGATGGTGGCACCATTTTTCTTTCTTTCATGGTATTCGTATATTCAACTAGTCTTTCACCTAGAACATTATCAGATGCAGCAAATATGGCATCATAATGACACCTTATGAACATGGAAGGCCACAAATACCAGATGACATCATGCTTTCATTATCACATATTGAAAATAAGGTGTCCTTTTTTATTGTCAGGCCAAGCCATCAATAGATCGGCTGTGGTGTTGTTGTTTTTTTTGCTGTGATTGTGCATGTGTGAAACTGCACTCCATTCTGCTGGTGCAATTCTAGCATCAATCGGCGGTCCCTGCCAGAACCCGTCCAGGTGGGAACACGAAAACTAGCCATGGGACGCTCTTTTTATGAACCTCCCCATGTTTCAGGCAAGTTTTTAAGTGTGTCTCAGTGTTTGTGTGTACATTTTGTTTTTTTAATTTAGCTTTTTTTTTTTTTACACATTTAAGCACACTTGCATCTTCTTGCAAGAGCCGCCAAGATCACGCTTAGGAGCAAACACAGAAGTACATTTTCATGTGATCATGGCAACATTTGATATTTTGGGTTCTTTTGCCAGCAGAAAAACAGTGTAAAATATGGTGCCAAAAGAATGTTTTTAGAGGCTTGTCTGATAA
Organism: Gambelia wislizenii; assembly: GCA_030847615.1. Classification (NCBI taxonomy): domain Eukaryota; kingdom Metazoa; phylum Chordata; class Lepidosauria; order Squamata; family Crotaphytidae; genus Gambelia; species Gambelia wislizenii. The sequence goes on along the minus strand of JAUMIR010000002.1, from coordinate 428,640,177 downwards.
TGTCCCTAGTCTCCCTATTCTCTAGGAGTTGTACCAATACTTAGGCTCAGGGTAGGCATTTTTTCAAAACAGAAAGTAAAATGGATGCTGACTTCTGGTTTACTTCCTCTTTGAAAAAAAGCTTCTCTTGGACTTGAAGCAGCCCAGTAGAGTCCAAAAACATGACAAAATTTTCCACCCCTGCTCTTAAGTGGGCGTAGGAGGGGGTTATTTTGGTAAAACATTTTGTTTGTAAAGATGCAGCTTTTAAAGATCATGCATGAAGCGCTTGAAAATGCATTTTGAACACTTGAAAGTGAGACTTCCAATAGGCCATTGTTTTATATTAATGTGTAGTAATCAGAATCATATCTTGAAATTATATTTCCTTGCCAATGTTATACTTCATATGGAAGCTCAAATCCCTATGTAGGTATGGACCTGAACCCGACTGCTACTCCCAACCAGACGAAATTTGTTGAAACTATTGTTTAATGGCATGGATGGATCCAGATGTAACAGGTCAGTGAGACTAACCTATAATTAAAAATCTGCATTAGAATCCCATCTTTTATGGTGAAAGAATTCCTCAAACAAATTATGAACCCCCTCATTGCAGTCTTTATTTTCACAGGCATCACCTATTGTGCTATGTGGACAACTCTTTCTGGTTTTCCCAGTTGCTGGGAAACATGCACGGGAGGGTGTTGCTACAATCCCATTCTGCTTTTGGGCTGCTAGTAGGCATTTGCTTGAGCACTATAGGGACAGAAGGCTGGGCTAGATAGGACTTCAGTTTCATCCAGCAGGGTTTTTCTTACATTCTTATGCATCTCTGTCAAACCTGAGCAGGTGAAGTTTACTTTGGAACAGAGGTCATCATAGAGCCATTCATGCCTCTCATGGTCTTGGTTTAGGGTTGACAGATCTCAGGACCTGGCTGTGAATCTCCAGTTTTCATGGGTCATCTCCAAGCAGGAGTTGAGAGTGCAAATTCTCCACTTTTGATGGGTTCAACTCTGGCCAAGAGGAAAGGCCTGTGTGCAAATCTCCAGCTAGCAGAACACCAGCTTACTAAAATGTGCAAGGCTGATTTCTTCCTGCAACTTGCAAAGACTGTCCAAGTGCCTACATTTTTACTTAATTAACTTCCTCCTTTCCTCCTAGTCATTGTGATGTCGGGGTTCACCTTCCAGTCTGCTCTATATCCACCTTCTGGCAAGAAGCAAGTAGGCCAGATTAAATGCTCTTTATCCCATCTCCCAAAGTGAGAAGAAATAACCCTTTCATTTCACCCTGATCTGGGAACAGTTCTTTAGGTAAGATTTCTGTCTTAATTTCCAAACAAGAAAATATGTTCTTTCTTCCCCTCACCCATATGGTTGAATGAGCAACTTTGGTTGGTACGTAATGCATTTTAGTGAAATCACCAGGGGCCATCCGTAGATCTCAGATATTGGCCTGGAAACCTCAGGGCCTGGAACAATCCTGAGCTGGGAGTCCTACCTTGGGCTGAGAGAAGGGGAACTGAACCCAAACTAAGAAAACAGAATAGGCTATAATTCAAAAGAATGAAGGGACATGCATACAGACCTCTCTCTCTCTCACACACACACACACGTATCTGCAGAACCAATATCTGTGGTTTCTGCTTTCCACAGCTGGAAAAAGAAGAACACATACTATAGAGTCATGCTGGAAAAAGGCTAGAGAGGCATCCTCTCTAGGAATCACAAGGTCCTCCAATACAACTCTATTATATGTTTGTACAGGAAGTCCTTTATTTTAATAGGTTTTGCTATTGCATGTAGTTTCACTTATAAATGGGAAGTCCAGGACCATATCCCCCACGGATACGATGTGGGTGGGTGCGAACTGCATTCTCTTTTCAGGCATTTTAACAATCTTCAAATATACAACCAGGAGAGGTTGCATATCCATTGACAAGCAAGAATATATCAATAGTTGATCAATGAAAGCTTGATTTACAAGAACAAAAATCTACAGTAACTCCAGAGGCAAATTCCTACCCCTCACCTTTCGAAAGTTCTATTTAGATGGGAAACAACAGGCTACTGGAAACACTGGTGGAAGTGGGAGAGTTAAAGAGAATTGAGTTTACAAGGAGATGGGTGGAAAAGAGAGAAGAAAATTGGATGACAGCATGTAGTGTAATAGTGAGAATTTTAAAAGAGACCATACCAAAATCAAAGAAGATAGTGAGGTGCGAAACCAGAAGGAGGCATGTGAAGAGCAAAGCTGAGTGCAAATAGAAAGCATTACATGGCTTGGTATACCTGATGGGTTTGCAGAGGACAGCAGACAATACTGTGCATATCCAGAGAAAGGTGAAAAATGAATACAACGGTAATGTTGTTACAGGCTGTTAATGGGAAGCAGTTGTAGCTCAGTGGGCAAAAGACATGGTTTGCATACCAAATGCCATGGAATCAGTGCTTAAGCTAGTAGAGTTTGGGCAAACACTGGCAAAGGAGCCATTGCAGGGCAGAAATGGGCTCCATGTGTCAATGGTCTGATTCAATACAAGTCCATAGAGTTAAAATATTGTAAGTGTTCCCAAGAGCCATCTATCCAGCTCCCTGCTAGTGCAGGAATACACTGCTGAAATACCCTGGACATAACCATCTAACCTGTTTAAAGACCTCCAAAGGAGAGAGTCTACCACCATTCAAGGCAGTTTATTCCACTGCCAAACAGCTCTTACCATGAGAATATTCTTCTTAATAATAATTAAAAAACCCTCAAAATAATCTCCTCCTTGTAATTTGAATCCATGCTTTAAGACCTATCTTCTGGAACAGCCAGCAGATATCAAGCTCACATCATCTTTTCCATGATTACGTGGCGTGGGCGCTAGGCCACGCCGGCAGATGGGGCCGAGCGGCTCGGCAGATGGGGCTGAGCGGCTCGGGGGGAGGGCGTCTCCAGGCCGCACCACGTGGAAGAGGGAGGATCGGGCCGTGCCGAGTGGCAGACGGGGACGAGCGGCTCGGGGGGGGGGGAACCCAGGTCGCACCGAGCGGCAGAGGAGCGCCAAGCAACAGCACGGGGGGGGGCAGATGAAGGGGCCTAACAGCGCGGGGAGAGGATCAGGACGGGCGCCGAATGGGAATTACAATCAATTACTTTCCAGTTAGAATTAATCCAAATCAATTAAAATTAATTAAAAGCAAAAACCCCAATCAATTAAAGATCAATCAAACAACCAATCGATCAATCAGACCAACCCACCAAACAAGCAATTTTCGAAGTCAATTAAAAAATTCGATTAATTAAAGGTTAATTATTTAACAGTTAAAAGCCCTAGCAATTAAAACCACAGCCCACGAGGGGGGAGGGAGGGAAAGAGCGGGTGGTGAGGGACAACGTGGAGGAACAAAGGAACAAAGAACCAAGGAACAAAGTAACAGACTAGCCAAAACAGACCAATTTAATGAATTAACTATTGCCTAATAAAAGATTCCCTCAGAAATCAGACATCCAATACGCTTAAATAAGAACACATAAAACACATAAAACAAAGCACATCCCAGCCAACTTAGCTCTCCCTCCGGGTTCCCATTGAGAGATGTTCCTCCTTTTCGATCCAGTGGAAAAGAGGAGGAAGCCAGTGGGCGGCAAAGGGTAAAATAGTCCTGGCCTCAGGCCCGCCCCTGTCTCCTCCTAGCCAGGGCATAGCCACGCCCTGGCCAACCCCTGCGCTCGTCTCCATGCCCATCATTAAAACACCTCCCCCAGATCTACCATTCTTTAAGATCAGGGGGGGTGTCTGTTACATGAGAGCCCTCCAGGTATTTTAAGATGGCTATGGTATAGCCTCATAAACTTATCTCCTCTAAATATACCCAGCTCCCTCAAGCAATTTCAATAGGGTTTGGTTTCTGGACCCTTCTAGTTCATAAAGCCAGAACTTAGAAGAGTTTCCCTTTCAAGCCAAACTCCTGTAATCCTCAGCCAACATGACCAGTGGCTCTAATATTTTGCTCCACTCCATTCATATTTATGTTGAAGGCTAGAAATAACTTACTATAAATAACCTAAAAAGGCTTGATTCATTAGTAGGGTACATTCTTTTATTTCATGTAATTAATTGTCTTTTCATCAAATCCTACATTTTTATTTAATTCATATTAATTAATTTTTAATTGATTGCCTTCCTTTTGAAGAGTGGTTTCACACATCTGAGTTTTTCTTTTTAGTTTAGAAGAAAGGCAATTAAGATTCGGAATGACAGAGGTTGATAAAATTATGAAATTATACAATGATGCTTAGTGAGAGAAGAAGTGGGGAGACAGATGTTTTTCTTCCTCTTTCATAATATTAGAACCAGAGGTCATCCAATGAAGTTGGCTGGTAGGTAATTCAGGACAGACAAGAGGAAAGCCTTCTTTGTACAGTACTTAGTTAAACTGTTGAACTGGTTTCAACTTCTGGTGATTAAGGACAGGGAAACAGCATCCTTTGCTTATCTTCATTTTTGAATTTTTAAACGGATGTCCAGAATCCTTTATCACCATCTATGTTATGTAACTTTATGCAGAAGCACTAAGAAACCCTGTTGGAATTGTGAAGATGCTTACAGAGCCCTGGCAAGACTGTCTACCAGTACAAACCAGTCTCCTTGACTAGTGTCCCAATGCACAATGAGACTGAGGGCTCATTTACACTGGCCAAGATAAGTCGCGTACTACCTGGAGTAGTTTGGCCCCAGAGGTGCCCTGGATTCACCCTGTTACTGGTGCATTCTGCCATGACACCGGGGAGATGTCACTGGTGCAGCTGGTACTGCACTGAAGCTGCACAAAACCACCCATAAAAGGAGTAAAATAAATCAACATTTGCTCCAGATTTTACAGGAAAACCCGGTGCACTGGGCGGATGTCTACACATATGTCCCCGCTGTATTGTCTGCTGCCACTGCTGCTGGTGTGAATCATGTCTTCTGAGGCCAGAAATGAGGCACCCAGCATTGATCACATGGCTGGGTATCTTGTTGGGACCTCAGAGGGCATGACTCACACCAACAGTGGCAGCAGTGGGCAACACAGCAGGGATATGTGTGCAGACATCCACCCAGTGCACCAGGTTTCCCCATAAAATCCAGATCAAATGTTCACTTATTTCCCTCCTTTTAAGGGTGATTTTGTGCGGATTCAGTGTGGAACTGGCCGGACGTCATGGAGACAGTCTGCACCAGAATCATGGAATTGGTCTTGCACCTTCTGGCAGATTGCTATGGGGATGGGATAAGGATGTACTATTATTTGGCTGGTGTACACAAGACCTGAGGCACACCAGTCCCATGGTGCATCAGTTCTGTTGTGCATCAATCCCAATGTGCATCAGTCACTTTGATGGCTCCCCTACATAGTAACATAACAGCACTCCCTTACTGAATATGGATTTATGAAACTGCCCAATTCTAATTCCTGCTCTTATCTAATTATAGTATTGCTATTTGTATTTACTGTGTTTTAGCTGTATTGAATTTTATCTTTTTTAATATGCAAGATTTAGATGCTATTTATTTTATGTAGTACAATTGTCCCTCCATATTCGCTGGGGTTTGGTTCCAAGACACCCCGTGGATACCAAAATCTGTGAATACTCAAGTCCCATTATATGCAATGGCATAGCAAAATGGTGTCCCTTATATAAGATGGCAAAAATCAAGGTTTGTTTTTTGGATTATTATTTTTTAAAGAATATTTTCAAGCTGTGAATACTCAAATCCATGGATACCAAATCCGTAGATTTGGAGGAACTGTACTTTTTTATATTATTGCACTTTTATATTGTTCTTATTTATTTTGTATGTGAATTGCCTATGGTCTAAGCATTAATAAAATTGCTTACTAATTCCCACCAATGTAAGTCCACTCACAAAGATGTAAGTCCACAGAGGGATTTCATCCTTTATATTTTTTCATTCATATGAAGAAGTTTGCAAAGTTTGCTATGTTCCTCAAAAATTAACTGAAATGTAATTCTTCCTGATCTACATTTGCAAAATTGAAGAGGTACAACTCCTCCTAATATAGACTGGACTGTTGATTCATTCACACTACTCAGTTATAGCACTATGATTCAGGTTTAGCTGCCATGGCAACATCCCATGGAGTCTTGGGATTGGCAGTGTAGGGAGGGGTACTTACAAGTCTTAGGACTTTATCAGATGTCCCCCTAATACTGTTCTTTTGCTGGCATTAAAAAAAAAAAGCTTGCCAATAAACGTGTCCCCCCCGCACTTACCTCCTTTCCTGGCGAAGGCCCTCCAGCAATAAAGAGGATGTGAAGGAAACTCTGTTCGCTTCCTCTTTTGAAATCCCATGCAATTTCATCATATGAGAAATTCAAAAATAAAAATACATGTCAAAAAGTTTAACTAAGAACACACACACAGTTTAAAACTTACAAGTAACCCAGGGAGGGTCAAAAAAAGTTTGTCACTTACCTGGATGTCCCGATCTGACAGTGCTGGTCAGGCCATTGTTGGGGTGAGTCCGAGATTTAAAGGGACAGAGGCTACCCACGCTGGCAATGCTAAAAGTCAGCAGGGGAATCTATTCATGGCTCATTTTTTTTGTCTGAAAACTGGCCCAAACCATCCAAAACAACCTAAAATGAAGTGGCTTGGTTCCTCTAAACCCTCAAAGTCCCCAAATCTCCCCCCCCCCCACTCGATACCATTCAACATTTTAAAAAAATGCCCCCAAACCAGCCAAAATGGCAGCCAGAAGTGATATTATCACTTCCAGTAAAGCCCACTTCACAGGCACAGGGAAAATGGCCCCCACCCCCTGTGCAGTTGTCTACCCCTGTTCTGTGGCCACTATGGGAAACTGGATGAGATGTTCCTTTGGTCTGCACCTTGCTGGCTCATTCCTATATTCTTACATGCATAATTTATATTCCACATCCTTAAAAAGGCTGGAGTTAATATGTGATATTGGAGGTGGGGGTGCTTTACTTTTCCTTTTGTCTTCTTTTTTAAATAATCAGGTTTCTAGCTCTTATTGCCACAAGGTGGAGTAAGTGGAAATGCCTGATGAACTCTTGGGAGGAGAGGCAAATAATTGGGTTTCTTCTGTGCCTACTCTGCTTCTTCCTGACAAATACTTTGCAAAAGCACTAGTTCAGTTTGCCCTTTTCCTCCTGCATTTATTACTGCAATCTTTTATTTACTAGCCTTCCTTTTTTCTCCTCTTGTCCCACTTGTTTCTCCTTTGAACTTGTCGCGCTGTTTGATTTATGTTGGGCAAAGTTGTGACCATATTACTGCTCTTTATCTTTCTTTCCATGGGCTCCCTTAATCTTTCCATATTATGGGTACATTTCTTCCTGTTATTTATTAGATCTTACCTCAACCTCATTTCACCTTTTCTCTCCTGCTTCCATCTCTCCTCTTGGTATTCTTTGTTCTGTTAATATTAATCTAGTCTTTAAGTCACTCTTTTTCATGTACTTCCTTGTATTTGTCCTCTTCTACTTGGTTCTCCTAGTAATTTAGAACTCTCCGGAATAGTCATCACAGCTTGGAAAAGTTACAATTTGGTTTGTAACTACTATAATCCCATCCAGTCAGTAGCTATACTGTCTGAAGGATTTTGGGAATTGTAGGGCCCTTTCACACTAACACATTTGTAGTACCATGATTCCACTTTAACCACCATGTCTCCATCCTGTGGAATTCTAAGAGTTGTAAATGTGTGTGTGTGTGTGTGTGTGTGTGTGTGTTATGTGTGTCAGAACTCTCTGGCTTAAGATTCTAAATATCCCTCCATGAATTGCAACTCCTAAGATTCTATAGGGTGGAACCATGGCAGTTAATGTGGAATTGTAGCACTATACAGGTTGACCCTCATATCCATGGATTCAGTATCAACATTTTCACTCAGCCACATCTGAAAATATATGTTCTCTCTAGGTTTTTCTAGGTCCTCCAATGTGAGTCTTTGGTCAACTTCTGGCATTCTTCTCAATGAAAATAATAGGGTTCCCTATTATCCACAGTTTCAGGTATCCACAGGGGTTCTTGGAACGTATCCCCCATGGATACAGGTGTCAACCTGTAATTGTATAGTGCATAAGGGCCCACAACTTACGTAACTTCCTAAGCTCTAGATTTGTTTAGAATTTGAATTTCTTCCTTCAAGGAGCATTTCAGAACTTCCTGTTATGTTGCTAACTGGGAACCACAAGAGAGCCCTTTAATTCTTCTGGATTGAAGTGCTAAAGACCATCAAATATACTCCTCTTGTTTTAAAAGGTTGTCCACTAAAGTACAAAAGTTTGCAGGGAAATGCTTCCCATCTCCTCAAGAATGGCAAAAAATCAGAGTGTTGCCATTATTCAGTTTAGAAGTGTTTCCATGTACACTACAGATCTGTCAACAGCATCATTCTTCAGGCACTGTTTCAGTGAAAACTTTTTTTCTCCCAATGGTATCTCATTTCAGTGCACTATCCCTATGTAAATTATGGAGTTCAAATGAAGGTGTCTCATTTGTCATCCCCTCTCCCCATTTTCTACTTAACAAAACCTCCTTTAACTGGCATTGACATAGTGTTTTCTGTGCTGCTAATGAGCGTCAGAGTTAAAAATACCCACAGGCCCTTTTTCCTGGGTAGAACAGAGGAACATTATCAGAAAAGAAGTGGTCCCTAGGTAGAAAAGAGCTACTAGGTCCTACCAGGCAGGGCAACTGCTAGCAAAGACTTTGCTTATGAGGAGACATTAACATGGAATATGGAAAAGAACATGGAAAAGTTACTTCTTTGGTCTGTAATTCCCAGCCAACACAGCACATGATCTATTCTTCTGGGAAATAGTAACCTTCCCAAGCTCTGATCTTATACTATTATTATAACGCACAACCTACAGTAGGTATGAAGAATTGTGCTGTCTGAGAAGGACCAAATTCCCTCCCCCTGCAGACTTCACCTTACCTGTGAAAGAAAGGAACCCCAGTGGCCAAGCAGAATGAGAGTGTGGTCAGAATGGCAAAAGCTGTTAACAAGAAAGAACAGACAAGCTAGAAGAGGCTGCAGCAGTTTGCTTTTGCCTGAGCCTACTGGGAAGGGGAAGATTCTGCCTCTCCTCTCCTCCTACTGACTTAATGGAATGAAAACTACTTTTGCAAACTACTTTTTATTTTTAACTCAACTTGCAGCAATTGAAGTAAGCAGAGGATGAAGGGGGGAAGTACGAGGAAGGGAGAGGCAGAGGAGCATTTTTAAAACAGCCGGGGGGGGGGATGGGATGACAGAGGATTAACTGGGACTATCCCTGCCAAATCAGGATAATTGGAAACTATGCTGCATTGGTGTCTTCTTGGAAAAACAGAAAAATTGGTGGGGTTTTTTTCCCCCCCCAACAACTCCTAGAATCTCCCAGATGGTGTGGTTGTTGTGGGTGCTGGCTAGTGGGTTCTGGGAATTGTAGGCTCACCCAAGTAACATCTCCAAGCAATGCCTGGGGAGAGAAAGTAAAGAGCAGTGGAAAACTTCCCTGTTTGTTGGTGAGCAGGCATCAGTAGATGCCCAACTAGGCCAACCCCTAATGCTAAGACTGCATCCTAAAGTCCTCTTCGGCAACATATAGCATTGTGTAGCATTCTCTAATCATTGTTTCTATCTGCTGTTCTGACATCTTCAGTTCCTCAGCCTACTAAAGATACACTGCTCAAGCGCTCCCACAATCTTTCAGCAACAGTCTTCAATTACTGTCTTCCAAATTGCCTGTATAAAACAACTTGTTGTACCCTCTTTGTGTATAGTTGTGGGGGCGAGGTAGAAAGAAGGAAGAAATCCCCAAAATTTCAACCTCAGATAAACACTGAATTTACTGAATAAATTCTGAACTGAAAATACTGGATTTAGGCAGGGGAAAAAAAAAAAAGACAGAGCTTGCTCAGCTCTTCCCGGGAGTATCTTTGCTCTGGCTTTAATAAATTGTTTCGATCGGCAGCTGTGGCTCTTTTAGGCTCAGGAGATTTCGAAGTCAGATCCAATTCTTTGATGTGGTTTAGAAGGATTTATCTGCAAAATGCCTTGTTACCTAAAAATGTTAATTTTTACACTGCAGAGTGGCATGATGGGGGAAGTATCACTTTTATTTATATTGATTTGGCATGGAGGAAAGGGGGGGGCAAGGTGTTTGCTGGCAACTGCACTCCAAACTATAGCTATGATATTTGCTGGCAACTGCACTCTGAACTATTGCTATGATATTTGCCCACATGTTGCAAGGGAGAAGGAAAAACAACAACATGCTGCCTTTGACACAAATGAGTTTCAGATCATGGGAGGCTCCTGGAAAACAGCCTTCTGGTAGCTTCATACTTTTCAAAGAAAGTTCCTTGATAAAGCAAACGCCTACGAACATGCCGAAACGATGAAATGCACATAGAAATGATTGAAATGTGCATCCAGTGGTGGGGGTGGTAGCTACAAAACTGTTGGATCACACATAAGACACTAAAAAGCAGGGGGGGGGGGAGGTGGATCAAATCAGCTGCGGCTAAAATTAGCTTTTGAGCTTCACAAAACTTATTTTTGGAAAAAGAATGAAGATACTCCAAGGGCTTATCTACACCAGTAGCCAGGATATGCCAGCCCTTGCTGGCGAATCCTGGCTGCAGAGCTGGCCTGTTCTTCCCCCGGTACTACAACGAAATGGGCTGGAGACCCAACGGAATGCCAGCCATTGCTGCAGCCACCACCACTGTGATTTTCTTTGCTGATGCAGAAGCCAGGAAGGGGCCCCACAACATGTGACTGAAGGCCTCTGGTATGCGACCAGCCTTGGTCACATGATGAGGGATCCGTGATCAGCTTCTGGGAGAGCCGGGGAGCTGGTGGCAGCAGTGAGGGCTAGCGTGCCAGATGGGCTCCTGTGGACACACAGATCCCGATGCGGGTTTTGGCCACAAGTAGCGGATTAAACTGAGTATTATATTATAACATTTTCTTGGCTCTACCCTGGCTTGCCCCAGTTCCAGCCCCATATCTGCCCTGGGAGTGGTGAGGGCTTCCTGAGGGCAGATCAGGGCAAGTGTCCTACGTCATGTGGACTGTAGGGCTCTGGAACAGGAGCAAGCTGGGGTATTTATCCCCCATGATATTCTTGCAAAAAAGTTAGTAACCTGTGGGCTAGACAATGCAACTGTTAAGTGGATTTGTAATTGGTTGACTGACCAAACCCAAAGGGTAGTCACCAATGGATCCTCTTCATCTTGGAGAGAAGTGACTAGTGGGGTGCCACAGGGGTCTGTCCTCAGCCCAGTGCTATTCAACATCTTTATCAATGACTTGGATGAAGGAATAGAGCGTATGCTTATTAAGTTTGCAGATAACACCAAATTAGGAGGGGTAGCTAATACCCGAGAGGACAGGATCAAAATCCAAAATGACCTTAACAGATTAGAAAGCTGGGCCAAAACTAACAAAATGAATTTCAACAAGGAGAAGTGTAGGATATTACACTTGGGTAGTAAAAAGAAAAGCACAGATATAGGATGCGTGACACATGGCTTGAGGGCAGTACATGCGAAAGGGATCTAGGAGTCTTAGTGGACCACAAACTGAACATGAGTCAGCAGTGTGATGCAGCAGCTAAAAAAGCCAATGTGATTCTAGGCTGCATTAATAGGAGTATATTGTCTACATCAAGGGAAGTAATAGTGCCACTGTATTCTGCTTTGGTCAGACCTCACCTGGAATACTGTGTCCAGTTCTGGGCACCACAATTCAGGAAGGATATTGAGAAGCTGGAACGTGTCCAGAGGAGGGCAACCAGGATGGTGGGAGGAGCTTAGGGAGCTGGCCATGTTTAGTCTGGAGAAGGGAATGTTGAGAGGTGACATGATAGCCATGTTTAAATATTCGAAGGGATGCCATACTGAGAATGGAGCAAGCTTGTTTTCTGCTGCTCCAGAGACCAGGACATGGAGCACTGTGTTCACACTACTGGAAAAGAGATTCCACCTAAACATTAGGAAGAACTTCCTGAGAGTTAAGAGCTGTTTGACAGTGGAATATGCTGCCTTGGGGTGTGGTGGAGTCTACTTCCTTGGAGGTCTTTAAACAGAGGCTAGATGGCCATCTGTCAGGAATGATTTGATTGTGTATTCCTGCATGGCAGGGTGTTGGACTGGAGGGCCCTTGTGGTCTCTTCCTTATGATTCTCTATGCTTCTATACCCATATAGATAAACCCAAAGTCTACACTTGAAACTTGGCTTTGGAAGTACCTGAGGATCAATGACCAGGGCAAAGTAGATGTGGGGGCAGAGGATAATTTTTATGTCTCTCCTTCCCTTCTGTTTAATACATGGCTACTTGTCACATGCCATAGTACAGCTATACATTTTTTTACAAAGTATTTTTACGCCCAACCAACTCCCTTTTCTTCCTTGTTCTCTGTCCATCTGGATTTTTTTTAGCAGCATCAGCATTGGATGGTGGTGGAGGAGGGATGGAGAAACACAGACTTTCAGTGTCAGATTGCAGCAGTATGTCTGCAGTAGACATTTAGCTAGGAGAGAGTGTGATTCTGCTTTAGCCAATCCTACCATAGCTGTGTGTGCTTGCCTACTACAGGCAAGGTAAACTGCTGCTGCTGCCTACAGGATCCTGTACTGAGCATGTGTGAACAGCAGTACTGAGAGAAAAGGGGAGAAAAGATAAGCCCCCCCCAAAAAAGCTACCCCTCTCCAACAAGTTAAAAAGGATCTATATACTCAGCCATCAAATGGAAATCTTAAGAAAAGTAAAGGCTGGTAAAAAGAAAGTAATCCCTGGATGCATTTTGGAATATGCCTTCAAGAAATCTCTAGAAGGCGCACCTGACCTGGTTGTTTCATTTCACATCAGCATATTGTTAATTTTTTGGTGGGGGGAGGGGTTGCTGAGACATGTTGAACTTCTCTTTTCTTTATTAGGTTTTAGGAACATACGTCTATGCTTTCCATGTTCTTTCTCCTTTGGTAACAACATTTTTGTTAAAGAAATAATGCCCAGGAATACATCTACTTCTGTAGATGAGGTATGAAAGGAAGGCTTTTATACCTTGAGAAGGAGAGGGTGTTTTATAGTGATAGAGTACCTGTTTTGTATAGCAAAGGCCCCAGTTCCAGTCCCCAGCATCTCCAAATAGAAATGTGAAACATTCATGACTGAAACTATGGACTTTTTCAGATGGCAATTTGTAACGCAAGCAGCCTTGTCCCCATTGCGAGGCTGCTATGCTGCAGGGGGGGGGCGTTGCGGATGACACTGTCCCCGCGCCAATACTGTTGCGGAAGAGCTGGGAGGCCGCAGTGCCATATTTGGCGATTTCCTAATCACGGAAGTTGACCGTGATTAGAAAATCACCAAATATATCGGCGTGGGGACAGCATTATCCAAAATGCCCCCCCTGCAGCACAGCAGCCACACAATGGGGACGAGGCTGCTTGCATTGCAAATCACAGTCCGAAAAAGTCCTATGGAGGTCTACCTAGCCAGAGATATTTTGCTAGCTGGGGTAGAGCAGCACACCACCAACACAGGTAAAAGTGCCCAGTAGCCCAAGCCAGCCAAGTTATTTTGACACCTGTGGCAGGAAGTCACAGAAAATATCTCTCAGTAGCCTTCTGCAGTAATCTGATATATCCTATGGAAGACAGCAGTATTGACTAATCCTCAAATAAAATTTTGCAAATATTCCAAATTTGTTTTTGCTTCAAAATTACAATTGAAGTGCTTCACACTGGTTGGAATCTCTTGGCTGCTTTGGCAGTTATCAAGTATGAAATCTCATCAGCTATCATGCCAACTACAGTATTATATGTCAGTGATCAAATGCTGTCAAATATCAACTGTCAAAACAGCAAATATTGAATCACAGGATTTCAAATAACATCTCTTAATTATTTTTCTGACTATTCAAGTACTCCGAAATTATCTGGAAAAAAAATCAATTTTTTATATAGCATTTCTGGAAAAGTTGCAGAACAGGGTAATTCTCCTATGGAAAAAAAGACATGAAAATGTGGAAATTCAGGAGGAGGGGAGGAAAGGAAGATAAGGGGAGAATGATAAAGGCATATAAAATGATTCATGATAGACAGAAAATGGTAGATATGTGTTGTTGTTGTTGTTGTTTGCTCTCTCATAATACTACAACCTGGGGTCATACAGTGAAGCTAATTGGTGGGAAATTTGGGACAGACAAAAGAAAGATTTTTGGGGGGCGGGCGGTGGCACAGTTTCTATTCAATTTACTGATTTTGTTAGCACAAGATGTACTCATGGCTTCCAACCTGTCATGGCTGGTGGCTTCCACCTCAATGGAATGTTGTTTTCATCCAGTACTTAAAGGAGCTTTCACATGAGCTGAATCTATTTTGAAGCTAGACTTTTGCACCAAAGATAGCTCTTTTAAACTTCTGACTAAAACTCAGAGTGGATTTACCACTTCAGTGACGTGCATGACATCAGTTGGCACTGCTGGCCAATGGGGATAGTGTTAACTACCATGACATCGGCAACTCCATAGGTATATTAATAACTGGCAATATTTCATAATTAGGTCAAAATGTGGCCTTCCATGTAGTGTAGCCATTAACATAAACCTGGGGAACTAGGAAAACCCAAAGACAAACATTGCTTAGTCAGGAATGCACTTAGGGAGAGACCATCTAAATTCTAAAAGAAATGCTAATTCACAAGTCAACTGAAGGCCCGTATATCTGGCTAATCCCATCTGCCCAGGCTGGCAACTTGAATCCTGTAAATGACCCTCATCCATCTACCCTTGCCTGAACAAAGCAAGTTCCTTCCTCCATTTCATTCGCAAAGTATTCAACCACTAAAATGCTATTAACATATCTGGAATGCCTTTGTGGCTCTTGGAGCAACATCCCAAAGTACTGTCTTCTACTCAAAACCCCATCCCCAGAAGGCAAATATTTGCTATAAAAAACCCTTGAAAAGTGTCTAGAGTGTCCTTCAGTTCCTCCTCCTACATCCACACTGCCGGATTACTGACTGACCCTCAAAGTGCTGCTCTGAGATCCCCACCCTGCTGGCTTCTGCCGCTATCTCATCTCTTCAGGAAGAGGTGTCGTATCACCCATTGGAAACTTCCCTCTCTATTCCTTTATCTCAATCTCTCCCACTTTATTCACTAGTCTTGCGAGAATGCTTGATACCTGAATGTGTGCATGAATGTGGTTATTATTACTTTTCCAAATAAAGATTATTGTTATACTATCTAGCTTACGTCTCCTCCTTAGTACTGGTATAGTTGATCACATGATCCTGCCATTACCCCCTTCTTTCATTGCCAAGTTGAGTAAATTAATTCCCCAAATTAATGTTGATATTTAGAGGATCTCCAAGACCCCAGAGCATTTAGGGTAACAATAGTTGTGCAAATAGAATAGACAAGCTCATGGAGGATAGGTCTATCACTGGCTATCAATAGGCCCTATTAGGACACTGGAGCTCTCTCAGCTTCGAAATGTGTCTGGTACTAACTTTGATCGTATGCATCAAACCTCTCCTATCTACATGCTTTGCTGACATCCACAAATTTCTAAGAAGTTCTTTGAAAGGGACGGGCGTCCTTTGAAGAAGCCGTGCTATTTTGTTTCCTCTGCATGTCATCTTCTTCTGCCTTCTCTGACCTACATATCTGCCCACAAAGGCCTAATATTCAACCCTTTGACATAAGCTTGGCACACAAAAACTGAGCTGATGGCGACTGCTTATTGTAAGCTGTTGTAGCATCTATCTATTGCATGCCTTAGACCAAGGGTGAGCAAAGTACAGCTAACAGGCTATATACAGCCCCAGGCCCCTCTTTTATGGTCGCTGAAGCCCACAGCAGTTCCCAAATGCCCCCAACTACCCCTCAAATTTATTTATTTATTTGCTGTGATTTTCAGGTACTTTTTGCCCCCAAACTATGCAGAAAAATCCCCAGGGCCTGAACCCCCACCACCACACCAAGCATCTCAAAACCCCATACTACCCCTAAATATCCCCATATTGCTCTGCAATATTTCTCAAAATGGCAACAGGAAGTGACATATGTCACTTCCCGGTGCTATTTTGAGAGACTCCAGCAGAAGAAAATTGAGGTATTTGGGCTTGCTGGTGTGGGTTGGGGGGGGGTTCCCCCTGGCTCCCATGTAGTTGCCCATCCCTGCCTAGTACAATATGAGGTCTTTTGCAAGATGCTGGTAGTGGTAATGATATAGATGATGTAAAACTTTTCTAGGCATGGGGATAAGGTTATGGGGTAAGCTTTACTGACTTGATTTCTGTATGTCAGCAGCTCTAAAAGGCACGGGATCAGCACTAGGAAAGAAAAGAAGTGGCGATCCTTTTAGTCCAAAGCATGTAGGCAGGCTGCTCAGCCCATGGAGTATATGTACTCTGCATATTTTCAGATACAATCCTGTGGTATTACTGCTGCACACATTCCATTCTATGACACATGGCACAAAAAATCTGTTCCAAGGGAATTCTTAAATCAAATGTAAGAACTTTGTGTGGTTCATTTACCCTCTTTCAATACCACTTAAGCACATTTTTATGACATACACACATACACCCCCTACTGTGTTTTAACACCTGGATTTCCTAATTATTCTAAATGCAGAACTTAATTGTCTGTTGAACATTTTCTGCACTGTTAAGATGTTAATTGTTCTAAAACCGTAGGAATAAAGAAGCCTAATGCATTCTATAATCTATCAAGGAATGAATTAAACAAAAATCCCACATGGTAGCTAATATTTTTATATATATAAAAGCTCCTTTGTTTGTCATTTTTAGGCAAAGTGATACCTTCCTAAGAGGCTGTATACATGCATTTACTTTGTTCTTTCTAGTTAGTCTCAAATTATATTACATTAATTAGTTGTTTCTCATAAAAACCAAGGTAAAAGAAGCAGTGAATAATGCCCCACTATTACATCATTGTTTGAGCAAGTCTTCACACTTAATGAATGAATGAAACATTTGGCACCTTTTTTCCTGCCCATAGGCTCCTATGATATATAGGCTGAGATCTTAAATCAGGGTTGCCAGATAAAATATGGGACAGGGCTCCTGTACCTTTACTAGTTGTGTAGCAGAGGGAATTTCAGCAGGTGTTCCTTGCATGGCAACAACACCGTCTGGAACTCCCTCTTTTACATAGCCCTGTCCCTTATTTCACTTGGCAGCCCTATCTTAGATGGACATGGTACAGCATAAATTCTTCCAGAAGGAACTTTAATGCCTTGCAGACGGAACTTTGATCCCATATGTGCACCATTCTGTTAGGGCCTCTGTTTAAAAACCTCCAAAGAAAGAGACCTCACCACACTCCAAGGCAGTGTATTCCACAGTTGGACAGCTCTTAACCACCAGGAGATTCTTCCTAATATTTAGGCGGAATCTCTTTTCCTGTAGTTTGGCATCCATTGCTCTGGAGCAGGAGAAAACAAGGTTGCTCCAATACGATATCCTTTCAGATATTTAAAAATGGCTATCATGCCACCTGTTAACCTTCTCTTCTCCAGGCTAAACATCCCCAAGTCACTCCTCATAGGACATGGCTTCCAGATAGATATGACATGTCATACAGAGAGCTGCAAGTTCCAGAATTCCTTATGCACAGGTATGAAGGAAAGACTAATATGAAGGGCAAAGTAAAGCCTCATAAGACAGTGGAAACAAGGTCCACATCTTCTTGTAGGATTTTCAGGCCCCTGAGTAAGTGTCTGTGTCTCTAACTTCGATACAATTTTGGACAGTCAGTACCTGATTAGAGCACAGGTACATAGAAACTGATAACATTAGTCTTACATTCCATTCTGCCCTAAAATATGTGACACAAGAGTCTGGGGAACATCAATATGTCTTCTTCTCAAATATTCCACAGAATTTTCTGGGCGTGTCTACAATGGACACTTAAATCCGGGGCCACTCCAGAGCATTGCGCACCAGACTGGCCCCAGATTGACCACAATGGTGGCCACACACACTGGGTCAAATCTGATGTGATGGCCATCATTGTCCACATGGAGCATCGAGGCCAACACCACATTGGCCCCTCTGGCTCTTGTTTTTGGAGCTGCCACTGTCACTTCCTCACTAGCAGAGGAGCTGTTGAACTATTGCTTCTGCTGAGGTCAAAAAAGGCTCCGGAACACATGATCAGCAAGAAAAGGTTCTCTCTATCCTCTGTTTGGTGATTCCATGGGTGCATGGTTCTGACAGCAGCAGAAGCACCGAAGCACCGGACAGGCCTTCCATGGAGCTCTTTGGCTGGCAAAGAAGTGGCAGTGCCAGCTCTAACAGGTATCCATCTCCCTCCCAGTATTGCTCAGCACTGGGTAAGGGAGATGGTGCCATGTTTGCATGTGGACAACTGGATCGGGCCATATCTGGCCCAGTCCAGCTGTCCAAAGAGCAAAAGACTCCGAGGTCACTCTGGAGTGTCTTGGAAATCCCAGGGTTTTCCTCAACTTTGCTTAGTTCAAAGCAAAATCGGGTTAAGGGCAAAAAAATGCAGCTCCTCCCCAGAAGTAGTCATATGTCATCTCGACTGCTAGCCCCAGATTTGGGGTGAATTTGTATTTTTATTTTTATTTTGCCTGTGTAGAAAATCCCTCTGAGAATTTTCTTCATGAAACATTGCACTTGGAAAAAAAGCTTCAAATCTGCTTTTAGAAAAGAGTAAGAGTTACTCCACTTATAGGATTTGCAAACAACAGTTGCAACTATATTTCAGTGTCGCGTGCACAGCCTTTGTGTTTTTGCATACTGCCTATGACTGAGACTAACAGAAGTTTCAGCAAGATAGCAGTTTTCAAATATGTCAGGCCTTCTACAGAGGAAGATGAACAGTTAAGCTACCTAGCCATCTTGACTGCTTAGTGCAAACCTGCAAGAGAACTTGACTTTGGAAAGCTAATACATGAATTTGCAATGACAAAGGCCAGACAAAATAAAGTTTTAAGGCAAATTGGCCTAATAATTGCTAGTGGGTACAAGTTGCACATCAGGACAATCAAATTTAATGGTACACCTATTTCTTTGAGAGGAAGCCATAGGTTTTCATGAATTATACAGTCAAAAGCTTTGCTGTAGTCTATAATGGGGCTCACCATGCTGCATGCTGTGTGAATGAACCCCCTTTTGCTTAAGAGCAGGAGGAAGCCGTTAATTGTAGCTATGGCACCTGCACTGTTGCCAGGAGACCAGAGGGCGAAGTAGAGGCTATTTAAGCTCAACCACCCTCTGCCTCCTCCTTCTTTCTCTGCAAAGCAGTCACTTGTCCCTTTTCTTTGGCAGGCAGAGGGGGAGACTTGGTAGTCAATGAGCACCTTTGGCATCTCCTCCTTTTGGAGGTGAAGGGGGGAGCAGGAACTGCCCCTTTAGGTCCTGCGAACTGAGGGATGGGGAAAGTGACCTCCTTTGGGGCTAGCCTGCAGGATAAATCCTCCCTTTAATTTCTGCAAATTGCAGAAGGGACTTTTGGGTCAGCCTTCTAATGCAGGCTGTCTGGGGAGCAACCCGGCTTATGGGTTCTCCCTGGGGTTCAGGTGTTTTCACCGAACGGAGGTTGGGGAGCGGATTTTGGAGTTGACCTCCTGCCCCAACCATTCCAACAGTAGGTTTGCTCCCCCATTGCAGATCTCTCAGAAAAGGGTTAAATAGGTCATAGCTAAATAAAAGCATCCCTTCACAACCCAGCTATATATGTGTGATCTCTTTATTGTGTCTGGTCTCCTTATTCCTGTGTCTTCCAGCAAAGCACACACTTATTTTCTTCCAGAATTACCTGGTACACTTCATCATCCAGCATATGTTTGCAATGTGATCCCTACTGCCTCTTCCTTTCTTGGGCCCAGCTTGCACATCTGGAATTTATCACTCCCTATATGGTAGGAGCCTTTGCTGCAGAATTTTGATCATGATTTTGCTTGCATGGGAAATTAATGCAAGATAGCATTCTTCAAATATGTTAGGCATTCTATAATGGGAGAAGAACAGTTAAGCTACCTAGCCATCTGAACTACTGAGTGGAAACCTGCAAGTGAAATTCACTTTGCAAAGCTAATACATGAATTTGCAATAACAAAAGTAAAAATAAATAAATAAAGTTTTAAGGTTAATTGGCCTAATATTTGCTAATGGGCCATAATGGATTCATTGGAATTATATATTTTTTTTTAAAAAAAATCAGGATTTTGGCCAGGGTGATCCCTTATTGAAGATTTAAAAAATTAGAAGATAGCTATCAAATGTGTAGAACTGCTACAGTCCTACACATGTGATGTATTGAACTAGTACAACAGGTGGATATCTTTTTGGAAACAGAATATGTAAGAGTGTTCAATATAAACTTTTTTGTACTCTATGAGATTATATGTATGGATTGAGGAATTGTTTATATAAAAACTAGTACTTATATATTAAATTAGCAATAGAATTAATTAAAAGCAAGACAATAAAAAACAAAACTACAAATAGTGCAGCTCATTCTGAAAGGCCACCTTTGAACAAAACAAAAATTATTCATCTGCCTGTGAAAGGATAACACGAAGAGTATCCATCAAACCTCTCGAGGAAGGGTGTTCCAAAGCCTGGGAGCAGCTACCAAGAAAGGCTCTCCCACGCTCCTGCCAGATGTACCTATGAAGGTGCTGGGAAAGAAATAAGGGCCTCCCAGAAAATCCCAAAACACAGGCAGGCTCATATGGGAGAATATAATCCGTTAGATAACCTAGACGAAAGCTGTATCTCCATTAATTAGGTTTTTTTAAAACACACACACACACACACAACTCTGCACAGCCTTATTATTTCAAGAGAAGTTTGAATATGTATTTTAGACATATTTCCTACTCTAGAAATACGCACTTGTAAACTTATTTTCTCCCAAACTATGTATTTCTACATTTTATGTAGAATCAGTTTTTATATAAGTATCAGTTTTTATATAAACGTCAGTACAAGCATTTTGAACTAAGGTTTACATTGCAAAATATGAGCTGTGAAACCTGACAAATAACTGCATTTTGATCCACGCATTAGTCCGGGAGATGGCGATCAGGTTCGTTGGGTCTGAAATAAGGACCAAATGAAATCCCAGAGCATTGCTATCTAGGAGATGGAAGTGCATTTTGCCACACTACAAGACCCCATCATGTGTGATCAATGAAGTTGGCTCCATCGAGCAACAAAGGCTTCACCGTCAAGCTTCTGAGCACAGGTCTATCTGGAACTTGCCATGCCAAATTCAAAGACTAATATTATAAATCTCTCTTTGGATTTTGTATGCTATGCTCCATTCAGCATGAGAGCATTCATTCCATAACTGTGAAACCCTTTCTATGAGATAAACAATCTGGCAGTGAAGAACAACATCTCTCTTTCTCTTAGAGGTGGAAAGAAATTTCATTGGACTCAGGAGTCTTTACCATGAGTAAAGCTGTTGGATTGCAAGTCCCAGAATCCCTAGCCAATATAGACAATGGTGAGGAGTGCTGGGAGTTGTAGTCCAACAATATCTGGAGGACTTTTATGATTTACATCCCTTGTTTGGTAAAAGTAGTATTTTTGTTCTTCCCAGGTCTTGGTGTGAGAAAATGTTCACCTCACCTCATGCATTTGCACATTTGTGAAGCTTACAGTACTTTCCTGAGAAATTAAGTGTGCAAAAGCCATGCACATATTTTAAAATGCAACTGGCTAAAAATGTGCAGAAATGTTTTTGTTGATGTGGAAGAGCTACATAAATTAGATAGATTGCACAAATTAATGTCCAAATTAGGAAAAACACATTTTCCCACAATTTTTTAAACCTTTAATCCTAAATATTACAGGGCAAATGGATGCTGGAATCTATTTCAATACATCATGCATTTTAATGCCTTTTATTTATACTTCATGTGTCCCCAAATACACTAAAACATTAGTAGCGTACAACTTTTGAGTTATGGAAATTCATATTCTGGAATAAATGCTACAAAAGTAGCAGTGGGGAAAAGCCAGACTGTCTCCATAAAAGAAAATTGGAACATTGCCAAGATAAGATACTTTCTTTTTAAAAAAGAAAATGTCAATTCAGTGCATCATCTAGTTCAAATTAATGGTCCCTGTTTTGAACAAATATCAAACTAATGCCCATTGATTCCAAATTAGTAGATCATGAATCCTTCGGATACTTTCGAAGATGGCAGCAAGCTCATGGTTAGAGCTTATTTGTGACTGAAATTCACTCACCAGAGGACTCTTTTCTGCTTCTGGAATGGTTAATAATGCTGCCACTGCTTTCATGGCAAAACACTTCAGTTCATCTTTGTCAAATTCCTGCTTCACAGCAGCTTCAAGTGTAGCATGCAAAGTTTCAACCAGTCTATCCAGCCTCTGCAATACTGCACTTGGACACAGATGGTCTTGATATTAGGAAGGAAGCTTTTGAGTGTATGTACTGTACACTCTTCTGGATAGTTGTCTGGCTAGACTAGACATCTTTGAATTCTTAAACCATGTTGAAGATGGCTTGAAGGATCATTATGATATTAAGGGAAAACACATTTTAACACTTGTATTACTTTGGCCCAGCAAGATAGCCACCTTTCAGGCGTGAATTAGCATAGGATTCCTGCGCTGGTAACAGGTTGGACTAGAGGGTCCTTGGAGTAACTTCCAACTCTATGGAGATTATCAGACTAGCCCCTTTAAAATGTTCCTTTGCTGGCATAATAAACCATTTTTATGCTGGCAAAAGAACGCTCCCTACAACACTTACCTTCCCTCCCATCCAAAGGCTTCACCGGCAATGAAGAAGAAGCGAACAGAGCTCCGTTACACCTCCTCCTTTTAAGTCCCACAGATTCTTGCGAGACTTTGTCGTGCAGGAAATTCAAAAGAAAGAAAGAAAGAAAGAAAGAAAGAAAGAAAGAAAAGACATAAAAGTTAAACAAAGCACATACACACACTTTAATAGTCCCAAGTAACCAGGAGAAGGTCATAAAAAGAGCGAAACTTACCTGGATGTCCTGATCTTACCCGGAAGTGTTCACACCAGACTGGCCATTTCTTGCTGCAGTGACAGGATTTAAATGGCCCGAGACTTCACATGCTGGCAATGCTGGCACCAAAACGGGACTGTGGGATCTATTGATGGCTTCAGAAATTCCAGAATAACACCAGCGGAACGCAAAATGTCGTCTGATACGGGCGTCCTTTTGCATTTTGCTGTAGTTCTGCTGGAGCCACATTTGCTGCATCTGATAATCTCCTATGATTCTAGTACCTCTACTTTTTGGGTTTTTTCCCCCTAATGAATGACAGTAGGTATCAAGCTAGAAGAGGTATCATTTCTTCTCCCTAACAAAAGAAGAAATGCATTTTTTTCTGTTTGTGTTGATCATCTCTAATTTGTATAAGCACTTGTATACCCCCCCCCATTTTATTTATCATTCTAATGATGAATGAACTTTGTGCATAAAGTCGATAAAGCTGATCAGAATGTTTTGATTGATTGAGTATAGGATGGCAGCCTCAACATTGCAGCTCAGTTGATTTTCCTTTTCCATACTTGTGAAAAGGAAACCTCTTTTGCTGTCCCCAGCTTTGGATACTATTTGCAATGAACAGAGAGAGATAGAAAAATTTGTGAAGGGGGAGATCTGTCTTGTGACTTGCTTAAATCAGCCATCATTGCTCCATGCATTTAGGAACAAGTTCAGTTTTCTCCAAATTGCATTGAACTCAATGGATTCCCTTGCTCCTTCCAATACAGTTTGTGTAGCGATTTCTTGGTAAATGACCAAATTATAGAGAAACAAGATACAACATTACAGAGACATCTATGGATGTCTAAAGTTGAGCCATTACCATAGTTACATAAGGTACTTGCAATATTTTAAAACCTCATCTGATTATTTTAGGCCTCAGGGAGCTGAACTGAATGTTCACCTTCCATTGAAAGTTAAGATGAAAGTAACACGTTTACCATCCGCCACAATAGTTATGCCCTTCACATCACAGTCTGTGATTTAAATGCCAAATGTATTAGAGCTAACCTCTGCAACTGAAAAAGGGAAGATCCACTTTTCGGTACAAGGTACTATGAAAATGCACCATTCCAGAGTTCCAAAGGTCAGCTCCCTCAAATTTAGAATTTAATCACTTTTACTCTGAATTTTCCACTTCCTATGGAGAACTTGAAAGAACTGTTAGAGGCACAGTTGCCACATTCATGGAGGATATTACGGAATTTATCAGATAGGAACGAAAAAAGCGTTCCTGTCCCACAATCTCCACTCCCACCCCTGTCCTGTCCCTGTCATGCCACAATCACCCTCCCCATCACACTTACCTCCTCTCCCATTGTTCTGGCAGCCCAGGAGTGAATGGAGCTCTAGCGGAGCTCCCTTTACTTCCTGGATTGAAATCCCATGGATTCTCGTGAGAAGATGCAAGCGTGGGAATTCAGAAGTAAAACAACATGGAAAAAATTGCAGCAACCACAAAAAAACACTTTAAAAGGTAGACGTAACCTGGGGAGGGCCATAAAAAGTGTGTCACATACCTGGATATCCCGATCTCAAGCGGAAGTGTTCTGGCAGGGACCTCCCATTGACACTGGGATCTCACCAGCATAATGGGGCACCTTTTCACTCACAGGAACATCTGTGATAGAAACAGAACAGGGGATCTATCGATGGCTTACCCCATCAATAAAAATCACCAGTGGAATGGCAGCAGAACAGGTGTATAACGAGGGGGGATTGACATCGTCTGAAAAGGGAGCCCTTTTGTTATCTCCTGGTGTTCATGTAACCCCACTTTTACCATGTCTGATAATCTCCTATATTTCAATGCATGTGATGGCAACTTTCTCATGGCTCCTCTGTTTCACTCATAATAAAAAAAGCACTAGACATTGTCCAGGGGTGTAGCTATGGGGGTGGGGTAATGATGACATTGCTCCCCAATAAGAATTCTACCCCCTCAATGAAATGTTCGTACAATTCCCCACACTTCTAGTGTTTCAGAGAGTGAGACATTGAACGTGATTCAGAAAGGATGGTAAAATGCTAGCAGTTCACATACCTATTAAGCTTCAGTCCTCCCCCCACCAAAAAAAAGAAGACTGCATGCTTCCATGCATCAGTGGACACTAAGGAATCAGGGTTGCAAATCAAGGAGTTAGTGAGGAATCACCTAGTTAACCCAGATGAGTTCAAATCTGCAGGGCCAGATGAATGGCATCTTAGAGTATTGAAGGAACTTGCTGACCTATTCACAGAACTTGTCATCATTTTTGAGAAATCTTGGAGAATGGGTGAGGTGCCAGAGGACTGAAGATGAGCAGTCCCTGTCTTCAAAAAAGGCAAGAAGGAAGATCCAGAAAACTACAGGCCAGTCAGCTTGAAATCAATACCAGGAAAAAAATATTGGAATGAATTATACGGGAGTCCATCTGCAAGTATCTTGATGACAATACAGTGATTAGTAGGAGCCAGCATGAGTTTGTCAAGAACAAATCCTGCCAAATTAACCTTATATCCTTTTTTTAAAATCAGGACACTAGTTTAGTAGATGGTGGGAATGCTGTGGATATCATTTATCTGGATTTCACAAAACATTTGATAAGGTCCCCAAGGTTTTCTGATTAGCAAACTGAGTAAATATGAAATAGATAGAAACACCATCAGATGGATCCATATTTGGTTGCAAAACTGTGCTCAAAAAGTTGTCATCAGTGGCTGTGTTTTAAATTGGAAGGAGTTCCTATGGCCAGCACTCTTCAATATTTTTATCAATGATTTAATTGATGGGGTGGAGGGAATCCTTATCAGATTTGCAGATGATATAAAACTAAGAGGGGTAAGTAATACATTGGAAGATGAGAACAGAATTCAAAAGGACCCTGATAAACTTGAAAAATGGGCTAAATTAATAAAATGAAATTCAGCAGAGGCAAATGCAAAATTCTACATTTAGGCCATAAAACCAAATACACAGGTATAAGATGGGGGGGGGGGACTTGGCTCAGCATTATTATAGGTGAAAAGTATCTTGGTATTATTGTTGATTATAAGTTGAGCATGAGCCAGCAGTGTGATGCTGCAGCAAAGAAGGCAAATGTTATCTTAGCCTGTATTAATAGAAGCAAAGTTTCCAAGTTGAGGAAAGTAATAGGCCCCCTGTAGTCTGCACTGGTCAGGCCTTTTCTGGAGTACTGTATCCACTTCTAGGCACTTCATTTTAAGAAGGATATAGACAAGTTGGAGCACATTCAGAGAAAGTCAGTGAGGGTGGTAAGATTTATGGAGAACAGAATATATGAAGAAAGGTTGAAGAAGTTGAACATCTACAGCTTCGTGAAGAGAAGACTGCAGGGTGCCATGGTCACCCTCCTTAAATACTGCCACAAAGAGGAGGGTGCAGGCTTCTTCTCTGCTGCTTCAGTTTGAATATTAGAAGGAACCTCTTGACAGTGAGAGTGTTTGGCAATGGAACCAATTGCCTAGAGAGGTGGAGGAGTCTTCTTCACTGGACATCTTCAAAAAGAGACTGGATAGCTATCTGCTGGGGATGCTCTAAATGAAGATCCTGCATTGAGCAGGGGGTTGGACCTGATGGTCCATAGGGCCCCTTCCATCTCTATGATTGTATGATCCTGTGATTCACACCTAGAACTCTTCTATTTCCCGTGTTCACATTCCCTTAGTAATTTTTCCTGCCCCTTTCTTTGAATCATAGAATCATAGAATTGTAGAGTTGTAAGAGACCACAAGGGCCACCCAGTCCAACCCTCTGCCATGCAGGAATACACAATCAAATCATCCCTGACAGATGGCCATCCAGCCTCTGTTTAAAGACCTCCAAGGAAGGAGACCCCACCATTCTCCGAGGGAGTGCGTTCCACTGCCAAACAGCTCTTACTGTCAAAAAGTTCCTCCTAATGTTGAGGTGGAATCTCTGTTCCTGGAGCTTGCATCCATTGCTCCGTGTTCCAGTCTCTGGAGCAGCAGAAAACAAGCTTGCTCCATCCTCAATGTGACACCCCTTCAAATAAACAGGGCTATCATATAACCCGTTAACCATCTTTTTTCCCAGGCTAAACATACCCAGCTCCCTAAGTCTTTCTTCAGAAGGCATGGTTTCCAGACCTTTCACCATTTTAGTCACCCTCCTCTAAATGCTCAGCTGAAGTTTTAAGTTACTGTGATGCTAGAAATTTGGGGACTGAAGGAAAAATTCATCAGGGGCAGAATCATTACTTGGGGGGGGGAATGTCCTCTCCCCCCCATATACACCCCTAGAGTTATCAATAATATTTGCCCCTCCCACCTAACATAAAACATAGCATAAAAACATTGCTTATCCTAATGCATATGACTGGGGAAATTTCCCACATTCTTTTTTTTAACCCTCAAGTTCTTTGCATCCTAGATGTGAACAAATGTGTTAAATTCTTCAGATACACTCTACAACAAAATTCTCAATCATCTTGCACTATCCTGATTCAAAAGGTACTGATAGTAACCAAGATCCTATGGAGCAAACCCCTCAAATACCAGATTGTTCTGTGAGCAGTTTGATCTTTTTGCAGTTTGCTCAGGAAGATGTCAGTCTATATCAGTCAAACTAACCTTTTCCTGCTTGCAGAGGGAGGTATCCATAATCTGCTGTCTTTTTGGCACCAGGTGACTGGGCAGTTTTGTGAATAGCAGTGATATACCTGTTTATTTTTCCAATAACATTTCTTGGGGAGAGGTATATTTCTCAGAAGGAGGTATATGAGGGTTCAAATGGTATAACTCAGCCATGGAAACCTACTAACCTGCCCCCCCCCCTGAACAAATCTTGCCAAAAAAAACCTCCATGCTAGGTTTGCCTTATAAAGTCACTATTGGTCAGAAACTATTTGAAGGCATACAACATCAACATAATATATTGATTGGAATCCAATTGGTTGGTGTTTTACGCATGCAGAAATGCCCCTATGGAAGCAAATGGATATTTTTTGCCTGATGAGTAACATCAGTATTCTGTTCAAGGCTCCAGAAGCAGATATGCACATGCAGTTGCACATTTTCGGCCAGTGTATATCCATCTGCCTCTACTGAAATTGGAAATAGTAGTACTGCTTCGGTTCCACAGTTGGTTGCACAACACTGCCATTCAACACAAGGGTCCCCAGCACATTCAATATGCAATTCCACATGTAGAGATTTACGCTTTCACAACTCCAATGTAGGATCTCTGCCATGGGCTCTGTTGTTGTTGCTAACTTTTGCATGTTTGAATTGCTCATAAAACACCTTGAGTCTCACAAAAATGCATCAGATCAACTTCAGCAACAATATGACCTCTTCATAGAATGTCCTGACTCAGGTTCTTTTTGGTACCCCAGACTCTGACTTGCATGGCATATGCAGCTGGTGCCTCAAGGCAATAGTATGACTTACCCTCCCCAATAGTTTTTAACTGAATGGAGGCAGCCATGGCTATGAGCATGGCTTCTCTCAGGAGGAATGTATCAAAGTCCTCTGGACAAATGCAGCTGAGTCACACATCTCTAAGCATGCTACTCTCTCTACCATTGAGATTCAAGCTCTTCTCAAATAGCCCTGTAACACCCACCCACACTCGGCTTGACTCCATTGGCATGGAATTGGCATGAATCATGATGATTCAGACAAAGTTGTCAGTGACAACATGGCTTTATTCTCTGAAGGCAATTGTAAGTAATCATATCATTTACCCCATTCTGCAAAAATTGCACTCAGGTTGTGCCTTAGCTCCTGGAAAATTAGAGCTCTTTTCTGTACCACAAGGGCTAAGCAGTCCCCCACTCAGCCTCACTCATCAAGAGTACAGAAAATAAGATGACACTGAGCTGATATTACCAAGTGGTTCCCTGCCTTATTTATTTGACACCCTAATCTTCAAGAAATCTTTTATTAATTGTGTGGGATGTCAAGCGACATTGAAGCATACCCTCTAATATTTCACAGGTAAAAATAGGGATGTTCTCAAGTTCTTTATACACTTTTTATAATACATCATTCAGAATTGTTTTAAGTGAACCTCATCAACCACAGTATGTGAAATGGTAGGTTGTACGTTATGCAGCACTATTGCCTTCATACAGTCTCCAACCCTGTGCAATAGAGTCAAGATGCATATTTGCCTTAGTCAAGGTTGTAATTCATACTAATAATATGCTAATGTCTGCAAAAGGCAATCAGAGTGCATCCTTGAGAAACTCTTTTCAGTCTCCTTTCTTTCTGGAACAGGCATGCATTCTGTGGTTGTGGGATAAGGGTCTCAGTGCACTTTGTTGTACTCAGCATATGTTTTGCATATAAGAGATCCCAGACTGCACATGTAGCACCTTTGCTAAAAGGAGAGGTGGGCAACATGGAAAAGAAACACAGTCCTCCCCCAGAGTCCCTGTTACAGGGATAATACAGGTTTAAATGGGCCACTTGTCTGATTCATATATAATCATAGAATCATAGAGTTGGGAGAGACCACAAAAGCCATCCAGTCCAGCCCTCTGCCATGCAGGAATACACAATCAAAGCATGCCCAAATGGCCATCCAGCCTCTCTTTAAAAACTCCAAAGAAGGAAGCTCCACCACATTTTGAGACAGTATATTTCACTGCTGAACAGTTGTTACCATCAGGAAGTTCTTCCTAATATTTAGATGGAATCTCTTTTTCTGTAGCTGAATCCATTGCTCTGTGTCCTAGTGTCTGGAGCAGCAGAAAACAAGCTTGCTTCATCTTCAATATGATACCCTTTCAAATATTTGAACATCATGTCACTTCTTAACCTTCTGTTCTCCAGGCTAAATATACCCAGCTCCCTAAGTCACTCCTCACAGAGCATGGTTTCCAGATCTTTCATAATTATGGTTGCCCTCTTCTGAACATGTTCCAGCTTCTCAATATCCTTCTTGAATTGTGGTGCCCAGAACTGGAAACAGTATTCCAAGTGAGGGCTGACCAAAGCAGAATACAATGGTACTATTACTTCCCTCGATCTAGACACTATACTCCTATTGATGCAGCCTAGAAGTGCATTGGCTTTTTTATAGCTGCCATATCACATTGTTGACTCATGTTTTACACTTTATCTCCACGAAACTCCATCCAATATGGCTAATAGTAGCTTGTGGTCTACTAGGACTCCTGGTCTCTTTTGCATGTACTGTTGTCAAGCCAGGTGTCACCCATCCTATATCTCTGCATTTCATTTTTTCTGCCTAAATGTAGTCCCTGATATTTCTGCCTGTTTAAATTTCTTTGGTTAGTTTTAGCCCAGCTCTCTAAACTGTTAAAGTCATTTTGAATACTTATCCTGTCTTCTGAGCATTAGCTACCCCTCCTAATTTTGTGTTATCTGCAAATTAAATAAGCATGACCTCTGTGCAGTAGGTAGGAAGTGGATGGAGTACCTAGTGGGATTATATTGTAGGAGTTAATTAGGGTAGAAACTAAGGTACAATGAAGAAAAAAAAGCCCATTGGTGCCAAAGTGTTTTTTTGGGGGGGAGTGACTTGTGAGTTTCTTCGCTCTTTTGTGATTTAACTCCAACCACAACTCCCCCCCTTTTTTTTTGTTTTTGTTTTTGCTTTAAACCAAAGGTGTTTTCCTTGTTGTGAGGGCCCTGAAGAGGAAATCACTATGTTGAGCTGTATACAGGTCTTCTGGGAAAATGAATATCCCATGCCTGCCTGTACTGTCATCTTTAGTAGGGATTGCATGTTTTATACTTTATCTACAAGAAACTCCATCCAATATGGCTAATAGTAAGGGATTATTGGAGAGTTATTCTTGAAATACCTGAAGGAACTAATGTTCTCCACTTTGAACTACAGCAGGGATGGGAATTGTGCACTTCTCAAGATGAGATTCAATACAAGAGGGTGGGATATGGGATGGATAGAGAGAGAGGTAGGGAGGGCAGGTCCTGCATGCTAAAAGATGTTACTCATAAAGAAGTTCCTTGCAACATGTTGGTGTGCTGCTCAAAGTTTACCCCCAGAAAACACAATACAAGATTAGATGAGTTCCATGAAAAACTAGCCTTACTTGATGGGGAGCACATTAGAAAAAACACAGTCTTCTGCTCATAATTGGCACTCTTCCTTATTCACTTGGGTTAAAGGTACAAATTTCAGACTTCACACTTGGAGAAGATGCAGGACTGGCAGTGGCTACAAATTAGCAGCTATAATGAAAAGATTGTTTCGTTTTCTCTTCAAAAGCACAGCATCCAACATTCTTTTCTGTGTGGGTGAGAACATGGAAACCTGATATCAACTATAAATGTACAGTGGCTAGGACCGCCATATAACAAAGGAGGGGGGGAGGAATAGTGAATTGGCCCAAAAAAGTTTTTAATAAGAAAGGAAAAGAAACAAGAACGACAGCAACAACAATTGTGACAGCAGCTGGGGCATTAACCTGTGAGCTCAGAATGGAAGAGTGTGTGTGTGTGTGTGTGTGTGAGTGAGTGAGTGAAGAGTTCCATTATGTTTCACACATAAAAATCAAACATACAGTGATCCAGCAGCTATTGTATCATACCAGACAACACACACACACAAAGACAGAAACTAAACCACAATCACACAAGAGCTGGAATGGAACAGAATGTGAACAGAAGACATGAAGAATGGTTGGTGCTGACAGATCTGTGTGCTGAAAGGCATCAGCAACTTGCAGTGCATAATTAAGCAGAAGACAAATGAAAAAGTAGATGGCTATTGCTAAGTAAGGAGTGATGAATGGCTGGTGTTGACTCAGATCTATGTGTTGTCTATTGCCCAATGTTGCTGATGCATTTATAGCATTTGTTCTACCCAATATCATCAACTTAACTGATTACATGAGAAGCTGAACAGAACTGGGAACCATGGTAAAATCACTTGCTATGGTGGCATTTAGGCTTATAAACTGCCACTGAAAGCAGACCCCACAGAATGAAGGGAAGGCCCAAGAGGTCTCCTCAATATCTCTTATCTTTGACATAGCACTATCCCACAAGGAATGGAAGGCCCACAAAGACCATCCAAGTGCATGACAAATCTTTACTCAGCAACAGCTCCCCAAACACTAGTAAAGCCTCTGGAGAACAGGAGCTAAAATACCAGTGTCATCCAAGTATGGATAAATAGAAATATTCATGTTCAATAAGATAGAAAATCAGTGTTCCCAGACAATTTACCTCTTGCTCTTTATGTCACTGAAAGTCCCTCTGGAATGTTACTGAAATTAAAGATTTACTCCTACTCCTCCTACTTCTTTTTCTAAAGCTTCCCTCCCACCAGCTTTCACTCCTTTTCAGAATGGAATTGAAGAGACTTAGTGTGGCCACTTCAATGAGTAACAGCAAATGCATAAGCCAACAAATAAGAGAACATATTGAGATCAATAAGAAATAACCAAGATTGTCTTGCTATTGCCAGCCTTTTTCTATGCCTGTAAACAAGATTCCAGTTAGAAAAAAGTGGGGGGGTGGTGGAGGAAAGGGACTGAGGATTAGCACATTCAGTTTTGTGAATTCCCCCCTTTTAAAAAACACTTCTCACGTTCTTTCTGTTGAATTAATGAAAATAAAACTGTAGGTTTTGGTGACTTTTTGTCCAAGAGTTATCATTAAATGAAATCTGGGCAAGACTGGACAGAGACAGCCCATCACAGCTCATGGAATTCTGTGAGTGGATGCTATTGGTGGACAAATATAAATACCAGAGAAGAAATGTTCAGGGAGTCATGGGGCCTATCTATACAAAGCAATAAAATGTGGATTGGTGCATAGTAATGCCAATTCGCAGCAGCTTCTATTTGTCTTAACATTTTTTTTGAAGATCGCAGGCATGGAAAGCTATCTGCTTTTGCTGTTCCAAAGGGCATGCCTACAAATCAAGATGGTGGGCCTGAGTGAATTACTTGCATTATTATTTACCTCAAGTTGCTGCTGCCAAACTGGTATTTTAAAACTAAATCCAAGGTGCAATCTTCCGCTTTAATAAAGAAGCGAACAAAAAAAAAAAAAAGGTGATTTTCCTCACTGTAGAGCATGATGACTACAGCAAAAATCCAACCTGGGGGTTTGGGGAGCTTGCCTTGTTAGCAAGCTCCACCCCCCTGTGCATGGCCAACCAATCAGCTATCCACTCTGGGAATGCGCAGCGATGTGGATTGGTTGTCCTAACAGACAATAGTGTGCATTCTTACGCATTGTTTTAAAAAATACGGGGAGAGCCACAAAGGCTTTTCCTGCAGAGTACATGGAATATTTGCCCCCCTCCTTTTGAATACAGTGGACTGATGTGGGATTGCATTAAGACAAATTATATTCTCCTCACATTCTCTGAGGTGTATTTTTGCCATTCAGACAACCCTATGTTCTTTGCTTGAGACTAAGTTGTTACTGTGTACTGTGTGTGGAACTAGCTAAGACTAGATGTTTATTATATTTGTTGTATAATGAATATTTACTGGTTTTGTTTTTATACAACTCTGTCTGTTTTCATTTAAGAATTATTAAGGAGGATTTGGTCATGGGTTAGTACAGTAAACTCTGTAATTTGTTATTACTGTGGTGCAATCTGGGTTCCCCCACCCCTTGTATAGACAAGCCCTAAGTCATATTTTCATGGGTTTAATGCAAAGATCTGAAGAGACTTGCAGCAGCATGTGGGCTGAAAATGGGCATGTAACTCCTTTGAACAGGGTTTACGGAACCTCTGAAACCACATTCTACAGAATGCAGTTAAAAAACTCCCTTAAGACCTTCACTCTGGACATCAAATCATAGGATTGGAAGGGGCCCCGTAGGCCATCCAAGTGCAACCCCCTACTCAATGCAGGGACTCCAGCCTCTTTCTGACGATATCCAGAGAAAGAGAGCCCACCACCTCTCCAGATAATAGGTTCTATTACTGAACCATTCTTACTATCAAGACGTTCCCAGGTCTGTGATGCAACAGCCAGGGCTGGGGCTTAGCTACATGCCTACATCATTGCCACCTATTTAGCTCTCTGCATTTTCCATGATAGGTTCACCTTAGGGTTGCCATAAGCTGGAAATTACTTGAAGTCACACAACAACAACAACAACAACAACAGCAGCAGCAGCAAACAGCAAACAAACAAATGTTCACACAAAAACCTGAACAGGGTTTGTGTTGTCACCATGAGACAGCCTCCTTAAAAATAATTCATGACACCAATAGACTGTCCAAGAAGACCATGAACAGTTCTTAAAAAGCTAATAGGACTTGTTTTATAAGAGGTATTTTGGCCCTGAAAGCACTGTTTTTACACCAGAAGTGTTTATGTCTAAACAGTTAATGCAGATCCACACAATTTAAGAGTGAAACACTCCAGTACACCTGTGATAATTGGGGTATTGCATCTCCCATTATCCTGCAGTCAGTGACTCTCTTGCTAGCACAGCTATCAGGTAAACAAAGAGTTAACTTTAGGGTTAGCTAGGAACTCTGGAGGGAGATCACATCTCCAGATTCAGCATCATCAATGATGTCACATCAGCAGACACAGAACTGGCTAATCAGAACTCTGAGACTGGCAATTTAAAACAGACTATAACTGCTTTGTGTGAGCACATGGTGTGAGACAAAAGAAAGTTCTGAGGTGGGATAGCATGGACCTCAGAGAGAGATGCTCTGAGCTGAGCACATGGCTAAAGAGCCTAGCTTAGAATAAGCATGTGGTCAGCCAAACCTGAATACCAGATGGAATCCTCATATTACTTCAAGGAGGTAAGTACTGTAGTTTACGAACAGTTCTTAGTTAGTTGCGTCAGGGCATTTTCTTTGATTTCATACTTTGCAGAATGTAACTGAATGTAACTGCACACTTTACTATTCTGTAACTTAAGTCTGGACCTGAAGAAGGAAGTGCTTTCTTCATGAAGCAATTTGCCTTAAGCTCTGCTTGAATAAAAATAAGCTTTTTCTAATCTTCCTATAGCTAACCGTGGCAGTGGTTCTCAACCTGTGGGTCCCCAGATGTTGCTGGACTACAGTTCCTAGGAGCCCTCTGAGGTCTCACTTTGAAAGCCAGGTGGTCTTCCCAGTCAATAGTGAAGCTGTGAGTTCAATCCTACAGCCTCACTAATGACTAGGAGGATCACCTGGCTGTCGAGGTGAGACCTCAGAGAGCTCCTGGGAACTGTAGTCCAACAACATCTAGGGACCCACAGGTTGAGAATCACTGAGCTAACACCTGCATGCACTTATTCTTGGTCATTGCTACATTGGTTCTCTCTCTGGGGAAAGAGGGAGGAATGGGATTAATTCCTCAGTGGCAAGTAATTCCATAGGTTATTCCAGCCTCTTGCTAGAGTGGTCATAAAGAATTCAGTGAGTGGTGGAAGCATTTTGGCCTCTAGGGGGCATTCTTGAGGGAGGATGGTCAGGATTGCCTAGTTCTGGGGGTTCCAAGCCGAGAGTCCCCAGGCTAGTGTGACAACACCAAAAACCACAAGATCGAAATACCTTCATTTTCCCATTCCCATACTTTGACCTTGATGGTTTCTGGCATGAATACAAAGCTCTTTAAACACCAAGGAGAAAATTAATTTAAAATGCAAGACAAAAATATAACCATACACAAAGTCAGATTACCCTGAGTACAACTGCATTCTTTTGCTGAGCTGAGAGTTTTTACTGCAATTTTTACTGAATGATTTCCATGAATAGAGTGGAATGGATGACCTTCTTAGAACATAATAGAAGAGATAGTGAGAAATATAATGTTAATGAATATCTTTAAGCAGCACATATTTAAATGAAGTGATATTATACCATACACTACAACTTTTCTGATTTGGTAGGGACAATCTCAATCAAACAAACTCCTGTCACCCTGCTTTTTTAGTTGCTTTTAAAATGTCCAAGTTTCTCCCTTGTCCTCACACTTTCTCTCTTTGTCCTCAGCTTTCTTCAATTGCTGCAAACTTTGGACTTCGAAGTCTAAAGGTTATTTGCACTCAGTTAACTCAGCAGGGGAGAGAAGAGAAGAGGGGCAAAATCTTGCTCTTTCCAGTAGGTTCAGGAAAAAGCAAACTGTTGCAGCCTCTCCTAGCTTGTGCGTTCTTCCTTGTTAACACCTTTTACTATCTTGGCCAAACTCTGATGTTGCTTGGCCAGATGTGCCCTAGTTTTCAACTGTGAAATGTTTGCATGTATGCTGTACAGATAATGTGTGGTGAATGAAAACATGAAAAGGTAAGAAGGGGGTAGAAAATAAAATATACTTTCTTCTTCTCTCATAGGGACCCCAAGTCAGGTGCACCATATCTGAAGAGAGTGCTGTTCAAATCAGAGCTCATGCTCACAGATGAATAAGAATTTTATTTGGCTAATGTTCTGGGGAGAGTTTTCCAAAAATGTGCAAAATTCTTTATACATTTGACAGAAAGAACCTGGGATAAAATACGTTTGAACATTTGAGAAAATAAAAGTTTTCTCCATCCCTGCTTTCTGCCAGGATATCTGGTGATCTTATGTCTCTAACAATCAGACATGGCTTTTACTGGAGTATGTAAATGTGGCTATCTGCCATCAAACACAACTCAGAGGCTAAATTGCACCTGGCCAGTTGTCTTCTCCCCCCCCCCCATCTAGGGTACTGAGTTCTTCTATGTTTATTGTTTATAGT
Organism: Gambelia wislizenii; assembly: GCA_030847615.1. NCBI lineage: Eukaryota > Metazoa > Chordata > Lepidosauria > Squamata > Crotaphytidae > Gambelia > Gambelia wislizenii. The sequence goes on along the minus strand of JAUMIR010000002.1, from coordinate 428,603,455 downwards.
TATGCCATCTTTTTTTATAGTTAGGTTGGATATTATGCCCAGATGGAAATATAACCCAATGTTTCTGCCTTGAAGTGCCTATCTTAATCCTCTAAATACTGTATTTCTTAGCTAGAATATCATTCACACTTCACAGGCACACTTTTTGTTATACCATTTCAAAGCCTGAATTTGGCAAAACAAAGAGAGAAAATAGTGTCCATCTTGCAACGGTCAGTTTCACTTATTCGGGCAGAGGGTTTTTCAGTACTTAACTTTAAGAAGTCCTGCTGTCATTCTCTTTTGGATTCATGCATTCATACGGATACATTTCTCAATTTTGCTTTTCCTGCAGTTAAAAATCACGTGCTTTCCTTTCCCCAATTTGAAGAAATTCATGAATTTGAGTAAACTGATGATTAAAAAGTGAATTGAATAATGTTTCTGCCAGGGAGCTAGGAGTGGTTACTCATTTAGCTGATGTAGAATACTGGCCATTTCCCTCATCCCTAGCACAAATATGGTTGAATATACAGGAATGCATTTTACAAACTGATTCCTGAACCAGTAAGTGAAGTGAAATACAGTTTGTCTCAATAGTGACACTTTTCTGAATTTTGCAGTGTAACCTTCTAATTAAAAAATTCATACAGAAATGTGCATACTAGGTAGAAGTACACAAAAAATAGCTTATAAAAATGCATTGTGCCAGGACATTCTGTCTACTCTTGCAAAAATGATAATATTTGTCAAGAGTTCATACAAAAAGTGAATGGATGGTATTCCATTGGTGTCTCATTCATAAATACCCAATAGGAATGGTTGAACATTTTCGTCTGATGTGGAATGGCCATATACAATTCAAAGTTGCAGAAGAAGAGTTCTGTTTGCGGTGCCACTGTGCATAGTCGTGCATGCAAATTGTACATGGATGTGCATTGCACATTGCACATGTAGATGCACATGAATATTTGGTTGCATATTTAGTTGCACACTGTTACAATTCACATGGCTTGTGCAACTGATATGTATGTCTGTGAGTATAAAGTTATACTCTGTCTCCTTGATGTAGGAGATTGGCCAATAAAGTTGCAGAAATGTGCATGAAGATGTATGCAAATTTCCATATGATGAACTTAAAAAAAAAAACACCGCACAAACGGATGCAGAAAGAGGTAAAATGTACTTAAGGCTAGGGAAAAAAAATGAGAAACAGAGTAAAAGCCAAATATGATAGATTTGTGTGGTGATGATAGTGAACTAGATGGATCATTGGCCTAATTTGCTGTGCCATTGTCCTATGTCATTCTGTCTGTGTCCTAAATCTTATTGCAATCCCCTCTGAAAAATTACAAAACATTGTAACAGCAACAGCTTCACATATAGGCAGAAGCATGGACTTTAAAAAGCAGTACAAGCCATAATAAGATCACTGAGCCTGCGGCATACTGTGTTTTCATTTCTTCCTTGCTCTTGTGACATTCAGCTGCTCCGATCCATATCTTCTTGTTTAGTTTTTGTTTATAAATTGCCTGACACCAGCTGTGCTGTTGATATAGTTATGAGGGACAGGCACACACTTAAGGATGTGATTTGCAGGAGCTCATGTTGCCACTTGGTTCCATAGCTCAGTGGGGAAATGACCTTGCATGCGCCCTAACAATATAGATCTGGTTTATCTGTTTTGATGCCGAAGACACCTTTATGAAGGAAGTTGATGTTCTTCTTCTCCCCCACCCCCACCTGATATGGCAAATAACATTTTCAAAGTTGAATTCTAAGCCACTAAACTCAGGATATTTCTGTTGTCTTCCTCCTCCTCTGGAAATACCTAGGAATGATATTAAGACATTAAACATCACTTTTGTGATACTTCTGAAATTGAGCAAAGAAGATAGGTTGCAGGAAAGGCAGCCAATGGCTTCTTTGGAAAAGGTATGGTGCATCCAGTTTGGGTTTTATTTCTCTGAAACAGTGGTTCTCAACCTTTGGTCATCTAGGTATTTTGTACTTCAGTTCCTTGATTCTCCAGAAGATTCTGGGAGCTGAACACCAAAACACCTGGAGGACTAAGGGTGAGAACTACTGCTCTAGAGCTTAAATGAGCTATTCAGGGTCTTGAACCTATGGATAGGGTTCAGCACCTTGACTAATTCCTTTAAAGTCCAGAATAAAATCAAATATAGATTTACTTCTTTGAGGCCACCAGTCACCTCTGGGTTGAGGTTTGGCCAGGAGTATGCCTACCAAACCTGTAACCCACTGGGCAAAATACAATCCACCAGAAGAACTGACTGAAAATATGTGCACCATTTCTACAAGATGTCTGTCCATATTCACTCTCCTTTTCATGGACTTGTCTGGTAGCACTAGCTGAGATTTTGGGAAGCTGCCCATCATATTAAATTTCCTCTAGTGCCCCCAAACACCTAACATAACTAGGTGGGAAACATGGGCAAAAAGGCCCAAAAGGAATTGTCAGTCCCAGTTGAAAAAGCCAGAGTACTTAGACTCCAGCAGCTGCCCAAAGATACCCGGCGCTGATCCTCAGTCCGCCCAACAGCCATGTTTGCTGCCCAACCAGTGGCTCAATTAGTATTTTGTTTTGCAATCTGTGTTGGATTGTAATTACAAAACTGCTGTAAAGTACCTAGTAGGCCACAATGGGGAGATGGAGGGAGAGAAGAAAATTGCTATAGGCTAGGCTTTGCACCTTGTGAAAGACAGAGACCTACAAAACTAGGGAAGCATTTCCCAAGTTGCAAAATAGCATACACAATGTCAAGATGGAGAATGTCCAGAAGAGGGCAACTAAAATGCTGAAAGGTCTAGAAATTATGCCCTATGAGGAGTATGTTAGGGAGCTGGGTATATTTAGTCTGCAGAAGAGAAGATTAAGAGGTGACATGATAGCCATGTTTAGATATTTGAAAGGATGTCATACTGAAGAGGGAGGAAGTTTCTTTTCTGCTGCTCCAGAGACTAGGACATGGAGCAATGGATTCAAACTAGAAGAAAAGAGATCCCACCTAAACATTAGGAAGAACTTCCAGGCAGAAAGAGTTGTTTGGCAGTAGAATATACTGCCTCAGAGTGTGGTGGCATTTCCTTCTTTGGAGATGTTTAAACAGAGGCTGGATGGCCATCTGTTGGGAGTGCTTTGGCTGTGTATTTCTGCATGGCAGGGGGTTAGATTGTCTGGCTCTTGTGGTCTCTTCCAGCTCTATGATTGATTCTAAGTGCTGCAATGTGCCTTCAATATTTAAATTATCATGTTATACTGACAGTATATAGTTCAGAGTAGCACAGGCATTGTAGTCTCTTGGTCCTCTACCCTTTGCCTAGGCTAGTTAACAATATCCTGAAGGAGGATGTAAGGATTCTTGAAAGTCACCTGAGTAGTGGAGGTTGGTGGCTTCTGTGTCAGCATTTCTTTCTTAATACAAAGTGCTGGACCCTATCCCTATCCCCAAAATAGATTCAGCACTTTGGATAGCTGCCTCAAAATTGATACTTAAACCTAGAGTGGAGTCTCCATCTCACTGACATTGAAGCCACTGGGTGCTGCAGCAACAAACTAGTGATGGGCAAGAATTTGGGTGGTGGTAGTGATGGACAGGATTCGTTAAGAAGATGGCTGGCAGGAAGAGCTAGCTTTCTCCCTATGGGCTGTGGTCCACACCCTGATGCCCCACAATGGTTATCTAAATGGAGAAATAGAGCTATAGCTATGTTAAATAAAAGCCATTCATTTGATATCATGTCTAATTTAGGCCTAACTGTGGCTAGGTAAGTGTGTGTCACTGGGAAGGGGCTTTAGCTTGGTGGAAGTACATGTGCTTTGCATGTGGAAAGTCCATGTTTCAATATCTGGTATCTTCAGATGGGAATATTGATGGGAAGGCAAACTCTGATGCTCCTGAAATTTCATGTGCATCTTCTTCATGTTGTTGTTATTGTTATTTCTTCAGTTATAGCCCACTTTCCCCCCTGATACTGGGATTCTAGGCAGCTATGAATTATTAAAAGGAACAACAGACAGAAGTGCTTACAAAGACATATAAACAGATTAAAATGCAATTAAACTATCCTTAGCATTAAAGCCAATTAAAAGAAAGTGATATAAGGTAAAAGATAAATTTGGACTTTCTTAAAAACCCTTTTAGTCATTCCCTGAAAGCCAGTTGAAATAGAAAACTTTTCACATATTGATGGAAGGACAGCAAGAAAAGAACCATCCTAGCTTCTCTAGAGAGAGAGTTCCAAACTAGGGAGAAGCCATTTTATTTATTTATTTATTTATTTAGGTATTTATACCCTACACTTCAGCCATGAAGGCTCTCAGAGTGGCTTACAAATTGTTAAACAATACCATCTCCACCTCCACCTCCACACTGCTTTTTATAGTGTGCTAAGCACTCTCCAAGTGGTTTCCAATGTGTGTTAGCTAATTGCCCACACAAACCAGGTACTCATTTTACTGACCTACAAAAGGATGGAAGGCTGAGTGAACCTTGGAGCCCTAGGGATTGAACTCACAATGTTGTTCCTACAATACTGGCATTTAACCACTGTGCCACTAGGGCTCCCATTGAGAAGGCTTTGTCCTGTATTCCCATCAAAAATGACTGTGAAGGTGATGGGGCTAAGAGAAAGGTCTTCCTAGGTATGGGACCCTGGACAAGCTCATGTAGAAAAATATGGCCCTTTACATAGCCCAGACCTGAGCTGTATGGTTGTTGTGGCACAATGAGACTGTACTGCAAGTTTGCAGCAGCTACCCAGAGAGCCTCATTTCTCGTACAAGACTGTCTATACTGCAGAAATATAGCTGTTTGACACCACTTTATCCACCATATTTCCGTGTTATGGAATCCTGGTGTTTGTAGTTTGGTGAGGCATCAGAGTTCTCTGATAGAAAAGGCTAAATATCTCACAAAACTATAAGCATCAGAATTCCATAGGCTAGAACTGTGGTGGATAAAGTGGTGCCAAACTGCTATATTTCTGCAATGTAGACAGGCCCTCTGACACCATATTGACTCTGCCCGATTTGTGTAAAATATAATTTCTGTGCCAAACTAGTGTCTTTTCACTTTGCAAAGCTAAGCAAAGGAAGCAAAACACCACAGGAGAGGCTGAAGGAGCACAAAGACACAAACAACCTACCAGATGCTCTTCTTTTACTAGTTCATTCAACACGGCAACTGTTTCCACATTTCCTAGTCCTGTGTTTATTACAGAAATGCACAAAAACCACATGTGGAGATATACAAATTTTCTTCAAGACCACTACCACCACCACCAAAGTCTGCGACCTCACAACACTTTGCAGTGAGGACACTGTGGATGATTCATATCAGGATGGATATCCCTAACAGCTAGGAGACGTGCTGCCACTGAGTGTAGACAATACTGAATGAGATGGACCAAAGATCTGAAAAATTTAGTACAAGGCAGATTCCTATGTTCCGGTTGCCTCCAGGAGTGAATTCAACCTGAAGATACTGCAAGTTTGGCAGATTTTCTTGTGTGCAGGTGGCAAGAAACTCTCTTGATGCCTTCTCATTGAAATGATTGTAAAGACTTCCACTTTTGGTCTAGCATTTCATTTCTTGTATTCACTTTAGAGTAAAAGGATTAATAGGACATTCATTGGGACCGGATATTATCTTGGCATTCTGTGTTTTTTTTTTAGCATTTGTTTTTATGATGTTGTTTCAAATGTGCTGCCCGAACAGGCCTATTTGATAAATAATTAACCTTCTGTGAGTTTTCAGAACAGAACAAACATCTAAATCGAGCAACCAGTCATTAGGCATATGCAAAACTCAGTACTTTGCAGCAGAATCCCAAGCATGCCTGCTCAGAATTAAGTACTATTCAGATCAATTGAACTTCATCCCAAATAGGCATGAATAGGATTGCAAGCTAAAAGCATCACATAGATAACTGAGTGTATAAATAGTAGCATTTTAGGGTTGAGCTAGACATTCAATGGCAAATGTTAGCCCCAAAGAGCAGAGGGAGGGGAGAATTTGGAGGGGCAATCCTGAAATAATTTCATCATGTGTAGTTTGTTCAATTCGCTCCTTATCAAACACGTCAATGCAACCTCTCCTGAACTGATGCAGGCTCCATATTTAGAATTGTCATCAGAAGAGATTTAAAGTAAACAAAATCCTTGAAGTTAATGACTTTGGGAGCCATCTTGTTCCCAGCAGGAATTTGGTAAGAGGGAGATCTTCTCCTTGGGCTTTCCTCCAAGAGAGAAAAGGTTATGCTAAGAATATGGTGACTGTGAATCTGTTCCCACCATGAATCATGATCCACTTCATTCTGATTAATGCACATTTTGAGTGATTAAAAGTGTTGCATTTATCCGTAGCATTAATTTTAGCCTATTCCTTTAATGAAACACATTTCTATTCTATCTTTTGGCCCCCCAAAAAAGGAGCTCCAAGGCAGATTAGCATTAAAATAAGCATGAATGCATCTAATACCATAAACAGGGGAGGTAGGTTAGTGACTTCCATGGCAGTAGGGTGGATTGGCTCTTAACTTTAAAAGGAGCTATCCAAAGTGATCTATCTTGAAATAGATTCAGGGCATTGGATAGCTCTTTTAAAGTTTAGAACAACACCTGGAAAGGAGTTATTGCTCCACTGATCTGGAAATCACTAGTCACAACTGATGATAAAAGATACCACAAAGCACAGTGCCATAAAGCCTGAGAGCATAGAGCAGAAACATTGCAATGTAAAAACCTGGAGCCAACAACAGGGAGAATAAAATGTCTTAACAATAGTTAAAAAAAAAACACACACAAGAGAGAGTGCCAGACTTCCACAATTGAAGGGCTGAAACCAAATAGGCCATTTTTCTCACCACCCACACCTCCAAAGCTGGTGGATCCAGAAGGGTTCAGATGCCAACTGCAGAGAAAAGGCGGATTTGTATAAGACAAAGTCATCCTTTGAAGTAGGGTTCCTCAAAAGATCTCCATCAGTGGTTAGGATTCATAAGCTAGAAGCATCTCATTCCATAAGGTTTCAGGACCAAAAACCCGAGGCCAGGGAATGAGTCATTGTGAAGTCATAGAGACAGGGCTTCTTGCCTAAGATATATCCCCCTGAGATTTTACCTGGCAGTTCTCTGAGACTTCAGCCAGAACACTGAGATCTGGCCACCCTAGTAATAACATCTGAAGAGGAAGAAATAAGAGAGCTAAGTTGTTTCAGAAGCTTCAGTTTTCTTTACTTGGAGCCTGGAAAACCTCTGGAGTTGTCCTCACAATAACATGAAAGCAAAGATATTTGGGGAGAAAGGTGGCAATTTAAAACAAATAAGTAATGGCACATGGTATTGTATAACCACATGGCATCTGTTGCTATTTTAGAAGAAGCATTTCTCAGTCTCCTTCCCAAAGGAAAGGAAGCCTTTTCTATAATGGAGCACCCAACCCATGTTCTACATTTTTCAGATGACTGGGGTTCTCTTTCCCTGTTAATGGGGCGCACTGTTTAATCAGTCAAAGGAGGATTGCAGCTTGAAGAATGACAGCTTTGAAGGGACATCTTTTAAAATATCTTCAAAAAAGTGAAATAGGGATGTAGGTAGGAAAAGATCAGCACTATCTCTTCTAAATATCACATTGCCACAGTTGAATAAGATGCTGTCCCAAATCATAAGAAAGACCAGGCCTTGTTTTATAGCACTGAAGCATCATCCTTTATCAGTGTTACCCAAAATTTTCTTTAGGGTGAATATAAACAAAATCCTACAGTAATAAAGATCCATAATTACACCACAAACTCTTTGGTAGTCCAGGAGGAAGAGGAGGACCAAAGTAGGAAAGATTCAGTGGATACATCATACCTTCAGAAAACAGCATTGCATTTTGCAAATGTCAATGAACTAGGCTCTATTCAGCCATTTAGAAGTAGGGATGGAAAGAAAATTTTCTGAAGGGCATTGTCAAGGGTCAGGAAATTTTGTTGAGGAAAATTTCAACAGATGACACTCTTTGCAGTTTGGGGCTTATCCTGTGTGAAAAATGCATGTGTGTGTGTGTGTGTGTGTAGAAAACTATATTTCTCTGTGCAGAACTGTTATTTTCCACGAAAAAGCAGGAAAAAAGTGTGCATTTTTGCTGAATAAATCCCAAGATGTAGATACCCCCCCCACCCCCCCAAAAAAACTGTGCCTTTTTTTAGGACTTTCTCAGAAGGGGAAGAAAAATACGGTAGTTAAATTTGTAATTCTTGATAATTAAATTTACCAAGTTTTACAGCCCTGTTCAGATCCCATTCATGCTAAATGTGTGAAGCAGCTATTGTTGTTATGCAGAAAGCCCTATACATGTACGTATCCCCCCCTTTCTGATTTACTCAGGGACCATGGTCAGGATGTAAACTGTAATCTGGTGGGAAGGTGTAGCTCATTCATGCCAGCTAGCCCCTTCACGGGTACATAATTCCTGAACAGAGCTCTCATTTTTCTGAAATCCCAGTTACAGAATGCCGGCTAGCTGTTGCTTCTTTGTTCTCTTCTTATTTATCAAGGTAATAAGGACTTCTTTATACTCTAAATATTTGTCTAGCATTTGCCTGTCAGTTTAATCAGCCTGCAAATAAACATGACTGTTCTTTAAAAAAAATCACTCTCCTAGGACTTTTTCAGACAGTGCTTACCGCACCACAAGCTTCTGCAAGGGGTACGGCGCTGTCACGTGGCATTTCAGACGCCGCTGTCCCTCTCACGAAATCATCTGTGTCACTTCTGTGTATGATTGAAGGCAGCCGTGCCATATTCTACTCACGGAAGTTGCCCGTGAGTAAAATATGGCGCGGTTGTCTTCAATCATACATGGAAGTGACACAGACGATTTCACGAGAGGGACAGCGGCATCTGAAATGGACCCCCTGCCACATGACAGCACCGTACCTCTCGCGGAAGCTTGTGGCGTGATAAGCACTGTCTGAAAAAGTCCCTAGTTGTTTTGAAGGGAGGAATTTTCTTTCTTCAGAATCAATTTCATCGATTGAAATTCTTACGAATCATCCTGTAATAATAATAATAATAATAATAATAATAATAATAATGGTGGAAGTCTGTTACATTAACAGCTGGCTCCTAAGGAAGTGAACCACTAATAAAGGCCATTATTTATTTATTTAATTAATTAATTAATTAAGATTGCCAGGTCAGGATCATCCTAGTCCCCAAAATTTCATTACCAAAACTTGAGACTTGGGATGAACCTCTTGTGATGTTACAGGGGGAATGTCATGGTGGTATTACAAGGGTGTTGTTACAAGAGGTAGCCCCTGGCACTGTCATTAAGCATGGACCACAGATGCACAGACTATGATACTCAAACAAACAAAAACAACAATAACCAGGTCCAACAAATGAGGCACAAATCACCCAACCCACTTTTCAAGGTAGCGTTCTCACCCTGAGATTCCTTTCTCTCACCCTGAAGACCAGAAAAGAAAGGTCTGGCCCTGAGCAGGGCTGGTTTAAGGAATTTTGGGCCCCCCTGCAATGCTTTATTTTGGGGCCCCCATATGTTTATCTCAGGTCAATGTAACCTAACCTATTCACCGTACAGGATGCTCAGATTACAGTAGGACCCCCGTATCCATGGATTCATTATCCATGGGACACAAAATAGCACATCTACCATAGAGTCTTCCTAGAAAATGTGTCCTCCCAAGCTGTTTTCTAGGCCCTCCAAGGCAACTCTATGGTATTTTAAACTAGAAGTCCCACTATTTTCAATGGCATTCACTATTATTCATGGTTTTCAGAATCCACGCCCCCCCCCGAACCAATCTCCAGTGGATAAGAGGGGCCTACTGTATTAAATAGTTTACATATGAGGAATGACTTAGGGAGCTGGGCATGCTTAGCCTGGAGAAGAGAAGGTTGAGAGGTGACATGATAGCCATGTTTAAATATTTGAAGGGATGTCATACTGAGGAAGGAGCAAGCTTGTTTTCTGCTGCTCCAGAGACTAGGACATGGAGCTATGGATTCAAACTACAGGAAAAGAGATTCCACTTGAATATTAGAAAGAACCTCCTGACAGTATGAGCTGTTCGGAAGTGGAATACACTGCCTTGGAGTGTGGTGGAGTCTCCTTCTTTGGCTTTTTTAAAACATAGGTTGGATGGCCATCTGCCAGGAATGCTTGGATTGTGTGTTCCTGCAGGGCAGAAGCCGATCGGATGGGATCGCTGTTGAGGTCCCTTCCAGCCCTATGATTCTAGGCTGCATTTAGAGCCTGGGAAAGTTACTCTTGGATTACACCTCCCAGAATCCTCCTGCCAGCACCCTTCTCAAGATCTGGTTGCATTGTTCCTTTTCCAGCATTCCCTAGCCCAGTGGTTCTTAACTTGGGGTCCGCAATGTCCTCACAGGGGGTCCACAAAGGCTTGAAGACTGCTTGGCCCACCTCCTCCCTGTAGTGGAGTAGCCACATGACAGGAACGAAGGCAAAGGCTGGCTGGCTTGGCCTGCATATTGCTATTCAATCCACTCCAGCCACAAACTTGCAGGAAGAAGCAAGAGTGTCTCTGAGGGAAAGTTTAATGGATGGTGTAATTGTATTGTTGTTGTTGTTAGCTATTATTATTAGCTATTATTATTAGGGTTTCAAATCTTGAGTTAATTCTTGGGGCAACAAAAGATATTTAAAGGGGTCCCTGGTAAATAAAAGGTTAAGAACCACTGCTCTAGGCCAATGGCTCTCACATAACACTAATGCGATACTGGTGTTTTAGTGACAACAATAAAACCATTGTTCCCAGTAATATTACTCCAAATTTTAATTTATATTCTTTATATTCTTCTGTTAAAAGAGCTAGAGTGTTGTAGAAGTTTCAGCATTGCCCTATGACTGTGGAGAACAGGGTTTGAATCCTTACTCAGCCAAGAATACCCACTGGCTGACCTTGGGCAAGTCACACTCTCTCAGCCTCAAAGGAAGTCAAAGGCAGACCCCCTTTGAACAAACCTTCCCTAGAAAACCCCATGGTAGGTTGGCCTTACTCAGAAATGACTTGAAGGCACATGGGCAAACACACACAAATTTCTTTTGCAGGCTGAACTCAGTTGGCAGCAAGGGGAGGAAGCTGAGGAAGACCAAGGGGAAAAGGAAGGGGAGAAGAACCAGGACATGTTAAGAGCAGCAGGAAGGATGGACTGGAGGGGATTTATGTGGAAGGAAGGAAAGGGAAGGAAGGAAGGAAGGAAGAAAGAAAGAAAGAAAGAAAGAAAGAAAGAAAGAAAGAAAGAAAGAAGCCCTTTCTGAGGGAAAGAGACAACCCTCAAATTCCCTCCCTCTCTCATACACACACACTAACCCCTCTCCGACATGCCTGACTGGCTTCCTTTTGCAGCAGCAAACTCTCTCCAGCTTCTGCCATGGAGGGCTGGTGCTTCTTTCTCTTTCTCTTTCTAGTTTGGGAGATGCTGGTTTTTTGTTTGTTTGTTTAAAAAAAAAAGCTAGCAGAAATTTTTGGAGGAGGAGGGTAGGAGTGGGCTACAAAGCAGTGGCTCCTCCCGGCTGTTTCCTGGCTGTCTCCTTTGTCAGATAAGGAGGTCAGCAGGGGGGCCCCCTTGACCTTGGGCCCCCCTGCCAATGCTGATTTGGCAGACTGGTTAAACCGGCCCTGGCCCTGAGACATGGGAACCTACTTGCAATCATTAGATGTGATAGCCATGTTTAAATATTTGAAAGGATGTCATATTGAAGAGGGAGCAAGCTGCTCCAGAATCTAGAACATGGAGCAATGGACTCAAATGACAGGAAAAGATATTCCATCTAAACATTAGGTAAAACTTCCTGATGGTAAGAGCTGTTTGGAAGTGGAATGCACGGTCTTGGAGTGTGGTGGCGTCTCCTTCTTTGGAGGTTTTTGAATAGAGGCTGGATGATCATCTGTTGGAGGTGTTTTGATTGTGTATTCCTGTAAAGTAGGAGGCTGGACTGGATGGCACTTGTGGTCTCTTCCAATGCTAGGATTCTATGATTCTATGATCCAGTGCATTGAAAGCCTTCACCAGTAGACAACCTATTTCTGAGCAAAACTCACAGTCTGAAGATTGAACTTCCAAGCCCAAAAGAGCTTAGGACCAGCTAAAGGAGCATTTGTCCTCATGTTAACTTCCCTATATAATGATATCATGAAGTGAATCTTTCCTATAGGCATCTCCACCATCTGTCATGATGTGTGTGACCTTTCCCCGTGATGCCTTGTTAGCACTTTGTAAATATCTTTGGGATTGGCCAGGTCTTTTCAACCTCTGGGAAAACAAAGCACCTTATTTGCATTTGTTTTTACAATGCTGGTCTTGTTGTTGTTTTCTTGTCTGTTTTCGTTTTGTTTTGTTTTGGATTGGTTTTGTTCCTATTCTTTAATGTGTGGTGATCTACCATGGAATCCAGCTGGTTGAGGGGTGGTGCCTAAATTGATAAAATCATATAAAATCATTGCCTGTGTGAATGTACCCTCAAAAAATAAAAAAAGTGATTAAGGCCTCTGGATTTGTCATGGGTAGATGTACAGTGTATAAACTCACCTCTATAGAAATTCCATTCATTCAGACATGAGCTCATTTTTCAGAGCCCTAGACGTATAATTTGGATGATTGAAATATGGTGTTGCACCAGGCAGTGGCGAGAACACCTATATTTTCCCCACTCACAAATGCCTTAAGGTTTTGTTGTTAAATGACTCGCCACTGCGATTCACAAAGGTAACTCAGAACCATTAGGAAATCTTTATGCTGCATCTCCGCATGTGGAGGCAATTAAAGTGTCAGCTCCACATGAATACCAATATTAACAATGCAGTCAAACTTTAAATGATTTATCACAATTGGTGCTGCCATTGGGCGAGGAGAACAAACAGCAACCTGGAAAGCCCCAAAAGCGAAGCAAACTGAAGGGAGAAAGGTGAATATAAATAATTCCACTTGAAATACATTCAGAACAAAATGCAAATTATGGAGATAGCAAAGAGGTGCTGTTGTACAAGGTGATGGATGGTGTTTTGCCTGAACAATGCTTCAGTGTTACCAGGAATGTGGAAACATATTCATTAAGCTCACACATGCAAAAAACCATTGCTATCCTCTGCCCCATGGCCCCAGTTATGGTTTGCTATGCTACAGTGCCAAGAAGGATACCAATCTAATTTTAGTCTTGGTAAAGCTACTTTCATAAAATAGTTACAGTTAGAGTTCCAAAGTCCCCAAATATAATCAATTAGTTGATGTTGCAGGAATCCTGCTTGCTTTCTGAGATCTCAAAAGCAACTAAAATGGTTACTGTTTTACTTACTTTTAATTACATTTAAAAAATATCCATTGGTACAAGGAGTGTGGTACAAAACACACTCTCTTACTGTCCACCTCATTGTTACCTCAACACCTACAACACAGCATGAAGCAGTCGAGCCAGTGTTCAAACTATGGGATACTGTTCCTCCACCATTTAGTGAGGCCGCATCCTAACCATAAGCTAATTATGAAATTACAACTATACTGCAGAAGCAGTGTAGTTATTTTTCATTGAGCTACAATTAGAATGTAATGTCATTATGACTTCCTTGCTGGTAAAAATTACTTATAAGTAACTAGTTATTTGGAATTGCTTACTTCTATCCTTTGCCTTTATTATTCAAATTAAGAGAAATGAAACTACTAGTGGAGTGCCCAGTGTCCTGGGCTCAGTGTTATTCAACATCTTTATAAATTATTTTGATGCTGGAATAGAGGGCATGCTGATCAAATTTGCAGATGACACCAAGTAAGGAGGGGTAGCGAATACCCCAGAGGAAAAGATCAGAATTCAGAATGACCTTAACAGGTTGGAGAGCTGGGCCAAAGTTAACAAAATGAATTTCAACAGGAAGAAATGTAAGGTACTCCATAGGGTAGGTGTAATTAGGAAAATAATTTTGGAAACTGGCATTCTCATTCAGAGAACTAGGGTTGATTAAAGTTTCTAACTAGGGCTGCTGCCACACTGCAGAAATAATCCAGTTTGACACCACTTTTAATGCCATGGCTCAGTGCTATGGAATTCTGGGATTTGTAGTTTTGTGGGATATTTAACCTTCTCTGTCAGAGAGCTCTGGTGCCACAACCAAATACAAATCCCAGGATTCCATAGGATGGAGCCATGACAATTAAAGCAGTGTCAAACTGGATTATTTCTGAAGTCCAGCAGCAGCCAAAATAGCAAACCTGAGTTTGATATCATATAGTGTTTTGAATGGCTTTCACCTATCGCTCATTGTCAGAACTTTCTGAAGTGTGAACATAGCACTGGTTGCAGGAAGATATTTTCTTCCATAGCTGTACAAAGTTTCCAAAACAGACACTTATTTTCTTTATTTCTGTCAGAAATGATTCTTGTTTTAGCTGCAAGACTTTCCTTTCCAGGACTTTTCATATCCTTGTTGCTCATTCTGCTGTTGGTTAACTTTGTAGCAATATATTATGCAACAATGGGTCTTACAAGACATTTTCAGATAGAACTGGATGAAGAGGTGTGAGAATAAATAAGCTTCAGCTTTCATGTACTCTGCAGTTTTCAGCACAGTCTTTTCATTTCTAATGAAGGCTAAAAATGCAATTAAAGGCACTAGGAGATTCCTCTGGTTGAGGTAAAGCTGGTACCAAGGTGAGTATATATCTTTTTCTTAGGACTTAAAAGCCTTCTATCTCGCTTGAGATAGGGGGATTTATTCCATCTGATTATTATAATGTCATTACTGTTGCAGCAGCTAGATTTTCCAGAACAGCAAGAAGCCAAGCCAATTATTTCCGTGGGTCTTGTGTTTATTCGGATGTGGGCTGTTAATAGGAGGATAACTCATAGCGCTAACTGAGCTGCTAAATCTCATACATCAGTACTCTTACATGTGCCTTTACCAATTTCTACCTGTTGAATTTGGGACTGACTGAGGGCTGGATTCTGTTGTTGTTTTTTTAATTGGCCTAACATATTAGTTTAATTGAAATTCAGAAAATACAATTACAGTTGCCCCTCCACATTCGCGGCTTTCACATTCGCGGTTTTGATTATTCGTGGGGGGGTGGAGGAGAGTGACTGCGGGGGCTTCATAAGCCCCCGTGGCCACTCTGGGAAGGGCGGGGGGGTGGCGGAGAGTGACTGCGGGGGCTTCATAAGCCCCCCCAGCCACTCTGGGAAGGGCGGGGGGGGTGGCGGAGAGTGACTGCGGGGGCTTCATAAGCCCCCGTGGCCACTCTGGGAAGGGCGGGGGGGTGGCGGAGAGTGACTGCGGGGGCTTCATAAGCCCCCCCAGCCACTCTGGGAAGGGCGGGGGGGGTGGAGGAGAGTGACTGCGGGGGCTTCAGGAGCCCCCGTAGCCACTCTGGGAAGGGCGGGGGGGGTGGCGGAGAGTGACTGCGGGGGCTTCATAAGCCCCCGCAGCCACTCTGGGAAGGGCGGGGGGGATGGAGGAGAGTGACTGCGGGGGCTTCATAAGCCCCCGCAGCCACTCTGGGAAGGGCGGGGGGGTGGCGGAGAGTGACTGTGGGGGCTTCATAAGCCCCCGCAGCCACTCTGGGAAGGGCGGGGGGGGTGGCGGAGAGTGACTGTGGGGGCTTCATAAGCCCCCGCAGCCACTCTGGGAAGGGCGGGGGGGTGGCGGAGAGTGACTGTGGGGGCTTCATAAGCCCCCGCAGCCACTCTGGGAAGGGCGGGGGGGTGGCGGAGAGTGACTGCGGGGGCTTCATAAGCCCCCGCAGCCACTCTGGGAAGGGCGGGGGGGGGTGGCGGAGAGTGACTGCGGGGGCTTCATAAGCCCCCGTAGCCACTCTGGGAAGGGCGGGGGGGGTGCCGGAGAGTGACTGCGGGGGCTTCATAAGCCCCCGCAGCCACTCTGGGAAGGGCGGGGGGGATGGAGGAGAGTGACTGCGGGGGCTTCATAAGCCCCCGTAGCCACTCTGGGAAGGGCGGGGGGGATGGAGGAGAGTGACTGCGGGGGCTTCATAAGCCCCCGCAGCCACTCTGGGAAGGGCGGGGGGGATGGAGGAGAGTGACTGCGGGGGCTTCATAAGCCCCCGTAGCCACTCTGGGAAGGGCGGGGGGGTGGCGGAGAGTGACTGCGGGGGCTTCATAAGCCCCCGTAGCCACTCTGGGAAGGGCGGGGGGGGGGTGGCGGAGAGTGACTGCGGGGGCTTCATAAGCCCCCGCAGCCACTCTGGGAAGGGCGGGGGGGATGGAGGAGAGTGACTGCGGGGGCTTCATAAGCCCCCGCAGCCACTCTGGGAAGGGCGGGGGGGTGGCGGAGAGTGACTGCGGGGGCTTCATAAGCCCCCGTAGCCACTCTGGGAAGGGCGCGGGGGGTGGCGGAGAGTGACTGCGGGGGCTTCATAAGCCCCCGCAGCCACTCTGGGAAGGGCGGGGGGGGGTGGCGGAGAGTGACTGCGGGGGCTTCAGGAGCCCCCGCAGCCACTCTGGGAAGGGCGGGGGGGTGGCGGAGAGTGAGCGCAGGGGCTTCAGGAGCCCCCGCGGCCACTCTGGGAAAGGCGGGGGGGGGCGGAGAGTGAGCGCGGGGGCTTTAGGAGCCCCCTCAGCCACTCTGGGAAGGGTGGGGGGGTCGCGGAGAGTGACTGCGGGGGCTTCAGGAGCCCCCGCGGCCACTCTGGGAGCAGCGTCTGTTATTCGCGGTTTTTCCACATTCGCGGGGGTCTCAAGAACCTAACCCCCGCGAATGTGGAGGGACAACTGTATATAGTTGTCCCTCCACATTTGCGAGTTAAGTATTCATGGATTTGATTATTTGTGGATTACTAAATATGCTCTTTCTAGGCATTTTCTAGGCCCTCAAGTGTGATTCTATGGTATGCCTCCACTGGAGGTTGACCATAGAATCATGCTGGAGGACCAACAAATGCCTAGAGAAGTGTTCTCTCTAGGAATCTCTAGGCCCTCCAGTGCAAATCTATGGTCAACGTCTGGTAGAATCATACCATAGAACCTGCTTTGAGGACCTACAAATACTTAGGGAAGTGTTCTCTCAGGTAAAAAAAAATAGCAGGCCTATATTTGCATTTTTTCCCACTTTGGCAGGGGGTCCTCCGCCCCTAACCCTCATGAAAGTTGAGGGCCAACTGTACTTCCTTAAACAAAGAACTTTTATTAAATTCACAGCACAATTCTTAAAAAATGCATATACTATCTGGACAAGAAGATAGACAGAACATGCCTTGAGTTCCCGTTTGAGGAAAAGGTGTGGTATAAATGAAAGATGAATAAGAGGTGCCCAGTGGGCATTTGCACTCATACACACAAAATGACAGTGCACAAGTTAAGGCTGTAAAGATTTGGTATGGCACATCTATTGCTTGGAAGCACTACATTCCTAAGTGTTTCAATACAGAGCTCTTCAGTTTCAGGGCATGAAGGCAAAGGCTTAGCCCTATCTGCCTCTCTGTCTCCAGTTTGCTAGCCATGGATATTACTCATTAAAACAAAAGAAAGCAAAGTAAACCTTTAAAAAGAAACACCCTAGAGTGAGCCAGTGGGTAGGATCATACAAATGAAATCATCATTAACATTTTCTTGCTACATGACATCAGACTGGGCAGCTCACCCAGGCTTTCTGTATAAGTTCTGCAGGTCCTGTAAAACAAAATAGCCACCCAGTGATTCAATCAACCACTGATCTGTGGATAGAATTAAATGTGCTTGCTGCAGGTCACCTGCCAAAACTAATAGTCCTGTGTTGAGTTTTCCTCCTCCCCCCTGTATTGTTAATCATACTAACCTGATTTTTCCTTGTCCACACCAGCAATATGTGGGATGGTCAGATTGGATCTGGGAAGTGACCTTTATAGCTTTAATTCTGAATAGAACTTGGAGCAGGATGAGGTACCATAGAGCTGCATCAAACAGGACAAAGGTAACTGTCCTCCCTCACCTTCCGAACCCCAACTTTAAGCCACAATCATAGCCTCCCAACAGGGCTATTGCTTCACTAATGCAGACTAGAATGTGATGGTGTGGAGAAGAGCCCAGCTCTGTTTTTACCAACTGGTGCACAGCAATAATATCTCCATCAGTGCTGTGCATCTGATGACAAGAACAAAGTCAGGCATTCCTCTGTGCCTCCTCTCACTCTCCATTGGTGAAGGAATAGCCATATTGGGAGGGGATGACTGAGAGTTGGAGTTTAGGAGTTGAGGTAGGACATGTACTTTCATCCTGCTCGATGGACCTTTATGATACCTGGTCCAGCTCCAAGATCTGTTAAGGAATAAAGTTACAGTTATCCTGTCCTAGATCCAAACACACAACCCTAACAATACTACATAGAGTAGGTGGACATGCAAATGATTGTGACATTATGTAGGTCAGTGTCAGTGACTAAACATTATGGGAATGGGAGTGGGGCAAAGCAAGCCAGAACTCTGCCTAGAAGCCAAAATGACTAAATTGAGACTGTCATACTTTGGGCATATCATGAGAAGACATGACTCACTAGAAAGGACAATAATGCTTGGTAAGGTAGAAGGCAGTAGGAAAAGGGGAAGACCTCATAACAGGTGGATAGACTCGATCAAGGAAGCCACAGCACTGAGTTTGGTTAATCTAAGCAGTGCAGGTGATGACCAGGGATGCTGAAGGTCTCTTATTCATAGTGTCAGGATGAGTCAAAGTTGACTTGATGGCAACTAACAACAGCAACAAGGGAGTTCTTGGCAGAGGGCTAACAATTTAGAGAGCTGCCCTATATTAGATCCATAACAACCTGGAAAGCCGTAAGAAGAACTAAATCTACATATCAAAAATCTGAGGTTATGTTCTGTTTGCACTTTACATCAGAGATGAGCAACTGTGGCAGGTATGGGGGCAATTTTCTGTCCCTGGCACCCTATGGGAACCTGCATTGAATGCCAAAATGTCCCCCTGCCATCCAAAGTGTTAAGCAGTGTCCATTGGCATCAATCCATTTAAATTTTTAACTGCCTCTCCTAATTGGCTAGAAAAAGAGTGATCCATGGGACTTGGGACCCTTTCCCACTATATAATTACAGTGCTATATTCCACCTTAATTGCAATGGCAACATCCCATGGAAGCCTGGGATTGGCAGATTAGGAAGAGGGATTTAAAATTATCAGCCATTGATTACTAAGTGCCACACTAAAGTACAATACCCAGGATTCCATAGGGAGGTGTAATGGTGGTTGAAATAGGAATATAGCACTCCTTTCTGTGTAGTATGAATGAGCCCCTAGAGAGATCAAGGGCCACAGAGTCAGTCTTGGAGTCCACATGTGGCCCCAGGGTCACACTTAGCTTCCCCATCCTTTAAATTATAGTATTATTTGTTGCATTTTTCATCTAGCTATATAGCTAGAAAATTTCTCACTGTGGCCTATTTGTCAATGGTAATTAAGAACATACAAGAGAATCCCTGACCTAAGGCTTATATAGGTAGCCTCCCATTTACACAGGATTGGTACCTGCGGTTTCACTTACCCACAGTTGGGGGGGAGGTCTTTCTAGGCATCTGGACAACCATAGTCACATTGGAGGAGGTCTCTCTAGGCATCAGGAGGTCCTCCAGCATGACTCTATGATCAACTTCTGCTGGACATTGACCATAGAGTCCCACCAGATGCCTAGAGAGTTGTCCTCTGTAGGCATTTTCTAGGTCCTCCAGCATGATTCTATGGTATTCCATGGCAGTTCACTACTATATGCGGTTTTGTGTATCTGCAGTAAGTCAGGGATCGTATCCCCCATGGATACCGGGGCGGGGTGACCTGTAATCTAAAAAGACACAAAACAAAAGGAAAGGGGGATGCAGAGGGAAAGGGAAAGCAAGAAATATCAGACACAGCTTTCTAATGTTAAAACGTTGGTAGGCCTTGTGGACTGCATGGTGGGTGACAGCTAAGGAGAGGCAAGGCAAGTTGAAGTAAGGGAGCTGACATCTCAGAAGGACAGAAGTTTAAGCTGCTTTCCTTCTCTCTCTCTTCCTCTGCATTATGGTCTTGGTCCTACTCTGGAGTTGCATAACATAAATTTCTACATGTGGAATGATGCATTAATTGTGTATGCAACCTTTGTGTTGAATGGCAGTGTTGTGTAACTGAAACAAGACACCAAAATGTGCAACCAGATGCCCCACCAAATGTGGATATGCATGCACAAGGTGTATTCATGTGCAATGTGCAGTTCATATCCATTAACATTGTGTAACTTGCCTTGAATCCCAGTTTGGGGAAAAGGCAGAGTATAAATAAAGTGATGGATGGCTAATGAATACACATGGAGATTCCATGAACAATGGGAATGTGCATTCATGTGCATTGCATTTCCACAATGCCATGATTCCACAGGCACTACTCTACGTTCACTACCATGAATTGAATGTGACCATTCTGAATCATACAAAAGCGTCCAGTTCTGTAGGGGAACTTATACATGCATAAGATACCAACAGGATTCCATCTGTTATATTTTATACTTCACAGAGGTGGCAAAGACTGAATGTTTATGTGGTGACCTGGAAAAATAAATAAATGAACTCTTGTCATTTTTGAAAAAAAGATCACTTGAATATCCCTCTTTAAGTCACTAAACCCACCACAAAGCATCCCCACCCCAATTTATCTGGTTTCTATGTAATCCTTCTCAAACTGGGTGTGGAGCAAGTAGCATCGATCCACCCAATACTCCTGAGAGTCAGAAAGGGGGAAGAGCAAAGCAACATCGATTTGGAAATGGTGGTAATGGAATGGTGGGGGGTGTTTGCTCGAAACGGATAAAAATGAGTGACCTTTCAGGCACGCTTTATCTGCTTAAATCAAACCATAATAAATGAGGTTGCCTTTTCAGACACATGAAATCAATAGGCCAGAGTGCATTTGAGGAACCTCATATCACAGAAACTAACTGGGTTGGACTTCATAATGCACATAACACCATTGCACAGGCCCATGTAGCTTTGGGAAACATCACGGAAATTGTAATTCACAAGGCCTGCATGTAGTATGGAGGTCATTAGGGCAGTAACAGGCTGTCTAGATAGAAGGCAGACAAAATATTTGTGAATGATTAAAATAGAAGAGCTGAGCTCAGCACCTGTGTATGATAAAGAGAATGGCCCAAATCCTATAGGTTAGACTGTGTTGTTATGCACCTTAAAGTCAGCTTTGACTTATGGTGACCCTATCTTAAGGTTTTCTTGGCAAAATTGAGGCAGAGGAGGTTTGCCATTGTTTTCTTCTAAGGCTGAGAGTGTGTGATTTGCCCCAAGTCACTCAGTGAGTTTCTTTGGCTGAGTGGGAATTCAGACCCTGGTCTCCCAGAATTCTAGTCCAACACCCAAGCCATTACACTAAACTGCTCTTTTCACTGATATCCTTATCTCTCCTTAATTGATCCAACCAGTGTGCAACATTGAAACTACTACTCACACTGCTTCTCCCAAGTGGGAGAAGCATTTTAGATCTCTCAATTAGAATGGACCCTTACATGAACCCCACTGATTCAATGAGTACACTCTAGTTGGGATGAATGATAAGAGTCTATAGTATTATGGGTTTCTCAAAAAAAAAAAAAAAGCCATGCCAAAATAATCATATCTCTTTTTCTGATAGCATGTCAAGCTTGGTAGATGAAGAGAATGCTGTGGATGTAGCATATCTTGATTTTGGTAAGGCCTTTGACAGGGTCCCCCATGATATTCTTACAAACAAGCTAATAAAATGTGGGCTAGGCAATGCTACTGTAAGGTGGATTTGGAACTGGTTGACCACTCAAAGGATTCTCACCAATGTCTTCCCTTAGCTCTGGAGAGAAGTGACTACTGGGATGCCCCAGGGTTTGTCCTGGGCCCAATGCTATTCAACATCCTTATAAATGACTTGGTTGATGGAATAGAAAGCATTCTGAACAAATTTGGAGATGATACCAAATTAGCTGGGGTAGTGAATACCCCAGAGGACAGGATTAGAATTCAAAATCATGTTAACATGTTAGAGAGCTGAGCCCAAACTAACAAAATTAATTTCAACGGGGAGAAATGTTAGGTACTACATTTAGGCAGAAAAAAATGAAATGCACAGATATAGGATGGTGACACTCGGCTTGACAACAGGACACATGAAAGTGATCTAGGAGTCTTAGTAGACCACAAGCTGAACAGAAAGTAGCAGTGTGATGCGGCAGCTAAAAAGACAATGCAGTTCTAGGCTGTATCAATCGGAGTATAGTGTCTAGTTCAATTGAAGTAATAGTACCACTCTGTTCTGCTTTGGTCAGACTTCAACTGGAATACTGTGTCCAGTTCTAGACACCATAATTCAAGAAGGATGTTGACAAGCTGGAATGTGTCAAGAGGAGGGTGACCAAAATGGTGAAAGGTGTGGAAGCCATGCCTTATCATTGCCCCACACACCAGACCTCATGGGCCAGAACTCTGTTGCAGTCATACACACAAGTAGGTTCCCTTATACACATGGTTGTACTTTTTTTTGGCTATGTCACAATGGCCATATTCTGTTCATGGTCATGTAATAATTGCATAGACAGTTACACATTCTCAAATGGAGCATAACTATTCATTTGTTTCACTGTGACAATCGCAGACCATTCTCCAATTGCTCAACTGGTTGTGCAACACTAATATTCAAAAGAAGAATAATGTTGAACAACCACCATTGATCTATGTGTGTGCAAATGTGTGGTATACAAGTCCAATACAGATCCACAGCCCTTGTCCTTGACAGTCGTTCTCACTAGCAGTCTTCCCCCCACCCCTGAAATACACTGCCTTTTTTCTTTATTTGTTTGACAAATAGCAGTGGGAATAGACAGTACAGGAGCATGCAAAAAGAAAGTGAATGTCTCCTCTTTCATTTGCTTCCTCTATTTCTGTTAACATGCTGCACTGAGGAACTTCATTTCATGTTGTGATAAGTGAAAAGCCCAGGGGATCAAGAGAGATGAAATTCTCCTAAGAACTTCTGTAGTCACCCTTGGGATGATGCCATATTCCATGGGTCCCTGTGCTCCAGAGGAATTATGACCCAGTATGTAACATCAGCACTGAGGAAAGGAGTTAGAAATATAACTAAATCTTGAAGATATTTTTGAATTTCAGCTGTAACAGATCAGCCTGGCCACCCCTTCAGCAACTCAACATTTTATTGCTCTACAGTGTGTAGAAACTTCATGGGAGGGGTCAAGTTCTACCATATCAGCAGAGGTTTGTATCAGATAAAAGATTCTTATCACACACACCCCCATTATGCCTTGATGTTTGTGTTAATGTAATTCTCAGTGCTAATAATTCTGCATTTAGATTCAGTCTGACCTCACTGTCTACATCTCACCACCACCCATAAGTACTGTGTAAATAAGGGAAGCTCCAAGATTGTACTTTACACCGCTGAGAAATTGGGCTTTGTTTCCTGAAAGCTTGCCCTACAAGTAAATCTATTATTCTCAACAATTATCTGTTGTCTTGTACCTTTAGTGCTGCTGCTTCTTGCTCTACATTTAATGGGAAGTGGTAAGATTGCTGGTGAATATGGCCTCTCAGCAGTAGTCTTTAGTGGCTTCCCTGTCAGTCAGTCAGTCACTCAGTCAGTTAATCTGCTCTGTGTTTTACTGAAATTTATGATTTTATTGTATTCCTAAAAATCCTACATACAGTAAATTTACTTCCTCTCCTTGTGAGACTTTGCATCTGTGTATATGTGGGAGAATTCCACATGGAAATGTGGGTGCCTTTTCATGCACTTTCTCTAATTTATTTACATCTCTTACTGAATTTACACGCAATCCCCATTAACTAAAATATGTGTTGCACATATATTCCAGAGTTTCCTATTGTCAGCCATTTGAATTCTAGGATGAATGTGCAAGCCAATGTGGTGTAGTGGTTTGAAAGCTGGACTCCACAAGACTGTTTTGAATCTCTGCTAAGCCATGGAAGTCACTGGATGATCATGGACAAGTCACAATCTCCCAGCCTTAGAGGAAAACAATGACAAATCTCCTCTGAATAGATCTTGCAAAAAAGAAAAGGAAAAAAAGACACCACTAGGATAGGGTCACCATAAGTTAGAGTCAACTTGAAGGCACATTAACAACAACAATTTGTTTTGTGTGCACTTATTTCTCCAAAATGTGAAACAAGCCTTTGCAAATGTGTGACTTCCTTCCCAAGGTGAAGTGTGTTTCTTTTTACCTTAAGTTTCAAGAAGTGTGAAGACACTGCTATTATTGAGAGTGTCAGATCCAACATAATTGTCTTCCATCCGTGATCTTGTGTGCTTAGGGTCAATGAATTCAGTAGTCTTAAGCATACTAAACTGTGGCTGAGAACTTGCACTGAGGAGAGGAAATGTAGCTTTATGCTCATGAAATTAGGCAAGGCCACCTCAGTAGTGAATTGCAATACTAAATATGCATGCACATCTGTATGCATCATGCACATCAGTGTGCAATGCGCATCAGTGTGCATCTATACACAAGGTGCAACATGCATCATTACACAACATGCATGCATGTGCACTGTGCATCCATACACATTGGCAATGCATGTGCCACTCTACTTCTGCAGATTTGAACTGAATATGGCCATTCCTCACTGGACAACAACATCCAGCAGCTTCCATAGGGGAACTTATGCATGCATAAAACACCAGCAGGATGCTGGTCAGTGTGGGTTTTTTTGTTGGGAAGTACCAAGTAGCAAGATGGACTGTATTTGTCATTTCACTGTTTCAGTCAGTCATACAGTATATGACCTCTGTGACTCTTCATGCCATCTTCACCCTCCATGGTCAATCAGCAGGTTCAGTTTTCATTGGCCTGTTCCTGGCTTTCCTCATCCCTGTACAGTCCTCCCCTCCCTTAAATACTGTCGGCACTTCAACAAATGTTAATTTCAACCACGTTGGCTGACACCTCCCTCTTTGGAGTAGGTGGCACCACTTTGAGAATACAAGGAAAAGCACATACTTGAACATCATACCCTGAAAATGAAACAAGGTCACAAGGGGGAATGACTGAAAACTCAATATGGTTACACTATTTCCTCCACAAAGCTTTGTCGTTCTTTCCATTTCTTGATCATGCCACAGTCTGACAGAAGCTGGCAAGTGGCTTTTATGTGCACCACAAGTCATTTCAGGCAAGATCAGAAACAATTCCACTTCTCCTACACACCCCAAAAGAAAGAAATAACAATTTGATGCATGGCTGGATATATGTAAAATGTATGGGTGGGTATATGCAAAATCAGCATATATTTGCAGTATACATGTGCTGATCTCTCATTCACATTAACCTATGAAGCAAAATGCCCTTCTTAAAGCGATGGAATAGGCGTGGAGGTAATCTTTGTCTTGCATGATGTGACTAGCTTTATCCCATGTACTAAACTTTCCCTCCCTCCCTCCCTCCCTCTCTGTGCGAATGCACATTCAAAGACAGAGAATGCTAAAATGTACAACTCTGTTCCAAATATTCTGAGATGTTTCTTGTATAGCAGGAGTGGGGAATGTGTAACCTACAAGCTGTGTATGGCACTCAGGTCCCATTTTTATGGCTCTGGAAGCCCTCCTGAATCCCCCCAATTTTTGGCATAATTTCTGGGCAAAGGTCACCTGAAAATCACACTCAGAGCCCTCGGAACATGGGGAAATGCATGAAAATACCCTCCCTACTCCCCAGCCCCTCTGAGCAACTCCGCTCCCCAAGTACTTTCTCTTTCCTCCATATCATAGCCAAAATGGCCCATCACTTCCAGTAGCCATTTTGGCTGGGGTACACAGCAAAAAAGAAGGCCGCCTTTTCTTGGGGGGGGGGAGAATGCAACATACAAAGGCTTTGGAGGGGGAACTGGACCCCTGGGACACATGCAGTTGTTTATCTGTACTCTAAAGAGTGAACTGCAGTCCCAGATTACAGCTATCCAGACTCTGAAGAGCAAAGAGGGAATAAGGGTCCTTGGTTCCTAGTTCTGCACAAGTCATAAAGGCATATACCACATGTTTGGGAGCAGGTACCCCGTTTATGGGAAAAAAAAGCTATAGCTAATTGTCAGGGGCTCAAACCTGAGTTCCCTTCCCAGGAGCTCCAGGTTAGCCCTCTCTCTGTAGGGTTAGTCCTGAGTGTCCTCACCCCAGGATCCTCCTACAAACCCCAAAAACCATCGATCTGCCACCACCCACTGTGTTTCAACTGGGGGGGGCTTATTTCCCCCTCGGGACCCCCCCTTTTTCACGCACAATGCAGTGGGAAGTTGTGAGTAGTCTATGTTAATCAGTGGCACTCCTTGCCACTATAGAATCAACTAACTCCCTCCTCCTAACCCCAGAGGAGGTTCACAGTAGCATAGTCAAGAGTAAGGCACGTGGTCAGCATCAGCATAGGAAGATAGAAGTTTACTTTATTCAAGAGAAGTAGTCATGCAGTCTCACATGAGGCAGGATTCTCCCCTACCTCAGGCAGGCAGGCTTAAAGTGATAGCAATACAGAGTATCAAGATCAAAGCATTACATTACTCAGGTTACATTCAATTACTAATTTAGCTACACTCAACCAAAGTAAAGAAATTAAAAATAATTCCCTAACGCAACTAAACAGGCCCTAATCTCCACTAAATACTTGCAGTTTGTTGCCTTGACATCTTGTCCAGGCAGCTGGGAGCAAAAGCCAGAGATGGAATGGCTGTGCTCTACCAGCATAGCAGTCTTTGTTTTCTCACATCTCCCAAAATTTTTCTCTCCAAGTCCCACTCATCTCACTCACACTGGTCTCAAACAAAAGCAATTAAATCCTCTCCAGATTTCCCGGGCTTAAAGCTGTAATTGGTCAGTCCAGTCACATGGTGTTATGTTAATGATGTCCTCTCATTAGCTCTGTGAAGGTGGTGCTTTGGCCCCTTCCCATTAACCCTTTTCTTACCTGATACTATGCTGGCAAGACAATCTGTTTACAAACAAAGAGAGTTATAGTTCTCTAGCAGAATGATGGGAGTTGCACCTTGTGGCAACATGATGGAACTCCATCATGACACTAATAGAGCACATAATTTGAATGGAGAAGGATATAACTTCAGCCTCCCCGCCCCCACGCCCATCTGCCAGGCTGGGCTGGGAAATATTCTTGCTAGATGACTTGGAGTACTTACTGCTGGTTGTCAGAGGAGACCCTAATCTTGGGTGCATCTACACTGTAAAAACAATGCAGTTAATAATAATGATAATGATAATTATAATAATAATAATTAATATATTTAATTTTTATCCCATCCCTCTGTTAAAAACAATCGGGGTGGCTTACAAAAATTAAAATACCAATACAGATTAAAATCCCAAATGCCACTCACCCCCACCCTCCCCCATGAAAAGACATTAAACCAAAATACATTAAAATAACTGATCTAAAATCACATTAAAATAATAAATAATAAATAAGCAGCAGACTAAAAAGGGCCAGGGGCTCCTGAGGCCGGGATCTAATCAGGAAAGGCCTGCCAAAATAGATCTGTCTTTAGTGCTTTTTTAAAGCTACTCAGGCTCGTCATCTGACGGATTTCGTTCGGCAGGCTATTCCACAATTTGAGGGCGATTACCAAAAAGGCCCTCTGGGAGGTTGCAGACAGCCTAGATTTTTGTGGCTGAAGCAAATTCCTCCCAGAGGACTGGAGTGCACGGGGAGGACTGTATGGGAGGAGGCGGTTCCGAAGATAAGTTGGACCCAAGCCATTTAGGGCTTTAAAAGTAATAGCCAACACCTTATACTGGGCCCGGAAACTGATAGGCAGCCAGTGGAGAGATTTTAATACTGGAGTTATATGGTCTCTCCAAGATGTTTCCGAGACCACTCTGGCTGCCATATTTTGTACCAACTGAAGTTTCCGGACCAAGCATGAGGGTAGCCCCATGTAGAGTGCATTGCAGAAATCTAGACGAGAGGTTACCAGCATGTGCACCACAGTCTCGAGGTCCCTTACTTCCAGGAAAGGGTGCAGCTGGCGTATCAGCCGAAGCTGATAACAGGCGCTCCTGACCGTCGCATTCACCTGACTAGTCATCTGAAGTGATGAATCAAGGAGCACCCCTAGACTGCGAACACAGTCCTTAATGGAGAGCGTGACCCCGTCCAGGACTGGAGGTTGCAACCCAACTCCTGATTTTGGGGCAGCTACTGTGAGCACCTCCATTTTGTCTGGATTTAATCTCAATCTGTTTTTCCTCATCCAGCCCATTACTGCTTTAAGACAATCATTAAGAGGAGAGACGCCATCGGAATTCAAGACCTACGATCGGGACAAGGAGAAATAGATCTGGGTGTCATCAGCATACTGATAACACCCAGTCCCATAACTCTGAATAATCTCACCCAGTGGCTTCATATAGATGTTAAACAACATCGGGGACAGGATGGAACCTTGCGGAATGCCACAAGTAAACTCCCTTCTGCAGGAGCTGCTGTCCCCGAGTAGCACCGTCTGGGACCTGCCCAAGAGGAAGGAACAGAACCAGTGGAGCGCAGTGCCTCCGATTCCTAACCCACTCAGGCGATCCAAGAGGATGCTATGATCTATCGTATTGAAAGCCGCTGAGAGGTCTAGAAGCACCAAGAGGGTCACACTACCCCTGTCGATGCTTAGATGCAGGTCATCTGTCAAGGCAACCATGGCAGTCTCAACTCCAAATCCTAAAGCCAGTTTGAAATGGGTCTAGATAATCGGTTTCATCCAAGACCACTTGGAGTTGAAGCGCAACTGCCCTCTCGATCACTTTGCTCAAGAATGGTAACATAGAAGCCAGCCTATAGTTGTTCATGTCCAGGGGGTCCAGGGAAGGTTTTTTCAGGAGCGGCCTAACCGCCGCTTCCTTTAAACAGGATGGAACACACCCTTCTCTATGTTTGATATCCTTTTAAGTGCTGTAGTTCCATCCTATGGAATCCTGGGATTTGTCATTTTACAAGGTCTTTAGCCTTATTTGCCAAAGCACTGGTGCCTCACAAAACTGCAAACCCCAGGATTCTGTAGGATGGAGCCATGACATTTAAAATGGTGTCAAGCTGCATTATTTCTACAGTGTAGATGCTTGTCTTGCTCCAGATGTTAAGGACTGTAGCTTCAGTGATGGTGGTAATGAACATTATGATTTTGTTCATTTATACTTCACCTTTCGCACAAAAATGGGACTCGGGTGGCTTTCAAAAATTAAAACAAATTCACATAAAAGTACATGATTGTTAAAATGCAATTACCTATCTATAGAATTAAAACATTTTGAAACAAATCCAGTCAATAAAACAAGACATCATACCTGACAATTGGCCACACTGACTGACTGGGACTGATGGGAGTTGGAAGTCAAAACACCTGAAAGGCACTGATTTGGGGAAAGCTAATTTAGGCAATATTGTACTTGTTGGACCACCGGTCTGAGTGGATATAAGGCATCTCTCTATGTTCTTTGCAACCTCCCTATTTTCTTATTGGTCATGTACTGTCACCATAGACATATGCAAAGATTTACAAGGATTTAGGAGGAAACAGGAAGCGAACAGAAGACAATGCCATAGCTGTATAGGCCACAAGACCTTAGGAGGCAAGACAGCCATTCACTAATCTATTTCCATTTGGTCTGGAGAAGAATGGTCTCCATGTGATCTGGGGTGGTACATCGTGGAACTTCCTGGTTATATCTGTGACTAGTGTTATATTCTTTGTTAACACTCCCAGGTAATGACCCTGCGTGGAGCACAGATATACAGATCCCCAACCTCAGATTGGGTCCATTTCCATTTTTAGTTTAGGGACTGCCGACTGTGAAAATCTTTCAAAGAAAAACAAAAACAGACAAACCTGGATGGAATGAATATATCATACCGCTCTCCTCTCTGTGTTGTCAGAATATGAGAACCTTCCATAGCCTGACCTGTGGAAGAACCCTACTTTGGGCTTTCAGATGGCTTCCATTTAGAGCTTGGAAAAAAATGTCTTAGAGGACTACAACTCCCAGAATAACCCAGATTAGTGGTTATGCTGTGGGATTCCAGGAGTGCTTTACAAGCTCTGCCTCTGTTGTTTACATGGGTGTGCATACTCCTTGCCATTTAAACTCACTTGTGTATCCAAGTTGCTTAGCAACAATAACAAAATACATAAATAAATGTAGACCCCCCACCTCCCCCAAATATGTATAAGGACCAAAGTAAACTAGGCAAGAGTAATGTCTGGGTCAGAGCGAAGGTGGCATTGGAATGAAATATGCATTCCTTCATACTTGATAAGGCCGCTGTGTTTATTTTCGTTAGGGTGGCATGGGAAGATTGATGATATCATTAACTCTTCATTTCCTTGGCTTTATGTGTTGGGTTCCCCCCTCTCTCCCTCCCATTTTAAATGGTGTAGTAAGCAAGTGAATTGTTGTCACTTAGCAACCCTATCAATTGCTACATTTTCATACTCCATGCAGATATACTTTTAGGAAAATAAGGGCAATTTTTTTGAGTTACCATTGGAAGCTGTTTTGCCATTAACTTCTAAAGAATATTTTAATATTTAGGTGGTGTATAGATTTTAGCTCCTCTCCTTCCCTTCATTGCCATCCTTTCAGGCAATCAGGATGAAGTCAGCTACACATACAGTATAACCTACCTACAGTACTGATTCTATATGCATGCCCAGATCCTAAACTTTCCCCCACAGACAGACAGAATGTAGTGTTGCGTAGTATAAATGTAGCCATGCACAGTATTGTCCATTTCAGCATTCTCCTCTTGGTGCCCTTCAGTCGTGTCAGACTGCATGATCCATCACCCAGGGACGATGCTGACTGAGGATTATGGGAACTGTGGCCCAACACAGGGTGCCTGGCTAGGGAAGCCTTGTCCCTTTCTACCAAGCAACAACTCCTTAAAGTCTCTCCCAGAGGCTTTCTGACTTAAGCTCCTTTTAAACTGAAGATGCTAGAGACTGAACCTGAGATATCTACACACAAAGCATGTGCCCAACAATTGAGTTATGGTCCCTCCTCAATTACCCAGGTTGGATTGTCGTCAACTGGTCCTAGCCTTAGGGTTGGCCAGGGGCAGTTTCTCCTGCTTGCATATATCTAAAAGACCACAGATCTTTCTCCTAGACTTCCAGCCATGTTTTCTTTGTGCCAGGAACCTTAATCTCCTTACCCGACTTCCATCCAGCCCTCCATAGCTGGTGCATTCCCTCTGAACATGCATAATTCCCTTTATCAGCCTTCCCTGTCCACTCCCATCAAGCTGCTTGTCCTGGTAATTGTTCCCCTGGCTCCTCTCCCTATACCTCTTTCTCAAATCATATGCAAGCAGATGATGTTCCCTCCCACGGCCTCATGATCCAAAGGGGAGAGAAAGGGTTTTGATTCATGCGCATTCTACACTTTCAGTGTTCAAGCATAACACATGATGCACAAATGCTTTTCTCTACTAATTCGGTCATGTATTTTTCACCCAATGAGTAGCTTCTTTCTTTTCTTTTTTTCCTGGCCAGGACTTGGTCCCGACACCTGCTCTCTGCAAAGAAGGGCTTTTAATGTATATTTTATGGCTTGTTGGCTAGAGAGGGAAGAGGCCCTTTTAATTCAGAATTCTTAGTGTCTGTAAACACAAAACTGGGCTTTAGTCAAGGGTAATTAGCAAGCATTGGCTCACCCAGTGATTTATGCCAGATTCAGTCAGCTTAAAAATAACAGTTGCCTATACCCTGGAACACAAAACAACTGTATATTCCAAAGAGAGAGAGAACTAAACATGGTGTTGGAATAGACTGCAGGCAACAAAAAAGAATTAAAAACAATTGCACAGCCTTGTCTCTCCAGCCTTTGAGAAAGGTGAAAGTGGTGATTCTTCTCAACTCAGGGCCAGTTGCTATGTTCAATCATATTGCACAGAGAAGCTCCACGAAAATGGGAAAGCAGGCATCACTGACACTATTAAAATAACCTGCAGTATTTAAGAGATAGGAGTAAACATTCACATAGTGCTGCACTTAATTGGATCGAAATTAAACCAGTTAAGCAGTTTGTTCAGTTGCAAAACATGTTACCAGAAGGGAAAAAGAACAAGGGTTAGATTTCTGTCCATGACCAATCGTCATTGTGTGTTTTTGAATTGTCCCATGGGCAATATGATTTTTCAGTTGAGCGACATGGTCATTTCTTTAGGGCTGCTATGGTCCTCTGTATCTAACACATTCCCCAGACCAACTGAGCTTTCAGAATGAAGTTCTATAGTCTGCTTTAATTCCCTACTGTCTGTTTCACGATTTAGCAAATTAAAATCCACATTTAAGCATGCATAAGTGCATTTGTCCACTTTCATGGTACCCATTAACCACCTGAGGGAGGGCAGCCATGGAGAGTCCAGGATCTTACACCCACCAGATCCTCCCCCAGTCCAGACACTTGTAGTTTTCACTTGTCCATTTTATTTTTTAAAAAATGATTTTTTACCATTTTTTTTAAAAAATCCAATCTATATATATAATTCTCTCTGGTATGTTGCCTTTCCCAATGTACTGATTGGCTGCTCAGGAAACACACCCAACCAATCACCACCCACATGCAAATTCCCTCTTCACCTCACAATCCATTCCTGCCACTCAGTCTGTGGCCCAGATAGGGACCCAGACAGTCAACTGGCAGCAGTGGTGGGTCACCTGCGACAGGACCCAGGTAGTCAACTGGTGGCAGTGGCAGTGGCGGCGGCAGGGCAACAGAGCAAGTCACCCTCAGCAATTCCAGGAAAAGTGTGGAATGCTGAGAAGGGGGAGGAGGAATTTAAAAATCCACAGGCCTACCTTACAGGGTTGTTGTGAGGTCTACCAGGCATCTTCTGGGGAGTTTTTCAACAGCGTATGGTACACCTGCTAGTTTTGGGGACAGAGGCCAGACCCCACAAAAGCCTTTCCCCAAAATAGAAAGTTGTGCCCCACAGAGGTTTCTGCACTAGAATGCTCCATTTTGGGGTCAGGTTTAGGTATGATAAAGGCTCAGAGGGAGGATACTTGGGGTGCCACTGGATGCTTGGTGTGCTGAACAATTCCTACAGCTGCCTTAATCCTACTGCATCTCCCCTTTATTGCCCCTCTGTTTGTTGTCTTGCTATGACTTCCCTTCTGCATTGCCAACCAGCCACTTGTCTCAGCATTCTGAATAGTAAAACTATAATAAAGCCTAAGGATGGACAACTGTGTGGGGGCCAGAAGCCAATTTTCCCACTAAGATCCCCCTGAAAGTTGGACCTCCTCCTCCGCACAAGGGCAAGTACCAATATTTTTCTCTGCAGTCCTTAACAAAATGGCAACAAGAAGTGACATCACATCCTTTTCTGTTGCCATTGTGAGAGGAACTGCAGAGGAAAATGGAGGGGTGGGAGTAGTACAGGATTCTGGAGTGCTTGTGGGAAGAGTGTGGCATATTTTTCACATCTTCATGAATTTGGGGGCAAAAATTGCCAGAAAACTTTATTGAAAATTTTAATTTTGAGAGTGATGGAGGCTGTGGGTGTCTTCAGGGTCTACAAAAGTGAAATCCAGGGGTCACATGCAGGCCATGGGCCACACAGTGCCCACCCTGATATAGCTAACATTGAAATCTGAAAACAGTTTCCCACCCTGTTTGAAATTCACTTGTTTGATCACAGAGTCATTAAAGCTGGTATGCTATCTATTGGGACCAGTTAGAGCCTGCATATGAGTTTGGACAGGATCTGTCAACTCTGTCAGGTATCTCCTAAACAAACACCTTGGATTTTATTTTATTTTATTGCTCCAGAATGCAGGTTTACGAACTGATGTTGACTATACCTGAAATTTTCACTTGGGCTGACTTCCCAAAGATTTTCATGCAGCTCTGATGGGCAAAATTCAGCTTTTTTCCATTAAATTATTGGTTTGGGCCCATTCTTCATGGGATAGAATCACAGAATTGGAAAGGACCACAAGGACTATCTAGTCCTACCCCTTGCCTTGAAAGAATACATAACTAAAGTACTCCTGAATTATGCCCATCCAAACTCTGTTTAAAGATCCAATCTCTGTTTACAGATCTCCAAATAAGGAGAGTCCACCACCTCCAAATAAGGAGGATCCATTGTCAAACAGCTCTTACAGTAAAGAGGTTCTTCCTAATGTTTAGGAAGAATCTCTCCCTCTCTCTCTCGCCTCACCAAATGATTATAATAAATAAAAATAAATAGAAATAAAGAATAGAAATATAAAATATTTTAAAATATCAGAATTGTTTTCACAACCCATCTAAAAATGGGAAGATGGTGCTTACTGGACTTCACCATAGAGAGAATTCTAAATCTAATGGCAGTTTTATTGAAAAGAACTTGTTCTTGTAGTTCACCAATCAAATCCCTGCAAGTGATAGGATAGACAGCAAGATCCCCAATGTTAATCTCTATGTTCTGGTATATTCACATAGATGAATCTTCCCTTAGCTATCTCATGTCAGTCTCCAACGTTTTCATTGGACCCTTGTTTTCTAGCATGCATATTTCAGATGACAACCTTGACAGTGGTATGATATCAGTATAAGGCAGCATCAGTAAGTGATATTGCTCTTCCCTGAAATATCACTTGATCAAATTGTTAAAGTGATATTTATGTTGAGTTCAATTGCAGTCTAAAATGTAGTAGTTACAGCCTTGTACTTCTACAGTTGTGCTTCTGCTCTTCATCGTTAAAAAGTAAATGAGCATAAAGAGGGAAACATCGAAGAGAAAATTATTGCCTTGTGAATGGACATTCAGAAAGACCTCCAAAAGTGATAAAGTGGTGTAATTTTTATTTTATTCCTTCCTTTCAAGACTTTCAGGGCTTGTGGGAGATTTCTAAAGAAATGTTCACCTGTCAGGGGAAAAGAAGTCCATTATGTATCATAGCAGATTGGAAATGTCCAGTCTTGAGTTGCCCTGAAATGAAACACTCCATGGGCCCATTCAGACTATGGAATTATAACACTCTTATTCCACTTGAACTCTTTGGGTTCTGTACTGTGCAATCCTGGGATCTGAGTTTAGAGAGAATTTTGAATTCTCCACTAGAGAGCTCCAGTGTCTCACCAAACTACAGTTCCCAAGATCCCATAGGATGGTGCCATAGCAAAGTGTAATAATAGCTTTATAACTGCATAGTATGAATGGGTAAAAATGGAATGGAAAAGTGTGCATGTGTGGGTGCATGCACACATGTGTGTAATTTCACACACACACACACACACAGAACATAAAATTACAAGAAAAGCAGTCTTGGATTAGACCAAAGATCTACCACCTGTATGGTATTTGGTAGGCACTGTCCAATCATCCAAACCAAACCAAAGGTCTATCTAATCCAGGGGCTTGTCTACACAAAGGGAGGGGGGAATGGATTGTTCCACAGCAATAGCAAGTCAGCAGCTGAGACCTCTCTTAATGGTTTTAAAGCCCCCATAAACTTTGCATGCCTGTAGCTGAGATGCCAGCCTTGGAACTTGTGTTTTTAAATCTGCTGCTACCGAACATTTTTTTTTTAAACTATTTCTATGGTGCGCACAAGTGATATTTCACCTTTCCGGAAAAAAAGAGAGCAAAAAAGATAACACAAATCCCCATTTTATCGCCTCAGCAATCACTCGCTAAGGCAAAAACCCAACATGGTGGCAGCGGGCACTTGCCCTGTAACCCAGCCCTGCCCCCTACACTCATCCAGCCTATCAGGTTTGTGCTTTGTGTTGGATGGGGAAGTGATTCATGTCGAACAGCTTGTCTTAATGAGCGAGAATACAGACACCACACTGGGCTTTTTTAAAAAGACAGGAAAAGCTGCAAATGCTTTTCTTGCATATTTTTGCTCTTTTTGGCCCCCCTCCTTCACAATACGGTGAGACAATGTGGGATCCCATTAATACAGCTTGTTTTCTAGGTGAATTCTGTGAGGGATATTTTCACTGTATACAGACAACCCCAACCCCCCAGTGTTCTGTTCCCACAGTGGCCAAGCTGAGGCCCATGAGAAGCCCCAAAGCAGGACATGAGGGCAGGAGGTTTCTTGCACTCTTGGTCCCTAACAACTCATGTTGGCTTACAAATGTGGAAGGAATGTGAAGGGAATGCAGTGGATGTAGTGTATTTGATTTCAGTAAGGCTTTTGACAAGGTTCCCCCATGATATTCTTGCAAAAAAGTTAGTAACATGTGGGCTAGACAATGCTACTGTTAGGTGGATTTGTAATTGGTTGACTAACCGAACCCAAAGAGTAGGCACCAATGGCTCTTCTTCATCCTGGAGAGAAGTGACCAGTGGGGTGCCAGAGGGTTCTGTCCTGGGCCCAGTGCTATTCAACATCTTTATCAATGACTTGGATGACAGAATAGAGGGTATGCTTATCAAGTTTGCAGATGACACCCAATTAGGAGGGGTAGCTAATACCCCAGAGGACAGGATCAGAATCCAAAATGACCTCAACAGATTAGAAAGCTGGGCCAATATTAATAAAATGAATTTCAACAAGGAGAAATGTAAGACACTACACTTGGGAAATAAAAATGAAAGGCGCAGATATAGGATGGGTGACACGTGGCTTGAGGGCAGTACATGCGAAAAGGATATAAGAGTCTTAGTGGACCACAAGGTGAACATGAGTCAGCAGTGTGATGCAGCAGCTGAAAAAGCCAGTGCAACTCTAGGCTGCATTAATAGTAGTATAGTGTCTAGATCAAGGGGAGTAATAGTGCCACTGTATTCTGCTTTGGTCAGACCTCACCTGGAATACTGTGTCCAGTTCTGGGTACCACAATTCATGAAGGATATCGAGAAGCTGGAATGTGTCCAGTGGAGGGCAACCAGGATGGTGGGTGGTCTGGAAGCCATGCTCTATGATGAGAGGCTTAGGAAGCTGGGCATGTTTAGTCTGGAGAAGAGAAGGTTGAGAGCGGACATGATAGCCATGTTTAAATATTTGAAGGAATGTCATACTGAGGATGGGTCAAGCTTGTTTTCTGCTGCTCCAGAGAGTAGGACACAGAGCAATGGGTTCAAACTACAGGAAAAGAGATTCCACCTAAACATTAGGAAGAACTTCCTGATAGTAAGAGCTGTTTGGAAGTGGAATACACTGCCTCGTAGTGTGGTGGAGTCTCCTTTGGAGGTTTTTAAACAGAGGCTGGATGGCCATCTGTCAGGAATGATTTGATTGTGTATTCCTGCATGGCAGGGGGTTGGACTGGATGGCCCTTGTAGTTTCTTCCAACTCTATGATTCTATGACACAACTCATGAGGAAAGAAGGAATGGAGGGGAAGGGCAGTGGAGTAAGATTGAAGAATGAAGTCTGTGTGAGCACCAGAGCAAAGAGGTGAATTGTAAGTCAGCATTTACATCATGTGGGGCCAGGCTGATCTTCCTTTGCTGCTGGTCCATGCTTGGATAAAGGGAGTCCAACTGACCTAGTAGCTCTTGTTCTTCTTAGAGGGCAGAACACACTTGCCCTCACTGCTGCAGTGTGGAGAACTGACAGCTAGAACTGAGTACTTCTTTCCAAGTGGAGTAGGTGGAAACAAGCTTCCTTACGGTCATTCTCTGGTCAAAGGACAGGACCGTTGGCCCTTGCTGTGGAACGGATTTATAGTCTGTCAGAGTTTTCTTTCTTGGAGGTTCTGCTTGACCCTGACAGGAAACCTATCCTTCTTTTTTCAGTTCCTTGGTGGATAGAATATGTGCAGAACCTAGGAAGTTGCTTTCTAATCGTAAAGACCTGAACATGACTCATTGGAAAGGAAAATAATATGCAGTAATGTTAAAGCTAGTGGGAAAAAGAGGAAGAACAAATTTCAGCTTGATAGACTCAAAAAAGGAAGTCACAGGCTCAAATTTGCAAGACCTGAGCAGGGCTGATAATATCAGGTTCTTCTGGAGGTGTGACAGTCATAGGGTTGCCATAAGTTGATGTCTACTTGAGGACACATAACAGGAACACAGTCATTATTTGTAAAATTCCATTTACTTTTATGGTACTAGATTGTACTTTGTAGAAGATACACAGCTCACAGGGTCAGAGCATTGAGATGTACTGATTTGTAGAGACAATGGCCAGAATTGTACATGCACTACTTAGTTATATAACTATCTTGGTTGCATAAGTAAGTGGTGTCTCTTGGCCCAGTCCCCTCAAGCATACTTTACTGGACATCAGCTACATACAGAGAAAGGAGTCCATGCTGCTGGTGATCAGGGAACTGGCAGATAACATTTCCATTTGCCTCCCACTAGCAAGTAATAAGGAGTGTAACTGAGGCCTGCTTCTGATAATCATAGCCTCGCTGGCTGGTGGGAGTGGGTGAAAATGTCATCCACCCACACCATGTTTGCCAGCAGAACAGACCCCCTTCTTTCCGTGTGGCTGATGCCCAGTAAAGTAGGTCTGGGGGAGCAATTGTAGCAATGCTGCAAAGCAACTGTGAACAAGGGTCTACTTTGGATGTGTAACCCCAGGTTACACATCCCTAAGTCTGGATCCTGAATTCTGGCCAATATCTTCATCTGCAACCCCCTCAGGGTCTCTTGTTCTCTCTGGGCTTAGCTCGCACTAGCTGGGGGAAGACTCTTCCCCAATAACAATACATTGTGGGTTACCCCTGTTGTAGTGCAACGTATTGGGGGGTGGCTTGGTCTTCAACTAGCAATTAAAATCAATTAGCTTACAAAAGGTCTGCTCCTGAAATGTTGGTTCTCCATAGGAGCAGGGGAAGAGCAGGAACAGAAACCTCTGAGACTGGCTTATTGAAATGCAGCTGGGAAACAGATGTAGCCACTGTAATAGACAAATCCAAGTGGGGAAAAATATGGGATATGCAACATTTGAAAACATTATCAGTAAGAATAAAAGAAAATTACTATAAGATTATATGGAGATGGTATTTAACCCCAGTAAGATTGAATCAAATAGGAAAAAAGTACTCAGCATAGTGTTGGAGGGGATGCCAAGAATTGGGAACGTATATTCATATGTGGTGGAATTGCAAATATGTGCAGAAATTTTGGAAAATAGTATTGAAGGAAATAAGTGAGATACTGGAGATAAATATACCTTTATGCCCTGAAATAGCATTATTATGATATTCTGAAAAAATACAAGAATCTCAAACTGTTAAGGATTTATTAACAAATCTGCTGACAGCAGCAAGTTTAATAATAGCAAAGAAATCAAAAACACAAGGTGAATACCAAATAGAAGAATGGTATAATGGAGTATGGAATATAGCTATATATGAGAAATTAACAAATATGGTTAAAGAAAAAAAGGAGGGCTAAATAAGAATGCTTTTGGTGAAAAATGGAGTAAATTCTTAGAATTTGTATTAATAAAGGGCAGAGGAAGCAAACCTGAGTTGGAAACAATGGTATTTTGGAAAGAGGGATGAATGTAAAGGGAAGTCCCTCGGGGGGAGGGAATCACTGTTATATGTGTTTCTTAAGTTGTATGTATAAATTGTATGTTATTTAATTTTAAAATTAATAAATAAATTTAAAAAAAGAAAAGAAATGCAGCTGCCTGCATTTTGAGGGTCTGCTACAGAGATTGTTCTGATGTTCTGATGAATGCATACACTTCAGAATTTACCACTGCACCAACTACTGGATGGGTAGTTGGATAAATAGATGTAATGTACTTACAGAGACATAAAATGGTGTAAAATAATGCCCTATGATTTCATTAATATGTAGAACATTTGCAATTATTTTACAAAAAAATTAAGTGTTCTTAGTTGCTAGTGAATCAACAGGAAAAGAGGGCTTTGGTGTATAACATGACACTTTTTAGCTATGTTCATCTTCAAATCTGAGCCCAAATAATCAGCAACAAAAGATCTTCTTGTTCTTTTAGCTGGAGCTTTTGAGCATTTGAAGAAAATTCCTTCCTTGCTTCTTTTCTCCCTAGGTGATCTTCTTATGCTCTGAAGCATGAAATCTTATTACCTTTTAACCCAGCTATAAAGTTTATATATATATAAATATACACAGAACTTTTAACATCACAATGAAACATTTATTGTGTCTCATTTCCTTGTGCAATTTCAGTTTGGACTCCGCTGGAGCAAAACTTTCCATTTGTTCCTCTCTCCCTAAACAAATAGAAACGAGAGTCACATTCCTTAAAGGAAAAAAAATAAACAAAGAAGGAAGTATAATTGTTTGCTGTGTGGTGTGGATGTAAAGAATAGTTCAATAATTTTTTTGGACATGAAATGATATCTCCATACATTGAAGCATCCTATTGAATCATAGAATCATAGAGTTGGCAGAGACCACAAGGGCCATCCAGTGAATGCCTTGCAGGAATACACAGTCAAAGCACCCCTGACAGATGTCCATCCAGTCTCTGTTTTAAAACCTCCAAAGAAGGAGACCCCACCAAAATCCAAGGCAGCGTATTTCACTGTTGAACAGCTCTTACCATCAGGAAGTTCATCCTGATGTTTAGGTGGAATCTCTTTTGCTGTAGTTTGAATGCATTGCTCCATGTCTTAGTCTCTGGAGCAGCAGAAAGCAGCTTGCACTCTCTTCAATATGACATGGTTTCAAATATTTAAACATAGCTATCATGTCCCCTCTTAACCTTCCCTTCTCCAGGCTAAACACACCCAGTTCCCTAAGCTGCTCCTCATAGGACATGGCTTCCAGATCTTTCACCATTTTGGCTACTCTTGTCTAGATATGTTACAGCTTGTCAATATCCTTCTTGAATTGTGGTGCCCAGAACTGGATGAGGTCTGACCAAAGGACAATAGAGTGGTACTATTATTTCTCTTGATCTAGACACTATTCTCCTATTGATGCAGGCTAGAATTGCATTGGCTTTTCTGGCTGCTGCATCACACCGTTGACTCAAAAAATAATAATATGGAAATCGCTGTGTGGAATCCTGTTGGTGTCTTACATAAGGAAGAGTTCTTCTATGGAAGTGGTTGGACATTTTTGTCCAATGTAGAACAGCTGCATTCAGTTCAAGCTCAAGGAAGTGGAGCTGTGAATGAAGAGACTTCTTCTCTGCTCATGTGTATGCACCGTCCCTTGTTGAAACTGGTGGTAGTATTCTTTCAGTTGCACTTTAGTTGTATATGAGGTTGCCGAGGATCAGAAAACTTGTCCCTCATAGGACTAGCAGATGTCCTTTATTATAAAAGATGCCCTTTTATTTGAGGATCAGAAAGCTTGTTCATTATGAGGCTGTCAAGTGTCCCTTTGTCCCCTATTTGAGGGCTGGGAAGCTTTTCCTTTTATATAGACTGAAGACGATGACAAAAATCCCATATTTGGGGGTATGGGCCCTTAACAAAGACAGAAATATCTGCATCGTGAAGTTTCTGAATGTGGACAATATGTTGATTTTACAGAGAAACATGTCTAAATTAACTGAAATCAATACTTTTATTTGGTATTCAGATACAGTACAAATTTAGCTGCTTCCTGTTCATCATCCTTGCATGTTATGAAGTTGGACTGTCCCTTATTGCTATTTTGACAACCTGGCAATGCAAAAAGGACACAAAGTACTGTACAATCAATGTATAATTTCAGAGACAGGGATGTATGCTATCCAGGTGTAGTGAATATGGTCTCTGGCACCAGGCGGATGGGTTTTAAAATCTAGGGTTTAGCATCCCAGAGTTTCAAATAGGGCTACAATCACCATTACAGCCTCCCTTCCCTTGTATGCAATTACAATTGACATGGTGGTCTGTGAACCATGAACTGGCAGCAGGTTAATTGACCTATGTCCAAATAAACATGCATAAAATGGGACAACTGCCTTTTTTTCTTTTCAAATATTTGCAAGGTCCAGTTCCTAGCCCAACAGCATGTCTGTTGTCTTTTATGCTCATTTCCACTGGTCTGTTTTTCCTACCTCCAGTTCTAATCCTTGACTGTGAAATGACTGTGGTCCCTGCCACTAGGCAGATGAAATTTGCAATCCTTGCCATGTCAGCATAATAGTCAAGCATTATCTAATGTATGTTTGCCATATGATCCCTAGTGCCTCTTCCTTTCCTGAACCTAGCTTGGACATCTCCATATATAGCAAATGTTATTGTTGTAGAATTTTGAGTATCACTTTGCTTGCATGGGAGATTAATGCAATGGTCCTGTGGTTACTGCAATCCCTTTCTTGGGATTTGGAATGTATATTAAGCATTTTCAATCTGGGGGCATTATTTTGTTTTCCATATTTGTTGACAGATTTTAGTTAGAACTAGAATAGATTCTGTTCTGTCTCTGTAGCTTGAAATGGCTCTGTTGATAATGCCATCTGTCCCTGGTGATTTATTTCTCCCAAGTGCTCTGAGTACAGCTTCCACTTCACTTTCATGGAGAAATACATACATATACAGTGGGCCCTTGGTATCCACAGGGATTTGGTTCCAGGATCCTGTGTGGATACAAAAAAACCATGGATGCTGAAGTACATTATTTATAAAAAGGTGTAGGGCAGCAGTGGAGACAGTGGTGTGCCCTAGGTACCAGGTGTGCATTCTTCGGGCTCCCCTGCCTCTGGGGAACCTGCCATCTGCCCACTTCCATCTTCAAGCAGCTTCCACAGCTTCCTCAAGGACATGGTGATTGGCTGCAGCAGTGCTCCTGCTCATTTATTTGCAAATGAATGAGCGCTGCTGCCACCACCAATCGTAGAGTGGTGAGCAGCTTCCACAGTGACATGGCTATTAGCATCAACAGCAGTGCTCCTGCTTGTTCATTTGTGTCTTGGTTATACTGTGTGTGCATAGTGGGCTTTGACCTGGAACTCCACCAGGCTATGGAGGTGAGCAGGAAAGTCAGGGGGCAAGAGTGATTTGGGTTCCTTTCTTCTCGCTCTGTATGTAAGGGTGCTCACTTTACTAGATCGTCTCTATTTTTATTCTTACTATTTTGAATGCATGGTGTGGTTGGTTAAATCTGAGCATCCGGAGCCTGCTGATATGGCAGGCCCAGTGTATGTTTGTTCTCAGTGGCTAGAACAAGATAAGCACAGATTTACATTCTGGCAATTACATTCTGGCATTCTGGCAAACCCCCCCCCCCCACTTCTCAGAAAGTACTCATCATTGTACAGCGAGGGTGGACAACTGTATAGGGAGCAGGGGCCTCATAGGAAGGTGTACAATGAGAGCGTCATCCCCTGGGGCCTCTGAAGATCCACCAGGAGGCCCTCAAGAATGCCTTTGTTGTTGTGGGTGTAGTTATTGATTCTTTTAACTATGTTGTTAGCTGCCTTGAGTCCCATTATTGGGAGAAAGGTGGGATATAAATGAAGAAGGAGAAGGAGAGGGAGGAGGAGGAGGAGGAGGTGGCGGCAAATACATTGCCCAAAGCTTCTCAGCTGCTCCTAGTCTTCCTTGACTACTCTATGGCCATGTTGGAGGAAGAACACGGTCCTGCAGAAGGAGACAGGAGAGATGGAGTAGAGTTCCACCTGGGCTGAATTTTGCCCTCTGTCCTCCCATTCAGGATCTTGGCCAAGGTGTGCATGCTTTGTCCTAAAACAGAACCATAATTCTGGGAGTGCCATTCCACTTTTCTGCTGTGTCTTCCATGTATGCAATTGCTTTTAAAGTTTTTTTTTTTTTTAAAGTAAGACGCTTGAATACAGCTGAAGTGCTAAAAAATTGGTG
This sequence comes from Gambelia wislizenii, assembly GCA_030847615.1. Lineage (NCBI taxonomy): Eukaryota > Metazoa > Chordata > Lepidosauria > Squamata > Crotaphytidae > Gambelia > Gambelia wislizenii. The sequence continues at coordinate 428,559,739 of JAUMIR010000002.1, read as the reverse complement.
GCATGGCAGAGGCTTGAGGGCTAGAAAAGGTCACAGGAGGTCAGATGGAAGGGATTTCAAATGGTCCATACATCTCCAAATACCCAATACAATGGCAAATGGCCTTGAATGTGGCCAGGTGAAACACCAAGAGAGAGTTCTTTCCACAAGCTCTTCCTGTGTGCTTTGGCAGAGATATGGATCAGGCTGTGGTCACTTGGGAAGAAAAGCAGTGCTTTCAATGCTCAGAGGTGTTGAATGAGTTTCCGTATTCATAATTTCTCTCACATTTAGTAATAGTTGTGTTTTTTCAGTTTTCTGTTAGGGAAAAACTAAGAGGTCCATGGATGTTTGTAAAGGAACAGATTCAAAAATGGGGAGGGAGAGGATAGGGTGCTAAAATATTAAAGAACTCCATATCAGAATGGCGGAATGCTATTTACTGTACTTTGTTCAAGGAAAGGGACAGAGACAGAGATGGAAAGCATACAAGTGGGTCACTTAGAAGAGTGTTATGCAAGGGTGCTCATACTTTGGAGTTTGCACTAACACCACTTAATTTACACATTAGCCACTTCTCCCAAGTCCCTTCCATCATCACAGAGGCCAAGGCCAGAGCCATTTTCTAGGCCATCCTGTATAAATCAGCTATATCTAGCAAGAATGGTTTTTTTTTTTCCCCCATCAAGAATGAGTTAGGTAACCTTTGCTGAGAATAAATTCCAAATAGGTACAGCAGCTGACAGAAGACAAGATCAAAAGTTGCTTCACTAAAATGACTGATTTAATATTACTAAAAGAGGTGGAAGGGCGGTGCAGAGATGGTGGTGTTAGACAACTTGAAATGTTGGTTCACATGAAGTATCTTTCAGTGCCTCCTTTGATATTCTCTTTGAAAGAAGCTGCCCTCCTGGCTTCAACTGATCTATTTTGTTCCTCCCCCACCTTGAACACTGAAATCAATCAACTGGTCTTGAGTGTCAAAGAGTTTGGAATTATAAAGAATTTTGTATCTAGGGACTTTATCAGACGAGGAAAATATGGCATCATAAGGATGCCACATAACTGTGAAAGGGTGTGCGGATCAGACAACATCACCCTTTTGCGGTTATAAAGAGGCAAAATCACGTACTTTTTAATTGACAGCTTAAGCTGTCAATAGATCCCCCTGCCGCTTTTTTGCCAGCATTGTCAGTATGCGATACCTCGGGCCATTTAAATCATGTACTTACCCCGACAATAGCACTCTGGTGCGAACACTTCCAGGTGAGATCAAGACATCCAGGTAGGTTTCACTCTTTTTATTACCCTCCCTGGGTTACTTGGAACTTTTACAGTGTGTTTGGGTGCTTAGTGTAACTTTTAGATGTTTAATTTTGTTTTTAAGTTTGAATTTCCAGCATCATGAAATTGCATGAGCTTTCAAATGAGGAAGTGAACAGGGCTCCATTCAGTTCCTCTTTATTGACAGGAGCCTTTGCCGGGATTACCAGGTAAGTGCAGGGGGGAATGTTCTTTTGCCGGCATAAAAATGCCTTTTTTTTATGCTGGCAAAAGAACATTTAAAAAGGTTGCATCTGATAAAGTCCTAGGACTTTGGTTTGAGTATGGGAACTGATGAAACCTCACAGCAGTTCAACACAAAAGCCCACTTCTGGATGCCTCAATCTCAGCGCTATAATTTTAGGTCATGGAGTGGGAGGTGTTATGCTGGTGATTACAATGGCTGAGATACTACATGGAGGAGATGGACAACGACGTTATGCTCACAGAGTTATGCAGCACTACTTTATTTGTGAATAAGGTTGCTAGTTCAGGACAGTCCAGGACCTAAGGCTTCTGGGCCAAAACCTGAGACCAAGAGATGCCCCTTGTTGACATCATTAACCTTTATTCACAAAGTACCAACCACAGCTTGGTTGCTCACAGCTTGACATTCACACACAGGCATACGCAGGCATACAAACAAACACAGAGAACATATTTTCCTGTTTGGAAATTAAGATAGAACTTTTGGCTAAATGGGCTGTTCCCAGATCAAGGAGAAATGCAGGGATTATTCCTTCTCACTTTTTCATAGAGACAGGATAAGGGTAATTTAATCGAGCCTACTTGATTCTAGCTCAGAGGTGGATGCAGAGTAAAGTGGAGGGTGATCACTGGCACCACAATGACTGGGAGAAGAGGATGCGAACTAAGTAACTCCATAGGCATCACCCCTCTGGAAAGTCTTTGCAAGTTCCAGCAGGAAATCAATGAAGACTTGCAAATTGTAGCAAGCTGATACTATACTAGGTGAGCTGGAGATGTGCACATAGTCCTTTCCTCTTGCCAAGAGCTGAGCCCTTCAAAACTGGAGAATTTGCGTCCTCATTTCTCACCTGGAGATGACCCATGAGAACTATAGACTGAGGGCCATGCCCTGAGATCTGGCAACCCCATTAGTGAATGGCCATGACAAATGCACATGTGTACCAGCATGCACAGTGTCCAGTATGGACCTGTGCACAACATGCAGTGCATATCATGTGCAATGCACAAGGTGTACGGACATAGTTTGCATCCATGAGCAATGGTACCACGTGCATAACTCTGCTTTTGCAATCTTGACCTGAATCAGCTGCTCTGAATTGAACAAAAATGCCCAGCTGCTTCCATAGGGTATCTTGACCATAGGTGAGACACTAACAGGATCTTGGCTATTGCTAAACAATTGTTAAAACAATCTGCTTCAACTTAAATCGATAACTTCTAGTAGAGCCAGATCTATTATTTCACAGTTGGGAGCAATCTTTACAAAACAGCCAGAGATTCACTAATAGATCTGTCGTTTTCCATCTCCATGTGCAGAAAACAAGGATCACCACATGAGAAGGAGAGGTTGGTTTTACCAAGGCCTGGAAGGTCAAAGAGGTATCACCTTGGCTGCAACCCCCATTAAAATGAGGAGAAAAGTGAGGATGAAGTATAGATCATGCCTCCAGATCTTTATAGACATTCATTTCTTTGCATCTATTAATCTATCTTCCAAATCTTTTGAGATTTGGTGAAGCCTATCAGAAGCAGTGTTACAGCAATCTCAAGTAATGTAAAATTCTGAATGGATTGATCTCCTGGTCTGGCCTAGCCTACAGTTCTCTTCAATTCTTTTTTGTTAAACACTTGGGGGGTCTTAAAGACCCTCTAAATATCAATAGTAATTTGGGGCATTTATATACTCAACTTGGCAATACAAGAAGGGGTAACAGAGCAGGACCTTTTGACCTATGTATACCAGTAATAAGGAGAAGACAATAAGCTAGGTAGTACAATTATTAATTTTATTGAGAAAGCAATGATAACAATATTCACGCACACACTCAGGCTTCTAGCAATCACACAAGGCTAGCAAATAAAGTAGGAAGGATTTGGATAGCGGAATAGAGAAGGGAGGTTGTTTTCAGGTGATATTGGACTGATTAGAGGAGTCGAGGTTGCAGAGGAAACCAGCAGAGTGGGGGTCCCAAAGCTGGAATGGCTACATGGTCTGATATGGAGATAGAAGATGGACTGTGTGCCCTGGCAACACAGAGTGTCATGGAGTAGATAGGAAGGTGAATTGTGCGTACTTGAGTGGGGTTTAGAAGCGGTTTTTATACTCAATAATTCTCTTCAGGGGATGGGATTTAGAGTGAAAGATAATGCTTCTCAGAAGTTCTTAAGGTAAAACAATGGACACTCCAAATATGCTAACGACCCTTAATGTGCTGATACTTTGTAACTGAATAGAAGAAGCAACCCTCTTTGTTTGGGGAAAGGTAGAAGTAAGATAGCTCTTTACAAATTTGAGTATCTCAGTTTATGTTGATGGGGTTAGCCAGATGTTCAGGCAAGAAGTTGCCTTGCAGATTATCTTTTTTTGGAATTTGGGCTGGCCCCTCCTTAGTGCATACCTGACTGAGTCTCAGCACTAGTCTTTTGGGATTCTTGGTTTTTGGTAGTCCCCATTTTACTGACCACACTTTGTGGAAGGCCACATTTGGCCAAATTATTTAATGTTGCCAATTATTACAGATATGGGGCAGGGAGTCTCTGGGTAGGTATCACATTGTGCAGTTAAACTTGGCTTGTGTGAGGCAGAATGAAAAAAGAGAGAGAGAGAGAGAATATGTTTTCTTCTGTCATATCAAGAACTACAAATCCCAGAGGCAGAAAGAAAGCGTTTGATGAGCAAAGGAAAGCCATTATGTTTTTTTCATTGGTCATGATTTTTTCTTAGATATCAATTTATTGGTACATTCTTTATGGATTGTATATATTATATTGATACATTCACATGTATTAAGAACATAATTTGCCCACCTCCTATTTTGGAGGTATAAAAAGTTAGATAACCTTGAATGTTGCTACTTCCTGAGCAATATTGGTTGTGAATGATTCCTTGTCATTACGTTTTCTGCATTCATTGTGATTTATCCTTGGACATTAATTTTCTGGTATATTCTCTGCTGCAAATCATAGAACTTTCCTTTTGGATTGTGCAGATCTTATTGATAAATTTATATGTATTGCGAATATAATTATTTTTTCCTATTATCAAAATTAAATATTTGAAGGTGTCATTTCCTCTACCATGTCTATTCCTCCTTACACCCATAATGTTGCTTGGTTGAGGAAAGGAAAGCCATCATAAGACAGGGGAGCAAGAGTTGTTCTCTGATTTCTAAAAATTTGTTGGCCCCTGAGTCAGTAAATAATTCACTCTGAGGACATTATCACACAAGCCCCTTGTTGCTGCAATTGCATTTGCAAAAGTGAATGGATAGAAACCAGTTTGGTAGCCCACAGTGCCTGGGGCTGTTTCAGCCACTGATGGTCCCCCAGCTCTCTTCTGAACTCTCCCTTAATCCCTCTATGCCTTTTGTGTTTTTTAATTTTAATTTTATCTTTATTGTTAGTTGTAATGTAATTTGGTGATTATGGCAATGCAATTTAGTGAAACAAAGAAAAAATGAAAGGAAAAAAGTGGGAGGAAAAGATAACAAGCTTGTTTGGGCATAGAAGGATGGAGGGGGAAGAGGAGAAAGGAGGAGACTGAGACCATGTGACTGCCCAATCTTGGGTCTGCAACTGGAGAAATTTATTGCACCCAAGGATTCATGGCACAGCAGTGTGCTTGGGAGCTTATTGATGAGTGTTCTGGGGGCACAGCAGCAATGATTTGGAGGCAATGTCATGTGATAATTATTGCCAAAGGGGTTATTATCCAGATTTAATTCTGCTTTAAAAGTCTCACACATGATAACGTCCTCAGTCACAGGATCAGTGCAACTTTGGATAATGTCGTCATCTTATTAGGGCACAGATTAAAAGCAACCCATAAAAACTGTTTTCCTTTTCACTCAATAAGTAATGTTAGAGGTATCCTGCAGAGCTTTCTGAGAATTTTCCTTGTGAAATGTTAGACCCGGAAAAAAAAAAACCTTGAAGTTTACTTTCAGAAAAGAATATCAGCTACCCATACATATATTATTTAAAACATGTATATGAGAAACAATTGCAACTACAGTGGTCCCTTCATATTTGCTGGGGTTAGGGATGGAGCAACACCGCAAAATTGAAAAAAACGCAAATAAGTTAAGCCCCGCCCCCAACATGGACACTACACTACAGTATTGTAGACTCCTCTGCTTCCAACAGAACTGCCAATACCTGCCACCACACAACTCCAACTTGCTTTCTTATCTTGCACCAAAACAGCACTGCCCACTTAAAACAATAAGGTTTAAAGTGATGGGCAGTGATGTTTTAGTGCAAGGTACGATAGCAAGCTGGAGTTGTTTTGTTACCAGGACAGGACGAGAGGGGAGGAGGGTGGAGTCTTGGAGTTTGAGCTAGTTGAGCTACAGCTACAAACCACAAATATGCAAAACTGCAAATGTGAAAACTGTGAATATGAAGGGACAACTATATTTTTTTCAGTGAAGTGTATTTAGTGTTTAGGTTGTGCGTTTTTTCTGGGCTGATAGTGGTAGAAGCTTAAAAGACATTTCAATAAGCTAGCCCTCTTCAAACAGGCATTCTGTTATGGGATAATAACAGTTAAGTTGCCTAGACACAATGAGAAAGGTCAGGAAACAAAATAAGGTTTTAATGTTAATTGGGCTGATGTTCCCACCCACATTAGTCCATTAGAATAAAAATAATAAACTGAGAGAATAATCCCTTTGTTAATGACCAAAATGTTGCAAAGGATTTAGCAAACTTGCAGGACTCACAAACTGGGTATTATTATTAATCAAAAGTAGCAGAGGTGGGCATTTTTTCTGAAAGGTAGCATATGTCAATGTAATTCCAGAAATGAAACAAACTTTGTTCATTGTATATATAGGAGGGACTGCGGCATATTTTCCAACTGTCCTGATTTTGCAGGGATTGTCCCAATTAATTCTCTGTTGTCCCACTTTTTTAGCTGCTTTGAAAATATCCCAGTTTCTCTCTCCTCCCCCACTTTCCTCTTTGTCCTTGGCTTACTTCGATTGCTGAAAACAGATAAAAGTGCAAAAATAATTTGCACTCAACTCAGGAGGGGGTTGAGGAAAGAAGGGGGAAGAAACTTGCCCTTCCCAGTATGCTCAGGCTAAAAGAAACCACTGCAGCATCTCCTAGCTTTTGTGATTTTCCTCAATGATAACTTTTGCCCTCTTGACCACACTCTGAAGTTACTTGGCACCATGTGTTCCAGTTTTCATCTGTGAAAGCTTGGAGGGTATACTGGGGTTCTTGTGATGGAAGGCTGCCAGTACAGTATGACCCCTGTATCTGTGGGACCTGTATCCTCAGTTTCACTTACCCACATCTGAAAAAAAAGTCCTCTCTAGGCATCTTCTAAGTCCTCCAGCACGATTTTCTATGGTATGCCTCTTCCAGAAGCTGATCATAGAGTTATGTTGGAGGACCTAGAAGATATCTAGAAAGGTGTTCTTTCTAGGAATTGCTAGGTCTTCCTATGGTATGTGTGGGTCGGAAGTCAATTATTTCAATAGGTTCACTATTATCCATGGTTTCTGGTATCCATGGTAAGTCTGGGAACATATCCCCTGTGAATACAGGAGTCGTACTGTATTACATGTCTGTACCAGATCATTCATATATGATGCTTAGGCCCGGTGGATAATACTGAGTGAGATGAACCAGGGGTCTGAATCAATACAAGACAGCTTCTTAAAGCCAGTGTTTCAAACTGAACGTGGTACCCCCAAAGAGAGTTCTCATTCTAGTGGTACAATAATGTCAGCTATCATAAACAAGACTAAATAAAATAGTATCAAGGCTTTCCCCCCACTGAGATGAGCTCAGATTTACAAGTCAACATGCAAGTATAATGCAGCTCAGAAGCTATTGGGACTCCCAACCAGGCTAATGCTTTGCATGAAAGCCTTTACTCAAAACCATTCGTTATTCAACAGCCTCTTTTATTTTATTTTTTTAATATTTGGTAATGAAATTTAAATCCTATTGACTTAGCTAGACAGTTGTGTTTTTTTTTAAAAAAAGCTGCTGCCTTTTTAACAGAAAGCTGCTGCCTTTTAAAAGCACTCTGCATGCTCCAGTTATCAAAGCTTCTTGGAAGATTTCACTTGTTTGATATTTTTTTATTAACAGTTGTTAATAGCTGGGACAGGATAAAAACAACATTGCAGTGGCAGCTGACTTAGGTATGATTCTTTCTGTTTACTCTACCAGGATAGATGGGTGTGGGAGAGATACTGCTTAGATTATATACCATGTCATTGTATCCACTATTTGGGGACAATTTCCAAGGTAAATTTGCATCCCCAGAATAATAACTACATTCACTTTAAATCATGGATGGGCAAAACATGGCCTATGGCAAAAATGTACCCCTAGAGCTGTTTTTGTGGCCCCAGGGTGCCAAAATATGCCCAAATGGCCTCTAGGGGTGTGGAGGCATTTTTGTTGTTGTTGTTGTTGATTTTGGGTCCTCCTGGGCCATTTTAGCCTCAGGAGCGATCTTTGTTTGAAACAGGTAGTAAACAGGAAGTGACACCAGGGTCACTTCCTGTTGCAAAAAAGGTCACTCCTTGGCATAAAATGGTCCAGAACATAGTCCGGGCATCCATAAACATGGCAAATATGCCCCACCATGGCTCAAAGATGGTGTTTGAGCCCATTTTGGGGCAAGCATATGATTTTTTTTGTGAGGGGGTAAAGCAGGGAGGTAACTCGTATTCTATGACAGTTTACCACCTCTGCTTTAAACAGATCTGGGCATCTCATGAAGAAATCTGTGAATTTGGAATTCATCAGATGAGGCTGAAATAGTGGAATTACAATGTGATAGTATCACAAATGGGTTCCCATTATCACACAATGGCGTTGTTCTCCCATGGTCTGTGCTTGCTCTACCTGTTAATTAGGTGTGACTTTTAATTGATGGGCAAAGCCTTCAATAGCCCTCAATATCTCTCTTTTTGCAGTATTGATGAGTGTGTGATAATCACATCCCGTGTAATCGTGCAATTCCAGCGTGAATAGGCAGTCCTCTTCTCTTCCTCCCCTTTCCCAACGAGGACACATAGTTAAACATCCAGGGGAGAACATGAAGAGGACCTACAGGACACTCTTTTAATCAACTGTCACCTTTTCTTGGTGCCTTCTTATGTTCGTTTAAGTATTTATTTGTGATTTTTTTGGTTATTTATTTGTTTTTAGTTTTTTAGAACAAAGTCTCACATCTTCTTGCAAGAACAGCTGAAATCTCGCCCAAGCAAAATTGTGGAAGTAAGAGAATTTTTTCTTAAAGGCGCATGCACTGGCCAGCAGGAGGCGTTAATACTCTGTCATTAAAAGGCAATGCGAAGACAAGTGATACTATAGCGTGAGATGAAATACCATTCTTAAACTGCTAGTGGTGGTCATACAATAATTCCAAGGTGGTGATATAGTACTATTATGGCGATGTGCAATAATTACTGTAATCATGTCACTATGTTTCTGTTTTCCTCAATTGAGGAATTACACCGTTTTTAGACACTAATTTGATAAAGTTCTTTTACTTTCTCCCATATTTGACTTTTTAATAAAATCATGTTCTCTCTGTCCTGAATATAAAGAAAATTCTGTTTTTTGGCAAATGCATGAAAAATAAACTCAGTCATTTGAACTGACCAGACTGAAACAGTACAGCTATTTCTCCCATGAACAGGATTGTGTTTTTCTTGTGCGGAGGAGAAGGTGGCGATACCAATTCAGCAGCCCAAACATAACCAGGGCTTTAAACCCAACTTTTTAAGAAACAAAGATTAATCCATGGGCAACCAAACTGCAGCCGCTACTCTGCAGCCTCACCCATTGTTTAACTGAAATAAGCCCTTCATTTGTGCCCTCTAGGTTCCATGGGGGCAATAGTGTACCACGATCTCCCATGAACTTCTTTGGGCCGGGAGGGGGGTATTTTCACAACTAGAGGTGACTTATGGATCTAAATCACATGAAAGGGTCAAGAGCCTGGTGAAATTGCTTGAGAGCATGGCGAGAACTTCTTCATTAAAATAAATATTAGAGAGATGGGGAGAGGAGGTATAGCCTTCCTGGGTCTGGTAGGTTTTTTTCCAGCCCTCAGGCGACAAGAAATTGTCCAGGCTGAATTAAGATGAAGATGGCTGCCTCACTCGCCATTTTCCAAGTGGAATATCACCAGCTAATGGAAACAGAAGAGACTAAAACTGGAATGCACCCATTTATTTTATAATACAGGAAAAGCAGGAGACATGTCTCAAGGTATCCAACTTATGGCTGTTTTATTTAGGAAAAGGCTAATGCATTTCAGCCTATACAGTCAGACCCCCCATATCTGTGGGAGTCTGGTTCCCAGACTTACCATAGATACTGGAAACTGTGGATAACAGCAAACCCTAGTAAAGCAAAGGACTTCCAGCAAAAACATACTATAGAGTTGTGTTGAAGGGCCTAGAAAATGTCTAGACAGGACACCTCGCTAGGCATTTTCCAGTGCAACTCTATGGAGTACATCCCCTTTTTTGTCTCCTGCAAATAACTGAAACTGCAGACATTGGTTCTGTAGATACAGGGGTCTTAGGACATTTTCAGACATGTCTTACCACACAAGAAGACTCCGGGAGAGGTATGCGGCTATCCCGCGGCAGGGGATCCTTTTTGGATGCTGCCGTCCCTCTCGCGGCATCATCCGTGACAGTTCCAGGTCCCATCTACAGCAACTGCACCATTTTTTAATCATGGACAACTTCCATGAGTAAAAATGATGCCGTTGCTGTACATGGGGCCCAGAACTGTCATGGATGATGCCGCGAGAGGGATGGCGGCGTCTGAAAAGAACCTCCTGCCACGGGATAGCCGCGTACCTCTCCCAGAGCCTTCTTGCAGGTAAAATGTGTCTGAAAATGTCCTTACTTTATATATATTTTATGGCCTTCTTCAGGGGTGATATGAAATCTAATTGCAGAAATTTCTGAAGCTGGGCATCTCATTCCATTTGCTGGGCAGAAAAGATACTTTAGAAATTTCTGCAGTTAGATTTCATTCCCCCCTGATGAAGTCCTAAGGACAATACACACACACACACACACTTGGTGTGTAGATGATGGGAATAATAGTTCATTAGCACTAATGGTTTTGTGTTAAGTTTGGGGTATATATATACCCATACACACACACATATGGCTTTTCTTCACAAACGAAGATTCAGGAAGGACTCATCCCATGCTTTCTGGAAGCACACTGATGACTGAAAAGGCCAATCCAAGATAAACAACTCCGGTTGCAGAAAGCACAGCAGAGGATCTCCTTGGGTGATGTTTCCGGGTTGTGATTCTTTCTGCGTTGTCGTTTCTCTTCAAGACTTTTTGGCATGAGTTCTCAAATAAAGCTGCAGCATTATGGATAGTGCGTCTCCATGCCTCCTGATGTGAAGCCAGAGTGGACCATTGTTGGTAATCAATTTGGCCAAGCCTGAGATGTTGTTTCAGGGAATCCTTGTATCGCTTTTTTGGAGCGCCCCTCTTACGCTGACCCATGGTGAGTTCACCGTAGAGTACTATTTTGGGGAGGCGATGGTCCTCCATCCTAGAAACGTGCCCTGCCCAGCACAGCTGTGTTCTTAATATCATGGCCTCAATGCTGGTGATCCCTGCTTGCTCAAGGACAGCAATGTTCGTTACATAGTTAGTCCAGTGTATATTTAGGATTGTACATATACAGCACTGATGAAAATGTTTGAGGAGTCGTAAGTGTTGGCGATATATATATATATATATATATATATATATATATATAAAATGTTTGTTAATCCCAAAAAGTTAAAAATATTTTTTTTAAAAAAAACTTCTGGAGAAACACAGATTTCTCATCCTTATATTAAACTATGGCTTAAAATTGCATCCTATTCAATCAAGCTCTTCCCGTCTTCTTTATTATTCTCTCTCTCTCTCACACACACACACACACTACACCCCTGCATGGAATGTGAAGAAATCTCACTAAATTATGGATTGTTATGAACATCTTGTTAAACTGCTTGAAATTTCTCATCTCTAATGTGAGAGCAACACAATGGGTCCTTTTTAAAAAATGTTTTTTTTTAATTTTTTTACAATTTGTGCAAAATATCTCTAAGCAAAACTGGTATCTTTTCTCTTTTTATCACACATTAAAGCACAGAAGGACTGGCACAATGATCAAAAAGATGCAATCAATCTGCTCAATGTTTCGGGGGTTTAAAATTCCTTGCAACAAAACTGCAGCTATGCAGTCCAGCCATGCATTTTTGTGTTATTTGTGTAACTTGTGCAATTTTCACAATTTCTGCAGTTTATGCAAGTTGCATAAAACTCATGCTTGAAAACATGAAAATGCTTTCGAGTTAGAACCAACAGAAAATACTTCCTCATCTCTTAGGTGAGGAGAATGATCTTGCAGTTTTTCTTTCTCATGAATGAGAGTAGGGAAAATTTGCATGCACACACACAGACACCCACACACAGACAGAGAGAGAGAGGGAGAGAGAGAGAGAAAGAGAGAGAGAGGGAGAGGCTATGAACCACTCTCAGTTTAATCATCATCAAAGGATTGCTAAAAATGCCTCTGTGATGACCTTTTGGAAGGAAGGAAAGAATACTGTTTCGTTTTTCTCTCTAACTTATCTTGGTGGGTCTCTACAAATCTAAAAGGGCAGCTCTGAATTGGTGGAAGATCTATGGGACACATAAAAAATAGGCCTATGCTTGAGTCTCCTGATTCATTTTGGAGCTTAATTCAGCAGTTATGCCCTGATTCGACCCACCTTGGCATGCATTTGATCCATTCTGATCAAGAACTTGAATCTGAGTTCAAATTTATACTGTAAGACCCCCGTACCCTCTGGGGATTGGTTCTGGGGACCCCTGTGCATACAAAAACCATGGATAATAGTGAATACTATTGAAAATATTGGGACTCCTGGTTTAAATTACCATAGAGTTGTCTTGGAGGACCTAGAAAATGGCTAGAGAAGGCACATTTTCTAGGAAGACTCTATGGTAGGTGTGCTGTTATTTGTCCCATGGATAATTGAATCAGTGGATAATGAATATCTGTGGATACAGGGTCCTACTGTAAATCTGAATTGCTGATCCTCCCATTGATATGCCTTGGGAAACGAAATGGCTATAGTTATGTGGGTTGGGTTGATTATTTTTGTTTGTTTGTTTTGGTTTTCTGCATACAATTAAGAGACACAATAGGCTCTAAAGAGAGGAGTACACTTGCCAAATTTCAGGCTACTACTTTCCGCAGTTTTTGTATGAGACAAGGATAAAATTTGATCCCCTCCCTAAACAAAATATCAAAATGTGATTTCTAAAAAAAAAAAAAAAAAAAAAAAAGCATATACCTTCATATGAGTTTTCCGACTTGCACATTTCTGGTGCTTTCATCCATGCGCTGTATCCCTAGTATCAGGAGCATTTTCTGGGAACCCATGGAGCATTGCCAAGCTTTACAGTGAAGAGCTGCAACAGAGAAAAGCCAGTTAAAGAACCAAAGTCAAGGTGGACATAAAGTACTGCAGTGAAAACCAGCACAATAGGCAGGCATCATTGCTTAGCAGAGGTGGATGGACAGGCTAAGAGGCAGAGCAGCCTAGGAGGCAACTGATTCAACAATACCTTTTCCAATGAGGTGGGTTTGCTCCCACTGTCACCAAAATTACGGGTCCTTACAACAGGTGTTACTAGGGAGAAGAGAAACCAATCTGCCTCTCTCTGTTTCAGGGCAGGGGTGGGCAACTGTGAAAAGCTAGGGGGCTTATTAACTCCCCCCCTGGAGATCTTGGAGGTCTGCATCCCCCACCACGCCTCCTGCAATCTCCGTAGGACCAGTAGAGGCCTGTCTTAACAACAGGAAGTGGAGTGAAGTCACTTCCTGTTTACTTCCCCTATTATAAAGCCTAAAATGCAAAAAAAAAAAAAAAACACCACAGCCCAAGGGGGCAATAATGTGGAGAAAATGTCTTCATACCCACTAGAGGACATTTAGGGGCATTTGTTGGCAAAAACATCATTGAAGAAAAAGAGAATGGTGAAACAAAAATCTCATGCAGTTGGTGCAAGGGAGGCAGTAGAATCAGTGGCTGGATATTTTTTCCTGATTTCCCTAAATGTTCTCCTTTAGTGACAGAGAGAATTGTGTGTGTGTGCTACACAGCCTGTCCTGTACTCACCTCATCGTAGGTGGAAAATACTGTCCTGTCACCATTGCTGAAGTAAAATTTAGCTGCTAACTTGTTTAAATGGCAAAAAATATTCCTTACAGAATGTGAGAATAACTGTTGTCCCAATGGGATCCTGAAGCAACTCGAAGTATTATGAAGAAGGGGGGCCCAAAACACCATATACCCATGCTTTTTGAAAAACTGCATTGGAAATGCGCATTCCTGCTCGTTCGGACAAGCGACCAAATTGATTCACTTTCCCAATATGAGCAGAAGTTGGAAGGTGATTAGTTGGACATGTGTGTGTGGGGGGGTGGAGCTTTCCAGAAAGGCAAGCACCTGGAACTGCCATCTTGGATTTTCCCCATAGTGACTGTGTGCTACGGTGAGAAAACAGCCTCTCTGTGTGTGTGTGTTTGCTAAAGAGGAAGGTTGCAATTTTGCTCCTTGTATTATGTGTTTAAATAAATATTCAGCAGGGGCAAGCTACGGAAAATAAAATCATGAGTAATTCACTCACTCCCACCATTTTGATTTGAGGCATGCCTGTGGGAACATTGAACACAGTTTGCTTTGGATGCCTAGGATCTTGCAAAAAGACAATTAAGACAACTAGAAGGTGGTGTGAGTTGGCGTTACCCCACAGCAATCCACATTGTTTCCCCTCCATATAGATGACACCTCAGTTCACTTCTTTATCTGGAACTAGGGTGATGGTGTTGCTTGCTATCTTTATCCACAAAATATCTGAGCAACTTGCACTCAGACTTCAATGTATTTCTAAAGATCCTGAGAAGGCTGGATATCCCTGGTTGAGTGGATTTTACTGCAGTTGTTCAAGGTTAAAAATCCGCAGAGGAAACTTGGGTTATTTTTGAATGAAGAGAAACTCTAGTGACTTACAAACCATGAGATTCTCTCTCTGTGTGAGAGTGTATGAGAGAGAGTTGTATTCATTTTTATTAACTTTAATTATAGAAGCCTTCTGAAGTCATCCCATCCTGTGGTCCATGAAAAATGTACGAGTTAATTGCTCCTGACATTTAATTGCTTTATACTTTTCTGTAATACAATCTTCTAGGGCAAGAAATGGGATGTACCAGTTGGTTTGATTCAAATATTACTGCAGAGAAATCAAACAATTTGTTACTTCTGAGGATGAATTAGAAATGCCGTTGGTCGAGTGGCAGCTGATGGATCCCATTAAAGTGAGGTGGTGAATCCACAGTGGGTTTTAGTCTGAACTTTAAAAGAGGCCTCTAGGGTGCTGATTCTATCTCTAATATGTGCTCAGCACTTTGGATTGCTCTTTTAAATTTCAGACACAAAGCTCAGACCAGACCAGAGTCCTCAATATAAAACAAGACCTGGTGGGGGGAGGGGAATATAGGATCAGGATAAATGAAATAATATTGAACCAGAGAGGTTGTCACATATTATTTAAAAACTGCAGCAAAATGTTGCAGTGTCACCTCTTACCAAGAGTAACATTTTGTTGCAGACACCATTTGTTCAGGTTGCCTGCAAGAAAGATAACACAAAAGTGGGGTTACAGCAAGGGTAGGTATTGTGATGTTGTTGAATTGCAGCTCCCATCATTCCTCACCATTGGCTATGCTGGCTAGGGCTGACAGGAATTGCTGTCTAACAACAATCTGCAAAACTGCATGAGTCCCATACCTGGAGTAGAAGGTAGATATGGATCTATAGGTTGGTCTCAGGATAAGCTGAAATATGTTAGTAAGGATTTCTGATTCTTAACTGTGTGTGGCAGAACCACCAATGAAGGACCTCCCAACCGTCCACTGCCATTTTAAATTATACTGAACTTAAAAAAAAAAAAAGAAGCTTAGTGATAAACAGAATATTTTTGTGTCAAAACACATTGGTCTATATTGAGTTCTACTACTCAGAACAAAGTCCTGGGCTCACAAACTCTTTAATTCTAAAGTCCAACTCTTATTGTTTAGTCCCAACTAAATGATTTTTGAGTGCTGAGGACTTTATCAGACCAGGCAAATATGGTGTCATAATTATGCCTAATTAACGCGAAAGGGCACACATATCAAATAATATTGTCCTTTCACATTAATGGCCTGTCAAAAAGCCATTCCTTTTTATTGATGGGCCAAGCCATCAATAGATTGGTTGTGGTCCTTTTGTGCCAGAATTGCTGGCGTTTGAAACTTCGCACCATTGTGCTCAGTGAATGCAGCGTCAATTGTCAGGACACTTCCAGGTGAGAGTGGGACAGCCAGGTAGGGGACGCTCTTTTTTTTTTTTTTTTACCCCCGGTTTACTTGGGACTTAGTATGTTCCTGTGCTTGTGTCTACGTTTTATGTCTTTATTTTAGTTTAATTTATGAATTTGCTGTGCTCACGTGCTCTCATGAGAATCGGTGAGATCTTAACCCTGAAAGTAAACGGAGCTCTGTTTGTGCTCTGTTACTGCCAGGGGTGCCTCTTTAACTCTGCTCAAGGTAAATCTGGTAGGGGGTTCTTTTGCCGGCATAAAAACATTTCAAAATATCTCTCTGGCTTTTCTTTGCAAATGAAGATTCAGGAAGGACTCATCCCTCACTTTCTGCAACCACGCTGATGACTAAAAAGGCCAATCTGAGATAAACAAGTCCAGTTGCAGAAAGCACAGCAGAAGGTCTCCTTGGGTGATGTTTCCGGGTTGTGATTCTTTCTGCGTTGTTGTTTCTCTCCAAGAATTTTTCGGCATGAGTTCTCAAATAAAGCTGCAGCATTGTGGATAGTGCATCTCCATGCCTCCCGATGTGAGGCCAGGGCGGACCATTGTTGGTGATCAATTTGGCCGAGCCTGAGATGTTGTTTCAGGGAGTCCTTGTATCGCTTTTTTGGAGAGCCCCTCTTACGCTGACCCGTGGTGAGTTCACCATAGAGTACTAGTTTTGGGAGGCAATAGTCCTCCATCCTAGAAACATGCCCTGCCCAGCGCAGCTGTGTTCTCAATATCATGGCCTCAATGCTGGTGATCTCTGCTTGCTCAAGGACAGCAACATTCATCACATAGTCAGTCCAGTGGATATTTAGGATTGTGCGTAGACAGCGTTGATGAAATATGCTGGCAAAAAAAAAAAAAAAGATTATGGGGGGTGGTCTGATAAAGTCCTTAGTCGACACTTATGTCTTGTCTATACGAGGGGGAAAAACAACAAACATGGTCGGAAAGGCAGGCATTCGCAGTGATGCGACCTGTCAACATGACCAAAAGAGTCCCCCTAAACTCCGCATGGTCCCCTAGCCAGATGGCAGCTGTTAGTGGTTTTCTCGTGATTTTAAATCTGCCACCCCCAATTAAAAAAACAAACAAACAGTTTCCCAGGGTGCACACAACCAACACTTTGTATTTACAAAGAAATAAATAAAAAAAGAGTATGAGATCGCTGTTTGATCGACTTACCAGGCCCTTGCTTAGCCGAAAATCCAACTTGGCGGCCGCAGCCACTTTCCCTCTTTCCAAGCCCTGCCTCTTGTGCTCGTCCAGCCAATCAGATTGCTCTGCCTGTTCATATCAGTGCAAACATGAGTGTTCAAATGGTCACACATTCAGAAGCTGTATGGAGCTTTTCAGAAAATCCATACAAAGCCCCAGACGTGATTGATATGGCTGCCCCCCTTCCAAATGGCACTCATTTGTAAGAATGATCGTTTAAATGGATTGGCAATCTGAATAAATAATAATAATAATAATAATATTTATTTATTTATTTATATCCCGCCGTTTACGGAACGCTATGGGGGTTTGCATTTGTATTATTTTGACTATATAGACAGGACCTGTGATAACCCATTGATTCAGTGAGACTACTCTAGCTGGAACCAACAGAAGGATCCAGGCCTGTTTATTTGTTCTTTAGTGGATCTCAGTTTCTAATAAAACAAACAAGCAAACACCCAAAGAAGATCCCAGAAGCCTGGGGTCTCTTACCCATGATGTAGTCTATTAAAAAGGGACAGAGGTTAAAGGAAGGAATTTCACCTCCCTCCTCAGTTTTCTATTTTTCTTTTCCACTTGATAGATTCACCTAAGAGAGAGAGAGTGGTGTAGTTGTTTTGTGTGTTGAACTAGGACTCCAGAAGACCAGTGTTTGAATCCCAATTAGGGCAACCCTGGGCAAGACAGGCTCTTTCAGCCTCAGAGGACAGCAAGAGCAAACCCCCTCTGAACAAATGTTACTCAGAAAACCCTGGGATAAGTTTGGCTTAAGGTCACTGTAAGTTGGAAATGGCTTGAAGGCACACAGCAGGGTACTGGAAATGCTGGCCCCTGAGTTTGGCCCTGCTTTCACTATCAGCACTGACTTGTATGAGACATTATCAGACTAGTGCGTAAAAAAGCTGTAATTCCACAAATGAAGATATCGGGAACATTGTGGCATTATAACATTTTTATTGCACATAGCTATAATCACGTGAAAGAAATGCCACAGAATTATCACACAAAGACCATTAGTGCTTCAAGAATGGGAGTTTACTTCCATGATTGGGAAGGGGGAGATTTCAGTGGTTCTCATGAGAAGATGCAAGTGTGCTTAAAACTCCAAAAGCCTTTAATTTACAAAATTAATGAACACACAATGAACACACAAGCACTGAAACAAACTGAAAAACATGCAAACTAAAGAGAACAGTTCCTAGACAGAGCATCCTGTGCTTTGTTTTTGCATTCTCACCCAGACGTTTTCTCACTGAGGACTGCCCATTCATGCTGTAATCTCATGATTACAATGGCACATGGTACTGCATGCAGTTAAGAGCTCAAAAAGAGCGCTATTGACAAACTATTGATGATTTGTCCCGTGAATGAGGAAGAACGCCTTTTTCTCAGCTGGAGCACAGAGTAATAATGCGAAGATGATGATGTCGTGTGATAGTGGGGCCCATTCACCATGATGTCATAATCCTGTAGTTTTTGCTGCATCTGATAATGTTCATAGGCACTCACCATCTAGGTTTGATGTGAGACTGATGTTTTAAGTTGTAAAGAAGTCAGGAAAGGCAGCCTACTACTTAATATACGTCCTCCAACATAACATTGTATCTATAAGTGATTTGTGTATTTCTGTGTATCCTGCTCCATTGCTTCCCCCACCCCCAACAAAAGAGCTCTACCACAGATCTGTCAGTCTTTCATCTCTACTGCATGATTTGAACCATCTGGATTCATCACTGTCTCTATTCATCCACCATCCCCCCACCCCCAATGTCATCTTGTCTGCTGTTAAGAAGTGTGCAGTGGGGAGAGGAGAAGGGAACTGGCATCTGAAATCTGAATATGACCAATTATAAAATATGATGACTAGATAATCAAGGAGATCAACAGCACCTCTCATTTCCTGTGGCACATTGGATTGTATCCATCATCTTGGAGGAAGCTTTTGGAAACTCCAAAAGGGGAAGAGATATTTTATGCAAAAGGCCACAAAAACTGATACTGATTCAGAAAGACAGAACAATGCACGATGCAGCCAAGTGACGTTGGTGCAACTGCACAGAGGGCTTTGAAATGCAAAGTTATTTCACTCATGGAATTACATGCTCAGGTATAGTCATCTTTGTCAACATCATCTTCATGATCATCACCCCCAAGGCAGAAAAACTTCAATTATTATTAAACATTCTGATCGTAATTCTAGGTGTGCTGTACTTCCAGGTTGGCAGAATGGATGTTATTTGGGCCTTGCACTATTTTGCAAAGCACTGACAAGCTGTGTATCTGTATAGTCCCTCAGGTTATAGCCAGAATACTTTTGGCATCATACACATGTCTAATATCTCTTACACAAGAGTTTGGACATTTTTGTCTGATGCACAATGACTGCATTCATAGAATCATAGAGCTGGAAGAGACCACAATGGCCATCTTGTCCAAACCCCTGCCATGCAGGAATACACAATCAAAGCACTCTCAACAGATGGCCATCCAGCCTCTGTTTAAAAACCTCCAAAGGAGACTCCACCACACTACAAGGTGGTGTATTCCACCATTGAACAGCTCTTACCACCAGGAAGTTCTTCCTAATGCTTAGGTGGAATCTCTTTTCCTGCAGTGTGTGTCCATTGCTCTATGCCCTAGTCTCTGGAGCAACAGAAAACAGGCTTGCTCCCTCTTCAATATGACATCCCTTCAAATATTGAAACTATCATGTCACCTCTTAACCTTCTCTCCTCCAGGCTAAACATACCCATCTCCCTAAACAGCTCCTCAAAGAGCATGGCTTCCAGACCTTTCACCATTTTGATTGCCCTTATCTGGACACATTCCAGCTTGTCAATATCCTTGCTTCCACAACCTTCAGTTCAAGGTTGGGGAAGCAAAACTGCACATTTGACACATTGTGCATGGAGGTACATTAGATGTTGTTCATAGATCCAGATGCACATAGATGCACATACATATTAGTGGTGCCTTTGGTTATACAATTGCCTTGGTTTAGTTGTAAGCTATTGCCTTTCAACACAAGGGTTGAATAGCATAATCAATGTTGAACTCAACCTCGAGAGATTTATGCTACTCAATCCCAGTGTAGGATCTTGGCCTACCTCTTGCTGCTGCAATAAGCTCACTATACCACCTCTAGTAAGCTACCTCCCTTGCCCTCCATTCCATATGTGTATTATTTTCCATGCCGTGATAAGGGCTATAAACAAGGATGTGAAGTTATTCAGACTGTCAAAAATTATATAGATGCAGATGTGAGAATCACAGAGAAGCATTTATTTGTTTTCATTTTTCTGTCTGTGAATTTAATTGCAAAAATGGCAGCCTTGGCCTCAATACCAGAATTGCACTAAGGGGACACAGGGCAGTTTTTACACTGTCCCCTGTTAATAGGCTTCACTATCATGTTTTTGGCTAAAACTGCAACCTGGACATAACCAGAAGTTGGGTTGCCAGGTCAGGACTATCCCAGGCCAGGAGTTTCTTAGGCCCTGAGATAAGAAGACAGACCCTTGTGATATGACAGAAGGTGGGCCCTGGTGATGCTAACAAGGATGATATTACAAGGGACATACCCTTGATACATTAAACATCAAACACAGTTGCACGCAGTATGCCAATTCAAATAAATAACAAATGAGAAAAAAGAATCTTATGTATGTACACACTTTTCAAGGCAGTGTTCTTATCCTGAGATTCCTTTCCCTCTCTCTGAGCACAAGGGGAGGAGACTTCAGGTCCTGAAACTCAGGACCAGGCTCTAAGATTTGGGAACCCTAAGCAGAAGTCTACTTTTGTTTTTTAATCCAAGATATTTTTTTTACTGATCTTAGCTGCTTTGGGTAGTTTTCAGGGTCAAAGGAGCTTGAAAGACAGTTTAGTATGTTTTGGTTCATGGTGTGGATGTTGTTCTGTGGATAAAAGTGAAAGGGGGGGTTGGAGTGGTTATGGGGTGAGGTGAGGGCTGCATGTGTTCCATATGCCACACTTTCTGTACTCCTGATCTACAGTGCATACCAACAGAGAGATATTAGCAAGCATTCTGGAACCTTAACACTGACAGATGTATGAAAGAACTGAGAAAAAAAAGATTGAGAGGCTGGAGTTCCATAAATTTTCCAATTAGAACTGAGCATACTTGGTGAGTGTGGAATGATGGGCAATTGTGGTGTGGGCTTGTGGGGGGAAGTGTAAAACCTAGAACCCTGATTAGGATGGGAATTGGTTAGAAAAGGGCTGGACAACCTAGGCAGGTCCAGAGGCCATTTCTGTTTCCCCAGTTCCTATAGTAGGCTGCACCTCATTGCTTAAAATCAGTAGGAACCAGGAGAACTTCCCATTGTTCCCCAAGCAAGTATTTTATTTACTTTAATTGCACAGTGGTGAAATGCAGCAACAAACCACTAAAAAGCTATTTGTTAGTGGCATGTACCAACATAAGTCCACCTTATATTTATGCATGTTTTTTAGAGGGCATTGTAGAGATTGGAATTCTCTTCCACCCTCTCCAATGACCAACATCTCCCAGATTTACCATTGAGCTATTGTGGCCCTCCACATCCTTTCCATGGCTTGTTGAGTATGGTGGATGGTGGGGAAGATCAAAGAGACACTGGCTATGTCTCCACAGCCAGACAAAGTATGATATTATCATCCATTGAAACTTATGGAGGGCCCATCAGATGGATTTCATCAGATGATGCAGTCACTGTGCATCTGGCTATGGGGACATAGCCAAACACTTTTCTGAACTCCCCCTCACTCTCTACCAGCCACGGAAAAGCCAAGGGGGCTGCAGTGGCTCAGCAATGAGTCCAAGCGTGGGGAGAGTTGAACGGCGAGTTGTAGTGTAGTTCTGAGTGCAGAGCTATTACATTATTCTGTGCCATACAGGATATTGGCCAGTAACTGTGTGACTGAAGTGTGGTGTATAAACCATTTAGTGCATTTAAAATGAGCAAATGCTTGCTTTGAATGAAGTTTTTTTTTTCTGGGTTGCTGCTGAATTTGGTGGCATGCTTTGCTGACCAAAGCTGGTGGTGTGTTTTTAGGGGGCCTCAGAACAGTTTGCATGCAATCTTGAACCACTTTATTGCCATATCTGAATTAGGATTACCCCGGAGGAGGACCTAACTAACTGAAACACTGCAAAGGAGCTCTCTATGCTGCAACATTTTGTTGCAGGTTTGCTTATGAACAAAAGGGCCCCCCAAAGTTCTACTACCCATGTACTGCTCCATGCAACAGCCTTTTGAATTAGGGCCACTATGTTTCAATTGTCTCGATTTAGGAAGACCAGAAAAGATCTTCTTCTTCTTCTTCTTCTTCTTCTTCTTCTTCTTCTTCTTCTTCTTCTTCTAGCAAAATTAACATATAGCATTTCCTTGTGGGGTACACATGGAGCCTGCATTACATAGAAGCAAATCAAATCTGTTTATTCTAAATATGCGCTCTGTGTAGCACACTGGAATGTTCTGGAACCTTAGGGTGTTTTTTAAAAAAATACTTATTAAAAGCACTCTTATGATTTTTCATCATCATAATATACGCTGCCAATTTAAAAGATGAGTAATTATGTAATAAGATAAAACTATCTGAAAGAATAAAGGCAGGGGGAAAATATGAGTATGGTTGTTCTCCCTGATTTCTTATTAAAGTTTGAAAGCATAAGATCCCAGATCAGATAAGGAATAATTAAGCAAATTATTAAATTGCTATCAAATGTGCTTATCTTGAGACAGTGAAATTGAACTACCTCTTAGATCTTCAGGATGTTTAACATGTGAGAGGCTGAAGCAAACCCAAATGAAAGTCAGGCGTCTGGGAGGAGGTTAATTTACTAGGAATCCAACTGCCTTTTCAAAGTCATTTTGCTTGTCAATCTCGCTACTGCTGATATGAAATAATGAGCTTGTATATGTGTCTAACGCACCATTCCTCCCCAAAGTAATCCCCTCTCTCCCTCCTTCTCTTTCACGCGTTATTCTGCTGAGCCAAAGAAACCTGTGATATTAGAATTCTGATGTATTGAGAGGAGATCCTATCCTTATTGAAACCATGCTGTTTGGGGTATTGTAAATTTCATGTTCTAGTGAGTTACTTTAGTTTTCCAATTTAAACAATATGCTGAAGCAGAAAGCCCGGTTCTTCTTCATCATCATCTGCCTTTTCCTTTCTAAAGAAGAAGGGCTGACACTCATCTTATGAGCGATGTGGCTCGGAATACCAAATGCAGCATACATAATAGAGAACAGGGGGAATGAGTGCAATTGCGGCTTGCCTGCACACGAGTGAGCTGTCAGAAACCAGAGATCAGTCGATTACAGGGTGGGTTACATTACCCACAGTGGCAGGACTGCTTCTGGCGATTGGCAAGATTCGTGTTTATTGCACATCATTTAGAATCATATTAGTGTACGGATGAGCACAGCAAATATTCCACAGTCTCACTCAGCACTGATGTTTAGGATGTTTGTGGCAATTACAACACTCCGTTCCTCGGTGAAGGATATATTGGAGGGGTGGGAAAGTGGACAGCCTATCCAGGGGAAACACATGCATGCAAAGTACACAGTACATTGCTACTGCTCAAAATATACAGTCGAGCGCCAGATTACCTGAAAGCCATACGAGCCTGCCTGAGTCTTGTGCTCTTTGGAGGAGGGCTTCCTCTCCATTCCAGGCTGTTAAGAGCAGTGCACTGAGTTTAACTGTTTTTCGGGGGGAAGCTCTCACAGTCACTAAGGTCTTTATCAGACTAGTGCCTAAAAAAACTGTAATTCTGTGAATGAGGATAGTGGAAACATTGTGGCATTATTACACTTACTATCACATGTCTCTGTAAGCACACAAAAGAACCACCACAGAATCATTGCACAACAATCACTAGCACTATAAGAATGGGAGTTCACTTCTGTGATTTTGCATGGGCAAGATTTCAGCAGTTCTCATGAGAAGATGTGAGCATGCTTAAAACTCCCCAAACTCCTTAACTAACAAAGTAAATGAACTTACAAGCACTGAAACAAACCTAAAAACATTGAAATGAAATGAGACAGATCAGCCAAGGAGGAGCCAAGGGCCAAAAGGACCAATCTTCACCCTTTCTGGCTAATATATAGCCCTTTTCTAACCTGAAGGAGACATCTCTGGGTGGGGAATGTTATTCTATTGGAAGGTTCAAAAGGCCCATGTCCTTAGTGTGCTGTGTGCAAAGGTCAGATGTGAACGTCACCTCTGCCCTTCACCCTCTGGGCACTGGTAATGACTCTTTGATGGCCTGGGGGAGACGAACAGTTGAAGTTGCACACCTTGGAGATTATCAGACAATGCAAATATCCCAGGGCAGGAATGGAACAGGGGCGAGAAAGGGGCTTTGTTTCAGATGACGTCGACCCCCCCGTGATGCTTCTGTTCTTCCCCCTTTCTGCTCCCAGGGTGTTCTATTCACAATTAAAAATTGTGAATAGAACCCCTTTTCCATTTTCTTCCGTGCTTGTCACAGAATCAGGGACATGGGAAACGGATCCCCATCCCTGTTCTGCAATGACAGGCACGGGGGAGGAGCTCCGTGGCAGTCACTTTCTGCCACGGTTGGGACATCAAGGTAAGTGCCACCCTCCCCCCCCCCGGTTGCTTTTTAAATTTAATTTAATTTTTAATTTTAATTTTATTTTTATTTATTTTACTTATTTTTCCTGTTTATTTTTCTAACAATCTAAGAGCCTTTGTGGCTGAAGAGTGGGGTATACATAAATAAATAAATAAATAAATAAATAAATAATATTATAAGTTGGTTTGAGGCCCATTTTGGGAAGAAAGGCAGGATGTAAATTAATCAGTCAATCAAAGAAACAAAATATGTCAAATGGTAAAACTCTGCCTTCCATTTTTAACACACTGTTTTTAATTCCTCAGACTTCCACACATGTTTTTAGAAGTTGATGGATTAAAGCCCTAAAACCTTTGTTAGAATAATTAACTCAAAGTAGACGTATACCTAGATCTGAAATGAGCAAGTCTCTGTCCCTGAGTTGGGCAAGCCTTATGTTCAGGATCTCCAAGGGGAGGAGGGGAAGAATATCCTCCCTCCCTTTGCATCTCCAGGTCAGGTTCCAGAAGAAAGGATGTAGAACAGTCACAGGAGTGGAAGAAAAAATATTTTTGCCATTACTACGGTGTCTCCCCAAGTTCACCCTGTTTTGTACCCTAGAAAGCTGAGTTGGCAGCTGGTCCTTAACCCTCATCAGATGCATTTGCAACGTGGCTAGAGTTAACAACTTTTGAAAAGCAAAAAAGTGGCTGCATTTACTGACTGACTACTTTAAACCACTGATTACTATGATGACTCTCCCTGGAAATACCCTATAAGCTCTGGGCAGTTGTAAGAGGAGCCATCGCTTCACTGTTGAGTCAATCCAGCAGAAAAGACAGACCTTCCTTGCAGCCAGGCACCATCCCAGTGACAGTGGCAGGATGTCTTTTTCTTCTCCATCATCTTCTTCCCTGATGGGCTGTCCTCTCAGGATGGAGGAGCCTTTGTGAGGACAATGGCAGCAGTGGCTCTTACCCAACTTGTCACTCACTAACCCCCACGGGGTGGAGGCTGGCTGCTTTGGAGGCTCCCCTCATCCTGCTTTAACCTGGCATGTCTCTCTTGCTCCTCCTCAGAGCTCTAGTACCTGATCACCTCCTTCTTCCAGTCTGGATCTTAGAATCTTAGAATCATAGAGTTGAAAGAGGCCACAAGGGCTATCTAGTCCAACCTCTGCCATGTAGGAATACACAATCAAATAATTCCTGACAGATACCCATCCAGCCTCTGTTTTAAAAACCTCCAAAGAAGGAGATGCCAGCATACTCCGAGGCAGCACATTCCACTGCCAAATAGCTCTTACTGTCAAGAAGTTCTTCCTAATGTTTAGGTGGAATCTCTTTTCTTGTAGTTTGAGTTCATTGCTCCATGTCCTAGGACTTTAACATAACTCCCCCCAAAGCCCATTCTTTTTAAGGCATAACTTTTCCATTTTTATGCCGGCGAAAGAACTCCCCATGCTACACTTACCTTCCCTCCTGTCCAAAGGCTTCCTAGCAATGAATGAGGAACTAAATGGAGCTCCATTCACTTCCTTGTTCAAAATCCTATGGATTCTCAGAAGATGCTCACATGGGAAATAAATAAAAAAAAACCCAAAATAACATAAAAAAGTTACACAAAGCACATACACACACTTATAAACTTCCAAGTAAACTGGGGAGAGTCATAAAAAGTGTGTCACCTACCGCGATGTCATGATCTTACCCGGAAGTGTTCTGGTTGGACTGGCCATTGACGCTGCATTCACATGAGTTAAATGGTGTGAGATTTCATACTCTGGCCATGCCGCACTAAAGCACCACAGGGGATCAATTGACAGCTTCAGCCATCAATAAAAAAAGTATGATTTTTGTCTTGGCATAAACCTGAAAGGGTGACGTCATCTGATGCGCGTGCCCTTTCGTGTTTATGTGGCATCATTATGATGCCATATTTAGTGCGTCTAATAAAGTCCTCAGTCTCTGGAGCCACAAAAAACAAGTTTGCTCCATCCTCAGTATGACATCCCTTCAAATATTTAAACATGGTTATCATGTCACCTTGCAACCTTCTCTTCCCCAGGCTAAACATACCCAGTTCCCTAAGCCACTCCTCATAGGTCATGGCTTCTAGACCTCCCACCATCCTGGCTGCCCTCCTCTGGACACATTCCAACTTCTCAATATCCATCCTGAATTGTGGAACCCAGAACTGGACACATTATTCCAGGTGAAGTCTGACCAAAGCAAAATAGAGTGGCATTATTACTTCCCTTGATTTAGACACTATACTCATATTGATGCAACCTAGGATCGCATTGGCTTTTTTTAGCTGCCGCATCACACTGATGACTCATGTTCAGCTTGTGGTTCACTAAGACTCCTATATCCCTTTCACATGTATTACCATCAAGCCTGGTGTCACCCATTCTACATCCCAGACATTTTAAAAATCCACCCAGACAGAGAGTTTAGCTCTCAAAAAGAGGATGTGTCGGGGAAATTGGGGGATGGGAATTTTGTCTCTGAAAAAGAAGGCATGGCTGGAAAAAGGAGGAGGCATGGAAACCCTCATTTAGTACACCACACATAATTTCACCTTAATGAATATTACCAGAGGACTGATCCTTCTTAGCAGATCCAGGTCCAGGAGGGTGAATTGAAATCAGAAAACCAAATGGGAGCATCAGATTGTTTGCAACTGGTTATTTGTGCATGAGAAATCAAGCAGTCAGTGGCTTCATATGCTGGAGTTTTTATATGAATCAGAGTGCTAGTGCTCAGATTTTCTATTCCTCCTATTGTCCTGTCAATGAACTCTGCTTATGGATCTGTTAAGAAAGCTTATTGCTGAATTAACCTAGTTTTGGGTTTCTCTTAGAGTGATGTTGTTGCTCTAGTGAGACATCTTCATCTACAGTGGATTGCAGTTGTCTGTGTTTCATAGGGGACTGGCTGGGGTTAAAGCAAAGCAGTTTTAATTAAAAAGCAGCAAGAAATAAACCCATGGGAGTTCATCTCCTATAGCTTCACAAACTGCCCAAAGAAATATAATTTTATGTGTATGCATGCATCTGTTTATGCCTCTATCCATCTCCCAACATCATTCCTACAGCCACACACTAATACAGCTGTTCCAGTAACACTGCTTTAACCCCTGCAAAATGGCAAGAAGAACAACCTCTTCCTCCACCACCACCTCCTCCTCCTCCTCCTCCTTCTTCTTGTTCAAGTAGATGCTGACCTATGGCATGTCAGGAGTTGGAGACTAAACTCATAGAAAATGGCCAAACAACTGCTAAGTCATGCTAGCCGAGGCCAAGGAACTGCCAAGTCATGCTAGCCTTGAGGCCACAGCTGCACAAGGAGGTTACTGGAGAGCATAGCATCAGGATAGAGTCTGGAGTGCAAAATCTGATATAATGCACCCATGTGGTTGAGGGAGCCAATGCCCTGTAAATCTGCATAAAAGAAGGCTGAATCCAGAGCACATTCTTCTCTTGAAACATGTTGATGGCTTGCAAAGCAGTTTGTCTGTCAAGTGTATAAATCTGTACATATTGCAATTGCCTTGAGCTTGAAGATAAAGTGCCTCCTGTTTGTTTGGATGACACTCTGTGTGTGAGTATTCTTGGGAACAGGTTGCTGCTAAGTCTGCTGAGATATTTTTGGTTTCTGCCAGGGATTGAGTGTCCTATCATCCCCCAACATGGCAACCCTACCACTGGGGTGGGTTTTTTTGGTGGGGGAGAGCAATATTTACTCAGAGCAGCTTTGCCATTGCCTCCCTGTGAGGCTGAAAGAGTGTGACTTGCCCAAGGTCACTAGTGTGTTTCTATGGCTGAGCAGGGATTCAAACACCAGTCCCCCATAGTACTAAGTCCAGTGCTCAAGCCACTACATCAAGCTGGCTTACAGTAGTTGTGTGGAAATACTAGCCATGAATACACGTGACACTATGGACTTTTTCAGACATTAAAAATACAACGCAAGCATCCTCGCCACATTGTGAGGCTGCAGCGCTGCAGGGCATCCCTTTCACATGACGCCCGTCCCTGCTGGTACTGTTGCAGTACCGCAGGGACATTTGAGCATTATATTTAGGCGATTTTTACTTACGATCAACTTTCATGGTCCTGTTCTTTCTTTTGCCCATTTCTTAGAGATGGTAGGACATGACAAGTTATTAGAACTAGCATCCAGCTGCTCATTATCTGTTTAGTTGTCTATTGGTCCAATTGTCTGTCCATCCATCCATCCTTCCACTCACACAAAGACACACACGCATGAATGATACAAAAATATTCCTCTCTGTTCTTAGAAGGCTCAGAAGAGTTTCCAGTCCAGGCCTTTAGTTCCATACCTACTTAGCTTCAGCCTTGAATACTTACCAGATCTGTCCCTAGATCATTCACCAGGACTGATCTGGGCAGGCATTATCAAGAAAACCCACACACAGATTGCTGAATGTTGAAATCATAGCTGTATTGGTTGTGGTATTAGCAACTCTGTCTAATCAGGACAGGAGTTGTTCATCTAAAAGTGGTGGCTCATGTTCTTCCCCCTTTCATCCTACATGCTGTTTTCATGTTTTCCCTTCAACGCTTACACGTCTATAATGCAAATCAAAGTATGATCAAAGCCAAGAATGCCAGCCAAGAAGAATAGATGCAAATCTACTTGTACCATGTGATGTTAATCAAATTCCAAAACTGCTGGAATGCATGATACACATACAGTCTGGCAGGTGTTGGGGTGGGTGGGTGGGAGATGATTTTAAAGCCAATACCTGCTGGGAGCTAATCATTTATCTTGGGAAGTGAAGGAGGCGCTGTTTCTTTGTGGACTCCACTAACTCCCTTTGGATGGATAATAACCTTTTATTTCCTGCATCTTAACATCCCTGCTCTGTTTATAAATCCTGATAGTGTCTCCTGAAAAGACAAAGCCAGATCCTCACCCCCATTTTCTGTTGCAAAAAAACACCACCAAAAAAACAAAAACAAAAACTTATTTGTCTTAGAAATTGGGACAAAGCTGGAATAGCACCACTGTTATCCTATTTTCATTTGTGGAAGAACAAATTAGATAAATCTCTATGAAAGGGGGGGGGGTCACACCTTTTAGGTCCACAAATTGTAGTCAAGGGTTCTGGTGTAATTCTTAACTGTAACTCATCTGCAGGACAGAAGAACTAAGAAAGATTATTCTGGTTGTATTTATGTTTCAGAACTAAAGGGATAAGATACAGGAAACTGTTTTATACAGTACTTAGGATCTGGGAAAAATTTACTTTTGGAGTACAGCTCCCAGAATCCCTCATCTAGTATGGCAGTCATGCTGACTGGGGATTCTGAGAATTGCAGTCCAAAAAGTAATGTTTCCCACTGTTTTATGATTTCGAGTTAGACCATTGGTCTACAGCAGATTGGGTGACTCATCACCTTCCAGATGTTGTTGGACTTTCAGATCCCCTGATTCTTTGCCATTGGCTATGCTGCCCAGGTGTAATGATAACTGTAGTCTGATAACTTTTGGAGGCCAAAAGGCCGTTCACACATGGACTATACGGAGTAGTAATCCTTCTTCAGAATTTTCCCAGCTTGACCTGGAGATACCAGGCAATTCCTGCATGCAAAGCATGTGTTCTACCACTAAGCTCTAGCTCTTCCCCAGGGCTGTAAATAAATAAATTCTTGTAGATATCATAAGTCCAAAAAGCATCTTCTCTTCATCTCTTCCTTTCTCATTTTTTTCCACATGAATATTCTCTACTTCTCCCCACTCTGGTCCTTACTGCAGAAATCTGTTGAAGGATTTCTTGAATGTGCTAGGAAACAAACAGTGTAATCTTTCACACTGCTGATCTGGAAAAGAGAGAAAAACCCCTCTGCAAATCTGTCCACTGTATATTCCTGTCACGTCCTCCAGACTCAATTGTCTTTCCCCTTGTCTTGTCTCATATCCTCGCTCTTTCCTTTGGCCTTGCATTTTGAATGCTACCTCCCTTAATGCTGTCTGGATAGTATCTTCTCCCCGTTTTTTGTCCTTTATCCAGGAATCACCAGCCATAGATCTCTGCATAATTATTAGCTGCCTATTTTTCTTTAAAAAACATCTCTTTCTAGAATGTTATTTAGGGGTTGTCATTGCAGGAAGTGGGATTAACTATATCAACTCTTTATTACTGGTTTGTACTTCCAACATTGGAGTGTGGGGTAGTAGTTTCAGCACTGGACTATGAAACTGGGAGACTATAGTATGAATCTCTGTTTTGCAATGGAAACCCACTGTGTGACCTTGGGCAAGTCACACTCTCTCAGCCTCAGAGAAAGGCAAGAGCAAACCTCTTCTGGACAAATTCTACCAAGAAAACCCCATGATAGGTTCATTGTGGGGTCACCATAAGTCAAAAATGACTTGGAGGCATGCAACAACAATATCAAACATCCAACATTAATTTAAAAACAGAAGCACACAAGCACACTCCCATTTGTTCAGAACATGGAATAAATCTGTATGTGTTCTAAAGCAGTGCATCTCAAGCTGACTGATGTAGGCAAATGGCTATATTTGCAGCTACTGGCTATAATTGCTTCTTTCTTTCCTGGAAATGTACAAGGGTTCAACTTGTGAAGGCTTGTAGACTGGCATTTTGAGTATCACTTTTCTAAAGCCTTCATGGCTCTGCTGATATAGCCTCAAAGGCAATGCTACTGTTAGGTGGATTTGTAATTGGTTGACCGACCAAACCCAAAGGGTAATCACCAATGGCTCCTCTTCATCCTGGAGAGAAGTGACTAGTGGGGTGCCACAGGGTTCTGTCCTGGGCCCAGTGCTATTCAACATCTTTATCAATAACTTGGATGAGGGAATAGAGGGCATGCTTATTAAATTTGCAGATGACACCAAATTAGGAGGGGTAGCTAATACCCCAGAGGATGGGAATAAAATCCAAAATGACCTCAACAGATTGGAGAGCTGGGCCAAAACTCACAAAATGAATTTCAACAGGGAGAAATGTAAGGTGCTACCTTTAGGCAGAAAAAATGAAATGCACCCATGGTGACATCTGGCTTTACAACAGTATATGTAAAAGGGATCTAGGAGTCTTACTAGTGGAACATGAATGAACAGTGTGACGCAGCAGCCCAAAAGGCCAATGCAATTCTGGGCTGCATCAATATAATGTCTAAATTGAGGGATGTAATAGTACCACTCTATTATGTTTTGGTCAGACCTCACCTGGCATACTGTGTCCATTTCTAGACACCACAATTCAAGAAGGATATTGACAAGCTGTCCAGAGGTGGGTGATCAAAATGGTCAAAAGTCTGAGAGCCATGCCCTATGAGGAGCGGCTTAGGGAGCTGGGTATGTTTAGCTTGGAGAAGAGAAGGTTAAGAGGTGACATGATAGCCATGTTTAAAAACAAGTTCAAAAGATGTCATATTGAAGAAGGAGCAAGCTTTTTTTTCTGCTGCTCCTAAGACTAAGACATGGAGCAATGGACTCAAACTATAGGAAAAGAGATTCCGCCAAAGCATCAGGAAGAACTTCCTGACAGTAAGAGCTGTTTGGCAGTGGAATAAACTGCCTTGGAGTATGGTGGAGTCTCCTTCTTTGGAGGTGTTTAAGCAGAGGCTGGATGGCCATCTGTCGGGAGTGTTTTGATTGTTTATTTCTGCGTGACAGAGGATTGGACTGGATGGCCCTTGTGGTCTCTTCCAACTCTATAATTCTATAATAGGATTTTATCACACTGCACTGTTATAGTGCTATTATTCCACCATAACTTCCACCATAACTATGGCTGCCTGTTGTGGAATTCTGGGGTTTGTAGTTTAGTGAGGCCTAAGAGCTCCCTAATTGAAAATGCTAAATGCCACTTCCAAAACTGCAAATCCCAGGATTCCACAGGAGGCAGCCATAGCAGTTAAAGTGGAATAATAGCACTATAACTGTGTAGTATGATATTTTCCATATATAATTCATTTATCTGTTATGGTTGGAATTCAGTATCACAGTTACAGATGTGTAACCTGGAGTCACACATCCATAACTGATAAATATTCACTATCCCTACATAGTCATGGTTGTGGCACTGTTGCCACAATTGTAAGTGCCCCCCAATCCAGGTTAGTGGGTATCAACAGCACCAAAAGAAGGAGATCCAGGAGATTTTCAGACTACACTGTTATAAGTGTTACTATTCCACTTTAATTGCTCTGGCTTCCTGCTGTGGAATTCTGGGGTTTGTAGTTTAGTGAGGCCTAAGAGCTCTCAGGCTGAGAGTTGTAAATGTCCCTTCCTAAATTGCAAATCCCAGGATTCAACAGGAGGCAGCCATAGCAAATAAAGTGGAATAGTAACACTATTAACAGTGTTGTCTGAAAATCTAGCCATTCTGCTGGTAATCAGCATATGGGTGGATGATGATTCCACACACACACCTTGTGCCAGCCAGGAATACTATGGCAATCAGAAGCAGGATCTTTGTTGCACTTCTGTGTTGCAGACTTGCTGATTGGTGAGAGAGGAGTAGAAGTGTTGTCGCCCCATGCCCCAGTCACCAGCAGAATGGGTCTCTTTCTCTCAGTGCAGCTGATTCCCAGAAAAACAGGTGGAAGGGGGCATAGGACTCAGGCTTGGAGACACTACCTGGTTATGCATATATAACTAAGTAGCCCTAGAATTGCAGCCCATGTTTTTATGGAGATTAAAAGACATGGCAAATATGGATAATGACATCAGGTAACCGCGAAAGGGCTCCCCTACCACACAATGTCGTCTGCCTTGCATTCTGCTGCTGTCCAACAGGTGCTCTTTTTTTATTAGCGGGCCGAAACCACCAATTGATCTCCCATGGTGTTTTGTTTTTTGGGGGGGGGCAATATTGCTTGTGTGAGAAACTGTGTCCCATTTTGCTGGTGTGATTTCCGCATCAATGGGTGGTCCCCGCCAGAACACTTCTGGGTGAGAACCTGAAAACTAGGTATGGGATGCTCTTTTTATGAACCTCCCCATTTTGCTGGCAAGTTCTAAAGTGTGTTCCAATGCTTGTGTGTTCATTTTGTTTGTTAATTTAGGTGTTTTTATATGTTTAAGTGCACTCACATCTTCTAGCGAGAACTGCTAAAGTCTTGCCCATGCAAAAACACAGAAGTAAACTCCACGAGAAGCCATGTGTTACCAAAATTCTGGGGTGGCTCTTTCTCATGATTATAGCAATGTGTGACAAGAAATGTTATTATGCCAGGATATTTATGCTTTAAAATATAGTGGGAATAAGATTTTTAGAAGCTCCTCTGATAATCTCCTATATTATCTTTTCTCCAATAAACTCAAGGCAGTGTACTTGAGTTTCGTCCTCCCTCCTTTATCTTCAAAACAACTATGCAAAGTAGGTTAGGCTGAGAGAAAGTGACTGGCCCAAGCTTACCCCATGAGTGTCATGGCATAATCAGGGTTAAAACTGGATCACCTATAGAGCACCCCAACCACTACTTCACATGTGCTTTTTCTACATGGTTCGCAATAACCTTCCTGTCTTTTAATCGTGATGTGATAAAAACAATTTTCCATTCCCCCATGCTAAGTTCTCTTGACTCATGTCTGTAAGTTGTGGTAGAAAGTCAGTGTGACATAGTGATTAGAGTGTCAGGCTAAGACTGGCAATACTGATATACATACTGCAATATAGCTACAAATTATATGTAGTTTATAAAACCTCCAAATGAAGAGTTCATGAAAACCTGCCATATGGAACTGGAACAGTGTTTAATTTGAAAATGGAAACAGAGTTGAATTGAAAGCATGACCATTCATCCATCTCTAGAAGGAACACAGAAAGCTGCCTTACACTGACTAAGATAATTAGTCCATGTACCACAGTCAAGTCTCTAATGACTGAGCATGGATTTCCAGAGAGCACAGATAAGATTTGGAGAAATGCAGCAAAATAATGACTGAGAGGTTTCCACATCCCAGTGGGGTGTTGTGGGGATAAAATGGGTGGGTGGGTGGAAGAGACCATGTATGGAGCTGTGAGCTTCTTGAAGGAAAGAAAGGATATAATTAGAAGAAACTGAAATCTCATGTCTTGATATCATTATGCTGATCATTTCCTTTCTACCACCAACCTCAGAACAATATTGTGGAGTAAGAACAGAAATATAATGCCCAGCATAATGACATCCAAACTTACAATGAACTGTATTAGATGGGCTGACCTGCCTCATTCTCCCATTAATAATCGTTTTAGTATTAAAAGGATATAAAATAGTCATGTACTGTATATGCAGAATTGGCAGGGCCGGTGTCAGCACTTGGGAAGGTTGCTGGCACTCCAAGACCAGGGCTTGAAAATGATATTGCAAGAGCTTATGTACTGATGTTACATTTTTGTCCAATGCAGAACACTGCCATTCAGTTCAAGGTTGCAGAGGCAGAATTGTGCATGCAATGTCATTGTGCATAAATGCTTACTACACATTGTTGTACATTGTGCATGGATACACATGCACATTTGGTTGTGCATTTGCAATCTTGGTTCAGTTGCACGGCACTGCCATTTAAAACAAGGATTGCATAGCACAATTCATTCATGGCTCCACATGCAGAGATTTATTCTACAAAATGCCAGTGCAGGTTCTTGACCTTTATCTCTCTGTGTTGTGAACCTTTCCCCATTGTAAAGTGCTCTCAAGAAGATGCAAGTTGCACAAGAGAAGAATCTGGGTTTGGGAGATACCACATTTAGCCCTTCCCCTGACAGCTGGTTTGTACCTAACATTCCTTACCAGCTTTTGGGGGGCAGGAGAGTCTTCTCCCTCAGGGTTCTAGACTTGTGTTTTTGAGATAAAGATGAGTCCAGATATTGGTGACCTGCGGGGTGGTCACTTAAATTGATAGGGAACCACTACAAAAATGGCTAACATAGCCCTCTCTCCTGTGACCTATTCTCCAGCAGCTGTCAGCATCATAAAGGAACTGTGGGGCTAAGATCATACTTGGCTTTCTTTTTTAATATATATATATATATATATATATATATATATATATATATATACAGTATATATATATATATATATATATATATAATTTTCCCCCAAAATAATTTAAAACTATTCATACATCACATAAGCATAGACATTAAAATACAACACACACAAATTACCCTGACATACGAACAAATCATCAAATTATAAACACAGTATCTAAGAAAATAAATAAATAAATAGAAATAAAAAGAAACATAACATCATAACATTACAAACATAAAAACCATTTCTTCAACAATTAGCACCTCCACAACAGACTATGACTTCCTGGACTTTTTTTTTTTTTTTTTTGGTCTGTTAAATTATGAAATCACTATTTCTTCACATACGCTTCACACATAGCATGATATGAAAATTATTTACATAAAATATTATAAGATTTATGTCAAGCCCATTACAGCATTTCCTCCCCATTCATTTTGTAGATAATTTATCAGTGGCCCCGATTCTTTTTTTGAAATTTTAAATCACCCATGGCTTTCATGGTAATGTGCAGTGAGTCTTAAGTTTGGCTTTCCAGTTGCTTATTGCTGGGAGAAAGCCATGATGCATCTGGTCAGCATTTTAAAAACTTAATAGTAATAGTAGTAGTTGTAGTCGTAGTGATGATGATGATGATGATGATATGATAGCTACAGATGGGAAGGAGTGGCTATGCAACAGTAGAGGGAAACTAGGGTATCCGCACCAGTAAAAAATCTGCTTTCCCAATGATGCTTCCCTTCATTCCTCAAATTTCTAGCATTGCAGTAACACAAAACTTTAGTCAGAAATACACTTTAGACATCCAAAGAAAAGGGGTAATCACTAGGAGGGTTCGGAAAGTATAAACCACACCAGCTGACACCACTGGAAAGAGGGGTGACCCTGGCCTTAGTGATGCCACAGGGGTTAATTATCAAGGGAGTAGGAACACAGCAAATATGAGTCTTAGGTGTGAACAATTTTCACCATCTCATTCTTTGCTCTGCTAGGAATTTGAGAGCAGAAGTAAAATTTCATTCTTTGAGCAGTGGGGCAGGATCCTTATCTGAGGGGGCAATGCCCTAATTTTGCCCCTCCCCAGCTACATCCCGGAAGGGTTGCTTCTGAAGGGAGAGAGTGAAAGAAGGAGGGGGTGATTGTGGTAAGTATAACATTCTCTATAAGAGACTTTTTTTTCCTACTTAAACTACAGTAAATTGGAAATACACAAATTGCTTTCTTCTAGATTTTGCACCTCAGGGTTGGTTCTGACATTGATGGCTTAGTAATAACCTCCACATGGTTACCTTTGTCAGTAATACAATTTTTTTTGAGGTGCAGTGACCAGAACTGTAAACAGTATTTCAAGTCTAGGAAATACATTTAGGGGTAACCAGGTATTGGCCATGTGTTGGCCATGTAGCAAAACAAAATCCAGAATTGACACACAAAAAAAGCAATACTTTATTGGCCAACCAAACTGCAAAAGACTTGGTACAAGCTTTCAAAGCTCTACTGGCTTCTTCATTAGGAAAAAGATGAAGCCAGTAGAGCTTTGAAAGCTTGCATCATGTCTTTTGCAGTTTGGTTGGCCAATAAAGTATTTCATTTTTGTGGATTCTGGATCCTGTATTTCACGTATTAGTGCAGCATAAATTTGTATAAGGGCAGTAGAAAATTGGCAATTTTATTTTCATATCCTTTTCTAATTATGCCCACATGGTTTCTGCCTTCTTGTTTGTTTGTTTCTTTGTTTTACAACAGCTGCAGACTAGGTCAACATTATCATTTGGCTATCCACTACAAGCCAAAACCTCTTTATTGGTCAGCCAGTCACTGTCAGCTCAAAGCCCTACTATTTCTTTCTTTCTTTGATGTATTTGTACTTTTCCCTAAGAGCTTGCCTTAAGGTGGCTCACACTCAAGCTGGTACAGAAAACAGAGACAAAAATGTATAATGTACAAACACCATTAAACACATCATAATGTTAAAACACCTTTGAACTAAAAAGCGAAGTTAAAACCATCAGGGAAAAAAATATCAGCACAAATCCATGAAAATAATTTTCTTTGGTAGCTCTTTATTGAATAAAAGGTAATTTACCTGCTGGTGGAGGGACAGCAGGGAGGAGGCCAGTCTAGGCTTCCTTAGAAGGGAATTTTGCAGCCTGGGAGCCACCACTGAGAAGGTCCTCTCTCATGACTATGGCAGATGTTTCCATGAAGGTGGTGGGGCTGGAAGAAGAGCCTCTTCTGAAGGTCTCAGGACTAAGCAAGCTCATATGGG
Source organism: Gambelia wislizenii (assembly GCA_030847615.1). Lineage (NCBI taxonomy): Eukaryota > Metazoa > Chordata > Lepidosauria > Squamata > Crotaphytidae > Gambelia > Gambelia wislizenii. Next base: position 428,521,670 of record JAUMIR010000002.1, on the reverse strand, counting down.
AGGATATGTGCTTAGATATTAAGTTGTGATTTTTTTTTTGTCCCAGTTTGCATTACTTCATATTTGATAGCATTGAATTGCATGTATCCTTTTAAAGCCCATTTCCACAGTTCAGAAAGATCTCTTTGGAACTTGTCAGGGTGGTTTTGTTATAGCCACTCAAAATTTGATGTCATCAGCAAATATAGCCACCTCATAACGTATCCTTGACTTGCGATAATTTGTGCACAAGTTAAAAAACAAACACCAGTCATACTACACCTGTTTACATCTCTGAACCTGATGGTTCTTGTTTTCCTGTCTAATGCTGAGGACTAGAATGCCAGCTCTTATCACCGCTACTTACCTGCATTCTTCAGACTCACTTCCTGAAAAACATTAGTTCTAGGGTGGGTATATATCCTATCTCTTCTTCAATGAAGACAGAAAGGGGGGGGGGATGTTCTGCTTCACTACAGTTTACTTAGTCTACCAACAGCCCAACATCCTTGCTAGCTGGTTTAAAGGTCTTGAAATATTTAATTATTTAACTACAATATTATGGATTTGCTTAGAGAGTCATCCCTTACATTTCCTTTGTGCAGGTTTGTGTTCCTTTTCTGTTCTTCATTTGGGCAAGAGATATTATTAAGTGGTAAGCAGTCTAAGCAAGAGATTTCTGGAAGAAGCCTCCTTTTCTCCAACTTTTAATTTTGCCCTGCTTGTTAACCATGCTAGTGCCCAGTGGTGGCTGGTGGCACCCGTGTTAGTGGGATGGTGAATCCAGGTATTAAACCTGTGAAAGAGCTATTCTTTTAGCGATAGGTTTCAGGACTTTGGGCACTTTCTTGAAAGCTCAAACTAGAACCCAAAGCAGATCCGCCATCCCACTGAACGGAAGCCAGAGGTTGCTGTTGTGTCCAAACAATGTTTGGGCAACCAGCCAAAGGCTGATTACTACACAGCTGATAGAATAGGCACAGCAGAGTCAAACTAATTACAGGCAAAGGAATCAAGGCAGCATGAAGTCAGACACTTTACTAGCAAGCAAAACTCAAGTCCAGAAGCAAAGTCCAATATATAAGGTCCAGGTCCAGCAAACAGAGTTTGGGGTAGTCCAACAGAATCCAGGTCAGGCAAACAGAGTCCAGAGTAAACAAACACAGTTCAGGTTAAAAACAGTGAGCAGGAACACCATGGGTACTTAGGTCAGATAATCTCTGACAACTTCTGGAGGGCAGTGCTGTGTATTTATAGAGCAATAGCTAATGCAGCTGCTGCTTAACTCATTGCTGCTTCCTATAAATATGCTGAGACCACCTCAAGACCTCCTTTTGTTGTTTCCATGCTGTGAAGGTGGGTACAGGTAAATTGTCCTCTGTATTTGAAGGGGCAGGACCCTCTGCCAGAGCTGGTACTGCACTGTTGTCTGTATCTGAGGCCTGTGGCTCTGGAACATCCTCCTGCTCTTGTTCAGCAGGTCCTGGCATGTCCACTGCTTCAGTCTCTGAGTAAGAGTCCATTTCGAAATATTGGAAGCAGAGCATGACATGCTGCTGCTGACTTCTTGGACTTCTGCATCCTTTCCTGAACTGTGGCATACGTTCTGCCTGAGCCCTTAATGTTCTTGTTTTGTGTACCCTCATCATCATAGAATCATAGAATTGCCACTTATTATAATCACTTATTATCTCCTCCTCCTGCTCCTCCTCCTCTTTGATTGTGTGTTCCTGCAGGGCAGGGGGTTGGACTAAATGGCCCTTGGCAGTCTCTTCCGACTCTATGATTCTACAATTCTATGATTCCTTCTCCTCTTCTTTCCAACCCCAGGACAAAAGGCAGCTGACAAAAATGAAAACACATACAGTTAAAAGCACAGCTTTCTTAAAATGCGCAAAAGTTAAAATATAATTAAGATATCAATAGAACTTAAAACAGTTTTAAAACATATCCATGAAAAAGCAATACAGCAATATAACACAAACAAGGACAATACAGCACAGTATTACAAGGACCTTAACCATGAAGTCTTGGTTCTCAAAGTCATGTTGAAATGAGAAGCATTCACCTGACACTGGAAGGACACCATGGAGGGGGCCAACCTAGCCTCCCAAAACATTGGGCATACGGTATATTATGTCTTCTTGATTTTCCTCTCCTCTTTGTTTTTAACCGTTCCCTCATTGTAGAGAACATTTCCTTTTTAAAAAAGTAGATGTGAAGATGCTGAAATTCCTTGGGCACTTTTCCATGTACAGTACATGAAATTAAATGTGATGGGCTGCAACCACTGTTTCTAATCAGTTCAATAACACTCACACATCACCTTCATCTCTCATGTGTGGAACAGCCCTTGTCTGTAGTGTATCAGAGGGAACATGGGTCCCTGGCAATTGCAGGTAGGCAAGTACACCTGGTCTTAACAAACAGGATGAAAGGAAAGCAGAAGTGGAACTCATAAGTTATGAGCCTCATGGGTCATCATATTGTTTTCTTACATCATTGATAGGGGTGTACAATTCTGAGGTCCGGCTCAGTGCTCTGCTGTATGTCATCTGTCACAGGAATACAGGAAACTGCCTTATGCTGAGGGGTTGTCTATATGGCAGAAATACTCTTCATAGAATTCGAGGAGAATATGGTTTGTCATAATGAGATTCTGCATCAATATGCTGTATTCAGAAGGAGGAGGGGCAAAAATGCCAAAAACTTCAGAGGAAAAGCTTTTGTAGCTTTCCCCATATTTGTTCAAAAGCTCTGTGGGCAATGCACATTCCTACTTGTTGGTACAATCAATTTGTTTTGTTGCACATTCCTGATAAGAGCAGAAGTGGAAAGCTGATTGCTTGGACATGCACAGGGGTGGAGCTTGCTAACAAGGCAAGTGCCCGAAACCACCATGTTGGATTTTTACTATAGCAATCATGAGCTGAGGTGACAAAACAGCCTTTTTTCTCTGTTTATTTAAGCAGAATACCATACTTCTGCACCTTGGATATGCTTCCGCACTTTGGATATGCTTTTTGAAAAATACTGTTCGATGGTGGCAACTGGTGACAAGAAAAACATAATTTACTTCTGCCCAGAATCTTGATTCTCAGGCATGCCTGTTTGAACAACTAATGCAGATAGCTTCGCATGCCTGTGATCTTGCCAAAAAATTGTTAAGACAAATGAAAGCTGCTTGAATTGGCATTAGTGCACATCAATCCACATTTTATTGCCTTGTATAGGCAAAGTCTGAGTCGAACCATTGGTCCATCTAGCTCAGTATTGTCAACACTGACCTGCAGTGTCTCTCCGGTGTTTCCAGAAGAGGTCTATCTTAGGCCTACATGGAGATCCTTGGCATTATCTAGTGGTCTCCCATCCAAGTACTAACCAGGCCTGCTTAGCTTCAATAATCAGATTAAATTGGGGTATGCCGAGGATGGCATGGTGGACAAGCTAAATGTCTGAAGCAGCCCGCTGCGGTGGCTTCCAGTTATCCTTTGAGCAGTTCCCAAAGTTGACGAATGCCAAAGAATCTACCTCAGACTTCACAAGTCTCTCCTTGTCCAGATCCAGACAATATATCTGAATTCTCAAAACACAAACGCCTTGTGGTTTCTGGACTTCTCACAAGTTGAAGCATTTGTTAGGGAAAGAATGTTTCCTCTGAGAGGCTACTGAAATCTTGGTTGTGGCCCTTACAATTGTTGCCCTGGCTGCATTTGTTACACAGCAAGACAATTATGTCTCTATCCTCAGCCTGGATTATATATGTTGGAAAAAACTCCATTCTCTCTTGACTATGATTTTTCAGCACTGGACAGTGAACTGGTCTTATCTCTGACAGGTCAAACAGGGATTGCCAAGCTTTCTTATTATATTGTGAATCTCAGTACAGGGCAAAGAAGATGACTCCTTCACAGCCAAAAATTGCAAAACAATCCTACTGGCTAAGAAGCTGAACAATTAATGCACATTGAAAGCAGCTCATCGATCCCAGTCTCAATTAGGCATTAATAAGTATTTGGATGATTCTTTTTTTATTTTTTTATTTTATTTATTTATTTATTTATACCCCGCTCTTCAGCCAGAAGGCTATCAGAGCGGCTTACAAATTATTTTAAGCAACAGCAATTTACACATCTACACTGCATTAAGCAGTTTCCAATGTTTGTTTGCTAATTGCCCCCACAAGCTGGGTACTCATTTTACCGACCTACGAAAGGATGGAAGGCTGAGTGAACCTTGGAGCCCGCTGGAATTGAACTTGCGACGTGGTGACTTGCAGTACTGCCATTTAACCACTGCGCCACCAGGGCTCCGCTATCCATTTGCTGTGAAGGACTTTATAGCTATGGCCAAATGTACTTGCACTAATTCTAGGATTACTTTTAAATATAGGTCTCTCCCCCCCCCCACTTTACGTGGGACCGGTACCCACAATTTCACTTACCTGTGGTTGGGGGGAAAGGTCTGTCTAGGCATCTGGAGGACTACATAGTTGTACTGGAGGCAGTCTCTCTAGGCTTTGGGAGGTCCTCCAACTCAACTCTATGGTCAGCTTCCACCAGCGGTTGACCATAGAGTCATGCTAGATGCCTAGAGAGGTGTCCTCTCTAGGCATTTTCTAGATTCTCCAGTACGATGCTATGGTATCCTATGGTGGTTTGCTATTATACATGGTTTCATGTATCTGTGGAAAGTTCAGGAATGTAGCCCTCATGGATATGGGGTGGGGGCAACCTGTATTCTCCTAAATAAGTGGAAATTCAGGAGGAGGAGGATATCACAAGACAAGGCATTAATTCCTGCTTTCAAGACTCAAGTGCCAAGTTAACCTAGGAAGTTGTACTATACTAGATAGGCTCTTCCTCAGTTTAGCCCAGTACTGTCTACTCAAGGAGTGAAGAACCTGTGGCCTTCCAGCTGCTTCCAGCTACAACTCCATTGTTCACTGACCATTGGCGATGCTGGCTGGGACTGATGAGAGTTGCAGTCTGATAATGCCCAAAGGGTCTTCACCACCTTCTCTGACAGGCAGTAGCTCTCAAGGGTCTTGACAGAGGTCTCTTACAACATCATCTAACTATTTTCAATATGAGTGCCAGGGACTGAAGCTAGGTGTGCAAAAATGTCCTCTCTGCCCAAAGAGAGCTGATGGGCTTGATGAGTTGGCTTGATGGATTTTGCGTGATGGATCACCCCTTGTGCAGACCTGATGATGGTGATCCACCTTGTCCTGAAGATATGTTCCAGATATATTTCACTACCCTACTGCTCTGATGTAGACAAGCTGAGTTCTTTCACCTTTGCTTGTGCATATGAGGGATGGGGGAATGAAGCCAGTGTAGAACTGTGGTTCTAGTCCCTACTAAGTCATCAAACCAATTGGGTGACTTTGGTCTAGTCCAGTGGTTCTCAACCTGTGGGTCCCCAGATGTTGTTGGACTACAGTTTCCAGGAGCCCTCTGGAGGTCTCACCTTGATAGCCAAGTGGTCCTCTCAGTCATTAGTGAGGCTGTAGGATTGAACTCACAGCCTCACTAATGACTGGGAGGACCACCTGGCTGTCAAGGTGAGACCTCAGAGGGCTCCTGGAAACTGTAGTCCAACAACATCTGGGGACCCACAGGTTGAGAACCACTGGTCTAGTCACTCTTTCCTTCTCAGTCTGGTCTACCTACCTCACAGGGTGGTTCTGAGAATAAAAAAAGGAAGGAGGAGAGCTTGGTATACTGGCTTCAGCTCACGGGGGCGGGGGGGAATATAAAGGAGACTAATAAATAACAAATACAATACACACTGAAACTTTTTTAAAAAAAAATAACACTGTGCTTCCAGTCCATCTGTAGTTAAGGGAAATGCCAAAAGGAATTCACCTTGTGCCTAATCAAAGAGGACACTTTGATGCTCTGAGGTAAGGTGAGGATAGTTTCGTTCCACTTCAACAGAAGGGAAAGATACCGAGGGAAAACGGCATATCCCAATGGACCACACTGGCAGTTTATGCATTTCCCTGCTTTGATCTCATGGGCAATATACCACACATCCAAGAAAAGGATCTGCCATCCCTCTGGAGATTCTGCTTGTACAGACGCTGTAGCATTTCTGTCTTTTAAGCGGCAATAATTCAAAACATCCTGCCTCCCAGAAGGATTCAGCACCGTTCCAAGCTTCCCTCCTTCTGCTGTCAGCTTCTATTTCTCCATCAGTGCACAAGAAAAAGAGATCAGGTACTGCTGCTCCAACCATCTTGGTGCTGCCACCTGGGCACAAGACTTCTGCCTAAGGTTTGATTTCAAAATATCTTCTCCAGGAACTGGCTGTCCTCAATTTTGCAGTTTACTTTTTCTTTAGAAGGAGCAAAAAACCCAAAGGGACCTGAAATTGGCATTTGGGAAAAGTAAATATATATATATACCACAGTAATGTTGTTTGTAGGCATCCAGGATGGGAACTTGATCCTCATATAAAACATACAACACACACACACACACACACACACAAACACACACTTTGGCCTCGGTCCTGTTGTTAGTCCTGACAAAACTGTGGTTGTGTGTCTTCAAAGTCATTTCTGACTTATGGCAACCCTAAGGTGAACATATCATGGAGTTTTCTTGGCAGAATTTATTCAGAGAAGGCTTCCCCTTGCCTACCTCTGAGGCTAAGAGAGTGTGACTTGACCAAGTTCACCTAGGGTGTTTCCATGTTTCCCAGTGTTCTAGTCTAGGCTTTTGCTGCTGTCCTCTTGCTGCCACTGTGCCTCAATAGAAAGAGGAAGAGAAGAAGGAAGAAGAAGGAGCTGGGTGAAGATGGATGCTCACATATGTGAGACTTCTGTTGAAGCAAGTCAGCAATAGGTTTCTAGTCCAAATGTCCCCCATCCACTGCTTTGGTCAAGATTTTGAAAAATATGACTCTTTTAGATATTGGCCAGTATTTTATATTGGCCAGTATTCTGTGTCAGCTACAGGTAGACCCCCATATCCGCAAATTCACTTACCCAAATCCAAAAAAATATGGTCTCTCTAGGCATCTTCTAGGTCCTCCAGAAGGACTCTATGGTATGCTTCCCCTGGAAATTGACCATAGAGTCACACTGGAGGACCTAGAAGATGCGTTCCCTGGAAGCTGACCATAGAGTCATGCTAAAGGAATTAGAATCATAGAATTGTAGAGTTGGAAGAGACCATGAGGGCCATCCCGTCCAACCCCCTGCCATGCAGGAAATCTTGATCAAAGCATCCCCAACAGATGGCAATCCAGCCTCTGTTTAAAGACCTCCAAGGAAGGAGACCCCACCATGCTCCGAGGGAGTGCATTCCACTGCTGAACAGCTCTTACTGTCAAAAAGTTCCTCCTAATGTTGAGGTGGAATCTCTGTTCCTGGAGCTTGCACCCATTGCTCCATATTCCAGTCTCTGGAGCAGCAGAAAACAAGCCTGCTCCATCCTCAGCGTGACACCCCTTCAAATACTTAAACAGGGCTATCATATCGCTTCTTAACCGTCTTTTTTCCAGGCTAAACATACCCAGCTTCCTAAGTCTCTCCTAATAAGGCATCATTTCCAGACCTTTCACCATTTTAGTTGCCCTTCTCTGGACACGCTCCAATTTGTCAATATCCTTTTTGAATTGTGGTGCCCAGAACTGGACACAGTATTCTAGGTGAGGCCTGACCAAGGCAGAATAGAGCGGCACTATTACTTCCCTTGATCTAGATACTATACTTCTATTGATACAGCCCAAAATCGCATTGGCCTTTTTAGCTGCCGCATCACACTGTTGGCTCATGTTCAATTTGTGGCCTACTAGGACTCCTAGATCCCTTTTGCACGTAGTCTCATTCAGCCAGGTCTCTCCCATCCTATATTATTATATTATTATTATAATTAGAAGATTCCTAGAGTGGTATTCTCTCTAGGCATCTTCTAGGTCCTCCAGTATGACACTATGGTATGCTTAGCCTTAAGTCATTCGTTTTAATAGGGTTCACTATTATCTGTTGTTTCTGGTATCCACAGTAAATCTGGGAGTGTATCCCCCCTGGATACTGGGGTCTATCTGTACTTAGTTAATACTTAACCAAGTAACCTCTCCTGGCCTGATTCCCACCCCCCAAAAAGATGATGGAAATGTCATTCACCCATGCTTTGATTTCCAGCAGAATGGACCTCCTTTTCCCCTTGTAGCAAATTTCTGGTAAAGTAGTTTGGGAGGAGGAGAGTTAAGATTATAGCAATAGTCTCACAGTTGCAACTAAGTACTGATCATGAATACAGATCAGTTACCTAGGTTTACTCATCTGTTGGAGAGGTTGGGCTAGGAGAGGTTACTTAGTTAAGTATACTTAACTAATTTTCTGATACATAATACTGGCCATCATTTATTGTTATTATCTAGATTCTAGTACTTCTGCCACTTCTGCTGCATTTCTTCAAGGTAAACCTGGCCCTGAAGGGTAGAATTAGGGTCTTATTACCTTTTTAGAAACCAATAGGGACAAAATTTCATTTGGACCCTGATTTGGTGCTTTGGGAAATTACCCAATTTTTGCTGTGATAGATTGGGAAACAGAGTGCTTCAGCTCAGGTCCCAACCCCAAGTCATGATTCAGAAATCTGAAGCTTTATGCTTCCTACTGAGTATCATGGGAAGCATAAAAATGGCTATAAGTTTTGTTCTGCGTGTCAGATGAATGCTGGCAGACTTAGTAGCCCCTTCAGAGAGGGTTACCATTTCAGATAAATAGGCTTGGCAGGGAGTGCTCCCAGAGGGTGAGGCGCGGGGACAGTTGCTCTACCAGAATAGAGCTTAACTGAGATGTTCCTCAGGGTGCCATTCTGTCCCCGATGCTATTTAACATCTATATGAAGCCGCTGGGAGAGATCATTCAGAGGCATGGAGTGCGGTGTCATCAGTATGCTGATGACACCCAGATATACTTCTCCATGTCTCAGTCATCAGCTTTGACTTCAGATGGCGTCCCTCCTCTCAATGATTGTCTTAAAGCAGTAATGGACTGGATGAGGAAAAACAAATTGAGACTGAATCCAGACAAAATGGAGGTACTAACAGTTACAGGCCCAAAACCAGGTCTGGGAATACAACTTCCAATCCTGGATGGAACTACACTCTCCTCCAAGGATTGTGTTCGCAGTCTGGAGGTTCTCCTGGACCCGTCGCTCCAGATGACTAATCAGGTTAATGTGACAGTCAGGAGTGCCTGTTATCAACTTCAGCTGATACGCCAGCTGCGCCCTTTCCTGGAAACTAGGGACCTCGAAACTGTGGTACATGCACTGGTAACCTCCCGTCTGGATTTCTGTAATGCACTCTACATGGAGCTACCCTTGTGCTTGACTCGGAAACTTCAACTAGTCCAGAACATGGCAGCAGGTTGATTTTTGGCGTTTCCAGAAGAGAGCATATAACACCTGTGCTAAAAGCTCTCCACTGGCTGCCTATTAGTTTCCAGGCACAGTACAAGGTGTTGGTTATGACCTTTAAAACCCTACATGACTTGGGTCCAACTTATCTCCGGGACCGCCTCTTTCCGTACGACCCTCCCCATGCACTTTGGTCCTCGGGGAGGAATCTGTTACAGCCTATGAAAACAAGGCTGTCGGTGACCTCCCAGAGGGCCTTCTCTGCTGCTGCTCCCAGATTATGGAATGGCCTGCTGGACGAGATCCATCTTATTACCACCTTAGACAGCTTTTAAAAAGCTGTCAAGACAGATCTTTACCGGCAGGCCTTTCCTGAATAATTATCCCAGCCCAAGACATGGCTGTCCTTTCTGGGCTGTGATTGTATGTTTTAATTTTTTCTTCTAATTTATATATTTTTAATTATTGTATGTTTTTAATCCTTCATAATTTATTATTATTGTAAGGGGTGGGTGGGCTAGGGTATTGTGATTATGGAGTTTTTATATTGTAAGCCATCCCGATTGCGTTGCAGAGGGGCGGGATAGCAATAAATTATTATTGTTGTTGTTGTTGTTTTTTAAAGGGGGAATTGTCAATATTTAAAAAGGAAATTCTTGCAGAATTAGAAAACAAATTGCTGGGATAATTTGGATTATGTCTTCCATATTGCAAATAAATCAGTACAGAAAGTTTTTCAAAACAGCCGTTCTATGGGGAGAATATCCAAAAACTGTAGGGACTTATTTTTATGATCCTTGTGGACCATTGCTATGGAAAAGACACAGAGGGACCCCTAAGTAAAAGCCTGCAAAGTTGCAGATGGCTAGATACACGAGTTCTTATAGAAGGTGGAGTGACGGTGAGTGGTTCACTTCCCTTATTGTCTTTTTGGCTTGTATGGAAATGGCACAAATCTCACAGGTGTCCTATGAATAGTAGTGGCAGGGTTTCAGAAAGACGGATGCAGTTAGGATGCTGGAAAACAATTTTAACACACTTTTGGGACAAAAAGAAATAGCTATGGGGTTTTAGGATGGAGGAGACAATTTTCAAAGCCATAATTCTTCCAAAAAGCACACTGGTTGAAGAACCTCTCATAAAATATGACCTACAGTTAAAAGTTAAGGTCTAACTGGTTACTCAGCCTGACTTTTCATTCACAGTTACATAACCTCACTTCTTCCACGCCTCCTCGCTTTCCACATGTATGTTTTCCATGGGATATATACTGTTTTGGTTAAAAGACTAATTATGTTCCAACGTCTGAAACCTGAAGACAGCTTCATGTAGGAAACAGCTTCAGTTTAGAGAAGACCAAAGGGGCCTGTTGCTTGGTTTTTGGACTTCAGTTGAATTTGATGGACAATTTATAGGCAATACTGAGATAGAGTAAGGGTCTGAACAACTATGCAGTGTCAGCAATATTCACTGATCCACTAGCATTGTGCCCTGTTCAGGAGCAAATGGCATTGTAATCTATGGCATCCTGGTTCGTCAGCCAAAATGCTTATGCCTGTTCAGCATTCTGCACCCAGCACTGTAGTCCTTGTTTGTTTGTTGTAGAAGTCTTGTAGGATAGAACTCATCATGAAACAATATATCTAATGACAGAGGCAGCTACTCTGATGATGAACTACAAATGTGTTGTGACGGAGCTGCCTTGGTGCTAAACCCATTGTGACAAAGATCTGACTCACTTGTTTGGATAGCAGATGATCTTCCACTGTAAGCTCAATGGCTCTCAATCTTGGAAAACTATATTTAAGACTCCTGATAGTGCACTGTCTCCTTGAGACCATACCAACATGTACATATGAGGAAACGAATGTTATTGGCATTGACATATTTTTCTGACCTTTGACTTGCCAGGTGATTTTATTTTGGTAGGTTCTGGAGGATTTGTGTGTGTGTGTGTGTGTGTGTGTTTTGGGTGGGGTCAGGTTTCTCTTTCCTAAAAGGGATATGACCTGGAACATTCTTCATCATAACACAAATGAAGACAGAATTGAGTCCAATCCATACAAGATCCAATTAGCATAGGGGTTATATACTTAACAGGAATGGTGATAGATAGAAATTCACAGCAACTGTTAATCAACTCCCCAAAGGGGACAATTACTTTCAGTAGTGAGACTGAAGTTCCAGGAAATTCTCGAGACCTTCAGTGACCTGTGGTCTGGGTGGCAGGGGCTCTTACCATGCCATTTCAGGGTGAGATGCCTCCCTTCTCAAGTCATAGTCCACTTCTGGTTGACACATGCAGCATCACATTTGATAACCAGCAACAGTTTGAAAATGGGGGGAGAATTCTTCCAACTTCAATGAATTACAGATTTGTAGAGTTGGGGTGGGGCATAAAACACCATCTAACTAAACTAACTGCCAAGGCATTGATTTAAATGGATCTTTTAAACTTCCTGTTTAGGTGAACACAATGTACATTTGATCCACCAAAGCTTGTACCACAATAGCACCATAATTAGGATAGGTGAGGGTCATTCAAGAGTATTTCCATTTAGTTCAATGAAACTGAGGCCAGAATCCTGCTGGTTTCTTGCAAATGTGTAAGTTCCCATACAGAAGTGGTGGGACTTTTTTTGTCTAAGGTAGAACATTTTGTAATCAGTTTAAGTTGTAGAAATAGAGTTGTGCATGCAGTGTAGTTTGCACATCCTTGTGCATTGAATGTGGATGCGCATGACTGTTGCACCTTGTACATGGAGCTTAGTTGCACATTTGGTTGTGCACCATCCAACATTTAGTTGTGCATTTTGTCATGTACTATTGCAAATTACTGCCCAGGTGGTGTTGTATAACTACTGTGTGGCATAGTGGTTTGAGTGCTGGGCTATGACTCTGGAGACCAGGTTTCAAATCCCTCTCAGCCATGAAAACCCACTGAGTGACCTTGGGCAAGTCACACACTCTCAGCCTCAGAAATCCTTGTGATAGGTTTGCTTTATGGTTGCCATAAGTCGGAAATGACTTGAAGGCACACAGCAACAACAGAAGCAGCAGAAGCAACAAAAGCTCCTTAAGTCTAAAGTTACACTCCCTCTTCTCAGTGTAGGATTTCAGCCTTTGTCTCAGAAATGTATGTACAGAATTGAACAGTAAATGTGTTAGTCTTTAATGTGCTGAAGGGTTCTGAGTTGTCTTTGCTTCTCACTCATTTATTCTCCTGGAATTCTTCCCTAAATTATTATTCAAATATTCTGATTTGGAAATTCTTTTTCTGTGCCTTGATTCATCACCATCTTCTACAGATCTCCAGGTTCCCTCCTCCAGTTTCACATCATTTTTGATGCTTCCCAATGCCTTGGTCTCCCTCCAAGTAGAAGGTGACAAAGTCTCTTTTTGTCTTTCTCTTCTTCCTTTTGAACATACTTGCTAAACATCAGACCATGTCATGCCAGCAGGCTGTCTTCTCTCTTCTTCATAATCACTATGTGTGGAGAGACTAGGGTGAAATAAATCTGCAAAGGATTTGGAAGTCAAAGAAGGGCTGTGTAGATCAGTTGGGCTGGGTTAGTTCTGAAACATCAAAAGTAAGAAGGTTTACTAGTTGAGTAAGATATGGATGTCAGTTTTCCACTAATAGTGACAATGGCTTTCTTGAAGGGAACACATGCTGTTAGGCATGCCAGCCTTTGTTTTGGAGCATAGGAAATTGCTTTATGAGTATATTTCCATTTAGACCAGTTCTACTGATTCTCTAGAGCCAGTGTGGTATAGTGGTTTGAGCATCAAACAATGACTTTGGAGACCAGGGGTTTGAATCCCTGCTAAGCCATGGAATCTCACTGGGTGACCTTGGGCAAGGCACACTCTTTTAGCCTCATAGGAAGGCAAGGGTAAATCCCCGCTGAACAAATCTTTCTAAGAAAACCCTGTAATAGGTTTGCCTTAGAGTCACTATAAGTCAAAAATGACTTGAAGGCATGCAACAACAACAAATAGATTCCCCCTCGGCAGCAGCTCTATGGTTGTCTCAGGCTGTAATCTTACTGATCACCTTCTACTTGATTCATCTTAACTGTAGATTCTTGGGATTAAAGCAAACACCTTTTGACAATTGTTAATAAGGATGAATATAATAAGAATCATAGAGCTGGAAGGGGCCTCACAGCCCGTCAAATCAACTCCATGTTCAATGCAAGATCTCCAGCTAGAGCATCCTCAGCAAGTAGCTGTCCAGCCTCTTTTTGAAGACATCCAGAAAAGGAGACCCCACCACCACCTTAGGCATTTGGCTCCATTGCTGAAGCACTCCCACTGTCAAGAAGTTCCTTCTAATGTTCAATTGAAATCTACCCTTCTGTAACTTAAAACCATTAGATCTGGTCCTACCCTCTGGGGCTGCAGAGAACAAGCCATCTGTAAGTGAGCAGTGGTAGTAGGGTAATTCTTTGCATAGTTTCAGCATCTCATTACATTCATTCTTTGTAAAAATTATCATGCTCTAAACAGAACTATGGTCTCTAATTTTGTTGCATGTTACTGTGTTTTCCAAAACTTGCTCACAAATGTCACTAGAATATGCTGTTTTTAGATTGACAGCTACCATGTTTTTTGAGCATGGTAATTGCTTTTCCTTGCTCTGAGACCAGAGGTTCTGGCCATGCAATACCATCGACATTTTAACAGCCCGGGACTAATTGTGGGAACTGCAGCTCAGACTGATTGTGAAAACTTCAGGTGGCAGAATATTTCTTCTCCCACTCAGATACACAGGTCTATTTTCACTAAGTGGGCAATTCAGAGAAATCTCCTGGGGTGTTCGCACCAGAGGGGAACTCCATTAATGTAAATTTGATCTGATGCCAAGGGGCAGTGAAATCTACATTCTCAGTTACTTGGCATCCCTAACAGGTGGGGGCCCTTTGCCCTCCACATGGTTGGGATTATTTGATGTCCATACCATCTAATATTTTACAGACACAAATTGGGACACAAGGGACCAAGCAACATCAGAGTGTGGTCAAGGTGTGTAATGTTATTAATGAGGAAGAACAAAGAAGCTAGGAGAGGTTGCAGCTGTTTCCTTTTGTCTGGGTCTACTGGGAAGGGCAAAACAATGCTCTCTCCTCTCCACAACTCCCTGATGAGTAAATTTAATGCAAACTACATTCACACTTCAAATTCCAATTGCAGCAAATGAAGTAAGCCAAGGACAAAGGTGACAAGTGGGAAGAGGAGAGAAAAACTGGGACATTTTCAAAGCAGATGAAAAAGTGGGACAATGGAGGATTAATAGGAACCCTCCCTGCCAAATGGGCACAGTTGGAAGGTATGGAAGTTGAAAACATCTGAAGTCTGTGCTGAAGTGTAAAACATCTAGAGGTAAAAATGTTTCCTACCCTCACCTTTAGAGAATTTAAAGAAATTGTTTCAACAATCCTTACAACAGCCTAGTCAGTATGGGTATTATTGTCCCCATCATGAGGCTAAGAGACAGGGGCACGGATGGGGAAGCTCCAGCCTGCCAGATGTCCTGGACTGTAACTCGAGCCTCAGCAAACATGGTCAATGTCAGGTTGGGTGCTGTAGTCCAGCAGCACGTGGAAGGCTACTTATGCAGCTTCTCCACTTCTGGCCCAAGCCTAACAAATTAAGTTCTGCCAGATTCCAGATTTGAACTGAGTAGGAATGTCTTAAGTTCATACTGTAGTTCAGTCTGGAAAAAAGGAAGAGGAGCAAAATATGGATGTCCTAAAAATCTTTTTTTTATGTCTCCCATTACTGCTCCTGTGTTACATCTTGCAACGTAATGGAAGAGGGGGGCATTTGATTTGGTTCTGAAAGTATCAGGGGCAGTTTTAGGCAGATGTGGGAAAAGAAAAGCTGGAAGCCCATCTTCCATTGAGATTTAGATCTGGGATGAGAGAGTTTTCAGACTTGTAAAACCCTGTTTAATTCATGGGGTCTCCATAAGTTGACAGGTGACTTAGAGTCATGGAATTACAGAATTATGGAATCATGGAGTTGGAAGAGGCTACACAGCCATCCAGTCCATCCCCCTACTATACAGCAATATACAATCAAGGCACTCCAGACAGATGGCCAGCCAGCCTCCTTAAAAAGAAGACTCTACCACACTCTGAAGCAGTGTATTCCACTCTTGAACAGCTCTTACCATTAGAAAGTTCTTCCTAATATTTAGGTGGAATCTCTTTTCCTGTAGTTTGAATCCTCTGCTCCATGTCCTAGTCTCTGGGGCAGCAGAGAACAAGCTTGCTTCATCTTCAATATGACATCCTTTTAGATATTTATGTCACCTTGTTACTTTCTCTTCTCCAGGTTAAGCATACCCAACTCTCAAAACTGCTCCTCATAGGGCATACTTTCCAGAACTTTTACCATCTTGGTCACCCTCTGGAAGGCACACACACACACACACACACACACACCATTTCTCATTTTGAGGGAGGTTTTATGTCCTCCAAGCTGTTAGCTTGGGTATGGAATCCCTCCCCTTGGAGGCCCAACAACATGGCTGACTGTTCACTAAACACCTTTGGGGCCAAATTGGTTTTAAACATATCTGCACCTGTAGATGGTTTTGATAATTTTAAACTATTTTAAGTGGTTTTAATACCTTTTTAAAAACTTAATAAATTGTTTAATATGTTTTTGTCTTTTAAAATAATTTCTATTGTTTACTTTTTTATTGCTTACACTCTTTTATTGTACACTGCCCTTGAAATAGAGGGTGGGATATAAGTCTTTTAATAAAACCATAGCATCTTACAGTTGGATGGTGCCACAATGGTTCTCTATTCCATCCTCCTGCCATGGAGGAATCCACAACTGCAGCCCTCCTGAAAGTGTCAGTGGGCCAAAAGAGGAAGAGGAAGGCGTCTGGTTCCATGGCTGAGAGTTTTTGGAAAGTGGTCCACAGTGTGCCTGGTCAACCTCTATGTGATGTTAGGGTTAGTTTTCCAAAGACAAAGGGAGCTGAAAAGTCAAAATCTGCAGGATGTAAAAGGCACTGCTTATTATGTCAAGAACGTAATTGAAAATTTAGCTCTGAGTGAAAAAGAGAAATTGCCAAACCATCGTTGGAAAAAGTTTTGGCCGTGGTTTAGTGAGACAACCCCAGCAATAACTTAAAAGGATATTTTAAATAAATAAATATTTTATTATTATTATTGTATTTTTGTATAATTTTGTATAATTTTTTTAATTAATCTTTTATTATTTTTTTTCTTTTCCAAATAAGTATAATTGTATTGTGTAAATATAATGTGATTATAGTGCGTTTATATTAAGAGGAAAAATGTATTAGTGTTAGGATAGATAATTTTATTTTTGTATTACTAAGAAAAGAGGAAAACAATTACTGTAATATTATTTTTGTGTTATTGTTATGGCCTTTTGCGGTCGGGTGTATTTTTCAGTAGAATGGTCTTATTCCAATAAAAAATTCCTAACCCCTTAAAAAAAATTCCATATAAAGTGCTCCAAAAAAGGAAAGTCCACCACTCTCTGAGGCAGTCCATTCTACTGTTAAACAATTGTAGCAGTAAAGAAGTTCTCCATAATGCTTTAGTGGAATCTGAATCCATTGGTTTGTGTTATGGTCTCTGGATCAGTAGAAAAGAAGCTTACTCTGTTAGCATGACCTACTACCCCTCCCTATAATATCTCATAATTATCAATATTGGACACTTGGAAGGGTGACTGGGTGATGATCCAAAGTGAGGTCAGATGGAGGTCACAAGGACTTGGCAAGGTGTCTTGGAAATTATTTTAGTAAGCACACCCAAGCTAGGATTGAGCGGAAGCCATTAGTAAACAAAATTGTTAAGCAGATATGTACTAATTCTTTCATGGGCCTCTTGGTGGTGAGTCACACATCCTAAACAATCAAGTGACCTACACAACTCAAATTCCCAGGAAATATCCCTCAGAACCCCCTCCTGTCCTACAATATGAGGTTGTCATAAGCCCATCAATACCTATCTCCCAGCCATCTAAGACAATTGGTGGAGTTTCATTCTCCTTTGTTCGTCCCATGGGAGAATCATTTAGCCACTGTTGTAGCCAAAATGTGCCTTCAAGGCATGAAATGGATTATAAATATCCCAGCCTAAACAATAGAAAAGTGTGCCACTGTGGATGAGATCTGAACACTCTCTGCCAGCGTGCCCCTGGATCAGAACTTCCAGGGCCACCCGCAGGCTTGGTCTGAGTACTTTGCTACTCTTAAAGACTGGTAACTATCACCTTATTTCCTGAATCTATTCCTTTATCCAACCTTTCTGCGTTAAACTCTTTGATAGCCTTGTGTGATCTTGTGAGCGTGTGTTGCATGAGTGAATGCTTTTTGTGTTATTTCCAATAAAACCATTTTATTTCACTTTAACCAGGAGTTCTCTGCAGTTAGTAATGGGATACATAGGTGAAGCGTTTGAGTAGTCGTAAGTGGTGATGATAGGTGACCCATGTTTCAGATCCATAAAGGAGAATAGACAGTACAATGGCTATATACGCACTGATTTTTGTGCTTCACCTCAGGTTTTTATTACTCCAGACTCTTTTGTAAAGTCTTCCAAATGTGCTATATGCCTTTGCTAATCTATGATTGATCTCTTTGTCAATCTTGGCATCTGAGGAGATGATGCTTCCCAGGTAGGTGAACTGCTGAAGAGACTTAAGCACAGATTTGCCAACGGCAATGTGGGGGTGATGGTGTTCATTCTGTGGTGCAGGCTGGTAAAGAACTTCCATTTTCAGACTTGTTTATCTCAGATTGGCCTTTTTAGTCATCAGCGCGCTTGCAGAAAGCACGGGATGAGTCCTTCCTGAATCTTCATTTGCAAAGAAAAGCCAGAGAGAGAGAGAGAGATAGGTGAAAAGGTCCCAAAGTTACCAGCCTCTCTCAGCATTCCATTTGAGCTAATAATAATAATTCCCCCAAATATTGATATAGTTTGGCATCATGAGTGGGGCTCTAAAACAACTCCACCTTTTCAGGGAACAGCTCCATCTTCTACATGACATCCCTTCAGACAGTTAAAGATGGCAATCATGTCATCTCTCAGTCTTTCATCAACCAATCAGTTTGGAGGAGTTAGCCACTCCATTCCATTTATAAATTTATCTATCCTCCCTCTTCTGCCGTGGTCTCTGATAGTGAAGTCCAGTTATGTCATACTGAAAGGCAAGGAGCCTTTTTTACAGACTTGTATTGCCTATTTGCATTTCCCATTGTTATGTACCAAAGGGTAGGAAGAGAAGAATGAGACTTGGGGCTCTGTTACATGGCAGTTTTTATTGCAGTAGTTTGCGCTTTATCACAGTTTTGCACCAATGCTGCATGGTTCACATGATTTACTGCTAAATCGGTTGATCTATTTAGTTTTCCGCTTTGTAATTCACACAGACAGAGGTGGGGGACATGGCCTCCCAAGCACATCTGGGGAAAGATGCCGAGAAGCTGTGAGAGAGGGTGGGAGAGAGAGCGAGAGATAAATTGCTGGCACCTTTCCCTCTGATTACCAGAGGAATGCCTGCTAATTTTTATTCCCTTTAGGAGGGAGTGTCAGCCAAGGAGCCATCCCCCGTCAAGCCCTGCCTTTCCCTCACCCACTCTCCTCCCCTCTCTCTTCTCACACACAGAAACAGGATCTCAGCAGGGTGAGGGAACAAACACACACACACACACACACACACACAGATGGGAAAAGGCTAACTGGGGATTCCTCAACCCCAGCAGACAGCTGGGCAATTGGGATGGGAATAGCACTGGCTGGATCTTTTCTGTGGATGGAAACAACAGTGGATGGATCTTTTCATTTGAGGCTCCTCCATCTCTTGCAAGTCCACCTCCTCCTTGGACAGCCCAATGAATCAAAGCTCAGCTTTGCTGTTATTGTATCGGGAAAATTGCTGGTAGTTCACACAATCGAAAGTGCGCTAAGTTGCACTACTTTTCAAAAAAGTTGAGAAAAGTAGCGAAATCCCCTATCGTGCTACTTTTGAGTTTTTGAGCTCCTCCCCCCCTTTCTGAATGAAGTGATACTGTGGCATGATGTATGGGAAGAATTAGGAATCTTAGTGATTTATTTAAGGGAATATTTTGCCATGTAAACAGGGCCTTGGTTTTGTGCTTTCTGCAACCCAGCTTCCATGTGCCTCAAATGTAAACAGAGCAGATGGGAGGGAGAAAGGAAGGGTTGAGCAGTTCCAGAGCATTGCAGAACAAAGAAGGCTTGTCTCATCATGGCAGATCCAATCCAATCATTGTGGCATTTAGTGGCTCTTGCATTTGCTTTGTGTTGTTTTTCCTCTAGGATTAACTTGTAATATTTATGACCAACTTCCTTCCTAACACAAAGGGTGCTTTTCCTGAAATGCATGCCATATAGCAATGTTACACTTTTTTTTTTTTTTTTATCCTTGGAGAGCACTCTCATGCAAAATGAGAAAGTTCAAAGAGGCTGGTGAAAAAATGTCATACATCCATGCACATACAAAACCCTGAGGTTTCTTCAAATGGTCAGATTTGCTTTCCATCACAGCCGCCTCCACCAAAGCAAGGCAAACAAAAGTTCTGTCTCCAAATCATTTGATAAATCTTTTACATGGAAAGACTTTTCAAGGTGAGCTCCTTTCAGGCTAGGTTGGGATAAAGTCTCCCCTCCACCCTTTTGACATGGCAGATTTTGAAAGACAAACACAGCTGAGCCAAAAAAATATGCAGTTTTGTTTTGAACATTTTTTGGCAGCGTCAAAAGAACCCCTTCATGCTTTTAGCCAGTTTTTCAGATCTCCTTGAAAGAAAGTTTTATGCTCAGCCCAAACCAATGCGTACTTAGTCAGAGGTAAGTCTAGCACTGAGCTGAAATATCTCTCCCACAGATTTGGCCACTATGTTTACAAGCTTCATAATGGAAAGGGACAGTCCAGATTAACAAATGGGCAACTGAATACACAACCAAAAGTGCATGTGCATTCATGTGTAATGTGCATCTATGCACAATAGGTAGTGCACATCCATACCTAGTGTGAATCCATGCACAATGAAGATGCATGCACAGGTCCACTTTTGCAACCACTTTTGCAGACATTCTACATTGCACAAAAGTGCCCAACCAGATCCACAGGGGAACTTAGGCATGCATAAGATACCAACAGGATTCCAACCAGTACCCAGCTGCCTTCATCCCTCTCAAAATGCCATATCCGTCTTCACCTTAAATGTCAAGTGCATATTTGCTGAGTCCCCCCTCTCCACTCCACCTTCACCGGTTTGCAAACTGCCATTCATTTTGACTTTTACTGTTTACCACTTTTATCTCTTCTTCACAAAGGCCACCAGTCCCTTCCTTACTGCTAAGGCATCTCAAAACATGGCATTTCCTTTGCGTGATCCTTGTGCCCTGCTCTGGTTTGTCAATGACCAGGGCTTATCATGGACATGTTGTCTGTTTGGTTAGTCACTGTGGCTTTTATAACACATCTCTGCTTAGGATCTGACAGAGAGTGGAGGGGATGCTACAGACTTAAAACAGTAGTTTGCCCTGCAGATTCCAAAATCTTTTGATGTGTTAGAACATTAGCTGCTTGGCAGCTGACTTCAGACATTTCACACACCTTATTATTTCCAGTGCATACAGTCTATTGCTTCTTCTCCCCCACCTCCCAACTCCTCCTTCTCCGAAGTGCTGAGATGAATCAAACAGAGGAACTTCTCTCTTTTGCTTGATTCTCCATTTGCTGTTATCTAAGTGCCCTCTAATGGCATTCATAAAACAATGCCCTCGTCTTTGCAAAGAAGAATACGGGAATTTTGTACAGGCAGGGGTGCAACATTGCCAAGTGAGATTGTTGCTGGCTGGAGGTTCTCCAGGCAGAGATTTCTCTTTTCTCTCACCTTTTGTGACTCTGGAATAAATTATGTCTCTGGCAGAGCTGTGCACATGGAGAACAATGGAATAATGAAATCCTAAGGATTTTCCTATTTCATAAGAAAACCACCACTTGGCCTTTATGTTCTAATCTACTTTCATTCCTCACTTCATTACCAAAAAGAAAGGAAGGAAGGAAAAAGAAAAGAGGGGAAGAGAATGAAAATATATGTGAAACAGCCTTTTCTCCATCTGAGTACACAATACAGTATAAGCTTAGCTGTTAATAATTCTGGATGTCAGTCTAAGCAAAAAAATAGTCTTTGATTCCTCCTTTCCGCTATCTCTAGTTTATCCCTGTATGAGTTTTGCCCAAGGGACTAGTATGGTGTGAGGCCAGGATTTTGACATTTTACTCGCCCCACCCCAAGAATGCAGTGTCTGTCTATTTCAGTTACAGAATGCACCTTCCCCATACACACACACACACACACAAGGAGAGATGCCTTATGCCTTTGTGTCCCTCTCTCTGTGCTTTTGATCAAGAGTCAGAATGTCCTTCCTTGGAGGTTTTTAAGAAGAGGCTGGGTGGCCATCTGTCAGGGATGCTTTGATTGTGTATTCCTGCATGGCAGGGGGTTGGACTGGATGACCCTCATGGTCTTTTCCAACTGTACAATTCTATGATTCTATGATTGTATGATCTCTGGTCAACCTAATGGTTCTGCACACTGAGTGACTATTAGAAATAACTAAAGAAGCCTCTGTAGTCACTTATGTATGCCAAAAGCATCAAAGATGATGACCTATATTGGCAACACTGTTATAGACATCAGGAAGTATATCTTTGGCTTCAGGGGAAAAAAAACATTAAAAAAAACTCTGGCCTAAATCCAATTGTTGTCATTATTTGCCATCAGTTTGACTTTGACTTATGGTGTGACCCTATATGAAATGACGTCCAAGAACCCCCATCATCAGCTGCCTGGATCAGATCTTGCAAACTCAGGGCCGTGGCTTCCTTGATTGCATCAATCCATCTGTAGTGCAATATCTCCCTGTTCCTCCTGCCTTCCAAGCATTCTCTTCTTTTCCAAAGTACAATGTCCTCAGTTTAGTTGTCCTGGCTTCTTGTGAGACCTAAACCCAATGGTTAGTCCTTAAGCCCAGGGTTAGCTTGCCAGGTTCTCATAGATTCAGAAGATCTCCTCTAGCTGGGACTCAGAATTGGTTTTAAGGTTTGTTTGTTTTTTAATTGAAAGTCCATCTTGGGTATTTCCAATAGTGGCTGTACGTATTAAAAACAAAACTTCTGAGAGTATTTATTTTTGTTACTTTATGCTTCATAATGACTCAAAGGAGGGGTTAAGGAAAATGTACGTAGCCTGCAGGGAACATTCATCCCATTTTTTTACCTCCCCAAACTGTGTGAGACACCCCCCAAAAAACTTCTCAGGGCCCTGCATTTTTTTTTAAAAGTGAATAATTTCCATAACCAGTAAGTTACTACGTTTTTTTTGCAAATAGCTCTACATGATTTTTTATTAACTCATACAACAAAAATGCAACATTCTCTCATCTATAATAAGTGATACATAACATTCATTTTTTAAATGTGAAAGTAAATTAGATAATCTCGACACTACAGAGATTATCAGGTGCCTGCAAAAACAAACAAACCCAGGAGCATGTGAGGATGATGTTACTCTTGCGCGAACTGGTCCTGGTTTCAGACGTCCTCGCCACCCTTGTGTGCTGCTTCTGTGCTGAAGCCATGGTTAAGGCATCAGTTTTCATTGACGGAGAAGTCCTGTCACTAAAAAATGATGCCTTACTCACAGCTGCAGCATAGAAACAGCACATGAGGGCAATGTCATGGTTTGAAACCAGGACCCTTTCACGTGAGAGTAATGTCGTCCTCACGTGCTCCTGGGGTGGGTGGGTTTTGTAGCATCTGATAATTTCCTACTGCGAAGCGCACCCCACCCCCAGGGCCATCTATGCCATTTAACTATTCCTATTTCCAAAATTGAAATGAATCTCTTGGAGGTGTATGTCCCTTTTTTTCTTTTTTCTAAAAAACCATACTCTACAAATGGCTTCCATATTTCATCAAAATCATTACTTTTCATTAATCCTTTTTGACTCTAAGTTTAGATGTTAATTTATCATTAATAGTAATATCCCAAATTTGTTTATACCATTCCTCTATTTTATAAACACCGTGAATCTTCCATTTTCTGTGTATCTTTAATCTTGCTGCTGTTAGTAAATTTGTGATCAAATCCTTGATAACTTGAGTTCAATTATTGAACTGAAATTGATAATAATGCTGTACTTGGGCAAATTTCAAGATCTTGTCCCATTATCTCTTTTACCTCTTTGAATACCATTTGTCCATTTTTTTGTACATATTTACAGCTCCACCACATGTGAATGTAGTTTCCTGGCATCCCCTCCAACATAATACTGAATATTTTTGTCTATGTGACTTAATCATACTGGTCTCATGTACCATCTCCATACCAATTTGTAATAATTTTCTTTTATTCTTACAGACATATTTTTTCAAAATATGCAAGTCCCATATTTTCCCTCAGCTCTGTTTACTTATTGATTAGTTACTACTCTTAGATTGACAGGTTGCCATTTATACCCTCCCAACCCCTAAACCCCAAGGCTTAAAATTGGTTCAAAAACCTGGAAGTGGAAACTAGAAAATCTGATTTTATGAGACACAAGGCAGTGTTGCGGTGCACTATGGTTGCATAAAGTTGGAAGTGATGGCCTTCTCAGTTGTTGCACCCCAACTGTGAATGCATCCCTTTGGAGGACCAATTGACACCAACAGTATCAGAGAAGAGGGACTAATACAGTCCACAGATGTTCTTGGGGACAGACTATGGCAAGAATATGGCAAGGGGGCAAATGTTATTAATGGAGAGGAACACACAAAGCTAGGCTATATTAATTTGCTTTTGCCTGAGCTTATTGGAAAGACAAGATTCCACCCCTTCCTCCTCTCCCTTCCTGCACCTCTGAATTAATAGAGTCCAAACTAATTTTTAAAAATTTGAACACAATTTGCAGCAATTGAATTATGCCAAGGATGAAGGGGGGAAGTGATAGGAGGGAAAGAAACTGGGACATTTTTTAAAAGTAGCTAAAAAAGTGAGAAAACAGAGGATTGATCTGGACTGTCCCTGCCGTATCGGGACAGTTGGAAGGTATGCATACCGTATCTAGATATTTTGTAGCATTAGGTAGGTAAGGAAATGCATGTAAGGAAGGCAAATAATGGACACAGACATTTTTCCTGAATTCATGTTATGTGTCATGTTATCCTTCTTTTAGGACCAAGGCCTTGGGCTGTCATCACTGATGAATTAGTTGTCAATACCAGTTTATAAGGACATGAAAGGGAGATACAACAGCTCTCTCCGGTGGGTGATTCTAGAGACTGGGTGTAGTGGATTGTCATTACACAGCTGGGATAAGCAGTCCTGTAAATGAACCTTTTTTCAAAGCTGAGTTATAGTGTTGACATTTACTGTTTCAGTTCATCTGTCAGCTCCTTCAGTCTCTCCATTGTACAGAAGAGCCAGGCAATAAGTTCAAGCAGATATTTTCTATACTAAATCCACCTCTCCTCCCCTGTCCTCCTGCCCTTCTCCCTGCTGAATTCAGACTGGAAGGATTTTGCTATCCATGAGAAAATACAAAATATAATGAATGAGTAGAGATCGGCTGACAGGAGTCAAAACTGCAGCCTTTGTGCTGTGTTAAAGGTTGCCATTTCAGTTGTTTAAAACCAAGTTGTACATACTGATGTTTGATGGGGAAATTGTCTTTTGTTTCACTTTTTTTTTTTTTACATTTTATGAGCATTGATTTTTTTTTTAAAAAAGAAAATGTTATTAATAGAGGGGCAGAGAGAGCTAGAATGACGCCTCTATAAGTAACAATGGGTTTAAAATTGGCAATGCATGTTACAGAATGAAGAAATAATTAAATAATTTGATATATTTGATAACTAATCTTTGAGCAAGGATTTTTTTTAAAAAAGAAAGGTACATATATATAGATAAACACAAAGAAATCCTACATATACTCAAACAATCTCACCTTTCTTCATTTCCCTTTCCCCCCTGTTCTTTGACTTCCTTCAGTGAGCTCAGGGCAGGATACATGGGGTTATCCCATTTTATGCTCTCAGCAGCTTATGCTGAATGATAGAAATTTTGCCCAAGGCAACATGGTAAGTGACTTTCTCTGTAATAGTCTTACCCTTTTTTTGCTGGCAAAGCTGCACATTGTCTCCCCTTCAAGTGCCAGAGGCCACCCTGGTAACTAGGCTTGGAATGATCTTGGCCAAAACTAACAGAATGAATTTCAACAGGGAGAAATGTAAGGTATTACATTCAGGCAGAAAAGCTGAAATGCAGAGATATAGGATGACTGCCATCTGGCTTGACAACAGTACATGTAACAGGGATCTAGGAGTCTTAGTAGAGCACAAGCTGAACATGAGTCAACAGTGTGATGGAGCAGCTGAAAAATTGCCAATGTGATTTAGGCTGCATCAGTAGGAGCAGAGTGTCTAGACTGAGGAAAGTGATAGTACTGCTCTATTCTGCTTTGGTCAGACCTCACCTGGAATACTGTGTCCAGTTCTGGACATAAAGAAGGATGCTAAAGTGTAAAGATGTAAGAAATTCCCAGTTTTGATTTTGTTTATTTTTCCAAATTCTGCCTATTTTTTGCCCCATCCTTTATGTATCAGGCTGAAGACACTCCCACCCCCACGTCCTGTGTGGAAATGTGTACACATTTTCCATGTGCATTATTCCTGATAATTGCATTCATTTATGCATCTTCGTTATTGTACAATTTTTGGCATGCATTGATTAAAACATCCTTGTGTGCATTTTCCAACTGCATGCAAGTAGTCCCTTTGAATTTTTAAAACGTATGTGTGTATGTTTGCATCTCCAAAATGCACCACAAGCATCATAAATGCCAAGGTGTGCATTTTCTCATGGTAAGAATGTCACACTTTTTTGGATGTAGGCAGCCGGTTGTTCAAAGATACCATCAATCTTCTTTGTGGCAGGGAAAAAAGTTTTTGAATGAGGAAGCATTGACTCCTGCCATGCATTTCCTGTCTTTTTTTGCTGCTGACGATGGACTTGGAATGGGTAAACCACAGGGACATTGCATTTTAAAATACAGCTGATTTTTCACGAGCTGGACCTGGTTTGCATCTTCTTTTCAAAGCAGCTGGAACCAACACCACATGTGGATGCCAAGAAGCAGAATCTGATTTCCACCCTGCAAGGGAAGCCCCACTGCAATACCTTTGGGATATAATAACTGCAAATAACCTGCCTATTCCCAGCTATTTTCACTGCTGTGCACAAGTGCATGAACTCACCTGGCTGGGACAGGAAACTTTGTCTCATGGTGAATCTCAGGAAGTGTGAAATGGGATACTTTCACAAATAACCTTGATTCCCAGTGAAATTCATTTCCTAAGGAAGTACTTTACCTCCCTAACCAAAGTGTGAACTGGCTGAAATTCCTCAGCTGAGTCATCTCAGGCCTTGTCTAGATGAAGCAATATAATGTAGATTGCTGTGCATTAATGCAAATCTGAGGCAGCATTCATTTTTCTCCATGGTTCTTTGGCAAAATCGCTGGTGTGGGAAGCTATCCATGTTTGAAGTTCACACGCAGCCATGCCTGTGAATCAAGCTGGTGTCTGCAAGTGAATTACTTAGGTTATTGTTCTCCACAAGTTGCTACCACTATGCAGTATTTTTTAAACTGTAAATTAAAAGTGTGCAAGTGTGACCTTTTGCATAAAAAAAGCTGTTTGGTCACCTCGATATAGCAAAAAAAAAAAAAAGCACACAATTGATACCATGAAACTTCAAAATGGCACCTCTGGCTGCTTCCCTGCTGGCAAGCCCACCCCCAGCACATGTCCAACCAATCAGATTTCCAGTTCTGTCCTTGCCAAGAATGTGCTGCGATTCAAATTGGTTGTCCTAATGAGCGGTAATGCACATTACTGCAGATCTTTAAAAAAAAAACTTTGTTATTTGGAGTTTGGGGCTCCCCTCCTTGAATAATGTGAATTGCCATGGGATCTTGTTGGGACAAAAGGTATTCTCCTGAAATTCTATGAAGAGTATTTTCACTGTCTAGACAACCCTCCCCAAAAGAATTTTCAAAGTTTAAATTTTGCACTAGATGACAGCTCAGGAATATGTTGATTTCCACATACAGACCCACACACTAAGATCCAAATGCTTTGTGTTTCCCTTAGCACTCATGGGAACCTTCAATTTCACCTCAAAATTTCACTTTAGTTGAAATTTGCTGGCTGAAAGGTCTAGGACATTCCCAGTTTCTCAGTCATTCCTTTCCATCAGTCATCTCTATCTTGTCTGCATGGTTTTTAGATGAACCCAGTGGTCAATAGGAAACAAAAGTTCAAGCTGGGTCAAGTTCCTCAATTAAAAAAAAAAAAAGAATTTATTTTCTGACACAAGATTAACAGATACGTCATAAATCCCCAGTCCACCCTCTCCTTCCTTTCATTCTAATGAGTTTAGACCAATATAAAGATGCAGGGAGAATTGTCTTGAGTTCTGCTGAGGAATAAAGTAGTTTCAAACTCAGCCTGCAAATGAGGTCTATGGCATAAACTGCAGCCATCCATCATGGGGAAGTAGTTTGTGCCTCATAAAAGACTGTTTAGGCAGAGTCAATCAAAGGGACATTAGTAGAACTGGGTGGTATTGGGCTGTCCTTCAAAGGAATAGAAGGAAAGGGGTGGGGGAAAGAACAAGGAGGATGATACTCTAAATGAGATATATTTATTCATAGTCTTGGACTTTCTGAAGACTGAGTTATGATGAAAAGGGGAAAGGACATGGCACACAAAATGTTAATAGTCTTTGTGAGATGAAGTAAGCCCTTCAGATTTTTTTTTCCTGCCAAGAAGAGTGGTTAATTATTCTTGCCTTTTGAAATGACTGCCTTAAAGTCACTAGTCATTGTCCTTTGACACAGGCATTCCTGCAAGGCTGCAGATATGCTGTGCCTGTCATCATATCTCCCGAGCAGGTGTGGGCAAAATACAGCCCTGGGCCACAAGGATCCTTTCAGATCCTGTTTCTGTGACCCACAATACAGTGGCCTCTAGCTGTCTCAGTTTGCCAGGGACAGTCCCGATTGATCCTCTATCATCCCACTTTTTCAGCTGCTTTTAAAATGTCCCAGTTTCTCTCTTGTACTCCCACTTCCCCACTTTGTCCTCAGCTTACTTCAATTGCTGCAAACACAGTTTAAAGTGCAAAAGTAGATTGCACTTCTAATACCTGAGTAGAGGAGAGAAGAGGGGTGTATGGAATCTTGCCCTTGATTGTAAGATGTGCAAATGGCTGCAGCTTCTCCTACCTCATGCATTCTTTCTCATTAATTATTTTTGTCTGCACTCTCATGTTACTTGGCCAAGTGTCCCAGTTTTCACCTGTGAAATGTTGGAGGGTATGCAACACCCACACCAAGTTTCCAGGGTTGCCTTTTCCCTTCCCCAGAAGTGAACTGTCTTTCCAAGAAGGCTCCAGGGACACTGACTCACCTTTTAAATTCACCCCCCTACATTGTTTAATATACAAAAAATACCTATTTTTCAAAACTGAGTAGACTTTTGTATACTTTTTATTTTTGTTTGGGAGTTTTCAGTAGTGTGTGTGTGTGTGGGGGGGCTCAGAGGGTCTCATGGGGAAAGACTGCCCCCCCCGGACCTGCTGATGTTCCCCACCTTGCTCCTCCAAGTGCTTCCATACTTTAGCTCTGACAGACTCTTGCTTCGTTCTTCAGAGTCCCAAGGTTTGAAGGGTCCTCCCCCCAAAGTATAAATTCCCAGAACTGTAACAGTGACCCTCACCCCCGACCACAGGGTGGATGGTGACTCTATGGCTAATAGCGCCTAAGCAACTCTCCATGGTTCATAGAATCATAGAGCTAGAAGAGACCACAAGGGTCATCCAGTCCAACCCCCTGCCATGCAGGAACACACAATCAAAGTATGCCTGACAGATGGCCATCCAGTCTCTGTTGGCAGCAGCAGGGCCGGTAGTAGATTTTGGATTATGTGGACAGGGTAGCATAGCTGTCCCCTGGTTTTTTCTCTCTGTTGAAAGACAAAGCAGAGTGTTCCAAACAGCTTGGCCAACACGGCCTGAACCAGAGATGTAGCTGCCAGGGGGAGGGGCAAAAAGAGAATGTTGCCCCTCCATAAGAATTTTTCCCCAGACATCAAACTGGTCCCCAAATTTCTAGCATTGCAGAGCATGAGACTGAATATTGCTCATACCTAGGATTCCTCTATTTGTTATGTTTGCATTCCCTCAGTCACTTTTCTTCAGATGTCTAAAGTGTAGTTCCAAATGCTCAACTGAAGTTTTAAGTTACTGCAGTGCTAGAAATGTGAGGATTGAATTTGAGAAAAAATCATTTTGAGGGTCAGAATTCTTATTTGGGGGTGACAATGTTCTCTCCCCGCCCCCAAGTAGCTACATCCCTGCCCTGATCTAGCCTGTTACCCTCAGGTGAGGTAGAGGAAGCTGTTCCATGATCATTGTTGAACTCAGCTTCATAGTTGCTCTCCTTGACTACTGAGGGTTGAATGGTGTAGTGCCGGCCAGATCCTGCATTGAGGAGGTGGAGTTGCACTCTCAGAGTTAAGCAATGCCAGCTTGTTGATGAATTGCAATGCCAAATGTGCATGAGCGTTTGATAGACAATGTGTGCATACAGTGGTCAATTAGAGACCATGACTTAAGGAGCAAAGACACCAATGGCTTTATTGTAGGAACTCCATTCTATGACAGAAAAGTTACTCAGGGTGCTCTCCTAAACTAGCTACATCTCTAGGGAGAGCTGAGAGAGCTCTGGGTAGGAGGAGAGGTGGAAACATCCCTAAGTGTATCAGTTTGCATCACAGAAGGAGCAGGATAGGTAGACAAGCAGGGAGGACTGTGGGTCACTCAAACTATCTCACCCTAATGCCACTGCCCACTCTAAGACATTCTTGACTCTTTAGTGCTACGCCTTGTTGCACTTCTAACAACATCTGAATGCATAACACATATCAGCTCACAATCCATGCACAAGACACATTTACGTGTAGTGGTGCTGCCTCTCCAACTCTACTTTCTGCAACCTTGAACTGAACACAACCATTCCACATTGGACAAAAATGTTCAGCCACTTCTGAAGGGAATCCCACAGAGGTATAAGACACCAACAGGATGCTGGCCACCCTTTTTCCCCTTCACCTTGGGGAATGAGATATCTTTGGCCAGCCAGGAGCATGGGATGGCTGATGGCAGGCAGCCTGGTACTGAAAAGAGAAATGCCACATGATGTATCTGCAGCAGCCACCATAACTATCTCAATTTTCCCAGAATGTCTTGTGGCCTGGGACCATTCTGGGACAAGTAAGATAGAGGCCACCACTTTTAATTTTCCAATATGATTTTGAAGCTTGCATCTTTCTTTTTTTTACACACTATTCAACAGGGCATAAATTTCACAGATGAAGTTTTCTACATCCCTCACTTAGATGTCTCAGTTTGTGGTTCAGAATGAAAACATCGAAATACAAATCAAGGCTCCTAACCTTTGCATGGCTTGAGAATGTGCCTAGGTTTCCAATACAGACAATTTGCAAATGTCAATTATCCCACTTTTTGCAAGATGCTCATTTGCTCTCCCCAACAGAAAAAGAGAAGTTAGAAGGCAGAGGAAAAGAAAAAGGAGGAGAGATTGAGGAAGAGGTGAGGCTTCAAATTTTTAGTTTTGCTGTAATGAGCACTTGACTCTTTGCTACCAAGACGACTTGTTAGATGATTGCTAAACAGCCCCAGTGGCGTTTCTCCCATTTAAATTATAGCACAAGGAGATAAAAGGACCATATGAAAGAGATGTCTTTCTCTGAGGCCTTCCCACCTCATGTTTAATGTATTTTCCATTTGCTTGGAGATTGGACCAACTGAATTATATTTATTAGCCCCATGAGAGAAAGGTTAAAAGACTTGTTTCCTGTTGAAATGTTTTAGATACTTTTTGTCTTAATTTTTACCATAGAAGAATAAAATCAGCATTCACTTTTTTTTAAATTTACGCTGTGAACATCAACTCTTATTGAATACTTTTTGATGCCTAAATTACCTTCTTTTCATGCAGTATTTTAAAACAAGGAAGGCAGTCTTCTCAAATTGCTATGTTCAGTCTTAGGCTAAAAGAGAAATTTACTATAGGGACAAATTAACCATAAGGCTAAAATCCAATTGCTAGTCTTTACTAGAGCAGCTCCATTAAATCAATTGATTTACACAAATGTTGATTTACCAACCAGCAAACAATCCAATGAGTTTACTCTGGTTAGAACTGGCAATTGTGTTGGTTCCAAAAACTTATTCACCACCTCCCCATGATACAGCTCAGTAAGAATTTCATTCCATTTGTATTTTCAGTACTACTACTAATAATAATAATGATAGGCTTTCTAAAAGGTATATATTTTTCAATAAATGTGATGGAAGAAACTTGAGACTTCCCCTGCAAAAAGAATTCTGCATCTCCTGAATGCCACGTCAGATAGAAAAGTTTCTAAAATTAATTCCAGAATAAGAGCATATTTGCCTCAGGTTTCTTCTTTAATGAACCAACTTTGTGTATGTTGACTCAGAAGCAGAGATGGTTTCTGGCTAGATCATGTCTGGATTTTAGTTTGAACTTTAAAGAAGCCATTGTAGTGTGGTGGAGTTGCCTTCTTTGGAGGTTTTTAAACAGAGGCTGGATGGCCATCTGTTGGGAAGTGCTTTGATTGTGTATTCCTGCATGGCAGGGGGTTGGAC
This sequence comes from Gambelia wislizenii, assembly GCA_030847615.1. Lineage (NCBI taxonomy): Eukaryota > Metazoa > Chordata > Lepidosauria > Squamata > Crotaphytidae > Gambelia > Gambelia wislizenii. The sequence goes on along the minus strand of JAUMIR010000002.1, from coordinate 428,489,474 downwards.
TAGATGGCCCTTGTGGTCTCTTCCGGCTCTATAATTCTATGATTCTAAGGTGCTGAAACCTACCCTCAGTATTGCCTTAGATAAGTCCTGTAAAGGTCAGAGTAAAACCCAGAGTGCATTCACTGCTCCACTGATGTGAGGGAAACCAGTGACCACTTCTTGGAGCTAATTACCAAGTACCCCTCTCTTCTGATATATAGATATGTATATCTACTCGCTGTAGATATAATTTAAACATAGTGATGGGCAGAGTTGAACCATTACATTCACCCCATTCATAGTATCATGTGTCACCCTTCCCAACCACAGGCAAGGAATATAAAGGTATGAAAGCATGTTGAAAGGCCTATAGTTATGCAAGCATTCTGTTTTAGACCTTTGGCTGTACAGTATATATAAAGGTCAGGAACAGAGATGGTTGCCTGGGTAAGTCTTCACTTTTTAAAAATGCGAGTTACATGGACATGCCACCTTCTCTCCAATCAGCTCAAGGTGGCACCCATGATTCTCCTCTGACACACTCTATGCTCACATCAAGTGTGTGAGATAGGGATTTAAAGACTGTTTAGAAATATTTGAAAAATGGTTGAAAAATGTGTTTCGTGATGGTTGAAATATTGTGCATTGTCTGAATTTGATTGCTGGAATATGTCATGTTTCTTGATAGTCAGATAGTGCAAAAATATTATTTATTCTGCAGAAAATGCTGTTTGTGCAGAAAACAGTATTTTTTTTCTGCAGGGAACCATGTTTTCTGCACACAAAATTATATCATTTTCCATGAAGAAAACTCTGTTTCCCACACAGAAAATGCTGTTTTCTGCTCAAAGCTACCACAGTTTTTGAAGATTTTCTCACAGTGTAAAGAAAACTATGAACTTTATTCACTGCTGCCTTCAAGAATAGAATTAGCAAATGATGATGATGTTGTTGATGATGATGATAATGATAGCAGCAGCAGGCTGAAAGGGATTGAGCAGGCCACCTAATGGTTTTTAGAGCTCAGTGAACACTTCAAAATAGATCTCCCAAATCTCATTTTAATACTGAAGCCACTGCCCCCACTAGCTATCACTATACTACACTGGTTTTCTGGCTTCTCTACACATGGATATGGTTGAAGAAGGCTTAAAGAGTTACAGCAGGAGTGGGTAACTGTGAAGGGTTGACCCTCCCATGGGCTACATAGTTGCTACGGTCATATCTCTTTCAGTTTTCTTTTTCACTGATTTGGGGGCAAAATTTTCACCATTTTTGTGTGTTGGGGTTGGTCAATTGAGAGCAGATGGGTTGTGAGAATGAAAAAGTCCCTCCCCCCCCCTTTTTTTTTTTTTGCTGGGTGTGGAGTAATTTTGGATGAAAAGTCACCCATGATTCATTTTAACATACATAATTTTGTAGTTGGTATTTTTTGGGGGGAGGTGTTTCTTGGGGCGCAAAAAAAGAGCCTGTATGCAGCCCGTAGGCTGCACTTTTCTTCCCTTATAGGCAGAGCTGCAGTCAAAGTTAACAAGGCCATACAAGTACCTCAGTTAAAAAATGGCCATAATCCTGCACCACATTGGTAGATTTTAATGTTCTGCTGTATATAGTTATGTCTTCCCTCCCCTCTGCACACTTGGCCTACTTGTTTCTGGCTAGGCATTCCCCTCCATGGCCATTCAGTAGCCGGGAAGCATTGGTGATGGTAAAGGATAGCCAACCAGATGCCCACAGGAAGATTATGTCACTCTTCGATCTTTATAGGACCTTGGGAGGAGTATGTCTTCCTCCTCTTGTAGGTGGCTGTAGGAATGGAGCTAGCTGCCTGTCTAGCTGGCCCTCATCCCTCCCCTTTCTCCCCCTGGACACACTGAAGAGCCATGGAGAGGATAACCATCCAGAAACCAAGTTGGTGATTGAAGGAAAGAGTTGCAGAAGGCAATCAAGGTGGCTCACAACAATTGGATATAAAACAAACAAATCCATAGTGACAGTAATAACTTAAAACAGTTTACCCCCCTTAAAATTACATATAATAATATATATTTAAAATAATTGGCAAATTCACCATTAATATAAAATACTACCCTAAAATTTTAAACTATAACATCAAACATAAAAACATAAGCATAAAGCATAAAAACAAAACAAAAAAAAAACATAAAAAGAAGGAGAAACATATATTTAAATGGTCTATTCTATTCAAGGAAGGCCTGCCAGAAGAGATCTGTTTTGATGGCTTTTTTGAAATTCTCCAAGCTGGTTGCTTGACAGATCACTTCCGGCAAAGCATTCCATAGTCTGGAAGCAGTGGCAGAAAAAGATCTCTGGGAGGTTATTGTCAATCTAGATCTCATTGGTCACAATAAACCCCTCCCAGAAGATCTAAGGGTGAACCTCAAAAATTCAATACACAGGCATAATTTTCCATTACTCCTGTGTATGTCCCTAGCTGGATGCCAGACAATGTGTCCTCTAGGAATAGATCTCTGATGTGTAAATGTGTTTGTGAGTGTTTTCCTAGACACAATTCACATGTCCCCTTAAGGGTTAGGTCTGTGAGACATTCTGCTGAGGTCCTTCCATCCGTGGAGATCAGCTCAAAGATTAGAACTATCCCATTTAAGTGGAGATGGTGCTTGAATTCTGCCCCATACTTATCAGCAGAATTAGGGAAAGTTCTATTTTGGACTACAACTCTTAGAATTAGTGACAACACGGGGGGGGGGGCAGAGAGGCCAAATCACACCAGGTGACACCATTGAAGGGAGGCATTGACACGGGCCTTAGTAACACCACAGCTTAGAATTCCCTAGCCAGGGAATTCTGGGAGTTGTGGTCCAGAGTTTCTGATCAGAAATATGACACTTGTTGCCACTTTCTTCCCAGATAGGTATGGTTAAAGCATGACCAGCAAGAACATATCACATGGCCTTGTAATACTGATGGTTTTCATCATGTGGTGCTAAACAACCAGTCCCAAAGCCAGTAAAATGGCAACCCTATTTCCTACAATGGGGGTGGAGGGGGAGAGAACAGACAGCTTTTGGATTTTTCCTTCCTCACCCCCAACCCACCATTGCCTTCTCTGAACCTGCTGATTTGTCAGAAATGTATAATCAATTGTATAAAGACATCATGATTTGGACTTAACAAGAATAGAGGGAGGATCCATTAATTGAAATAATCTGACATTCTAGGTGCCTGTGCTCATCTAGAAAGTAGGGAAACAGTGTATTCCAAATGCTACACAGAAGAGAAAAAACAGACTGAATACATATTTGTCCTTAACATGAATTTCAAATTAGGGACTAAAATTATATATTAGGTGTTGGAGTTGTCATCCAAGTTGTGTTTAAAATTGCCTGTCTTGTTGAAGACAAGGAATAAGGTATTTTCATGTATGTAATTTCTATCAGAAGCACTATTTATCACTAAACTGTACTCCCATGCTGTCTTCTGAAGCATGGAACTGTTCTGGTGCAACCTCCTAGCCATGGCAGCTGGTGGCTTCCATATCATGGAGATGGTGAATCTGTTCCAGGTTTCAGTTTGAACTTTAAAGCAGCTGCCCAAAGTGCAAACCCCCAGAGGTTCAGCACCTTGGATGGGTCCTTTTTCAGATTAAATCTCAGAACAGATTCCCTGTTCCACTGACATGGATACCACCGGTCCCTGCTGGCACTTGAGTGTACCCCAACACTATTGCAATGTCCTAGGAAAGGTAAGCAAGAAAAAAACACCTCATAGGTGACAACTGTACCATGAAGAAAAACAAGTACTAAGCCTCTGTCTGGCCCACTATCCTGTTTCCAAGGCCAGTCAGCAGGCAGATGGGTCTTAGAAACTCCCAAGTTGGTCATGGTGGTGAGGACAACAGTTATGTTTATCCGCAGAGTCTGTTACTTAGAGGAATACCACATACTGTAGTTTGAATTTTGATGGGGCTATCCAAGTGGCAGATCCTATCTTTGAGATAGGGTTCAGTACCTTGGATAACCCATTTAAAGTTCAGACTATAACCCAGAGTGGATCCACTGCCCATGGATGCCGCCAGCTCCCACTGAATATAGTTACAATGGTTTTCCAACAATGACCATTCTTCCAGCTATACAAAGGCATGATGACACTCAGTTGGAGTGGTTGTACATGTCCAAAGCCTTCCTTGCATTTCCTTATATAAAGCATAGTAAGAGCTATAGATTTTCCTTGGTTTTTTTCTGGGCTGTGAGGACATGTTATGGAATAGTTTCTTTCTGATGTTTCACCTGCATCTGTAGCTGGCATCCTCAGAGAATGGTTGGGTAGGTGTGTGTGTGGAGTTTATATGCTGTAAGAGCTGTTCAGAAGTAAAATACAGTGCCTTGGAGTTTGGTGGAGTCTCCTTCTTTGGAGGTTTTTAAACAGAAGCTGGATGGTCATCGGTCGGGAATGATTTGATTGTGTATTCCTGTGTGGCAGGGGGTTGGACTGGATGGCCCTTGTGGTCTCTTCCAACTCTTATGATTCCATGATTCCATGATTCCTACTGTGATGGTATATCAGGTTTCTTGTCCTGGGGATATTCAGAGGTGGAGGGAAATACCAGCCACTAGTGATATTATAGACAGCAAATTCTGGGGATTTTAGAACATAAGAACTTAGAACTTTTAACTAGTAACTCTAGCACACCTATCATGAAGCTTTTTAAACATTTCACCTCCTCCAAATTGGTCACCAATTTTGCCCTTTCATTTCACTTCATCTCCACCTTTGCAGGCCAATTCTGATTGAACAGTTCACAAACTGTCAGTTTAGGACTTGACATTTTACTTTGGTTTAATGATTATCTAACCGATGGCCAGGTCTCAGGAGACTTATCTTTTGTACTACTGCTTACCAAATCCCTCAGGCTTTCATGACCACTGCAGGGTTCAAAGAATCATAAAGTTGGAATGAACTGCAAGGGCCATCCAGGAGTTAGGTTTTATAAGTACAGTCTGCATCAAACCATCCACAGCTGGAAAATATTCCAAAAATTAAATTAAATTAAATTAAAAATTCCAGAAAGCAAACTTTGATTTTACCATTTTATATAAGGGACACCATTTTACTATGCCATTGTATATAATGGGACTTGGACATCTATGGATTTTGGTATCCATGGGAAGTCCTGGAACCAAACCCCAGAGGATATCAAAGGCCCACTGTATGCATAACTAACATTTCTAGATGTAGTTAAACATTTTAGGTGCATACAGATAAAGATTTTTGTCTGAGTTAGTCCCATTCAATTTAATAGGACAAATTTGTGAACAGACATGCATAGGCTAGTTCTATCCATGTTTCATAGCATCAAAGAGCTGGAAGGGACTACAAGGGCCCTCTAGTCCAACCTCCTGCCATGCAGGAATATACAACTAACATACCCCTTAGTTATGGCCATCCAACCTCTGTTTAAAGAGCTCCAAAGAAGGAGAGTTCTCCACCCTCTGTGCCAGTCTATTGTACTGTTGACAAGCTCACACCATTAGTATATATCGATATTTCTAATATTTTAGTGGAATCTTTTTTTTCCTTGTAATTTGAATCCATTGGTTCATGTCCTTGAACCTGGAGCAGCAGAGTTCTGCAAATAGATATCTGAACTGTAACATTCCAAAGATTGGCTGATTGTTCATTTATTATAGCATTCTCAGATAATCCCAGGATCACCGCTGTACAAGAACTGATGAAAAGTCTCTTAGCAATGTACAACCCAAGCCATTAGGTTAGAAAAACAGTGTTTTCAAGCCCATCAAATCTTTTCAAGTGTGAATTCCCCCCCCCAGCTAATCAACTGTTAAGGGAATAAAAAAAACTTGACAAGGGCACAGGGTATGAAACTTGTAGATTGCTGTGAATACAATACGACAATGCTCTTCACAGTTTCCCTCGGATGATATAAAGCAACATGTTTTTTCCCCCTTATACAGCTAGACTGGTTTAAAGAAGAAGAAGAGAGAAGGGGAAACAGCAACAACACAAACCCTAATGCATCTCTGCATTTGTGATGGAACAATATACGTGGCATGTGTCACCCTTTCCAAAGCCATTATTTGAAACACCTGGCACAAAATATATAAGTACCATACTTTCAGAGCAATAGACACATTTTAAAGGCATCCTGCATAAAAAGCTCATGGTGATTGACAGACCTAGACACTAACATAAGCCAACAAAGGTACTAATAATAACCATTGATTTATTTCCCTTCTTGTTACCACAGAAATCTGTTAGATTTTTTTTAATTCACTCTTGCTTGGGAGCTCTGATTCAACACTAGTGATGTAATTCTCTGCTAATTTTCTCCTTGAAGCAAGAAACGAGTAAGTTTAGCAATATTTTTCCTGCTGAGAGAACATCTTTGGGAAATCCCCCCCCCATTGTTTTTGAAAGTAATTTGCAATTCAGGAATTGTTCTGCACAAAAATTGCATGTGGTTGATTTGTACATACACAGCATTTTCTGCACAGGAAATAGCTTTTTCTGCAAAGGAAAAGAAAATATTTTTGCCTAGCAATATTATTTTCTGTGCAGAAACAGCTGTTTCTCAGATAGAATTCTGTTCTCTGAGCACAAATCAACCTTGTGCAAATACTGCACCCTGCAGAGAAAATGCTATTTTCTGCACAGAAAAAGCATGTGTGAATTTTGCATAGAATAAATCCTGGAGTGCAGATTATTGTCAGTCCAGGATTCTTCTGCTCTTCATTTTTTGACACTCAAAAACATGGTTTTGACATGTTTTTGAAAATCTGGAATATTCTTTCCATCCCCATTCAGCATAAGTGTAGCATAGCACAAGCGGTGCACAACTGGAGATTTACATTACACAATCCCAATGTAAGAAGTCAGTCAAGATCTGAATCAATTTCACTCATTGTGTTTCTTTTTTTAAAAAAAGTTCTGTACATGTTTAGTCATTCGTATTTAACATTGTGCCCATTATTTTATGCACACTTTATCTGTAGTGACCCTTAAGCCTGGCAAATGTGTGGATGCTCAGGCAAAGTACATTTTATCTCATGAGTTTTGGCTGGTGCAAGAAGGCTTTTTTGTCAAGACTGTTCCATCAAAATGCTTTCCTAGCCTCTTCCTTTTTCAAAACCAGTTGACTATAATATGGAATTATTATTGTTGTTGTTTAGTTATATAACACCATCCATGTACATTCAGGAATCCATACTCTTCATCATTTCAAAGATGAATATGTGGCAAAGCAACATGATCAGAGGACAGTCAAGATGGGGAAAAGTTATTATTGAAGAACAGCAGACAAGCTAGGAGAGGCCACAGCAGTTTGCTTTGCCTGAGTTTACTCTCTTTGCCCCTCTTTGCTTTTCTCACCCCCTCACTATGGGCTCAGTTACATGGCAGTTTTTATTGCGACAGTGTATGCATTAGCACACTTTTGCACCAGTGCCACATAGTTTAAATAATTTAGTGTGAACCTAGTTGATCTGGTAAGTTTTCTGCTTTGTAGTTCACACAGGCAAAGGTGGAGGTGTGGCCACCAGAGTACCCCGATCGCTGGCTGGGGGATGGGGCAAGAAATGTGCAAACAACCAAAAAAGGAGACCAGAGTGGGTGGGAAGGAATAATGAAAAAATGAGGCAAGGAAAGCAGGCTAGATTCCCAGGTGGAGGATGGTCTTGGTGGGGGGGATGTAAAGAGTCCTAATAGTTCCCACATCTTTCAGCTCAAAGTTGCCATATTCAGAAGGAGGGGACAAAAAAAAAAAAAACCCTCGTAAGTCGTGCAGTATCAGCTTTTGCTATTCTCCTCAACTTTTTTGATAAAGTTTGTGAAAATGTGTACAATTGGTTCTGTGAACTACTGATGCACAAAAGGCTGTGGGAGCTACCAGCAGTCTTCCTGAAACAGCCACAGCAGAGCTGAGCTGCGATTGGTTGGACCAACTGTAGAGGGGCAGACTTGCAAGAGATGCGAGGAGCCTCAAATGAAAAGATCCAGCTACTGTTGTTAAAGAGACTACAGGTGGAGCCTATTTTATGTCCTATCACTCATTCTTCAAATACCAAAGGGCCCTTGTTGTGTTTGCTTATGTCCAAGACTTTTTCCAGGAGAGAGACTAGGGTGCTTGAGTGTAAACTTAGAGAAGTAGCAGTCCCAAAAATGCCACACTCACTGGGCTTGTCTGATTGTAGATTGAAATACCCCACCACACTGTTAGTTGTGTTTCAGTAAAAGGCTGGGCCTACACTGATCACATGTCCTATGCATCGTGCTATTTCCCGTCACATGGCCGGGACTGCTCCATCCCCCCCATTTGCTGGTAAATACACATGGTCCCAGAGTACTATGTTACTATGTTAAGTGGAGAAACACTTATCCAGATATGTGCACAATTGAAAAATTAAGGAAAGGAAAGCACCAGAATGGAGTCCGGTCCACCAGAAGTCCCACCCTAGCTTTGCTCTGAAGCCAGTCTTTGGCTGTCACACAACCAAAAATCTGGGTTTTCCCCTCAAATCTAGAGTAAATTGTGACTCTTACAGATCCGGAGTTTCCTATAAAAACTATAGAAACCCCAGTGAAAATGCACATTGTCAAAAAAAGTCGTGTGTCAACTGTGCCATGGTTACAGGGTGAGTACGGGTTTTATTGCCTATGTAGACAAGACCAAGGACACAAAAAACCCTCCAATTGTGTAATACATTTACTCATTCATCCACAAGGCAACTGATAGTGCATTTTCTAACACAGCACATTTTACAGATATTCACAAACACACTCAGAAAAATTTGCAAATGTTCTCTGAGACAAACACTCTCATTCAGTAGAGCACTGTCTCACACAGCTTCGACTGAGGAAAAAAATAGACTTGCTCCTATTTATTTCATGAGGACAGATCAAGGTATCAATTTGGACAAATCAAAGTAATGCTGACCTCGATCCCATTGCTTTTGAGGAGAACATCAGACTGCTTGGATCCATAGGTGGTTGGAGCATCAGCTGTATGGATATTAGACAGCTGGTGCAAGTAGGTATCATAAAGCTACACTACTGAATGTCTGAGCAGAATATTGCTGATATCTTCATGAAAGTGTTGACATGTCAGAAACACCAAGAAATGGTGAGTACGCTTGGCTTAATAGCATGTACGTAAGATGGTGTTAACTATGTAACATATATGTAATGTAAATATGTAATGTAAATGGTCAGTTGCAACATTTTGGAGGGGATTGTCAGGATAATATCCCTTTAAGTGCAGAAGGAAAGTGTTGAAGTATAAGACCACTCTTCTAGCACAGCTGAAGTGGGTATATGCACAGCTGTAACTAGGCAGAAGGTGACTAACCAAACACTCCTATAAAGATACATGCTGTGTGAGTTACTGTTGAAGGTTGATCTCAAGGAGTGTTGGATGTTTGGAGAATTGTTGCTGGATTTGTTCTTGAGGTTTGTTGTATATATTCTGTGTTTGTTTTGTAATAGAACAGAAGATAAAGCCTCCAAATATTTTTAGAAGAACCTTGCTGTTTGTAAGTCTTCTTATTGTGGGTGAAAGTGATAAAGTCTGCTGGCTGAAGGCTTTGTTTTTCAAGCCCTATTCTGCTGCGTAGTTTATCTGCTGTTTGGCTGCTCCTGGATTTGGTTTGTCCCCAGGCTGTGCCACTCACCTTTCGTTGAGCCTATACTGAGTGGACATAACATGCATTAAAATGACCTGTCAGCACTCAGCCAAAGCTAAATATTTCAAGTCCCTCTAGTTTCAGTGTGTAAGAGACGAAGAACCTTACCACAGTACACTGTTACAGACTATTATTCCACTTTAACTGCTATGGCTGCCTCCTGTGGAATTCTGGGGTTTGTAGTTTAGTGAAACTTAAGAGTTCTCTGGCTGAGAATGCTAAATGCCCCTCCCTAAATTGCAAATCCCAGGATTCCACAGGAGGCAGCCATAGCAGTTAAAGTGGAATAATAGTACTATAACAGTATAGTGCAATTATGGCCTTAGGCCCCTGCTTAACTCCCCTACAGACATCAATGGAGTTTCAAAAGCAGGGATATGCATCTCAGCCTGTCATGACATTTGAGATTCAAACCACAGAGATAACTGTTTCCTGCCTACTCGCTTCTTCTGAGTTGTTAACTCCCCATCATGTGATCTTCTCTGATCGAAGGCAGATCTGTCCAGATTGTGTCTTTTTGCTGCATCTGACTCTCATGATAGCATGTGCAATTTCTTGGTGTGTGTTTCATTGTAAGCACTGATGAGGTACAAGGCAGCACCAGAGAAAGCCAACCTGTCTGAAGAAATCCATTTAGTGAGTGGCTAAATCAGGCAGCCATTGTTGATAAGACAAGGCCCAGCTTTCCTGCCAGCATAAAAGGTGCTGCCTTTCTCATTTCCATTAATATTGCAGCCAGCTACCACCTGTCACTTTTGCATTTAGATTAGGCTTTGTTGTTGATCTGGGCAATAATATGAAACAGTAATCCCTGCAAGATGTCACCATGCTCAGGAATGGGATGGAGTGTCTAAAACAGAGAAAATGAAAATTCTGCTTCTTTAGAGGCAGCTCTTTTCCCCAGTTGTGGTTTAGGGGCTGGAAAAAAACCCCACTGCCCAATTAAGCACATTCACAAATGATTACTGGCCAGTCTCCATCTTGCCCATAAAGGCTTCCTTTTGCCACTAAAGCACTTCTTCTTGCCAGTAAAAGCATTATTACAGGATATCTAACAGCTGAATCTTTATATATCTCTAGAATAGGAATGGAAAGAATATTTTTTAAAAAGTAAAAAAACAACAACATTTTTTTTAGTGTTGAGAAACCTGGATGAGAAATTCACACGCATTTTCTTTCTACAGAAAACAGTATATTCTGCATGGACAACCCTTTCCCTGTGCAGAAATATTGTTTCTGTGCATAAAAAGCTGTTTCCTGTCAGCATTATTTCAGCTGGTGACCATTCATAATATGTACTGTAATTGTAGCACTATTATTCCACTATTATAACACTTATTAGTCTTTCTAAAACTGCATGTGTGCCTTTGCACTAGTTTTCTCTAAGACTGAATCCACACCTGCAAAATAATTTGTCCCTACATCAATCTCAGTCCTGTTGGAAAAAAGGATGGTCATCCATTTTCAAAGCAAAACACTTCTTTTGGTTGTCTGAGGGCTTTAATGCAATTAAAAAAAAACTTCCCTTTTTACTCTGCAGTTTCTAGGAAAAACTGGCTATTTTACATTGGCAGCATATGCCCTGAATCAGGATCACGGTTGAATCAGGGTGGGGTGGGACAGGTTGATGGGTGTGGCATGAAACCTGAGAACAACCTTCAAAACGCACCAACCAACTTCACAGAGTTGTTCAGCCTGGACGCCTCCACCCTGTAATCCTGCCACCTTCCTTATATTTCCCCTTTGGTGCCCTTTTTACTGAAACAGGGTTGAACCTTCTTAACCAAATATGTGGATGAAATATGGTGTTTCTTTGGTAAGTGTGCCTTTACCTGCCTGTATGATCATAGAATCATAGAATTATAGAGTTGGAAGAGACCATGAGGGCCATCCAGTCCAACCCCTCTGCCACGCAGGAAATCTTGATCAAAGCATCCCTCACAGATGGCAATCCAGCCTCTGTTTAAAGACCTCCAAGGAAGGAGACCCCACCACGCTTCGAGGGACTGTGTTCCACTGCCGAACAGCTCTTACTGTCAAAAAGTTCCTCCTCATGTTGAGGTGGAATCTCTGTTCCTGGAGCTTGCATCCATTGCTCCGTGTTCCAATCTCTGGAGCAGCAGAAAACAAGCCTGCTCCATCCTCAGTGTGACATCCCTTCAAATACTTAAACAGGGCTATCATATCGCGTCTTAACCATCTTTTTTCCGGGCTAAACATACCCAGCTCCCTAAGTCTCTCCTCATAAGGCATGGTTTCCAGATTTTTAGTTGCCCTTCTCTGGACATGCTCCAATTTGTCAATATCCTTTTTGAATTGTGGTGCCCAGAACTGGACACAGTATTCTGGGTGAGGTCTGACCAAGGCAGAATAGAGTGGCACTATTACTTCCCTTGATCTAGACACTATACTTCTATTGATACAGCCCAAAATTGCATTGGCCTTTTTAGCTGCTGCATCACACTGTTGACTCATGTTCAACTTGTGGTCTACTAGGACTCCTAGATCCCTTTCGCACATAGTCTCGTTCAGCCAGGTCTCTCCCATCCTATATCTATGCATTTCATTTTTCCACCGTAAGTGCAGTACTTTACATTTCTCCATATTGAATTTCATTTTGTTAGCTTTGGCCCAGCTCTCCAGTCTATCCAGGTCATTCTGAATTTTGATCCCGTCCTCTAGGGTATTAGCTACTCCTCCTAATTTGGTTTCATCTGCAAATTATGTCCCTAATTCCCTCATCCAAGTCATTGATAAAAATGTTGAATAGCACTGGGCCCAGGACAGAACCCTGTGGCACCCCACTAGTCACATCTTTCCAAGACGAAGAGGAGCCACTGCTGAGCACCCTTTGGGTGAATGAATCACAAGGACTCTAGATGTTCTGAACAAATAACTAAGTATTGATTTATTAAAGCATAAAGATGACATAACAGTGTAGCAGCCTGGTTTTCATAACTCTGTTGGAATAACAGTACAGGATATCACTATGCAGTGACCAATCATAATTATACCAGTTCACAGATGAACCCTTTGGTTATACCAATGCTTTCAATTATATCCCAGACTCATTCACCCTTTATCTATTCAGACGTCCAGCCACTAAACATGGTCTTCTTGAATTCAAACCTCACTCAGACTCCACACAGACTTAGGACTTTTTCAAACAGGACTTACTGCACAAGAAGACTCTGGAACAGTTATGATACTGCCGCGCGGCAGGGGGTCCGTTTCGGACAACACCATCCCTCTCTTGGTGTCGTCCGTGACTGTTCCGGGTATGATTGAAGGCAGCCACACCATTTTTTAGTCATGGACAACTTCTGTGAATAAAAAATGGTGTGGCTGTGTTCAATCATATCCGGAACAGTCACTGACAATGCCGAGAGAGGGATGGCGTCATCTGAAAGGGACCCCCTGCCTCGCGACAGTGTCGTAACTGTTCCGGAGTCTTCTTGCACGGTAAGTCCTGTCTGAAAAAATCCTTAACCTCAAACACACATTGATTCCAAACACAAACTGACTCTCCTAAGTGACATGTGTACTTTCAAACACACAGAAACCCCTCCCATTACAGTCTCCTGCTGTGGAATTGGTTCCCTCATTCTCACATCTCATTCATCCAGATGCATGCATGTCACGATGGGTGCTTTCCTAGCTCCAGCAAACATGGTCTTGCTATTATTTTTTTTATTATTAAGTCCATATTCAAATAACAGAAGGCTAGTGCATATTCATTAAATAGTGCATATTCAAATAATAGAGGGCTTCTGAAATGGAGGCATGCCTTCAGATATTAGAATATGTGTTTACCTGCATATATACACTGAAGTTTAAAAATAAGTTGACAGAAGGTGATCCCCTTTGGGAACCTTCCCACTGTGAATTTTGCCTACCTCCTGCTTCTGAAGGTCTAAGATTCTCTGCTCACTAGGAGGAGGAGTTTTACATTATATAAAATATGTATTATTTTCTTAATACATATTAAGAAAATATGTATTAAGGTGGGTGGGCTAGGGTACTGGGTGGGTGGGCTAGGGTACTGGGACTATGGAGTTTTTATATTGTACGCCGCCCCGATTGCATTGCAGAGGGGCGGGATATAAATAAATTATTATTATTATTATTATTATTATTAAATTTTATTAAACACAGCCACCCCTCCACATTTGCAGGCATTCACTTGCTCCCTGAGGTGCTCAGGTGGGTGAGGTAAGGGAATAGGATGGGTGGAGGGCAGGTGGGTGATGCACAGGTCTCCAGGGTCAACAGAGGGAGCAGGATGAGGGGAAGGGACAAGGAGAGTGAGACTCTTCCCACTTCCCTGGCAACACTGGCGAAGTGCTCCCTCCAATTGGGAGACTGCCTGTGAAGGGCCCTCTCTTTGTATGTGTGAGAGACTCAGAATGACAGAAGGAACTCTACATGCCTCTTCCATAGGCTCCTCCACCGTGCTCCAGTGAAGGGAGAAGGGAGGAAGGGAGCTTTCAGGCAGTGAAGCAGTGGTGGTGTGGGTGGGTGGAAGCAGCAGAGAAGGCCAGGCAACTGTAGAGGGAATGTGGGGCTGTGGCTGGAAGCTCCTGCCATGGCTCCCCAGCTGTGGCAGGAGCTTCCAGCTGTAGCGCTGTGCACCCTCATGACTGCTCGACAACCCTTCCTGCAGTTATGTCACATGGGGAACATCTTTCTCAGGAGCTGCAGCAACTCCCACCTGTCTGCCTGCACCTTATTTGGTGCAAGGTTTGTGAGGAGAGTATTCTTCTACAGAATATAGATTGCCTGCCATGTCCTCTTTGTTCTCATTCTTTTTCTTTCTTAGAGATTTGGGGTGACAGGGCAAGGGGAAGAGAGAGAGAGAGACTTTGGGGAGGGAAAGTGACTTTGAGGGGAGACCCTGAGTGCTGTCACTGCAGAAATAATGCAGTCTGATACTGTTTTAACTGACATGGCTCAGTGCTATGGAATTTCTGGGTTTTGTAGTTTTGTGAGATATTTAGCCTTCTCTGTTTGAAAGTTCTGGTGCCACAACAAACTACAAATCCCAGGATTCCATAGGATGGAGCCATGATAGTTAAAGTGGCATCAAACTGCATTATTTCTCTGTGTGTGGCAGTAGCCTCTGTCTTTTTCTGCCTTCTGAGGCTGACCAAGGGGAGGCAGCAGCAGCAGCTCAGCAGTGCCAAATTGGATCAGTCAGGGAGACAAGTGATGGGAGAGAATGCCCTTGCCACCTTCAAGCCACCATCTCACCCACCTACCTGCTGTGCTCTCTCCTCATCCCCTCCAACCATCTGGCTGCCATCTGCCCTGGAGACCCACACCCTACCCACCCAGCCTCCTCCCATACACCCCTTTCAGTTCCCTCTTCCTCAGGATGAATGAGTGAGTGAGGGAACTTTATGAGATGTTCTGGCCTAAACTGAATGACACCCACCCCCATCCACACATTTATAGACACACACTGCAGAGAGGTTCTCATGGGATTACCGAAGGCAGGAAAGTAGGGGGAGGGAGCCATCCAATGGCGGTAATGGTGGGTAGTTAAATTGACAGGAAACGAAGGATACAATGAACCTGTGGACATGTCTGAAATACCCTTTTATACTGAGGTGACTTCAGGGAGGAGGAACCATTTGGCTGTCAATACCAAATTTAGTTCAGATTAAAACTGGTGTGTGTGACTTAATGGGGATCAAACCAGGGCAAATACTGTGCAGTGGAGCTGGGATAGCCCTTGAGTGGATTTAGCCTAAACTACACATTTTATTTTGCCTGATATATGCACTTTTAAGACATTTTGTTGTCAGTGGTGTAATTGTCTTCAAGTCCACTTTGACTCACAGAGACCTCAAAATCACCCTCCTATCAACAGCCCCATTCAGGTCTTGGAAACTCAGAGCTGTGGCTTCCATGTCTGAGTGTATTCACCCCAATGAATGTATGTAATCTTCAGTAATAGGCATGTTTATTTGCACTTTGCTTTACTTATGCATATTTAAATGCCTTTTTAGATTGGAATACTGCATTGCAAAATTTGGGGAATAAATATCAACAGATAATGACATTTTGGTTTTGTATGATGTTTCAGGAAGTGCAAATTAGGTGGCTTCACATTAGAATGAGAACCAAAGTAGTTTCTTCACCGTCCCTATTCTGAAGCCCATTTCATAGTTAAACCAAACCATGTGACAATTAATTCCTGATGCCATTAATTAATTCGTGATGCCATTAGTGAGTGTGTATTACTATTTGAAACACAAAAGTGAGGTAAATTGTGTGTATCTCCCATCCAGTTGGCAACACCGTGAGAGGAAGATTCTGTTGGTCATGGAGTTTAGTATCCCTGGGGTATGTGTATACAAATATTTGTGTTTTCTTTTTGTTACTCCATTCTTCTTCCATTTTAAAGTGCGAGTTTGAGATTTGTTCACACAGATTGGATTTGTTTTATCAGTCACATTCGTCTTCTTGTTCTGTTTTTTCTTTCTTTCTGTAATTTCTCTCCCTCTCCGTTTCTGCTTATATTTACAGCTGCAGATGTCCCCTTGGCTTCTGAATCTTGCTAGCTACCATGTTTCCCCCACTACAATGTCTGAGATTTCTCCTTCCACAGAATTCTAAGTGAAATGGGCATCCCACACCCAGAATGGCAGCCAGGAAGATATACACAGAATGGTCACCATTTCCCTCCAAATGCCACAGAATAAAAGAATGCCCAGGCCACTGTAGGAAAATAAAATGGTGGCATTGAGGATTATCAACAGAAGTAAGCTTCCCCACTGCTTTCAGAGAGACCCTTCTCACTGTCACCGTGCCAAAGATGGGAGTCCCATTCCTATTCATTCTCCCCTAAGCTTCAGTTTCCCCTAAGCTTTAAGTTTCAGAGCTAATTAAAACTGATGAGTGTTTCACATCTTCCAAAACCAATGCAGCCACCACCATTTGAGATAATATGTCTGGGGAACTATTCCATACAGGTACACAGGTCAGGGCCATCTTAACAGCATTATAGGCTGTTGCATGGCAGTGCCTCCTGGGATTGGGGGTGGGGCTGCTGATTTGGGATATGAAGCAAGTGAAATGACCATGCACCAGTTCTGGGTTCGAAAAAAAAAGGCTATTTTATTAAAGACAGCAGATAGAAAAGCAAACAGGCATATTCTCATCAATAAGACAGATAAAGCAGGGAAATATAAACTAGCTCCGCAGAGTTGCACACTGCTATGAGGCAAAGCCCTAGGTCTTGCCCCCACCTTATATGTATCTCTCTCATTGAAGCTTTGCAAACATAGTGGGTAGAAAGGAAACTTTCTCAAGCCATTTAACAAGGGGAGATTTTCTCATGCCAATTATCATGCCAGGTGCCGGGGTGTCTCAAACCATCATCATCTCCTTCGCTGTGGGAAGACATTTTCATCCCCTCCCACCACCTCCAGCTGTTGAGAGAAACCTCTCCTTGACCCATTCTACTAAAGGAAAACAGGGCCTAGCATGTCAAATGCAGCCTGAACCAATCTTTTGCTAGGCCCTGCATGCAGGGCCTAACATAGGCCCCCAGGCAAAGCAGTGCACTGGGTCCTGCCTACACAACCACTTACAGGAATAAAAATGTAAATTATTTATAAAATAAACTTATATTTATTGGCACCTCCAATAAAATTAGTGTTTTGACTCTCTCTTCCTGGTGTATAGCTTCATTGGGAGCAAAGGCCCTTCCCGTCCAGACTTCAGAATCCCTGATGTGTAAAATAGCAGAGATAAAAAGAAAAAAGAAGAGAGGAGAGAAGCGTCTTCCAACGTGGAAAAAATATGGGGGGAAAGCAAAAGCAATGTCTCGGAGGGGCATCTCCCCAATGAGCCAGCATCTCCACCTTGAACCAATGGGAACAGCAGGAAGGGGAAGAGAAGCGGGGCATGGGTGGGCAGCCTCTGCTTCTGGGAAAGGGAGTGAGCACAGACTGGAGAACTGGAAGGAGGCATCCTCTTGGTGGGGCTGTTGTAGTGTGTGTGTGAGAGAGAGTGGGGGGGCAGAGTTGCTTGGCAGCTTGTGGCTGCGTAGAGAGCCAGTCCAGGCACAGCCGGGAAAGTGTGTTGAGCCTCCCTTTCTCTGCCGCTGCTTGGTTTATCTGCCTCTTCTGGCAGGGTTTCCCCAGTGCCTCCCTTGTTTTGCTCCTCAGTCAGGACTCGCCATCCAACCGCCCATCCTTCCTCCTCCTTGCCCATCCCTGCTCCTCCTCTCTTTCCTCTTTATCTTCCCCATTCCCCATCCTTGCAAATGTAGACATGCCTACTCTCCGCTACATGCTGTAATCTTTCTGCTTCTACTGAGTTAGCAGGAAATTTGAATGTTGAGGCAGGTGATCAGAAAATTAGTGTTCAATTCTGGTCTGTGCATAGATTAGCAGGAGGTCCCTATGCTTGTGGGGGCAATGGGCAACTGCCCAGCATGCCCATGAATTAAGATGGCACTGGCACAGGTGTGTTCATGTGAAGCAAACCAATGCTGGCTAACATCTAACACCAGATTTGCTTCTACATGTCAAGGGAAGAGGTGGAATTTCTTCTTGAAGAGTGAAGTGAAAAGGTGCTTGCCCTCCTTGTTAAATGATTCAAGGCTATAAAGACACATGCCTAATTAATAAAGCAAGGCCATGACAATCTATCTTTCTGTGAAGCACTCTCTGCATTCCAGTCATTAATGGAGAAAAGGCTCTCCCTTTCCAATTGAGCCCATCATCATGAATAGTAAGGACCTGGACATTGATGGAGAGATGAATAGTTACTCTGTGCTCAATGGCTTGCAGTCATCGTTAAACCTCCACACATCGATTACGTCTTCCCATAGTTTATTAATGGCACTGTTATCTAATTTTAATTCCATGGTACTAATATGTGAGGAAGATGTCCCACTGAAGGTAATAGGCCATTGCAAAGACACAACCAGAGTCATTTATGCCAATTATTTCCCAAGAGGTTTGTATAATAGAACATATTCACTAAGGCAATGACTCTTTCTTCAGCTCTGTTAACAAGGAACTTCTTTCTGCCTCCCACATATTTGTCCATATGTTACTTTGCAGATGTAGGTACCTGACGTGGAATACTTCTAATTCTTTGTTTTTTGAATGACAAAAGGCTTGTCTATATGGGGGGGGGAACCACAGAGTGCCTCGCAGTAATGGCATTTCACAGCAGCTGCTATTTGTCTTAATGCCCCCCATGAGCTTCACATAAAGATGGCAGCCACGAGTAATTTACTCATATTTGTACTTACCTCAATTTGCCACCGCTGATATTTTTTTAAAACAAGGTGTCCAAGGTGCATCAGAGCAATTTTTGATTTAACAGAAAAGCAATAAATAAATAAATAATTCCCAAACCACCCTGTTTTCTTACCTTAACACTCACTTGCTAAGATGAAAATCGAATATGGTGGCAGGGGGTGTTTCCTCTGTTATCGAAATTATGCAGACTGCCATTAAGACAGGTAGGATTCTCCTCACATTCAGTGAGGAGTATTTTCACCATTTAGACAACCCAATGATGTGAAGGATTTCAGGCATTATATCTGTTTTCTAAATGTCTGTGCTGTGCAAAAAAGTCATAGAGACTGGGCAAAGAATGTAATGTCTATGAATCTCCTTTTTATGTTTTTTAAACTTCAACTTTTTCTAGAGAAAAGAGCTGCAGATAAAAGCTTCTAAATGTGTAAGTAATGACTGGTGATATCTCAAAAGCTTGAAGCAGTTTTGATTGCCATTTTGTATTCAGTCTAGTGTCCAGGGAATGAACCACCATATTTTTCTCTTACTTCCCCTCCTAACAACCATTTCCTTAACCTTGCATCCCCATATACAACAACAAATGTGTCCATATTAGTTGAATGTGTTGCAAAGAACTGTTCCAAAAAACATTCTACATCAGCATCTGCATTGGCTAAAGGAATGTTTCTAGCCAATGAGGAATCCAAATCACCTACCTCTAGGGCCCATTCACACCATATAATTATAGTCCTGCATTCCAATTTAATTTTCATGGCAACATCCTGGAATGTGCAGCTAAAAGAGAGCCATTTAGAATTCTCAGCCAGAACACTCTAGTGCCTCACCAAACTAAACTACAAAACTCAGGATAGCAAAGGATGGAGGCATGCAGTTAAACTGGAATAATAGTGCTATAATTGTGTAGTCTACATTCAAAGATTTCCCTAGGTAGAGTGAGGCTGGCTAATGTCTCGGGAACACAGAGCACATGGACACTTAGCAATGCAGCTTCATCACTTTCTCCTTTTACTTCACAGTGTTTTACATGCAGCATACAGCAGCACTGAATAAGCTGTCTTTTATTTGGGCATTTATTTATTTTATTTATTTTAAATGCCACCTTTCTCCCAAGATGGGGCCAATTCCTCATTCTTTGCTTCCTATACTTTTTGTTTGTGGGTTTGTTTGTTTTTTCCTTTTCAACAGGATCTCAAACATAAATGTTCCCTACTGTTAGATGGAATAGATTCTGCTGCAATGTCACATCATGCATTTGGGACATTCATCCACAAAAATAGTGTCATCCATATAACAAAATCCAAAATACATATCCTGGTGATACCGTTATTGCGGCAGCCAAAAGGTACAAAATACATCCTGTTTGTTTTTGAAGCACACTGGCTTCTTTGTCAGGTAAAAAACAAAACAAAACAGGAAACATGTCAGGGAAGAAAAGTGATAGCATCAGTTGTACTGGACTGCATCTTTTATCATCCACAGAAGTGAATATGTCTTTGTTTTGTTTTCTTTTGATTTCCAACAAAATTTCCAAATGTGTAGTTCATAAGGGAAGGCACATCTTAGCATAAACAGCCATATCTCCCTGTTCAAAATACTGTTTTGGCTCACCATGGCTTATCCCTCTCCCTTCTAAATGCTTCCTGATTTGCTGTTGCACAGATGCTAGGGATGGTCTTCAGAGGATCACCCATCACCATTTGGTGACACAAGATAATATATAGTATAGAGCCTGGACATGTTACCTTTTTTGGACTATGATTCCAGGAATTTCCACAGCCAGTTTGGCCACTCTTCCCAGCTCTGATCCTGCAAAACAAATCAAGATGCACTTTCCTTCTCCCTCCCTCCCTCCCTTGCTTGCTTTGTAAATCTGTAGCAATCAATTGGAAACCTGTTCCTCCATTTAGGACACAGCCCATGGTTCCAACTATGTCATTTTTTACTCTCAAAAAGGAAAAAGGAAAAAAAAAAGAGGTGTCTGTCACAGAAAATGCACCAGTGGTCCAAGCCCACAGTTTTAAAACAATTGGTCAAATAATTACATGACAGCCCTAAAATGGCTGTCCACTGGGGCTATTTCCCCCCTCTGTCTACAACAGGTATGACAGCTGGAATATCCAAAATGCTGGACAGACTCCTGAGAAGAACATAGAAATTCTCTCAGCACATGCCAACCCTTCATACTGTATCTCTGTGTAACAGCTCCCTGCTGTGTTCAAGTGCTACTCCAAGCTCTCATGACTTCAAAAATATCACAGTCACAAATGAACAGAAGAGCAGCTTAGCTCTCAAGATATGTAACTCTTTTGCTTTAGCTTAGGTTTGATGTCAATATAAATGATTTTTTTCTCCCCTAAATGGAGTGAATTCAGACAGCTAGGAGCCGCATGGTAGGTAGCCACTTAAAAAGACAAATGCTTACTGCATGGCATCTGGGATCATGTCTGGAGGTGTTTGCCTAGACTTTGACATGTAGGTAAGTCTGGAGGTGTTAATCACACCATCATACCCCTATGAAAATGTTAAGGATGAGAAAGGTGGACTGTCTATCTGCATGATAGAGATGGGCAGCAGCTCTTAGGGCTGTGGGAGAAATTGGCTCGCTTTGGATTTTAATGTGAATGGATTCACTTTCCCAGAACTAAGACGTGGATTGAGACACAATTCTTCAGTTTTAGGGACATATTAGGGAACATTGGACATCAAAGGACATCAATTGTGGAAACTAGTTGCAAAAAAAGAGTGCATGCTAGGGATAACTTGATCACAAGGATGCATATGTTAGGGGGAACTGTGTAGAAAATGGCTTTAGCTTGTCATGCTGAGTTAAAATCACATTAGCAAACTGATATGGGAATGGGATGGAACAAATTTGTGCCAGAAACCAAAAAATAGCAAATGGTGTAGCAAACAGAACACACACACACATATTTATTCATTGTTAGCTATGTGTAGCAAAAGGATCTTGTAGCACCTTTGAGACAGAAAGAAGCTGTAGCATGAGCTTTTATAGACCTAATCCAACTACACAAATAATCCTCTTTGAAACTAGATTAGTTGCCATGGCTCCTTCCTATGGAATCCTGGGCTTTGTAGTTTGGTGAGGCACCAGCAATCTTTGGCAGAGAAGGCTAATGACCTTGCAAAACTACAAATCCCAGAATTCAGTAGGAAGGAGCCATGGCAAATAATGCAGTTTCCAATTGGACTATCTGTGTAGTGTGGATTTGGCCTTAGTCTACTTTCCCAAATACAACTAACACAGGTATGTCTTTGAATCATTAGCTGTGGTTATACTACAAGACCCATTGTAGATTTTGAAAGTTCTATTGTATTAATTAATTCCTGTTGGATTGGATTAGAGTTTTCCAGGGTACTAGCCCCTTCTGTAGGAAGGATAGATACTGGAAATTTTAAGATGCAGACCCCTTCAGCAGAAGTTATGCAAGGAAATGGGTTGAATCTTTAGCACATCCTACTGAGACTAACTTTTTCAGAAAACAAAGGGAAGTGAGCAACACAAAAGTTATGCGCTCAAAAAGTTGACTTGTGGTTCTATGTTTAGTGCAGAATGGTAAGGTTCCCTAATATCTATCTAAATTGGAGAAAAGTTGACTTGGTGGTTCTAACTATGTTTAGTGCAGAATGGTAAGGTTTCCTTCCTAATGTCTATCTAAACCGGAGACAGTTTCAGACAGAGATGTTATATGGAGCTGTGACTCCCCACCATCATGGCCCAAAGAGGAAGAGGTAAGGAGGAGACATCTCTGTGTAACGAAAGACAATTGGGAGTTGCTGGGCTCTCATGAACTGGTCACCTATTACCTAAAGCATACGTTACTTGTTCTTTTTTGGGCAGCCCAGAGTTTTATGAAGCAATAGTGCAGACTCAACAGATGCACAAGCATAAAGGGTTTATTATTTTGCTGTTCCTTTCCTGACAATGTCACAGGCCAACTGTTCTAGCTTTCCTAGACACCTAAGAGAAAACTTGGGATGGGCCATCTATACTTCATCCAAGTCATTGTAACACCACCACCACCACCACAACCCCGAAAAAACCCCCACATCCTGGATCAAGGAATGTATCTGGCACAAACATTGTATTACCTTCTCTGGTTGAGTAAAGGCAAAGCTTGAGAGACAGAGGGATGGAGGCTTGTAGTAAGCCCTTTAAACACTCTCATTGCCATAACAGCAAAGATTATCAAGATCATGTTTGACTGAAGCAGTGCGTCCAACAATTCTGATCACCTTCCAATCTGCTCAGGATCATGTGACAGCTCTGATGTTAGGGAATATCCCAGTCTCTCAGACTCATTTTCACTAGGTTTTTCACAGCTCCATTAGCATTCTTGCCTGGGATTGCCAGAGTGATGGCCCCATTACCTTGTTGTGGGAGAAGCATCACCTGCTGAAATTTCCTCTTCTATGCAATCATTAAAGGCACAGTAGCTCTCTCCAGCTGTCAATCTGGCAATCTTATTGTCCCATCCCACCTCCCTATCAGGTTGTGATACTTTTTTTGGGGGGGAGGGTTCTATTTCACAAATTGAAATGTGTATATGTTCTTCTACTTTTTAAAAATATGCACATTCTTGCATGCATTGACAAATGCATATTTGTGAGCAATTTTCAAATACATGTATTTTTTTCATGCACTCTGTTTTATCTATGTGCATATTTTCTTCATAAAAATGTACCACAGGCACCAGAATTGTATGGAATTCTGGAGCAAGATGTGGCTCATCCTGTTGCCAGTCTTAGGAGATATGAAATGGGTATCCTCCAAAGGAAAGCAAAACCCCAATGAATTTCATTCAGTTCAAGCTCAGGGGGATGGCACTGATCATGATGACATAGAGGTTGAGGTTTTCTGAGCCGGAACAACGAAAGTAGCGATACCTCCTTGTTCTTACTGTGGAAAGAGAGAATTCATCCTTCCTCCCTTACTTAGAATGGAATCTTTCATACAAACTGACTTAGATGACTGTGAGAAATTTGTGGAGAAGAGATGTATCGCCATATATGAACCACCATAGCAAACTCAATCGTCTCTGTGTAGAGGCATTATACCTTTGAGTATCAGATGCCAGGGAGGTATAATAGGAGGTGGCTGCCACCTTCATATCTTTCTTTTGAACTCCTCAGAGGCATCTGTGTGGTTGCTGGGCCAGATGGACCTTTGGTCTGATCCAACAGGGCCATTGTTTGTGTTCTTCTTTTGCTTCATGTCCAGTGATTCAGAAGCCCAAGAATAGCTGCTCAGCTATTATATCCTGTTAACCAAGACAGTCAGCATCTAAGGGCTTGGGTAGAATTTATTCTCAATCCCATGGCCTGAGGTTGTTCCAAAAGGACATGTGGTGGGCTGATAGAGGATTTACCACCTCTCCACTTTATTACCATGTCTCCCCTGGAAATGGACTTTTTGTGATACTGGTTTGTATAGGAGGGTCAAGGATCAGTTTTTCCAAAGCACCTAAGAAAAGCCACCATTTGGCTTGTAAAAGTTACTTTTTGGACTACAAGTCCTAGAACCCCTCATCCAGCAATCATAGCCACTGACCATGCTGGCTGGGAGATCCTCTAGTTCAAAAGGGAATCTTCCCCAAGCCCTCATGAAATGCTATTTGTCCAGTTTTGGAGCTCTTCTAGTTCATCATCATAGAATAATAGATTCATAGAATGGGAAGAGACCACAAGGGCCATCCAGTCCAACCCCATGCCCTGCAGGAACACCTAGTCAAAGTATTCCCAACAGGAGGGCCATCCAGCCTTTCTGTTTAAAAACCTCCAAAGAAGGAGACTCCACCACACTCTGAGGCAGTGCTTTCCACATCTGAACAGCTCTTACTGTCAGGAAGTTCTTCCTAATGTTTAGGTGGAATCTCTTTTCCTGTAGTTTGAGTCCATTACTCCATGTCCTAGTCTCTGGAGCAGCAGAAAACAAACTTGCTTCATCTTCAGTATGAAATTCCTTCAAATATTTAAACATGGCTATCATATCACCTCTTAACCTTCTCCTCTCCAGACTGAACATACCGAGCTCCCTAAGCCGTTCTTCATAGGGCATCATGGCTTCCAGACCTCCCACCATTTTGACCACCCTCCTCTGGAGGTGCAGAGGAGGGCAACCATGCACCATGCTGCAGATGGTGGTCAGCTATATCCCAACAGGACATGCAAGCAATGTGTCTGCTTCATTGTTCCTCTCCTCTCAGAGGTTCTGCACTTCTTTTTGAAATACTGAGGTTTCATTCAGCATCCATAGCAAAACATGGCTAGGAGCCGAATGACATAAATTGCACAAGATTGACAAAGTGGTGTCGCAACATCTCTATCTTTTCCAAAAAGTAGCAATTTGGGATACAATTTGGATTGAGACTGTGGCACCCTGCATTGGTGATGTACACCTGTTCGAAAGCAACTCTAAATTGCTAGCAAGTTAAACAAGAGCTGGGAAAGCAGCCAAACTCCAGTGATAATTAGGAAGAGCAAGCAAAGTTCCATTTGTTGGAAAGGCAGAAATACAGGCAAAAGGCACACAGAGAAGAGTCCAGAATATAGTCCAAAGGTCAAGGCTTACAGAAAGCAGTGTAGTCCAGGAGTTGGTCTGTAGGTCAGTAGATTCAGGAAACAGGATCATCAGGAACAGTCCAAGGTCAAGGCACATGGCAAGGCAGCAAGGATTCAGGCACCAAAGGCAGCAGGAGGCTTTCTCCAGGGAGATCAGTTGATCTCTGACAAAGCCTCCATTGCCTCTCCCAGCCTATATAAAGCAATTAAGGCTTTGCCAGGTGTTTCTTAATGAGCAAGTTCCTCTCATAAATTCTCAGAGATTTCCTTTGAGCCTCCTTTTGTGCTCAGTGCTGTGTATATGATGGTGGAAGTAAGTCTCTCTCCTCTTCTTTGTCTTTATCTGAGTGGGCAGGACTCTGCTGTGACTGATGCCAACCCACTCAGACCAGGCTCTTCCTCTGCTTGAGCCTCTAGTTTGGCAGGGTTCCCTGATGGCACAGGTGTAGATAAACATGTGTCAGGGTCCCTAGGGCTGTTCCCTGCCATGTCCTCCTCCTCCTCCTCTGACTCTACAGCCTCCTCAGGCTCCTGGGGCATGAAGCTAGCATATTTGTACATTTTCTCATCATCAAAAATAAAGAATGTCTCAACATATCAAGACACCCGATCAAGAAAACAACCAACCTCCATGAGATTTTTCACATGTTGAGATTCCCTACCCCCAACCCTCATCATTTGTGCAAACAACAAAAACAGTTTAATGTATATAGCATACAGAATATTGTTGGGGGTTTAGGCTTGCCTAACTGGTAAGTTGCACAACTGGTTCGACATTTTCATACTTTGTGTAAGGAGATCCTTGGGTCAGCCTTACACAAATTTTCCCTCAGGTGGTGCAGCAGTCCATGACACTCCTGAAATGACCCTCTGGCCTCTTCACAACAGTCTGGCCACTTCAGTATCCCTCACTGGTACTATGGCATTACACTGGCAAAGCATTATCCAATGCTAGCTCTCACTAGGATCTCAGCTCAGTTCCTCTCTCACCTTCCACCTGCTGTTTAACAGTCAGGCCCCATCTCCGAAAGACTGTGAGTCAGTGCTTTAGAAACCCAGACACTTAGGTCAAAATATGGTCAAAATAATACAAACAAGATGCGAAAGATCAGTGATCGATTCAAATGGCCATGTCTTTCAAAAGGGGCGGAGCCAAATCCACCATAAAGTCCATGTGCCCACATCTGGGGCTTTGTATGGATTTTCTAAAAAGCTCCGTATGGCTTCCGAATGTGTGACTGTTTGAACACTCACGTTCACACAGATAGAAACAGGCAGTGCAATTTGATTGGCTGAATTAGCACAGGGGGCGGTGCTAGCAAAGAGGGAAAGTGGCTGCAGCTGCCATGTTGCATTTTTGGCTAAGCGAGAGTCCAGTAAGTAGATCAAATGGCAATTTTTACTCTTTTTAAATTTCTTTATTTGTAAATATGAAGTGTTGCTTGTGTGCACCCTGGAAAACTGTTTTTTTTTTAAAATGGTGGTGGCAGATTTAAAATCACAAGTAAATCACTCCCAGTGGCCATCTGGCTAGGAGGTCATGCAGAGTTTAGTGGGGGTCTTTTGGCTGTGTAGACAGATAGCATGGTTGCAGATGCCTGCCTTTCCAAACGTGTTCGTGTCCCCCCCCCATATAGACAAGATCTTACATATATTAAGCCCTTATGCACAGACAGATTCTACTAATGCAGGGTTACACGGAACTTCAGTTCATGCAGTACATTTTTATCACTGTATCTCCCCACCCCCCAGCAACCCCATTGAGTCTGATACAGGATTGTTTTCCATGGAGTTCTTGCCCTACGAAGTAGTTGAAGGTTATGAGTTAATACAAAAAGCCTCAGTGAAAGGTTTAATTATGTAGAAGCTAATGTGGTAGGTTGAAAGCTTTGTACTTCCATGGTGGAGTTCGCAGCATAAACAGTAAGGGAATCAACCTTGGTTGCCTGCTTCAGCTGGCAGCTGATAAATGAACATAATTCACTATCTTAATTCCAGCCTCAACATTCAGTTGAGTGGGGCTTACCCCCACCATTTACACCAGCAGACTCTCTATTTGGTATAAGAGCACTGGACCCAAAATATATCTTGTGTCATAACACTGTTTTAGAACAGGATATATATAAGCTGATCAATGGGTCGTCTAGTTCAGCATTCACCCCCAGCAACTGATATGGTGATATCCAGATTAGTAGCCACTGGTGGTGATATATAGCTCTCCAGGCTAGTAGCTATTGATGTCTCTAATCACTGTAAATTTAAAGTTGTTCAAATTGACAGCCATCTCTACATTTTGTGGCAGTGAAGTCCACAGTGTGAAAAAAGTACAGTTGGCCCTCCACATTTTCAGGTTTAACTTTTGCAGATTTTATTATTCACAGATTATTTGTTGCTGCTTCCACTACTCCCAATGGCATTTTTAATAGGGGCTGCAAGCCTCACATGACTGAGAGAGACTGCAAATGTGCAGCAAGGGTTGTAAATCCCTAATAAAAATCGTGTACAGCAGTAGTGGAGGGGGTGGTATACCCCAACAACCACTCACTTCTTCCTTGCAAAGGAACCCTGCCACCTTGAAGGCATCCATGGTGGGTTGATCTGCAGATTGTACTTTTTCTGTATCTTAAATATGGTTTGGGGGGAACCTAGAGATATTTGTGATGTTTCAAACCCCAGCAAATGTGGAGGGCCAACTGTACTTCTGTTAATTTTCTCAGACTCTCCTTGGATTCAGCTTCAGTGGATGCTCCAAGGTTCTAATATTATGAGGGAGGGAGAAAAAGATATTCATCTTGATAAAGGATTTAAGAGTTTGGCTGGCTACTTATTGGTAACAGAGTCACACAGGATTCTTAGCATCACAGTGGAGCTGGAGCTAGGGTGGAGGCCTAGACCACAATGAGGTGTGGGGAAAAGGTATCCATTATATATTTTAATGCAACTTTACATTTGTTCATTTCAACTCATTCTTTCTAAGTCAATATACAGACTGAACCCCAATTGTAATTCTGTAGTCACAGCCTTCTGAATTTTTCAACGCTGTTCTCTATTATTATTATTATTATTAAAAATGTTAAGATGCACACAAAAAATACATATACGAAAACAGGTTGGTTGAAATCCTATATATCAAGAAGGTGAACCATAACTGAGTTATGCAACCACTGCACAATGCTAACTTGTTACTGTATTGTGACATTGCACAACTCAATATGCAACCCAAGTGTGCATGTGCATCCTTGCACAATGGCATCACATGTATAACTCTGCTTCTACGACTTTGAATAGAGATATATTCAGTAAAAATGGGACGTGAAATCAGAAAGAAACTAAACATTTCCCTAACAGCTACCTGTATTTTGATACAGGAAATCTGGCTTGGGGAGGTTGGATGGGAGAGCTCAGGAGTTAGGAGCAGCTGGTTCTTTTAACAGCAGAGCATTAAATGTTCACAAAGCCCTTGAGCTGCTTTGGAAAGGTAGTGTTACTAGAGGTGAAGCTCTGAAGGTGTCAAGAAGGGGAAGGAAAAACCAGCTTGTTGAAGTTTATATCCTTTCCAGATTAAATCCTGGTCCATTAAGCAGGAGCTTTTAATTGGGTAATGCGAGTTGAGAAATACGGTGAATAATAAGTTCATTACATCTATTATCCGGCAGATGATTATAAAGAAAGTGAAAGACGCACACACACAGAGAGGGAAGATATTCATGCCAATGCTTTTGTTGCTTTAAATACCTTCTCCCTGCATTGTCACTGTACAAACCTTTAATCACAAAGATTTCTCCCTTATTCCTGGACTCTTAAAACAAGAAACAAATACATTGGTTGTCAAATGAGCATCATTATTTCAAAGGGAAGATTTACTAACTGATTGCATTGGTGTGGTGCCAACAGAGCAGAGGTATAGTGAGACAATTTTCACTGGAGGAGCAGAGATAAAAATGGGTGATGGGCAGAAGGATTTGGGCATTAATTACAATAAAAGACGTTTCAGTGGGGAAAAGTTTTTTACAGGTAATAATAACAACAAAAATGACCCCAATGAATGCATTTTGTGTCAAAAGCATGTTGTGAAGCTTCCATAGAAGCAAATCAATTGAAAATGCATTATCTTCCTCATGCAAAATAGGTAGTAATTGAATGATGTACAAGTCATCCCACTAGGATGATCTGAACTGTTAATAAAGTCTAATGATAATAATTTCCCTGCAAATTTTTTGTGGAGAAACTGTCCGCTTGAAAATGCTTCAGATGTCACTAGAGAGTCAGGGTGGAATAGTGGCTTGAGTGTTGGACTAAGACACTGGCAGACCAGGGTTTGAATCCCCGCTCAGTTGTGGAAACCCACTGGGTGACCTTGGGCAAGACACATTCTCTCAGCCTTTGGGGATGCCAAGGGCAAACCTCATCTGAACAAATTTTGCCAAGGAAACCCTATGATAGGTTCACATTAGGGTATCCATAAGTCTCTCTCTCTCCCTCTCTCTCTCTCTGGCTTTACTTCGCAAACAAAGATTCAGGAAGGACTCATCCTGTGCTTTCTGCAAGTGCGCTGGTGACTGAAAAGGTCAATCCGAGATAAACAAGTCCGGTTGCAGAAAGCACAGCAGAAGGTCTCCTTGGGTGATGTTTCTGGGTTGTGATTCTTTTTGGGTTGTCATTTCTCTTCAAGATTTGTTCAGCGTAAGTTCTCAAATAAGGCTGCAGCATTGTGGATAGTGCGTTTCCATGCCTCCCAATGTGAGGCCAGGGCGGACCATTGTTGGTGATCAATTTGGCCGAGCCTGAGATGTTGTTTCAGGGAGTCCTTGTAATGTTTTTTTGGAGCACCCCTCTTACGCTGACCTGTGGCGAGTTCACCATAGAGTACTATATTTGGGAGGCGATGGCAAAGCACAAAAACCAGTGTGTATAGAGCCATTGTACTGTCTATTCTCCTTTATGGATCTGAAACATGGGTCACCTATCGCTACCACCTATGACTCCTCGAATGCTTTCATCAGCGCTGTTTACGCACAATCCTAAATATACACTGGACTGACTATGTGACGAATGTTGCGGTCCTTGAGCAAGCAGGGACCACCAGCATTGAGGCCATGATATTGAGAACACAGCTGTGCTGGGCAGGGCACATTTCTAGGATGAAGGATCATAAGTCAGAAATGAATTGAAAGCATAACCTGTCACCTCATGTTACTGTCAGAAGCCAAAACTACCAAATTTGCTTTTCTCCGATTAACAACTGTATGGTGCCAGCAAAGTTGAGAATAAATTTTCACATACAGCTATAGATGAGTCCTGCAACATATAATGTGTACATGTATGCAAAGGCTTCCTTGCATATGTACAATAATTTAAGAAGATTGCAAAGTCTTAGGACTTTATCAGATGAGCCCCTTAAAGCATTCTTTTGCTAGCATAAACAAGTCAATTTTTATGCCAGCAAATGCACCCCCCCCACTGCACTTGCCTTCTCTCCCAGCAGAAGGGTTCCCCAGCAGTGAAAGAGGAAGTGAACGGAGCTCCATTCACTTCCTCCTTTGAAGTCCTGTCGATTCTCATGAGACTTTATCGTGTGGGAAATTAAAAAACAAACAAAAAGAATGCACAAAAAGTGACACAAAGCAGAAAAACATACTTAAAAAGTTTAGAAGTAATGTGGGGAGGGTCATAAAAAGTATGTCACTTACTTGGATGTCACAATCTCACCTGGAAATGTTTGCAACAAACCGGCCATTGACGGGGTAAGTATGAAGGAAAACCTGTGAGGTTTCACATGCCAGCTATGCCAGTAAAAAATCACCACAGGGGGTCAATTGACAGCTTGAGCCGTCAATTAAAAATGATAGGGTTTTGTGGGGACCACAAAAGTGCAACATCATCTGATATGCATGCCCTTTTGCAGTTATGTGGCATCATTATGACACTGTATTTTGTGCATCTGATAAAGTCCTCAGTCCTTAGTTTTTCTCAGTCCTACCATATCCTTTTCTTTGGAAGCCTAAACTGTATTTCTACAGGTGCAGCTGCTATACTAGAAATATGGGGAATGAAGGAAATTTCATTTGGGGGGGGGACAGAGAAGAGAATTCTTATTTGCCCCCTGTTGCCATTGCCAGTGCTATAGAACATGAGCCTATTTGGCAAATGTTTATCCTAATCTGAAGCCCCTAATAGTTTACGATTGCCAATATTCTACAGCAGCTGCTGAGTTAACTTTGGAGATTATCAGATGCATTAAAAGTGGCATTACAGCAACACCAGGAGATTGCAAAAGGCTCCATTACCAGATGGCATTGTCCCCCATTGTTATGCACCCGTTCTGCTGCCATTCTGTGGGTGCTGCTTTTTATTGACAGGAGAAGCCATCAATAGATCCCCCATTCCATTTCGGTCATGGATTTGACAGTGTGACAAAAGTGCCACGTTTCACTGGTAAGATCCCGGCATCAATGGGTGGTCCCTGCCAGAACACTTCTGGGTGAGATCGGGACATCCAGGTAAGTGACACACTTTTTATGACCCTCCCTGGGTTATTTGTACATATTGAAGTGGGTTTTTTTGTGTGTGTGC
The DNA here is from genome assembly GCA_030847615.1 of Gambelia wislizenii. Lineage (NCBI taxonomy): Eukaryota > Metazoa > Chordata > Lepidosauria > Squamata > Crotaphytidae > Gambelia > Gambelia wislizenii. The sequence goes on along the minus strand of JAUMIR010000002.1, from coordinate 428,457,379 downwards.
TTGGTATTACTTTTGTGTATGTTCTTTTTATTTTTATTTTTGAATTTCCCAGACTTGCATCTTCTCATGAGAATCTGCAGGATTTCACTCCAGGAAGTGAACGGAGCTCTGTTAGAGCTCCGTTCACTCCTGGGCTGCTGGAATGATGGGAGAGGAGGTAAGTGTGGTGGGGAGGGTAATTGTGGCGGGACAGGGATGGGATGGGGTGGTAGTGGAGACTGTGAGACAGAAATGTTTTTTTGCATTCCTATCTGATAATCTCCTAGTTGTAACTAAGTAGCATATCCTGACCCATCTCCCCCAGCCCACCTTAACAGCCCGCAGCCGAATTGGGTGAACGAGGTCTGTTCAGCTTCTGATCTGGGCACAAGGAGGATGGTGTTTCCATCTTCCTCCCACCAGTGAGAAAGACTATGACAAGGACTTGTGATGGGTGTCCTGCACAGAGATCCATGGTTTTAGTTTGGGAGAAACAAGTGTCATCTGAATAGTCTGACAGCTATGTAGGAGATTATCAGACGAGCATCTAAAATTTTTCTTTTGGCACTATATTTTACAACATAAGTATCCTGGCATAACACTTCTTTTCTCATGCTGCTGTAATCATGAGACATAGATGCCCCTTAATTATTGCAACATGACCACTCATGTTGCTCATGCCCATATTTTTGCATGGGAGAGATTTTGGCAGTGCTCACAAGAAGACACGAGTGTGCTTAAAAGCCTAAAAACACCTAAATTAATAGACAAAATGAACACACAAGCACCGAAACACAGTTGGAAACTTGCCAGCAAAATGGGGAGGTTCATAAAAAAGTGTCCCACACCTAGTTTTCTCATTCTTACCCAGAGGTGTTCTGGTGGGGATTGCCCATTGACACTGGAATCACGCCAGCAGAATGGGATACAGTTTTGCACACAAGCAATGCCGCACAAAAAGCCATGGGATATGAATTGGTGACTTCTGCCCACTAATGCAAAAGAACGCATTATTAACAGCAGCAGAACACTCACAGAACGCTGGAGCACAACGTTGTGCAGTAAGGGAGCCCTTTTGTGGTTTTATGTCATCGTAATAATGCAATTTTTCCATGTATGATAATCTACTTAATCATTTTACTGACTACTAAGCAGTTACCGATGCGTAACTCTTAAGTTACACATCTGTACCTGAAATACTGAATTCCAGTCAATGTTTTCTATGTCAAAGCATACATTTCCTTCAGCACAGATTGCTTAGGCCTTTCTGACCTCTCTTCTTTACATTCTTGCCATATAAGTATTAAACACATGGAGCCTCTGAGAAAAAAAAAAGAGGTAGCAACTCCCATTTCAGTAATGACATGGCTGAATATACACAGATACAAGCCCAGACTTTTAAGTATTATGTACTCATGGCCAGGATGAATAAATCTGTCAGTTTCACTTTCTCCCTCATTTCTTATTTTTAAAGTACTTTCTATGCCAAATAATAAAGACATTTGCTGATATTTTGAACTGAACTGAAATTCTCACCCATCCAATCCCACAGATGATGCCCCCCCCGTACACTGAAAGATCTATTTTCAAGAAACTAGGAATACACAGGAAAAAAATTGCTATGACTTATGACTGGACTCCTCAATGGACAAAGTGAGGGATGGGGGTTATTTTTTTCTCTTTTCATTCTCTGCAATGACGTGGGCCTCTCCCATGCTAAAATCTTAGCATATGCTTCAACCATCAGCCCCTGGCAGCCTATAATTATGCCTGATATTTTAAAATTGCCCAGTTGTGGAAGAAAAGAGCTTTTTGCTTGATTAGCTGTATTCTTTGAGAAAATACAAATGCCTATTTAGAGTCAGGCACCCAACACCTGATGGCAGTGTGTGGGGGGAATGAGGATGTGAAAAGGTAATAAGAGGAAAGTAGGCTCAAGATTAATGGGAGAAACTGGTGTCATCTGGATAGTCTGGCAGCTGACCTATTTTTCCACACTTTCTCAGTTGCCATGCTTTCTGAGTTATACACGTATTGTCCTACTGCTGGGTCTCCACCTACGTACTTCCTTCTTATCTGCTGGAGTACCTACAGTGCAGAAATAAGACAGTTTGTCACCATTTTGAGTTCTGTAGCTCCATCCTATGGAATCCTGGGATCTGTAGTTTTACAAGGTCTTTAGCTTTCTCTGCTAAAGAGAGCTGGTAACTCACAATACTACAAATCCCAGGATTCTGTAGGATGGAGCTACAGCACTTAACGTGGTATCAAACTACATTATTTCTACAGTGTAGATGAACCATTAGGACAGAAGGAGTAATGTGTAAATTAATTCCAAGAAATCTGCCATTAACTCTGTTGCATGAAATCTTCCCATGCCTATAGGGGTTGGAAAGTTATCTACTAGGCCAGTTTTGATCTACTCTTATCTTCTGTAGCATTAAAGTCTGAGACTGATACGTTACCATGCACTTAATATTAACAGTCAGTTCCTCTTACCATGATAAAAATGCATTGATTGCTTCGAGGAATACAAGACTGAGTATACACAGAGTCTAGTTCTAACACCTTGGAAGCTAACATTAAGCCTGAAAAGGTTGGGGGAAAGGTACACAACTATAAAGAGAATGACCACTTGGTCTATATTTTTCAGCAAAATATGATGCATATGTGGAGAGTGCTTATTTCTCATTTAAACAGTGAGCATAATCTGGTTGATACTTACTTACTACTTTAGAGTTCTAATGATTTAAATGAGAGAAGTTTAAGCAAACATGTAATTCTTCGCCTGAGATCAAAGGCACCTTCATAGTACAATCCTATCCATGTTTGCTAAGTGGGGCATTCCATTGAGTTCAATGGTCTGCACTGTAAATTTCAATGGCTATAGGTTTGCTTAATACAGTTGGAATATGCCAACTATTTCAATACACTAAAAAATCTTGGCAATTTTTCAGACCAAGTATTCAATAAACAATGATTCTTCCCATATTTTATGCTCATACACTCAGTGGTTCTTCTCAATAACGTGTCTTATCGGATTAATGATTGCCTTGATCCACTGTTAAGTTGCATTGATTTTGACATGACATGCCAAATCTCATCCTTTACTTCAAGTGCATTACTTTTGCTGGATTCTGTCTTCTGTGTCAATTCATTGGCAGAAGATATTGCCTTGAATCTAATTGGTTAGCTGTTGAATGGTGAGCCAACAGGTAACTAAATCCCACTGAGTCAATGGCTCCTTACTAGTTGGGGCTAACCAATAGGATTACAGCCTTTATTTTATTTTTTAAATCATATTATTTAATTTTGTTTAAAAACATCTGCCCACGGCATCTCACAAAGGAGTTCTTTCTTCTGTTCCCTCCTGCCTTGAAAAATCTCCCCTCCTTATGCCTTTGAAAATATTAATTATGCAATGCAGAGAAATGCCTTTAAGACTGAAACAAGGTGGATCACACACACACATTTCCACAATTTGAAATCCCTGCTCAGCCTGCTTTTGTAATTCACAGCCTGCAGGCAGGCAGACCCCATCCCCCCTTCCCCAAGCCACAGCGGTAGGTAAAATAAATTACTAGGATTCTCAGTCCTCTGCAGGGAAGGCTGAACTATCTTCCTCAGGGGGACTTAACAGTCTCTGTGTAGTTGTGCTGAGCTCAGGGGCCTCCCGGCTTGGGGAGAGACATCTGCTCCTAAATCATTTGGTCACCCTGTTCCCTGCCTTCTGATTCCTTCAGGAAAAAAAAAAAGAGGGAAGGTCTGGACTCCAGGTGGGAACTGTTGTCCCATGCTAAGGCCTTCACTGCACAGTTGTTCAGGCACAATGGGTTCATCTCCTCTCTGTGTGAACTCATTTTTTTAAAAAAAATTAAGCTGTCCCCAGAGAGCCTCTGCTTAACAATAGGCACCTCACGGAGCCCTCCTTCCCTTTATGTTTTGCATTGACCAAAGAAGCTGCATCTGTTTAAGGTCTAGCCCTTGAAGTGGCTCTATTCAGTGGCTCCATTCAAGCCAATGCAGAAGAGCTTGCTCTTTTTTAATTGCTCTGCCCATTGTCTCAGAAGATGGAACACATTGGTGCCCTGAAAGTAAATCAAAGGAACTTTGTGCTTGTTGGGCAAATACTGTGTAGTGCCACTTCTCAGGAGATGTTGTTGTTTTTGCCACCTTTGTTGTTGGGCCACTTCTCATGAGGTGTTGGACTGGTTTTATTCCCTTCCTTCCCTGGTGCTCTTTGTCCTCTGACTCATGTCTGATTGATAATTAAGTGAGCAAGGCTGGTGATGAACACTGTAAAAGCTATTTGATTAAACAGATACCTCCTGACTCTGACTGAAGCTTTCTGGCCTGATTCTCATTCAAGTAACATGTGGAAGGGTTGCATTAAGATTACTAGAGCTTTATAGTCCTTCTGTTCCAGTCTGTCACCAATCAGTGTGTGTGTGTGTTAAGAAGACACTCTTTTGTCTTTGGGCTTGACTGCACAGGGGGTAAAAATTCCGACTACTCTGCTCAGATTTAAGTGCCACACCTGCCAAAGCCCAAATTTGCATTGAGTTTGCTTCCATTCAAAGCTGGTACTCATGCTTGACTTTGACTTCCAGGAAAGCCCTAGCAGTAACCACTCCCTCTGGAGCCAGAAAGGATGGCTAGTCTCGCAATGGTGAGTGGGCTGTTCATTCTGGTTTCAGAGAGGGCGACAACTGCTGGCACTTTGTTTTTCCTAGAGCTCAGAAGTGTGATTGTGTGCTAGGAAATCAAAGCTCCAGCAGTAGTCACTCGCTCTGAAGCCAGATCGGGCAGAGAGCCTTCCTTCTTCTCCTCCTCCCCCACCCCAATCCAGTGCGGATGGATTGTTTACATGGCAGTTTTCTCTGGAGTTTCATCCAAACTCCCAAGGAAATTGTGAGTTTTCTAAAATCTGAATTAATCATAGAATCATAGAATTGTAGAGTTGGAAGAAACTACGAGGGCCATCCAGTCCAACCCCCTGCCATGCAGGAATACACAATCAAAGCATCCCTGACAGATGGCCATCCAGCCGCTGTTTAAAGACCTCCAAGGAAGGAGACCCCACCACGCTCCGAGGGAGTGCGTTCCACTGCCTAACAGCTCTGACTGTCAAAAAGTTCTTCCTAATGTTGAGGTGGAATCTCTGTTCCTGGAGCTTGCATCCATTGCTCTGTGTTCCAGTCTCTGGAGCAGCAGAAAACAAGCTCGCTCCATCCTCAATGTGACACTCCTCCAAATACTTAAACAGGGCTATCATATAGCCCCTTAACCATCTTTTTTTCCAGGCTAAACATAACCAGCTCCCTAAGTCTTTCCTCATGAGGCATGGTTTCCAAACCTTTCACCATTTTAGTTGCCCTTCTCTGGACACACTCCAATTTGTCAATATCCTTTTTGAATTGTGGTGGCCAGAACTGGACACAGTATTCTAGGTGTCCATTAAGAGGCTTTAAATCATTTGTGTCTGTTTTAACAATTTTTTAAACTGAACTTTTTTAACTGTTTAAATTGTTGAATATGTTTTAAGCCTTTTAAAATATTTTTTTGTTATTTACATTGTTTTAAACCAGCCTAGTTGATTATATCATATTCCACCATAGTTTCAGGCACCCTGTTCAGCAGTTACAATTTTGTAAGCTGGATTTACAATATCTTAATTGCTGGGGAGTCACAGTTATGGTCATGAATGAAACAATGTGACCCTAAAAACCTACCTTTGCAACCTGGCAGAACCGTGACCAAAGTGTTTCTGAAGCACTGGAGAGATAGGAGTGCTGGGAAAGGACTCCCAAGTGTGAGGTGCCTTCAGAAAAGCCATTGTAGCTGTCTGTTCCCAGGGCCAAGCTCTGAAGGTGTTGGTGGGATCGTCAGTCCATAGTTATGATGATGGTGATGGTGATGATGCAGGAGCTCAGCTGCTACCTTTATATATAGGGCAGATAGAAATATTTTAATAAATTAATAAAAAAATAAATCAAACCTCCAAACCCAAATGTCCTCTTGGGGAGAGGGGACAGGAATATGTCCATCAGAGTCTACTGCACTAAATGAATGAAGTGGTCAGAATACACTATTGCAGTATACATTAAGTAACTTTATGTATACTTAGCTATGTATACTTGAGTACCCAGCTTGTGGGGGGCAATTAGCTAACACACATTGGAAACTGTTTAATGCAGTGTAGATGTGTAAATAGATATTGCTTAAAACAATTTGTAAGCTGCTCTGATAGCCTTGTGGTTGAAGAGCGGGGTATAAATAAATAAATAAATAAATACATAGCAGAGGTGCTAAGAAATCTTCTTAGTGAATTGCAAAGATGAGTAATGGAACACTGGCAAGTTTCCTTATGCAAATTGGCACTCCCTAGTTGATGTCCTGATGCACAACAGGACTGGTGCACAATGGGACCGATGCACATTGTTCACTTTGCTGGCTCCCCTATGTAATAATGTGATGGTGGCTGTTTACTGGAATGAACATTCCAGAACTGCCCAATTCTTAGTCCTGCAGATGTCAGTACATTTATGAAGACCTAAATCCCCAACAGGATTCTGGATATCAGTAACAGTACCAATGAGTGTGAAGGGATGGTTGATTGGAACAAAAAGATGGTTGTTTGGGACACAAAAGAGAAGCTGGCAGAGATACATTTAGATAGGGTCAAAACCCACAATTTATCTTAAAGGTATAAGCCAGATGCTGCAAATCTCAAACACACACACACACACACACACACAGAGAGAGAGAGAGAGAGAGAGAGAGAGAGAGAGAGAGAGAGAGAGAGAGAGAGATTTCTATAGAGTCTAGTTGAAATTCTTACATTGATTTTTTTTTCCTGGAAGAAAAACTGTTTAATTAGGATTTTTAATCGGTGCAGTCACTTCTGTTTATACGCATGCAGAAGAATTAATGTGGTCATTCACCAGTCAATACTCCATATAAAACAAAACTATCAGAGCTTTTCCTCTAGCTGATAATATTATGCTGTTGCTCAAAACCCTTGGGCTGCTATGGCTTTCCATCAGTTGCATGCATGTGTTAACAAAGGGACATTGACCTTAATTTGCACTGTTTCCCAGAGATGATGGCTCTGATAACAACAACTAATTGCAGGCAAAACTCCCATTGATTCTGGATGTGTTTGGGGCAGCATAAGCAGTGTGAGTTCAAATATCAATTTGCACCATTTTTTCCTCTGCACTTTTTTTTTTTTTTGCAACTTTGCCTGTAACTCAAGATTCAACAGTATCAAGTTTAAAACTAAAATAGGAGCTCTGTTAATCTTCTGTGAATTTTACCAGATATGTTTTTATTAAATAATGGCTGCCATCTGGTTCATGAGTTAGGATGAGTTACACCTTTGCAACTTGCTTTTTAGTTACCCCAACACCCCCAACCCACCTTGTTCAGACATCCCGCTGCCAACATGGCAATTTCCATGTTGTCAGAGGGAGGGAGGATCAGTGGGGATGTACCCAGCTATTTTCGTGTAGCTGGACATACAGCAAAGATGTCATCTGCAGTGTGAATTTAATTGTGCATAATTTGAAAAACTAAAAAAGTATGTGTGAAAAATCTATCACCTTTCAATGATAGGAAAACAAAGGTATGCCCTCCCTTTCACTAACTGTCACATGGTTTGGGATTCTTGAATTGGATGAATCCATTAAAGAAAACAAAATTTCTTTTTCATGCTAAGTGGGATTCTACTAAAATGATAAAGCTATCAGCTAGTGCAGCATTTCTCAATCCTTTTATCCTGGAGAAACCCTTGAAATAATTTTCAGGTCTCAGAGAATCCCTGCATAAACATTATTCTATATGTGTTGCTGTTGCTTCCCCCCCCCCCAAACAAAAAAAAATCACAATCTCTTGAGGAACCCCTAGCAACCTCTTGGGGAATCCTAGGACTCCAGGGAACTCTGGGTGAGAAACACTGGGCTAGAAGCTGTAGACCACTACTAGCTTTACAAGCAAACAGTCCCAGATTCAAGCCTGGTTATCTCTTACAACATGTTAACACTTTGCTGTTATAGGACTTGGATGCCACTTTAACTGTCATCGCTCCATCCTATGGGATTCTGGGATTTATAGTTTGGTGAGGTTCTTTAAATTCTCTACTAGAGACCTCCAGCTCTAGCAACTATCCCAGAGCTATGTACATCAACAGACTACAAAACCCAGAAATTCTATAGCGTGTAGCCATGGGAGTTAAAGTGGTATCAAACTGTGCTAATCGTGGAGTACATATATACCACGTGCAGCTGGTAAAGACCTATTTTGAAATAGGCCTCCCAGTTAGGGCAGATGATCTTGAGTTCAATAGACAAAGTGTATGGCTTGGTAGAAAACAGCTGCCTCTGTTTCTCTGAGGTAATTTTCAGCAGCCCACATGTCCATTGGACTTAGGGAGACAAAGGAGTTTTTAAAAACAAGCCTTTTGTCATCATTTTCCTTTGACTGCTACTGCCTCTGTATTCACTTTGCAGCCTGTACTCTACTCACAGGATGCAGTAAAACAGTTTTTAATCTGATGACTTAATGCCATTACGACCTTTGGAAATGATGCTGAGATCTTTTTAGGATTAACTGCATTGAACCTCTGGGAGGCCTGACAGCCAGGAGCCCCAGCCTTATTCTTACCGAAACAATTTAAGCAGGGCGTAAAAAATTACTTCAACTTTTCCTAGTTAAATCCTAATAGGCTTAGAAGGGGGAAAGAAACGCAGTTAATTTGATGTTAGCTCACAAGTTGAAAAGTGAGACCGGGTTGTGACAAAAGTGTGAGCGAAGGGAAGCTGGGAAAATTAGGAAAGGAAATCGCAATAGTTCTAGGCTATAAAATTAGTCAACTCTTTAGCCCCATTCTCAAAAATAAAAATTAGATTATTTGTTTTTAATTTACCATTCTCATTTGTTGATTTCAGGCCTGTCAGAAGCATTGGTTGAGGTCTTCGATCTTGTGACAGTAATGAATTTTAATGGCAGGCCCCATGGCCTTTTGACACTGAAGCTCCAAGATGGGCTGTACTTGTTGAAAGGTTGCCATATCTGGTATCTGTCAGGAGCATGGCAACAGCTGTTGCTGGACAGACAGAGTGGCACTTTCTTTCCTTCTCTCTCTCTCACACATACACTCTCTTTCTTTCTCTCCAGGCTTGTCTACACTAGTGAAAAAACCCTGAATGGGAGCAAACCAATGCAGATTCAGGCTTTGGCGGATGTGGTGCTTAAATCTGGGCAGAGTAGCCAGAATTTCATGCACCACAGCTCCAGACCAAAGTAATCTAAATTTCATCTGGATTTTTACAAATACCCCCTCATGTAATCAAGCCCTCTGTCATCCTCCTTCTTTCACATGTGTGTATGTGTCTTCAAGTCACCTGCCAACTTGTGGAAACCCCATGAATTTCATAGGGTTCTCTTAGGCAAGGGATACTCAGAGGAGGTTTTGCCAGTTCCTTCCTCATAAATGCAGCTTACAGCACCTGGTATTCACTGGTGGTCTCCTATCCAAGTACTAACCAGGGGTGACTCTGTTTAGCTTCCAAGTTCAGATTGGATCTGGTGCCTTTAAGGTATTTAGTTGGCAAGGATCAAATTAAACCACACTTATGTCTCTGAAGAAGGAATTATGATGATAACAATGCCTACTGAGATCAACTATGGGCTGGAATACCCTTTGTGTCTTACTCATGCATAGAATCCCCTATGGAAGCCATTGTACACTTTTGTCAGATAAGGAACATCCTTATCCAAGTTCAAAGTAGTGGAAACCAAGTGTCCTCACCATCTGTACCTGCAACAGTGGTGGAGTCAAGAGGAAACTCTCTCCTGAGCATCTTAAAACTCAGGCAGATTCATATTGGAGAGATGCAATCTTTCAGATAGGCTGGACCTACCTGCTTTGTGCAACAACCCCAAGCTCCTTAAAACACACCTGTCTCATACTGCCGCCTTCCATAGCCACTTAGTGGCTGTGGGAGAGCAGAGAGCTGAAGACAACTATCTTGTTATACTCCTATAATGGCACACACAATGATAAACATATCTTCCAGGACAACCCCAGGATTCTTTGGAGGTTCTAGAGCATGACTTCATCATCGTAGTGGTGGTAGGGGCACAAGAGCAAGATGAGTCCTCTGGGAGAGGAGGAGGAAACAGGGAAGAGTTCCACCTTGACAGAACTTTATGCCATGTCTCCCTATTCAGGATCTCAGCTAGTATTTTGCATTACATATTGGGACAGAAAATAAATAAATCACATGCTGGTTTGAGTGAAACATGATGCTAAGCAGAAGTGACCTGTGATGCCAAGAAGGTTGCCAGTAGGTTGGTCATATTGTGGGTAGGGGGTTGGGGTACACTGGAATTTTTGGCAAGTTCAGGAAATGCAAAATTCACACATTAAACCCTTCTGTTAATCCTAACCATAACCAAATACCGTTGTGATGTGGAATATAACTGAGGGTCAACATGATTCAATCTTGTGCACTTTTACTATTTCTAAAAGATTTGGACTCCAGGGCTGGAAAGATTAAAAAAAATTACCATCTATCATTCACAGTGTTGAAAAGATCTTACTGCTTTACTTATTCATGAAAAGGTATTTTATAGATGTCAACTTCAAGAAAATGCATTTTTGGAAATATGGTCAGCTGATATGAATGTATGTACCTAGCCTGTATTCTTATCCTATGTACCTCCCAGATTTCTTTTCTTTTCTTTTTCTTCTTATCTCTTTCATTGTCTCCTTTTCTTTTCTTCATGTGTGTGTATATATATCTGAGAAAAATTTCTAACCGTAACCTCAATCCCAACCTTGTTGTAACTGGCAGTTCCAGTGATGTCAGAAAACATCCCAGAATTGGTTCAATGCAATGATTTTTTCCCCATTAATAATGGTGAGGAAAGGTTAAAGTCACAAAGCAGTGATGAAGTGCTAGTTTATACTCACAGAGTCATGCAGTGGCTGTACAACTCTGCCCCATTAGTGAATTGTGATATTGTACAACTAAATGTCTCATGTGCAACTATGTACAATGTGCATCTGCATTCAAATGCATTCATGTGCAACTGTGTGCAGTGCAAATGCACATCCTTGAGCAATGACAATGCATATGGAACTCTGCTTCCACAACCTTGAACTATATACAGCCATTCAGCATTAGATAAAAATGTGTAACTGCTTCCACAGAGGAACTTGCACATAATGTAAGACATCCAGAGAATTCTGCCCAAAACCTCTTGTCCCCTTTGCATTCAATGCTGTTTATACTTAAGAGGTAGCTGGTCCTTATCCATCTACATGTAAACCTATCAAGCTGATTAAGTAACAAGGTATTGCAACAGGTGAAGGAGAGAGGGCTAAATCATGACAAACACATTAATTCTTAAGGGTGCCACAAGACTCTAATGTTTTTTCTTACAAGACTAAGGTTGCAGTTTTGTGGATGCTGACTTGCATGTAGGTCCCACTCCAGCCAGAAAGAATTCTTAGTCAACATCCATGCTGCCAAGTGGCTAAAGTTTGGGATTGACTGCACCCACTTTGTTTCTTTCCTTCAGCAAGGATATTGAGAAGCTGGGACGTGTCTAGAGGAGGGCGACAAGGATGGTGGGAAGTCTGGAAGCCATGTCATATGAGGAGTGGATTAGGAAGCTGGGCATGTTTAGTCTGAAGAAGAGGTTAAGATGGGCCATGATAACCATGATTAAATATTTGAAGGAATGTCATACTGAGGATGGAGCAAGCTTGTTTTCTGCTGCTCCAGAGACTAGGACATGGAGCAATGGGTTCAAATTACAGGAAAAGAGATTCCGCCTAAACATTAGGAAGAACTATAGATTTTCCTTGGGTTTTTTCCAGGCTGTGAGGACGTGTTCTGGAATAGTTTCTTTCTGACGTTTTGCCAGCATCTGTGGTTGGCATCTTCAGAGAATGTTTGGGTAGGAGTGTGTCTGGGGTTTACATGCTATGAACCCCTGTAGGGGAGTATATGTAAATTTGTGTAATTGAATGGTTAGTTTCTGGGTATAGAAATGCAAGGCTTGTTAGTTTCTGTTTGGCTGATGGTTGGTTGATGGGCCATTATCTGCTGGGAATCCCCATGTCCCTGGGTGGAATTCCTTTTTAAGTGTTGAGTTTTAATTCTATTGTATTTCAAAATTGGGAGCCAGATTTTGTTTAGGAAGAACTTCCTGACAGTAAGAGCTGTTTGGAAGTGTAATACACTGCCTCATAGTGTGGTGGAGTCTTTAAATAGACGCTGGATGGCCATCTGTCAGGAATAATTTGATTGTGTATTCCTACATGGCAGGGGGTTGGACTGGATGACCCTTGTGGTCATTTCCAACTCTATGATTCTATGAATTTCAGCACTGCACATGCACACATGTGGCTCTGGAATTGGACTGGCGGAACAACTGTGCATGCTGCTATTAGTTTCTACATCCATTGTATGCCTCCTAAAAAAATGAGGTCACCAGAAAGAAATAGTGAATGTTCTGGATCCAGATAGCTGAATTTGTTGTTGCTGCAATGCCTAGAGATCAAGAGGTGCCAAGATGATCCACAGATTTATTACATGGTGACAAAATCTGCAATGGAAATAGGTATGTAGACACTGCTCATATGAATGAGCCTCACCAGGGGCCCTTGGACACTACAGAGTTATAGCACCATGGTTCCATTTGAACTGCCATGGCTGCATCCAATGGAATCCTGGGGCTTGTAGTTTGGTGAGGCACTGGAACACTCCAACTGAGAATTCCTACTGCCTACCTCCCTAAACTGAACATCCCAGGATTCCATAGGATGGATTCATGACAGTCGTTGCACTACAATTGTGTAGTTTGAAAGTGCTCCAGGCCTGAGTTCAGAGACAGTGCAATGGCTGTTTCTATTCTGCTACATCTTAAAAGGTGCCCTGTAGACTGAGGAGATTATCAGACGAGCATCTAAAAATGTTTTTGTCTCACTATATTTTAAGCATAAGTATCCTAGCATAATAACACTTCTTATCACATGTTGCCATAATCATGAGAAAGAGCCACTCCTGAATTATTGCAACATAACGGCTTGCACTGTTTACTTCCACATTTTTACATGGGCGAGACTTCGGCAGTTCTCGTGAGCACACAAGCACTGAAACACACTTAAAAACTTGCCAGCAATACAGGCAGGTTCATAAAAAGAGCGTCCCATACCTAGTTTTCATGTTCTCACCTGGATGTGTTCTGGTGGGGACCGCCTATTGATGCTGTAATCATGCCAGCAGAATGGGACGTGGTTTCGCACACAAGCAATACTGCGAAAAAACACCATGGGATATCAATTGACATCTTGGCCTGTTAATAAAAAAGAATACCTTTTTCACAGCACCGGAATGCTCGCAGAGTGTAAGGGAGATGATGTCGTATGATAGGGGAGCCCTTTCACAGTATCCTGTCCTCATTATCACACCATATTTCCCAGGTCTGATAATCTCCTGGGTCACATAACTCTTCAGTCCGTGACTCTCAGGTTGTGACTCACTCTTCCTCCAAAGGAAGTGTACATTGGCATCTTCCATGTCAGTGTAGTGATGCATTCGCTGCAGGTCTTACTCCAAAGTTCAAAGGACTTATCTAAGGGGTTGAGCCCTATCCCACAAACTGGTTCATCTCCTTGGAGAGCTCTTTCAAAGTTCAGTGCACTCACCCAAAGTGGGTTTACTGTCCCACTGACATTGGAGTCTCCATGACAAAAGGAGTTCATTTCTCCACCATTGCCTCAAGTCCTTGCATCCTTGGTCCTGGTCAACATGTCAGACTGTGTCATGCAAACCTCCCTTTGAAGGAAATACTGCAAAGACTGATCCTCTCCATGGAGATATAAGGCCCCAGAGATGGAACTGTGGTGGATGGATAAAGGGTTTCTGCTGCTGTTGCTTCTGCAGAAAACACTCAAATATTTTCTACTGAAGTTGATTCTATCTCACCCCAAAATCTCTCCCAAAGATATTTGCTTCACAATATATTCTCATACAAAAGGCATGCTTTGAATTCTCCAGAGTCTACCTTGTTTTTGTTTTGTTATGTTTTTAAGAAAGCTAAGTAGAATGCAAAATTATAATACTTATGTAGCTTGGACCGTCTTACTGCTTCATCAAATGGTGGTAGGATGATTTGTTGGCAAATTTATTTAAATTTTATGAAAATACAAATGCCTGTGCAATTAAAAATTATTTAAATCAGTTGACATCCATAAGCTGCCTCCCCCTCCCCCTCCTGTCATTGTCATCATCATCATCATCATGTCCATCAACTTCCATCATAAATGCATATTATAATTACATATCATAATTTTCAACTATACTTCTTGGATCAAAATCTCCCCCTTCCCTTCTTTTTCTCCGCTATGGCTTTTCAGCAAATAACCATGCCTGTTAACATTTGGAGAACTCATTTCACCCAAATATCATTTTCTGGTAGAAGCAAGGCTGTGTGTTAACAAGGCAACCCTTGGCTTTAAAGGGGTGGTGAAAAGGGAACCTTTTACAGGAAGAATTGTGGGAATATGGAAGGCTGCACATTACAATTCAGGGGCAAGAGTAGGGCAACAGCAACAGCTTCAGTTTTTTCCCCGCTTGGAGCTGAGAACCTCTTCTCCTATTGACTGCTTTTAAAGTTAAAGCGTGATCTGAATCTGTAATGCTTAAAACAATAGCTAGAAATGAATTGTTTGCTGGGAGAAGAGAGTCAAAATACCCAACTTGTCCAGAACTAATCCTATGCTGCTGGTTCCTTCCACACCGGGTTATTTCTGAGCATTGTTGTCATCCAGATTTCCACTGGATGTTAGAATTCTTCATTACTCTAGGATTTCAGTTACTCCTGCATTTAGAATCATGACCTTTCTTTTAATGTGGAATCAATGGGTTGGATCCTGATTTAAAGCAGACCCACTGAAATGTAGGCATGGATGTTGTGGACCTAGGAATTATTTCCTTTCCTTATTTCTTGCATCAGTTTAAACTCCGTTTTTAGTACAACTCTCTCCCAAAGCAAGAGTGAAAATAAGGGATAAATGACACGTGATTACACCTGAACATATGTCCAGACATTCATGATGCAGTTGTTCTGCCAACATGGGGAATCAGTTAAAGGAAGCCTTGGATAGGAAGGTCTTCAAGGCCTATAAAAAACTGGAGTTGAAGAGGCAAGATGTAGGTCTATTGGAAATGAGTTCCAAAGACATGGGACCAAAACTGAAAAGCCCTGTCTGATATGGCATTTTCAGGCTGGACTCAGATCCCATTAGATGGGAGGGTGGGTGAGCCCAGACTCTAATTCTGAAGCTGCTGAAATCTAGGCCTTGTCAACACGGGCTAAATACCCCATCTTGCCCCTGTCTTAGAACCCTGCATTCCATACAATGTTTGCCCTGTTTTGCCCCCGGGCATTCCTCATGACACTTGTGGCAGATATGGGGCTGAGATGGGGGGAAGGTGGGGTTGGGCCTGATAAATTATTTTTTTAAAAAATACCTGGTTTATCCCCTTATAGGTGGCAAACAACATATCAGGCCACATATGTCCACAGTAGCCTGTTTGGCACACCGGCCCTTGCTGCCTCTGCCATCTCCCTGGCTCTCTCAGAAGCCAGAAAGGTGTCCTGTAGCATGTGACCAAGGCTGGTCACATGCAGGGGGAGCTTGGTCACATGTTGTGGGCCCCTTTCCTGGCTTCTGAGATAGTGAAGAAAATGGCAGCGGCAGCAGTTGCTGGGCTGGGCCAGCATGCCTGTTTGGAGCCCAGCCCATTCCATACAGGTAATGGGGAAAGAATGGGTCAGCTCCACAGCCAGGATATGTAGATGAGCCCCAGACAGACCCTAGGTTTTGGCCCCCCTTTTGCTGGGAAATAGACACTATCCATGGTTCTCCCTGTAACAATTGTTTTAAAAGTTCTTTGAATGCATTGAATTTTTCAAGTGCAGAAGTTAGTTGGCTCTCACTTCTGAACTACAGTACTTTATTGATGCTGGTAAGATGAGAGATAAACTCAGCCAGTTTGAGAAAGACAGGAAGACAGTGGAATCCTTTTGAAGTTTGAATGGATAGTACTTTGCTTTTTGAACAAGTGCTAAAGTCTCATTTAGGAGAAACAGTTTATAGAGTCCTCTCAGGCTGTGGTGTGTATTTCCTCTGTTCAGATGTAGTGGAAGAAAAAGGCAATCTTCATGGAGTTAGAAGAAGCTGTGTCATCAAAAGCCACAGGAGATGGATTCTCTCCACCTCATATCTCCCCACAAGTTAAAATGGCCACGTGGCAGCTTCCACTCCTTTGCAGTGGCCTTGGCTGCCATTTTGTGAGTGTTCTTAACACTTAGAATGTCCTTATAAAGATACTAATAAACCATCCCCCCTTGGCTTAAATCTGGCATTGTGCTACCGTCATTGGTAATGTAATGTGACTATCCTCCCTAACTTTCCTTTCTCCCTACAGTCTCCCATGCCACCCCAAAACCTGCAAAGGCTTCCACAATGCAGGTGAATTCATCCCTCCCCCAAGTCTACTGAAAGAAGCAGTTAAATCTGCTTTTCCCCCTGGCCTTTCTTAACATCCACATCAGAATGGTCTGCTGAAGAGCTTTGGCACAGAGAAAGAAGTGCAAGAACAGTTTCATAAGAATTTGTGACTTTCCTAAAAGTGGAAGAAAACTTCTTTGCAGGCTATACCTCACTCCTTCCCCTGCTGCTGCTAATTCCAAAATTATGTTAGCAAAGATTTTCCTCCTCCTTTAACAAAGTCATTAAATTCTAGTTCAAGGAGAAATGTGGACAACATAGGCTTTGAACTTAAAACTGCTCTTGCTGTACTAGCAAGGCCACCCAGCAAAATCAGTAGAAAAGCCAAGAACTCAATAGGGTCAGCCCAAAACAATTGGTGCTTGGGGCTGAGAAGTGCATGGCATCCTGCCCAACAAAATTAAGAAACATAGGACCTCAAGCTAGCCCAGTCATTTTGGCCTATGGACCACAGATCCCTTAGGTACTCCTACCCATATATGGTAGTGCAAATACAATAACATAACATCAAATATCTAATAAGTCAGTGGCCTTTCATGTCAAGGGTGGGAAACTGAAGTGCTGGGGCTAATTTCAGCCTCCAGAAGTTGTTTTGTGGCCAACCAAACTCCTGTTCTGGACAAAGCCACGAGGAGCAGAGATTCACTTTTTGAATTGATTGGGATCTTGAATCCCATCTTGGGAGAAAGGTGGGATAAATAAATAAATAAAATGAACTGTTAAATTTTCAAAACCAGAAGTGGACTTTCCATTTTTCAGCCATCTCTGGCCCCAGGAGAGTCACAGGTGCAGAAAATTGACTGCCAGACCCACAGAAGTTGCCCACCCTTGTTTTACAGCATCTCAAACTTGCTTCCAGAGATGGTGCCTTACTCTGCTAGGTGGTCAGGTTGTCCCTAGACTCCATTAATCCCTAGAGAACTGCAACCCTGTTTGGAAACAGAAGGCACAAGCCAGGAGCCCATGCAAGTGTTTTTCTACCCAAGCCCCACTGAAGTGAACAGGAACTTCCCCACAGCATAGTTTGACAAGGTGACTTTATCAAAATAACAAGGGCTGAGATCCTACATCACGGTTGAGTGGGGTAAATCGACACCCACATAGTTACATGGTGGTTTGGACATGGAGCAATGGACTCAAACTACAGGAAAAGAGATTCCACCTAAACATAAAAAGAACTTCCTGACAGTAAGAACTGTTTTGCAGTGGAATGAGCTGCCTTGGAGTGTGGTGGAGTCTCCTTCTTTGGAGGATTTTAAACAGAGGCTGGATAGCCATCTGTTGGGAGTGCTTTGATTGGGTATTCCTGCAGGGCAGGGGTTGGACTGGATGGCACTTGTGGTCTCTTCCAACTCTATGATTCTATATTTGTGCTGAATACCAATGCTGTACAGTTGATTGTGTATCTGCCAATATGTTCTGCAGTTGGGAATGCATAGTGGATGCTTCTGAAATCCCATTGAATCAAGTGGGACACTAAAGGCACTGACAAATAGTTATGCACCATCCAAGTTTGTAGAACTGCATGGCTAGATTTTTGTGGGTTTTTCCCCAACTGCAGGAGACTTATTGACTCAGCTGTTGAATGGTGAGTTAATAAGTAGGCAAATTCAATTTTCTACTGTGGCTCACTGTAGAAAATATGATTTGCGTCCATGTGAAATGGTTATTCTTGCAGAACTCTGGTTACATAACCCTGAATGGAATATGTCTATTGTAGAAAACCGCAAAAGGTACAACTACATCTATAAAAGAACTTGAATAGGTATATGACACAAACAGGATTAATGCTAATAGGGAGTCTCAACCCCAGCCACTGTACAAAATCAACGGGGAACCTTGAAGCCGTCCAATTAAGAGGCTTCTTTGTACATGACAAGTTTTCTGCCCTGGAACTATGGCTCCTCCACAAAACGATGAAAGTAGAAAGCAGAAAAACCTATTTTCCTATGTGGACCCATCATCTGCAGCCCAATATCAGTTCGGGGTGTCTGTCAGAGAAGCATGAATATTTAAGCTGGGGAGCTTCACCGGATGCAGTGAAAACTAACATCCCACATATTATTTTGCTATTCTTGTGGCTGGCTAGTAAATCTATTTTGTTGTTGTTGTTTCTGACAAGTAAAGCTTCACTATAATTCACAAGATTGCTCCACTTTGGTAGTTTTGACAGAGAAAATCAAGACTTATTCAGCTTTCTTGTATCTAGATGATGAGTCTTGTCCTTTTTAATATTCACTTTTCACAGACAATATAGGCCTGTCCCTCCCGACCCCCGTTCCATAGTTCTCTATTGCTGCAGCTTTAGGAGGAGATCTGTCTAGTAGCTTATGAGGCAGTATGGTGTAATGGTCTGATAATTGGACTAGGACTCTGGGAGACTAGGGTTCAACTCCCTGCTCAGCCATGGAAAACCACCACGTGACCTTAGGCAAGTCACACTCTCTCAGCCTCACAGGAAGGCAATGTCAAACTCTTCTGAATAAATCTTACCAAGCAAAGTGTAGGATAGAGTCACCTTAAGTTGGAGTTGGTTTGAAGGCATATAACAGCAATCTTATGGCATAAGTGTGTGTGGATATTCAGTCCTTTGGGGACCATTCTGAATTTATTTTATCTCTGTGTTGTCTTTTTGAATGCATTTCACAAAGAAGGTCAATTTCTCTCCTTCAGTGAACCAAAAAAACCGAAACAAAACAAAACTAGAAGTGAAATTGGATGTCTCAGAAGGGCCACAAATATGGATTTGGCCCACTGAAATTATCTAAATTGACAGGAGTCTTCAGCAAAGAATAATCAGTGCAGTGGAACCTAACACAAAACACCAAGAGTCCAATGGAGAATTATGAACACTTGAATTCATTGATCTTTCTGTGTTCCAGCTTATTATTAGATAGTGTCATAGGTTTGTGGTTTGCCTTCTATAAACAAAGTGGCTAACTCACAGCTTGTTTTTATTTAATGAGCTTTTTGGTCATTTTTTCCCTATCCAGAAACTCCAAGGCAGTAAACAAGATGGAAAAGAACAGTTTTACATCAATTCCAAACAAAGATTAGCTGATGGGGCTGTTGGCTGGGGTGTAAGTGATGCTTACACCACAGCCAAGCAGTGAGGGAGACCCATCAGCAGGGTGGCTCTAACACCACTGGAGGCCTTGGCATCCCTACAGAAAGCTCCATAGATGTAAGGTCCCAGAGCGCTTTCACACTATATAGCACTATGATTACACTTTAACTACTATGATTCCATCCGATGGAATCCTGACAACTGCAGTTTAGGGAGGGTTATCTTGAATTCTTGGCCAGAGAATCTACTCAAACTACAAACCCTAGGATTCCTGCCCTACATGTTGTGAACTGGCCATGCTCCATTTGTGGAGAATGTATCAGTTTTGCATATTACCTATGGCTCAACTCCATCATAGCAGTCGTATACACACACACAGGGGGAGGGAACAGTGTAAAATACAGTAATTCCTCAGTTAACAAATTAAACATGTTCCTGGACAGTACTGCTTTTTAACAGAAAAACTGATACCAGTGGCAGGAATAACATGAAAATTATAGGGATATGTTCCTACACTACAAAAAAGAAGAGCAATTCAACATGTTTCAGGCAACTTTTTCCTCCCAAAAATAACAATGTGCACATGGGAAATGAAACAACCATATCAGGAACACTTTGAACCATCTTGAGACCACATACTAGCTTCTTCCAAAATGCATCCAGGGATGATGTCGTTTCCCCACCCCCCACAGCCTCCACCTTTTTGTGTTTTCCATTTTGATAGCCAAACTTATAGATCTATGCTTTTTAAACACATTGGGGATGGGCAGTCTTATCTGCTCTCCCCTTTTCTTTATGTTTTGCTGTTTATTCATGTTCAGCATGGGATTTTGGTGGTAGCTTGCCTGCTATAAGGTTGGCACAGTAAGGACTTTATCAGATGAGACCCTTTAAATGTTGTTTTGCTGGTATAAAAAAAAATATCCATTTTTATGCAAAAAAAAAGAAAGAAAGAAAGAAAGAAAAAGAATGCTCCCCACCAAACTTACCTTCTCTCATGGCAGAGGCTTCCCCAGCAATGAAAAAGGAAGTGAACGGAGTTCCGTTCACTTCATTGTTCAAAATCCTGCAGATTCTTGTGACACCTGCATGGGAAATTCAAAAAATTAAACAAAAATAATACTAAAAAAGTTACACCAAGCACCTAAACACACTAAAAAAAACTTCCAAGTAACCTGGGGGGAGGCATAAAAAGTGTATCATTTACCTGGCTGTTGCAATTTCACCTGGAAATGTTTGCGCTGGGCCAGCCATTCACGCTGCATTCACGTGAGTACAATGGCGTGAGGTTTCACATGCCAACAATGCCAATACTAAAGCACCATGGGGGCTCAATTGATGGCCTCAGCCATCAATTAAAAAGTATGGGTTTTGGCTAGGATATAAATGCAAAAGGGTGAAGTTGTGTGGTACACGTGCTCTTTCACATTTATGTGACATTGTTATGACACCATATTTATTGTGTCTGATAAAGTCCTAAGATTAGTCAGTAGTTAAAGTGCTATGCAGCAGCTGCTGGCCCAATCCTCAAGTCCCCACTGACTGGGCAGCAGCTGCTGGAATTGATGGGGGTCTGTTCCCCTTCCCTTTGCATGAGTGATGTCTGGTGCAACAGGCAGAAACAGAACCCCTGTTGAAATTTCCCCTTGCACCAGAGAGCATTCATGTGAGTGGGTGAGTGGGACCATCAGCCAGCTGCTTCCTGATTAATGGGGAACAGACCCCCCACCTTTGATTCTAGCTGCTGTTGCCTACTTTGTGGAGAACTGGGGAACTTCCACAGTCTGTACACTGTCCCTAGGGATCATAAATATGTATTAGTCATAAGTATGTACCTCTAGGTTACGCATTTGTAACTTCCATACAAGATTCTGGCCAATAATAATGATTATAGTACAGCACACACACCCAATTAAAAATAAAATAAAAACCTTCGGTGACCTAAATACCCTAAAGGCACTGGATCCCATCTGAAGCTAAGCAAGGTCAACCCTGGTTAGTGCTTGGATGAGACACTGCCAATGTATACCAGGTTCTGTAGGTTATGTTTCAGGGGAAGGAACTGGCAAAATCATCACTGAGTGTTTATTGCCGGAGAAAACCCTGTGAAATTCATGGGTTCACCATACATTGACAGGGGACTTGAAAATGCATGTGCACACATGCACATACACACACACACACACAGAGAGAGAGAGAGAGAGCTAATGCCAGTTTAAATGAAAAAAGATCTTTACCTGCTGGCAAAAAGGGGGTCAGACTAACCTCCCATGGATGAAAAATTCCACAACCTGAGAGCAGCCACCAAGTAGGTGCCCTTAGAGGCCCAATTGACACCAATACTGCTATCATTCTAGTGTCAAGTTACGGTAAATCATGACTTTTTATTAAAGCCTTTGGGACCCCATTGATTTTATCCAATTTGCACATTTGCTATGGTCAGTATTATTCTAAATGGCTTTAACTTGAGTCTTTTACAATTATTGCTACTGCTATTTATTGTTCTAAGTTGATCTTATTGTCCACTGCCTGAGAACCTGATATAGGGTGGGATGGAAATATTTTAATAAAATCAGAAATGAATAAACTTCTCACGCTTCAGTATAAACTCAGGGAAGAGGTCATAAAGAAATCCCTCCCCTATGGTCCTTTTCAGAGTTGGGGAGAAATGTTATTTGAAGTACAACTCCCAGAATCGCTTAGCCACAATGAATACCCTGGCATGTTGTAGTCCAAAAAGGGTCATGTCCAAATCCTGAATTATACAATCAGTCTTTGCTTGATTCATTCTTAGATACAAAACTGAATGATTTTAGAGCCCCTGTCCCTGTGAAGTCATAGAATTGTTTCACATTTTCCAAATCCTTATTATTATTATTATTATTATTGTATTTTAGGACTCCCTTTTGGAAAAGAAAATGTTTCCACCAAAATCCTTTGTTTTAGGGAAAACACCCCCCCAACATTGGCTGAGATCTTGCATTGGGAGATGCGTATGTCTCATATAGCCACATTCCTATAGCCATGTCTCTCAATGCTAGCCCATTGCAATACACCCATTACAGCCATTTTTGTGTTGCCAAAGAGCAGGGGATGACTAGGGATAAATTCAACTATTTTCCTGTAGCTGAACATGGTGCAACAGGCATCTGCAGAGGCCTCCTGGGCTCTTGTGAGTTATCCACAGATGATATCCTTGCAGCATGTCCAGTTACAAGAAAGTAGCGGGATAGGATCATAGAATCATAGAGTTGGAAAAGAACACAAGGGCTATCTAGTCCAACCCTCTGCCGTGCAAGAATACAAAATCCAAGTACTTCTGACAGATAGCCATCCAGCCTCTGTTTAAAAACCTCCAAAGGAGACTCCACTGTGCTCTGAGGCAGTGCATTCCACTGTTGAACAGCTCTTACCTTCAGGAAGTTGTTCTTAAAGTTTAGGTGAAATCTCTTTTCCTATAGTTTGGATCCATTGCTCCATTTCCTAATCACTGGAGCAGCAGAAAACAAGCTTCCTCCCTCTTCAATATGACATTCTTTTACATTTTTAAACATGGCTATCATGTCAACTCCAGGAACATGGAAATGACTGTGAATGGCCATGCTGCTTAGAAGGTGAATTGGAGGGAATTTTGGTCATTTCATGGTTTGAACAGAATTCTGACCCATGCAGTGATCACAAAAATGAGTTTTAATGACACAAGTCTGACTTCATAAGTCTGATGGCATCATAATTCACTAGCAGGATGCCAGTCATTGTGTGCAGAAAACTATATTGTTTTGCACACACAGAGAAAGATCACAAAGAAGTCCTGTTATACGTATCTATCTATCTATCTATCTACCTATCTATGTACTGGTGACCTACCATTTTATTCTCAGTATGATGTCTTGATGTGTGAAGACACCCTTGCTTGGTAGCATTCTTTGCATCCTTAAATCAGGAAGTGCAGGCAGCTTGTGAGGATGAAGAGTGTCTTGGGAGAAATAAGCAATAGAAATAAAATAACAGACTGCACCATCAGCCATCTCACTACAATATAATAAACTCAAAAGCACCATCTAAAAAAATTCAAGAGATGCTCAAAAGCACCCTGATAATGAGGCAGACCAACGTGTTCTTTTGCAAGGAACAAGAATGTGGCAGGAATCTGAGTCCCAACTAGAACAGACTAATTGAATCAATTTTTCAATGGGGAGTTTACAAATGAGTAATTCCAATTAGTTTAACAGATCTACTTCAGTTGGAACTAACAAGAAGATTTAGGTCCAGATTTCAGCCCACTGCTAGGGCACAACTTTTGAGCTGATAATTTGAAATAGGGTGAGCACATGGCAAGGAAAACAGTTCCCTGGTGCCATTGATAATTGTGTGAGAGAGTTGACTATGTTCACTCCTGCTGAAATTCTCTCCTCTGCAAAAGAGTTAAAGGTTTAAAAGAGCCCCCTCCTTGACATCTGGTCATCCTATTTTCAAGATGCAACAGTCAAACCAATAACGCAAGCCCTTAAACCACTATAGGTCTAAACAGCATCAAATCCAGATTATTCTGTGTAATGCTGCAGCAGAAGAAAATCTCCTTCATTATTTTTCCCCCTTGCAACACTTTTCTAGCCTGTATGAATTTGCTTGACTTCTTGGCCCTGGTGTCCTAGATATTAAATCTCTACCTGGTTATTAGTATTTCAAGATTACAAATGCATTTAAAGAGGGATTGTACTAAAATCTTCTTTATGTCCAGCAGAGTGAGGCTGACATCAGGGTCTAACCAAGCTTCTGTAGACTCTCCTCTGCCACTTCTGCTATTAAAATTCTAGCAGTCATTTCCGTGAATGGATTGTCGAAGGCGTAAAATGAATGTGTGCATCATTGGTGTGTGATGTGGATTTTTATGGCATAGACTATGAAGCTTGAATAATAGCTCTGCCCTAGACTTTGTTTCCCAGTGATACTGTGTTAAACTAAAGCTGGTGCAATAGTGGAGGTGGTACTGATCCTTGGACAATGAAGGAAGATTTGAGGCAAGCCATTTGGTTGGGAGTTCTGGGAGGTATAACTCAAAGAAGGAGCTTTTCTAAGTTCCGCATATTTTCATCCCAGTTGCATTGGAGTGTAACTCCCATCTTTCCTAGCTAGGAAGAAAACCTCCAGCATCGGGGGTGCTATGCCTAAGAAGAAGCCCCCCTTCTAGAGATGTAAAATGTCCAGAAATTTTGAAGCCATGAAAAAAATGTTTTTTCCCCCAAAATGGAAAATTTCTGAAAAAAATGAAAAAAATGAAACATATAGCACTTTTTACAAATTGAAAGTTGCTGTTACTTTAGGAACATAAAATATGACTATGTACAATTTAATTTGGCATAAAGTTATCACAATTGGTATATTAAAAATACAGTGTGTTCAAACAATTACTACAAACAGAATAGACTTTTATTTATTTATTTATTCATTTTTTATTTGTAACAAATGGAGCAACAATCTTCTGAACTGTACAGAACTTCTTTGGTTTGGCTGGTTTATTTGGAGCAGGCACAGAAACAATTTAAAAAAACACAGAACAAAACATCAACATTGTCTTAAAGATTTTATTCATCATGCTAAAATAAAACATTCCATAATTGATTTTCTTCCTTTTTTTCAATTTGTTGGGGAAAAAACAAAAAAAAGGCTTCAGGGGAAAAAAATGGGGAGAAACCTGTTTTTTCCCCTGGTTTTTTTTTTTTTCCTGGGCTTTCACCTCTTTCTCAGCTCCAGAAAAACCTTATAGTTCAAAAGCTTGAAAGCAGTACATGTGAATAGGATCTAGGGGTCTTAGTAAGCCACAAGCTAAATGTGAGTTAACAATGTGATGTGGGAACCAGAAAAACCAATGCAATTCAGGGCTGCCTCAACAGGAACAGTGTCCAGATCAAGGGAGAACTGTTGCATGTTGCCACTAGCACGGCCACTTTTATCGTGGCTCTTATCCAAGCAATTGATTCCTCAGTCTATAAATTCATCAATTTATTAATGTATACATTATGGACAAACAAATTATTCTATGGCACAGCTTAAAATAAAAACAAAAACCCTCCACAACCAGTCATGCTCATAGCTTAGAAAGTCAATGAATTTCACAAATTTGAATTTTTATTACATTTAGGGATATTGTGTGGAAAGGTCATCAGAAGGTTCTTATTTTGTTAGTTAGTTATGACTTTGAAGTTTATTATTTCAACCTAAGCAGCGACAGTTCCTGCTGTGTACTATATTACTACTGAATGAGTAAATATACTTATTTTTAATGGAAAGGTGGGTTTGTTCATTCTTTTGCTTGATTAAATGCACTTTGCTGGCAAGTTATCAAAAGTGTGTTGTCAGAGAAGGTGTGTTGTCAGAGAAGGTTACACAGGTTTATTTTAATGTGTGTCACATTCTGCCATTTTCAGGCTGATCAAAATATCAAGACTACACTATTATAAGGCACTTTATTAAAATCACATCTCACCATAACCACTTGCTGCTGGCTTCATGTAATCATCATCATCATCATCATCAATTTAATTATTATTATTTGCATATCTCACCTTTTCCTACAAAACAGGGACTCAGGATGGCTTACAGTATTAAAACAATACACTGTAGATAAAATATGATAAAGTTTATCATTATCATCAATATACAATTAAACTATCTATCAGGTTAAAACAAATTTAGTACTGTTATGGGTTTCTTCTTGGGGACTCTTCCTCCTACTTCTGCTTCAGTAGCTTGAAGCTCTTAGAGACCATCTATACTGCAACCACCCATTTACTTTAATCCCCTACAGCCGTGGCTCTTAAGCTTTTCTTTACCAGGGACCTCCATTAAATATCTTTTGTTGCTGTGGCCCCTCAAGACATAACACAAGATTTAAAACCCAATAATAATAATAATAATAATCCATTAAACCTTCCCTCAGAGGAACTGAAGAGGGAGGGAAGACTTTTCTTCCGCTTCTTCCTGCAAAATCGTGGCTGGAGTGGATTAAATGGCAATGCCTTTGCCTGCCTTTGCCTTGGCTCCTGTCATGTGGACATTCCACTGCAGGGAGGAGATGGGCCAAGCAGCCTTAAAGCCTTCACAGACCCCCTGTGAGGATGTTGTGGATCCCTGGGGGTCTCCGGACCACATGTTAAGAACCACTGCCCTATAGTGTAACTCATTGGAAAGTTATGTGGGTCAGCTTGTACCATCCACTCTGTCACTGCAGAGCTTCACCTTCATCCATCCCTGTGGGGAGTGAACCAAACAAGGCACGTGAAGAGATTATGGAAGAAAGGAGAGCTTTAAAATAAGTTTATTCTAAGCAGGGTATCTCTCTACATGAAAGGCACCTTCCCTTCAGGCACACTTGGAGTTACAAAGTTACAGATAGTTTAAGCCATTCAGCCAAGTTTAAAAAACAAAATATAAGCCCTAGTGCATGCTATCTAAACACACTCCTACTCTCTACTTATGAGGAGATGTAGTTTTGAGTCTGGATGTCCATGGGGGCTGGGAGCCAGGGCAATGTGAGCCCAGTCTGCCACCAATGTCCATCTGACTCTTGTTTCTCTTTTTTCACCTGCCTTGTGGCCCCAGAGGCATTATTTATAACCTTCTCAGAGATGATCTGGAAGTTTCCTTCCCCTGGCCATCTTCATTAGTCAGCTATCTCTTATGACCTGTGACTCCTTCAAGATGCTGTCCCCACCCACCATCCAGAAAAACCACAACTTCACCTAATACATCCTTAACCCTTCATTTACCTGGGAAGAGATTCCACCCCTGAGCTGTGTTAGCCAGATAATGGGAGGGCCCATTATCACAAGGGTATCCGTTAGGGGGGGGGAAGATTAAAAAGCACTTAGGAAAATCTGTAGCACCCTATTAAAAGCCCTGCTTTAAACACAGTTCGGAAGAGCCAGCTAAAGATATCCCTGTCTTTAAAAACAGTTCGGAACAGGCAAAGTATTTCCCTTTTGATGGAATGAGAGAGGGCCAGTCTAGCCTCGCTTTAAAGGACTTGCAGAGTGTAGGAGCAACCACCAAGAAGACTGTCTTATTTTCCATCTGGCATGCTTGTGAAGGTGGCAAGAGGGAAAGGAGAGCCTCTCGCAAAGATTTCAGGGCCTGGTGAAGTTTGTATGGGGGAACACCATCTTTCAGAAACTTCCCACAATTCTTTCATAAGATGATCCCTATTTTAAGAAGTGTGAGTGGGAAAAGGGAATATGGAGGAATAGTCTGAAGGGATAAAGTTTAGTCTTCAGTACAAACTTTACAGTCTTCCTGTAAGGAAATGAACATTTTTTGTTTTGATTTCCATTCATTTTTCCAAATCTCACTTCCATTTTCTTCTTGTTTTATATCAAGCAGCAAGACTTTGGAGATTTTCAGACACGGAAAAATCGTCCCTTGCCGCGCGAGCAGCCTCCCGAAACTGCTGCGCGGCAAGGGTCTTTTTCGGACCGCGCTGTGCCTGTTGCGAAGCCGTCCGTGTCACTTCCGTGAAGCTTGGGACGGCTCCGCGTCATATTTCAAGCACGGAGGCTGCCCGTGATTGAAATATGACGCGGAGCCGTCCCAAGCTTCACGGAAGTGACACGGACGGCTTCGCAACAGGCACAGCGCGGTCCGAAAAAGACCCTTGCCGCGCAGCAGTTTCGGGAGGCTGCTCGCGCGGCAAGGGACGATTTTTCCGTGTCTGAAAATCTCCTTTGTAGGCTGTACCAAATGAAAATTTGAGCATATTGGGATTCCCTCTTTTCTGATAATATGCACACTATTTAACGTACTTTTCATGATGTTTGTATACATTATTCCCAGTGACCAAAGCATGTTTGCAAGCATTTTTCAAAGACAACATATTTCTAGCTGGGGGCATTGATTTAGGGAGCTGGGTATGCTTAGCCTGGAGAAGAGAGGGTTAAGAGGTGATATGATAGCCATATTTAAATATTTGAAGGGATGTCATACTGAGGATGGAGCAAGCTTGTTTTATGCTGCTCCAGAGACTGAGAAGACGTGAGCACACGAAATTAAAAAAAAGAAAAAAAAGAAAAATACACGCAAAAAATCCAGAATAGCACATACACAAACTAAAAAAAATAACAAGTAACCCAAGGAAAGTACAAAAAAGTGGGTAGCCTACCTGGTTCTTGTAATCCCACCCAGAAGTGTTTTGGCAGGACCATCCACTGACGTTGGAATCATGAGTCAAAAACAGTGCAAGTTTTCAGATACCAGCAATGCCAGCACCAAAATGGGATGGGTGATCCATTGACAGTTCTGGCCCATCAATAAAAAAACCCACCAGAATAATGACGGTGGAATGCAAAAGGATGATGTGTGATATTGGCATCGTTTCATGTTCCGCTGTCATTATTCTGGCACCACATTAGCCACATCTGATAATCCCCTAGGACACAGAGCAATAATAATAATAATAATAATAATAATAATAATAATAATTACCCCACCCCTCTGTTAAAAACAATTGGGGTGGCTTACAGTAATTAAAATACAAATGCAGATTAAAATCCCTAAACACCGCCCACCCCCACCCTCCTCCACAAAAATACATTAAACCAGTATAAAATTTAAAAAACCAACTGATCTAAAATCACATTAAAAAAAATCGATAGCCAGCAAGAGTAAAAGAGACCAGGAGCTCCAGAGGCTGGGATCTAATCAGGAAAGGCCTGCTGAAAGAGATCCGTCTTTAGTGCTTTTTAAAAGCTACTCAAGCTCGTAATCTGACGGATCTCGTCTAGCAGGCCATTCCATAATTTGGGGGTGATTACCAAAAAGGCCCTCTGGAACTCAAACTACAAGAAAAGAAATTGCACCTAAACATTAGGAACAACTTCCTGACAGTAAGAGCTGTTGGGCAGTAGTTTGCACTGCCTCAGAGTGTGGTGGAGTCTCCTTCTTTGGAGGTTTTTCAACAGAGGTTGGATGGCCATCTATTGAGAAGGCTTTGATTGGGTATTCCTGCATGGCAGGGGGTTGGACTAGATGGCCTTTGTGGTCTCTTCCAACTCTATGATTCTGTGATTCTCTGATTTTGCGAATGATTCAGAGAGAACAACAAAAGAATCTGCCATGTGCCCTTTCTTCCCAGTGATAGAAAAGTGACGGATACATGTACATTTTCACTAATTATCTTAAAGTTGAGATAAATTTCTTTTCCATCTTTAGGTTGTGGATTGGTGAAGAATGTAGCAATAGGGAGTGGTGGCTGATGGTTTCCAGGCCAGTGCAGTGGTGTTAGTCAAGGTGTTATACTCTGTCCCCAAAACAGGTTATCTTGGATTGTTCCTTTACAGATTGGACCAAAACTGAGCTGATTCACTATCCCAGTGACATGGACGGGGCAAGTCCTGAGGGGACAGTTATTACACCAGTATCCCCTACCTTTAAGATTTAGGAGATTTTCCACACCAGCTTATTATTCTGTTGCAGGCACGGAACAGGGTCACTAAGATTTCTCTTTCAGACAACGTTCACCCTTCTGTGTCCCCAATGTGACCATTCTGTTTTCTCTTTGTGATATTTCAATCACGGGGAACAGGCGTTAATGACCAGACCACCTGTTCCGTTTCTATCACGGAATCATGGGTGGTCTGAAAAGTGTCCCGTTCCTCTCCTGCGATGAGGGGAGGTCTATTCTGGACACTTCCGGGCAGGAATGGGACACCAAGGTAAGTGGCACCCTTCCCCCCCTCCCTGGGTTACCTTTTTTAAAAAATTGGTGATTAGTGTACTTTTAAAGTTGTTTTTTTTTTTACTTTTTATTTTTGAATTTCCCTTGCATCGTTCTCTCGCGAGAATGAGTGGGATTTGGCTTCACTGCTGTAAAAGCAGCTTTACGGCAGCTGCATTTACAGCATTGAAGCTGAGGGGAAAGGGAGGACATGCCTGCTGCAGGATTAAGGTAAGTGTGTTAACATTTTCCCTAATCCCATAGCAGGGATGGGAGAAGGGCTGGCGGAACAGAAACAGGGCATTTGGCCCCTGTGTGAATATCTCAGTATTGTCAAGCTTCCTCCTCCTCATAACATAGTACAAAAAAAAATGTTCTGCTCTTCTGTTTTTAGAAGAGAGGGTTTTCCTTTCTATGCTCAGTTATCTGGTGGCACATATTTATGGGTAACATATCCATGAATAGCAAACTATGCATTGGAAGGTGCAGGATGATGCCTGCTAGCTAGCCCCTTGTCCACACATTCACCTGGATCTTTGAAAAGAGCCCATACATGCATAAGCTGTATGCTTGTAGATTCTATGTATGTGATCAGGTAACACCCCCCACCCCCCCAAAAAATACAGAGGCTGGAATCCTGTAGGTGTCTTACACAAACATTTCCCTTTGGAAGAAATACTGAATGGTGATCTCTTGCCACAAGGGTGCTAAATCTGCTTCTGGGGCTTCATCAGACTAGCATCTAAAAATGCTGTAATTCCATGACTGAGGAATGCGGAAACATAGTGGCATGATTACAGTAATTATCACACATCACTGTAATCACATGATACTAGCACCATGGAATTATTACACAACCATCACTAGCAGTATAAGAATGGGATTTCAGTTTGCACCATAGTAACACTTGGATTCCCATTGTCTTCTAATGACACAGTATTAATGCCTCCTGCTGGCTGGCACTTGTGCCTTTAAGAAAAATGTTGTCTTACTTTCTGGATTTTGTATGGGTGAGATTTTGGCTATTCTTGTGAGAAAACACAAAACTTCATTCTAAAACACTAAAAACAAATAAATAACCAAAGAAATTCACAAATAAGCACTTAAACAAATATAAAAAGGTACCAAGAAAAGGCAACAGTTGTTTAAAAGAACATCCTGTAGTTTCTCTTCACTTTCTCCCCCAGAACTTTAATTATGTGTTCTCATTGGGAAAGGGGAGGAGGGAATGAGGGCCTCCCATTCACGCTGTAATTGCCTGATTAAAGTGTGAGTGATTTTGGACGCTCGTCAATATGGCAAAAAGAGCGATATTGAGGGCTATTGAGGGGTTTTGTCCATCAATGAAAAGTTGCACATCATTAATGGGTGGAGCACACATGGACAATGGGATGACAAAGTTATGTGATAATGGGAACCCATTTGTACTACTATCCTGTTATAGTCATCCAATTTCAGCCTTGTGTGACAAAGTCCTTGGGTTTATGGCTACCTCCTCAACAGCTGCTTCAGTCATCCAGGAGCTCTCCTGGTGCTGAACCTCTGTCATGAAAAGGCTCCCCTACTACCTAGAGCAGCTGTAGGAGGAGTAGCCTTAAAATCAAGAATGGATTATCTGCCCCTGCAGCAGTGAATGCAAGAGCCACCCATAGATGCAGGATCCTTAGCTTCAGATTTCTTTGGCTTGAGGCCATTGGTGTCACTGCCCTAATATCATCACACTACTGGCAAAGACTATCTTAGGTTAGCACATTATTCTATTGCACAACCAGTTGCACAATGTATGCATGTGTGTGCTGCTTCTTGTCCTACTGATAGCGGATTGCTCAGACAGCACACAACTATACTAGAAGATTAGTATACTCTTCTAGCCACTTGTCCACACATTCACTGAATCTCTGAAAAGAGCCTATGCATGTACAAGTTTTGTGCTTCTCTATGATCAGGTAAATGCCCCCCCCCACACACACACAAAAATACAGATCACAGTGTGGGCTCACACAAGTCTTCATATTTTAGCCTGGCCTACCTCCCAGGGTTGTCAGGAAGATAATTGAGGTAAACAAATGGGCACTCCTGTGTGGTTTGAAAATGGCTTCAAAGAGATGCTGTCCATTTTAGTCTAAGCATCTTGATCATCCCTCAGTGTTTTACAAGGATGTAAGCTGGGAATAGAAGAGTAGGAAGACCATCTCTTTTGATTTACAAATATCTCAACCCATATTTGTTTCAGCTCAGTTGCTTAGCTAATATGTTAATGGGTCCTTGAAACCACTGAGGACTGAAATAGTGAGGCAGGTCTATTCAGAAGGGTTGCTTTCTCCTTCATTTGCATAAATGTTCCTTCACACCATTGCCTTCCAATATTTATTTCACATCTTTTAATAAAGCAATGTCCTTTTTCAGGGGTGGGTGGGAGAGGAGGCATTGGCGCAGAGGGATTCGACCCTCAGATTCCAATTAAATTCCATAGGAAATTTTCTATAATTAAAACCTATGCATTATTGAAGCAGAACCTCTGGAACAGAGGGAGCAGAAACTAATTAAAAACCATTCCCAATCACTCAGTTCCTGTGGTCTATTAAATTATTCCCTGATTGACAATGATGCACTGATGAAGGAGAAGCTATAGTTTACTGAAGATGTAAACTCTCTCTTGCCCACCCTCTCTTTCTTTGCGTGTGACTAAATCTCCCCAAATCCCCCAGCTATTCTAGCTACAGGATTCCAGGGGCTGTACTCAAAGCAACTCTAGGGCCTAAATACCCTAAAGGCACCAGATTCTGCCTGATCTTGGAAGCTAAGTAGGGTCAGCTCTGGTTAGTACTTGGATGGGAGACTGCCAGTGAATACCAGGTGCTGTCAGCTATATTTCAGAGGAAGGAACTGAAAAACCACCTTGTTATTCCTTGCCTTAAAAACCCTATGGAATTCATGGGGTATCCATAAGTCAACAGGCGGCTTGAAGGCACAGACACACATGCAGTCAAAGCAAAGAACTTTATCCAGTTCATATCATGTATTGCGCCCCACTGCCAAAGGAATTTTGCAGCAATGTTTGCAAAAGAAGAGACAAAATCCATTATCAGCATTGCTAGAGACTAGAGCTACAGGTATTCAAAAGGTATGCTAAACTCTTTTCATTTAACAGAATAGAATGCTTAAAGTGTTCCTCATCGAAATCCATACCAAATGCCAATCTTCTCCCTGCAAACCAGCAATGAACACCAGTTCCCTAGACAAGACTCTATAGATGACAGTACAGACATCTTTAATGTTCCAGTACTCGGGGAAATAATTCCATTTGGGGTTTGTTTGGCCTGGTACTGAAAAGATGGCAAAATCTGAAGCACGTGACTTTCCTTGCGGAGAGCATTCTGTACTTTTCACAGGGCAACAATGTTGATCCATTCCCAAACTGCCAACTCCCAAACTGTACATTGATCCACCACACCATACATTTTCCCCTTGTGTTGAATGGCCTAGTGGCAATGCCATTCCAAGGCACTGTGATGAAATATATGGAACAACTACCTAAATAAATAAATACATACATAAATATAGTGCAACCCACAGCTGGCAATACCCTTCCCTGCAAAATCAAACCACTCTCTGGAGTGTTGGGGCTTTATTGCTTGAACTGGCTTGCTAGTGCAAGGAAGGTTCCTTTGATGGTGTGATTATAGTTCCTGTATTTTCCAAGGGCCTAAATACCCTAAAGGCACCAGATCCTGTCGGATCTTGGAAGCTAATCAGAGCCAGCCCTGGTTAGTACTTGGATGGGATACTGCCAAGAAAAACCAGGTGCTGTACACTATAGTTCAGAGGAAAGAACTGGCAAAACCACCTCTCAGTATTCCTTGCCAAAGAAATCCCTATGAAATTCATGAGGTTGTCATAAATTGACAGGTGACTTCAAGGCACACACACACACATATCCCTCCTTTGGCCAGAGCTGAATAAAAACACAGTCACCAAGTCCCCCCCCCCCAACATCTCTGCAGTGTTGTTTTTTTTTTTTTTAATACAACTCCCTGAATCCTCCAGTGAGCATGACCAGTGTCCATTTTGGCTGAGGGATTCTGAGACCTATAGTAAAAAAGTAACTTCTCCAACTTTCACATCTTTCATAAGGCCCAGGGTCTCAACACCAGACTTATTATCCAGCTTAGTAGTGCTCCATCAAAAAAAAAAAAACATTAAAAATGTCAAAAACATTCCTCCCAGTAGGACTGATAAATCCTGGCAGGGATACCATAGGGTTTAGCCTTCTAAAATAGGGGTGGAAATCACACAGCATGCACAATATTGTTGGACTATATCTTCTATGAGCCCTAGACAGCATAGCTAATGAGGAAGGATGATGGGAACTACAAAAGCTAGGACAGTGCTTCCCAAGCTATTTGATGCAGGGAACCAGCAAGTACTATTTTTTTCCATTGTGCCCAGGGACCAGTACTGTATATCTGCCCATTTGCTACAACTGTTTCTTTCTTTTCTGGAAAATCTGAGAAGCCAATGACTCACAGACTGGCACCAGTCCATGGACCAGCAGAGGCACTTTGAGATGATGATGATGATGATGATTTCTTACCCACCCACCAATCCCCATGGATTAAGGTGGGGGACAACAGATTTATACAAAACAACTAATATCAATTAAAACACATCAGTAGCACTGATTTACAGGACAACACTCCAATATAACCAGTCCTAAACCAGTGGTGAGATTCGTGCGACCTTCAAGGTATTGTTGGACTGAACTGCCAGCATTCTTCACCCCTGGCTATGCTGCCAAGAGTAACTAGGACTTTTGGTCTGATGACATCAGGAAGGTTGCCTGATTCCCATCTTCTAGAGATTTATAATACTGTGTCCCAGTGGGACTCCCTGAAGTGGGTATTCCATAATTTGAGTGTCATTAAAAAGAAGGCCTTGTTTGATGCCAGATTTGACACCACCACCAGGCAACCTCAGTTGACAGGAAAGTCACATCAACATAGGGAGTAAAGTCCCTATGTTACTAAGGACCTTACTCCAAGTCATCCTTTCCCAACCTGGCATCCTCCAGATATGTTGGACCTGGACTACAATTCTCATCATCCCGAGCCAGCATCTTGGGCTGGAGGGCACCAGGTTGGGGAAAAGCTAGGATTCCCAGGTCTCAAGACCTGACCCTTCTTCGCCATTCCTCATGTGAGAGGGGGAAGAATCTCAGAGCAAGAGCACTGCCTTGAAAAGTGTGTGTATATCTATTTTCCTCATTGGGCAGACTTGGTGTTTTATATTTGAATGGCAAACTCTTTTTACCCATGGTTCATGTTTGTTGTATCATGCTTAATGACTATACCAGGGGCTGCCCCTTGTAAGAGGACAAGGTGTTGTAAAAGAATCATAAAATAATAGAGTTAAGCCACACAGTCTAACACCCTGCCCTGCAGGAGCACAGAATCAAAGCACACCCAACAGATGGCCATCCAGCCTCTGCTTAAAAACCTCCAAAGATGGAGACTTTACCACACTCAGAGGCAGCACATTCCACTGTTGCACAGCTCTTACCATCAGGAAGTTCTGTTTAAGTGGAAATCTTTTTCTATACTTTGAATCCATTGGTCCATGTCCTTGTCTCTGGAGCAGCAGAAAACAAACTTGCTGCATCCTCAATATGATTTCCGTTCACATATTTAATAGATCATCATCATCATCATCATCATCATCATCATCATCTCTTACCCCCTCTCCCTATGGATTGAGGCAGGAAACAACACATTAACAAATAGAAATGGCTATCATGTCACCTCTTAACCTTCCCTTCCCCATGCTAAATATACTCAGCTCCCTAAGCCACTCCTCATAGGGCATGGCTTCCGGATCTTTCACCATTTTGCTCACCCTCCTCTGGACATTGTGGTGCCCAGAACTTGACACAGTATTCCTGGTGAGGTCTGAGCAAAGCAGAATAGAGTAGCACTATTACTTCCCTTAATCTAGACCCTATACTCCTATTGATGCAGCCTAGAATTGTGTTGTCCTTTGGTCTCATACTTTGACCCTAAGATATCAGAGCCTGAGATAGTCCTGACCTGGCAACCCTAGCCCTAGATATTGAGCTGTGGTGCTATCAAAACATCACCTAGATATGCAGGCCAAAAAAAAAGAGCTACTTAGGTACAAATAATGATTATTTTTGCATTAGTTGACCAACACTAACCACTTTCACAAAGAAGCAGTCTTTTTCGTCAGGATCTGATAATATCTGGATTTCCCCCATCCACTTTGAAAAGTATATGGAAAGTCAGAAATGCTGCTGACAGCTTCTATGTTAACAAACTCTCTTGTGGGTAAATTAAAGGGTGGCTATGAGGGTACTGACAGCAGGTGTTGTATACAAATGGGACAGCTGCACTGTAGCAAGAACCCTTGTATAACTAGTCACTTGTGGCCCATCTGTGGAAGCACTGAGGACTCAGATACCATGACTGAGGTCTCAGGGCAATTGCTGGTATTGAAAAACCACATTGTTGGATTTCACTCTAATGAGGAACAACAGACATGTTTCATGAGGATGGAACAGTACAATGGCAGACTTCTCATTTGGTTGTACCAAGAGCTCAGCACCTCTGCCACTGACAAGGTATTCTTTGCTAGAGTCAAAAAGCCATGGAGAAGTTTGAGACCAGTGTGTGATGTCTTTCTCATCTTGCAATGGCTACATGCACTTAGAGCTTGGAAAAATTACTATTTTGAACTAAAGCTCCACAAATTACCTCCCACCAGCAAAACTACTAATTGCCCTTTAGTAAAAGCATTCTCTTGGTGATTTGTCAGAGCCACATAGATAAAGGACATAACATGTAGACAGGGGTTAAAGGATCTGGAACTGACCTGATTTGTGGGCCTTTGAGGCTGTTTTAAATCTTAAAAACAGAGCTCAGAAAAGTTATTTTACATGCTGGCTTGTAGTCCAAAAGAGTAACTTTTCTACATGCTGCTTTTAAAACACAAAGAGACGTGTCCTCCAGTAGGCCATTTTAGACTTTTCTGTAGGGATTAATGACAAACATTCATGTATGGGAGAAGGCCCTGGGTCAGGGCTACATCTCTTCTCTAGCTCTTGTCACCCATAAAGAATTGTGTTGCTGACCAAGATCCTATATCACATTTCCATGGTGTAAGTCTATACCCATGTAATTACATAGTACTTGTGCTATACCCATTCTGTTGGATACTTATATTGTGTATCTGCCACTGTGGCTGGTTATTGTCCCATTGCACGATGAAGAACATGCAGTTGTTTTTTCTGTGATCCCAATAAATAAAGTGGCACATTGACAGCACTAAGAAATAGTTGGCAAGTATTCAAAAATGCACAAAACCCATTGAATCACATGTTGAATAATGAGTCAACATGTAGTAAATTCTATTGATTTTATAGCTATACTCTAGTCGTGACCAGCAATAGGATTTAGGTCTGTGTGTAATGGTGCAATAAGCACTTTTCCTAATAATAGTCCTAGATAAACCCTATCATCAGGTTACTCTGGTTCATATAGATCATGAGGTTGTCTCAGTATACTACACACCAGACAACAGCTTTGAAATACTGATTGGGTAAAGAAGCCTGCTGTTTTTCCATCCTAAAAAAAGGGGGACCATCTACCTTGTCTGCTTCTCAGTTACATTAATAATGCTGTTTACTCAACCATTTTATTTCTCATTCAAATATTTTGACAAGGTATTAGTCCTTTGCTACGGTTTGGGTAAACCCTTCATGGGGGCTGCCTATAACTCAGAGCGACAGCAGCATTTCCAAGCCTTTAGGAAGTTCCCTGCGGGAGTTGTTTACATTTTTTAATAGCTTACTAATGCAAAAGTATTATTGCTGGGCTCCAATAAATCATGACAATTTGGCCCCACAAGAGGTTCTGAAATGCACAAGATGCTGTAATTAAGTGATACTAATAGAGCTGCAATTAATATAATAGGAGCTTTTTAGAAAGTTAAAAACAGCATCTCTTTTCTCTGCAAGGAAAGATGAGACAAGAAAATGTGGGATATGATGTTCTAATTGCACTGGAGCATAGTAAAGAAAGAGAAAAAAAATCAATGGGGCAAAATCTGATTGCTAGTTCCAAGTCCAGTATTAATCAAATCTCATTGAATTAATGAGATTTACCTAAAGTATTGACATCCATCCATCCATCCATTCATCCATTTTTGTTAATTGCCATCAAGTTGACTTTGACTTTGACCTATGAATGAGAGACCTCCAAGCCACTCTGTCATCAACAGTCCCACTCAGGTCTTGCAGACTCAGAGCCATGGCTTCATTGAATGAGTCTATCTATCTGGAATGCAGTCTTCTTCTTTTTCTAGTACCTTCTGCCTTATCAAGCAATACTGTCTTCCCTAGTGAGTCATGTCTTCTCATGATATGGCCAAAGTATGACAGTCTCAGCTTAGTCATCTTGGCTTCTAGGGAGAATTCAAGCTTGATTTGCGCTAGGATCCATTGATCTGTCTTTTTAGCAGTCCATGGTATCCATAGAATTCATCTCCAGCACTACATTTCAAATGAATTGATTTTCTTCCTATCAGCTTCCTCCATATTCTGTCATCCATCACTTTATTTATAATCCCTGCTTTCTCCCAGACTGGGATTCAAGATGGCTCAGAAAAGATAGAAAATTATAATAAAACCACATATAGATTAAAACATACAGAATTAAAATTTAAACAGTATTAAGCAACATTACAACCATTTAAAAATCTCACTTCAAAACAAAGATAATAGAAAAGTACAGTTAAAAATCCCTTTTCTTGTTAAGAAATCCAGTTCCAAAGGCTTGCTGGTGAAATAAGATCTTAACCTGCCACCAAAAGCACAACAAAGAAGGAGCCATCCTAACTTCCCTAGGAAGAGAGTTTGAAAGCATGGGAACAGCCACAGAGAAGGCCTTCTCTTGCGTTCCCACCAGCTGTGCCTGTAAAGGTGGTGGGATAGAGAGAAGAGCCTCTCTTGCAGATCTTAAAGCTCAGGCAGGCTCATATGTGAAGATCTGGTTCTTCAGATAACCAGGGTCAGAGCTACATATGGCCATATAACAAGTCTGATTGGTTTTATGGTTGTAATTCTAGTTGATTCAACCAGTTGGGTTTAGCCCAGTGATTCTAATTATCAGCTGTCTTAGAGGGTATTTGTTGTGTTTGCCTAACCTGTGGTAAAAAGATAGGCATAAAGTGGTTTTAAGGTAACTGATGAATCCAGGGGCCATTTTTTTCTGCTTCTGAGGACCATATAGACTTGGCCCACGTTTTGTTGCATGTATTCCCAGTGTACAATACAATTGGCCAGAAAAGGACATTGCATTCATCTGATTAAGAACACTTTAACCTGATTAATTACACTTTAATTTGCATTGCTTGAAATGGGGATGCAAGCAGCCCTTGGCCTCTCCCCACACAAAGCAAATAATGACCACTCACTTTTCCATCTTGCTTACCATTCCTCTGGCTTTTGGCAGCCCCTTCATCTTCCCTGGTCTTGTCACAGAGATAGGAGTACTTTTCTGAAAACCCAGGTTACTGTTTTTTTACAGGCCATTTTACAGAAGAAACATAAAAGCAACAATACCAAAATCTAGTCTACAACATCTTCAAGGGTGACCTAGAGCAATGCTTCCTTAACCCCTCCACCCAGAAACCACTCTTCTACCTGACGTACATTGATGTTATCTTCTTAATCCTGACTCATGGAGAGGAGTCACTCATGGCATTCCAACCAGAGTTTCAACAACTTCCACCCTACCATCAATCTCAGCCTGGAACTATCAACAGAACAAGTTCACTTGTACGAACACCACTGTACAGCTACACAATGGACATATAAGTACCTCACTATATTGCAAACCCACTGACTGCTATATGTACTTACATGCTTCCAGTCTCCACCCCGGACACACTACCAAATCCATAGTTTACAGCAAAGCCCTCCAACACTATCAC
This sequence comes from Gambelia wislizenii, assembly GCA_030847615.1. Taxonomy (NCBI): domain Eukaryota; kingdom Metazoa; phylum Chordata; class Lepidosauria; order Squamata; family Crotaphytidae; genus Gambelia; species Gambelia wislizenii. The sequence goes on along the minus strand of JAUMIR010000002.1, from coordinate 428,417,026 downwards.
ATTTGTGCAGACCCAAAAGACAGGGACACCAAACTCATGGGATTACAACAAGTATTCCTCAAGCTGTAGTATCTACCATATGAATTAAAAGATGAAGGAAAAACAAATCAACAAAGCAAGACTTGTATCCAGGACTAATCTATTACAACACAGACTAAAGAAGAGAATCCCACTGCTGGTCATATACAGCTCCCAACTGAGACCAGCTCAGCCTGACATCAATACTAGGAAAGATTCTAGAGCAGATTGTTAAACAGACAGTCTGTAACCACCTATAAAGGAATGCCGTGATCACAAATAAGTCAACATGGATTTCTCAAGAACAAGTCATGCCAGACTAATCTTATCTCTTTTTTTGATAGAGTCAAAACTTGATAGATGAAGGGAATGCTGTGGATGTAGTGTGTCTTGATTTCAGTAAGGCTTTTGACAAGGTCCCCCATGATATTCTTGCAAAAATTTTAGTAACCTGTGGGTTAGACAATGCAACTGTTAGGTGGATTTGTAATTGGTTGACTGACTGAATCCAAAGGGTAGTCACCAATGGCTCCTCTTCATCCTGGAGAGAAGTGACCAGAGGGGTGCCACAGGGTTCTGTCCTGGGCCCAGTGCTATGTAACACCATTATCAATGACTTGGATGAGGAAATAGAGGGCATATTTATCAAGTCTGCAGATGACACCCAATTAGGAGGGGTAGCTAATACCCCAGAGGACAGGATCAGAATCCAAAATGACCTCAACAGATTAGAAAGCTGGGCCAATAATAACAAAATGAATTTAACCAGGGAGAAATATAGGATACTACACTTGGACAGTAAAAATGTAATGCTCAGATATAGGATGGGTTACACATGGCTTGAGGGCAGTACATGCAAAAGGGATCTAGGAGTCTTAATGGACCACAAGCTGAACATGAGTCAGCAATGTGATGCAGCAGCTAAAAAAAGCCAATGCGGTTCTAGGCTGCATTAATAGGAGTATAGTGTCTAGATCAAGGGAAGTAACAGTGCCACTGTATTCTGCTTTGGTCAGGCCTCACCTAGAATATTGTGTCCAGTTCTGGGCACCACAATTCAGGAAGGATATTGAGAAGCTGGAACATGTTCAGAGGAGGGCGACCAGGATGGTGGGAGGTCTGGAAGCAATGGCCTATGAGGAGCGGCTTAGGGAGCTGGGAATGTTTAGTCTGGAGAAGAGAAGGTTAAGAGGTAACATGATAGCCATGTTTCAATATTTGAAGGGATGTCATACTGAGGATGGGGCAAGCTTGTTTTCTGCTGCTCCAGAGACTAGGACGTGGAGCAATGGGTTCAAACTACAGCAAAAGAGATTCCATGTAAACATAAGGAAGAATTTCCTGACAGTAAGAGCTGTTTGGAAGTGGAATACACTGCCTTGAAGTGTGGTGGAGTCTCCCTCTTTGGAGATTTTTAAACAGAGGCTGGATGCCATCTGTCGGGAATGATTTGATTGTGTATTCGTGCATGGTAGGGGGTTGGACTGGATGGCCCTTGTGGTCTGTTCCAACTCTATGATTCTATCACTAAAGCAGTGATGGGCAAAGGGTATCTTGTGGCCTCCAGGGATCAAAAAAATGTGGAAGGCTTTCCCCCATCTAAAATGCCACTGAATGACTTGTAGGGATGCAGAAGACATTTACACTATGTTTGGAGATAGTGTTCTCCAAACATAGGCAATTTTTTTCTAAATTTCATTTTGCTTGAAAATGCCCTCGAGGGGACCCCTGGACCAATTTAGCACAATGAGAGGTCTTTTATTGAAACGGGAAGTGACTTCCCTTCACTGCCTGTAGTTAAAAAAGGCCCCATCACATGGTGTCCCCATGTCCCCCAGGAGCCATTCTGGGGGATTTTGGAGCAAAAAGGTGGATTTATTTTGTGGGAGATGGTGGGGTGGGGATTGTGGTCCTCCACAGTCTCCTGGAGGGCTAATGTGACCCTTCCTAGCCTTCCATAGGTTCTCAGCACTGGACTATAGCATACTCATGCATATTTTAGAAATATGCACAGTAGTTTGTGTTCAAAAGAAATGTTTCCATGCTGTTGAATACATTTTTTTCCTTTTGTGGAAAACATCACACTCCTGGGACTTTATCAGATGTGGGGAAATGCAGCTCCAAACCATGTCCCAAATGGCATCAGAAGAACAGGCCAAGAACAGAACAGTTGACATGATCAGATGCCTGCATCCTCAGCTGTCCCAGGGGTGTAGTGTGGATGCAAATTTTTTTTCCCTTTTTTATTGGGCTAAGCCATCAAAAAAAGGGACATTTTATCCATGCCCACACTATGTTCCCAGAATGGGTGAAAGACAATGTTGTCTTATAGTTTTGCCCATTTGTGTTCTTGTCGGGGTCTTCTGATGCATTTTTTCATAAAGTCCCTAGAAAGTTACGGATTTCCAAACTGCAGCCTGATCTATGTTTAGTCAGTGCAGCATTGTACGTGCAGAATTTAATACATCAGGGTTTGTTTGTTTGTTTAAAATGTTAGCACTAATTTCTGAGAAATCCTTAATGTCTGTGATTACTTTCACAGAATGGGTTAGAGCATAAACTGGACATAAGGTGCAAATACATATGCATAAGCCTACAGAGGGCACAAGTTCCAAATACCTCAGGCTTGGTAGTGCCAAGAGATTCACAACTGGCTGCTGCAAGCAGTTTATTAAATTATTGGCATGATGCTTCTGGCTTCTCCAGAGGTATTTCATACTTCCTTTTCTCCCCCTTTCTGCAACATGCAAACCCCAATTGCCTGTGGCTTTTTGTATATTTGGCAATGTAGTTGCTAATGTTTTGGCCACCAAAGAGAGTGGTGAGAAAATAAATCTCTTCCTTCAGTGACAAAGGGTGGGGAAGGATGTAAAATACCAGATTTGGCCTCCTCATATATGTTACATAAGCTTCTCTGATCATAACACAGTCAAGATTTCAAGCTGTTTTAACACAATCTAGCAGAACAAAACAAGCATTATTCTCTGAAGATGCCAGCCGCAGATGCAGGCGAAACGTCAGAAGGAAAACTATTCCAGAACACAGAGCGGAAAAAAACCGAGGAAAATCTATGGATGCCGGCCATGAAAGCCTTCGACTTCACAAACAGAAAATCCCCCCTCTTCTCTTAGCTTAACTTAAAACAAGGCATCTGAAAGAAATGAAAAAAAGGTTCCTTAGGGAAGAGAAGAGATGCCTCAGTTTTGGTTGAAGGACTGCCATTTCCTTGACCTGGAGCTGCTTGTGGTGTGTGTATTGATTCCGCAAATACCTCTGCCTCACACCTGGGCAAGGGCCAAAAATTATACCCAAACTACATGATAAATAATGAATATGATGTATTTGGCAGGCAATATGCTGTAAGAGCAAAGGGACAGTGATCAAACCTGCCAAGCTGCATTCTGTATATTGTGCCCTTTCCTGCTTATGAGGCCTTTGCCACAGTTTTCCTCTCAACCTTCTCAGCCACGATCCACCCTACTGGAAACATCCCATTGAATGTCAGAAACCTTCTGCCCATCCTTGACCTTTTTGGGGGGGGGGGGTAAAACCTGCCCTTCCACAAAAAGAGAGAGATTTCAATTCTAGCAGGCAACAGTGACTCACTGTGATCATTTATCTCATTAGAGTTTGCAAAATGCTTTGATATGAATTACAGTGGTGCTCTGGGAGTTTGCTGGCAAGTAGTTTAATCAGTAATTACACGGGTATCTCTGCAGCACTTTTGGAGATCTGTATATGCAGCTACAGACCATGATCCCAAAGCATGCAGATATTTCTGCTCAAGCACAGGGTTGACCTTTCTGGCCATGAGCTATTCAAGTTCATCATTAACATTGAATACATTTCATGTGAGTGTAGGGATCAAACATCTGGGCAATGGACTGGCTAGCAGGGCAGTCTGGAAATAAAGAAGCCTGGGTTCAAACCTTACAGAGCTCTGGCGTTCATTGAGTGACCTCTGACATGACACTATCTTTCAGCCTAGCCTACTTCACAGGATACTTGTGAGGATAAAAGGGTTCTTGTACAGTTCTATAAACATCTCAGAAAAAAAGGGGTGGCTATAGGAGATTATCAGACACGATAAAAGCCATGTCAGAAGATCAGTAGATCAGGTAGGGGTGTCATTATCAGATAACGTTATACACCAGCATTCTAGGGGCATAACGTGGGTGTGAGTAAGGCATCCCTTTTTGTTGGTGGCTTGTCCCTGTCAATGAAAAAAGGGAAGCTTTGTCCATGGCAGCACTACATCCCAGGAATGGCTGAAGTATGCGGCCATCTGGTAATGTCGCCCTGTTTTCCTAGCGATCTTCTGATGTGGTTGGGGACATGTTTTTTTGGCACATTCCCCCACATCTGATAATCTCCATATATACACCTCCACACGCACATATACACAGTATACACACACACACACACACACACACATATATATATATATATATATATGGAGATTCTCAGATGTGGGGGAATGTGCCAAAAAACAGTGTCCCCAATCACATCAGAAGATCGCTAGGAAAACAGAAAGGGCAACATGGAGGGAGATACATATATATACATATATATATGTAGCTATATTTATTTTTTATTATTATTTTTATTTAGTTATTTATACCCCACTCTTCAGCCACGAGGCTATCTGAGTGGCTTACAAATTGTTTTAAGCAATAGCTGTTTACACATCTACACTGCATTAAGCAGTTTCCAATGTGTGTTAGCTAACAGCTGAAAGATGAGAAAACATACACATTTTGGGACAAAGACATCATCACAGAACTTAATGAACATATCATTGAAACCATACAAAACCTTACGAACAAGGAACTGCTTTAAAAAGAGACAGCTGATCTTATTATAAATCCAAATCCATGAGCTGGTCATTTTTACATGGTACCAAAATCCACAAAGCCAATCATCTCTCAGGTAATAACACAGCCATAGAGAAGATCTCTGTATATACCAACTTAAATTTACAGAACTGGATAAAAGCCCTCCAATCATATATCAAAGACACTAATAATTTCTTACTCAGAATGGAGTCTTTAAATCAACAGTATCAATTTGGTAAAGATACCATACTGATTACACTGGCTGTTATATCCCTTCACGCCAAGGTACTATATACTGAAGGGATTCAAGCTTTAAATGAAATCCATAATACTAGGAGCTATAATGGTCCTTCAACAGAAGTCACTTGCAATAATTTCAAATTCAATGAAGTTCACTACTTTTCACTTTTGTATCTACAGGGTACAACAGTGTGTACTCGTATGGTTCCTTCTTACGTGAGTCTATTCATGGGCAAACTAGAAAATAAGATCCTTAATGAAGCAGGTGACAAACCTCTCATAAGTCCCAAACTATGAATAGTCTTCAAAAACTGTGGAATATTCAGAGACCTTCTTGCAGTGGGAAGAAACTTTGCGAGAATTCTCACTGCAAGAAGCCTCCGGAACAGTTACAACACTGTCACAAGGCAGGGGGTTCATTTCAGATGACGCCATCCCTCTCTCAGCGTCATCCGTGACTGTTCTGATATGATTGAAGGCAGCCACACCATTTTTTACTCACAGAAATTGTCCGTGTATAAAAAATGGTGCAGCTGCCTTCAATCTGACCCAGAACAGTCACGGATGATGCTGAGAGAGGGACAGTGTCATCTGAAATGGACCCCCTGCTGCATGACAGTGTCATAACTGTTCTGGAGGCTTCTTGCGCTGTAAGGAGTGTCTGAAAAAGTCCTTACTGCACTCTAAGGAAAAGTGCCCACATGATGCATCCTTCCAGCATCCTTTTGTTCCAGTCCTGTGTGGGACCAAGTGAAAACGGTGCCTTTTTGCAAACAGATTTTTCTGGTTAGCAAAAAGGCACAGTTTTACCTTGGTCACTTATGGGACTGGATGGAATGTTCATGCTGCTTTGCTGCTTTTCCTCAAAGTGTGGTAAGGCTCAGCAAAGAATTACATTTCTATCCAATAAGCACTGTTCTGTATTCTTTGTCAAATTAATAGCTAAGAAAACAAAACTCACAATTTGCTACCCTTTTATGGAGCAGGTGCCTCATAATGGTAGGGCCGTCCCTGCAAAGAAGTATTGCCCATTACCATTATTTCCCCCCTTTGAAACATTTCCTCATTTTGTGTTTGCTCATTCGTTTGTGTACAAGTATCAGGTTATCACTAGGAGATGTGTGTCACCAGCTCTGCTGGAAACAATTTAAAAAAATGTTCCAAGCTTTTACACTGGCTGGCTGATCTGAAGCATCATTGGATGGTGGGGGGTGGAACTGAAAATAAATACATTTTCCTATCTCCTTGTCCAGCTCTGGAGGGAGTTTCAGTTTTGCTGCTGGATCAAGAAAGCAGCTGTACAGCTGCAACCACATGGTGTGAAGTGATATGCAGGCCTGAACCACAACTGTCTCCCTCCTCATTTTTCAGTGATGTTTGCACTTCATTTCACGGAACATGTATATCTGATTCATTGACATCTGTTAAGGAGGCAGTGGAGAGGAAGGCATGCATATGCAATTGTGGTGAAGAATGTCTGCATTTCAATGAGTTTTGCTGTTACAAAGCCATTCATTACCCAGCATCTTTCTCATCCATTGGAAATCCCAAGATGTGTAAAACAAAAAAACAAAAAAAAACAAAAAACACCAATGCTTTCACTAGCAAAGCTTTGAATTAAGGTGGCCCTTTTCCATAAGCAGCAAAGCAAAAAAAAAAAATAAAAAGAAAATGGCCTAATTCCTCTTTTAAGCCCAGTTAGAGTTGAGCCACTGAATCAATTGGATTTACCTAGGTGTTGAGTCTCCATTCAACAATTGGTTGAATGGGTCTACTCTGTCTGCAGAAACTAATCTACAGGATTCCAGCACCATCACACAAACTATAGTATGTTTTGATGTGGTGACCTCTAAAGAAAGAAAGAATGGGATGGAGGGAGGACAGGAGAGTTCTGGCAGGAGGAAATGAAGATGGGGAAAATATTCAGCTGATATCAGAGCTCAGAAACATCCTTTTTGGGGGGATTACAATTTTTAGAATCTCGCAAATCTTTGGGCAATTCTGGCAGTTCTGTCCAAAACGGCATCTTTCCTAGATTCTGGTTGGAACGCTTGCTTGCAACTAGTTTTATACTTCTTATACTAAGAATGGGGGAAGAATTATTTTTGGTCTCCATTTTGAAGCGAATGGATGCAATTTGCTCTTCCCAGACTAATATGCAGATTAGAACACAGTTACATGAGTTGCATGCTTCTCAAATTGATAAATTCATTCCTTGAATCATAAAATTACATGCAGAAATGTATCTATAGAAAGTTGTGGACAAAAATACATACATGCTGCTGATAGGGATATTCATGGACAAAACACTTAGCAGCATATGAAAATAAAGGCAAATGTCTGCAGATTTTTTTTTAAGAGCCCTTAGTCTTTGTACTTCTCAGTCTTTGGTCCTCTTAATGTTTTGGACTTCAACTCAACAGGAGACCCAGCAAGCATGGTTGAAGGAGTTGAAACCCCAAACAATAAAAAAGGACCAGGCCAACAACTATCATGTCAGAATGCACAGAGAAGCTATGAAATCCACAAACATCTGGACAGCTTCAACAGGAAAGAAGAAACCCTAAAAGTAAACAAAATTTGGCTTCCAGTTTTAAAGAACAATAGAATCAAAACTCAACACTTACAAAGGAATTCCTCCCAGGAACAGGGGGATTTCCAGCAGTTAATGGGCCATCAACCAACCATTAGCCAAACAGACACTAATCCTCCTTGCATTTCTACACCCAGAAACTAACAAACAAATTTACATATCCCCCACAACAGTGGTTTACGGTATATAAATCCCACACACACTCCTACCCATCCATTCTCTGAAGATGCCAGCCATAGATGCGAAACACCAGAAGCAAACTCTTCGAGAACACAGCCTCTCAGCCCGGAAAAAAACCAAGGAAAATCTATGGATGCCGGCCATGAAAGCCTTTGACTTCACACTGAGAATCACTGTTGCAGGTTGATAAAGAAATCAGACAGCACAGACTAATCTAGCTTGGATAAGCCACAACCCTATTCATCAGAGCAACTGCCACAGCCCACATGGTACCACTCTATGACAAAGTAGGAGGTCATGGCTACTCAGTGTTTCATGCACGACACACCAGAGGACCAACCATGAAACCTAAAAATTAAAAAGAATTGGTAAGGGCCAGCCCAGAATGTGGTTCCATTAAGGCAGAAGGGCATAAATTGCAGCCCTTGAAATTCATGAGGCCCCCAAGACTGGGGTTTTGGTTTTTTTGTTTTTGTTTTTTGGCCCTTGACTGTTCTAGATTCCCCTGAATACCTTCATTCTGCCCCTGAAAAAAGTGAATTGCCTCTTGTGGAACTGCACAAGAGAAGCAATTCACCTTTGAAATTGATTTTGGTCCTGCCCATGTGGTTTAATGTTTTAAAATAATATATTTTCAAAGTCAAAGTAAACTCCTAGTCACTTCCAGTTTTGTTTTCATCTGGGGGCATTTTGTGCAATCCAGGCAGCTCCTAGAAGGTCCCAGAGGCATCAAAACACACTCCACGCTTGCAGTTGCTCACTTCTGCTCTAAGAAGCAGTGGTTCAACAACAGAGAGGCTGGACTTGAACCCATAATCAAAATGTCTACTGCCTAAGAATATAGCTTGTCTCCCACTGCTGTTTGACCAATTTATTTGCTAGGGAGCTGTTGATTGTCCTAGATAATATCTACAGGTTATCTTTGTTTCTGCTACTTCTGCCCATCACCACCATCACCCAATCATTCATCTGCTAATCTCCACTGTCTGCAACTTGTCTGTCTGAGGATCAAGCTCCCAGAACTGAACAGTTAGGAAGGATGGAGGAAGATAATAGGATCAGAAAAAGAATGTGTGGGAGAAGCCTTATATCTCAATGCATTGAGACCATCTCTCCTGATATCAATCTTCCAGAGTTTTAAAACCATCAGGGAAAGGCTTTCTCTTAGTCCTGCAATGATCACAGGCTTGCTTGGCGAGGATATGAAAGAACCTTCTCAGTGGCTGCTCCCACCCTTTGGAATACCCTTCTGCTGGAAGCTAGGCTGCCCCTCTCCCTGCTTTCCTTTTGCTGGCAGGCAAAGACGGTTCTGTTCAAGCTGGCTTTTAATATCTAATCATTTTCAGGGAGGCTTTTTATTGGGATGTGTGCTGTTTATGTTTTCAACTTTTGTATCTTTTAAACATAATTTTATATTGTTTTAAAGGGGACTTTTTTAATTGCTAGGTTTTAACTGATTTAGTTTGTGAGCCACTTTGGGTCCCACTCTAGGAGAAAGTTGCCATATACAATAAATAAATAAATAAATAAATAATAAGAGTGAAAGTCTGGCTGCACTGGGTGCTGATCTGATGTTGCTCCAGTTCAAAAATTTGCACTCATGCAGATAAGGCCTTAGTGAAGGCCAGGAAGATAAAATGCCTGGCTAAACTGCTCTGAAAGATTTGCTCCACTGCATTATGTTTTACTTCACCTTTATTAGGAGGCAGCCTATGTTATGCAGCCTTTGGAACAGCTGACAGGTTGCTTAAGGCAGACTTCATTGTGTTTAACGCCCTGTGATAAATGCGCTCAGCAAAGCCCTACAATACAGACTCCAGATTCTTTCTGTGCATTTCCAAACGTGTCAGCAAGAAATCCTCCACTGCTTTTGTTGATGCAATTACAATTAAAGTACCATTTTTTCTTGCTCTCCCTAGGCATCGACACATCCACTTTCTCTGTTGGAATAAAATATTTAAAGAACTCTCACAACCGGTAAAATACACAGGACATCTAAAGTGACAGTTTCTGTGTGTGAAATGGTTGATATTTTAGATAATTGCATTCAAAAGTTCAGGCTCATAATAGATCACGTTGATTGCGTATGGCCTGGACAGATGTGCAGCGAGGCTTGACTGAAGGGCAGGGATGGCTTTTCCCCTTGGCCTCTTAATGGACTGGCTTCTTGAAGGCTGGTTACAGTCATTCACATTGATGGGACCCCATTAGAAAGCAGACATTCAACACACACCAGGAATGGGAGCACCTAATAAAGAAAGAGATACTGTAGCTATTAATTATCTCTCGCTGATGTATGTGGATGATTTGGCCATGAGAGAGATCCCAGAGACAAATGACTCATTGAACTAGAGCCAACCAAGCATAGGATAAAGAAAATTAGGCAACTATAAAGTGTTCAAAGTGCCCATCACTTTTGTCTAATGCAACATGCTTGGAAATTCCAAAGGAGATTTTGAAGTCCCTGCTCAGGCAAAAAAAAAGGGAAGCAAAATTTCTTGGGAGGGTTCCACATACATCTGTCTAAGAAAGAGAGTGTGCATTTTATATTATTTCTGTCCTACTCAATCAGTGTAATTCAGGTTCAAAGTAGTTAACCCCATGGGACGTCTGACTCATTTCTTGTCTCCTTAACCCCTCCTTTTAGGGTCTCAGTAACATTATGTGTAGTTGTTGTGTGCCTTCAAGTCATTTCTGACTTGTGGAAACCATAAGGCAAACCTATTAGAGGGTTTTCTTGGCAAGATTTGTTCAGAGGGGGTTGATCTTTGCCTACTTCTGAGGGTGAGAGTGTATGACTTGCCCAACTAGTGCATATCCATGGCCAAGCAGGAATTTGAACCTTGGTCTCTCAGTGTCCTAGACCAATGCTAAGACCATTACACCACACTGGCTCCTATGGCCATTGCGTTGGAATGGATGGGACATGTGTGATCAACCTGTCATAACAACATCCCATATATTTCAGTCAGAAGGAATGTACATCAAACCTGTAAGAGTCTGTGACATCCAATCGGTATCAAGAGCAGGGCTACTTGGTGAAAACTCATAAAGGAAAACATGGCTGGAATTCTGTTGATATCTCACACGGTGTCAATTCTTTTATGGTAGCTGTTGGACATTTTTGTCCCATGTGGAACACCAATATTTTGTTCAAGGTCAGAAAAGCAGAGTTGTGCACATGGAGTTGTGCATGTGGGTGTATATTTTGAGATAAGGTATTCCTATATGCCCCTTCACAAATTGGAAGTACTGATCTTTCATTTGTGAACAACATTGCCATTCACCCCAAGGATTGTGAAGCACAATAAATTCAGAACTCCATATGAAGAGGTTTACATGATGCACATTGATGTAGGGTCGTTACCCATTTTTCTGGATAGGTCTTTAGTCTAACCTATTTTATAAAATGGAATGCCTATCGTGGTGGCATAAAGAAATGTAAATAGGCCAGATACTGGAAAATATCCTAAAGGCACCAGATCTCATCTGATCTTGGAAGCTAAGCAGGATCAGCCTTGGTTAGTACTTGGATGGGAGACCAGCAAAGAATACCAAGTGCTGCAGGATGTACTTCAGAGGAAGGAACTGGCAAAACCACCTCTGAGTGTTCCTTGCCTAAGAAAATGCTATGAAATTCATGGGGTTGCTATAAGTCAATGGGCAACATGAAGGTGAACACACACACACGAAAACAATTTTTACATACATGTGATTGTTATAGGAGATTTTTAGACAGGGACAAAAATAGTGTCCCCATCTCTCTATCTCCTCTCCTGCTACCCTCCCGACCGCATCCTGGCACAGTAACAAAGAGTTTCAGACCTCTACCTTTAATTGTATGCCCTCCTGTCACGGGCTCAAACCTGAGTTCCCTTCCCAGGAGCTCCAGGTTAGCCCTCTCTCTGTAGGGTTAGTCCTGGGTGTCCTCACCCCAGGATCCTCCTACAAACTCCAAAAACCATCGGTCTGCCACCACCCACTGGGTTTTAACTGGGGGGGGCTTATTTCCCCCTTGGGACCCCCCCTTTTACACGCACAACGCAGTGGGAAGTTGTGCATAGTCTATGTTAATCAGTGGCACTCCTTGCCACTATAGAGTCAACTAACTCCCTCCTCCTAACCCCAGAGGAGGTTCACAGTAGCATAGCCAAGAGTAAGGCATGTGGTCAGCATCAGCATAGGAAGATAGAAGTTTACTTTATTCAAGAGAAGTAGTCATGCAGTTTCACATGAGGCAGGGTTCTCCCCTACCTCAGGCAGGCAGGCTTAAAGTGATAGCAATACAGAGTATCAAGATCAAAGCATTACATTACTCAGGTTACATTCAATTACTAATTTAGCTACATTCAACCAAAGTAAAGAAATTAAAAAGAATTCCCTAACGCAACTAAACAGGCCCTAATCTCTACTAAATACTTGCAGTTTGTTGCCTTGAGATCTTGTCCAAGCAGCTGGGAGCAAAAGCCAGAGATGGAGTGGCTGTGCTCTACCAGCATAGCAGTCTTTGTTCCTTCACATTTTCCAAAACCTCTTTCTCCAAATCCCACTCATCTCACTCATACTGGTCTCAAACAAAAGCAATTAAAACCTCTCCAGATTTCCCGGGCTTAAAGCTGTAATTGGTCAGTCCAGTCACATGGTGTTATGTTAATGATGTCCTCTCATTAGCTCTGTGAAGGTGGTGCTTGAGCCCCTTCCCATTAACCCTTTTCTTACCTGATACTATGCTGGCAAGACAATCTGTTTACAAACAAAGAGAGTTATAGTTCTCTAGCAGAATGATGGGAGTTGCACCTTGTGGCAACATGATGGAACTCCATCATGACACCTCCCTCCCCCTCAGCAGCCACGGAGTGAATGCAGCTTGCACGGAGCTGCATTCACTTCTTGGTTGAAATCCTGGGCCATTCTCATGAGAGACCATGTGGGAGATTCAAAAATAAAAAATTAAATACACTTTTAAAGATGACAGCAAGCACAAAAACACACTTACAAAACCCCAAGTAACCCAGGGAAGGTACAAAAAAGAGTGTCACTTACCTGGATGTCCCGATCGCACCTGGAAGTGTTCTGGGATAGACCTCCACTGTGGCTGGCATTGCAATAAAGAAATACGGCACCTTTTCACTCACCCATCATTCCATGACAGGAATGGAACAGGCAATCTATTCATGACTTAAGCCATGAATAAAAAGCAATGAGGGTGAAACGGGACCAGCATGGGAGCATAACAGGATGGGGATGACATTGTCTGAAAGGGAAGCCCTTTGGCAATCTCCTGGCATTCATGTAATACCATATTAAGGGGATCTGATAATCTCCATAGACTCCTATAGTCTTCATGGGCAAATCATTTGTTGTAGACAAAAGATCTGGCTTTCTTTCTTTCTTTCTTGGTCATACCCCCCTCCTCTGGCTTTTCTTCGCAAACGAAGATTCAGGAAGGACTCATCCCGTGCTTTCTGCAAGCACGCTGATGACTAAAAAGGCCAATCCAAGATAAACAAGTCCAGTTGCAAAAAGCACAGCAGAAGGTCTCCTTGGGTGATGTTTTTGGGTTGTGATTCTTTCTGCGTTGTCGTTTCTCTTCAAGACTTTTTCGGCGTGAGTTCTCAAATAAGGCTGCAGCATTGTGGATAGTGTGTCTCCATGCCTCCCGATGTGAGGCCAGGGCAGACCACTGTTGGTGATCAATTTGGCCGAGCCTGAGATGTTGTTTCAGGGAGTCTTTGTATCACTTTTTTGGAGCACCCCTCTTACGCTGACCGGTGGCGAGTTCACTGTAGAGTAGTATTTTTGGGAGGCGATGGTCCCCCATCCTAGAAACGTGCCCTGCCCAGCGCAGCTGTGTTCTCAATATCATGGCCTCAGTACTGGTGATCCCTGCTTGCTCAAGGACAGCAACATTCGTCACATAGCCAAGATTGACAAAGAGATCGATCACAGATTAGCAAAGGCACATAGTGCATTTGGAAGACTTCACAAAAGAGTCTGGAGCAATAAACACCTGAGGCAAAACACAAAAATCAGTGTGTATAGAGCCATTGTACTGTCTATCCTCCTTTATGGATCTGAAACATGGGTCACCTATCGCCACCACCTATGACTCCTCGAGCGCTTTCTTCAGCGCTGTCTACGCACAATCCTAAATATACACTGGTCATACCACAGGCTTCTCTAAGAAGGAGGGTTCTTTGAGGGTTACTGCACTATCTCTTTAGGCCTTCCTTATCCTCCAGACATTTTTTAAAAGTTCCAACATTTCTTCAGTTGAAGCAAAGAATGTATGCAATAGGAATGATGGAGCTATGAACGAGAAACAATTTCCAGAATGAATGGTGATACACTTTGATAAATTATTTCACTGTTTATCCATATTAACATTGTGGCTAATAAAAATGTACTTTATTATATACAGGCCCTGAGACAGAATTATGGCTCTTGCCAATAGGAAAAAAGGCTACAGCAAAAAAGAGAAAACTTTAGGAGTTGAGAGGATGAAGAAAAGATGTTTGAGAGAAACAGTTGGGATTGATAAGATGAGCAGAGAACAGTGGAAGAAGAAATGACACAACAAGCAGAAAACTAAAGGACTGCAATGAAATACTTAATCAGCTTTGGGGCTGCGAAAGCATGTCTGCTCATACCCTGATGCATGTGAGATCAAGTGATGATTTCCTTGCATAAAAACCATCACAGTGGAGGGAAACCTACATCCAAATGCTGAGGGACTGATGTGATGCAAGATACATGAAGGTATTAACTGGCCACTGTGGTCACTTTCTGCAATATGGCCAGGAAACAAGGGGGTGGTTCTGCAGAAAAAACTGCTTCCATTAGTGGAACCACGATGGGAGGAATTCTCCTTTCCCTTGCAGCTTCCCTCCCTGCCTCCCCAAAACTTACTCTAGAAAAAAGCCATTATTAAAGCACTAGTAAGAACACAAGCAACATGAGACTAAGGCCAAAATATTATTGTTTATCCTGACAAAAGTAAACTCATTGAATTGACTGCATTTACTTATTTGTTGATTCGTCATTCCACAATCGATTTAATAGGCCTACTCTAGTTGGGATGAAGCAACTGACTGGATTAGAGTGTTACAGTTTAAGAATGGTACTGCTGGGTCAGCTTTACACATAAACAATTTTGGTTCCAATATCTGTTGAATCCGCAAAGTGCTTGCCCCTTTTCTGTGATCCAACCCTATTCATAGGGGCAGTATCCATTTTCTATCCTGTATAAAGACAATTGTTATATTGGCATATTGGAAAGATGTATACAGACTGATTTTTAACATTTAGTTAGCATGCATACTAGTGTATTGCTTTTTCTCCCATCCTCGCCCACAAAATGCTGCTGCAGATTTTTTTTTTAAACTGTAGATAACCTTTACAAGCACAACTGGATTCCTTTGAAGTAATTATGTTAAACGCTCTAAAATTTTAGAAAGATGAGTCAGTCACAATCACTAGGTAACATTTGCGTCAGAAGCTAATGTGGAACAACCTGTTACTGAGTATAGAGAATGAGAGGCCCAGATTTGATAGTTAAGCTACAACAGCATAGGAGGAACTCCATGATAGCAATTCTGATAGAGGAACAAATTACAAAGAGGTATGATAGGCTCTCCATCACTGGAGATCTTTAGATATAGGCTGGACAACCATCTCTATGGCTTGTCTGCATGGGCAAAATTCCCTGTATTCACCTCATATTCTCAGCACTGTTGGCACACGATGTTTTCATTGATGTACATTTTCACAGGGGTTTCTGCAGGAATCCCCAGATCTGTAAGATCCATGGCTTGCTCCACATATGAGAGGAAAACCTGGGTTTTTGGCCGTGTGGCACCTGAGGATTGGCTTCAGAGCAAAGCCAGAGTGGGACTTCGGAGATTTTCAGACAGGCAAAAATCGCCCCTTGCCGCGCGAGCAGCCTCCCGAAACTGCTGCGCGGCAAGGGTCTTTTTCGGACGACGCTGTGCCTCTAGCGAAGCTGTCCGTGTCACTTCCGTGAAGCTTGGGACGGCTCCGCGCCATATTTCAATCACGGGCAGCTTCCGTGCTTGAAATATGGCGCGGAGCCGTCCGAAGCTTCACGGAAGTGACACGGACGGCTTCGCTAGAGGCACAGCGTCGTCCGAAAAAGACCCTTGCCACGCAGCAGTTTCGGGAGGCTGCTCGCGCGGCAAGGGGCGATTTTTGCCTGTCTGAAAATCTCCTTCCTGTGGAAGGGACTCCATTCTGGTGCTTTTTTTTTTTTAATATTTTTCATTTCTGTGCATATCTGTATAAGTGTATCTGTGCTTGTCCAGTAATTCAGTACTCTGGAACCATGCCTATTTGTTTATTCACATGCATTACCGAGCGGGGGAAAACAATGGAGGAGCAGCCCTGGCCATGTGGCTGGAAATAGTACAATGTATAGGATATGTGATCAGGATAGGACCACTCTTTTGCTCCAACATGGATTACAGTATTGTACAAATCTACAATTTGAGAAGCCCAGTGAGTGTGGTGTTTACAGGGCTGCTGAAGATCAAAGAAATCCACAGCTATGAGGTTGGTGTGGGGTTTCCTGTCCATGTAGTCAATCTCTTAGAGATGTTCTAGCTCTGGATTTCTTGCACTGAGAAGGAAATGGGACTAGCTGGCCTCTAAAGTGCTGTGTGATTTTATTCAATCTGAATTTGGAACTGACCTGATCTGATCACAGTGCCTAAACTCCTAGGGATGTTGTAGCTCTGGATTTGTGGGACGATGTGGGATTTGTCCCCTCTCCCCCCTTCCCCCCAATAAACACAAACACAAAAATTCTTTCAGAAATATATTGTAACATGATATAGGATATAAAAGATAATAAAAGATATATCAGCAATAAAGGCCACAACTTTTGATGACCGTTGCTTGGTTGGCACAAATGCATGGGTTCAGATCCAGCAAGTGACCAATCCACTTGTTTGGTCCATGAAACCGTTGTCAGCCTGCCTGCTGACAATCCCCAGTCCATGAAAGGGGGGGGCATCTGGCCAGGCCCAAACCACCTGCCACCTCTGTTACCTCCCCTTCCCATCACCAGAACACATGATGCCAGAACCAAAGGGGGGGAGGCATTAACCTGCCACATGCCCTGAGCTGATAGGTGTCAGTGCCATAACCCCCCTGGGGTCTCCGTGACCTTGAACTTGATGGAGACCCCTGTTACCATGACTTTTTTTGCATCAGAACCCATGCCAACCGCCCCTGGAGTTGTGATAAAGAAGAAGAAATATGCATGATAATGAAATACATATAACATAGCGAGGATGGGTGGGTCTTTGATTTGGCGCTGCAGTCAGGAATAAATACCTGACTGCTGGACCAGAGGGAAAACTGGCCACCTGCAGCAGCCAGCCCCACCTCCTGGCCAATCAGAGGGCAAAGCTCGCTCTTGAGCCTGATTGGTCGGGAGTTATTTGAATCAGCCAATCAGAGAGAGGCAAGCCTCTCTCTGATTGGCTGATTTACAATCCACTTCCCAGCTCAAATTGCAGGCTGGAAGAAGATGCCAGGGCATGGCAGCACCCATGCCACCCCTTTCCTGCCATGTGGGAAGGGGTAAAGACCGGGGACTCCACTAGTCCCACAAACCAGCTGCCACGGTATGTCGGCAGCTGACTTCCTGAATTGAGAGGGATGGTGAGGGATGGTGGACCAGATAGCCTATAAGTACCATATGATTTTGTTCAGTCTGCATTTGGAACTGACCTGATCTGACCATAGCACCTAAACTAATGTGTAGAGAAGAACATGGTTGCCTTCCCCATTATAAACTTCATCAACATTTGCAAAGCAATTTGGGGCTTCAAAATACAACAAAATGCATATAAAATGAAATGCATATCAATTATATGTGGTTACATTAAACATATATACCATCCATGAAATTTTTCATGCTTAGCTTTTTCTGTAGGGAAATTTACACATGTGCAAGATACCAATAGGACACCAACCAAATTTTTGTTGTGTGGACTTTTAAAAATCAGAACCAGTGGATGGATAGTTTACATCATTTTGATCAATCAGCAAGTCCTTCAGTGTTTGATGTATGTGTGCATGTGTGTGCATATACGCCTTGCTTCTCAAAGGGAAAATATATACATTTTGGAGTGAGACATTCTTGCACACATGATGGAAATGCTAAATTGTTGATTCCCTCACTGTAATGCTGCAGGTGAGAATTCCCATCAAGGATCATGATTTCTTGGCAGGTAGTCTCAACCTGAATGAAAAACATTTGCAGACTCTCCCCCCACCCTCTGTTTATAGTAGGATAATGCAGGAGTATAGAATTTATTTTTTAGGGTGTAAGAGTGGAAGGCAGTAAATAATTTCTGGAGGGTCACTTTTCAGTCTTCAGTCCATTCTTCAAATATTTGCAGAATCTTGTTGTCTTGTTTCCTTTTTGTATACAGTTTATCTTTGTTGTCCAGACCAATGATTAATTACCTGTCCAAGCTTCTGAAGTGCTGATTAATTGATGACCTTGAACAATGACCCAGAAATACTAACTCCCCCCCCTCCACACCCTCAATTTAAAATGATCTTTTGCAAAGCACTATCTTGTGTATGGTACTTGGTAAGAAAACTCCAATCTTCAGATTTCTTCCATTATAGTCTCAGCTCGAATGGTTTTCACCAGACTTGACTGCATAGAAAAGGCTGAACAGAAGAATCTGCTGTATACTGATTCAGACCATTGATCCTTCCATCCCAGTACCATCTGTTTTGAGAACCAAGCCATAGTTGTCATGCAAGACACAGCTGTGGGAGGCTGGAATTCAAAACTGCTGATTATCAGAAGAGAGGCTTCTCTGGCTTAGCATCTTTGCTGTCAGCTACTCACTCATCTCTTTGTGCCCCCTTCTGTCTGCACTGTGACATCACTTGCCAGGGATCAGAAAAGACTGATAAAAGCAGAGCTTGGAAAACCTCTTCCCACCTGCCTCATGCTGCTGGAGGATTTTTAGAGCTGTAATCCAGAAAAGTAACTACCATGTTCTTGCCATCTTCCAGGTATACTGTGCATTTTGGTTGTAAGCTATTTGGGGAGCTAATCTTGGTAGGCAAGCAGGTGAGAAAGATGGAAGGAAGGACAGACTGAAGGTATGTGTACTTTGGACTTCAAAATAATAGACAACCCTAGGTTCTGTCTACTGAATAAAGCAGTTTCCTATAAGTCAGTACAAGCGTGGCTTATAGTCACAGCTTTGAATCATTTATAATTTGGTCTTTCCTGGTAGGATCTCAGGAAGATTTCATTAGAACTGAGCTGGACTCAAAAAAGGTGTGGGGCTAATCCATTCCAAACTGGGTGTAGAAGGTAGAACTGATGCTAGGGATCCAATGTTCAAATTTCTTTATTAAAAAAATTGTCCCAGCATAATTGTTGGGTTCCTGATGGTTTTTTATGCATGTGTAAGTTACCGTATGCATATAGTTGAATATTTTGGTAATTGTGTAATATCCATATTCAATTCACTGTTGCATAATTAGTAGAGTTCTTCAAGGGTAATCACTTCAGATGCAGGTACACATTCTTGGATGGTGTGTAACTATTCTTCTGTGTTTTCAGCATACCATTCTGCATTTCATATAATTAACACACTTTCATTGCATTTTTTTAATTGCTCAACGGGACAATAAGCAAGCATAGTGGCAGAAAACACAATTGGTTGTACAACGCCAGTGTTTAGCAGAATGGGGGTTATAGAGCAGCCACTATGCAACTATGTGATAGTAGATTTACACTACAGAAGCACGATGTAGGAACTTGAGCATTAGAGGTCCCCCCCCCCAGTATCTGTGGGGGATGTGTTCCCGGGCTTACTGTGGATATGCGAAACCATGGATAATAGAAGAGTACTGGGGGACCTAGAATACGCTTAGAGAAGATGTATTTTTTTTAGATGTGGGTAAGTGAATCCATGGATACCAGTCCCATGGATATGGGGGTTGACCTTCAGTACAATATCTCATGAGAAGGCAGGGCTGGAAGGCATCCAGACTCAATGATATTTTTCCTTTGCCAATTATATGAAAATAAAAGTGCATAACTCAAAATTTTTAAAGAATGTGCACAAAAAACAGAACTCTCTGGACTGGTGCTAGTTTGTGAACCATTGGCTGTTGGGTAGTGAAGAGTTATAGCCAAAAAACCCCACAACAGTTATAGTCAATGGGAACAAATATGGTACAGGTCCCTGGCACACTAGAAAAGGAAATCTGGTTCTTCACATCAAATCATCATCATCATCATCATCATCATATATTTATATTCCGTGTTTTCCCTTGGGAATCAAGGCGGGGTAGAACATAATTATAACAATAAGATACTATAACAATAAAATCTCAAAGTTAAAAACAATCCCATATCCCATCCCTCCCCCCAATCATCCCTCCCCCCCAAAACAACAAAAAACAATAGAATAGAAATTAAACAGCAGAATATATTAAAATTTACAAATACAAATTCAATAAAATTGCAGCTAGTTTTGTTTGTTTGTTTGTTTTTTATCTGGAAGGCTAATCTGAAAAGGCCGGCAGGAAGAGATCCATCTTAATGGACTTTTTAAAGGTTTCTAGGGTGGTAATATGATGGATCTCGTCCAGCAGGTCGTTCCATAGCCTGGGAGCGGCAGATGAAAATAGTTTGATGTAGCAACTTTAGTTCTTGGGAAATATTCATATAAAACTATGTGCATGGAAATTGTGTTAGAAAAAATTGTGTTAGAAAAAAAATTGTACTGTAGGGTCAGAATCCTGTTGGGGCCCTGTACTAGTAGTAGTTCTAAGAGGTTGTGTACCCGAGATGATGCAGTGAATGCTGATGTGGCTGAAGGGAAGTTTTGATTGCCTCCATGAATTCAGGCCTAGGTTGAAGGAGGCAGGGTATTGCATGCAAGCCTTGAGCTTGGGCAGGGGGCAGGGTAGGATATCTAAGGCAAGGTCCTCCCCCTCGCTGGTTTGTGTCAGGACCAGGTAGGAATTTCCCCCTCTTTTGCAGTTTTTTTTGGGGGGTGGGAGGTCTACCCCATACTGGATCTGTAGGGACTGGGATAATTGGCTAAGTGTGGTGTCTTTAAATAGATTGTCATTGGTAGGTATTGGGGGAACAAGTTATCAGTCGATGTACATCTTGACACCACTTTTGGTGAAGGATGGGGCACTGGAATGGCCTCTTTAGGTCCAGGAGGTTGTGAAGGAGCCTTCCCTTGGGGCTGACCTGGAGGTTTGCTCTCTCTTTTAAGGTCCTGGGACCTGGGCAGGAGTGCCTTAGGTTTGCCTTCCAGTGAAGACTGGCTGGGATGAGCAACCCACAGTACTGGATTGCCCCTCGGGGTCAGGTGTGTCACCCAAAGGAAGGCTGAGGAAGTAGTCACGGGTTGACACCTGGCCTCAGACAGACCCACATCAAGTTCTTCCCACCTCATTTGCTTAGCCCCAGGTACAATTCATTAAACAGGTTATAGGTCAAATAAAATGGCCTGGTTAAACCCATTTCTATGTGTCTGGTCTCATTATTTCATGGTTGGTCATCAATGCTTATGTGCCATCCCTGGTGCAACCAGTCATTCCTTAAGTACACACACAGCAATCTCTCTCACTTTGGACCTGGCAGACAGAAAGACCATTGTTCAAAGTATGAGTGCAAAGCTGCAGTACAAATCATGCACTCTGCTACCCAATGATGAGATCCATCATAACTGTGCTGGCTTATATTTATGACATGTGCAAAATATATAGGCTCTTGGCCTAGAAAAAAATGTATACCAAAGTACACATGAATTTCCATGCACACCCGGTCCAGTTCTTGCAAGAGATATGAAACTAGTGTGGGACAAAAATGCATGGGGAATCTGGAATTTCTGATTTTCCTGCCAGTAAACAATAAAGCCCAGTCCATGCAAATTGCCACAAATCCTATCTCAGCAAGTAGTCCCTACTCACAAAAAGAACTCTGTCTGATGCAGGATATCAAAGATCCATCAGGACCATTATCCTTGATGTACCAACCAGAAACCCATTAACAGTGCTCATGGGTCTTCTGGAGTTTGAGGGGCCCATTTTATCCCATACTATTTATTGTGAAATGGCAATGGACTCTCTTGACCAATCTGTCCTCCAGCATCTGCATTTGTACATACACACTCTGACTGACCAGTTTTGGACTCCAGGTACAAATGTGAGTAAAGGGCATGCATTTTTATATGCTTTGATCCATGTGGAATTTTTTGAAAAAGTCATTCAGGCAATCTGATTCTACAAAACCAAGAATCCTAGTTCCCCCATACCAGTAGATAATACCCCCTAGATTGTTGTGTAAGAGAGCCAGCATAGTGTAGTGGTTTGTGTATTTGTATTTATTTTATTTATTTATTGGATTTATATTTCACCTTTCTTCTAATATGTATTGGACTATGACTCTGAAGACAATAGTTCAAATCCCTGCTTGGCCATGAAAACCCACTGGGTGACCTTGGGCAGGTCACACTCTCTGAGCCTCAGAGGAAGGCATTGGCAAATCCCCTCTGTACAAATCTTGCCAAGAAAACTGCACAATAGGTTCACCATAGGGTCGCCAGAAGTCAGAAATGACGCAAAGGTGCACAGTTTAACAACAAATTGTTGGGTGTAGGAGAAAGGGAAGTGTTGTTGTTTTTTTAATCACCCTTTGGCAGCTTTTTACTTGTTTACAGTATTCAGGAAAGTTCATGTTGTCTTCCAGCAAAGAGTTAACATGTGAGAAAGCAACCATAATGACTGTGTTTAGCGGCTCTTGTCTCATTTTGATGTCTCTGCTGTCCTGCCCTCAGTTTCTTTGCAAGCTTCTAAAGTGGAGCCCTGGTGGGATATTCTTTCTTTTTCTCTCTCCCCTCTCCCTCCACTTCTGTTATCGTGCAGCGACTAAATAATGGAGAACTGAGGAATGGAGATAATAGAACCACTGACATCTGGCTAATTGCCATTCCAGCTGGAGGTTGCTTGGCAGCTGAGTGGGACATGATTTGTGGATGAAGAACTTCTAGTGAACCGTGATGGACAGAAGTCATTGGGGGTAAAGAAGGAGGGAGGGAAAGAATGCACAATTTTGTACCCACAAAGAGGCCCCACGGGGCAATGCCAGCACCTGTAATGTCATCCATACTCTAAAATCCAGGGACATCTGGTGACACATTGGTTTACCAGCTTTTCACAATGACTGTCTTAAGCTCTGTTCTATAAATAAAGCTACCTTCAGCACCTTTTTTAAAAATACAATTTTTATTAAGAATTTTTCAAAGTACAATAAAAATGAAAGATATGTAGAAAAAGAGAAAAGAGTAAAGGAGAAGAAAAAGAAAGATAAAAAAGAAAAGTAAAATATAAAAAAGAAATATAGAGAAAAGCACAGTGGCTTCCAATTTCCTTTTTGGCAATTATATGTACACATGTTATATTTTTATTTATTTATTTTTTTATTTATTTATACCCCACTCTTCAGCCACAAGGCTATCAGAGCGGCTTACAAATTGTTTTAAGCAATAGCCATTTACACATCTACACTCTGTCTAAAACTACATCTTAAACTTCTTTCAACATCTTACTAATTGTCAAAACCAAAAGTTATCAAGTCATTTTCCTTTTTCCGCAAAAAGTCTATAAAGGGTTTCCAGTCTTTCAGAAATACTACCAACATTCTTTCTCTAATTAAAGCAGATAGTTTTTCCATTTCAGCAACTGTTAGACAGCCAATTTCAACAACCATTCCCCAGTAGTGGGTGGGTAATACTGAATTCTTCCATCTTTGTGCACAAAACTTTCTTGCTGCTGTGGGAATATATTGAAGTAATCTCCCATGACTCTTTTCCAACTACCGTATTCATCCACAATTCCAAAAGAAAAAAAGTTCTAGTTTTAATTGAATACAGTGGGCCCACAGTATCCACTTCAGTTTGGTTCCAGGACTCCCCATGGATACCAAAGTCTGTGGATGATCAAGTCCCATTATTGTATATAACGGTGGCATAGTAATATGGTGTCCCTTATATAAAATGGCAAAATCAAAGTTTCCTTCTTGGATTTTTTTTTTCGTGGGTGTGGGAAATATTTTAAAGCCATAGATGGTGAAATCCATGGATTCCAAATCTGTGGATACTGAGGACTGACTGTATTAACCTTTAAAATTCTCTGCATCCAAGGACATATTTGAACCCAGAACTTTTTGGCCTTTTTGCATATCCACCACATATGATAAGATGTCCCTTCAGGTTGTTCACATTTCCAACATATTTTCAAAACACTCTTGTACATTTTAGACAATTTCTCTAGCATCATGTACCAATGATACATCATTTTGTAAAAACTCTCTTTGAGATCATAACATAATGTAAATTTCAACCCCTTTGACCACATCGTTTCTCCTTGTTCCATCTGTATATTAATCTCATGTTCTTTCACTTGTTCTTGCTCCATGTCAAATTTTAACACAAGTTTATATGTTTATCCAATCACATGCTCATCATCTGTACACAATTATAATTCACACTCTGATTAATTTTGTTCAAAACCATGGAGACTTTCAGACAAGAACAAAAAAAGCATTCCCATCCTGCAATCTCATTTCTCGCCCCTCTCCCATCCTTGTCCCGGCAGAAAAAGAAAACTTTTCACACCTACCTTTAGCAGCATTGACAGGTAGCCCAGGAGTGAATGGAGCTCTAATCGAGCTCCTTTCACTTCCTGGTTTGAAATCCTGGCCATTCTCGCAAGAAGACGAGAACATGGGAAATTCAAAAATTAAAAGGAAAATAAAAGACAAAAAGTGACATTAAGCACAAAAGCACACTTAAAACATTACAAGTAACCTGGGGAGGGTAAAAAAAAGTGTGTCACGTATCTTGATGTCCTGATCTCACCCGGAAGTGTTCTGGAAGGGACCTCTCATTGATGCTGGCATCTCACCAGCATAATGGGGCACCTTTTCAGTTGCAGGACATTCCGTGACAGAAATGGAATGGGGGATCCATTAATGGCTTAGTCTGTTAGTCCATCAATAAAATGCAATGCTGGCATAACGACAGCTGAACAGAAGCATAACAAGAGGGGAACAACATGTGAAAGGGAAGCGTTTTAGTGATCTCCTGGCATCGTGATAATGCCATACTTAGAGTGTCTGATAATCTCCCATAACTCTTTTTGTCCAGCTTAAATTTTTCAAATAACTGCATATAAGAAAACCATTGAAAACTATATCCCTCTGCAAGTAACTGCTCATTCAATTTAATTTTATATTCTCCTTGGCAGTTCTCCAGAAGATCCTGGTACAATAATCATCTTTCTTTGCCTGTTAATTCTCTTCTATAATGAGCTTCTTGTGCTGGGACACATCAAGTCATTCTTGGGCACACCCTGGGTTTATATCTATTCCATATTCTTAGTAAGGCATGTATCACAAAGTGGTTATTAACAGCTATGTTCATTAACTTTAACTTTAACATCATGGTACCATAAATATCCATACCACTAAAGAGTCAAGTCATGCCCTTCCAATTCTAGCAGTCTTTTATTTCTAAGCATTTTAACTAAAACAAACCCTCTTCTCTCTCTCTCTCTCTCTCTCTCTCTCTCTCTGGCTTTTCTTCGCAAATGAAGATTCAGGAAGGACTCATCCCATGCTTTCTGCAAACATGCTGATGACTAAAAAGGCCAATCCGAGATAAACAAGTCCGGTTGCAGAAAACACAGCAGAAGGTCTCCTTGGGTGATGTTTCTGGGTTGTGATTCTTTCTGCGTTGTCATTTCTCTTCAAGACTTGTTCGGCGTGAGTTCTCAAATAAGGCTGCAGCATTGTGGATAGTGCATCTCTGTGCCTCCTAATGTGAGGCCAGGGTGGACCATTGTTGGTGATCCATTTGGCCAAGCCTGAGATGTTGTTTCAGAGAGTCCTTTTTTTGGAGCACCCCTCTTATGCTGACCCGTGGTGAGTTTACCATAGAGTACTATTTTAGGGAGGCGATGGTCCTTCATCCTAGAAACGTGTCCTGCCCAGTGCAGCTGTGTTCTCAATATCATGGCCTCAATGCTGGTGATCCCTGCTTGCTCAAAGGACAGCAACATTCAGCACATCATTCAGTCAACATACAGCAAAATACAGTTTCCAGTCTGCTAAACCCAATTCTCCTCTTTGCTTTGCACCTTGCAGTGCCTTATATTTGACTCCCCCCACTTGTCATATAAACTTATATAAATCATTCTGATATTGCTTAAAAGGTACTTCAGTTGTCAATACCAGTATTTTTTGGAATAAAAACATTCTAGGCAAAACATTCATTTTTTATCACTGAAATTCTCCCCAACAATGACATGTTTTAGTTTCTACCATCTTCTCTTAATTTCATTCCATGTCTTAACACAATTATTTTGAAATAGCATAAT
Organism: Gambelia wislizenii; assembly: GCA_030847615.1. Lineage (NCBI taxonomy): Eukaryota > Metazoa > Chordata > Lepidosauria > Squamata > Crotaphytidae > Gambelia > Gambelia wislizenii. The sequence continues at coordinate 428,390,698 of JAUMIR010000002.1, read as the reverse complement.
ATTCATATTTCCCATAGTGATACCTATTTAACCTTCTTCTCAATTTTAAAACAATGTTTGTGTTCCTTCGTAGCAGTCCCATGGGGGACTGTTTTTGCTCACCAGAAAAAATCTGTTTGCAAAAAGATGCGGTTTTACCTCAGTCCCCAACAGGACTGGAACAAAAGAATGCCAGAAGAACATTGATGCCATGTAGGAACATTTCTGCTGCTTTGCCGCTTTTCTTCAGAGTGAAGTATGAGATCACATACAAGGCCACATCCAGGAAATTACATACATCTATTGCTAATATACTTTTGGTATACTAGTATGCTAGCTGTCTATAGCATAGTGTCATGGCTTGAGGGATGTAATAGGACTCTGAGAGAAGAGAGTTCAAACAACAATATTGGAACCCAAGCTAACAACAGTCTATTGCCCCTCAACCCATCAGGGTCTCCACAGCCATGTACAATGGATCAAGACATTTGAAACATAAAAAAAACCAAAAACCAAACAAACAAAAAACAAAAACAAAAAAACAAAAAAAAATTAAATACTGACTAAAACACTCTTATTAAACTTTTTTTTTTAAAAGCTAGAGACAATTAGAAGAGCCAGAGGAACCCACCCACCCCCACCAGTTTTCAGGACCACAGGTCATGAATTCATACCTGCATTTTTGGCATTTTACAACACTATCCCCTGAAGAGCTGTGAACAATATTCTTGACTTTCAGCCATCTGTCACATAGAAGGTTGTTGTTTTTCCAGACCAAAAACAGCTGGGGGGAAATTGTTTCAACAAATCTATTGCATTCATATTTTTTTTATTTAATTTTTTTTGCAAACAGGGAGGGCTGACAGTTACTCAGAACAGACATCCCACCTCATGCAAATGTGTGCTTCCTGGCTCTAGTTATTTAAATATTGTGGGACACCCTTGAATCTAGTGGACAAGCATTCTTTTTTTATATTTATTTATTTATTTATTTATACCCCGCTCTTTAGCCACAAGGCTAACAGAGCAGCTTACAAATTGTTTTTAAGCAATAGCTATTTACACATCTACACTGCATTGAACAGTTTCCAATGTGTGTTAGCTAATTGCCCCCACAAGCTGGGTACTCATTTTACCAACCTACGAAGGATGGAAGGCTGAGTGAACCTTGGAGCCCGCTGGAATCAAACTTGCAACATGGTGACTTGCAGTACTGGCATTTAACCACTGCGCCACCAGGGCTCCTTCTGGTGGACAAGGAGTATTTTTATATGCTGCAATACACTGGTATTCTCATGGGGTCAAAAATACCCTAGATTAAGCCTCTCAGTGGAAGTTGTTTTTTTTTTAATTGCCTAGTTGAAGGTTAAGCAACAAAATGGATGTAGTTTTATAACCAGAAAGTAATTTTGTATCATGAACTGACCTTTGTGATCGCAGAATTAAAATTTGGCTCAATATATTTTATTTGATCTCACATAATAGCAATTCTATTTGATAAAAGTCAGTAATTTTAACTTCGGAGATAATTTGAAAAGGAACCACCAGCAGAAGCAGAAAGCTCAAAGTAGAATTAAAAAAAAGAAATGGGAAAAGATTCAAGTCACTATTTTTTTTTATCAATCAATTTAGCAAACATGAGCTGCTGCCCACAAAAGCTTATGCCAAATCAAGCTTGTTAGTCTTTATGGTGCTGCAAGACTCTTTGTTCTTTTCTCAGTAACAAAATACTTTTTAAGTTTAAAAAGTTATTTTCAGAGATCTGATAAAGATCTTTTCAGGTGCTAAAATAAGATATGCACTTGCATAGAGTTGTAACAACTCTTATCTTGTAAAAGAAACCAGAGCATTGAAAAGTTCTTTCATTTGTTTGTTTGTTTGAACTATGGACTTTATTGGATTACACCCCCCCCCATTAATGTTTTTTTGCCAGCATATTTTGTGCTATTTTTATGCTGGAAAAAGACCCCCCTCCAATTAGGCCTACCCTTAGCAGTGGTGATGAGGGATCCCTGGCATAAACAGAGAATGAATGGAGCTCCATTTACTTCAAGGGTTGAGATCTCGCCCATTCTCATGAGAAGACGCAAGCAAGGCAAATTCAAAAAGTTAAGCAAGACAAATACCTAAAACGTAGACACAAGCACAGAAGCACAGTTTAAAAATTACTAGGTGGGGGTGGGTGGGTTCATAAAAAGAGTGTCCCCTACCTGGCGATTACTATCTCATCTGGAAGTGTTCTGTCATTGGTGCCGTATTCACATGAGCACAATGATGTTAGGATTCAAACTCTGGCAATGCTGGCAACACAGTGCCAGGGGAGATCTATTGATGGCTTGGCCCGTCAATAAAATAGAATGGCTTTTTGACAGTACATGATCATATGGTATGCGCACCATTTTGTGATCGCTAGGCATTGTTATGATGCCACATGTCCAGAGACTAGGACACGAAGCAATGGGTTCAAACTACAGGAAAAGAGATTTCACCTAAACATTAGGAAGAACTTCCTGACAGTAAGAGCTGTTCAGAAGTGGAATACACTGCCTTGTAGTGTGGTGGAGTCTCCTTCTTTGGAGGTTTTTAAACAGAGGCTGGATGTCCATCTGTTGGGAGTGCTTTGATTGTGTATTCGCGCATAGCAGGGGGTTGGACTGGATGGCCCTTGTGGTCTCTTCCAACTCTATGATTCTATGATTCTATATTTGCTGCATCTGATAAAGTCCTAAGACTCTTGGAATCCCCAGGAGATTCTGGGAGAGGTAGATCAGAAACCGAACATTTTTCAAGCCCTGGGAGAAACACTTTAACATTTCTCAGTTATCTTCATCAAGTGATGTATACTGTTCCCTTTGGTAATGTTATAAACTAGAGGTGGACAATGAATGGGCAGAGGTTATGCAGACAACTGCCGCATTTCCCTCAGCCTAATTTTTGTTGTTGTGTGGATTCAAGTTATTTTTGACTTACAGTGAACCTACCAGGGAGTTTTCTTGGCAAGATTTGTTTGGAGGGGGGTTACCTTTGTCTTCTTCTGAAGCTAAGAGAGTGTGACTTGCCCAAGGTTGCCGAGTGGGTTTCCATGGCTGAGTGAAGATTTGAACCCTGGTCTCAAGAGTCATAGTCAAACGCTCAAACCACTACACCACACTGTCTCCTCACTTTAATCACACACCCCCTTTTCAAGTGACCAGTTCAAGCAAACCAATAAATCTTTTTCTTTCATATTTGATCCTACCAAAATCTGCAACTTTCTTCATAAGTTTGACCAAAAGAACATGAGACTTTTTAAAAAAATAAGTGCAAGGGAAAGCAAAACACACAGATTCATCCATCCCTAGCTATGATTGATCTGCATTGTCCTTTCAAGCATGGTCTGTGCAAAAAGTTGGATGATTTGCATGAAATCACCTTGTCGGATCATGTTCTGTGTGTGCAGCCAGAACCACTGACACAGCAACTGACCCATGCTGCATCAGGCTGAAATACACAGTCCCCAACAGATGGTTAGCATGGTTAGCTTTGACAGCACCAGTCAGATTACTGTACTGAACATCTGTTTGCAGCTACCTGTGCTCAGGTCGTTGTGCACAGAGGCATGTATGAGGCTCCCCGCTGTGTGCAAGGACTCAGTGTCCATGTTTGCAGGGTTAAGCCAACACAACTGATGCTTGAATGGCCTTTATGATGGCCCTCCAGCAATCTTCTGCAGACCTCTTCCTGGCTGATCATTATCCCACACCCTTATGTGATGCATCAGGACCTTGCAATCAGAGCTGTCTTGTCTATATGATGATGATGATAATGTGGTGATATTGGCTGTTGGCCAATGAAACAGTTTAATTATATTTTTAACTGATGCATGATGTACATTTTTTTAGCTGGAGGGGAGAAGCCTGGCACTGCTGTGATATGTCAGTGTACATAACATTGCCTCAAAACAATGGTGCAAAACTACCAGTGGATGGCGGTTAGTGTAATTGGGTTGGACCAAGCTAGGACATGGAACAATGGATTCAAACTACAGGAAAAGAGATTCCACCTAAACATTAGGAAGAACTTCCTAATCGTAACAGCTGTTTGACAGTGGCACACACTTGGCTTGGAGTGTGGTGGAATCTCCTTCTTTGGAGGTTTTTAAACAGAGGGTGGATGGCCATCTGTCAGGAATGCTTTGATTGTGTGCTCCTACACGGCAGGGGGTTGGTCTAAATGGCCCTTGTGGTCTCTTCCAACACTATGATTCTGTGATAATTGTCCCTCATATCTCTTTGTCATTCCACTTAATACATCAGGTGTCCACTGTAGCCCCTGGTTCAGATCCTATACCTTCTTTTTAGTGTAGCATAGATATACATCAGTTATGCAACCCTGGACCACAGTTGCACCATTGAGTGTGCAATGGAAGGAAAGAGCTTGAGTTCACCCATTATGCAGTGGTTGCTTGGCTGAGAGAGGCCACTGTGTGTGCTCATGGAAACTTGGCTGTACTAGAGATCGCACTGACACAATCTTCAAGAAAAAAACAACAACTGTTTGTGTGAACACTTTACACTAACATAGTGTGACCCATTTTGGGCCCATCTATATGATAAAAAATAAAGCACATAGTGTTCATTATAAGCAATTCAGAACAGCCGTCTTTTGTCTCCATAGTGTTTCTTCAAAGACAATTGGTTGTGATACACTCCACTATTGTGTTCACACTGCATGTGGGGAATGGGCGATCGGGGAAGACTCTTCCCGGCAGCACTCAGAGACAATGTGGAGGATGGCAAGAAAGAGGACAAGAGAACTGCCAGCCCTCTACACACACCGGTGGTGGCAGTGGGGGCAGCAGCGACTTCTGATCCCAGCTGGAATCCAAAGGATCAGGAGGAACTGCCAGGCCAGTCGCTGGGAGAAACAAGAGCAGGGCCTCTCCCTCCACTCTGGCTTCATTTCACCTTCACAAAGGAGCAGCCCAGCCTGGGAAGGGGAGATGAAACCAGAGTCAAGGGGAGAGGCTCTTTTCTTCCTTCTCCTGGTGACTGGCTGGGCAGCTCCTCCTTCCCCTTTGGATTCTAGCCAGGATTGGAGGCCACCACCACCACTGCCAGGATAGGTGGAGGGTGGACAGCTCTCTCCTCCTCTTCCTCATTGCCCTCCATGCTGTCTACCAGCCACAACCAGGTTTTGACAGTTTAAAAAAATAATTAAAAAGCACACTGTCAACAGGACTTACGAGCACTTCATGGCAAGCATGTGCCTGCACACCCCCAACCAATCACATCGTTGGTTCCTCCCCCTCTAAACCATGCTGCAATTCGCATGGCTGTTCAAACCATCAGGAATGTGCATTTCCAGCAGACTTTTTAAAAAACTTTGGGGAAGTTCCCACAGTCTGTCACTACAGAGTTTTTGTAGTTTTTGGTCCACCACCTTTCAAATACCATGATTCAATGTGGTAACTCATTTAGACACAAGGAATTCTTCTCACATTCCATGAGGATTTTTTTTTCATCATCTGGACTATGATTATGGCCATTGTTAGGATTCCATGCATAATTGGGATTTCAAGTGCTAGAAGAATCAAGGTCCACAAATTCTTGTGGGTACAAGCTATCACCCAACTAGGGCGGGGGGGGGGGCTGTGCAAATGGTGTGATCTAAGGGTCAAACATCTATAATGTTTAGCTGTGTACTTCTAATGCTAAAAACAGATAAAAATGTCTAGTATGGATTTCTAGAACCAAACTTGGACCTCAGCATAACGAGGTAAGGGAAATTTATTCCCCCCCCCCCCAGTTTGATTGCAAGCCCCATCAGGTTCTTTCTTTAATGGTTCATTTTGGGGTGGTTGCATGTGTATTTGTGTGAGGAAGGATCTGGATAGGAAATATAACAGAGGGACAGGAGTAAAACTTTTTTACTTGGGTCTATGTATGGACTATGGACTAGTCCTCTGATTTGGGGATTTGTTGTTGTTATTTAAGAGAGAATAACTACTATTCAAGTCCTAATTATACAGCTAAGGGAAGCAACAAGCCAGTTACCCCACTGGTTGGAAGACAGGCCACAGACAAGCATCTTAACCTGTGCCAGAGGCGGGCAGCTCTGGAGGAGGCAGCGGCCATTTCCTTCCCCCACCTCACCTATGGCTGTATTTCAGTGCACCAGAAGTGATGCAACATCACATTCAGCTGCCATTTGGCCTATTTTCAGCCACTTTTCATTTGGGGAGTTGGGGGTGGTGGTTCTGAGAATGGAGGAAGTAAGCTGCTGCTTTGGAATGCTTTTGGCTGGCTTTGGGGCAAAATAAAATTTAAAAACCCTGAAAATCACAGCAACGTGTGTATGTGTGTGTGTGTGTGTGTAAAAATGGTTGTTAAAACTGAATGAATTAGCAGAAATTGATAAATTACCAGGACTGATTAGAGAAAAATCATTACAAGCATTTTTTTTAAAAAAATTGGAAACCCCTAGTAGACTTTTCGAAGAAATAATAATAAAAAAATGATTTGATAACCTTTGGTTTTGAGAATTAATATGAGGTAGCCATCAGAAGAAGTGTGTAATGCAGTTTATAGAGAGAGAGAGGCTGTACTACGTTATTTTATGTTTGTAGTGGTTGAAAAGAAAGTTAAGTCACTTATGTATATCTTCATCTATATTGATATTCTTATTTTTTCCTAACTTTATTTATTTATTTATTTATTTATTTATTATTATTATTGTTGTTGTTATTTATACCCCACCCCTCTGCTAAAAACAATCGGGGTGGCTTCCAACAATTCTCCCTCTGGCTTTTCTTTGCAAACAAAGATTCAGGAAGGACTCATCCCACGCTTTCTGCAAGCGCGCTGATGACTAAAAAGGCCAATCCGAGATAAACAAGTCCGGTTGCAAAAAGCACAGCAGAAGGTCTCCTTGGGTGATGTTTTTGGGTTGTGATTCTTTCTGCGTTGTCGCTTCTCTTCAAGACTTGTTCGTCGTGAGTTCTCAAATAAGGCTGCAGCATTGTGGATAGTGCGTCTCCATGCCTCCCATTGTAATAATGACTAAAAGCACCACCCACCCCCACCCTCCCCATAAAAAGACATTAAACAATATAAAATTAAAACCATCTAACTAAAATCACATTAAAAACAAATATACACAAGATAAAAAACATTTTATAACATTTGTGTGAACTTTTATTGTATCTGGAAAATCTCTCTCTCTCTCTCTCTCTCCTCTCTGAATGAAAATCACAGCAATTTTTTAAAATGGATCTCAGGGGCTTTAGGGAGGGTATAAGGGTCATACTTTGGGGTTCAAAGGGCTGCAAATGACCACCAGGCTGCACTTTGGGTACCCTTGATCTAGGTAGACAAGGTTTATAAGAATCAGGGAGGCTCATCCCACAGTGCTAGTGGTAAACTGAGCCTCCCCCTCCTAAAATCACAGTCCATCAGTGTCTATGGGCCAAAAAAACTGTTGTTGGGATCATGAGTGCTTTCACACTGGATAACTGTAACAGTCTGATACCACTTTTAACTGTCATGGTTCCATCTTCTGGGATGGAATTCTGAGATTTGCAGTTTCATGAGATACTTAAGAATTTTCTAGTGCCCTTCCTCAGACTACAGCACTTGGTAAAGAATTCTTTTTTTATTACATTTTTTTATAACTTATACATCTTCAATAAGCAGCAGTTTGCTACATAAATTTCCAATATTTCATAATGATACATAAATAAAATATTGACTTTCTCCGTAGACCAATTCAAAGAGTTTTTCATAATAAAAGTTTTATTTCAACTTCCTTTCTAGTTACATTTATGATAGTTTTATTCATGTTATCTTGCTTGTTATTCTTTTCCAAGTCACAATTCATCCTTACTGAACATTTTAGATCCTATATAGCATCAACTTTCCCTATTTCCTGAATAATTTCTTATCAGTTAAAAATTAATTTTTGTATTCCATCTTCTTTTGCAGTAATTCATTACTGGCAACCACTCTATCTCCACCTTGTCCGGTGATCTTTCATTCAATATATATGTTAATTTATCATTCTCTTTCATTTCTAACACTTTGTGTAAAGAATTCTAATTCTGTCTCTTAAAACCACATATCCCAGAATTCCATAGGATGGAGCCATGGCAGTTAAAGTAGATTCGAAGTGCTATAACTGTGTAGTGTGAAAACACTCAATGATTTAGTAGAACTTCATGTGATCATATCGATCAGTTTATGCTGTAGGGTTGCAAGAGTGAAAACTCTTATACCTCTAATGGTTGCATGACAAGCAACACTCATTGAAATTCCTTCTTCTACATAACTGTTAAAAATACAGAAGCCCTGTGCAGTTTTCACTCTGGTAACCCTTTAATAGAGAGCCATCACAGTCTAGGGAGATGAGTGTTGGACTACGAGTCTGGAGACCAGAGTTGGTTGGTTCTGCTGGACCTCTCATCAGCTTTCGATACCAATGACCACAGTATCCTTCTGAGTCACCTCTCTGGGATGGGGCTTAGAAGTACTGTTCTACAGTGGCTCCCTTCTTTCCTGGAAGAGGGCTATTAGAGGGTGGTGCTGGGGGATTCCTGCTTGACTCCTTGGCCGTTGGCTCGTGGAGTCCCTCAGGGGTCAGTCTTGTCTCCTATGCTATTTAACATCTACATGATGAAACCACTAGGAGAGGTTCTCCAGAGTTTGGAGTTAGGTATATGCTGATGATACCCAGCTCATATTTCTCCTGGGTATATGTATACAGTCATCCCTTCACATTCGTGGGGGTTATGGGCAGCCAACCCCCGTGAATGTGAAAAAACTGTGAATAAGAAATGAACTGGGGGAGGGAGGTTTTTCACACACGCCCTTCCCAAGACAGCAATCTGCCTTGGGAAGGGAAGGGAGGGGTGGGAGGGAAGTTTTTCAGCCCCCCCTTCCCAAGACAGCAATCTGCCTTGGGAAGGGAAGGGAGGGGTGGGAGGGAGGTTTTTCACCCCCCCTTCCCAAGACAGCGATCTGCCTTGGGAAGGGAAGGGAGGGTGGGAGGGAGGCTCTTCAGACACACCCTTCCCAAGGCAGGATGGGCTTCAGGAGAAGCCCATCACTGCTTTGAGAAGGGCAGTGTGTGTGTGTATGTGTGTGTGTGAAAATCGCCTCTGCCCTGAACTCCCCGCTCTCCCGGGACTTGGCTCTCCACCCCAAATGGAGCCAAGCCCAGGAGAGCGGGGAGTTAGGCAGCACGGTTTGGTCAGGGAGCACTCCGTTTAAATAGGCTGCTCTCCCATCTGTGCAAGGGTGCTTCCTGAGCAAACTGCGAATAGTCAAAACTGCTAATGTGAAAGCCGCAAAAGTGGAGGGCCAACTGTATACCTTTATGTGCCTGCATACATGTGTGCACACAGATGTGTGGTCATTACTTATTTCCATGTAATTCCAAGGAAGCTGTGCCACCAAGAAGGCCAAAGATTCAGAAAATACTGCCTACCTTTTCATATAAGCATGTTAATTTTAGACAGCACTGACATATCTACAGAAAGTAAACAGCTGTGGAGATTTTGTAGACCATCAAAGGAACAGTGGACTGAGAACATTTGATAGAATCACAGGAATCTCTGCAAATGATCTTATTCCATCATTGACTTGTCATGGCCAAGATCCTACATAAAGGTTGAATAACCTAATTCCCTGCATGTAGCGTTACTCCTTGATGCTATGCAACCATTATATTTAATAGCAATTACATGACTGAACACACACGTGAATAGGTAACCCAATGCAAAATGTAATGTGCATGCACAATCCTATGTGCATGCATGCACATCACATGTTCATGTGCATTTGTACACATAATGCCACACATGCATAACTATACCTTTGGAACTTTGAACAGAATGCAGATGTTCCACATTAGACAAAATGTACAACTGCTACCAAGGCTCCCTTTATACACATCTTATTCATGTGTACGATACTAACAGAATTGTGGACCATGTCTTCTAATATCAGTTTCTGGGCACAGTACAAGGTGTTGGTTTTAACCTTTAAAGCCCTACATGGCTTGGGTCCATCTTATCTTCGGGATATATTTGTGACCGCCTCATCCCATATGATCCCCCCCCCCGCACACTTCGGTCCTCTGGGAGGAACCTGCTGCAGCCTATGAAAACTAGGCTGTCACAGACGTCCCAGAGGGCCTTCTCTTCTATGGCTCCCAGACTTTGGAATGGCCTGCCGGACGAGATCTGTCTTATCACTACTCTTGATAGCTTCAAGAAAGTGCTAAAGACGGATATCTTCTGGCAGGCTTTCCCAGAATAATTTCCCAGCTCAAGTGGAGTTGATTGCCTACCCGCCCCCCTGCCGCTATTGCCATTTTTATTTATTTATTTATTTATTGTATTTTATCTTTGTTTTAATTCTCTATTAGATTAATTTAATTTTAAGGGGTGGGAGGGTTAGGATTGGGAAGGATTGTTTTAACTTGTTGTGTTTTAATCTTGTTGTACGCCACCCTGGTTGCAGAGCAGAGGGGTGGGTTAAAAATATTATTATTATTATTATTATTATTATTATATGCACTTATAATGCTTAGAATATGCACAACCAAGCCCTTCCCCATCCTCATCTATACCAAAAGTTAGTTCAATTGGAAGTGAGCCTGTCTAACCAAGTTATGGGGGTCAGACAGACCCCTAATTGAATTCAACAATAATTAATTCTGAGTCCCATCCCAAATCAACACTGGGGCTTGTGTACACTGGCGGGAAATCTCAAACCCACCTTATAGCTATCATGGATGTTTTTGATCTGTAGTGATCCTGTAAGCATCACATTCACTGGAGCTTATTCACTCTCCAATGGGAGATTGGAGTATCTCACCACAGTGTAACTCATGTCAGTGTAAAAGGCAATCCTACACTGATCACATGTCCTATACATCACATTATTTCCAACCACATAGCCAGGGTTGCTCTGTTTCCCCCCCCCCCGCCCACCGTCTCCCGCCGCTCCATTCGCTTATGCATGTGAATATATATTGTCCCAGAATACTGTATTACTGGATAAGCAGAGGTATGCTTATACAGATATGTGCACAATCGAAAAATGGAAAAAATGGGGAGGGGGGGAGCCTGCATGCTGGTTGGAGTCCCATCCATCAGAAGCTCTACCCCCAGCTTTGCACCAAAGCCAATCCACAGAATCCACATGGCCAAAAATCCAGAGTTTTCCCTGCAATGTGGAGCAAACTTCACCTCTTTTAGACCCGGATTTTCTGGCAAAAACCCTGATGAAGCTGCAAGTCATCAGGAACATCATGTGGCAACTGAGCAGTGAGTATGAAGTGAGTTTTTTTTTTTTTTGCAAGTGTAGACAAGCCCTTGGATTCTGTCATGCTTGCAATAGTATCACTGTGAAATCACAGGGACAGTAAGGGAAGGAGATCCCAGGTAATTGCAAATTTCTACAGCATCCTGAACAAGGGCCTCTGTAAACCTTTCAGCTGTAGATTATAGATGCCACAGGGTGTGATTGTACAACTCATGTCTGGGAAGATTCTTTCATGAATTTCCATCAAATTTACAACAAAGGTTGTAAATGGTGAATTATGCATCAACATATGTTACTGCTAATTTATACAGCACTGACAACATTTTGGCACCAGATCTGTAACTAGTAATTATATTTGTAAAAGTTTGTCTGTTAATACTATCAAAGAAAAGGGAATATTGTTTCATATGAAGACATGGGATATCTTTTGTTATTCCTTAAAAAAAACCCTGGTATAATGAGAGTTCTCGAAACAGAATGGAGTAAACAGTGGGGGGGTTTCCAAAAAAATTTATAACTCTAATCTAGAAAAATTTGCAAGCTTGAAAGCTACCTGATTGCTACTATCACCAAGCTGTTATTAGTTCTTGTATCATGCTGCTGTTCAAGTGGAGCAGTGATTCCATTCCATATTTTAGCCTGAACTTTAAAGTTGCTATTCAAGGTGCTGATCCCTATTCACCAAATACAGTAGGCCTAGCACCTTGGATATTTCAAGTTTGGGCTTAAACTTGGAATAGATTCTTTACCTGCCCAACAACAATCTCTCTCTCTCTCTGGCTTTTCTTCGCAAACAAAGATTCGGGAAGGACTTATCCTGTGCTTTCTGTAAACACGCTGATGACTGAAAAGGCCAATCCGGGATAAGTCCGGTTGCAGAAAGCACAGCAGAAGGTCTCCTTGGGTGATGTTTCTGGGTTGTGATTCTTTCTGCGTTGTCGTTTATCTTCAAGACTTGTTCAGCGTGAGTTCTCAAATAAGGCTGCAGCATTGTGGATAGTGTGTCTCCATGCCTCCCGATGTGAGGCCAGGGCTGACCATTGTTGGTGATCAGTTTGGCCGAGCCTGAGATGTTTCAGGGAGTCCTTGTATCACTTTTTTAGAGCGCCCTTCTTACGCTGACCCGTGGCAAGTTCACCGCAGAGTACTATTTTTAGGAGGCGATGGTCCTCCATCCTAGAAACATGCCCTGCCCAGTGCAGTTGTGTTCTCAATATCATGGCCTCAATGCTGGTGATCCCTGCTTGCTCAAGGACAGCAACATTTGTCACATAGTTGGTCCGGTGTATATTTAGGATTGTGCATATACAGTGCTGATGAAAGCGTTCGAGGAGTCATAAGTGGCGGTGATAGGAGACCCATGTTTCAGACCCGTAAAGGAGAATAGACAGTACAATGGCTCTATACACATTGATTTTTGTGCTTTACCTCAGGTGTTTATTACTCCAGGCTCTTTTGTAAAGTTGTCCAAATGTGCTATTTGCCTTTGCTAATCTGTGATCAATCTCTTTTGTCAATCTTGGCACCTGAGGAGATGATGCTTCCCAGGTAGGTGAATGCTGAATGGACTTAAGCACAGGTTTGCCAATGGCAATGTGAGGATGATGGTGTTTGTCCTGTGGTGCAGGCTGGTAAAGAACTTTGGTAAAGAACTTTCTGGTGAAGACGTTTGGATTAAAAGCTGGAATAGATTCTTTACCTGCCCACCAACAATAGCACCTCTAGAATCCAGTGGACGCCATCTCCTTTAGGGATTCCATAGTCCTCTAATTCCACTTTACTCAAGACAGGGGCCTCTGGTGGTGAAACTGAAACACTACTTGTATGGAAACCAACTGTGAGGAGCTTGGTTGAGACATTTTGGAGAATCATATAACTGAAAGGGACTTTGGAAGTCAAAGGTTCTTTGGTCCAATATACAGCCCAATGCAGAAAGTGCAATGGACAATTCAATCATAATGTTGTGTTTTTTTTAATCATTCCCCATGGGGAGCTTTTCCTGATTACTCTCCTCTGTTGAGTGGCTGGATTAAACCTCTTGGATTAGATGAGGGGGTTGGAAGGAGACCAAGAATTGCTCAGATTTTAGTAAAACAAAATCCCGAATCTACAAAAAAGTGGGATCTTTATTGACCAACCAAACTGCAAAACACATGATGCAAGCTTTCAAAAGTCTACTGGCATCTTCATCAGGCAAAATATGTTTAAAAAATAAAGAAAAGTGATGGTGTTGAAGTTACAGGCCTACATGTTATCTCAGATGCTGCTTGTGGTGTTGTTCAAGTGATGGGTCTCATGCAGGCAGAGGCCACTCCTACTTCCTTGGCCACGTGGTGCTGAGACAAAGAACAATCCAATTTAACTCCTTCTGCAGCAGCAAGGCAACCTCTTTTGGTATCCAGCATAACTTTGCCCTTTGTGAAGCCAGGGCTCCTTTGTTTGGCAGAGATCATTGGATTTTTCAAGAAATCTCTGTACTGCTACATTTTGGGGGGAAAAATTCAGGTGCTGCATAGGTAATACTTGGCCAATTTTCAAACATCTTTTGCCTATTGAAGAAGCCAGTAGAGCTTCAAAAGCTTGCATCATGTGTTTTGCAGTTTGGTTGGCTAATAAAAGTATCACTTTTTTTTTTTATGGATCAGGACATTTTTTTTGCTACATGGCTACCCCTGAATGTATTTCTCAGATTTTAATCCAATCAATAGGTAAACCTAGGGGGCTCATAATGCTTATCTCTTCTTTTTGACAAACTTGAATGTGTCCAGAGGAAGGTGACCAAGACAGTAAAAGGTTTAGAACTCAAACCCTGTGAGGAACAGCTTAGGGAGATGAGTATGTTTAGCTTTAGAAGAGAAGCTTGAAAGGTGATATGATGGCCATCATTAAATATTTGTAGGGTGTTTGTGTAGATGATGAAGCAAGCTTGTTTCCTTCTGCTCTAGAGGGTAGGACCCAAAGCAATGGTTTCAAATTGCAAGAAGAAATATTCCATCTGATCATTAGGATGAACTTCCTGGTGGGGTAAGAGCTGTTCAGCAGTGGAGCAGATTGCCTCAGGAAGTGGTAGACTCTTCTTCTTTGGAGATTTTTAAACAGAAGTTGGATGGCCACCTGTCAGGAGTGTTTTAATGGTGGATTCTTACACTAGCCGGGGGTTGGACTAGATGATACTTGCATTCTCTCTCAGCTTTAGGATGCTATGATTACAAACTATTGAAATTCATATTCAGGTCTGAACATGATGAGCTTTATCAGCAACTTAAAAGTATGTTGCCTAATCCACAAACACTTTTTTGTATACAAACTATTGAGATGAATGGGAGTCATACTCTTCCATAGCTCACTGTTACTTCAGTTGGGCTTGTAGAAGATAACTTCCTTGGAAAAAGTGTCTGCCCACTGATGAAGAAACTGGTATACAATAAAGATTTAAGCAGGTTTCTTGGCTTGCTCAGTGGTGTGGACACATATTCTTTTGATGTTTAGACAGCCTCCAGCCTCCATGATGAATGGTTTCCTGATGGTTTCCTAGTCATGATTTATGGATGACAAGTTTAAGCAATCATTAAGTATAATTATATTTAATTGATGGGGTATTTTTCCTAATGTTTGCTAGCAATGAAATGAAAACAAATGGATTAAGAATGCACAGAATGGATAAGGTGGCACATGGGTCCATTAATGGTTTACATGTGTAGCAATCCCTATGTTTTAGTAATGAATGCACAAGGGTGACTGGTTTTCAGATGTACAGCTGATAGTCTCACTTTGGGAGGAAATGCCATTTGTGGTTTACATGCACGCATAATATGCAGGAATCAAAGTGTCCCTCTGCTATGATATACAAATCCAAATGCTACATCCATCCTGGTGACAAAGGAAGGATATACATAAATAAATGCTTGATCAGATAGGTCAGATGACTGTTGGGGTCCTATGCATACATACGTTTCCCTACAGAAGCAGTCGGACATTTTTCTCCAGTGCAGAATGTACGTACTAAATTCAAGTTTGCAGAAGCAGAGTTGCCCATGTGGTACCATTGTTCTTGCCAATATGCATGGAATAGTGCATTAGGATGTACATCTGGCTGTGCATCCAGTTTTGGAGCTGGTTATGCATTTGGTTGTGCATTCAGTTGTATAGCACAATCAATGCTTAAGCTTCACAAGTAGATATTTACACAGTGCAATCCCAATATAAAATCGTGGCTATAGTCATCAAACTTATTCTATTATCTGATAGCACCTAATCCCTCAACCACTGTAGGTACCTCCCAAATACACCCATTAGATTTCTGTATGGGTTTTCCCCTTCTAATTAATACACACACACACACACACACACACTAATTTTGTTCAAACTTGAAATTCTGAATATTTTCATGCAAGTTCAGGACCAATTGGCAAATTCTGAATTTTCTGGGAAAATTGCTCGTCTGCATTGAATTTGGTGTGAAACAAGTTTTAAGGATTATAGGTGCTATCAGTCAGGGTTTATTTTCATTAAGATCATAATGAAAGCCACCAACATCATTCTGGACAGTGCTTTGTAAATACACACACACACACACACACAGAGAGAGAGAGAGTTTAAAGAGCTCTTATTTATATAAGGTGTAGGTTCTGAAACTGAACAACCTTCTAATATACACAATCTTCTGGGACCAGGACAGGTTGCTCAGAGTAAGGAACCCTATGGATTGGTCCTCATTCCTACTTTTAAGCCAATTGTAGTTTCCAAGATCTTTTCAATGATCTTATTGAACATGTTACAGTAATTTAGCCCTGAAGTGAGAAAGCTATGAATAGGTGTGGTTGTTTTCATCTAGGTGATTTTTTTTTTAACTAGGGAAAAATGTAGCCAAAACTGATAAAATGAAATCTTGCCACCACTACCATCAGCACATCCTGGTGACTGCATCAGGTTGTTGAGTATGTCCACAATTCAACTTGAGGTTTGTCTTTGGGAATCATTGGCTCCCTAATCCATTTCAGGTAACAATGTAAAACAAAGTTCAGCGAGGCCCAAATAACTGCTCTTATAGATTCTTAATGAAATTGATTCCCCCATAGGAAAGCATCCAGAGCTTTTTCATTATGACTATTTTCTGTCTTCATAAGCTTTATACTAATTATGGCAATGCTGTCAACATTGGCTGACAGTCACCATATTTTTAAAGCAAAACAATTTGTTCCTTTGGCATGCACAGTACAAACTTGCAAAAGACCAGACATGTCATATTCACAATACAAAGATTCTGACTCATTCTTGTGTATCACATGGATGCTGGTATCTACAATCGGCTTAATCATAACTATGATATGAAATTGTCTTCCACCAGATTTTACCCAGGTTTTAGGGTTCTGGTTTACTGGATATGTTTAGTAGAGCATAGCCAATTAAGATACATATCTAAGATTCTCCTGAACTTTATTTCTAGAATGTGGCATGAGTTTTGAATGTTAAAAAAAAAAAAAAAAAAAAACTGATCCTGGATGGATGTCAGCAATTAAAAATAAATGTAGACTTCATCTATTATAAATACAAAGACATTGAATGTTTCGCTGCACATCTCAGATTTTATAAACACAGCTAAAGAACAGAGATATGTAGAGGATCAAAACAATCAGTTAGATTTGACAGCTACAAAAAGGCTACACCCCTGGGTAGGATCCAATGAAGGACACAGGAGAGAAGGCATTAGTGATAGTGGATCCTGCTGGATTGTGCAGATACCAATATAGGGATAAGCAAATCTACAAATTTCAGTTTTTCTGAAAAATCTCTGTTCTTGATTTTCTGAAAAAATCACTACAAGCTCCTTTCAAACCCACAATCATGTCAGTTTGAAAATTTGGTGCAATCAATTCATTCAAAAGAGAAGGAAGGAAAAGAAGAATGAAAGATAAAAGTAAAAGACAAAGTCTCAATGAAAATGTATATGCCTCTTTATGCAACTTTTTACTTTTTTATTACAATTTTTAATATTACACTAAAAAGATTTTAAAAAAGAAGAAAAGACAAAAAAGAAAGCAAGAAAGTGATGACTTCCACTCATCTTTTCAGTGGTTATACTTATTACATAATTATTCATACCTCATTCTCTAATATTAATACATCTTCCCTTTAATCAATTCCTTCAAATCATCAAAACCAAAAGTTACCAAATCATTTTCTTTTTTCAGAAAAAGTTCCTAAGGGGTTTCCAGTCTTTGAGAAATGTCACTGTAATGACCTTTCTCTAATGAAATGAGACAATTTGTCCATTTCTGCTAAATCCATCAGTTTTATCAACAACTTCTCCACAATAGGTAATATTGAATTCTTCCATCTTTGCATGTACAACAGTCTTGCTTCCATGGCCATATATTGAAGCAATCTTCCGGAGGTCTTCTCGAGCTTTGCATCCAACAGTTCCAAAAGAAACAGTTTTGGTTTTAAATGAATATTAGTCTTTAAAATCCTCTGTATCAACATGTATATTTGTATCCTTTGGTGTGTGGGGGGGGGTTTCACATGTCTATTACATAAGATAAAATGTCCCTGCTTTTTGTTCACATTTCCAATATACATTAGAAACATCTTTATACAATCTAGATAACTTCTCTGGCATCATATGCCACCTGTACATAATTTTATAAAATTTCTCTTTAAGCTCATAAGATAATGTAAATTTCAGTCCCTTAGACCTCATATTCTCCCATTGGTCTATCTCTATAGAATAACCAAAATTCTTGGCCCATTTTATTGTGCATTTTTAAACTTCTTGTTCTTCCATTTCAAATCTCAACAAAAGTTTATACATCTTAGCAATTACTTAGCTACAATGTACACCATTGTAGAGTCATAGAACTGGAAGAGAACACAATGGCCATCTAGTCCAACCTTTTCCCCATGGGAATATGCAATCAAAGCATTCCTGACAGATGGCCATCTCTCTCTGGCTTTTCTTCACAAACGAACATTCAGGAAGGAATCATCCCACGCTTACTGCAAGGGCGCTGATGACTAAAAAGGCCAATCTGAGATAAACAAGTCTGGTTGCAGAAAGCACAGCAGAAGGTCTCCTTGGTGTTTCCAGGTTGTGATTCTTTCTGCGTTGTCGTTTCTCTTCAAGACTTGTTCGGCTTGAGTTCTCAAATAAGGCTGCAGCATTGTGGATAGTGCATCTCCATGCCTCCCGATGAGAGGCCAGGGCAGACCATTGTTGGTGATCCATTTGGCCGAGCCTGAGATGTTGTTTCAGGGAGTCCTTGTATCATTTTTTTTGGAGCGCCCCTCTTACCCTGACCCGTGGCAAGTTCACCGTAGAGTACTATTTTTGGGAGGCGATAGTCCTCCATCCTAGAAACATGCCCTGCCCAGCGCAGCTGTGTTCTCAATATCATGGCCTCAATGCTGGTGATCCCTGCTTGCTTAAGGACAGCAACGTTCGTCACATAGTTAGTCCAGTATATATTTAGGATTGTGCATAAACAGCACTGATGAAAGCGTTCAAGGAGTCGTAAGTGGTGGCGATAGGTGACCCATGTTTCAGACCCATAAAGGAGAATAGACAGTACAATGGCTCTATACACACCGATTTTTGTGCTTCGTTTCAGGTGTTTATTACTCCAGATTCTTTTGTGAAGTCTTCCAAATGCGCTATATGCTTTGCTAGTCTGTGATCGATCTCTTTGTCAATCTTGGCATCTGAGGAGATGATGCTTCCCAGGTAGGTGAAATGCTGAATGGACTTACCACAGATTTGCCGATGGCAATGTGGGGATGGTGGTGTTCGTCCTGTGGTGCAGGCTGGTAAAGAACTTCCGTTTTCTTCAGGTTGACTTCTAGCCCAAACAGCTCTGCAGCTGTTGCGAAGCAGGATGTTAGGCGCTGCAGAGCTGCTTCTGTGTGGGCAACAAGGGTAGCAGCAGCAGCGAAGAGCAGCTCACGGACTAGATAGTTTAGAGTCTTGGTGCGAGCCCTCAGCCGGCTTAAGTTAAACAAGCTACCATCAGTACGGTAACGTATATAGATGCCGTCGTCTTCTTCAAGCTCTGCCATAGCCCTTTGGAGCATCATGCTGAAGACTGTAAATCAAGTTGGAGCAAGAACACAACCTTGCTTCACTCCATTAGTTATTAGAAAAGGCTCTGAAAGAGCATTGCCATATCTGACTTGACCATGCTGGCCCTCATGTAGCATGATAATCATTTTAAGGAATTTGGGGGGTATCCTAGTCTTTCCAGGATCTGCCACAGACCTTTTCTACTCAAGGTGTCGAAGGCTTTGGTGAGGTCAACAAATGTTCAATGTGGCCATCTAGCCTCTGTTTAAAAACCTACAAAGACTCCACCACACTCCAAGGCAATGCATTCCACTGTCAAAACAGGTCTTAATGTATTTTGACTTACTTTCTTCAAAGCCATACACTTTATGCAACTTTTTCAAAACACATTTATTTGTGCACTTTTTCTAGTGCACACTCTCCTTGCAAGCATTTTCCCCTAGTATAATCTGGGTTTATGTGTAATTTCCACTAGTGTATGCATTTTGTGCACTTTGCATCAATATATGCATTTTGTTTATATTTGGTTTATAAAATTTTGAAAAGTAAAGATTTCATTGTCTAAGTCCATCCTACTTGGTGTGTATGTTTGGCAGGTTTGAATTTTGTTAGTTTGGACATGATGAACTTTTCCTACATTCCTACACTACCAGTTGCCCCAGTTTCCTGTGTGACAACAGCAGGCAGGGTCTCTGGGTGTATGTACATACTTGTGTGTGCACACCTGTGCACATGTGTGCATACACATGTGGGCATGTGTAAATTCTTATTTTCCTGATATTCTCAAGATTAGATCCCTTCTATCTGTGGTTTTACTTATGCACAATCATGGATGTGCAGTTTTTATTTAAGAAGCAAAAAGTCAAGCATATTTGTAGGATTTCTGTTTTTTAAAAAAATGAAAAAATAAAGAAAGAAGTATCAACGGAGGCAAGAAATGGGAGACTAAAAGTACAGAAAAACAAAAATGAATGATACTTAGTGCATATTCAGAATTCATAGAATGCAACCAGTCATCCCCCCAAAGCATCTCACACAGAGAAAGCAGGAGGAACTTTGCCAGAGGTGTTTGAAGGACAGATGCTAATGAGACATGTGCAAATGACTCGGGAAGGCAAGGGAAGGTGGAAAAAAAGAGCCTCCAGCCAATGTGAACTGCTGTCAGTAGATGATCTCATGTTGCAACAAAAGACTGACTCTATGCTATTAAGTGTTTTAGGTGGTAAGCCTCATGTTTTTAATTTTATAGTTCCTGTAGACAAGTAAGTGCTCTGATGGATTGGTTCCAGCTGGCTCCTGTATGGAGCTGTTCCCATATTTGTCACCAATTGACTGGCTGATGTGAGGCAACTGATCTCAGGTCAGCAAGTTATGTTATTCAGCGTTAAAGCATGCTCCGAGGCCAGCTTTCTATATTTCCTATTGGACAAGTATATAGCTCAGTACTGGGAGCAGCCATTCTGAAACTTGGCTCTAGCTGGGACACTGGTGTACCTTCTTACCATCAGTGGTTTTACTGACTCTCCATGCTAGTCCACTAATTTCTCTGGGACAGAAGTGGGGGGAATGAAAACTCTCATGTTTAGATGCAGTTGACCAGTTAGAGGGGCAGAACAAAATTGGAAGGCATATAAACAGTTATTTGGCTAGTCTGGTGGGGCATGAGATTATAGACAATAAAGCTGTATGGATCCAATGCCAAATGCAAGAGGTGTTTGTGCCCTTGAAAGTCACTTTCATTCTTTAAAGACATGCTGGGTTTCAACAGTTCTTCTGGAAGCATCATATCTCAGTGGTAAGACAAAAGATGTCCATAGATAAAGTTTAGGTTTATTCTCCACAGCACCTTCTGTTAAAAGAATCAGGTAACTGATAGTGAAAACGACCTTGAAGAAATAATTTTCCAATATGACCCTCACCCATATTTGATTCACACACACACACACACACAGAGCAAGAGAGAGAGAGAGAGAGAGAGAGAGAGAGAGAGAGAGAGAGAGAAGTAATAGTGCCACTCTATTTTGCTTTGGTCAGACCTCACCTGCAATACTGTGTCCAGTTCTGGGCACCACAATTCAGGAAGGATATTGAGAAGCTGGAACCAGAGAAGGTGACCAGGATGATAGGAGGTCTGGAAGCCATGCCCTATGATGAGTGGCTTAGGGAGGTGGGTACGTTTAGCTTTGAGAAGAGAAGGTTAAGAGGTGGCAGGATAGCCATGTTTAAATATTTGAAGGAATTTCATATTGAGGATGGAGCAAGCTTGTTTTCTGCTGCTCCAAAGGCTAGAACATTGAGCAATGGGTTCAAGCTACAGGAAAAGAGATTCCACCTAAACATTAGGAACAACTTCCTGATGGTAAGAGCTGTTCAAGAGTGGAATGCACTGCCTTAGAGTTTGGTGGAGTCTCCTTTTTTGGAGGTGTTTAAAGAGAGGTTGGATGGCCATCTGTCAGGAGTGCTTTGATTGTGTATTCCTGCAGGGCAGGGGGATGGATTAGATGGTCCTCATGGGCTCTTTCAACTCTATGATTATATTCTATCAATTCAAGAAGAAATTGTCAGGGGATGGTAGGACATTCGATCCTTGGCAGAAGCCAAAAACTATCTCAGCAGACTTGGTAGCAACCCTTTCCCAAGAATACTCACACACAGAGTGTTTGGCATCCAGAAAACAGGAGGTGCTTTAATCTTCAAAGTAGTTTCAGCTATTCACAATATCTACAATCAAAGTGCTATGCCAGGCATCACAGAATCAGAGGAAGAGAATGATCTCTGTTCTACCTTGCTTATATACACCTCAGTATGGCATTTGATTATTCAAGCACATGGTTACATTGCACTAGATTTCATACTACATGGCTTTGCACTCTAGTAACCCTTCTCATGATGTAACCCTTCTCATGCAGCTGTGGCATGATTAGGCATGACTGGCAGGTCATGGAGTCATGGAGTCAGCTATCCTGACTAAGCATGATTTCTGCAGTTGTTTGGCCATTTTAAAACTTAGGGTTCAGTCACCAACTCCTGACAGAAATAAGCAGATTTTGGGAATTATTTATTTATTACAAAAATAAACAATATTAAATTCTCTACCATCTTCATTGGGCAGACTCAATACGTATGACCAGTTCTGATTTAGAAAGGATCCTGCTGTGTCTGTTTGTCATACAGCTGTTAGAAAGCTGGTCAGAAAAATGAAAAGTAGCAATCCTATCACTGCAAACACAGTTTGAATACACAGGAATTAAAAGACAGATTTTTAAGAGTCTGGCTAGTTAGCTTTCTTGGCTATGGTTTGTCCCACATGCCTTTAAAACAAATCCCCCCAGATTCTTTTTGGTCAAATTTATCTCTCTCTCTCTCTCTGGCTTTTCTTCCCAAATTAGATTCAGGAAGGACTCATCCCGCGCTTTCTGCAGACGCGCTGAGGACTAAAAAGGCCAATCCGAGATAAATATATCCGGTTGCAGAAAGCACAGCAGAAGGTCTCCTTGGGTGATGTTTCCAGGTTGCGATTCTTTCTGCGTTGTCATTTCTCTTCAAGACTTGTTCGTCGTGAGTTCTCAAATAAGGCTGCAGCATTGTGGATAGTGCATCTCCATGCCTCCCGATGTGAGGCCAGGGCGGACCATTGTTGGTGATCAATTTGGCTGTGCCTGAGATGTTGTTTCAGGGAGTCCTTCTATCGTTTTTTTGGAGCACCCCTCTTACGCTGACCCATAGCGAGTTCACCGTAGAGTACTATTTTTGGGAGGCGATGGTCCTCCATCCTAGAAACGTACCCTGCCCAACGCAGCTGTGTTCTCAATATCATGGCCTCAATGCTGGTGATCCCTGCTTGCTCAAGGACAGCAACATTCGTCACATAGTCAGTCCAGTGTATATTTAGGATTGTGCGTAGACAGCGCTGATGAAAGCATTCGAGGAGTCGTAGGTGGTGGCGATAGGTGATCCATGTTTCAAATTTATGAAGACATTTGTAAATGTTGGAATAAAGTTCCACCCATCTCTGCCCTAGAGAACTGTTGCTGACAATATGAGCCTAGGCAGACAAATATCCAGATAGAGTATTCCTCCTTCCTAGCATTAACTTCTTTCTTGCAATTCTTTCAAGGAAGAGTGATCTTCTGTTCTCTCCACATAGAATACAAAGCAGTTTGTTGGCTGTAATTCATCTTGTTTCTTACTGTCTGCTTAGGAAAGTGCCTCTTTGCTACTGACTTGGTGGTCTTTCCCCAGGGGTTGAAATATGCCACCAAGAGATATTGAATCTTAGGTAGCAAAAAGACTGTAGCTTCTCCATCCACATTTTCTACCTATGAGTTTCCCCATCATCTCCTGTGTTATCATTTAGTATTGTTGACAGAATTTCTACCTCAAACCTGCAGGGAAATTTGCCATTAATTGTAAGATGCCATAACAAAACTACAGATGCCAGGATTCAATAGGATGGAGCCATGATAGTTAAAGTGGTAGTAAAGTGCATTATTTCTGCCATGTGTCAGCAGCCTTTGTGGTGGAAATAACACAATACGGAAACTATCAAATGTGGCAAATATGGTGTGATTACAACATCAGGATACCACAAAAGGGCTCCCCTACTGCACTATGTCATCCTCTCGCAGTCTGCTGCTGTGAAAAAGGCATTCTTTTTTATTAGTGGGCCAAAACTGCCAATTGATCTCCCATGGCATTTTTCTTTTGGTATTGCTTGTGTGCAAAACTGCATCCCATTCTGCTGGTGTGATTTCAGTGTCAATGGGTGGTCCTCGCCAGAACACTTCCAGGTAAGAACATGAAAACTAGGTATGGGACAGTCTTTTTATGAACTTCCCCATTTTGCTGGCATGTTTTTAAGTGTGTTAAGTGGTTGTGTGTTTGTTTTGTTTACTAATTTAGGTATTTTTAGACTTTTAAGCATGATAGGGTCTTCTTACAAGAACTGCCAAAGTCTTGCCCATGCGAAAATGCAGAAGTAAGCAGCGTGAGCAGTCATGTTGCTGAAATTCTGGGGTGGCTCTTTCTCTTGATTACAGAAGCATGTGATAAGAAGTGTTAATATGCCAGGATACTTACACTGTAAAATATAGTGGGGGGAAAATATTTTTAGAAGTTCGTCTGGTAATCTCCTACAATTTAAGAAAGCATCAGTAAAAACTACAGAAGGTATGACAACCAATAACAGTCAAGAGGAACAAAAACCTATTAATTACTGAAAGCCTGCCTTAAAATGAAGTCATTAGATGAACTTTTGCAGGTTGAGGTATCAATATTGGGTACAATATTGGGTACCCCATAATAGTTTATTCCATAACTTGGGGCACCTTTCTCCATTATGATTGCATGTGGGTTATTTTCTTCTTCAATGAGTGATCTGTCTTTTGCAGTATACCTATGTCACTTTTGTAGAGAAAGGACTCTAGAGCTATCAGGAGCTGTGTGAAGGAATTATAGTAGTTCTCATCACAGGAGGTAGCAGGTGATTGCAATCAATAATCAATCAACCTACTGGTGACTGTTATCATACATCACTTTCAACCAAGATAGCCTTTCCCACTCCTTTGAAATGATAGACATAATGTGCAAGCATATTTATATTTAAGTTATTTGTATAGTTCTTCATGTTTTGGAAATGGAAAGCACTCATGAACTTTTCAGCAATGTGGCCAAGCAATTAAGAACATGACAACAAAGAAACAGAGTTGAATAGAGTACATTAGAGCATTGTGTATATTTTTCACTGGAATTGGATTGACTTTGGTGAGTTCCCCCATCGATGTCAAGCTTAGCAACTCTGGTTCTCTTAGCAAAACTATTTTGTGTTCACCCATTCACAGTTTTTGTTATGTGTTATCATGGTCATGTAAACAGGGTAATAAAAACATCTGAGGTAACAGTTGTTCAAATGAATTACACATCTTACACTTCCTTCCCTTTATGGGAGAACAGCAGTTTCAAATAGGGAGGGAAAGAATATTCCTATTTTTTATATGGTCGAACAACATGTTTCTTGAGTGTTGGGAAACCCTGGCAAGGTGAATCATGGACTGATGAGAATCTTCACACATCAGGACTTATGCTGCACAAAATTTGCATTTTTATAAAAAAAGAAACACACAAAAATAGCATTTTCTGCTCAAAAAATAATATTGCACAGAAATATTATTTCCTGTGCTGACTATGCCAGTTTCTGCACATATACAAATGCAATTTTTTGGCACACAAGAAGCCCTCAATGCCAGACGTTTTATGCAGGAAACAAATACACAAATAATATAACTTTTCTGCACAGAAAATGATGTTTTCTACACAAAAATACCATGTATGGATTTTACATGGAAGAAGAACCAAGCTGTGAGTAGTTTTTGAAAACGGTGCAGTTTTCAAAGACTTTCTTGCAGTAGGAAGAAAACTGCTAAAACTATTTCTTGCTGCCCTTAAGGACAAAATCAGTGAAGTATTAAAATCTTATTTTCAAAAACTCACCATGGCTGGTGTATGTTCAGATGTTCTGCATCGAATAACCAGTGCTGTCCTAACTCAAACATGGGGACTATTTGTACAACAAATGTATTGATTTTGTACTAGTT
This sequence comes from Gambelia wislizenii, assembly GCA_030847615.1. NCBI lineage: Eukaryota > Metazoa > Chordata > Lepidosauria > Squamata > Crotaphytidae > Gambelia > Gambelia wislizenii. Next base: position 428,364,764 of record JAUMIR010000002.1, on the reverse strand, counting down.
TAATGATCATACCTTCCCTTTCAAAGACGATTGTGGTTGGTGGTGTTGAGTAGAAATCCCTGAGTTTATAGACCTATAGACCCAGGGGTTTCTGTAGAGAGGGGATGAATGTTAATCCACTTTCTATCTCTGTACAGATATGCACTTATTTGGGATTGGTAAAGTGGGATGAAGAACCTTTGGGTATGCAGATGAAGTAGCAAAGAGAAATTATTTACAGCTGGAGCAGGTCTCATTTGGTCCTCATTTTCATGCAAAACAGCTTAATATTAGAGATGTAAATCTTTGCTTATGCTGTTGTCATACACAAGAATGAATGGTTTCCAAAGTTTTCTGGGCAAGATTAAAAGACTTTTGCACATTGTAAGCAATTTTTCACATTTTGGGATTCTGTGCAAAATCTTTGTTTGAATAATTCTCTTTTCTGTATAGAAACACTGTCTTTTGTGGGGAAAAAAACATAAATAAAACCCTAAAGGTTTTGCACAAATGAATATCCAAAACAGGCCCAAAATGCAAAATAAATATACAGTATAAATAATAATGAAGTGGCAGTGGACCATTTTCAGTTGGGGTATTTCAGTGTACTAATCTGTTAAAAATGGAAACAGTTTAAAAGTATTCCTTAAGTTGCTTAGAAATTTAAAATTTCCAGACCAAGATGCCAACTGGAATATAACTACTCTTTGGACTTCACACTTCTCCATATTTTCTAATTTGGGGGGGGGGGGCAGCTCAAAACTGCATTGATTAGAGAATGTTTGGATTACTGTGTATGAAATCTTGTGCAAATGAATGAGATTTATTGTATGCTTTTTTAAAAAAAAAAATCAGACTGATGGGGGAAATGTATGGAACATAGTCATGACTGAATATTTGTCAAGATAAATGCAGCTTTTTACCAAGTCAGCATTGAACAATCTAGAATCATGGAATCATAGAGGTGGAAGAGAGCCCAAAGGTCATCTAGATCAATCCTGTGCCAGTGCAGGAATCCGCCACTAAAGCACCCCTGAGTTGTAGCCATTTAGGAAGGAATGGGAGCTCACCACATTTTGAAGTAGTCTGTTCAACTGTCAAACAGCTCTTATCATTGGGAAGTTCTTCCTAATGCTTAAGGAAGCAGTTTTTGTTTAATCTAACCTAGTCTTCACTACATTCACTGTTAGTGTCTTTTCCAAACTTATTTGTAGATGTCAGGAAGTGAACCATGAACCATCTGCATGCAAAGCATGTGCTCTACTATTGATCTGCTCCTGATCTATGCGCCGTTTTTCTGAAATTGACATGGTCCTGATACAGACTGACTTTTCCATCCTTACCTTTCAGAGGCAGGTGTATTCTTCTCCAGTTGGCTGGTAGCCAGAACTCTTGTTCTTGCACATGTTGCTTTTGTTAACTACCTTCAGGTTGACCTCAATTTATGGCAGCCCTATGAATGAGATATCTCTAGGATACCCTGTCTTCAACAGCTCTGCTCAGGTCTTGCAGATACAGGGCTGTGGCTTCCTTGATTATGCCTATCCACTTGGAATGTAGTCTTCCTCTTTTCCTACTGCCTTCTGCCTTACAAAGCATTATTGCCTTCTGTAGTGAATCATGCATTCTCATGATATGGCCAAAGCATGACAGCCTCAATTTAGTCATTTTGGCTTCTAGTAAGAGTTCAGGCTTGATTTGTTCAAGAACCCAATTGTCTGTCTTTTTAGGAGTCGACGATATCCACAGAACTCTTCTCCAATATCGCATCTCAAATGAGTTTATTTTCTTCCTTTCAGTTTTTCACTGTCTAGCCCTCACAGCCATACATAGTGATGGGAATGTCAGGAGTTAGAGACTGAACTCCATAGAAAATGGCCAAACAACTGCTGAGTCATGATGGCTGAGGCCAAGGAACTGTCAAGTCATGCTAGCCTTGGGTCCACAGCTGCAGAAGGAGGTTACTAGAGGGCATAGCTTCTGGAGTGCAAGATCTGATATAATGCACCCATGTGGTTGAGTAAGCCAATGCCCTGTAAATGTATATATGAGGGCTCAGTCCAGAGCATTCTTTCTTCTTATGATTCTTGGATGTCTGGCAAAGCAGTTTGTCTGCCAAGTGTAAATATCTGTATATATTGCAACCGCTTGAATTTGAAGATAAAAGTGCCTCCTGTTTATTTGGATGTCAAAACATTCTCTGTGTGAGTATTCTTGGGAACAGGTTGCTGCTAAGTCTGCTGAGCTATTTTTTGGCTTCTGCTGGGGATTGAGTGTCGTATCATCCACGTAAGGGAAATACAATGGCATGGGCAATCCTAACTGTAGTATTCAGTGATCTATCTTTGTACCTCATGATTTTGTCTAGCTCTTTCAGAGGTGCCCTTCCAAGCCCTAGTCTTCTTCTGATTTTTTGACTGAAATCTCCATTCTGATCAATGACTGAGCCAAGATATGGAAAAACTTTAACTGTTTCAATTTCTTCACCCTCTGCCTTAAAGTTACGTAAATAATCCATGGTCATTAGAAAGCAGACTTTTGTCTGGATGACCATTCTTCATAATAAAAGTGATGCTACCTAACAGCAAGGTATTTGCAGATGGGGAGGACATATCCTCCACAGTGGTGATTGGTAGATCCAATGTCAGTGGGTGTTGAATTTTCCCTGGGGTTTAGGAAACCCACTTTATAGAGCTATGCAAGAAGCTAAGCTAATTTTGGGGATAGGTTTCAGCACCTTGGTCTGTTCCTTTAAAGTCTGGACCAAATTCCAAAGTAGACTCTCCACCATAGTGAAACTGCAGCCATGAGCTGCCATTGATTCACAGACATAGGTAGGCCATTAAGGCACTGATCTTCTTAGAGTCATAGCATCATAGGGTTGGAAGGGACCACAAGGGTCATCTAGTCCAACTCCTTGTCAGGCAAGAATGCTCAACTAAAGCCTTCCTGAGATATAGCCATCTGCCTGTATTCTCCACACAAATATGGAAAAATATGCTCTTTGCAAAACACCTATTCTACCAAAATATTGACATACGGTACATAACATAAAGAGACCTGCTGTTATCTTCCCTTCTTTCTCAAACTATAAATGGATCTGCAGTAGTCAGAGTGCTTCTGATGAGCCCCCCCCCCCCGCCCACATTGTTACAAAAGTCAACAGGGTTCCTTCCACTCCCCATCCCTGCATTTGCCTATGGGCAAATACAGAGTTGGAAGAAATACGTATCTTTCCTTTTTGTTAAATATCTCACGGGATTAGCAGCTCTAGGGCTTTCCTTCCTTAGAGCTGGAGGGAACTTAAAGAAAGAAAGAAAGAACAAGGGAATATGGCAAAGAATTGCATCTCATTTCTTGATCATTTAGTCTGCTTTCCTTCACTCACCCTCCATTCCAAATCTCTTTTCCTAAAAGAAGTAATAAAGAAAGCAAGGGAAGAAATAATGGCAAGCCTATGTAACTGATGTAAATTTATGATGGAACAAGACTGCACACTGTGAATGTTGTTTGCTGAACTCTATGCCAAAGGGAGAAACCACTGAAGTAGCTAATTTGCCACTGATTTTCCCTCTAGTGGTCCATCAGCCTGTGTGTTTTGATATGAATGGAATATTTTTTTAATATGGTTTTCAATATGTGAATGGGGTAGCATTTGCTATGAAGATGCTACTAGCAGTTGCTGTGGAAATCATAAGAATTCTCAGGCATGGAGGGAAATAGACACATACAATACCATCCTTTGCCATTGGCATGTAATGCCTCCTGCATTTGATGGGTTTCATAGAGACCTGGCCTGATCAACAATGCAGTACATTTTGGAGAGATGGTTGTATCTCACTGACGAGGCACACCTTTTGCATATTTTCAATCCTCAGTATCTCCAGGTGGGGACAAGGAGGAGTCTAGTCTGACATCCTGCAAACCTGGTACCAGTAAGTATTGATGGAGTGGGCAGGAAGTAGGTCTAGTGAGCTGAAATAGATCAGCACAGATTCCTGGTTCTTAATTGCCGAAAAATAGCAGCAGTAAAATGACTCCCCCTGCTTCTTTTTGTATGGCAGGAATATGAGCTCTAGCCAGTTTTGGTGCGCAGAACAAATTCCTGGACACGGGATTCTGTATTTCAAAGTGCATGACTTTTGCACCAAAGATTATGTCCCAGATTAGATTAATCAATTACCAAACCCCTCTCTGTTTTAGTTACATTGAGTTTCTTTATCTATTCAGTCCATTATGGATCTCAGGCTTTGGTTCAGGTTATTTGAAGGACTGTATCTCCCTTTATGAACCTATTAGAACTCTTAAGATCATCTGGAGAAGCCCTTCTCTCTGTCTCAACATCTCAGTTGTGTTTGGTGGGAACAAAGAAGATGATCTTCTCATTGGTATTTCCCACACTTTGGAACTCTCTCCCTAGAAAGGCCAAGGTAGTCCCGTCCTTGCTTTCCTTCCATCAGCAAGTCAAAACATTTTATGCCATCAGGCTTTTAGAAACTATTATATTTTTATTTTTATTAAGGCCTTTGCATAGTTTTCAATTTGTATTGTTATAAATTTGTTAGCCACCTTCAGTCCCATTATTGGGAGAAAGGCAGTATTTAAATGAATAAAATCAATCAATCAATATTATCAGTACAGTCAGACCCCCAAATCTGTAGGGGTTTGGTTCCCAGACTTGTTGCAGAAACTATGGATAACAGTGAACCCAATTAGAATAATAGACTTCCAGTAAAAAAGATACGATAGAGTTGTGTTGGAGGACCTAGAAGATGTCTGGAGAGGATGCCTCTCTAGGCATTTTCTAGGATGACTCTATGGTATGTGTCTCTGCATTGTGTCCTGTGGAGAACTGAAATAGTGGATATTGGTTCTGCGGATATGGGGATCCAACAGTATATTCAATGATTTCATTGTTTTTACAACTTCACTAGAATCTGGGTTTCCAGTGTGCAATTTTTTTATTGATTGGTTGCTCTTAAGTATGAACAATCCTGGATGCAGAGCCAGTGTGGGTATTCTGATTAGCATGTCAGTTTAGAACTAAGGGAGGGATGTAAGTTCAGATCCCCACTCCATGGAGTTCATTGGATCATCCTGAGCCAAGCACTAGCTCTTTGCCTCTTCTCCCTGATAGAAATGTTATGAGTGTATTAGGAGTGGAGAAAGAGCCTTATACAGTGGCAGCTGGTGGCTCTCATATCGGTGGGATGGTGACTCCATTCTAGGTTTTACTCTATACTTTTAAGGAGCTGAACTCAATCCCCAACTTGGTATGGTTTCGCAGCCACACTAACATGGGATCTATCAGCATGTTGTACTCTGTGTGATAAAATTAATTTTTATGCCAGACACATACCTTCCCTCCTCTCCTCTGTTGTAAGCTGAAGATCAGTTATCCTAATTACAGGGTTTCGAGAGTTTATAGAGTCATCTTGATGCTAGTACTAGAATTTGGGCAGGCTGAAGTATGTAGTATTCATTAAATTCACTCTGTTGCCTACATGGTATTTTAACATTTTGTATTATCTACTTAGTATTCATGTCAAGTTACTGCTAGAAAGAACCAAGGCAAAATTAAATCCCACTATATTGTGGCCCTATGTTGGACTCTGAAGGGGTTTCTTTATTCTCCCACCCTCCACCCACATGAACAGCAGTTGTTTATGAATTCCGGTGTGTGTGTGTTTTTAGTAATTTATTGTTTGCTATTTCATTTGATCTTGATTAAATCTGTAGTATAACTGTTTAAAGGAAATAAGTATCCCATATGTAGAATCAATTATAACCCCCCAGGGATTTTTTTAGCTGAGATTGGAATTATCCCACCCACCCAACCTTACTGAGACAGAACCTTTCATTGGACAGGTTTTTTTTTTAATGCATTGATCGTTTGACTTAGATTTGGTGCAGATGTACAATTTTCTTCCTATTTGAATGCTGCTCAATTGAATACTTCCCAATATTTTATAGACCAAAATAGAAAACTCAGTCTAGCTGCAACACTTCTAATATTGCATCAAGGATCACTGCCTAGAAACCTTTCTCTTTCTACTTCTAAATTACACATTAATGCAGAATCCTCTTTTCTCACTAGGGATGCAAAACATAGTTTATTTCATTGTCTCCTGCAAGAATGAATAATTCCTGAAGTGTTCTCCACACTTGGCAAGATTACAGTACTATTTGCACATTTTTTCCATTTTTTTTAATGCAAAGGAACTTTCTGAAAAAAAAGGCTACAAAATATAAATCTCTGCACACTGAGTTACACACAGACTGTGCTACACAACAGTTGTGTTAAATGAGAATGTTGCACAATTGAACCAAGATGCCAGATGTGCAACAGAATGCACAAGCAAATGTTGATGCTCAGTCACATGTGCTGTGAATCTGTGTGCAATCTATGGTCAACGGCACCACATGCACAGCTCCACCGCTGCAGCCCTGCAACCTCTGTAGAGCAATTTATTCATGTGTAAGATGCCAAGAGGAATTTGACCACAGGTTTTTTTTTGTGTGTGTGTGTGTGTAAAAATATGCTTTTCCCTAACAGAACTCAAGTTTTTGAGGAAACATATTTTTAACAATGAAATCCAAAGCGATGAAAAAACTCATGGAGCGTAAGCATATTTTTGATTATCATTTTTCTTCAAGGACAAGGAAAACTGTGAGTATGCTATCCATCCCTACTGTTCACCTTATGTAATATCTGAAAGATATCTACACTGGCAAAAAGAATCCTATTTCTTTGGACTTCAATATAACTCAGAAGGAAAAACTCAGCGCTAGCCTCATCATTAAGCCAAGAGGAGGGGGACTGTGACATGTCCAGGGGCCAGTTTTTTTGCTCCTGGGAAACTCTGAGGGGCTGCACAGTGTGCCAAAAATTCCCCAAAATAAGATTGTAAAACACACACACACAAACAGAGAGAAGTATTCAGATGTCTATTTCTGTTTTTGAAAAAAACAGGTAATTTTCGGCATATAAGACAACTTTTAAAACCAGGAAAATCTTCTCAAAAGTCGGGGGTCATCTTATATGCTGGGTGTTGTCTTATAGGGTGAGTGCTGAAACTTCCGAGATCCATTGTGGGTTGGGAAAGTGCAGAGGGGTGGGTGGCTGGGGGGGGAGGCTTACCAGCCACCTCCCGCACTCCCCCAATGCAAGCTTCCCCCCGTCTAACCAGACACCCCTCCATTCTTCCTGAACCCGCGATGGGAGCAAAAGGAGCGAAGACCCAAGAGAACGCAGGGGTGCGGGGGTGAGGCAAAGTGTCTAAAATCGCCCCTGTCCATGGTCTTCACTCCCTTTGGAGAGGAAATGAAGGCTGAGGAGAGGGGCAATTTTAGGGTTTTGCCTCACCCACTGCCGCTCTCCTGGACCTTCGCTCTCTTCACAAAGAGAGATGCCTTGCCTCACTCCCCCCACGTTCTCCTGGGTCTTCGCTCCCTTTGTGAAGGGAGCGAAGTCCCAGGAGATTGGCGGTGGGTGAGGCAAACCCCTAAAATTGCCCCTTTCCTTGGCCTTCACTTCCTCCCCAAAGGGAGCGAAGGCCAAGGAGAGGGGCAATTTTAGATGTTTTGCCTCACCTCCCAGCGTTCTCCTGGCTCTTTGCTCCCTTTGCTACCATCGCAGCTTCAGGAAGGGCAGAGGGGTGGCTGGCTGGACAGGGGGAGGCTTACCAACCACCCCCCTGCTTCCTCAAGCCAAGATGGGGTGGCTGGCTGGACAGGAGTAGTCTTATATGGCAAGTATATCCCAAACTCTGCATTTTAACTGGTAAAGTTGGGGGTCATCTTATACACCCAGTCGTCTCCTTGTAGCATGTTTAAATGCCATTATAGGACTTCCCCCACCGTAACTTTCTTAAAGGCTTCCACATGATTCAGTTCATCCATTTACCACGTCCAGGAAAAGTTCAATCTGGAGGGGGTGAGGGTTCCATAGACACTGTCAAACTCTGCATTAACCAAATGGTTAGCAGCAGTAGTGGCTGTTCTTTGGACATTACTCTCTGTCCAAGGACAATGGGCAGGCTGGCTTTGGAAGTCTGGGAGCTATAGTTCCAAGAAGTAGCCTGTCTAAGCTTTCTTCATATGTGGTGGAGGATGGAATCCTCTCACCGCTAAGATTCAGATACCAATCCACTTCTAGACTTGAAATGGAGGAGGAAAAAAATTGCCTTTTGCCTTAGGCAGCAAAACACCTTGGACTAGCCCTGACAAACTTCTTCTTCTAGCCTATATTCTTGCCACAATAGGATACTTCAATAGATGTGGTGTGTAAAATGATAGGCTATACGCGCGCGCGCGCGTGTGTGTAATTTACATTCATGAATGTTAGTCTCCTCACTCTGATCCATTTGTATATGAGGTAAAACATGGATCAAGCCCAGGGATGGTAAAACTGTAGCCCGTGGGCCACAAGAGGGACTGTAGCTTAGATAGTTTTAAAAGGGGGTTAGGCTGTTTCATGGATAGCTACCTCCAACTTCAGTGACAGCTTGTCTATGAATGAATGCCTTTTAACAGGAAAGAACACAGGAGAAGACTATTTCCCCCAGTCCTGTTTGTGGACATCCCATAAGCATCTCCTTCACCATGGTGGAAAACAGGAAAATTGGTGGTGAGTTGCTCCCGTGTCAGTGAGAAGGTTACTGTGATAGACCAGGGGTCAGATCTCAGTTCAGTCATGGAAACCCAGTCAGTCATCTTGTGCAAGTCAAACTCTGCCAGTCTGAGAGGAAGGCAATGGCAAACCTTCTCTGAATAAATCTTACCAAGAAAACCCTATGACAGGGTCGCCATGGGTCAGAGTTGACTTGAAGGGACATAACAGCAACACTAGTCACTCCAGTGTGCCTGTTTTTAAACATGGGGCACAAGGCGGTTTCCAATTCCTTCTTGTGCAATACATTTCCTGGACTGCTCCCAGATACTGGTCCACTACTCTGACCACTAATTGTGCCACAACACCATCTGGCTGCTCTTTTACATACAAGAAAGAAGAGACAACTTCTGTATTTGCCTGAGGAGGAACAGCTGATTCTTCTCCTCTGGATGCACATGGCCGGCTGCCATGGATATGCAGTTACTAGGGGGAAGATCCCTGATGGCCCTGAGAGCCTCTGGCTGCCTATGTATATGCATGAAAGCAGCAGCAACCATTGCTTGTGAGCACAGGATCTTGGTCCCCAAATGCTGCATACTATCCTGCCAAAAAAATTAAAATAAAAATGGATCTGGCATAAAATTCTGAACTGAAAAGACAAGGTTATGTATCTCTATAGGAGTTCAACCATTACCTGATACTGGTAACTTTCATTGCATAAAAGGATATGGAATTATTATTATTTTTAATATGGTAGAATGTGGGGTTTTTTTCTACTTCTGGGATAGAGGTTAAAGGACAACTCTAAGCATTTGATCTCATCAGTCAGTATAGTGAGATGGTTTATTTGAAGGAAATGCTTCTAGGAGTTTCACTTAGGGCTTCTGTACTCAATGTGCAGAGATTTCAGTGGGGGTTACCCTGAAGCAATACCTAGCTAGAATCTCAAACTTGACAAAAGAGGGCAGATTGCCAGTGATGTGTCTTCATGGAAACTTCTCACCACTTATAGAAGTAGGGTGAGTGTAGAAATTGGAAGCCGATTTACCTCACAAAAGTATTTCAGTATCTGTTATTCATTACTACCATCTCAGCTACTCTGCTTAACATTGTCACAACTTGGAAGTAACTAGTTATAAGCAGCACATTACTTGTGCTTAATTACTTTTTGCAAAAGCTAGGGGGAAACTAACTCATACTACAATTATAACAAGGGACATCGTCCCAGAGGGTGCTGCTTGGGGACAGCTGCTCCAGCAGAAAGCTTACTTGTGGTGTTCCGCAAGGCGCCATCCTGTCCCTGATGCTGTTTAACATCTATATGAAGCTGCTGGGTGAGATTATTCAGAGTTATGGGACTGGGTGTTATCAGTACGCTGATGACACCCAGATCTATTTCTCCTTGTCCCAATCATTGGCCTCGAACTCCGATGGCGTCTCTCCTCTTAATGGCTGTCTTAAAGCAGTAATGGGCTGGATGAGGAAAAACAGATTGAGATTAAATCCAGACAAAACGGAGGTACTCACGGTAGCAGCCCCAAAACCAGTTGGGTTGCAACCTCCAGTCTTGGATGGGGTCACGCTCTCTGTTAAGGACTGTGTTCGCAGTCTGGGGGTGCTCCTTGATTCATTGCTTCAGATGACTAGTCAGGTGAATGCGACGGTCAGGAGCGCCTGTTATCAGCTTCGGCTGATACACCAGCTGCACCCTTTCCTGGAAGTAAGAGACCTCGAGACTGTGGTGCACACGCTGGTAACCTCTCATCTAGATTTCTGCAATGCGCTCTACATGGGGCTACCCTCATGCTTGGTCTGGAAACTTCAGTTGGTACAAAATATGGCAGCCAGAGTGGTCTCGGGAACATCTTGGAGAGACCATATAACTCCAGTATTAAAATCTCTCCACTGGCTGCCTATCAGTTTCCAGGCCCAGTATAAGGTGTTGGTTATTACTTTTAAAGCCCTAAATGGCTTGGGTCCAACCTATCTTCAGAACCGCCTCCTCCCATACAGTCCTCCCCGTGCACTCCAGTCCTCTGGGAGGAATTTGCTTCAGCCACAAAAATCTAGGCTGTCTGCAACCTCCCAGAAGGCCTTTTCGGTAATCGCCCCCAAATTATGGAATGGCCTGCCGAATGAGATCCATCAGATGACAAGCTTGAGTAGCTTTAAAAAAGCACTAAAGACAGATCTCTTTCGGCAGGCCTTTCCTGCTTAGATCCTGGCCTCAGGAGCTCCTGGCCTCTTTTAGTCATGCTGGCTATCATTTTTTAAAAAAATTGTGAATTTAGATTAGCTGGTTTATAAATTTTATACTGGTTTAATATCTTTTTATGGGGGAGTGTGGGGGTGGGTGGTGTTTAGGGATTTTAATCTGCATTTGCATTTTAATTCTTGTAAGCAGCCCCAATTGTTTTTAACAGAGAGGTGGGTAAAAATAAATTTTATTATTATTATTATCATTATTATTATTATTTATTTGCCACACATCTGCAGCTATTTTAGTTACTTTGATAATTAAGCTGGGGTGTGGCCACACTAACTAGATCTGTTTTATGCCACATGTTGGCATTTTGTTGTATTCTATTTTTAATATAACTAGAAGTTATTATTTTTGTTGTTTTTCAATGTTAAGAAGCATTACTTTTAAAAGATTGAAACTAAAATGGTAACAAAGGGCTAGTCTATATGAGGGGTGGGAAATGCAGTACCTCACAGTAATGGCATTTTGCAGCAGCAGCAACTAGTCTGGATGGTGTTTTTGGCCCCATATGCTTTGCATGCCAAATGGCAGTTGTGAGTAATTTACTTGCATTAGTATTTCACTGCTGCCAAACTTTTAAAAAGTTGTCAAAGGTATGCTATTTTTTTTTTAGTTAAAGGGACAGTTAAAAAAAACCTGTTTGATCGCCTTAGCGATTGCTTGCTAAGGCAAAAATTCAACATAGCAGCAGCGGAAGCTTGCCCTGTTAGCAAGCCCCCCCCCCTGCGCTCACCTGGCCAATCAGCTTTGTACATTCTTTTGTATGAGGAAGTGATTCAAAGTGAATTGCTTGTCCTAACAAGCAGGAATGTGCACCTGCTCACTATATTTTAAAAGCTGCAAAGGCTTTTCTAGCCTTGTTTTTGCTGCTTTGGGCCCCCCTCCATCTGAATACAGTGGATTGATGTGGGATCCCATTTAGACAGGTTGTATTCCCAGCAAATTCCATGAGGGTTATTTTCACTGTTTAGACAACCTCTAACTTCTGGGGTTGGGATGGGAGCTGGAGACAGAAATGTAACTAATCATTGTTAGAGCTCTGATTCTTATTTTATTTCTATTGTCCTGATACAACTAAAGCCCATATTTCTCCTTGTATATTTTGAAGCTTTCAAAGAAGGGTAGAGTTTAGGTCTCAGGTTTGGCCCAGGCTGAGAAACTTAGGCTTCAGTCCTATTGGTTAGCACAAATTACAATGAACATATTGAATCAATTACTGAATGGTGAGTTGACACCTAGATAAATTCCATTAATTCAATGCATTTATTCTAGTTAGGACTAATCATAGGATTCAAGCCTAAGAAAAGAATCTTTTTAATTTTAACAGAAATCACACATTGTACAAATGACTGCCCTTCTTGGAAACATTACAGAAATTGAAAATGTTATTGAGTATCCCACTCAGGTCTATATGAAACTTGTGCCATGCAGGCACTTTAATGGAGTTTGGGAAATGAGGATTTGGAATTAATTACTGGCTACTAATTCTCAGCGAGAAAGAATTCAATCACCAGGTAGATTTGGCAGAGTGAGCAGTGTGAATTTCCATGTGCTCAGCCAAAAATGGCTTCCCTGTGGGCACACAAAGAGATGATACAGCTGCTATTGCAGGGCATAAGGTTCTCCAGTGGACGTTTGCAATTGTTGTTCACAGAAACAATTTCTATGCTGTTGATTACCATACGGTGCAGAAATACAAGTCAGTCATTGGAGCAAAATGCAAATGAGTGCAGTGCGAAAATAATACATTGGGCCCTCAGTATCTGTTGGGGTTTAGTTCCATCTGGTTGAGTTGCTGAAAACCTGAGTACACCATTGTGTGTGTATATGTACCTTCAAGTTGCCTGTTGATTTATGGCAACCCCATGAATTTAACATGATTAGGCAAGGAACACTCAGAGGTGGTTTTACCAGTTCCTCTGAAACAGAGCCTACAGCACCTGGTATTAATTGGTGGTCTCCCATCCATGTACTAACTAGGGCTGATTCAGCTTAGATTGCTTAGCTTCCATGATCACATGGGATCTGGTGTCTTTAGGGTATTGAGGCCCCACATATTTGTCCATGGGTGGAGTTAATTTGCTCAAAACAGTTATGTTTTAGTTCCAGTAAACCTTTGTTAGCAACTGAAAGAATTTGGACTTGATCAGATGCATGGGGGAAAAAACCCACATCAGAAGAACATGATGAGAACACAAATGGGCAAAATTATCAGACTACACCATCCTCCAGTCATTCTGGTGGCATAGTACGGGTATGAATAAGGCATCACTTTTTATTGACACCTTTGCCCATCAATTAAAAGGGATGGCTTATTCATGCCCATGCTATGCCCCTGGAATGGCTGAGGTTGTGGGCATCTGATAATATTGCCCTTTCTGTTATTCTACCATTCTTTTTACATGATTAGGGATGAGATTTTGTGCCGCATTTCCCTGCATCTGATAAAGCCCTTAGTCTCCTGTCCAATCCATGGCTACAGATAGGGAGCTGAGCCATCTTTACAGCTTTAACCCGGTGAGTTCTCTAGTGCTACTGAGAGTTTTTTCTCTTCCAGTGAGCAGGAAGAATGGGAAGGAATACATTTCTAGTCATGTGTGCCAAAAGCTTTCATAAAGAGAAGCTTTGTACTCAGAGGCTTCATTAACTGAAGTATGGCTGTTGTTTTTCTTTCCCCAGTCCTACTGCTGACAATATTTGGCCTGAGGGACCAATGATAATAAAAGCAACTTCTTATGCTGCCATGTTTCCTGCCTGTCATCTCTCACCATGAAAGCATTTCCACCCCATAGCTGATGTCATTCCCAGTATTCCAGTTTGGCTGAGGAGAAAACAATCTGGGACAATCCAATGTAAAGAAGTAAACACTCAGTATTATGAAGGATTCGGTTCCTCTCATCCATGCATTTCTTTTCCTCCAAAAAGCAAGCCAACTCCAGTGCATGTTTTCCAGATCATTGATTCAAAAACAGATCATCCTTATGCCCCCTAAACAACCATGTCAGGTTGTTTAGGTGGAGAGGTCATGCGACATAACCTGGTGAGGGGTGAGCAGCTGGGCAAGCCTGGTTAGAGCTGACCAATTGCCATCTTTGGAAGGCTGTGAAGGGGCTCCTACGTGGGGAAAAGATAAAACCTACAGCCTTGTTTGCAAAAGGGCTGGTTAAGGTAGTCAGGGAAAATAGCAAAGACTAGCTAGAAAGAGTGGAATTGATAATCTGAATAGGGTTTGGGGGCACTGGAGATGTGGGAAGATCCAGGAAGTTCATGTTTAACTTCTTGTTACATAGCAAGTCTTTACCGGTTTTAATTTCTACAACCATGTCTGCTGTTTTTATTTAAGAATTGAAAGGGAAAACTGGTCTCACTTTGGAGATTATCAGACATGGCAAAAATCATGTCAGAAGATCGCTAGGAGAACAGGAAGGGGCGACATGATAAGACAACAATGTCCTCCAGCATCCCAAGGGAGTAGTGCAGATGTGAATAAGGCATCCCTTTTTATTGGCGGCTTGTCCCCATCAATGCAAAAGGGAAGCCTTGTCCAAGGCAGCGCTATGTCCCAGGAATGGCTGAAGAATGTGGGTGTCTGGTAACGTCATCCTTTCTCTTCTCCTGGTGATTTTCTGACATGTTTGGGAATATGGTTTTTTGCTGTGTTCTCCTATGTATGATAACCTCCTTTATCACTGTTGAACCCACCGATCAACACAACAACTTATCCAGTATGGTGGTCATTTTGGCCTCATCTACATCAGCCAGGATATGCCAGTTCCTGATCTGGCCCTTTCTTTTCTTCTCTATCTTCTAAAGAAAATAGGTTGGCATCCAAACAGAATGCCAGCCCATCACTGCTGCCATTGCACCATTTTCCCTGCTGATATGGAAGCCAGGAAGGGGAACTGCAACATGTGACTGCAGTCCCTCTGCATGTGATCAGCCTTGGTCACATTTTGCAGGACCCCTGCCTGGCTTCCATGGCAGCCAGGGAAATGGCAGTGGCAGTGATGGCAGGAGTGCATGATGGACTCCCACAGGCATGTGGTGTCTGATCTGGTTTTTTTCCCTGCTGGAAACAGAGTACACCGAATAGTATAATGTTATGTTTTATTGGGCCCTGTCCTGGCTTTCCCCTGTTCCAGCCCTGTATCTGCCCCAGGAGTTGTGAGGATTGCCCGGGGTCAGATCTGGGTAAATGCCCTGCATCATTTGGACTGCAGGGCCCTGGAATGGGAACAAACTAGGATATTTAGTTCAGGGAGTTAAGCCCTTTGAGGCATGAGTACCAGGGAGGGATCCTGGAGGTAAATGAGCAAGGTGAGTGAGAGGAGCCCTAGGACTTTATTGGATGTGGCAAAAATTGCACAATTGCAAAGTCATGGTAGTGCAAATGGTTCCTGCTATTGCACAACATCGTCATGTTTGCATGGTCAAACTGTGCTCCAGCTGCAAATAAGGTGTCACTTTTAATTTACTGGACAAGCTGTCAATAGTTATCAATATCACTTTTTTCATGGTATTGAAGAGCGTGAGAAAACATGTCCCACTGTAATCATGAGATTACAGCAGGAATGGGCAGTCCTTTTCCCACCTCCCCACTCCCAGTGAGAAAACTTCCAGGTGAGAATGGGAAAACTATCCACAGAATGCTCTTTTTATGAACTGTCCTGCTTGGTTTGTATGTTTTTAGGTTTGTTTAAGTGTTTGTGTGTCCATTTGCTTTGCAACTTAAGGGGTTTGGGGTGTTTTTAAGGATGCTCATATCTTCTTGTAAGAACTGCCAAAATCTCACCCATGCTAAGTCATGGAAGTAAAGTCCTATTCTTAAAGCACTAGTGGTGGTTGTGAGATAATTCCATGGTGGTTCTTTTGTACAATTACAGTGGCGTGTGATAATAAGTGTAATAATGTCTCTATGTTTCCATTTTTCTCATTCATGGAATTACAATGTTATTAGACACTAGTCCGATAAAGTCCCTAGAGATGGAACTGCAGGGTCAGCCTGGAGAGGGATTCTATCACAAATGTCTTACATTTTCCCTGGAATATTCCTTTCATTGTGAAAAGGAGCATCTGAATTTCTGGAGGAAACACTTGAGTTTTTCAGGGTGGGGAGGGTGGAGTAGAAAAGTGACAAATCGATAAAAAATGAAAGAAAAAAGGGCTCACCACCTCTGGGAGAACGAGGATTATCTCACTTTTCCTCTTTCAAGTAGTGAACACAATTGGAATTTTACAGCACTTTGAAACAGCTTGTATGCTGAGAAGTGGTATATATGGTAAATAACAAAGCTAGCTTCCATCTGCTCTCCTGACTTGCCCCCCTCTCTTTTATTTTACTTTTTTAAAAAAACCAAAATTCACAGACAATCAAAGTGCTGGTAAGCTGTCACTCTAAGCCAATCTGTTCTTTTCTTTGTCTCCTTCACACTCTCCCACCATTCTTCTAACGCTTGTGGTCCCAAGAGGTGTCCCCTGCTAGTCCCATGACCATTTCAATTCTCTCAGCAAAGAAAGCTTTTGACAGCCACTTAGGAATGCTCCTGAAATTGTGTGTCATATGCGAGGGAAGAGCTAAGAGGTCATTCCTGGTGCAGGTTTAGTATTTTTTCTCTCTGGCATTTTGTCTGACTAGCTAAGACATTCATTTATGTATGGCCCCTCACATTTTCTTTCAAGATTTTGTTTGGAGGTACAGTAGGATCCCTGTATCTGCTGGGGATTGGTCCTGGAAGGCCCCATGGATGCTGAAAACCTTGGATAATCGTGAACACCATTGAAAATAATGGGACTTACTATTTAAAATACCATAGAGTTGCCTTGGAGGACCTAGAAAATGGCTAGAGAGGACATATTTTCTAGGAAGACTCTATGGTAGCTGTGCTGTTTTGTGTCCCGTGCATAATGAATCAGTGGATAAGGGGGTCCTAGTGTATCATCTTTTGTTGTTATCAAGTGCCTTCAAGTCAATTCTAACTCATGTCTACCCTATCATAGGGTTATCTTGGCAAGATTTATTCTGAAGGGACTTGTATTTGACCCCCTCTAAGGCTGAGAGAGTGTGACTTGCCCAAGACTACTCAGTGGGTTTCTGTGGCTGAGCCCTGGTCTGCAGAAGTCCTAGCCAATATTCAAACCACTACACCAGCATTGGTACCAAGTATCATCAGAATCATGTGGAAAAGAGAGACAAAGCTCCATGCTGTCAACACAGGTGAATTTGCAGGTAGTATGGCATTCTGGAGTGCTTGTGGAGGTGGGGGTATTTCCCCATGTTTTCACATGTTTGAGGGGTTTTCTAGATGCTTTGGGGACAAAACTTGCCTGAAAATTGTGCCTAGAAATTTTTAAGATTGGCAGGGTTTGGAGGAATGGTGGGAGCCACTAAAGTGGGGTCCAGGCACCGCATTCAGCCCAAAGGCTGTATTTGCCCACCCCTCCTTTAATTCATTAAGGTACCAAGGACTCTTGTTTCTATTGGAACAAACTAAGATGGGCACCCCCCCCAAAAAAAAAAATCCCTTTATTCTTTGTCATTTTGATAAACCAATGCCTTAAACATTTGACAGATTCTGATACCACTTGACCCGGCACTTTACTTCTGGTTGCTGTTCAGTTTTGACCCACCAAATTCCAGTCCTAAACCCAACCAGACCATGGGGAAAATTATGTTAACATTTCCATTCTTCTCCCCAGGCCAAAATCTTGGGTCTTTAATTGCTGGGTAACAGTCATACATTCAACAGATGATGTGGATGTACAGATACTAACAGATACCTTCAGTCCTTGAATTCCTGCCTGCATGTGTGTGCTATGAGAGGAGATGACTGGAAAGTGATGGTAATGATCAGATGAGCCTGTGGCATTTGGTCAGAATGTAACAGTTGGGAGCTCATACACACCTGAGTTGCCGATCTCAAGTGTGCTGTCTGAACACTTTGGTCAGCAAAACCATCAGGCTGTGGATAGATTTACCATTATACTTTTGAGATTTTCTGGGGCTAGCTGCCAGAACCACCTGATTGATCCTCTAAATCTTTGTCACCCTTACACTTCATGTAGACAAGCTCCCAAAACTACAGGCTCCCCTTGGAACTTAGAAGGAAAGGACTTGGGAATCAGTAGAACTGCTACAGAAAGTTTGTTTGTTTGCTTGCTTGCAAAGTCAGGCTTTGTGGCAAGACTCCTTCCTTGAAACTTTTAGTCCCAAGCTGGTAAAAAACAGCTCTATTACAAAAAGAGCTCTATTACAATGCATTTTCTTTCCAGATGTAACGTAGAAGCAATCCAGTGCCAAGGTCCAAACTGGGACTGTAAATGTTTTGGACAGACAAACTTTGTTTGCACATTGGAGTTTATCCACTTTTTAAATTGAATGCTAGGACATGAAATGGGTATTCTAATCTATACTAGTGATATGGTTCATCCCCCCCTGAGTTTCCAGTGGACACTGAAGACTCTGCCATTTCATTTAGACTTTGGATCTTAAAATAAGGGGTGTCTGCTGTGTTGGTTTTTAAACAGTGGCTGGATGGCCATCTGTTGGGAGTGCTTTGATTGTGTATTCCTGCAAGGCAGGGGGTTGGCCTGGATGGCCCTCGTGGGCTCTTCCAAATCTATGATTCTAAGTGTTCTAATTGGTTTTCAGTTTTTTACAAGTATTTTTATACATTGGATATCACCTTGGGGGCCTTTATTGTGGCTAAAGAAACAATAAATGAATGCCTTATATTACTAAATAACTGAAAATAATATTTAGTACATTAATCCATGTGAGGCACAGTAGTGTGACAGAAATTGCATGAAGGAATGGCAAACCATACTTTCCAAGACAGCCTCTGAGCATTACATGTGTCATTGCTTTGATTCTCAGTGGACAATCATAAAAAAAAGTGTGAGTGGGAAGTGGGGCAGGACACAGTAGCAAAATGTTAATTCGGTCAGGGCCACAAAACTCCAGACCAACCTTAATTGGTTTCTAGCCTCAGACTACCGTAATTACAGAATTACAGTCTGACTTGGAACCTGATTGAGCATGTCAAGAAGCCATATGCAGTCCCTATCACAAAACATCACATTTTGGTTTCTGATGTCCTACACATTTAGATGAGTGAGGAAACGGCACTGTTTTAGATCAAGGGTGCACTATCATTTCATCCCCAAGGGTCACATCTGGAGTTGGCTGGGTTGGGGTCAAGAGCTACTCACATATGAATGTATTCTCAGGGTGAGATCTGAAATTCAATTGTTTCCTGCAGTAATTCCAGGAAAAACTAGAAGGCTATAATGGTGAATCAAGAATCCAATTTATTGAAACAGATAAATTTCTGTCCCACACTCCAAAAGACCAGAATCTGTACATAATAGGTCCAGCATTTGTATGCGCTACAAATTGTATGCCTGAGTCCAGCATTTGTATGCGCTAATATAGTCCTCTAAAAGTTGCCCAGTCACTCGTCCATTGTGCATGTGCCTAGGTAACTGTCCATCCAGCTAATATTCCTAGCAGATATTTTGATTATCTTTCCAGGCCAGGAGTCAAAATTGGCCTTCTACAGATTCCTTCTGCATAAACAACCCAGTCTTTGTTCCTTGGTGTCAGAAAAAGGTAAAGAGATCCCACCTAAACATTAGGAAGAACTTCCTGAGGGTAAGAGCTATTCCACAGTGGAATGGACTTGCTTGGAGTGTGGTGGAGTCTCCTTCTTTGAAGGTTTTTAAACAGAGGCTGGATGGCTATCTGTTGGGAGGGCTTTGATTGTTTATTTCTGCATGGCAGGGGCTTGGACTGGATGGCCCTTATGGTCTCTTCCAACTCTATGATTTTCTCTCTGGCTTTTCTTCACAAACGAAGATTCAGGAAGGACTCATCCCGGGCTTTCTGGAAGCACACTGATGACTAAAACGGCCAATCTGAGATAAACAAGTCCGGTTGCAGAAAGCACAGCAGAAGGTCTCCTTGGGTGATGTTTCCGGGTTGTGTTTCTTTCTGCGTTGTCATTTCTCTTCAAGACTTGTTCGGCGTGAGTTCTCAAATAAGGCTGCAGCATTGTGAATAGTGCATCTCCATGACTCCCGATGTGAGGCCAGGGCTGACCATTGTTGGTGATCAACTTGGCCAAGCCTGAACTGTTGTTTCAGGGAGTCCTTGTATAGCTTTTTTTGGAGCATACCTCTTATGCTGACCCGTGGCGAGTTCACCGTAGAATACTATTTTGGGGAGGCGATGGTCCTCCATCCTAGAAATGTGCCCTGCCCAGGGCAGCTGTGTTCTCAATATCATGGTCTCAATGCTGGTGATCCCTGCTTGCTCAAGGACAGCAACATTCGTCACATAGTCAGTCCAGTGTATATTTAGGATTGTGCATATATAGCGCTGATGAAAGCATTTGAGGAGTTGTAAGTGGTGGCGATAGGAGACCCATGTTTCAGACCCGTAATTAACGACTTATATATCAGAGAGGAACTAACTATACTGGGTGTAATCTTCACTGCATCAGCTTGTTTTTTCTGGGGGAAAGTCTCTGAAACTAAAGCACACAATTCTAAACAGACGTAAGCATTTTTTGTAAGCTAGACCAAGTGAAGCCATATCAGTGTCTAGACCAAGCAAAGTTATATCAGTCAGTTAGACCAAGTGAAACCATATTACTGTCTAGCTCAAGCAAAGCTATATCAGTCACCCTGCCTCTACAGATCCTACATTGGTTACTATAAATCTCCACACATGGAGTTGCACATGACTTCTTGCATGATGAGTAATCATTGTGCTGAATGGCAATGCTGCACAAATGAGCCAAGACACCATATATACAACTGAATGCACATCCAAATGTGTACAGCATACATGTGTAATGTGCAGGAGGAAAATGGATGTTTTCTCCCATATACAATCTACAGGGAAAACAAAACCAAACTTAATTAAATTTTGCAACCAAGATTGTACCTTCCCTCAAAATTACCTTAACTCTCCAGGAAGTTTCCTGGCTTGTGTTTAGCTTATCATTTTATGAAAGATGATTAGCAAATTGAAGGTGGTCTCCCGTAGAAGTAAAACCCTTGGGGAACAAAAGATAATACTAGGATGTTTTGTCTTGAGAGGAAAAAAATGTAGCCCAAATGTACAAATGGAAGATGAACAGACCTGGATAGGTGATGTATTGGACCTTCTAGCAAAAGAATTCTCTGCAAAATTATGTGGCTGAGGGGAATGGGTGCACAATATGACTTCTCTGTCCTCCTTGCCAGAAGCAGAGTGTAACAGTGGTTAAATTGGGGGGGAAATTATTTTTTGGGGCTTAGAGATACAGTACAATGTCTTGTACAAATCCCTTTCTCATTAATTTTCTACATAGACTGTAGAGCTGTGTATATATAAAACTTCAAGTAAGTAATTATTATTTATTGAAAGTCATCAATATATATGTGCTTTGTTGAGTTACCTAAGCAAGTACAAGATTGGACTGTTAACCACAGGAGAGTAGGGACCTCTTCAACCATCTAATCTTGTACTTGTCTACTGAACAATAAGCCCACTGAGCATAATCGTACTCACTTCTAGCTATAGTTGTCCCTTCATATTCGCTGGGGTTTGGTTCCAGGACCCCCCATGGATACCAAAATCCGTGAATACTCAAACCCCATTATATGCAATGTCATAGCAAAATGGGCCCCTTGTATAAGATGGCAAAAGGTTTGCTTTTTGGATTAATATTTTTTAAAGAATATTTTCAAGACGTGAATACTTAAATCCATGGATACGGAGGGACAGCTGTATATGCGTGTAGGATTGCAGCCTAAACAAAAGACTTCAAAGGGCGTTGTAAAGGAATGTTATGAAAGAAGACATGGGAATGGTTCTACTTAGGTGCTTTGGAGTGGAGTGCTCTATATAATGGGCTGGAGGATCTGAAGGAACTCAGTGAGTAGCTTTGGATGTGAGTAGCTTTGGATGTGATCCCATTTTGAAAACAAGAGCAGAGCTTTCCCTTCCCCACCATCTTCCGCCTTAGAATTGCCACACAGCAAATTTGCAGATAGCTGGGGGCCTAAATACCCTAAAGGCACTAGATCCTATCTGATCTTGGACACTAAGCAGGATCAGCCCTGGTTAGTACTTGGATGGGAGACTGCCAATGACTATCAGTTACTGCAGGCTCTATTTCAGAGGAAGGAACTGGCAAAATCACCTCCGAGTATCCCTTGCGTAAGAAAAGCCTGTGAAATTCATGGGGTCACCATGAGTTGACAGGCAACTTGAAAGCACCTACACACACATATACGAGGTGTTCAACAGATTAACAGATTTTATATACAGAGAAAGAGAGAGGGAAGTCAGGACTTGTGCTGAGTATAATAGCAGTTGATACCTAGTTGCATTTTTATTCAGATATTAAACACAGAATGAGAAATAGCTTGCTGCTAATCATTCATGATATCCTCATTTTATCTATCCAACATGGTAATTCCAGTATTAAGAGAAAATGTGACAAACAAAATAAGAGCTATGAGCAACAGCACTATAACAAACTATGATGATTAAAATAACAGATCTATGTAATACATTCTAATGTATACATTTTAAGACCCACTGATTTCAGTAGGAATATGAATTGCTGTGGGTTTTACTGGAGGCTACTACCCATCCTTTTTCCATACCCTCCAGATGTTCCAGGTTGGGGGAGACAGTTCAAATTAATCCTCAGCCATCATACTTTTTCAACTAATTTTTTAAATGCCTTGGTTTCTCTTTCCTTTCCCCACTTTTCCCCTTTGTCCTCAGGTTATTTTGATTGCTGCAAACTGAGCCCAAAGTGCAAAGGTAGTTTTCACTCAATTAACTCAGCAGGGGAATAAGAGAGGAGAGGAAGGGTGGAGTCTTGCCTTTCCCAATAGAATCAAGCAAAAAACAAACATCTACATCCTTTCCTATCTTGCCTGTGTTTCTTTAATAACTTTTGCCATCTTGACCCTACTCTGATGTTACAGTTTTCACTTGTGTCCTGGTTTTCATCTGTGAAATGTCGGAAGGTATGCTCTTCGGTTTATTCTGTCTGTCCCTGTAGAGGAGTAATGGATCTCTTCTAGTATGTTGGGCAAGGCTGAATGCAATATTCCTTTTCTTATCAGCACAAGAAACTATGGTAAAACAGCCGATTGATCCATTTAGCCCTGTATAGTCTACACTGGGGTGGACAGCTAAGGACATCATCAGACATGGCAAAAATCCCCGGATTACGATATCAGAGTAGTGCAAATGGGCCTGCTATCATGCAACGTCATTGTCTTTGCATTCTTACCCTGTTCTACAGCCATGAAAAAGACATTATTTATAATTCATGGGACAAGCTGTCAATAGATCATCAATAGCGCTTTTTTCGCACTGCTGATGACATGTGAAACCATGTCCCATTGTAATCATGAGATTACATTTTGAATTGGGAGTCCTCTTTCCCCTCTCCCCATTCCTAAGAAGAAAACGTCCGGGTGAGAACATGAAACTGAAGCATGGGACATTCTTTTTATGAACTGTCCCATTTAGTTTACATGTTTTTAGGTTTGTTTCAGTAATTGTGTGTTCATTTACTTTGTTAATTAAGGTGTTTTGGCGGTTTTAAGCAGACTCACATCTTCTCACGAGAACTGCCAAAATCTTGCTCATGGCAAATTGCAAAAGTAAAAAAGGGAGCCCTGGTGGCGCAGTGGTTAAATGCCAGTACTGCAAGTCATCACATTGCAAGTTCGATTCCAGAGGGCTCCAAGGTTCACTCAGCCTTCCATCCTTTCGTAGGTCAGTAAAATGAGTACCCGGCCTGTGGGGGCAATTAGCTAACACACATTGGAAACTGCTTATGCAGTGTAGATGTGTAAATTGCTATTGCTTAAAACAAGTTGTAAGCCACTCTGATAGCCTTTGTGGCTGAAGAGCGGGGTATAAGTACCTAATTTTTTAAAAAATAAAAAAGTAAAATCCCATTTTTAACGCACTAGTGGTCGTCATGCAATAATTCTGTGGCATTTCTTTCTAGTGATTATAGCTATGTGTGATAGTAAGTGTTATGATGCCGCAGTGTTCCCACTATCTTCATTTTTGGAATTACAGCATTTTTAGACGCTAGTCTGATAATGTCCTAAGACATTTCAGATGATTTTTTTGGACTGCAGCTCCCATGATTCCTCAGTATTGGCTCTATTGTCCAGGATTGATGGGAGCTATAGGCCGCAAGCTTCTAGAAGGCCGCAGTTGCTCCCTTCTGGTCTACATTGACTGACAATAGCTCTTAGATTATATGATTTCAGTCTGTGGACTTTTTCAAATGGGGGGGGGGAACCCAAGGAGGTCAGGTGAAGAACGGGGCTGTCGTGCTTACATAGCCCTGTTTCAGATGATGCAGTCCTCCTCCGTCCTCCTCCTGAATTCCTCCCAACTTTCCATCACTTTTTATTGATGGAAAACCTCCGTCAATAAAAAGTGGCACCCTAGGCAAGGGGGAAGGTCGGGAGGAGGTCAGGAGGAGGACAGAGGAGAACGGGGCTGTCTGAAACAGGGCTCTGTAAGCACGACAGCCCCGTTCTTCTCCCAACCTCCTCAGGGGTTTTTCACCCCATTTGAAAAAGTCCTGAGGCTTACTAGGCTTTCTGTGGAGGAGTATTTTAATAGGAGGTGCTGCTCCTTTACCTCATTCGTTATGTTTTGAATTGTTTTTAATTTAATGCTGCTTTTGTATGATCGTTTTTTTAAAAAAGTGTATATATTTGGTTTTAGCTATAGTCTGTTTTGATCTACATTGTAAACTGCTTTGGGTCCTACCCTGGAGAAAGTGGGATGTACATAAGATAAATTTATTAACATTAATAAAATGGTCTCAGTCCCCATTTCTCAAACTGTAGAGAATCCAGTGGGTTGGAGGCAAGTGATTATCCCAAATCCTCACACCAATGGATGGCTGTGGAAATCCAAGAGGGAAAAAAAATGCACCCTTGTTAAGAAAAAAACAAATCGCATTTCAAATCTGTGCAAAAGACTGCTAAAACACATTTGGGTGGAGGGATGTGTTGATATTCAGAATTGTGCATAAAGTGTGCCCATGGGGGGGATATGTACATGCAAAGGGACAAATGGTATTTAAAAAAGGAGAGCATACATTTTATTTATTTATTTATTCAATTTCTATGCTGCCTTTCTCCTGAAGTGGGACCCAAGGCGGCTCATAGAACAATTAAAATCAATTAAAACCAATTAAAAACATACAATGTAAAAGAAACAGATAAAAACAACATAAAAACACACACTGATAAAAGCTGCAAATATACATCAAAGTCCTGCTTAAACAAGAATGTTTTTGCCCGATGGCAAAACAAAAACAGGGAGGGGGCCAGCCTAGCCTCCCATGGGAGGGTGTTCCAAAGAGTGGGAGCAGCCACAGAGAAAGCTCTCTCTCATGTTCTCACCAAGCAAGCATGTGATGGTGGTGGGACTGACAGAAAACTTCCCCCTGAAGATCTTTAAACCCTTGCAGGTTCATAGAGGCAGATACGATCTTTCAGATATTCTGGACCTAAGCCATGTAGAGCTTTATAGGTCAAGACCAGCACTCTGAATTGTGCCCAGAAATGACCCGGTAGCCAGTGGAGCTGTTTTAACATGGGGGTTATATGCTCCCTATAACTGGCCTTAGTCATCAATCTGGCTGCAGCATACTGGACCCACTGAATTTTCCGAACAGTTACCAAAGGCAGTCCCGTGTAGAGTGTGGCCCTGTCTATACGAGGGGGGGGGAATATGATCTCCTTCAAAGCCATTTGCAGTGCTGCAATCTGTCTTATTGACCTGTCTTAAGAGCCCCCTTAAACTTCCCTCCTAAGCAAGATGGCAGCCATAAGTGATTTACCCACGCTTTTAAATCTGCCATTGCCATTTAAAAAAAAAAATTACCATGGTGCAGACTGCGATACTTTGTATTTACAAAAAGGAAGGGAAAAAAACAGTAAAAGAGTGCTGTTTTATTGGCTTACTTGCTTAACTGAAAATCCAACATGGTGGCAGCAGGCACTTTCCCTGTTTGTTAGCCCCTCCCATCATGCTCATCCAGCCAATCAGATTACGCTGCCTGGTTACATCAATGTGAATGCAACTGTCTTTAAACTGTCTTTAATTGCTGCACATTCACATGCCCTACAAAGTTTTTTAAAAACTCCAGGAGAAGTCCCAAATGCCCCCCTTCTGAATGAAACGCATTGATGCAAATGTCTGTTTGTACAGATCACCTTCCATGCAATTGCCATTTGGATTATTTTCACCATTTGGACAGGCCCACGCAGTGTAAACAATACATGGACTGGACATGGAAGTGGGAAAAGGCAGGTATTGCTGTGTATGGACTTTATCAATGTGCATACAGTGATGTTTTCAGGCAGGGACATTTCCCATATATAAATCTTTGGGGTGGACAACTTCATGGGGCTGAGAGCCCATTCTTGCCTCTCCATAACCCACTTGGGCTACACCACCATGTTGATGTGGCACCGCAAATGATGCTGTGTCACTTTGGGTTCCTATTTTTGCCAAAGTTTGGGAGGAATATGAGGTTGTGGCAGGGGAAAGGAAGGAAACCCTCCATGTTTGTAGGTGCTTTAGAGGCATTTGGGATAATTTTCAGGCCTCAAATTGCCCCATAGTCACAGGTGTAATGTTGGAAGCTCCAAGGACACAGAGTGAAGCTCACCCCTGCTTTAACTGAACATACTAGAAATTGAAATTGAGCTCTTTTTCTGTCACTGAGCCATAATTCCTCAGCAGGTTGGCTTCAGATGTCATCAGCACAGGAATGTCATCCATATTGAAATCCCCTGTAAAAATAGTTCAGTTGTGGTACAACCATGAAAACAGCTCTGTTAACTTGACAGTTTCAATCTGGTTTAAGTTTGTCACACAGACATATCCCAAGGAACACAACTGAGGGACATTTAGAATTTGAGAGAATTCTGACTGCCTGTCACTGAAAGCTATTTTCCCAGTGTCAGTACAAGAAATTAAAATTCAAGCCCACCTTGAGGATTGAAGGCATAACCCTGCTGCTTGCTTTTTGCCTGCACTTCATTTGTTTGCTTTTCTTTCTGACACTTTTGTAATCCATAGTGCCACTTATTACTGGAAGCTTTGCCCCTGAGAACAAATAGGCATAGACTTTTGTCTAAAGCCTGACCTTGATAGGGCTCTTGTGTATTTTCTGTCAAGTCTTTTGTTCTAAATCTGTCAAGCTCACCCCTTCTTTTTGGTGAGTCAGGCTTCTGCAGAATGACTGCTCAGATCTCCATTGGCCTGTGGGGGAGAAGATCAGGTGGTACATTCTAGCTTGTCTGCAGAGAAATAAAAGATGTTTGTGTTAGCTCACACCACCTTCTGTTGCACAGTTGCCAGGCTACCAAACAGTGGCTCCCAAGGATGGAGGTGATGTCTGAGGAACCTCTACTGAGCCAAACCATTGGTCCATTTAATTCAGTATTGCCTGTATTGATTGGCAATGCCACGGGCTGGCCCAAGGTTTTTGTTGGCTAAAGCAAAGCAAATGGTGCTTTCTATTCCATGGACAGAAGCTAACAAGTGGCTGCAAAATCTTACTGAAACCTGTAATGAGAGAAATCACTCCATCCATTTTTGATACATGTTTAATTGAAATATATTAATACAAGGCCCTCTGCAAGGCTGACAAGAAAGTACAGGTCAGGGCTCAAGCACCCTCACCCTGCACGTACACACAAAAGGAAAGGCCATTTCAGGTTCCTCAATGTGTTTCACACCTCAAGTAAGGGTGAAGTGGAATTTCTTTGAAGTTTGCCATAATAATGCCATGTTTTTCTAAGAAGGCAGCAGGAGGAAGCATACTTCTGACCATTTCAAAATTTAACTGGAAATCTCATTGTTGTGTAAGGACTGGTTTCCTTATCGTTCTGTCTGCATCCAAAAGAGAGAGCTATCTGTCATCCATCAGTTTGAAAACTGCTCTTTTCCTATAGTGCTATTTCATCTGGAGCTTCCTTTGCTGTAATGTTGGGAATCTTCCAAAAAATAATCTCTAAACTGCACCTTCAAAGGAGATTTTGCATATAAATATACCCCAAAATGTCCCCTCAGTGCACTCGGGCCTCAATTCTTTCTGTCTCCACACCAGTCTATTTCCCTCCCCACCTCCTTTCTCTCCTTAATCGCTCCCTGCCAGACAAGGTGTATTTTTTTCCTGCTTCTAACTTCCCCCTTCCCAGCTCTTTAACTGTCTTTGCAAGCTACTCGAGAGTAATTCCTTTTGGAGTGGTACAGTATTTCCTCGATATACCTTAAACCAACCCACACTTCAGATTCTTCCTGCTTTTCCTTGATAGTTCTTGTGAGTGTGCTGGATGGCTGGCTGTGGTGTGAATGCAGTTTTAAGTCATTTCCAATGAAGATTTCAGGGTTATTTGGTTTCTCTGGCATGTTCTCTCCCAGTGAGTACTGGTATACACAGGATAAAAGATACTGCAAGTTATATGATCTCTCATTTGCCAACTGAGCTAAATTAAATTCCCCAAAGCAACGCATGTGGATTTCCATGGACACTAGCAATTTGTGTAACAAATTGCAGAGGAAGAACATCATCCTTTACCACATGTAAGGGCAACAAACAAGCTTAGTGGGCATAGGTCAGGCTGTGTGGTATTTACAGACAGGACTTGGCAAAGCTTGCCTTTTTAATAGATGGTGACTTCAAGAATCCCCCAGCCAGTATCCATACTGGCTGAATGATTTTGGGAGTTGTAGTCCAAGGAAATTACTTTGCTAAACTCTGTACACCACTCTGTTCTCCAACAGAGAAAACAGCTGGGGGTCTCCCCCACCCACAACACCATCCATTGCCTGAGACAACCAGAACACTCTACCTAATGGTAAAGTAAATCCAACCCTGGTAGCAGCTCTCCAGGATTTTAGAAAGGAAAGTTTCCTATACCTAAAATTAGGGATGGAATATAAGACTGTTTGGCACATAAGATTTGCTGCTTCTGTTGGCTGATGTGTTGAGCCACCTCTGATGCCTTTGCTGAGCTGTTGTTCAGTTGCAGGTAGTTTTGATATAACAGAGTTCCTCACTCATTCCTGCTCTTTTCTTGGGGAGCAGTGGTGCTTGCGGCTCCCATGTCAGGGAGATGGTACATCTTCTCTGGGTTTTAGTCTAAACTGCAAAGGAACTATCCGAGGTGTTGAACTAAAGTTTGAGGGAACTCTGGTGGTGCAGTGTTAAATGCCGGTACTGCAGCCACAACATTGCAAGTTTGATCCCCAAGGGCTCCAAGGTTCACTCAATCTTCCATCCCTTCATAGGTTGGTAAAATGAGTTGGCTTGTGTAACACCTGGCTTGTGTGGGCAATTAGCTAACACACATTGGACACTGCTTGGAGAGTACCTAGCACACTATATATATAAAAAAAGTGGTGTAGATCTGTAGGTGCTATTGCTTAACAATTTGTAAGCCACTCTAAGAGCCTTTGTGGCTGAAGAGCAGGGTATAAATACCTAAATAAAATAAATGAATATAAGTTCATATTAAAATCCAGAGAAATGTAGGGTACTGCACTTAGGGCGGAAAAATGAAATGCATAGATACAGGATGGGGGAGACCTGGCTGAATGAGACTATGTGCGAAAGGTATCTAGGAGTCGTAGTAGACCACAAGTTGAACATGAGTAAACAGTGTGATGCGGCAGCTAAAAAGGCCAATGCGATTTTGGGCTGCATCAATAGAAGTATAGTGTCTAGATCAAGGGAAGTAATAGTGCCACTCTATTCTGCCTTGGTCAGACCTCACCTAGAATAAGGTGTCCAGGTCTGGGCACCACAATTCAAAAAGGATATTGACAAATTGGAGCATGTCCAGAGAAGGGCGACTAAAATGGTGAAAGGTCTGGAAACCATGCCTTATGAGGTAAGACTTAGGGAGCTGGGTAAAGACAGTTAAGGGGCAATATGATAGCCCTTTTTAAGTATTTGAAGGGGTGTCACATTGAGGATGGAGCAAGCTTGTTTTCTGCTGCTCCAGAGACTAGAACACGGAAGAATGGATGCAAACTCCAGGAACGGAGATTCCACTTCAACATTAGGAGGAACTTTTTGACAGTAAGAGCTGTTCGGCAGTGGAACACACTCCCTCGGAGCGTGGTGGGGTCTCCTTCCTTGGAGGTCTTTAAACAGGCTGGATGGCCATCTGTCAGGGATGCTTTGATTGTGTATTCCTGCATGGCAGGGGGTTGGACTGGATGGCCCTCGTGGTCTCTTCCAACTCTACAATTCTGTGATTCTATGAGGCCACCAGCCATTAATGTCTCTGTGTGTGTTATTCTCTGTATGAGTTGTGTTGGTTATGGGACAGATGTGAGAAGCATCTTCCGAGAGGGCCCTAATTAGATTGGAATTCTATTCTGTCCAAGTCCTGTGCTCCTAGGAAGCACCAAAACCCTTTAACCATAAAAGGACACAGCAACGTACTCATTAAATACATTTTATTTCTTTCCTCATTCCTAGTTTCAGTTCTTCAGTTAACACTAATTGAAGTTAAAAATGTTGGCAGTCACTGGAGTCACATCAGTCAAACTTCCCCCCTCTCTACTGGTGCGGAAATCAGGCATCAGGCAAGTCTTCCTCATGTCTTCAAGTTGTCAGAATCTGTAAATGAGGAACCTTGTTCTCTGTCTGTAAAAATTAGCTGACAATGAAGATGAAGGTGCAGTGGCCCTGCTGTTGGCATTTCATTCAAATTTCAAGACAGATTGGTCTGGAATATCACTAGCATGTATCTGTACTAGGCTTTAAAAAAAGCATTCTTTTTTTTTTTTTTAAGCTGGAAGACTGATAGAGGAATTATAGAGAGCAGTATATCTGTAAAGGAAAGAGAAACATTAGCTACAGCGAAATGGGTTATGGGAGCACATGAGTGAACCAAACCAGTTGAAGACTGAAGGATTGTAAAACACACAGGAGTAACTGCATTTTCTGAAACTAAAGTGAAAAGTTTGTCTGGAAAACATTTTCCAGTCCTATTTGGAGTGAGGGGACTTTCTTGGCTGTATCCCCTCAGGAGTGGAACACCTTTCTTTTGAAGGCCTAGTAGGTACCAACATTGCTCTTATTTTGACTAGAATCCTCTTGGTGACTTAAACTTGCATGGTGGGGGTAATACCAGTCTAAATTGTTTTCCAAACACTGCCCAAAGAGGTATCCAGCACAGGTTGATCCCTGTATCCATTGGATACCTGATCCCTGTGGATACCTGAACCCGTGGATAATCGGGAACCCTATTCTTTTCAGTGAGATGAACTCCAGAAATTGACTGTAGAATCACATTGGAGGACTTAGAAATGCCTAGAGAGAACATTTTTTAGATATGGATAAGTCAAGATTGATACCTAATCCATGGATACGGGGGTTCACCTGTACCTCCTTTTAAGATTTTTTTAACCCATGCAGTCACTGGATGAGTGCAGTGGTATACAGAGGTATGCTAGGAAAACTGTCTCATGCCTCCCCTAGCTAGCTACCTTCTCTTTTCCGCACCTCTTACACAGGATATAGACGTGATCTACTAGCTCCAAATACATACTCTCTGACTGTCCTGATTTGGCAGGGACAGTCCCAATTCATCCTCTGCCACCCCACTTTTTCAACTGCTTTTAAAATGTCTCAGTTTCTCTCTCCTCCACCCATTTTTCCTCTTTAGCCTCGGTTTCCTTCAATTACTAGAAACTGAGTTCAAAGGGGGAAAGGAGTTTGCATGCTATTAACTCAGCAGAGGGGAGAGGTGGGAGCTTGTCCTTCTCAGTAGGCTCAGGTGAAAGCAAACTGCTGCAGCCTCCCCTCCCTTGGGGGTTCTTCCTCAATTACAACTTTTGCCATTTTGACCACACTCCAAAGTCATTCAGCCACACATGCCCCACTTTTCCTTTATGAAATGTTGGAGGGCATTCAAATAGGACCCTGGCCTTTGATGCCCACGCACTGGATCCTAGCAAGAAGAGGGCTTGGCTTTTGATCTGTTGGATTGCAGGTTTTGTTTTGTGTAGGTGTAATTTTTTTCTTGTTTTTTAAGTTACATATCTCCATACATGTTTATATATATTACAGAACTATATTTACATAAAGGAAAAAAAATTCCATAACGTAATATCGTTAAGTGTAGCTTTAAATTCATCAAGCTGTTTCAACGGGTCTTCCAATTCCACCATCATGTAGTCCGCAAATGCCTTGATCTTAAATTCATTACCTTTTATCCTAGTGCCTTCTAGCTTCCTATTTCTTCTAATATTATTAAGTAAGGTTTCAATTACTATAATAAACAGTAAAGGTGACAACAGAGAACCTTGTCTAGTTCCTTTGGTGATCTTGATTTTCTCTGTTTTTCTCTCCATTCACCATCACATGAGCTATCTGTTCTTCATAAATTGCATCAATCCATAATCTAAATTTATGTCCTACATTCATTCTTTCTATCACCTTTTTCAAAAACATCCATCTCACATTGTCAAATGCCTTTTTGGCATCTAAAAAAAATAATGCCCCTTTCTTTTCATTGTGTTTATCATAATACTCTATTAAATCTATCACTGTTCTTATATTAGTTCTCATATATCATCTTGGAAGGAAACCATTTTGATCCATATGAATTATTTGACTCAAAATATTTTTGAAACTGTCAGCAAGAATAGACACGAAAATCTTATAATCCGTATTTAACAATGAAATAGGTCTATAATTTGCTGGATCTTTTCTATCTTTCCCTTCTTTGGGTATAATCATGATATTACTTTCCTTCCAGGAGTTAAGTATATCCTCTTCTTTAATGGCATTAAATGTTTTTTGAAGAGGAACTAATAACTCATCCTTTAACTCTTTATAATACCTTGATGTAAAGCTGTCTGTTCCAGGAGCTTTGTCTAATTTCAATTTCATAATCGCCTCACTTACTTCCATTATTGTAATATCTTTATCTAATATTTCTTTCTGAATTTCTGTCAATTTTGTTACTTCTTGTTTGTCAAGATAACTTTTAATCAGATCTTCCATGTCCTTATGTGATTGGTCCTTATACAATTCTTTATAGAATTCTTGAAAACTTTCTTTTATTTGACCTTGTTCCATAGTGGTTTCCCCTTTATAATTAATTTCTGTAATAATTTTATTTTCCCTGTGTTTTTTCAGCTTATAGGCCAACCATTTCCCAGATTTATTAGCCTGTTCAAAATATTTTTGTTTGGTCATTTTCATAGATTGTTCTACCTCTGATATATTTAATGATTGCATTTCCTTTTTCAACAGTTCCAATTTCATCTTAACTTTTTTATTATTTGGATTTTGGTCAAGTTGGCTTTCCACAATTAGTATTTCCTGTAGAAGTTGTTGGATTTTCACTCTCTGTTGTCTCTTTTTCTCGCATGCCTTTTTAAATAAAATACACCCTCATTACTGCCTTACTGGCTTCCGAGACTGCGATTTTCTTGACTTCATCTGATGCGTTTTCCTCAAAATACCGTTTCAAAGTTTCTCTTGCTTCCTTAATGCTTTCTTCCTCTTTCAACAAGTTGTCATCCAGTCTCCATTGAGTCTCTTTTTCCCCCTCAGTTAGAGGTGTAATTGTTTTACATGTTTTAAATCATTTTTAAAGTGATTTTGTGGACTGTACTCAACCATGAGATCAACAGATGCAGGGTGCATTAGATGTACAGTTGTCCTTTCACATTCGCTGGGGTTTGGTTCCAGGACCCCCATGAATACCCAACTCCGTGAATACTCAAGTCCCATTATATGCAATGGCATAGCAAAACAGTGTCCCTTATATAAGATGGCAAAAATCAAGGTTTGCTATTAGGATTATTATTTTTTAAAGAATATTTTCAAGCCGTGAATACTCAAATTTGTGAATGTCAAATCCGTGAATGTGGAGGGACAACTGTATTTTAATAAATAAATAAATGCATAAATATTTCCCCCTGAATATTATCAATTGCTCGTTTCGGTTAAAACCTTTATTGCAAACATGTGTCCTGCTTGTGATTAGGGGCTAGCAAAGCAGTCTGTTTCTGAACTAGAAGAGTTTTGCATGTCTGTTTGCCCATCTATCCATCCTGATCCTGAATTCACCTCTCTTTTTTAAAAAATATCCCCAAAATGCATTTGAATGTGTATTCTTAAGAGAGCAATTTTAAGCCCTCCTTAAAAGTGGAGGGGTGAGGGGTGGTAGCCTGTATTTGGGGACAAGTTTGCTTAGGTTTAGGATAAGGACTCAGTGTACTCTTCATGTACTTACTGACTCCAGTGAGAATTCTACTTCTTCTCCTTTCTAGAAAGGGACCACCCTATAGGTACAAAGAGTATATTACATCAGCATCTCTGCATTATGGTTCATTGGAAAATGCCAGGAGATTTTTTAAAAAATCCTAATATGTTACATTAGGACAAAAATGATGCTACATTAGAACAAATGATTGATTCCAATGGCACAAATTATTTTTTAAATCCTAGCTGGTTTTTCTTTGTTAAAGAAAAGTTCCTGCACAAAGCTTTTCACATGACAATTCCACAATGGCATTCCAAGGGGACTGAAATGTCCTATCATGATGCATGTGGACTAAACAGATGTTCAAATGTACATGTTTTGCTTGTTATCATGCCTGTGGTTTTGGTCCTGAAATGTTGAATGTTTATGCAAGAATGTATAATGTGCATTTGTGTCAATGCAGCTTGCAAGTCGCTGTGTTTAACTTGTAAACATGGCTTATCTTGACCACTAGAATTTTCAGGTTATGATTTGAGCATGAGGGAACTACAATGGTGAACTTTAATTCCAGTTTTTTAAAAATATGGGCAACAACTATGTTGCTGTTTATCTTTCCATCTTTCCAAATCTATGTACAGAATTGCTAACACTCTGATTTTGAACAGGAGGCAGCTGCTTTTTATTTCTGACCTCCTAAATTTGCTTCAAAAATTGTAACTAGACAGCTTGAGCTTTGCTTATCTTTACAAAACAGCCTTCACTGAGTAACAGGGAGAAGATAGGTGTCTGCCCAGGGAGCTTGCAGTCTAAACATTAACATGGGGAGGCATCAGAGGAATGGGAGAAAAGTGGGGTGTCTGTAAGCAGAGAAAAACATGAATTATGTTGGAAAAAGTCTAGGTCTGGGTAGGGTGGCTATGAAAGAACTACGGTAGACACAATCATAAAATGCAAACATATAACACTGAGCACTAAAGTCAGGATTGTTCAAGCCATCATCTTTCCCATCACCATGTATGGGTGTGATAACTGGACAGTGAAAGAGGGTGATAGAAAGAGAATCAACTCATTTGAAATGTGGTGCTGGAGAGGAGTGCTGAGGATACTGTGGGTGGCCAAAAAGACAAACAAATGTGTCTCAGAACAGATCAAGCCAGAGCTCTCACTAGAAGCCAGGATGACTAAATTGAGGCTGTCATACTTCAGGCACATCATGAGAAGACACAGCTCACTAGAAAAGTTAGTATTACTACAAAAGGTGGAGGGGAAAAGAAAGAAAGGAAGACTGCACACAAGATGGATCAACTCATTCAGAGGTCATGGGCCTGACCCTGCAAGACCTGAGCAGGGTGGTAGAAGACAGGGGCCTTGGAGATGTCTCATTCATGGGGTCTTCATGAGTCAAAGTAAACTCGAAGGCAGTTAACAACAGCAACACCAGGAATACATCTGAAATTCTCATCTTTTCCTGCAATGCCCAAGAATCTGGTTTTCTTTCCAAAGTGGAATTCATATGTTAAGAATCCTCTGCCATTTCATTTTTGCTTGTGCTTTCATAAAACTATGCATAAAAATGTTGTAGCCCATGCAGGGAGAATGTGTACAAAAATGTCTAAATGTGTCAAAAATTCTCTACTGACCAAACAATGGGCAACCCACCGACCCTCAAAACTGCTTTTTTAAGCTCCTGCAGCTCCTGCATCATGGCCATTTGCTGCCAGTGGAGAAGAGCAACTGAGAAGTGTCCAGCTATGTTCTTATAGTTGGAAGTACAGCGATGACATTATCTTGCGGGTCATCCAGAGGACCCCAGGAAGTCCTGGAAGGTGCCTGTTTCTGTGTGTCCAGGTACAGGAACATAGCCAGACACTTCTCTGCTGTTTCCCTAGCAATAGCAATAGCAATAGCAATAGCAATAGCAATAGCAGTAGCAATAGCAATAGCAATAGCAATAGCAATAGCATTTATATTTCTGTACTGCTCATTAGTGCAAAGCACTCCCTAAGCAGTTTACAATATGTTAGCTGAGTACTGATTTTACCATCCTCGGAAGGATGGGAGGCGGAGTCAACCTAGAGCCCTGTAGGATAGAACTCACAACGTTGTGGCTGCGGTACCAGAATTTAACCACTGAGCCACCAGGTCTCCCTACTCTCTACTGGCCAATAAATGACCATATTTATTTATATATGACCATATTTATTTATTTATTTATGGGGTGGGGGGCTGCAGCAACTTAAAATGTGAGTTGGTGGATGAGGGGGGTATGTGTGATAGTTATACCAGTGCATAATTTTATGATACGTCTGCTGATCTAGGAACTCTGCTGTAATGTTTCTGTGTTCTGAATAATGTACAGAGTACATACATTTAAGAAGAGATATTTGCAAAATGCACATGGATTTCCTTGTGGGAATTAAAGCAAAGTGTCACCAACTGATACACATAAAGTATGGGTTGAGGATCCAGGTGGGATTCCACGAGCTACGTACAGCAAATCTGAGACTAAGGACTTTTTCAAATGGGGGGGGGGAACGAGGTTGGGATCAGAACGGGGCTGTTGCGCTTACAGAGCCCCGTTTCAGATGACACTGTCCTCATCCATCCTCCTCCCGACCTTCCCCCATGCTGTGAGCACCGCTATTTATTGAGGGAGGTTTTCTGTTTTTTCCCTGTTTGAAAAAGTCCAGAGTGTTTTTCACATTCCAATTTGGGTAGCCAGGTCTTGTATCACCAGCTGAAATCTCATGGAATTGTTGTGCTTCCCTGACTCTCCAGATGGAAAGAAAAATTTCAAGCTGAGAGACACAGGAGGCAGAGAATGCTTAATTCTTCCATGTGAGGTGGTTTGAAAGCCTAGGAATCCATCTTCTCTCATTTCTAGCTGGCACCAAGGTTGTATGGCATTATGCAAAGGTGTTTGCTTGGGTCTTGCCATTGTGCAATGTTGATGCACAAAAAGCCAGAAGTGAGGGTTGAGAATTAGGAGAGAAACAGTAGGCACATTCTTCTGGGACCTTCATGCCACTTGGAGCAAAGGAGTCTTTTTCTAATTTAAGCCCTGGCAGCAGTGCACAGTGACTAGAAAAAAAAAGCTGCCTGAGGATTGGCAGATTGCTTTCCATAAAATCTGACAGAGCAAGAAAACTGGGAAAACTCCCTAAGTGCTGCAGATAAGGCCATGAAGGATGCAAGACCTAGCAGGATGGCAACAAGTTCTGCAGGTACATTTTGCTTGCCGGGCTACCAAAAATGTTTTATTTCTTTTCAGTGGCTCTGGATTACTACATTACCTGGCCATCTGGGTTTTACCCAAATTCTGAGCCTATTTACCCAGATTACCCTCATATCCATTTCAAGATTCAGCTAAGTCAGGTTTAGTTCTGGCTTGTCAACTTTTGTCAGCTTCATCTCTATGACACCACAAGTGCCCACAGTGAGTTATGACATCACAAAGGCCCACCTTTGTTACATCAAGGACCCACCCTATAGTCTCAGGTTTGGCCCTGAAATCTCAGGAAATGGAAACCCAAATCCCTGTCCTAAGCAAATTGTACTCTCATTTCTGGGTATTGTATCTGCTGACCAGCAGGATTTCTGTCTTAGAATTGCAGAATCATTAAAATATAGAATTTGAAGGGATCCCAAGGGCCATGTTATTGTTGTGGTGGTGGTGTGCCTCCAAGTAATTTCCGAATTATGGAAACCATAAGGTGAACCTATCACGGGGTTTTCTTGGAAAGATTTGTTCAGAGTGGGTTTACCTTTGCCTTCCTCCAAGGGTGAGAGAGTGTGACTTGCCCAAGGTCACCCTGTGGGTTTCCATTGTTGAGCGGGGATTTGAACCTTGGTCTCTGGAGTCATAGTCCAATGCTGAAAGCACTACACCACACTGGCTCTCAAGAGCCATGTAATCAAATCCATTGCCAGCACAAGAATTGTAGCTAACGCATTTCTGAGATCCTGGGATCTAATGTCGTTATAGGCCTTCAAGGGAGGTCTTGGCTGGGTTGAGCCTCTGTTTATTCCCACACCGGCTCCCCCACATGCATAGCAGTAAAGCTAAACTTTCTGAGAACCAATTTTATTTTTTATTTCAGAGCAAAATAGGCCCCTTATAGGGATACTCTCAGAAATGATGTACAACCTGGAGTTGTACTGAAAAGCTTATCACTTGAAGGGATCATTGCACAGTGAAGCTAGGAATGTGACATGTCAAAAATGAGCCCAATATATCTGTACTCTATCACATCCCACCAGATCCAATGGGCAGACATTGTGTCGGACAGCAGTTATTTTACAGCACATTCAATTTAATTAAGGGGTCCCAGTAAGGACATCTCACACAGTTTGTTTGGATAGCTAATGAGATTGGCAGTGCAGATGCAATTAATAACTGTCATTCTTTCATGCAAACGAAAATGAGACAGAATGATATCCTTTGAAATGCACCCAATTAGGCATCACTTGAAGCAGCTTTTTAAAAAAAATCTCTCCTGGTCTGACTTACAGATGACCATGTTTGCTCTTTATAGCAGCCTCCCTTTTGCTTGGTCAAAAAAGTTGCAGGTGACAGCCATTTTCTACTAGCTCTGTTTGGCTCCAACATCTGCACTACCACTGAAGATAAGTAGAATAGTAATGAGTGGACATTCCACTAGTAACATTAACAAATTAGTAATTGCAAGAGTTCAGTATGAACCAAGCCAGTGTTTGGGGTCAGCTTTTATTGCGGTGGATTCAAATTACCAGCAGGGGGGTGTAGGTTTGTCCTCTGCTACTCCAGAGAGTAGAACTAGGTCTAAATAGTTTTAAATTAACAGGAGGATAGATTTCAATTGAATATTAGAAGGAATTTCTTGACAGTAAGAGGTGTGTGGCAATTGAACCAATTACCTAGAGAGGTGGCGGGGGGTCTTCTTCTCTGGATACCTTCCAAAGAGGCTGGGCAGCTATCTGCTGGAGATGCTCTAGCTGGAGATCCTGCATTGACAGGGGTCATGGGACCCCATCTAATTATATGAAGACTTCTGACACCATACCACACCTTTTCAAGGTAGTTGAGAAGTCTAGTTTCTTTGACACTTGTTCCAATTTGTGGAGTTAGGAGCCAGAGGAAAATACAAATTCTATGCATCCTTCCAGGAAATTAGCCAGACTGAGGACACCAAATTAGGAAAGGTAGTTAATACCCCAGAGGCCAGCATCAGAATTCAAAATAACCTTAACAGATTAGAGAGCAGGGCCAAAACTAACAAAATGAATTTCAACAGGGAGAAATGGAAGGTACTACACTTAGGCAGAAAAAAAAAAAAGAAAGAAAGGCACAGGTGGGTGTCACCTGACTTAACAACAGTGCATGTGGAAGGGATCTAGGAGTTTTAATAGACCACAAGCTGAATATGACTAACAGTGTGATGTTGCAGCTAAACAAGCCAACACAACTCTAGACTGCATAATAATAATAATAATAAAAAATAATAATAAAATGTATTTATACCCCGCCCCTCTGTTAAAGCATCAGTAGGAGTCTAGTGTTTAGACTGAGAGAAATAATAGTACCACTCTATTCTGCTTTGGTCAGACCTTACCTGGAATACCGTATCCAGTTCTGGGCA
Source organism: Gambelia wislizenii (assembly GCA_030847615.1). Taxonomy (NCBI): domain Eukaryota; kingdom Metazoa; phylum Chordata; class Lepidosauria; order Squamata; family Crotaphytidae; genus Gambelia; species Gambelia wislizenii. The sequence continues at coordinate 428,324,992 of JAUMIR010000002.1, read as the reverse complement.
CCATAGTTCAAGAGGGATATTGACATGATGGAACGTGTCCAGAGGAGGGCAACCAAAATGGTGAAAGTTCTGGAAGCCATGCCCTATGAGGAATGGCTTAGGGATCTGGTTATGTTTAGTCTGGAGAAGAGAAGGTAAAAAGGGTACATGATAGCCATGTTTAAATATTTGAAAAGACAAGTGCGACCTTCTGCTTAAAAAAGTTGTTTGGTTGCCTCAGCACAGCAAAAAAGAGCAAAATCAGCAATGCAAAAGTCCAAAATCGTGTTTGCAGCCACTTTATTGCTGGCAAACTTGCCCCCATGCACACATCTGACCAATCAGCTTTCCACTTCTGCCCTTATTGAGAATGTGCTGCAATGCAAATCAGTTGTCCAAAGAAGCAGTAATGCACATTTCCACACAATACTTAAAAAAACCTTGGGAGAAGTTTTGGGAGTCCCCCCCCGCCAATAAATATGGCAAATCACTGTGGGATCTCGTTTGGACAAAACGTATTCTCTGAGATTTCTGTTAGGATTATTTTCACTGTATAGACCATTGATTCTCAAACTTTGGTCCTTCAGATGTTTTGGACTTCCGTTCCCAGAAACCCCAGTCAGTTCTGGGAACTGAAGTCCAAAATATCTGGAAGACCAATGTTGAAAAACCAATGGTCTAGGCAACCCTTGTGATACACACACTTTACTTTCATAGTTATTGTGAAAGGAGGTATCTAGAACCTCTTTTATGAAACACCCCTCTGCTTACCTTCCTTCTGAGGGTTGACTCCCACAGGGCTTAGAAGGATGAAATTTCTGGGGTGTGTCCATCTCCACAAATACTGGCAGAAGCTGCCTGGCGACCCTCCACTTTCCCCCAGGCAGGCTAGTAGCAGCAACATAGGTGATGTGTAGAGTAAGGGAAGAGGAGGAAGAGGAGGAGGAAGGAGGTTATCCTTGGCAGCTTTATGCTCCATCAAGCTGATTCACAATTTCAGTTATGGTGTCTTCTGTTGTTATCCTTAAAATACCCTCCAACACTTTGTAAGTGACTAACTGAAAGGCTTTGTGAGTACGTATTTTCTCTCTGAGTGTTGTTGTGTCAGACCTCTGTGTGATGCAAGGGAAGGATATACAGTTGCCCCTCCACATTCACAGCTTTCACATTCACGTATTTTACTATTCGCAGTTTCCTCAGCAAGCACTCCATTTAAATCAGCTTCTCTCCCTTGCACACAAGGAGGGGAGCCGATGTAAACAGATCGCTCCCCGAGAAAACCGCATGCCCAAACTCCCCACTCTCCTGGGGCTTGGCTCTGTTTGGGGTGGAGAGCCAAGCCCTTGCAGAGTGGGGAGTTTGGGGCAAAGGTGCTTTTCAGCCACCCCTCACCCTTCCCAAAGCTGCGATGGGCTTCTCGTGAAGCCCACTGCTGCCTTGGGAAGTGTGGTGGTGGTGGAAAGCCTCCCACCTGCCCTCTCTCCACCCATGTCCCTTCCCAAAACAGCAAAGGGCTTTTCATGAAGCCCATCGCTGCCTTGGGAAGGAGTGGAGGTGGAAAGCCTCCCACCCACCTGCCCTACACCCCACCCCGTCCCTTCCCAAGGCGGCGGCAGGCTTCTTGTGAAGCCCATCGCTGCCTTGGGAAGGGGGGTGGAAAGCCTCCCACCTGACCACTCTCCACCCCACCCCTTCCCTTCCCAAAGTGGTGATGGGCTTCTTGTGAAGCCCATCGCTGCCTTGGGAAGGGGGGTGGAAAGCCTTCCACTCACCCACTCATTTCTTGTTCACGGTTTTTTCACATTTGCGGGGGTCGTCTGACCCTAACCCCTGTGAATGTGAAGGGATGACTTGTAAATTCCTTAAATGATAAATGTCTTACACCATTTAAATAATAGGCTCTTTTAGCAAGGCACCAAGTGGTGCTTAAATTTTAATCCCTGGGAATTTTGTTTGTTGGCATTACATGCCATTTTTAGAGGCCATTGAAATGTTACATTAGCAGAGGCTGAAGCGAAGCAAGTGTAGCATGAAGCATAAATTGGTGTCGCCTGCTGCAGTGGGTTTTGTTTCCTCTGCATGAAATTTTAATGTAAAACAAGCAGTCCCTTGTTGTTTCTCAGGAAACTGTCCCATGGGTCTATTGATTCTTTGTGCTTTGGTATGAATGCTCATTACAAACAATGCTTTATTAACATGAAGTCTCTTGCACCGTCTAGAAAGCAGTCACTACAACTCTAAGAAGATCTTACTGCCTTTGCTGTTGCTTGTATTGACGGGTGAGGAGCTTCATGCTCACTCCTTTAAATCCAGTGCACCTGTTAAACATTCATTTTGAATGGACGGAATGGTTTGGGGTACTCCAGTAATTTTCTCAATGGAATATTACCATCTATAACCTGTCTCTATGCCCCAAAGTGCAAGGAACTAACCCCGGAGAAGTGGGCTGAGGTAACAAGGGCTGAAGAGTTCTGACTCCCACTGTGCCTCTCTTCTTTCCCCAATAAAAGGGAGGCTGTCTGTCTCTTTTGCCACAGGGGATTATGGGTTAAAATACAAGACCCATGATCCCAGATGGAAAATGTTGTCAGAGTTACAGTGAGCTAGAATCCATGGGTATTTGTGGATGCAGTATCCATGGATTCCAGCATCATGTATCATTGCCACATACTTAAAATGGCAGTGCTGCATTAACTAAAAGGGTAGTGCCCCTACTGAAAATGGTGGTGCACATACATAAAATGGTGCTGCTGCATATCTTAAATGGCAGTGCCCCTAACAAAAATGACAGCACTCATTGATTTATATAGAACTTAGCCACCCGTGGTTTTTGCTGTCTGCAAGGGTTTCCAGAACCAACACCCCCTCCCCCAGATATGGAGGGCCCACTGTATGTGCAGCCAAGGAGCAACCTAAGTTCAATAGGATCCCTCGTCTTTGTTCATCACCTCTCTTTGTTCTTTCCCTTAGCAGATAGGGAGAGGCTAGCTGAAGGTAAATGGAAATAGAAGTGAAATGAATAGAATAGAAATGAAGTGGGAAGTCCTGCTCCACAGAAAATCTTGTGCCATACTTAAAGGTAGCTCCATGTATGGGAATAAGTTAGTGGATCATAGACAAAGGTAGCAAGGCCCCCTGTGTCCCCATACAGATAGGGCAGATTTGTTCTTGATTGCTTCAGAGGGTTAGACTAGAATTAATGGATAGACATTTATTGTTGCTGTTATCGTATGCCTTCAAGTAATTTCTGACTTATGGCGATGCTAAGGCCAACCTATTATGGGCTTTTCTTGGCAAGATTTTTTTCAGAGGACATTTGCCTTTGCTTTGCTTTGACGCTGAGACACTGTGACTTGCCCAAGGCCACCCAGTGGGTTTCCATGGCTGAAGGGGGATTCAAACCCAAGTTTCTAGGGTCACAGTCCAATGTTCAGACAACTACACCATGCCGGCTCTTGACAGAAATTGCATGGAAGCAATTTCTGCTATACCTGGGTGTGCAATGTGACAGCTCCAGTGTGTGTGTGTGCATCAATCCTCTATCATCTAGGGACTACACTGTTACCTGGTATGACATTTTTGGTATAAAGAATTACAGACTTAGGGGTGCACTTCCCCAAGACCAGACTTCTGACCCTGTTCACAGATAAGTCATCTTTTTTGTTTGTGTCAAAGTGCTGCATTACTAAGCTATTCAAAGAGACTAATACTCTGATTAAAGTGGAATAAATACACTTTACTGTACAACAGTGGAACAGATACAATCAGGTAAAGCAATAATCAGAGTACAACTTGTTTTAAGGCTATAATAGATAACATGGAAGAAGGATGGAAAGGCAGTGTGCGTATAAGGTTAGGATGGATGGAGAAAATGTCAGATCAGGATGAGGTGTGTGTGTGTGTGTGTGTGCAGTACACTATTTGCCAGAGAAGGAAAGACAAAAGAGGAAATGTTCAAGGGAGAGCTGGAGTCTGAGTTGAAGAGGAGAGCAAACTTATTGGAAAGACTTCCAAAGACCGAAGGGGGTGAAGGGAAGAGTAACGGAGAGATCAGCAGGGAAGAACTTCCTGATGGTAAGAGCTGTTTGGCAGTGGAATGCACTGCCTTGGAGTGTGGTGGAGTCTCCTTCTTTGGAAGGTTTTAAACAGAGGCTGGTTGGCCGTCTGTCAGGAGTGCTTTGTTTGGGTACTCCTGCATGGCAGGGGGTTGGACTTGGATGGCCCTTGTGGTCCCTTCCAACTCTATGATTCTATGATCGATGTGGTTCAGGACAGCAAGAATTGTAGGAAAGTGCACCCCACTCACACACAGACACATAAAGAACACGCTTACCTCACCCAAAACATAAGGAGCCATTCCTAGGGATGGACAGGAGGAGCCAGAATGAGAAGAGCAATGTGCACTGTCTCAAAGCAAAGTTCCAATGAAGAAGGGCTGTCCACTCTGCAGAAATACAGCAGCTTGACACCACTTTATTCACCATATTTCTGTCCTATCCAATCCTATGTATTTGTAGTTCTGTGAGGCATTTGGCCTTTTCTATCAGAGACCTCTGGTGTCTCATCAAACTACAAATACCAGGGTTCCATAGGACAGAAGTATGGTGGATTAAGTGGCATCATACTGTTGGATTTCTTCTGTGTATAGGCACAAAGTCTTCTCAAGGTTCCTCTTGTCTAAGGAGCCTCTTATCCTTCTCAGCTCTTTTGATGTCTACATTTTGGTAATTTGTCCATCGCAACCAGATTGTTCTAGTTCCTCTGATCATGGGTCTCAGATGCTTGCATGATTCTGAAGTTGCTGTTCTGCACATCCTAAGAGTGTTTGAGACACCATTTTTAGAACTAGGGGAAAGTTTGCATCAAGGGCTCCTTTGTTCTTTTCTGTTTATATTTCTTCCTCTTCTAGTCAGATTGCTGTCTCTCTCCCTTTGGTCAGGCCCTAGGAGATCCACTCATGCTTTAAAATATATATACAAATTCCCTCATGTACATATACACATACTTTCACAGACCCCCAATTTGTACTTCTAAAATGGTATGAATACCTATCTGCTCATCCAGGCTCTTTATCTGTTGGTAGAACATGCATTCTTGGACCTGATCTGTGTTATACATAGAGCACAGAGTGGTATTTAATATTCTAGGTAACATGGCATATATCTAAAATTAACATAATTTACAAAGCATATATTTCTGGGAATTACACATAATATATCCATTATATAAGCTCTGATGCATAATAAAAGTGATAAAACCAAAGAATAGATATGTGAATTGTATTTATTTGTATTTTATATGAATTGTTCATTTATTTTTTATTTATAAAGAATCCTGTAGCATCTTATGAAACACTTGACTCATCCCTGCCTGTGTATGCTGGCTGTAGATCTGGCCCGTTCTTCCCTCATTACCTGTACAGAATGGTCCAGAAACCAAAGAGGCAAACCAGTCCATTGCTGCAGCCGCCACCACCACCATTTTCTTTGCTTTCTAGAAAGGCAGGAAGAGGCCCCGCAACATATGACTGAGGCCCCGCTGCATGTGAACACCTTGGTCATATACAGGAGGACTCCTTCCTGCCTTCTGTGAGACCTAGGAGATTATCAGACACTTGAAGAAAGCCCCCAAAGCTTACAAGAACAATGTCACTATACCAGGAATGGGTTCTGGTACTGCATGTGTCGTCATCCTGCTGTGCTTGCTTGGTCCTCCCTTTTGTGCTGACATGACAAAAAAGGTGTCACTTTTCATTAGCAGGAGTTTCTGCTAATGAAAAGTGGTGCCCTTCATTGCATCAGCATAAAGGGAGGACAGAGCAAACACACAAGGAAGATGACGTTGTGTGATATTGGGACACATTCCCAGTAATAATAATAATAATTATTATTATTTATTTATACCCTGCCCCTCTGTTAAAACAATCGGGGCGGCTTACAAGAATTAAAATACAATACATATAAAAATCCCTAAACACCCCCCACCCCCACAAAAAAATATTAAACACATATAAATTAAAAGCAACTGTCTAAAATCACCTTTAAAAACAATAAATACAATAAATAGCAAGTGGACTAAAAGAGGCCAGGATCCCCTGAGGCCGGGATCTAATTAGGAAAGGCCTGCCGAAAGAGATCCGTCTTTAGTGCTTTTTTAAAAGCTACTCAAGCTCGTCATCTGACGGATCTCGTTCGGCAGGTCATTCCACAATTTGGGGGCGATTACCGAAAAGGCCCTCTAGGAGGTTGCAGACAGCCTAGATTTTTGTGGCTGAAGCAAATTCCTCCCAGAGGACCGGAGTGCACAGGGAGGATTGTATGGGAGGAGGCGGTTCCGGAGATAAGTTGGACCCAAGCCATTTAGGGCTTTAAAGGTAATAACCAACACCTTATACTAGGCCCGGAAACTGATAGGCAGCCAGTGGAGAGATTTTAATACTGGAGTAATATGGTCTCTCTGAGATGTTCCCGAGACCACTCGGGCTGCCATATTTTGTACCAACTGAAGTTTCCGGACCAAGCAGGAGGGTAGCCCCATGTAGAGCGCATTGCAGAAATCTAGATGAGAGGTTACCAGTGCGTACAGTGACATCATTCTCGTGAGTTCCTTTGGGGCTTTTTCAAGCACCTGATAATCTCCCTAGAGAGACTGCAGTAGCAGCAAGGGCTGGCCTGTATGGACAGGATCCTGGGGGCACATGGTAGCAGAATAAACCAGGTATTAATATTCAATGGTGTATTAGTCCTTGAGCAAGCAGGGATCACTAGCATTGAGACCATGATAATGAGAACACAGCTGACCTGGGCAGGGCACATTTCTAGGATGGAGGACCATCGCCTCCAAAAAAATAATAATAATAGTACTCTATGGTGACTCACCACGGGTCAGCGTAAGAGGGGTGCTCCCCAAAAGCGATACAAGGATTCCCTGAAACAACATCTCAGGCTCGGCCAAATTGATCACCAACAATGGTCCGCCCTGGCCTCACATCGGGAGGCTTGGAGACACACTATCCACAATGCTGCAGCCTTATTTGAAAACTCATGCCGAACAAGTCTTGAAGAGAAATGACAACACAGAAAGGATCACAACCCACAAACATCACCCAAGGAGACCTTCTGCTGTACTTTCTGCAACCAGACTTGTTTATCTTGGATTGGCCTTTTCAGTCATCAGCGTGCTTGCAGAAAGCGTGGGATGAGTCCTTCCTGAATCTTCGGTTCCGTCTACACGGTAAAAAAAAAATACGTTCGCCGTTTGGAAGATCGCTCTTCCGTACACATGGCCGTTCAGATTCATACATGTCATTCAGAAGGGGGGCTAGCGAATCCATAACTACATGGATTCAGCGTTCGGGAGGATTAGCGGATCTCGGCATAAAATACGTACAGCTGTTCGAATGGCTGATGGTCTGTACGCCCTGTTCGCACACATACGAACAGGCAGTGTAATCTGATTGGATGGCCGAGTAGAGGGGGCAGGGCGAGCAAGGAGAGGAATTGGGAGCGGCCACCATGGTGGATTCCAGGCTAAGCAAGAGTCCGGTAACTCTGTGAATTGTATATATTTATTTTTATTTTTCATTGTAAATAGGGAAAACCAAATGTCTGCAAAGCAGGCACATTTTTAAATTAAAAAAAAAAAAGTGGTGGGAGATTTAAAACTGCCGCTTGGCTTGCTTACTCCAGCCAGCTGGCGAAGGGGAGTTTACGGGGGCAAAAAATCATGTAGGGGGAGAGGGCTCCACAGTTCACTCAGCCTTCCATCCTTTCGTAGGTCGGTAAAATGAGTACCCAGCTTGTGGGGGCAATTAGCTGACACACATTGGAAACTGTTTAATGCAGTTAGATGTGTAAATAGCTATTGCTTAAAACAATTTCTAAGCTGCTCTGATAGCCTTGTGGCTGAAGAGCGGGGTATAAATAACTAAATAAATAAAAATAAAATAAGTATGCATACGAATGGCTGCCTATTCGTATTTTTTACCCCCCCCCAACGGATTTTTTTAATCGTATGGACGCAGGCTTAGCTTGCGAAGAAAAACCAGAGATTAGGCCCTTCCGCCCATATCAGCCCTGTATCTGCCATGGGAGTAGTAAGGACTGCCCAGGGGAAGAACGGGGTAAATGCCCTGGATTGTATCGACTGCAAGGCTCTGATATGGTGGCAAGATGCAGTATTTAGCCTTTGTAGACAAGTTGCTGCCATACTCCAGAAATCATGCAGTTTGACACTGCTTTGACTGCTATGGCTCAATGCTGTGGAATTTTGGGATTTGTAATATTGTGACATATTTAGCTTTCTCTGTCAGAGAGCTCTAGTGCCACAACCAACCACAGATCCCAGGATCCCATAGGATACAGCCATGATAGTTAGAGTCGTGTTCAACTGCATCGTTTGCACTCAGTTAACTCAGAAGAGGGGAGAGAGGAGGAAAGGGTGGGATCTTGATTTCCCTGCAGACTCAGGCAAAAGCAAACTTCAGCACCCTCTTCTAGCTTATCTGTTCCTCCTCATCAATACCGTTTGTCATCTTGACCATGTTCTGATGTTGCTTGGCCACATATGGCCCAGTTTTCCTCTCTGAAGTTCTGGAAGGTATGTAGCTGTCATGCCCTGCTTCCAGAACATGGAAATGGACTCTGACTCAGAGACAAGCAGTGGACACACCAGGACCTGCTGAACCAGAGCAGGAGGATGTTCCAGAGCCATGGGCCTCAGGCAATAGTTCAGTACCAGCTCTGGCAGAGAGTCCTGCCTCTTTAGATGCAGAGGACAACTTACCTATATCTACCTCCTCAGCATGGAGACAACAAAAGGAGGGCTTGAGGCAGTCTCAGCATATTTATAGCAAACAGCAATTAGTTAAGCAGAAGCTGTGTTAGCTGCTGACCTAGAAATATGCAGCCCTGACCTCCAAGCATTGTGGGAGATTATCTGACCTACCTGGTGACCCGTCTTGTTCCTGCTTGGTGTGTTTGACCTGGACTATATTTGTTATTCTGAACTCTGTTTGCCTGACTTCTATTCTGCTGAACAACTCTGGACTCTGTTTGCTGGACCTATGCCTTGTTATTTGGATTTTGCTTATGAACTCAGATTTGCTTACTAGTAAAGTAAATGTCTGATCCATGCTGCATTGGCTCCTTTGCCTGTAATTAACTTGATAGTGGTGTGCCTCTGCTATCAGCTGTGCAGCAATCAGCCTTTGGCTGGTTGCCCGGACACTGCTTGGACATTAGCAGAAGACTGGACAGGCTGACCATCAACATGCCTTCCAATGCAAAAATTTGGTTGTCCTGAGTGCTCATGCACACTGCTCTCCATAATTAAAAACCACCACCAACAACAACAATGAAACAACATAGGAAATGTAATGTGAAATTCAAAGTCCTATTAAAATTTAAATGAGAATAACGACATAATCCCTTTTTGAAGTGGGACTAGATACATTTGTGGAGCATATAGGTCTGTTGGTAGCTATTAATAATCATGAATGGATATTTATTTATGGTTTTTACAGCAGACCTCCCAAAGCGGTTTACATAAAAATATTAAAGAATAAACATGAATAAAAATGGAAATGTAATACAGAAAAGATAAATTACAGAAGAACTGTTTGCAGGATGAGGGAGCTAATTCTTTCCTCCCTTCAGGGCAAGATAGTCCTTGAATATTTCTCTTAAAGGATTGTTCTGCAGTTTGGAATGCACAATGAGGCCCTATATGCACAGGAAGAATGCTCTTGACTTAATTAATTATATTTATTTATTTCAACTACTTCTGTGCCTCATTCCAGAGCAATTCCTGCCTCTCCAAAGGAGGGCCATGGACCATAAAAAAAAAGAAAAGAAAAAGCAACTAGAAACATCTCATTACAGCAACCAGCTAAAACAGAGGAGAAAAACAATTGTACCTCCCAATCCAGCATTCATATAAAAACAGTTCCAAACAATTTAGTGGAACAACATCCATCAGCAGTTAGTCCAAACACTCCCAACAATTTTTTAACAAAATCTTAATATGCCACTCTAATATTGTATGTTTTTGTGTTCCTTTTTAAACACAGGCCAGAAGTGTATGTCAATTTTCAAATTGGAGGCTTGAATCCTATTTTTTTTTTAAGCCCTGGCTACAGTGGAGCAATCCAATCAATTGGATTTACTCCTGTGCCGTGCCAACTCTAGTGTTGCCAGTTCAGAGATGCCTCAGTCCCTGAGGTTTCTGGGCAAAAGCTCGAGTCCTAGGGATCACCCCTAGTATTGTCATTACAAGTGTTCTTCATTAAGTAGCAACTAGAGGTATTTACAGATTGTCAGTCAAACACACAGAGAGAAATGTTTTCTCAATGGAAATTAAGACAAAACTCTTATCTAAATGGGCTTTTCCCAGGTCAAGGTGAAATGAGGGGATTATTCCTTCTCACTATTTAAGGAGATTGCATAAGGAACATTTGATCTAGCTTGCTTGATTCTAGCCCAAAGTGGATGCAGAGAAGAGCATAGGATGAGCCTGGGCACCACATGACTCGGAGGAAAGGAGGAAGCTCACTAAGTAAATACAGGTTTTCCCCCACCCTCGTATCCATAAGGGAAACATTACTGGACTTACCGTTTATGAGTGAAATTGTGGATAATGGCAAACACTATTAAAATAAAGGACTTCCAGTACAAACATACCACAGAGTTGCATTGGAGGACCTAGTGATTCCTAGAGGGCATACCTCTCTAGGCATTTTCCAGTGTGACTCTATGGTATGTTTCCCTATTTTTTCAGCTGTGGATAACTGAAACTGCAGATGTTGGTAACATGGGGGGGTCTGTACTTAGACTTGAGAGCTTGGGCCTCCTTAGAGGTACACATTCCATGGGAAGATAATTGCTCTGCATCTCCCACCCCTCCTCCCCCCTCAGAGGTAATAAATACCAGAGGTCTATAAATGCCACATGGTGACCCACCATTATATGAGGGAAGATGGGCGCGTATACAAGATAGATCAATGTCAATGGACCCCTCCCCTGAATAGCAGGGATTGGCTCAAACAAATTCCTGATTTCAGACGTCATAGCTACCTATAAAAGGTAGGGTTGTTTTATAGTTCTTTGTCCCTAATCTGGTACCCCAAGCGCGCTTGGCATAGTTTTGTATTCTTGCAGTAAACGTTTCCTGATTCAAGAAACTCTCCTGTCTTTGTCTGTCTGTTCAAAGCCGAGGTTGTTCATCTTAATGGGAGAGTGAGGTGACAGACCCCTTGGTGTGTCTTTGCAAGTTGCAACAACAGCAACAAAAATCAATGAAGCCCTGCCAGTTGTATCAAGCTGGTGCTCTCCTAGCTGAGCTTCAAGTTCGCACACACAGGTCTTTCCTCTAGCCCAGAAAAACTGGTGAATTTTCTCCTTTGTCTCTTGCCTGGAGATGACTCATGAAGAATGGAGACTCAGGGCCAGACCCTGAAATCTTGCAACCCTAGGTGACTCACTGTTAACAGATTCAATGGGTCTGTTCAAGTAGGAATTAGCCAACAGGATGCCAACCATATTTTCATTTTAAGGCATTCATATTTTTGCAACTCACAAATTGTTTTCTTCATATTTTTTTCCCTCCAAAATAAACCACAAGCCTCACAGTTCTGTAGTGTTCAGGGGTTCCTTTTGTCTCTCTGGGAGGTACAAAATGGATGCCTTTGTTGTGAATGAACAAATACAGAGAAACCCTTTCCTATTGTTACCCACTACAGCTTTCAACAAGGTACTGAATACTGATGGACAACTTTAGAGCCTATCCTCTCTCTTCTCACATTTCTATATCATTAAATAAAACTTAGACTGGTTTAATATAGAAGATAGAGGATGCTTGCAAAAAAGAGGACACTTAGTTAAGTGCATAGCTGTTTAACCTTCAGCTTTGTCCTCTACAGATAAATGGAATATATGGTATCACTTTATGACATAAATTTCCAAGGGCTACACATTCAAAGCCCTAACAAGGTTGGCATACTCTCCCATTGGTAGGGACAGTCCTAATCATTTTTCTGTTGTCCCACTTTTCAGCTGCTTTTAAAATGTCCCGGTTTCTCTTTCCTCCTACTTCCCCCTTTTTCCTATTGCATAAAGGCAAGTTCTGCTTTTGCCATTTGCAGAAGATTGATAGCCCCCTCTGGAGTAGAGTCTATCAGCCTTGGGAGTTTTCTTTCATTGAAAGAGAACAATTATTTTTTTTAAAAAAATAACAACTGAAAAACTGGCAGATCTAGGTAGAATGAAGACCATCATGTAGTCTTATTATCATTAGAGATGCAAAGATTATTCAAAAATAGTTGGGAAAATGGTAAAAAAAAAAGGGGAGGTTACAAGGAGAATCCTAGACCGCTGAGATTCTTTGCAGTTTTTGACATATTCTGCATGGAAGAGGCATGCAGGCTTTTTTTATGCACAGAAAAAGCTGTTTTCTGCATAAGAGATTTTTTTAATGTTCAACAGATGTTTACTGCACACACACTAAAAAAATCATGTGTATTTTTTTTTTGTACAGAACAACATCCAAAATGCTAATAGTCTTTGAAAAATACAGAATTTTCAACAACTTTCTTGCTACGAGGAGAAAAAAAAAGTAATTTTATTTATTCTTGCCTTTGGCAATGGAATGTATTAAAAGGTACATTCATAATAATCTCCTCCTCCTCCTCCTTCTCCTCCATTGCTTCTGCTGCTGATAGATTGCTGCTACAGAAGGGATGACTCCATTAGAGTCTAGTCACTGTCAGGATTCTGGGATGTGTAGTCACTGAGAATTTTATATTGTAAAGAGCTGTCATGTTATGTAAAGTGCTACTGCCAGCCAGGGGCAATAGTGAGGGCTAGATATACCCAGCTGGTTTTGACAACTGAGTGCTGGTTACATTCTTCTGTGTGAGAAGCAAAGCAAGAGGAAGTGATACAGCTATTATTACCCTGGGAAGAACTGGATAAACTATGTGTGTATGGGAATGAACAACTACATGGCCCATGAATGTAATGTCAACATGTACATGTATAACCCTATGTTTCCACCCTCACTGGGCACTTGGTACTTGGACTGTGCTCTTGGTCTGTAACAGGTCTCCATGCTAGACAGTACTGGACAGTACTGCCATGACTATTGAGCTATGTAGTTTTTGTATTTGGAGTCCCTGACTCGTTGTAAATATTTCTTTAATATGCTTAAGTAAACGCCAGTAGTTTAGGCACAATCTTTGTGTCTGAGTGCTCATTACATAAGCCTGATGTCAGCTACATCTGCTACAGGATTTATTCGCTGCCTCATCCTCTTAACATGCTCAGAGGAACCAGTGTGTGCCTGTGACAGTCAGCTCAATGGAGGTGGTAAATCTTCTCTCAATTTTAGTCTGTATTTTACAGAAGTTATCCAAGGTTAGCTTATCCCCCCCCCCTACCAACACACACAAAAATATTGGTTCAGCACCTTGGATACCTTCTTCAAAGTTCAGACCAAAGCTTGGAGCACATTCATCATCCCCACTGACATCTGGGCTCCCAAGCCTCCACTGGATGGCCATAAACTGTCATGAAAACTGTTATCATGTAAAATATATGCACTCCCAATCATCTGGATGGTGGCCTTTAAGCTTCTCTCTCTTCCAGGGAAGCTGCTCGGCAAGAATTTGTTCATCTTTATTGAGGGTCTCTCTACTAGCATAAGCAAAGATTTATTAAGATGCATACTGTGACTTTCCTCCAGCTCTCTGTAAATAATTGGGAGAACAATCTGGTATGGTTGGCCTTCTTTCTACCAAGATGGGCAAACACGACTGAGAATAAAATTGTGGTACACCCTTCCCAGGAGTTTCCCTAGTAATTGAATGTCTGTAGTTGTATTTCAGAGGTTATGAGAGAGAGGCTAAATACATATAGCGGCACCTTACCAATTAGTGAATAGTTAGGCAAGATCAATGGCAGGAACGTGAACTCTACCAGGAAGGGTTTTCAAAGGGTCATGATCACACTGGGAAGAAAACTGCACACTGTAGCCTTAAAGATTAATCCACTTGGCCCAGTGGGTATAATTTAATAAGGTATGTCACTGATCCATTTAACATCTGCATGTTTTTGGACAGTAGGCTGCCTGTCCTCTCCATTAATAAAACATACCAGGTAAACACATTGCTGATTAAAAGCCTCAGGGGCCAGGGGAAAGGGGGAGGTTGCAGAGCAAGCTTTTTGCTGGTAGATCTACATATCTATTCCTGTTGCTGACAGCTCTGCCAGTGCTATTTCATGGAGCACGGAGGCTCTAACTAGGGGGTTGGCTAAACAGTGTTAATAATACTCATAGTATTCAAGGAGAACACATGTTGTCTTAATGGCAACACACAAGGATTCATCGTATTCAGAAGGCAAAAACTGCCATATACTGTGTGCTAGGAGACTTCGTGGTTTTCTGTGAAGTTTTTAAAATACTGCATAGGGAATGGGTATTCCCCCTTGTTGGGACACACAATTCAATATGAATTGCTTTCCCATAGGAGGGAAAGCATAAAGCTGATTGGCTAGGTGAAGGGGTGGGGCTTGCTAACAGGGCAAGTGCCTGGCACCGCCATGTTGGATTCTTGCTTAACGAATGAGCCCTAAGGTGAGAAAATGGGATGTTCTTTTTTTCTTTTTTTCCAACAAGCAAAATATTGCCAAAGCGTACAAAGGAAAATAGGGTTTGGGGTGTTTGTTTGTTGTTTTTTTTTTAAAAGTTTGGCAGCAGCAAATTAAAAATGCGAGTAAATCACTTGAGGCCAACATCTTGACCAGCAGGTATGTGAAGCTTTTGTGGGCCAAAACACTGCTGCAATTTGCCATTACTGCAGAGCAATCCTATTCCACACACACACACACACACACACACACACACACGTATAGACAAGCCCATGGATGTGCAAGGAATCTGCTCTAGTGGATTTCTCATCAGAACTCAGGAAAGTTGTATTTTTCTACTATAGCTCCCAAAATTCTCCAACTAGTATAGCCAGCAATTATGCTGGTTGGGAGATCCAGGGGTCCACAGTCTAAAAAAAGTAACTTTCCTAAGTTCTCAAGAAGAATAAGGCAGAGGCTGGTTTGCCAGTTGAAAATTGTCAGGGCCTGGTTTTGCCAAATGAAAATTGCTAGGAGGAGATGAAACTGCCTTAGATGTTTTAGACTTCATCATTTTTTTGGCTCTCTTTCCTCGCACACTTCATTTCAGCTGCTCATTCCTCTGTCTCCTTCTCACTTAGCATCATTTCAACATAGTTTGGTAACCTTGTTCATAAATTTCACAGTTGCTAGGCTCCAAAATGGGGATGAGCTCAACCATTTCTGGAAGTGAATTATAAAATGAGACAGATTTAGACTATATGAGAATTCTCATGAAAATAAATTCAGGCTGCAGAGTCAATACCTCTCTAGATTTAGACTATTTCTCTCCCCCCCCCCCCCAGTGTCATAAAACTATCAAAACTCCAAAGCTCTGAGAGGAAGGGATGAATTTGCCCAAACAAATCTGTTGCTTGCTGGTCTCCCCTCCCTGGTGTGGTTCACTGCCTTTGAAGATGCAAAGCAATAGTTGGTCACGTTGTCCTTTGCTGTCAAAAAAGCAGGGACAAAAATTTCCTTGGGTATGATGCAGCTCATAATCAGATACTCAATGCGTCCTGGAAATGCCAGAAACTGCTGATGAGGCACATTTGAACAGATTCAACAGCAAGCATGCCAACTCTGAAACACAATAAAGGTGAAACTTCTAGTGTGCTAAACTGCTCCCTTTCACAAAAGTCAGAGCATCCCTTGCTCTGAATTAGTCAGGTTCTCATTTCTGTGTCATTTGTCTAAGGCCAGGTTGGGCAACCTTAAACTGCAGGCTGAGTTAAGGAATGTGTAGCCCACGGGCTGTGTGAGAATGAAACTCTTGTTTTGTATCCCTCCTCTCCCCACCTCAGTTCTGAGATGCCCCTCCAAAAATGTAAGGGGAGGTTGGTCATCAAGATCACAAAAATCAGATAGCATTTGACCCCAGCAAGACCCAGGGGAAAAAAAAAGATTTTGGTGAGGGTATGGAAGAAGGTTCAGTCGTTTGAATCCCCACCTGACATGGTGCTAGAACTTGGGAAGTTCTTTTAAAAATAATTATAGTTTGGCACCCAGAGCAATTAGTTGCTGTTGTAGTTAAATTTTTTAAAAAAACAAGTATTTTCATTTTCAGTATTCAAAGTAACAATATTGCTATTTTAAATTAATTTACATCAAAATGCTACAAGCTGCTGGCCTAGGATATTCCATGCACCTTGGTAGACCCCCACATAATTAAAAGGTAACTGAAACTGTTATAGTTACACTGAAAAAGCAAGGAAGTTTTCCTTTGTGTTATAACAACAATATAATTTAGTTAATACAAAATTAATTAATTACAGATAATGCATCAACATTACTTCCAAGCTCTCAGTTCTACAGGTCAGGCGCAGGGCTACCAGTGCACAGGTAAGACTAGTGTGCCAGTTGAATCCATTCCTAGAGATGTCAGATTTGGCCATGAGGACACATGCCTTGATTACATCCTGTTTTCTTTAAACACTCTGTATGAGGCTGCCTTATGTTGTGGCCTGACTTCTGACTGGGATAGTTACTGGGAACATATAATTGCCTTGATCCCAAAGCTTCACTGGCTACTAGTCTGTTTCAGGCACCATTCAAAGGTTATGGCCTATAAAGCCATATATGGCTTGGCCACAAACTATTAGAAAGATTCCTAACTCCACATGAGAGGGCTTTCTCTCAGTCCCGCTATCATCATAGGCACATTTGGTTAAGACATGGGAGAGGGCCTTCTCAGCAGACTCTGGAGCTCTTTCCCAAAGGAGGCTAGGTTGATACCTTCTCTGCTCTTTTTCTGCCAGCAGTCAAATACTTTTCACTTAGGACATTATCACACCAGCCTCTGTCTCACGGTCATCATGCTACTAATAGAAATGGGAACATACTGGTTGTAAAATGTTTATTATCATATCTCTCTTCATTTGCACGGCTGTGCTCCTTTGACAACCCCCTGGTGTGATAGGTCCCTTCACCTCAGTTCTGGGATAACTGCAGTCATGTGGCATGAAGGGGCCTGATTCTCCTTCTCTCCCTCTTGCTATTCCACAGCAGGCTGATTCTGTGCTGCTTTGTCATGCCACATAACTGCAGTCATCCTGGAACTGAAGCAAATGGACCTATCATACCAGGGGCAGCAGTGGAATAATAGCAATACTGGCAGGTATTGATGGGATTTTCCCATCGACTGAAGGGGATGCAACAGTAATGACTAAAATGTGAAGCAGGATAGATTTGATGCCATCTACTAAGTAACAGCCAAATTCATTGCTATCTCACTGAAATTCCACTTTAGCAGCTTTGTTTGATAAAGTACTTAGACAAGCCTTCAGCTGTTAAACAGCTGCTGCAGGTTTTATTTTTATTTTTTAAAAAAATACAGTTGCCCCTCCATATTTGCGGCTTTAACATTCGCGGTTTTGATTATTCATAGTTTTTTGGGGGGGGGGCTCCCAAAAGTGGCAACGGGGCTTTAGAAGCCCCATCGCCGCTTCTGGGAGGATGGGTGGTGGGTGTAGAGGAGCAGTGACAGGGGCCTCAGAAGCGCCCCTTGCTGCTTCTGGGAGGGCGGGGGGTGCAGAGAAGCAGCGACAGGGGCCTCAGAAGCCTCCATCGCTGCTTCTGGGAGGGCAGGGGGAGTGGAGAGGAGCAGCGACAGGGGCCTCAGAAGCCCCCACCGCTGCTTCTGGGAGGTTGGGGGGATTCCAGGAGGCCGTGGCATGACCTATTTTTTTATTCGTGTTTTTTTTCACATTTGCGGGGATCTTGCAGCCCTAACCCCCGCGAATGTGGAGGGACAACTGTAAAAAAATAACAAATTTCTCATCTGTGACATGAGACAAATGTGTCCAAATATCATAAGAGTGTGGCCAAGAGGTCAAAAGTTATCAATGAGGAAGATTGCACAAGCTAGGAAAGGCTGCTGCAGTTTGCTTTTACCTGAGCCTACTGGGAAAGGCGAAATTTGCCCCTCTCTTCTCACCTCCTGCTGATTTAGCTGAGTGCAAACTACTCTTGCACTTTGAACTCAGTTTGCAGCAATTGAAGTAAGGTGAGGACAAAGGCAGAAAGTGGGAGGAAGAGAGAAAACTGGGACATTTTAAAAGCAGTGGGATGAACTGTTTATAGATGCATGGCAGGGGGCTGGACTAGATGCCTCTTGTGGTACTTTTCAACTCAAAGGTTCTATGAATCTATAATTAATAGGGACTGTCCCTGATAAATAGGGACAGCTGGAGTGTATGCTGCAGTAGACTGTGACAACATAAGGTGATTTGCGTGATTTGCTCTCGGGATGTTGAAGGAATTTTATTTTTGTGAACTCTGATACAAACTGATCTCAACCATACCTCCTAGATTGGAGAACACAGTCTGGAGCCCTGGGGCTATCTATGACTCTTTCCCAAAGCCTGGGGGACCCTATCAACCTTTTCTTTTTCTGGAAACCAATGTTCCCTCCAAGATCACTGTTTTCCTGCCTCTGGGACAATGCAACATCAAGGAATCTATTTTGCTTTGATTATTTTTTTTTAAACTCAAGTTCTGTCCATCCCACATATGAAGGAATGATGAATTTTGTTAAAATCTGGTTAAAACCTGAAGCAAAATTCTGGCCTCCCCATCCCTAGTGGACTGAAGCAATGGCCACCAAGATGTCATTGTGTGTATTACCATTGCCATTTGTATCACATGGATACCATGGGTGGAATGCTGTTGGTGTCATACACAGATGTAATTGCAAATTCTACTCGCCTTAGGTTCTTTTTTCGATCTCTACAGTTGGAGGTATTCAGCACTGCCATCCATAATGTCCCCCTGCCCTAGCCACCTACCTTCTTGTAGCCAGAGGAGGGCCAGTGTGTGACCAGGCAGCATCTGGCTGTGTTTCCACAACTGGACACAGAAAGAAACAGCCACCCTTCTAGATCTCTAGGGATTTCTGGAAGGCCTTGGAGGATGATGCCATCCTCATGTATCCAGCTGCAGGAACATGACTAGGTGCTACCACTACATGGGGGAGCCACCCAGTCAGCGAGAATGTAGATGGCACACCTGGGAAAAGAAGGAATGAGTGCCTATATACCCACAGAGATATATAGTGTGCCAGTTCCATGCAGGATCTTGGCCTATATGCCCATAAATTCATTCTCACCACAGAAATTGTGGATCAGTGGCAAACCAAGGTCACCCTGTCTCCACCTCTAATTCTTTATTTGTGCCAATGCAGAAAATAATGACCTACATCAGCAAGTTGGGGAAACAAATGGGATAAAGGATTGAGAAATACTCTGTGCACAAGAAAAGTACTATATCAATAATAAGATTGATAGGTATAAATGGCTGAGTGAACAAATCATTCCTGCTCAAATGTTTTGTCACATGCAAGAAATTAATGCAAGCTCTGATTTATTTATTTTTTAAATTAAACCCAACCAGATGTAAAGGTTCACTGAGAAAAGGAGTAATGCTACAACATTATAATAATATCCAGCACTTTCTTGAGAAGATCTGAATGTACCTTGCAGTCATTAAGAAGTGAACCGGTGAACCTTATAATGTACCTCTAGGTGAAAGAAAGAGATTATTTTCCTCATTCTGTCACTGACTGAAAAAAAAATCAACAAAGGGGAAATGTCTTGCTGACAATCACTCACAAAACTTGCATTGGTCTCAGAATACAGTGCTTTTTGTATGCAATGTATTTCATGGATGAGAATTAGAACACGTTGGGCCAAAGAACATCAAAGTGTGGTCAAGATGCCAAAAAGTTATTAATGAGAAAGAACAGGCAAGTTGGGAGAGGCTGCAGCAGTCTGCTTTGCCTGAGTCTACAGGAACAGGCAAGATTCCCCCTCGCCTCTCTACTTCTCCCACTGGGTTAAATGTGTACACTACTTTTGTACATCAAATTCAGCCATTTCTAGCAGTTGAAGTAAGCTGATGACAAAGGGGGAAATTGGGAGAAGCAGAGAGAGAAACTGGGACATTTTTAAAACCAGCTAAAAGGTGGAACAACAGAGGGTTAACCAGGACTGTCCCTGCCAATTGGGACAGTTAGAGGGTGTGCACAATGTTCACCTCTCCAAATTCAGATGAGTTTCCTGCTGGCTCAGTTGGCCAATAAATTCTACATTAATTGGAATTTGGGCTGGAATTGTATGTTCCCTTTGCTGCATTGGACTTGGAATAAATCAGGTCTCCACACCCATTGATGGATCTGGCAGGTTGAAGAAAGGACTTTATCAGACATAGCAAAAATCTCACAATTAAAATGTCAAGGTAGCACAAATGGTTCCCGCTATTGCACAATGTTGTCATGTTCACGTGGTCAAACTGAGCTCCAGCCGTGAATAAGGTGTTGCTTTTAATTAATGGGACAAAGCCATCAGTAGTTCTCCATATCACTTTTTTGTAGCATAGAAGAGTATGTGAAAACACATCTTGCTGTAATCACGAGATTACAGCATGAATGGCCAGTCCTCTTTCCCCACCTGCCCATTCCTGGTGAGAAAACTTCTGGGTCAGAATATGAAAATTATCCACAGGATGCTCTTTTTATGAACTTTCCTGGTTTGTTTGCATATTTTTAGGTTTGTTTAAGTGTTTGTGTATTCATTTACTTTGCAATTTAAGGGATTTTTGGTGTTTTTAATTGCAGTTTCTCAGTGTTCTTGAGAAACACTGAAATCTTGCCCATGTTGAATCACAGAAGTAAAATCCCACCCTTAAAGTGCTACTGGTGGTCATGTGATAATTCTGTGGTAGTTCTTTCATGTGGTTACAGTGACATGCCATAATAAGTGTAATAATGCCACTATATTTCTGCTTTCCTCATTTGTGGCATTATAGCATTTTTAGTCTGATAAAGTCCAAAGTCTTGTGGCAACTGTTGGAACATGCTGCCCAAACCTGAAGGCCTTGTTTGAGCTGCTACTCCTTCCTTCAGTTGAAATCACATGGAGTGGGGAGGTCAGTGGGAATCTCATTTCAGTTCATTTTTCAATAAGAATTCACTAATATTTTCTTGATACTTGGGATGGGAAGAACATGATATCTGACATATTCAAATGTAGGAGAGAGATTCTAATATTGGTTGACATGTGTCTGCCTTTTATAAATCCTGTTTGATCATCATGTATTATCTTTTTAATAACGCTATTTAATCTGTTTGCTAGAATCATCGTGAAGATTTTGTAGTCCACATTAAGGAGGGATATGGGTCTATAATTCGCCATCTTTGACTTCTCTTTCCCTTCCTTTGGGATTAAGATAATATTTTCAGTCTGCCATGAATCTGGTACTCCTTCTTCCGTAATCTTGTTCATTACTTGTTGTAAAGGTAAAGTCAGATCTTCTTGAAATTTTTTATAAAATTCAGCCCCAAAGCCGTCTTGTCCCGGCAATTTCCCTGTTTTTAGTTGACTGATTGTTTTTGAAAATTTCTTCAGTACTAAAATGTAGGAGTAACTCCTCTTTCATATGGTCTGTTAGCTTCCCTCTCGTATTTTCTTTTATAAATTTCTCCATATCCTCTTCCTGATTCTGGTTTGATTGTGGTTTCACATATAAAGTCTTATAAAATTCCACAAAGTTCTTCTTAATTTCTTTCTGAATGGTGAATCTACCTTCTCCAGTCTTTATCTCTGTAATTAGCTTCTTTTCAGACTCTTTTTTAAAGTCAGTGTGCCAGCCATCTGCCGGCTTTATTTGCTTTCTCAAAATATCTTTGTTTTATTTTTTTAATTTATTTCCTATACTCTCAGTTAAGTCAGCTTTTAGTGCTTCTTGTATCAATTTTATTTCCATTTGTATTTTTGTATTTTTGGAGTTCTTCCTTAAGATCTCTTCTTTTTGTCTTAATTCTTTTGTCAATTTTTGATTTTTTTTCTTGCTTATGTCTTATAACTCCAGCACCTCTTTGAAGAAACACCCCTCTTATAGTTGCTTTAAAAGCATCCCATATTATTTTGTAAGATACTTCGGTTTCGTTGTTATTCTTAAAGTAATCTTGTATTTCTTTTTTGACTCTTTTAACAAATTTTTCATCTTTTAACATATTTTCATTCAGTCTCCATGTGTATTCTCTCTTTAATGTTTTTAACTTGATCTCTATGGGATTATGATCTGATATTATTCTTTCTTTAATTTTCATTAATAATTTCGTAGATATCTAGAACATATCGATTCTTGACATTGATTTGTAAGTTTTGGAGTAAAAAGTGAACCTTCTTTCCTCTTCATATTTTGGTGACCATACATCTGATAAGTTATATTCTTCTGATATATTCTTACAAACTTTTGGTAATTCTCCATAGGGTTTTTTGTTTGGTACTGTCGATCTATCTTTTCTTGCATTCAAAACTCTGTTAAAGTCTCCCGATATCATGATGTTGCTATTATTTAATTTCCCGAGTTCTTGGTATATTTTTTTATAGAACTGATTTTTTTTCTCAGTGGGGCATAGATTGCTGTTAATACAATTTTCATATTGATCATGCTTATTTCTACTCCTACGTAGTGTCCTTCTTTGTCATTCATGATTTCAATTGCATCATATCTATTATTTACGTATATTGCCACTTCTTTTTTCCTTTTATTACAACTTGAGAAGAATCCTTGTCCAAGTTTCGGTCTGTTCATCTTTTTCTCGAATTTTTGTTTCCTGAACACAAATAATTTCAGCTTTGCTTTTTTCCAGTAGGTGGAACACTTGGTTTCTTTTGTGAGGCACATTTAGTCCTTTAACATTCCATGACCTTATTATTATCGTAATCTTGTCACTCATCTGTTGTTGTTTCTTCTCCCCTTTTTTATTACTACCTCTTTTTCTTCCTTGTCCAACTCTCCTTCTTCACTTTGAGATTCTTATTCTTATTCTTCCGCCTTGGTTTCTTGTTGGTCTTGCTTTTCACTTTGTTCTTTCTTGACTTGCCTCTTCTTTTTAATTATACCTTCTTGTATTTCTTTTTTTCCCGTTTTTCTTTTCTTTTCTTTTTTTGAATTTTGTTTCAGCCCTTCTTTTTCCCTCCTCTTCCAGCATTTTAATAAATTCTTCTGCTTTTTCTGGTGTGTTTATTCTTTGTCTTCATTGATGATATGTAAACATTATCCCTTCCACTCTTTCCCATCTATAAGTAATGTTCATTTTCTTAAGTTTTTGAATCAAGGGTTGATAGTCTTGTCTTTTAAAAAAAGTTTCAATGGGTATGTCTTAAAAGATTTGGATTTCTTTCCCGACTATCTTCAGTTTATTTTCGTAGCTAGTTTGAATTATTCTTTCTCTCATTCTCATTTGTGTAAAAGAGATTATGACATCTCTAGGCAGTTTTTAAATATTTCTTTTTCCTTTAGACTATTAGAATAAAAAAAATGTGGGAGAGATGAAAAACTGATGGTTTCACCCATCTAGCCACAGGACTTTGAGTCTACAGCTTAAAAGTCTCTTGGTTTCCTGTGGGGGTTTTTTCTGGGCTGGGAGGATGTGCTCTGTAAGAGCATATTCCTGACATTTCACCTGAATTAGGAATAAACTCTTCTATAACACGGCCTCACAGTCCAGAAAAAACATACAGAAAACCAATGGATGTCAGCTATGAAAGCCTTCGACTTCATATTAACAGCCTCTGTTTTAATCTCTGTGTATTTACTCATGTTTGTGGTAGTCAAGGCTGGTCACATCTTCTTCTAGGCAGGTTCCCTGTCTTCAACAGCGACATAGCAGCCAGGTATACCATGGTTCTCTTCCTGGAGGGAATAAATGCACCAGTTGGAGGTTAAACAATTCCTCTAGTCCTCTTGAATGTAGTTTCTCTAGTCTTCAGAGCCAGAAGTGCAGATATAACCTTGCTTCCCCTGTCCATACTTTTTGAGAAGCCTTGGAGATATCTGGGTACTTGGGTAGTGAAGGCAGGCAGATGGTCTCTCATTTTTCAAAATGGTGTGTGTGGGGGGGGGGGTAAGTTAATCCAGGCAACTACCAACTGGTAGTTTGATGTCAATGCCAGGAAAGGTTCTAGAACAGCTCATTAAGCAGTACATCTGGGAGCAGCCTGAAAAGAATACTGCATTCACAAGGCCAGCTGCTTAATGAGCTGCTCTTTTTGCATGAATACTTTGCTTTCAGACAGACTGCTTAATGACCTCTTCTCTTTTGTATTAATGTTCTATTGGTTCACAACATATAATGTATTTCTTTATTGTAACTATAGTCAGAGGTGTAGGGGGTGCCAAGGCTCACAGAAGTGGATGCAGCACTTTTTAAATAACAAAGGGCCATGATATCATCTGCCACCCTGTCCCCTCTAAATTTAGCCACAGTCCTCATAGAACGTGCAGGAGAAATGGATTTTAGCAACAATGTAGTAGAGTAGGACCCCCATATCCACTGATTCATTATCCACTGATTCAGTTATCCATGGGACACAAAACAGCACACCTACCATAAATTCTTCCAAGAAAATGTGTCCTCTCTAGCCATTTTCTAGGTCCTCCAAGGCAACTCTATGGTATTTTAAACTGGAAGTCCCATGATTTTCAATGGTGTTCATTATTATCCATGGTTTTTGGTATCCATGCCCCCCCCCAGAACCAATCCACGGTGGATAGGGGGTCCTACTCTATTATGAGCTGTCCCTGTTGTAAACCATAGTACATTGGGGTGGTTTGGTCATGAGTGGGCCAGAGCCATTAGTTGTACAAAAGACCTACTGCTGGTGGAGATGAAAACTGCAATTTTTAAAAAATATTGTGCAACACAGCTATCTGCATTTTTGGACTCTCCTTGGAATTGGTAATATAGGGACTGTTATGATGAGGGTGTCAACTTCAATATTTATCACTATAGCACTGACTGTAACATATATCCATAAATCTTTATCTGTTTCTAAGTCTGGATTAGATATAGCTACAATGTGGTGATTAATAGGAGCCACTATGGGTTTCTGAAAAAGTAATCTTTTCTCTTTCATGTGTGCATGTATGTGTGAGTGTGTGTGTGTGTGTCTGTGCATGTGTATGTAGAGAGAGGGGGGTAGACAAGGGGAAAGTTGTGAATGTAGTTTATCTTGATTTTAGCTAGCAAGGTGCTAAAAGGAGGACTATATTCTGGTAGGTAGATTGTGATGGGTAGATGTTAGGTAAATTTGTCCTTGTAGCTGGTTGATAAACTATACAGAAGAATGTTCACCATTGACATTCTTGAGGGAAGTAACAAGTTGCATGCTGTAAAGTTCTTGCCTGGGCCTGATGCTATTTGGCATCTTTATAAATAATTTGGACTGAAAAAGTGGTGAGGATGTTCATCACATTTATACACGTCATCAAAGTAGGATTGATAGCTACCACCACAGAATGCAGAGACCATGATAATGCTTTGTGTTGTGCAACATAAAGTTCTTCCTAGAAAGAACTTCATTTATCCATCTCTCCCTACATAGAAAACTCATCTTCCTCCTGTGACCCATTCTCCCACACCATTAAGTTGCCTAGGGAAAGTGAAGGACAGCCAAGGAACATCCAGCTATATCCCTACAGCTGGATGCACATGCCAAAGGCATCCTCTAGGATCTTCTGAAGATCCTATGAAGGTCCTGGAGAATTATGCTGTTTTGCTTACAGCAGTACAAATATAGCCAAAATTGTCCTCTACACTCCATGGTTTACTAAGTGGCCATGTTAGAGGAGGCATGGGAAGAAAGTGAGTTCTCCCTCCCTCCCTCTGTGGTGTCATTGTGAGGGAGGTAGTGAATATCTCCTCCCTGAATGACCAGAAAAGGACATCAGCAGGCATAATTCAATATAATGCCTGTGTGTCATCAAAAAGATTCTCACCAGAGACAGAATTTAAGATGACCTTGACAGACAGGAGAACTAAGCCAAAGAGAGAAAAAATAATTTCTACAGGAATAAATGTGAAGTTCTGTACTAAGATAAGAAAATTCAGAAGGTCAAATGCAGGATAGGTGACACCTGGCTTGGCAGAAGTGTACATTACAATGATCTACAGCCATAGTAGGCAGGCAGGTAGGCAGGCAGGCAGGTAGCTACTTCATCAACAGAAATATAGGCTGGCATCCTGTTGATGAGTTATGATGGTATAAGTTGGCCTTTTGTCAGGTTCATTTTAGCTGTTGATTAACAGGGGTTGAACTAGATAACCCACTTTTTGGTTGTAGTGGAGACTGGACTTCTGTTCTGACTGTGCACCAACCAAGCCGTCCCCCCAAAAGCCACCTTTTCTGCTGCAGCCCCCTCCACAAAAATGGCCATACTCTTCCCCCTGTGCTCCACCAACACAGAAATGCCTGTCGGGCGGGGGTGAGATTCAGGAGGAAAAAATGGTAGGTTTTGAGGGAGATATAGCTATGCATCTGAGATACATATGCCAATAGAGCCATAGTCTCTAGATTGAGGGAAGTAATGATACAACTCTGGTCAGACCTCCTAGAATTTAAGAAAGATTCTGATCAGCAGGAAAGTAGCCATAGGATGGTGAGAAAGATGGTGAAGGGTCTGGAAAGCTAGTCCTTTGGCTAAGAGTTTTGAGTATGTATAGCCCAGAGAAGAAACAAATAAGAAATCATAATATTCAAAACCTTTGTAGGGCTATTATGCAGAGGGTACAGATGTTTACAGGAATATAGGTAGGAAGTTGCCTTATACAGAGTTAAACCATGGTTCCAGCTAAACCAGTGTAGTCGATACTGACAGTGGGTTTCCAGGGCCTTGGGGAAGAGTTTTTCCAGCCCTACCTGGAGGATTGAGTCTGTATGCAAAGTAAGTGAGTCATGACCTGTCCTCAATTTTTCTGGAAGCTTTTAGGCAGAGGAGATTATCAGATGCATCAAAAATGGTGGTATAACGATGCCATGAGATTGCAAAAGGGCTTCCTTATCAGTCGATGTTGTGCCCCAGCATTCTGCAAGTGTTCTCCTGCTGTAACAAGGGAGTTCTTTTTTATTGTCGTGGAGAAGTCAAAAATTGATCTCCCGTAGTGCTTGTGTCCCAGATTTTCATTTGTATGAAAAGGTGCCCCATTCCGCTGGAGTGATTCCAGCATCAATGAGCGGTCCTGCCAGAACACTTCCAGGTGCAAACAGGAAAACTAGGTATGGTATGCTCTTTTTATGAACCTCCCTGTCTTGCTTGCAAGTTTCTAAACATGTATTTGTGGTTTTCTGAATGTTTTCTTTTGTAATTTTGGTGTTTGGGGGCTTTTTAGTCCACTTGTGTCTTCTTGTGAGATGTGCTGAAATCTCGTTCACAGAGAAACACAGAAGTAAGCAGCACAAGCGCTCATATTGCCGGATTCTTGGGGCAATTTTGTATCGTTATCATGGCAACGTGCAAAAATGTGTGCCATTGTGCCAGAACACAAACACTGTAAAATCTAGCCATATTAACATTTTTAGTCAATCATCTGATAATCTCCAGGGTGGTCATCTGTCAGGGTTGCTTTATCTGGCTATGTCTCAAATTAGAAAGGAGATGAACTAATTTACCTTCCAACTGCAAAGTTCCATGATTCTGTGGCCCCTCCAATGAGACATGCTGGCTATAGATAGTGATGTTCAGCAACAGTGAGGCAGACTACATCCTTGCTATCAACAGTATTGTCATGGTCTGGTCTGGTGTTCAGCTTTGTATGACCAAATGCAAGCCTTACCTACCGTATATGTAGTGTTTTCTGGATACATTAGGCTCCTCTGTAGCCTTTTGGAAAGCAGCTGCTTGCACACACCTCTAAACAGCACAATCAGCCATCTATCTTCATAGCAGACAAGTGTCTGTGTTATTGAAGGCTGATGTGGATGATCAATTGCAATTCACCAAGGTCATTATCAATATACAAACAAGTGGATAAATATTGTTCAGGAGTCACCAGCAGTTTAAACAGTGATGTGATAATATTGAGTAAATGGCCATCTTCTAAAACTGGCATCATCTGCATGTGTGGGTAGAGGGGAGGTTGCTTAATGGTATGACAACTTTGTCTGCTCAAGAGTAGGGGGACTGTCCCAATGCAGAATTGAGAAAGTTCACCCATATTTTTTTTAAAATTTACTCTGCTTATTAAAAGTGTTTATAGCACGTGAAGAACTTGGGAAGGGGGAGAGAAAGGTGCAATGAGTAAAATGTATAAAACATTTAAAGCAGCTTGCATAAAGGAATGCAATGAAAATGCACAGGCCAGTTCCCTTTATTACAGATTGTCACACCCTTTTCCATCCTGACATCCTGCAGATGTGTGTGATTATGATGGCCAGCATCCCATGTCCAATGCAGTCATGGGAGTTGAACTCCAAGCCATCTGAAGGCTAAAGGGGGTTGGAAAAGTTTTGTTTGTGAAACAAACCAAAAACAAGAACCAGGTTAGAACTGTCCAGAAATGAAAAGTGTATACAGAAGCATGATGGCTTTTTGGCTCTGACTTGTTCCCATTCAGTTCTTTGGAAGAACAGTAATAAAAAGTACCTTCTTGGGCACTATTTTGGCTAGAAGGAGGTGAAACCTTTCACTTCTTGAGAGTTTGGTGACTTGGTCTTTGCTGATATAGTGGCATCAGACAGACAGGTTCTAGAAACTTTGTTGGCATCAGGCCATTATGTGTCCTGTAGTCCCTGCTAGATAGTTTTAGTTTTGCTTGGGAGTTCAAGGATATAAAGGCACTGGAAACAGACCAGAGAAGTAAACATTCCTGTAATCATCATGCTTGTGCTGTTCTTATATGTGTTAGGATGGGAAATGGAGCACACCTGGGCAGTTTAATTTCCTTTATTTGGTTCTTCCTATAACCTTGGAAATCTTGGGAACTCATTTTCCAACTGCCTCACCTGGTTGGGGGAGGGGGATGTGCCCCAGACCAGGGGACCTGTTATGTAGCCATGGTGATCTATAGTGTTTGCCCTAGGATACTCTGGTAAGAATTTATTGCTTAGAATTCTACCACTTGCCATGAGGGGATGCTAACACCCATCAGATGTTTCCCTCTGATGCAGACCACCTGCTGCATTGATTTACCATCAATAAACCTTATCTTGTAGCAGTGATATGTGTCAGCTTTTGGTACCAAATGAAGTCTTGGGAATACCTGGAATTGCAGCTAGTTGCAGTTCAGAATGGCTGTTAGGACAGTACCTCCCTGCCGACAGAACACAGACACACTTGGGCTAGCATCCTGTTAGTGGAATAACCAGGAGTAAGACACTTTACACCAGCATATTTTTTTTGTCATTGCAGATATTATTATTCCCTTTCACCCTATTCAACAACCAAAGTCCTCCCCCTCCCTGCGAGACTTACCATTGAGTCACTGTAGGCCATGGCCATTTGATGGCTGGTGGAGAGTAGGAGAGATCAGAGAGAGCATCTGGCTATGTCCCTGTAGCCAGGCATATAATGCTAGTATCATCTGCTGAGACCTCCAGAGGAACCTAGTGGCTCTCAATGAACAATGTACGGTAAACAATCTGTGTCTTCTATGGGGCATAGCCAGAATTTCCCCTGTTTCCCTAAATGCTTGGGCTCCTAAGGACCCTCAAAATATCGATATTAATTTGGGGCAACAGATAGTGGGGTCTTTTGACCTACGCCTCCCAGTAGTCAGGAGAAGACATTAAGCTAGATAGTACAATAAATTGGTCTTTATTTGGGAAAGTAATAATAACAAGCATTCATGCAAGGCTAGTGAATAAAGTACTGGGATAAAGGAACAGAGGAGGGAGTTTGTTTTTGGGTGATACTGTATCAATCTGAGGAGATGAGGTCACAGAAGGAACCAGTAGAGTGTGGGTTCTGATCAGCAACGGCTACACAGTTTGATGTGGAGTCAAGAGGAAGATGAACTGTGCATGCTTGAGTGGAGTTTTGGAAGGGTTTATATAGTCAATATTTGCCTTCAGGGGATGGGATTTAGAGTGAAAGATAATGCTTCTTGGAATTGCTCAGGGTGAGACAATAGACACTTTGGATATGTTAATGGTATTTTAATGTGTGGATACTTTGCAATTGAATGGAGGAAACAACTTCCTTTGTTTGGGGAAGGGTAAAGGTATGAAGATCGTTTATAGGTTTGAGTAGCCCAGCTTTAGCTGATAGGATTAGCCAGGTGTTTAGACCTTCAGTTGCCTTGCAAATTAACATTTCTTTGGAATTTGGGTGGCCCCTCCTTAAGTGCATACCTGACTGAGCAATGTTTGTCTGTGGGATTCCTGGTTGTCGAATTTCGCAGGCTGAATAGCCATATTATAGGGAAGGCCACATTTGACCTAATTATTAAATATTGCCAATTTATTATGGATGTGGGGCAGGGGATGTCAGGGTAGGCAACACCCTGATTCCCCACACACACACACACACTCATACACACACATACACTGATCTCCAGCAGTCACAGAATGGTAAAGCTGGAGGGGTGTTGGACAGCCAGCTGTAGCATTGTTCAGCATACAGAGCAATTACACTACACTACAAGATCTCAGCCATTGTGTTCTTCAGAGCACACAGCTTTCCTGACTCATATTACAATAATGAGCATTTTGCTAACACATTAAAGGATCAGAGTTGAAACTTTCTGGCCAAAAGAGCACCAGAAGAGTGGAGACCCTTGCACTGAAAAAGAGTTGTGTGACCCAGTTTGTACAGAGCACATGCTCTTTGTATAGGTGGAGCCTTTTCATTTTCATCTGTGTCTGTTCTGAATTCACAAATTTCATTGCTGCCTTCAGGGGAAAATTCACCTTCACTAAATGGGTCCACGCTTTATAACGTATCTGCCTTGCAGCAATTTTCTCCTGGAGAAGGACTGTATCTTGGATCAACATTTTAAATCACAACAGGAGGATATGTAGGAGGGGAAGGTGAGAGCTATACATAGACAAGAAGGAAGAGTGTCTGGGAAAAAAATATCCATGCTTGCAGGCTGACATAACAAAGTGTGTGTGTGTGTGGGGTGTTGAGAGGTATGAACAGACCAGGGGAGTAAACTTTCCTGTTTGTGCTAACATGCTCAAGCCAAGAATTTAATCCCAGTACCAGACGTACTCTCACAGTCCAAGTCTCCTTCCAATGACAACAGGTCAGTGAATCTGCTCTGGATTTTAGTCTGAACCTTCAAGAAGCTATGCAAGTGACTGAACCTATTTTGGTGAAAGCACTCAGCATTATGGATAGTTCCTTTTTAAAATTTGCAGTAAAACCCAGAGTGTTAGTTAAAATCAATTATGTGATTAGTTAAGCTGGATTTTTTTCCAGTGAAAAATGGGCACATTAATTAAATTTATTTTTAATATATTGTTTTAATTTTTAAAAAATTATAATATTTATTTTTTTTTATTGGAGTGACTGACTTGAAATTTTAGTATGAACTTTCTTCCAGAATTAAGTTATTATTTCAGGCAAGCATATTTATTGGGAATTATAAACTGACTTATGTGTGTGTAAAGTTGAATTGCACAGTTGTGCAATATTTGTATTCTCAGGAGGAGAGCAGAGATGTAGCCACACCATTGGGACCAATGCATAAGCAGAGCCAGTAGCATGGCTATTGTGCAATGGTACCAACACACCATAGATCCCGATGCACAATACATTTCATTGCACATTATGAGCCTGATTTGTACAATAGGACATCTAGCGCAATGCCTTGTGCCCTAGCACATTTGCCTAGTTTGTAAACAACATAACTTCGTCACCATAAAGTTACACATTGTAGCCTCTGGTGCAAAATCTCAGACTCAGTTGTTAATTCATTGAAACACAGTGCTTAAAGAGCCAATGAGTTTTATAGTAGTTTAATTTCAAGGTTAACCACAACAGTTCTCTAGTATTGATGGCAACTTGGAAGGGGTTAATTATCCTTGGGTCCAGGTGATCTTTCTGTATACAACAACAGAGGTTTTTCATCTGTCCCAGGAAAGTCCGTTTTTAAGCTGATAGTCCTAGAACTTTTCCTAGGCTGCCTTAGGAAACAGTAATGAAGTAATAAATCAGTAATAATCATGGATGGCATTTTCCAGGTTCATTTTGGTAAGGCTTTTCATGCAGGCAAGTTTGAATGGCAATTTAACTTAAGCTGACTGGTTAAATCCCCCCCCCTTTCGAATGTAAATGCAGTTGAAATTGCTGTTTTAGCTTATTAATGATTAATTATACACTATTAACTATTGCTTTCTTCTAACCTTTGATCTCTGGTATCTAGACATACACATGCATTGATGCAGATACATGTAGTATATGGACAAATATCTATGTAACACAGACCACTGAAGGTATGTGAGGGGAGTTTTTTTTTTCTTTGTGAATAGGAGAAATTGTAGCCTGTGTAGTTCAGCTCTGTGATACTGAAAAGCAAGGTGGGAATTAATACCACGGTACCCCAAGAGGCATTATTCCATGCTAATCACAAGCCAACCTTTTATCCTTTAGGATTGGACAAAAAGCTACAGATTCCTCCATTCAGCTTCAAAGGGCAATTCACCACATACTTCCTCTAGTATTAATCAAAGTGACCAGCCTTCTGTCCCTTCCACACTCCCCCTTACTTTCCATTATCATTACAAGCATCATAGAGACAACTTTTCATT
The DNA here is from genome assembly GCA_030847615.1 of Gambelia wislizenii. Taxonomy (NCBI): domain Eukaryota; kingdom Metazoa; phylum Chordata; class Lepidosauria; order Squamata; family Crotaphytidae; genus Gambelia; species Gambelia wislizenii. Next base: position 428,292,318 of record JAUMIR010000002.1, on the reverse strand, counting down.
GCAGGGAGGACATTTAGAAAGCAGCCATTATCCCAAAGTGCCTGTCAAATATTAAAGATGGCTCCTTGTGGGACAATAGGGTGAAGAAATTGTGAAAATGTGCTTGAGAAATGAAGGAATTAAACCTTAGAACTATTTCTTTTGCCGCCCCTGCTTCAGGAAAATCTAATATTAAAATAATTTGAATTAGAACAATGGGTTGATTCTAAGAATGCAGCATGGCCTATTAATTTGTGGTGTAACTACTAGTCAGTTTGATTCTTTCTATGGATGCTTTTGGAAACTGGTCTTTGTGAATTTGTGAATCACACCAACCTGAACAGTAGCCCTTAGCTATCACATTTCCTCGTGATACCCATTGCCCATTGAGGGCTGCAATCTCTCCCCACCTCTCAAAGTTTCTGGAATGCTGCTTCGAGGCATAATTATTACACCAAGGCATTGTGGGAGAAAATGGCAACACACTTGTTACTGATTGCTATGGTCCCACTATATGGGCTCGTCTGTATGAGACAATAAAATGTGGATTGAAACACACTAATGCTATTTCGCAGCAGCTTTCTTTTGTCTCCATGAGAATTTTTTCAAGATTGCAGGGATGTAAAGCCATACACATTTGTTGTTCAAATGGGCATGCCTGCGAATCAAGATGGTGGGCATGAGCGAATCATTTGCATTTTTATTGTCACCAGTTGCCGCCACCACAGAGCAGTGTTTTTTTAAGCACATCCAAGGTGCAGAAGTGTGCTCTTCTGCTCAAATAAACAGATTATTTTTTAAAAAGGGCTGTTTTATTGCCTCAGCACATGATCCCTACAATGAAAATCCAACATTGCAGTTTCAGGTGCTTGCCTTGCCAGCAAGCTCTTCCCCCTGCACATGTCTGACCAATCATCTTTCAACTTATGCTCTTATCATGAATGTGCAGCAAAGTGAATTGGTTGTCCCAATTCATAAATGGGACAACCAATTGGGAATGTGCATTTCCTTCGGAGTTTTTTTTTTTTTAAAAAAAAATACAGGGAAAGGCATGAAGACTTTTCCCTCAGAGTATTTGGAGTTTTTGCTTCCCTTCCAAATAAAGTGAAAAGATGCAGGATCTCATCAAGACAAAAGGTGTTCTCCTTGAATTCTATGAGGAATATTTTCGCTGTATAGACAAGCCCTATGTTAAGTTTGACAGAGAAGGTTTGGGATCCTGCTGGTTAATCTCAACTAGGGTAGACCAATTGAATGAATGGTCAAATAGTGAGGTAACACATAGGTAATTTGATCCAATGACCCTCCTTTAGTAAGAACTAATAATAATTTTTAGACCAAGATTTTTTTTTCCAAAGTACAGTATATCTAAGTGAAATTGATTATTTTTTTTTAAAGGGGGAATTGATAGTAGGAAGTGGATTGGTGGTGGAAGGTGAAAACATGGAAATGTGACATAGCTCTGAAACAGACCAATTTAGGCATGTTTCTTTCTTTCATATAGCCCATATATTTAAAGCATTTTTGAAATTATAAAGGCTACATCCCTCAAAATCTTAGTTGAAAAATGTTTCCCAAAGATAGAGTGTTGGAAAATATTTTTTACTGAACAGCAATGAACTCCATGTGTTTTCATCTGCCCCCCCCCCCAAAAAAAGCATATCTTATAATGGAAAGAACTTCCTTGGAAAACTGCCTGGTTGGGCTCAGCTGAAATGCCGACTTAGCTCCATGTCAACCTCCGGTCATTATGTGTCTCAGGAAATGGTGATGACCTTTCACCAGGTAATAACATTTGCCATTTAATTTTTAAGCATAATTACTCTTGAAATTTGGCAGGATGCTTTTGCTAGCAATTAGGTTTTCACTTTCTCTTTGCCCCAGATCTTTAAATTCAGAGTATGGGTACACCCACCTGTTAAATACTCAGCAGAAAAGGGCCCCAAGGATACATGACCTTCCCTTCTGCTAAAATTACGGCAAATTCAAAAATGTTTTCCTCCTACTTAAAAAAACCCAAACAACCCCAAAGGAGATGAGGAGTGATGCAACTTTATTTCTGGACATCCAAAATGGCAGTTATAATAGCATACTATGGCCCTCTGGATAGGCAGGAAATTGGCTGGTGTGGCTTTCTTGGCTCCGGAATGGAGCCACACCTCGAGTAAAGCAAAAACACCCACTCCTCTATTAGGCTGCCATTTGTTTATCATTATTATATCAGGTCATAAGTTAAATTACTTGTCTGACTGATGCTCCATTCTTACTTTTCGGATTCAAGAAATGAAAGGTCAATTGGTTAAATCAGTCTGAACTAAAACATAGGTTGCATGCATCTTATTTCTCATCTTGTCCAAAACACATATTATTAATGTAGGAAATCACAAATTGAATTCCTCATACACCTTTTCACATCATCAGAGAAGGATAAGTAATTTTCCTTTGGCATGCTTATCTCTGGCTTTTCTTCACAAATGAAGATTCAGGAAGGACTCATCCCATGCTTTCTGCAAGCACGCTGATGACTAAAAAGGCCAATCCGAGATAAACAAGTCCAGTTGCAGAAAGCACAGCAGAAGGTCTCCTTGGGTGATGTTTCCGGGTTGTGTTTCTTTCTGCATGAGTTCTCAAATAAGGCTGCAGCATTGTGGATAATGCGTCTCCATGCCTCCCGATGTGAGGCTGAGGTGGACCATTGTTGGTGATCAATTTGGCCAAGCCTGAGATGTTGTTTCAGGGAGTCCTTGTATTGTTTTTTGGAGCGCCCCTCTTACGCTGACCCGTGACGAGTTTATTATAGAGTACTATTTTTAGGAGGCGATGGTCCTCCATCCTAGAAATGTGCCCTGACCAGCACAGCTGTGTTCTCAATATCATTATCAATATCAGAGCTCGAAGAAGAAAACGGCATCTATATACGTTACTGTAGTGATGGTAGCTTGCTTTACTTAAGCTGTCTGAGGGCTCGCACTAAGACTCTTAACTATCTAGTCCGTGAGCTGCTCTTTGCTGATTTGGCATGCTATATAAAGGAAAAAATGTACAATTATATCAATTTCATAATACTTTAACTAGAATTGCTCCATCTTAAGCAATGTTGGGATTTGCAGCTTGATGAAGTTCTTAGAAGATATTAAGATACTCTGAGAAAGATTGAGAATCAGTTTAACTCTGTAGAAGTAGCAGCAGATGGCTTCCATGTCAATGGGATGGTGAATCTGCTTCAGGTTTTAGTCCAGCCTTTAAGGGATCTACACATGTTACTGAACATATTGTGAGAATAGTGTTCAGCACCCTGGATAACTCAGACTACTATCCATCTCCTGTAAAATGGAAGCCACCAGCCATCACGCATGCACAGTGCAGACAGCCTTTCAGAGTACCTTATGAATTGTAGTTCAAAGGAGTAGACTAGAGCTCTACAGCAGAGAATAAATACCTCACCAAACTACAGAGCCCATGATTCCTTAGGATGGAGCCATGGCAATTAAAATGGTACAACACTAACATAACAGGGTAGTGAAGATACACCTATGCGCTTTTTCTTCTTCTTTTCCTCTCATTATATTCTCTTCCTTCTCTGGTGTCCTGGACATAAGGAACTGGAGAAAATTAGGCCACCGCTTCTCCCCCCTCTTAATTCATGCTGTGTGAATGACTAATGGTATTGTCATTCCTTATTACTAGCATGGCTCACAACATTTCCCCACCTCTCTTTGCTTGGCTTCAAGCCTATAAACACACATATCTATATTGGTCAGATTATTCTATTTTGCATTGTTGCTCAGGAACTAAATACTACAGGTGGTTTTGTTTTTTGGATGAGTAGTATTCTATGGCACTTGTCATTGTTGAAGTTATGATATCAATTTATCAAAATTGTGCATGTGAGATTATCCCGTAAATGGGAGTGCACATCATAATTACTCTTACTGGGTTCAATTCTATGGGCAGACTATGCAGGTGGAGAAATGACAAAAAAGGATCCCAGCAGTATCTGTAAATGAGAGTCCAGGCAGAATGGAAATAGATTTAGAGTAGAAAACATCATTTAGCTTTAATTGTACATGATGTACTTTGAACAAACATGGAAAGAGCAAAGAACATGAAATACTGTTATCAAGGTAGAGATGTAAATCTTCATTTATTTTGTTCTCCTGCAGACCTATGAAAAATGTCACATGCACCCCACCATTGCTGGACATTTTTCTATGGGTTTTTGTTTAGATTTCAGAATTGCTTTTTGCAAATTCTTTTACATTTCATTTTTACAGAAAAATGGAAATATAAAGTATATAGTATTATATAATATGGTATTGTTAATACACATATACGCACACACACACACACATTGTTATGTGTCTTCAAGTCACTACCCTAATCATAGGGTTTTCTTGGCAAGTTTTATTCCAAGGTGGTTTGCCATTGTCTTCCTCTAAGGATGAGAGGGTCAGATTTGGCCAGGGTCACCCAGTGGGTTTCCATGGCTGACCAGGGATTCGCCCTACACTCAAACTACTGTGCCATGCTGCCCCTCCCACTAGCATAATATATGTTCTTTCAAAAGTAATCTGAAACAGACCACTTTTATTTTGGGGTGGGTGTGAGGATTCTGGACTAAAAGATTAATTTTATGTCAACATAACCAATGGATTAGGATCCTCTGACGTACATGAAGGGAAGCGGTATAGCTTAGGGGGTGTAGCCAAGTTGCTTGGTACGCTGAATTCTGTTCTTGAGAAGGGAGTTTGAGGAGACTCAAGAAGAATGGTTGGAGGTTGTCTCTGCATCCCCCCCCCATTTGTCTCACATGAGGCAGTTATTTCACTCTTCAGCCCTGGGTAAAGTGATGTGGTCGCTTTACAGATACTGAGAGGCTGGAAGTTGTGGCATGGTATTAAATAACAAAGCTGTGTGTGTGCCATATGGCCTGGCCTTCACCCCCTTAATTAGTCTTGTTTCTTCAGATAGAGTGGAGGATGTTTTCTCTGATAGTTGGGATAGTTTCTATATATGAAATGGACTAGGTTGCCCTGGTGGCACAGTGGTTAAATGCCAGTACTACGGCCACAACATTGTGAGTTTAATCCTGCAGGGCTCCAGGTTGACTCAGCCTTCTATCCTTCCAAGGTTGGTAAAATGAATATCCAGCTTGTTGGGTCTAATTAGCTAACACATTGTAAACTGCTTAGAGAGTGCTTAGCACTATGAAGCGGTATAGAAATGCAGATTCTATTGCTATTGCTAAATGGTGCCATCTTGTCCTTCATCCTAGGTTTATTTGTTTTATTTATTTGTTTGTGGAATATCTTGGGCTTGCCCTCTCTACCACCCACAGATAAGTGAAAGTACAGTGTTCTATCTGTATGCACAATAACTCAAAAGCAAGAAGTGTTTCTTAGATTTCCACTGTTCTCCTTATCCAGACTAATCTCATGTAATTGTCATTGAAACCCTTGTCTCTAATCCACAGACATTTATCTGGCTGAATATAAAGCAATTTGTCACTAACTCCAGAGATCTTCTCAACAACAAGATTATAGATGGAGAAAATCTAGCCCTGTGCACAGATACAGTTACCTGAGCATAGGCTGTCCATCTTAGAGAACAGTTGTCCGTAATTCTTAGGCCCTTTTGTCTACTGAGAACAGTTCCTGTTGCAGTAGCCTTTTCAGCACTAGAGATCTCTTATCAATCCCTCTGTTAGTTCTTTTATTTTCCATTTATTTATTTATTTTGCCCTGTATTAAATATATCCAAATGCTTCCCTCATTCTTCATACAGCCCTCCTTCTGCCAGGGATCTAGGTGAGCTTTGTTTTCAGGCTTCTTCTGTTCCATAGGACAATTACCTTCTCATTACTGCCATGATGGGCGCTCTGTAAATGCCTCCTACAGATCAATGGATTAGATTTATCTTGCACAGAAACATCAGTTGGACCAAATCTCTCAGCTACATTGACTAAAATAACGTGTTGCCTCCATAATTCATCAAGAAGGGTTTCCCACTTCACTTTTCGGCTGTGTTGGCTTAGTTGATTGCATAATCCAGGAGTTTCTAAATCAGTCTTTTGAAAAGCTTCATTTTATTTTAATAATGGCTGCCATTAGAGCTGAAAGCATTCCTCGGAGTGCAATGGGGAATCTATTAATTCAGGAATCTTGAAACAGAGAATTTGTAAAATCTGTGTGGTGCTTATGGCAGCATTGACAAATTAGCTTTGGGTGCAGCTTTCATTATGTCCAAAAGGACTGTATCTGGTTTTAGATAAAATAATAAAATAAAATCTGTGGGTAGCATTAGATGTGACAGAGCATGGAATTTATACCTACAAAAGTAATCTTGCATCCAGTTCCCCATCATACCCATTTAAGAAAGGGACATGTTTCCTAAGCAGCCAATCAGCACACTAGGAAAGGAAACATACCCAAGTGTGTTCTACTTCCACATTCGCGGGGGGGAGGGTTAGGGTCTTGAGACTGGGAATAGAATCTTAAAAAAAATACAACAGCTTTTATGAAAGTAGCCCTTGGGCCTCTTAAGATGTGTTGCCACATGAATGTGCACATTTACAAGTTTTATAGCAGGTCCTCACCCCACCCCACTTCAAATAAAGTGCTTGCAAAGCGAGACTCAAAATATGAAGGACTAAAAAAAATATGCAGTCAAAAATATGTACAAATATGGTTTTGCTAATGGGAAAAGTGCATATCTTAGGTGAAATGCATCAATAGGTGTGTGCATTAGATATGTGCATAAAATGCACACAAATGTTGACGCAGAAAACAACAACAAAATCTCACAGCCACCTGAATAAAGAGGGTGGGAATAAAATGAGGCGAGATGTGAGAAAATGCAATGAAGTCAGGATAGAAATTTTCACACCAACTGTCATCCCTCCACCCCAACCCCCCATCTTTAACAACTACATGTCAGGCAAGTTCAACATAGTCCTCTCCATGCTGGGAACAGATGTACCTTTTGAATGTGGCCAACACAGAACTTAATTTCAATATGTTTGTACAGATTTTTCCAAAATTCACAAGTGTCTTCATGTCTGAGATGGAAAGAAATTGGTGGCACAGTGGTTAAATGTTGGTACTGCAAGCCACAACATTGCAAGTTCAATCACAAGGGCTCCAAGGTTCACTCAGCCTTCCATCCTTTTGTAGGTTGGTAAAATGAGTACCTGGCTTGTGGGGGCAATTAGCTAGCACATATTGGAAACTGCTTGGAGAGTGCCTCTTGTGCTATAAAAGTGGTGTGATGTGTAGGTGCTATTGCTTAATGATTTGTAAGCCGCTCTGAGCAGGGTGTATATACCTAAAATAAAAATAAATAAAATAAATTAACTTGAGGTCTGAAAAAGCGAAGTGAATGACAAAGTGAAATTGACTTATTTCCCCCATCATTATCAATAGCTGAGTGATCATTCCCACTTCCAAAAAAAAAAGAAAGAAAGAAAAGAAAAGAAAAGAAAAAGAAAAAAAAGCAGTGTAAGGAAAAAAGATATCAAGAGATTTGTACACATTTCTTGATGAGATCCAAACATATGCTTCATGTTTCAAAGACCCATGAACTCAGCCAGCATACAGCCGGCTCTCTGTATCCATGGGGGTTTGGTTCTGAAACCCCCGTGGATAGCAAAAAAATGCAGGTGGTAGAGTCCTATATTAATCAATGGGAGTGAGCATTTTAAGTATGGGTGCTGCCATTTTAGGTATGGACAGCACCATTTTAGGTATGGGCGCCACCATTTTAGGTATGCAGTGATGACCGGTGGATACTGAAATCCATGGACATTGAACTTGCGGATGCAGAGGGCCCACTGTACTTCAGAAAGTCCTAACCATTGGATTCAGCCATATGTATTTATCTGTTACATTTGCATTCTTCTTTTCCTCCCATAAGCTCAAAATGATGCATATGGCTCTTTCTTCTCTCCTTTAACCTCACACTAGCACTATGAGGTAGATCAGGCTGAGAGAGGAAGTGATTAGCCCAGTACCATCCAGTGAGTTTCATGGCTTACATAACCTCCAACTTTTCACAGATGAAAACTGGGACACAAGTAATCAAGCAACATCAGAGTGTGGTTTAAGGCAAAGGCAGAAGTTATTATTGAGGAAAAACACATAAGCTGGAAGAGGCTTCTGCTGTTTACTTTTGCCTGAGTCTACTGGGAAGGAGAGAATTCCATTTTCTCCCCTCATCTCCCTCCTTCTGAGTTGAATAGAAACTAATTTTGCACTTTGAGCTCAGTTTACAGCTACTGAAGTAAGCTGAGGACAAGTGCAGGTGGGGGAGTGTGAGGAGGATAGAGAAAGTGGAGGGATGTCTTAAAAGAAGTTGAAAAGTGAGACAATAGTGGGTTAATCAGGACTGTCCTTGGCAAACTGGGGCAGTTGGAGCATATGAGCTTAGTGGGAGCCAAAACCTACATCTCCCAGGTCCAGCTTTCTAACTGCTTCAGTCATTTCAGCGCTCAAAATGGTGCTTGCTGCAAGACCATACAGTAGCACCCCTGTATCCGTGGAACCAATATACACAGTTTCAGTTAACTGCGGGACACAAAACAGAATACTGTACTTATCATAGAGTCTTCCTAGAAAATGCCTAGAGAGGCATCCTCTCTAGACATTTTCTAGGTCCTCTGAGGCAACTCTATGGTATTTTAAGCCAGAACTCCTATTATTTTCAAGGTGTTCACTGTTATCTGCGGTTTCTGATATCCATGGTAAGTTCAGGAACTGATCCCCCACAGATATGGGGGCCCTACTGTATGTATTTTTAAACATAACAAAGCAGTGCTTTTTTCTGTACGTTTTTATTTTATTTATTTATTTAATTTGTTTATATCCCACCTTTCTCCCAATAATGGTACTCAAGGCAGCTAACAACATATTTTAAATAATACTTATTTTCATTCCATGCAGCTTTGTGCAGATTAAATCATAGAAACCAATGTAAGCATTGCCTAAGATTTCTTTAACTGGATACAAAGGCTAGATGCAGTCAGCCCTCTGTATCCACAGATTCTGCACCAACTGATTCCACATCCATGACTTGAAAATATTCCAAGATGATTGATGATGATGATTCCAAGAAGCAAACCTTGATTTTGCCATCTTATATAAGGGACACCATTCTGCTATGCCATTGCATATAATGGGACTTGAGTATTCACAGATTTTGGTATCCACGGTGGGTCCTGGAACCAAACCCCAGTGAATATGAAGGGACAACTGTACCTCTAAAACACAAAGAACACAGGGATCCAGTGGAGGACTGTGATATTTTAGAGCTTTTTGTTAATAGTTCCCTCCTCAGTTGTCATTCTTGGATTCTAAGAAGTAAAGAGGATGAAAAACCTGATTTTAGTCATGGCATTTAATGTGCACTGCAGACAGCATTGCTGTGTCCTCTTTAATGATATGCTGTTCTTTTTTGGCTAAATCTTAAACACAGCTTTGAAATTAAAAGGCCGCTTTCATTTTCCTGTGTTCATAAAGCCAATCAATTGGAGCCTTCAAGCAATTATTGACTAATTAAAGACTATCTCACAGAAAACAGAGGAAGCATTAGGCTCTTGTGTGTGGAGCTAACACCACTTCATAATATTTGCACAATGTTGCCTAAGCAGAGGAGCAAGCAGGCATCTGTAGAATTGTCCTCCTTGTTCAGCCACTACTCTGCTAAGAAGAAACCTAAAACTTTTACACAGTTGCTTGGGTCTGTCAGCTTGAATAGCTAGATTTTCAAAATATTTCTGACCATGCAGAATTGTGTATAAATTATTTAAATCTAGATCGTTTACAAGAGATCTAAAGGGTGGCCAGATCCATGTGTAAATTTCTTTACATGTACTGTTGTACTTTTTCAGCATTGCCCTGTAGAGGCATTTAGTGAATGGTTGTGAAAGCAGAGTTCTATAAGTGCAACATACCCTCCAACTGTCCCAATTTCGCAGAGACAGTCCCAATTAATCCTCTGTCTCCCCACTTTTCAGCTTCTTTTAAAATTCTGTTTCTCCCTTATCCTCCCACTTTCACCTTTTGTCCTCAGCTTACTTCAGTTGCTGCAAACTGAGTTCAAATGGCAAAAGTAGTTGGCCCCCAATTAACTCAGCAGGGAAAAGAGAAGAGGAGGGGCCAGAATCTTGACCTTCCCAGTAGGCTCAGGCAAAAGCAAACTGCTGCACCCTTCTCTAGGTTGTTTGTTCTCCCTCATTAATAACTTTTGCTATCTTGACCACACATGTCCTGGTTTCCATCTATGAAATATTGGAGGGCATGGTGTAAACTGTGTATTCTTGCATGCCAGGAGGGTTGGACTAGATGGCCCTTGTGGTATCTTCCAACTGTATGATTCTATGAATTGTTACAACCACCAGTGCTTAAGACTACTATTGGTATATTTAATAAACAGTAGGGGTGAGTGTCTCAATGAAATGGGGAATGTGCAATCTTTGCTCCCATGAACCCAGTTACCTACCAACTAACAATGTGCAGCTACATAGAATCATAGAAACGTAGAAACAGTAGGAATGCGAACCTGAACTCCCCCCCTCCTCATTGGGTGAGATTATCAGTGGTTGTTTTATTTTGCATTTTTGATGACTGTTCCATATTATGGGCCAATTTTGCAAAACTTCCTTCATACCAAAAAAATTGTGCTGTAAACATGGGGGTGTTTACATAAAATCCAGTAAGTTTTCCATAAACACACAAACATTTTTTTTTAAAAAAAATATGAACATAGTGGGCTGATCTTTTTGCTTTCAAGATAGGATGAAAATGTCATCACAGTTTACTTTTTTGATAGCATGTCTCAATGCAATGGGGAATGTGCAATAGTTGCTCCCATGGTCCTAGTAAACCAAGTGATAAACTGAAGGCACAGTTACACACCAACTAACAATGCACAACTACATAGAATCATAGAATCATAGAGCTGGAAGAGACCACAAGGGCAATCTAGTCCAACCCCTGCTATGCAGGAATACACAATCAAAGCACCCTGACAAAAGGCCATCCAGCCTTTGTTTAGAAACTTCCAAAGAAGGAGACTCTACCACACTACGAGGCAGTGCATTCCACTTCCAAACAGCTCTTATGGTCAGGACGTTTGTCCTAATGTTTAGGTGGAATCTCTTTCCTGTAGTTTGAATCAAACAAGCTTGTAGAATGTGGGCTAGACAAGTTAACTGTTCAATGGATTTGTAATTGGTTGACCGGCCGAACCCAAAGGGTGCTCAGCAGTGGCTCCTCTTCGTCTTGGAAAGATGTGACCAGTGGGGTGCCACAGGGTTCTGTCCTGGGCCCAGTGCTATTCAACATCTTTATCAATGACTTAGATGAGGGAATTAGGGGCATACTTATCAAATTTGCAGATGACACCAAATTGGGAGGAGTAGCTAATACCCTAGAGGACAGGATCAAAATTCAGAATGACCTGGATAGACTGGAGAGCTGGGCCAAAGCTAACAAAATGAAATTCAATACGGAGAAATGTAAAGTACTGCATTTAGGGCGGAAAAATGAAATGCATAAATATAGGATGGGAGAGACCTGGCTGAATGAGACTACGTGCGAAAGGGATCTAGGAGTCCTAGTAGACCACAAGTTGAACATGAGCCAACAGTGTGATGCGGCAGCTAAAAAGGCCAATGCAATTTTGGGCTGTATCAATAGAAGTATAGTGTCTAGATCAAGGGAAGTAATAGTGCTACTCTATTCTGCCTTGGTCAGACCTCACTTAGAATACTGTGTCCAGTTCTGGGCACCACAATTCAGAAAGGATATTGACAAATTGGAGCGTGTCCAGAGAAGGGCAACTAAAATGGTGAAAGGTCTGGAAACGATGCCTTATGAGGAGAGACTTAGGGAGCTGGGTATGTTTAGCCTGGAAAAAAGACGGTTTAGAGGCGATATGATAGCCCTGTTTAAGTATTTGAAGGGATGTCACGCTGAGGATGGAGCAGGCTTGTTTTCTGCTGCTCCAGAGACTGGAACACGGAGCAATGGGTGCAAGCTCCAGGAACAGAGATTCCACCTCAACATGAGGAGGAACTTTTTGACAGTAAGAGCTGTTCGGCAGTGGAACACACTCCCTCGGAGCGTGGTGGGGTCTCCTTCCTTGGAGGTCTTTAAACAGAGGCTGGATGGCCATCTGTTGGGGATGCTTTGATTGTGATTTCCTGCGTGGCAGGGGGGTTGGACTGGATGGCCCTCGTGGTCTCTTCCAACTCTGCAATTCTATGATTCTATGATTCTATGAATCCATTGCTCCGTGCCCAAGTCTCTGGAGCAGCAGAAAACAAGCTTGCTCCATCTTCAAGACAACATCCTTTCAAATATTTAAACATGGCTATCATGTCACCTCTTAAACCTCTCTTCTCCAGACTAAACATACCCAACTCTCTAAGCCGCTCTTCATAGTGCATGGCTTCTACACCTTCCATCATGTTGGTCATCCAACTCTGTACACACTCCAGTTGTGTAAGCAGTAGTGCTAAGGGACTCTGTCCATGACTATGTCATCTGCTGCCCCATTAAGGACATTTAATAGAATCATAGAATTGGAAGGGGCCACAAAATCCATCTAGTCCAACACATTGCTATGCAGAAGAAAAATTAAAGCACTTCTGAAAGATTTCCATACAAACTCTGTTTAAAGTCTTCCAAAGATGGAGAGTCCACCATATTGGTGCAGTTTAGATTAGACCTTTCACAAGAGAAAGAAAGGATGAGGAGAAAGGGAATGATTGCCAGGGATTCCTGTTTTAGTTGAGGTGTCAGCTTAGTAAATCATAGTTGAAGAAATCTGTTTTGGTGGTGCAGTGGATGGAGCATATGAGCACTGAACAGGAAGATCCAGGTTCAAATCTTCAGTCACATTTACCAACATATTTACCACAGCCTTCCATAATCTGGGCTACAGAGTTATAGAACTATGATCCACAAACTCTGGGATCCCATAGGATGCAGGCATGACAGTTTAAAGCAGAATCACAGGCTATAACTGAGTGATGCAAAAGGGCTCCTGGTGTCATCCAAATAATTTGGACCATAATTGACACCAGCTACAGCTTGTACAGACAATCATGAGGGATCATGGGAAATCTAAACTAGATTTATTATGTACCTGCAGGCCTAGGGCCATTCCTCACCCTTACTGTGGTAGTGATAAAATGGAGCAGGTGGGGTGGAGATAAAATGGAGCTGCTGGTGTGGAGATTAGTTATACCAGCCTGAATATCATGAAGAAATAACAGAAAGGCATACTGTCTAGTTCAGTGGATATTAATGTATTTCTTCCAATGGAATTAAGGTCGGCTTGATTCTTTTCAGGCTTTATGTTCATAGTGTTGCTGCATTTAAAAAAAAATAAGGAAAACCAACTAGAATTTACAGTAGGAGGGTGTCAGCATGTTATTTTTGTTCATTCCTTGAGACGGAAAATTCATTTTATAAATATGTGCTTTTAAGGGAGAAGAGTTTCTTGATTGGAATCCCCATTGGACACATTTAGAGGAAAATGAATATATTTCTGGTCTCCTAAGTTTCTCTTGCCAAGCCTCTTTGGAACAACTGAATTTCCAGTTTTATCATCTTCACTGCTAAAACAGGGAAAATGGCTTAGGAACCGAAGATATAGCACCCAAGAGAATGTGTTTCCTTAGCATGTTGGATTGTTCTTTCTTCATAATATTTTATGCAGTGATACAACTCAGTTCCTTTTTGTTGCCTTCATTCTGTTACTTATTGTTCAGGAGGATGTTATGGCAGCCAAGTAGACTGTGTAACACATTCCAGTGATTTCCCTAATTTTAGTTTTGTACAATGCATTGGGTGGGCTGGGGACGGTAAGACTGGCTGATGGCCATTTCCTAGTGGAAGGGTCATAGCTTGGTGGTCTAATACATGCTTTGCATTCAAAAAGCTTGAGGTTCCCTCTGTGGCATCCCTAGAGAGGCATGGGAAAGACCCTTTTCAATCCTTGCCAATTAATGTAAATATTGCTGAGCTAGAACGTGGTATAAGACAGTTTCTTACCTTCTTACCTTTCATTAGAACAGGGTCCCATGATGTAGATTACTAACACCAATGGAGATTATCTTTGGAATAAAGACATTTGAGTGTCCTGTAGGCCAGGGATGAGGAACCTGAAGCCCTCCAGAAGTTATTGGACTGAGTTATTGAATCATCCCTGATTATTAATCCTTCTCGCTGGGGAAGATGGAGTCTAGCAACATCTAGATGACCACAGGTTCCCTACTTCACCTGGAGGCATGGTTTCTTATGAAGCCAGTGAATAATGAACACTGTGTTTCCTTTATGATGAGATGAATGACTCTGTTATTTTTGTCTTTTCCCTTTGTAGTCTTCTAACTTCTTTCTGTTCTGTTTATGAATAAATGTAATAATTCTGGTGAGTGTCATATTCCAGTTGCTTAATTCTGAATAATTTAATACTCCTATTTATTTTATTTTATTTTATTTTATTTTATTTATACCCCGCTCTTCAGCCACAAGGCTATCAGAGTGGCTTACAAATTGTCTTTGTTCATACCTCTGCTAATGGGCTGGTTTAAAAGGTGAACTCTGGCTCCTGAAAGCTTCTAGGAGAAGGGGTTTGTGCCTTTTCCCCAGAAAAACAGCAGTCTGGATGGGCTAAAGGCCTCAAAAATATTATTTGGCGGGGGGGGGGATGTGTTGAAATAAAATTCACACCATCCCCAGCCAGCCCTGCTGTTGAAGATGGAAGTTGTAGTTCAGGACTCAGATCCTTTTTGGTGCTGGCAGAATAAAAAGGTCCATGGGGAAGGACATCAGCCAGCCAGGCAAGAATGCAAAGGAACACTCCTGGCAATCTCCAAGTCAATTGATGGCTGTTCGCAGTGAACGGGGGAGCTGAGCCCCAGCACCATCTGGCTGCTACAATGCAGTGTGTGTGTGTGTAGGTGGGTGAGCATTGTGCAAGGAGGTAGAGGATGCTGCCTTGCTCATCATCTTTTGACCTTGCTACATAAGCATAAATAACTAAGAAGATACTGTCCCAACAGGTCTGGAGGGTACTAGCTTAAAGAAGGTTACATCAACATTTCTCTTCAGCCAAGTGATAGATTCATTACCAAATGATCATTTTTATATGTGCGGCCAATCTCCTCAGCTCCCAGCTGCTTTGATTTTATCTTTTTCATTTCCCATGACTTTTAAGCCTTTCTTTCCTCAACAATGGCATCTTTCTCAAAATACTGAAAAGCTGCCCCTAAGGTGCCAGAGAAAGCCTTCACCTTGGTTCCGTCTCCCCTTCTCCCTTCCTTCATTTCTTTTTTTCTTTCATTCATTCTTTCTTTCTTTCAATTCAGAAGGCTGCTTAGAAGAATGACCAATGCTCATAAGGTCAGATTTCTAGAGAAAATGACTGTCTTCAGCTGCATTCTTCCATGCAGAAGTCCATGTAATCCACATTACAGCGGGCCTGGTACCCTGTGGAAATATATTTTACATGACCAATGAAACAATAGTTTCTCATGGGCAAAACATGAGAGGTCCTCATGTCAGAAGAACAACCTCAAGGAGGGTTTATAACACATGGGTAACACAATTATATATTTAGCATAGTGTAAAGTAATAGTACAGGGAAGCCCTTAAGGCAAAAGAGGGTAGATGTAAATGTATGTCAGAAGGTGCTTGTTTAGGCTGAAATATATTGGTTATGATCCAGACAACATCCATTACTTTTATGTCCCATTCATGTATGGTAGATGGAAGGGAAGCTTTTTGGGACTGCTTTGATTGTGTGCATGGCAGGGGGTTGAACTATGTGGCCCTTTGTTGTCTCTTCCAACCCTATGATTCTATGATTCAGCGAATGTGCTTAATGTTGGCTGGAAGATACAGAATGACAGAATCACTGTCTTGCAAAAGGTTCCAGATCTTGCAAAAGGCCTGCCATCTCTGCATTGGTTTGGAAAAAAACTCCAGTCTGAAAACCAAGGAGGGCTACTGCTCATTGCTATCTATAAGACTGATCTAGATGGACCAGTGGTCTGACTTGGCATAAGGCAGCAACTATGTTCCTATATGTCTACAAAAATAATTACATCTTAATTCCGCAAAGATAAAATCACTACAATGCGGGAGGAAGGCTCTGGAGATTACAGATTAAATATTGTTTGTTGAATGGAAACCTCCCTAAAGTGGCTTCAGATTTTTCTGCTGTAAATCATTTCCCATAGAAAGTAATGTTTATTAGGTTACATGCTGATTGCTTAATCCCTTTAATCTTTTAAATGCTCTTTAGGGGGAAAAATCTTGTCAAGCATCAATGTTATTCTAAATAGTATATGGTCATAATATGCTGCAAATAATAGTACTTATGGGTTGGTTCACACTATCTCTTAGCTTTAAGCTACCTAGGGTGGCTGTAAGTACTGTAGGGCTTGGAAAAGTTACTTTTTTAGATTATAGCTCCCTGAGTCCTTTGCCAGCTTGGCTGTGGTCATGATGGATAGAACTTTGTTGGCACCACAAGTCCACAAAAAGGAACTTTTCCATGGTCTGATTGTTGTAGTAAAGTGTATAATCTCCTTTGGAGAGAGTCTGGAAAAAAGGGTCTTGAAATAATATTAATGCTAACGTGCCACAGATTCCTTGGTTTGGGGCTACAAGTAAAATTATTGATCACCATTCACTGTAACAATAGAAAAATACTCTTTTGGCAAAAAGATGGGGTACACATGCATAGACTAAATAAATGATAACTTCCGTGTTGTAATCAGCTATCCCAAATTAATTACCCATAGGTAAAAAAAAAATGAAATCACTTGGTGCCAGCAAAAATATTGTTTAATGGAGATTGTTCACAGGTTTGGTTGACACTCAAAAAATATACACATATTTTTGAGACACTATCTAGCCTGTTACAGGAGTATACTTTCTTCATGACGTTTTTACAGGAAAAACTTAAATGAGGCACTCATAAGAAGCCAGATCACCTTAAAACACCCATGAAGAGGAGAAAGCTAGCATGTCAGGGTCAGGATGAGTACAAAACCTTTGTTAGCTTTCTAAAAGGAGGGAGATTTTAACAAATGACTTCCTTTAGCCATGTGACTCCAGTATTCAAAAATGATAAGGCTCTGAATGTAAGACTGCAGCAAATGCTTTTTATGAACATGCAACTCTACCTCAAGATGCTGATCTTTTTAGACATGAGTCTTGTCCAATTTCTGTAGGAGGTATTTTTTGGAGGGGGGTAGGGGGTGGAGGAATGGAGGCTATTCGAAGGCCCTGGATGTGAAACCTATTCTGTTGGTGGGAAATCATGCTACTTGAAATTCTTTATTGGGGCTGAGGAATCTGAGCAAAATACAATTCCATCTGCTAGCATCAATTTGCAAGAGATGTCTGCAAAACATCCTATGGAGTTGGGAGCAAATAAGGTTTCATCTCATTGTTAACAAGGTTGAAATGCCAGGCCTGTCATCAATGGAGATGACCCTTGCGCTCCAGCAGGCCTGTTATATTGTCTGCTCCAGCTGGTGCTATTGGTTGTTAATCAGAAGTGTTTATACTTTTCCATTCTCACTCGATTTCTCTTCTCCCCAACCAACTTTGTATTCTAAGTCGGTTTGATACGAAGCATATTGCTGCAACCTGGTCTTGACATTTTGCTGGCAGCTTCCTGTGATTGGTCAATATGATTTCTGCCACCTGTCACAATGCAGAAATATTTGTGATCACACCAATTAGGATGTTTACTCATTTTTTTCCCCTTTTTTGACTGCGAGATGGCAGCTCCCCTTGAGCAAGGGGTTTTAAACCAGGTGAATAACAAGAGGCAGCCATGAGTGAAAACTTCTGAAAGGAGGCAAAGCAAGAGAAACCTGAAAGAGGAAATGCAATAGAAATGAATGTTGAGAAACCAGACGTGGAGGCTATGTGAGATTTGTGCAGTCTGGTCACAGACCTATAGAATTGCTGCAAACCCCCACTTTCCCATGCTCTGGCTTATAGCAACCTGCAGTTTGGCATTTCAGAATGCCGTTGTGTGAGCTAAACAAGTGCCATAGTGAAGCCCACACAATGACATTCTGAAATGCCAAATTGCAGGTTGCTACAAGCCAGAGCATGGGAAAGTGTTGGGAAGTTTCTTTGGACTACAAATCCCAGAATTCACCACCCAGCATAGCTAGAAAAAAGGAACAAAATAAATAATAATAGAAATAATTTCTAGAATTTTCATTCTATTTCTAATAATAGAACAAAATAATAGAAAAATGGAAAGAAATAAAATCAGTGGCAAAGAAGCAGCTACAAAAGTGTGAAAAATTCATTTGAGTTTAGTTTTGATAACATTTTTCTTCATATATGATATGAGGAAACTGAGATATCAGTGTCTCCTGTGATGTCATAGATTGTTTATACAAAATGTTTTATATATTAAGGTATTTTTTTAATGTATTGAATAACAGAGGTAATCAAGTAAGGAGCTGGTGGGAGGGGCTAAGCAAATAGAATGGTGAGACTGAGTGGTGATTGGTGGAATGCCTGTGGGAATTTGAATAAGGCCTGTGGTTGACAGTTGGTCTGGCAGTTGGGAGTTGATTGTGTGGAGTGTGAGGTGTATGAGTGAGGATTAGGTTTAAGAGAATTAGTCAGGTTTAGGAACTGATGAGTAGGATTTAAGAGTCTGAGTTAAATAAGGAAACACTTTGAGTGAGAACAAAGTTTTTGCTGTAAATGTATTAAAGTATTAATCTGTCTTGTTTTGTTCAACTTTGCTCAATAAAGTATTACTTTTGTGTATCATATGGTTCTGGCCTCCTAGAACACAGGCCAACCTCCTGCATCTCCAGAGGATATGTTCCAAGACCCCTGTGGATACCTGAAACTGTAAATAATAGGGAACCCTATTATTTTCAATGAGATGTCTCCAGAAGGTGACTATAGAATCACATTCGAGGACCTAGAAATGCCTAGAGAGAACATATTTTTTCGGACATGGATAAGTGAAATCGTGGATATTGAATCTATGGATATGGGGGTCAACCTGTATAAAGATTGAGTTCAGACACAGGTCGATGGTGGAAGCAGTGAATAGGGAAGGCTGGTGTCCAGTGGGGATAGAAGTTGTATAATATCCCACACAGGAACCTTGAGGCCATCTAGTAGGGTCCCCACAGTTGGTGACCACAGCCATGGGACAAGAGAAGTTCCTGACATTGGTGGCTGAGGTGGGGATAAGGGAAAACCCTCACTCTTGGTGGTAGCTGTGAGATTGTGGAAGTATTCACATTTGGTTGCAGCAGTGATTTAGGCAGAACCTAACATCTGGTGGGAAAAGTGGTTGAATAAGGAGATAGAAGACTCACATCTCCTCCTCCTCCACTATTTATACCATTGCCACTTCAGGTGGCTCATATTAAAAAGAACCATCAATGTCAGAGAAACCACAACTGACAGATTCATTCATCCAGGGCAGGTCCAGATCTTTTAATGATTAATTCTTAAAAGTCTGGGTTTCACTCCCTATGTATTTGACCATCTTATTAATAAATTAATGTTGGTTGTTGGGTTTTTTTTCCCCTGAGAGATTCCTCATCTTCAACAACTATATGACAGGCACATATGTCATGCTTTCATCCATTTCCAGAACAACTGTACTGACTGAATGGGGCAAGTGGAAATGGGCAGAAAGAGGATTTCTGTTCAGTTCAATTTTTGCAGAATTTACCAAAGTTCACAAATATCTTCACAGTTTAGAGAAAAAGAGTATGAAGTATTTTTTTTTAAAAAAAAAGTGAATTCAGAAAAAAAAAAGCTTAAACAATTGATTTCCCCTTCCCAACAGCAAGGAGCAAAACTGATCAGTGTCGCAAGGATGTTCCAAATTACAATAAAAGTGTTATGATTCAGGGAATGTTGTCCACACACCCAAAGCCACCTTTTATTCCAAATGTAGCTGGCACTCAACATCTCATTCAAGGGTTTATTATATTTATAAAAGTGTAATCTGTGGAGTTTAAAAAATTCAGAGGCGGTAGCTGTGCTAGAGCACAGTCATAACTGGCAAAGATGGCCAAGGCCCTGCTGAGCCAACCCTAGGCCAGTTGAAGGCGTACTTAATCCAACCCCACCTCCCATTTTAAGTGTGCTGAAAAGTACTCAGAATTACTCTCACCCTGGCCTAACATTGTGCTGACATTACAGCTGGAGGCAGTTTATAGCTGGGATCACATGGCCCTTCCTTTGCATTCTCTGCCCCTTCTCTGATTTCTCTGTCAGCAAATCTTAGCCAGTAGATCTAATCTCCCAATTATCTGCTCTGTTGGCAGATCTCTGAGATCTGCCAGCAGAGGAGGGTTCTGCTGGTAGAAGAGGTGGGTGCTTAATCCTACAACTAGCACATCTTTGGCATAACCTTTTATGGACTGCCCACTCACTTGCATCTGATGAAGTGGGCAGCAACCTACAAAAAAAAAAATATGCCAAATAAAACATGTTAATCTTCAAGGTGCATAGGACTCTTCAGAGTGTAAAAGAGGTGATTGTCGTTCATGTCACCTCTTCCATAGCAACAGAAAAATGTAATCCTCATAGAAGAATACTTGCTTCCACTTGGTTTTCACATTCTGTTAGTGGCAGAAACAGAATGCTTAGAAAGTTGTTGCTGTTAAGATGAGAAAGAGGGCAGTGTTTAGATCTCTGAACGCCTGATCAAAAGCAGCTCACTAGACTAATAGAGGATGCTTGTTCTCACACATGTGCACTGATGGGCTAGTTGATTTAATATAAAAATATCATTTAAGCTTCTCGGTGCTACATTTCCAATTGTCATGGGAAGGCCTGGGGGTGGACAGGGAGGAATACAATGGCATTAAAGTAATGCATGTATACATCAGTGGTTCATTTAAATCTTTAAAGCTCTGCCATTGTTTAATGTTGCATCCCCAAAAGTAGGAGAAGAAGGCAGTTATTATGCTGACCTAACAAGCCATTTTAGAGTGCAATTTTACTTTTGAATGCAGTCTTGTAGATGTCTGTATACAAAGATACTCAGAAGTAAATCTCAAGCAGGCAAGAGTGTGGAAGATTCTAGCTTCAGTCAATTTGTTAAGCAAACAGAAATTCCTTTGCTTCATAGCTGCTAAAACCAACTTGTAATTTATTCAGGTACTATTATACATCTAACGCCACTGAGTCAAACACAGGCAAAATGAGGCCTTGGGGACAAATGTGTCCTACCCTTGGCAGTTTTTGCAGCTCTTGATCCTTCCAAACCCCCCTCCCCAAAACTTTTCCTAGTCAAATAAAGGAAGAAGGGTAAATTGCCTAATAGCAATTTTATAACCCCCCCCCCGAATATTTCACAGGTAAAAACCAGGGAGATTTTCGGATGCCTCTTTCAGCTTCTTGCCGCGCAAGCAGCCTCCGGTGCAGTAACAAGGCTGCTGTGTGGCAAGGGGTCCATTTCAGACGATGCCGTTTCTCTCTCGGTGGCGTCCGTGACTGTTGCAGCTAGCATTGGAGGCGGCTGCACTGTTTTTCACTCACGGAAGTTGTCCGTGAGTAAAAAACAGCGTGGCCGCCTCCAATGCTAGCCTCAACAGTCACGGACGACACCGAGAGAGAAACGGCATCGTCCGAAATGGACCCCTTGCTGCTTGGCAGCCTCGTTACCGCACCGGAGGCTGCTTGCACAGCAAGAAGCTGAAAGAGGCATCTGAAAATCTCCCAGGAGTCATGTGTCTAAGAAACTTCAGAGTGTTTCCAGGTTTTTAAGATGCTAAGGATTTACTTACATGGGCAATATATCCCATTTTGCCTCTATCTTAGATCGCTGCAATCCTAACAACACAGGGCTTTTGCCCCCATTTTCCCCCCTGCCAGCAGTCCTCACAACCCCTGGGGCAAAGACAGAGCTAGGAAAAGGGGGAGATAAGAGAGGGTCCACTACAGCATTTTAAAATAATGCTTGCTTTAATCCATTCCCAATGGCAAAAAACAAACCGGGCCCCACATAACCTCAGGAGCCTGTTCCGGCTCAATGGCCCATCACTGCTGCAGCAGGAAGGAATCCTGCAGCATGTGACCAGGCTGGTTACATGCAGGTGGTCTTTATCACATGTTGTGAGATGGGCTTTCTAGGTTCCAGGAGAGTGAGGGGTACTGCAGTGGTGGTGGCTGCAGGGATGGGCTGGCGTGCCCATCTAGATTTCCTCCCATTTTGTGGAGGTAGCAAGAGAGGAACGAGCCTGATCTGCAGGCAGGATACTCCGGTGGGGAGCCAATGTATCCTGGCCCATGTAGATGACCCCCATGGCTGCTGACATACTGCAGAAATAATGCAATTTAGCACTGTTTTAACTGCCATGGCTCAATGCTATGGACTTCTGGAATTCATAGTTTTTTTAGGTTTTTTAGCCTTCTCTGTCAGAGAGATCTGGTGCCACAACAAACCACTAATCCTGGGATTCCATAGCATTGAGCCATGGCAGTTACAGTTGTGTCAAACTGGATTATTTCAGCAGTGCAGATGCAGCCTAGACACCTTTTCAAGATTCTTTTTCTCCCCAAGATTACCAGACTCCTTTTCCTTCTGTGCTGTGGCGTCAAAGAGGTCCAAGGTGTTGTTGTTCCTGCCTGTAGGATGGCTCTAAAGGCATGGACTTGTTGTACTGCAGATTCCTATAATCCTTCACCCTTGCCTATCTTGACCATGGGCAGGACTGATGGGAGTTTAGTCCCCCCAAAACTTCAAGTGGGTTCCATATTCCCCAATCCTTTCACAGAGGCTTCCAGGGCTGGCTTAATCATGAACATCAACTGGGTAGCTAATGGGGGGCATACATAACTTTTAGGCTAGATATCTGAACATAAATCTACCTTCTCTTGCTTCTTCCATCATATCTAAAGCTCAGATTTATGAGAGGACCCCCCCCCCGGTGAGAGTACCAAACTCCCATGAGATCTGAGATCTTACAGAACTCCAGAACTGTTGTAAAAAGACCTTATCTCATATAACTTGGGACAGGCCTTTCACAGGCCTTGCCTTAGTCACCTGGGCCTGAAAACCTGGGAGTAGGAAGGGCAGGCACCACTCATGTTCACAACAGATCAATCCAATAGCATATGGTACAAAATTTGATGGGTGAGAATTTTTGCAGTTCAGGACTTACGCTGTGTGAAAAATACATTCAGGTTGTTTTGTGCACAAAGTAGCATTTTCTGTATAGTAAACAAGGGCTTGTCCAGATAAGAATATATAATGCTGGTTGCTGCACATTAATGCAAACTCGCAGCAGTGTTCATTTGTTTCCATGGCTTTTTGGCAAAACGAAAAACTATCTGTGTTTGAAGATCATACATAGCCATGCCTGCGAATCAAAATGGTGGCCGGGAGTGAATTACTCACATAATTATTCTCCACAAGTTGCCATCACTGCACAGAATTTTTTGTTTTTTACTGTAAATATAAGGTGTTCAAATGTTACCTTCCATTTAAAAAGCTGTTCGGCCACAGTGAAAAAGCACACAATCAATACCACAAAACTCCAAAATGGCACTTTCTGCCACTTCGTAGCTGGGAAGCCCACCCCCCGTACATGTCAGACCAATCAGCTTTCCATTTCTGCATGATGTGATTCAGTTGTCCTAACAAGTGGGAATGCACATTTCCCCTGCATTAAAAAAACAAACAAAAACAACCCTCTGGAGAAGCTGCAAAGGCTTTTCCAGCATAGTTTTTGGAGTTTTTCGTCTCCCCCCCCCTCCTTCCAAATATAGGGAATCACCACGGGATCTTGTTGGGAGAAAAGGTGTTCTCCTCGAATTCTATGAGGAGTTTTTTTCACCATCTAGACAAGCCCCAAGTTTCCTGTCCAAAAACAAAGTACCATTTCTTGCACAGAAAATAACATTTCTACACAGAAAATGCTGTTTTCTGTTTGTTTTAATGTTTTTGTACAGGAAACTAGTTTTCTATGCAAAACCATTTTCTGTCCAGAAAATGCCATCTTCTGCGCAGAAGCATTTGCATTTATTTATTTCTGTGCACAGAGACCTCTCAAAGTGTGAATTGTCTTTGAAAACTGTTGTGGTTTTCCAAGACTTTCTTGCTGTGAGGAGAAAATGTTAAAATTATTCTTTTTTGCCCACAAGAGCAAAACTTACAAAGATTTACATTCCTACTTTTCCAACCCATGACAAGTGGCACACAAATTTAATGAATAAATAATGCAGTGCATACAGCCTAGTGAATCTGTAATGTAATTTTTACATATTGCTATAGTTTAAAGATGGAAGAAACACTTTACCAGAGATGTATATCTGTTATCAAAAACAGCACTCCACTTCTCTTTCTCCCCTTCTTCCTCCTAATTATTAAAAATATGTTTTATGAAGTTCTCTTGCATGGCTTTTCATTAGTTGCTTCTTGAAAGAAAATCTGAGGAATAACAATGGCCAAGAACCTACACCAAGGTTGCATAGCATCATTCTTCACATCTGGAAATATATATTTATTGTGTTACCTTTCTGTTGAATGGCAGTGCTGTACAACTACACCAAGACATCAACTGTGCATTCAGTTACACAAGCAAATGTGCATACACATCCATGCATAATGTGCAGCCATGTGCTATATGCAGTATGCATCATTCACAATGTGCAATCCATGTCCATGTGCAAGGCACATTTGAAAATGTGGATGGAAGGAAATTACTCTCCAACTTTACTTCCTGGATTTTATGGAGAAGATAGTGGTGGACCTTCATCTCTGCTCTTATACCCTCTATTTTTGTCTTTTCTATCTATACCTTGACAAGAAAAGTAACCTTTTCTGTTTGTACATCCTTGTTCCAACTTTTTTTTATTATTATTTCTGTTGATTTCTGGATGTCATACAGCAGCCGCTCCATGAGTAAAGACCTAATTGATTAGGGATAATGGGTGTAGTTAAATTTTAATCTGTCTGTCCATCCCTCTGTGGTATCCTTCAGAATCCAGATCAATACCCTTGCTCTTAGGTCTTCTCTGTGGTAATGATATTGGTTGCTCACTTGGGTCAGAGTCTTTTATCAATTAAAGTGTGGAAGCTGGCAGGAAACCATGCATTGTAGTTCACCACAGTTATCCTGATGACAATACATTATTTCTGCAGGCAAGGGGAAGAGGGAGGAAATAAGATATGAGCAGTATCTGAGGTAAATTAATTCAAGAAGTCCTCTGGAATGCATTTAATATTGATTATTATGAGTCTCTCTCAGCATTTTTATCCATGCCACATAGATTACAGGCACCAAGGTTAAAAGGGCCCAAGTGATTTTAAAATCCTCCTAATGTTCCTGGGGCTGTGGGGTGGGGTGGAGAAGTGTTTGGTAGTAATTATGTTCAGTTGCAGCTACCAAAACATGAATTCTAGAAGATTCCAGGAATGGTATACAGATGATGGGGGACAGGGAATCATTTGCATCTTTTTGACCATTTTGATGTTGTGGTGAGGCTGTCATGAAGATCCCTTTCTTTTAAAGTTTATATTTGTGAGAATTCACAGTACATAACATCCATTCAAAGCTGGATTATCAGTGATGCAATTGGACTAAATGTTCCTGGGGTCTTACTAGATCATCACACCAGACTGTTATAGTGCTATTATTCCATTTTAACTGCTATGGCTGCCTCCTGTGGGATTCTAGGGTTCGTAGTTTAGTGAGGCTTAAAAACTTCTGGCAGAGAATTCTAAATGCCCCTCCTTAAAATGCAAATTCCAGGACTCTACAGAAGGTAACCAGAGCAGTTAAAGTGAAACAATAGCACTATAAGAATGTAGTATGATAACCATGTTAGTGGCTAAGACACCGATGTTGCTACTTGCACTTCATACACACATATAGAATGATAGAATTGGATCACAAGGGCCATCTCATCCAAGCCCCTATCATGCAAGAATCCATAGCATAGAAACCTAGAGTTGGAAGTGACTGCAAAGGGCATGCAGTTCAACCTCCTCCCACCAAGCATAGAGTCACAGAATCATAGAGTTGGAAGGGGCTGTAAGGGCCAGCTGACCCAACTGCCTGTCATGCAGGCAACCATAGCATAGAATAATAGAGTGGGAAGGGACCACAAGAGCCATCATCCAGTGGTTCTCAAACTGTGGTGCTTCAGATGTATTCGACTTCCACTTCCAGAAGTCCCAACCAGTAGGACCTTTGCTCAGGAAGTCTTGGAGTTTGAAAGTCCCAAACATCTGGAGGACTACAGTTTGAGTCCACACACACACACACACACAATTCTTGTATTGTGAGGTTGTTAGAGAGTAAAATACCCCTAGGAAGAGATCTCTCTCCTATGTAGATCTCTGCCCTCTGATCTTGCCATAGGTTGGTAGCATTTGTCACCCACCTTGGTTCTATTTTCTAGCTGTGGAGCAAGTGGAGATGTGTCTGCATTCAGTTTAAGGTTGCAGAAGCAGAGCTGAGCATGTGGTTCCATTGTGCACAGAGATGCTCATGTGCATGTTATGGGCATGCTCCTGAACATGCATACACACTATCACAATCAGTTGTTCATTCAGGTGCACCACTTAATATATATGCCCTCCACTATAAGGGGAAACATGCCTCTGTTTATCAGTTGCTAGGGAGCATGATTAGTAGTGGGAGACTTTCACTCATGTCCTGTTAGTGAGCTTTTCATTGGCAACTGGCTGGTCACTGCATAAAGAAGGATAAAGATATAAAGAATGTTCACAATTTTTCTCATCCTCAAGAAGAAAGGGTGTCTCACCACATCAAGTCAGTCTGCCCAAATAATTGTCAACTGCTGCCAAGGAGAAAAGAAAAGTGTTCTTGACTGTAATCAGCAGCAGTAAACTTGCTTATAAAAATACAGTACTGTGTTACCTTGACCACAAAAAATTATATCTAAAGCAAAAAAATAAAAATAATTAAAAAAAATTCCACTGGGGGAAAGGTTTGCAAAAATTCTGCAATTTTTTTTATAAGAAATTAAAATTCTTTTAATCTTGGCCATTGGGGTATTTTTTTTAAAAAAAATGCTCACATGTGAGAATGAAATAGATTTACATCTAGAGAACAGAATGCTGGACTAGATAGGCCTTTAGAGATATCCATCATGGTTCCACTTCTTCTCATCTTCCTGTTGAGTTCTGTGGCTGGTGTGACAATGAAGCAAAATCTAAATCTCATGGGATTGTCGATGTCAGTGCTCCATCCATGCTTCAGATTTAATTTGAACTTTAAAGGACCTGTCCAAGAACCTGAGCTCTATTATCTTCCCAAACAAGTTCAGCACATTGGATAGCTCCTTTAAAGTTCAATTTAGAGTGGATTATTGCCCCATAACTGTTCCCCTTGACCACATAGACCACCTCCAGTGTTCCCTATGAATACCCAGTTCTTCTGATTTCTTACACTCCTAAAGAGGAAGGGGGGTAGAAATCATGTGAAATCCGTCTCTGTGTAATTGGGCATTTATGCAGAGGGCTAGGTTCCCCGTGGTGCCAATCTGCATAGATGAGAATAAAGGCTTTCTGTCTGAATGTGTGATTGCTGGGGGGCAAATCCGCACCCATGCCCATGAGATTCTTATCTTTCATTATCCTTGTTCACTCACTGCATGATTTGTTAGTAATAACAGAAACCAGCCATGGTGGAGTGCTTTAGCACATGCTTCAGAATGACAGAGGTGAGCTGATCCTTGTTGGCATCTCACCTTTTCTAACAGAAGCAAACTGCTGTTGCTTTCCTTTTTTCAAAAGTGCAAAATGGTTTCTTTTAGAACATTTTGTGCATTATTTCCAAAACAATCAGGAGGGCACTTGGAGGGTAACACATAGCAAGTGAAGAGGTCCTTGATGAATACTGAATTTTAATGTGCTGCCACATAGTGTGCCTAAAGTTCTCAGATGTTGTCTGCAAGACAGAGGCATTGCCAAGAATAACTGGACAGGGGAGAATCAGAAGCGATGTTCCTGCATACTTTGACCTTCCCGTATTGGGTGTCTTCAAAGAATGTCATGCTGAAATCCAGGCAACGGTGCTGATAAATTACTGCTGAACTTGTTTGTTCTGTTATTTTGCTTTCACCGAGCTCTGTAAAAACTAATTTGTCTGGATGTGAAGGGAAATGCTGCACATTTATAAATTCACACTTTGTTACAGCTACTGTCTCTTAATGCCTTACAGCATAACGATTGTTGAGTGGCCCTAATTCCCTTAAAGTGGAAAATGAAATGGATTTCCAATGCATGGAGGGTGTATCAAATTCTTTTAATTATTTACTCTTTTTGTGTTTTGATCTAATTAAAAAGGAATATAATTGCTTGAGTTGGAAGTGGGATAGAAAATAGAAGCTGGAAAGCAACAGGGCAGGGGGCAGCCTTGAAATGTTGTGTGGACATATGCAATGCAGAACCTATTTGCAAACGATGAAATGATTGGACCCTTCTTACTGAGGTATCTGGTCTGCCCCATTTCTGGTGGACCATTCTGGCATGAGAACCTCACCTGTAACCCCAACAAGACATTTTGGTGTTTGAGGCAAAGGGCATGAGGATGGTCCCTTCCAGTTGATATGCAGAAACTAACTAGACAGGCTGTTGAAACATGACATGTCACTGCCAGGAAGTTTCAGGGAGAAGGGTTGGTTGTGTTCATACAAAGCTGCATCCTCTAATAGAGGAAAATTGCTGGAGGTTCAGGAGAAGCCGACAAGAGGCTGCAACTGCAGTTCCCAGAATTTGCAGCCTGAAGAAGCCACCTCATTCTGACCACTGAATATGAAGTGAGGTAGCCTACATTTTGGTTTGCTGGTTTCCAACCCAGGAAGAAATATGCCTACCATTGCCAGAGGAAAATCAGCTTCAGCCACCACCAAAAGCTGAAGTTGTAAGACACACGTGACAAGTGAATAGCTACCACCCATTGGGGGTAGAGGGTGGGGATATCAAGCAGAACTCCCTGTTTCAGTAAAAGGAAAGCCTGTCTTCCATTCACCCAAGACTGGAAATTCTGGACTCAAATTTGTTGGTGACATACATTGACATAAGTACCTTTAGCTCAATAGCTGCATTTTCTAGGATGTTGTGCAAGGAATGTATCCTAATTATGGGTGATCTGCCAGTGTAACCACCATGTGAGGAGTTCTACTTTAAAAAGTGTTAAGTAAATGCATCCACTTACACTTTTTTATTTTGGGCTTATTCACAGTTTTACTGGAGGAGCCCAAGTAAATGTGATGTGAGTTGTGCAAACGAACAGCTGAACACACCCATGGTGTAACTATGATGGAGTAACTTTATGCTATACATCCTTCTGTTGGCTCTTTGAGATAGATTTTCCCTGGATGTGGGTACCACCTATCTATGTGGAGATTGCATAAAAACAAAGCCATGGTAGATAAGATTATCAATTATTATATTTGGGTTCGAAGGTTAGAGATGGCATATCTTTTAAGACCACCTCAGTCAATGGGTGGGCCATTTTCCTCAGGGGCTTTGGAGAAGCCAAATTGCTTTGAGGTTCCCCAATAGCATCTTGTGGACAAGGGTTAGAAATCAGATGCTGGACTTGATAGGCCCTTGATCTGATGCCAAAAGGAACTTCTTATGCTTTTTAGATGTACTGTGTGTATTTAGTCTTTCTAACGACAAGCATTTCAGTAGTTTTCTAATAAATAAAATGACACGCAAGAGAAATAATATGGCCAAACCATTGTGGAGAGATCAGTTCAACATCTGCACTCAAATTGAAATAGTTAACAAAAGGAAGGGGCTCTCCTCTCCCCGCCAGAGAGAAAATGTCATTTAAATGTCAGAGATTTCCAGAAGCTTGACAATAACTTCAATAAAAAAACAACATGTAAAGTTTAACCAAATACCTCTGAAAAGTCAACCCTCTGTTTCAAAAATATCACTGTGATGAAGGGGAATATTGACTTATGTTTGCCAAGGAATCAGTGTGATTAGGATGTTTCAGTACACTGTTATCAGTGAACTAAGCCAAGGCCTCTGCTTTGAGCTGGTGGATGGGGAGCTCAGTTCACTGTAGACAGGAATTCATAGAAATAGCAGAAGACTCTTTTTCTACATTTGCTTACTCCTTCAATGACACTGAATGATGTCTGTGATGCCGGGAAAGAATTCTGCTCCTACCTCTTCTACCAAGGAGATTTCCACAGAAGCAAAGCTAGGAAGCAACTCATTTTCCCCATGAGTTACTTTGATAGCTAGCCACATTTGGCAGCAACAAATTGGTATAATTTCTTTTGTGCCTGTAACATAGCTGTAATTCTCTACTTTTCAGTGGTTTGGGCTTTCTTCCTCTTCCATATTACTGAGAGTGTGTGTGCTGGGTGTGGGTAGCTGTCTCATCCTATAGCTAGAAAGAGTGCTTTGTAAATGCCCTTTGCACATTTCTCAGAATATCCAAGGTGTAATATGAATTGGCCACTTGGGGGAACCAAAGAATATTACCCTGTACAGGCTAGTTTGAAGACATGCCTTTTGCACATCTATAGATCAAGAATCATAGATGCATTTAAAGGATTGTCTTCTCTCATTAACTGAAATGTTTTTTATGTGGTGTCCTCACCCTGACTACCAATGGAATGCCCTTTTCTATGGTGGTAGTCTAGTTCAGGAATACCCTCCTAGGCAAATTTATTTATAAGCAGCAGTTTCAATCAATGCTGATCTTTCAACAGTGAAGTCCGGTGACTTCCATCTCAGTTGGGTCATGAATACACTCAAGGTTTTTCTCCAGACTTTGAAGAAGCTATCCAAGTTGCTGAAGCTATTTTGCTGGTAGTGGTAAGCACTGTGTATAGCATCTTCAGAACCTGGACTAAAATCTAGGCCAGATTCACCATCTAACAGCCATGGAAGCCACTTGCCTAAACATCCCATCCTCTGAGTTTTAGTATTACAGATTTCAATCTAAATCAAGGGAAGTAATAGCACCACTCTATTCTGCTTTGGTCAGACCTCACCTGGAATACTGTGTCAAGTTCTGGGCACCACAATTCAAGAAGGATACTGACAAGCAGAAACGTGTACAGAGGGGGGCAACCAAAATAGCAGTAGATCTGGAATCCATGCCCTATGAGGAGCTGGGTGTGTTTAGCATGGTGAAGAGAAGATTAAGAGGTGACATGATAGCCATGTTTAAATATTAGAAGAGTTATCATACTGAGGATAGAGCAAGTGTATTTTCTGCTGCTCTAGAGACAAGGATACAGAGCAATGGACTCAAACTACAGGGAAAGTGATTCCACCTAAACATTAGGAAGAACTTCCTGATGGTAACAGCTGGTCGGCAGTGGAATGCACTGCCTCATAGTGTGGTGGAGTCTCCTTCTTTGGAAGTTTTTAAAGAGAGGCTGGATGACCATCTGTTGTGAGGGTTTTGAGTGTGTGTTCCTGCAGGCAAGGGGGTTGGACTAGTTGGCCCTTGTGGTCTGTTCCAACTCTGATTCTATGATTTAGCCCCCCAAAGAGTTAAAGACATCAAGGCTAATGAACCTGTTGCTCTTCAGATGTCCTTGTTATCTAATTGATCCCAGTAAGCCTGGTCAGTAGTGAGGGACGAGAGGAACTATTGTTCATCAACATATGGAGGGTCACAGTTTGTGCAGAGAGGTAGTGATTGCCCCAACATCATCCGCTAGTTGCTTTTTAAAAAAAGCTACAATAGTAAGTTTGTATCTTTCAACTCTTACCCAATGGGTTTGTTCAAAGTATTTTGATACTTTGCATTTGTTTTTAGAATTCTGGAAGACTCCTTGAAAATTTTACATTGCAAAGGCATTGTAAATACATCAATGTTGTCTTTGCACCTCCCGCTCATGTGATAATATGGCTGTGCAAATGGGCAACTCCTGTTTTAAAAATGTATGGCCCAGATCTTTATAATAAGAAAGCTAGTAGCACACTCTTTCTATAATGGGGACTCTTCTCTTCCTGATCATTCCCATTTTCCTTTTGATTTTAATGTTCTGCTCAAACTGTGGCCAGTCATTTCAGGTTCCCTTTGTAATCCTCCTGTCTTATCTGTCTATGACCTTTTTTTAACGTGATAGGTAAGAGAGTGTTATAGGGAATGGAAGCTCAGGTCAACAGCCTGTAATGGAATCTCTGATGCAATAATACATCTAGGGAGATAAAGAGTCACTGTTATCCTTTCTCCTGAATATCTGCTAACATCCGTTTTCCACAAAGCTATCTAGTTCTTTTTCACCCGCTCTTTTCTCTCTCCAAGGCTAGCAAATCAAGTGCCTCTTTGATTTTCTGAGCATCTTACTCAGCTTAAAGAACTACAGCAGTTGGTTCCTGGGGTGTATATCTGTTCTTCCCAGCCAAATCCAATTGCATCCTTTATCTTTAAAGGGACAAGCCTCATAATTTCCTTTTCATTTTATATTGTACTGCCCCCCAAAATACAGATGAGTGCTGATTTAGCACCAAGGCATCCATTTGGGTGAGAAAATCCTTCACTGTTTATTGAGGAGTTGCTCTAATAAAACAATGAACCGGGCTATAGTTAGAGATGGGCAGGACATTCACATGAACTGAGTTGGTGTGTGTGTGACATGAAAGGCTATTAATTATTTCCAGGTAACATTTGGCTTCTCATCATAAGAGGAAACTGCAGACATCGGATTCCTTTTCCTTTCCTCTCTCTCAATTTATACACTAGTAAATGTAGATGATTAAAAATAAAATTGAATATAACTACAGGGGGGCAATGGTGAAAATGGGCAGAATGAATACATTGGGGGGAAAGAACCAAAATATACATGGATTTCCAGAAAAGAGGGGAAAAATAAAATAGTGTTACAATCTTATTAGGAACTGGGATGAAAAATAATGCTGCTGGGATATTAGGAAATGCAATGAGCTTGGGATAGACAGATTTTACATTCCCAGATTTTTATACAGTAGAGAAAAGCTCATGATAAAATAAACTGGTTTATCTGTGTGACAGGAAACTTTGCTGTCTTTTCT
Source organism: Gambelia wislizenii (assembly GCA_030847615.1). NCBI lineage: Eukaryota > Metazoa > Chordata > Lepidosauria > Squamata > Crotaphytidae > Gambelia > Gambelia wislizenii. Next base: position 428,259,300 of record JAUMIR010000002.1, on the reverse strand, counting down.
TCATGTAGGGATTGAAAAGATCATTTTGGTGTCTCCTGCCCAGTGTTTTTAAGAGCCAATGTGAGATAGGATTCAGATACCAAACTAGGAAGGAAACACATGGTATCATATCACTTGTATAAAAATCCACAGCACACCTACCTCTGGAGTACTATGTACAATTCTGGGGCCCTTTCATGCTACACAATAATAGTGCTATGTTTCCACTGGAACTGCTATGGCAACATCCTGTGAAATCTTGGGATTTTTATTCCAGAGAGGGACATTTAGAATTTTCAGCCGGAGAGTTCTAGAGCCTTCTCAAACTACAAACCCTAGGATTCCATAGGAGGCAATCAACTGGAATCAAAATTCTATCATTGTATAGTGTGAAAGGGCCCTGGTTGGAGTATCTGGGGAATCTATCTGACACCTCACTTCTTTATCTAGGCTGGAGTTAGGGAAAGAATAGAGATTCCACCCCAACATTAGGAGGAACTTTTTGACAATAAGAGCTGTTCGGCAGTGGAACACACTCCCTCGGAGCGTAGTGGGGTCTCCTTCCTTGGAAGTCTTTAAACAGAGGCTGGATGGCCATCTGTTGGGGATGCTTTGATCATGATTTCCTGCATGGCAGGGGGTTGGACTGGATGGCCCTCATGGTCTCTTCCAACTCTACAATTCTATGATTCTATGAAAGTGTTGAGAAAAAAAAATCTCAGAAATTTTCTGACAAAATATACAATGAACTATGTTGCATCTGATGAAACAAGTCTATGAAATCTTATGCTACCTTTCTCTTAGTCTCAATGTCTGAAATGTCTAACAAGGTGCCTTTACATACTGATCCAGACTAACATGCCTATGTCTTCAAATACTATTGGAATATGTTTTGGTTTCCATGAAGGCCTAGTGAAAAATGAGGATGTGCCACCTCTAGCATCTTTCAGCCACTCTGAAGTGGAACAAAAGCAAACACAGAGAATACTGGGATTTGTAGTTAGGGGTGATATTCTCTGTCTGAGAGCTCTAGTGCTTCACCAAATGACAAACCCCAGGATTTCACAGGATGCAGGCTTGATAGTTATGGTGGAATCACAATGCTATAATTGTCAAAGGCTTCAAGATTATTATATATCATTTCACGTATCAGAGGCAGTATTACTTTACATACCTTCCTCTTTGGGGATGAAGAGATGGAGAGTCCATTTGCATTTATGCCTGGCTAGTATGCTGCCTAGAGGGTGCTAACTGTCCATTGCATGAAGAGAATGTTTGGCTAGATAGGCCTTTGGTCCGTTGCTTTTGTCAGCTATATCTCAGGATGTCAATTTTCTTTATACAGGTTGACCCCTGTGTCTGTGGGGGGTATGTTCCAGGACCTGCTGTGGATAGCTGAAACCATGGATAATAGGGAACTCTATTATTTTCAATGAGAAGAATGCTGTAAAGAATGCTGTAAATTGGCCACAGAATCACATTGGAGGACCTAGAAATGCCTAGAGAGAACATTTATTTTTGCATGTGGATAAGTGAAAATGTGGATATCAAATCCATACATATGGGTGTCAACCTATATTCTAGTTATATGTTGCAGTCATGGGTGACAAGAAACCCTTCTTAAAGTGGAAATTTTCATATTTGCATGATGATTAATTTTGGTTCCACTGGTCACTTTATGAAGAAAATACTGGACGGGATAGGCTTTTGGTCTGTTGTTCTTAGCAGTTATGCTGTATTTTAGTCTGTCCCATTTTGGGGGGGGGTATATTTTCCCTTATATTGTAATTTTATGTGGCAGTTATGGGTGAAAAGAAAGGTTCCTCATATGGAGAAATTTTCAGCTTGATACAAATGATTAATTTCAGTGCCAAGAATTGAAGAGGCATACTGGGTCTCGGCTGCTCCATCAAATTAGGAGGAGTAGCTAAGACCCTAGAGGACAGGATCAAAATTCAGAATGACCTGGATAGACTGGAGAGCTGGGCCAAAGCTAACAAAATGAAATTCAATACGGAGAAATGTAAAGTACTGCACTTAGGGCGGAAAAATGAAAAGCATAGATATAGGATGGGAGAGACCTGGCTGAATGAGACTACGTGCAAAAGGGATCTAGGAGTCCTAGTAGACCACAAATTGAACATGAGTCAACAGTGTGATGCGGCAGCTAAAAAGGCCAATGCGATTTTGGGCTGTATCAATAGAAGTATAGTGTCTAGATCAAGGGAAGTAATAGTGCCACTCTATTCTGCCTTGGTCAGACCTCACCTAGAATACTGTGTACAGTTCTGGGCACCACAATTAAAAAGGATATTGACAAATTGGAGCATGTCCAGAGAAGGGCAACTAAAATAGTGAAAAGTCTGGAAACCATGCCTTATGAGGAGAGACTTAGGGAGCTGGGTATGTTTAGCCTGGAAAAAAGACGGTTAAGAGGCGATATGATAGCCCTGTTTAAGTATCTGAAGGGGTGTCACGCTGAGGATGGAGCGGGCTTGTTTTCTGCTGCTCCAGAGACTGGAACACGGAGCAATGGATGCAAGCTCCAGGAACAGAGATTCTACCTCAACATTAGGAGGAACGTTTTGACAGTAAGAGCTGTTCGGCAGTGGAACGCACTCCCTCGGAGTGTGGTGGGGTCTCCTTCCTTGGAGGTCTTTAAACAGAGGCTGGATTGCCATCTGTCGGGGATGCTTTGATCAAGATTTCCTGCGTGGCAGGGGTTTGGACTGGATGGCCCTAGTGGTCTCTTCCAACTCTACAATTCTATGATTCTATGATTCCATGATTCTATGAAAAGGGTTAAAGGAAAAAAAGTAGGTATCAGACAGTTATCTGAGCACATGGTTCCTGCACAGAAATTCCATGTCAGTGCCTTGAAATCTCCAGTGAAGAGAGATCTCAGCCACCAGGTGCTGAAAAAATTCCTTCTGTCCAAAATCCTCAAGACTTCTTCCAGGGGTAGCTCTACCATTAGTCAAAGTGAGATGATCACGTCAGGTGGCAGATGCTGGGGACAACACTAGGGAGCCCTGGTGGCGCAGTGGTTAAATGCCAGTAATGCAAGCTACAAGGTTATGAGTTTGATCCCAGAGGGCTCCAAGGCTGACTCAGCCTTCCATCCTTCTGTAGGTCAGTAAAATGAGTACCCAGCTTGTTGGGGGCAATTAGCTTAAAAAACCCAAAACAACGTAGACCACTTAGGGAGTACTTTCGCACTGATAAGCAGTATATAAATATCAATGCTATTGCTATTGCTAACATTGATGCCTCCACAGCTGTTTCTCCTTGGCTTCCACCTTTTCCTGGGCCCTTTCTTGCTACAGGTTGACCCCCATATCTATAGGGGATATGTTCCAAGCCCCCCCCCCCATGGATACCTGAAACCATGGATAATAGGGAATCCTATTATATTCAATGAGACAAGTGCTGGAAGTTGACCATAGAATCAGATTGGAGGACCTAGAATGCCTAGAGATAACATATTTGTTTGGATGTGGATAAGTGAAACAGTTCATACTGAATCTGTGGGTAAGGGGGTCAACCTGTATACAATTATAGCATTGTGATTCCACTTTAACTGACCTGGCACCATCCCTATGGAATTCTGGGACGTGTGGTTTGGGGAGGTACTGGAGCTCTCTGTCAGAGATTTCTAAATACTCCTCCCCAAGCTGCCAATCCTAGGATTCCATAGGATGCTGCCATGGCAATTAAAGTGCAATATAGCTCTATAACTGAGTAGTATGAACAGACCCCTGGGCAGTTAAAAGTGAAATCATAGTGCTGTAATTGCATAGTGTGGAAGCCTCTTCTCACTGGGTTTGTGAACAGAGCCATATAGCTTGTCTCAGAACTCCTGAATGAGCCTGCTTCTTTCCATAGCTGAGAGTCATGGATGATTTCAGCATGTCATTGTAGCCATTCTATTTAAAAGTAATTTTCCAAGTTCTAGTGCAGGGTTTCTGAGACCAGGAGCAAGACACCCACTAGTCCTATAACCACATAGTTTCCTTTCTTAACTGCAAAACTTGGGAAAGTCATTTTTGGATGACACCTCCCAGGATCCCTAAGCCAACTGGTAAGTTATAGCCTAAAAAGTTGGTCTGGAGAGTTAATAGTCCAAGGGTTATAGTCCAAAAAAGAAACTTTTCCAAGCTGTATCTAATTGCTCTCCATTCTTGCCTTCTCCACATGGTCCTGGGATTTTTATTTTCTATCCAGTAAACCAGACACGTTTACTTGCATGGTTTAATCTCATTACAGGTTTCCCTGTGAATGAAGCCTATGAGTTGTTTGTAACTGTATTACAATGACTGTCTTCCCCTTCTCAGCCATGTTTTATTAAAAAAAGAAAGAAAAGAAACATCATTGTACTAAGCAAGGTTATTCAAGGACTGCTGCAGAGTGTAGGATTCCTCGTTATGACATTTTATTTCTTTCCTCCATAATTCAAGCACTCCATTCAGGCTTTCAAGTTTCCATCTTTTCTGTGTTCCTCTCACCTCTGCCACCTTTCTGCATTTTTTATGTTTTACATTTGTTCGCAGTAATAAGTAGTGTTCCATTTTTTTTCCTCGTCTCCCTGTTGTGGAAAAAACTGTGTTGTGACTTATCATAATGTCAACAAGGACAGTAGAATTAATCAGGAATGCAGAAAATGTACACTGAGCATATTGGGACAGAAAAGAAGAATTTCTAACCAAGATGGAAGGAGGAAAATAATGACACTTTGTGACAATGCACCCATTTCTTATTGTTATGCTTGCATTTACGGCTTAGATTTCAATTGGTCACAAGTGCATTTTGAAATCCCTAAGTCCCAGATCTTAATGCCAACTTCAAGGGTAAGAATCCAGTTTCTTATGCAAAAACAAAAAGGAACACAGACATCCAAGAAACCGAAATTGGTGCAGTAAATTAAAACAATGAAATTCTCAAGGTAAACCATTAAAAAAAAAAAATGCCTGGCCTCAGAAGTCGCCACAAGCCTCACATTCCTGATGGTATATGCAAGTGATTTTGATTTACTTGTGTTAGTTCTTCACTGCCACAGGTTTTTTTTTTTAATAATCCCAAGGTGTGCTGGTGCGATACAGCAATTCTCAAAAGCAAAACAGAAAACTTTGATCCTTTTTTTTTATCACCTTAGTGAGAGATCGCTTAAGGTGAAAATCCAACATGGTGGCAGTGGGCGCTTGCCCTCCAAGCAAGCCCCGTCCCTGCTCTCACCCATCCAATCAGCTTTGTGCTTCCCTTTGCATTTTTTATTGTTCGATAGTCCAAAAGAGCAAAAATGTGCACCAGCTTTGCAGTTTCTGAAAAAGCACAGGGAAATCTGTGAAGGCGTTTACCCCGTTGTTTTTGCCGTTTTGGGCCCCCCTCTTTCCGAATAGTGTGGATTGGCACTGGATCCTGTTTAGACTGGTAGGATTCCCAGCAAATTCTATGAGGGGTATTTTCACCATTTAGATGGGCCCATAGTGAGTTAGAAATCTATATTAAGTTAGAAATCATGTCTGACTGAAAGACAAAGATGAAAACCTTTTAAAAAAGGCTCTGTAAAACTGTGTTTAATCAGGACAAACTATGAGCTTAGCAGAACAAGCTTATAGCCACATCTCTTATATCCACCAATTCTTTTCAGCCAATTACCTGTGTTCTGGGAATGCACACACTTACATTGCACCCCGTCCTGAACAGAGCTGAAGTGCTATGTATGTATGTGCACACAGGATATTTGGAGGTCCTCCATTGCTATGTACCCTGATAGCCCTCATCTTGGAATATCAAATAATTGGCTATATTTAATAATTTGGCTAAAGTGGCCATCCACATATATTCAGGTAAACTAGGGATCCCCAAATAAGACTGGATTCATGTATACACCAAAGGAAGGACCTATGGAAATTTCCAATACCAAACACTCTCAAATGACACTCAACACCTGGAGATGAGTCAATCTCTAATCCATTTAGCAATTGTAGGAAACCTTATTGCTTGTAAAATTTGATTTTCCTTTTTTTAAAAATAATTTTTATTAATTTTTAAAATTAAATGACATACAATTTCTACATAAAACTTAACAAACATATATAACAGTGATTCCCTCCACCGAGGGACTTCCCTTTACATTCATCCCTCTTTCCAAAATACCATTGTTTCCAACTCAGGTTTGCTTCCTCTCCCCTTTATTAATACAAATTCTAAAAATTTACTCCATTTTTCACCAAAAACATTCTTATTTAGCCCTCCTTTTGATATACATGATCATTTTTAATAGTCTCTTATGTGCTCCCTTTACCTGTTGGTGTATACATTTATGTTTTTACCTGCTGCTTTAGTTGTTTTTTAAATTGTGTTGGTTACCACAATTAGTGGTTGCCAGACCTGCTGTCAGTGGGGCAAAGAGTCTGATTTAACCTGGGGTTGTCTAGATGGTGAAAATAATCCTAATTGAATTTGCAGGGAATACCTTTTGTCCCAATGAGATCCCATGATAATTCGCCTTATTCAGAAGGAGGAGGCCAAAAGCTCAAAAAACTGTGGGGGGAAAGCCTTTGTGGCTTTTCTTTAGGTTTTTAAAATAACGCAGGGAAATGTGCATTACCCCTCATTTGGACGACTGATTTGCATCACTGTGCATTCTCGGCAAGGGCAGAAGTGGAAAGCTGATTGGTCAGATGGGTATAGGCAAGCTTGCCAGCAATAAAGTGGCCAGAAGCACCATTTTGGAGTTTTGCGTTGCCGATGTGTGCTTTTTTGCTATGCTGAAGTGACCAGGCAGCTTTTTTAAGTGGAAGGTCACACTTGTGCAGCTTTGATTTGCAGTTTAAAAAAATACTGTACAGCAGTTGTGACAAAGACTGGATGAGTGAATGGGAGTAGTGTGTTCCAGGAGCCAATCCTATGGCAGGACACTGAAAGGGGAGGGGCTTCTGGGTTTTTTAAGTATGCATGACAGTTGGAGAGAGTTAGTTAAGTGTCAGTTAAGCAGGAGTTAAGAACAGAGTCAGTTGATGACAGGAGGCTGGAGCAAAAGGCTCCATGTGTGTGTATGTTGTATGAGAGGTTTGGATGAGGTAAAATGATGTGCAGAGGTTACTAATCTGGAATAGAGGAGTGAGTGAACAAAGAGCGAATGAGGCTGAGAAATAAGGAATGACATTATAAAGAGATAAGTACTGGTTAAACAGAAGATTCCACCCTGAAGTATGTTTATTTCCTTTAATAAAGTTGTCCTTTGTTGTTAATGCAAATATAGACTCCGGCTCATTCCTACAGAATAAAGATAATTAAAGGTGAGCAACCATAACACACTATCCATACATTTAGGTTAAAGGTATATCCCTGGTTCAGAAAAATGAACTAAGGGACGCTTATAGGAATTTAGGTGGGAGGAACAGAGGGTAAAGAGGTGGCCACACTGAGCCCTGAGGTAAAGTAGGGCTGTCACTTTGAAAATTGCCCTTGACCACCATGGTGTGATGTGGCAGTAGGATTCGAAAGGCCCCTGCATCACGGCATTAACAAGTTGTTGAGAATAATAATGTGAGTAATTAACTCTCGACCACCATTTTGATTCGCAGGCATGGCTATGTGTGCACTTCAGACACAGATAGCTTCGCATACCAGTGATTTTGACAAAGGACTGTACAGACAAATGAACACTGCTGGGCAAATCTGCATCAATGTGCAGCAATCCACATTATATCTTCTCATCCAGTTAACCCCTCTGTATTTTAATGGACCTATCCAAGGTGCTGAATCAGATCTCTTAAATAGGTCCAACATTATGTATAGCTCCTTTAAAGTCCTGATGAAAACCTGGGGTGCATACAGAGCCCCACTGACATCAGAGCCACCAGTGGTTAGTAGAATAGTAGGTACATTTTCTTACTGGAAGCTGCTGAAAGAGAAAACACACACACACACACACACAGAGAGAGAGAGAGAGAGACTTGAAGTGAGTCCAACATCTGTTCCATTGGGTTGCAGAAAACATGGAAATGGAAAACAAGGCCATCATCTCTCTTTCACTATCTGGTCTCCTGAGAAGCAGGGGTGTAGCTATAGGGGAAGGAAAATGAGGGCATTGCACCACCGTAAGAATTCTGCCCCCCCCACATGAAATTTTCCTTCAGTACAGTACTTAACTTTCTAGCATTGCAAACACTTATAACTTAAATTGAGCATTTAGAAATATGGTTTATGCAGCTAAAGAAATAGAGCACTCAAAGGAATAAAAACACAGGAAATATAAGAGATCTAAGTGTAGATTACAGTTGTCCCTCCACATTTGCGAACTTGACATTCGCGGTTTTGATTATTCGCAGTTTTGGGAGGCCCCCCCTGTCCCCCCCCAAAACCACGACACGGGGCCTCCAGAGGCCCCATGAAAGCCCTGGGACCGAGCGGGGAGGGGCGGGGAGGCCTCCACGGGGCCTTCAGAAACCCTCCGGAGGCCCCGTGAAGGTCTTGGGAGGGAGGGGGAAGGACCGGGGAGGCCTCCGCGGGGCCTTGCGAGGCCCCACGAAGGCCTTGGGGAGGCCTCCGCGGGGCCCTGCGAAGGCCCGGTGAGGGAGGGGGGAGTGCTGGGGAGGCCTCCATGGGGCCTTACTAGGCCCCTCGAAGGCCCGGTGAGGGAGGGGGGGCCGGTGAAACCTCCACGGGGCCTTGCTAGGCCCCACGAAGGCCCATTGAGGGAGGGGGGAGGGCCGGGGAGGCCTCTGCGGGGCCTTGCTAGGCCACACGAAGACCCGTGGAGGGAGGGGGGAGGGCCGGGGAGGCCTCCGCAGGGCCTTGCTAGGCCCCACGAAGGCCCGTTAAGGGAGGGGGAAGGCCGGGGAGGCCTCTGCGAGGCCCCGCAAAGGCCTTGGGGGGAGTGGGGAGGGCCGGGGAGGCCTCCAGAGACTCTCCAGAGGCCCCGTTGAGGGCTTGGGCAGGAGGGGGGAAGGGCTGGGGAGGCATCCACAGGGCCTCGGGAGGGTCTCCGGAGGCCCCGGGAAGGCCTAGGAAGGGAGTGGGGAGGCTGGGGAAAGCGACTATGGGGCCTCCGGAGTCCCCATGGTCGCTATGGTGGGGGAGGGGAGGGCAGTCATTATTCGCGGATTTTTCACATTCGCGGGGGTCCATGGAACGTAACCCCCGCGAATGTGAAGGGATGACTGTATTTTCAAAGTCTCACTCTTTGCAATACTAGAAATTTGGGCAAGGAAGGAAAGTTTAGTGCGGGGGGGGGGGAGTATTCTTATTTGGGCAGCTATGACCTCAACCCTCCCCCGCCCCTGGTACCTACACCTCTGCTGAGAAGTCACCTCTCTCAGGACTTGCTTTTCATCAGTATCCATACAGCATCTATTCAGTCATGCTGAAGAACTACACCATATTAAGAATTTGCACCTCATTTTTCTTGCTTTTCCTTTTCCCTCCCCATCTTCTTTTCCTTTTGTGACATGTCTTTTAACTTGGAAAACTTGGGAGGCTTTGACTACACACACTCTGTCTGTCTGTCTAATTCACATCTCACCTTTTCTCCCAATATAAGGCCAAAGGCCTGGATAGACCCACTCAAAGAAACTCACAGAACAGGTTATAAACTCAATAAATAAGCAAATAGGTATGCAACACCGCTCATTCATTTTAATGGGGCTTATTTGAGCTGGAGAGTTCACTAGTTTCTGTCAAACCTATTTTATTCTTTTATTGGTATTTCTAGTCTTTGTTATTGCTTTTCCAGGCTGTACTTTCAAATCTATTTTATACTTTTGACATCTTTATGTCCTACTTTCCCACCTGATGACGGGTCTCCAAGGAAGCAGATGCTAAGCAAGAAGTAATACAGCGAAGAATGTAATTATTGTTCTAAAAAGGCAGTGGTCATACAACCTCTGACAGTAGGACAATGCAAACACATCCACTTTTCTAGGTCTTAGAGATTATTCCTGCAGTGGCTGTTCCAGCTGCTGCTCTTTGAAGTTTCCATGGTGACCAGAGGGAGAATACACCCTGTTGAAAGAAGACAACCTAAGCCAGGTAGCACCAGAGGCTATGGTTTTACTTCTGGGGCATCTGTTCACAATGGAAGCTGCAACTTCTGTCTCTTCCCAGTGGAAGCGGTGAAAAGTGAACACTCTTGGGGACACCAATATATGATATCTTTATTTATTTAGTTAGTTATTTAGTTATTGCCTCTTGATCTACTAGGGCCCCCAAGGCAATGTACAGTAGGTTATCTCTACCTACCTACCTACCTACCTATCTATATCTCCTTACAGAAATAACTAAAAACCAATTAAATCACTCCAGGCTTCTCTTAAAATGCAACTCTAAAAATAGATTTAAAAAAAACACAAATCACTTTAAAAAGAGTTTAAAAGACAACCAGAATCTACACCCCTAATGTTAAGATTCAAAGGCCAACTGAACTAGCAAAGTTTTTGCTGCCCATCTGGAGCTCAGAAGGAGGGATGGAGCAAGTCTGAGAAGGAAGGAGTTCGACAGTCTGGGTGCTGCTACAAAGAAAGCCGTGTCACACAAATCCACCAGCCTAGCCTCATGTGCTGGGGGGACATGTAATAGGGCCTCTGAAGGTGATCTTAGATTTTGGGCAGGATCATATGGGAGGTGTCAGTCTTTTAGGTATTCTGGTCCCAAGCTAGCATATCTACTTCCCAGACCTTAGATGTTTAATGTCTTCAATTTTTAAAATTAGTTTAGAAAAATATTTTATGAACAATGCACACAAAGTGAAACTTATCCAAGTTCTGTCAGTCTAGAGTCATCACATTTCAATATTTCCTCTCTTTTTTTAATTGCAAAAGTTATAATTAATTCAGCACCTAGAGGTCCAGCATAGGGCAACAGATAGCTTGCACTCATGAACTAAATTCTCCTTAAATGGTCTTTCCAGAAATCACTGTGCAACTTAAGTGGAGCACCTAAACATCCGTCATTATTTGTGTGAGCTATAAATATAAACCATTTCTTAATAAAGCATCGTTTAATGCACAAATCTTATGTGCTATCCCCCCCCCATTAATATGGTAGACTGTCTCTTTTAAACCAAGATTAGATGATTAGAGTTTTGAGATTCGTTCATGAAGATGTGGCTTCTAGTTTGATTCCATAAGCCGTGAAGAAAGAATAGGCTATCCTTTTCCCCACACCAATACTGATAGGAGTAATAGAAAACCACAAAACAACAACAACAACACAAACCAATATTTTGGTTTAATTTTGAGGTACCACTTGAATCCAGAACACATGCATCTGAGGGCATTCTAGCCAGATGTGTAAGTATGTTCTAGGGTACCATGTCCCCTCCAACACAATGCAGAACTAATGCAACCCATTTTGGCCAAACTAGAGGGAGTGCACTGCAAGCAGTGGGTTAATCTGAGAGTTACTTCTTTTGTGAAAGATAATCCATTTTTTCAAAGGGAAGGAACATCCAATTTTGGGTCATTCCTCTGACAGTATTGTGATATAGAGGTTAGTTTCCCATATCCTCCTAGAACATGAATCAGTATTGTATTAGTAACCTAGGAATCAGACATATAAATTACCTGCTTGGACTTATTATTGATTTTATTTATATCCTTTTTTTTTTTTTACTAGAACTGGAACACAAGGTACCATAACAAACTAAAAGAAACAGAATCATCACCATCACCATCACCATCACCACCACCATAATCCATTTCCCAAATTCTTATGCTACACACATCAGTTCCTGCCAGTATTATAATGAAATGGGATCAATGCACATTGGTGTGTGTATTTATGAATGACTGATCTAAAAAATAAAGTTGTGAGGACTAAGAGGTTATTTTAGGAAGAGAGAGAACATATGTGTCTCTTTACCTGCAAAAAGTAGAAAAAGAGGTTGTACAGTTTAACCCAAGCAATGGTCTCTTCCAACTCTGCAATTCTATGATTCTATGATTCTATGATACCCCAGGCAACAGGCAACATGTGAAACCCGGGGAAGAACACAGTTATGATGAGGAAGCCATTCATGTCTCCCTTATTGATTCTTTTGACTCCTCTGTCAGGACATCTAACAAGCAATCCTGTTATTGCAGGTCAGGACTGTATAATGTCAGCTAAGTACTGGACCGAGATAACTCACTTAACTCATGTCAAACCGCCATTAGATTGCAAGGGTTTCTAATCGCTGTCAGCTTAGGGAAGGTTTCAGCTTTGCTATATGTCCTGTCACTGGGTCCACAAGTTATATTTTTATTCTCCTTCATTAAAGTGATTTCTTCTTTCAGCTGTTTGTCTTCTTAAAGACAGTGGGGCCAAGCAGATAGGCCAAGTCAGGACTGGATTAATGTCAGCATAAGTACTCTAAATTGGGAGGTATATCTTGCTTCATTCTTGCATGTACAAGCAAAGGAGTTCAAAAATTATCTCTGCTGGGTGAGATTATAAGAGATTTTGCACATTTTTTTTCAATGTTGTTCACATTTGGGAACTTTTTGTGAACATCTCATTTGGGCATATATTTTGCAAGATAAACTTTTTTTCCACAGATGACATTTCTGCAAAAAGATCCCCAAATGAGGGTGGCTTGCTATTTTTCAATGGGATATTTCAATGCATTGAAACAAGATTTCTTCTCAAATCTGAAATAATTTGTAAATACTCTCTACATCCTTATTATAGCGAGTAAAGCATTGTTTTCACATTGGGGCTCTATAAAGTGTAGGTGGGACCTATTTATTTATTTATTTATTTATTTATTATTTTACTTGTTTATTTCATTCATATGCCACCTTTCTCCCAAGTGGGATCCAAGGAAGCCATGGAAAAGGATCAACTAAAAACCTAACCATAAAATTTTAATGACAATTAAAATCATCACATTAAAACAATATCTTCTCTTCAGATTCTTTCTTTGGAATGAACCATTTTGGTGGGGTGGAAACTTCTTCCCAAACATGCTTCGACTGTATATGATACTCCACACCCCTTTCCTTTTATCCTGATTAATATCATTGTTCTTTTCATTGTAGCTTTTTCAGTACCTCGAGTTCTCTCCATCTGCCACATCTGCATGATATCCATTATGGCACATAGCCAGCAATGTTTTGCTTAATCCTTTTCTTGAATACCAAAGTCAGTATTTCTGATTTCTATGCATGGCTGTGAAAGCTAGACAGTGAAGAAAGCTGATAGGATGAGAACCTAGTCATTTGAAAATCAAGATGATTGAGATGAGTCCTACAGATACCATGGACTGCCAAAAAGAAAATCAGTGGGTTCCAGAAAAAAAATCAAAGCCGAATTCTCACTAGAAGCCAAAATGGCAAAACTGAAGCTATTTTACTTTAGGCATATCGTAAGATGACATGGCTGATTGGGGGAAAAATTAATGTTTGGTCAAGTTAAATGGAAGAGGAAAGGGCCCAGTCATGAGTTTGTAAGATCTAAGTAGGACTGCTGGTAATCAGGGCTCTTTTAGGTCTCTCATTCATAGGGTTGTCAAAATCAAACCCGACTTGATGACAGTTAATAACAATGAGAGAAACTTCTTTCATTTAGATACATCTATAATTCCACATAATGATAAATCGCTGAAGTCAAACAAGACAAATTTAGATGAATAGGCTTTTTTTTTTTTGCAAGGAATGTGAATAAAGGTCAATGAAAGAAGTTGTTTCTTAGCACTTCTAAAATGATTAGAGGGAGAAATAGAAGAGTCTGCTCATCTCCTATTCCTATGTGAGCATGAACATGATGTGAATACCATGCTATGGGTGGGGCGAATGGTGCACAGGGTCACCAATGTCACTGTAGCAATGGCTGCATCTGCACTGCAGAAATAATCCAGTTTGACACCACTATAACAATGCTGTGGAATCCTGGGATTTGTAGTATGTTGTGGCACCAGAGCTCTCTGACAGAGAAGGCTAAATAGCTCACAAAACCACAAATCCCAGCATTCCATAGCACACAATCTTTTAACAACAGCTTTACATTTGCAGGCAGTAATGTTGAGAAAAGTCTGATTTGCTTATTTCTGTAAAATTCACTGTTGTTGGTGGTAGGTCGGTCATTGTCTTTTTAGTTGGCAACTCCAGTGGTTCAAGCTCTTCCCTCAGGATCTGCCCTCTGATCAGGGCAGTGTAGAACTCTGGTAGGCCCCTGGGTTGCAATCTGGAGAAGTCAAGTTCAGCTACGTCCACTAACAATATGAACACTGCCTGATTGGATGCTTCTGTCCTCAACTTTTTTCAAAAGAAGGGCTTCATTTTGTCTTCTCTGCTTCCCTTGTAATTAATTGTTACTCAAGATACATCATTGTGTTTCACCTCTGAGTACCTTTTCTCAGTTAGATATCTTTCTAATTTTATCAGCTTTCTCTGAAAAGACTCCTTTCAAAATTATTGTCACCATCTGGGAGAGTGTATGTAGTTTCTTTTCTTCTGCTGCTCCTTCCACCCTGTCATTTATAGCAACCTGTCTCTCTCTTTCTCTGTTTCACAGTTTCTCTCTTTCCAACCTTTCTAAATCATAAACATGCTGATTGTCCCTCATTGTACCTTTCCCAGGGCAATAAAGAAACTTTCCAGGATCTGCCCCTGGGCCCTGAGAGCTAAGCCTGACACCTTCTTTGTCTGTCTCGCTGTCTGTGGAGATTATCAGATGCATTTAAAGTGGTGTTACAGGAACACAAGGAGATCGCAAAAGGGCTCCCTTATCAGACGACGTCATCCTGTCGTCATCACTATGCACCTGTTCTGCTCATGTTCTGCCAGCACTGCTTTTTATTGATAGGAGAAGCTGTCAATAGGCCCTCCCATTCTGTTTCTGTCATGGATTTCCATGCATGTGACAAGGTGCCCCACTTCACTGGTGAGATCCCAGTGTCAATGGGTGGTCCCTGCCAGAACACTTCCGGGTGAGATTGGGACATCCAGGCAGATGACACACTTTTTATGGCTCTCCCCAGGTTACTTCAACATTTTAAAATGTGGTTTTGTGCTTGCTGTCACTTTTTTTTGGTTATTTTTATTTTTATTTTTGAATTTCCCACACTCGCATCTTCTCGTGAGAATCTGCAGGATTTCAATCCAGGAAGTGTAGGGAGCTCCATTAGAGCTCCATTCAATCCTGGGCTGCTGGAATGATGGGAGAAGAGGTAAGCATTGTGGGGAGGGTAATTGTGGTGTGACAGGGACAGGACAGGGGAGAGAGTAGAGATTCTGGGACAGGAACACTTTTTTCATTCCTGTCTGATAATCTTCTGTGTTATAATCCAGGTTGGGAGTCTGGGAAGGAGGAATGACAAGTAGAGGTTTGCCAAGCCAAGTAGATTCATAGGTGGGTATCCTTCAATGTACCTCAAAGGCTGGACAGGCTTGTATGGGAAGATTCAGCCATGAATTCTCTTTGCTTTTGAAGCTCTGTTGTTAGTAGAATTCTTGGCTTGTTTCTAGCTAACTATTGGGAGCAAAATTCTCCCCATGTTGTCTGGCAAATTAAATATATATTTACTCAGCAGTGGCCTGTGAGCTTAAATGAGATCTCAACAGTAATAGTTTTTACAAAATAGCCTCTCTCATTCCTTACAATGGCCGTTTGAAGTGAATTGGTTTTGATGTTCGCAGCTGTTCAGATGAGAATAAAGAAGGAAAGCTTCTTTTTCTTAATTATTATACAAGAATTCCTTTTTGTTAATATTTAAAAGTGTTGGTGTCATCTCCTGGCTGTTCTCATTGCTTTCATCTCTAGGGAAACAGCAAATTTCATAAGGTCTTGGATTTGATCTGCTTTTAGTGCCCCCCTTCCTTTTAAAGTTAAGTCAATGTTTTCATGAGGGCAAAAACCACACATCTATAATACAAATTATTTCCTTCGTTTTAAAATAAATTTTACTGAATCTTACTAATGTTCTGAAGATAATCTCTGTGTGGATGGATGCACCCAACAGTGTGGTGAATAGCAGAGATGGTTCAGCATTTTCAAGTACAGCTTGGCCCAGCAATAAATTTTAACTGGATAGCTGCTTTTCACATTTATTACCATTTTCCAAAGTGCTTTGGTAGTCCTTTGTCAGGGAAGAAGAAGCCAATGAATTATGTATAGAGCTCCCACACTTAGTCATTGTATTAGCCCATGTAGTATTTGTGTGGAATCTTTGCAAATTCATTAGTATTAAAAATCATTACTAAAGTATTATCATATATTAATGGCTCTGGTAACTGACATTGTCAGGAAGAAGAATGAATATTAAAAACACATACTGCCCATGCTGTGCCATTTGGGAAAATGGCAATTATCAGTTGTTGGAGAATTTTAATGTCCAGAAACTCTGTCAAGATTTTTTAGTGGCAGAGTTATACTGAGTGTATCTGCATGACATGGTTAAAGCAGTATGGTAGCATTTTGAGTGCTGGGGCTCTATTCTATAGAATCCTGGGATTTGTGGTTTGATGAGGTACTTAAAATTCTCTGCTAGAGAGTTCTAGCACAGTCCCTTGAACTGTGGCACTAGAACTCTCTAGAAAAGAATTCTAATTACTTTCCCAGATTACAGAATTTTGTACAATGGAGCCATGGAATTGAAGTCGTACTGAATTGTGTGGCGCAGGTATACTCACAGCCTACTTCCTCCACATAGTACTGGCCACAACTGTGCAAGGAAACCATAACCATTAGGGTCAGCTAACAGCTGGTCTTCCAGACATTTTGGATATTGGGAGTTGATGTCCCATACATCTGGAAAATCAGTGTTGGAGGGCCACTGCTGTAGGGTGTATCTGGCAAAGTGCTGGCTCATCTTGCTAGTTAGCAAAGCATATTGTGTCACCCCTAGTACTAATAACAGTTGCTTATCCTACATTATTTCAGGTAGATACCACAGGGTTTGTGTTTATGCCCAGGCATGTGTGTATGTGTTTGTTTTCCAAACCCTTTTTGTTAGATAGACATCAATATGAAGCCACTCAACTACATAAAAAGAAATCAAAAGAGTAATGGGAGATTGGATACAAATACTGGATAAAATGGCTCTGGGTGAAAATGTTGTTTTTATATTCTGTAAGCTGTATTGAATGGGGCCTAAATACCCTAAATGAATCATATCCTGTTTGATCTTGGAAGCTAAGCAGGGTCAGCTCTGGTTAGTACTTGGATGGGAGACTGCCAATAAACACCAGGTGCTGTAGGCTATATTTCAGAGGAAGGAACTGTTAAAATCACCTCTGAGGATCCTTTCCCTAAGAAAACCATATGAAATTCATGGGGGTCACCATAAGTCGACAGGTAACTTGAAGGCATAGACACATACACACATAAAGCCTGCTTATATTGTTATATTGCTGCCTGGGGTAATGACAAGATGTCCTACTTCCATTTCACATATAGAATTAGACTAGCAGTAGAACTTTGAAATGTAATTTCAGTGGCAACAGGACAAGCCTGACCTAAGAGAGACGAAGTTAGCCTATATTCAGCTCTCTTTACCAATATGGATGAGAATTCCAGTCAGGTAACTTCAGCATCTTTGCAGTTTGTATACCAGACTCCAAGCCAAAACTAAAATAAAAATGGTCTTTTATTGGAAAATAAGCATGGTACCACTCACACATGCACTCATGCTTCAAGCAGTCACACAAGGCTTACAAAGAATTAGGAGGAAGTATTTGGATAGAGTAATAGATTTTGGGGATGATGGGCTATACTTTACCTTTTGGAGAGTAGAAATTCATTTTCCAATATCGTACCCTTAAGGGGTGTTTTGCCAATCTATTAGAAGGGAGGGGGTATAAGGGCATGTAACAGGAGATTTTCTATTGCCTTCCTCTGAGGCTGAGAGAGCATGACTTGCCCATGACATACCCATAGACACCCCATGGGTTTCCATAACCAAGCAGGGATTTGAACTTTCGTCTCCCAGAATCCTAGTACACTGCTGAAACCTTTGCACCTCTCTTACCTACCACCTAAATGAAATCAATGTTGGTGCCAGCAGACCACTGAGGGGAGGGAGTTTCACAGCTGGGGTTCAACAACTGAGAAGGCCCTCTCCTATTTCCTCATCACCTTCTGTACCATTTTGACACACTCAGTTTAGACTCATTTCTTGAAATCAAACCAGAATTTGAAATGAGTCAAGAGGCTTTCTTCCCCTAGGATTCATGAACATATGCATCAGAGACTCTGTTTCGTTTCATTCTTCTCCTCCTTTCTTACTATAAATCCCAATGATATTTGTGTATCTCAGAATAGAGTTCACTTGAGCGGCAGACAATAAATCCCCACAAAGCTTTCAAATCAATCAGAAAAAAGAGTTCCAGAAGAAAACTGCCCATCTCTAAGCAATAAGTGATGCTTTTTGTTGTTGTTAGAACAGAGACATGAAAAAACACTCAAAAGGGAGGGGGGATCAATATTACTCAACCAGCATTGGAGAGTTGAATCACTAGGGCTCTTTTGGTCTTAATCTGTTGGGTAAAGAAAGCTATATCACACAGTTCAGGAAAGAATACCTGCCCTTTAAAAAATATTCCTTTTTTATTTTTTTTAAAAAAGAGACAGATTTTGTATGGACAGACCTGCCTCATGAGACAGTGGAGCAACCAAATTACCATTACTTTTGAAAATGGCATTAATTTAGCACTACTCTAAAAAGGAGCATTATACCAAATCCCTTACTGATGACTTGGTGAATGCTGATGTTTTGTAGAGCTACCTCCTGCTGTGTTAAGATAATGCCGTTGCCCACCAGAAATGAGTACATGGTACTGTGTGGCCTACAGCTAAATGACTCTCCATTTCCAAGATTTATGTCATCCATGCTAAGGACCTAAAGTGGTCAAATGACTGCATTTGCTGACAATTGAGACACTGAAATATGAGACGTGTTTACTTAGTTGAATTATTTCTTGAAAACGTTATGGTTTGGGGCCCTCCCCTCCCCTTGTAGAACACACTGACCTAGATTACCATGTACACCATCAGTTTCTGTAATTATACTTGCTTTGCAAATTGTTTCTGAATTACTGTTTACTGCTGTTGAAATGAGGAAGCAACACAGGAGAATAGTAGTTTCGTGGGTGGAAAGATGGAGCCAAGTGGAAATTTGGGTCCCAAACAGCTCGGAAATGCATTATTTTGTTTAAGAAGAACCATATGTGATTGCTGAAAACATTGCTTCCATGTTGAGCTCTTATCCTCCAGCTCTGGCACAATATGACCCATGTCCTGATGTCATTATATGGCTCTTTCCTGTTAGCCAGTGAAACAGAATGGTTTGGTGGAAAACATACTTTGGCTGTAGTCCATCATCCCTTCAGTATAGCATAAATATCCACTTGTGGAGATATACAACACCAGCCCTACAAAACCCCCATGCAGAATAGGAAATTTGTACAACATACAATCCACGGGTCAATCCACGCTCACAACATTGCTGTACACACAACTCCACTTCCCCTGTTGTAAGCAGAATAAGTCCAATACAAAATACGTAGTGTGACTTGTGCGTGCACATATCACTTAACAGGATTTTGGCCTTTGTGTGTGCATGTGTGAGAGAGTGCATGTTTTCAACTAGTAGAAAAGAATGGGATGGTGAAATACAAACACACACACACACACACAGAGAGAGAGAGAGAGAGAGAGAGAGAGAGAGATTATGTGGGTGTATAATGCTATCAGAATATCAGTAGGTTGTGTACCATACATTAATATGGAACTGCATAGAGGGACCAACGCAAGCAAAATATCTTGAATGACACTCCAGGTTTCTTCTGTCATTTCTGTAGGAATGTTTGTTATTCAGCTAACAGAGCACAATGAACTGGTGCTGTGAGCTTATGAATGTAAAACACGAGTAACTATTCTGGATGTTGGTAATAAGGGGGAAAGTATGGGGGATATGTATTATTACATACATTTACTGGATGCAGTAAGGGACTGGTTGTGGATGAATAGACTGAGCCTTAATCCAGACAAGATGGAAGTGATGCTGGTCAGTAAGAAAACAACCTGGGATTGTCATGGATGGGGTTGAGCTCCCTTTGAAAGATCTCTGGGCAACCTCTCCCAGCAGTTTAATTTAGATGTTAAATAGCATGTGGGACAAGACAGAACCCTGACAGACTCCATAGGCCAAGGAGTTGAACAGGAATCCTTCAGCACCACCCTCTGACAGTGCCCCTAGAAGAAAGAACAAAGCCACTATAGAACAGTATCTCCAAGCCCCATCCCAGTGAGCTGATCGAGAAATGGTCAATGGTATTGAAAGCTGCTGAGAGGGCCAGTGGAACCAACATGACACACTCCTCCTGTCCAGTTCTCTGCATAGGTCATCCACCAAGGTGACCAAAGCTATCTTGGTCCCATAACCACGTCTGAAACCAGACTGAAATGAATCTAGATAGTTTGTCTCACCCAATAGTTTGTCTCACCCAGTAACTCCTGGAGTTGCAAAGCCACCACCCACTCCAGTACCTTACCCAATTAAGGAAATCCATTATATTGCATAATCACATTATTGGGAGAAAGGCAGGATATAAATGAATAAAACAAGAACAAACCCTAATATTGGTTACTGAAAGCCCTAAAGCTGGCTTCCTTATGTGCAAGTTTGTTCATGCAGCCATGGGGTAGACTCCACATGGTGCTTACCTCTCTCTAACTGGGAGACGGAGAAGCAGGAAGTGACCTAAAAGTAATGAGGAAGCAATTAAAGCCTAAATGTAGCAATCTACACAGAGATCTAGGAAAGACCAAAAAAAGTATTAGGGACTGTCTATCTGCCTGCTGCCCTCTTCCCACAATGGTTAAGGCTATTTGCTGCACTTTTGATGCTTTATTTCTCAATTTTCACCCTCTTCATATTGCCTGGGAACAGGAGAGACATAGTGACATGAGATAAGGGAATACAGGCAGGGAACAATATCAGAACTGGCCACTCCATGTTCTTAGTCCTAAGGGGTTTCTTATTCAGAGGCAGTATTCTAACTCAATATCAGCTGATGAGGAATAACAGTAGGAAAAATTTGTTGGCTTGTGGCCTTGCTTGGATGCTTTCAACTAGAGCGGTACGATTGGACACATCTGAAAAAACATGGTCTGATACAGCAGACATTGTGCATGCCATTTGGTCTTATATGTTTCACTTTGCTTTGTTGTTGTTTTTTTGCTTTGTTAAGAAAGGAATTGCTGGGGATACGTACTTGGTCAAGTCATATCAAGATCATGATGCAAGTGTGGGGAAGTCTCCCTTGCATTTATATGCACTCTCAGATTACTCTGGCTATTTAAATATATTTTGATCTGTCTTCTGGCTGGATTCAGGATGGAAACTGCTTCCTGGATGGAAAGTGGTCAGTTCTTCCAGAGGTGTGTGTAAGACTAACATCCTAACTTGCATCATCAGCTTTTTCCTCCCTATGTCCTCACTTTTGCCTGAAGAGAGGAGGAAAAGAGAAGGGGTGGGGTACGTCATCCCCTGCAGTCGAATACAGTTCTCCTGGGATCTGACCCACCAGGGTTCCTCAGTTGATCATGGCCTCTCCCCCATGCCATAGGCTGCTGACACATTGCAGAAATAGTCCAGCTGGACACTGCTTTAACTGTCATGGCTTGATGCTATGGAATTCCGGGAGTTGTAGTTTTGTGAGACATTTAGCCTTCTCTGTCAGAGAGCTCTGGTGCCACACCAAACTACAAATCCCAGGATCTCATAGGATGGAGCCATGATCTTGCTCTCGCTCTCTGGCTTTTCTTCACAAATGAAGATTCAGGAAGGACTCATACCGGGCTTTCTGCAAGTGCACTGATGACTAAAAAGGCCAATCCAAGATAAACAAGTCTGGTTGCAGAAAGCACAGCAGAAGGTCTCCTTGGGTGATGTTTCCAGGTTGTGATTCTTTCTGCATTGTCGTTTCACTTCAAGACTTGTTCGGGGTGAGTTCTCAAATAAGGCTGCAGCATTGTGAATAGTGCATCTCCATGCCTCCCGATGTGAGGCCAGGGCGGACCACTGTTGGTGATCAATTTGGCCGAGCCTGAGATGTTGTTTCACGGAGTCCTTGTATCACTTTTTTTTTTGGAGTGCCCCTGTTACGCTGACCCATGGCGAATTCACTGTAGAGTACTATACAGTGCTGATGAAAGCGTTGGAGGAGTCGTAAGTGGTGGCGATAGGTGACCTATGTTTCAGACCCATAAAGGAGAATAGACAGTATGATGGCTCTATACACACTGATTTTGGTGCTTCGCCTCAGGTGTTTATTACTCCAGACTCTTTTGTAAAGTCTTCCAAATGCTCTATATGCCTTTGCTAATCTGTGATTGATCTCTTTGTCAATCTTGTCATCTGAGGAGATGATGCTTCCCAGGTAGGTGAACTGCTGAACGGACTTAAGCACAGATTTGCCGACGGCAATATGGGCATGATGGTGCTCATTCTATGGTGCAGGCTGGTAAAGAACTTCTGTTTTCTTCAGGTTGACTTCCAGCCCAAACAGCTCTGCAGCTGTTGCGAAGCAGGATATTAGGCACTGCAGAGCTGCTTCTGTGTGGGCAACAAGGGCAGCAGCATCAGTGAAGAGCAGCTCACGAACTAGATAGAGTTTTAGTGCGGAGCCATGATAAAGTGGTATCAAACTGCATTATTTCTACAGTGTGTCAGTAGCTATAGTTTAGTTGTTTTCTAGTTTTCACACAGGGTTTTTTATATTATTATTCTAAAAGGCTGAAATGTCTCAAAGAGGTTAGTTCACTGGTGTTTTGGTTTCTCCAACACCTTTAAGGTAAGATATGCATCATATCTTCCTACCCTTCTTCCTTTGCTCCTTGCTTACCAATGGAATATGAGCATTTGAAAGAGAATTTGACCCTCAGGTTGAAAGCTTTCCCCCACCCTTGGAAGAGAGTAATATTTGTACAATTGCTTCTGGCTTGTGCTGTTTGAATAGCTGCTTAGAATTAGCTTTAGAACTATTCAGAGGCCATCTTTCCCATAAATTAGTATAGATGTATTCTCTCTCTCTCTCTCTCTCTCTCTCTCTCTCTCTCTCTCTCTCACACACACACACACATTTTAGTTGACATTTTGGAGAGGGACTTAAGAGAAAGTGTTGAATGGGCAGATGAGGATTCCTTGGCTGATATGGAACCAGGAGACCAGAAAGTTGGGAGTGTGCAGAATCTTGCTAGGGGAAAGGATGTGCTCATGATCCTTTGTCACCAAGAGAGTTGAAGCAGCATCTTGGTCTTTTGTGATGCTGACAGATGCAAATACATTTGGGCTGTGTTCAGATAGATAAGGATATTTGACTTATGAGTTGTCACTGTTTTTGTGCTTTGGAAGGAAAATGGAATATGTCTTCAATGTACCAAGATAGAACTTTGAACGAACACAATCTTATGCAAGCAAGTCATTCCTCTTTACTTTCTCAAGAAAGGAAATGTGACTTTTCTACATCTAAGCCCATCTGAGATATACTAGTGAAATGATCCAATATGATTCCACAGAGCTTTAATGTAAATGACAAATGCACCATCCATGCTCCCAAATTACAGATATGCAGTTACTTTGCTGTCACTGCCGCTTGGGATGATATCACACAGCCATCTTTTCAAAAGAGAACCAACATTTCTTGCTTCCTTTGTTCTAAAAGGAACTGGCGCTGAGGAACTGTGAGAGAATGTAGTTGTATAATCACTCTGAAACAATTGGCAAAGTGGGATATTATTCTCTTTTAGTGCAGAGCAGCTAAAAGAAAAAAACCACCACAGGAACATCTAGAATTCAAGTATCTCCACAGCATCTATAAACTAAATGTGTTTGCCCTGCTGGCCATCACCCTGAGATTAAAGGGCAAGTTAATGTTACCTTCTAAGTCAGAGGGCTCAGTGCTGTCTAGCATAATTAGTTGATGGACTGAGGACATTATCACACAAGCCCCGTTGTTGCTGCAATGCATTTGCCAAAGTGGATAGAAACCGGTTTGGCAGCCCTTAGTATCGCACATCCTGTCAATAGCGCATCTGTGGCTGTTTTACCCACTGACGATTCCTCAGCTCTCTTCTGGACTCTTCCTTAACCCCTCCTCCCTGCCCTATTGCCCTACCTAGCATGCCTTTTGTGTGTGTGTGTTTTTAATTTTTAGTTGTAATGCAATTTTGCAATTATGGCAATGCAATTTAGTGAAACAAAGAAAAAAGGAAAGGAAAGAAAGTGGGCAAAAAAGAACACCAGCCTGTTTAGAGATAGCAGAAGAGAGTGGGGAGCAGGAGAGAGGAGTAGACTGAGACCACATCACTGCCCAGTCTCAGGACTGCAACTGGAGAAATTTATCACACCTGACAATTCATGGCACAGCAGTGCAATTGGGAGCTTATGACCGGTGTTCCCTGACAGTGGCAAGGGATGCTCTAACCACACTTTGGAGACACAGCAGCATTGATTTGGAGGCGATGTCATGTGATAAATATCACCAAAGGTGTTATTATCCAGCTTTAATTCTGCTTTTAAAAGGCTTGTGTGATAAACTCCTAAAAGGCAGGTATGTGATGGGGAACCACAAGAAGAATGAACATGGCTGATCTAAAGTGTGCCTATTATTATCACAGTTTGATACTGTTTTAACTATCATGTCCTTATGCTATGGAATCCTGGGATCTGTAGTTTGGTAAGGGACCTAGAATTTTCTGCCAAATAGGTTTAGTCCACTCCCCTGAACTATAGCACTAGAGTTCACTAGCAGAAAATTCTAAATATATCACCAAACTGAAAATCTGTAAGATAGAGCCATGATACTCAAAGGGGTATCAAATTGCTATAGTTGTAAAGTGTAGATAGACCTGCAGAGTCTTAATCTAGGGATCAAAAAAACACCAACTGAGGAGCATTCAATAACAATGAAGGCAGTGGATGGCAGCAACCAGGGAGCCCTGGTGGCACAGTTGATAAATGCCAATACTGCAAGCCACAACATTGCGAGTTCGATCCCAAGGGCTCCAAGGTTCACTCAGCCTTCCATCCTGTCTTCTACACATTGGAAACAACTTAGTGCATAGTGTGCTATAAAGCAGTGTAGATGTGTAAAATGCTGTTGCTTAACAATTTGTAAGCCGCTCTGAGAGCCTTTGTGGCTGAAAAGTGGGGTATAAATACCTAAATAAATAAATAAATAAATAAAATAATTGCTTTGTGCTTTAATAAGTTTGGCAAGCCATGGTGGCCATGCCAGCTGGGAGATATGGAGAACAGTAATCTAAAAATAACATTTCCCTATTATGAGAAGAAATTACCAAATTCACATTTCTGAATCAATATGGCAGGCTTGGAGTAGTCTTCAAACTCAATTGCTGTTTCTGCCACTTGCAGTGGCCATAAAAAGAGCTCAAGGAAAGAATCTATGGTGGTTATAATGGTCCATTCACCTGAGGAGGACATTTCTTCCTTGAGAAATTTAGTGAAACTACCTCTCCCATTCCTCTACCTGTTGTTGTCATTGTTGTGAGCCTTCAAGTCATTACAGACTTTTGGTGACCCTGAGGTGAACCTATGGCAAGGTTTTCTTGGCTAGATTTGCTCAGGGGTGTCTGTGTTGCCTTTGCCTTTCTCTGAGTCTGAGAGAAAAAGAACTTGCTCAGTGTCACCCAGTGTGTTTCCATGGCCAAGCAGGGATTTGAACCCTGGTCTCCTGGAGTCTTAGAACTTCATCATACCATCCCCTAAAGATGTTCTTTTGCCGGCATAAAAAAATCCATTCTTATGCCGGCAAAAGAACATCCCCCACACACACTTACCTTCCTCTCCCGGCAAAGGCTTCCCTGGCACTGAAGGAGGAAGTGAATGAAGCCCTGTTCACTTCCTCCTTTGAAATCCCGTGCAATGAAATCACTCAGGAAATTTAAAAGTAAAACAAAAAATAAACATCAAAAAGTTACACCAGGTACCTAAACATACCTTAAAACTTACAAGTAAACCAGGGAAAGTTTTAAAAAGTTTGTCACCTACCTGGATGTAGCAATCTCCCCCAGAAGTGTTCTGGCCAGTCCGGCGATTGTTGGAGTAATTATGAGGGGGGGAAAAACCATAATGTTCCTTACGCTGGCAATGCTGGCACAAAAGCGCCACGGGGAATCTATTGACAGCTTAAGCCGTCAATAAAAAGGTATGGGTTTGGGGCAGAATATAACTGCAAAAGAGTGATATTTCCTGATCTGTGCACTCTTTTGTGGTTATGTGGCATTGTTATGATGTCATATTTGACTTGTCTGATAAAGTACTTAGTCTAGCACTCAAACCACTACACCATCCTGTGTCTACCTTGTTGTTGTCATGTGCCTTCAAGTCATTTCTGACTTATAGTAACTCTAAGGCAAACCTATCACTAGATTATCTTGGCAAGATTTGTTCAGAAAGGATTTGCCATTGCCCTCCTTTGAGACTGAGAGAGTGTGACTTGCCCAAGGTCACCCAAGGACTTGCCCAATGGGTTTCCATGGCTGAGCGGGGATTTGAACCCCAGTCTCCAGTAATAGACACTGACACTGGCTGCCTTGGCTCTATCTCAAAACAGGGAATTTCAAAAGCCTCTTTATGGATAGCTCTAGTTGAAGCTAAAATTCCAAGTAAAAAAGGTAGGAACTCAGCCTGTTCTTTTTCAGGATTAGAAGGTGAGAAAAATTGGCAGGAGGCTTCTATAGGCAATACAGAATGAAAGTAAAATGAAACAGCAGGTGGCATTTAAAGCTGTCATATATTTACCATTTGTAAATGTGTGTGGGGAAAATGCCTTCATTTGAAATGATCTCAGGAGCTGGAAACAGAGATGCGAAGAAGATGTTCCATTGTTATTTCTCATTAATTTTCTTTCTTTGCACCCAATCTACATCAAAGATCATTGTGTCCTCAAGTACAAAATGGCAATTTAGTTTTTAGATTGCACCTGTTAAATCGAAAAGCCTCCCTGGTACTTTTTGCAGTACACAGGTCTGTATCTGTAGAGAGAGCCCTTGTCTCACACTATTTAAAGCCTGCTTCCTCATTAGAAAAACCAATGGAGAGAGCTAAAGTCATCTTAGAGTCACAAAAATGAATTTCCAATTATTCCCCATGTGGTGGTGTCGATGGTGATGATGATGATATAAATTCTATTATCCTAAGAGCGTAGCGTATGCATTATCATATGAGCATGGCTAACAACCTGCATTAAAGCGCAGTTAAACACACAAATTACAAATATCTAAAATCACTCGTCTACATCCACAAGTTACAGTTACACTAGTAAAACTGCAAGTATCTACAAATTACAAATGAAAATATTTAAAGTACAAAAAAGGTAATGCAAATGAGCAGCACATTAAACACATGCTTATTCCCTGAAATTGTGTACAAGTACTGTAGATTTTTTTTAACTGACACCTGAAAGACAAAAGCATGAGAGATAATGAAATTTCTCATGGAAGGGGATTCTCTAATCAGGGTGCCACTACTAAGTAAGCCACGTCATGTGTGAAGAAAACCTAGAGTGCAAGGGAAAGTATATTATAGCAACTGGCATCCTCATCAGCTGCTGTTGTTCCTTGGTCTTTGTCTGCTTGGTGTTCAGGTCCATAGATGAAAGCCTAAATCCAAAGGAATTAGGTACATTTAAGCCCAATTGAGCCTAAGTGTTCCTAACTTGGTACAGTAGGACCCCTGTATCTGCTGTGGATTGGTTCTGGGTGGTGTAGATACCGGAAACTGTGGATAATAGCAAACATCATTGAAAGTAGAATCATAGAATCGTAGAATTGTAGAGTCAGAAGAGACCACAAGGGCCATCCAGTCCAACCCCCTGCCATGCAGGAATACACAATCAAAGCATCCCTGACAGATGGCCATCCAGCTTCTGTTTAAAGATCTCCAAGGAAGGAGACCCCACCACGCTCCGAGAGAGTGTGTTCCACTGCTCTTACTGTCAGAAAGTTCCTCCTAATGTTGAGGTAGAATCTCTGTTCCTGGAGCTTGCATCCATTGCTCCATGTTCTAGTCTCTGGAGCAGCAGAAAACAAGCTTGCTCCATCCTCAATGTGACACCCCTTCAAATACTTAAACAGGGCTATCATATTGCCCCTTGACCATCTTTATTCCAGGCTAAACATACCCATCTCCCTAAGTCTTTCCTCATAAGTCATGGTTTCCAAACCTTTCAACATTTTAGTTGCCCTTCTCTGGACACGCTCCAATTGGTCAATATCCTTTTTCAATGGTGGTGCCCAGAACTGGACACAGTATTCTAGATGAGGCCTGACCAAGGCAGAATAGAGTGGCACTATTACTTCCCTTGATCTAGACACTATACTTCTGTCAGGGGATGATGGGACAATCAATCCCCAGGTGAAGCCAAAAACTGTCTCAGCTGACTTGGTAGCAACCCTTTCCTAAGAATACTCACACACAGAGTGTTTGGCGTCCAGAAAACAGGAGGTGCTTTTAATCTTCAGTAGTTTCAGCTATTCACAAGTATGTACAGAGACAAAGTGCTACGCCAGGCTTTTCAGGATCATAGGAAGAGGATGATCTCTGGTCTGTCTTGCTTTTATATACACAGTACATCATTGGCTTACCCAAGCACATAGTTAAATTGCATCAGATTTCTACCTTCATGGCTTTGTACTGTAGTAATCTTCTTCTGATGCAATCTTTCTCATGCAGCTATAGCATGATTAGCATGACTGGCAGTTCATGGAGTCAGTCATCATGACTCATCATGATTTCTGCAGTTGTTTGGCCATTTTAAAACTTAGGGTTCAATATCCAATTCCTGACAACTTCTATTGATGTAGCCCAAAATCGCATTGGCCTTTTTAGCTGCCACATCACACTGTTGACTAATGTACAACTTGTGGCCTACTAGGACTCCTGGATCCCTTTTGCAAGTAGTCTCGTTCAGCCAGGTCTCCCCCATCCTATATCTATGCATTTCGTTTTTCCACCCTAAGTGCAGTACATTACATTTCACCATATTGAATTTCATTTTGTTAGCTTTGGCCCAGCTTTATAGTCTATTCATGTCATTTTGAATTTTGATCCTGTTCTCTAGGGTATTAGCTACTCCTCCTAATTTGGTGTCATCAGCAAATTTGATAAGTATGCTCCCAATTCGGTCATCCAAGTCATTGATAAAGATGTTGAATAGCACTGGGCCCAGGACAGAACCCTATGGCACCCCACTGGTCACATCTTTCCAAGATGAAGAGGAGCCACAGAGGAGCACCCTTTGGGTTCTGCCGGTCAACCAATTACAAATCCATTTAAAAGTTAACTTGTCTAGCCCACATTCTACAAGATTGTTTGCAAGAATGTCATGGGGAACCTTGTCAAAGGCCTTACTGAAATCAAGGTATGCAATCTCCACAGCGTTCCCTTCATCTACCAAGCTGGTGATTTTATAAAAAAAAGAGATCAGATTAGTGTGGCATGACTTGTTTCTCTGAAACCCATGTTGAATTTTTGTTATTATGGCATTGCCTTCTAAATGTTCACAGATTCTCTGTTTAATGATCTGCTCCAGAATCTTCCCTGGTATTGATGTCAGAAGAACTGGACGATAATTGTTGAGATCCTCTCCCTGCATTTTGAAGATGGGACAATGTTTGCTCTCCTCTAATCTGCTGGGACTTCTCCTGTTCTCCAGGAGTTCTCAAAGATTATTGCCAATGGCTCTGAGATTACATTTGCCAGCTCTTTTAATACCCTTGGATGTAGTTCTTCTGGTCCTGGAGATTTAAATTCATTTAGATTAAGAAGGTATTCCTGTACTACCTCTTTGCTTATTCTGTGCTGGATTTCCCCTATTGTGTCCTCTGTTCCATTATCCTCAGGTTGATCACCCTTTTGCTTTTCTGAAAACACTGAGGCAAAGGAGGTGTTGAGTAATTCTGCCTTTTCTCTGTCCCCTGTTAGCATTTTTCCATCTTCTCCGCGTACTGGCCCTACCATTTCCTTCTTCTTCCTTTTGCTGCGGACATACCCCGAAAAAACCCTTTTTATTGTTCTTAACCTCTCTAGTGAGCCTGAGCTCATTCTGTGCTTTAGCTTTTCTGAGTTTACTTCTGCACGTGTTCACTATCTGTTTGAATTTTTCTTTGGTGATTTCCCTCTTTTTCCATTTCCTATACATGTTCCTTTTAAAACTTAGCTCTGTTGAAAGTTCTTTAGTCATCCATCCTGGTTTCTTGAGACACCTCCCATTTTTCTTCCTCATTGGTACTGTTTGAAATTGTGCCTTCACTATCTCCCTTTTGAGAAAGTCCCATCTGTCTTGAAGTCCCTTCTCTTTTAGTATTCCTGACCATGGGATCACCCCCAGTATTTCCCTGAGTTTATTGAAATCAGCTCTCCTAAAGTCTAGAATGCATATCTGACTATTCCTGGCTTCTCCTTTCCATAGAATAACAAACTCCAGGAGAACATGTTCATTCCCACCTAAGGATCCCACCATTTGCACCCCATTAACCAGGTCATCCCTGTTGGTTAGGATCAGATCTAAAATAGCTGACCCCCTTGTTGCCTCTTCCACCTTTTAGAGCATGAACTTGTCTTCCAGGCAAGTAAGGAATTTACTAGATTTTGAAGTTTTGGTTGTGTTAGATTGCCAGCAAATATCAGGGTAGTTGAAGTCACCCATCACTACTACATCTCTCCTTTCTGCATGTGTGTTCATCTGTTCTAGAAAGGCATCATCCAGTTCCTCCATCTGACTTGGGGTTCTGTAGTAGAGTCCCACAAGAACATCCCTGTTGTTTCCCTCCCCTTTAATTTTTATCCAGATGCTCTCCACCTGGCTTCCAGTATTGATGTGATGAATCTCTTCACTGGTGTAAATATCCCTGACATATAATGCTATTCCTCCTCCTTCCCTGTTTGGCCTGTTTCTCTTATAAAGGTTATACCCCTCTATTCCTTATTCCAATCATGCGACTCATCCCACCAGGTTTCAGTAATGCCTATTATATCATATTTGCTTTGTTGTGCTAGGAGTTCAAGTTCATCTTGCTTATTTCCCATGCTCTGTGCATTAGTTTAGAGACATCTAAGACCATGTGTTCCCTTTACTTGCTGCCTGCGCAAGTTTTTTTGCCTCCCACTCTTGGGTCCTTACACTGTTTGCCTTGTTCCCTCTATGACAGTTTGACTATTTTCTCCAGCTCTTTTGCCTTCCAGAATACTGTCTCCCTCCCTCATATGACTCAGTTTAAAGCCCTCCTGATCAAATTCTTGAGACTGTTGGCAAAAACATTTCTGCCAACTGGCGTGAGATGCACCCCATCGTTTGCCACAAGTCCCCTCTCATGAAACCACAGTCCATGATCAAAGAATCCAAATCGCTCTCGGCAACACCATCTACGGAGCCAGTTGTTTACATTGGCTATTTTCCTCTCCCTTCCTGGACCATGCCCTTCAACTGGGAGAAGAGACGAGATGACAACCTGTGCATCCATTTCTTTCAACTTCCAACCCAGAGCTTCATAATCTCTTCTGATCCTTGGAAAGCTGTGCCTTGCAGTATCATTGGTTCCCACATGGACCAAAAGGAAGGGGTATTGATGGGTAGGCTTGACCAGTCTTGTCAGCCTCTTCATCACATCACGGATCTTTGCCCCAGGGAGACAACATACCTCCTGAGACATCTTGTCAGGCCCACAAATCACTGTTTCTGTACCCCTCAGCAAGGAGTCCCCCAACCACCACCACACACCTCTGCCAAGGCTTAGCATTGGCTATTCCTTGCAGTGGTACTCTCAGGGTCCCTTGCTCTGCCCCTGAAGTCTGTCCATACTGTTCTTCCTCATGGTCCTTGATAAGGGAGAGGGCTTCGAATCAATTCTGTTGCTGCAAGCTGCTCGAAGAATCCCTGGATTTTCTTCTTCTGTGTGTGACATTCCTCCAGCTGTCTACCTCCTGTGTCTGTGAAGTGGCCCTCTCCTCCCCAGCCCCAGCCAGTTCCTCTGTGTGGTCCCCGTCCAAGACTGTTCATTCTGTTCTGTCCAGGAAAACCTCTTGCTCACGAATCTGTTGAAATGTAGCTACCCGTGTCTCCAGCTGCTGTACTTTCTCCTCCAAGAGGGCTACCGACTTGCACTTGGTGCATGTGAAGTTCCCCACATGTGTAGACAAGAAGACGAACATCCCACAAGTGTTGCAGGTGACTGCAGCAGTTCCCTCAGTGTCCATGCTGAGAAGTCTTAAGTAATCAGTGAAACAGGACTGTGGGCTTCCTCCTTGAAAAATCCTCCAGTATTCACCAATCTCTGCCAGTGAGCTCAATCTACTGGTAATATAACTTTACAGAGATCTCCTGGCTGCAAGCTTGTTCTGAAGGCAAGTTACTGCTTCACTTCCTAATGTAATAGGACTTCCAGTTTAAAATAGGAGGACCTAGAAAATGGCTAGAGAGGATACATTTTCTAGGATGACTCTATGGTAGGTGTGCTGTTTTGTGTCCCGTAGATAACTGAATCAATGGATAATGAATGAGTGGATATGGGGGTCCTACTGTACTGGATTTAGGCCATAATCCCTTAAATCCAGCCCTCCTGGAGCTACTGTTTGCATGATAGCAGAAGTAGGAGCCAGTGTGGTGTAGCATGGTGTAGTGGTTTGAGTGCTGGACTAGGACTCTGGAGATCAGGGTTCGAATCCCGCTCAGCCATGGAAACCCACTGGGTGACTTTGAGCAAGTCTCATTCTCTTAGCCTGAGAGGAAGGCAAAGGGTAAACCTCTTCTGGACAAACCTTGCCACGAAAACTCTGTGATAGGTTCACCTTAGGCTTGCCATAAGTCAAACATGACTAGAGGGAACACAACAACAACAACAACAACAACAACAACAACAACAACAAGTAAGATGCATAATGACTTTCCAGATAAGTGGAAGACAACCTTTCCACTAAAACATGTGTGAGCAATGCAGGATATTTCTTGCATGTATGAATAGTAACCTAATGAGTTCCCATTCATGTATTGTTTGATGACACAGTGTTTTTTCTTAAGCAATGGACTTATACGAGCCTCACTAATGACTGGGAGGACCACCTGGCTGTCAAGGTGAGACATCAGAGGGTTCCTGGGAACTGTAGTCCAACAACGTCTGGCGACCCACAGGTTGAGAACCACTGCAATCTAGCCTCATATAGTGTTTATTGTTAAATGTGAATGTACAGTACACATTTTGCTGGCTTTCCAAGCATAGCCCTACTGGTATGATTTGAACTGCTGGCCAAAACTGTATCTGTGATTTGTACTTAGTGTATACCACTTAATGGCATCATTTGAATTGTCTCTAGGTTTCAAGTTTTATCCTGGTAAACTGGGGGCCTGAGATGATCCTGAACTGGCCATCCTATTTTGCACCGCTGTACTAAATTGTCCTGTTCCAGTGGTGAACTGAATAGTTGTTGGATTGGGGGGTGGGGCGCTCACTGTTGTTTTGGTTGTGAAATAGTTTGAGGAACCTGAGTCTTACCTCCAGCTCTGCATAGCTGCAGAAGACCAGTAGTTGTGCTTAAGCTGTCTTTTGGGAAAATGTGTCCACCATTAATGATCTCCTTAAAGAAATCTTGAGAGTAAAGAGCCACTAAAGCTCAGTGGCAGAGGATCTGCTTTGCATGTAAAAGGTCCTAGGTTCCATTCCTGGCAACTCCAGGTAAAAGCAGGAAAGTCTCCTATCTGAAACCTTGGGCGACAGAATCAAGAATACCAGACTAGGTGGACCAGTTGTCTGACTCAGAGCCTTATCACATGAAGGAAGGAAAGTGGAAGTGGAGCCTGAGAGTTGTGCATCCTACCTTGCCTTATCAGACAGTGTTGGTGTGTTTCAGCTGTTCTCCGGTTCCGGTCCCATGGGAGAAAGTGGTAAATGCAGGTCTTTTTGCAGTTAGCAAAAAGACCCATGTTTACCACCATTCCCCCATGGAACCAGAACAGAACAGCTGAAACACACCAGCATCATAAAATAAGGCAAGGTAGGTGGCATTATTATTGGTGTGCACTGCTGCGTCCTTCCCTCATGTGATAAGCCTCTCAGTATAAGCTTTATGTGATAAACTTCCATAGGATCTCAGGGCTTTTCAGAAGACAGTTTGAGAGCCACTGATAAGAGGAGGAGGTTTCACCTGTGATATATGACACATCTAAAGTCATCCTTAAGCCACTAAGAGGGCTTTATGACACAACTAGCCCATCAATCAAGTGTGGCAGGCCAATGGCCTCAAACCTGAAATCCTCCAGACATTGCTACACCAGTTGACGTAGTGAGTGGATGTATGACATGGCCCATTAGTTTAAGTACCAGAAATCTTCCTCCAGACAAAACCCAACTCTAGTAAAGTTATATCATGCAGTTTCCCTATTATGCAGATCCTTTGGAGGAACAAGAAGGGAAGAATTGGCAATGAATGACATTAGGAAACATTGCTAAACAATAACATTAAAAGGAAGGATGGGGGTGGAAATTGCACTCTCATCAAATAAACAGATGCTTTCTCTCCACTAAATTCTAATCAAGTCCCTGACCCGTGGAGCATGGTAGGTAGACAGAGCCAGCTTTATTGTCCATGAGGAGACATCATAGAGTGATAATGGTTTGCCTGCTGTCCTTATTGATTTCCTAGAAACTTGACTAGGTAATGCAGATATAAGTAGGAGGGACAGTTTTGAGGACTCTGCCCTTTGAACCCTGAACAGGCTGTATGGAAAACAAAACGTTTAGGGTGGAAATGTTTAGCATCCTGGATGAAAAAAGGGTTACAATAACTGGAAGGCAACTTACTTATTTTCTGAAATTTCATTTTTATCTGTGGAAGGCTGTGTGTTATTTGATACCATTTTGTTACATATCTGTGCCTTATGGACTCAAACTACAGGAAAAGAGATTCCACCTAAAATTTAGGAAGAACTTTTGATGGTAAGAGCTGTTTGACAGTGGAATACATTGCCTAAGAGTGTGGTGGACTCTCCTTCTTTGGAGGTTTTTAAACAGAAGCTAGATGGTGATCTATCAGGAGTGCTTTGATTGTGTATATCTGCAGGGCCGAGGGTTGGACTAGATTGCCTTTGTGGTCTCTTCCAACTTTATGATTCTATGATTACGCACACACACACACACACACAGAGAGAGAGAGAGTCTATCTTGGAAGAAGCAAGGGAGATTTATTTATTTGTTCCTATATTTAGCTGTCAGCTCTTCATCTTCTTTTTAAAGACAAGACAGTCCCTGTCATCAGGCTTAAAGTCTAAAACGCTGCAACGCAAAAGGAAAGTGACATAGAGAAGGAACAGGAAAACCAGAAAACCACAAGTTCTTAATATTAGGTGAAGGCAATCTGGCTGTGACATCTGTCACTCCATTGATCCCCAGGCTAGATTCAGCTGATCTGGTTGGTTTGGTGGATGTCCTCTTTCTCTCTCACTGCTTGACGTGCTACCCCCTGGAAAGCTGCACACTTGGTAAAAGAGGATTGCCATCCCAGATAGGAGTGTACTACTATTGTTCAAGAATATCAAAAAGCTGTGCTCCCCTGCTAGAACCTCCAAACAATGTTATACGATTCCTCAGCCTAGTTGACAGCTAAGGAGAGGCAAAGTCAGGGACCCTTTATACACTACACAAATTTACTGCTATAAGTCCACATTAACTCCCATGGTTCCATCTTATGCAGTATAGGGAGGCTTATTTAGAGTTCTTAGCCAGATTGCTCTAGTGTGTCACCGAAAAACATACCCCAGGATTCCACAGGATGCGGCCATGACAGTTAAAAAGTGAGTTTCAGTGCTATGGTTGCATTGTGCAAAAGGGCCTCTCTTAAAGTGAACAGTCTTTTTAATTTGATTTTCCTCCTCCAGTCTTTCTCTACATTTCTACATTTCTCCTTCCCTTTCTATTGCAAGATGTTCAAAAGGAGTGGATGTTCTCCTTTTGACAAATTGCTCAGGGAATTCGGGGACAAAGAGGCAAGAGAATTCACCTCACATTTGTTTTTAGTACACTAATTATCAGCGAGCTACCTCAGAGGACATAAATATAATCATATTAAGCTTAATTACAGATCATTAATTACAGGGAAAGTATTTAAACTGTTGCCTAGAATGGTAGAATGTTGGTGGTTGCTGCATCTTTTGTTGATATCCAGGAGCAGATGCGATTGAAGATGACTGGATGAAGTCCAGAAATGGGCAATTTGATCTTGATTTACAATGGTGACGGGGAAAATATGTATGTTTATTTAGAAGAGCCAATCAAATTGTGCACAATAATGAGCTGTAATTGGTAGATGGGATTTCTGTAATTATACTGTTTCTTCAGTTACAATCAGAGCCACAGATGAATGCAGCTGTATGGGGTAGGTCAAAGCTGGGCCCATGAGTAGTTTTTGCTCTTTTGTAGTTCCCAGACTTGTGTGCAATGAAACAAGGAGGGAAGGAAGGAAGGAAGGAAAGATGGACCTTATGCACTGCAATTCTTTAAATTTGGGGTGGGCTACAGCAAGAGGCTGGGATTGTGCTCTGCCCCCCATGGGAAACAGGTGCATACCCTCTAACATTTCACAGATGAAAACTGGGATGTGGATGGCCAAGCAAAGATGGCAAAAGTTACTAATGAGGAAGAAGAAATAAGTTAGGAGAGGCTGCAGCAGTTTGCTTTTGCCTGAGCCTACAAAGGAAAGGGCAAGATTCCATTCTCTCCTTTGTCAATTAACTGCGGAATTTGCAGCAATTGAATCAAGCCAAGGACAAAAGGTGAAAGTGGGAGATAGGAAACTGAGACATTTTAAATGTAGCTGAAAAAGTGGGACAACAGAGGATTAAACAGGACAGTTCTTAATAAGTTGGGACAAAACGAGGTTGTGCAGGAAAGCTGTACTCTATTGTCACTCCCTGTGCAGTCCCCATCACAACGTTTATTTTATTTTATTTTTTGCCCTCCAAGTGGCTAATAGCATCTCCTTAAGCCTTTGCAGGATTCGCTACTGACCATTCTGCCACATTTCCATACATTTTTTGCCCATTCATCACTTCTAAAATTCCTGTACAGTCCTTAATCAGGAAGTGATTGGACTTCCTTCTCTCGTCACTTCCTATGTTTTAAAAAATAAAAAAGTATGTAGAAGCCTTTTAAAAATGGCAAGGCTCCTCTGAAAATTCCTTAAATTAATTGTGTGGAGAAGGAGGGCGCAGGGACCCTCAGTATATGCATAAGGGGGCCCTTGCAGGCTACAGAAAGCCATGGATTTTTTTGCATTTTATTGAACAGCCAACACAGCTACCCCTGAATATATAATCCTTTAAAAACTTGCCCTTCATACCTGTTGGTTTAAAATCTTTTAACCATGAAATCTTTTACCCTTGGGACTTGAAATAAAGAAGTGCTTTGGATTTTGTGACCTAAATCTCACCATTCCCCACCCAGAGAGATCAAGGAAAAAGCAAGAAATAATTTTGCAAAAATCCAATAGAACGAGGCTTTGAGTAAAGAACCAGATGGGAAAATATAAAATTTGCTGACTCTTGGTACAATAGCTCATTTAATTAATTAATTAATTAATAACAACTCTGGAATTAAGTTAATACAATTAAGCTTTTAAAAATGAATTTCATTAAGTCGATCATATCTGTTAGAAAATTTCCAACTTCACTGGTAACTTTCTTTTAACTAGTTGGTTCTTATTGCTGCATGTTTAGGGTCTGTTTCTTAGCAAGAAGATACACAGCTGGCAGTTTTGGACCATTTATTTTTGAGAACATCTCTTTCCCCACAGTCAAGTCTGGCTCAGGTTTTATCTAGGAAACACCCTAGCAGGAGGTTGCATTTGCATCTGGGCTTTTGAGAAGGGAGTGGTTTTGTCATAGCCCATCTTGACAGTCCCTCCTTCCTTTGACAGTGCTGGCAAATAAGAACACATTTATTCCTGACAGCATTAGCAACAATATCCTCTAATTTATGCAACATTTCTCCTGGGATAGAAAGGGAGAACAGACACATTCTGTCTAACCGCCAATGGGTACATGGGAGACCCTAGGCTCACCAACTGCTGTTCGGAAAAGAACAGGCACTAGGCCAAACAGATTGCCCCTTTTCTGTATGAAATAAAGAGTGAGAAGGGCTTGGGAGACAAAGAAATGAGCATTTGATGGGTCATCTGTCACCAATCCCTGATTAGGGTGGTGAGAGAACAACAGGGAGCTACATCAAAGGGAACCTGGTAACTTTGAACATTATGCCAGTCCTTTCAAAGTTTAAAGAGAAATAAGGCAAGGGGGAAATGTATTTAGGAGAACCACACATTTTGTTTTCTTCCTAGACTTTACAAATTCCTTTTGCTTTCATATTTGCAAACACACATGGCCAATCAATGGCAGTGAGAGCAAAAGGAAATAATTTACACTTCTTTGTGCCAGGGAAGGTCAGGGAGTGGTGGATTCAATTCCTGCTGCTAAACTGGGGAGAAAGAACAGAGAGAACGCTGATTAAAGGAAATCTTGTAAAGACAGTACTGGTGCCATGGGAAGAAAAAAAAATATTATTTTCCTCATCTTCTTTTGTGTCACTTTGAATGTTAACACAAACCTTTCAGCAGCACCAAAGGATATATTGGGACACCATAGTACTGTAGTGAAATATACTCGGAGGAGTAATACCACAGTCCAGTGCAACGTTGTACAGAAGGAGCCAGAAAATATACACCATTGGTTCACCCGCCCGAAAGCCCCACTCAACTTTTGCTCTAATACAACATAGAAGCAGGGACAGAGTATGATGTTACCAGGCAGTTGAGGCAGCCTAATGCATCCCTGGGTGGAAAGCTGCACTATCTATTTAGAGGTAACCATACCCACCCCACCCAAACATTTCACAGATGAAAACTGGCCAAGCAACATCAGAGTGTGGTCAATATGGCCAAAGGTATAAATGAGGATGGACACATAATCCAGGAGCAGCTGCAGCAGTTTGCTTTTGCCTGAGTTTACTGTAAAGGGCAAGATATATACTGGGGAGGCCAATACTTCATAATGTGCAAAGAAGCTCCACCATTGCTCTGT
The DNA here is from genome assembly GCA_030847615.1 of Gambelia wislizenii. Classification (NCBI taxonomy): domain Eukaryota; kingdom Metazoa; phylum Chordata; class Lepidosauria; order Squamata; family Crotaphytidae; genus Gambelia; species Gambelia wislizenii. The sequence continues at coordinate 428,220,253 of JAUMIR010000002.1, read as the reverse complement.
TCTTCTTGAAAGAGTTTCTGAAGTGTCAGGAAACCCATTATTCTGCAGGGACACAAATAATAACACACAGACAAACACTCACACATTCCATCCCCAGTCTTTACTAGAAATGGAAAGGACCTTCCTTGGATTTGAAACACTGGAAATAAATTATCCATTTCTCAATTCCCAAGAGACAGCCATGCCTCTGAAGTATGCACACTTGCAAGGTTTGTGGTGTATTTCAAAGAAAGAAATGAAGCACAAAGCCATGCCTATTTTTTTTTTAAAAAAATAGAAAACAGCTAAAAATGCATGCACTTGGGAAAAAAATACATACATACATGCTTTAGTTGATGGGAAAAAAGAATACCAAAATTCTAGCTAAAGATGAATTGAAAAATAGGTCTACTTCTTTAAAAGTGCAAAACAACAATACCACATGGCTCCCCTTCCAAGAATTAAAAACAGGTCTTAACAACCTCATATGGAACCTGAAGATGGGAATGCAAGCAGGATTCAGAGAAGTGTGGTGTAACTCAAACTGAGAGAACCGGTCTTGAAATGCAAGAATTCATCAACAATGTACAAAAAACTCTCACAATCTTTTCCAGAGGGAAGGAAATTTTTGAAATATTCCATTCTTATTTATGAGAACCAAGTAAGCAAAGATGTATATCCCTAGTCCTCTTGACACATTTTAGGCATTAAAAATGCTCACCAGCACTTTAAATAGGGCCTGACATCTAAATGGCAATTAAATCAATTAGCACAGAATTTGCATTACAGTGCAACCCTGTATGGGGGATATGTTCCCACACTTACCATGGATACTGAAAACCGAGAATAATAGTGAACCCTATTAAAATAAATGAATTCTGGCCCAAGCATAATTTAGAGTCATGCTGGAGTTGGTGAAGTGGAGAAGAGAGACAGAGAAATCTGTTTCTAACAGCCTAGATACACATCCCTAATTCCACATCCAACCTAATACACCAGTCAAGATCCTGTATCAAGGTGGTGAAGCATAACCTCATGGAAAGTAACACACATGGATTTACACACCGGGTGCACAATACCATCACATTAGCTGCTACAGAGAAAGGCTTGCCATGTGCACTCAGCAACCTAGCTGCTTGGGACAATGAGACACATAACACAGCGTCTGCTAAAGAGCTCAAATTTTGGGCACCCTCATATAGGATTTCTATTGTGCAGAAATATCTGCTAATTATCATCTGGGCTTCAAGGCTTACCTTCAACTGTTGCTTATGTCCACTGCTGCCAATCTGTTCCTTCATCTATACCTGCCTTGAATACCAAGAACCTAAAAATCTAAAGGCATTTGTTGTAATGACAGGACCATGATTCAGGTTGTACCAACCTTTCTTCATTCTCAAACTGACCATGGCCTTAAATGTATATAGATGGCTGGAAACACAGGTCTGTTTATGACCTCTTTCAGCTGGCTGACAATTCCTGTTTTGCAAAATCTGCTATTCTGGTACTGAGCATTCATAAAAATGTCACTATTGTGAGCAATAAATTTGAAAGAGAATATGCTGATGCATTTAAGAGTGTGAACTGAGGCAAGCAAATGTCACTGCTCCTTCTCCGGTGTTTTGCTGGGCATAATCCAATAGGAGTGGCTGATTGTGTCAAGTCCATTTCTAAGCAGGTTGCTGCTTAGAATAGTTCCAACGTGTTGCCATACTGATGTGCAAATTGTTCTTTTGAAAGAAGGCATGTCAACTCATGCTTTCTTTCTCCTATCTGTGCTGGTTGGGAAATTGTAGGAGCCTGTTGTCCAAAAACGTAATATTTCTAAACTCTGCTTAGAGCTTAGAAGGGAAATAGTGCCCCCTCTTTCTCTCTCCCTAATAATTATTATGGTACTGCCCTCTGCTAGAGATGATCAAGGTAACCAGGCACTGGGCTCTCTGCTTTTCTGATCTCCACGTCTGTAATGGCTGGTTGCTTTGCTTATAAGAAGTAGGATCAATAAAAGAACACAGAAGTCTATAGATTTTCCTTGGTTTTTTTTCTGGGTTGTGAGGCCATGTTCTGGAATAGTTTCTTTCTGACGTTGCGCCTGCATCTGTGGCTGGCTTCCTCAGAGAAATGAGGATGCCAGCCACAGATGCAGGCAAAACATCAGAAAGAAACTATTCCAGAACACCGCCTCACAGCCCAGAAAAAAACCAAGGAAAATCTATGGATGCCGGCCGTGAAAGCCTTCGACTTCACATTGAACACAGCAGTCTATCTGCCTTTCTGCCTTTCTGTCTCCCCCCCCCTTCCTCCCTTTTTTAATGCAGTCACATAGGGCTGAACAGTAATCACAGGGGAGAAGGTTCCTCTGCCAGTCAAACCAAAAGCTTGATGACTGTAACCAATTTTTAAAAAATGGGATCATTATGATAACACTGAGATTGGCTATGCCCGCTTCTCTTCATTGTCTAGTCTGTATCTGATAGCTTTGTTCTATGCAATATGCAAAATCCCTTTTTTGATCTTTCTCCAGTATGGGTTAATCCCTCCCACACACATGTCCAGATGATGCCATTATGCTCTCTTGAGTCTTATTTGCCATCCCAATGGTACTGCTTGATTCTTTGTGCTTGCAATTCCTTGTTTCCCTTATATTTTCATAATGTGCATGCACATGTACATGAATGCTTGTGTGTGATGTATGCAAATACACACTGCAATCAGAACATCTAAGAAATCTGTTTGCAACTTATTTTATTGGAAAATGCTAATTGCAGTTGTAAAAAAAGCTTTAAAACTATGCATTTAAGGTGGGAGTAGACAAGATGTGGTCCTCCAAAGGTTGTTTCAATTAAATCCGCCTTACTCTCTGGAGATTATCAGACAAAGACAAATATAGCACCCCATCTTGCTATCTCCTCTCTGCCCATCTCCCATCCCTGTAACTTTTTTTTAAAAAAATTCAGACCTACCTTAATAGCACTGCAAAAAACTGCTCCCCTCCCCTCCAGCAGCCCAGGAGTGAATGCAGCTTTCACAGAGCTGCTTTCACTTCCTGGGAAAAAGTGTGTCACTTACCTCGATGTCCATGGGACACTTTTTCACTCACCTGTTGTTCCGTTACAGAAACAGAACAACAGGTCAATTCACAGCTTAGCCCATGAATAAAAAGGAGTGTGGGGGAAACAGAAGGGGCATGGGAGCATAACGACACAGGGATGACGTCATCTGAAAGGAAAGCCCTTTCACAATCTCCTGGCATCCCTGTAATGGTTTAATTTGGTCATCTGATAATTTCCTCAGCCAATGGTTAGGGGTCATCGAAGTTGTAGCACAACAACAGTTGAAGCCCCACCCCATTCTTATTAGCAGGGAGGGGAAAAGAACCAATCAGGAATTCTCCTTTTATTTGTAAAAGAAGCATTGCACAAGAGAATGACTATGTACAACTCCCATCTGTTTCAAGAGAGCTTGGGCAGGGAAACATATCTGCCAATTATATTCTGCATTTGATTTTGTTGAGCTTCAATGTGGCTGAAAGATACTAGAGATGGCACATCCTCATTTCTCACTAGGCCTTCGTGGAACCCAAAATTTCTTCCTTCAATAGTATTTTTCCTGAAAAAAATCCTGAGATCCCCCCCCCCTTTTTTTTTCTGAAATCTTAGTGGCAACTAGATTTGAGTTTACCAGTTTGAGTTGCACTGCATTTCTCTGATTCCTATTTGCATTTCCATCTCCATGTTCCATATCAGGTTGTTAAGACTTGCTTTTAATTCTTGGAAGGGGAAGTATTAGGTATTAGGTAAACTCATGAATAGAATTGAAAATAAGAAGTGGAATATGGTTTCTGTGGAATTTGATTTAGCTTGTGCCAGTCTCACTTATTTATGTGTGGCGTGCAAATCTGGATGGTTTGTCATACTTGAACATTGGTGTTCTTGGACATTTTGAATAGGGACTACAGTATTTGTTTGTTGGTTTGTTTTGCCCAAAGCATGTACCACAATATGGTTTCTATGTTGATTTTCAAATTTTCTACCTTACTCCCATCTAATTGTGTGACTTTGACTGGTGGTTTTGATCGGCTGTGTGACTTTGACTGGTGGTTGGCACTCTGGGCCATTTTATTCTGTTCTATATAGTTTCTAGGCATTAAGAAATAAATAAAATAATAATATGTGAAGTGTTTTATATCTAAAATATTGTTCATAGGAGTGTATAACACATCCCAATGTTTTGGGGTTAATCTCAAAAAATGGCCTGTTTTAGCCCATTCCATTCAGTTCTGGCTTTTACCCAGTCCCAGGATTCTGTCATAACAAAAGTGTAATCCCTGTACACTTAGATTCTGCATATAAGAATTCAAACAGGTAAACACTCTTGTTTTCCTTTTCAGAATATCTCTCATTGAGAGGAGGGAATGGCAGGCCATTGGCTCTGTTGCTGCTGATAACTAGAAAAGGTTATGTGTAAGAGCCTTGGTGGTGTTTCCATTCAAAATGTGGTGTCGCTTAAAAATGATTTGTCAACTGGGGTTATCAGGGTTGCTGAGATAATATGTGCAAAGCACTTTGTGCACTTAGAAGACGCTCCAGTTATGGCAAGGGCCCACAGATGCTAATTCCATACTCCTACGGGTGTCTTTGGACTCAAACTTCTCAAACAGCAGCTGCCTACCTTGCTTTGCAAACTGTTTTTGAAATCAAATGAATTTTCAAGAGCATTTTGTGATATGCCAGGAGGATAGGCCTACCAGCTCTCTTTCTGCATTTTTTTTATTTATTGCATGCTACCTGAACAGAAAAGGGGGAGGGGAATCCCTACCCCATAGACTTCCAGCTTCCAAAACTGCACTGAGATAGATGAAAGGACTCAGACTAACATTCTAAAGGTAAAGATGGAAAGTATGTTTGAAAATATTTTTTTAAGTCAAAAACATGTTTCTTGAGTACTGGGAAACACTGATGAAAGAAATCCTGGCTACATCTACATTGTAAAAATAATGTAGTTTGACACCACTTTAACTGCCAAGGTTCCAGCCTACAGAATCCTGGGATTTGTAGTTTTGTGAGATACCAGAACTCTTTGGCAGAGAAGGCTAAAGACCTTGTAAAACTACCTATCCCAGGATTCCATAGGATGGAACTACAGCACTCAAAGTGGTATCACACTGCATTATTTCTACAGTGTAGATGTACCTAGACTGACGAACATATCTTCAGTGTGGGATTTACTCTGCGCAAAATCCATATGTGATTTTGGGGGGGCAGGGGACAGATTTTTCTTTCTAGGAAACAGTGGTTTCTGTGCAGAAAATAGCGTCTCTGCTCAGAAATATTATTTTGTGAATGAAAAATGCTGTTTCCTACTCAGAAAATAATGCTTTCTGTGCAAAAAATATGATGTGCAAATTATGCACTGAATAAATTCCTAACTACAGCATTTTCTGTGTAGGAAACAACATTTCCTCCACCAGAAATATTTCTGCACAGAAAATGCAATTTTCAGCACCAAAATACCACATCCTAATTTTATGTAGAAGACTCCCTAACTATCAATAGTCTTTAAAATAGTGGGAAGAAAAGCGTAAAATTGCTTCTTGCTTCCTTTGAAAACAAAAATGAGGAAGCACATCCCTACCCAAAAGTAGAGTATCCATGGCAGAAATTTTGCATTTGAAAGATTTCTGATCTCCCATATTCCAGCTTTTTAATCTGCCTTGCTGCTGAGAAAATGGCTCTGCTTTTCTTCCAGATCCCTTAGAACAAGAATGGGGCAAATGTGGGGGACCGGGGGCCATTTCACTGCTCTTGGAACCCTCAGAATCTGGGGCCAAATGGAATGCCAAAAATGGAATAAAATAAAATAAAACTGTAAGAGGTAAGAGATCCACTTGTAGTTTAGACAAACTGGCATTTTTTTTATGTCCAGCAATGTAGGTGAGGGACCTTATAACTTATTTCATGTAAGAGTTTGCAACCTTTGTTTTTCTGTGCTTAGCAATTGCTAGTTTGCCTTTTTTTCAGACTTCCTGTTTGTTGCTTCACCACACCCACTCTCCTTGCATCGCTCTAAACTGCAGCCATTTTTCCTTTCCCTCTCTCTCCTCCATTAGACCATGTGTTTGACTATGCACAATTATTTGCAATTTACATTATTTTTTTAACGAAGAAGGCTAGGTTTATTTATTTTCTCTGCTCCACCTTTGGGAAGGAGGATAGGCTGGGAACTGGTTGGTGTTCAGCTTCTGCCTTGCCAATGTGATCGCTCTGCTTGAGAGATCCATTACCCTCATGTTTTCAACATTTCAAAGATGAATTGCTTCTCCTGGAGGCTTACAGAAGAGGGCATTCACAGTGTTTGTGGGGTTGGGTGGTTCAGGGAGTCTGGAGGGGGTATGGACCCCTAAAAGGCCTTTGGGCTATACACAGCCTTAGGGCCATATTTTTTTTTTACCCCTGACCTATTTCTATCTGTGAGACTATTCCATCTTTTAAAAATTGGGTCAACTAGGGTTCACCACATCACTTACAGTTTTTTCTATATTAGGGATAGAACAAATTGGTAGCCTAAATGAGTAAATGCTCATATCCCTGCATAGAAATGTGCAGAATAAACTCCACGGATCTCTAGCCACTGCCAATTCAACTGATCTCATTAGTGTATAAATTAACCCATGTGCATCAATTTTTAATTGCTGCATTGAACTGCTTTGGCCATTTTTATATCCAACCCCTTAGTTTGGAGAGCCTTCTTGTGCTCGTCACCATTTTTTTTAAACAGCCCTACATAAAATCAGTGTTATCTGCAACTTTGATCCCATCATTTCTCACTTCTAACTCCCAGGTAATTTACTCATATTTCCCAAGATTACGACTGGTTTGGTGCCATTTTCCTCCCTCCTGTTGCTTCTTCTTTTGTGGGATCGTCACATGGGTGATCTTTACATAGCCAATCAGATTTGGCTACATGATGACATTGCAGAGGGAAAGCAAAGGCAATTGAGAGTGAGGGCAAAGTACCATAAAAAGCAAACGTTTATTTATACAATGAGTGACAACAAATTTCTGAAAAGGAATGCTTTTGGGCACTGACAAAAATGTTTAGAGGCATAACTCTCAGTAGTTTTGGCTCAGGTCTATTGTATGCATAAAACAGCCCTCAAAACACTGACCTTTCTACCCCAATGAAGCAGAACCCATAACTGTGAAGTTCACAGTCTAAAATCTGTTCCTTTTATTGCCACAAACACATTGTTCATATTAAACATAATTCTCCAGAAATTTGAACTTTCTGTCATCAGGTCTAAGTGTACTCAGGGTAGCAGAGAGAGATTAAGAGCCTGTGGAAGAGAGCCATTTGTATAATGGTGTGGTCAGTGACCTTTTGCAAAGATGGTACAAATAATTACTTCTGTTCCTTGTTCTCTGTGGTTTTGAGGGGTGTGTGTCTCCATTGCAACGTCTTTACTCAGGGAGATTTGTGCAGGAATCAGTTTAATAGGATAATTGTGTCCTATACATTTCTGCTAAGTGTAAACAGAGAGAGGGGGAAGATAGAGAGGAGGGGAAAGTGCAAGCCAGAAAGAAGCTGACTGCTTGCAGTCAATGCAGGCAGCGACAATGGACGTGTCTGTGGCACAAGATTTATTTGCAGGTCAACAGCTATACATTTGCAGCACTTCTACCTTCTGGAAAAGCAAAGTCATGATTTATGGTAGGCTTCATTCCTCATGGGCCTCGCCTGTGGGGAAAATGGAATCTGAGAAAAGGGCACTTTATATATTTACATTGCAGGGAAGTGGTTCCTAAAATACAAGCCATCAAAAGATGTAATTAACCTTTTTCTCAAGAAATCTCTGTCCATTGATCATTTGCCTTCCCCCTCCCTCTTTCCATTGGTGAAGGCTGGACACACACACGCAGCTGAGTGAAGCATAGAGGGCTGTGTCATGTAGAATGGCTGGGCCATAGTTCAGTGACAGAGCACATGTTTTCTCATGCAAAAGGTCCCAGACTGAATCCCTAGCATCTTTAAGCAGGGAAAAAAGATTCCTCTCTGAAACCCTGGGGAGTTGCTGCCACATAGTATAGGTGATACTAATCCAGACTGGGGAACTGGGGCATCCATGTGCCTTGCTTTATAACACTTGTTTGAAGGGCTCTCTAAAGGCCTGTGGCATTTAAACAGAACCAGCAGAGGCCATTAAATTGCCCAACAACATTAGCACCTGGACAACAGACCGAGTAGCAAGCACCACTCTTTGGGGGATTGTTTTATTTTGCTTGTATGGCCAACACAGCTATCCCTGAATATATATATATATATATATATATATATACACACTAAATTTGAAGATACTGGGTTTAGGACGTTATCAGACACAGCAAAAATCATGGGATTATGATGTCATGGTAGCATAAATGGGCCCTGCTAGTGCATGACATCATTGTATTTGTGTTATTACTCCATGTTCCAGCCACAAAAAAGGTGTTTTTTCTCATGCATGGGACAAGCTATCAATTGATCATCAATAGCATTCTTTTTGCACTATTGACTGTGTGTGAAACCACATCCCTTTGTAATCATGAGATTATAGCATGAATGGTGGTCCTCAGTGAGAAAACTTCCACGTGAGAATGTGAAAATGAAGCATAGTACATTCTTTTTATGAACTATCCCCTTTAGTTTTCATATTTTAAGGTTTGTTTCAGTGCTTGTGTGTTCACTTACTTTATTAATTAAGGGGTTTTAGGAGTTTTAAGTGCACTCGAGTCTTCTCGTGAGAACTGATGAAATCTCACCTATGCCAAATTGTGGAAGTAAACAACCATTCTTGAAATGCTAAAGTACTCGGTCTTCGTGTGATAATTCCATGGTGTTTCTTTTGTGTGATTACAGCTACATGCAAAAATAAGTTTTATAATGCCACAATGTTCCTACTATCTTCATTCATGGAATTACAGCATTTTTAGACACTAGTCTGATAATGTCCTTAGCCACAACAGGGAAACCTAAACAAGTGAATAGTAAGGACTGGGACTTAACTCTTTGAGGTTTCTAACTCCAACAAAGATAAACAGCTTCTTTTGGACTATTATTGGCTGATGTGAAGTTGAAGGCTTTCACTGCCGGCATCTATAGGTTTTCTGTGGGTTTTTTCCAGGCTATGAGGCCGTGTTCTGGAAGAGTTTATTTCTGATATTCTGCCTGCATCTGTGGCTGGCATCTTCATAGAAAGATTCTTCAGAGAAGGATTCTCTGAAGATGCCAGCCATAGATGAAGGCGAAATGTCAGAAATAAACTCTTCCCAGAATACAGCCTCACAGCCTGGAAAAAAACAAACATGGAAAACCTATTATAGACTGAGTTTACCTATACAGCACCTAAAAGATTTTCCAGATGTAGGAGTACAGAGACTTCTTGAGAAATTAAATATTCTTTGTCTGAGAAAGGGGGGCTGTGGCTTCGCAAAGGCACAGAGACACTCTGGATCCCAAGAAGAGTTACTTTACTGATGCTAGTGGAGTCTAATTTTATTTTCCTTTGTCACAGGACATTATCAGATGGGGAACAAAAAATTCATCCCCATCTCGCTATGTCCCCTCCTGCCCCACTCCAATCCCAGTAGTGCTTTAACAAAAAAAAAACAACAACCCCAAAACCAAACCAAACCAAACCAACAAACAGACGTACCTTGTTCCTGGAATAGAAGCTGCCTCCCCTCCCCTCTGGCATCCCAGGTCCCAGGAGTGAACGGAGCTCTCGCCAAGCCCCATTCACTTCCTGGAAAGAAAATCCCTGCCATTCTCACAAGAGAATGATCGCATGGGAAATTTAAAAATAAAATGAAAAATAAAAAGTTAAAAAGTACACCAAGCACAAAAACACATTTTTTAAAAGACCAAGTAGCCCAGGGAAGGGGGAAAACTGTGTCACTTACCTTGATGTCCTGATCTCGACCACAAGCGTTCAGCAGGGACCTCCCACAGTGGTTAGCATCGCGCCAGCATAATGGGGCACCTTCTCATATACCCATTGTTTCATGACAGAAACGGAACGACAGGTCAATTCATGGGTTAAACTGTGAATAAAAAGGAGTGGGGGGGGGATGAAAGGGGCACAGGGATGGCGTCGTCTGAAAAGTTGGCCCTTTGGCGATCTTCTGTTGTCCCTGTAGAGATATATATAGTGTGTCTGATAATCTCCTCCATCCTCACATGGCCAAGAAGAGAGTGGCCTCTGCCTGCATTGAGATCTCCCATACCAATTGAATGACAACAGAGACAACATCTAATAACAAGATGTAGGCTTGTGACACCAACACCATCACTTTTTCTTTCTTTCTCCTGCATGGTTTTTTTTAACAATGTTTGCCTGGTGAAGAAGCCATTGGAACTTCAAAAGCTTTCATGATGTTTTGTTCATCTCAGTTGGGCAATAAAAGCATCACTCTTTTGTGGATTGTATTTCCATATGTTTAACAAAAGTTTTAAGTTCTGTGATGCTAGAAATATAGAGATTGGAGGAAAATTTCATTGGGAGGGCAGAATTCTTGGGGTTTTTTTTTGGGGGGGGAATGCCCTCATTTTGCCTAATCCCCCCAGTAGGTATACCTCTGAATGGGTCTACTCTAGGTAGGACCAGTAATTGGATTTAGCCCATATGTAAATTTCATTGACAGCCATTAATCAGCAAATGTAGCTTTTATGGAAATCTGTGTCATCTTTTATTTCCTTTGGGGTGTGTGTTGATGCATGGTCTGTACAAGCAGCATGGTCTATAGAGTTTGAATACATTCTTATTTTAAAATAGAACAGAATAAAGTAAAATACTTTCCTGAAGGCAGGAAGAAAGCAATCATACAAGCAGATTAAAGAGATAGATTGTGGGGCAGCCTTTTGCCTAGGGACACTTTAATATAGGTGAGCATTAAACATGTGATAACTCCATCTGCAACCTTAAGTGGTGCTGCCCACCTCCTCCTGCTGCTGTGAATGTATGTATATGCCAAACTTGCATTGTTCTGCTGGATTCTTTTTCTTGGAATGGCATAGCAGGCCTTGGAGAATTGGACTTGAATGTAACCAGTGCACAGACTTACATATTTGGAATCTTTGCCTCCCCAAGGAAGAGAAAGTGGCATCTTTTTCTCCATTGTTGCCTGTCGTACCTTTGACCCTGCCTTGCTGCTTTATCACTTCTTGAAACCCTGATAAAGTTTTCATTGAGAAATCAATAGGTATCCAAAAGAGCTTGGTTAGTGGATGAGTCTTGACATCTTTCAAGGTCCTCTAAAAAATATAAGTTTTAAGTCAGCACTTCACACTCTATCCAATCAAATATTATTTATGAATGCATTATAAAGTACTATAAATAGAATTATTTATAGAAAGCTTCATGGTCTTTTGGCTAACACAGAGACTATTTATAGATTATGGAATGCTAAGAGGAAAAGTATATTCTTTCTTATCTGTGAGTGGCCATTGTATGTTTGGGTTAATGGGAATGCTTCCATTTTTCATGGGAAGCTTGATAATTTAGAGTTCGATAATAGTGTTTTGGTTTTTTGAATATTTGGAGAGATGCACTCTTTTTCGATTGGGATTGATATAATAAATTCTGCAGCACTGTGCTTTGTAGTTTGAAAATAACTTTTGAAATTATTTTGTGCTTGATTATAGAAAGGTTCAAAAGCCTCTCTTTACTGGGAATAGTTGTACCAAGGGGGGCCAGGGACTCCCATGTCAGCAGGATGGTGATCCAGCTCCAGGTTTTATCCACGTTTGAATCTTAATTTTAAAGGAACTGACCATGATACTGAATTTATTTTGGGGACAGGATTCAGAGGAGTTGTATTATAGTTGTAATTATAATTATAATTATTTCCCTCTGGGTCTAAAGGTGGCTTACAGTTAAAAAAAAGTTTAAAGTTAACAGCAGACAAAAGTTAAAAAGCAATTAAACAACCATAAAATTGAAACCAGTTAAAACAAATGAAAACAGCAGCAACAAAGAAAAGTCCAGCACATTATACAAGGCTTTTTACCCCCTGAAAAATCAATTCTCAAAGGTCTACAGGAATGAAAATGGTTTTATTGGCTAGTGGAAAGATAGTAGGGAAGGTGCCCGTTGTAGCCTCTAGTCTGGAAAGGGATTTCCAGAGCCTGAGAGCAGCCACTGAGAAGGCTCTCTCCTGTATTCCCAACCAAATGTACCTGTGATGCCGGTGGAACAGAGAGCAGGGCGTCCCCAGAAGATCTCAAACACAGAAAGGTTTGTACCAGACAGTACAGTCCTTCAAAGAACCGTCAAATTAGTTTAATGTAACTCTTTTTAAAGTAAAACAGTTTCACCATCCCGCTCATGTGGAGACCACTATAACCTACACTGAACTTTACCTATTGAATTTGGCCTGTGCAGAGGTCCATATGATGGTGTGTATTTTGATAAGAAACTTCACCAAATTCATAAATAATTTCATGTTTGAGATGGGGGCGGGGGCGGGAATGATATATATATTTTTTAAAAATAGAATGCAGGAGAAATTGAATATGACAGATATCCCCATCTCCAGCTTGTTCAATAATGTAATTAACTAACATGCAAGCCTAGCTTAGTCCACCATCCATAACTGAAAAGTAGGCTAAGAACAGCCTTATAGTAAAACTGGCACAACCTCGTTTTGTAAAGCTTGTCATTAGGGATCTTCTCTTTCAATTACCATGAGTTAAGATGCATTAAGTGCAATTTTCTTCCTGTTAGCTATTGGGGGTTTATTAAGCTCAATTGCCTTGTGCTTTAGCTGAAGACTTTCACCAGCATGCCTGTAATTCAATTTATACCGACAAAGCATTTAAGCTTTGTTAAAACATTCCCAATATATATGTATATATACTCATCTGAAGATCTAAATGCAGAGAGAAACCATGTATTTATCATTGAATGGGTCCATATTTGTACTATGTTCTAGCTTTATGTTGCTTTGAGTCCTGCTACTGTACATTTTGTACAGGAAGCTGTCAGTGGGAAATGTTGCAATGGATTTTAATTTGTTTTCATTTGTTTCAGAAATATACCATCTTACTGGCACAGAATTCTTAGCGTTCTTGTATCCACATCACATAATTGAGCATACAGTTTCCTGGTAATCACTCTTTCTTTTTCCTGGGGTGTGTTTTATTCCATCCTAGTTAGCTTTGTCAACTAGAAGATCATAAATCTTTTTCTTTATTTTTGCCTTGAAAATGGCAGGGCTTTGTCTGAAAAAGCCTACACTAGAAAATGACACATGTAATTAATGGATGCTGTTTTGCTGTGCAAGGTAAGATGAAAGAAACTCCATTTGCCTATCTGTTGCCCCCTCCCCGTCCATGTTGGAGCCCCTCAGTCCAAATGATTTGCCCCAATTTGTATCCAGACAGCCCTGATGACATCCGAGGTGAAACTGGGAGGAATCCAGGGTAAATCTTTATAAAACATTTCAAAATAACCCCAAGGAAAACCCATGTCATGTGGGAAGAAACAGATGGGTCCAGCACAGGAACACAGCAGTCTGAATCTGTACACTGGACTGTATCACCAGATGCCTCCGCAACTGTTACTGATGTCGCTCTGAAGTAGGAAGAAGGCCCCCAACACATGATCAAGGCTTCGTGGCTTCAGAGAGTGTGACACGTGACAGTGACAGAGGTCCCCTCAGATGCAGCCGGCTTGTGCATGCAGACGCCTGCCTATTTCATTGTGATAACAGGTGGGATCCAGGTGTGCTTTGGGGTTAGAATACTCTGGCCAAAAGGCACAGTGTAGACAAGGCCCTCATTAAGCTACACTGATTTCAGCTGCCCTGTACTAAGCAGATCATATCCCTAACCTGCATGTGTTTGACAGCCACAGGTCCAAAGCTTAAAAACAATGACCAGTATTCACCATCAGCTTCTTAGATAAGTATATTCAATTAACATAAAGGCTTATTGCACAAGAGAAGGGAAGCAGCAGTGCACCCTGATAATAGCACCTCCAGTCTTGCCTTATTTCATAATGTCAGCATTCAACAGCTATTCTTCCATTCTGGTCCTGTGGGAGATGGTGGTAAATGGGAGTCTTTTTTTTTTTTCTAATGAAACGAAGGTAGGAAGGAAGATGATACCCATCCTCAATGGAACATATGAAGGTCAGGAAAGAGGACGATGGGATTTTGATTCCTTTTGATTCCAGATATGTTGTAGGGAAAAGTCATTTGTTTCAGACGCAAATGAGCTACTCACCTATGGGAAGCTAAGAAATGATTCTCATTGACTGTATAGGAAAGAGAGTCATAGAATCATAGAATTGTAGAGTTGGAAGAAGAGACCACGAGGGCCATCCAGTCCAACCCCCTGCCACTCAGGAAATCACGATCAAAGCATCCCTGACAGATGGCCATCCAGCTTCTGTTTAAAGACCTCCAAGGAAGGAGACCCCACCACACTCCGAGGGAGTGTGTTCCACTGCCAAACAGCTCTTACTGTCAGAAAGTTCCTCCTAATGTTGAGGTGGAATCTCTGTTCCTAGAGCTTAAGTCCATTGTTCTGTGTTCTAGTCTCTGGAGCAGCAGAAAACAAGCTTGTTCCATCCTCAACGTGACACCCCTTCAAATACTTAAACAAATACTTAAATCATATCACCCCTTAACCGTCTTTTTATTAAGCTAAACATACCCAGCTCCCTAAGTCTCTCCTCATAAGGCATGGTTTCCAGAGCCTCCTCAGCCTCCCTCCCCCCTGTTGTGTTATTCACAACTAACCTGTAAAGGCAGGCTTGCTATTGAATATTGCTATTGGGGTTGTGAGGACAAGTATTTGAAGTCTTAATTGAAAGTCCTATCCTAATTCCTTTTTTTATTGGTAGGAGCACCTTGAAAGAAATCTTTATCTGGAAGTTGCTGTCAAAACATTGAGTTGTGTTGTGCTTTGCATAGGGCTCCTAGGCCTGCAATGGCTGTGTCAGCTCTTCCAGCAAATAAATGCCATAGGTTGATTTGTAAAACCAAAATCCAACCTAACATGTATGCATGAATGCATTTATGTCCCACCTGTCTGAATTCCAAGCCATCTCACAAGAGCTAAAACAAAATTAAGCTGAAACAATCATTGTAATTAAAAAAAAACCCAGTAACAGTTAGGAGATTATCAGATGCGGCTAATGTGGCACCAGAATAACGACAGCAGAACACAAAAGGGTGGCAATATCACACAATGTTGTCCTTTTGGGTTCTGCTGTCATTATTCTGGTGTTTCTTTTTATTGATGGGCCAGGCTGTGAATAGATTGCCCATCCCGTTTTGGTGCCAGCATTGCCGTTGTATGAAACTTCAGGCCATTTAACTCATGTGAATCCAGTGTCAATGGCCGGTCTGGCATGAACACTTCTGGGTCAGATTGTGACATCCAGGTAATTGACACACTTTTGTAAAACCTT
This sequence comes from Gambelia wislizenii, assembly GCA_030847615.1. Lineage (NCBI taxonomy): Eukaryota > Metazoa > Chordata > Lepidosauria > Squamata > Crotaphytidae > Gambelia > Gambelia wislizenii. The sequence goes on along the minus strand of JAUMIR010000002.1, from coordinate 428,204,820 downwards.
CCCTGGTTTACTTGGAAATTTTTAAAGAGTGTGTATGTGCTTTTTGTAACTTTTTGTGTTTTATTTTTAATTTTATTTTTAATGTCCTATGTGATGAAGTCTGTTGGGATTTCAAAGGAGGAAGTGAACGAGGCTTCATTCACTTCCTCTTCATTGTTGGGGAAGCCTTCTGCCGGGATTAGAGGTAAGTATGTGTGGGGGTGTGTGTTCTTTTGCCGGCATAAAAATTGATTTTTAGTGTTAGCAAAATAACATTTAAAGGGAATCGTCTGATAAAGTCCTTAAAGAAATTGCCCCATGAAAAACAGCACTAACTGAACACAACTTAGAAGCACTGAAGGCTTTTGAATAAATGAGAAGAAACGTATAGTCTCCTCATGTGGGGTGTAATTTTTTTTAAAAAAAATATCATTAAAGATCCCAGGGTGTTAGCCCTTTGGGAAAATTTCTTCAAAGTTAAAACTGTCAGGAATCAACTTTCTAGTAGCGGAGCAGAGCAGAGATGGGAGGGAGACTCAATTAAGTACAGTGCTTAGACCCCAAAGCCGCAAGAACAAAAGAAAGACAATCTTCTTGATAAAAGAAATACTTAAGCTTTACTAATGGTTTTAGATCTACATATGCATTGGAAGCTACATTCTAACTAACTAATGGAGTTAGGATAGGATAGAAGTCTTCACTCACCATTTCAGTGAGACTGGAAAAAGGAAAAGGGAGGCATCCCTACGGAGCATGCAGGGAAGGCATCTTCTCTGAAGGTTAGAACAAAGAGTAATAAAATGACCTTAGACCATGAGGTTAGTAAACCTAGGTCATGTGATCTTGTAACATAGTTGTTTTACTGTTTACAACCAAGGCCAGTAAAGATAGGATGACGGAAAGGCATGCAGGATTCCCTGTACTATATCTCACCCATTTGCTCTATTAGCAAATAAGTGGGGGGGGGAAGAATGCTGGTTTTTCCAACACCTCATTAAAAGACCCTTCCATTACCCCAAAGCCTGTCTAATGGCTATCTCTTCTGAATAACTTAGAATTAGCTTCACAACCCATTTTCCTACCATTTGTCAAATATTTTTGAAATATTCCTTCCATCCTTAATCTGTACAGATTTGGATAAAACCATTAGGGTCCAAAGCCTTTGATTAAAAACTGTGTTTGGATTTGGTGCTGCAATGTACAGTCCCAACTGGGACTGATACCAGTTGGGTCTCCAAGGAGAGGGCATTTCACAACCAGAGTGCCACAGCAACTGCTACATATTATGCTAGCTGCAACTTCCAAGTCATCTTCAAGGGCAACCCCATGTAGAGTGCATTATAGTAGTTTAATCAGAAAGATACGTAGCTGGCAGACTAGCTGATTCTGGCCTGACTACTTTGAGCCACAGAATCTCTTGTTTTCTTAATGGATCAGTTTTGGAGGTGGGGGGGGGGATATGAAAAATGGGATTCAGCAAACTGGCACTATACCCAGTAATTTTAACAAATGTGACTGATTTCTCTCACAATTAAAGTCTACTTCAAAGCTTATTTTCCTAAAGAGCAGCTCCCATTAATTTTATTCTAGCTAATGATACAATTATATGTAATCACTGACAGAATTCAGTTAAGTGATACGCCAGTTGCTTTGTTCATAGCCCAGGAAGGCCTTTCAACTGTTTGGCTGTTGGAAGGCCTCCATTTGGCATCTGCTGAGAGCGCCTCTGGACTGTGTGATATTTTGTACAAACTTAATCACAACTAGCATGGCCCTGGGTGTCTAGCAGTTGTTCTGTCAAACTTCTGGCTCATCCAATTGTTGTTGAGTCCGGTGTGTGCAGTCAGCCACCTACTAACAACATTTGGCATCCAAAGCAGTCACCCAAAGTGTATGTTTAATCCTCAAGATGAAGGTTGCCAGATCTCAGGGTCAGGCCCTGAGTCCCCAGTTTTTGTGGGCAATCTCCAGCTTGGAGACAAAAGTGCAGATTCTCCAGGCAAGAGGAAAGGGCCAAGTGCAAATCTCCACTTACCTAGGAAATCAGCAACTTGCTACAGTTTCCAAAGCTTCATTGATTTCTTGCTGTAATTTGCAAAGACTCTCCAGGAAGGCTAGGTATTTATTTAGTTAGCTAGCTAGCTTCCCCCTTCCCTTCCTGTAGTTGTAGAGCCAGGATTTACCTACCGCTCTGCTCTACATTCACTTTCTGGCTAAATGCAAGTACGCCAAATTAAGCCTTATCCTGCTTCTCTAAGTAAGTAGGAATGATCCTCTTATTTCACTTGGATCTCGCAAAAGGCTCCTTAGTTAAGGTCTTTCTCTTAACTTGTAAACACGTTCTCTGTGCATATGTATGGAGATTTTCACACGCATAAAGTATTCCCAATGCAGATCGGGACAGATTTGTTTCTGTCCCGGAAGCAGCACCGCGTTTCACACTCCCACTTCCCTCTCCTGATCTCCCGTCATCATCACTCTGTGCTCATTCCATTTCCCTCCCGATATCTTCCGCGATTTTTTATTAACAAGGGTTTGTCATTAATAAAAAATCGTGGAAGGTATCGGGAGGGAAATGGAATGAGCACAGAGTGATGATGACAGGAGATTGGGAGAGGGAAGTGGGCGTGCGAAATGCAGCGCTGCTTCTGAGACAGAACAATTCTTTCCCGATCTGCATTGGGAATACTTTACGCGTGTGAAAATCTCCTATGTGTCTGAATGATAAGCTCTATATAATGTATGTATGCATGCGTATAATTTACATTAATAGTAAATTTCATAACTCATTGAAGTAACCTACTTCATAACAATTTGTATATTAAATATTCTTTTGATTTTTTTTTAAAAAAGTATCATGCCAAAATAAATCTGATGTGTTAATGGTGGGCCTTAATCTGTTATTAAGTTTGAAACTTCGGATGTAAATGGGTTCCATATTTGGAATATTTGAATGGCAAGCTGTGAGCAACTGTGGTTGGCTCTTAATGTACATCAACACGGGTCATCCTTCGATCTCAGATTTTGGCTGGGAGGACTTGGGACATTTAAAAAAAGTTATACACACATTTGTGTCATGTGAGTTGTGGGATCATTCATTTCTCCAATGAGAATTCTAGTTTATTGTGGGTAGGGATAAGACTCAAGTTTAAAGTTACAGCATAATGAACTCTTCTTGTAGTGAGAGGATAATTCCTGAAACCAGTGACCAACATCTCCAGATGGAAAAGAAAAATCGATTTCCTTTGAATTTGTTCAACCTACTGAGAACCACAACGTGACACTGCCTCCTTGCTGCCTCAGGGCTCACCAAATAGCATGGGGCATTAAAAAATAATCTTAATATGTTACAATGGCTAGAATAAAAGTACCCCAAAGGAAAATATTAATAGATCCATTGGGGTGTTTCCCCAAAATCAGGACTCAAGGCAACCTACAAATTAAAACAAGTACAATATACAGATAATTCCCCATATCCACAGAACCAGTATCCATGGTTTCAGTCTTTCTCTCTCTCTCTGGCTTTTCTTTGCAAACAAAGATTCAGGAAGGACTCATCCTGCACTTTCTGCAAGTGTGTTGATGACTGAAAAGGCCAATCCGAGATAAACAAGTCCGGTTGCAGAAAGCACACCAGAAGGTTTCCTTGGGTGACGATTCCAGGTTGTGATTCTTTCTGCATTGTCATTTCTCTTCGAGACTTGTTCGGCGTGAGCTCTCAAATAAGGCTGCAACATTGTGAATAGTGCATCTCCAAGACTCCCAATGTGAGGCCAGGGCGGACCATTGTTGGTGATCAATTTGGCCAAGCCTGAGATGTTGTTTCAGGGAGTCCTTGTATCGCTTTTTTGGACCGCCTCTTTTACACTGACCTGTGGCGAGTTCACCGTAGAGTACTATTTTTGGGAGGCGATGGTCCTCCATCCTAGAAACGTGCCCTGCCCAGCGCAGCTGTGTTCTCAATATCATGGCCTCAGTGCCGGTGATCCCTGCTTGCTCAAGTAATCTACAGCTGAAAAAATACAGATGCATACCATAGACTCATGCTGGAAAATGTCTAGAGAACTGTCCTTACTAGGAACTGCTAGGTCCTCCAATGCAACTCTACGGTATGTTTGTACTGGAAGTCCATTATTTTAATAGGGATCACCTATTATCTGTAGTTCCATTTATAAACAGTAAGTCTGGGAAAATATCCACCATGGATACCTGGGGCAGGGTATGATCTGTAACTGAAACATATTGAAAAGCAAAATTCAAATAGAATTAAACTATTAGCAATATAAAAAACAGTTTAAAACATTCAAATTAAAAATGTTATAAAACAATTAAAACAAACTACAATTATAATAGTACAGCATACTCTTCAAAACTTTTTCTTTAAAAACCTTCACCTCTCAAAAAGTGTTCTTTATTCTTGTAATAAAGAAGTTTTTGCCAGCTGATTGAAGGATAGCATGGAGGGGTCCAGTCAAGCCTCTCTAGGAAGGGTTTTCCCGGACCTAGGGGCAGCTACTGAGAAAGTGTTATTATACATCCCCATTAAGCATCCATGTGATGATGATGGAATTGGGAACCCCCCCCCCGATATTGTTTATAAAGGTGCAAATGGCAATATCATAGAATGCCTACATTGTACATCAAGTTTTGTGTGGATTCTGGAAGACTTTGGGAAACTAAAGTTAAAGAATCGCAAATGTTCCATCTGAGTGCACAAAGATTAAGGCAAACTTATTTCTCTCCCTCTAAAAAACAAACAAAAATGCTGGAGCTATACATTTTTGAGGTGACAGAACGTGTGCTTTGGATTGCACCGTAGTTTACAAAAATAAAAGTTCTTGTTTATTTTGCTTTGCAATGTGAATAAGTCTTACCTTAGTGGTAGAGCATATGCGTTGCATTGATGTGGGGACAGGTTCAGTCCATGGCATTTTCAATTGAAGACCTCACATCATATCAGATAGTCTTTGTCTGAAACCCTAGAGAGCAGCTGTCTGTCAGGGCATTCAGTATTGGATAAGCATGTGAAAAACCCTGTAGGAATTCTGCCCCAAGTAGCAGATTTCTGCAGAAATCCATCTGCCTATTTGATATTCTGCCAGATCAGTTTGCTCTGCTTTTCTTTAAATATAGTCAATTGCTCACAAGCTCCCAGTACTGAGGGTTTATTATCCTCTCACTGCAACTCGAATGTTGTAGTTTTCATGCAGCATAAACAGCTATTTCTATGCCCATGGAAAAGGGTTAAAATATTGCAAGAACAAAGATGGTTTGGTGATTAGTCACTTCCCATGTATTTATATCACTTTGTTTTCATCACAGTGAATGAACACTTGTAAACGACATTGACTTATCAATGAAAAGACAGATCTACTAATTTTATCAACAAATAAATGAGCTGTAATTTGACCCTGCAGACGATTTGATTTCAAAAGGTTAAATTATAATAAGAATAGTACTCCTCGAGCGCTTTCATCAGCGCTGTCTACGCACAATCCTAAATATACACTGGACTGACTATGTGACGAATGTTGCTGTCCTTGAACAAGCAGGGATCACCAGCATTGAGGCCATGATATTGAGAACACAGCTGCGCTGGGCAGGGCACGTTTCTAGGATGGAGGACCATCGCCTCCCAAAAATACTACTCTACGGTGAACTCGCCACGGGTCAGCGTAAGAGGGGCGCTCCAAAAAAGCGATACAAAGACTCCCTGAAACAACATCTCAGGCTTGGCCAAATTGATCACCAACAGTGGTCCGCCCTGGCCTCACATCGGGAGGCATGGAGACGCAATATCCACAATGCTGCAGCCTTATTTGAGAACTCACGCCGAACAAGTCTTGAAGAGAAACGACAACGCAGAAAGAATCACAACCCAAAAACATCACCCAAGGAGACCTTCTGCTGCGCTTTTTGCAACCAGACTTGTTTATCTCGGATTGGCCTTTTTAGTCATCAGCGCGCTTGCAGAAGGCGCGGGATGAGTCCTTCCTGAATCTTCGTTTGCGAAGAAAAGCCAGAGAGAGAGAGAGAGAGAGTGAAAATAGATAGTAGCTGTTTATATAGGTCTTTGCTCAGTAACAGTTTCACTGAATGGCTTTGAGTATGTTTCTCTCTCTTTGAGTTCTTCAGTCTGTGAAATGGAGCCCATAGGGTAGAGATTTAGCAGATGGATAATAGGCCATGCAGTCACTGAGGGAGAAAAAAAATCTCATAGTTTTTCCATGGTCTACTTTGAGTGAGGAGTGAGGCCTTCTGGGAAGAGTTAAAATGGCCCCTGTGTAGGTAACGTTCATGTGAACAACTGGATCCTAAAGTAGGCCATCCTCATTTTTCCTCTCCTGTCTTCTCTCACACAACAGGAGTTAATGCATGCTAACATTGTATGTGGAATCCTTCTTTATGGAGATTTTCATTTTGCTGAAAAGTGGCATTTTATTTATTTATTTATTTATACCCCACTCTTCAGCCACAAGGCTATCAGAGCGGCTTACAAATTGTTTTAAGCAATAGCTATTTACACATCTACACTGCATTAAACAGTTTCCAATGTGTGTTAGCTAATTGCCCCCACAAGCTGGGTACTCATTTTACTGACCTATGAAAGGATGGAAGGCTGAGTGAACCTTGGAGCCCGCTGGAATTGAACTTGTAACGTGGTGACTTGCAGTACTGGCATTTAACTACTGCACCACCAGGGCTCCCTGGTGAACATGTGTTCACATGGGCAGCCATTTCCCAGTCTATCTATTTGTCATGTTAGCTTTCATCCTAGCTTAAAAGTACACATGTCCCTGTTTAAATCATGCATTGGCTTGGTTTCAACATGCTGCATAGCCATTGATCAAAAGACTGAACTAATTCATAGCCTCCACGTGTAGACAACCAGATGCTTTCAAGATGTATTGCACTTCATTGTTGTCATTTTTTGTGAAGTCCATTTCAACTTATGGTCACCCTATGAATGAGAGAACTCCAAGATCCCTGACCATCAGCTTCCCTGCACAGTCTTGTAAACTCAGTGCCATGTTTTTCTTGATTAAATTGATCTACTTTACCAAACAGTATCTTCTTTTCTAATGTGTCATGTCTTCTCATGATATGGCTCAGTAACCTAGTGGGAGTTATTGAGGAGTTTAACTTGCCCTTTTTTCACCTTCTCACTCCTCAGAGACTCCTCTCCCTCTCCGATGGGAGATTCCTACACACGAATCTGCATGTACACACTGAACAAAGGCACATGAAAAGTTTGTGGGAAAGATGGTTTTATTCTATGCAAGCAATCTTACATTAGCAGAAGGGTATCCTGTACATGAAGGTACCTTCCTTCAGGCATTACTCAGGAGTAGTTACAAAGTTGCAAAAACTGCCAAAGGGTGCATTTGTACTATAGAAAGAATGTAGTTTGACACCACTTTCACTACCATGGCACCATCCTACAGAATCGAGAAGGCCTTGTAAAACTACAAATCCCATGGTTCCATAGGATGGAGCTACAACACTTAAAGTGGTGTCAAACTGCATTATTCTACAGTGTAGATGCACCCTTAAGTCATATTCAGCTGAGGTTAGAAGAAATATAAGCCCTAATGTAGAATAGAATAGAATAGAATAGAATAGAACAGAATAGAATAGAATTATAGACCAGCACAGGTAAAAAGCGATACAGAATAAAAAGAAGGTAAAAACACAGGATAAAAACAGGATAAAAGCAGTATTTAAAATGACCCTACAGATTACATAGCTCAGGATAACAAGACAAGGTTGGTACTATTTTACTGCTAAGGTCATTGTCTGTCAAATTTTAACCATGGCTGCGCAGAACCTGGCAACATTATATGATGTTCCTGGGTCTGAAAGCAACAGCGTGGTGTAGAATTGTCCGGTGTGCCCTTGGTATTTATGCAACAGGGGTGAAATAAGGCTGAAATGTATATCCCTGTAGTATGAGCACTGAAGTAATACATGCTCTGTTGTTTCTATTTGGCCAGAGTTACAGGGGCATAGTCTGTCTGAGAAGGAATCTTCTTGTATCGGCCTTTAAGGACAGCTGAGGGGAGGGCATGACACCATGCTAGAGTAAAAGCTCTTTGATGTAAGGTATTTCAACTGTTGCTAAATATGCCATAGGAGAGGCCAGATATCTGTTGGAGTTACTAGCAATGAAGGTTGGAGTGCTGGCTAGATCCAGTTGTGGCTCTATATCCACCACCCATTGTTTGATAGTTGCCTTAGCCCTATCATATTCCAGGCTAAGCAGAAGGTCTGGAGAAAAGTCCAGTGTTGAAATTTTAGTCATCACTGTCTGTGTTCAGCTGGACTGGAAATCATCACTTAAGGTTAGTGGAGCAAGGCCAGTGGGAAAGAGGGATAGTCTGAGCCAGTAGCTGAGTATGGTCATCCATATTCTGGCCTCCACTTTCATAAATCCTGACTCCAGTCTCAGAGCTGTGTTAGAGACACACTTTGGAGTTTGGAAAGCTGATCTTAAAAATTTGGATTGCACAAGTTTTAATGGTGCAGGGTCGGGGAAGGGTCCCAACTGGGATCCATAAAGCAGTTGTGCTACTGATTTGGCTTCGAAGAGTTTGAGAGCTGTGCTCCTCTTGTCTTAAGAAATTTGGGAATGGCTGTTGTGCTCCTCTGCGCATTGCCAGCAGCATACTCCCCATGTGCTTTCCTACTACCAGTGGCATGAAAATTTATCCCCAGGTATTTGAAGCAAGAGACCTGTTCAATCTTGTGGCCATCTATATTCCAGTTATAGTTCTTGGTCCTTTTAGCAAATGCCATGATTTTAGTTTTTTGGTAGTTGAGTTCTAGCTGTTCCACTCTGCAGTACTGTGTTAGTGTTCTTAGGGCTCTTTTTAGGCCAATGGGAGTTCTTGAAAGTACTGCTGCATCACCCGCATATAGTAGCGTTGAGATATGCCTTCCCTCTAATTTTGGGGGGTGGAAGTTAGTGTTGTTGAGGTGATCCATCAAATCATTGATGTGGAAGTTGAACAGGAGTGGACTAGAGTGCAGTCTTGCTTGACACCCTTCTCAGTGTCAATGACATTGGTGAGATGTCCCTGGGGGTTACATCTTACTTTTAATGAGGTCCCTTCATGCAGCACACAAATTAGATGGAGTAGACATTGGTCAGTTGAGGAAGCCTCCAGTTTTTTCCACAGTTTGGTTTGGGATATAGAGTCAAAAGCTGCTTTAAAGTCTATAAAGGCAACATAGAGAGAAACTGTGCTGCAGGTGGAGTATTTTTTTTCAATAAGATGGTGGAGTACAAGGCACTGATTTATGGTGGATTGGCCTTCCCTAAAGCCAGCTTGTTCTTCTGCAAGTATGTTTTCTTGTTCCAGCCAGGTCTGAAATTTCCACTGTAAGTGTCTTGTGTAGAGTTTGTTAATTGTATCGAGGAGACGAATTGGTCTGTAGTTGGCAGGATCATCTTTGCTTCCTTTTTTAAAATATAGGTATGATGATTGCAAGCCCCCAGTCCTTGGGTGCTCGACCATAATTGTTGATACTGGTGAAAAGTGAGGCCAGGATAGGGGCCCAGAATTCCAAGTTGTTTTTAATGGCTTCTGCAGGTATTAAGTCTTCCCCTGGAGCCTTCCCCATTCTCAGTTGGGCTACAAGGTTCTTGATCTCTGACTCTGTCACTGGTGGCCACCCTAGGATATTTTCTATATTTTGGCTAGTGCATCCACTTTCATCATAGGTGTCCTTATAGAGTGCTTGAAAGTGATCCTTCCATATCCCTGGAGGGATGTAACAGTCCACTGTGGCTGGCCCATTTCTCTGGGATCTTGATGTAATATGCCAGAACAGAGCTGTCACAGTTTTAAATCTCTGACCCCTGGGGAACTTGAAACATTGACTGACAGGGGCAATGGTGATGGTTTCCAAACCCTATAGCAGGAGGCCATGAATTTTGCCCTTTACCCTCTTTTCTATCTTTACTTTTGCCTTGTGATCATTACATACAGTGTGTTTCTCCTACAAGAACTCCCTTTTTAAAATTTCCCCTTTGATGCTGGGTCTTGTATACTTCATTGAAGTTTCTTGTAAACTATAGATGCTCTCGGTGCAAAGCTTTTTCAAAGGTACCTGCACGTTTGTTTTACCAGCCAAGAACAGGTGCTGGTGTGGGTATGTGCGCATGTATGTGTGTGTTGCCATTTGATTTATGTCATTCTATCTGTTAGCCAATCTCCCATGTCAGGTTTTAAAAGGCTTTCCTTCAGGGTTGCACAGTAAAAGTCAGAGTTATATGCAGCAGGAAACATATTGGACTTTGCCTTAAAAGACTGTATGTCATTAAGTAAAGTTTGTGTATACAACACACTCAGACAAGAGAGAGACAGACAGACAGAGAGAGAATCCAAATTTTGTTGTCCCAATAAAGGCTTCATGAAATTCTGTGACCTGCATAAATGACAGAAACTGAGCAGTCTGCATCATTCTTAGCTGTTAAATTAATTTCATTATTCTTTATTTTTGCTAGAGCAAAGAGATAAACTGAATCCTCTTCCTCTTTTATTTGAAATAGTAATGATAGAATCATAGAGTCTTATGGACTTTTTCGGACAATGTAAAAATAACGCTAGCAGCGTCACCAGGGTGCAACGCTGCAGCGCAAGAGGGCGTCAGTTTCGTACGACACTCCTTCCCAGCGGTACTGTTGCAGTACCGCTGGGACATTTGACCATGATATTTTTGCTTTTACAGTCATATTTTACTCACGATCATTGATCGCAAGTAAAATATGACGGTAGAAAGCAAAAATATCACGGTCAAATGTCCCAGCGGTACTGCAACAGTACCGCTGGGAAGGAGCGTCATATGAAACTGACGCCCTCTAGCGCTGCAGCGTCGCAACCTGGCAATGCTGCTAGCGTTATTTTTACATTGTCCGAAAAAGTCCTTAGAGTTGGAAGGGGCCACAAGGACTATATAGACCCACACCCTACCATGGAAGAATACACAATTGCAGCACTCTTGAAAGATGTCCATCCAACCTCTGTTTAAATACCTCCAAGGGAGAGTCCATCATCCTCCAAGTCAGTCTATTCCATTGTGAAACAGTGCAATAAATAAGTTCTTCCTAATGTTTAGGCAGAATCTCTTCCTGCAATTAGAATCCATTGGTTTGTGTTCTAGCTTCCAGAGCAGCAGAAAATGAGCATGGTCCATTTTCTACATGACATCCCTTCAGATATATAAAGATAACTATCATGTTCCCTCTCTGTTTTCTCTTCTCCAGGCTAAACATACCCAGATTCCTGAACCATTCCTCATAAGGCTTGGTTTCCAGACCTTTGGTCATCTGGGTTGCCCTTCTCTGGACATGTTCTAGCTCATCAATTTCCTTCTTTATTCAGTCATATATTTGCCTTCTGCAGTTTTAGAAAGCCAAATGTCACTCATTTTCAAGAACATCATCCTAGTCACAAGAGCTAGAATAGCATCATCTAAACTGTTTTCTTTTGGATGTCTTAATTTAAAAGAGCCATAATTTCCAGCAAGCATTCAAGGAAATGGTTGGAGTTGTACCAGTTGATTGTAGGGCACTAGATATGGGACATCTGACCAGAGAACAAAAGAACTGAATGATCATGGATAGTGACTAAGGATGGTTCTATATGATTACTATATATGTAGCAATGAAACCAGTTACAGGCTCCTGTTTTGCTGTCAAACAAATGGAAAGGGCATTAAAATGCCCCATCATTGATGGAGGAAAATGGACACTAATGAGCAATTAATGACAGATTAGATGACCTTTACTTTACACCATGTTGCTTTATAGTGTTTCTTATTCCTGACATTTTGACAATGCAGATAATCTTGGATGCCAGATGGTGCCAAGAGGAGACATGCTGAAGGCTTGCTCAGCCAATTCAGCAAATGTGGTTAGGGAGGTGCCATAAAACTATGAACTGTACTAATGAACTGTTTTCCACTTGCCTGCTTTAACTCACCATTAAATTCCAGAAAACTCTGCTCAAAGGTCTACATTTCACTGGGTTTCGTCCCAAATTCTGTTCTGCTTAAGCAGAACTGAAGCTCATGTTTTACCTTCCCTTGCACCAAATGAACTGGAGTGGTGAGTTTGTCTTATTATGTGGCCTGAAAGGTTTTTATATTGACATTGGGGCCCTGCAGCAAATGGTTGCCTTCCACAAATCTTGTGGCAAGTAGGGATCCAGTATGTGTGGAGGATTTATTTTCTTGCCCCCTATTTGACATGCTATTTAGAAGCACTTTTCAAAAACTGGGATTATAAAATGTTATTGCTTAAATTAATGGTAGAGGAATGGGTTATTTCCCTCTCAAAGGCCATGAATGGTCATTATGGTAAACTTTGAAGAGACCAGTAGGAGTATGTTACTCTTGAAATACCATTTGGGAACAATGATGGCCTATTGTGAGACAATGAAATATATACCTGCTATGCTTCCTCATGCCACAGTGACATCTGCTGGGAGGTTAGCTTGTGACAGAAAACATTTTATTGAGATTTTTTTCACTTTGGCTCAGGCCTGGAGCCTACAGAAGATGCTAGACATATTAAAACCTGTTAACTTCCTTTAAAAAACTAAGAATTCACCTTGAATTCTTCTTGAAAAAGTTGAAAGGTAAAGATGGGAAAATCAGTCAATTCTGTTCTCTCACCTGTTCACACTCTTTAAACCTCAAACTCTTTTCATGTCAAACAAAATTCATGATTATTTGCAAATTCTTCAGAAATAACTGGAATGAAATTCTTCCCCATTTGCACCAGCCAAATCAACACATAAAATTGTTCTTAGTATGAAAAAAAAATACTGCAACTGCCTCCCACAAAGGTTTGAAAAACTAGGAGCTTTTTAAAAAAAGTGTGATAATCCTTTTTAAAGTGGGGACTAGCATGACAGAAATTCACACTCAGATATTCAAATGCCAAGCCCTCAAGGAATTGTGTGTGTGCATGCAAGTGTGTGTTTGTGTGTGTGTTTAAGCAATTAATATGTGTTGGGGTGTAGCTCTGAGGGAGGCAAAACAAGGGCAGTAAGTTAAAATATCAATTGACTTAAAACCTAAAACTAGTATTTTGTATATATTTGCCTTCAAATCACCTGTTGACTTATGCCTGCCCCATGAATTTCATAGTTTTCTTAGGCAAGGAAGACTCAGAGGTGGTTTTTGGCAGTTCCTTGCTCTAAACTATAGCTTACAACACCTGATATTCATTGCTGGTCTCCCATCCAAATACTAACCAATGCCAACCTTGTTTGGCTTCCATGGTAAGATGGGGTCTGGTGCCTTTAGGGTAGTTAGGCCTCTTAAAACTCAGGCTGGAATATCTTAAAACTTCAGTTGAACATTTAGAAATACAGGTTAGAAATCCAAGGGAGAAGGACAGGCAATGTTACCAAGGGGATGCAAACACAACAAAGGTAAAAATGCTAGGTCTGAGCAATGTTGAGTGTCTCATCCTCTGCATTACTAGACAGTTGGACACTGAAGGAGAATTTCAGGGGGGGCAGAAACTGGAGCTACACTCCTGGAGAAACTGAAACTGTCAGGTTCACCCATTCCTGCATTGTCCTCCACATTTTACTATTTTATTTGGGACTGAAGAAAGTGGAAGGGCAATTTTGCCTAGTTTTTAGATTTACTTCAGAAAATATTTTGTGTGTGCATATGTGTGTACCTCATTCACATCCTAAGATAAGTCTAGGGTTTTTCCCTGCATGCCTTTGTTTATCCCAAGTTCCCTTTCTCTTATTCCACTGGGCAGTTCCAGCCAACTGGAGTGCTGGGTCATTCAACACATGACCTAATTTAAATTTTATTGCTTTTGTGTAAGTTCTCTTTTAAGTTTGAGTCTCCATGAGGCTGGAGCCATCTTAGCCATCTTAAGCTATTTTTGCCATCTTCATCTGAAACCATGCCATGATGCATCGGAAGCCAGCCCTACTGCTGTAGGCTGAGAGAGTTTTTTATTACCTAAATACCTTTAGTTAGGGACCTCTTTTCAAGTTTGTTTTAGTATGTAGATTGAGATTGATATAACTTCAGTAAACTTTGATTTGCATTTTAAACTGACTCCTTTGTTTTGTAATGAGTCTAATTTAACTGGGGGAACCCAGACCTCTGAATACACTTTTCTTTTAAATTATAATTGAGCTTACAAGTCTGCATTCCTAAGCACACTTTGCATGAACATGAAGTCAAAAGTAAATGAATGATTTTTAACTCTTTTTAAAGGAAATAATTCTTGTTGTTTTTAAAAGGACTAGATCCTGGAATTTTAATACAATTTTATTTTTAGACTCATTACCTTCCCACACCTATGCTTAATAAAAAAGTTAGTTTTTGGGGGGCGGGTGCTGTAGCTATGTGTCTCCACTGGGTCTTAACCCATGGTGATTTGGGTAGCCTGAAAATTGATGTAGGGTGAAGCAGAGCTTGGAAGTAACCAATTACAGTTGGCTTTCCACACTTCCAGAAGTTAGGAGTGCAGGACCCCCACAAAAGTGGGAAAAAAACCACACATGAATGTCTCTACCCCCCCCCCCAACATGCATGCTACTGACTACAATTCCCAGCTGCTGCTCCAAAATTCTCCTTCAGTGTCATTGTCCTTCTCAAGGAGCAGAAAGAGAAGGACGATGGACACGAAAGGGGGTGTTTGCAGGAGCCACAGCAATCTAGTCTCTGCCACCTTGCTTGGAGACCTATGCAGGTGATGGAGATGAAGTGAAGGTGACCTCAGAGTGAGGTGGAGGCATCATGGTGCCAAAACGGCAAAGGGAATAATGGGCCAGGGCTGTTGGTAGGAAAGGAAATGGAGAGGAGGAGGAGGGCAAAGGGGAGACACCACCACCAACAGCCTGGCCTTCAAGGTCTCCAAGGTCTAGGACCTTTTCTAAGGGCAGATCTAGCTCTGGCAGTGGTGGCAGTGGCTCCATCTCCTCTTTGTCCTGAAGATGGGCCAGACCTGGGCTGTCCCAATGGCTTCATTTGCCTGTTGCTTGCAAAGCCATGGAGGTCTTGGCCAAAGAGAGTCCTGTGGGGAAACTGTAGGAGCAGGAGGAGAAGGGAGAGGGAGGAAGGCAGAGCCAGCGGCCCCTGGGAGTATTTCCTTCCAATTCTCCCCATCATTACTGTCACCACCACCATCGTTACCAGTACCACCTGGGCCTCAGGAAATGTGAGGACAAGGCCAGAATGTATGGCATGAACTACCTGTTGTCGACGGAGTGGTGTTAAGTGCAATGTAGCTGCTGATTAAACTAATTAAGCAGCAGGCTATAAACTCACACATAATCAAATCTGTAGAAGGTAAACCCGTGAAAGTTGAGGGCCAGCCGTAATTAATTCATTACACTGTTATTCACCTTAGATTTCCCCCTAATGGGTTTGTCTCACTAGATTTCCTGATTCATCTTGAAGTTAATCCTATATTTTGGTCATTAGAATTTGTTAGGGTGACGTGGCTTTCTGTTTGCCAGATTCAGGAAGACAGTGAGGATATTTTCAAATGGGGGGAGGGGGAACCTACAGTTGGGAGAATAACAGGGCTGTCCCGCTTCCAGCACTCCATTTCACATGTCCCCGTCCTCCTCCCAACCTCCGTTCGTTCTCCCTTTGTCCTGCTTTCATTTTCTCTCCACTGTTTTTTATTAACAGAAGTTTCCATTAATAAAGAACAGCGGAGGTAAAATGAAAGCAAGACAGGGAGAACGGATGGAGGTCAGGAGGAGGATGGTGTGTGTGTGAAATGGAGCACTCGTAGAAGTCCTCAGGAAAAGAAGCATTAGGACTGGAGGAAATGCATCACATGTTTCTGTTGTTAGTTGGGCTAATCTGCCTGCTGTATCATGATTTTCTTTGAGAGGAGGGAACGAGACAGAGAAACTTCTGAAGGCTAAAGAACAAGAGGAGCTGGGAAGCAACTGAAGAGATGGAATTGTGAACCAACTACAGAAGAATGCTGCAGTGAGCCTCAGTTTAGGGGAAAGGCTGGGGTATAAATAAAGAAATAGATCCTAGAATGCCCTTTACAAACTATGAACTGTGGCATTAGCAGTGGATCAGTGTCCTCTAGCTGAAATGAATACATCATTCCTTACTAGAAATGTTCCTTTTAGGTTTGGATTTGAAGTTTGAAAATGCCATCTTCAAGGACAGTGAATGTGAAAGATGATTTCAGGTTTCATACTACATGAAATACGTGTGGCAGTGATTCCATGATGTTGGGGAGGGGCATAGAAAAAAGTGGGCTTGATTGCATGAATTTGTAGAAATGTGGAACTGATGCCGAAGACTTGAACTGACTTTCAAATGTTTGATCCCAGGCTCTCATGGAACTATTCAAAGGAGAGGTGGTCTTGTGCAATATTCATACTACAAACTTAATTGATACTAAAGTGTTATAGCTTTCCCTAAGAATTCTGCAAATTGTAGTATATTGAAAGTGTTAAGAAGTACGTATTAGATCACTAGTTGTTCGGAAGTGGAATACACTGCCTCGTAGTGTGGTGGAGTCTCCTTCGTTGGAGGTTTTTAAACAGAGGCTGGATGACCATCTGTCGGGAATGATTTCGTTGTGTATTCCTGAATGACAGGGGGTTGGACTGGATGGCCCTTGTGGTCTCTTCCAGCTCTACGATTCTATGATTCTACTAAACTTTAACATCACTCCTTGTTCACCTTTAATAAACAAGGTGTTAAGTAAACAATGCACACGTTGGTGAGGGTGTGAGGGGGTAGAAAGAAGAGAGATGCAGATCAGTCACAATACAACCAAATAAGTTGTAAGATAAAGCCTCATGCTCTAGTACAGTCTTCCCAACTGGACAGTTTCCAAATATGTTTGACTCATCATTTCTAGACAGCAATCATAGTATAGGCTTTGTAATCCATCTGGTGGGAAAAGTCCTGGTGGGCAAAAAGCAACTTTAAAAATGATTTTAAAGAAATAACACTTTTGAAGCAGGCAATAACAAAACATACCCTTAAGGGAGCCCTGGTAGTGCAGTGGTTAAATGCTGGTACTGCAACCACACTGTGGCAAGTTTAATCCTGCAGGGCTCCAGGTTGACTCAGCCTTCCATCTTTTTGTAGGTCGGTAAAATGGGTACCCAGCTTGTAGAGACAATTAGCTAACACTGTAAACCGCTTAGAGAGTGCCCAGTGCTATAAAGTGGTGTAGAAGTGTAAGTGCAGTGCCAATAATTTGTAAGCTGCTCTGAGAACCTTTGTGGCTGAAGAGCAGGGTATAAATACTCCAAATAAATAAAATGAATAAATATACCCCTTAGGGTTCTATTGAGAAAACATCCGTGCCATTCTCTTCAAATCCCTTGGTCTGTTCTGAAAACTAATGCTCTATATCAGTGGTTCTTAACCTGTGGTCCACGGATGTCCTCAAAGGGGGTCCGTGAAGGCTTGAAGGCTGCTTAGCCCGTCTTCTCCCCACAGTGGAATGGCCACATGACAGGAACAAAGGCAAAGACTGGGCTGGCTTGGCCTGCACATTGCCATTCAATCCACTCCAGCCACATACTTGCAGGAAGAAGCAGGAGAAGTCTTCCCTCCCGCTTCAGTGCCTTTAAGGGAAGGTTTAATGGATGGTGTCATTGTGTTGTTGTTGTTGTTTTAAATCTTGAGTTATGTCTTGGGGATCTGCAGCAACAAAAGAAAAGGGAAAGAAAAGGTTAAGAGCCACTGCTTTACATAATAAGTTTAAATGATTCCAATTATCAGTGTTAGTAGCAATGAATCAATCTCCCACTTTCTAAACATTTAGCATTATCAAATTAATTTTCAAATTTAACATTTCAAGGTCCAGAGAGCAGGCAAGATGGGACTTGGAGTGGTTATTTACTTTGGACTTGAAGGTTGAGAGAGAAGTTAGCAGGCTGCTTGTTACTTTCTGGCTTTCGAGAAGCACTGAATTATTTATTATCATTTATTTTTAGTATTTCTAGCTGTCCATTTTTATTTTTTTATTTTGAGAAGGAAACTCGAGTCAACTCACTGATGGGAGGGAGAGAGAGAAGGTTAGAGAGCAAGGAAAAGAACTGAATATCTGAGAACTCAGACAAGGCTCAGAAGATATGCCGTGGGTGGAATCTGTCCAAATTTTCCATAAAGACACAATAGTTTATCCTTCCTTTTTTGCTGCTTTCCATTTCTGAAAAATCTGAATTGGTGAAGAAAGGCTTGGCAGGCTTCAAAGGGTAATAAGAAAAAATATTTTCTTTCTATTCTATTTTTTGAAAGCCTGCTCCATACGAGTCTATTGTAGACATAAAATGTGCAGTGGTGTAGTGTACTTTGTCACCCTATGCCTGAAAAATGAAAAGGCTATATAGGAATACAAATGGCTATAATTACCACCTGTGAACGTGCCTGACCTGTTTCCCAACACCATATTTAATCACTATAATCTGTGTTCAGTAAGATTAAAGGTAATTGTGCTAGGATATGCTGGGTCTTGAATCTCTCAGGTGATAACAAAGTCAGAACCCCAAGCCACCAGCCAGGGCAGCAAAAGGGCAGCAAAAACATCAGTTTCTGGAGGAAGCAGCTAAGGAACAAAAGAACTAGAGGGACAGAAGCCTAGTCCAAAGGCAGTCAAAAGGCCAGCCTCTCTGGGGTCAGAATATGGGAAAGGGTGGAGAGCATGCACGCTGTCTATGCGCAATTGCATGGGGAGAGGCAAGGGCCAAATCCCCCCAACCCCTCAGAGGGCTGCAACCCCTCCTGCCAGCATGCCAATACATTTTTCTTCAGAGGTTGTTTCAAAATGGAGACTGGAAATGTCATTGCATCACTTCCTGACACCATTTTTGGCATGATAGGCTGGGTTAAATTTAAAACCTGCTGCCACCACCCATTGAATTGAATTCCCCCTTTCAACATAACCCAATGGGAAGTTATAAGGTTCAACTTGTACTTTCCACTCTAACTCTGCAGAGCTTCACCTGTTATTTAAGCTGGTGGCCATAACATCTGAACTGCATTTTGCTACTTATTTTTCTGATTTAGTCCTTTACTGGTTTTAATACAAACAAACAAAGAAACAAACAAAAACAACCTGGTTTAAAAAACAAACAAAAAAATGGTTTTGAACCTAAAAAGTAAAAAACAGCAACCCTGCTTCTCCCCCCTCCCCCACAACCTGAATTTGACAAAACAAACATATTGGGGGGGGGGCTCTGTTGGTATGGTGGAAGTATGGCTTGTTTTTGTGTGTTTTCACACATGGGAGGGTGCTTTCTGTGATGTTTTGGGTCAGACATTACCCCCAAATCATGCTCGTTGTTTTTAAAAAAATTAGGATGGTTGGGATGCTTTGAGGGACTGGCAGGGAGCTTCAGGGTCTCCAAATGTGGGATCCCAGGCTGCATGTGGCCTGCAGGGAGCATGGTTCCCACCCCTGGTCTAGGGGGAAAGGTAGAGAGTATGGGCACCATTTGGTAGAATCATATCAGTGGGAGACAAGTTGCTCCGATTGAAGTGCAGGGCACAGAGGAAAGACTTTAGGGATCTAGGTGGAGCTCTATTGGTTTTGCAGATAGGGAATCATAGGTTCCCTCCCCGCCCTTGGGAAGATTTGTTCAGAAGTTTCATGACACCCAGCAAGTTTCTATAACCGATCAAGGGATCTGAACCCCCACCTCTTAAATTTCTAACTCAATACCTAACCCACTACACCATATTGGTTCTGAGTGCCAGGGGTTAAAAACAATGGATAAACTGTAGAGATGGAAAAGTATGTTCTAGAGTGGCGATTCAATTGAAAGCATCCATTTTGCACCTTCCAAGACTCCTTGTAAAACAAAGCACACCAGGGCTCAAAAGTTCACAAATCTGTGAGCCTTGTGGAACATTTCTGAGAAATAAAATAGGCACAGACCTTTGCATTTATCTTTAAGAATGGAAATGGCCAGAATGTGTCCAATTGGAAAGTGCATTTGGACATGCTTTATAGTCAATGGAAAAAGACCTAGAGAAATACATAGATTGGGTGAAATGCATGAAAAAGGACAAAAAATGTAGGGGAAAACCCAGTTTCACAACAGTTATAAAAGTTATAAAAGATTTAGAGAAATGGAACAAAATGGAGATGAAGAGTTTTCCCCCCATCTCTAGGAGAACTGGACCTTGCACCTTGCCATTGAAAGCATATTTCAGCTTCAGGGTTAACCAGATGTTAGAAGTACTGCAACTGTAAAGGGATACTCATGCATCTTTTATAAGAAGCCCCCAGGTACAATAATTCTGGATTCCTGTGCTACAGAAATATTTCATACTCTGCCCATGGATCTGTATATAACTATAAAACTCTTCTGGTGGACAGAAAAGTTTCCAAGAACATTAAACAATATGTTTTTATCACTATCTCTCAAGTGCACCTCAATAAGGGTGATTATCAGACAAGCACCTAAAAACATTCTTGTCCCACTATATTTAAAAGCATAAGTGTCCCAGCATAATAACCCTTTCTATCACACGTTGGTGTAATAATGAGAAAGAGCAGCCCCAGCATTATCAGAGCATGACTGCTAGTGCTGTTTACTTCTACGTTCACAGGAGCGTGTGACCTTGGCGGTGCTTGCAAGAAGATGCAAGCACACTTCAAAGTCTAAAAACACCTAAATTAACAAAGAAGACTAACACACAAGCACTGAAACACACTTAAAATTTACAAACAAAATGTGGTGTTTCATAAAAAGAGCATCCCATACCTTGTTTTCCCATTCTCACCTGAAAGTGTTCTGGTGGGGAACACCCATTGATGCTGTATTCATGAGAGCATAATGGAACACAGTTTCAGATGCTCACAATACCACAACAAAAACACCATGAGCAATCAATTGACAGCTTGGCCCATTAATAAAAAAGGACGGCTTTTTCACAGGAGCAGGATGCTTGCAGAATGAGAGGGGATGACATTGTGCGATAGGGAAGCCCTTTCACGGTATTGTGTCTTTGTTGCACTCCATATTTGCTGTGTCTCATAATCTCCAAGAAAGCCAAAGAACACTACCTATTAAATTTGTGACTGAAAAACCACATCGGGAGGCATGGAGACGCACTATCCACAATGCTGCAGCCTTATTTGAGAACTCACGACGAACAAGTCTTGAAGAGAAACGACAACGCAGAAAGAATCACAACCCAAAAACATCACCCAAGGAGACCTTCCGCTGTGCTTTTTGCAACCGGACTTGTTTATCTCGGATTGGCCTTTTCAGTCATCAACACACTTGCAGAAAGCGCGGGATGAGTCCTTCCTGAATCTTCGTTTGCGAAGAAAAGCCAGAGAGAGAGAAAAACCAGGAGGGGGGCTTAAGAAGGAAGTGAGAAATCAGGACTGAAGGACAAACCAGGAAGAACTACCAATCCCAGGTGTCCATAGGTTGGAAGCATAGCAAAGTATAAAACTATTATAGCATAGTTCTATAATTCTGTAGTGTGAAAAGGCTCCATGAAAAGCATCATCACTCATCTCTTCTGCTTGGATGAACTGAACCTGAGGCTGCCGAATACCAGAGAGTAGAAGATTCTTCTTGGAAGAAGCCTTTGTAGAAGAGGGGAAAAAACACATGTCACTCATCTTGAAGTAGGCTTTTTTGAAGTGGGACTGGACTGCTTTCTCTGGCCTTTGGAAAGGCCATCCAAACCCCATTGAATGAAATGAAGCCCACTCTCAGTGTTGTAATTATTATTTTTATTAATGGGAAGTAATTAATACTTAATAATACTTTGATAGTTAAATTAAGTAGTAGGAAATACTATTTTTTAAGAAATTCTTTTCAATTGTTTTGGGGGAAGATACTTGGTTTTGCAGAGCTGTGCCGATGTTTGTTTGGACTTTGATGTATTGCCATCAGAAAATAGAAATGCAGCTCCATAATTTGGAAATAGCAGCTGCTGATCCCCCCTGCTGCAAGGAAAGCAGTGTGAGCCATATATGGAGCAGATCTCCGAAATGTCAATGTTGAGTCAAAGCAATATCAAAATGTGCCTGCAAATATTTATGTGAAATGGTCTGATCCACTGGAGAAGGAGCGGAAACAAAAGTGTAATCTAACCTTATGACCCAGGCTGATCTTCTCTACTACTTCCCCTGCCCCTGATGTGCCTTTTTTAGAAAAAGTGGTTAGATTCATAGAGTCATAGAGTTGGAAGATACCGCAAGGGCCACCTAGTTCAGCCCCCTGCCCTGCTGGAATACACAATCAAAGCACTCCCGACAGATGGCCATCCAGCCTCTGTTTACAAACCTCCAAAGAAGGAGACCCCACCACAGTCTGAGGCAGTTCATTCCACTGCCAAACAGCTCTTACTGCCAGGAAGGTCTTCCTAATGTTTAGGTGGAATCTCTTTTCCTGTAGTTTGAGTCCATTGTTCCTTGTCCTTGCTCTCTGAAACAGCAGAAAACAAGCTTGCTCCATCCTCAGTATGACATCCCTTCAGATATTTAAACATGGCTATCATGTTACCACTTAACCTTCTCCAGGCTAAACATACCCAGCTTCCTAAGCCACTCCTAATAGGGTATGCCTTCTAGACCCCCCACTATTTTGGCCGCCCTCCTCTGGACACGTTCCAGCTTGTTGGTTCTCAAACTTTGTACCACCTTTATGTCTACATGCAGACATTGCACCCACCAGGGGGTGGCAGCAGAGATCCCCAGGTGCCAGGCATGCATTCTTCCTGCTCTACTGCATCTGGGGAGCATGGAAGCCATTGCTTCTGCCTTTAGAATGGAAAGGGTGGAAGTGCTACAGCCGAAGCAGGAAGAATGCGCATCTGGTGCCTAGGCTTTGCTGCCACTGCTGCCCTATGCCATAGGGACTCATGTCTCTCTCTCCTGTGTCCTCTGGAGAGCCTGCCAGCCAGCCACTTTGCAAACCCATGAATTTGTGCCTGGCACCCAGGTCTTGCCACCATCTTGTTGGCCTGGGACTGAGTGACATTACTAATTTAATGTGCAAAAAATTCTTGCACCTCCCCTTGAGCAACTATTCTGTCCCCCCATGAGGGCTGTGCCCCACAGCTTGAGAACCACTGTTTTAAATGGAATCATCATCATCATCATCATCATCATCATCATTTGTAGCCTGCTTTTATCCCAAGGCTGGGACCCAAAGTGGCTCACAGTTTTAAAAACACATAATTAAAATATACAAATAATGCACTTTAATACAGCAGAATGAATCCACTCAGTAGAGTACAATTACACAGGGGCTTAGAGAGCTCAAGTTCTGTCCTCCCTGCCTATCTTGATCTTATTCCCTCCATGTTTTTACCAGAACAGAGGTTAAAACTAACCTCTTACGGCTCTTCCATTCAGTGACACACTATTTAATGTCACTTCTCACTGCTTTGTGTCATTTTGGGCTGCTTCTCTATCTAAATGTTAAAGGCATATTTTTGAGATCATTTGCAGCCATGCTGATGATCTGGATTATAAAAGTATTGTTGTTGTTTTTTATATTTGGTTTATCTCTTAGGAGAGACCAAAAAGCATATGACAGAAATTGTTTCAAAGTTCCTCATCTCTCCTGCAAAGATTAGTAAAATGATGACTCAGACACTCACATAATAATTGGGGTTCATTTCCCTTTTTAAATGGTACTACATGATAGTAAGCCTATTATGTTTTTAAATTTTTAAAACAATTTTTGAATTGATATTATCCCTGTCTCTTTTATATTGTTTAGCTTTTGTATCATGATTTGCATGCTAGATATCTTGTGTTTTAATGTTCTGTGACTGTACAATAAAGATTGATTGATTGTTATAATAGTGTAAATGGGTGGGACTAATCCTCATGCTCCATTTCAATGCCCCCTACAATTTTATTTTCAGAGGTGGCCAACTGCCTGGGGAGTGGGAGTTAATTTTAGAGAGTTGAGCCACAACCTTGCATCCTGGTAGTACCAGGAGTGATATATTATCACTTCCAGGTGCCACTTCCTGTCATTTTGTTTGGCTGATTTGGGCCGTTTTTAAGGAATTTAGGGCATGCTGGGGGCCTTTGGGAGATTTGTGAAACCACAGCATTTGGGGGTTGTTTGGGAACATTTTTTCTACATGTGAAAAATCACACCCAAATTGACCCAGGACATGTTTTTAATTTAATGTTTTTGTGGGAGTACAAAGGGATTTGGAGGAGATTTTGGTGGCCACAAAAGGACAAAAGGACCTCATGGGCCAAACCTTTCCTAGCACTTTAGAGTGTGCAGCATTTAAAGTGATTTAGCTGTATAATGAAAGAAAGGTATGCTTCCTCCCTCCTTTTATTGTCCCT
Source organism: Gambelia wislizenii (assembly GCA_030847615.1). Taxonomy (NCBI): domain Eukaryota; kingdom Metazoa; phylum Chordata; class Lepidosauria; order Squamata; family Crotaphytidae; genus Gambelia; species Gambelia wislizenii. The sequence goes on along the minus strand of JAUMIR010000002.1, from coordinate 428,180,513 downwards.
TTGCTGAGAAATTATAGAATCATAGAGTTGAAAGGGACCACAAGGACCATCCAATCCAAACCTCATGCCAGGCAGGAATTCACATCTAAAGCACTGCTGAGAAATGCTAATCCAATTTTTGTGTAAAGACCTCCAAAGAAAGAGATGGCATCACCCTCTGAGGCAGTCATTCCACTGTTGGACAGCTCTTGCAGACAAGAATTTCAAACGTTAGGTGAAATCTCTTCTCTAATTTCAAACCATTGTTTCATTTCCTAGGAGATTTTCACACGCCTAAAATACCCCCCGAAGAAATCGGGACAGAAATATTTTTGTCCCGGAAGCAGCGCCGCGGTTCGTACGCCCAGTCCCCTCTCCCGATATGCCGTCGTCGTCACGCTGGGTTATTTCTTCCCTCTTCCAGAATATTTTACTAATGGGAGTTCGCCGTTAATAAAATATTCTGGAAGAGGGAAGAAATAACCCAGCGTGACGATGACGGCATATCGGGAGAAGGGATTGGGCGTGCGAACCACGGCGCTGTTTCCGGGACAGAAATATTTCTCTCCCGATTTCTTCCGGGGGGTATTTTAGGCTTGTGAAAATCTCCCTAGTCTCTGGAGCAACAGAAGACAAGCTTGCTCCACATGATATCATAAACCCACTCAATCTTCTCTTCTCCAAGCTAAACATACCCAGCTCCCTACCTCATTCCTCATATGGCTTGGTTTACAGACCATTTGCCATCTCAGCTTCTTACCTTGTCAATCACCTTCTTGAACTGTGGTACCTAGAACTGGACACAATGTGTATTTTGGGCTGTTTGCAGGTGAAAGCACATCAGCCCCCTTTTTAAGAGCCAGTCCTAGTGCCCCTGCTATGTGGGAGAGACCCCTTCCAGCCCTCCCTTTAACACCTCCACTCAGGCCTTGATGGCAGGGAGTCTAGCCTAGAAGTGGTGGAATTTATAGTATCCTTGCTCTTTTAGCATCACATTCTCCTCCTGTGTACTCTCTCCTCCAATGTACTTCCTGCTACTTGCTTTTAAAGATCGTCTCAGTTTTTAAATCCCAGCCATAAATTCTCCATCACTGCAGCTGTTTGGTTCGACTTACTAAATAAAACCTGACATTTCAGGATGGAATCTATGCAGCATTGCTCCCTTGTTGGTTGTTTTGTGGTTGCCGGAGTGGGCTACATCCATTCATTATCAGAGGAGGGTTACTGAGTGACCTATATCTATAATTTAAGTATTTAGTTACATCAGATCCATCCTAGTGAGGTACATTAAAAAATATAGCCCAGAACATAAAGGTCATAGATCACACAAAGAGTAGTGAACTGTAAGAAGTGAAGAAGTTCTGAAATTACCCAAATGCAACTAGCATAGGTACTGGATCCCTAGTGAGATAGCTGCATCTCCTGGTGCATTCTGGCTGTGGTACTGTTGTGAAGACACACCCAACTAAAGGTGGTGGCAGGTATGGGTGTGCAACGCCAGTACCCTGGTGAGATCAAACTCCTTTACCCAAAAAGGCTCTGATGCTGAATATCCAGTTCAAAAAAGGGGGAAGTTTATTTTAAAGAACAAAAGAAAAGGGCTTTCTCCTCCCCAGCTCTAAAAGGCTTGAAATGAAAGGTACTTTACAGTTGGAGTTTCAGCAGTCTTCAGGGTGACATCTCTCTGGGTTTGATCTCCTCACTCAATGGAGCTGGTGCAGGGTCTTTCAGCTCCTGATTCCTTTGTTGTTGGCAACTAATTTGGCTGATGGTGTAAGAAATGCCCTTCCTGGCTGTCTGGGCCTGTTTGCCACCAGAACTGCTCTCTGCAAGCTCACAGCAAAGACTGCCCAAAGGAACTAAAAAGCTTCTAGGTAAAACAGAGCTTGCTGGGAAAGAACAAACCAAAACCTAGAAAAATGCAGGGGAATTCTTAGCTCCTCCTGCAAGTCTAATACAATGAAGTATTCCTATACTCAGACATGCTAAGGCCTTGAAAAGAAAACAAAGGAAAATGCAGGGGAGATTTAAACAGTCCTGGCTGGACATCACAACTGTGCTCCTCTTTTTATCTTTGAGCCTAAATGTTTGACTGAATCCCTCCATTAACTCCAGTTCCCACTGCAATCTGAGGTAAATCAGTTCAGTGATGGAATGTGCCAGGGCATGTGTATTCAGCAGGAAATTCTTTAAAAGATAAGCCAATATCCTTGGGAAGTTTTGTTAAGTTCTAGATTCCCCCGTCCAGCTCCATTTAAATCAGGGTTGGACAAAAGGGATACCGATCTTCATAAATTTCATTCTCAAGAATGTATACAGTCTTAGGGAAGACTGTATACATTCTTCCCACCACTGATTTCACTGGCTGCTCAATCTGTAAACAAATCAGAAACAAAATCCTGACCTGTGTAATGTTCCATATGCTAAGTGCCCTTTTTTTCCTACACAAGTCATCTGTGTGAACACGGGGCAGTTTATGGTTCTTCCTTAGGGGTTGGGGCAGCTTAATCCAAAGTGGTGGGTGAGCTTGGTTGGACCATGGGCCACCAAGTAGTATGAGAGTTCATGCATTGTTAGTGTGCCAGCTAGGGATCCATCTGTAGCAGGTGATAATAAGTTTATAAAACACCTTGGCTAGCATCCTGTTAGTGACATACAGTGGTATAAAGTTGATGTATGTCTTTTGTTGGTTGTTGCAGAGAGAGGAATTATGTCAGTTGCACCACCTTTGAAGGCATGGTTGGTGAGGACTTGGGAGAGAGCCTTCTCTATGGTTGCTCTGGAACTCCCTTCCACAGGAGGTCTGCTTGGTCCTCTTCCTGCTCTCCTTTCATTGGCAGTTGAAGACGTTTTTATTTAGGCAGGCATTTGAAATGTGTATTTCACTTGGTGTGCTGTTTTTTAATGTTGTATTTTTTTTATCAATTTTATGTTTTTAATTATGTGTTTTTAACTATATTTTAATAATGGAAATTTAATTTAATTATTTTTATAACTTTTATAACTTGTGAGATTTTAGCTGTATTTTTTTTAACTATTGTAACCTGCCTTGAATCTTGGGAGAAAGGAGGGATATACATCCAATAAATACATTAAATAAATACCTCACTCTTGCAATAACCCCCATCCCCTTGAGATTCAACACTTACCTCTACAACCCCCAACACAGCCATGTAGTGACTGGGGGTGGTTAAAAGGGATGTCTGCCTATATCCCTACAGCCAGATGCACAACAGTGATGTCATCTCCCTGGGACCTCTGAACTACCCCCAGGAAGTCATGGAGAGAGGCCTTTATTGCTGTGCCCAGCAGAGCTATTATATCTTTACTGCACACAGCCAGAAGCTCAACCAATGTAGTTTTTCCTCACTGCCCCTCTAAGACAAGAAATACCGCACCTGTTGAAATTCTGTCTGCTGTGCAAATATAGAAGCCCAGAGAGTATTTGACTGCAAATATATTTGTGGTGAAACTGTTGCTTATGAACAATAACTTTCAGTTCTTTCAACACTGTTGTGATTTATTTAATGCCATTAATGTGCTTGACAATTTATAAAGTAAAAGGCTCAGTGCAGAGGGAAAACAACAGTGGGAGAGGAAGTGAATGGAGGTGGGCATAAACAAAGGCAGAAGATGCAATATTTTAGTTACATAAACTTAAATTGAGTTATGGTACTCTACATATACCAGTGGAGATACTGTGTTCAGTTGTGGGCACCACAATTCAAGAAGGATATTGACAAGCTGGAATGTGTCCAGAGGGGGGCAACCAAAATGGTGGGAAGTCTGGAAGCCATGCCCTACGAGGAGCAGTTTAGGGAGCTAGGTACATTTAGCCTGGAGAAGAGGTTAAGAGATGACATGATAGCCATGTTTACATAGTTGAAGGAATGTCATACTGAGGATGGAGTAAGCTTGTTTTCTGTGGCTCCAGAGACTAGGACACAGAGCAGTGGACTCAAACTATAGGAAAAGAAATTCCACCTAAACATTAGGAAGAACTTCCAGACAGCAAGAGCTGTTTGGCAGCAGAATGCACTGACTCAGAGTGTGGTGGGGTCTCCTTCTTTGGAGGTTTTTAAACAAAAGACATCTGTCGGGAATGCTTTGATTGGTTATTCCTGCATGGCAGGGGGTTGGACTAGATGGCCCTTAAGGTCTCTTCCAACTCTATGATTCTATGCTTCTATGTCACTGGAGTGGTGAATCCCTTCCAGGTTTTAACCCAGGTTTTAAAAGAGCTTTTCAGTGTGCTGAACTCTATCATTAATAGGTCCAGCACCTTGGATAGGTCCTTTAAAACTAATTAACACCTGGCATGGATTCATTGCTCCAGTGATATGGGAACCATCAGCTGCCACTGGCATATATTTATGAAACAGTTTGTAAGTATAAGATGCTAACAAGGTTAAGCTTCTTGTGTTCATGAGCAATGACAATGAAAGAAGGAAAGTTTGTTCACAAATGCACTCAGAACACTATTTATCCACACTTCCACAGGGATGATTCTTAATCATAACCTTGAAATGTTACTTTTTTGGACTGCACCTCCCAGATTTCCTCAGAATTTGGGGAGCTGTAGTACAACAAAAGTAACATTTCCAAGCTCTGTTTTTGACTACAATAAGACATCTGTTTGTGAAACATTACTTTCTGATACTACCATTTAACAAGTTTTCTTTTAAAAAAAAATCCCTGCAGGCAAGGCTGTCTTTTCTGGGAGATCAACATCCCTTAATCATAAAAAGAAATAGGGAATTGTATTTGGATTAGAGAAGCTTCATAGCTCAGCTGTTACATGATTTCTTTCTTCTAAGGTATGAAAGCAATTGCCAGAATGCATTCTGATGGACAATCTGTTAATTTCCCATACTTGTCAGTTTCACACATATTCACTTATTAATCTGTTCTATCCATCTTCCATATCAGTCTGGAAGCACGGAATTTTGCATTGATTTTCATATAGAATTATCCCCCCAAACATTCATAGTTGCATGGAATTTCCTCTAAAACATGCATATTTTGCAACGAAATGTGCTTGTTTTATTGAATTTATGTTTGAATTTTCTTCCAGCACAGGTTATTAATTACAATTAATTAATTAATTTTGTGCAAAAGTTCCTCCATTTCTCCCCTTAATACATCTCATGTTGTACACCATTTCCCCTAATGTGCATTGCACAGGGTTTTGCATGCAACATGTGAGCCAAGAATATGTGAGTCAATTCAGAAAACTCTACAGGATAACTAAGTTCTGATCTGAACATTAGTCTAGGAAATGTGAATTAAATTTGTTTGCTTTAAAATGTGGACCAAATGAAATTCTCTCTCATTCCAAGCACTGTTCTAGGAAATTTCTCTTCCAATCTCATCTCACATGGCTTTGAACAAGCCACTCATTTAGCCTCAACTGCCTGTATATAATAAGCCTACAATAATTGCCTACCTTACAAAGTTGGGGTGAGGATGACTCAAAATATTTATTTATTATGCTATCTCTGCATTGCACCTCCATTCAATGAATGGTGAAATTGTTTTACAGTACAATGGGGAACTCTGTTTCACTTCGTCCTCCTTTTTAAATGTTTCATGTTTCTATTTCTTTCCTTCCTATACATGAATAAAGTTTTGACAGTTTCTACATTCTTCGAAAAATAACAGTCAGGTTGCAACTATTCCCAGCATTGTGGGGCTCATGCTATACTTGAGGAAACTCTCAGAACAAAAGGTGGCAACCTTTATTCAAACCCAGACTTTAAGAGTTAAGCACTTGGCTCCTTCAACTTGGATGGATTAATTTTAGTTTCTCCCACACCTAATTTGTTTAAAGAAAATCCTAAAGTTCTTTCCATCCTGATTATAGAGAAATTTGTGAAATTTTTAAAATCTGGGTCAGTACAAGACTGGCACCAATTCCTAGTTTACAAAAAAGACATAAACACCAATAAATTACACAGAATAAAAGAAAGTCCAGTGTTCGCTGGAGACTGGTAGCTTCAAGGCCAATAGGATGGATCCTCTCTGGACTTTTGTCTGGACTTTATGAAGGTTTTAAGCCTATTTTGGGGGGATAAGATTCAGAACCTTTGATAGGTTTCGTAAAGCTCTGACTAAAACAGTGCAGATTCACTGCTACTATTTGGGGGTTGGGATTCAGCACCTGGAATAGCTCCTTTAAAGCCCAAATTCACAGAGCAGATTTACCATCCTACTGAAAACAGAGCCACACATCTCCACAGAGAGTTCTGGAGACATACATGTCTTGTAAATAATGACGATTATGATGATATTTCATTGTTATTATTTGAAAACTCAAAATGGCAGCTCCCTAGTGCCTGAGTTGTGTTTTTAAACAAACAACTCCTGGTGGGGGAGGAACAACTACTGAACCAAATGTGATTGAAGAGCACCATCACACTGAATGTCATGCGTATTATTTTGATAACTGCTATTAATATAAGTGGCTTTCTGTTCTTTCTGGGTTTATTTCTAGAGAATCTCCAATGCCTCTTTTCCCCCACCCTAATTAATTGGGGTAATTGGTGGGAATGAGCCATTTGAGAGCTAAAGCCTCTTTAGTGTGTTGCTGAAAATTCCTGAGTGCTGTTTATCGGTGGAAGAACTAGTGATTTAAAGGTGAAAAAAGAGGTTTTGTGAGTCTCAGGAAATCCTAACAGGGAGAATTCCCCTGCATCAAGAATCTTTGCAGTTTAGTACTATTCTGCACGCACGCACACACATACACACACACACACACAGTATTTCCCTTCCACAAAACCTCTGGATTTTTTATTGTTCTTAACCTCTCTAGTGCACCTGAGTTCATTCTGTGCTTTAGCTTTTCTGACTTTACTCCTACATGTGTTCACTATCTGTTTGAATTCTTCTTCGGTGATTTCCCCCTTTTTCCATTTCTTATACATGTTCCGTTTAAAACTTAGCTCTGTTGAAAGTTCTTTAGACATCGATCCTGGTTTCTTGAGACACCTCCCATTTTCCTTCCTCATCGGTACTGTTTGAAATTGTGCCTTCAGTATCTCCATTTTGAGAAAGTCCCATCCGTCTTGAAGCCCTTTCTCTTTTAGTATTCCTGACTATGGGATCACCCATGTGGGGGAAAACATTTTTACACAGACCTTCGTGGACTGAATGATCTCAAGGAGTTGGGTGACATTACATTGAAAGATGACAAGAAACAAAACACTCTCAGCCAGTGTAAGTGGGGTGTGGCCATGTTAGCACACTGCTCTCCAGACCAATTGGTAACCTGCTTGTAACCTGTGGGGTGGATTTAGTGCAGCTCCAAGAATTGCCCCCTTCTGAGACTGTGGAAGCCAAAGGAGTTGGAGAATCCTCAATAGACTATTTCTCCATATTGAGACAGCCCCATCTCCAACAGAAACAAAATCCTGGTGACATTTCTCCACACCTCTAATCAAGGTGAATGCTGCCCCCCCCCTCTGTGTTTGGCTATGTTAAACTGGTGACTGAAACCAGATAATACTGAGTACAGGTTTAAGATATGGACTGCTGCATTCTACATATAAGACAGCCATGAATGCACTGGATGAATGTTCCAGCATCTCTACTGATTTCCCTTTCTCATCCGAGCACAATTCGAGGTGGCGATTGCAATCTGTAAAATCCTAAATTCTCTGTTCCTCCTATGATGAGCTTTACACTGAGCTTTTCCATACATGCTAGTTTTCTGTGTTTATTGATTTCTTTTTCTCCCAGTAGGGGAGCATTTAACATTCAAAGGCTACTATTTCTTGCAACCTGAAGTGATACAATCCAGAGAAGAATGCCACTTAATTCTGCTGACCACATCTGAGAGATCTGTATCTGGATCCCATGGATGTCAGCACCTGACACAACACAATTCTGATATTGCACCTTACAGCAACTCCTGAAATGTCTTCAAGTTGATTTGTTGCTCTGATGCTATTGGGAGCTAATCAGTTCTGCCTTCTAAGGTTGGCAAGTGTTACCCTACTAATCTGAGACATAATGTAACTAAGCCTTCACCTCCATTTTGCATACCAAATGGCTCCGGAGAGTATATTGCCTTATATACACTACTTAGAGAGCTCACCAGCAGAATTAATGTAATGTGGAGATTATTTCCCCCCATTCCTTTGAACTCAATATAATCCAGAATAAAGAAGTACCAGTTTAGCAGGCATGCAGGCATGTAAAAACGACAAGCCAGTAATTCCCTTCAGTGCTAGTACATTGTGAGGTTTTCCTTTGGGGAATGCCATATGCTCCAAATATCTAACAAAATGTTTTTTTAATCTTTAGGCTGGAAATGCCTTCTTGTTTCAAATTTTGGCTTTATAGTTTCATGTGCAACCATGTTCCATGCATTCAGACAATGTTTCCTTATAATAACATGGGTAGAATCCTATTGCATTGCCTCACTTAACTGATGGATGTGTTGTAACATCTTCTTGTTGACCACTAGTACCTGTGACTAGTCTGCAGATTATTTGCTAAGAAAGTTTGTGTTTGGTTTTGTTGGCATCTTATGTAGATTGGTTGCAGGAAAGATGGCTAAACAAAGATAATATGGCTTAAGATGGCTACAGCCTCATGGAGACTCTAACTTAAAAGAGAACTTACACAGAGCAATAAAATTTAAATTAGGTCATGTGTTGAATGACCCAGCACTCCAGTTGGCTGGAAGTGCCCAGTGAAATAAGAGAAAGGGAATTTTGGGAGAATAGAAGCATGCAGGGAAAAAACCTAGACTTATCTTAGGATGTGAATGAGGTACACAAGATTGCTTTTACATTACAATGATTATTTCCCCAAATACTACAGGTTTGCGGTATAGTATCTTCTGGTGTTCCATGGCCAGTGATTGAGTGATCTGTAGAGGCAGTAGCTTGTGTTGCACAGACTTGATTCTTTGAATGATCCTATTTATTTGTTTGTTTGCCTGCTTGTTCATTTTATATCCCCATCTTCCTATTGGCAAGGGACTCAAAGCAGTTTCCAAAAATTTTAAGACAAAATCCAGCTACAATCTTATTTACAAAAGTTAAAAATAAATAGAGAATTCTATTAAAAAGCACATAGATATTTCAAAATACATTTAAATTTCATTTATGACATAATTAAAAGGTAAAAAGATGGAACAACAGCACACTACATTCAAATTACCCTTCTGCTTCATAAGTTAAACACCAGAGGCCTTCCTAAACAACAAGGTATTTGCTTATCTTCAAAAAGGGAACAGAGAGGGGACAACTAAACCTCTCATGGAAGAAGGTTCCACAGCTTGGAAGCAGCCACTGAGAAGGTGCCTCCCCCCATGTCTTTGCCAAACGTGCCTGTGATGCTGATGGGACTGAGAGAAAACCTTCCTCCAAAGATCTTAAAATTCAGGTTCACATGTATAGGGAGATATAGGGCTTGTCTACACAGGCAATATAGCCCATCTTGCCCCTGTCTTACAGACCTGAAGTCCTGATGATGCAGGGCTTTTGCCCCATTCTGCTCTCTGGGCAGTCCTCACCACACCCAGGGCAAAGATAGGGCTAAGACATGGGGTAGGGCCCTTTACTGTGTTTTAAAAGAATACTTTCTTTAATCTGGCTCTGCTGGCAAACAATGGATCAGGTCCTGCATGTCTGCAGGATCCCATCCCAGCAGGCCAGCCCGTTGCTCCAACTGCCAGTCTGCCTTACTCTTCTAGGTCCAGGAAGCAGGATGACAGAATGTGACCACTGCCAGGAGAGCAGAGGAAATGGTGACAATGGCAGCTATAGCAACAGACTGACATGCCCATCAGGACCCTGTTTGGAGGTGATAAGCAGGGAGGACAGACCTGATCCATGGCCAGGATACACTGGTGGGAAGCCAACGTATCATGGCTTGTCTGTATGAGCCCAAAAAGAAATAGTAAATTAAAACGACCCCTTTTTTACCATTTAGAATGTTATATTAGTGGTGTGATATTGGGAACAACCATTTGGCTAGTCAAAAACACTCATACTAACCCAGATGGAACTCTGTAGTTAAAATGTTTACTTTGGTATACATAAATTGCATTGCAGCACCATCACAGAACAGAAGTTTATGGCCTAAATCCTATTATTCATCCCACTTGGAATAGCTCCATTGAATCAATTGGATTTACTTATGTGCTGATCCACTATACAATGTTTGAATGGGTCTACTCAAATTGGGACTAACCAACAGAGGTCCAGCTTTACATGTCTGTGTCATACATCATGCACAATACTGATCATTCCAACATTTCCTAAGTTTCATTACTGTTGTGCAGTAGGACAAAAAGGTTAGAATTAACTCTAGTCCTTTCCCATGAGGAAGGAGTGCCAAGGGTTCCTCAGGCTAGGATAGGTGGTGGTTTCTACTAGGGATGGGATGAATATTAGAAAATATCAAAAATAGATTTTAAAGATAGAGAATATTAGAAAATATCAAAATACCAAAAATATATTTTAATGACAGTGTGTCAGGAAATCCTGGTGAGCAGAAACCCAGATGGGCCAAAATATTTACAGTTTGGGACTTATTCTGTATATTAGAGGCATTTAGATTTGCGTGTGTGTGGATTTATTTATTATTTTTTTTGGCACAGAAAGCAGGTTCTATATACAGAAAATCTGTGAAGAAAATGACATTTTTTCTGCATTGAAGGTTCCATTTTCTGTGCTGAAAATGCTGTGGCCAGGAGACTTTGTGATGTGCTTTGGGTCCCATATCAAGAACATGTCAGAATAATTAATTAATTAATTAGCTTCCCACAGATGCTGATTCCCCACACACACTGGAGCAGTGACAACATAGTATCCACTCTTCTTAAAAAATGATCCATGACGAGCAGACTTATTTTCAAGGCAAACTGTGTTCCACAAAGCATCCCCACCTATTCTTTTTTTAAATGGAAAGTGAGGTAAAATAGGTGCTGCTGCAACCTTTGGTGCAAACTGAGTGGTTTTGTGACATCTTAATTAGTGGCTCCCAGTGGGTTCATAGGAGACCAATGTGGCCTACACACCCATAAATGGTTTGCCCTTCCCTTAAAGTTCAGCTTTTTAAAAAGTTTAGTGTACCAAAAGAGTAGGGAGCATTAAGTTATAGAATTTGGCAGAATGCCAGCCAGCCATATGGCTGCAACTGAAACAGAGGGATAATAAATATTTGGGTGTACAGTTTTCTGTTAGCAAGCTTTGTCATCCATGTGGATTTTAATCAGGCAGCATTTGGCTCTCAGGATGGCCAAGAGCAGACAAGGCCTTGGCATGAGTCCCTACAGCCAAGGTCCCATCTGCATTGTATTATCTACATGACTAGGTTTTCGCCTTTGAAATCAGCGGAACCGTATGGTGATATTCCAATCTGAAAATTGTTTCAAATGGATCCCTGTGTTGGAACAACATCACACTTGCAGTCTTCATGATTTCCATTTGGAAAGTTGTTCAAGCAAATCTTTTAGCATAGGGTCTCTCCTTCTATTTTCCTTTGATGATGACTTTTTTTATTTGGAAAAAAAAGGAAAAGGAGTGAGATGAGAAAAGTTGTGAAGGGAGTCTAGAAATGGCAAATGGGAGATTGTAGATTTTGTCCATCTCTCCACACACACCCCTGCAACAATGTGTAAAAAGGAGTGATTCATTGTGGCAATGTGTTTTAATGTGGCCTCTGATATTGCTCATCTCTGAGGACACATGGAACATTTGTTATGCAGAGGTGTTAGACTAGACAGAGCTTTCTCACACATGTATGCCACTATGGTTGCATGAGGCCATTCCTGGATTTTTTGTTAACAGAACTTAAAGGGAAGAATATTCTTCTTGCCTTAGAAAGAAGAGGAGACAAGCTTACAGGAAGTGATTTCATCTCTTTGCAGATAAGACACAAATGGCAGATGTTACTGCCAGTGAACCTAGATCTCCATGAAATCCCTTTCACAATGCAATGAAGCTATGGGAAGAAATTTCTATTCAGATAACTACCAAGGCCAGGCTTCTGAGGCAAACTCATTTTACATCTGTTCAGTAGTGGGCCTTGGCTCTTGAGGGAACAACATGCCTTTGGGGCATAGCCTTATTTCCCCTATAGATCCAAATTTGGTTGGATCACTAGTTTGTTTGGGCAAGTATTATCTTTTTGGATTGGTAAAGACTGTCTCAAGCAAGAGTAGGTAAGTGTGGTCATCCAGATATTGGTAGGTTGCAATAGTATGCAACATGAACACCTTGGTTTCAGTGGCGACTGGTGGCTTCTTTGTTAAGGAGAGGGTGAATCTGCTCTGGATTTTAGTCCAGATTTTAAAAGATCTGTCCAAGATGCCAAATCTACTTGGGAAATAAGGTTCAACACCTTGGGCAGTTACTTTTAGGTTGTTTAGCATCCTTGTTAAGTGTAGTCTCCAACTCCAATTCCTTATCTTTGTTCGTTCTGCATGGAACTGCTGCAGGTTTTAGACCAAAATATCCAGAGGGCCAAATATTTCCTGCTCCTTCTTTTAGAGCCATTAAGAACCACATGACCACTGCTGAAAATGAATGTGCAGAATTCCCTTGAGACTTTTTGCCATTCTTCCTGAAAACCATTTACTTCTCTCAAAACTTCCTAGATATTTCCCCTAGATTCAGCCAATGGTTTAATTGTTTTGGGGCACTGAACCCATGCTGGGTTTTAAAAGAGCTACACAAGGTTTGAAATTTTCAGCACCTTGGATAGGTCTCATAATATCAGGAGTGCCTCCCATCAAATTTGATGTGAATTCACTGCTCCAAAGCAATGGAGCCATTGGCTGCCTTCAATTTTTCCCCAGCAAGAGGAATCTCTAAATTGACTCTTTGTACTTGAGAATATTCTGTGTCACTTCTCCTTTTAAGAACAAAACAAAAGAGAAATGTATGTAGTTTATGCTGTGAGAGAGCTGTGCAGATCCACAAAGGAATGATCAGGAGGAATGGATCATTTCACAGCACTTAATGATAACAGAGGCTTAGATAATGACCCTATCCATTCAGCATGCGATAGGCAGCAAGCACAGTGGCCGAGTCAACCAACTGCAAGTCAACACCTTGTCACAATTTATAATGATTTTTACTCTCTCTGTATGTCTGTGTGTTCTTCCTACTGAAGACTGACTTAAACTTGGCATATTGACAGTCTAGAAGGTCAGGATGTTGAGCTTAAGACATCACTTGGAAGTTATCTCTCTGCATCCAAGAAACAGCCTGCCACTCATGTTCTTTATAAACAAAGGACAATAGGTGCTGAGGGCAGAAACTTCTCCCGATGGGATAGTACAGCTGGAAGATAGTCTTATTCAGTTCCAGAAGGAGAGCTAGAGATACTGATTGCAATCATATTCATTAATCCCAGATAGAGTCAAACAACTGAATAAATTGCTAGCAGTGAGTCAACACATAAGCAAAACCAATTGATTCAATGGGTCTACTGTAGTCAGAACTAACAACAGGATTTATACAGAACTTCACACTTCTATTTCATTGTCCTATAATCCTTAACAAAGGTTATACTGCAAGGAAGTCCATTACAGTAGCACATAGTATCTATTATCTTGAAAGAAATACTAAGAAAGCCAGTGTGGTGTAGTGGCTAGTGTGTTGGACTGAGACTTGGAAGAAGCAGGTTCAAGTCCCTGGAAGCAATGACAAAAATCTTTCAATAAATAAATAAAATAACAGTTCCCCACATGAAACATAGTGGGTGATGTCAGGACAGAGACTCTCTCTCTCTCTCTCTCTCTCTCTCTCTCCCTCTCTCTCATTTTCTTTCTCTGCCAAGCCTACCTGCCTACTTCACAGGTTTTTTATGAATATAAAGTGGGGAAAAGGAAAGGTTGAATACAAAAGAAATTTAAAAAATAGACTGAATCCTATTGTTAAGTCTCTCTCTCTCTCTTTCTGGCTTTTCTTTGCAAACAAAGATTCAGGAAGGACTCATCCCGCGCTTTCTGCAAGCGCTCTGATGACTGAAAAGGCCAATCCGAGATAAACATGTCCCGTTGCAGAAAGCACAGCAGAAGGTCTCCTTGGGTGATGATTCCAGGTTGTGATTCTTTCTGCATTGTCATTTCTCTTCAAGACTTGTTTGGTGTGAGCTCTCAAGTCTCTGATAGAGTGGGCACATTGCATTACGTAACTGTTGGTTCACCATTCAGCAATTGATTAATGGGACTATCATAGTGCTAATGGGATAGTCCTAAGGGTGGTATGAAACCGCTTCAGTGGCTCCTAGTCCATTTCTGGGCAGAATTCAAAGTGCTGGCTAGGACCTTGAAAACCCTATATGGCTTGGATCCAGACTGTTTAAAATGCTATGGGTCTTCTACACAAGCCAGGATACATCAACTACCCACCAGCATATCCTGGCCCTGGATCAGACCTGTTCCTCTGCTGCTCCCTCCTCCACAAAATGGGAGGAAGTCCAGACAGGCGCACCAGCCCATCACTGCAAGCACCACTACTGGCATCTCCCTCATTCTCTCTGAAGGCAGGAAATCAGCCCACTACATGTGAATAAGGGCCACTGCATGTGACCAGCTTTGGTCACATGTTGTGGTCCTACTTCTGAGAAGGTGAGGGAGACTGGCAGCTGTAGCAATGGGCAGGCCTGCCAGGACAGGCTCCTGCGGTCACGCGGGGCCTTATCCATTCCTTCCCAGTACAAACTTTTTTTTAAATGTGGTAAAGGGCCCTAATCTGTCTTCCCTCCATTTCAGCCCCATATCTGCCCCATGGCTGGAGAGGACTACCTGGGGCAGAACGGGGTAAAAGCCCTGTGTGTCATCAGGACTGCAGGGCTCTAAGATGGGGGCAAGATGGGGTATATTGCCCATGTGGACAAGCCCTTTGTTTTTCTCATCTACTTGTTTTAATAGCCTTGTTCTATGCTGCCAACTGCACAAAAACCTATTTCCTCCTGCATGTTTTATTTTCTTATTGTAAAGAATGTGCCCAGCTTTAGATTAAAATAATGCCTGGAAAGGGCAAAGAGACAATCTTAATCACCTGTCCTTAAATATATATTGCCAGTGAGGTTAGTTCTTTTGCCTTTGAACTGGCAAGAAAAGAAGTTTGTATTCAGACAGACCTTTGACATCTAAGCTAGGTTGTTACTAAGGCAGGTTTTCATTCGCTGAGTAGTGTTCTTTTATCAACACAATTCTCATTGTGTTTTTAATCTGTTTTAAGATTTAATTGCATCTTTGTTTCAATTGTGTTTATTTTTATTTAATTTTATAACAGTTAGCTGCCTCCAGTGCCATTTATTAGCAAAAAGGTGAAATATAATTTTAATAAATACAGTGCAATGAAATAAAAGCCTCAAGGGATTCAACCTGATATTTTCTTTGCATGAAGCATTTTTTTTAAGGATAACTTCTCAATTGCTTTGAATATAACTGTGTTGGAACAGTGCACAGCAATAACAAAAACATCTCCTCTGTCAGTAAGTTGTTATGTCTACCTTGAATATCAACAGACAAATAGCATCTCTCCTCATAGTAAGCAGACAAGTACAGACACATCCTAGAACAGTGGCTCTTAACCTTTTCTTTACCAGGGGACCCCTTTAAATATCCCTGAAGATTTAAAACTCTAACAGTAATAATAACAATACCTAATAATAATAATAATAATAATAATAATACTGTTACACCATCCATTAATCCTTCCCTCGGAGGCTCTGGAGGGGAGGGAAGACTTTTCTCCTGATTCTTCCTGCAAATCTGTGGCTGGAGCGTATTGAACAGCAACGTGCAGGCCAAGCTAGCCAGCCTTTGCCTTGGCTTCTGTCACATGGGCTGAGCAGATTTCAAGCCTTTGCAGACCCCCTTTGCAGACATCACAGCCTCTTGGAGATCTGCGGACCACAGGTTAAGAACCACTGTTCTAGATCTTTTTTTGTGTTGTGCTAGGAATATAACAATTTGAAATAGACAACCAACATGCTACCTGTGGTTATTAAGAGAGGCACAATTTATGTAGTGTTTAGCTCAAATGGTTTTGTAGCAGTCTACGATCCTGTAGGCTACCATGTGAGGAAACAGTGGATCAAAGTTGTCGGATAGAACAAGATTATATTAAATGAATTTATGTTCCTGATTCTGCATCAGGACTGCACCTGTTGTCACCAGTGATGCTAAACATATTCTGTGGTCAAACAGGGACTCACTAAAATAATCCTTGCTGCCTCCTTCAGATAGCAAACAACAGAATTGACAATGGACAGGGAGTAATATATGGCTGATGAGCTGTATTTTGGATGGGTTCATCAAAAGGAAGCACAGATTTGCTCAAATATGCACATGATAATTTATTGAAATAGGTGCACGTTTAGAAATAGTTACTATAATTCTAATAGAAGTGCAGTACATCTCGCCATAGATGGGAAAGCTGTGACTCAGATAACTTGCATAACTGGTCAGTCTGCTGTTCAGATGCTAAGTCTTTATGAGCAACATTGAGGCCCCTAATGGCCTCTTTTTATGGCTCTTTATCCTTAAAGAGATTTGGACTAGGCAACCCTTTGAACAGAAGATGGCTTTATGTAGAACCCTATTCTCTGTAAAGTCGGACACAAAGGCCAGAAACTTGTTGATGTCTTATGCAATGCGTTAAATCCACCTATGGAAATGGTTGGACATTTTTTTGCAATGCGTAATGTCTGCATTCAGCTCAAGGTTTCAGAAGCAGAGTGCCATACTGATGTGAATGTGCATTGATTCACATTGTATATTGCACATGGATGTGCATGTGTATTGTGCATTGATGTGCACTGCACATTTGGTTGTGCATTTGGTGTGGTAGTTCACACCAACACACAGTGTTGCCATTTAACACATGCAGAGAACTTATGATACACAGTCCTGCTGTGGGATGTTGGCCATAGGGTTATATCCAATCCCAGCTATCTGGTGGAATGGAGTGCCCCCCTTTGCCCTCCCCACATGCACCCCAAATTTCCTCTGAAGAAATGGGGGAACATCTGGACTAGTTTTAGGGTCTGCAGGCTGCAGGGAAAGGAGAACTACTCACATGGACAGAACCATGGCCATACCATTGTTAAGCCACAGGTTATGGCAGCATATTCCACAAGTATAGTTAATTTGTGGACCAGAAAAGCCAAGCAAAATCACAGGCCCCATAATTGGTGACATCTGGTAGGGCCTTCTCAATGGATAGCCCCTAGGCTATGGAACCCCCTTCCTAGGAAGGCTAGAAGGTCTTCCCCATGCTGTCCGTTCATTAACAGACAGCTCTTCTTGTTCTGACAAGCTCTTCAAAAGTGGGGATCTTTAAAGAAAGGGGTTTTAAGAGTGTGCTTATTAATTGCACTGTTTTTAAACTGCTTCCTAACTTTTTAAAAGTCTCTGCTTTAAACTCTTCTTCATAGTTTAATTCCATTTGAATATCATGTTTTTGTATGTTCTAACTATATTGTAGTTAGTTGTTTTAATTTAATTTGAGACCTGGTTTTAGAGAAAAGGCAGTGTATAAATATTGATGATGATGATAGTAATATCTAGGAAAAGTATAAAAATAGCCGTTTTCCACTGACACAGTCATACTGGTATCCACTATGTGGTGATCACTTTGCAGTGCTCTACGTTTCCCTGACTTCCTCCCCTCATCTTCAAAATGGATGGTGGAAAATCCACATGTTAAGAATCAGCATTTCCTTGGTTTGGACCACGGCTCCCAGTTTACCCCAGGCAGCATGGTCAATGTCCTTGCTAGTTTAGAGTCTCTTATAGTAAAGAAACATAACTTTTCCAAGAGCAAACATCCTCTCCTATGGAAAGGATGTGACACTGATGTTCTCTTTTTCTTTGCTGAGCTGCGGTCCTTGTTGCACTACTCTCTGTCATTTACTAGGGTTGGGTAATGTGGTTTATGATTTTGATTGTGCCTATTTTGTGTCTTTTGCAAATTCTTTCTTCTGAGTTTTGGAGGAAACAGCTTGAAATATTGCATATGGAGCCTGGTCTCTTATGCCTTGCCAGGGTGTTCTTAGCAGAGAGAGAGAGAGAGAGAGAGAGAGAGAGAGAGAGAGAGAGGCTGCTCTGACTCTTCCCTGCTGAATAAGATCATTTGTTTCCCTAACAGTCCCATACATTACCTTAGCAGTATTGTTTGTTTTCTTAATGACAACCATTTTGCTCTTCTTCCTCTGCGTCTTTCAATAAAAGAAGCTGAAGAAGAGAGAAGAAGGGGCATTTTCATTCCACAAATGAAATGGAGCTCCATTTCTTACTCTTGAGTGTAGAATAATGAAGCACAGATAATTATGTTGAGAGAGCACAGTTTTCCACCCTTTATGTGAAAGAGGATGTACAAGTATTGTTATTTATTGGTGCGCCCTGGTAAACAGCAGTGGGAAATGAAGCCAATATCTCAATTCTAAGGAAAGGCCTGTCTCTGCAGATTCAAAGAAAGGACAGGCACTCTGGGGACACTGTAGATTCTCCCAGTAAAGTAGTTCACAGGTCCAATCCTCTCTGGCTTTTCTTCGCAAACAAAGATTCAGGAAGGACTCATCCCGCGCTTTCTGCAAGCGCGCTGATGACTAAAAAGGCCAATCCGAGATAGACAAGTCCGGTTGCAGAAAGCTCAGCAGAAGGTTTCCTTGGGTGATGTTTCCGGGTTGTGATTCTTTCTGCGTTGTCGTTTCTCTTCAAGACTTGTTCAGCGTGAGTTCTCAAATAAGGCTGCAGCATTGTGGATAGTGCGTCTCCATGCCTCCCGATGTGAGGCCAGGGCGGAGCACTGTTGGTGATCAATTTGGCCGAGCCTGAGATGTTGTTTCAGGGAGTCTTTGTATCGCTTTTTTGGAGCGCCCCTCTTACGCTGACCCTTGGCGAGTTCACCGTAGAGTACTATTTTGGGGAGGCGATGGTCCTCCATCCTAGAAACGTGCCCTGCCCAGCACAGCTGTGTTCTCAATATCATGGCCTCAATGCTGATGATTCCTGCTTGCTCAAGGACAGCAACATGAGAAAGTTAATTGTGAAAGAAAAGTACCTTGTCTTGACCGGGCTGTCTTAACAGCACTATAGGCTTCTGGGCAAAGCAGTGCATTGGGCACTGCCAACACAACCACTCACAGGAATAAAAATGTTAATTATTGATAAAACAAACTTATATGTATTGGTACCTCCAACAAAATCAGTGTTTTGACCCTTTCCCCAGTGTACAGCTTCATTGGGAGCAAAGTCCCTTCACCTCCAGACTTCAGAATCCCTGACTTGTAAAACAGCAGAAGTAAGAATGAAAAAGAAGAGAGGAGAGAAGTGCCTTCCAATATGGGAGAGGAAGGAAGGAAAGCAAAAACAATGTCTCAGAAGGGCATCTCCCTAGTGAGCCGGCGTCCCCATCTTGGGACAATGGGAATGGTGGGAAGGGGAAGAGAGTTGGTGCCTCCCTTTCTTTGCTCCTCAATCAGGACTCCCCTTCCAACCACCAGTCCCTCCTCCTTCCTCACCCACCAGGATCGCTCCATGGTGGGAATGGTGATGGGGGCTTTTGCTATTATCTGCAATGCCCCCTGGGACCAACCCCCCACAGATACAGGGGTCCTACTGTATATGCCTTTTTTCACAGGTGGGGAGTGGGGGGACTAGTGCAGTAAGCTTATCTGGTTCACCCTTTCTATGTATTTGGCTGTCCACACATGCTCAGAAAGGGACTCTGGAGTCAACTTCTGTCTACCTTGCCTGTTGGATGCAAGCACACACAGCTATAGTAGGAGTAGCTATAGCAGGAACCCACCCTTTCCAAGCCCAAGCCTTATTTCTTGCATTTTTTACTGCAACCCAAATCCAAAGTTGGTCTTTTCCAACCATTATCCTCACAATGCCAATGCTGCTTAAAAAAACCTTACAGCTAGACAGAGGATGAGGAGAAAAGGCAGCTCAACAGACATGAAAAGACTTTGTAAAAAAAGGAGATTCAGTGTTAGAGGCTTTCTTAACTCAGCTATGCTGTACTACCATTCGCATTTTGCAAACTGAAGACTAAGGCTGACAGAAAATGACTTTCCTCAGGGCTTCTGGAGGAATTCACAGCAGAATCAAGATTTGAAGAAGGGACTTACTGCCATAATTTGCTGTAGCACTAGTCACATATATAGGAAATAGAAAAGGCATTTTTGCCATCATTTCATGTGTAAAATGGCTCTTGCTGGAGAAAATGCTCTGTTCCAGGGTGCCATTTCAGTGAATGGCATAAAGACATATTTTAGTAGGAAGGAGTACATTCAGCACGGTTGATTTCTGTTCTTGCATACTTGCAAGATTAAATTGGGACAAAGCTGCATATTTCAAAATAGCTTTGCTGAAGGATTTCATCCAGTCTTCATTTTACAACAAATTGACCCAATTTGTACTTCCTAGACAAATATGTGGATTGGAGTCTTCTGGTCATCTCTCTTTTATGATGCAGTCCTCAGTCCTCCAAAGGTATGGTAATACATATAACATGTGTATACAAAAATGCTAAGGAATACAAAAACACATATTTTAGTTTAAATGTGTACCAGAAGGTATATTGTGTGTGTGTGTGGGGGGGGAAGTACATTGAAAATAATGCAAATTCCCATACAATTTATTTTTTAAGAATTCACAGATTGGTGAGGGAACATGATGGAATGAACTTGAGAATGAACATGTTTGAAGAAGACAAGGAGTGGTAGTAGACTGATCTGTTCATTTTATTAAAATATGTATTTCTTAAAACACTTCTATCCTGGCCTTTATCATAGGATTTCAGGACAACGTACAATATAAACAGCTTTAAACACTTCCAGATTAAAAGCATAAACACGATAAAAGCATATTAAACATAGTAACATTTAAAACCACTTTAAAAACTATGACAATTTAAAACCATGTACATGTTGAAATAAATTAGTTCCTTGAAGGCTTTAATAAAAAGCCATGCTTTGGCTTGGCACTGGCAAGAAACCAACATTGGTGTCAGTCGGACCTCCAAGGGGAGGCCATTCCAGAATCAGTGCACCACACTGCGAATACCCTGTCCCATGTGCTCCAAAGTCTATTGCCCCCACTGATAGGACAGAGAGACTTCAGTTCTCAGGCAAAGAGAGAGAGAGGGAGAGAGAGGGGGAGAGAGAGAGAGAGATGTAAAAGTCATATCCATGAGAGTTCTATTCCCAGACTTACTGTGGATAATGGAAACCCTGGATAACAGTGAACCCTATTAAAATAAAATACTTTTGATAAAAATGTACCACAGAGTAACATTGGAGGACCTAGACGGTGCCTAGAGAGGATGCTTCACTAGGCATTTTCCAGCTGAACTCTATCATATGTTTCCCTGCTTTGTGTCCCGTGGATAACTGAAACTGCTAATATTGGTTCCATGGATATGAGTGTCAACTGTGTGTGTGTATGAATATATGTATATGTATGTGTGTGTGTATATATGTATATATATATATATATATATATATATATAGAGAGAGAGAGAGAGAGAGAGAAATTCTCATTCAAGTACTGAGGCCCCATGCCATTTTAGAGGTTTAAATGTTATCACCAGCACCTTGAATTCAGAACCAGAAGTGAAATGATATCTATCCCTATAGATGCAAGGTGCATATTTTGAGATGTATATATTGAGATCACAATAAGCATTCAAAAAAATCATGGCTGAGGTCCTTCATCACAGATGTAGTTAAGAATATTTAACTCCCCACCACCACCACTGCAGATTGCTGGCAGGGGGATGGTGCTAAAATCATCCTGCTGCACACCAATCACTGGCAGAACAGACCTTTGTCACTCAGTGCAGCTGCTGAGCTGTTAAGGTAGGTTTGGAGGGAGCATTTATGATGGTGGAAATAGTACCATGATTGTAAACGTGAATGCCAGACAGTTATGAATGTGTAAGTCTTGTTTTGTTGTTGTTGTCATTGATGTTTGCCTTCAAGTCTGATTTATGGCAACTCTAAGGTGAACTAGTCATGGGGTTTTCTTGGCAAGATTTGTTCAGATTTGCCTTCCTCTTAGACTCTGAGTGTATGTCTTGCCCAAAGTCGCTCAGTTGATTTCCATGGCAAAGCAGGGATTCGAACCCTGGTCTTCAGAGTCATAGTCTAACATTCAAAGCACTACACCACCCTGGTTCTAAGTCCAGCTTACACATTCATACCTGCTCAACAAGATGCCAGCCCATTTCTTCTATGTCATGGTGGGTCCATCAGTTTGGGCAACAGACTATAGGAGGATATGGGAGAGGGCCTTATCTGCTATGCCATCCTGATTATGGAATGCCCTCCCCTTAGAGGTCTGACTGGCACCAACACTGCTGTTATTTCAGCATCAAGTTTAAAAGTAGCTCTTTTTCTAGAACCTTTGGGACCAGTTGCTTTAATCCAAATTTGCATATGTGTATGAATATGTGTGTATGTGTGTGCGCGCATGCACGTCTACTTAAATTGCTCATACTGTTTGAAATTGTTTTCAACTGTTAACCTTAATTTTGTTGCATGTCACCCTGAGATTCATAGATACAGGGAGGGATGTAAATATTTTAATGAAGTAAAGCTAGTTGTTGCTTTCTTCTCTCTAGTACTACTAGATTTATAGACAGCATCTGTTCCAACTGTCTCATTTATCTATTACTTGCTTCTCATAAGCCACTGCATCCCTATTTGGCTTAGAGGGAAAATCCAAAAATTGAATTAATAGGACCTACTTCCCCTCAGTGCGCTGAAGATTACGACCATTAATATTTGTCCTAGGATGAAAAGAATGTGAATCAACATGTCTTTTTTCATCAAAGGCAGCAGTGCTATGATCATATCTATTTCAGAGCAAATGTGCTTAGAATCTGATGGCAAATATTCATTTTATTAAACATTTAGCTCAAAAAAAAATGGCAATGGTCAGTTTATTTCCCTTCTTTTCACTGCTTCAGAAATGTGTGCAAAGATAGGCCATAGCAAAGCAAACCCAGAAACTAACCATTCAATTACACACATTTACATATACTCCCCAACAGGGGTTCACAGCATATAAACTCCACATACACTCGTACCCAACCATTCTCTGAAGATGCCAGCCACAGATGCAGGCGAAACGTCAGAAACTATTCCAGAACACGGCCTCCCAGCCTGGAAGAAACCCAAGGAAAATCTATTCTATTTATGATTGCTCCAGAGCTCTCCCAAAGAGCCGTGTGTGTGCGTGCATGTGCGCACATGTGCAGACATTCTTTCAGGCCATCTGTAGACTTATAGTGATCCCAGGAATTTCATAGGGTTTTCTTAGGCAAGATAGTTTGGCCAGTTCCTTCCTCTGAGATATAGCCTACAACAGCTGCTATTCATTGGCAGTCTCCCATCTGAGTACTAACCAAAGCTGACCATGCTTAGCTTCCAAGAGCAGGTGAGATTTACATCACTCCAAAACTAAAGATCATTTCCATATTTCATCTGTCAGATTTATCTATCCTTTCACTTAACAGCAGGTGGTTAGCTGGGAAAATCTAACCTTGCTCTGTGGAGGCTGTACCAACTCATCCTGTCTTGTCCTCCTGTGCAAACACAACCTTCAGCCCCAAGGAAAACAGCAGCCTAGAATTTGTCCACACATCATTAAGATAATTGATATTTATGAGTCTCTCTGTAATTTTCTTCATTCTGTTTTTGGATGTTGGGGATAAATCAAACCCACAACAGGCCTCGAGGACCCATTTTGGGTCTATTATGTTGTCTTGATAAGGCTAGCTGGCTTTGTTCACCTTCCCCAATGTGATTCATTGAGATTGATGGAGACGCCAAGCTTGTCTTAGCTGAAATGTGGTGTAATTAATGTAACCTTATGCTAATGTATGCAAATTCAGGAGTGCACATAGATTTGGGAGGAGGGAAAGAACAAAAAAGGGATTAAAGAGTTCACTCCAAAGTACAAATTAATTTATTGCCTGGCTAAATGGCTTCCAAAGAAGGAGGGAACCCATCAAAGCCTTGAACAAGAAACAGAAACAAGGAAGAGAGTGTCTATACACATCACCTTGTTGAGTCCCTGTTTCTTGTCTGGATGGGCAACACAGTCTCAAATTCTCTGGTTGACAGCATGTTTGAGTGTCTTTTCAACAGAAACTCTGGCTTCTTAAGAGGATCCCCAACCTACCCATGAAATTGTGTTTGGAAGAAAAAAAGAAATTCTTTCTTTTTTCATCTTGATTTGTCCCCACTAACCACTTATTCCTTGAATTCCAATGCCTTCATCTTTTATACTAGTACTAAACTCATTGTGCCCTACTGACACACATAGCTAAGTTGTTCTGGAAATGCTCAGAATTTTCAGTGCATTCTGTTCAGAATGCAAGCCCTGCTTCTGAACTCTCATTGCCATAAAGATTTTGATGTTCTACCATTACAGTCGGCCCTCCTTATCCACAGATTCTGCATCTGTGGATTCAACCAACCACAGTTTGGATTTAAAAATAAATAAATAAATAAATAAATACATTCCAAATAGCAAACCTTGATTTTTCCATTTTATATAAAGGGCACCACTTTACTATGCCATTCTATATAACGGGACTTGAGCATCCATGGATTTTGGTATCCATGTGGAGTCCTGGAACCAAACCTCTGTGTGAATACCAAGGGCCTACTGTACTGCATTTAATCAGTACTATCTCCAATACTTCTTGCTTTTAATGGATCGTGCTTTCTAGGATCCTTTAAACTTGAATACTTCATGTACGCATTGCTGATCAGATCTTAGAAAAGTTATGTTTTTGGATGATGACTCCCAGAAGCCCCAGCCAACATGGCCACTGGGCAAGCTGCTAGAGGAATTTGGGAGTTAACAGTGGCTTGGAGCACTCTTTGAAGTCGCAACATAGCGACACGTTTGTAGGAACAAATACTGCAACCTCTCAATGTATTTGCCCTGAACAAAATTCTCATGCATCATGTCTTGTAGAAAGGCTTGCCATGGTTTCATTTCCCAGAATATTTTGTCCTCTCCTTGTTTCTTATGCTTGACCTGTCTCATTTTCATTATATTTTATTTATTTATTTATTTATTTATTTATTTATTTGGGTTTCATTTGGTTTGGTTTTATGGAAAGTAGTGGAAAATTTGCTCTGCCTCAGGATTTTTAAAATGGAAATAGCAACATTGAAATAGGACATCACTCTAGAGGGAAAATGCATGTAGGGTTTAAATGTTTTCATAGAGCTTTGCGGTAGCCAGGCCACATCCCAACAGAGATCATCAAGCATGCACATGCATTGCTAACAGACCAGGTACAAACATGAGGTGATGTTGTCTAGTTACTAAGGGCTCATTATCTACAGGGGCAATATACCACATCTTTCCCACCATCTTAAACCCCTGAAGTCCTGGTGACACAGGGCTTTTGCCCCGTTCTGCCCCCGGGTAGTTCTCGTGACCCCTGGGGCAAAGAAGGGGCTCAGCCAGGGTAGGGTCTACTATTGCATTTTTAAAAACGTACCTGCTTTAATCTGTTCACACTGGGAAAAAACTGTTCCAGCCCCATGTGACTTCAGGAGCCGATTCCAGCCTGCCGGCCTATCACTGCAACTGCTGGCTTGTTGTTGTTCTTCCACAGCAGGAAGGAGTTTCGTAACATGTGACCAAGGCTGGTCACATGCAGGGAGCCTTGTTCAAATGTTGCGGGTCAGCTTCCTTGCTTCTGGGAGAGTGAGGGAGACTGTGGCAGTGGTGGCTGCAGCAACAAGCTGGTGTGCCCATCTGGACTTCCTCCTGTTTCACGGAAAGAACAGAGGGAGAATGGGCCTGATCCATGGGTAGGATATACCGGCAGGGTGCCAGCATATCCTTGCTTATGTAGGCCTACAAGGTTTTCTCTAATTTCAGCCTCCAGTATAAAATCAGAGAAAAGATCTGTTCCTCTGAGTACTCCATACCTGTGTCTCTCACTGGGCTCTGTATGTCTTCATAGATAAGATAAAGTTCTATTTTGCAAAGCCTTCAGTTGGTCTCTATCACTCAGAAGCTTTTGTTAACAAGGATAGTATTTGCTGCAAAGTTTGAGAACATGGGAGTTAATAGGCAGTTTTAGATCAACATCACTGGCTTTCTGGCTTGTACTTGGGACAGAATTTATAGATTTTGGCTATTGGCTTCTTGTTTGCAGTGCTACATCCATGTTTGTTACGTTACATAGCACTGCATGCCCTATCCAAGGTACTTGTTTGATTTCACAGCAGGTGCTAGGATAGTACAATTGAACTCAGAAACTGCTTAATGATCTGAGGCTCTTATCAATGGACACACTATCATGGATTGTGCAACCAGGATGGAACATGATAAGAAAGTGTTACCCTAAGAAGTGTGTGTCCGGGTGCTTTAGACACCACATGTGATAACAGAATCTATATGGGGGGGGATTATTTGCTCAAATGGATGCCTGCAAGAGGTGGATAACTCTGGGGATCTTTTCACCTATGTATACCAGTACTAACTGTAGAGGATACTCCAGCTTAACGTGAAATAAAGTATTTTTATTGTAAATAACACAAAAATGCATTCACACACACAACACACATTCCTTAGGACCATACAAGGCTAAAGAGTAGTAAGGCAGAAAGATTAGACAGAGGGAGAGATTTGGGAAAATAGGTTACCAGTCTTGAAGAGGAGAGTTTTATGCAGTGAAGATACTCAGGCAGGTGTCTGAGGGTGGCACAGGAACTTCCAATCCAGGGGTGTGCCGAAAAAGAGAGTGGCTGGATTTGTCCACCATGGCACACCTTTCTATTGTCAGGAGACAAATATTTATACCCTATTTCATATCCTGAAGGGGTACTCTGGTTAGGGCAAAGCCAGATAGACAAATTTCCCACCAGATAGACAAATGAAACCAAACTCAACTTACTGAGCTAATGGCTGGGAGATAGGAATTGATGGGTTTATGGCAACCTTGCAAGGCTGGACAGGAGGGGGTTTAGGAGGGACTTCCAAAAGAATAGATTTGGGAATGGTCACTTAATTATTTGATTGAGTGAATCATTGCTGAGGTGCCCAAGGGTGGAAGAAAGGATTAGTACATGCCACCTTAATGACTGCATTTACTAAGGGCCTTCCGCACAATCCTAATATAGGCTTTTTTTTTGCCAAAATATTTCTAAGATACATCCCAGGGCATTATGACCTCCAATTGACCTCTTTGGTTCACTCCAGCCAACCTGACTCCCCAAAGTGTCCAATATTTCAAATTATGAGATATAATGGGAAGGGGGTAGTAGGGTCTACCAAAAGATAAAAGATCCATAATATACAATCCAAAGATGCTTTTAGTAAACTGCTTGATAACTGCATTGACCCTTGATCATGCATCAAAGACAACCACAGATTCTAAGTTTAACCTCCGTTGCCTGTTTTGTCATTTTAAATGAGTGTGCAAATGTAACCCCTACGAAATATTGGTTTGGCCAAGTGTATGGGGAAACCCTAAGGAAGAGACTGTATTTGCTGGTTGAGTTCAGAAGGAGAGGGAGAGCTGGAGCCAGAGAGGAGTTGCGGTTGCCACCTTTGAGAAGGTAGTGGGATTTTCAGTTGTGTATTTAGGGTCTAAACACCCTAAAGGCCTCAGATCCCATCTGATCTTGGAAGCTATGCAGGGTCAGCCCTGGTTAGTACTGGGATGGGAGAGCACCAATGAATACCAGGTGCAGTAGGCTATATTTCAATTTAAGAAACTGGCAAAACCACATCTGAGTATTCCTTGCCTAAGAAAACCCTATGACATCCATGGGGTAGCCATAAGTCAACAGGTAACTTGAGGACACGTGCACACATTTAGGAAGGAGCAAAGGGGTAAAATCTTTGTCCTCTCTTCTCTGGCTTTTCTTCGCAAACGAAGATTCAGGAAGGACTCATCCCACGCTTACTGCAAGTGCGCTGATGACTAAAAAGCCCAATCCGAGATAAACTATTCCAGTTGCAGAAAGCACAGCAGAAGGTCTCCTTTGGTGATGTTTCCGGGTTGTGATTCTTTTTGCGTTGTCGTTTCTCTTCAAGACTTGTTCAGCGAAATTCTTTGTAGTGTAATTTCTATATTGCATTTGCTTTTATTTTGTATTTTTATTTAGAGCTTTAAGATTTGCATCCAAATGTTGAAATACTACTGAGCTGCCTAGGCAGAAGGGTCCTGCAATTAAGTGCGTACATGTCTTTTATATATAATTTGTTGTATTGTAATTGCAAATATATATTGGGACTTACATTGTCCCAAACGGAACAGTTTATGAAGATTTACTTGCAGCTGGGAAAAGAAATCACTAGAATTGCTTATTAGTTTGAGAGGAAAATTAATGAAGAATGGCATCCCTAGCCTTAACTAGAACAGAACCATTGAAATTATGGTATTTATGTAAGTGTTCACTTCCCATTCAGCAGTTGAAATCAATGACTCTACTCTAGCTTAATTGAGGCCATTTTGTATCTGTAGGGATATGCATACTTACAAAACTGCACGCATGGACATCCTGCCGTTCCCACATCACATTTAGTCTTTGCCCTGTTTTGTCATTTATTTCATTATTTTAATGTGATGGGATCCATGACTTTCTTCACTTATTTCCCCACCCCCAAATTAATGTCTGATTCAGTGCATGTTTTAAATGGTGTGGTACATTTCTCCCACTGACTAGAGCATGTTTACGTAGAGCACACCAATGCTGGCTGGTGGCTTCCATGTCAGCTAGAGGAAGCCTATGTTCAGGGTGTTAGGGGTTGTCTAAATGGTGAAAATATTCCTCATAGAATTCAAGGAGAATATGATTTGTCTTAATGGGAACCCACATCAAAAGGACGGGGGCAAATCCACCAAAAACTCTGAAGGAAAAGCCTTTGCAGGTTTCCCCAAAGTTTTTAGAAAGCTCTGCAGGGAATGCACATTCCCACTTGTTGGGACAACCAATTAGCTTTGGCGCACATTCCCGATAAGAGCGGAAGTGGAAAGATGATTGATCAGACATGCATGGTGTGTGTGTGTGTGTGTGTGTGTGTGTGTGAGCTTGCTAACAAGGCAAGCACCCAATACCACCATGTTGGATTTTCGCTGTACCGATCATGTGCTATGGTTAGAATATAGCTTTTTTTGTTTCCTTCTTTGTTTAAGCAGAAGATCATGCCTTGGATTTAGGTGTTTTTTTTTAACTTATTTGGCAGTGGCAACTCGAGGTAAATAAAAATGTGAGTAATATCACTCATGCCTGCCATCTTGATTTGCAGGCATGCCTGTTGGAACAGTGAAAGCAGATAGCTTCACGTGCCTGAAATCTTTTTTTTTTTCAAACTGTTAAGAAAAATAGAAGCTGCTGCGAATTGGCATTACTGTGCACCAATCCATATTTTATTGCTTCGTATAGACAAGCCCTTAGTCTTAACTAAAGTGGTTCTTAAGCTATATGATGTGCGGAATCAATGTGTGTGTGTGGGGGGGTTCAATATGCCAAGTAGTGTCATTGATTTCAACTGTGGTCCCCCTGTTTCTTTCCTGGAAACACACCAAAGACCAACAGTCAATAGATCACAGAATGGCATGGTCCATGGACCACCACTTTGAGTAGTCCTGCTTTAAAGACCTATTCAAGATTCTGGACCTACACCTCCAAACAGGTTTTGTACAGTGGCTAGCTCCCCAAATTTTCAGACTAAAACCTAGAGTGGATTCACTGTCCCACTGACATGGAAACCACCAGTCCATACTAGTGTAGAGTAATATTTTTGTTTTGGGCACATCCACAGCTATCCATCAGAAACTAGATCAAAAATTGATTTGTCACACATCTCTATGTTTAGCATTCTGGGGTGAATCTACTCAGAATGAAATAGCCTGGGTTTTCTTACATGTGCAGTCTCAATGTAGGTTTAATTTTTTTTTTTTGAACATAATTTACAAGTAAAAGAGAGAGAAAAGAGGGGGACCCAGTGAGATATGCAGAAATCAACAATATTGGTTAATACTGTGAAAGAACTACAATGATACAAAATTTCAATGACATTCAGAAGAAGGTTGCTGTATATATGTGTATTTAGCATCTATGCACTAGGAATATATTTTGGAAGATGAAATACACCCACCTGTAAAGCTCTGTTCAGAACTACAGGTTTTGAACACAGAAAATATCCTTTTCCATTTTATTTAATTTTATTGTGTATGCTTAAGAAGAAAATGCACCCAACCATACACACTATAAAGCTGCATTTTCCAGTCTGAGCTTCTCTCTGGTGACATGTTCATATTGTTTGGATCTAATGGCTTATACCTTTGTCAATTAAAAAAAGTAGTCATATGTTGCTGCTGAGCTGGATACCATTTATTGTCTTGCTGACCTTTTGAAATGGGTAGTAAGTCATTAAAATTGGAGCTGCATTCCTATCTTTCTTCATTGCAGCAAGCACACACATTCTCACAGACAGCATGTGTAGGGGTTGCTGTGCATTAATGCAAAATCACAGCAATGTTCTTTTTTCTCCATGATTCTTTGTCAAAATTGCTGGTGTGCGAAGCTATCTATGTTTGAAGTGCACACACAACCATGCCTGTGAATCAATATGGTGGCCAAGAGTGAATTACTTGCATTATTATTTTCAACAAGTTGTCGCCACTGCACAGTATTTTTTTTTAATCTGCAAATCAAAGGTGTGCAAATGTGACCTACTTAAAAAAGCTGTTTTGTCACCTCAGCGCAGCAATAAAAGCACACGATTATTAACACAAAATTCCAAAATGGTGTTTCTGGCCAATTCATTGCTGGCAAGCCCGCCCCTGCATATGTCCAACCAATCAACTTTCCACTTCTGCCCTTGCAAAGAATGCACAGTGATGCAAATCAGTTGTCCAAATGAGCAGTAATGTGCATTTCCATGCATTATTTTAAAAACTTCAGGAAAAGCTGCGAAAGATTTCTCCTCAAAGTTTTTAGAGTTTTTGCGCCCCTTTCTAAATTAGGTGAATTACCAAGGGATCTCGTTGGGACAAAAGGTATACTTGCAAATTCAATTAGGATTTTTCCACTGTCTATACAACCCTGTACTCTTGTGGCAAAGAAGTACAGATTAATATTCAGCACAAATTTTGCAAACTGCAAGGGCTGATCAGGCAACCGTGTATGTTAAAATTTAACTTCCCAAAGGGATAGAGACATCCTGGATACCAAGAGGGGTTACCTTATTGCTACAAAAGGAGTTAAATTTTACTGTCCTTTGTCTCAGCGTTCACATGGCCAAAAAGCAGAAGTAGTGTCTGTCTGCATGAAATCCCTCACCTGAAATACAACACAAGAGACATCTGAGACAACATGTAGGCTTGTGACTTCAACAACCTCCCTTTTCTTTATTTTTAACACCTTTTGCCTGATGAAGAAGCCAGTAGAGCTTTGCAAGCTTGAATCATGTGTTCTGTATTTTGGTTTGTCAATAAAGGTATCACTTTTTTTGTGGATACTAGATTTTGTTTGACTTGAGATTCATTGTTGTTATTTGCTACTAAGGACAGTTTCAGACACGTCTTACTGCACTAGATGCTTTTGGGAGAGCTTCGGCACTGCCGCGTGGCAGGGACTCCATATCGGATGACGACATCCCTCTGGCAAAATCATCTATGCCATTTCCGTGTAGGATTGGAGGCGGCTGCGCCATATTTTGCCAGATTTTATTCACGGAAGTTGTCCGTGAATAAAATATGGCACGGCTGCCTCCAATCCTACACAGAAGTGACACGGACGATTTCACCAGAGGGACGGCGTTGATTCCTGCCGTGTGGCAGTGCCGAATCTCTCCCGAAAGCTTCTAGTGTGGTAAGACGTGTCTGAAAATGTCCTATGTCAGTTTTGACTTCAGGTGACCCTATGAATGAGAGACCTCCCCGAACCTCGGTCATCAATAGGTTTACTCAAGTCTTGCAAAATCAGAGCCATTGGTTCCTTTAATGAATCAATCTATCTGTAAAATGATTTTCCTCTGTTCCTACTGCCTTCTACTTTATTAAGCATTATCATCTCCTCCTGGCCAAAAATGACCACAGCAGTGCCACTCAGGGGCTTAATAACTGCTTTTTGTGGCAGGGGAGGGATTTGGATGTTTTTCACTACTAATACTTGCACAAGATCCAGAACAAATCATGCGTGTTCAGAACCCTGAGTTGCACACATATACGTCATCAACAGCATTCCAGTCACTGTATTTATACTTCCAGGGGTGAAGAAACTTTCTTATGTCATTGTCTGTATGCACTGCTGGGGGAAAAATGGCAGGCCTGGGGGATTATACAGCTTGGCTTGGAAGGGGAGGCAGGAAAATGGGCATTTATTGCTCCATCAGTGACTTGCACTGGTTCTTTCTTGCTCCCTTTTGCCTTTGTGAATTCAAAACTGCTACACTGAATGCAGTATTTCCCTGCAGCTATATATTGCTGAGGACTTTTAAATTTAGGTTATGATTTTAGCACAGTGTTATCCCTCTCTGGTTTTAATTGATTTAGTGCTGCAGAAGAGCCTTTTTATTTCTCTGCTCTTCATGTTTTAAGTGCTCTGTTTTTGTTTTTACTCCATTGCATTTTTATTTTGCTGCTTTTTATGGCTATTGCTATTAGGGGTGTGCAGCTGCCTGAGCAAATCAGGCTGATTCAGTTAAGTCCATAACAGTTCTCGATTCAATAAGATCGGCCTAATTCAGTTCTGGAGTGGAACAGCACCATCCAAAGTGAGGTGGACCAATCCAGAGACCTGGAAGTCAAAAATAAGTGGGAAAGGACCTGACAAGATGTATCCAGCATAAACACAGAAGAAACATTCCAGGGTAGAGGGATGTGGAGAGGGAGTAAGGGAGCTGGGGTTTGCTAATTGACAGCTTTACCTGGCAAACTGGGGCAAGCATCTCATCAGCACGCTTCTGTCACAGTGCTTATGGGAAAGAGTTGTATGAGGTCATTGGGGCTTTACCCCCTGCATCTCTTCTTACCAATTACTCTCGTCCTACCAATTACATCCTGAAATTAACCCTGCATCTCTTTGAGGTTTTAGTACCACTCGTACTGCCTCCAAAGAAGTGGGTTTATATCTGCAAAAGCACATGCAAAAATACAAACTAGTTCATCTTAAAGGTGCTGCCAATCCCTGTCCCCTGCTTTCTTCCTCCTTTTTATGCTGCAAGAAACTAGAGGGCTCATCTACAGCAGCCAAGATAATATGGTGCTGCCCAGATTCCTCCCATTACCAGTGCACTCCATGGTGACACCAGGTGGATGTCTACACACATGTCCTCATTGTGTTGTCCAGCGTCACTGCTGCTGGCATGAGTCACATCCTCTGAGGCCAGAAACAAGGCATTCAGCATTGATCACATGGCTGAGCACCTCATTGTGACTTCAGTAAGATGTGACTCATGTGTTACCCTAAATGCTTAAGGACCCTTAAAATATTGATATTAATGTGGGGAATTAATATACTCAGCATGGCTATGCAAGAGGGGGCAACAGATAGCAGGACCTTTTAACCTATTCTACTGTTACTAAGGAGGAGACGTTAAGCTAGATAGTACAATAAATTGATCTTTATTTGGGAAAACAAGAGTAACAGCATTCACACACACACACAGGCTTCAAACATTCATGCAAGGCTAGTGAATAAAGTAGGAATATTGGGATACATGAATAGAGAAGAGAGTTTGTTTTTGGGTGATACTCTTCTGTATCTGAGAAGATGAGGTCACAAAAGGAACCAGCAGGGTATGGGGATCCGGGGCAGGAACAGCTGCACAGATGGATGTAGTGTCCACAGGAAGGATATCTGTGCACATTTGAATGGAGTTTTGGAAGGGTTTTTATAATCAATATTTGCCTTCTAGGGATGGGATTTAAAGTAAAAGACAATGCTTCTTGGAATTGCTCAGGGTGAGAAAATAAACACTCTGGATATGCTATTGGCATCTTAATGTGCAGATACTTTGCGACTGAATAGAGGAAGCAACCTTTGTTTGGGGATGGGGATAGGTTACAGGTTTAAGTATCTCAACTTTGGGTGATAGGATTAGCCAGGTGTTTGGCCATGTAGTTGCTTTACGAATTAACATTTTTTTGGAATTTGGGCTGGCCCCCTCAAGTGCATACCTAACTGAGCAGTGTTTGCCTTTGGGATTCCTAGTTGTCAAATTTCCCCAGCTTCAATGGCCATACTGTGTTGAAGGCCACATTTGACCTAATTATTAAACATTGCCAATTCATATGGCAATTATTAAACATTATTATTCATATGGGGTAGGGGTAGGGGTAGGTAACACATGCCAGTGACAGCAGAGCTAGGCAACACAGTGGGGATATGTGTGTAGACATCTGCAGAGTGCACCGGGTTTTCCTGTAAAATCCAGAGCAATTGGTGATTTATTTTGCTCTGTTTTAAGGGTGGGTTACTGTGGGTTCAATGCTGAACTGGCTAGACATTGTGTAGACAGTTTGCACCAGAATCAGGGAACTGGCCCTCCATCATCTGGACAGATCACTGTGGGGACAGAGTGAGGATGTTTTATTTGGCCAGTGTAGACAAGCCATAATATGGTTACTTTTTAAACAACTATCTCTTTGTTAGTTTGCTAGACCTGTTAGCAGCAGATTTAAAGAGTTGTGGTGTTGCTTTGTGGTAGATTCACTGGTTGTCATCTTAATTTATTTTCTCCATGTCTGCATTTTAATTTTGCAGTCATTTGTCTTCTTCAGTAGCTGAGCCTCATCCTGTGTTTGCCTGTCTTGTTACTGTGTTAATTTGAGTAGTTATATGTTTCCGAATCTGTGTGTGCTCCAAGTAGCAAGCAAAATGTGTTTTCCCTACCCAGCTCCAGTTCCCCCTAGTTATTTTTAAATGTCTGATTTCCTTTCTCAGTGTGATCCTTTTTTTCACCTCCCTAATTCCTCTGTAGTGGATGGGTATAATTTGGGTCCGCCCACTGTCCATTGATTTCACAAAAAATCACCATCACCATCATCATATTGCATGTTTAATCCATTTTGGCAAGCAAAGCAAAACTTCATTATTTTATTATCTGTTTGGTTGTGTAAACTATGAAATTTAATTTCTTAGCTCTCCTCACTAATTACACTTATAGATCTCTTATAGAAACTTCTATAATTTAAAAGTTATTATTTCCATTACATCTGATCATTAGTTTAACTTAATTGATCATGAAGTACCTCTGCCTTAGTCAAATCCACATTATCCATTATCCATATGGATAAAAAGAGGCAGACTGGTTTGACTCCATGTCCAGGAAGACATGTAAACTGCAGTAGTTTTGGTGGTAAGGAGACAAAGCCTGTTTTCACCCAGTAAGACTTGTAAGGGCTCTTCTTGGTAGCAGCAGAAAAAGCTTACTACCATAGGAGTTAAAAATCAGAGGTAGGCAGGAGAAAACAACAGTGGCAGCAACATGACAAAGGCAGCATCATCCGTGACCATTTTAATGTGGGATTAGATCACAGTATTGCTATCTGCCTTCCCTGAAGGTAGGAGAGGAGCACTTAGAGGATCCCAAACTCTTCATTTGAAGAACTACACCAACGAAGAGCAAAGGCAACAGAGCACCAGGCAGGCAGGCAGCTCTTGGATGAGTCAGGGAGGGCAAATATGTAGAAAGGGAGAGGATCAGTCTTAAGATGCTCCTCTCTTCTTGAATCAAGAATGCCAGCATAGAGAGCCTATCAGCTAAGCTGCCTAAAACACTCTTCTTCATAGCAGTGGAAATGGGCATATAAATGGAAGATCCAGTTCATATTCAGTGTGATCTATGTTATGGAGGAGAGAGAGGCATGCTTATAAGTATAAATGATGGTTATGTGGGTGAAAATGCAGTATTTGAAACATTGAAGCTTTTGGGAGGGATTCTAACGCCCAGAATCCCCTAGCCAGCACAGCCAATTGCAGCCCCCAGATCTGGAAATGAGAAAATAAAGAAATCAAAGCTTTTTATAGATCCCTAAAATATAAGTATGAGGGAGTTCTAACAATCTTATCTATAATCATATGGTTTTGGTATCAGCTGAACAGTTGATGAGACACAAGTAAAGCTAAAGACACACTTCTGTCAAAGCAGCCAATCGATCTGATGAAATGAATGTTGGGTGACAAAAGAAGGAAACTGTCATTCACTTTCTGCAAGGAAGAAGGGGGTGAGGAAGGGAATGAGAGAGAGAGAGGTGTCAGAAGAGAAAAGCGGCCCCATCTACTTTTGCCTTCAAACCCCCACCGCAATAAATCCCTTAGCAGATTATTCTTGAGGAAATGTGGTTCTTGACCACCCCATCTAAATGAGAATGAAGTACTTCACCCTTGTGCTGTAGCAATCTCTCTCTCTCTCTCTCTCTCTCTCGCTTTCTGGCTTTTCTTCGCAAACAAAGATTCAGGAAGGACTCATCTCGCGCTTTCTGCAAGCGTGCTGATGACTAAAAAGGCCAATCCGAGATAAATATGTCTGGTTGAGGAAAGCACAGCAGAAGGTCTCCTTGGGTGATGTTTCCAGGTTGTGATTCTTTCTGCATTGTCATTTCTCTTCAAGACTTGTTTGGCATGAGTTCTCAAATAAGGCTGCAGCATTGTGGATAGTGCGTCTCCATGCCTCCCAGTGTGAGGCCAGGGTGGACCATTGTTGGTGATCAATTAGGCCAAGCCTGAGATATTGTTTCAGGGAGTCCTTTTATCGCTTTTTTGGAGCACCTCTCTTACGCTGACCCTTGGCGAGTTCACCATAGAGTACTATTTTGGGGAGGTGATGGTACTCCATCCTAGAATCGTGCCCTGCCCAGCGCAGCTGTGTTCTCAGTATCATGGCCTCAATGCTGGTGATCCCTGCTTGCTCAATGACAGCAACATTTGTCACATAGTCAGTCCAGTGTATATTTAGGATTGTGCATATACAGCGCTGGTGAAAGTGTTCAAGGAGTCGAAAGTGTTGGTGATAGGTGACCCATGTTTCAGACCCATAAAGGAGAATAGACAGTACAATGGCTCTATACACACTGATTTTTGTGCTTCACCTCAGGTGTTTATTACTCCAGACTCTTTTGTAAAGTCTTCCAAATGTGCTATATGCCTTTGCTAATCTGTGATGGATGTCTTTGTCAATCTTGGCATCTGAGGAGATGATGCTTCCCAGGTAGGTGAACTGCTGAATAGACTTAAGCACAGATTCTGTCTTCTTTATTCAGTATGTTTCTCTCAAAGCAATTTCTGATACTATGTTGTAGTGCAGTGCAAAAAAGAAAGGGGAAGGAAGTTCATTTCCAGGAGTTCCATTCTCCCAGCCCACAGCAGAAATTAGGACTGTGCACAGGGTCCCCAATTCATTTTGGAGTCCAATTTGGAATTCAGATCTGGGTCTGATTTGGTCCTTGATGCTCAGTCTTTTCAAATCATGCTGTTTTGTCTTGGTCCTGGTTCCTGTCCCATGCCTAAAGCACTTTCCTAATCTTGGATTTAACCTGCATAGCTCACCAACCTCTGGCCAAGGAGGAGATTAAAAGGAGAGCAGCCAGACTTGAAGAGATTGAGTCTGTCTATATGCTTGCAGTAGCAAACTTACTGACTGGCCTGAGCAACTTGGGAATTCTGCTGTCTCCTTCTATTGGCTATAGCTATAAGCTTGGGAAAGTCAGTTTTGTGGACTGCAACTTCCAGAATCCCCCAATTAGGATTACCAGTGACCATACAAGCTGGGGGACTGAGGAACTTGTAGTTTAAAAAGTAACTTTCTCATTGCTCAACATAAGCTATAGAGATTTGTTTCCTTTCCCATTGCTGAAGGTAAACCAGTTTGACAGGAGGTGGATCTGACATGTTCCAGAATAAAAAGGGTGTGGTGCATTTATTTTATAGACACATATTTCTGAAAGATCTCATTACCACAAATCTTTACCTTCTAGGTTTCTTCCCCTATCTCTTTTCATAGTCACCATTTCTTGTTGATCAGGGAGGCTTTTTCCCCTCCTTGTGACTTCAGTAGATTTTTTTTAAAAAAAATAAAGCTGTCAAGAAGAGAGAAAACAACAAAAAATGTTTTCCTTTTCCTCTGCTTTTGTAACTTCAGGCATTTCCTCTCAGAGAAATTGCAGGTACATATTTCTCAGGCAGGAATGTGACTGTCAATAAATAACAGCACACATCTTAATTAGTAATGGGCAAACTTCTCTCAGTTAAATTCAAGAAGGGGGTCACTCATAAATAATTTCAGAGAAGGCTTTGGGGAAAATCACTTTCCCCCCCCCCAGAGAGTTTTAAATTAATTATTATGTTGGTTACACTACTTTAAATTGGCCTGGTACGTACACAAGTCTTGGACACAAATTGCTTCTTACACAAAGCAAAACAAACATAGCTGAAGGAAGATGTTTATGGCTTAGGAAGTGGGAAAGATCCTCCCTTATCTTAGGGGAAAAGACACAACTCCAGACTTCATGCAGCCAAACACATATCATAGATTTATAGAGCTGGAAGAAACCACAAGGGCCATCTATCAGTAGTCCAACACCCTTCCATGCAGGAAATGTACACAATCACAGCATTCTCAACAGATGGCCATCCAGCTTCTGTTTAAAAACCTCCAAGGAAGGAGACTCCACCACACTTTGAGGCAGCATATTCCATTGTCAAGCAGTCCTTACTGTCAGGAACATCTTCCTAATTTTTAGGTGGAATCAATTTTCCTGTAGTTTGAGTTCATTGCTCTGTGTCCTAGTTTCTGGAGCAGCAGAAAACAAGCTTGCTCCATCCTCAGTATGACAGCCCTTCAAATATTTAAACATGGCTATCGTGTCACCTCTTAACCTTCTCTTCTCCAGGCTAAATATACTCAGTTCCCTAAGCCACTCCTTATAGGGCATGCCTTCCAGACCATTTTCCATCTTGGTTGCCCTCCTCTGTTCCAGCTTGTCAATACTGAATAGTGGTGCCCAGAAATGGACACAGTATTCAAGATGAAGTTGGACCAAAACAGAATAGAGTGGTACTATTGCTTCCCTCAATCTAGACACTATTCTCCTATTGATGCAACCTAGAATTGCATTTGCTTTTTTATGATCCCATACTACTCCCGTTTGTTGAGTCCATTGTTCAAAAAGCAACAACAGCAGTGTCACCAAAATGTGATAGCATCACACACTTTTCAGTATCTTTTTCAATTCCCCTTTCCCATTATAGAAGAAAGAGACACTCTGGGGCCCACATCTGGAACACACTATGGTCTAGGAGGGTGCATAGGCATGCTTCTTCACCATGGAAGGCTACCCTATTTATCACTAAATTGCAGCAGCAATTGCACAATCAAGTTCATAACTACGTGTGTGTGTGTGTGTGTGTGTGTGTGTGTGAAGAGTCTTGTTGTTCATTTCAAACTGTAGAAGAACTTGGAGGGAAATCATAATTGTCCTGTTTTACTTTGGAAAGGTACAACCAGGCACATTTATATTCCAAATGAGTTCCCCCAGCATCTCATCTTAATTAGAAACCTTGCTTGTTAACACTATATGACATGCTTCCTAGATTCTGGCATATTCATTTCCATTTTCCACTAGCTATGGGCAGCAAACTGAAAGGATGCATGCCCATACCTTACAAGTTCAACGATTAAAAACATAGCGATAGTTTTCAAGCCAGTATATCAATTTTCCAAAGGGTGTTTTTTTAAAGGTGTTAATTGGCTAAAGAAGACACATTCTGGTATTCAGTTTCATAGCAACACCTGTAATTGCTAGTGAGTTAGATTAATGTGGTTTTGTGAGAAATTAGAGTTGGTACTAGCATATTTTAATCAGATACTCAGTGGTGTGAAGGATCCTTGCTTATGACCTTGCAGGGCCAGTCCTGCCATTCGGTTGTGTGAGGAGACTGCTTCAGGTGGGAAATGCTGGGAAGCAGAGAATGGAGAATCCTGTTGGTTACACCCAACCCGAGAAGATCTGTTGTATCAATTGTGGAATGATGAGTCAACTTGTTGGTTAAGAGGGAGCCCTGGTGGTGCAATGGTTAAATGCCAGTACTGCAGCCTCAACATTGCAAGTTCAATCCCAAGGGCTCCAAGCTTCACTCAGCTTTCCAGCCTTTCATAGGTCAGTAAAATGAGTACTCAGCTTGTGTGGGCAATTAGCTAGCACACATTGGAAACCACTTAGTGCCTAGCATGTTATAATGTGGTGTAGATGTGTAAAATGCTATTACTTAACAAATTGTAAGCTTCTCTGAGAGCCTTTGTGGCTGAGGACCGGGTATAAATAGCTAAAATAAAATAATAATAAATAATAAATTAATCCCATTGACTCTACTGTAGTCAGGACTATCGATAGGATACAGGCCTAGATGTGTCCTGACATAGCTTGCCCTGACATAGAAACCACCAGCCATCATTGGCAACAGATTATGGGTGCATCTACACTGTAGAAATAATATAGTTTGACACCACTTTAACTGCCAAGGTTGCAGCCTACAGAATCCTGGGATTTGTAGTTTTGTGAGATACCAGAACTCGTTGGCAGAGCAGGCTGAAGGCCTTGTAAAACTACAGATCCCAGGATCCCATAGGACGGAGCTACAGCACTTAAAGTGGTGTCAACCTGCATTATTTCTACCCTACTTCTCCAACATGGTTATGAACAGTAGGAAGAAATTACTTTTAAGGAGTAGCTTTGCAAGCTGTGATTTATGCCCTGCAAAGTAGTGTGATGTCCTTATCTCCTGAGTGCTCTTTCTAATAATGTACCTTCACCTCTCTTCTGTCTATGGTGTGTGCCATTATGCGCATCAGGAAAATAAAGACAGCAGTTTATTGTTGATAGTCAAGAGAAGAGCCAGCTTCTCACTCTGCCTACAATTTAACTAATTCACTACCTTGAGATTGATTTTGTTCCCAAGACACACAGATTAAAGGCAAAAGAACCTCAGGACTGAAAGCTAGGCATGAGTGCAGGATGTTTTTGTTATTAGTTCTTTGCCATTACTATATGTAGGTAACATTTGTGGTAGTGGGGTCAGGGCTCACGGGGCAAAGAACAGGGCTTTTTAAAATTATTAGCAAGGATGTTAGCGTCATTAGGTGATAAAGTGCACAATCTCTCCTGAAGAAACAGAACCATGTATCATCAACATACTTGATGGCACTTTGCCCTAGAGCCTATAGTAATTAATTCTAAATGTGTATCCACGTATCTAAATTAGCATAAGCAAATTTAATGTTAATTGTGCACTCCTTTGTCCTCAGCTTCAGTTAAGCCATTTTATTTTAACACCTGGGAAAACACATTTCATTTGGAGGGGAAATGAACCAGGCTCCATGGGAATGCAGGAGTCCATACCTGTACACTGGTCCAGATTTGCAGCCACCTCTGATGCTGTCTGTGTCTCTCCCTCTGAAGCCAGGAAGGAGGCCCACAGCATGTGATCAAGGCTGGTCACATGCAGGGAGGCTTGATCATGTGCTGCAGACCTCCTTTCTGGCTTCAGAGGGATTGATGTGGATGGCAGCAGAGGCAGCTGCTGGTACAGGCCAACATTTCCATACTGACTTCCTCCTATTTCATTTAGGTAACGGGGGTGGGGGGTTAATCCAGGTCCAAAATACACTGGTGGGAAGCCATCATGTTCTGGCAAGTCTAGACAAGCCCATAGTAAAATGTCTCCATGTTCCCTAGATGGTTAAAAACATGGACTGAAATCTTATTGGGCAATTGGCGCTAAAAAGGTCAATGTGATTTTGGGCTGCATCAATAGAAGTATAGTGTCTGGATCAAGGAAAGTAACAGTGCCACTCTATTCTGCCTTGGTCAGGCCTCACCTAGAATACTGTGTCCAGTTCTGGGCACCACGATGCAGAAAGGATATTGACAAATTGGAGAGTGTCCAAAGAAGGGCGACTAAAATGGTGAAAGGTCTGGAAACCATGCCTTATGAGGAAAGACTTAGGGAGCTGGGTATGTTTAGCCTGGAAAAAAGATGGTTAGGGGGCGATATGATAGCCCTGTTTAAGTATTTGAAGGGGTGTCACATTGAGGATGGAGCAAGCTTGTTTTCTGCTGCTTCAGAGACTGGAACATGGAGCAATGGATGCAAGCTCCAGGAACAGAGATTCCACCTCAACATTAGGAGAAACTTTCTGACAGTAAGAGCTGTTCGGCATGGAACACACTCCCTCGGAGCGTGGTGGGGTCTCCTTCCTTAGAGGTCGTTAAACAGTGGCTAAATGGCCATCTGTCAGGGATGCTTTGATTGTGTATTCCTGCATGGCAGGGTGTTGGACTGGATGGCCCTTGTGGTCTCTTCCAACTCTACAGTTCTATGATTCTATGAATTGTGAATATGTAATCTACAGTTACACATTCACAGCTGTTACATATTCATGATCCTATCCTATCCACGATAGCTATGTTGACAATGTAGGATCTCAACCAAATGATTCTTGCCATGTGCGTTTTGGACTGCTTTAGAATATCTACTCAACCTGCTTGAGAGGTTTCAGTTTCTTCCACATTCTTAGAAAAAATTAAGAACTTCAGTTATTCAAGCACCATATACCAAAGTAATTTTCAGCTCACGGTCGCTTTTGGAGTGAATATGAATAGCTGAAATTGTGACTCAACAGCAGGGGTAATTGCATGAAAAGAGAGTTAATTTTTGTTTAACTCATGTGACTTGATGTACTCAGTACACAGAAAACTGACAGAGTGCCACTGTTTCAAAATAAGAAGATTGTTTTCCTTTGGCAGATAAGTACATCACTATCAGGACGTCAGACATGTTAGCTAAAAGGATTTACAGCTTGTATTGAACTTATAAAATATCCATTAGGAATCCAATGGCTATTTTTTCAACAACAATAAAAGGATGATTGAAAGTGCAGAGAAAAACAAATTTTCTAGTGTTTTAGGGCTCAAATGTTGGGCTTCACCCAGCCCCCGAAGTGTAGCTAGATATGGTTTGGGAAATGGCAACTGAAGGCTGTTGCACTATGTATGAACCTAGACTTCAAATACATCACATCTGCGTAAGTTGTCCAAATCTACAAAAGCTCATGGACAACTACTTTCTCTCAGTCAGTCTCAAAGGTGCTAAAAGAGCTCCTTGCTTATACATAAACCTGTGTCTGTGATCCACAATGCACCTATAACAAGCCACCATCAATCCTGGCTCAGGGAGAACTATACCTCTATGTTTCACATGCTTGGTATGACATATTTACCTTTTACGTTCTGATGTATACTTGTAAAATGGTAATACAGGAACCCCTAGCCTTTTGACAGCTCATTATCTGATGACCCACTCTTCTGATGCTTGCAAGTTAAGGGCAAGTTCCATTAATTCAACAAGAAAGCCATTCTTTCTACAGTTCTTGCCTACGGAGACTTGCTTGGGACTGTCCACACATGCATGCACTGTTTGCAAAGCAAGCTGAGAGGGGGGAAAGTCACCAGGCCAAATGAGATACTTTGCAAACAGGCATCTGTGAGCATGCAACAGGCAGTTCTAAGTGGGCAACCGTAATTTCCTCATGTTGCCTACAGGGGTTCTGCTTTTCAACCAATTCTGGTTTCTGACACGGCTGCAGTCCCTAACCTGTTGGATAAGTGGAGGTTTCCTGTATATGTAGCAAATTCAAGAAGATATTCCCTGTCAGTTGATTTAATAGAATGGTGTGAATAAATCTCACTGATAAGATGGGGAATTTAAAAAAAAAACTTATTTTTTTTTAAATAGGATAACAAAGAAAAGCAGGGAAGGAATAAAAGGGGAAAGGAGGTGCCTAGGATATGAACATAGGCTAGATGTATACAATAATATAAGCTGACTAGATTTCTAAAACTACATTTTCTTGAAGTTGACATGCCTCCAAAAAAAGACCTAGATTTTCTGACCATTAAACAATAAATGACAAATGTTTATTGTCCCAACCTTGAAGTATAAGTCTTTAAGCAATAGTGAAAGCATGCAGGATCCATCTATTTTGAATTAAATTCTGCATCAGAAGGCATAATTTAAAAGAACATATACATCTGCTCAGGTAAATCTGCCTTTGCTGTGTGTCACCTTTGTGTGTGATCCCCTATACATTGGTCCAGGGGCCTCTGGTCAGATAATTCATATGGGGATTTATAAAGATAAAATTCATTGCCAATTCACTTCTTTGGTGAAAATGATACTTCCAGGAATCTGGAGTCATTCTGTCCCAAAACCCTTCAGAAGTCCCTAGGAAATCTCAGGGTCTCCTACAGCATAGTTTGTAATCTCTGTAGTAGACATTAGCAACGCCATATGTTGTGGCATAATGTTTTAGTGACTTTTATGACAATAAGATGTGCACTTTGATCCCTGTGGAAGTGACAGCATTCAGAATATGCTTTAGATTTTCTAGCAGAAGAGTTATTCAGGAGAGCTTCACTGAATAACAGCTGTCCTCTTAGCAGTAAAATTATGTGTTGTGCAAAGGGCTACTAGAGAAGCAACAAACCACTTAAAGTAAATTCCAACTAAGCCCTTTAAATAAGAAGTATGTAGATCTGAAGTTGTCGGCCTTTTCTTCAGGTGAAGCAGATGCTAGCTCTCCCCCCCACCCCCCCTCATCAAGACTTAGAAACCAAAAGGCCTTGGGGAGATTAGGTTGGTTTCTTAGATTACCAATTAGTCTCCCTTCCCTCATTATTCTGTTTGCACAGCTTGATGAGATTCTAATATATCCTTGTCCAAATTTGGAAAAGACTTATTTCTTCTTAAATAGCACTTGTAGAGTTGCTACCAAATTTTCCCCAAAGCAAAATGCAAGACAGACAGAAAGGGTTTTCTTTAAATGAGGGATTACTTTAATTTCTCTGAAGTCTTCACAGAAGCCTACATGACTGCCAGATTT
Source organism: Gambelia wislizenii (assembly GCA_030847615.1). Taxonomy (NCBI): domain Eukaryota; kingdom Metazoa; phylum Chordata; class Lepidosauria; order Squamata; family Crotaphytidae; genus Gambelia; species Gambelia wislizenii. The sequence goes on along the minus strand of JAUMIR010000002.1, from coordinate 428,135,617 downwards.
CACCTAAAGTGAGATTCAAGTCTGATGTGGCTGTTTCTGCACAGGCAAAACACCTGTAGGAATTTGAAAGATAGTTAAAGTGACTATTTCTCTATCTCTTCATCTATTTGGAAGTTTTGCCTATCTTAATGCTCATGAGAAAGAAACAGTGCTTTCCTAGAATGGTGAGGGACTAACTGGACTATTCTTGATTGTCCCCAGGCTCCCAGGTAAAGGGATTTACAACATTACGGTTCCTGATTGAGCCTTCAGATGCTGTTACCATGAGAGGAAGTAATGTCTTACTCAACTGTACAGCAGAGTCAGATCAAGGATCTCCAGTCATCAAATGGAAGAAGGATGGTGCTTTTCTAAACTTGGCAGTGGATGAGAGAAGGCAGCAGTTTTCCAATGGATCTCTTTTGATACAAAATATAGTCCATTCCAGACACCATAAACCTGATGAGGGCCTTTATCAGTGTGAAGCATCATTAGAAGGAATTGGAGCCATCATCAGTCGGACAGCCAAAGTCTCAGTGGCAGGTAATAATTCACTTTTTCTAGTACAATGGGATGTTGTCTTTCTTACTCAATGTGGTTTGCTTACTCTGAGACATAGTGAGATGATCACTTTTGCTGGGCAATTTAGGATAGATGTTTTTTCTTAATCTTTGCTACCAGACAAGTCCTCAGTGGATCATGATCTGGGGACTTGGGTGTTTCCAGACAGCCTTGTGTCTCCAGCTAGTACTGGACTGGTGTGAGGTCATCCAGATGCACACACACACACAAAAATCTTTGTGCAGCAATATGGCAAAAGAGGTCAGGAGTTCCTCTGCCCTCAATAAGAACTTTCAGATATGATTTGGTCACTAATCTGCAAATTTTGTGGAACTTATGTTTGCTCCTGACTGCAGACTGCCTTTATTTGCCCGTCTCCCAAATTGACTAGAGATGGGCTTGGCATTCTTATAAACATAATTGTAAATGTTAAGTGAAATATACCCTGACATTGAAAAGTATGCTATAGAGGTGAACCAATTGCTAGGGGACAAACAAAATGCATGCTCAATACTCTTCTTACTGTGCTAGTGGGCCTTATGGACACAGATGGTTGGCAAGCTGTTGGAAAGAGGGTGCTTCAAGTAGATGTGGAGATAAGGAGCCCTGGTGGCACAGTGGTTAAATGCTGGTACTGTTGTGAGTTGGATCCTACAGGGCTGCAAGGTTACTCAGCCTTCCATCGTTACATAGGTCAGTAAAATGAGTACAGTTGTCCCTTCACATTCATGGGGGTTAGGTTCCATGGACCCCCCACAAATGTGAAAAAGCCACGAATATTGATTGCCCCCCCTCCAAAGTGACCACGGGGCCTCCGGAGGCCCCATAGTCACTTTCCCTGGACTCCTCACTCCCTCCTAAGGCCTTCACGGGGCCTCTGGAGACCGTCCTGAGGCCCCGTGGATGCCTCCCCTGCCCTCCCTCCGAAGGCCTTCAAGGGGCCTCTGGAGACCCTCCGTAGGCCCCATGGATGCATCCCCGGCCCTCTCTCCTCCTGCCAGGGCCTTCATGGGGCCTACAGAGATGCTCCGTAGGCCCCATGGAGGCCTCTATGACCCTCCCCCCTCCCACCCAGGGCCTTCACGGGGCCTACGGAGACGCTCTGTAGGCCCCATGGATGCCTCCGTGGCCCTCCCCCTCCCGCCCAGGGCCTTCATCGGGCTTACGGAGATGCTCCGTAGGCCCCATGGATGCCTCCCCGGCCCTCTCTCCTCCCGCCCAGGGCCTTCATGGGGCCTACGGAGACGCTCTGTAGGCCCTATGGAGGCCTCCGCGGCCCTCCCTCCTCCTGCCCAGGGCCTTCATGGGGCCTACGGAAATGCTCCGTAGGTCCCATGGAGGCCTCCATGGCCCTCCCCCCTCCCGCCCAGGGCCTTGATGGGGCGTACGGAGATGCTTCGTAGGCCCCATGGAGGCCTCCGCAGCCCTCCCCACTCCCCCCCAAGGCCTTCACAGGGCCTCCGCGGCCCTCTCCCCTCTGTCCCAGGCCCTTCACGGGGCCTCGCGAGGCTCCGTGGAGGTCTCCGCGGCCCTCCCCCTCCCTCCCAGGGCCTTCACGGGTCTGCGCAAGGCTCCCTGGAGGCCTCCCCGGCCCTCCCCCTCCCCCCAAGGCCTTCACAGGGCCTCTGGAGGGTCTCCAAAGGCCCCGTGGAGGCCTCCCCGGCCTTCCCCGCTCCCTCCCAGGGCCTTCACGGGGCCTCCGGAGGGTCTCCGAAGGCCCCGTGGAGGCCTCCCTGGCCCTCCCCGCTCCCTCCCAGGGCCTTCATGGGGGCTCTGGAGGCCCCATGTCACGATTTTAGGAGGGCGGGGGGGCCTCCCAAAACCACGAATAATCGAAACCGCGAATGCCAAGTTCGTGAATGTGGAGGGGCAACTGTACCCAGCTTGTTGGAGGCATTTGGCTAACACACATTGTAAACTGCTCAGGGAGTGCTTTGGCACTGATAAACGGTACAGAAATATAAATGCTGCTGTTGCTATGTGCCCATGATCAGATTCTGCAGAATGGTTACATTAACACTGATTGCAATAATAAGATTTCATCAAGAACAAAAAGGTCCCACAGAGCCCATCAAAAACATTTAAACATACCAGGTCTTGAGAGAGAAAACTGGCAAAAAGCACTTTCGGTCCACACCCAACCCTCATTAATACTGAAACTAGAAAGCCCTCATTTCAGTTGTTATTAGAAGCTAGATTTCCAGTCACAAAATGACACCTCATCATCTCGCTTCCTTCTTCCCCTACCTTATGTGTTCCTTATGTGGAGAATTTAAGGAGAAATATATCAGATTTTGAAGACACACTATCTGTGTCTTTCTGTCCTTCTAAATGGAATTGTTAATACAGTATATTGTCAGTATTCTGGGGGGCAGGGAGGATACCCTGTACTGGGGAAAATAACCTAAATGATACAGGGGAGTGATAGTACAAGAACCCACCAATGGGCAGAAAACAATAGCAAGGAAGCATCTGGAAAGAATGAGTCATTGTCTAGATGGCTCTGGACTAATGCACAGAGCATGGGAACTAAACAAGATAAACAAGTGGTTAAATGCTAGTACTGTAAGTCACCACATTGCAAGTTCAATTCCAGCGGGCTCCAAGGTTCACTCAGCCTTCCATCCTTTTGTAGGTCAGTAAAATGAGTACCCGGCTTGTGGGGGCAGTTAGTTAACACACATTGGAAACTGCTTAATGCAGTGTAGATGTGTAAATTGCTATTGCTTAAAAAATAATTTGTAAGCCGCTCTGATAGCCTTGTGGCTGCAGAGCGGGGTATAAATAACTAATAAAAATAAATAAAAAATAAACATGATCTCTTAACTCAGAAAGGCAAATATGATTTAATAGGAATCACTGAAATCTGGTAGGGGAGATTTCATGATTGAAATGTAATAATAGAAGGGTATAACATAACTTATTCCACAGAAATAGACCAAATAGGAAAGGATATGGAGTCACATTATATGTCAAGAAAATGTATAACTGTGAGGAGATCCATGACTTAAAGTATGAAAAACAGATTAAGAGCTTTTGGGTAAATATCAAAGGAGTGGGAAATACCAGTGACATCATTGTGGGGAGGTCTACTATAAACTTTCATCCCCAAGTCACCCTGAAGACTTGGAAGATGCCTTCCTCTACAGATGACCAAACATTCAAGAGAAGAGATAGTAGTAATGGGAGACTTCACCACCCTGATATTTACTGTAAGTGAAACTCTCCCAAGAACATAAAGTCCAAGAAATTATTCATGTGCCTTGCTGATTACTTCATTTTCCAAGTGGTAGAGGAGGCAACAAAGGGAGTAACTATTTTGGGCCTGTTCTTAACCAACAGGAAAGAACTGATCAACAGAGTAGAAGTAATAGGAACCTTGGGTGGGAATGATCACCTTCTCCTGGGATTTATTATACACAGGAAATGGAAGCCAAATATAGTCAAATACAAACTTGTAAATTAAGAAAATTGATTTTGGTAAGCTTAGGGAAATACTAGATGAAATTCCATGATCAGAAATGCTCCAAGGGAAGACTGGTCATGATGGAAATGAAATACTGAAAACACAATTGCAAACAATTCCAATGAGGAAGAAAAATGGGAGCTGTCTAAAGAAACCAGGAAGAATCTATAAAGAACTGAGATTTAAAAGAGACATGAAAGAATTGGATGAAAGGGAAAATGACTATAGAGGCAAGTACCGTAGGTAGAAAGTCAGAAAAGCTAAGGATCAGAATGAGCTCAGGCTTGCTAGAGAGGCTTAAAATAATATTAAAAGAGAGATGATTTTTGTTTTGTTTTGTAAGGACTAGATACCCTTTGTGGTTCCTTCTAACTCTATGCTTCTATGATTCTTTGAAGGGAATACACCATCCCCTCTACATAGCATTAATATCTACACATGGATATGCACTATATGAGTGCTACACAACCCCAATGCAGAATATCAACGTTGTACAACATATACCATACCTAGGTGCCATTACATAATGCACAATACATGATGCACAACTTCAGTGCACTATTGTGATGCTCAAATACGGTGGGCAACATACAATGCACATCTGCCATGCACAATGCACAACCTCAATGCACAATGTACAATCACAACATGCAATGCAGAAAGCGCAACTGCAAGACACAAGGCAGAATGCACAATCACAATGTGCAGACAAAGTCCAGAGGAACATATTGTCTGCACAACTCAGCTATTTGCAGAATACATCTGTTGCTCAGTTGTGACCTTTTAGACCCCCATGTGTAGCGTGATACCAGTTTATGAGGGTGTATCAGACTCGGTCTGCTTTGGAAGAATCCTGTTTCAATTTGGACATTTCTCAAATTTCCCTGAATCAGTCTGATTTGGTTCAGGATTCCTGTAGTACTAATATGTGTCCATGGAGATTAGCTTGAGGAAATTGTGTCTCAGGCAAATGACTTTGAATTTTAAGTAAGTACAAGGACAGACACACAAACTTTTTTTCTTTCCTTAAAAATATGTTGTTTCTTTTTTGCAAAAATGAAGTTAGACATGACATTTGCTGCCACAGTAATTTATTTCTGACAAGCTACTATTCATGCTTAAATATGTCTAATCAGCCCTTTATTGCTGTGTGATATTTGAAGCATGTTTATTATCTTCAAAAACAAGAGGCAGCCTTTGAAGTTAGAAATTAACTGCTTTCCAGATTAATTCAGGGTCAGAAAAAAATAAAATACAAAAGTTTTGCAAAATGTGAAATGTACTTTTATTAGTATTATTTCCCCTCTTCTACTTGGTTGTTCTTGGCTGTCAGGAATTCATTAGACAGCTTCCTGGATTCAGAAGCATTTGTTTCAGCAACTCATTTTTGGGGCTGAAGTGCCTTTTCTGAGCTGATGCAAATTGGCCACTTCTAGAGGCACAGGATGATTTGGGATGTTTAACAAATGCTTGACCCTTGTGATGGGTGGCAAATTTAACACTTTGCAACATTTGGATGGCTAAAGAATGCTGCTGTTCATACTTATTAATCTGCTGGGAAATTTGCTCTTTCACATTTGTCATGATATATTGGACTAACCAATCTATAGAACTTTGAAGAAATCTCACAAAATCTGAGGGCCCTTTCAGATGACGCTGTTATAGTGTTATGATTCCTCTTTAACTGCCATGATTCCATCCTATGGAATCCTGGGATTTGCAGGGTTGGATTTTTTGGCAATTAAAGTGGAATTATAAAATTATAGTTGTGTAGGCCATGAGTGAAGGCAAAATGAGAGGAAGGTAAAAGGAGAGTACTTTCCATAAGAGGATAAGCAAACAGCAAGCCCCAGTTTGTGCTAATATGTGTGAGATGACCATAGTTGCAGCATGAGCATTGGAAGTTTTGGGCATAAGTATTTCAAATCCCCCAAGAAAGTCCAATGGAGGTACTCCCTGAACATTCAGTTCTTTTTCTTTCTTCTTGTCTGTACCATCTTAAAGCAGGGGTGGGCAATTACATGGAAGCCAGGGGCCAACTTCCCTCCCAACCCCTCTCCATAAGCTCCACCCCCACATACACACACCAAGCCAAATATCTCTGGTTTTCTTCTGCACTCACTCTTTACATGGCAACAGGAAGATAATGCCTTTACTTCCTTTCACCATTTCAAGAGGTATTGCAGAAGAAAATAGGAGGCATTTCCTCAGCAGGTCTTCTCAAAATGGCAACAGGAAGTCAAGGCACATCTCTTCCTGTCACTATTTTGAGAGTGGCTGCATAAGAAAAGAGATTTGGTAGAACAGGGTGCTTATTGGGGTGGGGATTTTTATTTTTATTTTTTTATTTTTTTGCATATTTTCATGTGTTGAGGGATTCTATATGATTCTAGGGCAAATATTTCTCAAATTCACACTGATGTTAAAAGTCTTGGAGGCTGATGGGACACCTCAGGGGCCGTAAAAGTGGAGTCCAGAGTGCCATATTTCACCCACCCCTGTCTTAGAGAAAGGCTGGGAAAGCTCATTCAGCCCAAGGAAAATATTAGCTTCAGAGAAGGGAGACCACATTCTAGTGACTAATTGGTGTAAAAATAAAGCAATAAAACCAAACATCCCTGCATATTTTATCTTCAATAATAATTATAATATAATACATTTTTATTTCTTACCCACCACTCCCAGTGAATTAAAATACAATATAAACCATAAAATCATTAAAACACAGGAGTAAAAACACACAAGATTAAAATAAACAATACATTTAAATCATCCAGACAGATTTAAAATCCATAGATTAAAATCAGCTGGGTAGGCCTGCAGGAAGAGATAGGTCTTTCGTAATGTTTTAAATTCCAACAGTGTGTTTAGCTGTTGAATCTCTTCTGGCAGGTCATTCTACAGTCTGGGGGCAGCTGATGAAAAGGTCCTCTGGGTGACAGTTGCTAGTGTAGTCCTGGCTGGTTGTAGTAAATGTCCACCAGAGGACCTGAGTGTACAGAGCAGATTTTACTGGAGAAGATGATCCTGAAGGTAACCTGGACCCAAACCATGTAGGGCTTTAAAAGTAGTAACTGGCACTTTGTACTTTCCCTGGAAACTAATTAAAAGTCTTACTGCCAATGGCTATGACTTAGAAGAGGCATTTAAGTCCATTAGTATGGAAAAAATGGGGGCAGGGGAGCTTTGCAGTAGCTGGGAAACTGCAAAATTATGGCATCAAGAAAAAGGTCCTAGAGGTCCAGATTTAGCCCTGGGGCCTGAAGTCTTCCACCCCATCTTAAAGCTGTCCTAAAGTGTACAATCTTGTAGATAGACATTTTTGTTGTGGCTGTTGAGGTGGTTAATACTCATCCCTTGGGCCTATTTTCCCAATCCTTATTTTCACCAGAATTACCAACCTGCTGCTTTGCTAGGTGTTCTTGTTTCTTTTGCTTTCCCTCCCTTTCTTTTACCTCTTTTCCCTTTCCTTGATTGCATACACAGTCACTTCCTACACCACTCCACAATCAATTCACTATTACATCTAACTACTTGCATAATTTTATGGGACTCCCTGCAGGGCCAATAGTTAGCACAAATGACCCATTAATCCTAGAGAGAGCAGTCCTATTTATTGTATTGTGTTATGTCTGGCACATTATAATACTTTTTCTGGATGGTATTCCCCTCTCTTAATGTTCAGAAGATGGACTGTGTGTTTTTAGAGGGTTACATTTTGGGGGGTATGGTGGAGGCAGGAGTGTTTGGAGCCAGAGAAAGAATTTCGGCCATCAGCTTAACATAGTGAAATATTTGTCTATGTGAGGAATATAAATATTGCTAACTGAACGGGAAATATGCTTAAAATGACCCTAGTTAAAAAATTGGCAGCACATTGCTGACTTAAGGCACTGGGCAGATGGAAGATAAAGAAAACGGGAGAAAGAGAGAGAAGAGTAATTATTTTTTTAAAATGGGGAAAATACCAAGATATAATCTTGGTAAGTATTAAACAAAATGAGGAAGTTTATAAAGATATTACTTTCAGGGGAAGGTTACTTAGGATATAGTCATGCAACTAGAAGGAGCTGGGAAGGATTTTTATATGCATGTTGGATAGAGGGGAGAGAGAGATAATCCCTCACATTCCTAGTACTAAAACTGATGATCACCTAGTGATGCAGATTTGGCATTCAACCCATGGCAGACAAAATAGAATATGACTTTTCCATAAATGCATATTTAGATTTGCTGCCATAAGTCTTGCTGTAGGGCATTGACTTAGATGGCTTTAAAAGGATTTTAGAAAAGCAGTCAACTATCAGCTAAAGGGGAAATCCATGTTCAGAGACTGTAGGCCTGAGGAATAGCCTGAAAGGACTGTTGCTTTCATATCTTGTTGGTGGACTCCAAGAAAGTATCTTGTTGGTTACTGTTTAACACAAGATGGTGGAGCAGATCAGGTCTGGGCAACCTGTGGCCCTTCAGATGTTATTAGATTAAAGCCCCTGTCACACTTTATCACTGGCTATGCTATTTAGGGCTTATGAGATCAGCAGTACAGCAATACCTAGAGTCATGTATTGCCCATTTCTATAGTGAAACATGAATCGTTGGTCTCATCCAAAAGTGTTATTATTATTTTTAATAATAATAATAATAACTATTATTATTATTATTACCCCACCCCTCTGTTAAAAACAATTGGGGCGGTGTACAACAATTAAAGTACAACAATACTGAGTAAAATCCCTAAACACCCCCCCCACAAAAAGATACTAAATTAGTATCAAATTAAAATCCACCTAAACTAAAATCACATAAATAAACAAGTACAAAAGGGGGAATTAATTAACCAGTACCTTTATCACCAGAAGACATAGGCTATATTCTCCCATATCATGAGATGATAGAGAGCTATGAAGAGACTGAAGCAATGCAAGATAGATTGCTTTGGTGTATTTGCATGCCATGGGCTGCTGCTGTGGTTATGAAACCCATGTGTTCCATGCAAAAACCTCCTTTGCTAATTTCTTTGTCAGGACAACTGGAAAAGCCTCTGTCCAGAAGCTGGTATATAGATAATGATTGGTGATAATCAAATGGACAACATGGGACCAGAACTTGCATTGCAGAGATGTAGTATAAACGTTCCACATGAGGAGTTATGCTTCATTCCCCCTTTCACCTTCCAATCCCCCCTTTCACTTGTAGGAACCCACCTCGCCACCCCCATGGACATTTAGTGACTTGTGTAGAGCAGGGCTATCAGAGGAGTATTTGTGAATGGTGCCATTGTTTGCATCTGGTTATAGTGCATAGCCAGACTCTTCTTCAATGGCTCCTGCTCTCCACCAGTCACTAAATGGGTATGACGGAGAGGCTTCTGCAACTAAAATATGGGTTTGGGGTTATTTTGGTATTTGTGAAAAGTTGTTAGAGAATTTCAGTCTTCATCATGACCCAAAATGTAACTTATGGTGTCATGAGTTGGACTTGCACCATCTTAAATCATGAATAGGTACTATCCATGATTTTGTAAAATTCACTGTAGAATTAGGCAATGAATTGAGGGCTAGGCTGATACAACTAGTAAGGAGTGGATTCTGTGTCAAGGTAATAACAGAAGGTATGGGCCACAGAGGAAGTCCCAAACCAATGTTGCCCCAGTTTCCAATGAGATAATGTGTTAGCTATCAGCTAGGGCCAGTATAGACACCTCTCCTGTGACCCCTGGAGTTTTCCATGTGATTCTGATGGTTCCAGCAAAAGTGCTAGGCTGAGCTAGGAAGCACTGCATTTTTAGAATGTAGACCTTTTGGAAGGTAGACCTTTTGGAAGGTAGTGGCTTAAGGTGCCCAGTGGTTTCCATGTTAGGGGGATCTATGCAGGTGAGCCGGAATTGAGCTATCCATAGTGCTGACCTCTAGTTTCCAAGAGGTTCAGCATCCTGGACTGAAAGCCAGAGAGGATTCAGTAGCATATTGAAGTGGTAGTCACCAGCTACCACTGATATAGACCATGTTGATGAGTGGGGTTCTGGGACTTGGCTTCTAACAGAATAACTTTTTCAAGCTCTGGTGCTGCCCTTATAAGTCACCAGTGTAATATGAGCTTCTCCCCATAGCTCTTCATTTTCCACACTATGGTGGTTTCTTTGTAAAATGTGTGTCCCACGTGTTAGCCCCTTCTGGGTTCTTGAACTAGCTCATGCTAAAACCCATCAGCAAATATAAAACCATTGTAAAAACTCTAATATTTTCAGCTATACCAGTCCCTGAACAACAGCAGTGAGAATGATTCCTCTCCACCCCAAGCAACAAAACCCCCTGTATTTTCTTTTTTAAAAAGTATTATTATTATTATTATTATTATTATTATTATTAAAGTTTATTTCTAGAGCGCTGTCAGTGTACATGGCGCTGTACAAAAACAATCAAGGATAAAACAGAATGAAACCTGCCGAAGTTGTACAATCTAAATAAAACAATAGGCAAAATAATAAAAATCAATTAAAAACAAGGATAATTACAACAATTAATAACAACATCCACAGTAAACCCAAGTGACAGAAGAAATAAATTTATATCAGACAAGGCCGGGGAATGCCTCCCTGAACAAGGTGGTCTTTAACTCGGATTTAAAAGTGGACAAAGAAGTAATGGCCCGTATTTGTGGGGGAAGAAGGTTCCAGGAGTGAATTATTACCCCCCACCCCCCAAGGCCAAGAGGAATCTATTCCAGTGAGATTTTTTTTTTTTTTAAGATAAAAGTCGCAATTGCATTCCTATTGTAGGACAACATATATTTGAGAAACACTGCTCATTTGAGCTTGTCAATTAAGTGAGAGTGGAGATTTATTTAACATCCTCCTCCACTATGCCACTTGAAATACCAAAGGTCTGATGTAACATGGGTTCTCCAGTCCTGAGGTGATGCAACAAAACATGTTGTTCATTGGGAAAGCAACTCTTGAGTTACTTCCAGGAATTAAATTGTCTCTTAACCTATTTAGCAACTGTTAAGTTTGAGGATAGATTTCCTGACTTATGTATACAAGACTTTACTCCTGGGTGGGTAATGTAGCATCAGGCTTGGGGTGGGGGACCAAAGCATAGGAGGAAAGAGAAAGATCACTTTGCTGCCACTTCCAGCCTCCATGTGTTAACTGGGCTCAGAGGGGAGGCTTTCACACTACATAAATATAGCAGTAGAAAACTGCCATGGCTGCAGTTGGTTGGTTGGTGAGGCATTAGAGGCACACATCAATTGATGACATGTACAGGTATAATTTGTAGTTAGGTCAATGGAGGGGTAGAAGGGGGGTAGGAGGAGGTATTCACAACCTCCTTCCTAAATCCTTGTGCAAGGAAAAGCAACACACCCCATAATCATGTTGCAGTTGAAAAGGAGAGAAGGGATGCCCAAACAGCAGAAGAGATGTTAGTCTATTGGTTCTGTGGATGTCTGGGAAAGCAGGTATCTTTTTTCATTGCCCAGCTGCAAAACTGTAGCCCTCCCCTGCCCACAACATGGTCATGGGAGACATGCTCCCCCACTGGAAATGCTGCCTTCCTTAGGACCTAAAGGCAACTCCGCACAGATGTGCTGGTGGAGCATTATGCTCCACCTGCATGGATGTAGGTTCTCAGCTATAGCTTTCTGTGCATGAATGAGTCTCACAATCCAGTATGGCAACTCATGGCTGCCATGTCAGTGTGGTGGTGAATCTAATCTGTGTCTCAATCCAGACTTTTGCAAGGTGTTCCTTTAAGGCTCCTTTACTTTCCATTTATGGTATAATCTGGAATGGATTCACCACTCCACTAACATGGAAGCCACCATCTGGCACTGCATTGGGATGAGTTACAAAATGTAAATGACAGCAGACCAATGAGCTTGATGTTTACTGATGTGCATATCCCTCTGGATAAAAGCTTATGCACAAACATGTGAAAAGCGTACAGAGAACCTGTACTAAAACAGAGTTGGTACAGAAGACCAATTCCTTTTTACACTGCCCAATTATAGCACTTTGATACTACTTTAACCTCCATACATTGCATTCTATGTAATCTTGGGATTTGTAGTTTGGGAGGCAGTAGAGCTCTCAGGCAGTGGATTTTAAATACTTCTGCAAATCCCAAGATTTAATAAGATGGAACCAGTAACATGGTAACAAAGTGGTTTAATTGTATAATGTGAAAAGTCTCCTGATGAATATATAGAGATCAGAAAGATCCAATCTCTGAGCCCCTACTCTCTTCCTTGCATGAGCTGATTTCACAAAATTTCCAAAGGGTGTATTTATGTATCTGAGAAACAGTTTTCAGCACCACTGGGAATATTCAAAAAGACAATTAAGTTTTTTACTTCCGTGAGATGATAAAGACATGTTTTAATTGCTGTAGAACAAGCTGTGTGAACGTAAAACCTCTGACTATCATCCTGATGTCTTTTTTGATGGTATAAAATATCCCATGATGAAATTCATTCTACTTCCTTCACACTACACTGGAGTATGCATCCTCTGACTAAAAGCCTTGTTAGTGCTGGGTTACTGGCTTGGTGTGTGTGTGTGGGAATCCTCTGGACACTAACTCTCTGCAAGACCTTACAAGCTACAGGTTTTTAAAATGGACAATTAACCAGAGTGACTCCAAGTAAAACTGAGGTAGAATGGAAGAAATTAGGTTGAGGACAAATTGATCTTGCAGTAAAAACAATTATTTGAAAAAGATAGCAGTACAGACCAACAGAACAGTCTACATTCAATACAAGCTGTTAATAGCAATTTCTCAAAGGAAAAAAAGTGGAATGATGGCATGGGTTCTAAAAACCCTACTTCTGACCAATCTGAGGGGGCTAGAGGAATACAGCTAAATTTAAGGGATTACAGATTAAGACAAAGATGGACTCTCTCATCCTCTGATGCAAAGAAGCTGGGTGGCTGAAGATCAGGGCTCAGGGCAGCTGATAAAGGGGAACACATGGAGGGAGGTGATACTCCGGAGAGAGAGCTTCTGGAGAGTGAGCTTCTGGAAAAAAAGAGAGTGGAGAGAGAGATTGTCTGTCCCTGGCCTATATATAGCTGTCACCTGGAGTGAGGGGACAGCTCTGAGCAGGGTAAAACATGACCTTGTTATTCTATTGGGGGGTTCAAAAGGTGCTATGTGCTTAGAGTGATGAGTGCAAAGGTTTGTGGGTTTTTTGTCTGTGTGCAAGGGGCAGATGCAAATGTGACCTCTGCCTTTCACCCTCTGGGCACTGGTAATGACCCTTAGATTGCCTGGGGAGAGAAACACACTGGAGCTGCACATCTGAAACAACACCAGTCAGGTATAGATATTTGCCCTATTTCAAATCCAAATAGGATTGTCCAAGATCTCTCAAAACTGCACAGTATCTTGCAATTGTGCGGGGAGGGGGGAGTGTACCAGTCTCAGCTGGTTTGGAAGGACTCGATTCAGTGTAGATAAACAAGACAGTTAAGCATTGATTGCTCTCAATGAGACAATTTCCTTGTCAGAAGGAGGGAAGAAATTCCAGTTTGTACTTTAAAATCAAGCCTGACTTGTTGAAGAAGGAAGGGAACCAGGCCTTTCACTGCCCTGCCCATCCAATACACCTCTTTAAAATGTGTGCAGACCCTGGAAAGAGGCAGCTCCCTGCCTCAAGTATCAAAGTCTACTTGCAATTTGTATTTATCAAGCATAACTTGTAACAGTCTTGCTCTGCTTACTTTGTGCTGTTACACTTGCAGACTCTTTCTAGAGTCTGATTGCTTTGTTCTTCCTATAGTTGTTTGAAAGGAGTACCAAGTAGTGCTGAAGCACCTTTTTTCAGGAGACAACATTTTGTTCTACCTGATTCTTCATAACTATCTATCTATCATCTATCTATCTATCTATCTATCTATCAAACATTGTGGGGGGGGAGAACAATAGATCATCAGATTCAATTCTGTGTTTTCTTTTTTGAGGAGGAGTATTTATTATTTAATCGCTGATGTAGTGTAGTGGTTTGAGTATTGAGCTAGGACTCTGGAAGATCAGAGTTCAGTCCTTTCAAAGCCATGAAATGCTTACCTGGAGTAGTGCAACATAGATGCTGTGTGGAGGGTATGCCTTTGATAGCCTCCACAGAGAGAGAACAGGAGGCATTGTGTCTGGTGCAGGTCACCAGAATGCATCATGTGAAGCGGAGCTGGGTTTGGGGCTATTTAAGGCCAGGACACTGCCTCCACAGGTCCTGTCTTGGGAGGGTGGGGAAAGAGTCTACCCCTGAGGAAGACCTGGGTCCTGGGACGGGTGGGAGTACCCAGGGAGCAAGACAGATATTGGATTCCCCTTGGCCCTCATTAGCCCAAAGGAAGGCTAATGGGGGAGTCTAGGGTAGACACCTGCCTCAGCTAGATCTGCATCAGCTTGCTTTACCCATTTCTTGCTCCTCTCAGGGTTCAATTAACTTAAATAGGATATAGGTGAAAATAAAGGGGCCCTTGTTAGCCCAACTTTCTGTGTCTGGTCTCATTATTCTATGGTTGGTAATCAAACCTGTTGAGTGACCTTGGGCAAATTACATTATCTCAGCCTTAGAGGAAGGCAATGGCAAATCTCCTCTGAATAAATCTTGCCAAAAAATCCCCATGATAGGTTTGCCATAAGTCAGAGTTGACTTGAAAGCACATAACAACAGCCACTATTATTGCTTTGTAAACCTTTGAAAGTTAGGAGGCCATGTAAAAATTCCACAAACAATATCTTAATTTATAGGGTCAATTCATTCCCTACCCTTCAATAGCATTCTCTGGGAGGCTCATTTAAACAGGCAATAAAACCTGCAAATAAAAACATACTAAAAACAACCATGACCACTGAGAGCATCAGAAAAGGATCAAATCTGGCAAGATAAAATAGGTTATTCTGAGTTATCTTTGATGTTGAAATAAGTACAGTCAAGCTCCTGGATAAGAGCATCCCATAATGGAAGTGCCATAAACAGTGAGAACATAATTATTTGTTTGTTTTAAAAAAAAATACTTTTGTAATGTTCTAATTGTATTTTTTAAAATTATTGCAAGCTGCATTGAATCCCATCTTGGGAGAAAGGTGTAATATGAATCCTCTCTCTCTGGCTTTTCTTCGCAAATGAAGATTCAGGAAGGACTCATCCCGTGCTTTCTGCAAGCACGCTGATGACTAAAAAGGCCAATCCGAGATAAACAAGTCCGGTTGCAAAAAGCACAGCAGAAGGTCTCCTTGGGTGATGTTTTTGGGTTGTGATTCTTTCTGCGTTGTCATTTCTCTTCAAGACTTGTTCGTTGTGAGTTCTCAAATAAGGCTGCAGCATTGTGGACAGTGCGTCTCCATGCCTCCTGATGTGAGGCCAGGGCGGACCACTGTTGGTGATCAATTTGGCCAAGCCTGAGATGTTGTTTCAGAGAGTCTTTGTATCACTTTTTTGGAGCGCCCCTCTTACACTGACCCATGGCAAGTTCATCCAATAAATAAATAAATACCACTTTTCTGATTGCCACTCACTGTAAAATTGTGGTGGGGGCACCTTAGGTCCATTGGAAATCTTAATATATGAACAGGCATATTTGGTGAAAGTTGATCTTTCAAGTAGCCTGAAAGTTGGTCTTTCAGGTAAGCAAAAAACCTGGGGAAAAGGGATAAAAATTCCTACTTGGCCCTATATCAGCAGTGGTAGGGTGGGTCAAGTTGATCGAAAAGAGGAAGAGGTGGGAGTGGCAGGGCTTAAATTGCCTCTGGCCCTGGCCCTCATGCTCGCATATGCGGTGAGCACTGTGACGCATTGTCTTCCGGTCTCTTCTCCTGGCGCATCAGCAAAATGCACCTCCCTGCTTGTATGGCTGTGTCAAGGGGGGTGGGATCCGAGTAATGGCTGTACCAACTGTTATTGTGGTTTAGCACTTCTAGGGGCAGCACAGAGCTGTCTATATTGAGTAGTTGCTCTCAGCCCTTTTTTCATAACAAACCTTGCAGTTACTCTTCTCTATGGAGACCATGCAAAAGGAACAATGAGAAAGGGTTTAAAACAAAACCAAGCAACACATCATTTTGCATCTTGAATGTGCCTAAGAACAGTAAGTGAATCTCTCATGTGGATCTTTCCTCCTCCTCATAATGTCTTTCTCTCCCTCTCTGAAGTGGTGCCTCTGCTTAGGAGAAATCCACATTTGTCCTTTGGTGGATGAGTACACAATTGGGGGTGTAGAATTGCCGTTGTACCCTGAAGCAGCTCCCAGGCTTTGCTAAGAAACCAGAGTCTATGCCTCGTCTACCTTTTCTAAATTGTTTTCATAAAAAGTAATGACGGCATAATATGTTAGATTTTCCTTGATGTATGGCCTAACAAACTTTCAGGCTACCAAACTTAAAATTACTTTTGACGTATTTACTTCTTTGCAGCAGTTTTATTTTCCTTCCTTCCTTCCTTCCTTCCTTCCTTCCTTCCTTTTTTTAAAAAAAAATGAAAAAGCCATAATTCTAGCAAAGATATTAAAATAAATTACTTGCACTTTAATATTTTATGCCATGACTGTGGATGGATTTGGTCATTGAATTATTACAATCTAATATGAGTGTCATTTGGAGACAATCAGGCTGTTTGCAGCATTTTAAATCTTGCTAACATAGTAACTGCTTTCACAGTTGTGAATGACAAACCACAGGGATCCATTGAGTCAAACATATTTTCTTCCAATAGAGACTATGTGCTTGATTGCATCTAATTTTTGAAGCATTAGTAGTTCATAATCCAGTTCCTGACATAAGCCATCAGTTTTACTGAGAGAGACAGAAGCCCTATGGGGAAGGAGCATGTGAGATGAAATGCTCCAATACTAGTGCCTCCAATCTATCCAAACCCCTGCTGGCTTCTTGCTGGAAAGGCAGCTGCAGAAGCTAAAAGGGATCTATGTTTCTCTCCTCTACAGGGGAATATTTTGATCTTGAAAAAACATCTTTCTCATTGCTTTCAACAAAAGAAAATCATTTAAACCAGACTCAAGGAGTGCTCTGCCAGGTCTAAATTGTTCCCTCCACTCCAGGTCAGGGCTCTGAGTTCACAGAGGGAGACAACATGGAAACCACCCTGATGGCTAGGAGAGGACTGGACACTACAGGAGCTTCTTAATAAGATCACCACCTCCTTAGGCTATTACTTTATGACTTCAGATGGAAATTTCTGTCATTAGTATGATCCTGTGGTAACTGTCTCAAGAAACAGAGGATTGCTTTCTTAAGTGTAATGTTCATGAATGTTGTAAAAGTGCACCACCATTAAGACTAAAATTATTAATGAAATTTCTCACAAAGTGAAATTTTGAAGTTGGTTTGGAAGTTTCTCCTCAGGGATGGCTGGTCTAGACCAGGTTGGTTTAAACCAGGGTTTCTCAACCTTTTCTTTACCAGGGACCCCTTTTAAATATTTTTTGTTGTTTTGGACCCCAAGATTTAACTCAAGATTTAAAACCCTAATGATGACAACAATAACAACAACAACAGCAACAACAACAACAAACCATTAACAATTACAGTATTGATTTTCCATTGGTTCTTTTCGGGCTGTGGGAGGATGCCAGCCACAGATGCAGGCAAAACGTCAGAAAGAAACTATTTCAGAACACAGCCTCACAGCCTGAAAAAAAACAAAGGAAAATCTATGGATGCCGGCCATGAAAGCCTTCAGCTTCACAATTACAGCATCCATTAAACCTTTCCTTAGAGTTACCTGATGGAGAGGGAAGACTTTTATTTTTATTCACTTTATTTTATAATGCAAGAAATGTCATTCAGAAACAATTTTTTTTCCATTTACCTTAAGTTCAACCAAAACAACTTGCTTTGAAGAAGTACTTTTTAACGAACAATTATTTTTTAAGCTAGTCGTTGTAACATCTGAACTGCATTTTGCTAATTAATTTTCTGATTTAGTCCCATATTGGTTTTAATTGGGGGGGGGAACTGGTTTAAACAAAAAAAATGATTTAAACAAAAATGCAGGGGGGTGTTTTTTTTTTGTTTTTTTTTTTAAAAACTGGTTCTTTTTCTCCCAACCTTGTTTCTCCTCATAGAAAACATCAGAGGAGTTCTGAGGAAAGCCAAAAGAGCTGGATAATTACACCATTCAGAACATCCTGAGATTAGAAGTAGAAATTCAGAGTTCTGTGCATGTTTCCCTGTTGGGCTGATTCACCAAGGCTACACAATGAAGAATGTTCTTGAACAGTGAAGGGTCCCAAGATGCCAGTGACCACTTGGTCATTGGCTATCCAAGGAGCTTGGAAAAAATAGTTTTGGGGCTAGAACTCCCAGAACCCTCCAGCCAACATGGACACTGGGAATTATTGTATAATCCATAAAAGGACCCCCACCCACCCAAGGTCTGACTATCTATTAGGTCTTAGACTTCCTGTTGAGGCTGGGACTTTTGCCTGAAGAAAATTCAGTGTGCTGTAAAAGCAATATTTGAAGTGCTTCTGGGAGTTTTCTGCAGGTATTGGGGTGGTGGTGGTGAATTTGACCGTTTTAGCAGAAATTGCCTTTTCGCACCATCCAAGACTTTCAGTGGGGGGAAAATATGCATCTCATCTTGAGTATCCACACATAAAGTGTACACAAAAGAATGCATATGTTTTAAAAGAGAAATAGCTAAATTGTAAATAATTGCCGGGTGGGGGTGGGCAGAAAGACACTTTAGTCAAAGGAAATAAGTTGCATAAATTATGTAAATTGTACAAATAAATGTGCAAATGAGGGAAAACATGTAAAGGGTTGTGCAAATTTCAGTGTGGAAAGAAAACACTAAGGCTAGGATCTTGTTGGTATCATACACCTGTGTAAGTTCCCTTACAAATGTGGTTGTCTTTTCTTGGTGGTTGTACAACAGATATAGTCTGTGCATGGTTATATAAGCAGAGTTCTACAAATGAAACCATTCCACCTAAATCCTTTCATTAGCCCCTGCCAGAGCAGAGTCATTTACCCATGTGTTGGCTCATCATTCTCAAGCTGACTTAATGGATCTACTCTAGCTGAATTAACGGACAGGATTCCACATGAATGCATTACAAGTTAGGATTAACCATCAGGATTCCAGCCATGCAGCTGCATGTTCTTGGATGGTTCTTGGATTTGTGACCCCGTTTGATGTGCCACTTCACTCACTGGGATTACAAAAAAAAAAAAAAAAAGGAAAAGGAAAAAAAAAGCCACTGTGTATTCCCCATTATACAATGGGACAATAAGCAAGATACACAATCCATTGCATGGTCTATCAGGTGGTGTAGTGCAACCACAGTGTAACTGTGTTAAGAGAGTTTCACACACAAATTTCCACCTGAACCTGGACTCTTGATTTGCCTTTCAGCAATAATTTAGCTTTGACCCCCATATATCTCTCATCGTAGAGAAGAAAAAATGTGTTTTTGCAGAAGAATAGAGAATGAATACATGGATGAAGTGTGTGTGTGTGTGTGTGTGTGTGTATATATGTATGTATTAATCAGCCAAGATTCATGGTGTTGACGGTGGCCCACAAATCATTTTCCTACCCAGGACTACTTTCCCAAGGGCTCTCCAGGCCTGAGCAATCGCCATTCGTAACATTGTTCTTGGCTGGAGAGAGAACAAGAGCAGTGAAGAGAAACTAAGAGGCTGCCTCCTACTTTAACATCTTATTAAAAGTCCCAATTTAACAGGCTACTGATTATTGGTATTTCTCGTAACTGGTAGGTCTGAGGATAGAGACATTATGTTAAACCATTCAAGTTTTCTTTCCATCAGCCATTCCTGGGTCAGTGCACTGAGGTTTCTCTGGCTTTACTTGCTTGCATAAGCATAGGTCATGGGGGGGGGGTTATGGGAAAGTGGGGAGGAGAGGAGGACATTTTTCTTCATGCAATCAATTGCCTGCATTGGTAATGATGAGCAGAGTAATTGCAGAGATGATCTGGCTCTGACAATTCAATTCAATGAGGCAGGAATTTCCCCAGGAGACAGGTGGGAGTTGCAGTTTAAGGAGGGGTATTTCTCAACCCCTCAAGAATTCTCAACCAGAGAGTTCTAGTGCCTTGCCAAACTACAAACCCTGGAATTCCATAGGATGGAGCTATGGCAGTTAAAGTGAAATAACAACACTATAATTCTGTACTGTGGATGAACCTCAGGTGCTTTTCTTTTGTGTCTCAAGGGCAGAGTCAACAAACTGACTTGTCCATTCCTCACTTTATTTACAGATGTAACTTTCACATCTGGAGATATATTAAAATATAACATGAATGGGAACAAAAATCAAAAGGGAGACAAACTACAGTACTGATGCCAAATTCTGGTGTTGGGTGAGGTATCATTGGTTTTGTTTTACTTTACTTTATTATTGGATCTATAACCCACCTTTCCTCCAAGGACCTTGAGGTTGTGCCTGTATCTGTGTGTGTCCCTCCAGATGTTGTTGTGGGACTGCAACTCCCATCAGCTCTAGCCAGGGTAACTCATGGCAGAAGAGATGGGAGTTGTAGTTGAGTGAATTCTGAAAAGCTACAAGTTGTTGTTGTTTGGACTGCAACTCCCAGCAGCCCTGGACAGGATAACGATTGGTGGAGGATCATGGGAGTTGCAGTCCAGCAACACTGGGCTCAGTCCCCCACTTTATCCAGACAACAACCCTGTGTAGCTTAGGATTTGAGATAGTGACTGAGATTCTGAATTGAGAGAGAGATTTCCAGCATGTGTGTACAATATGTCTCCAGTGCAACCCCACCAAAACCAATCTTTTCTGTTTATTGCCTCCCACCCCAAGATGGCCATTCCCATGTCAGCGGAGAGCAGAGATGTGACCAGCTAATCTCCTTCAGTTGGATGCATTCCAAGAGGGATCCTTGGAGACTTTCTGGGGGTGCTTGAGATGTCCCTGAAGATGACAATATTGCTGCTTGTCCAGCTGTTTGTCTCTGCTGCTCCTTTCACTCTCCACCACCACAGAAATGGCTTCTTTAGGTGGGGGCTGCCACACTGGAAAGTTCAATTTGGAGGGGAGATTTTGTTTGTTGCATGGCTGGAACAGAATTCTGATATTTGCAATAACCAAAAAGTGTTTACGATGGCATAGGTTGGACTTACATCATTGCAACTTGCTTGTTGTTGTTGCTCTGTGCCTTCAAGTCATTTCCAACTTATGGTGAAACTAAGGTGAACTACCACAGGGGTTTCTTGGCAAGATTTGTTTAGAGGGTTTTTTCCTTTGCCTTCCTCTGAGGCTGAGAGAGTGTGACTTGCCCAATGTCACCCAGTGGGCTTCCATGACTGCACAGGGATTCAAACCCTGGTCTCGAGTCATAGTCCAACACTCAAACCACTACACCATGCTGCCTCCCTTTGTAACTCGCTAACAGAGAATGAAGATGCGGGGACCCTAGCTGAAACCCAGAAATATGTAATCGATACATTTAAGAGTGAAATATTCAAAGGCCTTCCTTTGCCTGGATGCATGCATCTGTCAGTTCAGCTTTTCTCACATTTGAGTATATTTAAAAAAAAAAAAACAACCCACCCTCACTTAAAAAAAGCACAGGTTTTTTTCTTTCCAAATAGAAAGAGTAATATTGTGAAATTTGATAACCCTTTTCAAAGTAAATAGCGATTCCTTGTTTGTTGTATATCTACAAGTCATTTCTGACTTTTGCTGACCCTAATGCAAACTTTATGTTAAGAGAGAATTTGCAATTGCATTCCTCTGAGGTGGAGAGAGTTTGACTTGCCCAAGGTGGTTTCCATAGCCAAGCAGGGATTTGAACTCCATTCTCCAGAGTTATAGTCCAATACTCAGGCTGCTACACCACTGTGGCTTTCTTGGAATACCTTGTCCTAGTCAGCACCATTAGAAAATACCAAAAATCCATGTCTAGCATGCAGGAATTCCATGGTAGACATGAATGATTTCAACCCAACCCAACCCAAAGCAAATGAGACATGTCTCAAGATGCTCAAAAGATGTTTCTTTATTGATGTAAAAGCACAGTACATTTTCATTTTTTCAGTCAATAGTTCAAGAGTTATTGGTACAGAAATTTCTGAAGTCATTCTAAATATAGACATCCTGCTCTTTTCGATGGCTCATTTTTCAATGTCCCACTATTTCCACAGACCTAAATTATAGGAGATTTTCAGACGCGATTTTCAGCAGTATATATTCCAAAACAGCTCCATTGCTGCCGTGCGGCAGGGGAGTAGTTTTGGACGATGCTGTTCCTCTTCCGAACCCCTCCGTGTCACTTCCGTGACAGAATGGAGGAAGCCGCGTCATATTTCACTCACGGGCAACAATCATGAATGAAATATGACGTGGCTTCCTCCATTCTGTCACAGAAGTGACACGGAGGGGTTCAGCAGAGGAACGGCATTGTCCAAAACTACTCCCCTGCCGCACGACAGCAATGGAGCTGTTTTGGAATATATACTGCCAAAAATCGCGTCTGAAAATCTCCATAGTCACATACCGCACTTCTGATCCCTGCTCTCCATAGTCCATAGTCACATACCGCACTTCTGATCTTGCTGCTGCTGACTTGGCCCCATCTAGTGTACAGCCTTGCATTTACAGGCTAAAAAGAGACTAGGTTCTGCTTTTCAACCAGTTCCACTTTTGGACAGTGTCTCCAACCCTTGAATAAGTGGGGGATGCCTGGAGTCGTCTGAATAAAGCCGTAAGAGCACATATAAGCCAAAATTTATCAGGGTTTTCTGCCAATAAACACCCATCCTTTCACCATTTTGAGATGTGTTTCTTGTTTCTTCTGCATATACCTTGGGAGGATAAAGTTTTTTTATTCAAAATTTTCCAAAACCACATAAAATAGAATAAAAATTCATAATAGAAAAAGGAAAAGAAAAGAGAAAAAAGATAAAAGAAAAACAAATCAGAGTCAGAGAAAGAAAAACATAGAAAAATAAGAGTGACTTTCAATCTTCTTTCAGTGGTTATTAAGATATGTAGTCAGTCTAGACTGTGCTCATCTCTCACAATAAGTCATCCTCCTCATTTCCATCACATATTCTTACTAATAATCAAAATCAATACTTAGAGAATCACACAGAAAGTCAATACAGCATGAGTAATCTTTATCAACTACTTTATCAACTACTAAATTGCTAAACAAAATTCACAAATTGTTAAAAAACCCACGAAAAACCTATGGATGCTGGGTGTGAAACCCAGCAGAAAGATTTCACAATTTGCAATGGATCCTAAACAAATTGCTCCTTCTCACTAATTAATTATATTTTAATAACAATCTATCAAATGTAGAATTTATTTATTTTATGTATTGAATTTATACCTCACCTTTCTCCTAAGATGGAATTTAAGGTGGCTTACAATAATTTACAAATACAACTAAAAGATTACAAAAGTTAAAAAGGATGAAATAATTACCATTATTAAAACATAACAGTTAAAAGCACAACATAACAAAAATGACAAATGTTAAAAGACATTAAAAGCAGCATGGCAATTAAATTTCACATTTCAAACACCTGCCTAAATAAAAATATCTTAATCTGCCAGCGAAAAGAGAGCAGGGGGGGCTACTGTACCGCCCTCCTGTGGAAGGGAGTTCCACAGTCTGGGAGCAGCCACGGGGAAGACTCCTGAGTCTTCACCAAATGGTCTATGATGGTGGTGGGACTGACAGAAAGCTGTCCCTGGCTGATCTTGGAGTTTATCAGATGAGTGCCTTAAAATGTTACTGTGGCACTATATTTCACAGCGTTCATGTTCTGGCAGAATGACACATGTTTTCACACACTGTTGTGATAATGATACAAAATCGCCCAAGAATCTGACAATATGAGTGCTTGTACCTCTTACTTCCGCATTTATCCATGAACGTGATTTCATTATAACTCGCAAGGAGATGCAAGCAGGCTAAAAAGCCCCCAAACACCAAAATTAAAAAGGAAGATGCTCAAAAAAGCACAGATACACATTGAGAAACTTGTAAGCAAGCCGGGGTGGTTTGTAAAAAGAGCATACAGTACCTAGTTTTCCCATTTGCACCCAGAAGTGTTCTGGTGGGACCACCCATTGATGCTGGAATCGCACCAGCAGTACGGGGCACCTTGTTGCACACACGGAAATCTAGAACACAAACACTATGGGAGATCAATTCTTGACTTCCCCCCGACAATAAAAAGGAACTCCCTTGTAACAGGAGCAGAACACTTGCATAACGCTGGGGCATGACATTGTCTGATCAGGAAGGCCTTTTGCAATCTCTTGGCGTCATGATCATGTGATTTTTGCCCTGTCTGATGATCTCCCTTAACATTCAGGCTGGCTTGTATAGGGAGATATGGTATTTCAGATAGTCTGGACTCAAGCCATTTAGGGCTTTAATGGTCAAAACCAGCACTTTGAATTCTGCCCAGGAACAGACTGTTAGCCAATGCAGCCATTTCAACAGGGGATGTTACCCTAAGAGTGTCTCCTTGAAGCCTGGGGGAATTATAGCTCATAAGGAGGCCTGCAAGATGAGGGTAACTTCAGGGATCTTTCCACCTATGTATACCAGTACTAACTGTACAGAGCACTCCAGTTAAAGTAAAACAGGGTTTTTATTTTATTTTAATTAACTTAGGAGATATGCTAACATACAAGAACATACACTCTTAAGAACCATACAAGGCTACTGGAAAGCAAGGAGCGAAGGGTTGGATAGAGAAAAGTCAGGGGTGGAATGGTGATAGTTACCAGTCTTGGAGAGAGAGGTCCATACAACAGAAGTACTCAGACAGATCTGAGGGTGGCACAGAGAAAGAGAATGGTTGGTCAGGTCTGTGGCACACATGGTTAGGGTCAGAGCTAGAATATTTATACCTTATTTCATACCCTGGAGGTGTGTGTTAGTTATGACAAAGCCTGAATGGATTCCTTGCGGATCATAGAATCATAGAGTTGGAAGAGACCACAAGACCCATCTAGTCCAACCCCCTGCCATACAGGAATAAACAATCAAAGCATGTCCAACAGATGGCCATCTAGCCTCTGCTTAAAAACCTCCAAAGAAGGAGACTCCACCACACTGCTAGGCAGTGCATTCCACTGCCAAACATCTCTTAGTGTCAGGAAGTTCTTCCTAATGTTTAGATGGAATCTCTTTTCCTGTAGTTTGAGTCCATTGCTCTGTGTCCTAGTCTCTGGAGCAGCAGAAAACATGCTTGCTCCATCCTCAGTATGACACCTCTTCAAATATTTAAACGTGGCTATCATGTCACCTCTTAACCTTCTCTTCTCCAGGCTAAACATACCCAGCTCCTCATAGAACATGGCTTCCAGACCTCCTACCATTTTGGTTACCCTCCTCTGGACATGTTCCAGGATCAGATGAAAGGGTCCGAAATGAGGTGATTGTCTTAGCTCCACAGTGACAAAACATTGATGGGATTTGCAATAACCCCTTAATGTTTGGACAGATAGGGTATATAGGAAAGTTTTCCATTGGGGTAGAGGTTGAGGGATGCTCACTGATTGTATGTTTGAAAGGATTAGCATAGACTCATTAACGACTGGGTTTTCTGCCTAATCGGTTCACCTTAGCCACCATAAACTGGAAAAAAACTTGAAGGCACATAACAACAATAATGTGAAATAACAAAATTTCTAATTCTTTTTTTTTTAATAAAAAAACAACACATAGATTAAAACATAGCCTGAATGGATAGAATAAAACATAGAATTAAAAAATGGTTATGTGGTAAACTGTTCGGCAATAAGTTATAGAGTTTACACTGTTGTATATGTATATGTCACCAATAATTTTTTTTTTAATTCTAATTCTTGGCAACAGGCAACAAAAACATGCTTGTAGTGAGATATCTTTGAAACCCCCTCCCCACATACATACATGACTAACCAAATATAAATTTGTTTGACTGCCTGCACTTTAATGAAGTTCCTATCAATAATGCTTCTCTGTTCTTTCTTTTCTTTTCAATACATTGCATTGAATAGGAATAAGGACGCCTGCCTTCTTAAGAGTTTTGATACAACTCTTCTAGCTGATGTTTCTGATGAGTACAATATGGATTATCTAAACTTCCCCAAAGGCTTTCTTTCCAAGGGCAGGTTTTCTTTTAATCTTTGATTTCATTTCTCAGGGTCCACACCTCATGGTTTCAGTTTCTTCTATGGGAGGGTTTGCAGTGTCAATGACAAGCATCTATTTTCTCTCATTTTATTTTTGTCTGTCCTTCAGATTTATTGGTTGGTTGGTTGGTTTTATTTTATTTCACCTCTCTCTTTCAAATAGGACTCAATGTGGTTTGCAATAAAGCTGAATTAGATAGAAGCTGAAATCCTGTTGGTTAGTCTCAGCTTGAGCAGATTGTTGTTATGTGCCTTCGAGTCATTTCTGACTGGTGACAACCTTAAGGTGGGGTTTTCTGAGGCTGAGAGTTTGTGACTTGCCCAAGGGAGATTTCATGGCTGAGCGGGGATTCAAACCTTGGTCTCCAGAGTCATAGTCCAACATTCAAACCACTATGCCATGCTGGCTCTGCTTGAATATATCCATTGAATCAATTGTTCAATGGT
Organism: Gambelia wislizenii; assembly: GCA_030847615.1. Taxonomy (NCBI): domain Eukaryota; kingdom Metazoa; phylum Chordata; class Lepidosauria; order Squamata; family Crotaphytidae; genus Gambelia; species Gambelia wislizenii. The sequence continues at coordinate 428,109,009 of JAUMIR010000002.1, read as the reverse complement.
GAGTCAACATGTAGGTAATCTCATTCATTGATATGTTTGTTCTAGTCAGGATTAACAATAGAATTTAGGCAAGCTTTAAAAACAGGAATGAAGTGGATCTTTATACTATTGAAAGCTGGGGGTGGGGGAACCAGCAGGGACCAGAATTCTCTTGGAGCATTATGCAAATGTAATTCCTAGTTGCATTGGTGGCTGTACTTTTTTTTTTTTTACACTTGTGTAAAGAGATATCCAGTACCCCCCCCCATTTGCCCAGAGTGCAGTTGTACACAGGCACAGTTCTGCATCCCTGCCACATGACTGGAATAGCCACTTGGATCTCCCTGGCATGCATGTGTATGTGTGGCTTCAAGTCACCTGCTGACTTATGGCAACCCCATAAATTTCATAGGGTTTTCTTAAGCAAGGAATACTCAGAGGTGGTTTGGCCAGTTCCTTCCTCTGAAATATAGCCTACAACACCTGGTATTCATAGCCTCTAACATTTCACAGACGAAAGCCAGGACACATGTGGCCAAGCCACATCAGAGTGTGGTCAAGATGGCAAAACTTATGAAGGCAGAAGAACATGCAAGCTAGGAGAGGCTACAAACTCATAGCTGGAAGAGATCCCCAAGGGCCATCTATTCCAACCTCCTGCCCTGCATGAACACACAAAGCACTCCCGACAGATAGCCATCCAGCCACTATCTAAAAACCTCCAAAGAAGGAAACTCCGCCACACTCCCAGATAGCAGCGGATTCCACTGTCAAACAGCTCTTGCCATCAGGACGTTCTTCCTCATGTTTAGATGGAATTTCTTTTCCTGGAGTTTGAACCCACGGCTCCATGTCCTAGTCTCTGGAGCAGCAGAAAACAAGCCTGCTCCCTCCTCAGTATGACATTCTGTCGCAACCTGCCATGGATACTGGGTGTTACAGTGTTACTAGATCCAGGCCAGGCCTCAACATGAGTAGGGCGTATTCCCAGGGCTCCTTAATTGCTGGATTCCAGCCCGCCCACCCGCCTTAAGGCTGGGAGGGGGGATTCTCTCCTCCTGGACTTCAAGGGCACGCAGCTGTGCCAGGAACCTCCAAGGTGCCTCCCTAAACATTCTCAGGCCCTGCAAGGAATCAACCTAATGGTGACCTTATCTGTGGGCTCTGTTCTCTGGCTAGCCAGAACAGACTTTGGAATGATACCGTGAATGCACAACCTGATCAGTAAATAATTTTTTTTCTGCTAATGAGTGTTGGTCCACTGTTTGTGTTGCCGAGTTCATCACAGTAAGCTAATTCTCCTCAATCCTTACCATCAGCTGGTGTGAGATGTCCCAAGCCAGGGAGAACAAAACCTTGATGGAGGAAGCTGCAGCTGTAGCCTCCAGAGATGGGATGAAAGGAGCTACAGCAAAGGAGCCGAGCCGCCAGATGCTGGCTCTGAGTTATTGACAGAGGAGCTGGGTCGTGAGCGACGGAGGGCCAGGAAACTGCTCCCCAGCGACCTGATGGAGCTAGGAGCCAGGAAGGCTTTTGAGACAGCTGGCCACCTCTTCCCAGAGACAACCTTGCATGGAGCAAGTCCAGCCATGAGAGCCAGTTGGCTCTGGCCAGACAAACGTAGTCAGGAGGACCGCAGATCACTGAGATGGGACCTGCCACAGATCAGCGGTGCATGCGTCTATGAGGTGAGATGGCCTCATACAGAGTTGGAGAGGGAGGTTCAACAGCTAAAACTGCAGATGCAACTGATGCAAACCTCTGTCAATAACTCAGCCTGGGAGAGATTCTACAGCGGCTTCCTCGGCAGCCTGCCCCACCTGCCGCCCCCCCTCAGGGAGATAGAGGCCTCCCAGCACCCGGCCCAGATCCAGGGCTAGCAGCAGCACCAGGTGGGGTCCCCACACCTCTGGGGTGGGGTCCCGGCCTTGCCGGATCCTGGTGGAATGCCTGCATGGCCTCAAGCATGCCCATGAGTAGAGATGGTGGCCATGAGTGAATTATGTGTGTTATTATTCTCCAAATGTTCCCTCCACTTCCCCTTACCCCCTTGTTAAATCAGAGACATGGAAGAGCAATCTTCTGCTTATAAAAAAAAATGCTGCCACTTGAAAATAGCACACAATTGCATCACTGGAAAATCAACAATGGCGGCTCTGGCCACTTCGTCACTGGCAAATCAGTTCCCGTGCACATCTGACCAATCACATTTTGACTTCCAGGATGTGCCCCGATTTGAATTGGTTATTCAGACGAGCTGAGATGTGCATTTCCATGTATTTTATTTTTTTAAAATATGTTCACAAGAAACAGTGAATGCTGTTATCATGAAGTACTTGGAGTTTTTGGCCCCCTCCTTTTGAATATGGCAAATCCCTGTGGGAGCTCATCTAGACAAAATGTACCCCCCTCTCATTCCATGAAGATATTTTTCACCATCTAGATAAACTGGGTGTTAGCTGAAGATTAACATCTCACTGTGGATTGATCAGAGGAGTGGCTGTGAATGCTAATCTCATAGAAACATGAACCCTTTTTATTAGAGTTCCCAAATCTCAGGGCCTGGTTCTGAGTCTTGGGGTCTGGGAACTCTTCTTTGTCCCTCAGGGTGAAGGGAAGGAATCTCACAGTGAGAGCATCACTCTGGATTCTTCTTCTCTTTCTTTATGCTCTGGGAGTCCTCCTGATGCACTGTGCTTTGCAGACTCTTTTCTGTTCTGTTTTCTGTTTACGGCTTAGAAAAATGTATTTGGCTGGATCATCAGTCCCATGTGTTCTTAAAAGCAGTACTTCCAAAACAGAGCAGGATAAGAAGTCCATCCCCCTGTCCTCCCCCCTTCAATGCAGAGCTTGGAAAACTCAATTTTCAACCCAAGAAATGGTTTTTCTCTTTTTAGATGTGGTGTTTTAATATTCAAATTAAATGCTCTGAGCAAATGTGGTCGATGCTGAATATCTTGCACCTAATGACATCCCCATTCTCCATGACTGCCACAGGAAGCAGCCCTTGATCTCAGATTTGGCCCATAAACTCTCAGGGGAAATTAAACTGACTCAGCAAGCCTATTTTTTACACAAAACTACCAGAGTCATCATTGGGGGCAAAAGGGATAAAGCTGCATCTGTGTTCTCTTTCTGCAGAACTTCCAAACCCAAAGTAAAACTACTACCACCACCACCACTACTACTGCTACTATAATACTTTAAGCCCTGTAGCCTTTCTGCTTAAAAAGGCTTAGGGTTTAACTATAAGCCCTTTAGTTGAGAGCCAGCATATTATAGTGGTTTGAATGTTGCAATAGGACACTGGAAGACCAGTGTTTGAATCCTCACTTGGCCATGGAAACCAAACGGGTTTCTAGTCATTCTACTTTTTCAGCTGCTTTTAAAATGTCCCAGTTTCTCTCCCCTCATCTGACTTTCTCCCTTACTTCAGTTGCTACAAACTGAGTTCAAAGTGCTAAAGCAGTTTGCACTCTATTTTAAACTCAACAGAGACTCACCACTACAAAGTGGGTGTAGTGGTTTGAGTGTGGGACTAGAACGTGGGAAGACCAGGGTTTGCATCCCCACTCTACCATGGAAACCCACTAGGTGACCTTGGGAAAATCATATTCTCTCAGCCTCAGGGGAAGGCAAGGTTACCCCCCCAAAAAAAAGAAATTCTGCCAAGGAAACCCCATGATAGGTTGGCCTTAGGGTCAATAAGTTAGAAATGACTTGAAGGCACACAACAACAACCTTCAGTTGACTTCTGGGTCACTTCATGTTGGGGGGGAAAAAGCTGACCAGAGCCTAAAATGGCCAAGAGAGGGCCAGAAGGCAGTCAAAGGGAATTTTCTTCAAAAATATCATTATTTTTTTTTAAAGGGAGTCTCTAGGGCCCATCAGTGGCTACATGTGTCCCATAAGCTATACTTTCTTGTATGGCATAAGGAACAGTATAAGAAAGCTATGGTATAAGGAAAAGTGAGAGGGAGACAGGAAAGAAAAAAGAAGTGTATGGGTATGGGTTGCCTGTGTGTCTATGAGAGAAAGTGAGGATGGGTGTGTCTGTGTTTGAGATGTGGTGGCTGGTGATTTTCATATCAGTTTGGTGGTGAATCCTCTCTGGGTTTTAGTCTGAACTTTGAACAAGCCATTAAAGGAGACAGATGCTATCTGTAAAATAAGCTCAGAATCTTGGGACTTTTTCAAATGGTTGAAAAAAACCACGAGGGGGTCGGGAGAAGAACGGGGCTGTCATGCTTACACAGCCCAGTTTCAGATAATGCAGTCTTCCTCTGTCCTCCTCTGTCCTCCTCCTGACCTTCTCCCATGCTGCTCGCACTGCTTTTTACTGATGGAAAATCTCCGTGAATAAAAAGTGGCATGAGCAGCACTGGAGAAGGTCAGGAGGAGGACAGAGGAAGATTGCGTTGTCTGAAACGGGGCTGTGTAAACGCGAAAGCCCTGTTCCTCTCCCAGCCTCCTTGTGGGGTTTTTCAACTGTTTGAAAAAGTCCTCAGACAGTTCCTTTACAGTTCAAACTTAGGGCTTGTCTATACAATGAAAATATTCCTCAAAGAATTTGAGGAGAATACCTTTCATCCAAATGGAACCCCGCATAATTTCACCATATTCAGAAGGAGGGGGGAAACTCTAAATACTCTGCAAGAAAAGCCTTCATGGCTTTTCCTGTACTTAAAAAAAAAAAAAAAAACCCCTCTGAAAGAAATGTGCATTTCCATCTGTTGGGACAATGGATTTGCTTTGGTGCACATTCCTGATAAGAGCAGAAGTGGAAAGCTAATCAGTCAGACATATGCAGGGGGCAGAGCTTGCAGGCAAGGCAAGTGCCTGGAACTGCCACGTTGGATTTTTGCCATAGCAATTGTGTGCTGAGGCGATGATACAGCCCTTCCCCCTTTTATTCCCTGTTTATTTAAGTGGAAGATCACACTTTTCCATACCTTGGATATGTTTTTTTTTAAAAAAAAATATTGTTTGGTGGCAGCAACTGGTGACAATAAAAAAGCAAAGAATTCACCCGCACCCACCATCTTGATTCACAGGCATGCCTGTTTGAACAAGAAACATATATGGCTTTGCATGCCTGCTATTCCCTTGTATAGACAAGCCCTTACATCCAGAGAAGAATGCCCATCTCCCTGATAATGGAAGCCACTATATATATGCATCTAGATGGCCCCCTGCCTGGGTGAGAGAAAGAAAAGCCCATTTGAAAATTCAGGTACATTGTGGAGATTTTCAGACATGCCAAAATCCCTGTTTGCCGCGTGAGCAGCCTCCCGAAACTGCTGCGCGGCAAGGGTCCTCTTCGGACGACGCTGTGCCTCTGGCGAAACCGTCCGTGTCACTTCCGTGAAGCTTGGGACGGCTCCGCGCAATATTTCAATCACGGAGGCTGCCCGTGCTTGAAATATGGCGCGGAGCTGTCCCAAGCTTCACGGAAGTGACACGGACGGTTTCGCCAGAGGCACAGCGTCGTCCGAGGAAGACCCTTGCCGCGCAGCAGTTTCGGGAGGCTGCTCGCGCGGCAAACAGGGATTTTGGCATGTCTGAAAATCTCCTGTGATTTAGCAGGAAAAAAAAAGAGAAAAGAAAGGGTGAGGGAGAAAGTCCACAATCTGCTGTGCTACGAAATGGTAAAAGCCCTCCTCTTGTTTTGAAAGTTCTTCACTAGAAACAGCTGGCTCAGCATGCGTTTGAAGTTGGCAGCCTCTTAGCAGAGTCACTGAAGAAAGTTCCTTCATGTTTCATCTTTTAGAGCTTCTGGTCTACTTCTTATGCAGGCCTTGTGATTCCCATTCCCCCACCCCCAGTTCTTTACATTTTGATGATGAAGCTGGGTAGAATAATTCATTGCAGAGGTTTTGAGAGGTGACATTTTGATGAACCCTAACCAGAAATTGGAGAACAAGGGGGCTCGGGTGCCCTGAAGTAATTTTGTGGTTGTTATACCTTGATTCTTTCATCGTGTGTGCATATAGGTGTATAAATCTTCTGCCTCTTTCTGGATATTGTAGAGTTGTTCTGCTGAGGGAACTGAATGATGCAATCTGAACTTTGTCTTAAATAGGGAGGGAAAGAGTATTCAAAGAACCCAATGAGGAGGAGAATCTTCTTGAAGCCCCCTTTTGAATGGACTTGAGCCCTTCTCCAGGACCCACAAGCCATGTACAAAGTTTTACTACAGTGGGCCCTCAGTATCCACTGGGACTTGGTTCCAGGACTCCTTGTGGATACCAAAATCCATGTATGCTCAAGTCCCATTATATACAATGGTGTAGTAAAATGTGAGACCCTTATATAAAATGGCAAAATCAAGGTTTGCTTTTGAGAGATTACACACACACACACACACACAGAGTCAGACCCCTGTATCCATAGGGGTTTGGCTCCTGTACTTAGCTGCACTTTTTGGCTTTTTTGAGGGGGGCAATCTAGTGGCCTGCACAGACTCCCAGTGGCATAAAATTGCCCCCTTGGCTGGTTGAAGCTGCCTGCCCCATATGCTAGCAACACTTGTGCTGGGCTTAGAATATCCTTTTAATAAATTTTAAATGCTCATGGTGCACAATTTTGTGTTAGTCTATTGTTTATTTATTTATTTATTTTGCTGCAGTGTCTAGCATGGATCCACTGTATAGTTTTTGTCTCCTTGGCTGTTATTTTTAAATTCTATATTCCTTTTGTCATGACTTTTGGTGTGTATAACAAATACATCTGGATAATAGTGGGATGCAGAACTAATATGTATGGATAATAGTGGGATGCAAAGTGTATATCTACTAATCCAAGATTAGGCAACATATGGTCCACAGGCAGGTGATCCTTTATTCTGAGCTCAAACTGGACATGATTCCAGGCCTCATCAAGATTTTATTTAACATCAAAGCCTGGCACATATGATTCCAATATGATAAACTTTACAGGTGATAAATCTATGCACCAGGTGGGCCACAACAGAGGAAGTCATCAGTGTACTTTTGCTGATGGTTCCGAATATCCCCTATTACAGCAAACCAACAAAAGTCCCTACAGCCAGAAAACCCAAGACATATGATCAAAAAGCCAAACTGAAGCGTTCTGCCAAAAAATAACCAGGATAAACCAATCCCACTTCCAATTATAAAAGAGCAACAATATGAAGAGATTGCCCTTCTTTCACATCAGCAGTGCATAATTCACATGAATTCTTGCTTATTTGGAAGATGCGGTGAGTTTTGGTTTTCATTAGTTTACACAGGCAAAGGTGGGGTGGCATGGCCTCCAGATGATTAAAGCCAGGCAAGAGGCGGGGAAGGGAGCAAGGAGGGGGTCATGGTGAGGCGAAAATAGACCGTAAATAATGAGAGGGAAGAAAAGCACAAACAAACAAAGGAACGATGGAGTGATCTGTCATTGCAGCACACGCACGCACACACGCGCGTGCACACACACACACCACTCAAGTTCCCGATCATCTTCCCTGCCCCCAAAGCCTCAAATAAAGACAAACAAGTGAAGGAAAGCACAAACAAACAAAAGAACGAGGGAGCGATCTGTCAGTTGCAGCACACACACGCACGTGCACACACACACATACACACCACCCAAGTTCCCGATCATCTTCCCTGCCCCCAAAGCCTTCCTTTGAAACAGACAGGAAAGGCTCAGAGCAGATTTCCTAAAGTGGGCTGCACGCAGAAGAAGGGGCAACTGGCAGGCTCGGTGGATTTCTCTCTCCAACCCCTCCGTCTATTCAGAGAAGGCACAATGGTTACTCCAACCAATCAGGATTCAGCTCTGCTCACGCTAATTCGAAAAGGTCGCTGCAAGTTCACATAGACATTTGCGAATGGTAAGTTCACATGACCAATTGTGCACATTTTCATGAACTTTATCAAAAAAGTCGGGGAAACTAGCAAAAGCTGATACTATGCGACTTATGGGTTTTTTGCTCCCCCACCTTCTGAAAAGGACTCTGTGGCTTCGAAATGCATGGGAACTATCAGGCTTTTTGTTGCATTCTTTGAGGATTTATTTTGCCATGTAACTGGCACCCAAGAGACAATGCTGCAGATATCTGTGACTGGGTAACAGTGTAATGCAGGATTCAGCCAAGAAACTAAGCTTTAAACCAAAGAGCTTAATGCAGGGGTGAGGAATTTCAGGTTGGCCATATCGATCTGGTTTCCCATGACACCAGAATGTGGTGGCTTCTCAGCTTTTGTGCAGTCCCCCCTGTGACATAGGGGCCTTTCTCTATCCCACCACTGGCACCAAATATGTGATGCAGGGCCTTTCGAATCCCACCCACATGTCACACCACGTCGGTTGAGGGCAATCCTCAAAGCGCCAGCCCCACTTTACCTCAGGGTTCAGCCTGGCCACCTCTTTACCCTCTGTTCCTCCCATCTAAATTCCTATAAGTTTCCCATAGTTCCTTTTTTCTGAGCTGGTGGTATACCTTTAACCTACATGTGTAAACAGTGTGTTATAGTTGCTTGCCTTTAATTATCTTTATTCTGTAGGAATGAGCCAGAGTCTGTATTTGTATTAACAACAAAGGACAACTTTATTAAAGGGAATAAACATACTTCAGGGTGGCATCATTTGTTTAACTAGTACTTATATCTTTATACAGTAGGACTCCCTTATCCACTGGGGATTGGTTTGGGGGGGCATGATACTGAAAACGGTGGATAATAGCCAACATCATTGAAAACAATGGGACTTCTGGTTTAAAATACCATAGAGTTGACTTGGTGGACCTAGAAAATTGCTAGAGATGACACTTTTTCTGGGAAGACTCTGGTAGGTGTGCTGTTTTGTGTCCTGTGGATAATTGAATCAGTGTATAATGAATCAGTGGATACGGGGTCCTACTGTGATGTCATTCCTTATTTCCCAGCCCCATTCATTCTTTGTCCATTTACTCCTCTATTCCAGATTAGTAACCTCTGCACACCATTTTACCTCATCTAAATCTCTCATACAACATACACACATGGAGCCTTCTGCTCCAGCCTCCTGTCATCAACTCCCTTCCACTCAAAACTCTGAGCTTAACTGACACTTAACTGACTCTCTCCAACTGCCATGCATACTTGAAACATCCAGAAGCCCTTCCCATTTCTGCTTCCTGCCATAGGATTGGCTCCTGGAAAACACTACTCCCATTTGCTCATCCAGCCATCCATCACCCCGCCCCCACCTCCAGCTCTTGCAATGGCTTTCTTAAGATTTACTTACTAACTGTAAGTACTTTAAAACATTTCCTCCCCCATTTCCTTTTTGGCTCCACCCACCAGTTGAACTTTTCCCTTGACAATGTCTCTGAAAATTGAATTGGCGATACTGGGAGATCTGAACTGGAGAAGGAGAAGAAATGAAACAGGATGTAGATGTTCTGAAAGGCTGATCCAGGCACCAGGAACAGCACATGGGAATGGAAGGAGTGACTGACTTTACTGACTTGTAATAAACCCTGCTGTAAAGGGTTTCAAGTATCAGATGGCTGATGCAATCTGATGGAAGGCAGCCAAGAAAAACTGGCTGCCAAGCCTAAAGTCAGAGAGGAAGGACTGAGAAGAACAGTTTCTGATTGGAGAAGTTAAGGCTGAGAAGTATATATAAAATCAACCCTTGTGGTCTCTTCCAACTCTACAATTCTATGATTCTATGATTCAAATAGGCTGGATGAAATTCTTACCTAACTAGATAAATGCCCATTAATGTAAATTGTGTAGGTAATTTAAAGGCTATGTTTCTTCCTAAGTGTAGTGTTTATATTAATCTATATATCTATGTCTGTAAATAATAAAATAGTCTTAAGGACTAACAGAGAGCTTGCTCATTCTCCCTTATAAATAACTTGAGATTCCAGGACTTAAGAGTGCTTAAGTGGAGGGTAGATACTGACTCTATACTGAGTTATTTATTTATTATTATTTATAAAACTCTGCGGTTTTTTTTTTTACTTTACCATGATCACAAGGTGGGAACCCACACAAACAGAAGATGTCAACTGGGACCTCTAAACAGATACAGATTTAGCTGACAGATGACAAAGAAGCCCAGGTCTCTCAGTCTAGAGAGGTAGGAGTGGGAAACCACACCTGTTTCAAGAGTAAGAGACCTCTGAGTGCCTCAGGGTGATAGAACATAATAATATGCCATATGACTTTGAGAATGGATATAGCCGTCATGGCTCAAACCATGTTTTGAGTAATGACACCAAAAGTGACATCTTAGGATGTAGGCGCCTCTTCATCCTGGAGGGTAGTGACTAGTGGGGTCCCACAGGGGTCTGTTCCAGGCCCAATGCTATTCAACAACTTCATCAATGACTTGGATGATGAGATAGAGGGCATGGTTATCAAGTTTGCAGCTGACACCAAATTAGGAGGGGTAGTGAATACCCCAGTGGACAAGATCAGAATTCAAAATTACCTTAACAGATTAGGAAGCTGGGCCAAAGCTAACTAAATGAATTTCAAGAGAGAGAAATGTAAGGTACTACATTTAGGCAGGAAAAAATGAAATGCAGAGATATAGGATGGGTGACATCTGGCTTAGCAATAGTACATGTAGGAGAGACCTAGGACTCTTAGTTAGACCACAAGCTGAACATGAGTGAACAATGTGATGTAGCAGCTTAAAAAGTCAATGTGATTCTAGGCTGCATCAATAGGAGTATACTTGCAGGTCTGCACAACCTGCAGCCATCCAAGTGTTCTGGCCTCCAACTCCCAGAAGCCTGAGCCAGCTGGTCCAACGATCAGAAATTCTGGGAGTTGGAGGCCAAAACATCTGGAGGGCCACAGGTTGTGCAGACCTGGAGTATATTGTCTAGGTCCAGGGAAATAATAGTAACACCCTATTGTGCTTTGGTCAGACCTTACTTGGAATACTGTGTCCAGTTCTGGCCACCACAATTCAAAAAGGATATGAACAAGCTGAAACGTGTCCAGAGAAGGGCGACCAAAATGGCGAAAGGTCTGGAACCCATGCTCTATGAGGAGCAGCTTAGGGAATTGGGCATGTTTAGCCTGGAGAAGAGAAGGTTAAGCGGGGACATGATAGCCATGTTGAAATATTTGAAGGCATGTCGTATTGGGGATGGAGGAAGCTTGTTTTCCACTGTTCCAGAGACTAGGACATGGAGCAATAGATTCAAACTACAGGAAAAGTGATTCCACCTAAACCTTAGGAAGAACATCCTGATGGTAAGAGCTGTTCAACAGTGGAATACATTGCCTCAGAGTGTGGTGCAATCTCCTTCTTTGGAAGTTTTTAAACAGAGGCTGGATGGCCCTCTATCCAGAATGCTTTGATTGTATATTCTTGCATGGCAGGAGGTTGGATTGGATGGTCCTTGTGGTCTCTTTCAGCTCTATGATTTTTTTTTTAAATTCCTCCTGAAATCACTCCACAGATATTAAAATGAATCCTGAAGGGTTGTGGATTCTGTGCTGAACTTTCTGATGCAGTTATATTTAGATCCTGATATATGAACTGGTCTTGGAAAACAATGATTGCTATGATCGCTAATTGTATGTATGGTTAGTTGGTAGCAACTGGATTGCAGGTGAAGAAGCCACAGGGACCAGGGGCATCCATTTAAAGGAATTCATGAAGCATGATAGAATATATTTTAACAATTATGTTTTGGGTATTGTGTTATCCATAATGTATCTCTGTTCCAAAGAGGACCGTTTCCTACAGCACATTTTCTAATATTTTTTATGGTAGCTTTTAACACACACACACACACACACACACATATATGACACTAGAAAAGTGGTTTCTGTCTCGTTCTTAGAAAAAAAATGTTCTGTCTAGCAGATCAGAGATGTCAATCACTTTTTTACATTGTTCCCTCTTTTTCACTATGAATGATATTAAATATGTTTTGTAATTCTGAATCTGAACTAAGTCTTGATGACTATTCAGGGAGCAAATGTTCCTTGGATCTATGGGACTGCATGCATCCAGAGAAATCAAGGCTTTTGTATGTGTACTGGGGGCTGCCAGAAAAGACTTTCCCCAATAGTGGATATGCTCTCCATTGATGGACACGTCTACACCTTCCTATCCTTATCCAGCCAGCAGATCTGGGTTTTAGGAAATTTAGAAGCAATGCTCTCTCAAGTGGTGAAAGACATTCATTTATGCTAGCATGGGCCCCTTCTGGGAGAAAGACAGCATATAAATAAATAGCAGACAGACAGACAGACAAGTAAATAAATAGCACACAGTTTTCCTGAGTTATGTAGCTGACAGAGATAGATCCTTTTTGTGATTGGTGGTTTGAAGGTGAATAAAGGCTTAATATCAGCCTGGTGCTGAGACACACATCTATGAGGAAATTTTCTCAGGCTTGTTTGGTGGGAACAAGGGAAAGGGCTTTCTCAATGGCTGCTCCCAGACTTTGGAACTCCCTCCCCAGAGAGGCCAGGATGGCCCCATCTCCGCTCTCCTTCCCATGACAGGTTAAGACATTTTTATGCCACCAGGTTTTTATGAACTAACAAGGGCTTGTTGAGGCTGTGTGGGTTTAAAAAAAATTAAGGGTTTTTTTAAATGCATTTTAATGTTTACTGTAATGTTTTTAATTTGTAAATTGTTTAATTAAATTTTATATCTATAATGTGATTTTAACTTTATACTGCTTTTAGCTTGTATGGTTTTAAACAGGTTGTTAGCTGCCTTGAGTCCCATTGGTGAGGAAAGGTGGGATATAAATGAAAATCATCATCATCTTGGTCATGTTAACTTTCCTAGCGTGCTGATTTTCTGCTCAGAAAACATACCCAGCCAACCACCCACATGTAGATTCCTTCTCCACCTCACAATCTATGCCTGCCACTCAATCTGTCACCCAGATTGAGACCCAGACAGTCAACTGGCAGCAGTGGCTTGTCAACTTGTCATGAGGTCTATCAGGTGTTTTTTGGGGAGTTTTTTTAATGGCATATATTATGCTGCGTACAGCTAATAATAGTAATAATAATAATAATGACGATGGTGATGATGATGATGATGATGATGATAAGAAAAACCCATTGTCAGAGGGAACACACATTTACATTAACAGTGGAGAATGCCATTTTCCTCAGTCTCTGGTTTGACTCTCAGTACATTTATTAAGTGTACAGTTAAGATGTTGGGCACTTTTTAAAAATCCTCCAATTTTTTTCTAGGTTAATTAATTTAGTGATTTCTCTTCAACTACAATGAACGTGGGATGGTTTCCTGGCTGTGAAAAGCAAGGACAGTGGAGACAGGAAGTACAGTCTGTTTTGTGATCACTACTTGCTCTGTTAGAAAAAGAAGTTGTGTTTTCATATGTACACACGTTAGGTATATGTTACCGGTCTATTTGTTTACACTACTCTGGATGTGGTGAAAGCAGTTTCTGTGACACAGGAAAAAGATTTTCAACTACCAAAATCCCTTTTCTTTTTCCATCTCCAGTTCTTCTCCCCCCCCCCTCCCCTGTGACAATTTGCCTCCTCCAAGGACAATTCCCTCATAGATGAACATGGAGATTAATGTTGTCAGCATTTTGTTCCTTGAAGCCTTCTGTCTTGCCACCTCTTGGTCTTCTCTTGTGTCCCTGTGCTGCCCATTCAAGTGGCATCCACTCCCCTCTAGGCCATTTATTCAGCTGTAACCTGCCAGATGGAGACGCCAGACTGCAAGCAACTAAGTTTGGTAGAAGACCAAAGTGTCCCAAAAGGTCACTTTTGACTTGCTGAGTCTTTAATCTGTAATTGCCATTGGTTACATAACCTATTAGCTGAAGGCAGTTGTCTGGCTTCTCCCCTTTGAGTCTCTTTCTCGCAGAGTAGGAGGGAAGGAGAAATAGCCTCTTGCATTCTCTGATTCAACTTGTCATAATGGATTAGTCACCAAAGGATTAAAGCAGGAATGTGGAACATATGGGCCATGGGTCACTTTTGTGGTCCCCCTCGACCCGCAAGACATCCAAATATGCCTTGTAGTTGCTGTGTGCCTTCAAGTTGTTTCTGACTTATTTCGACCCTAAGATGAACTTATCACAGGGTTTTCCTAGCAAGATTTGTTCAGAGGGGGTTTGCCTTTGTCTTCCTCTGAGGTTGAGAGTGTGTGACTTGCCCAGGGTCACTCAGTGGGTTTTCATGAGTGGGAGTTTGAATCTTGGTCTCCAGAGTCATAGTCCAACACTCAAACAACTAGATCACCTTGGCTCTCCAAAATGCCTGGACCCCATTTTTTAAAACAACAACAACTTTAAAACAAACAAACAAACAGCCTAATCAAATCCACCCCAATTTCTACCTAACTCATCCAGAGCCAGTTTAAGGAATTATGGATCCCCCTGCAACTCTTTATTTTGGGACCCCATATGTTTATCTCAGGCCAATGTAACCTAACCTAACCTATTCACAGTACAGGATATTCAGATTATTACTAATAATGTTTTTGCAGAAGGAGGGTTACGACGTCCCCCCCCCCATGATGGGGCCTTCTACCACTGCGGGTGCTGCAGGGCCCTTAAACTGGCTCTGAATTCACCAAAATGTGATAGCTTAGCTTAATCACACCTCCAGTCCCCAACCCTGGATAATGGTGGGAGGAAACAACTGAGAATTGGCTAAAAATTAAAACTAAGTGACGAAGAACTTGTTGCTGTGGTCCACTTGGTATGGGGGGAGCATAGGGATGAAAAATGACCCCAACCTCTGGTATTGTTGCTGGTTTAAATGCACTCCCCCTAATTTTTGAGCTCTCTTTTAGAATGACCACCTCAAACAATTGTCAGGTTTGGTGAACTGGGGAATGCAATGGGGGAAAAACACAGAGGTTGAGTCAGTGGAACCCATCAAAAAGATAAAGTGGATAATGCCTTTGATAAACAGCAGTGATACTTTGTACTCTAGTTAGTTTTGATGAACTATTGAAATGAAATACGATCCAGAGATGTTGCCATTATAGCAGCACAAATATACATGTCCTGCTCTTCGCTTTTCACATTCAGTTTCATATTATATACTATGGTAGGCAAAGTTGGTGCTCTAGATCTTATTGGACTACAACTCCCATGAACCTTTACATTGACTATGATGGATATGGTTGATAGACATTAAAGTCCAACATCGCCTAGACTCTGCATAACAGGAGAGAGTAACTGGATTTACCCATTCCTTTTATATAGGTTGAGCATTGATAATGGTTTTGTGTTTAATGGTTGTAATATTTCATGACCATTTTTAATCAAAAATATTATCCATTTTATTTTTAGCATGGGTCCCATATCTGCAATGTCTTCCCTCCCCCCACCCCCGTGTGTGTGGGGTGTTAGGTGTCTTTTGGGGAGACACCTTTGTAATTTTCATCTTTGTGCATTGAAGAGTAGGATGAAACAGAGTTTCAGTCCTTACAAAAATCCACTAATTATATTGTGCAGGTATACAGTCACTTTGTTCCAAATATAATGCCTTTGGTAGTATTTACTTACGCAGGAATCTTATAGGACCTTTTATGTAATATAACGTTGTCTATTCCTAGTAAAGTAGCAGAGAGGCTAAGACCCCTGGTTACTGAATGGTATAGATACGTATTGGGACACTGTCAAGAGTGCCCAATGCACATTGGTATCCAATGCTCATTGGGACTAATATGATCCACGTTGGGGCCAATGTATATTGGTCCCATTGTGCATCAGGCACCAATGTACATTGGACACTTTGACAGCTCTGCTATGTAGTAATGTAAAAGATGCCCTCTACTGAATGCAGACATTGCACAACTGCCCAATTCTAATTCCCACAAATGTTAAGTCCACTTATGAAGACTCAACACCCCAACAGGATTCCAGCCTTATTTATTTACTATCCTGTCTTTGTTCCAGAATGAGACACAAGGCGGCTCACAAATTTGAATTAAAACAAAATGCAGTTAAAACCATGGATAATACAAAAGTTAAAATATAATTAAAACATACAATCCCATTAAAAATATTAATTTAAAACAGTTAAATTAAAACAGGTAAATTTAAAACAGTTAAGGCAGTTAAAATATAATGATGATGATGATAAAAAAATATCCAATGCAAATGCAATGCACTCCAGTTAAGACAGCATCCTCAACAGACAGTCATCAAGCTGAGGCCTGGGTAAAGAGAAAGGTCTTCACCTGCTGGTGGAAAGAGAGCAGAGTGGGGTCCAATCTAGTTTCCTGTGGGAGGGAATTCCACAGTCCCAACGTGGAGGATGGAAATTTCCTACTTGTTGAGGTCTCACAACTTGAGATTCCAATTTTGTATTGCATTTAATTCACCAAGTAAAACTAAGTGAGGACAACCTGTTTTACCACATGCCCAATGCTTTTCCTTCCTGTCCCCACAGCAAGCACCCTCAGCAATGAGTATCCACACAAGGGCTGTTCTTCCAAATGCTTCAATGGGTGTGCTGATTGTGGGCTACTTTGTGCTAACAGGACAGGCCTTGGTAGTGGCTTACAGTAGTGGAACCCACCTGGATGCTCATTGTTTCACCTTATGGTGAAAAGAAAAATCTTTGAAATCCAATCTCCTTTTTAAAATAATAATAAAAAAGACTCAAGATAATGACCAGTTGGAATTTGAAAGATTGATCTAATTGTGTGGAGTGGAATGATCTTGTGACCTGCTCACATGCTGTTCTCGTTTTCAATTTAATCTCTTTGATGACATGGTGACCTCTTCCTGTACTTGAAATCTGTTCATGCTTCCAAGGTGAGGTTTAACAAGACAAGAAGTCCTGTTTACAAGCTGTTCAGCCTTCTTTGGTGTTGTGGATAAATAACAAGGAGTTCTGTGGAATGACAAACATTCAAGTTTTCTGTTGTTTTTAAAAGAGGACAAGTATTATTTTGCGAGGCTCAACAACAACAACAAAATACTACAGGTCAAGGTCAAACTAAACATGACTAAGGTTGCCAGGCCAGGAGCATAGCAGGACCTGAGATTTCTGGGCCACATCTTTGGACCTGGCAATTCCTTTGGTGAGATTGCAAGAAGTAGGCTGTGGCAATGATGTTAAGCATTATACATGAAATTTCAGCCATAGTTGCTCAGAGCATGTAATTCCATTACCTAACACAAAATCTATCACAAATAAGAAAAAATAATATCCAGTTGGAAATTCAGTTCTCCAAACTCTACATTGAACAGAAAATGGATGCACACACTTTTCCCAACTCTGTTTTTACAATTTTGCAAACAGCTTTGAAGGTTACATGGAAGCTGTAGTTCAACCAAAGAACATCTCCCAAGCTCTTGAACAGAAAACATTCTAAAATGCCTCTGGGAGCCCAGTATATATATAATGTCCTGCATCTTTTTGGTTACCTCCAGCTAGAGTAGCTCCATTGAACCATTTGGTGAAGGCTGGATAACATAGGTGATCGCGAATAAAATATGACGCTGGGAATGAAAAAAATCATGCTCAAATGTCCCAGCGGTACTGCAACAGTACCACTGGGAGGAGCGTCGTCCGAAACGGATGCCCTCTTGCGCAGCAGCGTCACAACCTGGTGACGCTGCTTGCGTACTTTTCATGCGTCCGAAAAAGTCCAATGTTTAATGTGTTGTTGCCTTTAACGCCTGTATTTTATTTTATTTTTTAATGCTCTGTAGAGTCAAGGGAAGAATCAGGAACATGCTGGTCAATTTTTTGTTGGGTTTGTAGTGGTGGGAGGTAAGATAAAAACTTGCCACTCTGGCTGCTGTTACCCTAATCTTGCACAAAACCCATCTCTGGTTATATGAATAAGAAATACATACTGAACTTGGTAACACATTCAGCTTCACACTGGTTGTACAGTTACACTTGAAAGTGTCTCATTTCTGCCACAACAGCTTCATCCTTCAACCAAATGCTGTCCCATTCTGATGGGGTCCTTTGTAAATTTCTGCAACAATCACCTTTATAATGCATGGTTCTTTTTTTTCTTCCTTTAAACAACATGTAGCTTTATGTTTGCTGTTTTACTGCTGTTTTTGGATGTTACTTCTGCCAATCAATTTATGTAGGTTTTATTATTTGAATGGTGCTTTCATTCGTGTTACATGTTGTGTGCTACATAAAACTGTAAGAGAGATGGGGCGGAAATGTTTTAAATAAGGAGCAATGCAAACAAAGGAATCTTCTGGAATGATATTCAGGAGGCAAAGAATAGAACAAATTCCAAATTAGACCATTTCCCCCCTGCATCTTTCATTGCAAGATATAAAAGAAGTTACTAAGTTTGGAAAATTTTGAAAGAAATGGGGAAAGTAGATGTTCAAAAGGTCATTTGAGATATTTGGAATGGTAATTGAATGAGAAAAGATAAAAGACAATAATTGTGGAAACTTTTTCACTAGAATCCCCTGCATATCTTTTGCTTGCTTGTCCAGTCCTTAATTCTAAAGGAATTATGAGTTCCCCAAGATCTTCATGGGATCCCTTTCTCCCCCTCATGCATCAGAATTGTTCTGATGAATTTCCCTTGAGTTTTATGAAAAATGAGTTTGGTACCAGAGAGAGCAGTATGGGTTTTGCTGCATATGCACAGTCTGCCCTTGAGGTCTGGCACTATCAGTTACGATAATTTAAATGTTATCTGTAATCATAAGGACTAGAAACCCCTATTTAAAAACAAGCCAGCTAGTTCAGAATTCAAACAAAATCAGTTTTAAAACAAGCAAATAGTTTGTTCTGGATCACAAAAGGATGCTGTTCATTACTAAAATGTGTATTTGAGTGGTTAATAAACAAAACTTAATTTAGCAAAACATTTTTTACCAAAATGTTTTATTAAGTTCTGTTTGTTAGTCACTATAATAATTGTATGTGTGTGTACATCTCACACCATAGCCCATGTATGTGTTCATAGGTTTCTCTCATATATTCAAAAGAACCCTGAACAGGTTAACCTAGGTTTACTCAGTGAACATCATTTCTCCAAATGGGGGTACAAACCAGGTTTCCCCAGGACAAGCCCAGCACTATATCCTGTGCATTGGGGGTTAAATGTATATAAGGATCTTCTGTTCTTTTCTGATTACTATAAAGCTCATTTTTTTCTACTAGAAGTGGTTCTTTCCCAATCATTTTCTCCCTCCCTCTCTCCCGCAGCATGCAATCAATTCCAGTTACTAAATGGCTCCAACCTAGGACTTATCTACATGGCTAAATACTCCAGCTTGCCCACGTTCCAAAGACCTGCTGTCCAGATGATGCAGAGCATTTGTTTCAATCTGCCCTCTGGCAATCCTCACCATCCCTGGGGCAGATACCAGGCTGGAACAGGGGCAAGCTGCGGTAGGGCCTAATAAACCATTACATGAAACTACCCAGTTTAATCTGTTCCTGCTACATTGGGCCCCCATGTCCACAGTAGCCCACCCCAGCATGCCATCCCTTGCTGCCACCGCCAGATCCCTGGCTTTCCTGGAAGCTAGGCTAGCGTCCCTCAGCATGTGACCAAGGCTGCTCACATACCAGGGGCCTTCAGTCTCATGTTGTTGATGTTGGAAACACTGTGCCTTTAAATCAGAGTAGAAAAATAGTTTGTATGGCTGTAAGGGGTGTGGAACACCAGGTGCTAGCCCAGCATAATCACCACTGTATATCAATCTGCTGGGACCCAGAGTTTGTATGGATTGTAGAGAGTGGGTTGTGTATGTTCACTGAGAGTAGTTACTATTTACTGTTGGAGAATGTCGAAGGAGTGTTTGTATATCTTGTATATATCCTGCAACAACAAGATAAAGAGCCTCCAAAGACTTTGGAAGAATCCAACAGTGTCTATGCTTCATTTCAAGGTTAGTCAGTGCCAGATTGCCAAATACTACTAGAGGGTTCTGTGCTTCCACACTCTGCTGATGATTAGCTACTGTTGGGGACAAGCACCTCGAACAGTGCTGTTAGTTGGCATCTCTGTGGGCCTAGTTATTGCTTTTGTCACTGCACGTTTTGCAGGATGTGCAAGAGAGCCAACAGTTGACCCCCATCGTGGCTTTTGCGTCAGCAGCAAAAATGGTAGCAGTTATTGTAGCGACGGGCTGGTGTTCTGTTTGAACACCGGACTAGTTTCTCCAGGTAACGGGGGCAGAACAGGACAGAGCCAGAGCCAGGATGGGTGGGGAGCCAGCATACCCTGGCTTGTATAGATGAGCAAATAGTTAGCCTACAAAGTTATTCAAACAATACAAAGGATTAACCTACAAAAACATATGGTCAGTTTATTGTAATGTTTTTCACTGATAATCTGCAACCCTGGCATGTCCAGTGGCCAGACATGTTGTAGAACAGACTCTATACATTTCTCAAGAAAGATGTACAAAGACAACCAACTCAATATATTTAATACTGCCCTTCCTTCCTTCCTTCCTTCCTTCCTTCCTTCCTTCCTTCTCAAGAGCTATCTCCAGAGTAAAGACTAGGTTGCCATAAATACACAGGGAGAGAGACGCCTTTGGAAATTTATTCAGCATTGTTTAGGTTGATGGTGACATTTTTATTTATGATTTTAACCAAACAAATGTTTGAGTGGTAGCATATACCATCTGTAAAATTCCTTTCATCCCAAGTTCCATGTAAAATAGACCCAAAAAGAGGAATTTTCTGATGAAAGCTGAAATTTAAAAGCCCTGTCTCCAGAAACAGATGTGAAAGTCCATCAGTTTCTTTTATATTGTCTTACACAGAAATACACCAGCATTCTTGTTTTATCCCACTTCTGTATGGGGTTGTAAGACTTTATATCCATTTTAACATCAAAAGCATAAAGTAATCCAGTACCACATTTGAGGCTGACTGGTTTATTTTAGCATACTCTTTTATGGATTACAGTCCACTTTGCCAGATGCAAGTAGATTATAGAGCACAAAAGCTTTCGCTAGAATAAACCAATAAGTCTCAAGGTGTCACTGGATCTCTTTATGCCTTACTATGCTAAAACAAACTGACATGGCTATCTCTTTGCATGCATTTTTACACATTTCCCTATTGACTACTGCATATCCATGCACTATTTCAAATACATGCACATGGAGAACTAATGAATCTCTTTTCTACCTGACTCAAATGTGCTCCTTACAGTGTGCAATATTGAAGCGATTATATCCCAAATAGAAAATATAGAAGCAGCTGTGTTTTCCCAAACTCTGGATGAAGCACAGTTGCTAACCCCAAAGGCCAAGCTTGATTATCTGAGCTCAACCTCCTTCTATCATGAAATGTTGCTGAATGCTCTCTTTCGCTAATACATGTAATTTACTCTTCAATCATCAGTCTTCCACTGGTTTAAATACTAGAAAGAAAAGGTTCTGTTGATGAAATAGCATAAGAAAAATAGAATGGAAACATAATTGTCTTATGCTGGACTATCCATGGTTCAAAGTGTTGCGGTATATGACATGGGAGGCTATAAGTGTGCCGAAGGGCCAATACTCATGCCTTGACAGTTGCCTCCTCATTCTAGCAGTCACTGTTGAGAGCAAGAAAAGGCAACCAGTTTCTCTCATGTGCTTTGGACTACCATCAGCCCCAACCAACCAACCCAGATAATGGACAGGACCGAAAGTAGTCCAAAGGACATGGTGAGTTGGCTATCTTTCCTCTAGAAATTAAGTCCTGGAGCGGAGAGACGGTGCTCCTTGTTGATATTGGTCAAGAGCACTGACTTCCACATAGTAATAGACTGCAAGACCCAGAGACTCCAGGTAGTGTGGCCATTGCTCAGAGGTTCTGAGAGCTGTAGCCCAAGAACATCTGAAGATTCACTGCTTTAGGGAGGAAATGAGAAAAATCACTTGTGATATTTCTATGGATATTGGTCAAGCTTTTATGAAAATTGCAGCTGAAATTACTTGATACATCTTTTTTTGAGCCAGTGTGGTACAGTGGTTTGACTAGGACACTGAGACACCCAGGTTTGAATCCCCACAGAAACGTGGGGACCCACTGGATGGCCATAGGCAAGTCGCACTCTCTTAGCCTAGGAGGAAGACAACAGTAAACCTCCTTTGAATAAATCTTGCCAAGGAAATCCTAGGATAGGGTTGCCAGAAGTCAGAAATGACTTAGAGGCACGCAACAGCAATAACAATCTTTTCTGGCCAAGGACTTAAACAAAATTTTGAGGAGGGTTTCAGGACCTCTTCCATGCTTCCATGACACAGTTTCCTATGCTGCAAATTAGAAACCAGTTCTGTGTAGCAGATTTCCTGTTTACAAACCAGATCTCAGAATCATGACATCCAAATCATTCTACATCATCCTGTAGGTAATAGTCATGATCCTGTTTGAATGCTGTTGAAGCTTGACACTCTGCCAGAGTACTTATGTTGATTGCCTGGAGCAAGGACCCCAGAACTACTTGGTTGACAGGTTGAGCCCCAGAACTACATTGGTTGACAGGTTATTATTCATTTTTTCCTGCTTGCAGGCACTTGCAAAGGGAGGGCAAATTAATTTCCCTGTCCATTCTCATTCGAACGCCCTTACATAGGTAGGGTCTTGCAAGATGCTTGCTTCGAAGTGTCCTCTGTGTGTTCAACGTAGCTTACTTCTATGTAAGTGTGCTGAGGATAGATTTCAGGCTGCCTTTGTTATGCTTGGGAGGGCTGAAGGACAATAATTGTCTTAATATTTCTTAATGCTTCACCATTTTGTACACTTCTCATTGATAATTCCTGAGGAAGTTCAACTACATAGCAATCTTGGTGGTCCAGTTTTGCCAAATCATTTCATAGGGTCTCAGCCTCCCTCCAGCCTAGTTTTATCTCCCCTCCCTAATTCCAGGATTCATGACATGGGTGGGAAAGCTGTTCCTTCTTTTCTGGCTGAGTTTCTTAGCAGTGTCTGGCTGCTGTTTCACAGACAGTAAAGAAAGAGCATCTCTATGGGAATGTATCCCTATAGTTAATTGGTGACTAAGGGGCAGAGCTCCATCAGGGTTGACATTGGTATAACTGGGGTTTATGCCAGGAGAAGACTACAACAGGGTTTTGGCCAGAGTTTTGGTGGGGGGAGGAATCCTATTGGGAAGTGGACTACAGCTCTCAGACTCTCATTGGCCATACGAGGCTGGAGGATTCTGGGAGCTGTAGTCTAAAAATAATCTTTCCCATGCTCTGTCTATATGCATCTGCAACTACACCTCCAATAATCTCCTTTGTTCATGCTAGGCTGTGGGATTCTGAATGTTGAAGTCCAATAATAAACTTTTCCATGCTCTGTCTACACAGTGGGCCCTCCTGATTGGGGAGCCCAAGAACCAAGATTTCAACTGACCACAGATTGTCATGTCAGGAGTTAGAGGCCTGAACGCCTTATAAAATGGCCAGCCAACTGCCAAGTAGTCAAGTCACTGCCAAGGTTACAGAGCCTGGAGGCTACAGCCACACACATCATCCTTATATAACTCATTATATAAGTTTTAGTGATAAGTGCAAAGAAAAGGAAGGTATGCAAAGAGTAGGGCAGTGTGCAAAAGGCTTATACAAGATGTTTGGCTCCTAGGTAATTGGAGGAACCAGTGCCCTGTGACACCTGTGAAACTGTATAAAAAGGAGGCTATGTCCAGAGCTTATTAGTGTGACTTGCTGTGACTACTCTACTAGACTTACTAGACTGGCTAGAAGTGCTAGAGGCTTGCTGAGCTGACTAGACATGGGACGAGACTAGCTAGAGGCTAGAGACAGGACGCTAGATGCAATGTACCAATGTACACTTGGAGAGATGTTGTCTCTTGACTAAGCCTGAAGCCTGATGCTTGGCATAGCATTGTGTATGTATTGTAACTATTGCAACTGCAGTTGAGCTGAAGATAAAGTGCCTCCTATTGTTTGGAAGAAAACACTCTGTGTGTATTATTTTGGGAACGGGTTGCTGCTAAGTCTGCTGGGATATTTTTTCTTCTGCCAGGGACTGAGAGTCCTATCATCCTTCAACACATCACATCCTATATTTAAAGTGGCAGCAAAGTGAATGCAGACACACTGATGCATGTGCGTGCACATTGCTGCCATTTAATAATACCAGACACAATAATCCATGTTTTCTGCCATCCACGGTGGGTCCCGGAACCAAACCCCTGTGGATTCGGATGGCCCTGTGTATATGACTACCTAGATGTGTGTGCATGGGTATAATGTAGAGGGCATAAAGAGGGACACATTACTTTCAAGGACTTGACTTATCTATGTATTATGCTTTTGTTTTACTGTGCGCCCCTCCAGAAAAAAACATTCTGAAAACCCCAAGTTCTGTTGGGACTGAGAAACTGATCCTATTTTGGAGAGTCACATGATGTTATTTTCCTGGGAACTCCCAGCATTACCAAGGGCTTTTCATTCCTACTTGCCAGGTCAGTTTAAATTGACCCAGTATTTTCTGAAATGAAATATATCTCTTTTTGGCAGTCTGTTTGTCTTATTCTAGATGGGTGCTGTCAGTAAACACAGCTATGCTTCCAGGACATAAATTCAGCAGAGAGCAAATAGCGGAAAAGGAATCCTTGCACCAAAACAATATTATTTGAACGTTTATCTAGTATAATATTGTTGAATCACTTTAGCACGTGGACTATAATCCCTGCGTGATAATAAAGAAGGCTCAGTGGAATTGGTGAACATCAGTTTCTGAAATGTTGCCTGAGTCTAGATGTAATACGTGAGTAATGGGAAGAGATGGAGGAAGAACACAAGGGAGGAGGGAATGCAGGAAACCCAAGATATTTCAAGAAAGGGTTTGGATGCACACCTGGGAGTATGCAAGTAAAATCAAAACAAAAAGAATGGGGAACTCTCAATACTTATAGAGACCTTTTTCCCCCTTCTGGATGAGCCCACATATATTTAAGAAATTATTCCACAATTTTCCTTATAAAGGAAAAAAAAATGTTTGTCTGAGTGAGTGACCTCTTTTGAGTATGTAGTTGTACAAAACTGACTTTGTCCACAGGTACGAGTGTAGCACTCTGCCCACATGCATTACTTAATTTCAAGATTTGCCTTTAAAAAGAAAAAAAAAGTCTGTTCACCCATATGCAAATCAACTGCATAATGGTAACACACACACACACAACATCGTGATGTCTCACCTCGGTAATTTTCTAGCCTAACAAAGTTTATTCATGTAAATTGCAGTACTTTAAATTGCATCAATCTTTTTTTTTTTTAAGGCAGGTGAATCTTTTTAAAAGCATGGAATTGAAAGGGAAAAAAGATTCTAATGACTGAAATTCATTATGTTCCTGTTTGCTGCATAATAGTGCAGTCATAGTAGAAATGCTTGAGATCCATTTGTAATATAAAATGACCACATACAACACCAGTGTGGTCGTTTTGAAAGATGTTAAGAACAAGCTAGTTGGGTTCAGTATTATTGCTGGACATGCAATAGATCGATAGATAGATAGATAGATAGTTCCCATTTATTTACATACATTTCAGTGATGGAATGGATCCACTAGTTCCGTGTCACTTCTCCAGTTAAATTCATAAGTGCCTGGCTGGGTTGTTCATTCCATAAACACTGTTGTTCTAGGAAGAAGGCTGATCTAGCTGAATGAAACACTTGTGTTGTGTATTATAGTATCATAGAATTGAATCATAGAGTTGCAAACAACAGCAAGGGCCAACTACTCGTACCCTTACCATGCAGGAATGCACAAGGAAAGCCCTCCTGAGAGATGGCTGTTCAATCTCTTTTTAAAAACATGCAAGAATAGGACAGTTCATCAATGCTTGAATCAGTCAGTATGTGTTGGCAATCTTATCATAAATCTTGGAGGATGAACTCTGCCCTTTGCCGTAACATCAATATACAGTATTATAATCACATCTGTCAATTTAGAAATTACTTTTCATCTCATGTAAGAAGTTGTATGATGAAGTGAGACATGTCCCTCCCTTCTCACCCCACCTCCCCGATAACCCCAACCAAAGACAACAGGCAGGAAATATGCGGAAAGATGTATTGATACAGAAGAAAGGTACAAGAGAATTGGCAATAAATGGCCACAACTTGACCTGGTGATAGTTGCCTGGTTGGCGCATGAGCATGGGTTGAAAACCGGATATCAAGCAACCCGCATGCTGGTTGATGGCGACTCGGTTAGCCCGCCTGCTAATCGATCACGTGATAAGGGCATGTGGCAAAGTCATGTAATCCAAATCCGGAAGGGGAGGGGCAAACCAGCCACTCCCCCCAGGGTCTTTGTGGCCATGAACTTGAAGTTGACCTAGTGATGACCTTGGCCCGGAACCAGAGACCCCTAACCCGGAGTTTAGATCACCCCCCCATGCTCACCGCCAACCCCCAGAAAGTTGTGACAAAGTAACAAACCAAATACATAATGTGCACAGTAGATAAAACCTAACTAATACAAAGAAAACCTACCTAAAGGTGGGTGGGCGGGTCTTCGGCTCAAAAGAGCCAACTGCTCAGGTCCGGTGGAGGGCCGGGGATTTATCCCCAGCTGCTGGACCTGAGTGGAGACTGAGGATAGCAGTCTCCACCCCCTTGACCAATCGGAGGCTCCGGGAGCCCCGTGCCTCTGATTGGCCGATGCAGCTGCTTACCAGCCAATCGGGGAAGAGCAGCCTCTTCCCTATTGGCTGGCTTATGATCCTCTTTCCAGCCAGCATGATCCAGCCGGAAAGAGGATACCTGGCCCAGATGGCGGCACGCAGGCACTGCCACAAGGTGGGCGATGAGTCAGGGCTCCCACAGCCACAACTCTGGCCGCAGGACAAGAACGTGAGTCCTGCAGCCAATTTGCATGCTGAAGTGAGACATATCCTTCCCCGGCCGCCCCACCTCCCCAATAACCCTAATCAAAAAAACAAACAAACAAACAAACAAAAAACCAGACAGAAAATATGCGGAAAGATGTATTGATATAGAAGAAAGGTACAAGAGTGTTGGCAATAAATGGCCACAACTTGACATGGTGATAGTTGGCTGGTTGGCGCATGAGCATGGGTTGAAAACCAGATATCAACCAACCCACATGCTGGTTGATGGTGACTCAGTTAGCCCGTCCACTAACCAATCACCTGATAAGGACACGTGGCAAGGTCATGTGATCTGAACCCAGAAGGGGAGGAGCAAACCAGCTACTTCCCCCCCAGGGTCTCTGTGGCCATGAACTTGAAGTTGACCTAGTGATGACCTCGGCCCAGAACCGGAGACCCCTAACCTCAAGTTTAGATCACCCCCCATGCTCACTGCCACCAAGTAGAGCTGTAATGCATACAGCCCGTCTTCCGCCAACCCGGCAGCTATCACCCCAAGAGGGCCAGCCTTCTGACTGGAGGGATTCAATGCAGAATCTGTCAGGCAAACAGGTTGAGCTCAGGCCGAATGTAAGTGGTGTATGCCTTGGAGTGCCATCTGCCAAGCCGTTTAATCACCAATGCTGGTAATCCTACCCCCGCAGCCGTGGTGGCTGCCCCAATGTGGAAGGAGTGAGTTCCATACTCACCAGCTGGGCAACCCAGCCATCGTAGTGCCACCTGAAGAATGCTCGTAAACTGGAACCGGGTTAAAATGTATGAGTTCTTGTGGATGAAGAGTGTTCCCTGGATGTCAGGACGCTGAAGTTATTGCTGCATGAGGAATACCGGGCATGCCGCCATATCATCCAGCTTGTGGAGATGAAGGTGGGCCCCTCTTCCATGCTGATCTTTCTTGGATTGCCAGATTTGTAGCTGCAGGTCATCCTCTTCCACTGCCACATCTTCCAACTGGAGCGCCCTCCTGGACCTGTCTTTTTGGACCCACAGACCAGCTCTCTGATACGTAACGCTGCGAAGAAAGCAGTGAAAAAGGCAGTGTGAAAAAGCAAAGTTTTGTACCTGTATCTGCAGATGCTGCATAGAGTTGACATGAGGATGCCCAACAACTTGTAGGAGATGGGCCTGAGTGAATCCATATCCAGGGTTTTGCCACGACGCCATCCCTCAACTGCTCTACGAACCAGGAAAGTGTGCAGGGGTTACCTTGCCCAGCCGTTTTGCTAAAGAAGGAAATGGCTACCAAATGTAGAGATGGATCTCGGCGTGAGGCCTTGTTCCTTCAGGGATGCCATGTAGTACAGGACCTCGTGTTCCAAATATGGCCAGGAGCTTCCATAGTTGTGCCTTCTACTGAAGCTGAAGAACTGCTGTATGGCCCTCAAGTAACTGGCCCAGGTGGAAGGTACCAGAGAGTTAAGGACCCCCTGGATCACCATTCCTTGTCAAGGTGCCAGAGCTCCACGGGGAAGGTAACCAGCACATGATCCGCTCCTCGAGCCAATTCCCGAAACCTGTCATCCTGGAATCGAGATAACACATCCGTGATTTTGTTATACACACCCGGAATGTGTCTTGCTGAGAAGGAGATGTTTTCTGCCAGATCGATGAGCGCGAACTCTCTGACGAGTTGCATGACTGTCAAATTTCGAGGACTGCTTGTTGATAATACTGACAACCACCTGTTTATCACAGCACTTTCCAAAGGCATACAACGACAACTATGGGAAAGAACTCAAGGAAAGTGAGGTCTCTAATAATTCCAGAATCCCTCCATTCAGAAGACCAATGCTGGGTGCACCAGTGCCCATGAAAATACACCCTGAACTCAAATCCCCCGCTGCCTCAGACTGCACTTGAAATCCCGCCCCTGGTGCTGCTTCCCCCCTGCCAGAAAGTGACCCCGTTATACCCTTCTTAAAAAAGCAGCCACACCCTAAGATTCTCCTTGACTACTCTGGTGAGCCGGATGTGATGATGCGGGGCCCAAATGCCGTCGTGACCCGAGCCAGCCTGCTGCAAAAGGCCCTGCCAGGTGAAATAACTCTGCATGCAAAGTTAAGCTGCCCCAGAGTGATTGGACTTCCTTTTAAGGTGGCCATTTCCTAAACCAGCCAGTGGCGAAGCTTCACCCTGATGCCTTCCAGTTTGTCCGCTGGGAGTTGTGAGAACTTTGAGATCGAGTCCAGCTCGATTCCCAGGTAAACCATGGTGCTGGATTGCCCCACCATCTTGTCTGGTGCCAGGGGGACACCTAGTTCCTGAGCCAGCTCCTGGAAAGAATGAAGAAGAAAACCGCACTCCGACCCCCCGGCTGGTCCTGTCATAAGAAAGTCATCAAGGTAGTGGGTAACAGAGGAAGAACCAGTCCTATGTCACAGATCCCACTCTGAGAAGGTGCTGAAAGCCTCGAAGGCATGACAGCTGATGGTGCACCCCATGGGGAGGGACATGTCATAGTACCATTGCCCTTGGAACTTAAAGCCCAACAGGCAGTGGTCCTCCGGTTGGACAGGGAGTAGCTGGAAAGCCGACTGGATGTCGCACTTAGCCATAAGGATGCCCGGTCCACAAGCTGACTAATCTTACAGCGTGGTCGAATGTTGCATAACGAACCGAACAGAGTTCTGGCAGTATGGCGTCATTGACCGATGAGCCTTTTGGATAGGACAGGTGGTGGATAAGTCTATATTCACCCGGTGCCTTCTTAGGCACTACTTCTAATGGGGACACCCTGAGGTTGTCCTTGAGAGGAACAGAGAAGGGGCCAGCCATCCTCCCAGCTGTGCACTCTTTGGCGATATTGGTGGCCACCACCTCTGGAAGGGCTGCTAATGACTTGAGATTTCTTGATTCAGAAGAATCAAGTCCTGCCACAGGAATCCTGAAGCCTGAGGAAAATCCCTCCTGTAGGTAGTCGGCTGCCTGCCTATCAGGGTAGAAAGTCAGCAGGGGAAGCATGGCCTGCAGCTTAACGGGGGTGTAGGCCATGCAGGGGGAGGTCTAGTGGGTCCCTAGCTTTTGCTGCTCCCTTGCCTGGCACTGCTTCCCGACCCTGCTTCTTTCTTAACGCCAGAGGACACAGGGCATCCTGAATGAAAGGACTGGGAAGAGGAGCCGGCATGAGAGCATCTGGTTCTGGGGTGATTCCTGTAGCAGTTCTTGTAATTGTACTCAAACTTGCATTGAGAACGGAAACACTTGCTGATGTTAAGCTCCCAGCAGACAAGGCACCGAGGGTCTTTTTTATGAGGCGGCTTGGCTGCCTATGTTTTACCCTTGATATGGGAGCCCACAATGACCAGTCAGAGCTTGTCATTGATGAGGTCCCACCTTGCCCTAGCATTGCAAGACACCCTCTTCTGGAAGGCAGCATCATGCTCAATGGTTGCTGCTTCCCCAGCCAATGCCCTGGCCTTCAGCATGTTGCCTAAGTTGTTAGCTAGGTGCCACCCTCTCCCTGGGTAGGCCAATTGAACCACCCCCATGAAGACAGTGTACCCAGCCAACCAGTTGAACAACGTACGTTCCACCGCATCCGGCTTGGCCTTATCCGAGTTCTTGTCGGATTTGGGTGTGCTGCCTACCTCCCCCTCAGGCTTGAGCAGGGTGAAGAAGTCAGCATTGAGGATATCGTTCCCATCTTCAAAAGGGGGGAAAAAGAGGATCCCAACAATTATCGTCCAGTTAGTCTGACATCAATACCAGGGAAGATTCTAGAGTAGATCATTAAACAGAGAGTCTGTGAACATTTAGAAGGCAATGCCATAATCACAAAAAGTCAACATGGGTTTCAGAGAAACAAGTCATGCCAGACTAATCTGATCTCTTTTTTTGATAAAGTTACCAGCTTGGTAGATGAAGGGATTGCTATGGACATCGCATACCTTGATTTCAGTAAGGCCTTTGACAAGGTTCCCCATGACATTCTTGCAAACAAGCTTGTAAAATGTGGGCTAGACAAGTTAACTGTTCAATGGATTTGTAATTGGTTGACCGGCCAAACCCAAAGGGTGCTGAGCAGTGGCTCCTCTTCATCTTGGAAAGATGTGACCAGTGGGGTGCCACAGGGTTCTGTCCTGGGCCCAGTGCTATTCAACATCTTTATCAATGACTTGGATGAGGGAATTAGGGGCATACTTATCAAATTTTCAGATGACACCAAATTAGCAGGAGTAGCTAACACCCTAGAAGACAGGATCAAAATTCAGAATGACCTGGATAGACTGGAGAGCTGGGCCAAAGCTAACAAAATGAAATTCAATACGGAGAAATGTAAAGTACTGCATTTAGGGCGGAAAAATGAAATGCATAAATATAGGATGGGAGAGACCTGGCTGAATGAGACTATGTGCGAAAGGGATCTAGGAGTCCTAGTAGACCACAAGTTGAACATGAGCCAACAGTGTGATGCGGCAGCTAAAAAGGCCAATGCAATTTTGGGCTGTATCAATAGAAGTATAGTGTCTAGATCAAGGGAAGTAATAGTGCCACTCTATTCTGCCTTGGTCAGACCTCACTTGGAATACTGTGTCCAGTTCTGGGCACCACAATTCAAAAAGGATATTAACAAATTGGACCGTGTCCAGAGAAGGGCAACTAAAATGGTGAAAGGTCTGGAAACAATGCCTTATGAGGAGAGACTTAGGGAGCTGGGTATGTTTAGCCTGGAAAAAAGACGGTTAAGAGGTGATATGATAGCCCTGTTTAAGTATTTGTAGGGAGGTCACGCTGAGGATGGAGCAGGCTTGTTTTCTGCTGCTCCAGAGACTGGAACACAGAGCAATGGATGGAAGCTCCAGGAACAGAGATTCCACCTCAACATGAGGAGGAACTTTTTGACAGTAAGAGCTGTTCGGCAGTGGAACATACTCCCTCAGAGCGTGGTGGGGTCTCCTTCCTTGGAGGTCTTTAAACAGAGGCTGGATTGCCATCTGTCGGGGATGCTTTGATCAAGATTTCCTGCGTGGCAGGGGGGTTGGACTGGATGGCCCTCATGGTCTCTTCCAACTCTGCAATTCTATGATTCTATGATTCTATGATATTATCCCACGTCCTTTTGTCCAGGTGGATCCCAGGAGGACCCTCATTATCCTGGAATAAGTTGAGGGTTGGGGAGCCTGGGGAGATAGCCCCATCTCTCCAGGCACTGAAGGGCCTGAGGCAGAGGGATCCTGTTGCGTCTGTGCCTTAATGTCCCAGGACGGCAAGCCAGGGACCAAGGCCGCAGCCCTCCAATTTCCCCTCCTGCGTAAGTCATCATATGTAGGTTGAATGATGATGAACTTGAAAGCTGACCTCTCCTGATCCATAGTGAGCCAAATCCATGACTCCACAGAAGTCCTGGCCCAGTTCTTTGTAGACTCATGAGCCATCATCCCTGAAATATCCTAACGACTTGATTTTGCTTGATTCACATGCTTTCCCCTGTCTTGTCCCATGTTTTGAGACAGCCAGCCAGCCAGTCAATCATAGGGATCACTATTCTAAAGATGACTCCCTCCCTGCTTCTTCTCTATCTGCAAGAGAGTGAATGTACCCAATAGATCTGGATGAATGACAAATAACATGTGTATCAGTTTCCTCTTGTGCCTGACAATTTTATCGTAAGGAGGGGAAGGGAGAGAATCAAGTTTGCTTGAAGAACTAACCTACCCTCACTCTAGTGGAGACATGTCTGGGAAGGGACTCGGGTTTGTGTGGGGCAGGTGGAGACCATGGGCTCATGATCCAGAGGCACCACCCTCTCCAGGCCAGCATAGCCCCACCCCTTTCTCTCACCTATCTTATATTTCTGCTACTTGTTCTTCTCACTTTCAAACAACAAATTGATTTGGGGAAGGAGTCGAGATTAGCAGGCAGGTCTGGTTGGTAAAGATCTCTACTAAGTGTACCAATATTCTGACTGCTTTATTAAAAAAAATGTTTTTCAGGACAGCTTAAAGAATTCACACTGATTACGAGGTGAACTGGGGAGAGCTTGGCCATTACTAGTGCTATTACTATTAATATTGCTATTATCAGCAGCAACCTCTGCTCTGGCATATAATTTTCTATGTTTTATGCATACTTTCCTGCTAACTGGCATTTGGTTCATAGTATAAAGTGATCTCGAGGCAGTTGAGTGTGTGTGGGAGAGAGTATGGGGAGTGAGCTTCAATCTAAAATCATACACATGGATTGAAGGAGCAAAAAAAAAAGAACAGGAAATTTAGAAGAAAGTGTTTCTGGAGGAGGGGGAAGGGCAATTTAGTGGAGTACAAAAAGTTAAGTTTTTTAAATTTTCTCTATAGCAATACACTTTGATAAAATGAAGTGACTGATTGCCTTTCATATTACTGCTGTGGTTCCCTCTAGTGCACCTGCAGTTAAGAGCATGTCTGCAATTTCTATTATAAACTCCATTTTCCTGGGCTGATAACTCATCTGTAAAAACTCACCTGGGTTGAAATCTGGCACACACCATTTTAGTTGAGGAATAAATAGTCCACACATTTAGAAAAGAAGGAAAGTGGACATATCTAAATAAAACATGGGGGCCTAGAAGAGCATGTCCTTATTGAATGTGAAATAGTGTCAGGAAATTCACATTTGTAGGTTGTGGTTAACTTGACCTCATCCCAGTCACAGTTCTAAAGCAACATTCAGGTCCACAGTTACTGTGCCCTGTGGCAATCCCATTGACAGCATGGAAGAGTTCATTTTAAGGCCTCTAAACTCGTACTCAGAATATGGAAGAGTTACTTTTAGGGCCATACTGGCTGGAGGGTTTTAGGAATTGTATTCTGTCATGGCTGCACACTGGTACCTCTGAACATTTCAAGAGGACCAGGCAGCAAATAGATCTTGTAGTAAAAACAGCAGATATCAAGCTGATGAAATGAGCACACAGAGAGATTGTGCCTAAACTATTGTCCTTTGCTTGTGCATATTAAAGAAATATATACAAGTCTGAAACTCCAGATACATAGACTCCATTACTCAGCAGTCATAGCAGCACAGTCTAGTACTGCATAGAATAGAGTGCACAGTACAAGTGCACAGTCCAAGAGCAAATATCCAAGTGCTTAATGAGGATGGGAATATCTGGTTATATAAATACAAATACATTATATTCATGGGCTATATAGTTACTCATTCCTACACACATGGTTTACTCAAGTTTGTTCCCAGAGCGATAACAGTATTATTCATCTGCTTCCATTCCCTCAGTGGCTATTATAAACAGTATCTTGTGTGCTCACCAGCTGCATGTAATTAGCTCACTACTGTCCCCTGCTGGCAGTAGCACATAATACTATATTAGCTCTTTACATTATAAAATTCTTAGTGATTGCATGTCCCGGCATCCTGATATATTTAAAGAATGAAGTTGCTAGTCCCAACTAGAGTAGACCCATGCACCCAAAGGAATTTAAATGTGTTGTTTTACCTTTGAGCAAAAGATTTGGTGTATCTATTCTAGTTTAGTCTAACAGTTGGATTTCACCCCACCCCATAAATTTCCAAAGTTAAATGAATTGTTGACTCAAAACCTATGTAAATTTATCTGATTCATTGTGCCTTCTTTAGCTGGGACTACTAATAGCTTTGAGGCATTTGATTCCACCGAGCCAGTCATTCCCAAGGAAAAGGTTTGTTTCATCCACATAATACAACATGCATAGGGCAGGTGGTAATAGAATACTGACCAGGCAAAATTGAAGAAGGGGAAAAGATGTAGGCATTTTCCACCTAGTTCACATGTGTGCTAGTTGTGCATTACCAACAGTAAGGGAAGTGCTGCAGAGGACAAGGTGGGTAGGCATGAAGCAGCTGCTTCATAGCATATTTGAGGCTAGAGTTATATCGATTTGATCTCATTTATTAAAATGATGGTGCCCTTTAGCATATTCTATTCTGAAGAATCAAAGCCAGCTGTACCAGCTCTACCATGAGGCAGTCACCTCAAGAGTCAGGTATTAGCTGTAGCATCTAGGAAAATTATGTACAGCCCAAGTCCAGGCTATTTAAAGGACCATGTCTCTGTATTATAAACATGTTAGACCTTCTCTCTGTCCCATTACCTTCTTAGCCATGTTTCAAGAGGAAAAGGGAGAAGGCCTTCTCACTGGCTGCTTCCAGACATTGGAACACCTTCCCTAGTGAGGCCAAGATGACTCTCTCCTTTCTCTCCTTCCACCAGCAAGTGAAAACCTTCCTGTTCGATTGGGCTATTAGGAAATGACTGTGATGGGATTTAATAGTGTGTTATTTCATTTTTTAAAAATCTATCTTTTATTGAATTTTAAATGGGTTTAACTCTAGACAAAATCTGAGGGCTCAGCTAGACAGGAGAATTAATTGTGGAAAATAACACACTACAATAGGACCCCCATATCCACTGATTCAAGTATCCACAGGACACAAAATAGCACACCTACCATAGAGTCTTCCTAGAAAATGTGTCCCCTCTAGTCATTTTCTAGGTCCTCCAAGGCAACTCTATGGTATTTTAAACCTGAATTCCCATTATTTTCAATTGCATTCACTATTATCCATGGTTTTTGGTATCCACAGGGGACCCCAGAACCAATCTCCTGCAGATACTGGGGTCCTATTGTACCTCACTATCACAGCAGTGTTCATTTGTCCCAACAATCCATTCACAAGATCACTGGCATGGAGAGCTATCTGAGTTTGCAGTTCACACAGAGAATACCTGCAAGAAAAGATGGTGGCCGCAAGTGAATTACCTGCCTTATTATTACTGAAAAGCTCCCTCCATCCCACCTTTTCCTCCTGTTAAATGAGAGAGGCAGAAGAGTGATCTGCTTAATTTTTTTTTTTTTGCTCTGCCTCTCGAAAATAGCACTCGATCATGCCCATGAAAAACAACAATGGTGGCTCAGGCCGCTTCGTTGCTGGCAAGCCTGCCCCCGCACACCTCTGACCAATCATTTTTTGACTTCCTGGATGTGCCCCAATTCAGATTGGTTGTTCAGATGGCCTATTATGTGCATTTGTGCATACTTAAAAAAAAAAAAGATTGCAAGAAACAGCAAAAGCTTTTATTATGAACTACTTGGAGTTTTCAGCCCCCCTCCTTCCAAATATGGTGAATCCTGGAAGGAGCTCATCTGGACAAAAGGTATCCTGCCTGAAGGTCACACATCAGGTTTCCAGGGCTAAGTAGGGATTCAAATGCTGGTCTCTTGGAGTTCTACTCCAATGCTGAAAGAACTACACCATGTCTTAAAGTAGAGGCAACCCTGGCTTTGAATCTAATTCAGAGAAGTGAGGAACTCGGATAATTTTGAGATGATTACTAAATCTTCCAGGCTAGTTTTTGGGCCCACTTTCAGCAATGTTCATTAGCTCAGTACTTCTGATTTTGCTTCTATTTATTGCCCCTTTTCAGATGATAATGTAAACACAGTGAATACATGAAGGTAAGGAAATGAAGTGGATCATGCCTGCTGGCCCCATCATCAACTTATGCATGTTCATTACACCTGTAAAAAGGAACTGCAGGTCCCCCCCCCCATCTGCCGTGAATATGTTTCTAGACTTACCATGGATATGTGAAACCATGGATAATAGAGAACCCTATTGAAATGAATGACTTCCAGTCCAATGTCCGGTGGAAGAGTACCATAGAATCATGCTGGAAGACCTAGAAAATGTCTACTGAGGACATATTTTTGGGCATGTGGATAAGTGAGACTATGGATACTGGTTCTGTGGATACAGGGGTTGACCTGAATTTGCATAGAGATTGCAGAAAGTTATTCTTCTCATATGATCTGATACGCCTCCAAATCGAGGGTACACATCACAGAGACCAAGACTACACACATACAGGCCAAGACAGAGCATGGAAATGTTACTTTGGGGGCTATAAGTTCCAGAATCCCCTGGTCATTCTGATGAGTTGTGGGAGTTGTAATCCAAAGACTAACCTTTCCAAGCTCTGGAGCAGCATCCGATGGATTCACAAACACACACACACATCACTGGAATTGTTCCCTTTAGCAGAACTATTTCCTGATGGCCCCCAACATGCCCTCAAAATCTGTTGTGGCAGGCTGGGCATTCAGGATTTTGTTTGACATGAATGGCTGCGGGGTAGAGAGGAGAGGAAGATAGTCTAATAATGCTTGCAGACAACCCCTAGTTGTAGAAAAGAACAATTCAGTATGACATTGTATTTAGGCCTCAGCAGGGCATTGTCTCCCATTTTTATATAAAACTTGGTTGGCTGAGACGGAAGCCCTGGCTTGAACCTGGTGTTCAAATTTAGAGAGCTGCTGTTCAAATTTTTAGCATCTACGTGTGTGAGAGAGATTAACAGAGTACAAAAAGTAGACCGAGAACAATCATGTCGAGCTTTACTGAACTTTTCACATTTAACTGTTTTCATGTTCCTAGTTATACTTTCTACACAATTTCATTGCACTGTGATTAAAAACAACCTGTAAACCATGAAAATGAGGAAGATAATCATCATTGGGCTGGAAAGGTGTATTAAGAAGAACATTTTCCCCCTGGAGAACATTATTAAAACCATCTCAAAGGATTGTTTAATTTTTATCATCCTGACATGCTTCTGCCGGGGCATAATTATTTTTATGTCCATGGTTTGATTCCCCCTTTCATGAAAATGTGAACCAGCAAAAATGTATGCTAGGCTAGAGGGCTGCAGAAACTAGATCTAGACCTACTGGTCTATTGGTAGGTCTCTGGATATTTGCTGATGCACAATTTCTTTTCTAGTTGGTATTTTGCCCATCTTTTAATCTTTCATTTTCAGGCACCTGTTTATTATAAAACATCATATTAAAAACATTTATGTGCTGGTGGAGAGCTACAAAAAACACCTTAGTATTAAAATGATGTCTCATAAGAAGCTAACCAAACAACATTTTCAATAAATAGCAGCAACAGATCATACCATCAATACTTCATCTAAAAGACTTCAGATTTTTTTTTTTTTAATGGCTCTGTATTTTATCCTACGTCCTTGGACAAAAGAATTCTCTCTAAGTTTAAACCCATAGCTAGCATAGGTATTCTCTCTCCTGCAGCATCTGATACAAATGCTACCTGCTTAAATAGTGTTTACATAGCTGTACAAGGTTCTTTAGAAAAGAGTCTGGAGTAAAAGACACCTCAGGTGAAGCACAAAAATCGGTGTGTATAGAGCCATTGTACTGTCTATTCTCCTTTACGGGTCTGAAACATGGGCCATCGATTGCCAACACTTCTGACTCCTTGAACGCTTTCACCAGCGCTGTATATGCACAATCCTAAATATACACTGGACTGACTATGTGACGAATGTTGCTGTCCTTGAGCAAGCAGGGATCACCAGCACTGAGGCCATGATATTGAGAACACAGCTGTGCTGGGCAGGGCATGTTTCTAGGATGGAGGATCATCACCTCCCCAAAATAGTACTCTACGGTGAACTCACCATGTGTCAGCGTAAGAGGGGCACTCCAAAAAAGTGATACAAGGACTCCCTGAAAAAATATCTCAGGCTTGGCCAAATGGATCACCAACAATGGTCCACCCTGGCCTCACATCGGGAGGCATGGAGACACACTATTCACAATGCTGCAGCCTTATTTGAAATTCACGCCGAACAAGTCTTGAAGAGAAATGACAACGCAGAAAGAATCACAACTCGGAAACATCACCCAAGGAGAATTTCTGCTGTGCTTTCTGCAACCAGACATGTTTATCTTGGATTGGCCTTTTCAGTCATCAGCACGCTTGCAGAAAGCGCAGGGTGAGTCCTTCCTGAATCTTTTTTCATGAAGAAAAGCCAGAGACAAGGTTCTGGAGCCCTGCCCTCTGTTCTTTCTAAGGATGCACCTCATATTTCCACAACCTGGTGTCCACCAAATATGTTAGGCTATAATAATGACACCCCCCAGCTAGCATGGCCATTGGGAGAGAGAAAAAGAGGAGAGGAGACTGGCAGCTGGCTCCTCCATTTGATCCAATAAGAAGAAGATCCACAACCTTCCTTAACCTGCTGCTCTCTAGATGTGATGGACAATGGCTTCCTTCCTAACCAGCACTGGAATTCTAGCCCACCTCATCTGGTGAATACCTTGTTACTGAAGACTGATGCACCACTCGTGTTAGTTAGTGGGTAGTTTTCAAAGCAAGAATGTCTGATGGCCAGTATTTCTATGGTTTTCAATGAAACCTAGAAATGGTACAATGAGGAAACAGCAGTAATTGACCAAAGAGTCTAAGGGCTCATCTGCACCAAGCAGAATACGTCAGCTCCCCACTGACATATCCTGCCTCTGGAGCTTGCCAGTCCCATCCCCCATGTGCAGAAAATGGGCCAGAGTCCACACGGGCTGCCAGACTGTTGCAGAAACTGCTGCAGCCACCATTTTCTCACAAATGCAGAAGCCAGGTAGGGGTTCTGGAACATGTGACTGGAAGCTCCCTGCATGTGAGCAGCCTCTATCACATGCTGCAGTACCCCTCTTATGCCACCAGTAATAGATTCAGATGCATGATTCAACAGGTGAATTTTTTTAACAGTTTAGAGGTAACTATGATCATCTACAGCTCCCAATGCTCTTAAAGACCATTGGCAATCTTGCCAGGAGTGGGCTTGCCACCTTTTAAAATAATGTTGGTGTTGTTATCACCATCATAGGCTTTGGGTTTTTAATAATTGTATGAAATCAACAGTTAAAGTGGGGGAAATGTTTAGAATCGTGACTTCTGCCAGTGCCTAAAAGTGAGCAAAATAGATGTGGTGTAGGGGGGAAACTGAAAGAGATGGCATTATCCATTGCCGAACAAGCATCTTTGATATCATCAGCAATAAAGCCTGCAAAAAAAATGTGTGTGTGTGTGTGTGTGTGTGAGCGAGACTTTCCAATATATTAAAAGAAAAAGACAAAGGAAAAAGTGAACACAGAAAAAAGAACAGCGGAAACACAAATAAATAGAAAAAAATACAATGACTTCCTACTTTCTTATCGATACTTACAGATTTTACAACATAAGCTTACTTCTCCAACTAAAGTTGATACATGCACTTCTTCTGCTTAAGCAAATCTATTAATTATAAAAACCTACAGTTAGCTTATTATTCTCATTTTTCTGCAAAAAGACAATCAAAGGTTCCCAGTCTTTCACAACTGTCACCAATGATTTTTCTCTAATCAGAGTAGATCATTTGTCTATTTCAGGTATGTGAGTCAGTTTCAAGAACCAGTCTTCATTTAATGGAATTACTGTATGTTTCAATTACTGTGCATACAAAACAATCTTGCTGCAGTAGTCATATAGCATAGTAATTTTCTGCATTTCTTTCCCAAGTGGTCATCCACCAGCCCCAATAAAAACAGTTCCAAGATCAATTGGATGTTAACATTCAAAACCTTCTGTATCTGTATCTTAGCCTTCCCACATGTCCACCACATATGATAAAAAAAAAATACCAATCTGTTGCTCACATTTCCAACATACATTAGAACCCACCCCCCCTTATGCCTTTTGGCAAGTTTTTCTGGAGTCAATTACCAGCAAAATATCATTTTATAAAAATTGTCTTTAAGATCATTGCACAATGTGAATTTCAATCCCTTTGATAACATTCTCCCCATTGTTCTATCTGTATATTATATCCAAAATTTTGAGCCCACTTGATCATCTAACTTGTTCCTCTTCCAATATCTAACTTGTTCCTCTTCCAAATTAATGGGACTTACGTTGGTCCTGACTATCTTAAGTGCAGTACATTTTAATGCATCTGATTTACAGATCTATATGTTAGTAGAGGTATATGTTACTTAATAGATCTGTAACTATTAATAATTCTGGATCTGTCCCATTATATCACAGTTACGGCAGTCAATTTGTCTTCGTAATTTATATAAAAATCACATCACTTTATTTTCTTTCTTGATTAAATAACATCAATATCTTACAAATAATTGATGTTATTTGGCAATATTTGACTAGTGAATTCAATAAATCTGTCGAACTGGATGGATGCCCAACTATGGTAGAATTAGGGAAGGTATAATTTCATTTGGCCTGTGATTTTCTAAATGATCATTTCTTTGACTATTATGAGGATTGGTACACAGACATCTTTTGGATTGTTTACTTCTCTGAAATGCGTGTGTAATTGCATACAAATGTGAGTATATGAAGAAAATTTGCATCCAGAGTTATACATTAAAGTTGTCTCCCAAAGTGTTTTTATTCTGTTTATAGGGAGAAATATCCATTTGTGTGTTTCTGTTTTAAAACAATTGTAGACTGATAGGGAAAAGCTGTACGATTAAATGCAGGTGAAATTGAAGTACAGTCAACTACTTTATACATCTCTAAGCAGAACTGCCACTAAATTTCACCCGTGAAATTTGATGAAAACTTTGAAAATCTCTGCTGAGGTGTATTTTAAGGAAATACAAAGTGTATTTACAGAATTATCAAAAGTGGGTATATGCTTTGTGTAGCTCTGGGCTGCTGCAAAATTTCACTTACATGACTTCAATGAGGAAATGAATCCATTCTGCAGTTCAGTCTATATCTTAAAGGAGCTATCCAAGGTGCTGACCCTACTTTGTGGGTAGAATTCGGGACCTTGGATAGTTCCTCTAAAGTTTAGTCTTAAACACACAGTGAAAGCCACCAGCTGCCACTAAGGAGATTATCAGGCACAGCTAATGTGGTGCCATAATAACACCAGCAGAATGCAAAAGGGTGACAATATCGGACGACAATGTCTTTTGCATTCCTCTGGCATTACTGTAGTGTTTTATTTAATTGATGGGCCAAGCCATCAATAGATTGCCTGTTCTGTTTCTGTGCTGGCATTGCTGGCATTTGAAACCTCATGCCATTGTCCTGCCATGAATACAGTGTCAATGGGAGGTCCTGCCAAAACACTTCCGGAGGGGATCATGAAAACAAGGTAGGCTACCCTCTTTTTTATCAACCTCCCTGGTTTAATTGTTTTTTTTTTAAGTGTGTTTATGTGTGCTTGTGTAAACTTTTTCTTTTTCTTTTTGAATTTCCCACACTTGCGTCGTCTTGTGAGAATGGGCGATTTGATCCAGGAAGTGAATGGAGCTCTGTTAGCGCTCCGTTCCTGCCTGGGTTGCCTTTGGACGCAAGAGAAGGCAAGCTGATGGGGAGGGTTATTGTGACAGGACAGGGATGGGTCTGGAGATGGTGGGACAGGAATGCTTTTTGCATTCCTGTCTGATAATCTCCTAAATACGCTTTACAGAGAGTGTGGAAGGAACATCCTGTTTAGTCTAAACATTTGTAGGAGTTTTTAAAAAGTTTATCCATAGGAAGAATGGTCATTTCACAGGACAAAGAGTTCAGAGGCAAGAGGTCCATCTATCATCTACAGTTGGTAGTAAAGTTAGACTGGAAAGTACTGCTGTTCTCTTCTCTCTCTCTCTCTGTCTGCTCATCTGTCTGCTGCTCTATTGTATCTAGGGATTCAGCCAGATCTCTCAGCAAACAATTAATCAAAGCAAATTACATATTTGAAATAACTAGCGGTGCAGACGGTGATTCTTAAGTACAAAGGAAGAGACTGTAATTGCTCTCAGCATGTCATATGCCTCTAAAGGAGGCTGTCTTAGAATGAATGCAACCTGAGCCGCTTTTCTGAAGCTTTGTCTGCTGTAGGAAATCCACGTGCTTTGTTTACTGCAGGCAATCACAGGCTGTTGAACTCTGTTATAAGCAGCACAAGATGTCAGCTTGAGATGTAGATTCTTCTCACCATCTCACTGTCTGGGCTCTGCTGTTTCACAAAACACTTTCTTCGTGTTTGCAGCCTGACATATGGAATACCTGGCTGTTAATGGAGGGCTCCCAGATAATCTCTAGAGAGGCTTCTACTCACATTGAGTGGGTTCTTCATAGCCATATCATCATCATCATCATCATCCCACCTTTCTTCCAGTATAGGGACTGAAAGTGGCTAACAGTGAATTTAAAACAATGCAAATTAAAACAATATGCAAACATTAAAAATATAAATAGGAAATTTAAAGAAAAATTAAACAATTCAAAGAGTTATAAACATTTTAAAACATTAAAAGTATTAAAAATAATAAAAATATCCGCAGAGAACAGGATCAGAATCTAAAATTACTTTAAAAGATTAGAAAGATGGGCCAAAAAAATAAAAAAAATGAAGTTCAGGTAGAACTGTAGGCTACTACACTTGAACAGTAAAAATGAAATGCATAGATATATAATGGGTGATACTTGGCTTGATAGCAGTGCATGCAAAGAGGATCTAGGAGTCTTAGTGGACCACAAGCTAAACACAAGTCAGCAGTGTGATGCGGCAGCTAAAAAAGCCAATATGATTCTAGGCTGCATCAATAGGAGTATAGTGTCTAGATTGAAGGAAGTAATAGCGTCACTCTATTCTATTTTGGACAAACCTCACCAGGAATACTGTGTCCAGTTTTGGGCAACACAATTCAAGAAGGACATTGACAAGCTGGAACATATTCAGAAGAAGGGAACCAAAATGGTGAGAAATCTGGAAGCCATGCCTATGAGGTAGTGGCTTCAGGAGCTGGGGAAGAGAAGGTTAAGTGGTGACATGATAGCCATGTTTAAATATTTGAAGGGATGTCATACTGAGGATGGAGCAAGCTCCAGAGACTAGGACATGGAGAAATAGACTCAAACTACTGGAAAAGGGATTCCACCTAAACATTAGGAAGAAATTCCTGGCAGTAAGAGCTGTTCGGAAGTGGCATACATTGCCTTGTAGTGTGGTGAGTCTCCTTCTTTGGAGGTTTTGAAACAGAGGTTGGATGGCCATCTGTCAGGAATTATTTGATTGTGTAT
This sequence comes from Gambelia wislizenii, assembly GCA_030847615.1. Taxonomy (NCBI): domain Eukaryota; kingdom Metazoa; phylum Chordata; class Lepidosauria; order Squamata; family Crotaphytidae; genus Gambelia; species Gambelia wislizenii. The sequence continues at coordinate 428,065,361 of JAUMIR010000002.1, read as the reverse complement.
TTCTGTGGGGCGGGGGTCAGACTAAATGGCCCTTGTGGTCTCTTCCAACTCTATGATTCTGTGATTCTATATACATGTTAAAATCCAAACAGCATAGCACATACAAGCCCAACCCCCATCATATTAGTTGCTATTCATGGTCTTTTAGAATGAATCCATGCAAATACTGTTGTTGTTGTTGATGATGATGAGCATGTGGAAAATGTAGTCCTTATCTGAATGTTTGATTTCTTCACATTCCGAGTCTTCAGGATGGAATCTTCCTGATATTTGGGAGGGGCATATGTTGGGGAGGGTGATTCATACAGCAGCCATATTGCAAGATGCTCTGGTGTATCTCCCTTGAACCCTTTTTAAGGGTTCAGCTAAATGCCTTGTTACAAGAAGGCAGCCATATTTTCCTTGCACAGTACTCCTAGCATTTTCCAAAAGCATTAGAGCAACTCTGAAAGGCTAGGATGCTAGGTTAGCCCCCAGAAGAACTTGGAGAGCTGTAATCCTTCCACTACAACCCCCAGACAAAAATTAAAAATGCCCCCAAACACCTTATAGCAGTTGTGTGTGTGTGGGGGGGTGGAATTTGCCACATTTTAGTGCCTCTAAGCACTAAAATGGCCTTTTTCAAAAATATGGCCTCTCCTGTGGTCAAATTGCCCCATAGGGGAACAAAAACATTGTGGAAACGCCTCCCCATACTCCCCAGAGTGCATCTGAAGGCAAAAAGTTTTTTTGACCCTAGAGGAAGGCTGGAGGCCATAAACATGGCACTGCAGCCCAGAAGCCATACTTTACCCACCTGTACATGAAAGACTCCAGCTCTTTTCAAAGTGCAAAGGACAAGGTAGTGGCAATGCTTGCTGACTCTGTGAAGCCATGACTTCACTTTTGAAGTCTACAAAGGAATAAGAACCTACCTGACAACCTCATATTACAGTTCGTGAGCACTTCTCTACCCTTCTCTGAACTTCTGGATAATCTCCCCCATTCGTCCTTACTTCGGCTCTCCGGAGCCCTCTTCTGCAGAGGCCATGACAGAGCCACTTGCTGATGCCTCCACTACTGCCTCTGACTTTCATCCAGCCACACCCAAGCGTGGCCAGATAACTCTGTGTTTCGGGCCACAAAATGGCCAATCAGGACCAGGCAAGCCAGTCCCAATTGGCCACCATTCTTCCCCGCCCTCCCCAGCCGCAATGCATGCTGGGAAGGAGACGAGGACCATGCCGGCCCCCATAATGCCTGCCACACGGCCACCCCTCCCCCCAGGGTTGGGGGGGAGGCTGGGCTGCAAAAAGGCCCACTGGCAAGCAGCAAACCCCCTTCTTTGCATTTTGTGATGCAGGTGTCCCAAAATGTTAAGGAAAACTGTGTACAGAAATGTGCACATTAGAAGAAATTGTTTGTGAAGATGCATATGTCAGGAGAAAATGCATACAAACATGTATGTGAACTTCTATGCATGCTTTAGTGTAGACTTTTTAAACATGACAAGGAAACAGGACTGAAGGAAGTTATGCTGGGGGGGGGCATAAACATTATACAAAGTGAATCAGGATGCTTCGCCCCATTCCTATCTACAACTCTTTGGCACAACTGCATCATGCCTAGGCCTAGAAAGGCTCTTCTTTCATACCAACTGCCACTGTCCTTGCCTCAGAGGGAGAGAAGAAGCAGCATTTGCTGGACTTAATCCCTTCCTACACTGACATTCCCTTTTCTTTTTGTTTCCTGTCTTCATTAGATTGTAAAACTGAGGGCAGAGAAATTTATTTATTTATTTAGTTAGTTTTTAGTTAGTTTTAGTTAGTTTTTTGTTTATTTCATTTGTATGCTGCCTTTCTCCCAAGATGGGATGCAAGGCATCTTCCATAAAACAATATATACAATTAAAGTGTTTTAAAAAGCATATTAAAACATATAAAATCTAAAACATACCAAATAAAACAAGCTCCGCTGCTTATACATTCAAAGCCTGCTTGAAAAAAAAAATGTGTTTGCCTGCAGGTGAAAAGAAATCAGGATCTGGTCTTTCAAATAGTCTAGACCCAAGCCCAAACTGTTTTGTTGTTCGCTTACACTGTACAGTGAGGCCATTAACTAAATAAAGTATGATGATGATGATGATATATTTTATTTATTAATTACTTTATTTATTTGCCTCCTTTCTCAAAGAGTGGTACCCAAGGCAGCTCACAAATCTCTCTCTCTGGCTTTTTTTCGCAAATGAAGATTCAGGAAGGACTCATCCCGCGCTTTCTGCAAGTGCGCTGATGACTGAAAAGGCCAATCCGAAATTTCACTTTATTTATTTGCCGCCTTTCTCACAGACTGGTACCCAAGGCGGCTCACAAATAAAATGAGTTAAAAACAATACATTTTAAAACAATTAAAATGACAGTATAAAATTATGTTTAAAAGACCCAAAAGTTAAAGAGTGGAAGGAAGAGGAGGAGGAGGAGGAGGAATGTAAAATAGTCTTTTATGCCCTTCATATCCATATTATTAATCTGGATTGGACTGTGAATGTAGAATGGTACTGTCTGCACATACCAGAATTGGCAGAGATTTCCCTATCAATTAGTAATTAAATATACATACAGTTGTCCCTCCGTATCCATGGATTTAGTATCCATGGATTTAAGTATTCATGGCTTGAAAATATTCTTTAAAAATAATAATCCAAAAAGCAAACCTTCATTTTGTCATCTTCTATAAAGGACACCATTTTGCTATGCCATTGCATATAATAGGACTTGAGTATTCATGGATTTTGGTATCCATGGGGGGTCCTGGAACCAAAACTCAGTGAATATGAAGGGAAGCTGTATTTTAAAAACATTTTCATCTTAATGTTGAAATGGACTTGTATTTGAAGCCAGCAAACCCATCTGCTCTCTTTATTTAGATCCACTCCTATGAAATCTTGGCAGTATGGTTTGTGTGTATGTGTTCTACTGGAGGAAAAAGTACCATGTTGAATAAGGAACATTAAATGTACAACACTGAAAGTCCATTCTACCCCCTCACATACTTAAAATTAAATACCAGGAATATTGAACAAATATTGTAGGGTATATTATTGAATCTTGAGCAAAAAGAGAAAGCAAGAGAGGGAGAGGGTGGAGAAAGTTATTAAATAGTTTTTATTAAAGGTAGGGCATTTTTGGCTGATAGGGATAATTCTGCAGAGAAGGTAGAAGTCATGTACTCGACAATGGAAGAATCAAACATATGAAGAATTTTTCATAAAACAATCTCAATCCCCAGAAGGTCTGAGCACTTCAGTGCCTTTGTCATGTGTGCCAGAGATTATCTTTTTGGAATTACATTTTTTTTGCTATAAATCACAGCTCACAAGCATTTATAAATTATTAACAAAGCAATAGCTTTGTTTTTTTAAAAAAACCTATTAAAACATTAAGAACTCACTGAATTTGGTGAGGATATTGAAATGTTGCAGAAAATAGATAAGCTGGATGGAAAAGGGAATTGCATTAGACCAGTTTTCCATAACCTAGTGGCCTCCAGATGATTCATCAGCTGGTGTTGTAGGAGGTAAATTCCAACTCATTTGAAAGTCAACAAGTTGTGAATGGGCAACAGACTATACTCAAACAACTTGGCATGCAGGCTTTATGAATGTGGAAAGTGATACAGTAGTATCTGATGGGTGTTCCATTGTTTTTGCTTCCATTTTGGTGTCTACATTAAAGCAGAAATCTCCGAAAGGAGACTGAAGATATCTAAAAGTCTTCTAGTACAATAAATAGTTCATTAGCTAAATAGAGACTAATCCTCCTTGCATATCTTGCCCAAGGAACTAGCTATCCAAATACACAAAAGTACATATCTTCTCCAACAGGGACTCACAGTATATAAACCCCCCACCCCCTATGCCACCATTCTCTGAAGATGCCAGCCATAGATTCAGGCAAAACATCAGGAATAAACACTTCCAGAACACGGCCTCACAGCCTGGAAAAAAACCCACAAAAAACCTACGGATGGTGGCCATGAAAGCCTTGGACTTCACAGTTATGGATCTGTTACCAAACATATTTTACCAACCTCCCATCCAAGGAGCTACTCAGCTCCATACCAGCTTAGGTTTAGTAATATTGTAGCTATCTAGGGAAGCAAGAAACAAGCATATTAATAATATTTAACAATAAATTTAAAAGTTCAATCTAAACATGAGTCAGCAGTGTGATGCAGCAGCTAAAAAAGCCAATGCAATTAAGGCTGTATCAATAGGAGTACAGTGTCCAGACTGAGTGAAGTAATAGTGCCACTCTATTCTGCTTTGGTCTGACCTCACCTGGAATACTGTGTCCAATTCTGGGCACCATAATTCAAGAAGCATATTGACAAGCTGGAATGTGTCCAGAGGAGGACAACCAAAATGGTAAAAGATCTGGAAGCCATGCTCTATGAAGAGAGGCTTAGGGATCTGTGTATGTTTAGCTTGGAGAAGAGAAGGTTAAGAGGGGACATGATAACCATGGTTAAATATTTGAAGGGATGCTATACTGAGGATGGAGCAAGCTTGATTTCTGCTGCCCCAGAGACCAGGACATGGAGCAATGGGTTCAAACTGCAGGAAAAGAGCCCTTAGTCTTTGTATTTATCAGTCTTTAGTCCTCTTAATGTTTTGGACCATGGACATTTTCAGATGGCCCTTACCACGCAAGCAGCCTCCGGAGCAGTAACGAGGCTGCTGCGTGGCAGGGGGTCCTTTTCGGATGCTGCTGTCCCTCTTCTGTGACCATTCGTGGCACATACATGAAGCTTTGGAAGCGGCCACATCATATTTCAATCACGGGCAACTTCTGTGATTGAAATATGGCGCGGCCGCTTCCAAAGCTTCATGTACGTGTCACAAATGGTCACGGAAGAGGGACGGCGGCACCCAAAAAGTACCTCCTGCTGCACAGCAGCCTCGTTACTGCTCCAGAGGCTGCTTGCACAGTAAGGGCCATCTGAAAATGTCCTTCAACTCAACAGGAGCTTCTTCTTTTTTTCTTTTCTTTTTCTTTTTCTTTTTTTTCTTTTTCTTTTTCTTTTCTTTTCTTTCTTTCTTTTTTTTTTTTTTTGAGTTAAGAAACCAAAAAACAGCCCAAACTTCTGTTTTCATTACAGATTGGAAAGCTGGGCTCAAACTGACAAAATTATTATCATCAGGGATAAATGTAAAATACTATATCTAGGCAAGGAAAAGGAAATGTACAAATATAGGATGGGTGATACCTGGCTTGAAAGCAGGGCATATGAAAAGATCTAAGGTTCTTATTAGACCACAAGCTAAACATGAGTCAATAGTGTGTTGCGGCAGCCAGAAAAGCCAATGCAATTCTGGGCTGCATCAATACGAGTATAGTGTCTAGATCAAGAAAATAGTGCCACTCTATTCTGCTTTGATCAGACCTCACCGGAATACTGTGTCCACTTCTGGACACCACAATTCCAGAAGGAGATGGAAAAGCTGGAATGTGTCCAGAAAAGGATGATGAAATGATCAATAGTCTGGAAATCAAGTCTTGTGAGGAATGATTTATAGGTTATGTTTATCTTGGAGAAGAGAAGACTTGAGAAGTGACAGGATAGCCACCTTCAAATATCTGAAGGGATGTCATGTAGTGTGCAGAAGATGGAGTGAACTCTGCTGTTCCAGAGACTAGAATATGAACCAATGGATTCAAATTATATGAAAAGAGATTCCACTGAAACATTAGTTAGTACATCTTTACTGAAGAAGTGTTCCACTGTGGAATAGACTGCTTCAGGGATTATGGACTCTCTTCTTTGTCAAAGAAATAGCCGTGGTAGTCTTTCACAGGAGGAAGGTGGTGGTGGGGAAGAATGTAACAGCACCTTTAAGGCTTACTGGTTTTTATTTTAGCATGAGTTTTCATGGATATGAAGCCACTTCTTCAGATGCAGTACTCTTCTTTGTAGCTCTTTAAACAGAGGTTGGATGGGCAACTTTCAGTAGTGCTTTATTTGTGTATTTCTGTGTGTCAAATGGTTGGACTAGATGCCCCTTGCTGCCCAGTCCAACTCAACAATTCTATAGTTCTATGGTTCTATGATCAACAGTATATGTGAGCTACCTGTCTCTCCCAGTGTTCTGGAAAGTTGGATTGAAATGTTTGGTTAAATTCTAAATGTTGTTGTTGTTGTTGTGAGCCTTCAAGTCATTTCTGGGTTATTGCAACCCTAAAACAAAAACTATCACAGGATTTTCTCTACAGATTTAATCAGAGGGGGTTTGCCTTTGCCTTCCTCTGAGGCCAAGAGAGTGTGACTTGCCCAAAATCACTCCATGGTTTTCCATGGCTGAGGAGGGATTCGAACCCTGGTTTCCAGATTGGTACCGTAGTCTGACCCTCAAACCACTACAACATGCTAGGTCTCTCTCTATGTCATACCTTTCAGTTTTTCCTTTCATTATGCCAGTGCAGAGGTATCTTTCTATTGCTAAGCACAACAAATGTATGCGCATGTGTATTTAAAGAATATTATAGTTTCAGTTGTAAAATTGTATATGTCTGAAATGTTTTAGGTTAGAACAATTAGATGTGCATGTTTTACAAGTATGCCAGATCATTTCTTGTCCATCAGCACTAGAGAGTATTTCTTCATCCATATATGCATTATATTGTCATTTTTCCCCTGAATGTCATGAAATGAGCATATGTGATTATTCCACTTATCAGCACAGGCAATTTTATAGTATGTCCTACCAGATGTTATAGATCAAGTACAAACTGCTTGTTTTCCCACCTGCAGCTGAACAGCGTGAATCTTTGATCTTTCCCTGACAAGTCACGGCTATAATGGTGCACTGGAGAATCATATGTATGCCAAAGGAACATGCTTTAGTGGGAGGGGGAAAGAAAAAGAACACCAAAGAACAGATTAGAGTTTGGAAAGATGTGCTGGAAAAAAGAAAAAGAAAGAATGAATGAAAGGGAGGTGGGGGGAAAGAGACGCTGCAGGCTGCAGAGAAAAGTGGAAACATTGTTATAATGTTGTCTCAGAAATCTGACTTTTCATTAAAATCATCCAGAGAAAGTCAGTGCTGCCATAATCTCACCGTCTGCCTGTGGAGTTGTTTTGACAAGATCCATAATAATCCCAGTAAACTCTGTAACATCCTTCCCACCCCCTGCACCAAGGCTTGGATGCAAAAAAACTGCTTATCCTTTTCTTTGCCAGGCATGGCCTGTTTTAACACACATGCAGTCTTAATATGATTTGGTATATTTTCCATTACTTTCTCAAAGGAGCTCATCCTGTTATGTAACCATCATTTCTAATCTTCTGTAGGACAGTTGGAAAACACAATTATATTCATAGAATCTTGCTCTGCTTCTAGGCCAGCTTGTGGGCTGACAACAATGGTGGACCGAAGCTCTAGGACAGAGGTGGGGAAGTGAGGTCTACAGGCCATATGTGGCCTGCCAAGGACATTTTTATGACCTCTAATGCCCTTGAAGTTAGAACCTCCACTGGGGACCCAGTCAAAGGATACTTTATTCAGAGAACAAAGCTACATTCCATGTTTATTGTATAAGCAGGTAGCTTTTTGACAAGTGCAATGGCACACAAGCACAAACCTTCTAGAAATTCCCCAAGACCGCTTTAGCCAATCAGCTCCTTAAAGTTCATTCTCTGCCTGGTGATCCAATTTGAATTGATCACCAACAATGGTCCGCCCTGACCTCACATTGGGAGGCATGGAGACGCACTATCCACAATGCTGCAGCCTTATTTGAGAACTCACACCAAACAAGTCTTGAAGAGAAACAACAACGCAGAAAGAATCACAACGCGGAAATAGAAGCCCAAGGAGAGCTTCTGTTGTGCTTTCTGCAACTGGACTTGTTTATCTTGGATTGGCCTTTTTAGTCATCAGCGCGCTTGCAGAAAGTGCGGGATGAGTCCTTCCTGAATCTTCGTTTGCGAAGAAAAGCCAGAGAGAGATCCAATTTGAGCATCATACATATGCTTCTTCAAGTCACTCCGTGTTTTCAGCACATAAACAGTGAATAATAATAATAATAATATTTATTTATATCCCGCCCCTCTACGAAACGCAATCAGGGTGGCTTACAACAATTAAAATATATATCCAAACGCTCAATCAAGGCAGAAAGAAAAGCAGATTGAAGGGTTGAATGACACTGTGACTGCATTTTCAAGGGTCCATTTTCTAAATGGCTGGCTTTGGGTGTGAAACAGAATGAAAGAATGCAGGGAAGAGAAGGGAGCGGGACCTACAGGCGCGCTGAATTAGTGCTTGAGGCACTCCTTGCAGAAGGACTTATTGCAGCAGGCCAGGGGCTTGAGGGACTTCTCCTCCAGACACATGTGACAAGTCAGCACCATTAAGGGCCCGGAATGCCTGGAGACCAGCCTGGAAAAGGGCTCGGGCAGAAGGTGGAAGGTACAAGTTGATCTGCTTTTCTTTTGGCCTGGAGACCCTCAGTGGCTTTGTACAATGGGGGGGGGAGCTTGCTCAGCCTTCGGCTCCTCTCCCCACAGAAAATAAAGGCTGAGGAAAGCTGTGTGTTCCCTGGGGGGAGAGCTGAAGGCCAAGCAAATCCCTGCGCTGCTGCAAAGCTGCCTAGGGTTTGCTTGGGCTTTGGCTTCCCCCTCCCACAGGGGACGAAGGCCAAGGAAATCCCCAGTGCTCGCCTCAAAGCTGTGGGTTCCCTGTGACAGGGGGCTTAATTTATTTGTGTTTTTTCCCAGTTTTGCAGTGGTGTTCGGCCAGTGAACGGGAAGGGACAACTGTAGTCCCAATGACCAATGCATCTAGGATATATCTTCTAGAAGGCTTCATAAGGCCTTTGAATTAGCCAAGCACCTTGTGCTCATGTATGAGCAGAAAGATCTTTTAAGCCAGGGGTTGGTAAAGAGCAACCTGCTGGATGCTCCTAGACTACAGCTCCCAGCATTCTTTGTCATTGGCTTCACCATTGTCTATGCTGGTTGGGGCAGACAGGAGTTGTATACTAGCAAAATCTGAACAGTTACACTTTTCTCATCCGTATTTTAGGTTGTGTGTGTGTGTGTGTGTGTGTGTGGTTTTTAAGAAAACAAATCAATGTTTTGTTATCTGCTTTGGAGATTCAGATGAGATTCAACTTCATTTGGTGGGGCAGGTAATCCCTCAGGATTATGATGTGTTTGCATGTCCCCATATCAATCTCTATCCAAATTAATCTGCATAATAAAAACAAAAGAAAAACAGCTTTACTGGATCAGAGTGAAAGTCTGTTAGATTCCCCCAGAAGACTTGCAAGCTGGCTGGGAAGACAGCAATCTCTTCCTCTGTTACCCATTCTCAGCATTTCATATGCAGAGGCATTGCCCCTGTACATGGAAGCTCTATTTAACAATTATGGAGAACAGCTGCTGGTAGACTTGTCTTCCATTAGCCCTAAGTATTACCTAGAGTATAGAAAAGTGGCATTGCCTTTGTTTTCAGAGCCAAGCCACAGCTTTTCCTGGAATCAAAGGGGTTGTCTAGATGAGAAGATAAAACACTGATTGCTGCTTAGCAACATTCATTTGTCTCCACTGTCCTGTGGTAAAATTGCTGGTTTGCGAAGCTATCTGTGTTTGAAGTTTGCATGCAGCCATGCCTACAAAACAACTTGGTGGCTGAGAGTGAATTACTCACATTGTTATTCTCAACAAGTTGTTGCCACTGCACACTATTTTTTAAATTGCAAATCAAAAGTTTGCAAGTATGACCTTCCATTTAAAAAAGATGTTTGGTCGCCTCAGTGCAGCAAAAAAGTGCATGATTGGCAACACAAAACTCCAAAATGGCACTTCTGGCCACTTCATTTCCCGCAAGCCCATCCCGTGCATGTCTGACCAATCAGCTTTCTGCTTCCACCCTCACTGAGAATGTGCTATGATGCAAATTGGTTGTCTAAAAGAGTGGTAATGCACATTTCCATGCATTATTTAAAAACCTCAGGGAAAGTGCAAAGAATTTCCCCCCACAGTTTTTGTAGTTTTGGGCCCCCCTCATTCTGTATAAGGCAAATCACCATGGGATCTCATTGGGATAAAAGGTATTCTCACATTCTACAATGAGTACTTTCTCCATCTGGATATACCCCAAGAGTTCAGATTGTAGATTGGAGATATCACAAGTTTGAATCTCTCTCCCACTCTCTATAGATTATTCATTTGATTCCATTCTTAGGTCCCATCTACATGATTTAAATAATATGTACGGCGTGCGGAAGTTCGTGCTTCAGTACACACAGCCATTCGGATTCACATGCATCCAAACGAGGGGGGGGCGGTTTTCCATCCTGAAATACGCACATGTGGCATTCGGGAGGGAAAGTGGATCGCGAAGAGAAATCCGTACGCCGTTCGCATGGCTGATGGGTCTGTACGGTCCGTTCACACACATACGAACAGCCTGTGTAATCTGATTGGCTGGCCGAGTAGAGGGGGCGGGGCTAGCACAGAGGGGAATTGGGAGCGGCTGCCAATTGTTGGATTCCCAGCTAGCGAGAGTCCGGTAAGTCCGTGAATTATAGATTTATTTATTTTTATTTTATATTGTAAATAGGGAAAACTGACTGTCTGCAAAGCAGGAACCTTAAAAAAAAAAAAACAGCGGGAGATTTAAAACCGCCACTTGGCTTGCTCACTCCAGCCAGCTTGGGGAAAAGGGAGTCATACGGAGTTTAAGGGGCTAAAAAATCATGTGGGCGGTTCGTATGCATACGAACGACAGCCTATTTGTATGTTTTGCCCCCCAAACGGATTTTTTAATGATCGTATAGATGCACCCTTAGTTTAGTAATTTGCATGGGAGGGCAGCAGTTAAGGTTACTGCCACCAGTAGTCAAAACAGAATGAATGCAGAACTTAATCACTGAGCCTCAGTCAAGTACATCTAGCTAAAGCAGAGTTAATGCTCATACTGTCCCTGTTAATCACCTGCTACTATCCTTTTCTCCCATCAGTCTCTATGGATATTGTAATGACTTCCTGATAAAGCATGCACAGATTAAGAAGCAATGTGCTACACATGTTGGTACAATTAGGTATTCTGTTCCCTCTACCATCACTCCACCTCAATGAAGATTATACATTAGGTAATCTCTTTAGGTTTGAAAAGGGGAAGTTTTTATTCTCTAGCTAATGTGGCAAAATAAAATAAATCTCTTAAGGGGGTAAAAAAGCTGAGTCTCAAAATTTGTCATCCAGAGCTTGGTAGCTGGAAGCTGGTTGAAACCCCAGAAACAAATGGGGTTAGTTCAGTGCAAAATTTTAAATGTGTTGCTTTCATTCTATAAATTGATTCAGTGGATTGTTGTAATTGAGAGGCTCGCCTGATTGATTTTAATTTGAACTGTGCATTCTGCATAAAGGCAAGAAGTGCTACTGGTGTTTGTAAATAATTAGCCTTTCCTGCACTTTTGCTGATGCATCCAGGAGGTTGTGAAGTGCTCAAAACCAGTGTCTTTTACCCATCATTCCTTTTTGGTCTTCGTTTGCAATGCTAGAGTTTTCTAGCTGCTGCTTGGTGTGCTTGAGAATGTTGTTCCTTGTGGGTGTCCCTCTGTGGCAGACTCTAAGTGTTTGTCTACACTGGCCAGAATACAGTGGCCTTCTGGTCAGCATATTCTGGCCCCCAGAGCTGGCTGCATCCCCCCATTATTGTGACAGGCAGAAGTCTGCATGCACATACTGGCTTGTATCGGTGGGTGCCTCCAGTGCTGTTGCGTGTCACACTCTCTACACCTGGAAAGGAGCTCTCAGCATGTGATCAATGCTGTTCACATGCAGGGGGCCTTGATCACATCCTGTGGGTCTTCTTCCTGGCTACAGAGCAACATCAGTGGTGGTGGCTGGTGATGTAGCCTGGCATGCAAGTACAGACCCTGCGTTCCCACACCAGACCCATCCAGGACCACATCACACAGGTTTTCCCAGGGGTTATTTTTAAACATTTTAAATGGGTTTATCCCAGCTCCTCCCCAGCTTTGCCTTGGATGCCATCAGGACTGTCCAGAGGTGAATTGGAGCAAAAGCGCTGCATTGTTTGGGCTGCAGGACTCCAAGCCAGGGTAAAGCTGGGGTACATTGCCCATCTACACAAGCCCTAAGTCATGCTAGCTGAAAGAAGAGGGCGGTCACCATGGTAGGAATGCAGGTGAGAACTGTGGAGGGATGAGTGGAAGGATTAAATCTAGCTCAGGCATTTTTATTCATTTATTTATTCATTGCATTATTAGTTTCATTTGCATCCAGCCTTTCTAATGACTTTGAGGTAGTGTACATTAGCCCTCTTCTTCCCTACTTTATCCCCAGAACAACTCTGTGAGGCAAACAGCATTGGAAGGAGAAATTTGGCTGTTGTACGTGAGCTTGTATTTCCCATTTCAGCCAGCTGGTTCCAGGCCTTGCTGATGGAGTTTGTTAGTATGTATATCACACTTGTGAAACATTTGTGCACCAATATGCCAGAGGCAAAGAAAGACAACCAGGGAGTAGGGATGGAAAGAATATTCAAAAACATACAAAAATGGTAAAATTCTGCTGAGAACAATCCTGGACTTAGAAGAAGCTTCATAGCTTGGAAGTTATTCTGCACAAAAATTGCATGTGGTCATTTTTCCCCTCATAGGAAACAGCTTTTTCTGTGCATAAAACAATATTTCTATGCAAAAAAATGTTATTTTCTTCAGAGAAAAGCTATTTACTGTGCATAAAATGTTGTTTTCTTTGCAAAACAACCGTATGTGAAGTTTGCACAAAATAAGTCCCAAATTGTGAATTGTCTTTGGAAATGATGTTTATGAAGACTTTTTCACAGCACAGTAGTTTTTGAAGACTCAGATGTGTTACTCTAGATTAGCTGTGCTGATTTGTTGCTCACCTTTATGTGCTTATTTTCATTTCTGGCATACAGGCTTGTTGTGCAGAGCAGCTGTTTTCTCTTAACATGAGGTGTGGGACATTCAGGACAGCAGGGCAAATGGTGATGGAAAATGGGAGCTGCAGTCCAATAACACCTGGGAGGCCATGAGTGGGACATCCTTGTCTTGATGTTTGCTGATGTAACAAAAGCAGTGGTATCTTCAATAAGCAAGGGAATCGAGTGTTATTCAAATATTCATCTTCTTGGAAAAGAGGATCAGGGAGCAAAAGACTATAAGTTTCCCAAACATATGCCTGAATTCTATTGCTTAGTGACAATAAGAGTAGTTGTTTAACACTGAATCAACACATAGGAAAATCCACTGATTCTCTATTTCATCTTCTTGTTGAAACTAATAGTGGGATTTAGATCACCGTTTTTAACCTTTCCCTCATTCTCAGCTATCTGATGGTAACTCTCCCATGTTCTGTCCTCCCCAACAAGGTGGTTCACATGAACGTGGTACATTATTCCCCTATGGTGCAATATATTTGTTTTATGAGTCACCCAGCCTTATTGAGGGTTTGTGTTTGTGTCTATGTGTGTTTTAAATAGTTTGATATTAGAAAAGACCTAATTGTTCACACGGTTATTACTCCTCAGCTAATGAAACCTCCCCCCCCCCTGCAGTGTGGAAAATCAGTGACATTTTGCCACCCTCATTTGCAAAAGTCATAGTTTGTGAGCAAAACAACTTTTTAACCTTTCTTTACAAAATATGAATTTTGCCAAGAGATGGGAAGTCTGTTTTGGGTACAATAATTTTAAAAATATCTCATGATTTACCCTGAGCATTCTTTCATAATTTTAAAATGATATTATGTCCAGCTGAGTAGTACAGTACAGAACAGCAAGGAGAATGATCATAGGGACATATGAAATGGCCTGTAACATGTCTCTACTGGTGCTATCAGGCCAAGACTTTGGGACAAATATCAAGGGCCCAAGTCAGCAGAATGAGCAGCAGCACAGGAGTGCTGGCTTATTACATTTTGCAGTAAATGAAATAAAGCATCTTGCCATCTAAACCACCTCCCCTCCCCACTTTTTGGTTAGATTAAGTTTAGAGCTTAAAATTACCAGAAGGCAACATTGCAAATCTAATCTAAACTCCTTGGCTCCCTTCAAAATTCTTCAGCTATGCCATCTGTGGAGCAAGCTTTGGGTGAAAACCAGGGAATGTGTAGCAACAGGTGGAACACCTTTGAGAGATTTGCTTGTCTGATTGAAATTCTTCTGGCTTCCCTCAAAATTCTCTATATATTTGCTTGAGGCGTAATCCCCCCCCACCCCCACACACAGCTTTTGGATTTTGCTTTAATTGAAATTTGATTTACTGATTCATTGTTTAAGACAGTTTTATATTACTTTGCATTTTTTAAAAATGCCAGCATGTTTTACATTTACATTTTTCACTGTTGTTATCTGCTGTCAAAGGGAGCCCTGGTGGCGCAGTGGTTAAATGCCAGATGAGATCCGCCTATTGACATCATTAGACAGCTTTAAAAAGGTTGTCAAGACGGTTCTCTTCAGGCAGGCTTTTCCAGAATAGCTAACCCCGGCCTCAGGAACCCCCTCTGGAGGTTGCTTCTGGACCTCCAAACTGATGCTGCTTGCTCGAAAGGGTTTTTAATAAACTGTATTATATATTGATTTTAATTTGTATTAATTTAATAATGTTTTAAGGGGGTGAAGGGATTTTGAGCTGTTTTATACTGTGTATTATTTTATTGTTGTAAGCCGCCCCAATTGCTCGCAGAGGGGCAGGATATAAATAAATTTTATTATTATTATTATTTATTATTATTGCAAGTCACGACCTTGCAAGTTTGATCCCAGAGGGCTCCAAGGTTCACTCAGCCTGCCATCCTTTCCTAGGTTGGTAAAATACCCAGCTTGTGGGGAGAAATTAGCTAATACACATTAGAAACTGCTTAATGTGATGTAGATGTGTAAATTGCTATTGCTTAACAATTTGTAAGCCACTCTAGGAACCTTTGTGGCTGAACAGCGGGGTATAAATACCTAATATAAAAAATTAAATTAAAAAAGCTCAAGTTGACTTCGACTTATAGCCACCCTATGAATTAGAGATCTCCAAGTCACCCTGTCATCAACAGCCCTGCTCAGGTCTTCCAGACTCAGGGCCATAGCTTCCTTGATGGGATCTATCCACCTGAACTGTGGTCTTCCTATTTCTTACTGCATTTTACCTTCCCAAGCATTGTTGTCTTTTCTAGTGAGTCATTATCTTCTAATGATATGGCCAAAGTATGTCAGTCTCAGTTTAGTCATCTTGGTTTCTAGGCAGAGTTCTGGCTTGATTTGCTCTAGTGCCCATTTATTTGGCCACTGTATCTGTAGAGCTCTTTTCCAGCACCACATTTCAAAGGAGTTTATTTTCTTCCGATCAGCTTGCTTCACTGTCCAGCTTTCACAATTGTACACAGACATTGGAAATACAATGGAATGGACAATCCTGATTTTGAACGTCAGAAAAGGAGTATGGCCAGCAACTGATGAGCATAATCCCTTGGAACTCCATCCTGTGGAAGGCTAGGCTTTCCCCCTCCCTGTTTTCATTTTCCCATCAGGCAAAAACATTTTTGTTCCAGCAGGCCTTTGATGTATAACTGCCCCTGTGTGGCTTTTATTGGGGTGCGTTTTTTATGTTGTTTTATCTGTGTTTTTTTTTTATTTGTATGTTTTTAATTGGTTTTAATTGCTTTTAACTGTGATTTTAATTGTTTTGTTAACTGCCTTGGGACCCACTCCAGAGAAAGGCGGCATATAAATTGCACAAATAAATAAAATAACTCCTCTCTTGCACTGCCATCCTCTTCCTTTATATAGATTGTAAGCCTGAAGGCAGGGAACTGTCAAATTAATGTTTTATAAGCTGTTCTAGGAGTCTTTGGATAAAAGGTGGTATGTAAATATTCCAAATTAATTAATTAATTAAACTAATAAACATTAGGCTGCAAATCCCAGAATTCCACTGCATGTTGCCATGGCACTGAATGTGGAATTATAGTGCTATATTTGTATAATGTGTAACGACCTCAGGGCAATGTATGTAGTCGAAGGTGGTCTCTAGCTTTGTCCTGAGATCCTTAGGGCTTTATAAAACAATGGTAACACTCTGAACATAGCAGTGTTCTCTAAAGGTGGCATAGGCAGCAGTTGCTAGAGGCTTCCATGTCAGTAGGATAGTAAATCCACTCTAGCTTTAGTGGAAACTTAAAAGGAGCTACCCAGGGTGTTAAACACTGTATGCAAAAATAGGTTCAGCTTGCCATTTATTTATTTATTTCATATTTATTTATAGCAACATCAGTGTACCTAGCGCTATATAAAAATAAATCAATAAAACAGACAGCCCTACCAAAGATGTATGAGCTATATTTTTTTAAAGAAATATATGGAAATAAAGGGACTAATGCAAATGCAAGTAATCTGAACAATACAATTGAAGTCGTCTAAATACATGGAACCTGAATATATGAAATTTAAAAGAAAAGTTATACTGAAATACCTAAAATTTTAGAATGCCCACTCCCCCCACAAATATCAACTGAAATCTTAAAAAACAACAGTAATCCTAGGAACAGTCCTCAAGCACCTTGGACAGCTCCTTAAAAGTTTAGACTAAAACCCAGAGCAAATTCACCACCTTACTGATCTGGATGGCATCAGCCTCCACTGGCCATGATGCAGTATATAGTGGGAAATGTACTCCGTTTAAAATATGCACAACACTAGGATTAACACAGTGATGAGAAGAAAGACAAGAAAACACTTCATCCAATTCTATTTAATTCTATTCTGTTACCAAGATTTTTAAAGGGTGGTGGGTGGGCTACTAAATACAACTGCAAATACAATCCAACCTTTCTTTTAAAAGCAGTCTGAAATTAAAATGATTTGTAGTTCTAAATTAAAGGTAGTGGAAAAGATCTTACTGTATCTCCCAATACAGTTCTCCCTCCATATCCACGGATTTGGTATCCACGGATTTAAGTATTCACAGTTTGAAAATATTCTTTAAAAAATAATAATCCAAAAAGCAAACCTTGATTTTGCCATCTTATATAAGGGACACCATTTTGCTATGCCATTGCATATAATGGGACTTGAGTATTCATGCATTTTGGTATCCAAGGGGGGTCCTGGAACCAAACCCCAGCGAATATGAAGGGACAAATGTATTATATCTGTCTGATGAAATAATGTTAACTAGGAGGGGTAGTGTGAAGGAATATGGCGAGTGGCAGGAGCGATAAAGTTAAATATTTCTCAGATAACTTTGACTTTTATAACTTTTGACTCAGCTGCATGAAAATCCAAATGCAAGCTGGAAGATTTACTTGGATTCTCATTTTAACATTTCTGACTTTTTTACATTGTGCCTTCTAAGAAACCAAAATATGACCTCCTACAGCACAACCCAAGTACTCTAGGAAACAAGTAACCCAAGCTAAAATTTAATCACAAGAGATTAAAATCTCTGACAGTAGTTTGCTCAGGTCCCTACTCCATTTTCATGCTACATGTGTAGCTGTAGCACTGTGTTCATTAAATTTCAGTACACAGCAATAACAGTCTAGGAGGAAAAAAATATAATCAGTGGTTAAAGATTGCATCAAACTGAGTGCTGGAGATTTCATTGATTGGAAAAATGAACTGTAATTGCCTTGTGGTGACCTGGGATGTTCCAACACACGTGGAAAGCATGCACACTTGGATCCAACTGAGGAGATCCAAGAGGCCTGCTTGTACTAATCCCTCTCTCCATGGGATGTACATTCAAATGCAGATTTCAGAACATACAAGAATAGGGATGAAATTCAACACTAATTTCCTTCTCCAAGAAAGCAGTGAATAATTTTAGCAATTCTCTTCCCACTGTAAGAAAGTCTTAGGAGATTATCAGATGCTTCAAAAATGGTGTTATAATGACACCATGAGATTGCAAAAGGGGTTCCGTATCAAATCAAATAATAAAAGCTTTAAATCAAATAATAAAAGCAGTACAGAGCCCTTTTCTGGTTAAACCATCAGTCACCCCCCCCCCACAAGACTTACTTCTCCAGGCTTTTAATATTATTTATAACCTGCTATTCTCCTAATGTGGGGACCCAAGGCGGTTCACAACATGATTCAAAAAAGAAATACTACACACTTTCCAGTTAGTCAGGCCCCCAGATTAGGGTCTAAAACTCCAAAGTCAATGGGATCGTCTATATGGGCCAAATAAAATGATCTTACCTCATTTCCACAGTGAGCTGTGAAACATACAGACAACATAAAGCTCAAATCTTGGTCTTTTTAGTGCCTTGGGGCTTTAATCCAGACCAAAAAGAGTTGGGATGTACTTTGGATTTGAGCAGGAAATCTGAATATTTGTGTGTGTGTGTGTGGAACGTGTTCCATAGCAATGTTGTTTGGGGCCAGGAAAGAGGAGTTTTGGTGGTAGGTGGAAGAGTTTGGGAGGAGGCTTCCTGGGCCTGGTGACCAGCTGACCTTTCCAACGAGGAAATACCTCTTTACCTATTTCAATTTCACTTTTTAGTGATTCCTTCATCACCATTTATTTTGCAGTTCTTCAGAGACATGCATACCAGCATACCCATATCACCATTAGCTGTGTGTATCTCTGCTTAATAGGATGTCTGAAGCCCCTCTGATCCATCGGAAAAGACATATGTATATCACATGCATCGAGGATGGGAAAAAAGCAGAGTGGCCATGGCCATGTGACCGCGCATGCTGCAATTTATCAGACTGGTGTGAGTTTAGAACTGTGTAGACAGTGCTCCTGAACTCACCTCAGTGTTTGTGGCAATCGTATGGACAAGCCCATGGTCGTTGTGGACCAGGGCAACCCAAAGAGAAGCTGGATTTTCCTGTCAGTGTAGATGAGCCCAATGCTGCTAGAGCTACTCACAGCCATCAGATAACAAGCCAGAGTGTAACTATTAAATCCAAAACAGCAAGCAGTCAAAGTCAAAACAGAGTCTAAGGTAAGGAATCAGTTGATCATTCATCACAAGGGTCATAGTGTAGAAAGAATGTAGAAAGAGCTAGTAGGGCCTAGAGCTCAAGAACAACATTGACTGAGCCCTCTCTAAGGCTTTTATGGCTAGTTTGCCTGAACCGCATCCACAAATCAGCTGCAGATACTACTACATTAAGCTTCCCTCAGGAGGAGAGCCTTATGTTTAGGAATCCCCTTACTCCCAAGGAGCCCGTTTCCAAAGAGATCTCAAACTCATGGCCATGCACGTCTGAGAACATGAGCTGAGTGTACACCTTCATATGGTATTAATTCTGCAGACTGGATGAGGTCCAGACTCGCTGCCCAATTTGAGGGTCACAGTGTCCATCCCAAGGTGCACTCTCTTATCTTCAATATCCTGAGCCTGCAGGGGCAGCGAATTCCTCAATATCTACAGACTGGAAGTGGGTGGCCCACATCACCCTCAATGAAGAAATCCTCAAGTAAGGTCATCAGAGATGTGTTTTTTTAAAAAATTGGCTGGAAACCTATTGTTGTCTTTGCACATGTGTAAGTTCCTCAGTGGAAGCAGTTGGACATTTTTGTCCAATGAAGAACTTCTGCATTCAGATCTAGGTTGTGGAAGGGAAGTTGTACATGCATGTGAATTCCATTGCCCATACAGTTGCAATTTTGAGTGTTCATTCTATTGTGCAGCTTTGCCATTCAACACAGGATTGTGTACCATAGTCAAAGTAAAACCACAGGCTGAGGTTTATGTTATGCAACCCTGAAGTGAGAACATGGCCAAGGTGGTATTTTTGACAAAGAAAGTTTTTTAAAAAAAAACTTGTTGCAACTGCACATTTTTAGACAGGATGCCTGAGTGTTTTCCAAATAACCTTTCTCATCAAGGGTAAGAACATTTCTGAATATTCTTTATACAGCTACGGCTGAACTGTAACAGAATGAAGGTGTGACTCCATTCACCTCTATTGTTTTGTGACATGTATTTCTCACCTTTCTTTTTGACTGCTCTAATATCTGGCCTGACTCTCAAGAGCTCGCCTGTAGCTTCAGATAACCTTCCACAGATGGAAGAGAACATCAGGCAGATCAGAGTAGGAAAAAAAATTCCTCTGGCAGTCAATGGGATGTCAAAGACCTGCCTCTCTTTTCAGTGATTCACTTGAACTAGAATGTAGCTATGCAAAAATCCAGAATTATGAAAGAAAGAAAGAAAGAAAAAGGCAGCCTTAGGCAAAACAACATTTTAGTTCTGCTTTTTTGGGAGGTTTTCTGAAAATCTTTGGCTCATTTTTATTATTATTATTCTAACAGCTACATGGAAAGAAGAAGTTGTTTTGTCCCCACAAGGTCTCTTGCCTGAACTTTAGTTCTAAAAACATCACTGATAAAATGTAAAAGTGATCTAAGAGCTGATTCAGATGTTCACCCAGGCACATGGTTCAGACAGCCATGTTGAGAATACTAGCTGAGATATGAAGTGGGGGTGGTTGCTTCAATGCACCCATAGTGATCTGTATCTGAAAAAGTAAGATCCTGCTAGAAACCCAACCCACACATACCCCAGCTGGATGGGGAACAGACCTCCAATTAGAAGTAATTCTTCCTCATTCTGCTGCTCAGATTGTATATATGAAGTTCTTCCATCCATTGCAAAAGTCATTGTATCTAATCAGCTGTTTAAGAAAAAAAAGAGCACTTGTATTATTGATCTTCCCTGGTAACCCTTCCATACTTTAAAAGCTGACCACCACAACTGCTGATTCTCAAAGTGAGAACTACTTATGAAGCTGGACTTCTGTTTTTTTTTTTTTTAAGTTGTGTTTATTAGAGAAATTAAAGCATGGTTACTTATATAATAAGGTAAGTGATCTGTTGGGAGGGGTGAAAGCATGAAATTTTGGGATGATTGATGATTGCCTGAGAGTTTCACTGGGATTTTTAAAAAGCTAGTGGGTATGAAAGTTAGTCAGTGAGAGATATGGGTCAGAGCTATGAGTTAATTATTGTCAGAAAATTTAGAACTAAGATACAGTAGGCAAAACATTCAGGGGCCAGTTAAATCTCTGGGATCTGTGAGTTTTTAGCAATTTTAGCAATTTTTCCCCACTGTGAGAAAATCTTTGAAAACTACATTTTTCAAAGAATATTCAAATTTGAGATTTTTTCTACATGAAATTCCCATGCAGTCATTTTGCACAAAAACCAAATTTTCTGAGCAGAAAATAATATCCCTTTCTGTGCATAAAATGCTGTTTCCTATGCAGAAACAGACATCTTCTGGGTAAAATAACCACATGTGATTTGTCATAGAGTAACCTTCTGTCTGTGAAGATTCTCATCAGTCTGATTTTCTTTGTATCAGGGTTTCTCAGCTTTCAAGAAACATATGTTTTTCACTATTTTATAAACATTTTTGAACATTCCTTCCATCCCTGATGTGTTCTGATTTTATATGTAATTTCCATGTGCAATGGAACCATAGTTGAGTGGAAGGATTGTACTGTGCCACCTTCCAAGATTTCAGTTAGCCAAGAACTTTTGATGGTACGCTTTGTCTTATTTTAAATGTATTTCTCCTTGAAATAATTTAGATTGTTTCCCTTTTCCTCCATAATATGTGATTCGGCAGAACTGTGTGTCTTTTCCTGAGAACTGGAAATCAGAAACCTTGCAAATCTGCTGCAAATCCTCCAGAAATCTGTGAGTGCATTACAATCTATAGGCAGTCCTTCTAAGAGTATACTTGTCAGGTCATAGGGTGACAGGGTGGTCTAACAGGCCTATCAGTGATATATAAGACTCAGAGGTTTCCCCTAAGAATGTTCCACAATCCTCTACTCCAGGACTATCATTGTTACGAGGCTGCAATGCCTACCAGCTCTTATCAGTATAGTCTCTTTTGTAAGAGCTGCAGTTCAACATCTGGAAACGCATATGTCTACCCTGCTCTACACACAACACAGAGGCATACCAGAGCAGAGAGATCTGAAAGGTCTACACTGGTTTTAGGCTGTGTTTTAGAAATTAACCATCTGATGCTTCTGATATCATAGTGATATTTAAGACACGGAGTTTGGAAAAGTGAACTTTTTGACTACAGCTCCCAGAATTCTCCAGAAAGAATGCCCCCTGGCTATTCTAGTTGGAGGTTCCTGGGACTTGTAGTCCAAAAAGTCACATCTCCAAGCTCTGGTAGATAAGAGGAAAGGCTTTCCTTAAGTAAATTTCTGTAGAGATGTAGTGCTACATTAGAATCTGAAAAACATGGTATATGGGTTGAGGGCTTTTCTGTTCTAGATTGTGCTCATATTTGCACCCTGGTGATAAATTGTTAACGCATCATGTAGCTTGAACTGCAGGTGTCTGATGATAACAATCTTTGAGCTCTGAAATTCTGAAGTTAAGGGAATATTCTGGGTGCACCTTGCTTCCTTAACAAGAGTTCAGTGTAGACCTAGCAGAATAATTTTTCCTACAGGCTCTGCAAGCTTGGACACAGATAACTAAGGGGATGAGAGAGGGAGGAAGAGATAAGTATTTTTGCATTCAGAGGAAGATGTTACCAACCAAGCTGTAAATGCCATTTGATCTAAGGCAAAAGTGGTTTTTTTTAAAAAAAATACATGTTTATGATTGTAGCAGTCCATTCAGCAGAGATATCACTTTTTCAGAGTAGTAATATCTGTGGCAATTAGGAGAACAAGTGACAAAGAGGAAAATGTGTACCATTGTCAGTTCATCTCTCCATTATATTATCTTCTTAAGAAATTAATGAGTGTGGACAAGTGTAGATCAGTGTTCTATTTTCCCAATAACATATACAATTTAACATTAAAATATTGTATCAGTATTGATTTTAGATTCATATAGAGCTTAATACATGAAGTTGTCTATGGCACATTCTTCATTGTTAGCTCCACAGCTATAGCAAACAGATTAAATGTGAGAGTGTCATGTAATATAGCTGTTCCTGGACTTTACCATCTACACCAGACGGCAGGATGAAGGAGGATGTTACATGTTGGAATGCAAAAGTGTATCTCAGTGATTAAAATTAGTTCATCTTTAGCAGCAGTTGTGGTAGACTTTACTTGTGCTCCACTGGGGGAGGGACAAGTGGCTAGATAAGAAACAGCTTTTGTTTTTATTAACAGCATGTCAAGTCAACTTTAGCTTATGGTGACCCCGTGAATGAGAGACCTCCAAGTCATTCTATCATCAACAGCCCTGCTCAGGTCTTGCAGACTCAGGGACATGGCTTCCTTGATTGATTCTAGCAATAGCAATAGCATTTATATTTATATACCACTTATCAGTGCCAAAGCACTCCCTAAGTGGTTTACAATGTTTTTAGCAAACTGGGTACTCATTTTAGAGACCCGTGGAAGGATCGAAGGCAGAGTCAACCTTGGAGCCCTGTGGGATTGAATGCATAACCTTGTGGCTTGTAGTACTGGCCAGTGCACCACCAGGGCTCCCTATTAATCTGGAATGCAGTCTTCCTCTGTTCCTATTACCTTCTACTTTACCAAGCATTATTGTCTTTTCTAGTGACAGGGCCAAAATATGACAGTCTCATCTTGGTTTATAGAAGGAGTTCAGGTTTGATTTGCTCTAGGATCCATTTATTTGTCTTTTTAGCAGTCCATGGAATCCATAGAACACTCTTTCAGCACCATATTTTAAATGAGTTTAGTTTCTTTCTATCATAGAATCATAGAGTTGGAACATATCACAAGGGCCATCTAGTCCAACCCTCAGCCATACAGGCATACACAATCAAAGGACTCCTGACAGATGGCCATCCAGCCTCTGTTTAAAGATCTTCAAAGAAGGTGACTCCAGCACACTACAAGGCAGCATATTCCACTGTTGAACAGCTCTCACCACCAGGAAGTTCTTCCTAATGTTTAAGAGGAATCTCTTTTCCTGTAGTTTGAGTCCATTGCTCCATGTCCTAGTCACGGGAGCAGCTGAAAACAAGTTTGCTCCCTATATGGCATCCTTTCAAGTATTTAAACATGGCTATCATGTCACCTCTTAACTTTCACTTCTTCAGGCTAAACATACCCAGCTCCCTTAGCCACTCACCGTAGGGCATGGCTTCCAGACCTTTTACCATTCTGGACACCTTCCTCTGGACACACTCCAGCTTGTCAATAGGTCATGGCTTCCAGGTTTTTTGTACAACAGAAAGTAATCTGGAAGTCAATGTCTGGTATACTTGCTGTTAGCTATCCTAGATTTATCTGTATAATACAGTGTGGCTAAGATTCTGCATTGTTAGTGTACCTATGCCATTGTAGTTATGTCTGTGAATGCCACCCTCTAAAAACCCTACCTTTGCAACCTGGCAGCACCCCAACCAATGTGGTTCTGAGACCCTAGAGATAAGAATCCTTGGAAATGACATCTGCAGTACTCTCCTGGTCAAAGAGCATGTCAAAAACAAGCATTTGGAGAGACCCCTTGGAGTTCTGCCATAGCTGCTTGTCTCCAGGTGCTCTGCAGCTGAGAGAGCACTGGAGATGTCATTTCCTAGCACCCTGAACTTCAGTGTCTCATAATTGCTTCAGTCAAGGTGATGCTAGGCTACAAAGGTGTGTTTTGGAGGTCACATTAAGTTGTCCATGACTCTAAATGTGAATCCCCAACAGCTGCGAGCTTGTGAATCTAGCTTATGATCTTGCAACTGCTGAACAGGATGCCAGCCTATATTGATAAATGGTGGAAATGACACTGAGCACCAATTTGCATATCCAGCTTAAAAATAATTCATACAAAAATATAAAAGCTATTACATAAAAATAAAACAAGCTACAGAATTCCATATGTATAAAATGTTTTATATAAAAACTCATAGTCCTAAATCCATTTGTTAGTCCCAACTAGATTGAGTCAGCTGTGATGCCATAAGTCAACATTTATATAACTTTCTATCAATGGTTTTACTATAGTTGGGACTAACAATTGCATTTAGGTTTTAACATCAAATATTTGTGTCTAACATGACAGTCACAATAGTACAGATAAGAGTTCTGAAATGCTGGGCTGATGGACCTCGAGGATGGGGTTTCCCTCTTTGAGGTTTGTAAGTTCAGTGGTTGGGCATTCTGATCTGAATTATTGTGACTCACCTTGACATTTTGCACTGAAACATCTCATGTTTTGTATTTTCATGTGAAATTAAAGGTTTATAATCATTTTATACAACTTTACCTACCTTGTGTAAAGGGAATCAATAAAGATATATAGCTATCGGAACTGGCAATTATGTGATTTCCCCAGATATATGTGGACTGCAGCTCTTGATTAACCATTGGCTGGACTCTGGGAGACCAGAGTTTGAATTCCTGCTCAGCCATGGAAACCCCCTGGATGACCTGGGCATGTTACATTCTCTCAGCCTTAGAGGAAGGCAAAGGCAACCCTCCTCTTGGAAGAAAAAAAAAACACCTTGACAGGAAACCCTGTGATAGGTTTGCCTTAGGATTGCCATAAGTTGGAAATGACTTGAAGGCACCCATCAACAATAATGCTGGCTAGGCTGGAGTGGTGTGTATTTCCCACTCTATGTGTATACAAGGAATATATTTTTATATAGGTAGGCAGGAAATAGAGGCATCAATTATATTGTTAGTCCTGATTAGAGTAAACCAGTTGAATCAGTTGGATTTACTTATGTGTAATGGCCTGAATGGGGCTCCACCAGTTGGGACTAACAAGATTCTAGCCACTGAAGTGAGGATAAATTAATCAGGGAAAACACTTTGCAATTGCCAATCTTCTTGTTGTATCCTTTCAAGCCATTTCTGGCTTACGGTGAATCTAAGGAAAACCTATCACATTTTTTTTTTTTTTTGCCAAGATTTGTTCAGAGGGTGTTTGTCATTGCCTTCCCCTGAGACTGAGAGAGTATAACTTGCCCAAGGTCACCCAGTGGGTTTTCATGGCCAAGTGGGGTTTTGAACCATGGTCTTCCAGAGTCCTACTCTGGCACTCAAGCCACTACACCATGCCGGCTCTCATTGCTGATCTACCTTCTGATTATCCTGCCCTAAAGAATAGTGTTATCTCTTAGAGTGATGATTTGTGATGTCCTCCAGGTAGCTATTGATCCTTCTTATAGAGATCTCAAGGATAGGAAACAGTTCTCCATGGCTGCTGGGTTCATTTAGATTCACAGTTTAGGTTTCAAAATATGACAACAATGCTGCTGTTGCTGTTGCTGTTGCGGTTGCTGTTGCTGCTGCTGCTGCTGCCGCCGCCTCCACCGCTGCTGCCGCCGCCTCCCCCCCCCCGTCTCTGAAGAGTTTGTGGAAGAGGATATGAAGGACTTTTGAAAAAAATTATAAGCAAATGCTGTTGACATGTGATGCATCAGGCTGATTTTTTACACAAAATTTTTTGATTCAGCAATGGAATTGTTTGAGAAATTTGTTTCTGTTCATCCATGATGACAGTTTACCTAATTCATAGCTCCTAAAACCAAATGTGGATCGAGGAACAAATTGCAGATGAAAGTCTATACTTTTCTGAGCTCATTTTGTAATTTGAGCAACAAAAAGGGTTTTTTTAAAAAAAAATATGCTTGGAAATTGTATGTACTTTTAAAATGTGCACAAACAAACATTTATTGATAGAAGAAACATGCCACTGAAAATTGTGCACCAAACTACAGTCAGTCTGAAAAAATGGGAAGTATGAACCAAAATGAGAGCCAGCATGGTATAGTGGTTTGAGCATTGGACTATGACTCTGGAGATCAGGGTTCAAACCCCTGCTCGGCCATGGAAACCCACTGGCTGACCTTGGGCCAGTTACACTTTCTTAGCCTTCGAGGAAGGCAAAGGCAACCCCCCCCCCTGAACAAATCTTGCCACTAAACCTCACGATAGATCCACCTTAGGGTTGCTATAAGTTAGAAATGACTTGAAGGCACACAACAGTAACAACAACATTCCAGAATTTCTGCATTGGGGTTGGGGACACCTTGAAATCCAATACATACACTAGAAAAACTTTGAAATAGACCTTGACAGGCTTAACTTTTGCTGCTTTTCACCTGGCTAAGGCCTGTCTGGGATATGTAAGTATTAGTGATACAACATATTCCAATATGTTCAAAAAATCCATTCTCGTGTGGGTAAATCATCCATTTTCAGGTGGGATTCATGGATACTCAGGTGGGTACATCATGGATTTCTCCTGAATTTACTGTAATTACAAAGGATGTCATCCACCCCTTGTGAGTAGCTATTTTGCACAAACTGGAGATGAAAAGGTAGGCTTTGCTACAAGGAGAGACCCCCCCCCTTTGCTTACATTGATGTTATGGAGTATAAACCTCAGAAATCACAGAGCGAAAGCTGTATTGATATGAATACTGCTTGTCATTTCCCTGAAAGTGCCAGTAAAAACAGGATCCATAGAAAACGATCAAATCTGGCTAATATAGCCTTGCGAAAGCTGTAATGAAGAAAGCTGTCATGAACATTTGTAAGCTGGAGCTAGGAAGCATTCCTGCTTGATTTCCCACTATGATGATTGATGATGTACAGGTTAAAAACCAAACCAAACCCTAAATGATTTTTTCACTAGCCTGTCCAAGAGCATTTACTTAGCCTAGATGAATAGGCTAGTGGGGGCTTTTTTCAAGGCTATGTTAATACTCCAAGAATTGATTTGCTTTTGTTTCCCCCCAGAGTGGTTTCTCTTTCACTAAGGATCACTTTCAATGTTGATTAATACCTATGACACTGACACTGTATGTTATCATCTTGCATAGCTCAGGGACAGGGTCTGCTACACAGCAGCATGTAAACAGAGCAGTACTGAGTGGTGCTGGTCTAGAAGCATGCAGTATTTAAAAGCCATGTGGGACATATGCCCAGTTTTAAATGATGCACTCTGCCTCTTCACATATCAGGGAAGTGTGAACATTGGTGAAAAGGTGGGTGGGTAAGAGACAGAAAGAAATACCTGAATCTCATTTGTAGACATTATTAACTTGGATTTATATTATCTGTCTGTGTGTGGGAGAGAAAGTGCCAAGGACATCTGCATAATTTTTTCCCCAGGTTGGGAGTGGGAAGGAAATTGCTCAGTGGTATGTGATCAAAATTCATGTGCGATAATGCATGCCACTAGAACCCACCTGTTTGTTTTCCATGTATGTGTGCTTTGTTGCTTGGAAGTACATTTCAAGACATTTAGAAACTACACAGTGGCAGAAAATCTTCCAATTTGACAGCATTAATAGTGAAGCTCCACACAAAAGAAATCATGAACCACAACCAAATGTTATTTGGAATGTGCAGTATGTAGGGCCTGTCTATACAAACTCTCCAAAATGGAGTAAACTGCAGTAAAGACAAGTTGCAACAGCTGTGACTTGTCTTAATGGGTCTTAGAGGCCCCCATAAACTTCTCACACACTCTTGCACGGGAGGATGGAAAGGGCCTTTCCATCCTCCGAGGCTGGGAAAGAAAGTCAGCAGCTGCTTGGCCAGTTGCTTGGAGGAGAGGGAGAGAGAAATGCCCCCATCTCCCTCTCCAAATGATTCACCAGGATCTAGCATGCTTCCCCATTCTCCGAGCCTGGGAAGGAACATCAGTAGCCACTTGGCTAGCCGCTTGTGGGGGGGGGGATAACACCCCCCACCTCCCTCTCCAAGTGGCTAGCCAGGCTAAGGTGAAAAATCAACATGGAGATGCCAGGTGCTTGCCCTGTTAGCAAGCCCAACCCCTGCACTTGGTGATTCAAAGTAAATTGCTTGTCTCAATAAGCAGGAAAACATACCACCCACACTGTTTTTTTTTTAAACTCCAGGAAAAGCCATGAAGGCTTTTCCTATGGAGTTTTTGCCAGTTTTGCCCCCCCCCCCGTTCCAAATAAGCTGATACAATACAAGATCCAATTAAGGCAAGTAGGATTCTCCTCGCATTCTGTGAGGAGTATTTGCATCAGACAATCCTGTATATTCTGGGTTCAGGACCCTGAAGGGTGGAGGCTGAAACAGGCATGGACTCCCCACCCCTATCTCTTCAGGCTGATGGATTGAGGGTCCTTTTGCCATTTGTCAGCTAATCTGGATTCTGTCTTGGGTCGTGTGATCACCTTCTGGCCTTCCAATGTGTTATGATGATAAAGATCAGACACAAGTTAACATCAACACTCCATTTAAGAACTCTTAAGTATTGGAATCTCAGGATATTTACATGGGAAGATGAGCTGGGTCACTGGTAATCTTTTAGGCTATTTATTATTCACATAGATATAGAAACATATACTGTCCCCTTAGGGAGCAACACAGACATGACAATGTTTGGGCACTTTGCTTTCATCATACTATGTGACATTGCATGCAAATCATCATACATTGATTACAATACAGGATGTGGGAAGTCAGATGTTTAACTTTCATAAGGACTAAACCTCTATCTCTCTGACTCTTTATCAGGCTTCTTAATATAACACATAGAGGAACATAACCAGCTTGAACAATATAGCTTAGCCATTTATCCATTAAAAAGTACCATATCTTCTGTTGAGGAACTATTCATCTCTACATAGGCACCCAATGGTTAACATCCTTGGGCATTGTTAAATCTAACAGCAACTGTTACTTATCTATAACAACATCCATAACAAGCTTCTAGTATATAGTATGTCTATTTTATCTGAGCCTCATAGTTTTTCTTACCAGCAGTGTCTATCAGCATATCTGGGTAGTTATCAGTTATCAGGAAAAGCATGTCTTAGAGCTACATTGCAGCCTTCTCTTCATACCTTGCAGACTGTAATAGCAGTCTATCTCTTCTTGGCATCTTTTATTCTTTCCTTACCTTCTACCCAGCCTATCAACTGTCCTATCGAAACAAAGGTGCTCACAGTGTCCCTTTTATGCCATCCTCTCAAAACAGAGATCTTAGATATTTATTTATTTATTTTATATCCAGTCTTTCTTCCAAGATGGCATTCAAGGTGGCTTACAATAATTTTAAAAAGACAACTAAAACATTACAAAAGTTTAAAAAAGAATTAAATTATTACCATTATTAAAACATAACAATTAAAAATACAACATTGATTAAAAGCATAGATTCCAGAAAAATTACACACAGTAAAAGCCATTAAAAGCAGCACTTCAATCACACACACACCACATAATTCCATAATTGTAATTCACATTTCAAAATCCTGCCTAAATAAAATTGTCTTCACCTGCCAGTGAAAAGAGAACATAGAATCACAGAACCATAGTGTTGGAAGAGACCACAAGGGCCATCCAGTCCAACTCCCTGCCCTGCAGGAATAAACAATCAAAGCATTCCTGACAGATGGCCATCCAGCCTCTGCTTAAAAACCTCCAAAGAAGGAGACTCCACCACACCCTGAGCAGGGAGAAGACCAACCACACCTCCCATGGAAGGGAGTTCCACAGTCTGGGAGCTGCAACAGAGAAGGCTCTCTCCCAAGTCCTCACCAACCAAGCCTTCAAAGGTAGTAGGACTGAGAGAAAGCCCTCCCCTGCTTATCTTAACACTCAGGCTGGCTTTTATAGGGAGATACAGTCTTTCAGATAATCTGGACCCAAGCCATTTAGGGTTTTAAGGGTCAAAACCAGCACTTGGAATTCTGTCTGGAAACAGACTGGTAGACAATGCAGCCAGGAATTAGGCCCTCAGCATGTGATCAAGACTGGTCACATGCAGGGTGCCTTGATCACATGCTGGGGGCCTCATTCCTAGCTTCAGAGAGACACCAGCAGTGGCAGCAGAGGCATCCAGAGATGCAGCCCAGTGAGCAGGTACAGACCCTGTGTTCTTGCTCGGGAACTATCCAGGTTTTGTTGCATGATGAAAGTTTTCTCCGTTTTTTTTTTTTTAATGTTGTAAAAGGCCTACCCCTGGCTTCCCCCCAGCTTTGCCTTGGGTGTCATAAGGACTGCCCAGAGGCGAAACTGTGCAAGAACCCTGCATCATTTGGCCTGCAGGGCTTCAAGCTGGAGGGGAGAAGCTGGGGTAAACAGCCTATCTATACAAGTCCAAGGTATAACCAACTCCCCCTCCCCACCTATAAGCACTCAGTTGGCCATTCCACCAATTGTATCTTCATGATTGCCAACTCAAGTAAAAAGATGTATGGATAATAATAGAAATGAATCATGATGTAATTTAGAACAAGTGGGCATTGACTGTGTTTTTTATACAATGTATGTAAAATGTAACACAAACAAACAAACCAGGAACAAAGGCTATGGGGATACATTAAACAATTACCTTTTTTTAATATGAGGAACAAATAGAGATGTAGGACAACACACACAAACTGAATTTTCTGCCACAAAATGGGTGATAGTCTTTGGTTTGAACATCATTTAAAAAGGACTGGAATCTTGCATGGGTAGCTATTAAACCATTGTGGATTTATACAAACTCAGTATTAGTGAGCACCAATTTTTGAGTGCCTAGAACAGTGCTGAGCTACTCAAAGTGGTGGCCCCTGGACTGGTACTGAGCTGCTGGTCCACAGAAAAATTCCAATAAAGAATGAAACAGTTGTAGCCAATAGGAGAAAATATGATACTGGTTCCTAGGTCATTAGGGAAACACAATTGCTTGTCCCCCACTTCAGACAGCCTGAGAAGCACTGGAATAGAGCATGAATAGAAAGATATGTCTTCCACAATTGTGCTAAGGGAGGACTATGTTTTCATACAAGAGACTTCAGATGCTTTTTGTTTCACTATGGGACCATGTCTGAAAAGGGAGCTTAATCACCACCACTGCAGATTGTCTGGGTGTGGTAGGACTGAACCCAACAAACTAGAGAGATAAATCTAGCCTACCCTGGCTGGTAGAACTATCCACTAATTTCCCACCTTCATTTGGAGAGGAGCCCTAGTTCAATGGTAGGATGTTTAGCTGGAGAAGACCCCCATTTTACAGAAAAAGCTGTCTTATACCAAGTAAAACCGCTGATTCCCTCAAGCCCTGTAATCTTAATACTGACTTGCCATTGTTCTTTGGTGTCTTTGGGGAAAAATAGCTTTACCTGGAGATGCCAGAAAGTTAACCTGGGACTTTATGAATGCAAAGCATGTTCTCCACTATTGACCTGCAGTTCTTGAAACCATCCAGAGTAGACAACAATAGACAGACAGACATATAATTTCATCCTAAGAAAAAACATTTCCTATGTTCTGCTAGATCCGTTGCATCTAAAGCCTTTACAAATATATCCTAGGCCTCCAGAAATGGTCTCAATAGTACCAGACACCTCTAGATTCCAGAGCAAGGTTTTAATCAATAGGCCCAACCTGAAAGTGACCAGGGAATGAAGGTCAGGTGATCGTATTGTAAGTACTACCTCAGGAGTGGGGAGAAATTTCAGTTCACTGCTACCTTTGGCATGATCCCTCACACACAATACGGTAGTTATCAGTCAGAAATGGGCTGAGTTCTCAGGTTGTTATCCATTCCCTCCTCTCACCAGCTTCTTGGTGTATCATCCCTGCATTTCACAACCTTCTCTTGCCACTGTTGGAGACAGACCCCTTTGCCCCAACAAGGCAGTTCTTGTATATTTCTTTTCCAATTTGGTCAACCTTATGTTTTTCTTCTGTGAGCATGTTTAGAGAGATGTATTTTAAGGAAAGGATAGTTAATACCAAAATACAATACTAGAAGAATGCTTTCTTCAGACTATGCAATTTTTTGTTCTGTCTCATGAGAATTTGTAGAGATCCCCTTGGATGCATTAAATTGAACATTTGTTTCTTCCTTGAAATGGTTTTGTTCCATTTTGCACACTCCAGTTTATTATTGTAAGGTTATATATTAGGATGCACTGCCACTGCTTTCTTGCAAAAAAATGGAGAAAAGAACATTAAAAGGCTAATGTAGCATTAACTGCCTATGTGAGTGTAAACTTTGTGTTTAATTAAACTCTTAGTGAAACAATATATTCATTCTTCAGACTTTTCTAGATAAGATACAAATGTTAAAAAATAAGAGATTTATGCTAAAATAGCACCATATAACATTGTTGCTGTTGTTGTTGTTGTGGTCATTGTCACCAGCACCACCACCATCATCTACATATTAGCTGCATTTTCTTTTCCCTACTGATGGCAATATTCCAAGACCTTTACAGAAGAGGAAATCACTGGACTGTTTGAACTTAAAATGTACACACTATTTCTATGATATCCGTTTGGTCCAATATAAAATGCCTGAAATTACTATTGTATAGGTATTGAGGTGGATGAGATCTATGTGACCTGTGAATACAAAAGATAGGTTAAAGCACAAACGGATATCGAAAGTATTTATTGAAAATGTCTAAGCTGCATAAAATGTTTAATTCTCATAACAATATTAAATATAGAAGGTATGAGGGTATAGAATTATTCAGAATTATCTACAAAATTCAGCTTGCAGATATACTGTGGTAACCTATAGTTACAGATTGGTAACTCTTCTGTATTCAGTTAGATTGCATAGGACCTTATCAGATTCAGCAATAATGGCATCAAAATAACACCAAAATAACATGAAAGGGTGCACATACCAGACAATGTCCTTTAGCATTCTGCTGCTATTAATACGGCATTATTTTTTTATTGATGGGCCAAGCCATCAATAGATCTCCTGTTCCACTTTTGTGCTGGCATTTGAAACTTCGCTCCATTGTCCTCTCATGAATACGGCATCAAAGTACAGTCCTGCCAGAACACTTCTGGCTGAGAACATGAAAGCCAGGTAGGGAACACTCTTTTTATTAACCTCCCTGGTTTACTTGTAATTTTTAAGTGTGTTTCTGTGCTTCTGTGTAGTTGTTGTGTTTCCTTTGGTTTATTTTTAAATTTTACTGTGCTCGCCTCTTCTTGTGAGAATTGATGAGATCATGAACATGGAAGTGAATAGAGCTCCATTCATACTGGGGCTGCTTTTCAACACTTTGGAAGGTAGGTGTGATAGGAAGGGTTATTGTGACGGGACAAGATCGCTTTTAGCTTTTGGTGGGACAGAAACAGTATTGAGTATTAGTCTGAAAAAGTCCATAGTCTTACAGCAAGTTTGTGTAAATGCTAATCTAGCTCACCCTGAGAGGTAGCACCCAGATTAAGTGAAGAAAGTCCATCCAGCTTTTTATTGGGGTGATAGGAAAATAATGTTACAAAACAAACACACCCCACACCCGAGAGTGAGGCTGTGACAACCAGAAGAAGCAGGACCCCATCACAAATCCTTGTCTCAGCCTTGCTTGATGGTGGGAGGGGGATTGGAAATACCATCTTCCTTGCACCCAATTGGAAGCTAAACAGACCTCCTTTGTCCAATCCAGCTGCTGTCTCTTAAGGTGGGCTCAGGGGGTGTTCAGGCCAGGAGATTTACTTAGTTATACATATGTAACTAAGGAGATTATCAGACAGGAATTCAAAAAGTGTTCCTGTCCCACAATTTCCAATCCCGTTTCTGTCCCGGCACAATAACCCTCCCCATCAGACTTACCTTCTCTTCCTTCTGAAAGTAGCACAAGCATGACTAGAGCTCTAACGGAGCTCCGTTCACTTCCTGGACTGAAATCCTGCCAAATTCTCGTGAGAAAGCATGAGTGTGGGAAATTTAAAATTAAAAAGAAAAATACACACAAAAAAGGTTTAACAAGCACATACACACACTAAACAAAATTACAAGTAACCCAGGGAGGGTACAAAAAAGAGGGTAGCCTACCTGGTTCTTGTAATCCCACCTGGACGTGTCCTGGCAGGATTGTCCATTGATGCTGGCATCATGCCAGCAGAACGGGGCACCTTGTCGCAGACACAAAAATCCAGAACATAAATGCTACAGGAGATCAATTTTCAACTTCTCCCCAATAATTAAAAAAACTGCCTCATAACAGGATCAGAACACTTGCATAACATTGGGACACAACATCATCTGATAAGGAAGCTCTTTTGCGATCTCATGGCATTGTTATAACACCGTTTTTGGCGTGTCTGATAATCCCCTAAGTAGGTGATGGGTGTATGCTTCCCCCCCCCACTTGCCTAGAAATCTGTGCTGTTGGCCAAAATAGAACAGACTTCAAGGGAAGGCAAAATTTGGTCTCAGAGGGCATGTACATTCACCAAAGAGACAGATTCCTCCCTACAGATGACAAAATAACTGTAGAAACTTTGAAGTTTTGTTGCTGCTGTCTCACCCACCTAGGCATGGATCAGGGAATAGATTTTCAGACCAGAATGGTGAAAGTGTGTGGAATTGGGTTTGAGGTTAGATAGCGAATAGGTTAGAAGAAGAAAGCATAGAAATTGAGTCATGCATAGTTTTGTCAAAGTATTTACAACATGTGTTTCTATTTTGAACAAATGTACAAACTGGCTTACAATATATTAAAACGAACCTTTCGACAATAAGAGCAGTATCATTAATCACGGCTTGACTTTGGGGGGTAGGCTTAGGGATCATTTATTAATGAACAAGGTTTGTTAATGGATATACATTTTTAAAAATAAAATTTTATTTATTTATTTGAAGCATTTAAACCCCACTCTTTAGTAATATTATTCCCAGAGCAACTTACAGATATAAAGTTGAAGGCTTTCACAGCTGGCATCCATAGATTTTCCTTGGATTTTTTCCAGGCTGTGAGGCTGTGTTCTGAAAGAGTTTACTTCTGACATTTCGTCTGCATCTGTGGCTGGCATCTTCTCTGAAGATGCAGGTGAAACGTCAGAAGTAAACTCTTCCAGAATGCGGCCTCAAAGCCCGGGTGGGGGGAAACAAGGAAAACTTACATAGCCCCTGTCCTCAGACTTGAAATCTTGAGATGGCCATTGGAGGCTATTTTGAGCTCTACGTGGGGCTGTCTTTGCAAAGTGCTCAGAAACTTCAGTTATTTCAAAAAGCTGCAGCCAAGTTGTTAACTAAGACAGACTACAGGGAGCACACAACTCCCTTGTTGCAAGAGCTTCATTGGTTGCCAGTTCATTTCTGGGCCCAATTCAAAGTGCTCATTTTGACCTATAAAGCCCTATGCAGCTTGGGTCCAGGTTATTTGAGGGACTGCATTTCCCAGTATGAGCACAGTAGAGCTTTAAGATCATCTGGAGAAGCCCTTTTCTTGGTCCCACCACCTTCTCAGGCACATTTGGTGGCAACAAGGGAAAGGTATTTCTTGGTGGCTGCTCCCAGATTATGGAACTCCCCGAGGATGGCCCCATCTTTGCTCTCCTTCTGGCAGCAGGTTAAGATATTTTTATACCACCAGGTTTTTGTGAGCCAACAAGGGCTGGGCTAGTGAGGCTGTGTGGTGTGGCTTTAAAAAAAATTAAGGGTCTTTTAAAAGGTATTTTAATTTTTACTGTAATGTTTTTAACTTGTAAATTGTTTAATTTCTTTTTAAATTTTATATTTATAATGTGATTTTAACTTTGTACTGTTCATAGCCTGTGTTGTTTTTATAATGTTAGCTGCCTTGAGTCTCATTGGTGGGAGAAAGGAGGAATAGAAATAAATAAAATCATCATCATCTAAATTAGAAACAACACACAAGGAAAATGTGATGGGGAGGGTGTAGGGGAAGAAAAAAAATAGCTCAGTAGCAGCTAAGTCCTGGGATGATGGAACTCTACCTGACTGCTCTTTTTCTTCCTCAGAGGCCAGAAAAATTGCAGTTGGAAAGCTAGATGGAAAGGCTCTAAACAGCCATTGTTATAGTAAATAGGTTCTGAGATTTTGACCCTATAAGGCATGGCTCTACCACATCTCTGTTGGAGAGGTGTACCCTTTTGGAGGACTACAGCTTCTGGTATTTACAGTGGAGACCATCTTGGCTGAGGGATTCTGAGAAGTGTCATTCCAAAAAGGACTCTTCCGGAGTGCTGGTATTAATATTATTCTCTCTTTTCTCTGGCTCATTAGAGATGAAATATAAGGTAAAATTAAGGTTTTAAGCACTTGTTGGGCAAACAAGAGAGATTTGCAGAAGCAAAGCACTGCATCTGCAAACTAACGTGTCAAACACACACACACACAATAAAACAGCTTCAGAAGCTAGAGACCTTCATTCAGAAATGGGATGACACCCAAGGAGTGAAATAGTGTTCATAATGCTATTGAGTTTAGAAAGCAGAGGGAGCTGAATAAACCTCCTCAGTCCTTACTTGATTTCAGTGGTGCAGATCTCTCCAAAACCCCTCCTCCAAGAAGCTTCGCTGCACACATGATTTTATGACCTGCTCACCCACCATGGGGGAACTGTGGGTAATTTCCTGTGGGGAAGACATAAAATACATGTTCAAATGGAGAATAAAGTTTACTACCCTCAAACATGGCTTTTTTAAAAAAGGAAAATACCAAAGGACTGATAGAACAAACATGGCATGATGGTGTTAGAAGGAAGTTTTTGTGCTTAATACACTGGAAAAAAATTGTTCAGCAGCTGTTCAACCGTGTGACCCCTTTAACTCTGTTAAGGTCAATGAGGACCCATCAGGCAGCTGAGTAAAATGCCAGGGAAGCAAGTTTAAGCTCCTTGGGGGCAAATGTATGGCACAGAAAATGAGGTCTTAATGGCAGCTTTTAATGGTACTTGTCTAAGTAAATTCCCGCAGATACTAGTGAGTGAAAATGCTCCCCTATCTTTTTCACTTAAGTACAACTTGCTCAGTTGCCCTAGTTTCTGTCCATCTCTTGCTGCATCCCACCATTCGCCTTGGGATTTCTGTTTGCTCTTGCATTGCCAATCATTTCAGAGGACATGCATCAGCTGATCAGACCAAGGCTCCTATCTTACTTTATTTTCCTTTTTTGTGTGAGAAGTGTGAGTCATGAAAAAATAATTATGATCTAAGAATATTTCCAAGCAACCAGTTCTAGATATGCTAGAAATTCAATGTTACTTAACTCAATGTTTGTATCTTTTTTTGAACAGTACTGGTTACTTATCAAAACCACTGCAGCCCTGCTCTTGATGGTAACATTGGCATACTACAGTCAGTTGGTGGACAACGTATAATCTTTGATTGCATGTATGATGCTGCCCAGCACTCTGTGGATAATTTAATGAACTAATGGCGTGATTAATTAATTAAATGAATATTCTGAGTTCCTTTGATTGTATACCTTCAAATGGTTCAGAAAATATATTAAAACAAAATGCACGTATAAAGCAAAGTTAAAAAAACAAATTATTGCATCATTTTTTATGTATGGCTGGCACCTTGTTAGTGAAAACCCTATGAAATTAGTGAAGTCACCATGAGTTGACAAGTGACTTGAAAGCACATACATACACACAGGCCAGACTTAGACCATTGCGAGTCAGAATTATGTTCCAACCATGCAAGGTCCAGAATTCTCCTCCAACAACAACAACAAAACTTGTAAGCAGTACACTCCCACCAACAACACCATGCCTGCCACAGCACATCCAGCTACAGGAAAATAGTTGAGTGCATAACTGCTCATCTCTCCAGTCTCTGACAACATGGAGATTGTTGTGTTAGGGGGTGCTGAACTGCTTCCAAGGTGAGGGGTTTTTTTGGGGGGGGGTGTAATTGATCAGGAGCCGTAGCTGTGGAGCTAAAGCTACATGCTACACACAGTTCTCCCAAATGTAGGATCTTGGCCTATATTAAAAACAGCATTAAATGAAAATTAGATTCAGGCAACAGTACGACCCTTACATCCACAGATTAAATTATCCATGGGACAAAGCAGCACACCTACCATAGAGTCTTGCTAGAAAATGTGTCCTCTCTAGCCATTTTCTAGGTCTTCCAAGGCAACTATGGTATTTTAAACTGGAAGTCCCATTATTTTCAATGGTGTTCACTATTATCCATGATTTTGGGTATTCACCCCCCCCCCCAATCAATCCCCAGCTGATACAGGGCTCCTACTGTTTTTTGAAAGCATTTAAAATGTAAGAATGAGAATGGAAGCAAAGCAACACTTCCACCATTAAAAGACCCATACACAGCAACCACTTAATACCAAAAAAGATATTTGCCTGCTGGTGGAAAGAAAGCAGAGGGTGGGGCAGTCTTGCTTTCATAAGCAGGGATTCCATGGCCTGAAAAAACCCTTTCAAAATGTATTTACCAAATGTGCATTGGTCTTCAGCCACTGAAATTCAGAAATATGAACATCTATGGTTCTCACCGCAGGCTAGCTTTAATACCAATGTAGGCATAATGATGTACAGATTTTAGCAACTAAAATGCAGAGTGTGTGTGTGGTGATGGTGGGGGGTTTAGCAAATAGCATCAGCTGAAGCAAGATTGATAATGTTATCAAGGCTGGGAATGATGAGAAGGGCTGAGAGCCTAGATGGGGCATATGGAGCTTAATTCCTCCATTCATGCATCTCTGTGGTCTTATCTACACTAGCCAGGATATGCTGGTTCCCCGCCGGGGCATCCTGGCTGCAGTGGGGGCCTGCCCTCTCTCCCTTACATGCAGATGATGGGCTGGAGTCCAAACAGGATGCCAGCCTGTCATTGCTGCAATTTTCTTGCTAATGATTTAACCTAGACAGGGATCCCACAACATGTAATTGCAGACCCCTGCATGTGACTGGCCTCAGTCATATGTTGCCTGGCTTTTGGAAGAGCCAGTGAGCTGGCAGCAGCAGGGAGGAGCAGTATGCCAGATGGGCCCCACATGGACACATGGGGCCTGACCCAGCAGAAATGGAGTAAAGGGTTTTCCCCCCTTCTATTGCAGTAAAGAGCCCTATCCCACCTTGCCCCCATTCCAGGCTTGCATCTTCCCCAGGGGTTGTTTAGACTGCCCGGGGGCATATCAGGGTACATGCCCTGTGTTGTTTGGACTGCAGGGCTCTGGAACAGGGGCAAGCCAAGGCATTTGGCCATTGTAGACAAGCCCTGTGTATTCCCCAGGCAGCAGACAGTCCTCATGGAACCACAGTATTACCATTAAACTAGCTGGACCCGGCGTATCATACGCCATTAAAAAAACTCCCCCCAAAATGGCCAGGAGACCTCATGACAACCCTTTCTGCCCCCCGCTACCATTTCTACCCCCTGCCACTCGTTCTTACCCCCTGCCGCCATTTCTATCCCCCACCACTCGTTCTACCCCCTGCCACTCGTTCTACCCCTGCTGCCATTTCTAACCCCCTACCACTCATTCAACTCCCCTGCCACCATTTCTACCTCCTGCCACTCCTTCTACCAACTGCTGCCATTTCTACCCACGCTGCCATTTCTACCCCCTGCAACTCATTCTACCCCCTGCTGCCATTTCTGCCCCTCTGCCACCATTTCTGCCCCTCTGCCACTCATTCTACCCCCTTCCTGTCAGGCTCATCCCTGAATTCTGGGCATTGGAGTGGAATTCATGGAGGCCCTGACATGTAGCTAGTATTTTCTCAGGATTTTGGAATGCCTGAGAAGTGAGCCAGGCCTCCTGGTTGGCATGGTAACGCAAGTCCTACCGGGAACTCAAGGCCACGCTCCCCAGCTACTTTTGCTCCCCCGTGTCTGTTCTCACGCTTGATGCCTTATTATCTCTGGATAGTTTACATTTACTTCAGTAGCAGCTTTGCAATGGTTCCTTACACAAGCTACTCTTCCAATAAAGAGTTTTATTGAAGAACCCTGAGTTTGTGTTCTGAGTACATCACACTTCCACCATTTCTGCACCCCGCCACTTGTTCTACCTCCCTGCCACCAGTTCTACCCCCACCACCATTTCTACCCCTGCCACTCATTCTACCCCACCACCATTTCTACCCCCCCCACTTGTTCTCCCCTGTTGCCATTTCTACCCCCTGTTACTCATTCTCCTCCTGCCCCCTGCACTCCAGCACACACACACACACCACATTCACCCCTATGTTACTCACTGTCCCTCTCCAGCGGCCATGTTTGAGATCTACATGGTCCCACCTCCAGTGTGCTGATTGGCTGCCGAACAGACCTGTGATTGGTTGGTCAGTTCCCTAAGCAGCCAATCAGCACACAGGAAACAGCAACATACCTAAAAGAATTATATACCGTATATAGATAGCTGTGGAAAGGAAGAGGGAAGGGGAAGACAGATAACTGGGCAGTGGGGACAACTTTTCATTCCCCTGCAGTTTGTTAGAAAGATGCAGGGGAATAATGACAACCTCTGTCTCTCTAACAAACTGCAGGGAGATGAAAGGCAGTCCCCATTGCCTTATCACCCTCCTCCCCTCCCTTTGCACCATATCAGTTGCCTATTGGCCTTACTAACTGCCTGGGCAGTGATTTTGAAAAGGCACAAAAGGCTAGAGAATCTCCTCTTTTCCCCATGCAAAAGAGAATACAGTAGGACCCCCATATCCACTGATTCATTATCTACTAATTCAGTTATCCATGGGACACAAAACAGCACACCTACCATAGTCTTCATAGAAAATGCATCGTCCCTAGCCATTTTCTAGGTCCTCCAAGACAACTCTATGGTATTTTAAACTGGAAGTCCCATTATTTTCATTGGCATTTGCTGTTATCCACAGATTTTGGTATTGATTGCCCCCCCCCCGGGAACCAATCCCCAGTGGATACAGAGGTCCTACTGTATATCCATGCATAGAGTTTTGTCCTTTGGGAGTTAATCCCTCCCCCATTGGTACCAATTCCCCCTTCATAGTGCTTTGCTACACATGTATATTCTATTATAGCTCTCACATACATAGATTAAGAACAGACAAGGACATATCTGTGTACACAGAGAAAAAGAAAATTAAAGGGCTAAGGGAGACCGGGAGGAAGAATGGAGAGAGAAAGAGATTCAGCTCTGCTGAATTGTTTTTCTTCATATCCCCCAAATCTAATAATGAGCTAAGAGGATGAAATTTTGAGGACATTAAATGTGGACCATTTGGCAATTCACAACCATGGAACTCCACTTAGGAGAAATCCTGTTCCAGGAAAGAATATTGGTTCTCCCCTTCTCTCTCTCTCTCTCTCCCTCTCCCTCTTCCCCCCCCCCTCCACTCTCTTTATGAGTTGCTCTTAAGAATGCTGCTCACTGCAGTGTTCTTGTACACTCTGTAACAAGTTAACAACCATTCAGAATGGAGACATAGCTTCAGGCAGTCCTGCTTTCACAGGCATTGCTAGAGTCCATTTGATTTGGCCTGATCACCTCCACATCTCTTCCCAGCACTCCCTCCCCACTGGCCTACAGGGAAAACTTGCTAACAGTGATAGCTGTGAGCTGAGACAGATACCCAACCCAACATACAGGAGTATCAAGCAGCACACACAAAGCATTTCCTAATGTGTAAACAAAGCACATACTTAGTTATAAAAGAACTGTCCACTGTTACTGGCATGATTGAGCATTAAACATACTTTGCTGGCACTGTAGTGCTTTCTTATGTACATTGCTTCATAAAAGCTGATGTTATATTTTTTTAAGGTTTTTAAAAAACAAAACTCCTAGATTTTCAGTATAATCTGTTACACTCTCCCATTCCTCTATAGAACTTCACGAGTGTAGCCTTTGCAGGAGAGTGGGTGTATTTAATCTTACATTTCAGGAAAATAAATGGTTTAAATTAAGAAACATATTTTTTTGCTGCAGTCCTAGGGTGGATCTACACTGTAGAAATACTGTAATGCAGTTTGACACCTCCTTAACTTCCATGGCTCCGTCCCACAAAACCCTGGGATTTGTAGTTTTGAGAGGCACCAGAACTCTTTGGCAGAGAAGGCTAAAGACCTTCTAAAACTCCAAATCCCAGGATTCCATAGGATAAAAGAATCATAGAGTTGGAACAGACCAAAAGGGTCATCTAGTCCAACCCTCTGCCATGCATGAATACACAATCAAATCATTCCCAACAGATGAACAGCCAGCCTCTATTTAAAAACCTCTAAAGAAGGAGACTGCACCTCACACCAAGGCAATGCATCCCACTGCCAAATAGCTCTTACTGTCAGGAATTTCCTCCTAATGTTTAGGTGGAATCTCTTTTCCTATAGTTTGAGTCCATAGCTCCATGTCCTAGTCTCTAGAGCAGCAGAAAACAAGCTTATTTCATCTTAAGTATGACATCCCTTCAAATATTTAAACATGGCTATCATCTCACCTCTTAACCTTCT
This sequence comes from Gambelia wislizenii, assembly GCA_030847615.1. Classification (NCBI taxonomy): domain Eukaryota; kingdom Metazoa; phylum Chordata; class Lepidosauria; order Squamata; family Crotaphytidae; genus Gambelia; species Gambelia wislizenii. Next base: position 428,022,241 of record JAUMIR010000002.1, on the reverse strand, counting down.
CTTCCCTGGGCTAAACATACCCAGCTCCTTAACCTGCTCCACATAGGGCATGGCTTCTAGACTGCCCACCATTTTGGTAACCCTCCTCTGGACATGTTTCAGCTTGTCAATATCCTTCTTGAATTGACCAAAGCAGAATACAGTGGCACTATTACTTCCCTTGATCTAGACACTATACTCTTATTGATTGAGCTACAGCGCTCAAAGTGGTGCCACCCAGCATTATTTCTACAGTGTAGATGCACTCCTAGGGTCCATTCACACTATAGAATTATAGTGCTATTTATTATTCCACTTTAACTGCCATGGTTCCATCCTATGGAATCTTGGGATTGACAGTTTAGGAACTAGTATTCAGAGTTGTGTAGTGGTTTGCATGCTGGACTAGGACTTTGGAAGGCCAGAGTTCAGATCCCTGCTCAGCCATGCAAACCCACAGGATGACCATGGCCAAGTCACTGTCTCATAGCCTCAGAGAGTGGCAATGACAAAACCCCTCTGAACAAATCCTGCCAAGAAAAAAATATGATAGGTTTTCCTTACAGTCACCATAAGTCAGAAAATGCTTGGAGACACACAATAGCAACAACAAATGTAGAATTTCCAGCCAGAGAGCTGTGGGACCTCACCAGACTAAAAGCCTCAGAACAAAATATCCAAAGCCAACAATATTTTTGTGCAAATGAAATGTTGGAAAATTTTTGAGCTGGGAAAAAAAAAAGCAAAGTGAAGCACAACAATTCAAATAAAACAAGCACAGTTTAGAAAGACTTTGTTCTTGCAGCAAAGAAAGAAAAAATAAACAAAGATTTACAGTCCTAAAACAGATGAAATGTCTTCCCCATCCCTAACTTTGATCTCCCCACAGCTGATAAAAGCAAGTGACAGGGCCTGACAAGATTAACAAGGTTACTTAATGGCTTTATTGTTTTTCCCTCAAACTCTGGTGACTCTTTATGTATTATGATTTGTTTAATGCATTGACAAACCACTCAACAGGCACACTTCTTTGTATGTGGTCATCAACCTATCTTCCTTATTTGCTGAGAGGCTGTATGGATATAGTTAGAAATATTTATGAGAGACAGAGAGATTATAAATCAAGCTGCCTTGATCAATGAACATAAAAGGAATGCATGAGATGTTCTATCAAATATTGTACAAAACATAAAGCAATTATTTTAAAGTAAATCTATAGACCCGTGCTTTGCCAGCTCTTAAATTGGCAAGACTTTCATTGCTATAAATAAATGTAATCAGTTTAGTGGAAAGTAAACAAAGCTTCACCTTGGAATTTCTGGAAACACTTCCACACATGCTGACAGTGGGGAATAGCAGTGCAGCAGTCATAGTCCCTCAACTGCAGGTTCAGAATAGTCAGAAGTGTGAATATAATGTCCTCCAGCATTTCACAGATGACATGTGTGGCCAAGCAACATCAGAGTGCAGTAAAGAGGGCAAATATTATGAATGAAAGAGAACATACCAACTAGAAGAGGCTGCAGTAGTTTGCTTTTGTCTGACCCTACTAGGAATGGAAAGATCCTTCCTCCTTCTCTCCTTTCTCCCCCACTTGTTAAGGGCTTGTTTATACTGGATGGAATACACTGCCTTCCAGCCAGTGTATTCTGACCCTGGAGCTGACCTGGATCACCACACACACCCATTACTGTGATGAAATGGATGCCTGTATCTGTTGGCACTCCCCCTGCTGTTGCATGTCACAGTCTCTGAAGCCATGAAGGAGGTCCTCAGCATGTAATCAAGGCTGGTCACTTGCAGGGGGGCATGCTCATGTGCTGGGGACCTTGGTCATATGCTGGGGGCCTCCTTCCTGTCTGCAAAGAGGCACCAGTAGCAGTGATGGCAGCAGTCAGCAATGCAGGCAGTTATGGACCCGGCATAACTCATCCAGGTTTTTCAGCATAATGCAGGTTTTCCCGGGGGGGGGGTTGTAAAAATATTTTAAATGGGTTATTATTACTGTTATTTTATTTATGTATATTTACCTTTCTCCCAACATAGGGACTCAAGGCAGCTAACATAAGCTTAAAACAATGAAAATTAAAACAAACATTAAAATTATAAATATGAAATTCAAAAACAAATTAAACAATTTATAGAGTTAAAAACTAGTCTCTTCTTTAGACTCAGAAGCCAGAAGCTTCCGGGTTAAACAGTAAACTTTATTACTAACAGAAATCTAAAGAGTGAACTATACAACACTATTGCTTCGAATGAAGGTCAAAGGAAAAGCAGTATAAAATAAAGTCTTTACAATCAGCCAAATCTGGCAGGCAACTCATTCATTGGTTATCATTGTAGATGCAGTATCCTCCCAACCAGTTGCTTGTGAAGAACCCATCATCCCTCAGCCATTCTCAGCACACCCATTTGTTACCATTTCAAAGGGAAGGAGAACATCAAAAAGTTACCACACAGTAACATCAGTCCACAAGATTAATGACAGGAAAAGATTGCTTTACAACCTGGTTTCTGACAAAAATGTTTAAAAACATTAATATTAAAAAGTGGTAGACAAAACAGACTTTAAAATCTAAACCACACAGCATTTGCAAGCACAACCCTCATCAGATTGTAAATGCCTGATTACACAAGAATGTTTTTACCTGTTTTATCCTGGCTTCTCCCCGGTTTTGCATCAGACATTGTCAGAACTTTCTGGAAGTGAATCGGGGCAAGAGCCCTACATCATATGGACTTCAGGGCTCCAAAATGGTGGGGGGAACCTGGGTAAATTGCCTCTCTAGACAAGCCCTATGTTAATTCAGTGCAAACTACTTTTGCACTTTGAACTCAGTCTGCAGCAGTTGAAGTAAGACAATGACAATGGGAGAAAGTGGGAGGATAAGAGAGAAAATGGGACATTTTAAAAGCAGCTGATAAAGTTGGATGACAGAGGATTAATCAGGACTTTGTTGTCAGGTCAACTTCAACTTATGGTGACTCCCTAATTGGGACTGTCCCTGCCAAATTGGTATATGCAGTTCTTAAGAGCAAGCTTGACCTACTTGCAGATCACTAAATCACAAAATCCATGGTCAGCATGGTAAGTTATCCAGTCCAACCACCTGTTTGCTGTAAGAAGCCCAAAGGCAGGTAGAAGAGAGTGGAGAAGATCCTACATCTAGGAGATGGCATGTAACTTTACCTCAGGGCATTGCACAACAGTTGCACAGCACCACTGCACTAATGTATTGCAGCTTTGTAAAACTGAATGCACAACCAAATGTCCATGTGCATCTGAATGCACAGTGTCTATTGCACACCTGTGCACAACATGAGTGCACATCTATAGTAATGGCACTGCATGTGCAACTCCTCTTCCATAATCTTGAATGGAATGCAGACATTCCATATTCAACAAAAATGTCCAGCTGTCCTGGATGTCCCTGGCATGTTTGTGTGTGTGCCTTCCAAGTCATCTGTTGACTTGTGGCAACCCCATGAATTTCATAGGATTTTCTTAGGCAAAGAATACTCAAGAGGTGATTTTGCCAGTTCCTTTCTCAGAAATATAGCCTACAGCTCCTGGTATTCCTTAGCAGTCTCCCATCTCAATACTAGCCAGGGATGACCATGCTTAGCTTCCAAACTCAGATGGGATCTGGTGACTTTAAGGTATTTAGGCCCTAGACTATACCCTACCTCCACTTTATATGAAAATACAGCATGTACAAATAGATGGGTCCAAGAATCTGAACTCTCTTTAGAAGCCAAAACAAACAAGCAAGCAAAAACCTGAACTGAGGCTATTGTACTTTGGACATATCATGAGACAATGTGACTCAGTGTGAGAAAAGGTGATAATGCTTTGTAAGGCAGAGGATGGTAGGAAAAGAGGAAGATCCCATTATAGACCCAGTCAAGAGAGCAACTGCCCTGAGTCTGCAAGACCTAGCATTAATAACAGGGTGTCTTGGAGGTTTCTCATTCAGAGTCACCATAAATCAAAACTGACTTGACAGGAGTTAACGAGAACATATGTATGATTTGTTTCATGCCTGGTTTCACCCTTGGGAGTTAGGCTGAAGAGAAGTAGATGGGCGGTGAATTGGCTTTGGAAATTGTTGTCCAGGAGTAGTTATCTTTGGGACTTAGGGCCAGTCTAGACAGTGAAATAAATCTGGGGGAATCCCATGGGTTCAAATGGGATCCTGAAATGGTCCATCGTTTTTGGAGGGAGGGGGACCAAAATTTGGGAAGACTATGTGGGAAAAGCTTTTGCAGCTTTTCCCAAAGGTTTTTAAAAAAACAAACAAAAAAACAAAAAAAAAACAATGGAAATGCACATCCCTGCCCATTGAGACAACCAATCACATTGACTCACATTCCTGTATAAGAGAGCCACAGGAAGTACATGACAACAGAGGTGGTCAATCACACATGCGCAATGTTGATTGTCAGTTTTAAAAAAATAGCTCAAAGCACACACCCCATCGGGACGGTAAACACAGCACAGTAATTTACCTTTTGACTCCATCTTGCTTTGTGTCCCACTCCGTTTAGACAAGAACAAGACAGGTCACCTCAATTTCCCATGAGTGGTCCAAAATAACATTGAGCTCTGCTGCGAATTTGCAATAATGCACTTGGATCGGGAATATAATCCCTCATGTAGACCAGCCCTTAGGGTTACAACATTAAATCAATTGCTTAGAATTCATAGAAACAAATTGTAGTCAATAAAAGGTATTTCTTGCAGAATTGGGGGAATACCTTTTTTTTAATGCTATTCTTTTAAAACTGAAGTTATTCTTACAATTGCAGGTGGTAAGCACAGTCTTAGAAGAGCCATCTCCCCCACCACTGCACCTTGCTGTCTGATAGCAAGATGATCCTGTAAGATGTGCCATACACCAGTAAAAACTATTAAAGCTGTTTTGCATACAGATTTGGACTGATGTAACTGATTAATTGCTTACCCAGAGGGTCAATCACCTATGAGTTATTTAAATAGGAGGCAAGTCTATAGGATCTTGAATCTGTGTTTTGAAGAAAAGTGGGTACAGAATGTCATACACAGATTAAACAAATGCTGCAGCATGGAGTGGAGGATTCCAGCCAGCCAAACAACTGCGCTCTTTTCCTGGACATTAGTTTCATTCTTTTATATTCCTGCCCTTAACAATCAATTGGCTCATTTACACAAGCCAGGATATGCCTGCTCCCCACTGGCTGAGGGGCTGACCCATCCCCCCCCCCGTGATCTGCATGGAATGGCCTAGAGTCCAAACAGACATGCCAGACCATCTACGCAGCCACCACTGCTGTCATTTTCTTTGGCTGACTAAGAAGGGTCCATGCAATATGTGACTGAAGGCCCCCTACATGTGATCAGCCAAGGGCAGTGACGACTGCCTCGGGTGGAATGGGGCAACACCCCCCCCCTGCATCATACAGACTGCAGGGCTCTGAGACTGGGGCAAGGTGGGTTATTTAGCCCATATAGACAACCCCAATGACAACTCAATGCTCAGTTTACACTGTGATGTTATTTGTCACTCTCCTTTGTTTTCCCCACCCCAAAGTTGTGTACTTCTGAAAATTTCTGCAAACCATGCCTGCTAAATACGTCCTGTTTGCCCATGGGTATTGTTTTTTTTTTTTTTTTTTTTTTTTTGTTTTGGCTACATATGTGTCTGTTTTCAAAGGATTCAGTTTACTGTTGGCACACAGGACAAAATGAATATGTTTGATGATTTTCTGTCCTTCAAGGGAATAGCCCATAGGCCCCTTCCCTAAGTGGGTAATTTTAATATCAAAGTCATCAGAAAGGTTACCAGCAGTCTGTAAGATGAAGGGAAGGGATTATAGTGCTAATGAGGCAGATCAGCACCAATGAGAAAATAATAATCATCCTGTAATTAGAGCATCCTCTTTCAGTCTAAACATTGACCATAAATAGCTAAATCCTTCTCCATTATTTGGTTAAAAGGATACATAATTGATTATCATCTAATATGGCTTTACAGCTGAAATTACACAATTAATTTCTTTGCTAATGTACTGTACTTTATTTAGATAGTACATCTTTGAATAAAATATATACCCTTGAGCTGGTGTGTGCAACCACTTTTCACAGATCGTAAACTCCATGAAATCTAACATACATCCGCTTTTGTTAGTGTGGAATGAATATAGTAATTCCCACAGGGACATGATATTTGGATATTTCCTGGGGTTGTATGGGGGTGATTATTTAGTAATTATATATTTATAACAGGTATCAATTGCTTCCAAAAATTTTTTTTAAAAAAGAAATATAAATATAAGATGATAATTTAGTCAACCCACAGCACAAAATATTGAAATCCAGAAGCAATGGGAAGTTCAGTTTAAAAACCAGTTTTAGCCTATCAGTGACGTTTTTAAACACTGTTTATAATACTAAAAGTGTGTCTGTCTACCTGTACATTTGAGTGGACATAAATTTCCATCATAACTCCAAGATTATGAAGTTACAACTGCAACTTGGTATGGATACTAAGAGCCCCCAAAGGTGTATATTTCAAGATTTTTTTTTTAAAAAAAATGTATAATTAATTTTAGTGAATTAAAGTTTATCTGTGGCCTGCAGTACCATCTTCAGTCTCTAGGTGGCAGGCTTCCATAATGTTCCCTAACCAAGGGAAAAAAAAAACTGAAGGTAGTTCATGGGTATTCACTTTTCCAGGTGGCATGTAGGATGTTCTTGTAGTGCTTCATTTTGCAGAGCCTCAGTCTTTACGGCTTTGCAGAGCCTTAGAGTCTTTAAACAAGTAAGAGAGAGGAGCAGCAGCCCCTTGCTACATTTTGCATTGTATGCTTTTGTATAGTATTGCACACTAGTATTGTGAAATGAAGGGCAGTATCATTTTTTTTAAGGGAAGGGAGGGAAGGAAGGAGGAATTACTCATATGAGGTAGTTTACAGAGACAATGGCTGCTGATAGACTTCAGAATAATGCAGTTTGACACTACTTTAACTATCATGGCTCCATCCTATGGAACCCAGAATTCCATAGCATGGAACCATTGCAATTAAAGCGGTGTCAAACTGCATTATTTCTGCAGTCTGTCAGCAGCCAATAACACAATATTCTCATACTACAGATTTTGGCTTTCTGTATACATTGCAACGACCAGTTGAGAATTCATTAACCCACACACCATTGCTCTCCTCTAGTTTGAGAGTAGGATGCACACATTTTACACTGAGATTTCAACATCTGCTGCAAAATGTCTCTGCCCCAAACCAGTACCCTTTCTCTTTGTGAATCAAAAGCCATGCACATGCACAGTGACCACAGGAGTGGCTGATTGATCAAAAAGATGCAAACAAACCACCCAATGCTTCTAATGTTCAAAACTCCATGCAATAAAGCAGAAGGTATTTTAGTTTAGAGAATGGTCTTTTATCCCCGTAGTTGTGTTTAAATGCTTTTAAACTAGTGTTGTTTTTAATAGGATAGTTGATTTACTTATTTATTTTATGTACTTGGTTGATTGGTTTTTATGGTGTTTGCTTGCTTGTTTGTTTTAATTTTGTTTTAATCTATCTTGTGAGGTTCCTTGGGTTGCAAATTGGGAGAAAGGTCCCATCTACACGGTAAAAAAAATACGTATGCTGTTCGGAAGATTGCTCTTCCGTACACACAACCATTCAGATTCATACGTGTCATTCAGAAGGGAGGCTAGCGAATCCCCCGTAAACTACGTGGATTTGGCGTTCGGGAGGATTAGCGGATCTCGGCATAAAATACATACAGCCGTTCGAATGGCTGATGGTCTGTACGCCCTGTTCGCACACATATGAACAGGCAGTGTAATCTGATTGGCTGGCCGAGTAGAGAGGGTGGGGCTAGCAAGGAGGGGAATTGGGATAGGCCACTATGTTGGATTCCCGGCTAAGCGAGAGTCCGGTAAGTCCTTGAATTTTATATATATTTATTTTTATTTTACTTTGCAAATAGGGAAAACCAAATGTCTGCAAAGCAGGCACCTTTTTTAAAAAAAATTTAAAAAGTGGCGGGAGATTTTAAACTGCCACTTGGCTTGCTCACTCCAGCCAGCTGGGGAAGCAGGCTCATACGGAGTTTAGGGGGGTAAAAAATCGTGTAGGCGGATCGCATGCATACGAATGGCTGCCTATTGGTATTTTTTATCCCCCAAATGGATTTTTTTTAAAAATTGTATAGACAGACCCAAAGACAGGAAGATGAATGAATGACTATTGGTTAAGCCATGCAGTTTGGACAGTTTATGCATTCACACACAAAACAATGTTCTTACAAACGTGAAAACTCCTTCAAGACTGACAGAAAATATCTCACCATCTTGCAGGTGAGGAAGAAAAAAAAATGTGGTTTCTTCACAAGATAAGAAACAAGGTGATGTTGCTGATGATGATTTTTTTGTTGTTACGTGCTGCCAGTTCAGCTTTGACTTATGGCAATACTCAGGGGTGTAGCTATGGGGAGCAGGGAGCCACCACGTCGCAAGTTCGATTCCAGCCGGCTCCAAGGTTCACTCAGCCTTCCATCCTTTCGTAGGTTGGTAAATTGAGTACCCAGCTTGTGGGGGGCAATTAGCTAACACACATTGGAAACTGTTTAATGCAGTGTACATGTGTAAACAGCTGTTGCTTAAAAAACAATTTGTAAGCCACTCTGATAGCCTTGTGGCTGAAGAGCGGGGTATAAATAAATAAATAAATAAATAAATAAATAAATAAAAAATAAAAGGGGAGTGAGGGCATTCCCCGTCATAAGAATTTTGCCCCCAAAAGAATTTTCCTTCTGTCTCCAAATTTCTAGCATATTAGACAATGAGACATTGAAAATCATTTGTCCCTGGAAAACTTACTTTTCTGTTTTTGCATTCCCTTGGTAACTTTATCTGCTCCACCCCACTCCTTTTGGAGGCCCAAACAGTATTTCTAAATGTTCACATGAAGCATTACATGCCTGCAATACTAGAAATGGATGGATGGATGGAAAATGTCACAGGAGGAGAATTCTTATTTTAGGATAACCACACCCCTTGTGAACAGCCAGCAGGGAATAGTGGCTTGAGCATTGGACTATGACACTGGAGACCAAGGTGAAGTAGTGGTTTGAGTGTTGAACTAGGACTAGAACTAGGGAGAGCAGGGTTTCAATCCCTGCTTAGCCATGGAAACCTACTGGGTGACCTTGGGCAAGTCACATACTTTCCACCTCAGAGGAAGGCAAAGGAAAAATCCCTCTGAACAAATCTTGCCAAGAAAACCCAATGATAGGGTCACCTTTGGGTTGCCTTAAGTCGGGAACAACTTGAAGGCACACAACCACCACCACGCCACATCTCTGGTGATGCATTGAATGTGAGACCTCCAAGAGAACCTGTTCTTAGCAGCCTGACTCATATCTTATAAACTCAGGGCCCTGGCTTCCTTGTGATGAGCTTTATCCCATCATAGTCCAGTCATAGCTCTGTTTTTGCCCTGGGGGGTCACCCAGGGGCAAAAGGCCTGCATTGTTAGGACTGAAAGATGTGGCCACGACAGATGTAAACAGCACGTCTAGACAAGGCCATTGTTAGTGTGAATTCTTTCATGTGTAGCCATATTTCTTAAGGAAGAGAATCAGAAATAAAGTTTGAACTTGCGTATAAAAATAACGACAATGAATTCATGTAGGCAATGCAGTATATTACAACCTATCCTCAGCTATTGATAAAAACTAAAAATGAAGTCAGACACAGTACATGTATAAAATATTTATGCAACATCTTGGTGCTGAAGTCTGTGTCTGATTTATCTTAGATTTTTGTGTTGAAGCATAAGAAAGATATGGGCAAAGCCATAGCAGGATGTTGAATTTTTAACAGAACTTGACTTTGGAATGCATGATTATCATTTTTTCTGTCACTGCCATGAAATAATTGCAGTAGTCAAAGTTCTGTTGTACTACATTATGTTATTCTCTGTTTAGTAATTATGCTACTGACAGAAGAGGATAAGTGATATTTCAAATGGCTCTGAGTAAGCAGGGTAAAGTAGTAGTAATGTAGTAGTAGATAGCAATAACAGGAATAGATAGTAACCATGATAGTATTATTTTTGTTGCACTTTAGAACAATCAGAGTACCTTGACTACCTCATTTACACAAACATTGCAACAGACCTATAGGGTCAGTTTATTATAAAATTTGTTTGTGTAAACAATCTTGTTTTCTTATACTGTTTTTTTTTTGCCCCCATAGTGTGTTTTGTGCAAAATTCACTGTTTTGCACTAAAAATGTGCCCCCACTAAAAAAAAATCTGGAAATGTGGGGAAAATGTGTGTCAGTTGACTATTTCCTTGAAGGGGTGTCTCAATGTGTCAAGGGAACCTGTGTCTGAGGACAAGGAAAATTTTGAGTATACTTTACACGATTACAGTCAAGTAAAGATTCATAAGTTTACATGACGCAGATGCTAAACATATGGCAGAGATGAGATCTGAACCTCCAATTTTCAAGTAAGGATCTCACGGCATATTTTTACTAGTTTCATTACACTTTACTGGTTTCATTACACCTCTTCTTGATACTCAAAGACATAGCTATGCTAGTCTGGATCAGTACACAAAGGGATCTTGTACCACCTTTTAGAGTAACTGAGGGCTCATCTACATGGGCCAGAATATGCTGGTTCCGAGGACTCAAGAGAAGGAGAAAGCAGAGAACACAGACAAAGCATTGAGGGAAAGCGTGGCTTAGCCTAAAGAAGCTGAAAGGGAAAGCATGGCTCAGCCTGCAGAGACAGCTCAAGCTCCCTCAGAGAGGGCAGCCAAAACAGATAAAGAAAACATACCCCACACTGAAGAACAAACAATCTGCCAACCAGTAATAGATTTTCCAGGCAAAGGACCACTTCCCTTCTCTGAATGCTTAAGAGAGATACACCCCACACAGCCTCCTTTAAATACCCAATACTGACCTGTTTCCTTGCTAATGAGGTCCACCTGACCTGCAAATTCTGGCTATAAAGCTGGAAGCAGTTTTCCTTTCACAGCGTGCTTGCAGAAAGTGTGGGATGTGTTCTTCCTGAATCTTTGTTTGTGAAGAAAAGCCAGAGTAGCAGTGATAACAAGTACTAATCTTAGCAGTTGCACTCCTCCAGAGTTCCTGTTTGCCTTGACTTCAGATGGACTTCTGGACTGTTGTAGTCCTCCCTTGCTGATCCCAGACTTGGACCTCTGACCTACTTGCTGAACTCTGAACTGCCTATTGGTTTCCCTGGCATTTGGTCCTCAGCATGAATTAAAGTCACATGCTGCAGGACTTCTTCCTGGCTTCAGAAAGATTGACATGGATGGCAGCTGCAGTGATGGGCCAGTGTGGTAGTATGGGCTCCTGCAGACACAGGGGGCCCAATCTGTTGTTTTTTTCTTGCTGAAATGTTTTTTTGTTGATGTTATGCAACAGTGTAACAGTCTTTACCCCATTGTAGCCCTGTCTTTGCCTGGGCATTGTGAGGACTGCTCGGGGGCAAAATTGGGCAAAAGCCCTGCATCGTTAAGACTGCAGGGCTCCAAAACAGGGCTAAAATGGGGTAAATATCCCCTTTAGACAAGGACCAAGAGAAAGAAGTTTATAGAATAAGCATTTTATAGAGTGGGTCTACTTCACCAGATGTACAAGTAGATATAGACCCAGTTGATGGAAGCTTATGCTACAAACTTCTTTCTCTCAGTATCAGAAATGCTACAAGATCCCTTTGGATGTCTCTCCTTCTTGTGTACCTCAGCTTCTGCCTCAAAACAAAAAAGGGTTCTTTAAGTCTCCCCTCACATGTAACACTCCCCCAACAAAACAGCTCTGCTGGAGTCCTCCTTTAGTCTGTTGATTCCTACATACATGTCAACATGCAGAAACCTGGGGCCCTTTCACACTACCCAGTTATGGCACTATTATTCCACTTTAACTGCCATGGTTCTATCCTGTGGAATCTGGGAACATGCAGTTTAAAAAGGGGTATTTAGAGTTCTCAGCAGGAGATCTGTCCTGCCTCATGGAACAGCAAACCCCAGGATTCCATTGGGTGTTGCCATGTCTGTTAATGGGGAAGCATAGTGCTATAACTGGGAAGTGCAAAAGAGACCCAGCTGAGGTGCAGAATTCTCACAGTGGCAAGGAGTGGGGAGCTGTAAGGCTTTGCATGTCTCCAAGGCATGTGAAAAACATGGCTTTTGAAAGATAATTATAGTTCTTAGGGTTTGAAAGTAGTTACCATTATAGTATGGTGTCTAAAAATAATGTTTCCCCATTTCTCCAACATAACTAAAATGATTAATTTTGGTTGCTTTTTTTTTTTTTAAAGGAAGCAAATCAGAACACATCAGAATGCTACAAGCTGTTCAGCATATGTTCCCTTCCTGTTTACCTCAAGATCCACAAGAGGGCTTGAGTTAACAATAGAAGTCACCATTTCAACTAGGTGATCCTCATCCTCCACTATTCAAGCCACACCCTTAAAATTATAAAGTAATTAAACCATGCATCTAAAAACCAAAAGGAGGTTGTGGTGGTGGTGGCGGCGGCGGCGGTGTGTCTTTGTTTCTGGGGCTTTCTGAGGTGTTCCTGAGGTTTATGTTCCAGAGCAGTGCCAGTTTAAGCACCTGCAGCCACAAGGCCCCCTGTCATTTGGGGGGGGGGCATTTTAACACTCCTCCTGCAAAAACATTATTAGTAATAATCTGAATATCCTGTACTGTGAATAGGTTAGGTTAGGTTACATTGACCTGAGAAAATAAAGCATTGCAGGGCCCTAAAAATTTCTTAAACTGGTCCTATTCCAGAGGATCAATTTAAGTAAGGAGGGGATCTCTCCTTGTAGCAAAGCCTAACTTTTCATCTCCAGTTTGTGCAAAATAGCTACTCACAAGGGATGGATGGCATCTTTTGGAATTATAGTAAATGCAGGCAAAAGTCCATGATGTACCTACCTGAGAATGGATTTTTGAACATATGAAAATATTATGTATCACTAGAACTTAAACATATTATGTATCACTAGAACTTAAATATCCCAGGCAGGCCTTAGTTGGGTGAAAAGCAGCAAAACCTGAATTTGTTAAGGTGTATTTCAAACTTAGCTCTAACTTGTATAAGTACTGGATTTTATGCTGTCCCCAAGCCCAGTGTTGCAATTCTGGCATATTTCTGGTTGTTGCTGTTGTGTGCTTTCAAGTTTTTTCTGAATATAGGGACCCTAAGGCAAACCTATCACTGGATTTTCTTGACAGGATTCATTCGGGGTGTGTGCATTGCCTTTTCCCTCCTCTGAGGGTAAGAGAAGGTGAAACCCAATGGGTTTCCATGACTGAGTGGGGATTCAGACCCTGGTGTCCAGTGTCACAATCCAGCACTCAAACCACTGCACCATGAGAGTACCCCTTGGCAGTTTACAACTCTTATGTAATGTAGTTAAACCTTAGTTAAACCAGGGACAGGATTTTTTTTTACTATTAACATATAATTTATAATGAGTTATCCTCTCCATTGATGCCCCCTTGTCCTGGAAGAGAGGCTTGCGTACCCTAATGATATTTTGAGCTATGCTGGCGGTGGCACAATAGCCACCAATAGGGTCTCCCATGCCAGACAGGTCAAAACCGAAGAGTTTGACAAAGAGCGTCAAAGGGCAGGATGGGATCTCTAGCCTTATGGCAACCGTCCTAGGAGAAGGAAAACTCTAATCCCAAACCCGGGCAGATGGTGCTCGTCCAACCCTGTAAGGTCAACCATCTAAGAGAAGGAAAGTCTAATCAAACCTACGGCCTGAGGACCTCACTGCTACCGTCCATGCTTGCAAGGCCAGCAGATGAATCTTTGGTTTAAAGAGTGAGGCCAGTTCTGTGCACGCTGCACTCCACCAGACAAATCCATTGCACAGGCTCGAAGGACAAATCCAATTCCAAAAAAAAAAAGCCCTGTAGCGATAAGCAAAAGATGAAATGGCAGATGTAAAGATGCACTGGAAGCCACAGACCCAACCCTGCATGCAGGCGATTCAGGACTTTGGTCGCTTGAGGCTGACCCGGGAGATGATAGTCTTGTTCGGCAGCATCCTGAACGACCAAGCAGCCTTTTTTAAGGAGAGCACTGCTTGCTCCATATGGAGAGGGGCCTAGCAAAGGTGGCCTAATGAAAGCTCATCCCCAACTACCTGGTTGGCTAGCCGTGGCCAGCAGGAATCTTCTGATGCGGTCAAACCAAGGCAAAGAAACAAAGGCACACACCGGCCTCCAAAGGTGTAAATAAACTGACGCTTACATGCTGGATCATCAGAACCATGCGAGACTCTGAAGATAGTGGACAGCCTGAGCGTTGTTCTGCTCTAATAGCCCATGAACTATCACGGCTTAATATTGACATTGCTGCTCTTAGTGAAGTTCACTTCCATGAGGAAGGCAGCCTTAAAGAACACGGCACTGCCTACACACTTTACTGGTCTGGCAAACCCAAAACCGAAAAACATCTTTCAGGGGTAGGCTTCATGATTAAAAATTCCATTGCCTCCAAACTCAAAACCTTGCCAACAGGACACTCTGATCGCATTATTTCCTTACTCCTCCCACATGTTGTTCTTTTTAATATATATGCCCCAACTATGCAAGCCGACCCTGTAGAGAAAGAAAAATTCTACACAGACGTACACCACCTCATACAAAAAGTCCCTGTAGAAGATAAAATTATTATCCTTGGTGACTTCAATGCCAGAGTAGGAAAGAACTCTGAAGCCTGGAAACATGTCTTAGGCAAGCATGGTGTTGGAAATTGCAGTGATAACGGACACCTCTTGCTAGATTTCTGTGTAGAACAACAGCTGACTATTACAAACACTATCTTTCAGCAGAAAGACAGCTTGAAGAAAACCTGGATGCATCCCCGATCCAAACATTGGCACCTCATTGACTATGTTCTAGTCTGGCAGAGAAACATTCGTGATACTTGCCATACTCGAGTGATGCCCAGTGCAGAATGCCAGACAGATCATCGCCTCGTCAGATGTAAACTAAATCTTCATCTTAAGTTCAAACCTAAGAGGGGTGGCATGTTAAAGAAGAGACTCCAAGTCAACAATCCTCAACAATCTACCATGAGAGACAACTTCCAGGCAAACCTGCAAACAAAACTTGAAGACCATCCTACAGATCCTTCTCCTACAGTGCTTTGGCAACATATCAAAAACAGTATCCTCCAGTCTGCAGAAGAATCCCTCGGGTTCTCCCAGAAGAAAAATCAAGACTGGATTGATAAAAACAACCAAAATATCCAGGAGCTATTGACAAAGGAGAGAACTGCTCACCAGGCATACCTCACCCAGCCAACCTGCCATGTAAGAAAAGCAGCTTTCCATCTCACATGTAGTAAACTTCAACAAAAACTCTGAGACATGCAGAACAAGTGGTGGATCAATATAGCAGAAAAGACACAATGCTGTGCAGATCTGGGGGATTCTAGATGATTTTATGAAGCTCTTAAGGCAGTGTTTGGACCTACTTATCAGGTCCAAAGCTCCTTATACAGTACAGATGGTCAAACATTAATTACTGATAAAGCCTCCATCCTGAATCGATGGGCTGAACACTTTCAAAGTCTCTTTAGAGCCAACTGAGTAGGCCAAGGCTCAGCTATCCAACATATGATACAAAAACCGATGAAAAATGAATTGGACATAGCTCCCACTTTGGAAGAGACCCTTAAGGCCATACAGCAGTTGAAAAACGGCAAGGCAGCTGGAATTGATGGAATCCCACCTGAAGTTTGGATCCACGGAGGTCATGTACTCCATGATAAATTCCACGAACTCCTTGTGAATTGCTGGGAAAAGGGGGAACTGCCATCAGATCTCCGAGATGCAGTCATTATCACCCTGTACAAGAAAAAAGGAGCAAAATCCGATTGCTCAAACTATCGAGGCATAACACTGCTCTCTATAGCTGGAAAAATCCTTGCAAGGATACTCCTGAACAGATTAGTTCCTGCCATTGCAGAAGAACTTCTTCCTGAAAGTCAATGTGGCTTCAGAGCCAATAGGAGTACTACAAATATGGTATTTGTCCTTAGACAACTGCAAGAGAAATGTAGAGAGTAGAACAAGGGTCTCTATGTAACATTTGTTGATCTCACCAAAGCCTTCGACACTGTGAGTAGGAAAGGTCTGTGGCAGATCCTGGAAAGACTAGGATGTCCCCCCAAATTCCTTAAAATGATTGTCGTGCTACACGAGGGCCAACGTGGTGAAGTCAGATATGGCGATGCTCTTTCAGAGCCCTTTCTAATAACTAATTGAGTGAAGCAAGGTTGTGTTCTTGCGCCAAATTTATTTACAAACTTCTTCAGCATGATGATCCAAAGGGCTACAGCAGAGCTCGAAAAAGACAACGGCAAATGTTGCTGTCCTTGCGCAAGCAAGGATCACCAGCATTGAGGTCATAGAATCATAGAATCATAGAATTGCAGAGTTGGAAGAGACCACGAGGGCCATCCAGTCCAACCCCCTGCCACGCAGGAAATCACAATCAAAGCATCCCCGACAGATGGCCATCCAGCCTCTGTTTAAAGACTTCCAAGGAAGGAGACCCCACCACGCTCCGAGGGAGTGTGTTCCACTGCCGAACAGCTCTGACTGTCAAAAAGTTCCTCCTCATGTTGAGGTGGAATCTCTGTTCCTGGAGCTTGCACCCATTGCTCCGTGTTCCAGTCTCTGGAGCAGCAGAAAACAAGCCTGCTCCATCCTCAGCGTGACATCCCTTCAAATACTTAAACAGGGCTATCATATCGCCTCTAAACCGTCTTTTTTCCAGGCTAAACATACCCAGCTCCCTAAGTCTCTCCTCATAAGGCATTGTTTCCAGACCTTTCACCATTTTAGTTGCCCTTCTCTGGACACGCTCCAATTTGTCAATATCCTTTCTGAATTGTGGTGCCCAGAACTGGACACAGTATTCTAAGTGAGGTCTGACCAAGGCAGAATAGAGTGGCACTATTACTTCCCTTGATCTAGACACTATACTTCTATTGATACAGCCCAAAATTGCATTGGCCTTTTTAGCTGCCGCATCACACTGTTGGCTCATGTTCAACTTGTGGTCTACTAGGACTCCTAGATCCCTTTCGCACGTAGTCTCATTCAGCCAGGTCTCTCCCATCCTATATTTATGCATTTCATTTTTCCGCCCTAAATGCAGTACTTTACATTTCTCCGTATTGAATTTCATTTTGTTAGCTTTGGCCCAGCTCTCCAGTCTATCCAGGTCATTCTGAATTTTGATCCTGTCCTCTAGGGTATTAGCTACTCCTCCCAATTTGGTGTCATCTGCAAATTTGATAAGTATGCCCCTAATTCCCTCATCTAAGTCGTTGATAAAGATGTTGAATAGCACTGGGCCCAGGACAGAACCCTGTGGCACCCCACTGGTCACATCTTTCCAAGACGAAGAGGAGCCACTGCTGAGCACCCTTTGAGTTCGGCCGGTCAACCAATTACAAATCCATTGAACAGTTAACTTGTCTAGCCCACATTCTACAAGCTTGTTTGCAAGAATGTCATGGGGAACCTTGTCAAAGGCCTTACTGAAATCAAGGTATGCAATGTCCACAGCATTCCCTTCATCTACCAAGCTGGTAACTTTATCAAAAAAAGAGATCAGATTAGTCTGGCATGACTTGTTTCTCTGAAACCCATGCTGACTTTTTGTGATTATGGCATTGCCTTCTAAATGTTCACAGACTCTCTGTTTAATGATCTGTTCTAGAATCTTCCCTGGTATTGATGTCAGACTAACTGGACGATAGTTGTTGGGATCCTCTTTTTTCCCCTTTTTGAAGATGGGAACAACGTTTGCCCTCCTCCAGTCTGCTGGGACTTCTCCTGTTCTCCAGGAGTTCTCAAAAATTATTGCCAATGGCTCTGAGATTATATTTGCCAGCTCTTTTAATACTCTTGGATGTAGTTCATCTGGTCCTGGAGATTTAAATTCATTTAGATTAAGAAGGTATTCCTGTACCACCTCTTTACTTATTTTCAGCTGGATTTCCCCTATTGTGTCCTCTGTTCCATTTTCCTCAGGTTGGTCCTCCTTTTCCTTTTCTGAAAACACTGAGGCAAAGAAGGTGTTGAGTAATTCTGCCTTTTCTCTGTCCCCTGTTAGCATTTTGCCATCTTCTCCACGTAGTGGCCCTATCATTTCCTTCTTCCTCCTTTTGCTGCGGACATACCCGAAAAAACCCTTTTTATTGTTCTTAACCTCCCTAGCAAGCCTGAGCTCATTCTGCACTTTAGCTTTTCTGACTTTACTCCTACACGTGTTCGCTATCTGTTTGAATTCTTCTTTGGTGATTTCCCCCCTTTTCCATTTCCTATACATGTTCCGTTTAAAACTTAGCTCCATTGAAAGTTCTTTAGTCATCCATCCTGGTTTCTTGAGACACCTCCCATTTTTCTTCCTCAATGGTACTGTTTGAAATTGTGCCTTCAGTATCTCCCTTTTGAGAAAGTCAAAACCGTCTTGAGGTCCCTTCTCTTTTAGTATTCTTGACCATGGGATCATCCCCAGTATTTCCCTGAGTTTATTGAAATCAGCTCTCCTAAAGTCAAGAATGCGTGTCTGACTATGCCTGGCTTCTCCTTTCCATTGTATAACAAACTCCAGGAGAACATGATCACTCTCACCTAAGGATCCCACCACTTGCACCCCATTAACAAGGTCGTCTCTGTTGGTTAGGATCAGATCTAAAATAGCTGACCCCCTTGTTGCCTCTTCCACCTTTTGGACCATGAAATTGTCTTCCAGGCATGTAAGGAATTTGCTAGACCTTGTAGTTTTGGCTGAGTTAGATTGCCAGCAAATATCAGGATAGTTGAAGTCACCCATCACTACTACATCTCTCCTTTCTGCATGTATGTTCATCTGTTCTAGAAAGGCAACATCCAATTCCTCCGTCTGATTTGGGGGTCTGTAGTAGAGTCCCACAATAACATCCCTGTTGTTTCCCTCCCCTTTAATTTTTATCCAGATGCTCTCCACCTGGCTTCCAGTATTGATGTCATGGATCACTTCACTGGTGTAAATATCCCTGACATATAATGCTATTCCTCCTCCTTTCCTGTTCGGCCTGTTTCTCCTATAAAGGTTATACCCCTCTATTCCTACATTCCAATCATGAGACTCGTCCCACCAGGTTTCAGTAACGCCTATTATATCATATTTGTTTTGTAGTGCAAGGAGTTCTAGTTCATCTTGCTTATTTCCCATGCTCTGTGCATTAGTGTAGAGACATCTGAGACCATGTGTTCCCTTTACTTGCTCCCTGTGCAAGTTTTTTTGCCTCCCACTGTTGGGTCCTTGCGCTGTTTGCCTTGTTCCCTCTATGACAGTTTGACTATTTTCTCCAGCCCTTTTGCCTTCCAGAATACTGTCTCCCTCCCCCATTTGACTCAGTTTAAAGCCCTCCTGATCAAATTCTTGAGAGTGTTGGCAAAAATGTTTCTTCCAACTGTTGTAAGATGCACCCCATCTCTTGCCAGAAGTCCCCCTGCATGGAAGCGCTGTCCATGATCCAAGAATCCAATTTGTTCTCGGCGACACCATCTACGGAGCCAGTTGTTTACGTCGGCTATTTTCCTCTCCCTTCTTGGACCATGCCCTTCAACTGGCAGAAGAGACGAGATGACCACCTGTGCGTTCATGATATTGAGAACACAGCTGCGCTGGGCAGGGCATGTTTCTAGGATGGAAGACCATTTCCTCCCCAAAATAGTATTCTACTGTGAACTTGCCACGGGTCAGCGTAAGAGGGGTGCTCCAAAAAAGCAATACAAGGACTCCCTGAAACAATACCTCAGGCTCAGCCAAATTGATCACCAACAATGGTCCACCCTGGCCTCACATCGGGAGGCATGGAGATGCACTATCCACCATGCTGCAGCCTTATTTGAGAACTCACACCGAACAAGTCTTGAAGAGAAACGACAACGCAGAAAAAATCACAACCTGGAAACATCACCCAAGGAGACCTTCTGCTGTGCTTTCTGCAACTGGACTTGTCTATCTCGGATTGGCCTTTTTAGTCATCAGCGCACTTGCAGAAAGCGCAGGTTGAGTCCTTCCTGAATCTTCATTTGCGAAGAGAAGCCCGAGAGAGAGAGAGAGAGAGAGAGAGAGAGAGAGAGAGAGAATGAGTTATACATAAAGACTGCTCAGTTCATGAAAGAGGATTGAGCCTCATAATCTGGAGCATACAAGTAAGGTAGATTGATGAGACGCAATCCCTCCCTTCCAATAAATCATTAATTGGCAATATTTCATAATTTGGCTAGTATTGATGCTTCACATGGTTAGATGTAAACCAGGACTTCCCCCAAAATAGGGACTGAGCAAAGATTTGCTCAAAGCCTGAGAAGAGGTCATGGAAAATTCCCAAAATGCAGACACACCTGGGCAGTAATGATGCAAAGCCCCCTTAGACAAATTGTTAGGATGGGATGTGCTAATTCTCCTGGACACACCTGGTATTGATGTCTTGTCTATACGAGGGGGAAAAAGTACAAACATGTTCAGAAAGGCAGGTGTTCACAAAGACCTGTCTACACGGACAAATGATCCCCCAAACTCCTCATGACCCCCTAGCCAGATGGCCACCACAAATTATTTACTCATCATTTTATATCTGCTGCTGCCCATTGTTTTTTTAAAATAAAGTTTCCCAGGGTGCTCATAAGCAACACTTCATATTTACAAATAAAGAAATAATTTAAAAGAGTATGAGATTGCTGTTTGTTTGACTGACTGAACCCTTTGCTTAGCTGAGAATCCAATATGGTGGTTGCAGCCACTTCCCTCTTTGCTAGTCATGCCCCCTGTGCTCATCCAGCCAGATTGCACTGCCTGTTTGTATCTTTGTGAATGTGAGTGTTCAAATGGTCACACATTTGGAAGTCGTACGGAGCTTTTCAGAAAATCCGTACCAAGCCCACAGACTTTGCGGGGGATTTGCCTGCCCCCCCTTCTGAATGACACATATTTGTGCAAACGGCCATTTGAATGGATCATCAATCTTTCACATTGCATTCTTATTATTTTGACGGTATAGACAGGACCTGAGTCATACTTCCAGCAAAAACCAGTGACTGGAACACCCATAGCTCTGCAAATGGTTTTCATTCACACCTCTCTTACAAAGCGGAGGTTGCCTGAAACCCTTCAGTCTTAAAGCTCTGACTATTAAGCAGCAATTAATGAAGCTAGAGCTTCCATTGTCTTACTGTGGGAAACCCGCTCAGGTATTGTTTTCTACTCAAAACACCCCCATAAGGGTAAATATTGAGGTTAAATATCACCCCCAAACTGTCAAAGTGTGCTCAGTTTCCCAGAGGCCATCACTCTGTTGGTTTGCTGTGTCATCTGGTGCACATAGCATACTTTTTCTCTGCTGAATCTCTGCTCATCTGACAGATACAGTATAGCCCATTATCACAAACTCTATCCCAATATTTTATACTTTCTCCAATAGTGTTTTCTTATTACTTGAAGCCAGAATGTATGTGTGAGTGGTTCTGTGATTATTATTATTATTATTATTATTATTTAAAAAAAACTATTTTGTTTTACTTCCTGGCTTGGAGTCTCATCAGTGAGTCCCAAGGTCCCATAGTTACATGGCCTCTCGCTGCTATATTGAGCTAATTAAAATTCCCCATATTAATATTTTAATGCATGTGGGTTCCCCATGGACCCTACACAATTTGGGTAACACTTTTTCTTTATCCAAAGCTTAATCCTGTCTGACTCTGTGTGCTGGAGTCTCCTTCTTTGGAGGTTTTTAAACAGAGGCTGGATGACCATCTGTCGGGAGAACTCTGTATGTGTATTCCTGCATGGCAGGGGGTTGGACTAGATGGCCCTTGTGGTCTCTTCCAACTCTATGATTCTCTCTCACTACATAGAATCATAGAATTGTAGAGTTGGAAGAGACCACAAGGGCCACCCAGTCCAACCCCCTGCCACGCAGGAAATCTTGATCAAAGCATCCCCGACAGATGGTAATCCAGCCTCTGTTTAAAGACCTCCAAGGAAGGAGACCCTACCACGCTCTGAGGGAATGTGTTCCACTGTCTAACAGCTCTTACTGTCAAAAAGTTCCTCCTAATGTTGAGGTAGAATCTTTGTTTCTGGACCTTGCATCCATTGTTCCGTGTTCCAGTCTCTGGAGCAGCAGAAAACAAGCCTGCTCCATTAGGAGGAACTTTTTGACAGTAAGAGCTGTTCGGCAGTGGAACACACTCCCTTGGAGCGTGGTGGGGTCTCCTTCCTTGGAGATCTTTAAACAGAGGCTGCATTGCCATCTGTTGGGGATGCTTTGATCAAGTTTCCTGCGTGGCAGGGGGGTTGGACTGGATGGCCCTCGTGGTCTCTTCCAACTCTACAATTCTATGATTCTATGATCCTCAACGTGACACCCCTTCAAATACTTAAACAGGGCTATCATATCGCCTCTTAACCGTCTTTTTTCCAGGCTAAACATACCCAGCTCCCTAAGTCTTTCCTCATAAGGCATGGTTTCCAGACCTTTCACCATTTTAGTTGCCCTTCTCTGGACATGCTCCAATTTGTCAATATCCTTTTTGAATTGTGGTGCCTAGAACTGGACACAGTATTCTAGGTGCGGTCTGACCAAGGCAGAATAGAGTGGCACTATTACTTCCCTTGATCTAGACACTATACTTCTATTGATACAGCCCAAAATTGCATTGGCCTTTTTAGCTGCCGCATCACACTGTTGACTCATGTTCAACTTGTGGTCTACTAGGACTCCTAGATCCCTTTCACATGTAGTCTCGTTCAGCCAGGTCTCTCCCATCCAATATCTATGCATTTCATTTTTCTGCCGCAAGTGCAGTACTTTACATTTCTCCGTATTGAATTTCATTTTGTTAGCTTTGGCCCAGCTCTCCAGTCTATCCAGGTCATTCTGAATTTTGATCCTGTCCTCTAGGGTATTAGCTACTCCTCCTAATTTGGTGTCATCTGCAAATTTGATAAGCATGCCCCTAATTCCCTCATCCAAGTCATTGATGATGATGATGATGATAATATTATAATAATAATAATAATAATAATAATAATATATTTCTATCCCGCCCCTCTGCAACGCAATCGGGGCGGCTTACAATATAAAAACTCCATAGTCCCAGTACCCTAGCCCACATGTTGCATAGCACTGGGCCCAGGACAGAACCCTGTGGCACCCCACTGGTCACATCTTTCCAAGACAAAGAGGAGCAACTGCTTAGCACCCTTTGGGTTAACAGTTAAATCCATTTAACTGTTAACTTGTCTAGCCCACATTTTACAAGCTTGTTTGCAAGAATGTCATACCAAAAGTGTCTCCTGCTCACCAACCAAATGGAAATACACCCCATTTAACATTTTACCCCTATCCTGACCACACTTACCCTCTAATATTACAATATGAAAACATACACCACATTACAGTCTATCTAATAATATAGTGCAAGGATGCAGAGATCTGAACATTTTTTCATGCGGGAAAAAAGATGCAACAAGCATAATGGTAGAAACTGAAGAACCCCAGTGAGCTTAAGCTTCATGGACGGACACAGAGTTAATCAAAATCAAGAGATGAATAGTAGAGATGATCAGAGAACTGCAGAATATGGGAAACAGTGAAATAAGGAAGAGGAATTAAGAGTAGTATAAAGTTACAATGATTGCACAGTATATCCTGCACATAAGCCCTGTTTATTTAAGGGAGGCATAAACCTGCCCTTCAACAGATTTCCATTGCAGCTTGCAATAAGTCAACATTACAGTGAAACAAATTAAAATACCACAGCACAAAAACAGTCAGCATTTCTATACATTTACAGTATTTCCTGCTGCTATCACAGAAGCAACACATCATTGTTTCTGTGTACCTTCAAGCCCTTTCTGACCTAAAGCGAAACTTATCATGCGGCTTTCTTTGCAAGATTTTTTTCAGAGTGGTTTGCCATTGCCTTCCTCTGAAGCTGTGAGAGTGTGACTTGCCCAAGGTCACCCAGTGGGTTTCCATGGCTGAGCAGGTATTAAAACCCTGGTCTCTCAGAGTCCTGATCCAACACTCAAAAACTACTACAGCATGCTGACACCACTGTATTAACACCCCCTCCCTCAAGCATTCCACCAAAGGGGGGTAGGAGGAAAAAACCCACTCTGTTTGGCTGATGCTAAAGGAATCTGGTGCAAACTTTCCTTTCAAGCAGAACAAAATAAAGTTATTCCATGGCCATTCAGCTCTTGATGCATAATACATGAACGATAAAAGCCCGGTTTTGATGATTCTTTAATATTAAAAAAGGATGTTGATATGTAGCTTCTTTGGGATCCTTCATCAGTCAAAATGTTTGCTCTTTTGTTCTCTGCTGATTTCCTGTGTGACAAACAGATGTGTTGCCAATTGGCCAGCATCCTACTCCTTTTTCAACTGGCTACCGGACACTGGCACTCTGACAGGAAGGGCTGACAGGAAGATAAAGAGATTTATACTTTCTGAATTCTGGATTAACATGGACTAATCAGCATGTGGGCCTGTTGGCAGAACTTGGCAGTTAAAACGAAATTGTTCCCACTACTTCTCACTGCCCCTTACAGGTATATTGTCATGGAAAATTATCTGTTCACTTTGAAATGACAGGTTGCTGTGTTCAATGTCTACCAGCCCAGATGCATTAGTAAACATTTATTTCTTGGAGTTCTACATTGTGGATTTTTCCTCACCCCTCTCAACACCTATGTGATCCTATAAAATTTAGCCTTACCTGTCTAAAAATTATGCAGCACACAAATCCTGAATCCTATTCTCAAGTCATGATCCCATTTGGAAAAGAGCTTGAATATTTTGAAGAAATGTTCCCAAAAGCTGCTGATTCCTCCCTTTTGCCCCAATGGCCCCATAACCAATTCTACCAATGGTACTAAGATTCACAACCCTGGAATATTTTGATCATTAGGGACAATGATGTAATCTGTCTCCTGTCTCAGGCTTCCCTGTTCACTCTGAGTTTAGCTGAAATCCTTCGAGAAGCTGAGGGAAGAAGGAGTTCATAGAATCACAGAGCTGGAAGAGACCACAAGAGCCATCTAGTCCAACCCTCTGCCATGCTGGAATACAAAATCAAAGCACTCCTGGCAGATGGCCATCCAGCCTCTATTTAAAAACCTCCAATGAAGGAGACTCCACTACACTCCACAGCAGCATATTCCACTGTTGAACTTACTGTCAGGAAGTTCTTCTGGTGGAATCCCTTTTGCTGTTGTTTGAATCACTATCATGTCACCTCTTAACCTTCTCTTCTCCAGGCGAAACATATGCAGCTCCCTAAGCATCTCCTCATAGTCATGGTTTCCAGACCTCCCACCATGTTAGTCACCCTCCTCTGGATACATTTATGCTTGTCAATATCCTTCTTGAATTGTGGTGCCCAGAACTGAACAGGGGAGAGATTAGCAGGGCCAATGCGGTGTCAGCCCAGCTGGCCCTTGTGGACAATGATGGCCATCATACCTGATTCGGCCTGGTGCATCGTGGTCAATATGGGGCCAATCTGGAGCATTATGCTCCAGTCTGGCCCTGGAGCTAAGTGGCCAGTGTAGACCAGCCCTAAGTGTAGCACCTTATGGTACTTCCTGTTGAAATAAATTTTGTTAATTTTGGTCCATCTCCCTAATCTGTTATGGTCATTTTGAATTCTGATCCTGTCCTCTGGAGTATTAGCTACCCTCCTAGTTTGGTGTCATCTGCAAATTTGATAAGCATGCCCTCTATTCCATCAGCCAAGTCATTTATAAAGTTGCTGAACAGCACTTGATCCAGGACAAAACCCTGTGGCACTCCGCTGGTCACATCTTTCCAAGACGAAGAGAACCAATGAGAAGCACCGTTTGGGTTTGGCCAATCAACCAATTACAAATCCACCTAACAGTCACATTGTCTAGTCCACATTTTACTAGCATGTTTGCAAGAATATCATGGGGGACCTAAGGCCTCAAATATAAAGCATACTTATAAAGTTGGGCGTTTGGGGAGTGGGACAGAATGTAATAGGATTCAGAAAGATGCAAATCATGTCCCTTGCCCTAGATTTTCAAAGTGCTGGGTGAGGGGATACAGGTTTTTCAGATCTTTACAGTGGTCAGTTAGTGCTGATGTGTGAATGCAATAAATCTGTTTACCAAAAGTAAGTTTCCTTGGATTCAAACTGTCTCTGAGGAGATTCCTTTTGTTTTATGTACAGTAGCAAGGACTCTTGTATTAATGTTTGCAGTGTGCCAAGAAGCCATTGTCTTTGTTCATACCTCTGCTGTGATGGATTAGAATGTGTGAATCTAATTCAGTCAAGGTGTTCCTCTTGCTAGTCTTCCTTTGTAATTACCTCATTCAAGGACCAAAATCCTTTACTGCGTGTCCAGGAAGGTTTAAATGTTCTGCAACTGGTTTTTGGGTATTGCCATTTCTAATGTCATAATTGTGTCCATTTATTGTCTTGAGTAGAGACTGTCTTGTTTATCCAATGGAGAGTGTAGAGGGGCATTGCTGGCATCCTGATGAACAGAAGCATGGCATAGACAGCCTAACACTCAGTCTCTACCTGCATCACTTGCCTCATATTTTGAGATCTTTGTCTCAATAAAAGTGGAAACGTCCATGCAGTAGGCTGTTCCTTCCACAGTTCTGTTTGCCAGGATCTGAAAGTGTTAGCTTCCTCCCCACCTCAAGAAGGCCTTCTAGAGTGGAAGGCCAATTTTCTGTTCTGTTCTAGGACCTCCCAATAGCCACATGTACTGCCAAAAATGCAAGGAGTGGGGAGTCTAGAAGTGGCTGGGAGTTCACCTCTAGTTTTGAGAAAGTTTTATTTTAAGTTATTTTGTTATTTATTTAAGGAATTTATTTCATGCATCTCAGACTATTCCATGGGAGTTGGGGGATGGGGTCAAGGACCACAATATGGCCCTGGATCTGCACTAGGGCTACATTGACCTAAGAAGTGGAAACTGAATGGGGAAAGAAGTCAAATGGCATGGATTAGTTCTATATCCCAAGCTACTCTCAACTGCACATGCCAGTTCTAACAGTGTATATGAAGTTACCACCCATGCTGTAATATGAAATGCAATATGTTCTGCAACACAAAATTGTTGCAATATTTATAAGGGGCATGTTGTTCTGTTGGGAAAGAGAGGAAGAAAACAGTGGAGATACAGTAATATTTCCAGATTTTGTGTGGCTTAATAGAATATTCTTGAAAAACAGGCATTAAGGGAGAAACCATAGCACATTGGTAGAGTGCCACTGACTTCAATTAATTTTTCCTCTCCCCTGGCATATTTTACTAAGATGTAAATCCTCCACTCTCCTTCCTTCAGTAGCTAATGAACAAATCTGTACAGGGGCAGCAAATCCACCAAGCCCTCTTGATTGTTCAGTAATGGGATGGAGGCACTTGTGAAGAGAGGAAGATGGACATTGGGGTGAAAGCAACATGTGGCCTAGGTTCTCTCTCCCCCACTCCCTCTATCCCTTTCTCTCCCCTCCTTCAATCCCTTTCACTTTCTCTCTCTCTCTCTGTCCCTCCTTCCTTCTCTCTCTCTCTAGGTGAGGAAGATGTCCTTCTTTCCTAGCCATATCAACAGATAACCCTAAAAGTGAAGGATAAGGAGAGGTTCAGGAGCTGCCACTTCAAGGCACTTGAGGCACCTTATGGTGCAGTGCTACTCAAAAGGGTAGTCTGTGGAATGATGCTGGTCTACAAGCCATTGGATGCCAGAGAGAGTTCCCAGGAAGAAACAGTTGTAGCTAGAGATGGGGAAAATATTGGGGGGGGGGATGATCCAAAAAATGTGTATGTTTAGGGTTGGGAAACCCTGATGAAGAGAATCCTTGATAGACAAGAATATTCACAGTTCAGGACTTATTCTGTACAAAATTCACCATGGGTTTTTGCATAGAAAATAGCAATTTCCCCCCCTTAGGAAACAGGATTTTCTGCACAGAAAAGAATATTTATGCACAGAAAATGCACACATATATATGCACTGCATTTTCTATATAGAAATGTGGTAGCCAGGGACCAATTCCCTCCCCAGAACTCAGAATGAAAGAAATAAGCATATTATCCATGAGTAATAAATATTTGTATATATTATTTTCAGCAGGCTATAAAATTACAGTGTGTTTGCATGAAGGATCATATTCCAATTCCTCTCTTGGCTCAGTGGAATGGAAATAAAGGCAGATTTCTTTAAGGTATGATGCCTCTGAGAAGCCTGTTTTCTTTTCTGACAGGCCACCCCACAAGGGTCAGACCATGAAAAGGTGAATTTTGAAACACAAAGTAGATATGCCCATGATTAGATTTTGCAGCAGTCAAAAAGACAATCCAGTCGATTGCTGTTCTACAAAATGGGCTTCTGCAAACATGGAACCCAAATCTCAAGGCACTACAAGAATGTTTTACATAAATCATTAATTAGATTAAAGGTTTAGAGACCATCTCCAAAGATTAACTAGATTAAGGAAACTTTAATTAACGGCCTAAAGAACTGATAATCATTAGGGGAATGCTTCGTGTTAAACTTTTGCACTCGCATACTAGTTACTACAAATCTGTCACTCAAGCATGGGTCATACCAGGTTTAATTATGGCAAATGATGGCAAACTACTTCTTTACGCCTACATGAAATCATTTAAAGAAATTTCTGATTTTCAGTTAGTAACAAACAGGATGTGCAATTAAATGTTGCAGTGTAGCATCACCCCGCTAGAAGGAACTCCCCTAGAATGAATTCTCTGGTTTAGTTTTCCAGTCATCCGTATTCTTCTTCAGGCAAACCTGGATTATACATTTTGCATAATTGGTTCATGAGGCATATGACACAGAATGTGAAGCCAAGGCAGAAAAACAGAACTGAGAGTCAACTTTCTTTCTCTCTCCCTTTCCTGGGATGCCGTCTTTCCTTCTCCTCTGCCCCCTCCTTCTCCTCACCTGGATCTGCAAAGATGAGCTTTGCTGGGAACTAATACGTGCTTGGAAAGCTTTGTTACCCGAATTGCATGGGGTCTGTGGGAACCCTCTGGTATCCTAATATTAGATTTGGGAATTTAGCTACTCAACTTGACATATGAGAGGTTGAGCAATGGCAGGACTTTTTAACCCATGTCTACCAGTAATAATGGAGAAGACTCTAAGCTAAGGGGTACAATTAAATGATGTTTATTGGGAATTAATATCAACAGCATTCATGCAAACACTCAGGTGTCAGACACTCACACATGGCTATTGAAAGTAGTAGGAAGTATTTGGCTAGAGGAATAGAATAAGGGGATGGTGGGTTATACTGTACCGATCCTGCAGAATGGAGATCACAAAATACACAGACAGGAAGTCCAAGAGGCAGAATGGTGACACAAACTGATGAGGAGTCAGAAAGCAGGGGATTCATGCACACTTTGGTGGTGTTTTAGGGTGATATTTATAGGAAATATTTCCCCTGAAGGGATAGGAGTTTGAGTGAATAATAATAACAATAATAATAATAATAATAATAATAATGGTTCTCAGAGGCTCTCATGACTAAACAAAGGGCGCTCCAGAAGAGTTAATGATCAGTAATGGTTGATGCTTTTAGAACTGAATAGGGACTAGGCAAGGTCTTTGCTTGGAGGGGAGCAGGCAAGGAAGGACCCATTTTACAAGCAATAAGGTCTCTTGCTATTGTTGAGTGGATTAGTGAATGACTTGCCTCCAGGTGTTGAGTCCTAGTCAGAGTATTTGTTTGGGGGAATTCCCAAGGGCCCTTCCCTTGGTCTTGCATGAATCCCCCTTGGTATTTGGGGGTGCCTGGTTTACCTGAAACTACGTGGATGGCCACCTTAGCCAAATTATAAAATATAGCCAATTATTTGATATTCCAAGATTGGGGCTATCAGGGTAGGTAACAGCTTGCTGGGGGAGAAGTTGGTGGAGCACCAGACTTCCTTAAACAGTTGGGAAGATGGCAGCTATCCTCAAGGATGGGGGGCATCTGACAAGTGGAAAAGGTATCCCTTTATTCCAACATTATTCCTCCTGCTTCCTAGAATCTCTCTCTTGTTATGAAAGGGACTGGGAGCATGAAAAGCTGCAGGACTTCTCAACAGGGCAATTCAGACAGTGTTCTCTGCCATCTGAGACTATCAAGATGGCAGGCAGTGTACTGGTGTCTTGAAACACATTCAGTGAATTAAGAAGGCCACTATGAAACTCTATACCTGGCAGAAGGGGAAAGAAAAAGAATATCTTCCAGCCACATCTATGGCAATGTAGTGTGTGCTCTAGTGAATTAAACAAGTAGGCATCTACGCCAGCGTACTATTGCCAAAAGTGATGAGTAGGATGAGTCCACCAAAATCACATGATGGTGATATCCCACTCTTGTTGCACAAATAGGGGCTCCAATTTGTGAGAACTACGTCTGGGCCCAACCAACTTATTCAAAATCTTCAGTGATCACTCCTAACATAAGGAGTAGTACAAGTTGGCAAAAAGCTATTGAACACTTTCCAGACCTATAACTCCATCCTAGTCATTTGATTTTTCCCCACCTCAAATACCTTATAGAAATTCTTATTCTTATTCTTATTATTATTATTATTACCTGCCCCTCCCCAAGGCTCAAGACAGGGTACAACATGGATTAAAATGAATAATTTAAACACATAGCTTAAAACAAATAGTATTATATAGGTCACCTTTCAGTGCCACATTGTCTGCTTCCCATGTGGAAGGTCCCAGGTTCCATCTCTTACCTTTCTAGTTAATAGATCAAGCAGCAGTTGATGTGAAAGAATTCTTCCTGACACCCTGAAAAGTTGATGGAAGTCAAGAGTAAAGAGCATTGGTTCAACTCAGGACAAGTCAGCCTTGTACACTCATAATACTTCCCTGTAAAAGCTACCCCTATCTAGGAATGTTGTCATAAATTGTAAAATGAGTCTGTTCGTCTATGCAACAAAGGAGGAGGAGGAGGCTTCCATGATTATTTTGAGCTCTGTAAGAGTGTCTTGTGAACAAGACAGACATCCCAAACCATCTCTTCATGTCATGCTCACCTCTGCTGCTAATGAAAAGATGTGCCTGAATTTGTAACAAGACTAGGGGTGTGTAATTCTAGCAATTCCATTTTTGCTATGAGAAAGTATTGACAACTACAGTTTTAGAAAACTATTTGCAGTTTGAGCTTTAATCTTCACAAAGTGCACACAGGGTTGTTTTGTGTAAGAAACAACATTTTCTGTTCAAGAAACAGCCTTTCCCCCCCATTATCTTTCAAAGTGGATTTTTTTCCCCTGTGCAGCAAATATAAGATTTTTGTGCAGCAAAAATATTTTTCAGTGCTGAAAAAGCAGTTTCCTAGTTAGAAAAATGCAGTTTTCTGCACACAACAACCACATGTGATTTTTGTGCATATTAAATCTTGATGAAGATTCATGTGAGTCCAGGATTGTTCTCATCAGGTTTCTTGACATTTGTGTAATATTTCAAAAATACTTCCCATCCCTAATTTTAAAGCCCATATAGACCTAAGTATTTGTTGACTCTTTTTTAGAAGTTTGTGCAATACTCGATCTTTCTCTCTCTCATTTATCCACTTAAGTAAGCCTGCAGAGTAAATGGTCATAATCTACCACAGAGTTGTGTGCATTTCAGGTCACTGAAATCCCCATGAGTTTATGTTTTCTGTGCTACCTTATGGTCAATAATTGCACATGTAATTCCTACTTGTTAATAGCTATATTCCATCATCATAAAGCTCATTTTTAGGGGGCTGATATTTCTGAATTCAGAGATCAAAATGAGTGTGACACTGACCACACAGCTGTCCAATTTCACAAAAGAAAGTTGTTTTGCTTGTGGCATAAATACTGAGCCAGAAAAATAAATTTGATTTGTAGTGGTCACACTGAGTGACACACAGCAAGTAAACAAGCACCATAAAAGCAGAAAGAACGTATTTATTTTATCTTTTGTTTGTTTGTTTGTTTTAAATCCTCTGGTTTCAGTGTTCCAGTTCAAAGGTAAGCATGTACATGCTAAAGTCTGGCTCCAGGGCACAAGCTAGGTTGGAGTTAGATAACATAAAAAAGTCACAAATAAACATGTTAGGGCTATAATGATCATTTATTTGTTTAAAAATATAGTATAGTTGTGCTCTTGGCAACTAGGGCTACATTTCACATAACACCACACTGGAAGTGTTTAAAAAGAAAGAAACTCCCCTCTAACAGAGGATGGTATGGAAAATATGGGGAATTTAAGTACAGTAATAGGCAAAATATAACTTCACCTTAAAGCAGCCTCAAGGCATTTGTGAATTCAAATAATTGCTTAGAAAAGGAATATCTCTTTTTGAGTTTGATAGCATCTTTTTATTTTTATTTTTTAATGTTTAAGAGCAGCCAAACAAAGTTCTGTATTACCCGTTAATAAACAGAAATTGGGAATGTGTATTATTTTGTACTCAGCATTTGGAACTCAAGAAAATACACTCACCTTTAGGCCAGCTAGGTCAAAATGACCTATACTACAGCTTACTTTTTGGTCAAGAACTACCAGAATCCCTCAGCCAGCATGGGGGGGGGGGCTGTTTATGGGATTTATAGTCAAAATGCAACTTTTCTGCACTCTGGTCCACATTCCTTTTTGTGACCTTTTTGTTCCTTGATTGGTGTTTGCATACTTGATTTAGTGATCCCTATGTAAACTTGTCCACAGCTGCATGGTATGCGGTAAACTCCTGTAGCTGTGAGAGGGTCTCTTTTGTCCTTCACTGAGTGTAGCATTTCTTGGATTTTTCTGGTTGGTCTATAGATTGTTTGGAGGTTGTGTTTCCTCATCATCAGTTTCCCTATTCTGTCTGTAACTCCTTTGATGTATGGTAAAAATACCTTCCCTTTGGGTGGCTGTTTTTCTTCTTCATTCCTGTGGTTTTTTTTCTGGGTCTGGCTGCTCTTGTGATGTCCAATCTGGAGTAACCATTAGCCTGTAGGGCCCAGTTTAGGTGCCTCAGTTCATCCTCAAGGTAGTGGGGTTTGCAGATCCTTTTTGCACGATCTACCAATGTTTTTATTGTGCTTCTTTTATGTCCTGGGTGATGATTGGTGTTCTTATGTAGGTATCTGTCTCTGTGTGTGGGTTTTCTGTATACCCTGTGGCCTAACCGTTGGTTTGGTTTACAGATGATTGGGACATCCAAGAATGGCAGTGTTTCTCCTTTCTCTTTTTCCATCGTGTATTGGATATTTGGGTGGATGCTGTTCAGGTGGTTCCGGAATGAGACCAAATCTTCTTCTCTGTGGTTCCAAATGGTGAAAGTGTCATCCACATATTGGAACCATGTTGTGAGCTTTTTTGATGCTATTTCCAGGGCTTGCTTTTCAAAATGTTCCATGTAAAAGTTTGCTATCACTGGGCTCAGAGGGCTGCCCATGGCTACCCCATCTATCTGTTCATAGAATTCGTTATCTCACTGGAAGGTACAGCTTGTGGTGAGGCAGTGTTTGAACAATCATCTTGTATTTTCTAACTGTATAAGGAGGGACCCTAGGTTTGAATTACTGTTTTATTCAAATGTCAGCTATTTTTCTTTTCTACCATATGTTGCATTTTCCCCCTTTTGTTACTTTGATTATTGACATGATATGGCATTATCTCTTATTTGAGTATGGATTGTCTCATAGGGTTTTCAAGGTAAAAGGCTTCAGAAGTAGTTTACCATTGCTTTTTTCTGTGCAGTACTAACAACTGTTATCTGTGGTGCCACTGTCATTGTCTCTGAGAGACCCTCCACCAATGTCACCACTCACTGCTGCTGCCGCCCTGTAGTTTAGGAGATTTAGTCTGGCCCCTCAGCAAAAGCCTGTCTGACCTGGGAGAACCTACCAGCAGCAATGCTACCATCAGCATAGCCTCTTGCCTCACAGGAACATTCAATCCCACCACCACAGAAAGGTAGTGCCATGGTGGGCCAAGGCAGCTTACAACAAGATTAAAACAAGATACATCTTTTTAAAAAGTCAACTTACAACAAGGTTAAAACAAGGTACAACTAAAAACTTGGTGATACAAGGTTTTTAAAAAAGCAACAATTAGCTATCATGTGAAAACACCCAATATAAAACCATTTACAGAACAAGGACAGAACAATAAAAGTAAAGAATACAGTACCCACACCGAAGTAAAAGCCCTTTTGCATAACCCCTTAGTCAAGAAATGGTTGTTTAAATAAAAAAAGGTCTTTATTAACCAGGAAAGGGAGACCAGAAAGGAGGCCAGCCTTGCCTTCTGTTGGCAGGAATTCCATATCCTGGGAGCAGTTTTTGAGAAGGCCCTCATGTGTCCTGACCAAACAGGTTTGTGAGGGTGGTGGGACAATGAGACAGCCCTCCTCTGAGGAACTTTGGACAGATTTGTATAGGAAGATATGGTCTTTCAGATAATCTGAGCCTATGTTTTATAGGACTTAATAGGTCTGCACTTTGAATTGTGTCTGGAAATGAACCATTTTCCAGTGAAGTGAACTGATGGAGTGAATTTCTCTGCTACACACTCCTACCAATTAGGAAGTTCCTCTTACTATTTAATCAATATCCACTTTCTTGCAATATTCTGGAGAAGGAGAGCCAAGTCTCTTCCATCTTACCCACTGATCTCAAGAAGAGGTACTTCCAGGAAGCTATGTGTAGGGCTGCACTGTCAGTTCCCACATTGCTCTTACATTTTAAACTGTATTGTGCCTGCAATGATGAGACATTACTGCTATGAGCACATGCGTGGAGGGGGGGGGGTGATAAAGAAAGACACCTAGGCACAGAGATGGGGGTAGAGGGAGAAAGATGTTTTCCAACTGTGTAATTACCTGCTTCAGAATACACATTCACCTAGCTTGTAAAGCTCAACTGTATTACGAACCAAATATCATTTCCCCTGGAAACATTCTCCAATGATGCTCAAACTAAACATCATTTTCTCTGGAAACATTCTCCAATGATGCTTATAACTGCTGACCCGATTCAAAATAAAGTGGAGGTGAGTTTACACATCATGAATAGAGCTGGGTTAGAGAGAGAGAGAGAATGAGGCAAAAAAGTGGTATAAAAGAGGGATAAAGATTCTTCCTGATGTTGAGAGGGGTGGAACCGAGCAAGCTCATAGCCATTCCTCCTGGACTTAATGGGCATTTTTCTCTCTCTTGGAGGACAAACCTCTATGTGCTACACAGCCTGCCATCTTCCTGCTCTCTGCCCTCAGGTGTGGTGGAGGATGCTATCTTCTTGCCAGTGTTGAGTCCAGTACAAGTTGAAACATCAGCAAAAAATTGCACAAGAATAGACAATGGCTGGACACCCTTGGTTTCTCATACATGAATAAGTTCCCCTACAGAAGTGGTTGGACATTTCTGTCTAAATCAGAAGATTTTCACCTTGATTCAAGGTCACAGAGGCAGAGATGCACACAAAATCATAGAGTTGGGCTATCAAGTCCAACTGCCTGCTCAGTTGTGGTGCCACTGTGCATGCAAATGCAGACATGCACTTTGCTGTGCAGGCACATGTGATCCACATTCAGTTAAGCAATTTTACCATTCAACAAGGGTGCTGTTTAACATAGTCAATGTGTAACTCCTCATGCAGAATTGTATACTAGGTAACCCTGATGTAGGCTGAATCCACACCTGCAAAACCATTCATCCTTACCTCAATCCTGGAGCTGTTGGGACACATAACGTTCCTCCATTTTAAAAGTGAAAAAAAAACTTCCTTTAGGCTTTAATGTGATTTTTTTAAAAAAACCCAAAACTTTTTACTCTGCACTTTCATGGAAATACAGCTTTTTTAGATGTGTGCCCTGCACTCCGAATCTTTATCAGTGGAATTGGGGGGGGGGGTGCTGGAGGGCAGGACAAGTTGTGGGACGTTACCTAGGTCTAGCAAGCATGGTCTTACCATTTTTAAAAATGTTCTGTGCATATTCAAATAACTGAATACTAGAAGGGCTTCTGAAACATTAAGTGTATATATGGGTGGGAGGTGGACAAATGTGTGGCTGTTAATTACATTTGGATTGTAAAAGGTGTGTGTGTGTGTATGTGTGTGTGATGTGAGTAGGGTTCAATTGCGGCAGGATACTGTGTACTGGAACTGGGATGTAGCCCTGGTGTGGATTCAGCCTTAGGCCATAAAGATTGAAACAGCTAGTGACAATACACATTTAGAGGTTAGTTTTCTAGTGTTCATCTGTCCTCAATATTTTATTGCTTTTTCACACTGCCTTAATATTTTATAGCTTTTTCACACTGCCACCACATATGGTTAAAAAAAACCCCTACTTTCTCTTCGTATTTCCAACAATTCTTATTTGATTTTGGCTATCTTATCTGGGGTTAAATGCCATTGGTAAAACATTTTAAAGTAGTTTTCTTTCAGATCATTTTTTAATATAAATTTCAGATTTTTAATCCAGAAAAGCTTGCTTTAAAGATTCTTTTTTATTATTATTATTTTCAAAGTATATTGAATGGTTTTGTGCTCATTTTATGATAGAATTAAATTAAATGGCTCTCACTATCCCTAAGACTTGTTAGTGTACAAAGAACATCTAAAACAATGCATATTGAGTTGAATGGTCCTGGATAGTTTTACGTTGTTCTGGGCACAAGGAAAGTGTGCATCAAATTCCTTTAACAGCAGCCAACACCAGAGTTTTTTCTTTGTGTCTTTTTTTCCAGTTCTGCACCCCAAACAAAGAGGTTACTTCAGTGGAATGCCTTGGAGGGGAGCAATACAGTGGTGTAGGGGAGCTGGGGCTCAAGGGATCCAAGTGCTAGGGATTATAACATCATGTGCCACCACCCTCTCAAGCTTCTTTGTTTCCCATGAGAAGCTGTGATCATCATAGTAGCTAGGAGGCTGGATGGTTTCTGCATGATAACATTACACTCTTATGAGCTACTCCTGCTTAATTGTGGGTTGTGGCTTCTATGTGAGTGGGACAGTGAATCCATTCCAACTTTCAGCCAGACCTTTAAAGGAACTATCCAACGTACTGGGCTACATCTCCTTAAAATTCATACTAAAGCACGAAGCAGATTCACCACCCATTGCGATAAAGCCACAAGGCACTTTAAATGCCTCTTTCATTATAATAATGAACATAATTTTAAATCATTATTCTTTAATAATTATTTTAAATAGTTTAAAATAAGAAAAATGCACATTACAGAGCATTTCATTTGTTCAAAATGGTTGATTCACAAATTTACATCCTATTGTTATGAAATTGCATGGCCCTAGATTCAGTCCCCTGGCAGCCCTAGTTAAAGGTTCTGCTATGACCAGTGTGAGAAACATGATTAATTCATCCAAGGACAGGAAACATCTTTTCAGTTCAAAATTCCACTGAATTTTAGAGTTGTTCCCAATGGATGTGTTCCAATGGAGGATGGAGGGGGGAGCCAAAAGGGCATAAGGAAAGATACCAGTATGTTTTAAATTAAAACATCTTACTGCTATTAATTAAACTTTTGGAAAAACATTTCAACCTTGTAGAACATGGCAAACACCATAGACAATCTGGGAAAGCAGTAAACAATGATATTCTGTTGAGGGAGGTAAGGCCATTTTTACAGATCAAGTTAAAACTACTATATTTGGTCTTCCCACAAACTTTCTACAGTTATTTCAATGCAATGATACATTTCTACAGATTTCTACTTTTAGGTGGCTGTACTTGGGACTGTGAAATTATCCAAACAATTTGCTTTCAGGGATATGGATTTTAAGACTTTTATTATTATTTTTTTTTAAAAGAACAAATCTTTGGTTTCTGCCTATGTGATCTTGTTCTTTCTTTCCTTGAAATGATAGACATCTTTTCAATTGTGTAAATTGCAGATGCCTAAAGTATAACTCATTGCAATATGTTGAACAACTCACACATCAGGGGAATCATACTGACAAGCCTGATAAAAATAGACACAAATCACTCTTCCTCTGTTTCAGGTGTGAAGCAACTTCTCTGCCTTTCCATTCTGAAGCTATTTCCTAAATATATACAATTAACACCAATTTTCTCCAAGTAGATTCTTCCAAATCACCAATTCGAATTGCAACAGATTTTATGTGAGGCTTTGCATCAACATGATTTCTTCCCTTGAGATTTCCTCCTTCTGGATGTTCAAAAGATGACATCACCATCAACAGAAATGGACCACTTAGACAATGGCTGTTTTAAATTAACCTTCTGCACATATATTTATTTAACTGTGCTGTAAAAGTCCAGCTTCTTTCCTATTGCTTCCCTATAGTATCCCTCCAGGGTTCAAATCTGTCAATGAAACCACGTTTGCATTTATTAATGCTGGAACAAGAACCAGTACTAAATGTAGGGCTCTTTCCCCTGCAACAAATTACTAATTTTTCACAGCATTCATAATGGAATGCATCACTGTTTTATGGTACACAATGGTGATAAATTTAGGACAAGAGGTAAAGAAAAATACTAGTATGTAAGGTAGACATTTGACCTAGATGTAGAATGTATCACATACATTCTTGGGAGGGGAAAAAAGCATGCCTCTAGGTCTTTCAGGATCATTGAAGATCTTGCTAGATAAAGGATAAATGGCTATGCTTCATCTTACACTCTGTTATTTAGCACTTAAAAGAGAGCATTGGACACTTTCAAATACAGAGAAGACCCACAAACAGGATCAGAAAACATCTATACTATAATCTGAAGAGTTTGGCTGAGATCCTACGTTGCTGAGCATAACTAAGAGGTTGTCTAAATGGTAAAACTAAACCTCGTGAAATTCACAGGGAATCCTACCTGTCTAAATGGGATTCTGCACATTATCCAAAAGGAGGGGGGGGGCCAAATGCCAAAACAATGCTGGAAAAGCCTCTGTGGCTTTTCCCATAGTTTTTTTTTATCAACAGTGAGGGGGTGCACATTCCTGCTTGTTAGGATAAGCAATTCGCTTTGAATCGCTTTCCCATACAAGTGGATGTGCAAAGCTGATTGTCCAGGCAAGCGCAGGGGGCAGGGCTTGCTAACAGGGCAAGTACCCACTGCCACTATGTTGAATTTTCACCTTAGCAGGTGATCCCTAAGGTGATGAAATAGGGTGGGTTTTTTTCCTATCCTTTTAACTCAGAAAATTTCTCTATTGCTCCAGCACACCTTAGACAATTAAAAAGAAAGTTAGGCGGCGGCAAAATACTAATGCAAGTAAACTACTCGAGGCTACCACCTGACATGTGAAGCTTCTGGGTCCAAAACCACCATCAAGACAAGTTGCTGCTGCTGCAAATGCCATTGCTACAAGGGACTCCATTCCCCCTCCCCTCGTACAGATGGGCCCTAAGTATTTTCTCCAGTCCTGACCCTTCAGACTTAGCCTAACTGCTGGCAGGCCCATCTAGCAATGGAGATCTGTTATGAAGGCAATTGGAGTGCAGAGGGATAATATTTTCCACCCCTCTCCCACCAGCAATCTGTCATGCAATGAGAAATTGTCACAGGAGGTCCTGCGTCTGATTGTTGCAGCTTCACTTGCTGGTGAGAGCATGCTGAAAATGTCATCCTGCATTCCCCGATTGCCAGCAGAAGAGACCTCCATCACTCATAGTGGTTCCTGTAGTTTAAAGTGAAATTTAGGGATGATTTACTATTATGGCAACTGTGCCACAATCATGAATACATATTATAATAGAGTACAGAGCAGTTATGGTTCTGTAACTGTACATTACAAATCCATAACCACAATACAGGATGTTAGCTTTGTCTATTATTCTATACAAATCTATGTTTAATCTCCAAGCTTGGTGTTCTATTCTAATGAGAAGGCCATCATTTTAGACTAGTCAACTACTTGAATACCTTCCAAACACTTTATAGATTTCTGTACTTTTTGTTCTCAAATGTGCATTTATTAACCAATGCTTACCAAATTTTATATTCACACGTTTGTTGACATTCCAAACAGGCTCATACAAGTGTGCGTTCGCTCAACGTTTTTGTTGTTGCTTCTTTTGGTCCATTTGTGACTTGGTATGAAATAAATTTTATGGATTGTAGGTGCTTCCACTCTTAACTTTTGTATCATTTAAAGTCAAACTAAAATCATCAGTATCAGTGTGGCAATGTTGGGTAAATGTCCACATCCATTGCATAAAAACTCTGGGAATTTTTATGGCTGCCTGCTAGCACAGTAATCTTAAGAAGTCATTATTTTTTACTAAGGTGGGTGAAGTGCACCTTTTAGTGCCAATTTGATGCCTCCCAGGACCCCAAATTTTCAAGAAAAACATTTTTTTGTCCCACAATGCTCTCAAATGACCCCTGGGGTGCGAAGGCAGTTTTGCTACTTTTTGCTGCTTTTCCAATTTAGGCCCAGGAGAAACCTTTAGGGAACCAAAAATCAATTTGCAGGACTGTGATGGTGGGATATGGCCCTCTAATGATTTCTGGAGGCCCAATGTGGTCCCCAGTCCCAATGAGTTCCCACCTCAGATCTTTTAGGACAGTGGATGGCCACCTGTTGGGAGTGCTTTGATTCTGTATTCCTGCAAGGCAGGGAGTTGGACTAAATGGTCCCTGTGGTCTCTTCCAACTCTATGATTCTATGATTCTAGGGTGCTCCACAGGTAGGACTTTCTTTTTGTCTTGCTGAAAACTTCAGAAGGAGGAATGGAGGCTGCCAAGCACTGTTACTCTTCCTCCTGCTTATCTCCAGATTTGTTTTGACAAAACCTAGGAGAGTATTTGTCTTTGGACTTTATCAGACAAGCCTCTAAAAATGTTCTTTTGGTGCCATATTTTAAACTGTTTTTGTGCCAGGAAAAGAACCCAAAATATCAAATGTCGTGATGATCATGTGAAAAAGAAGTCTTGTACTTGTGCATTTGCTGCCAAGCGTGATTTCAGTTGTTCTTGCGAGAAAATGCAAGCATGCTTAAAAGTAAAAAAAAAACCAGCTAAATTAAAAAGCAAAACGTACATACAAGCAATGAAACACACTTAAAAACTTGACTGCAACATGGGGAGGTTCATAAAAAGAGCATCCCATACCTAGTTTTCATGTTCCCTCCCAGACGTGTTCTGGTGGGGATCACCCATTGATGCTGGAATCGCGCCAACAGAGCGGAGTGCAGTTTCATATGCTCACAATCACGGCAAAAAAACAACAACACTACGGCCGATCTATTGACAGCTTGGCCCGACGATAAAAAGAGATGCCGTAGTTATAATACATGATCACACAAGCATGCTGTCATCTTGTATTCGCACCCTTTCACATTCATTAGGCATCGTTATGACTCTGTATTTGCTACATCTGATAAAGTCCTTTAGCTTTTGTTTATTTCTGCCTCTGCTGGTGGCTGAGCCATTACACATTTCCTGCTCCACTCCCTACATATAAGCTCAGTCAGGGCATTGATCCATCTAGTTCAGTAAGTGTCAGCTTGAGTGGTAGTGGCTCTCTAGGGATTCAGACCAGACTCTTCAATGGTCTACCTGGAGATGCCAGGGACTGAACCAGAAAATTCATCCTTGGATTGTCTTCAAGTATATGCTCTAGCACTGGACTAAGGTCCTCATTTCCAAGATGTTACACATAGCTCCATCCTGGTATGTATTTAAAAGAAAGAAAGAAAGAGAAAGAGAGAGAGAGAGAGAGAGAGAGAGAGAGAGAGAGAGAATAAAATAACGCAAAACAGGACTGATGAAAGATTTGTAGCATATTTGACTTTGCAGGTTTGCTATTCATTCCCTTTGGTCCTATCAGAACAAAACTGAAGTGAATAGCTTCCTTCCATAACTTTGGTTCTCTGCCCTTCAGCTGTTGTGCAAATTGAAAGGGGAAGGGAGGGGAGGGGAATGGGTGGGGGAAATGGGTCCTTCCTTTCCATTAAATAACCTTGCAGACTTTAATTTGAAACAAACAAAGCATTTTAAAACATTTCTCCTCAAGGGATTTGACTGAGTGTTACTAAATTGCTGAATATTTAATAGTCATACACATGCTCTAGACCCCAAGGTCTGTCCCCCCAATGATAAGCCATTTTTTTATTAAATGAACTTTAATTACTTAATAATTAGGCTTTCTGTGGGGAGACGTGGGGGATCTTGATAAGCTGCCAACTGGGCCTTAGGGCGAATCAAGTTTGCGTGCCATTTCCCGATTAGAATTTAAAAGCAGGTGTACTGAGTATTCTCCGAAACCTTGGTTAGAAGGCAATCTTCCCTGAGGAGACAAACATGATGTGAGTTTGAGGGATGGAAGATTTTGTTTCTTGAGGATTCTGTCAATTAACAGAGCAGAGGCAGAAAAAGAAGCAGAGAAGAACTTTGCATGCTATCAGGAAGCAGAAATGAAGGAGGAAAGAAGAGTCAGTTATACCTCTTAATTTTTCACTTCCTTCTGTGGGATTTGGCGGGGGGGGGTAATAGTTCAAAGGAGTAAGTTTTCCCAGATCTGGGATAGCACGTGAAGGAGGATTCGCCTTAATATCTTCCACAGGGATTGCTCTTGATGACTCCTATATCAGTGGGATGGTGAATATTGTCTGGTTTCTTGTCCAAAGTTTAAAGGGGTTATCAAAGGTGCTGAACGTTGAAAGTTCAGACTAAAACCTGGTGTGGATCCATTGTCCCATTGACAG
Source organism: Gambelia wislizenii (assembly GCA_030847615.1). Taxonomy (NCBI): domain Eukaryota; kingdom Metazoa; phylum Chordata; class Lepidosauria; order Squamata; family Crotaphytidae; genus Gambelia; species Gambelia wislizenii. Next base: position 427,979,439 of record JAUMIR010000002.1, on the reverse strand, counting down.
GTAAGCCACCAGCTGCAACTGGGACTCTTGATAATTCCAGATGTTGGGGGGGAGTATGGAGGATTCACAGGCTTCCTTATTTTCCACATTTGTCCAGGTAAGAGTAATACAAGAATGGTCCTGCTACGAGAAAGTAAAGGTCCAGATGACTTTCTGTCTCCATTCAACAGTCTACTCTTATTGTTTTGTGCTGCTAGTCTGATATTCTGAGAAATGCAAGCCCTGGTAATTAACTGTCATGTCTAAAAGCTGTTGATAGACCAGACTTCTACAATATTATCATTTGATGTTTAACTTCAAAACAGAGGTGCTGGGATTCAAGCTTGTCCAACACAGCACACCCTTTGACTTGTGCATTGATCCACAGAAGTGCTCATAAGTTTTATTTCTTGACCTCTCTATGGTGGATTTTTTTAATCGCTTGTCTTAATCGCTTGTTTTAATCACTTTATGTTAGCATTCAGAATAAGTCCTGACCCTAAGTCTTGGCAGATGACTCATGTCTTGATTTATTCATTTTTAAGAGTGTACTTTGGTTCATGCCAATCAACTGGTAGTCTGTGGGCTTGTCTAGAACTGCCAGAATATGCTGCCTTCCTTTTGGTTTAGTCTCCTGCTGGATCTGGCCTGTTTTCCCCCACACCCATTACCTAGATGAAACAGGAGGAAGTCCTCACGGACACACTGGCATGTACCGGCAGGCATCTTCCCCACTGTCATGCATCACTTCCTAGACAGGAAGGAGGCTCTCAGCATGTGTTCAAGGCTGGTCACACAGAGGGGGCTCTGATCACATGCTGGGGGACACCTTCCCAGCTGCAGAGTGACTCCTGTGGAGGTGGTGGTGGCAGCTGACTATATGGGCTGACATACAAGTGCGGACCCTGCATTCCTGCATCAACCCTATCTGGGTTTTCCTTCATGAAGTGAGTTTTCCAGGGTATTTAAATAAGTGGGCTTTACCCTGCCCCTCCGCCTTGCTTAGAGCATCCTCTGGTGTGCTCGAAGATGAAATGGGGCAATAGCTGTGTGTCATTTGGACTGCAAGGCTCCAAGCCAGGGGAAAGCTGGGGTAAATAGTCCATTGGTCAAGCCCTGTGTAGCCTCATCTTCATATGTGTGTGTGTGTGTGTGTGTGTGTGTGTGTGTGTAATTATTATATGCAATGGCATAGCAAAATGGTGTCCCTTATATAAAATGGCAAAATCAAGGTTTGCTTCTTGGATTATTATTTTTTAAAGAATATTTTCAAACCATGAATGCTTAAATCCATGGATACCAAATCCGTGCATACGGTGGGACAACTGTATATTCTAAGAAGCAAACCTTGATTTTGCCATTTCATATAAGGGGCATCGTTATATATGTCATTGTATATAATGGGGCTTAAGCATTCACAGATTTTGGTATACATGGGGAGTCCTGGAATCAAGGACCTACTGTATACAATATACAATGGCACATAAAATGGTGTCCCTTATATGAAATGGCAAAATCAAGGTTTGCTTTTTGGACTGTGGGGGGGGGGTTCAAGCTGTGGATGGTGAGTCCATGGATGCAGAATCCATGGCTACCGAGGGCTTACTGTATTTCCATAAAATTGCCACCAGTCAAGACAGTCATTGGTGGGCTGGGGAATGATGGGTTTTCAATGAAGTTGAAAGGCCCTTAGGTTTTCCGTGGCCTCACAGCTCAGAATACACGGCCTCACAGCCAGGAAAAAAAATTACGGAAAATCTATGGATGCTGGCCGTGAAAGCCTTTGACTTCACATTGAAAGGCCCTTCTTTGGATATAATCAATGAGATTAAATTAGATATAATCAATTTAAATGAGAGATATCTCTGGATTCATAGAACTATAGAATTGGAAGGTGTCAAAGAGGCCATCAAACTTCCTGCTGAAGGAGGGATTTGAAAGATAGGATTCAACTGCAGTATTGCTTATGGATAGCCATACAACCTCTGCATGAAATCTCCAGAAAATGAGAGACCATCTTCTCCAGAGGGAAATTGTTCTACTGTCAAATAGCTCATAACTCTGAAAAGTGTCTCCTACAGCGTAGCCAAAACCAGCTTCCCTAAAGCTGCACTAACAGAGAGTGAACAGAGCTCCATTCGCTTCCTGGTTTAAGATCTCACTGATTCTTTCAAAAAGACATGAGTGCAGCAAATTCAAATATAAAAAAGTAAAATAAAGATATAAAAAAGTACGCACAAGCACAAAAACACACTTAAAAAGTCCTAAGTACATGAGGGGGGTCATAAAAAGAGCATCCCCTACCTGGCTGTCATAATCTTACCTGGAAGTGTTCTGTCATTGACGCCATATTTATGTGAGCTAAATGGTATGAGGATTCAAATGCCAGCAACAAATCACCATGGGAGATCAATTGATGGCTTGGGCCATCAATAAAAAGGAATGGCTTTTTCTCAGTACATGATTGCAAAAGGATGTTGTCATCTGGTATGTGTGCCCTTTCACAATCATTAGGCATCCTTATGACGCCACATCTGCCGCATTTGATAAAGTCCTTAGTCTCCTGGGCTAAATGTACCCAGCTCTTTCTAATCATTGGTCAAATAACTTGGTTTCCATGTCTCTTGTATTTTGAGAGCACATATTGCCAAGATCATGTTGGTTGGTTGTGCCATGATTTAATTAAGCAAATAACCAAATAAGAATTTGCTACTGGGAAGAAGTGGACTATATTTGGATACTAGAGATAGAAACAAAATATGTATTAACTGAAATTGTTTATATATATATATATATATATATATATTCAGTTCATGATCTGTGAGACTATTCAAAGTGCAGACATATATTTTGGTTTCACATCATCAGAAGTAAACCACAAGTGCCAGATTCTTTTCCTTTAAAAAAAATTGAACTCAGGTAAATGCATGTGATTAAAACTGTATATATTTGAAATAGCCACTTAAAAGACTTTTGCTAATGAAAACAATGAATAAAAAATGCATACATGAAGACCAGTGCACACCAGACATCCATGTGGGGGGAAAAGAAATCTCAGTACCACATACAGAAATTGGATGGGTCATGCATGCTGTGATAATGGGCTCTCCCATTATCTGGGCAACGCAGCCAAGAAGGTAAACAAAGGGTTAAGGATTACAAAATGAAATTCTATACGGAGAAATGTAAAGTACTGCATTTAGGGCGGAAAATTGAAATGCATAAATATAGGATGGGAGAGACCTGGCTGAATGAGACTATGTGCGAAAGGGATCTAGGAGTCCTAGTAGACCACAAGTTGAACATGAGCCAACAGTGTGATGCGGCAGCTAAAAAGGCCAATGCAATTTTGGGCTGTATCAATAGAAGTATAGTGTCTAGATCAAGGGAAGTAATAGTGCCACTCTATTCTGCCTTGGTCAGACCTCACTTAGAATACTGTGTCCAGTTCTGGGCACCACAATTCAGAAAGGATATTGACAAATTGGAGCGTGTCCAGAGAAGGGCAACTAAAATGGTGAAAGGTCTGGAAACAATGCCTTATGAGGAGAGACTTAGGGAGCTGGGTATGTTTAGCCTGGAAAAAAGACGGTTTAGAGGCGATATGATAGCCCTGTTTAGGTATTTGAAGGGATGTCACGCTGAGGATGGAGCAGGCTTGTTTTCTGCTGCTCCAGAGACTGGAACACGGAGCAATGGGTGCAAGCTCCAGGAACAGAGATTCCACCTCAACATGAGGAGGAACTTTTTGACAGTCAGAGCTGTTCGGCAGTGGAACACACTCCCTCGGAGCGTGGTGGGGTCTCCTTCCTTGGAGGTCTTTAAACAGAGGCTGGATGGCCATCTGTCGGGGATGCTTTGATTGTGATTTCCTGCGTGGCAGGGGGTTGGACTGGATGGCCCTCGTGGTCTCTTCCAACTCTGCAATTCTATGATTCTATGATTCTATGATTCTATGATTATCAGGTTAAGTTACAGTTAATGGGGGTCAGTGTTAGGAGATAGCTAACCAATGAGAGGACCACCTGGAGGGAGCTTTGAGATGCTTCTGTGAAGAGGTTATAAATACTGCCTCAGGGGCCAAGAGGCAAGAAGAAGAACAAAGAGAGACCTGAGACAGGGGGGGGCTCTCATCCCAGCTAATGGAGGTGCTTGGTGGAGGTGCTTGGTGAAGGCTTGGCCAAAAGGCCTAGACTCTCAACCCCCATGAACATCAAGTGCATCTCGACTGCACACCTTGTGAGTAGATTAGGGAATTATTTAGCTTAGTTGTGTTGGGACTTATGTTTATTTCAAAACCTTGGCTGGAAGTTGGAGAAAATGCCATTAATGGAAGACTGGCTCATAAAAGTTAATGAATTTATGTCAGTGGACTAATTAACGATATTATTAATAGACCAAACATTAGACAAATTTGATAAACAATGGATGTAAGTAATAGAGTTCTTTAGAAATTGGAGGTAACAACAAAAATAATTTTTGAACTGTGATAGTAAAGTAAAATAGTCTAGGAGATAATGTAAAACTACGGTTTAGTGATAGATACATACATATATATATATATCCCAACCTAGAAATGAATAGAGAAATATTAAATAATTTATAACAAAGATACAAGAATAATTTATTATAGAAGTTAAAGAATGGGTTTCCTGAGTGATAAATACAAAAAAGCAACTAGGTCATACATGATAAAGCACAAAGGACAAGTAAAAGAAAGAGGTATGCTAAAGGATAAGGGGTTGTATAGTTTTTGGGAGCTAACTGAAGATGAAAAGGGAAGGTGGGAAATTAAGATTTTAGAAGGATTAAAAGATAAAATAGAATGTGAATAAGAGTTTAAAGGAGATAATTATAATTTCATATGTATATTTGCCTTTTGTGAACATTGAAATTTTGAAATAAAAATGAATAGTAATAATAATAATAATAGTAATAATAATTTTAAAAAACCCTTGGCTGGAATGACTAGACTTATCTGTAACTTTGTAACTCCTAAGTCTGAAAGGAGGGTGCCTTTCATGAAAGAGTTATTTTTATTAGGATATGCAGTTTCTGCTTAGAATAAACTGCCTTTTAAAAGATTTTCCTCCTCTGTACACCCTTTCACATGCCTTGTTTTGTTCTCCCCCGCCCCCAGAGGTGATAGGAGAGGAAGCTCTGCAGATACAGAGTGGAAAGCACAAAGGAAACACAGGCAATGTCCCATTTTGTTGCTAAAAAGGGGGAAATTAATTCAATGGGTGGTGGTGGTGAGGTTCTAGATTAAATCTGGAGTTCTTGGTGTTCATGTGCATAGGCGACCTCCAGAGCTTCACACATGCTGATGGGATTCTGTGAATTGCAATGAAGACAAAACCACATCCTTGCATCCACTTGGGGTTTCCAAGTGTTAGAGTTGGAAGTATGCTGCATAAGGAAAAAATAAGCCCAGAGGCAGGTATGGTCCATGTGTGTGGCAGGAAGTTCATCCCATCCAATTTTGTTCAGACCCCCTCTGGTCTAGATTAGCCTCATGTTTCATTCTTTCTAATGGTGTGATTTGGAAGCACAGAAAGAAGCAAAGGTTTGCAATGGATCCACACCCATCTGATATATTGGCCATGGTATCTATGGAATGTTTTACTGGAACTGAGTTTTTAAAGTTTAATTGAGATTTAAAGTAATTTAATTACCAAAAGAAATCACCAGTAGTAGACTCTTTCTATAAAATGTTGTTTTGTCTGTTTCCACAGGTCCATTAAGGTTTCTGTCTCAGACAGACTCTGTCACAGCATTTACGGGAGACACTATTTTGTTAAAATGTGAAGTTGTTGGAGAACCTATGCCTACAATCCATTGGCAGAGGAATCAAGAAGACCTGGTTTTGAATCCTGGTGATACTCGTGTGGCAGTCCTGCCTTCTGGATCTTTACAAATCAGCAGAATTCAAGCAGGGGACAGTGGGATCTATAGATGCCTAGCAAAAAATCCTGCAAGTTCAAGAACTGGAAATGAAGCAGAAGTCAGAGTTTTGTCAGGTAAGGAACTTTTGTGTGTTTTTTCACCTATGTCCATGTAATAAGCAATGTTAGGAACTAACTAGTTAAAATCAATTAAGTTATCAATTAAGTTTGAAATTTTCTAATGAGAAAAGGAAAAATAATTAAATTCATTTTAACTAATGTTATTGATTTAAGGTAGAATTTCAGCATTAATTCAGCATTCCCTTACTCCAGAGTGAGGTTATTAAATGAACAATTAATTAATTAAGTGAAATTGCTGAAGAGCAAAAAGTATTACATTCCCCATCTGTTTCATTACCTAAAGACAAGTGCCAGAATCCTATGAATGACATTTGTTCTTGTATGCCGTCTAGTCATTTCTGACTTATGGGGACTGTAAGGTGAGCCTATCATGGGCTTTCTTAGCAGGACTTCTTCAGGGGAGGTTCCTTCCCCTGAGGCTGAGAGATTGTGACTTGCCCAAGGTCACCCAGTGAATTTCCATGGCCAAGCAGGGATTCAAACTCTGTTTTCCCACAGTTCTAGCCCAACATTCAAGCCACTACAGTAACCTGGCTCTCTATAGTGACAGAAAGCATGTGTATGTTCTGTTCTGGATAGGACACAACAAGCTATTCTTCATCTTCTTATGCCCCACCCAAAACCCTTGCCCCAGCAGCTGCAAAGTGCCATGGGACCATAGCTACAGTGGAGGGAAGGGAGAGAGAGATGAAGGCAACTGGGCAGCAACTGCACTCCCTACATGCCATCTAGGAAGTCTATCTAGGACTCTTAGAACTATTCTTGCTTTGTGTTGGCTCCTCAGGGTTGGGGATATAATTCTCCAATAATTTTCTTCTCAAAGGAAAGAATGAGTCATTTGAGCAAATTTCTTTCCAAAGAAAGAAAATTGAAAATTATTCACAATTCCAGAATTTTCTGCGCAAAATTCGCATGTAGCTGTTTTGGACAGAAAACAGCATTATCAGAACAGAAAATGTCATTTCCTGTGGAAATAAAAATAAAAATAAAAATGCTGTAGATTAAGTCCTGAACTGTTAACATTCTCATTAGTCTAGCATTCTTCTTGTCAGGGTTTCTCAATGCTTGAGAAACACAATTTTCAGCCATTTTCCAAATATTTTCAAATATTCTTTCCATCCACCAGGCAAGAGTGTTAAGTCTTGGAGGGCACATGAAGAGTGGTCAGATCAGGCGCCTTTAAAAAAAATGGAGGTGGTGGAGAGAAGGCTTCCATGAATAATCTGGCCTCAGAGCTGTCCAGCATATTATTTCCATAAAAGGAGATAATTCAAAAAGTAAATCCAAATGTATTGGCTTTCTGTAATCTGGAGAAAATGGAAATTCTTGTCTCATCACTTTGCAATCCCGAAAAGAAACACTGGAGTTTCATTTTGTTGGAGAAGAAAAATGACTACCATGTTTCTTGAAGGGAAGGGAGGTATAGGGGCACCATTGATTCAGAGGTAAGCCAAATGCCAGAACCTTCCTGCGTTATAGAATGTGATAGGGAAAACTCCCCCATTCTAGACTAGGAGCAAAATGCAGAATTGGAAGCAGAATTAATACTTTTGTGTAGTACTGAACATACCCAACTAACCAGAACCCTTCTATACAGGTTTCTGAGAGGAGTTTAACTGCACATAACAGGCATGAGAAAGGGTGCTCACTACGCTGGCACCCAGGACTCATTTTTGTTGCCTGTCACAGTGCCTCCAAGCTTGCCATCATGTTAAAAGACTGCCTATTCCACATCCTTCCCTGTTCCTTCCCATCCCCATTGCAGATAAGAGGGATTATGTGACTGGCAAGGGAGGCTATTAATATGTGTTATTTTACATTCCTGAACCTAAAAACAGACTCTGAAATCTGTTTGGTGAAGATAAGTGCTGAAAAAAGTATTACTCGCTGTACAAGATAATGTATAATGATTAAGCCAAATGTGCAACAGTAAATCAGATACATTGGGCCCTCCTGATCTGTGAGCTCTGGATCCACGATTTTGAGTGACCGTGGATCATCACATTCTATACTTAACATGGCAGTTGATGTAAACGTAGAGATGCTGATGAGCCCATGGGCACATCGCCAGCATTTAATAATATGGGACGTGATCATCCATGGTTTTTGTCATCTGCAGGGAGTCCTAGAAACGAACCTGCACAAATCCAAAGGGCCTGCTGTATACATTATACTGCATGTCTAAAATGTTGTCGGACATGACATCTGCTGTTAGTTTAATTATACAATGAAAAATAGTCTTGCTATATGTCTGCACTTTAAAATGGGGAGGTTATTATAGACAGCAATACACATGGAACACATAGCTGTGATCCAGAGCTTAAAAGGACACGGATCTCCTTTTTTGCAGCTAGGAATCTTGTTCATGGCTGGCATCCTGTTTGTTACCCAAATTGCTAGTCAAATTATTAATACATTGGGGAAATTAGCAGCAACTCAACTTTAGCAATGCAATAGGTGGCAACAAGGGGATCTTGAACCTATGTATACCAGTACTAACCTGGATGGAACACCCACAAATGTGAAATTAAATATGGTTTCTATTAAGAGTTCAAAAATAACACTAATCACACACCCAGTCATGCAATAAGCATTCACACAAGGCTATAAAAAGCAGTAGGAAGGACTTGGATAGAGGAATAGCAAGGTTTGTTGTAGGTTATATGACCTGTCCTGTAGTCTGATGTCTCAAGACTGGCAGCATGGATGGATGAAGCAGGAGTCGCTAACACAGAGGGATATAGTATCCCCAGGATTGGAATCTGTGTTCAATGAGACATGATTTTGGGCCAGTATTTATATTGAAAAACGTGCCCCCAGGTGATTGGATTTAGTGTGTTGAAACAATGAATTCCAGGTGTCTCTCAGAGATTGAACAATGAGTCTCACGAAACTGTGGGATTTTACAATGGGTTTCTGGCTTCTGATGATGTTAATGCGTTGCAACTAGTCTTAATGTTCTGGTGATTAGTTTCACAAAGCTTGAGCTGCCTCCTTAATGCTGGGTTTGGGGACGAAGCAAAAGGGATAACTTCAGACAAAGGATTACTCCAACCACCAATGATGGGATCAATTGTCTGTCACTAGGGTGTGTACAGACAATGTCCTCTTGACCTCATTATGTTTCCTCACAATTGGAATTTGTTAATAGTCCTTCCTTTGAGTGATACATGGCTTAGGATGTGCCTTTGGGATCCTTACAGTGAGTCCCTGATATTTTACTGCTCTTGCCCATGGAAGACTATATTAATAAGCCAAATTATTAATAAGCCAATTTGGGGGGTTTCTGAGGGTGGTTTTATTAGGGGCACTAACATGTTACTAACATACTTAGGCCTAATCCTAATCTATCTTTTTTTGTTTAGCTTGGAATTCCTCATTTCCTATTCATAATGATCTCCCCCTCAAAGAATCGCCTTTTCCATGCTGCCTTCTACCAGACATGGCCATGTAGTGGTCAGGGGAGAGTGGAAGACAACTGAAAAGCTTCTGTCTATGTGTCTATAGCCAGATGTGCAAAGATGATGTCATTGTTATGTGTTGTGTGTTTGGCTGTCGTTGCTGTGTGTTTGTTCTGTGCTTGGCTATAGTCACATAGCCAGATGCTTCTCAGCCATTCCCTATCCTCCACTGGTGACTACATGGCTATGTCAGGCAACATCAAAATGGTAGTTGTCCAGAGAGGGGAGACAGATGATATGGTGTAGTTCTTTGTTGTTGCGTGACTTTGAGTTGTTTCCAACTTATTGCAATCCTAAGGTGAACCTAACAGGGGTTTTCTTGGTAAGATTTGCTTAGAAGGGGTTTGCCATTGCCTTCATCTGAGGCTAAGAGAGGGGTGACTTTCTAAAGGCACCCAGTGGGTATCTGTGGCGAAGTTGGGATTTGAACCCTGGTCTTCCAAAGCCATAGTCCAATACCCAAACTACTGTACCACACTGGAACTCAGTGTCATTGTACCTTTACACTATATCTCAACATTACACCATAGCTTGATGATGCAGAATCTTGGCTCATGATTGAATTGGAAGAAAGTTTCTATCGTTTTAGCTCTTAATTGACTGGACTGACTATGTGATGAATGTTGCTGTCCTTGAGCAAGCAGGGATCACCAGCATTGAGGCCATGATATTGAGAACACAGCTGCACTGGGCAGGGCACGTTTCTAGGATGGAAGACCATCGCCTCCCAAAAATAGTACTCTACGGTGAACTGGCCATGGGTCAGCATAACAGCGGCGCTCCAAAAAAATGATACAAGGACTCCCTGAAACAACATCTCAGGCTCGGCCAAATTGATCACCAACAATGGTCCGCCCTGGCCTCACATTGGGAGGCATGGAGAAACACTATCCACAGTCCTGCAGCCTTATTTGAGAACTCACACCGAACAAGTCTTGAAGAGAAATGACAACGCAGAAAGAATCACAACCCAGAAACATCACCCAAGGAGACCTTCTGCTGTGCTTTCTGCAACCGGACTTGTTTATCTCGGATTGGCCTTTTTAGTCATCAGCGCACTTGCAGAAAGCGCGGGATGAGTCCTTCCTGAATCTTTGTTTGCAAAGAAAAGCCAGAGAGAGAGAGAGAGATTCTTTTCATGTCTTTTATTTGGGGTGTGTGTTGTGAACCACCCAGAGTGCCTCATAATGAAAACAGTGATTTTTCTGTCTCAATAACTAAATAAAGATCTGTGTTTAGGAATTTACCCCCTCCCCTTACCCTAGATAAGACTATTTGCTCTCCAGCCCTTCTCTGTCCCTCTGGCTGGCAGCAGCTCTCCAAGGCCTAATCCAATTGCTGACCCCACTGAATCAAATGTTAAAAGAAAAAACAATGATTTAAATCCAATTGATACAATGGAGCTGTAGTACATCAGCACAGACCAGCAATTGGATTTAAACTGCAAGCACTTTAAAAAGGAGTGGAGGTACGGTCCTGATCCATTCTCTTGGAAATGGAAGGATTTGAACCTAGGACCCTGTGTATCTGAAACATGATCTCCCGTAATGCACTAAAACTCCTCAGTAGGTAACAATCATCCTTTGGAAGAATGGGTAGAAAGGCAAGAAATTAAACAAATAAATACATTTATCAGAATCATCGTTACATATTAATTGATGCATGCCTCCACCTTCTTTGAAGAAGTCCCAAAATTTGTGTGTGTGTTTCACAGTAATGGACTGAACTGTGATAGATAGATCCTCAGTCTGTGATCTTACTGGATCATTATCGAAATGAAAGAGATAGAAACTCTCAGACTTGGTATCCCCTAAACATTCTGTGACTTGCCTAAATATCCTAAAAGCACCATATCCCACCTGATCTTGGAAGCTAAGCAGGGTAAGTCTTGGCTAGTACTTGGATGGGAGACTGCTAATGAATATCAGCTTCTGTAGGCTATATTTCAGAGGAAGGAACTGGCAAAACCACCTCTAAGTATTTCTTGCCTGAGAAAACCCTATGAAATTCAGGGGATCACAATAAGTTGATAGGCAACTTAAAGTCTCTCTCTCTCACACACACACATTCTATACACATTATCACTAATGGTTACCTTGTGAGATGATCCTAAATGTTGTGTGTTCCCCATAGCCAGGAAAATGTGGGAAACTTATAACATTAATCACAAATCTACCTCCAGATGGATCGTGCCAGGCTGACAAATAGATGGTAGAGTCAATGTGCACTTTTCTACATTCATAAACGACAACACAGAAAGAATCACAACCCAAAAACATCACCCAAGGAGACCTTCTGCTGTGCTTTTTGCAACCGGACTTGTTTATCTTGGATTGGCCTTTTTAGTCATCAGCGCGCTTGCAGAAAGCGCGGGATGAGTCCTTCCTGAATCTTCGTTTGCGAAGAAAAGCCAGAGAGAGAGAGAGAGAGAGAGAGAGAGAGAGAGAGAGAGACTCTACAGTAAGGGAGGGCATACTCCAGACCCAGAGGTTCACAGCATGCTGTTTTGCTGCCATTTCAGTGATGACACAACTATCCCAGTTGTGTCTTGGTCTATCACTTGGCAGGGAGAAGTAATTTTGATGTTGTGGGGTGAGGCCCTCTCAAATAGCACTTTGTAGTGTTAAAAAAGGTGTTTCTAGTGGAAAATATGGAGGGTTCTGGCCAAAAATAATTCTGGGGGTTGCTGGGGGTCTGAAGGGGCAAAGGGGTTCTCAAAGGCCTTATTGAACCTTGCAAGAGCCACATGTGGCCTGCATGCTGTATGGTTCCTACCCCTGCTCTAGAGGACAGAAGAGAGCTTTGTGAGAGACATATAGCGGGAAACCTTCATATACTTTACTCATAGGAGCAGGTACAGCAAACACAGGATAATCATTAGAGGCAGCCAATGTAGCTTACTGAAATAGTTTGAGACACAGTTCATTTTCCATAGCCTGTCATAGACTCATAAGGTAGTCTTGGTAAAGTCATTCTCCCAGCCGCAATTCCTCATGTTTCATCTGGGAATGACAGCTTAGCAGAGTGGGTCAGTGTGGTGTCACAGTTATAATGTTGAACTGGGATTTGGGAGTCTTCAGTCCCCATTCACTGCATGACCTTGGGCCATGTGCTGTCTCTCAGGCTGATCTGCATCACATGAGAAGGAGGATATCCATGTAGAGGAAAGCAGGGATCTAAATGTTAATAAAATGAAACAAAACAAAATGCCAAACCCATAGGATGGTCATAATCAGGATGGAGTGGGCTAGGGCCATGATGAAAGACCACATAGCAAAAACATATCATAGAAATAGTTGTCAGGAACCTAGTGCTGTTCTCCAGTTTTCACATAGCAACAGCGGACCTTGAATTCTAAGAAATGAAGGTATGGGGTGTTTATGAGAGAATGGATATTTCACAGTTTCTCAGTTCTGCTCCTTGCTCCATGTTGTGCTAAAAGAACCAGGTCTCCAAGAACACTGATTCTGAACTTATCATGACTATCATTCTTTAAAATGCAGCTCACTTCTTCAAGGCTGAGAAAACAAGTTGACCAGACAATCCAAACAGATACTATATTTCAAGACTTAAGAAAAACCACAGAGATGGTCAAATGGGCCCACACACTTCTCTAATAATCGTGGTCTATAAGGATGTTGTTGTTCAAAGGAGAAACACATAATATAAGACAATTGAGTCGCAAAACACTGTAAATTTCCCATTGATGCAGTTACAGACAAAAAAAAAAATGTTCTAAGTGTTTGGTTCCCGTCCCCCCAAGCTTCTTAAAGAGATGGCTTTACTTTTTATATCTAAAGACAAAGAAACAAAGAACCATCTGGCTCTTTAGGTGAGACTATTAATTCACCATTAAGCAATAACTCTATACAGTCATTAGCAGCAGATTACAACGGGCCTCTTTTCAGTTTATTTGTTTTCCTGAAGTCTTTTTTTTTTTTTAATCTCTTTAGTCTTGACTAGAAGAATTACAAGGAAGACAAATGTGTAAGGCAATGAACAGTGCAAAACTGGAGAAAAAACTTGTTATCTTGTTCAGTATTCTGAAATCAATTGACTTTTTAGACAATTCAGTGTTATGCATAAAGGAGTTAGGGCTCCTCTACATCAGCTAAGATATGCCGGCTCTCCCCCGGCTCCGGAACTGGACGATTCTGCCTGCTACCTAAACAAAAAGGGCTAGAGTCCTAACAGAACACCAGCCCATCACTGCAGCTGCCGCCGCTATTTATACTGCTAACTCAAAAGCCAGGAAGGGGGTCTGCAACATATGACTGAAGACCCCCTGCATATGCTCAGCCTTGATCAAATGCTGAGGGACCCTTGCTTGGCTTCTGGGAGAACAAGGGAGATGGCTGCGGCAGTGAGGGGTGGTGTGCCATGACAGGTTCCCATTGACATGGGGAGACTGATCCATTCCATCCTGGCTGTAATGGGATAAACTGAATCTTCTTATACAATGCTGTAAAGTGCCTTATCCTGGCTTGCCCCCGTTTCAGCCCCATATCTGCCCTGGGGGTGGTAATGACTGGCCAGGGGCTGATCAGGACAAAAGACCTCCATCATATGGACAGCAGGGCTATGGGATGGGGGCAAGCTAGGGCATTTGGCCAGTGTAGCTAAGCCCCCTGTGTGTGCTTGTGTATATGTGGTTCTCTCTCTCTGGCTTTTCTTCACAAACGAGATTCAGGAAGGACTCATCCCGTGCTTGCTGCAAGCGCGCTGATGACTGAAAAGGCTAATCCGAGATAAACAAGTCCAGTTTGCAGAAAGCATGGCAGAAGATCTCCTTGGGTGATGTTTCCGGGTTATGAATCTTTCTGCATTGTGGTTTATCTTCAAGACTTGTTTGGCGTCAGTTCTCAAATAAGGCTGCAGCATTGTGGATAGTGTGTCATCATGCCTCCTGATGTGAGGCCATGGCGGATCATTGTTGGTGATAAATTTGGCCAAGTCTGAGATGTTGTTTCAGGGAGTCCTTGTTTTGCTTCTTTGGAGTGCCCCTGTTACGCTGACCCGTGGCGAGTTCACTGTAGACTACTATTTTTGGGAGACGATGGTCCTCCATCCTAGAAACGTACCCTGCCCAGCGCAGCTCTGTTCTCAATATCATGGCCTCAATGCTGGTGATCCCTGCTTGCTCAAGGACAGCAACATTAATCACATACTCAGTCCAGTGTATATTTAGGATTGTGCTGATGAAAGCGTTCTAGGAGCCATAAGTATTGGTGATAGGTGACCCATGTTTCAGACCCATGAAGGAGAATAGACAGTACAATGGCTCTATACACACTGATTTTTGTGCTTCGCCTCAGGTGTTTCTTACTCTTTTGTAAAGTCTTCCAAATGTGCTATATGCCTTTGCTAATCTGTGATCGATCTCTTTGTCAATCTTGGCATCTGAGGAGATGATGCTTCCCAGGTAGGTGAACTGCTGAATGGACTTAAGCACAGATTTACCTAGGATGCTAAAATGAGAAGTAAATGAAACAGCATTAAGAAAAAACTACCATTCCATCTTTCTAAACTAAACTCAAGTAAGACATAACAGGGTTTGTTTTAAAAAGCCTGATGGTTGTTAAGCAACTGCAATGCATGTTAAAAGAAAAGAAATTAAAACTTCACACCTCCTTAAGCACCACTTAAAACGATCCTGAGTGCAAGAAGATTGAATTCCTATTCTGGAGAGTTGCTTTAAAGTATAAGCACAAAGGCATCATCATTAGGCTAAATCAGTTCCTTAGGAGAAGTCTCAGTCCTGGTCACTCTCTAAACTGAAATTCTCCTTCAACAGGCAGAAGCATATCAAACACACGCATGCCCACATCAGATGACCTCCTTCTACTAACTGTACTCCTGCCCCAGCTTAGTAGTGTAATCATTGAAACAACATCTCAGGCTCGGGCAAATTGATCACCAACAATGGTCCACCATGGCCTCACATCGGGAGGAGACACACTATCCACAATATCCACAAACAACATCTCAGGCTCGGGCAAATTGATCACCAACAATGGTCCACCATGGCCTCACATCGGGAGGAGACACACTATCCACAATGCTGCAGCCTTATTTGAGAGCTCACACCAAACAAGTCTTGAAGAGAAACAACAACGCAGAAAGAATCACAACCCGGAATCATCACCCAAAGAGACCTTCTGCTGTGCTTTCTTGCGACCGGAAATGTTTATCTCAGATTGGCCTTTTCAGTCATCAGTGTGCTTGCAGAAAGTGCGGGATGAGTCCTTCCTGAATCTTCGTTTCCGAAGAAAAACCAAAGAGTGTGTAATAAGAAATTGCTTTACAGCTATATATAAAATGGCTGGTGTAACCATTCCAACAAGAATAACTCTTGCACAGGACTCAGGGATACATAGAATCATAGAGCTGGAAGAGACCACAAGGGCCATCCAATCCAACCCCCTGCCCTATAGGGTCACACAATCAAAGCACGCCCAACCGATGGCCATCCAGCCTCTATTTAAAAACCTCCAAAGAAGGAGACTCCACCACGCTCTGAGGCAATGCATTCCAGTGCCAAACAGCTCTTACCATCAGGAAGTTCTTCCTAAAGTGTAGGCGGGATCTCTTTTCCTGTTGTTTGAACCCATTGTTCTGTGTCCTAGTCTCTGGAGCAGCAGAAAAGAAGCTTGCCCCATCCTCATTATGACATCCCTTCAGATATTTAAACATGGCTATCATGTCCCCTCTTAACGTTCACTTCCCCAGGCTAAACACAGAATCATAGAATTGGAAGAAACCACAGGGGCCATCTAGTCCAACCCCCTGCCATTCAGGAATACACAGTCAAAGCACTCCTGACAGATGGCCATCCAGCCTCTGTTTAAAAACCTCCAAAGAAGGAGACTCCACCACACTACGAGGCAGTGTATTCTACTTTTGAACAACGCTTATGGTCAGGAATTTCTTCCTAATGTTTAGGTGGAATCTCCTTTCCTGTAGTTTGAACCCATTGGTCAGTGTCCTAGTCTCTGGAGCATCAGAAAACAAGCTTGCTCCATCCTCAGTATGACATCCCTTCAAATATTTAAACATGGCTATCATGTCCCCTCTCAACCTTCTCTTCTCCGTACTAAACGTGCCCAGCTGCCTAAGCCACTCCTCACAGGGCATGGCTTCCAGACCCCCCATCATCCTGGTTGCCCTCCTCTTGGACACATTCCAGCTTCTCCATATCCTTCCTGAATTGTGGTGCCCAGAACTGGACACAGTATTCCAGGTGAGGTCTGACCAAAACAGAATAGAGTGGCACTATCACCTCCCTTGATCTAGACACTATACTCCTATTGATGCAGCCCAGAAACTCATTGGCTTTTTAAGCTTCCATATCACACTGCTGACTCATGTTCAGCTTGTGGTCCACTAAGACACCTAGGTCCTTTTCACATGTATTGCCCTCAAGCCATGTGTCACCCTTCCTATGTCTAAGTAACCCATCCCATGTTCTTTTCATATGCAGACAGCTTTCCTACTCCTCTGATAACCTGATGTGCCATGTCTTCCGCCCATCAATTAGCTTTCTAATCTCCCATGGATATACATTGCTAGGATGTTATGGGCTACCCATGCTCTTCTATGAAGCGTGACATGTTGTCTTATGCTAAATCAACACTGACTGCACCTCACACAGAAAGGTACCCCACAACAAAATTAATGATAGTTGTGTAGGGAGTCTTTTGTAGTTCCTTTGTTTTCAGGTCCTATTTTTATTGTCCAGTCATTTTTTTAAAAAAAAAAAATCTATGATGTCTTTCAGCTAACGTAGACTGACTTCCACCTTCTCTTCTGAGCCAGTTGTATGCAATGCCAGCCGGATTGCTAGGGCCTGTACTCAGCCATAATTTGCTTTTGACATCTGATTGCATATCTTCTTCAGATGAAAAAATGATACTTTTGACATTCAAAGAATGACAGCGATTGGGAATAAATTCAGAAAGGCAAATGAAAGTGGATCTTTGCAAAATACAGGATTAATTCATGGAATCCATAATCCACAGGATGTAGTGATAGCTACAGTGTTAACATTAAATGGGGAGATTTAATGGGAACAACTTTATTGTGCAAAAGCCTATCAGTGTACAGCCACTGGGTATAGTGGTGGTGACAGTGGCAGAAGTGGTGATGAACCCTTTCAAAATTTAATGTTTGCACAAGGTTGCATGGAAACTATAAGAACAATTTGAAATCAATATTAATTTTTAAAAGAAAGAAATAATTTAACAATGAGTAGAAAAAGCAATGAAATGATTTCACTTCAGCCAGTTATTCTGCATGAGAGCTAAAAGACAGGGCCACTGATAACAGGATTCAAACTCAATTTAGTCTCCACTGTCTTGAATAAGAACAGTCTGATATAAAGGTTTGAGGAGCTTACTAAACAAAAACTTGGAAGGCACTAATTGTGTAAGTGCTATGAATATCCTGTTTGCGGCCTTCTTGTAGACAACTGATTAGCTCCTGTGAGAACAGAATGCTAGGCTAGATAGGCCTTTGCTCTAATTTAGCTTGGCTCATCTTATTTTCTTATTTGTCCCCCAAGGGAAGGTACTGCAGAAATTTGAGGCTTCTACTGAAAAGGCCTTGTCAGCCTTCCCTAGCAACCTAAATTCCCCATCCTGCTGGGCACACAAGCAGGACTTCTACAACTGATCTTAATGCTCAGGCAGGTTCATATGATCTCATGTAGTCCTTTAAGGAACTTAGCTCCAAACTGCTAGTTCTTTAAGAGTCAATATCAGCACTGTGAACTGAAAGGGAGCAAGTAGCCAATGCAACCAACAGAGAATTGGTGTATTATGGCATGAATGTTTAGCCCCTGTCAATCTCTATGCTGGTTGGCATCTCTCAATACCACGTTTTGGAAACCAGTGAGAGGTCTATTGCCTTTCTCACCTGCTCCTGAATTTCATAGATGTTTTAGCTAGCCACTTGATAGAGTAGATGGGCCTTTGGTTTGATTCTAATGCACTGTTCTTATTTGTGCTAATCCCATTTTCATACCAAGAGCTACAAAGCTGCAACCTAACTATAGCTTAGACAAGTTATTTAGATCACAACTTCTAGGGATATCAGCTCTACACAGTTATCATGCTATTACAGTTGTCCCTCCGTATCCATCGATTTGGTATCCATGGATTTAAGTATTCACAGCTTGAAAATATTCTTTAAAAAATAATAATCCAAAAAGCAAACCTTGATTTTGGCATCTTATATAAGGGACACCATTTTGCTATGCCATTGCATATAATGGGATTTGAGTATTCATGGATTTTTTGTATCCATGGGGGGTCCTGGAACCAAACTCCATTGAATATGAAGGGACAACTGTATTCCACTTTAACGATCATGGTTCCATCCCATTAAATTCTGGGATTTACAGTTTAGAGAGGGTCATTTAAAATTCTCAGCCAGATCACTCCAGTGCCTCACCAAACTACAAACCCCAGGATTTCATAGGATGTAACTATGACAGTTTAAGTGGAATAATAGCACTATAATTGTATAGTGTGAATGGGCCTCCAGAATCATCCAGGAAGCATAACCAGTAAGCATGCTGGGTAGAGAAATCTGGGAGCTGTAGCCCCGAAAAGTAACATTTCCCAATTTCTGACCATTCTTCTCTGGTGCAGCATGCATGATTTCTGTAGTTTATTCTATGCTAAATGTTCAAACATAAAATACTTTTCTCTTATAATAACTTGAAAGCATTAAATAGAATGTTTAATCTTGTCATGGATCTGGCTGCGCTTACTATAGAACAGCAACAAGTCATTTATTTTAAAATGCAAGTTCCTGGATGAATGGAGAGGTTTACTCCCTTATCTGTATCAGCAGTGCTACTTCTGCCCACTCTTTGCTCGCCCATCACTTTCTTCAAGCACCCTTTCCTGCGATGGGTGAATGGGAGAGCAGGAACAGGCTGCGCTGCCAAGCCAGGGACAAAACCTCTCCTTTTGGCCAGGAAATGCCTTCTGAGCTTTAAAATGGTTGCGGCAGCAGTGAAAGTGGTGGCAGTGGTGGATGAAAATGCAGAGAAAACTCTAAATCCAACATCAAGGTAAAATATCCCCAAATGCCCCAAATCTGGTCCATGCATCATGTGGCCTGATCTCCCCAGATTATGGGGAAAAGACATATATCATGTGGCCTGATCACTGCAGATTTGGGGGAATTCATGGGGGAATTTGGGTTATTATTATTTTTAATAGTATAGCCTTTTGTGTACATGGATTTCCTTTGAGAAATGTGCTTAATCTTGCTGGAAGGTGGGTTGTGTTGTTGTTTTTTTAAGGGGGAGGACTTTTTTCAAAATTAACTTGATGTTTCTCTTGAGGAATAATTCCCAAATCCACCATGACTTTTGCTTGAGATGCCATTTCTCATGTCATGTTTAGGTAGGATTTCAGAATTACCCCTGAAATTGGTTCACCTACAGGTATGACTATAAATGACAGGCTAGAATTTGAATCAAAATAAACACTGATATGGCTGTGCATTCTTTGATGGTGCTTCGCTTTGGCATGAAATTGTTCTAAGTGAAGTCACAAGAATAATAGAGTCATAAATGCAGAAATGAATAGTTGTCAGGAAACTGCTGACTTCCCTCCTATCAAGCATACTGGCTTCTGGCCAGGTGAGAGTTTTGTGTGCTCCTTATTAAATAAATTTGTACTTGTGTGATCAATCTGGGTTTGCTTTTCTTTGCTGAAGATATGTGGAGTACAGACACGGGTCACAGCAAGAGGCTTATGGGTGCCATGTAATTTGCTTCTGAATGTATTTGAAGATGGAGATTGATCTCCAGAGGCCCTCGCAACAAGCTGAACTCCATGCTCTTTGATACGATTGTGGAGATTGTGGTATTACTTAGGTTAGCAGACAAATTTGGGGCTTTATAGATGGAGCAGTAGACTCATTCTGTTCCTTTTGAACCACTTACTTCAAAAACCTGTTCTTAGAAATCAATCCAAAATAACTGGAGTCCTGTTATTTTGGAGTTGTATATTTTGGAGGGTATTTCAAAGAAATAAATGTTCTTTACCTCTTTACCTCTCCAGTTATCAATCACAAACATATCTTCTAATGGTTCCAGTCTCTGATTCAGTTGTTTCCAATCTTCATTCTTCCTTCTTCTATACCAGTTTCCTGCCCTTGCCCCAGCTCTGAACAGCTCTGCCAATGGCAGCCAGAACCAGGCTTTGCTGCTGGCCTTTCTTGCCTTCAGGGTAAGGCTGTAGAGCCACAACACAGCTGAGATTTCAGCACATTGGAGAGCTCTGAGTGTACAACTCGCTCAGATGAACCCTGGAGGGTAAACTGGGGCTTTATATTAACAGTCCAGATTATTGTACCTCCACTGTGTTGTAACCCCCCCATGCATCTGAAGCAGGATCACACGTTCTGTCCTTGAGACACATGCTTCAACGTCTCTCCTTAGCTTCTCACCTGACATTCTGTCTGCATTCTTGGATTCTGGCATTGTTAAGACAGAGGTGCTTTACTCTTGGGTGAAATGGGCTAGTGAGAGGCACACATAAAGGATGAATCAGCCTCAAATCATTTGTGAGAGATCTGGCCAAGGGACAAGTTGAAAGACAGGTTGGACACCAAGATTGTGTTCAGGACAGTAAGAGCTGTTCAGCAGTGGAATGCACTGCCTTGGAGTGTGGTGGAGTCTCCTTCTCTGGAGGATTTTAAACAGAGGCTAATTCTCCTTGCATATCTCCATCCAGAAACTAGCCATTCAAATACACAAATTTACATATCCTCTCCAACAGGGGCTCACAGTATATAACCCCCCCCCCTCCACTCCTACCCAACCATTCTCTGAAGATGCCAGCCACAGATGCAGGGAAAACATCAGAAATAAACTTCCACAACATGGCCTCACAGCCTGGAAAAAAAAAACACAGAAAACCTATGGATGCCGGCTGTGAAAGCCTTTGACTTCACAGGGGCTAGATGGCCATCTGCCAGGAATGCTTTGATTGTGTATTCCTGCAGGTCAGGGGGTGGGACTGGATGGCCCTCATGGTCTCTTCAAACTCTATGATTCTATGGTTCTATAATAGGATCAGGCAACCTGGTTGTATTTTTCAGGTAGCAATACCAAAGTCATGAATTCAGCTGGTCCAGCCACCTCTGTCTTTGAATCTTGGCTGCTACTTGAGATTAGGTCATGATTCCTGCTATCGTTTGCCCTGTATGAGAGTGGGAGAGTTCAGCCAACTGCTGCCAGAATTTTCAATACTACCTCTCCACCAAGACCACTAGTTTTATGGATGGCTTCTAATTTTTTCTTCCAAGTCTATTCCATGTTATAGACTAGAAATGAAGAAAATCTCATTTTCTCCCCTGTAAGAGAAAAAGTAAATAATAAAACCACCAATGCTCCTGAGTGACGAGCAGCATCAGTTTTCTGCTCTCTTCTTCAGCTTCTCAGGTGTATGCTCCGCCTTCCAGCAGACTGATTCCTCAGATTCCCCCCCTTCCCATCTATTCCCCTTATCTGAGCTTTGCAATTTTGAGATTGCAAGGTTAAAGCAAAGACTTGTCAATTATATATATCTAGGAACAAAGACACGGACAGCTTTTGAGGTAGACTTTTAATACTTTTGCAAGGGCTCTTTTATTGTTGTTGTTACTTATGTTGTTTTTAGTCTGGTTCATATGTGAACCAGATTGCGTGCTGCTTTTGGCAAGTTTACCTTTGTAGGTTTTAATTTCCATATTGTTTGTGCTTGCTTGCAGTTTGTTCTGTGAATCATTTTCAATTGCTGTTGTGCACCACCTGGAGCAGTGATGTTGTGAAAGATGGATACATTAAAAAGAAAAGGAATGAAGAGAAGAACCTTGTAGGTTCATTTGCCTTTGTTCTAATGTCATTGGGGTGGTGAATCTGCTCTGAGTTCTAGTCTGAACTTTAAAGGAGATATCCCATATACTGAATTTAAATAAATATAGGGCTCAGCACCTAGGATAGCTCCTTTAAAACTCAGACTAAAATCCAGATTAGAGTCACCTTACCACTAGGCAGCACTGTCAACAGGAAGACTTATGTCATCCATGGAAGGTTTTCATTTTCAGCAGTGGAACAAGAGGGAAGAATATATTTGCTACTTGCCCTTATCCCTCCATCTTGAGAGAGCCAGGGAACCACATGAGAGTTTGACAAAGGGAGAGGTGATAATTTGTGGCAATTCTTTTCCCTGAGGGTGGAATATCCTGAGTTGAATTCACCTAGGGGAGTATACCTGCTAACAGGAACAAACATAGGATCAGACACTTCACGTTTTCCATTTAATTGAGCTCTGATGAAAATGAACTTGAAACATAGGATGATGTTCTGCATGTGTACACCAACTTTAATTCTGATGCCTGCCTTAAAATGTTGACATTATAGAGCAATACATCTTGTGTGTGCTTTTGAAAAACAACAACTGGTGCAACCCTGGAAGATTAGTACAACTTAAACAGTTGATATATTTTGAATTTGTGTACCAGATGTCATTCCATTATCACAGTATTCAATGGAATTAT
Source organism: Gambelia wislizenii (assembly GCA_030847615.1). Lineage (NCBI taxonomy): Eukaryota > Metazoa > Chordata > Lepidosauria > Squamata > Crotaphytidae > Gambelia > Gambelia wislizenii. The sequence goes on along the minus strand of JAUMIR010000002.1, from coordinate 427,956,413 downwards.
TGTGAAATAGATAATTCACGTTTGAATGAAATAAAAAAACCTCTAGCTACAATGATAGAAACATGACTTTAAATCTAATACTATGATAGGCTCCCAAGAGAGTATTTTTTTGGGGGGGGAGGGGAACACTATAAAGGTTGTAGGAAACAGACACATGCATGGTCAAGGAAATGCATCATCTGAGGAGAAAATCTAGACCATATATTATGACTCTTTCCCCTAATTCATTCTAGCAGAAAGTAGAAAGAATAAAGATATTTATCACTGGAAAAATCTGAAGAAAAAAAACTGACTTTAAACCATGTCACTAGCTGATTTCACAGAATATTTTGATAACCATGTGGCCAATACAGAAAAATCCTAGAAGGCAGGGATGCCATTTATAATGGATAAATGCATGAAAATTTACACCTACCACAGAGACAAGGACACCAGATACCTGCCAAAAAATTGTATTCTTATTACTGCTAAGACAGGGGTGGGACATGGGAAACATGACAGTACTCTAGATGTGGTTGCATTGCAAGTCCCAGTGGTCCCCATTATTGACTATGGTGGCTATTAGTGCTAGAACTGCAGTCAAAGAACATCTGAAGGGCTATATAATCCCCAACCCTGCTTTAGGGTTTGCTTTTCCAAGAAGGGCACCATAATTCAAGAAGGTTATGAAGAAGCTGGAATATGCCCAGAGAAGGGTAACAAAGATGATAAAAGTTCTGGAAACCATGCCCAATAAGCAACAGCTGAGGGAGCTGGGAATGTTTAACTTGCAGAAGAAAAGATTGAGAGGTGACATGATAGCGATCTTTAAATATCTGAAGGGATGGAATATAGAAGATGGAGCAAGCTTGTTTTCTGCTGCTGCAGAGACTAGGGCCCGAACTAATTTATTCAAATTAGAAGATTTTACCGAATATCAGGAAGATCTTCTGTACTATAAGAACTGTTTTGACAATGGAATAGAGTGTCTTGCAGGGGAAGGGAATGGGCTCTTCAACTTTGGAGGTCTTTAAATAGAGGCTGGATGCACATCTTTCAAGAGTGTTTTAATTGTATATTCCTGCAATGTGGAAGCTGGACTAAGGGCTTGTCTACACTGGCCAGAATACACTGTCTTCTGGACAGTGTATTCTGGCCATGGGGCTGGCCCAGATCCACCACCCCCCATTACCATGACAAAACAGGCAGAAGTCCACATGCACACACCAGCCAGTATCAGAGGCATCTCCCCTGCTGTTGCACTTCGAAATCTCTGAAGCCTGGAGGAAGGCCAGCATGTGATCAAGGCTGGTCTCATGCAGGGGGCCTTGATCACATGCTAGGGGCCTCCTTCCTGAATGCAGAGGGATACCAGTGGCAGCAGAGGTGGTGTCCGGTAATGCAGCCCAGTGTGCAGGTATGCACCCTTGTGTTCCCATCCAGGTTTTCCTGCATAACACAGGTTTTCCTGGGCTTTTAAATATCATTATAAACGGGTTTACAGTAGCTTTCCCCAGCTTCACCTTGGACATCCTCAGGACTGTCTGGAGGTGAATTGGGGCAAGAGCCCTGCATCATTTGGATTGTAGGGCTCCAAGATAGGGGAAGACAGGGTAAATTGCCCATCTAGACAAATCCTAGATGTCCGTTGTGATACCTTCCAAATTTAAGATGCTATGATTCTATGTAAGAGGCTTCCATTTTTCTGCCTCATTCTCATGGCACTTTAGAATTTCTTCTTGTAGTGTTTTTGAGCTTACTTGATCACTGCAAATTAGCTGAGAGTTTTGTGTTTGTGTCAAATTTCTGTTATACCTTTGTACCTTGTTTTGTAGTCACTCTAGCCTCCCACACTTGTTAATTTGAAAAAAGCCCCATGGGAGCAATTACCTAATGGCCAAATTATGCTCGGCTTTCATAGAAGTGTGGGAGGCCAGGGAAGATGATTGCACAAAGAAGTACAAAACACACACATACCTACCTCCCTACATCTTGGCCATCTCTCAGCTGTGGTAGTCACAAGCATCCCATATCACATCTGCCAGAAATCCACTGGCATTTTGCTTTCTTTTGGTGTAGGGCGATGATAGCAATTTGGTTCCATCAAAATGAATGGAAATGGTTTTTTGGGGGGGTGGGAAATGCAGGAAAGCCCTGTGAATATGAAAAGACATTAAAAAACATGGAAATTATGATACTTGAAAACCAGCAGTTTGAATTATTGACTCAGTAAAGAAGCTAGTAATCTGTTATCTCATTCTATTGCCCATTTCCCTTCTGCCCACTTCTGTTGTCCCTTTTCAACCATGACCCCCACCTTCTAAATCCTTTTAGTCAGTGAGCAGATAACTTATGAGCTCATGTGAATTCAACGTGCTAGATTGGATTAATGGGGGACAGAAACCCAAACAAACCTGAAAATGTTAATCTAATATATATATATATATATATATATATATATATATATATATATATTGTTTTGTCTGTGGTTAAAACAGGCATAAATTTGACCATGCATTTTTGAAAACATGAGATCACAGGAAGAAACTGATTATCCTTTTACCTGCTTATTGCTTTATTCTGTTGCTTATCACATCCTTTAGCTGGCTTTGTAGAGCCAGGCTTGAATTTCTGTCATAAGGGCAGGGGGGGGGAACATACCCCCTAGACAAGTTCCCCACATTGTGGTTATACACCTTAATGCATTCTGTATATTGAGATATTAAGGCAGATTTCTCTATCATGGTTTATAGTAGGCTTCCTTTAGGTGGCTGGTTTAATATCATAGCCGCTGAGGCTAACTGTTGGATCAGATTAGGTAACTAAGTTAGTGCTGCCATTCTGACAAAACTAAGGGATAGTCTAGATGCTTATCTGACACATTCTTGCAAGTTTGCAGTAGCGTTCTTTTGTCTCTGTTGTCTTTCAGCAAAAATGATATGCTGAAAAGCTATCTATGTTTGAAGTTCACACACCCGCAAATCAAGACAGTGGCCATAAATTAGTGTGCTATACGTTGCCGCTGTTGCACAGTATTTTTTTTTAATATTAAAGCAAAGGTGCACAAGTGCAACCTGCTTAAGACAATTATTTGGGCACCTCAGCTCAGCAAAAAAATGTGTATGATCACTATCACGAAAATCCAACAGGGCACTTCCGGGCACTGCCTTGCCAGAAAGCCTGCCCCCTGTGCACATTCAACCAATCCCATCTTCAGTTTGACCATATAAAGTGAATTGATTGTTCTAATGAGCACTAATGCACATTTCCTTGCATTATTTTAGAAAATACAGGAAAAGCGGGTTTCCCCACATAGTTTTTGCAGTTTGCCCCCCTCCTTTCAAAAACAGTGAATCACCACAGGATCTCATTGAGACAAACAGTATTCTCCTCACAATCTATTAGGAGGTTTTTGAATCATCTAGAAAACACCAAAGAGCAAATGTGGCCTTTTGTTGTGTGTGTTTTCAAAGGCCCCTATGACTCTTAGGTGCCGCTTACACGATGAAAATGTAGTGGGAAGAATTCATGTCGAACCCTGGTTGTTTACATGTACATCGGGTCGGGCACGTGATTTTTGGAAGGGGGGCCACCTTTATCCCTCAACCTGTGGGACTTCCAGACCTGCGGTTTGTGCTGTTTTTTAAAAAAAAGTCACGGGAGGATTCGGAAAATCGGAAATGTAAACAGCCAGGACAAGCTATCTCGATACTAGGTGATGACCGGAAATGGTGACCGGGGGCGGGCTCAGAGATCAGCGACCAGAAAAGGAGGGGTCAGTCATCCGTTCAACAGATTCAACCTCACCAGCTGAAAACCAAGACATCCCTTCCAGCTGCACGAAGGTTTGTGTGTGTGTGTGCGTGTACTAAATCACCCTGTTCAATGTATTTCTACACTGCAAACCCTTCAGCTTTAACCTGTTCCTCAACTGCATGTTACAAAGAGATCGTGGGTGGAGGGTCGCCCATTCATCCCCTGAATTGATCACCTCCCTGGGTCTGAACAGATAATCAAACATTCATCACCCTGACCCCCCCACAAGGCACAGTAAAAAATGCCAGTGTCTGAGCGGATGATCACACTTTCATTCATCCCCCCCCCACAAGGCAGAGTAAAAAATGCCAGTGTCTGGGTCTTTCAAAATGCCTTGTGTGTCACTGGCTTGAAACTCTCACTCCGCAGCTGCCTCTGCTTAAAGGGTTAACATTTTAAAGAGACAGGGCAATCGCAAGCCTTTGCCCCCCTCCCCGCACTCAGCTTGTACTGGCTTGGGCTTGTGTGTGTGCGTGCTCCCCCCCCCATTTAGCTGGCTTTACATGGTGTACTTTCATTTCTAAAGGAAAGCACAGGGTTTAGCCACTGATTGCTCCTGCCTCCCCTGGATTCCTTCCCCAATTCCCTCAGCGCCTCATCCCAAAAGCAACACTCATTAACCCCCTCATTCCCAACCAGAAGCCTGAACAAACATTTGAGCCAGCCAATAGCATTGCTCGTGGGAAGGAACTCTAAAGGAAGTATGTCACTGAGGTTGTGAAAACACGAGTAATCGCATCCTTGATTGACAGCCAAAAAACAAAATCCCGGTACGCTAGACATGTGTAAACAGCAAAAGCACGGGATATAAGAGTGCGAGATAAATGAAAAAAATACGGGACCTGATGCCATGTAAATATGAATCACAGGATCTTCCAGAATGTCCTTAAGAGGGACAAAAATCATTTAAACAGTGTGGGGCAAACACCAGATCAGGAAGTCCCAGTACGCCCAATGACAAAAATTGCCGTGTAACTGGCACCTTAATCTTTCTTTCACAAATGAGATTAACTGACTCCAGTTATTAACATATTACTCAAGATCCTACATTGCAGACACAGTTATGAATGGCTAACTATGAATAATCTCCTGATCTGACTCCTCCAACCTCCTTTAACAGCCAGCAGTTGCATCAAGTGATGGAATCCCGTTCTGCTGGGCATCAGGATGCAGCAAGATAACATTTCCACCACCACCCTCCTGCCAACAATCTCTGATGCAGTGAGAAGTTGTGACAAGGGTGCTGATTCTGATTGTCACACCAGAGATTGGTGGCAAGAGGGGGCTGAAAACATCACACTGCTGCACCAAAATCTCCAGCAGATCATATTTCTATTGCTTAATGTAGTTGTTGGTAGTTAAGGGAGGTTTAGAGAGCAATAGTGCCACAATTTTAAACATGAATACAGAGCAGTTATGAATGCATGAATGCCCAAAAGGATGCAGAAACCACCATTTTACCATGGGGGGCGCAAAAGGTGGCAAAGAATTCTTACAACACTGAATTGTGTGGTCAAAAACATTTATAGCTATACCAAAATTTGGTACCAGAGGCAGAAATAAATGGGGAAAAAAAACAGGGATAGGTTCCTATACCCCAAGTAAAGAACAGCCCAACATGTAGGGCCACTGTGGGGAGAAGATGGTGAAATGCTAATAAGGGACAGAGAAAAGGCAGAATTACATGACACCTTTTTTACCTCACTCTTCTCCTGAAAGGAAAACAATGCTTAGCCTGGGGAAAATGGTGCAGATGATGCAGTAGGAGAAATGCAGCACAGAATAGGTAAAGAGGCAGTACAGAAATATCTGGGGTTGTCTAGACAGTGAAAAAACTCCTCATAGAATTTGAGGAGTATACCTTTTGTCCTTCTATATTTAGAAGAAGGCGGTGGCATTTTCTGAGGTTTTTTTTTTTTTAAGAATACATGGGAAAGTACATTACCACTCATTTGAACAACTGATTTGCATCACTGCGCAGGGTGAAAATAGAAAGCTTATTGATTGGACATATGCAGGGGGCAGGCTTGCCAGCAATGAAGTGGTTGGTAGCACCATTTTGGAATTTTGTGTTAGTGACCATGCACTTTTTCACTGCACTGAGGTGACCAAACTGCTTTTTTTAAGCAGAAGGTTGCACTTGCGCACCTCTGATTTACCTTTTTAAAAAACCTGTGCAGAAGTAACCATTTGTGGAGAATAATAACACAAGCGAGTTTCATTAACAAGCATGGCTCCATGTGATCTTCAAAAAACAGATAGCTTCACATACCAGCAATTTTGACAAAGGACTGTGGAAACAAAAGAACACTGCTGCAATTTTTCATTAATGTGCAGGAGCCAGCATTATATCCTCTCAACTACGCAAGCCACAGGCTACTCTAAATGAATTCAGGTCTCCAGGACCAGATGAATTACACCCAAGAGTACTGAAAGAACTGGCAGTTTGCAGCAATTGAAGTAAGCTGAGGACAACAGGAGAAAATGGGAGGAAGAGAGAGAACCTGCATTTTAAAAGCGGCTGGAAAAATGGGGTGACAGAGGATTAATCAGGACAATTGGATGGTAGGTGATGAGACCTATATTCCAACAGCAAAGTCTCCAGGGCCAGATGAACTACATCCAAGGGTATTTAAAGAACTGGCAGAAGCAATCTCAGAACCACTGTCAATAATCTTTGAGAATTCCTGGACAACTGGAGAAGTCCTAGCAGACTGGAGGAGGGCAAATGTTGTCCCCATCTTTAAAAAGTGGGGGAAAGAAGACCCAAATAATTACTGCCCAGTCAGCCTGACATCAATACTAGGAAAGATTCTAGAGCAGATCACATTAAACAGTGTGTAAGCACTTAGAAAGGAAAGCCGTGATCACAAAAAGTCAACATGGATTGCTCAAAACCAAGTCATGCCAAACTAATCTCATCTCTTTTATTTTGACAGAGTTACAAACTCGATAGATGAAGGGAACACAGTGGATGTAGTATATCTTGATTTCTATAAGGCTTTTGACAAGGTCCCCCATGATATTCTTGCAAAAAAGTTAGTAACCTGTGGACTAGACAATGCAACTGTTAGGTGGATTTGTAATTGGTTGACTGACTGAACCCAAAGGGTAGTCACCAATGGCTCCTCTTCATCCTGGACAGAGGTGACCAGTGGGGTACCATGGGGTTCTGTCCTGGGCCCAGTGCTATTCAACACCTTTATCAATAACTTGGATGAGGGAATAGAGGGTACGGTTATCAAGTTTGCAGATGACACTAAATTAGGAGGGGTAGCTAATACCCCAGAGGACAGGATCAGAATCCAAAATGACCTCAACAGATTAAAAAGCTGGGTCAATATTAACAACATGAATTTCAACAGGTAGAAATGTAGGATACTACTCTTGGGCACTAAAAATGAAATGCACAGTTATAGGATGTGTGACACATAGCTTGAGGACAGTACATGCGAAAAGGACCTAGGAGTTTTAGTGGGCTACAAGCTGGACATGAGTCAGCAGTGTGATGCAGCAGAAACGCCAATGCGATTCTAGGCTGCATTAATAGGAGAATAGTGTCTAGATCAAGGGAAGTAACAGTGCCACTGTATTCTGCTTTGGTCAGACCTCACCTGGAATACTGTGTCCAGTTCTGGGCACCAAAATTCAGGAAGGATATTGAGAAGCTGGAACGTGTCCAGAGGAGGGTGACCAGAATGGTGAGAGGTCTGGGAGCCATGCCCTATGAGGAGTGGCTTAGAGAGCTGGGCATGTTTAGTCTGGAGAAGAGAAGGTTGAGAGGGGACATAATAGCCATGTTTAAATATTTGAAGGGATGTCATACTGACGATGGAGCAAGCTTGTTTTCTGCTACTCCAGAGACTAGGACAGAGAGCAATGGGTTCAAATTACAGGAAAAGAGATTCCACCTAAACATTAGGAAGAACTTCCTGACAATAATAGCTGTTCAGAAGTGGAATACACTGCCTCATAGTGTGGTGGAGTCTAGGGGAACCACTAGCAATAATCTTTGACAATTTCTGGAAAGCAGGAGAAGTCCCAGCAGCAAAGTCTGGAGGAGGGCAAATGTTGTCCCCATCTTCAAAAGGGAGGGGAAAAGAGGACCCAAATAATTACTTCCCAGTCAGCCTGGCATCAATACCAGGAAAGATTCTAGAGCACATCACTAAACAGGCAGTGTGTAAGCACTTAGAAAGGAATGCCATAATCACTAAAAGTCAACATGGGTTTCCCAAAATTAAGTAATGCCAGACTCACATTATCTCTTTTATTTTTGATAGAGTTACAAGTTTGGCAGATGAAGGGAATGCTGTGGATGTAGCATATCTTGCTTTCAGTAAAGCCTTCAATGAGGTCCCCCATGATATTCTTGAGAATAAGCTAGTAAAGTGTGGGCTAGATAAAAAGTGTGGGCAATTGTTAGGTGGATTTGTAATTGGTTGACTAACCAAACCCAAAGGTTGCTCACCAGTGACTCTTCATCCTGGAAAGAAGTGACTAGTGGAGTGTCCTGAAAGCAACTAGGTACCAGCAAAGTATAAACAGCACTAGTTTGGGAAGGGAACCAAACTGTTAATTAGCTCACAGGAATGCAAACACAGTCCAAAAGGTCAGAGACTTACAGCAATCAGTCAGCATGGTCCAAAGCAGCCTGAGGGTCAATAGGAGCAGGCAGCAAAGTAGTCAGGGACAGTCCAAGATCTAACACAAATCAAGGTAACAGAAGTCAAGATAACTGGAATCCAGGCACCAAAGTCATCAGGAAGATTTCACCAGAAAGATCAGTGGATCTCTGACAAGGCCTCTATCACCTCTCTCAGCATATATAAAGCAATTAAGGCTTTGTCGGGTGTTTATTAACGAGCAGGTTTTTCTCATAAAGTCTCAGAGACTTCCTTTGAGCTTCCTTTTATGTTCACTGCTGGGTATATGATGGTGGAAGTAAGTCCTTCTCTTCTTCATCATCCTTATCTGAATGGGCAGGACTCTCTGCTGGGACTGATGCCAACCCACTCGGACCAGGCTCTTCCTCTGTTCAAGCCTCTAGGTTGGCAGGGTTCCCTGCTGGCACAGGTGTAGATAAACCTGTGCCAGGGTCCCTAGGGCTGTTCCCTGCCATGTCTTCCTCCTCCTCTGACTCTATAATCTCATCAGGCTCACTTGCCATGACATGGGGTATCACAGGATTCTGTCCTGGGCCCTATATCAATTCCCCAATCAATACCTACTACTACTACTACTACTACTTCCCATTTACCACTACTAGTGCCTCCCCCCCCCCAATATTTAATCCAATTTCAGGACCATTATATATATTTAAGTCTTATGGCTCTTCCTTGGTGTAAAGTGTATTGCATGGTGACATTAAACTGTAACTTTTTTGTTACTCCAGAGTGATACTACTTAATGCCTAACATATGGTATTGGGTAGTATCACTGTACAGTAATGGGGTCTTATACAAATTTTATTTCATTTTATTTCTACCCTGCTTTTCGGTAAGCCCTCCCAAGGTGACTTTCAATAAAAATGTTAACAAAAGCACTGTAGTGGGAGGCGAAAAGCCATGCAATAAAAACAGCATCGGGCAAAATGGGGTAATGCAAAGGCATAGGAAAAGTTAGCTTCTTGCATACCATCACTACCTCTTCTAGCAGGGAAGGGATCATCTCTGCATTGAATTCCAGACCTATACATCTATTCACATCAGAAAAGAACTTTGATTCCTTTTCTGGCAAGAGAGCTTTGCCATCTGTTGCTTAGGGGAAAGATACAAGAGGGGCTTACTGTGAACTCTGTGCAAACTGTAAAAAAGCAGTAAAGCTGAGCTGAGTGGTGCTATCAACCTTGCTTTTTATTATTAGGATCAAGTTAGAGGTGATTTCCTCTCTTCTGATATACAGTATACACTGGGTATCTGCCAGTGTAGCTGCTTATTTTCCTATGTGCAATGGGGAATGCACAATGGCTGTTTCTGTAATCTCACTGAGCAAAGCGGTGAATTGAAGGCAGATAAATAGTTATGTATCATCCAAGAATAAACAACTGCATGAGTGGAATTCTGTTGATTTCTATTGGTTAGTTCCAACTAGAGTAGACACACTGAATAATTTGTCAGGTGGTGAGTCAACAAATAAGTAAATAAAACAGTTTCAATGACTCTACATAATACTTAACTATTTTCCTATTGATCTACATTAATAGGAGTATAGTGTCTAGATCAAGGGAAGTAATGGTGCCATTCTATTCTGATTTGGTCAGACCTCACCTGGAATACTGTGTCCAGTTCTGGGCACCACAAGTCAGGAAGTATATTGAGAAGCTGGAATGTGTCCAGAGGAGGATGACCAGGATAGTGGGGGTCTGGAAGCCATGCCCTATGAGGAGCAGCTTAAGGAGCTGGGTATGTTTAGCTTAGAGAAGAGAAGGTTGAGAGGGGACATGATAGCGATGTTTAAATATTTGAAGGGATATCATACTGAGGATGGGGCAAGCTTGTTTTCTGCTCCTCCATAGACTAGGATATGGAGCAATGGGTTCAGACTACAGGAAAAGAGATTCTACCTAAACATTAGGAAGAACTCCCTGACCATAAGAGCTGTTTAGAAGTGGAATACACTGCCTCATGTTTTGGTGGAGTCTCCTTCTGTGGAGGTTTTTAAACAGAGGCTGGACGGCTATCTGGTGGGAATGATTTGATTGTGTATTCCTGCATGACAGGGGGTTGTAATGGATGGTCCTTGTGGTCTCCTCCTACTCAATGATTCTATGATTCTATACTTAAATCCAAACTAAAATATGATTTAGTCCCATTTGAGTTTGTTATAGTTTGTGTGTGTGTGTTTGTGTGTGGTCTTTTTCTGTGCTGTGAGGCCGTGTTCTGTAAGAGTTTATTCCTGACGTTTCACCTGCATCTTCAGAGAATGGTGGTGTGTGGAGTTTATATACTGTGAGTCCCTGTTGAAGAGAATTAGTATGTAAATTTGTGTATTCAGTTGTTGGATGTTCAGTTCTTAGGGTGGGCGGATATGTGAGGGGGATTAGTGTCTATTTAGCTCATGGTCCATTGTCTGGTGGGAAGCCACTTGTTCCTGGGTGAGGTTCGTTTGCATGTGTTGAGTTTTTAATTTGGTGTTTTTCAGGACTGGTAGCCAAACTTTGTTTACTTTTAGAGTTTCCTCTTTGCTGTTGAAGTTGTCCAGGTGTTTGTGGATTTCAATAGCTTCCCTATGCATTCTGACCTGATAGTTGTTAGCCTGGTCCAGAATTCCAGTGTTTTCAAAGCGTATTTTGTGTCAAGGTTGGTTTATAATGTGTTCTGCTACTGCTGATTTTTTTGGCTGGTGCAGTCTGCAGTCTCTCATGGTCCTTGATTTATGTTTGTACACTGCATTTTGTGGCCCCTATGTAGACTTGTCTGTAGCTGCATGGTATGTGGTAAATTGGTTATACTTGTGGAACTCCTCTCACACAATCATGAATTGAATATGTCCATTCCACAATGCCATCAAAGTACCACTGGCCACACTAGGGGTGTGTGGAGAGTGCCAGGTGACACAGTCAGGTAGAGGGGTAACACCAGCCTTAGTGATGCCACAGAGTACAATCATAAGTTTAAGGAACTTACCCTAGTGTATTACACCAGCAGTATTCTGCCCAAATTCTTACTACACATGCTTCTAAAAATTGGATCTGCTCCTACTTAACCATATTTCTTTATCAAAGAAATATCAATATACCTTATTTGGAAATGGTGACAGAAGAGCAGGGTGCTGTTACTTGGTATCTGAGGGCTTATTTACACCAACCAGCTCCCTGTTGCTGTATCCTGGCTGTGAAGCTTGCCTGTTCTGCCCATTACCTTGACAAAATGACCCCAAATCCCAATAAAATGCCAGCCTATTGCTTCAGCTGCTGCCACCATTTTCCCGGCTGATGCAGAAGCCAGGAAGGGAGCCTGCAACATGTGACTGAAGGCTCTCTGCATGTTAACAGCCTTGGTCACATGCTGAGGGATGTCTACTTGGCTTCTGGGAGACTCAGGGAGCTGGCCGGTGGCAGCAAGTGGCAGACTGCTGGGATGGGCTCCTGCGGACATTAAGGGTATGATCTGGCTTTGGTTGCCAGTACCCTATTAACTTGGTATTATATTACAAGGCTCTGTTTGGCCTCTGTTTGGCATGCCCCCATTCCAACCCTGTATTTTTCCTGGGGATGGTGAGGACTGCCCAGGGGAAGAACAGGACACAAGCCCTGCATCATATGGACTGCAGAGCTCTGCAACAGGGGCAGGCCAGGGTATTTAGTCCATGTAGATAAGCCTTGAATTATCATGTCTTGATATGAAAGTTTCTGAGCATTAAGTATCTCAGTTCTCATGACTGGTCTTTCTCAAATTTCCCAAGAAATTCCAATCTGGTTTCTTCACTATAATACTGACAAGAAAGATGAGAGGTTGAAGTTCAGTACTGTCATTTTAGGTTTCAATCTTTTTCTAATTTCATACTTACCTGAGATTGCATATTTTTATTGAGCTTGCTCATCACTGAGCTCTTCTACTCTTGTCTTCTGGTGTGGCCTAAGAAAAAATTCTATGATTCTATGATTCTATGATCTATCTATCTATCTATTGATCAATATAATTCTCTTGGGTGTGTTGCTGTTCCCAGTGTGCTGATTGGCCACTTGGGAAACATACCCAACCAATCGTAGTGTTCTGTTGGCCGGCCAATCAGCAGCTTGATGGTGTTTTTCAGCACCACCATCTTGGCCTACAGCCATCTTTGCCTGTTGAGCTGCAGTAAGTAAATACTCAGCCAGCTCCCCTTGCTATCTTAATATGTATGCATGGTGGGAAATAATGCTGTTTTCTATGTGTCCCCACCCTCCTCTTTCTTCTTTTTCCTCTTGTCCTACCTTTCTGTGCAGCCTGGGACCTTTCTGTTCTGCCTGAGGCCTAGGGCCTTTTTGTGCAGGCTGGGGCCTGGAGCCTTTCTACACTGCCGGGGCCTGGAGCCTTTCTCTGCTGCCAGGGGCCATTCTGTGCAGTCTGGAGCCTGGGGCCTTTCTCTGCTGTCTGGGGCCTTTCTTTGCTACCTGGGGTCTGGGGTTTTCTGTGCTCTCTGGGGCCTAGGGCTTTTCTCTGCTACCTAAGGCCTTTCTCTGGGGCCTGGGGCCTTTCTGTCCTGCTTGGGGCCTTTTGACTTTCTCTGCTGCCAAGTGCCTGGGGCATTTCAGTGGGGCATGGGGCCTTTTGACTTTCTATGTGGCCTGGGGCCTTTCTGTGCAGCCTGGGGCCTTTCTCTGCTGCTTGGCGTCTGGGGCCTTTCTGTGGTGTCTGGGGACATTTCGTGCAGCCTGGGGCCTTCCTCTGCTACCAGGAGACCGGAGCCTTTCTCTGCTGCAGTGGCCTTTATGTGCAGTCTGGAGCCTGGGGCCTTTCTCTGCTACCTGGGGTCTGGGGTTTTCTGTGCTGTCTGTGGCCTAGGGCTTTTCTCTGCTACCTTTCTGTGGGGCCTGGAGCCTTTCTGTGCTGCCTGGGGTCTGGGGCCTTTTTGTGCTGCCTGGCCCCTTGGGCCTCTTGGGCCCTCAGCACTGTCTGTAGCTGTGCCCTTGTCAGGCTCGCCCCTGAATTCTGGGAATTGGAGTGGAGTTCATGGAGGACCCTGACATGAGGCTGCTTCCCTTGCCTAGGCCTCTGGAGTTTTGGAGAGAGGCCAGCCCACCTTGTTGGCCTAGGAACACTTGAGCTCCACAGCGGCTCAAGGTCAAGTCGTCCAGGTGCAAGCCGCCCTGCGAGGGAGGCAACTTTCCTCCCTGAATGCCTTTCTCACGCTGGCGGGTTTATCTGGGAATTTGCTCTAGCTGTATTCAGTTTCGGCTTTGTTCTATGTTCCTGACACACGAATCCTTGCCAATAAAGAAATTTATTGATCGAATATGAGTGTGTGTGCTTGGTACATCACACCCTGGGCCTTCTGTGCTGTCTGTAGCAGTTCCTTCCTCTTGGGCCTTGGGGTGGAAACATGGAAAACTAAACGTGGTGGAGGGGATCTCACATCCTGCCACATGTGGGTTGTGTCTCTGTGTGTAGCATGGGTGTGTGTGTAGCGTGGGGTGTTTGTGTGTTTGTGCAATTGCATGGTGACAGCAGAGGGGCTCTCAATGTGGGCTGTGTGTGTGTAGCATGGGGGTGTAGTGTGCATAGTGTGGTGTGTGTATGTACTGTTGCATATGGGGCAGAGGAGTTCTCGCATCTCGCTGCACATGGTGTGTGTATGTGTGTAGCATGGTGTGTATATGTGTTTAGTGTTTGTTTGTGTGTGCATGTGCGATTGCATGGCAGTGGTGGAGGAGCTCTCATGTCCTGGTGCATGTGTTGTGTGTGTATGTGTGGTTGCATGGTGGCAACGGAGGGGCTCTAATGTCCTGGCACACATGGTGTGTGTATGTAGTGTGTTGTGTGTGTGTTCTGTGGTATATGTGTGTGTACATGCGGTTGCATGGTGGGACTCTCGCATCCTGGCATGCATGGTGTGTGTGTCTAGCATTGTGTGTGTGTGTGTGTGTGTATGTGTATGTGTGTATGCGCAGTTGCATGGTGGTGCTGGAGGGACTCTCAACATAAAATTAGCCATCATAGTTGATTTGAAAAGTTATATATTAATGCGTCAAATGATCATACTCTTGACATGTTTCCTAAGTGTCCAGTCAGCAGAATGGGAATGGAAACAGAATCATACCGAAGCGTTTTATATATACAGATAATGGTGTATGTTACACCAGGTATAGCTAGTATTGCAAAATGCCTATTTCAATTTTAGATTTAAAGAAGTTTAGCATTAATTTGATTACTAAACTATCATTGGTCTTAATTATTGTTTATTGAAACAAGCTAGGTGTTCTAAATAATCATAACCATGATTAACTACAGTGGCAGGTTTGAGAGTAGAGCTAAAAACACAGCACGATGTGTTGGGTTTGAGAGTAATGCTAAATCAATTAACTGTGGTTAATTGATAACAGTCGAAGCTTCTGACCTCTTGAAGCCAGACTGGAGAAGGCATAAGGAACTCATGAAACTGAGTCATTCTGCAACTCATCCTCATAAGGTGTGCTGTTACATGAAAGCCATTGCCAGGAACCTCAATATATCATATGAAAGAATTCTCATATGTACTTGCAGGGACAGGGATGTAGATGAAAGTAGCATATATATTTTTGCTACTTCCAGGCCTCCATCTCTGCTAGTTGAACAGGAGTTCCAATACATCCTGTGGCCCTTCATCACCCCTCTTCAGCCACAAAAATCTAGGCTGTCTGCAACCTCCCAGAGGGCCTTTTTGGTAATCTCCCCCAATTTATGGAATGGCCTGCCGAACGAGAGCCGTCAGATGACGAGCTTAAGTAGCTTTAAAAAAGCACTAAAGAGAGATCTCTTTCGGCAGACCTTTCCTGATTAAATCCCGGCCTCAGGAGCTGCGTCTCTTGGCCTTTTTAAAAATCTTCTGTATAATTGTTTTTAATGTGGTTTTAATTTTATATTGTTTAATGTCTTTTTATGGGGGAGGGTGGGTGTGGGTGGTGCTTTTAGTCGTTATTACAATGTTTTAATTGTTGGAAGCTGCCCCGATTGTTTTTAGCAGAGGGGTGGTGTATAAATTATCATCATCATCATCATCATCATCATCTTGGGAAACACAGGTTTACTTTAGGTTCACATCTAGCAGGATCGGTTTAAGGCACTGGCAGCGTCAGCATCCACAGGGGGGCCCATTATTGTAGGCCCCCCCCTGTAGTAACCCTCCTCCTGAAAAAACATTAATAGTAATAATCTGAATATCCTGTTCTGTAACTAGCTTAGTTTGAGTTAGGTTACATTGACCTGAGATAAACATATGCCCCCCCCCCCAAATAAATCATTGCAGGGGGTCCCAAAATTCCTTAAACCGGCCCTGATGCCTAGATTTCTAAAACATTGAAAAAATAATCCCACCTGTAGTGAATACATATATAATTTGATTTTGAATATTTTGAGCCATAAAATACTTAAAAATTTATAGCCATAATTTTATCTCTTTTATTTATAATAAAGGAGATCAAATATCTGTCTCCACCATAGATCCAAGATCATGAAAGCTAGGTACTTAATACTTGGCATGGAGACCAGGAAATCATAAAGGTGTTTAGAGTAGGACTGTAATGTTTTAAAATGTTTTAATTAAATGTAGTTAATTAAAATCTAGAGAGATTAATTATAGTTATTTAAAATCTGTCTGTAGGCTGAAATATCATCTTTAATCTCTAGGAAGCAAGCCTCCTTAACTTACCCTAGAGACAATACTGGTGGGGGGGCTGAGATATTTCTTTATCCAGAGGGTCTGTAAGAAGTTCCATATGGAGCACTGAGGTGGGGGGGGGTAGGGGAATTAATATTTTTGAATAGAATTATAGTAAAGAATCTATGTTAACTTTTGAAATTAGGTAATAGAAAAATTGTGATGTTTATAGTAATTTTATGTGTTATAATAACTAAGGAGATTTTCAGACATGCCAAAATCGCTGCTTGCCGCGCGAGCAGCCTCCCGAAACTGCTGCGCGGCAAGGGTCTTCTTCGGACGACGCTGTGCCTCTGGCGAAACCGTCCGTGTCACTTCCGTGAAGCTTGGGACGGCTCCGCGCCATATTTCAAGCACGGGCAGCTTCCGTGATTGAAATATTGCGCGGAGCCGTCCCAAGCTTCACGGAAGTGACACGGACGGTTTCGCCAGAGGCACAGCGTCGTCCGAAGAAGACCCTTGCCGCGCAGCAGTTTCGGGAGGCTGCTCGCGCGGCAAGCAGCAATTTTGGCATGTCTGAAAATCTCCTAAGTATTGATTGGACAATATAATGTATGATTATAAAATTAATAAAAATATATTTTAAAAAAAAGAGAAAAAAAGAAGAAGTTCCATATGATGCTTCCCTCTTCAGGGGCCCTGGATTCTTCAAATAGTTGAGAGATAAAAGTTGTGCTCTGTTTGCTTTGAAGTATTTAACACAGACTTTCCTGTTCCTAATGGAGTGAATGAGGCAGGAGACAAGAATGGGCAGAGAAAATGGCTGAATAAAAACCTTTGTAGAAAGCAGTGGCAGCACTAAGGGGGTGGGTGGAGGCCGAATCACACTAGGTGGCACCATCAGGGTGGAGAGTAACACCAATCTTAGTTGGCAACACAGGTAAAGAAAGAAAAAGTGGTTGTGAAGAGAATAGAAGAGAAAGAGCAAGAGGTCAAAGAGCAAGGGGTGGAAGAGCACTATCATTATTTATTTATTTATATATTTATTTTATTTATTTTATTTATTTAAGGGCGAAAAAATGAAATGCATAGATATAGGATGGGGGAGACCTGGCTGAATGAGACTACGTGCGAAAGGGATCTAGGAGTCCTAGTAGACCACAAGTTGAACATGAGTCAACAATGTGATGCGGCAGCTAAAAAGGCCAATGCAATTTTGGGCTGCATCAATAGAAGTATAGTGTCCAGATCAAGGGAAGTAATAGTGCCGCTCTATTCTGCCTTGGTCAGGCCTCACTTAGAATACTGTGTCCAGTTCTGGGCACCACAATTCAAAAAGGATATTGACAAATAGGAGCATGTCCAGAGGAGGGCGACTAAAATGGTGAAATGTCTGGAAACCATGCCTTATGAGGAGAGACTTAGGGAGCTGGGTATGTTTAGCCTGGAAAAAAGATGGTTAAGAGGCGATATGATAGCCCTGTTTAAGTATTTGAAGGGATGTCACGTTGAGGATGGAGCAAGCTTGTTTTCTGCTGCTCCAGAGATTGGAACACGGAGCAATGGATGCAAGCTCCAGGAGCAGAGATTCCACCTCAACATTAGAAGGAACTTTTTTTTTACAGTAAGAGCTGTTCGGCAGTGGAACGCACTCCCTCGGAGTGTGGTGGGGTCTCCTTCCTTGGAGGTCTTTAAACAGAGGCTGGATGGCCATCTGTCGGGGATGCTTTGATCGTGATTTCCTGCATGGCAGGGGGTTGGACTGGATGGCCCTCGTGGTCTCTTCCCACTCTGCAATTCTATGATTCTATGATTCTTTAGAGACAAATCTGAAAACAGCTCTTGGGCATCACCTTGTGCTGAAGGCCTGTAGACAACTCCATATGATACTTCACAATTCAGGAAGGATACTGAGAAGCTGGAACGTGTCCAGAGGAGGGCAACCAGGATTGTGGGAGGTCTGGAGTCCATGCCCTATGAGGAGCGGCTTAGGGAGCTGGGCATATTTAGCCTAGAGAGGAGAAGGTTGAGAGGGGATGTGATAGCCATGTTTAAATTTTTGAAGGGATATCATACAGAGGATGGAGCAAGCTTTTTTTCTGCTGCTCCAGAGACTAGAACACGGAGCAATGGGTTCAAATTACATGAAAAGAGATTCTACCTAAACATTAGGAAGAACTTCCTGACAGTAAGAGCTGTTCAGAAGTGGAGTGCACTGCCTCGTAGTGTGGTGGAGTCTCCTTTGGAGGTTTTTAAACAGAGGCTGGATGGCCATCTCTTGGGAATGATTTGATTGTGTATTCCTACATGGCAGGGGGTTGGACTGGATGGCCCTTGTGGTCTCTTCCAAATCTATGATTCTATGATTCTCTTTGCAGGATCTTAAGAGCCAGGAAACAGTTAAGAGAGAGGCAGTCAGTGAGAGGGAGAGGGAGGGAGGGAGGGAAGGAGGAGGAGAGAAAGGGGTAAAGAAAAGATGCTTCTACCTGGTAAAAATGGGGGAGGAAGAACAAAAAGAGTGAAAAGTTGGATAAGCTACAGGTCAGTGAGAAAAGAAATGAGGCAGAGGGAAGAGACAAAAAAAATAAGGGCAAGCAATGATCACTATAGTGGTGCTATGGCTAAGAGTTTTCTAACTTTCTGAGGAGCTGAGCACTTCTGCGACTGCTAAATATTTCATTGATAATATGCATAAGAATTCTCTTTGTCCTCTTACTGAACCAACACATGTGAATGAAATACCTGTTTGCAGAACAGTACCAACATTTACCTTCTTTCTGAGTGTATATTCTCAGAATGGTATAAGGAACCATCTGTGAACCATTTCATAACAGTCATCCCTTAAATTTAAAGAAATGGAAAACCGTGGAAAACAGAAAATAACACACATCTTCTGAAATAGTTTAATTCAAAGCTATATTCTCGATTTAACTTGAAAAGTTGTACTGGCAGTTGGTTCTAGATTTTGTCATCTTTGAGAAGATTATTTCCTCTGACCTCTGACTGGAAACCTGGAGAGCTGCTGTCAGACAAAGTAGACGGTAGTGGGTAGACAGAAAAAAGACTGGTCTTCTATAAAGCAAGTTGAGATATAAAGTAGCGAGGTCTTTGTATATTCAGATGTGGTGCTTTTTTAAAAGAAGAAGAGGAAAATATCCCTTACAGCTGTCTTTCATGATTCCTGAGGAATCACAATACCTCCAGAAATCTATAACATGCGCTCCAACTGTCTCAGTTCACAGGGACAGTCCCAATTAATCATCTGTATTCCTACTTTTTCAGCTGACTTCAAAATGTCCCACTTTCTCTCTCCTTCTTCCACTTTTCCCCTTTGTCCTTAGCTTCCTTTAGTTGCTGAAAACTGAATTCAAAGTGCACAAGTAGTTTGCAATCCATTAACTAAGCTGGAAGGAGAGGAAAAGAGGGGGTACAATCTTGCCCTTCCCAGTAGGCTCAGGCAAAAGCAAACCATTGCAGTATCTTCTAGCTTGTGAGTTCTTCCTCATTAACAACTTTTGTCTTCTTGGCCACACTTTGATGTTGCTTGGCCACATATCTCCTGATTTTCATCTGTGAAATGTTGGACAGTATGCAGTGGCTGTGCCAGGACCTTGTAAATTAAAACATTTTTCAAGGTCTCCTGACTCTTTTAGAACAGCTGGGACTTCCAAGATCCACTGAGTTTTTTGGTTGGTTGCACTGGTAACATATTAGAGGAGAAAATCCTTCTTTCCTCCATTCTTCTACTTTTATGTGCTGGATAAGTAGGGCTTTTAAAGAGTAGAATGAAAGTTATTTGGAAGATTGAGACAGAATACACAGCATTCACAGTCATCCAAGAAAATAAGCCAAGCTATTGCAGTATGTGGCTATGTGTATTCAGAAACCACATGCCTTACTCCCCAATCAGTTCAACACGGAATGGGGAAAACACACTACACTGTTACTGTGCTATTAGTCCACTTTAACTGCTGTGGCTGCCTCCTGAGGAATTCTGGGGTTTGTAGTGTAGTGAGGCCTAAGAGCTCTCTGGCTGTGCTAAATGCCCATCCCTAAACTGCAAATCCCAGGATTCCACAGGAGACAGCCAGAGCAGTTAAAGTGGAATAATAGTGCTATAACAGTGTAATGTGATAATCTGCCTTGTTCCATGTCTTTTAAATATTGATTTTGGTTGAGGTTATTGAGTAGATAAAATATGACTTAATGCTAAGGCTGGAAAGAATATTTGTTGCATTTGGTTTCAATGAGCAGGAAACTAGTGCAATTTCCCCTAGTATTTGAACTTCCCAAAGTGTTGGAGAAGAATTATTCTGCAAAGAAAAGATGTGCTTTTTGTGAAAAAAAACCTTGTTTTCTGCACAGAAAACTCTGCTTCCTACACAATAAACCTTTTTTCTATGCAGAAAACAGAATTTTGCACAAAAACCGATATGTCTTTCTGTGCAGTATAATTTCTTGGCAGCACTTTGAAAACGTTTGAATACAGGGTGAATATTGTGGAAGAATAGTCTTCTCCTCCAGTAATGAGAAGAAAACTTCTGTAATTATTCACTCTTAGACGTGAGGATGAAATAGCCAGAGGTTTACACCCCAACTTTATGTTCATGAAGTTCTGCAATGATTATACAATGCTAATTCATTACTGGATTGCAGCATCACACAACCAAATGTTTATTACTCATCTGCCTGTGCAATGTTAAATGCATGTCTATTTACACCTGTGTGAAATGCACACTCTGGAATCATGTACACTGTGCAACCATGTTCAGTGGCACCACATCTGCAACTCAGTTTCCACAAACCTGAACTGAATATGGCAGTTCCATACTGGACAAAAATGCCCAATGACTTCCATAGGGGAAGGTATGAATACTTGACACCAACATGATTCTGGCTCTTCTTTCCATCTTGTTCCCCATTGTCTTGCTCATATTTCCTTTGTTATTTATTTATTTATTAAAATACTTATTACCCCCCCCCCCCATAGCCTAGGATAGTAGCTCTTAACCTTTTCTTTACCAAGGATCCCCTTTAAATATCTTTTGTTGCTGTGGACCCCCAAGACTTAACTCAAGATTTAAAAACCTAACAACAACAACAACAACTGATGGTAATAACAATAATACAGTTCTATCATCCATTAAACCATCCCTCAGGGGCATCTTCAACTATTGGACCAGAACTCCCATCATCCTTCACCATTGGCTTTTCTGGATAGGGCTGGTGGAATCTGCAGTCCACCAACATCTGAAGGACCACTCATCCACCACCCTAGTCTATGTGCTCTACAATCTAGTGCTCTTAATGGAACTGCATGCCCAAGGAAACTGACTTTCCCAGTACATTTTCTAGTACATTGAGGTAAAGAAACTGAATAAGCTACAATGTCACTGAAAAGCAACCTGTTGAGTTCCATCAGCAATGTTACTCAGCATGAACAGCAGTAGAGATCCCCAGGGGTTTTACAGGAGGATGTCGGAGGTGGTTAGGTCCTCCATTTAAATCACATTTAGGAATGACGGGTAGGAGACATTCTGTCTCATCAGTGTCATATTAAGAGACTCTCTCTCCCACAAATGATAGCGTGAAACACTGTTCTTCAAACAATGGAATCAAATTTGAGTTGGCCTGCTGCATGATATTTGTTGATTGTGTTTCAGTGGAAATTGCAGATGTAACATGATAGTTTACCTTCAGCTGCACAAAACTGCCTTGATACACTACAACAGAAAGCAATTCAAGGGAAGAAGAAGGCTGTATATTGCTCTAGCAAAATCAATTGTTGTGTTGAATGACTCCTTCAACTTCCACATTTCAGTGTCCTGTGACTCAAAGCAAGTGCTGTGCTAGTCCCTGCATGCATGGCCTAGCAAAATATTAGTTCAGGCTGCATTTGACACGCTAGGCCCTGTTTTCTTTTAGTATAATGGGTCAAGGAGAGGTTTCTCTCCACAGCTAGAGGTGGTGGGAGGGAATGAGAATGTCATCCCACGCCCAAGGAGATAAGGATGTCTTGAGACACCCCGGTACCTGGCATGATAATTGGCATGAGAAAATCTCTCCTTGTTAATTAAGTTGAGAAAGTTTCCTTTCTACCCACTATGTTTGCAAAGCTTCAATGAGAAACACATATGAGGTGAGGGCAAGACACAGGGCTTCACTTTGCAGCAGTGTGCAACTCTGCAGAGCCAGTTTGTTTCTTTCTGCTTTCTATGTCTGATTGATGAGAATATGCCTGTTTGCTTTTCTATCTGCTGACATTAATAAAATAGCCTTCTTTTCAAGCCCAGAACTGGTGCATGGTCATTTTGCTTGCTTCATATCGTGAACCAGCAGTGCGCCCCAAGCCCAGGAAGCATTGCTGGTGCAACATGCTGACAAATGTGTCTCTCTTGCTAGGCATGATTCATTTATTTGGAGGAGACACAGCCAAATTTCATAAAACGTCTCCCCTCTCTCAGTATTACACATCACAAGATTATTCCTTTTAAAATGTGATTTAATGATTTCATTTTGGTTTGACTGAAGATTAAAAACCTCCCAAACCTTTTCAGCATTTTATTATACTGATATAAAATGTATCCTCAAGTTAATTAAAAGACTTGTGGGTTGGTTGTTGTTGTTGTTGTTGTTATTATTATTATTATTATTATTATTTACTCCCCTCCTGCCAGATTTATTTTGCATTGTAACAGTATTCATAAGGTAATTTACAGTGCTGGAAATCAAAAAGTTTTATTTACAATTGCAAAAGAATGTTACAAGGAGGAGGAGGAAGAGGAGGAGATGGAGATAATACAATAGTATTTTGGCATTCTTTTGATGTGTTAAAAACCCTGATGTTTCTTGGATGCAGAATTATTAGGAGAAGAATGGCTGTAATTCTCAATTTACAGCTGGTGGGGGGGTAGAATTCAAAAACATAGCTGTGTTAGTCTGGAATATCAGTAAGCAATGGTATTTTGTAGCATTTTTGAGACTAAGGTTATCATACTAGCATGTAAAAACATTGTAATTCCACGAATGAAGAAAGTGGAAACATTGTGACATTATTACACTTACTATTGTACATCGCTGTAATCACATGAAAAAACTGCCACAGAATCATCACATGATGACAGTTAGCACTGTATGAACGGGAGTTTACTGCCACAATTTTGCATGGGTGAGATTTCAGCAGTTCTTGTGAGAAGATGCAAGCACACTTAAAACTTCAAAAACACCTAAATTAACAAAGTAAATGAACACACAAGCTCTGAAACAAACCTAAAAACATGCAAACTAAATGGGACAATTTATAATAAGAGCATCCTGTGCTTCATTTTAACAAATCACCTGGACATTTTCTTGCTGAGGACTGCCCATTCACCTTGTAATCTTGTGATTACAATGGGACTTGTTTTTGCATGCCCTCAATATTGTGGAAAAAAAAGTGATATTAACTATCTATTGATGGCTTGTCCCATCAGTTAGAAGCAATGCCTTGTTTGCAGCTGGGGCACAGAATAACCACGCAAAGGTGATGGCATCGTACGATAGCCGTACCTGTTTGCGCTACCATGGCATCATAATCCTGCAATTTTTGCCATGCCTGATAAAGTCCTGACATTGGTCCAGGGTTTACTTTACTACAATACCTGACAAACAGAGGCAGGAGTCTAGAATCCTTTCTTCTCTCTGTAAAAATAGTGATTCTGAACTCACTCAGTGTTACTCTTTCCCCTCCATTTCTCACTTCATTAGCACAGTACACCGGTACAATCTCTGTAAGCAAGAGCCAAACAGTTTTGAATGAAGACAAAAGTCCTATTTAGGGGTTAATAAACACAGGAGGAATGGAAATGTGCTAGCCCCAGCAAATCATTCATGATTTCCATTCCCCTTCAGTTATGGATGGTGAGTTTATGAACACAAGAGCCTCCTCTATTCCTGCAGACTCTCTAAAGGATTTGGAATCCAATAAAACCAGTGGTCTCAAGGACATGGAGAGAGCCTCCATGCATAAAGGAGTCTCCCCTCTTCAGAAGTCATTCTTATGGATGTAAAAAAAAATTCCCCCGCCCCATTTTCCTCATCTGCAATGAGGAAATCCTACCCCATTAAGAAACCCCATTAAGATATACTTGATATATTAAGACACCTCATCAAAATAATAGTCAACTGCCATAAGATTTTTCATATTTGGGGCTTTGTTGTTGTTGTATTTTGCACACTTTTTAATGCAATTTTTTTCACAATAAAGTTAAAAAATATGCTAAAACTCACACAGGACTTTATCAGATGATCGTTAAAATGTTCTTTTGCTGGCATAAAAAAATCAATTTTTATGCCGACAAAAGAACGTTCCCCCCTCACTCACCTTCCCTCTTGGCAAAGGCTTCCCCAGCAATAAAGAGAAAGTGAACAGAGCTCCATTCACTTCCTCCTTTCAAATCCTGCACAATTTCATTGTGTGGGAAATTTAAAAATAGAACACCAAAAGTAACAGCAAGCACCTAAACACACTTAAAAACTTCCAAGTAACCCTGGGGAGGTTCATAAAAGTTTGTCACTTACCTGGATGTCACGGTCTCACCCAGGAGTTTTCGTGCCAGTCTGGCCATTGACTCTGCATTGATGAGAGTTAAATGGCATGAGGCTTCACACACCTGCAGTGCTGGCACAAAAGCAGCATGGGGGATCTATTGATGCCTTAAGCTGTCAAATGAAAAGGTATGTGATTCTGACTATAAATAAACATGAAAGGGTGAAGTTTTCTGATATGTGTGCCCTTTCGTGTTTATGTGGCGTCATTATGATGCCATATTTGACTTGTCTGATAAAGTACACAGTCTTATAAATGGGGAGAGAACTTTTAGAATTATTTATATTTCCACGTGAGACAGAATACATGGAGCTTTACACCCCCAGTCACTTGCCATGTGGGTGAGCAACAGAAATTGTGAAAGACAGGAGTGGACCTAGTGTGCTGCCCCAGTGTATCAGGAATGAGTACCATAATTGTTCCCATTTGTTATACGTGTTTTTTGCTTTCATAGAAAGTCACCAGGGACCAACAGCCAATGGCTTAGAGACTGGCACCAGCCTATGAACCACATCTTTGAGTAGAACTGGCTTGAAGAACACTTGAGCACAGCTAAGGTGGTACTATATGCCACCTTTCTGCTAGAAGTTCAATATTTTCTAAAAGATGGCTGCTGCTTAATATTAGCCCTAACCCATAGAACATTCTGTTGGATAACCACATCTCCTGTTTCATTTTCTTTTTTTTAAAAAAATAAAAATAAATAAATGGGCATGTCACCATCAGATTGCTCGTTGTTACTGGAGTAATTGCGAGATAATTTAAAATTCCATAAATAAAAATTATAACTTGTTTTTAGAAAGAAAGGTCATCTTGACATTTGTCTTCTTTTATGGTTGATGTGCTGTTTTGTGTCCCATGGATAATTGATCAGTGGATAATGAATCAGTGGATATGTTCAACCTAAAGGCTGGATGGATGAGAAGGGCACCCAATGGTAGCTGCACAATGTATGGGGCAAGCAGCCAGGCATAGGGTTAATATCATACCCTTCACTGTTGGTGTGGGACATGTTCTTTGCCCATGTCACTCAGGACGTGAAGGACAAAGCAAAGAAAATGGTTACTACATTAGCAATAATTTCAGGCAGCTTAACATTGATGCTACAGCCATTGGATGTTTGTCTCAACAAGCCTTTCAAGGAGTGGCTCTGCAATATGTGGTAAGAATTGATATGTTCTGGTCAAACAAAGTTGATGAAAGGAGGGAACCTGATGCAACCAGGCATTGATTTGGTAGCAAAATGGGTAAAGGACGTTTGGGATTCAATTCCATCAGAAATTGTGAAGAAGTCATTCCTGAAATGCAGCATTAGATATGCTATGCATGACACAGAAGATGATGCCATCTATGAAGACAAAGATGATTCATGAATCCATGGACTGCAATAGCACAGAGGAAGTTTATGCAACAATTTCACTGAAAAATAGTTCCACCATTTCTTCAGTTATTCTAGCAATGAGGAATCGGGATTTGAATAAGACATTTGTGTATGATTGTCAGCTTTTCTGGGTTAAAATCAGGTAAATTTATCACTTTAAAATTAAAGGCTCTAATTGTTGCTAGTTCTTTGGGGTCATTTTCCTATCTTTCCTTTACAGCCTTTGTTACATGTCTCTAAATTTTACCCTTGATGTATCCACAGGTCATATCAAAATCCATAATTATGGCCCCTAAACCTTCCCTCGACTTATACATCAGGTTGACTTATACATGAGTATAAGTCATGTATACACAACAAAATCCAGAATCTACAAAAAAGTGATACCTTTATTGGCCAACCAAATTGCAAAACACATGGCCTCACAGCCTGGAAAAAAACAAGGAAAATCTATAAAATAAGTGATGCAAGCTTTCAAAGCTGTACTGGGTTCTTCATCAGGCAAAAGAGGTTTAAAAATGAATGTGTTTATAAGAGAAATTAAATAGTATCCTAAAAGATATTGCATGGAAAGAGAAAAAACAAAGAGAGAATCCAAGAAGTAAAGAAATACAAATAGAACTTAATCTGTTAAAGAAACAATTACAATCGCACATGACAGAAGAAGTAGAGCAAAAGTTGAAAATCATAAGACAAAAACATTTTGAAAAAGCCAATAAAACAGGAAAATGGCTAGCTCTAAGATTGAAAAAGAAAAGAGAGGTCAATAATACAAGGGGAAAAAAGTGACAGAACATAAATTAATCTTGGAAGGATTTCATAAATTTTTCAAAGAACTCTACAAAGATGCCAATCGGACTAAATCAGAAGAGAGAGAAATGTATAAATATCTGGATAGACAAAATATAGTGAGATTGACTGAAGAACAGAAAGATGCTCTAAATAAGGAAACAACAATGATGGAATTAGTGGAGGCAATTAAGAGATTGAAGTACGACAAAGCACCGGGCCCTGATGGTTTTACCGCACTTTACTACAAAAAATTAGAAGAAGTGCTACTAATTCCACTATTAAAAACACTGAATCAAATTAAAACAGATGGCATACTTGATACCTGGAAGGATGCGTATATTTCTGTTATACCAAAAGAGGGAAAAGAAAAAGATGAACCAAGAAACTACAGACCAATTTCACTGTTAAACTTAGATTACAAGATCTTTGCGGATACCTTAGCACAAAGACTAAAAATAATTCTAAATAAAATAATACAGGAAGATCAAAATGGGTTTTTGCCAAATAGATATATAAGGAACAACGTAAGAACAGCTGTAGATATAATAGAATACTATGAACATCATAATGAGAAAAAATTAGCAATGATTGCGCTAGATGCAGAAAAAGTTTTCGACAATGTTAAGTGGTCTTTCATGAAAGAGATGCTGAATAGAATGAATATAGGAGAAAAGTTTAGTAACTGGATTAACTCCATATATGAAGAACAAAGAGCCCAAATATTAATAAATGGTGATAAGACGGAAAAGATTGATATTAGAAAAGGGACGAGACAGGGATGCCCGCTGTCACCACTTTTATTTATTACAGTGATAGAGATACTAATTAACAACATTAGAGCGAATGGAAAAATTAAAGGCACAAAGATCCAAAAGTACGAATTCAAAATAAAGGCATTCGCAGATGACTTAATAATCTTTTTGGAAGACCCAATAGAACAACTAGGAGAACTAATGAGTACACTGGAGGAATTTGGTCAACACTCAGGCTTTAAAGTAAATAAAGAGAAAACTGAAGTTATGACAAAGAATATGACAAAAAGGGAAGAATTAAAAATAGAATCTAGTACTGGATACAAAATAACAAATAAAATTAAGTATCTAGGTATATGGATCTCCAAAAGAAACACAGATTTATTTGAGAATAATTATAATAGGATATGGAAAGAAATATTGAAAGATCTTCAGAGATGGTCAAAGTTACAACTATCATTCCTAGGAAGGATATCATCAATAAAAATGGTAGCATTACCAAAATTTATGTACCTGTTTCAAAATCTACCAATAATAACAAATATGAAATGCTTCTAAATTTGGAATACAGAACTGATAAAATACATATGGGAAGGGAAAAGATCTAGAATCAAACTGAAACTATTAACAGATGACAAGAACAGAGGAGGATGTGCGATGCCGGATTTAATGAGATATTACAACGCATGTTCATTAACGTGGCTGGAAGAGTGGATAAAATTGGAAAATGACAAAATCTTAATGTTAGAAGGCCACAATTTAATTTACGGATGGCACGCCTATATATGGTACGGCAAGAAAAAAGATAACAAAGAATTTGACCATCATTTCATCAGAAAAGCACTACTAAAAACTTGGTTAACAATCAAAAAGCTTTTTTACAGAAAGATACCACAATGGATTTCAACCCAAGAGGCATTCTTTAAAAGATCTAAAAGAGAAGAACAGGGGTGGCCAAAATATCAAGATTTACTGGAAGAAACCCAGAATTTAATAAAAATAAAATCTAGAGAGCAATTAGAGCAAGAAGGAATCGAACTCAACTGGTTTGCATACCACCAAATTTATGAGAGATACAAAATGGATCTAAAACTGGAAGGGTTTCAAATGGAAAAAAATGATATTGATAAAGTTATGTATGGCAATTCCAAGAGTCATATAGCAAAATATTACAAAATCTTAACGGAGAGGGATCTAGAAACAGAGTTGGTGAAAGAGAATATGATAAAATGGGCTCAAGACATAGGCAAAATCATTGAAATAGAAAAGTGGGGAAAGGCCTGGATAAATACTCAAAGATTCACTCTGTCACAAAATTTGAAGGAGAATTTCATCAAAATATTCTATAGATGGTATCTAACCCCAGTTAAACTAAACGAAATGTATAATACAGGGTTAATAAAATGCTGGAAGTGCGGGGAGTCGGTAGGAACACTAATACATATGTGGTGGAATTGCCACATAGCTAAAAGATTTTGGAGAAAAATTCATGGTATAATTAAAGAGATCCTTAAGATAGATTATCCATTTACCCCGGAGTTATATCTACTAAACATAGTAGATGATGTAAAGAAGTCAGAGATTAAAAATAGATGGAGAATATTATTATATATGGTTACCACAGCAAGGATTTTATATGCTCAAAAATGGAAAAAGAAAGAAACTCCAACCGAGGAAGAATGGATTGTAAAAATGTATGATATGTGGGAAGCTGACAGATTAACAACACTAAGAAGGGCCAGATCAATAAGCAAAATTGCAAAAGAATGGGAGCCGATGGAGAAATTTTGGGCAAAATACAAGACCGTAAAGAATTATTGACCTTTATAAGAGAAGAAGGGCCATATAAAGAAGGAGAATAAATTTAAAGTAGGAGTATAAACTTAAAAGATATACAAGAACAGTTAGACATGTACGGGTAAAATAAAAAAGATGCATGGCTGGATAAGCATAGAAGGAACACTTAAGGAAAGAAAGAAACAGAAAACAGAAAAAGAGGAAGAAAAAACGAATCTCTGCAGAGGTGAACAGGAAGGAAGACAGGAGATATATATAGAAATATGATACGAATGTATAGAAATATGATATGAATATACTTTGTGTTAACTTATTTTAGATAACGAAATAGAGTTACAGTATGTTATAAAAAGGGCAATTATACAATGTGTTTTGTAATAAGCGGTAATGTAAATAGGTAAAAGTGTGATGATACTTTGCAATATATGTATGAGAATATACCGGCTGTAACCAATAAAAAATATATTTTTTAAAAAATGAATGTGTTTATGAGTATATACAGTACTTCTTTAGTGGAAAAATTGGTACCAGAGGCAGAAATAACATGGGGAAAAATAGGGATAGGATCTCACATCACCCCCCACCAAAAAAAAGAGGAAAGAAAAGAAAAGCAGTTCAACATTTTTCAGGAAATATTTTATCCAAAATTAACAATATACACATGTGAAATGACAACCAGGCCAATGTCTCAATTGCGTAAGCAAACAAAAACAATTTAAACCTTCTAGAGACCACTTGAAAGCTTATTCCAAAATGCATCCAGGCATGATTTTGTTTCTTTCATCAGCCTCCACTTTTCTTACAATTTCCCTTAGAGATCTCTGCTTCTTTAATATGCTGGAGGTGAGGCTTCCTCTCCTCCTTTCTCTTTGTTTTGCTGTTCATGGATGCTCAGTAAGGGATTCTGCAGCTTCTACTTAACTTGCCTGTGGTAGGCCGGTGGACCTGGCTAAAGTTGGATCGGCTAGAGCAGAACCCTGCTCTTTCCAAGCTCAAGCTTTATTGCATTGATTACTGCAGACACTCTGCTGCAACCAAACACTGAAGGTCTGTTTCTCCAGCCCTCTTTCACCATCTTCCCAGTGCTAATGCTACTAAAAACTTCCAGCTAGACAGAGGACAAGGAAGAAAAAGGGAGGATGGGAGGATGTAAAAAGACTTTGTAAACAGGAGCTTCTTTGTCAGAGGCTTTGTTAACTGAGCTATGCCTGTATTTGAAATTATTTATTCCCATGTTGAAAAAAACAGATTTCCCTACAACCAGAAAATTCTGTCAGGAATTAAAATAGACCAGAGAGAATTGTGTGCAGTTTTCTCCTCGTAGCTGAACAACCTGAAGTGTTTCTAAAAACTTATTCTGTGGAGAAAAACATGTGGGGTGGGTTTGCACCAAAATTCCTATTTTGTGCACAGAAAATATTGTTGTTGTTTGCAATTTCCACCACAGGAAACCTGTTTTCTTCACATGTATGTTTCTCTGCAGAATAATTTCTAAAAAAAAAAAAAAGGTCAAGATATTTTCTCCCATAGTGGTGACAAAAGTACTGTTTCCATTCATCCTTACATGAGAATTGAATAGTTGAGGATTGACATTGTGTGTGTATGTTTGAATGTTCAATGATATAGAGGTAGAAGACTCCCATGAAGAATATTTAAGTACTCTTCCTTGCTGTTGTTAAGAGAAATGGCATTATTATTATGTAATAGCTGTTCTTTTTTCTTTTCATAGATCCTGGGCTGCATAGGCAACAATTTTTCCTGCAGAGGCCATCAAATGTGGTGGTTGTTGAAGGGAAAGATGCTGTGCTGGAATGTTGTGTTTCTGGCTATCCAGCCCCAGTGTTTACATGGCTGAGAGGAGATGAAACAATTCCATTCAGGTATGTAGTATGTGGATTTCAACAGAAACATTCAGGGCAGAACATATATAGGATAAAATCCTACACTTGGGATTACATAGTATAAATCTCTTCTTATGGATTTAAGCATCAATAGTTGTACACAACCCTTGTATTGAATGGCAACATGGTGCAACTAAAGGCAACCAAATGCACAATCCAATGTGAATCTGCATGCACAATGGCACCACATTTCCACTTCTGTAACCTTGAACAAAAGGCATACATTCCTCATCAGTAAATTAAAAAATGCAATAACTTTCATAGACAAAGGCACACATGAATCAGAAACCAACTGGACTGCAGCCACAGACTTCTACTGAACCAACCTGCCTGTGTTCATTTACCCCTTTGAAATCATTGCTGCTGAAAAGAGAGATACTCACATGGCACACTATCCCTACATACATTTGTACTGTTCCAGTGTGTCATTTTTTCAGTCTTCAAAAGCCCTTCCACACTACACAATTATAGCACTATGATTTCACTTTATCTGCCATTGGCAACAACCTAGAGCATCCAGA
Organism: Gambelia wislizenii; assembly: GCA_030847615.1. Taxonomy (NCBI): domain Eukaryota; kingdom Metazoa; phylum Chordata; class Lepidosauria; order Squamata; family Crotaphytidae; genus Gambelia; species Gambelia wislizenii. Next base: position 427,924,608 of record JAUMIR010000002.1, on the reverse strand, counting down.
GATTTGCAGTGGAAGGAAGGGGGATTTAGAATGCTGCCACAATGCTGAAGTGCCTCACCAAACTACAAACCCCAAGATTCTATGGGATGCCACCATGGCAGTTAAAGTGGAATCTCAGGGATAGAACTATGTAGTGTAAAAGGGCTCAAGCGTGAAAACCCTGTTCGCAATGTCCTGGGAAATGGGGACACTGGACTCCATTGAGGGATGTATGAATCTGCTAAGCTTGCTCATTCCTTCAGTACTAAACTCTTTCTGACTTGGGTCCACATTGTATTGTGATTATTTCTGTTTCTCCCACAATGGCATTCCTATTTGGAATGGCATTCAATACCCCAGTTTTAAATTGTTCAATATCAGGATCCTGTTATTTTTTAATTGATTCACATGCAACCTAGAAGGATGTTTCAGTATTGGAGGTATGTGATTTAAAATGTTCTGAAATATAGAAAGATGTGGAGGCTATGGATCATGCCTTTTGTGTCATTTTAAACAAAGGTGTCTTCTCATTATTCCAGGTCTAAAAAATATTCATTGCTGGCTGGCAGTAACTTGCTGATATCAAATGCAACAGACGATGATTCTGGGACATATACTTGTGTGGTCACGTACAAAGATGAGAATAGCAGTGCTTCGGCAGAATTGTCTGTATTGGGTGAGTACAGAGGCCCCTTTGTGTTGCAAAGAGCCCTTTGCTGGTTGAAGTAAGGATATGGGTGTTCTGGCCTGAGCAAAAATAAAACATGGTTTTACTATTAATATTGTATGTGCATGTCAGAGGATAGGTAGTGACTTCAGCCCAATCAATAGAATTTCTCAGATTTGATGCTTCTAATGTGTCACAAGTCAATTGCTTTGTAGACAGTTATCATACTGTAACATATCCGTGGCAATGTTTCACATGCTTGCGTTGGTTTGGCTTAGCAGATTACAGAGAAAGACCAGTGGGTTTTTTCTCCCCCTCCCTGCACACTTCCATAACTGGAGGGTCAACTGAAAACTGGAGGAAATGTGCTACAGTTTCTTAACTTGGTTCTTTGTAGTAAGGGTCAGTATCCAAGCAAACCTTCAAATTAAGAATGGGTGTTTTAAAATAAAAGCTACTGTCAGTATCAATGTGAGACTTCCATGCTCTTGCTAAGGGGGATGTAAGATTCAGATGGATCCCTGTGGATCATGCTTTTATAACCATCAAGTCTGACTGTGAATGCTTTATAGGGCTGCTCTTGAAGATTGTTTGAAAACTTCAGCTCTTGCAGAAAGGGCACCACCACTGTATCTTACTTCTGATGAGTACAAGCAACAATGTGGTCTGGTTGCTTCCATGCCAGAGGGGGGATGATGACTGTGCTCTGATTTTAGTCTGATTATAACTTTTGGTGGGAGCTTAAGAGACGGCCTTCTCAGTGGCTGCCCCAAGACTTTGGGACTCCCTCTCTAGGGAGGCTAGAATAGCCCCCTCTTTACTGTCCTTCCATTGTCAGGGAAGACATTTTTTATTCAGACAGGCTTTTAGAACTGAAAGCATATAACAAAAGTGCTGTTAGTGCTGTATTGTTTTAAACTGTATTGTTTAACTTTTTTTATAAAAAATCTCCTTTAGAGTGTATGTTTTTCATATGGTTATGGTTTAGTTTGGTTTTAATGTTGATATTTTGTATGTTTTTAAATTATAATCTTTTTAATGTGTAAGTAGTTTTGGGGAAAAGATGGGCTATATATAAAGTTAGTACTACTACTACCACTACAACCACCACCACTACTACAGTGGGCCCTTGGAATCTGCTGGGGTTTGGTTCCTGGACTCCCTGTGGATACCAAAATATGTGGATGCTCAAATCCCATTATATACAATGGCATAGTAAAATGGCATCCTTTATATAAAATGACAAAATCATGGTTTGATTTTTGGAATATATATTTTTGGCGAATATTTTCAAGCCATGGATGGTGGAATCCGTGGATGCCAAATCTGTGGATACAGAGGGGCGACTGTACTAAGCTATCCAAGACGCTGGACGTTTGGAGATAAGGTTCAAAACCTTGGATAGTGCCTTTAAAGGCAAGAATAGAACAATAGAATGGATTAGCCACTGAGACCTATTAAACGCACATGTGTTTCTAGTTAAAGCAGGGATAGATGAGAAATCTGTTGGCTTTCCATCTGATTACAAGCTATCCCAGTTTGAATGCCCTAGCCTTGAACATGGACGTGAAGGTAGTTTGCAGGTAGAAATGCATACATACAACAAAATGGCTGAAAGACCATGTATGTTTCTTGAAAATTGCTTTTTCAAAAATGTTATACAATATACAGAGAAGCACTGGAACCTACTTCAAAATATAAACAGTTGCACTTGGAGGCTTCCAGGACCAGAAATTTGCCCTCTTTTTCTGGCCAGAGAAAGGTCAGTCTGTGGGTTCTGGAGGTGTTTGGGACCACAAAAAATTCTAGGGGAAGGCACATATGGCTCACCCTGCTTTTATATAATGGACTAATGCATCCATTTGAAAAATGCATGGCAACTGCAAGCAGAAAACATGGGCAGAAATATGTACAAAACTCCACATGGGAGAAACTAAATGGTTCATAATCTGGTGCAGAGACTACCATCATGGCATCGTAGTTTGAGTGCTGGACTAGGACTCTGAAGACCAGGATTTGAATCCCTATTCAGTCATGGAAACCCACTGGGTGATCTTGGGGAAGACACACTGTCTCAGGCTCAGAGGAATGCACAGACAAATCCCCTCTGAACAAATCTTGCCAAGAAAACTCTGTGATAGCTTCACCTTAGGGTCAGCATAAGTCAGAATGACTTGAAGGCACACAAGAACAACAATCCAATCCAGATCCAAATTAGAATAAGTCTGACAGTGGAAAATTAAAAAGCTTGATGACACCAAGCTCAACGGATTCCCATACTATTATTTTAAAGCTGTGTTATTTGACACTATCACTAGTGATATAGCATGTCTGAACTTTTGAAGTAATGGAGAGGGAAGGGACAAGATGTCTTTTTCTCTTGGAGAAAAAGCAGGAATTCAGGATGAAGGAGGGAGGGATTGAAACATAAATACTGTTTATTTTCATATCAATCCTAAGCTTATTTTACTTCTTTACAACATACAATGGTTCATTCATCACCTCTAAAGAGATTTGACCTTTGGTCCAAAAATTGCTACTCATGTTCAAGGTATTATTCCTGACCAGGCAAATCTGATAACTTTTGTAAGGATAGGGTTTTCTGAATGAGTAGGTGCAGCTTTCATCAGGCTTACCTGCCAAAAGGTCATGGATGAGAAACTCTCTTTGTGGCTCAGGGTTGGAGATTTCATTACAGCAGTCGGACTATCTGTCCGAAAAAGAATGGAGTAGATTTTGGGGGAGATAAGTCAACGGGTGACTTGAAGGTACACATACACAAGGTCCTTCCACACTCCACAATTATAGCACTATGGTTCTACTGTAACTACAGTGGTTCTATCCTCCAAAATCATGGGGTTTAGAGCTTAGGGAGATGTATTTAAAATTCTCAGCCAGAGAGCTCTACAGGCTCATGAAACTACAAACCCCAGAATTCCATTGGTTGGAGCCACAGCAGTTGAAGTGGAATCTCATATCTTCATGAAAACGGGGACACGTGTGGCCAACCAACATCAGAGTTTGGTCAAGATGGCAAAGGTTATGAATGGGGAAGAACATACAAGCTAGTAGAGACTGCAGCAATTTGCTCTTGCATGAGTCTACAGGGAAGGGCCACACTCCGCACACCCTTCTCTCCTCTCTTTCCTCCTGAATTAACTGAGTACAAACTACTTCTGCGGTATGAATGCAGTTTACAGAAATTGAAGTAAGCCAGTACAAAGGGTGAAAGAGCAATAGCAGTAGCATTGATATTTATATACTGCTTATCAGTGCCAAAGCACTCCCTAAGCACTTTACATTGTTTTGGGATTTTTTAGCTAATTGCCCCCAACAAGCTTAGTACTTATTTTACTGACCTATGGAAGGATGGCAGGCTGCGTCTGGAGCCCTCTAGGATCAGACTCATAACCTTGTGGCTTGCAGTACTGGCATTTAATCACTGCACCACCAGGGCTTCCTATATGAGGGAAGAGGAGAAAGGAACTAGGACATTTTAAAAGCAGCTGAAAAAGTGGGATGATAGGGTATTAATCAGGACTGTCTCTGCCAAATAGGAGCGGTTGTAGGGAATGGAATCATAGAGCTATAACTGTATAGTGTGAAAAGGCCCAGAATCTGTTTCCTGTTCTGAACAACACTGGCAAGAGTCTCTTCCCTTCCCTCAGCCCAGATTTGTTCAACAGTAGAATGGGTTGCCTCAGTGGGTGGTGGACTCTCCAACTTTGGAGGTCTTTAAAGACAGCCTGGATGGCCACCTCTAAAAGTGTTATAGCTGTGTATTCTTGCATGGCAGGGCTTGGACTAGATGGGTCAATGGATCCCTTCCAACTCTACATTTCTCTGCGGTTGTCTAAATAGTGAAAATCCTCCTCATGGAATGCGAGGAGTATACAAGCTATCTTAATGGCATCCCACATCGTTTAGCCATATTTAGAAAGAGGGGGGGGGCAAAAACATCGGAGTGGGGGGGAATGCACATTCCTGCTCATGGGGACAAGTGACACACATGGACTCACTTTCCATACAAGTGGAAGAACAAAGCTGATTGGCCAGATGAAGGTGGGGGTGGGGTTTTCTAACAAGGCAAGTGCCCAGGACCTCCATGATGGATTTTCACCTTAGCGAGCGAGTATTAAGGCGGTAAAACACGGTGGTTTTTTTTCTTTTTTGTAAAGGCGAAATATCACTCTATCACATAGAAAATAGTTATTTTAAAAAGTTTGGTGGTGGCAAATTGGGGTAATTAAAAACATGAGTAATTAAAAATGGCTGTGTAAATTTGTGTATTTGAATGGCTAGTTTCTGGGTGGAGATACCCTCACATCCCAGAAAAAAACCCAAGGAAAATCTATGGATGCCGACCATGAAAGCCTTCGACTTCACAGAGTTTCTTTTGTTTTTGCTTCTGCTAAAACAAACTTTACCCAATAAATATTTTCCTTCTAAACATCTCCCACATCAAGAAGTGCCTGCCACTTTATTCCAGTTACAAATGGATTTTAAAAACAACAGCAGGATGTGTGTGTGTCTGTATATGTGTGTGTGTTAAAAAATGACTGACTGACTGACTAGGTGGGAGAAAGCAGACTGCTCTCTCAGACTGCTCTCCTTCTTCCCATCCCCCATTTCTTTTCTGTTGGCTTCATTCAGTCTGTTTTTCCACCTTGGCCTCTGGAGGCTGATTGCAATAAGAAACAAACAACAAAAATAAAACCGAGAAGACTACGTTGTGAAAAGAAGCTGTTTCAGAAGAGGACAACACACAGAGACATCTGAAGTTGATCTATTTGTGAAAAAAAATATATCTTTTAGATGTTTAAGAACCAAATAGTTGCTTGCTGAACTGTGTTAGAGTTTCCTGGAGTTTCCTGGAAAGAAAGCTTCACTTTCAAAAAGAGGTCTAAAATTCAGATTGATATAAAAAAGAGTGTCACCTGCACACATTCTAAAGTCTGCCTTGGTGTTTAATTGTATTTTAAATAGACTTATAGAAGTGGAGTGGGAAGAGACCACAAGGGCCTTCCAGTCCAGCCCCCCTGCAATGTAGGATTAGAGAATTGAAGCACTCCCGACAAATTGATATAAAAAACAGTGTCACCTGCGCACATTCTAAAGTCTGCCTTGGTGTTTAATTGTATTTTAAATAGACTTATAGAAGCATGGAGTGGGAAGAGACCACAAGGGCCTTCCAGTCCAGCCCCCCTGCAATGTAGGATTAGAGAATTGAAGCACTCCCGACAGATGGCCATTCTGCCTCTCTTTAAAAACCTCCAAAGGAGACTCCATCATCCTCTGAGGCAACATACTCCACTGCCAAACAGCTCTTACCATCAGGAAAATCTTCCTAATGTTTAGGTGGAATCTCTTTCCCTGTAGTTTAAATGCATTGCTCCGTGTCCTAGTCTCTGGAGCAACAGAAAACAAGGTTGCTCCCTTTTCAATATGACACCCTTTCAAGTTTTTAATCACGGCTATCATATTACCTCTTAACCTTCTGTTCTCCAAGCTAAGCATACCCAGCTCCTTGAGCTGTTCTTCATAGAGCATCACTTCGAGACCTTTTACCATTTTGGATACCATCCTCTGTGCTTTTTATTGTGTTTTTATATAGTTTCACTGTTTTAAAATATGTTGTAAGTCACCTTGAATCACACTATTGGTAGAAAGGCAGAATATAAATGAAATAAGAATAAGAATAAGAATAATTTCACCATATATTATTTCTGCTTCACTGAAAAATAGGGTCCATCACATGTTCAAGGCACAGTATAGCAGTGGAATTGTTATAATGGACAGAGGACATGCTAGACTATATCTCAGTCACACAGCCCACATCTCTCAGATTGATGGTAGCCTTCAGCCTAATTTTAAAGGCCCTCTGCAAGCAATCAGTATCAAAAGTGATCTGTTTTTCTCTTTGTGGTCCACTGTATAAGGAAGAAGAGCAGAGAAAGGAGGAAGAGTAAAAGAAAGAGGTTGTAAGTTGTAAAAGTGATATATCAAAGGATGTGACTTCATCTCCTTTTGGACTGGAGGTACAGTCCTCTGAGGGGGCAGCCCAGGACAGAAAAAAAGTTCTCCACTCATGTTCTAGAGCAGGGATGGGCATTGTGTGGCCTTCCATTTGGTGCTGAACTGCAAATCCCAGCATTGTGCTGGCTATGGCTAAAAGTAGATGCAGTCTTGCAACGTCTGGACACTTGTAGCCCATGCCTGTAACACAGTATGGAGCCACCATGAATAGGAGTTTTGGGTAGAAGGGCAGGTTTTAAATAAAATACCGGTAATACCAACACCTATCATTCCTTGTCCAGTGTTCACCTGGCTTGTTGCTAGTGTTTTTCCCTATGCCGTAAAGATGCTTCCTGACCTGCCAGTCATAATTCTCTTCCTCCCACAAGTATTTAGTGGCCTCCTAGTGTCAGTCTGTGTTCAGTGCTGCCTGGTTTCTTGGTGCTTGGACCCCATGTAACTGCCTCCTGACTTTATTGGTGCTTTTCCCTTGTTTCCAGTCAAAGCATCACTAGGGACTTTTTCAAACGGGAAAAAAAAACCATAGAGGTCAGGAGGAGAACAGTGCTGTCCCACCTAAAGTGCTCTGTTTCAGACAATGCCATCTTCCTCCTAACCTTCCCCCATGCTTCCTCTGTGCTGCAACTGCATGTGGATTTTGTACAGAACAAATTCTCTATTACAACATTTTCTGGGCAAGAAACAGCATTTTCTGCACAGAAAATAATGGGCTAGTCTGCACAAGGGATTATACTCCCAGTCCAAGCACATCACTGCAAACACGCAGCAGAGCTCAAATGTTGCAATGGTATTTTGGACCATTCATGGGAAATTGAGCCGGACTGTTCTTTTTGTGTCTAAACATAGTGGGACGCAAATCAAGAAGGAGTCAAGGGGTAAATTATTGCAATGTGTTTACCATCCCGACGGGGTGTGCGCTTTGTGCTATTTTTTAAAAAAACTGTCAATCAACTTTGCATACGTGTGATTGACCACCTCTATTGTCACATACTTCCTGTGGTGCTCTTATCCGGGAATGCTATTCGATGCATTTGGTTGTTCCAATGGGGAGGGGTGTGCATTCCCATCTGTTTTGTTTTTTTTTAATGGGAAAAGCCATGAAGGCTTTTCCCATGTAGTTTTCCCATATTTTTGTTCCCCTACCTCCAAAAACGATGGACTGCTGTGGGATCCCATTTGGACACATGGGATTCTCCCCCTCCCCCCGATTCTAAGAGGATTTATTTCACCATCTAGACTGGCCCAATATTTCTGCATCAAAAATGCTCTTTCCTGTGAAGAAAATGCTGTTTTTGCAAATTTTGTGCAGAATAAGTCCCAAACTGTGAAGATTCTTGCCAGTCCAGGATTCTTCTTGTCAGGGTTTCACAACACTAAAAAAACCACAAACAAAGCTATGTTTTTCAACCATTTCATCTGAATATTTTCAAATATTATTTCCATTCCTATTGAGCATACATTTTGAGATGAATTTGTGGAGAAGACTCCAACTTTGTACTGTTTAATATGGAATATTTTAAGACATGTTCCTTTTTGCCTTTTTTATCTATATCTTTTTCCTGTTTAGTATAAATAGAACATAATTGCCTTTTTAATACTGATGAAAAATATCAAGTTTAAAATAAACTTATTTTTTAAAAGATTATTTTTAAAAAGATTTCTGCTGTTAAAAAAAAGAACTCTCCTGGACTGAAAACAGCCCTGAGAGGGATTATGCAGTAAAGTTGCCCCTCATAAGTGTTGAACATTTTGTGCAATCCCACCTTCTTGGAAACAAAAATGTGTTTGGGGTACTGTGTGCACTTAGGGGCCTAAAAACAGCCAGCAGATCAGCCTTATATAGCATGCACACCATGCTCTCCCCACTCCTGTCTTGCTAGATCAGGGTACATATGTTTATTACTGTCATCATGCGGAAGAGCATTACAGATTTTTCTTATGGCCCTATAAAGCGACATCATGCATAACATGATTGCTATGTGCCATTTTGATGCCAGAGGTTATCATACAGAACTAACAATACTGGCAGGGGGGGGGGATCAGAAATGTTATGGTTTTCTGTACCACCTGCTGAGCAGTAAAGTATATCATTTGCCCCTGCTTTCTTCCTAGTGCAAAACATTTTATCTTCCTTTAGATCATACATTAGTCAGGAAGTGCCTTGACAGAGATGCAAGGATAATGTCTCAAGTCTGGGATCAAAGACTTGAGTCCAACAGTCTGTCAGTTTTTCATGGAATCTTGAAGGGTAAAAACATTAAAATCTGAGTGGTAGTTTGTTTTTAATTACCAAATGAGACTGAGTTATCTTAGGGTTATGCTACAAAATTTAAGGAGCCACACAGATAATGCTCGCTCAGACAATGAGCATGATATCAGTATAATGCTTATTTTGCATTGTGGTTTTAAAATGTATGCATTAACAATGCTTTCATTAGTGAACAGAGCTCTAATTTGGATTAGAGAAGATTTGAGGCATGCATAACAATATCCTTTTATTAAGCTACAATGCAATGTTATAGGAATTATGCATGATGGAGGCTTTCAACACAGTTGTTTCCCAGTGCGTGAAGGTTTTCATAGGCTCTGCTGATTTCAAAATGACCAACCCCCCCCCAAACTATTTAAAAATGTTGTTTGGTAATATCTCCAGCTCTACCATGGGGCGAGGGGAAGATTTGCATGCACCTAAATATTGGAATTGGGGATCTACTCAATGTTTTATGAGTTTGGTGATAAGTCTTTATTTAATGCGTAGCACTTGGATCTGGAGATGGTTGGGTCTTGAACCACCAAGGTGTCATGATTTTTTCTTGGACTGTGAAAACCCTAAGATTTCTTGTGACAGGGAGTCAATGTTTTCTGCAGTACCTACTTTCCACTGATTGGTGGTCTCCTTTGCCTATCTGTCAAACATTAGTTCCTTTGTTCTAATAATGAAGTATAACTACACAAAAGTACAGTTGTAATCCAACAACAGATTTAATTCTTTTTGCAATGTAATGGTGACTTCTTAATTTTATAGTCAGAGCTTCTGGTCTCACTAGATGGTGGAGGAGCAATATTACATGGTTCAAGGGCTGGCTTATGCTGTGCGTCATACTGCTGCCTAGTGCTTTGTTGAGGGTAGTTGTGGTAGAAAGGAGAAGAGTGTTTTATTTTGTTTTGTTCTTTTTCCACAGGCTAGCAGCTCCTAGCATTTAGATTTTTGCTAATGTCATCAGACTTTATTGCAGTTAACAAACCATAAGGCAAATCAAGATATTTTTTGCTAAAGTCACTAAAAGTATCTATTTGAGCTACTTTTGACCAATGTAAATATTAATTTGGGTTTTAAAGCAAACGTAGCATTCACATCAAATTACTTAAAAATGTAACTATGGTGATAATTACTTTGCAGAGGGGATCAGATGGCTTTGTAATTAAAATAGATACTAATTACTTTTAAAAAGTGACTTCCCTAGATTTCTTCAGAATGTCTGAAGGCTGCCAGTTTGTGTCAGGTTGCTTTAATGCCAGGTTAAGGAAAACCACTCCGATGTAACTATAAATTTTATCTTAAAAATATTATTACAGGTTTGACTTTAAAGTGCGGGGCGGGGGGGGGGAAGAGAAGCTCAGCTATAAATGGATATAAATGCCCCAAACCCCACCTTAGTTTCACTTTTATGATACTGCCAGGCCAATAGCTTCTAGTAAAATATCTTTTATTGCCTCACATTGTGTGTGGTAATTGTTATGCGCTGGAGCAGCACTCTTGGTAAAATGATGTGAGATATATTTTGCTGTAAACAGACTCTGTTATGCATAATAGTTAACAAAATGCCTGATCAGTTTAAAAACATAATTATAGCTATACTTTAGGACCGGACTGGGCAACATTCCTTGGAGCAGAGAATTGCACAAGGGAGCCAGAGGGTCATACATAATGATACATTTCATTAATGCTCTCAAAGTGTTATTAAATAAAATGCATATAGAATCCTATTTGCATACCCATCAAAAGGGCTTTTACATTTTGTTAAGCTTATTTGAGAAGGTGGGGATTGTTAAAGTGCATTCCCTTTAAACACTCAAGGGGTTACAGAATCACAGGAACTTCTCTGTGAGAAAATCAATAATGGCTGAAAAATAGAGAATCAACCTAACTGAAGTCCATCAAAAATGTTTCCATGTACATGAAGTTTCTGCACACTTTGAGCATTGCTCTACATGGCATCATTTGGGCTAAAGTCTTCCAGATGACCCACAAGTATAAATAGATGACATAGCCTAGAATAATGATTACCAAGTTCTGGTTCTCAAGAAGTCATTAGACTATAAACCTCTTCCCAGTCCTTCAAAATTGGTCCTGTTGGTTGGGGCTTCTGAAAATTGAGATCCAGCAATGGCTGTGGACTAGGGATGGAAAGAATATTAGAAAATATTCAAAAAATATTTTTAAAATGCCATGTATGGAGAAGCCCTAATGAGAAGACTGAGAATCTTCACAGTTCTGGATTTATTAAGTAAAAAAAAATGTATGCAGCTGTTTTGCACACAAAAACAGCATTTTATGTGCAGGAAACAGCTTTTTCTGCATAGAAAATAAAATTTCTGCATACAAATATTATTTTCATAAAAAAGAATAATCTGCCCAGAAAATGCTGTTTCTTGCCCAGAAAATGCTGTTTGCTGTGCAGAATAACAAGCTGCAAATTTTGTGCAAAATAAGTCCTGATTTGCAAATAGGCTTTCAAAATTGCATGGTTTGAAAAGAAAATCAGTGATGAATTGCACCCCTGCTGTGGACCCCGGACTGGGAACCATTTCCTGCAGACAACATTTCAAAATCTATTATGTTGGACTACAACTCTTAGAACCCCTCAGCTAGCACATGGAACATGTCCAGAGGTCACCAATCTGGGCAAGGCTACCTGGTTCCTGCCAGAGAGAAGGAGAACAGCTTCTGGACAGCAAGTTTTCCTGCCAGTTTCCAGGCCAGTTTCCTGCCAGGGAGAAGAAGGAGAGCAGCTTCTGGACAGCCATTCTGACTGGGGAGATTGATTTTTTTTAAAACTGTTGGGAGAGGCTGCTTGTTGCTGAGGCGCAAGCCTAATGGCGCACGAATTTCAGTAACCAAACAAAAATACAGCATACCTAAAAGTACAGCTTAGCATTCTCAGCATAACTAAGAGTTCTTAGATTACCTAAAAGCTCTCACCATGGACACTGAGGGGACTGCAGCAGTCACTTGCAACACTTGTGCAATGTTTGTCTTCTTGTCTACAGATGTGGAGAACTTCACATGCACCAAGTGCAAGCTGGTAGCCCTCTTGGAGGAGAAAGTACAGCAGCTGGAGACACGGGTAGCTACACTTCAACAGATACGCGAGCAAGAGGTTTTCCTGGACAGAACAGAACGAACAGTCTTGGATGGGGACCGCACAGAGGAAGCGGCTGTGGAGGAGAGGGTCACTTCACAGACACAGGAAGTAGACAGCTGGAGGAATGTCACACACAGAACAAGAAAATCCAGGGATTCTTCGAGCAGCTTGCAGCTACAGAATCGATTCGAAGCCCTTTCCGTTATCAAGGACAACAAGGAAGAACAGCATGGACAGACTTCAGGGGTAGAGCAGGGGACCTTGAGAGGACCACCACAAGGAACAGCAGCTGCGAAGCCTCAGCAGAGGCGTGTGGTGGTGGTGGGGGACTCCTTGCTGCGGGGTACAGAAGCAGTGGTATGTGGGCCTGACAAGATGACTCGGGAGGTGTGTTGTCTCCCTGGGGCAAAGATCTGTGATGTGACCGAGAGGCTGACAAGACTTGTCAAGCCTACGGATCATTACCCCTTCCTTTTGGTCCATGTGGGAACCAATGATATTGCAAGGCACAGCTTTCCCAAGATCAGAAGAGATTATGAGGCCCTGGGGAGGAAGCTGAAAGAAATGGACGCACAGTTTGTCATCTCATCTCTTCTGCCAGTTGAAGGGCATGGTCTAAGAAGGGAGAGGAAAATAGCCGATGTAAACAACTGGCTCCGTAGATGGTGTCGCCGAGAACAAATTGGATTCTTGGATCATGGACTGCGCTTCCATGAGGGGGGACTTCTGGCAAGAGATGGGGTGCATCTTACAACAGTTGGAAGAAACATTTTTGCCAACAGTCTCAAGAATTTGATCAGGAGGGCTTTAAACTGAGTCAAATGGGGGAGGGAGACAGTATTCTGGAAGGCAAAAGGGCTGGAGAAAATAGTCAAACTGTCATAGAGGGAACTAGGTAAACAGCACAAGGACCCAACAGTAGGAGGCAAAAAAACTTGCACAGGGAGCAAGTAAAGGGAACACATGGTCTTAGATGTCTCTAAACTAATGCACAGAGCATGGGAAATAAGCAAGATGAACTTGAACTCGCACTACAAAACAAATATGATATAATAGGCATTACTGAAACCTGGTGGGACGAGTCTCATGATTGGAATGTAGGAACAGAGGGGTATAACCTTTATAGGAGAAACAGGCCAAACAGGAAAGGAGGAGGAATAGCATTATATGTCAGGGATATTTACACCGGTGAAGTGATCCATGACATCAATACTGGAAGCTAGGTGGAGAGCATCTGGATAAAAATTAAAGGGGAGGGAAACAACAGGGATGTTATTGTGGGACTCTACTACAGACCCCCAAATCAGACAGAGGAATTGGATGGTGCCTTTCTAGAACAGATGAACACATATGCAGAAAGGAGAGATGTAGTAGTGATGGGTGACTTCAACTATCCTGATATTTGCTGGCAATCTAACTCAGCCAAAACTTCAAGGTCTAGCAAATTCCTTACATGCCTGGAAGACAATTTCATGGTTCAAAAGGTGGAAGAGGCAACAAGGGGGTCAGCTATTTTAGATCTGATCCTAACCAACAGAGATGACCTGGTTAATGGGGTGCAAGTGGTGGGATCCTTAGGTGAGAGTGATCATGTTCTCCTGGAGTTTGTTATACAATGGAAAGGAGAAGCCAGGCATAGTCAGACACGCATTCTTGACTTTAGGAGAGCTGATTTCAATAAACTCAGGGAAATACTGGGGGTGATCCCATGGTCAGGAATACTAAAATAGAAGAGACCTCAAGACGGATGGGACTTTCTCAAAAGGGAGATACTGAAGGCACAATTTCAAACAGTACCATTGAGGAAGAAAAATGGGAGGTGTCTCAAGAAACCAGGATGGATGACTAAAGAACTTTCAATGGAGCTAAGTTTTAAACGGAACATGTATAGGAAATGGAAAAAGGGGGAAATCGCCAAAGAAGAATTCAAGCAGATAGCGAACACGTGTAGGAGTAAAGTCAGAAAAGCTAAAGTGCAGAATGAGCTCAGGCTTGCTAGGAAGGTTAAGAACAATAAAAAGGGTTTTTGGGGGGTATATCTGCAGCAAAAGGAGGAAGAAGGAAATGATAGGGCCACTACATGGAGAAGATGGCAAAATGCTAACAGGGGACAGAGAAAAGGCAGAATTACTCAACACTTTCTTTGCCTCAGTGTTTTCAGAAAAGGAAAAGGAGGACCAACCTGAGGATAATGGAACAGAGGACACAATAGGAGAAATCCAGCTCAAAATAAGTAAAGAGGTAGTACAGAAATACCTTCTTAATCTAAATGAATTTAAATCTCCAGGACCAGATGAACTACATCCAAGAGTATTAAAAGAGCTGGCAAATATAATCTCAGAGCCATTGGCAATAATCTTTGAGAACTCCTGGAGAACAGGAGAAGTCCCAGCAGACTGGAGGAGGGCAAACGTTGTTCCCATCTTCAGAAAGGGGAAAAAAGAGGATCCCAACAATTATCGTCCAGTTAGTCTGACATCAATACCAGGGAAGATTCTAGAGCAGATCATTAAACAGAGAGTCTGTGAACATTTAGAAGGCAATGCCATAATCACAAAAAGTCAACATGGGTTTCAGAGAAACACGTCATGCCAGACTAATCTGATCTCTTTTTTTGATAAAGTTACCAGCTTGGTAGATGAAGGGAATGCTGTGGACATCGCATACCTTGATTTCAGTAAGGCCTTTGACAAGGTTCCCCATGACATTCTTGCAAACAAGCTTGTAGAATGTGGGCTAGACAAGTTAACTGTTCAATGGATTTGTAATTGGTTGACTGGCCGAACCCAAAGGGTGCTCAGCAGTGGCTCCTCTTCGTCTTGGAAAGATGTGACCAGTGGGGTGACACAGGGTTCTCTCCTGGGCCCAGTGCTATTCAACATCTTTATCAATGACTTGGATGAGGGAATTAGGGGCATACTTATCAAATTTGCAGATGACACCAAATTAGGAGGAATAGCTAATACCCTAGAGGACAGGATCCAAATTCAGAATGACCTGGATAGACTGGAGAGCTGGGCCAAAGCTAACAAAATGAAATTCAATACGGAGAAATGTAAAGTACTGCATTTAGGGCGGAAAAATGAAATGCATAAATATAGGATGGGAGAGACCTGGCTGAATGACTACGTGCGAAAGGGATCTAGGAGTCCTAGTAGACCACAAGTTGAACATGAGCCAACAGTGTGATGCGGCAGCTAAAAAGGCCAATGCGATTTTGGGCTGTATCAATAGTGAAGTATAGTGTCTAGATCAAGGGAAGTAATAGTGCCACTCTATTCTGCCTTGGTCAGACCTCACTTAGAATACTGTGTCCAGTTCTGGGCACCACAATTCAAAAAGGATATTGACAAATTGGAGCGTGTCCAGAGAAGGGCAACTAAAATGGTGAAAGGTCTGGAAACGATGCCTTATGGGGAGAGACTTAGGGAGCTGGGTATGTTTAGCCTGGAAAAAAGACAGTTAAGAGGCAATATGATAGCCCTGTTTAAGTATATGAAGGGGTGTCACGCTGAGGATGGAGCAGGCTTGTTTTCTGCTGCTCCAGAGACTGGAACACGGAGCAATGGATGCAAGCTCCAGGAACAGAGATTCCACCTCAACATGAGGAGGAACTTTTTGACAATAAGAGCTGTTCGGCAGTGGAACACACTCCCTCGGAGCGTGGTGGGGTCTCCTTCCTTGGAGGTCTTTAAACAGAGGCTGGATGGCCATCTGTCGGGGATGCTTTGATCAAGATTTCCTGTGTGGCAGGGGGGTTGGACTGCATGGCCCTCGTGGTCTCTTCCAACTCTGCAATTCTATGATTCTATGCTTCTATGATTCTATGAAATTGCTTTTCAGAACCCTCTTTATGTAGATACAAATTGCTTCCATTCCACTCTTGTTTATGAAGCAGAGTTGCACAGGTGATGAAATGATGCATGGATTTACATTGTGCAAGGATGCCTATACACATTGCACATGACTGTGCATACACATCTTGCATTGTTGAGCACTGCACATGTGCATTAGGTCATGTGTTCAGTTGTGTCACATCTTAAGTCATTAATGAGGTAGTGTGCAACCACCAAGTAACTTCATGAGTATACAATGATGTTTTGTCTCTTTGGTGTAGGATATTGGCCTCTGTTCAAACTCCATGCATTTAAGGAAGTGGACCACGTCTACAAAAGCTTATGCTACAATTTCTTTCTCTCATATAATCTCAAAGGTGCTACAAGATCCTCTTGCTTACTGATATTTACCTTTGTGTCATGGAAGTTTTAATCTCTCAATGACAGCAGAAAGCATTCATTTCCTCCAGCTCATCCATGCACCGAGTGATGGTGTGACAGTGTTTGGAGTCACCTGAGAGTTTTCACTCATGCTGCAAATGAAAATCAGCAGCTGAAGAGTGTGGCTGATGGCACAGCCCTCATCCACTCTCAGCAACACAAAAAATAAACATCTAGAGAATGTCTGTCTCTTGACTTGCACAGGAAGGTTAGTAATCATGCTGTCTACCCACCAAATCACAGCCTTTTTTTCATCGACTCTCAACATAGAGGGGTGCTTTTCTGCCCACATTTCCTCTTCACCAGCTGTCTAGACTTTTACTGCACAAACGACATGGCAAACACAAAACACTCTACAACTTCTCTCTGAATAGTAGTGAAGATAGATATAAAAATATCCCATTATTACAGGAGTGCCTTACATCTTAATTCTCAGCAAAGCTGCAGTGGCCAATGCTGGCTTCCAGGTCAGGGATGCTGAAAAATGTCTTTACAGTTTTATTTTAGACCTTAGATGCTATCTGAAGTGCCAAACTTATTTGCGGGGGGCGGGGTAGGATTACACATAAAGGAGATAAATCTTCATAATTTTCACAGGCAAGAACAAATGATTTTAACCATTTGACTCCTCACTTCAAGAAAGTCATGTAAAACTGTTCAGGACTTATTCTGGAGAGAGAGAGAGAGAGAGAGAGAGAGAGAGAGAGAGAATGCATAGGGGTGTTGTGTAAAAAAAAAAAAAAAAGGATTTTCTGCCTCAAAAAACATGTTTCTTTGCATTCCTGCACAGAAAACATGATTTTGCTTGAAGAAAAAAAATGCTTTCATTCCAGACTATGTCCCAAACTGCAAAGATTCTCTCCCATCTAGGATTCTTGTTATTCAGGGTTTCCCAACACTTGAGAAACCATTTTTTACTTTTTTTAAAAAAAATATTCAAATCTACTTTCCATCTCTATTCATTTTCTTGGATTGCTTCTTCAATTTCAAACCAGCAGTTTCATAAACATCCCATCAGTTAGCGTGGGCTAGACCAAGACCTTTTGATCTCCGAGGCAAAAGACAATTTGACTCCTACCTATGTAAAGAAGCATATTTTACTTTCCAGAGTCAAGATGGGACATCTTCTAGCTTATGTGACATAGGACAGGTTGTGTGACTCTCACCTTGATACTGCTTCCTTCAGCATCTGCAACCTGAGCCAGTTGCCTCATTCTGCCTAAAGGTATAGAATCATAGAGTTGGAAGAGACCACAAGGGCCATCCAGTCCAACCCTTTGCCATGCAGGAATACACAATCAAATCATTCCCAACAGATAGCCATCCAGCCTCTGTTTAAACACCTCCAAAGAAGGAGACTCCACTACACTACTAGGCAGTGTATACCACTTCCGAACAGCTCTTACTGTCAGGAAGTTCTTCCTAATGTTTAGGTGGAATCTCTTTTCCTGTAGTTTGAACCCATTGCTCTGTGTCCTAGTCTTTGGAGCAGCAGAAAACAAACTTGCCCCATCCTCAGTATGACATCCCTTCAGATATTTAAGCATGGCTATCATATCACCTCTCAACCTTCTCTTCTCCAGACTAAACATGCCCAGCTCCCAAAGCCACTCCTCATAGGGCATGGCTTCCAGACCTCCCACCATGTTGGTCACCCTCCTCTGGACATGTTCCAGCTTCTCAATATCCTTCCTGAATTGTGGTGCCCAGAACTGAACAGAGTAGGACTGGCCAGTGTGCAGATGAACTGTGAGGAAATTTAGATGCATGTACAGATTATTATTTTTTTTTAAAAAAAATTATTACTTCACCATACTATACTATACCATTAAAGATTTACATTCCAAACATAAACACACACATATAAAGATATCAACATAAATACAATTAGACTAATCTAAATCAGACTCTCTCTGTGGTGTGTGTGTGTGTGTGTGTGTGAGAGAGAGAGAGAGAGAGAGAGAAATGGTATTATTGTTATAAGGCCCAAATAAACTAAAGGCAACATATCCCATCTGATCTTAGAAGTGAAGCAGGGTCAGCCCTTGTTAGTACATGGATGGGGGACCACCGACCAAAACCGTTGCTGTAGGCTATACTTCAGAGGAAGAAACTGGCAAAATCACCTCTGAGTATCCCTTGTATTGTGGTCCCTTCCAGTTCTAAGACTCTATGATTCCATGACTCTCCTATAACCAAAGATTCCGCATTCAATTTTACATGGTGAGCCACTTGTTGAAAAGTGAAAAGGTTCTTCTTGGAAGATACTAGCTAATTTCTTAAAATAAAAATTTCAACATATGAATCATTTTCAAAGCTCAGAAAATAACTGAGGGTGAGGTTAATAGCTTCCAGAATCTACCACTCTTTATGGCTGGTGCTCTGAGTTACTTAATTGTATATGTTTCTATATAGACAATTGATTTTAAGAGTCCCATTCTCTGCTTTTACTTCTTTCTGGGGGAATTGTTTGCCAATTGCCCAGTGAGTCAGGAAAATCATATTTTGAGACACATTACAGCTACAGTGTATGTTTTTCTCTGTGTGTACTTTGATTTCCATTGTATTAAAAACTGTAACATATTCAAAATGCTACATGGCCTTTCAAAAAGTTACTCTTCCTCCACCTCAACAATCTATCCATTGATCTAGTTCAACAGAAGAGTTTCTTCATTTGGGAAATCCAAATTACAGCAATCCCAGTTCACATAATGAGTATCTCAGCTAGAAACCTCTACTCCTTTGTTATTTCTCATTCCCAGACCCTTTTGTTACTTACCAGCTTTTCAGACAAAATGTTTCCTGATGAATTCATCCCCAATTGAGCAAGGAGAGCATGCGAGTCATTTGTACTTCTTGGTGGTGGTAGCCCACCAAGTCCCACTGGAGCACCCTGACAATCCTCAGATCCATTTTGCAGTCAGAGAACATGCCACATGGGCTCTCCCCATCACTTGGACTGGTTCATTAAAATACAACTTGAGTGCAGCACAGCAAAGATTTCTCTGACAAGTGAGCTGTTAAGGAGTGTGCATCTCTGCACAGAGGCAAACATTGCACTGTGGCTGAAGGAGAACATTAAAATTGGCAACCTGTACAAGTAGGTTTAGTGCTATGTACCTTAGCATGGCATTAAGGAAATCAGTGTGAATTGAAAATGACAGGTAGCCCATGACTTTTGGAGGAGAGATGTACTTTCTTGTCTTCTTTGCAAATTAGATACAAGAATGGACTCACAGTAAGCAAAGTGGAAATCCTGTTGCCAGTGTAACTATGTCTGCATAGATTGCAGGAGAAAAGTAGTTGTGGATACCATACTGATAGGTGGGACTGCTCAGAAGCAAGGGGGGCATCTTTCCCTGGCAATGGAGATGGCTTTCTTTTTTGTGCACCGCTACAAAAAAAGGCTCACCCAGAGATGTAATGGAGCATTAAAACATATAAGCCACCTATAGGATTCTTGCCACAGACTCTTACTTGTAAGCATTAGTATACGTGATAATTTTGTGATATTTCACATTGCTGTTACAGTTTGACATTGTAGGTCTATGACTGTACCTCTATTCGGATATTTAAAGGTGCGTAGAATCTACACACAAGAAGGGTGAGTCATGAATGCACTAGCTGCCTTTGTCTGAGATCCTGCATCTCTTCAGTGTAGCGTAAATATTCAGTGGCAAATTATGTTATGCAACCCCTATACTGAATATTAACATAGAATAAGTGGCTCGATCATAAAATCATAGAGCTGGAAGGGCCTTATGGGCCATCAAGTTCAACCCCAGGCTCAATGCAGGATCTCCACTTAGAGCATCCCCAGCAGGTAGCTGTCCAGCTTCTTTTTGAAGACATCCAGAGAAAGAGACCCACCTCTCTAGGCAATTGGTTTCATTGCCAAACTGCTCTTACTGTCAAGAAGTTCCTTCTAATGTTTAATCAAAATCTACCCTCCTATATCTTCAAACCATTAGACCTGGTTCTACCCTCTGGGACAGCAGAGAACAGGCTTTTCCCCTTCTCTCTGTGACAGCCCTTGAGGTGTTTAAAGAGTGCAATCCTGTTGTGCCTCAGTCTACTCTTCACCAGGGTGAACATGCCCAGCTCTTCCAACCTTTCCTTGCATGTTTGATTCTCCATACCACATTTAATTCTTGTTGTCCTTCTCTGAGTGCACCCCACCTTGTCCTTGAAATGAGGTACTGAGAACCTAACACAGTACCCCTGATGAGGCCTGACCAGCATGACTGACAACCCATTCTGCAATTGCAATGCACAATGCTCAAAGGCAATGCACAGAGGAAAGAGGCTTTCACACACTACTCTATGTACTTCAGTGTGGTCCCACAAGCACAATTTCACTTATGCTGCCATCAGCTGGATGTGACCACTGCACATTATAAAAATTAAATTAAATTAAATTAAATCACTCATCATGCATAATGCAACTACCATCTGCATATGTCACTCACAGGATGCCAGGCATCATTTTTTGTTACACTGTGTGTACGCAAGATGATTTTCTGCAGGCAATTCCTACTTATTTGTTTCTTTATTTCCCACCTTTTCCCCAGCTCTGGGACTTAAGCCACTTTATAGAAGTTAAAACAGATACAGAGAAAAGTACACATCACACGGACGTTAAAATATAATGAACCTCTCTCTCTCTCTCTCTCTCTCTCTGGCTTTTCTTCACAAACGAAGATTCAGGAAGGACTCATCCCGCGCTTTCTGCAAGTGCGCTGATGACTAATGCCCATTAAAACAAATCAAAACAACAAATACAAGCAATACATCACATCATTAAAGGCCCGTTCCCCTTAAACAAAGCATGCAGGGAGAATTCGAAGAGGACATCCATGCATGCTCCCCTCCTCCCCTGTTTGCCAATCCAGCAAAAATGTGTAATGGGATCATAAGGCCACTGTCCTATTCTGAGTTCAGAGTAGTAATCAACCTGAACTTGGAAAAGTAACTCCCAGAATCCCAAGATCCCCTTCCACCATTCAAGTCATTCAAGGAAGTTTCCAAAACCACCTGAAAACAGTGTGTGTGCTCCCTGTTCACCTTGTTTTAACTGGGATTTGCAGCTTTTAGATTGAAAAAAATGTGCAAAAAATGCTTTGCTTTTACTTTCATGTTTGCTTGTCTGTTTATTAATGGAGGAATGAGCCGCTACTTTATACATAATGCATTTGCTTAGAGCAGGCAGGGGCAAAGTAAAGCTGACAGGATGTTAGGCACTCCAAAGTGAGGCCCTTGAAGCTCTTCTGAAACCTTCCAAAGACCCCATATCACAATTACTATTTTTTTAAAAAAAAAAAAAATCTGGGGTGCCAGTTACACGACAAAAATTGTCGCGGTGTTTACCGTGACTTTGTGATCACGAATCCATCCCTTGCTGTTTATACGATTTATGTCACTGATCTGGATATCCCGGGTGGTCCCATGACTGATATTTACATGTCCAAAGTTCCGTTTTTTGTTTTTTTTTTTTAGATTTTAGGGGGGGGGGTGGCTGTCAATCAAGGATGTGATTACTCATGTTTTCACAACCTCAGTGATGCACTTCCTTTAGAGTTCCGTGCCACGAGCAATGCTATTGGCTGGCTGGGGGGGGGGAGACGGGGGGGGCAGAGGTTTGGTATTCCCCTTGCTGCTTTAAAATGTTAACCCTTTAAGCAGAGGCAGAAAGCATTTTGAAAGACCCAGACTGAGATCTTTCGCTCAGATGCAGGAACGAGTGCTTTCATTTTGAAATCAAGCCGAGTGAGGTTGGGGGGAGGCTTGGGTTTCCCCTTGTTTCTTTAAAATGTTAACCCTTACAGCAGAGATTTAGCAGCAGAGTTTAGGTTTCAAGCCAGCTACAGACAGGCATTTTGAAAGACACAGAGAGGGGGAATTAAAGGGTGTTCATTCGCTCAGAGGCTGGAATATTTTACTGTGCTGGTTCAGACCCAGGGAGGTGACCAAGGCAGGAGATGAATGGGTGACCCTCTGCCCGCCACAATCTCTCTGTAACATGCGGTTGAGGAAGAGTTTAAAGCTGAAGGGTTTGCAGTGTAGAAATCCATTTGAAAAGGGGATTGAGTACACGCAGGTGCGCGCGCGCGCACGTGCACACACACACACATCAACCTTCGTGCAGCTAGAATGGATGCCTTTGTTTTCGGCTGGTGAGGCTGGATCTGTTGAACGGGTGACTGACCCCTCCTTTTCTGGTCGCTGATCTCTAAGCCCGCCCCCAGTCACCATTTCCAGTCATCCCCTAGTACCGAGATATTTTGTCCCACGCTGTTTACATTTCTGATTTTCCGAATCCTCCAGTGACTTTTTTTAAAAAACGGCACACACTGCGGGACTGGAAGTCCCTCAGGTTGAGGGATAAAAGGTGGCCCCCCTTCCGAAAATCACGTACCCGACCCGATGTACGTGTAAACTGCCAGGGATCAACACGAATTCTTCCTGGAACATTTTCATCGTGTAAACGGCACTCAAGTGATTTTTCAACCCAAAGTGGCTCACAATGATGGCAAAATGCAGCAGTTTTGCTTCCAAGTCCCAAATGCCCCAGAAAGAAAGAAAAGAAAAGAAAAGAGGAAAAACACTTGAAAAACCCTGATTAATGGTTAATAAAAATCATAGAATCATAGAGTTGGAAGAAACCACAAGGGCCATCTAGTCCAACCCTCTGCCCTACAGGAATACACAGTCAAAGCACTCCTGACAGATTGCCATCCAGCCTCTGTTTAAAAACCTCCAAAGAAGAAGAAGAAGACTTCACCACACTCCAAGGCAGCATATTCCACTGTCAAACAACTCTTGCTGTCAGGAAGTTCTTTCTAACGTTTAGGTGAAATCTCTTTTCCTGTAGTTTGAATCCATTGCTCCATGTCTAGAACAGCAGAAAAGAAGCTTTCTCCTTCTTCAATACGACATCCTTTCAAGTATTTAAACGTAGCTATTGTGTCACCTCTTCTCCAGGCTAAGCATAACCAATGGAAATGACATCACTCCCAGTTGTGTTGGGTGCTCCTGAGGACCTTTGAGGGAGAGAAACCTTTTAATACATCTGTAGGAATGTATTGTTCCTGTAAAAAGGAACAAAAGTTCTCTTCATATTAAATAATGGAAGTAAAATTTCTCTTCAGGGGAACAAATGGGAAAAGAAGGTCATCCTATTTAATTACTTATGAAGAGAGCACTTGAAGTGAGCACATTTGAAGATAACCTAATAAAGGCAGCCTGTTCAAATTTCTGTAGATTCTGAGTAGTTACTATGTGATGGCTATAGAATATACAGGCCATGTCCTTACAAAGGCTTTTCCTGCTGAGGTTTTTGTGGATTTGGCCCTACTCCTTCTGAATACAGCGGATTGATGCAGGATGCCATTTAGACAAATCATATTCTCCTTGAATTCTATGAGACAACCCCTTACTCTTCCACGGGGGCGGGGGTGTTGTTGGAAAAAAAGTTTTCAAGCTCTCCTTATATATTTTCAGCATGACATAGAAATTAATCTTGTAAATATGGTACCCTCCAGATTTTTTCCATTTTGGAAAAAGTCCCAATCTCTCTCTCTCTCTCTCTGTAAAATTGTCTTTGTATAACAGCATGATGTGATATGAGAAGTGTAGCTTCATTGGCTGGAATTCTGTTGGTGTTTTAGGGCTTATCTACACTAGCAAGGATATGTTGACAGGGTATCCTGGCTCTGGCCTGTCCTCCCACTGTTACCTGGAGAAAACAGGCCAGTGTCCAAACAGAATGCTGGCCTGTCACTGTAGCTGCCACTGCCATTTTCCCTGCTGCCTCAGAAACCAGAAAGGAGCCCCACAACATGTGATTGAAGACCCCCTGCGTATGATCAGCCTTGGTCACATGCTGAGGGGACCCTGCCTGGCTTCCAGGAGAGCCAGGGAGCTAGCAGTGGTAGCAAGGGATGGTGTGCCAGGATGGGTTACTGAATTAAACTGGGTATTACCTTAGGATGGTTTGTTGGGCCCTATCCTGGCTTGCCCCCATTCCAATCCCATATCTGCCCTAGGGTGGTGAGGACTGCCAGGATAAATGCCTTGGTCCATCTGGACTGTAGGCCTCTGGAACGGGAGCAAGCCAAGGTATTTGTCCTGTGTAGATAAGCCCCTCACAGGGTATGTCCCTCTAAGGAAGGAGTTAGACATTTTTATCTGAGATGGAATGTCTGCATTCAGTTCATAGGAAGTGGAGTGTGTGGTACCTTCTCCTTTTGATCTGAAATTTCTTCCCCAAAGAACTTTAAGCTCAGCTATGATATGATTATGCTTTAGCTTTGTTCCAATGTGGTACAGCTAAAGGAGTAATAAAAATCAAGCATGTTGACCTTTATTTTTAAGGAAACATTCAAAATATGTATTTAATTTGCACATGTAAGCGTCTTTCTTTTTTTAACTTGCTGAAACATGAAGGGCAGCATTTAATTAAACTGGATCATATAGTGACATTTGCTTTAAAGCATATTGTTCATGCTAGAATTCAGAATAGTTTTCAAATAGTTTTGTTGTTGCTGCTGTTTCATTGGTTGAGGAAACCAGAACTCATTTATCTTGTCTCTGATTTAATTTGTAACACTTCTTAAATATAAAGGGTTTTCCCCCCCTGTGTGGTGAAGCTTTTTATTTGCAATTACTGATAGCACTGCAATAATATATTTGTTGATGCCAGCACATTAATAATGGTTGAAGGCATACTATAGGGCTGAATCTAAGTTTAGTTCTTTGGCTGTGCTGTATTAACTTCAACAATTACTTGCCAAACTCTAAAAGAGGATGTTATTTTTCTAATGGCTATCTTCTGAGATTGTAACTGACACAGTGCCAGTGTGTGTGTGTGTGTGTGTGTGTGTGTTTAGATAGTATACCCCCTTTCCATCAGTTTGTAAATAACAAGTTTTTTAACAACATGAACAAAATTTCTTTTGCATTTCAGTCAGCCTCATCAATAAGCTTGGTCCCTTGTATGCCAATTCTGCCTCCTTCCCTTTGTCCAAAACTTACTTCCCAGAAGAAAATGATAAGATGGGGTATATGTAATTGTGGCAGGGGGAAGACGTATACTTCAGGCCTTCCAGAAACCTCAAAACCTTGCCAAGAATATGTTGCCAGTGCAAAAGTTTGTGAAAAGTATGTTTTCTATTAAACAAGTGTAACATTTATGATAGATCAATTCCTTGATCCAGGACATGTTTGTAAGAAAGTCCTGGGACTCATCTAGGCAGAAGGAAATACTGCGCTGGGACAGTCATTTCCTTAATTTGCAGCAGCTCTCTTTTGTCTCCATGATTTCTGGTTGTCTGCAAAGTGATATGCATTGATGTGCACATGGACCCCCATCCCCAAGATCAAGATGGTTGCCACAAGTGTGGGGAGCTAATATTCCCCCCAATGATAACCTCTCTGCACATATCTAGCTTTGAACGGGAAGAAGGGAGACATTCCACTTGTAAAGAAAAGGGGGGTTGCCTCAGCATGGCAAAAAAGCCCATTATCGCTCCTTCAGAATGCTAAAATGGCACTTCCAGGCTCTGCAGCAGGAAATCGTGCCCCTGCTAGCACGATGGACCAATCAGCTTTCAACTTCTGCCTTTGCCCAGAATGTACAGCACTGCGAATTGGTCATTCACATGACTAGCAATGGTCATCTCCCTGCAGTTTATCAAAAACTTTGTGGAAAACCATGAAGTCTCTTAGGGCACAGTTTATACCATCCCCCACCCCGACTTCCCAGTACAGTGAATCTCCTGCACAGCTCATTGGGACCACAGGTACTCTCAGTGAATTCTATTAGGGGTAGTTTGACCATCTAGATAACCCCAGGACTAATTGTACATAGTCCACCCAAGTTTTCTATGAGGCGTTTGGGAAGGCTTCGGACAGGGAAGAAACGACCAAACAACAAAGTCTGCATCCTTTAAGTATTTGTTGATAAGGCATGAAATAATGAGACCACACACAGAACTTGGGCTGAATATGGTCCATTATATTTAAACTATCAGCTATTTAAATTTTGTGTGAAGTTGAAGGCTTTCACAGCCGGCATCCATAGATTTTCCTTGGTTTTTTGTTTTTTGTTTTTTCCAGGCTGTGAGGCCATGTTCTGGGAGACTTTATTTCTGATGTTTCATGTGCATCTATGGCTGGCATCTTCAGAGAATGGTTGGATAGGAGTGTCTGGGAGATTTATATATTATGAACCCCTGTTGGAGAGGATATGTAAATTTGTGTATTTGAATGGCTCCGCCCAGAAACTAGCCATTCAAATATACAAATTTACATATCCTCTCCAACAGGGGTTCACAGTATATGAACCCCACACACACTCCTACCCAACCATTCTCTGAAGATGCCAGCCACAAATGCAGTTGAAAAGTCAGAAATAAACTCTTCTAGAACACAGCCTCACAGCCCAGGAAAAAAAAAACAAGGAAAATCTATTTAATCCTCTGGCATGTGCAAAAGGGAGGAGCAACCTAGTGTGGGAACAGCTGAAGAGGATGGTCTCTCCCAGACCTCCTCCCCAGCTTCCCCTGGGCAAACACACCTGAGCTCCAAGAAGAACCCCAAAACTGGGTTGCTTCCTGGCTGTCCCACTGCTAGAAGGCCAACCCAAGAATCCAACCTCTGAGTTTCATGACTTAAAGTGAGGGCTAAACCCTCAGGCCATCCCCAAGGACAGCCCCACCTCCCCAGATCTCATCACATATAGGGCCAGCTCCAGAGACCTCTTCTTTACCAGATGGGTACCATAAGTGTTTACCAAACTCCTGCTTTATCCCTGCACTACCTGCCATGGATAAGGGGCAAGCATCTGCTTAGCCAGGCTGGCCAAGAGGGCCCTCATACCCTGTTGCAAATCTCCAAGGAATATCTGGTTCCCCACCTCAGACAGATGGACCCCATCAGCTCTGTAAAGCTCAGACCATTAAAATATTATTTGGGGATGTGGCAAGAAATGTCCCAACCCTCTGGCCAGAGCATTCTGCATTTCCCTGTTAGCTCTCCTTTGGGCTGTATCGATACACCTGTGATCTCTCTCCCCCAGCCATATTTATCTAGGCAAAATAGCTGACCACAATATAGATACCCTGGGCCAAGATGACTGCATAACTTCCATATCATGGATGTCTTGTATGATTTGGGCCTTGCCCTTAGGTCATTTCCCCCAAGATGAATGACCAGGACAGGTGGTGGAGGCCTATAGTACTCCCCCAATAACATTGGCAGCAGATGATACCGCTGAAGGCCCCTCTTGCTTGGTCACTTGACCACAGCCAGATTGCCCAATCCTAAGTGGGATCCAGAATGGCCACCTCAAGCCTGGCATGATAGATGGCCCTTGTGGTTTCTTCCCATTCTCTAGACTAGATGGACCTTCCAACTCTCTTCCAACTCTATGGTTATGTCTTTGTTACATCATAAGTGCACTAATTCACTTTTGCAGTCATGCCATTGCAACAACTGGAAGTAACACCCCCCACACCCTTAAAGTCATCCAGACACCCCACCCCAAAGAAGAATTTCTGAGGTACTCTAATATGGAGAAGTGCCTCACTAACTTAGAGTGTACTGGCTGCATCATTGCTCTCCACCCCACTCTCCAGCACTTTAGAAACTCCCCGGCTAGGGAAGGGTAAATGGATTGAAAACCTATGCTTTTTTTGGGGGGGGGGAGGGCTAGCATTGGGAGATGTAGTAACAGATATATAGTTGTGTCATCATAGTTACATTCCCAGTGAAGAAGCCTGGTAATAGATTTTATTATTCCTCAAAATCCTTGCTCTGAAAATTTCTTGTCAGTAAAGATTTGGAACCTAATGAAGACCCAAGGACTTATATTCTTACATGTTCTTCATTTTTCCTACACCATCTTTCAGTATGTAGAAACTTTTTTTGGTTTGCCTTTGAACAGCAAATAAACAAGAAAGTAGTTCAGCACCTGTTTTTCAACTGATTTGTAAACAAATCAGAGTCTTCTAATGTGTAGATTTTCATTGTTTTTTTGTTTTTGTTTTTTTATGAGCTGTGAGGCCATATTCTAGAAGAGTTTATTTCTGATGTTTCACCTGCATCTGTGACTGGCATCTTCAGAGAATGGTTGGGTAGGAGTGGCAGGGGAAGTATATACTGTGAACCCCTGTTGAGTAGGATATGTATTTGAATGCCCAATTTGTGTATTTGAATGGCTAGTTTCTGGGTGGAGATATGCAAGGAGGATTAGTGTCTGTTTGGCTAATGGTTGGCTAATGGTCCATTGTCTGCTGGAAATCCCCCTGTCCCTCGGTGGAGTTCATTTGCAAGTGCTGAGTTTTGATTTTAGTGTTTTTCAGGACTGGTAGCCAGATTTTGTTTACTTTTAGGGTTTCTTCTTTCCTGTTGAAGTTGTCAAGGTGTTTGTGGATTTCAATAGCTTCTCTGTGCATTCTGACATGATAGTTGTTGGCCTGGTCCAGAACTTTGGTGTTTTTAAATAACATTTTGTGCCCAGGTTGGTTTATAATATGTTCTGCTACTGTTGGTTTTTCTAGCTGGCCCAGTTTGCAGTTTCTCTCATGTTCCTTGATTCGTGTTTGCACACTGCATTTAGTGGTCCCTATGTAAACTTGTCCACAGCTGCATGGTATGCGATAAACTCCTGCAGCTGTGAGAGGGTCTCTTTTGTCCTTCGCTGAACGTAGCATTTCTTGGATTTTCTTGGCTGGTCTGTAGATCATTTAGAGGTTGTGTTTCCAGTTTCCCTATTGTGTCTGTTACTCCTTTGATGTATGGTAAGAATACCTTGCCTTTGGGTGACTGTTTTTCTTCTTCATTCCTGTGGTTTTTTCTGGGTCTGGCTGCTCTTGTGATGTCTCAGTTCATCCTCCAGGTAGTGGGGTTTGCAGATCCTTTTTGCGCGGACTACCAATGTTTTTATCATGCTTCTTTTTTGTCCTGGGTGATGATTGGAGTTCTTCTAATGTGTTTTTCTGCTCCCTTTGCTCACCTTCAACATTAGCTTGTTTATTGCAAATCATTTTTCTTAGTCATTTTCTAATTTCCCATAAGTAACATCTGTAAAAAAACAAGAACAAAAAAGAAAAACAATCCCATTTGGTGGAAGACAAAAGCTGACAAACTATATCACTGGGGGTGTGGTATATTTCTAAGAATCTTGTGGTGTCTCCAGCTTCATGCGGTCTGGTTTTGCACAAATCATATTAAACAATGACCACAATTCTGACCGTTCTTAGTTCAAAGAATCCCTGCACAGGAATTCATTGTTTGGTGCACACCAGAGTGAATTCATGGTCCTCTTTGGTCTTTTCACCTGTGCTTCTCTGTTATAAAGGAAGTATCTTGGGTAATACTGCAAACAGTGTACTATCTGCATCAAAACTGCCATCACTGGAATTCTTAGGTTGTTTAAACCCACCACTCTTCCTCCTTCCACACATGACTGTTCTGACACAGAGCAGAGAAAAATTGTGAGGTGGCATGTTGTGGTTCAGTAAAAGCTCACCCATTAGGAAATCCCTGAGCTATTACATCCCAAGTCTAGTGCCCTCTACAAATGTCAGCCCAGTCTGCAATGCTAGTCATCTCATCTGCCCTCTCCCATTTTATGCCTGTTTAGTCGTGGGGAGAAGACAAAAAATACTGTAGCAAAGAGGTGTATCTGAAGCCCGGGTTCTACCTAAGTTTCTAGCTTTCAGCTTTGAAAGCTAGCTTGTACAAGTGAAGTCTACTTTGAGAATATGAGCTTTGGGAAGTACATTGTTATTGCTATCATCATTCTAACCAATAATTACTACTACTACTACTACTACTACTACTACTACATCTCATGACTCATTGCCCGGGAAGAATTAAAAACAATGATTCCAAAGCAAAACAGAATCCTGTGTTCCCATTGTCCCCACTATGTGTGGAGCTTCTGAGAATATTCAGAAGCAATGATTGTAGGGTTGGTAACTTAGAAACACCCTTTAACTAGGCATCTTGGCTGCCAATTATCTTCCTTCTTTTTTCCTCACTCCATTGCAACTTCTTAAGTCTGAACAGTCTGTGGGGGAGTATAGAGAATGGTGTATAAGAGAGATGGGGTGTGATAGAATTGCTCTGTCAGATGCTATATTTCCCAGCTTTATAAAATTCCCACAGGTAGGCAGGGTTTTCTCCCCTCCAAGCAGATGAAAAATGTTCAACCCACCCCTCAACAACCTAGAAATACACAGGCCATTCCAAGTAGGGATGAACAGGTCCTCCATTTCATCCCCCATTTTTGTTCTGCCCTTTGGATAGTCTTTCTATTCCATATGGGTTATCTCCTGCAAGGTACAGCAGGATGCAATTCGTTGAGAATGATGCATGCAGTCTGACCATCTGACCCATTCTGAAGAAAATAATTCTCACAAGACGGAGCCATCAGAATAGGGGTAGATCTCATATCACAGCACATCTCAAAGGCATCTGTGCCAAGATGGGCATGCTGTGAAACTGTAGTGACTGGATTTTAATGATGTAATTCTTCACTACGTTCATTTTCAAAGGAAGCAGTGACTAATTTTAGCAGTTTTCTTCCCACTGTGAGAAAGTCTTCAAAAACCACACAGTTTTCAAAGATTTTTCAGAGTTTTGTATTTTTTTTTCTGTGCAAAATTTGCACTTTTGTACACAAAGACACATTTTCTATTCAGGAAACAGCATTTTCTGCACACAAAGATAATGGCTGCAAATGTTCAGTATTCATGATGTTGTAGCCCTTGCTCATGATACTGAACATATTGCAGTTGAAACCTATCATTGTGGCACCATTGGAATGACCACAAATGCCCCTCCAACCCACCTTAGAAGCCAGGCAGTTGCACCACCCAAAGGAGTGCCAAGCTGCTGGAGAGCAGGAGTGCTGAACAATAGTGTGTCCAGCCCCCTCCTACCAGAAAGGCATGGGTGTGCCTAAGTCAATAGTGCTCTTTCCTATGCAAAAAATTCTGTAGCTGGGTCCAGGGCAGTAGCAGCTAGGATGGATGGAGGGCCATTCTGCTCTTGGGTCGAGGCAAGATCGAGTTGTGCCTGCCTTAGCTTCTTTCCCTCTGCAGCCAGGGCAATGGCAGTTGGGATGGTGGGAGGGTCATTCTGCTTCTGGGCCAAGCCAAGATAGAGCTCTGCCTGCCTTTCATTCTCTCACTCCTTGGCCAGAATGGCAGTTGGAATGCAGGGAGGACTCTTCTGCGTGTGTGTGTGTTTTCTGCAGAGAAAACAGCATTTTCTCATCAGTCCAGGATTCTTCTTGACAGGACACTAAAAACACATTTTTTTTCACCACCAAAATATAGATGAAATCTAGGGTTTACCACCAAAGTATAGATGAAATCAAAGGGGGAAATGGATTTGGGAATTCCTTCTCAGAGGCAAAACACCCGAGGAATGAATTTTGTAGAAAATTGGGATAAGACTGGCAACATTTCTTGTCCACACATCTTTAGGTTTTCATTGGATAGAGCTTTGAACAAAATTTGAAGTTCTATCCCAGAATTAAAAAATGAAGGGCTTTTGGGAGGAAACATGACTTTGGGTAAGTGAAGCAAACTTGATAAGTTTCTCATGGGGTTTTCTGGGTCTGGGTCTGGGTTAATTTTGTTGTAACCAGGTAGGTGGAATGATACTTCTAAATACCAGGGCTAGATGTATAACCTTTTGCTCAAACATTGGGAAAACATAACAGAGGAAATTTTTAAAGTGTTTTCCATGGACCTTACAGTCAACTGTGTATGACCTTTGTGGTTTCACTGAGCATAAGAAAAGATAGGTCACATGTGCACCTTTCATGTCAACATTGGGCAGGCTTGGATGTAAGATGCTCCACGTTCATGTCAGATGCCCAAACATGCATATAGTAACACACTACGAAGAAACAGCTGTGGATCATATAACTGAGCATCTCATTTAGATATTTACTTTAACCTTAATGAGGTTTATACTTAGGGGAATAGGAATGCTTCTCATGAGCCTGAACCTTGATGTGTGTGTTATGCCTCTCTGTGTTTTAAGCTACAGCCAACTTCTCTGTATTCTTATTTATAATAAGCACCACTGCTTCATTTAAGGGTTTTCCCTTCTGATTGATTAGTCATCTTGCTGCATGCTACCAATTGAGAGTTATTAACTGAACCTAGAAATTCAGCAAGCTTGGCAAATCTAAACAGGAGGCTGATTAGAAATGGATGCTTAACCTCCTGAGGGCTCTTAAAGATGAGAATGAGTTGGAGAATGATGGCTTGTCTAGCTTCAGTGGCTGCAAGGGGAATAGAGCATTTTCCCAATTCAATATTGTCAATGGATCATTCATGGCTTGGAAGGGGAGGGGTGGAATCCTTCTGGCTTTCTGAAGCCAAGTTTTCCACTGTGATTTCTGTGTGATTGTGCTATTTGGATGCTGTCTGTAAGCAGTTGCGTGTGAAATTACTATTGGGTACAGTAGGGAAGGATGGATCCATCTATGTCTGACCTGTGTCAGTTTCATGTTTATTCACTCATAAGCCTCTTCTGCCCAATTACCACATCAGTTTATGACTTTAAACCAGAGGTGCAAATACAGCAGCCATTCAGATATTGCTGAACTGCAGCTCCCAAAATTCCCTTCCATTAGCTATGCTAGCTGGGGCTCCTGGGAGTTGTAGTTCGACAGCATCTAAGAGGGTCACACAATTTCCAGACCTGGTTTAAATGAATATGAGGTTTGTCTTTTAAATAAAAAGGCTGATAAAACAACCCATATTTATTTATACATATTACACTTCTAATGCTTATCCCCTTCAAATTACTCCCGGTTCACACTCACACACTGATGCAGTCTTGTTTTCCACTGGTCAAAGGCATGGAGTAGATCAGTTTATGTCAGCTGTTTCAACATATCTGCTGTTTTCTTTGTACTGTATCAATTGACTCAAAACATATTCCTTCAGGCACTGATTTCACTTTAGGGAAAATAAAAAAAAATCATGGTGCCAAATCTGGCAAATATGGAGGATTTTCAAGTGTAGTAATGCATTTATCACCCAAGAACTGCTTCACAGAAAGTGCTGTGTGAGCAGGCGCATTGTCTTGATGAAGAATGAAGTCATTTTCCCATAGTTCTGGCCCTTTTTTATGACTCTTTCTCTCAGTGTTGTCAAAACTTTCTTAAAATAATGCTGGTTCACTGTTCTGCCTTCTGGAATCCATTCTGCCAAAATTATGCCCTTGATGTTAAAACAAAAAAACCCCAATGAGCATGGCTTTCAATGTGAACTTCCTTTGACATGCTTTTTTCGTTCTTGGTGATGATGGTATTTTCCAGTGCATTGACAGTTGTTTTGTTTCAGGATCATACTGGAAGATCCAGGTTTCATCACAAGTGATGATTTTTTGAAAAAGGTTTGGGTCTGCCTCAAATTGCTGAAGAATATCACATTGCTTGACTTTTAACTTACAGTAGCATTTTTCTGGTACACAACAGACAACGCAGCTGCTTTAAACAACAACTGACAATTAACTGAATGATTTGATGTTTGTCATGCAGGTTCAGACATGTTCAAGGTCACCACTCAAGCATTCACAATCATTTCTCCCTGATTTGTCTGAAAGGTAGAAACACAGTCTTGTTATTTAATAGACAGACCTTTTATTTGCATTCAGTATGCAAATTACCCAAACATGCACATTTTTTTTGCACGCAATGAAAATGTTGAGATGAATGAGACATATTCATCTCATACAGTTCTTCTCCTTTTATGTTACCAAATTGGTGTATTGCCGATTCAACACTTGGCCAGGGAATTCAGGGAGCTGAATAATTTCAGATATTTAGCTGAAGGTAATCCCTGAAATGCTGGTGTGTAGGAAAACCTGTGAAGCTCTCAAGCCAGTTCATAAGATTTAAAACAAAAACCCACAAAAATTTCCATTTAGAAAACTGAAGAAGAAACTCAGTGTTTCTGGAGTGTTCTTACTGTGTCGATGATTTCTCAAGGAAGCTCCCGGCTGCAAAGAGAAAATTAAAGTTCATCAGCAAAGCCCTTAACCTTTAAATGTGATAATTGACTTTGTGCTACTATCATGCTTTACTTATTATATCATTATGAATTATTTGTATACCTAATACTGAGCTAGAAAATAACACAGCAGTAGGGAAAAGATCAAATTTAAAAGTTTCATTTTGCTAAGGCAATTTTTTTACACATTTATAACTAAGCCTTGGGGGGGGGTGCTGTTTTCTTTTTCAATTTTTTTAAATGAAAATCTTTTTCATTTTTTTTTAAAAGCTTTAACTTCTGATTGCTTGCTAAATTAGACCCTGAACAGATGATACACTTGTCATATGATTATCTTTTACAGGCTTGTGTTTTTCTAGTTTGTTTTTTGCCCTTTAAGAAATAAAGTGGTGTGCAACAAAGGCTGGGAGAGATGATCACATGATAAATATGTTTTCTGTTTACACTCCTGAAAATCTTCTGGAGCAAAGGCAGAAATCATACAGTCTTCCAGATGTTGTAGGACTACAACTCCCAGCCAGCCTCACCATTAACTAGGCCAGCTAGGGCACCTGGGACTTGCACTCCCATCACATTTTGAGGACCCAGCTTATTCTCACCCCTGCCTTAGAGCAAGGATAACAGAAATCTGTATGGATCAAGCTGGGGAGGGGTGAGAGGAGATGAATCTCTTCCAGAGTTGTCCACTTGGGTTCTCTTTTCAGCAGCAGGCGAGGCCTGGGAGGTGAGTAGGTACAGTGGTATATCAGGATTCCATCTCCCTCATCATGTACCCTTTCTCACAATCTGCTGGGTTTGAGTATGTATATTTTGAAGGCAGGTAGTCAGGGCAGATTAGGGATTCTGTTGGTGTACTACCCACCCCACTGCTCAACAGTCTGCCTTCCTGAGCTGTCTGAGTTAGGCCTTGACTACACAGGGGATAAAAGTCTGAATGAAATTCAGACTACTTTGGCCTGGAGCAGTGGCACATGAATTTCAGACTACTGTGGCCTGGATTTTAGCGCCATACCTGCCAAAGCCTGAATCTGCATTCAGATGTTTACTAGACTTCCATTCAAAGCTGTTACTCATACTTGACTCTGAGCTCTGGGAAAAGTCTCAGCAGTACTTGCTCTCTCTGCAGTCACAACAGGCTGCCTGCCCAGGCATTGTGGGGCTAGCTTCCCATTCTGGCTGAGAGAGAGAACAACTACTGCTGGTGCTTTGCTTTTCCCAGAGCTCAGAGTGGTCCTTGTGTGTAGGAAAAGCAAAGCCCCAGTGGTAGTCGCCCTCTCTGAAGCCAGAACCAGCACTAGCCTTGTGATGGAGGGGCGGGCTGCCCATTCTGTCTTCAGAAAGAGTGACTACTGCTGGGGCTCTGGCTTTGTAAATAGAAGTGGCTGCCAAGCAGTGCTCTTCTCCCCACTCCCACTGAATCCAGTGCAGATGGATTGTTTGCACAGCAGTTTCCCCCGGCATTTCAAGTGAATTCCAGAGAAAACTGTGTTTTCTAAAACACAGATTAAGACAGTTTTCCCCAAGTGTGGTGTGAATAGAGCTGTTCATCATGTGTCAATATTGCACCAGATTTGGGGGAAATGCCACACATCATGTGGCATTATCAGGCCAGATAATGCCACACATCATGTGGCATTATCAGGTCTACAGATGGTGTAGACGAGCCCAGTCCTGCTGGTGGTGTTGGAGTCCCCCTGGCTTGTTGTCCTGGGGAACTTCAACATCCATGAAAAAAATTGGCCCCTTCCTCCTCCATAATTGCCTATCTCGGGTTAGAGCAACACACTGCCAGCAATGTGGATCTACTGCCAGAAGCTTGTCCGCCCTTCACTTTATATACACCCCACGTTTTTCTCAGACTGGGACTCAAGGTGACTTACAAAAGAGAGAAAATCGCAGTGAACCCTCAGTATCCACTGGGGTTTTGTTCCAGGATCCCCCGTGGATACCAAAATCCATTGATGCTTAAGTCCCATTATATAGAATAGTGTAGTAAAATGGCACCCTTTATATAAAATGTTGAACAGTAATGTTTACTTTTGGGACCTTTAATGTCCTATACGGCTTAGGTCCAGGCTATCTGAAAGGCCTCCCAACATGAGGTTGCCTGAGTTTTAAGATATTCAGGGGAGGGCTTTCTCTTGCTCCCACCACCATCAATGGCATGTTTGGTGAGTTCCTGGGAGAGAGCCTTCTCAGTGGCTGCTCATAGGTAGTGGAATTCTTTCCCGTGGGAAGTTCAGTTGGCCCCTTCTCTTCTTTCTGTTTGCCAGCAGGCTACGACCCTTTTTATTCAGGTATGCTTTTTGGCTGAAAAGAAGCGATAGAGGTGGGTATCATCAGTGTAATGGGGACACCTGACCCTCAGACTCTGGAGAACCTTCCCAGTGGTTTCATGTAGATGTTGAATAGCATAGGGGATAAGACTGAACCCTGAGGGACAACACAGGCCATTAGATGGAGCAACAGAGTCAGAGATAGCCATAATGTCAAATAAAAGTACTCAAATTGTTTGGAAATGATGTACACCATGGTGGCTCAGTTGTCACAGGGGCAGACATGGAAACTGGCTTTAAGGTCCTTATCATGCCACTATTATGCCAGGTTATACCACTTGAAAACCACTTCAGCTGTACTCACAATGATAACTGATTGTTGATGTTGTGTATCACACCCTTGCCACATTTGCACTGTAATAGTGTGATTTTTCACATATTTTCATCTGTATTTATGTCATTATCACAACTCCATTTGTCTCACCTTGTGCTTCGTGATTGGTTTGTGTGTGTCTGTAATAACGTTATTACAGCACAATGTCATTATGGCACATCCATCAGTACCCAAATCTGTCTTCATGAGAGTTAGCATACGAAGAGAAACAGGCCACACACATAGCCATTTGTGATGTCTTTTTGTCTTTCTTCTATGAAAAAGAAAAAAGCTCATCACACTAGTTAGTTGATTCAGGATGTCCTGTTCAAAAAACCTTCACTTGTATTCAGTAATAGTGTTATTACAGCTTAATGAGAACAAATGAAGGTAATGGTGCAATAATGCTATGATGTTATGCTGTAATGATGCTAGAACACAATTTCCTTTAAAAAAATTAAAAAGTAATGCTGTGATGGCAATACTGTGGTGTATGGTACCATAGGAAAGCAGAGGAGAAATCTCTGAAAAACACCCCTATGCAGTAAAGGCATCTGAATAGTGATTTTAATTGGTTAACAGGTTAGGATAGCAGCATTAGTGCACTATAACAGCAAATCATTCATATAGTAGCACCCCCGTATCCATGGGGGATTGGTTCTGGGGGCCGCAGCAGATACTGAAATCTACAGATAACAGTGAATGCCAGACTTCACTTGCTGCTGCCACTGGAAGAGGCGTGGAGAAGGGAGGTGAGCTCTCCTCCCTCCCTCCCTCCCTCCCTCCCTCCCCTGCCACCTCTGCTGTTGCCATCAGAAGCCTTGCGTAGAAGGGAGAAAGGCAGCAATCTCTTCTCCTCCCTGTCTACTCGCCACTGGAAGCCTCATGGAGAAGGGAGAAAGGAGGCATGCTCCCCTCCTCCCTCCTCCCCATCTACCCACCATCACCTCTGCCACCTCCACCAGTAACCCAGTGGAGAAGGGAGAAAGGAGGCAAGCTCCTCCCCACTCCCTTCCCCATCCACCCCACCACCAACTCTGCCACACCACCGGAACCTTCCCCCCATGGGGAAGGGAGAAAGGAGGCAAGCTCTCCTCCTCCCTCCATCCCTCTCCCATCAACCCCCTGCCACCTCTGCCACCAGAAGCCCCGTGGAGAAAGGAGAAAGGAGGTGAGCTCTTCTCCTCCCTCCCCCATCTACACCCTGCAACCTCTGCCACTGCCACCGGAAGCCCCGCGGAGAAGGGAGAAAGGAGGCAAGCTCTCTTCCTCCCTCCCTTCCCATCGAACCCCTGCCAGCTCCACCACACCACTGGACCCCCCCCCCTTACAGGGAAGGGAAAAGGGAGGCGAGCTCTCCTTCTCTCCTCCCTCCCCCTTCCACTCCCTGCCAGATCCACCACACCAATGGAAGCCCCACAGAGAAGCAAGAAGGGAGGCGAGCTCTCCTTCTCCCCTTCCTCCTCCATCCATCCCCCCAACTTTCACCATCCATGGATAAATGAATCAGCAGATGGCGAATCAGAGGATATGGGGGTTCTACTCTGCATGTGTGTGTATATATGAAAAAAAATCTGAAAGTAGTTTCAAGATCACAGACCACAGAAAACATAGCTATTCTCTATGAAAGTTTTATTTTCTGTGCTCAAGCACTGGAAGTAGTCTGAAGATTCCCTGCCAAATGTTTCCTTGGTAATCTCAAAGGGAGGGACAACCAGATCACACGCACACTTCACCCACTAATCGATTGTTCTCACAGTGAAGTGGAATGAGACATCTGCACTCAAACTGGCTATTGAATCATAGTGGGCAAGGGGAGTATCAGCATGAAAAAAAAAAATCACTTTCCCAATGGCTGTATATCACAACAGCATGGAAGGACCACAACTTTGTGTGATAAGGCTGAGACAAGAGGGGGACCAAACCACTGC
The DNA here is from genome assembly GCA_030847615.1 of Gambelia wislizenii. NCBI lineage: Eukaryota > Metazoa > Chordata > Lepidosauria > Squamata > Crotaphytidae > Gambelia > Gambelia wislizenii. Next base: position 427,885,659 of record JAUMIR010000002.1, on the reverse strand, counting down.
TATGATGGTATAATGGCAATGTGGGATAAAGACCCAAGAAAAGCTTGGCAAAATAAAGAAATTTCTGTTGGAAATGGATCAAGGAAGGCTTGTGTTTTAGCCTCCATTAAAAACCTTGCAGAAGGGAAGAATCAAATTCACAGCAGGCCAAGTCAAGGGAAAGGCATATCAAATCCACATTAAATTGAGGTGGACATGGAATAAAGAGGAAATGCTGGCAAGCATTAATATGTATCTCTTATGAATACCTAAGAACCTGATGAAGCAACTGTGGGGAGGGGGCATACTGCCTTTTAAACAAGGTGCATGTTTCATTTTCCCTCTGTGTTATATCATTTGTTGTCAGTTCATCCCATTCACAGTATTGTGTAGACCTGAAAATTCATTTCACAGATGGTGCAAGGCAGTAAACAGAAGTGCTTCTCAATCAAATTTCAGGGATGGTGAGATTCCTTTCTCTTGTTCCCCTGAAGATGTCACTGAGTATCTCAGGACTGATTTGCAGAACACAGCTACTTTTCTCAGATAAAGCAATAACATGTAAATAATCACGTGGGATGGACAGGCAATGTTCAGCTTGCATACTGAGAAGGTGTTTGCAGACCTACAGGAAATTCTTGGCTCAAAAGAGATTGGGAGGGTTTTTAATGCATATACTTTCATTACACCCTCCTCTACATGTGTGAGAAACAAAGCAGCTCATCTCCTCAAAATTCTCCATCAGAGAAATTGGGGAGACCTCTCCAACAGTTTTCCAGAAGTGGAGATCACTATAAGCAGGGTTATTAGCACTACTTGTTTCTTTTCTACCTAGTATGCCACACAAATGTGTCTCCCAACTCCCCCACAGGTGAGTTCTGTATGTGTTTGTGGAGCCTGGTCACCATTTGTGTGTCTTCCACAGTGGCCTGGATTTGGATGTTCTAAATCAGTGTTTCTTAACCTGTGGTCCAGGTACTCCCAGGGGGTGTGCAATGGCCTCATAGGCTTAGCCCTGCAGTGGAATGGCCACATGACAGAAGCCAAGGCAAAAGCTGCCTAGCTGGCTTCGCCTGTGCATTGCCATTCTGTCTGCTCCAGCCAAAAACTTTTTCAAGAAGAAACAGGAGAAAAGTGTTCCCCCTCTAAGTGTTGCCTCTAAGGGAAGAGTTAATGGATGGTGTAATTCTATTATTGTTATTATCAGGGATGATGATGATGGTTTTAAATCAGGCGTTAGGTCTTGGGGGTCTGTGTCAACAAAAGATATTTAAAGGGGGGCCCTGGAAAAACAAAAGGTTAAGAGCCACTCTTCTAAGGCATGGGGGAATGATAGCAGGCAATACAAACACATACATGCAGAGAGAGACAGAAACACACACACACACAGAGAACATATCTGGAAAGAAATCTGTACAGTGGCTTTCTAGGGGGGTGAGTAAAAGAAAAATCTTCTGAGTTTTGGCTCATCTCTACAGAAAAACAAACAAAACCAAGGAGGCACCACAAATCCATTTATGGCATAAAACTCTTTTGTGAAACCGTTCCTATTATATCTGCCTCACTGAAATTGCATGTTTGAGGCACTTACCTATGAAAACATGTTTCCCCCCCAAAAACTATTATGCTGTTATGAATGTGAGTTTGCATCATAACATTATTACACATTGCTCCTCCTCTAAAGGCTAAGTGCTATGTGTGAATGTGAGCTAATGATTATTTATTATAGTATCCTATTCAAATCAGAGACTAGGTAGCTATTTGTCATGTTTCTAGTCTAAGTTGTGCCCATGCATACCAAGTACTTGATCTTTACTATGAATTCTTGCTTTTCTTTTTGCATGATGGCTGAACTGTTCAGTGCATGTGCATTAGCTTCCACATTATGTCAGTCCTCAGTAACTCTTTGTAAACTTGATTTTTTAAAAATAAAAATAAAATGGATAATAACTGTATAAGTGGAGAGTTGCTACATGGATATTTGCTCCATGCCTCATTTGTTTCCAAAATAATTTCTATAATTGTACAGTTCCAGAATTCCCAAACCATAACATTTATCCAGTTCTCAAAGGTGGGGTATGTATCAGAGAAGGTGCCCTGTAACTCTCAACAAAATTTCTAAGGATAAGCAAATTATTTTAAATTCTTTGCCTCTTTTCCTAAACCTAAGATGGGCAAAGTACATCCCTCTAGATGTTGTTGAACTGCAACTCCCAGCATATTGTAATGGTGAGGGCTGATGGATGTTGCAGTCCAACAGCATCCTGTGAGAGGTGGCTGAGACATTAGACATTACTGATCTGAAAGGATGTCATAGGGAAAATGGAGTCAGCTTGTTTTCTGCTGCTCCAGAGACTAGGACATGAACCAGTGGATTCAAGTTGCAAGAAAAAAAATCATTCCACCTAAACATTAGGAATAACTTCTTTATGGTAAGAGCTGATTGACAATGGGATGCATTGCCTTGGAGGGTGGTGGATTCTCCTTTTTTTGGAAGTCTGGAAACAGAAGTTGAATGGGCATCTTCCAGAAGTGCTTTAGTTGTGTATTCCTGCACATTAAAGGGTTGGACTAAATGGTACTTGTGGTCCCTTCCAGCTCTAACTTTCTATGAACCTCTGATCTTGAAGGCTGCGCTTTGCCTAACCTAGTCCTAAATTATGTGCAAGTGATTCCTGTGTACAATTTCATGTGATATGCCCAGAAACTTATATGTTAAGCTTTCTAATTTCAATTTTTAAGCCCATACAGGTGGACTACTGATATTGTACATCTGGGATGAAAACATACGACATTTTGACCCAGCCAGGAGACCTCACCATCAGGGTGCTGCTCCTAGTTTGGCAGTCTTTCTGGTTTTTGTCACAGAATTCTGTCCCAGTTCCTGAAAATACAAGACTGGCTTTCTGTAAACATTAGAATTAATATATAGCACCATAGGAAGCTACCTTGTGAAATCTTAATGGCCAGTCTTTTTGGTGAGACTAGTTTTACTCATCAGATTATCTACTGTGTATGTATGAATTTCTCTCTCTGGTTTTTCTTTGCAAACGAAGATTCAGGAAGGACTCATCCCGTGCTTTCTGCAAGCACGCTGATATCTAAAAAGGCCAATCCGAGATAAACCAGTCCAGTTGCAGAAAGCACAGCAGAAGGTCTCCTTGGGTGATGTTTCCGGGTTGTGATTCTTTCTGCGTTGTCGTTTTTAATTTATATCTCACCTTTCTCCTGAAAGAGTTAAAACAAAGTACATGATTTTTTTTAAAAAAAATAGCAGTCAAGGAAGTTACAACACAGTTCAGTAAGACACCATATTAAAACATCAAGATTTTAAAATAATATATTAAAACTGTGACAATTACAATTTTAAAATGCAGCACATATACCCCATTAAAGACCTTTACATATTTACATATAACCACTTAATCACCAAAGGTCTTTACTTGCTGGCAGAGACTAGGGATGGTACAAGACTAATCTCCTGTGGCATTGAGTTCTATAGGATGGGAGGCATCATCAAGAAGGCTCTCTCCTATGTCCTTATCAAATGTGACTGTGAAGGTGGTGAAACCAAAAGAAAGTCCGCCATCAAGGATCTGAAAACTTGGACAGGCTCATATGGGGAGATGTGGTGTTTCAGAAATTCTATTTACTATTTATTCAGCCTTCCATCATGCCATAGGTCAGTAAAATGAGTACCCAGCTTGTTGGGGGCAATTAGCTAACTCATTGTAAACCACTTAGGGAGTGTTTTGCACTGATAAGTGGTATAGAAATATAAATGCTATTGCTATTGCTAACTCAGAATAATAATAATAATAATAATAATAATAATAATAATAATAATTTATTTATACCCCGCCCCTCTGTTAAAACAATCAGGGCGGCTTACAAAGATTAAAATACAATACAGATAAAAATCCCTAAACACCCCCCACCCCCACCCTCCCCCATAAAAAATATTAAACAAATGTAAATTAAAAGAAACAGTCTAAAATCACCTTTAAAAACAATAAATACAATAAATAGCCAGCGGACTAAAAGGGGCCAGGATCCCCTGAGGCCAGGATCTAATTAGGAAATGCCTGCCGAAAGAGATCCATCTTTAGTGCTTTTTTAAAGCTACTCAGGCTTGACATCTGACGGATCTCGTTTGGCAGGTCATTCCACAATTTGGGGGCGATTACCGAAAAGGCTCTCTGGGAGGTTGCAGACAGCCTAGATTTTTGTGGCTGAAGCAAATTCCTCCCAGAGGACCGGAGTGCGCGGGGAGGATTGTATGGGAGGAATCAGTTCCGGAGATAAGTTGGACCCAAGCCATTTAGGGCTTTAAAGGTAATAACCAACACCTTATACTGGGCCCGGAAACTGATAGGCAGCCAGTGGAGAGATCTTAATACTGGAGTTATATGGTCTCTCCGAGATGTTCCCGAGACCACTCTGGTTGCCATATTTTGTACCAACTGAAGTTTCCGGACCAAGCTTGAGGGCAGCCCCATGTAGAACGCATTGCAGAAATCTAGACGAGAGGTTACCAGCACGTGCACCACAGTCTCGAGGTCCTTTACTTCCAGGAAATGGTGCAGCTGGCGTATCAGCCGAAGCTGATAACAGGCGCTCCTGACTGTCGCATTCACCTGACTAGTCATCTGAAGCGATGAATCAAGGAGCACCCCCAGACTGCGAACACAGTCCTTAACGGAGAGCATGACCCCGTCCAGGAATGGAGGTTGCAACCCAGCTCCTGGTTTTGGGGCCGCTACCGTGAGCACATCCGTTTTGTCTGGATTTAATCTCAATCTGTTTTTCCTCATCCAGCCCATTACTGCTTTAAGACAGTCATTAAGAGGAGAGACGCAATTGGAATTCGAGGCTGACGATCGGGACAAGGAGAAATAGATCTGGGTGTCATCAGCGTACTGATAACACCCAGCCCCATAACTCCGAATAATCTCACCCAGCGGCTTCATATAGATGTTAAGCAGCATCGGGGACAGGATGGCGCCCTGCGGAACACCACAAGTAAGCTCCTTTCTGCTGGAGCAGCTGTCCCCGAGCAACACCCTCTGGGACCTGCCCGAGAGGAAGGACCGGAACCACTGGAGTGCAGTGCCTCCAATTCCTAACCCTCTCAGGCGATCCAAGAGGATGCTATGATCTATCGTATTGAAAGCCGCTGAGATGTCTAAAAGCACCAACAGGGTCACACTACCCCTGTTGATGCTTAGACGCAGGTCGTCGGTTAAGACAACCATGGCAGTCTCAACTCCAAATCCCGTCCTAAAGCCAGTTTGAAATGGGTCTAGATAATCGGTTTCATCCAAGACCACTTAGAGTTGAAGCGCAACTGCCCTCTCGATCACTTTGCTCAAGAATGGTAACATAGAAACCGGCCTATAGTTGTTCATGTCCAGGGGGTCAAGGGAAGGTTTTTTCAGGAGTGGCCTAACGGCTGCTTCCTTTAAACAAGATGGAACACACCCTTCTCTGAGGGATGCATTGATGATGTCCTTAAGGAACACCATCAAGGCAGTCCCCCCTGGATGGCCAGCCATGAAGGGCAAGGATCAAGAGGGCAGGTCATCTTCTTCACCCTACCAAGTAGCTTGTCCACGTCCTCGGTACTCACGGATTGAAATTCATCCAGTAAACTTACATCAATGGAGTTGCTGGACACCTCGTCAATTGTTTCTGTCAAATTACTGGCATCTAAGTCGGCTCTTATCCGAGAGATTTTATCTGCAAAGAAATTGTTAAATGTGTCACAGCAGGCTGTCGTTGGGTTAAGCAATGGGTTCTGCGCAGGAATAACCTGCGTCATCTCCCTTACCACCCTAAACAGCTCTGCTGGACAGGACGCAATATGTGCAGAGGAGAAGGATTTCTGCGCTGCACGTATTGCCTCTTGATAGGACCAAAGAAAGTTCCTATGACGAGTCCTGTTCGATAAGAGTCGAGTTTTCTGCCAGTTGCGCTCTAGTCGTTGTCCAACCCGCTTCATTTTCCTAAGCTCTGTTGTATACCATGGCTTACGGTTTGGAGCGGGTTGGAAAGGATGCTTGGGAGCGATCGTGTCGATAGCCTTGGTAAGGTCGGTGTTCCAGTTATTAACCAAAGCTTCGACAGGGTTACCGGCGGAATCCTCTTGGTTCCATTAGCCTTTGAGGGTGGACCATTTTAATGGGTCCACCCACCCCCCCGGTGGGGCGGGAAGTGACTCTTAGTTCAGTCTTGACCAGGAAATGATCCGTCCATGACAATGCGGTGGTTTTTATAACCTCCGCCCACGGATATTCCTGTTCCGTACTAAAGACTGCATTGAGGGTATGATCCGCACAATGTGTGGGTCCGACAACCATTTGGGATAGGCCCATGTTTGTCATGGTTTCTATGAACTCCCGAGCCGCACCAGTCAGATTTGTCAAGCTGGTCTCAAGTGGAAAGTTGAAGTCGCCCAAAACTAAAAGTCTGGGTGACTCCAACAGCAGCTCTGAGACCAGCTGTGTCAGCTTGGTTAGGGAGTCTGCTAGACAACGGGGTGGTCGGTATACTAGCAAAATCCCCAAACTATCCCTGGTCCTTAGGCTAAGGTACATACACTCAAAGTGGACTGTATTTCGGACAGGTATCCTGGTCAAGGTCAGATTGTTCTTATAAACCAGAGCCACTCCGCCCCCCCGCCCACTTCCCCTCACCTGCTCACTGACAGAATACTTGGCTGGGAGGGCCTGCGCCCAGGTGACAGCGCTATCCTCTCCCAGCCAGGTTTCTGTGAAGCAAGCCAGGTCGGCATCCTCATCCAAGAGAAGATAGTAAATAATATGAGTTTTATTCCTAACTGGCCTGGCATTGCAGAGGAGCAAAGTAAGGTTCTGTGGAATGGTTAGTACGCTCTCCAATCCATTCCAGGAAACAGGGTGAACTAAAGGTGGGATAGCTAACAAACAGCGATCCCACCTTCTTTCGTAACATCTGTTCACTCTGTTCCAACCATACCTCCCTTTCCCCAGCACAACTCCAATTTCTGCCCCCATTCCATTCCCGGCCTCAGCTGACTCCAATTGCAGGCTTAGAGTCCTTCTGGCTTGCTGGCTGGTGTTTCTGAGGGGTGTGGGAGTGGCTTAAAATGCCAGCCACTCCTGGCCATGCCCCCTCCCATTGCTGCCTCACTGCCAAGAAGTCCTCAGGGCCCCACTACAGCCTCCTGGCCCAGTGGAATGGGGTGAAAGGCTGCTACAGGCTGGAGAACCTCTGTCTTGCTTGCTGGTGTTCCAGCCTCCAGATCCGGTCTCCAGAGAAGCTTAAGAGAAGCAATCTTCCCCATTATTGATGCTTTGATCTGTTCAACTGAACATGTCAGGAATTGAACTTGGAACTTCAGTGATATAAAGCTGGTACTGTGCTGCTGAGCCAAAACTCATCCCCAGGCATCCTGTTTCAATTTGAAGGAAAACTGAAGGGATATTTTGGGGAATATTGAAAATTATAGTAAACACACACACTCTATCTCATATCACCACTCTCTTTCTCTCCCCCCTCCCCAATTCCATGAAATCAGACTGACCCTCAAATGTCTTCTCCATTCAGGAACTAAGGTTTCAAAAGCTATTTTTGTCCATTTTATGACCTGTGTTGAACAGGGATGCAGGGAGACGTTTACACTGAGAACATAAGCCCATTTGCATGTTTCCTCAAGTGCGACACTCTGACAAATAAGATGGCGAAAGCCTGAGATGTCTTGCATCTTCACGTTTCTCTAGATACATGAGCATTGTGTTCCAAATCCAAGACTAATACTGCTTTGGAGATTAGCTAGTAAATGGTGCCAGAAGATCCACAGTTGCTACTGATTCCTAAGGAGCTGTGCTGAAAGCATCACCTTGATTGTCCTGAGCTCCATTGTGGCACTAGAGAGCTTTAATCCTCATCAGAAGTCAGCTTTCCAATTTGGCAGGCAGGGTTGGTTTTTGGCTTCCCAATGATGTGCTTGTGTGTGTGCATGTGTGTTTCCCTTGGCAAGGGTGCAGAGAAAGAAAAACAGCAACAGAGTGATGGCAAAACTAAGGTGATGTTGAAAAAATGTAGTAGAAAATCTAGCCGGTTTCATAAACATTTTGCAAGATTTAAAAGCTCACAAGTGGAACATTTTTATTTAGGTAGGTTTTTGAAATGTGAATTTTAATTGGTGTGCTGTTTTAATGTCTTTTAAGGTTTGTAATTTTTATTGAAATTATGTTTTTAATCCACATTGTGTTTTTAACTATTATGTTTTAATAATGGTAATTATTTAATTCTCTTTTTTTAAAAAAAAATTGTATGTTTTAGTTGTATTTTTTAAATTATTGTAAGCAGCCTTGAAATCCAATAAATAAAATTATAAAATATAATAAAATAAACTATAGCTTGATGGTTTTCAGAGAAGGCTTTATGGAGCATTCTAGAAAAGAGGCATTACAAGTTAGAAAAGATTCCCCAATTTTCAAAATCAGTCTGAACATTTTGAAACATTAAGATGTGCCTTAAAATTGGACAGAGGTTGTGAAATTTGATTTTTCACCATTTGAAATATGTTAGGGAAATGTAAATATAGAATCATAGAATCTCATCTAGTCCAACCCCTAGCGATGTGGGAATACACAACCAGAGCACTCCTGAAAGACGCCCATCCTAGCTCTATTTGAATTCCTCCAAAGAAGGAAATGTTACTTGCCTTGATACGCCCTCCCTTTCAATAATTCATCAACTGGTCTGAATCATGGGTCACCTATCGCCAACACTTACGACTCCTCGAACGCTTTCATCAGCGCTGTCTATGCACAATCCTAAATATACACTGGACTGACTATGTGACAAATGTTGCTGCCCTTGAGCAAGCAGGGATCACCAGCATTGAGGCCATGATATTGAGAACACAGCTGTGCTGGGCAGGGCACATTTCTAGGATGGAGGACCATCGCCTCCCAAAAATAGTACTCTGTGGTGAACTCACCACTTGTCATGTAAGAGGGGTGCTCCAAAAAAGCAATACAAGGACTCCCTGAAATAACATCTCAGGCTCAGCCAAATTGATCACCAGCAATGGTATGCCATGGCCTCACATCGGGAGGCATGGAGATGCACTATCCACAATGCTGCAGCTTTATTTGAGAACTCATGCTGAACAAGTCTTGATGAAAAACTACAACACAGAATGAATCAACTGGTCTGAAAACATCACCTGGAAACATCACCCAAGGAGATCTTCTGCTGTGCTTTCTGCAACCAGACTTGTTTATCTCAGATTGGCCTTTTTAGTCATCAGCACGCTTGCAGAAAGCACGGGATGAGTCCTTCCTGAATCTTGTGAAGAAAAGCCAGAGAGATATTTCATCAATTGGCTTATTTAATGGCATTCCACGTGGTTTGTAGTAGACCATGACCTCCCAAATGCAAGGACTTGAAGTTTATTCAGAAAGGAAGAAGCCATCCCAAATTCCTAAAAGACATGCCTGGGTAGTAAATATGCTCCCCAGGTTTGGACTGGTAGTTAGGGTGGCAAGGTGCTAATTCCCCTTAATGTACCTGGAAATGAGTCATTCACTAATTCAATCAAAGTTGCCAGACACTCGTTCCCTGCAAAACTGGTTTTCCTTCCCATTTCTCCTAGAACAATAGAAGGTTGCCTAACACCCGTCAGTTGTAATGTTTCAGCCTTTAGCAATTATGAACATAGCTGGAGGTTCCATTGTGTCTACCCATGAGAAACTCCAACAAACATTGTATTCCAATCATAACCCCCCTTCAGGGGGAATATCAAATATAAATGTCACCCCAAAATACAGCCAAAGTGTGCTCAGTTTCCCAGAGACCATCATTCTGTTGGTTTGTTGTATCACCCAGCACACATAGGCATACTTCTTTGCATGAATCTCTGTTCTTCGGAGAGGTATAGTATAGCCCGTCATACCAAACTCTATTCCTCTATTCCAGTACTTCTTCCTATTCTTCACTAGCCTTGTGTGATTGCTTCCCCAAGCTAAATGTTCCTCAAAAGTCTTGGTTTCAAGACTTTTGAATTTTAATAACAATAACATCAACAGCAGCTGCCACAACAGCACTCAGTCCTTCAGTTCTACACTTCTTAGGGCTCAGGAGCAATTGCTTCCCTCCCAGGACCTTAGCAGGATTCACTTCCCAATAAATGTAATACCAAAGTTCCCCCCCCCCATGGAATTTTATCATTTAAATGTGATTTTTTCCCCAGGTTTGCTTTAGCCCCCTGCCCCAGCAGTTTTTAGAAGCAGGAGGCATTGTATCTAAATGGCATTGCGTGCTTTCCCTTGAGGCTTCTGGGGGCATGATTTAGCTATTTGATGGCAGTCAGATGCTGCCTAGGTGTCTCCTGCCCTCCCCTGGATGCCACATGACCACAGGAGTGGGATCTGGCTCTGGGAAGCTGTGGGGTTTCCTATGTGAGGCAATATGCTATACCTCAGCAATGTAGGCTCTCCTTCATTAGAATCATAGAATCACAGAGTTGGAAGGTAGTTCATAGGCCATTGATTTCAACCGCTCTTCAATCTCAAAACTTGAGCTAGAGCATTCCAGTAAGTAGCTGTCCAGCTTCTCTTTGAAGCCATCCAGAGAGAGAGACCCTACCACCTCTCTAGGTAATTGGTTCCATTGCCAAACTGTTGTTACCATCAGGATGTTCCTGTAATGCTCAATTGAAATTCATCCTCCTGTAACTTAAAACTACATCCGGCCCTACCTTTTGAGTCAGCAGAAAACAAACCTACACCCTCCTTTCTGTGGCAGCCCTTGATATATTTGAAGAGTGCAATCATGTCACCCCTGAGTCCTTTCTTTACCAGGCTAAACATGTCCAGCTCCTTCAGCTTTTTCTCATATGTTTTGTTTCCCATACTTTTTATCATCCTTGTTGCCTTCTCTGAACCTGCTCCACCTTGTCTGTATCCTTCTTAAAATGAGGCACCCAGAAGTGAATTCAGCACTAAAGATTAGGCCTGTCTAGTGCAAGATATAATGGGACTATTACTAATACATTGGTTTTAAAAGGATTTAATTTAAGTAGCCTTCGTATAACATCACAATTTAAAATAATATGAAAGAAAATCATTTATATTTGGCATATGCAACTTGTGTTTGTTTTTTTTAAACACCTTTTAAATCAGGGATGGCAATCATGAAGTCTTTCAGATGCTGTTTGAGTGGAAGTCCCAGAATCCCTAGCTAGCATTACCAATAGTAAGAGAATCTGGGAGTTGCAGTCCAACAACCTATGTAAAGTATACCAGCAGCATTCCCATTTTGGAGATCAGAAAGTGACTCTAGAAAGCAGGCCATTTATCACTTCATCTGGTGTGCAACCCTTGCTCTAGCAGGCTTTAAACAAGAATTTTATTACACAAGGTGTTATTTCCTAAATCTGGCCCAAATTCAGTAAAGTAATGAAGCATATGTCTCTAGTCTTGTAGTTAAGCACCTAATTAAATACTCTAATGAAACTGATTTTGATCATTTACTTCGTGTCATTGGAAAGCTTACAGCTCTAACTTTATCAAAACAAAACTAGTTTCTTATGAAAAGTCAGGCTGTTTCTTTACTTTTTCATGGAATTGTAGAATCTGAGAGTTGAAAGTGACCACAAGTGTCACCTTGCACAACCCCTGCTATGCAAAATAATAATAATAATAATAATAATAATAATAATAAATCTATTTACAGTTCAGCTTCTAATATGTCTCTATTCACCACCTGTGAATTAGAATACTGGTTTATAGCACATGTGTGAGGCCCAATAGGCAACTGAATCTGCTATTTCCACTACCAAGCTCAGTGTGGGATTGTCTGATAACCATATTTGTCATGACCCTCTGCGTATTCCATTTGCCTATGGTAGGGCTGGCCATCATCTGACCTCTTTCACCCCATTTTCCTGGTCTGTGTTGCTGCTCCACCATTTGACCACCATTGCTGTAATGGAACACGGCCTGATCCGGGCTACTGCACCAAAATGTATCCAAGGATGATCATGAAGAGACAATTGCACTTGTGAAAAATAAGATTACTGGAGTTTTATGGATGTAGTTGGTATTTACAGCAGAGAACGGCAACTTCCCTTTGCCGTATCTAGATTTCACAAGCTACCAGGCCTGAGTACTACAGCACAAAATTCTAAGAAATGCAGAGGATGCCTGATTGCTAAGTACTGACTGCACATTTTCCTGGATAAGTGGATCGGGTCCACTTGTTTAGGAAATTGCAAAGGAACCACTTCTTCAAGCATCCCCAGTTGTTACACCTTAATAAAACAGCAAACAATTTTTGAAGCAGTAATGTGTGCGCGCATGCCTGTGGGCATACACTATAGTTTCTCAGTTTGCATTTATGGCATTGGCCAGAATCCTTTGGGGGAGTTCCAGATGCATAAGCACTGTATTTACAGTGCTGTGCAGTGAGTCCTGTCTCAATGCCCTCCAATTCCACTTACTGGGAAGTAGCCACTGCAATTGATGGGGGGTCTGTTCCTCTCTGAATCAGGAAGCAGCTAACCAATGTTAGCTGTTTCCCCCCTCCTATGAGCAACCTCTGGTGCAACAGACAAATGAAGGGCCCTTGTCACAATTCCCCTTTGTGCAGAAGGTCACTTGCACGTGGGGTGGGTGAGACTGCCAGTCAGCTGCTTCTGAATGACAGGCAAACAGGTTCCTGGTGATCACAGTGGCTTCTGCCTCATAAGTAGGGATTGGGGGACTGTCATGGTCCCTATCTATCCCCTAAACTAGGAGCTACATAGGGATTGTTAAAAGCAGTCGCCAGTGTGTAGGTGATACATTTGTAACTGCCCAAGAGGATTCCGGCCAATATTCCTAACTCTTAACATCACCCCATAGGACAATGGCTGGCATTAGGGGGGGAAAAAACAGATTTCAAACACTCCGAAAGGGATCTTATTGCAGCATCTGTAGTTGGTTTTATTAAAAGCAGTTTAAATTCCCATGCCTGGAGCTGTTTGGAATTATAGAGATGGGCTGTAGAAATTTACATTTTAATTGAGGTGGAAGACAAAATAGGGCCAGGCACAGCATTCACACATTACGAGGGAGAATAAATAAGATATGTATCAGCCAGGAAAGAAGAAATGGCTGGTCGTTTTTCACTGCCTCTCTCCTGTGTTTTATTTTCCAACATTGTAATGAGAAACCTCAGTCTTTGTAGTTGTTTCCTCATCAACCCGTCGCAGCCAGGAGGCATCTGTGTTTTTGAGCAGGTTGTCTTATTAAAATCTGGCATAAAACTTGGCACAGGGCTAGATTGTATTTCGTTGTTGTATTGAAATACAACTGAATGGCGGGAGGCGGGGGGAGCCTTGTCATGAAAACCATTGTGTGGACTTGCCATACACTGCTACATGTATTACCGCTCCGTAGCACTGCTCTGCATAAATTCCAACTTGTTAAACACTTCTGTCAAGTTCCACCAAGGAATTCGTGTGCCACTAAAAATGTACTAAAAGATGGGTAGACCTGTTTTACTGCATACTACATTCTATTCAGAGGTCTTAGTGGATCATTTTGACCCAAGCTCTACATTGCCAATTTGGTTATGTGTGCATGAATAGTATCTTGTGGCTCGATGATGTGCCCCCCCCCAAAAAACAACTTTAACAGGCAGCATCCACATTGAGAGAGAGAGGTCTGTTCCGCTGGTGATCTGGGTGCAGGAGGGTGAGATTTACACACACACACCTCCTGCCAGCAAGCGAGGATGCAACAAGGAATTGAAACAGGGGTCCTACTTCAGATTGTTACAGCCTTGCTTTCTGGAGGGAGGATACTGAAAAGATCATCCTCCTGCATCCCAGTCTCCAGCTGAACAGATCTCCATGCCTTGGTGCAGTTGCCAGTGATGTATTCAAATCTTTCATTCTAAGTTTCAAGTCAAGTCTGAAGTCTCTACCTTCAAGTCTCATGCTGAGTCTCAAGTCCTTGCAAGTTACTTTCAAGTCAAGGCTCAAGTATGGAAGCCAACTTTAACAGGGGAAAAAATGGAAAAGGGCATGGTGTGTGTAGGGGGAGTGGAGTTTCAATAACTAGAAAATAAAGATGTGCACAACGTTAAATAAAAAAAAATACATAAATGATCAGCAAACGTGTTAAGCAATGGGCTTGTGTCAAGGGTTAAGGTCTGCCCAGCAGCCTGACCCCAGTGTTCATTCCATCTCAAGCCCATTGCCTACTGCATTTGCTGTTACCACTTTCATCTTGTGACTGCCAAAAAGCAGTGAGATGATGGCAGTGTTGTTCAAAGGAGGAAAACCATTTTCTGGATGAATGTGTTATGTTACTGAACCAAGGCCAGCAAGTTGGTCGCTAAAATATTCAAGTCGCAAGTCAAGTCGAGTTAGTGTGTCATTTATTGTCAAGTCAAGTCCCTGAAGTAACTTGAGTCCAACTTGAGTCTGAGTCAGTTGACTCAAGTCTACATCACTGACAGCCGCTGCCTGGTAAAGTAGTTTGGGAGGGCATTTACAGTCATTGCAATATTGCCAAGATTGTTACTGTGCAGTGTTACAAATCCATAAATAGGTTAGGAATCCATAACTGCAGTACAGAATGCCAACCTTGCTACATAAATATGAAGAATATTAAAAACAAACAAACAAACAAAAAAACCCCACAAACATGGGAGATAACAAAACTGCCAGGGCCTCCCATTTATTCAACTCTTAAAAAGTTGGCTTTGAATCTCTTTCTGTTCAGCCATGATTGTGGTGCTGAATTAGAAGTGCAAGCAGGTACAAGATCATCTCTACCATACTGGGAACTGCTGCACCTATTGAACTTGGCCAGTATAGACAGTTGAGAATTTCATACAGTTGATTTTTTGATAAGAACTTAATGAAATATGGAGGGTTCATCCTACACAGTGGGAAAAGCTTGTGAGTTTAAAGATTTGAATGTGGGGGAAAGTGAAAGTGATGGTCCATTTGTCTTAGACATCTTAGTTTATCACAACTTGAGTAGACCCATTGAATGAATTGATGAATAGTGAATCAACCTGTGGTTTAATGAGTCCACATGAGTTCAGGCTAATAATGAGCTTCAGACCTCAGTAGGTATGTTGTGATTGTTATTTTATATTCTCAAAGTGGCTCACAAACGTTAAAACATACACAACCAAAACACTTACTAAGTCATAAAAGCATGAAAAATGTTATTACTGAAGTGCAATCAAGTTATTCAGAGAGATTAAAACAAATGAAAACAAATCCACTAAAAAATAGGAAGATCCATTAAAATCATAAAAACTGCCCACTATCTCTAGTTCCTAGCAGTCAGTTTCTAACCCTGTCAGAAGAAGAAAAAAAGTTTCCACTTTCTGACAGATGGACAACAAGGAGGGAGACAGCCTAGCCTTCTTAGGATGAAGTTCCAAAGCCTGGGAGCCGTCACTAAAAAGACTTTGCCCTTGTCCCCTCAAACATGCTTGGGAAGGTGGTGGGACTGAGAGAAGATCCTCTCCCAAAGAGCTTAAGAATCAAAATAGGTTCATATTGAATGGTCCTTCAGACAGCAGGGGCCTGAAGGACCATGCAACATAGTACTTAAAGATCATAACCAGCACTTTGAATAGTGCCCAGAGGTGAACTGGAAGCTATTGGAGCTCTGGAGGACTTTAGTAGACAGCTGTATTTGGAAGAATTTGTTAAGAAGAATATTTGTCAGAGCAATATTTAATACATGGGAGTAAGGCTTTGCTGACCCTTACCCCAATTTTTTCATGATGTTTTGGGCAGATTACAGATCTCATACAAGGACAGTGACATTCTGAAATAGCAGACCTTGGGAAAATTATTTTCTTAGATTACAGTTACCAGAATTTCCCAGCTAGGATGTTTCCATGGTTTGAGTGCCCAAACACTTTGGTTTCTGTGCCACCAGAGTAGCTTGACAGTATTGCCAATATTGCACAACACATCAAAATCTAAAATCCACAAGCAGTGATACGTTTATTGGGCCAGCTCTAAAACATAACATATGTTATGCAAGCTTTCAAAGCCTCACTGGCTTCTTCATCAGGCAAAGATATTAAAAATCAAACAGGAGGAAAAAAAGGATGATGATATTAGTGTTATGGGCCTACATTGCATCTGAGATATTGTCAGTTAAGATGGTATTGAGGGATTTCAGTGCAGGCACAGGCCACTCCCCTTATTGGCCATGTGAGGATTAGAGACAAAGAGCAATAAAAGACAGGTAATAACATTTCAACTTCCATTAGCAACAGAACAGTAACTTCTCTTGAGATCCAGATGACCTTATCCTGTGCAAAGCTGCCTGCTCCTTTCTTAGGCAGAGTATTGCCAGTTACTCTTTGGTTCTTTTTTGTGCTAAATATTAAGAAAAAAATAATGACCACAGAAGATTTATACAACTTTAAAGTGACTAATGAAGTAAGTTAAAGGTTTTTTATTCCTTGTTTCAGTCTTAACCAAGACTAAGGGCTCATCTACACAGGCTCACTGCCAGTGTACCCTGCTGATGGATTAGGCCTGTTCCACCCTCACCCCCCTGTACTTGCACAAAATGGAAAGAAGTCCAGATGGGCACACCAGCCCATCACTGCAGCCACCATTGCCACCATCTCCCCATTGCCACCATCTCCTTCACTTTCTCTGAAGTCAGTAAGCTGGCCCGCAACATGTGACCAAGGCCACCTGCATGTGACCAGCCTTGGCCACATTCTGGAGGCTTGCTTCCTGCTGTGGAAAAGAGATGGCAGAGGGCAGCTGAAGCAATGGGCTGGCATGGCAGAACAGGCTCCTGTGGTCCTGTGGTGTCCGATCTGTTTCTTGCCAGTGGGGGCTGTTTTTCTTGGATATTATTTTAACATGTTTTATTGGGTACTACCCCATCTTAGGCTCATCTTTGCCCCAGGGGCTGTGAGGACTGTCCAGGGGCAAAGCAGGGCAAAAGCCCTGTGTCATCTGGACTGCAGGAGTCCAAGACAGTGGCAAGACAAGGCAAATTGCCTATGCAGACAAGCCCTAAGACTTGGAAGGGCTGCTATGAATGAACTAGTTAGCATTCTTATGTGTAAAGATACTTGTATCATTGAATACTAAAGTCAGGATTATTCATGACATAGTACCTACAGTTTCTATGTATAGATGTGAAAGCTGAACAGTCAAGAAAGCTTTCGAGGTGGGTGGGAAGTGAAATGTGGTGGTGGAGGAGAGTTCTATGGATACCATGAACTCTCTCTCTCTCTCTCTCTCTCTCTGGCTTCTCTTCGCAAACGAAGACTACTAAAACGAGAAATAAATGGGTCCTGGAGCAAGTTAAATTGCTAGAAGCTGCCTTGAATACCATCTCAGGGGTATAAATTCATTAAATAAATCAAGCCTGAACTCTCCCTAGAAGCCAAAATGACTGAAATGAAGGCTATTGTACTTGGGAAATAAGACAACAGGACTCAGAAAAGATGATAATGCTTGGTAAAGCTGAAGGCAGTAGGAAAAGAGGAAGACTGGATTACAGGTAGATTGGTTCAATCAAGAAAGCTGCATCTCTGCATTTTCAAAACATGACCAGGTTCTCTTGGAGGTCTTTCACTGATAGGTTCATCGTAAGTCAAAGTTGACATGATGTCACATAACATCAGCAGCAGAACATTTAATAGCTCTTGGGAGGCTGGAGAAGAATTTCCAGACATTTTCAATAGTAGTCACCTCAGCTATAATGCATTCCAAAGTAGCTGTACAGATTTCCTGCTTCACCAGATTTCCTAAATTCCCTATAAAGCACAGTTCCTCATTGTTCGTTTACATCCTGGATATGCTTGACCTTCCCTTCTTCTGACAATTTGCTGAGAAACTGAATAGTGGAAGCTAGTGGGAAGTTTAAAACAAATAATAATAGCCTGAACAGATTGGGAGGCAGAAATTTGACCATCTCTAAAGAGGCTATTTTTGGCACAGACGTGAAGACTGTGAATAGAGTGGGGGGAGTTGTTTTTTTCTTGTTGTGGTTGCTAGCAGACTTGGCATCAGTATTTGACAACTATCCTCCATTGCAATATGGGCATGGAACCTCACACACACTTATTCGATTGCTTTAGGCCAGTATGAGGTAAATGAAGAGAGCAAGGTTGGTTTGGCAGTGAGCAGAGAACACTGATGTGTGCCTTCCTTATGGCTTCTTTCAGCATGCTGAGATTGTAGCTGGCTGCATGAGAATAAAAAGTGCTTGATTGGAGAATGGGGAGGCATCTTTGCTTGGGCCATTTGAGCAACAATGGAAATCCACAATCCTTGCTATGCACTTTCCATTTCTATATTGGAAAGGAAAAAGAACACCCTAAAGAACAAATCATTGTCCACATATTCATCTAGAAGGGATTAACTTGCCGTATGATGATAAAATAAAATCATTTTCTTCAGTTAATCCCCTGACTTTCTGACCTTGGTCATCTTTTGATCTCGGAAACTCGGCCAAGGCAGAATTTAATTTTGGGGAAATGACTTGCTGCTGGTTGTGGAATAAATGTGAAATATCCCAGAGTGCAGCAAAGTGAGTTGAGTATTAACATAATCAGAAGCATGCTCAGGCTTTGGGATCATCTTGGAGGGTATGGTTCCCAGATGTCAGGGGCAGGGCCCAAATCTGTCAGCCTGCCCCCTCTCCTGGGTTTCAGGGTCACAGAAGGAATCTCAAGATGGCAGTTCTAAAGATAGTGCTCACCACCACCCCCTTAATTATACAAGCCAAGTCCCAACCAAAAAATGAAGATTCTAACCTTCATCTAGGTTTAAGTAGCTGCCTGCTGCCTGATTCTTACTCAAGGCACATAACAAGAACAAAAGGTAGAGATTCCAAATTAGTAGTCTTAAAGATGGTGTGTAGATAATGTTTAGATGATCATGCCACTGTTGTACTGCATTCACCAACAAAAAGGAATAAAATCCAGCAAGACTGACATATACTTGGGAGGTATTTATTTATTTGTGCTACATCTATGCCACCTTTCTCCCAAAGTGGGACCCAAGGCAGCTCTGAAAACAATTCAAATCACAATTAAAGGCAATTAAAACATACACAATAAAAAACAGATGAAAAAAACAACATAAAGACATAAATACAGCATAAAAGCACACCCTGATAAAAGGCACAATTATATGCCAAAGGCCTGCTTAAAAAAATGTTTTTCCTTCTGGCAAAATGACAACAGGGAGAGGACCAGCCTAGCCCCCCATGGAAGGGAATTCCAAAAGGTGGGAGCAGCCACCGAGAAGGCTTTCTCTTGTGTCCTCACCAAATGAACCTGTGATAGTGGTGGGACTGAGAGAAAGCTTTCCCTTGTCGATCTTAAAACCCTTGCAGGTTCATACAGCGAGATTGATCTTTCAGATCGTCTGGACCTAAGCCATATAGGGCTTTATAGGTCAAGACCTGCACTTCGAGTTGTGCCCAGAAATGAACCAGTAGCCAGTGGGGCTGTTTTAATATGGGAGTTATGTGCTCCCTATAACTGTCCCCAGTCAGCATTCTAACCACAGCATTCTGGACCCGCTGAAGTTTCTCAACAGTTTCCAAAGGCAGCCCCACATAGAGTGCATTACAGTAGTCCAAATGGGATGTAATCAAGTCATGTGTCACCATAGCCTGGTCTGATGTGTCAGGGAACAGGTGCAGCTGGTGCACTAGTTTTAATTGTGCAAATACACTCCTGGCTACTGCTGAAACTTGGGCATCCAGGCTCAGAGTTGGGTCCAGGAGAACTCCCAAGCTGTAAGCCTGAGATTTCAGGGGAAATGTAACCCTGTCCAGCACAGGCTGGGTCCTTATTCCCTGATCTGCCTTTCAAGTGACTAGGAGTACCTTTGTCTTATCTGGATTAAGTTCCAATTTGTTTGCCCTCATACAGTCCATTACTGACAGCAGACATTGGCTAAGTACCATGAATACTAAGTACTTGGAATCAGGTGGAAAGGAGAGATAAAGTTGGGTGTCATCAGCATATTGGTAACATCTTACCCCAAAACTCTGGATGACCTCTCTCAGGGGTTTCATGTAGATGTTAAATAGTGTGAGGGACAGAACAGAACCCTGAGGGACCCCACAGGCCAACGGCCAGGGCATCGAACAGGAGTCCTCCAGCACCACCTTCTGAGTTTGCCCTTCTAAGAAAGACCAGAACCACTGCATAACAGTGTCCCCAAGACCCATCACATCTTAGCAATCTTCCCTATGACTCACATATCTGTTCATTTGACTAGTGAGCTGAGCACTAAGCAAGTTTGTCCTCAGAATCAGGAATCAGACAGATGCATTGGTCTTACCAAAACACACACACATACACACAAAGCCAGCAGCCTTTTCGCCAGCTGTAACAGCATGAAATAGGGCTGATGGAGAGAATCACACAAGAAGGAAAGATGTATCCAGGAATTCTCAAGGAACAAGAAATGTGCTTCTCAAAGACGAGATTCTCAAGGAACAAGAAATGTGCTTCTCAAAGACGAGATTCTCAAGGAACAAGAAATGTGCTTCTCAAAGACACACTTTCATCAATTGCATCATGAATGCCTTTCTCTGCAAATCCCATGGGGTGGCCCAAAACTAATGTTTTAATAAATGAGTCAATTAGCAATGACTTGCTGAGTTAAATTATTTTCAATTATTAGAGTTCATGCTAGTGACTTAATTTTCCAATTTCTAACATTTAGCATTATTGAATTAATTTTCAGACTTAATATTCCAGGCTTCAGTCACATTGAGAGTAGATCCATTGAATCAATTATTGAATGGTAAGTCAGCACATAGATAAATTCCACTGATTCTGTGGGTCTACTTTAGTTGAAACCGACAATAGGATTTCAACCCAAGTATTCAACTTTGTCCAAATGAAATGTAGGATAAAATTGTGCTCCCATTAGAATCCAAGGTGGGATTATAGTTTCCAGTCTGGATGATAGCATTTCTGAAGTGGGTATATTGCACAAAGGGCACAGTCAGCCAGAGTTATTGAGAAGCCTGGGGATATCTCAAAATAATGTTAGTTTCCTCTGTTTTGCATATTATGAGATGCTTTTGCACAGTGCGTAGGTGCTGTTTTATGAAATACAGCTTCAATTTGTGGTGGTGTGGTGAGGATTTGGCACCCAAACTTTGAACCAATGTCCTGCAACACAGCTGGAGATGAACAAATCTGTGAGTCTCATATTTGCATTTTTCAGGATTGTATTGCATACTCATCCTCTCCTAGCTTTTGTTTCAAGACATTTTTGGTCTTTCCCATGCAAAAATGTGTGTGGTTTTCTTTGCTTTTTTTATTTAAAAAAAGTGTATTCATTTTTGTACACACTGTTACCAATGTTCACTTTTGGTCCCATTGACTAAAATGTGTTTGTATAAAAAAAAATATTGTGTACACACGTTGAGCCATGCACATTTTCAGATTTTCAAATGTTCACATATTTTGAGATGATGTTCTTTTTGCTAAAACATGTTGCAAAGCTCAGAAATGTACTGTTTTATCAGACAAGATACACTTTGTCCTGTTGACAATCTTGGCAGATACAAAATTGTTGTTATTTGCAAGGCAAAACATGTTGTTGTTGTTGTGTGCCTTCAAGATGACTCCAACTTATGGCAACCCTAGCATAGGGTTTTCTTGGCAAGGTTTATTTAGAGGAGGTTGGCCGCTGCCTTCCTCTTTGGCTGAGGGATTATGACTTGCCCAAAGTCATCCCATGGGTTTCTGTGGCTGAGCAGTGGTTCAAATGCTGCTCTTCAGGAGTCCTAGTCCAACATTCAAACCACTACATCACAACAGATTTCTTTGTCATTTGTCATTCCCAAATGCAGTCAAAGAATGCAATGTTTTATTCTCCCCTTCATGGAATTATGGGGTTAACCATGTTTGGATGTATGCTCAGTCATGCTGACTACAGCAAACTACAGAAATGAGACCCCCCCCCCGAAACATTAGGAAGAACTTCCTGATGGCAAGAGCTGTCCAACAATGAATATGCTGCCTCGGAGCATGGTGGAGTCTCCTTCTTCGGAGATTTTAAAGTGTAAAGTGGGTGGCCATCTGTTGGGATCTGGGAGTGCTTTGATTGTGTATTCCTGCATGGCAGGGGGTTGACCCTTGTGGTCTCTTCCAACTCTGTGATTCTATGATTTTTATTACATGAGCAGCTCTGTGCTCGTCCTGTTTGTGCATATCCAGAGGAATTCTGTGTTAGTCTGGCTTGTGCATATCCAGAGGAATTATGGAAGCTTCTCCAATTTGATACAATGGATTGATTAAATTCAATTCCATACCAATGCTCCAGCAAGCAGAACTAGGTTGAAAGCCTCCTTAAATCAGAGCTGCTAGTACTTCAGATGGTCCTATAACTCTATGGATGAATAGATTTTTCTCATAAACCCTTCCTTCTCTTTGATAAGGAACACCTCCTATTCAGAATTTTGTCAGCCTCTGCTCAGGAGTATCTGAGGACATCATTGCTTCCAGCAATCTAATCTCTGACCTTTCCTGCAACTTCACTGCATAGTTTCCCTTTGTGTCTGATCACTTATCTCTGTGGTACCTGCTTATTTTGAAACAGCAAGGTACAGTTAATACATGGCAACTCAGACTTTCCCTTCATCCAATGCGGTTTAAATAAAAAGCAGAAATTAGAACATAATAATAATCCTAAAACAGAAATGTGATTATTTTGTGATCTTTTTACTAGGTAGCATAAAAGTTTTAAAATAATAGAAAGCGCTAAGGTGAGATTGAATGAAGCAGATAGCTATAAAGATTGATTGCTCAGATAAGGTCTCTTCTCTTCCTATTGGTTTTATAATATACACTACTCAATGTCCTCTATGAATAGAGTCAGCCTGCAGAAGAAAAAAGCAAAAAGAGACTGGTATGCAAATTGACATGGGATGGGAAGGAACATTTAAAGGGAGAAGAAATGAATTGCTTAGATTAAGTCTCACACGAAAAAAATTCCACATTTGAGAATGGACTGTCTAATATAGATAAGATAAGAATATCTGTTGTTCACTGCAAGCAAAACTTCCAAACACAAATCCATTTAAATGCACTTTATTAGAGAATTGTCTGCTGTTTAACCTTCTGTGT
Source organism: Gambelia wislizenii (assembly GCA_030847615.1). Lineage (NCBI taxonomy): Eukaryota > Metazoa > Chordata > Lepidosauria > Squamata > Crotaphytidae > Gambelia > Gambelia wislizenii. The sequence goes on along the minus strand of JAUMIR010000002.1, from coordinate 427,862,529 downwards.
GATGCAAATGTTCTAATGGCACAGCCCCACTGTGCAAAATGTTGGGTTATATGTCTATTTCCTGACATTCCCCTCACCTTTGGGGCTTCAGGAATGTTGAAAAAAACCATTAAAACAGATAAAATTAAAAGCTGACATGAATAAAATGGTGTGTCATGTTTTAGACATAGGGATTCAAGTCTTTTTTTTTTTCATACTTCCACGATGATCACCAAAGATGTAGAATAGCATCCGGTTCCAAATATTTATTTACTATTTTATTTGTACCCTTCTTTTAGATTAAAACACACACACTTGTCTGTGTGCAGACACATAGCACCTTCCAGTTAAAAGTAAAGCAATAAAATATTGTTACAACTCTAATCCTATTTAACAATAAACTATGATTTAGCATTATGACAAGTGGACATGCCCTTCCACCCTTCTTGCCCTTGGAGATTAAAAATGCCCAAACCTGGTTTAGCAGTAAGCCCTGTTTGAGCCCTCCTCAAAATCAACATGTGAGGAGGGGAATGTACTATATCTCATCCCCTCTGCAATCACATTAAACATATGAAATGCAAAATGTCTGAAATGGAGAGACTCACTTGTATGTGTGGAGGCTCTTCATATGGGCCAGCACCTGGAAAATAATGGAGAGCCTCCATGCATATTGGAGGCTCTCTGCTTCAGGTTCATCACTTTTTATGTGAACAAAGCAGGGAGAGACAGGACCCTCACACTGCATCTGTCATGTATTAATTGAAGCCTAAAAGGTAACATCTAAATAGGGCCATGGTATGACCACAAACCAAAACTGTAAAACCAGCATCAAACCACAGGTTAGCATTAGTCTGAATGAGGTCAACATGATTATAAAATATAAAATCATGGAGACAACAAAGGAAACACAAATGTAGGATTTTACTGACCCCTTCTGTACAAAATACTGAATAAATAGTGGAGAATAGCAGGTTAGCAAAGAATGAAAGACCATTGGCATGATAGTAAAAGGACAAGATGTGGAATACAAACAATGTATCCTACCAAACTGAAATTAAAATACAGGCTGAGAGCCCACATTGTGCTTGCATAGTGTAAATCTACTCTCATGCAGTTACACAGCAGTTGCATAACAGTAGGGGTGGAGAAAGGCTGGCCACATGCAATTTTTGTGATCCCTGGATCCTCTTGGGAACCTCTGAAACCCCCCAACTGTTTTAAAATTTTTTTCCTGCTGATGGCTGGATGAAAAAGAAAGAAAGAAAGAAGGAAAGAAAGAAAGAAAGAAAGAAAGAAAGAAAGAGGGGGGAAAGTGGAAAGAAAAGAAAAGAAAATTTTGGAGGATGGGAAACAAGCCCAGACAACCCCAAACCAGCTGCAAATACAGTGGTTTGCCTCTCCCTGCAGTCTGTAGGTTCCCACAGCCAATGTTAAAAGTTTTTTAAAAACGAGAAATCAGCCTAAAGAGTGTCTGGAAGAGTCACTTCAGGTGGGCTTGAAATGAAATACTGCATACTGCAAGGGGTGTGTGATAATGGTCTCCCAAATGAGGATGGGAAAGAGAGGGGAATTTGCCTCGCCTCCCCCACAGTTGTCCAACCCTGTGCTACACCATTTTTTGTTGAACTTTGACATTGTGCAATTGATTGTGTATCTGCCAATGTCCCTCTTTATTATCCTGTTATGCAAAGGGAGATGCACAGTGTCTGTTTCTGCATCCCCAGTGATTAAACTGCCCCATCTAAGGCATTGACAAATAATGACACACCATCCAAGATGGCACAGCTGCCTGGCTGGGATCCCATTGGCTTATCCCATATAGAGCAGAACCATTGAATTGGATGCAGAATGGTGGATCAATACAGAGGAAAAGTCCAACTGATTCAATATGTTTCCTCTAAGGAGATTTTCAGAAGGGAAAGAAAAAAGCTTTCCCATCCTGAAATCTCCAATCCCACCCCTCTCCCAACCCTGTCATGCCACAGTACAAAAATTTTTTTTAAACCTACCTAATTCACACATCCATGCCTGCCCAGGAGTGAATGGACCTCAAACAGAAGTCCATTCACTTCCTGGTTTGCAATCCTGGCTGTTCTTGTGAGAAGACGAGAGTGCGGGAAATTCCAAAATTAAAAGGCAAAAAGAAGTAAAAAAGTGACAGCAAGCACAAAAAGCACACTTAAAAAATAAGTAACCCGGGGAGGGTACAAAAAAGTGTGTCACTTACCTCAATGTCCTGATCTCACCCATAAGTGTTCTGGCATGGACCTCCCATTGACTCTGGCATTGCGCCAGCATAACGGGGCACCTTTTCAGTTACACATCATTCCATGGCAGAAATGGAATGAGGGATCCATTGACGGCTTAGCCCGTCAATAAAAAGAAGTGCCAGATCTCCTGGCATCCTTATCACACCATATTTAGAGGGTCTGTAAATCACCTAAGTGAAACTGTCAACAGGATTTAGACCCATGTAAAATGGTTACGCTTGTGAAACCCCACTTATGTAATCATGAACTCAATATTATTGTTGCACAGCAGCCCCCACCCCCAATGCAACTACATATGTAATGGAACTTCCATATGTATATGACATCAGCAGGATTCTGTCCAATGCCTGTCCTAATATTCTCAGAATTCAAAACAGTGGCCAAATTTGTATCCTGTTAGAACAGGGGTGGGAATAGTGTAGTGCATGTCTAAGCAGCCCATTTTATAGCCTCCCAACCTGCCTAAGTCCCCAAACATGTGGTGAAAAAAAAATCTGGAAATGGTGTCAGAATGTTTCAAAACTCTCTTCAGAGTTATAGTTTCACATACCCTCCAACTGTCCCACTTTGGCAGGGAGACTTCCAATTAATCCTCTGTCATCCCACTTTGAGAAAGCTAAATACCTTACAAAGGTCCACATAAACACCATTGGCTATTCTCCCAGGAATGCTTTCTTTCCTGGAGACCATTTGACTTTAGGGGACCTTCATCTGGTCTTTGTGGGACCTGTGCGATAGGGCAGGAGGCCCAACTGAAGAATCTTTAAATGTCCAGAATTACACCTTTAAAGGGGGAAGGGATTTGGCTTTTCTAGGGACTTTATCAGATGCATCAAATACGGCGTCATAACAACACCACATAACTGCGAAAGGGCACACATATCAGATGATGTTGCCCTTTCACGGTTATGTCCCTTCCAGAACCTGTACTTTTTAATTGACAGCTTAAGCCATCAATTGATCCCCCTTGCTTTTTTTTTTTCCTGGCATAAAACCCTTGTGGGTTTTTTCCCTCTTTCCTTTCCTTACCCTGTCAATGGCCGGTCCGGCACAAACACTTCTGGGTGAGATCGTGACATCCAGGTAAGTGACACACTATTTATGACCCTCCCTGGGTTACTTGTAAGTTTTTTAGTGTGTTTTTGTGCTTTGTGCCACTTTTACTTTGTTAATTTTGTTGTTGTTGTTGTTTTAAATTTCCCACGCTTTGTATTCTCATGAGAATATGTGGGATTTTGAATGAGGAAGTTTCAATGCTGGGGAAGTCTTGCCAGGATTAGAGGTAAGTGCAGGGGGGGGGCATTCTTTTGCTGGCATTTTTTTTTTTAATGCCAGCAAAAAAACGCTTTAAAGGGGCTCATCTGATAAAGTCCTAAGACTGACCAGTGATTTCCAGATGGAGGTCAGAATTCCTTGCTCAAAACTGACACTCTGAGTGATTATAGGATGCTGGATGCCAGCTTCATTTTTCATTTTTTTTCTTAATGTTCTCTACAGAACATCACAATAAAGGCAAAACAGAACTTACAGAGCAGACTAGCATATCTTGATTCTTTTGTCCAAGAAAACAGCCCCACAGTCTTGAGTATCTTAACAACCAGTATTACAAATAATACGTTGTCAAATAAATTAAAAATCTTATTCCTTGTGTTTTTGTTTCACAATGACCTGTTCTGCCATGTAGGGTTTTGTTTTGTTTTGCTTTGACATTTCATTTGATGTTTCATTTTGTGATGTCACACTTCATTTTGAGATCTCATGTTCTTTTGCTGCCACTGCTAAATTGGATGTAAACATCTCAAACAGAATGTGCTACAATAAACAGAACTTGCCAAGGTATTTAGGGCCTGCAGATCATAATTTAGATTCTTTGGCCCTTAAACCAAATGCAATTTGAAGTCATCAAAAGCATACCCTACAAATATCCCAGTTTGGCAGGGACATTCCCCATTCATAATCTCTTTTTCAGCTGCTTTTAAAATGTCCTAGTTTCTCCCTCCTCAACCCACTTTTCCTTTTTATTCTGGATTACTTCAGTTGCTGCAAACTAATTTCAAAGTGCAAAAGTCATTTTAATTCAGTTAACTCAGCTGGGGGTGGGGAAGGACAAGAGGTGACAGAATTTTGCACTTTGCAGTAGGTTCAGTTGAAAGCACACTATGGGTTCTCCTAGCTAGTGTGTTCTTCTTCATTCATAACTTTTGCTATCTTGACCACACTCTGATGCTCCTTGGCCCTACGTGCCCCAGTTTTGGTCTGAGAAATGTTGGTGCATCAAAGCTTCCATATGGCATTTTTGAAATCTCACCATTAAACCCACTACAAACCCACACAGACTGCTCCTTGGGTGAAAATTCAAGTCAGGAAAGAAGTCAATTTCTGTCACCTCTTCTACTCTTCTTGCTACTGTTCTGGCTCTATCCCTAGAAACAAGTTGTCTCATCTTTCTTTCTCCCACCATACTTTGTGTGATAATGGCAGTTATTTTGAAACACTGGGGTAATTTTTGTAGTACCTCCATTGGAAAACTAAAATTCTCAGTGTTTCTGGTAGAGCCAATGGGATGAAGAGAGAGAGAGAGAGAGGTGAGCTACTTCCTCCCCCACCCAGGAAGTAGGAGAGAGATTGAAGGTGGTGGGAAGAGAGAAAGAGAAGGCAACTTATGATGGAGGTGGAGGAAGAACTGAACTTTCAGATCATCATGGAGTAATCCAAGACATTTCCTGAGTGATGAGGAAATAGCTTGGTTTCAGGTCATTAAAGATAAGCTGAGGATCCACTAAATCCTAGGAAGGAGTATATAACAGTGGGCTACATGTGAGCAAGTTAATGATGGTCTATTCTGGTTTTCCCTGCAACCTGACTGCCTTTCCTTGGTTTGCTTTCCTCCCCGCCTCCAAATATTAACAAATATTCAGATTCTATATAAAAAGGGGGGCTTCTATGTGTCAGGAAACTCTGTTGAGGACAATCCTGGATGGACAAAAACCTTAATACAGTGGGCCCTTGGTATCCACTGGGGTTTGGTTCCGTGATCCCACTGCAACCCCAGCTCCCATGGATACCAAAATCTGTGGATGCACAAGTCCCAGTATACACAGTGGCATAGTAAAATGGTGATCCGTATATAAAATGACAAAATCAACGGTATTGTCTAGATGATGAAAAAAATCCTCAAAGAATTTGAGAATATCTTTTGTCTAGATGAGCTCCCATCAGGATTCGTCATATTTAGAAAGAGGGGCCTGAAAACTCCAAATAGTTCACAATAACAGCTTTTGCTGTCTCTTGTAACTTAAAAAAAAATCACAGGGAAATGCATATTCCAGCCCTTTTAACAAGAAGTTTGAATTGGGGCACATCCCAGAAGTCAAAACCTGATTGGTCGGACATATGCCAGTGCAGGCTTGCTGGTGATGAAGCTGTCGGAGCTGCTGTTGTTGATTTTCATGGAAGCGATCATGTGCTTTTTTTGAGCCGCAGAGCTAATAAAAAAAAATAAAAATAAGCATAAGATCACTCTTCCACATCTCTCATTTAACAAGGTTTAAAAAAAAAAGGAAATGGAGGAAATGGAGGGAGCTTCTGTGGAATAATAATGCACATAATTCACTTGCAGTCACCATCTTTTCTCACAGGCATGCTCTGTGTGAACTTCAAACCCGACTGTAGTTTTGGACTTGTTCTCTGTGTGTAAAAGCTGCATGTATTTGTGCACAGAAAGCCACATTTGCACAGCATATATAATAAATGGTGTGTGTGTGTGTGTGTGTGTGTGTGCGTGCACGAACATGCAGAATTCCCAAACTGCAAAGGATTCTCCTTGTCAGGGTTTCTCTACATTGGTAAGCTCCTTTTTCATCTGGGTTTCTAATATTTGTGAAGAGTCTTTCTATCTGTAAGTGTCATTTTTCACCACTATAATCATCTTCAAAAATTACAGATCAATGAGAAAGCCTGTGTGTGTGTGTGTGTGTGTGTGTGTGTGTCAGAACAAAATAATCTGACAGGCTACCTGTGTTTGTTATATGCCAAAGGGAAAAATTCTACGCTTGAACTGATGTCAGATCAGCTGAAGCATATGTGTTTTATCTTATACCTCCTTTTTTCCCTAATCTAGATAGATTGATTTCTTCAAATACTCCAGCCATCTTTCACATTTCAGCTTGTGTTGTTGTTAGCATTCATCTCTCATTCACAGCAACATTTAGGGGTTGCATATGATGTATTTTCTGGTACACAGTAAGCATCCTGTTGGGGTTTTATTGCTATCAAAATTCCATAAGACAAGCCATTCCTCTTTCCAGAGACTATGCAAGAGTGGCATCCTGTTTAGACTCATACTATTGTGAGAGTGATTGTGCTGCCTAGGGAGTTACAGACATGCAATCCTTAGTGGTGGGTGGGGAGTTAAACCAATAATTGGAAGAGTGTCTGACTATGCCACCTGTTATACACTTGTGTGACGCAGGCCTCCCTCCTTTCTGTGTATTCATACCATCACAGAGAGGAGAAGGAAGGTTCTTTGTTTGTACAATCTGAGACACACTCTCAGGGGTTCATCTAGCCTAGAAATCCCTTGGAACTATGTCTCTCTTCAGTAGCTGCCACCACCCACTGCTCTTCACTTAAAACCCAGTTCAGTGGGAAACTGGGACAGTTCTCTGGTTAACCAGTGAACTACTCACTCTGTTAAGGATTCCCAAATCCCTTTCTTTATCCCCAGAGAAGAGACTAGCTAAGACCATACAAGGCATGTGGATGCAGGCTTGTAGAAAAAGAGAGAGACCTTTATTTCTGGTTCAAGCAATTAAAACACTTAGCAGAAATAGTATAATGGAGAGAAAGGTCCAACTTAAAACTTACATAGCATAGCATTCGGTCAGAGGATTTAAAAAAATCATAAAAAATTAATGCCATTCTAGCTAACACATTTTCCCTACACTAAAAGAAAATGCTAACTTACATTTATGAAATCCATGGTATCAGTCTATGTCCTAATTGGGATAGCTAGGGCCAGGCTTATAAAAAAGCTGGCCTAACTAAGGAGATTTTCAGACGCCTCTTTCAGCGTCTTGCCACGCAAGCAGCCTCCGGAGCAGTAACGAGGCTGCCATGCAGCAAGGGGTCCATTTTGGATGACGCCATTTCTCTCTCGGTGTCGTCCATGACTCTTGCGGCTAGCATTGGAGGCAGCCGTGCTGTTTTTCACTCACGGAAGTTGAGGACTGCAGAAACTCAAAACTCCATTAGCCAAATCTGATTTGCTCTCCAGTCAGGTGATGTGATGTCATGTTTAGGAAATGAGGGTCCCACCCCCTGTATAAACTTTTTGTCAGGAAATCAGAGAATGGAAATTTACAGATGATGGGAAATGTAGTTCTGGCAGATGTAGTCCTGGCTCCATGATGGGAGTTGCAGTCATGCTGTCATGACAATTTGGTTGCACAATTGCGAGATCCAGAAACTCCAGCCAAGGTACAGTGGTGAAATTTTTATAATCCATCATCATTTGGCAGGTTCTCAGCCCATTTCCCCAAAAAACCAAGCATCCCCCTTCTTTTTTTCTCAACTTGGTATGAAGTCAGCAGAGCCTGCTAGATTTAGCTTAGAAGCAACCACTGCAGTCTTTGCCACCCTCTGCTACTCCTCCCAAGAGCTCACCAAAAGTTCTTACTAAAGAAAGGGGACTTTCTAGCTTAAGATTAGACTGGTGCTACATGTTCCAGCATCGAAAGTAGGAAAGTAATCTTATTTGCATCCATTTACAGTGACTGGAGACCCTGCAAGCCACATATGGTGTGACAAATAGTAGACTTCCAAGCTGGATTCAGAAAAGGAAGAGGCACTAGAGAGCACATTACAGTTATACACTTGCTAATGGATCATGCCAGAGAATTTCAAAAGAAAGTCACTGTCCTTATATAGATTACAGCAAAGTCTTTGACTGTGTAGATACTTAAAAACTGATTACCACTCTAAATGAAGTGGAAGTGCCACAGCATTTGATTATCCTGATGCATAAACCTATATTCTGGACAAGAGAACAGAGTATGGATGAATAGAGTGTTCTTCAATTGACACTGGGATCAGAAAAAGGTGCATTTTATCACCCTCTTTCTTTAATTTATATACAGAGCATATAGTACAAAATGCAGGATTAGACTCGAAATATCAAAAACTTATGAATTACAGTACGACCCCCATATCCACTGATTCATTTTCCACTGATTCAATTATCCATGGGACACAAAACAGCACACCTACCATAGAGTCTTCCTAGGAAATGTGTCCTCTCTAGCCATTCTCTAGGTCCTCCAACGCAACTCTATGGTATTTTAAACCAGAAGTCCCATCATTTTCAATGGTGTTCACTATTATCCATGGTTTTTGGTATCCACGCCCCCCCCCAACCAATCCCAAGCAGATATGGGCGTTGTCTCTGGCTTTTCTTCACAAACGAAGATTCAGGAAGGACTCATCCTGCATTTTCTGCAAGCGCGCTGATTAGTAAAAAGGCCAATCCGAGATAGACAAGTCCGATTGCAGAAAGCACAGCAGAAGGTTTCCTCAGGTGATGTTACTGGGTTGTGATTCTTTCTGCATTGTCGTTTCTCTTCAAGACTTGTTCGGCGTGAGTTCTCAAATAAGGCTGCAGCATTGTGGATAGTGTGTCTCCAATGCCTCCCGATGTGAGGCCAGGGCGAGCCATTGTTGGTGATCAGTTTCGCCAAGCCTGAGATGTTGTTTCAGGGTGTTGTACTGTGTCATTAAACTAAGAACAGAATTAAAAACATTTAAAAGCAAGATTGTAAAAAAAGACCCAAACAGTACAGCACATGCTGAATTTATAATTTTATAAATCATCACCAACACTTTGAATGGTAGCTGGAAATGGACCATCAGCCATTGGGGCTATTGCAAAAAGGTTGTGCACTCTCTGTAGCCAGCCTCTGTCAACAATCTAAATTAAAACAATGAATTAATTTGCACAGACTGGACTAGTACACTAAAGATTATGGATTCAGACGTGTATGCTCATTTGAGGCAGGGAGGGCAATCTCCAAATACTTCTTACAAAAAAGGAAAATCCTCTCTGAATGCTAGTTTTCTAAATGCAGGGAAGGGGTTTCTTCATTAGGAAGAACATTCACCTGAATCCACTGCAGTCTGAATCAAAGCTCTCCAGGATTCTATCAGCTCACTGCTCTGCTTCATAAAAACAAGTTGAAAGCTGTCTTGCACTAAAATCAGACTGTTCATCTCTCTCAGTACTACCTCATATAAGAAGCGTAAGGTACCTGTTCCAACCTGAGGGTGAGACTGAAATTCAGAGGTTCTTCAGAACTTCATTCCACTGGTGGGAGGGGTCAAAGCCAAGAGGGTGAAGTCCAGAGTTCTACCATATTGTACCTAAATGCTCTAGCTGCCAATGACTTAGATTTAGGAAAGGCATTTCATCTTTCTGGAAAGGGCCCCAAACCCAGGGGAAACCAGCAGGAAAACTACAGTGTCATGAGGATGGGGATGTGGCCACCTGAAGCCAAATTCAGACCCCAGGAGGGCAAGATTCAGCCCCATGGCCTGAAATTTCCAGCCCCTGTACTATGGATGACTGCCACTGGTTCTCCAGTGTTTCAGACTGGATGGTTGTTGTTTTTTCCACCCTGCCCTACCTGCAAATACTGCCAGGGATTTGATCCCAGGACTTTCTGCAGTCAAGGCCACTTAGCATTAAGGAGCATCCTGTTCAGCATCTCTTGTAGAATGTCTCTTAGATATGGACCAGTTGGAGCAGCACTGATGCTAGTTGTTTTGCTGCTCCGGAGGGACGATATGCCCTCTTCATTACAAGTGCTCAAGGTCTAGATGTCAAGAGCGATGAGGGGCCCCCATCTCATTTCATTCTGACTGAGAGGCTGAGCTCCCTGCTGTGAGGAGAAGGCATGGCGCCAAAGCGTACAAGAGTTCAATGAAGAGCAGCAGGAGGTAGTCATTAGTGGCTCAGGTCAGAAAGTCAGTTGTCCAATTTTATAAATAAATGCAACAGTGGTTAGCAGAACATAATAGATTTGCTACAGCTGGAAAGACCCTGTTGGAGGGGAAAAGTCAAACTCCGATGAGTGGCCCCTGAGGTACGATTGGCAGAATGGGCTGTTTATTAAGAAATGCTCCTCAATAGGATCAGACTTTTTCATATTGAATATTAATGTGTGGAAGCTCAAAGTACAGTATGTACTGTAGGAAGCAATATAGTTCACTCATTTATTATTGCAAGCGTAGCACATTACATTTTACACATGGGGAAAGATATATGTTCTATTGTACTTTTCTTCTTAATTAGCTAGTCTTAATAAGCTGCAACTGACATTTTTCTATTTTTTCTTGCTTATTAGATTTTTGCTAAACATCACATCTTTCCCAAAGGGAAACAAGAAAAAGAAACAAAACAAAATGAAATGAGGAAAGGTACACTGAAATGCCTTTAACACTACAAAATGAAATGGGCACTTCAGCTAAATATAACTTTTTAAAAAATGTAGTTTATTTTAATGGAGACTTCCGATTGTACTTGAAGGCAACCTACAAACCGCAATTCCCAGATATCTTTGCATACCCTCCAATATTTCATAGATTAAAACGACTTGGCCAAGCACCATCAGTGTGTGATCAAGACAGCAAAAGCTATTAACATGGAAGAACCCACAAGGTAGGAGAGGATCCAGCAGCTTGCTTTTGTCTGAGTCTAGTGGGAGAGCACAAAATCCGCTCCCAACTTGCCGCGGTTCCCACTAAGTTAACTGATAGCAAATTACTTTTGAACTCATTTTGCAGCAACTGAAGTAAACCAAGGACAAAGGGGGAAATAGGAGAAGGATGGAGAAACTGGGACATTGTGAAAGCAACTGAAAAAGTGGAATGACAGAGGATTACTCAGGATTGCCAAATCAGGACAGTCATTGTGCTGGTATCTTCCTGTTGGTCAGGCTGTAGGACATAATGAAAGCCCAACAAGAAGCATGCCCCTTTACATATCCTTTTCATTGTTGTTGGAGTGGAAGTTTAAGGGACAAGGAGATGGGGTGGAGAAGTTTGGAAGATTTGGCAGGCTGACCCCAAATGCATTAAATTTCACAGCCTGCCTCAGAAGTGCTGAAAATGAAGGACTTGGAGGTAGCACAAATGAGGGCAAAGGGAAGTGAGACATGATTCCTTCCAAAGCCACCTCAAGCAGTACCAGCATGGTATGCTGAGCTGGGATGAGGAGGTAGTGGTGGGGGCCAATCTTGGCTCTAAAGTGGCCACATGTTCTACTTTACAGAGTACAGCCCTCTGTTTGAATAACTGTTAGGGGTCAGCACTCTATTTGAAGGTATCCCCTGTTTGAATAGTTGTCCCACCCAACATTTATTGAAATACTAAGGAAATGGGACCAAAGCCTTGTTAGCAGCAAAATGAACATGCACACAATTTACCCAGTCACTAGCTTCTTCACGCACATACACACACGTACCTATTATTCATATTTTTTGTTTTGTAAATATGCATCTTGCTGCAATGAGTGTTGGACTGGGACTCTGGAAGTCTAGAGCCTCTGTTTAAACACCTCCAAAGAATGAGACTCCACCACACTCCAAGGTAGAGCATTCGATTGTGCAATGGCTCTTAAAATCAGGATGTTCTTCCTAATATTTAAGTGGAATCTCTTTTCCTGCAGTTTGCATCCATTGCTTCATGTCCTAATCTCTGGAGCAACAGAAAACAAGCTTGCTCCATCCTCAATATGACATCCCTTGAAATATTTAAACATGGCTATCATGACCCCTCTTTACCTTCTCTTCTCTGTGCTAAACATACTCAGCTTCCTAAGCTTCTCCTCATAGGGCATGGTTTCCAAGCCTTTTGCCATTATGGTCACCCTCCTCTGGACACATTCCAGCTTCTCAATATCCTTCTTGAATTGTGGTGCCCAGAACTGGACACAGTATTCCAGGTGAGGTCTGACCAAAGCAGAATAGAGTGGTACTATCACTTCCCTCAATCTAGACACTATACTTCTATTGATACAGCCTAGAATTGCATTGGCTTTTTTAGCAGCTGCAACACACTGTTGATTCATATTCAGCTTGTGGTCTACTAACACCCCTAGATCCCTGTCACATGTACTGTTGTCAAGCCAGGTGTCCCCTATCCTATATCTGTGTATTTCATTTTTACTATCTATGAGTAGTACCTTACAGTACTCCCTGTTGTTAGTTTTGGCCCAGCTTTCTAATCTGTTAAAGTCATCTTGAAAATTCTGATCCTGTCCTCTCAGGTATTCACTACCCCTCCTAATTTGGTGTCATCTGCAAATTTGATAAGTATGCCCTCTATTCCCTCATCCAAGTCATTGATAAAGGTGTTGAATAGCACTGGTCCCAGGACAGAACCCTGTGGCACCCCCCAAGTCACTTTTCCTCCAGGATGAAGAGGAGCCATTGGTGAGCACCCTTTGGGTTCGGCCGCTCAGACAATGACACCCCCCCCCCTTTGGTGATTCCAGGAAACTCTCCGAAAAGACCAAGCTTCTGTTGAGAATTATATGAAAAAGCTCAGAAAGGGCTCTTCCCAGATTCCAGAAATTTGACTCAGTGGCCAAAGGTGACAAAATTCTCCTCTCTTCTTGCCAGGTCTAAACAGGAACAAGGCTCCTGTTTTCAGTGATGCTGTTAGGTAATGTCAGATTCCTCTAACTTTAAATATTCTCCTTAAAGGACTGATTTTCCATAATGAGACCAGTGGGCTGAGATCACTTAGTAGATGTGGGTGTACTGTATATGTTTCACTACTTTGAAATGTGTTAAACCACCTCTGTTGCTTTTGATAGCCTTGATACTTATTCTGTTCTGTGCAACTCTTGACTTCCGCACCAACATCCTATCTTGATAGCCCTGCTGCTTTTCCCAGGCAGAGTGAACCCTTAAACAGAGTAACAGCATGAAAGGTTGGAGAAAGGATACACTGGGACATTTGTTACAGGTTTCATTTATTTTGCCTAAAGCAAAATGTTGAGGCAAATTTGGAGGCTGTTGCTCAGGCAAAGCACCTGAGGAATTTTGCAAGAAGGAAATAACACATTTCAATAAGATCAGTGACTCATTGTACCATTCATTAGTTTATCTTATCGGTATATGCAATGTTTTGTTTTGGGATCAATAAATGTTGCTAAAGGGGAAGTTCAAAACAGGTTGATTCAATGTTGTACCAGTCAAATTATTTGTGCTGGTGTGGTTATGTGTGTTTTCAGAAATAACACAGAGATATATAACTTCCAATAATTCATATTATCTGGAGATGTCAGGTATTATTTTCCTGGCTGTCTGACAGGGAAAATCCCATTTTACAAAGAAAATATTACAGATATTTTCAGCCATGGGGGGCTTGCTGGCAAATGGAGTCACTGTTTTCTTTTTCAGTTGACTTCTCATTTCTGACCATGTTTTATTGATTGGGAGCCCTCTCTGGATTATCGCCCTGGCTGTTGCTCACTCACTAATGCATAAATATGCACCCCTACATTCCTGCAGACAATTTGTTTCTTCACAGGAGGTTATATGGAGTGGGCCAAAATGTGCAGCCTGCCTGGAGAGCAGTCTAGTGAAAATCTGTGCCCTCAAGCAAGCTTTGAATAATTGTCTCACAGCTGACTTGCAGGAAGGGGTGGTGTGCCTCTCTTCAGCTCAATTTGCATCTAAAGGCACCCGGCTAACACTATATCAATAACAGCAGTACAACACACATTAACTCCAAAAGTTTTGCTTTGTAATGTGTTTCCAGGTTGTCAAGAGAAGGGAAAACAAGAATACCTTTGCTTGGATAGTTCAAGTCTGCCCAATGTAACAGATCTCCTGGTACTACTTTATTAGGGATGGAAAGACTATTCAAAAAGATTTGAGAATTGTTGAATCACACACACACACAGAGTATATATGAGAAACCCTGATCAGAAGAATCCTGGACTGATTAGAATCTTTGTAGTTTGGGAACCTATTCTGTACAAAATTTGCTCATGGTTGTTTTGCACAGAAATCAGTATTTTCTGTACAGAAAATATTTCTATGCAGAAATTTTATTTCCTCCCCATAAAAATGATATTTCTATGCAAAATTAGTATTTCCTGCACAGGAAAAGCAGTCCCTGTGCAGTAAATATTGTAGTTGGGAATTTATTCTGAGCATTTTTTGCACAAGAAACAGCATTTTCCCCCTGTAAGAAAGAGCTTTTTCTTCTCCAGAATATTGTTTGCTCTGCAGAAAACATGCTTCTTGTTGAGAAAATGCTGTTTTCCATGAAAACAAAAACACAAAAACCTGAACATTTGCAAATTTTGTGCAGAATAAGTCTTGAGTTGCAGATAAGCTTCGAAAACAGTGTGGTTTTTAGAGACTTTGGACATTTTCAGACGGCCCTTGCCACGCAAGCAGCCTCCAGAGCAGTAACGAGGCTGTTGCATGGCAGGGGGTCCTTTTCGGATGCCTCCATCCCTCTTCCGGGATCATTCGTGACACGCCCATGAAGTTGCCCATGATTGAAATATGGCGTGGCCGCTTCCAAAGCTTCACGGGTGTGCCACAAATGATCCCAGAAGAGGGATGGAGGTGTCCAAAAAGGACCCCCTGCCACGCAGTAGCCTCATTACTGCTCTGGAGGCTGCTTGTGTGGCAAGGACCATCTGAAAATGTCCTTTCTCTCAGTGGGAAGAAATTTGCTAAAATTACCTGTTGCTTCCTTCAAGAAAGGTAGTGAAGAATTACGTCCATATCGTTTACAGAAATATGCAGTTGTGGGAAGTTAAGATTAGGTCCTCTATTAATCCCAACCCATACAAGAGAGGAAGAGGGCCTTTCTTCAACCTACACATCATGGGAATGTTTGGCACATGGCACTCAAACAGTGCGTAGAGATATCAAGAACACTGACATATTTTCTCTTCTTCGGTGATAAAGGGTACTTCAACGCATAGGTCAATTCTCCACTTATTCATTGGGCCTACTCTAGTCAGGATTTTAAAAAACAGGATTATTGGTCACAACCCTTGGCCACAAAAACCTTGTTCTTTGTGCAGAGAACTCTTGTTTAGCAGAACCCCCACACACATTTTCTGCACTGACAAAAATCCTTCATCAGTGCAACAGAGTATAACTTTACTTTTATAGAGTTACGCAGCAGTTTCACAATACTGTCTTGTTAGAGAACTGTGGCACAACCAAACATGCACAACCAGACATGTATCAATGTGCAGTGTCAAAGGAGACAAAAGTCAGTGTGCTGGGTTCAAGTGTCGTACCCCCCCCCCCGGCTTTTCTTGGCAAAGATTCAGGAAGGACTCGCCCCATGCTTTCATACCAAACAATCCAGAAAAAAAAGAGGTCCATCATTAAGCCATCAGGAACCATCAGACATATATCTTCATCCTCCACAAACTAGAATTCTGGCTTGTCATTGGGCCTAGTAAAATCATTAAGTGTCTGCTCCTCCCCTCTCTGATGGAATGCAGCTCCCCAATCCAGTAAAAAATTACCAAGCACTTTAAAAACCTTAAGTAGCACTTCTGGAACCCTGTTCAGATATAATGCAAAGACAAAGTTAGTGGCCAGAATCTGCTTGGTTCCATACATATGTGTAAGTTCCCCTATAGAAGTGATTGCACATTTCGGTCTGATGCAGATTGTCTGTATTCAGTTCAAGAATACTGAGTAGACTTGTTCATGCAATGAATGACCTTGAGAATGGATGTTCATTGTGCATGGATGTGCATGCTGCATTTGCTGTAGATTTAGGTTTGGGGTTTTGTTGCATTGTGTAGCCATTCAGTACAAGAATTGTGAAATACAATTAATGTGTCACTCTGTATGTGGAAGCGAAGAGCAGCTCACGGACTAGATAGTTTAGAGTCTTAGTTTGAGCCCTCAGACGGCTTAAGTTAAACAAGTGACCATCAGTACGGTAAAGTATATAGATGCTGTCATCCTCTTCGAGTTCTGCCGTAGCCCTTTGGAGCATCATGATGAAGAAGATTCTAAATAAAGTTGACGCAAGAACACAACCTTGCTTCACTCCATTAGTTATTAGAAAGGGCTCTGAAAGAGCATCACCATATCTGACTTGACCACACTGGCCCTCGTGTAGCAAGATAATCATTTTAAGGAATTCGGGGGGACATCCTAGTCTTTCCAGGATCTGCCACAAACTTTTCCTACTCACGGTGTCGAAGGCTTTGGTGAGGTCAACAAGCCAGAGAGAGTATGTGGAGATTTATGTTATACAACTCCAGTGTAGGATCTCAGTCAACCTCAGCTAGTTAAAGAATCTAAATCACCGTCTGAGTATCAAAACATTCAACATGCAAACCACAGTTTTCCTTGGCTGTACTTTTGTGTCCTCTCATTATTTAGCTTCATCAGTCTTTGAATTTATTTTTGTCTCCATCATTCAGCAAACCCTGAATGTGAAGGAATAGCTATAACTGTTGATTTGGTAATTTAGACATCACACCAGATTATATAGTTAGATTTTCTTAGCCACCGTTGGGTGTGTTGTCTTAATTGAGCTTGTGCCAAACAGCATGTTAACTTGTCAGTAGGGCTTAGATAACATACACTAAAACTTCCATTAAATATTAAACAAAAGCCTTGTTCAAATGTAATCACTTCCTCCTGGCTGCCACTGAAAAGCCAGTGCTCAACCACAAGTAGGGAGTAATAATAATGTTTAGAATGTATATTGGGCATTCAGAGTGCTTCATGTTGATGATTTCAAGAACACATACAACATCACTGCAAAGCAATGTTGTATGAATATTAATTAGTGATAATATTTTCATCTTGTAGCTGGGACCTCAGGTTTCATGAACACTGGGCTTCTTAGACACCTACTCAGCACATGAGCATAGTGAATACTTGAGCACAGAGACTGGAAACAGTTTGAAAGCTTGAAAAAGTTACTTTTTTGAACTACAGAACCCAGGATTCCCCCAGCCAGAGAGCCAGAAGGCCAAGCTGGCTGGGAGATTCTTGGCGTTGTAATCAAATGGAGTAACTTTCCAAGCTCTGATTCTTTGCTACTGCACTACAGAGGCTATCTCTCTAATGTAAGGTAGCACTGCACATACCAGTCTGACAACATATGCAGGGGCTACCTACTGCTAAAAATCAAGCGAGAAGACAGGTTCTTCATTTTCTGTTCATTTTCTCAAACATCCCTGGCTCATTTTCTGTGGTTATAAACACTATGAGTATCTTCATTACCAATGGTTATTTTCACTGACTTGGTGTAATTGTGTTACAGAATGCTGATTTTATAAGCTACCAAGAACATGACAAATAGAGATACAAAGTGAATGCATGTAATGAAAAAAGGAAATGTGGTATAAGTATCTTGACAGTCATGCAGCTCTGGCCTGCTAATATTATGTGGTATCTATCACACTGGTGCATGGGAAAGAAAGTTGTGTGCTCCATCCTGGTATGTGGATCAACAGCACAGACCAGAGCTTTTCAATAGCAATAGCAAGCTACTATATTTCAACCAGGCTGGTAGCTAGGTCTCAGGTCAGCATGGCAGTGATTCTACTTCCAGTTTTATTGAAAAATGTAAAGGAGCTATCCAAAGGAGGTGAACCCCAGCCCCCAATAGGCTCAGCACCTTGGATTGCACCTTTAAAGTTTAAATAAAACCCATAGTGGATTTAGCACCTGACTGAAATGTGAGCCACCAGACACAATTCCAAACAGGGATATTTGAGGATTTTATTCAGATTGCCTTTGGAGATGAACTGATGCAATCACACAGTTCCAATGTCTATATTACCATATTTCATACAATAGATTCAGGCTTTTAAAAGGTACCATTGTATATAAAATAGTGTATTTTGGAGATAAGATATGTTTAGAAATGCATAAATATGTATAGAACGTCATATTTTAGGATAACAAATGAATTTCATATGGAACTAGAATGGAATGGATTTATGAAGGAACTCGTGTGCAACTGCTGTAGACTGAAAATAGATTGGTCCATCTAGTTTCAGCCACTTAGCCATATCTATCAAGCTACTGCAACACTATGCTCCTGAAACAAGAACAGAAAAAACAATTCTGGCAATAATTAATGTTTCCCCCTTTTTCATTCTATCCTAGCTTGCAAAAACAAAAAGAGAGAAAGAAAGAATGATTTGAACATTATTCGTAGGAATTTTGTTCGATCTCTAGATATCACCCTGTGTGAGAGTATCTTAGGCCAGTAACCTAGTCTCTCATTCTTACATGAGTTCTAGCATCAACTATTTTCATTTTCTTTCATTGTTGAACATTTTTTTTAATTAGGAGAAAAGGCTATGTAAGTCTGCAATTGTTGTATACTTTCAAATGAATTCTGAAATATGATGGCCCTATCAAAGGGCTTCCTGGCAAAATTTGTTCAGAGGGGATTTGTTGTTGTCTTCCACTGAGGCTGAGAGAGTGTGACTTGCCCAAAGTGGTTTTTCCATGGTTGAGCAGGGATTTGAACCCAAGTCTCCCAGAGTCTTGGAAGAAATCAGACACAGCAAAAACCATGTCAGAAGATCACTAGAAGAACAGGAAGGGGCGACCTTACCAGATGATGTCACTCTCCAGCATTCTGGGAGAATAGCATGGGTGTCACTAAGGTGTCCCTTTTTATTGGTGGCTGGTCCCCATCAGCCTCATCTGAAATGAAATAAAATGAAATGAAAAAGGGAAGCCTCATCTACAGCAGCACTATGTCACAGGAACAGCTAAAAGATGTGGCATCCAACAAGGTCACCCTTTCTGTTCTTCTAACAATCTTCTGATGTGGTTGGGAATGCGATTTTTTGGCATGCTCCCCCACATCTGATAATCTTGCACACTAGTGGTATAATATGTTGTAGGATGTTCATAATCTGTGCATATCGTTGAGGGCAGGATGTTTTCTTCTCTGTTTTTAGCAATTTATAAAGTCTTCATTGCTTCACACCCATCTTTCATATCCCAATGTCCATAAGGCATTGGAGCTCTTTATTTCTTTTATGGGATGCAAAGGTCAATTCAGGATCCTGCAATGGCTTGCCAGAGAGCAAAGCATGGCTCAGTTCCATACAAAATCTTCCAGTGCTTTTAATACCCTGCCATCTCTTAGCTCCAACTACAGATCAGAGATAAGAGCTGGAGAAGATCTCCAGAAGGACTGAAAACCCATATGGGCTCCATACTTCAGATGTAATTCTTTGCTAATTTTCTTCTTAATAATAATAATAATAAAATTTATTTATACCCCGCCCCTCTGTTAAAACAATCGGGGCGGCTTACAAAACTTAAAATACATTACAAATAAAATCCCTAAACACCCCCACTCCCACCCTCCCCCATAAAAAAAATCAAACAAATATAAATTAAAAACAACTAATCTAAAATCACATTTAAAACTATAAATACAATAAAATATAATAAATGGCCAGCAGGCTAGAAGAGGCCAGGATCCCCTGAGGCCGGGATCTAATTAGGAAAGGCCTGCCGAAAGAGATCCGTCTTTAGTGCTTTTTTAAAGCTACTCAGGCTTGTTATCTGACGGATCTCGTTTGGCAGGTCATTCCACAATTTGGGGGCGATTACTGAAAAGGCCCTCTGGGAGGTTGCAGACAGCCTAGATGTTTGTGGCTGAAGCAAATTCCTCCCAGAGGACAGGAGTGCGCGGGGAGGATTGTATGGGAGGAGGCGGTTCCGGAGATAAGTTGGACCCAAGCCATTTAGGGCTTTAAAGGTAATAACCAACACCTTATACTGGGCCCAGAAACTGATAGGCAGCCAGTGGAGAGATTTTAATACTGGAGTTATATGGTCTCTCTGAGATGTTCCCGAGACCACTCTGGCTGCCATATTTTGTACCAACTGAAGTTTCTGGACCAAGCATGAGGGCAGCCCCAAGTAGAGCGCATTGCAGAAATCTAGACGAGAGGTTACCAGCGCGTGCACCACAGTCTCGAGGTCCCTTACTTCCAGTAAATGGCGCAGCTGGCATATCAGCCGAAGCTGATAACAGGCGCTCTTGACTGTCGCATTCACCTGACTCGTCATCTGAAGCGATGAAACAAGGAGCACCC
The DNA here is from genome assembly GCA_030847615.1 of Gambelia wislizenii. Lineage (NCBI taxonomy): Eukaryota > Metazoa > Chordata > Lepidosauria > Squamata > Crotaphytidae > Gambelia > Gambelia wislizenii. The sequence goes on along the minus strand of JAUMIR010000002.1, from coordinate 427,842,135 downwards.
CCAGACTGCGAACACAGTCCTTAATGGAGAGCGTGACCCCGTCCAGGACTGGAGGTTGCAACCCAACTCCTGGTTTTGGGGCCGCTACCGTGAGCACCTCCGTTTTATCTGGATTTAATCTCAATCTGTTTTTCCTCATCCAGCCCATTACTACTTTAAGACAATCATTAAGAGGAGAGACGCCATCGGAATTTGAGGCCGATGATCGGGGCAAGGAGAAATAGATCTGGGTGTCATCAGCGTACTGATAACACCCAGCCCCATAACTGCGAATAATCTCACCCAGCAGCTTCATATAAATGTTAAACAGCATCGGGGACAGGATGGCGCCCTGTGGAACACCACAAGTAAGCTCCTTTCTGCTGGAGCAGCTGTCCCTGAGCAACACCCTCTGGGACCTGCCCGAGAGGAAGGACCGGAACCACTGGAGCGCAGTGCCTCCGATTCCTAACCCCCTCAAGCGATCCAGGAGGATGCTATGATCTATCGTATCGAAAGCCGCTGAGATGTCTAAAAGCACCAACAGGGTCACACTACCCCTGTCAATGCTTAGATGCAGGTCGTCAGTCAAGGCAACCATGGCAGTCTCAACTCCAAATCCCGTCCTAAAGCCAGTTTGAAATGGGTCTAGATAATCGGTATCTTGAAAGAAGTAGTAAATTATTTTAGAAATTTTCTTCTCACTATAAGAAAGTCTTCAGAAATTTCAGTTTTTGATAATTATTCATAGTTCAGGACTTATTCTGTGAAAAATACACACACAATTCTTTTGTGCACGTACACACACATACACACACACTTTTGTGGACAAGAATAATGTTTCCAGTGCAGAAATATTATTTTCAGCACCGAAAATTCTGTTTTCTGCATAAAACAACTACATGCAAATTTTATGTAAAATAAGCCTCCAACTCTGAAGATTCTTGTAAGTTTAGGATTCTTCTCATCGGGATTTCTTGACATTCAAGGAACACATTTTTACAAATCTTTTGAATATTTTTTTAACATTCTTCCCATCCCTTCTCCTTGCACTCACCTGGAGATTCCCAATCCCTATTCTAGGACATTCCCCGATTCTCACTGAGGGATTAGGACATTCCTCAGTCCTTTCCAGTAACCTTCCCAGTCCATGACCATCATCCAATTTCCTTCTTTTTTGCAGAATCTGCTGTTACCAGGGAGTCATAATGCCTGCCATCCTGACACTTTCTTGTTTTTGTTTCATTCCTAAACCCATAAACAGTCTCTTTCCCCTCTTTTCTCTATGCTATCTCTCATCAAAGTAAATATTATTGCACATGGGAGAGCAGAGGAATTGGAACATCCAATTCCCTAGAATGACATAAACAAGAAAGCAGAATGTGCCAACTGGTTTCATACCGGGCACTAAAACTAGGCAGCTGCAGCCTTCAAGGTGTTCCCAATTAATATATTGAAGAAGATGCTTGGCTGTTTGTGGTTATGATTAAAATTTACAATTAGGGCCCTGCTTAAATGCATATTGCTTGATTTAATTACAGTGATTACAAAATGCTTAGCTGAAGAACAAGAGTATTAATCACCTTCCTTTCTCTGGATGCCAAGCTGAGGGGAAAGTAAACAAAATCCAGAAAGGTTATTTGCAAAGCTAGTTCTCGGAAAGTTAAGCATAGGGGAAGTTCAGAAACACCCACATGACAAACTGTGATTTGCTCAGCTAATACATACAAAGAAATGGCAAACTGAGGGTACATCTAGGACTTTTTCGGACATCAAAAACACAACGCAAGCAGCCTCGCCATGTTGCGAGGCTGCAGCACTGCAGGGCGTCCCTTTCGGATGACGCCCGTCCCTGCCGGTACTGTTGCGGTACCGCAGGGACATTTGAGTGTAATATTTTGGTGATTTTTACTCACAATCAACTCCTTTAAAGAGCTGTATCCGTTGAATCTGCCCAATGCAGATGATTGAGAATTTTGTTTACTTTGTACAGTTGTCCCTCCGCATTCACGGATTTGGCATTCACGGATTTAAGTATTCACGGCTTGAAAATATTCTTAAAAAAATAATAATCCCAAAAGCAAACCTTGAGTTTGCCATCTTATATAAGGGACACCATTTAGCTATGCCATTGCATATAATGGAACTTGAGTATTCACAGATTTGGGTATTCACGGGGGGTCATGGAGCCAAACCCCAGCGAATGTGAAGGGACAACTGTATAAGTATTCACCAAAATTGACAAATTTCTCCCAACATAGGATTATTTTTTTTTAAAGAAAAGAATGGTGGAAAAAACTATGCCTTGTGTCCAAAGCAAAGGTTCAGCTGAGTGCCGAAAGCTTGCTTGGCCCATACCTAGTTGATCAATCCTGTTAGAGGTAGACACAAGCGTATAGCTATTAGTGTGGGGTTCAATGAAGGCATTCTTCCCCCACACACACACATAAGAATTTTGGACCCTTAATGAAATTTCCCTTCAGTCCCCAAGTTTTTGGCTTTGTAGAGAGCAAGACATGGATAATCATAATTATCCCGATCTCTTACATTTGCTGTGTTCACCTTCCCTTGCTATCTTTGCCTATCTCTTTTTGTTGGATGCCAAAACTGTATTTCTAGTTGCTCAACTGAAGTTTTTACTGCAATACTAGAAAGTTGGAATCTAAAGAAAAAAAAATCATGGTGGGACAGAATTCGTATTTGCAGGGCAATGCCCTTACTTTGACACCCCCTCCCTTTAGCTACATCATTGTGTGGACAAGAGCACCAATGCTAGTTGTTGGCTTCCATGTTACTGAGGAACTACATTTGCTTTGAGTTTGAGTATAAAGTTTAAAGGAGTGCGGCAAGCTGCTAAGCCATATCCCCCAAACAGATTCAGCATCTTAGATTTTAATGATGTGGACTTTTATCTGTGCTTGCTTTTAGTTTGGACACAGCCTTGAGTCCCAGGGATGATATAAAGAAGTCAACACTGTTATCATAATCTACTTTAACATTTGGATTAAAACCCATATTGTATTCCCTCCTGACATGGGAGCTACCAAATCCACTAATTAATGTTAAATTTGCCAGAAAAGTTCAGAGAGTTTGCATTGTCCCTAAGGCATGTGATAAAATAAACTGACTAATGCCTATTGTCTGATATATATATATACACATATATATATATATATATATATATATATATATATATATATCACCTTGTTGGATCAGCAACATGATTTCCCTGAATTTGTTCTAACTTTGTCAGCTCTGGTGAGAGGAGGAGAGGAGTCATGGCCTTTGTCAATAAATATCTGGCAGTTGGATCACTTCAGTCTTGGCCTGTCAACATCTCAGAAGTTTTTCAGCTGTCCTTTCCAAATTATAGTGACCTCAGAGAATTATGGGAATTCCTTGGTTTCTTTTCTTCCTTCCCCAGCCAGCCACCCCAATGTGGAAAGGATACAAATGCAGAGACTATGCATCTGGGACCAGTATAAGATTGCTAAAGCAGAGGTATCCAAAATAAACACCAATGCAGGAAATGAGTATGTCCATCCTGTGTATCCAAGATCTTGCTCCACAAAGACAGTTATTTCAAAGGCAAAATTTCTTTATTTTTAGATGTATATATGTGAATCATATCCACCTTATCTCTTATACTAAGAGGTAAGAGCTACTACACATGGGTGCCGTATGTCTCTGATTTAGTGGAACCAGGGGTTCGTTTACACGGCAGATTTATTGCGGCAACTTGCGCTTTCATTCTTTTCCGCAGCTGTGCCAGTCAGTTTTTTTTCTAATTATGCTGCTTTTTCATTCAGACTTGAAAAAGTGCGGGGGGCATGGCCTCCCAAGCAGAGGAAGGCTTTATGGAGAAGAGGCTAGATCGTGAGTGAAAGAATTTGAAGCCCTGCATTTTCTAGCTAAAGAAAGACTCACAGACTGCCAAAATAGCAGGGGGGGGGAGATCAAAGAAGTGTCTCTGTCTCTGTAAATCTGCCTGTAAATGAACCCACTACCTGAAGCAGAGAGACAGCAAGATTGCAGCTGAGGATAAGAAGGAATTCCTTTCTTTTTGTGGGACACAGATCTCCTTGACTGTAAATTGTTGGGATTCCTTTTTGTTTGCAAACTGGCTTGCAAAATAGCAGAGAGGATTTTTCAGTTTCCTGATCTCTACTGAATCTCCCTCCCTCAGTCCCCCTCTTTTAAGCCTACCCCTTCATCATAGCAACCAATCACAGTGCAGCTCTGCTGCAGCCCTTAGCAGAATGGTTGTTTACACTGCCAATAATGTGTTACATTGCAAATGTACCAGCAAAAGTAACTACATCCCTTGCCACGCTATATTTGGGTGTTTTACCTTCCCCACTTCTGAATGAGGCGATGCTGTGGTGCGATCCGTGGGAACAATGATCTATCTTTGCAGTATATTTAGAGGAATATTTGCCCGTGTAAACGGTCCCAAGGGGAAATGAAATAGATCCAGAGGAGGACTGGACTGTTTGCTGAAGGTTTTGCGATGATGTAGGAACATCACTATTCAAATTCTTATTATTTTAATATGCAGTGTGTATTCCAATATGTTTTCTAGATAAACATGTGTTGATGTCAAATTACGATGAATTGTTTGTTTATCCAGTTTATCTAGCTATGATCACTCCGACAGATGAAAGTATAATATAATAATTAGAAGGATTAATTTAGCCTGTACAAAGAATATAAATCCTGCATATCAGTTGAAGTATATTCAATTTGTCTCAAAATCTTTTCTCTAATATTATTACTGCACAGATAAGATACAGAAGATTTGTTCTGCATAAAAGTTTTGCATGGTTGATCATACATAATGCCCCTGGATCTTCTCTTAGGCCAAACCCACACTACAGAAATGACCCAAATTGAAACTGGATTTTTTGCTGGAAAAAAATCATGGTGGAAAAACATTTCCAGGAAAGACACACTTGAAACAGTCCCCAAAACCAGACTAAAACAAAACAAAACAAAAAATCAATACTGGAAAATCTTATTCTACATGATTACTGCAGCTAGGTTGGTAATTGCCCAAAAATGGAAATTAAAAGAAACACCAACTATAAACAACTGCTTATTTAAACTGATAGACTTGTTTGAATTAGATAATTTTTCTAGAATACATAACAAATCCCCAAAACAAACTATGATAGATTGGTTGCCTGTGATAAACTTTTGGAAAACATCAGGGGATAGTTAGGAAATTTTGTTACAAATATATTAAGATAGTCACATTTAAAATGAGACATAGATAGTGCATCTACTAGGTGGAGTGAACATTTATGAAGAACAAATTATAACAGAGGTCTTAAGTTTCTCAGTGTTATTCTTGGTCTATTTTGGATAATCATTTGGGAAGTCAATTTTCTTCTATTTCATATTTGCAAAAACAATGAGATATTTATGTGTCAGTAAAAATTTAGAAATGGAATGGAATTATAATTATGGATGAAATGTATATTTGAAATACTTCATTCTTTCAAATAAAAAAAAATATGTAAGACCAGTTACTATACCCACCTTGAGTGGATCTACTCAGTCAATAGGATTTATTTATTTATTTATGTCCTATATCAAAAGATCTCAGGGTGGCTTACAAATAACATTAAAACAAGTTAAACAGTTTAAAACAATGAAAATAATTTAAATAAGCTGAAAACATCTTTAACACCATAATGGGTTAAATACAGATCTACAAGATTTTATGTATTTATTTAAAAACCCATGTACAACAGTATTTGGGATGAATGAATGGAGCCCATCATAACTCACCCCTTGGATGACTCAGATGATGATGAGGAGGAGGAGGAGGAGGAGGAGGAGATGGCAAAGTGCCAGGAAGCTGCAGCTCCTGATAGTGAAACTCTATCTGAATCAGAAGAGATGGGGGGGCTGGGGACATGGCTCCCCAGCAGGGATTGCCCGTAGAGGCTGAAGGAAACATGCCTCCATCATATGTTGAGTGAAGGAGGGAGAAACCCCAAGCTCAATGCTGGTTAAGTAACAGACACTGACAAATTAGGTACCTGTGACCTTGAAGAAGTTGTCCATAAATATCCCGGCAGATCTCTCTCAGCCTTAGTGATGACAACTCTCTTAACTGGTTGACTGGAGTACTCTCTCACGTTCCTGTTTTTTTCATGACCTTGGACTGGCTACATATTGCACTATCTAATATAACCTCTGGGCTGGCTATTGACCACCCTTGTGTTTTTCCCTTCATCTTGCTTAGATAACCCATGATTGACCCAGATTGGACTGACTACTTGACAGCCCCTACACACCAACCACCTGCTTCCTTGGGCACTTCATGTTCAAGACAGGGCCCAATGGTCTTGACGAACAGCCAAGTTTTCACTTGACAGCTAAATGAGAGTCGGCACCAATTGGGCCTCCAAAGGGATCGCATTCCATAGTTGGGGTGCCATGGCTATGAAGGTCTTCCCCAGTCCTCAACACAGTGTATTAACCCACTCGGACAAGGCTCTTCCTCTGCTTAAGCCTCTAGGTTCACAGGGTTTCCTGCTGGCCCAGGTGTAGATAAACCTGTACCAGTGTTCCCTAGGGCTGTTCCCTGCCATGCCATCCTCCTCCTCTAACTCTACAGCCTCATCAGGCTCCTAGGGCATGACAGGCAGACACATACAGGAATTTATGTATGTATTGACTTACCCTTACCACTAATATCAATACAGTTGATTCTGTGGGTCTGCTCTGGTTGAGACTAACAATTGCATTCAGGCCCTATATCTTTGGAGATTATCAGACGGCGGCTAATATGGTCCAGCATAATGCAAAAGGATGCCAATATCAGATGATGCCTTCCTTTTGTGTTCCGCTGGTATTATGCTGGTGTTCCTTCTTAAATAGATCCCCCAGTTCTGTTTTGATGCCAGAGTTGACAGCATGCAGAAACTCAGGCCATTTAACTCTCATGAATGGAGTGAGAATGGCCGGTTTTGAGTGAACACTTCCGGGTGAGATTGCTCTTTTTATGACCCTCCCCAGGTTCCTCCCCTTGGGACTTTTAAATTGTGTTGAGGCACTTGGTGTAACTTTTTTGTGTTTATTTTTATTTTTGAATTTCCCATGCTTGTGTGTTCTCATGAGAACAGGCGGGATTTCATTCCAGGAAGTGAACAGAGCTCCATTACAACTCCGTTCATTCCGGACTGCCTGTCAATGGGAGTGAAGATAAGTATGGTGGGCAGGGTTATTGTGCCAGGACAAGGGCAGAATTGGAGATTGTGGGACAGGAATACTTTTTGCGTTCCTGTCTGATAATCTCCTTAAAGGCAAGGGAACGTTTATTTCAATTAAATTTGCACTTACAGCCTCTCATGAACATCTATGTTTAGGATCTTCATAGAAGGGACTCAACTGGATCCATCAACAGGCCTATATAATCCACCTTCCTTTTTTGCACAGTGGCCAACCAGATACCCATAGGAAGCCCATGAGCAGGACATGAGAACAATAATACTTACCTGATGTCATTCCTCAGTAAGTGTTATTCAGAGCAGCAGCAGCAGCAGCAGCATATAATCAGAGTTGGGAAAGAACATTGTGGGATGAGGCAGTATTGTGTGCTTGCATATTCTCTTCCATTTCACAGATGAAACCTGGGACACATGTAGCCAAACACCATCAGAGTGTGGTCTAGATGGGGAAAGTTATTAATGAGGAAGAAAATGCAATCTAGGAGAGGCTGCAGCAGGTGTGTTTCCCTGAGTCTTTTGGGAAGGGCAAGATTCTGCCCAATCCTGCCCTCCTCCCTCCCCAGTTAATTGAGTGCAAACCACTTTTGTACTCTGCATTCCATTTGCATCAACTGACATGAGCTGAGGACAAAGGAGGAAGTAGGCAGAGAGAGAGAGAGAAACTGGGACATTTTAAAAGCAGTTGGATTAATGGGAACTGTCTCTGTCCAATTAGGACTGTTGATGGGAATGTGCTTGGCTCTGAGAGTCTGTTGATAATCCTGGAACATGTAGCCTTCATACTCATAGCCACTTACAAGTAATTGCATTTTCCCTGGAACTATATAATTTACTTTCTTTGGGAAGTTGAGCACACTTTGTTGTGTGTGAGATTGTGCCTATAGCATGGAACAATATTGTCATTTGCAAAATCTGCAGTATTGACTTTCCTGGACTAGGCTATTTGGTTTCCAGTTTGGTGAAATGTGAGTGCCGTCCAGTCCCACTGAACTAGGTGGGGGTACTGAAATGTGCAGCTAATTACAGGATTATCAGTCTCAGTGGGTGGGTGACAGCTAAAAAGTTAATCAGCCTGAGGCTTTTGCAGTTTGAAGATGCAAATTAGAGGAATATTTTTTTTATATGATGCTGATGGTTTACAGTGCTATCAGAAGATCTTCAACATGTCTGTTCAGAAGTCCCATTGATTTTAATAGGATTTACTCCAGAGTAAGTGTGTTTTGTTTTATTTATTTACTTACCGGTATTTCTGAGAAATATATCTCTGTAAATAAAATGGATTTCCTCCTAATTAAGGAGTCATGAAGGTTTGGAAGCCATGCCCTATGAGGAGTGGCTTAGGGAGCTGGGTATGTTTAACCTGGAGAAAAGAAGGTTTAAAGGTGACATGATAGCGATGTTTAAATATCTGAATGGAGGTCATATTGAGGATGGCGCAAGCTTGTTTTCTGCTGTTCCAGAGACTAGGACACAGAGCAATAGACTCAAACTGCAGGAAAAGAGATTCTACCTAAACATTAGGAAGAACTTCCTGACAGTAACAGCTGTTCAGCAGTGGAATGTGCTGCCTTGGAGTGTGGTGGGGTCTCCTTCTTTGGAGGTTTTTCAACAGAGGCTGGATGGCCATCTGTTGGGAATGCTTTTATTGTGTATTCCTGAATGGCAGGGGGTTAGAGTAGGTGGCTCTTGTGGTCTCTTCCAACTCTATGATTCTATGAAAGCTAACCTATCACAGGGTTTGTTTGTTTGGCAGAATATGTTTGGAGGGGCTTTGCCCTTGCCTTCCTCTGAGGATGAGAGAGTGTGACCTGACCAAGGTCACCAAATGGCCAGGCAGGTATTTGAACCCTGATCTCTCAGCATCCTAGTATAACACTCAAATCACAACACCACACTGGCTCTCTAACAGTGCCTTTAGACTCTTCTCTTTATTGATCACAGTAATACTGATAGTGATCCCCAAGTGCTGCTGTAACATAAATCATAATCCATCAGATTTTTTAAAATTATATTGGCTACTTGCAGTGTACAGTCCCAATTCAAATAGACCCATTGAATTAACGTGAACTTGGTAAATCCATACTTGTGTAATTTCCCTTGGTTCAATAGGTCTGCTCTAGCTGAACCACAACTGCATTTAGATCAATATTTCCTGTTGGTCCATGGGCATCATTTTTCTTTAACCTGTCACATTTCAGTGCCAGTGTAATGTTTTTCAGTGTGTGTATGTGCCTTCAAGTCATCTGATGACTTATGGTGACCCCATGAATTTCATATGGTTTCCCTAGGCAAGGAACCCTCAGAAGTAGTTTTGTAGTTTGTTCCTCTGAAATATAGCCTAGAGCATCTGGTACTCACTGATAGTCTCCCATCCAAGAATTAGCCAGGGTAGAAATCAACAAATTTCCTTTGTGTTTGGTTCATGGTTTTTGAATTTCATTAGGTTGGGCTCACACTGATAATTATGATTGGGGTAATGCTACCCTGAAGCCAGATTATCTGATTCCTGTATATATTGGAATTCGTCTCCACTTCTCTGATGGCTGGCATGTGTACACCCTCACACTGTATGTGTTGGAGAAGTGGGCAGGCAACGTATGGCTCTCCAAGATTTTATTGGCCTGCATGTAGCCCTAACTAGCATAGTCAATGATCCTAAGTGCTGACTTAATAAGCCCTATTGATTTAATGGGTCTACTCTAATTGGGGCTAAAAAGCATATTTAGGCTTTAGCCATATCCTAAAGCATTTCTTCATCTAACACAAACTTAATAAATATATAGCAAGAAAGACATTGTCATGTACTGGTTTCTCGGTGACCATCAGTTTCAGAGTTAAAAACAGAAAACTTTATTTACACAGTAATCCAAAGAGCTAACCCTACAAGATCATTGCTCAGAATGAAACCTAACTAACAAGCAGTAAACTAAAAGCATTTGACAATCTACAAAACCTGGCAGGCTATATATCTGCCAGTCATGTCTATCCATCATTCCCACACTCAGTTCCTACCAGACCTGAGCTCAGCCCACTTTTCTGACAGCTGAGGCCAGGTGCTGGTTTTATCAAACCATTACAAACATTGAGCACATACTCCCTTTCTGTAGGTATACAGAAGGATTGTTCTGGCAGGAACAATCCAGAAGCACTGGGGAACCTAGGACTGCCCAGATTAAGCAGGAAGTAGACCATAGCCTCATGGGATATTTGAATTCTTTGTTCTCCAGTCCTCCTCTCCCATGAGGCCAGTTCTACTTCTTGCTTAGCCCAGTAAGGCAGGTTTGTTCTCACTCCTCCAGATTGCTCTTTACCTTTTTTCAATTCCTTTTTAGTTAGATAACATACTCGTTAGCAAGTACAAAATATTGCAAACATAATTAGCCACAAAGTGTTACAACAGAACTGAACTTGGCAGGAAAAGGTCATTTTCAGGACTGATCCTGACAGACATATTTGTCTTCAGTAATGCCTCCAGTCCCAAACAAAACCAAAGTGCAATGAAGACTGAGCATGCCGAGTAGCCATGGAATGATAACTAATTTTTGGAAGATTGCATGGAAAACTTGGGGAACGATCATCCATGGAACACAGTATCCTGGAACATGGCAGCCAGACAGCCATGAATGGGAGCACTCAACATTTCTTAAATGTCCCACTTGTAGAATATACCGTACATGTTTCATAGTAGAGCTAGCCAGTCTGTGTTTCCTTTTGAAGGGAGACAAGTGAGATAAAGATGAGATAAAGTTGTAATTCTTGTTTCAATAAAAAAAAATATCTGTACAATGCAAATCTACATTTTAGTATTGTTTGGGGGAAGATTTGTTTACATGTAACAGTACATCATTAAGTAAGTGTGTATTCCAATTGTAACCTTTTTCTCTCCAGGGGAGAGTAGCTCACAGTCTAGGACCTGAAGCAATAACAGTTGTTTAATCTAAACCTGAGAACTAAAACCTCATCTATAAATCAAGATGTAGGCATTCTATTGGATACCATCAAATGCCTTCAGAAATGTTAGCTTTATGAATAAATCTAAGCACATTCATCTTTGAAAATTCTGTCTGTGTGAAGTCTAGAATCATGGTAAAAAGATGAAACAGTACATTTTGGGCAGATAAATAGCTAGATGCTAGGCATTTCAATAATTCAGTATGATTGTGAAGCGTATAATCTGCAGGAAACCAATAACACTCCACTTAAGAAACTACTTGAAACCTCATGAAAAACCTCAGTAAACATTTTATTTAAAGATGGTCCTGAATTTATGTACTGTGTACTGTGTATATTTTGCCCCTCTTTGTTCTTTTGTATTACACAATAGATTTGTATTAAAGACAGTCTAAACCAAATGTCTGCTATGCTTATCCCTTACCCGGTTGTAATTCTCTGATGATGATAATATAATTGCTTCTGCCAAAATTGGTTCCAGTGACTCAGAGATTCCACAATAAAGGCATGAAGAAGGATGAACAAAAGGTATTGCTAACTACATCAGTAACTGTCAATGTAACAATTCTAGCTCTGTTCGGGTGGGGTTTTCCTCCCTTTCCTTAAGCAGGAGTGCCCACACGAAACAGCCAATTTCCAGTCCTCTAGAACATGGTCCTGGGAGTTTTTAACACTATACAATTACAGCACTACAATTCCACTTTAACTGCCATAGATACATCACATGGAATTCTGTGCCAGTTTCATACAGAAAACCATGCAGTCCTTCCCATCATGTTGGTTTTCAGGTCCCATCAGCCCTGGCCAACGTAGCCAACAGTGAGGAATGTTGGAAGTTGTAGTCCAACACAAAGGGCCACATGATCCCCATCTCTCACACCAATCTCCAGTAGGAGGCCAAAGCATAACCAGTGCATATATATGCATAGCACATGCCAGTGCTGCTTTCTGTTCAACCAGGCTTGAAGAGGATTTTATGCTAGGTACATAATATTTTAGTTTGAATTTGATGTATATTTATATATTATGTATATCAGGCACACAATACGATAGTTCTCACCATGGAAATGAGATGGCTAGTGATGTTCATAACTCCCATGATAATAAAGTCTGGTAACACACGGGCTGAGGTCCTACATCAGAGTTTCACAGCATAAATCTCTACATGCGGAATTATGCATTTATTGTGCTACTCAGTCATTGTATTGAATTGTAACATTGAAAAACCATACAACATAACCAAATGAACAACCCACATGCACAATGCCCAACTCTGCTTCCACAAGCTTCCAGTGATTACAGCAGTTCCTCATTGGACAAAAATGTTTTGATGCTCCAACAGGAGAACATATGCATGTGTAAGATACCAACAGGATTCCAGACGTTTGTCACATGCCACCATATTTCTGATATTGTTCTTTTGTATTGTATACGTTGTCATCCCTTAGCTGAGTATCTTCTACTGCTCAGCTCTTTTGGTAGAGCCCAAATTTCTTCCATTGGATGTGCAGAGGTGTCTGAAGAAAGGGCACTGTTAATTGCTAGATAGATATCCTTTTGTATTCTGCAGCATTCCCAATGCTATATATTTCTAATAAGTATTCAATGCGAGAGATTTTCACACAGTAGCTAAAGAAGCAAAAGATCTATTCACTCCAACTGTTGTAGAAACTGTTATAAGTTTGGTGCTTGCAGTCTAATCCTTGGTATTTTACTGGCTGAACTGATAGCTTTATGAAACAGATCAGTGAGCTATAATAACTTTTCCATTGCTAGAAAGACATTGGGGGAAAACTTGTTCAAAAGGTCTCATATTTCAGGCCTCATACCGTACTTAACGTTTCTTTTTATCTTTTTCTCACTCTGTATTTCCAACAGTATACTTCTCTGTACGTTGGCTTCATTCACATGTTCTTTGCACAACTGGCAACAAACACTCTTTGAATGCAAACCTTCTTTGTAACTACTGATCATTATCAATGAAAAAGGTGCCCAGGGTGTATGCTGACTTACAGCCTTGTTTTCTCATTGTAGAAAAGAGATAGAAATCAGTATAAAATAGGTTCCCTAGTTTTGCTTACAACTTCCATTCTGTATGAAAAGAAGGAGCGTCATCATTAAGCTAACGAAAGGAGGAGGGATTTTCCCAAGGGTCCTGTAAGAAAATCATACATGATAATGGAGAGAAAAAAGGCTTTTAATCAAATGTTGATGAATTAAAGAATAGAAGGACCCTGCTCAATCAGACATGTCCACCATCCTGTTTTTTCTGTAATAGCTAACTAAGTGCATTTGGGATGTTACCTCCCCTGACACCCCCTATCGCATATCTATAATATAATTGGCAATATTTAATAATTAGGTCTAATGTGGGCTTCCATGCAATGTGCCCATTAAAGCTGGAAAATTCCAATACATTGAAAAGACTAGCGTTCAGACAGGTATGCATTTAAGGAGGGCCCACCCAAATTCCAAAAATATGTTAATTTGAAAGGCAACTGAAGGTCCGAATACCTGGCTAATCCTATCAACCAAAGCTGAGATACTCAGCCTGTAAACGATCCCCATACAAAACCCTCCTCCAAACAAAAGGAAGTTGCTTTCTCCATTCAATCACAAAGTATCAGCACATTAAGATTATTATTATGTTTATTTATATAGTGCCATAGCGCTTTACAAAGGAGAAAAACGACAGTCCAAAATAAACACAAAAATCTTCCTATGGCACATAATCTAAAACCACACACAAGACTATAAAATTAATAAAATAGTGCTATAACAGGATTAAAACAATACTATAAAAGTGTAAATTAATACAAATAATATGGACATAAAATCAAGATGAAAGTTGGAAGGCTTCCCTGAATACCTTTATGCCTTTAACATATCGAGAGTGCCTTTGTCTCACATTGAGCAAGTCCAAGAAACATTCTTCCACTTTAAATCCCATCCCTAGAAAGCAAATATTGATCTAAAACCCCTCCAAAACCCCACTCAAATGCTCACAGATCCCCTTCCTGTGAACACTGTATCCCTCTCTGCAGCTGTTCCTGTTCTGGACTCCTGCCCCACTCTGCTGGCTTCTTCCATGACCTCATCTCTACAGGATAGGTGTCATATCTCCCACAAACAACTCCCTTCTCTACTCCTCTGTCCCAATATTTCCTACTTTATTCACTAGACTTGTGTGAATGCTTGATGCCTGAACATGTGTGTGAATGTTATTATTATTTTCTCCAATAAAGACCAACTTACTGTACTATTTAGCATAATGTCTCCTCCTTTATACAAAAGATTCTGCTCTGTTGCCCCCGTTCACATAGCCAAGATGAGTACATTAATTCCCCAAATTAATGTCAATATTTTGAGGGTCCTTAAAACCCCCAGATGTATAGGATAACAGGGAAACCACAAGCACATCATGAAAGCCAACATTCAATAGGTGGTACTAGCAAATTTCACAAGATGGGGACAAGGTAAAGTGGGTGAAACTAGGTATAATTCTTATTTTGATATCTCCTATCAAGCATAGAACAACAAAACTGAATTCTATACTCAGGAAGTCAGGAATAAGCTCAGGCCCAGCAATTTTCAGGCATGCAAAGGCTAGCATGCTTTGGCACATCCACGCTACACAAATAATCTAGTTTGAAACTGGATTATTTGCCATGGCTCCTTCCTATAGAATTCTGGGATTTGTAGCTTGGTTAGTTACCAGCACTCTTTGGCAAAGAAGGTTTAAAGACCTTGTGAAACTAAAAATCCCAGGATTCCATAGGAAGGAGCCATTGCAAAGAATCCAGTTTTAAACTGGATTGTTTGCATAGTGTGAATTTGGCCCATGTTTTACTCAGCAGTAAGCCACAATGCATAAGCTTTCTGGAATGCAAAGCACTGCTCAGCTCTATGGAACAATGTCCCAGGCTGCAATACAGAGCTGAATTCCATGCTTTTTATATCAGCTCTTGGAATTAATAAGCAGTAGCCAAAGTACCTGAAGTGATAAGAACTGTGTACTCCTGACTCAGGTTTACATTTCATTTATTTTGTATATAATAGTAAAATGTACATAGCTCTGAAAGCACAGTATTCTATAGGTGTTGAAATTCTTGCCTTATTGACTTGAGGTAGACATCAGCCCAACCCTGCATGCAGAGTGTGTAACCATGTTGCATGTTGATGATGGGTCAAATATTTAATACAGTAAGTCTTGGGAGATATGTGCTTCCTATAATCCCTGTCTTCTGCTTTTATCCATTATTCTGTTTTTGATTTGCATCAAAAAAGGGATTTGGGGGATATACATTATTTAGCGTGAAATCCTAAGCTCTGTGATAGAGTTTCAATGCTGCAGTGATTAGCTTTGATGCCAGCAATGGATGTTATGTTGGCAACAAGGGACTTAACTGCATGGAAAGACAGGAACTATATAAGGGTGTGAAATGATATTGAATCAAGTTGTTTTTTAGGCAAGCAAAATGAGGAAAGCCAATATACATCTCATCTGTATATCCCCTTAATAGGTGTTTGGATCCCGGAAGTCAGGTTAGTTTCTCATGTATTTTCCCCCCACTTACGCTAGCTAGATAAAAAACATGGAGAATTCATTCCTGTACAACCTGCTGTGGATATTTTGACAGTTGTAGTAGACAGCCAAATGGGTTCCTCCATTTGTGCTTTATCATTGTGTGCTCTGTGCTTTATCACTTTTTTCTTTATATGACAGAGGGACAGGCAGGAAGTAGAGGCAGAAAGACTGTAGATGTTCCCACCTGTACTGGTGTTTGATGGAAGTGCCTAGAATTATGGGCCCAGTGTTGGTAGGCCCTGCTGGAGTGTTAAGGACCTGGTAGGATGTTAAAGACTGGGGCAGATGTAGCCCTCTGACACCAGGCAGGGGGTTAATGCAAAATGAGGCAGGACCTTTCAGAATACGGAGGCAATAAACATTCCAGTGGATAAAAAGAATGACAGATGCATTAGATGTATTTATGTCTAATGGATTAAGGATGTGTCTTAACTGGTGGTGGGTACAAATCCCCCCGCACACACACCCAAAGTTGTACTGAGCATGTGATGATGATAAGCATAGTCAGAGTACAAGATTATACAGTTCTCCCTCCATATCTACGGATTTGGTATCCACAGATTTAAGTATTCATGGCTTGAAAATATCATTTAAAAAAATAATAATCCAAAAAGCAAGCCTTGATTTTGCTATCTTATATAAGGGACACCATTTTGCTATGCCATTGCACTGCACTAAGACTCTAAACTATCTAGTTGGTGAGCTGCTCTTCGCTGATGCTGCTGCCCTTGTTGCCCACACAGAAGCAGCTCTGCAGTGCTTAACATCCTGCTTTGCAACAGCTGCAGAGCTGTTTTGGCTGGAAGTCAACCTGAAGAAAACGGAAGTTCTTTACCAGCCTGCACCATAGAACAAACACCACCATCCCCACATTGCTATAGGCAAATCTGTGCTCAAGTCCGTTCAGCAGTTCACCTACCTGGGAAGCATCATCTCCTCAGATGCCAAGATTGACAAAGAGATCGATCACAGATTAGCAAAGGCATATAGCGCATTTGGAAGACTTCACAAAAGAATCTGTAGTAATAAGTACCTGAGGCGAAGCACAAAAATCAGTGTGTATAGAGCCATTCTACTGTCTATTCTCCTCTATGGATCTGAAACATGGGTCACCTATCGCCACCACCTACGACTCCTCGAACGCTTTCATCAGCGCTGTCTACACACAATCCTAAATATACACTGGACTGACTATGTGACGAATGTTGCTGTCCTTGAGCAAGCAGGGATCACCAGCATTGAGGCCATGATATTGAGAACACAGCTGCGCTGGGCAGGGAACATTTCTAGGATGGAGGACCATTGCCTCCCCAAAGTAGTACTCTACGGTGAACTCACCACGGGTCAGCGTAAGAGGGCGCCCCAAAAAATCGATACAAGGACTCCCTGAAACAACATCTCAGGCTCAGCGAAATTGATCACCAACAATGGTCCACCCTAGCCTCACATCGGGAGGCATGGAGACGCACTATCCACAATGCCGCAGCCTTATTTGAGAACTCACGCTGAACAAGTCTTGAAGAGAAACAACAATGCAGAAAGAATCACAACCCAGAAACATCATCCAAAGATGTTTTCTGCTGTGCTTTCTGCAACCGGACTTGTTTATCTCAGATTGGCCTTTTTAGTCATCAGCGCGCTTGCAGAAAGTGCAGGATGAGTCCTTCCTGAAACTTCGTTTGCAAAGAAAAGCCAGAGCATATAATGAGACTTGAATATTAACAGATTTTGGTATCAACGGGGGGTCCTGGAACCAAACTCCATTGAATGTGAAGGGACAACTGTATAAATCTAATGCCGCTGAAGCCCAAAACTTAGAATCATAGATTTGGAAGAGACCACAAGGGCAATCTAGTCCAACCCCCTGCCATGCAGGAATACACAATCAATTCATTCCTGACAGATAGCCATCCAGCCTCTGTTTAAAAATCTCAGAAGAAGGAGACTCCACTGCCAAACAGCTCTTACTGTCAGGAAATTCTTCCTAATGATTAGGTGGAATCTCTTTTCCTGCAGTTTGAGTCCATTGCTCTGTGTCCTAGTCTCTAGAGCAGCAGAAATCAAGCCTGCTCCATTCTCTGGACTTTTTCAGACAGTACTTACCGTGGTAGGAGGTCTCGCTAGAGGCACAATGCTGTCGTGTGGCAGGGGGTCCATTTCTGACGCCACCGTCCCTCTTCCGAAATCATCTGTTTCACTTCCGGGAAGGTCTGGAAGTGGACATGCCATATTTTAATCACGGGCAACTTCTGTGAAGAAAATCTGGTAAAATATGGCATGGCTGCTTCCAATCCTTCACGGAAGTGAAACAGATGATTTCGGAAGAGGGGTGGTGGCGGCCGAAATGGACCCCCTGCTGTGTGACAGTGCTGTGCCTCTAGTGAGACCTCCTAATGCGGTAAGTACCATCTGAAAAAGTCCTCAGTATGACAGCCCTTCAAATATTTAAACATGGCCATCATGTCCGCTCGCAACCTTCTTTTCTCCAGACTAAGCCTAGCTCTCTAAGCTGCTACTCATAGGGCATGGCTTCCAGACCTCCCACCATCCTGGTCGCCCTCCTCTGGACACATTCCAGCTTCTCAATATCCTTCCTGAATTGTGGTGCCCAGAACTGGACACAGTATTCCAGGTGAGATCTGACCAAAGCAGACTAGAGTAGCATTATTACGTCCCTTGCTCTAGAGACTATGCTCCTATTAAAGCAGCTTAGAATCACATTGGCTTTTTTAGCTGCTGCATCACACTGCTGCCTCATGTTCAGCTTGTGGTCCACTAAGACTCCTGGATCCCTTTTGCATGTACTGCCACTAGTCCTGATGTCACCCATCCTATGTCTGTGCATTTCACTTTTACTTCCCAAGTTTAGTATCCTACATTTCTCCCTGTTGAAATTCATTTTGTCAGTTTTGGCACAGCTTTCTAATTTGTTGAGGTCATTTTGGATTCTGATCCTGTCCTCTGGGGTATTAGCTACTCCTCCTAATTTGGTGTATTTGCAACCTTGATAAACATGCCCTCTATTCCTTCATCCAAGTCATTGATAAAGATGTTGAATAGCACTGGGCCCAGGACAGAACCCTGTGGCGTCCTATTAATCACTTCTCTCCAGGATGAAGAGGAGCCATTGGTGACTACCCTTTGGGTTTAGTCAATCAATCAATTACATATCCACCTAACAGTAGCATTGTCTAGCCTACAGGTTACTAACTTTTTTGCAAGAATTTCATGGGGGACCGTGTCAAAAGCCTTAATGAAATCAAGATACACTACATCCACAGCATTCCTTTCTTGTATCAAGTTGTTAACTATCAAAAAAAAAAAAGAGAGAGAGATGATTAATCTGGCATGACTTATTTTTGAGAAATTCATGTTGACTTTGAGTGATCATGGAATTCCTTTCTAAATGCTTACAGACTGAATATTTCCTAGTATTGATGTCAGACTGACTTGGTGGTAACTATTTGGTTCTTCTTTCCCCCCTTTTTAAAAGATGGGGACAACATTTGCCTTCTTCCAGTCTGCTGGGACCTCTTCTCTTCTCCAGAAATTCTCAAAAAATTATTCACTGTGTTTCTGAGATTACTTCTTCCAATTCTTTTAGTATCCTTGTGTGTAGTTCATCTTGCCCTGGAAACTTGAACTCATTTGTACTGGCCAAGTATTCCTGAACTAACTCTTTACCTATTCTGTGCTGTATTTCCTGTACTGCATCATCTGCTCAATTTTTCCTAGGTTGAGCACTGTTTCCCTTTTGGGAGAAGACTGAAGCAAAGAAGGTGTTGAGTAGTTCTGCCTTTTCGCTGTCCCCTGTTAGCCTTTCGCCATGTTCTCCACACAGCGGCCCTACCATTTCCTTGCTCTTCCTTTTGCTACGGACATAACCAAAAAAGCCCTTTTTATTGTTTTTAACCTATCAAGCCTGAGTGCCATCTGTGCTTTAGCTTTTATGACTTTTCTCCCTACATGAGCTATTTGTCTGAATTCTTCTTTGGTGATTTCTCCCTTTTCCCATTTCTTGTACATATCCTTTTTAAGTCTTAGCTTTCATCATCCATCCTGGCTTCTTTAGACACCTCCCCTTTTTCCTCCTCATTGGAACTGTTTGAAGTTATGCCTTCTCACTTTTAAGAAACTCCCATCCATCATGAACAACTTTTTCTTTTAGTGTTCCTGACCATGGGATTACCCCCAGTAATTCCCTAAATTTTCTGAAATCAGCTTTCTTAAAGTCTAGAATACATGTCTGATTACTCTTGGCTTCCCCTTTCCTCTCTATAACAAACTTAGCATCAGCTGATGCTGTAGTGCAGTGGCTCTTAACCTTTTCTTTACCAGGGACACTCTTTAAATATATTTTGTTGCTGTGGACCCCCAAGACTTAATTCAAGAAAACCTGGAAATCATCATCATCATCATCATCATCATATAATTAACAATTACACCATCCATTAAACCTTCCCTCAGAGTTGCCAGAGGAAGAGAGAACACTTCACTCCTGCTTCTTCCTGCCAGTTTGAGGCTAGAGTGAATTGAATAACAACATACAGGCCCAGCCAGTCAGTCAGCCAGCCTTTGCCTCAGCTCCTGACATCTAGCTGCTCCACTGTGGGGCCTTCAAGCCTTTACAGACCCCCCTGTGAGAACACTGCAGCCCCCTGGGAATCCATGGGCCATAGGTTAAGAAACACTGCTATAGCAGATTCTGAAAGAAATAGGCCAAGAAAGTTAACATAACAGGCCAAGACATTTACCCTAAAGGGACAATTTGCTCATGTCATCCTAACGCTCTTCATACAAAGTTCTTCCACCCCCACTACAGATGGATCCTAGAATTATCAGCATCATAGCCAAATATTAAGAGCTGGCCAGTGGCATAAGTGTTAGTCTAGTGTGTATGTTACACTATGAGTCTGTTATTGCGGTCCCAGGCCATACTCCCTGCTTCCCTCCCAGAATGAGACACAGACACAGTAATCTACTTCAACTATATATTGATTACAATTGGAAAATGATTATTAGATACAGGTTAGTAAGATGATAATTGGCAATAAAAAGGCCACAACTTGCTGGTGGCTGCAAATGGTTGGCACTATTGCATTGGTCCGGATCTCTTCATTGTCCAACCCTGTGTTGGACAATGGTCACTGTGTTGGTTGCTACCGACTCCTCCTAGAGGGTAGAGTACCCAGCTGAACCATCCCACTCAACACTCTCCCCTCGCCTGTAAACAATATAATAATAATAAAATTTTATTTCTATCCCGCCCTTCTGCAACGCAATCGGGGTGGCTTATAATATAAAAACTCCATAATCACAATACCCTAGCCCACCCATCCCTTAAAATAATATTAAATTATGAAGGATTAAAAACATACAATAATTAAAAATATATAAATTAGAAGAAAAAATTAAAACATACAATCACAGCCCAGAAAGGACAGCTAAGTCTTGGGCTGGGATAATTATTCAGGAAAGGCCTGCTGGAAAAGTTCCGTCTTGACAGCTTTTTTAAAGCTGTCTAAGGTGGTAATAAGACGGATCTCATCCAGCAGGCCATTCCATAATCTGGGAGCAGCAACAGAGAAGGCCCTCTGGGAGGTCACCGACAGCCTTGTTTTCATAGGCTGTAACAGATTCCTCCCAGAGGACCGAAGTGTGCGGGGAGGGTCGTATGGAACGAGGCGGGCCTGGAGGTAAGTTGGACCCAAGCCATGTAGGGCTTTAAAGGTCATAACCAACACCTTGTACTGTGCCCAGAAACTAATAAACAAGAGGTAAATAGATCTAACAACTTTTACGGGGGAAGTCTCCGTGAACTTGAACTTGAACATGAACTTGATGGAGACCCCTTGTTCCCACCTACCTGGATCAGGGCCCATGCCAACCGCCAGCAAATTGTGACAAAATATTTGCAAACATAATAATAGAGGGAGGGTGGGCGGGACTTCACCTCCTGGTGAGGACACTGAGGAGTCTGCACCGGGAGCTGGCTTATATACCGGCCCCTGGCGTGGTTCCCACGTCATCTGGCCATGCCGGCCGGAAGTCCCTCCCCGTCTCCCCTGCCCAGCCAATCGGGAGAGGAGGAGCTCTTCCCGATTGGCCGGGCCTTCCCACCTCTCCCGGCCCCCCAGATGATGCTGGGAAGGGGAAGTCCCATCAGTGGCAGCCCCCTGTGCCAACCAAGCAGTCACGGGGGCCAGCCCTGGGAGGGGCTGCACGAAGGGAGGGGCGCCTGCTGGGCTGCAACCAGGCCCACCAGCAACCTGGTAAGCCCCTTTCTCTAGGTACAACATATATTTATGGTAACTTCCTGTTTCTGAGGGTTTTTCCCCCTCCCTACAACTTCTTATTTTCTGCATCACCTTTCCTCTTCTCTCTTTCTCCTCCCTTAGACCATGTATTTGATTAAGCACAATTTTTGTTAGATTACATTTTATGTTTTACAAAGAAGACCAAGCTTATTGCTTTTCTCTGTTCAACCCTGTTGGGGGGGGGTGAGGGAGCACACATACATGTGCATAAATGTGTGACATGTTGTTTAGCTTCTGTCTCATTACACAAAATTGACTCCCTGCACCCCTGCCTCTAATGTCCTGCAACTGACTACCCCTATTTTAAGCAAAAAAGAGCCTTTGAAAATGACTTTTTTCCCCTCAGAGAAAATATAATGCATATATTGATCTTTGCTTTAATAACACATCTAGCAGTCTACCACTGTCCCTCCCCCCCTTTTCAGAAACAATTCTTTCACTCTAAAAATTTAGCTCTGAAATGCTTATTGTTACAATGTTCATTGACTCTAACAAGCCTTGAGATATTTAAGTCTGTAATATTTATTAAGTTCTCAAGACTAGCAATGTTGAACAAGGTCAAGATTGCAAAGTACAAATGAGTATGGTTTTGCCTCTGCTTGTAGCATTTAGATATTAACAAAAGTGACAGCCTAGAACAATTTTTATTACACTTCCGGAGGCCTTTTCTCTCCCTGCTCTCTGCCAAGGCTTTTTATAAATAATCAATAACTACAAACTAATTCAACAAATGCTTGGGAAAAGTGGAGTTCAAAAGAGCATGATAGGGAGACTGCCGTAATTGTAAATAGCACTTCCAAACAAGTGAGGCAATGGATGAGATTTGCTTTTCTGAACCATTGATAAAATTCATCAGTGAGTTCAGTAATGGGACAAAAAACCCCAACCCTATAAGGCCTTGGAGGTATGGGTGCCTTCACTGGCAAGCAAAACAACTCTGCTGCCCCTGATTGAAATGGTTTGTTTGTTTGCTTTGGCGTTATTTCATCAGGCTCATTTCTGCTGTTGAGAAGCCTTGGATCACTAAAGGCATTTTCCCCCCATTATTGCAACAGCTGAGAGGTAGGCAGATGTCATCTATAATTGCTGTTGTTGTAGTTGTTTAGTAATCCAAGCAAAAACTGTGGAACAGCCAAAGGAATTCACAGAAGAAACAAGAAGTGCATTTCAAGATGTTCAAAAGAGGGACACTTTTCAGTATAAAAGCCCAACTCATTTCAACCT
The DNA here is from genome assembly GCA_030847615.1 of Gambelia wislizenii. Classification (NCBI taxonomy): domain Eukaryota; kingdom Metazoa; phylum Chordata; class Lepidosauria; order Squamata; family Crotaphytidae; genus Gambelia; species Gambelia wislizenii. Next base: position 427,818,835 of record JAUMIR010000002.1, on the reverse strand, counting down.
ATGTGTACTCTTGAGGGTAAGGACTTTTTCAGACACCCCTTACCGCGCAAGACGCCTCTGTAACAGCAATGAAGCTGCTGCACGGCAGGGGGTCCATTTCGGATGATGCCATGCCTCTCTCGGCGTCATCCATGACTGTTCCAGATAGGATTGAGGGCGGCCACACCATTTTTTACTCACGGAAGTTGTCTGTGAATAAAAACAGGTGCAGCCACCCTCAATCCTACCTGGAACAATCACGGACAACGCTGAGAGAGGGATGACATTGTCTGAAATGGACCCCCTGCTGCGCAGCAGCTTCGTTGCTGTTACGGAGGCTTCTTGTGTGGTATGGGGCGTCTGAAGAAGTCCTATGGCTGCCAATTCAGGATTATTCCAGGTTCTGAGGTTTCCAAGGCAAAAACAGAGACCTAGGGACCTAGACACTGGGTGATGTCATGAAATGTTATGGCTTGAGTATCAACCACAGTTGCTCAGAGCTGATAATTTAAACAGAGAGAGAGAGTGCACATATTCTCCTGTTTTTGGTAATCAAGATAGAAATCTCAGTTAAAAGGTTGTTTCCAGATCAAGGTGAAATGAGGGGATTATTTCTTCTGACTTACTGAGGGAGACTGGATAACAAACATTTAATTTAGCATACCTGCTAACTAGCCAGGAGGTAGATGCAGAGCAAAGTAGAAGGTGAGTCCTGGTGCAACAACAATGAGGAAGGAAGGAGGAAGCCAAAATACATAGACACCCCACCCCCCGGAGATTCTTTGCAAGTTGTAGCAACAAACCAATTAATGTTGCTGTACCTCTAGCTGATGTGGAGGTTTGCACACAGTCCTTTCCTCTTACCAGGAACTGAGCCCCCACACCTGGAGAATTTGCACCCTTGTCTCCTGTCTGGAGATGACTCATAAAAACTGGAGCCTACGGGCTAGGCTCAGCCTAGTCCTGAGATCTGGCAGCCCTACTTAAGGCTTTCTTCAGGGGGCTACTTAGAATCAAACTTAGAAAAGCCAAAGCACACTTTTCTGAGCATATTGAAACATGTCCAATTCCCCCTGTCCCTCATGGATATTATTTAGTGCCATTGATGTACATAGCACTGTACAAAAATCAAACAATAAGCACATAGCCCTGCCAAAGATGTATGATCTACTTTAATTTATAAAAGAGGGGTGGGGGGGAGGTAATAATACAAATATGAAAACAATAGAGAACACACGTTCTAGTTTTCATCTGTGAAATGTTGGAGAGTATGAGATAGTATAATGGGGTGTTGAAAAGGTGGGAAGAGGATGGCAGAAGAAATAAGAGGGAGAAGCCAGGAAGAATTTCAGAGTACCTAGAACTTCTTTTTTTTTTTAGGTGGACTGCAAAGACTCCCTCCCCCATTCCATTTCTGATCTTGTTTTGCGAAGCAAATAGTTTGCATTCAAGGTTGCTGTTGACCAGGCAAAATCCAGGCTCCAGAAGGTGTGTTAATACAATTCCCAGCTCAATCCATCTTGACTAGCTGCAGTCTGCCAAAGCAGAATCACCTTGGAGCTGACTAATGTCTGAATGCTCACAAAATGCTTAAACCTGTTGCTTTATTCCTGGTTGTCTGGCTAGGGCAGCAGCAGGCAGTTCTGTGGGTGTATGTCCCCTGATAGATCCAGAAAGTAATCTTATCAACATGAAGTTCCAGGCAACTTCTAACCTTTACTGGGCATAATCAAAACCTTTATTGGGCATAATCAAAATGTACTAGTTAGCTAAAAAGGAAAGCTCTCACAATGATAATAGCCTCTGTACTTTGCTTTATACTGAACTCTGTTGCCATGAATAATACAGTTCATAGACAGGTAATTACTTCTGATATGCAAGGGTGTTTTTCCCCCAAGTACTTGTTCAGATCAATTAAGCAGTGATTCCGCACTTAAGGGGAATCTGAGACTATATCTGAGTACATCCTCCAATCTCTTTTCAGAAGCCTAAGCCTGTACAGACTCAAACATAGCTCCTAGTACATTCACTTCATCAGATTGTGATTGGGCATAAATAATTAAACTTATTAATACTTTAGGGAAGATGCTTCAGTTATACTTCAGTTAATACATTTCACTCTTCCTGCTGCTAAAGCCACAACTTTATTTGTTTCAGTACATATGGCATATTAGAATTGGAGAGATATACTCAAAATTCTAATTGTCTGTTATATCCATTCTTTTACTTGTGTTACACTTGTATAATAGGTTGGGTCCAGAGGTGTTCGCCTTTGGCCCTATGGAAGTTCCACCTTTACTAGAGAAAGAAGAAGCTGTTTTAATTGATTTTTCAGCCCTTCAGTCAACTATGCCCCAGGGGTTCTTCAACCTTCTGCAGCAGATTTATGGGTTATGAAGAAGAAAGAGGAATTGGGCACACACACCTTTCTGACAAGTGGGACTGAGAGCACACTTTTTGTTAGGAAAATCTAGTCATAACATCTTTCTATTAGGCATAGAACTGGGCTGGGCTGGGATACTATTCTCAGTTCAATTCCTCATTCTTGGGTGTTTGGAGGAGGTCTGGAAATAATTAATCCTAGAGATTAGAAAGGTAAGAGGAAAAGAAACCTCCAGATTGGCTTATTAGATCATATAGATGAGGTGACCAATGTCCACCATCCTCCATTTTTACATTAAAACATGCTTCCCCAGTCACAGGCCGTGATTCGTCTCCCAGATTTTCCTGCCATCTTTCTTTATCCGGCACTGGGTTTCCATGGAAATTGAATATGTGATACAATGTTGGTTCCATGTGGAAATAGACTCATAGTAGGAATACTCAGGAGCTTCTTGACATGTGAACCAACTTACATGAAAAGAGATTCCACCTAAACATGAAGATTTTTTTTCTTTTACTGTAAGACCTGTTGGACGTGGAAATTACTGCCTCAAAGGGTGGCCTCCTTATTTGGAGGCCTTTAAACAGAGATTGGAGGGGCATCTTTCAAGATTACCACATAGAAGGGGGTTGGCCTAAGTGTCCTTTGTTGTCCCTTCCAAATCTAGAATTCTCTATTTTTTTAATTTCTCGATATTTTGTGTTTTTAAAAAAAAAAAATTGGAAAAATAGGGGAGGGATGGCTTGGCTATTTCATCTCTTACCATAATACAGCCTTCCCTAATCTCCAGATGTATTCACTACAGCAGTTTGGAAACTGTAGTCCAAAACATCTGGATGACACGAGGACTGAGAAAGCTGCAGTAATGTAAGCCACACCACCAGCACCACCCTTTTTGACCTCCCTCCAACTCCCCAACCTACCAACCAACCAACCTCGCCCAAACCCTCTCCCCTTCTACAAGAGGATAAAGCCATACTAAAAATGAGAAGGAAATTTTGGCCCACTACTAATATGATATTGCTTTTGCACCTTGGTTTTTTTTTAAAAAAATATAGGCTTTGTTTTTAGTCACTCCTCTCTTTTTTACCTGTTGGAAACCAATATATAAAAGTAGTTATTGCTGTCTGCCTAAATTGCCCCTATTCAGGTGATTGTAAAAAGATAGGAAAAAATAACCAATGGAGGGAGAAATTATGGAAATACCTGCCCTTAGTCTTCATCTATGCACTAAAGCTTGTGCATGGAGCCCACAGGTCTGTGACAAGATGGGTTCATAATAAAATATAATAATAATAAAATTTATTTATATACCGCCCTTTGGTAATACAATCAGGGCGGTTCACAACATTAAAAAACCATACAAGTTAAAACAATATACTCCCTTCCCCCGCTTAAAAAGTTATTAAATCAATTTACAGATTTAAACAACAATTAAAACATTTGATAAAAACACATACCTAAATTTGGCAATAACAGTAGGTCCCAGGCAATATTCAGTTCTGTTAACAAAGGAGGCTGTGGGGACTCTCCTGAAGGAGGGGGGTTCCTGAGGCCAGGATAATCTACTCTGGAAAGGCCTGCCAGAAGAGATCCGTCTTGACAGCCTTTTTGAACCTGTCCAAAGATGTCAATTGACGGATGTTATCCGGCAGGCTGTTGCATAGTCTGGGGGCGAAAACAGAAAAAGCCCTCTGGGAGGTAGCCGAAACCCTCGACTTTTGAGGCTGCAGCAAATTCCTCCCAGAAGACCGGAGTGCATGGGAGGGGATTATAAGGGAGGAGACAGTCGCTGAGATAATAATAATAATAATAATAATAATAAAATTTTATTTCTATCCCGCCCCTCTGCAACGCAATCGGGGTGGCTTACAATATAAAAACTCCATAGTCCCAATACCCTAGCCCACCCCCCCTTAAAATAATATTAAACTATAAAAGATTAAAAACATACAGTAAATTAAAAATATATAAATTAGAAAAATATTAAAACATACAATAGTTTTTTTAAAAAAAAAAATGATTAGAGCTCAGGGAGGACAACCGAGTCTTGGGCCGAGATAGTTATTCAGGAAAGGCCTGCCGGAAAAGATCCATCTTGACAGCTTTTTTAAAGCCGTCTAAGGTGTTAATAAGACGGATCTCATCCGGCAGGCCATTCCATAATCTGGGAGCAGCAGCTGAGAAGGCCCTCTGGGAGGTCACCGACAGCCTTGTTTTCATAGGCTGTAACAGATTCCTCCCAGAGGACCGAAGTGCGCGGGGAGGGTCGTACGGAAGGAGGCGGTCCCGGAGATAAGTTGGACCCAAGCCATGCAGGGCTTTAAAGGTTATAACCAACACCTTGTACTGTGCCCGGAAACGAACAGGCAGCCAGTGGAGAGCTTTTAGCACAGGTGTTATATGCTCTCTTCTGGAAACACCAGAAATCAACCTGGCTGCCATGTTCTGAACTAGTTGAAGTTTCCGAGTTAAGCACAAGGGTAGCCCCATGTAGAGCGCATTACAGAAATCCAGACGGGAGGTTACCAGTGCATGTACCACAGTTTCGAGGTCCCTAGTTTCCAGGCAAGGGCGCAGCTGGCGTATCAGCCGAAGTTGATAACAGGCAGTTGATAGCTTGGACCCAAGCCATTTAGGGCTTTGAAGGTGATAACCAACACCTTATACTGGGCCCGGAAACCAATAGGCAGCCAGTGGAGGGACCTCAAAAACCGGAGTGATGTGGTCCCTCCTAGATGTTCCTGAAACAAGCCTGGCTGCCATATTTTGTACTAACTGTAGTTTCTGAACCAAGCACAAGGGTAGTCCCATGTAAAGTGCATTACAGAAGTCTAGGCGTGAGATTACCAGCGCGTGAGCGACGGTCTCGAGGTCCCTTGCTTCCAGAAAAGGGCACAGCTGGCGTGTCAGCTAAAGCTGATAACAGGCGCTCCTGACTGTTGCATTTACCTGATTTATCATCAGGAGCGATGAGTCAAGGAGCACCCCCAGACTGTGAACACAGTCACTGGAGGAGAGTGTGACCCCATCCAGGATTGGAGGTTGCAACCCAATTCTTGGTTTCGGGGCCGCTACCGTGAGCACCTCTGTCTTGTCCGGATTCAGTTTCAATCTGTTTTTCCTCATCCAGCCCATTACCGCCCAAAGACATTCATTGAGAGAAGAGATGTCATTGGAATTCGAGACCGATGAACGAGATACTGAGAAATAGATCTGAGTGTCATCAGCATACTGATAACACCCAGCTCCATAACTCTGAATAATCTCACCCAGCAGTTTCATATAGATGTTAAATAACATCGGGGACAGGATAGCTCCCTGTGGAAATCCCCAGGTGAGCTCTCTTTTGCTTGAACAACTGTCCCCGAGCAGCACTCTCTGGGACCTGCCTGAGAAGTAGGACCGGAACCACTGCAGTGTAGTGCCTCCGATACCCAACCCCCTCAGGTGGTCCAAGAGGATGCCATGATCAAATACATCTTGGATGGCAACCTGTTAGTGACTTATGCACACGTACGTTCCCTTCTGAAAACATGTGCATTTTTAGCCATGGCACAATGCCTGTCTTTAGCTGAAGACTGCAGAAGCAGAGTTGAGCATGTGGTACCATTGTGCATGTGGTACCATTGTGTAGATGGGCACTGAGCATCGCAGTCATGTATTTCACATTTTTTCCACATTCAGTTATACTACATGACAATTTATTAATGCACAATTGTCAGATAACTCGGTGAACATAAAGTTACATTCTTTCTCCTTGGTGTAGGATCTCAACCCTTATGTGAAAAAAAAACCCTTGACACTGTTTCAGGGCTGAGATGAAAGTTACCTTCAAAAATTGGGTCCAGCTATCACCCCCCCCCAAAAGCCATTGTGGGAGGCTAAGGAGCTTCAGTAGCTCCCCAGGAGAACTTTAGGGCTACACTACCCTGCTGCACTCCACAATACCCCCTCCAATGTTGACACTCAAATGCTCCCAAACACTGTAGTGGATAGGAGACATTTTTACCATTTTAGGCCCGGGGGAGGCTTTTTAAATAAAAAAATTAATATGGAATAATTAGCTGCTGCTGCTGCTGCTGCTGCTTCCTCCTCCTCCTCTTCTTCTTCTTCTTCTTCTTCTTCTTCTTCTTCTTCTTCTTCCTTAAAGCCTTAAAGGGCTCCCTGGTCTTAAACTGGCCTGGGGAGACAAAAAATGGCAAAAAGGCTCCCTGACCCCTTAGATGACTTTTGAGGGCATTTGGGGCCAAACAAAATGGCAGGGGGGATTATTTCCTGACCACAGTAGGCCCTAAGGTCCACAAGGTTGACCCTGGGGACTACATGCAGCTCATGAGCTGCATTTTGTCTGACCTAAAAGCTTTTTCCTGTGATGTGATTGATTTAGGACTTACTCCAGTTGCTAGTCCCAGTTAGTATAGATCCAGTGCATCAAAAGCTGAATGGAAAGTCAGTACTTATATACAACCCATTTCTTTAGTGGGTTTAGTTTAGTTGTGATTACTGACCATATTGTTATGGAGGACCATGGGAAATTGTAAGCATCAGCTGGTCTTCACTAGCTAGTACCTTTTCATTCTCCCTGAAAATATACAAGTTCCTCCATTTCACCACATTGTTTCAACTCTCTTTGTAAGATGCAAGCAATCAGTGAGTGGAGAATCAAGAGTCACAGACAATGAAGTTGATCCAACCCAAGTTTCTTGGGACTAACTGGACCACATTTTGGGTCATCTGCACATGACTCTATATACATGAAGTTCTTGACTGTTTTAGAGTAGCTCCCAAAATTCACTTCCACTGATCTAAAAATAAGAATATGTGATTTATGAATGTTAAGTGGGAGAGTCCCTGTTGAACATGAAGTCCTAGGGCTGGAATGTTTCAAGAAGGAAAGCAATATTTTTATGAGGATTTTTAAAACAGTAGTTTTAAGAAGGAAAGTATTAACATACTAAACCAGTAAGGAAATAGTAGATCAACTAAAACAAGAGTAGGCAAATTGTGACTCTCCAGAAGTAGTTGGACTAAAACTCCCATCCTAAGCTAAGTTAGCTAGGATAACCATTGGCTAGGTTAGCTAGGGTTAGAATTACAGAATCATCAAAGTGAAGAGCTGGAAGGAATGTCAAGAGTTACCTACAGGGCCGGTTTAAGGAATTTTGGGGGCCCCTGCAATGCTTTATTTTGGGGGCCCCATATGTTTATCTCAGGTCAATGTAACCTAACCTATTCACCGTACAGGGTGTTCAGATCACAGTAGGACCCCCGTATCCATGGATTCATTATACATGGGACACAAAACAGCACACCTACCATAGAGTCTTCCTAGTAAATGTGTCCTCCCTAGCGGTTTTCTAGGCCCTCCAAGGCAACTCTATGGTATTTTAAACCAGAAGTCCCATTATTTTCAATGGTGTTCACTATTATTCATGGTTTTCAGAATCCACACACACACCCTGAACCAATCCCCAGTGGATAAGAGGGGCCTACTGTATTACATAATTTGACACCAATAATTTAGTTTAAAAACTATATTATAGGCACTAACATAATATTTTTAGTTTATTAGCAATTAATGTAATGATGTAGATTTCCTCAAAGAAAAGAAAGAGTGGACTACAAGCTAAACATGAGTTAGCAGTGTGATGCAGCAGCAAAAAATGCCAATGCGATTCTAGGCTGCATTAATAGTGTCTAGATCAAGGAAAGTAATAGTATCACTCCATTCTGCTTTGGTCAGACCTCACCTGGAATATTGTTTCCAGTTCTGGGCACAACAATTCAAGAAAGATACCGAGAAGAATGTTGGGAGGTCTGGAACCATTCTGCCCTATGAGGAACGGCTTAGGGAGCTGGGCATGTTTAGCCCAGAGAAGAGAAAGTTAGGAGCGGACATGATAGCCATGTTTAAATATTTGAAGGGGTGTCATACTGAGGAAGGAGCAAGCTTGTTTTCTGCTGCTCCAGAGACTAGGACATGGAGCAATGGACTCAAACTAGAGGAAAAGAGATTCTACCTAAACATTAGGAAGAAGTTCCTGACAGTAAGAGCTGTTCAGAAGTGGAATGCACTGCCTTGGAGTGTGGTGCACTCACCTTCTTTGGGGTTTTTTAAGGAGAGGCTGGATGGGCATTTGTCAGGAATGCTTGGATTGTGTGTTCCTGCAGGGCAGAAGCCAATCGGATGGGATGGCTGTTGGGGTCCCTTCCAGCCCTATGATTCTAGGCTGCATTCAGAGCCTGGGAAAGTTACTCTTGGATTACACCTCCCAGAATCCCCCTGCCAGCACCCTTCTCAAGATCTGGTTGCATTGTTCCTTTTCCAGCATTCTCTAGCCCAGTGGTTCTTAACTTGGGGTCCGCAATGTCCTCACAGGGGGTCCACAAAGGCTTGAGGGCTGCTTGGCCCCCCTCCTCCCTGTAGTGGAGTAGCCACGTGACAGGAACAAAGGCAAAGGCTGGCTGGCTTGGCCTGCACATTGCCATTCAATCCACTCCAGCCATAAACTTGCAGGAAGAAGCAAGAGTGTCTCTGAGGGAAAGTTTAATGGATGATGTAATTGTATTGTTGTTGTTGTAAGCTATTATTATTAGGGTTTTAAATCTTGAGTTAAGTCTTGGGGCAACAAAAGATATTTAAAAGGGGTCCCTGGTAAAGAAAAGGTTACGATCCACTGCTCTAGGCCAATGCCTCTCACATAACACTAATGGGATACTGGTGTGTTTTAGTGACAACAATAAAACCATTGTTCCCAGTAACATTACTCCAAATTTTAATTTATATTCTTTATACAGTATTCTTCTGTTAAAAGAGTTAAGAGTGTTGTAAAAGTTTCAGCATTGAACTATGACTATGGAGACCAGGGTTTGAATCCTTACTCAGCCATGAATACCCCACTGGCTGACCTTGGGCAAGTCACACTCTCTCAGCCTCAAAGGAAGGCAAAGGCACATACCCTTTGAACAAACCTTGCCTAGAAAACCCCATGGTGGGTTTGCCTTAGTCAGAAATGACTTGAAGGCACATAGGCAAACACAAACAAATGCAGGCTGAACTCGGGAAGGGAAGGGAAGGGAAGGGAAGGGAAGGGAAGGGAAGGGAAGGGAAAGAAAGAAAGAAAGAAAGAAAGAAAGAAAGAAAGCCTTTCCAAGACAACGCTCAAATTCCCTGTCTCTCTCATAAACACACACTCACCGTCTCCGTGGTAGCAGCAAACTCGCTCCAGCTTCTGCCACGGAGGGCTGCTGTTTCTTTCGCTTTCTCTTTAGTTTAGGAGACAGCTGTTTTTTAAAAAAAGCCAGCAGGTTTTTGGAGGAGGAGGGGGCTCCTACTGGCTGTCTCCTGGCTGTCTCCTTCGTCAGATTAAGGAGGCTAGCATGGGGCCCTCTCTTGACCTTGAGGCCCACTGCCAATGCTGATTTGGCAGACAGGTTAAACCGGCCCTGGTTACCTAGAACCCACAGCTAATCAAGAAGGTAATTGGGATTGCTGTCCAGAAAGCCCTGGAGTAGAGGCAGCTGGTAGCTCCACTGCTTTGAGATAGTGAGTCCATGCCTGATTTTACATAGCTACTCCAGGTTTTATTGGAGCTAAGAACTCTATTCCCCAAATGGGTTCAACATCTTAGATAGCTCCATAAAGCTCAAAGCATCCCATTAAAAAGTATGCATTGACAGTCTTGAAGTAATAGAGCCACGAGCCACTACTGCTTGCCAATCCCAGTCTCAAAGTAAAGATTAAAAAAAAAAAGATGCTGGAGTCCTTGTTTCCCTCTTCATACACTAATGAATACATTTAATGGACTAAAATTAAATTCTGGAATCAACTAAGATTTATCTGATCAGGAAAAGGCTTATTTAGTATAGTTAAAGCAGTGTTGTGGTTCTACTTTATTAGAAACAAAACCAATGATGAAGAGTTAAGCTTTTCAGCATGGAGAGACAGTGTTTTATTTATTCATGATGAAGCTGCTTTGGTTTGGTTTTGTGTTATCCCCCCTTTTGGCTTGCTTTGTTCACTTGATTGAGCAGTTCTTCTGTGAATACTGTTTTCTGTGTTCCACATATTGATATTGTGAGCTAGATTGATTCCTAACTGCTATGCTACATTTCTTTGTACTGTAATGGCCTTCCTAAGAGAGCTGTAAAATGTAATGTGAGGGGGAAATGTTTAATAAAATATATAGAGCATCACGTCTTCTGCATTCTTCTGCAGACATTAGATGAATATCTTGTACTTTATTACAGTCTACATCCAGTTATTAGTCCAAGGTAAAATAGGTCCACTGAAGTAGTCAAACGTCTGTATGTGTTGACTTACTAAACTTCCATTAATTCACTGGGTCTACTCTAGTTGGGACCTACAGTTGGATTTAAGTGCTTGAGATCTGTCTTTGATACTGCCCATATTTCTTAAAGTGTCCAGCTGTGCAAAAGGTCTCCTTGTGGGATGTTATGATGGCATGTAGGGGTTGTCTATATGGTTAAAATAATCCAAATGGAATTTGAATGGAAGGTGATCTGTCTATATGGACATTCACATCAATACGTCTCATTCAGAAGCAGGGGAGCCAAATCCACTGTAAATTCCATCTGGGAAGCCTTCGGAGCTTTTCTCAGAGTTTTTAAAAAGCCCTGTAGGGCATGCGAATGTGCAGTCGTTAGGACAGTCGCATTTGCATTGATGTGATGAGCCAGCATAAGTTGATTGGCCGGACAAGCATGGGGGTGGGGCTAGCAAACAAGGAAAGCACCTGCTGCCACCATCTTGGATTTTCAGCTATGCAAGAGTCTGGTAAGTCGATAAAACGGTGATCTTTATCTCTCTTTTCTTCTTTTTTCTTTTGTAAATATGAAATATTGCATGTGCACACCATGGTAAACAGTTTTTTAAAAAATTGGCACCGGCAGATTTAAAACGGCGAGTAAATCACTCATGACTGTCATGTTGGCTAGGGGCCATGCAAATTTTGGGAGGGCTCTTTTGACCATTAAGACAGGTTGCAGCACTGCAAATTGCTGTTTATTCTGAGCAGATCGTACCCCCCCCTCGTATAGACGGGACCTTAGAGTCCTGAAGATATTTTCTGTTAAGGCTAAGCCATCCTCGTTGACATTGACCCTGGCACTGATTGGCATTGGCATTAGCATTGTTTAACTGACCTGCCTAGTAAATGGAGAATAAAGTGTTCATTGTAGCCTCTGATACAGGATCTTAGTCAACAAATTTTGATCCAGGCAAAGTGCTATGAGCCCTTACCTCTTGGTGATGGTCAAATAATTTTCACTTTTAAAAAATAGTATCATGTTCTTTCCATCTTCTCTTTGAAGAAAGTTGTCAATTGTGGTACATGTTATGAAAAATGACTGAAACTAAGTTATTAACCATCTCCACCTAGCCACATTCAGTTCTTCTGAGGATGGAGAGGGCTATGTTACATCTTTCTGCCATTCATCTGTTAAAGATGAGGAGTCTGTGTTTCGGGGTGGTGATGGGGTGGCAGTACTATAAATAGGATTGAACACACAGGGCTTCCAAACCAGGTTTTAAAGAGCCTCTGCTTGAATAGCGAGTCTTATCAATTTCACATTTTCTCATATTCAGATTTCTTTTTTTTTTAAAGCAAAACCATGGTTTTCATTGAATTTATGAAGAATTTTTCAAATTTTGAGAAGTTTTTGTCAATAAAACAAGCCATTCTAATTCATCCCTTTTGGGGGCCCATGTTTTCAGAGTTACTGAAAAAGAAGCCAGGAGCATAGTAATGTGGACTACATTTGTTCTACATACTGAACTGCAATAAAATGCCCCATCAAAACCAACACTGTGTATGTTCAGGGGCACTATGCATCTCGTCTATCATGCATTTTTGCTGATTCAGGCAGGAAAATGCTCTAGGTTGGGATAAGCATCTCAAAAACAGTCAACCCACTTGAGAGTTATCATAAGCCAGTAAGAGGGGGGAAAGCTAACTGCATGCACTAATTATTGCACTAATAAACTAAGTGTACTTAGTTTGCTCAGTGGGCAATGTACACTGAACTGTTTAGGACTACATGTTTTTTGAACTCTTTATTTGATTGGAAAGCAGCTGGAAGGAGGTCATGATATAGAGTAGAAAAGCAGTTGGGAAGAGTAGAGCATTGAAGCCATTTGCTGCTTGCTAGTTTTCTGCTCCTGAGAAGCTACTTTGAGGATCCAAACCAGAATCCTAATGTGTAGGGATGATGCTAAGTACATGTTTAGAACCCCACCTCTTCCCACATTAGGAAAAATGGCCTTAGAGTTGAGATATAGAACAGGTCATTGGAAGAGTTGAACTCAACTAGCAACATTGCTCCACTTTAAATCCCACATTTCTCAAGTTGTGTTTCCATTAACACAACTGTTGGGATTTAAAATGTGTGTTTGTTTATAGGGCAACAAAGTAAAACTTTTACTATTATTTTTATTTATTTATTTATTATTTCAAAAATCTCTACACCAGGGGAGGTTATGTGAGTTTGGGGAAATGTTTTGATGATTTTTGCACTTTGGGACTTTTTTGTAACTTCCTCCCTGGTTTTTAGCACAACCCCCTTATTTTATGGACAGACAATTATATTCTGTGCAAAATACACCATTTTCTTTGCAAAATGTTGCCTCCCACCACCTGCCCCACCCCCAAAATCAAGCTTCTTTGCAGAGGTAAATATTTTACAAAAATGTTCTGGCATGCAAACATCTTGCAGTGGTTGATGAGAAAATTTGTAAATATACTTTATATCTCTTTGGTGCTTGGTTTTTGAACAATCATTTGATTCTTAACAAGATGCCTGGCTTTTTAACACTATTCACCATTTGCAAACAATAGGCTGGCATCCTGTTAGTCACTTACAATATTGTAAGTTGGACTTACAGCCTTGTAATTGTTTCCTATTCATATTTACAATCATGGTACCATTGTCACGATTGTAAATGCCAGGATACTTACACTTTAAAACATAGTGGGACATAAATGTTTTTATACACTCTTCTGATAATCTCCTACATGTCTGATGCAGGATCACAGCCTGTAATTTGCATCTCTTGTATAATGGTGTTTTGCTGAGCAGTCCTATACTGTATGTGACTGGGTAGGATCACAGATTTCCCCTCTCATCCTAAGCCTGCTGGGTTGTTCTGGGTAGAAGAGAAAAGGTGTCCAGGAGATGCAGGTTAAAAGGTTATTCTGCTACCTGGATTTATGCATCTATCCCTCCTTCTTGATAACAATAGCATAGGGGTAGCGTACTTGTTATGTCAGCTCCAAGACTGGCATAGCTAGTGGGCCCACATTGTTCCTGTTTGGGTGAATACCATGAGCTTGAATCCAGAGGATCCAAAGCTGGATCTTCCTCACGTCCAACGGGCTTCAACTGCATTTCCTTAAGATTCGCACTTTGTTCAGTTGCTAGCAAATTCTATCTAAATAAAAACGTCAAGGTGATGGTGGAATTCCACTCATGTTTTGCCCAGACAGGAATGTCAAGGGAAGTCTAAAGTGTTTGATCCACTTAGCAAAATTGCACAAGAGGGTTTTCACACATCATTTGTAAGCAAGCAAACAGAGACCTTCTGCTGTGCTTTCTGCAACCGGACTTGTTTATCTCGGATTGGCCTTTTTAGTTATCAGCGTGCTTGCAGAAAGCGTGGGATGAGTCCTTCCTAAATCTTCATTTGTGAAGAAAAGCCAGAGAGAGAGAGAGAGAGAGAGTAAGCAAGTGAAAAGCCTTTCTGTTGGAGAATGAGTATTGTTATTCATTAAATTGTGGGCCTTACCGTGCTTCTCACAATATCTCAAAAAAGCACTTGCACTGAAGTTTTGACAATGTTGAGATTATTTTCATTGGCTAAAATGAAGGCAAACACACAGTTAAAATTCTCTAAGTAACAGGTTACCCAACTTAAAAATACATCAAGAAATGCAGACATGAAGAAATCTTGCCATTGCTGAGATTCTAGTCAAGACTGAACATCTCAGCATGACAGAAAGCCTCTCTAGGATTATCCATTCCCCTCAAGACGTCTCACCTCTAGCATGAGACTGAGATGCCAAATGAGTGTTTCTACCACAGTTCTGATATTTGTGCAACATATACTTTGTGGAAAACTCCTTTCTCTACACAGAATCGATGGTCAGGATCCTGCTGGTGTCTTCTGTTATGTGTAAGTTCACCAAGTTGGACATCTGGGCTGGATGCAGAATGTCCGCATTCTATTCAAGGTAGTGCAAATAAGGTTGTGTATGGGGTGCCATTGTGCATGAACATTTGTGAACATTTTGCACCCCATAGTTATAACATTATGATTCCACTTCAACTGCCATAGTTCCATCGTATGGGATCTTGGGGCATGTAGTTTGATGAGGCACTAGAGTTCCCTGGCTAAGAATCCTAAATATACCTCCCTCAACTGCAAATTCTAGGATTCCATGGGATGATGCTGTAGAAGTTAAAGTGGAATCATAGCACTATAAATTGTGGAATGTGAAAGGGCTCCTGGTTGTGCATTCATTTGTACACTTCCATTACCCTAAATGCTGATTGTTCTTTGGGACCCTCAAAGTATTGGTATTAATTTGGGGAATTAATAAACTCATCTTGGCAATACAAGAGGAGGGCAACAAAGCAGGACCTTTTAACCTATGTATACCTCAGGAGGAGACATTAAGCTAAGATGTACAATTAACTTATCTTTATTGAGAAAGCAATAATAACAACATACATGCACACACTCAGGTTTCAAGCATTCACACAAGGCTAGCAAATAAAGTTGGAAGGATTGGGATAGAGGGATAGAGGAAGGGATTGTTTTGGGGTGACACTGTACTCATAAGAGGAGCTGAGCTCGTGGAGAAAACTCGCAGAGTGGGGGTCCCAAAGCTGGAATGGCTACACAGTATAATGTGGAGTTCAGAAGCAGGGGAACTATGCTCCCTGGCAACACAGAGTGTCATGGAGTAGATAGGAAGAGGATCTGTGTGCACTTGAGTGGGGTTTTGAAGGTTTTTTTAAAAAATATCCAATAATCCCCTTCAGGGGATGTGATTTAGAGTGTAAGACAATGCTTCTCAGAAGTTCCCAAGTTAATACAATGGATGCTCTGGATATGCTAATGACCCTTAATGTGTGGACATTTTGGAACTGAATAGAGGAAGCAACTCTCTTTGTTTGGAGGAAGGTAGAGGCAAGATAGCTCTGTACAAACGTATCTCATTTTAGGCTGATGAGATTAGCCAGGTGTTCAGGCCAGAAGATGCCCTGTGGTTACCTTTTGTTGGAATTTGGGCTGGCCCCTCCTTAGTGCATACCTGACTGAGTTTCAGCACTAGTCTTTGGGATTCCTGTTTCCTTGGAGTCCCCAGTTCACTGGCCATACTCTGGGAAGGCCACAGTTGGCAAAATTGTTAAATATTGCCAATTATTACAGATATAGGGCAGGGGGTGTCAGGGTAGGTAACACTTGAGTATGCTATCACTTGCACAGTGTTACCATTATGGGGGTTTTGTAGCCCTACCAATGCATAACACTCCATGCAGAAATTTGTACTATGGAAACTCAATAATATGATCTTGGACACTGTCTTTTGTGAAGCAAAGAATGCACAGAGAGCAAGCACAACAGGATCAGCTCTTTGATCACAAAGACACAAACAACTCATCCCATGCTACTGCGTTTATGACAAAGCAACATTTTTCAATACCACTCATTCTAGAGAAATGTGCAAAATCCAGTTTGCCAAATTGCACATATTTTCTCCCCAATGTTGTTATGTGCCTTGAAGTCAACTCTAACTTATATAGAGTCTATCAGAGCCTCTTCTTAGCTAGATTTATTCTGTGGAGGTTTGCCTTTGCTTTTCTCTAAGGCTTAGAGGGTGTAATTTCTCCACGCTCATGCTGCTGTGTAGGCTGGGTAGGGTCTTCTCTCGAGTCCCAATCTGGGACTCAAACCATTACACCACCAACCAACCAACCCCCCCCCCCATTTCATGGTGACTTGCATGCAGGATATTATACTGAGGATGCAGCAAGCTTGTTTTCTGCTGCTCCAGAGACTAGGACACAAAGCAATGGACTCAAACTACAAGAAAAAAAAATTCCACCTAAACATTAAGAAGAACTTCCTGATGGTAAGAGCTGTTCGGTAGTGGAACATGCTGCCTTGGAGTGTGGTGGAATCTCCTTCTTTGGAGGTTTTTAAACAGAAGCTGGATGGCCATCTGTCAGGAATGCTTTGATTGTGCATTCCTGCAGGGAAGTGGGTTGGACTAGATGGTCCTTGTGGTCTCTTTCAACTCTATGATTCTATGATCTGTGATGAGAAATTGACATTTTTAATTGTTTCATTTACCATGCAAGCACTAAACAAGTCAGGATTTACATCTTTAGGAAAACAGGGAGAGCTACTGGCAATAGTGAAGTTAAAGTTTCTTTTTCAGATTCAGTAGTGGTACCAACCCAGCCAGCTTGGTGTAATGACTTTAGTATTAGACTGGGATATTGGGAGACCAGGGTTCAAATGCCTGCTCAGCCCTGGAAACCAATTGGGTGACCTTGGGCAAATCACACCCTCTCATCCTCAGAGCAAGGCAAGGGAAAACCCTCTCTGAACAAATTCTGCCAAGAAAGCTGTGTGATAGGTTTTACTTAGGGTCATAATGAGTCAGAAATGACTAGAGGGCCTCCAACAACAACAACAAACCAAACTCATGAACTCTGATTATTTCAACTAGTCTTGGGTCCCATACTGGGTGAAAGGTGGGATATAAATGAAACAAACAAACAAACAAACAAAATAAACTCCTTGAATACTCGATGCCATCATATAATTGGTAGCACCAAATAAATGAAGTATTTTCACCATCTGCTCTTGCACAGACAGATGCTTGTGTATCCCAGCCATCTAGCTGTTAAATGTCATGTCATTCCCTTAAAAATGTGTCAGGTTGTAGCTTCTCTTTCTCTTTATAGCTTACAACCCATTAGTGAATTTGACTGCAGGGGGTTGTGGAGGGGGTGTTTGCCTGCACTTCCTCAGTCCCTGTTAAAATGCACTTACTGTTGATCAAAACACTAAACTTCCAAAGGTCACTGAATACCAAAATTTAACCTTTTGCCATCTCACAGAATGACATAAAGCGCCGGCTCATTGCTATCTCTCGGAAGCCCCAACTGCATAGTTAATCTGCAGTATTCACACAGATCTCCTGTAGAGATTCCACCAGTGTGGAGGAGATTATGTTGAATGGTTCTGTAATATTTATGAGAAGAGGAAGAATGAGGGATGCAATGGTACACCCTTTCAAAAATGTCAGTATCAGTAGCCTTGTTGAACTGTATATATTGTAGTCACATCACTAAGATTCCTTATCACAGTTGAACAAAACCTGGTTTCCACAGATAGGGCAGAATCTGAACCATAGTATGAAAGTCTAAGTTGAGTTGATTCTATCCTGGAGGATAACTCTGTATTACAGATAAGAAATCTTTCAGATTTGCTAGAGATAGGGAAATTGATAAAAAGGGGTTAATATGTTTAGTTAATCATTAATAACTAGGCAAGTGTTATCACATTTTCTAGTGCTTTGCCTTTTACAAAAATTCACAAAGTGAACTAGTATAAGTATTCACATTTCCTCCAAGACTAAAAATATAAATTTTTGCATATTCAATTTTCATGGACAAGAATCAGGGGCTCATCTATATGAGGAGATATAGTACTCATTTAAGCCTATTCACTCACCATCGCAGCAGCATTCATTTGTCTCCATGATTTTTTCTCAAGATTGCTAGCATGGGAAGTTATCCTTTTTAAATTTCACATGGAGCATTGTTACAGCTAGCAACACAGAAGCATGGTGAAAATGAGCAGAATGCCACAGATTTATTCAGAGGTTGCAGGCTAACACAGAGACATTAGGAAAAGAATGCAGGCTGCTCCTCCAGACTGCATCTTGGACAGAGACATCAGGAAAGGAATGCAGGCAGGTCCAGCACCAGATTATTTGAAAGACTTTGTTTTTTACATAAAGAAATATAAAATTCATGCTGAGGAGTTGAAGGGGGAAGACAGACCAGGTCAGAGCATCAAGAGGAGTCTGTACAGGAAAATAGTGGAGGAGATTTATGTTAACCCGTTTTTGCAAAAGCGTCAGGCCAAACTAGATTTATCTGAATACCTACATCACCAGACTAACCCAATTGAGTATTTCATGGACAAAAGGGTCCCCAAAAAGTTGTGGGACTTGAGGTGGAGGCTCTATCATCAGGTTCTTAATCTGAGGGGAAAGAGACCATGGACCGCAGAAGATGAGCAGACCTGTCCACGTCTGAAATGTAAAAAGGCTGAGATTTTGAGTGGCGTGGCACAAAAGGAGACGATCAGACATTTTGTCCAGGACTGCCCAAGTGCCCGGGAAACATGGGAGGAGGTGGCCCGGGTCCTGGATTGGCCAGATTTGGCACAGCAGGCTTGGGAGACGGTGCTTTCAGGGACTGAACCTCCAGAGGGTGTCAGGGGACCCAGAAAGTCAGTGGGCCAAAAGAGGAAGAGGAAGGAACCTGGTTCCGCCATGGCTGAGAGGTTTTGGAAAGTGCCCTGGTCCACGGTGCGCTTGGTAAACCTCTATGTGATGTTAGGGTTAGTTTCCCAGAGACAAAAGGAGGTGAAAAGTCAAAATCTGCAGGATGTAAAAGGCACTGCCTATTATGTGAAGAATGTAATTGAAAATTTAGCTCTGAGTGAAAAAGAGAAATTGCCAAGCTATCGTTGGAAAAAGTTTTGGCCATGGTTTAGTGAGACGACCCCAGCAATAACATAAAATGATATTTTAAATAAATATTTTATTAATTTTGTATTATTTTGTATTATTATTTTTAATTAATATTTTATTGGTTTTTTTCCATTTCTAAGTAGGTATAATTATAATGTGTAAATATAATGTGATTATAGTGTGTTTAGATTAAAGGGAAAAATACATTAGTGTTAGGATAGATTTACTTTTGTATTAGTAGGAAAAGAGGAAAATAATTAGTATTGTTTTTGTATTATTGTTATGGCCTTTTGCGGTCGGGTGTATTTTTTTAGTAGAATGGTCTTACTCCAATAAAAAATTCCCTAAAAAATTCCCATTCAGGGGTTACACATTATATAGTTTAAGAGTCACGTAGGCATAGTTAACCATTTGCTAACCATCTGTCTGTAATATAATCAATCAATCAACTAAGATCAAAAAGATGCAGCTAGCAATTTAACGTAGGAATGTAAAATACATCAAAGCAAGCTGATACAGATAACACTAGGCTGGAAAAAAATAAGCTAGCTTCTGAGCTTTTCCTCAAAGCTTCCTTTGAAGATAATTTATTACCCAATAGAAAGGCAGGAAGGAAAGAGGCATGAGACTCCTTAATGGTCCGGGTGTGCCCAAAACCTAGGATTCTCAGGCCTTCCCACAGAGTACGCCTGCGAATAACAATGGTGGCTGCAAGTGAATTACTCATGTTATTATTCCCCAAGAGTTCCTGCTGTTCCACATTGTTTTTTTCTCATTAAATCCAAGATGTGGAAGAGCAATCTTCCACTTAAAAAATCCCTGATTTTTCACTTTACAGCTCCAAAATCAGCAACAATCAGTAGCACAAAAATCAACAATGGCAGTTCCGGTCACTTTGGCACCGGCAAGCCCATCCCCTGTGCACATCTGACCAAGCATGTTTGGCCTTCTGGAATGTGCTTCACTTTGATTTGTTTGTCCAAATAGATGGGAATGTGCATTTCCAATTTTTTTTTTTTAAAAAAAACACCTTTGCAAAAAGCTGTGAAGGCTCTTATCACACAGTACCCGGAGTCCCCCCCCCCAATTTCAAATACGGTAAATCCTCGTGGGATCTCATCAGGACAAAAGGTATTCCACTTGCATCCTATCAGAAGTTTTATTTTTATCATCTAGAGTAGGCAATACTAAAGAATCTCTCTGAGATCATGAAAGTTGTACAGAAAAGTATCAAAATGTGCATGTGTGTGTGGAATATTGTGACAGTCAACTATTTTTGAAGGGATGTCTCAGTATGTCAAGATAGCCTTTCCCCACTGCGAATGAGAACATTCATGAATGTTGACATCCCTTTCCAAGACCAGCTGTCACTCTGCAGTGCATTATCTCTCATCGAGGAGAAAATCTTTTTCTATTCTCCATTTAACCGTGTGAGAATGTCGGGTTGTAAATCACATCAGGATACACATCCCTAAGGAATGCATGTGCAGTCCCAATCCCACCATGTTCCCATATGTGCAGGTCCTTCTAAACACCTTCTGATGTTACACACAAATGACTTCATAGTCTTTTTCCTTTCATGTATCTGAGTACAGTATGAAGCATCCATACAATCAAAACCCTGATAAGGCAAGCTAGA
Source organism: Gambelia wislizenii (assembly GCA_030847615.1). Lineage (NCBI taxonomy): Eukaryota > Metazoa > Chordata > Lepidosauria > Squamata > Crotaphytidae > Gambelia > Gambelia wislizenii. The sequence goes on along the minus strand of JAUMIR010000002.1, from coordinate 427,798,032 downwards.
CACTGGGGTGGGGACTAGGGACCTCTTGACTCACATTCCTCTGAGACTGATTAGAAGCTTCCATGTTTTCAGGACCAGCTCAAAGCTTGGGGTGGGGGGGAATGACTTTTTTGAACTACATCTCTGGAATACATCAGAATACATGTTCTGATCCTTGTAAGACAAAAGAGAAGCTCAAAAAAGGGCCCACGCAAAGCATCTCAGGAACAGGATTTCTGATATTTTGTTGACCAACTTGAAAAGAAATCCAAATGTTCCAAATGAAATGCATTCTAATCATGCATTTGTTATCTCAAATATAACTTTGAGGTCTTTGTGGGTTTTGTCTGGGGCAGATGCTCTTGCTGTTTCTGATGCTGATGCTCTTTGTTTTCATTCTGATTGTCACGTGCAGAAGGGGTCATGAAGGTATGCAAAAAAGGATTTATCCAGAAATTTGGGCTTCTGGAGTCTGCCCTCTTCAAGGGCTGGGGAGAAGAGGTCTGCTATTTTTTAGACTCTATTGTAAAGTAAACTGGGAAGATAAACAGTCCAGTGAAGAAATAGCCAATATAATAGTTGCATTGAACACCTGAGATAACACTTTCTTGTCTAAGAAAATCACACCATATCCCCCTAAAAGATAAGTTACATGAAAGGGAAGGAATCTATATAAGTTCATCCTTTGTTTTATAACTCAGACTGGGTTAAAAAAAAAACCTTAGTTGTACAAGTTCTGTGCCTTCACAAGTTCCTTTTCCCAGATCTTGGGCATGCAGTGGGCCCTTGGTATCTGCTAGGATTTGGTTCCAGGACCCCCTTTGGATGCTCAAGTCCCATTATATAACAATGGCATAGTACAATGGTGTACTTTATTTAAAATAGCAAAATCAAGCTTTGCTTTTTGGATTTTTAAAAAATATTTCCAAGGTGTGGATGGTTGAATCCAGGGCTGCAGAATCTGTGGGTACAGAGAGCTGAATGTATCTCACTGGGGTTTCCCACTGCTCCCCAGAGCTATAGAAGTCTCCCTTGCTTCTTATTCTACTTTTCTATTCTACTTTCCTTGAGCCTCTACCTTTTATTTTAAGATGATAAGTCTCGTCGACTAAAAATTGATAAAGGCTGAGATTGTTAGCAGGAAGGATGTGTGGAAACATCAGTCTGTTGTGCCCTGATCAACAGAACAGACCTCTGTAATTTGCAGTGGTTGGTAGCCATGTATTTTCAAGCAAAAAATAATATTTCTGTGCAGAGAAATGATGCTTTCTGGGAAAAATAATCACATACAAATTTTGCATAGGATAAATCCCAAGCTGTGAAGATTCTCATCAGTCCAGGATTCTTCTCATCAGCGATGCTCTCCATCTGAAAAACATTTTTAAACCATTTTTGGCAATATTTTTGAATCTCCATTCCTAGCATTCTCTAGCAATATCTTCCAAGTATTAGAGCATCTAGAAAATATAATTCTCCATGGCACCCTAAGTAAGAATGAGTTTGAAACATCAGCTCAAATGGTTTACAGATCTGAAAATCCAATGTAAATATTAAAAGGAAATACATATATACATATATGCATATACATATACATATACATGTGTGTGTATGAGAGAGAGAGAAGATGTCTTTTCTCATCCAGCACAGATTGGTTTCAGTGGGAAAGGATCACTCAAGTGCTTCCTCTGTTCTATTCTCTCCAATTTTCTAAGGCCAGATTTGAACTTACAACCAACCCAAGTGACACTTCAGAAGCCTTCCCCTATCCTTACAGTAACTGCCAGGTCGTCAACAACATTCAAAATTGACAAGAAGCAATACCATTTTGGGGCAACTCCAAAGCATAAAGGGGAAAAAAAGATGATGATGTTAGAGTCACAGGCCTACATTCTGTCTGAGATCTTGTCTGTTAAGATGGTATTGAGGAATTTCAATGCAGGCAGAGGTCACTCCCCTTATTGGCCATGTGAGGACTAGAGACAAAGAGCAATGAAAGACAGGTAATACAGAGGGGGACAGTAATGTAAGGATATTTCCTTGGGTTTTTTTCCGGGCTGTGAGGCTATGTTCTGGAATAGTTCCTTTCTGACATTTCGCCTGCATCTGTGGCTGGCATCCTCAGAGCAACCAAGGAAAATCTATGGATGCCAGCTGTGAAAGCCTTCAACTTCACAATGTAAGGACTATTTATTTATTTATTGGATTTATATCCCACCTTTACCCCAAGATGGGATTCAAGGCAGCTTACACTAATTTTAAAAAAAATGCAACTAAAACATTATAAAGTTTTTAAAGAATAAAATAATTACCATTATTAAAACATAACATATACTAGAGACAAAGAGCAATAAAAAGTCAGTTAATAGAATTTTAGTTCCCATTAGCAACAGAAATGTATGTTCACACGTTCAAATGTGCTCACTTGATGGTGTTCTAGTATATCTATGTCTGGCTTCCTGTTAGCAGTGCTCACAAGTATAAGTATACCTCCTTATGTCTTTTTTTTTTTTTTGGTTGCTGCCAAGGTTGGTATTCTCTTTCATCCTCTGCCATGACCAAAGTCCTAACCCACTTTCACCATTAGCAGTCCACCCCACCCCCAGCCCTTCACTGGCAGATGAAGTGTAGGGGAATCAGAGAAGCATCTAACTATGTCCACATAGGTACCTGCAGAATTATTGCATTTTTCCATCAAGACCTCCTGAGGACCCTGGCAGATCTCAGACGATGGTGTTATTCTTCTGTCTCTGGCTATAGGGACATAGCGAGACACTTTTCCTATTCCTTGCTCCACCAGCAGGGACATTTTTAGTGGGGGGAGGGGGCAACTGAAGCCCTCCCTATGTTTTTTTGACTGCAACTCCACTAATTCTTTATCAGTGGCTAGGACTGGTAAGAGCTGTAGGCCACAAACATTTGGATTAGGGGTGGGAAAATATTTGGAAAATGGTTGAAAAAAATCATAGAATCATAGTTAGAAGAGACCACAAAGACCATCTAGTTCAACCCCCTGCCTTACAGGAATACACAACCAAAGCATACCTGACAGATGGCCATCCAGCCTCTCTTTAAAAATCTCCAAAGAAGGAGACTCCAGCACACTCTGAGGCATTGGATTCCATTGGATTGTGATGTACAGAGAACACACGCTCACATGCAATCAATAAATTGCTTTATTGACATGGATTCATGTGTCAGGAACATTGGAAAAGCTGGAACTGAATTACAGACAGGCAGGGCTGTAGATAAAGCACCCAGTGTGAGAAATACAGAAAAGGGAGGACACCACAGGCAAGGGGAGGGAGAAGGGGGGAGAAGATGTCTGCACATGGCCTCAAAGGCCTTGAGCTGGCGTTCCCATGCCTACCAGGCGGGCTGGCCTCACGCCAAGACATTCCGGGGCCTGAGAAGGAGCCAGGCCTGAACCAGCTATATGTCAGGGTCCTCCATGAATTCCACTTCAACACCCAGAATTCAGGGATGAGCCTGACAGCACACTCTGAGGCATTGGATTCCACTGCTGAACAGCTTTTACTGTCAGGAAGTTCTTTCTACTGTTCAGGTGGAATCTCTTTTCCTGTAGTTTGAGTCCATTGCTCTGTGTCCTAGTCTCTGGAGCAGCAGAATACAAGCTTGCTCTCTCTTCAATATGACATCCCTTCAAATACTTAAACATGGCTATCATGTCACCTCTTCACCTTCTCTTCTCCAGAAAATATGCCCAGCTCCCTAAGCTGCTCCTCAAAGGTAAAGAAACCCTGATGAAAAGAATCTTGGGCTGACAAGAATCTTCAGAGGTCTGGACTTACTCTGGGCAAAAGCCAAAGCTTTCTGAAAAAATATTATTAATTTTTAAATATTATTTTCAGCAATCAGAAAATGGGTTTTAAAAAAGGGTGCAGAATAAGTCCCCAACAAATCATTTTCTGCACAGGAAACAACATTTTCTGGTATTTCTGTACCAAAATATATCAGAAAATGATGCGTTGGGTGCAAAATCACCATGCAAATTTTGCACAGAATAAGGCCAGAACTGCAAATGGTCTAAAGTGAAGTTTTCAAAGCCTTTCACACAGTAGGAAGAAAGTTGCTGAAATTACTCATTGGTTCTTTTGAGAACAAAATTTGCAAACGATGACATCACTAATCAGGATGGCCACAGAGGATCCAAAGCATATCCCATTGAAGGACAATGCACTTTTATAGTAGTAACAGGGGTTTGTGCTGAAAGGAGTGGCAAGTAGTTCAAGAGATCTGCATGGCTTTTCATTTTCCAAGATGCACAAAATAAATATTACTGTACCTGTTTTGTATCTCTTGCTAAATTTATTACCTTTTCTTAGTTTTCTGAATATTATAGTGGAGAGGCAAATAAGGTAAGGTGGAGGGAGAATAAATAAGCAGAATATAGGGGAGAGTAATTATAAAATTTGCTGCTGATTGCAGTTTGGGAGACAATAGCACAACAGAGTTTTCAAATCACTGAATGATATTAATAAGTGTTCCCTTCTACATTAGCATTCAGGATTTTGCATGGTTGTTAATGCCAATCCTGACTGTAATAAGGAATAATGCAACTAACAGAATCATGAGAGATACAAGTATCGTGGTGGCTGGAGAATATGGATGAAAACCTATTGTATAATAGAGACAAATATAATATGAGCCAAGAGGCAATGAGCCAAGCCAAAGGGATACATATAACTGTAATTGGAAAATCCTTGAGATCGTTATCTAAGAGTTCTTCATCACTGTTTGCAGCAAGACAAAGCAATGAGGTTCCTTGATCCATCAACAACTGACATAGTTGTATTGGATTAGTATGCCTGAGATTGTGAAAATATTTTTTTTAAGAACAGTAAACATAAACAGAGGGACAAAGTATGAAGGATTCCAGTTTCTCCTCAACCCCTGGGCCCTGGGATATGCATTTGTAGGAGTGTAGCTATAGGAGGGGGGCAGAATGAGGGCATTGGTCCACTCAGATGTGAATTCTCCCTCCCTCCATCACCATGAAATTATTTTTCAGTTCCAAAATTTCGAGCATTGTAGTAATTTGAAACCCATGTTGACCATTTAGGACTAGAGTTTAGACACCAAAAGGAAAGGTGCAGTCAAGGTGACCATGCAGTTGCAAACACAGGAAACAGAAGAGTTCTTGGTTTGAATGATTTTCAGTGATTCACTCTCTACAGTACCAGAAATGTGGGAATTGAAGGACAATTTCACTGGGTTGGAAGAATTCTTCGGGGGGGGCAGTGGCCTCACGTTGCCCTTCTCCCCAGTAGCAACACACCTGGGTTTGTTTTGGATTCAAATTGACCCAATGCCAGTTATAGGTCTTTACCAAGAGTATGGAATCTCGTTCACCCAGAGAAGAGAGTTCAGTTCCAAGAAATTGGGGCCATAATCCAATGGTGATGTAGTAGTTAGTGTTGCCAGAGAGTTGGGTGGTCCAGGTGAGCCATAAAACCCACTGGTTTACCTTGGACTAGCCATTGTCCCCATCTCACAGGCTTATTGTGAAGATAAATTGGAGAGGAGAGGAGCCATGTATGTTGTTGAGCTCACTGGAGGAAAGATGGGATAAGAATGTGACTAATAAAACATTAAGTGAATAAATAATTTTTAAAATACGATTTGAGCACATTTTTGTTTTACAAAAATCACAACTATTGAGAAAATGGAACAGGATCAATTTATGAGTGGATATGTACAAAACTGGCGTGAACTGGAAATAGACAGATCCATTCATATGCAAGATTAGATGGTCTTGTATACCAGGCCTCCTCGTATGTTTCATACTCACCAACTGTTCCAACTTGGCAGGGACTTTCCTGATTAATCCTCTGTCATCCTACTTTTTCAGCTGTTTTTTTTAAATGTCCCAGTTTCTTTATCCTCCTTTGACTTTCCCTCTCCATCCTTAGCTTACTTCATTTCAAACTGAGTTCAGACTGCAAAAGTTGGTTGCACTCTGTTAAGTCGAAGGCTTTCATGGCCAGCATCCATAAATTTTCCTTGGGTTTTTGTGGAATCTCCACCCAGAAACTATCCATTCAAATACATAATTTACATATTCTTCCCAACGGGGGTTCATAGTATGTAACCCCTCCACACACTCCTTACCCAACCATTCTCTGAAGATGCCAGCCACAGATGCACAGAAATAAATTATTCCAGAACCTGGCCTCTCAGCCCGGAAAAAAACCCAAGGAAAATCTATAGGTTGCACTCTGTCAAATAAGAAGTGGGGAGGAGTCTTGCCCTTCACAGTAGGCTCAGACAAAAGCAAACTGTTGCTGCCTCTCCTAGATTATCTCTCTCATTAATAACTTTTTCCAATGTCATATTTTGATGTTGCTGGTCACACATGTCCTAATTTTCATCTGTGAAATGTTGGAGAGTAGGGCATTGTCAGATTGGGGTAGGATGCAAAAATGAAACATGTATGGAATATTTGGCATCTGTATAAAGCAGTACAGCTAGTTCAACATGAGCTTGTGGCAGAAACAGGAGAAACTACTCTGGATACTCTTAGAAGAACTTACATTTATTGTTTCAGGAAATCCATCTTAGGGTAGGAACAGCGATAGACAAATGAAGTTGACCCATACTTGGGTAGAAGAGCCCCTAAATGCTGGCTGTCATGTGTGGGTGTAAGCTAGCATACAGTGTTGGGGTCGGAGCCTCATGGATGCTTCTTCCAGATAAACAGAACAAAGAGGCTAAGAGCCCATCTATAGGAGGGAGGGAATGGAGTACCTCATAGTAATGGCATTTTTCAGCAGCAGTGACATGTCTGAACGGTGTTTTTGGCCCCAGAAGCTTTGCATGCCAGTTGGCAGCCGCAAGTGATTTACTCATGTTAGTTCTGTGCCACAGCTGAACTTTTTTTTTTAAAGTCATCTAAGGTGTGCTGAAGTGATAAAACGATTTTTCAAATTAAAACAATAGCAAAAAAAAATATCCATTTATTGCCTTAGTGATTGCTTGCTAAGGTGAATATCCAACATGGCGGCAGCAGGTGCTTGCCATGTTAGCAAGCCCTGCCCCCTGCTCTCACTCAGCCAATCAGCTTTGCGCTTTCTCTCATATGGGGACAGAATTCAAAGCACAGGAATGTGCACCCCCTCACTGTTAAAAAAAAAAAAACTACAGGAAAAATCACAAAGGCTTTTCCTGGTTTGTTTGTTTGTTTGTTTGTTTGTTTGCCATTTTGGGCCCTCCTCCTTCTGAATAGTGTGGATTAGTGTGAGATCCCATTTAGACAGGTAGGATTGCCAGTGAATTTCATGAGGGGTATTTTGACCGTTTAGACAACCCCTAACTAACATCTTGAGAGAAAGGACGAGTGACCTCTGCAGGTAAAAAGGAAGTAAAAGGCTTGAGTACACAGACCAAAGAAAGAAACAGAGAGGTGAAAACAGAAGGGCAGGCTTCATCTAGATTGCCCTCTCTCCCTAATTACTTCACAAGCCTGGATGCTTCTTTCTTCCCAACAAAATAAACACCTTTGTTTCTAACAAGGGTGGACAAAGTGTGACCTCAAAGCTCCATGTGGCCCCAGTGTTGTGTTTGTGCCCTCAGCTCCTCCATAACTCCCTATGCCACCCCTTTTTTAGCCACAAAAATGATGAATTGCCCCTCATGCGTGTTTTTTCTGGGTCTCCTTCCGTACTGCTGATTATTTTCAGGCATATTATCTATGGAGGCCAAACAAGAGTTCCCTCTTCCTTCTTCATTTTCATTTTTAATTTCCAGCAATGTGATCATGCCTTTGGCAAATATGCCTAGTACATTAGCCTGTTTAATTGATTATAACAATAATCACTCGCTGTGTAGAAGTGGTAAGCTAGCCCAAAATACAGGTGCTCCTTTCTGTCAAGTAATTTGTGTGTGAAGCATCTGTTATGGCTTCTATTTACTATTCTATGATTATATACAACTTAAAAAGAGTAATTTAAAAAGGGAAGAAATACAGGTGTTCCTGTAGAGTAATCACATGAAATCTGAAATGAAGGAGATTGAAGCTCCCTCCTTCCTCTCTCCTAAGTCAAAAGCTTTTCCAAGGATTATATTATTCAGACAATGAGCTGTTGCTATGTTTCATTATATTTCTTCCCAGGCTTCCTATTTCAGCTGGGATGGGGGCATCTTTCAAAGCCATGTTCCTAGGAAACCCACACCCTTCCATTGTACCGATTTGGGATTATGTTTGCCTTGTTTTTCTCTTTTATGTGTAAATAGAGTAACACCTTGGAGCATGAATCTGTATGGGAGATAGATTGTGGAATCATAAACTGGAAAGGAGTGCAATTACATTAAATTGGGGTTTTTAAAAAGAATATGGCTTAAAACAAATGTGCCAGTTGCCAAGCATTTACTAAAATTTATAAATTGTGGATGATGAAAAGGGCTTACATCTGAAAGGTAAGATAGCATTATTATCCTTCTGTTCCAGGTGGGAGGGTGAGGTTGAATTATCGTGGCTTATGTATGAGATGCCCAAACTGAGATGACTCATATGCCCAAACTAAGATTTTAACAGTTGGGATATCTTGGTCCCGGGTTATGTTTCCAAGGGAACCAGCATTGGCAGGCACTTGCCAAGGCCCACAACCCAGCACAGAATTCACTACACAACTCTAGATCCCACTAGCCCTACTCATTCTTCACACTGGGTTGGATCTAGACTTATCCATGTTTAGAACATGGCTTATATAGAATCATATAGAATTATACAGGAGTCCTTCTTCAATGTCTTGATGACAATGCAGTGATTAGTAGGAACCAGCATGCATTTGACAAGAACAAATCCTGCCAAACTAACTTTATATATTTTTTTTAAAAAACCAGGTCTACTAGTTTAGTAGATGGTTGGAATGCTGTGGATGTCATTTATCTGGATTTCAGCAAGGCATTTGATAAGGTCCCCCATGATATTTTGATTAACAAACTTACTATATAGAATAGATGGAAACACCATCAGTTGGGTCCATAATTGGTTGGAAAATCATGCTCAAAGAGTTGTCATTAGTGGCTATGCTTCAAATTGGAAGGAGATTTCAAGTGCAATTCTGCAAGGTTCTGCCCTGGGGCCAACACTTTTCAATATTTTTATCAATGATTTAGTTGATGGGATGGAGGGAATCCTTATCAGATTTGTGGATGATACAAAATTGGGACAGGCAGCTAACATATTGAAAGACAGAAACCAAATTAACAGATAAATTAGAAAACTGGGCTGAAATTAATCAAATTAAATTCTATGGAGACAAATGCAAAATTCTACATTTGGGTCACAAAAATCAAATGCATAGGTATAGTATGGGAGATATTTGGCTATGTGTGAAAAGGACATGAGGCAGCACTGTAATGCTGCAGCAAAGAAGCCAAGTGCTATCTTAGCCTGCATTAATAGAAGCATAGTGTCCAAGTCAAGGGAAGTAATAGCACCCCCTTATATTCTGTGCTGGCCAGGCCTCATCTGAAGTACTGTGTTCAGTTCTGGATGCCTCATTTTAAGGATATAGATAAGTTGGAAGAAATTCAGAGAAGGGAAATGAGGATGATAAGAGGTATGGAGAACAAAGCATATAAGGAGAGATTGAAGAAGCTGTGCATGTTCAACTTGGTGGAGTTGAAGTTGGAAGGTGGAGCCACCACCTTCTAGACAGTCTGTAGGTGGGAGACCCCAGGATAACCTGTTGCCCCATTGCTGATTTTGAAATAAGATTCAGCTGCCCAATATATCTAGTCAGCTTCTGCATGGGGATTGTGGTTGCGGAAAAATCTTGTCCTTTGAACCAGGCAGCAAAACCTTGCTCTCATGGCCAGATGTGACTCCAAGGCCCATTGAAGGGTGACATGGTTGCACTCTTTAAATAACTCAAGGTCTGCCACAAAAAGGAAACTGATGGCTTTTCTCTGCTGCCTTAAAGGGCAAGAACTAGGTCTAATGGTTATAAGTTACAGGAGGGATGCTTTTGATTGAACATTAGAAGGAATTTCCTGACAGTGAGAGTGGCTTGGCAATGGAACCAATTGCCTAGAGAGTTGGTGGGGTCTCCTCCTCTGGATGTCTTTTAAAAAAAGGCTGGAGAGTTATCTGCTGGGGAGCTACTGCATTGAGCAGGAGGTTGGACTTGATGGCCCATAGGGCCCCTTCCAACAGTATCATTCTGTGATTCTATAGAATCATAAAGTTGGAAGGTACTGCAAGGGCCACCTAGTCAAACACTCTGCCATGCAGGAATCCACAACTAAAACACTCTTGAAAGACAGCCATCCAGTTCTGCTTAAAGACCTCCAAAGAAGATAGTCCACCACTTTTCAAGACAGTCTGCTCCACTGCCATGAAGAAGGAAGGGGGGGGGCTCTTGTTTGGCCTGAACCGTTCTTATTACCAGGGAGCTCTTCCTAATGTCCAGAGTGCCGGTTACACGGGAGGATGAAGTGTGGGAAATTCCAGATTACCGTTCTTTCACATCAGCAGTGACCAGTTCACATGAATTTTTGCTAAGTTGGAAGATGCAGTGCGTTTTGGGTTTGTTTTGGGTTTCATAGTTTACACGGCATGGCGTCAAAATCATGAAAGCCAGGCAGGAGGCAGGTAGGAATCAAGGAGGGAAGCAAACACACACAAGGGATCTACTGAGATTCCTTTTTCTCTGGAATGCAGGTGAAGCCTGTCTCTCTCCCTCTCGTGGGAGGGGGGAGTTCCCTGCCAGCACACGTGCAGACACTCAGAAAAGAAGCAGCTGGAGAGAAGGAAAGCAGCCGAAAGGAGATACCTGCCAGAGTGTGCACATATGAATGCACAAACAAACAAAAGGAGGACTGATTGATCAGCCGGTTGATCTCTCTCTCATACATACACACAGACAGAGAGAGAGATGGAGGGAGGGAGGGAGGAACAGTAGTTAGGAAGCAAACCGGCTAGCTCGATCTTTTTATTTCAGACTCATCTCTTGCAAGTCAAACTCCCTCCCTCCTTGGTCAATTGAAGCAATCAGGATTAAGTTCTGCTGCACCGAAAGCCTTGAATAAAGACAAATGATTGAAGAGAAGCACAAATAAAAATATGGAGGTGCAATCGGCCGGTTGCCTCACGCACAAACGCACACACATACACACACACACTACCCAAGCACCAAAATCACCAAAAATGCCACCAATATTTTACAGTAAGGCAATGAAATAATTGTTCCTGAAAACCTGGGGAGCAGCCTGTTTATTGTTAAGCTTCCTCACTTACCTCGTAACCTGTCACAGAAAGTAGAAAAACAATTGATTTAGGCCATATACTCCAGTAGGCACTGTGGATGTGTTACTTTGTTTATATGATATACTCTGGCTGCCTTGCTACTGCACTGGAAGTCTGAACTGAGAGGGGAGCAAGAAGACACCAGATGGGTCAGTGACTGAGCTGCACTGAAACACTCAACCAAGGAGCTCTCCAAGGTGCTGATTTCTATTCCCAAAATAGATTTATCAACTTGAACAGGCCCTTTAAAGGTCAGAGTAAAACTACCCATTGACATTGGAGCCACCACCTTCTAGACAGTCCATAGGCCAGAGACCCCAGGATAACCTGTTGCCAGTTTTGAAATAACATTCAGCTGCCCAACATATCTAGTCAGCTTCTGCATGGGAATTGTGGTGATGGAGAGATCTTGTCCTTTGAAACAGGCAGCAAAACCTTGCTCTCATGGCCAGATGTGACTCCAAGGCCCATCAAGATATTTCTCTTTTTACATATATAAGGGTGAAGAATATAAATAGGAATGTTACAAGTTAGTGTTCCCCTATTCTCCCTCCCTCCCTCACAAACACACTCATGCACACAGAGTAGGTGCTGGTTTTATTCCTACCCCTGAGAGATGCTGAAGTGATCTCTGCAAGACAAATCCTATCTTTTTAGTGTAGGCAGGGTGTATATCTCATCAGTAAGATGCATGTTGAGTTTCTGGCACCTCCAGTATCAGTTGCTGAGTTTTTAAATGCTAGTTTTTAAATGTTAGGTTAAGGATTATTTTAAATGTGGCCAAGTTTTCATTTTAAGAATTTACGTCAGCTGAACTCAACTTGACAGCATTTTAATTCTTAAGCAGCTTTGTTCTTAATGTAATTCCAAAATGCAGAATGACATATTAAAAAATAAAAAGAAGCATCATTATTTCTAAAGAGTTGTCATCTGGATCTCTCTGCTTACCTGCTTTGAATGCATTTCATCTGAATATGAAATTAACCTGTTTTGCCCATACAGTGGCCAAATTGCTAGGTGAAATTTGTATTTGAATGATATAGGCCAGAATTAACTTAGGGACAGAACACATGCGTAAGTCACACTATGCACGTGGGACCAAAATGTTACCATCGCACAATGGACATATTTTGCTGGTAGAAGTGGAAACAGAGTTGCATTGACAGTGTATTCATCTGTGCCTTTTCTTTGCAAATTGTGCATTGTGGTTAGTCATCCTACACTTTCCAGTGTGGTTATGTATCTTATACTTTCCAGTGTGGTTATGTATTGCAGTTGTGCATTGTATACTTTTCATTGTGATTATGCACTGCAATTGTACATCCTACACTTTACATTGTGGTTGTGCACTGTGTATTGTGCATTATGCAATAGCACCCAATCATTGACATATGTTGCAAAATGTTGCTGCACTGCAAGGGGTTTGCATGGTGCTGCTGTGGCATATGTCTGCATATGGGTTTTTATGCTACACTAAGGGGATGTTGGATTGAGGCCATGAACTACAGTATGCTCCATTGGGATGTACTCATTTTTGTAGCTTACCATGCCATGTGTCAGTATTGTAGAAACTAAGGCCAAAACTGAACATTTTCAGTGAAATATCTGATGCTCTGTAATTTCATTCATACAGGTGGTCCTTTCATTGATGCAGATTTTAGCTGTCCACATCATTGTTGTGCTTAAGAGTTGTGTCTACAAGGTTTGAGCATTGGACTACAGCTCTGGAAACCAAGTTTTTAATCTCTACTTGGGTATGGAATCTGACAGGGTAACCTTAGGCAAGTCACACTCTCTCAGAGGCAAAACTCCTCTGAAGAAATCTTGTCAATAAAACTCCGTGATAGGTTCACCTTAGGGGTGACATAAGTTGGAAATGACTTGAAGGCACACAACAACAATAATCAATTTCTCCAAGTTCGCCGAAGTTTGTTCTTGGGTGGGAGACATGATGGCTGGCATCCTATTGGTGATTTATAATGGCTTATATCCAACTTATGCCATCATAACCCACTTTTTTGGTCACTGATATTTTTTTTCAACAGAAAACAATGTTTTGGACAGAAAACAGCAGATTTCATGCAGAAAGCTTGTTGGGTTTTTTTGCACAAATGGAGGGTTTTATGAACGAAAACAAATTTACTACACAAATGAATTTTCACAAAAATGTCCTGCAATGTGAAAAAATCTTTCAGTGGTTAACCATTTTCTTCATTTGATGTCTTGATGTATTAAGACATCCTTTCTTATCAATCTATAATTATTCTTTATATTCCTACTGGGCCTTCCAAAATAGTAATTTTGGATTAATATATAGTATAAACAATTTAAAAATATGTGGGAGAGGGACATTGGTGATGCTTGCGTAATTGTGATATACAACATATTTTCTCCCTTACCACTTTTTGAAATCTCAGAGTTGGTCCTGTACCAGCAACTCTGTGCAAAAAGTGAAACTGCTGTGTGATTTTCATTCTACTGAACAACACATGCAAAAGAGCAGGCCTTTTCTACCAAGTGACCTTGGATTACTTGCTTACCGCTAATCAAATTAGAGTTTGATGATTTCTTCCTATTCGATCAAAATGGAACCACCTCATCAAAACTGGAAGGGCAGCAATGTAATGGACTGCCTATAGCTTCAAGGCTGAGTTTGATTCCCTTTCATCTATCTGCACTTAACTTTTAGAGTGGAGAACAAAGGTTATTCAATCCCTAGAGCAACAAATTGGCAGAACAGTAAGGAAGTAGCCTGGTTCAATTGAAATTGTTCTTTGTATTATATCCCCATTTATTTTAAATTCAACTTCTCATCCAGAGTGCCCCTCTTCAGTTCAGAGAGCAATATCATACATCTCTTAAAGCCCCAGTTACATATTCATTTTGGTTTATTTGTACTGGGTAATCCAAGGACAAAATGTGTATGGTAAATATAGTTATGGACACCAAGAGTTCATACTCCCCTTTTCAGTAGCATAGTATGTTTTGGGGTGCTCTGTATTTATCCCTGCATCTGGAATTTTAGATGAGGCTGCTCAGATAGTGACTACCACAACCTGAAATTCAAGCTTTGATGCTGGGAAAGAGGGCTGACACCTTGCGCATGTGGAGATATCCAAATGTCATGTTTCTGTGGGTTTGCATTGTTCATCTCATTACCTCAGCCTCAGGCGAGAGTTTTCTGTAATCTTATCCTTGAGAGAGAGAAGTGCAATAAGACTGGAGGCACAGTCCCTGCCACCATTACCACTACCCCACATGGGCAAAAGAACCCCTGGGCATCATAAGATTGCCAGCTAAAGGGGAAGAAGATGAAAGCAATGCCAGCTGGTGCTTGCAAACACCATCTGGTGTGAAAAAAATTCTCATGGTTCCTGAGATTTTGATCACGAAAGGCCTCTAGTCATGGCAAGTCAGCCTGTTGAGGATTTGCCCACTCACATGAGTGATCTAGGATTCAGAATATCAAGCTTTTTCCCCTTTACATTTTCCACATTTTGCTCACAGAGTCATAGAGCTGGAAGGTACTCCAGTTTCATCTAGTCTAACCACATCCCAGTGCAGGAATTTTCTACTAAAACACTCCTGAGAGTTAGGTATCCATTTTCTGCTTAAAAGTCTCAAAAAAAAAAAAATCTCATTCCAAGGTAGTCTAGTTGGAATCTCCTTTCTAGTAATCTGTCATCATTGGTCAACGTCCTGTCCTAGGGAACAGCAGAAAGCAAGCTCTTTCCATATGAGATTCCTTCAGAACACCACTCACTGTTCTCTTCTCCAGTATAAACACAACCAGCTCCTTCAACCACTCTTGTAGGGATTGGTATACCATCTTAGTCACCCTCCTCTGGCTTGCTGACATCCTTAAATTATGGTGTCCAGAACTGGACACAGTATTACAGGTGAAGTCTGACCAAAACAAAATAGAGTGATATTGCTACATCCCATAGATCTGGAGTGTGTGCTCTTTTGATGCTGCCTAGAGCCCCATTGACTTCCCCACCCCCAGCATTACACTGTTTACTCATGTATAGCTTATGGTCTACTAAGAACTGTGCACAAATCAGATGTCACTATATTTGGGCATCTAATGTTTTTTCTACCTAAGTATAGCTTCTTACTATACCTGATGAAATTCTTTTTGTTACCTTTGGCCCAGTTCTCTAATCTGTTAAGGTTATCTTGATTCCTGACTCTGTATTCTGAGCAATTAGCTGCCCATTCCAGATTGGTGTCATCTGACTTTTTTTTATGAACATACCTTTTATTTCTTCATCCAACACATTTATAAAGATGTGGAACTGGACTTAGGAAATAACCCTGCAGCACTATGGTTGAGAAATAATTGGGTTCTGTCTTTGGGTTCTGTCAGTCAACTAGGTACAAATCTACTGTATCTAATAGCATAATATAGCCCACATTTTTCTTTATGAGTCTGAAACATGGGTCACCTATCGCCACCACTTACGACTCCTCGAACGCTTTCATCAGACCTGTCTATGCACAATCCTAAATATACACTGGACTGATTATGTGATGAATGTTGCTGTCCTTGAGCAAGCAGGGATCACCAGCATTGAGGCCATGATATTGAGAACACAGCTGCGCAGGGCAGGGGACGTTTCTAGGATGGAGGACCATCGCCTTCCAAAAATAGTACTCTACGGTGAACTCACCACGGGTCACTGTAAGAGGGGCGCTCCAAAAAAGCGATACAAGGATTCCCTGAAACAACATCTCAGGCTCGGCCAAACTGATCACCAACAATGGTCCGCCCTAGCCTCACATCGGGAGGCATGGAGACGCACTATCCACAATGTTGCAGCCTTATTTGAGAACTCATGCCGAAACGACAACGCAGAAAGAATCACAACCTGGAAACATCACCCAAGGAGACCTTCTGCTGTGCTTTCTGCAACCGGACTTGTTTGTCTCGTATTGGCCTTTTTAATCATCAGCGTGCTTGCAGAAAGTGTGGGATGAGTCCTTCCTGAATCTTCGTTTGCAAAAAAAAAAAAAAAAAAAAAAAAAAAGGAGAGAGAGAGAGAGATGAGGGACCTTGTCAAATGCC
Organism: Gambelia wislizenii; assembly: GCA_030847615.1. Classification (NCBI taxonomy): domain Eukaryota; kingdom Metazoa; phylum Chordata; class Lepidosauria; order Squamata; family Crotaphytidae; genus Gambelia; species Gambelia wislizenii. Next base: position 427,781,716 of record JAUMIR010000002.1, on the reverse strand, counting down.
TATCTGAAATGAAGATACACTGCAGCATTCTCCTGATCTACCAAGCTTATAACTCTATCAGGAGGAGGAGGAGGAGTTAATTCACTTGTTATAACTTGTTTTGAGAAGTGGCTCTTGGTCATCACAGAACTCTTTGCAAAATGTTCATAGACTGATTATTTAATGATCACTTGAGTCCTCATGGGTTGTCCTCTCCTTGGATCTCTGGTTAAAACAAACTGCACATGCCCATGTCTCAATCCACAGCCCCATAGGATCTCCTGTTCCCACAAGAATGAATTTGCTAGAGTTGAACGGAGATTCTTAGTAATTCCTTCTGAGAAGATGGGTGAAATTCATCATTTTAACCTCATTTGCCTGGAAAAACAAAACAAACCTTCTGCAAACATCAGAGTGTTGAGTGGTGGAACTACATTTCATTGGACTCAACCGTCTCAATGGAAAGAGCATTTCCACACCTCCCAAGATCTGCTGCAAGAAAAGGTGCATCTCATCTTGAGCATTCACACATTTGTGAGGATTACAGGGCATTTCTAAGACACAAAATTATGCTGAAAATCATGCATACAGTTTTGAATTGTGAATAGATAAAATCAATGTAATGAAAATTATGCATAGAAACTATAATCAACAGGAGGAAGTCAGGTGATTTAAGAAAGCTGCACAAAATGTATGAACACATTAGGAAACATTCCTTAAAATGTACATGATTTTGGTGTGGGAAGAAATTGCAATGTCTCACTGTGTGATATGAAACAAAAACAGGAACAAAATGCAGAGAAACTCAGCTAGATTGAGACAGAAATATTTTCATCTCCCTAAGAATACCTCATGTGGTCTATCATGGAGAGATGTGAAGTATTATCTAGTGATTTCTCCACTATTAAAATCCAATCCAAGAACTCTTCTGCTACTTAGCTCCAAGTCACAGCAATAGAACCTTATAAAATATAGTTACTCCCCCCGCTCCAGGGCTACTGATATTTCAATAGGACTTGTGAAAACTATTTCCCAAGGATCTACTTTCCAGCGGCATAGCAAACATACAGCAGTATGCCAGACTCTGGGAAAAGGAAGCAAAAAAGTTGTTGTTGTTTGTTTGTTTATCTGCATGGCAGATAGCAGAGAAAATAGGGTGAAGGGGGGGAGTGGGGAAAGGAATTGGAGTGTCAGTGGATGGGTGGGTAAAAGAAGACTGGGTAGTTTTTATGGTGAGTGGTTTTTTATTGCTTTCCAAATCAATGTAAATTTGAATCATTTAGGAAACAAGTCAACCTATTTCCTAATTTTGGGAGCAAGTAGCTCATCTTATTTCTGAGCCAATCCAGTGCATGCCAGGGGGAGCTCACCCATTACTAATGATATTACAACAGACTTTCTCACTAGGAGTGGACTTCATTTCAGTGCATCACACGTTACCCCCACAGTGTTGTCACATTTTATTTTTCTTTGCTTCCCATGTGTTTTCTATATCACACTGCCTTGGTAATGATAGTCTAATCTTCCCAGCCTATATCTATGGGTTATGTGGTTCTTAAATATGTATATAATCATCAAATAGGATCAGGAGAGGAAATGAAATCCACAGGTGTTGCTACACTTGTGGATTCCAATTCCACAGGTTTTACTGCCAAATACTACCACAGCACACAGGTTTTTGTTCAGACGTTAGTGCTGGTTTTTACTGTCACCACTATGATCAATATGGAAAAAAAATCTAGGAGTTTTCCCAGCCATGAAATGCATTTTCCAGGAAAGAAACAGGTTGAAAGGAGATAGGTGGCAGAGACATCTGCTCCACCTATGCTTTCAGCAGGGCCGGCCCTGACATTTGGTAGAAAGGGGCAGTTTTTGTATGCCATGAAAAGGCATCAAAGTGATTCATCTATTACTATTGTGATTCTAGTGCCAAAAGATGGAGAATGGTACTCAGAGCATGAGGAAGTAATTTGTTATGACTAGACTTCCTAAAATCCCCCAACCAGTATGGTTGTAGTTGAGAACTATAATCTACAACAGTAACATTTCCAAGGTCTGGTGGTATTTGTGTAGTGCTTCAGATAACAAAATAACCTGGTTACCCTTGGCTATTATGTACATGACATTGCTACTCCATTCCAGGTAGGAAGACTGCCCTGCTTTTGGGTCCAGCCATTCCCCCTAATTTATATACCTGTCTCTTTCAGAAGCACATATGCCTTTCATGGCTGCTAGCTGATCAAGGCAGGAGGCTGGAGAAAGCTTGTGCTTCTGAACTGAAAATACGATAATCTGGAGCTTCTTGGCTGAAACCTCAACTCATTACTGACTTGTTCTTGTTTGTCTGGCTCTCTGTCCTTCATGCCCACCTAACCTGCCTTGCTTTCTTCCCTGACTGTTTATCCTTTTGGAAAGCTGGAACAGTGGGCCACAGATTGCTGCCTGGAGACTGTGTCTTAGCTTGGTGGCCTGATGTTCTTAGGATATTGTATAGCAAAGACTGTTGGCGCTGCCTATGACCCCACTTGTCCCAGGCTCCCATTCCTTAGGTTAGTACTGACTCACAGTTGCAGGCTAGAGTACTGCCAGCATGATCCTGATAAGAGGAGTGGTTTGATACAAAAGTTCACCACACTGACAGCACCCTGTCCAGATTCACTGTCAATAGGTTAATCATCACATTGTGGCTTGTGTTGGAAAAGATAGACATTATCCTGTTTCCATAGTGGTTATAACATGAACCAGCGGTTAGGGATAGGCAAATAGTGGCATAGCCCATAGGCTGTCTTGCTGGATGTTGTCTCCCTGGAATCCACAGCACTGTTTTATTTTGATCCTGGTTTTACTTTGGCTTTGTATACACCATTATTTTGACCTCTTGGTAGTAGTATTTTCTCCTTTGTTAAATCACGTGGTTATATATAACTGTGGCGATAGTACAGAAAACTATGGTTATAGTACAGTCTAAAACCATGCCAAATATTTATCAATGTTGAGATATCAGCTGGTATCCTGTTCAGCTGCCTGGTAGCACCCAGACCAAAGTGTTTCCAAGGCTCTGTAGATCAGGGCACTGGGACATATTTGAAGCATTCTCCCAGTCATGGGGCACATTGACAAGCAGCTGCAGCCAACCCCCAAGGGCTCTCTCCAACTGCCTGTTCTCAATATGCCCTGTGATTGGGAGAGCCCTGCAAACATTATTCATTAAAACCCTGATTTTCAGCACCTTGGAAATACTTCAGTTGGAGTGCTGCCAGGCAGCAATGGCATCATTTTTTTTGGGGGGGGGGAAGCATTTGAGAAGTAACTACAACTCTGGAGCTTCATCATTGTACAGTTGCTCCTCCACATTCACGACTTCCACATTCACGGTTTCTATTATTCGTGGAAAGCCCTCCCCCCCCCCCGCTCTCCACCCCACTCCCTTCCCAAGGCAGCGAGGGGCTTCTCACAAAGCCTGTCACTGCCTTGGGAAGGCGGGATGGAAAGCCGCTGGTGCGCCCGCTCTCCACCCCAATCCCTTCCCAAGGCAGAGAGGGGCTTCTCACAAACCCCATTGCTGCCTTGGGAAGGCGGGGTGGAAAGCCGCTGGAACGCCGACTCTCCACCCAACTCCCTTCTCATGAAGCCCCTCGCTGCCTTGGGAAGAGACTGGGGTGGAAAGCTGCTCCCCCGCAGGCTCATTTCTTATTTGTGGTTTTTTTCACATTCGCAGGGGTTGTCTGCCCCTAACGAATGTGGAGGGGCAACTGTAGTTACATTGATGATGCAGGATCTCAGCCATTACCAACCAGAGGATGACATGGAAAGTGGAAGTGGTGGGGTCCTGTCAGAATGGCAGTGGTACATGCTGAGCTCTAGTTCTCCATCTGAGAATTCCTGGTTCCTTCTCAAGAAAGAGGCACACATTTTTAGCTAAGCAACACTGTGTGTGAAAAGCCCTAGTTATGGTTGCCCCCCAAAATGGCAGGAGACTTGAGACCTGACTCTGAAGTCTCTTGTACAGACAAAATTCCTAAATGAAGTGCATGTGTTTTTATGAAAGCAGCTAAAAAAGGGAGGAGTGTAACGGGCACACCAGAGTAGCATTGACCCTCTGCTCAGTCTAAAGTGAGTAAGGCAAGTACAAATCAGCAGCTTCACAAAACTCTGAGATCTTTTGGCTTCCAACTTCCATAGTCCCTTACCACTGGCTGTACTGAACAGGACTGATGGGAAATGCAGACCAACAAATCTAGGACCCATCCACACTATGCACTATGGTTACACTTTAACTGCCATGGCAACATCCCATGGAATCCCGGAACTGGCAGATTAGGGAGGGTTTAGGGTTTATTATAAATACCTTAAAGACACTAGATCTTGTCTTATCTTGGAAGCTAAGCAGTGTCAGCTCTGGTCAGTACTTAGATGGAAGACTGTCAACAAATACCAGGTGCTGTAAGCTATATTTCAGAGGAAGGAACTGGCAAAACCACCTCTGAGTATTCCTTTCCTAAGAAAGCCCTATGAGACTCATGGGGTCACCATAAGTTGACAGGTAACTTGAAGGCGCACGCGCGCGCGCACACACACACACACATACACACAAATATTTAGAATCCTCAACTAGAGAGCTCTAGTCCCTCCCCAGACTATAAACCTCAGGATTCCATGGGAGGCAGACATGGCAGTTAAAGTAGAACCATAGTCCTATGGTTGTGTTGTGTGAAAGGGCTCCGGAGTAGAAATGTGAAGAAGTTTCTCTAAATTATTCCTTCTCAGCTAGATGGACCATGTTGACAGCCTGTCAAGAACAAGATAAGGGCCTCTTTTTCCTTGTTGAGATTCCCTCAGTTTGCACAAAATGTGTCTCACAAGACTTGTGTGTTTTTCGTTTTGAAGCAAAGTACACAGACAGAAAGCACAGAAGGACTTGCTGGTTAATTGGAATGATTAAAATAATCCATCTTTTGAATGTCTAAAAGTCCACACAACAAGGCAACGACTCTCATAGTTTAGATCTGGGGTAGGCAGCTGTGCGGGGTCTAGGGGCCATTTATTTGCTGCTGGGATCCCCCAATGGGTATACTGACTGCCTCCAAACAAACCCACACACACCATCAGAAAAAGGCCAGAAACCTACTTCTTGTTTTGAAAAGGGTTTTTTTAAAAAAAGATAAATAGTGAAAGACGGGCACATTTGAAGAGTAAACTGCTGCTGCTAGAAGCTTCTAGAAAGGCAATCTACACTCCTTTTTTGGAAGAAAGGGATGTTCCAGGGAGCTTAGAGGGTCAAGGGGCACACACACACACACACACACACACACACACAAAGACTTGGAGGGCGTCATGCACCCAAGGCCACATTTTTCTGCCCCAGTTTAGCTGTACAATTCTGTCAGAAGTTGAACATAGATTTGTGCCAGATGCCTAGAAATATGTCCTCTTGAGGCATTTTCTAGGTCCACCAGTGCAATTTTATGTTATTCTATAGCAATTCGCTATTATATGTGGTTTTAGACATATGTGGTAAACCCAGGAACATATCCCCTATAGATATGAGGGGCAAGCTGTACTAGAAATTTGGGGACTGAAAAAAATTATTTGGTGGGCAGGATTCTCATTTGTAAAACAGTACCAATTTTGCCCCTTCCCCAGTAGCTACACCCTGCAGAGTCATCATTTTGGAGAGGATGACCAAGGCTGAACAACTGAAGACAGCCACCACTTTCCTTGGCTTGTGTAGCATTATTCGAAGTGATGGAACTATGCATTATAAAATAGCTGACTGGATTTTTTCCCCAAATGAAAGCTAAGGAAAACATTGCTAGAAACAGTGAGGTCACCTAGCTACGGAATTCAAAAATGTGCTCTTTTGCTGGTGGTCATTAAAGGACTTTATCAGACACAGCAAATATAGCATCATAATGACACCCAATGAACACAAAAGGGTGCCCATTTCACACAACATTGTGCTTTCACAATTTTGTATTGTCAATAAGGCATTATTTTTTACTGACAGGCCAAGCCGTCAATTGATTGGCCATGGCATTTACACCCAGGTAATTGCAAGTGTGCGAAACTGTGCCTCAGTCTGCTGGCATGATTCCAGTGTCAATGGGGGTCCCCACCAGAACACTTCTGGAAGAGAATGTGAAAACTAGGTATGGGTCACTCTTTGTATGAATCTCCCCATTTTGCAGCCAGGTTTTTAAGTGTGTTTCATTGCTTGTATGTTCATTTTTTAAAAAAAAAATTAGCTGGTTTTTTTTTTTAACTTTTAAGTGTGTTCGCATCTTCTCACAAGAACTGCTGAGATCACGTGCACCCAGCAATGTGGAAGTACAGGGCTGTTTTTTCATGCTATTACGGAAATGTTTGATAAAAAGGGTTATTTTGCTGACACACTAACGGTTTAAAATATGGTGGCAAAGAAACATTTTAGAGGCTCATCTGATAAAATCCCAAGAGCCTTCCAGGACAGCTTTGCCAATCTATTATAGAAATTTCTTGATCCACCTCCCCTGGTAACCTCAAATGCCTACACAACTTCAGAAGGGACTCAATTTCTCCAAATCCATGTTCTCGTTGCTAAGCAGACTAAACTGCAAATCTGGACAAAGGGTATTCTTGAACAATGAAAAATTGCTTTCAAAACCACCTACTGGCCCTGAAGGGTTGAATGCCAATTTTATAATGGTATTAAGGATAAAACAGATGATCACCTACATATTTCAGAAATGATTTCTTTTTCTTTCTTTTGTACATGAAGAAATTGATTCCCCCCACACACAAAAAATCACTAGACAGCAAATTCTCAGATTACCTATTCACTGACTCCTGTTACCATATTTTCTAATACTGTCCATCATTGGATATAGCCATATGCATTATATAACATTTATAATGCCAGCCTTATTTTGAAAGGCAGTTACTATGGAATATATTTTACCTCATTTTCAATTTGATACTTGCTAGATGGGGTTGTGTTGTTTTTTGTTACACTCCTGCCTGTTTGAAATGTCATAATCAGAGTGTATTTCCGATACATTTTAAAGTAAGCCCAAGATGTGATTTTCCTGGTGGAAAACCAGTGGAATCAAGCTTCCAGAAAGCGTTGCAGTACACAGTCCTTTCTGCTGCAATAACGTTACTATTAATGTTACTTACATGCTGTGATGGGGGCAGCATGTTGTAATAGTTTGAATGTTGAATTAGTGCTTCAGGAAACCAAGGTTCAATTCCCAACTTGGCCACGGAAAGCCACTGGGTGTCCTTGGGCAAGTCACACTATCTCACCCTCAGAGGAAGGCAGTGGCAAACCTCCTCTGAACAACTCTTGCCAAGAAACCCCATGGTATGATCACTACAAGTATCATCATCGTCATCATCAACAACAACAACAGAGACCATATTGGGTTCGAGAAAGGAGGAAATAAATAGTTTTCTAAACAAACTGGATAGATCTGATCTGCTAAAACTATGATAGTTTAGGGAACTGCTGATCATTGGATTCTCTGACATTCCAACTTACTGACCAATGATGTTCACATCATATGTGAACAGCTACCCTTCTCTCTTTGCTCCTTTGTGAAGACACACAATGGGTGTGTGTGTATCAAAAGAAGAGAGGAAGAGAACACAAACTGAGTGTCACAAGACCAGGCATCCACATGGAGCACGGATACCATACTTGATGGTATCTCCTTACTCTCCCAATAAATGTCTGCCCATGATTCAGCTATTGCAAATAAATCATAAACCCTGAATATATGAAACAGTGTTGATCTAGAAAACCATTCTTTCTGCTAACTATGACTGAGTCATCAACACAAAATCAGGGATGTGATTTTTCATTAAGTTTCTTTTTAAAAGCAGCAAAGAGTCATTTCAGCAATTTTCTTCCCTCTGAGAGAGCCCTCTTCAAAAACCATGGAGTTTTCAAAGCCTATTTGCAGTTTTGGACTTGTTCTGCAAGATATGCAACACGTGGTTGTTTTCTGTGCAGGAAACAGCTCTTTTGTGCAGATAATAAGATTCCTATATAGAAATGTATTTTCTGCAAAGAATATGCCGTTTCTAGTGCAGAAAATGCTGTTTTCGGCACAAAACTACCATATGTGAATTTTGCACAGAATAAGTCATGAACTGTGAAGACTGAAAGAGCTGCAACCAGATTGTTAATTGGGACTTGATACAGGGAACAAACAACTCTGCTGTTGCAACAAATCCACTGGTTGCTGGTTCATGTCCAGGCACAATTCAAAGTGCTGGTCATGACCTATGAAACCCTATATTGCTTGGGTGCATGCTATTTGAAGATCCGTAAATCCGTAAATTGTTAGCGCTCTAAGTTCTTCAGGAGAAGTATTTCTTTCTGTCCCACCATCTTCTCAGCCTTACTTGATGGGAACAAGACAAAGGGCTTTCTCAGGGGCTGCTCCCAGACTTTGGAACTCCCTTGATGGGAAATAAAAACATTTTTATTCAATCAAGCTTTTAGAAATTGATTCTGATGTGCTTCTAATAACATGTTATGCTGTTTCATTGGTTTGTTTGTAGTCTTTAAATGCATTTTAATAGTTTTTAACTATATAAATTGTTTAATTGGATTTTCAATAACATATTTATGCTTTTTTATTGATGATTTTGCATAATTTTTAGCCTGCATTGTTTTTAATAACTTGTTAGTCATCTTCAGTCCCATTATTGGGAGAATGGAAGGATATAAATGAATAAAATAAATCATAAATAAATAAGCCCTTCCCCCTACCATTTAGCTTCTGAGGAATAACAAAAGCACTTTTTGCTCAGATGAGCAAAACAATTTGGAGGACAATCTGCATAGCAGACAAATACTAGACAATCTAGATTAGTGGTAGGCAACTGTGAAAGACGAAGGGGGGTGCATTACCCCTCCAGGACACCTTGGATGGCTGCACCTGCTCCCACAAATATATATATATATATATATATATATATATATATATATATAATTTTTTCCCCTCAAACACCCTCTATGGGACATGTGGACATGTTTGGAGGCCTTCCTTGAGGACCTAGAGAGCATTTTGGAATATTTTGGCAAAACGTATTTTTGAAAAAAATCACAAAATTTTCTTCTGGCCCCTGGGGTGTAAAGGGGTATGTGCTTCAAACATAGGGAAATGTCCTTTGCAGACCTGGAGGGACACATGTGACCCACAAGCTACACTTTGGCCACCTCTGAGCTAGATAATAAGGGGGAAGGGAAATGCTGGGTTTTGTTTTGCTGGGGGGTTAACTGGTGAGGCTCTTCTGGAACCACCTAATGTTTAGCCAAGGGACCCAAAGGGACAAGAAAGATGTCAACTTCTGTGCATGTGAAGAATTCATTTTTCTCATCATTCAGTACCACTAACTGGCTTTTATGCCTTTAGACTGAGGGAAAGGAGGATCCCATGTCTGCAGGCATGTTTTGTGCCCCAGCACCTCTCATTTAGGAAGCAAAGCACTGATATTTGGCAAGCCAAAAGCAATTAATCATCATTTTTCTATTAAGTCTGGCAAATACCAACTAGGATTCTGCTGTTAATCCCTACATGATTTCAAGCCTTGGTTTACATCCAAGTCTGCTAGGACAAAACAGTGGGGCTTGGGTGGCAGCCTTTCTTTGCCTTGACCAAATGCAGATGGTGTTTGCTTTTAGCCAGGGACATGCAAAGAAGTGATAGGCATACTGCACTCTTGGGGCTGCTAAATGCTTCCCTTAGATTATGGTGATGGATAGCTGGCTGCTTGGCACTTTGCTTTATTATTGGCATATTTATAATGAGGTAACTGTGGAGTCTTGGCTATGTTTCAGTGATAGTTTCATGTTAATTCCTTGGGACTAACAATTTGGCCATATGATTCTTCCACTCAATTCAGATTCTTTCAGTTTCAAAGAGGGGATGGGGGATGGAGGAGAGAGAGATTTGGAGTGTTAATCTTTTGTTTATTTCATTCCTGCAGGCAAGAACAAACAATTAGAACATTTTTTCCCTATTCCATGAGAGTTTCTTAATTATTATTTGAACACTGTGAAATTGAAAGCTTTCACGGCTGGCATCCATAGGTTTTCAGTGTTTTTCCCCAGACTGTGAGACCATGTTCTGGAAGAGTTTATTCCTGATGTTTTGCCTGCATCTGTGTCTGGCATCTTCAGGACTAAACTCTTCCAGAACACGGTCTCACAGCCTGGAAAAAAACACATAGAAAACATATTTGAACACTGTTTGTACTTTGGCATATCATTGGGGGAAATTCATTTGTGCAGAGATACAGTACATGTGATTTCCAGGTGCAGAAAACACATCTTTGTGGTTCAGAAAACATGCCTTTTGTGCAAAATACAGAAAACATTTTGTGCAAAATGCATTGCTGCACAAAAATATTGCTTCTTCTGCACAGAAAATACAGGCAGGTAGATTACACATGGTTCTTCCGTTGAGAAATCTGTCAATTTACACACATTGTGTAAAGATGTGCAATTTGTGCAAATACATAGGTTCCTCTGCAGAAAATCATGGAAAGTTTTCCTGCATGTGTTTTCTGTTCCCAAACAAATATTTTTTGCACAGTGTTAAGTGTGTTTTGCACAAAGCACACGTTTTTCTGCTCCAAAACATGTGTTCAGTGTTGGAAAATCACACAAGTCCTGAAGTGGAGAGAATCTCATAGCTGGTCTTTTCTCTCAGGGCATCTCAAGTAGGGATGTAATTCTTCACTAAGGGTGCATCTACACTGTAGAAATAATGCAGTTTGACACCACTTTAAGTGCTATAGCTCCATCTTATGGAATCCTTGTGGTTTTACATGGTCTTTAGCCTTCTCTGCCAAACAGTGCTGGTGCCTCACAAAACTACAAATCCCTGCTCTTCAGCCGCAAGGCTATATTATTCCCCGCTCTTCAGCCACAATGCTATCAGAGCGGCTTACAAAATTGTTTTAAGAGCAATGGCAGTTAAAGTAGTGTCAAACTGAATTTTTTCTACAGTGTAGACACACCTTACGTTTCTTCTTGAAGGAAGGAATGAGTAATTTTAGCACTTCTCTTTATGAGAAACTCTTTAAAAAACACAGGAATTCTGTGGAAAATTTCTACATGGTTGTTTTCATGCAAAACAATATTTCCTGGATAGGAAACAGCATTTTATGTAAAGAAAATAATATTTCTACACATAAATATTGCTTTGTGCAGGAAACAGTTGTTCAAGTCAAGCACTTGTACGGAACAAGTTCCAAGTGTTGTGTGGAACAAGTCCTGAACTGCACAGACTCTTGTCAGTGCAGGATTCTTCTTGTCAGGTTTTCTCAAGACTTGAAAGATATGTTTTTCCCCAAAATATTTTAGAATATTCTTTCCATCCCTAATCACAAGTATCAAGACACCCTTTCTTCATTCACAATATGAATATTAATAAGTATTGTTCACATCCCTCGTTTGGAGAGAGAAAATGCTGCTTTACATACTGCAAGATTTCTTGTCAGGGAAAAGGGAAGGCAACACTTCACAGCAAATATATTGCTACAAAGAGAAAAAAAATTGCCATGGCATCCATCTATGCATTCTGTTGCAAATAGATATATTTGTTAAGCTTTTATTATGACATCCTAAATAAAAAAAGAAGCTCGAGTGGCAAAAGAAAACATGGTTCCTACATCTTTCATTGTTGTCTAGCTGCTTATTTGGATTAGTTTTGGCCTAGGATTGTGGAATACTACACATTTTGGGACAGAAGGAACATATCATAGGAGTGGGCTGAATTCTTATTTAAGGGGGGAATGCCCTCATTTTGCCTCCCATAGCTAAAGACTTCTTGTCAATCAGGGCTGCCAGACACCACCTGTCCCATCCTCCTGGTCCTTGTCATGGAAAGAAGGAAAAGAGGAGAATAGAAAATGGCTGTGGCTATGGTGAGGGATGTTCAAATGGCCACTGCCACCATGGTCTTCCCATCTTCCTGCTTCCATAGCAAGGAGAGTGTTGAGGGATTTTCTTGAATACATGCATTCAAATGTGGGGTGGACCAGTGCCCCCAGGGATTACATTGGCTGTGGGGGAGCTTTAATTTCTACTTCTTCTCCCTCCATTCCTGCTTCATTGTGACACTGGATGTTGTGTGTGTCTGCGTGTGCCTTCAATTTCCCTGTCAACTTATGGCCACCCCATGAATTTCTTAGGGTTTCTCTAAGGCAAAGAAAATTCAGAGGTGGGTTGTCATTGTCTTCCCCTGTAATACGGCCTACAGCACTTGATCTTACCTGGCAGTCTCCCATCCAACTATCCCCTATGCTTTATCTTCCTGCTCTAGATGGGTTTTTAAAAAATTATTTTTGACATTGGACTTGTCTAAACAGTGAAAATAACCCTCATGGAATTTTCTGGGAATCTTACTTGTCTAAATGGGATCCCACATAAATCCACTGTATTCAGAAGCGGGGTCAAAAACGGCAACAACAAAAAAAAAGTGCTGGAAAAGTTTTCATGGCTTTTCCTGTAGTTTTTTTTAAAACAGAGAGGGATTGCGCATTTCTGCTCATTGGGACAAGCGATGCAAAGGGAAGCGCAAAGCTGATTGGCCAGGTGAGCACAGGAGGCGGGGCTTGCTTACAGGGCAAGTTCCCACTGCTACCATGTTGGATTTTAAGCTTCGTGAGCAATCACTAAGGTGATAAAACAGAGTATTTTTTCGTTTTTTCCTGTTAAATTGGAAAATCGTTCTATCACTCCGGTATTTACATAATATTTAAAAAAAAAAAAAGTTCGGCAGCAGCAAAGACCAAATGCAAGTAAATAATTCACAGCTGCCATCTGAAATGCAAGGCTTATGGGGGCATCTGAGGTCAAAAACACCATTAAGACATGTGGCTGCTGCTGCGAAACGTCATTACTGCAAGGTACTGCAGCGTTTTTTTTCCCCTCATGTAGATGGGCCCATTGTTACTTTTGTCACAGTTGTTAACTGGATGTTTAAAGAAAAGCATATATCCTATATGTTAAAGCAAACAAACATGTACTTCGCATGTTTAAATGGTCATGATGTGAGTTGACCATTAGCAACAAATTAGTAGGCGGAAATCTCTTGTTCTTGCTGGGGTAAATTCTGTATTCCAAGGAACTACACAGTAGCTTATTATACATGCATATAACAGGGCACAATGCCATTTGCTATTGATATAATTGTGTTTTTAAAAATGATGTAATTCAGACATTATGCATGGCTGCTTAAGAAACACAATTGCATTTTCTCTGTCAAAATATAAGCCATGAATGCTATCCTGAAAATTAAAACCTAATCTGGTCTACTGGCAGATATGAATATTCAAAAGATTGAATTTTGTTCCCTTGTTGAAAACAGATGAACATGCCTCATCTCTCCCCCTCCCCCATCTTTCTTTTCTTTTCTTTTTTTGATGATGGGAAAACTCATTAGAAATGTGATGTTATTAGCAGTTTCCCTTGAATTGCAAATTTCTATCATACTATAACTAGTATTATGGTAATGATGAAAATAAATTAAATTAGCATATCATATAATATACAGAAAAAAAGTATTAATACATTTTAGTAATACAAGACAACAGATAATTGCCAGCTTAATAAGAATTTGTCCTCCACAAAGATCAGCTGGCTCATGTTTTCTTCCTATGAGCTTGGGGAAATTTGTTCTGCAAAGCCAAACACAGGTTATACATAAGCAAATAAAATGATTGTCCCCAGGCTCAGTAAGGCTTTCCACGATTTGCCTACTAACACACCTGTGGTTTGGTCAACTTTGAAGCATTATGGCTCATGGAAATGTGGTTTCCATATGGCTGCATTTCACTGACTTCTTTATGGGTCAGACTAGATGTTACAATGAATGTGTATTTCCTGCAATTATCCTGCTTTTCCTCCCACAAATGCAATCCCTCAGCAATCAGAGTAGCAAATTAAGGGATGCTTGCTTTCCAATGATTAATCACAAATCAAAGCACATTAAATGCAAGATGTGCTGGTGAACAATAGTACATGCTACTATTACAAAGAGATGCCTTTAATCACATGAAAGATGAAATGTGTGCTAAACATATTGTCTAGTTTGATTTTAACGCTCCTTCATTCTGGTTGCGTGTATTTGTCACTGGCTTTGTTGAAGATTTGTCACGCTATTATTTATTTATTTTCATATTATTATTATTATTATTATTATTATTATTTCTTACCACTGTCAGCTTTCTATAAGTACATTCATTTCCACTAAGACCGTTGCTTTTTCTTTCCCTTTGTTCTTGCAGTTTCGCCATGGTTTATCAATCATCCTTCAAATCTCTATGCCTATGAGAGTATGGACATTGAGTTCGAATGTGCTGTCTCCGGTAAACCAGTCCCTACAGTGCAATGGATCAAGAATGGAGAAGTTGTCATTCCTAGCGATTATTTTCAGATAGTGGTAATTATTTTAAAATTGTTACACTACCAAAGCAGTCCAAAATATCCCACCAAAAGAAATTAACAGTGGCATCAAAGTTAGCCCTAAGTGATACTTTCTATAGGTAATCCCCCCCCTCAAAATTTTCTTCTCAAAACAACCTATTTTAAAATTTCATTGCAATGACTTGGAGCCCCTTATCTCCTCTCACTACTTCAGGGTTGTTGGTTTTTTTTAATTGATTTAGGGATGCCAGCCAATCAGAGATCTGGATATGATGGCATCACAATGCTATGTAGTCAACCAGACATAGGAATCTATGTATTCCTATCATTAACTGAAAATCATCAGAGTGAGAGCAGTATTTCCTGCAATTGGGGAGTTCTAGCCAATCAGAGATCACTCTAAGAATAAAATATATTTTCTGGAAGTGCTACCTAAAAGACTGGAAGGGGGCATGATAATTCTGACCTTTGTGTGTGTGTGAAACAGTCCCCTCTGCATTTTTCCAGCTCTGTTTAGAACCTGTCTACCTTAGTCAGATGCACTGAACCACCCACTACCCATTTAACTTGCATATTGCAAGGTCCATCTGTATTTCCTTAGGATTGACTAGCTCATTTGGCCTCAAGGTTGACAGTGACAAAAAACAGACACAGATCAGTCACACTAATTACTCCATGTAGGTCTTCAGATTGTGCTTTCTTCCCTAGTGTCTAAATTGCTAGTTGGTAAAACTAGAATCCTTGGGTTTAATAGCTGAGTTAATCTTAGAGCCAAACTAGATGTGCAAGAAAATCCATTTACACATTTAACACTGGATTTTTAAATCACCCCTTCCATATTGCTGCTAGTTGCAGTTAAAACTCAAAACCAAAAAGCATACACATTACATGTGAAGACTCATTTTAAGTCATATCTAGTTTGGCCCTGAATGTATCTTTTCCTAGTGTTTTCTTAGAATCAGCAATTTTGTTTTTTTGAGTTTGAAGTCAGGATATAGGAAATTTTCCAACAGAACCCTATTTATATCATGTGTCTGTCACTAAACTAAAAAAGTCCCTGAATTTTATACTTCAGAGAATTGTGCAGCATCTTTTAGAGTGGACAGTAATGGAACATTGCCAGGGCATCTTTGATCTCACTACACACTATAAAACCAGTGGTTCAAAATGTTACTTTTGTGGACTACAACTTCCAGAACCCCCCATCCAACAATGCAGCACTCCCACTGTAGATGTTCATTGGAAGGGAAGCTGTCTGTTGAAGAAGCTTGGTCTATCATTCATCTTGTCACTGAAGAACTCTGGCATCACTATGGCTGGTGTCACCCCTCCACTCGACAGTGTCACCCTGGTGTGGTTTGGCCTCTCCAAACCCCCTTAGTGCCAACACTGTTGAAGAACCTATAATAAGTTTCATGGGTGTGTCAGTTAAATACACACTACCCTAAATCACTGGTCATAGAATCATAGAATCTTCAGTTTGTAGATAATGATAAACAGCACTATTGATTTTTGTCCTGACCAAATATTGCAACATGAGCACCTTGACCATATAAAAATATGGGGGGTGATTAATAAGTTAAGCATCAGTCCCAGGTGAGAAAAGTCAAAGAAAACTAATGTAATACAGCATCTCTCAACCTTCAATCCTCCAGCAGTTTGGGACTTTAGTTCCCAGCAGCCCTAGTGAGCATAGCCAGTAGTCAGGGATTCTGGGAAGTCCAAAACATCTGGAGGAACAAAGTGAAGGACCAGCACTGTAGATCATAGAGATCATGCCAGCTATGAAAGCTTTTCTCCTAAACAAAGAGATTCCTTGGCTCCTGCAACACTCATACAATGAAGAATGTGCAATTCCAAGTCTCAATCGACAGTATATCTAATATTACAGTTGTATGATCATCATGCCAGGTATTTGAAAATACTTTCTTCCTTTTAGAAGTACCTAACTAGAATTCAGTAAACACAGTGGCTGATTGTTAATTGCTCTTCCCTTAAAGACTTTGCTTTGAGAGGCTGAGCATAAAAACCAGCTTGCTGGTGCTGTGCCCCTTTTCCTAATTAATGTTCCTTCTATTAAGTGAAATTGATAATGATTATCTAAATTAAACCTGTTCTAGTTAATAAAAGGCAGAGACACTTTCCCCATTCTTTTCAAAGAAGATTTACTCTGTGGTATGAGCATCCAAGTTCAGGCAACTTTACCCACCATTGCTGTTTATAATAAAGACAATCAGGCTGTCGTAACTCTGCTTGCCAAGTTATGGGAAAATTTCAATATGTAATTGGAAGAAGAGCAGATATAGCCTTTCAAAATCTTCCAGAGAGGAAGGTTTTAATAAGGGGCATTATTCAAAGCAGAATATATATATATATATATATATATATATATATATATATATATATAAATTTCAGTAAAGAATGGTGCCAAGAGTTCTCCCTCAGAAGTCAAAGTTCTGCAGCATCACTTAATACTGCCTGCTGAGAGGACCTCCAAGATGAAATCCTATCCCAGTACTGCTGATATAAAATCACACACTCTCCCCCCACTCTTTATGGCTGTCTAAATCCTCTGAGGTCTCAATGGAGCTGACCTTCAAATCCTTCTTCTTACTTGGAAGGTTTTTGTGTTTTTTTAAAAAATCTTAATCCCACAACACAGTGAAATTTCCCAGAGCAAATGCACTGCCTATGCAATGCAGCCTCCCTTTATGTCAAATTTAAGTGATTTTAAGTGTTATGTAAGGAGTAAGAGCTCCCCTTCTGCTATGCAGCATTGTTATTATTTCTAACCACTCCAGTTCCTGGCAGCTGAGTGAACAATCCGAGTCAGCACATTTTTAAAATGAGTGTGCATTTTATTACAGTCCTGGGGAGGGGGAGACAGTTGTGAATGGATGACTGCACATCTTAATTTACCTTCCACAGGTTCATTTAAAGGAATTTTTATGAAAGGCATTCTTCTCAGAAAAGTTGGCATTTAAGGGTGTGTGGGATTTTTTTTTTCAATGGTTTCTTCTAGTTAATTCCCAAACCCACATGGTGTGGGAGAACGGCTAATGTTATGAAAGAAATTAATTAATTGGGTGAAAGCTGCCATGCTTTGCTCACAGAATTAGAATCCCCAATGATTGAAATAGGGTGTACCTCTGAGTAGACATATACAGGAAGCCTTTTAAAATGGTTTTACTTAGTGGTGGTACTAAGAGGTGAAGACAGGCCAAACTGCACCAGGTGACACCATCGGGGAGGAGGGGTGACACCAGCCTTAGTTGTATTTACTTTGGCCTAACTTGGGGCTGGGAATTGTGCGCCCCTCCATATATTGTTGGACTGTGGACATTATCAGATGAGCATCTAAAAACGCTGTAATTCTGTGAATGAGGATAGTGGAAACATTGTGGCATTATAACACTTATTATTACACATTGTTGTAATCATGTGAAAGAGCCACCATGGAATTATTGCACGCCGACCACTAGCGCTTTAAGAACGGGAATTTACTTCCGTGATTTAGCATGAGTGAGATTTTTGTGGTTCTTGTGAGAAGATGCGAGCACACTTAAAACACCAAAACCACCTTAATTAACAAAGTAAATTAACACACAAGCACTGAAACAAACCTAAAATGAAATTAAATGGGACAGTTCATAAAAAGAGCATCCTGTGCTTCGTTTTTACATTCTCACCTGGAAGTTTTCTGGCTGAGGACCACCCATTCATGCCGTAATCTAGTGATTTCAATGGGACATGGTTTTGCATGCCACCAATACCACACACACACACACACACACACACACACACAAATTAAATAACCAAGAGTAAGAATAGAAATAGAAAGCCAGTGTGGTGTAGTGGCTTAAGCAGTGGGTTACTGTTCTGGGAGACCAGGGTTTGAACTCCCATTCAGCCACTGGAAATCTACTGGATGACATTTGGCAAGTCACACTCTCTCTGCCTCAGAAGAAGGCACTGACAAATCTCCTAATAAAGCTTGCTAAAAAAAATACCCTCATTGGGTTTGCCTTAGGGTCACTGTATGTCAGAAATGATGTGAAGACTCAGAAGAATGAAAGAGTAGAACTGCACCATTAAAACAGTTTCAGAAAATGAAAACAGATTAAAGCTAAAATAGATTAACTTATTTGTCTGGTGCTTAAATGATGCAACAAAGTAGCTGATAAGTGAGCCTCTCAGGAGATGGCATTCCACAAACTGGGTGCCACAGCTGAAAGGCCACAAATTCCTCAAATTTTCAACTACAGGGCAGGTGTGAAAGTGCCTATCCCAACTTTCTTGAAACTCAAGGCAGCATTCATAGGATTGCTAACTGACCCCCAATAGCTACAGAACACAAAAAGTTCACTTATCCTCCATGTTTTTATTCCATTCAGCCTCTGCTTAAGGAGTGTTGTGTGTTTTCAACCATAGTATCTCCAATGAAAATGTTTGCCATTAAGGATGCTGCAAATCATTTGGTGTCCATCTCATTATGTTTTTCCTGCTTTCTTGTCCATGTTTGGTATTGTTTTGTTCCCCTCTTCTTGCCTAGAAATGTATGTATATTTTGGTACATATTTTCCTGTCTTTCACATTTTCATATGTACACGATTTTGTACATACTTCCCCATCAACTGAATGAGGTCTGTGTGCATTTCTCAAAGAGAGCACATGATGTGTTGTGTGCATTTTGGGTGTATGATTCACAAATGGGGGGGGGGAATCTGCTGCTCACAGTTTCTTCCCAATGACAGCAAACTGAAAGATGGGGATATAGTTTTGCTAGTTGTATCATACATCATGAATTGGATAACTATGTTTTAGAAAATCATTTCATATCAAATACTAACCATGAATAAAAAAGGAAGATTGCTATAGCCATTTCCATTTGTTAAAGTACAAGCTGGTGAATTTAAAATTTATTGGCTCTTTAGCATAGTCTCTGATTTAATTAATCAATTCTGAAATTAAGGTATTATTGAAATCTCCACTTAAGTTACTCAATTAATTAATCAATTAAGTTTAAAATAATTGTAATTAATTTACTCCTTCCTGTTAGAAAATTTATAACAGCATTGATAATTACTCCCAGGGCATCTGAGCTTGCATCTGGGGTTGCAAAATATTTAGGGAGAGTCCCCATTTTTGGGGAACTAAATCATTTTTTCTGGAGGTCAGGATTTCAGAGGAGGTGTTTGGGACCCTAAGGGGCTAAACTGGTGTGTGTGTGTGTGTGTGCGTAAGCAGTCTTGTGGGCTATACTTTGCCAGCACTTGCCTGCAGAATTGTAGAATTCTGTTCAACCTTGAATTGATTTAGGAAAGCTGCTACTAGGTTGGTAGTCAAAGCTCTTTTCAAATTTATTGGGAAGGATGCACCACTACCTTCTAAGGCAGTCTGCCTGACTGCCAAACAACTCATATCTCCAGGAAGTTCTTCCATATCATTAGTCCAGAACTCCACTCCTATAATTTGAACTCAGTGGGTTTCTCCTATCAGAAATGTTGAGATAATCACCTTGAGATAATCCTCTCTGCTTCTACCTATCTCTCTAGGGTGGCAGCAACCTGCGGATTCTGGGGTTGGTAAAGTCAGATGAAGGCTTCTACCAGTGTGTAGCTGAAAATGATGCCGGGAATGCACAGACCAATGCACAGTTAATCATCCCTGAGCCTGGTAAGATGAAAAGGATATGCAGAATTTCTGGCTTTAATTAGCAGGATTACTAGAGCCTTGAACCATGTGACCCTCACCAGCCCCTGCCTTTTTGCTTGCCAGTAGTACAATTGCATTTGGCAGTCTATAGCAACACCAGCAAGTCATCACTCATCTTTGTGTGTCATCAGTTTACATTTCGGCAGAAATGCATTATGCTCTGCCCTTGGAACAGCTACTAAAAGGGTTCATTAGAGATGCAAAGAATGATGCAAGGCTCCCCCCTCCCCAACTACCCACCACCCTAGGAGGAAGATGTCAAGCTACTGCTATGCAGAATCATGTCCATGTTTTGTATTTTGCCTGGTACTTTTAACATTCATACTGATCTATGATATAGGGCGGACATGACCTTTGTGCAAAGCTCAGGAAAATATATTGATAGAGTGGAAGAAAAGGCCAAGACTGGCCATTCCACCAACAAATTCTGCATTTTCTTATAGACATATCCCAGCCTTTCCTGCCAGGATTTTTAAAAAAGTTGCATTGCAAAGAAAATGGCAGTGGTGGCTGACTGCTTCCATGTGAGTGAAGCAGTGAATCCACTCAGGATTCTGAGTCCAAACTTTAAAAGAGCTGTTCACAAGGATGAACCCGAGCTCTAAAATAGGCTCAGCATCCAGGACAACTTCTTTAATAATGGCTAAAACCCAGTGTGAATTCACTATCCCATGGACATGTAAGCCAACAGTGGACACAAGAAAGTGGAATGTCACAAACACACTCATAAGGAGATATAAGTCAATCACTGAAGGTGTAAAGCTGATTAGTTTTATAAAGGCTGATCTTTCATAAGGGAAGCTGAGTACAATCTCTCAAGGTCTGAATCTGGTTGGTCTTATAAATGTTACTCCATAAGGAAGCTGTGAAATGTTTGCCATATATATATATAGCAGTTTCCAAAGAAATAGATGTGTTAGTCTGCTGTAGCTTTAAAAAGAAAAGAAGAAAAGGGGGGAAATCTAGCAGTGTCTTTAAGGGTAACTAATTTAGCTCATGCTACAGTATAAGTTCACTCATCTTAAATATGCTGCTAAATTCCTTTTTCCCTTTCCTTTTTACATATTTAGCACAATACTTCTCCATGTGTTCTAGATCGCAGCCTTAAATTGTCCCTCTCCTCAGTGCATTTGTTTTGTTGTTTGTTTGTTTGCATATTATTCAGTTGTTTCTCTGTTGTACCTCCCTTTTTTTTAGTAAGCTTCAAAATAAATGTAATTTTAAACAACAATTCAAATAGATTGGAGAGGCATTGGCATAGGACCAATTTCACCTTTGCTTCTAGCTTTTGAAAAATCAAAAAAGAAAGACTCAAAATAGTCTGAATCACTGAAGCTATTCATCTTTAGTTACATAATTAGGAATGCAAATCAGGGGCTAATTCACACAAATATTATGGCAAATATAATTTACAAAAATATGATGGTGATGATGCTGGGGAAAGTTGCTATTTGACTTTACAGCGGTTTCTGCAAGTGTCCCATTACTAGACATGAGAGTGGACAGAATATCCAGTAGTTTTAGTAAATAGTTTTTACAATGGGCCCTTCTTATCCACAGGGGTTTGGTTCCAGGGCCCCCAATGGATACCAAAATCTGTGGATGCTCAAATCCCATTATATATAGAAGTATAGTTAAATGGTGTCCCTTAAATAAAATGGCAAAATCAAGATTTGATTTTTGGATTTTTTTTTTCTGGAATATTTTCAAGCCATTGATGGTTGAATCTGTGGATAGAGAATCTGTATCTGTGGATATGGAGGGCCGACCGTACTACAAACACCAGAGCCTCCTAGCTTCTATGCAGGACTATGGGAGTAGTGCTGCAAAGATATTATTTCTGTTGGGGCATAGAAAGATGTGCTGTGTCCACCATGACCACCTGCAGAGTTTTTCCACATTGACAGGACTCCAAGGAGAAGGTTTCTGGAGAGACTTCTGCAAAAGACTTCAGTCTGAGAAGGAAAAATTCCTTCACCCCAGCACACTGCCTTGAGCTCTGGCTTGCCAAATAAAGACAGCAACAAGGCCAGCCTTCACTCAACTTGAGGGCTTTAATCTTTGTTTGCAGTATATTTACAATATATATATATATATATATATATATACACACACACACACACACACACACACACATACAGAGTATAGGACAGCCATCTCTAATACCCATAAATCTCTCCCAAACCAACAAACTGCTTCACAAACCACCATCCACAACAAACCCACACTGAAGATAATTCCCATCTCCTTTTAATAGGCAGTTAAACAATGCCTGTTACATCAGACATCTCAGATGTGCATACTCTCAAGTGCTAACTCACACATACACCTGTCACTGGAGTTTAACTACTTTCATTGCTAAGCTTACAGCTCCATCTTGTGGTCACATCCATGTCATTTCCTGGCATTCCCCATGCTATTATTAAAGATTTTATTTTCTTGGTATTGCTGGCATTCCTGAGTTTTATCAAAGATAATAAAGACACAATGCTACACTGTGATATGGCACTACAATTGTTGTTCTGATCACATGTTCCCAAAGAAGAACTCACAAAATGCACAAAAGTTTGTGTAATCTCACTCAGCAGGAAGAAAACTTTTGAAAGCCTTCATGAGAATGAGAATGAAGGAAGCATTCTTTTGAGAATGAAGGAAGCATTCTTTTGTTCCTGTCCTGTGGGGCACTGAGGTAAAATCATGTCTTTTTGCTAACCAGAAAAATCTGTTTGCAAAAAGGTGCAATTTTACCCTGGTTCCCCAATGGAACTGGAACAAAAGGATGCTGGAAGAATGCAGACATCATGTGGTAAGGCAGCGGGAAAGATGGAACATTCCTGCTGCTTTGCCGCTTTCCTTTGGAGTGCAGGAAGGCTCTTAGAAAAACCACCAATAAGGCATCTCTCCCTGTATTGTTTGAGGAGACTCCTTCTGTACTTGCTAACAATGACCGGTATCTTGTTGGTGACAAATGGATAAAACCGATATTGGGATGCTTTAGGACTCTAAACAAATTCGTTTATATTGATTTTTCAGAGGGGGGGGCATCAGGGGAGGTCCAAAGGAGCCTATATCACAAAAACAGCTTTGTAGGCTATGTACAGCCTAGTGTGTGCACTTTGTCCACTCCTAAAGTAGAAGCTTCTACACGCACCCAAGTGAACAAAAGGAGCATCCCCTCCCTGCTGACCAAGGGAAAGCTGAGGAGTGAATGGCTACCCCTCATGTCCCCTCCCCACTGTCACTTTTCATGTGACAAGCTAAGCATCTGCATAAATTGGATGTCTATCTACCTAGTGCAACTTGTCAGCATTCACACACATATCTCTTGCTGTGTTTCAGAACATTTGCAAAATCCATTTGGTGCTTGTCAACATTCACATTGCATATAAACAACATTATTTTGACTTTAACATTTGGACATTCCTTGTAACATATCAGTTCCTTCACAGAGATGTGCTCTCTTTCTTGTTTAATACTTGGTCATTTGTTTTATTTTTTTTTCTTTCTAGTTCTCTCACCTATGACCAAAAAGCCTTCCTTCCTCTTCCCAACTGCTAGGTCTGTCACCCCTTAAGTTTATTTTTTTTTAAAATGAAAGCCTGATTCTCTTGTTCAGTTCATGCTCTCTTAAAGAGATGCCAGCCCAGACAGGAGGGAGGGGGAGACCACTGTTGGCTGTAATACTCTTTAATTCAGTGCCAAGTGAGCCTAAAAGATGCTGTATAATTCATTGCAGACTACACCTAGGTGCTCCAGTGTTGACAGTCCATGTCTGCTCTTTGGATCTGTGCTCTTTATTATGCTCGCCACTGGCCTAGAATGAAAGCAAACTTAAATGAAGGCAAAATCCTAAAGAACAATGGGACACCATTGTAAACTGTCTCCAATCCCCCCTTTATGAATGATGTATTGCTTTTCCTAGGGTATTTAATCAGATCTTTTGAACAATGGCACTCTTGATTCCTTGGAGATGTTGCGAATGGTGGTGTGCACAGATGGCAGGGGAGACAGATAAAAAATACAAATTAAGTACTGGGCTTGACCACAGTTTGAAGAGCATAGACCATTCTTTTTTTAAAAAAATCAATAAATGGGCACCATCTATTTCTCACACAGTGTGAGCACTGCACACCACAGCTGTTTTCTTTGAGCCTGTCCACAGGCAACACAGATAGGGAGTTACCCCTGGCAACTGTGACAATCTGAGGCCCCAACAATGACCTATTAATGTCACCATTTGCAATAGGTGAATATTTATGGGAGCCTTTAATGAACTTTCAATACAGTCTCCGCAAGTGGTGGCCAAGTCATCTCTTTCTAATCATGATGTTCAGTGAAAGGCCAGGAAAAGTGGCTTGCAGAAGATTCCTGTTGAAGCAGAAACAGGTACAAACACACACTTGAAAAAGCCATTTGGGGTGACTAAATGGACCTTTCCCACAGTGAGTGAACCGTAAGATCTCAGTCTAAAAGCATATGTGTGTTTTTTGCAGGGTTTATGGCATCTGGGTTGGTTTACACTTGTTGTATGCTTGCCTCAGATTTCCACACTAACATGGCATCTAGGATGGGGCTGTGGCTTGAAAGAGCTGGGAGCTGAACTCTAAAACATACCCTTTCTAAAATCTACAAGCCCCTTATTACCAGCTTTGATGGTTTGTACAAGTAAAATCTGGAGACGTATTTTGTAACTAGCTGACTACATTAGGTAATATGAAGAGAAAGTGTATATATTTGCTTCAGTTATACAAGCCTTAGAATTCATTTTGTCTGAGCAGGCAATGTTAAAAGCAAAACAGAGCACATAGCTGTTCCCTATAAATGGCTACATAGTACAATACTGGCATGCAATGCCATCCACAAGACATTTTGCTGCCCAAAGAAAAGGACAAGATGGCCTTTCTTCTGATTCCATGTACAGCAGGTGTGAGGAACTGCATGGAGGGCAGGGGACAATTTCCCCCTTCCATCCCTCCCTCTGGCCACATATTCCCCAGTGTATCAAAATACCTCTGCTTCTCTTTCTCCTCCAAAATGGTGACCAGAATTGATGTTGCACCACTTCCTATCACCATTTTGGAAAGGAAACAGAAGGAAACTGAGGCATTTCAGGAGATGGGGGTGCTGGTATGGTTTTGGAGAGTTGGGGTGATTTTGTGAAAAATTGTCCGCATTTGTGGGGCTTTTGACATAATTCTGGAGTGTCTGGGAAAGGCTTTGACACCATGTTAGGGTGTAAATCGTACAGCAATCAATTGGACTGGCAGTTGAAATGTATCATGGCAGTGGAGATGGGAAAGTATCTCTCACCACACCTCAGAGTAGCAGGCTATCTGAGCAGGCTCAGAGCAGGTTACATGCTGCCCACAGCTCCAGTGTCTTGCTGCTGCTCCCCATGGCTCCCACATACTGAAGCGGGCCCCCAGCCAGGATCTTTGGTGGGCTCCCTACCAACTGCTAAGATTAAGGGGCAGAGAGATGCTCTACAGGATTTCAAATAAAAATTAAAATAAGTCAGTTTAAATGATGACACAAAAATTATATATATATATATTAAAAAATAAAGGAATTTACATAAAAATTTATAATAATATCACACCAAGGCCCCCTCCTAACCCCCGGCCTCTGAGCCCCCAGACTAGATATCTGTCAGCCCCCCCTTTGTGGGGCCATGCTGCTCCCCACCCCTCAGCATCTGATGCCTGAGACAACTGTGACACTGATATTAGGGTGGGGCTGGCCTTGTTGAACAGTATGCACCATCATACCTGGACTGGATTAAGATGTAATGAGGCCCTACAGTGTGTTGAACTGAAGAGTCTCTTTGGAACTAATGTGTATTGTTAGCGACAGAAAGGATACTCGGAAATGTTCTTGCCCTCAGTGAGAAGCAGTGTCTCAACACATGAAGGCATTCTGTTAAAAAAAATGGTGAGATTTGCCATGAGGGATAGGTTTGTGTGTGTGCTTCAAGTCCTTTTCTTTTGTGAAATTTCATTTCCACCAGCAGTTTTGCACAAAAAGAACATTTTTTCTCACAAAAAGTTTCAGAGGTGTGAATAGTCATTGAAAAATATGTCCAGATTTTCATAATTTTTTTCCAGCAGAGAGAAAGGGTTTGAAATTATTTGTCCTTGCATGCAAGAATGAAATAAGATTATTCGAAATGTTTATTTTACATGAGTGGGTTTTGTTTTTGTTTTGTATTTATAGAGACTCCTCATAACCTGAAGCCTTTTGCTGTTGCTGACTTAGCTTGCGCATAAATCAGTACTTCATATCTATCCAAGGAGTTAGCTGCAACTGTGTCCCTCATCAGCAGGTGGTCCCTAAGGCAGCATGACTGAAAGGCACTTGGCCCTATTTGAAGGAAATGTTGAGGAGGTGGAAAGAAATTGCAGCCAATGGTGGTCCTGCTGTGCCCCAGTTCTGCCAGCCTTTTCAAAGGAGTCATTTCCACAAGGCTGGCACCACATTAATCATTAGCAGTGTTCGGTGCCTTTGGCCCACTTGCCAAGGCTAGAAAGATGCCATGATAGGGCCTAGAGGCCTTGCCAGTTCAGAATGAGTCTGATTTAAAATTGAATTAATTTAAGAAGTTCAGAATATGGACTGAAATTAACCCACTTGAAATAGATAGCAATTTCTAATATCTGTCCTGTGGGACTTTAGGTTTCCTCTAGAAAATAAAAGTGGAAAAAATTGTAATCTCTAGCCCTTCTATTTGAAAGGATGTAATAAATGTGTGCAGGTAGTATTATTATACTCAGTGGCTCACTCAAGAGCAACCTTGCTTCCACCTTCCATTGGTATAGCTGATGAATGCATAGACAGTGGGATATAGAAAAATGTTTAATATTTTTGATTCATGCTGAATTAATTTTAAATAAGTAAATGAAAAGCCTATATCCAATATCCAATGTACCACTGGTTTAAAGTTTAGAGGCTGAATTCTGTTGGTAGTTCCAATTAGATGAGACCCATTGAACCAACTGTTCAACAGTGAATTAACATGAATATGAATACCTTTTTCCCCAATGGGTCTACTCTAATTGGAACTACCAGAGGCAAAAGTGAGAATCATGTGGCTCCTCAGATGCTGTTGGACTACAAGACTCAGCAGGCCTAGCCAGCCTAACCAGTCCAATAACATCTTGATGGCATCATAAAAGTCATAGCCTCCATGGGAAGGAGAATGTCAAAACCTGCAGCTTGCATGCCATTTCAGTCAAGACCAGAACCACTCTCATAGGGAGAAGGGGCTTCATTCGTTTAGAGTGTCCTCAGATAGGCAACTGGAGACTACACCAGTGAAAAGTAGCTGCAAGATCAGCTTCTGTTGGACACAGCCACAGAATAAGACCCTTGGTATGTTAGGCAGTTGTAGGATGAGGAGCCCTGGGAGGGACAGAATGGGAGAGCTAGGAGATTATCAGATAAGCATCTAAAAACATTTCTGTCCCACAATATCTAAAAGTGTAAGTATCCTGGCATAATAACACTTCTTATCACACATTGCTATAATAATGAGAAAGACACACCCTTGAATTATTGCAACATGACTGCTAGCACTGTTTACTTCCATGTTTTCGCATGGGCGAGACTTCGGCAGTTCTTGTGAGAAGACATGAGCACACTTCAAAGTCTAAAAACACCGAAATTAACAAAGAACATGAACACACAAGCATTGAAACACACTTAAAAACTTGCCAGCAAAATGGGAAAGTTCATAAAAAGAGCGTCCCATACCTAGTTTTCGTGTTCTCACCCAGAACTTCTCACCCGGAAAAATTCTGGTGGGGACTGCCCATTGATGCTGTATTCAGGAGAGCAAAATGGGATGCGGTTTTGCACGCAGGCAATAATGCAAAAAACAAAACAAAAAAAACCCCTCACACAAAAGCTATTGGCAATTAATTAATGCCTTGTACTGTTAATAAAAAAGAATGCCTTGTTTATGGCAGTGGAATGCTTGGAGAATGATGCTGTGTGATAGGGGAGCCCTTTCATGGTATACTATCATTGTTATCACACCATATTTGCCATGTCTGATGATCTCCCTAAAGGCCCAGGGGCAAGCAAAACACTAATAAACCCATGAAAGAAGATGTCTCTAAAAGATGAAAAAAGGTGCTTTGCATCAGACACTCATAGGCCTCTCTTTGCTTTCTCAACTTGTCTGGTTTTCTCTGTTTGTAGAGGGGCTTAGCTCCTGGCTCCCTCAAAGCCTCTCTGGTTATAACGCTCTTGTATATATCCTTCCAATCTTGGCAGCCAAGAAAGGCTTCAAACTGTTTCAGTCTTCATTCCCTGCAATTTAAGTCCAAACACTAGAGGCCTTCTGCTGTCTTGAAACTTCTGTCTTCCAGCTTCTCTCTTCAGAGCCAATCTTACTGGCTTTTTGGCTCTTCTCCCCTGCCTTAACAAAGGGCAGCAGTTGGCTCTCATTCCCTCCTGAGACTAGGGAGCTGGCAAGGCAGCACTTCTGGTGAGTCCTACTCTTTCACAGGTATCCACATGATTCCTACTCTTGACCAATAGGATTCAACCCAGGGTTTGAACTGACAACTATAAATTATAAGTGCTGAATCTTGGTTGCCACCTATATGTTCTCCATCTTTAATACTCACATAGCAGAGAGGTCCAGCATGGTCCCCTCAATGCTGGGAATAGCTCTACCTATTAAATCTAGCCAGTGATTATAGGAGACAATCTTGCTTTAGTTCATCTTTTCGAAGAATTTATGAAAAAAATTGCAAATTTCTTCATATTCAGAATTGAAAGACTTCCAAGTTTATGAAATTCTAACATGGGATGGTGCAACAGATTTCTCTCGGTGTAATTTGCAGGCAATTCAACCAGCCAGGAACTCTGTATGACTCAAGCTCTTCACTGGCAGCTGGATATGATTGTAGGGGGTGGCAATAGTAGTCCTCCAGATATTTTGGGGCTGCAAGTTCCACCATCCCTCACCATTTACTATGGTGGCAGGGGCTGATGGGAGTTTGTAGGCCAACAAGATCTAGAGAGCTTCAGTTGCCCAATTCTGGTGTAGTGGGCATGGTCTCATTCTCACTACACACATATACTGCAGAGTATAACAGGAAGCTAACTAGTGAAAACATCCAGTTTCTGCTGGATGGACAGTGTCCAAAAAAAACACACGTATTATGATAAATTTTGTTAGAATTTAAGGTGCCACAAGGCCTGGTTGATTCCCTCTATAACCAATTAACACGGGCATTCCTCCTTTGGGCCTACATACATGAACACACCCCATGACTTCCACTGCTCCTTGAACTTTCTGCTGATTTGTACACAGCTTGGAGAACTTCCTGTGGGCAGGGGTAATAGTTCTCGGAATCCCCAGGGCAGCACAGCCACTGGTGTTAGAGGATCCTGGGTATTGTAGTCAAAACAGTAATCTTCCCCAAACTGCAGATTTACTGTTGTTAACTAGAGTGGCTCAAAACCCAACATAACAAGAAAAAAGAAGGAATGTGACCCTGAGGGCACTTCCTTCTGCAGAAAAAGACCTTGTAAAAATAAAACAAATAAAAGACATTTGCCTTATAAACTAACCCATCAGGGGTGGGTAGGCAAAAAAGCCATTTGTAGCAAATCTGGCATAAACAGCCTGTTCTCCACCCGATGTAGGATAATTGTGAACGATATTTCATAACACTTACCTTGCTAGCTAGAACTTTAGCTGGAGGATGCCTGCTAAGCTCTGGACATGTGAGAAAATTATTAATCATTAATAGCTGCAGGCATTGTTTTCAGTAGCAAACTTAAAAGTGCCTCGATAAAGAAAACCATGTCAAGCAAAAACAACATTGTGCTAGACAGCTCCCAAGATGCATGGGCTTTATCAAGCACAGAATACATCATGGGTTACACTGGAATTACTTCCCAAACTCTGTAGTTATGAATCACAGGCAAAATAATAATAAAAAAATAAGCCCCATATATTTTATTACAAAAAGTTGCCTTCATCTCAATATGTGTAGAAATGAATCTTAGGACTTTATCACACAAGGGGGGTAAATTGTAATAGAAGCAGTATAATAGTGCCTTTGGCTGATCCTTATCACACAACGTTGTGGCTCTTCTATTGCCTTCCACCCTCAATGTAGCACACCTTTTCATTGATGGTAGAGCCCTGTGAATGGCTGCTAATATCGCAGCTGCTCTAGTATTCACTGTGGTGTCATGGGTTATCCTACTGCAGTTCCAACATTAAGGCAGCCTCACCAGAAGCATTGGAACTGTTGAACTGTGCTGTAGGAGCAAACAGAATCACATGAGACTTTTGAAACTGTGCAATTGTAGAATTTTTTTTTTTTTTAAAAAATTAAAAGCACATGTGCTAGACGGGAAGGAAGGCAAGGTTAGCGAGGGGGTGCGGAAGACTGTTGGATCTTGAATCACCATGGTGTTTTAATGCTGTTATGTTTCCAGTTGCTTAAACAACATGGTTGTAGCAATGGACACAGTGTGATAAAATCCTTAGTGAATGGTGCCTAATGTGGATAGGGATGGATACTCAGCCTGCAACCCTTTGTATGGTGTCAGACTACAGCTCCCATTATCCCTGGCTATTACCCATCCTGGCTTGGGATGATAGGAGTTCATATCGAGCAATGTTTCTAGAAACATGGGACTAAATTGGATTGCTGATCTAAACTAGAGCAGACCTATTAAATTAATTGGTGAAACATATGTCAGCACTTTTGTCCATCCAATGGAGTTAATATGGACAAGCAACGCCTGCTGAAATTCAGTCTTCTACTATATCTGAATGAGGAGTCTCTTGTAATGCTCAAGACATATTCTAGAAAAATCAGTGTGGAGAGCTTGTTTTCTGTATCTGTCTTTCTAACTAAATATATGGTTCCTCAAACCCTTCTGTGTGTGTAACGGTTGCTCAGGCCTGTCCAAAACAATCAGAGGATGGGGTGGGAAATGATTTCCTGACTCCCTGCCATTATCTCTTTATGTCCCATAGCAGGATATTTGATTACCCATATTTTAGCATGCATAACCAGTTTGTTATGCCCTTATGAGTCTGCATAAGCACCAATAATAATAATGACAGTGATGATGCTAACTATGAATTATGGCTAATGCATATTTTATGGTACACTTTACTTTAACACCCTGTAACCTTACACTGCATATGGAAGTGACAGCAAAGTTGCTTTATAATCAAATCAGCCAAATGTTTATCTTTATTAAACTTTGGACCTTGAATTACCCTCCAGCAAATGTTGCCCTTGAGAGAATGTGTTTCTTTTATGGGGCTTTTCATTCCTTTCCCACAGCCTTATGGTTCTGTCTGTGCCTGGATTCTACCCTGATGCATGTCTAGGATAGGGAATTGTTTTACATATTGGTCTTTCTTCAGAATCTTCTAAAACTTTTTTTATCTGCGGGCACTTTTCTGCAATTTATGAATTCATCCCTAGAAGCACAATGTACTCTGGACTGTGTTGATCTATATACAACCTAGAAATCTAAATCTTATTTTATTCTCCCATAGAACATTAAAAAAAAAAGTTTTCTCCCAGTTGGATGAGTTTACAAGAGTTTTTACACATTTTTTAATGATTTCTCATATTTTGAAACTTTGTTACAAAAATTCTGTTCACATAAAAATGATGTGTGTGTTTTTTAAAAAAGAGAAATTATGTTTTACATAAAAGACATTGACTGGCATTGTATTCAGCAGTATGAAATCACAAGCTGGATTTATGATCTCATAGTTAATGAATTTTCATTTTTATGGTAAAAAAGGACTAAATGTAACCCCCAAAACCTACCTTTCCAACATGGCAGTGCCCTTATCAAAACATTTCTGAGGTACTGGAGACCATGGTACTGGGAAATAACATCTTTATCACTCTCCCAATTGTGGCGTGCATTTGTGGAAGGACCCTGAAAGGCCTTTCCATCTGCATGTTCTCTATGCAGAGAGGAGGATTTGTTGGTTGGATGACCAACCAAACCCAAAGGGTAATCACCAAGGGCTCCTCTTCATCCTGGAGAGAAGTGACTAGTGGCGGGCCACATGGTTCTATCCTGGGCCCAGTGCTACTCAACATCTTTATCAATGACTTGATTGAGGGAATAGAGGGAATGATTATCAAGTTTGCAGATGACACCAAATTAGGAGGGGTAAGTAATGCCCCCAGAGGACAGGATTGGAATTCAAAATGACAATAACAGATTAGAAAGCTGGGCCAAAACTAACAAAATTAATTTCAACAGGGAGGATACTACACTTGTGCAGTAAAAATGAAATGCAAAGGTACAGAATGACTGATACCTAGCTTGATGGCAGTTCATGAAAAACGGATCTAGGAGTCTTAGTGGACCACAACCTGAACATGAGCCAGCAGTAATGAGGCAGCTAAAAAAGCCAATGTGATTCTAGGTTGATCAATAAGAGTATAGTGTCTAGATCAAGGGCAGTAATAGTGCCACTCTATTCTGCTTTGATCCAACATCACCTGAAATGCTGTGTTTAGTTCTGGGCACTGCAATTCAAGAAGGATATGGACAAGCTGGAACGTATCCATAGGAGGGCAACCAAAATGGTAGGAGGTCTGGAAGCCATGCCCTATGAGGAGCAGCTTAGAGAGCTGGAAATCTTTAGCTTGGGGAAGAGGAAGTTAAGAGATGACATGATAGCCATGTTTAAATATTTGAAGGGATGTCATATTGAGGATGGAGCAAGCTAATTTTCTGCTGCTCCAGAGACTAGGACATGGAGCAATGGGTTCAAACTACAGTAAAAGAGATTCCACCTAAATATTAGGAAGACCTTCCTGACAGTAAGAGCTGTATGGCAGTGGAATACACTGCCTCAGAGTGTGGTGGAGTCTCCTTCTTTGGAGGTTTTTCATAGAATCATAGAATTGTAGAGTTGGAAGAGACCACGAGATGGCTGGATGGCCATTTGTCAGGAGTGCTTTGATTGGGTATTCCTGCATGGCAGGGGGTTGGACTAGATTGCCCTTGTGGTCTCTTCAAACTCTATGATTCTATGACCTCATAAACAGGAGAGCACTGCAGATGTTATTTTCCACTGTTCCCATCTCCAGTGCTTTAAAAGGCTTTGGTTGGGCTGCTGTCAGACTGCAAGCCCAGGGATTTTTTGGGGGGCGGGGGGAGGATGGCATCATCAAACATGTGTACAATGGTGGCATTCCATCATCATAGTAATATTGACAATACAGTGTTGGCTCTCGTCTACATCCTGAAAAACACACAGTGACAAATGCAATAACTAGGCCCACAGAGATGCCAACTAACAGCACTGTATAAGGTGCTTGTCCCCAACAGTAGTTAAAACCAGCAGAGTGCAGAAGCACAGAACCCTCTAGTAGTATTTGGCAATCTGGCACTGACCAACCTTGAAAAGAAGCACGGATGCTGTTTGATTCTTCCAAAGTCCTTGGAGGCTCTTTATCTTGTTGTTGCAGGATCTCTCTCTCTCTCTCTCTCTTTCACTCTGGTTTTTCTTCGCAAACGAGGATTCAGGAAGGACTCATCCCACGCTTTCTGCAAGCATGCTGATGACTAAAAAGGCCAATCCAAGATAAACAAGTCCAGTTGCAGAAAGCACAGCAGAAGGTCTCCTTGGGTGATGTTTCTGAGTTGTGATTCTTTCTGCGTTGTGGTTTCTCTTCAAGACTTGTTCGGCATGAGTTCTCAAATAAGGCTGCAGCATTGTGGATAGTGCGTCTCCATGCCTCCCGATGTGAGGCCAGGGTGGACCATTGTTGGTTATCAGTTTGGCTGAGCACTGAGATGTTGTTTCAGGGAGTCCTTGTATCGCTTTTTTGGAGCACCCCTCTCACGCTGACCTGTGGCGAGTTCACCGTAGAGTACTATTTTGGGGAGGCGATGGTCCTCCATCCTAGAAACGTGCCCTGCCCAGCGCAGCTATGTTCTCAATATCATGGCCTCAATGCTGTTGATCCCTGCTTGCTCAAGGACAGCAACATTCATCACATAGTCCAGTGTATATTTAGGATTGTGTGTAGACAGCACTGATGAAAGCGTTCGAGGAGTCGTAGGTGGTGGTAATAGATGACCCATGTTTCAGACCCATAAAGGAGAATAGACAGTACAATGGCCCTATACACACTGATTCTTGTGCTTCACCTCAGGTGTTTATTACTCCAGACTGTACAAACACTCCTTCCATGATCTCCAACAGTAAATAGTAACTAGTCTCAGTAAACATACACAATCCACTACTACAACCAACCATCTACAACCCACACAAACTCTTGGTCTCACCAGACTGATATACAATGGTGATTATGCTGGGCTAGCGCCTGGTGTTCCACACCCTTTACAGCCATACAAACTATTTTTTACTTTGATTTAAAGGTACAGTGTTCCCAACATACAGGATCTCAGTTTTTTGCCCCCCCCCCCGCAAAAATCATTTGGGTATTCTCACAAAAGCTCTGTGTGTATGCATAAGACCCACCAGAAACAAAGGAGAATGTGCTGGTCATTTTGCAATAGCTCAAAGAGGAAAAATCTCACAGTACTTGAAATATTTCCCCCCCCCCCCAAACAGGGTGTCTTGTCATATTGAGATGCCCTTTTCCATTGAGGATGAGAACATGTGCAAATATTCTTTTTTCTTTCAAATTGGGCCATTTACCTATGGGTCATTATTGTTGAATGGCAAATTAGGGGCAGGAAAGGGTGGGTGGGAAAGACCAGGGGCTTTCTCTTCCAAACCTGGGCTGGCATCCTGTTAGTGTTTTGCACACACATAATAAGTTCCCTTATGCACACATTTTTATTTTTATTTTGGCCATTTCGAATGTCTATTTTCAGTTCACAGCTCCCTAATGAAGTTCAGCAAGTGTAACTGTTGCACATGCAGTTGCCCATCCCTGGATGCTGCATAACTATTCTTGAATGCCTTCTAAGTATCCCTTGATTCACTAGTATTGTGGAAATAGCAAGCACATTCACAGACATGTAATCAGTTGTCCAATGTTGGTATTCAGCAGAACGGTGTTGTAGCACAGCCACACTTAACTACTTGAGTATAGAATCGTGGCTCTACTATTTCCTCACCACTCTCATCCATGTCTCTTTTTAAGGAGAGATGGTCAGAGCTATCAAGCCCATTTCTGCAGGTTTTCTTATCACTCTCTATCAGTTCGTACATTATTCTGAATGAAAAATTTCATCCATATTTTTGTGTGGCTTTTTCCAATTGATATCTCACTGGATGCATACTCCCATGAACTAAAGCATGCTTGTGTACATTTTACAAATTCACATCTTGTCTTTAGTACATTTTTCAAATGTCAACATATTGTTGAATGCTCTTTCAATCTTACTTTCATGAAGCACGTTGCAAGCCTGGAAAGATATGGATTGCATCTGGTTTCACATTCATTCCCAAAGATGTAGAATGCTGTCAATCCATAAAAGTATTAATATGGGGGAAATCATCTAAATTACTGACACATTTCTAATCCCATGGTACTGAGTTGTTCAGGTTTTACCATGAGTGGAATTTACTCACAGCAGGTTCTGGAACACTGCATGATGCAGTGGATGATGATGAAGGTTGTTGTACTATGACAAAGTACAACTCTGCTATAATCACATTGTCTTTGCTGACTTCAAGTGACCTTGTACCTTCTGATGTTAATTAATTACATGCTTAACTAATATTTTTTTAAAAGTAAATTTACAGCAAGAAGCAATTTGAAAGAGTCATTATCATACCATCTGAAGTGGTTCAGTCAAGAATCATGCTTCTGAATTTTTGGCTAAAAGTTCAGAAATTTGGCCCACCATTATGGTCATGGGGTGGTGGTGAAAATGTGCCCCTGCCACCACTCCAGTTGCTATCCCAAGCCTTAGAGGTTATCTAACATTTAGAAAACAGTAATAGGGAAGGCTGGTTTTGTAACAGCAGCATCATACATATTGCGGGAGAGCTCAATTCATTTGAAGAAATGATGAACTGGCACACCTTAAGAGGCAGTGATTTGTTTGATGTGTTATCTAAAAAGAAATACATATCAGTCAACAACCATTACATAACACTGAATTGCTTAATCTGTCAACAGCTGCCAGCTGAAATTTTACAAAAACACTAGAAAAGGTTAATAGTGCCTTCTAAACAAGGAAAGATAGGAACAGAATAGTCCAGAAACAATTCCATAGAGGAGAAGCTCTCTCCTGTAAATATTTTTTGTCCCTTTAGAAAATAAGAACCATGGTGGGTATGACTGCATGTGGGGAGTGGGGAGGAAGACTTAAAGAGTTCTTTCTGGTGCTTTGGTTCTTACTGGGGCAGCAGCTAAGGCCTGGCAGATCTCAGTGGAAGAGGTTATCAATCTGTTTCTGGCTGCTGGGAATAGCCAGATGCTTCTGTAATACACCCCCCCCCCCGCAGTCTCTACCAGCCATAGTATGACAGTTCCTTGAGCCCATAACAGCAAAATCATGGGGCTCAGGAGTGGTGAATGTGGATCTGTGGAAGAATTCTGATTACAGAACTCTTACACTACACTGGGCAAAGAAGGATCTTGGCCAGTCTGTGCTTATTAAGTAATTCACTTCCCTTCAGCCACCTACCATTCTAGAACTCTCTCTCTCTCAATCTCTGTGGGTGTGTGGGGTGTACTGTTGACTTATGGCAACCTCAAGAATTTCATAGTATTTTCTTAGGCAAATACCATACTCAGAAGTGTTTTGCCAGTTCCTTACTTTAAAATATAGCCTGCAGCACCTGGTATTTGTTGGTGTTTCCCCAACCCAGTACTAGCCAGAGCTGATCCTGCTTTGCTTTCAAGATCAGACAGGTACCACTTGATTTAATTTCAGGGCAAGGTCAGCTGGTTGCTCTAGAACTACACAGGAAGGCCTCTGCCTTCAGTTTTATTGGCATCTCTTTTGTTTTATCAAGAGTTTCCCTGATGCTGCTCTGGGTTGTATGGGGGCTGCCCAAGTTCTGAACAATGTTGGGACTGGGTTTTAGTACCTGCATAGTTTCCATACAGTCCAGAGTAGCTGAGGCAAAATTGTTGTGAAAACCAAAGAGCAGCCATTAAAACTGAAAGTGAATCCTCTATTCCTCTGCTTTGAAGCCATGAGACTCCTTCAGTTCTTTGCAGGTCTATCTGTGTCTGTATTCTTTGTTGTATGTGGTGCATGTGAATATCTTTTATAGTGTTTTCTTTAGGTTTTTTTCTGGGCTGTAAAGCCGTGTTCTGGAAGAGTTTACTTTTGACGTTTCACCTGCATCTGTGGTTGGCATCTTCAGAGAATGGTTGGGTAGGACCATTCAAATACACAAATTTACATATACTTACCAACAGGGGTTCACAGTATATAAATTCCACACACAGTCCTATCCAACCATTCTCTGAAGATGCCAGCCACAGATACAGGTAAAACATCAGAAGTAAACTCTTCCAGAACACAGCCTCACAGCCCAGAAAAAAACCAAGGAAAATCTATGGATGCTGGCCGTGAAAGCATTCGACTTCATATTTTATAGTGTGTTCACCAAGCAGTACTTTATTGTAGATGTCAATCCCTGTATCCATGGATTCAGTATCCACAGTTTCACTTATCTACATCTGAAAAAAAATATGTTCTCTCTAGGCATTTCTAGTCCTGCAATGTTATTCTATGGTAAACTTCTGCCATTCACCTCATTGAAAATAATAGGGTTTCCTATTATCCATGGTTTCAGGTATCTTGGGAGGGGGAGAGGTGTGTGTCTTGGAATGCATCACCCACGGATATGGGGGTCGACCTGTACCTGCTCTTATATTTCAGTAAAGTGTTATCCACATCAAAGATGGGTCAGGAAAATGGGAAAGCTTCTGTTGTGTATAAGACGGTTTCTAGGATGGGTAGAAACAAGATAAGTTTTCCCTGCCTCCCCACAAATCCTGAAACCCCTCTATCTGTGTTTTTTTTGTTGTTGCTGTGTTCATTTAAGCTGCTCCTGATTATGGCGACCCTGTTCTCGGGTTGTCTTGTCAAGGTTTGTTCAGAGACGGTTTCCTATTGCTTTTATCCTAGGTTGAGAGGATATGATTTGCCCAAGGTCACATAGTGGGATTCCATGGATATGAGAGTAAACCCTGGTCTCCTGAAGTTCTAGTCCAACAAGCAGACCACTACACTGGTTGCCTCTGCTTACAAGGTGTGATTATGCACACAATTCCATCCAGTTTCCTCTAGTTTCACTAAACCATATAGCAGTTCTAGGTGTTTTGGTTATTTTCTTGGTAGAGAGAGAGACAATAATTGACAGGACATCAAAGGCTTTGGAAGATGCATCAAAGCAATGTTCCACTTTGGGTCCAAAACTCAAAACAGTCTGAGCCTCCTAACTGAAATAACTCATCATCTGAGCAGGAATTAAATATTGTTTTAAATTTATTTTTAACAAACTCCAGGGTGGTGCATCTTAAACCATCTGATGTGGGGGACCAGCACCTCCCTCCTCCACGTGCCAGGGACTAGTACCGTATTGGGCCCATTAGCCAGCCAATGCCTCAGGGACTGAAACTGTCTAGAGACCACCACTTTGAATAATGCTGCTATCTTAGAAAATACCCATGCAAAAGAAAAGCCAGCTCTTTTAGTCCACACCGGGCAAGTTTCTAAAAATTGAATAAGTCTTTAAAATTAAATAAGTTTCTAAAAATTAAATAAGTTTCTAAAAAAATAAATAAGTCCTCTTACAGATAAGACTCTATCCTCTTACAGCACCCTGTGTGGTGGTTCTAGAGACTTCTGAAATATCATCATCATCATCAACAACAACAACAGAAGGGAGTTGCACTTAAGCAAAATTTGGAGGGACACACATTTTCCTCCTTGAACTTTTACAGCACCATTGGGGAAATTTTCCCACGGCTCTGCCAAGTGTCAGTACTATTTAAAATGTGAAAGTGACTGGGTGTAAGCTGAAGAGATGTAGATAGTGTGTCAATATTTGTTTCTTGGTCAGTTACATAAATCACCTCCAAGAGAGAAGTCATGTTAGGATGTCACAGCTAAAACAACAACAAGGAGTCCAGCAGTATCTTAAAGCCTAACAGCCACATCTGCTGAAGTGGGGCCACCTTCTGGGCTGCAGTCCACTGAAATGAGCTACCATCCATTGAAGTAGTGAAATCTATTGAAGCTTATGCCAAATTAAAAAAAATGTTCTTTAAGAGGCGATAAACAGTATAAATCCTGAATATATTATTATCGTTTTGTTTGTATGCCACTTGACTTAATAACATGTGTCAGAGGTTAAAATACAGTTGTGGCCACCAGGGCTGGTTTAAGGCACCAGCGGTGTCAGCATCCGCAGGGGGCCCCATCATTGTGGGGGCCACTGTAGTAACCCTCCTCCTGCAAAAACATTATTAGTAATAATCTGAATATCCTATACTGTGAATAGTAAGGTTGAGTTAGGTTACATTGACCTGAGATAACCATATGGGGCCCCAAAACTAAAGCATTGCAGCCCCCCCTCCATTCCTTAAACTGGTCCTGGTGGCCACTTGTGACTTTGGTGTCAGAGAGGTGGCAAATCCTCTCCATGCCTTGATTATATCCCATCTGGACTACTGTAATGCACTATACATGGGGCTGCCTTTGGAAGCTGTTCAGAAATGCTGCAGTCAGAATGCTGACTGGGGCTAATTACAGGGAACATATAATTCCCATGTTAAAATAGCTTCACTAGCTACTAGTTTCTGGGCACAATTTAAAGTGCTGGTCATGACTTATAAAGCCCTATATTTCTTGTATCTAAATGATTTAGAAGATGGTATCTCCCAATATGAACCTGGTAGAATGTTATGATCATCGGGGAAGGCTTTCTCTCAATCCTGCTATCATCACAGACTCACTTGGTGAGGACACCAGAGAGAGCTTTCTCAGTGGCTGCTCCCATCCTCTGGAATGCCCTTCCATGGGAGGCTAGGCTGGCCCTGCTTTCCTTTCACTGGCAGGCAAATATGTTTTTATTCCAGCAGGCTTTTAATTCATAGCTGCAGGCACAGATGCTTTTATTGGGATTGTTTTTATTCTTTTAACTTTTATATGTTTTATATAGAATTTTAAATTGTAACAATTTTAATTGTTTTTAACTTTTAACTGTCATATTTTAAAATGTTTTTTATGTGTTGTGTCCCATTCTTGGGTCCCATTCTGGGAGAAAGGCAGCATATAAATCAAATAAATAAACATAGTCCAAACTTTAAAGGACCTGCCCAAGGTGCTGGATTGATTTTTTGGAGCTAACACCCCAGAGCGTAGTTACTACTTTGCTGACTTCGGAGCCACAAGCTGCCACTGAAATACACTATGGTCCTATACCTCATTAAAATGTGAGTGAAACTGCAGATTTGCATTATTGCAGATTAAAATTAGACAAGGGAAATGTATAATAATCAGAAGAATAGTCAAAACTGAGGACCTAACTCTAGTTAAAAACGACTATGTGTACTAAGAAGACAGGCCCTATTTTTAAAAGGAAAAGCAGTTTAAGAAGGAAGAGCACTGAAGAAAGTATTAGGAGGCACTTTATCCCTTTGTTGCTTAACATTTCTTCACAGCAAATTACCCTCGTTAGTCATTACCCCTCATGGGTTTACAAACATCTTTGTGGAGACTTCTGCTACATCCCTGAGGCTGCTCATCTGTACAGAGTTTTGCACAAACTTCAGGCTCTTTTCATTGCTGTAATCTATCTAAAACAGGAGAATAGTTTTAGAAATATGTCGTTTGCTTGCAATTTACATTTGAGGTGTCCATGGAGTCACAGGGCCTGCATGGCAGAGGAACACTGAGGGACTGCCAGACTAGAAAGACAAATGGCACTATTTACTCTAACACCTCAGAATCTTTTAAAATGTAATTTGTGACTGGATTTGTAGCACTGAAGTACTTTTGCAAAAGTAGCAAATATATAATGTACTATTTAGTCTCATTTTAGCCTATTGCACACAATTAAGTGTAATGATTATGGCACTCTCATATCCCCAATAATGTCTAGGCTGTTGTGTTGAATTGCATTGAAAAACATGTTTAATGCAGATGTATTAATTACAGGGGCCTACTGAACTAGCTGTTGTGTAGCTGAATCAAAGTGCGCATATCCATTAAGAACCTCTACGGCAGAGTGTAGCGTAAACATTGGACAGGCAGAATGACACTAGGGCTTCTCTATACCACCAAAAGAAATGTAGACTCCCTGCAAATCCAGTGCTGGCAGTCCCAATGACATATGGCTACTTCTAAGGAAGCACCATAATTTTTTGCCCTTAATCCAAGTTTGCTCCAAACTAAGCAGAATCAGGGGAAACTCTGGGGTTTCCTGGAAACTCCAGAATGATCTTGAGTTCTTTTGCTGCCTGGACAGCTGGATCAGGTTTGGTTTGGCCTTATCCAGTTGTCCACACACAAATATGGTGACATCTCCATTGTCTGGCACTGAGCATCACAGGGAAAGGGATGGATCCCAATCCAAGCCACTGTCGCCTTGCTAGCCAAGCAGCTCCCTGCAAGAGCCTGGCCAGTGGTTTCACTTCTGATGAGGTCAGAATGGGATGCCCATGCAATCAAAGAGGTGCAGGGTAGAGCAACCCCCTCCTTGTTGATCACATATCTGGGTGACACATTCTGATCTCAGCAGAAGTGACACCTTTGGCCAGGCTCTTGTAGGGAGCTGCTTGGCCAACGAGGTCATGGCAGCTCTGAAACTAGGGATGGGCCAGCAGGGCTGATGTGGTGTTGGCCCCACTGGTACAGGTGGACAATAACTTGCCATCACACATGATTTAGCCAGGTGCATGTGGATGTGGATGTGGATGCCTTCATGGGGCCACTCCGGAGCATAATACTCCCGACCGGCCCCAGATTAAGCAGCCTATGTAGATGAGCCCTATGTCTCTTGTGTCAACTACACCCAGATTCACTATTAGAATGCCTGTTCTAATATTCATGCAGCCCAACTACCCCAGGTTATTCGATGGCTGGTGGACAGCAGAGGGGAAATGTCCACACAGACCAATGACATCATCTACTATCCCATGGGGTTTCTGTAGATGATGTAATTATTCTGTGTGTGGCTATGGGGACATAGCCAGCAGTTCATAGGGACATTTAGTGGGGACATAGCCACTAAATGCCCCTGTGGGAGCTCCAGTGGTTAAACAGTGAGAATGGGAGGGCTTTGACCATTGTGGAGGGGGAGGAGAATTCCAACCTGTTCAACACTAGAAAGAGGAGGGGGGAGGAGGTGGAGGAAGGAAAGAAAGACAGAGGCATACAATGGACTTTCAACTGTGTACATCACTAACTAGCAGCAGTGTGTGACATTGATTTATAGCTATGTTATCCTTTTCTTAAGGAGCCCTCTGGGCTTTTAAATGGAGAACATGATGCATTTTTAGGGCAGTTATGAGCATAATATGCCCACAATGCATCATGGTAATTTGAACCTGCAATGCAAACACTTTGTGGAGTAGTGTGTTTATGTCTATACAGGATTGTAACCTTCGTATTTTGTTTTCTTGAGTTGACTTTCAATGAAAGCTTGCATTCAGAGAGAAAATGGTAGCAGAATAGATTAGGCTCCTCTAAACTTTATTTCCCAGAGAAAGATTTTCAAGTACACTGGAAAGAGTTTTCTTCTCAAAGCTCATCTTATTGTTGGGATTTTTTTTTTAAAAAAATGTCTTTGGCAAAAGCTCAGCAATTTTTATGTTTTCCCTTACAGTCCTGAGGCACTCTGCATAGTGATTAGAAGCTCTTGCAGAAGGGAGGGGGAGAACACCCCTAAAAGTTTGGCTCTCAAGACTCCTTGATCACAGAGCAGGTTTTGGTATCATACCCTTTGACCCCTGAACTCCCTAAACCTCCAGACCCTGGCCCCTTGGCTCCTGACCCTTCTTTTTCATCCCAACCCCCTTTCACCCCATCCTCACCTCCCTCCATCTCCAACACTTGTAAGGCTACACCTCAGGAAAATCCTGAGGAGGTAGAGGTGATGCATTCAGAGGAACAATAGATACAGTCACCAGAGCTGTGTTGAGAAAGAATGTGTTTAAAAAGAGAGTTTTAATAAGTTAGACTGTAAGCTAGATTTCAGTTAAGTTAGACTTTAAGTTAGATTTTTAGTAGGAAAATAATTATTTCAATCAGTATGGCCAATATACTTCTGTTAGTTTTTGGTTATTTATAACGGAGGCCTTAATAAATTTTGGGGTACATAAAACAATGGGTTCATTAAAAATTGCCATGTGGAATATTCGTGGCTTGCGAACTGAGGATAGGTGCAAGGAGATTTTGCCCTGCCTTGGTGGCCTGCGTTA
Source organism: Gambelia wislizenii (assembly GCA_030847615.1). Taxonomy (NCBI): domain Eukaryota; kingdom Metazoa; phylum Chordata; class Lepidosauria; order Squamata; family Crotaphytidae; genus Gambelia; species Gambelia wislizenii. The sequence continues at coordinate 427,738,207 of JAUMIR010000002.1, read as the reverse complement.
TGACATCATTGTGTTGCAGGAAACTCATATCTGTAACGAACAACAGCAGAGCCGGTGTCAGAGATTGTGGACACAAGGACCTTCTGCATGGTCATATGGGGAGTGTGGCGGTTGGGGAGTAGGGGTCCTGTTTAGGGCCAGGGACAATTTGACCATTGATTTCATGTTAGAAGTAGTTTTGGGGAGGTTGTTGGTGGTGGATTTTAGTATGGAGGAAAAGCAGAAAGATGGAAGAGTAGAAAAGAAGGCTTTCAGGCTGTGTGGGCTTTATGCTCCTGTAAAATATGCTGAACGGAAAAAGTTTTGGGGGTATTTAAAAGATCAGTGTAACACTCGGTGGCATCTTATTATTGTAGGAGATTTCAATAACAGGGCAAGGATGATGGACAGGAGTGCTTACGCAGACCAGAAAGAGCGGACAAAGTTGTCCCTGCCCAAACCCCTGACAGCGGAGGAAAGAGAGTTGGAGCTTTTTCTAGAGAAACAAGGCCTTAAGGATGCAGCTCTTGACATGGTGAATGAGTTAGAATTTTTTCCTGTTTATTGCAGAAAGGCTTTTGGTTTGGATTTTCCCCCAATGGAAAGAGTTTGATTTACTCATTATCACAAAACCTCAGCCAGCAGAATAGACCGTGTGAGGGCAGTGAAGGAAATGAAGGTGGAAAAGTGCACTGTTATGATCACTCCTTGGTCGGATCATGGGCTCTTGGCTGTAGAGTTCGGTATAGGTCAGGTTTACCCCAAAGGGAGACCTCTCTGGAGGTTGCGCCCTAAATTTTTGGAAGATGTGGCATGTAAAGAGCGCATCGCCTCAGCACTAGCCCACAACCTAACTCTTGCTGACATGTACAAGGATGATTTGTGCTGGTGGTGGGAACATGTGAAGTGCACAGTCCGGGCCACTAGCCAGACTTACGAGACCAACGTTAATGGGAGACAGATTCAGGAATATCATTTGGCCATTTATCATTTTTTGAAGTGTCATTATCGATTGAACCAAGGTGTTCCTTTTTCAGAACAAGAGCTTAACTGGGCAAACGGAGTGATAGCAAGATTTTGCCAAAAGCAAAGACAAAACAGAAAGAGGAGTAAAAATTTCAGGACTCAAGGTGGTGTGGTCGATGTGGATGAGTGGTCAGGCACCCGGAGTCCGAAGGCTCCTATCAAATTAAATGGCTTGAGGGCCTCTGAGTCAGACCCTATTGCATTTAGACCAAGTGCGATACTGGATATCATGGAGGGATATTACAGGCAGTTATATGCTCGGAAGAACATAGATATAGAAGAGATTAAGGTTTTTTCCCAAGCTTTTTCAGAGGACCAGATGGGCACCCTCTATAAGGGTTTGAGTCCAGAGGACAGGAGGAGGTTGGTCTCTCCTATAGAAGAACAAGAAGTTCATGAGGTCATAGTTCAGGAGAAGGGTAAGTCAGCCCCTGGTCCAGATGGCCTCAGTTGGAATTTTTATAAATTTACAGGAAGTGGATTGTTTCCCCTTTAACCACTTTGTTTAATTTTTTGTGGGAAAATAATGAGCTCCCTGAGATGTTTTATCAAGGGGTCCTGATTTTTTTCCCAAAGGAAGGCGATCCTACCCTCCCAAAAAACTGGTGCCCCATAGCTCTGACAAACGTAGACTACCACATGTTGGCAAAAATACTAGACAATCGTCTGGCTAAGGTGGCTGATAAGATTGTGATGGAAGCACAGTCCAGTGCTATGCCAGGTAGGACTATGGTAGACTCTCTTTGTTTGTTTCGGGAAGTGTTCCGACTCAGCAAGGAGGGAGCTTGGACTGGTCAAATCCTACAGGTCGACCAGATGAAAGCTTTTGACAATGTAGATCATACATTCCTATGGGAAGCCCTCAAGTGGAAAGGAGTGCCAGAGAGATTTATTGCTTTAGTAAAATTGTTTTATAGGGATGCTGAGGTGGTTTTGCAAGTCAATGGTCATAGAGGAAAGAGGATTAAGTTAAATTCTGGGGTGAGGCAAGGTTGTCCACTGAGCCCTATCTTGTATGTTATTGCTTTGGATGCTATCCTGTGTAAGATTAGTTTAGACAAGAGCATCTCAGGGATCCGAATCCCACGCCCATTGGACAGTTTGTGGTTGGTTTGGGGTGAATCTGTTAAATTTGTTGCCCATGCTGATGATGTGTCCCTCTTGGTTAAGGACAAGATGGAAGTTAGAAAGATTAAAGATGTTTTTGAGGCCTACGGTCGAGTTACTGGTGCTCGACTTAACATGGAAAAGAGTTTTTTGATCAGGATTTTTGCTGCAGAGGACAAGATGGCAGCTATTCCTCTAAAGGACATAGTTGAAGGAAAGGAAGGGTGGCAAGCAGAGCAAGAGGCAAAGATGGATAGGGTGAAGATCCTGGGGCTGAATTTTGCAGTGGCTCCCAAGGGATGGAAAGAAAATTGGTATCGCTGGTTGGAAAAAGTGAAGGAAAGGGTGGCCCTCTGGCAGAGATGGAAGCTGACCATTTACCAGAGAGCTGCTTTTGTAAATACATACCTGCTTCTGGTGGCAGCCAACTTGGCAGCTGTTTTCCCGCTTCCAGATTTGGTGATTAAAGAAGCCGATCGGGTTCTCTTTAAGTTCCTTTGGGGAATGGCCACGTTTCCCCTGGCAAGAGCAGTGGCTTATGGGCAGGTAGGACAAGGGGGCCTGGACTTCCCAGCCCTGGGACCTAAGTTCATCACCATCTTTTCTGCCCAAAATTTTGGGAAAGTCTGTTGCAAAAGGGTCAGATTCAACCTCAGGCTTGGCTAGTTTTGTTTTGTGAGTGCTGGATGGGGACTAGATGGGGAAGGACTTGGTGGGGGGAAGGCTCATTAAGTTTTAGGTTTTCTTTGCCTGAAAAATTGAAAGCACCAGATTTTTTGAGAGACTTTGTTTTTTACCTAAAGAAATATAGAATTCATGCTGAGGAGTTGAAGGGTGAAGACAGGCCAGGTCAGAGCATCAAGAGAGGTTTGTACAGAAAAATAGTGGAGGAGAATTATGTTAACCCGTGTTTGCAAAAACGTCAGGCCAAACCAGATTTGTCAGACTACCTAAAACACCAGACTAGCCCGACTGAGTATTTCATGGACAAAAGGGTCCCCAAAAAGTTGTGGGACTTGAGGTGGAGGCTCTACCATCAGGTTCTTAATCTGAGGGGAAGGAGACCGTGGACCACAGAGGATGAGCAGACTTGTCCTCATCTGAAATGTAAAAAGGCTGAGATTTTGAGTGGCGTGGCACAAAAGGAGATGATCAGACATTTTGTCCAGGACTGCCCAAGTGCCCGGGAAACATGGGAGGAGGTGGCCCGGGTCCTGGATTGGCCAGATTTGGCACAACTGGCTTGGGAGACCATACTTTCGGGGACTGAACCTCCAGAGGGTGTCAGGGGACCCAGAAAGTCAGTGGGCCAAAAGAGGAAGAGGAAGGAGCCTGGTTCCATGGCTGAGAGTTTTTGGAAAGTGCCCTGGTCCACGGTGCACCTGGTCAACCTCTACGTGATGTTAGGGTTATTTTTCCAAAGACAAAGGGAGCTGAAAAGTCAAAATCTGCAGGATGTAAAAGGCACTGCTTATTATGTGAAGAACGTAATTGAAAATTTAGCTCTCAGTGAAAAAGAGAAATTGCCAAACCATCATTGGAAAAAGTTTGGCCGTGGTTTAGTGAGATAACCCCAGCAATAACTTAAAAGGATATTTTAAATAAATAAATATTTTATTATTATTATTATTGTATTTTTGTATAATTTTGTATTATTTTTTAAATTAATCTTTTAATTAATCTTTTTTTATTTTTTTTTCTTTTCCAAATAAGTATAATTGTATTGTGTAAATATAATGTGATTATAGTGCGTTTAGATTAAGAGGAAAAATGTATTAGTGTTAGGATAGATAGTTTTATTTTTGTATTAGTAAGAAAAGAGGAAAACAATTAATATTATTTTTATGTTATTGTTATGGCCTTTTGCAGTCAGGTGTATTTTTCAGTAGAATGGTGTTATTCCAATAAAAAATTCCTAACCCCCCCCCAAATTCCTAAAAGTTGCTGTGTCAAGTTCTTGCTAAACCTCAATAGGCATTCTAATGTCAGAGAAGTGTGAAAAGTTCAAACGACTCCAGTTTTATACTACCTGCCTCAAACACTTATCCATCTGCCTCCTCTGCATTTCAATATAATAATTCTCAAAAGCATTCTACACATAAACAGGGTTGATGGTATTGTTTTCTATCTACTTCAGTAAATTCCAGGGCTAAGGAAGATGCGGAAAGAGGTGAATGACAGTGATATGAGCATCACATTATGGTCTCACAATCAGGTTCTCTCCTTCTGTGGCTTCTGCCCTATGCCATTGCTGGAGATTGATTCTGAGCTGGATGGGTTATTAGATGGCCCAGGATAGACACACTAAGATTACATTAGACTGACATACTCAGACAGCATTTTAAACAGAGGCATAAAATGCACACTCACGGTTGGTAGACAGGGGTCTTGAAAAGGGAATCAACTGAGGATTTTATCATGGGATCCATGCAGAAACATAGTTAGTGAACACAACATTATACAAAGAAACCCATTATGGATGTTATGCATAGCTATGTTTGCAGTTGGTATTGTACTACTGAGAAGGAGATCTGGTCTTTTGCATGGTAGATGTGATAAGCAACTTAAAACAACTTATGATCTATTTGAGGTGCAACAATGATTTAAAATTGCATCGCAAAAAACCTCTCCCTCCCTCCCCCCCCCCCGCCGCATGTATGTGTGCGAGCAAGTATCCAGAATATGGGATATCAGTGTGTTAGAAGCCAGAAATATATATGGGAATAGTAGGCCCAGCCTAACTATTATCTGATTATTGGTTGGAAGAGGGGTGCCCCAAGGAGGATTCTCCCATTTTGAAAATCTTTGTAGTGAAGGACTTTTCTGCATAAGTAACCCCAAATGGTTGTTTTGCACAGGGAAAAGAACAAAAAAACAAAACCCCAAACCAGTCTTCTGTGCAAACAAGTGGAGTTTTTTTCACGTAAGAGTCCTTAACTACAAATAGTCTTTGAAAACTATGTACAGCTGGAAGAAACAACTGAAATTAGTCATTTCTTCCTAAAATAATTAAATTAGAAATAAAGGTTTACATCCCTCCTTGGACATCTGATCAGGCACCTTTCTTCCATCCCTACCATCATTCCTTCCTGGCACTGGAGTTATTTCCTTCTGTTGTTCCCCCCACCCCCAGTAGGGCAGGGGGTGACCCAGGCAACACTGCAGTGGCAGGTGGAGAGATTACCTGGTGGTGCCATTTTTGCTCAGGTTCCATTTGGCTCCCAGACCATTACAGTACTGTTGCTGTTTCTTGGATTTTCTTTGTACTAGCTTACCTATCCTTCTATCCATGGCTGGGGAAGCTGATTGCTTCAGCATCACCAGAAGGGGACCAAATAGTGTCAGTTGCCACCACAGTGCCAGGAGGATGGCTGGTTTTGATGTGAGAGTTTTTATACCTCCTTCCATGCACATCCTCAGATGAAACCATACTTCCAAGATACCTGGGCTGAAATCCTGTATCAGGATTGTGTATTGGAAATCTCTACACATGAACTTAACCATTGATTATGCTTCACATCCCATATGAAGTTGCACAACTGAATGCATTCTTGAATGTGTAACAATGTGCATACCCACTTGCACATGCATGCACATACAAAACTCTGTTTCCATGACCTGGAAATGAATGCAGATGTTATGAATTGGACAAAAATGTCCTTAGGGGTATATATGTATGCCAAAAACATCAGCAGGGTGCTGGTCTAGGTCTTTTAGCTTTTTTGGGGGGGGGGTATGATGGCTTATGCCAAAATTAATCCATGACATACTTACAAACATGGGTGTACAGAGGGAACAGTAGTGCATGCTCTACTGAAGCTGAGCTCACAAACTATGGAGATTATCAGATGTGGTAAAAAACTGTATCAAAAGATCACAACAAGAACAGGAAGGGGTGAGATTATCAGACAGTGATGTCCTCCAGTGTTCTGGAGGCATAGTGTGGATGTGAGTAAGGCATCCATTTTTATCAGTGGCTTGTCCCTGTCAAAAAAAAGGGCAGCCTCATCTGTGGCAGTGCTATGCCCCTGGAATGGCAGAAGGACGTGGGTGTCTGGTAAGGTCACCCTTTTTGTTCTTCTAGTGATCTTGTGACAGGTTGGGAATGCTTTTTTTTTTTTTTTTTGCATGTTCCCCATATCTGATAATCTCCTATATCAGGAGCATCTCTAAAGAGTATTACCTTATCCAATGAGTAGCAGCTCAGTGGCACTACATATGAAATCACATAGTGCTACTACAAAGAATTAGCTCATGCACGTTTGGGGCTAAATTGCTTTATAGTCCTAATGAGCTTATATCATGGGACTTTAATCAACACTTATGGAAATCCCATTGATTGCTTGGGTCTGCTTTAGTTGGAACTGGCAGATGGAAGTAGTCCATAGATTAAAATTCCATTTAAAAAAAAAAAGTGGGGTGGGGTAAGGCTCTAAATTCCAGTTACCTAAGGGGCAGCATTCCCATTTCTCCTCAGTCTCTCCCTTTCCTCTCCTCTTTGCATTTTACCAGCACAGTCCTTTCCTTTGGGGGTTCCTCAATCACCAGGTTATACAAAGAAGTCCATGAAGATTCCAGATGCCTATTTAGTCATGTATATATTTCAGATGTAGACATGAGCTTATGCACATATTGTTTCCCTCTAAAACATATATCACAAGCATTGGCAGTGTGTGCATTTCTCTGGCAAAATGCATTCTGTGCCCTTGGCAACCTCAGAAGGGTTTTTTAAAATTTATTTATATGGAAATGTGAAACCAACCATCTTTTTTGTAGTTTTAGAATGGACTATATTCTTATCCCTGTGCTTTCACTGACACACATGAAGGATGTTTCATAATATAAAGTGGATTCAATAACTTAAATGGTTATTTTTTTAAAAAAAAATAGTAATCCTTTACTTTTTAGATACTTTTAGTTTGTTTTTTACAGTGGCAAAATCATATAGGTGGAAGTATTGAGTCTTCTATTCAACCTCCTTCCAGGGAAGGAAATCTGCAACTAAGGAATGCTTGACAGATACTCTAGCTCCATTTACAAATCTCCAAAAAGGAGACACCACCACCTTCCAAGGTAGTCTATTCCAATGCTGAATAACTCTTAAGATCAGGAAGTTCTTCCTAATGTATAGTCAAATCTTCTTTCTTGTAATATAATGTCATTGGCTTCTAACCTACCTTCTGGAGCAACAGAAAACAGACTTGTTCCATTTTCTATGTAACAGCTCTTCATATAGTTGAATATGGCTAACAGCTCTTTATATAGTTGAATATGGCAATCATAGTATCTCTTAATCTTCTCTTTTTCCAGACTTCCTCATAAACACACCCAACTCAGCCAAGCTACAAGCTGCTAGCCTATCAAACACACACATGCGGTTGAGACAACATACAACCCATCTATAAAAGTATCTAAAACAGTTATACTTACACCACTATATCAAGCAAGGTATCCCTAATTATAACATAACTGTACTTGGCGTAACATAATGTCATTAAAAAACTCCCCCCAAAAATGCCCGGTAGACCTCACAACAACCCTGTAAGGTAGGCTGGTGGATTTTTAAATTCTTCCTCCCCCTTCTCAGCATTCCAAACTTTTCCCAGAATTGCTGAGAGCAACGTGCTTTGTTGCCCCACCACTGCCAGTTGACTGCCTGGGTCCCATCGCAGGAGGCCTGTCGCTGCCGCCAGTTGACAGTCTGGGTCCCAATCTGGGCCACAGAATGAATGGCAGGAATGTATTGTGAGGTGGAGAGGGAATTTGCATGTGGGTGGTGATTGGTTGGATGTGTTTCCCAGTGTGCCAATCAGCACACTGGTAAAGGCACATACTGAAGAGAATTATATATAGAGAGATGTAATGCAGTTATAAGTTACATAACATAACAAGAACATAATGTAACTCAGTTATAGCCTGTTTATAGCAAATTATAATACATTACAGATATCTTGCTATTTAACTCTTAAACTCTGGTGGATGAGGATAATTGTAACATGTTATAAGTAACAAGGCTACCAATGACATGTTATGCCACATGTAATAATGTTACAGGCTTAATTAGTTTTTATAAGTAACATAATAACAACTAACATTGTTGTTGTCTTTATGTAATTAGTGACATTTACCCATAACTTCAAAACTGTTGTTGGAGGGGTCATGTTGGAGGAGCTGGGACTAATTTGTATTTGTCAATGATTTTAAAGCCAATAAAGAATAATAATTAACTTAAAATTACTAATTAAAAAGAGCAGGTAACTTTAAGCTCCATTAAATGATAGTGCGTTTTAAAAGTAACAGGCAATAGCTAATGAATATTATTTCATTTTTCAAAATAAGCTCTAGCTTCATGTTAATTTCCAGTGTTGCTTTCTAATGGCTTTGATATTAATCAACAATGGTATTCATTAATAAAAAAATATTTGACTCTGTTAATTATATGAATATAATCTCAATTAGATAATTGTGATGAACAGGTGACATTCCCCATTCTCCTGTAAATATGTTTACACATGCTGAATAATTCACATGGAGCATACGTCCTGCTATTTCTTATTTATTTTGTTTTTCAGAAGATATTTATATAATTTTTTTTTACAAGGATGATCAAATTCAAAAATACAAGCCACATTCTGTCCAGCATTCAAGCATCATGTATACAGGCCTCATACAAAAGGCCTTGTCCCCATTTTGTGGGGGAAATAATGGAGTATTGATTAAACTCATTTAGCTCCTCTAGATCCCTTTGTATTTATGCTTCTGGCTGTTTGATCTGTATTTATTAGCCAATTCTGACAGAGCAGCATATATATGTATACCAATTATCCATTTGTGATACAGACCATGTTTTCTTTATCTGGAATATAGGGATAGTTCTTCTATGTACTGGGACCACTAGAGGCCTAACTCATGTACCGCCATATGTTTTGCAGGCTGTGCATTATATAGGCATCACAGACATAGGGTTGCTGGATTGGAGATGGGACGGGGCTCCTGCAACTTTAATCCTTAACAGTTGTTGGAGTAGAATGAAGTAGTATAAAGCTGTGTCAAGTGAGACAAATGTACCAGACCTCCCTCACTTTCTACACCCGAACTGTCTGCCCCTGCTGTCCCTTCCCAACATGGCTATTTTGTCTTGCCAGTGGAGAGCAGGGGGAGCCAGACATATGCAGGGGGCAGGGTTGTTACCTGCTTTGACACCCCCTACCCCTCATCTTTAATAATTGACAATATTTAATAATTTGCCCAACTATGGCCTTTCAAGAGTGTGGCCAGTAAACTGGGGACTCCCAAAAACCAGGAATCCAAAAGACTAATGCTGAGACTCAGTCAGGTATGCACTAGGGAGGGGGCATTACAAATTCCAAAGAAAGGTAACCTGCAGGGCAACTTCTTGCCTAAACATTGGGCTAATCCAATCAAACTTAGCTGAGATACTCAAGGTTTTTAAAGAGCTATCTTACCTCTACCTTCCCCCAAACAAAGAGGGCTGCTTCCTCTATTCAATTCCAAAGTATGAATACATTAAGGGTATTAACATTTCCAGAGTGTCCGTTGCCTTATCTTGAGAACCTCCAAGAAGCATTGTCTTTTACTCTAAATCCTATCTCCTGAAGGGAATTATTGGATATAAAAACCCCTTCAAAACCCCACTAAAGTGCTCACAGTTCATCTTCCTCCTGACTCCACATCAGACTGTGTAGCCAGACACACTGTTCCCCTGCTTCTAGACATCACTTTAGACTGTTTGGCTGTTCCTGCTTTGAAACCCCCGCTCTGCTGGTTTTCTTCACGACCTCAACTCCTCTGATCTGTACAGTATGACCCAAAAAACCCTTACTCTATTCCTCTATCTGCATCCTTCCAACATTATTTGATAGCCTCACATGATTGCTTGAAGCCTGAGTGTGTGCACAAATGTTATTATTGTTTTCTCAATAAAGATTAATTAATTGTGCTGTCTAGCTTAAGGTGCCATCTTGAGTACCAGTATACATAGGGTAAAAGGTCCTGCTTTGTTGCCCTCGTCTTGTATTGCCAAGCTGAGTATATTAATTCCCCAAATTAATACTCAGAGGATCTTTAAGACTTCCTAGCATTTAGGATAACAGAGTTGTGTGTGTCTAAGAACAGAGCTGGGTGCTCCCGTTGTTTTTTGCTGACAAGGGAATAGCTGTGTTGAGAAGGGATTTCTGCAGGTGAAAGATGGGATTTGGAAAGTGGGGAAGGGGAGGTGCTTTTTTCCTGCTTGAGAGAGCTTTAAGGTACTACATACTACTCAAAGATCTGTTAAGGATTAAAGTTACAGGATCCCTGTCCTGGGTCTAATCTGGCAACCCTACACAGGCTCTCATTATCTCTGCTTAAAAATGTGCTTGTTCTTCCTCCTGCTACCAGACTTTGTTGGATGCCGCAATCTGGGCACAGGAAATGTCACCAGGAATTAAAGGGCTCATTTGTAATTCTTATGAGAACTTGTGACCTAAGGGGAAGGATCCCGTACTGTCTCTTGGATAACACATTTTTGAATAGGCAACCTGATGGCTTCCAGGTGCTTTGTACTATATTTTCCCTAAACCTCAGCCAATCTGGCCAATGATGTGCAATTGTCTCTTGAGGCACCAAGAAAACTTACCAAATGTTTTGTCTTTTATGCTGTGTTTTAACTAATATTTTCTCTTTATTTCTGTATTGTTATTTAAGTTTTTAGTATTGTTACCTGGAAAGTTAGGGGATGGACAGAAAGACAGATAGACAGATAGCTGTGTGAAGTGAAGAACAGTTATCAGGCAAAACATCCAAGGAATTCTAACGGTAAAACTCAGAATTTGAATGATGCATACAATTTATTGGTGGTTAATTGTAGTGACTCCAAGATTAACTCTAAATCTTCCTCTCAAGAGAAATTTAAGTGAATTTTTGAGGACTTTCAAAGCTAAACAATAATTTTAATGGAAAACAATGTTGAAGATTTGCAAAATTTCATGGAGATAGTCAACTGGTTGCTTTGTTTCTAGCTATTGTTATAAAGAATATTTGCAATTTTTTATGTATGTATTTATTTAATTAATTTATATCTTTTCTTTTTCTCCATACGGGACCCAAGGCAGCTCACAAGATAAGTTAAAATCAAATAGACTTAAAACAAAGGATAATAGAGAAGGTTAAAAGTAATTCAGTAAAAAACTTGACAAAAGCATGAATGTAAAAAAGTTTAAAAGGCAGTTAAAACATCATCATAATGATAAAAAATACAGTTCACACCAAATAAAAGGCCTTCTGCAACGGCCAGTTTGCAGTCAAGGGTTTGGGTTGATAAACAGTATTTGCCTGCTGGTGGAAAGAGAACCAGCATAGCATTGAGACTTGACTGTTGGACTATGACTCTGGAGACAGGGGGTTGAATCCCTGCTCAGCCATGAAAACACACTTGGGCAAGTCACACACTCTCAGCCTCAGAAAACCCCATGCTTTAGGGTCACCATAAGTCAGAAATGACTCGAAAGCACACAACAACAATGGAAAGAGAGCAGAAAAGGGCCAACCTCCTCCTCCTCCTCCTCATAATAATAATAATAATAATAATAATAATAATATAGTGCCAGCACTGTGCATGGTGCTTTACAAGTTCCCTGTCCTCAAGCGTGCAATCTAATTAAGATATGGCACAAAAGGTAAAGAGGATGGCAGTGTGGGAGGGGTGAGTCCATACAGTATAAGAAAGTATGTCTTGATATGTTTGGTCTGAGGATTTTTGTGCCTTTTCAACTCATTGTTTTGGGAGGAGGGATTTGGGATTTTTTTTTTTTTTTTTTTTTGTGGGGAAAAGCCATCCAAAAATGTGCAAAGGTTATTGAAATCTCACCTAGCGGAAAGAACATTTTCAAAATGTTTCATTCTTGCATGGGAGAAGGAAACAAGCAAAGATTTACATCCCTACCTTGAGCTCTCCCCTTGAAAAGAAAGGAAGTGTGGGGTGGGGTGGGGTGGGGTGGGGTGGGGTGGGGTGGGGTGCTTTCCTTCACTGTGCACAGGCAATGTGTGATACATACAAGCCAGCATTTTCAACTAGGCAATTGAGAAATCTTTGTTTAGAACATGGCAATATGGGCAGAATTAGAATGAAGCAGTGCAAATATGTCATCAATAGTACCCTGTGGATTGAATATATTGATCTCATTAGTGTTTAAAGATATAATAATGAAGGACTGTCAGGTTTTTTTCTCCCCTTTCCTTTGTGTGTCTCTGCCTCTTTTCCTCTTGGTCCTTTTAAATGCAGATTATTTCCTCCCCTCTACCTTTACAAAAGATTAGAAGAGGACAAAAGGAAGGAAGGAAGGAAGGAAGGAAGGAAGGAAGGAAGGAAGGAAGGCACACACACACACAAAATGAAGGAGGGGGGGTAGGCTTGGCTTTCTACTACCTAGAAAAAAAATCCATTTAATTCACCCTGACTATCCTTCTTCTAGTGTTAAATATACACTAAATAGTTTAATATGGATTTATGTAATGAGCTCCCAAATTGATTTTTGCAATGCAAGCTCAGTTTTAGAGTCTTTTCAAGAGATCAAAAGAGCACTCTTGTATTGGGGCATTAAGCAGTGTGTTCCTATTTTTGTGCCCTTGGTAAAATGGAAATGGTGTGTTCATACGCCCCTGTGTGCATTTTCAGAAGTCGGGGCCATCCCAATAACATTTGTTTAGATACATAAAGAAAGCTATAGAGAGATTTCAAATTTATACATGCCTGTTCTGTTCTTATTAGGCCATTAGATCAGCTTAGAATAAAAATCACCAAGATTTTTTTTTTAAAAAAATAGCCAAACATGTAGCAATGTATGTGTTAAATATATCTTATATACTCCTCCTTTCACTCCTGTAAATTATCTTTACAATAAGGAAGATATGTAGAACTGTGTCTTCCTTCCTTCCTTCCTTCCTTCTGAAGACAGTAAAGAATGTGTTGTGGGAGAAAGAAAAGTCTTTGCTCTCCTGGGATGTTTGAGTATCTCTGATGGGTAAAATGCAAATACCATGTTGCTCTGAGTGACAGGATAAAATAGGCTTCTTATCCTCCTCTCTCCCTCCTTCTTCCCCCTGCAAGTCTCTTCTTTTCAGGAATAAAATATATCACACACCTGATTTCAACATTAATTATTTAGGTGGGGTGATCTGTTGATAATTTATGGAATAAAATTCCCCACAAGCTCTGGGAAGGATGATTCCCCGAGAAGGGGCTTTTTTTCAATCCAGCTCTCTCATCTGTCAGGTTCCGTGGCCTCTGTTAGATGTATTTGTAATTGGTGTCTAGGTTGGAATGGCAGTGTCAGCCTATCATTTCAGGGTTTAGTGCAGAGCACTGGGTAGTTGGATTTGTAATTATAATAGACTTTATCCCTATTTATATTCAGAAGCCTCCTCACCACACTGTTCCTTCCCCTGGAACTTGAAAGGAGGGTGAAAAGGAGAAAGGGAGATGTCTCAGAGGCTTCTCCGAATACACACCAGTTTTTTTCACCACTGTGAGTGTCCAAAAAGGCTATATTTGCAAAAGTAGGATCTATCAGAAGAGAGGAATGTTTGTTTTGCTTTTTTCAAAAAGGTTCTCTAAATGTTGTTGGTCTGCCTCATCCAGCAGCCTTTTACCATTGGCTGTGCTGGATAGGGGTGATGGAAATTGCAATCAGATAAGACCTGGTGGGCCACTGTTTTGCTCACCCATGGTTTATGGCATTCATTGCCTCTCCCCATGAGAAAAACCAGCCTTAAGGAGGCCACAAGCACCCTAGGGGCACACATTGTCTGCCCCTGGTATAGTGGTTAAGTTTTATACTAGCACTAAGAAGGGCTTATCTACACAGGCAATTCACCCCATGTTGCCCCTGTCTTAGAGCCCTGAAGTCCTGGCAACACAAGGCTTTTGCCCTGTTCTGGCCCGTACGCAGTCCTCTGGGGCAGATATGGGGCTCCAATGGGGGGAAGATAGGGTAGAGCCCTTTACTATGTTTTAAAAACAGCCAGTCAGCCATCTCAACCTCATCCTTTCGCTGACCAACCAGCGCCTCCTCTCCCTCAGCCATGTTGGCAACCACTTAGCTCCTTCGCTGCTGAGTTGCTGCCACCATGCCCACCTTCCTCTACCTGGTCTTGCCAGCATCCCCCTCAGCAGTATTGTTCACGGCTATTCTCATGGGTCCCATGAGTCAGATGAAGAGTTTGATGCTCACTTGGTGACATACTTCAAACCAGATATTGATGTCTGGGAGCTAAGGAAAGGTATGAACACATTGGTTATGACTTGGTTCCAGAACCAAAAATAATTGATGCTACTTTGAGGGCATGCAGACGAATAAATGACTTTGCCAGTGCAGTCCAGATCTTAGAAGTCATAAAGGACCAAGCAGGGCCTCACAAGGAAATATATCCATATGTTATCCAGGAACTCAGACCAACTTTGAATGAATTGGGAATCTGAACTCCAGAAGAACTTGGCCTGGACAAAGCATAATTTTCAGTGATGTGCTTCCAGTGGATTGATTGTTAATGTTACCTGATTGTCCAACAGTTGCCTGGATACAGACAGTTAAAATATTACCTATTTTAAATTATTTCCTTTTGCTGAGTCCTGGAATATGTATTGTAAAGCTGGACTTAATAAGGAGGGAATGGCTTGAACTGAAAAATATAAAAATTAAAAAATTAAAAATATACATGGTTTAATCTATTCCTACCACTGCAACTGCTGGTCTCCTTGCTTTTCCAGATCCAGGAAGGGGTCCCAAGGCTGGTCACATGGAGGAGGTCATGTAACTAAGGCTGGTCGTGTGGAGGAGGTCTTGATCACATTTTGCAGGCCAACTCCCTTTCTTCCAGGAGAGCAAGGGCATGGCAGTGGTGGTGGCTGCAGTAACAGGCTAGTGTGCCTGTCTGAGCTCTGGCCCGTTTCATAGAAGTAACAGGGGAGGAATGGGCTTGATTCGTGGTCAGCATATGCTGGCAGGGAGTTGGCATATCCTGGCTCATGTAGATCAGCCTGAAGATCTGGGTTCAAACTTCTGATTGGGCAGCAAATTTGCTGGTTAATATTAAGCCAGTGTTTCTCTCTTAGCTTGACCTATTTGACAGGTTTATTGTGAGGATGACGTGGGGAGGAAGAGACCCGTGTACACTTACTTGAGCAGATTGGGGGGAAGACAGAACTATTGTAAGCCACAATCCATTCTCCATTTCACTACAGCAGATTCCTTAGGTATTGCCACAGTCAAATTGTTGTCCATCTAGACCAGTATTGTCTACTGTGTTGAATGGGTGATCCTACAAATCTTGTTGGGTTCTTATATCAATCTAAACCAGCATGAACAGTGATTATGGGATTTGTGGTCCAACATTTTCTTCTGCCTTGACAATTCTGATTGATAAGAGCTAGGGATGCTGGTGCAATCTAACGCTGAATCCACTGGTACTGGAGTTTCCCTGTCCTATTCCAAAATGGTGGAATCATTCCAATACCAGATTGTCTTGTCTCAGAAGAATCTGTGGCCAGGTGGGAACGATCTCCTGCCTGCAAAATTTACAACATTTACTTATATGCCTTTGGAAATATTGTGTTATTTTAGAGAGTGATGGATGATGATAAAAGAGATGCAAATAAATGAGAAGAGGCACATTTTGCATATTTAAAAATTCATATAAGTGGTTTTATATTAGCACACCTTGTAGAAAAATGTGCATTATTTTGAATATTATTCTCTGCCCCAAATTTGTTAGTGTGGATTTTAAAAAAAATCTGGAGAGGGCATTCCACAGCTGACAGAGTGGACAAAGCCCATGACTGTCTGAAACACATGGGGGAAACCATCTAGAATCTCAGAGAACTCTTTCCTATCTTCTGCTACCTGATTATTTTAACAGGAGATTCCAGGGACTGAACTTGGGACCTTCTGGCTGGCATCCTGTTGGGGACGTATGCATGCATGCATTTCCCTTATGCATGCATTTGTCCTTGTTTGGGTACTGCAGGTGTTGGTATTCCCTTCCTCCATCCACAATACCCAAAGTCCCTCTTCTGGAATTACTGTACAGTCTCTGAAGCCCCTGTACAGTCATTCCCAGCTTCATGAGCAAGTAGGATCACAAAATCATATTCCATATCCAGATGTGAAATGATGACATTGGCACAAAGATCCAGTGGGGCCCTCCACTGGGCTCAGTACTGCTGTAATCATTTCACATCTGGCTATGTGGCTGTTGACAGACAAATCCTGACTGCTCCCCAGAAAGCACACAATGGCTATGTTGGAGCTTCAGTAAGTCAGGGGGTGGTGTGATGTGATACTGCCACAACTTTTGTGACAATTCACAACAACCAGGTGGTCGAGGGCAAACCTCAGAGTGTGAGCTCCAGTTTACCTCAGAGTTCAGCCTGGCCACCTCTTTACCCTCTGTTCCTCCCACCTAAATTCCTATAAGGTTCCCTTAGTTCCTCTTTCTGAACCAGGGATACCTTTAACCTAAATGAGTGGATAGTGCGTTATAGTCATAGAATCATAGAGTTGGAAGAGACCTCAAGGACCATCCAGTCTAACCCCCTGCCATGCAGGAATACACAATCTCATTCCCGACAGATGGCCATCCAGCCTCTGTTTAGAAACCTCAAAAGAAGGAGACTCCACCACACTCTGAGGCAGTGTATTCCATTTCCAAACAGCTCTTACTGTCAGGAAGTTCCTCCTAATGCTTAGGTGGAATCTCTTTTCCTGTAGTTTGAACCCATTGCTCCATGTCCTAATCTCTGGAGCAGCATAAAACAAGCTTGCTCCCTCCTCAGTATGACATCCCTTCAAATATTTAAACATGGCTATCATGTCCCCTCTCAACCTTCTCTTCTGCAGACGAAACTTGCCCAATTCCCTAAGCCACTCCTCAGAGGGCATGGCTTCCAGACCTCTCACAATCCTGGTTGCCCTCCTCTGGACACGTTCCAGCTTTCCTTTAATTATCTTTATTCTGTGGGAATGAGCCAGAGTCTGTATTTGTATTAACAACAAAGGACAACTTTATTAAAGAGAAAAAACATACTTCAGGGTGGAATCTTTAGTTTAACCAATACTTATATCTTCATACTATCATTTCTTATTTCCCAGCGTCTTTCACTCTTTGTCCACTCACTCCTCTATTCCAAATTAGTAACCTCTGCACACCATTTTACCTCATCCAAACCTCTCATACAGCACACACATATGGAGCCTTCCACTCCAGCCAACTGTCATCAACCCCTTTCCACTCAAAACTCAGAGCTCAATTTCAGCATACCTGACACTTAAATGACATTTAACTGACTCTCTCCAACTGTCATGCATACTTAAAACATCCAGAAGCCCCTTTCAGTTTCCTGCCAGAGGATTGGCTCCTGGAACACACTACTCCCATTCGCTCATCCATCCATCTGTCACAGTGTCTACGACTCAGCTTAGGCTTAGTGTAAACCTACATGTAGACCTACTATGCTATGGTGAGCCTTACAGGATTGCAGACTATGTGTGAAAAACATGTGCTCTGCCACTGTAGGGTGCCCCTTCCAGAGGTTTACCAAGTCACTGTTAAGAAGGTGCAGCTGAGGTATTTTGCTGCCTGAGGCACTATAGAAAATGGCACCTCCAAGTAAAGGAATATAGTATCTTAAGGTCAGCAAGGTTCTCTGAGTACCAGAGGCAGATATTCCCACTCCCTTCTTATTGTCAGTAAACACTCACTAATAATAAATTAATCAACAATTTACTGCTCTGTGGTGACAGTGCAAATTACCTGCCCAAGGTGGCTGCTTCCCTCTACCTAAGGATAGTGCTGGCCCTGCTGCTGACTTATCTTCCCACATTGTGATTTTACTCCATCAGGTGACACAAAGAGTGAGTTGCAAAGTATGGGGGTGGTTCTGTGCATATACATTTTTCATACACTCACAAATACTCTTTGCACTTTTAAACTCATAAATTTGTGTTTGGCTGCCAGTGGGCATTCATGGAAGCACAGAAATGCTATTTAAATTACTGTCAGAGACCGTTTAGTCTCATGTGGGTTTTGTTGTGTGACTTCAAGTCATTCTTGACTTATGGTGACTCAAAGGTGAACCTATCACATGGTTTTCTGAGGGCTGAGAGTGTGACTTCCCCAAGATCACCCAGTGGATTTGAACCTTGGTCTCTAGAGTCTTTCTGCAATGCTCAAACTACTATGCCACACTGCATCCCCACTTAGTTTCATACTCCAGGAAAACAATGTAATTAGTTTATTTGTATTTATTTGATATTGTCTTATGGGAGAAGACAGGTTTGTTCTAAATACAAGGAAGATGACTATTGGAATTACATGGGTTTCACCTAGAAAGGCATCCACTATTTTCTCCTGATTACGGAAATCTCAACATGAAAGACATTGAAAATCCCATTCTTTAAATTGACTTTTATTTCCACACAAAGTAGGGTTGCAGCTCCTCCAGTTCTTTTTGGCCCTTTCATCCACTTGCCAGTATGTATCCTTTGAGCAGATTAACACATTTTACAAGCATGGAAATTTCTCTTGTAGTCTCTGGTTTTGCATTTTTAATTTCCTTCTTTGTTTTTGTGGGGTTTTTTTTATCATCTTAAAAGATTTTTCATTTAAGTCTCCCTATTCTTGAAAACAAGTAAGTTTTTCTTCCCCCTCCCAGAGAAATACAGACAGCTAAAATTAAAATCACCCTTGACTAAAGGCCCATTCACTCTAACAATTATAGTGCTGTGATTTTGTTTTGACTGTCATGGATGTATCCTGCAGAATCCTGGGGTTTACAGTTGGATGAGTCTTTAAGAGCTCTTCCAAATGCCTCTCCCTAAACTGCTAACCTCAGATTTCCAAGCATAACATTATAACTGTGTGTAGTGTGAAAGGGCTCCAAGGAAAAATGATTTTTGCATCTGATGCATGGAAGAAGCAATGACCTCCAGTCTTCTCCTCTTTCCCCATACCATAATATTTGGTGAGACATACATGTGTCAATGTGGTCTCCTTGTCTTGCAAACTTACATTCAGCCATCTTTAAAAGAAACAGTTGAAATTGCTAAATTCACCCAATCTCTCCAAATCAGCCCAATACCATTTGAAATTCAGGATGAATCTGAAGTGCCCCCCCCCCGCCCACACACACAATGATGCACATGCTATAGAATGGATTTCTGAACACTTCCTGCCAATAACTCATCAGCTGCCACTTGTGGGAGCAGGCAGATGCAGTGTCATATCCTATGGTCCAATTTGACTTCAGGAATTAGCAAAATGCAACCTGTAAAGTTCAGGGAGATCCCTGAAAGTTATTTATGCAGTCTTCCTGGTCCCCTGGTCCCAGTGTTGGCCCTACGGTTGGCCAATGGTGAACCCAGAAAAGTCGGGGGAAGACTGGCCCTTTTGGTTTGTCTTCAGGGAGTCCTAGGGATATTTTAGTTTGGGGGTGGTAGTTTTGGAAAAGGCCTACTTGGGCATAAAACAGAGTCAGCCCCCTCAGGGCCTAGAATTGTTACTCACGACCCTTAGATGCTTCTGGAAAACAAACTTGCCAGTATTAGTGTTGAAAGTGCAGCAATGTTCAGCATTTAAAGAGTTAGACATGTCTCAGTGAAAGCAGCAGTCACCGAATTAAACTGTGTTGCATTGACTGAAAATCTCCAGTCCCAGCTTAACCTGGCTTATCACCCTTAGACAGCTTTCCTGTCTCTAATGGAGAGGGGAACCCTTTTAATCTCATCCAGGAGGAAGATTTTTGCATGTGCTGTGCTGCATTTTATTTGCATTTTCTAATTGTATGTGCTGCTTGCAACAAGGATCCATCGCCACGAGAAGTATACTACAGAGTGTATCAATATTACATAGTTATATCCCCCTTTAACTATCATGGCTCCATCCACAAGAATCACAGGATTTGTAGTTTGATGAGGTACTTTGCTATAGCTCCAGGCAGTGCACTAGAGCTGGCTGGCAGGGAATTCTAATTACCCCAGTAAACTGCAAATCCCAGGATGAAAGTGGCCTCAGACTAGTATAATTGTATAGTGTAGATAGACTTAGAAACACTATATAAACTTGCTCAGAAGCTGGGCTAATAAACTGACTATGAGGCAGTAGCCCAGCCTCATGATCTGACATTATTGAGCAGCTGCTAATGGCCTGAGTCCTCAGGAGGCCCATGATCTGTCCTGACACTGACCCATAAATGTTAACTTATTACAGCCACTCTGACCTGGCATTTCTCTCAGTACCAAAGCTCTTGGAATTGTGTTTGGCACTCAACAATGTCATCCCACCACAGAGCGATGCTATACTGGAGGCCCCAAAGACATTGCGAAGAAAGTGTGTGTGTGGGGGGGGTGTCACGACAGGATATCATAGGCTACTGGTGGTACTGTGGACCCTGCTAAGTCATCAGAATGGATGCTTTGAGAAAATGTGTGCCCTTTCTAGTGTTTCAGAAAAACAACAGTTATATCCCCTTCCCTTTTCCTGCAGACTTTTTCATTTTCTTTCTTTCTTTCTTTCTTTCTTTCTTTCTTTCTTTCTTTCTTTCTTTCTTTTGCTAAAATTGGTTTCCTTTATTCATCCTAATGCCTCTCACAATATACACATTTATAATATCCTACTGAAGATTATGTTTTGAGCTGTCACATGTGCAAAAATGAGATAGTATGGAGAGAAGTTAGCTTGTGCTGCAGAGGTTAACTGATGATTACTTTTTTTAAAAAAAAATCTTCAGGCTCTTAACAGTTTCATCTGCTTATTTTTGCTATTGCTCTACTGAATATTTCTATTTGTTTTCAGAGATTGTGTGTTTGTGTGTGTGTGTGAGAGAGAGAGAGATTGGGGGACTAACAGGTCCTTAATGTGCTTTTAAAGTCCAACTTATCTCCGGAACCGCCTCCTCCCATACAATCCTCCCTGCGCACTCCGGTCCTCTGGGAGGAATTTGCTTCAGCCACAAAAATCTAGGCTGTCTGCAACCTCCCAGAGGGCCTTTTCGGTAATCGCCCCCAAATTGTGGAATGACCTGCCGAACGAGATCCGTCAGATGACAAGCCTGAGTAGCTTTAAAAAAGCACAAAAGACGGATCTCTTTCGGCAGGCCTTTCCTAATTAGATCCCGGACTCAGGGGATCCTGGCTTCTTTTAGTCCGCTGGCTATTTATTGTATTTTATAAGTATTTATTGTTTTTAAATGTGATTTTAGATCAGTTGGTTTTAATTTATAATTGTTTAATATTTTTTTACGGGGGAGGGTGGGGGTGGGGGGTGTTTGGGGATTTTATCTGTATTGTATTTTAATTTTTGTAAGCTGCCCCGATTGTTTTAACAGAGGGGCGGGGTATAAATAATAATAATTATTATTATTATTATTATTATTATTATTTTAAAACATCACAAATTTTGCATGCAGTACAATGGTCTTTCAGTGCACATTTTCTCCCTTATGAACAGTCTGGGCTCTTCAATCTGCCGGGGAGGCCCTTCTCTCTGTCCCATCACTCTCACAAGTGCATCTGCTGGCAACTTGGGAGAGGGCCTTCTCAGTGGCTGCCCCCGGACTCTGGAATGCTCTGTCCAGAGAAGTCACATTGGCAACTCCCTGCCATCCTTCTGGAACCAAGTAAACACGTTCCTGTTTTGGCAGGCCTTTGCCAATCTTTGTCAATGGCAGTGCTGGAGTATATGTGAGTGTTGTGTATGTGTGTGTGTATATATCTATCTATGCATGTGTTTTTAGAGTTTTAGCTGTTTTTAATTTTGTTAGTTGTTTAATTGTGTTTTAACTTTTGTATTTTGCTGATTTTAACAATGTTTTTTAATAGTACACCGCTTTGAGTCCCAAACTGGGAAAAAAGTGGGATAGAAATAAAGATGATGATGATGATGATGATGATAAGTATATGAGGCAGCTGAGAGAGCCTTAATGTAATAGAGGCTGCCCAGATTACCTTGAAACACATGCACACACTACCAAAAGAAAAGGCCCGAGGTCTGCTTTTGTTTTGAAGAATGGGATTTTTGTACATTAAACAACACAGGGGAGTCCTGCAATTCGAAGGGTGAACTGGGTGCTCCTGGAAGCTTCTAGGAAGAAAATCCACTCTCCCCCCCCCACTTTTTTTTTTTTTTTTTTTGGGCAGCAAAAGGGCAGTCCAGGAAGTCCAGCAAAAGGGCAGTCCAGAAAACAAGGGGTTGGGTGAAAAAGTCCTTGGAAGGCCACATTCAGCCCCAGGGCTCCACTCTGTCTGCCCTTGATTTAACTATACCATTTGTGCAATTTACACAGTTTGTACAAAAATTCTCACAAATGCAAAAAAAAAAAATCCCTACAAACTGACAGAAAATACATTGCAGACAAAGGGAAGAAATTTTGTAGTTTCTTGTTTTTGCACATGCACACCCCCTCCTACACCACCACCAAGTATTGGATGGCAAGAAGAGAGAAGCTGGGTAAGCCGGGTTGGTGGCAGCCAACCACAGCTTAGTGAATAGTATGAAGGCAGGCCTACTGTGGAGAAAGGATACAAAACTGAGACTTGTCTCTGGCAGAAGGCAGATAGAGGAAAGATGACATAGAGATAGGGAAAAACTGTAATAGAGGGCTTGCCTAGGCCTGCCAGAATATGCTGGCTTTTGGCCAGCATATTCTGTCCCTGGAACTGGCCTGTTCTCCCCTTCCCCTGCCATTCCCATGATGCAACAGGAGTCTACATGCACATGCTGGCCCATACCAGCAGGTGCCTCCCCTCCTGTCCATGTCGCTCTCTCTGAAGCTGGGAATGAGGCTGTTGGCATGTGATCAAGCTGGTCACATGCAGGAGGCTTTGATCACATGCTGGGGGCCTCCTTCCCAGTTTCAGTGTGACACCAGCAATGGAGGCTTCCGGAGTTGGAGCCTGGCATGCAGGTACAGACTCCTGCATTCCCATGCCACTCCCATCCAGGTTTTCCCACGTTCTTTGACTATTTCTTAAACACACACACACACTGTAAAAGGGCTCCCCCCAGCTTCCCCCCCCCAGCTTCCCCCCAGTGTTGCCTTGGGTGTCATCAGAACTGCCCAGGGGTGAAATCAGGCGAGATCCCTTCATCATTTCGATTGCATGGCTCCAAGAGGGTGGGTGCAGGAAGCTGGGGTAAATTGCCTGTCTAGACAAGACCAGAGATAGGACAGTCAGCCAATTGGAAGAACTGAATAGTGTTTAGGGTTAAGTAGTTCAGGGGTTAATGTGTAATCTAGATATGTCTTAGACTTCTTCTTGTTTATTCTTTTTTTTTTTTTTTACAACTGTGCCTAGTTGTTCCCATTAAGTTTTGAAAGAGAGTCTGGGCATGCTTACCACAGTGAATCCACTGAACAACACAGCCATTGGTCCATATAGGGATCACCTTGTGGCCCAGGTACCCAGTCCAGGAAGAGATCTTGACAAGGGAAAGAGCAAGATTTTGAAAACTGTGGGACCAACCTGTAGAGGGGATCTGTCACAGTATCTTTTAACCAGTTAAAAAAATATAAAAATGCCCCAGAAGTGTAACCCAAATGGCTTGAAGGATGACAACCTTACCTGCTGATTACAGATACTAGGCGGAAGTGTAGCTATGGGGGAGGAGCAAAATGATGACCTTGCCCCCACTAAGCATTTTCCCTCCCCCATAAACTGATCTTTCAGTCCCCAAATTTCTAGCATTAAAGAGACTGTGAAAACTGTTCACATCTAGAACTCTTATATTTGCTGTGTTTGCATTGGTAATTGTGTCTACCCTACACCTTTTCTTTGGATGTCTGCAATCTCTTTCTAAATGCTCAACTGAAGTTTTACATTACTGCAATGCTACAAATTTGGAGGCTGAAAGAAAATTTCACTGGAGAGGTAGAATCCTTATGGGGTGGCAATGCCCTCATTTTGCTCCCCCCATAACTACACCCCTGAGTCAACTGTACTACTGTACCACTAAAAAATACATATCGTTCATATGTGTACTACTGTACCACTAAAAATTTTCATATCGTTCAACCACTTGTACTCTTCATGAGGTTATTGTGTCTCCTCCCTCCCCATGAAAAAAACCCTTCAAATTCTTCCTTCCCTTTGTAAAAGAGGCAGAAAAGAAAATTAATGTTTCTTATACCATACCTTCTAACTATCTCAATTTGTCAGAGGCAGTCCTGATTAATCCTCTGTCATCCTATTTTTTAAACTGTTTTTTAAATGTCCCCATTTCTCTGTCCTCCTTTCACTTTTCCCCTTTGTCCTGGGTTTACTTCAGTTGCTGCAAACTGAGTTCAAAGTGCAAAAGAAGTACAGAGTGCAATTTACTCAAGAGGGGGCAGAGGAGAGGAATAGGCAGAATTTTGCCTTTCCCAGCAGACTCAGGACATTATCAGACTAGTGGCTAAAAATGCTGTAATTCCTCAAATGAAGATAGTGAGAACACTGGGGCATTATAACACTTATTATCACACATAGATGTAATCACACAAAATAAACACTATGGAGTCATCACACAAAGAGCACTAGCACTTGAAGAATGGGAGTTTACTTCTGCAATTCAGCATAGGCAAGATTTTGGCGATTCTTACAAGAAGATGCAAGCACACTTAAAAGTCCCAAAACCTTTTAATTACGAAAGTAAATTATCATATAAGCACTGAAACAAACCTAAAAATGTGCAAACTAAAGGGGACAGTTCATAAAAAGAGTGTCCTGTGCTTCATTTTCACCTTCTTACCTGGAAGTTTTCTTACTGAGGATTGTCCATTCATGCTGTAATCATGTGATTACAACAGGACGTGGTTTCACACACAGTTAATAGCATTAGAAGAGTGCTACTGATGACATATTGACAGTTTGTCCTGTGAATGAAAAGAACAACTTTTTTCATGGCTGCAACATGGGGTAATAATGCAAGAACGATGATGTCGTGTGATAGCGGAGCCCTTTCATGCTACTTTCACATTGTAATCCCACAATTTTGCTGTGTCTGATAATGTCCTCATGCAAGAGCAAACTGCTGCAACCTCGCCTAGCTTTTCTGTCCTTCCTCATTAATAACATTTGCCATCTTAACCACATTTGATGTTGCTTGGCCATATGTGCTCAGCAGTGGCTCCTCTTCATCTTGGAAAGATGTGACCAGTGGAGTGCCACAGGGTTCTGTCCTGGGCCCAGTGCTATTCAACATGTTTATGAATGACTTGGATGAGGGAATTAGGGGCATACTTATCAAATTTGCAGATGACACCAAATTAGGAGGAGTAGCTAATACCCTAGAGGACAGGATCAAAATTCAAAATCACCTGGATAGACTGGAGAGCTGTGCCAAAGCTAACAAAATGAAATTCAATAAGGAGAAATGTAAGGTACTGCACTTAGGGCGGAAAAACGAAATGCATAGATACAGGACGGGGGAGACCTGGTTGAATGAGACTACGGAGATTTTCAGATGGCTAAAATCAGCCTCTTGCTGTGCAATCAGCCTCCAGAGCAGTAACAAGGCTGCTGCGCGGCAAGGGTCCATTTTGGACGACGCCGTTTCTCTCTCGGCGTCCTCCGTGACTCTTGTGGCCACCATTGGAGGCGGCCACACTGCTTTTTACTCACGGAAGTTGTCCATGAGTAAAAAACAGCGTGGCCGCCTCCAATGCTGGCCGCAAGAGTCACGGACAACGCCGAGAGAGAAACGGCGCCATCCAAAATGGACCCTTGCTGCGCAGCAGCCTCGTTACTGCTCTGGAGGCTGCTTGCGCAGCAAGAGGCTGATTTTAGCCATCTGAAAATCTCCTATGTGCAAAAGGTATCTAGGAGTCCTAGTAGACCACAAGTTGAACATGAGTCAACAATGTGATGCGGCAGCTAAAAATGCCAATGTGATTTTGGGCTGTATCAATAGAAGTATAGTGTCTAGATCAAGGGAAGTAATAGTGCCACTCTATTCTGCCTTGTCAGACTTCACCTAGAATACTGTGTCCAGTTCTGGGCACCACAATTCAAAAAGGATATTGACAAATTGGAGCATGTCCAGAGGAGAGTGACTAAAATGGTGAAAAGTCTGGAAACTATGCTTTATGAGAAAAGAGTTAGGGAGCTGAGTATGTTTAGCCTGGAAAAAAAGACAGTTAAGAGGCAATATGATAGCCCTGTTTAAGTATTTGAAGGGGTGTCACATTGAGGATGGAGCAAGCTTGTTTTCTGCTGCTCCAGAGACTGGAACATGGAGCAATGGATGCAAGCTCCAGGAACAGAGATTCCACCTCAATATTAGGCAGAACGTTCTGACAGTAAGAGCTGTTCAGCAGTGGAACACACTCCCTCAGAGCATGGTGGGGTCTCCTTCCCTGGAGGTCTTTAAACAGAGGGTGGATGGCCATCTGTCGGGGATGCTTTGATCGTGATTTCCTGCATGGCAAGGGGTTGGACTGGATGGCCCTTGTGTTCTCTTCCAACTCTACAATTCTGATTCTATGATTCTATGTGTCCCAGTAATCATCTGTGAAATGTTGAGAGGCATGTTATAAGCAAGAGAAGCAGGAAGAATTTCACAAAGTTTGGGTACAGTATAGGGTTGTGAAAAGTACTAAATCCTTCATTTGAGACTGGCTTTAAAAGCTCCAAAGCACTCATGGTGTGTGCATGTGTGGTTTTCCCCCAGTCCAATGACTATCCTGCAGAATGACCAGAGATTAGACAGATATTAAAGTGCTGTAACTGTGCACTGTTGGGTGACTCCTGTCATTCTAAATTATTTAAGTAAATATTCAAGTAAATAAATAATGCTGAGAATCACTGGGATTCATCTTTACAAGTCAGGTTAAGGTTGCTCTGCCCACACAGCCTGCCTGTCACTCCTCTTGAGGAAGTTGAAGATGCTTGTTTCTTTCTGAGCTTTTTATATACAAATATAATAATTTCCTTTAGCACTGAATTATCCATTCTTTGGCAATTTCAAGTGAGCTCCCTTGCTTTCTCTCCCACTAAAGTGGTTGTTGTCAGAAGGAATGACAGCCACTTTAATCTTCGGTTTGCCAGTACAAATCTGATGTAATTTCATTAAGTGAAACAGATTTGTTCCAGATTTAAATTAATGTAACTCCCTATGAAGTACCAATAGATAAAAAATTGAGACAGCTGCTCACCTACTGAAGCAGAACCAGGCATTAAATAAGATCTGAAATATTTGGGGGTTTATTTTCATCTCTTCTGCTCATTAAAAACATAAGTCATCCAAACTACCAGAGGTGAAACAGGCTTCTCGCTTTGTTTTTTTACTCATGAAAGAACAGTAATATGTGTCTTTGGGCACACATCTAATGCAAATCAATGCTGTCTGTTTGTCTGTCTCTCTCAATCGCTCTGTGGATGGATAGATAGATAGATAGATAGATAGATAGATAGATAGATAGATGGCTCTCTTTAAGGGAGTATTTAAGGAAGATTATGGTGGCAACCCTGTTGGTTAGTCCAAACTAGAGTAGAAACATTAAATTAATTGCTCAATAGTGAATTGATACATAGGTATATCCAATTGATTCAATGGTTCTAATCTAGTCAGAACTAACAGAGTTGCCAGCTCAGAGTTGTCCCAGACCCTGCGTTTTCCAGGCCAAACCTGATGTCTTGGGGTGGCCATGGTAATACCATTAAGTGTTCTGCATTAAGTAGCAACCATAGATACTCACAACTTGTCATTCAAACATCAGAGGGAGAAAGAGAGAGAGAGAGAGAAGAACATATTTTCTTGTTTGGAAATGAGGATAGAAATCTCATAAAGGGGTTGTTCTTGGATCAAGGTGAAATTAATTTTATATCTTTTCCCTGACACAGGGAGATGGCATAAGGAACATTTAACCTAGTCTACTTGCTTTTAGTTAGAAGGTAGATACAGAACAGAGGGTGAGCCCTGTCACAACACTAACTAGGAGGGAAGGGTGACACTAAACAAATACATAACTCCACTGGAAGGTCTTTTCAAGTTGCAACAAAAAATAATTGAGCCTTGCAAATCTCTAGCAAACTGCTGTTCTACTAGCTGAGCAGGAGATTTGCACGCAGACCTTTCCTCTTGCCCAGATATGAGCCCACCAAAAGGAGACTTTACAGCCTTATCTCCCACGTGGAGATGACCCATGAAAACTGGAGAATCGTGGCCAGGCCCTCAGATCTAGTAACCCTTCTAAAACTAGGATTCAGACCCATATACAAGAAGTCTCCACTTATCTGACAGGTTAGGGACTGCAGCAATCTCCGAAACCAGATTTCATCAAAAACATGAGACCATGTAGGGAACATGAAGGAATTATAGTGGCTTGCTTGGGACTGCTTGTGCCTGCCACTCCCACCCCACATGGCTTGCAAAGTTTCTCAGTCAGCTTGGTGACTTTTTCCTCCTCTCAGTTCAATTTGCAAGCAGCATGTACATGCATGGTCAGTCCCAAGCAAGCATCCATAGGCAAGAACCATCAAAAGATGAGTTTCCTTGTGGAATGAATGGAACATGTCCTTAATTTGCAAGCATTGAAAGGGTATTTGATTCTGAGTTCTCTGAAATGGCTGAAGCTACAGTGGCTGCCATGGTTAAAGCCACAGTTCAGAAGAGTTACTTTTTAAAGCAGCAACTCCCAGAATACGCCATCCCCATAGGCCTTGGTGACTGGGGGAGTCTCATAATTCAAAAGGGTAGCTTTTCTAAACTCTGGTTGAGACAGACCATATAAGATGATGCAGACCAGGAATGAAAAAAAGGCCTCTGCCTTCTTTCTCAGACTGACAGAGCTGTACAGCAGCCCTTCTGCATTGTAGTTGCCACTACTATTCGAGGTAGAGAGAAATGGGATTCATATTCCAACATTTAGACTCAGTTTAAAATATCTTCATGGCATCGCTTTGGTGATGATGCATCACTTTTTAAGGTGCTTGACCTTAGAAACTATTCTGTTGTAATCTTAATTGCAAGGGTGTGGGGGGGGGGTGTGGGGAAACATTTGCAAGATTTTATGAAATACCTTACTTTGTAAATGTCAGAGAGGAACATAAAGCCAAAAATATATATAACATATTAAACATCATAAACATTATGGGAGCTTTGTGTAATGTGCAGTGTATGTTTAACAGCACCTAATTTTGATCCAATCTGTTCTGCAGAAATACCAAGCTATGTATGATGGGAGATGGATTATGTATTGTACTTCCTTTTATGAGATACTGAATTATACCATTTGTTTATAGCATAGCTACACATCCAATTACTTGAATCCCATTAAAGTTGTTGTTACAAAGTACAAGGAATAGTGCAGGACTGGTTACAGGTCCATATCCATGAAAGATGTGTTCTAAGGTCTCTTCTCTTCTCTTCTCTTCTCTTCTCTTCTCTTCTCTTCTCTTCTCTTCTCTTTCTTTTTTAAAATAAAGTGTCAAAGTTAGCTCCAGGTTTGACAAGTCCATGGCAAAATGCCCCGGTAGACCCAAGCTTCCCTTGTGTCACAGCAGGCAGCAGTATCCGTTCTGTGATGTCTTGGGTTGTTTGGAACTGTCATGTTGATTTCCCATAATGCACAGGAGCAGCATGGTGGGGAATTATTAATGGCAGATTCACAAGACAGGAATCAGTGCAGAAATAGACTTTGCTGGGGTCTTGCGAACTTTCCTTGGAAGCTTCCCCTAGCTACGTGGTGATGCTGGGCCAAGGCAGTGTGGTGGTTTGGCAAAATACAGCCTTGTTCCTTTCCAAATCTTTGCAGGAAAGGCTGCCCTAGATCTGCCACTGGATTAATTGGGCAGAGTGCATGGGAGGGAAGAGGGGAAAATGTTGTGGGTGTTTCAAGCACTTTGTCTATATATATGCAAGAATCAAGGGTCAGTAACCATTAGATGTTTATGGTCTATTTAAATTAATGCTTTGGTGTCTGTTATTTCTGAGAGCCTGTGCATACAGGGAAGCAATAAATTATATTACCAGCTTGATCAGGAACATTCACAACTTCATTGAAAGGAAGATCAATTAAAAACCTTTTTACTCTATGGCGTCTTTTCCCAAACTTAAAAAAAAAATCATTTAAAAAAATTCTATCTCAGGGTAGCTTTCATAAAAAACAGTCAAGATAGAACTGAGAGACACCATAAAATGCTAAAACAAAAACCAGCAAAAAAGTCAAAACTAAAATAAAAATGCAGCACTGATGTTCTGATTTTACTCAAAAGCACTCTGATTCTCCTGCCATCTGTCATGGAGAAGGGCAGTGCTGAGGTTCACAGTGGAACAACAAGTAAGAAAGCTTTGGACAACATGTAGAGAATTATATGCAGTCAGACCCCCATTTCCATGGGGGTTTTGGTTCCTGGATTTATCGCAGATACCGGAAAGCACAGATGAAAGTAAACCCTATTAAAATAAAGGGCTTCCGGTACGAACATACCTTAGAGTTGCATTGGAGACCTAGAAGATACCTATAGAGTATCCTCGCTAGACATTTTCCAGCACTACTCTTTGGTATGCATCCTACTTTTTCAGCCACAGATAACTGAAATCGCAGATATTGGTTCTGTGGATATGGGAGTCCACCTGCATATGCAAGAAACCTGTGAACTGGTTTTAGTGAGACTTGAACTAGCGTGTTTCACAACACTATGGGACCATTCATATGACACAGATATAACACTATGATTGCACTTTTAACTGCCATGGTAACATCCTGTGGAATCCTGGATGTTGAGGCACTAGAGCTCTCTGGCAGAGAATTCTAATACCCTTTCTTCAATGCTAGACACAGCATTTCATAGGATGGAACTGTAGCAGTTAAAGTGGAATCACAGTGCTGTAACTGAGTAATGTGAAACAGCCTAGAGTTAAAATGACATCAGGCTCTATCCAATTTGGGGCAGTTGGAAAGTATGGGGCCCATCTATATGATCCCCCCCAAAATGGAGTGTCCCGCAGCAATAGTAATTTGCAGCAGCTGCAACTTGTCTTACTGGGTTTTTCCCCCCCCCCCAAAAAAAACTTTGCATGCCCACCAGTCAAGATGGCAGCTACGCACCAGTGAATTACTTGTGTTTTTACCTACTGTAATCTGTTGCCACTGAACTTTTTTTTTAAATGAACTATTTTAACTGTGCACTGGAGTTATATTTTGCTTTTCCAAAAAGCAAGGAAAGAACAACACCCCATTTTCTCATCTTACCACTCACTCACTAAGGCGAAAAGTCAACATGGCGACACCAGGCTCTTGCCCTGTTAGCAAGCCTCGCCCCCACACTCATCCTGACAATCAGCTTTGTGCTTCCTCTCCTATGGAAAAGTGATTCATATTGAATCACTTGTCCCAATGAGAAGGAATGTGCAATCCCCCTTTTAAACAACTCTGGGAAAAGCCACAAAGGCTTTTCCCATGTAGGCTTTTTTAAAAAACATTTTGGGCCCTCCCTCCTTCACAAAACGGCAAAATGATGCAGCTTGCCACGTAGACAGGTAGGATTCTCCTTGCATTTCATGAGGAGTATTTTCGCCGTTAAGACAACCCCATGGTCTCTTGAGGCAGAGTGCTCCGCTGTCCAACTGCTCGTACCCCTTTAGGATGTTTCTCCTAATAGTTAGCCAATATCCACTCCTGTGAAATTTCCATACATTAATTCCAATCCTGCTTGCACCTCATGTTCCCAGGCCATCTGCCCCCCCCCAATTGTGAGTAGATTTGCAAGGACACTTTCTTTCCCTTTGCCCATACGAATGGGTTGGAAAGCTGTTTAATATTCTGAGGTTTGTATCTTGACCTTCGGTATAATTATTGACAGCTCTCCATTTCCTCCTTACCATTCATAGCCTAGTCTGGTCCAGCTGCTGTGGCACATGTGTATATACATCAGTGTTGCTAGTGCATGCTGATTGGCATTCATGCTTGAGTGTCTTTTTTATTTTCTCCTTGGCTGCTGGGAGCAGGCTGAGTAGCTGGGAAACTAAAGAGCTTCATCTATTAGGCGTGACAGATTTGTATTTAGCAGTAAATGCCTGACCTTGCTCAGACTCCTTCATCCATTCCTATCGTCCCCTCCCTCCTCAGATGAAAGATTCTGCTTAACTCTGGCTTCCTGTCTGTTGCCTTGGAAACTTGGACTAAGCAACTCGCCTAAGAGAATGACTAATAAGAGGTTATCTGTTTTAAGAATGGGGAGAAAATACTTTTTAACAAAGTACTTCAGCATCATCTTGAAGTCTGAAAAGCTTTCTAAGGGAGGATTTTCAAGACAAAGATGAAATATATATATATATATATATATATATATATAATCACAGTCCACTGGGAATAGACTTCCATAGTACAAGTTGCATAAGAAGCAAATGAGACTTGTGGAAGAATGCAGCTTTGCTCATTCGACAGTCTGCATATTAGCGAACCTGTGCTGAAACACAGATCTGCTGTTCTTCATGCCCAGTTTACTTCAACAGGATATGTACATGTCACAGGTTCCCAGTGAATTGAATCTTGTGCTCAAAATACTCTTTATCAGTGAAATGCTATATCTTGGTAGCTGAATGTTCGTGACTAGAAACCTGTTGGTTTGTCCAAACTAGAGTAGACCTATTGAATCAATTGTTGAATGGTGATTCAACAGATATGGGTATGTGCCTTTAAATCACCTGTTGACTTATGGTGACCCCTTGCATTTCACAAGTTTTTTCGTTGTCAAGGAATACTTTCCCATTGCTTTCCTCTGAAATATAGCCTACGGCATCCGGTATGTCTTTGTGGTCCCCCATCCAAGTACTAATTATTATTATTTTATTATTTATTTATTGTATTTATACCCCGCTGTTCAGCCACAAGGCTATCAGAGCGGCTTACAAATCGTCAATTTAATTAATTAAATTGATTAATTAAAATTAAAATTAAAATTAATTAAATTAATTAATTTAATTAGTCCTGACTCTGCTTAGCTTCCAAAATCACATGGCATCTGGCACTTTTAGGATATTTAGGTCCTGAATCAACACATATTTTTATCTAATTGATTCAGTGCCACTACTCCAGTTAGGACTAATCACCTGATTTAGGCCAATGAATTTAAATTTCGACAAGGTTTCTGTATTTAGGGATGTGTTCTTCTATACAGTCTGCATTAGAAGATGTCTTCTCATCTGGCCCATGCCAAGCTTTGATGTAACTCCCCCCATACTTTTGATGAGACAAAATCTTTCCTGTTTTGTGTATTTTCCCCAATATGCATTATTCTGGAAGATCCCACCTCTGTGTCACACCAATAGGGGGAAAACAATGTGTTATGTGGTAGAAGACTTTTTTTTCCCTAGAGCATTGGAGTGAAACAAACATTGGTACCCTTCTCTTAGAGATGCCATCATTAGTGTTACTCTGATACCAAGTAAAAATATGGCTTTCTACTAAGGCCTTTGTGCCTAAATCATCTCACTGAGATATGCATGTGTGAATGGTTTAAAACTGTTCTAACTGGTTTTAAATAATCTTGATTCAACTTGATAATTGTTTGATATGCTTTTAGTTAGCTTAAATTCTTACTAATTTAAACTGTTTAAATTGATTTTGTCATAGGCCATTTTGACATCCTGGGATATAGGATGGGATACCCTCCTCCTCATTGTTGTCCTCGTTTTGTATACATGTTTAAAATTCTACTCATTCCTTGAATGTGTGTCTTCATTTTGCTAAACTGTATTTTAGCCGTGTTTTGTGCACATTTGAAATATGTGTGTTTTACCAAAATCTTCAAATGTGCACATTTTGTCAAATATATCTACTACCACCCGTAGCAGTATAGGGAGTACAGATCAGACCAAGAGGAACCCTTGGAACTCTGCTCTGAAATTGTATTCTTCACATTAGTAAAAGTGCAGAGTGGTGCAGCAGTGGAACCAATTGCCTAGAGGGATGGTGTGGTCTCCTCTGGATGTCTTCAAAAAGAGGATGGACCACTATCTGCTGCGAATACTCTAGCTGGAGATCCTGCATTGAGCAGGGGGTTGAGCCTAATGGCCCATAGGCCCTTCCAACTCTATGATTCTATGACTCTTGTAGACTGAAATAGTGTTGCATCTGCAACCTTTTCTCAGTTGGCCTGAAATTTCATTGATCCATGCTTTAGTTATGGACAGAGGACAGGATCAGAATCCAAAATGGCCTTGACAGATTAGAAAGGTGGGCCAAAACTAACAAAATGAATTTCAACAGGGAGAAATATGGGATATTACACTTGGGCAGTAAAAATGAAATGCACAGATATAGAATGGGTGAAATCTGAGTTGATGGCAGTACGTGTGAAAGGGATCTAGGAGCCCAAGTGGACCACAAGCTGAACATGAGTCTACAGTGTGATGCAGCAGCTAAAAAAGCCAATGCTATTCTAGGCTGCCTTAATAGGAGTATAGTGTCTAGATCAAGGGAAGTAACAGTTCCACTCTATTCTGCTTTAGTCAGACCTCATCTGGAATATTGTGTCCAGTTCCAGGCACCACAATTCAGGAAGGATATTGAGAACCTGGAATGTGTCCAGAGGAGGGTGACCAGGATGGTGGGAGGTCTGGAAGCCATGCCCTATGAGGAGTGGCTTTGGGAGCTGGGCATGTTTAGTCTGGAGAAGAGAAGGTTGAGAGGTGACATGATAGCCATGTTTGAATATTTGAAGGTATGTCATAAGGGTAAGTTTGTTTTCTGCTGCTCCAGAGACTAGGACATGGAGCAATGGGTTCAAACTACAGGAAAAGAGATTCCACCTAAACATTAGGAAGAACATCCTGACAGTAAGAGCTGTTCGGAATTAGAATACACTGCCTCATAATGTGGCAGAGTCTCCTTCTTCGGAAGTTTTTAAACAGAGGCTGGATGACCATCTGTCAGGAATGATTTGCTTGTGTATTCCTGCATGGCAGGGGGTTGAACTGGATGGCCCTTGTGGTCTCTTCCAACTCTATGATTCTATGATTTCATGTGGTGTCATAAATACTGAAATGCATTCTGCACAGGGCAATTCTTTAACAATGTCTGAGAGCTTTTTCTTGTTGTTGTTGTTATGTGCCTTCAAGTTCATTCTGATTTGTTGGGACCCTGCCCTAGGAATTATTATTACTTGGCTGGGGGGGGGGGAGATTTATTCAGAGAAAGTTTTCCATAGCCTTCCTCTTCAGCTGAGAGAGCAACTTGCCCAAGACTACCCTGGGCATTTTTATGACTAAACGGGATTTGAACGCTTGTCTCCCAGAGTCCTAGTCCAGCTCAAGCCATTACACCATACTGCCTCTTCTGAAAACTCCTACTTCTGCAAAATTCAACAGCAGAGTTGCTAACTGATGTACACTATCAAAAACATATCCCTCTGATACTGAAAGACCTGAACTTGTTGCCAAGTTCAAGATGTTGCTTTTAATCTTAAAGCATTAAACAGCTTGGGACCTGGTTGCCTAAGAAACCATACAACTGGTTATGAACATGTCTCTCTATTAAGATCTTCATGAGAGACCTTCTTGAGAATGTCATCAGTGGTGGAAGCCTTCTTGATGAGTCTTGGGGGAAGGCTTTCTTCTGGGTTCATCTCAGATTATGGAATGCTCTCCCACTTACCTCAGTTAGTTTCCAGTCTCACTATGTTTTACAAAATCTTTTAAACTAATTTGATGTTTATTGATTACTGGTTTTATGGTCAAGAGTTGATGGACCTAGAACTAGAAGACTACAATAAGAGGGTCACTCTTTGTTTTAGAGTGAGCTCATGTGGTGATGTTCCACAGGGGACAGAGAAAAGCGCCAGAGTGATCAGTGATGATGAGAATGTCTTGGCATGTTCTTGGCAGCAACAAAAAC
The DNA here is from genome assembly GCA_030847615.1 of Gambelia wislizenii. NCBI lineage: Eukaryota > Metazoa > Chordata > Lepidosauria > Squamata > Crotaphytidae > Gambelia > Gambelia wislizenii. Next base: position 427,702,227 of record JAUMIR010000002.1, on the reverse strand, counting down.
GAACATTTAATTCAGCAAAAATAAAACATTTAAACTAACCAATACCAAATTAGAATTCAGCAGCAGTACAAGCTGGCTGCAATATGTGCAGCTTCTTCAGAAACCTAATAGTACTACAGGAAGCATCTCAGAAGCACTTGATATGCAATTTCCAGACAAGCTTAGAGATGTACAACTTGTGCACTCCAGCATTTGGCTGTCATTACTATAGAAAATCAATCAATTAATTACTTATTTTTGTTTATTTCTCCTCAGCCCACTACTTCTCACAATGTGATACACAATGGATAAAAACATGTATTAAAAACAAATCAAAACAATATTTCAGAAACCATTTTAAAACACATATACAAGTTGTCCCCCATATATGCAGGAATATGTTTTTGGACTTACCACTGATTCAAAAAATGGCATATAATAGCAAACCACCATAGAATCATACTGGCGGACCTAGAAAATGCCTGGAGAAGACACCTGGCATGACTGTATGGTCAATGTCTGGTGGAAGTTGACCATAGAGGCACTCTGGAAAATCTCCTAGTGCCTAGAGAGACCACTTCCAGTGCGAATCTTTGGACCTCCTGATGCCTAGAGAGACCTTTCCCCCCAATCATGGGCAAGTGAAACCATGGGTACTGATCCCATGTAAATGGGGGGGGGGTACCTGTACACAAGTAAAATTATCTAAGTCTGCCCTCTGAAGCTCCGCTCCAATAGCAGTGTTTAAACAGCCATGAGTCTCACTGGGCTGCTCTTGCCCTACTGCCCACATATTTATTTGCTGGTGGAGGGTGTCAGATTCCTTTAATAATGCAGTTAATGCCTCAGGTACTTTTCATGTAACTGTCGTGGCCATCCCCATTCTAAGGCCTCAATATTTCTGGACATGGGCCTGGAATAACCCCCCTGAAGAATAGTTAAAATGTTTGAATTTGCCACTTGCCAATGAGGCAAGGGATGTAGCATTCACAGCAGTGCTACTATTTGCATGGACAACACCAATGTTGGATCCAAATCCAAAGCACAATGGTCAAGAGCCAGCTAACCTGACACTAGGCCAGCTGAAGCTGTGTTGCATCCAAACCCCTCCAGCCTAGGGGTGTTGGAAATTACCTAGGACTATTCTTAGCCTGTCCTGACTTGGTGACAGAATTGTAGCCCTATCCCTAACCTGGAGGATTCTGTTACTGTAAAAACATAGCCCCCCTGTCCTCCTTGGATCACTGTATAGCTGTGTTTGTGGGTCCGAGGAGATAAGGAGAAAGGTGAGTTCTTCATGTAGGAAAAGAGGAATAGTGCGGAGTTCCTTATGATGAAACATTACATTCAGATTATGCAGGCTCTCAGTCTTTTCCCTTGTGGTGCTTTGAGTACCTCTCAGCCTTTCTCAGCCTTTCTTCCTTGTCAAAAAAATCTAACCAACATAGAGGTAATCATTTTGTCCAGGAGATTTTTCCTCATCCATTTTTGTTTATTTGTAAAAATCTGACAGATGGCTGAAACTCAGGGAGGCTGTTGACTACTCAACAGGTGACACTGCACTATAGGTCTAGTTCAGTGTGTATTTTAAAACAAAGTATGACTGTGGGGGACTAAATGCCCCATCTATCTGAATGAACATTAAATGCACACACACAAAAAAATCATATTATTACTTTTATTTATTTAATATTTACCTCCAAAATCCACACCGATATACATTTATCTCCCTTTTTCAAAAGATTGTACTAAATGATGAATTATTTAAAGTTGATAAGGTTTTTAATCATGAAAATCTAGTGCTTTCAATTCCACCCATCATCCCTGACCAACACCTTTTCTTTTGTGTTACCACTTTCACATGGCAAGTCTGAGAGCAAGGAACTACAGTTGTCCCTTCATATTCACTGGGGTTTGGGTCCAGGACCCCCCGTGGATACCAGAATCTGTGACTACTCAAGTCCCATTATATGCAATGGCATAGCAAAATGTTGCCCCTTATATAAGATGGCAAAATCAAGTATTTTCAAGCTGTGGATACTTAAATCCATGGATACCAAATCTGTGGATACGGTGGGACAACTGTATTTAATTTCTAATTTTTGTAATTACACATTGGGAGCATTTTTCCCTGAAGAGTATGGTTTTAAAATACATAATAAATATTAAATAAATTCAAATTGATTCAAAGGAAACTAATTTCCACTAGAGTCTGGATCCATTCCTATACTGTTATTCTCTGTGTGGGTCTTTCACCATCACTTTAGACCATAACTTATTTCTGTGTCCTTTTTGAGTAAGGTGCCTTTTATAAATTTTCCTGAGTAAGATTCCTTTATCTCAAGGCCTGGCCCTGGATCTCAAGGCCTGGCACTTCTTCTCCAGTACTCTGAATGAGGTGAGAGGGATCCCTGAAAGAGAGCACTACTTTTGAAAAGTATGTGGAAAGAGAGAGAGATAGAAAGGGAGTCATCATTTGTTAGACTTCTGGGGGAGTGATGTTCTACTCTCATGTACTGGTGTCGATACTGGACGAAGACTCTGGGAGACCAGTGTTTAAATTGCTGCTTAGCTGTGGAAATCCACTGCGTGGCCTTAGGCAGGTCACACTTGCTCACCCTCAGAGGAAGGCAATAGCTAACCTCATCTGAACAGATTTTGCAAAGAAAACCCTGTGATAGGTTCACCTTAGGTTTGCCATAAGTCAGAAATGTTTTGAAGGCAAACAACAACAACAACGGCAGCATACTCTGTACAAGTGTGGTTGATGCTTAAGGTATGGTACTGAATGACAGAACCAAGGCCTATCCTGTATGACAGCATAAGATGTCTCCAGGTCTCAGATGTTGACCCTGGAATCTCAGAGCCTGGGATAGTCCTGACCTGATAATCCTATTCCTGAAATCGAACAAAGCAGCTCAGAGTAGTTCCTTAATGGCAATGATGGTTGTGATGATGATAGTGATGATACCATCCTTCTGTCTGGTAATTCTAGTCTGCCAAACAAACCACAGTTAGATTTTCCTTGGTTTTTTTCCAGGTTGTGAGGCTGTGTTATGGAGTAGTTTCTTTTTGACGTTTCGCCTGCATCTGTGGCTGGTATCTTCAGAGAATGGTTGGGTAGGAGTGTGTCTGGGGTTTATATGCTGTGAACCCCTGTAGGGGAGTATATGTAAATTTGTGTAATTGAATGGTTAGTTTCTGGGTATAGAAATGCAAGGCTCATTAGTGTCTGTTTGGCTAATGGTTGGTTGATGGGCCATTATCTGCTGGAACTCCCCCTGTCCCTGGGTAAGTGTTGAGTTTTAATTGTATTGTATCTCAAAACTGAGAGCCAGATTTTGTTTACTTTTAAGGTTTCTTCTTTCCTGTTGAAGTTGTCCAGGTGTGTGTGGATTTCAATAGCTTCTCTGTTCATTCTGACATGATAGTTGTTGGCCTGATCCAGAATTTCTATGTTTTCAAATAACATTTGTCCAGGTTGGTTTATGACATGTTCTGTTACTGCTGATTTTTCTGGTTGGCCCAGTCTGCAGTGTCTCTCATGTTCCTTGATTCATGTTTGCACACTGCGTTTAGTGGTCCCTATGTAAACTTGTCCACAGCTGTGTGGTACGTGGTAAACTCCTGCAGCCGTGAGAGGGTCTCTTTTGTCCTTCGCTGAGCATAGCTTTTTTTGGATTTTTCTGGTTGGTCTATAGATTGTTTGGAGGTTGTGTTTCCTCATCAGTTTCGTTATTCTGTCTGTGACTCCTTTGATGTATGGTAAAAATACCTTCTCTTTGGGTAGCTGTTTTTCTTCTTCATTCCTGTTTTTTTTTTCTTCTGGGTCTGGCTGCTCTTGTGATGTCTGATCTGGAGTAACCATTAGCCTGTAGGGCCCAGTTTAGGTGTCTCAGTTCATCCTCCAGGTACTAGGGTTCACAGATCCTTTTTGCACAGTCTACCAATGTTTTTATTGTGCTTCTTTTTTGTCCTGGGTGATGATTGGAGTTCTTGTGTAGGTATCTATCCATGTATGGGGGTTTTCTGTTTACCCTGTGGCCTAACCGTTGGTTTGGTTTGCGGATGACTAGGACATCCAAGAATGGCAGTGTTCCTTCCTTCTCTTTTTCCATTGTGAATTGGATATTTGGGTGGATGCTGTTCAGGTGGTTCTGGAATGAGACAAGATCTTCTTCTCTGTGGTTCCAAATGGTGAAAGTGTCATCCACATATCGGAACCATATTGTGGGCTTTTTTGGTGCTGTTTCCTGGGCTTGCTTTTCAAAATGTTCCATGTAAAAGTTTGCTATCACTGGGGTCAGGGGGCTGCCCATGGCTACCCCATCTATCTGTTCATAGAATTCGTTATCCCACTGGAAGTAGCTTGTGGTGAGGCAGTGTTTGAACAAGGCTGTGATGTCCTCAGGAAATATTTGTTGTATGAGTGCCATGGTATCTATTATGGGGACTTTGGTGAACAAGGAGACAATATCAAAACTGATCAGTCTGTCTCCAGGTTTCAGTTCGATGTTGTTGATTTTTTCTATGAAGTGAGCTGAGTCTTTGATGTAGTGAGGGGTTTGTCCTATGTGGGTTTGTAATTGTGTGGCCAGAAACTTGGCCAAGTCATACGTGGGGGATCCAATGATGCTCACTATGGGTTGGAGTGGAATGGAATCCTTGTGGATCTTGGGGAGTCCATATAGTCTTGGTGGGAGAGCCTCTGATCTGCATAGATTCTGGTGTATGTTTGGCTGAATTGATGAGTTCTTGATCAAGGCATTTGTTTTTCTGGTGATTTTGTTGGTCGGATCTTGCTTGAGTTTTCTCTATGTTGCAGGGTCCAAGAGTTCCCTTATTTTATGTCTGTATTTTTCTGTTTCCATGATTAGTGTGTCATTGCCTTTGTCTGCTGGGAGGATAATGATTTCTGGGTCTGCATTGAGATCCTTGATGACTTTCCTTTCTTTTATGGTTATGTTGCTGGGTGGTGGTTTTGCCTTCCTCAGTTAGATGATGGAACAGGCAGCAAATGCTTTCACACCATAAGTTTCAAAGTAAGAGCTAATAGGCTCATACTTGTGATTGCATAGTAGATATGGTAGTCTGGGCACAATTTTGTTTGCTCAGTCCTTAAAAATAATGAAATCTTTCCCAAGCAACCTATGTGTTTTAAGTTTAGGGTCTATTTCAGTGATCAGAAAAGTAACAGCATCTGCCACAGGGGAGAGCCAGTGAGTTAGGGATGAGAAATGTCAAATTTTCTGTTTTATTACTGTTTATTGCTGGTTCATTGCTATTATTTATTGCAATGCATTCTTTGATACTATTGCACATATATGTATGTTTACATATACTGGCTTTTCAGTACCTTTGCATGTCACCAATATTGAAATAGAATGGAAAAGCTGAGGCTCTCATAATCATGGGATGAATTTTTGGCTGCAGGTATATCTGGATTCTCACTGAATGAATTAAAGTCTCTTAAGGAATGAATTAGAGATTCATTCTTTGCAGTCCATCTCATATACCACTATCCCTTCAATAACAATGCATACATTTAGGGAAGGAGTGGAGCTCAGTGACAGAGCAAAATGCTACTTGTGAATTCTCTCATTGCAAATTTGTATACAAGCTGGCTTGATTTATGCCTTCCAGTCTAACATGTGATCTGAAGTGTACAATCACCTTCCTTTTCTTTTCTTTCTCTCTTTCTGTATTTCCCACATGTTCTGAAACAGATACAGTCAGACCCCCATATCCATGAAGCCAAAATGTGTGGTTTTAGTTATCCGCGAGGCACAAAACAGGAACACATACTATAGAGTCTTCCTAGAAAATGCCTAGAGAGTCATCCTCTCTAGACATCTTCTAGGTTCTCCAACACAGTTCTATGGTATTTTTAAGCTGAAGTCTGATTATTTTAATATGATTTTCTGTTATCCATGGTTTCTGGTATCCATGGTAAGTCCAGGAACCAAACCCCTGCGAATATGTTGGTCTGACTGTATATGTTTTTAAGTCATAATTTGCGAGAAAAAACTTTGAAAGAGAAAAAAAATGATATTTTCCATTTTCGGCTTATTGGTTAAGATATCCAGAGCAGACCCATTAAAATAAATGAGGTTTCTACATAACAACTAACTTAAGTTCTGTTTATTTCAATAAGCCTACTACAGGTAGGACTTCCATTGGATTTGGCCATCTGAGTGCAGATTCATGACAGAAATAGGATGGAATGGACTTATGGGTGAACATATGCAAAAGTTACAGGAACTGGAGGTCTATTTTGCCCACTTAGTTCTGAGTTATGTCTTGATGTCTTCAAGCAGAACTAGAAAAGACCCCCATGGGAAAACTGAAAAAGCCATTGCCACAGATGTAGCCCCATCTGCAAATCCCTTTCTGTGTCCTTCCTCCTTTTCCCACCTCTATACCCATTCTGTGCTGGTTCCACATAGTTTTATAGAAAAGAAAAATACATGTCAACCCCAATATCCATAGATTCAGTATACACAGTTTCACTTATCCACATCTGGAAAAAAAAATCCTATGTCCTCTCCAGGCATTTCTAGGTCCCCCAATGTGATTCTAGGGTAAAATTCCATGTTTGCCTCATTGAAAATGATAGGTTTCCCTATTATCCACTGCTTTATGTATCTACGGCCTGCACCACAGGATGAACACCACCATTCCCACATTGCCATAGGCAAATCTGTGCTTAAGTCCATTCAGCAATTCATCAACCTGGGAAGCATCATCTCCTCAGATGCTAAGATTGACAAAGAGATCGATCACAGATTAAAAAGGCATATAGCACATTTGGAAGACTTTACAAAAGAGTCTGGAGTAACAAACACCTGAGGTGAAGCACAAAAATCATTGTGTATAGATCCATTGTACTGTCTATTCTCCTTTATGGGGCTGAAACATGGCTAACCTATCGCCAACACTTACGACTCCTCGAACACTTTCATCAGCATGTATCCGCACAATCCTAAATATAGACTGGACTGACTATGTGATGAATGTTGCTGTCCTTGAGCAAGCAGGGGTCACCAGCTTTGAGGCCATGATATCGAGAACACAGCTGTGCTGGGCAGGGCACGTTTCTAGGATGGAAGACCATCGCCTCCCAAAAATTGTACTCTACAGTGAACTCGCCATGGGTCAGCGTAAGAGGGGCGCTCCAAAAAAGCGATACAAGGACTCCCTGAAACAACATCTCAGGCTCAGCCAAATTGATCACCAACAGTGGTCCACCATGGCCTCACATTGGGAGGCTTGGAGATGCACTATCCACAATGCTGCAGCCTTATTTGAGAACTCACACCAAACAAGTCTTGAAGAGAAATGACAATGCACAAAGAATCACAACCCAGAATCATCATCCAAGGAGACTTTCTGCTGTGCTTTCTGCAACCAGACATATTTATCTCGGATTGGCCTTTTTAGTCATCAGCGCGTTTGCAGAAAGCGTGGGATGCGTCCTTCCTGAATCTTTGTTTGAAAAGCCAGAGAGAGAGGAGCCAGAAAAGCCAGAGAGAGAGGAGATGTATCTATGGGGGGTCTTGGAATGTATCCCCTGCGGATACTGGGGTCGGCCTTTACCAGTACATATTTTTGTATGCATTTTCCAATTGGATGCATTCACAGACACACTCATGGATGCATGTCCTCAGTGAAATTTTTTTAGAAATGTACACAGTGTTTTCCACCCACATGTTTTCAGATATAGGTATGCCATTGTATGAATTAATTTCTTTCTTTCTTTCTTTCTTTCTTTCTTTCTTTCTTTCTTTCATAAAATGCATTACAAGCCCAGAAAGGTATGCTTTTTTTGGCATCTGTTTCTGTGATTGGTCCAGATGTATTACATACATTCATTTAAAAAAAGTAAGAACTTCATGAAGAGAATTTTTCAACTATCTGAAATGTAGAATAATACTGATCTAGTTAGACTAGTAGCCTGACTCAGGGTAAGACAGCTTGCTGTATTCTTCTGTTCACACTGGATTTGGGCCATGGGAGTTCTGGTGGAACTGCTGTTGCTGTTGTTGGACTTTTTCTCCCATTGCAGGGATCACACATGACTTGCAGTAGTTTTGTACTAAATTAGTACTCTGAAGTCCAGAACATAACAGAAAAAAAGTTTTATTGGGGGGGGGAATAAAATTTTAAAGGAGTCAAGAGTGCATTTTCATGATGAGAACTAAAACTTAGTTCAAATACATCTCTCATTAATTCTTAGAGAAGAGAGTGCCTTGATACCAAGGGATGGGGGGAATAAAAAGGCCAACTCAAGATACAAATGGTTAGTAGCATGAAAGAGCTACAAGCTGGCATTTGAGGTCAGTTCATATACCTTTCAAGTTTAAAGAATTCAGGAAATCTCTCATGCTCTTCACTTTCATTTTAGGGAAGTCAGGCTAAATAAAACCTTTGTTGAAATGAAATAAGATGTGTTCTAAGATACCTTCCTTGGACCGACTTCCATTCTCCAACAGGTGATTCTCAAACCTACTCTGAAGTACAGTAGTTCTGGGTACTTATTCAGTCTTGTTATTCGTGATGCTAGTGATCCTGTACCACCATAGCTTAACAGTAGAGGAACTGCTTTACATACAGAAGGTACCAGGTTCAGTCCTTGGTAGCCACTGTTAGGATCAGGTAGCAGTGTAGATGGTGGGAGTGTTTGGCTGTTGTCATTATGTGCTGTCAGCTCTGACTTATGGGTACTCCAACGTGGGGTTTTATTGGCAATATTTATTCAGATAAGATTTCCTTCCTATTGTTTTCCTCTAAGGGTGACAGAGTATGACTTGCACAAGATCACTCAGTGGGTTTCCATGGCTAAATGGGATTTGAACCCTGGTCTCCCAGTTCAACATGTGGAAATGCTGAAGATCTTGGAAAGTGCTGTGTAGTTTTGTGTGTATGTCTCTTGTGAAATATTTTATTCCAGGTTTCAGATGTGTGGAGATTTTAGAAGCAGTAAATGCCAAGAGAGTGAGGCTTTGGTGGAGTGGAACAGTCATGGGATTGGAAAGACAAGCTATAGACCTTATAGACAATTTAAAGGGTCAAGAGTTCAAGAAAGCCAAATATACTGGAGTTGTCAAGCTGGGACAACTCTGCTGTTAGGAGATTTATAGCTGTCTGATGTTGGCATCCAGGTGGCTAGCTACTTGCCGCCTGGCATTTAAGGCATTGACTTCACCTCTGCTTCTGTTTGGCTTGCTCTTTTTGTATGAGAGAAAGAGACCTCTCCTTGGCATCCACTTGTTGTAGATGAAGTGAGTGCTCATTGTCCAGAGAGTCTAAATTGCCTTTATTGTTGAGGCACTGGGGTGGTGCTATACTCTGACATTGTGGGTCCTTCCTGGTCTCACTCTTCTGAGTAAGATTCCTCATAGACCACAGGTTTATGACAAGTGTAATCACTTTCAGGGTATCTCACAGAGATAAAATACAATCTAAATAAAGTGAAAAATCGTTTTAAATAACGAAAATACTATCCCCTCCTTGTTGTCTGGTGTTTTGTTTCCCACCCTGTCTTGGTTGAAGCTACTGGAACAACTTTTGCTTGCATAAGCATGCATTGTTTTACTTTCAAAATACTTAATAAAGTTTGACTTTATTATTATTTATTGGAAGTACTTTATCAGTGGAACATAATCATCAGTTGGGATGGGAGTGAAGTCATTTTTGTTTGTTTGTTTTAGTTTTAGTTTAAGTGTATATGTCTATTTATATTAGTTTGTGTGTTTGATGTATTTAAAAATAAGTTTGTGATTTTTGTTTGCTTGCGATAATAAAAATATTTTTTTAAAGTCCTGAATTAAAAAAAATATATTTGGAAGACACTGGATTTATTTATGTCATTGTGACTACTAATCATGATGGATGTATGTTACCTCCAAGATCAGAAACAGTGTAACTCTGGAAAACAAACCTAAGGGAAGAGATGTGTTTCCCTCACATCCTCCTGGTGAGCTCCTCATAGGCATTGTATTGGCTACTATGAGAGAATGGTGAACTAGAGAGTCCACTGATAGTCATATGCCCGTTTCCCCTTGCAGCTAATAGGAGCTGAAGTGTACTTGATCTGTGTTCCACAAACATCATGCCCCCAATTAAAGTTGTGTCCTTCCCACACAATGGCTGCTTTTAGGGAAATGAAGATGTTGGGATGGACCTAGATGTCATTGCTTGCTAGAGTTGAGCTATTGATCAATTGGATTTACCTATGAATTGACTCACCAATCAAAAATTAATTCAATGCAATTAATAATTGATTCTTGGTAAAGTCTTCTCTTCACAAAGGGACTGGGCATGTTCACCTTGATGAAGAGAAGACTGAAGTAGAACATATTGCCCTCTTTAAATATCTGAAGGGCTATCACAAAGAGGAGGGTGTGGGCTTATTCTCTGCTGCCCCAAAGGGTAGAACCAGATATAGTGGTTTTAAGTTACAGGAGGGTAGATTTTGATTCAACATTAGGAGGAACTTCTTGATAGTAAGAGTGAATTGGCTATGGAACCAATTGCTTTGAGAGATAGTGGGGTCTTCTATGGATGTCTTCAAAAATAGGCCGTGCTGGGCATGCTCTAGCTGGAAATCCTGCATCGAGCTGGGGGTTGGACTCAGTGGCCTATAAGGCCCCTTCCAACTCTATGATTCTATTCTAGTTGGAACTAACTAAAAGGATTTCAGGCATTGATAATGAAATGTAGACTAACTCTTAAATAATCATTGTTTATCATTGTTTATCTGCTTTTATATAAAGACAAGCACTTGGCCATTTCCAATACAAGATTCTTTTTCTATGAACAAATCCATGAAGATTGCAAGTGTGCCTAACCAGGGTGGAAAACAACATTTGAGACAAATTGAAAATCTAAATCTGAAATTTCAATTCCTTTGCTTTTTTTCAGATTTTGATGTTGGAACAGTTTTTGTGAAATCTAAAACCTTGTCGATATTCATTCATCAAAATTACAATTCCCTGCCCAGTTCAGTATTATATTCTATTTTCATTCAGTCTGCCACCATTTTTCATTATAAATTATATAATAATGATTATTGAATAATCCTGCCCTCCCCCCATCCTAGAATTTCCAATAGCCTTCCAGTGACTATTTCAGCTTTGTTTCCTTCAAGCTAGAGGTCTGATTTGCACAAATGTTTACCGCAAAATTCAGTGGGTTTTCCACCTTATTTTCCCATAGGTATTTTTTCCTTTAAAAAAATTACAACAAAATAATGGTAGCATTGAAAATGTGAACTGATGCAACAGTGATTCATTCTGGAAAATGTCAAACCAAGAAACACAAGAGGAGTAAGCCTGCCTGACTCACTTCAATTTCAGGTGGTTTCAAAGGCATTAATATTTCCTAATGTGTGGTGGTTTTAGCAATTCCCACCAGAGGATTCGTAACGAATCATGTTGTCTGAAAAGAGTCAGCATATATTGGGATTCACTGGCCACCATGGCTGGTTGATTTATTGATTACAAATCCTTTGTGCAATGGGAAGGATTACTCAGTTCATTGACACAGAAATAAAATATGAATTTCAGCCTTTGGTGTGGTTATGTTTGAGGTACTATGCACAGTTTTGATGGCTCTGTTTTAAAAAATTACTTTCCCAATGCTAGGAATGATGGTAGGCTATTTTGGCTCTAGAAAAGGGAAGAGAATTTGAACACCTTTGGTTGTTCAAATATTTGGGGAGTTTTAGTTTTGAATGGTAAACCCAGGCAGAGAGGTTGTGTGACAGGTTTATAAACAAAGATCTAAAGTGTTGAGATGGCCTTGCTGACTAAGCTGAAGACTGTAGTCACAAATCTCAGTCTTCAGTCAAGCTTCCTTCCCTCAACTACCTCAACACATCCACCATCTTTCCCCAGTGGAAATTTGTATGATGCCAGTTGGAGATAAAACTCGGTACCTTGGCTAGTATCAGACTAAGCCCCACTCCACCCCTCACATACAACTTATCTTTCCCATTAGGAAAAGCCAGTGAGAGAAGGGCTGGTAATCTGACAGTGATGGGAGATGCTTCTGATATCTTGAGGAAGAGGCACTTTCAAACAATGCCATACAACTTCACCTTCAACCACCTGCCTTTTCCTATGGCAAAGGTGGGCAACTGTCAGGCATTGGGACCACATTAGCCCCCCCATGAGCACCCCCTCATCTACTACACCCCAGACAAATAATTATAAAATTGTATTCAGCCTCAAATGCTCCAAAACAGCCTTTAGGGGTTTTAAGAGTCAAGTTTGCCATGCTTTCACCTGGTGGATTATAGAAGGGGTGAGGGGAGGCTTTTTTAAAAAATCAGGAAGTGATCTGGAAGTCCACTTCTGGATCATTTTTATTTAAAGAAATTCTTCTCTTGGCCCTAAAAACAAAGAAATGTGACAACATTTCCCCATGCTTCCTAGTAGGCATTGGGGGCACTGGAGGTGCTAGGAGGCTCTTGTGGACATCCCTATGAGAAGCAGCTTAGGGACCTGGGTATGTTTAGCCTGCAGAAGAGGAAGGTTGAGAGGTAACATGATAGCTGTGTTTAAATATTTGAAGGGATATCATACCAAGGATAGAACAAGCTTGTTTTCTGCTGCTCCAGAGACTAGGACATGGAGTGTGGTGGAGTCTCCTTCTTTTGAGGTTTTTAAGCAGAGGTTGGATGGCCATCTATCAGGAATGATTTGATTGCGTATTCCTGCATGGAAGGGAGTTGGACTAGATGGCCCTTATGGTCTCTTCCAACTCTATGATTCTATGACAGCCTTGGGGTGTGTGTGCATTTTTCCGCAATCTGTTCTATTGGAAGTTGGTTATCACCACTACATGCAGGCATCAAAAGAATCTTCAGGCAGTGGTGCCCAAATTTCCCCATGCCCTTCCTGTTCTGGACCAGGAATGCCAGTGGGGGAGAGCTTTTCCTGACCTGCCTGTGCATGGCTGCCTGCTCAGCATGCTCACTAGAGATGCACTCACACTCACCCAAGGGATTGGTGGGTAGACAGAATTGGTAAAACGAAGAAAACTGTGGAATGGTGGGTTGAGATAATTTTTAAAGTAGTCTCTCATAACAGTACAATGAGTAAACTTGTTAAGTGGACTGAATCTAAGTTCAGAACATCATCCTTTGGGCCAGTTAATAATGAGTCTTCAGTACTATATTTCACAAGGTGTGTGACTATAATGAAAAGCATGTTCTCCAGGAGATCTATGGTCAGATCTCTTGAGAATTTCATCAGTTCTGATGAAAAAAATTGAAGAGCTGTAACGAGTTCTTGACTCTCCATGACAGGAGAGCTTCATATATTCTGAAGCAAGATTTTGATTTGAACCTGAGGTACATTTGGATATCTTCTAAAATACCCTGAGCTGAACTGACCCATTTTCTAAAGTGCCAAAATGAGATTTCAATTGAACCTTGCCTTTAGTGCCCCACTGTAGTTCATAGCATTAGAACCTTACAGAACAAAATGAGAAAATACTTCGGAGTTGCAGAAGTACAGAATATGGAGCCTATAATTGCCTTTAAAGCAAATGTGTTCTCTTTCTTTTATTGAAATAACAGTTTTCTATAGAGATGGGTATTGAAAGGCAGAGACCTGAAAAATCTCATCCATTTTCATCTCCCATGGTGGCATTTTATAGAGGAAGTCAAACAATGTCATCTTAACCTTGACAGTGTACTAGGGGCAGACACAGGGGTATACACAGTAGACACTCTTTAGCATTTTCTTCACTGTATTAGTCACACTCTGGCCTTCCCTAATATCAGATATTCACAGATATTTGTTCCAGTAATTCAGTTTCATTATAGGCATCTTGCACCAAATCAAATCATGTGTACGAGACTTAGAGATGTTTCTTAAGAATTCAGAGAAATGGCATAAAACTATCTGGAATATAATGCCCTCCCTCCACACACCACTTTTGTTTTTGTTCATTAGGGGATTGTGGTAGTTGTTGGAGGCCACTTCCTTTGGAGGAGAAAACAAGATTTGAAACACTTTTGTAACACATTTTGCAGTTGAGGTGAGATAAAGTGGAAGAGAAGCTTCATCACAGGCAATGCTAGACCCAAAGCAGATTTATCATAAAGATTCGAAAATAGGGATGAAAATTATATTAGAAAATAAACAAAAAATGTTGAAAAACACATTTCTTCAATTTTGAGCATCCTCGAAGGATGAGAATTTTCAGTTGCACATAATTCACATTATTTTTCCCACATAAAACAGCATCTTCACAGGAAATAATATTTCTGTGCCGAAACTTTACTTTCTCTACAGAATTTTTTTTCTGGGGCAGAAACTGTTATTTTCTATGCAAACAAAATAGGCACCTGGAAAATTTATGCAGAATAAGTCCTGAACTGTGAATAGATGAAAACTGCAGTTTTTGAAGCCTTTTTTTTTTAAGTGGGAAGAAAATTGCTAGAATGAAATTAGAGAAGAATTCCAAAGTCCAGAAAAGCCAAATCTATACGCCCTTCATTTGAATATCCAAAATAAGTATCTCAAATTTAGGAACCTTTTCCTCAAAACTGCACCTGAGGTGCCTGTTCATGTTAAGATGAACTGAAAGTTTTCCATCAGATTGTTTCAACTCAAAAGAGGGGCTTTAGAGTAGAAGTCAACAGTTGTCTAAAAGACCCTTTTGGCTGTTTGGTTCATTTTTGCCCCTTCATTTTGTTCATTTTCTCACTGTTGATGCCCATTTGTAGTCTTGATAGTGCAACAAAGGCACTCCCTAGCCCTGCTTGACACCATATTTTACCCACAATGCAACTGAGTGAGGACATGATGCATGTTTTTGCACTCAGATTTGTCCTCAGATTGTAGTCCAAACCCTTGTAGTCCTCATTTCTACAAGTTTAAAATGTTTTGGGATTCAGTGATTTCAAAGATCATCTTCTCCTGCATGAGCTGCCCAAATACTAATATTATTATCAGGGATCTTTCTCTGAGTTCTGACCAAAGAGACACTCTTTATTTCTGTCCTCCATCTGCGAATGTCCTCTGTAGGTTGGCTTGCTTGGTACCAAATCCACGTCCAGGACTGCATGGTGAGGAAAGGATAGATTATTCATTACTTGGTTCAATCTTCCTGGTATACTTTTTCTGCCTGCTATCAGCTCCTATGTGCCAAGCTTCCCCCCTTTGGAAGGCTATATTCCCTCCTGGGAATAGTAAGGAAAACTCACATTCCTGGAGGTTTTGCAAGTGCTCAGATGTACATGTTATATTCAGCTATTCTTATATTCTTTGTTAAATGCTATTACATATCACACAGTTGTTGCCCTACCTACCTTTAGAGCTTTCATGTTTTTACTAGCTAAAGTACCTAGCTTTACAAGGGCTAGAAATGCCTTATTTCCTCCCACCCTCACTGGTCAATCTCTCAGCTCTTACTCTTCTTCCTTCATCCTTTAGCCCCATAGCTGTTTTAGGAGATTTTCACACAGGCTATATATCCCGTGGCAAGAACAGAACAGGATCGGGAAAGGTTTTCCCTTTTGGATGACATTGACCCCGTTCTGTCCTGCATCCATCATACTCCCGTGACTATTCCAAAACAATGTAATCATGATTTTTCATCATGAATAGACCTCCCGTTCTGTCGCTATCATGCAATCACGGGTGTGTGAACAGGAGCCCCGTTCCTGTTCCGAAATGACAGCCATGGAGGGGAGGTCCGTTCCAAGCACTTCGTGGTACGATCTGGACATCCAAGTAAGTGGCACCCTTTATTTTACCCTCCCTGTTTTGATTATGTGATTTAAAGTGTGTTTTTGTGCTTGGTGAACTGATTTTATGTTTGGGGGAGTTTTATTTTTTAAATTTACTGTCCGGCTGTTATCACGTGATAACGTGATAACGTTTCAGACAGCCAGTCATAAAAGCAGCCTTCATGGTCTGCATTTATGGTCGTCCAGTGAGGGGAGGGGGAGCCCATTCCTGCTGCAGAATTAAGGTAAGTGTGTGAAAGATTTATGTTATTCCGTGGCAGGAACGGGAGAGGAGGTGGCAGGGCAGTAACAGGGCATTTTAGCCCCGTGTGAAAATCTCCTTAGTGTTAAGCAAACATGTGAGGAGCATAGGTAACTAATTGCATTCCTTCCATTGTTGCTTTGCTCATGTGAAACTGATGAGTCTTAGGACTTTATCAGACAGATGACTGCACATTCAGAAGGGAGAGATGTAGTAGCAATGGGGGATTTTAACTATCCTGGTATTTGTGGAAGTACAACTCTGCCAAGAATTTAAGGTCCAACAAATTTGTTGATCATGATTTCCTGTGTGGCAGGGGGTTGGACTGGATGGCCCTTGTGGTCTCTTCCAACTCTACAATTCTATGATTCTTTGGAATTCCTCTCTTGCCTTGCAGACAATTTCATTGTCCAGAAGGTGGGAGAAGCAGCAAGGAGATCAGCTATTTTAGTTCTGATCCTAACCAATGGGGATGGCCTGGTTAATGGAGTGGAAGGAGCAGGCACCCGAGGGGGGAGTGACCATGTTCTCCTAGAGTTTGTTATACAGATGAAAGGGGAAGCCAAGCATAGTCAGACATGCATTCTAATCTTTAAGAGCTGATTTCAGAAAACATAGGGAATTACTGGGGGTGATCCCATGTTTCAGAAATACTAAAAGATAAAGGAGTTCATGAAGGATGGACATTTCTAAAAAGTGAGATATTGAAGGCACAACTTCAAACAGTTCCAATGAGGAGGAAAAGGGGGAGGTGTCTAAAGAAACCAGGATGGATGCCGAAAGGTCAACTGAGCTAAAACTTAAAAAGGACATGCACAAGAAATGGAAAAAGGGAGAAATCACCAAAGAAGAATTCAAATAGCCAGCTCATGTAGGTGGGAAGTCAGAAAAGCCAAAGCTCAGCTGGAACTCAGGCTTGCTAGAGAGGTTAAAAACAATAAAAAGGAAGAACAAGGAAATGGTAGGGCCGCTGTGTGGAGAAGATGGTGAAAGGATAAAAGGGGACAGACAAAAGGCAAAACTATGTAACACCTTCTTTGCTTCAGTCTTTTCCCAAAGGGAGAACAGTGCTCAACTTGGGGAAAATGGGGTAGATGATGCAGTAGGGGAAATACAGCACAGAATTGGTAAAGAGGTAGTTCAGCTTTACCTGTCTAGTATAAATGAGTTCAGGTCTCCAGGGCAAGATGAACTACATCCAAGGCTATTAGTGGCAGAAATAATCTCAGAACCACTTTCAATAATCTTTGAGAATTTCTGGAGAACAGGAGAGGTCCCAGCAGACTGGAAGAGGGCAAATGTTGTCCCCATCTTTAAAAAGGGGAAAAAAGAATACCCAAATAATTACTGCCCAGTCAGCCTGACATCAATGCTAGGAAAGATTCTAGAGCAGATAATTAAACAGACAGTCTGTAAGCACTTAGAAAGGAATGCCATGGTAATTAAAAGTCAACATGGATTTCTCAAAAACAAGTCATGCCAGACTAATCTTATCTCTTTTTTTGATAGAGTTACAAACTTGATAGATGAAGGGAATTCTCTGGATGTAGTGTATCTTGATTTCTGTAAGGCTTTTGACAAGGTTCCCCCATGATATTCTTGGAAAAAAAGTTAGTAACCTGTGGGCTAGAGAATACAATGGTTAGGTGGATTTGTAGTTGGTTGACTGACCGAATGCAAAGGGTAGTCACCAATGGCTCCTCTTCATCCTGGAGAGAAGTGACCAGTAGGGTACCACAGGGTTCTGTCCTGGGCTCAGTGTTATTCAACATCTTTATCAATGACTTGGAATAGAGGGTATGCTTATCAAGTTTGCAGATGACACCAAATTAGGAAGGGTAGCTAATACCCTAGAGAACAGGATCAGAATCTAAAATGACCTGAACAGATTAGAAAGCTGGGCCAAAGCTTACAAAATGAATTTCACTAGACTTGGACATGAAAAATGAAAGGCACAGATATAGGACGTGTGACACCTGGCTTGGTGGCAGTACATGAGAGAGGAATCTAGGAGTCTTAGTGGACTACAAGCTGAACATGAATCAGCAGTGTGATGCAGCAGCTAAAAAAGCCAATGCTATTCTAGGCTGCATTAATAGGAATATAGTATCTAGATAAGGGAAGTAATAGTGCCACTGTATTCTGCTTTGGTCTGACCTCATCTGGAATACTGTGTCCAGTTCCAGGCACCACAATTCAGGAAGGATATTGAGAAGCTGGAATGTGTCCAGAACAGGGTGACCAGGATGGTGGGTGGTCTGGAAGCCTATGAGGAATGACTTTGGGAGCTGGGCATGTTTAGTCTGGAGAAGAGAAGGTTGAGAGATGACATGATAGCTATGTTTAAATATTTGAAGGGATGTCATACTGAGGATGAGGCAATCTTGTTTTCTGCGGCTCCAGAGACTAGGACATGGAGCAATGGGTTCAAACTACAAGAAAAGAGATTCCACCTTAACATTAGGAAGAACATTCTGACAGTAAGAGCTGTTCGGAATTGGAATACACTGCTTCGTAGTGTGGTGGAGTCTCCTTCTTTGGAGGTTTTTAAACAGAGGCTGGATGACCATCTGTCGGGAATGATTTGCTTGTGTATTCCTGCATGGCAGGAGGTTGGACTGGATGGTCCTTGTGGTCTGTTCCAACTCTATGATTCTATGATTCTATGAGATCACCCTCCAGAAACATTCTTTTGCTGGCATATTTTGAACCATTTTTACACTGGCAAAAGAACCCCCTTTACCATACCTATCTACAACAGAATTAAAGAGGCAGCCCAGCATAAACAGAGCATGAACGGAGTTCTGTTTAGTTCCTGATCTGAGATCTCACTGTTTCTCGTGAGAAGACGTAAGCATGGCACATTTAAAAAATAAAGCAAAATTAAGAAATAAAACATTCACACAAGCACAGAAACACACTTTAGAATTTAAAAGTACACTGGGGAGGTTCATAAAAAGAGCATCTCCTACTTGGCTGTTGCAATTTCACCTAGAAGTGTTCTGTCATTGACACTGTATTCACATGAGTGCAAAGGTGAGAAGTTTCAAATGTTGGCAAAAAAGCACCACGGGAGATCTGTTGACAGCTTGGCCTGTTAATAAAAAGGAACAGCTTTTGAACAGTACAATGTGTAAGCCACTCTGATAGCCTTGTGGCTGAAGAGCGGGGTATAAATAAATAAATAAATAAATAAAAATACAAAATCATGAAAGGACAATGTCGTATGATATGTGAGCCCTTTCGTGTTAATTAGGTGTCATTATGATGCCATATTTACCTGGTCTGTTAAAGTCCTCAGTCAGAGAGCCTTCTGTATGTTTCTAATGCAATTGGAAACCTTGATTTCCCAGGGTTCTGTTTCATATGGAGAGCCTCCATCCATACAAGGGACTTTTTGTTGCTGACTCTTTCACATGAGCAAAGTGACACCATGGGGTAGCATGCTCCACTTCTTTTGTGTTTAATTCACCTTGAAAAAGAATGCCTGAATAGGGCTTTTCTCACTGTTCTTTGTATCCTTCCACTCCAGGCCTCATTCAGCCTTTCCCTTTGCTCACTTTCTGCATTCCCCCTTCCCAAACAGCAGAGTTTTCCATCCCTTGCTCTCTTTTGTGAGTGTTTGAAGAGGGTTGGGAGCCCTGCAGGTTGACACATTGCCAAGTAGTTCCTACAGTCCCTGTAGAGAAAAGAATATCCCTGGCCTCTCTACAGCCTGCAAATGTTAAAGACATCTACTAAAGATAATATTGCAGGCTCCAAACTGCTTTTAAGGACCTAAAATTAATTAATCATTTTGAATAAGTAAATAACTTCATGATGAGTTTTTCAAAGTATCCATGCAAAGCGTCAGGTGTCTCAGCTTCATGGTCTTGGAACTATATTGGAGACAAATGGACCACATGCTCTTTTATTATTATGCATTTGTTCTTGTTCCTTGCATAAGTTGAAGAAGAGGGTATTAAATTAAAGTTGGCTTTTTGTTTTTGAATTATTTATATTCATTTACTTTTTGGCACAGGTTGTGCACCAGCATATTTATCTTCCCACTGTTTGCTGAAGCAATCAAAGTACAGAATGCAATTTAGTATGATCTAAATCCAAGTGCCAGCATGGTGTAAATGGTTTGGGTGTTGGACTAGGATTCAGGGAGACCAAGATTTGATTCCCTACTCAGTCTTGGAAACCCACTGGATAACCCTGGGAAAGTCACACTCTCTCAGCCTCAGAGAAAGGCAATGGCAACACCTCTCTGAACAGATCTTTTAAAGAAAACCCTAAAATGTTAGCCTTAGGTTTGTCATAAATCAAATATGACTTGAAAACACAACAACAATATCAACATCCAACTGTTTGTCTCAACTAGTGTAGACCCCACTGAATTAATGAGAATGTGATAAATCAACATTTACACAAATACTATTGATTCAGTGGATCTAGTTTTGTTGGAGCTAATAACTGGATTTAGACTGACGTATGCAGGGTGGCTCTTAGATTTTGAAAACTCCTGAGACAGCAGTCCCCACTCTACCATCTGCTTAATATTATCAAGTTTTAAAATGGCAAAATGCTTCTCTATTTGTTCTGTCTATGCTACCATGTTATAAATACATACGCATACACACTCAAATTGCCTATGACATTTCTGCAGCTCTTCCATATCATCATATTACATTAATCCCACTAAAGCAGATGATTTTTAATAAATCTCATAAATTATCACAGATTTTGTTCATGGTATATAAATTCATTATATATATATATATATATATATACACATACATATATATATATATATGCGTACACACACACACAGACAGAGTATATCAAGCAAAGGGGGTTACTGCATTTAAGCTGCAACCCTAAACTCACTTATCAAAGAACGATAAGTTGAACTGTTGAACTGTGAATAGATACATATAATACAATGTTTAGTGTCATCATTGACAATTTTTAAAAAGCTGCTATCCAGTATATTTCCCTGATGGCCAACTAAAGGAATCCTTTTAAATTTTTGGTTCTGTAGTACTCCTTCTACATCACCATCCTCTAGACCCCCACTGCTCAGCCTTACACAGTTTTATGCTGTCTAGTCAAATGTAATGCATTTTTTTGCAGTTGATATATTATTTTTCTTATCAATTTCTGACAATTTGTATTCTAACACTCCTGCTCTCTGTCATCACACCAGACAGAGAAAATTATTCTAGTGTGACCATGGTTTGAATATACTTGGTGCACTCTCAAGTTCTGCCTGAGGCAGTTTGCCTGCCTGCCATTTTTATATACAGTACATGTGTATACCACCATGATGACCTGAGAGAGAAAACAGAAAATAGCATATTGTCAAAGCCACTACTTTGCATTAAGAGATTTTTGCCTTTTGTTTCACTTCACAGAAACAGAAGTTATTTTGTGTAGCAGGGTTTTTTTTTTCTCTCTGAATAAAATAAGATATTGGCTGGAATCTTATTGGTTGCATGTGCTAAGCCCTGTATGGTTTAGGCCCAGATTGTCTAACAGACTGTAACTCCCTGTGGTAGAATTCAAAAACATAGCCATGTTAGTCTGGATCAGTATGCAAAGGGATCTTGTAACACCTTTGAGACTGAAGCTGCATCTGCACTGCAGAAATAATCCAGTTTGATACCACTTTAACTGCCATGGCTCAATGCTATGGAATTCTGGGATTTGCAATTTTGTGAGATATTTAACCTTCTCTGTCCGAGGGCTCCTGTACCACAATAAAATACAAATCCCAGGATTCCATAGCATTAAGCCATGGCAGTTACAGCAGTGTCAAACTGGATTATTTCTGAAGTGCAGATGCAGCATGAGAGCAGGACCAGTTTAAGGAATTTTGGGGAGCCCTACAACACTTTATTTTGGGGGGGGGCATATGTTTATCTCAGGTCAATGTAACCTAACCTAACCTATTCACAGTAGAGGATATTCAGATTATTACTAATAATGTTTTTGCAGGAGGAGGGTTACAATGCCCCCCCCAATGATTCCCCCCCCCCGTGGCTGCAGGTGCTGCAGGGCCCTTAAACTGGCCCTGCATGAGAGAAAGAAGTTGGTCATATAAGCTTTTATAGACAACTTAGTCTGAAAGATGTTACAAGATCCCTTTGCATGCATATCTCCCTGTATGAGTCTGCCCTGGCCCTGAGATCATCCAGAGGCTTTCACTTAGTCCCACCATTTTCACAGGCATGGGTGGTAGGGATACAAGATAGGGCCATCTCAGTGGCTACCACTAGACTTGGGAACTCCCTTCCCAGGGAAGCTGGAATGGCTCCTTCCTATCTGTCCTTCCATCCGCATGCAAAGAGCTTTTTATTTTGACAGACTTTTAAAACAGGACTTGTCTACACTGGCCAAATCCCCCAGCTTGCCCCTTTTCCAGAGCCCAGCAGGCCAAACAATGCAGGACATTTACCCTGATCTGGCCCTGGGGGCAGATAACATGTCACCTTTGTAGGAAGCCATCGTAACCTGGCTAGTCTAGATGAGCCCACAGGAGGTTTATAAAGAATGGTATTATATGTTTTAAACTGAAGTATTCCTAATTGTTTTTTTCTTTTAAACTGCTTTTCATTTTTACACTGAATATTTAAATTAGTTTACATTACTCTTAAATTACCTTTTAAACATATCTTAAATTGCTTTAAATATTGTTAATAGTTTAATTTCATTTTGTTGTTCACTTTTTGTATCTTTTTAGTTGTATTGTTTTTGTTTTAAGTTGTAACTCACCCTGAGTCCCCATCAACCATATATTGTTTTGAATTGCCCTCTATTGTAACACAAAGTATTATCTAGTACAGAGTATTTGGGGATGACTTCATCTTAAATGGGCAATTATAGTCCCTCTGTGTCATAAGTGACCTGGCCTTAGGAGACAAGGCGACTTCTAGAATGATTTCTTAATGGCAATCAAAAAAGTCACCCGATTTTTTTTTACTCTATTTAGTTTTGTATGTACGGAAACTAACATGAGTGCCCACTCTTTAGAATTTGCCACTGCACCCCTGACAACAACAGTTAGGGCCATTGCTTCACATCAAGATCATTGCTCCATTGCTACCATGGTAATAGGAGTAAGCTAGGAATGCAAAACATACTGGGAAATATTTGACAATGGATACAAAATTTTGTCTCAAATGCCAAAAAAGTCTGACAAGGAGATTCCTGGTCTGATGAGAATCTTCATAGTTTGGGGCTTATTCTGTGCAAAATTCACACATACGGGATGGAATTGCAAAAATCCCCTCATCTTCTGCACCTGAAACCCTATTTTCTATGCAGAAATTGTTGTTGCCTATGCAGAAAATGCTATTTTCTGTGCAAAAAAATTCTCAATTTTTGCATAACATAAGGTTTGAATTTAAAATAGTCTTGCAGTTTTTGAAGACTTTCTCACAGCGAGAAGAAAATTGCTAAAATCACTTGTTGCTTCCTTTGAGAACAAAATTAGCAGAGAATTGTATCCCTAGATTAAGCATATGAAACTGAGTGCTGATCAGATTGAAAATGAAAGCAGACAGACAGCATTCAGCCATGGGCTGACGGAATGGCTAAACCATAATAAATTTAACTCATGCATGTTGAGTTGAATCATCTCAGAAATTGTTATATATAAATGGAAAGTATCATACACATCTTGGAAACGTTCTGCCAGTAGGCATAGTAGCTGGGGGGATCCTGAGAGTTGTAGTTCAAAAAAGTACGCAACTCTTTCAAGCTGTGACATTACTACAGAATGAAACTGTTTCAGCAGCAGCCTTTTTTCTGCAGCTCAAATAACAAAGTGAGCCACTGGAGTTTAAGTTAGATAAGAAATTTTCAAGGTTTGCATCCTCTCTTATGACAAAACATTTTTAATGCCCTTCCAAAATGTAATCCTGCAGTGAAAATAGGAAGGTTGCATCTGTGTTCTGTCTTTCCAAATATCTCTTTTGCTCATTGCGGTTATTTGTGTGCCGCTCAGACCCACAGATTCATAAACAAGGCAAGAACACTTAGTTACATCCCTTTAACAAGCAAAGAAAGAGGGCAGTGACTCGCTGAATTCTTCCTTGATTTGTCTTGCCAAGTTCCCCCCTAAAAACTGATTTATGGAATCACTTCAGAAATACCATGTGATTATTGAATGGGGTTTCTCTCCCTGACACGGGCTCCCAAAACTCCACAAGTTTGAAAATGGAACATCTTTAAAAAATAATATTAAAAATTTATCTGAAATTCAAAGGATTATAAGGGTGTGGATGTACTTTGTATGAAATAATGTGGGGAAATCTGAGACTGAAACAGCATAAGAGCTGATATACACTTCCTTTTATCTACTTAAAAATATTCATATAATATCAAACAGCCTTCAGTGGCTTTATTCTGTGAAGTTATGTCTTTGATTACACAGTGTGGGAGTGCAAGATGGCTTATTCCATTCTTTCTTTAAGGAGATTGGAACAATATTGTAGCTATCTCTTTTATGCTCCCAACGACCCATTTTATGATCCCAAGGTAGCTTAGGCTAGTGGGTGGCACAGTATCATCAAGGGAACTTCACAGCTCTGTGGATTTTGTGATGCATAAAAGTGTCAAACTATGCAGAAAAAGGTGTGTGATAAAAAAATATGGAAATAAAATGGAAAGAAGGATAGAAGAAATGAGAAATTAGGAAATCAAAATTGACAGATTCACCCATTCCTTATTAGAGTATATCAAGCCCATTTTGTTTCACTTGAATTGGTTGCCATTTTGTTTCTGTGTCCAGTCTGAAGAGCCCCAAAGGCCCAAAAATCTTTGGACCATGTAATTTGAAGGACCACCTGCACCCTTGTGAGCTAGATCAGCCTTGTGTGGGGCCATCATCAGGAAGAGTTGATGGGAGGATAGCTTATGGGGGCTTCTCTGAAATCCTGGAGCCAACATCTATTGTAGTGTTAGCATTTTTGAATAATGGCAGCTGATGGCTTCCATGTTGGTGGGGAATGAATCCACTCCAGATTTTAGTCTGAATGTTAGCTATCTGTGGTAATGAACTCACTCTCCAAAATAGTTACAGCATCCTTGATAGCTCCTTCAAAGTTCAGACTAAACCCCAGAGCAAATTCACCACCATTCCTAACATGGAACCTACCAGCCATGAGTGTTTGGGAGCATTTAGTTAGAATAAAAGATAGAAAAAGAAACCTTTCACCTTTTGCTCAGACAAACAAATGAGACTGAAGCACAGTTTTTCCTGTTGTACCCAAGAAGACGGACTCGTGATTGAAAGGGGGCAGGAGAGAGCAGCCATGCTCTGTCCCTTCAGACTGAAGTGGTGGTTTATTTACATGCAGATCAGCTCTGCTGTGCTGAATTGCTTCTATACAGAATGACTTGGGCCTTCAAATCACTCTGAATAGACAAGACCAGAGCTATAGATTCCTGCAGGCTTCTCAGTTTGATTACATTTATGGTTGGATTCACAAAATTTCTTTGGGAAAAAGAGAGAGAGTCAGAGACAGAGAGATTGAGGCAGCTCATTTATTTAGGGCCAAATGGAATACACATGAAGGGATTTTCATACACCTGATGATGAAAGAAATGTGTAACCAAATGCAATTATTATCTCGAACTGGGAAAGCTCAGAGCCATTGCAATAATCAGAACCAGTACAGATGCTATTGCGGGTATGATGAAAGAGCCTGTTGGAAATGAACATTAAAGTTCTCATTTAGCTCAAACATTGTCTGAGTTTCCCAAACCCTCAGAATCAAATAAACTTTCAAAGATGTACAGATTTATAACTAAGCACCCTGCCATGTCCAGATGAATAAGTGGAGGTGGGGGAGAGGAGAACACAGAAAGAAAAGTAGGAAACTTTGCCAAGAAGAGTTGCAGAATCCATATCATTGCAGGTTTCAAAAGGGGTTGGATACAATGACTCATCAGCAATTGAACACTCTATTACCATTCCTCAACTTCCTTTCCAGTGCTAGAAGGAAGGGACTGGTGGTTCAAGCAGAGTGCAAGAAGAGAAACTATTTTATTCTGTCTGGAAGATTCTGTGGAATTTGGGCAGAAATATGGAGTTTTGCAAATGAGAAACAGTGTCCTAACATTTTATAGAAACTTAGTAGGTTGTCATATTGATTGGGATAGCCTCTCAGTATTGCTTTCTCTAGCAAAGGAACATTTTCAAACATCAAGTGCTTTTTGTGATGAATATGAACAAATTTGTGTAATTTAATAAATCATTCAAAAATATCATAATTGACATTTGTACCAGCCTTGTTATATAGGTACTGCTGTTTTCAAGACCATATTGTACCCATGCACATTAACTACACAAGGTGTTCAAGATGAGGAGCTTTGCACACACACACACACACACACACACACACCGGTGGCAACCATAACATGGGCAAGAAGTAATTTTGTCCATATTGCAATATGAACTTACATATTTTTGTTTGCAAAAATGTACATAGTGAGGTAAATTGTGTTAACATACATGTATGAGGAGAAATGGAGACAAGCATACAGATTTCCCTTCCTCTATTCATCTTAATACATATTGTCCCTGCACATACATTCCCTCAGCTTCACTCACAGCCATACACATATTCCAGCCTCTGCTCATTCCATCCCATCTTCCAACTGTCATCTATCTTCTCAACTGTCATTCTCTCTCTGTCCCAACTGTCATCCAGACCTTTCACCCTAGGAGACCCCTGCCGTATCAGTTTCCTCCCATAGGACTGGCTCCTTCATGCTCTCTTCTCATTCACTCTCCAGCATTCCATCAGCTGCTCATAACATGATCTCCAGATATACATACTCAATAAAACTGAGCCGTTTGTTCTTTCATACCCATCTTTGTTCCTGGTAGATGGTCATGACTTCTTACCATGGTCTTGCTTGGTGAATGTTTCCTTTGAGGCATCATTATTTTGTGTTACAGAAATTTTAGTAGTGGGAAAAGAAGCTTGGTAATCAAATACTCATGTCTTTGTTCCGGTAATGAATGACAAGCATTCAAATACTAATCTTGTGGAGGAGTTTGCAGATTTCCCCATCTACATGCACATTTGGGGGAAAGCATCTTCATCAGGATTTGGGAGACAGAGTAGAAAGCAGTGACCAAATGTAATGCATTTTCACTCCAGTTGTTTTCTAAGGTTGCAATTACATGGCAGGTTTTATAGCGATAAATTGTGCTTTAGCTTTTTCGCACCAGTGGTGGGTAGTTTATACGGTTTATGGAGGAAACAGTTCTATTTTGTTGCTCTTTGTTTTTTTCCGCTTTGAGATTCAGACAGGCAAATGTGTGGGAGGTGTGGCCAAGCATTGGAGAGAAGGACAAAGGAATGCAATAGGGTCTGCCCTGGCCCCAACTCCGTGGTTAACAGCTGGTCAACACTGAGCTACTTCCTTCCCCCCTTGAGCTCCCTGGCCCCAAATCAAAATGCAGACATGAAGGTGAAGGTTTTTTTCTCCGTGGGTAACAGCTGATCGAGACTGCCTTCCCCCTTGAGCTCCCTGGCCCCAAATCAAAATGCAGATGTGAAGGTGAAGGGTTTTTTCTTCTTCTCCGTGGATAACTTCTGATTGAAACTGCCTTCCCCCTTGAGCTCCCTGGCCCCAAATCAAAATGCAGATGTGAGGTGAGGGTTTTTTTCTCTGTGGGTAACAGCTGATTGAGACTGCCTTCCCCCTTGCAGCTCCCTATACAGACTTCCCTTGGCACCAAAGCAAGCAGTAGACATGAAGGATTTTAAGATTTCCTGGATCGCTACTGAATCTCCCTCCTGACTCCACATCTAGCCAGCCCACACCTTCATCATAAGAACCAATCACAGTGCAGCTCTGCTGCAACTATATCAGGAAGATTGCTGGTAATTCACACAGCCCTTAGTAAAATGGTTGTTTACACTATCAATAATGCACTAAATCACACTACTTTTCAAATAAACCAGCAAAAGTAGCAAGATCCCCTGAGACATTATATTTGGGTTTTTTACCTTCGCCCCTTCTGAATGAGGTGATACTGTGGCGCGATCCGTGGAAACAATGAGCAATCTTAGCGGTATATTTAAGGGAATATTTGCCCATGTAAACACAACCTGAGTCTGTAAAGGATGGAGTAAAAGATCACTTCTGTTGCCAGACACATAATTGCTACTTTAAGCAAATACTTGCTACTGCAGATGGAAGTGGTAGGGACTATAAAAGCCACAGAGGATGCAAGAGACATGTCTCAAGATGCCAAAAAATGATTGTTTTACAAATAGAAAAGCATGATGCGTTTTGGCCTGTGTGTACTCTTAAAGCCTGTAAATGGTTTGAAACTTCCTGGTTCAAAAATGCCTGCCCTTTGATTCTAAATAGCCCTCAGAAGATGGTATTAAGAGTACACGCAGGTTGAAATGCATCTGTCTCTTCTACAAATAAAACATCCTTCTTTTGATCATTTTGAGATGTGTTTCTTTCTTCTTCTATGGATTCCATTGGATGCTCCTCAGTTTCTGCTTCTTTTGAGGACTAATAAAGGACATGAGGAAGCATGGTCTTCTGTATCATTAACATATTTAAAAGAGAAATGCTTGTTTTCTGGGTTGCAATTATGTAAATAAATCCCAACTTTATCCTTGGATTTGGGGGTTCTAAATTATCTGGTTTGCACAGCAGCATAAAATGAAGAGGCAGCACTACAGGGGAGGGACTGAACCACACCACGTGACACCATTGGGGGGAGGGGTGACACCAGCCTTAGTGACACCACAAATAAAAGCCTTAGGAATCCCCCATTATCAATTCTGGTTTTTGGACTTTATACAAATATCTGGACTTTATATTTGGCACAGCATTCATTCCCTTTTGTTTAATCCCATATTTTCTCTCTCCTTTACATTACCAATTGTGTCCATTTGGTAAAATAGTACAAAATGCTTATGTACCTATATAGCCATCCATGATTTTGTTTTCACTTGCAATTGCACATGCAGTCTCTAATCCATGATTCCTCTGTATATATCAGGCTGTTTGTAGAGTTAATGTTAGAAATTTTCCATTTCTGAATGCTAATGAGCTCATGGAACCTATCCATCTGATTGACTTCTCTGGAAATAGGTCAGACCAAACTAGCACTTCTTATATGACCAAAGGGCTTTACAAACATTTAGACCATCTCCTCTCTCTCTCATCATGCAACAAACTAAATTTTGAAATACTAGGCATAATGAATTTATAAAATGCAATAATTTTTTTTAAAATCAACAAAAAAAACCAAACAAACCGTAAGTAGGTTGTATACTGTCAGGCTGATCTGATCTAGCAGGGCCTTTGTGTTCTTAACAATGGTGGAATGGCATGGCATGGAAGGAACATATTTGTTCAGTCTTTGCTGCAATCTAGCATCTCTGCTAGGAATGTAATTCTTCACTAAATTTTATTTTTAATGGAAGAAATTAGTACTTTTGGCCATTTTCTTCCCACTGCAAGAAAGTCTTTAAAAACT
Organism: Gambelia wislizenii; assembly: GCA_030847615.1. Classification (NCBI taxonomy): domain Eukaryota; kingdom Metazoa; phylum Chordata; class Lepidosauria; order Squamata; family Crotaphytidae; genus Gambelia; species Gambelia wislizenii. The sequence continues at coordinate 427,672,731 of JAUMIR010000002.1, read as the reverse complement.
GTTCAATTTTCTAAGATTATTTGCAGTTGAGGTTCATTCCATGCATGTGAAATTTTGTGGAGGAAACAGACTTTTTGTGCAAAAAAAATCAACATTTTCTGCACAGAAAATATATGCATAAAAATATTACCTTTCATGCAGGAAAGCCTGTTTTCTATGCATAGAATGTTGTAACAGGTTATTTATTCTGCACAAAGTTCACACATCCCCCACCCCCAGAAAGTAGCATTTTATGTGTGAAAACATTGTTTCCTGCTCAGTAAATGCTGTTTTCTGCTTTTTAAATATGTGCAAACTTTTCACAGACTAAGTCCTGAATTGCAAAGATTCTAATTAGTCCAGGATTCTCCCCATTGGTGTTATCCTGACATTGGGGAAAAAAAACCCCAAAAACCTCATTTTTAACCATCACCCCAATATGTCCTCATATTCTTTCTTCCCCAATCTCTTGCTTAGCTTTGTTGTGCAGCTGTGTCACCAGAAGTCTTTCAGCTGAGACACATATTTAAGGACAACCATGGCCAGTAGTTTTCATGTCAGTGATGTAGTGAATCAGCACTGGGTTTTATTTCAGACTTTAGAGCAGCTTTCCACGGTACTGAACCTTTTAGGAGATAAGAGTTCAGTGCCTTGGATAAGTCCATTAAAGTCTGGCATAAAAATGAGGTTGGATTCAGTGCATGCCTGACATGAAAGCCACCAGCCAGCACTGTTTAGTACTTTAAATGTCAGGACACTCTCTTTCAATCAGGTCTGGACTGTCTTCAAAGTTTCTGGATTCTCTTCAAAGGTAGCCTCACATGTAATGGATTGCAATAATTCAGGTGTGTACGGTGTGAGGCATTATGAGTGTATGAATAACTTGTGCCAAGCTCTCTGTCCATGGAGGATTGTTGTTTGCATATCAGCCAAAGCTGATAAAAGCCATTCTGTGTCAGAGATGGATTTTTGAGCATCCTCATTCCATGAAGCTGCTCCTGCTTAGGGAATGCAATATTTTTTTTAAAAAAGCACTTAACTGGATAAATGCCTACTAACAAAACCTCCATCTTTCTAGATTAAATCTCCATTTATTGCCCTGAGCAAGTCTATGCTTAGTCCACGTACTAGTTCAGAGGAATAGCCACTGCCCTAGCTGCATTTGACGAAAAGGAAAGGAAAAGCTGAAGTATCATATGTATACTGATGATGGATATAAATCTTCACTTATTTCATTACTGCTTGTGAGGGCAAAAACAGTCAAAAGGTTTCTCCCTGTCAAGCAAGTCTGTGTATTTTTAACTTTTTTTAAACATTCCAGGACTTTTTTGCATGCTACTTTACACAAAACATAAGATTTTGCAAAAAAATACAGTGATTTTTTTTGGGGGGGGGGATTAATGTAGACAACTTGCTCAAGTGCTGGAATTCTGTTTTCATATAGGGGCAAAAATGACTCAACAATCAAACTTTTGCCCCCAATACAGTTTCTCACTGTGTTAGTGGAAAATGTGTATTTTCTCTGCATCTCTAATACAGATAACACCTTGCTGTGTCTTCCTGGACATCCTGTCACTGTGGAGTCATGTCTATGTTGTTGTGGGTTTTTTTTAAAGCATGAGAAACACTTAAATGGAGTTTTTATGGGCAGAGCAAATATTCTCCCTCACAGCTTTCTGGAATCAGATGTTCAAATGGGAGGAGGACCATTGTAAAAGAGAGCCTCCAAACAACATACCATACAATTTCAGACAAAAGAGAGCCTCCAAAACCCATTTAGAGGCCCAAGAGAACCAAGAGGGATACAACAACACCCTTCCTCCCATTTTTCTCCCAGGGCAATCAAGGTCCCATCCACAACAATTCCAAAATAAAATTAGTCCACATAAGTAGCATTGTCTCAAAGTGCATGAAGCTGACCAGCAATCTCAAGTTCTGTGTATGCCACCTTAAGGAAAAAGACATCCCTGAGGCAGCTTCCAAAAGCAGATCTGAATACAATAATAAACCAGTAAACCAACCTACATACAAAACCAAAAAATAAGCTTAAATAACTGAGTTAAACTACTCAAATAAAACAACAATTTAAAATGGGCCTAAAATTAATTGCTAATTCCAACCAGAGTCACTGAATCAATTGTTAAGTCAACACTTCTATAAATCTATTGTTTCAAACAGGCCTACCCTGGTTGACTAGCAAGAGGACTTAGGCTACTGTCCTCTAAAATACAAAAATTCCCATAAACATTTAGACAATGGTATCAAAATCCATCTCATTTCAGTGACTCACACAATGCATTTTAAGTCAAGGTAAGAAAAAAATCAATGTACCTTAAGAGATGTTCCAAGGCTAGTCATAACAGGGCCTTATAATCGTGTGGTGGCCGGTAGGCTTCTATGTCAGTGGGACAGTAAATGCCTTCTGGGTTTCAGTCAGTTAAAGGAGCTATTTGAGCTACTACACCTATTTGGGGAATGGGAGTCAGCACTCTGGAGAGCTCCTTAAAATTTAGACTTAAAGCTGGAGCAGATCCCTGGTAGTGCAGTGGTTAAATGCCAGTATTGTAGTCACAACATTGTGAGTTCAATCCTGCAGAGCTCCAGGTTGACTCAGCCTTCTGTAGGTTAATGAAATGAGTACCCAGCTTGTTGGGGGCAAGCTAGCAAATTGTAAACCACTTAGAGAGCGCTTAGCACTATAAAGCAGTATAGAAATGTGTTATATTGCTATTGCTATCCACACCCACTCTGATACCATGACATAAGACCCACTAGTCACCACTGGCATATAAACCCAATTGGCTATATTGTCTACAACCATGGAAGGGCTGGGGTCCATCCATCCCATTTCCTATATCACCCCAATCCTGCTCTCTCTCTGGATTTTCTTTGCAAATGAAGATTCAGGAAGAAACACTCCCTCGGAGCGTGGTGGGGTCTCCTTCCTTGGAGGTCTTTAAACGGAGGCTGGATTGCCATCTGTTGGGGATGCTTTGATCAAGATTTCCTGCGTGGCAGGGGGTTGGACTGGATGGCCCTCGTGGTCTCTTCCAACTCTACAATTCTATGATTCTATGATTCTATGAAGGATGCTGCCCTTGTCGCCCATACAGAAGCAACTCTACAGCACCTAACATCCAATCCTGCAGCCACAAAACAAACCCCATGTTCTGCAAGTTTTACAAAAATCCTCTTTACAGCCCAAACAACATTTTGTATAATAACTTCTAAGAATGACAACACTTAGAAGCTTCTAAATATTTACTGCTCACCCCTCCACATTTTCTTCCAATGGTCATGACAGGCCACATGCAGCTTTTGAATGAAATAAATTCACAGCTCTAGTATTGGCATAGTTACCCCTTAGCAGGATTCTGATTCCCAATCTATAAAGTGTGAGTCCTGACACACACAGTTTGGGAACTACCCACGTAGGATAAGGACTACACTTGTGCCTTCCACTTCCACCTACACTATCCTAAACTGTTTTTCCCCATTGATTCCAGTGATAAGAGACTCTCTTGCAGTTGTTTTAATAGGTATTTCTGTACAGTTGCCTCTCAATGAAACAATGAAGCACTATTAAAGAAGATTGCTTTCATCCATACCAGCATGCCAGAAAAAATCATTTTCCCTCGTCTAGTAAGCTTTTAAATGTAGAAAATTATGATAAACCAAAGGCATATTTACTCAGAGTTGTTCAAATCCTCCCTCCCTCCCTCCCCGTGCATCTTTTTTTTTTTAAATCAATCTTACTGTTTACAAGGGGTGGAATATAAAATACACAAGTATAATCACAGCATAACGATTATGAATAATGAATCTTTGGAAGTTAGAACTCAGTAAAGATACATTTCCATGGCATGTCTTATTCATCAATTATTTAAGACTGCTTGATAATTATGTGCTTGTTTTTTAAGTCTGTCTAGGTAGATGATTAAGAATCTCAGATATAAAGAGCTTTTTGACATGACATTTCAAACAGAGAACATTTAAAAATGGAAAGACTCCCCCACACACACTTAATCCAGCCATTTTGTTGTTTGTTTTTGCTTTCATGAATCTCATCAGACCTAACCAGTAGTGATCACAGGCCTTTAAGAGGATAGATATGGAAAGGAGGAATAATAATTTTTATCTGCATCTTAAAAGTTAATAGCACTGAAGTGGGGATTGTGTATTAAATATTTGCCTAGAATGCAGTGAATCTCCCCTTTCTCTTTGAGTTTTATGCAGATTCTTGAAGGTGGAAATACTTTGGAGCCAGTTCTGGAAAAAAAGTGCTGTTCATGCCTCAATTTAACACTAACTTCCCCAATTAATCAGGCAGCATGGCTTGGTAGTGTATTGCCTCTATTTGCATACATGGATACATTTGGTATCATTGGTGAACATTACGGGAGGGGTGACCATGAATGTGAAAAAGCACATTCATGGGAGAAGAGAGACAATGGGCAGAATTGTCCTGGTGTCAAATACATCTGTAAGCTCTCTTAGGCGTGCAGTTGCACTTTTCAAGCCATTGTATAATGGATGTATTCAGTTCATAGGTTGGCATCCTGTTCATGTTCTACAGATATTTAAGTTCTCTTATGCATGTAACTGTACTTTTTTGGCCATGGGTTAAGACTGCATAAATGGAGATCTGCAAGCATTGCACATTCATGGGTGGTTCATAATGACTCATCAGTGTCTTCAATGTACCATTGGATTCACTTATATTCTATAAACAGGAATCCCATTCAAAGACACACAATTGGTTGTGTAATGTCAGTATGCAGGAGAAGGGTGGTGTAGCACAGCCACCTCTTAACTACTTGAGTGGAGATTTACATGATGCAAGCACAATGTAGGAACTCAGCCGTAGTTTTCTAAGCATGATTCCACACGTGTAACCATCACATTTGCCAAAATCCTATTGTTACTCTTGACTAGAGTAGAGCCATTGAATCAATTAGGTTCACTTACATTTTGAGCCACAATTCAACAGTTGATTCTATAGGTCTACTCTAGTTGAGATGAACCAACAAGATTCCAACCATGCAATTGCAAATTCTTGAATGGTGTGTGACTATTTCTCAGTGGTTTCAGTGTACCAGTTGATTGTCTGGGGCTACAGAATCAGCACAACAACAAACAGGACACTGGCAAGAACAGAAAGCAAGTACAATGGCCTGTGGCATCACTAAGGCTGGTGTCACCCCTCCCTCTGATGATGTTAACTGATGCAGTTTGGCCTCTCCACACACCCCTAGTCCTGCCACTGACAATGGCTTCCTGGGCAATCAATTGTTTGGTGTCAGTATTCAGCAGAAATGTAGTACAATCACTGTGTAAACTACATGAGTGTGGATTCATATTTTGTAAAGACAATGAAGAGATGGATGGCCCTATGGGTGAAATCTAGTGCTGTCTGTCCAGAAACCGAACAGAAGCATTGGTGCAATGGGCTCCCCCTTAGCCATCAGGCTCCTATGTAATCCTCTAGAGCAGATTTGGGAGGGTACAGGAGGAAGGAGAGAGAAGAAAAGTCTTACTGCATGAACAGAAGTCCACTCCTATAGTGTTGACTATTTCCCTAAGGTACAGACAGGAAGTTTCCAGTGACTGGTGTTTTATTGAATCCACTTACTCCTGAAGTGCCACCATATTTCCTCTTATGTGGCTGAAATTCCTATGCCTTCAAGATATTCATAGTAGAATCATATAATCATAGAGTTGGAAGAGACCACAAGAGCCATCTAGTCCAGCCCCTTGCAATTCAGGAATATACAATCAAAGCATTCTTGCCAGATGGCCACCCAGCCTCTGTTTAAAAACCTCCAAAGAAGGAGACCCCACCACACTCCGAGGCAGTGAATTCCACCTACTGTCAGGAAGTTCTTCCTAATGTTTAGGTGGGGTTTCTTTTCCTGTAATTTGAGTCCATTGCTCTGTGTCTTAATATCTAGAGCAGCAGAAAACAAGCTTGCATCATCCTCAGTATGACATCCCTACAAAAATTTAAACATGGCTATCATATCACCTCTTAACCTTCTCTTCTCCAGGCTAAACATGCCCAGCTCCCTAAGCCACTCCTCATAGGGCATGGCTTCCAGACAACCCACCATTTTGGCCACCCTCTTCTGGACAAATTCCAGTTTGTCAATATCCTTCTAGAATTGTGGTGCCCAGAATTGGACACAGTATTCCAGGTGAGGTCGGATCAAAGCAGAATAGAGTGGCACTATCACTTCCCTTGATCTAGACATTATACTCCTATTGATGCAGCCTAGAATCACATTGGCTTTTTTAGCAGCCACAGTCACTGTCATGCAGGAGGGTACCAAAATGACCTCCTCCCCCATACAAGCCTGAAGACTGGCAAGAAGAGCATTGAGGAAGGAGAGGTGAGACCCTGCTGTTATGGTGGCAACAATTATTGGCAGTGTGCTGTTGTAAGAGTTGTGGCAGGTAGGGACTGAGGTGGGCTGCATGCAGTCTGGATGTGTGACCCACCTCTGCCCTAAGGTGTTAAGTCAAAAGCTTTGATGGAAAGATGAATGCCCTCATTGACCATGAGGAAAATGATAATCCCACAAAACTTCCACACAAGACCTATTCAGTTGTTACATAAATGTGTGAAGGGGAGTGCAGTAGCCCTATTTCCTCCATCCTCACTTTCCTCATGTGACAAGTAATAAGTCTAAAGATGAGAAGGTCCTGTAAGTGTGGAGAAGACACTTGAGAATCAGTGTTCTTCCTTACATAGAGATGATCCATGTGCACTGAAACCTCTCCTCTTCCAACTCCTCACATTCCCCATGAAGGAAACAACAATGGAGTGGAAGGCTTAATATGTTTTCCTCATTGTGTGTTGAGTCAACACAGGAAGGAATGCCTACAAAGGGCTATTGCTTAAGATTATATTGTAAGAACCCCATGGTGAAACGGCATACACAATTTAGCCACATAATCACCAGGGGGCCGTTTACACGAAGAAAATGTCCTGGGAAGAATTCGTGTCGATCCCTGGCAGTTTACACATACATCGGGTCGGGTACGTGATTTTCGGAAGGGGGGCCACCTTTTATCCCTCAACCTGCTGGACTTCCAGTCCCGCGGTTTATGCGGGTTTTTAAAAAAGTCATGGGAGGATTCAGAAAATCGGAAATGTAAACAGCCTGAGACAAAATGTCTCGGTACTGGGATGACCGGAAATGGTGACTGGGGACGGGCTTAGAGCTCAGGGACCAGAAAAGGAGGGGTCAGTCACCCGTTCTACAGATCCAGCCTCACCAGCCGAAAACAAAGGCATCCCATCCAGCTGCACGAAGGTTGATGTGTGTGTGCGCGCACGCGCGTGTACTCAATCACCTTTTTAAATGGATTTCTACACTGAAAACTGTTCAGCTTTAATCTCTTCCTCAACTGCATGTTACAAAGAGATGGTCACCCATTCATCCCCTGCCTTGATCACCTCCCTGGTATTCCAGCCTCTGAGCGAATGAACACCCTTCAATTCCCCCTCTGTGCCTGTGCCTTTCAAATTGTCTGTAGCTGGTTTGCTGTAAGGGTTAACATTTTAAAGGGGAAACCCAACCCCCCCACCTCACTCGGCTTGATCTCCCTGCGTCTGAGTGAAAGATCTCAGTCTGGTCTTTCAAAATGCCCCTGCTTAAGGTGAAAGAAATTGCAAGCCTCTACTCGGCTTGCTTTCAAAAGGAAAGGAGATGGTTTAATTGTTCCTCTGTCTGAGGTCTTTGAAAAGTGCCTTCTGCCTCTGTTTCAAGGGTTAACTTTTTTTAAAGAAGCGAGCGGAATACCAAACCTCTGCCCCCCTGTCTCCCCCCCCCCAGCCAGCCAATAGCAGCGCTCGTGGCACGGAACTTTAAAGGAAGTGCATCACCGAGGTTGTGAAAACACGAGTAATCGCATACTTGATTGACAGCCAAAAAAAACTCACAAAAAACTACAACCTAAAAAAAAAAACACGGAACTTTGGACGTGTAACTATCAGTCACGGGACCACCTGGGATATCCAGATCAGTGACATAAATCGTATAAACAGCGAGGGGTGGATTCGTGATCACAAAATCACGGTAAGCACCGTGACAATTTCTGTTGTGTAACTGGCACCCAGTATACTCTGTCATGGAACTAAAATTAAAAGACTGCCTTCCTAAGCTTTCTTGCTGATAAATAATAATGAAATGTGCATATTAAGCTTCTGTTTAATGAAAAACTTGGCTCTTTGGCTCCCCCCTCTGAGTGTCTCATTAAACATAATATTGTAACACCTTTTCCATTAGTAATCATGGTAGATGGTGCCAGTAGCAAGCAAGTAGAAGAACACAGCTGAATGTTCAGCTGTGCTCCCTAGAACATAATAGCAAGAGGGCAACATAAAGGACTGCTCGCTGACTGGTAGGAATGTGAAAACCAGTCTCAATTTCCTTGTATTTCTCTGAGTCCAACCGCTGAGTTTATTTTTCTCTTGTTCTTATTTCGTATCACATTCTTCTCCCATGAAATTCATTCAGTTTTTTTGGTACAGACTTTTCCAAATGACCATACTTTGTGCTGTGTTTGTCTTAGCGCAGAGACTTAGGTATGCATTTCCCCCCACTGATTATTTTCTTTTTGTTCATTTTCCAAGTGCCTGCAGTTTGTTTGTGTGTTCGTTTTGAGTGCATGCAGTTACTTACACATGATCCAAAGATGAAAATTAAAAAGAAGAGGAGGAGGAGGAGGAGGAGGAGCTGCTTGTCAAATATATGTGCCTACTTTCCTTAGTCCCACAGACTACAAATTGGACAAATTTGTTTTAAAATGGTTCATCCAAATTCCTTTCCTCTCCTCACTGATTGGGAAGGAAACAGAATAGCTCCACCTACTGGTTGGAGAGGCTATAACCCAATCATTACAGAGTTCTTGGTAATAGGGCATTCTCTGGAAACTACATATATTCATATACATTATACTTTTCTTACTGTTAGCTATGCTGTGCCATATTGCTTGCTGTCTCAAAATTTCCTGGGTCTTCCCTGCTCCTTTATAAATGGTCACAACAGTGTCATAATAGAAAAGAGTAAAGCTTGGAGCTCTTAAGAGGACAAGGAACGAATCACTTGGTTTATCAAATGTGCTTGCAAACCTGAAGAGAAATGGGTAAGCTCCCCCAAGCTGAATTCACATTTGGACCAGAAGCATCTTTGAATACAACTCGAGGGAAAATATGTCCCCTACCCTGGTTGCATTGTAACACATTGACATCATCATCATCCATCATTATTATTATTAGTTGTAATAGTAGTAATGTTAGGAAACCCATTGAATCACTGAGATTTGCCTACATATTGAGTCATCATTCAACAATTGATTAAATGGGTCTAAATGGGTCTATTCCAGTTGAGAGGAACCAGTAGGATTATGGCTATTGTTTTAAATTTATCGATAGTTATGTCCAGACTCCTACCACCAATAGGTTAGGATCTGAACAAAGGACAAAGAATTAGAGTTAGACAAATCAGTGGATTTCTGGCTTTTCTCATTTTTGTATAAATTCACTTGTAAGTCCATTTTATCCCATTTTGGTATTAATCTATAAGATTTTTTTCTTTAAGAATCTGAATGAAATTTGAATTTTAAAATATATATTTATGTTTTATCTCTAAATATGCTTTTTTTTAACAATGTAAGCTGATACTATTTTTAACCAAAACTATACAGAAGCTTTCTGAAAGCATGAAAGCCAGAGTATAGCTAAATTAAATATATACATTAGCCTGGAAGAGCTACATACTTTTGTATCAGACTTTGCACGGATAAAGCTGTTCATGGAACTAATTGTCTAGAGAGGTGGTGGAGTCTCCTTCTCTGGACATCTTCAAAGAATGGCTGGAGAGCTACTTGCTGGGGATGGTTTAGTTGGAGATCCTGCTTTGAGCAGGGGATGTACTTGATTGTCCATGAGGCCCCTTCCAACTCTATGATTGTAAGTATGCAGGCAAAGAATAAAATTAAAAATACAGTCTGCATATGTGTAAGATCCAGGCCCAGTGAGAGGCATTTGACTGTCCGAGGCAAAGAACAAGATGACACTTCCTCCCATTCCATCTACAGAAGTTTACTGGACTGGCAATTCAAGAAATATTCAATGGAATGGAATACCATTATGTTCTTTGGTGACGGGATAATATTATGATGGCACAGTGTTGTCTCACACATCTGAAAGCAATGTGCTACCTTTGGGAGTACAGGGCTCTATTTTCCAACATTTTGTTGCTACTGTCCATCATCTGCTACTTGAGCTGACTGTCTCACTCTGCCTAATGGTAGGGCCAGCTTTGCAGAACCCCATCTTATATTATAAGCTGGAGAAAGTCTGACCATTACAAACTGGACAAGTTCATATAGAAAACCAGGTGAGCATGAAGTCTGGAGTCACTACAGTAGATGTGTACCTTCCTGGAGAAGGACGTGACTGCTTATGTTAGCTAAAGTTTATTTCATGAGAGCAAGCTTACCAAGAATTGATAAATGGTACCTGGCGGGATTTCAATGATCAATATGAAAACACCTCTCCCACCAGTTCTAATGTCTCAGAATTAATATCAAATTATGACCATCATTGATTTCTGGCAATAATAGATTCTTTTATCCAGATATAATGCAATAGTCATGTGCATATTGTTGTATTTGCCTAAGATATATCCTTTCTGCCTCTGAAATATTGAATTTTACTGACTTGAACAGGAAGCTTAGCAATGCTCAATCTATTCTGTAATGGAATGAAATGCTTCCGTATACAGGAAAAGTTAGAGATAAATTGTAGGCAGACCAATGCTTCCATTAGCTTAGCATGCTATAGATCAAGACTTGGAGTAACTGTAGCAAGTATTATTAATATAATTAGCTATAGTAAGGTAACTTATGTGGGGGAGTTGCTTACGGGTTAGGTCCTAGCTGTGAATAGAGTTCTATTTACACCATGGAGTATACCATTTGCCCCTCTCTCTTTGGTAGATTCCACAGCTCCCCATCCCCAAAAGCTCTTCTTCAAGACTGGAGAACTCTGAGGAATTGCATGGAATGAGGAGAAGGGATCAGTCAAAATCATGGGAAAATCCCAACTCCCATGAGCAAAAGTGTCTTCTGGTTACACTACTTTTCCTTTGTGTTACCCTCTAAACTCACAGGTCTGGGGGACCCTCAAAATATTGATATTAGAGTGAGGAATTTAATATACTCTCTGTGGCTATGCAAAGTGGGGGGGGTAACAATAGTAGAATCTTGTAACCTTTGTATACTGATACTACGGAGGAGACAAAAGCTAGATAGTACAATAACAATCTTAATTTGGAAAGCAATAATAATAACAACAGCACTCACACACACACTCATACACTAAGTAATCAAGCAAGACTAACAAATAAAGTGGGGATTATCAGCAGGGGGATAGCGATGGGAATTTCCAATGGGTGATACGACACCATTTTCCAAAAGAGGTGAAGTCGCGGAGGAACAAGCAAACATAGGGGATTCAGAATGGTACTCGTGAAGGTCAGTCAGCAAACTGGCAGCCTGGATGTAGGAAGGGGGCTGAAGGACACTGAGGACAGTTTTCAGGGAGTTTTTATAGAGAATATTTGCCTTAAGGATGTGAGACCTTGAGTGGAAAACAATGGTCTAAGCTGTTGCATGGAGTTGGACAAAGGTACTCCAGGTGTGTTAATCACATTCAGATGTGAGGCTATTTTGTGAGAGAAAAGGTGGAAATGACTTCCTTTGTGTGGGGAGAGAAAAAACTTAATGAGGGTAGTTGCGGGTTTCAGGTAGGAAATAGTTTTAGCCTGAGGCTTGGACAAACTACTGCTCTTCTATTGCCTTGCAAATTAGCATTTCCTTAGGATTTGGGCTTGGCCTCTCCAACATGCATACCTGACCTCAGCATGTTGGTTGTTGGGTTATTTGTTTCCCCAGGGTATGTTAATGGCCACTCTGCATGGAAGCCAGGTTTGATCTAATTAATAATATTGCCAATTATCAAATACTGATATGAGGGAGAGGGGTGTCTGCTGGGGTTACATCTGGACCCAGTTCAATATCTGACAAAGCCCAGCAGAGTTAGTTGTTACCCAAAATGCTCCTTGGAAAATTCCAAGAAAATATCAAGTTTCTAATATGTTGGGGAAATTAGCAGCAACTCGACTTTAGCTATGCAAAGAGGGGGTAACCGGGGAATCTTTCAACCTGTGTCTACCAGTAATAGTCTGGATGGAATACACACATGTAAAATTAAGTATGGTTTTTATTAAAGAGTTCAAAATAACACAAAACACACACACATTCACCCAGAAAAAGCATGCACACAAGGCTATAGGAAAAGCAGTAGGAAAACCTAGGAAAGGGGGTAGCAAGAGGATTTTGTTGGGGTGATACAGATCTGTCCTGTAGTCAATCCGGCAGAGTGGATGGAGGAAACTGGGTTGGCTGACACAGAGTGATAAGGCTTTCCCCCTATAAATGACTGTGCACAATGAGGGATATTTTGGGGGTGATATTTATACCTCCAAATACACCTGAGGGGATTGGTTACTTCATGGGTTGAAACAATAGATTTCCTGAGCCTTCATGGATTTCACAATGAGTTTCCTGGTCTTGACAAAAGGCGTAGAAAATGCTAAATGTGTTTCTTAATGTCCAGTGATTGGATTTTAACAGGTTGAGCAAGGGTCTTAAGGTTTGGGGATTTGGGAAAGGAAATTTCACAATCAGCAAATGCAAAGGTTTTCACCCACCCATTATCTGTTTGGCTTTTAGCCTTTAGCCTTCCTGTCTATTCCTTTATGGAAGGCCACATTAATGATCCAAAATTCTGCCAGTTTCTGAGGCCTGTAAAAATAGGGATGTCTGGAAGTGGGGTATAAGCTGTGCTTAACATAGTCATAAACTTGCACTCAAGTCAAATCGTGTTACTCTTCTATTGCAAGATGAATGATCTTGGTGTGGAAATAGGAACGTGCTTATATTGGGCGGGGTGGTGTTTCTCCTTTTGTGTAACACAGCTACCTACCATGTGAGACCCATTCTTGGACACATTGACTCTTGACCAGAATTATTCTCTTGGAGTATGTTACTTTTCTATGTGTACCAAGTTCCTAGGCTGTAAGCCTGTTTTCCAGCTGAACAGAAAGTTTTCATTATTCCTGTAAAGATGTGATCAAGATGGCTAAAGGATTCTTGTTTTCTGTATTAATGGGAGCCTGCCCTTCCCCTGTGGCCAATAGAAGTTATTGTCCTGTCAATTTCAGATGTACAATTTTTTTGAACAAGGGAAACAACTGTAGCTATCAAGATGTGGAGTCTTCTACTTCTAATTATTATTATTATTATTATTATTATTATTATTATTATTTCTATCCCACCCCTCTGCAACGCAATCGGGGTGGCTTACAATATAAAAACTCCATAGTCCCAGTACCCTAGCCCACCCACCCCTTAAAATAATATTAAATTATAAAAGATTAAAAACATACAGTAATTAAAAATATATAAATTAGAAAAAAAGATTAAAACATACAATAGTTTTTTTAAAAAATCTGATTACAGCTCAGGGAGGACAGCTGAGTCTTGGGCCGGGATAGTTATTCAGGAAAGGCTTTTGGAAGTACTTTGGCTTGTGTAAGCTTACTTTTTTATACCTTTTTTTTTAAAAAAAAATTATGAATTTATGATCCTACATATCTCTGTTTGGGAGTGAAAAGCTGGGTTGGAAATTTTAAAATGAGCCACTGAACTGTAAAGAAAACCCCTGGATTTTAATATCATATGTTATGATTCTGTATCCTCAGGTTACTATCACATAATCATGTTGATGTGATAGAGAGAAACATGATGAATTTGAAGTTCTTCTCTGAGCTGGTGGGTACCAAAACAAGCCCTCCCTCAGTCTGAGAGATTCCCAATAGCAATGAAGGTGTGAGTTCTATCTGGTAGCTGAGATCTGTCCACTTGCCATGTTGCTTTAATTAGTCCTGTGTTTGCTTTCGATGGGTAGAACCTCATTCTTATAAGCTTGTTAATTGCTCAGTCTGTAAAATTTATTTTTCATGGGCATCTGGATCACCTCTAATTTGTGGATGACTTTACTTACTCTGCCCAAAATTCATGAGTTTTATTCGAGTGGTTGTTTTTGCAACATAAGGTGTGTGGGGGGTTCTTTTAACCTAGCAAGGTAGACATTTTCCGTTCCATTAAACATATTTTGCCCAATTAAACTTCCTGTTCTGCAGCCATATCCTTTTTGTCTGCTGTTGTAAGAGTGTGTTTCATTACATATTTGGGTCTGATATCATCAGAAAGGCATGGGCCATACAGCATTGTTTGCTCATACTTCAGTTGAGTAATATTATTTGGAAGACTCTAAAATGTGGCTCTTTCTCACACCAGCATTGTCCCAGATTATGGAGAAATAACACTGAAGTTTGGGGGAACTACATCATGAACATGATCATGATGACTTCTGATACTATCTGAGTGGTGTATAAAGGTGCTTGACATTAAGGAGTCCTGCATTGTTAGGGATATATTGGATTGGACCACCGGTTGACACTCTACTCAAGGATGTCCAGAACAACCTATGATAGCTTTCTTCCCCTCTGCACCAGTGTGAATCTATAGCATTCAAGCTCCTCAATTAGTGGAGATACATTTATCTACACTATTAGATACATTTAAGCCAATTCAAAATGCTAAAACAATTGCATTCAACTCAAGGTATCTTTTAAAGCTAGTTTATACATGTATTCTTCTCCTCATCCTAGCAATGATGACTTGCATTTTTTAATGGGCTTATGGCTGACATCAACCATGAATAGAATCCTGCTGGTGTGTTATGAATGCATGAGTTCTCCTATGGAAGAAGTTGGATAATGGCTATATTTAGTGCAAGGTTACAGAAGCAGAGTTCCACAGGTGGCACCATTGTACTTTGATCTAAGTTACACATTACACATGCTTGTGCATCAGTTTGCATTGCATATTGCACATGGATGTGCATTGTGCACAGCGTGCAGTATGCACAATGCATGTCTAGTTGTGTAACATCGCAATTCACTCAGAAGGTGGTGTTGCACAACTGCCACATAGCTCCATGAACATAAAGTTTCACTCCAGCTCCTTTGATATACATTATTAGTCGTTTACTGTGAATAGTGTTCATTTTGCTTCATCTGACCAATCAACACATGCTTTTCAATGGTGGTATGTGCTTGGAAATACTTTCCTCACACAGTCTTGGAGGACCACTTTCCCCAGTACCAAAGCCAAAGAATGTTTGTTTGTGGTGTCCTGGGATGCTATAGCCATGAAGCTGTATGTCTTCTCACATTCATTAGTGGCTGATGACCCCAAACATGATGGGGTGGTGGATATGCTTCAATTTAGTTTGAAGGGGCAAGATTTGGAACCTCTCCTATTACCGCTCCACTTACAGCTCCTTTCTATGAAATTCCCTTTTGATAGAACTTTGGTTGTCTCCCATTCTGTTGTCATTTGGGATCATTTAGGATCTTTGTCATTCAGGATTATTGGAGGCTTTCAGATCAGGGAGAAGGAACTGGTTTTGTGGGTTAATGTTGTTTATCATTTTACTGTATTTTATTAGAGGTGATCTATGCTTTCACAGCAGTGATTTAAAATGCATTTAAATATAGGTTGTTAACCACTCTGAGCGCTTGTGAAGGAGGTCAAGATAGAAATCAGATCAATTCAATCAATGGCATTGGTTCATACATGTGTCTGACATTCCATCAATGCATACAGGAATGAAGTACACAATTTTCAAATACTGCACATAAAGATCTGAACAAGGCCTAAATATATTATAGGACATGTTTACTGAGGAATTATCACAGAATATATACACATATTCTTGAAAATATAAAGTCTTGACATATAAATGCCTTTGGTATTGAACTGTGAACTGGAGTTTTTTTGTTCACAACATATGTCACACATACACTTATTGGGCATAATCAAACCACTGTTTTCTTAGGCTTGGGTTAGAATCCTGCTGGTGACATATATAGGTGTAAGCTGCACTATGTATATGTACTGCCTTTTTAAAACAATTCAGAACAAATATATCCAGGTGATGGTGTTAGGAGAAGAACTCCATATGCAGACCCATTGCAGAAGTACAATAATGCATCTAGAGTAGTGTGTCATTTCACACTGTCAGTTGCATCTGTGCAATGAAGTGACAGCTATGTGCATTCACTTTTCTCATATGTTGTACTATGGTAGTATTCAGTATAGGTATTGCATAGTTCTAGCATAGCAATATTCCACCAGGAGATATTTAGGTTGTGTTGAGATGGTGTAGGATCTCAGCTTCAGTCTTCTCTTTTAAATATGCTGATGATAATAACTGTTTGGCCTACCTTACAGAGTTGTTGTAGAAATACGGTGAAATTCTCTGTGTGCAAACTACCTGAAAAATCATTATTTTTTAAAATGGACTTTTGCAAGGCAAAAGTTCATTAGAAGCAGCAAATAGTTGAACAGCTGCCATGTGTCATGAGACAGCTAGTTTAGTGGTTTGCTAGAGGGCTTCAGGTTGAAAGCAACATGTGCAAATGCCCCACTGCCTTGACTCTGAAGCAGACAGACCAGCCGGGAAGGAATGAACTTTGGAATAGCACTTTAGGGAACATCTTTTCTGAGCCACTTGCAGATTTCACTGTTGACCTTGCCATCCCAGCTGTTTGGTCCAGGTGTTAAACCCAAAATGTTTCATGTGCTATGGGCCATTGAGGACATCACTACAGAGCTAACGGACACATTAAAAGATCTCTCTCTTTTCTTCCTGCAGCTTGAAGTCAGATGCTTCTTTTGGCCATGTTTATTTTGAAGGTAGTTGGCAAAAAATCATTCCCTGTAGTCACAGTAAAATGGTGATGAAACACAAGGTGACTTTTCAATTAGAAGTGGTCAGCAGAAGGTAATTAGAACTAGTTCTTAGTTTCCAAGCATGACAAGAAAATTTTTAAAGGAGCTCAATTATCTTTATCACCTATTTTTCTGCTTGCCCCAAAGACCAGATATTTAAATATTAAGGTTGCATTTACATTGCATGATGTTAGAAATATATTATGAGGCTTTTCAGTTGAAGAGATTATTAGATTTTGAATTTGATAATAAAAGATGGATAAGAATAGAGAAATATTTAAATAATATGGAATTTAGGTCATTGTACTGAAAGAAAATTAGGAGGGAAGTTTAATAATATAATAAAGGCCCATTGAAGTCCACTTGGGAGGTGTGGAAGAAATGGAAGAAGAAATTGCATGTGCAAAATTATAAATGGTACCCAATAGAATATTTGAATAGAGAAGGAGATGGGGGAATAAGTAGAGTAATTAAAAAAATTAAAGGATAATGGTTATTTAGTAATAGGGCAGTTATATGAGAATTCAGGAAAACCCTTTAAGATTGAAAAGTTGTGGGAGATTGTTAGGGAAACAGTTTTCACTTCAGTTAGATGGGATTCACAAAATGATGTTAGAAATAAGGGCGAATAGTGAAAATCAACACCCTCTAGAAGAGCTGATGAAAAGAAAGTTTGTACGGGGGAAAGGGTTGGGGAAGAGGATTTATAGAATATTATTGGAAAGCCAATTCAAACCAGAAGGTGGATTATTAGAATCTTGGGGAAATATATGAAAACAACTAGTAAACAAATCCTAGAATGGCAAAATGAAATTATTAAGATTAAAAATACTAAAGTAAGGGAGCAGCAGTTGAAATTAGCAGATGGTATAGGACACTACAGCAGTTATACTATATAATAAATGATATGTCACTAAATTGTTAGCATGGATGTGAAAGTAGAGGTAAAGGTACATATATACATATGTGGTGGGAATGTTGTAAGGTAAAGACTTTTTGGCAAGGAATAACTAAAGAAATAAATGGTATAATACGGAAAACTTTGGAATAAAATAAAGGAAATTGTATGGTTCTAAATGTAAAAAAATCTGGGATTGGTAGAGATGAAGAGTATTTGCTAAAACAAATGTTGAGGGCAATTCAAGCAACTATAGCTTTTGGATGGAAGGAAGAACAAAAAATGGAATTTGTATAGATGGCAATATTATGTTTCAGAATAGATAATGTTTGATTATATATTAGAAAGAAGAATGGGGTATATGGGACAATTGAAAGGAGGAGAATGGCTAAGGAAATGGAATAAACTAATAGAAATAATTAAAGAAGAGGAGGGGTACAAAATTATAAAAGATACAATTAATATGATTCTCCACATCAAAGGAAAGGGATTTTGATTAAATAGCAACTTGTTCGCTTGGGGGAAGGGAGTGGGAGGGAGGGAAAGGCTATAATAGAAGAAATATTAATATTTGGGCTATTGGAATAATTGACTTGATAGAGATCTATTAACATTATCTGTTAGCACTAATTGTTTTGTGTTACATTTGGGGTATATTATAGGTATGTCTGTAAAAAAAAAAATTGAATCCCAAAAATTCAGTAAAAGTTTAAAAAAAAAATTAAAAAATTGCATGGTGTTGTGCCTTTAAACCAGGGGACAGTGTAGTCCCCAGTCCACATGATGCCCCTGCACCACACATTTTTGGCCCCTGAACCCCCACCATTCTCCTAAAGTTCCTTGAATCACTCAGTTTTTTAAAAAAAATGAAATTGTACAAGTACATGCAAACACACACATGCAAAAATGATTCCCCAGTCCCCCTAAACCACTCAGAACACCCATCCCCTTTCAAATACCCCCTTTCTTCTTCCTTCTCCTTCTGAAATGGTGACAGAAAGTGACACAACATCACTTCTGGTTGCCATTTTGTAGGAGAAATGGAATGAAAACAAGGTAGTTTGGTGCAGTCAAAGAAGGACAGCTCAAAGGGATGTTGGGATGAAAAATTTGTCCATGGCCTCCATGCAATTGCCGACCTCTGCTCTAAATTCAGATCTTAAAAGTATTGACAGCTCTCTCTGTGTGTGTGTTTCTATCTCTCTCTGTGTGTACAGCATACAACAAATTATCAGTGTAGAGATACAGAATTTTGCATATTTCATTCATCTTTGCATGAATAAATAATTTCATAAGTTTTCTCCCACCAGGCAGGATTATAAGAGGTTTTGTGCCTTTCGGATGGTTTTGCATGACAAGTGTTTGCTCAAAAACAAGGGGTTTTAGCACAGACTACGATTTATTTTCTGCACTATTTTCTGTGCAACAAGTCTTTTTTTGAAAAAATATCTTGAAATGAGAGAAATATCATGGTTGTTAGTTTGAGGCCTCTGCCCCCCATTCTACTTTTCCCATCAGGTGGAAGGTTCTGCTTAAATCTCCACTGCCACCATATGCGAAGACTTCCATAATCTCCCTGCTATCACCAAGAGTGAGCACTTCCCCTGATCTCCACCCCTCCACCAATGTAGAGACCTCCTCTTGTCTCACTACTGTGGTCACCTTTGTGGGGACCTGCTAAATGCCCTCAAGATTCCTGTATGAAATATGATCCAACTTCTATCCCCAGTCTTTATCCTCTGCTGCCACCACAGACACCATATCTGAGCCAAATCCAGATAGATATAGATATAGATATAGATATAGCATTCCTAGTGGCCAAAACCATACCATACACAAACATAATACTTTATTTACAAAGGTTGAACATAACAAAAAAGATTAATAATTTAATATATTTCACTCTCACTCTCACTTTTCTCTACTCTTAAACCCCACTCATTAATTCCTAAACTTAACTGACTCTCTTAACCTTGATCCTGACTCATACGCCCCACACTCCACACAATCAACTCCCAACTGCAGACCAACTGTCAACCACCATCCAAATTGAAATCGCTTCAAACATTCCACCAATCACCACTCACTCTCACCATTCCATTCACTCATCCCCTCCCACCAGGTCCTTACCTAATTACTGCTATGATCCAATACATACCAAACCAAATTACTTCAATACATAAAACAATATTTTCTACAAAAAGTCCATGACGTCACCATTAGTCATTTTGTTGATGTAGTGTCATTACATCTTTTGGATTCAATGGCTCTACTGAGTTGGGACTAACCAACAGGATTCCAAGATAATTTTTTTTGAAATATCACAGCAAGAAATTTTCAACGTTTATGCTATTTTGATCTCAAGACTAAAATATGTTTTTGTCAGGAATAGAAAAGCAGTGGGCTGTGTAAGGAACAGAGATGGAAAGAATATAGCCCCCCCCCGTGTTTATGAAGAATCGGTACCTAAGGTTTCACTTACCTGTGATCAGGGGATAAAGGTCTCTCTAGGCATCTGGAAAACCATAGACTCATGCTGGAGCAGTATCTTTAGGCATTGGGATATATATGGTTAATCTCCACTGGAGAGGTGTCCTCTCTAGGCATTTTCTAGGTCCACTGGTGTGATTCTATGTTATAATATGGTGGCTTGTTATTATACGTGGTTTTGCATATCTGCAGTAAGTCTTGAAACATATCACCTGTGCAAATGGGGTGGGTGGAGTGGGTAGGGGGTGACCTGTAGTTGAAAATATTTGAACAAATAGTTACACTCTCCCGACCCCCAATCTCTCAAGTGTCAAGAAACCCTGATGAGAATAACCTGGACTGATGAGAATCTTCACAGCTCAGGACTGTTTTACACAGAAAATTGCATTATTATTATTATTATTATTATTATTTGCAAAAAAAGGCACAGAAAAATATTTCTAAAATAATAGAAAATATTTCTATTAAAATAATAGAAAATATCAGTTTTATGTGCTGATAATGCTTCCCTGCCCATAACATATTGTTTTAGGCACAAAAACCATGTGTGAATTTTGTGCTGAATACGTTCCCAATTACATTTCTGTGGGGAAATACTATTTTCTATGCTGAAAAATCTTGTTTCCTGCATGGAAAATGCTGTTTTCAGTGCAAAAATATCATGTGTGAATTTTGTGTAGAATAAGACCCAGACTGTGAATACTGTGAATACTGTGAAAACTGTGAACTGCAGTTTTCGAACACTTTCTTGTAGCAGGAAGAAAATGGCTAAAATTACTAAAATTACTCATTACTTCCTTTGAGAAGACAATTATGAAGAAGCACATCCCTAGCGTATGTTCCAGCATATAAGACTACTTTTTAACCCTTGAAAATCTCCTCAAAAGTCAGGGGCCATCTTATATGCCGAGCAGTTTTCCCAACAGATCCTTTCCCCTACTGTGAGAATGACTGCCTTGCCTTTGAAGTGTTAAATTGCCAGGCAGTTTTCCCAGCAGAACTGTTCCCTGCTGTGAGAACGACTGCCTTGCCTTTGAAGTGTTAAATTGCCCTCCATTTAGCTCAGGAGACAAGAAAAGCAGTCCATTTAAAATGAGGATTCTTTTCAGCCAAGTTAGCCTGTTGCTTAAAATTAGAATTTCTGAATTCAAACTTACCATTTTTCATCAAGTTTTGTCTATGGTGAAATTCTCTTATCTAAATAAAAGCTTCTGGTAGAGTTAAATCATTCTTTAATTGCAAGGTCTCTCTCTCTGGCTTTTGTTCGCAAACAAAGATTCAGGAAGGACTCATCCCGTGCTTTCTGCAAGCGCGCTGATGACTAAAAAGGCCAATCCGAGATAAACAAGTCCGGCTGCAGAAAGCACAGCAGAAGGTCTCCTTGGGCGATGTTTTTGGGTTGTGATTCTTTCTGCGTTGTCGTTTCTCTTCAAGACTTGTTCAGCGTGAGTTCTCAAATAAGGCTGCAGCATTGTGGATAGTGCGTCTCCATGCCTCCCGATGTGAGGCCAGGGTGGACCACTGTTGGTGATCAATTTGGCCGAGCCTGAGATGTTGTTTCAGGGAGTCTTTGTATCGCTTTTTTGGAGCACCCCTCTTATGCTGACCCGTGGCGAGTTCACCGTAGAGTAGTATTTTTGGGAGGCGATGGTCCTCCATCCTAGAAACATGCCCTGCCCAGGGCAGCTGTGTTCTCAATATCATGGCCTCATGATATCATGGCAAGAGGCCATCAGGCCAATTGCAAGGTATTTATTATGGAATTATAGAATTTTGGTAAACTTGCCAGGAAGATTCCCATTTGCATAGCTTTGGGGATTTGCATAGCTTTGCTTCTCCCTTCATTATGATTATTTATCAGCTTGTTGGTCCCACCAGGTCCAGTAAGGAGGAAGGCTATGCATCCACTCAGCATGAAGATGGGTGCATTTAGCTGAGCTTCTTGGCAGATTGCGTGCTCTTTCCTACTTGTCCCTCAGTCCTGGCTTGGGTGACATTGAATAAAAGCTGGTAAGAAGTTTTGTTCCTGACCAAGAAGTTTAAAAGGGAACCATGAAGCATAAATATTCCGTCCTATGATGAATTATGGTGGTACAAGGAGTCCTCCACAGCATGACAAGAGGATGTTTGGAAGCCAAGAAATGTCCCCAAAAGAACAGTGCTGTGAGAGAGGGATTTGATTCATTTTGTTTATTGGTCTACTGTTTCCAGTTTATAACCACAGAAAGCAAGGCTGCAAACTTTACAAAAATATATGGTGTGGTTGTAAGGGATTGGAGCTGTATGAACCCTTCACAGTAAATCTTCAGGGTTGCTCTATATATAAACAGATATTGCCTACAAGCATGAGGGATGTAAAGAAATGTTCTCTTGATGTATACACCAGCATATTTCCCACTCACCCAGGAAACAGTTTGCCTGGCTGGGTAATGTTCTCCTTCCTGGAACTAAATTGATCATAGAACTGAGAACAGGGGGACTAACATCAGTCTAGAGGTCATTTAAGTTGAGCTGGGTAGGCTGAGGTAGAAAAAAAATGTTCAGTCCCCACCTACCCAATAAGCACATCTCATCCAGTTGGTTGTGGGTCGCACAAGAGGGAAAAACTCCAGGAAGTAGATATAGGAGTTTTTTGAACACAAAGTACATGTCATGAACAAGAACACTTGGGGTGAATCAGACACAGTTTTCTCCTGGTATTTGATATTCCAAAAAGTTGTGGAGGAATTATTCTGTGGAGAAAAACATAAGGGTATGGCATCTTGTTAGGTAGTTATGAGGACTTAAGCTTGTCTTGCCACTTTGTAAAGGTTTCATGGTCATATTTACAATTGTAGGACTGTTGCCATGATCACAAATGCCCTTAAAAATCACCTTAAAAGCCAGGCAGATGTATTTAGTTATTTATTTATTTAGGTATTTCTACCCCACTCTTCAGCCACAAAGGTTCTCAGAGCAGTTTAGAAATGGTTAAGGAATAGCACCTACACATCACCATTTTATAGAGCACTAGGCACTAAACAGTTTCCAATGTGTGTTAGCTAATTGCCCCCACAAATTGGGTACTCATTTTACTGACCTATGGAAGGATGAAAGGCTAAGTCAAACTTGGAGCCCTTGGGATTGAATTTGCAATGTTGTGGCTGCAGTACAGTCATTTAACAACTGTGCCACCAGGGCTCCCTAATGAAGGGGTTCTGCAGTGCTGGCAAGAAGGGCACTGTAGAATTACCCTACTCCCACCAGCAAGCCACAGTGTGACAAAAAAGTCATGATAGGACAGGAGTCCCTGTTTCTGCTTGTCACACCATGGCTTCCTTGCAAGAGGGGTCTGTATGTGTCATCCTTCAGTTCCTCACTCTCCAATAGTCCAGCACCTCCTGATATAGCTGCCTGGCTTTTAAGGTTCATTTTAGGTTGGATAGGAAACAGAACACAGCTATGACAGTGTAGTTATATGTCTCCCGCAGAAATTCAACTATCACTTTTTGCACAAAAGACACTCCGTTTCTGCATAGAAAATGGGTTTTCCGCACAAAAGATACTGCTTTCTGCATCAAAATAGGACATTGAATATCAAGAGGGAAAAAAGAGCAAAGTTCTTGCTGGCTCCAAAAAAGCAGTACAAGGACTCCCTGAAACAACATCTCAGGCTCGACCAAATTGATCACCAACAATGGTCCACCATGGCCTCACATCAGGAGGCATGGAGACACCGAACAAATCTTGAAGAGAAACGACAACACAGAAAGAATCACAACCCAGAAACATCATTCAAGGAGACCTTCTGCTGTGCTTTCTGCAACCGGACTTGTTTATTTCGGATTGGCCTTTTTAGTCATCAGTGCGCTTGCAGAAGGCACGGGATGAGTCCTTCCTGAATCTTCATTTGTGAAGAAAAGCCAGAGATTATTCTCCCCATTTGGGTTTCCTGATTTGCAGGAAATCGGTCCCCACCCCCAATTTGGGAATGAATAATTACAAATATTCTTTCCACCACTTTCTAACAAAGAGTTCTACTTACTTCACCAAACTGCAAAGCCTAAAATTCCATAGGATGCAATCATGTTGGTTAGCATTTAACTGTGATATCTGTGAAGTGTAGTTATCCCCTTCAACTAAAGAAGTGGCACTGCACTAGGAGATTTAGCCATTCCTTCTAATGCTTTTGGAGAGCTGAATTGTTCCCCTTGAATCTGCTCCAAGCTTCAGCCAATAACCAAAATATAAGCAAAGCAACATTGTTAATTGTCTTCCTTCTTCTGAGAAGCCTCATAGTAGCATTGTCTGGGATGGGAGGGGGAATCTTCTTCAGTATCTGTGATTTTAGTGTTTATCTTTTTTTGTCGTTAATTGTTTTATCATCTTCTCTGTGCCCCCCCACCTCACTGTTGATGTTAATGATTCACATATGTTAATTATGTACACACTCTCATTTAGCTTCACTGGCAACTGTTGTATTCATTAAAAAATAGGATAGCTATTTCCAAGGATGCAAATGGTTCCATTTTGCAAGCAGTTGTATCAGTAAATAAAGAAGTCTGCATCTTTCTGGACAGAAGTCTGTGGTTTTTAATGAACAAGACAGGGCTCCTCAAATAAGCAATAAATCAAAGTGAGGGCAGCCTTCTGTCCGTAATATTATGTCTGTAATATGTCTGTAATATTATACCGAGCCCTATGGATTTGGGAACATAAAATTCCTTTTACAGTTAAAAGAAAAAATAGATATAAAATTATTAAAAATAAAAATTAGATTATACTTTCCAAATGTGATACCTGAACAATAAAAGGATCAAAGAGTTGTTCCCACTAAAGACAAGCCACAATTGGGATATCACCTTAGATATCACCTCAGAAAAGGCTCTGTTCCCAGTACTCACCCAACACATCAGCAAAAGTGGGAGCCTTTGCAGAATCTAACCTCATATGCTTTATGTTTGAGTAGGGACAACTTTCCAGCAAACAAGCAAGCAAGCAAGCAAGCAAACAGAATCAAGCCAAGTCAGCTAAACATGGGTAAAGCATAGTTGTGATTGACCTTGCATGCACACAGGGATGTAGCGGGGGGGGGACAAGATGAGAGTGCTGTCCTGCAAATAAGAAGTCTTCCCCACTCCCCCAGTTAATGTTTCCTTCAATATCCAAATTTCTAGCATTGCAGAGAGTGGGGTATTGAAAATCATTGAAAAATTCTTATGTAGTTGGGCCCCTGTATCAGCAGAACCAATATCCTCAGGGTCAGTTATCCACGGTACACAAAATACAGACACGTACCATAGAGTTGCACTGGAAAATGCCTAGAGGGATGTCCTCTCAGTAATAATAATAAAATTAATAATAATAATAATTTATTTTTAACCTGCCCCTCTGCTCGGCAACCAGGGTGGCATACAACAAGATTAAAACACAGCAAGTTAAAACAATCCTTTCCAATCCTAACCCTCCCATCCCTTAAAAATAAATTAAACTAATAGACAATTAAAACAAAGATAAAATACAATAAATAAATAAATAAAGGCAATAGCGGCAGGGGAGCGGGTAAGCAATCAGCTTCACTTGAGCCGGGAAATTATTCCGGGAAGGCCTGCCAGAAGAGATCCGTCTTTAGTGCTTTCTTGAAGCTATCAAGAGTAGTGATAAGACGGATCTCATCCAGCAGGCCATACCAAAGTCTGAGAGCCATAGAAGAGAAGGCCCTCTGGGAGGTCTGCGACAGCCTAGTTTTCATAGGCTGCAGCAGGTTCCTCCCAGAGGACCGAAGTGTGTGTGTGTGTGTGGGGGGATGATATGGGAAGAGGCGGTCCCAAAGATAAGATGGACCCAAGCCATGTAGGGATTTAAAGGTTAAAACCAACACCTTGTACTCTGCCCGGAAACAGATCTAGGCATTTTCTAGGTCCTCTAACACAACTCTATGACATGTTTTTACCAGAAGTCCTTTATTTTAATAGTGTTTTCTGTTATCTATGGTTTCCAGTATCCACAGTAAAGTCTGGCAACTGAACCCCTGCGGATATGGGGGTCCAGTTGTATATCCTGTGTTTGCAGTCCCTTGATGACTTTGCCTGTCCCTTTTCTTTGGATGCCTAAACTGTATTTCTAAATGCTGTACTCAAAAGTGATGAATGTTGCTGTCCTTGAACAAGCAGGGATCACCAGCATTGAGGCCATGATATTGAGAACACAGCTGCACTGGGCAGGGCATGTTTCTAGGATGGAGGACCATCACCTCCCAAAAATAGTACTCTACGGTGAACTCGCCACGGGTCAGTGTAAGAGGGGTGCTCCAAAAAAAACAAAAAACGATACAAGGACTCCCTGAAACAACATCTCAGGCTCAGCCAAATTGATCACCAACATTGGTCCACCCTGGCCTCACATCGGGAGGCATGGAGATGCACTATCCACAATGCTGCAGCCTTATTTGAGAACTCAACCTGAACAAGTCTTGAAAAGAAACGACAATGCAGAAAGAATCACAACATGGAAACATCACCCAAGGAGACCTTCTGCTGTGCTTTCTGCAACTGGACTTGTTTATCTCAGATTGGCCTTTTTAGTCATCAGCACGCTTGCAGAAAGCACAGGATGAGTCCTTCCTGAATCTTCGTTTGCGAAGAAAAGCCAGAGGGAGAAAGACTTAGAAGTTACTGCAATGCTAGAAGTTTGGAGAACTTCAGTAGGTGGGAGCATTCTTATTTGGGGCCCCCTCATTTTGTCCTCTCTATACAAGTGCATCCATATATTTCCTCATCTATATGATGCTCACTTCAGATTAATTTGGCATTTCACATTTGTTTCGTATCATTTTGGAAAAAAGAAGTTTATGTTCACCTGCATTCAAAGTTTGATACCTTAAGTTCTTTCTTTCAAATATTCTTTCACATATTAAGGCATCCATGAATTTTTGGTAAATTCTTCAAAATGTACTGAACTAAAATTATCCTCTGTTGATGCTGCCCAAATTTAATGGGTACAGCTGTCCTAAGCATGGAGATGGCCATGTTGTACTTTCCTGACATATGTATTATAATCATGAGGGGCCTTTTGGGGAGGGGTGGATAGAAGTGGCAACCATAATTCAACACTGACCTGGTTGAATACACATGTGTCTCAATCCTACACCCCCTCAGCATAGTGTAAATATCTGCTATGCTGACCCATATGCCTTTCCCCAACTTACTGATAAACCCCTTATGCCAACAAATATGACCATTCCATGCTTTTAGTGAGCAGACAGGGTCAGAGTACCATCTCGCTACATCCCCATAGCCAGACACAAAATAATGACTTCAGTGCTGAGATTTGCCAGGGCCTTCGATAGGTCTCAGTCCTACTGTGATAATTTCACGTCTGGTAATGGGGACGTAGCCAAATGCTTCTCTAAGCCTGCCTGCTCATGTGAAGCATGGAATAGCCATGTAGTACAGCTTCAGGGGCTTTTAGTAGGTCTGGTGAGAGCTTTGGCCACTGTGGAGGGAGGAATAGAATACTAAACCCTGAAGCATCTGTAAAAGGATATCCATATGTATAAGGAAAACTTACATGTGTAGATGTCCCTAACAGAATTCCAGCCAGGGCTGCAAACCCAGATTTCTTACCTCTTAATGTTAAGTACTCAAAGTCTTGGGCTTGGATGGGTAATCTGTCAGGTTCAATTTCTTCCTACTGTCATAACTGGAGTTGGAAGAGTCAGACACAGGAGGTGGCAAATTTCCAGACATCTACAGCTCCTGAAGATGGTGCTCTCTCCAAGTCTGAGGAGCTGGGGGTTGAGGCAGAGGGGGACCCTCTTCCCCAGAAGGAAATGGAAAGTGCTGAAGATACATTACCATCCTTTGCAGAGTGATGAAGAGAGAAGGAGAGATTACGCTGATCCCAGTGGCAGTTAAATAGAGAACATTGACTAATAAGGCACCTAGTGTGTTGAGACAGCTGCCCATAAATCTCCCAGCAGCTCACCAGCAGCTTTGTCACTGCCAACTGTTCTCTCTTAGTGACTGGCAGTACTCTTTGCCATTCATGTTTTCCTGACCTTGGACTAGCTAGCTCTCTGACTTTGTTTCACTCCTTGCTGGCTTTGTTTATCTGGAGTACTGACTGGTTGTATGACTTCTGGACTAGCTGATGACCTAGACAGGATTAACTACTCAACAGATCTTGTGTTCTAACCACCCGATTCCTGAGACACTTGCTGACTGAAGCATAGTACCTCTATATTTTTTCCAGAATCCTATTAGTGTTTTAGACATGCCCAAATTCCCTTGTGGAGGCAAGTAGACATTTTTGTCCCATGCAGTGAAGCCACATTCAGTTCCAGGTTGTGGAACTCTTGTATGAGCAAAGTCTTGTGCATGGATACATTTTGTGCATGTAGATGCTTTGGATGCATGTGTGCATTTGACTGTGCATTTTTTTTTTTTTTGCATATTTGGTGTCTTGGTTAACCAAAATGGCCATTTAACACCAGAGTTGCTTAGCACAGTTAATGTGTAACTTCCCACATGGATGTTTACACTGTGCAAGCCTGATGTAGGATCATGGCCTGTATTTTTTTTTAAAAAAAACCTCAAGTTCCTTCTGTCCTAAATATAAAAAAAGTTGATAAATTCTAATAAGTGGACCAAAAGTGGATCATAGAGTCATGCTGGAGGACCTAGACATGACTAAAGAGAAAATGCTTCATCAATCATTTTGCATAAGAAAAATAGGGTTCCAGATTATACATGAAAATTGTTCTATGCAAAGGGTCCTGGAACAGATCCCTCACAATATAGGCAGGCCTACTGTACTTCCTAAGGGAACATTTGTGATAGATTGAACTTGGATGCAATCTCCAAACTGTTACTCCTTTTTTTCCCAATGGTGAGGTTGCCCAATGGTGAGGTTGACTAATTGTTTATGATAGGTATCACTGGGCCTATGAAGCCAATTGTTTTCCAGCAGTCCTTGATGAAGGACTGTGACAACAATAAAGCTACTTTGAGGCTGAAGAACTGTTCACTATTATTTTTGCCAATTGATTTCCTACTGTACGATGTCAGTTAATTAGTGAGACCTTTCAATGCACAAATGAAAGCAGCCATTATGACTGTATTTCCAATTGATTTTTCTCACAAACATGAACAGCAATTTGCTCATCCAATGAAGGGGAGAAGTGAAATAATACATAATTTTTCCTAAACAAAACTTGATAGGAATTGCTTGCTGCTGCCTAATAGCAGGAATAGAACCAGGAGACCTTTCACACTGCACAATTATAGCACTATGATTCCACTTTAAGTGGCATGGCAGCACCCTGTGGAGACCTGGAGTCTGTAATTTGGTGAGGCACTAGAGCTCTCTGGCAAAGAATTGTAAATTCCTCACCCTAAACTCCAAATTGGATGGAACCATGGCAGTTAAAGTGGAATCATAGATCTATAATTGTGTAGTGTGAAAGAGCCTCAGGTCTAAAAATGTCTTGGTCAGATTAAAAGATCCCAACAAAGTGGGTAGAGGCACCATGAAATGTTGTGCAAAGTGAAATAGAAACCATACCTGAAATTACTTCCTCCTGGTGTAAATATATGAAAGGTTTTTTGATAAGACAATCTTAATTTTTTAGGCAACCTGTATAATATTAATTTGCTATCCAGTCTTTCTAAAGTGAAATTTTAAGGGAAACAATATGCTACCAGCCTGCTGAAGGAACATGCAGATTCAAAAAAGGGCCAGGGTAATGCTGTAATAAATCTGCCAGCAAAATCT
Source organism: Gambelia wislizenii (assembly GCA_030847615.1). Classification (NCBI taxonomy): domain Eukaryota; kingdom Metazoa; phylum Chordata; class Lepidosauria; order Squamata; family Crotaphytidae; genus Gambelia; species Gambelia wislizenii. The sequence continues at coordinate 427,642,676 of JAUMIR010000002.1, read as the reverse complement.
ATCAGAAATCTCTTTTCAGTCATGGCATCATTGCTTTGGAATGCCTGGAGCCTGGAAGAGGAATGTTATGGACTACAACTCCCAGAATCTCCCAGTCCACATGCATAGTAGCCATGGTGGTTGTGGGATTCTGGGAGCTGTAGTGGTGGTGGTGATATAGGCCAAAAGGTAACTTATCAAGCTCTGAGAAGGCAATCGCTAGAGAAGCTCACCTCTTCACTGTCAATGTTTTTTTTTTTTCCCATTTACGTATTGTCCACTTGTTCTTACTAAATAATTTCAAAGCAGGATATAGTACCAATAAATAACAAAAATACTGTCTGTCAGTAAATTATAAACAAAAACAATAACTTGGTAAAAGTTATGCTCATGCACAATTTAATAACCAAATCAAGTCTTCTAGGAATTTAAAATCTAATATGAGTTTTGTTTGGCATAAGAATTCCTTACTTGCAGCCCACAAAACCTTATGCCAGTAGTCTTTTAGGTGCCACAGTTCTCTCTGTTGTTTTTTTCACAATAGACTCACAAAGTTACCCTTCTGGAAACTGAATAACAATGTACCAAGGGTACAATGCTGACTAAAAGCCTGGGTGAATATCTACCGGTACAGCTTCAGATAACACCAAAACATTTAGAGCTTCAGCACCAATTCCCCAGTTGGGGTGCCTATTGTTGTTGTTATTGTCGTCGTCGTCATCATCATCATCATCATCATCATTTTATCATTATTATCTTTATTTATAGCCCGCTTTTTCCCAAGGCTGGGACCCAAAGTGGCTCACAGTTTTAAAAACACAGTTAAAACATACCAAAAGTGCACATTAAAAGATCATTAAACCACTTACATAATTAAAACAATCAAATTCAATCAATCAATTGAACTTAAAAAAATTAAAACAACATCAAAATATTTAAAGGAATAAAATATACTTAAAAGTATTAAAAACTATTTAAAAAAAGATAAAAAGCTTTTTAAAACAGGCCAACAAAACCACACAGCATCCCCCAGCCTATTCTTTAAAAAGCCTGCCTGAATAAAAAGCTTTTGGTCTGCTGCCGGACAGACAACAGGGAGGGGGGACTCCCTGGGGCATGAGTTCCAGAGTCTAGGGGCAGTCACCGAAAAGGCCCTCTCTCATGTTCCCACCAACCATACTTGAGATGGTGATCTCCTGAAAATCTCAGGGCCTGCGCTGGGTTGTAAAGGGAGATACGGTCTGCTAGATAGCCTGGACCTGAACCATAGGCTTTATAGGTCATAACCAGCACTTTGAATTGTGCCTGGAACAGACGGGAAGCCAGCCAGTGGAGCTGTTTCAACAAGGGACCACAAGGGAGTGGTATGATCTCTATAAAATGCCCCAGTTAACAGCTGCAGCTCTTTGGACCAGCTGAAGTTTCTGAACAGTGAGTGTCCTCTTTTGGATTGCCACATCATTAAAAAAAATTCTGTCTCATGCAGCATCATCAGGATGGCCTCCCTACTAGATTTTAATATGTCAACAGGGACATAAGAGAGAAGGTACTCTATCACTTATATGGTTTTATGACTTAAGTTTTTATGACTTAAGTTAAGTTTATGACTAACACTTAAGTTTTATGAAGACATAGTTGTTGCATGTAGATGTTGGTTTCATCTGACAGCTGATTATTTTGCCTGGGATCTTCTTTTTGTCTTATGTATGCGCAAATATCCTGATGGAAGTAGTTGGACATTTTTTGTCCAACGGAGAATGCCTGTATTCATTTGAAGGCTGCAGAAGCAGAGTTGAATGTGTGTTTCATTTATGCTCAGGAACGTATATTGGTTTCAGAGCCAATAGGAGGACTACAGATATGGTATTTGCCCTTAGACAACTGCAAGAGAAATGTAGAGAGCAGAACAAGGGTCTCTATATAACATTTGTTGACCTCACCAAAGCCTTCAACACCGTGAGTAGGAAAGGTCTGTGGCAGATCCTGGAAAGACTAGGATGTCCCCCCAAAGTCCTTAAAATGATTATCTTGCTACACGAGGGACAGCGTGGTCAAGTCAGATATGGCGATGCTCTTTCAGAGCCCTTTATAATAACTATTGGAGTGAAGCAAGGTTGTGTTCTTGTGCCAATTTTATTTACAATCTTCTTCAGCATGATGCTCCAAAGGGCTACGACAGAGCTCGAAGAAGACAACGGCATCTATATACGTTACTGTACTGATGGTAGCTTGTTTAACTTAAGCCGTCTGATGGCTCGCACTAAGACTCTAAACTATCTAGTCCATGAGCTGCTCTTCGCTGATGATGCTGCCCTTGTTGCCCACACAGAAGCAGCTCTGCAGTTCCTAACGTCCTGCTTCGCAACAGCTGCAGAGCTGTTTGGGCTGGAAGTCAACCTGAAGAAAACAGAAGTTCCTTACCAGCCTGCACCACAGGACGAACACCACCATCCCCACCTTGCTGTCGGCAAATCTGTGCTTAAGTCCGTTCAGCCAGGGCCGGTTTAACCTGTCTGCCAGATCCGCATTGGCGGGGGGCCTCGGGGGTGAAGGGGGCCCCCTGGTGAGTGTTGCCCTTATCTGATGAAGGAGACAGCCAGGAGACAGCAGCCGGCTCTTCCGCTCCTTTGGAGCCCCTTCCCCCTCCCTCCTCAGGCAGGGCATGGCAATAGCACTGAGCTAGTGCGGGAGATAGAGAAAGGGTTTGCTCTTGGGAAGTTGTAATTTGGAGACAGTCCCTGGCTGCATTGCTGTGAAGGAGGAAAGGCAGAGCAGCTGGTCGTGTGAGTGAGGGACTGTCTTCAGGGGGCCGCGGGGATCTTGGGGGGGGGGCTGCCATGCACAGTGGGGTGGTTATTTTACTTTTTAACTTGTTGCTGGAGTCAAGACAGATGGCTATCCAGCCTCTGTTTAAAAACCTCTAAAGAAGGAGACTCCACCACATTCCCGCCCTCCTCCAAAAAAATGTCTCCAAAACTAAAGAGAAAGTGAAAGAAACAGCAGCCCTCTGTGGCAGAAGCTGGAGGGAGTTTGCTGCTACCGCGGAGACGGTGAGTGTGTGTTTATGAGAGACAGGGAATTTGAGGGTTGTCTCGGAAAGGGCTCCTTTCTTTCTTTCTTTCTTTCTTTCTTTCTTTCTTTCTTTCCCTTCCCTTCCCTTCCCTTCCCTTCCCTTGCCAACTGAGTTCAGCCTGCATTTGTGTGTGTTTGCCTATGTGCCTTCAAGTCATTTCTGGCTAAGGCAAACCTATCATGGGGTTTTCTAGGCAAGGTTTGTTCAAAGGGTGTGTGCCTTTGCCTTCCTTTGAGGCTGAGAGAGTGTGACTTGCCCAAGGTCAGCCAGTGGGGTATTCATGGCTGAGTAAGGATTCAAACCCTGGTCTCCATAGTCATAGTGCAATGCTGAAACTTTTACAACACTCTTAACTCTTTTAACAGAAGAATACTGTATAAAGAATATAAATTAAAATTTGGAGTAATATTACTGGGAACAATGGTTTTATTGTTGTCACTAAAACACCAATATCCAGTAGTGTTATGTGAGAGGCATTGGCCTAGAGCAGTGGATCTTAACCTTTTCTTTACCAGGGACCCCCTTTAAATATCTTTTGTTGCCCCAAGACTTAACTCAAGATTTAAAACCCTAATAATAATAGCTAACAACAACAACAATACAATTACACCATCCATTAAACTTTCCCTCAGAGACACTCTTGCTTCTTCCTGCAAGTTTGTGGCTGGAGTGGATTGAATGGCAATGTGCAGGCCAAGCCAGCCAGACTTTGCCTTGGTTCCTGTCACATGGCTACTCCACTACAGGGAGGAGGTGGGCCAAGCAGTCTTCAAGCCTTTGTGGACCCCCTGTGAGGACATTGCGGACCCCAAGTTAAGAACCACTGGGCTAGAGAATGCTGGAAAAGGAACAATGCAACCAGATCTTGAGAAGGGTGCTGGCAGGGGGATTCTGGGAGGTGTAATCCAAGAGTAACTTTCCCAGGCTCTGAATGCAGCCTAGAATCATAGGGCTGGAAGGGACCCCAACAGCCATCCCATCCGATTGGCTTCTGCCCTGCAGGAACACACAATCCAAGCATTCCTGACAAATGCCCATCCAACCTCTCCTTAAAAACCTCCAAAGAAGGGGAGTGCACCACACTCCCAGGCAGCAGAGTATTCCACTGCCTTACAGCTCTTACTGTCAGGAACTTCTTCCTAATGTTTAGGTAGAATCTCTTTTCCTATAGTTTGAGTCCATTGCTCCGTGTCCTAGTCTCTGGAGCAGCAGAAAACAAGCTTGCTCCTTCCTCAGTATGACACCCCTTCAAATATTTAAACATGGCTATCATGTCCCCTCCTAACTTTCTCTTCTCTGGGCTAAACATGCCCAGCTCCCTAAGCCGTTCCTCATAGGGCATAATGGCTTCCAGACCTCCCAACATCCTTCTCGGTATCTTTCTTGAATTGTTGTGCCCAGAACTGGAAACAATATTCCAGGTGAGGTCTGACCAAAGCAGAATGGAGTGATACTATTACTTCCCTTGATCTAGACACTATTAATGCAGCCTAGAATTGCATTGGCATTTTTTGCTGCTGCATCACACTGCTAACTCATGTTTAGCTTGTAGTCCACTCTTTCTTTTCTTTGAGGAAATCTACATCATTACATTAATTGCTAATAAACTAAAAATATTATGTTAGTGCCTATAATATAGTTTTTAAACTAAATTATTGGTGTCAAATTATGTAATACAGTAGGCCCCTCTTATCCACTGGGGATTGGTTCGGGGGGGTGGATTCTGAAAACCATGAATAATAGTGAACACCATTGAAAAAAATGGTACTTCTGGTTTAAAATACCATAGAGTTGCCTTGGAAGGCCTAGAAAACCACTAGGGAGGACACATTTACTAGGAAGACTCTAGGGTAGGTGTGCTGTTCTGTGTCCCATGGATAATGAATCCATGGATACGGGGGCCCTACTGTGATCTGAACATCCTGTACGGTGAATAGGTTAGGTTACATTGACCTGAGATAAACATATGGGGGCCCCAAAATAAAGCACTGCAGGGGGCCCCAAAATTCCTTAAACCGGCCCTGCGTTCAGCAGTTCACCTACCTGGGAAGCATCATCTCCTCAGATGCCAAGATTGACAAAGAGATCGATCACAGATTAGCAAAGGCACATAGCGCATTTGGAAGACTTTACAAAAGAGTCTGGAGTAATAAACACCTGAGGCAAAACACAAAAATCAGTGTGTATAGAGGCATTGTACTGTCTATTCTCCTTTATGGGTCTGAAACATGGGTCACCTATTGCCACCACTTACGACTCCTCGAACGCTTCCATCAGTGCTGTTTACGCACAATCCTAAATATACACTGAACTGACTATGTGACGAATGTTGCTGTCCTTGAGCAAGCAGGGATCATCAGCATTGAGGCCATGATATTGAGAATGCAGCTGCGCTGGCAGGGCACATTTCTAGGATGGAGGATCATAGCCTCCCCAAAATAGTACTCTACGGTGAACTCGCCGTGGGTCAGCGTAAGAGGGGTGCTCCAAAAAAGCAATACAAGGATTCCCTGAAACAACATCTCAGGCTCGGCCAAATTGATCACCAACAATGGTCCGCCCTGGCCTCACATCGGGAGGCATGGAGACACACTATCCACAATACTGCAGCCTTATTTGAGAACTCACGCCGAACAAGTCTTGAAGAGAAACGACAACACAGAAAGAATCACAAGCCGGAAACATAACCCAAGGAAACCTTCGGCTGTGCTTTCTGCAACTGGACTTGTCTATCTTGGATTGGCCTTTTTAGTTATCAGCGCGCTTGCAGAAAGCGCAGGATGAGTCCTTCCTGAATCTTCATTTGCAAAGGGAAGCCAGAGGGAGATATTGGGTTGTGCATTAGACTCTACAATGGTGGCCTTCAACACAAGGGTTACATGGCACAGTCAATACATAATCAGTATGTAATCCTGCATGCAAAGATTTCATAGAATCATAGAGTTGGAAGGGACCACAAGAGCCCTCTAGTCCAACCCCTGCCATGCAGGAATATACAACTAAAGCTCAGAGAAAGAGAGAGAGAGATTATTGTTACCTGTCTTCAGACTGCAGACCCTTATGGGTGTCAGATAGCTTTTAGCAAGCGCAGTTGATATAGCATTAGAACAATAAAGCTGACTTCATGAATTTCTAAGAGTAACACTAAGAGGGTGTGAATCATTTGTGCTTTGTGTAGGCGTCTCTGTTTATAAATCTCCAAGTACAACTATCTAGGAGATAACTAATTTCCTCCATCCTTGCTATCAAAACTCAGCTATTATAATATGATTTCCCCCCCGAATTCTATTACCATCAAGTCCGTCTGGAAATAAAGGTATAGCAACATAACAGCTTCTCATCCAGACATGATTGTGAGATACAAAAATACCTCTGAATACTTTAGAAAATGGATATCCAGTGAATTATGTTATGGCAGAAATTAAGGATGTAAATTCTGACTTGGGGCTCATCTACACTGGCATCTTAATCCGGAGCATTATGCTCTGAAGCTACCCTAGATCAACACAATGCTAGCTGCACGTACCAGTGCACAACCATTCTGGATCCATGCCATAGTCCAGACAGGCCTATGGGCCAACACTGCATTGCACCCGCTGAGCTGTCTCCCTTGGTGCCACTGCTTTACCCACTGACCAAGCAGCATTCTGTAGAGAATGACTATTGCTGTTGCTGCTGCTGAGGTAAGAATGGGGTGCCATGCTATGTAGTAAACAAGGAGGGAAAGGGCTCAGCAGAGAGCTGTCTGGCTGACAGCTGAGGCAGTGGTGGCAGTGGCACCGAGGGTGACGGGCTAGCAGGGCTGATGCGGTGGGTGTGTAGATGTGTGGACAGCTGGGTCACTCCAGATTCAGCCCAATCCAACTGTCCACACATCCAACAACAACAACAACAATCCTAGGGTACTCCAGAGTTTTTTGGAAACTCGGCAGCAACTTGCCCTTTTCTGTTAAAATGGATTAATGTCTAGAAGGAGCAGATTTGTTCTGTGTGTGATGTGTACAGATTGCACTACATCCAGAGTGAGTGTGTGTTTTATCCTTGGTGTAGACAAGCCCTTGGTTCACCTTTGCATGGTAAATGAGAAAACAAAAAGCATACACACAACATCCACACAAACTGCAGCTTTCTTCTCACTGTGGCATGGTGAGGTTTTATTTATCATTTTGGAGATTTTATGCATTTCTGAGACTGGTTTTTGCATTTTTTTGTAGACCTTTGCCTTGTTGCATGAGCAGCATTGGTTGGGTTGTTTGCAGCTTTTTGATCAAGTAGAGGGTCCTTTTGTTCTCTCTGTATGTGTGGAGATTATCAGATGTGGCAAAAACCATGTCAAAAGATTGCTAGAAGAACAGAAAGGGGTGACCTTACCAGACAATGTCATCCTCCAGCATTCTGGGGGCATAGCTCAGCCATGAGTAAAGTGTCCCTTTTTATTAGTGGCTCGCCATGGGTCAGCGTAAGAGGGGCGCTCCAAAAAAGTGATACAAAGACTTCCTGAAACAACATCTCAGGCTCGGCCAAATTGATCACCATCAATGGTCCGCCCTGGCCTCACATCAGGAGGCATGGAGACGCACTATCCACAATGCTGCAGCCTTATTTGAGAACTTACGCCAAACAAGTCTTGAAGAGAAACGACAACGCGGAAAGAATCACAACCCAAAAACATCACCCAAGGAGACCTTCTGCTGTGCTTTCTGCAACCGGACTTGTCTATCTCGGATTGGCCTTTTTAGTCATCAGCGTGCTTGTAGAAAGCGCAGGATGAGTCCTTCCTGAATCTTCATTTGCGAAGAAAAGCCAGAGAGAGGTGTCCCTATGAATAGAAAAGTGAAGCCTTGCCCATGGCAGTACTATGCTCCCAGAACGGCTGAAGGATGCGGACATTTAGTAAGGTTGCCTTTTCTGTTTTCCCAATCTTCTGGTGCCGTTGGTAATGCAATTTTTTTGGTGTGTTCCCCCACATCTGATAATCTCCTGTGCTCATTTTAGGGATGGAAAGCATATCCCCAAATAGCCGAAGCATAGACAAAAAAGGGAGTCCCTGATTTATCTACCCATACAAGCCTGTCTGAGTCTTATGATCTGTAGGGGAGGGCTCTCATCATCTCACGACCACCCCAGGCTCCTTAATCTCAGGTGGCAAGGACAGTGAAGTATACAAAAAGTCAAGGACTGTAAATAGTCTTCAAAATCTGCACCATTTTCAAGGGCTTTCTTCCACTGAGGAGAAAATTGGGGGGGGGTATCTTAAAATTTCTAATTTTTTGACTAGGAATATGAAATGAATGAAGATTTACATCCTTGGCTTAACTACACAAAAGAAAAAGATGAAGGTGATGCTGTGCAGGGAATCCCTTGTGTCCAAATGGGCTCCTGCAGCATTCTGTTGTTGGGGAATGTTGGGGAAAAAGTTGGGGAAACTCTGCGGCAAAAGCCTCTGGGGCTTTTCCTGAGTTTTTTGACAACTGCAAAGGTAATGTGCACTCCTGCATGTAAGGACAACCAAATCGCATCGCAGCAGAGCACATTGCTGAATAGGATAGCTGGTTGGTTGGATGTGTGCACAGGGGGCGGGGAGCGTGCTAAGAAGACAGTGCCCAGAACTGCTATGTTGGATTTTCGCCATAGTGATTGTGCACTGAGGCAATGAAACAGCCTTTCTTTCCTTCTTTTTTTCATTATTTACACAGAAGATCACTTTTCCACATCTTGGATTTAGTTGGTTTTTTAAAAAAAAAAAAACTGTTTGGCAGGAGCAAGTTGGGGAGTATAGAACTGCAAGTAATTCACTCCTGCCCACCATCTTGATTTCCTGGTGTGCCTCCATGTGAACAGCAAACATGGATAGCTTTGCACACCAGTGACCTTGCCAAATAGTTGTTGAGACAGATGCTGCTGCTAATTTGCGTATGTGCACAGCAATCCACATTTTATTCTTTCGTCTAAACTGGCCCCCTGTCTTTGTGGATGTCTTCAGTGTGCACCTTTAATGAGCTTTTATCACCTCTAGACCCTGCTCAAGACTGTTTTCCAGTTTGGACCTCAGACTGCCTGAGCCATGCTTTTGCTGCCACTGACACATTATGTATGACCTGGGACTCCATCTGTGCCTGTGAACACTAGATGCATTCACCTGGGCATTTGTCAGCTTTAAACACAACAGCTGAGATGGCCTGCCTCTATCAAAATCTTCCAACCATGAAATCCACCCCCCCTCGCCACATCACTACTTTGCATATGCTGATAGGTAACTTCTTTTAGTTCAGCTGGGATATGCCCCAAATTATATCAGTTTAAGACCACTTTAATCGCCATTGCTCCATCCTATAGAATTATGCTAAACACTCTGGTGCTGTGCTTCAGGGGAATGTGCAAGAGCTCTCTAGAAGAGAATTCCAAGTAGTTCCTTCCCCAAATGACAGATCCCAGAATTCTATAGAATGGAGCTGTGGCACGTACATTGGTATCAATCTGTTATAACTATGTAACATTGATACACCTCGTGTCACTGAGATGAATACACACATACAAATTCTGTGGCAGAGAATTCTTCTTCTCTCTTATATACTCCAGGGTAAAGAGATCGTTTCATTTCTAGATAGTACCATTTCTAGATAGCCTGAATCCTACTGTTGGTCTTAACTAAAGCAGACCCATTAAATAAATGGGATTTAAATTCACCTCAAATAGTTCTTGAAGGAGGGTAAATCTATCAAGGAGCCCTGGTGATGCAGTGGTTAAATGCCAGTACTGCAAGCCACAACATTATGAGTTTGATCCCAGAGGGCTCCAAGGTTGACTCAGTCTTCCATCCTTCCATAGGTCAGTAAAACGAGTACCCAGCTTGTTGGGGGCAATTAGCTAAAAAAAACACTCCCTAAACTGTTTAGGGAGTGCTTTGGCACTGATAAGCTGTATATAAATATCAATGCTATTGCTATTGCTAGGAATACCAACTAACCACAATAGTAAAATGGAAGCACCATGTCCACATCAAGATGTAGCATGCCAACAAATCTGAGTTATTTTGGATACAAAAGTTTATGTGCCTCCATGCTTTCCAGAAATGCCTGAATGAGAAAATACTGTGCAAGATGGACCTTTGGTATGATGGACAGAGGCCTAAGTCCTATTGTTATTCACAACTAGAACAGAACCTCTAAATCAATGGGATTTAACTATATGTTGACTATTAAACAATCCAGTGGGGACTACCCCACAGAAATGCAACCAGGGATTTTGCTTGCAATACAAAAGGATGATTTTGGGAGTCAAAAGGCCATGGCTGGACCAATACTGCATCTGCTTTTTTTTTTTTTTGCCACTTTTAACAAACCACTTGGAATTGCAATGAAGAATAACACAACTTGTTTATGATGATGGCAACCCCTTTTCATTATTCCAAATTATACCAAAGCCCACAGGTCACTGCTCCTCTTTTAAGATACATCCCAACCAAATTAAAGAAGATCTATTTCTCTCTTTTCCTGAGTGATTGCTTTTGTGTGGATATGGATTTGATAATATGGTTGCCTTTTTTAGTATTATAGTACATTGATGAGCAATTTTGATGTCTTTGGCTCTGTGCTGCTTTTTGTCACTCCTAATAACACCCCTCCCCCCCAATAAAGCCCAACAACCCTGAAATACTCTTAAGAAAAAGCAGCAGCAATGTTACTCTAAAATTATTTCTGGCAACACACCATTATTTCCCAAACTCTAGAAAATTAACATTTTTTCTAGCTAAAGTGACAGGAAATGAGACAGCAGTTGATGCATACCCACAATTTATGATTACTTAATGAGTTTTTATTACTTTAATTAATCATCGCTAGGAGTTATTTCTTTTCGTTTGCCTACATAATGGATTTTGAGTGCAAGTACCATTTGCAGACCAATAAGCTTTCTATTTAAAGTTTATGGGCTTGCCAACAGATTTTCATGCTTATGCACATAAATGTGAGAGGAAAACAGGGCAGATTTTTGGCACAGTAGCAGACATGCTGACAATAACTTTATTCCAAACAAATTGTATGCTTCCTAATAGTGGACACTTGAGGATTTTGTTCACTATGCCTATTTAAATGAACAAATTTTATTTGAGGACCAAAATGTAGGTTGGAAAGACTATTCTGCTTTGGTGTTTGCATTTCTCCAAATGTTGTGATACAGTTCTGAACTAAAAAAAAAAAGGGGGGGTTTACATAACAATATATTTTAGTGTAAAAAAAAATAAAAAACTTTCAGAGAAAAATGTCTGTTTGCAGAGAGGGAGGAATAACAATGAACATAAGTAAATTTTCATGCATTTTTTAAAATTGCAACAGATTGATGGGAGGAAAGCATAGAATAGACTTAAGGAAACCTGCTTACAACTGACAGAAAGTGGAAAGGAGCCAATTTATCCATCCCTATGTCTAAATTTGTATTGACTTTCCATTAGTGGGACAAAACCAAATCAGCACAACACAGAAGCCTAGCCTGCAAATGTAGAACATTTGTCTCATTTGAAACATCCCCTAGGCCAGCCTTTCCAAAGCTGAGGAGAGTGGTTTTCTAAATGAAAATTGGAGCCACACTTCATTCTTACACTCCCAAAGGTACCTACATAGTGGGCACAATCCTAATCAAAGTGTGCACAGTACAATGCAGAAGAGCAATCTCATTTCTCTTTACCCCGGCTGCAGAACTGCAGCTAGAACAATTACTGCCTGGTTGCCTCCTTCCTCCCTGCCATTTCAACATTTATATATGTTTACAACCCAAAATTATGCATGCATTTGCTCGCTGAATGGATTGAAGCCATTATTTCAATCAGCTCCCCAAATATTTGGCAGACACCCTATTTACAGCTGTGGTGTAGCCCAGAAATATTGCCTCTTAGCAGCTTTATCCACAAGAGGAGGCATCAAGGAGTTGGGCACCTGCTGAATCCCATGTACCAATATTGGGCATATAGACAATTTCGGGAGGGTTTGAATCCTGCTCCTGCTGCTGTTCCTTCTTGCTCCTGCAACCTGTTTGCCTGCCATCTTCAAGTAAGGAAGCAGGTACTATTTTTGGGGGACTAATCCCCCAATGGACTTGACCAGCATGGGTATTCCCCCATGATATTCTTGCAAAAAGTTAGTACCCTCTGGGCTAGACAATGCAACTGTTAGGTGGATTTATAATTAGTTAACTGACCGAATCCAAAGGGTAGTAACCCACAACTCCTCTTCATCCTGGAGACAAGTGACTAGTGGGTTGCCACAGGGTTCTGTCCTGGCCCCAGTTCTATTTAACATCTTTATCAATGACTTGTATGAGGGAATAGAGTGCATAGTTATCAAGTTTGCAGATGAAACCAAATTAGGTGTATCAAATTAGTTTTGGCCCAGCTTTCTAATCTGTTAAGGTCACTTTGAATTCTGATTCCCTCCTCTGGGGTATTAGCTACCCCTCCTAATTTGGTGTCATCTGAAAACTTGCTAAACGTGCCCTCTATTCCCTCATCCAAGTCATTGATAAAGATGTTGAATAGCACTGGGCCCAGGACAGAACCCTGCTAGTTGGTCCAAATCCTCTTAGGAGCTTTCCTAGCTGAATTCTGCCAGTATTTCCCCCTCTTAACCTGCCCATGTTTCCTGCTGTTGTACCTCTTGTAGTGATACTGAGCATCTTGAATCAACAGTAGTTTCTCATGTTCCTCAGCCAAATGCTCAGGATAAGAAATGACTTCCCACCTCCTTGCATGTGAAAAGCAATCTCCATTTCTTAAGCGTGATGTAACTAACATTGGCTTAGGCTCTAGGTTATCTGAAAGACCATATACACCCATAACAAGCCTGCCTGCATTTTGTGATCTTCAGAAAAGGCCCTTCTCCTTGTCCAATCACCTTCACAGACAAGTCTAGTGAGAATGTTCCTCAGTCCAAATAACCTGGATAGCCTTAGTGATAGTCCCCCTGGATGCAAAGTGCTGCTGATCAGTGTCAGGTTGGTGGATGAGACAACAATTGCCATTCATAACTTGACTTTGGATAAGCATGCCAAACTGGAGTGGAATATATCACAGAGACCTGGATAGATGAGTCTGGAGGAATTAATCTCTCTCAGCTTTGTTGAATTCTCTGTGCAGCAACAGGCACAGAGGGATGCCTGCTGCCTGAGGGATGGGGAGGTAGAGTTGCAGGGGTCTATCATAATTCCATCGCTCTGATTGAGTGTCCTATCCCACAGTCTGTCAAGTTCAAGTGTGTCTATCTGAAGCTGAGTAGTTGGGACAAGTTAGGGATGTTCAACAAGTCCCATAATTGTGCAATGAGTCCCATAGTTTTCTGTTGCCCATTGAGCAAGAGGCCCCATAGCACTCTGATGCCCATTACACAATGGGACCCATAGCACATTGGTCACACTGTTCGCTCTGTTTGAACAATGGTCCCAGAGATATAGCTACATTGTATATAGCTCCCATTCTGGGAGAAAGGTAGCATAGAAATCAAATAAAATCAAATCAATCAAATAAATAAATGAATGAATTCTTCTCCCCATCTGAAAGTATGAACATTGTGCAACACTGCAATTTACCTTTACAAGATCATAAGTCAGTTTATGGTGGTGTAAATACCTAACAGGATGCCAGCTGTTTTTTTTTGTTTTGGTTTTTGGTGGGGGGGGGTGAGGAAGGAGACGTGCCATAGTTCTGTCTGATGGAACTTTATAATACATCTTCATGATCCAGGATCTGCTAACTGTTAAAGATAGAGGAGCCATGATCCATATTCAACCTGGCAGCCCTACATTGCAGCCCAAATGATTTATTACAAAATGTTCATGCTCGTAGCTCTTAACTGTTTTAACCTTTTAAATCTGTTTTAACATGTTTGTTTGCCTAATATTTTATTTATTTATAGATTTATTTTTGTTTAAATTATCTGATTGTTTTAAATTGTCTTTGTTTGAATCTGCTTAACGTAACTGTACTTGTATGCAATTGTGAGATCCTGGGATAGAGCGCAGGGTTTTATTATTTTAATAAATAAGTAAAATAAAGTAGTTCTGCTCTGGTTAAGGCTAACAATGGGATGTAATCACTATCGATTCCACCACCCCACCCCACCCCACCCTACCCTAGGATTGCTCATGCAAGCAGGTCCAGATATAGCGTGCTGGCTTTATTTGTATTGTCTGAAAGTTCTTAAACTTTCTACCAGCTGCACTGCTCTTTCTTAGCATTACTCAAAGTACAAATCACAGTGTTTTGAAGTGATGTAGAAAAATGTCCATAAGGAAAATGACTGGCCTTATTTTAGCATCATCTTGATAAATTGTGTGTGTTTGGGTTTCTGAGAAAAAAAGTCAGTGTCATCCAGTGTCAGCCATTATAGCTGTAATAATGGCTTGTTAGGGCATTATATATATATACACACACACACACACACACACACACACACGTGCATTTGCCTCTCCCTCCCTTCCTCCCTCCCTCTACGTGTGTGTGTGTGTATGTGTGCAATATTTAGAAGCGCTAGGTCTTGCCCTCAATTCATTTATCCCATCCTGTTATGTGCAGCATGCCAGCTCCTCTTAGCCTCTAATAAACTGTTTTTATGAGAGGGAATGATGCCCCTGTTATGACCTGATCAGCAATCTTTTTCTTCTTTTTGTCTCTGAGTGTTGTATACTTGCTGTTGAATGTTCTGTTCTTGTACTGGCAGATTAGATCAGTCAAATGTCCTAATGGAAACCACAACGGCTTGACCATCTTCCTTTGCATTTCTGTTTAATTTGCAAAGAAAACAAAAAGAAGCAGTCATGTCACATCTACTCCTAGCTGTCCTGGAACAATTTGCATTGCTCTCCACATAACTAGGCAGGCCCAAAAGAAGATGTTTCCTCTGAGCCAGGCATGGTGAATGAGGTACTCTGGAGATGTAGTCTTTCAGAGTGTTTCCATGGGATACCTTACTTTGTCTGAGATGGCTAACCCTGACCATAGATGAAAGTTCTCAGCATTCATCCAGTCTGTGATTGGGATTCAGGGTTCTAAAGGTGCATTTTAGCTGGATAGTTGGAAGATAGTTGGACTGGTATAAGGGTCTCCTCATGGTCCTGGCAAATGTAATCAATGCTGGGATCACTGACAGTGGTTTGTCAGTGTTATTACTCTGTATCCTGTGTTATTATTCTCCATGACAGATAGGGCCTTGCCACTCTGCTTTGGTCAGACTTCACCTGGAATCCTATGACCTGTTCTGGGCATTACCATTCAAGAATAATATCAACAAACTGTAATGTGTCCAGAGAAGGATGACTAAGATGATTGAAGGCCTGGAAACCAAGCCTTACAAAGAATGACTGAGGGAGCTGAGTATGTTTAGTTTGGAGAAAAGAAGACTGAGAGGTGACATGATAGCTATCTTTTAATATTAAAGGGACCTCACGTAGAAGATGGATCAAGCTTGTTTTCTGCTGCTCCAGAAACTAGAACACAAACCAATGGATTCAAATTACAAGAGATTCCACCAAAACATTAGGAAGGATTTATTTACTGTAAGAACTGCTTGACAATGGAACAGATTGCCTCAGAGACTTCCATCTCAGAAAGTCTATAAACAGAGGTTGGATGGCCATCGTTCAGGAGTGCTTTAGTGGTGTATTCCTGCGTGGCTAGGTGGCCCTTATGGCACCTTCTAACTCCAAGGACTTTATCAGATGCAGCAAATACAGCATCATAACGATGCCTAATTAACATGAAAGGGTGTGCATATCAGATGATGTCATCCTTTCACAATTTTGTATTGCCAAAAAGCCTTTCTATTTTATTGACGGCCAAGATGTCAATAGATCATAGTGCTTTTTTGCCAGTATTGCCAGCGTTTGAAACCTCACACCATTGTGCTCACGTGAATACAGCATCAATGGGCAGAACACTTCCGAGTGAGATTGTGAAAACCAGGTAGGGGGATGCTCTTTTTATGAACCTCCCCAGTTCACTTTTAAGTTTTAAAGTGTGTTTCTTTGCTTGTGTGTACATTTGATGTATTTATTAAATTTACTGCACTTGCGTCTTCTCACAAGAATCGGCAAGATCACGAGCATGGACATGAATGGAGCTTTGTTTGTGCTCCATTTATGCTGGTGCTGCCTTTTTAAGGCTACTGAAGGTGGGTCTGATAGAAAGGGTTCTTTTGTCAGCAGAAAAATGCCACAAAATGTGGTGGGAAAGGAACATTAATGTGGGTTCATCTGATAAAGACCTAAGACTTTATGTACATTATCACCCTACACTCTTAATATAGTGCTATTATTCAACTTTAACTGTTCAAGCTGCTTCCTATGGAATCCTGGGATTTACAGTTCAGGAAGGGGCATTTAGAATTCTCAGCCAGAGAGCTCTTAGGCCTTACTAAACTACAAACCCCAGAAATCCACAGGAAGCAGCCATAGCAGTTAAAGTGGAATAATATCACTATAACACTGTAGTGTGATAAAGCCCTATGATTCTATGATCCTTGCAGACAAGGCAGCACTGCTGGACTGGTATAATTCCATAATACTTCTGTAGTGTAAAATGCATTCTTAAATCTTGTGTGATTAAGCCTCTAGAAACTTAAATTGATTAAACTTTGTAAAGGAAATTGAAGTTTGGGTTTGTGAAATGAGGGAGGACAGGTACCTTTGGCTCACTTGAAGCAGCTTTAGAGTACCTCTTTGTGTTCCGCAGTCATTAAGGATTAAAGTTACAAGAACCCTATCTTGGATTCACTCAGATAAACCTAGGTTCATAGACTGTACTCCACCTTGGTCATGAGAAAGGTGCTTTGGCCCATGATTTTAAAAGCAACATAAAGCTAAAGGACTGAAGGAGCACCCATTGTCTATAGAGATGGGCACAATGAAACCAATACAGTTCTCATTAAACACTTGGACCAGAAATGAATGGAGTGAGTATTTTCAGTAAAAACCAACACACAACATTTCCACACACAGTGATTTAAGAAATAACCTATTGAAGAATATAAAAATGGGTAGAGTTAGGCTTGTTTCTGTATGGTACTCATACAGAAATAACACATTTTTGTTCACTGCCAGCCTGCTTGCAGCTTTGAAATGTGAAAGAGGTAATAGCAGAAAAGTGTTATGTATCAAACACATCACTGTTTATTGAATGACAGAAGGACAGGGAGTGGGGATGCATGAAGTGACACCTGGTGGCAGATTCAGTGATACTTGGTGCACTTATAGCAGCTGGCAGCATTCCAGCCTGATTTTCACAGAGTAAATTTATATCCTGTTTTAAGCTGCAATCTTTTTCATACTTGAGAGGAGTAATCCATACTAAAGCCAATTGGACTTACATTTACCTATGACTTTGCAAATAGATCTTGTTGTTGGTTGCCACTGAATTACTGGGTTGGTTTGTTAATTATTGTTGTTGACATTTTTATAGTTATTGTAAACAATCTTACGATTATTGGAGCACATTTGGTGGAGTATTGTTGGTGCACGTTTTCTGGGCACATTTTTATTTTGGATTTTTTTAAAAAAAATCCAGAGGTATTTGGATGGAAGCCAAGTTCAGCACTACACAACAGGTTCCTGCCAGCAAAGTTCCAAGGTCTTGGAAAACTTATTTTTTGGTACTGCAATTCCCAAAACCTGTCAGTTGTTAAGTCCCAAAAGTAACATGCTAGTTAGAATGCTAACTAGCTGTAGTAACCAGAAGCATGGCAGCAAACACTATAAGAAATACTACTTTCAATATGTGGCAGGTGCTGTGATGTTACCTTTGGGTTTCTTTGGGGTTTCTTTGGGTTTCTTGCCAGTTTGGCAAGGTGAAACTCTCTCCATCATGGCTTTTCCTCTGTCTTAACTTCTTGTCTAGGTCAAGAGAAGTAACAGTGCTTTAGTCAGACCTCACCTGGAATATTGTGTTCAGTTTTGGGCACCACTATTCCAGAAGGATCTGGACAAGCTGGAACATTTCCAGAGGAGGGCAACCAAAATGGTGGGAGGTCTGGAAGCCATGCCCTATGAGGAGTGGCTTAGGGAGCTGGGTAAGTTTAGCCTGGGGAAGAGAAGGTTAAGGGAGGACACGATAGCCATGTTTAAATATTTGAAGGGATGTCATACTAAGGATGGAGCAAGCTTGTTTTCTGCTGCTCCAGAGACTAACACATGGAGCAATGGACTCAAACTAAAGGAAAAGAGATTCCAACTAAACATTAGGAAGAATTTCCTGACAGTAAGAGCTGTTCAGCAGTGGAATACACTGTCTTGCAGTGTAGTGGAGTCTCTTTCTTTGGAGGTTTTTCCACAGAAGCTGGATGGCCATCTGTTGGGAATGCTTTGATTGTGTATTTCTGCATGGCAGGGGGTTGGACTGGATAGCCCTTGTGGTCTCATCTAGCTCTAGGATTCTATGATTCTATTATTCCCTTTCTCTTCCCCAAATTAGGAACATTGATCATAGATACCTTCCTTCAAACTACTACAATATGATATGCCAACAATTTTGATATATGGTTACTCCAAGGAAGGGGAATCACTGGCTTTGGTTTTAAGCATCCAATAGAAGCTGGAAAAGTTTTTTTAAAAAACAAAGTTGGGACTACAACTTCCTGAATTCTTCAGCCAGCATAACCAGCACCAGATTGGGCTTCATGTAGGAAGAAACCTTATAGAGGAACTCCCAATTCTCACCTGAGGTCTCACTAGATTTCACCAGTGCTTCAGAACCCCCAAAGTAACCTTTTCAGCTGCTTCCTGATGCTGTTACCAATCAGCAAAATTTTGCCATGTGTTATTTTAAGTTACTGTGATCAAGTTCTTACAGACTGTATCAGACATGGCAAAAATTGTGCAAAAATGATGTCATGATAGCGCAAACGAGCTCCTCTACTGCACAATGTTCTTGTGCTCGCGTATTCATCCTGTGCTCCAGCTGTGAATAAGGTGTGACTTTCTATTTATGGAACAAGCCATCAATAGCTCTCAATATCACTTTTTTCACAGTATTGAAGAGCATGAAAAAACACATCCCGCTGTAATCGTGAATCGGAATTACAGTGTGAATGGGTGGTCCTCTTTTGTACCTCCCTTGTTGCCAGTGAGAAGACTTCCGGGTGACAATGGGAAGACCATGCAGAGGACATTCTGTTTATGAACTCTACCAGTTAATTGGCATGATGTTTAGGTTTGTTTAACTGTTTGTTCACTTACTTTGTAAATTAAGGTTTTTCTTTTTCTTTTGTTTTTTGTTTTTGCTGTTTTCAAGTGTGCTCGTGTCTTCTCATGAGAACAGCCAAAATCTTGCCCATGCTAAATCATGGAAGTAAAGTCCCATTCTTGAAGTGTTAATGGTGGTCATGCAATAATTCCATGGCAGTTCTTTCACATGATTACAGCAATGTGCGATAATAAGTGTAAGAATGCCACTATGTTTCTGCTTTCCTCATTCACAGAATTAGTATTTTTAGATGCTAGTCTGATAATGTCCTATGTCTCTTCTAGTTTGGGATACAGGAGATTATCAGACATGGGGACATGGCAAAGAACTGCATTCCCAACCGCTTCAGAAGACTGCGAGAATTGAAAGGGCAACATTATCAGACACCTGCGCCCTCAGCCATTCCCAGGGCATAGTGTTGCTGTCGACAAGGCTTCCCTTTTTCATTGGCAGGGACAAGCTGCCAATACTAAGGGATGCCTTACTCATGGCCAAATTATGCCCCCAGGACACTGAAGGATGATGTTGTCCGATAATCAACAGATTATCCGTCAGATAACAAGCCTGAGTAGCTTTAAAAAAGCACTAAAGACGGATCTCTTTCGGCAGGCCTTTCCTAATTAGATCCCGGCCTCAGGGGATCCTGGCTTCTTTTAGTCCGCTAGCCACTTATTGTATTTTATTGTATTTATTATTTTTAAATGTGATTTTAGATCAGTTGGTTTTAATTTATAATTGTTTAATATATTTTTACGGGGGAGGGTGGGGGTGGGGGTGTTTGGGGATTTTATCTGTATTGTATTTTAATTTTTGTAAGCCACACCGTTTGTTTTAACAGAGGGGCGGGGTATAAATAAATATTATTATTATTATTATTATTATTATCTCAACCCTTCCTGTTCTCGACGCAATCTGCTGACATGGTTTTTGCTGCATATGATAATCTCCTCTGATTTACTTGATCATGTGTGGTGATTGCATTTCAGGGGTTCTGTGATTTAATTATTGTAAATGGTTTAATTGTGTGTTGCTCAGACAAGCCAGATCAACATATTATGAATAATTTGTTAATTTTACAGATAAAATAATTTTGCAGATAATTTTGCAGATAAAATCTCTCGGATAAGAGCCGGCTTAGATGCCAGTATTTTGATAGAAACAATTGACAAGGTGTCCAGCAACTCTATTGATGTAAGTTTACTGGATCAATTTCAATCCATGAGTACCGAGGACGTGGACAAGCTACTTGGTAGAGTGAGGAAGACGACGTGCCCTTTCGATCCTTGCCCTTCATGGCTGGCCATCCGGGGGGGGGGGGTCTTGATGGTGTTCCTTAAAGACATCATCAATGCATCCCTCAGGGAAGGGTGTGTTCCATCCTGTTTAAAGGAAGCGGTGGTTAAGCCACGCCTGAAAAAACCTTCCCTGGACCTCCTGGACATGAACAACTATAGGCCGGTTTCTATGTTACCATTTTTGAGCAAAGTGATCAAGAAGGCAGTTGCTCTTCAACTCTAAGTGGTCTTGGATGAAACCAATTATCTAGAACCATTTCAAACTGTCTTTAGGACAGGATTTGGAGTTGAGACTGCCATAGTTGCCTTGACGGACAATCTGCGTCTAAGCATCGACAGGGGTAGTGTGACCCTGTTGGTGCTTCTAGACCTCTCAGCAGCATTTGATACGATAGATCATAGCATCCTCTTGGATCGCCTGAGTGGGTTAGGAATTGGAGGCACTGCGCTCCAGTGGTTCCAGTCCTTCCTCCCGGGCAGGTCCCAGAGGGTGCTGCTCGGGGACAGCTGCTCCAGCAGAAAGGAGCTTACTTGTGGTGTTCCGCAAGGCACCATCCTATCCCTGATGCTGTTTAACATCTACATGAAGCCGCTGGGTGAGATTATTTGGAGTTACGGGGCTGGGTGTTATCAGTACGCTGATGATGCTCAGATCTATTCCTCCTTGTCCCGATCATTGGTCTCGAATTCCAATGGCATCTCTCCTCTTAATGACTGTCTTAAAGCAGTAATGGGCTGGATGAGGAAAAACAAATTGAGATTAAATCCGGACAAAATTGAGGTGCTCACAGTAGCGACCCCAAAACCAGGAATTAGGTTGCAACCTCCAGTCCTGGACAGGGTGACACTCTCTGTTAAGGACTGTGTTCGCAGTCTGGGGGTGCTCCTTGATTCCTCGCTTCAGATGACGAGTCAGGTGAATGCAACAGTCAGGAAAACCTGTTATTAGCTTTGGCTGATACGCCTGCTGCGCCCTTTCCTGGCAGTAAGGGACCTCGAGACTATGATGCATGTGCTGGTAACCTCTTGTCTAGATTTCTGTAATGCTCTCTACATGGAGTTACCCTCGTGCTTGGTTTGGAAACTTCAGTTGGTACAAAATATGGCAGCCAGAGTGGTCTCGGGAACATCTCGGAGAGACCATATAACTCCAGTATTAAAATCTCTCCACTGGCTGCCTATCAGTTTCTGGGCCCAGTATAAGGTGTTGGTTATTACCTTTAAAGCCCTAAATGGCTTGGGTCCAACTTATCTTCAGAACCACCTCCTCCCATACAATCCTCCCCACGCACTCCGGTCTTCTGGGAGGAATTTGCTTCAGCTACAAAAATCTAGGCTGTCTGCAACTTCCCAGAGAGCCTTCTCAGTAATCACCCCCAAATTATGGAATGGCCTGCCGAACGAGATCCATCAGATGACAAGCTTGAGTAGCTTTAAAAAAAAACACTAAAGACAGATCTCTTTTGGCAGGCCTTTCCTGATTAGATCCCAGCCTCAGGAGCTGCTTCTCCTGGCCTCTTTTAGTCTTGCTGGCTGTTGATTTTTTTATTTTTTTTAATGTGATTTTAGTTTAGGTGGTTTTACTTTTATACTAGTTTAATATCTTTTTATGGGGGTGGGTGGTGCTTATGGATTTTAGTTGTTGTATTTTAATTATTGTAAGTTGCCCCAATTGTTTTTAACAGTGGGGAGGGGTAATAATAATAATAATAATGGCTGAAATCCTACATCAAGAAGAGTGAGCTGAACTTCATGCTCATGGAATGATTGTGTAACACAGACTGACCCCCATATCCATGGATTTGGTATTCATGGTTTCACTTTTCCACATCCGGAAAATATGTTCTCATTAGGTATTTCTAGCTCCTCCAAAATGATTCTGTGGTCAATTTCCAGTGTTTGCCTCATTGAAAATAATAGGGTTCCCTTTTATCCCTGGTTTCAGGTATCCATGGTGTGTGTGTGTCTTGGAATGTATCCCCTGAGGATATAGGGATTGACCTGTACTGCCTTGTTAGTGCATTGCAACATTGTGCAACCAAATGAATTCTATAAACATCATTTCTTCAACCTTGAAATGAATAGGGATGTTCCACATCAGACAGAAATGTCCTGTTGATTCTGATGGAGATCATATACACATGTAAGATACCAACATGATTCTCATATTACATATACAGGAAGCCCACGCCTTTCAGTGGTTTGCTATCTGACAACTTCCTCTTTTGATGATTGCAAATTAAGGACCAGTTCCATTCATTTGACAAGAAATCCACTCTTTTGATAGATATTGCCTATGGAGGCTTGCTTGGGACTGACCACACACATGTGCACTGCTTGCAAAGTGAATGGATGTGGGAGGAGTCACCAAGCCAACTGAGAGATTTTTCAAGCAGAGGCACATACAGGTGCCCATGGGCATCCGCAAGCAGTCTCATGTGAGCCACCATAGTTTCTCATGTTCCCTACATGGCTTCTGCTTTTCATCCAATTCCAGTTTCTGACACTACTGCAGTCTCTAACCTCTCAGATAAGCAAGAGCTTCCTGTTATGTCATATAACATAAATAATTAACCTAGGTCAATAGAGATGGCTGGGTTTGTGGCTGCAGGACAGGTATTAGTACTAGCAAATCAGCTGTTGGTCCTGGTTACAAGGGCTCTATCATCTATGTTACTCATTTGCAGCAGTATACAAGCATTATCTCCCTGGTGTTAAGAATAGCAGTGTGGATTAAGTGCCTTGGAAACTTGGCCAGACTACTTAATTTAGAGCAGTGGTTCCCAACCTTGTATCCCCAGATGGAATTATACTACATTTCCCAAAATCTGCCGTGATCAGCTATGCTGGCCAGGTCTTTGAGGAGTTGAAGTCCAACAACATATGGGACCCATGATTGGAAACCTCTGGTCTAGGGGCCTGCTGCTTGCTTTCAGTATGAGTTATCATAACAAATGTCATACAGTGGGACTGCTGTATCCATGGGCTCTGCACGCATGGATTCAACCACTTACAGATTGAAAAAAATATATGTAAAAAAATTCCAGAATGTCTTGCTGCAGCTGGTGCATTCACAGTTGTGGGTGGCCATGCACTTGTGAGAGAAAGAGGTGGTGCGATGAGCAGCCCATGCAAACCCTTCCAGGGGTTCCCAGAAGATACTGAAATGTCCGCATTCATGTTGCTGCCATTTAATAATATAGGACTTGATCATCTTCATTTTTTGTTAACTGCGTGGGGTCCCCATATTCTGAAAGAAAGATATGGTATCCCTTTTGGGAGGGTTGTTATGTTCACATGAAGATACATGGTGTCTCTGGTTCAAGAACCTCACACTGGGAGGCTGGGAAAAGATCATTATCTGGAAGGTTGGAGAACTACTAACGTATTCTTTTGCCTTTTCAGCCTGCACTGACCTGTTGTTAAAATCACTTATCTGGGTTTCCTTGTCTTGCTTTGTTCCATCTTGCTTTTAGGATTTGTAAGGTTGGCTTGATGTTTGTTCTAGACATAAGGTCTGGATGCAGGGTAAAGATTTTCCATCTGGCATTCAGATGGACACACTCAAATTGCCACACACTCAAATTACTTGATTGGATGTAAATAGTCTAATGCTTTGGGGCATAGGCTAACATAGAGTTAAGTACATCTCTGGTTAAGTGCACTTAATTTTGTTGGATGAGTAAGAGGGCAACTGAAGTCATGGCCACAGCTGCTGCTTTTCATGCAAAACAATCTATACATATAATTATCTTGGGTATGTTGTCTTTCCCAGTGTCAGGAAACACACCCACCCAATCACCACCCACACACAAATTCCCTCTCCACCTCACAATCCACTCCTTCCACCCAGTCTGTGGCCCAGATTGGGATCCAGACAATCAACTGGTGATGGCAGCCGGTTGTCTGCAATGGGACCCAGGCAGTCAACTGGCAGTGGCTGCGGCAGGGCAACAGAGCAAGTCACCCTCGGCGATTTCGGGGAAAGTATGGAACACTTAGAAGGGGGAAGAGAAATTAAAAAACCCACTGGCCTACCTTACAGGGTTGTTGTGAAGTCTACTGTGTGTTTTGGGGCGAGTTTTTTAACGGCGTATGTTACGCTGGGTACAGCTAGTAAATGTTTTAAAAGAATCTGCATTTTCAAGAGTGGTTTTACTGTTAGCTCTCTCTCTTTTTTTTCCTTCTCTTTCTGTCTCTTTTTTTCCTATGTTCATCTTATTCAAACCTGATCCACTTGGTCCTTTGTTTTTTCAAAACATTAGATGTACCTACAACAATTCTCCCCACTAGCCCTGAAACCCCTGCACCACCAACCTCTCTGACGGACTCCTCTCCTTCCCCTTCTTTAGCTATCCCAAGTTCCAGTATCCTCCCCTCTGCTCCCCGAGATGTGGTCCCTGTTTTGGTCTCCAGCCGGTTTGTCCGTCTCAGCTGGCGTCCACCTGCGGAAGCTAAGGGAACCATCCAGACTTATGCTGTGTACTTCTCCAGGGAAAGTGTCAACAGGTAGGTCCAGATAATGGATGCCTATTCTCAAGTTGCATGTGTTCCTATGGATGTGTGTTTTCATTAGTTACATGCGGTGTTTCTTAAAATGTGGTCCGCTCACTCTCAGGGGCTGTAATGTTTTCATAGGGGATCTGCAAGGGCTTGAAGGCTGCTGAGCCCATGTCCTCCCTGAAGTAGAGTGGGCACATGACAGGAGCCAAGGCAAAGGCTTTCTGGCTGGCTGGCTGGTTGGCTTGGCCTGCACATTTCCATTTTATCCACTCCAGCCACAAACTTGCAAGAAGAAGCAGGAGAAAAGTCTTCCCTCCCCCTCCAGTGTCTCTGAGGGAAGATTTCATGGATGGTATATTATTATTATTATTATTATTATTAGTTGTTGTTGTTTTAAATCTTGAGTTAAGCCTTGGGGGTTCACGACAACAAAACATATTTAAAGGGGGTCCCTGGTAAACAGAAGGTTAAGAGCCACTGGTTACATGTATTACATTTATATCCCACTTCTCCTGAAATAAGCTCAAGGCGGGATATAAGCAAAGATGTACAGAGGCTTCCATGGCAGTGGGACAATGAATCCATTCCTGGATTTGAAAGGAGTTGTCCAAGGCACAGAATCTATTGGGAGGAGGAATAGGAGCCCTTTCGACAGTTCTTTTAAAGTTGGCACTAAAACTTAGAGTGGATAGCACTGCCTTGTTACTGTTACTGGGCTGCTCCTGACTTTCATCTCAATACTGTTGTTTTGACGTGGAAGCCAACAGCAGCCCATTTTGTGTATGCCTCCTCTCCTCCCCACTTTATCTTCACAACAGCCCTGCAAAAAGTCAGGCTGAGGAAGAAGCATTGGCCCAAGATCACCAAATGAGTTTCATGGCTCAGTGGGGACTTGAACTTGCATCTCCCAAGTTGCAGTCCAACAGTGAATTTCTGTGTACTGTAAAGAAATCAACATTCTACACCCAGAAAATCTGAACTCTATTTATTGATTTTACTCTATTTTATTTTTATTTAAATAGTTATAGCCCATCCTTAATCCAAATATCTCAGGGTGATGTACAATAAATCAAATCTAACAAAATTTAAAATAGTATAAATAATTCAAATAATATTAAAAGGGAAAAAGCATATTATATAATTAACATTTTTTAAATAAAAAGGTTAAAAGGATTTTAAAAGTTTACAAGTAATTAAAACCATGGTATGAAAGGGTTTTGTAAGATCAATTAGACCCCCACAAGCTTTTCTAATCAGGTATGTTTTTCCTGGTGCCTAAACAGTAAGGATGGAATGGGTATTCAACAATTTCCTGATTGTGGTTAAAATTGGATTTCCCCAACCCCTCTGGGAAAAACTGACAGGAAGAAAAACAGCACTTGGAAAGTTCCTGTAGCTTGTGGGATTTTTATTTTATTTTTTATTTGCTCTCGGCACAGCAAAACAGCACAACTTTGTCATCTATGCACAGCTTTAAAAGCTACATAGTTGGAATATAGCATAACTCTCCAAGGTAAAATTGTACACCTATATTAACTAAAAATTGCATATTTTTTAAAATAAATATCTGAATGGTTTAAAAGGGGAGAACGGAGTAGAACATTCCTTGAATGCTAAACCCTAAAGTTGCACACTTTAACTGTAAAAATGACAGCTACAGTATTTTCTAATTCCCTTCATCCCTGTCAAGGCTGCTCCACTCCTTCTCCCTCCTCTGCTGCTCTTTCTTGGCTGTTTGTTTGTTTGTGCAACATGTTCCTTGAACTCCCTGAGCTCTGAGTCTGCACACCTCTTCTTTCTTGACCTGCCTGCCTAGTTCAGCTCTGGTAGGCAGCTGAGAACAAGTGACAGAGGCAGAACCAGCTGGAGAGGAGCAGCCTTGGTTGGGATGAAGTGAATTAGCAGGGAGGAGAATTTATTTATTTTATTTTTTTATTATTTAGTTAGTTATTTATACCCCACTCTTCAGCCACAAGGCTATCAGAGCGGCTTACAAATTGTTTCAAGCAATAGCTATTTACACATCTACACTGCATTAAACAGTTAGCAGGCACGTCAAGAAAGAAGGAGAGCACAAACCCGGAGCCCAGACACTCCATTGTTGGGGGGAGGGTTCCTTAAACTAGAGGGTTAAAGGGGATTGATGGTGATTTTTGTTCCACACCTTGGCTCTTCTCTCTAGAAAACCAACCCCCTAAATTCCAGTATGCAATACACCTTTCTTTATTAATTCCTGGTATCGAATCCATCCATTCCTGTGCTGTCTCGTCCCTCTTTCTCAAAACGTTGTGTCCAACAAAACAGTTCTGGCCAAAGGCAGACCTTCAACTGCACAGTTGTTCTTCAGAATGTTGTGCAGATCTGAGGAAAAACAGTGTGAGTTTCTTGAAAATGTGCAGTTTTTAAGTGTTGTGATGAGTTTTACATCCTTTGTGAGAAAGACCCCCCCCCCCAAAAAAAAATGTTTCAACACTATGGGAAGAAATGCCTTTTTCTCAACATCTGTTGGGAAGTGTGAACACTAAAAAAATCTGTCCCTACTAAACAGCAGCAATGTTGGTGCCAACTAGACCTCCAACTCTATGGTGTGCATCAATTTTAGAGCTGAACTGGTGTGCATATTTTTGCATAATTCATTCTTCTTCTTGCATAATGAGGGAAATGTAAATCAAGTTTCTACTGAATCAGATCATTCATCCAGCTAGCCCAATATCAGAGCAATCGGTACTCCTATTTATTAAACATGGTTTTTATGGAAGTCTGTTACAGAAAACTGTTTCTATTCATGCTGCTATCGAACAATCCAAAATAACCAATTTATTTAATCATATTTTTGTATATTTCTTTCCCCCCCCCATTTATTCTCTTATTTCTTAATGCTGGAGTAGAGGCCCACATTAAATATGAAGCCTCTTTTATGTAGCCAATCTCTCTAAAAGTACACAATGCCTGAAGTGCATTCCTTTGTTATTAAAGTGTAAAATGTGTATACTTTCCCACAATGACTTCATTTTAATTAAAGTTGGCATTTCTGAGACTAGTCCTTCAGGCAGCCATCTTATGGAGACATAATGCTATTTATGAGTCCTTGGAATGTGTGTAGTGTAGAAGAGGGATAATATCATAGAGCCTAAATGGTGGAATCAGAAAAGGTGACCCAATCTTTCCTACCTAGACATGACTATCAGAAGATAAATGTTTTTAAACACAGTTGCATTGTATGGTACATTCCAGTATGCTCAAGAGTTTTCAGTTACATATATTAGGTGCTCTAATTTAAAGGAGATGGATAATTGTGGCCTATGGGCCATGTGTGACCACCCACCCCCTTTTTTCCTGCCCCTAAGTCCCCTCAAAGCCCCTGGACCCTTCCAGGAGAAATTTGCCCATTAAATGCCATCTGGTATGTCAGCAGGCCTTAAAACATCTCCTAAATACCACCAAATCCCCTTACTTTTGCAAAAAGAAAAAAAAAATCAAAAACTGACTGCCAAAAAAGACAAACTGAATGTGAGAAATGGAAGTGACTTTGGAAGTTCCTGGTTACAATATTTGTCTCCCTTCCTGGGAGTATGGTCTTGCAAAGTTTTCCAGATCACTTTGGTTGTTGAACCAATAGCTAGTCTATAACTGAACTGTTCATCTGATGCTGTTGAGGTAGGAGTCAGGAAGAGACCCAAAGGTTCTGGTATTTGAAAAGTGATTGAAAAGCAATTTGGGAAGGGGTATCTCCCTTTAAAAGTGATTTACCCAGGAAAAGGCAGGGGGGGGGGGGAGTGCGGCTTTCATCATAGATGGAAATTAGCAGATATTTTAATGTTCATTTGGACAATGGCAGAGGCTTACTTTCTGAGAGGTTTGATGGAGTATATTGCCTATGAGAAGTGAAATATTTTGAATTAGTAAATTAAAGCGATGGTGTTTATATTATATATTATATGTTATATGTTAAGGGAAGGGGGAGAGATAGGTAGGGAAGGGGGTAAGAACTATGTGTTGTATCATGTGTAAGGTCACTACAAATTATATAGGGCAGAATATTTTATATATACAGGTCCCCCCTACATATCCGTTCTTGGCATTACTGTTTATAAGTGAAACCATGGATAATAGCCAACCCTATTAAAATAAGGACCCAAGTTTATGCTCCAACTACAGAGGCAGCAGTACTCATATTTGTCTTCTGCTCTACACCAGTAGCTCATTGAGTACCTACCAACCTGGGAGCCTCATCTTCTAGCACTATCTATTTGCTAAAGCTTTGTAAACCACTTAGAGAGTGCTTAGCACTATAAAGTGATATAGAAATGCAAGTGCTATTGCTATTGCTATCCCTTGTTTCATCTCTCCTATCATGCTCCCAATGAAGCATACTTTAAAAATGGTAGGAGGATAGTACAGTATCACAAGCCTTGTTATAACAGGGGCCCACCACTATTCCTTTCTCATGTACAACACTATCTGTGTTTCTAGTGAGAAGTGGTGCGCTTTTGTGCACAGGTCTCCTGGCTGTGCACATGGTTTTCAATATTTTCTATAGTTCAGTTGTTTGCAGATATTTGTAAAAGTATTAACTGCCATGAAAATGGAGATGAAAGCAGAGTATTAGTCACTTAAAGGACCCGCTACCATAAGGAATATCATCATCTGTTTAGCTAGAGGGATAGCTCTTAACACTTTTCTTAAAATGCCACTTTTAATTAAAAAAAGAAAGGAAAGGAAAGTTTGAAAACCCATTTTAAGAGTTCTATTGTGGTGAGAACTGCCTCCAGTCCTGTGAACTTTGAAGCTTTCAGTGTGAAGAAAATAAATGTAGTTTCCTTTAAAAGGATGGCTAGAAGACTGAGTCATTTATTGTTTATACATTATTTTTACAAAAGAGCTATTTTTCTCTTTACAATAATAGCAGTTCTGACATTAACCTGAGGCATGCACAGAAATTGTCAGTCAAATTACTATAACTCCAAAGTACTGAACGATTCCTGGTATTTGAGAATAACAGTAATTTTGTATGACAATTCACAGTCCTCATAATGCCAAGCGTACATATAGAACTATTTGGCAGCACACCTTCAGCAGTTGTGCATTCCTGTGTTATTTGTAACAGGCCTATGATATCTCTCTCAACGGTTAGACCAATGGTTCTCTAACTGCATTCTGAGGAATCATTAGCTTGGGTGCTTAACAGGGATCCCTCAATTAGAGTTTTCATGCTGGAAGCTTGCATTTAAAATAAGTGGGTCCCCCGTTCCTTATTGCCTACCAATTAGGAGAAAGATGCAGAGACCCACACTCTCTGCCCAATGCACATTATAGATCAGGTCAAATCCCAGTTTCCCCATCACATAAAACTCATGTATTAAAAAGCTATGGCTGTTCCCAGCCTGGAGTGGACCAAGTGTACTTGCTTGTCATATAGGAGTTAAATATTGATGTCCCCAGAGTTTTAACTTTAATTCATTGCTGACTCACAGGAGGTAATAAATGGACCAGACATGTACATGGGTTGAATAGGGCCACTTAATTTAACCCATTTAACTATTAACTATTTAAACAGTTTTGAACTTGTGAAATGCAAAGGCTTAGCAAGAATCTGGGATAGGCTGAGGCATGGAGTCCGATCCTGACCTTCTCCTCAACCACCCTTGGACAAATCATCTGGGTCCTGGGGGAAATCCATAACACTGGGTTGCCATTTGGTCAGTTCTGTCATGGAAGTCCAACCTGAGGAAGCCTCCCTTTATTCCATGACATAAAGCGAAGTGGTACCCCTGGCCATCCCTGTGGGTTGTCTTCCTCCTCACCCTCTAGGGGTGATTCCAGAGACTTCCCCTTCACATGAATGGTGCCTACAGGTGTTCACTAAATTCATATGCCACCCCCATTACCTGCCAAGTAACCATCTTTTTAAATGGCTCCACCTGATGCCAATATTCCCAAGCCCCTCAGAAGCAGTGTAAGGTAAGGGGGGGAAACCCATGAAAAAGGGAAAAATCCTACCTGGCCAATGGAGACCAGCTAAAGCCTACATTACCCTGGAGTTGAGTGGATAGGCTGAGCATAGGCGATGAAAGAGGAAGACATGGGGGTGAATCATAGAGTTGGAAGAGACCACAAGGGTCATCTAGTCCAACCCCCTGCCATGCAGAAATACACAATCAAAGCACTCCCAACATATGGCTATCCAGCTTCTGTTTAAAAACCTCCAAAGAAGGAGACTCCACCACACTCCGAGGTAGTGCATTCCATTGCCAAACAGCTCTTTCCATCAGGAAGTTCTCCTAACATTTAGGTGGAATCTCTTTTCCTGTAGTTTGAGTCCATTGCTCCGTGTCCTAGTTTCTGGAGCAGCAAAAAACAAGCTTGCTCCCCCCTCAGTATGATATCCCTTCAAATATTTAAACATGGCTATCATGTCCACCTCTTAACCTTCTTGTCCCCAGCCTAAACATACCCAGTTCCCTAAGTTGCTCATCATAGGGCATGGCTTCCAGATCTTTTACTATTTTGGTCGCCCTCCTGTGGACACGTTCCAGCTTGTCAATATCCTTCTTGAATTGGTGGCAAGAACTTAAATGTCCTCTTCTTCTGTCCCAAATGCTTCCACCTGATGGCATAGAGTGCTGTGATGTCACAGCATCTGGCTTCCCTCTCCCAACATTAGCACAGATGGCCTCTCCTTACAGGAGTGTGTGCCACACAAAGCCAGGATCAAATTCCCTCATCTTGGAATGATGAGTCTGTCAGTGTTAGTTTCTCTCATATGCAATTTTTAAATTACCGTATTTCTTCCCCAAATTTTCTTTTATCCCACATATGGAAACCCCTTGCAGATTTAGGTAAATTGCTGTCAAAAACAATCTGAAATTAAATTCTCACCTGTCCCCAGTTGTAACAGTAGATTATAGCAGCTTCTGAATTTCTCTAGAACTGAACTTTTCAAACAAATGCTTTGCAAACCATCAAAGGAGTTTTGAGAGAAAAAAGTAGGAAATAAAATTGGGTTTTGGATAAGCCTAATGAAATTTCTTTGGGGAGGTGTGTCTGTCAGTAAGATCATAACTGTACGGAATCATGAAAATTGAGTCTACGTTCAGTTTGCCCACCCTCTCATTAACCATGTGCTTGTTTGCATAATCCTTTTATTTGCCTTTATTTTGCTCAGCTTGTTTCCTTAATTCAGTTAACTGTGCTGACACTCTTTTCTTTTCATTGACCTTATCTGGACTGTTTACAGCTATGCCTCTTTTCATGACTGCTCTGGTCCCCATCTCTCTTTTTCTCATTTCATCCTTTGTCAAGCTGGAGTAGTCATTCATACAGAGGCATTTATGTGAGTCTTTTGCTGGATATGTTATATTGTCAGTCAGCATGAAGAGAGATGCTTTCTATTTACACCACACATCTTGGATATTTCATCACAATTTATCAGCACGCTCCTTTGCAAAATGGCAATACCTCTTTCAAGAGCAGTTCATTTTTCAACGGGATAGGTCTAATCAGCCTTACACCAAATGCTCAAGACCCATACTTTCCATTCCTAGAAGAGGAACTCATTTGTATCTGGCATTGCCATGGCATAACACCCAGGATGTTGAGTCAGAGAAGACCATTCACCTTATGATTTATTTAGTGTAAGAAGTCAGCCTTCTCCAATCCTGTGCTGTCTAGATTTATTGTATTGGTTTTACTTTTGGACCAGAGTTCTTTGGGTGATGAAAAGATACCATCAGAAACAAAGAACTTGGAAGTAGCTAGTAACTAGTCACAAATTTCTTGCAACTGAGTCAGGACACCTTATGATGTGCCCATAGTATGATAGCTTCAGTTTACTCATTCGGCTTCTAGTAAGATGTCAGTCTTGCTTGGCTCTCAGACCTATTTATTTGTCTTTTGCACCATGTATGTAAAGTACACTGCAATGATCCAAACAGGATCTTAACAGAATCAGAATACCTCTCATATAAAGTATGTGTTTTTTCAGGGAGTGGTGGTGATTGATGGGAGTTGCAGTCCAACATATTTGTAGACTATCAAAGTATGGAAGGCTGCATTCAATCCTGATCTTCTGTACCTTCTGCAATGTACAGATGACATTTTAGTAACATTCAAACTGCTTATATTTTTTGAGATCAAATTAAATTATGCTGTTCTGTACTGGGTAGTGGGAAGGCTGTTTTGCATGCACATTCAATCTTTGGCATCTTTGAGTGAACAAACCCTGAAAATTTCATTGCCTGTCACAGCAGACCAAGGGTCCCTCAACCTTTTCAGGATTGTGGGGAAATTTGGACTTACAAGAGAGTGATGTAGTCACTCTCCGGAAACAGATACCATGGGTGGAAGCTTGCCAATTCACATGGTGGATAAGCTCTTTTGCCAAACACCCAGTTCCCAGCAGGCAAACTGGTGAGGCTAAAATAAAAGCAATTTGTTCAAGAACTGCTAAGTACAAGATAGAGGTGGGTTCTGAGCCACAAAGCTACTCTTTTGGACCTACCATATTCTGTTCCAACACTCATCTGTTTCTGGCCTGATGGAAGCACAAATCCAGAAATAGGAAAAACTCTCCTTGGGTGTCTTGTTTGTTTATCAGAATCACTGGCATTTCTGTTATATGGGTAACATTTAAAGGAGCAGAAGGGGAAGGAACTGTTTGTCATTGTTACCATTCTTGCTACACTATTTTCATAGTGGGATGCTCAGTGGCAGCAAAATTGGCAGAAGTATATGTCCTCTGAAAGGTTCTAGGGAGGCAACATGACCACTGTTGGGGAAAGAAAAATCACTTCTTTTCTAGGTCATAAAGCATTACTTTAATGATTCCTTTAGTTCTTTCATTTGCTTTTGCCTGATAGTTTGAAGCAACAGGAGAGAGGTAACCATGCCAAACTTTTAGTTCATTTTCATATTATTAAATACAACACAGTCAGAAACCTTCCCATGACTCTTCCATCTTGAAGCAACTAATTAGGTGTTTAATACATTATAGCAGTATTTGTGGCCCACCTACTAGGTGTGCAAAAATGGTGCAATTACATTTGCAACACTCTGATGCACTTACATAACTGGTTCTATATTAATTTTGTAAATTAGCATGGGAGGGTTCCATATTTTTAAAGTAGATGAATCATAAATTGAAGCTATCTTTTATTTTAAATTTCTATGTTCTGGGCATTTTTAAAAAAGATAAATTACTTCCCCTGAGCTCCTAATTGCCATCAGGTTTTAAAATATTCTATCCAAGGGATCAGTTTGTCGGGAACATTTTGGCATGTTCATTTAATTACAGAGTTTGGGAAGGATCCCAAAGAGCAATGATGGAAATTTTGTGCCTTGTGATGTAGTCATGAACCCTCACATAGGACAATCCATCAAGTCTGTACCAAACTATGACATTTACAGGTCCCATAGAACAATATCTAAAGCCCATTCCCCTCCAACCTTCCTCTGGGCCAATCTCCCCATATAGAGCACAAAGAAGTATTGAAGAAATTGGGTATATTTACCCAGAAGCAGGATAGCCCTCTTCAAAAACCTAGTAAGTTATCACACAGAAGAGGCCAATCACATGTTCTCTCCTGCACTGAAGGGAAGGCTTGGTCTACTAGGCATAAGTTACAGAAAGGTATATTTTAGTTGATCTTTAAGAGAAAATAAAAGGATAGGTTTCAGCACAGTGCTAACTACAAAGAACGTCTGCCTAGAGCTATGAGTAACCCTGGGACTGATTGCATGGAATGAAGGAATATGGTTAAATCTGCCAGATGTGGCTCAGTTTTCTCATTGCCCTGCCCCTCCCATATCTACAGAACCATT
Source organism: Gambelia wislizenii (assembly GCA_030847615.1). Taxonomy (NCBI): domain Eukaryota; kingdom Metazoa; phylum Chordata; class Lepidosauria; order Squamata; family Crotaphytidae; genus Gambelia; species Gambelia wislizenii. The sequence goes on along the minus strand of JAUMIR010000002.1, from coordinate 427,607,788 downwards.
ATTCGGACTGTCCAAGCAGTTGTTCTCAACCTTTGGCCATCTAGCTGCTTTGGACTTCAATTCCCAGAAACACTAGCCAGCTTGACCCATGGTGTAGAATTCTGGGAGCTGAAGTACAAAACATCTGAAGAAATCAAGGTTGAGAACACCTGGTATCAACCATTGACAGGGATTGTGTGCCCCCCCCCATGTTGTTAAACTACAACTGTCATCATCCTTCACCATTGGTCACTGGCAAGAGCTTTCCCCTTGTATAAACCACCTTATTTGGCACCCAGTTTCCTTCACAGAAAATCAGGATATTTCCCATAAACCCATATGATAAAGGAATAAAACAAATTATGCTTTGTCTTTACTAACGTTGTTCTGCCACAATCCACATTGCATTACCTTCTAAGTTGTCCAATTTAATGTTTATGGGAATTGCTAAGAATACTACTAATAATCATAAAAGCCTATAGGCTGATTGAGCATTGAAGACTGGGCCCCTTATTTTTGAGAATTTTCATCCAGCTATATTATTTAATAGTCTGTGATGTTTTCAGCTCTGAGACCATTACCCAATCTTTCCTCAGGCAAATTTGAAACATTTAATTTTTGCTATGCTACATTTCTCATTTAATTTTGTTTATGTTACAAAAGCACCACAGCACACCAAGGAGAGGTTGCAAGCAAAGTGGGGGAAGATGAGGGAGAACAGAGAAAAACATGATGTTCCCCCTCCCCAAACAACAGATCAGCTAGTCTTGGGCCATTAATTGGTGATCTGCGGCATGAAATTATATTACATCCAAGACATAATTACAATAAAAACATTGCTTGGCTTTGACCAAGTTTTCTAAGTTGACAGAAACTCCACCAATTATGTCTCCCCATTCATGGGGTGACATGGGGGTCAAATTAAGTGTTTCATGGCATGGAATTAGGGAAGGAATGGGTATTGGATCATTTCCCAACAGAGGTTGAAATCTTGAGTTCCCGACCTGTCAGGAACATTTGCAGGCAGAAAAACAGAAACAGAAAGTGCCTGCATCCTTGCAGGAACCTCTTGTTGTTTTTGGCACAACAAAACCTGTGCACTTGAACAACAGTTATGCAACATTTAAAGTTGTGCAATATTCCATGTTGTGGTTTTCCTCCTGTCTTTTTGGAAAGCTCCATAGCTTTGCTGGTGGGTGGGAGTTGGGACTGTTCAGCTTTCTGGAAAACTATGCTGCTTTTTGTGAAGTTCCGAGGCTTTCTTCAGAAGGCTATGCAGTTTCCCATCATTGGGGGAGGGGGACATTCTCAAGTGTTTCCAACATGACAGGAAGAAAAATTGATTGCTTTTTTCACCAACATCTCTTGGGAATGGAAAAATCTAGAATTACCATCCCTACATGGCATGTATAAGAATTAAACCTATTTTTACACACATTGCAGTCCCAATCCATATCTCAATCTACTAGAGCTGCTGCTGATTTTTTTAAAAAGAAAAGATGGAAAATCCAAACCAGGAAATTGAGAGGAATTGCTCAATGGCACATCTACTTTGACCAATAAGACACATGTGTATTAATCACACATGCAAAATGCAGAAGCAGCTTTTATGAAGGAAATGTCTCTTGTGTTAAGTAGCTTAGGATGAAAAGAAATGCAGGAGGGGGGAGATTTTGTAAATATCTCATTCTCTATTGCTTCTGTCTGATCACCACCATTCCCCCTCATTAACAAAGAAACAGGCATATAGTCTTCAAAGTAAGGGATTAAATGTGAATTTGCAAGCACAAGGAGGTAAAGTTGGGACCTCTTAATCAATGGACTGGTACTTTTTAAAATTAAAGATGCTCCATTTGTTTCTGGGAGATGCTAAGCTATGCTGGAAGTGGAACAATGTTGTTGTGGCTGCCTGTCACTATGGGTCCAGCCTGCTGCTCCCCCAAATTCTCTACCAAATAGGACATGGCAGGTGGAGGGAGCTTCAGCTGAGAAAAGGTGAGTTTTTCACCTTTGAGTGGGGGTGGGCAGGAATTATACCTACATTTCTCAATGCAGGGTCATAGCCTAAATGTCATTTAAAAAAAAAAATAATCAGCGGTTCCTTATAAATTCTAGAATTCTTAGTTCTTGCTACTAACTGGTCACTTAATCTGCTACTTTAATCATCTTCAGTCTGGGTTTATAAATATTAATGCATTTGAACATGTTGCTCATGTGAAATGTCATTGTTTTACAATTGAAAATTTTCATATTTGTTATTAGGATCTCCCACCTCCTCATTTAATTGTTGACTGCTTATAGTTGCATCAAGATAGCAACGTTCCCCTCCTTTTGTTTTGTTCTCTCTAAACACACTCACAGACATAATACTGAGTGGTTGTTTGGATCTACTGAGAATATTTGAAAACATTTCATCTTGACTTTCTTGCTCCTTGTGCTGCTGTTTTTGGTTAGGGAGCGGGCTCTGAACACATCGCAGTCCGGGGTGCTCCAGCTCACAGTGGGAAACCTGAAACCAGAAGAGACCTACACTTTCCGAGTAGTGGCATATAATGAATGGGGACCAGGAGAAAGCTCACACCCCATTAAGGTGGCAACACAACCTGAATGTAAGTAGAATTGTTTATTTATTTAAATAATTTATAGCTCACCCTATATCATGACATCTCAGGGTATATAAGTAAAATTGACAGAAAGGGGATTAAAATAATTTAAAAACAGTAAATATAATTTACAGGTCAATCCCCATATCTGTGGGGGATATGTTCCGAGAACCCCTGTAGATACCTGAAATTGTGGATACTAGGGAACCCTATTACTTTCAATGAGATGAACACTGGAAGTTAAACATAGAATCAAACAGGAGGACCTAGCAATGTCTAGAAAGGACTTTTGTTATGGATGTGGATAAGTGAAACCATGGAAACCATGATTATCTAGACCCATTTCATACTGGCTTCAGGACGGGATTTGGAGTTGAGACTGCCATGGTTGCCTTGACCGATGACCTGCGTCTAAACATCAACAGGGGTAATTTGTCCCTGTTGATGCTTCTAGACCTCTCAGCAGCTTTCAATACGATAGATCAGAGCATCCTCTTGGATCGCCTGAGTGGGTTAGGAATTGGAGGCACTGCGCTCCAGTGGTTCCGGTCCTTCCTCTAGGGCAGGTCCCAGAGGGTGCTGCTCGGGGACAGCTGCTCCAGCAGAAAAGAGCTTAATTGTGGTGTTCCGCAGGGTGCCATCTTGTTTCCAATGCTGTTTAACATCTATATGAAGCCACTGGGTGAGATTAATCGGAGTTATGGGGCTGGGTGTTATCAGTACGCTGATGACACACAGATCTATTTCTCCTTGTCCTGATCATCGGCCTCGAATTTTGGTGGCGTCTCTCCTCTTAATGACTGTCTTAAAGCAGTAATGGGCTGGATGAGGAAACACATATTGAGATTAAATCTGGACAAAACGGAGGTGCTCATGGTAGCGACCCCAAAACCAGGAGTTGGGTTGCAACCTCCAGTCCTGGATGGGGTCACGCTCTCCATTAAGGGCTGTGTTCGCAGTATGGGGGTGATCCTTGATTCATCGCTTCAGATGACTAGTCAGGTGAATGCGACGGTCAGGAGTGCCTGTTATCAGCTTTGGCTGATATACCAGCTGCACCCTTTCCTGGAAATAAGGGATCTTGAGACTGTGGTGCAGGCCCTGGTAACCTCTCGTCTAGATTTCTGCAATGTGCTCTACATGGGGCTACCCTTGTTCTTGGTGCAGAAACTTCAGTTGGTACAAAATATGGCAGCCAGAGTGGGCTCAGGAACATCTCGGAGAGACCATATAACTCCAGTATTGAAATCTCTCCACTGGCTGCCTATTAGTTTCCGGGCCCAGTATAAGGTGTTGGTTATTTCCTTTAAAGCCCTAAATGGTTTGGGTCCAACTTATCTTCAGAACCACCTCCTTCCATACAATCCTCCCCATGCACTGCAGTCCTCTGGGAGGAATTTCCTTCAGCCACAAATCTAGGCTGTCTGCAACCTCCCAGAGGGCCATTTCAGTAATCGCCCCCAATTTATGGAATGGCCTGACGAGCTTAAGTAGCTTTCAAAAAGCACTAAAAATGGATCTCTTTTGGCAGGCCTTTCCTGATTAGATCCCAGCCTCAGGAGCTGCGTCTCCTGGCCTTTTTTAAAGTCTTCTTTATATTTGTTTTTTTTTTTAATGTGATTTTAGTTTAGATGGTTTTAATTTTATACTGTTTAATGTCTTTTTATGGGGGAGGGTGGTGCTTTTAGTTGGCATTGTAGTGTCTTAATTGTTGGAAGCCACCCTGATTATTTTTAGCAGAGAGGCGGGGTATAAATTATTATTATTATTATTATTATTATTATTATACCAAATCCATGGATACAGGGGTTGGCCAGGATGTAGATTCTTCCCCTCCCCCTCCTTGCAAAAACTGACAAATTAAAAACAGATTAAAACAGTTTAAAGTCATACATATAAACATGCTGGGGTAAATCAGTCAGGCCCTAAAAGCTGTTGTAAACAGCCATAGTTTTACTTGGCACCTACATGAAGCTAGTGTTGGCAGCAGGCAGACCTCCAAAGGGAGGACATTTCACAACTGAGGTGCCACAACTGAGAAGGTTTCCCCCTATGTTCTTATGGGATGCCCCCGCCCCTGCTTCAGCTGACCTTAATCTTTGGGTAGACACATACAGGGAGAGGTGCTCCTTGAAGTACCAAGGTTGGCTTGGTTTGCTAATCAGGTTTTTCACATTTCTGCAGTTGGCTTTCCTGACCTGTATTGTCAACTATGCATTTGTTTCTCCTCATGAAGTGGGACAAATGTAGAGAGGGTGAAGTGTAAGAAATCTATACTTCATATATTTCTGTAAATCTACTGACAAATTTTGAACCAGAACAATAAAAAAAAAAATCAGGGTTGTACAAATTAGAGAAGGATGACTAAATTGATCTTTTTGCATGGATTAATGACATTTTTCATGTGTGGAAGAAAATGGATTTCCCACCCCAAATGTATAAAGGAGAGATTAAGATTTATACCAGGGAATAATCAAGTTTTTGCTGACCTCTTCTAAGGACACAGTGGAGTAGATTCATTACAGATTGGTGAACTGACAGGGTGGAGAAGCTGTGAAGTGCATGGAAATAATAGGGTCTCCTTTCCTCATCACAGGATGTTGAGCACATGATATAGCTACAATTCAAAGGAATTACACTACTGTGACCATTACTACCATCAGTGGGTGGGTGCATGTGCCTTCAAGTTGATCTTAACTTCTGATGAACCCATGAACTTAATAGGGTTTTCTTAGACAAGGAATACTCAGCTTTTGCCAGCTCCTTCCTCTGAAATATAACCTACAGCACCTAGTTTTCATTGGCAGTCTCCCATCCAAGTACCAACCAGGGCTGACCCTGCTTACCATCCAAGATCAGACAGGATCTGGTGCCTTTAAGGTATTTAGGCAGCTTCTACGAGTTGTACTAATAGTAATAATAGGGATATATATGCTGGCTGGTCTTGTTCTCATACACCCAGAAACAGGAACCTTGGTTTTTTCCCCTAAGTTATAAGAAGATTTTAGCACGTGTGGGGACTCTGTGTTGTTTTGTACAAATTGGTCTGTATAAATTTTGTACTATTTGGGTGAAGGGGTTGTGTGTTTGTTTGCTCAAACTGTTCTTCACAGGCTACTATTGCTGCTGCCGCCTGTTGCATGGACTTTTTAAAGTATAGAGAATGGATGGGTCACTTGTGTGTTTTTTTTTTTTTAAATCAATGTCTGTCTTTCTGTGCTTGCTATGTATGTAATTTGCTTCACAAAGGGAAAAGAGAATAATTTTCCAGAGAGAGAGAGATATCTTGGGCAAATGGCAAAAACTTTGACTAAATAAATAAATAAATAAAGGTTTTTATGATTCACTGACATGAGTTATGTCAAAGGAGCCATTGGCTAGGGCAGCTGCAAAAATAATGCAGTTTGACATTGCTTTAACTGCCATGGCTCAATGCTATGGAATTCTAGAATTTTGTAATTTTGTGAGATATTTATCGTTCTCTGTCAGTGAACTTTGCTGCCACAACAAACTACAAACCCCAGTATTCCATAGGATGGAGCCATGATAGTTAAAGCAGTATCAAACTACATTATTTTTGCAGCGTGGCAGCAGCCTAGGTGTCTCAGTGCACCAACATAAATGAGTAAATTTTGGAATTTTCCTAATATTCCCAAGTAGTAATAACAAACAGAGGAGGAGGAGGAATCACTACTACTACTATTATGACTAATCTCTCTCTCTGGCTTTTCTTCGCAAACAAAGATTCAGGAAGTACTCATCCCGCGCTTTCTGCAAGCGCGCTGATGACTAAAAAGGCCAATCTGAGATAAGCAAGTCTGGTTGCAGAAAGAACAGCAGAAGGTCTCCTTGGGTAATGTTTCCGGGTTGTGATTCTTTCTGTGTTGTCATTTCTCTTCAAGACTTGTTCGGTGTGAGTTCTCAAATAAGGCTGCAGCATTGTGGATAGTGCGTCTCCATGCCTCCCGATGTGAGGCCAGGGCGGACCATTGTTGGTGATCAATTTGGCCGAGCCTGAGATGTTGTTTCAGGGAGTACTTGTATCACTTTTTTGGAGCGCCCCTCTTACGCTGACTAATACTAACAACAAAATAGTAGTAGTGATATTACTACTAATAGTAATAACAGGAGAAGTGCTAGAAGTGTTAATGACATTAATATCTGCCATCAGTAGGCATGATGCTTTGAAAGTACCAAATGGTTATACTTAATTTCTTCCTCCCCCTGCTCCTCCTCCTCTTCCTTCTTCATCATGACTACCTTAAAGCATTTTGCTAGGGAGCTACTGGATTCCAGAGATCCACAAAGGCACTTCTGTGCATGCATCTTTTTTTTTTTTTTTTTTTTGCACATGTAAAAGCCCCATTGCTTTTGAAATGACAGATGTTTTATGCATCTGGAAAATAATATGTACATGGATTGTCTCCTCCATAGAAAGGTGTTGTATATTATTGCTATGAGAAGCTCATATAGCTTCTTAGGCTGTACCTCCACTGCGGAAATAATGCAGTTTGACACCACTTTAACTGCCATGACTCAATGCTATGGAATTCTGGGATTTCTAGTTTTGTGAGATGTTTAGCCTTCTTTGTCAGGGAGCTCTGGGCCACTTGATAGAGTTACCAAATTGATAGATGAAGGGAATGCAGTGGGTGTAGTGTATCTTGATTTCAGTAAGGCCTTTGACAAGGTCCCCCATGATATTCTTGCAAAAAAGTTAGTACTTGTGGGCTAGACAATACAACAGTTAGGTGGATTTGTAATTGATTGATTGACCAAACCCAAAGAATAGTCACCAATGGCTCCTCTTCATCCTGGAGAGAAGTGACTAGTGGGGTACCACAGGGTTCTGTCCTGGGCTCAGTACTATTCAACATCTTTATCAATGACTTGGGTGAGGGAACAGAGGGTATGTGTATCAAGTTTGCAGATGACACCAAATTAGGATGGGTAGCTAATACCCCAGAGGACAGAATCAGAATCTAAAATGACCTGAACAGATTAGAAAGCTGTGCCAAAACTAACAAAGTGAATTTCAACAGGGAGAAATGTAGGATGCTATACCTGGGCAGTAAAAATGAAATGCACAGATATAAGATGGGTGTCACCTGACTTGATGGCAGTATATGCAAAAGGGATCTAGGAGTCTTAGTGGACCACAAGCTGAATATGAGCCAGCAGTGCGATGCAGCAGGTAAAAAAGCCAATGTGATTCTAAGCTGCATTAATACGAGTATAGTGTTTAGATCAAGGGAAGCAATAGTGACAGTCTATTCCGCTTTGGTCAGGCCTCACCTGGAATACTGTCTCCAGTTCTGGGCACCACAATTCAGGAAGGATATTGAGAAGCTGGAATGTGTCCAGAGGAGGGCGACCAGGATGGTGGGAGGTCTGGAAGCCATGCTCTACGAGGAGCAGCTTAGGGAGCTGGGCATGTTTATTCTGGAGAAGAGAAGGTTGAGAGGTGACATGATAGCCATGTTTAAATATTTGAAGGGATGTCATACTGACGATGGAGCAAGCTTGTTTTTTGTTGCTCCAAAGACTAGGACACGGAGCAATGGGCTCAAACTACAGGAAAAGAGATTCAACCTAAACATTAGGAACAACTTTCTGACAGTAAGAGCTGTTTAGAAGTGGAATACACTGCTTCATAGTATGGCGGAGTCTCCTTCTTTGGAGGTTTTTAAACAGAGGCTGGATGGCCATCTGTTGGGAATGATGTGATTGTGTATTCCTGCATGGCACAGGCTTGGACTGGATGGCCCTTGTGGTCTCTCCCAACTCCATGATTCCATGATTCTATGATTTTAAGATTCTATGACAACAAACTACAAATCCCACAGCTCCATAGCATTGAGCCATGGCTGTTAATGTTGTATCAAACTGGATTATTTCTGCAGTGCAGATACAGCCCTTAGTAAAGAAGAAGGAAGGGTCAGATGTAAGACACATGTTTTTCTTCAGAGTCCTATTTCTAGGGCATATCAGATTTCCTCCCCTTTGTTTTAACTCCGGCTCTTAAAAAAAAGTTTTGTCCTTTTCCTCCCTACTTTCTGTTTATCAAACATTGTTAATTGTGTCTACAAATCCATAGAGATTACTTTTTGCTCTTTACTAGAGCATGTCGTCATCAATCTGTATTTCCAAGAGGATTTCAAGATTTCTGTATCATTTGGAAATACCAAAAGCTGTTATGTAAGCTAGCGCAGCTGAGGAATAATATCTGACAGAAAAGGGCATTCAAAATGCATGCCTCTCATTTTCTCTTTCTAAAATGAAAAAAAAAGCATACATTTTCTCCATCTGCAATCAGTTTAAGAGATCAGTTCAAGTTCCAGCTCTTCAAATAATTATTCTGAATGTAAGAGCTGGATTGATATGAAGGGTGGTATTTATTTTATTTCATTTTCTTTTTTACTTCCACAGTAAATCTTCTCATTCTTTTTTTTTTTATTTTGATTTTTGCTAAATCCTGCTCCCTTTCTTTTCTTTTCACTCTAACACTGTATAATGTAACTACTGAACAATCAGTTAAGATATAAATCCCTCACTGCTTAAGAGTGTCTAGGGTGGTTCCACTCCCACAGACTTCGGACTTTATCAGATGCAGCAAATATGGCAGCATAACAATACCTAATAAACACAAAAGGGTGTGCATACCAGATTACACTGTCCTTTTGCGATCATGTGTAGGGAAGAAGGCATTCTTTTCTTATTGACAGGCCAAACCATCAATAGATCTCCAATTGCGCTTTTTTGCCAGTATTCCCAACATTTGAAACCTTAGGCTATTCTTGTCTTGTTACTACACTGTCAATGGGCAGGACACTTCCAGGTGAGATTGTGAAAACCAGGTAGGAGGCACTCTCTCTATGAACCTCCCCAGTTCACTTTTAAGTTGTAAAGTGTGTTTTTGTGCTTCTGTGTATGTTTTGTGTCTCTAGTCTCTAGGGGTTTTTTTGTATTTTTTAAATTTACTGTGCTCGTGTCTTCTTGCAAGAATTGGTGAGATCACAAGCACAGAAGTGAATGGAGCTCCATTCATGCTCCGTTCATGCTGAGGGGCTACTTCTTGACGTTGCTTGAGGTAGGTCTGGTAGAAAGGGTTCTTTTGCTAGCAGAAAAACATTTTAAAATATGCCAACAAAAGAACCCTTGGAGAGGCTTGTCTGATAAAGTCCTTCATCTGAATGCTTAGTGAGCATCACTTTCAAGATGCTGCTAACAATGCTCCATGAACAGAGGACAGCAAATGGGCACTCATATCTGGCATGCACAGTTAAGGGTACCAAAATGATATTGCTTCCCTGCTGTGGTGTAACTTTATCCACCCAAAGATTGTGATGGTCACTTTTTAGATGATAACTCCCAGATTCCCCCACTCAGTGGCCATGATGGCTGAGCAATCCTGAGAGTTATCATCTAGAAAATAAAGTTTCCAAGTTATGCATTCATCTAAGAGACTCAAAAACATGAAGAAATCCATCATTCCCTCTCATAGCAAAGTTGTGTGGCTGAGTATCTAAACAGGACCACTCTATCAAATATGACAGAGTGGCTTCTCCATAATCAGGAAATGGTCTTAATATAGGCCTTTATCAGACAAGCCTCTAAAAATGTTCTTTTGCCACCATATTTTACACCATTTTTGTGCTAGCAAAACAACACAAAATATCAAATGTAGCCATGATCATGTGAAAGAGCAGCCTTGTACTTCCGCGTTGGCAGGCGAGTGTGAGCTTGTTGGTTCTTGCAAGAAGACGCGAGCATAATTAAAAGTTAAAAAAACAGCTAAATTAAAAAACAAAATGAAAACAGAGGCACTGAAAAACACTTAAAAACTTGCCTGCAACATGGTGAAGTTCATAAAAAGTGTCCCATAGCTATTTTTCATGTTCCCACCTGGAAGTGTTCTGGTGGGGACCGCCCATTGATGCTGGAATCGTGCCAGCAGAACAGGGCGTGACTTCAGATGCTTGCAATCATGGCAAAAAATGCCATGGCCAATCTATTGATGGCTTGGTCAGATAATAAAAAAGAACACCTTATTGACCACACAAAAGCACAAAAGCACAACATTGTGTGAAATGGGCACCCTTTCATGTTCATTAGGAGTTGTGTTATGATGTTATATTTGCTGCATCTGATAAAATCCATAGAACGTTAGATGTTTGTAAAATAAATGGAAAAAAATTAAACAAGAATATTAGCTAACTCAAAGAAACACATGGAAAATTCTAGGGACATGTCAGGTTTTTGTCTGGAGAGGTAGTTTTCCAGTTCACATGGAATTCCAAGGACTTTTGTCTTTTGTTGCCATTTTGGGGGAGGATATTGGGGAGTGCAGTGGTACAGGCCACTCAGCGATAAAATAAGTCATTCGTATTATTGACTCTTTGTTTGGTCTTCTCCATCTGGAAACCACAAACATTTTCCTGGCAATGGGGGAAAAGAGATATGAAGTAAGGGTGGGGAGGAAAATGGAGATCAGAGGAGAGAGGGAAATGGACTTGTGATAATGGGCTCTCCCCATTATCTGGGCTGAGGGGTATAGCTGCCTCTCCAGTTAAACAAAGGGTTAATGAGATGCTGAGTTACATTTATTGGGGTCAGTCTCACAGAGGAGTAACAGAATTACCAGAGGTAATTGCCCAATGAGGTGGCCAGTTCAAAAGATCTGAGACACCTCTGTACAAAGATTATAAAAACCTCAGGATACCAGGAGGCACAGAGTTGAACAAAGAGAGAAGACAGAGAGACAAAGGAGCTGAGGCATCCACTTCACCCTGGGAAACTAGTTGCAGGCTGGATCACATCATGTGGTCCAGACTCCCAACTTGCCCATGGATATCTACAATTTCAAGGGTATCTGTAGAATAGGGAAATATGTAGCTAAATGCATTAGGTTTATATGTCTTTTAATCTTGGCTGACTATGACCTAGGACAGTGGTTTTTAACCTTAACAAAGTTCCAAGGATATCAGTAGAATAGGAAAATGTGTAGCTAGATGCATTAGGTTTGTGTTTCTTTTAACCTTCGCTGACTATGACTTAGGTCAGTGGTTCTTAACCTGTGATCCACGGACCCCCAGGAGGCCAGTGTCCTCATGGGGTGGGGGGTGTCCACAAAGGCTTGAAGGCTGATCACCCATGTGACAGGAGCCAAGGCAATGGCTGGCTTGCTTGGCCAGTGCAGTGCTGTTCAATCTGCTCTAGACACAAATTTGCAGGAACAAGCAGGAGAAAAGTCTCCTCCTCCCTCCAGTGCCTCTGAGGGAAGGGTTAATGGATGGTGTATTGTGGTGGTGGTGGTGGTTTAAAATCTTGAGATAAGTCTTGGAGATCCATGGCAACGAAGGATATTTAAAGGGGATCCCTGGTAAAGAAAAGGTTAAGAGCCACTGACCTAGGCTGTTGTTTGTAACTTGTAACTGCTTCTAAGAATGCCTGAGGGAAGGTGCCTTCATGTATGATTCCTCTTTTCCCACATGTAGATTGCTACTTAGAATGAAAGCTTCCTTTTGAAGATCTCTTTTCTTCCACACTCTCTCATGTGCATTTGCTCAGTTTGTGTGTGCATGAATACAGTCATCCCTTCACATTCGTGGGGGTTAGGGGCAGACAACCCCTGCAAATGTAAAAAAAACATGAATAAGAAATGAGCCTGTGGGTGAGCAGATTTCCAGCCCAGTCCCTTCCCAAGGCAGCAACGGGCTTCATGATAAGCCCCTCGCTGCCTTGGGAAGGGAGTGGGGTGGAGAGTAAGCACTCCAGCAGCTTTCCACTCTGCCTTCCCAAGGCAGCGATGGGCTAAGCCCTTCTCTGCCTTGGGAAGGGATGGGGTGGAGAGCGGTGGGGGGGCAGGTGGCTTTCCGCATATAATCGAAACCATGAATGTGAAAGTCGTGAATGTGGAAGGGCAACTGTAGTATATGATCCTCATCTCCCACACAGGAGAGGGGAGAAAATGCAAGTGGAACCCTCAGTAGCTTCCCACTGAGTTACTGGCTCTCATGGATTAAAAATCAGTGGATGGTGGCAGCTATAGATGATCTCAAGGGATCCCATCTCCTGCTCAGGAGCCAGAGGAAGCCCTGACAGGACTATCCATGTCCCTAACAGCTACTAGTGAGTAACCCAGAAGGCATTGGGATATTAGAATAATTTGCACATTTGTGCTACCAAGGCACAGAAGACCAGCAGTGAACCTGTGACTATTAAACAGAAAGAATTTTGTAGGCTACACATAATTGCCTAAGAAAGAAAGGAAGAACACATTTTCCTTTACCCATTTTCTAGAACCAGCACTTTACCTGAAGACAAGCAGCCAGCCCCAGACCTAAATCAACTAGCAGTACAGAGCACAGCAGAAGATGACATTGGTGTGCGGAGAGAACAGGAGTTCATTCTCCTCATGTTATCCTCTCCTCCAAGAAGTCTGAACACCTCCTCCAAGAAGTCTGAACACTTTACATGGCTATTCTTCCAAGTCTGTTGAAGTCCTTACCTAGAACCTTCTAAGTGGGTGCAAATACACTGCCAGATGGTCTTGTTTGCTCTTCCATATTTCCAACATACTTCAGTATTGCTGTAGAACAGGATCCAGCTCAGGGCGGTGATGATGATGATGATGATGATGATGTGTCCCTTGAAGTCATTGCTGACTTATGGTGACCCTAAGGCAAAGTTATCATGGGGCTTCCTTGGCACAATTTGTTCAGAAGAGTTTTGCCATTGGCTTCCTCTGAGGCTGAGGGAGTATGACTTGTCCAAGGCCACCCAGTGGGGTTTGATGACTGAGCAGGGATTCAAACCCTGGTCTACCACAGCTGTAGTCCAACACTCAAACAGCAGCAGTACACTGGCTTCCTGGATAATACTATAGGGAAATTTTATGTTGTACCCCAAAGGAATCCCTGAGTTTACCCATTTATTCCTCTGTGAATGTGTGGATGTTGCTCTCTCCCCTATAGGAGGAAAAGGAAGCTTCAATTCCTTGGCAGGTCAAGTGGGGGCACCACTGTGTTGAGGGCAAGCTGCCTTCTACCTTTGACACTGGCTATGCTGACCCCCTTTGACAGAGAACTGAAGTACCAAATGATAAACTTTTAATAGCGACTGTGACAGCTTGGCATGCATACTGGTACTGGTTTGTGTATGCTTAAAAGGAAGAAGCATCAATTATACCACACATTAATTTGATAGACTCACAGTTTAGCATTTGAAAGTTGACAGTCTGTAAACATTCCCTTTTTTTTTAATCATCTTGGCATCCTAACAGAATGATGTTTACTTAGCGATTGAGATTCAAGTCCTCTCCTATGAAAGCATTTTCTTTTTTAAAATAAAAGATCTGATAAATACTAATTATGATTTGCTGCATGATATGCCTTTGAGGTAAGGAAGTATTGCCATCATCATTATTATTTCTCCTTATCAGAAGCAGAAAGGCCCATCTGGGTATCCATCTGGCTCTAATGTAGACTTCTGTTCAAGCTGGGCATAACGCATGGCAAAGTCAAGCTCAATGGAAGAGTCGATCTGCTAGCAGCTCAGAGCCATGACTGTGCCCACTTTTTAAATGGTCAATGAGAATCACCATGGTCTTCTATAGGAAAGAGGCTTTGCAGAAGAACTGAAGACAAATTCTCTCATTTGACCAATACAATTTTAGGCTGCATCAGCAGGAGTATAGTGTCTAAGGAGATTATCAGATGCTTGAAAAAGCTGCAAAGGAGCTCGCAAGAATGACATCACTGTACCGGGAACGGGTCCTAGTATCGAATGACATCCTCCTTCTCATGTGCTTGCTCCATCCTCCCTCCATGCTACTGTGAGAAAAAAAGGTGCCACTTTTCATTAGTGGAAACTCCCACTAATGAAAAGTGATACCTTTTTCGTCATGTCAGCATGGAGGGAGGATGGAGCAAGCATACCAGGATGACAATGTGTGCGATACCAGGACCCATTCTCGATACAGTAACTTTCTTGCAAGCTCCTTTGGGGCTTTTTCCAAGCATCTGATAATCTCCCAAATCTAGGGAAGTAATAGCACCATTCTAAACCTACTGGGTAACCTTGGACGAGTCACATTCTCTCAGCCTCAGAGGAAGGCTGAGAGGTAAATCACCTCTAAAGAAATCTTGTCAAGAAAACTACGTGATTAAAAAACAAAGAAAAAAGAAAACCCCATGATAGATTCACCTTTGGGTTGCCATAAGTTGGAAATGACTTGAAGGCACACAACAACAACAACAAATTCAGCTTTTGACAGACCTCACCATTTCTGGGCACCACAGTTCTGGAAGGATAGTGACAAGTTAGAAGAGCAAAAGCTTGTCTAGATGAGGCATTTATCCCATCTTGCCCCCAACTTAGAGCCCTGCAGTCCAAATGTTGCAGGGCTTTTGCCCCTGGGCAGTCCTGATGATGCTGGGAAAAAGAGGGGGAAAGTTGGAGGGAAGACAGAGTAAAGCCCATTTAAACTGTTATATTAAAATACCAAGGAACAAACTGTCCCAGCTGATGGGGGAAACTGATCAAGCCCCTCATGACTGCAGGAGCCCATACTGAACCACCAGCCCATCACTGCAGCTGCCATCCGTGTCATTCTCTCTGAAGCCAGGAAGGAGTCCTCCACCATGTAAACAAGGCTGGTCACATGCAGGGGGCCTTGATCACATGCTGTGGGCCAACTTCCTGGATTTGGAGAGAGTGATGGCAGTGGTGGCAGATGGCCAGCATGGAGGACTGGATTCCATCCCATTTTGTACAAGTGACAGGGGAGGCATGGGCCGGATCCATGCCCAGAATATGCCGGTGGGAAGCTGCCATATTCTGGCCAGTGTGGATGAACCCAAAGATGGTAAAAAGTCTGGAAACCAACCCTGATCAGGAACAGGAGGTGGGCATGTTTAGCTTGGAGAAGAAAAAGGTTTTATATGTCTGAAAGGATGTTAGATGGAAGGTGGACAAACTTGTTTTTTGTTGATTCAGGAACCAGAACATGAACCAAAGGATTCAAATAGCAAGAAAAGAGATTCCACCTAAACATTAGGAAGAACCTTAAGACCGTAAAAGCTGTTTGACAGCAGAATAGTCTGCCCCACAGGATAGACTCACCTTCTTTGGAGGTTTTAAAAAAGAGGTTGGTTGACCATTTTTTAAAATTAGGTATTTATACCCCTCTCTTAAGCCACAAAGGCTATCAAAGTGGCTTACAAATTGTTAAACAATAGCAATTTACACATCTCAAAAGGGAGATACTGAAGGCACAATTTCAAACAGTACCATTGAGGAAGAAAAATGGGAGGTGTCTCAAGAAACCAGGATGGTTGACTAAAGAAATATCAACAGAGCTAAGTTTTAAACGGAACATGTATAAGAAATGGGAAAAGGGGGAAATCACCAAAGAAGAATTCAAACAGATAGCGAACACATGTAGGAGTAAATTCAGAAAAGCTAAAGCACAGAATGAGCTCAGGCTTGCTAGAGAGGTTAAGAAGAATAAAAAGGGTTTTTTGGGGTATGTCCTCAGCAAAAGGAGGAAGAAGGAAATGGTAGGGCCACTATGCGGAGAAGATGGCAAAATGCTAACAGGGGACAGAGAAAAGGCAGAATTACTCAACACCTTCTTCGCCTCAGTGTTTTCAGAAAAGGTAAAGGGGGACCAACCTGAGGATAAAGGAACAGAGGACACACTAGGGGAAATCCAGCACACAATAAGTAAAGAGGTAGTACAGGAATACCTTCTTAATCTAAATGAATTTAAATCTCCAGGACCAGATGAACTACATCCAAGAGTATTAAAAGAGCTGGCAAATATTATCTCAGAGCCATTGGCAATAATCTTTGAGAACTCCTGGAGAACTGGAGAAGTCCCAGCAGACTGGAGGAGGGCAAACATTGTCCCCATCTTCAAAAAGGGGAAGAAAGAGGATCCCAACAATCATCGTTCAGTTAGTCTGACATCGGTACCAGGGAAGATTCTAGAGCAGATCATTAAACAGAGAGTCTGTGAACATTTAGAAGACAATGCCATAATCACAAAAAGTCAACATGGGTTTCAGAGAAACAAGTCATGCCAGACTAATCTGATCTCTTTTTTTGATAAAATTACCAGCTTGGTAGATGAAGGGAACGCTGTGGACATCGCATACCTTGATTTCAGTAAGGCCTTTGACAAGGTTCCCCATGACATTCTTGCAAACAAGCTTGTAAAATGTGGGCTAGACAAGTTAACAGTTCAATGGATTTGTAATTGGTTGACTGGCCGAACCCAAAGGGTGCTCAGCAATGGCTCCTCTTCATCTTGGAAAGTTGTGACCAGTGGGGTGCCACAGGGTTCTGTCCTGGGCCCAGTGCTATTCAACATCTTTATCAACGACTTGGATGAGGGAATTAGGGGCATACTTATCAAATATTGCAGATGACACCAAATTAGGAGGAGTAGCTAATACCCTGAAGGACAGGATCAAAATTCAAGATGACCTGGATAAACTGGAGAGCTGGGCCAAAGCTAACCAAATGAAAATCAATACGGAGAAATGTAAGGCGAAAAAATGAAATGCATAGATACAGGATGGGGGAGACCTGGCTGAATGAGACTACGTGCGAAAGGGATCTTGGAGTCCTAGTAGACCATAAGTTGAACATGAGTCAACAGTGTGATGTGGCAGCTAAAAAGGCCAATGCGATTTTGGGCTGCATCAATAGAAGCATAGTGTCCAGATCAAGGGAAATAATAGTGCCGCTCTATTCTGCCTTGGTCAGACCTCACCTAGAATACTGTGTCCAGTTCTGGGCACCACAATTCAAAAAGGATATTGACAAATTGGAGCGTGTCCAGAGGAGGGTGACTAAAATGGTGAAAGGTCTGGAAACCATGACTTATGAGGAGAGACTTAGGGAGCTGGGTATGTTTAGCCTGGAAAAAATACGGTTAAGAGGTGATATGATAGCCCTGTTTAAGTATTTGAAGTGGTGTCACATAGAGGATGAAGCAAGTTTGTTTTCTGCTGCTCCAGAGATTGGAACACGGAGCAATGGATGCAAGCTCCAGGAACAGAGATTCCACCTCAACATTAGGAGGAACTTTTTGACAGTAAAAGCTGTTCGGCAGTGGAACGCACTCCCTCGGAGTGTGGTGGGGTCTCCTTCCTTGGAGGTCTTTAAGCAGAGGCTGGATGGCCATCTGTCGGGGATGCTTTGATTGTGATTTCCTGCATGGCAGGGGGTTGGACTGGATGGCCCTCGTGGTCTCTTCCAACTCTGCAGTTCTATGATTCTATGATACACTGCATTAAGCCATTTCCAATGTGTGTTAGCTAATTGCCCCCACAAGCCAGGTACTCATTTTACTGACCTACGAAAAGATGGAAGGCTGAGTGAACCTTGGAGTCCTCTGGAGTTGAACTTGCAACATGGTGACTTGCAGTACTGGCATTTAACCACTGTGCCACCAGGGCTCCTATCTTTTGGGAGTGTTTTAATGGTGTCTTCCTGCATGGTAGGAGAGTTCACTAGATGGGTGTTGTGTCCAACTCTATGATTCTATTACTGTATTGCTTCCCATACGCCCAGAATCTCTCATCTGAGGTGGTCACCTCACACTTTCTAATGACAGTGACAGTTGTGTTAAGGGTCCAGACATATTTGAGGATCTTCTCTGTTTTTATTGCTTGGTCATTTCTTAAAGACATGTTCTGGATATGTTGTCCTCACAACACAATGAGAATCACAACCTGGAAGACACAATAATCTCATAGTTACTTAAGGAAATGGTAATACGATGTCTTAGAATAAAGTGGTGGTTTTCAAATGTTCTACATGGGTGTGATCATTTCTACACTGATATATCTACCAAGGGGGTGTGATTGCCATAGAAACCCTGCACATTGTAAAGGAATCTCAGTATGTTCTGGAGTACATAGAAAACACTAGCTAGACCCTAGTATTATCTTGTCTCACTTAGGGTCACACCCTGTAGCATGGAATTCACCCAACTACCCTTACTCTTTGCCAACACATTTCAGGGCAGTGGGCAAATTTTAAGAAACTTTGGAGGGCATTATCATGAAGGTTCTGATGTGCCCATTATAAGCTTCCAGACAACATCAAGGTTCTTTGGAAGAAAGTTTGAAAAGCATTGAATTAATTCCAAGAGATAAAGGTTCTTTTTTCCAAGGCCCACATATCATCAGTGGGAGAGCAATAGCATTGTAAACACAATCAATCACCAGTGTTTGAGGAACACATCTAGTATTATTGCTAGTGTTGTGCCAAAATCTGTCCTTTGGAAGTTTTCTTCCACTTCAATTGTGTTTTTTTGCCCTACACCATTCTATGAGCACTTTCTTTAAAAAAGTCTTTGACCTGGAGTTTACCCCATCATTGCAAGGTGGCTATGAGTTCTGTCTGTTTTCTTTTCCTCTTTCCATAGACCTGCACCTTCCCTGACTGCCTGTGCTAATGTGCAAAGGCATCAGCGGAGGAGTAACCACCTTACATCTTCCCCTGAGTTTTGATACAAGCACAGAAACTCAGAGAAGCTGCAAAACACTGGAGAGATTAACAACAATGGTAGTGTTTCCTTAGTAGTGGTGGCATTGCTAATGTATTTAGGGTTTTTGTTGTTGTTATTGTTGTTGTTGTGCCTTTGAGTCATTTGTGGCTTATGACAATTCTAAAGCAAACCAATCATGGGGTTTTCCTGGCAGAAATTCTTCAGAGGGGGGTTGCCCTTGCCTTCCTCAGAGGCTGAGAGAATGTAACTTGCCTAAGGTCATCCAGTAGGTTTCAATTGGTGATTGGGTATCCCCAGTGTCCTAGTGCAACACCCAAACCACCACACCATGCTGGCTCTCATATTTAGGGTAACTGAATATATTAATTGCATCTTATAGCAATAATTCTATTACATGTTCATTCAAAAGAGAAAACCTGATTCGGGCAATTCAGAAGAAAATGGATGGGAAATGAGAAGTGGAAAACTCGTTTAGATATGCTTTGAAGGAGTAACTAAAAATATTTCTAATTCTTAGTTTTTATAGTTGTGTTAGAGTGTACCAAGGAACCCTTAAAAATAATTGCTTCCTTTCCTGTTCATTAAAGATACGGACACTTTTACTATGGATGTAAATCTTTCCTTCTCTCATTCTCACATACAGGTATAAACAATTTGAAAGTTTCTCTTCACTGGGTGAGATTATGAGAGTTTTAACTGTATTTTTCAATAATTATACACAAAATGCAAAAAAAATCAGAAAAAAAATATATTGGTTTTGGAGAAAAATGTTTTTCTGCACACAAAACTGCAACCTCACTATGGACTTGCCTGCATGGGCAGGTGTAGCCCAGAGTATTCCAGCCTTAGGCCCATGGTGTTTTCCTCCGATTACCTGCCCTTCCATTGGGGCAATGGAGAGGTACCTGCACATCCACAGCCTGCAAATGAACCAGTGCTTCTTTTCCCTGCACCAGTCACATTTTCTGAGGCCAGGAATAAGGTACCTGGCCATGGTCACATGGTTGGGTGCCTCACAGTAACCTCAGTAGATGGGACATGCATGACCTGGCCAGAAAATGTCCATTCCAGGCACTGCATAGGCCATGTGTGTGGACACCCATTGTGATAATGGAACTCACTGTTTTCTCTGGAACAACGGCAGCAAATGATGAGGCTTTTTACCATGTTTCTGCTCCATTTTAAGGGGTATTTGCCCCAGATTCTCCTTGGAACTATCAGGATTTCATCTGGATAGTTTGGACTAGAATAGGGCCAAAACCCTGTGTCATCTGGACAGCTGGGCATGGGAACAGGGGGAGGCAATTTCATTTGGCCCATGTAGACATGACCTATCTTTATGACAGAAATTAGCCAAAAAGGTTGTTATTTTTCTGTGCCTTCAAGTCATTTCTGACTTATGGCAATCCTAAGGCAAACCCATCATGGGGTTGTTGTTATTGTTGTTGTTTTTTGGAGCAAGATTTGCTTGGGGGGATTACTCTTGCCTTACTCTGAGTCTGGGAGAGTATGACTTGCCCAGGGTCACCCAATGGGTTTCTGTGGTCCAGTGGGGATTTGAACCCTGGTTTCCAGAGTCATAGTCCAATGCTCAAACTACTACAAAAAGTACAACATGCAAAAAAAAAATATGGCAGGACCATATGGATCGTGGCATCAAGGCACCCTTTCTCATACAAGGATGAAAAAATTTGTGAGTATTCCTGACACTGCTAATTTTGATAAGGATGTCTTTAGGTCATATTAACAGTAGATAATAGCCTTACAATCATCTATTGCAAAGTCATAGACCGAGGTTATGAGAGATTCAAATCCCAACTCTGTGAGTATCCATCAACCAAACTTTCCTAATCTAAAATGGAGATATCTATGCACACTCCTAAGCATCTTGGATGATGGTATAAAGATGTAAAGAGAACATTAGGGATAGAAATAATTTTTGTTGGACTCATTATCATGACCAAAGTAGTGTTTTTGTACTTCCTGTCACTTGTGTTGTGACTACTCAACTTGTGAAAAATAAAGCATACCCAATGTAATTAGAAAAAAAATAAAATATAAACAGCTAAAATGTGCGTAATTGAACAAAATGCACAGAAACTTTATTTAGGCAATGGAAAAGAAGTTGTATATAGTAAGTTATGGAAATTATCAAAATCAATGCATACATTTGGTGAAATGTGTGGATTTCAGTGCAGGACAAAAACAGGAAGTCAAAGTATTGGATGCAAATAAAGATGGGGAGAAAAATGCAGGTGAGAATTAGAGAAATTCAATGAAATCAAGACAAAGATTTTCACATTCCGACTCAACATCAGTGGTATGCCATATGGGATATTCAAATTGTAAGATTGCTTCTTACATTCCATTTGTTACCCAAATTGCTTGGGTTCCTTGGAAACCCTCAGATGTCCTAATATTGATATGGGGAATTTAATTAACTCAACTTGGCAAGTGAGAGGTCGGGCAATGGTGGGACCTTTTAACCTATGTATACTGGTAATAACGAAGGATACACTAAGCCAAAAGGAACAATTAAGTTATCTTGCAGGGGGGTTGGACTGGATGGCCCTCGTGGTCTTTTCCAACTCTGCAATTCTATGATTCTATGATTCTATCTTTATTGGAAATTAATATCAATCATATTCACCCAAACACTCAGGCTTCAGACACTCACACAAGGCTAATCAAAAGTAGCAGGCAGGAAGTATTTGGATAGAGGAATAGAGGAATGACTGACCTCCAGGTGTTAAGTCCTGACTTCAGTATTTGTTTGGGGAATTTACAAAGGTGCCTCCAAAGGTTACCCTTGAATTCTGCCCTGGTATTAGGGGATCCCGATTCACCTGTAACTATCTAGATGGTCATATTAAGCCATTTTTTAAAATACAGCCAATTATTTGATATTCCAAGATGGGGGCTATCAGAGTGTGTGACATATTTAGTGGTAGGTTGGGTCATGGATAGTGTTTGGGTACAGAGTATACCTGATTGGGATGACCCAAAGAGGTGGTTGATGGATGCATAATGCATCTGTTGATTCTGGCTGGGGTACAAGCCTGCTGCTGGCTATTTAAACAGGTATTACCAATATATGACTCTTTGCCAGTTGTCTCACCGTTCACCACTTGTTGCAGTGTAGGGACAAAAACAAGAGTGGGGGATTTTGAATTGTGAATCTGAACCCATAATGTTTATAAACAAAAATGTATCCAGACTAATAATGGATGGCTAAAGAATCAGATGAAAATAATACAGTGGGCCCACCCCTATCTACAGGACAGCCACTCATGGACTGGAGCATCCATGGATCACCCTGCCTCATTATAGTCAATAATGGCACATGCATGTGACCACGCCAACATAGCCATGCACACATTGACGTCCACTGATTATAATGGGGTTTGAGCATGCTCCTTTTTTTCTCATGTGTGTGTGTGGAGGACTGGCACCAAACCGCCACTAGTGGGAAGGGACACACTGTATAAACAAACTGAGTGAAACCATGTATCTGAAGGACAAGCGATATCTGGCTTTTCTTCGCAAATGAAGATTCAGGAAGGAGTCACCTCGCACTTTCTGCAAGCGCACTGATGACTAAAAAGGCCAATCCAAGCAAGATAAACAAGTCCGGTTGCAGAAAGCACAGCAGAAGGTTTCCTTGGGTGATGTTTCCAGGTTGTGATTCATTCTGCATTCTGCATTGTCATTACTCTTCAATACTTTTCGGCATGAGTTCTCAAATAAGGCTGCAGCATTGTGGATAGGGCATCTCCATGCCTCCCGATGTGAGGCTAGGGCAGACCATTTGTTGGTGATCAAATTGGCCAAGCCTGAGATGTTGTTTCAGGGAGTCCTTGTATCGCTTTTTTGGAGCACCCCCTTATGCTGACCCGTGGCGAGTTCACCGTAGATTACTATTTTTGGGAGGTGATGGTCCTCCATCCTAGAAATGTGCCCTGCCCAGCACAGCTGTGTTCTCAATATCACCAGCCTCAATGCTGGTGATCCCTGCTTGCTCAAGGACAGCAACATTCATCACATAGTCAGTACAGTGTATATTTACGATTGTGTGTAGACAGCGCTGATGAAAGCTTTCAAGGAGACATAAGTGTTGACAATAGGTGACCGTGCTGGCCCTCATGTAGCAAGATCATCATTTTAAGGAATTTGAGGGGACATCCTAGTCTTTCCAGGATCTGCCACAGACCTTTCCTACTCACAGTGTTGAAGGCTTTGGTGAGGTCAACAAATGTTACATAGAGTCCCTTGTTCTGCTGTCTACATTTCTCTTGCAGTGGTCTAAGGGAAAATACTATACTGTAGTACTCCTATTGGCTCTGAAGCCACATTGGCTTTCAGGAAGTTCTTCTGGAATAGCAGGAACTAATCTGTTCAGGAGTATCCTTGCAAGGATTTTTCCAGCAATAGAGAGCAATGTTAAGCCTTGATAGTTTGAGCAATCAGATTTTGCTCCTTTTTTGTTGTACAAGGTGATGATGACTGCATCTCGGAGATCTGATGGCATTTCCCCTTTTCCCAGCAATTCACAAGGAGTTTGTGGGATTTTTCGTGGAGTACATGACCTCCGTGTTTCCAAACTTCAGGTGGGATTCCATGAGTCCCAGCTGCCTTGCCGTTTTTCATCTGCTGTATGGTCTTAAGGGTCTCTTCCAAAATGGGAGCTATGTCCAATTCATTTTTCATCGGTTTTTGTATCATATGTTGGATAGCTGAGCCTTGGACTACTCGGTTGGCACTAAAGAGACTTTGAAAATGTTCAGCCCATCAATTCATGATGGAGGCTTTATCAGTAATTAATGTTTGACCATCTGTACTGTATAAGGGACTTTGGACCAGCTAAGTAGGTCCAAAAACTGCTTTAAGAGCTTCATAAAATCCTCTATGATCACCCAGATCTGCACAGCATTGTGTCTTTTCTGCTATATTGGTCCACCACGTGTTCTGCAATTCTCTGAGCTTTTGTTGAAGTTTACTACATGTGAGGCAGAAAGCTGCTCTACTTACATGGCAGGTTGGCTGGACGAGGTATGCCTGGTGAGCAGTTCTCTTCTTTGCCAACAGCTCCTAGATCTCTTGGTTGTTTTCATCAAACCAGTCTTGATTTTTCTTGTGGGAGAGCCCGATAGATTCTTCCGCATACTGGGGGATACTGTTTTTGATATGTTGCCAAAGGACTGTAGGAGAAGGATCTGTAGGATGGTCTTCAAGTTTTGTTTGTAGATTTGTCTGGAAGTTGTCTCTCATGGTAGCTTGTTGAAGATTGTTGACTCGGAGTCTCTTCTTTAAGATGCCACCCCTCTTAGGTTTGAACTTAAGATGATTTAGTTTACATCTGATGAGGCAATGATCTATTTGGCATTCTGCACTCGGCATCACTCGAGTATGATGGACATCACGAATGTTTCTCTGGTGGACTAGAACATAGTTAATGAGGTACCAATGTTTGGATTGGGGATGCATCTGGGTTGTAATAGTCAGCTGTTTTGTGTTTGTAATAGTCATCTGTTGTTCTGCACAGAACTCTAGCAAGAGGTGTCCGTTATCATTGCTATTTCCAACACCATGCTTGCCTAAGACACCTTTCTAGGCTTTGGAGTTCTTTCCTACTCTGGCATTGAAGTCTCCAAAGATAATAATTTTATCTTCTACAGGGACTTTTTGTATGAGTTGGTGTAGGTCTGTATAGAATTTGTCTTTCTCTACAGGGTCGGCTTGCATGGTTGGGGCATATATACTAAAGAGAACAACATTTCGGAGGTGTAAGGAAATAATGTGATCAGAGTGTCCTGTTGGCAAGGTTTCAAATTTGGAGGCAATAGAGTTTTTAATCATAAAGCCTACTCCTGGAAGATATTTTTTGGTTTTGGGTTTGCAGACCAGTAGAGTGTGTAGCCGGCGTCATGTTCTTTAAGGCTGCCTTCCTCATGGAGATGAACTTCATTAAGAGCAGCAATGTCAATATTAAGTCATGATAGTTCATGGGCTATTAGAGCAGAACAACGCTTAGGCTGTCCACTATTTGCAGAGTCTCGCATGGTTCTGATGTTCCAGCATGCAAGCGTCGGTTTATTTACACATTTGGAGGCCGGTGTGTGCCTTTGTTTCTTTGCCTTGGTTTTACTGCATCAGAAGCTTCCCGTTGGCCACGGCTAGCCAACCAGGTAGTTGGGGATGAGCTTTCATTAGGCCACCTTTTCTAGGCCCCCCTCCATATGGAGCAAGCAGTGCTCTCCTTTAAAAAGGCTGCTTGGTCATTCAGAATGCTGCCGAACAAGACTGTCATCTCCCGGGTCAGCCTCAAGCAACCAAAGTCCTGAAGTGCCTGCATGCAAGGTTGGGTCTGCGGCTTCCCTTCCAGTGCATCTTTACACCTGCCGTTTCGTCCCTCGCCTATTGCTACAGGGCTTTTTTGGAATTGGATTTGTCCTTTGAGCCTGTGCAATGGATGTTTCTGGTGGAGTGCAGCGTGCACAGAACTGGCCTTACCCTGTAAACCAAAGGTTCATCTGCTGTGGCCTTGCAAGTATGGACGGTAGCAGCGAAGTCCTCGGGTCATATGTTTGATTGGAGTTTCCTTCTCTTAGATGTTTGACCTTACGGGGTTGGACGAGCACCATCTGCCCGGGTTCGGGATTAGAGTTTTCTTTCTCCTAGGATTGTTGCACCGCCAGCATAGATCAAAGCATCATTAGGGTATGCAAGCCTCTCTCCCACGACAAGGGGGCATCAATGGAGCGGACAAGCAATGGAGGACAAGCAATATAGACAGTAAGGAATCCAATGACCCCACGTATGTAAACTAAAGTGAAGTTCACTGAACATCACATCATATTGATAGTGTTTACACAAAGTTTACAAAAATAGTAGCCAAAGATTGATTCCAGTTTGTGGCTCAGAAAACTATGGCCAAGTTGAAGAACCTTTTCACAGAATAATAATAGAAAGTCTGAATGTTAAAGGTCCTTTCCTGGGCCTACCTCATATTTTGGGGGCTAGGGTTCAGCAACTTGGATATCTCCTTTAAAGTTTGGAGCACAATCCAGAACAAATTCCCCACCCCACTGACATAGAAACCCCCATTGGAGTGATGACTTAGTTCAGTAGCCACAAACTACCTGTGCTCACTGAAGACTTTCTTTTTTAGCTATCCAAAGCCATTAAGCGAGCAGTTTCTAGGAATATCAGCAGCAGCTCACCATAAATCCTGATAATTTATGAAACAAGTTAAACCAAAATATGGCCATTTTTTGTCTTGATGCAATATAGCAATATTCCTGAGTGTGCACATATCTATAGAAGTTTTTATATACAGGTCCATGCATATTCAATTTGACTATATAAACAGATTGGATAAATTTACATGGAGCTGCTTTGTTTTAATGATTTATTCTCTTCTGCAATTTTGGGGCAGTGGTGGCAATATTTGAAAATGTTTTGTTCATTTGTCTTCATTTATTTGGTTTAACAGTTTCAGTTCACCTTTCCATCCACTTAGAGAATTATCTCACAAATTTACCAAACAACGAATCATAGAAAGAGAGAAAACAAGGTTGAAAGCACAGCATGACAGCCAGAACACAGGCCAGAAATCTTATTTGTACACTGTTGTCTTTGTCATTGTTGTTCTGTGCTTTCAAGTCAGCTCCGACTTATGGTGACCATATCATAGTTGTTTTTTCTTGGAACAATTTATTCAGAGGAAGCTTGTCATAGCTTTCCTCTAAGCTGAGATAGTGTAATTTGTCCAAGGTCACAATTGTCTCCTGGAGTCTTTGGCCTTATCTACATGAGTGATTTATCCCAGCTTGCCCTTGTTCCAGATCCCTTAAGTCCAAACAATATAGGGCATTTACTCCAATCTGCCCCCGGGGAAGTCCAAATGACCCCCAGGGCATATACAGGGCTAGAACAGAGCAAAATGTGATAGGGCCTAAAAAAACATTTTTTTTAAAAAAAATACCCAGTTTACCACAGTTTACACAGCAAAAACCAGATCAGCCCCCACATGTCTGCTCCTCGCTGCTGCCACCAAGGCTGGTTACATGCAGGGGGTCTGTAGTCGCATGTTGCCTGGTCTTTTTTTTTTTTTTTTTGGCTTCACATCAGCAGAGAAAATGGCTGCTGGGGAGCAGTGGCTGCAGCGATGGGCCAACATCCTGTTTGACTACAGCCTGGGTTTTTTTCCAGATAATTGCGGGGAAAGGTGCAGATCCGGAGTCAGGATACAATAGCAAGGAGCCGGCATATCCTGCCTGGTGTAGATGAACCCTTAGTTTAAAACTCAAACCACTACACCATGTTCTCTCTCTCTCTCTCTCTTGTGGTACACTAAACTAGCATAGCTACCAGAAGATACTGAAGAAATGGGCTGCTCAGAGTTGGCAGATTGTAGTCTACCCAACTACAATAGGACTATTGAATAGTTGGGACTAACAGGATGCCAGACAATGAATGTAATGTGTAGCAAGGCAATAATTGTAATTTGTAGCAAGCAAGAGAAGGGAGAAAATCTAGGTGCTGCAGTAGAAACTATAGAAGGAGGCTTAGGACTTTGAAGGCATTTGGTCTGTGCTGCAATTCCACAGATGACCTTAAGGTCACCCACATAGATTGTAGCAAAAGGGGCCCTCACTTAGGGGATCAACTAAATCAAAGAGACTAAGTAAAACTGACAGCCTTTTAATTCACTCTTTGAATGTGCAGTTTATTGTTAGATTTATCAGCACCCCGTGCATTACTAAAATAAATAAACCCATCTTACTGTGATAGACAGATGCCAGCAAGATAATCCCATCACCTGCACTTTGTCAATACATACTTGCCAGTCAGCTGGAATTAAATATTGCAGTTAATCATGCTGTACTATTTTCTGAGAGCAAGGTTATTTTTTTAAAGCCATGCACACATAGTTCTGGCAGCCTGGAAGACTGTATTGGCTAGATCAATACAATCAACCTGCTTTTGGCTCTCAACTATTCTACAGATGAAAAGGAAATGAACATAACTTTTAATTCCAACTAGAGGTGCTGGTCATTTTGAACTGGACTTTAAAATCAATACTTCTTGATTTATCCTTCCAAAATCAGTATGAGGAGAGGCTACAGCAGAGAGGATATTGGAAAGATGATTGTGAACTAGCAATGTAAAAAAAAAAAAAGTTATTGCACATTTTCTCATCCTCAGCATATTGCAATGCATCATTTAAAAGTGGTCAACTACTACAACATTCTGTGTATTTCTGGTCTGCAAAAAAATCAGTCAATAATAATCTTTGCATGCACACGTGCACACACACACACACACACACGGTGGCTGAGATCCTGCATCAGGAAATGTATTTCCAGCAGTACATATGATAAGCCCCCACAGAATCATAGAATCATAGAGATAGTGTCACCCTAAATGCTTGGGGCTTTTTAAAGATTTTATTTTATTTTATTTTATTTTATTTTATTTTATTTTATTTATATTTATTTATTTATACCCCACTCTTCAGCCACAAGGCTATCAGAGCGGCTTACAAATTGTTTTAGCAGTAGCAATTTACACATCTACATTGCATTAAGCAGTTTCCAATGTGTGTTAGCTAATTAATTAATTTCAGGGCTCTTAGGAACCCTGAAAATATTTATATTAATTTTGGGAATTAATATATTCAGCTTGGCAATGTGAGAGAGGCAACAGATAGCAGAACCTTTCAACCTATGTTTACTGGTACTAAGGAGGAGATCTTAAGCTACATAGAACAATAATTGGTCTTTATTTGAGAAAACAATAATAACAACATTCACGCACACATTCAGGCTTCAAGAATGCACAGGAAGCTAGCAAATAAAGTAGGAAATATTGGGATAGAAGAATAGAGAAGTGAGTTGTTTTGGGGTGATACTGTACTGATCTGAGGAGATGAGGTCACAGAAGGAACTAGCAGAGTGGGAGTCCAGAACATGAATGACTGCACAGATCGACATAGTGTCCACAGGAAGGGAATCCGTGAATATTTGAGTGGAGTTTTGGAAGGGTTTTTATAGTCAATAACTGCCTTCCAGGATGGGATTTAGAGTGAAAGACAATGCTTCTTGGAGTTGCTCAGGGTGAGGCAATAGACACTCTGTATGAGACAGAGAGAGAGAGAGAGAGAGAGAGAGAGAGAGAGAGAGATGTTAATGCCCTGGTGGTGCAGTGGTTAAATGCCAGTACTGCAAGTTACCATGTTGCAAGTTCGATTCCAGTGGGCTCCAAGGTTCACTCAGCCTTCCATCCTTTCGTAGGTCAGTAAACTGAGTACCCAGCTTGTGGGGGGCAATTAGCTAACACACATTGGAAACTGCTTAACGCAGTGTAGATGTGTAAATAGCTATTGTTTAAAAAACAATTTGTAAGCTGCTCTGATAGCCTTGAGGCTGAAAAGTGGGTTATAAATAAATAAATAAATAAATAAATATATAAAGACATCTTAATGTGTGTAGTTTGTGATTGAATGGAGGAAGCAACTACCTTTATTTGGAGAAGGGTAAATATATGAGGATCGTTTACAGGTTTGAGTATCCCAGCTTTGGCTGATAGAATTAGCCAGGTGTTCAGACTTTCAATTGCCTTGCAAATTAATGTTTCTTTGGAATTTGGGTGGCTCCTCCTTAAGTGCATACCTCACTGAGCAATGATTGTCTTTGGGGATCCTAGTTAGGGAATTTCCCAGGTTTGAAAGGCCACAGTATGAGGAAGGCGAAATTTGACCTAATTATTAAATACTGTCAGTTTAATACACGTCAGGACAGGTAACCATGGAAGTGGCCTCATGGGCCAATGAGTCCAACTCTCTGCTCAGTGCAAGATATCCAGCTAAAGCATCCCCAGCAGGTAGATATCCAGTCTCTTTTTGAAAACGTCCAGAGAAGGAGTCCCCACCACCTCTCTTGATAATTGATTACATTACCAAACTGTTCTTACTGTCAAGAAGTTCCTTCTAATGTTCAATTGAAACCTACTCTCCTGTAATTTCAAACCCCACATGTAGAACCATTGCAATGTGCAAGAATGAATCTAAATAGTTTATCATTGCACACTGTGCACTGACTCTGCATGTTGCATATTTTGGAAGGAAGTGATGTTCACCATTTCTCACACGTGCTAAGCTGGTATTCAGTACAGGGATTGTGTAATACTAGCATAGAACAACTGCTGGTGAACATTTAGGTCTTGTCTATACAAGGAGGAAAAATACTAATATGTCTGAAAAAGCAGACATTTGCAAAGATGTGACCTGTCTTCATGGTGAGAAGAGCCCCCCTAAACTCCACATGATCCCCTAGCCAAGATGGTCACCACGAGTGATTTACTTGCAATTTTAAATCTGCCACCACTAATATTTTTAAAAAAACAGTTTACCATGGTGTGCACAAGTGATAGTTCATATTTACAAAAAAGAAAAAGAAATAAATAAAGAAAGAAAGAAGTATAAGATCACTGTGTTATTCACTTACCAGATCCTTGCTTAGCTTAAAATTAAACATGGTAGCCGCAGGCACTTTCCCTGTTTGCTAGCCCCAACCCAATGCTCATCCAGCCAATCAGATTATACTGCCTGTTCATATCTGTGTGAATGCGAGTGTTTAAATGATCATGCATTTGCATGTAATACAGAGTTTTAAAAAAAAATTCGGACAAAGCCCTGGACACAACGTGCCCGGATTTTGTGGTGGATTTGGCTGCCCCCCTTCTGAAATACACGTAATTATGCACATGTCCTCATGAATGGATTACCGTATGTTGGCATCCCATTCGTATTATTTTGACCATATAAACAAGACCTTACACTACACTGAGAGGCAGGAACACACAATCAAAGCATTCCCGGCAGATGGCCATCTGGCTACTGTTTAAAAACCTCCAAAGAAGGAGACTCCACCACACTTGGAGGTAGTGCATTCCATTGCCAAACAGCTTTTACCATCAGGAATTTCTTTCTAATGTTTAGGTGGAATCTTTTTCCCCTTTAGTTTGGGTCAATTGCTCCATGTCCTAGTCTCTGGAGCAACAGAAAACAAGCTTGCTCCATCCTTAGTATGACATCCCTTCAAATATTTAAACATGGCTATCATGTCAGCTCCTATCTGTCTCTTCTCCAGGCTAAACATACCCAATTCCCAGAGCCACTCCACATAGGGCATGTCTTCAAGATCTTTGATGGAGATCTGTTCTGTTGGTGACCAGGATGCAGCAGGATAACATTTCCATCCCCCTCCCACCAGCAATCTATGGTGGGACAAGTAGTCGTGACAGGGGTCCTGCTTCTGATTGTTGCACCATAGCTCACTGGGGGGAGGGAGCTGGAAATATTCTGCTGTACCCCAGTAACCAGCAGAACAGAAATCCAGTGCTTGGTGCAGGTTCTGGCTGTTAAGTTAGGTTTGGGGGAGCATTTGCGATTCTGGCAATGGTGTCATGATGATAACAATGAATACCAAACAGTTCCAAATGCATAAGTCTAGCTTACGGATTCATAACTGCTCAATAGGATACCAGTCAATATTTTGAGCAATTGAAGAAGGCAAAAGCCAAAACATTTGGCTAATCACTTGTGTGTGTGTGTGTGTGTGTGTGTGTAAACAAACAACATTTCTGACAAGTTTATTTTGGATTCCAGAACAGGCAGTTAACCATTAACACATATTGGTCAGCATGATTAACAAATAGAACTTCATAAATAAATTAATAACACGTTTTGACTTCTGCCTGCTTTAGTTGTTAAACATTAAAGTGAATTGGTTCCATGGTGGCAGTTTATAATACTACCTTGGAAGGATTTTATGCATGATGCTGGACTTCAAAGGACATAGATGGGTCCTATAGGATGCCAGTTGCTTTAGTATATAAGAATGAACAAAAAACCCTCAGTACTTCTGATAAGTTTGTTCAGGGTCCCAAAAGGAGGCAATTATTACTAATCATGCATATTACTTATAGCAATTAACAAACCAAACTTTATAAATGAATTAATTATATATATATATATTTGTTAATTATGTAGAAATTAGAACAGTCAGCCCTCTGCATCCATGGATTTGGCATCCACAGATTCCACCATCCATGGCTTGAAAATATTCCACCATCATGCCACTAAATTTGAAGAAGCAAACCTTGATTTTACCATTTTATATAAGGGATGCCATTTTACTACGCCATTGTATACAATGGGACTTGAGCATCCACTGATTTTGGTATTCATGGAGGGTCCTGGAAACAAGCCCCAGTGGATACCAAGGGCCCAGTGTACAAGAAATAATTTATAAATCAATTTTAAATCATTAAAAATTTGTACATTATATACAAATATGTACACACACACACATGCACACGTGTGCAACAAAATCCATTAAGCTTGGAACTGAGGAGGGAGATGAGGAAAGTGAGGTATATTTTCATGATTGTCCCTTGGTTGTCTCCTTCATGGTTGCCCTAATGAAAAATGTGTCCCTCTCAAAGCTACTTGGGAAAGAAGCTCATACTGACACTAGCAGGAGCCTGATAGACACTTTTAGAAGGATAAACCCAACTTAAAAGCATGCTGTTAGGCAGTGGTGGGCCTTTTGTGCCCCTCTAGAAGTTGCTGGACTGCTTCTCTCAACAGCACTGGTAAGCACAGCCAGTAAATAGAGAGGATGGGAAAAACAGTCTGACAGAATCTAAGGGGTGACACTTACCCATGTCTTGGAGTATGGGTTATAGACCACAGGCAAAATGGCACTGGGAGTCCATTCACGCTGCACAATTCTGCTATTATTCCATTAACTTTGAATGGCAACATCCTAAGGAATGCTGGGGTTTGTACTTTGATGAGGCACTAGAGGTCGCTGACTGAGAATACTAAATGCACCTCCCTAAACTGAATATCCCAGGATGCCATAGGATAGAACCATGGCAGTTAAAGTGGGATGATAACACTCAAATTCTATAATGTGAATAGTATAGGTGATGCATGTAAACTGGTGTAGATACTGGAGGGGTGCTGTCTGATCTTTTGGGTTTGACTCATGGTACAAAATAGGGTCATTACTTAACTTCTCAGTACACTGGAGTAGATTGATTCAGCTCCTGTAGCACCCAATTTTCTTGTCTTCAGTTTTCAGTGTAAAAGCTGTCAGTTGAAAATAAACAACAACAAAAAGGCTGGTGCAATATCACTCTTCCTTTGTGACTTTGGTTTGTGTTTGTAGCCATTATTGCCCTCTTACTGCTGTTTTGACACTTTTTTTTTTAAGTTAAACTGATGTTGAACACAATCTGTTTTTCAGTCTTGGTGCTGAGAGGGAATTCACATTAAAAGTGCTCTTCAAAATTCTCTGGCTCTATGCCAGTGCTCAAGATTCCTTCTTTTAAAAATAAGAACAGAATTAAAATACTTTTTAAAAAAGTCAATTGTAGTGTGTTATGGTGTATACTAATCAGAACTTTAGACACCAGCCCTCAGAATCCCCAAAATGGTCAGTGCTGATGCTGGCCCAGGCTTCTAGGATGTTTAGTCCAAAAAGTGTCTTCCTGAAGCTCTCACCAATGCACTTTAAAATGTTCCTTTAAAAAAATTCAGTCGGTGTGCACAAACACACTTGTGGGTTTGTTTGTTTGTTTGTTTCTGTTTTGAATCAGGTGATTTAGAATGTAGGGGCCCACTCACACTACACAATTATAGCAATATGATTCCTCTTCAGCTTCCATAGTTCCATCCCATAGAATCCTGTGATTTACAGTTTTCTTAATGTTCAACTATAAACCTGTCTTTGCACTTTCTTCCTTGACTTTCTTCAGTAATCATTCCTGGTCTTCACTATTTTCTGCTAGTAGTATGGTGTCATCTGCATATCTTAAGTTGATGGCCCTTCCTTCAATTTTCACAGCTCCTTTCTTAGAGTCTAATCCTGCTTTACATATGGTATGTTCAGCATACAAGTTAAACTGGGTGATAAAATGCAACTTTGCCTACTGCCCTGCCAATTGGAAACCATTCTGTTTCCCTGTACTCTCTCCTGATGCTAGCCTCTTGCCTGAGAACAGGTTCCACAACAGGAAAATCCAGTGTTGTGGCACACCCATTTCTTTTAGAGAAAGAAATCCATACTTTAGATCCATACTTTTTCATGATCTATATACAATGCAATGCTTTGCTATAATCTACAAAGCACAGGCTGATTTTCTTCTGAAATTCTTTGGAGTGCTCCATTATCCAACGAATGTTTGCAGTATGATCCATAGTTCCTCTTCCTTTCCTGAATTCAGCTGGGACATCTACCATTTTTTTGCTCCGTATATGGTAAATATCATTGTTGTAGAATTTTGAGCATCACTTTGCTTGGAAAATTAATGAAATTGTACTGTTGTTACTGCAATCCCTGGTGTCTCCTTTCTTGGGGATTGGTATGTCTATTGAACATTTCCAGTCTGTGGGCCATTTTCAACATATAGGTAAATCCAATTGATTCAGGCTCTACTCTAGTTGGGACTTAGGCCAATCTTTTACCATGCATAGATGAAGATGTGGCCATGCCTTAAACAAATGCTTCTCAAAGTGGCGATCCACTTCTGGTCCCTGGGCCATCAACTGCTGGTACCTAGAGAGCTTCCAGGAAAGAAAGAAGCAACTATAGATAATGTGCAGAAATATGGCGTAATTCCCTGGCAGACTAGGGGGGGGGTAATCTCTGCTAGTCCCCCAGATCAGATAGCCTAAGAAGCACTGCCTTAAACCTAGTTAGACCATCTAGGCCAGTGGTGTCTACCCTAACCAGCAGCAGCTCTCCAGGCTCTGCAGCTGAGATTTTTCCCCATCAGCTTCTTTTTTAATGTAAAGAAGATTTAGAAACATAAGAAGATGCCTTATTCCAGGGGCCTATTCACAATACACAATTTTAGCACTATTATTCCATTTTAATTGTCGTGGTTCCATCCTATGGAATCCTAAGGTTCAGAGTTCAGTGAGGCACTAGGGTTCTCTAGCTGAGAATTGTAAATGACCCTCCCTAAACTGCCAATCCCAGGATTTCATAGGATGGAACCATGGCAGTTAAAGTGGAATTGTAACACTGTAATTCTGCAGTGTGGATGGGCCCATGTCAAACTGGTATAAACAGACAAGAAAATCTGAAGGACCTCTCCCTACAACTGTTAGAAATAAGGCATGAGGTCCAGGGAACAACAGAGAAGTGTTTTGTTGTTGTTGTTTTGTTTTGTTTTTAGAGAAAAGGGTGAATAACTAAGAGGAGAACTAGCCATTGGGAGCATGTAGCAGGGATGAAAACAGAGAGAGTAATAGAACTTGTTTTGTTATGACTGATCTGTGAATATCATCTTGTGAGAGTTTTGTGAACACTCCATCTACCCCGGATGCTGTGACATTTGGACTCCTTTCTAATGAACCACTTTGGACTTAGATTTCAAAAGTCATCATGGTGTTAGTGAAAAAATATGCATTTACTCTGGATCAAGCTTCTGTGTTATAATAACCCAAGGCAGGACTTGGCTTGTGCGTTCTGAATCCATTCTGCAAATGTGTTGTTTTCACACTGAAATGTAAAACAAATCATCGTCTCAATATGAAATATTTCACACTTCAGAATTACTGAAAGCCCATGCTCGAGTTCTTCTCTTACTCTTGAGGTTCCATTCAAAGGATAGTTGTGATTAAGTAGTCCTTGAGTAGCTTGGCTGTGCATTTTGTTCACTTTTGGCATGACATAATCGGAAAGGATTTGGCAATCATTATAAAGCAAAACAGATCTAATCTCTGGCTTTGTGAAGGAACACAAACCATTTTAGATGCTTTTGAGATTATTCCAAAACTCTTGCTTGATGGCCTACCATGGAAACGTATTTGTCTTCTTCCAGCTCCCTCTCTACTAGCCTAAATCTGCCAATGGTGTAATGAACTTCTTATCTTTTGAATACCAGAGCTAGAATCACCGTAATCATCCCCATGGTTCAGTCAGTGAACGAGGAATCTCTGATGTTTGCTGTAGATATGGAATTACCACATTTTCTTTCCATAATAGAATTATCAATCTTTTTTTCTGACTAGTAGTTGATTCAAAAGGTTTAATGTGGATCCCCCACCTCCAGTTCCTCCATAAGATAATTATGCTTTAAAAAGTGTTCTGATGTATAATATTAGAATGCTGGTACTTACAAGTACTAGCACTTGTAGTACTTGACAATAAGATCTTCAGCATGTCAGGAGAGGGCCATCTTGTTTGTCATTGAGGGCTATCAAGAAATGCATTCTCAATATACATATGTGAAAATGCTGTGATGGTTATGCTTCTTTTTTGTGTGGAAATTGTCATGTAGTTTCATTATCTGCTACTGCCTTATAAGGAAAGGTTAAAGCACTTGATTGTTTTCCTGTTTAGATGAGAAACAATTGAGATGGTACATATTTATAAAAGAGAGAGGGGTTTATTCACTCTCTATCACAGAGTTAAAACTTAGGGTTACAGGCTAAAATTGGAAACATATACACAAACGTAGAGAGAAACGACCCCATATAGTATCAGTTGGCACTAGTCATGCTGGCTGGAGGTTTCTGAGAAATGCAATCCAAAAATATTTTTTCCAAGTTTTGTGTAACATTGAACTTTAGTCCAACAATGTCTGAAGGGTCACC
Organism: Gambelia wislizenii; assembly: GCA_030847615.1. Taxonomy (NCBI): domain Eukaryota; kingdom Metazoa; phylum Chordata; class Lepidosauria; order Squamata; family Crotaphytidae; genus Gambelia; species Gambelia wislizenii. The sequence continues at coordinate 427,571,001 of JAUMIR010000002.1, read as the reverse complement.
AGTTCCCCAGGCTTGGTGTAACTAAAGAATAAACCCATAGCCATGTTAGAATATATTTTTATTCCTAATGTGAAATGGTTAATGGTTTTTTCTAAGTGCAAAGAAATATGTTTCCAACAGAAGCCAAAGCTATCTCCAGCTGTTGTTATTGGTATTGGTAGTGTAGAGGCCAGAAATGCAGGGGAGATCCAGCAGTAGAGCCTGGAAAGGCTTGTATCTCTGTGAGAAAGAATATTCTCACAGAGCATCAGAAACAGTTTTTGTTAACAAGACTGTATGTCCCATCCATCTGTATCTGTACCATATTTGTATTGGTTGGTTGCCTAATGTATTTGCTCTGCTCTTAGACAAGTAAATGCCTGCTATGCTGTACACTGTCTTTGAGTGATTTTCTCTGGGCATGAGGCCACTTGCGTAGCCTAGTGCTGTGATGATGCCTGGTGCTCTGCACATGCTCAGGTGGGTCTAGCGTCTCACCCTGACAAGTTAAAATCCTGTTGGTGTCTTATACCTGCAAAAGTTTTCCTACAGAAGCAGTTGGGCTTTTTCGTCAGACAGAAAACATCTGTGTTTGGTTCAAAGTTGCAGAAGCATAGTTGCATATGCAGTGCCTTCCTGCATGAAGATACACATGCACATGTAGGTGAGCCTGTTGGTGCACATGCATATTCATTTGTGCATTCAGTTGAACATTAAGTTATATATTCAGAGGTGCAACAAAAGGATTATGTGGTACAATGCAGGCATGGCTCTACAAGTTGAGATTTACGCTGATGTAGGATCCCAGACTACAATTTTTATGGGCCGGTTCTCCACCTTCCCTCTGGTGGCCAATATAGTTTTAGTAGCTTGGCACTGTGCAATGAACTTTCTTATGCCTGTATAGCCACAACCATTGACAATCGCCTCAGGCATTGAAGGTCTAGTCATAATGTCAATATAATGATAGACTTCCTTATCCAAAAAGGATAATGCAATTCATGCAGCAGCCTTGTCCCACCATCTCCAAACTTCCCTTGTTTAGCAGGAAGGTTTAAAGGGGGGGGGGGAAGTAACCATGTTTGTTAGAATTTGGTTACAGAGACCTGTGTGACCAGGAACCCTAGCTTAACAGAATTAATGAAGCAATGACTGGAAGGGGCTTGGAGCTGTGTAGTAGAATGCCTTTTCATCCTGGGTCCAAAATCAAAAATCTGGTCCCAAGATTTCAGGTTGGCACATAAGGGGCAAGGGCGTGGGTATACTGAGAATGGAGCAAAATGAAGAAATCAGCAGCTTATTTCTGGGAAATAAAGGAAACTCTTCTTTTGGATCCTAGTACCTAAACGAATTAGAGCTAGTTGACTAAACATTACCTAGAGGCATTTGCAATGAGAGATTGCCCAGGTTCTGCTTTAACCTGCTGATCTCTTTTGAAGTGATAATTCTTTACAATGGGACATGGGTCTTGATGAATCAGAGAGCAGCCCAACAGTCTTTGCACATGCCCTGACAATGCTGTCTGGCTATTTGGCTGGTTTGCCTGGCATTGCATTCAATTTGGCCTAATTCTACCTCAGTCCTTCTTTCCCATCCACACTACAGTATCCAAAACCTTGCCTATTACCTGGCCAGAGGAGCAGTAGCTTTCCAGCTGTATGGTTTGGGAAAGAGATTTCCCAAAAGCTTATGAGAGGGCCTATTAGCCCCTTCCTCAATGTTTTAAGCTCTTCTTTTCATGACAGAGCTGAGAATTTATTACACATCTCCCAAACTGATACAGGTTGAGTCTCCTTTATCTGGAGTTCCGAAATATTCCAAAATCCAAAATTGTCCACATGAGTGGCTGACATAGAGATACCTTTGCTTTCTGATGGTTCAATATATACAAACTGTGTTTCATGCACAAAATTATTAAAAATATTATGTATAAAAGTATCTTCAGCCTATGTGCATAATGTATATATGAAACATAAATGAATTTCGTGTTTAGACTTTGAATACTTTTGAAAGTATTCCAAAATCCAAAATATTTCAAATCCCAAATACCTCTGGTCCCAAGCATTTTGAATAAGGGAGACTCAACCTGTAGTCATTTTCCATCTTATCTAAATATGTCAGTACAGTAATATAATCTAGTACCCCCCATAATAGTGAACAGAAAACATCAAGCCATCACTAAAGATGTGAATGTAAAGAAATTGCAAATGTCTAAAAGAGAGATGGAATCCCCTCCTCCTGAAATGTGGATCTCAATCTGTATCAGCCAACAGTAAAGGGCTGTGTGTGTGTTTCTTGCCAAACGGCTGTCATATCTTCTGAACATGTTCAGAGCAAGGGAGCTGAGATTTCATTATGTTAATAATTACATTGCCTCCAAGTCTTTTGAAGTCACATCACCCTACACAACCCTGAAGCAGATTTTATAAAGTGTAATTAATGCTGTTAAACTTCAAGGAGACAGGAGATGGAAGGGGACGAGGAGAGGAAGGAGAACCACGTGTGATCAAAGTGGGCACTCTGTTTAACAATATGCACAAATGGCTTCATAAATGGCTTATTCTGAAAATGTTTTCAGTATAGAGAAGCAACATGAGGACTCGCAGCTGAAAAAGGAAGGGAAGATTTCTGTACTGCATGATTAGGGGTGTGTGACGTAGGAAGGATTTTGAAATTATATGCCATCAGCCCTGTAGCAGAACCGAACAATCATCACAAAGGAAGATGATACACATGCAGTGAAGGCAACAGTTTTGGGTGCAAAGGTGGGGTATACATTTCTAAGTGTAGTTCTTGTGGCTAGCAAGTGAGGGAATTTTGCCTATACCCATTCCTTGATTATGATGTCTGTCTATTAAATAACAAAACTGATATAATAGCCCATCTTTTTTTTTATATATGTACTAGAGTTCTAATGCTTGCCCCCTTCAATATACTCCCTGTTTACACTCACACAGCAATGCAGTCTTGTTTTCCACTGGTCAAAGGCATGGAGCAGATCAGATTCTGTCAGCTGTTTCAACACATCTGTCGTTTTCTTTGTAGTGCATCAATTGATGCAAAATGTGTTCCTTTAAGCACCAATTTCACTTTAGGGAAAAGAAAAAAAGTCTCATGGTGGCAAATCTGGTGAATATGGAGGATGATCAAGTGTAGTAATGTGTTTATCATCCAAAAACTGCTTCACAGAAAGTGCTGTGTGAGCAGGCGCATTGCCTTGATGAAGAATGAAAACGTATTTCCATACTTCTAGCTTTTTTTCCCTGACTCTTTCTCTCATCTTTGTCAAAATTTCCTTATGATAATGCTGGTTCCCTGTTCTGCCTTCTGGAACCCTTTCTGGGAAAATTACACCCTAGATGTAAAACAAAGAAACAAACAAAAAACCCAATGAGCATGGCTTTGAAATTGGACTTGCTTTGATGTGTTTTTTTCATTCTTGGTGATGATGGTACTTTCCAGTGCATTCACTGTCGTTTTGTCTCAGGATCATACTGGAAGATCCAGGTTTCATCAGAAGTGATGATTTTTTTTTTTTTGAAAAAAAGGTTTGAGTCCACCTCAAGTTGCAGCAAATGTGCCGTTGCTCAACTTTTAAACTTAGCCTTTTTCCAGCACACAGCAGACAACACTGCTGCTTTAAAAGATGAGTTTTCCTTGAGTTGTCTGAGAAGTAGAAACACAGTCTCATTATTTAAAAGACAGATCTAGTCTTCTGTAGGTTTCCTCTTCTCTGCCACTCATTCTTCCTGAATTCTGGTTTAACTAGAAGGATTTCTGAAATTACTTGATCAGAGAAAGCAATTTCAGTGCAGCAGAGCTAATGCTGTGTGGAGAAAACCAAAATTCATTTTACGTTATTGCTGTTGTTGCTATGCTAGGGATGTAAAGAACATTCAGGAATCTTCAGGAACACATCAAGACAGCTGAGAAAATGGCCAACTGCCACTAGATCTTTGATACCTACGACTTGAATCTGCAGAGAAAAATGTGTCTTCTTGTGCAAAAACTCTGTCATCTGCACACAAGAATGTGTTTCCTGCGATAAACCATTATATCACTGTCTGGATACTTGTCTTGTGCAGGAAACAGTGACTTTTGGACAGGAAACCATTGTTTTTAAATTCAGATACCTGGTTTTCAGATTTTTTTGGGGGGGGGAATTGTTTTTTCTTCTCAGTCAAATTTCTGTGCAACTCTTCGGAATGTTTGAATAGGGAAAGAATACTGTGGAAGAACATTTGTTTTCTCCCACAGCAGGGGAAAAAACTACTTTAATTATTCACCCTTTCACCTGACGAAGAAATAGTTGAGGATTTAGGTCCCCAGTATTTGGTGCCCTCCCCACCTTATCTTGGCACCAGATGTAGTAAGTTCAGAGGGCTCTACAAGGCAATAAGCCAAATGCATGGAGTGTGTGTGTGACAGCTATAGAGATTTTCCAGCTTCAGTGGCAAGAGGCTGTTGAAAACATATCTCAGGAGCAACAGTAAAAGCAGCATTGCCTTTCTGTTCTGCTTGTGAGCTTCCTGCTATGGGGAAAAGGAACCCTGGATTTAAAAACAGGTTGTAAAGGGGATGAAACAAGTGGGTGTTAACTAGGGTTGCCAGTTTAGGATCATCCCAGGCCCTTGGGTTTCCAGGCCAAAACCTGAGACCTAGAGGTAGACTCTGATGGTGTCATTAAGTGTCTTATACATTAAGTACCAACCACAGTTGCTCACAGCTTGTCATTCAAACACACAGACCCTCTTTCCTATTTGGCAATTAAGACAGAGATCTTAGCTAAAAGGGCTGTTCCCAGAGCCAGGTGGGATGAGTGGACTATTCATTCTCACTGAATTAGGGAGATGGGATAAATAATATTTAATCTAGCCTGCTTATTTCTCACTAAAATGTGGATGTAGAGCAGAGTGGAAGGTGAATCCTGGCACCACAATGACTTGGAAGGAAGGAAGTTGCTTAGTAAATACATTTATCTCCTGGGGAGTCTTTGCAGGTGGTTGCAACAGTTCAATTAGGCCTTGCAAATTGTAGCAAGCTGCTGATCTACTAGTTCTAGAGTTTTGCAAAAAGCCCTTTCCTCTTATCCAGAACTGAGCCCCTAAAATTGGAGAATTTCTGCCCTCATCTCCTGCCTGGAAATGACCCATTAAATTTGGAGACTCAGGGCCAGGCCCTAAGATCTTGCAGCTCCGGTATTTCATCCCACGACTGGTTATGGATTAGAGCATGCCAAATCTTGAAAAATAGCCAGGGCTTTCAAGTTGTTAGTTGCAAAGTTGTTTACCATTTGCATTGTGCCCACACAGACTTAAGTTGACCATTCGGAGTCTGAAAGAAATAAGGATTAGCTTATATAAAAGTTTCCCTGCCATTCTCCCTATGGAGCAAGACAGGTGACTTTTTATAAAACAGATAGGATCCTGTTTGCAGTAAAAGTGCTAAAAATTGCAATAATTTTGCTGTGTGCAGGAGTGTAGCTATGGGGAAGAGAGTAAAATGACAGCATTGCCTCCCAAATAAGAATTCTGTCTCCACAAATGAAATTTTCCTTCAGTCTCCAATTTCTAGCACAGCACTAGCTTGAAAACTTCAGATGACCACTTACAAATACAGTTTACACATCCAGAAAAAGGGGGTTGGCAAAATTACCAAGGACATGCAAACACAGCAAATGTAACATAGAATCAGAGCATGGGAAGAGCCCACAAGGGCTATGTAGTTCAAATCCCTGCCATGCAGGAATACACAATCAAAGCACTCCCCACAGATGGACATTCAGCCTCTGTTAAAAATCTCCAAAGAAGGAGACTCCACCACATTATGAGACAGTGCATTCTACTGTCAAACAGCTCTTACTGTCAGAAAGTTCCTCCTAATGTTTAGACAGAATCTCTGTTCCTGCAGTTTGAGTCCATTGCTCCATGTCCTTGTCTCTGGAGCAGCAGAAAACAAGCTCTCTCCATCCTCACTATCACATCTCTTCAAATATTTAAACATGGCTATCATGTCTCCTCTCAACCTTCTTTCCTCCAGGCTAAACATACCCAGATCCCTAAGCTGCTCCTCATAGGCCATGGTTTCCACACCTTTCAGCATTTTGGTCACCTACCTCTGGACATGCTCCAGCTTGTCAATATCCTTCTGGAACTGTAGTGCCCAGAACTGGACACAGTATCCCAGGTGAGGTCTGACCGAAGCAGAACAGAGTGGCACTATTACTTCCCTTGACACTATACTCCTATCCTATTCATGCAGCCTAGAATCACATTGGCTTTTCTGAATGCTGCATCACACTGCTGACTCATGTTCATCTAGTTGTCCACTAAGGCTTCTAAATCCCTGGTTCAGTTCTAGGTGTGCACAATTTTCAGGGTCTCATTTGGAGGCTGAATTCTAGACATTTGGAGGCTGAAGAAAAATTTAATTGGGAACAGAATTCTTATTTGGTGGGACAATGTATGCAAGTTTAGCTGCTTATATGTGATACATGGCTACATAGGTAAATAGGGTGGCAAATTGTTACAGGATTCAAAAGTATTGACAAACAAAAGAACATTTTTAAAAAATATAATGGAAGGAAGAAACAAAAATTTAAAAGGATGGCTCCATCATAGTTAATCTGATTGCCAAGAAAAGGAAGAACATTTAAAATATTTCCCACTCTGTATTGTAGATAAAAGTCTGTAAGGAATTCATTGGCAGTTCAGAAATTTTCTACATAATTCTTCATAATAACAATTTATGTTTCATTTCATCCCTATAATCTGGGGAAAAGCTTTCATAAATATAGCTGCATATGTCCCTGAATTCAGCATTAAAAGTTCTGCAGTTCCTCAGCTTTTAGCTATAACCTCATGAGCTGCCATCACTATCAATTCCTTTGATCTCACTTTTACATTTCCTTCCTTCCAAACTGTTAATAGCTTCAGTGCTGGGGTGACATGTATAGGCTGAAGCCTAATGTTTGGCTGTACTTTGTGCCAAAACTGTAGTTTCTAAATGGACTCTGTTATAGAGCTGGATGGTATAATGGTTTGACAAGGTATGTTCATCGTTTTACAGCTGATGAAAAAAACTGCAAATGAACCTTTATAGATATGGTATTTCATTTCTCAAAGGGCAGCAGATTGCTTTGTAGTAGAATGCATGCTTCATATGTAGTAGATCCTATCACTGACATATTTCCTGTGTTATGGTGAATGTAGAATATAGAATATGAAGAGAGGGAAAACTGATTCTTAGAGAGAATCTTACAACCAGTGGTTTCTTTAATTGGTTTTGAGAATCTCTCAGAATCCCTCACTGTTGGCCTTGTTGGCCTCAGGCATCTGGAAGGTGAAGTCTAACAACACCTGGAGACCCAGGTTTGGGAACCAAATCTCAAAGTGGACAAAAGGAAGTATTGCTTCACACAGTTCGTATTAGGGAGGTAAGGAGTGCTCAAAATTTTTCACATCTTCAATGAGAAAAGGTTTCTGGACACATGGGGACACACTGCTGATAAAAGGTTCAACCACATGCCCTCCCCCGCTTGTTTTGCAAAACAAAGCAAAACAAAAACTTCACTCGTTTTGAAACGTTTCTTGTCAAATGCATTTTTTTTACAAAAAAAGTGTGAAAAAGCATTACAAAAATGGGGGAGGGGGATCTCATAATCTCACTCAGCAGTGAGGAAACCTTTGAAATTATTCATTCTTACATTTGAGCATGAAATAAGTGAAGATGGACATCTATACATGCATAGTAAGATTGTGGGATTTGCTACTGGACAATGTAATATTGTATGCCCACTTTTCATGTTAGATAAAGCAATCAATTACTACTAATCATGATGGCTATATATTACCACCAATAACCAAAGATGATATGCCTTCATTACTATTTGTTATGGAACACAAACAGGAGGATGCAAAAGTGCTTGTGTATTTTACAGAGGCATTGGGTAAACTGTGTGGGGAAAAAATCTGGACTTTGATTTGTTCTTAACTCTAAGAAAGGTGACTAATTTAACAATATCTGCCACATACTATATGGGAGGAAGCTGGTCATTTATAGGTCAGGAATTGGGTTTCCTCCAATTTTGAGCAGTGACAATCTTTTTGCTGATATCGAAAGACTGAAAACTGATTTGGCTTCAGAATTTTTAATAACTCCCTTAGTGTGTGCTACTTACTCAGCTTTTTAAAGTCTTTCATGAAAGGCATCACAAATCAGAACTCCTCACATCTATGTCATGTTCCCTTTGACCAGCTATGGAAAGCAATTTTTATGTGGAAAGGGAAGTTTTGCATTTTATAGGTTCCAAATAAAATGATAGCTACAAAATGATACCTCGAGTTGCATGCAAGTCTAGCAGCCATTATATTTTATCGAAGGTCTATAGTTCAGTGGCACATTTCAAGGCAGAAGGTCCTGGGTTTCTCATTGCAATCTCTTACTACTTAGCTTCAATAGTCCATGGTCACGGGCATTTTCTTTACATGCTGGCATTGGTCACTACAAGGTTTTGCCAAGTTTTAGCAGACGGTGTCTCTAGAAACAGGGATCCTTACTAGAAAAGGGAAAACTGCAAATCATTTACAGTCTGCCCTCCACATTTGTGGGGGTCAGGAGGTCAGGAGGTCAGGAGGGTATATTCATAAATTGGAAAACTGTGAATATCTCTAGGCCTCCTCAAACTGTATTTTATGCACACAAAAAAGTACCTGTACAAGCAGGGCAGTGGGGCCTGGTTTGGTTTACATTCCCTCACTTACTCGCTCATTCACTGGCATGGGTGGGAAGTGGGAAGCGGATGGGGATGGGATGGGTTGCAGTGTTAGAATTCCCTACTACCTCTCCCCACAAGATTCTGTAACTGAACATATAAGACCCTTTTCAGAGTCACTTTGGCTGGGAGGCTAGGCAGACTGGAGGTCAGCCAAAAGACACAATGACCTGGAACATGTCTAGAAATATAAAAGCCCAAGTGAAGATTATGTGGAAAGCACCTGCAGTAATGGGTTTATACTAATGACCCAGTCATTAAAGGGTATATGCTAATCCTTTTTCCCAGCCTGGTATGTTTCAGGCAATAATTCAACCATGCAAAGAAGTGACCGTTCCTCCTTCCATAACTTACAGAAATTTCTCCTCACACACCCCTCTTGTCCAACCTTATGAGGTTATTGCAAGATCATCAATGTTTTAATTAAAGAAATCAGTTGAATCTGGGTTCCTTTTGTCTATCTGGCAGGAAAGCCATCCAGGCTTTGTCATAACCAGAGTACCCCTTCAGGATATGAAATAGAGTATAAATATTAGGGCCCAGACACCAGCAAAGGGTGCCACAGTGGATGGACCCAGCCACCCTCAATGGCCTGTCTGAGTATTTTCACTGCTCTTTGAGACTGATAACTATCTCCCTGTCTTCCCGGACCTCCCTCTTTCTATCCAACCTTTCTGTCTTGTTCTGCTATAGCCTTGTATGGTTCATAAGAATGTGTGTTGTGTATGTTAGTTTACTTTCCATATTATTCTAATAAAATACCTTATTTACTTTAACTAGAGCCTCCTCTACAGTTAGTACTGGCATACATAGGTAGAAAGATCCCTGATGTTACCCTTCTCTTGCAGGCTTCCTGTCTGAGCTAATAATTTCCCCAGATATTGCAGGAGGTTTTGGCATCATGGGTGGGACTCTAACACCCCCTTACCTCTTAGGGTAACAGTGGATGGAGAGAGAAAGGAAACACCCACCACCTTCCTGCCTACCTGTGTGAGTGAGCAAGTGAATGCACACACCCTCCCTCCTTGTGCTCCCCTCATCACATCTCCTGCCTGCCTGCCCACATGAGCAAGTGAGGGAACGTGGGCACAGATAGGCCCAGCCACCCCCATAGTTTGATTTCCTCCCAGTGACACCAGTGTTATCTAAGTCCCTGTTAAAAAATGGTGTAGGGCAACAGCGGAGGCAGAGGCAAATACTGTACTGTACTGTAACCTATGAATGATCAAATCTGCAAATGCTTAACCTGCACATGTGGAGGGATGTACATAATTGGATATAAATATTAGACATTATCCCAGCTTCAATGGCTTTTGGACCCATTTATGTATTTCTAGACCTCCTAATAAGCATTTCTCCATGAGGAATACACATAAATTGAAACCATTTTCTTTAAAAACCCGACATAACTACAACTTATGTATCAGTGTGGTGTAGTGTCTGAGTGTTAGACTATGGACTTCATCAGATTACCCCTCATTAACATTCTTTTGCTGGCATATTTTGTGGTGTTTTTATGCCAGCAAAAGAATCCCCCTACCAGACCTACCTTTAGCAGTGTCAGAAAGGCAGCCCTGGCAGTAATGGAGCATGAATGGAGCTCCATTTACTTCTAGGGTTGAGATCTCACCTATTCTCACGAGAAGACGTGAGTGCAGCAAATTCAAAAAATTAAGCAAAATACAGGCACAAAATATAGACACAAGTACAGAAACACACTTTTTAAAATTACAAGTAAACTGGGGAGGTTCATAAAAAGAGCATCCCCTACCTGGCCATTGTGATTTCACCTGGAATTGTTCTGTCATTATCCTGTATTCCTATGAGCACAATGGTGTAAATTTTCAAACACCAGCAATGCCGGCAAAAAAGTGCCATGAGAGATCTTGTGATATAAAAAGCCTCTTCTCTTGGAACAATTCCAAGCACCCTTTCTGTCCACCCAGAAGCAACAGGAGCCCAAGAGAAAAACCACTGATTCCTGGGGGACTCCTTGCTACTGCAGAACCAACCAACTCCTCCCTCCTTCTCCAGGGAGAGAGCCAATGTAGCAATGGCCAAGAGATAAAGGCACGCGCAAGCATCAGCTTATAGGAAGATTAGAAAAAGATTTTTTTTTTTATTCAAGCAGAGCTTAAGTCAAACCACTTCATGAAGAAAGCACTTCTTTCTTCAGGTCCAGACTTAAGTTACAGAATAGTAAAATATGCAGTTGCATTCAGTTACATTCAGCCAAAGTATGAAATCAAAGAAAATGCCCTGATGAAACTAACTAAGAACTGTTCCTAAACTACTTACATCCTTAAAGAAATATGAGGATTCCATCTGGTATTCATGGCTTGGCTGAGCCACATGCTTATTCTAAGCTAGGCTCAGTAGCCATGTGCTCAACTCAGAGCATCTCTCTCTGAGGTCCATGCTATCCCACCTGAGATATTTCTTTTGCATCACACCATTGTGATACAATGTGCTCACACAAAGCGTTTATAGTCTGTGTGAAGTCGAAGGCTTTCAAGGCTGGCATCCATAGGTTGTCCGTGGGATTCTTCCAGAACACGACCTCACAGCCCAGAAAAAAAAAACACAGAAAGTCATTTATAGTCTTTTTTAAATTACCAGTCTCAGAGTTCTGATTAGCCAGTTCTGTGTCTGGTAATGTGATGTCATTGATGATGTTGAATCTGGAGATGTGACCTCCCTCCAGAGTTCCTAGCTAACCCTAATGTTAACTCTTTCTTTACCTGATAGCTGTGCTGGCAAGATATTTGAACAATGATTCCAAATAATTAATTATTACAAAGATCTAAAGGCACTCAAGCTGTTCTTATCATGTCTAGAAGAAATTTTGTTTTTGCTTTTTTTAAAATTCCAAAATGTAGGTGCAGGGTATTCTATAGATGAGGTTCCACCACTGAAAAAGCATTCCACAGATGGATGCCACTACTGAAAATGTTCTCTCTCCTGTAGTTGCTTGCCTCCTATCATTAGTCACAGAAATTTTAGAGAGAAAGCTAGACAGTTATGGACTGGTTCTCCACAATTATTTGGTTATTCGCAAGGCAATGTTGGATTACAGCTTCCATTATCCAGAGTCACCACACATGATGGGAGTTGTAGCCTAATTGGACTTGTGTACAAAAGGCATCTTAGAATTCTTCAATTTTTTGTGGAGAGAGAAAATTGGGAGGTGGATGACATCTACAGGAAGAGAAAATCGGGAGGTGGATGACATTGTTAAATTTCTCTTCAGGATTGGAAAATTCTACAACAGTCTCTTGGTGTTGGGCCACCCTTAGTAGTTACAGTTGCCCAGAAATTTTCTTTTTAAAAATTGCTTTCACCCCATCCTTGAAAGTAGAAGCAGCAGCAGCAGCAATGTACTGGCTGTCTGGCCGTCATTTTGTATCTTCACATTGTTCTAGGACAGTGTGTGGCTGAATAGGGTTATTGTTAACTGCCTTCAAGTTGACTTTGACTTGTGGCAATCCCATCAATGAGAGACCACCAAGTCACCCTATCATCAACATCCCTGCTCAGCTCTTGCAGACTCAGGGTCATGGCTTCCTTGACTTAGTATATCCAACTGTAAAGTGGTCTTCTTCTTTTCCTACTGCCGTCTACCTTGTTGTTATTGTTATAGCGACCCTATCACAGGGTTCTCTTGGCAAGATTTGTTCCCAGGAGGTTTGCCATTGCCTTTCTCTGAGGCTGAGAGAGTGTGACTTGCCCATATTGCATGTGCATACCATGGTAAACTGATTTTTTTTAAAAAAATGGCAGCAGCAGATTTAAAAGTATGAGTAAATCACTCGTGGCCACCATCTTGGCTAGGAGTCATGCGATATGAGTTTTCATGTCTGTGCAGGGATTCGAACCCTGCTCTCCCGAATAACAGTCTAACACTCAAACCACTACACCACACTGGCTCTCCCTGCCTTCTACCTTAACAAGCATTATTGTCTTTTCTAGTGAGTCATGACTTTTTATGATATGGCCAAAGTACAACAGTCTCAGTTTAGTCATCTTGGCTTCTGGGGAGACTTCAGGCTTGACTTGCTCTCAGACCCATTTATTTAGAATACACCCAGTCAATAAATTGTTGAATTGTGAGGCAACACATAGGTACATCCCACTGATTCAATGGGTCTACTAAAGTCAGGACTAACAATAGGACTTACCTTTGTGTGTGTTTGGGTGTGGTTTGGAATGGTGATTGCCATTAAAAAGGGGGGTATAATTTTTGGAGCGAATATTCTACAGCATGTCTCTCTGGAAGAAATTTTGATTTAATACTAAATCCAACAATAGTTGAGAATCCATCAACAGTATCAGTCATTTTTTCCCCCTCTGTTCCTGGTGCAATCTAATATATACTGTAACTTGAAAAAGTCCAGCACAGCACTCAAAGCAAAAATAACATTTAAGGGAAGGCAAAGGCAAACCATAAATGTTAATTTGCCATAAATTGTTATTTAACAGTGAAAATCTGAGGGGTTGCTGAAGACTTTCTGCATGCTGAGAAGTAAAACACATTAGTTCAACTGTCTGTCCTGTAATGAAATAGAAAGCTTGAATTGAGTTGAAGAGGAGGGGAAAGCATACTAACTGTATTGATTTTACAAGTATTAATATTAAATGCCTTTTAAAGTCCATTTGTATTGTTTTTTATGACATGGGGCTGTCAGCTTCTCATTGATTTCTACTTTTTGCCTTTAAAGGCTGAGCAGGAGGCCAAACTGGTAATGCATTCCAGGCTTTGCCTGTCTTTCCTGCTACAGATGAAGTAGGCAGTCAAAATAGGCATTAAATTGCAACAACAACTCTGATGGGAGTTTCAAACTTGATTTCTACCATTTACCTGCAGAATGGTATAATTATTTACATAATGCAGGTCCCAGTATCGAAAGGGTTGGCTCACAACTCTATGTAATGGCTGTGCACTAGTAAATTGTAACACTGCACAACTGAATGTGCAATTGCATCTGAAATGCCAAGTAGCATTACATGGCCAATGGCAGGGCATGTTCAACTCTGCTTCCACAACTTTCAACTGAATGCAGGTGTTAGTTACATCATAGCCCCAAATGTCCAACCACATATGTAAGGTTGGACATTTGGTATGTGTAAGTCACTAATACATGTATGTGTAAGTCACTAATATATGGCAACTGCTTGACTACAAGAAAGTGTAAAAATTATTTGTTGTCATTATGTGCCTTCAAAATGGTTCTGATTTATGATGATCCTAAGATGAACTTCTTACGAGGTGCTCTTGGCAAGCTTTATTCAGAGGAGGTTTGCCATTGCCTTCCTCAGAGACTGAGAAAGTGTGACTTGCCCAAGGTCACCCAGTGGGTTCCACGGCCATGAGAGAATTCAAACCCTGGCCTTCCAGAGTCCTAGAACAACACACAAATCCCATCTATATGAGGGGCAGGAAATATGAATGCATCCCAAAAAGCAACCAATTGCACCACTGCAACCCGTTTTAATAGTCAAAAGCCCCCCCCCAAAAAAAACTTTGCATGGCCCCTAGTCAAGGTGGTAACCACGAGTGATTTATTCATGCTTTTAAATCTGTTGCTGTCAATTTTTTAAAAAAAGTTTTAAAAGTGGTGTGCACATGCAATATTTCATATTTACAAAAAGGAAAGAAAAAAAGAGTATAAGATCACCATTTTATCAACTTACCAGACCCTCGCTTACCCGAAAATCCAATATGGTAGCAGCAGGTGCTATTCCTTCATGGCAGAGGTTGGATTGGATGGCCCTTGTGGTCTCTTCCAAGTCCAAGATTCTATGAGTCCCTGTTTCCTAGTCCCACCCCCATGCTTGTCTAGCCAATCAGACAATGCTGCCTGTTCACATCTATGCAAATGCAAATGTCCAAATGATCACACATTCGCATGTCATACAAAGCTTTTTTTAAAAAAATAAATCCAGGAGAAGCTCCGGAGGCTTCCCACATGGAATTTAAGGAGGATTTGGCTGCCCCCTTCTGAATGGCACATATTTATTCAAATGTCCATTTGTATAGATCACCTTCCATTTGCATCCCATTAGAACTGTTTTCACAGTATAGACAAGCCCTCAAACCACTATACCACATTGGCTCTCTGCTGTAAAAATAATATTCAGTGAGAAACACCTTTGCTCACAATAAAGCAACATTAAAATAGCCTTTTCCGATACACCCATATTATCCTTACAATGCTCTGAAGGGCACTTGGGCATGGGAAGTGAGTAGATGTTTGCTGGCAGAAAAAAATATGGAAATATCAATAACTTCAGAAGAGAGGCACATGCAAAGCAGTGGAGGGAGGGTGCAATTTTAAGGGGAGGAGTGAGGGGAAAGGATGTTAAACTCTTCCCCTGCTGTGTATTTTTCTCTCCAGGTAAGATTCCACAGTATATGTTTGAGCACAGAGGGGGGGAAATTAGTGGACAATGGAGATGCAGCGTTATGGCCCCTCTTTTGCCCACCATGGCTTAGGCCCACTATATATTCATAGCACTTTGATGCCACTCTAACCACCCTGGCTCCATCCTATGGAATGCTGGGATATGTAGTTTTGTGAAACATTTAGACTTATCTGCCACAGAACAATAATGCCGTAGTTCAGGGAAGTGGACTAGACTGCTCTAATAGAGAATTCTAGGCATCCCACCATACTAAGAATCAAGATTTCATTGGATGGAGCACCAGCAGTTGAAGTGGTATAACAAACTTCTACAGATGTACCATATGAATACAGCCCAATTCCCCCTGGAATCTGCATCAAGGATTTCTGCATATCCTTCATTTTAGGGAGTTCATTAGGTGACTGTTAAGCAGATTGGATAGAATATTTTCCTTAATTTTAATTATCTTTTTTATTGTAAAGTGATGTGGAAACAGGATGTGGAAACAGGAGAAAATGAACTTATAACAGGAGAAATGACAAACTGAGCAGAAACCAAAACAGTTTTGTCAAGCTTCTGTAATAAACCAGGATTTTTGTTTTAAATTCATGGTACCCTTCCTTCTCTCCTACTTTGGATTGCCCACTGTCTATTTTAAATTATAAGTCCCCTGTGAGTGGGGATCTGTCTATAGTGCCTGTGTAACTCCATAAGGCACCATGAACTCTGATGGTGGTGGAGATGTTGGTACTCCTCCTACTCCTGCTAAATAAATATTATTGCAACTTTAACTATTTGTGTTTTGTGTCCTCCTCCAATACAGTGCAAGTTCCAGGACCAGTAGAAAACCTACGGGCTGTATCTACTTCACCTACCTCAATTCTTATTACATGGGAACCCCCTGCCTATGCAAATGGTCCAGTCCAAGGTTATAGACTCTACTGTACAGAAATAGCTACTGGGAAAGAACAGGTGAGCAATGAACAAACTTAAACATGACCCTCTCCTACCCCAAAGGGGAAAAAAATGAGGGGAAGAATTAATAAAGATGTATTTATTTACTATATTCACTATAATATTTCTGTGGCATTTCCAATGTTCCTAGTGGAATCCATGTAAAATGGGTTAGGTAATGAAATTCCTCATGGTGTAGAGACAGAGTTGACATCACGTAGTAGCTGTGATGGTCATGGTCATTGGTCTGAATTCTATTGTTAGTCTGAACTAGAGCTATCCCATTGAATCAAAGTGATTTACATATGTATTGACACATCATCCTACAATTGAGTCAGTGGGCCTTCTCTAGTTGGGACTAACCAATAGGGTCCAAGTCACAGTTTTATGGGGCATATGGGAAATGCTTGAAGAACTTCCTCTGGACTCCAGATAAATCCACCAAGCAGGAATTAACCCACCAGCTGTCCCAGGTGGCAGATGATGGGGAGCATGAGTGTCAGTTTGCCAGTCATTCTTCCTACCCCTTTCATCCCCAAAACTTGGAAGACAGAGTGCTCTAAAATAGCCATTTGCCCTTGGGTGCATTAGAAGATCATCTCAACTTCAGTACAGGAATGAAGGTGGGGTACCACATTTTTGCCTTATGGGATAAAATGTTTTGGGTTATCCCTGTTACCAGGGTCCAACTAGGGTTGCCAAGTCAGGACTTTCATAGGCTGTGAGATTTCAGGGCCCAAACCTGAGACTTAGAGATGAACCCTCTTGTGATATCACAGAGGCTGGGTTCTGGTAATGTTGTAATGGTGATGTTCAAATGGACAATTTTGCATGATACATTAAGCATCAACCACAGCTGCACAGGGCAGGCCATTTAACTAAAAAAAGTAAGCCCACAAAGTCAAACATGTACACAAACACATTTTTCAGGACAGTGCTCTCACCCTAAGATTCCTCCCCTTGCTCTGAAGACAAGAAGAGAGACTTTGAACCCTGGTAATCAAGGCCAGGCCTTGAGATGTAGGGACCCTAGGTCTAAGAGGAGGCTTGCAAAGTGGCTCTTTGTCCAGAACTCCCTCAAACCTTGGCTGTTCCAGACAAACAAAGGACTGAATGAGAATCTAGTGATTGTCCCATGCCCCTGAAATATTTTTTTAAAACCCTGCTACATGATGAAATCACAAAATCAGGCCACCATTCTGCCTTATGCTTGAAATTCTAATCAATGTTGATTTACAGTGGGTGAACTGTGAAGCAAAGCTTTTAGAGTAAAGTTCACTGTAAGAAACAATATCATGTGTGCATTTTAGAGTTCAAAATAAAACCATAAATGGATTCATCACCCCACTGACCTGAGAACTGCCACTTCCCTAGTCTGCAGTCAGGGGGTCTTCCTATTTCCATCAGGTGAGAATGAGTGACTAAAGCCACCTGTAGCAAGGGAGTTAGAAAGAATGAAGTTAAACCACCCTGCACTCTTAATCCTGGTGCCCATGAAAAAAAGGAAAAGAAAATATATTTTTGCTGCTATTGATATGAAGTAGTTTTTCTAATATGCTTTTAAAATTGCAGTGCACACAAAAAAAGTATCTGTCCTGAATTGAGACCTACTTTGGATATCCAGGGATAAGTAGAATTCAGCTTAAACTAGACCTTTGAACAATTACCACTGGGGACAATAGCCCCTAGAATCTGCTTGCCAGTGAGGCCAGTAGCTGTTCCAAACTCTGTTTTAAATACTTATATAGATCAACCCTTCACTTTACACAGTTATAGCACTATGGTTCATTTTTAATTGCCATGGTTCCATCCTAATGAACCCTAGGATTTGGAATTTAGGGATAAGCATTTAGAATTCCCAGCCAGATAGCTCTAATGCCTCCTCAAACTACATATCCCAGGACTCTATAGGATTCAGCCATGGCAGTAAGTGGGATCATATTGCTACAACTATGTGGTGTGAATAAGCCAAGAGAGACTGGAGACTGGATTATTAGAGAGACTGGATTATAAGCAAGGAAGTATGTGGCTAAAAACCTCTTTAAGATGGCCAATGTGCATGATAACTGTTATGAATTAATGACTCCGCTTATCTTTGGGTGCATAAAACAACATGTGAAATATCAGTTTCAGCCTCTAGTGTCATGTTCCAATCTGTATAATAATTCTGTGTAGTATTAATGTTCTTGATTTCTTTTGTGCCCAGAATATAGAAGTTAATGATCTGTCATACAAGTTGGAAGGGCTGAAGAAATTCACGGAATATACCCTACGATTTTTGGCTTACAATCGTTATGGACCTGGAGTATCATCTGAAGACCTGACAGTCAGGACCCTTTCAGATGGTAAGACAGAGCTAATGATATATACCAATATATACCAATAGAAAAGGGGGGACTTTTGTATATTCTCATTTTTAAATCTTCCTCTTGGGCTGGAATACGACTATACAGAATTGCTATTTATACATCAAATCCAAGGTAGAATAGATGCCCCATGGGTGGGATGAGGAGAAATGTCCAATAAGAGGACTATGAAATTGTCTGGAAAACTTTATCAATGGCTTGCCCATTGGATGCACTTTGAAATGTCTGTGCTTTGCAAAGGTGTATACCCAACAAAAGCATTTTCTGACTAGAGATCTGGCTGAGTAACTACAGAACTTCCTTATGTTTGTTGTTGTTGTTAACTCCCCTCAAGTCAGCTTTGACTTATGGTGACCCTATTAATGAGACATCTCCAGGACTCCCTATCCTCAACCGCTCTGCTCTGGTCCTGCAGCCTTCCTTGATTGAGTCTGTCCTTCTAGTATGTGGCCTTTCTCTTTTCCTACTACCTTCTACCTTTCAAAGCATTATTGTCTATTGGGTGAGTCATGCCTTCTCATATGGCCAAAGTACTACAGTCTCAGCTTAGTCATCTTGACTTCCAGTGAGATCTCAGGCTTGATTTGTTCCATTTATTGGTCCTTTTGACAGTCCACGGTATCCATAGCACTCTTCTCCAGCACCATATCTCAAATAAGTTGATTTTCTTTCTATCATCTTTTGTCACTGTCCAGCTCTCACTTCAGTACGTGGTGGTGGGAAATACAATGGCTTGGACAATCCTAACTTTAGTGTTTTGTTTTATGTCTTTGCGCTTTAGGATTTTGTCTAGTTCTTTCATAGTTGCCCTTCCCAATCATAGTCTTCTTCTGATTTCTTGACTGCAGTCTCCGTTCTGATCAATGATTGATCCCAGATACAGGGAATCTTCAACTATTTCAATTTCCTCATAGTCTGTGCTGAATTTATGTAGATCCTCTGTGATCATTATTTTTGTTTTCTTAATGTGCAATGGTAAGCCTGCCTTAGCAATTTCTTCTTTGACATCTTTAGTAATTTTTCTAAGTCTTTGTTGTTTGCTGCTAGTAATATGGTGTTGTCTGCATATCTTAGACTGTCGATATTTCTTCCTCTGATCTTCACTCCTCCTTCTTCCAAGTTTAAACCTTCTCTGCATACGATATTTTCTGCATACAAGTTGAACAAGTAAGGTGATAGAATGCAGCCTTGACTGACCCCCTTTCCGATTGGGAACCATTCTTTTTCTCTGTATTCTGTTCTAGAAATGGAGGTGATAGACAATAGAAGATAAATGTGTTCAGCAAACCAGATAGCCATTTACCAAGAGCACTAACAAGGAAAACCACTGGCACAAGAAAACCACCAGCATAAGGAAATAAGAAAACTGTTAGTGGAACCAATGGCCAGTCAAGTGGTTCACTAGATGTAACCCAGGCATTGTAGCCATTCAGGACTTACCATAAAATGCCAGGAAATGTGAAGATACCTGAGACAGCACTGTTGTCATATTGGCACTATTGAAGGCTTGTCATTCTCTTTGATTTCAGCAATTTGTGTGGTTATGAGGTGACTAACTAGTCAAGAACCACATACTTTGGGACCCTTTCACACTACATCATTATGGCACTATGATTCCACTTTAACTGCCATTGCAGTGTTCTAAGGAATTCTTGGATTTGCAGTTTAGGAAAAGTATTTTGAATTCTCAGCCAGAGAGCTCTGTTACTTCAGCAAACTATAAAATCCAGGATTCAGTAGGATGGACAGTTAAAGTAGAAACATAGTATAATAGTATGAAAGGGTTCCTGGACAGTGATAACAGAGACAGCCACTGCTGTCATTTCTAGCTTCTGATTTTGGCAAGGTATGGAATTCCATGGACCACTGGCTGGCCATTGGTTGTCATTTCTTGCATACCACCAGCCAGTGCTAAATATTTGAGAAGGTACTTCATTTCTTTATGGGTACAAACGACCTTGCACAGATGTTATTGTAAGTGACAGCATTTATTTACCTTGTAAAATTTAATTTGTGATGTTGATGCTTTATTTGGAGAGTCAGTCCATTATTTCTACAGTTGACATTTCATTAATATATTTTCAAGTGCCACTAGCACCTATCAGTCTAATTGAGATCACTTTTATAATACAGAATATAATATATTCTGACCCTTATTGGCAGAATAAAATATCTAATGTTCATAATTACTGAAGGGGGAGAAAGGATAAAAATTTAGAAAAGAAATGAAGTGGGGGAAAAAAGAATGTTATACATAGTTTAGGGAGATTGAATTCAGATTGTGAAAAGCAAGATGATGCCATGAGCACTGAACTGTGGCTTTATAAGTTCATAATCAAGTAATGAATGATTGGCACTCACACGGGCATTTAGAAAGTTATCTTATAAAAAAAGTTTCCAAAGTTTTTCTCCCTTAAGCAAAAAGAGTCAAGAGATCGCTTTTGACTCAATGTTAAGATTGACCAAGGGAGCCAAATTGGTCCAGACTGATATGAGAAAGTTTTGTGGTTGTTCTTGCTTTCAAGCCATTTCCAACTTATGGAGACCCTAAGGGAACCCTATCACAAAGTTTGCTTGGTGAGATTTCTTCAAAGGATGTTTGTCATTGCACCCCTCTGAGGCTGAGATTGTATGACTTGCTCAAGGTCACCTAGTGGGTTTCCATGGCCGATCAGGGATCTGAACACTTGTGTCCCAGAATCTTGGCTCAACTCTCAAGCCCCTCCACCATTCTATAGCAGCTAGACTGCAAAAAGTTTCTAAAATTATGCCATACCTCTATTAAAATCAGTATACAGGACACAATTAACCCATATAAAACATAGACTGGCAACTTGTTTAACAAGCTAAATTGGAGAAATTTGTTTGGGCTTATTTTGTTCATTGGAAGTGTGATGCACCAGGTAATACACACACTAAATCAACACACAAGTAGCAGCAACTTGGTTTATTGATCAAGGATATGCATACGGTAGCACTTCCAAAGCCAGTTCTGACCAGTGAAGCAGTATAAAGAAGATAAAAGCCAACAGTTTAGGTTTCTATATTCCCCCAGGCCTGGGAAGCATCAGGGGGAGGAAAAAGGAGGGCCCCACCATCCCAGGTGGGTGACCTTGGCACTCAGCAGAAGAAGCTTGTTCCCAGCCATTGAGGATGGAGCAAGCTTGTTTTCTGCTGCTCCAGAGACTGGAACACGGAGCAATGGGTGCAAGCTCCAGGAACAGAGATTCCACCTCAACATGAGGAGGAACTTTTTGACAGTAAGAGCTGTTTGGCAGTGGAACACACTCCCTCGGAGCGTGGTGGGGTCTCCTTCCTTGGAGGTCTTTAAACAGAGGCTGGATGGCCATCTGTCAGGGATGCTTTGATCAAGATTTCCTGCATGGCAGGGGGTTGGACTGGATGACCCTCGTGGTCTCTTCCAACTCTGCAATTCTATGATTCTATGATTCTACGATTCTATGAAGCTTGTTCCCAGCCATTAAGGCGGGCTGGCCAGGCTCCAGCGCTGAGAGGCCTGAGTGAAGGAAAAGGAGATTCTCCCAGGCTGCAGAGAACCAAACTCATGTCAAAGGCCTACTCTGGATTCGGACTACAAGGCCCAGAATCCAGGGGAGGACCTGACAGGAAGACTGTCATAAATATCATCCTTTATAATATCTGTTCCAAGCCAGTTTAAAACAAAACAAAACAAAATAAGTAAAATATGACATAGCTCTATTAAAATCAGTATATATGGGGCATAATTAACATACATAAAACATGATTGGCGTCCTTTGTGAATTACACTAGCATAAATGAGATTTATGCTATCTCATAAATCTCCCATCACATCTCACTTCTTTAGTTGTCATTGTGGTTGGAATTCTGTTCTGAGTATGCAGCACCTGAAACCACAAGGGCCATCTAGTCCAACCCCTGCCATGTAGGAGTACCCAATCAAAGCATTCCCGACAGATGGCCATCCAGCCTCTGTTTAAAAACCTCCAAAGAAAAGGACTCCATCACAATATGAGGCAGTACACATTCCATTGTCGAACCGCTCTCACTGTCAGGAAGTTCTTCCTAATGTTTAGGTGGAATCTCTTTTCATGTAGTTTGAGTCCATTGCTCTGTGTCCTTGTCTCTGGAACAGCAGAAAATAAGCTTGCTCCATCCTCAATATGACATTCCTTCAAATATTTAAACATGGCTATTATGTCCCCTCTTAACCTTCTCTTCTCCAAGCTAAACATATGCAGCTCCCTAAGCTGCTCCTCATAGGGCATGGCTTCCAGACCTCCCACCATTTTGGTCGCCCTCCTCTGGACACGTTCCAGCTTGTCTATATCCTTCTGGAACTGTGGTGCCCAGAACTGGACACAGTATTCCAGGTGAGGTCTGACCAAAGCAGAATAGAGTGGCATTTTTACTTCCCTTTATCTAGACACTATGCTCCATTTCTTATGACAGGAGTGGGAATCATGTAGCCTTCCCAATGTTGTTGGACTGTGACTCCCAGCATTCCTCAACATTGGCTATGCTGACTACAGCTACTTGGACTTGCAAGCAGCCCTATATCTGGAATATCTGGAAGGCTGCACTATTACCACCACCACCCGGCCTTATGGGGTCATTTATTTCTGGCAAAAGATGTCTTTTTGACATCTTAAAAATTAACAGCTTTCATTTTTCATAATAGACTATGCTCCTTTTTGGGAGCATAGTCTATTATTGCTATAGGGATGACTGAATACAGAACCTCATTATAAGCCTCACTGGGTGGAAGGGCCATAGCTTCCCATCCACTCCATTCTATGCTTGTGTTGCTGCACTAGGGGGATACTTAGGTCAAGGAGACCATTGAGCCCAAGTCCACATGGATTGCATAACTGTCCCAGTTCCCATCCCTCCTGAGCTACTACTGGTACCCTGCATGTTTGAAAGTCCTCCAGGAGTACTCCAAGGTCCCCAGGGCCAACTATAACTCCCTGAGATCCCGGTAGTCATATCGGAAGACTCACTCAAAGCTGTTTCTGCTGCCTAGGTCTGTGCCTATCCAGGAATATCACTTGATGAAGCTGCAAACACTGCATTGTCACTATATTAAGCTGTAGCAAGTCCTGCAGGCTCCTCTTGTCACCACAGTCTCTCTAGGGCACCAGGATGAACCAATATTTGATCACAGTCTCACCTTATTGGATGCATTTTGGGGAGCTGGAGATGACTCGATAGCCTAGCTGTGTGCTAAGCTCTGGCCCTGTTGGGTTCTGCAAGGCCCAACCCAAGACCAACTGGGGACTGTATCCCTCTGTAAAAACCTTAAAGATCTGTAGGGTAGCATAATCCTAAATGAGGCCTAATTGGTCAACAATGTGGGGCCTATGGGCCTGACATATGACTTAACAGGGGCCTGCAGACCTGGCAAAATCCCTCAAAGGCCGATGGGGGTGCACCAGCCTAACTGGACCTACTGGCCAAGTAGTGGTCTAACATGGGCCTACAGGACCAACAGAGGCATATAGGCCCAGCGAAGAGGCCCATGCAGTGGTCAGCATCCGCCTACAGCCTAACAATTGAATGGGGTCCTACTGATTCAATTAAAGATTAGGATGGTGACACCCCCACCAGGCCCAACAAGAGTCTATCCACCCAGTCAATCCTGGACTTCCCTGGCCACCCAAATACTCTTCTGCTTATCAGCCACCCCCATCAACTCCCAGACTAGGAGATAGCAGGACGCCCAGTGACATGGCAGGGAAACCTATGGTCTTCACAGTGGTGTGATCTACCTCTATTCCCCAATTACCACCAAACTATTCCACCATCTGCTATAGTCACGATTACCACTCTCCTCAGTATTCATCGCTTCTCCCCATTTTACTCCTCTTAACCACTTGCTGCCATTTGCTCCATTCGCTTGCTCATTCAATGGCCAGTTTGCTCGCTCAGGGATGATGCCCAGGCAAAGGAGGGAGATGAGGGGGAAGCTAGATCTTATAAAGCCTCCAATTCCACCCTTAGACTCCCTTTCATGGCCCACAGTGTCATGACACAATTGACCCTGGCCTCTTCCCCATGGAGGCCAGCAGAGACCTCTCCCTGCCTAACAGCATGGTTAGGTGAGATGGATTCTAGCACCATTTTCAAATGTGTGGCAACACACTAGAGAAGGATTCTGAATTCATCTTTCTCTCTCTCCCTCTCCCTCCCCTTCCTCCCTCCTACACATATGTGTGCATGCACATACACACACATGCACACACACACGGACACACACACACACTTACCTTCATTGGAAAAATAGTATAATGAAACTGGAGATCTTTTACCAATTGTAAATTTTATAGGCCAGTGCTTCCCAAACTGTTTGATGGAGAATCAGCAATTATTATTATTTTTCCAACATGCTAGGGACTAGCACCATATTTGTGCCCACTAGGTACAATTGTTTCTTCCTTTCCTGGAAACTCAGCAGATGATGGCTTGTGGACCAGCATTGGTCCCTGGACTACCACTTTGAATTGCAAACTTAGATAGATTGCAAACTTAGATGGAAAGACCCCTGTCCAGGAGAGCAATATACCCAAACTAGGGGAGAAGCATGCACACTGCAGAAGACATTTTGCAGGTTAACTATTTTAAAGTCAGCTCGCCTGTTCAAGTGGCTGTGGGACTTCAGCAAAGTAAATGTCAGAACACCTATGTGGTATGGCTTCCTAAGTTTGTGAAGTGGGGAAGCAGAAAGGATTGTGGCCCTGCTGAATCACATGCTGTCCATGTAAAAGGTTTCAGGTTCAAACTTCAACACTTCTAAAAGGGGGGTTGAAAAATCCATGGTTAGATATTTGGCAGAGCTGGTGGCGATCAACATAGGAAATATCAAATTAAATGGTTCAGTTACTTAGTTTAAGGTGAATTTGGGAAAGTTGCTTGCCCTTGCTGGGTGATTCTGGAAGCTGTAGTTGGTGGGAAGGAATAACTTTCTTAAGCTATGAATGTAAGGTAGTGTCTGTGTTTCTCAATGATTAGATTTTAAACAAAATATCTTGATGTGGCTGCATGCAGCTCATGTTGACTATCCTAATGCTATTTAGAAAGATTAGACAGTGGACAGACTTGTAAAAAAGAATTTTGTTGGAAATGCCTATTCTTCATACAGTATATTTTCCCTTTGAGAAATGAGCTCACATTTACAACCGGGCAAAGAAAAATTAAACACCCTCATGTGATTATAGAACTGGCTTAGATACAGCCATTGATTTGTTTCCCACACTTTTGTATTCTAATCATTGGCTAAAGCAATCTATTTCCACCTTTTCTTCTTATTTTTTTCTTTGTCCCCACCCACCTTCCTGGATACTCATTGCTGTACTGTGCTTAGATTCATGAATGGGTCAATCCTATTACCTCAAAAGATCAATAAGAAGGAATTATCCAGTAAGCTCAGATATCAAGTCACATAGAATTACTGTTCCTCTTTCAGTTCCTGGAACTGTAAAACTAGATCTTGAGAAATAACTAGATCAAGGAAAAATATTAACAGTGAAAACCATTTATGATGGCTGTACATGTACAGTCCTAATATGATCAGTCTGTCTTGTCTACTAAAATTGTTCCTGTCAGTTATTTGATTTGTTTTAGCCTAAATAGTCATGCAAGGTTTTTACCTCATAACCTCCTCCTTTAGGGCATTCACTGCAACACACACACAAATCATAACTCCACAGAGAGCTGATGGTTTTTGTCAGATAAATGAACATCAATAGACAGTCTGCAAGAACTTAATTGCTTTTTAATGTCATAGAGTAATCAACACCACACATGCCTGGTGCTAGTTCAATGTTCTGTTTACTGCTTATAAAGTTATAACATTTTAAATTTAACTGTTTTAAACTGGACTTAGCAGTTTTAAACTGGTCTCTGCCTTCATGGCAGGAAAAATGTAAAATGTGGAACCATACCGCTTGAAAACTGTGGTGTGGCAGTACGGCAGAGAGAGAGAAAGAATCAAAATTTCAATGGAGTGAAGTGGTTTGATCACCCTACTTCCCCATGTTCAGATGTTTTCCCAAGAAATCCTCCACTTTGACTCTAGTTCAGGCCTAAGGTTCACAAACATGGGTATGGAAATCTGCCTGTCTTGTTTTTGTTGCATTTCCCAAAATCCCACTGACCTTCTTGTCCAATTCCATATCAAGTTGTTATACTTCCTACATGGAGATTTGTGTATATTTTAATGTATTTTCCCTTGCCCTTATCTAATAACTCACTGGTTGGGATTCTGGGAGTTGTAGTCCTAGAAAAGTAAGTTCTTGCTAACTTTGTGAATTCCACTGTGTGGGTAAGGTTGCCTGAATGGATGACTCAAGGGCTTTTGGCATAGCCTGATTGTTTCTTCACACTCCTAGGACTTTCAGACAACCCCCTTAAAGCGTTCTTTTTTATGCCAGCAAGAGAATTCTCCTGCCAGCACTTACCTTGCTTTACCCAGAATGGCAGCCCCATTAAAACAAAAACAAATTAAAAACAAATTAAAACAAACAAAAAACAAAAAAACAAAAAACAAAACAAAAAACCCAAAATTAACACTAAAAAGTTTTTTTAAAAAAAGCACAAAAACGCACTTTAAAACTTACAAGTAACCCGGGAAGGGTCATAAAAAGTGCATCGCTTACCTGGATGTCATGATCTCACCCGGAAGTGTTCGTGCTGGACTGGCCATTGATGGGGTGAGTATGGTAAAAAAGAAAAAGAAAAAAGAAGAAGATGTGAGGTTTCACATGCTGGCTATGCCAGCAAAACAACGCCATAGGGAATCAATTGACGGCTTCAGCCGTCAATTAAAAAGTGTGGGTTTTTAATGGGACATATGCCTTATTCTGTGCATCTGATAAAGTCCCTTGTCTTCTTTTCTGGACCTACCATCATGGCTTTGTTGGCTTAAGGAATAGCAAGTCCCAGCAGGGCCAGTAACAGAGACTGCCATCAGTGTTGGGAAAGCACCAACACTTAGCATGTAGAGGTAAAGATGTGTTAGAGACTGTAGTAATAGGGTTAAATAGTTTTTGAGTGACCTATAATCTTATCTCTTATCTATCCTAGCCTCTCCTAGAGGTAAACTGATTCTCTTAGGGATCTGATACTAGATGTGACACCCCTCCCCTTTTCTTTGGGGTCCCCTCATAATAATTGGCACTATTTAATAATTTGTTCAAACACACAATCTTCCATGTAGTGTAGCCAGTAACATAAACTTGGGTGGACTGGAAAAACCCAAAGACATGTTATGTCAGGTACGCAATAAAGGAGGGGCCAAACCTAAATTCCAAAGAATTCACAGATCAACTGAAGGCAACAGTTTACCAAAGCCCCAGGCTAATCTTATCTTCTAAGGTTAGCATAACTGGAACTTGCCAACGACCCTCTGTCCCTGTACCCCACCTGTACAAAGGAATGTTGTTTCCTCTCTTTGATTCGCAAATATAAACCTATCAAAATAATATTAGCATATCCGGAAAGTCCTTGTCGCTCTCTGAGCAATAGCTTAAAGTATTGTCTTCCACTCAAAATCACATCCGCAGAAGGCAAATATTTCCTATTTAACTTGGGGCTGGTTTACACAGCAGATTTACTGTGGCAACTTGCACTTTAATTCTTTTCCGCATCTGTGCCAGTCATTTTTTTTCCTAATTATACCGCTTTTTCGTTCAGACTTGAAAAAGTGTGGGGGGTGTGGCCTCCCAAGCAGACAAAGGCTGTATGGGGAAGGGCATAGACCCTCCTTTGAAACCTTGCATTTCCGAGCTAAAGACTCACAGACTGCCAGAATAGCAGGGGGGAAGATCAAAGAAGTGGCTCTGTCTCTTCTCTAAATCTACCTGTAAACGAACTCACTCCTTGAAGCAGAGGGACAGTAATCTCTCTGCTGAAAGACCTTGCTGCCATGCCGTGGATCCTAAGGTGAACCTATCACAAGTTTTTCCAGCACGATTTGTTCAGTCACGGTTCACAGACTTGCAAAATAGCAGAGGATTTTTGACTATCCCTCCCTCAGTCCCCCCTCCCCCCTCTCTCTCTCCCTCCCCCAAGTAGAGCTGACAGATGAGAACTTTATGACTGAAAGTTCTTGGGAATCCTTTTTCTTGGCAGACCTTCTGCAAAATAGCAGAGAGGATTTTTCAGTTTCCTGATCACTACTGAATGCAATACCTCTCTTTTAAGCCCACCCCTTACATCATAGTAACCAATCACAGTAAAGATCTGCGACAGCCCTTAACGGAATGGTAGTTTACACTGCCAATAATGCGCTACATTGCAAATATACCGGCAAAAGTAGCGACATCCCCTGGCACATTATATTTGGGTGTTTTACCTTCCCCCCTTCTGAATGAGGCGATGCTGTGCTGCGATCTTTGGGAACTATGAGCTATCTTAGCGGTATATTTAGAGGAATATTTGCCCTTGTAAACGACCCCTTGGAAACTTCACTCAAATGCTCACAGTTCACCTTCCTACCTACTCCACACCACACTGTGCATCCATGCCAGATTGGGATCCTTGCCCTGCTGGTTTCCTCCGTGACCTCATCTCTTCAGGAAAAGGGGATGCATTGCCCACTGAAACTTCCCTTGCCATCCCCTATCTTAACTTTCTCACTTTATTTTGCTAGTCTTGTGTGAATTCCTGATGCATGAATGTGTGTGTGAATGTGATTAGTACTTTTCCTAATAAAGATTATTATTATTCTATCTAGTTTACGTCTCCTCCATTAGTACTGGTATAGCCGGTCACAAGTTCCTGCTGTTACCCACCTCTTGTATAGCCAAAGTGAGTACATTAATTCCCCAGGTTAATGTTGGTATTTTTAGGGTCCCCATGACTCCAGAGTCATTAGGGTAAAAGATCATTCCAGCTCTTCTCTTCCCACTACCTTAGTCTCTCATTTCTAACCCTGCCCTAAAACTAGCCATGTTAGCTTTATAAATTTAGGGAGCTTTCCTATTTTTAATGGTGTTCTTATAATAAAGCCTTAGTGTGTTTCTTTACCCATTGATGTCTTTGCTTCTTAATCAGAATTCCTAGCTGCTGCACACATATGTACACACATGTACACACACACACCATCAGTCAGCAGGTCTTTCTGGGCTCCTTCCTTGTGGTAAATCCTGTAGAAAACTGTGGCTTCTGAGAACCAAGGAGACAGAGCGGGAGGCAGGCCACCTCCTCCATCTGGTGGTGGAAGCGGTGACAGATGACAAATCATAGAATCATGGAGTGGGACAAGACCTCAAGGGCCAACTAGTATAACCCCCTACCATGCAGGAAGACACAACTAAAGTATGCTCAAAAGATGCCCATCCAACCTCTGTTTTAAAGACCTGCAAAGAAGGAAGGTCTCCCACCCTCCAAGGCAGCCTGTTCCACTGCCCAACAGCAATTACAGTCAAGAAATTCTTCTTAATGTTTAGATGAAATCTCCTTTCTTGTAATTTGAATCCATTGATGTATCTTCTAGTTTCTGGAATAGCAGAAAATAAGCTTGTTTAATCTTCTACACTGACATCCCTTTAGCTGTCATATTATCTCTCAGTCTTCTCCAGACTAAACGTACCCAAGCACTTTAGCCGTTCCTCACAGAGTTTAGTTTCTAGGCATTTGACCATCTTGGCCACTCTCCTCTGAACATTTTCCAGATTGTCAATATCCTTCCTGAGCTGTGGTACCTAGAATTTGACACAATATTACAGGTGAGGTCTGACCAAAGCAGAACTAAGTGATCTGGACAGTATTGCTGTTGATGCAGCATAGGATTTCATTGGCTTTTTTCTTTGGTCACTTCATCACACAGTTGACTCATGGGTAGCATCTACTAAGACCCCCAGATCTTTTCAAGCCAAGTGTCACCCATTCTATATTTTAGCAAAGTGGTCTTCACTTTCCTTAACTTGAGAGAGATGGAGGTTTCCCAGCATTCTTCAGAATCGGCTGTACTTGCTAGGGCTGGTGAGGCCTGCAGTCTGACAACTCCCCTCCTTTTTCTACTGTTCCCTTCTCCTTTCACCCCTCTCTTTTCCTTTCTCTTCCTGGAGAGGAAGTCTTCATGCCCATCGCTCTCCTGCTGTTCTGTACAAGAACAAACTTCCAAAGCAGTTATCCATAGCAATTAGAACTATCAATTAAAGCATAGAACAGCAATCAAGAAGCACTCATAAAAAGTCAAACCATAAAACAATCAGAAGACATAAAGATAATATTCAGTAATAAAACAGCTATAGCCCTATTAAAATATTACTAATTAAAAGCTGGGGAGTATAAAATGGTATTCCCTTGGCTCCTCAAAGTGACCAAGATATCTACCAGCTGAGTGGTCTTATGTCTCCCATAGCTAAGGTACCACCAAAGTCAGGAGCCAGGTTTGGTGGGGATTTAAGCTGCCACTCCAGCAGTAGCCTCCCTGATCCCTCCACTCCCTGATGCGGGTCCCTTACCATTGTCATTATCTTCCCCTTACATTGGTGGTGGTAGGAGGACAAAGTAAGAGGGAAAGGAGGGAAGAGTTTAGCAAGCAAAGGTTGCCTCTGATAACCCATCATTTTAATCTCCTCACAGATTGTTCTGAAACCCTCTGAGAGACTCTGAGACATTCAGGGAGAAATAATCAGAAGGCTGGCAACTTCAGTGTCAGTGGGGCAGTGAATCCACCTGGGGTTTGGGTTTGAACTTTAAAGGACCTGTCCAAGGTGTTGACCCTCTTTTTGGGATCAAATTGCATACTTTGGATAGTTCCTTTTGTCAGGTGGTAGTGCACAATAGGAACCTAAACAGGTCCCAGGAAGCATAAAATAGCAGAGTGTTGTTCCTTCAGGCATCAGAATAAAGACACAGACACATAGCTTTGTGTCTAAAATAAACTGCTTCTCTTTACTTGGGCATAATGAAGGGTGTTTACAGATATATAGAGCATTCAGTGAAAACATCTTTACTCTATGAAATCCAACACAGAACAGCTCAGTTCAACTCAATAGGACAAAACTAAATACTCAGCTCTGCAGAGTTCCTAGCACCTCCCACAGTCAGCTCTGCACCAGCTCAGTTCCTGGGCTCAGCCAATATTGATACATTTACCCAGCTAACTCTGCAGCTTGTTTGCAACTTCTCAGCTCTTTACAGGATAAATCTACTATATGTCCCAATGTCCTGACACCTTTGCAGTTCAGGCTTAAGCTCAGAGTGGACTAACTGCACTGCTGACATGGAAGCCAGCAGGTGCTACTGGAACGAAAATAACATATCCAGTTTATCGGGAGGCATGGAGACACACTATCCACAATGCTGCAGCCTTATTTGAGAACTCATGCCGAACAAGTCTTGAAGAGAAACAACAACGCAGAAAGATTCACAACCCGGAAACATCACCCAAGGAGACCTTCTGCTTTGCTTTCTGTAACCGGACTTGTTTATCTCAGATTGGCCTTTTCAGTCATCAGCGCGCTTGCAGAAAGCGTGGGATGAGTCCTTTCTGAATCTTTGTTTGCGAAGAAAAGCCAGAGAATAGCATCACGGCTATGTTTGGAGAAAAGTGCAGAGAGTAATGACCCATGGTAGCAGCCTATTGACAACTGCCCAATAATGCCAACTTCTGATACTGGGTCTGGGAGCCATCACTGAAGTGACCCTATTTTCCCATTAGTGCCTGAACTCTAAAGTCAAGGCACCCAAAGCAGAATTGCTAAAAGAGGACTCAGTTCATTCCATAGGCATTTCAATTGTTGTTGTGAGCATATCATTTGTGTAGTTCTTTAAAAAACAAAATAACAAAAAAGTTTATTGCAGGAATTCTTTAGCAACATGGGATTGTTACTTAATCACAGAAAAATGATGTTCAGTAATAAGCCAACTGGAGAAGATGGAAAAGGTACTTAAAAAAAAAGGCTAAAGCTCCCAGAACTCCCCAACCGGTGTGGCCACTTACTGAGTTCTAGCCAGTTCATTAATTGGCTGACAGATGAAGTTACTTAAATTGTGCTTGTGTAGAAATGGGCAGAAGTTGCACCTCAGATGCATCACTTGCAGTGTTTGCATAAACTGAGGGAAAAATGACATAAATGTTTGTTATTTGTTTTTAGAAGCAGACAAAGATTTATCGTTGTATTTTATTACTCTAATTATACCTTTCCCCCTCCATTTTCATCCATCCCCACCCTCTCTCTCTCTTTACATTTCAGTTCCAAGTGCTATGCCTCAGAACATCTCCTTGGAAGTAGTGAACTCAAAGGTAAGACAAGGCGCACAGCATCCTAGTCTGAAAAAAGCCAAGCTTTTGTCTCTGGTTTCTAACTACATGTGTCTTTATATCCTGACTGGCTTTGCTCTTAGGCAGAGTGTTATAGTGCACTCAGACAGCACGTTTTGGGGGGAGCAGCCATGGCAGCTTCCTTGCTGTTTAAACCCAAATGGACCATCTGATCCCCTCTGTTAGAAGACTGGTCTGTGTGTGCCACACACCATGTCCTGGGTCTTTTAAATTATCCTGCCATCTGAACTGCGGTAGAAGACATAATTCCCTCACAAAAATTGAAGTTCATTTCAATGGAAGCTGGTGGCTCTCATCTCAGTGAGAGATGCATCTACTTTGCATTTTAGTTTAAATTCTAAAGGAGTGGTCCGAAGTGCTGAACCTATTTGTGGAGTAGGGCTCAGCGTCCTGGGTAGTGCCTGTAAAACATGGAGCAGCTACAGCACCCCACTGACATGGGAGTTACCATCCTCCTCTAGTTTCAGCTGGCAGCCCAGTTTCTGTATTTGGGATGTGCAGCAGGTATCTAGTCCTTCATCTCAGGCATTTCAATATCTTGGATGGCCATGATATGTACAGATACAAATATAAACACACATTACTAGACATTACCGTTAGCCTCCTCTGTCCAATTCAAGTGGGCAAAGCAGGGGGGAAAAGGTCCCACATCCCCACATTTCTTCTTGTACATGTGTGGGTTTCCTACAATGTCACTCTGGCAAGTATCAAAATGTCTCATTTTCTTCCATTACATGTTATGCTGTTTAACATCTACATGAAACTACTTGGAGAGATCATCTGGAGGCATGGGACAGGGTGTTATCAATATGCTGATGGCACCCAAATATACTTCTCTATGCCTCAGTAATAGCGTCAGCTAAAGACAGTGTGTCTCCTCTGCATGAATGCCTAGAGGAGGCCATGGTAATGTTTATTTATTTATTTATATTTCTGACCTGTCTCTCCCAAATTTGCTGCTATTTGTTATTGTTCCCTGCCTTGATCCTCAGGGAGAGGTGGGTAAAAAAATATAAGTTGTTGCTACTACTGCTGCTACCACTACTACTATGATTGTGAACAGTTTCAAGTTTTACAGTGTTCTGGAAGATTGTGTGGCAAAGTTCTTATTCCTCTTTAAGGAGAGATACAGAAAATACACTGCCCCATTCAGAAACTTATCTAGTAATCATTGTGTCTTGGCTTACTTGTTTGCAGTGATCCAACTCATAGTTTAACATAATTTAAACATTTTATGTATCTCTTGTTCTGGGAAACAAAAGTGAATGAGTCCTCCATTCAAGTTTTCCTTCAGGTTACCAGGATAACTTCAGCTCTGTGTGTACTGAATTTCACGTTTCTGTGAAATCTCCATTTTCAGGTTATGATATATAAGAGATTCTCTTCCAGACTTCTTCTGTAAAACAGGTTTCTTATGCTACTTGTATACCAGATTATGCTTTTTGAGGTTATTACATACCCTCATGTGAATCCAAGATTTATTCTGAGAAGATTTGCCATTACCATCTTTATTAGGTGACAGAGGGTGTTTTGCCCCAGCTCACACAGAGGGATTGCAGAGTATTTCTGCACAAAATTATTCCCTGAAACATTTTGGATGTGTGAATGCCAGGTAAAAGCTGCAAATAATTCTCACTTCTGCACTGGGATGGAGAGATTATTCTAAAATCTTTGGAAATGGTCAAAAAATGTTTTTCAAGTATTGACAAACTCTGATGAGAGGAACTTTGGACTTGTAAGAATCTTTGTAATTCGGAGTTGTTTTGCACAGAAAACAGCATTTTCTGCATAGGAAATAATGTTTTCTGTGCAGAAAATGCTGTAATTGGGGATTTATTCTGTGCAAAAGACACATGTGGCTTATTTGCATAGAGAACACATTCTGCACTAGAAGTAGCATTTTCTGTCACAGAAATAATATTGCTGCTTAGAAATATTATTTTCTGCACATAAAAATGCTGCCATTTCTGCCAAAGCACCACGTGTGAATTTTGTGCAGAATCAGTCCTGAATTCTAAAACTGCATGGTTTTCAAACAATTGCTTGCAGTGGAAAGATGTTTTCAGTTTTCCCCCCAAATTATTTATTGGTTCCTTCAAAGAGAAACTTGGTGAAAAATTATAGTAGAACCCCCATATCTACGGGAGATTGTTTCCAGGGCCTCCCACAGATTGTGAATTCAGTGGATAATAGTGAATGCCATCCCAAGGGGGCATCCTGGGGTAAAAGGGGGAGGCAAGTTTACTCTTCCCCCTCCCTTCCTGCTTCACCTCTGCCGTGGCCCTGCCATAGCAGGAATCATGGGGGTGAAGGGGAAGCGAGATTGCTCCTCCACCCCATTCCCCCTTCACCCCTGTCATGGCCCCATCAAGTTGGCAATTGCATGGGCAAAGGGGGAAGGGGAGCTACATCGCCTCATCCCCTTACACCTTCGCCCCCACAATCACCGCTTCTGTGACAGGAGCCCTCCCAGGGGAAGGGACGGGGGAGGTGGGATCCCTCCTCCCTCTCCCTCCCCCCCCCGCCACCGCCAGCCACAGATAATTGAATCCACAGTTGGCAAATCAGCAGGTATGGTGGTGCTGCTGTACATACCTACTTCTGTGTTCTTCCCAACCTGGTTTACAGAGTGGTGAGATATCGATTTTTTTCCTGGGAAAAAGAGAGCAATGAATATTCTGTTATTTACTCAGCACTATTATGCATCAATAAATGCACCTTATCATAAGCAAATTGTTTTTGAAATGGAGCAAATAATTGCTCTAATTGTGTTATGCAGCTTCCCCCCCCCCATTATCTATTTTTCCTTCCTCATTAGCTGCATTGGCTGTCCGAGATCCCTATACTTATTTGTAATTTTTTTAAAAAAGGGGGGCAGTTACAAAGGCATGATATATTTTTCTCATGGCATAGGCCAAGGTGCCACAGATACAGAGAGCCATTTTAATTAAGAAAACTATCCTGCTTTGCTAGAACTCAGGAAGTTATTAATTGCTGGCAAACAAGACCTTGCAAGCCAGTTGCTGACTCCAAGAAAGAGAGAGTGGCTCCTTCCAATGCTTTTAATGAGGCATTGCTCTTGTAGCACACTTGAAGTTGCAATCTGGAATTTATGAGATAATACCAGCTTTCCGACATAGACATTAAAGGATTCCTTGTCACCCATAAAGAAGCTCATTTGTGTCCTGGAAGTCGTGAAGAGATATCCCTGGGGGGGGGGGAGGCAATGTTGCTCACCCGCCCTGCTAACCACTAATAAAACTCATTATTTGCCTTCTTACTCTTAAAATAAGCCTCCAGCAGAATATGTAGCTTAGGGTGCATCTACACAGTAGAAATTAATGCAGTTTGACAGCATAAGTGCTGTAGCTCCATCCTATGGAATCCTGGCATTTGTAGTTATACAAGGTCTTTAGCTTTCTCTGACAAAGAGTGCTGGTACCTTAGAATCATAGACTCATAGAGTTTGAAGAGACTTCAAGGACCATCTAGTCCAACTCCCTCTCCTGCAGGAATACATAGTCAAACACTCCTGACAGACGGCCATCCAACCACTGTTTAAAAACTTCCAAAGAAGGAGATTACAAAACTACAAAACCCAGGACTCTACAGAATGTAGGCATGGCCAGTAAAGTGGCATCGAACTGCATTATTTCTACAGTGCAGATCTACCCTTTATTATTCTAGCCCACATTTCATTCATAATTTAGGCGATTATCAGACAGGAACGAAAAAAGTGTTCCTGTCCTACAATCTCCACTCCCGTCCCGTCCTGTTCCTGTCACGCCACAATCACCCTCCCCACCGCACTCATCTCCTCTCCCATCATTCCAGCAGCCCAGAAGTGAATGGAGCTCTAACAAAGCTCCCTTCACTTCCTGCATCAAAATCTTGAAGATTCTCGCAAGAAGACGCAAGTGCGGGAAATTCAAAAATAAAAACCAAAATACACAAAAAAAAGTTACAAAAAGCACATTCATACACTTTAAAAGGTAGAAGTAACCTGGGGAGGGTCATAAAAAGTGTGTCACTTACCTGGATGCCCCAATCTCACCTGGAAGTATTCTGGCAGGGACCGCCCATTGACACTGGGATCTCGCCAGCATAACGGGGCACCTTTTCACATGTAGGAACATCCGTGACAGGAATTGAATGGGGGATCAATTGATGGCTTCTCCCATCAATAAAAAGCAGAACCAGTGGAACAGTAGCAGAACGGGTGAATAACAAGGGGGAGACGATATCATTTGAAATGGGATCCCTTTTGTGATTTTCTGGCCTTCCTGTAACACCACTTTTAACACATCTGATAATCTCCTTAGCTGCTATGTGTGGAGACCAGGAAGATTGTGTTGAATTATACAAAAAATTTATAAAGACAAATGTGTCACTTGAGAAAGAGACCTTATGTATGTAGGTAGGTATCTATTTGTTGTATTATATGGTTCTTTTTCCTCAAAGAATTCAAGTGTATTCTTGGTCTTCCTTTCCTGTCTTTGTCCTCACAACAACCCTGTGAGGTAGGTTACGGAAAAAGACAGAGACCAGCTCAAGTTAAACCACTGTGCTTCTGGTCTGAGTGGAGTTTTGATGTTGGGTCTCCCCAGTCCAACACTCTAAGCACACTATCTTTAGATGCTCAAGGGCCATGACAATAAGATATTGTGTACTCATTGCAGTCAGAGAAGGTTTGTCCTTCTCAGGAAAGCCTAGTCAGGACTGACTCTGTTCTCAGGCAATGTGGGGAACCCTTTTCAGGTAGATTATTTCAGGTACCGTCAAAGGGCAGCCAATTGTTGGCTATTTAATTATTCTTATTGTATTTTTACTGCTTTGGGAATGTCCTACTTCATACCATTGATCCCTTAAGCTTAATACTCTACTCTGACTGGCAGCAGCTCTTCAAAATCTTGTCATATGAGATCACTTTAACTAATCTTTCTAGGGGCTTTGAGAGCAATGGACTGAGTGCTAGATTAAGTCTCTGGGAGACCAGGATTTGAATCCCTGCTGAGTCATAGAAACCTGCTAGGTGATCTTGGGCAAGTCACTGTTTCTCAGCCTAAAGGGAAGGCAATGGTAAACCTCTTCTGAATAAATCTTGCCATGAAAAACTATGATAGGTTCACCATAATTTTGGAGTTGACATGAAGGCACATAACAACTGCAAATATCATGACTGAACCTGGTGCAATACAATTGTTGTGTACCTTCAAGTCATTTCCAAATTATGGCAACCCTAAGCTCAAACCTATCATAGGTTTTTCTGGGCACGATTCATTCAGAGGGTGTTTGTCATTGCCTTCCTCTGACACGTAGAGAGTGTGACTTGCCCAAGGTCACCCAGTGGGTTTTCATGGCTTACCAGGGGTTCAAACACTATCAAATTAATTATGGTCCACCCTCCCACACACACACCCTGCAGTTATTCTTTAATTTTAACAAATTACTAACAAACTATGTTTTAACAGTTAAAGGGTGGCATAGTGTGGCCCTGAAGTTGCATGTGGCCCCCATGGTTGTTTAAGTGGCCCTTGGTTCCTTCATACACACTGGACCTTGCTTCTTCAAGCAAAAAAAGGAAGGGAGGGAGGGAGGGAATGGCATCTTTCAGGGGTCTCCCAGATTGGCACTTCACCTTTTCAATAGGTTTCTGCCCTTCTACCATTTTTTTTTTTTACAACAGCAAAATACCTGTTTTTCAAAGCTTCCAGCCACTTCCAGTGTTATCCCATTTGGGGGCATTTTGGCAGTCTGTGCAGCCTCTGCATTCCATCGGTAGAAAATTGGCCCTCAGACCCATGACTTTTGCCCATCCTCATCTTAATTATACAGCATACTCTTCCCCTCATACACTCTTTCTCTTTCTCCTCCAAGCTCTGAACCTCCTTCTCTGTCTTCTTCCAACCTTGTTCCTATCTAACACTCTAATCCTCACTCATACCATATCATTCCAACAGCACCTCTCACTCTCTCAACCCATCATAATCTGTCTGCAAATTCAGTCAAACCAACATGCTGCACCGGCCACTGAATCGCCATACACTTTCCTAACTGTATTTGCCTCCTAATATGACAAGAGTAGCTTCTTGGACCTGTGAGAAATCCTACCCAATAAGGACAGGAAGGCAACACTTTAACAGCTTCTGGCCAAAGGGTATACCTGAGTGATCTGCCTGTAATTCTCTACTTGTTAGGCTAGATCATCCTCTCCCAATGTATCTTTGAAGTTCTTCTTTCAAGATCCCTGACATTGGCCAAGATCCAACATTGCTCAAGTAAACTATAAATATCCACTAGCAGGGATTAAGTTACTTAATACCTATACAGAATTTCAACATAGAGTAACATGTGGAGATCAAGGATCAATCCACATGGATGTCAAGCCACAGTTGCAATGTGTCATGTGCAAAGACAATCCATAGAGACAATGCACATTCACACACTGTTCTGTGTACTTTCATAGAATCTTAAAGTTGGGAGGGGCTGCAAGGTCTATCTAGTCCAACATCCTGCCATATAGGAATCATAATGAAAGGACTCCTGAAAGATGCTGTCCTCTGTTTATAGACGTACAAAGAAGGAGAGTCCATCACTCACTGAGAAGTCCATTCCACTGTCAAACAGCTCTTACATTAAGTTCTTCATAATATTTAGGTGGCATCTCTTTTCTTGTAAATTTGAATCCATTGGCTCACATTCTAGTCTCTGAAGCAGTAGGAAATAAGCTTGATCTGTTTTTTACATGACATTCCTTCAGATATCTGAAGATGGCTATCATGGCACCTTCTAGTCTTCTCTTCTCCAAACTAAACATACCCAGCTCCTTAAGTTGTTTCTCATAAGGCTTGGTTCCAGACCTTTAACCATCTTGGTCACCCTTCTCTAGACATGTTCTAAATTGTCAGTATCTTTCTTGCACTGTGGTGCTTTAATGTGGTGCTACTGCATGCACAATGATCTCCATGTGCAATTCCACTTATCCAGCTATCATCTGGATATGACCATTGTGCATTTCCCCCCAAATCACTCTGCATGTGTAGCACAACTTATATTTGTGTATGTATCTGTGTAATAGGATACCAGCCATTATATGTTCATGCCCTTGATTAAAATATTCTCCCTAGCATATGGAATAAGATCTTCCCCCTGCTTTTTTTAAAAAAATCCCGCTTAGGTACTTTCTAATCAGTTGGTGCAAAGCCTTTCCCTAGAGAATATTAATGTCTTTAAAAAAAAAAAACAGTGTTCAAAACCAGACTCTACATGAAAATATAAGGGCACCTTGTTTGAACCCCTCTTTTTCATCTGGAAATGATGAGGGATGTACACATCTTACATCTGATTTATTTATGAGTGGCAAAGACAATCAATCAAAAAGCTTCTTACATAATTCTTCTCCCACTGCACAGCAATATATTTTGGCTTGCTGAGCATACATTTGTAGACACGGCAACAAGGCTGCAGTGTGGCAGCCTTTTAAAACTAGTTTTTTCTTTAAAAAAAAGAATGAAAGAAAAATCTTCATAAATTGAAATGTTGCAGAAATAATTCATGATGCATAGACCCAGAAGTTATGGACACACACACCACACACACCTCTAGTGGTAATGAAGAAATATTCTCAATTTAGATTTTAAATCTTGACAACAGATCCTCCTGGGTACCAAGGGTGTTTTTACAGACCTTTACTAAACTTACGCTACTTGATTTAAATGTCTGGATCTCTTATCCCTGGAGTTCAGAACAGACTGTGTTATCTTTCGCTGAATATTTATGGAGTTGTGCTAGTCACAGTAGTCACGGTTATGCCCCCTACATCACAGGCAAAAAGGAGAGTTTGGAAAAGTTGCTTTTTGGTACTTTAAGTTCCAGAATTCCCCAGCCAGCATGGCCAGTGGCTGGAATATTCTGAGAGGTGTGGTCCAAAAAATTAACTTTTCCAAGCTGTGATATATACACTCAAAATTGCCAGATAGTGAGATTTAACACTTCAACTTTACTTCCTAGACTTTCAGTGCAGGGGAAAAAACAAGGCAAATTGTCACAGACCATTGGAAATTTTGGCAAACTTGTGTGCTTAGTAGATACCATTTAAACTGTTAAATACAAACACACACACACACACAGAGAGAGAGGGGGGGGAGGAATATTTTAGACCACAACATTCCTTTAATCAATGTATTGATTTACTACTTTGTCATGTACCCTTTCTTGAAGGAGTCCAAGCTAGCATACAATTTATCTTCAGAACAGATCTGGGAAGCAGGGTTAGCTGATAGACTGGATGGCAACTAGGCCGTCCACTGAAAGCTTTGTGGCTGAATGTGGATTTGAACATGGACCTCTTTAGTCCTAATATGACATCTCAACAGTGAACCCCCACTACAACCTCTCTGAGAAAGTAAACAAAAAGTCTTGTTTTGATTTTGTTGACTTGAACCAAATCTCATCTGCATTCTGTTTTCCCCATTAGAGTATTTTGTGGTCAGTTTTCAATGGTACTCATATGTAAGCTCCTCGGCATATCTTCTTTCTCCAAAACACACTGTAAACCATGAAGATGTGCAAATATTTAAAGCAAGGTGTGTTTTCCCTCACAATGAAAACAAGGTGGTGAAAAATGGATGTTTTTGTTCAAAAAACTACTATTTTACTTCAGGTTACTCACTGGCTTCATGGTACTTCTCTGGAGCATTTACAAGTTTGGCTCTGCATACTTTAATTGCTGCAGCTTAACATAATAAATATGCATGCAAAAGTGAACCACCCTTTCCTTTTTTAAAAAAATGATGATAAGTGAAATCTTTCCTC
This sequence comes from Gambelia wislizenii, assembly GCA_030847615.1. Lineage (NCBI taxonomy): Eukaryota > Metazoa > Chordata > Lepidosauria > Squamata > Crotaphytidae > Gambelia > Gambelia wislizenii. The sequence goes on along the minus strand of JAUMIR010000002.1, from coordinate 427,529,417 downwards.
TTGCCCCCAGCTTGAATTTGATTTGGGATTGGGTTAAAAAAGCTGAGGGTTTTCTTCCTATAAGATTGGAAACTCAATTGTATTCCCAATACAATTCCCAATTGTATTCCCAATTGTTTAATATCCTCTTGCATCAGGAGTGCAAGAGGATATTAAACAATAAACATGCACTCCTTATGAAGCTTTCTCAAAGAATTAGTTAATACTATGGCTGCATAGTAACATAAACATAGAAGCTGCCTTATACTGTGGGTTTGTATGCACCGGACAAATACCCCGACTTGCCCCCATTCCAGAGCCCCACAGTCCAGATGATACAGGACTTATGCCCCTTCTGCCTCTGGGCAGTCCTCACCACCCTGGGGCAGAAGGAGGCTGGAACACAAGCAAGCTCAGATAGGGCTAGTTACCACATTTTTAAAACAAATATCCAGATTTATGTGTTCCCACTGGGATGGGATGGATCAGGCTCCTCATGTCCACGGGAGTCTGTCCTGGCAGGATGACCCTCACTGCTGCTGTCAGTAGCCTTTGATCTGCTGGGTCCACAGCTTGTTACCAAGTCTGGCCACATGCAGGGATCTTGTCACATGGCGGGGCCGGCTGCCCAGACCCAGAAGGGGTAGCAGCTGTAGGAACAGGCTGGTATTCCAGTGTTGACTCTGGCCTGTTTTCTTCAGGTAATGGGGCAGAATGGGCTACCTCTGCAGCCAGGATACACTGGTGAGGGCTGGTGTATCCTGGCTGGTGTAGATGAGTCCTGAGTCACACCACTGGGTCCTTGTAGCTCAGTGCTGCTGAGACTGACTGGTGGGAACTTTCTGGGATTTTAGAGAGAAGTCTTTTCCAACCTACATGGAACCACTGAAGAATGATCCCTAGGACCTTCTATATGCAAAGTGTGTGCTATGGTACTGAGTTTTAGCCCTTTCTCTGTTCTTTGGCTGAGACTTGGAAAGGGCAGATGGGACAATCTGGAGACAGCATGGCATAGTGATTTGAGTATTGGACTAAGATGCTAGGTTTGTATCCACATTCAGTCATCGAAGCCCATTAGATGGCCTTGGGCAAGTCACACTGTCTTAGGGTTTCTTCCAGGCTGTGCCTTAGAGGACAGCAATGGCAAACCTCTAAATAAATCTTGCCAAGAAATCCCTAGGTGAGGCTTAGTATAAGTCAGCATTGACTTGAAGGCACCAGCAACAACAACAAAGAATTGACCCAAGACATTTTTGCTGTCCAAGGTGAAGAACAAGATCCTCTCCTCTCCCAGTCCATGTAGAAAAGCCAAACTGCACTAGCAGGTAAATCTTTCTTCAACACAGAAAGTGTGGCATCTTCTGGCTTCACTACACCTGAGGAGGCAAGCTAGCTTATTATGGCACACAGCTCTTCCTCCAACACCTTGTTGATGCCTCACATGATTGGTCATTATTAGCCACCTGAGTCAGCCAGGTAGGGTCAGGCCTGGTGGGAAAGAATGTCTTTACTGAAAAACATTACTGATCACCTAGCAAGGGGGGCAGGAAAGATGCAGGCCCTAACCTGGAGCCTAAGATGTTGTGTTATATTGTCAGAACCTAGAGACCATCTGGCTTAGTAGTATGAATACTAGGGAGGTAAAAAAAATACCTGAAAGTTTCCTCATCCTTGGTGAGAAAGGATCTGTCAACAAACTGTGACACCCCATTGAGAAAAGGGTCAATCACTGCAAGATTTTTTGCAAAACATCTTGGGGTATGTGCAGAGGATTTTTTTCTCATAAAAAAGTCTCAGAATGAAAACAATACTGAATAATGCATAAAAAAACAATTGACAAAAATGTTCTTGCACACAAGAGTGAAATAAGTGAAGATTAAAACTCTAGTTCACACACTGACAGGCAGTAGCAATCTAGGGTTTGAGACTAGTGACCATCTACCAGGCAAGAACAGGTATGGTAAGCATGTGAGACTCATAGGACAGAGAAAACGAGGAGACCAGTCCTTCTCAGATGCTTATTTCACCAGCATTGCCCTGTTACCTGAAGAGGTAGGGGGTTCATGGGAGACCACCCATGATTCCAAAATCTCAGTCATTAATTGGGGGAATTATTCACTGAAATTGATGTCTATGGGAGGTTGAGTAACTTTCCAGATCTTTTCACCTGTGTATACCAGTATTGTTTTCATTCTGAGACTTTTTTATGTAGGATGGAGATGGGTGATGCGGAATACTTTCTGGGGATAAGGGTTGTTTTGGTCACTTGTTTCTTTGTGATATGTGACTCATCACCAAGGGTGCCCAAGAGGGGATTAACACATACCACCTTAATGGCTCTGTTTACTAGGGACTTTGCTTAATCCCATCTTGGGTGTGTCTACTAGTATTTCCCCCCCAACACCTTCTTGGGTCCTTGTGTGACCTCTGTTTGACCTCACCTATCTGGTCTGCTCTGGTCTATTAGACCCCATGAATCATCTTAATATTACCAATTTATGAGATATTATAGGGAGGGGGGATAAGGCATGGTAACAGTCTTAACTGTTCTTTGAGAAAGCCAGAACTAACCGTATTTGCTCCCATCCAGTTGACTCTCAAAAAGAAGGGAAGAATATCAAATGCAGCTTTGAGAGACTAGAACAGCCCATTTCCCTTCAGGCTTCTTGGAAATTAACTGAAACCAGTGTTTTATCACATTTTCTGACAATACTGGAAATGGTTTGGATGACAAAGTGAGGGGTAGCAGCGGAAGGATATGCATTTCATACTGCCGTTTGGCAAGATGATTCGCCCACACGGAGGCACAGTTTCAAAAACTACCTTGAAACTTGATTTGTACCAAATTGGGTATGTTATCCTCAAGGGAGAGTTTATATGTGAAATCCTTCATGTATCCTTTCCTCCTAAGAGGAACTACCTTCAGATAGGCCACAGACTGAGCCAAACAAAAAGGTTGCCTGAGATCAAAATCATTCTGAAAAAGAGTCTGATTCCTTTGACAGATGGAATTTCCACTTGAGGCACTCATATTCAGGGTGATGGGTTTCTATTTTATTGTCTTTATCTCCTCCTCCTCCTCCAAATATTACTTACAAGGGGATCATTGTGCATTCTGGAAATATTTCAGAATTATTTTCATTTTAATGAGAGGAACTAGGCATTTTTTATATATAAAGAATTCAGGTTCTCATAAATTGAACTGCCAATTAAAATTACCTGTTAACTTCATTGTAAGCAGCTCTGATTTCTATGCATATGATTTACTGATTAACTGAGGCAGCAATCCCAAATACACTCACAAGGGAGTAAATGCTGTTCAGTTGAGTAAGAAGGTATATTTCTTAGTAGACATGTATACAGTAGGATTGTTTGTTTTGCTGTGACCAGCCAATGTCCAAAATGTAAATAGTAAGAAAATGTGGAGTTTCTATGAAGGAATTCGTAGAATTTCTCCTCTCTCCTCACTTCACATCCATTGCTGCAAACTGAGTTCAAAGTGCAAAAATACTTTGCACTCAGTTAACTCTGCAATTGGGAGGGGGCAGGGAGAAAGAGAAAATGATATCTTACCCTTCAAAAGCAAACTGTTGTGGCCTCTTCTAGTTTGTCCTTTCTTCCTCATTAATTAATTTTTGCCATCTTGACTACACTCTGATGTTGCTTGTCCATGTGGTTCCCGGTGGTTTTTTTGTGAAAAGTTTGAGGTATGGTGTCTTAATTCTTTAATTCTTCATGGGGAGCTTATGCAAATAGCACCAGGGGCTTGTCTTCACCAGCCAGAATACTCTGCTTTCCAGCTGGTGTATTCTGGCCTCAGAGCTGGCCCATTCCTCCGTTACCAATATGAAAGAAGAGGAAGTCCTCATGCACACACTGCCTCGTATTGGCGGGCACCTCTGATGCTGTATGCTCTCTCTGAAGCTGGGAAGGAGGCCCTCAGCATGTAATCAAGGCTGGTCACATGCAGGGGGGTTTGATCAGATGCTGGGGGCATCCTTCCCAGCTTCACAGCGATACCAGAGGTGTCAGCGGAGGTATCCAGAGATACACCCCAGAATGCAGGTATAGACTTCTGCGTTCCAGTGCCAGACCCATCAGGATGTTTCCACATAACATGGGCTTTCCTGAGTAGGTTTTTTTAAAAAAAAAAATGTTGCTAAAGGGCTTCCCCTGACTTCTCCCCAGCTTTTCCTTGGGCATTGTCAGAATAGCCTGAAGACAAAACAGGGCAAGAGCCCTGCATTATTTGGACTATAGGGCTCCAAGATGGGGGGGAGGCCTGAGTAAATATCTAGATAAGCCCTAGGATTCTGGCCTAAGTGTGGGAGATGAAATGTAAAAGTGGTTGTACAGACTTCATTCCAAGGCCTAGGTAATGTTTAAGAGTAACAATGGAGACATGAAATATTCACATCTGCCATTGGGTTTTTTTTGTTGTTTTTTTTGAAAAAGGAAAATCTGGCTATCTTGAGGTTTGTTATTCTTATTCTGATATTTACTCTTGTTTTCTGATCTGCCAAAGGAATGTCCATCAGTAACATGGTCACGGGATACAACATGACTGCAATGGGGCATAGAAAATAACTAGACAATGCCAGCAAGTTGAATGAAGCATTACAGTTTGACATCTATGTTTGCTGAGTTCTGAAGAGAGAGAAGAGACATATAATCGCAGAATCAAGGCACTGATCAGTCTGGCACAATGTGTTAGGCTTCTCTGTCTCAAAACCAGTCTCCTATTACATTTGTAATAACAAACTACCATGTTGCAAGTCCATCCAAACCACTCATACAATATTGGCTAAATACCCCTGGCCTAGCTTCAGTTATTAATGTTGTTCTAAGCAGGATGAATATGGCTCTCATCAAGGCATTTATGCTGTTATGAATGGACTTTGATAGCACTATCAATTTATAATTATAGTATTAGGAAGCTTTTGGCTATCAGTTAACCACATACAAGTATGTGCAATACGATATGTTCACCCACTACTTTTTATTTCTGAGAAAGGATCTGAACCTGTAGCTGTCCAGGCTTTACCCACATCCAACCTGCTACCTTTACCTCAGCAGGGATAACTGTATGCTCCCCTGAAAACAGATGTGATTCACCCTAGGTAACCAAACATGTGAAATTTTAAAGTTTGTTATTAAGACATCCAAAACTTTTTGGAAAATAAATAATTCTCATGTTAATACACACACACATGCTTCAAGCAGATTTGAAAGCCCATCTCTGTGCTGTCTTTTCACAGAAATATGATACACCCTATACTTTCTTCTTAGTAACTGGGTTAGGAAATGCTGCTGGTGTACAGGCGTAGTGCATGATAGTATCGATGACGGACAATGAGGCAAATTGCTTCTTTTCATTGAATTTAGTATCACATTTAGCCTTGAAGACTGGAATCCCTCTCCAACAGAAAGTAAGTCATGATAGTGGTGTAATGAGGCGCTGTTGACTTTGTGAAGGAAAATGACTGATAGTAAATCTACTTGAGTACTCACACCTACGAAGCAAAATTTAGTTCAGTGACTAATCCAAACCTTTAACCATGATGGAGAGGGGGACAGAGAGAGAAGCAGAGAAAGAGAAAGATAGCGTGCACATTGGTGTTTTGATACCAAAATAAAAATATGGTAAATAGTACATACCCCATAAGATCTTATATTCTGGTAGATCATGGTTCTAGCAAGTCTTACATTCTGGTAGCTTATAGTTTCCAGCCCTGAAAGTCAGGATGAGGTGTTGGATGGAAGGCATGCCCCTGCAGTAGTGTGTTTGCACTGGCAGAAAAAGACAGCAGCAATCTTGGTCTGTCCTTCCCCTGAAATTTCCATACACACCCTCTAAACACATGCTGCACCCAGTTCAGCCCCCCTCCAAAACAATGGGGGAAGTAAAACTATGGGCTAGAGAGGTTGGGGTCATCATTAGTAATCACCTTTGTTCCCCTTTCTAACAGTAGCAGTCTTCTGACTAAAATTCTTCATCCTTATCACCACCTTCCCCTCAGTAGCTTCTGATGGCTTTCATGCAACTGTTAGGTGGATTTGTAATTGGTTGATTGACCGAACCCGAAGGGTAATCACCAATGGCTCCTCTTCATCCTGGAGAGAAGTGAACAGTGGGGTGCCACAGGGTTCTGTCCTGGGCTCAGTGCTATTCAACATCTTTATCAATGATTTGGATGAGGGAATAGAGGGTATGCTTATGAAGTTTGCAGATGGCACCAAATTAAGAGGGGTAGCTAATACCACGGAGGACAGGATCAGAATCCAAAATAACCTCAACAGCTTAGAAAGCTGGGCCAAAATTAACAAAATGAATTTCAAAAGAGAGAAATATAGGATACTACACTTGGGCACTAAAAATGAAAGGCACAGATATAGTATGGGTGACACCTGGCTTGAAGGCCATACATGTGAAAAGGATCTGGGAGTCTTAGTGGACCACAAGCTGAATAGGAGTCATCAATGTGATGCAGCAGCTAAAAAAGCCAATGCGATTCTAGGCTGCATTAATAGGATTATAGTGTCTAGATCAAGGGAAGTAATGGTGCCACTGTATTCTGCTTTGGTTAGACCTCATCTGGAATATTGTTTCCAGTTCTGGGCACCATAATTCAGGAAGGATATTGAGAAGCTGGAACGTGTCCAGAGAAGGGCAACCAGGATGGTGGGAGGTCTGGAAGCCATGCCCTGTGAGGAGTGGCTTAGGGAGCTGGGCATGTTTAGTTTGGAGAACAGAAGGTTGAGAGGTGACATGATATCCATGTTTAAATATTTGAAAGGATGTCATACTGAGGCTGGAGCAGGCTTGTTTTCTGCTGCTCCAGAGACTAGGATATGGAGCAATGGGTTCAAATTATAGGAAAAGAGATTCCACCTAAACATTAGGAAGAACTTCCTGGCAGTAAGAGCTGTTTGGAAGTGGAATGCACTACCTTGGAGTGTGGTGGATTCTCCTTCTTTGGATGTTTTTAAACAGAGGCTGGATGGCCATCTGTCATGAATTATTTGATTGTGTATTCCTGCATGGCAGGGGGCTGGACTGGATGGCCTTTGTGGTCTGTTACAACTCTATGATTCTGATTCTATGATTCTATATCAGGGGTGGGCAGTGATGCCATCCCAAGTTTTAGTCCATTCTTTAAAGCAGCTTTTGGTAGTGCTGAATAGAGATGTGAAGGCAGTGCATTCCTGTGGGGGAAATGGGAAAATTCAGGGGGAAAATATGGTTTAGGTTTTCCTTGGTTTTTTTCCAGGCTGTAAGGCCGTGTTCTGGAATAGTTTCTTTCTCACGTTTTGCCTGCATCTGTGGCTGGCATATTCAGAGAATGGTTGGGTAGGAGTTTGTGTGGAGTTTACATGGAGGCACTGCAGACTGGGCCAACCAGAAAAATCAACAGTAGCAGGACATGTTATAAACCAACCTGGACACAAAATGCTATTTAAAAACACAGAAATTCTGGACCAGGCCAACAAATATCATGTCAGAATGCACAGAGAAGCTATTGAAATCCACAAGCACCTGGACAACTTCAACAGGAAAGAAGAAACCTTAAAAGTAAACAAAATCTAGCTCCCAGTTTTGAAATACAATAGAATTAAAACTCAACACTTACATAGGAATTCCACCCAGGGACAGGAAGATTCCCAGCAGATAATGGCCCAACCATCAACCAACCATCAGCTAAACAGACACTAATGAGCCTTGCATTTCTATACCCAGAAACTAACCATTCAATTACACAAATTTACATATACTCCCCTACAGGGGTTCACAGCATATAAACCCCAGACACACTCCTACCCAACCATTCTCTGAAGATGCCAGCCACAGATGCAGGCGAAACGTCAGAAAGAAACTATTCCAGAACACAGCCTCACAGCCTGGAAAAAAACCAAGGAAAATCTATGGATGCCGGCCGTGACAGCCTTCAACTTCACAATGTGGTTTAGGGTCCCCCCCCCTTTTTGCAGCCTTTTTTGTTTTTTTCCAAAAAATGAAAAAAGGAAGAACATTGATTCTGGAATGTTTTATTTTAGCATGAGGAATAAACATTTTAAGACAAGGTGTTCATATATAATTGTTTGAATACATAATTATTTGAATACATTGTATTTTTAATATACCAATTGTGGTAATTTTATGCCAGACCAAATTGCACACAGTCATATTTTATGTTCCTAAAGTAACAGAGTGATTTTAAATCTGTAAAAAGTGAAAATGTTGATTTTTTTTTTCATTAAAAAGTTAAAGTTTTTCTGGGAAAAAAAAATTCCCCACAGCTTCAAAGTTTCTGGAAATTTTACATCTCTAGTGCTGAATCATATTCCCCAGATTGGTTCAATATCTTGGATAGCTCCTTTAAAGTATGGGTTATCCATTGTTCCCCTAACATGGGAGCCACCAGTCAGCACTGAATTTGTTGATTCTTTCTACCCCACAACATCTCTCAGTGCATATAAGAACACTACATCAACCAACAATGATACATGCTGGAAGTAATAATATTAACATTATCAATAAGCATTTAAAAACATTTCATTTCAATTAAAAAGGCATTTCATTCCAGTATAAATAATGTCATCATTTCAATAAGACATATTTCCTAACATTTTCATTTCAGAAGAAAAAATATCAATGCTTCAATAGATCAATATTTCTCAGAAGTTTTTTTTAAATCAAATTTCTATATACAGTAAAGGAAAAGAAAAATGAGAGGCAAAACTGCAGCAGAAAATGGCCTGATAACAATGGATGTTATCAGACACATGAAAAAACATATCAGAAGATCATGACGAGAACATAGACCAGCAACATTAACAGATGATGTTGTCCTTCAGCTGTTCCAGGGGCATAGCACGGGCATGAATAAAGCACCTCTTTTTATTGATAGCTTAGCTCTGTCAATAAAAAAGGGACACTTTATTCATGCCTGTGCTATACCCCCAGAACATCTGAGGATGTGGGCGTCTGACAATGTCACTCTTAGTGTTCTCTTTGCAATCTTCTGGTGTGTTTTGGGATGTGGTTTTGTGCTGTGTTTCTCCACGTCTGATTATATAAGATGGGAAAATCAAAGTTTGCTTTTGGGATTATTAATTTTTTAAGAATATTTTCTAGCCACAAATACTTACATCTGTGGATACCAAATCCATGTATAAAGAGGGACAACTGTATCTGTTTAGTAGTATTTTGAAGTAACAAGCGGTGTAATGAACGGTAATTAGTTCATTAACAAAGGCAGAACACAGTTGCATTCTAAACGAATGCAACATGTGGGAATCACTTTACTTGTGCTGCCATTTGGGTCAGGAAGCTGGAACAATGTTGCATTTCACAAGAAATGCATTTTGCAAGAAACGCAACTAGTGAGAACCAAGTTTATTGGTGCAATGAGCAACATTTTCTCATCACATGTAAAGTGATTTTGGAGCCATTTTTAAGTGGTATTTTGATAGAAAATTTTCCAATGTTATGCTATTCTCTTATATGTCCTCTGCTTTTTTAAAAAAAGCAGGAAAAAGTAATGGAAAAGTAATGAGCAGTAAAACATGTTAGTTTTTTAACACTGTAATAAATAACAATGATAAATTGATTTTTTAAAAAATCAATAGGAATTATTTCTTTCCCAAGCTTTGTTGTTGAGTCTGGCTGACATCCTGACATATGCACGTGTAATTCTACCTTACTCTTGCATGTTGTTGCAGAAGCTGGTATTCTCTTTCTCTTTCTGCAATGTGTAAAGGTCTTCCCTGGACTGCAATCTCTCTCTCTCTCTCTCTCTCTCTCTCTCTCTCTCTCTCTCTCTCTCTCTCACACACACACACACACACACGAACAGCCATTCCATTGCTGGTAGAGAATGGAGGGGAGCAGAGAAGCATCTTGCTATGTTCCCATAGCCAGACTCAGATCCATGAAATCATCCACCAAGATCTCCACAGGATGTCAGTGAAAGATGTCCTCAGTATATCTGGTTCTGGGGACATAACCAGATGCTGCTCCGATCCCCCCCCCATCAGCAATGGCATGGTAATGGTGGGTGGCTATTGCAACACAACAGTATGTCCTGGAGATGATGAAAATGGGAGCCACAGTAGAGTTCTGTATGAAGAACTCTTACATTACATTTGACCATGTAGGATCTCTTCCTTTGCCTGTTTCACAGTTTTGCTTCCTCAAATTTGTTGCAAACCACCAGGGATAACATCTGAGGCTGCCTGCATGCAAAGCCAAGCATGAGCTCCTCCACTGAGTTACATCCCCCTCCCCGCAAGGTGGCTTGAGTGCACCCACATTGAAGCTAGCCGGGGGGCAGATTAATCATTTGACTGCTTTGGCATCTGCTCAGTTCACCCCTCAGCATCTTGCTGAGGTTTGTGCAATGTTTAAGTTATTTTAATGCACTGATTAGTGAGCTGAGAGAAGTGCCACCTTTTTTCCTTGGGATCAGCAGAACAAAAATTTTAAAAACACACTCAAGGATATCTAGGCATACAGATGTTTGAATGTAGGATAGCCCAGTGGGAGAGCAAGTGGGGAAGGTTCTTCTGTGATGCTAAAAAGGAATCTGAGACCAGGAACTAGTTGAAGCTGTGAAATAAATGGGCAAGATATTTTATTATTTTAGCTAGTTATTCAAAACATATATAGCCTACTTGATATCCAGGATTCTAAGGGCAACCAGCAATAAAATCCATTGAGCCCATGTAAAACAACAAAAATAACAGAAGCAGATTATACAGTACTCATATTAAACAAAGTAACCAATTAAAACAAGACAGTTTAAAACTATGGTAGTTAAAATGGTTTAAGACAACTGAATACCATTTGTATGTGGAGATTTGGATGAAATCAGTTAGGCCAAATGAGATATGCAAAGGAGGAGGAACAATGCAGGACTGACCCCAAACTGTTTCTAGCAGAGGATATTTATTATTTTATTATTATTTATTTTACTTGTATCCTAACTTTCTTCCAATATAGGGACTAACGTGGCTAACAATGAGTTTAAAACAGTCCCAGTTAAAAACAATACAACATATTAAAAGTATAAATACAAAGTTTAAAAACAAATTAAACAGTTTACACAGTTAAAACCAGAAACATTAAAATGCTAAAATATAGGAAAACTTTAAAATCTAAAAACTTTAAAAACTTTAAAATGCTTACACAGCATTTAAAAGCCTAGCCCACAACAGACTGCATATACCTGATGGCACAGAAATATTTTTTTACCTGTTGATGAAAAGAGAGGAGAGATGGGGCCATCCTGGCCTTACTGGGGAGGGAGTTCCACAGTCTGGGAGCAGCCACTGAGAAGGCCCTATACCTTCTTCTCACCAAATGAGCCTGAGAAGGTGGTGGGATAGAGGGAAGGGCTTCTCCAGATGATCTTAGAGCTCTAGTGGGCTCTTAAAGGGAGATATAGCCCTTCATATAACCTGAACCCAAACTGTATAGGGAATAAGATGGTGTCCCCTCCTGTTCCATGTACAAAAATGATCTGGACTAGCAATTGAATCTTTATTTAAAACAGGCAAAGGGAGAGCATCTTATAGCATATTTAAAGGGGTCATTTCTGTCTTAGAGACATATCACACACTCCCTCCACTCAGTTCTCTCATGTAACACCATGCTCCCAGCCAATATCTTCAGCCTCAGGTCATGACCTTACTCTATATAATGGTAGGGACAGAACTGGAAGTGGTGGCCATTGCTGGCTGAATAAACCTTTTGTATATCCCTCACTCTTGAGCAAATGGATTAATTTTGGTGAAGAGGGTTTACTAATTAGATATGCAAGCAATCTGACAGAACCTCCCCGGGTTACCCACTGAGCATCATGACTGAATAGGGATTTGAACTGGACTCTCCTAGTCCATCTCAAACTCTAACCACTGCATCACACTGACTTACAGTTCTGCAGATTTGTCTTCTATGCTGAGGACTTTGGATTCGTGTTGCATACTAAGAAGAAATACTAGCCATGTCCCAGAATGGTAGCTCATGGTATAGAGCACATTTTGAATTCCAGAACTGAAGGAGCAATATTTTTGTTCTTGTTGTCCCAGCTTTCAGCAGAGTTATCACTTGTAGGTCAAGTCTGAAGGATAAAGGAGTGATATTTCATTTAGATAATAAAGTTGTACTCAAGGCAGTGAGTAAACAATCCCCTTAATCATAGTCATTGATGCAGCTAGTTGGGGCTTTTATGCTGTGGAGTGCAAGCTGGAGTGTACATATCCATGTCACCTAAGGCCAACAGGATTCAGACATATTGCTGTTCAAAACATTCCACTTTGAGACACTGCAAATGAACACGTTTATTCAAGCATGGGCATGTATATCTTGGGAAAAGAGTTTCCACAAACTTAGAAATGTTTACTGACTCAGAAGATGCTTCCAGTAGGGATGGGAAATTGGCGGAGGGGGGGGGGGGGTCAGAAATAAAATGTTTCTCAAGAGTTGAGAAATCCTACTGAGAAGAAACCTGGACTGATGAGATTCTTCACGCTGTGAGACTATTTGCAATTTGAAACTTATTCTGTGCAATATTTGTACATAGTATTTTTGATCAGGAAACATTATTTTCTATGCCAAAAATAATACTTTTGTGCAGAAAATGGTGCCTCCTGTGCAGATGCTTATTCCTCTGCAAAAATATCATGTCCAAATTTTGCACAGAACAAGTTTTGAACAGTGACCAGTCTTTGAAAACAGCACAGTTGAGATTTGTTTCATTCACATTTTAATGCAAACTTAACTAGTTTTCACTACCTGAACCAACATGTGATCTGACACACAGTTAAATACACAAACTTTTCTGAATTTTGCAACGCAGTCCTGAAGGTTTTTTTGTGAGGAACTATGCATAAAAAAATCTATAGATTAATGGAAATAACACATGAAATGCAATATATTAGGGGAAACTGCTTGCAAATAAATGAGTATAGTAGGCAAATTGAGTACAAAAAGTTGCATACTGGCCCTTCTCCATGTACCTTTCCTGGACAAGAGGAAGTATGTGGCAAGAAGAGGGAAGCCTTTTTCAATGGTGGCATTCCATTCTGTTGAATGCCTTCCCCACTGACCCTCATTTGGAATATTATGCTCTTTGTGGAGACCTTTCTTTTTCTTCCTCCCAGGGATTTTTGTTTATTCATTTAGTGTCTTTAAATCCTAGTGCTCTTCTAATTTGCTACTGATTTTACTCCTCATATAATAACTGTATGGTCATGTTGACGAAAATGCAAAAAATGCGATAGCTGAAGGTATGAATTCCTGTTTTCTAGGAAATGCACTTAGATAACAGTGATTTTCCCTGCAGCAGGAGAAAATTCAGCTGTGGTTTTGTAATCCTTACAGTTTACAGATGGGAATTGAGATGTAGACGTGGCAGCGGCCTTTGATTTTCCTGATCTTTACTGGAATGCCTTGTATATTGATTTAGGGCAGCTCATGCCTTTTGAGTATTTTTGGTCTTTCCCCGTGTGAGAACAATAGAGTAGCAGAGAGACTTGTCTAGTTAGCTGTGGTTTTATAGTGATGGGGATGTGATTTAATTCTATGTTTGAAAGACTAATAGCTTATATGGGCTTGCACCATATGTTTTCCGTTAGATATGTGGGAAGTGCTGCAAGGCAGTGACAGAGCATATGTTCTGCATGCAAGAGATCCCAGCTTTAGTGTTCAACATCTCCAGGTAAGGCTGGGAAAGACACCTGCTTGAAATCCTAGAGAGCTTCTGTCAACTTCTGAGTTGGCAATACTGGGCTATACAGGCAACAGACTGACTTGTCACAAACCAGTTCCTTCTGTTACTGCATAATAGCTCAGACATAGGCAAAGTAGTCAGAGCTCATATGACATCCTGAGCAATCAGGGTCAAAAATCAATGGCTTGTGGCCAGAATTATCTGAAAGACCACCTCCTCCCACTTTTGCCTGGCTGAGGTTTGAGATCTTTGGTGGAGACCCTGCTGAGTGTCCCACCACCTTGAGAAGCTAGGTGGATAAGTATCTGTGATAGGGCCTTCTTTTAAGTAGCATTCCACTGTAGACTTACCTCCCAAAGATGGAATCAAGCTGACTCTATCCTTCTTGAGTTTCTGGTGTGTAGCGAAGTGCAGCTAAACAAAAATGGCTGGCATCTTGTTAGTTAGTCATGTTATAAGTTAGATTTGGGACATTGTAACTGCTTTGTATTCTCATTTGTGATTGTGGCTCTATTGTTATGGCCCCAAATGACCAAGAAACCCACCTTAAAAGCCAGTCAGCCATCCAGAGTGATGGAGGTCTGTTCTACTGGGAACTGTGGCACTGCAGGATGATATGACCAGCCACCAACAAGCAAGGTTGCAGGGAGCTGAAGCAAGGGCCCATGTAGGGACCTGTCACAGCTCTGCATCACAACTTCACTCACTGGTGGGAGGGGGCTGGTCACATCATCCTGCATTGCCCCACTCAGCAGCAGAACAGACAGGCACTCCAGAGGACTGACTGGCTTTTAAGGTGAGCTCCACAGGTGGGATGGGGAGTAAAGCATAGCTACAACATTGTGGCTCTAGGATCTCAGCCCCCTATTTTTAAAAAATTGCTTTAGTCTATTTTAAAATGTTTCTAGCTTCCTTATCTGTTTACATTTAAACAATCACCAATATACTACACCAGCTACTTAGCTGCATACGTGTAATTAAGTAGCATGTCCTGGCCCAACCTCCCACCACCACCACCTTAACCGCCAGCAGCTAGATCAGGGAAAGGAAGTCCGTTCAGCTACTAGCTGAGGCACGAAGAGGATGACATTTCCACCTCTCCCACTAGCAAGCAAGGCTGAGTGAGAAATGACCATAATTTCTTTAAGAAAGTAACTTCCAAGCTCAGAAAGAATACTCAAGTTGTTTCTGGTGGAGGGGGGACCTACCCCTACATGCTGAATGTTTGTAGTCCAAAAGACTGAAGAGATGTCTGTATATTTCTTCAGAGCATCACATATGAGATTTATTTGGCCTAGTTGTAAAAATGTTGAAAAGCAAGACCCAGGTTGGAGAGTCATCCAATTTCTAATATGGCATGCAGGTGACATGGTAGGGCTGCAGATGGAAAGGGTAGTCTCTGCTCTTCATTGCAGCCTATATCACTCTGGGATAGGTGTCACCAAAGAACTCCATAACTATGATATACTATGTTACCTGTCAACTCTACTAATGCTTCTTGGATATCTGAGAAGAAGTGATTTCAGCTTTTTAGCTTTATATCTAGAGACATGCCTTCTACCCATTTTATCTATTTTATCTCATTATCCTTGTTGTCTGGGGCTCCTAATGGGATAGCTTTTCCTCCAAATACCCCCTTTCCTCACCTAACATATTATCTGAGTGATTTTGTGCTTTTTGTTACTGCAAAACAGCCTTCAGTGCCTAGCCTAAATTATGTCCATTACATAAACAGACCCATCATTTCAGAGTCTTATTAACAACTGGGTCTTGGTAGTGGTTGGAAAGAGTGATTTGTCCTTTCAGAAAACCTGGGTGGGTCAAAATAGCTTTCTTTTCCTTCAGCTGGTCATAAGCTTCAAATATATATCATTTTACATACGATGCTTGCTATATGGTGGTTGATTTCTATGTCGGCCCATCAAAGGCCAAGTACAGGATTGCCACCATATCTTTGGAGTCTCCATGTCATGGCTATAGCTCTATTTTTTAAAATTTATTTAAGCAACTTACAGCCTGTCTTGCTGCCAGTATGGGACTCAATATAGACTTTGTCTCTGTAACTTCATAGCACGATGGCAGCAATCTATCTAACCAATACTTCTAGGGTTACCAACGAATCTTGTCATACATTACGCACTCCGGTCCTCCAGGAGGAATTTGCTTCAGCCACAAAAATCTAGGCTGTCTGCAACCTCCCAGAGGGCCTTTTCGGTAATCGCCCCCAAATTGTGGAGTGACCTGCCGAACGAGATCCATCAGATAACAACCCTGAGTAGCTTTAAAAAAGCACTAAAGACAGATCTCTTTCGGCAGGCCTTTCCTAATTAGATCCCGGCCTCAGGGGATCCTGGCTTCTTTTAGTCCGCTGGCCATTTATAGTATTTTATAGTATTTATTGTTTTTAATTGTGATTTTAGATTAGTTGGTTTTAATTTATAATTGTTTAATATTTTTTTATGGGGGAGGGTGCGGTGCGGGGTGTTTGGGGATTTTATCTGTATTGTATTTTAATTTTTGTAAGCCGCCCCGATTGTTTTAACAGAGGGGCGGGGTATAAATAAATTTTATTATTATTATTATTATTATTATTATTACCCTGTGGAATCTGAGGGATCCAATGGAGAATCATTGAATCATAGAGTTGGAAGAGATTATGAGGGCCATCTAGTCCAACCCCCTGGCTTGCAGGAATACATGACCAAAGCAACCCTGACAGATGGCCATCCAGCCTCTGTTTAAAAACCTCCAAAGAAGGAGACTCCACCACAATCAAGGCAGTGTATTCCACTGCCAAACAGCTCTTACTGTCAGGAACGTCTTCCTAATGTTTAGTTGGAATCTCTTTTCCTATAGTTTGAGTCCATTGCACCATGTCCTAGTCTCTGGAGCAACAGAAAACAAGCTTGCTCCCTCTTCAATATGACATCCTTTCATGTATTTAAACATGGCTATCATGTCACCACTTAACTTTCTCTTCTCTAGGCTAAACATACCCAGCTCCCTAAGCCACTCCTCATAGGGCATGGCTTACAGACTATGAAAGGCCTCTGTTTTCCTAGGACAATTGCCTCCATGAATCTGAGGTATTTCAGAGGTTTTTTTCATAATTGGAAGAAAATTAGGTGTTCCTTCCTTTGAGAATAAAATTAGAAAAGAATTTGATTCTGATGCCTTTGGCATTCTGTCACTATAGTTATATAACCCCGGCCTCAGGAACCCCCTTTGGAGGTTGCTTCTGGACCTCCATACTGATGCTGCTTGCTCGAAAGGGTTTTTAATAAACTGTATTATATATTGATTTTAACTTGTATTAATTTAATAATGTTTTAAGGGGGGGAAGGGATTTTGAGCTGTTTTATACTGTGTATTTTATTGTTGTAAGCTGCCCCGATTGCTCGCAGAGGGGCGGGATATAAATAAATTTTATTATTATTATTATTATTATTATTATTATTATTATAGCCAAATGATTCTTTAATGGCCCTTGTTCTCCACTGGCCTTTAATTGGGTGGGGTGTGTGATGATGGCAGCTCCCGTCATCCACAAATCAGCAACCAGGTATCTTCATGCTCTCTCTCTCTCTGGCTTTTCTTCACAAACAAAGATTCAGGAAGGACTCATCCCGCGCTTTCTGCAAGCGCACTGATGACTAAAAAGGCCAATCCAAGATAAACAAGTCTGGTTGCAGGAAGCACAGCAGAAGGTCTCCTTGGGTGATGCTTCTGGGTTGTAATTCTTTCTGCATTGTTGTTTCCTTTCAAGACTTGTTCGGTATGAGTTTTCAAATAAGGCTGCAGTTTTGTGGATTGTGCGTCTCCATGCCTCCTGATGTGAGGCCAGGGCAGACCATTGTTGGTGATCAATTTGGCTGAGCCTGAGATGTTGTTTCAGGGAGTCCTTGTATAGCTTTTTTGGAGCACCCCTCTTACGCTGACCCATGGTGAGTTCACCATAGAGTACTGTTTTGGGGAGGCGATGGTCCTCCATCCTAGAAATGTGCTCAGATATCATGTAAAGAAAGGGTTAAGTAGAGGTGGGGGGTAAAGGGATACCTCCTGAGTTAGTGTCCTCATTATTTCATATCAGCTGAGGCAGAACTGACATCATGATGATGATGACTCAGGCGGTATCCCTTTACCCCCCACCTCTGGTTAACCCTTTCTTTACCTGATACCTGAGCTTGCAGATACCTGGTTGCTGACTTGCGAATGATGGGAGCTGCCATCATCACAGGGGATAACAGGAGGAAGGAGAATCCTTTGGAGGTTTGAGGAGTTGTATGAGGGAGGTAGTGAATTCCTCCCTTTCCAACTACCAAATCTTTCAGTTGTATGTCACTCAGGGCTCGTCTACATGCCATCTCCCTGCCAGCATACCCTGGCTGAAGACCTGGCCTGTTCTTCCCCTGTTACCTGGATGGAATGGGTCCAAACAGGCACGCTGGTTCATTGCTGCAGCTGCTGCCACTGCCATTTTCCTTGCTGACTCGGAAGGCAGGAAGGGCCCTACAACATGTGACCAAGGCCCGTTGCATGTTTCCAGCCTCAGTCACATAGGATTCCTTTCTGCCTTCCAAAAGAGCCTGCAGCAAGGAGATGCCTGCATGGATGGGCCCCTAAGGGCACGCAGGGCCTGATCTATCATTTGCCAGTGGTAATGGAGTAAACTGAGTATTATTAGGAAATGGTCTATCAAGTCCTACCCTGCCTTCCCACTGTTTCAGCCCCATATCTGACTGGGGGGTTAGTTGAGGCTTGCCTAGGGGAAGAATGGGGCAATTGTCTGTGTCATGTGGAATGCAGGACTCTGAGACAGGGGGCAAGATGGGGTATTTAGTCCATATAGATAAGCCCTCATAGGATGTTAGTCATATGTATCTCTTCAAATATACCCACATATGTGGAGAGACAGAGAGACAGACACCTCACCCAACAGTCCTTAAAGAGGTCTTCAAAATATATATCTAGGGCTACCAAGACCATAAGACACTGCAGAGACTAGACCCCATCCTTGACCTCAACAGTGGGTACAGTGAAGCCAAAGGCAATCACTCAAGGTGCCATATGTAGCCCACCATCCCCACATTTTCTCAACATTTTTTTCAAACAAAAACTGAATTTCAATGGAGCGGGAAATGAAAATGCTCTTTTCTGCACAAAACAACCAAGTGAGAATTTTGCACAGAATGAATCCTAAATTGAACATTGCTTTGAAAATTGCATGGTGTTTGAAGACTTCCTTGCAGTGGAAAGAACATTGCTAAAATTACTCATTTGAGAAGAAACTTGGTAAGAATTATAGCTCTACTGTGCAACAGCTTCCAGATGGTACACAGGCACATCCCCACAGACAATCAATAGCCAAGATAGATTTATCCATGGACACAGTCCAACTGGAGAAAAAGGAGCAGGCTGTGCCCTGCTTGAACAAGCTGGAAGTCTAGGAAGGTGAATACATTTTCTTCCCCATGTGTTCATAGCAGCGGAGCAGTGCCCAAGTACAGCTCCACTCTCAGCCACTGACTGGCCATGGGGTGCAGCCAGGAACCTTCATGCTATTGTAATATCTTCTGCTCACCTCAGGGAAATGGAATATCCACTGGTTATCACACTAGACTGTTACAGTGCTATTATTCCACTTTA
This sequence comes from Gambelia wislizenii, assembly GCA_030847615.1. NCBI lineage: Eukaryota > Metazoa > Chordata > Lepidosauria > Squamata > Crotaphytidae > Gambelia > Gambelia wislizenii. Next base: position 427,510,059 of record JAUMIR010000002.1, on the reverse strand, counting down.
ACTGCTATGGCTGCCTCCTGTGGATTTCTGGGGTTTGTAGTTTAATGAGGCCTAAAAGCTCTCTGGCTGAGAATAAATGCCCCTCTTTAAACTGCAAGTGGAATAATAGCATTATAACAGTGTAGTGTGATAATCTCCTTAATAATGGATGGAAAGACTATTCCCTGGTACTTCCTGCCCTCATAACATGGGGTTTCTAACACATACGAAACCAAGTTGGAGAGATAACACAGTGTGGTGAGTGGTTTTCACCTGGTATTTGCACATCTGGAAGTTTTTGGGGAAATGATTCTGTACAAAAATGCATGTAGGTTCTTTTCAGGACATTGTTCTATAGATAAAAAAGTTTCCAGGGGAACTTTTTTTGTGCAAGATTGTTGTTTGCTGCAGAAGACTTGTTTTTGTGCATGATTGCTGTTTTCTGTGCAGAGCGCGCACACACACCACATAACTGTCTGGAAACAGTGCTCTGGTGGCAGCAGAAACTTCCACAATTTGCAGATAAAAATCCCATGTGTATTTTTGTGCAGAATAATTTCACAAAACGCTTTGGGATGTTTGAATACTGAGCAAGAACTTTGTGGAAATACTCATGTTCTCTACAGCAGGGAAGAAACTGTGGAAATGATTAACCTCACTTGTGAGGACAAAATTGTTAAATATCTACATCCATAAATGGACTATGTGACTATGTATTCAAAACCAGACTTTGTAACTTTCCCTTGAAAACATCATTTTTCCTTTCCTGTCCTGCAACACAGACAAAACTTTTTTTTTTAAAAAAAAATATTGCTTGAAGAATTATTATAATTCAATAAAACAAATGTATGTATGTTTTATGATCCCCATCCCCATCCAATTTATATATATTATTATTCTTGTCTAAAGAGCAATATGTAAGGTCAGGACACATATACTGTTTCTATCAGAGATAACACGCTGATTTTTTTGGGGGGGGGATTTTGCAATAAAACTTTATGACATTTTCCTTAAGATTCATATAAGGCCATTTGTGCTGCTGGATCTGATTAAAAATAATTGACAACCATTATGTGACCTCCAGTGCCAAGGCCAAATTATGGGCTGCTTTCTGAATTTAATGAAAACACTTACAGATAAATGAGCATATGGGAGGTTAGGATTCCAGCTTAGCAGAAATGGAGACACTAATTACATCAGTAGCCAGTGACCTCTTCTAATCCATGGTAGACCATGGACCATTAAAACAGACACAAACACATCTAAAATGATGAAATTGTTATGAAAAGACAATTGTGATCTTCTCCATCTGTAACATTACCAGGTATCTGTTTTTTCTGATCCAGATTAGAACCATGTGACCACAGGCTGACAATGCCTTTGGAAAAGAGTTGGGAGATTATCACACGGGTCCCTAAAAATGTGCCTATCCCGTGTGCGAAAGCCACCACACAGACCCTGCCAGGTCTCCTACGTCAGCTTTGACTATCTCAGCTGAGAGGTTTGCTGTAGGGCAAGGAGGCAAATTAAAACATTTAGTTCCATAGTCACTTTATCACATAGTTAACAACTAGCAACTGGAAACATTTATTTTTAGACTACAATTCCCAACATGGCCTAGCCAGCACAAACAGTGGCTATGCTGGCTGAGGATCCTGGAATGCATAGTCTGAAAGAGGAACTTTGCAAGCTGTGTTTGTATTACTTAAGGCAGCTAAAGCATCACTTTATGATAAGTCTTAAGGATGCATTTTAGCTGAGATCTGAAGAAAACTAAAAGTTCATATTTATTATTAGCTGTAGTAGCAGCATGCATTGAAGACTTGAGCTTTGGAGCCTTTCAGTAGGAACAAACATCCTGGATTGAGGATTGACTTCACCCTTTCCAAACGAGCCCATGAACCACTGCTCTGGCCCACCCTAATAATGTACCCTCCCTAATATACAATCACAGAGTGTGCCACCAGAAGGAAATTCAATAGGCTGCACCTTCATATTGAAGAAAAGCTGCACCTACTCCATTTGTTTAGCAGCTGCTAAAAGTACCAGGAGCTTAATTTCACACATGAGAGAACTGTGGCTCCAACCTGTCTAAAGTTCACTACTGACCAAGAAGATTAATCCGTTCCTTTGGAATGAGGTTTAGGTAAGGAGAGGAGATTGGAGAATCACATTTGCTTCAACGGCACAGTGGCAGCGAATGTTGCCATGACATAGTTGTGATAAGACAAAGGCCCTCAACTGATGCTCAAAGGCACCACTGCCTCTGTACCATTATATCCATTACATTCCAGAAAATGTAGCCGGCCACTGAAAAAGTGGGTTAGCCATTGTTCCCCGTGAGGTCTGGTACATAGGAACATCCTCTGGCTTTTCTTCACAAACGAAGATTCAGGACTCATCCCACGCTTTCTGAAAGTGCGCTGATTACTAAAAAGGCCAATCCGAGATAGACAAGTCCGGTTGCAGAAAGCATAGCAGAAGGTCTCCTTGGGTGATGTTTCTGGGTTGTGATTCTTTCTGCGTTGTCATTTCTCTTCAAGACTTGTTTGGCGTGAGTTCTCAAATAAGGCTGCAGCATTATGGATAGTGCGTCTCCATGTCTCCCGATGTGAGGCCAGGGCGGATCATTGTTGGTGATCAATTTGGCCAAGCCTGAGATGTTGTTTCAGGGAGTCCTAGTATAAAGCTGCCATATAATGAGTCAGAACATTGGTCCATCTTGTCCAGTACTGGCAGCTCTGATTGGGAGAAATTCACTTGATTTTTTCCCCTAGCCCTACCAGGAAATCCCTGCTAATCCCTGGTAGTCTCTCATCCCACTGCTAACCAGTTTTGAACCTGCCTAGCTCCCAAAATCAGATGAAGTTGGGTAGATGTTCAGAATGGTGGTAAAACCAACTCCATACCTCATTCTGTTTCTCACCCCAGTCTTCTCCAACCTAGATACCTGAACTCACAGGGTCATTTATAATTTGATACAAGCCGTAGAGGGAGGGAGGGAATTTACAACAAGAGAGATGGAAAATCCCCCTCCATGATGTATGTGCTTCTAAGGGGCCATCTTTATGAGTGGGGGGGGGGAGGAATACCTCATAGTAATGGCATTTCACAGCAGAAGCAACCAGTCTTAACAGTGCTTTTGGCCTCAGAAGCCCCCATAAGCTTTGCATGCTAGATGCATGCCGTGAGTGATTTATTTGCATTAGTTCTTTGCTGCTGCAAAACCTTTTTTTTTTTTTAAGTCATCTAAGGTGTGCTGGAGTTATATAGCAATTTTTCAATTTATAATAGGAAAGCAAAACAAAAAAACACCCCATTTTATCACCTTAGCGATTGCTCACTAAATCGAAAATCCAACATGGCTGCAAGCAAGCCCTGCCCCCTGCGCTTGGCCAGCCAATCAACTTTGCACTCCCTTTCATATGGAAAGCAATTTATAGGAAATCTCAATGAGCAGGAATGTGCAACACCACCACCCCCGCCATTTTAAAAAAACTATGGGGAAAGCTGCAAAGGCTTTTCCTGTGTTGTTTTTTGCCATTTTGGGACCCCCTCCTTCCGAATAGTGTGGATTGGTACAGGATCCCATTTAGACAGGTAGAACTCCCAGCAAATTCCGTGAGGAGTATTTTGACCATTTAGTCAACCCCTAAGTACAGTATGTTTATACTCGTACAGAGGGAGGCTCCCTTTCTAGAGAGTAGTAGAGATTTCTCATTGTATTTTTCCCAGGTGGGTGCTGCATTGCCAGGAAACTGATATAATGTAAGACGTTTTGTAGTGTATGTGTAACTTATATGCCTGTATGTCTTTTAAAAAAAAAAACAGGGCAAAGGGGACTAGTGTCCATTCAAAATGCCCCCCAGCACCTGCTGATGCTGATGCTTAGTAGTGGAGAGTGGAAGCAGGGGAAGTGAATTCACATATCAAAGATCAGGTGAATGGGCTCCAAGGAGAAGGAAAGGAGAGTGCACTCCATCTGTGAGCACACCTTTTCCCCCTCTTCCAAGCTGAGACCAGCTACTTCTTTCTAATTATACTTGTGTCTCCTCTCCCTTTCCTCCCACCAGGAAGCAGCCCCAGCAGCCTCTTTCCGAGGGCTCGACAGCTGCTGGAATAGGGGGAGGACATTGAATTGAGTGGGTGGGACATTTTGATCCACTTGATGATGTAGGATCTTACGGTGCATCTACACTGTAGAAATAATGAGTTTTGACACAATTTTAAGTGATGTAGCTCCATCCTATGGAATCATAGGATCTGAGTTTTATAAGGTCTTTTACCTTCTCTGTCAAAGAGTGCTGGGGCCTCACAAAACTACAAATCCTAGGATTTTGTAGGATGGAGACATGGCAATTAAAGTGGTGTCAATCTGCATTATTTCTACAGTGTAGATGGGCCCCTCAGATTGGGTCTGGATACAATGGAAGAGTACTCTGTTCATGTGTGGGAATTCTCCCTTCTTTTAACAGTTTTCAAAGGGAATACTTGGAAAAAGAGATCATGATTTGAAGTGCGGAAGAGGGGGGAATAGCTGGGAGATCCCATGGAGCTGTGAAAGAAAGTGACAGATCTGTGTATGGGAGTGGGGCGGGTTGGGGGAGAGAGAATGAAAGATTGACAAATCCCGGAGTGCTCTAGGAGAGAGAATAAGCAAGCTGTTCAAAAGACAACCCTCAATACTGGAATATGTAACCTGACAGAAGGAGAGAAAGGTGATTCTGACCATATGCATAACACATTTCCTATGCAATCTTATTCAGCCCTCAGGCATTTGAAATAAAAGCATGGGGATTCAAAATCCCTTCCCAGGTTTATCTTGAACAGAAGTGGTCAGTTAGTATAATAAAGATGCAAGTCCTTTAAAAAAAATAACAAAGTAAAGCAGAGAAGAGGACTATTTAAATAAAAACAAGAAAAGGGTTGTTGTTGTTTTTTAAAAAGTAAAGCCTTCAGCTGCCCGTGTTTGCTAAAAATATAAGGTTCTCAGCCTTCTTCTGACCACTCCAGAAGGAGAAAAAAGCAAGGAAGCCAGCAACACCCACTATTGATACCTGGGCTGAAGTTACATGGGAGGTTTTATTACGATAAATTGCGCTTTAGTGCTTTTCCGCACCAGTGTTGGGTAGTTTACACGGTCTATGGAGGAAACAGCTGTATTTTGTTGCTCTTTGTTTTTTTCCACTTTGAGATTCACACAGCCAAATGTGGTGGGGGCATGGCCAAGCACTGGAGAGGAGACAAAGGAATGCCATAGGAATGTCTGCCCTGGCCCCAACTCCATATGCTTAACAGCTGATGGACAAAGAATGTCACCCTTTGCCTCTCTCCCCCCAGCTCCCTACCCACAAATCAAACTCCAAACAGAAGGTTTTTTTTCTCCTTGCTTAACAGCTGATTGACAAAGGGGCCAGTTACATGACAGAATAAAGTGAGCGAAATTCCAGATTTCCATCCTTTCGGAACAGGGGTGAATAGTTCTTAAGATTTCTGGCTAATTTGGATGAGTTTCGGCTGTACTTTACACAAACAAAGGTGGGGGGATGGCCAGACAGCTCTATGATTATCATTAAAGCCAGGCAGAAGACGCAGAGGAAGGAAGGAAGGGGCAGTGCGAGGGTACCTTTGTCTGCATATAAATCAACAAAAAAGGAGGGAGACCATGGAGGAGATAAATAATTAAGTTGGAAGGAAAGCAGCCACACACACACACACACACACACACAAGCAGCTGGCTAGGATTCCTTTGCTCCGCAATCCCTCTCAGCTGTGCTTTTCCCATGCTAAAAGCAAGCCAGTTGGCTGGATGTTTAAAGCAAGCAGTAGACATGAAGGATTTTAAGATTTCCCTGGATCACTACTGAGTCTCCCTCCTGGCTCCACATCTAGCCAGCCCACCCCTTCATCATAAGAACCAATCAGAGTGCAGCTCTGCTGCAACTGTCTCGGGAAGATTGCTGGTAATTCACACGGACTTGCTGTTCACACTAGCAATAATGCGCTAAGTCGCACTACTTTTCAAATAAACCGGCAAAAGTAGCGACATCCCCTGTCATGCTACATTTGGGTATTTTGATTTCCCCCCTTCTGAATGAGGCAATACTGTGGCATGATCCATGGGTACAATGAGCAATCTTAGTGGTATATTTAGGGGAATATTTGCCCGTGTAAACACAGCCCTGGTTTTCCCTGTTTCGAAGGGGCCGCATTCCCACAATGCTGTTTGAATGGAATCGGTAGTTTGATAACAAGGATCCACTGCCCTTGAAACTTATGGAGAGATTTTTATACCTGCCTGTGGAAACTACTGCAATACTTTTAAAAGTGATGGATGATGATATGCAAATGATGATAGGCAAATGAAAGAGATGGGAATAGAAGCACATTTTTGTGAATGTGAAGGTGTATAAATGGCCTTGTATTAGCATGCCTTGTAGAAAAATATATATTATTTCCCACCCCAAATTCTCTAGTGTGGGGAAAAAAACACTAGGAAGAAAATTCTGTGGATGAAAGCAATGCAGATTATCTTTTATTCTTATATCAATAGAGTGAAGTTGTTCCACTACATTTACAATTCTGAGATTGTTGCTCATTTCGCGCTCTCTCCCCTGTTACAGACACAGCTGTAATTACATGCCTGTAGTTCAGTGAAAAGTGGGGAGCTTGTCTGCTATTATGCATTACTGGGGGGCGGGTACACTGTCTCAGTCCGAGTAATGGAAGTTGGAGCAGGAAGGGTCACATGGGTGTGTTTTTTCCTGCTACACTGAAAAGGATTGCCTTGTAATATCTTTTTTATTTTTTTCTTGGAATTTACAAGGTGCACTATTTGAACCAGCCACTGGGAGGAAGCAGAGAGTGTCTCTCTGTATTTTCTGATGGCATAATGGCAGCACTAATGTCACTTGGTAGTAACAAGTTACTCAACAAATTACTTTTCTGGACTACACCAATAGGGTGGTCAGAGTAATGAACACAGCAACAAGTTTATTTTTCAAAAGTAGGATTCCAAGTTCTGGTCAATGATCTGAGTAGCTCTGGGCAAATGAGGGGAACTGCCTTTTGATTTTTCCAGATTAACACAATGTCTGATGCACTGTAGGACAGAGTGCTTGCTGAATCTAGCCACCTGATGCTGTTTGGAGTACTATGCCTGAAAATAAGGGAGCAGGAATGAGAAGTTGACTCTGCTAGGATCCTGACCATTGCCCACTGATGCCAGTTGCTAATGCCTGTTCTAGTTTAGAATCTCTTTGGGCAGGACCATTCAACTGCCTAGTCACTGAATTCTGCACCTGCTGTAATTTCTGAACATTTTTTAGAAGCATGGCTGATCTTTGCATGCAAAGCAAATGTGCATTAATTAAGTTTGTTTATTTGTTTCTAATAATTTTATCCAATTCATGGTCTGCAAGACTGTTAATGAAAGTGCATACATATTTTTGAGCAACAGCAGCTGGGCTCTTGCATGTCAGTGGGACAAGGAATCCATTTCAAGTTTTATTGCAGACTTTGACAGAGCTCCCCAAGGTGCTGAGCCATGTTCCTAAATAGATTAGCCTTACAAACATCTCTTTTAAAGTTATTGAAAACATGGAATGGATTTGTTGCCCGACTGACATGGGAACCACCAGCTACCACTTCTTTTGGTGTCCTGTCATCAAGGGGACACTGAGAGTTTCAGAACCTCCTGTACTCTCCCCCCCCCCTTTTCAATTTATGCACAATTATATGTGAACAGCTATATTTGTAAAACATGCACAAACTTTTATCATTGGGAAAATGCTTAAATGGATACATGTATTTTTTAAAAAATGTGTAATTTAATTACAAATGTGTATCAATATTACTAGCCATAAACATCAATTGCTATCTCTCAACCTGATAGGTTTGGATGGTTTGAGGACACTGATGGGAATCTGGGGGCTCAGTTACATGGTAGTTTTTATTGTGGTAATTTGCACCAGTGCTGCATAGTTCACATGATTCATTCGGTTTAGTGTTCCGCTTTGTAATTCACGCACAGACTGAGGCGGGGGGCGTGGCCTCCCAAGCACATCTGGGGGAAGATGCCGAGGAGCTGCAAGGAAGGGAGGGAAAGAGAGAGAAAGTGCTGGCACCTTTCCCTGCTAATTTTTATTCCTTTAGTAGGGAGTGTCAGCCTGTTGAGCCCCCCTTCCCCTTGCCCACTCTCCCTGCTCTCTTCTCATACACAGAAATGTCTCAGCAGGGAATGAAGGAATACACACACACAGATGGGGAAAGGCTAACTGGGGATTCTTCAGCTGGCAGCAGCCAAGCAGGAAGATGCCAAGGAGCTGCGAGGAAGGGAGGGAGAGAGGGAGAGAGCTGGCACTTTTCCCTCCTCTGATTACCAGAGGAATGCCTACTAATTTTTATTCCTTTAGCAGGGAGTGTCAGCCCATCAAGCCCCCTTCCCCTCACCCACTCTCCCTCTATCTCTCTCTTCTGACACACAGAAATGGGATCTCAGCAGGGCGAGGGAACAAACAAACACACACACACACAGATGGAGCAGCCAAGCAAGCCAGGAAGCAGACAGCTGGGTGATTGGGATGGGTATAGCACTTGCTTGGTCTTTTCCATGGCTGGAAACAGCGGATGGATAAGGCTCCTCCATCCCCTCCTGGTCAGTCCAAACACCTCCCTGGTGTGTTCAACCAATCACGACAAAGCTCTGCTGTTCTTGTTTCAGAAAGATTGCTGGTAGTTCACATAGCCATTAGCGAAATGGTAGTTCACACAATCAAAAATGCACTAAGTCGTGCTACTTTTCAAAAAAGTTGGGAAAAGTAGCGAAATCCCCTATCATGCTACTTTTGAGTTTTTGAGCTCCCCTCCTTCTGAATGAGGCGATACTGTGGTGTGATGTGTGGGAACAATTAGGAATCTTAGCAATTTATTCAAGGGAATATTTTGCTGTGTAAACGGGGCCTGGGAATGCATTGAAAAAGAAACTGATTTTCACATCCCTGGCTGATGTCTCTTCCCCTCTCCACTCTTTTGATTTTCACCAGTTTGTTTGTTTTCCAATACAAAGACATAATATTTTGTCAGGCTTTTGCGTATGTGTATTGCACACCACTCTATAGCTCTAGTTGCCTTCCAACATTTGAACTGTTGAATGCATGTACACAAGGAATCTCTTTCTGACATTTCTTGGCTCATCCATTTGTTATGAAAATCCTCCTTAGCAAGTCCATTTCAGAGAGAGCCAAAGGCCAGAAGAGAGAGCAGAAACCTCCCAGATTATCTAGACTGCTTCTAAAAGCTTCCAATCCTTGCTCTGTTGCCAATCACAGTCCCATGCAGAAACTCAATGAGCTTTCAGCAGGGAGAGACCAGTCAAAACATAAGGGGCAACAGTCTGCTTGTATAATGCTCTCACATTCTGCCTTTCAGCTTTAGGAAGACATGAAAGCCCAACCATTAAGAGGGAACAATGAAAGGAAAGAGCACTGAAGTCTGATGCAGCAGTTGCTTTGATGGGCAGAATTGTTCTGAAAAGAAAGAAAGAAAGAAATTACACAGTGCATGCCAACTAAGGTATCACTGCTCTGTAAGCCTTGGTTAAACTATGGGATAGCATGCCTCCTACAAACATCTTTTAAATCTTAAGAATAATGCAGACCTTGTTCTGTCAGGATCTTGCAGTTTAGAGCTTTGTTCACATACTGATAAATCTTCAAAACATTTCTGTCAACTGGGCAAAGTGTGGCCGTCCAAAAGTTGTTAGACTGCAGCTCCCATAGCCAAGCTGGAGAATGACATCCCATAATCAGTGGTGGGGAATAGCATCGACAGGACTGCACCTAGCCCAACCTGACCTACACCATTGGGATTCTGCGTCTGTGCGAATAGGACCGTGTTCATTAGGAGACATGTTATTTCCATGGGCTTGCTCAGAGCCTTCAGAAATCAGAGAGGTTTAGATTTGGATTAGGGCAACTATTGTTAACTTCTTTTCAGCCTAGAAGCACCACTGAGAACAGCAATAACAACAATAAGTAGGATCTTCAAGAAAATGTGAAGTGTTTCTAAGGTGGATGTTCCATCACATTCCGTCTCTCAGTGTTCGGTTTCACCACTACATGCTCAGGCTTGGTGGAAGGAGGTTTCCCTTGCCCCTTAGCATTTCCCCCCCTTATAACAGTTTATTTCTACTTCATGTAAAAAAAGCCACAGATTGTTTTTAATTCTTTACCCTAAAAATATTCACACAACTCAAAATGATAATAACTGCAATCAGTCTCTTACCACCAGCGTGTGTTCTGGATAACTTTGTCAGGAACACCAGGGTTTAAACCAGGTATCTGGTTGTAGACATACAGTAATGCAGTTTGACACCACTTTAAGTACTGTACCTCCATCCTATGGAATACTGGGATTTGTAGTTTTACAAGGTCTTTATCCTTCTCTGCCAAAGTGTGCTGGTGCCTCACAAAATTACAAATCCCAGTATTCTGTAGGGTGGAGCCATAGAAGTTAAAGTGGTGTCAAACTGCATTATTTATATAGTATAGATGTACCCCCAAGTTATCTGAGATTTAATGCAATCAGGTCCCTGAGTCATCTTTCCACTCAGAAGGTAATCAGAATGCACAACAATGGCCCCTATGATTGGAAGGTGGTATGACTCCTCTAAGTCATCCAGGTCTGATATAATCAATATGAAACAGGGTTGGTTAGCATATTAATACCTGGTGGTTGATCTTAGAACTAGCCCAATATCTTATGAGGTGCTTCCCATTCCCCAAATAAAGAATCTTAGTGTTGCAAGGAAAGGGTGGATATCCATGGGATAGCTAGTGAAATCACCTAGGGTCATGCCTTGGTGATATCACAGGGGCTGGCCCTGGTGAGATCATTAAGCATGAAAACATTCGGTATCAACTGCAGTTGCTCACAGCATGTCATTCAAATAATAAACATCAAGTTTAACACAAATGGGAAAAGATTATTCTGGTCAGAAATTTGGTTTTCCAAACTCTACATTGCATGCACACACTTTTACCTGCTCTATTTTTAACATATTCATAGCATACTACAACTACATACAGAAGTTGTAGTGTTCTACAAGGAAGTAATGCTTTGAACAAAAAATGAACAAAAGTTATTTGTACCCAATTAACCAGAAGGAGGTAGAGAAACAGAGGGAGTAGAGTTTTGACCTTCTGAGTAGGTGCAAGCAAAAAACAAACTGTGGCAGCCTCTTCTAGCTTTTGTTTTCTTCCTTGTCAGTAAAATAGGGCATCTTGACCACACTGTGATGCTGCTTGGCCACATGTGTCCCGGTTTTCATCTACAAAATGTTGGAGGGTATGGATTCTGGTAGTTATAGTCCAAAAATAACTTTTCCAAGCTTCAGGTTGGACAACTGAGATCTCAGGTTCAGACTCAGGGGTGGCTACAGATAGGCTTTGATGCCTGGTAGGCCAGCTGATGTTTGCAGTTAATTGGTGGAACATTTCTTATGTCTCTGGTTCTCTGTGGCCAATTTTTTTTCTGGACTCCCCAGTTCATCATCATTCCATTCTCCATCCAGATTTGTCAGCAGGAGCAAGCAAGAATTTAAGCTTTAGGCTAAAAGACTTCAAAGGCCAGACATACCAGCAGATGGTTTCTGCCGGCCTTTCTGCTAGTGTTATTTCAAGCTTATTGGTTTTGTGTAATAATTAGGATTTGGATTAATTGGTGGCACAAGAAAGCTTAGAGGCACAGAACACAGAAGAAGGAAAGAGAAACAGAAAATATCTGTTTCTGCTTTAATCACAACTGTATGAAGGCTTCAGATGAGAATCCCACCATCTCTTAAAAATATTTATAACTGTCAAGTAGATTGGATCAATTATATCAGTTATATCAATTATGTGCATACAGTTTTGTGCATACTTTATTTCTTAGATGCATGCTATAAGCATTACAAATGTGCAAATGAGTGAGGCAAAGAGCACATTTTTTTTTTCTCAGCAGTTGTAAACATGTGGCTTTCTTGAAGATTGTTGGATCTAATGATCTTTCCATTCATAGTTCATTTCTCTTTCACTCTGCTACAAACATTCCTGAAACATACTATTCATATGAAGAACTGATGTGCACATGCTGGTCACACATGCAATTCATGCAGCAATATCGTTACACACTTAGGATTCATGCAGAGTCAACTGCTGAGAGAACTGCAGAAGTGTTGCCTACTCCATTCTGTGAAATCCAACATTTCACAAATGAGTACTGGGACACATGGGCAAAGCTACATCAGGGAGCAGTCAAGCAGGCAAACATTAATGAGGAAGAACAGTCAAGCTAGGAGAGGCTGCAGAGCTTTGCTTTTGTCTGAGTCTACTGGAAAGGCAAGATTATGCCCCTTATCCTTTTCTCCCTCCTGTGGACATAATTGTGTGCAAACTACTTTTGCACTTTGAACTCAGTTTGCAATAACTGACAGAAGCTGAGGACAAAAAGGGAAAGTAGGAGGAAGAGACAGAAATTGGGACATTTTAAAATCAACTGAAAAACATGGGATGACGGAGGATTAATTGGGACGCTCCCTGCCAAATTAGGTCAGTTGGAGGACATACTTTACAGCACTTCTGCTTGCCTCCACTGAGAACAACCCCTTTGCCTTGAGTTCTTCTGTGCAAACAGCTCTTAAAAATTACAAATGGTTGGAATATTTGTAAACATTCCATGCTGCCTCTGCAACTGAACCAAGGACTAGAGAGGGCTCATTGCAGCCAACTAAATCAAGAGTGCAATCATTATAAAGATTCTAGATGGTACTGAATATTTAATACATTAGCTCCTCCACACAGTCTGGGCCATTTTAGCTCTCTTTAACAGTAAATTGGCAAAAATGTGATTTTGTATCAAATGTATGCACTCCATAGTTTAATTTGATACCTCATTAATCTCTCTGCAGCCATAGGACTTGCTGTGAAAGATTATTCATAGCCAGTGTTGACTTTACTAATAGATGTACAGATAGAATATAGACTCCATGGGTCTATAAACAGTTAAGTTGGGCTAGTCAGAAGTGAAAGATAATTTTGAGGCAGAGATTGCAAAGAAAAAAAGATCTGCTGAGGCAGACACACACCAAAAAATAATCTGGGAGATTGTGTAGCCAGACAGGGAGCATCTTCTCCCCCTCCCTTTCATATCAACTCCACAGACAACCCAAGGGAGATTAAAAGAATGTGTGCTTATTAGAAAGAGATTTGATGGGAATCTTATCATTATAAAGCTCTTAATAAAATGAAGAAAATCCTGGTTTAAGCTACTGCTAGATTATAAATTATTTTCCTCTTAGGCTATTCTTTTCCCAAGGGGGAGAAGGGGTGGGTGGGTTGAGTTTAAGACATACTTTGTTTTGTGTTTGCTTACCTTCTAGTTATGAGTATCTAGTAAATAAACCTGCCCAAATTCACTTGCTACTCCATTGAGAGTGGATGTTAATGTTTTAAAATTGTCCACAAAGAACTGGAAGGGTGGTTGGGGTCATGGAGAGGAATGTCTACATTTATTTTAAGGATAAAACAAAGTCCAGAACCCTGTTGGTGTCTTACACAAATCTAAATTCCCTATGGGACTGGCTGGGTATTTTTGTTCAATAAAGAATTAAGTTCAAGGTTTGGGAGTGGAGTTGCAGATATGTTGCTATTGCACTTGGCCATTGAACATTGATGCTCATGGGGTATGCAGACTTGGTTGCATGGGGTCACAATTCACAAATGAGGCAGTATTGCAAGACTACAAGGTATCTTCACACACATAAAGTTGCACTCTTGTTGATGTAGAATCTCATCCAAAATATTTTTTTAGCTGAGATTCTTTTTAGAAGTCTGCAGTGATAGAGGCATGGGGGTGGGTGGGGGGAGCAGACATTTTAAACTGTGGTAAAAGTGGCTTGAACAAAGAACTGTTGCATTCTGAAATTTGTTATTGTCGTTAATCATTTTTAAAGTTCCCCAAAATTACTAAATGCTATACACAGATTAGAAACAACTCCCTGCCTGCAGGTTTATAAACTAAAAGACATGATGCAGAAAGGATGAGGGGAAAGACAGGGTGGAAGAGAGGAAATCAACCAATCTTATGTAACTATTCCTGATGTTAAATGTTGTTGTTCTTATAAAGAACAGCAGGAATGTAAATGGTTCAGGAGCAGGAAAAGGTGATTGATAGCTGCTTTCTTAGCCAAAATGATAGAACAGTCTCTCCTGCTGCTTCTGCCTCATAGCCATCATGCATTCAGCTCAAGGTTTGAGTCGGAACAGCAACTTCATGTGTAAAACTGAATGCCCTGAGGTTCTTTTTGTGTGATGACAGACACTTCCTTTTGAAGGCTTTCTGATTATATGGAGAATATATGGGAGTGTGCAGGGGTGCAGCAAAACATTTTTCACTGGGGGTGGGCAGAAGGTTTTGGGCATTAGACACTATACAAATGTTTCTGGGGTGGGTGGAGGAAGTCATAGGTAATGACCATAATAAGCCCAAATAGATTCATTTGGGGATGAAACAAGACAGTGTGATCTTGATGTTTGTTCATCTTATTGGCAGCCTCTACTGTGTTGTCTAAAAAATGCGGAACCTATAGCAAAACATGGAAGGTTAGGAGTAGAACGGTAGATAGGTTACTGATCTTTAGATGTTTACAGCACACCCCTTCCCTCTTCAGACCAGAAGTGGTATGTTGAAGACACTGTGACCAGATTCTTCAACCAGGGTTATTTGTTGCCTGTTTCGGTGATACTTTTGTATCCCAGCCTTTCTTCAGGATGTTACCAAGTTAGGGTATGCTGTGTGAGAGTAACTTGCCAAAGGCAGCTCAGTGAGGATCTGAACCCAGATCTGGTCTGTTAGAATCCATTTCTCTGTTTACTACATTACATAAACACCTCACCACTTTGCAAACCCTTTCAACCGTTAATGCATTTCATACCAGAGATGGGAGACGTTACTTTTTTGGACCACAGTTCCTAGAATCATAGGAACACAGAGTTGGAACAGATCCCAAGGATCATCTAGTCCAATCCACTGCAATGAAGGAATGGACAGGTAAAGCTCTTCCAACTTTTGTTGAAAGACCTCCAAGGAAGGAGAGTCCACCAACATCAGGGCAATATATTCCACTCTCAAATTGCATTTAGTTCTTCCTAAGGATTGGGGGAGGAGTTGTTTTCTGGCAGTTTGAACACATTGGTTTGGAAGTAACAGAAGACAGGCTGGCTCCACCGTCTACATGATATTTATTCAGATATTTAAAGATAGTTATCATGTCACCTCTCAGTCTTCTCTTCTTCAGGCTAAACATGCCCAGTTATCATCCAAAATCAATGAACATTTCCTCCCTTCCCAAGAATTTAAAAGGGTATTGTAAAAAAATAAATATGCTGCTTGTTCAGGCCCACATGTTCTTACATGAAATGAATTATACATATGAAAAACTGTGAGAGATATTTAGATAAGTATGTTCAGAAAAGATTAAAGATGGATGCAAGCAGAGAGAGAGATACTTTTCTATGTATATCTTGAGGTGTTTTTAATCAAAAGCTAGATTTTTCACCTTTTTTACATGGGCAGATATATGTAGATGAAAGCTGTCTCAATGCCAGAAGCTTATGCAAAGTCCATAAAAGAAAAATGCTGCTGTGGAAAATATTGTTTAAAAACTTAAAATATTGTACACTTATCCTCTAAGAATAGGTAAGAATATAGATAATGACCATGGAGGACCTGGACAACAATTAATATTTAACTTGGATTTTTAAAAATGTTTAACTTGGATTTTTAAAAACCCCACGGGAACAGGGAGGGAGTTCACAAGGAAAAATATCTCCTGCACATCCTTTGGTGCTCTCTCCTTTTCTTCTCTTATCCCCATCACTTTTATTTTTATTTATTTGCCCATTCCTTTGATTTCTACTCTGCCTTTCTCCCAACAAATGGGACTCAAGGCAGGGTTTGATTGTTGCACTAGGACACTGAGAGACCAGGGTTTGAATCCTCACTCAACCGTGGAAACCTACTGGGTAATCTTGGGCAAGTCACACTCTCTCAGCTTGTGAGGAATGCAAAGGAAAACCCACTCTGTTAACAAATTTTGCCAAGAAAACCCCATGAAGGTTCACCTTAGGGTTGCTGTAAGTCAGAACTGACTTGAGGGCACAGAACAACAACAATTAAAAGCATAGACCATGGGATGTGGTTTCAGCGAGGTGGACTTCTGACAAGAGATGGGTTTTACCACACAGCAATTGGCAGGAATGTTTTTGCTAAGAGTCTGAAAGATCTTATCAGGAGGGCTTTAAACTGAGTTGTATGGGGAAGGGAGACAGTTCTCTTGAAGGCAGGATTCATAGAGTTCTAGAGATAATAGACCAAATGTTATACAGAGAACAAGGCAAATAACACAACAACCCAACAAAGGGAGGAGTAAACCCTTTAAAAGGCAGACAGGAAAAATGGCCCATGGTCTCAGATGTCTCTATACGAAAGCACTGAGCAAGGGAAATAAATGGGATGAACTTGAACTCTTAGCACAGCAAAACAAATATGATATAATAGGCATCACTGAAACCTGGTGGGATGCGTCTCATGATTAGAATGTACTATTAGAGGGATATAACCTATTTCAGAAAAATATACCAAACAGGAAGGGTGGTGGAGTAGCATTATATGTTGAGGATGTGCACACGTGTGAACAGATCCATGACTTAAATCCTGGGAGCCAGGTCGAGGGCATCTGGATAAAAATTAAAGGAGAGAGAAACAGCAGGGATATCATTCTGGGGGTCTACTACAGACCTCCAAGCCAAACTGAGGACTTGGATGATGCCTTCCTGGAACAGATGACCACACATTTAGAAAGGAGACATGTACCTGTAGTAATAATGGGGGATTTCAACTATCCTGATATTTGTTGGAAGTCCAACTCTGCCAAGAATTTAAGGTCCAACAAATTCCTCCCTTGCCTTGCAGACAATTTCATTGTCCAGAAGGTGGAAGAGGCAACAAAGAGATCAGCTATTTTAGTTCTGATCCTAACCAATGGAGTGGAAGTGGTAGGATCCTTGGGGGGGAGTGATCATGTTCTCCTGGAGTTTGTTATACAGAGGAAAGGGAAGCCAAGCATAGTCAGACATGCCTTCTAGACTTTGATTTGAGAAAACTTAGGGCTGGTTTACACAGCAGATTTATTGTGGCAACCTGTGGTTTAATTCTTTTCCGCAGCTGTGCCAGTCAGGTTTTTTTTCCTAATTATGTCACTTTTAAGTTCAGACCTGAATAAGTGTGGGGGGCGTGGCCTCCCAAGCAGACAAAGGCTGTATGGAAAAGGACATAGGGCAAGACTCACAGACTCTGCCCAAATAGCAAGGGGAAAGATCAAGGTAGTGGCTCTGTCTCTGTAAATTTGCCTGTAAATGAACTCACTCCTGAATCTGCCTGTAAATGAACTCACTCCTGAAGCAGAGTGACAGTAATCTCTCTGCTAAAAGACCTTGCAGCCATGCCGTGGATCCTAAGGTGAACCTATCACAAGTTGTTCCAGCCTCCCCCTCCCTCCCCCATCTCTCTCGCTTGTGCTCTCTCTCTCTCTCTCTCTCTCTCTCTCCCTCTCCCTCTCCCACTCCCTCCCTCCCTCCCTCCCTTCCCCAAGCATAGCTGACCAGATGGGAACATTATGACTGAAAGGTGTTGGGAATCCTTTTTCTTGGCAGACCTTCTGCAAAATAGCAGAGAGGATTTTTCAGTTTCCTGATCACTACTGAACACAGTACCTCTCTTTTAAGCCCGCCCCTTATATCATAGCAACCAATCACAATGCAGATCTGATGCAGCCCTTAGTTTACACTGCCAATAAAGTGCTACATTACAAATATGCCGGCAAAAATAGTGACATCCCTTGCCATGCTATATATTCCACCCTTCTGAATGAGGCGATGTTGTGCTGCGATCCGTGAAAACTATGAGCTACCTTAGTGGTATATTTAGAGGAATATTTGCCTGTGTAAATGACCCCTTAGGGAATTACTGGGGGTGATCCCATGGTCAGGAATACTAAAAGAGAAGGGAGTTCATGAGGGTAGGGAGTTTCTTAAAAGTGAGATATTGAAGGTGCAACTTCAAACAATTCCAATGAGGAGAAAAAATGGCAGATGTCTGAAGAAACCAGGATGGATGTCTAAAGAACTTTCATCTGAGCTAAATAAAAAGGACATGTACAAGAAATGGGAAAACGGGAAAAAGAAGAATTCAAACAAATAGCCAGCTCATGTAGGGGGAAGTCAGAAAAGCTAAAGCACAGATGGAGCTCAGGCTTGCTAGTGAGATTAAAAACAACAAAAAGGATGTGTGTTTTTTTCTTATGTCCATAGCAAAAGGGAGAACAAGGAAATGGTATGGCCACTGCATGGTGAAGATGGTGAAAGGCTAACAGGGGACAAAGAAAAGGCAGAAGTACTTAATATCTTCTTTGCTTCAGTCTTCTCTCAAAAGAGGAACAGTGTACAACTTGAGAAAATAAAGCAGATGATACAGTAGGGGAAATACAGCACAGATTGGTAAAGAGATAGTTCAGGTATACCTGGCCAGTATAAATGAGTTCAAGTCTCCAGGGCCAGAAGAACTTCATCCAAGGGTATTAAAAGAACTGGCAGAAGTAATCTCAGAACCCCTGTCAATAATCTTTGAGAATTTCTGGAAAACAGGAGAGGTCCCAGCAGACTGGAAGAGGGCAAATGTTGTCCCCATATTTAAAAAGGGGAAAGAAGAAGACCCAAATAATTACCATCCAGTTAGCCTGACATCAATACTAGGAAAGATTCTAGAGCAGATCATTAAACAGACATTCTGTAAGCACTTAGAAAGGAATGCCATGATCGCTAAAAGTCAACATGGATTTCTCAAAAACAAGTCATGCCAGACTAATCTTATCTCTTTTTTTTATATAGAATTACAAACTTGATAGATGAAGGGAATTCTCTGGATGTAGTGTATCTTGATTTCAGAAAAGGCTTTTGACAAGGTCCCCCATGATATTCTTGCAAAAAATTAGTAACCTGTTTGCTAGACAGTACGACTGTTAGGTGGGTTTGTAATTGGTTGATGGGCCGAATCCAAAGGGTAGTCACCAATGGATCCGCTTCATCCTGGAGAGAAGTAACTAGTGGGGTGCCACAGGGTTCTGTCCTGGGCCCAGTACTATTCAACATCTTTATCAATGACTTCAATGAAGGAAAAGAGGGCATGCTTATCAAGTTTCCAGATGACACCAAATTAGGAGGGGGAGCTAATACCTCAGAGGACAGGATCAGAATCCAAAATGAACTGAACAGATTAGAAAGCTGGGCCAAAACTAACAAAATGAATTTCAGCAGGGAGAAATGTAAGATACTACACTTGGGCAGTAAAAATGGAATGCACAGATATAGGATGGGTGACACCTGGCTTGATGGCACTACATGCAAAAGGGATCTAGAAGTCTTAGTGGACCACACACTGAACATGAGTCATCAGTGTGATGCAGCAGCTAAAAAAGCCAATGCAATTCTAGGCTGCATTAATAAGAGTATCATGTCTAGATCAAGGGAAGTAATAGTGCCACTGTATTCTGCTCTGGTCAGACCTCACCTGGAATACTGTGTCCAGTTCTGGGCACCACAATTCAGGAAGGATTTTGAGAAGCTGGAACATGTCCAGAGGAGGGCAGCTAAAATGATAGGAGATCTGGAAGCCATGTCCTATGAGGAGTGGCTTAGGGAGCTGGGCATGTTTAGTTTGGAGAAGAGAAGGTTGAGAATTGATTTCCTGACAGTAAGGAGATTTTCACATGGGGCCAAAATGCCCCATTACTGCCCTGCCTCCTCCTCTCCTGTTCCTGCCACAGAATAACGTAAATCTTTCACACAATTACCTTAATTCCGCAGCAGGAATGGGCTCCCCCTCCCCTTGCTGGCTGGCCATAAATGCAGCCATCGTAAGGCTACTTTTACGACCAGCCATCTGAAATGTTATCATGTTATCACGTGATAACGGCCAGGCGGTAAATTTAAAAAGTAAAACTCCCCCAAACATAAAATCAGTTCACCAAGCACAAAAACACACTTTAAATCACACAATCAAAACAGGGAGGGTAAAATAAAGGGTGCCACCTGGATGTCCATATCATACCAGGAAGTGCTCGGAACGGACCTCCCCTCCATGGCTGTCATTTTGGAACAGGTCAGGGCTCCTGTTCGCACACCCATGATTGCGTGATAGCAACAGAATGGGAGGTCTATTCACGATGAAAAATCATGATTACATTGTTCTGGAACAGTCACAGGAGCAGGATGGATGCAGGACAGAATGGGGTCAACGTCACCCGAAAGGGAAAACCTTTCCTGACCCTGTTATGTTCCTGCCACGGGATATATAGCCCGTGTGAAAATCTCCTAAGAGCTTTTCAGAAGTGTAATACACTTCCTCGGAGTGTGGTGGAGTCTCCTTTGGAGGTTTTTAAACAGAAGCTAGATGGCTATGTGTTGGGAATTATTTAATTGTGTATTCATACATGGCAGGGGGTTGGACTGGATGGACCTTGTGGTCTCTTCCAACTCTATGATTGTATGATTCTATGAGACAGATGAGTTAAAACAAACATTAAAAGCAGTTTAAAACAAATCAACTACAACAAAGCAAATATGTGTAGGTATACAGCCTTAATGAATTGCATTTCCTTTTTGAATGTTGAATGTTTGAAGGGAGAGGTTGGGAGGTCTTAGAGCAGATGATGTTTGGTAAGAATAAATGAGGAAAAGAAAGAAAAAACAAAAATGGAAGCAAACATGAGATGGGATATCTCTCATAATAGCAAGGATAAGAGGCAGCTTGGTCTCTGAAGTGCAAATAAAATGTAAAAAGACAAGAGAAGAACAAAAGCGCTTGCATGTATGTCATGCTCTGGTTCACTTTGATGCCCTTGTGAATTCTGCATTTTACATTTCTAATCAGGACTTGCTGAAGCAGGTTGTAAAGATGCATTGAAATGTGATGTGTCCATTCAGAGCAAAGGTTGCATTCTGCTAGGTTAGGGTTTCTGTAGCAATGGTGCTTAGTTCATTGAGGAATAGGTTCTCTTTTTCATTTGTTCATAGGAGTGATGGGGGGTGTATAATCATTTGTTTGGAAACATTTTATAGTAGAGCTATATGAAAAGCTTTTTCAGCCTCCCAAATCAACCTATTAATAATTTCTATTTTTCCCCCCAATATGGATTGAAATCACTTCTCTCTTCCTGTTTGTTACTCTCCTTGGGGCACAGGGGTTTTACTCACCTGTAAAGTTTCTAAATAGAATTTCTATGTTCTATTATCAGTGGTTCTTAACCTGTGGTCCTTGGATTCCCAGGGGGCCATGATGTCCTCACAGGGGGTCTGCAAATGCTTGAAGGCTTCTCGGATCATTTCCTGCCTGTAGTGGAGTGGCCACATGACAGGAGCCAAACCAAAGTCTGGCTTGCTGCTTGGCCTGCACATTGCCATTCAATCTGCTCCAGCTGCAAACTTGCAGGAAGAAGCAGGAGTCAATTCTTCTCTCCCCCTCCAGTGCCTCTGAAGGAACGTTTAATGGATAGTGTAATTGTATCATTATTATTGTCAGGTATTATTATTTTTATTATTAGGGTTTTAAATCTTGAGTTAAATCTTGGGGTCCCTGGAAACAAAAGATATTTAAAAGGGTTCCTGAGAAAGAAAAACCACTGTTCTGTATCACTTAGTTATAATATTAGTCATTATTCACATTTTTGTTTTCTTTTTCTACAATATTCACCTTTATACAAATGCAGAGGTACAGTGAGACACATGCTTTCAGCATACTTTCAGGAATCACAGAAGGTACTTGCCCATTCACTGTACCTGGAGCAGTTCTGAACAACTGGAAATCACAGAGCACACATTCAATTGGCCCCATGCATTTTTCTTGCGGGAATTGTCAAAACCCATTTAGAGGGGTGTGAAATTCTCTGAAGGAATTTCATCTGTTCAGCTGCAAGTTCCTGCTCAGTCTTTAAATGCCATTTTGAGGTGAAACCTGGAAGCAATTTAAACATGAGAAGGGGACTTACCACTTGCCGCTTGACGGTGGGCCTTTTTGTGGCCTGACTGGCACCCCCAGAGAGCCCTCCGGCACCCCCCTGCCCAGCAAGGTGGGGGGGATGGAGTGGGAGACCACATGGTCCTCCCTGGCAGCCGCCATCTTACCGTCTCCTTCCCAGACAGCTTTGCGGCTGGAAAGGGCAGGGAGGGAGCGGCAGCCAATCGGGGAGGGCCTGCTTGCCCCTGATTGGCTACGGCTGCCAGGGTAGGCGGGATATCTGACTGGCCTATGGTGTGGCCGGATGATGCAAGAAGGAAGGTGACGGAGCTGATAAATTGCAGCTCCGTTGGCCTTCTGCCCTCTTTAGGCTCTAGAGAGCTGAAAACCCACCCACCCACCCTCGGATAGAGCGCATTCCATGTCGCAATTTGCAGGGCAGTGGATGTCATGGGTTGTGATAGGGCACGAGATCAAGGGGTCTCCATCAAGCACTAGTTCAAGTTCAAGTTCAAGAGAGACCCCGCCTCCAATGGTTAACAGTTTTGTTTACAGGGGAGGAGAAGGATTCGAGCGGACAGCTCGGACAGCATCTCTCTCCTCCAGGGAGTCGGGATGGACCGACAGGTGGTCTTGACCCACATGGATGGGCTCAAGAGCTGATCACGACCCATGCATTGCCGCCAACCATTTAGCTTGCAAGTTGCGGCCATTTATTGCCAAAAAACATGTATTTACTAACTTGTATTTAACCCATGTTTTCTGAAGATATAGCCAAATACAATCATTATTATCTAACACAATGTGTGTGTCATTCAGGAGGGTGGACGGGCCGTACGGTCTGGATCTGCAAGAATCCTCTTGAGAAGTTTTCACAAGCCTTATTGATAATTTCACAATCCATGTTGAAATATTCTCAGACCCAAATATTGCAGATGTTTCAACCATGACCCTTTCCCTAGATGTTTGTGTTAGAATAATAAGCATGAGTCACAAAAGTGAAAGGGAAGAAGACTGGAGAAGAAAGAGAATAGAATGAGACCTGTGAAATGAGAGAAGAAAGAACAAGGGATAGTTAACTAGAACATTAGGATGCAGAGCTGTGGTGCTCTGACAGAAGAAGAGAGAACATAAGAAAAGCAAAGGCCAATCTAGACTGCCATTTTCTGTCCACAGTGGCCAGTTAGATGCTTTCACCAATGGGGAAGACAGACAAAGAGAGATAGAGAAGAAAAGGGAAAGAGGCATCTTTTGGATGGCGAAAGAGAATAGCTGCTCCTCTGCCATGCCATCATGGTGGCCTCAGGGGTGGGGTAGATTTACTCATCTCTATGAAAAGAGGCAGACTGGACCTGTGACAGTAACATTCCAGCACTACTGATGTAGGGAGCAGAGACAGGTCAAAATAAATGTTGTTTCCTCAGCCGTTGGGTTCTTTCAATTCCTTGTGCTCTTGCCTTAAGGGCCAGTGCAAGCATATGCTGACTGATTTAGGGCTGGGTTGAACTTTTTAATCGGTGTCACTCTTTGGCAAATTTGTAAAAAGGTGTTGAGGAATATTTTGCCTACCTGACTGCATAACTGTGGACGTTGGAAAATTAGCCAAGCCGGTGACTTAAAAATCTATTCAGCCACATTGGCAGGATAGTACCAGAAACTAAAATTGCTCTGTTGACCAGTTGGCACCTCTATTTTGACAGGGGGTTCCTTGATTTCTACTCCAGACCATGTGGGGCTCAGTTTATGGAACAGCAATAACCTTTGGGGCTGATTTGAGACTGCCCCCCTGAACTCTAAGTCATGGGGTTAAAGAGGCTTCCCAGACACTAACAAGGAGTGAATGGAGCTCCATTCACTTCCTGATTTCAAATCTCACCAAATCTCACAAGAAGATGCTAGCACGGGAAAGTCAAAGAAACAAAAGAAAGACACAAAAAGTTCAGGAAAGCACTAAAACACACTTAAAAAGTCACAAGTAAACTGGGGGGGGGGTCATAAAAAGAGTGTACCCAACCTGACTGTCGTGATCTCAACCAAAAGTGTTTGCCCATTGATGCTGCATTCATGTGAGTACAATAGCACATGGATTCAAATGCTGGCAGTGCTGGCAGAAAATTGCCACAGGGGATCAATTGACAGCTTGGGCCATCAATAAAAAGTATGGTTTTAAACAATACATGATCATGAAAGGATGACATAATCTGGAATGCACATCCTTTCACGATCATTAGGTGTCCTTATGATGCTGTATTTGACTGGTCTGATAAAGTCCAAAGTTAAGAAACAGAAATTATGAGAGACTTGCAATGATATAGAGAGAAAAAGAAAGAAAGAGAAAAAATGGGCCAAAAAGAGAACATAGTGCAAAATGCAGCAGGATTTCTCTGTTATCTGCTGTTATCTGTATAGGTGGGTGGTTTTTTCATTTTTGATTTATCAGTGTGGCTCTCTTGAATTGAAACATAAGCTATAACCAACATGCAGAGTTATATATTTTGTGGACCCTTGACCTAAACCTGGTTGTAGTAGAGCTTTGAATTTTAGATTTGAAAATTGTGCAATGTTAATTGTTAGAAACAGAGGAAATAATTCATTAAAATCAAAAGTAGTTATAAAATTATAGTTTGTTTTACTGTTTTAATATAGTTAGTTAACTTACTATTTGGAATACTAGTTTGTGAACGTGCCATGGAATTTACAGAGAATGGTATGAAGGGGGCACACATTTTTATTAATTGGCTCCTTCAAAAGTACTCTTTTTGTCCTTTGAAGTTGCTTTCCTACTTTCTAGATTTTTTTTCCAAATGGACTACAAAGCCCATAATATGATGGCTGCACAGGAATGGTGGAAGTTCATCATGTTTTATACCTATCAGGTTGGTAAACACTGTCCCAAAGTATGGGATCTCATCTTACAACTTCTGCATTTAGGTTTGCTACTCATCTCTTTTTTTCTTTCCTTTCCACAGCCACTGACATGTATGTTTTATTCCTAGTAAATGGTTAATAAGGAATAAGGTTTTAAGTTAGCAGATACTGAGCTTCCACAAGCACAGCGATAAATGGACAGTTATAAAGAGCAGTCATTGATGCAAGGTGGAGATTTGGTTCTAATGAATTCTAACCATCTAACAATCTATCTTAGCCTGTATTAAGAGAAGCATAGTTTCCCAGTTGAGGGAAGTAAAAGTCCCACTATATTTTGCTTTGATCACGCCTCATATGGAGTACTGCATTCAGTTCTGGGCACCTCATTTTAAGAAGGATATAGATAAGTTGGAGCAAGTTCAGAGAAGGGCAATGAGGATGATTAGAGGTATGGAAAAGCATGTTTTTAACATTCAGTATTAATTAGAGCCTCTCCATTGACGCCCCCTTGTCGTGGGAGAGAGGCTTGGGTACCCTAATGATGTTTTTAACTATGCTGGCAGTGGCATAATAGACACCGGCAGGGTCTCCCATGCCAGACAGGTCAAAACCGAAGAGCCTGACAAAGAGCGTGAAAGGGCAGGATGGGCTCTCTAGCCTTATGGCAACCACCCTAGGAGAACGAAAACTCTAATCCCAAACCAGGGCAGATGGTGCTCGTCCAACCCTGTAAGGTCAACCATCTAAGGGAAGTTCTGTGCACACTGCGCTCCACCAGAAAAATCCATTGCACAGGCTCAAAGGACAAATCCAGTTCCTAAAAAGCCCTGTAGTGATAGGCAAGGGATGAAACGGCAGGTGCAAAGATGCACTGGAAGCTGCAGCCCCAACCCTGCATGCAGGCAGTTCAGGACTTTGGTCGCTTGAGGCTGACCCGGGAGATGACAGTCTTGTTCGGCAGCATCCTGAACAACCAAGCAGCCTTTTTTAAGGAAAGCACTGCTTGCTCCATATGGAGAGGGGCCTAGAAAAGGTGGCCTAACAAAAGCTCATCCCCATCTACCTGGTTGGCTAGCTGCGACCAACGGGCATCTTCTGATGCGGTCAAACCAAGGCAAAGAAACAAAGGCACACACCGGCCTCCAAAGGTGTAAATAGACTGACGCTTGCATGCTGGAACATCAGAACCATGCGAGACTCTGCAGATAGTGGATGGCCTGAGCGTTGTTCTGCTCTAATAGCCTATGAACTATCACAGATCAATATTGACATCACTGCTCTTAGTGAAGTTCATCTCCATGAGGAAGGCCGCCTTAAAGAACATGGTGCCGGCTACACATTTTACTGGTCTGGAAAACCCAAAACCAAGAAACATATTTCAGGAGTAGGCTTTATGATTAAAAACTCCATTTCCTCCAAACTTGAAACCTTGCCAACAGGACACTCTGATCACATTATTTCCTTACGCCTCCCACATGTTGTTCTCTTTAGTATATATGCCCCAACTATGCAAACCAACCCTGTAGAGAAAGACAAATTCTACACAGACCTACGCCAACTCATACAAAAAGTCCCTGTAGAAGATAAAATTATTATTCTTGGTGACTTCAGTGTAGAGGAGGAAAGAACTCCGAAGCCTGGAAAGGTGTCTTAGGAAGCATGGTGTTGGAAACTGCAATGATAACGGACGCCTCCTACTAGAGTTCTGTGCAGAACAACAGCTATTACAAACACTATCTTTCAGCAGAAAGATAGCTTGAAGACAACCTGGATGCACCCCGGTCCAAACATTGGCACCTCATTGACTATGTTCTAGTCCACCAGAGAAACATTCGCGATGTCCATCATACCTGAGTGATGCTCAGCGCAGAATGCCAAACAGATCATCGCCTCGTATGATGTAAACTAAATCTTCATCTTAAGTTCAAACCTAAGAGGGGTGGCATCTTAAAGAGGGGACTCCAAGTAAACAATCTTCAACAAGCTACCATGAGAGACAACTTCCAGGCAAATCTGCAAACAAAACTTGAATACCACCCTACAGATCCTTCTCCTACAGTGCTTTGGCAACATATCAAAAATAGTATCCTCCAGTCTGCAGAAGAATCCCTCGGGTTCTCCCACAAGAAAAATCAAGACTGGTTTGATGAATACAACCAAGAGATCCAGGAGCTGTTGGCAAAGAAGAGAACTGCTCACCAGGCATACCTCGCCCAGCCAACATGCCATGTAAGAAAAGCAGCTTTCCGCCTCACATGTAGTATAAACTTCAACAAATCTCCGAGACATGCAGAAGAAGTGGTGGATGAATATAGCAGAAAAGACACAATGCTGTGCAGATCTGGGTGATCATAGAGGGGGAACTGCCATCAGACCTCCGAGATGCAGTCAACATCACCCTGTACAAGAAAAAAGGAGCAGAATCCGATTGCTCAATCTATCGAGACATAACACTGCTCTCTATTGCTGGAAAAATCCTTGCAAGGATACTCCTGAACAGATTAGTTCCTTCTGTTGCAGAAGAACTTCTTCCTTAAAGCCAATGTGGCTTCAGAGCCAATAGGAGTACTACAGACATGGTATTTGCCCTTAGACAACTGCAACAGAAATATAGAGAGCAGAACAAGGGTCTCTATGTAACATTTGTTGACCTCACCAAAGCCTTCAACACTGTGAGTAAAAAAGGTCTGTGGCAGATCCTGGAAAGACTAGGATGTCCCCCCAAATTCCTTAAAATGATTATCTTTCTACATGAGGGCCAGCACGGTAAAGTCAGATATGGTGATGCTCTTTCAGAGCCCTTTCTAATAACTAATAAAGTCAAGCAAGGTTGTATTCTTGTTCCAATGTTATTTACAATCTTCTTCAGCATGATGCTCCAAAGGGCTACCGCAGAGCTTGAAGAAGACGGCATCTATATACGTTACCGTACTGATGGTAGCTTGTTTACCTTAAGCCGTCTGAGGGCTCGCACTAAGACTCTAAACTATCTAGTCCGTGAGATGCTACCCTTGTTGTCCACACAGAAGCAGCTCTGCAGCGCCTAACATCCTGCTTCGCAAGAGCTGAAGAGCTGTTTGGGCTGAAAGTCATCTTGAAGAAAACAGAAGTTCTTTACCAGCCTGCACCACAGGACGAACACCACCATCCCCACAGTGCCGTCAGCAAATCTGTGCTCAAGTCCGTTCAGCAGTTCACCTACCTGGGAAGCATCATTTCCTCAGATGCCAAGATTGACAAAGAGATTGATCACAGATTAGCAAAGGCATATAGCGTATTTGGAAGACTTCACAAAAGAGTCTGGAGTAATAAACACCTGAGGTGAAGCACAAAAATCAGTGTGTATAGAGCCATTGTACTGTCTATTCTCCTTTATGGATCTGAAACATGGGTCACCTATCGCCACCACCTACGACTCCTCGAGCGCTTTCATCAGTGCTGTCTACGCACAATCCTAAATATACACTGGACTGACTATGTGATGAATATTGTTGTTCTTGAGCAAGCAGGGATCATCAGCATTGAGGCCATGATATTGAGAACACAGCTGCACTGGGCAGGGCATGTTTCTAGGATGGAGGACCATCGCCTCCCTAAAATACTACTCTACAGTGAACTTGCCATGGGTCAGTGTAAGAGGGGTTCTCCAAAAAAGCGATACAAGGACTCCCTGAAAGAACATTTCAGGCTCGGCCAAATTGATCACCAACAATGGTCCACTTTGGCCTCACATCGGGAGGCATGGAGACACACTATCCACAATGCTGCAGCCTTATTTGAGAACTCACGCCGAACAAGTCTTGAAGAGAAACAACAACACAGAAAGAATCATAACCCAGAAATATCACCCAAGAGGACCTTCTGCTGTGCTTTCTGCAACTGGACTTGTTTATCTCAGACTGGCCTTTTTAGTCATCAGTGCGCTTGCAGAAAGCGCGGATGAGTCCTTCCTGAATCTTCGTTTGCGAAGAAAAGCCAGAGAGAGAGATTAATTGGAGAATCTAGTGAATTAGGTGACATAGCTAGAAAAACCTATCAAATCAGTAACATAACATGTTAATTAACTAGTTATTTCCAAGTTCTGGTTTGCACGCCTAGACCTGTTGGGTACATGGCTGCCTCACTCATTTCATTGGAAGGAACATGTTGGCTCCTGCTACTGGAATTAAAACCAGGGCTGGTGTTATGAACAAGGGAGAGATTCATTTGGATATCAGTTTAATGTGATCCTCTTTAATTCACACTTATTTAATCAATATGCCAACTGAAATGTAGTTATACTTTAATATCACACTTCTCTGAATTTTGTGATGCAGTTCTCCAATCAAAAATGCAGATGAAGATGCATATAACAATAGGTATATTGGGGAAATGTGCAGAAAAAGTCTTGGGGTAAAGCTGCAATATAAACAAAGATGATGATGGTTATGGTGATGATGATGATGATGATGATGATATACAAAAATACAATACACTGGAGAACATTTCCTGCAATGGAGAAAAGTATATATTAGGAGAGAGGCGTACAAAACGTGCATATTCAGAGAAATATAGGGAAACCTGCATACAAATTTCCATGTTGTCGTTCGTGTATATGTGTGTGTGTGTGTGTGTGTGTGTGTGTGTGTGTACATCATTGGAAGGACTGGCTGTTTTTGTTGTTGTTGTTTTACTTTGTAAAATGCCATGTACAGTGATGCTGCTATATAGGAATAAGGATGATGATGATGTCCAGAATTCTGTACCAGCTACCTCTCCTGGACCAACCCTTTCACCAACTCTGACTAATACATCACTCATCTGTGCTCCAGTTGCCAGCAGAATCTGCCTCTTTCTCACCTATATACTCTGATCACCAGCAGAATGGAGCTCTTTCTCCCCATACAGCTGATGCCTGGTAAAGTAGGTTTGGGGGTAGTTACAATCATGACAATAGTGTCACAATCATGACTGAATAGTGATCATGATAACTGGTTTGTAGTTACCTAGATTTACTTATTGAGGCCATGATATTGAGAACACAGCTGCACTGGGCAGGGCACGTTTCTAGGATGGAGGACCATCGCCTCCCAAAAATAGCACTCTACGGTGAACTTGCCACGGGTCAGCGTAAGAGAGGTGCTCCAAAAATGCAATACAAGGATTCTCTGAAACAACATCTCAGGCTTGGCCAAACTGATCACCAACAATGGTCCGCCCTGGCTTCACATCAGGAGGCATGAAGACGCACTATCCACAATGCTGCAGCCTTATTTGAGAACTCACGCCGAACAAGTCTTGAAGAGAAATGACAACGCAGAAAGAATCACAACCCCAAGGAGACCTTCTGCTGTGCTTTCTGCAACCGGAATTGTTTATCTTGGATTGGCCTTTTCAGTTACCAGCGCACTTGCAGAAAGCACGGGATGAGTCCTTCCTGAATCTTCATTTGCGAATAAAAGCCAGAGAGAGAGTGATTTGTATTCACATTCACTCCTTAGTCATGACTGTAACACTATTGCCATGATTGTACCTCCCCTCAAACTTACTTTAGGCATTAGCTGTATGGGAGAAAGAGTTCCATCCTGCTAGTGATCAGAACACAATGAGAAAGAGGCAGATTCTGCTGGCAACTGGAGCACAGACACATGATGTTTCAATCAGGTGATTGATATTCCCATCAGGTTTGGGGAGGGCTGGGCCACAAGAGGTTACTCAGTTAAGTCAACTAAGTAGCTGATACAGAATTCCAGCCAATAATAATAATGATATTGACCAGAATCCTCTATGGCAGTCACAAATTCATAATCTAAACTTAGGCACTCATGACTATGATGTATTTTTTTTTTTTAGATTTTTTAAAATTCATTATTTCTTACATACAATACATAAAATACATGATGTTTAAGCAAATAATCAAACCATCCACCCACAAACATGTTAATGATAACAATCAAAAACAAACAAAAAAGACAAAATCAACATAACCTGACATAACATAACATATAAAACAATACATCATACAATCTTCACATTTCACATTAGCTTCCTTTTTCTATTTAAGATTCCACTTGATTAACTACATGTTTACAGATCTCGACTTTTTCCAAACTTTTCCCTCTGTTTCCTTACTGATTCTTAACATTATCTTATTGCTTTCTCTTTTTTCCCTTATTGTAAATCTATTTCAGCTTCCTCCCCCACTTTGCTTTCCACAGTGGGTTTAATATTTTCCACTCGTGTAAGTCTCCTATAGTTTTCTTTTCATCCATCAGTATTGTTAATTTGTCCATTTCAAACATCTCATATAATCGCATTTTCCATTCCTCCATCATGGGCATTTCTTGACCTTTCCATCTTTTTGCTAGTGTTATAATAGTAATCTCCAATATTTTACTTGTATATTTTTATCTATTTTGTCTAGTATATTCAAAAGGTAAATTTCTGGTTCACAAGGGTAATTTATTTTTAATATTGATGTTATTATCTTATGTATTTTTTCCCAGAATTTTCTGTTTCTATTCCTTCTAGTTTTGATCTATTTTGGATTTCTCTTTTAACTGTCTATATAAGAGCCAATGGCATTCTATAGCTTGATCTCGCAATTCTTCCTGAGTTTTTATTCTGTAATTCTTCACATTATTTAGTTCAGTTCTTATCAGTAAATCTTTATATGTTAACCCTTTGTCCGTATATATATTTTCTTTCTTATAGTAAGCTTCATGGTTCGAGAGCCATAGCAGCGTTTTAGGACACAGTTTTCTTTTGTATTTTAGCCATACTCTCAATATGGCTCTCCTTATGAAGTGATGATTAAATTCTCTATGCACTTGTGACTTTTTATGCCATATATATGCAT
The DNA here is from genome assembly GCA_030847615.1 of Gambelia wislizenii. Taxonomy (NCBI): domain Eukaryota; kingdom Metazoa; phylum Chordata; class Lepidosauria; order Squamata; family Crotaphytidae; genus Gambelia; species Gambelia wislizenii. The sequence continues at coordinate 427,478,267 of JAUMIR010000002.1, read as the reverse complement.
GCCATCCGAATCATAAGTTGAAACCTTCAGGTTTAAGTAATCTATTGTTCTCTAATCTTATCCACTCTATCATCCATGCCAAGCAGCATGCATTATAGTATATTTTTAAGTCGGGTGACACCAACCCTCCTCTGTCCTTAACATCTATTAAGATCTTTCTGGTTATTCTGAGCTTTTTCCCATTCCAGATAAATTTCATTATATCTTTATTCCATGATTTAAATACGTTGTCATTTCTCAAAATTGGTATATTTTGAAACAGGTACATCATCTTGGGCAATATGTTCATTTTTACTGTCGCTATTCTACCCAATAGAGAAAGGTCTAGTTTGTCCCATTTCCTTAAATTTTCTTTAATTTGTTTCCATGTTGTACCATAATTATTCTCGAACAAAACTGAGTTTTTCCTTGTTATTATGATTCCAAGAGATTTGATTTTCTCTTCTATCTTAAATTTCGTGATTTCCATTAAATCATTTTTTCCTGTTTTGTTAGATTCATTGTTAACATTGCCGTCTTATCTTTGTTAATTTTTAAACCAGCTAGGTCTCCAAACTGCTCAATTATTTCTATCAATTTTCTTGCGTCACTCACTGGATCATCCAGAAAGAAAACTAGATCATCGGCAAAGGCCTTGTACTTATATACTTGGCCCTGCCATCTGACTCCTTTAATTTGTTGGTTCAATCTTACTTTTCTGTTTAATATTTCGATGACCATTATAAATAGCAATGGGGACAAGGGACATGCCTGCCTTGTACCTCTTTCGATTTTGCACGCTCTTGTCCATTCCCCATTCACTATAATCTGCGCTTCTTGTTTATTATATATCTTGGTTATCCAATCCAAATACCTCTCTCCTACATTTATAACTTTTAGTACTTTAAGCATAAATTCCCAATTCATATTATCGAATGCCTTTTCAGCGTCAATGAAAATCATTGCTAATTTCCTTTCGTTATGCTTTTCGTAAAATTCAACCAAGTTTAATAATGTTCTTAAATTATCTTTAATATGTCTGTTCGGGAGAAACCCGTTTTGATCTTCAAAAAGCCAATTCACTAAAAAAAAATTAATTCTTTCTGCCAATATATTTGCAAAGATTTTATAATCTATATTGAGCAGTGAAATTTGTCTGTAATTTGTTGTCAGCTTCGGGTCTCTCCCTTCTTTTGGAATCAGCACTATATCTGCATTTCTCCATGTGTTAGGGTAATTTCCTTGATTTATGCAGTTAAATAGTTTGAAGAGCGGATCTATTAACTCTTCTTTGAACGTTTTATAATACAGTAGAGAAAAGCCATCTGGCCCTGGCGCTTTTCCACTCTTCATTTTTCTAATAGCGTCCCTTATTTCCATCTTTGTTATCTGTTTATTTAGATCTAGCCTTTGTTCCTCTGTTATTTCTGGTAAGTTTTCTTCTTTTAAATATTTATCTATTCTGATTAGTTGGTCTTCCTTCATGTTTTGTTTAACAAAAAGTTCTGTAAAATATTCATGAAATGTTTTCATTATATCTTTCTGCTTTGTATAATATTTCCTTTTATCTTTGCTGATTTCTGTTATTAGTTTCTTTTCTCTCTCTTTTCTCAATCTATATGCCAACCACTTACCCAGTTTATTGGCATGTTCAAAATAGTTTTGCTTTACATATTTTAATTTAACTGCTATTTCCGTTTCCATTTCAAACTCTTGTTGCTTTTTCAAAATTTCTAGTTTTCTTTTAACCTTTTCATCCCTAGGTTTTAATTTCAATTCTTTTTCTTTTTCCCTTATTTCCTCTAATATTTCCCTCTCCTTCTTTTTCTTCCTTTTATTATTTTCTATTTCTTGTTGTATTAGGTAGCCTCTGACTACCGCTTTCCCAGCCACACCATGTCCATTGTTGTCTCTCCTCCCATATTTTATTTAAAGTAATATTTCAGCATTTCTTTTATTATTTAATATTCCCTCTTTCTTTAACATTATATCTTTCAATTTCCAATGGTATTGTTTATTATTAGTCCTTATTTCTAATACTACTGGACAATGGTCGGAAATCACTTTCTGTTTTATTTCAATATTCTTTATTGCTTTTTGCATTTCCTTAGATACCATAATCATATCCAGCCTTGACCAGGTTTTGAAGCGTTCCGAGAAGAAAGTATAATCTCTTTCTTGTTTATGAATATTTCGCCATACATCTGTCAATGCCCATTGATCTAACATTTCCATAACTATGTTTGGCAATTTCCCCTTCTTTTTCTGTTTACTTATTTTTGCTCCTGTCTTTATTGATTTGTCTATTTCTGGATCCATAATTCCATTCCAGTCCCCTGCCAGAATTACGTTTTCGTAATCAAGTTCTGAGATCATTTGAAACAGTTCTTGAAAGAACCTTCGTTTATTATTCTGTGGTATGTAAATACCTACCATCAAGGTTCTTTTTTTCTTGTAGGCCAATCTCTATTCCTATACAAAAACCTCTTTCATCATTGAATACTTCTTTAGATTCGTATTTTGGGTTTACATAAATAGCTACCCCTCTTTTCTTTTTTCATATTTCGTAGCATATACTACTCCTAATTTACTATTCTTCAAAAATCTCTTATCTGACTCTCTAATGTGAGTTTCCTGTATACAAGTAATGACAGGTTTTAACTTCGTCAAGTAGTGGAATACCATCCGCCTCTTTTGGGGATTGTTCAATCCTCTTACATTCCAGGTTATTATTTTCCTCGACATTCTTTATTTTTACTATTTTACCTTTTCCCTTTATCTTACCTTTTCCTACTTTATTGTCCTCCTGTTGCGCCCAATAGTTCTTCCTCTGATTCCTCCCCTTCTTCTCTTTCCTCTACTTCTTCTTCTTCTTCTTCTTCTTCTTCTATTTCTTCTCCTTCACTCTCTCTTTCCTCCTCTTCTATTTCTGTTTGACTTTGGTTTCCTTCCTCGCTTCTCTCTGAGTTTAGTCTCTCTCCTATTTTATGTTTTTTCATTCCTTCTCCTCTTTCTTTCTTTTCCTTCTTTCTCTGTTCTATTACCTTGTTTTCTTCTTCTGTATCCTTAGCCCTCGCTTTATCTCCTTTCTCATAATCTTTTTTCCCTTTGTTTCTTTATCTTTCCTTTTATTGTCTTCCTGCAACCTTGATATAAAGTCTTTTGCCTTATTTATTGTGTTTATCTGATATGTTTTGTTGTTGTATGTAACTGTGACTCCTTCTATTTTGTTCCATTTATATATTATTTGGTTTTTCCTTAATATCTGTGTTAGAAAACTGTACTCTTTTCTTCTTTTTAAGATTTGGGGTGGGATATCCTTAAAGATCTTAACTTCTTGCTCCTCTATAACCAATTTTTCTTTATATCCCTGTTGAATTACCAGGTCCTTGACTCTTTCCCTTATGAAATACACTACTACGTCCCGTGGGAGTTTATTTTTTTCCCCGCTATCCAGGATTCTACTCTGAACAGTTTATCTATCTCTATATCTAACTGTTCTGGGTTCCAGCCTATAAAATCCACTAAGTCTGGGATCACCCTTACTGCTAAGTCTTCCCCTTTTTTTTTCTGGCAGACCCCTAATTTTTATAGATTTTGCTCTGTTCTTTATCTCTTGGTATACCTTTTGTTTATTTTACTGTTCTGCTTTAATTTCTAATGATTTAGCTCTTTTTTCCAAGTTATTCTCTTTCATTTGAAGTTCTTGCATTTCATTATTTAATTTTGCGATATCTTTAGAGACTGTTTCTAATTGGTTCCCAAACTTATCTAATTGACTTTGAATATCCTCTCTTATTTCCTCTTTCAACTCTTTCATTTGATTTTTCAAATCAACTCTTAGTTTTTTAAATTCTTGCAGTAACAATTGGCTTGTGTCTCCAATTTTTGTTGCCAATTCTATTGATGATCTCCTCCCTCCAGGCATTTGTGTTTTTGTTTGTGCCATTGCCTTCCTTGTTATTGGCATATTAACCCCAGTATTCCAAACAATATATATTTCCTATCACACAAATATCTTATTTGCTCTTATCCTTTATAAGCTTTATATACTATCACCCCACCTTTTTTCCCCTTTAGATCTTCATATATAATTCTCCACTTTTGAATTTTGCTTCCCTTGTATTCCTTTATAATCTCAAATATTTTATGTCCACCTTTCATCAATTCCTCAATATCAATATCAATTTCAATACCCACAGTTCATCAATTTCCCTATTTCTCAGTAGTAAATTAATGTCATGTCACCAAAATTATTTAATTTCCCTCTTAACTGGCAGATTAAATCAATTACTCCAAGCATACATTTCAATTAATTCAATTAATTCAAATATCTTAATACATTCTTCTATCTAATTAATTTGGTTCGTTAATCTTATATTCTATATTTCTTACAATCACATATAACACAAAACAAACTTTTACTGTCTTAATTACTTTGTAAATTCCAATAATAATAAAGTAAATTCATCAATTAATTCCAATATTAAACTTAATTCATCAATTCTTAGCAACCACGATTAACAATTCATTAATCTCTCAATTTAAACACAATTAACAATTCATTAATTTCTCATTAGAACAATCTTATATAATATATATGTATATGTATAATATATATAATACATATGTATATGTATAGTATATATCTTACCACCAATCCTTCTCTTAATTAATGTTCTGAAATAGTCTGTTCAATAGTTCATTTAACAGTAACTGTATATCGGATAATTCATTTATTAGCTAATTTATTCCTCCTATATTTCTTGTATTTCTAATGCTCTCTGCTTCTTACAATCTAATTCCAAGTATATTAACTCATTTCTAACAGAATCTAGCAATATCCACAAATAAACTCAAATCTCTTTTTCTCATACCTCAAACATTAATTAGAAACCTTTACTATAAACACTCTTTTCAAACTTCTGTGCCTTGGTTTCTTATTCTGTGTCTTTCTCTGACTTTTACTCCTCCTCCATCTTAACTGTTCAAGCTTACTCTCACTTTTTCTTTATTTCCTTATTTATACCTTCTTTGTTTCTTCTTCTATCCTTTATATGTTCTTTTTACTCACAATGTATTCAGTTCTATTTGATGTCTTCTACTGCCTCCCTTTTTCTTTTCTTTTTTCTTGCCCAAGCTTTCCTCTTTTCTTTTGTCAGTCGCCTCTCTCAGCCACGCCCCAAACTCACTGCCTTCATTGCTTCCCTTCTTTCTTTTTGTCTATTCCTTTGTTTCTTTATTTTTCCAAGTGTTCTTTTCTTTTCTGTTGTGCTCTATTAAGCTCTGTTTCTGCTTGTCTCTTATTTTCAACACTCTATCTGTCCTTCAGTTGTTTTATTACCCACTCGCCTCTAGCCTTGTTGTATTAGGTCTTCTCACTGCTTCTCACTGCTTGCTACTCCATTCCATCTATTCTCCAATCTCCATATGCCGGGATTTCCTTATTACTTCCCTCCTTCCCCGGTCTTCTCTCTGCAGCCTCCACTCAAGAAAAACAGATTTACAGCTCGAGAGTTTGTAAGTGGAACTTAAATAGATTGCTTATTTTCAGCTTTACTGTCAAAAAAAATTAAGAGTGGTGGTGTCTCTTTGCCGCGTTCCACAGCGGCATAGACTTGGGAGTGCAATGGTGTTGACCTCCTCAGATCTTCCGCAGGTAGAGAGTGGGACTCCCCCCTCTCTCCCCTTGGTCAGGTCTGGGAACAGTATGGTCTTCTGCTGCCTCCTCGATTTGCTTTTTTCCCTTTAGCAAATCGGCCCCAAATTGTTTCAGAGAATAGGGGGTTCCCGAAGTCTAGCGACAGGGCTTCGAGAGCTCGCTGAAACCCTGCCTTCCCCAATGCCTTCTGACTATGATGTATTCATGATCCTTAAATAGCCCTAAGTTTAGGGACTACGTAGGAACCATGAAAGTCCCCCAGTCACTGCTTACTGGGCAGCAGCCTCTGCAATTGACAGAGTTCTGTCCCCCTTTCAATTGGGAAGCAGCTGGCAGGCATCCTCCCCCCCCCATGCCAGCAATCTCTGCTGTGAGGAGGAATTGTGACAGAGTCCTGCTTCTACATGCTTCTACTCATGGGAGGGGGTGGAAACAGCAGTCTGCTGCTTCCTGAGTAACAAGGGAACCGGCCCCCATTGATCGCAGCTGCTGTTTCCCTATATGTAAGGACTGGGGGGAGATCAGGCCAGGATTCACTTTGTAGCACTGTAACTACAGTGCTTACACACATGTATCTCCCATATAAGATTCTGGCTGGTGTGAGATATTTTTATTTTTAAAACAAGCTGATGCAAAAACAAAATAGACTGAACTCAAGGCTAGAAAAATGAGAAACTGAGAAAAGCCAAAATGGACAGATCCATCTAACCATAACTACGGTAGATGAGATTGTTCATGTAGAAATTGCCCCTGGGCCTGTGACTTTCTATGTGTGAGACAATAAGGTGTTTCCACTGGAAGTGATTCAGATATGAATCTATTCAGTCTTCCTTGCCTATTCAGCATTTCTCTAAGAAGTTTACTTTATTTCCCATCTTCCCGCCCCATACTTTCCCAGAATCTTATAGCACTATACGAAGCTAACATGAAATGGGATCATTGTCTTTTAATAGCACACTAAGCTTTTTGCTTCTATGAGTAATTCATGAGACAGATGTATGAGAGCCTGCACAGTCTGTTACTAGTGTTATATAATTCTTACAAGGAAACTGAAAAACTCCTGAGGCAACATGGAAATATGACTACTTGAAGAAAAGGGAGAAATATTTATCCCCACATATGTGATATACAAGTTTAACAGGGAAGCCTCTCAAACCCAATTTAGAACCAAATTTCTAACTGCTCAACAGCTGTTCTCATTGATACTAAATAAGCACATTCTTATATCAAAGAAGCAATACATCAGTGTTTGTTAGTGAAAGGGGCAGAAATGTGTCACAGATACAGATGTACTTCATTACTAATATTCTCCTCAAAGGAAGCAATTTTTTTCTCACTTCAAGAAAGCCTTTGAAAAATGCAGTTTTTGAAAACTATTCACAGTTCAAGACTTATTCTGCGCAAAATTCGTACATTGCAATTTTCTGCAGAAAGCAGCATTTCAGTGGAGGCAATAATATGTTTGTGCAGAAATATTATTTTCTGTGCAGAAAATACTGTTTTGTGTGCAGAAAATGTTTTCTGTAGAAAGAAAGCACATGCAAATTTTGCATAGAATAAATACTGAACTGCAAAGATTCTCATCAGTCTAGGATTCTTCTTGTCAGTGTTCCTCAGCACTTAAGAAACACATTTTTTTTTAACCATTGGTCAAATATTTTCCTATGTGTAGTCACAGATGTGTTGCAAGATGTGTCAAGAGTCAGGAAAGAACTCTTATGACTACTTTGCCCAGTATGACTAAATCAACTGCTGTCATGTTAAAAGTCATGCACAATCAGGACTGGTCCTACTTTTTAGCAGAGAGTATCTGTCACTCTGTTCAGGAGTATCCTTGCAAGGATTTTTCCAGCAATAGAGAGCAGTGTTATGCCTCGATAGTTTGAGCAATTGGATTTTGCTCCTTTTTTCTTGTCTCACATCGGGAGGCATGGAGACTATCCACAATGCTGCAGCCTTATTTGAGAACTCACACCGAACAAGTGTTGAAGAGAAATGGCAACGCAGAAAAAATCACAACCCGGTAACATCACCCGAGGAAACCTTCTGCTGTGCTTTCTGCAACCGGACTCGTCTATCTTGGATTGGCCTTTTTAGTCAACAGCGCGCTTGCAGAAAATGCAGGATGAGTCCTCCATGAATCTTCGTTTGTGAAGAAAAGCCAGAGAGATCTGTCACTTCAGGCAGGAGATGCTGAGAAGTAGCACATTGGACCCTTTGGTGGAAAGAGCTGTGTGCTAGAGACTGAAGGAAATTTCATTGGACTTTTGTGTGAACAAAAAATAGAAATTGTGTGCCTGTCAAGACTTGTGAGAAAATGAACACCTTACCCCAAATGTTATGGAAGGCTTATTGGATGTTCTGAGACATAAATTAGGGACAAAACAATGTCTACAATTTAAAATGCTAAAATGTGCATGGGGAGGATCGTAGAAACAGAGTTTAGTCAATGGGAAAATGTTGTGCAAATATGTGTGCAAATTAAGAAAAATCATTAAAATTCTTCAGCTTTAAGTGCAGGAGAAAACACAAGCTCACAACCTAATGTGAAACAATAAGAACATGCAGGAGGGATTAAATAGAACCTCAAGAGAATTGTGACAAAGATTCCCCATCCTGTCTTCAGTCCCTAAGCTAGCTTCTTTCCTTCAGCTATGCTGAAAAGATTCAGCTGCAAGTCTGGTTGCCTTTTCCTCATGGATTGGGAAGGGGACAGGTCCACACACCACAGATCTGCCTCTCTCTATGGTATCATTAGTAGTTAGATGTCAGTAGCCAGATGTCATTCCAAAGATGGTCATGGAAATAAACTCAAAACCTAGCCAGCCAACATAATGCTCTCAATATCTTCATTAGAATAAATGAATGTCCTTGATGGCTCAGACTCAAGGTCCACTAAGTGCAACATTGTAGGGCACCAAGTACTTCTCAGAGCTCACAAGGCACACATGAAGATGATAGCTATCTGACAGCTTTTGCCATGTCTCCAGCATTCACTTCACCCAAGGGCACTAAGTATCATTGTTTTGTATTGTCATAGGCATTAGGAGAATAATCTTACATTATGTCTCCTAGTTAAAAAAAATGCCTCCTAAAAAGCTCCAAAAGCGCTCCCATTCTATCAGATGATGGTACTTTTTGCTGATTAAGGTTACAGAGCAATTGCTCTTCTTCCATATTTCTAGATTCCCTGCTAATATGCTACCTGCTCTCTCTGAAGTTGCTTTGCTTCCCTGCTACATATCTGTGCTGAAACCTGGCAGTGCAGAATGTTCATGCACCATTGTTGCTGTTCTTGATTTTATTTATATCCTGTCATTTCTCCAATACTGGGACTCAAGATAGTTTACAAATTAAAACAAATGCAATAGAGCTAAAACATACAAAAGGTTAATGTCAAAGCACAATTAAACTTTCAAGAACATTAAAAACAAAGCAAAGCATAATAATAAAGAGACATTTAAAAACACCAAATTAAAAGAAATGTAGTTCCCTGCTAAAAGACTTCTCTTTAAAAACATTCATTTCTTGACAAAATGAATCTTTGCCTGCCAACAGAAATATAACAAGGAAGGGGCCATTCTAGCTTCCCTAGGAAGGGAGTTTCACAGCCAAGGACCAGCCTCTCTTTTGTCCCCACTGGATGTGTTTGTGAGCATGATTATGCTGAGAGATGGGACTTGCCTGCAGATCTCAGAATCCCTACAGTGTTGTGTGGGAAGGTATGGATTGTTGCTTAGCCTGCATCTAAGCTGAACAGGAATTTAAGAAGCATAACTAGCATATTGAATTTTGTCCATAAACAGACCAGTACCGATGTGACCAGTGGGGTGCCACAGGGTTCTGTCCTGGGCCCAGTGCTATTCAACATCTTTATCAATGATTTGGATGAGGGAATTAGGGGCATACTTACCAAATTTGCAGATGACACCAAATTAGGAGTAGTAGCTAATACTCTAGAGGATAGGATCAAAATTCAGAATGACCTGGATAGACTGGAGAGCTGGGCCAAAGCTAACAAAATGAAATTCAATACGGAGAAATGTAAAGTACTGCATTTAGGGCGGAAAAATGAAATGCATAAATATAGGATGGGAGAGACCTGGCTGAATGAGACTACGTGCAAAAGGGATCTAGGAGTCCTAGGAGACACAAGTTGAACATGAGCCAACAGTGTGATGCGGCAGCTAAAAAGGCCAATGCGATTTTGGGCTGTATCAATAGAAGTATAGTGTCTAGATCAAGGGAAGTAATAGTGCCACTCTATTCTGCCTTGGTCAGACCTCACTTAGAATACTGTGTCCAGTTCTGGGCACCACAATTCGAAAAGGATATTGACAAATTGGAGCGTGTCCAGAGAAGGGCAACTAAAATGGTGAAAGGTCTGGAAACGATGCCTTATGAGGAGAGACTTAGGGAGCTGAGTATGTTTAGCCTGGAAAAAAGACGGTTAAGAGGCGATATGATAGCCCTGTTTAAGTATTTGAAGGGGTGTCACGCTGAGGATGGAGCAAGCTTGTTTTCTGCTGCTCCAGAGACTGGAACACGGAGCAATGGGTTCAAGGTCCAGGAACAGAGATTCCACCTCAACATGAGGAGGAACTTTTTGACAGTAAGAGCTGTTCGGCAGTGGAACACACTCCCTCGGAGCGTGGTGGGGTCTCCTTCCTTGGAGGTCTTTAAACAGAGGCTGGATTGCCATCTGTCAGGGATGCTTTGATCAAGATTTCCAGCGTGGCAGGGGGGTTGGACTGGATGGCCCTCATGGTCTCTTCCAACTCTGCAATTCTATGATTCTATGATTCTATGAGATATTGTATCAATGAAATTGTATGCTCTCTTAAACCAGCCCCAGTTAATGCTCAGCCCCGTTGTAGCTCTTTGTATCAAAATAACTTTCCAAACTCTCTTCACAGGTTGGATTGGTATCTTTTAGGAGTGGTGTAATTGTGTATTCCTGCATGTCAGGCAGTGGGACTAGATGACCTTTGTGATCCCTTCCAGCTCTAAGATTCTATGAATAGATGATCATATAATGTTATCATCCAAAGGTAGCTCCACATAGAGTATATTGTCATAGTTGTCTTCTGTGTCTTCAAGTCTACTCCAACTTATAGCAATCCTATCATAGGGTTTTCTTAGCAAGAGTTGTTTGTGGAGATGCCACTGCCTTCCTCTTAGGCTGAGAGAGTGTGGACTTCATCAGACCACCCCCCATTAATGTTCTTTTGCCAGAAGAAATTGTGGTGTTTTTATGCCAGCAAAAGAAACCTGCCCCCAGACCTACCTTTGCAAGTGTCAGTAAGGCTTTCCCAGCAGTAACGGAGCACAAACAGAGCTCCGTTTACTTCTGGGGTTGAGATCTTGCCAATTCTCATGAGAAGATGCTAGTGCAGGACATTCAAAAATTAAAGTAAAATAAAGACACAAAAGTTCACATAAGCAGAAAAACACTCTTAAAAAGTCCCAAGTACATGGTGGGGGTGTCATAAAGAGAGCCTCCTCAACTGGAAGTGTTTGCCCATTGATGCTGCATTCACGTGAGCATAATGGTGCGAGGATTCAAATGCCAGCACAAAGGGGGAATGGGAGATCTATTGACGGCTTGGGCTGTCAATAAAAAAGTACGCCTCATTTAAATTACATGATTGTAAAAGGACAGTGGTATCTGGTATGCATGCCATTTCGTGATCATTAGGCATCAGACCGTATTTGCCTGGTCTGATAAAGTCCTGTGACTTTCCCAAGGCCACCCAGTGGGGTTTCAATGGCTAAGCAGGGATTTGAGCCCTGCTATCCCAGAATCCTAGTCCAGCATTCATACCACTACACTACATTGGCTTTGTGGAGTATGTTACAGTAATCTCAAACAGGATTTAACTAAAGTATACATCAGTGGGCATGTGCCATTGGAGCTAAGTCAATAGAATATCTCTTTTGAAAGCTATTGTCTCTCTAAAGAGTCATGTCACAACCTCAGCTTGAGATGAAGCATCTCAGTGTTTTTGCATTGTGAGTTATTTTTAAAAAAAGCCAATGTGTTCCCAGCAGGCATTCTCTTGTTTGTACCCAAAGCAGCTTCTGGTGACAGGAAAGCTGTCCTTTTGCTCTGGAATGATAGAAAGCTGTTTCAAAGCATTACCCTTCTTAAGATTTTTTTTTGTAAGGATAAAGGAAGGCAAGTCTTAACATTTCTAAATTCTACTTACGGTAATAATGGGGGAGGGTTATGGTGCAATCAGTCTCTGAATTTACTCCAGAACATATCTTAAAAAGGATTCTTTGGGGCAGGAGAGAGGAAAAGAATATCACTGCTGATCATTTGTGCTTTTCCAGCGATGGGAAATCAAATCAAAGTGTGTCAATTGCTCCTTGGCCTTCATCCAAGGGCCAATGTTGTCATAAAATGTAAACCTGATAGAGATTTGTTTCATCCGCCAAAGCCTCCTTTGTGTTCTAATGTACACATATAATTGTTTTGAAGTCATAAAAAGCAAGCACTCACCGCTCAAAAAGATTCCCATGCGAGAGGCTTTATGCAGCAAGAGTGATTGCTTCAGCATAGCTCAAGAACTTCCTCTCTATCTGTAATATTTGATTTGAACTCAAACACGAGCAATTGGAATGAATGTCTAAAAGGTCTCTGAGGTAAATTTACTCAGGAACAAGATTTATATTAAGAATTGCCTATGGCTTTCAGAGGGAAGGCTATTTGAAGAGGAAGGAAAGAACGGGGCTGAGAGTGGTGAAAGAAATTCACTTTCCAGTGTGCCAAGATTGTTAAAGTAATCTTGGAGAAAACCTAGAAGCCTGCAGGTAAAAAAAGATCTGGATTGGGGTTTTTTTATCATCCTCAAAGAAGGAGATGAATGTTAGTGCCTTCCTCAGCACTGTAGCTTCTGGAAGTTTACACTCCCCCCCCCCGTTTTCTCTCCCAGTGGTCCTTCTGCCCTTCAGAGATTTTACTAATACCTTGGGCCACTCCATTTTACAATCTCCTTTCTACCTCCTCCCTCTTCAGGACTCACCCCAGAGATATTGTGACCTGAGCTGAAAGACAAGTTGGCACCAATCTGCATAATTAAAGCCAGCACTTTGTTATCTTTTCAAATGGACTGGCAACTAAATCATACTTCAGAACTCAGGCTGCCAGAGTGAAAACTGGAGTGGAATCCTGTACCTTTAAATGGTTGTGTAGAAGAGGGCATTTCACCAGGTATTGGTTGTTACCTGGCTGCATGAAAGCAACACCTGATGGCATTCTCTCTTCCATCCAAGCCCTCTCCAGTTTTCAATCTGGCAACCCTACTTGGTGATGAGACAGCATCATCCATGATACCTAAAATGAACAGCTAGCTTAAGGGGAGCAGTGCAGCCTATATACAGGCCTCTCTCTGCCAACATATCACATCCCTAACATCTTTCAACATTTCACAAACCTAACATCTGCCATCTGAGCTGGCCGCCTCACTTACTCTGCTACCAGAAAAGGCTACCATGAACTTTCCTTTTCTTTTTAGATTTCAATTTCCTCTTCTCTTGGCCTCTTTCTTTTACATACCTCCTCCTTCTGCTTTTGGTACTTCCAGAATCTTCACTGGCTCCACCTCTTTAAGCACAATATGAAATAAATTATACTGGCGACAGTTTTTCTTTCTTTCTTTTTTTTTTATTATTGGTGCCTGTCAAGTGTAGAAAATAATTTCTAGCAGTTGAATAGCACAGCGAACACAGTCTTATTAAAATCAATGTTTGACTAGGGAAATGAAAGGTTCACAATAATCATGCATTTTCCAGCCGAAAATGACATTTGATAGAACGACTCTTACAGTGTCACAGAATGAAGTAAGACAAGACCACACACACACATACACACACTGAACTAACCATATTTTAATTCTAAGGACATTCTATTGCTGTACAGTTCACTGGTGACCTAATTGGTGACCTAAATTATATACTACAGCGCTCAGTAAATCACACCTTATTGCTTTGGCTCGGCTTTTGTAAAACAGGACTCACCACTCTTAAATGTAGAACTGTTCCTTCTGCAATACTAATTCTGTATTTCTAAAAGAATCCAGAATGAACCTAATAGAAATATTCTCTATATATCTAAATTAGAACTACCACTCAGATAGATTTTAATATTGGAGAAGTGCAAAGAAAAGAGCAGTGCAGGTTTTCCATTAAATAACATTACTGCTGGGGGACAAAACATTCTATTACTAACTCACTTACAGCCCCATCTAAAACCCAGTTACATCTAGCATTAAATTTACCATCTGTTGAAAGCTCAGACACCAACTTCAATTTCAGTACTGTAACATGCCAGCTGAGAGAATTAATGAGTTTCTCTACAATAAAGGATTTGTTTTCAGTTGTATGCTAAAGTTGTAGAACAATATCTTGCCACACATCTGGTTTGTGTTGAACCAAAATGAGTGGTGCCCTACGATCATCATATGGCCCAGCTACTAGATAATTGCACCCAAAATTTTCCTCTAAGGGTTTTCAGTTCAACTGCCCCTGTTCTTGCTGTCTTCCCAACCTGAAAATTCACCCAAAGCAGGGGAGGAAACCACAGGTGTAGAAAAGGGTAAAAATAGACATATCCAACCCCATGCTTTTTCTTTGTTGCTTCTAGGGTCACTGTGCCCCACAACAAGTCTTCTTGCATTTCAGTTTATCTTGCCAATTCCCACCCCCCTCTGGATTTTTAAAACAGTCTTGGTATATTTAATAGAAAAGAAATTGACTGGGGAGGGGGAATCAAAGGAAAATAAACTTTTTGTGGGTGGGATACAGGGTTCTTGTGCTTCTCTTTATTATGAGGTGGCTGGGTACTCCTTCCCTCCAACACTCATCTGCTACAGCAATGTGGCCACCCCATTTAAATAGCTAAAAGATCCATGTGGAATGTGGGCCTCATAGGCTACTTAGGTGTGTATTACCCTAAACCCTAGGACAGTGATGGCAAACCTATGACACGCGTGCCAGCACTGTCCATTTGTGCTGATACGCGGCTGTAGGCCTCCTCCCCTGCCCCTGCCCGCAACCTCACCACCCTCCCTAAAGTGGCGATCCAGACTTCAAAGCCTCACTTTAGGGAGGGGGGAGGAAAATGGCAGGCGGGGCTACGAAGCCCCAATCACCACTTTAGGGAGGGTGGGAGGGTTGAGGAAAGTGGTGGGCGGGGCTACGAAGTCCCGATCACCACTTTAGGGAGACAGAGGGGTGGAGCCTCCCCCCCACACCTGGGCACCACCACCCCTGAGGCCTGCTGTGCTTGCCCGGAGCTGCCTCAGAAAGGTCGGGAAGGTGGCTGGCAGGCGGGACTCAGCTGGGGAAGGTGGCCTTCTTCTACCTCCAGCAGGTAAGTCCAGGTAAGGTGGCTGGTTGATGGGCCATTATCTGCTAGAAATTCCCCTGTCCATTAGCCAAACAGACACTAATGAGCCTTGCATTTCTATACCCAGAAACTAACCATTCAATTACACCAATTTACATATACTCACCAACAGGGGTTCACAGCATATAAACTCCAGACACACTACTACCCAACCATTCTCTTAAGATGCCAGCCACAGATGCAGGCGAAATGTCAGAAAGAAACTATTCCAGAACATGACCTCACAGCCCAGAAAATAACCCAAGGAAAATCTAAGAATTAAAACTATTTTATACTCCAGCATGTCAGAAAGTCTGTGGAACACTGCTTCTTGTAAAAACATCTTTCTGTAGAAACACCAGCCTTTTCCACTACCACTACATTCTGTTTACCCATGCAGCCTCATCTCTCCATCTC
The DNA here is from genome assembly GCA_030847615.1 of Gambelia wislizenii. Lineage (NCBI taxonomy): Eukaryota > Metazoa > Chordata > Lepidosauria > Squamata > Crotaphytidae > Gambelia > Gambelia wislizenii. The sequence continues at coordinate 427,462,818 of JAUMIR010000002.1, read as the reverse complement.
CATGTAACCACTAAAATGAGGTATAGACTATTCAGCAGTGGACTGAAACTTAGAAACTCCTGATTTCATATAAAAGGTACTGCATACACCAATCTGGGAAATCACTGTCATAATGAAATTGACAAACTGTGCAATTGGAAAAGAAAGAGCTGGCACCTAATGGATACGTTCTGTGAAAAAATATCTTTATTTTTCTAGTACTGGAACAGTAACTTCACAGCAAAGCCATTTATATTATTTTCCTCATATCTGATTTTTGTCTTGCTTCCAGCTTAATTTCCATACATGGCTTTATTGCTCTTCAATTTCTCACTATGATAAAGTGTGTATTTCTGTCTGTCTGTCTATCCATTTCTCAAACCTCTGTGTTTTATCAATTGGGCATCAGTTATAAAAGATTCATCATTTGCTTGTTTGAATTTTTTGACTTGCTCCATTGTCTTGACTCTGTAGTATGAAAAGAGATGAATAAATCCCCTTCATCCTATCTTTGTTCAAGTCAGTTCAATCTATCTCATCTTATATTGACTGCATAGCCTTACTGGAAGCCTATATAAATGCCACCCAAGTCCACCTTAAGAGCCAGCTGCTGGATTGGTGAAGGAGGTCTATTCAGCTTCTGATTAGAGTGCAAGGAGTCTGCAACAATCAAAAGCAGGGCCCATGCAATTCCTTGCCACAGTGGGAGGTGGAAGTAGGGAGGAAATATCATCCTCTCCTGATCTTTGCCTGATACAGCAGCTATCTCTTAAGGTGGGCTGGGCAGGGGTCAGGACAGAAGATGTTACAAAGATGTAACTAAGTTGCCAATCTAGGGTGGTGGTGGTGTAATGATGATTAGAATTCTGCTACAATTTCCAGTTTGCATACTTATCTCATTTTTCTTCCAGGCAATCAGTGTGCACTAGCATGATATACAAGACTAAAAGGAGCTTTATCATTGTGAGATCACATCAGAGATCATCCTTGCCATTTCCATGTGTTGTGGTTGAATAAATATTTATAGGTGCTGGAGAACACAACTTAGCCTGTAAGGAAGATTATACAAACTAGTACTTGCCTATAGCAAATTGTGACAGACTCAACAGAGCCAGAAATTGAATTGTGGAAGAATTGTACATTGTTCACACTCCAGTGTCACTGATCGTCCGGCCCTTCTTGACAGGAAGGTTTCCTATATGAGTTGTGTCATGCCTGCACAACAAGGTCTCCCCAGCCTCTAAAGCATAGCCATGTATATTTTGACTGTTGTTTGGTCCTGAATTTTAGCTTGTTCATGAACTGTCCTTTCAAGACAGGATTTCAGCTACTGCATGCAGGTAGCCTGCATGGTGTAGTGGTCTGAGCATTGAACTATGCTCTGGAGATCAGGGTTCAAATCCCCACTCACCCATGGAAACCCATACTCTCTCAGCCTCAGAGGAAGGCAAAGATAAACCCCATCTGAACAAATCTTGCCATGAAAACCCTGTGGTAGGCTTGCCTTAGGCGTGCCATAAGTCAGAAATGACTTGAAGTCAGACAGCACACATGAAGTTAATAAAAGCCTAGCCACCACTGCTACCTGTGCTTCCATAAACAGCACCAAGGGCCCTTAAGCTCTGAAAGTCCTTGAGGAGATGACAGGTCCATCCAGATCAACCTGTATTCCCACCCATACTACTTCCACTCTGTTCATCATCATCATCATCACCATTCCACCTTGAAACTCAAGGCAGCTTACCAATTAAAATGTTTATGCATAATTAAAAACATACAAAATGTCAACATTAAAACAGAATTAAACTATTACCTATATTAAAACAATTTAAAACACACTATTTAATTTTTTTTAAAAAAAATAGTTAAATTCAAAAAGCCTATCTAAATTAAAAATTCTGCCTGCCAGAGAAAGGACAGCAAAGAGGGGGGCATTCTAGCCTCCATAGGGAGGGAATTCCAAAGTCTAGGGGCAACCAACAAGAAGGCCTTCTCTTCTGTTCCCACCAACTATACAAGTAATGGAGGTGTGACTGAAAGAAACACCTCTCCTGAAGATCTCAGGGTCTGGGAGGCTCATATGGGGAGTTACAGTCTGTTGGATAGCCTGGAACTAAGCCACTAATTAAGTTTAGATTAAGCCTAACTTTTTTCACCTTCATCCGTTTCCCAAGCCATCCAGGCTGATGTAGGATCTTGGCTTATATTCAGATGCTTACCTCTATGTTAGAGGTAATAACAATAAAGCAATAAAAACCTTTTAGTGGTGTGGACTACACTGATCATCTCCTTTGGAATTAAAATGATCTCTTATGTGTATAGACTGACCTCCTTGGATCTTACAAATACTGTTGCTGTTTTGTCCAATGGTGCATCAGCAGGTTTTTCCTCTCCTGTCAATCAAAGTTTTCCATGATGGGCCTTCCTTTGAAGATAGACTGAAAGCAGCAGCTGCTGCAAAATGAAGTAGGCCTGTTACTGTCTACAGCCAACATGTTTCATATTTATTTTATGACATTGCTATCCTAGTATCTCCTGCATCCCATTATGGAACTTAAGGAATTATATGCACAGGGTCACCATGTGGTCTCCCATTCTTGCATTGATTGATCAGACTCATATTTCATATCTGCTTAGCTTCAGGAGACACACTATCCACAGTGCAACAGCCTTATTTGAGAACTCACGCCGAACAAGTCTTGAAGAGAAACGATAACACAGAAAAAAATCACAACCTGGAAACATCACCCAAGGAAACCTTCTGCTGTGCTTTCTGCAACCAGACTTGTCTATCTCAGATTGGCCTTTTTAGTCATCAGTGCACTTGCAGAAAGCACAGGATGAGTCCTTCCTGAATCTTCCTTTGCAAAGAGAAGCCAGAGAGAGAGCTTCAACATGGCTGGTATATTGAGCATTATGATTTTACCCTGAAAACCTTCCAGAAGTTTTATCAGAGGCAGAATGATGCTGGTGTGGTTTTCACCAAAGCCAAGTGATGGGATCATGTCATGCCTTCATTGTATTACTTGAGCTGCCTACTTTTTAATTTCTGGATACAATTCAAAGTACTGTCTGGAGCCCTAGGTTTGAGATCAGACTACTTGAGGATATCTATTTATTTATTTATTTCAGGCAGGGGTCAGGAAAGACCTAGACCTCACATTTATGGCCCCTAAAGCCTCCCTCCTCCAGTCCCTCCAAACCTCCCAGAACATCCCCAATTATAAAGAAAATCATGTCAGCATGATATTTGGCAAAAATGGACCAAAAATCAAACCTAATGCTCTTCATGTGTGCAAACACACACAAAAATTCTGCCCCAACTGCAGGGTTCCCTGTGAGATCCCGTCACAAGCCAACTCCTAATTTAATTTAATTTAACTCCTTGTCACACTGTGGTTTGCTAGAGGGAGGGGACTGAACAAGTCATCCTTCAGTGCCCTGCTCACCCAACACTGCAGAAATCCCCTCTCAATATAGCTGCCTGGATTTTAAGGTGTGTTTTGGAGGTATTTGCAGTTGAAGCAATGGTGCTATGATTGTAAATGTGAATACTAAACAGTTACAAGGTCGTAAGCCACTTCAAAGTTTGATGGCCAATCAAAGACATAAGGCCAAGCCAAGTGACACAGTTTTAGCTGCCACTGGAAATTCAAAAGGGATGGAGTCTTTTGGGAGGGAATTCCACAGTCAGAAGTTTGCTACAGAGAAAGTTCTGTCGTGCATACCTACCACTCTAACCTCACGGGGTGATGGAACACACTCCAGAGCCTCTGCTGAGAATCTTAAATCTTGAACCACGTGGGTTTACCTTATTCAGGTGATAGTCCCCCACTGGACTCATACTCTTTGGAATTATGACTGGTAGCAATGAATAAGAGGTCAGTTCTTTGGATATAGACTTCTCTGCCCCATGAATGTAGCAGGCCTCCTTTACTAGTGTTCCACCCATGTTTACACATTTTTGCTTTTAACATGCTTTAAAGTCTACTGTTCTTAGATTTATCAGTTAAGCAATAGCAAGCTGCAGCATTGATTTTTATATACCACTTATTAGTGCTAAATACCCCCTAAGCAGTTTACAATGTGTTTAGCTAATTGCCCCTGACAAGCTGGGTACTCATTTTGCCAGCCTATGGAAGGATGGAAGGCTGACTCAGCCTTGGAGCCCTTGGGAACGAACCTCATAAGGTTGTGGCTTGCAGTACTGGCATTTAACCACTGTGCCACCAGGGCTCCTTAATTAATTGGCTCCTTAGGTTCTTTTTTTTAAAAAAAATAATGCTGCTTTTAGCTGAATATTGTGTTGCTTACATCATCTGAATCCCAGAGCATTATCCTATCAGTACTTAGCTATGAATGGCTTCAGCAGCTTAATATATCTAATCTTCTTAAAAGTAACTATCCAAATTCTCCCTTAGAAGATATACATGGCAGTAATAGTGGGCAGCCATATGTCTCCATGCAGCCAAGCTGGCTTTGAGATGCCATTTTTGTTTTAATAAAATTTAATTCATCATGTGATTTTCTGAGGGGCACTAAAGGGAAGGAAAATGGCAGCTAGACAGTGTCACTTGGAGCACTGTACCAGTTTTTTCTTTTTAAGTAAATTTAATCAAATGGCCTTGCCAAGGATAATAAATATATGCTCTTTCTTCACATCCCCATGGGAATTTTGAACCTTCATGTCCTGAGGGCCTATGCCTCCAAATGCCATTTGCTGGAGAACAAAAATAAGTCCTGTTTATTGGCTTGAGTGCTGAAGGGCATTGTTGGCAAAAGATGGCATATATCTCATTAGAGGATGAACAAGTGAAAGTACCTTTAATATTGTGGATGATGTGATTAGACCCTGTGATGACACAGCCCGAACCATACCTTAGTTATAATTTGATTATCATTGGTGCTTTCACCCTTGTGCAACAGGATAATAAGCAAAGCAATTGTTTGTACAACATCAGCATTCACAATCATGGTGATGTTGCACCACAGTATGATTGGTGTTGTAATTCCATGGTTTTGGTTTACACTACACAACCATGATGTGAGATCTTGACCTCCGAGTAACATGATTCCTGCAACAAGTAATGTTTTGTAATAAGGATGCCAATGAACATTCATTTCATTTGGATTAGAATGTTATTACTTTAGTGGTCTAACAAGCAACAATGCTTGGTTTTAAAGCTACTTTTAAAGGGTGTCATAGAGGCGTTTTGATCACAATACGTTGAATATAGCCTCTTAGTAATCCTATGGTGTTTTTTTTTTTTAAGTAACGTAAAACCTAAAAGCAACACAACATGTAACTATTTCAGGGCAAGTATAGAGTAGAATGTGGCCAAAATTTGGACTCCAGAGCATATCCTAGACTCTGCCAAGCCCTCCCCTAATTTTTTTTTTAATACAGAGAATGGTTATTTTTCAGTCCTAAAAGCTTCCAGAAGCTGTGATTTTGCACAAAACAGCCCTCAAAGCCCTCCTGCTTCCCCAAGATCTCCGAAAGCCATAGTAGACTTCTGGTTACAATACCACCCCCGTATCCATGGGGGATTGGTTCCCCACCACCACAGATACTGAAGTCCATAGATAATAGTGAATGCTGGACTCCTTCTCTCCCTCCCCCATTCACCCCATCCTCTGCCCATCACCACCACAGCCCTACTAGTGATGGGAGAAGGGAGCGTCTCTCCTCCTCCTTTTCCTCCCCCATTCATCCAGCCGCTGTCAATTGCCACCGCAGCCCTCCTGGGGATGAGTTCTCTCCTCTTCCTCTCCTTCCCCCATTCACCCCAGCCACTGCCCACTGCCAACCGCAGATAACTGAATCAGCAGATGGCAAATCAGTGGATATGGGGTCCTACTGTATTTTCAGTTTTGATTTGCTGATTTTGCATACTTCGATCATGATTTATTGCTGATTTTGCTTGCAGTCAGTCCTCAGTGGTGAAAAGTCACACACACACACTGCTGAATTTCTCCACTAATAAGTGACTTAAATCCATTATTTTAAAAGGACAATTATGACAAATGGGGGGACTGATTTTGATTTTTTCTAATTTCTGTGTTCACATGAATAGTAAATTTGGCATTACATTGGTATATATTAAGAGTGAACTCATATTCCATCTGTGGTTTCTTATGCTGCTGAAGTAGCTTCATACTTGCCAAAGAGAAAGGCATCTCTAGGTTTGGGGAGCTTAAAGGTTTTCAACAGTTCACAAACATTTTTAGAGGGGGGGGGGGAGGAACCTGGAAAGTTGGAGCTCCCTCCCCACCAATGCCCAGTAAGCTCTGAAAATGTTCCGTGGGCATGGAATATATCATGAACTTGAACAGGGAAAATACAAAATTCAAGGAAGAGTGGAATCCAATGGAGTATCCTTAAAGGGGGACATAGATGATTAACTGAAACAAAAGCATCTGATACTAGACCATTTTGTTGCATGTCCCATTAGGGATGGAATGGGAATTCAGCAATTTTGCACAACAAAATCACATGCTTTATTTTTCTGTGCTACACTGCTGGATTTTGCACAACATATGTGTGATGTGGTACTTTTGTTGTGAAACAGTTTTGTTGAGCAACATTGCTGTTTTCTACATCAAAACCCAGCAATCTTGCAAATCAAAATTATGTGTGGCTACAGCTTTACTCAGCCCAATTTTCTTTTCCTTCCGCATAATATTTGGGTTGTGCAACTTTCAAACTGGCAAAGGTTGCAACTAAACTGTCAAACCCTTCACAGACTTTTTTTTATAATGAGGTATAGCATGCAACTTAGTTTTATGTTTTGTGCTTTTTTACCAAGTACATAGCAAAAAATAATATAAGCATGTGGGTTTTTTACCCCTCAGAAATCTGAACACTTTTCTGCACATAGTGAAAAGACATGAATATAGGTTTTTACGGCAAAGCTGCAGTTTCTCAAACCCTTGCAGAGTTCTTAAAATAAATGCAGTATATGTTTTCCTAGAAGATGGGGGGAAAGTTCCTGCAATTTCTTGGAACTTTCTACCTGCTGTGTTTTCCTCCCATGTAATTTTCTCAAGGGATCAGGAACTCCAAATTCAACCCCAGTTAGGAAATTGACAGATTTCATAGAATCATGGGATCATATAATCATAGAGTTGGAAGAGACCACAAGGGCCATCAAGTCCAAACCCCTGTCCTGCAGGAATATATAATCAAAGCACTCCTGACAGATGGCCATCCAGACTCTGTGTAAAAACTTCCAAAGATGAAGGCAGTGCTAACCCAAGGAAGCATGTTCCACTGTCAAACAGCTCTTACTGTCAGGAAGTTCTTCCTAATGTTTCGGTGGAATCTCTTTCCCTGTAGTTTGAATCCATAGTTCCATGTCCTAGTCTCTGGAGCTGCAGAAAACAAGCTTGCTCCATACTCAATATGATAACCCTTCAAATGCTTAAACATGGCTATAATGTCACCTCTTAACTTTCTCTTCTCCAGGCTAAATGTATCCAGCTCCCTATGCCACTCTTCATAAGGCATGGCTTCCAGACCTTTTACCATTTTGGTCATAGCCTCCTCTGGCTCCTCTGGCTATTTTCCAACTTGTCAATATACTTTTTGAATTGTGGTACCCAGAACTGACCAAAGGCACTGACCAAAGAGGTCTGACCAAAGGCACTATTACTTCCCTCTCCCTAGACACTATACAGGAGTACTGTTGATGCAACTTAGAATCACATTGGCTTTTTTACCTGCTGCATCACACTGATGGCTCATGTTTAGCTTGTGGTGACTTCTCTGTCTCTAGCCTAAACCATGTTTTCAGATGTCTGGCTCCTTCATAGTACTTTTATTTTCTAATTGAGACACAATTGTTTTCGGTGAAGAAATGTGTCACTTGGAAACAAAGCTGTTTTTCCCCTCTAACAATGGTAAGATGAGACTTTTAAATGTAAAGAACAGTGAACAAAGGTTTTGCACATCATTTTGCACATCATTTTACAGCAAAGTTGATGATTTTCAAGAACTCATCTTGATACTACTGAATGTGTCATGGAATAAAAAGTATCTTAATTAAATAGATGCCATTGGGTTGAAAATCTGAAGAACTGTACTTGAATGACCCTGGTCATTAATCCTATAAAAAAAATCAATGAAATATGCTGTATTCTCTAGTGACTTCTGGTCATTTCTTTTCACACATGACTCCAATGGTGGGATCTCATGATAATTACAGAAACCTTCTTGCCCCCATGAATTTAACAAAACTAAAAGGGGGAAAAGAGAGATCAAAAGGAAAATCATTAGTAAAGATTTTGTATTTTCATGGCTGACTGCAGCCAAGGATGGTTAAGCCAGTGCATTGTGTCTGGAGGGGGGGGGGCGGAATCTTGTTTAAAGATACAATATTTTATAGATTTGGAGGAAAGGGAGCTCAAGGCAATTCAAAAAGAATTGAGTGCAGTCAGAATGCATAAGTAAGAGCAGGCTTGGGATGGGGTAAAGCTGTAGGCAAATGGGAGTGCTGATAAAAGTTAAATCAGGGGAAGAGAAGCAAAAGATTGTGTCTCTGAAAGATATATTTTGGCCAACAAAACAGGCAATGGTCTTGTTCAGACATAATGATCAACCATAGTTTCAAATTTTGTATGTGTGTTCAGTCTGCAGATTGTGTAAAACAGGGTTGAGCAGGAGAGCAAATATACTTCAGATTATTCAGATAATTGGTATTGACTCAGAGTGATAATACATATTCTGCCCTTAATTTGCTATCACATTTAATAGCAGTATCCCAAAAATGGCTGCTGTCCCCCCCACATACACACCATAAAACCCAGTATTTACTAACAGAAAATTGAGTTGGAGATCAATTGATGTAGAATCATCATTAAGCATATGTAGGGTGAGGACTTTATTAGACGGGGGAGGGGGACATGGCACGAAACTGCATCACCAACCACATCACAGGAATGCTACAGGAACACAAAGTGTGACATTACCAGATACCCATGTCCTTCAGCCGTTCTGGGAGCATAGTGCGGGTGTGAAAAGGACATGATTTTCATGCCTGTGCTATGCCCCCAGAACAGCTGAGGGCACAACATCATCTGCTAATGTCACCAATTGTTGTTCTTGTAGCATTCTTCTGATGTGGTTTTGCTGTGTCTGATAAAGTCCTGTGATTCTAGTAGTGGACCTGTAAATGCATCATGTAAAAAGTTGTGAAAACTGCATTTAAAAAAAAAAAAAACTTTAGTCAAATGTTCCACTTCCTTAGATGCAAATTGAAGGTCTGCAGCCTGCATTTTCTTGCAACACAAACTTTAAGCAGAGAAGACTGCAGGACTTTAAATCTAGCAAGTACAATGGCTCGCCTCACTCTTGCTACCATCATGGTTAGTAAATAAAATAGTGAGGATTCCAGATTGTAAAATCTGTTCATTTTCTCACTCCTACATTACAGACTTTCAGTGCTTAAGCTTTGAAACTCAAATGTGAAGACTCATTGCAAAGTTCAGTAAATTATTATCAACTGAATTCTCATTCATCTGTACTACCCAAATATAATAGGTGCAGAATAGAGAGGACCATGTTGTAGCTGCTTACCATACAGATATTAAATATGTGGAGCTCTCTCAGAAAGAAGAGGAGCAAGAGGGGAGGGATGGGAGGAGGAGGGAGGCCAGTCTAATTCTATGTTAAGATGGTTGAATATACAGGGATTCAAATCCAGACATTGAAGAACAGACACTGATCCATGGATTATTCTTTGAGTAGCACAAATAAACCATACGTATCTCTGAGCCTGTCATATTTTGGTTTCTCTTGCATTTGATTTTTCTTTATATGTAAAAACATTTCTGAGATTTAAGAGTTGTGGCAAATTCTTATTAAAAAAACCAAACTGGAGCAAAAATTTTACCTATACTTTCTGGGAATGAGAAAGAGAAAAGCATGCACAGAGAAGAGTGACACCTTCTGGCAGTGGGCATGGTACACCTCCATCTAAAGTTATTTGCCTCAAGTGCTTCTCAACATTAAAATACCTTAACCTACCACTAAGTGTTATGTGAGATAATCTTCAGGGTTTGTATTTATTTATGGGATATATATACACAGTTAGTGCTGAATTGAAAAGATAATGTCAGGAGGTGCTAGTCCCTTCTACAGTGTGACAAAAAGTCCAAGGAGTATTTGCTAAATATTCCATCTTCCATGTTGGAAGAAAGCAAGACTTGTTCTCTTGCCACTATAAACTTTGACTTACTTATTTTCTTTTGGGAAAAGTTCCTTATTGTTCTTGCCTGTTCTTAATTGCTGTTATCAATTGCTAACAGACAACACTGCCCTCCATGTGAGTAAAGTGATGAATCTGCTCTAGGTTTTAGTCTAAATTGTAACAGACCTATCCAAGATACTAAACCCTATTCCTAACATCGGTTCAACACCATGGATAGTTCCTTTAAAGTTTGTACTAAAATATGGAAAGGATCCATTGCCCCACTGATATGGAAGTCACCAGCTCCATGTAGCAATCAAAACATGGACAGAAAGGTTGTTATGGAGAACATTCCCAACTTTCTTGAGAGACTGTTGTTGCCATCATTGTCATTGTCAGTTTCACAGTCTAGCAGGTGGCTGCTGCTGTTATTATTATATTTATTTATACCCCTCATTTTACCCAAAACTGGGAGTCAAGATGGCTGAAAGGGTGTTCCAATCCATTTATTATGAATGCTTCCATGATTAATTTAATTCCACCAGGCTATCAAGAGAAAGCATGACCGAAGAGGGGGAGAGAAAAACAGAACTCAGGGAAGAAGTTAATTTAAAAGTAATTAGTTATAGTTCCCAGGCCCCAAAAGTAGAAAAGTACTGTTGTTAACATTTTTAGCAATAACTCTATTTATTTCTTCTAAATATATAAGAACAATGAGCTTCAATTTTTTTCTCCCTGCTGGACAAAATTATGAAAATTCTGTGCAGTTTTTGAACATTTATTATTTATTATTTTATTAGAATAAAAATAATAATAAATAATAATAAATCATAAATGTGAATAAATAAATAAATAAATAAATAAATTTTTCATAGGGGGATGGGGGTGTTAAACATTGTATATACAACTTTGTGTATATGGCTATATTTTATTTTGCACATACAAAAATATTTTTCTGTTCCAAAATGTTTGTGCAAATGCCATGGCTTATGCAAATAAATTATTTGGAGCAAGGTCCTGAAATATGAAAAAAAAAAAATTGTGGTAGTTCACCATTTTTTTCACTGAGGAAATGAAAATTGACAAGTATTTTTTACATCTTTCAACAAATTACAGTTGTTTGGTTATAATTACACCAGAAAATGACTGACAATATCACATGCTCAGTTACAATACTAATGCAATACAGTTATGCATCAATAATTGTATAAGGGGGAATTAATTACAAATAACTTATTATTTCTAATGAATTACTCCAAAGATTCAGAAAAATGACATTCTCACTACTGGAACACCAATATGTAATGAAACAGATTAGACATCAGAGGGCCTGCTGGGAGTTTGTCTCAATGTGCCTTTTGTCTTGATGGACAATTGGCTTATTCCAAATGACTTTCACCTCCCATAGAGAAGCAAGTGATTAGTGGCATTGAAGTGATTGCTGTGCCATTCATATCAGACCTTTTGGATTACAGAAACTGCATCAACCTTGTTTAAAATGGAAATCCTTTTTTTAAAAAAAAATTAGAGATTTGGTTCTCATCTGAATATTAATAGGTTAATTTGGTATTGTTTTGCCTTTTGTTACACAAACTCTTGATGAGTAGGCCTCCTATGTAGCTGCCATTTAAGCAATAGGTGCAGTCAGTAATTAAAGTGACAGCCAACTACAGATGCCACTAATTGTAGATCAATTTTAAAAGCATAATTTTTATGTCTCTAATTAAAAATGGAATTGAGAGATTGATAGTTGCCTCTGGCCCTGGAAACCATCCAATGCCACGTGATGTTCTTAAAGGAAACTTGGGCATCTCCAGGAGGCAACTTTAGATAAATATAATCTTCCCTGAACCTTTTATAATGATGCACCCTTTGCCCTTCTGACAATGACACAGTAAAACCGATATACAGTACAAGATCACAGAATGGGCATGTGAATTTTAATGGATTTATTTGCATGCTAATAGGTAGCTCTCAGCAGATGGTTTTACTGTTCTAGGCACGTCTGCAGTTGGCAAATGCCAGACCCATTACATAGGCACTGTGACAGGTAGCAGACAACAATAGCCTCATTCTCTTGCCAGAAGGTTATTGTTAGTATCAGTGTTACTTTGCTCCTCTGCCTTCAAGAAGGTTAATTAGCCCAAATATCAATAGCCCTCTGGAAACAGCAAACAGTGCAGGATTAAATTTGAGGCTAACTAAAGCCAAGGGACCAAGTCAAATTTAGCAGCTAAATGGTAAAGCTGAGTTTAGATTTGAAGTAAGGAGTTACATAGTAACAGTAATCTCTAACAAGTTACATGTTGGGGGGTATTTCAAATGGGGGTATTTCAAACAACATGGCTGGAACTCTCTATTGCAGTCAACATTGCATAACTTTATGCATACTTAGCTACATAGCAGAGGTGCTAATGGATCCTATTATTGAATTGGTAAGATCATAGAATCATAGAGTCATAGTGTTGGAAGAGACCACAAGGGCCATCCAGTCCAACCCCCTGCCATGCAGGAATAAGCAATCTAAGCATTCCCGACATGGTCATACAGCTTCTGTTTAAAAACCTCCAAATAAGGAGACTACACCATACTCCAAGGCAACACATTCCAATGCCAAACAGTTCTTACAGTCAGGAAGTTCTTCCTAATGTTTAGATGGAATCTCTTTTCCTGTAGTTTGAGTCCATTGCTCCGTGTACTCATCTCCGGAACTGCAGAAAACAAGCTTCCCCCATCCTCAGTATGACATCCCTTCAAATATTTAATCATGACTATTATGTCCCCTCTTAACCTTCTCTACCCAGGCTAAACATACCCAATTCCCTAAGCCGCTCCTCATAGGGCATGGCTTCCAGACCACCCACCATCCTGGTCGCCCTCCTCTGGACACATTCCAGCTTCTCAATATCCTTCCTGAATTGTGGTGCCCAGAACTAGACACAGTATTCTAGGTTTGTTCTGACCAAAGCAGAATAGAGTGGCACTATTACTTTCCTTGATCTAGACACTATACTCCTATTGATGCAGCCTAGAATTGATTGGATTTTTTAGCTGCCACGTCCCACTCCTGACTCATGTTCAGTTTGTGGTCCACTAAGACTCCTAGATCACTTTCGCACGTACTGCCATCAAGCCAGGTGTCACACATCCTGTATCTGTGTTTTTCATTTTTACTGCCCAAGTGTAGTATCCTACATTTCTCCCTGCTGAAATTCATTTTGTTAGTTTTAGCCCAGCTTTCTAATCTATTAAGATCATTTTGAATTCTGATCCTGCCCTCTGAAGTATTAGCTCCCCCTCCTAATTTGGTGTCATTTGCAACCTTGATAAGCATGCCCTCTATTCCCTCATCCAAGTCATTGATAAAGATGTTGAATAGCACTGGGCCCAGGACAGAGCCCTATGGCACCCCACTGGCCACTTCTCTCCAGAATGAAGAGGAGCCACTGGTGATTACCCTTTGGATTCAGCCCATCAACCAATTGTGAATACACCTAACAGTTGCATTGTCTAGCCCACAGGTTACTAACATTTTTTGCAAGAATATCAGGGGGACTTTGTCAAAGGCCTTACTGAAATCTAGATACACTACATCAACAGCATTTCCTTCATCTACCAAGTATGTAACTCTATCAAAAAAGAGTGATAAGATTAGTCTATCATGACTTGTTTTTCAAAAACCCATGTTGACTTATAGTGATCAAAGCATTCCTTTCTAAGTGCTTACAGACTCTGTGTAATGATCTGCTCTAGAATCTTTCCTAGTATTGATGTCAGGCTGACTGGGTGATAATTATTTGGGTCTTCTCCCCGCACCCCTTTTTTTTAAAGATGAGGACAACATTTGCCCTCCTCCAGTCTGTTGGGACCTCTCCTGTTCTCTAAGATTTCTCAATGATTATTGCCAGGGGTTCTGAGATAAACTTCTGCCAGTTCTTTTAGTAACCTTGGATGTAGTTCATCTGGCCGTGGAGACTTGAATTCGTTTATACTGGCCAGGTATTCCTGAACAACCTCTTTACCTATTCTGTGCTGCATTTCCACTACTGCATCATCTCCTCCATTTTCTCCAGGCTGAGCCCTGTTCTCCTTTTGGGAGAAGACCAAGACAAAGAAGATGTTGAGTAGCTCTGCCTTTTCTCTGTCCCCTGTTAGCATTTCATCATCCTCTCCCTTCAGCCATCCTACCACTTCCTTGTTCTTTCTTTTGCTATGGACATATCCAAATTGCCCTTTTTATTGTTTTAAACCTCTCTAGAAAGCCTGAGTTCCATCTGGGCTTTTGCTTTTCTGATTTATCCCCTGGCTATTTGTTTGATTTCTCCCTTTTTCCATTTCTTGTACATGTCCCCTTTAAGTCTTAGCTCAGTTGAAAGCTGTTTAGACTTCCATCCTGGTTTCTATAGACACCTGCCAGATGTGCAACTGCAGATTAGCAAGAGTGTCCTGATGTGCATTGGGCTCTAGCGATGCGCATCAGAACTCTCTAGCCAGTGTCCCAGTGTCTCCATGCGCATGGATCCTGTCACACATCTTTTGCAATATGTGACTGCTGGCTCCCCTACGTAGTAACATAACAGCAGCCCCTTGCTGAACATGGACATTGTGAAACTGTTCGATTCTAGTTCTCACAGGTGCAAGTTCACCTACGAAGATGTAAATCCTCAAGTGAATGACGAGTATCATAATAAAGTATCATAAAACATAATAATGAATGGTGAACACAAGAACAACTGCTTGAATCCCTTTTTGGGGAGAATGGTGGGATATAAATTCAATAAATAAATAAACACACTATGTTATGAGGACCAACTAATAACAAGTAATGTTTTTTATTTAATTTTAATGGGCATTTTGGAGAGATTTTGAGTGAAAATACTCATATATTTTAAATTATTCTCTTAACCCATCAGATTTTTTTTTAATTTTTAAAGTAATGGAAAAGGAGCAAAGAGTTATGCAATAAGCATACACACACACACACAAGCTGTACCCAACATAACACACGTCGGTGCTTTGTAAAGGGTGAGTCATTCTGTTGGCCTGCCACCGTCACCAGTTGACTGCCTGGGTCCTGTCGCAGTGGCAGCAAGGGTGGCGGGGCAATGATGTGACCCCCTAGGAGCCCTAGTGATATCAAAACCCATATCAAAAGTTAACAGAGTAAATAATGTCTGCTATTCTAAGAATCCAATTAATTAGTTGGGAAGACCATCTTCACTGACTCAATTCTTACAAAATAAACCAGAGAGAATGAATGACTTGGGTATATTTCCTTTCCCAGTGTGTGCTGATCGGCAGTTTAGAAAACATATCCAACCAATCCCTCCTTCCTTCAGCCAATCACCACCCACATGCAAATTCCCTCTCCACCTCATAATCCACTCCTGCCACTCAATCTGCATCCACACTTCCAGTCTGAAAAGGGCTCCTCTTTCCTCTCACTCCTTCATACACTGACCATCCACATGTAAAAAACTGCAATATTTTTTCCTAAAATAATACCATGTAGCTGAACTGTGTGAAAGGAACACTGCCACTCCAAGCTGCAACCACCGCTTGAAACCCCAGCAGGGCACATACTAATACTAATTCTATAACACCAGTGGCACTTAACCTTTTCTTTACTAGGGACCCCCTTTAAATATCTTTCATTCCCATGGACCCCCAAGACTTAACTCAAGATTTAAAACCCTAACAACAATAATAACATTAACACCTGATAACAACAACAATAATACAATCACAACAATGCTTCTTAACCTTTTCTTTACCAGTGGCACCTTTAAATATCTTTTGTTGCAATGGAACCCCAAGACTTTAGATTTAAAACCCTAATAATCATAAGCGTAATCATAATCATAATAAGCACTGGAGTGGGAGGGAACACCTTTCTCCTGCTTCTTCCTGCAAGTTTGTGGCTGGAGTGGATTGAATGTCAATGCCTTGGCTCCTGTCACATGGGCACTCCACTGCAGGCAGGAGGTGGTCTGAGCAGCCTTCAAGCCTTTGCACACTACTCCAGGAGAAACCTGACAATACAATTTTAAAAAGAATTAAATTCATCACATTTAAAACAGTATAAAATTATTTACAGAACAGACAAAAGTTAAAAAAAAAAACTCATACCCAATAAGTAGCCTCTCTGAGAGTGATCACATGTTAAAAGCCTGCTGGTAAAAAAAACTCTTTGCCTTCTGGCAAAAGGATAGCTGGGAGGGGGCACCCTGGCCTAGCATGGAAGGGATTTCTAGAGGGTGGAAGTAGCCACTGAGAAGGCTCTCCCACATGTCCTCAGCAAGCAAGCCTATGATGGTGGTGGGACTGAGAGAAAGCCATCCCCTGTAGATGTTAAGATTCTGGCAGGTTCATATCAAAAGATATGGTCTTTCAGATAGTCTGGACCTAAGCTTTATAGGTCATGGCCAGCATTTTGAAATTGTGCCAGAAACAACTCAGTAGCCAGTGAAGCTGTTTTAACAAGTTGCAAGTTTAATATGTTTCAAATAACTGGCCCCAGTCAGCATTCTGGGGAACTGCAGCATTTTGGAACTGCTGAAGTTTCTGAACAGCTTCCAAAGGCAGCCCCACATAGAGTGCATTACAACAATAGTCCAGACAGGATGTAAACAAGGCATGAGTCACCATAGCCAGATCTGACATCTCAAGGAATGGGCATAGCTGGTACACTAGTTTTAATAGTGCAAATGCACTCTTGGCTACTCCTGAAATATGGGCAGCCAGGTTCAGAGTTGAATCCAGGAGAACATCTAAGTTGTGCACCCAAGGTTTCAGAAGGAGTGTAACCCCATCCAGCAAAGCTGGAGTCCTTGTTTCATGATCTGCCTTTCAGCTGGCTAGGAACACCTCTGTCTTGTCTGGATGAAGTTTCAATTTGTTTGCCTTCATCCAGCCCATTACTGACAACAGACATTGCTTTAGTACTGAGGCAGTTTCCTTGGAATGAGATGGAAAGGAGAAGTAGAGTTTGGTCTCATCAGCATATTGGTGACACCAAACCCCAAAACTCTGGATGACCTTTCCCAGTGGCTTCATGTAGATTTTAAACAATATAGAGGACAAAATTGAACCCCGAGGGACTCCACAGGCCAATGGCCAGAGTGTTGAACATTAGTCCCCCAGAAACACCATCTGAGTTTGCCCCTCCACGAAATTCAAGAACCACTGCATAACATTGCCCACAAGTCCCACCCCAGAGAGGCAGCCCAGAAAGATTCCATGGTCAATGGTACCAAAGCCACTGACAGACCTAGCAGAAACAACAGGGACATGCTCCCCCTGTTTAGTTCCCTGCTGTTCAGTTCCCTGTCGTCCACCAAGGCAACCAAAGCTGTCTCTGTTCCATAACCAGAACTGAAGCCATATTGAAATGGATCTAGATAGTCTGTCTTATCCAGAAACCCCTGAAGCTGGGAGGCAACCACATGTTTCAGAACCATGCCCCAAAATGGAATGTTAGAGATTGGCTGATAAATATCAATGATGGTGGGATCCAGGGAGGACTTTTTTAGTAACAGCCTCACCGATGCCTCTTTTAGGCAGGATGGAAACTTCCCTTGCTGCAGTGAGGCATTCACCACTCCCCTTACCCAATAGGCCAGTCCTCCTCTAGCTGCTTTCAGGAGCCAGGAGGGGCAAGGTTCTAACACATAAGTGGTGGCTCTCATCTATGAACCTCAAGATTCCAGTGACTGGGTTATTCAAATTATCATTCACCTTTGGCTAATCAGCAAGGACTGGTGGAAATTGGACTCTACAGATATCTGAAGAATCTTAGGTGACCCATAGTGCTTTCCAATATTTTTCAGAGAAGGGGAACATATATCTAGGGTACAGCTTTGGGAGGGCAGAGTGGGAGGTCTACAGATGGAGAAAATCTCTGCCACTGTTGCTTCAGGCAACTAGTGGTTTAAAAAAACATATGGGGGGCATGATCTAATGCCTCCCTCATTCCATCAGCCAGACACAGAAAAACATGACAGATGTGAACTTAGTTCAATGAAAAGGAGTTTAGAGGGTTGCTTTGATGGGTTGGCTCCTTTGCCACCAATTCTGCCTACTCAGTCCCTATAGTGTTGGTATGTTATCTTGCACCAGAATAAGAGTGCTGTGGCGTAAATGGCTAATATCCCCCTTTGCCTGCATCTACACTGGTTGGCCATCAAAATAAACAGTAACCAAAAATAAAAAAACAAAAATAGCCACCAATTGTAAAAAGTAATGATATCCTTTAAAAGCACCCAAGTTCTAAAGAAGAAGAAGAAGCAACAGCAGCTATAGCCTGATCCAAAAGAAAAGCAAGTCACAATAGCATCAGATGTATCTCTTATTCCAAATCCTGGGGCTTGGCTATAGGAAGGGAAAAAATGGACTTCTTCACAGTAATAGCAAGTTGCAGCAGCTGTGGCCTGTCTTAATAGTTTTACAGCCCCCATAAACTTTGCATGCCTGTAACTGAGATAGCAGCCCTGAGTTAATTACTTGAGTTTTTAAATCTGCCACTGCCAAACATTTTTTTAAAAACCTATTTCTATGGTGCACAAGTGGTATTCCACCTTTCCAAAAAAAAAAAAAAAAAGTCGGAAAAGATAACAAAAATCTCCATTTTATCACCTTAGCGATCACTCACTAAGGAGAAAATCCAATATGGTGGCAGCAGCTGCTTGCCCTGTAAACAAGCCCCTCCCCCTGTGCTCATCCAGCCAATCAGATTTGCCCTTTGTCTTGTATGGTGATGCGATCCATGTGGAATCGCTTGTCTTAACATGTGAAAATGCCCATATCGCAGGAGCTTTTTAAAGAAGCCAGGAAAATACTTTTCTCACATAGATTTTCCTCTTTTTGGCCCCCCTCTTTCACAATACGATGAGACAATGCAGGATCCCATTGAGACAGCTTGTATTCCCAGCGAATTCTGTGAGGGGTATTTTCACTGTATAGACAACCCACTGGACATTATAGCTATACATAAAGTTTCTGTATCTGGTACCAATCTTGTGAACATCTGGGCTTTAACAATTACAGTCAGTGCCTCTAATTGAGCCAAGAAACAAACAGGTAACTACAGTAGCTTATAAAGCAAGGGTGGACAAAGTATGGCCCACTTTTGTGGCCTTTGATACCCTCACCAGTTCTAAAATGCCCCCAAAGCCTCCCCTTTTCATTGTGGTGTGATTTTTCAGGCATTTTTTACCCCCAAACCACACAGAGAGCCTCCCAAATGCACAAAGCCCTCCTAAATGCATGAAAACACATAAAAATACCACAATCCTACCTCATGATCATCCCATACTACTGCTATTACATCTGTTTTCTTGTATAGTCCTACTCAAAATGGCAACAGGAGGTAATGGGAACTTACTTCCTGACACCATTTTGAGAGGGACTGCAAATGAAAAAAAATACTTGGGGTTGCTATAAAGGGTGTAGCCCATGGGGGCTCAAGTTCCTGGACCATAAGCAATTGCTTGTTCCTGTTAGAAAGCTTCAACGTAACACCAGATAAATTATCTAAGATGTATAAAAATCAAGATAATAGGTCCTGGAAGTGTCAAAAGACCAAAGGTACATATTTTCATATACGGTGGGCTTGCCCAGAAATACAAAAATGCTGGAGTAAAATTTGAAAATAAATAAAAGAGATGACAGGTATCAGTTTACAAATGAAACCAGAGGGATTTTTATTAAATATGATAGATGAAACATTATTGATACATCAACAGAAAATAATAATAAACTTACTAACAGCAGCAAGAATGCATTATGCAAAATATTGAAAGAATAAAGCAACTCCGACTATAGACAAATGGAAAATAAAAATAATGGAAATGATAGAAAATGAGAAATTATCAAGATTGTTAAAAGACCATGGTCTGAAAACCTTTTATAAAGAATGGGGAAAAGTGATATAACATTTAAAGAATAAATATGGAGAAAACATGATGCTAAATTTGCTGGAGTAATGGTGATCATACAGTAATAAGTTAAAAGAAGGAAAAGAGGAATGTAATACTTACAAGAAGCTGTAGCAACCAGAGGTTAGGAAGTGGATGTAAACAATAAAAGTCAAGGAGGAAGAGGTGGTGTAAAAATAATTATAAGGATACAAATATATGTTTGTAAAATGTAAATTAAAAAACACCACACAAAGAGAATGAAATGTAAAACCAGTATTTTATTTTTTAAAGTATGTAAAGTTTTAAAAATAACAAAATAAAAAAAATAAAGCTTCAAAGTTACATGATCCTGCTACAGCAGAAACCCTAGAAGCTGTGCTTCCAAATTAGGGTCTCTCCTGAGTTAGAACAAAGATTTCATATGGAGTGACAGCTAGGGCTTGAATCACAAGCCAGGATCCTAGTATTTATGCCAGTCCTTCCAGGGGTTTTGAACTGCCTGCTAATTTCAGGGTACAGTTTGGTTTATCTATCTTCCCTTCTCTGCTCAAACTCAGTCCCCCACCCCACCTCTGTACCCTCACTCCATTTAAGAGAGGGGGAAGCAGTAATATTAAGAAGCAGATTTTCTGTAGATGGCCAAGATGGAATTATTCTGCCTTCCATTCTCAGCATTGCTGGTATGGTACTTCACCTGTATGGCATAAAGAACAACCAAAGATGGAGGCCAGTGTCATATGGAACCTTTGGAGTGGACTGTTACCTCTCATGGAAAGTAATCATAGCCATATAACTCCCAGTATTAAAACCTCTCCACTGGCTGCCTATCAGTTTCCAGGCCCAGTATAAGGTGTTGGTTATTACCTTTAAAGCCCTAAATGGCTTGTGTCCAATTTATCTTCTAAACCGCCTCCTCCCATACAATCCTCCCCACGCACTCTGGTCCTCTGGGAGGAATTTGCTTCAGTCACAAAAATCTAGGCTGTCTGCAACCTCCCAGAGGGCCTTTTCAGTAATCACCCCCAATTTATGGAATGGCCTGCCGAACGAGATCCGTCAGATAGAAATAGAAATAGAAATAGAAATAGAATCATAGAGTTGGAAGAGACCACAAGGACCATCTAGTCCAACCCCCTGCCATGCAGGAATACACAATCAAATCATTCCTGACAGCTAGCCATTCAGTTTAAAAACCTTCAAAGAAAGATACTCCCCCACACTCTGAGGCAGTGTATTCCACTTCCGAACAGTTCTTACTCTCAGGAAGTTCTTCCTAATGTTTAGATGCAATCTCTTTTCATGTAGTTTTAGTCCATTGCTACGTGTCCTAGTCTCTGGAGCTGCAGAAAACAAGCTTGCCCCATCCTCAGTATGACATCCCTTCAAATATTTAAACATGGCTATCATGTGCCCTCTTAACCTTCTCTTTCCCAGGCTAAACATGCCCAGCTCTCTAAGCCGCTCCTCACAGGGCATGGCTTCCAGACCTCCCACCACTTTGGTCACCCTTATCTGGACATGTTCCAGCTTGTCCATATCATTCTGGAATTGTGGTGCCCAGAACTGGACACAGTATTCAGGTCCGACCAAAGCAGAATATAGTGGCACTATTACATCCCTTGATTTAGACACTATACTCCTATTATTGCAGCAATTATTTTCAAACATCTTCATTTCTACATAATAATGTTTACAGTTTAGGAAGCCAAGTTAGGTACCTCATGTAACTTGAACTTTTTTTTTTTAATTCATGAGTGAATGTGTATGAGTCTTGCAATTTTCTCTGGGCAGGATGTGAGTAGGAAGGAAAGAATCTTCTTGGGTTGGTGTGTGTGTTTGGAGAAGGAAATTTCATATAAATTAAATGGATTTAAACTCTTGACAAAAAATAGCCTAGTCGCACCTCTAAAGACTTATTTGGAGAAGAAACACATGCCCTGGTGGAGCAGTGGTTAAATGCCAGTACTGCAAGCCACCACGTCGCAAGTTCGATTCCAGCGGGCTCCAAGGTTCACTCAGCCTTCCATCCTTTCGTAGGTCAGTAAATTGAGTACCCAGCTTGTGGGGGGCAATTAGCTAACACATTGGAAACTGTTTAATGCAGTGTAGGTGTGTAAATAGCTATTGCTTAAAACAATTTGTAAGCCGCTCTGATAGCCTTGTGGCTGAAGAGCAGGGTATAAATAAATAAATAAATAAATAAATCTTACCTCCAGAATTCACACATCTGCATGCTGTGTGTTTGTTTCAGACAAATAAAGAATATATATTAAAATGCAAACAGATAAAGTATACACAGCATATTACACATATTTTAATCAATGGGAGAAATGTTTAAATGATATAAAACAGATAAATGAATAAGTACATTAAGGGCTATTCCAGATTGGTCTAAGGAAGCATGAGTTCTCCTGATATAGCTCCTTCAGTTTTGCTTGACGCTATCACCTCCTTGTCTGCCTGTTCCATTTAAAAAAAACACTGTGGAAGGTTTTGTGAGATGGTCCTATTGTTTGAAGGGGAAAATTTCTCCTATGATGAGCTTAAGTAGCTTTTAAAAAGCACTAAAGGTGGATCTCTTTCAGCTGGCCTTTCCTGATTAAATCCCTGCCTCAGGAGTGGTGTCTCATGACCCTTTTTTAGTCTTGTTTGTATTTGTTTTTTTTAAAATAATAATAATAATAATAATAATAATAAAATTTTATTTCTATCCCGCCCCTCTGCAACGCAATCGGGGCGGCTTACAATATAAAAACTCCATAGTCCCAGTACCCTAGCCCATGGAAGATTTTAGTTACATGGTTTTAATTTTAATCTGTTCAATGTCTTTTTATGGGGGAGGGTGGAGGTGGGTGCTGCTTTTAGTCGGCATTGTAGCGTTTTAATTGTTGGAAGCCGTCCCGATTGTTTTTAGCAGAGGGGCAGGGTATAAATTATTATTATTATTATTATTATTATTATTATTAGCCATCTTTCAAATACAATGTACCTCACTATTGAATATAATCATTAATTGAATTTGTCCACACATAACAAATAAGGCAACGACCATGGGGTATTTTTAGTACATTTTAAACATGCTTTTATATTTATAAGACTTTAAAGAAAATTTACCCAACAAATCAGAAAAGCTTGGAGATGGAAATATGTTTTGAAAGCCTGGGTTGCTCCCAGATTTTCTAGATGCCATGCCAGAGTTTTTGTTACTAACATAATAGTTTGTCAACTTTTATTGGATATTTGTGTAGCTTTACAGAGTTTTCTTAACGTTTTTGAAAATACAATTTTAAAAAAAATTACTGAAAATATAAGAGGGAAATAAGACTGGCCTATACGTCTATGCCCTATTGTTCATAAAGGCAGCATGAAGCCATGCCTTGCCCATGCAAGTCAGATGCCAAGTGGAGCATCTGGGATTCAAAGGGATTCAAAGAAACCAGTTCAGACATTCAGCTGTGAAAAATTAAGTGATTTGATAACAGTTGGAAAACAGATGGATGTGAACCAATGTTTAAACTTCTCTCATTTTTGGTGGTTTAATGTAAATATATACAGTGGAGCATTTTGCTTCCTTTTTAATGCTGGGCTAATTTGACAGTACTAAGTGTTATTTAACATAAAAAGCATTTATGAAAAATAATTGTGGAAGATAAACATGGCAACATGAAAATTAGAATGTGTGCTTTGAGTCTGATGTTTCCTGGAAGGGCTTAATGTTTTAAAAATGTCAGCCAAATATGATTATTTTCTTTCTGTTGATTAAGAGAGTAAAAACTCAAAG
Organism: Gambelia wislizenii; assembly: GCA_030847615.1. Taxonomy (NCBI): domain Eukaryota; kingdom Metazoa; phylum Chordata; class Lepidosauria; order Squamata; family Crotaphytidae; genus Gambelia; species Gambelia wislizenii. Next base: position 427,438,951 of record JAUMIR010000002.1, on the reverse strand, counting down.
AAGGTTTTACAAAAGCAGCCACATTGTTTCAGAATTTGCATTTACTTGTATCCAAGGCAACTGCTAGTGGTCCACATCATGGTTTATAATTTTCAGTGTACATGGGGGAGGGTATGTGTGGGGAGCAAATTTCCTGCCCTTTTGTTTCAGAACTCTTCTGCGAATAAGCTGTGCTCAATTTTCTATTCCACCCATCTTCCAAATATTCTAATAGAATTTTTGTTCATTTCCGTTAGAAACAAACACCACATGTGCAGTTTACTCCTGAGTGGTTTCTATCTCTTTGGTTTGCATCAGGGGTGGAGGAATGAGAGCACTCCCCCTGAAATGAAATTCCTTCAGTCTCAACATTTCTAGCATTGAAATAGCTGAAAACTTCAGTTGAGCATTTGGAACCAGAGTTTAGACATCCAAATAAAAGGGGAAAACAAAGTGACCCCAATAGCTACATCCTACAATGCATTCTCTTCCTGTGCATTTGTGTCTAAACACATACAGGTTAGTTATAGCCATAAGCAATGCTCAAAAGACTATGCATTTCTCTTTACATGTGGAAATGATATGTGCATCCAAGGGTGCTTCTAGGGGCTCATGCACTCTTTACATTTATAGTGTTATATTGCACTCTAACTGGCATGGCAACATCATGGGATCTGCAGTTTTGGGGAGGGGTAGTTAAAATTCTTAGCCAGAGATCTCTAGTGTCACCCTAAATGAGAAAACCCAGAATTCCCTAGGATGTTGCCATGGCAGTTAAAGTGGAATATAGTACTACAAATACATAATGTGAATGGGCTCCAGGATCTAGATCAATGGTTGGATGGATCCATTGATCAATCAATAAAGTTCTCTCTCTCTGGCTTTTCTTTGAAAATGAAGATTCAGGAAGGACTCATCCCACGCTTTCTGCAAGCACGCTGATGACTGAAAAGGCCAATCCAAGATAAACTAATCTGGTTGCAGAAAGCACAGCAGAAAGTCTCTTTGGGGTTGTGATTCTTTCTGCGTTGTCGTTTCTCTTCAAGACTTGTTCAGTGTGAGTTCTCAAATAAAGCTGAAACATTGTGGATAGTGCATCTTCATGCCTCCTGATGTGAAGCCAGGGTGGACCATTGTTGGTGATCAATTTGGCCAAGCCTGAGATGTTGTTTCAGGGAATCCTTGTATCGGTTTTTTGGAGCGCCCCTCTTACGCTGATCCGTGGTGAGTTCACTGTAGAGTACTGTTTTGGGGAGGTGATGGTCCTCCATCCTAGAAACGTGCCCTGCCCAGCGCAGCTGTGTTCTCAATATCATAGCCTCAGTGCTGGTGATCTCTGCTTGCTCAAGGACAGCCACATTCATCACATAGTCAGTCCAGTGTATATTTAGGATTGTACGTATACAGCGCTGATGAAAATGTTCAAGGAGCCGTAAGTTGGTGATAGGTGACAATCAATAAAGTAGATTTTACTTAAAACAATAAACACAAAAACCTGGCCGAAGCAAGAGGAATTCTTTAATTCAATGGGACTAACGGGAAAAGAACACCACCAAGATGGTCTACTGTGGTAAAGTATAGCAGATAGGGGCAGAAGATAATTTTGGGACTTCTAGTGGAGCTCTCAGTTGGTAGAACACCAACAGGGCTCTCTGTCTACCAGTTGTTTAACACTAGAAACAACAAAGCAACACAGATCACATAAAGGCCTAGCAAAACCGCAGTGTGTGTGGTGTGTGTATGAGAGGGGTGTGTGTGAGCTCAATTCAGTTCCACTATTCGGAATACCCCCCCTCCATGTTCATCCAACAGCTTTCCAATGATTTTCACAGTTCTTCATAAACATACAAAGAACAGGAGTTTTGCTTTATTTGTTTTTTTTAAATGAAGATAGGAGAATGTAAATTTTATAATTTCCCTGTCCAGACAAAGGATGTTTAGTGCTCTGTTCTTTAAAAAAACTGGACTTAAATCCCTTTAGGTTCAGCAGTGTTTGTAGTTTCTATACAGTGGGCCCTTAGTATCCTCTGGGGTCTGGTTCCAAGACCCTCCCACCCCATGGATACCAAAAACTGTGAATGCTCATTATATAAAATGGCGTAGTAAAATGGCCATGCCTTATATAAAATGGGAAACAGAACAATTTGCTTTTAGGTTTTTCCCTCCCAAATATTATTGAGCTATGGTTGGTTGAACCTGTGGATGCAGAACTTGCGGATACAGAGGGCTAGCTGGATTAAGCTTTTCACATTTGTCCAAAAGCAAACTGCATTTAGCTGTGGAAACAAGATACTAGGTCAAATGTGTCTTGTTTTAAAGTAGAATCATATTCTCTGAAGCTTCTGGGAAACATAATATTAGTCTTAAACAAGACAGCTGTCACCTGAGATATAGACAACATAGACATACACACAGGGCCAGTTTAAGGAATTTTGGGCCCCCTTCAATGCTTTATTTTTGGGGCCCCATATGTTTATCAATGTAACCAACCTATTCACAGAACAGGTGTTCAGATTACAGTAGGACCCCTGTATCCATTGATTCATTATCCATGAGATACAAAACAGCACACCTACTGTAGAGTCTTCCTAGAAAATGTGTCCTCTCTAGCCATTTTCTAGGTCCTCCAAAGCAACACTATGGTATTTTAAACCAGAAGTTCCATTATTTTCAATGCCATTCACTATTATCCATGGTTTTCAGCATCCACGCCCCCTCAGAACCAATCCCCAATGCATCAGAGGGGCTTACTGTATTGCATAATTTGCTACCAATAATTTAGTTTAGCAATTAATGTAATGGTGTAGATTTACTCAAAGAAAAGAAAGAGTGGACTACAAGCTGAACATGAGCTAGCAGTATGATGCAGCAGCAAAAAAAAAAAAAAAAGCCAATGCAATACTAATTAATAGGAGTATAGTGTCTAGATCAAGGGAAGTAATAGTACCACCCCATTCTGCTTTGGTCAGACCTCACCTGGAATACAGTTTCCAGTTCTGGGTACAAAAATTTAGGAAGGATATGGACAAGCTGGAATGTATACAGAGGAGGGCGACCAGGATGGTGGGAGGTCTGGAAGCCATTATGCCCTATGAGGAATGGCTTAGGGAGCTGTGTATGTTTAGCCTAGAGAAGAGAAGATTGAGAATTGACATGATAGCCATGTCTGAATTTTTGAAGGAGTGTCAATACTGAGGATGGAGCAAGCTTGTTTTCTGCTGCTCCAGAGACTAGGACATGGAGCAATGGGTTCAAACTACAGGAAAAGAGATTCCACCAAAACATTAGGAAGAACTTCCTGACAGTAAGAGCTGTTTGGCAGTGGAATACACTGCCTCGTAGTGTGATGGCATCTCCTTCTTTGGAGGTTTTTAAGCAGATGCTGGATGGCCATCTGTTGTGAGGACTCTGATTGTGTGTTCCTGCAGGGCAGAAGCCGATTGGTTGGGGTGGCTGTTGGGGTCCCTTCCAGCCCTATGATTCTATGATTCTAGGCTGTGTTCAGAGCCTGGGAAAGTTACTTTTGGATTACACCTCCCAGTATCCCCCTGCCAGCACCCTTCTCAAGGGCTGGTTGCATTTTTTATATTTATTTATTTATTTATACCCCGCTGTTCAGCCACAAGACTATCAGAGTGGCTTCCAAATTGTTTTTTAAGCAATATCAATTTACACATCTACACTGCATTAAGCAGTTTCCAATGTGTGTTAGCTAATTGCCCCTACAAGCCGGGTACTCATTTTACCAACCTACGAAAGGATGGAAGGCTGAGTGAACCTTGGAGCCCTCTGGAATCGAACTTGCAACATGGTGACTTGCAGACTTGTTCCTTTTCCAGCATTCTCTAGCCCAGAGGTTCTTAACCTGGGGTCCATGATGTCCTCACAGGGGGTCCACAAAGGCTTGAAGGCTGCTTGGCCCACCTCCTCCCTGTAGTGGAACAGTCACATGATAGGAACCAAGGCAAAGGCTGGCTGGCTTGGCCTGCACATTGCCATTCAATCCACTCCAGCCACAATCTTACAGGGAGAAACAAGAGTGCCTCTGGCTCTGAGGTAAAGTTTAATGGATGGTGTAATTGTATTGTTGTTGTTGTTAGCTATTATTATTAGGGTTTTAAATCTTGAGTTAAGTCTTGGGACAACAAAAGGTATTTAAAGGGTGTCTCTGGTAAAGAAAAAGGTTAAGAACCACTGCTCTAGGCCAATGCCTCTCACATAACACTAATGGGATACTGGTGTGTTTTAGTAACAACAATAAAACCATTGCTCCTGGTAATATTACTCCAAATTTTTATTTATATTCTTTATATTCTTCTGTTAAAAGAGTTAGAGTGTTGTAGAAGTTTCATGATTGCACTATGACTGTGGAAACCAGGGTTTGAATCCTTACTCAGCCATGGATACCCACTGTGTGACCTTGGGGAAGTCACACTCTCTCAGCCTCAAAGGAAGTTAAAGGCACACCCCCTTTGAACAAACCTTGCCTAGAAAACCCCTTGATAGGTTTGTTTTAGTCAGAAATGACTTAAAGGCACATAGGAAAACACACAAATCCCTTTTGCAGTGTGAACTCAGTTGGCAGCAAGGAGAGGAAGCTGAAGACCAAGGGAGAAAGGGAGGGAGGGAGGGGAGATAAGCCAGGGCATGTTAAGAGCAGCTGGAAAGATGGGGTGGAGGGGATTGGCAGCAGCCACTCAGTCTCTGAGTCCAGCAACTTAAATAACCACCTCCACCCCACCATGCATGGCAGCCCCCCCAGATCCCCCCAATGGGCCCTTGAGGAGCCCTAATAGTCACATTTACTCACCATGTGACCAGCTTCTCTCTCTCTCTCTTCCCCCCCCCCACCTTCCTTCTCCTGCCCTCACAGCAATGCAGTGCCCTCTCCAAATTTCAGTATTAGGCTCTTTCTCAGTGCTCCCTCCAACTTACTCAGTACCAAGTCTCTCTCTGCAAGCAACACTGCAGGGAGAGAAGTCCAGCAGCCACTCAATCTCTGACTCCAGCAACTTTAATAACCACCTCCACCCTACTGTGCTCCCTTCAACTTACTCAGTACCAAGAGCAAATCCCTCTCCATCTCCAGGAGCAGCCTCCAGCTCAGTGCTACTGCCACACCCATGCCTGAGGAGGCAGTGGGGGGTTGCAAAGCAGCATCTCCTCCAACTCCTGGCTGTCTGCTGTCTGTCTCCTTCATCAGACAAGGAGATAGGAGACAGCAGGAGGTTAGGAGTCCCCCCTTTGGCCCTTTGACCTTGAGGCCCCCCACCAATGTGGATCTGGCGGTATGGTTAAACGGGCCCTGCATATAAACACACTTGTCAAACAGGAAGAATCTTTTTCCCCCACTTCTAGATGGCAAGTACGCTGAATTTCAGCAGCTTAGTGATTACGGGTGTGGTCATGCTGGTAATCAGCCCTGAAATTGGACCCCAGACAAAACTGCTCACCCCTAGCCTGTGAGACTGCAAATTTGATACATTTATAGAAAAGGAAAGCCTTGATGGAGTAGATTTCACACACATCACTGAGACTAGAGAATTGTTGGAATCTCAACACATGAAATTCAGTTCTCATTCTTCCCTGTTAATATCCAGTTTCCTTTAATACCCACCCCCAAGTTCATCCATTGACCCATTCTTTCATTTCTGCCTTTCTCCATCTCCGCACCCACTAGCACCACTGAACCTCATTTAGAAAGAACATGAATGGAGGCCTTTCTCATACCAGCTTCTTCCCTTTTCCTACTAAGTATAATATGTCCACCACCACACCCGCCACAACTTTCCACAGTCTGAGCAAAGTATATGCATTTTGCCTATCATGTTTATGGTGATCTCTCAGCAGGAGTTGTTTTTTTGCAGAATGTTCTCAGCTGTTATAATAATAGGTACTTTCTTGAATAGATCTCTCCCTTGGAAGGTGGAAGAGCTCACTCCTGGCAGCCTTGTCAGTATTTTATGCTCTCGTCGTTTCTCCTCAGGACACTGAAATTCCTGGTGAAATCAATTACTTTCCAGTTATGCCACCTGCACAGTATCTTGCTGGTCAAAACAAGAAAAGAAAAGACCCATCGATTTTTCTCTTCTCACTTAGGAAAAGAAATTCACCTTGACAAAGCCTAGCCTATATATATATTATTTGTTTCTAAAAGAAATGGACCAAACTTTCTCAGAAAAATAATTTTCTGATAATTTTCTTTTTTTTAGGCTGTCCCTGATCACTACCCACCTCATGTTCTTCACCACCAGCAGTACAGATTTGAATTTCCAGATATGTTGAACTACAATTCCCACAAGCCCTGCCACTGATCAACTGTCCCAGTTTGGCAGGGACAGTCCCAATGAATCCTCTGTTGTTCCACTTTCTCAGCTGCTTTTAAAATGTTCCAGTTTCAGTCTCTTCCTCCCACTTCCCCCCTTTGTCATGGTGAAAGAGAGAGAGAGAGAAATAATGTCCATAAGGACGCTACCTGAAATCCTGTATACAGTTCAGGTTGATTACAGCTGTGCATGCATGGATGAAAATATATATCCTTTTTGTATAAGTTGCATTGGTCCAACTAGCTCATTATTGTCCACAATGGGGATGGGGAAAAATCTCTCAGTTAGTTAAGTTTTAGGGCCCTTTAATACTATTACACAATTATAATGCTGTGTTCTAGTTTAACTACTATGGCAACATCCTATGGAATCCTGGGTTTGTAGTTGAGGGAGGCACTAGAGCTCTCTGGTTGAAAATATGAAATACCCCTCCCTAAACTGCAAATCTCAGGATTTCAAAGGTTGTTTCTAGGGCGGTTAAAGTGGAATATAGTGATGTAATTGTGTATTGTACTATTGAAAAAAATACAAGAAGCTTTATTTCATGAGAAAAACATGGACAAATTGCCCGTCTCAGGAAAAGAGCATAAATAAATGTGTACATTGTGAAAAGTGTATATGGAAAATAGACACCAATGTACGGATGGAAATCTATATATATAATTCTCTTGGGTATGTTGCCATTTCCAATGTGCTGGTTGGCTTCTTAGGAAACTGACCAACCAATCACAGCTTGGTTGGGCAGCCAATCAGCACACGGGAGGTGGGAACATGTGGAGTGTTACCTCCAGTGTAAACATGGCCGCTGGCAAGGAGTGAATAGCAGGGTGTGTGTGGCATGGTGTGTGTGCAGGGCTTAGGGAGGGTGGCAGGGGGTGGCCACAGTGGGGGCCAGGTGCCAAGTGGGGGGGAGGGAGGCGGCGGTGGTGGACAGGGAAGGAGCAGCGTGTGCGTGTGTGCATGTGCACAAGTAGAGGGGTCAGGGAAGGCGGCAGGGGATGGGAGGGCCACACTGGGGGGGCAAGTACCACATGGGGGGAGGGAGATAGTGTGGGGTTGGGAGCAGTGTGTGTGTGTGTGTGTGTGTGTGCATGTGAGCGGGGAGGGTGGCAGGGGACAGCAGGGCAGGGGATGGGAGGGAGGTGGCATGGGGGGAGGTAGCGGTATGTGTGTGCATGCGGGGGGGGGGGGCAGGGAGGGTGGCAGGGATGGGGTAGCCACGGTGGGGGGGGCAGTGCCACATGGGGCAAGGGAGGCAGTGTAGGGAGGGGTGGGAACACTGTGTGCGTGTGTGTGTGTGTGTGTATGGGGGGGCAGGGAGGGCGGCAGGGGGAATGATGTGTGCTACACCAGGTATATAGCTATTAATTTTTTTAAAGTATTTTTAAAAATAGTCTATAAGGTTGTTTATCAACCCTGATGAGAAGAATCCTAGACTGTAAAGAATCTTTAGAGGTCGGGACTCATTCTATGCAATATTTTGTATGCAGATTTTTGTGCCATAAAGCAACACTTTCTGTGTAGGAAACAGCATTCTCTGTGTAGAAAATATTTCTGTGCAGAAAGATTATTTCCTGCATAGAAAAATGTTGATTCCTGTGCAAAAAATGTTGTAATTGGGGACTTAACTCTGCACAAAATTTGCATGTGGGTGATGTTCATAGAAGACAACATATTTTGTTCCAGAAACATTACAGTACACTGTTTTCTTTAGAAAACAGCCACATGCAAATTTCAGAATAAATTTGAAAACTTTCTCACAGTAGGAAGAACCAGGCTGTTAAAATTATTCATTGTTTCCTTTGAGAAGAAACTTAGTGAAGAATTACATCCCTACACTCATGTTCATAGGGGAAAATAAATGAGGTCCAACAAATGATATTAACAAAGGATGGTGTGAAAATGCAGATGAAATTCGGCAAAATGCATTCAAATAGAGACTGGTAGTTATTCAGATCTCAAGTCTTCAGACATCCCCCTGGGGGTGTAATATTGTTATCTGGCTTACATGCTGAAGGACTCCAACATAAGCAGGCCATTTTGTGGATCAATTTTACTGGGTAAAACCAGATGAACATTTGAGTGATCTAGACCATCTATGTTAGATTTTGAGCACAGGTTGTATTTGAATGTTATGAGGATAGGACCTAGAGGGCATGGAGATATGGGGGCACTGTACTCAGCTACATCCATTTGTAGTCCTTCAATGTTCAGGGAACTGCCTGAGAAGAACAACTGATGGGGGGATCTGACAAAGAAAAGTAAGCTAAAATCCATTGTTTAATCCTATTTTATAGGATTGCATTTAAGCACTACAGTATTTTTACAGGATTCTTGTTACCCTCTGTAAATAGCATCACTTCCAAATTGTTTTATAAGTTTGCCTTCAGGCTTATAGTGTGCATTTTAAATCTATTTTTTGGACATTTGCATTTTCATATGAATTTTATGTGCATACAGTTGTCTTTATGGCCCTGGCTAGTAAACCCACTTTTAAAATAACCATTTGCAGATTTGAACAAAAAAATGCAGTCTGTTCAGCCAGAAGGATGCTTTTTTATCATCCAGCATGGAACAGATCTGAGATGGTATACAACAAATGCTTGGCAATACATAGGGAAACAAAATTGAGTCTTATAATGAATTTGCTTACACTCCAACACTTGCATTTATTTATCTTAGCGATCAACTTCCTACCAATAAAATTGGATATGTTTTTCAAATATTCATTGACACCTGCTATTAATTGGGTGGATTTTTCTCTTTTTTTTTTTTAAACAGAACTACAGACCTACGTATATGTACATGATTCTATTGCATCACTTGTTCCATTCACCGTATACAATGATATCACTATTATTATTATTATTAATTATAATTATCATCATCATCTTTTATTTCTATAATGCCATCAATGTATATGGTGTTTTACAAGAAAAAGAACAACAAAACAGTTCCCTGCCCTCAAGCTTACAATCTAATGAAGGCATGATATAAAAGGAAAGGGGATGGCAATAGGGGAAGGGATTAAGTCTAGTATTTTCTTTTCTCCCTTCTTGGCCAGGGCAATGGCTGTTGGGATGGAGGGAGAGCTGTTCTGTTTATGGGCTGAGGCAAGATGGGGCTCTGCCTGACTTTGCTTCTCTTCCTTTGCAGCCAGGGCAACAGCAGTTGGGATGGAGGGAGGGCCGTGGAGGGCTATTCCAGTTTAGCAGCCATGGGTCCATCCTACAGAATCCTGACATTTGTAGTTTGGTGAGGCACTAGACCTCTCTGACTGAGAATTCTAAATGCCCCTCCCTAAACTGCAAATCCCAGAATTCTATAGGATGGAACCATGATAGTTAAAATGGAATAATAGTGCTATAATTGTGTACTGTGAATGGGCCCACTGTTCATTTCAACTAGATTCCTATTTCATTCTTAGCAATTTTTAAAGAGATTGCCATTTTTGCCACAGCATAAAAAGAGAGGGGGGAATGAGGATCCTATCAGAGTAATATCCCTTTAAGTGCAGAGAGAAAATGTTGGAGCAACAGACTACTGTGATAGCACAGCTGAAATGGGTGTGTGCACAGCTGTGGATAGACAGAAGGTGACTATACAAACACTCCTATAAAGATAGACTCTGTGTGAGGTACTGTTGTGCATTGGTGTTGAGGAGTGTTGGATGTTTAGAGAACTGCTGTTGGATTTGTTATTGAGGTTTGCTGTATATGTTCTATGTTTTGTACTGGAACTGAAGATAAAGCCCCCAGATATCATTGGAAGGACCTTGCTGCTTGTAAATCTCCTTATTGTGGGTGAAAGTAGGTCAGAGCAGTGATAAAGCCTGCTAGCGGAAGCCTTTGTTTTTCAAGCCCTATTCTGCTGCATATTTTAATTGCTGTTTGGCTACTCCTGGGTCTGTTTCATCCCCAGGCTGTGTCAGTCACCTCTCAGTGAGCCTGTACTCAGAGGACAGATTCTAGCAGCACCTTTAAGACTGCTTTATTTTAGTACAAGTTTTGGTCAATTTAAATCCACTTCTTCAGATGCATTGCTGGAGGTAATATAAATTTCAGGTATATTAGCAATTCCATAGTTGTGGAGGTTGGATCAGAGCACAAAAGGATACAGAATGATACCATTTGTGACACTGACCATAAACATTATATCAGTTGTGTACAGTGATACTAGTGTGTCAGGCTAGTTCTCAAACAGTTTTGAGGTGAGAATTGTAAAAAATCTGTTTACCAAGAGTCACTTCCCTTGAGTTCAGCTTTATTCAGGAGAAAATGTTTGATTGCATGGTTGTGAGGATTCATAATCTTCCAGGCCCTCAGCTTTCCTTGATTCCATTGAGCATTTTTGGTGGCAGATGGTCTGAGAGGGTGGTGATTTAGGAATGATTTCTGAGACAGCACACAATCGGGCAGGATGATAGACAGAAATCTGCAAGGTGTGCCCCAAGTGTAGGGGTCCTGAGATGCTGATGACTTGTGTTCCACATCTGCTAATCCTACAACATCACATTTAATTCCAGAATATTTAAAAGGAAATCAGTGCTAGTTTGTTAAATCTTGAATATGGCATTAGAAAATGCATTATTGTCTGTATTTATTTGTGGTATTTCTGTTCTGCTCAACATGCAAAATGGTCACTAAAAATGCAAGTACAGTATATACCATATTCGATTATGCACCTTCTGAAGAGAGGCAAATGTAGCTGGGGAGAAGACATTCCTAGTCATAGCGTCCATCTTTGAAATACCCTCCCTATTACAATCATAGACTCATAGAATCATAGAGTTGGAAGAGACCACAAGGGCCATCCAGTCAAACCCCTTGCCATGCACAAATATACAATCAAAGCACTCCCGACAGATGGCCATCCAGCTTCTGTTTAAAAAACTCCAAAGAAGGAGAGTCCACCATACTCCAAGGCAGTGTATTCCACTGCCAAACAACTCTTAATGTCATGAAGTTCTTCCTAATGTTTAGGTGGAATCTATTTTCCTGTAGTTTGAGTACACTGCTCCATGTTCTAGTCTCTGAAGCAGCAGGAAAGTGTTATAAGTGCAACAACACTTAGCACTGAAGAGTCACGAATGCATCAGAGTGGGCAGTGGCATTAGGGTTAGATAGTATGAGTGACCCACAATCTTTCCTGCTTGTTTACCTGTCTTGTTCCCTCTGTGATGCAAACTGATACTCTTAGGGATGTTTCCACCTCTTCTCCTACTCAGTGGTCTCTCAGCTCTCCCTAGAGGTATAGCTAGTTTAGGATAGTACCCTGAGCAACTCTCCTGTCTTAGAATAGAGTTCCGTCAATAAAGCCTTAGTTTGTTTCTCTAAAGTTTGTTTCTCTGGTATCTTTGCTCCTTAAGTCATTATATCTAATGGCTGCATGCATGCATTATCTATCAAAAACAAGCTTGCTCCCTCTTCAATATGGCATCCTTTCAACTATTTAAACATGCCTATCATGCCCGCTCTTAACCTTCTCTTCTCCAGACAAAATATAGTATACCCAGCTACCTAACCTGCTCCTCATAGGGCTTGGCTTCCAAACCTTTCACTGTTTTGGTCACCCTCCTCTGGACATGTTCCAGCTTGTCAATATCCTCCCTGAATTATGGTGCCCAGAACCTTTACCATTATCATACAGGCATGAGTTAAGGTCTGTTTATAACTGATTTGTCTCTGTAGTTGGACTAGTTTAATTAAAACATTGTTATGCCCTCCTCACCAGTTGCAAAGGACTCCTAATGGCTTTTTATAAGAGGATAGAAAGCAAAAATATATGAATTACTACAGAAAAAATATTAGCACCTATTAAGTGCTCATTTCGTTCTCTCATGCAAGTAAGAACAATTTCATAAGTTTCATTTTGGGCTGCATCAATAGAAGTATAGTGTCCAGATCAAGGGAAGTAATAGTGCCGCTCTATTCTCCTTGGTCAGACCTCACCTAGAATACTGTGTCCAGTTCTGGGCACCACAATTCAAAAAGGATATTGACAAATTGGAGCGTGTCCAGAGGAGGGTGACTAAAATGGTGAAAGGTCTGGAAACTATGCCTTATGAGGAGAGACTTAGGGAGCTGGGTATGTTTAGCCTGGAAAAAAGACGGTTAAGAGGCGATATGATAGCCCTGTTTAAGTATTTGAAGGGGTGTCACGTTGTGGATGGAGCAAGCTTGTTTTCTGCTGCTCCAGAGATTGGAACACGGAGCAATGGGTGCAAGCTCCAGGAACAGAGATTCCACCTCAACATGAGGAGGAACTTTTTGACAGTAAGAGGTGTTTGGCGGTGGAACACACTCCCTTGGAGCGTGGTGGGGTCTCCTTTCTTGGAGGTCTTTAAACAGAGGCTGGATGGCCATCTGTCGGGGATGCTTTGATCGTGATTTCCTGCATGGCAGGGGGTTGGACTGGATGGCCCTCGTGGTCTCTTCCAACTCTGCAATTCTATGATTCATCCCTGCTGGGTGACATCACAAGAGATTTCTACATACTTTTTTCTTATTTTTTAAAATGTAATTTATGGATTTAAAAAAAAAACAAAATTTCATTCTTAGTAAAGGAAGGCTTTGCTTAAAATCAAGTGTAAAAGTTTCTCTATGGAGATAATTGGATGTGTTTGAGCAATGCAGAAATCTACATTCAGTTTAAGAGGTCCAGAATAGGAGGTGGAAGTATAAGCACTGTCATGGTGGCAGGTTTAAAAGAGCCACAGGTATGCGTTTATGGTGGAGTGACAGCAGAAATAGCCACCATTGTCAGGAGCAAAAACTACCCTACATTGCCTGGCAGCTTGCAGGGCAGCTTTCCCTGCCATTCCCCTTCTGCCACTAATACGTCACTCTAAAAATATTTTTGTACAATGCGGTGTTTTTAAAGATGTTCTTGCAGCAAGAATAAAATACTGCTAAAATTACTCATTCCTTGATTTGAGAATGAGATTAGCAAATTAGATCCCTACTAGGGGCAAAAATATCTTACAACAAACAGTGAGTTTCCTAGATAGGCTGGCCCAACATGTTAAGATAGTCTTCCTTGTCAAGGGTAAGAAAATGTGTGAATATTTCTTTACATTTCTAGCACCTTTGTTGCTTCTTTTATTTTGTCTTACTGTGTGTCTTCTTTTTTAAAGATATAATTGCTTTACTCTTATGTACCTGGAGAGTTATTTTAGTTCTGCCTGTTTGGCCAATAGGAATTGTGGTTTCATCACTTTCAACTACCATTTGAAGTCCAAGAAACCTTGTAGTGGTATAATCTAGTCTAATCTTAGACACTTCTTAATGGTATAATCTAGTCTAATCTTAGTGGTCTAAGAGTAGGATTCTTTCAGTAAAAAAAAGTGAGTTTTGGACATAATTTTTTTTCAAGGGACCCTGGGGGTTTGGAAGGATCCATCAGAGGCCCAAAAGGCTGCACAGCCCCTCACCCCCATCTGGATATGACTTATGTACTGCACAGTCCCCAAACCTGTACTATATTTCATTCATACCCAGTCTTTCTCCAGGAATGGGGCCCAAAATCGCTTACAATAATTTAAAACAAAGATCAGTTGAAATCTTGTCTTACAAAAGTTTGAAACAATTAAACAAACATCTGTTTAAAAAGTAAATCATTAAAAACTATTTAAAGTTCATTTAAAACATGATTTAAAAGATAAAAACACAGGACAGCACATTGAAAACATCCTTCTGCCACATTGTTTTAGAATCAAAGTCCTGCATAAATAAAAAGTTTTTTGCCTGCTCACATAGAGAAAGCAAAGAGGGGCCAATCAAGCCTCCTGTGGGAGCAGCCACTGAGAAGGCTGTCTCCTATGTGGTCACCAAATATGCCTGTGATGGTGATGGGGCTGGGAGGAAGCCCTTCCCCAAAGATCTTAAAACTCTGTAGGTTTGCATAGGGATACTCAGTCTTTCCAACAATGAGATTAAACGGCACATTTAATTCCAGGAGGTTTAAAAAGTAATAAGCACTGTTTGTTACATCTTGAAAAAGGGATTTGGGAAATATTGTAGTTATATTTCTGCATTTATTTGGTATCTTTTTGTTAGGCTTGGTTTCACAATGTAATCTGAGTGGTGCTTGTAAAAAGCTGTGATAATAAGATATGAGCAATAAAAACACAACTATAGTATAAAATGGATCAGATTAAGCAATCAATTTAAACATAAACAAGTCTTAAAGTTTTAAAGTCAAAATCCCATGTGAAACCCCCTGAAGCTGGGATAGGGACCTCTGACCCACAGTCTGATTGAGGCCCATAGAGGTGTTCCATGTAGCCCACAGAGCGTCCCTTTTATATCTCTTCTTTTTCAGGGCCCCATTCTTGTTTCCCAGGTTAGAGTAATAAAAATGGAGTAGAAAGGCACAACAACAACAACTAGAAACAGCAGATAATAAAAGCAAATCATTCAGCAATCTGTTCTCAATAAAGGCCCATGAATGGGGTGTGAGAAACAACCTGTTCTAATAATTGTTTCTGGTTTTTGTGTGTGGGGGGATTATATAAGATAAATATCATGCTACACTGTTAGTGCTATTATTCCACTTTAACGGCTATGGATGTCTCCTGTGGAGTCCTGGGATTTGCAATTGAGCCAGAAATCTCTTAGGCCGAACTAAACTACAAAGCCCAGAATTCCACAGGAGACAGCCAGAGCAGTGGAAGTGGAATTATAGCACTATAACAGTGTCATGTGATAAGGACAATATAGTCAGGCCCACAGTGGAAAGTAGGGGAAGCTTGAAGAAGACTGGAAGGAAGTAGGAGAGGAGACCCACCATAGCAATATTTTGGTAGGCAGAGATGAAGTGGAGTTTCAGGGCCAAGCTGTTCTCCAATAACACTGCTACCAGGCAAAGACAGCAGTGACTACTCAAGCCATTTTTGGCTGGTGTAGCTATGCTGAATGTTACCATCCTTTGACACTAGCCATGGTATGAACCATTGTAACCTTCATAACTATTCCTTCTCACCAGCAAGAACAAATATCACATGCAATTTTCTCCCTTCTATGCAAAAATCCTCAAAAAAATGTGCATTATTTTGAGGTACATAGACAGGTTCAGACTTGGTACGTGTAAAATAAAACACATAGGACTTGTGTGCAAAATGTATATATGGAATTTTGTGGAAAGAAATCGAAATTTCTGTACAGCAAGCAAGCTTTGCTGTGCAAATAATACCCCCACCCCCAGGGAATCACCTGAAAATCCCAGGTTTTGCACAAAAGACCCTCCCATGCTGAATTTCACCCTCAAGTCCCAACCATGAAATATTTTGTTGTGTCCAAGGATCCTCCTTGACAGGGTTTCCCACACCTTGAAAATCCATCCACCTCTTTTTTGGTCAGTGATTTAAATATTTGAGAATATTCTTTTCATCCCTAGTACCAAGTCAGCTGTCAGGTAGACAACAGTGGAGGTGGCTTACTGCTCTGCAGAGGAAAGAAGTTCTGAGTGCAATAACTGCGATCTTTGCAGAGGCCTTGAAGTCCATGGGGATAAATGGAGCTTGCATGTTCATTCCATAAAGCTTGGTACTATGCACATAGAATCATTGAGTTGGCAATCTAGTGTGCTAGTGGCAAGGGCAATCTAGTTGAACCCCCTGCCATGCAGGAATACCCAATCAAAGCATTCCTGCCTCTGATTAAAAATCTCCAAAGGAGACTCCAGCACACTCCAAGGCAGTGCATTCCACTGCTGAACAGCTCTTACTGCCAAGAATTTCTTCCAAATGTTTAGGTGGAATTTCTTTTCCTGTAGTTTGAGTCCATTGTTTCATTGTCCTAGTCTCTGGAGTAGCAGAAAGCAAATTTGCTCTTTTCTCAATATGAGATCCCTTCAAATATTTAAACATTGCTATAATCTCACCTCTTAACCTTCTCTTCCCCAGGCTAAACATACCCAGCTCCTTAAGCCACCTCTCATAGGGCATGGCTTCTAGTCCTTTTAGCATTCTGGTCTCCCTCTTCTGGACACATTCCAGCTTGTCAATATCCTTCTTGAAATAATGAGAATAGCCCCCCTTTTAAAAAAAAGTTTAGAGCATCCTCCAGTAGGTAATTAGGCAATGCACCAGTGAGAGTAACTGCAGGATGGGCTTCTGTGGTACATAGTAAGTAGCCACAAGATAAAGACCTTAGTAGAACACTGGTAGGTAGTTGTAAGATAAAGAGTCCATGGGGGGTGTAGATTGGGTGATCCCAAGGTGCAAGGAAATAACAAAGAAATCAATGAAAGGAAAGCATCTGAGTAGGCAAGAAAGAGTGCTTTGCATCAGCTACCTTAGGCCTCTCTTGCCAACTTGCCTCTCTTTGGACTTTATCAGATGCAGCAAAAATAGTGGGATTACAACACCATGGTAGCACGAATGGGCATGGCGATTGCATGACATTGTCATCTTTGTGTGGTTATTCCATGCCCTAGCCACAAACAAGGTGTTGCTTCTAATTCATGGGATGAGCCATCAATAGATCATCAATATTGCTTTTTTTCACAGTATTGAGGGTGTGCGAAAAGACATCCCATTATAATTGTGAAATTACAGCATGAATGAGCTGTCCTCAGCAAGAAAATTTCTGGGTGAGAATGAAAATGAAGCATGGGGTGCTCTTTTTAGGAACTGTCTCCTTTAGTTTGCACATTGTTAGGTTTGTTTCAGTTCTTATGTGCTTATATACTTTGTTAATTATGATGTTTTTGGAGTTTTAAGTGCTTGTGTCTTCTTGCAAGAACCATCGAAATCTCACCCATGCTCAATTGTGGAAGTAAACTCCCATTCTTAAAGTGCTAGTGGTCATTGTGTGATAAATCTGTGGCAGTTCTTTAGCGTGATTACAGCGACATGTGATTGCATGTGTAATAATGCCACAATGTTTCCACTTTCCACACTCATGGCATTACAGCATTTTTACATGCTAGTCTGATAATGTCCTTTGCCTGCTCATCTCCTACCATTCAGGAGAGGCCTTGGAGCAGCTAGTGCACAAGTTCTAGGTGAGAGCCCTTCATTGCCTTGCAACTCAGAACCAAAGGAGGCACTCACAGGCATTCAGCTTTCTTGCAGCTTTTGCCTCCCAGGTCCTCCCCTTCAGAGCCCATCAATGGCTTTTTATTGCCCAACCCCCCCACCACCACCTTGCAGAGACTTTAACTGAGGCCAACAGCTGACTTTCATTCATTCCTGAGGCCAGGGATCTGGGAGCAAGCATGGTGGTGCCTCTGATAAGTTCTACCATTCCACAGACAGACAGATGTCATTTTCAGATGCCAGATATCTAGGGCTCATGGGCCTTGGCATTTCCCTCATTATGGCCACTGTTTCTGGGAGAACATATCAGCATAAGAGATAGCAAGGTAGAATGGGCAAAATGCCATTGAAAGTTGTGCAGGAGAGGATTCC
This sequence comes from Gambelia wislizenii, assembly GCA_030847615.1. Lineage (NCBI taxonomy): Eukaryota > Metazoa > Chordata > Lepidosauria > Squamata > Crotaphytidae > Gambelia > Gambelia wislizenii. Next base: position 427,421,233 of record JAUMIR010000002.1, on the reverse strand, counting down.
ATGACTGAATCATCATTGCTCATAACGTCAATTCACACAACTAACTGGTGCATGCCTAAGAGTAGAGTATTACCCTTTCCCCTGGTGCCTAGCCATAGGAGAGATCTCATTTTGTTTTAATTACTAACAAAGGAACATTGACACCTACTGAATTAAACTTGGCATGGTAGACATTTTCTAAATATAACTCGGCCTGGATTCAACTCATGGCCTTTTTATCCTGACACAGTCTAGTGTTAAGATTGAGGCATGGCTTGGTATATATACAGAGAAATGGAGAAACTATCATTATCTAATACACAAGTAACAAAATAATAATGATAAAATTAACCTTGACATTCTTTTGTTTTACAGAGCATCAAAGTGAGTTGGCTACCTCCACCAGCTGGTATGCAAAATGGGTTTATCACCGGCTATAAAATCCGACACAGAAAGACAGCCCGTAGGGGTGAGATAGAAACACTGGAGCCAAACAACCTCTGGTATCTATTCACAGGTTAGTGTTGACATGGCAGCAGACTTACAAAATCGATGAATGAAATATTTGGGGAATAAAATATGCTTTCCCTTCAAGTGAACATGGTGTTCCTTTGCATTCAAGTGACGCATATTGGACTGTACAGAAACAAACTTCATACATTTTTACTTTGTTTCCTCCTTAATGGCTTGATCATATATTTCTTCCTCTCAATTTTCCTCAGCCTAATGAGACTGAAACACAATTCCCTATCCTGCCTGGCAGTTCTTATCCTAAATTAGCTTCCGTGAATATCAACTCCGGAAGAAAGACAAAATCTGTCACCCTGCTACACAGTTATTCCTTTATTTGTATTTGTAAAACCAGGAGAAGAATCCAGCCTCACACAGTTTAGAAACCCATTAGGTCCCCCCCACCCCAGTCCTTGCTACCCCCGCACACCTCAGTGCTGTCCCCCCTCTACCACTCACTTTATAAATCCAGGTAGCCTTACTATATATTTTTATTATACATAGATACATATATTTACTATACATTTACTATATGCTGTCTATTCTCCTTTATGGATCTGAAACATGGGTCACCTATCGCCACCACCTATGACTCCTTGAATGCTTTCATCAGCACTGTCTACGCACAATCCTAAATATACACTGGACTGACTATGTGACGAATGTTGCTGTCCTTGAGCAAGCAGGGATGACTAGCATTGAGGCCATGATATTGAGAACACAGCTACGCAGGGCAGGGCACGTTTCTAGGATGGAGGACCATTGCCTCCCAAAAATAGTACTCTACGGTGAACTCGCCACAGGTCAGCGTAAGAGGGGTGCTCCAAAAAAGCGATACAAGGACTCCTGAAACAACATCTCAGGCTCGGCCAAATTGATCATCAACAATGGTCTGCCCTGGCCTCACATCGGGAGGCATGGAGACGCACAATCCACAATGCTGCAGCCTTATTTGAGAACTCATGCCGAACAAGTCTTGAAGAGGAACGACAACGCAGAAAGAATCACAACCCAGAAACATCACCCAAGGAGACCTTCTGCTGTGCTTTCTGCAACTGGACTTGTTTATCTCAGATTGGCCTTTTTAGTCATCAGCACACTTGCAGAAAGCACAGGACAAGTCCTTCCTGAATCTTCATTTGCGAAGAAAATCCAGAGAGACATACATATATTTAATATACATTTACTATATTTACTTATAAATCCAGGTAGCTAATGCTCTTACTCACCCTGCATATTACCTCTCCATTGAACCTCAATGCTCTCTTTTCTCCCCTTACCTACCCATTCTTTCCCCCTACACACCCATGTATTTCCTCTCTAGATGTTCTTTATTTTCATCTACCCAGCCATCTGATTCCAGACCTCTTTCTCTTTACCTCTGTTCTTTCTGTTCTCCTTCCTCCACTATTTTCATTTGCAAGGCTGTTTTCTTTCCCTTCAGCCTAGTGTGTGTTCAGCCTTTCCCTTCATTCATTTTACTCACCTATCCATATACCAGGCAGAAAGACCTTTCTTTCTCTTACTTAATTGTTCAAATAATTGGGAACCCTGTAGAGAAAAGCAGGACATAGAGGTACCTGAAGGCCATCTAGAAATATTAATATGCTAGGCTTGACTATAACTTCCCTTGATGTTTGGGAAGTCTGACATCTAGTGACTGGAGGTGGTGCAGCAGGCTGCAGAGAGACTTAAATGTATCCATTTTAAAATATCAAATAAACCTATGGTGTAAACCCCAGCATCCCCAAAGTTTTTATGCCATGATTAGTGATGAAAACAATGTTCACACATTTTCTTGCCCTTCGACAGCAAAGGGTGCCTGCCCATATTTCAACATGTTACAAGAATTATTTTGATTATTTTTCATATTTTGCAAAAAAATCATTTGCATAGGAAACTGTATTTTTGCAGAATACAAAATACAAAAATAGATCAGATGTGTGCAGCATGCAGTGCTTTGCGCTGAGTGTTATAATTTTCACAAAATACAATTGCAAGCAAAAGTTCTGGCCAACAAAATTACCAAAATAGCAAGGATCCCTCCCTCACCCCTCCCCAAAAAAATCTGCAAGCAAGGAGGAAAAAAAAAGATTTTTTAAAATATGCTCATGTGTGGGAATGAAATAAATAAAGGCTTTCATTTCTAGCCATGTTTTGGGGGGTCTAGTTTTTACTGTCTTGAAGCTATGGTGGAGATACACAGATATATACAGGCGCAGATGACACAGACAATGCAACACTGTTCATTTCAGTTCCTGTTCTGTTGCCTCATTACAGTACAAAACCTGTGCTGCTGAGTATCAACTATAGTGCTATTGCTACATCAAATAATCACCTCCCAATAAATTAGAGTGCCAATGGTGTCCCACACAGCAAAATCTCCTTTTGATGATTCTTCCCCTGCCACCACTCAGATCCTCCCCCCTTTGATATAATTTTTCCTTCCTTATTACATCACTTCCAGTGTCCCCAAAACTACGGAGGCATAATATGGCACAGTCACTGCAGAAATTCAGTTGCAGCAAAATTAGCAGCAACCACGGATTAACCTAAATGTTTGTCCCCATTAGATTAGACCCATTGAGTCAACTGAACTTTCCTACATGTGAAGTCACCATTTAACATTTGCTTCAATGGGTCCACTTTTGCTGGATTCTACTCATTTTCTGCAATGACTGTCCTCAGTGTATTCTACAAAGATGAGGAAATTATTCAGCATAATTATTTCAGGTCCATTCCCCCAGCCTGTTTCCATGAAACCAATATCCATGGTTTCATTTATCGGCAGCTGAAAAAAATAGGGACACAAACCTTGGAATCACACTGGGAAAATGCTTAAAGAGGTGTTCTATCTAGGAATTCCTAAGTCTTCCAACACAACTCTATGGTATGTGTGTTCCAGAAGTGCTTTATTTTAATAGGGTTTGGTATTATCCATGGATTCATTTATAAACGGCAAGTCCAGGAACATATCCCCTGTGGATGCGGCAGGGTGTGTAACCTGTATTGAGTTTGAAAGTTTAATCCTATCCATACCTTCTCATTATTCACTGAGTTCTAGATAAGTGTTTGTAAGTCCTGGAATCCTGTGGCATATCCACTTCCAATAATATTCATGAGGCAAACCACCCCCATTATCCTTCTGAAAGTAACTCAAAAACTTTTTTCTGTTGTGTCTTTAAAACTTGAGTTTCCAAAATGGGCGCCCCTGCTTCTTCCCCCTTCCTTTATTAGGGGCTTGTGTAAACAAGGTAATATAATCATGATTTCTGCACATTATTGCAAATTTGCAACAGCATTCATTTGTCTCCACTGTTTTTTTTTTGGCAAGATCACTGGTATACAAAGCTATCTGTGCTTGATGTTCACACGGGCATGCCTATGAATCAAGATGGTGGGCACACATTTTTATTTTCCACAATTTGCCACTGCTGAACAGTGTGTGTGTGTATATATATATATATTTAACCGTAGATCCAAGGTGCAGAAGTGCGACCTTCCACTTAAACAAGCTTAGGGGAAAAGCTGTTTTGTCACCTCAGTACACAGTCCCTACTGTGAAAATCCAACATGGCAGTTCTGGCCATTTTGTTGCCAGAAAGTTCTGCCCCCCCCCACATCTGAAAATCAGGTTTCCACTTATACTCTTAGCAGGACTGAGCTGCAATCCAAATTAGTTGTCCCAACAAGCAAGAATGCACATTGTCCTTGCATTATTTAAAACACTTAGGGAAAATCCATATAGGCTTTTCCTGCACAATATATGGCATTTTTGGTCCCCTCCTTCTGAATACAGTGAATCACCACAGGATCCCACTTGGACAAAAGGTATTCTCCTCAAATTCTATGAGGAGTATTTCAGACAAGCCCTTAGCCTCTACCTTAAATTTTGTATGATCTATTTTTCTGCTATTTGATGATGCATTGCAGTTTGATTGTTTCAGGGCGGGGGGAGTTGGGCCATACATCGCTTTAGATAGACTGAATGTGATCTAAAACTCTTGCAAATAAATAAAAGAAAAGGTGCTGTTGCTGTTTGTGAAGCTCGCATATAAAGTTAATAGCATGATAGCATTTGAGAAAGGCTGTAGAAATTCATATTTAAACAGGCCAAATGGAACAGAAACAAACTCATACCTCATTGTCATTATTACTTGCACATTACAAGATTCCTAGAAGAGCTGGAAATCATGTTGCTTTTAAAGAGATGATTTAAATATTTAAGCAGCAAGACTTTGTCTCCTTAAAAGCATCTGCTGGTGAAGGCAGGTGTTTCTGCCCACTAATGAGGACAGCTGCAATGGCAAAGTAATTCAGAGTTACAACAAGGACTTTAAATCATGACTATTGGTTTTATTGTAAAATCCGCCATCAGCTAAAACTTAAAAGTGTTGTTTTTAATGTTGAACATCCTTCCCTAGAGGATCTTGACAATTAAATGTGACTGTTTATCTTTATGCTTCATGGTCAGTATTAAAATACTCAAAATGATAAATATATATTGCTGTTGAGGGGAACAAAGTCCTGGTCAAATACCCAAACAGACCTAGCATGATGCCCTTGTATTGGAATTGAAACACATAGGACTTTATCAAACTAGCCTCTAAAAAGGTTATTTTGCTGGCATAATTAAAGCCATTTTTATGCCGGTAATAGAATGCCTCCCACCACACTTACCTTTGTCTTCTGGTAAAGGCTCCCCCGGCATTCAAAATCCCACAGATTCCTGTGAAACTTCATTGCACAGGAAATTCAAAAATAAAGCAAACAAAACAAAACAAAACAAAACACATTTTTTTTAAAAAAAATGCATGCACGCACTTAAAAACTATTAACTAATCCAGGAAGGGTCATAAAAAGTGTGTCAGTTACCTGGAGGTCTTGATCTCACCTGGAAGTGTTTGTGCCAGACCAGCCATTCACACTGCATTCACATGAGATAAATGGTGCAAGGTTTCATATGCCAGCAATGTCGGCACTAAAGTGACACAGGGAATCAATTGACAGCTTCAGCCACCAATAAAAAGGTACGGGTTTTGGCCAAGATGTAAACGCAGAAGCACAACATCATCTGATATGCATGCCCTTTTGTGTTCATGTGGCATTGTTATAATACCATATTTAGTGCATCTGATAATGTCCATAGAAAACACATTTGCTGTTCAGGAGTCACCCACTGTTTCAATTCCTTGTGATACCTTCTGTTAGAAATCAGGGCTGTAAATCTTTTTCCATTTCTTCCTCATAGGCAAGAACAAATAATTTTACCATATTTTTCCTCAAGACAAGAAAGTCACTGAGAACTGCACAGTTTTCAGAGGCTATTCACAGTTCAGAACTCATTTTTTGCCCCCGCAAACCCCTCAAAACAAAAAAACCCCACACCCTTGGATTGTGTGTGTGTGTGTGTGTAGAAAATGCATTTTCTCAGTTTTTGAAAACTGCTCTGTACTTATTCAGTGCAAAAAAAGTACTTGGGATTTTGTGCAGAAAATGGTGTTTTCTGCATAGCTTCTGTACAGAAAATGCTGTTTTCTATGCAGAAAATGTTTTCTGCACATATAAAAAAATCACATGCATTTCTCATGCAGTATAAGTTCTGAACTCCAAAGATCCTCACCCTTCCAGGATTCCCCTATTCAGGGTTTCACAACACTTAAGAAATGTTATTTTTAGATATTCTTTCTATCCCTATTAGTTACTCTTCATGCTGAAACCAGTGGGCTGTAATCTTCCTTAACTGTCCCCCAAGTATGAGTATAGTACTTATCTTTAAGGATCTGAGGCACTATTAGCTACAGCAGTGATTCCCAAACGTTGGTCCTCCCAGCGTTTTCAATTTCATCTTCCAGAAGCCTTAGCCACCTTGGCCAACAGTCAAATTCTGGGAGATGAAGTCCAATATCTGGAGGACCAAAGTTTGGGAACTACTGAGCAACAGGAAGGTTGGAAAACTTGTGTTCCCTCAGCTGCTGGTAGACTGCATCCCCAATCATCCCTTGCCATCGGATATGCTGGTTATGCTTATCCTATAAGATCTGGAGGGCTACCAGTCCTCCACCCTTTAACTAGAGACATACCAAGTATTGTCTGGTTTCAGTTGTCAAGTCAAAAATAATAAAAGTGGACAAAATACTCACATAATATGAATGCTGGGGGTGCCCTTTATGAGTAACATTGGGATATGCATGACTGCTCCCATTTACTCCAAGAGTAAAACCCAATTGTGTGATTCACAGAGACCACGATGAAGAAATTGAGATTTACTATCACTAATTAATGCTCACTTTTTTCAGAACTCTTCAAGGCCTTCAAGACCACCATGCTTTTCTCAGTTTCTACTACTTCTTAGTTATACATAGAGTGATATCATGTGGCAGCCAATGTTACCTGTAAGGGGTTACTTAAGCAGTCAAATTTGCTTCTAGCTCCATAAGGATTTGATGCTGCAAAACAGAGACGGGCTACATGCAGTCCTGATATTTGTGCCTCCTATTGTAATGTTTGTCACTATCACCCAAAACATAATTCAGCTTGAAATCAAGCTCTCCATGTACCTCCTTAAAGGTAAATTGCCAGGAGGGTTACAGCTACATAGCCAAAATTCAGTACCATGGTGATAAGTTTGGCAATGGCAGAGATTTGGTATGATCAATGTGGCCCCCATCTCCAGACATTCCCCATTACCCCTTTAAGGTAGAAATACAGGCTGCTGGCCAAGTATTTTGGTCACTGAATTGGTGAACAAATCTTATCATAGTGTCAGTTCATCATGGGTCAAAGCGATAATTTGGTGTGGAAGTCTTCATTGGTTTAGGACTTATATGGGGCAGGTAGCACAATTAGAGAGCCAGCGTGGTGTGGTGGTTTGAGTGTTGGACACTGGGAGACCAGAGTTCGAATCCCTGCTCAGCCATGGAAACCCACTGTCACACTTTCTCAGCCTCAGAGGAAGGAACAGGCAAACCCCCTCTGAACAAATTCTGCCAAGAAAACCACATCATAGGTTCACCTTTGGGTTTCCATACGTCAGAAATGACTTTAAGGCACACAACAACAACAACAACAACAACAACAACAACAACATTTTAGCTTATATTTCAGATTTCTGTTGGCTTCCATAAGTATTCTTCTGGTTGTGGCCTCCTGTGGCTGTGTAAGTCAAAATGGTCCTCTCATTTACTCCAGGGAAATCTCAATCCCCCCCCCACCTCATTCTCCCTGTTTGATGAAGCAGTTCTACAGCTGCTTGAAAACAAGTGATCTATATAGATTGTGGCTCATAGATTTGTAGAGATATTGACTGAGTTTCCCCTATATATTTATTTTTTATTGCTAATAGGTCTTGACAAAGGAAGCCAGTACAGTTTCCAGGTATCAGCTATGACAGTCAATGGAACCGGACCCTCCTCTGACTGGTATACTGCGGAAACTCCAGAAAGCGATCTCGATGGTAATTGTCTTTCTTTTCACAGCCATTACAGTGGCTTTTTGCTTAATCTGATTGTAGCCATGCCATTCCACTAAGGTTGCCTGTGGTTATCAGAGACATTCAATATTCCAGACTGGAACTGGTGTCTGGGTGTTTCGAAGCAGGAGGTTTTACTGTCTGCATGCTGTTAACATTCTTTCTTTCTACAGACAGGTGGAACAGGAGGTTTCATTTATGCTCTCTTATTTTCATCAGAGTTTCTAGCACCTGTCTTTAATTTAAACTTCTTTACCAATGGCTGTTGCTGTTACCTTTGACAAAATGTAGCCTTCGGGCAGGTGCCTACAGCCAGGTTCGTTTTCTCCTGTTGTTTATGTAATTTGGCTATTTACAATATTGTACTGTCTCAGGGGGTATCAGTGTTGCTGGCTTGTTTTGTAGTGGGTCAATCATACAGCTATGATCACCTTAATCTGCCAGAGTTAAAACTGTGAATTCAGGATCATCTCAGCCCCTGAGGTTTCCGGGCCAAAACCTGAGACCTAAGGATGGTCCCTGATGATTTCATTATGTCATATGTATTAAAGTACCCCCCATATTTGCTCATAGCTTGGCTCATATCAAGATGACATGAGTGGATTGTTCCTTCTCACCTACTTAGGAAGATAGGATAAGTAACATTTAACCTACTCTACTTGCTTCTAGCCAGAAGGTGGATGCAAAGCAAAGTGGAGGGTGAATCCTGACACTACAACAATTGGGAGGAGAAGGAAGCTAACTAAGTAAATACATAGGACCTCAGGAGAGTCTTTGCAAGTTGCAGCACAAATCAATTAAGACTTGCTATTAGTAACATGCTGCTGTTTAATAGTTTAACTGGAACATTGTGCACTGTCCTTTCTTCTTGTCTGGAGATGAGCCCCTCCAACCTGGAGATGATTATGATGATGATGATTTGGTATCTCCTCTACTTGGAGATGACCCATGAAAAGTAGAAAGTCAGGGCCAGGCCCTGAGATCTGTCAACCCTAGCCAGAGTTCTTCAAGGCCTGAAGCTAAGGTAATCCATAACTGCCAGTACTGGAGTTTGAACCCAAATGACCCTTCTAGATGAGATCAAGATCAAGATCCATCAGTTCCAACAGAAATACTGCTAAGAATATCATAATGGGGAGAACCACTCCACAAATTTGTCCCCTGGTACAGGCTTCAACCAGTTAGTGTTCATCTATCACAACTAATAGACCTTTTCAGGAGCCATCCGCATTGGGATGTGTGAGCCGCCTTTGGTTTGATTTCTCATAGTATTCTGCGAGTACATAAAATCACTCAAAAATCCCAATCACCATTGCACTCCACTACCTTGTCTACTGTTCCCCCTTCCTCAATCCATCCATAGAGATTTGTTGCTGCTGTCTCTTAGACAATTTGGGAAATCAGAAATCCTTGGCAGTGTACATCATCACCCAGAGATCAAGTAAATTTGCTCCATTCTTATTCTAGAGAACCCCTTGACAAATCATTCCATTGGGAAGAGAGACCTGAAAAGGTATGCTAAGTTCAAGCATGTCCACTGAACAGACAGTTGACTGCAGCTCCCTCTTTGTTCTTCTACTGTAGCAGTTTTCATCACTGGATGCCATCTTGGCATCTGCTATAACACAAAAAATGAACAGTATCTTGAAGAACTCCCTATGGATGCGACTTTTAATTAGTATGTTTTGTTAGAGTGATTAGAAATCCAAACATTGCTGCTGATGCAAGGTTCCCTGGAAAGTCAGAATAGTCTTTCTAACAGCTGGGAGCTTTAAATATTTATTTTGGGCATAATATATTGTGTTTTCTTTTTGGAGGGGAAAAGAATCCGAGATGCTCCATTTCCCCACAAAGGATCAGATGTAAACCTTTTAAGGAACCATACTAGGGATCCAGGATTAATTCCCCATATTCTAAGGAAAATTGTACATAATATTTAGCTTATATATATTCTGGGGAAAGAAGTTTAATTTCCTATCTAGGGAAAAAGCAGACTTCCTCCATTCTTTTCTTTAATTCTTGGCTCTGAATTAACTCTGCCCAATAGTCATCTTTTCCTGAAATTTGGTTCATTTCAAAGAATTCTTGCAATTAATGCTAGAATTGGAGCAACACTCTTTGTTAGAGCTATTGCTGTTGGCCATTTATATCCATATTCATCCTATATTAGCAGTTCTCATATACACATTGATAAAACCCCTGATGTGATTGTGTGCAGTGGCTTACTATGGTATATGTGCACTTCCAAGTTCTGGCCAGATACAACACAGTTGCATCTAATTACAGTTGGCCCTCCATATCCACAGAGTCTGTATCCATAAATTCCACCATCCACGGCATGAAAATATCCACCCCCCAGAAAAAACCCCAAAAAGTATTCCAAAAAGCAAACCTGGATTTTGCCATTTTATATAAGGGACACCATTTTACGATGCCATTGTATATAATGGGACTTGAGCATCCATGGATTTGGTATCAACGGGGGGTTGTGAAACCAACCCCCAGTAGATATCTAGGGCCCAATGTATATCAAGACTTTTTAAAAAAATTTCATCTATTCAGGAATTTATATGAGGGTGAAGAGACACACTTTATTTATTATTTATATTATTCATTTATATCCTAACTTTCTCCCAATAATGGGACCCAAGGCACCTAACAACTTATTTTAAAACAATGCAGTTTAAAACTATACCAAGTCATTAATAACAGTAAAACTATAAGAGTTACGGTATCTGCTGATTCTCCAACTGCTGATTCAATTATCTATGGTTGATGACAAGGGAGGGGTGTATGGGGGAGGGAGGGGAGAAGGCTTCCAGATGGCTTCTTGTGGGGGAAATGGCAACAGGAGGGCGAAGGGAGGGAAGGAGAAGTCTCGCCTCCCTTCTCTCCTCCCATGGCTTCAGTGCCTCTGATAGCGATGGGAAGATGAAGCTCCGGTGGTTCCAGAGTTCCGGTGGCAATGGGAGGGTGAAGGGAGGGGAGGAAGGAGGTATTGTCCCCATCCCGTGGCTCTGGTGAGGGCAAAGGGAGGGCACAGGGAGGGGAGGGTGAAGCTCCAGTGGCTCCGATGGCAATGGGAGGGCAAAGAGAGGGAAGGAGAGGTCTTGCCTTCCTTCACCCCATCCATGGCTCCTGTGGCTCCTATGATGATGGGAGGGCAAAGGGATGGGAGGAGAAGCATTGCTTCCCTCCCTTCACCAGGTAGGATGGCTTCCATGGCAGCAATGGCTACTGGGGGGCTTTCACTATTATCTGTGGAGTTCATTATCTGCAGGGCCCCCTGGAACCAAACCTCCATGGATACGGGGGTCCTACTGTATTTTAAAAATCAATTAAACAATTTGTAGAGTTAAAACAGTAAAACACGTTGTCTTCTTTAACATGTGTCAAAAATGTTACAAACCCATTATTACTGACAAAGATATGGTTAGAGTGATAGAACTCATATGCCTACTTTAGATTACAGGTGAGAATGCTTGTATTTAGATGGTTCATCTCCAGTGGGGGGAAATGTCTCCATGCATAGCAAAGTATGGTGTCAGAGACTAGGCTACAGCCCACCCTCCATATGCATGGATTCTTTATCCATGGATTCAACCATACACAGCTTCAAAAATATTCACACACATCCCAACACCCCACAAAAAGCAAACATTGATGTTGCCATATTATATAAGGAATGCCATTTTACTATGCCATTGTATATAATGTGGCATCCACGGATTTTGGTATCCATGAGGGGGGGTCATGAACTATACCCCAGTGGATACCAAGGGCCCACTGTCTACTTTTCCCTGATGTGCTCAGTTTTTATATTCACTTGAAGGTTATGATGCTTTCATTTCTTTCTTCATCAAGGAGTTTTCAGACATAAGCTCCAGCAACTGCTATCTGAAATGGTCCAGAAGAATCCATGGAACATTATTGTCTCCCACAAACTGTCTCTTAATGGTGTATGCTTTGCTGAAGTACAGTCCCTGGTACTTCTACTTTAAAGAAAGATTTGGGTAATAGGCCAGATACTGTTGGGTTGACTGGATGATTAATCTGACTGACACAAAATAAGCCAGCTCTGTATGTTGATATTAATGATTCTCTGTCTCCAGCTGTGTATAGTCTCTCCTTTTTCTTTTCCTTGATATCTCTTTTGCTGACTGTTTTCTTAGCGCTCAGTTACACAACAGTTTTTATCACGGGGGAAGGGAGATTTCCTCATCTCGAGTTCGTCCCTTGTTGTTTACACAATTCCTGGATGAACAATATCGCAGGATTGTTGTTTACACAAGAACCTTTTCAGTGACAAAAACAAGATCCCAAGACATAGTATCCTGTATTTTTTTGTTGTTTACATGGGAAAAGGTTCCAGGATTATTAATTTTTTAGCTGGCAGTCAAGGATGTGATTACTTGTTTTTTCACAACATTGGTGACGTATTTCCTGTGGCGTTTCCCACCAGAAGCAATGCTATTGGCTTCCACAAATGTTTGTAGCAGATGGGGGGGGGGAGGGAATGAATGAGGTGATAGAATGCCCAGAGGTTTACAGTGTGAAAGTCCTTTTAAAAAATAAACCATCCGTGCAGGGGATGCGGGGGGGGGGAATGAATGAGGCAATCTGGAGTGCAGAGGTTTGCAGTGTGATAGTCCCTTTAAAAAATAAACCCTCTGTGCAGGGGAGGGACAGGTTAGAGGCTGAATCTATTGAATGGGTGAATGAGCCCTCCTTCTCTGAACTCTGAGCCCTCCCCTGCCCACCTCAATTTCCGGCCATCACCTACTCCCAAGATATTTTGTCCCAACCTCTTCACATATCCAATTTTCCACAACCTCCCGAGACTTTTTTAAAAACGTGGGACAAACTGAAGGATGGAAAGTCATGTTCCTTGGAGGATATATGGTGGGCCCCCTTCTGAAAAGCTCAAGATCGTCACGATGAACATGTGAACAACCAATGTTCATCACAAGTTCATCTCACAACATTTTTGTCGTGTAAACAGCCCCTTAGTTCCTTCTCTCATTCCCACTCTATATGCTAAAGATGTTAATCTTTGCTTCTTTAATGCTTACATGCAAGGATGAAAACTTTAAAAAACTGTCTTCTGGCTGGATGAGATTACAGGAGCTTTTTATTTTGCATTTTAGAACTTTTTGCAAAAAAAAAAAAATCATAGATTTTCCTTGTTGTTTTTTTTTTCCCGGGCTGTGAGGCCGTTCTCTGGAGATGCCAGCCACAGATGCAGGCAGAACATCAGAAGTAAACTCTTCCAGAACACAGCCTCACAGCCTGGAAAAAAAACCAAGGACAATCTATGGATGCCGGCCGTGAAAGCCTTCAACTTCACACACACACAAAAATCATTTGCAGAAAAAAAGCCTCTTGTTTTGCACAAAAAAAGAGGGCAGTGTCCAAAAAAAAAAAAAAAGATTCTCTTTGCAAATGAATTTTTCACAAGAAATTCTCCACAGGATGTCTCAATGGATCAAGACACCCTTTCTCACCAAGCGTAAGAAAACTTGCCAGTATTCTTTATGTCCCTACTAGTATTCTTTATGTTCCTTCTCTGTGTTGACTACCAAGTTCCCCCTTAGCATCTTATTCTTTACCATCACAAGGAACATGAATCTTCACATATTTTCATTCTCACATGTGGAAGATTCCAAAATCTCACCATTATGTGAAGTTGATACTGTATTGTTTTATATAATGCATCTCAAGATTTCTTGCAAAAAGTTCACATGAGCAAAAATATTGGGTTTTGTGCAAACACACACATACACAAACCCCTATGCAAAACCTGTGGCCAAGATCTGACATTGTGGTTGTGTAATGTACTCACATAGTTGTGTAACTCACATAGTTAAGTGGTGGTGGTGCTATAGCACCTTTTTTGCTGAATACCAACATTGTGCCAACAATTTTTATATGTGCAAATGTGTCTTCTTATGGCTCCGTTGTAATGGGGAAAGTGCAGTGGCTGTCTTTGCAATTCTACTAAAGAAAGTGGTACACTGATGAATAACATTATCCATAAATGCATAACTATGCATGCAAGGATTTCACCTGTAGAACTCTACTTACACACTAAAAGCATCTACTGCGCAATGGCCCCAAAGGCACAATGTGAAAGGGAACTTACATGTGCATAAAATAACAGGATCCAGGGCAACATTTTTGCATAAAAACATTCTTCTGCAACATTGGTTTTTATGCACAAAATATTTGGATTTTGTGGGCAAAGTTGGACAAACAGTACCAAAACGTGATGACCATTTGTTTGACAGGGTGTTGTGATGTGTCAAGATGCCCTTTCTTGCTGAGACTGACAAAAATGTGTGAGTATTCTTTGCAACTCTGCCCATCAGTTTCTTCCCACCTTTGAATTTGCTGCACCAAATCAGGAACTGTGTATCTGTGGAGATGCTATGGCAGTGTTTCTCAACCAGGGTTACCTGGAACCCTAGGATTCCTCAAGAGGTTGCTAGGGGTTCCTCAAGAGATTTTGATTGACGGGGGAAAGCTATAGCAGTATATAGAATAATGCTTATGCAGGGGTTCCCTGAGACCTGAAAATTATTTCAAGGGTCCCTCCAGGATAAAAAGGTTGAGAAAGACTGTGCTATGGGAACAAGAGAGTTAGGAAAAGTTTTTAAAAATATAGAACTGCATAAACAATACATTTTCCTAATCATTTTGGTTTTCATTCCTTTGATATGTTTCTGGTCCTTATGGTGATACGTTTGAAAATATTCAAGCAACATATACTGAATTTTCAAAATCCAGAAGGAGTACGAGGAAGTTAGTAAGTCAAGGAAGAAATAAGCTGCTTGGAGTTGGCAGGTTTTGTCTGCCTTCCCTTATCACCACTGTTTGACCCTGAGAAAAGTGCATCCACTAGCCTGGTACACCAACATGTTTGCCCTGTAATCTCCTCCTGTCCTCAAGACTAGAAGGCTTCCATAAGAGTGAATAATAAATTATATGAAATAAGTGGAGTTATATAAAATTAAGTGTGTTGCATAATATACGCAGGCTGCAAAATCCATACTTTCTCGTTGTGGAATTTGTATTGTCTGGGCATATAATTTAAATTGTACTAATGTCACTATGGCGTACAGTATCTGAAACCTACAAATGTACTTTTTAAACATTCTCTTTTCCTACATAGATTCATCCATTCTGTGCTTTCTGCTACCCAATTAACTATCCCATATTCTACCACAATTAAATTATACCTTATCAGTTCTCCTTGTTTCATTTTCAGCATTCTGTATCCTCTCCATTTATCCTCTCTCCCTGGGGATTGTATATCTGTGGAAATGTTATGACAACGCTTAAGTCTGCTGTGCAGTGGCTTTTATGAAACTGCTCATAAATGGATATATAGTAATTATATTTAAAAAGCAAAACATCTTTAATATGTTGACGTAACACTTTTAAGTCCTGTCTCTTAATGTGTGGTGCCTTTGAATATTCTCCTAATTATGTGTAGCAGTTTAAAACAGTTTGATTAATTTTAAGTGTAAGAAGCATTCCTGGATTGCAAATGCATTCCCTGTGGTCCAAGGAAGTGTCAGAAGAATTGAACTAGATCATGTTTGTTTGTGGTTTTCTCTTTAAATGAAATATAATTCCAGAATAAATTGAGTGTAAGATGGTGGAATGTGAAAAACACTTCTAAAATTGCTGTGGGTATTAAGATCTCTAATGTTCTTACAAGATGTTCCAGGAGGTTTCAGTATTACTTTGGAAGACTTTAAAGGGTGTTCACCAAAATTCATTTCAAAGCCCATAAAATATCAAGGGCATGGACTGAGCGATCAATGACAGGACAACTGAAAAATACTAGTCTCATCACTGTTTTTAAGGTCTTTTTTTCCAAGGTTTATTGTGGGAATACTTCACAATCAAAAAGCAGCCCTTTTGCCAGAGTTTGCCTCAGCATTTTGCAGTGCTGTCCTTTCACCTGCATCATTTAACTATAATATGACAGGCCTCCTCATTGGAGAAAAGATCGTAACTTGTCTCTTCTGCTCTCAAAGAGACAAGCTACTTTATTGCTCTTCTGAAGAGACTTGGAATATGATAGCTCCTGTGCAAATCTCTCCCAAAATGGCTTGCTTTAACCTTTAAACGGTTTGGAAAACACACACAATTAGACAGGATGCCTTACATGCAACAATGTTCATTTGAATGCCTGTAAATAAAGTGGTTTCTATTTGGTTTTTTTAGACATACAATCTTTTTAAATGCTATCAGAGCAGCTTGTTTAAGAAAACAAAACCATAAATATGCATGTTTATAATGAACTTTCCAGAACTAGATTGTCGTCAGAAACATTCTTTAAAGCCAGCTAACCTTCAAGTCCTTGGCTAGTCTGTTGGATTTTTTTCTTCCTTGCTTCTGCTTATGTATGACTTAAAAATATTTTTTTCAGGGGCTAATTTTTGGAGATAGTTCCATGAAGTTTATTTTTGTTGACAGCTATTGGTTTTCTTTTAACTCGCCATTACTGTCATCCATCCTTTCTCATAAAGGATCATTGTTCTTCCTTCCTTATCTCTCTGCTTTCAAATTTATTTATTTATTTATTTCACATGATGGGAAGGATAAGGGGTAGTTTGAGAATCTGGTGAGTGGCATAGTCAGAAATCCTGCGTGTTCTAGTGGGAAAAAATTAACTGGTGTGGTAAAAGAAGATAAAACCCAAGATAATTGAAAAGCTAAATACTGTAACAGCTTGCATGCTAATTCTGCATGTAACAAGGAAAGTCACTTGACTTCCCCCCCCCCAATAATTGTGATATACATCCAAAGTGTGCTCTTGTCAATAATCAAATGCAGTCCATGTCAATGCTAACAGCTCTTTTCTTTGACTCCTAGAATCTCAGGTTCCTGACCAGCCAAGCTCTCTTCATGTCAGGCCTTTATCAACCAGTATCGTAATGAGCTGGACACCACCACTGAATCCAAACATCGTTGTACGCGGATACATCATTGGCTATGGTGTGGGCAGCCCATATGCCGAGACAGTGCGAGTAGACAGCAAACAGCGATACTATTCCATTGAACATTTGGGTAGGTGGTACTTCCTCTTCAGGTTTGTTTGAAGCAAAAACATATTGAAACAGATTTCTATTTCATGAAGAAAATCTAAGACTAAAATATGGACAACAAATGGCTTCTTGAAGACCACTAGTAAGGATGAGACTACCCTGACTCTGGGTAATTGGTTCCATTATCAAGATGTTCTTACCATTAAGAATTTTCCCCCAGATGTCGTCCAACCACAATTTACCTCCAGTATTTTAATCCTATTAGATAGAGTCCTGTCCTCTGGCAAAGCAATTTTTTTCTTTCATTTCAAACAGGCACTTTGAAATCTTTCTTTCCCCCCCCCCCACTCTCTCTGTGGGTGTGAGTGTGAGTTTACAATCAGACCCCAGTATCCATGGGGATTTGGTCACCAGACATACTGTGGATACTGGAAACTGCAGATCATAGTGAACCCTATTCAAATAAAGGGCTTCTGGTCAAAACATGCCACAGAATTGTGTTGGAGGGCCTAGAATATTGTGTTGGAGGACACAGCATGACTCTATGGTATGTGTCCCCTATTTTGTGTCCCATGGATAACTGAAACCATGGATATTGAATCCATGGATACAGGGGTCTGACTGTGTGCGTGCACATTTCAAACATTGAAGAAGAAGCTGTGGCAGTGAAATAATGTTTTGTTTTTTGTCTCAGGCTCTTATGTCTAGCTTCTGAAATAGATTTCTTGGTTCAATGCTGTTTCCACTTGGCTATTATAAATCCTGAATTCTGTCTCCCTGTCATACTCCAATGTGAACCCTTTTAGTACAGTTAGGCCTCTTGCAAACTCTATAGAGCAGTGTAAATGGTTCACAGGTTGGGATTCAGTTAGGTTGACTGGCAAAACTGTGTCCTCTCCTTTCATTACCTTCTGGAATGAATTGTTTTTGAGTTTGTGGGCAGGTTTCCTGTCTAAATGGTCAAAAGAGCCCCTCTAAACTTCACATGACCACTAGCCAAGATGGCAGCCATGAGTGATTTACTTGTATTTTAAATCTGCCACTGCCAATATATATATATATATATATATATATATATATATATATATATATAAACAGTTTACTATGGTGCACACATGCAATATTTCATATTTACAAAAAGAAAAAGAAAAAAGAGTATAAGATCACCACTTTATTGACTTACTGGATCCTCACTTAGCTGAAAAGCCAACATGGTGGCAGCAGGCACTTTCCCCGTTTGCTAGCCCCGCCCCCATGCTCATCCAGCCAATCAGATTACGCTGCCTGTTTGCATGAACGTGGATGTCCAAACAATATCACATCCAGGAGAAGCCCTGGATGCATCCTGCATGGACTTTCAGGTGGATTTGGCTGTCCCCCTTCTGAATGACACATATTGATGTGAATGTCCATATGAACCTTCCATTTGCATCCTGTTAGGATTATTTTCACCATATAGACAAGCCCTATGTGCATGAGCCTGAAAGGGAATTAGTGTATGTGCCTAACCCTCTACAATAAGAACCAGGTACTGTACACTGCACATAAGCAGATTAGTTTAGCTCTACAGCCTTCCTTCCATAGAGAGTAGAGGTCTTGTTTGAAGAGGCTTTTCATCCCATGGAGCATTTCTCTTGGTGACATGGAGGTTGAAGTGATCATTATTTATTCTCTTCTTCCCCTGTAATCCTGTATCCTCTCTGAACATGGTTGGGAGGCCCTTCTGAACAATAAAGGCTTGGGAGCTACAGTTTCGGGTGCCACAGAGGGAAATGGAATTTAGAATGACTATTTTCTAATCATTTCCACTGATGGGAAAATTCAAAGCAAAAATGAATTCAAAGATTGTTTTTCATAGTGAAAAAAGATGGATCCAGTTCACTCTCTTTAAGGTCACTTATCTGTAGCTTGGGGCCAAAGTAATGTTAGCACTCAAAACTTTTAGAAACCAACATTGCTATGTGTGTGCGCAGCAGGGGCTGAGGGGGGGGATCCAAATCTTTCCATGTCTGTTCATTCTGTTCTGCAAATCTACCTGCTGAGAATGGTTTGTCCTTCACTGAGCTTACTTCTGGCTTTGGTTGTGGGAAAATCAACTCAAAATGGCCGATGAGGCAAATGCCAAAGATGATACTTGTTCATGGAAAGGGTGAACACTCTATTTCTACCTTCCCATTCATGCTTGAAAAGTGCATGATGAGGCAGCTAGTGTTATAAGGAAAACCCAAGGAAACACTAAGGAGAAAGGTTCCATTATGAGATTCCTCCTCCACAGTTTTGCATTTCTATGACATTGAATCCCAGCTCTAGACTTTAAGGATCCCTGACTTGTCCCATTATGAATTCCGATATTCTTTTGACTGGCTTTGTGCATTAGAGGCAGTGCATATGCATCTGCTGTTATATATAGCACCAAGACAGTGGTAGGCATGAAAATGCAAAGTGCTCGGTTTTTAATCTTCCCATTAGTAAGGAAGACTAATCAAGTAAATGCCAAATCATAAACTTAGGAACTGCCAGTGTAGTTTTCCAGAAAAATAGCCTACAAGCTTGCTCATTAATTTTGTTGGCATCTCTAACACCACTAACACATTTTCTTAATCAAGTTGCTTTGCTGTGCAGGAGACCATGTGAAATAGCTGATCTAATGATGAGCTTGTTGAGTTGACGAGCGAGTCCAAAATATAATCAGCATTTTATATTCCATGACTGCAGTATTACTGGCTTTTCAGAAGGGTGTCTTTGTTTTGTAACAAAAGTTTCAATGCTAATGAGCACCATGCTGAGTGGATGTGAAGTCCCACGTTTTCCTTCAGAGCACATTCTTTCCACTGGTGCCAGTTGCTGAACACAATGGCAATCAAGCCCTCATACTTTGTGTTTGTCAAAAGGGTAGCAGGAGGTGTTCCATTATCTATTGTTCCTTACATGCTTTCCCTGACAATTCTCCTTTATGCTGTTCAGGACAACTATACTATTGTACAGCAATAGGAGAATGGTTTTGTTTGCATCAATAGGAGTATAGTGTCTAGATCAAGGGAAGTGATAGTGCCACTCTGTTCTGCTTTAGTCAGACCTCACCTGGAATACTGTGCCCTGTTCTGGAAACCACAGTTCAAGAAGTATATTGACAAGCTAGAGCATGTCCAAAGGAGGGCAACCAAAACAGTGGGAGGTCTGGAAGCCATGCTCTATGAGGAGTGGTTTAGGGAGCTCAGTGTGTTTAACCTGGGGAAGAGAAGGTTAAGAGGTGAGATTATAGCAATGTTTAACTATCTGAAGGGATGTCATATTGAGGATAGAAAAAGTTTGCTTTCTGCTGCTCCAGAGACTAGGACATGAAGCAATGGACTCAAACTACAGGAAAAGAGATTCTACCTAAATATTAGGAGGAATTTCGTGACCATAAGAGCTGTTCGGCAGTTGAATGCACTTTAGTGGACTCTCCTTCTTTGGAAGTTTTTCAACAGAGGCTGGATGGCTCTCTGTCAGGAACACTTTGATTGGGTATTCCTGCATGGCAGGGGGTTGGGCTGGATGGCCCTTGTGGTCTCTTCCAACTCTATATGATTCTGTGTTGTTGTTTTGCAGTTTCCACCAAAACAGATCACACTGTGAGGGAATTGTTTCTAATAACTGTTCTAGTTACTTATTCTTGCCTTTCATATCTTTCACACATCATCCTGGTGTGCCAGTGGTTTTGCAAACATTAAGCCTGGTAGTAAGGCAATGAAACACGCACACACACACACACACGTATCTGGGATGTAACAACTATAATTTCATTTGTTCATCCATCCATTCATCTATCCAGTCATACTAGTTATGCCCTGCCCTTCCTTGTTCAGTTCAAACCAGGAGACATCATAAATGATAAAATAAAACCCAACAGAAATATCAGTGTGTGAGAGAGAGCAAGAGGGAGATCTGAAAGACTAGAAGTTAGCAACTACAAACAAATGCACACAGGTTCTATAAAATATCAGAGGGAAGGGATACAAACTACTTATGACAAATCCAAGCTGTACTGTACAGCCTTTAGACAGGAAGGTTTTAACAACGTAACAGAACTTGCACAAAGAAGGGACATGTTGACTTTCTTAGACAAGGAGTTCCAAAGTTGCATGGGGTAACAGAGAAAGACTTCCCCCATGGTCCATCCATGCATGTGTTTGTGAAGAAAAAGAGTGCTTTTCAATCTGCCAAAAGAATGTTGGGGAAAAAGAATGATAGACAAGCTACTACTATTCTGCTCCAAAGAATCTTGGGAATTGAAGTTTGGTGACAGATTCTGCTGATTTTGCTCTTTTAGAGAGGACTAGGGCTGGATCTGCACTGCAGAAATAGTCCAGTTTGTGAAGCCAAAAGCTTTCACGGCCGGTATCCATAGATTTTCCTTAGGTTTTTTTCCGAGCTGTGAGGCTATGTTCAGAACACAGCCTCACAGCCTGGAAAAAAAACAAGGAAAAGTCCAGTTTGTCACTGCTTTAACTGCCATGGCCCCATACTATGGAATCTTGGGATTTGTAGTTTGTTGTGGCACCAGAGCTCTCTGACAGAGAAGGCTAGAGATCCCACAATACTACACATCCCATAATATCATAGCATTGAGCTCCCACTGTTCTATAGGGGAAATAAACCAGGTTGTGCTGTTGACATTCCCTTTAGGTAATATGTTCTTTTTGTGGTAACTTTCACAGCATTGTTCTTCTCTGGCTACAGGAAAGAGTTTAATCAGTCTCATAATTCCTGGTCATGATGAGCCACTAAGAACATTCCAGCATTTGTACTGAATTCTAAACTGCCTTTCAGGCACAATTCATAGTGCAGTCATTGACCTATAATTTCCTTAAGTAGCTAAGGCATAGCTATATCTTCCCTCTACCCTATTACAATTACTACATCTGAATGATATAGTTTTGTGGTGTTGTGTTTTGATAAGGGTTTTCCAGAAAGCAGAAACCTTTACTTGGTGAAACTAAGGATGCAGATCTTCACTTTTTACATTGCTCATCCAAGAGTGAAACATTTCAAATGTCATTAGGTGAAATGACAGTTGTTGCACATTTTTCAATGAACTGTCACATTTTGAGACTTTTGTGAACATTTCATGAACTTTGTTTTAGGTATTTTTGATACCAAATACAATAGTGTCTTGTAAAATACATTGGGTTTTTTTGCACAGCTTCCAACATGTTTGCTTTCTGTTGTGCTGTGTAAAGAAAAGGCAGATCTTTTTGCTATCACACTGGGACAAAAAAAATCACCCTGAAGCTGACCATTTTTTGATGGATGAGAAAATCTGTGAATACACTTTACATCAGTAGGTGAGATATACTCTGACATGAACTATTGAAAGGAGACACAGATGCTGTGAGTCATGGCTGGCAGCTGACTGGAATGAGCTGGGAATGTATGGGTAATTCATACCATCAAATTTTGTGAGTGGGTGTGTAGGTAGGTTGGTATACCTAGCCTATACCTCCTGGAATTGAATGTATATCTGTACACAATTTGTGCCTAGAAACCCATACATTCCTGGAGGTAGAATGAATTATACAAAACACAGAAAACCAGTTACTAACATGAGGATCTTTTAAAAATGGACCAGAAAGGGGGCACAATTTTCTGAAATGTACACAAATACTCATTAATCAATAAGTACCTACACCCAACAATATGTACAGTTGCATAAAATGCACACAAAAATGCATGCATGGGGGGGCACAGAAAAAATGCACATAGATTACCCCCTGCCAAGAAAAGAATTATTTGCAAAACAACCTACTATTTGAATCTCTCTCTCTCTCTCAAAAACACACTCATACACTTACACAACAAACAGAAGAACTGTTAGACACAGAAATGCAGACATGGAATTTTTAGAATGCTCTATTCCTAGTCCTAGGCCCAAAAGCAAACAGGGGAACAGGAGCAACAGAGATCCAAAATCAGGACTGTAAAATATATATATATATATATATATATATATATCAAAACTGAAGAATGACTAGAAACACAGTGTACTGGGCTTCTGTTGCTCAATGGTGACATAGAGTGTCTCCTTATATTCTGTACTCTCAGGAAGGAAGCAGAGGCCAACCTTGGCAAGCAGACCCAGACAAGAATGGAATATTCTTTCCAAAGAGGCTGCCATTATACTGCAGGAGACAGAAGTTGGCAGCTCTTAATGTTGTAAGAGAAGATACAACATTGATAAATGTAGCAATCAACAGGTTGTATGGGGCCCTAGAAAAAATGGTTTACTTTAAAGTGTCTTAGACCTTAGAAGTTAAAGGCTTAAAGAAGACCAAGGAAGCAAGTGCAGAGAAAAAACACAAGGTCTGGAGATGGT
Source organism: Gambelia wislizenii (assembly GCA_030847615.1). Taxonomy (NCBI): domain Eukaryota; kingdom Metazoa; phylum Chordata; class Lepidosauria; order Squamata; family Crotaphytidae; genus Gambelia; species Gambelia wislizenii. The sequence continues at coordinate 427,397,859 of JAUMIR010000002.1, read as the reverse complement.
TGAAAGGGCTCTTCAGAGATGTCAAGCAGAACAGTTTGATATTGTAATAATAATTTGTGTACAGAAAATGAGGTTTTCTGTGAAAAAAGTCATATACAATTTTTGTGCGGAAGGAGTCCTAAAGTGTGATGATGTTCATCAGTGCAGGGTCTCTCAACAAAATTAAAATAACTGTGTCACTTTTATAGGCTAGAGGTGGAAAGAATATTCAAAAATAGTTGAAAAAGTGGCACAGTTATTTTAATTTTGTTACATTTTATAACCCTTCATGAACCATTTTCTGAATGTTGTTGCATGCAGCTTTGGGCATTATTTACTATAAAATGATAGTATGCAAATAAAGTCATTTTTTCCTTATTGCAATTGCCATGTCCTTCAATACATCATTCTTACTTTAGCTGCTGTTGAACTGCAGGATTGTAACATTTTGTATTTCCGAAATAAATCAATTGCCTTATGAGTTAATGCAGCAGTCCATAGCTTTTTAAAACAGATGTTCAGAACTATCTGTTAAACAGATGTTCAACTTTTATTCATTTCAATGTGATTTGTATAAAAGAGTTTCAAAATTCAGTTAACTTTTGCTGCCTTGATGCTGGAATGAAAGAGAAACAGCTAAAAGAAATGTACGGTATGTCAACTGGCAGTGGTCACCAAAGTTTCTATTGTTTAGATCACTTGTGTCACATTCCTCAGGTTAATTGTGTCTACTAACACGCGCGCACACACACACAATGCCAAAAACAAGTTAGGCAAACTGCCAGGTGAGTCAAGCTGAGGATAGCATTCTAAAGTTGAGTCACCCCTATCAAGAAAATCCTGTCAAGGTTTACCGTATGTTTCACTTCAGAGGGTTGGGAGAGAAAAGGTGGTTAGTGAGAAGCTCAGTAACCAGGCAGGTTCTTGTGGAAAAAGTGGTCCTTAATGGAGATAAGAACAATGGGAGGATGGACTTTTCCAAATTGCGTCCGCCCCCCATCTTGTTGGCTGTGGGATTCTGTAAGCTATAGATCGAAAGGTAACAATTCTGAGTTCTGAGAATTTTACCATGCCAAAGAAAAAAATTATGAATGACAATAATCAACTGCATAAATATTAACAGACTGAATCTGTGAACATTTAAATGCAGTGAATAGGGGAAATATTTCTTGAAGAAGAATGTATCAGGTTTCTTTTTCCCTGAACAATGCAGTACCCCCTCTTAGACGTGGCATTCTTTCTATTTTGAGGAGGAATGTTATATAGCTATTTATTTAAAACATTTCTATACCATTGTTTCCCTAATATAGGTTTCAGTTGCATTTAGCAATTGGTTCATAATAAAATAACAGTGCATCAATTAATCCCTCGAGCAGAGCCAAAGCTACATTTCAAATTGCATGGGACAATAAAAACATTTGACCTGCATTTACCCCTGGAAAGATTGTGACAAGGCTACCAGGTAGGCTCTTTAGGGAAAACATTTCACAACCAGCATGTTGCATTGGGAAAAGCCTCAGAAGAAAATTTCTAGGATTTTCCATCTGCATGGGCAGGTTGATGAGTAAGTAGATCAAAACAGGAATATTGTGGCCTGTGAGCCCCGTGAAGCCCTAAGACTGTGTTTGCAGCCTACAGAATTCCTTTCCTAAATCATCACACACACACATACTCTCAAAACCAGAAGAATCTCACTTCCATGATCTTCCTCACCTTTTCAGAGTAGCTCTAGTGGGGGTGATTCTTCTCTAAAATAGTTTTTTAAAAATACAAGTGGACATGACCTTCCAGTTACATCCAGTTTCACTAGGAGGGGGCTGCAGCCCCTCCCCAGTGATCCTCCAATTACTAGATTCTCAAGTCATTTTAACTCCCCATCATGGAGTAGATAGCAGTACTGCTGTTCCATGAATTACTTGCAAATTTTTAGACCATTTTCATGTAATTTGAAGAGGAAAATAGCTTTTAAAAAGAGATAAAATAGAGGGAGGAGAACAAAAAAAATGGGGGTACATTCTCTAGGGTGGGACGTTGGAATATGGTGTAGGAATATAAGCAGTAATCACCTTCTCATTCTTGCCACATCAAGAAATAGTGGCCAGAATCCTGTTAGTATCTTATGCATGTGTACATTCCCCAATGGAAGAGGTAGTACAATTTTGTCCAAGGTGGAACATCCACCTTCAGTTCAGGGTTGCAGAAGTAGAGTCGTGCATGAAATGCCATTGCACATGCAGATGAACATGGTGCATGGATTCACATTGCATGTGAAATTGCACATGTGCATTGTGTGTGCATTTGGTTGCCCTTCTGCTATCTTGATTTAGTTCTGCAATTCTGCCATTTAATACAAGGGTGGTGCAGCACAATGTGTGACATCACTATTACTGTAATATGCAATGTGGCAACTTACACAATGCTACTCCAATGTAAGTTCTTAGCTTTTGTCGCTTGCACAAACAAATTTGTTGTTTGCGTAATTAAAGAATGGTTTTTTTAAAAAAATCCCCAAGTTTCAAAAAGTTCCTGAAAAACTCTTGTACCCTACAGTGCAAGAGCAAAACAAGCAAAGATTTACATCACAATGCTGATGTTTACCTTCATTCTAAGGTGGTTGAGGATTTTGTGGTATTATCTTGCCCTGTAAAATCATAACCTCTTCAGTGGTCTTCAGCCTCCTCTAGCTTCAATGAAAGCCCAGGAAAGACCACCAAGAGGGAGACATATAATTGAAAATTAAAACATAATAGCCATGGCCACGTGTCCTCTACCATGGTAAAGTAACTCCAAAGGAAACCGAGAGGAGTTCTAAAAGTTCCAGAAAATGGGGCAGAAAAAGGAGACCTCTTCTGGTAGGGAAAGAAAGCATTCATGTACTGAAAGGCCGATTTTGACATAGCAATTATGATGGTAGTTATGATTAGTTAAAGTGTGTAGCATATGTCAAGATGGCCCACTTACAAACATTGATTTCATTGTCATTCAGATTCAGTATAAAAAAGAGCAGCAGAAGAACAGCACCCCAGAGTGCATGCTCTCTGTCATTAAACTATATAAAGAGACTTCTTCCCTCTGCTATTTTGAGTGTCATTTTTCTATGTTGAAGTTCTAGTAATTTTGCTGTTGCTGCTCCTGCTGTAAACAAGAAATCTCTGGTGATCTGGAAGATGAGGTATATAAACCAGAGGGCTTCTAATCTGTGATGATCCTAAGCTTTACAATTTCAAGACAAAGTCCTTGTCTTCATCCTCTGAAGGAAGACAAACAGAACTGCCCACTGTATTAAATTCATCAGAAATCTGATGCTCAGAGAGGGAGACTGCTGCACTTAGAAAAGGCAAAGATACTTCTGTCAAATACAACAAGGAGAAGTATGGTGGAAAAGATTTGTTTCCATGAGTACGCTAATTGTTTTTTCCACAGTTTAGTAAAGTGTGCCTTCCTTTTATTTTATATTGGCCAGAATCCTGTTGGTGTTTTATCCATGCCTAAGTTCTGCTAAAGGAAGTGACTGAACATTTTTGTTCAGTCCAGAACATCTGCATTCAGTTCAAGTTAGGGGAACTGGAGTTGCACATGTGGTGCCATTGAGCATGTGGGTGTGCATGCATATTTGGCCATGCCTTTGCTTACATATTTCATTGTGCACCCTGTGTGGCTTTGTTTGATGGTATGATGCTCTGTGAATTTCTGAACTTTGGCATGCATCTTACATAAACACCCCATTTACCTAGGTAGTTACCTACCTTAAACAGGACAACTTGGCCTTTGTGTGAAGAGTCTTCCAAAGGTGCTTTGCCTCAGTAGCTCTCAGAATTACAACTACCTGACAACTGGAGAGGCAGAGAAAGACAGCATACCACTACTGCCCTTCACTGGTGGTGGGCGGGGGCTGACTATAGAAGTTCTTTTCTCTCTGACTTCTTTCTGCATTACCAAAATATACAGCACAGGGTCAGAGATAATTTCCTACCCTTTGGGGCAAGGGTAAGTCCCAGCACCCCCACTTCTTTGCTTGGACCCAAGCACAGGGACTCAGGGTCTGGGGGGAGGGAAGACTACACCCCCTCAGATCGCAGATCACCCCTGCTACCAAGGTTACCAAAAATGTGTGGATCCCTGGTGACACTCTCCTTTTTTTGCATGCACACACCTTTCTGTATCTTAGCAACAAATGGTAGAGCAAATGGTAGAGCAACATTGGAAAAGGTCATAGCAACCTAGATGAAGCTTTGTTCACAGAAATTGCTAGGAAAGAATGTGAGATCTCCACATATCTTAGCTTAACATTTGCTCAGTCAGCTATCCACTGTGTTCTTCATTTTTGGCAAACCTACTGTAAGACATTACAGTCCATAATTTCCAGCACTGTGGGATGTTATATTCCCCCCCCCTCCTGCAGACAGCTTGTACACAAATGTTAGCATACAAGGTGACATAGCAAATGTACTTTGTATTCCAAAATCATATCTCTCAGATTATGGAGGTTCATTTTAATTAATTTCTCCATATGTTGCCTTCTCTTACTTTTCGTCATTTCTTGCTTTTGAACATGTTCCGCTTTAAGCTCTGTTTGTTGCTTCAGTTCCACAGATACATGCCACACATTGTAGGTTTTTTTTAAAGCTTGGTTAAGCTTTACATTTTACACTGAATACACTGAACTTGCAGTGCACTGTGGGAGTTGCAAAGGTTCACATCTCCACAGGGGTTTAGCTTACTTGCAAGTGTATTGAAGCTCCAGCCTGCCTTGAAAAGGCCTTGGCACTTGACTATAAGACATTCAGGGTGTGTCTCATGTAAGGAATTGGATGACAGGTGCAAGGCAGAATGGACTGACATCTTAAAAGCTACTGTAAAGATGGGATTTACTCTTAATCTCTTGAACTGTATTAATATAATATGCTGGATTGTTTAGTGAAGCAGGGAGAATTTACAATGAGAGAACCTAAACTCCCTTATTTCTGATATAGAAGTCCTTTTTTGGAAAGCTTTTCTGTCTACCATCCTACAGAAGTTCTCCTGCAATATATTGCTGTATCAGAACATCAAGATGACATACTCTTCATAGCATGCAGTTCATAGAAGGGTTGCCTCCCCCTTGTCCCCAGTCTTACAAAATGTGTTCACTGAAAAGCCATCCAAGCCCTTTGGATGTTCAGCTATCTAGTTCATGTACTAATAATTTATTGGTAGAAGTGGAAAGGCCTTGTGGAGATGTGGCTTTTGGAGCTGTGGCTGTCAACACAAAAGTGTTAGTATACACTTCACAAGAAGGTGACACCTGGGTCAAGACCGGTATTATTAATCATTCTTAAGAGCAGTTGCCTTGGATGAAAATATAAATCATGCCAGGGGAAAGCCTGCTTAAATATCTGTCAGGGCTAGGCCATAGGCAACTGTCAGAGGGGAACTAAGATTCAGGGAACAAAAACAAGGAATTGAGTGGGGAATCAGATGTGGGCCATTCTCCTATGGTGGCTGAACTCATACTTGAGGGCTCTGGAAAGGCATGGATAGACTTATGCATCTATACAGTTCTTTCTCCATAGAGCTAAATGCACAGGCACTAAGTAAATCAGAATTTGGGCAATGTTGTGTGGCCCCACTTCTGCTAATGTGTTCAGTGTAAGGGTGTAGTGGGCAGCTTCACACTCCAAATATACTAGCAATGGGGGAAGGGGGAGCTGAAGGGCCAGAAACTAGGAAATGAGTAATTAGAAATGCAAGTTCACTACTCTTTGGGTGTAATTTTCACTGAAGTGGTAAACATCCATGGCTGGGATGAAGCACTTTTGAGGCCAGGGTTCACATAATTTAGTGTATTTCCATTTATCCATAAAGAAATGATTAAATAAATACTGGTTCAGAAAGAAGGCTTGCTATATCTACTGAATATACAATACTATAGAAACTAGAGATGTAATTCTTCACTAAATTTCTTCTTGAAGGAAGCAATGAATAATTTTATGAGCAATTTTCTTCCCACTGTGAGAAAACCTTTGAAAACTATGCAGTTTATGACACATATGCACAATTCAGGATTTATTACTGCATAGAAATATTGTTTTCTATGCAGAAAATGCTATTTTCTATACAAACCACCCACCTACTAATTGTATGCAGAATATGTCCTGAATTATAGTATTTTCTGCATATGGAAACTATTTTTTTTTCTGTGCAGGAAATATTTCTATGTAGAAATACCATTTTCCACATGAATTTTCCACAGAATGATTCCCAAACGGTGAAGATTTTTATCAATCTGGGATTCTTATCAGGGTTTCTCAAAACTCCAAAATGTGTGTGTGTGTGTGTGTGTGTATGTATATATTCCATCCCTAGTACATTACGACCCATCTATCCATGGGGGATACATTCCCAGATTTACCCTGGATACTGGAAAGCACAGATAATAGTAAATACTATCAAAATGAACTACGTCCAGCCCAAACATACCATAGAGTCACCATGGAGAACTTAGAAGATGCCTAGCGGGAACACCTATCTAGGTATCTTCTAGATCCTCCAGTACGACTCTATGGTCAGCTTCCAGTGGAAGCATACCATAGAGTTGCCCTGGAGGACCTAGTAAATGCCTAGGGAGACATTTTTCTGATATGAGTTAGTTAATCCATGGGTACTAACCCTGTGGACACAAGAGTCATACTGTATATACCTAAATATACTTAGAATCTCTGCACCTGTACTATACTGGCAAAAGCACACATGGCTCTGTCCTGCACATGGCTCTGTCCTCCAGCCCTTCACTCTCACCTCCCTAGCACCTGCCACCCAAGATGGGTTCCACACTGTATATCATGGCAGGGCCAGATGTGTCTGTGGATACTCCCTAACTCCACAATGATTCTGCATCAATGGTGCTCACTGTTTAGGGGCCATTTGCTGGCTGCTACACACCCTGTCTTTCTGAGCTGGTTCTGACATAGGCACAGAAGTAGTCAGTGGATCTAAAATATTTAGCAGATGGTTCCTCAGAATGCCAGTGACTCAACAGTCTCCTTAAATGTGCACAGTTTACAGCAGGATCTTGTGAAACGTGGGACATACTTCAGTCAGTGGAAATCAAAGGCAGATTTGTCTACATTTATTCTCTTTTTCTCCATTCCTTGAAGGAAAGGTACTTGCCTTGCTGTCACTTTGGCTTTAATACCGAATTATGGAAGAACAGAAAAGAAGGTTGAAATTTAAATTAACCCAGATTAAGACCCCCTAAGAGGCAAGATTGTGTCAGAAAAATCATCATAGACTGTACTGCAGTGCAAAATGGGAAGGGACCATCTTGTCAGCAGCGTCTTGCTGTGATTCAAGATGGGGGAAGGGAAATTAACTGCTTGGGCAGACATTACCCTGATATAAGGTTACAGCATTTTAAAAAAAGTCACAATTGCTAATATGATTAAAGACAGCTAATAGGATTAAATGATTCTTTAAACTGGGATATGTTCTTAAGATAGGATTTAGGTCTCCTTTGCATCATTCTCACTGTGTTATGCACCTGCTCTAGCAAAGGACACTAAATCAAGGCTCAGCTAAACATTAGCGGATGCCTTTACAGTGCTTCTTGTTAAGGAAGAAAGCTCCTTTTCTCTTGAGCAATCCTGAAGCTGAAAGCAAATCACACCTGCCATTATCTCTCTCCAGGGTGGACACTGTAATTCTTTCCCCCCTCTAGTCCTACATAGTGATGCTGTTGTTATTTGTTAAACTTATGTGTTGCCCTATATCACAGGTAGGGAACACGTGGCCCAGGGGGCACATGTGTTCTGTTCATCTGTGGACAGTTGGGTTTTACACTCTGATTTTCATGTACCTTGGAGGATAGTTTTGATGAGAAAATTGGATCATCTCTGTGCAGACTATTCAGACTGTGGACAATAAAGGTTTCCATTCTGTTAGTTCACAAGGCTATCTTATCCTAATCTAACTTGGAGGGTAGTTAAAACAAGAAAAAAAGGATTAAACCTATGAAACATGCAGTTTAGAGAATTCAAGGAAAGGCAGGAGATAGTTGTAACTATTTCATATCATGACATGGTTGAATATAAGTGGGAGGAGTACAAGAAGTCTATCGCAAAGTCCAGGACTTTAAGAAACATGCCTCTGTTCAATAATTGTGGCAGGCACATTGTGTTGACCTGCAGTGAAAAAGTAGTGGTACTTAGCTTTGAATGGAATTTATCATCTGCTTTGGCCTGCAGTCCTAAGAACCCTGACTTAAGCAGACCTTGTAAAACCATGCACTGGACCTCTTTCTGTCTAAGTATCTCTCCACAGATTCACACCCTATTGAACTCTTGCTTCCAAGATTCTTCCACATTCCAGTTTTCCTTAATGCTACCTGTTTATTATTACTGAAATGTTCTATCTTTTTGTCCGACTATCTCTTCTAGTATTTGTAGAGGAAACTAGTGATTTATTTTTAAAAAAATTCACTCCTGATCGAAATCTCCAGGTCACCTGTAGGGAGCCAATCAAGCATATGCTTTTTTTTTTCTGCAGCAGAAAACAAGTTGCATTTATTTGGTTAAAAATCCCTCTTTGATCAAATCTACTACCTGAAAATAGGGCAGAATTTCCCCAGTTGACTGGAAAATAACCTAGATTTGCTCTTTTTAAATGTATTTGTCCATGATTTTTTGTCGCAACAGAGATCATAACATTAGTTGAGGGTATTTAACAGAGTTGACAGGTCTCCTCAGATGCCAAGATTGACAAAGAGATCGATCACAGATTAGCAAAGGCATATAGTGTCATGGTCAGTCAGGACTCTGAGGACTCAGAAGGCGAGGAGGCTGAGCCAGTAGCAGAAGAGCTGGCTGAGTCTGACTCTAGCCCTGAAGAACCCAGGGCTCAGCAGCCCAGCCCTCCCCCAGCTCAGGGTCCAAGCCTGGGAGACATAGTAGAGCAAGAGCAAGAGGTAGAAGAGCAGGTACCTACCTTTAGCCAAAGGAGAGCAGAGAAGGCGTGGCTGCGTCATTCCCAGAGATTAAGAGACAGAATCACCTAGAGAATCACCAGCTCATCAATCACCCCGCAGCTGGGAGTGGGAGCTGGGCCAACATAAGCAGCTAGGGGAGGCTGAGTTCCTTGTTTCAAGCAGTCTGTGTTACCTGGAGGAAGCCTCTGCCTGTGACTCATCTGGAACCTTGCTATTTTGAGACTTTGGATATCTTGACCTTGGACTGCCTTCGTTGACCCACCTGCCGGAACCCTTTTGACCTTGGACTGCCTCTTCGTTCTGCACTCTCTCTGTGTGTGTACTTCTGACCCTGTAGGACTGCTACTGACAACACCAGGTACTGTGCTTTTCAACTGGGTTGTTGCTGAGCCGGGCTCCTTATCAGCTATTGAGTTGGCTTCTCGACATATAGTGCATTTGGAAGACTTCACAAAAGAGTCTGGAGCAATAAACACCTGAAGCGAAGCACAAAAATCAGTGTGTATAGAGCCATTGTACTGTCTATCCTCCTTTATGGATCTGAAACATGGGTCACCTATCGCCACCACCTACGACTCCTCGAGTGCTTTCATCAGCGTTGTCTACGCACAATCCTAAATATACACTGGACTGACTATGTGACGAATGTTGCTGTCCTTGAACAAGCAGGGATCACCAGTATTGAGGCCATGATATTGAGAACGTAGCTGCGCTGGGCAGGGCACGTTTCTAGGATGGAGGACCATTGCCTCCCAAAAATACTACTCTATTGATCACCAACAGTGGTCCACCCTGGCCTCACATCGGGAAGCATGGAGACGCACTATCCACAATGCTGCAGTCTTATTTGAGAACTCACGCCGAACAAGTCTTGAAGAGAAACAACAATGCAGAAAGAATCACAACCCAAAAACATCACCCAAGGAGACCTTCTGCTGTGCTTTCTGCAACCGGACTTGTTTATCTCAGATTGGCCTTTTTAGTCATCAGCGCGCTTGCAGAAAGTGCGGGATGAGTCCTTCCTGAATCTTCGTTTGCAAAGAAAAGCCAGAGAGAGACAGGTCTCAGGGCATTGGCTGGAGTCTAAGGAGATTATCACACAGGTCCAAAAAAACCCACGTCTCTGTCTTGCCTTCTAATTCCCACCCCGCTCCTGTCCCTGTTACAGTTAAAAAAACTTTTTTCAGACATTTACCTTATCTCTGGAACAGAGACTGCCGCCCCACCCCCAGCCCAGGCCTGAATGGAGCTCTCAGAGAGCTCAATTCACTTCCTGGAGTGCAAGTCCCATGAGAGGAGGATCGCACAGGAAAATAAAAATAAAAATAAAACCAAACATCAAAAAATTAAAACAAGCACATAAACACACTAAAAAGAAAAAGTGAACAGGGGAGGGTAAAAAAGGCTGTCGCTTACTTGGATGTCCTGATTGGCACTGCAAGTGTTCTTTATGCAAATATTAGGACCTTATAAGGAGCCCAGATCGCAGTGAAAATTAAAAATAAAATAGAAACAAACGTCAAAAAATTAGACCAAGTACCTAAACACTTTTTAAAAAGGTAAACAGGGGAGGGTACAAAAAAGGCTGTAACTTATCTGGATGTTCTGATCAGCATTGCAAGTGTTCTTTATGCACCTTTCAGGATCTTACAGGGAACTGGCATCGTGCAGGGAATGAAAAAAAAAAAAAAGCAAGCCTCAAAAAGTAAATCAAAGCACAAAAACCCTTTAAAAACCCCAAGTAACCCAGGAAGGGTACAAAAAAGGCTGTCACTAACCTGGACGTCCTGATCTTACCCGGAGGTTTTCGGCATGGACCTCCTAGATTGCGCTAGCACGACAGAGCACCAGTTCACACACCTGTGATTCTGTTACAGAAGCATAATGAGTGATCTATTAACAACTTTTCCCCATGAATTAAAAAAAAGGGGACTGATTGGAGGCAGCACAGGGGCAGCATGGGACGGAGACGACGTTGTCGGAAAGGGAATCCCTTTCTCGATCTTGTTGCATCCCTGTTTGAGGGTATTAAGCCCATATGATATTCTCCTAAGTGAATTGCTATGCTTCCCTGGGTCTGCAGGCAGGGGGAAACAGCTCTCAGACTGAATTATGCTGTAGCTTGGAAAAATTTGAGTATGAGAGTGGGCTATAAAGCCTGGGCATCCCCTCCACCTATATCCAACTGGCACCAGGGTTCACTGAGGCAGTTTGTTTGCACTTACCCAATATTGGCACATCAACAAATCAGGAGTGAGGAGAAGAGACTAGGAAAAAAGCCAGTAGGTGCAAGCTTTTTTACCCGTTATGTCATTGAAGTAAGACAAGAAATGGAGGGCCAGTGTTGTGATACAAGAACTTTCTTGTTGCAGAAGCTCTGGCAACTACAGCACACAGCTTGGAGCCTGGTAGCCTGGCCTTACACTTTTGATGGAAATATTATTTGTACATATTCGAATCCGGGATAAAAAGGGCAGGGGGTTCCTCTGTGTCAGGAAGACTTAGTGAGGAGATTCCTGGACAGAGAAGAATATTTGCAGTACGGGGCCTATTCTACATGAAAAACACACCTTTTTTGGTGTTAAATTATTTTATGCAAAGAAAGTGAGTTTCCAGCACATAAACATGATTTTCTGTGCAAAAATCAACAATTTCTGAAAATGCTGCAAATGGTTCTTGAAAATTGCATGTTTTCAAGGACCTTCTCTCTGCAGGGAGAAAAATGGTTACATTAATTTTTCTTGCCAATTAGAATGACACTTATGAAGCTTTACATCCCAATTTTTTCCCCAAGCACAAGCATCACTACAGAGCTGGAAAAACTCCCCATGCCTCATCTGTGTTGTAGTTAAGGCCATGCAGGATGTAAGAAGCAGGAATGGTGACAACAGTTGTAGCTGCTGGGTGCCTTTTATTTATTTTATTTTTTTATTTAGTTATTTATACCCCGCTCTTCAGCCACAAGGCTATCAGAGCGGCTTACAAATTGTTTTAAGCAATAGCTATTTACACATCTACACTGCATTAAACAGTTTCCAATGTGTGTTAGCTAATTGCCCCCACAAGCTGGGTACTCAATTTACCGACCTACGAAAGGATGGAAGTCTGAGTGAACCTTGGAGCCCACTGGAATCGAACTTGCAACGTGGTGGCTTGCAGTACTGACATTTAACCACTTTACACCTTGCATGGCTATCAAAAATGTTCCCCTCTCCCTGACTCAGGGATTCTATATTATCTAGTTAGCTAGGTTTTACTTGGATTCTGCTTGAGCCCATTTCCTTATCAGCTGGCCCATCAGCTAGCCTCCTTCCCAATCCTTGCTGGCCTTGTCCCAATTTGGGCCCCTGAAAGCTCAGGTAGTAAAATGTTGCTGACGTCACAGCCCTACCAGTCACAGGGCTGATGTATATAGCCACCTCATGATAAAGACCATAGTCAAGATCATGCCTGTGTAAGGTGATTCTACATTCATGTAGTTACATGATGGTTGCATTACACTTCTGCTGAATAGTAACATTGTGAAACCAATTACATATCTGCCAGTGTGTCTGCTTATTGTTCCAGTGTGCCATAGAGTAGGAACAATTCCAGTTTATTCAATCCCAGGGAATAAAGTGGTAGAATCCTAGAATTACAGAGTTGGAAGAGACCACAAGGGCCATCTAGTCCAACCCCCTGCCAGGCAGGAATACCCAATTAAAGCATTCCTAACAGATGGCCATCCAGCCTCTGCTTAAAAAACTCCAATGAAGGAGACTCCACCACACTCCGAGGCAGTGCATTCCATTTCCGAACAGCTCTTACTGTCAGGAAGTTCTTCCTAATGTTTAGGTGGAATCTCTTTTCCTGTAGTTTGAACCCATTCCTCCCTGTCGTAGTCTCTGGAGCAGCAGAAAACAAGCTTGCTCCATCCTCAGTATGACATCCCTTCAAATATTTAAACACGGCTATCATGTCATCTCTTAACCTTCTCTTCTCCAGGCTAAACATACCGAGCTCCCTAAGCTGCTCCTCATAGGGCATAGGCTTTCAGACCTCCCACCACTTTGGTCACCCCCCTCTGGACATGTTAGATTGATGGTATTGATAAATGCACCATCCCACTGCATGCCTGGGATCATGTTAGTCAGTCCCATCCAGTGTAGACCCGTTTAATTATTTTTTGAATAGTGAGTCAACACATTGATAAATCTAATTGATTCGATGGTTCTGCTGTAGCCAAGACTACAATAGGATTTAGGTCCCTGTGGTGTAACTATAAACTGAATATGTCCATTTCACAATGGGCAAAAAGGTACAATCACATGTGTGATGGAACTTACACATTTGTATGCTACCAAGAGGATTCCAGCTTGGGGAGAGGGGATATAACTGTGGGCGAGGGCACACATTTATAGGAAGAAGTATATTGGCTCTTTTGAGGGCAACAACAAAAGCTTCCCTTGAAGCTGCTCTTATAGAGGGGTAGGAGGAGCTCTTAAGTGCAGTCATGTTGCTATAGAGACAGCAGTCCTGTGTTTGTAATGTTGGGAATTCAGTGCCAGCTAACCTCTCCTCCACACCTCACATGTACAGTTGGGGAGGAAAGCCTGAGCAAATCCATTCTGTACAAATCATATCCTTAGCTAGGAAACTAATAGGGGAAATTCTATGAATATATCTCTATCTCCATGAATACCAAATAATTTCTGCTTAACCAATAAGGCTGCAGCGAATGCCAGTGGAATGAATAATGCTATAAGAATGTTCACCCTCAAGTGTTATGAGTGGATAACTGCTTTAGTTATTCATAAAGCCTTTTTTTTTTTTTTTTGAAAAAATAAAGTTGAGCTCCCTTTTTTGGCTGGGAGTACGCCATCCATCTCATTAGTAACATTAACCAAATGTATCAATGTAGGACATAAAAGTAATTACAAAATATGGAGGTAGGAAATCATTTAGCAGGATAGTAAAATAAGTAATATTGGTTCATTTGGCATTTGAATAATATGCTTAATCATCCTGAGCATGTCTCGGATTATAAATTGGAATGAAATATGGACTTCTGTATCAAAGATGTCAGTCTCACAGGCTTACAAGTTCTCCAATTCCAGTCCAGCTAAGTACCACAGCAAATGACCAACTGCTAAGAATCACAGACTTGATGTCATAGATCAGGATGTCCTGACCCAGTGAATGCCCTTTGCTATTGACCAACAGATTATGATCCTGGGCAAAATCATCCATTGCAATAGTGACTAAAAAATGCCTTGAAAAATGAAGCTACAAAGATGGATGTGTCCATCTTTCTCGGCCATTTCAGACAAGAACACCAGATGCAGCACTTGAACACCAGCAGTTATGTGTGCACTAACATAATAACAAGAGAAGTAGCAAGGAAATACTAGATTTCTCAAGTGCAACCATTGTTACTCTACATAGCTGGGATGATCAAGTTTTGGCCCAGGGGTCAAAAATTCAAAATCTTTGCCCCTAAATGATCTGCCAAGGGCCCTTTACAGTCTGTGGGGGAACATTTTCACCATGTTTTGCCCCTACTTGGGCCCCAGAGAAGCTTTTAAAAAAACAAAACAGATGGCATTAATAAAAGGCCTCTCCTGGACTTAAAACAGCTCAAAGTTGGCAAAAACATGATGAAAATTGTCCTACGTCCCTTAGTTTGGGGGCATTTGGGGTCCAAAATATTTTTTTTGTAGGGAGTGCAGTTGGGGGATGCAGCTCTTCAGGGTTTCTTTGAGGGGGCTAATATGCTGACCTAGCCTCCCACATTTCCCTAGCCCTGCTGTACAGGTATAGGCAAGAATACATCAGTAAGTTCATATCCAGACTATATTGGTTTCACATACTTTCAGTTATAAGGTTTTTCATCTTGTTTCTGCATAATTCTGTGATATTTTTCCCAGCATGCACATAGAAATTCACATTTTCTCTTATATGCTACTTTTACTGCAGTATTTTCATACGTAATTTTCCTTAAAATATGAAATTTTAAGCTGATTTCCTTAAAAAACACTTTTGCTTGCATAGGTGTTGGGCCAAGAACTGCGTAATAGCCCAGGGAGTTTGGATTCAATTGAATTTACACTTACATTGTGATGTCTTCGGTACAGGGGAATCCTAAAGAGTATAATCATTGTGCAGAAAATGCAGTATCATCCAGTGGCAGCTGACAGCTCCCATGCCAATGGGACAATGAACTCACTCTGGGTTTTAGTCAAAACTGTAAAGGAGCTATCCAAGGTGCTGAACTGCTCTTGGAGGGAAGGTTTAGAACCTTTGATAACTTATTTGAAGTTCAGACTAAAACCCAAAGAGATCCACTGCCCCAATGACATGGAATGCATCAGCCACCGTTGTCTCATTACTGAGTCCTGAATGACCAATCAAAAATAGGGAAGAATATAGAAAGACAATGTCAATATGACAGTTCCATTTTTCTTGGAGCTGAGTGCAATATACAGGCTAGCTTCTCTTCAGAACCTAAGCTTTCAGCAAGTTTCAGAAAAGCTTTATTAGGCAAGCAAAGTAGGTCACCATACAAAATGGTTGTCAAGATGGAAGATTTTCAGTTTACACAGTATACTTTTTCCCCATTGGTGTGGGATAACCCATCATCCAGCAGGGGTGAGCATCAGCACAAGCAAAAGCATGTTTAAGAAACATGGCAGGACTTCAGATCCTAACATAGAGAAAATCCATACCTTTTTGAATGTAAAACTAAATTGAATCTACAGTTTTAGACCAGATATAAAGGTAGGCTCTGAGTATCAAAATCTGGGACATGTTATGCATGCTGCTCTGGTATTTGGGGGACTGTATCACACGAGAGGAATGTAAAAGCCACTCATCTTCATTGCTTCTCCCTGCATCCACTAGGGATTTTTTAAAAAATGTGAATGTTCTCATCCTTAACCAGAAGGGGTGTCTTGACAGATCAAGACCACCCACCAAGAATAAATATAAAATAAAATAAAATATGTATCAGTTCCTGGGAGATTTTCACATTTTGGATTCTTTTGTGAAAATTTCACACATTTTTTTTTTTTTTTGCAGAAAACAACTTTTTTGGGGGGGGTGCAAAAGTATATTACAAATTGGTTCAATAAAGGCACAATAAACAATGTTTTTCCACCAAAAATGTCCCTTGGAAAATTTTCACAAAAATTGGAAAAACATGGAAAATCATCACAAAATACATTAAAACTCTTGCAATCAATAATAACTGGAATTCTGCTAAGGACTGAAATAATCTTGCTGGGAGGTATGTACAGTTATTTCTCCATATCCATGGATTTGGTATCCACAGATTTAAGTATTCATGGCTTGAAAATATTCTAAAAAAAATAATAACCCAAAAAAGCAAACCTTGATTTTGCCATCTTATATAAGGGGCACCATTTTGCTATGCCATTGCATATAATGGGACTTGAGTACTCACGGATTTTGGTATCCATGGCAGGTCCTGGAACCAAATCCCAGTAAATATGAAGGGACAACTGTATTCTAGGCTTCACTTCCCTGTAGAAGATCCATTTGCAGTAAAAGAGGCATCATTCAGTTCTGAAGTGTATGTTCTCTCAGTGCTAATGCATTTCCTGTAATCTCAGGAATTTGATACAGGATAAGAGGTAGTTTCTAGGGACAGGTTATCAGTATTTGAGGATCATTGCACAGAAATATCCTCAAGGACGGGGTATAAAATAGTCACAGAGGTTGTGTACATGGCAAAATAAATCCTCTAAGAATTCACAGAGTCCTAATAGTTCCCACATCTTTTGGATCAAAGTCGCCATATTCAAAAGGATGGAGAAAAAACAAACAAACAAAAGTCATGCAGTATCAGCTTATGCTATTTTCCCCAACTTTTTTGTTAAAGTTTTCAAAAATGCACACAATCGGTTGTGTGAACTATCATTTTGCAAATGGCTGTGTGAATTACCAGCAATCTTCCTGAGACAGCCAAAGCAGAGCTGAGCCATGATTGGTTGGAGTGACCACGGAGGGGGTGGACTTGTAAGAGATGTGAGAAGCCTCAAACGAAAAGATCCAGCCAGCAGTCTGGGTGGCCCTGATGTTTCCTCCCTCCCTCCTTCTCTACCAAAAAGCTTAGGATCAGGGGAGAAGGAAGCAGCAGCAGCAGCCAGTCATGCCTCCTTTCTGGGGGTCATCAATGGTTTGGACCTGTGCCTGGATGGAGGGATGGGTGGATGGAGGGAAGGAGGGGTGGTTGGCTGGCTCTGGCAGTGAGTCCCCCCCTTGCACTCCCCCCCTTGAGCTTTGCCTTCCTCTCCTCCACCTCATTCCTCCTTTCTCTGCTGTTCTCAGGCTGCAGCTCAGTTGTCTGCCTCCCTGCTTGGCTGCTGCAGCTGCGTTCACTCCCTCGCCCTGCTGTGATCACGTTTGTGTGTGTGTGAGAGAGAGAGAGAGAGAGAAAGAGAGAGAGTGGGTGAGGAGAAGGGGGGCTTGAGGGAGACTCCATTGCTTCTGCCGGCTGGGTGATCATCCCCCCCCAAGACCTGTCTTCCATCCTGCCAGCTGTCTGGCAATGGGGGTTGGCTCCTTGGTGGCTGAAATGCTCCCTCCTTCCTCCTACCCTTCTTGCTTTAGGAAGAAGAGGGACAGAATGGTGCCAGGGCTTTCTCTCTCTCTCTCTTTCCCTCCCTCCCTCTCAGCTTCCCCCACATGTGCTTGGAAGGCCACGCCCCCCACCTTTGTCTGTTTGAACTACAAAACCGAAAACTAAACAGATCAACCAATTTTGCACTAAATCATGCAAACTATCTGGCACTGGTGCAAAAAAGCGCTAAAGCTATCGCAATAAAAACTGCTGTGTAGCTGACCCCAAAGGCTTTGCAAGGATGGGGTTGGTGTTCACCTGTGTGCATCAATGGGACTTGGAGAAACTTCTACTCAATGAATTTAATCCAACCTTATTCCATACAGTGATTACATATTGAAACAAACTGTGGTTCAGAAATAAGGTAAGAGAGAGATCGATCCACATTATCATCTTAACATCTCTCTTTGCTTTAATATGTACACACATGCATACACACAGTACACATACAGATACATGTAAGGTTCTGAATATCTTTCTGGATTTTAGAAGGATGG
The DNA here is from genome assembly GCA_030847615.1 of Gambelia wislizenii. Lineage (NCBI taxonomy): Eukaryota > Metazoa > Chordata > Lepidosauria > Squamata > Crotaphytidae > Gambelia > Gambelia wislizenii. Next base: position 427,379,801 of record JAUMIR010000002.1, on the reverse strand, counting down.
AGTTAATTGTGTGTGTGTATTAGAGTAATTAACAAACAGAATACTTTGGTACATGGTCATGCCTAATTCTGTTTTGTCCCATTTTTGCAATTATCTGCTTTTTTTTCTTATTAAATCAGTCCACACATTATATTAAATATTGTGACTTTTAACCATTATACTATCCAGAACACACATGATCTTGCCTGATTTCAGATTCTAAATAGGGCCAAGCCTGGTTTGGGCATGGAGAAGACACTACCATGGAATACCAGGGATGTCCAACTAGGGCAAGGGAAAGAATTCTGCCTGAAACTCTGGAGACTCATCGCTGCCATTCAGAGTTCACCGTACTGGGATGGATGGACCAATGGTCTAACTTGGTATAAGGCAGCATCCTGTGTTTCTAATACATTTTGCCACAAACCACACATTTCTGAAGGTATTTTACCAGCATACACATTTTAACATGCTTTATCCTAAAGTAAAAAAAGAAAAAGAAAAAAGTAAATGCATTTTTTTAAAACTGGAAAACACATTATAACAGTCAGAAAAGCATAAAACCCAGAGGACAACTATGTTCTAATTCTCAGATTAGTCAAGGGAATATGGATTAATATGATATTCTCCCATTCTGAATTCTTCAAGCAGACCTTCATGAATGTATGTGTTCCATTACTATGAGGACCTTACGATCTGATGTGAGGACATTGGAATATTTATTCTTTACTTACATGATTTATTAGCCACTGTTCAGTTAAAGGTCTCAGAGCAGCTTACTACATCAAAACTGTAATACGCAAACAAGAAATAACACAGGCTACAGAGAGCAGATAAAAAAAATCCCAGCATAAGGAATAAAGAGCAGGTTGAGGAAAAGACGAACTAACAGGCCCATGTAATACTGAGAGGAAAGTAAAAAGATGAAGTCACATTAGCTTTTTAAAGAGAATTCCAAAAGGAAGGTGTCACAACTGAAAAGTCTGTGCTTGCTCACCATCCATCATATACAAGAAATCTGAATAATTCAGAACAGAATCTCAGAGGCCTTGGGAAAGTATGTGGGAACACAGAACCTATTTGAAAGAGTATTTCAGTCGTGTTCAGAAAGGGACTGTAATCCAACTCTGCTCTTTCTCCACTGGTAAGATCTCCTCCATGTAACCATTCTCAGTAAGTAGATATGCAGCTATATATAGCATTTGTTACAGTCATCATAGGAAGTGCCACATACAACATACTGATGTTACCCAAGACATCACCACCATACGAATAAATTTGATCAGTCAGAATATCTCTTCCAGGAGGGGTAATAGTGGTACACCTATCAGAGCAACTGGTGAAAGGTGGTTTGTGCCACAGAGGTCACTTGGATATTTAGATGATGATGATGATGATGATGATGATATTTTGGAATTTTAGAATACATTTTTTTTTTCATGTATGGGACAAAAAAATCTGAGGTTTTTTTTTTTTTTAAATAAATGTGGTAGAAAATGAAACTGAAAGATTTGTCAATCCCAAAGCTTTGAGTGCTTAACTTTTAAAATTCAGGCTTTGAATCAGTGGACTTTATCAGACGTCCCCCTTGAAATGTTCATTTGCCGGCATTAAAAAAATTAATCATTTTTTATGCTGACAAAAGAATGCCCCCCCCCGCACTTACCTCCTCTCCCGGCAAAGGCAGCTCCAGCAATAAAGAGGAAGTGAATGGACCTCTGTTCACTTCCTCTTTTGAAAACCTGTGTGATTTCATCACATTGGAAATTCTAAAATAAGAATAAAAATGAAAGTCAAAAAGTTAAAGTACGCACACACACTTTAAAACTTACAAGTAACCTAGGGAGGGTCAAAAAAAGTTTGTCACTTACCTGGATATCTTCAACTGACACAGAAGTGTTCATTCTGGTCCAGCCATTGTCAGGGTAAATCCGAGATTTAAATGGGACAGAGGCTTTATACACTGGCAATGCCAGCAAAAAATCCGCAAGGAGATCTGTTGATGGCTTAAGTTGTCAGTTAAAAGGTATGGGTTTGGGGCTGATTTTATCTGCAAAAGGGCAACGTCATCTGATCCGCATACCCTTTTGTGGTTATGTGGCATCCTTTTGATGCCATATTTTCTGTGTCTTATGAAGTCCTCTATGTATTTTACATGTTACTTTTGTTTTTAGTTAGCAGAATAATTATATTATTATTTATAAGGGGTACAATTTAGCTAGAGTTAAGTCCTTTTCACTACAATGTACATACAGATCTAGGATGTATCCACACTGCATAATTATACCAGTTTGGTACCAGCTTAATTGCCATGGCTCCTTCCTATGGAAAACTGGAATTTGTAGTCTCTGCTAGAGAGCTCCCATCCACTCCCCAACACTGCAGCACTCTAATAGCAAACTTTAAGCGTGCCATGTACTAGTTTCTTCAGACTCAGTAACCAGCAGTTTCAGACTTAAACAGTAAACTTTATTGGTACAGTAGTCTAAAGCACTACCCCTACAACATTTGTTGCTCAGAATGAAACTTATTTACAGAACATTATATTAAAAAGTATTTACAATCTACAAATCTGGTGGGCTATAGACTCATTGGTTGTCCATCATCCTCACTCCCTGTTCCCACCAAGTGTGGGCACCTCCCATATTTCTCATGGCAAAGCCAGCCAGGTATACATTCTAATCATACAGTTTACAGACATAAAACAAGTCCTCCCGTCTCCCAGTACCTTACAAGCTGGTTAGGAAGGATATAAAATGCAAACATTAGCCACAAAATGATAGTACTGTACAGAAATAGAACAGCACTGAAAACTGGCAGGAGGTCACATCTGGGATCAATCCTGACAAAGCATCAAAGAAAACTACAAAACCATGAGATGGCATTCTGGCAATTAAACTAGTGTCAAATGGTTATAATTGTACAGTGTGTGCAATTGTACATACTTAAGCTCATTTCTGAATTCAGTAACTGACATTAATGGGATTTTAAAAGTGTCCATAAGTTGGACTGTGGTTAGGATATGTGTTCATATTGTTACACTCTTTCCATGTCATTAAACCTCTAAAGCTGATTAAAGAAAAACTTACATGCCTATGAAGAAGGGAAAGTTCAGAGTCCAGTTACATTGAACACTACAAAAGAATCATCATGAGATGTGGATATATAGCCTTCTCTTCAGTGAAAGTGGTTTTCATTAAGACAATACTTGGTAAATTATAAACCTTTCTTCTGTTGCACTACAGTGAAATATGTAACACTTGGGAATAAAGTCAAGGGAATCCATATTATTTCATCAACTGAGCACTTGAGAAGCTCTCCAAATTAGTATGACGGAAATGTTTAAAATGAGCACTACTGAACTATCTCATCTCCTGAAAAAGCTGCCAGGGCTGAGTACCAAACAACTAGGCAGGTAGCAATCAACAATCATCTAGGTATTGCTCCAAAGATATGTCATGTCTGTGATGTGAATGGAAATAAGCAGGGATTTTTTTATTCAATTTGTCTAGGCAGCATCTAAAAAACACAGCATTATAAAAACACCTATTACAAGTACATCAGCAAGTAAGCCAAGGTCTTTAGAGAATACTGAAGACTACCCCAAGAGAAAGCAGGTGATGGTAATGCTGTAAAGATAGTAGAGCTGTTAGTAACTTCTCCTTATGAACTATTTATGCTTATGTTATTTCTCCTTTACTGGCTAAGTATCCTTAGAGATTTGGAAGGGAAGGAGCAAGGATAACTAGATTCTGAAGGAGATACTTTATAGCTGAAATCACTTAGGTCTGCTCTGACTTGGATGATGTACAGGTCCAGTGACTGTAACTCTGGCTCCTGCTTATCCTGTGTTATTGGATACCTTTCAGTTTGTGCAGCCTATGGATGTGGACAGGATCCCTGGAGAGTTGAGAGCCACCACATGTACATTGAACCTTGCCCTTCCAGGTGCATTAAAGCAACCCAAGGGGAACAGTTTAGTGGATAAAGGGAGCATGAATACCATGGTGCAGCAAAGCAGGGTTTAGTCCTGCCTAAAAGAAACTGGTGTTTCTTACCAAAGAAACAAATCTTCCATGAACCCCAGCAGATTAGACAATTATCAACCTGTGTTCAACATTCTGGATGAAATGGATTAACTAGATCCATCTCAATCTGACTTCAGGTCTGATTAAAAAACAGATAGGTTTGGTTACCTTGGAGGATGGCCTATGTCAAGAACTATGTCAGGTGATTGATTGATTCAGGATATATAACCAATGTGAACTTTATATTGTAAAGAGCTATTAGCAGCAAGGGCCAGTAGTGAGTGCCAGCAAGGCACAACTGGTAATGACAATGTACTGTGTTGACAATGTACTGCATTGAGAAATGTGGGAAAAAGATATAGTTGCTATCTTTATGGGAAAAGGTTGGATAAATCCTAAGTGTGGGAATGGCCAACTACATGGCCTGTAAGTGTAATGTACTCATGTAGTTGTATAACTCTTTGTCCCACCCTCTCTTCTCTCAGTCTGTACCATTCCTCCTTCCTTGCAGTACTGGACGGTGATGCTGTGACTGCTGTACTATGTAGTCTCTGGAGATTATCAGACTGGAACTCAAAAAACATTCCTATCCCACAATCTCCACTCTCGCCCCTGTCCCATCCTGCCACAATAGCCTTCCCCACCCCGTGAATTCTCACAAGAAGAAGCAAGCATGGGAAATTCAAAAATAAAAATAAAAAGAACACAAAAAAGTAACATCAAGCACAAAAACACACTTTAAAATGTACATGTAACCCAGAGAGGGTCATAAAAAGTGTCACTTCGATCTCACCCAGAAGTGTTCTGGCAGGGACCGCCCATTGATGCTGGGATCTTGCCAGTGAAACGGGGCACTTTGTCACACACTGTCAAATCTGTGACAGAAATGGAATGGGGGATCAATTGATGGCTTCACCTGTCAATAAAAAGCAGTACCCGTGGAATGGCAGCACAACGGGTGCATAACTATGGGGGATAACATCATCTGGTAAGGGAGCCATTTTGCGATCTCCTGACATTGCTATAACACCACTTTTAATGCATCTGATAAATTCCTCTGTACCAAGAGTCTGTGACTCATTGTAAATATCTCTTTACTATGTTTAAGTAAAGATCAGTAGTTTTACTAGATTTTCAAACAACACTGTTATAGTGTTACTATTCCACTTTATTTGCAATGGCTGCCTCCTGTTGAATCCTGGGATTTGCAGTTTAGGGAGGGGCATTTACAACTCTCAGCCAGAGAAATCTTAGGCCTCACTAAACTACAAACCCCAGAATTCCACAGCAGGAAGCCAGAGCAGTTAAAGTGGAATAGTAACACTATAACAGTGTAGTCTGAAAATCTCCTTAGACATAATCACTGTGTCTGAGTGCTCATTTCACCAGCCTGATGACTGCTGCAACTGCTAAAGGCATTATACGTTGCCTGGTCTTCTTCACATGCTCAGAGGAACCAGCATGCATCCTGACAAACTGGATAGGGTGTGTGTGTCTCTGTTGGTTCTATTGGACCTCTCAGTAGCTTTCCATACTACCAACCATGGTGTCCTTGTGGGCTGCTGTCTGGGATAGGACTTGAAAACACTGTTTTGCAGTGGTCCCAGTCATTCCTGTAGGGGCACATTCATTAGGTGGTTCTGGGGGAATTATATATATGTGTGTGTGTGTGTGTGTGTGTGTATCCTGGCCATTGGTCTGCAGTGTCCTTCAGGTTCTGATTTGTTTTCCATGTTGTTTAACATATTAGGGTTTGGTGTCACCATTGTGCTGATGACATTAAATTGTAACTCTTCTGTCCATCTAATTTCAAAGAAACTTTCTCATTACTAAACCAGTGTCTGTTGTCAGTAAGGAATTGAATGAAGGTGAACAAATTGAAGCTTATTCCAGACAAGCTGGAGGTGCTTTTGGTCAGCTGGAAAGCAGATCAGGATGCAGGGGTTCAGGCTGTGCTGGATGGAATCACACTCCCACTGAAAGCTCAGGGTTGTACCTTGAGAGTACTTTTGAACCTGGAGGCCCAGGATTTTGGTGGTGGCCAGGAGTGCATTTGCACAATTAAAGCTAGTGCACAAGTTGTTTCTATTCTGATCTGGTCACAGTAACACCTGTCTTGATTATGTCCCATTTGGATTTGTGCAACACACTCTGTGGGTCTGCTTTTGCAAACTGTTTAGAAACTTCAGGGGGTCCAAAGTTCTGTAGCTAGACTGCAGACTACAGACCTGGTCTGGTTATAGGGAGCATATCTAACTCCCTTGTTGAAACAGCTTCACTGGCTTTCAATTCATTTCTAGACACAATTCGAAGTCCTAGTTGCCACCCCTAAAGCTGTATGTGGCTTAAGTCCAGACTGTATGAAAGCTATTATCTCCCCTTATGAGCCGGGCAAAACCTTACAGTCTTTGAGGAAGGGCTTTCTCTGCATCCCACCACCCTTCCAGACTTGCTTGAAGATGCAGGATAGAGCCTTCTTGGTGACTTCTCCTAGGCTATGTACCTTGACCCAGAGGAACGCTTGGTTGGCTCCCACTCTGCTTTCTTTTAGCCAAAGAGCAAAGACCATCTTTTGACTGGTTTGGGTACTGGGCTATGCATTGGGTGTGTTATTTTTAAAATATATGATAGGTGTTTTCATTGTGGTGTTTTTTTAAAAAAAATACTTTAAAATATTGTGGTAATAGAATGTATTGCTTGATACTTTTTGAAGAACTTTTGTAGCACATATTGTTTTAACTGTTTTGTTGTAACTTATATTGTAAACCACTTTGAGTATCATTTTGAGAGAAAGGTGGCATGTAAATCAAATAAATAAGATAAGATAAGGAGAGATAATCAGTGTATGGGGAAAAGACAACCAAGCCTACTATCAATTTCTCTAGCTGTTTCTGGTGACACCTTCAGAATTCGTTCCAGTCAGTACCTAATCTCAGTGTGGCCACTTTTCTCAAAATTAGTATAAAATATAACCCAACCCTATTCCTGAACAAGTCTGGAAATTGTATGCTCCACCAAGCTGGCCACCAGTCATGGGATGAAAAGAAAAACAGAATTGTTGATACATAGCTGCTAGGTGGCAGTACATGCCTGCTAACCTTTATTTGACTTACTGGTACATGGTTAGCAGTTGTGCAGGCCTGGTCTAAAGTAATTGATTTGTCAATAATCTTCCAAAATTGATGTGTCATTCATCTTGCCATGGCTCTGGTCCAAACCTTATAAGCACCCCTGATTCTGCAAGCACAAATAGAATTGTTGCCAAAACCTGCTTCAAACTATTAACATCAACAATATCATGTCTGCTCTTCTTCCAGAACCCAGTTCCCACTATGTCATCTCTTTGAAAGCTTTTAACAATGCTGGGGAAGGAGTCCCTCTCTATGAGAGTGCTACCACCAGATCTCTGACAGGTGAGTTGGAATGACTGACTGAACTGTCTACCACTGCCTCTACTAGAGCAATGCACGTGCTTGAGAAGCAATGAATGTGTGCCTGAAATGAGTGGATCCATTTCTCTGGCATTACCTGCATTGACTCATGTCATGCACTGTGTTCAGCATGATAGATTTAGAAGGTTCAGGGTCTCCAGGAAGAGTAAATAGGAACCGACTCACAAATGCATGTGCATCATTGACACATGAATGAGATAAATTATCCCACTGAAAAAGGGCAGCATCTGTGGTGATGTCATGCATTCTGAAAGTAAATGTGATGTTATAGCCCTGATTTAGCCACGATTGCTTCATTAACACAGTCTACAGCATGGAATATTGCAAAGCAACTGAGGGAGGCACGTGTGTAAGCTAGTCCTTGTCGCCAACAGTTTTTGAGCTTTGCAGAGTCCTTCTACTGGAAGATTAAGGATATGGTAAGTGATCTTTGCTTTGCATCCCAGAGAAGAAAGTAAATATTATCCCCATCTTGAGATGGCATAGCATGGCACAGCATTGCATTGAGTGCATGTTCCTTCACCTCGCCAGTTGGCTGGTTCAGCAGTAAGCCAGAAATGTCAGAATTGACATCTGAAGGGAAAAGGTACTGTGTGTGCAGGAATAGACCCATGAGTGGCACTTATCTCCTCTCTTTAATTCCCTATATCTGCCAAGCTGACAGGTGGGGAATCACTGTGTATGTGTCATGTCAGCTGTTTGTGATTGGCAAGGGAAAAGTTCTTCTATATAATTTTTGGGCATCATATCTCCTAAATGGATGTTCCTATGATCCCTTGAGGTTCTACTGTTTGGAACAGAATTAGGCAGTTACTGTCCTTCAGATATTGTTTGACTGATGCTTTGAGTATTTCTTCAATTTTGGCATTGATGGCTGGGGCAGATGGGAGTTTCAGGCCAAGAACATCAAGAGGGCCACAATTGGTTTAGAAGAACTCATACAGCTATACTGAAGACTGTATTTCAGGATAAAGTTGGAAGGGTAGAAACCACCAGAGCATAAAATTTCATGTTAGCCTCATTTTACTCTCTTCCATGATCCTAAGGGTAGTTCTCGTTAACAGCTATATTCTGTGCAAGGTCATGAGAAGGAGGAGTTAGTAGGGAGAACTGTAGCTCAGTGGTAGAGCAACTGTTTTATGTGCAGATGGCCCCAGGGTTCAATTACCGCCATTGTAAGTTAGGAAAAACTCTCATGTGAAACATGATGAATGATGTAGAATTGGGAACAATATTCAGATATACTCAAAAAAATGTACTTCTCAAATGTCAGAAGATCCTAACTAATGAGAATCATGGCAGTTCAGGATTTATTCTGCACAAAATTTGCATATTTTCTGTACAAATATGTACAGAAATGCTATTTTCTATGCAGAAAATGTTGTTTCCTATATAGAAAATGCTGTTTTCTGCACAAAAACCATGTATGAATTGTGGGCAGAAGTCCCCACTTACATCATTTTCTGAACAGCAAATAATATTTCTGCACAGAAATTTTATTTTCTGCACAAAAAATGCTGTTCCCTATTCATAAATTATTATTTTCTTGGTCAAATATGTGTGTGAATTTTCTGCAGAATAAGTCCTGGACTGTGAATGGGCCTCAAAAACTGTGGAGTTTTCTAAGATGTTATTGAAGAAGGCAGAAAATTACTGAATACTTGCATTTTCCTTCAAGAATGAGACTCCCTAGATTGCTGCCAGTCAGTGTTGACAAAACTGAGCTAGATGGACCAGTCTAAATATAAGGCAGTTTTCCATGTTCCTTCCTTCCCCAGATCTGCCTTCATGCACCATTTTGGCTCTAGGTTAGCAACTTTGTATGCTCAGGGATGCTCCTCAGGAGGATGGATTTTACTGTTGGGATTCAAGATGTTGATCCTCTGAAGAAGAGAATCTATGAGTTGTGTTTCATCCACTCTTCTTTGCTTCATCTTCAGAGACAGGTGTCTGTGATGATGCAGAATATAAGCCAGAATCCATCTGTGTAGTTGTGTTTCTCTAGTACCTTTGAAAATATATAAACCTATGCGAGACAGTGTTTAGTAGCTTGAGTGCCAGACTAGGACTTTCAAAGAACAGGGTTTGAATCCTTCTGGCCAAGTTAACCCCCTGGGTGACCTTGATCAAGTCATACTCTCTCAGCCTCAGAGGAAAGCAATGGCAAACTTGCTCTGAACAAATCTTGCCAAAAACCCCTGTGATGAGCCCTGTGACCACTTGATTCACTGCAACTGCAGGAACAGCGGCACATTGGCAGATATGCAGTCGGTTCCATAATATTGGTATTCTGCAGAAGAGTGTTATAACATAACCACCACTTAACTATGTGAGTGTAGATTTACACTGTGCAAGTGTAATGTTGAACTTTGGATATTACATAGTGGAAGATTTGGTTCAGGAAGGGATGACATTTCCATGATTGAAAAACTATTTTGCATATAGAAGGCCTCAACCAAGTTTACCTCATTGCATCTCCAATTAGAAGTGTCTTCTGGGTTGCAGAGATGAGAAATACCTGTGACCTGAGAATGCAGGAGACTTGCTGCCAACTGGAGTACATGCTTTCAGGTTAGAAGGGCCAGTAGGTCAACTCATTAAGACTGTGACATATACTCAGTTCATAATTTTAGATGGTTGTGCATAGGAGACCTCATTAATTGGGTCACCATCAGGCAAGGTCAACTTGATTTGATAACACATTATAACAATGCCTAAAAGCACTATGTTCTGAACCAGAGCTTGGGAAAAGTTACTTTTTACTGAAAGTAACTTTTTCAAACTCTGATTAGAACATGAAAAAGATTGCTGGGAAGGACATTGGGGGATATTTGTACTACATTAATGAGTATTAGATTGCATTCTGTGAACTTCAGTGTCAAGATGAAACGGTGTAACAAAAATGGAGTATGAAAATCAGGTTTTGAAGAACTAGTGCAATAAACTGGGAGTCCCCATTAAACATCACCTCTGCCATGCACTCTTGCATTTATTTATTTATTTATTTATTTATTTATTATCCTGCCTTTCTATCAATTTAGTGGTTTTAAACAGATTACACTTCCTTTTTTTCTTCCCATCTGCTTGCAACATGTGCATAACACTGGACTATCTTACAAGGTTGTTTCAAGGGAGAAAATAAGACAGTTCCCAAAAGTGTATGAGAAGTCCTCTGAACACCTCAACATACCATATAAATTCTTAATATTCTAGTATAATTTCTACTGGAGTGACATGTATAATTTGGTGGCAGTTCTGCCTTTTTTACTCATGTGTAACCTGCCCTGTTGACAAACTTTTTCATGGAAAGAAAGTTAGATCACTGAGAGCAAAAAGAAAAAGAGGGGAGAAAAGAACAGAAAAAGAATGACCAAGTGATAGAACAATATGGTTGGTTCATGAGGAACAACTGAACCAAATTACAACATGTTCACTCCAGATGGCAAACCATTCTTTGCTCGTACAGTTTTGTGAAGTATTCCCATTTAAAAAAAAAAAAATCTTGGAAAACCATAAGAAAGGGGGGAGCTATTTTTCCCCTCAACCCTCAGAACAACTTCTCTAAGGACAAAATGTTCCTTACGCTAATATCTTAAAGCATCTGGGTATTTTCTTGTAAATGTTACTTTTCCCCTGCTCTGGCAATTCAAAAGGGCAGCAGTTCCTGTTTTATGCATGTCTTTTGAAACTCTTCTGACAGATACGGTGGTCTCAAAAATATATGAAGTCTTTCTTTAAAAAAAATTTTTTTTTGAATCACTCTATATCAATAGCTGTATTCCTAACCAACAGACAGACAGATAGCATGTGACCTACCATAAGTGAAATGTTCTTTAAGCTTCAAAAACATTATCTTTTAACTCTTGATTTTTCCTCTCTTCTAAGAACTGACTTTCTAGGACCACAAAGCTTCTTCTTTGGATCTGGCTTTTCATAACCAAGGGCTGTTTTAACAGGAACACTTTTGTAATCTTTTACCTCTATGAAACAGGCTGTGAAGAAAATCTGTGGTGTGGAGTCAATCCTGAGCAAGTAGGCTCTACATCAAGTGAGAAAGCAATTTTAATTGATCTTCCTGAACAGATTTCCCTCTTTAGTCGGTGGCTGATTTGTGAAGAGTGTAAAACAGAATTCAGATTTTTCAAATGGGATCTCTTTGTCGGCCCTCTGTCTCCATGGATTTGGCATCCACGGATTCCACCATGCACGGTTTGACAATATTTTCCCACCAAAAAAAAAAAAAAAAAAAAATTAATTCCAAGAAGTTAACATTTATTTTGCCATTTTATTTCAGGGACACTATTTTACTATGTCATTGTATATAATGGGACTTGAGCATCCACTGAGTTATCCATGGGGAGTCCTGGAACCAAACCCCAGTGGATACCAAGGGCCCACTCTATTTGCTTGGACCAATGAATCTGGTTGCAGTGCAGCATCTGGACACCAAAGCTCTGAAGTGTGGCCTCTCCTACAAATAAGCAAAGGGAGGTGGTCACCTCATGCAAGATATTTTGGATATCATAAATTATATATAGTTATTTTTGAATTTTTTGCTACCAAGGAGTTAGAGGAGGGAGGATATGTGGTAAGAGTGAGGATGCCAATGGCTGGGACTCCTTGTTTGGTTCTAAAAAAAAGAAAACACCACCAATTGGAATTTCAGCTTGAAACCTGGCTACTGTAACTTGGATGACTGCTAACTATACAGGTAGACCCCCTATATCTGTGGGGGTTCAGTTCCTAGACTTATCATGGATACCAGAAATTGAACCCTATTAAAATTAAGGACTTCTGGTACAAACATACCATAGAGTTGTGTTGGAGAACCTAGCAGCTCCTAGAGGGAACACCTCTCTAGGCATTTTCCAGTGCACCTCTATGGTATGTGTCCCTACTTTTTTAAGCTTTGGATAATTGAAACTGAGGATATTGTTTCTGCAGATACAGGGAACTACCTGTACTCTGTTATATTTTGAGGCTTCTGGCATAATGTCCCATTGAGGTATGGCTGTCTCTCTCTCTCTCTCTCTCACACACACACACACACAGAGAGAGAAACAGACAGACAGACATGTAGAGGCTCTTTTGTTATTATAGACACATGTATTCATATAGTGAGTGTCAATGTGCTTTAAGAGTCTTGGCAAAACTCTAATAATCTAAGCAGGTGACAAAACTCACTGGAGAACCTTAAGTTATAATCTCTCTCCCAACCTCTTGTGAGGCTATATTGTCACAGAAACACAATGACTAACCTTACCTCCCTTGGCAGCTGAAGGAAAGCTCATAGATTCATAGAGCTGGAAGAGACCACAAGGGCCACCCAGTCCAACCCCCTGCCATGCAGGAATACCCAATCAAAACACTCCCAAAAGATCCAGCCTGTTTAAAAACCTCCAAAGATGGAGACTCGACCACACTCTGGGGCAGTGGATTCCACTGTTGAACAGCTCTTACTGTCAGGAAGGTCTTCCTAATGTGCACTGAAAAGAAATGTCCTTCAAAATGGCTGAGCCTTTGAACTTGTCATTTTAGAAATTGGCAGCTGGTTAAGTACCTACGATCATACATCTAGTTACATGTGTATGTGAAAGGGGACACAGTCACTCCAGGAGACAAAGGACCCTTAGCAAAGAGGTCAGTGGTGAACCTCTTTAAGCTCCAAAAAGTTACATTTTTGAACTATAGCTCTCAAAATTTCCTAGGCTCTAAGGGGAGTGTAGCAATTGTCATCCCAAAAGGCCACATTTCTAACCTCTGGAAAATGGCAGAGAAATGAAGGGCATACATTTTGATCAAATTCCACAGCTTTTCCCAAGATCAAGGGTGGACAACTCTGTGGATGAGACAAGGACAGTTTTCATTCCTGTACACTGCACTGTCACATCAGCAGCATGCGTGAAATGATATCATAACACTTCTGATTCCCATGTCACCTGGGATGTGTGAGAGAGGAAGCAAACTGTTACATTTTCAGGGAGTTTTGGTGTGTTGGGCGTTATGTCCCAGTGAAACACTGCCTCCAAATCACCTCAAAAATAAACAGTTGGAGAGTCTGGGAGCTTTTGGGGAGGCTTGCGAGGCCAAAAAAGTGAGGTCAAGGACCAAATGCATGCCATGGACCACACACTCATAGAATCATAGAGTTGGAAGGGACCTCATGGGCCATTGAGTCCAACCTCCCACTCAGTGCAGGAAATCCAGCTAGAGGAGCGCCAGCAGGTAGCTATCTAGCATCTTTTCATAGACATCCAAAGAAAAAGACACCCACCACCTTTCTAGCTAATTGGTTCTATTGTCAAACTGCTCTTATTCTCAAGATGTTCCTTCTAATGTTCAGTTGAAATCTATCCTCCTATAACTTTAACACTCTTAGATCTGGTTCTACCCTCTGGTGCTGCAGGAAACAGGACCACACCTTCCCGTCTGTGACAACTTCTTAGATATTTAAAGAGAGCAATCATATCACCCCCTAGTCTTCTCTTCATCAGGTTGAATATGCCATAATCCCTCAACCTTTCCTCAAATGTTTTTCTTCATTCCTCTTATCATCCTTGTTGCCCTTCTATGAACCTTCTCCAACTTCTCTATATCCTTCCTAAGATGTGGTTCTCAGAACTTAATGCAGTACTCCAGATGAGGCCAGACCAATATATAATATAGTGGGACTATTATTTCCCTTGTTTTGGAAACGATGGTTCTGTTAACGCTGTTTGCTGTCCTTGCTGCAGCATCAAACTGCTGGATCACATTTGATTTATGATCAACAATAATTCCAAGGCCCAGTTCACATGTACTGCTGCTAAGCCAAGTATCCCTCATCTTATAAGTGTGCATTTTGGTTTTGTGGCCTAAATGTGGAATTTTGCATTTGTCTCCATTGAATTCCATTCAATTAGTTTCAGGCCAATTTGCTAGTTTATCAAGGTTCTTTTGAATTATGTTCTTATCTTTTAATGTGTTAACTACCCCTCCCCATTTTGCATTATCCATAAACTTGATAAGGATTTGCTCTCACACATCATCTATGTCATTGATAAGAATACTGATGAGTATCAGCCACAGACAGAACCCTATGGCATGGCACTCAAGACTTCTCTCCAGTTTGAAGTTGAGCCATTGATGATGATACTTTGAGCATGGTTTGCCAACCAATTCTGGATCCATCTGACAGTGTTTCCATCTATTCCACATTTAATCAGTTTGCTGATCAAAATATGATGAGGGCCTTTATCAAATGCTTTGCTAAACTCCTGATAAATCACATATACAGTATTCCCATCATCTACTAAACTAGTGACCCAATCAAAAAAGATACAAAATTAGTTTGTCAGGATTTGTTCTTGATAAAAACATACTGGCTCCTATTAATCACTGCATTGTCATCTAGATATTTGCAAACATACCCCTTTATAATAAATTCTAATATTTTTCCTGATATTGAAGTCAGGCAGATTGATCTGTAGTTCCCTGGATTTTCTTTACTTACCTCTGCCTAAGAGGTAGTAGTGTCCATGATGCATAAATTATCTTATGCTCACTTTCCTTGGAACTCCATTGCACAGCATGGAACTCTGCACACACGGTGCAGGACATTGGAGATTTTCACACCGGGGCCAAAAGCCCTGGTTCTGTCCCGCCACCTCCTCTCCCGTTCCTGCAACAGAATGGAGGTAAATGTTCACACACTTACCTCCATTCTGCTGCAGGAATGGGCCTCTTCTATCCTTGCCGGCCGGCCATAAATGCAGCTGTAAGGCTGCCTTTACAACCGGCCGGGAAATCCTACTCATTCTCGCAAGTGAATGAGCAGGAGGGAAATTAAAAAAAACAACCCCTCCAGCTGTCAAAGAAGGAAAATAAATATAAAAATAAATTTAAAATAAAAGAAGGAACAGGGGGGAGGGGGAAGGGTGGCACTTACCTGGATGTCCTGATTGTGGCAGGAAGTGCCTGCCATGGAGCTCCTCCCCCCATCCCTATCATTCTAGAACAGGGAGGGGAACCGATTCGTACACCCATGTTCCATTACAGAAACAGAAATGGGTGCTTAATAATGAATTCTCCCCGTGAATACTATGTCACCGGGAGAAAACAGAATACTGACAGTTTGGGCACAGAACAGGGTGAACGTGTCTGAAAGGAAAATCTTTCAGTGACCCTGTTCCATGCCAGTAATGGGACAAATTGCTCATGTGAAAATCTCCATTGTGAGGGCCAAGAGAATCCAAAAGAAATTCTAGAGAGTCCATCATTAATTCCAGCCTCCCAGGACATCTAACATGGAGGAAGAATGAAAGCAGTCTTGCCTCACTGGATCCCTATATAGACCTTCAGCCAACGCCCAACTGTGCCACCCTCAAATGCTAGCTGTGGTGTAGAATCTATACTGTTAAATGACACAGTGAACTTCCACAAGCCAAATAAGAAAACAGGCTCTGCTTCATTCTATGGAATGGAATTACTAAGAATGGAATTACTAAGGACTTTATCAGACAAGCCTCAACAAACATTCTTTTTCCACCATATTTTGAAGCATTTTTCTTCTGGCAAAAGAACCCTTTTTGCCATACATACCTGTAATAGCATGAAAAAGCAGCCCCAGCATTACTGGAGCATGAATGGAGCTCTATTTACTTCTGCATTCGTGATCTCAGCTATTCTCATGAGAAGATGTGAGCGTGGTAAAAATAAAAAAAAATACAGCAAAATAAAGACACAAAACATTAACACAAGCACAGAAACACACTTTAAAACTTCAAAGTAAACTGGGGAGGTTCATAAAAGGAGTGTCCCCTACCTGCCTTTCATGTTCTCACATGGAGGTGTTCTGGTGGGACTGCCCATTGACAATGTAATCACAAGAGGACAATGGCGCACATTTTCAAATACTTGCAATGCCAACAAAAACTGACATGGGAGATCTATTGATGGCTCGGCCAGTCAATAAAAAAGAAGACCTTTTTCTCCAGATGAAATTGTGAAAGCACAACATTGTCTGGTATGTGCACCCTTTCCAATTAATTTGGCATCCTTGTGGCACCATTTTTGCCATGTCTGATAAAGTCCTAAATGCCAGATACCCATAGGTCACCACCTGAGCCTGCTATGTGTATTTGAGGAAAGGAAATGGAGCCAGTATTTAGGGTCCTGTTTTCAGATGCCAGTGGGTTAGAATATTGAGATGCCTGTTTTTGAGCTATTGTCAAAAGATGGAAATATCTAGCTCTAATATTGCTGGACTTCTGCCCCCAGTGTCATATAAAACAAGCTTTTGGATTTCAAGATCTCTCAAGGAAGACAGAGATGTAAAGGAAAGATGCAAAGTGTTTATATCTTTAATGTATAACACACATTGCCTTTCAGCTAGAACCATGTAAACTGGCAATATTGCCTCTATAATAGTTTTCTTACTTCACTTTGGGGGGAACAAACACTCCACCACATTTTCAGTTTACAAATAGAAACTGAAACCTCTAACAACAAATGAGTAATATTTTCCATTATTGGGCACTGGAGACATAACTTATTGTGTTGCACAATGTCTATCTGAATTTCAAGCTCAAATGAAAAATCAATGGTTTCTCCTTTGTACCAAAGTTTCAAAAGGAAGATCTCAACAATGAGAAAAAGCCGCTGCATATTCCCTCCAGTCAAATTCATGGCTCAGCATTCATTTTAGACAAAGTATTGTTATTTTAACTTTCCTTGTGTCTGGGTTTTTTTTTCCTTTGAGCTGCTTGGTAATAGTTTGGAAAATTTCTAAAATGTCTGTGTGTGTGCATATGTATGTGTGTATACACACATGCGCACACACTCATACACACACAGATACATCAAGTTGGTGGTCTAATACTTGAACAAAAACTTTTACAAATACTACTACTTTGATTTATTTTCCAGTTATGTGAAGCCTAATCTACTTAAACCATATACTATCATGAACTGATGGAATTTGCTAACACAAGATTCAGTGGTCCAGTTCAAATGCATGGGCATACCATGCAGTGGGACATCATAGACTCCAATTTGTGCATAGTCCGCACCTTTTATCTACTTACACTCTTGTAAGGAGATCAACTTCCAGCTCTCATTGCAAACATCCATAGTTCTCTGTGTCATCAAAAGGCAGGTAACTACAGTCAGAGGAAAGCAGCTAGTAGTGGTGTGCATGCCCCCATCCCTAACTGGATTATTCATATCTGGGCCTGGTTTTGTCTGGATTGATTCAGACCCAGTCTGATTTGAATTCTAAACGTGGATCAAATTCAGAAATCTGGATTGCAAAACAGTTATATATGCATAAAATGTGGACACATATAAAAATTAAGAAAGGGATTAACTTTGTCAAATTCCACACAGGTAGTATCAGCAGTTTCTTTCCTAAGCACTTATAAAGCGTGCTTTTGGCAACCCACCCCAGCAAATACAGTTGTTAAAAACTTTCATTTTAGGAATTAATATTGCTTGTCCTGACACTCTCCCCTAGTAAAGAATCATAGAGAGATAAAGTTGGAAGGGGGCCCAAGAGTGTCCATGCAGGGATCTACACTAAACTAAACATCTCTGACAGGGTGGCACTCCAGCCTATGTTTAAAAATCTCCACTAAAGGACAATCCACCACCTTCCAAGAAAGTTCTTTACCATTTTTCATAGGGATTTTTGGTTGGCCTTTTTACCATCTTGGTCATCATTCTCTGGATATATAGAGTACTGGGGCACTTTGCAAGAGCATGTAGAGTAGGAACCAGAAAAAGTCAACCCATTGGCTGGATATAGTCTCCCAAACCATCCTGTGCCCCTGAAATCCGCCCACCCACATTACCCCTCCCCCCAAAAAATGTATGAGGGAGTACAAGTATGAGACCCCTGGACACTGCTGCACAACTTTTTAAAATGCCCAAAACTTAGAAGGGGGAAATAAAAAAAGAAGTCAAAACCACAAGCTGGCTTATTTTCAGCCAAATGTAAGTTTTAAAAGGAGGGGCAGAGCAATCATGGAGGGGCAAAAATTGACGTCTGTGCCCACTGGCAGTGTTCACCTCTGATTTAAAGTGTTCCCAACCTCTGTGACTGAAGAACTGCATGAAAGAACAAAAGCAACATGCTAGATAATGAAACATATCGGTGGTAACCAGTGGTGCTTGACAGATGTCACCAGGCAGAGAGAAAGAGCATCACTTTTTATATGTTTCTCACTTCTTGAATCAGGGTAGTCATCATCAATATCATCATCGCCACCACCACCACCACCACTATTGCTTCAGACTGTTGCAGCCTGTTATGAGCCAAAGCAGCAAAGCCTATCTTAATCTGTGAATCAAGCCAATGCAATTTGGGTTTCAGTCAGATCAGTTGCTGTAGGCAGCTTTGTTCTGAAAACATGCCTTAAACCAGGTATGGACAACTGTTCTAGCCCTGAGGGCCATACACAACATTGATTGGTTAAGGGTCACACATGAGCACATATACACATGCAGACACTTTCCTTCCACCAACCCTTTTCTCGAAACATAAGTATTATTTATTTCTGTAATGCCTCCCAACCCATGAAGCCGAGGTGAGGGACAAATAAAAAAAAAAATCAAAACAATGCTAAGGACTTTTTCAGATGGGGTAAAAAAAAAAAACCGCAGAGGTTGGGAGGAGGATGGCACTGTCCCGTTTCCAGTGATCGGTTTTGGACAACACCGTCCTCCTCCCGTCCTTTGTTTGTTCTGCCTCTGTGCTGGAGGGATAAGAAACACGCCACTTTTTATTGATGGAAGTTTCCTTCAATAAAAAACGGCAGAGTCAAATTCTGTTTTTTCCAGCATTATTCCTTCTAATTTTTAATCCATTTTGTATTTCTCTGTTAATTGTTTATATAGGAACCAGTGGCATCCAATTCCTTCCTTTTTTAATTCTTCCTGTGTTTTCATTGTGTATCCCGTGCCAGTTTTCCTCAGGGTCAAGTCATATGTTAGACTGCCATTTGTTAAACTGCAACATTTCTCTTTTATAGAAAGCCTCATGGTTTGAGACCCACAACAGTATTCTAAAGTACAATTCCCTTTTATGCTTTATCCACACCCTCATCAATGCCCTTCTTATATAGTGGTGATTGAACTCTTTATGTATAGCTGTTTTTCCGTGCCACATATAAGCATGCCAGCCGAATCTGAGGTTAAAGCCCTCCAATTGTAATAGTCTGTTATTTTCCAGCTTTACCCAATCTATGATCCAATCCAGACTGCTTACGTCATAGTATACCCTCAGATCCAGCAGGCTCAGTCCACCTCTTTCTTTTGCATCACACAAAACTTCTTTTTTGATCCGTGGCTTTTTCCCTTCCCATATAAATTTTGATATGATTTTGTTCCATTCTTTAAAGGGCTTCTCATTAATTAAGATTGGGATATTTCTAAAGAGATACATTATTCTTGGAAGAATATTCATCTTTTCTACTGATATTCTACCTAGGAGGGATATTTTTTTTGGTTTGACCATCTTTTTATATCTTCTTTAATTTTGTTCCACAATTTCCCATAGTTATTTTCAAATAGATCTACATTTTTATTTGTTATCGTTATTCCCAAATATTTGGCTTTTCTCTCTATTTTGAATTCTGATATTTTCTCCAACTCTTTTTCCTCTGATGTAACCATATTTTTCGTCAAAATTATTGTCTTGTCCTTATTTATCTGCATACCGGACAATAAACCAAATTCTTCAATTACCTCCTTTATTTTCATTATACTAGTCAGGGGATTATCCAGTAAGAAGATCAAATCGTCGGCAAATGCCCTACACTTATATTCAAAACTCTTAATTTTGGGCCCCCTTATCCCCTCTCCTTATTTATCTTTCTAATTAAGACTTCTATTACGATAATAAACAAAAGCGGGGACAAGGGGCATCCCTGTCTTGTTCCTCTATTTATGTTCAAACATACTGAAGTGTTGCTCAGGAATTTCTCTGCTAAGAATTTCTCATGTATTTTCTCACACAGGAAAAACCTGTTTGCAAGTAGAAAACTCAGTACATTATTCTTATTTCCCTGCACAGAAAATAGGATAATTTAATTTAAATTTTGCATAGCACTTCACAATACAGGATGTTGAATATAGGAGGATATTCCACCAAATTTCCTCACAAGTGGAATTCAAATTGGGGAAAAAAACATTTTTTGAACCTGAAAACAAATACAAAAATTGCAAATATTGGCCAGTGTTCTCTATCAGCTACTTAGTTAAGAATGAGGAGTATGATATTTAAGTATTGTGAGTATGAAATCATAAACAGTTATGGATGAGTAAATCTAGGTAACTGTTCTGTATTTACAATTGCTGCTTAGTCACAATTTTGACGCCACTGCCACATTCATAACTCCCTCCTAAGCTATCTTACCATTAGCTGCATGGGGAGAAGGAAATCCATTCTGCCAGTTATAGATGAATGATCTTTCAATCAGGTTTGGAGGGAGAGTAGGCCAGGAGAGGTCACTTAGTTAAATATATCTAACTAATCAACTGATACAGAATACTGACTATTATTTCCATCCCAAATCTAGATGGATACATTTTACCCACATAGCTTATACACAGAAGAGGCCTCGATATATACACAGAAGAACACATACACAGAAGAACAGGTCCAACATATACACAGATGAAGGTGTTTATACCTCAATCTGTAGACACAAAAGATTTGAACAAATCAAATGTTCACTTTTTTTAGTAACACCAGTGTGTTTGAGTGTTGAACTAGGACACTGGAGAGCAGTGCTTGAATCCTCACTCAGCCATGAGTGACTTTGGGCAAGTCATGCTCTTTCAACCTCAGAGGGCAGCAAAGGCAGACCCCCTCTGAACAAATCTTGCCAAGAAGACCTCAGAAATGACTTGAAGAGACACAACAAAAACAGCAACATTGTTATCACCTAGCAAATCAACAAAAATGTGCCCCACATTCAAGTTAGGGCTGCATCACAAATTAGTTTTCCTCCCCTAATTTCCACATTCAATAGAGGCAAACAAATGACAACGAAAGCTCTCCTTCACCAAACATTTTCAAAGCTTACTCATTTTTTCAGGACATTCACACTGTTCTGATACTAGTATCCTCCCTTCAGCTTCCCACACTGAAATTGTTTTTTCTCAGCACAATTTCACTGCTTTCCTATCTTTTTCCCTCCTCACATTCCACTGGATTTGGTAGCATTTAGTAGCAATGACATGCAGTGCCAAGCCGCACCATTCAGTTTACAAATATGCATAGTACTGTTTCTTCTGATGCAGTTAAAAAAATTGTAGGAACCACCACTTGAATTACCACAGCCCATTGGATTACCGTAAATGACAGTGAGGACAATGAGGGCCAAGAAAGGGGGGAAACACAGAGAGAAGAATCAGGCAGAGAGCAATGCAAATATATTCAGGGCATAATGAAAGTGGCCATAAATATGCACACACACACAAACGAGAACAAAGAAAAATGTGTGGTTCGCCTCAGTGCTAAGTGATCGGTTTTTGAAAGAGAGGCACACAAATGTTTGTAACTCCCACACACATGCTGAAGCGTGTTGTGCTTACAAAACAAAGATTTCAGGATAACACCTGTACAGCTTAAGCATTTTGAAAGTAATGTATAATTCATGGGTTTTATTGTAAAGGCATGTAAATCATTCTGAGGGTGGAAAAACAAGGATTGTAGCTTCACTGGGAGAAAATGGTATATTTGGGCTGCATTTCAACATACGCTTAATGGTGGTTAGACTGGAGCACAGTAACATGACAATTGTACTCATGTATTTTTCAATTAATGGCTCTTTTCTTCTGTTCTTCTCACATTCTTCTCCCATCATCCTTACTGCCATACATTTAACCCATTGTGACACATACATGGCTCACTGGTGGCTGTTTTGTTTCCTTTCTTTTCTTTTTGAGTATGCATTTCTTTATTTTACTTTTAATTTTGTGGTATGTTTATTTTTGGTGGCTTTTGTGCTCCAGATCCCATTGACCCATTAGAAGTTGATTTTTATCCTTTGCTTGATGATTTCCCTACCTCAGTCCCAGATATCTCCACCCCCATGCTCCCACCAGTAGGTGTCCAGGCTGTAGCGTTAACCCATGATGCTGTGAGGGTCAGCTGGGCAGACAACTCTGTCCCCAAGAATCAAAAGACAACTGAGGTTCGATTTTACACCGTCCGATGGAGAACCAGCTATTCAACGAGTGCTAAATACAAGGTGAGGTCTTTAAATACATCCTTTGCTCAAGGTTCTTGTCATTGGCAGGAATCTCACCATCTCAGAAGAGCATGGAATTTCATGCCATAGTATGAGTGGTGTAAGATATGGATGGACAGATGTGGCCTGCCAGGTGTTGTATTGTAATTCCCAGCATTCCTCACCACTGACTATACAGGTTAGGGCTTAGAGAAATTGCAGTTCAATAACATCTGGAGGGCCATGGTTGCCTATTAGTGGTCTAAAAGGCTATGGTTGCTGCAACATTAATTAATTAATTTATTTGATTTATATCCCACGTTTCTCCCAATAACAGACAAGTGCCTTACAATATAAGTTTAAAAAAGAGCTGAAACAATATGGGGTACAAAGATTTAAAAAGCATTACACAATCCAATTAAAACATTAATTTTAAAATGTTAAAGCAATATGAAAGTCACAAAACAAATATCACATATTAATAAAACAGCATACCCAGTGTGTATCCTTCTATCCCAACCTGTTAGAGGTTGAGAGGTTAAGTGAGAAGGTATTTCCTTGGTGGTGAAAAGAGAACAAAGAGGGCCAACTGAGACTCCTTTGGGAAGGATTTCCATAATCTAGGAACAGCCATCAAGAAGGATCTCCCCCATGTCCTCACCAGGTAAGCCTCTGAGGATGGTGAGACAGAGAGGAAGTCCTCCGTGAAGATCATAAGACTCAGCAAATCCTGTAAGAATTAGGAGAAGGGGTGGGAAATCACAGGGCACCAAATAATTGCTCAAGATAGAAATAAATATTTTAAAAAACTGAAAATATTGCAACAGCATTGGATGTTGGCCATTCATCTGTTTGGCACAGATACCTGTCTGGAAGTGGAGTTGAAGATTAATAGCAAAAAGAAAAAGAAAAAGAAAAAAAAGTGGGGGGAGAGTGGCACAGCCTGTGCATTTCTGACAGTATCCCCTCTGTTCTGGAGCCAGGCATTGGGACTTTGGCTTGGCTTGGCTTGCTGGCTGTTTCTGATCTCTAGAGAAGTACAAATGTGTAATTTTACATACTGCCATCCAAACTGAAATATTCCCAGCGAGGGTCACAGGAAAATGTCTATTCAAAGCCACAGAAAAATAGGACTGAAAACTTTACATCTGAAAGCCAACAGTAACCAAATGTCAGCCTTCCAGATTATTTGTAGAATAGCCAGAACAGGCAAGTAAATTGCCCTTCTAGTGTGGCAGGATATGATATTTCATAGTTAGCAGCAACCATGGGGAGCTCTGTTTCTAATCAACAACATCTGAAAACAATATACCCAATGGAGGCCATCCCGAAGCCAGTCTTGACTGTCAGGATACCTGGCTCCAGGCTCCATCCATCAAAATGCTGACTGCTGTGATCTTTAATATTTCGGTATCATGACATGGGACCAAATATTACATTACTGAAGCAATATCAAAATGGCACAACTTGTATGCAGGTCTTGCTCCTGATGAACTGTGAAATATACAGATGAATTTAAATCCCCCTTGAGTATGCACCAAACTTGCAGAAAAATACTTATGCTCATGTCTACAGCCATACCTCTATTATTCAGCTCCACCCAACACCACACAGATGAAAACAGAGATGCATTTGTGTACTTGTACCACCCCTGATCTGATAAAGGGGTGAACCCTATCTGCTGAACGCATACCTCACTTTCTGACTTCTGCTTGTATTTCTCGCCTGCACTGTCTTCTGAAGCACAAGGTAGCATTGAGTTGACCTTTAAATTAAAGCACCCACACATACAAGATGTTACAAGTTGTACCTAAGGGAACTCTTCTGTTTGCAGAAAAGATTTTCAATGAACCAAGGTCTTTGTCAATGTAAGAGAAGTTTTCTGCTCCATTGTGCACATCCATGAGTCCCTGAAAAGCTAACTCAACAAAATTGTTGAGAAACAGTATAGGAGACAGGACAGGAAGCTGCTCAAGAGAAGGGTGAATTGGCAGATATCACTTTCTTCCATCCATCCACCTTTCTTAGCAGAAACCTCTGCTAGATCAATAACCCTTCAGCATACAGAAGGGCCTGTGTCCAATTATGTCATTTTGTCTGAGTTATACACTGCCAGATGTACTGTCTCAGAGCTAGTGCAAGGATGAAATTCATAATCATAGAATCATAGAGTTGGAAGAGACCACAATGGCCATCTAGTCCAACCCTTTGCCACGCAGGAATACACAATCAAAGCACTCCTGACAGATGGCCATCCAGCCTCTGTTTTAAAAACCTCCAAAGAAGGAGACTTCATCACACTTCGAGGCAACACATTCCACTACCTAACAGCTCTTACTGTGATGAAGTTCTTTCTAATGTTTCAATAGTGTTTTAATTGCACAAGTGTGTGCAAAATCCTTGTACAATTGTTTGCACATTGTCTTATGCACTTGCTTTGCACAAGCACTTGCATAAAGGTACAGTCCAGCACAAAGATTTTCCACTTTGTTAGTTTTAAATTTAGATTTAGGCCAAGGACTCCTCCCATTTGTAGAAAATGAACATTGGATACCACATGTTAATGTTTAACCTTGAAATATATCTGGATGTATTTAATATACACAGTATATTTGGCAACATATATGTCCTGTCTGGTTAATCAGTTACATATAGGCTTGCCAGAGTGAAAACTGGAGATGGTTCCTGTCAATGGTTGTGTAAAAGACAGAATTTCAGCAGGTAACAAGCAACACTTGCTGAAATGTCTTGTTCTACACAACCTTTAAAGGTATAGGAATGATTGCCATTTTTTTACCCTGGCAAGCCTACTTACAGAGAATGAACATGGAATGGCTATGGTGTTACTAAGTGGTGTCAGCCCTTCCTCAATTGCTGTCACCTGGTGCAGTTCAGCCTCTCCACACCTTCCCCTAGTGACACCACTGTGGAATAGAAGCATGTTATAGGGTACAATGACAGAATATGCACTGTCCATACGCACTCATGCACTGTACATGGATTCTTATACTTGAACACACTTTGCACACATGCAGATCAGAGCTGTGAGTTGCATGCGTGCAAAGTCCCAACAATTTTAAAAGGAAGCTCTGTAGCAAAATAAGGATAGATTCATTTTGTTTCTACCTAGGAGAAATACCAGAGGGGGGAGGCCCTGGAAAATAGCAACAATGTGATCACCTGAAATTTGCCTAGCCTTTGATATCATCTCAGTAGGTTTTATGGTGCTTCTAACACAAATAGTTTATTAAGAAAAAAAAATCAGCCCCCAAGTCCTTGAGAAAAAAATAAGCAGAGAACACTCTGATAATGTAGCCTTTGCTTTGCCAAAACCCAGTTTGTAGAATATTGTGGAAGGAATGAGCCAGTCACCCCCATTCAACTCAAATGGATGTTATCCTCAAAGTATCTTTGGGGCCCTTGAAATGCTAATGCTTTGTATCAAACAAGGCAATATCAAATGAGCAAGTGGTTCAGATCAATGAACTTCACCTTTCATAAAAGCAAGTGGTGCACCTCTTATGTCTGCCCAAAGCCTGCTGTTGTTTTGAACAGGCTTGGATGTTCCTTGTTTGTGACATAGTTTCATTTTTGCCATCCCAACAGTGCCTCCATCCCTTCATGTCAGACACCAGCAGTCTTCTCACCAGATTCCAAAAAATGGTGCTATTCTTCCAGCCTTGAGCCACCCTATTTGTTCTATTATTATTATTATTATTATTATTATTATTACAATGTGGTTTTTAAAATGTCTCTTGAAAATACCTATTTCTCACTTTACAGCCCATGAGGCTGAACTCTAAGTGGTACAACCTAAAGAGATGCATGACAAAAAGACAAAAATAATCCTTTAAAAATATTTTTTAAAGTTTTTGAAACCTGTTTTAAAAGCCAACATTTTAACACAGTTGCAAACAACTTAAAATCCAGATATTATTATTATTATTATTATTATTATTTACTACTACTGCTATTATACTCCACCTTTTCCCAAAACTGAGACCCAAGGTCACTTGCAAGTTAAAACAACTACAATATAGCTAAAATCATACAACGATCAACATTAAATAGAATTATTCACATACACTTAAAAAGAATGGAAAGCAGTTTAAGAACAATTCAACAAAAACAATGTTACACCCTCTTAAAAAAAAACCTTTCTTTAAAATCCTTCAGTTTTAAAAGCTGTCATAATGATAATAAAAAAGATTGTTTTTTCATGTTGTTGTTTTTTTCCAGGCTGTAAGGCCATGTTCTGGAAGAACAAGGCCTTACAGTCCGGAAAAAAACACGAAAAACCTATGGGTGCCGGCCATGAAAGCCTTTGACTTCACATAATAAAAAAGACTTTGCCTACCAAAATAAGGATGGCAAGATGGGTGCCGTTCTGGCTTAGCAGGGAAGGGAGTTCCAAAGCCAAGGAGCAGCCACCAAGAAGTCCCTATCTCCCATCCCCAAAGTCCATACAAAATAATACGACTTCGGCTGCCTGCCAAAAATGATGGAACTATACTGATTTCTCTTTTAAAGGAGTTCCCCATTTTTCCCTTTTAAAGGAGTTCCCAGACTGACTGCAGATACTGGAAACCACGGATAAACTGAACCCTATTAAAACAAAAAACTACTGGTGTAAGCATACCATAGAGTTTAATTGGAGGACCTAGCAATTCCTAGAGAAAACACCTCTCTAGACATTTTCCAGAGCAACTCTATGGTATTTTTTTTTCAGCCAAAGAAAACTGAAACCATGAATATTGGTTCTGCAGATATGTGTGTGTGTGAGAGAGAGAGAGAGACCTGTATTCTTAAATAAAAAATCAATGGCTAGGAAGTCATCAGCATGACTCTCTTTCCATATTATAGATATATGATACATACTTCTTCCTTTTTGAAACACACATTTCCTTGTAGAAATATACCCAAGGCAGTGCATACAAAATTTTTAAAGCACAGCCACAGTCCAAACTTAAAAGTATAAAATCCAGATCAGTTACAGAGGATCACAGCATGGGAAAGAGACATTATAGGAATTGGAAGCTTTACATACTGAAGATTTTATTTATTAATAAGCCATCTAAAAGTGAACAAGGAGGAGGCCTGGGAGCTGAAAATACTCACATCAAAGCATGCTAGGCCCCTAATAGATGAAAATTGAAGGAAGGTCTTACCTGAGGATACATAATATCTGTGTGTCCTAATATACAGTATAAGGAACCATTAGATTGGATTGAAAATTTATTAAGGCCAGCATTTGTGAAAGCCAGACAATGAAAAGAAGCTGACAGGATGGGAAACAACTCATTTGAAATGTGGCATTGGAGGAGAATTCTACAGAAACCCGGGACTGTCAGATAAATAAATAAATAGGTCCTAGGGCAACTCAAGTCTGAACTCTCCCTAGAAGCCAGATGACCAAACTGAAGGAACTGTACTTTGGATATATCATAAGACTACATGACTCATTAGAAAATATTATAATACTTGGTAAAGTGGAAGGCAATAGGCAAAGAGGAGGACCACATTACAGGTGGATCAGCTCAATCAAGGAAGCCACAGCCCTGAGTTGGCAAGATATGAGCAGGGTTGTTGATGCCAGGGTGTCTTGGAGGTCTCCCATGCAGAGCATCATCATAAGTCAAAGCCAGCTTGACAGTAACAACAACAAGGCAACACTTTACTTCTCACTGTTGCCAAGCAGAAGTCTACAGGGACCCTTTAAGAAGAATATGAGGGCCATAGTTCCTTTTTTCCAGATATTCCCCATTAACTGATATTCAGAAGTATGCCATGAATCAAAGCTTAGAAAAGCTACCTTTTTATACAACAAGTCCCAGAATCATGAAGCCAGCATGGCCATGGACCTTTAGGGATGTGACATAAAATTAGGAGAAAAACTATGAATGTGTGTACAAAAATGAATAACTTCACCATTTTCTCTCACTGGATGATATTATAACATTCTATCATCTATCTATCTATCTATCTATCTATCATTTTCACTCTTTTTGACTTTTTGTGAAAAATTTGTTTACATAAAAATTGGCTATTGTGCAGGAAATTTAGCAAATAGAAATATTTTATGTATGAACAAAATTCACAAAAGTTGCAAATTTTGCAATAGAAAGACATGATTTCCCCCCCCCCCCCGCAAAATGTCCCAAAATATGAAATATCTCCCTGGGATTCAATTTTCTCAGTGGTGCTGTGAAAATCAATGCTGAGAAAAATTTTGAGGATTCTTTACATTCCTAGAGTCTACACTGGGAGTTGTTATCCAAGAAAAAGTAACTTTTCCAAGCTCTTCACTGAAACCTGGAGGGAGAATATAGCTATCAAGGCAAGTAGCGGTTGATAACATTAAGGCACAGTAGAATACTAAAAAGTTTGAGACTAAAATTTCACTAAGAATTTCCCATTGATTTTTGAATTTATCTTCAATTTCTAAGAATAGGAATTTGTTTTTGTCTTTAAGAAATTTGTATTTGTTTTTATCTCCATGATTCACTGCTTTGGGGTGGGATTGCAGATGTCCAAGATCCCTTGAAAATGTGGGTATTTTCCAAGACAAAGTTTCCAAGACACAATAGTTCCATAATCCTCTGCAGTAGCAATAGCATCACATAGTTGTCAGTCCTCTACATCAGTTTTCTTCTGTCTGTGCTTTTTGTAATGTACTTTAAGACAAAAAGTTACCATACTCAAGTGGTTTCTTAATACAGGCTTAAATAAAACACAGATGAGGGAAACACAGCATTACCCAAGTCCCTATATACCCATTAGTACCCTGTTATTTATTCGCACTTAACAGAGTTCCGTCAACAAGATGAATAATACAATTTCCTCCATGAAATGTGTGAACCAAAAGCACACACATTTAGCCAAGCCAAAGCACATGCAAACATGAGATATTAAAATTGGAACTTTTTTTAGTATATAAGAACATAAGTACATATTTATTCAAGAGGCAGCAGACATGTTTTCGATCACCTGATTAAATATGCATGAACAGAGCTCAGAATATCCTTGTTGGGAAAGGACAAGCAAACAAACCAGGATTGTTTCAAAGATGTTTTCCAAGCCACTTCTATAAAGTGAATCTTCTGGGTCTCACATAAGCTTTAATACAAAGTCAAAATAGGTCATGCAAAGCAAAAACAGCCCAATAAACTCCACCCCTGGTGTATCTCTTTAAAGGTGAGGTAATATAGCAACTTAACTTTGAGATCCTAATGCACTGATTTTCAATTGGTTGGGGAAAAACTGAATGACTAATCTGAAAAGTCCCTTCCCTAAATTTACTGCCCAGTTTGCAGGTGGGACATTTCAGCAATTGGGAGGGAATGCACACAAGAGCAAAACTATCAAAACAAGCATAACAGTATTACACACATCTCTGAAACATGTTCATTCTTCTGCTGCTAGATGGTGTTTTCCCAAAGATCCTTCTATTCCTTTTTATACACAGAGATAGGAATAGTTACATCCTTTCCTTCAGCTTGTCTACATCAGGGACAAAATTCTGAATGGATTCCCTGAATATTTTGCCATGGAGCCACCCCAGAGATTTCTCACTACCTGTCACTCCACAAAGACATTGAGTAGATTGTTTACACATGTCCCCCATTGGCATGTTGCTCAGGTCTGCCACCTTTGCCCTTCTCTGCCAGCAGAGCCAGGACAGTTTGCTGCCTGGCAGTTGCCACCATTTCCCTGGATGTCTGAGCCAGTTCCCAGCCCAGACCAGTGACAGAAAGGTTTTTTTACCTCCTCTGCACTGCTGATGCTGGTGGGCAGTCACTTGTTCCAAGGCAAACAAGGTGCCGAGATCAGATGACAGGATGCCTCATTTGTCTCAGAGCAAGTAACTGTGTAACAGTGGTGGTGGTGCAGAGGACGCAAAAACCTTTCTTCACCGTTCTGGGCTGGGAACTGGGTTGGACATTGAAGGAAATACCAGGCTATCTGTCCTGCTTCCCTCCCCCCCCAAAAAAAAATAATAATCCAGGGTGAATCTGTTGTTCAGACTACAGGAAACACAGGAGTTTCCAGCAAACTCCAGAGCAAACTGTGAGTTTTTAAAATGCGGGTGAAGGTGATATACCCCATGTTTGGCGCAAATAGGGCCATACATCATGTGACCTTATTGCACTGTTTTTCCCCCCTTGTGTAGACCAAACCCTTGTGTTCACATTCATAACATTTGCCCTGTAGCTAACACAGAAATACTTTATGACCTCACTCTGATGCCTTTTGGCAAGACAACAGCCAAATTATGCTAAAAAGTTGCTCTCTCTTGGGAAACCTTTCCCCTCAGCCCTTCACAAAATTGCAGCTAAAAAGAAAAGGATTGTGACGATTATGCTTATAGATCATAGTACCACATTTGAGTACACATGGTTCTTTAAGCAGAGAGCGAGAGATTGAGAGAGAGGTGGGGGGGAGGAGGGGGAGGGAAGAGATGTGGTAATTTCCATTGCAAGTTTATCTTCTGTACTAAGAATGACTTATTTTCAGAGTTTAGGAGAATTACGTTTTGAACTAAAGCTCCCAGAGTTCCCACACCAGCATGTTCTTACCTGCTCATGAATGTGTTTAGGTTTGTAGCATGAAGAAGTTCCTGTCCCAAGGGATACACAATCTCAAGTTTGGTATTTAGGGGAGAATAATGGAAGGAAAGGCTAAAGAGCTAGACTGAAAAGTGATTGGTATATGCTTATACAACTAAAGAAAATACCTAGGTTTGTGGTGCCTTGAGAAAGGGCCTTCTGTATAGCAACACCAATTATACATGTCCCTGTCCAGAGAAGTTGGGCTGGTGATTTCATTACAGATGCTTAGGCATATGGCAAAAACTATGCATTCAATGATTAACAGTGCCCCTTAATTTTTGAGGGTTCCTTTAGCAATATTATTTTTTAAAGGGTTTATGATTCAATCATACTAGGATGGGGACAGGCATGAACTCTCCTTCACCATGTTTACATATCCTCCAACTGTCCCAGTTTCACAGGGGCAGTCCCAATTAATCCTCTATTGTCCCACTTTTTCAGCTACTTTTGAAATGTCCCATATTCTCTCTCCTGCTCTCACTTTCCCCTTTGTCTTTGGCTTATTTCCATTGGTACAAACTGAGTTCAAAGTGCAAAAGTAGTTTGTGCTCAATTAACTCATTAGTAAGGAGAGGAGAGGGGCTGTCTCTTGCCCTTCTCAGTAGGCTCAGGCAAAAGCAAACTGCTACAGCCTCTCCTAGCTTATGTGGTCTTCCTCACTGATAGCTTTTGCCATCTTGAACATACACTGATATTGTTTGGCCAAATATGTCTCAGTTTTCATCTGTGAAATGTTGGATGTTTTAAGTGTAGACAGTGATGATCTATAGAGAGAGCCTCCTATAAGTGTTCTCCACCTGAACTGGAACCCTGGAAAATCAAAGGTCTACAGCGGGAATGGGTAAAATGCTGTTCATCAACTAAATCTAGCTGCGAGGCATTTTTGCAACCAATAAAGGTCCCTGTGTCCCACCCTCCAAAAATTAGGGTCCATTTAACTTAATCTGAAATGGGCAGTAGTGTCCCCCATTTCACCATATTGTGGAATATTTGTGGATGAGCTGTTGAGTATTGAACAAAAAGTCTGCCCAGGCCTTTTAAAAGGTAGCCATCTAACACCCCCCCCCCAATGCAGTAAAATTCCAGTAGATCCCTAGGAGGCATTTCAGGGTTCTGTTGACCATTTGAGACCAAAACAGTGTCAGGCCCAAAATTCTGGTATAGGAATATAAATCCTCCAGGGTCCTACAGGGAGCAATGTTCTCCTCCATCCCTTGGCAGTTACCCATCTTTGCCCTAAATGGCTACAGGATAAGGGAGGGGAGTAACAAAAAGGCACAGACAGTCCTTGGATAGTGTGCCCATGTCCACCACTGTCCTCTTCATGTGCAAGCTCTACGTGGCTTTAAATGCTTGACAAAGGCTTTTTTTAAAAAAGGGTAATGTATGCATTTTATCACTTTTCTTTCGGGGTGGCAGAATTGTTGTTGTTTTATTCTTTTAATCATTTAATCATGTCGCCTCATTGAGTGCAATGTGGATTCTAACATACATTAAATAAAATCAGTCAGTCAGTAAATACAGTACAGTTACAGATCATTTGATGAAGGGAGTAAATATGAAGAGAGCAAATGAAGGGTTTGATGGGAATGGTTGGTTTTGAAGAAGAAAGGGAGCAAAGTAATGTCATGCTAGTATTCCAGAAGACAGAATTACCATTGAAAAATCCCCCCGCCAAATGGTTGTTTTAAATCATACATTTCCTTTACACTTACTCTGCACTCTCCTGTTTCTTTCTCCCTTTATAGTCAGCAGACACAACAGCCTTGAGTCATACAGTATCAGGTCTTAAGCCCAACACCATGTATGAATTCTCTGTCATGGTCACAAAAGGTCGAAGGTCAAGCACATGGAGTATGACAGCTCACGCTACTACATATGAAGCAGGTACATGAGGTTTCCTGTTCAAGGTTATCAAATTTCATTTTCATTTTTATTTTTATTTTATTTTATTTTGGCTTGGAGGGGTGGAGCTGAAATAGCATGTGGTTGTCTGTTTGTTTGTTTTATTGAGGGAAGCATAAAAAAAAACCTTCCAATTTTTGTATTTATATTCCTCTTACTCTGAGGCTGCTTGTTCATATTATTCTCCCCTATTAACAAAATAGTTTATGCTCAGACATAGACAAGCACCTTCCCCTTCCCTTATTCAGTACTCTTTGTCCTTACCGAAAATAGGATTATGAGACTATGTAAGAACCCGGATGTCCTGAAAGGAGCATTAAGAATGAAGCTATGTTGGACCAAATTAAAAGTTGACCTGTTCACATGGTGGACAAGCATATGAGAATCCCACCACCAGCAGGAAATGAGTCCAACTGCACTCTCCATTTTGTGTACTCCAGTCAGAAGCATACTCCCTCAGAAGAGGCAATATATAGTTATTCTGTCTAAAAGTTATTGATAGCCCCATCCTTCATGAATTTTCCTGGTCCACATCCAAGTTAACAGTCATAATTCTGTCAGTTGCAAATATCACAAGAAAGAAGTACTTCCTTTTCTCTGTCTTGAATCTCCCACCATTTTATTTCACTAGATTACTCATTCATTGTAGATTGTTCCCTAAGTCATAAAATCATAGACTCGTGGAGCTGGAAGGAATCCTAAGTGTCATCTAGTCGAAATCCCTTCCACTGCAGAAATCTATTGCTAAAGCAGCACTAAAATGTGGTTGTCTATCCTTTGTTTAAAAGCCTCCAATTAAAGAGAACCCCATCACCTTCTGAGATAGTCCCTTCCACTATCAGACAGCTCTTATTGTCCAGAAGTTCTTCCTAATATTTTGTCAGAATTTCATATTGTGTCATTTGAATTAATTAGTTCTGGCCCTAAACTCTGCAGTGGGAGGAAACACTCCCTCTCCTACATGAACACCTTTCTGATATTTAAAGATTGTTATTGTATCACCTCTTAAACTTCTCTTCTCCAGAATTATGCCTTATTTATGTTTCTTTCCCACATGTCACCTTTATTTTTCTGGATTTTTCTTCCTTCTCCTAAGCCCCAACCTCTGCTCCCAAAGATCTGACAGTCATTACTCGTGAAGGCAAACCTCGGGCTGTAATTGTGAGCTGGCAGCCTCCATTAGAAGCTAATGGGAAAATTACAGGTGAGTTGTTTTCCACATCTTTCTTTCTCTTTCACATGTGACATAGGAAGCTGTGTGTTGTCGCAGCACTGGTATTGGCTTTTGTTCGGGTGAGCACAACAGAACAGTTCTGGCTTGTAATTGTTCTGGGATTCTATTTCAGTTTAATTCTATTCTGATTTCCAAATGTGAACAGAATCTGCATATTTGGTAGTCCTCTGTTTCACATACATTTCCTTTGAAAGATTAAGAGTGCAATTGAATCATTGCATAAAATGCTGTCTGATAGTGAGCCTCAGAGATCACATCACTGGGGGTTCTGATAGCTTATAATACAGTGGGTCTTCCGTATCTGTGGGGTTCTACTCCATGCCACATTTGGCTTTCACCTGACCAATGGTGGCATGGGTCAGGCACTGCCATTGGCCAGGCTGCGAGGATGAGCATGGAGCAATCCCATTGGCCACCACCTGTATCCAGCCCAGAGAGAATGAAAAAGACTCACGGCAGAGGGGGGGGGTTCCCCTCCATTCCCAGCTATGATGGCTATAGCAGCCAAGTGAAGCACCAGTTGGCCAGATCTGCTTGGACTTTTTCCTCCCTTCCTGGCTAAAGGGTTACTTTGCTAAAAGGGCAGAAATTGTGTCTAGATAGTTCCCTGGCCATCTGCTTTTTACAGGGGCCTTGTGTGAGTCTTCATGTCCTCCCCCCCTCCCTTTCCCCCATCACATTTCTGACAGTGGTGGAGCAAGGGCTCCATTAGAGAAAAAACTCAGCAGGTCTGGATGTGTCACTAGCCCCCTTTCTCCAAAGGCAGAAGTGGGTGGCTGGTGGGAAAAAAGTTCAGATTTTGGAATGCTTCGTATTTTGTAATTCCAAATAAGAGAGACTCAACCTATACCTCCCAAGGGTGGGGAGAAGGCAAACCCTTCTCTGCCTTATTATGCAATGAGTGAATGGCATTTCAGCAGACAAGTCTATTATATAGAGTCCAAAGTTACAGAGAGAGAGATAGGGCTCAGTTACATGACAGTTTTTATCACAGGGAGAAATGGGATTTCCTCATCCTGAGTTTGTCCCTTGTTGTTTACACGATTCGTCATGGCAGCATAAGTCTCGGGTTTTTTTTTAAAAAAAATATTTCTTGTTCTGAGTGCCTCCATCCCAGGATAGGGGCACACAGCAGAGATGTATTTTGATTGGTCAGATTTTGGAGGGGACAGACTTACAAGGGAAGCCTGGCACATCTGGATCCACCATTTTTGGAATGGTCAGTCTGGGAGAACCACCCCCCACCCCTGCCAGGCACAGCTATACTCAGCTCTAAAGAGAACCCCCCATCCCCTGCCCCCCACTTTTTTCCCTTCCAATACAAAGCAATGCTTTAAGTTCTGTCTGTCTCCCATCCCCTGCCCCCACTTTCCCCCCATCCAATAGAAAGTAATGCTTTGATTTCTGTCTGTCCCCCCACTCCCCCCTTTTTTCTTTCCAATAGAAAGCAATGCTTTAAGCGAGGCTGCGCCACAGCCCAGAGGAGGAGGGAGAGAGGGGCTGGTGGCTTTCAGCTGGCTTCAGCTTCTGCCAGCCAGGCATCAAGAATTGCAAGGCTTCCCTTGCAAGCCTACCACCTTCAAAGTCCAACCAATCAATATTCAGCCCATGTCCTGGGATGGTTCAGACAACCAATAGCATGGGGTTCCTTAAAAGGTCCTGAAAAATAGAGGGGTGGAAAGTCACGGGTTAACTGTGCTTTTTGCTACCTCCTCCTTCTGAATAGCCCGTGATGTGTGTGAACTACTAGGGATCAACACAAATTCATCTCGGGCTTTTTTTTCTTTTTTTTCTTTTTTTGGTCATGTATACGTTCCCATAGATAAACACAGTCTCATGTGCACACACATAGCAAAAAAGAAGCAGTAACATTTATATGGGTTTCTAATTTCAGGATGCCATCTTGTTGGAAAAATATTTAGAAATCTTCCTTGTGGATGCAGAATATACTCAGCTTTGACTTTTAAAAAGTGCATTCTGGAGCCTTTATTGTGCACTTATTGATTCCTTGCCTGCACATTCCTACTGTTACTTAACATTTACAGCAGGTTTCAATGTGATGCTGGTACACAAAAGGTACCGGCAACACATTTGAAGTGTTCACATGCAGTGTGGGTTCTGTCCAAGCCATAGATTGCTGACATATGAGTTCTGCTCATATAGGCTGCCATAGTGTTAAAAATAAGCTTTTTTGATGTAACAGTAGGCTGTGTGGGTGAAGACTTTCAACTCGCCCCTGCATCTACATTTAGATAATTTCTTATTCAGTGCTAGCAAAGAGGTAAGTGCATTTTACCTATTTTGTGATCCACCAAACCAAAAAGTATACAGAGATCTGTCAGACTGCTTTTCCTGTTTTTGTTTTTGTTTTGTTTTTTGCTGTTTCCAGCAGGCAGCTCAAGGAGGGGGTGGATCAACCTGGGGGGGGGCAACTCATGTGGTCTGCATTCCATTTTAAAATGATTGCTGTTTTAATTATGTGGGCTGATTTTATAATACATTTTAGGCAAAACCTCCCAAAGTAGATTTGTTGTTAACTGACATCAAGTCGACTTTCTGGTGACCCTATGAGTGAAAAACCTTCATGTCACCCTGTCATCAGTCCTCAACAACCCTGCTCGGGTCTTGCAGACTCAGGACCATGGCTTCCATCTTCCACCTATCCATCTGGAATGGAATCTTCCTCTTTTCTTACTGCCTCCTACCTTACCAAACATTATTGTCTTTTTTAGTGAATCATGTCTTCTCATTATCTGGCCAAAATATGACAGTCTCAGTTTAATCATCTTGGCTTCTAGGGAGAGTTCAGGCCTGATTTGCTTACAAATCAATTACAAAATTAGATTACAAAATGTAAAATAAAAGCAATAAAAACAGGGAGCTGGAGAAGGGAGACTGGGGTACTTTTTAGTGTTTTTTTTTTTAAATTGCAACTAATGAGTTACGTTGAAAAACAAGTAATGAGTAATGTAGTGTTTTGTTTTTGAGTAAGAATTCCAAGCTCTTCTCCAAAAGTAGATTTGGATCTGATAGTATCTATTAGACTGCAGAGCTGATCATTTGTGGTTAGTCCACGTCCATCCAAAATAGCTCAAATACCATTTCCTGGATCATAGAATCATAGAATTGTAGAGTTGGAAGAGACCACAAGGGCCATCCAGTCTAACCCCCTGCCATGCAGGAAATCACAATCAAAGCATCCCTGACAGATGGCCATCCAGCCTCTGTTTAAAGACCTCCAAGGAAGGAGACCCCACAATGCTCTGAGGGAGTGTGTTCCACTGCCAAACAGCTCTTACTGTCAGAAAGTTCCTTCTAATGCTGAGGTGGAATCTCTGTTCCTGGAGCTTGCGTCCATTGCTCCGTGTTCTAGTCTCTGGAGCAGCAGAAAACAAGCTTGCTCCATCCTCAATGTGACACCCCTTCAAATACTTGAACAGGGCTATCATATCGCCCCTTAGCCATCTTTTTTCCAGGCTAAACATACCCAGCTCCCTAAGTCTTTCCTCATAAGGCATGGTTTCCAGACCTTTCACCATTTTAGTCGCCTTTCTCTGGACACGCTCCAATTTGTCAATATCCTTTTTGAATTGTGGTGCCCAGAACTGGACACAGTATTCTAGGTGAGGTCTGACCAAGGCAGAATAGAGTGGCACTATTACTTCCATTGATCTGGACACTATACTTCTATTTATGCAGCCCAAAATCACATTGGCCTTTTTAGCTGCCCCATCATACTGTTGACTCATGTTCAACTTGTGGTCTACTAGGACTCCTATAGCCCTTTCACACGTAGTCTCGTTCAGCCACGTCTCCCCCATCCTGTATCTATGCATTTTGTTTTTCTGCCCTAAGTGCAGTACCTTACATTTCTCCATATAGAATTTCATTTTATTAGCTTTGGCCCTGCTCTCCAGTCTATCCAGGTCATTTTGAATTTTGATCCTGTCCTCTAGGGTATTAGCTACTCCTCCTAATTTGGTGTCATCTGCAAATTTGATAAGTATGTCCCTAATTCCCTCATCCAAGTCACTGATAAAGATGTTGAATAGCACTGGGTCCAGGACAGAACCCTGTGGCACCCCACTGGTCACATCTTTCCAAGACGAAGAGGAGCCACTGCAGAGCACCCTTTGGGTTCGGCCAGTCAACCAATTAACTTGTCTAGCCCACATTTTACAAGCTTGTTTGCAAGAATGTCATGCGGAACCTTGTCAAAGGCCTTACTGAAATCAAGGTATGCGATATCCACAGCGTTCCCTTCATCTACCAAGCTGGTAATTTTATCAACAAAAAGAGAGAGAGAGAGAGAGAGAGAGAGAGAGAGAGAGAGAGAGATCAGATTAGTCTGGCATGACTTGTTTCTCTGAAATCCATGTTGACTTTTTGTGATTATGGCATTGCCTTCTAAATGTTCACAGACTCTCTGTTTAATGATCTGCTCTAGAATCTTCCCTGGTATTGATATCAGACTAACTGGATGATAATTGTTGGGATTCTCTTTTTTTCCCTTTTTGAAGATGGGGACAACATTTGCCCTCCTCCAGTCTG
This sequence comes from Gambelia wislizenii, assembly GCA_030847615.1. NCBI lineage: Eukaryota > Metazoa > Chordata > Lepidosauria > Squamata > Crotaphytidae > Gambelia > Gambelia wislizenii. The sequence goes on along the minus strand of JAUMIR010000002.1, from coordinate 427,340,828 downwards.
CTGGGACTTCTCCTGTTCTCCAAGAGTTCTCAAAAATTATTGCCAGTGGCTCTGAGATTACATTTGCCAGCTCTTTTAATACCCTTGGATGTAGTTCATCTAGTCCTGGAGATTTAAATTCATTTAGATTAAGAAGGTATTCCTGTACTACCTCTTTGCCTATTCTATGCTGGATTTCCCCTGTTGTGTCCTCTGTTCCATTATCCTCAGGTTGATCACCCTTTTCCTTTTCTGAAAACATTGAGGCAAAGAAGATGTTGAGTAATTCTGCCTTTTCTCTGTCCCCTGTTAGCATTTTGCCATCTTCTCCAGTCAGATTACTTACAGAATGACATCTTCATCTTGTCTGGATGGTGTGTCAACTTATTGAGCCTCATCCAGTCCATTAGAGATTCCAAACACTGATTCAGTAGTTTCAGTTTCAGCTAAATTTTGTGGAGAAGAGAAAAACATTGTGAGGGTGCATCCAGACTGCTGAAAAAGACCAAGTACAAACTTGGTCTTTCTGATTTTATTTTGGAGATGCACAAAATTTTGTTTGTCCCAGAATATTTTCTTTTAGCCTTCAGTACAATCAGAGACTTTCCATACCCACTCTCCAGCTGAGTTTATTTTAACCCAGTATAATATTGGAAAGAAAAGGATGACATTTCGGTCAGTCTGGATGCACCCTTATGGAAAATCAGCCACATCCCTAAATGCTTGGATGACTTTCCTTGGAAATTCTATATGAGAGCAGATAGCATGAGGGTGGTGCCAAAGGAGAACCTTAAAGAATACCATAGAACTGAAGGGTGCACAGGAACAATCTGCCAAATCTACCCAAATCCATCACCTGTTTTGAACTATTTATTTATTTGTTTGATTTATATCCTACTTTCCTCCCAAAGTCAGACCCAAAGCAACTTATAATACATATTAAAACAAACTAGATAAAACAATACGTGGTACAAACATTAAAACAGAATTAGCCAATCAATATAATTAAAACAGTACAGTGGACCCTTGGTATCTGCTGGCGTTTGTTTCCAGGACACCCTCTGGATACCAAAATCCATGGATACACAAGTGTCACTATATACTATGGCATAGTAAAATGGTGTCCCATATATAAAATGGCAAAATCAAGGTTTGCTTTTTAGTATTTTTTTTCTTATGAAATATTTTCAAGCCATGGATGATTGAATCCATAGATGCAGAATTCATGCATATGGAGGACTGACTGTACTTTAAAAACATTATTTTCAAAAAGAATTAAAAATGCATCATTCATAGCCACCCAGGAGATATCAAATGCAGGTGAATGAGCGAAAGAATTGTGTTCCCAACCACATAAGAAGATCACTAAAAGAACAGAAAGGGTGACCTTACCAGATACCCATGTCCTTCAGCTGTTCTGGGGGCATAGTGCTGCTGTGAATGAGACTTCCCTTTTGTATTGATGGGGACAAGCTGCTAATAAAAAGGGATGGTCTATTCCTGGCTGCGCTACGTCCCCAGGACCCTGGAGGATGTCATTGATTTTTGAGCATTGAGAAATTCTGACAAGCAGAATCCTGGATGATAACCATCTTTGCAGTTCAGGACTTACTTTGCCCTCAATCCACACATGGTTGTTTTGCACAGAAAATGTCATTTTCTGTGCAGAAAGCAGCATTTTGATTGGGATTTTTTTTTCTGGGATTCGTGCTGTGTAAAATATGCACATGGTTGATTTGCATGGAAAACATTTTCTGCACAGGAACCAGCATTTGCTGTGCAGAAAATAAGGCTTTCTCAGAAAATAATATTTCATATGTTGTATAAAACAACCATGTGCAAATTTTGTGCAGAATAAGTCACAAACTGTAAATAGGCTTTGAAAACTTGTGTAGTTTTTGAAGACTTTCTCGCAGTGAGAAGAAAATTGTTTAAAGTATTCATTGCTTCCTTTGTGAAGCATTGCATCCCTAGTCATTCAGCCTATGGGCCAGAAGTGGCCCCAGGACTGGTTTTGTGAGCATCAAGCTCTTCCCAAAACCCCTTTCCCAAGATGCCCTTTGGTTGAAAAACATTTTCCACAAAAATAGAATTTGCACTCTGAGATTCCTCCAGGTATCCCAATTCTTCCTAAAAAGAAGGGACAGGCTTCTTGCACCTAGTCCTCCCACCTGCAAGGGACTTTGTGAAACTGGAACTCAACCTCTAGCCACTTCTAATTTAATTACCACCACCCACCCACATTCACACACACACACACACTTACTTTCCAGGGTTGGTGCAGCCAATGGTGACCATGAGATTTTTGGACAACTTCCATCGAAATCAATTAAAACAATTTAAAATGGAAAAAAATCTAAACATTCTAAAAACTTCTTAAATAACTGATTGATTGAAAAAGTGAAAACTGTCTAAAACCATGTATTCAAACAGATTTGGATGAAATCACTAGGCCCAGAAGTTGCTATTGTTGTGTGCCTTCAAATCATTTTCAACTTATGGTAACACTAAAGCAAACCTATCATGGGGTTTTCTTGGCAAGATTTGTTCCAAGGAGGTTTGTCTTTGCCTTCCTCTGTGGCTGAGAGAGTGTGATTTGCCCAAAGTGGGTTTCCATGGCTAAGCTGGGATTTGAACCGTGGTCCCCCTAAGTCCCAGTTCAACACTCAAACCACTTTACTACACTGGCTCAGAACATTTTAATAAAAAAGCCTTATCTTAATGGCACTTGAATGAAAACAATGTATATCTAAAACAGAAGAGTAATTGAAAGGTGTCTGAAGTTAATTTTTGTATTAGGTTTCCCAGCTCTGGCCTTGAGTCTCAAAGCTTGGACCCTCTTCTCCAATCCTCCAGGCAAGTGGATAGAGTCTCAGGGCAAGGGTGCTGCCTTGAAATGTGTGTGTGTTTGTGTGTATTATTCATTTTGTTAGACTTGGTGCTTTGCATTTCTATGGAATGCTTTGTACAACTATAGATGATCCTTGTTCATGCATAATAATATCACTAGGGACTGCCCCTTTTAGCATCACTCTTGTTACTTCATTACAAGACATCACAAGGGATCATCCCTAAATCCTTGGTGGCATCACAAAGGATCATCCCTAAATCTCAGATTTGGGCTCCAAAATCTCAGGCCTGGGATAGTTATGACCTGGCAAGCCTTTTCTCTACTGGTAGGCACCATACAGGATATAGGTGTGTCATTAGCTTTGCCTAGAACAGCCCACAGTTGGTAGGTAATTAATACACCAGAGGCTCCTTTTGTTTTCTTTGTTTGCTTTCCACACATAATGGTGACAAGAGAGTCCATCAATTAATCCAGCACAAAAATTACAGGAAGAGTTGGTGAAAAACAAAGCAAGCAAGGTCCTTCATTTTTTTTTTCATGGAAGAATGCACTAAGCACTTTTTAAAAATAATGCAGTCCTTCAGAGCAAAGGTCGTCAGTGTGTTATGCTCAGTGGCAATTAAAGGCAGCTCATAATAAGCAGGCTGTTTGGCAATATTGTAAAACATAACATACATAATGATAGGGTGCCTGGCCTGCCACATTATGGTAGAATTTATTGGTGGATGTTTAACTTCGTAATAACAAGGTAAGGCACTGATGATCTGAAACCCCTTAATACTGACTGACAAGGACTGAACTTAATGAATGGTATACAATGACAGATCTTATTCCCCAAAATATTGCTGTAACATCAGTACCTAATTAAGATATCCATTAGGAGCCTGTACTGTTAATTTGCTCTGAAAAATGGAACAGAGCTTTTCTTTAAAAAAAAAAGGGGGGGGAGGAAGAAAAAACGTGGGGAGAGATGTTGCATTTAAATGATCCCTTTAGGCAATGAATAGACATCAGAAGTATTTGATTATTAAGACGAATAATGTCCAACTCATGGTGTGTGCACACTGTGGTCTCATGAATGTGAACAATGGATTTCCCTTGGTTTTTTTCTGGGCTGTGAGGCCATGTTCTGGAATGAGGATGCCAGCCACAGATGCAGGCGAAACGTCAGAAAGAAACTATTCCAGAACGCAGCCTCACAGCCCAGAAAAAAAACCAAGGGAAATCTATATGGATTCCGGCTGTGAAAGCCTTCAACTTCACAGTGAACAATGGAGTTTGAGAGCTGAACGTCTTTTACAGTTGGGGTGCATATATGTCATCATCCCCACCAGTGCACTCCTTCATATCAGAGCAAGGAGAAAAGTGTCCCATTGTGCATGTGAGGAAGCTATAGCACTTTCATTGTATGTCTATCTATTAAAAAATAAGAGTTGGAGCATGGGGATTTATAGTGCATGTACCAGGAAATGTTCTAGCACCAGAGACAAATGTCTTCCTCTGTTTGAGCACTCAATAATGACACCAGCAATGCAGGAAAAACAGTTTCAGATTGTTTAGTAATTTACAAGATATATACAGTTCTCTTCAGTTTACAAGTAACTGGTAACAGTTTTTCTCACAGTTCCAAACTCTTAGTTGCAGAGCTCCACACAAACCTTTTCCTCCTAGTTAGTGAACACAGGGAACTTAACACTGCTAGCCATCGTCTTGATGAGTAACACAAAAGCACCACAAAAAAACCAACATGCACCTTCAAAATAACAAAACCCCAACTGATACTGCCAGGAAAGTCTCCTTTTAACCTGTGAGCCTCTATTCAGCTTTCTAAATAATCTATACCTGTCTTTGATTGTGCTGAATCAGCCTTACTTGACAGGGCTGGCTGGTTTGTGGCTTATACCTAAAGCATAATACACCAACAGTAAGATCCAGGGTGGGTTCCAAAACTCCACTCCTATGCACAGACGTAATTGCCCTTTTGGAGAAGAGAATGAGGCAGACCCTGTTCATGAAGAAATTTAATGCAGTCATATCAAAATCTCATGGGATATGGATGGTAATGTTTGTGGAGAAAGGTGGATTTCTGATTCTCACAGCCATACTTTCTCTGGTTTCTTTAACACTCCACAATGTTAGTGGTTTAGTACCAGAGCCATCCTATGAAATCCTGTGATTTGTAGTTTGGTGAAAAACTTAGAATTCTCTGCTAGAGAGATCCACTGCCATACCAAATGGCAAATCATAGGATTCTGTAGGAGGCAACCTACAGTTAAAGTGGTATCAAATAGCAGTTAATAGCAGTTAAAGTGGTATCAAATTGTGTAGCGTGATTTTTTTTTACAATTAATTACATTTCTATTCTACCTTTCACCCAACGAGCTAAAGGTGGCATTCATGGCTCTCTTTTCTACTTTACTATTGCAACACCATTGTAATCAGTCAGGCTTGTTGAAAGTAACTGTTCCTAGCTATGTAGTTAAGTCATAAAATAGTTTTCATGATTCAGGGAAATACTGAACTTGGATCTCGTACAACACAAGATACCACCGTAATCTAACACAAGTTCTATCTGTTACACCCAAAAGTCCAAAATCACAATTACATCAAAATGCTAGAATTGAAAATAAAGTGTTTTAATTGCTTTTTATCTTTTAATTGTGTTTTACCATTTTAACTGTAGTTTTAAATCATTTAAATATTTTTAATTATTTTAATGTTGTGAATAGTTTAATACCATTTGAAAGTTCACATTTTGTATTTTTTTTAAGCTGTGTTCTTTTTAAATTGTAAGCTGCTTTGGATCCCAATGTTGGGAGAAAGGCAGAATTGATTGATGATGATGATGATGATTGTGTAAAAGTGAGACTATACAGATATATAGACGACATGTGGAATGTATAAAGTATTTTCCCCTCTGAATAGAAATATTTGTGCAGATTTTGGTAAATAATTACAAAATAGTGAACAGAAGTCAAGTTCTCACCCAACCCAAAGAAAAATGATGTGTATATGTATTACAGCTTACATCCTCTTTTACACCTTGGATAAGAATTCCCCCATTGACGACTGGGTCATGGAATCCATTAGTGGCGACCGGCTTACGCACCAAATCATGGATCTCAATCTGGACACTGTCTATTACTTTCGAATACAAGCTCGTAATGCCAAAGGAGTGGGGCCTCTGTCCGATCCCATTCTTTTCCGGACTCTAAAAGGTATTTGTTTATTTGGATTTTATTGGAAGAACTGAGGAGTGTAAAGTAAAACCTGGTTTTGCGTTTTGTCATCAGTAAAGCTGAACACAGCCCCTACATGATTCTTCTGGCAAGATTGTAAAACATTTTGGCATAATTGATTGCTGCCGGAGGAAATAATATACAGCAGTACCATAGTCAATAGAGGTTCAATAAAGCCTCAGTGGTAGCTCAGAATAATGAAGTGGCTGTGTATGCATCAAAGCTATTGAGGGAAATCACACCAGTTATAGCACCATCAAACATGGGACTTTCTTTGTCCACATTTCCTCCAGCTAGGCTTCTGTTCATTTCTGTATTGATTTTTTTATTTATTTTTTTGTGAATGGGAAGCTAACAGTGATTCAGTCATTGAGGTTAATGGAGGTTCAGAAGTACAGTCTCCTTTTCTTGTTTTGTTTTGTTTGTGATATGCATTTAAAAATAATAACTGCATCAAGACTTCTTTATGAATATACCAATGGTTTATAAACGTGTTGTAGGGGCAACATTTTCCCTTTCCTATATAAAACAAATTAAAGACCCTGAACTGGAAAAGTGAAAACTGCATGTTAGAGTAATTCTAAAGATGTATCTATTTTGTGTTGTATCCTGAGCAGGCAAAACTGTTAAAGACTGTGATAAAAAGGAACTGGGAAATAGCTGTTATGAAAAATGCAATCTTCTTAAGTAGTGTACTTCTTAAGTAGTGCACAAAATGATAGCTAATTGATAGCTATCATTTTGTATTTTCCACCTTCTGGAGGGGAGGGATGTCTATGACCAAACTGGTAATATAAACAAAACATGAGCCCAAAGAAGAACTTCTTTGTTGCTTTGTTTATAGAATACACTATTTATTAAAATATTTTTATCCCACTCTATATCAAAAGGATTTCAGGGCAGCTTCCAAGTAGATGTACGAGTGCTCAAATCTATTACATGGTGGATTCAGAAGATCTAGTGCCTTATTAGTGAACATATGATCCTCTCTTTTATCTGTCTTTCTTTCCTTCCTTGCTGTGTTCTGATTTTTTCAGACTTTTAATCCAGTCCAAACCCAATTTGAAACCATCAAAATGCATAGCTATTATTCCAGTTTTACAGTTAAGGTGACATGTAGCCACTTTTACAAAGCCTTCTTCTGATTGTGACTGTAATGTGCAACTGACTCTACCATGGTGACAATAAATGAACTAAGTTTCTTGGCATGGGGCATGGATGGGTTTTCTTTCACCCCAAAGTTAGCACCTTTTCTGTTGCTATGCCCCTTCATTTGCAATGGAAACACAGAGTGGAAAAGTAGAGACCAGCAGTGAGACAGTGCAGAACAATGTGGCAGAAGGAGCATATGCAACATGTGCTTCCTTTCAGCCTCTTGTCTGGAGCAGACAACAGTCTACCCATCTGCTTCATTGTCCCACCCATTCCCTCTGTTTCCTGCTTCTCAGAGTTGGGTTGTTAGAGTGGCTGCATCAGCCACTATCCAGTAAACATTTCCAAGCAGTAGCTAAAGGTAATGTGTGGACACATGTTCCATCTGTCAGGGAACTCAGAAGAGGAACAACTCGATGCATTGATAACCTGATAGATTCCAAGGTTTATCTCCTTGTCACAGAGAAAGTTATGAAACTGATTTACTTTTTTTTAATTTATATTTTTATGTCATCATACAGACACTGGTGTCATTCTTTCAAAACATATTATATTCATCTTTTACACATATTATTATAACTTCTAACAACCTCAAATTAATTAACTAGAAAAAAGAGATCATGATAGTTTCATCTAAATTATTGTTGTTAAATATTTAACAATGTCTAACAAAGAAGAACATAGGGGAAAGAAGGACCAAAAAAGAGTGAAACAAATTCCTTATCTTTCCATAGTTGGGGCTTATATAAACTTTATTGCCCCCCCCCCATTTCTTACATTATCTAATAGACTGTTTACCTTCTAGTTGGAGTATATGTTTTCGGTCTAATATCAAATTCTCTCCACTCTACAAAGTTCTACTTCAATTCTAAAAAAAATATTATCCCTTGTTTCCCCCCATTGGCTTTCCTATAGAGGTGACACATATTTCCAGTTAACCAGTGACCTTGATTTACAAGCCACATGCCTCAACACTCTAAACGTTGTGGCAGTATATTGCACAAAGCAGTGTAGTTTACAGGGATGGCCAAAAACTATGTGCTGTCTTATGCAAAATAGCAAATGACATCCACACCCACATGCCTACCCAAAACAAGGTGCATAGTAACCATAGCACCATTGTGTTGACACATGGAACAGAACATGCACTTCTTTCTATTTCTCTCTCTCTGGCTTTTCTTCTCAAACGAAGATTCAAGAAGGACTCATCCCGCGCTTTCTGCAAGCACGCTGATGACTAAAAAGGCCAATCCGAGATAAACAAGTCCGGTTGCAGAAAGCACAGCAGAAGGTCTCCTTGGGTGATGTTTTTGGGTTATGATCCTTTCTGCATTGTCGTTTCTCTTCAAGACTTGTTCGGCATGAGTTCTCAAATAAGGCTGCAGCATTGTGGATAGTGCGTCTCCATGCCTCCCGATGTGAGGCCAGGGCGGACCACTGTTGGTGATCAATTTGGCCGAGCCTGAGATGTTGTTTCAGGGAGTCTTTGTATCGCTTTTTTGGAGCGCCCCTCTTACGCTGACCCGTGGCAAGTTCACCGTAGAGCAGTATTTTTGGGAGGCGATGGTCCTCCATCCTAGAAACGTGCCCTGCCCAGTGCAGCTGTGTTCTCAATATCATGGCCTCAATACTGGTGATCCCTGCTTGCTCAAGGACAGTAACATTCGTCACATAGTCAGTTTCTATTTACAGAAATAACAAAGTAAAGAACACATGTACCCACCTCTTTCACAAAGAAGTGCTGATGACAAAAGAACCCATTGGAATCAAATTACAATATCCAAAGTGGAACCAAATTACAAAACTGTCTAGTTTCAAAATCTCTAGGTCTGTGAATTCACCAAAATGTCACAAGACAAAAATGTCCCCCCCTTCCCAGGATTACTAACCATTTTGAAAACCTATGCATTACTACTTTAAACATTACAAGGAGCTGTGTTTCAAAAATATGTCAGTGGTTCTGTGCTATGACCTGTGTGAAAATGGTGGGTGTGAAATTGGCTTGGGAGGCTGAGCTACATATGTTTCTGACTCCCAAAGAAATCAACTGTGGCCATTTCCCTTGCCCTTGCAAATCCTTTTCACCATTTCACATTTATGTGAAAACACCTTTAAGACTGTTCATTGCTGGCATATGTCACCAGCTCCACATATGGACAGATTGGCATTGTGTATGTGCTGGAGAGGCTGTTGAAAAGTCAGATCTTTGGCACCAGGGACAGCTTGTGGGTCTCCTGTCACGGGGCTGGCAAATTCACTTTTAGTTGTGGAGCTGTTCCAAGTTCCACAGGAGCTCACCTGGTGCTGGACTTCAGTATACATCAGAGCTCCTATAGAATTTGGGGCAGCTACAGGAGTGATGGTCAAGAATGGATTCACAGCAGATCCACCATCTCCCCCACCCACTCACTTAGGACTGCATGGCTGTATTGCCACCAAGTCTCACAATTTGGAGAGCAAATATTGGCCCTCTTATTAACTAAGCAGTCAATAAAACAGTGGTGCATTATTGCTGTTTGTGTTTGGCAGGGAAAATAAGAATTTACTCCATCACAACCTCATCTTCTTATGGCTTTCTGCAGTGTATTTTGAGATTAATGAGTGCCAACATAACATGGAAGGCCTCTGTGCAAGAGGGTGGGTAGACCCTATGTGGATGATGTAAATTGACTTGATAAAGGAAAAGAAACCAGAGGAGAAAATAAATAGTATCTTCAGATATTTGGTATCTGTTTATCATTTTTATAATACAGCACAGCAACAAAAGACATGAAACATTTGACTGGCTTCTACATGTTGTCTCCATCCTTTTGTGAACATAACCCTTAACAACTTTGTAGATCCTCAGTCTACAGCTGTTCACCTGTTGCGAGTCACTCTGTTGATCTACAAACCATTGTGATTCTCTGTTATTCTCTTCATTCTTCATGCTTAAATTGTATTATTCTGTACACCTGAAAAGAACACAATGGTCTACCAAAGAGTAATTTAAGGCTTGTCTACAAGGGCAAAAAACCCTGTACTCATCCTGTATTCTCAGCACAGTTGACACACAATGTTTTTGACAGGGCTCATTTTCACAGGGATTTCTGCAGGAAACTCTGTAAGATTTGGGTTTTGCTCTGCTTTTGAGGGGAAAATCCAGATTTTTGGCCATGTGGCAGCTGAGGAATGGGTTCAGAGCAAATCCAGGGTGGCACTTCCGGTTGATGGGACTGTGTTCTGGTGCTTTTTAATCATTTTATTTTATTTTATTTTATTATTGTGCACATATCCAGATAAGCATATCTCTGCTTATCTGGTAATACAGTACTCTGGGACAGGACCGCTTACTTGCATGCATGAGCGAACAGAAGAGAAAAACAGAGCAGCCCTTGCTGTGTGGCTGGAAACAGCACAATGTATAGGAAATGTGATCTGCGGAGAACTGCCCTTTTACTCCAGTGCGGATTACAGTGTGGCAGGATAATCTGATTTACAACGGGAGGAGCCTGGTGCATATGGCATTTAGGGGCCTGCTGTGGATTGAAGAAATCCACTGCAGCTACTGGGTAGGTGCGGGATTTCCCAACAGTGTAGGCAAGCCCATAATTTATTTTTTCTGGAAAAAAAACAGACTGTTTACTGCCTTTTTATGACACCCAATCTCTGCTGCCTGAGGCAACTGCCTCAGTCTTCCGTGTAGCAGTAAATCCCAGGCCTAATTGTTTAAAAACATTTGTTGTGATTTTTCCAGCCAAGACATACTGCAGCACATTATGCCAAGCCCCTTGTTTCATTGTAATCAAAGGGATTTAGGCAGTTGGCCTGCCTACCAAACAACAGTTAATGTGTCCAGTCAATGAGCTCACACAGACATATACCGTAGGTGATTCTGATGAAGAATTGCTTAAGGGCCTGAAGCCAAACGAAAAAGTCTGTTCATCTGAGCTGCTCAATGAACAACTTAGGGCTGATTCAAAACTCTGGAATTAGTCCCAGAGAGGTTACAGCTTCCAGGCCCGAAGTGCTAAACTGCTCTGGCAGAGAGTTGCTCTTTTGGTGTTAGCTGATATTATAGAGAGAAGCTACCAGGCTATCAAGCTGAATGTGGGAGACCTTCACACAGAAAAATGTCGGTGAATTAGGGGAAAACTAGGGAGGTGGCAATTAGGGTTGCCAGTTCAAGATCGCCCCAGGGCAAAATATAAGACCTAAGAATGGTTCCTTATGACTTCGTTATGTGTTATGCACTCAGTACCAACAACAGTTGCTCACTGTTTGTCATTCAAACACAAATACATGAATAAACACAGAACATATTTTTCTGATTGGAAATTAAGACATAAATTTTAGTTAAATGGTCTGTTCTCAGATCAAGGAAAAATGAGAGGTTTATTCCTCCTTACTTCCTTGGGGAGTGGGATAAAGAACATTTTATCTAGCCTGCCTGCTTCTCGTCAGAAGATGGGTGCAGAGCAGAGTAGAGGTTGAGTCCTGGCACCACAACAATTCAAGGGGAAGGAGGAAGCTAACTAAGTAGATACATAGATCTCCTGGGTGCCAGTTACACGATAGAAATTGTCACAGTGCTTACCGTGATTTTGTGATCACGAATCCGTCCCTCGCTGTTTATACGATTTATGTCACTGATCTGGATATCCCAGGTGGTCCTGTGACTGATATTTACATGTCCAAAGTTCCGGTTTTTTTAGGTTGTAGGTTTTTGTTGTTGTTGTTGTTGTTTTGGCTGTCAATCAAGGATGCGATTACTCGTGTTTTCACAACCTCGGTGACGCACTTCCTTTAAAGTTCCATGCCAGGAGCGATGCTATTGGCTGGCTGGGGGTGGGGGAGACAGGAGGGCAGAGGTTTGGTATTCCCCTCGCTTCTCTAAAATGTTAACCCTTGAAACAGAGGCAGAAGGCACTTTTCAAAGACCTTAGACGGAGGAACAATTAAACCATCTCCTTTCCTTTTGAAAGCAAGCCGAGTAGAGGCTAGGCATTTTGAAAGACCCAGACTGAGATCTTTTGCTCAGATGCAGGGAGATCAAGCCGGGTTGGGTTTCCCCTTGCGTCTTTAAAATGTTAACCCTTACTTCACAGATTCTGCAGAGATTTCAAGGCAATTTGAAAGGCACAGACACAGAGGGGGAATTAAAGGGTGTTCATTCACTCAGAGGCTGGAATATCAAGGAGGTAATCAAGGCAGGGGATCCTCTGTCCACTGTCATCTCTCTGTAACATGCAGTTGAGGAAGAGGTTAAAGCTGAAGGATTTGCAGTGTAGAAATCCATTTAAAAAGATGATTGAGTACACACACACGCGCACACACACATCAACCTTCGTGCAGGGGGAAGGGATGCCTTTGTTTTTGGCTGGTGAGGCTTGATCTGTTGAACTGGTGACTGACCCCTCCTTTTCTGGTCGCTGATTTCTAAGCCCACCCCCACTCACCATTTCCGGCCATCCCTAGTACCGAGACATTTTGTCCCAGGCTGTTTACATTTCCAATTTTCCGAATCCTCCCGTGACTTTTTTAAAAAACCGGCACAAACCGCAGGACTGGAAGTCCTGCAGGTTGAGTGATAAAAGGTGGCCCCCCTTCCGAAAATCACGTACCCGACCCGATGTATGTGTAAACTGCCAGGGATCGACACAAATTCTTCCCAGGACATTTTCATCGTGTAAACGGCACCCAGGGGAGTAAGTTGCAGCAAGAAATCAAGACTTGCAAACTGTAGCAAGCTGCTGCTCTACTATCTGAGTTGGTGTACAGTCCTTTCCTCTTGTCATGAGCTGAGCCCACCAAAAACGGGAGAATTTGTACTCTTTGTGCCCTGCCTGGAAATGACCCACGAAAACTGGAGATTCAGGGCCAGCTCCTGAGATCTGGCAATCCTAAACAGTTAAAGTATTATCTTAATTCGTTCTAAACTTCTCAAATCTCAGCCTCTCAGGAGCTTGCTTTGCCTGCTGAAGTCAGGTTTTGTCAAAGATTAGAAAGGATGTTCTTTAGGATTATGGCTCTCAGAATATGAGATTTGGCAATTCTCACATGGAATTCTGGGAGTTGTAGTCCAGAGTGGTATTTTCCCCTCCCAACCCACCCCCAAAAGCTCTCCTTTTCTGTATAAAATAGGGATGGAAAATCTTTTGTCCTCCAAATATTTTGCCCTCCAGTTTCTCATCATGGCTATGGTAAAGGGATTGTGTGAGTTGTAATCCAATGATATCTAGACATCCAAAAGATTCCCACCCATGGGACTGACTGAACAATAGAACTCTGATGGCTTTTGCAAAGAGAGAACAACTGCTAGCTACCAGATTCTTCTAATGCTTACAATGTGTGCCAAAAGTGGGGATGGAGCACAATCTGTCTTAGATGTGTATTTTATTTTAAACTAAGTGACACAGCATCAAATAGTAATAACTGCAGTGCAATGAGATATCAAATGGTAAGGAGACCCAGATATTTAACTAGCTCTAAACAGTGAATGAACTCAAAATCACCTACTTTGTAGCATTTATGCAAGGTATCATCAAACTCTTCAGGGAGATGAATTTTAGATCAGAGTTAGGCGATATATTTAAAAAGAAAAGTGGGGGAGGGAATCCTCATGTTTTTCCCTCTTTTAATAGCCTATATGAACTATGTTTAATACCCTGACATGAATATTTAATGCTATTCACCCTAAATATGTCCTGTTCAATAATGTTCAAACGGTTTTCTGACACATCTGCTTCTACATATAAGGTGCAAAGTGCTTCTGATATCTGGCTTGCACTCTCAATTATGCAAAAATATTGGATTCTTGCCCTCAATAATGATTAAGAGGATGTGTTTGGTGTCTCATGGAAGGATCTCTTGGCAATAAGTATATCTACAGGCACAGACAGAGAGAAAGAGACAGAGCATCCTGACAGATCACAAGACATTTTGATTTTGCAGGGAATAAAGTAAGCATAGAAAGAACAATCTGTCTCTGAAATATACAGTAATATATTAAAAGCATACATAAACTTTCATACTGGTAAGTTTGAAGTTATATTTCCAGTATGCGAACAGTATATAATAATGATTAAACACATACACAGACAAAGAACTATGCTGTTTGCAATTGGGGACTTATTCTGTGCAAAATGTGTATGTGGTTGTTTTGTACAGAAACAACATGGAAATATGATTTTCTGTACAGAAGAAGCTGCCTCTTGTTGAAAAAAAGGTGTTTCCAGTGCAAATCAATTGCATGCTCATTTTGCATGAAATATCCCTAGCAGCAATATTTTCTGCACAGGAAACAGTATGCTTTACACAGGAAATAATATTTCCACATGTATTTTGTACAGAAAACATCCCAAACTGTGAAGATTCTCTTCAGTCCAGGGTTATTCTCATCAGGGTTTCTCAGTACTTGAAAAGCATGTTTTTCAATCATTATTATTTTAAATATTCTTTCCATCCCTACTGTCAGGTATCAACTTTCCCAAACTCATACAGCACATGTTTGAGAATCCATCAGAAAACTTTATTGCTAGAATTTCAAGAAGCATACAATACAGAGTTGTTGCTGTGAATGGGAGCCTAATGGACACACTCTAAATTAAAAGCATTATACAATCACCAAAATCTGGTGGGCTACAAGATCATTGGTCATCTATCATCCACTAACACAAGCATTCCTTAAACCAAAGAACCTTCTCTACAGGCTTTAGAAACCATTATTTGCAGCTTTACCATCATCTCTCCTTTCCCAAGCAAAAGCCAAACAGTTACACCTACATCCCCCACACAAACTGCTAAGCCCATTATACACATCTTTGGCTTTTCTTCACAAACGAAGATTCAGGAAGGACTCATCCCGTGATTTCTGCAAGCGCGCTGATGACTAAAAAGGCCAATCTGAGATAGACAAGTCTGGTTGCAGAAAGCACAGCAGAAGGTCTCCTTGCATGATGTTTCCAGGTTATTCTTCTTCTTGTGTTGTAGTTTTTCTTCAAGACTTATTCAGTGTGAGTTCTCAAATAAAGCTGCAGCATTGTGGATAGTGCGTCTCCATGCCTCCCGATGTGAGGCCAGGGCGGACCATTGCTGGTGATCAATTTGGCTGAGCCTGAGATGTTGCTTCAGGGAGTCCTTGTATCGCTTTTTTGGAGCGCCCCTCTTACGCTGACCCATAGCGAGTTCACCATAGAGTACTATTTTTGGGAGGTGATGGTCTTCCATCCTAAAAATGTGCCCTGCCCAGCGCAGCTGTGTTCTCAATATCATGGCCTCAATGCTGGTGGTCCCTGCTTGCTCAAGGACAGCCACATTTGTCACATCAAGGCCACAGGAAAATAAGTGAAAATGGCAGGAGCAGGAGCCAATGAATCCGATCCTGACACCTACCCTTGCTGCCCCTTCCATCTCTAAGATTCTATGATTCTATACTTTCCATGTACATCAGTGCTACAACATATAACCATGTGAGGTACTGTCTATAATATAGGGAGGCTCTATCTCCCCTTTCCAACAGTTCACTTACCATAAATTCTATAATAATCCTACATGTACATCAACACTCAAACATATAACCATACTTTATTGCATTATAATACTTCATGGTAATGACTATAACGTAAGAAGAGTAACATTTGTACAAACTATAGAACATCACAATGACATTGTGTAAGTGCAATAAGTACATATATATAGTCAGCCTGCTGTATCCACAGATTGAAAAATATTTTTTAAAAAATTCCAAGAAGCAAACTTTGATTTTGCCATTTTAGACAAAGGACACCATTTTACTATTTCATTGCATATAACAGGACTTGAGCATCCACAGATTTTGGTATCTGCAGGGGGTCCTGGAACCAAACCCCAGTGGATACCAAGGGGCCACTGTACTCATGCTGAATTATGAAGCCCCCATACCAATGGAGAGTTTTAAAGAAAAGAGGAACCAATTTTTGAAGTAATCTCATGCACAAAAGTTAAACTATCTCCTCCTCCAACACCACTTTCCCAGAGATTCGTTTCTCCCTCCTAACAATCTAAAGAAATATGGCAATTGTTTGAAACTTTAGGATGCCCTGAAACCTGGCAGCCCTAGTGCCTGTGCCCAGACTTTGGAACATCCTACTGAGAAGGAATGGGAAAAAATATTCAAAATTATTTGAATTGTGGTTCAAACATATGTTCTTAAGTATTAGAAAATTCTGGTAATGAGAATCATGAGCTGATAAGAATCTTCACACTTTGATACTTCTATGATTCTATGATTCAATCCTTCCTATGAGAAAGGAGAAAGAAGTGGAAATATATACTTTTCAGACATTTACAAAAATGCTACAACGTGGCACCATGAGCTCCCTTTGAAATATGGCAATCTAAAACACAATAATTCACTTTCAAGTATAGAATAATAGAGTTGGAAGAGAGACCACAGGGGCCATCTAGTCCAACCCCTGCCCTGCAGGAATACACAATCAAAGTATTCCTGACAGATGAACATCCAGCCTCTGTTCAAAAGCCTCCAAAGAAGGAGATTCCACCACACTCTGAGGCAGCACATTCTAGTGCCGAACATCTCTTACCATCAGGATGTTTTTCCTAATGTTTAGGTGGGATCTCTTTTCCTGTAGTTTGAGTTCATTGCTCCACATCCTAGTCTCTGTTCTTTTAGGTTTACAACAGACAGATTAAATAAAAATAGCATGAAATAGTACATTTTCTGCAGCAAAATTCCCAAGAATTGGTTCACATCAGAATGGACTTCACTAAAAAGTGCCAGGCGATAAGTGCTGGGAGAGTTAATGCCATGTAGGAAAGTGTTTCCCTCAGTCTCTTAAATGATTCATTAGCAGATGGCTTTTTCCTTCACCTGTGGCTGAAATAGGTAACTCAAGAAGAACAGGACTAATGAGAGTTATTCCCTTTTGTTACAAATGTTGGCATAACTTTCTTCTAAACTGCCACTCCTAATCTGTAAATGAATCTTAATTGCAGACTGAATTATAAGTGGGATCTGCAAAGCTCTTGTGATTAAAGGCTGCTTATTGAGCATCTTTGAGAAACCATGAATTGTAGCCAAATGTGCTATCCTGAGAGGACTTTTATTGCATTTATATATTCAATAGGCTTTTCTCTACAAATACACATATTACATAGCTGCTGGTCACTTGCCTTCAAAGCCACTGGTATGTGGGGTGGTGGTGGTGGTGTTGCAGCTCTCCAAGATCTCCTGGAAGCTAATCCTGCCCTCTACCCTCCCACAATTGGCCACTCCTGCATTAGAGAGAATGAATTAGGCAGCCATGGAATGCATGCT
The DNA here is from genome assembly GCA_030847615.1 of Gambelia wislizenii. NCBI lineage: Eukaryota > Metazoa > Chordata > Lepidosauria > Squamata > Crotaphytidae > Gambelia > Gambelia wislizenii. The sequence goes on along the minus strand of JAUMIR010000002.1, from coordinate 427,323,310 downwards.
CTCTCCTGTTACTGCTGTTACTCCAAAAGATCTTCACTGTCCAACTCCTGGCAAATGCCATGGTCAGGAAACAGCCAGTCTGTCTCTCCTTGTGCATTGCCAGGCTCTGAAGAGATATAATCTCCTGCAATGGCAATGCCTCAACAGAAAAACAGCTGCCCTAATGTCAGATTAAGGTGGTTGGGGCCCTGGACCAGCTCAAAAAACAGGACCAAATCTGTGCATATGTTCCCTCATTGGATGATCAGCTTTGTGCTGGTGGGTCAAAAGAAACTACAGCCAGCATGAAAGGTCCTTTCATATTACACAATTATAGCACTACATTCCACTTTCACTGCCATGGCAACATCTGATGAAATCCTAGAATATGTCGTTTGGCAAGGTGCTAGAGCTATTTGGCTAAATACTCCTTCACACGTTTCAGTTTGCAGGATTCCATTAGGATGTTGTAATTCCAGTTAAAGTAGAATATAGCACTATACCTGTATAGTATGAAAGGGTTTGAGGGTAGGCATCTTTAAAGTCCTGGGAGTGGGCAGCTCTGGGTATTCCCCTCCCCATTTTTGTACCAGCCAGTATGATTGAGACTAGAGTCTTAGAGACAGTGACCCTAATGTTCTACTTGCCTCTTCATGGGTCCATGAAAGGATGGCAAGTGGAAAGAGATCTATGCCCCCCTCCACCACCACCAAGAACACTTGACAGCAGGACAGTACAAGAAGCCGATGTGTGGCACCTATAACATCATGGGGGTTCTAGCCACTGAAGATCCCAGAGCATGTGTTCCAGTTGCACCACTGATTACCTATCTTTGTAGCTTCTGAAGAGTTTGCCAGAATGCCTTATTCTGAGAGAGCCTCAAAGCAAGGCATTGTGAGTCAGATGCCCTGGGAGACTGCTTGTGTGCCCTGTGCTGCTCTCTGCAGAGCATGCCACTCCAGATTCTGAATGTTTATACTGCAGCAATAGTCCCTTAGGTATGCATAGAATAAAGCTGTCTTGAGGGACAATGTTGGAGACTAGAAGGGACAGTATGTCTTTTTCCCCCTCCAAAGAGACATTATCAGTGTTGTCAGCAAAATTCCATGCCACATTTCCCCCTACAGTTTGAAAGACTGGATTTCATAAAAATCTGAGGAATTATGCCATCCCAGTCGTATTTAGCTTAGATGTCAGGGATGATGGGAGTTGTAGCTCTTCACCTCTGGCTCAAACTCACCACCTTGTTATGCAGCAGAGCCAACCAGCTTAGATCAGTGGTTAATGCTTTCCTTCAAAGCAGCAGAGTTTCAGAGAATAGGCTGAAGATCCTGACAAACTCTCCAAGCCTTCTCACCCTTCTCCAGGTGTCTCCAAAACGTCTCCAGGATTCACTCAGGCAACTCAGTAGTCTTATATAAAACCTACTTTATTCTTCTATATAAATATACTATATGGTCAACAAATCACAATCTCTATACACTACACCACCTCTACTCCACAACAATACATTGGCAAACATTGCAATTTTATAGCCATTGTTTATCACCACCCACTAGTTAGTTTCCACCCAGTGGGTGTGTACTTCCATTCTGATTGGTCCATGTAGTTCCACCCATGCTTAAGACCAACCCATGTATTTCAACATTTCACCTTGTACACTTAACGATTCTCAGGTGTTTCCAATCTGCATTCAGTACCTCTGTCCTTGGCTCTCAGGCCTTCTAGATTACATTAGCAGTTTCACCTGTGTAGCCCCATAATTGCTCTTGCTTAGTCATTGTGACTTTCACATACATATTTTATTTCTTTCACTGTATGTCCCATGTTGCATTTTCCTTAACAATCCCCTCCGAAATAAAATATTGTATGTGTCTTACAATGTCATTCCAACCATTTGTGTCAGCCTTTCATGTTTTTTTTGCTGTCAATGCTTTTGTGAACAAATCTGCTATGTTGTGTTGTGTTTCTATATATCTCAATTCTATTTCACCCTTCTGAACCATGTCTCGCACATTTTGATATCTTACACCAACATATTTTGTTCTGTTCTTCAAACTTTCAGTTTCAGCCATCGCTATGCATGACTGTGAATCTTCCAGAATTTCCACTGGTATCTTGTAACTTTCATTTAAATCATTTAACAATTGCTTAATCCACTGTACCTCATTTACTATCTCATTCAAAGCAGCGAATTCTGCTTCCGTTGTGCTTATCGCTACATTAGTTTGTTTTCTACTTCTCCAAACTATTGGACTTTCACTATATTTAATTATCATTCCTGTAACTGACTTCTTGTCTCCTAATTCTGATGCAAATGAACTGTCTACATAACAATCTAGATCTGGACTACTGCTTCTTATAATCAATTTCTTATCTAAGGTTCCTTTCAAATATCTCAATAAATGTTTTACCGCTGTCCAGTCTTCAATTTTTGGATCATTAACCCTTCTAGACAATACATTTACAGCATAAGAAATGTCTGGTCTGGTGTGGCAAGTTATGAATTGTAAAGATCCTATTATACTTCTGAAGAGAATCTTATCCTCAAACGCTCTAGTTGTTTCCTCAGACACAAAACCAGTTGTCATTGGAGCTCTTACTATTTTTGCATTCTGTAATCCACACTTTTCAATCAATCTTTCAATTTTATTTCTCTGACTTAATAAACAATGTCCTTCTTCTGTCCATTCAACGCAAATACCTAAATAAGACTTCAATACACCTAAATCCTTCAAAACAAACTTCTCAGACAATTCTCTTTTTACTGACTCAATTTCCTGTTTTGATTTTGCTGCTACGCACAAATCATCTACATAAATCACTAATACTCTGTCTCCTTTTGTATAAACACAAGCATCTGCAATGCTCCTCTTGTAACCTAGCTTAACTAGTTCATCATTGATGCACAGATTCCACGCTCTGGCACTTTGTTTTAAACCATACAACGCTTTCTTTAATTTATATACTCTCTGACTACCATTTTCTTTGAAACCTTGTGGCTGTTCCATAAAAATTTCTTCATCCAAAACCGCATTCAAGTAAGCTGTCTCAAAATCAAAATGTTCTACAACTAAATTCCTTTTTACTGCTACAGCTAGAACCATTCTCAGACTTTCTGGCTTTGCAGTTGGAGAATATGTCTTATCATAGTTCTCATACTGCTGTTGTGCAAAACCCTTAGCTACTAACCTAGCTTTATATTTAATACTTCCATCTGGCATTTCTTTCCTTTTGTACACCCATTTACAACCAATTACTTTCTTGTCTTTGGGTCTGTCAACAATTTCAAAAACATCTTTATTTACCAGGCAACCAAACTCATTATCCATTGCATCAAACCATCTTTCCTGTTCTTCACTAGAATAACTTTCCAATTCTTCAAAACTTTCAGGCTCTTCTACTGCTAAACAAGCTCTTGCCTTTGTCACAACAAACCTATCTGGAGGCTTTCTAACTCTATGACTACGCCTGGGAATAAAATCTGCTGTTCTGTCTCTTTCATCCTCACTTTCTCTACTGGGAGTTGTAGTTCTATGACTAAAACTCTTGTCTTCAGTCATTCGAGTAGTAGTAGGCCTAGATGCTATCTCATCATCAGAAGAACTACCACTGCTGCTAGGTGATGCTTCCTGCTTAACTGAAACCCCTCCGTTTCCTGAGGTTGGTTCAGTTTGTGCTTCTGGCTCATTTGAACTCCCTAATCTCAAAAACACTTCTTTATTGGCATGAAGTTTGTCCCAACCAGCATGTCTCTCGAAATTTGCAGACCTAGAATACTGCACTTGTTTTCCATCCAAATGAAACTTGTAGCTATTTCCAGAATACCCCAAAAACCTAAGCCTTTTGCTTTTGGGTTCTCCTTTCCTCCTGAAACAAGCAGGTGTGTAAACATGAGCAAATTGTCCAAAAACCCTTAAGTACTTGTAATTTGGCATTCTCCCATACAATACCCTGTAGGGAATGTCTTCAATTTCTGAATGATACAATCTGTTACTGATATGTATTGCAGTCAAAGTTGCTTCTGCCCAAAAACTATCTTTCACCCCTGCATCTGCCATCATACAAGCAGTAATTCTTTTTATATCTTGTATTTTCTTCTCTGCTAACCCATCCTCACTAGGACAAGCAGGGTTTGTAGTTTCATGCCTTATTCCCACCTTTTGAAACCAGTTAAACAATTGATTATTTAAAAATTCTCCTCCTCTATCAGTTATGATGGTGCCTACTCTGCTATCAAATTGTCTTTCCACCATTCTTACCCATGCTTTCAAACTTTGCCCAGCGTCAGATTTGTTTTTCATTATTCTCACAAATGCAAACCTTGTATACCTATCAACAATTACTAGGAAATACTTGCTTCCCCCTAAGGACAAGCAATTAGCTTGGGCGACATCTGCATGTACATACTGAAATGGTCTTTGAGCAATTCTTTTTGTTTTCTTAGCTACTGGAAAAGCTCTGACCTTTACCTGATGACATACTGTACAATCTAAGTGGTTTTTGCATTCAGTAACTTTTAAATCTGGACACATACTGATTAAATTCTTTAAACATTTGAAGCTTGCATGGCCGAATTTTCTGTGAAGCTCGTGTATGCAGTCTTTGTGGATTGGAATATTTTCTATGTTATTAGCTTCTTCAACCCTGTAGCTATCAATATTGTCCTCCAAATAATAAAGTTTGTCCTTTTTCAAACCTATGCCACGCAATTCCCCATTCAGTTTTATCTTACACATGTTCTTTTCAAAGATGACTGTGTAGTCTCTTTCTGTTAATCTGCTTACTGATAACAAATTATTTTCTAACTCCTTTACATGTAAGACATCATTAAAATTCTCTTTTAGCCCTGGAATGTACACAGTACCCATTTGATTTACAGTACTTAGCTCTTTCCCGTCAGCCAAAACTACAGCATTTACATTCGCTGATTTTCTATTACTTATTAAATTTATATCATTACACATCAAAGATGTGGCTCCTGAATCAACTAGCCATTTAGAATTTGCATTTTGTTTTTCCTTAATCATGGTTGCAACCCCCTTTTTATTACCACTGTCCCTCAAAAATGGAGGTCTGGACTGTTTTTGATACTGCCGCGGCTGCCATCTGCTCTCTGCTTGCTTGTGTCTCTCAGCTGCAAAATGTTTACAATGTCTCTTCAGATGACCAATCTTCTTACAATAAAAGCACCTCCGTTGCTCCCTTGTAGAGGCTGCTTCCTCCTGCGTTCGCCAGTCAGGAGTTGTTCGTTGTTTTGGCACAGTCTTTAAACTTGCTGAGTCACCCTGCTCAGACATTCTTCTCTGGTTCTCTTCCAGTATTCTGGCCACAACTAAGTCTCTATTAAGTTCAGCTTCCTGCAGGTTTTGCAGGCTGTTCGTTATGTTGTCCCACGAAGAGTCTAGCGATTCTACTAAAATGTAGCATTGCTGCTCTTTGCTAATTTGCACTCCCCTCAGTTCAGCTTGCACAAACAAATCTTGCATTATTTTTAAATGTTCTATCACACACTGCCCTTTAGCCATCTTTTGCCTGTATATTCTTTTAGACCATAGCATTTTTGCAAAAGCAGTTGAAGGAGTGTGTAATCTCTGCAAGGTATCCCACACATCCTTGGCAGACGTTTTATCTCTGACGTCATTAATTAAGTCTTCTTCAAGCATGAGATAAAGACAGGCTTTTGCTTTACTATCTCTCTCTTGAGTGGCTGCATTAGCATCAGCTGCCAGCCCTGTTTCAACTGTTGACCACAGACCTTCCTTTACTAGTAGAGATTGGGCATAAATCTTCCAGGTAGAGTAGTTGTTTCTATTCAATTTACTAAACTTTAGAAATTCCATCTTGATTTGTGCAGTGACTCAATTTGACACAGTCCTTCTGAGTATGCACAGCCGACCCGTCTGGGCTCAAGCAAAATACAAAATGATTTACTCACGAGGCTTATCAGTGCAGCACAAACAGCTTGCTCTGATCTGTCGTCCACAAAGCTTTCTTCCACTCTCTGGAACTTTTAGCTTCTGTGGATGCTGGGTGCTCTAGTAACTGGGCCCATAACCCTTGTCAGGGATGATGGGAGTTGTAGCTCTTCACCTCTGGCTCAAACTCACCACCTTGTTATGCAGCAGAGCCAACCAGCTTAGATCAGTGGTTAATGCTTTCCTTCAAAGCAGCAGAGTTTCAGAGAATAGGCTGAAGATCCTGACAAACTCTCCAAGCCTTCTCACCCTTCTCCAGGTGTCTCCAAAACGTCTCCAGGATTCACTCAGGCAACTCAGTAGTCTTATATAAAACCTACTTTATTCTTCTATATAAATATACTATATGGTCAACAAATCACAATCTCTATACACTACACCACCTCTACTCAACCACCACAACAATACATTGGCAAACATTGCAATTTTATAGCCATTGTTTATCACCACCCACTAGTTAGTTTCCACCCAGTGGGTGTGTACTTCCATTCTGATTGGTCCATGTAGTTCCACCCATGCTTAAGACCAACCCATGTATTTCAACATTTCACCTTGTACACTTAACGATTCTCAGGTGTTTCCAATCTGCATTCAGTACCTCTGTCCTTGGCTCTCAGGCCTTCTAGATTACATTAGCAGTTTCACCTGTGTAGCCCCATAATTGCTCTTGCTTAGTCATTGTGACTTTCACATACATATTTTATTTCTTTCACTGTATGTCCCATGTTGCATTTTCCTTAACAGGTGTGTGGATGTGTGAATGGATGGATGGGTAAACCAGAGGTTAGGGAATGAAAAAAAATGGAAATGGAAGAGACCCAGTTGATAGCGATGGGTAAAGAACATGAAGCAAGAATGAGTTGGAATTAGCTCTGCTAGGGAATTGAATCTAGACTTCTGGGAGGAGAGAGATTCAGAAGATGAAAGAGAAAGGAAGGTAAGGAATGAGATGACCGACTTATGGACTGAAAGAAAAGAGATAAAAGATTACAAACCAGTTTATATGAAAATACCTCTGCTCTGTCAGCCCTTTCCCTCAACCCAAGATGGGATAATGGGGTAGAATACTTTGCACTTGCTGTAAGTCATTGTGGGAAAACTGTGTCTGGAGAAAGGTCAGAAATGAACCGATGTGTTATAGAATAGTAGAAAGGCAGTCAGCAGAAATGGCTGATTATCCTCTCCCTGTGTTAATCAAATTACTGAGGTTCTCCATCCTTGTGTGACTGGCAAATACAGGTCAGGGGTCATGCTGTGGCTTGCTAGAGGCTCAATATCTTCTCTGTCTTTTCTATCCTATCAGTTTATCAAGCCCCTCACTAGCCACTATATATGGCTGATCTGTTACATGTGTTGCAGAAGTAGTCCACCACTTCTGACATCTTGGGTCAGTTCAGATCTGAGAAACCTGTGGCTCTTCAAATATAATCTTTGGTGTCATCAGCCTTAGCCATCTGACCAAGGATAAGGGATGATGGCAAAGCCATTCATGAAACTCTGGAGGGGCAAAGGTTACTCAGTCCTATATTAATGAGGGTCAAGCAATATGGGGACATTTCTCTGTTTGACCCATGCTTCAGCCAACTTTTAAGTGGGAAATTAGTCTTCTATTCAGAGGCAGAAATACATGCATACACACACATGCACATGTGCACATACGCACACATGCATACACACTATTCCATATTTTATAGTACCACCTTTAGAGGCCTCAAAAATGCTTATTGATTGATCTGGGTTCCAGCATAAAAGCTTTAAATGCTCATGTGTAGCTTATATTCACAAAAATACAAAGCAAAACTATGTGGTCACCACTCCCCCAGTTCTGTCTAGGATACTGGCTGCTATTATACCACAGAGAAAGCATCCATAACCTTAGTTTGAAAGATGAATAAATTGAACTGATATGTGTCAGCTGGGGAGGCAGAGAGAGAGAATGCTATTTGCTCAATAATTCTGATAGGCATTACCCTCCTATTAACACAGACAAGAAAGGTATTTATTTGGGGCCTTCTCCAGGACATGATAGACAACAGTGTTACATTTGCAATCATCCTTTTTTGTTGTTGTTGAAAAACTACTCTGTAATTGTTGATATTCTCATTTTAATATGTAGGGACTCCTCCCTCCCCCAATTTTTGTGTCTTTTGCAAAGATAACATCAGGCGGAATTTCTAGCATTACAGTGCCCTCTGATGCTTCATTGGGATGACAAGTGGAAAACACAGCCATACCCTCAGTTACACAGGACTTGCTAGAAACCAATGCCATGCACCAACCCAGCCCTCAAAGTTTTCATTGCACAATGTATGTCAAGAGCTTAGTGCTGGAAGAGAGTTTTCAAAGAAGTGTATTACCCAGCTAGATTAAAAATCTCATAAATGCTTGATATAAAGGCATTGTTTGTGATGTGCTAATATGTTTGGGTTATATTTTGGTAATGCTCTAACTATAATTCATGAGTTTAAGTTTGGGTCTGTAGAGATACCTATTCCACTGTATAAAAATAATACGCTAATGAAGGGGTGGGTAACTTGCAACCATCCAGACATTCTTGAGCTACAACTCCCACTATACCTCACCATTAAGTATATTGGTTAGTGCTGGTGGGGGGTTGCAGTCCTCCAGTCCAGCAATGTCTGGAGGGTTCGTTCCATGATTCCATCTCATGCTATAGACGATGCTCAGTTGCATGTGCTATGCTATTTTCCCATTTAAAATTGGTATGCAACTTAAAGAAAAATATCCCTAAAATAGGTCTGACACCTTGGATAGATTGTTACATTTCAGACTGAAACTCAGAGCAGATTTACTGTCCCACTGACACGGCTGACATCAGTCAGCACTGAACGTACAGAATTACATTCCTTGTTCAGAGGGTAGCCTGTGGTCAGGTACTTTTGCATTTCAACCACATCTTTAGGACTGCAGATCTCCATTCATACTCTGCCTCCAAAATCCTCCTCAAGGAAACAGAGCATCACTGCTGCTGTTATTTTACCATTAAATTGTCTTCAATTTATGTTGACCCTATGGATAAAAGACTTCCAAGTTCCCCTGTTATCACCTGCCCTGCACAGATTTGCAAACTCAGGGCTATAGCTTCCTTGTTTGAGCAATCCACCTGTATCACGGTTTCCCTCTTTTCCTACTGCCTTTTGCTTTACCAAGCCTCACTTTATGCTCATAAAATTCCATCTCATTATCGAATTGGATCACTACATGACCCAATGTGTAACCTAATGCACTTGAGCATCTATATGGGCAACGTGCAATGCCCACCTGCACCCACATCTGCACACAGCATTTTTTGTGTGTGTGTTTGCACGATTTAATATTTCTGCATTGGAATATTATTTTCCACACAAAAAATGCTGTTTTCAGCACAAAACAACCACATGCGAATTTTGCGCACAATAAGTCCCAAATTGTGAAAATTCTCATCATTCCAAGATTCTTGTTGTCAGGCTTTCTTAACACTAGGGGGGAAACATGTTTTTTTGACCATTTTACAAATATTTTTTGGAATATTCTTTTCGTCCCTACTGGAAAGATAAAATGTAGCAACACAAGCTGTGCAATTGTAGGAATCAGTGATGTAATGGGAAGTAGTGATAGGGAAGAACAATATCTGAAAGTCCTTCACCCTCAACAACATTCTGATGGCCAACTGGCTGTATTCTGCTCATGGATTATCATTTGCTACTCCAGGAGATTTAGCAAAAGAGGAGGCATTTCATGGATTTGCAATGATCTACTTGATGTGACAAGACTTTTTTTTTTTCTGGCATAGGGAATATAGGAGACAAGGATGGGGTGAATGTTGTGTGCTACTCAAATGTATGAATGCATCAGCCATGGATACACTTGGATGTATGTGGCTTGTTTGCTGTGCTTCGTTCTTTTGCTGCCTGTGACTTACCTGGGGACTTTCTGAATCAAAAGCTCACATCTCAATAGGTGGGGTTACAATGGCTTTGCTCTAAGGATAAATTTTAATACAATGCATCTCCTCTGGAAAAGAGCAAGAGAGGAAAGTATGAAGGGGGAAGTGGGAGGCACAGGATAGTAACTAAAGATGGCAGTGTCAAGGGTCCTTTAAGGTTCACCTGTCTAACGTTCTTTCTTTCTCAATTATTCTTCTGGATCTCCTGGTGGGATGACTTTGCCTTACAGTAGGAAGTAGCTCAGCTAGCTTTTGGTTCCTTCCAGCTTTGAGATTTTTTTGAATAAAAGTGAGATAGCAGGGCTTCAAGATCTCCAGCAACCAAAAGTAGGAAAGATAATTGGTAGAATTCCTCCTACAATGTATATAGCTACAAGTGCATGAAGAAAAATCTCTCTTCACTTGAAAGTTGGTGGGAACTTAGACCAGGGCAGAGGAAAGTTCAGTGTGTGGGCCATATGCAGCAGCTAAATAATCTGTCTGTGAAGATGCCCCAGCAACCCCCCCCTTTAATATTTTCCAGGATATTTTGGGGCCCAAATTCCTAAAAGGTATTGAAACTGTTGCAAGATGAAATAGTTTTGCTCCCCAACTCTTCCCCAACCCAGACCCCATAGTCAAAAAGGGAAAAAATGAAATCCAAAGTGATGTGTTGTCATTTCTAGTTTCAGCATAGCAGTGCCTCCACCACATGGCAGTTGCTCACCCAAGTTTTATCCAGAATCCCTTGCTTAATTATGGCCAAAATTCCCTGCAGTCCATAGTGTATGTGGTCTATGGCTGCTTTTGAAATCCCTTCATCCTCACTGACAAATTTGACCTGAAACAGGGTGCACATGTACCACACATCTTGTTTTAGCGGAGAATTGGCAGAGGTCTTCTCTGAAACAAGAGACATGGTCCTCTGTGCTGCTCATTTTAGGTGAAAAAAATGATTTCTAAGAAAATAGAAGTGGAAAACAATCCATGCCTGGTTGCACCAGTAATTTCCAGCATGCACAGAGGCAGGTGTAGCAGGGGGCTATGGGATCCAAAGAGGATGAAGTTGGCCTCCAGCCCTACCAAAATAGCATCCACCTCTGATTTTGTCTATTGTCCTATCTCCCACACTGCCCAACCAAATACCGACAGGAAGGCTGGAACAAGGTAAAATGGAAATAGCCTTCCCACTGTGCCCCCACCCCAATGAAACATGGAGTGACCATATAGTCCTGGCATTCCAGTATTAGACCTCTCCTTTTGAATCTATCTAATATAGGAGTCGACATGTATATAGGATCAGAGGACCACTCTTGTCCTGGGATAAGTTGTACTATCACCACTTGGGGGGGGCAGAAATTATGTTTTACTCACTTCTAGTCACTTTTTCATTATATTTTTAGCTTTGTGGAGAGGGATGAGCATTTAGAGAGGTAAAATAAATAGCATTTAAGAAGGAAATCATGTCCCCAGAGGCAATTTTCAGCTCCATATTTTTGAGGAAAATTTAGATGTTGGAGAGCCTGGGAAGGACTGAGGGCAAGAGCCACATGCGACCCTCCCAAGGGCCACATGCAGCCCAGGGGGTACATGATCCCCACTCTACATCTAATGCAACTGATTATTTGGACCCCCAGTAGATGTTGTACTAGGTTTTGAACAGTCAACCCAGAGCAAAAGAGCCAGAATAAACTGCCTAGGGGCTACCATGGCTGTGATAGAAAGATGTTGCATTACCATTTTTGCCTTTCCTGTTCTTTGTGGCCAACAAGCTAAGAGCTGAATTGCAAAAACTGGATATTCCAAAGCAACTCAATAATACATATTATGCTTCAGGACATTATCACACAAGCCCTGTTCTTGCTGCGACTGCACTAACAAAATTAAACAGAAACATACCGGTTTGGGAGCCCTCAGTATTGCACATCCTTTCAATACGATGACTGGGGCTGGTTCAGCCATCTGTCATCTGTTGAGTCTCTTCCAGATTTCCCCCTTAACCCCACCCTCCTGCCCTGTTGCCCTACCCAGAATGCCTTTTGTGTTTTATTTTTTAGTTGTAACACAGTTTAGCAATTATGGCAATGTGATTTAGTGAAACAAAGAAAAAAAGAAAGGAAAGAAAGTGGGGGGGGGGAGAGAAAACAGCCTGTTTGGGGATAACCAGGGTGAGGCAGGGAGGAGAGGAGACTGAGACCATGTTGCTACCCAGTCTCAGGACAGCAGCTGAGGATTCATCACACAGCAGCACAATTGAGAGCTTGTTGACAGGTGTTCCCTATCAATGGCAAGAGATGCCCTAACCCACTTTGGAGCATAGCAGTAACCATTTGGAGGTGACGTCATGTGATAGGTATTGCCAAAGGTGCTATTTTCCAGCTTTAATTCTGATTTAAACAGCCTGTGTGTTAAAGTCCTTTTATCATCACTCTAGGGCTCAGCATGATATATAATGGACACTAAATTATAGATCTATGTTTGGCAGGTTGACACAATTATTCTGTCACTCAGTAAAAGAAACAAGTAATTTTTTTGGTGTGTGCCATCTTTTCTGGGGAAAAATACAAGGACTCAAGATTTCACTTCTTATATCCATTGGATATTATGGACAAACCTCCAGTTTTAGAAAGTGAAGTGGGAGCTGTGTTCAGAGCACTTGGAAGAAGTAAATCACCAGGAACAGATGGCATACCAATAGAGCTGCTTCAATCTACAGAGACAGAATCTGATTAAAATCTGTGAACAAATATGGAAAACAAAACAATGGCCCATAGATTGGAAACACTCCATATACATTCCAATCCCCAAGAAAGGGGACATCAGGGATTGCAGTAACCATAGCACCATTGCATTAATTTTCCATGCAAGCAAAGTGATGCTCAAAATTCTACCGCAAAGACTTTTACCGTATGTGGACCTAGAAATGCCAGCTGTCCACGCTAGGTTCAGGAAAGGAAGAGGCAGTAGGGATTATATTGCAAACATGCATTTGATAATGGAGAACACCAAAGAATTTCAAAAGATAATCAGCCTGTGCTTTATAGATTACAGCAAAGCCATAGATTGTACAGATCATGAAAAACTATGTATCACTTTTAAAGAAATGAGCATGCCAAAACATTTTATTGTTCTGATACATAGCCTGTTCTCAGGACGAGAGGCTATTCTTAGGACAGAATATGGAGAAATTGAACATTTTCCAATTGGCAAGGGGGTTAGGCAAGTGTACATTTTATCACACTATCTGTTTAACTTGTATGCCAAAGATATCATGCATAAAGTAGGATTATACTCAGAGGAAGGAGGCATGAAAATTGGAGGAAGGAACATTAACAATTTAAGATATGCTGATGACACCATACTGATAGCAGAAAATAGCAAAGACTTGGAACGATTACTGAAGAAAGTCAAGGAAGAAAGTGCAAAGGTAGGTTTATAGTTGAACATTTTTTAAAAAGAAAAATAATGGCCATAGATGATTTACATAATTTTAAGTAGAAGATGAAGACATTAAAATAGTTCAAGATTTTCTGTACTCTGGCTCAGTCATTAATCAGAATGGAGATTGCAGTCAAGAAATCAGAAGAAGACTATGACCTGGAAGGGCAGCTATGAAGAAACTAGACAAGATCCTGAAGTATCAAGATATATCATTGAATACTAAAGCTAGGATGGTCCATGTCATCATCTTTCCCATTTTTACACATGGTTGTGCAAGCTGGACAATGAAGAAAACTGGTAGGAAGAAAACCAGCATTTGAAATGTGATGCTGGAGAAGAGTTCTCAAAATACTGTGGACTGCTAAAAAGACAAATGAATGGGTCCTAGAGTAAATCAAGCCTGAACCCTCCCTAGAAGCCAAGATGACTAAACTGATACTGTTGTACATCAGACATATCATAAGAAGACATAACTTACTAGAAAAGACCATCATTTTTGGTAAGGTAAAAGGTAGTAGGAAAAGAGGAAGACCACATTACAGATGGATTGACTCACCAGATGAATTGGGTTTTTTTAGCCCACCTGAAAAAATCCATACTGAAGACTCATACAGCTAAGTCAGACATCCATAATAGTTAGACAGTAAATTTGCTCTGGGTTCATTCTGAACTTTGAAGGAGCTGGTTATGTTTAGCATGGAAAAAAAAGATGGTTAAGGGGCAATATGATAGCCCTGTTTAAGTATTTGAAGGGGTGCCACATTGAGGATGGAGCAAGCTTGTTTTCTGCTGCTCCAGAGACTAGAACACGGAGCAATGGACACAAGCTCCAGGAACAGAGATTCCACCTCAACATTAGGAGGAACTTTCTGACAATAAGAGCTGTTCGGCAATGGAACACACTCCCTCGGGGTGTGGTGGGGTCTCCTTCCTTGGAGGTCTTTAAACAGAGTCTGGATTGCCATCTGTCAGGGATGATTTCCTGTCGTGATTTCCTGTGTGGCAGGGGGTTGGACTGGATGGCCCTTGTGGTCTCTTCCAACTCTGCAGTTCTATGGTTCTATGGAGTTGCCCAGTTCTGTCTGCCCAAATGATTACAGCACCTTGGATAACTTCTTTAAAGTTTGGACTAAAACCTGGAATAAATTTACTACTCAGCTGACATGGGAGCCACCAACCACTACTCTAGCCAGATAAATTACAGGATGATCATGTGGGTAGACTGGGTATGAACAGAAGCATGGCTCAACAGAGGGCAGAAGAAAAGAGCACCCAGGAAGGAGAGGCAACTGGGGGACTTGGATTCCTATTCTGATGTCCATTTGATAAGTAACTTCTATGTAAATGTGTAAAATTTATTCAAGGAAATTACCGAGGCAAACACCTTGTTGACAGGGGTGGAGCTATGGGGAGAACAAAATGAGAGCATTGCGCGCACATACACACACACAGAGAGAGAGAGAGAGAGAGAGAGAGAGAGAAATCTTCCCCCTCCATGAAATTTTCCTTCAGTCCCCAAATGACTATTATTACAGTAAATTAACACTCCAGTTGACTATTTAGAAATACAGTTTAGGCATCCAAAGAAAAGGGCATAGTTACCAAGGGAATGTGAATACAGCAAATATAAGAATTCTAGCTGTGAATGGTTTTAATATCTCAGTCTCTGTGATGTAAGAAATTTGAGGGCTGAAGGAAAATGTCATTTAGAGAGAGTAAAATAATTTTGATGGCCAATACCCAAATTTTGCACTACCCCCATAGTTATACCCCTGCATTGGTCTAAACCTGATTGCTAGTCCCAACTAGAGTTCTATTCCATACTCAATAGTATATCAACACTTGTGTAAATTCTATTGGTCCAGTGGGTCTACTTTAGTTGAGACTAGCAATTGGATTTAGGCCACTCTGTTTCTTTTGAATGTTTTGAAACAAAAGGATAATATCCTAGAAGTCTGGAAGTTATGAAAATCATGTTAAGTGCTTTCCACTGTAATATGTGAAGGCTCTGGATCTGAAGCTAAATCAGAGTTTCTTAGAGTCTGAGCACAACTCCTTAGATACTACTTTTTTTTTTACCTTTAACTCCAGATAGTCACACTCCCTTTCAAGACTCATTGGTATGGGTGTGTCATGGTGGAGTGACTGCAACTCCATCATGGAGCCAGATAGCATGTGCAAGAGCTACATTTCCCATCATCTATAAATTTCCCTTACCTGCTTTCCAGACAAAAGGTAATACAGGGGGTGGGATCCTCATTTCCAAAACATGACATCACATCACTTGACTGGAGAGCCAATCAGATTTGGCAATACAGAAGCAATCTGATTTGGCAAATGGAGTTTTGAGTTTTCTGTAGTCTTTTGTCTGCGGCAGATGTTTTACTGAAGGTCTGAGGAGCAGACATCTGGCTCAGAGGTCATCAGAGAGCCACATGATAACATGAGGTCTGAGGGAGCAGATTTCCCATATGAATCTGAATTCCATCATCAGAGACTCAGCTAGGCCAGCTTCTGATAAGCATGAGGCCTAGCCCATCCCAACTGGGACACAGACTGATACCATGGACTTCATAAATGTGAGTTAGAATTTTCTTAGCTTAGGAGAATGTGTTAGAAAGATTGATGCTAGTTTTTGTGATTTATTTTAATCCTCTGACTGAATGCTATGCTATGTAAATCTAAGTTGGACCTGGAGAGAAATGCCATTTTTCCATGTTATGACTACCTCTGTTAACTGCTTAATTGCTTGAACTAGAAATAAAGCTTTTTCTGTTTTTCCTACTAAACCACGTACATGCTGGTTTGGGCAAGCTACCTTGATTCTCTCTGGGATAGAGGGAGGGGTTAGGAGTAACCCTCATTTAAGGCTGGAAAGCTTAAAATAACAATGTGATTGTCTCCTTGTAATAACATTTCAAAACTAAGTTTAAATCAAGGAGTGGTGGCAGATAGATACCGAACAGAGACTTTGTTCTAGAGGATTTCTGGACTAGAAGAATCCCTCAAGTTTGGGTCTCCAAAGGGGTTGCTCTGGGGGTTCTCAGGCAGAAGGACACAAGGGCCCCATCACATGGTGGCAGCTGGTTTTTGAACCAATGTGGGCAGGAAAACTGAAAAAAACAGACATTTTGACTCTGGGTGTAAAGAATATTCACTTTTCTTTGCCCTCTCCAAGAAAAGGTGTTGAGACTAGGCATGTAATTCTTCACTATTTTTCTACTCAAAGGACAAAATGAGTGTTTTAACAATTTTCTTCCTACTGCAGGCAAGTCCTTAAAAACTGAAGTTTTCAAAACTATTTGGAGTATGGGATTTATACTGTACAAAATGTGAATATGTTTTCTGAGCAAAAAAAAAAAAAGTGCAAATTTAGTATAGAATAAATCCTGAACTATGAAGATTCTCATTAGTCCAGAATTCTCCTTTTTAGAGTCTCCTGACACTCAAGAGAAACATTTTTTACAGTATTTCAAATATCTTCAAATATTATTTCCATTCTTGCTTGAGCCACATTATTGACACACACACCCATCAAAAAACTAAAAACAAACTGGCAACCCCTGTGACATTTTTTGCTTCCTGTACAAGAATGAAAACACAAGTGCTCCTCTCATCAAAGTCTTTACCATTTGCAGAGAAACTGCACAAAATTAATCTCTTCCCCTTTGTTTAGCTGAGCATACATGCACAGCAAGCACAGTGGACAGGGTTATTGATCAAAAAGACGCACTCTTTCTCCAGTGTTTCTGCTTTTAACAAGACAACAGTAACAACTGTTCTTTCCACACACAAAATGCTGTACTTTCTACAAAGCACAAAAAAGGTCTTGTGAATGTAAAAACAACTCTTCAATATATATATTGTCAATATATATACTGTCGTTGTTTTGCCCAGTGGGGAGGGGAAAAAATGAGGTATTTCATTCTCTCATGCAATAACAAGTTACACAAAGATTTACATCCCTACTTGGTAGTTTCCTAGCTTTTTGCTTGGTCCCCCCCCCCCCATTCTAAAAGGGTGAACTGATTTCCTAAACCTCAGTGATTCATTGTAAAAAAAAGAAAAGAAAAGAAAGAAACTAAAATACGCTGGTGTTTTTGGTCACTCCATTTTTGGTTTTGACTTTCACCACCCCTGGAAGGCAACCCTTGTAAACATCTGTGAAATTGAATTTGGCCCTGAGACACAACGAAATTCCCACCCTTTCATCTAATAATGATGTCCTTATTACAACAACTTTGCTGCCTCCACTGTCCATTTCCATGCACAAAAGTGCCATTTATGATTTAAGAAGCCTCATTTGGCTCAGGTCCAGGCTATTTGAAGGACTATCTCCTGTTATGTGAGCCTGCCCATGATCTAAGATCTTCAGGAGAAGCTCTTCTCTTCATAGGTGGGAGTACAGGAGAGGTAGTTGCTTCTACTCCCTGGAATTCCTGTCAGTAAGTGGAAAAACCTTTCTATTCTGACAAGCATGTAGGAACTGACTGCAAGGGTTTTTTTTAGTTTTGTTTTTTACAGCGTGCTGTTTTATTTACACTTTCCAACTTTTAATTAAATGATTCTATGGGGAGTTTAATTGCATTTTAACAGTAACTGTTTTGTGTGTTTTTACTTATGTCATTGTACGAACTTTTACCTGGGTTTGTTTTAATTTTTGTCAACTGTCTTTAGTCCCAGTTGGGGGGCCCCAAAGCCATGATATCAATGAATAAATAATGTGAATGATAATGAATTGAATGGTAACTGCGCTTCGAAGAGAGTTGCCCATGTCTGTAACTCATGTAGACACGACTGGCACACTTGTAATTGCATCTTTCCTTTCTTCTGCAATAGTTATCGAAAAAGCATGTAAAATTGCTTTCCCACAAAGTATAAATGATGACAACCTATGTCAGGAATAGCAATCAATGCACAGGAGGATTTGCGGTGAATCATTCAAAAGAACAATCTCATGTTCCTTCAACTCACTTCCACTCTTAATTAAACTTCCCAGTTTATACTTCTGATGTAAAAAAAAACACCAATTTTGTTTATTTTCCCATACACACACACACACACATCAACATCTAATTTTATTTGTAATGAGACATGGGCCATGAAACCCGCATTTGTCTTTTCAAAATGACTCTGAAATGAAAGAGAAGTGTTTTTTTAAAAAATTGGCCCTGTCATGCCAGTCAATCTTCTCAGGGGGGAAATCTGTCTTGATACAAAAGCTGGCTAAACTTGTTGATTTTATAAATCAATATACGTACTGGAAACTGTCAAAAGTCTGACAATATTATCTTTGCCTTACAGTGGAACATCCTGACAAAATGGCAAATGATCAAGGTAAGGCAGCATATTTTCTCTTTGAGCCAATGCCAAGTTGCAGAGGTGATATCACACCCCTCCTTTGTTGTGTTCCGCTATTCACCTGGCTGGTGCACCTGACGAGGCATACACTAGCACGATAATTAATCTTGTTAATGAAGTTCTGCTTGGTTGAGGCTGCTGTTTTGATGAGGAAGATGTAAATTTTCTTGAGAGGAAATTGTTTTGTCTCTTTTCTGAAGGACCAATTAAAATGTCAGGCTCCTTTGTTTGGAATAAATTTCCCCCCTCTCTCTGCTACATTTCTGAATAATTCAAATTAAGTATAATTAAGCTTGGCGTACTTTCCAAGCTGCACTTATACCCTTTTGAGGTTTATAGATTGAAGTTCTGGAGCCTCATGGTAAAAACCACCTTTTTAAAAGAAAGGCCATAAATCACCTTCTCCCTCAAGTACAGCATGTCCACTTAATAAGAAAGTCAAACTTTAGTCAACTTGTCAAGACAATATGGTTAGTAGTTTTTTTTTTTTTCTTACAGTCTTGGCTTTCTGATTGTTCTTTATTTTACAAGCTGAATGATTTTGTCCATTTGTTTCCTATGCATTGGAGGAAATGATATTTTTAAGGGTGGGCAGCACCTAGCCTTCAAGATGTTGTTGGACTTTAGCTTACATCGTCCCTCACTATTGGCTATTCTGGTGAGGACTGATGAGAACCGTAGTGCAACATTCAGAGGGCCACAAGTTACCTATCCATTCGCATAGTACCAAGCTGTTTTGAGAAAACTTTTGACTGTCCTTAGGAGTTGGAAAAAAAACAAACCTTTCTCTTTTAGCCAATGATTTCCACTGATAATGCTACTGGGTGTCTATGGGGGAAATGTCCCACTCAATGAGCTTCCTACAGCAGTTTAATTTGTGGAATGTTTTAGATAAATATGCCATTATTTAGTTGGACCTAGTTTTTACTGTATTGGTGAAACCTATCAAAAACTGTATGCAAAGAGATCTTGTTGCATCTTTGAGACTAACTGAGAGAGAGAATCATAGAATCATAGAATCGTAGAATCGTAGAGTTGGAAGAGACCACGAGGGCCATCCAGTCCAACCCCCTGCCATGCAGGAAATCTTGATCAAAGCATCCCCGACAGATGGCAATCCAGCCTATGTTTAAAGACCTCCAAGGAAGGAGACCCCACCACGCTCCGAGAGAATGTGTTCCACTGCCGAACAGCTCTTACTGTCAAAAAGTTCCTCCTAATGTTGAGGTGGAATCTCTGTTCCTGGAGCTTGCATCCATTGCTCCGTGTTCTAGTCTCTGGAGCAGCAGAAAACAAGCCTGCTCCATCCTCAGCGTGACACCCCTTCAAATACTTAAACAGGGCTATCATATCACCTCTTAACCGTATTTTTTCCATGCTAAACATATCCAGCTCCCTAAGTCTCTCATCATAAGGCATGGTTTCCAGACCTTTCACCATTTTAGTTGCCCTTCTCTGGACATGCTCCAATTTTTCCATATCCTTTTTGAATTGTGGTGCCCAGAACTGGACACAGTATTTTAGGTGAGGTCTGACCAAGGCAGAATAGAGCAGCACTATTACTTCCCTTGATCTAGACACTATACTTCTATTGATACAGCCCAAAATCGCATTGGCCTTTTTAGCTGTCTCATCACACTGTTGACTCATGTTCAACTTGTGGTCTACTAGGACTCCTAGATCCCTTTCGCACGTAGTCTCGTTCAGCCAGGTCTCTCCCATCCTATATTTATGCATTTCATTTTTCCGCCCTAAGTGCAGTACTTTACATTTCTCCATATTGAATTTCATTTTGTTAGCTTTGGCCCAGCTCTCCAGTCTATCCAGGTCATTCTGAATTTTGATCCTGTCCTCTAGGGTATTAGCTACTACTAATACTAGTATTATTCTGAATTTTGATCCTGTCCTCTAGGGTATTAGCTAAGTTGTGGTATAAGTTTTTGTAGACTTTTGTAGAGAGGGAGCCCTGGTGGCATAGCAGTTAAATGCCAGTACTGCAAGCCACCATGTTGCAAGTTTGATTCCAGAAGGGCTCCAAGGTTCACTCAGCCTTCCATTCTTTCTCAGGTGGGTGAAATGAGTACCTGGCTTGTGGGGGCAATTAGCTAACACACATTGGAAACCACTTAATGTGGTGTAGATGTGTAAATTGCTATTGCTTAAGATGTAAGCCACTCTGAGAGCCTTTGTGGCTGAAGAGCAGGGTATACATACCTAAATAAATAAATAAATAAATAAAAATAGATTTAGTCAACTTCCTCAGGCACATGGAGTGGACTTGGGCTTAGGCCCAGACTTTATAAACAGGCTATATGAATAGGCATAGAAATGCAAAACTGTTGCGGTGACAAAGTCAGTTTCAATGATGGTCATTGAGGGACAAAGGCAGAAGGAAAGATGTTATCTAAAGTGGATGACCATATGAAGGGAGGATGACCACATGAAGGATGGAAGGAGTTATGGAATGTAGTGTGATGCTGGCTAGGAACCAGAAAGGAGATGAGATAAACCGGCCAAGAGTGCCCCCATGTTAACTAGTGTTATAATATGTGTAGTGTGCCAGGAAAACATTGTCTTTACTCAACCCACTGTTGATGGACTGGGATATGTGAATATATTCCAGGAAGTCATCCCAGGCATTCCATCTCTGACCTCAGGAGAGCTATCCTTGAACAAAATAACTACAAAGGAAGACTGGAAAGAGAAATAGCAGAATTGGAATGTACCCACAAATTCCAAATTATAAGGTCTGTTCCTAGACACTAGTTCACTCCAGGCATCTGAGTAAGTAGACTAAGGCCTTGTCTAGACAGGCTATTTACCCTATCTCAGCCCTGTCTTTGAGCCCTGCAGTCCTAATGATGCAGGGCTTTTGCCCCATTTTGCCCCCGAGCAGTCCTCATGATGCCCAGGGTAAAGACGGAGTAAATCCCATTGAATCATTATATTAAAATACCTGGGGAAAAAACATTTCTGTTTGGAAGAAACAGATTGGGCCCTGCAGGACTGCAGGAGACCCTACCACCATACCAGCTCATCACTGCAGCTGCCATCCATGTCCCAGTCTCCGGATCCAGGAAGCAGCCCCATAGCATGTACAAAGGGAGTCTTACTCACATGCTGTGGGCCGGTTTCCTGGCTTTGGAGAGTGGGACATGGGCAAGGACAGCTGCAAGAATAGGTGGCATGGCAGTTTGGACACCATCCCATTTCATGCTGGTAATGGGGGAGGAATGGGCCAGATCCATGGCCAGAATATGCCAGTGGGGGGATGGCATATTTTGGCCCGAGTAGATGAGGCCATTGCCAATGAAAGTTTATGCTGAAATTTCTCTCTCTCGGTCTCAAAGATGCTACATGATCCTTTTGCATGCTTAGATTCCAGACTAAGATGGCTATGTCTTTGAATTCTACCATCAAAAACTAGAATTCACTCTGGGGTGTAATGTGAAAATTAGGCCTTATTCTCAGAGTGGAAATAATTACGTGCTTTTTTTGTAGTTAGTTGTTATCAAAACTGAAATATTTCTCCAGCAGATACAAAGAACACCAAGAGTAATTTACATTGCTTTTGAGGATATGTTTCAATAGCTCGGATGAGCAACTAACATGCAGTGGAGGGGAGATTATACCTTACTGCTTTCTTCCTTGCTTGTACTTCTCCTGCTTCTTGGCTTACTGTAGAGTTGGGGGACATGGGGCTCTCCATAAATGTTTAGACTGCCACTCCCATCAGCCTTAGTTAGCAAAGCTAATGGTAAGGACTGTTGGGAACTGCAGTCAAACAAGATCCGGAGGCCACACATACCTTCAAGGCAGAGAGGGGCAGGGGTAAAATACCTGGGTTGCAGAACTCTGGAGGATCCAGACCTCTGGGAGTCTGCATGGTGAGAAATAAAACAATGCATTACAGAAAAAAATGTCTATATTTGAACAGGCCAGTGAGTGACTTGTGTATCTGTTGTTAAATTTAGGGAGGAGAATTAAATCATGCCTCTTGTCCCAGGCCATGATCCAACTCTCAATAGCCCTGTGCACTTCACTTCATCCCTAACATACTGGATACTCATGCATCTGCATTAACATTTGCATTAGGCCAAGAGCATGCAGTTCCCATCTGTGTAAGGCCCAAATATTGAATGTACAAATGTGCACAGAAAAATGTGTATATTTAAATGCTGCAAATTAGAACAATTTTTTAAAAATTCAGTGGGGGGAAATAATTGGAACAAAAATCTGCACAAACGTTCATACATTTGAAAAATTTGTACCCATGAAAATATGTATATTTTGAATGTTGTGCAGAAAAATACAGTAGCTATTAATTTTCATATAGGCTAGGAAAACACCACAGAGAATACAAAGTTTAACAGTGGAAAATGAGAACTTGAGTATAATTGAGCTTGAGAGATTTTCCCATCCTTGAGAGTGATATATAGACATATTTTCTTTTATTTCTTTTTTAAAAATACATTCAAAGGGGATCACAGTTACAAACAATAATATTCCACTATAACAAAGACAGGAAAATCAAAAACAAAAACAAAAGGAGGAAAAATAACCACATCAGTCATAAGTTTCTATGTAAATGTCCAAATAAGTCCATTTGTAAATTTTGTCTATACATCATTCTTTCAAATGTTGTAGGCATTTTTAGATCTTCTATCCACTAGATCATAGGTGGGGAAAACTTAGCTTTCTAGTAATGAAGTATCAATCTTTTAGCAGTGAAAATGGTGGAAAAAATCCACTTCTATTGGCCATTTGTTGATTTCCAAGAAACATGTAAATAATTCAAAAGAACATGCACATCCCTGAATATCAAAAAACTTTACAAAACCAGATTTACTCATGTGATTACTTCCTCCCAAAATGTAGCTAGTAAAGGACAATACATATGTGTTAAGGAAGCATTATCAGTATTACATCGCCAATAATTGCTGATTTTAAAAGCCCTTTTTGGAATAGATGTTGTGGTGACCAATAGTAATTTCTGCTATGGAAGACATAGTTGAAGATCTATAGCTATACTAGTTATAGATGTTAAAACCAATGGCCATTTATTGGTCAGAATTGGATATTCCAGTTCTCTATTCCATTCTTGCTGTAAGCCTCACTGTTATATTTATTTATAGATACCAGAAATGTATACGTACAAATTGTTGGTTTGGATACTTTGTTGGCCTCAATTAATGTCTCTACTGTCAAGGGAACCTCAGAGGCACTTAAACCTGCAGGGCCAAATCTGGATTGTAACAAACATTTTAGTTGTAGATATTGCCATTTAGCTGATAAAGGTAATTTAAAATGCTCTTGCAAAATTGAAAAAGGCTAAAACTCATCCTTAACATCAAGTATCTGATTTAGGGTAACAATCCCATTATCGGCCCACACCTTCCATAAAAATGGTTCCTTATCAGTTTTCAAATCTGATTCCCTCATAAAGTCACTTTGGCATAAGTGTCAAATTGCAATTGATGAGACATTATTTGCCACACACTTCTAACTGCTGAAATTGTTGGCAGAACACTGCCCTTTTTTATATAAAATGAGAATCAATACTGTCCATTTATATACAAGTGCCAGAAGTGAAGACTCAAAGGTTGACCATGGGGGAATATAACAACATAATAATAAGATAATTAATACAAGATAACATATTTGGAAGGCCGAGCTCTTGCTCTTTGTTTGGAATTTTAATCCTTTTTATTAGAATTGTAGGAGATGTGCCCCCTCCCCAATCTCCTAAATGCATTTAGTTTTTGAAAATACTTGCAAGGTTTAAGTAGAGGAACTTCACAATTAACATGAACAATTCTAGTTATAGCATTCATTTTAATCATCTTTACCTTACCCCATAGACTGAGATACATCCCTAGGGATAATTATACCCAAGTGTAAGTATACCCAGACTAAGATGGCTATGTCCTTGAATTCTACCATCAAAAACTAGAAGTCACTCTGGGATGTAATGTGAAAATAAAGCCTTATTCTCAAAATGGAATTAATTATGTGCTTTTTGCAGTTTGTTGTTATCAAAACAGAAATATTTCCCTAGCAGTTGCAAAGAACACTGTTGCTGGGAAATCCCTTTCCCCTCAAGCAACTGTGGGGATTACAACTACTGTACATGCAAAGGGAATAGGGGAATGTGAGCAGGGGAGTGGCAGATTAGGTTGTAGTCCCTACTAATCAAAAGTCCTGGAGCTTCAACCCTGTGCATCTTGCCACCATTATACAACTAAAAACACAATATTCTCCAACTGTCCTGATTTGGAAGGGACAGTCCCAGTTAATCCTCTGCTGTCCCACTTCTTCACCTGCTTTTAAAATGTTCCAGTTTTTCTGTTCCTTCCACTGTCCCTGTTGCTCCTCTGCTTACTTCAGCTTGCACTCAGTTAAACCAGCAGGTGAGAGAAAACATGAGGGGATGGAATCTTGCCCTTCTCAGTAGGGTTGGACAAAAGCAAACTATGGCAGCTTCCCCTGGCTTGTCCATTCTTCCATATTAAAAACTTTTGTCATCTTGACCACACTCTTACATTGCTCAGCTGATTTTCATCTGTGAACTGTTGGATGGTATGCAATAACAGTAAATTATTTCTGACATTGAGTAAAACGAGTAAATCAAGAAAAGTTGTTGATGACATTCTCCTGGACATCTACATTGAGCCAGGACTGCTGATATTTAACTATTTTTGCTACATCATTGTTCTGGGTAATAAACCATTGTATTCAACTTTAGTATGCAGTGGTAAATAGACAAGCCAAACAATGTTCCATCTTTGATCTTAATGGGCATTCTGGAAAATAAAATAGGTCCTATTTACCTTACATATCTTGTAATGATTTCACATAAAACCAAAAAGAATCAAAGACCATTTCCTCTATCATTTGGGTGAAAGCATAGCTAATTTGCCTGCCTGCACAGTATCATTGTAATAAACTGAGATTTGAAAAGTGAAATGCTGCAGGGCAGGGAGCAACAATGGGAATGCACTTGAGAAACAGGGATGAACTTTTGAAGCAATTATCATTGCTTTTCAAGGCATAGATATATGCTGTATTGGTTCAGTTCAGATTTCAAGGGGCATGGAGATCTAAAGACTGGTGGTTTTTAGTTTTAGTTTTTGTTTTTGAAAGTATCATCACACAACGTCTGAAAAGAAACAGCAACAGAAGGGATGCTTATAGAGCTTAAGACTATACTCTCTCCCTAGCAAAGTCTCGAGATCTGGGGGAGAGCTTTCTCTCAGTCCCTCCACCATCACAGGCCACACTGGTGGGAACACAAGAAAGAGCCTTCTCTGTGGCTGCTACTAGCCTGTAGAATTCCTCTCCTTTCCTTCCTCCAGCATGCAAAGACCTTTATATTCAAATAGACATTTCATGATCTAGGACTTGTCTAGATGGGCAAATCTAGATGGGCATGATTTAGGACTTGTCTAGATACCCCAGCTTCCCACTGTCTTGAAGCCCTGCAGTCCAAACAACACAGGGCTCTTGCCCCGTTTTGCCTCCAGGCAGTCCCTACAACACCTGAAGCCGGGGTAAATCCTTTTAAATGTTAAAAAAAAAAAAAACACCAGGGAAACCTGTGTTATGTTATGTGGGAAAACCCAGAGGGGTCCAGTGTGGGAATTGAGTCATTCTGCAGTTGGGAAGGAGGCCCCCAGCATATGATCAAGGACCCCTGCATGTGACCAGCCTTGATCATATGCTGTGGGCCTCCTTTCCTGGCTTCAGAGAATGTGACACACAACAACAGGGAAGGCATCTGCCAATATGAGCCAGTGTGTGTGTGGACTCCTGCCCGTTTTGTCATGGCAATGGGGAGGAGGGGACAGGCCAGCTCCAGGGTCATAATATGCCAGCCAGAAGGAGGTATATTCTGGCAGGTGCAGACAAGACCTTATTTGTTGCAGGAAGCCTTTTTATGTAGTGTGTATATTGCATTTATAAACTTTATTCTTATGTTTCAAATATTTTATACATCCAAAAATAGTGGTATTATAATGTGATGATTTGCCAAATTGCATTTTCCCTTTATTTATTTATTTATTTATTTAGGTATTTATACCCCACTCTTCAGCCATGAATGCTCTCAGAGCATAGGTTTTCCGTGTCCCCCCCCCCCCCGGGCTGTGAGGCCATGTTCTGGAAGAGTTTCTTTCTGACATTTAGCCTACATCTGTGGCTGGCATCATCAGAGAATGGTTGGGTAGGAGTTGGGGGGAGTTATATACTGCATACCACAGCTGCATGGTATGCGGTAAACTCCTGCAGCTGTGAGAGGGTCTCTTTTGTCCTTTGTTGAGCATAGCATTTCTTGGATTTTCTTGGTTGGTCTGTAGATCATTTGGTGGTTGTGTTTCCTCATCAGTTGCCCTATGCTGTTTGTGACTCCCTTGCTTTATATTAAAATTACCTTCCTTTTCGGTGGCTGTTTTTCTTCATTCCTGTTTTTTTTTTCTGGGCTGGCTGGTCTTGTGATGTCTGATCTGGAGTAACCATTAACCTGTAGAGTCCAGTTTAGGTGCTTCAACTCATCCTCCAGGTAGTGGAGTTAGCAACTGTGGACAAGTTTACATAGGGACCACTAAACACAGTGTGCAAACACAAATCAAGGAACATGAGACACACTGCAGACTGGGCCAGCCAGAAAAATCAGCAGTAGCAGAACATATTGTAAACCAACCTGGACACAAAATGTTATTTAAAAACACCAAAATGCTGGACCAGGCCAACAACTATCATGTCAGAATGCACAGAGAAGCTACTGAAATCCAAACACCTGGACAACTTCAACAGGAAAGAATAAACCCTAAAAGTAAACAAAATCTGGCTACCAGTCTTGGAAAACACTAAAATCAAAACTCAACATATGCAAATGAACTCCACCCAGGAACAGGGTGATTTCCAGCAGACAATGGACCATTAGCCAAACAGACACTAATCCTCCTTGCATATCTCCACCCAGAAACTACCCATTCAATTACACAAATTTACATATCCTCCCCAACAGGGGCTCACAGTATATAACCCCCCCACACACACTCCTACCCAAACATTCTCTGAAGATGCCAGATCAACCCATTATGTGGGGCTTGGAATTATATTTTCCCCCAGTAACTTAAGTTATTCTTGCAGCTGTAACCATGTGGTAAATTAAAATTGTGTACACTCTTCCCATCCACGTCAATCATATTCAATAAGAACAATTCTGGTCTGAAGGCTAAGTCTGTCTCCAAGATATTTTGCATCTCTTTTATAATTTGTAGCCAATATTTCTTGGCGACTTTGCATGTCTACCAGAGGTGGTAGAATGTTCCAATCTTTTGATGGCACTTCCAACATCTATTATTTGTCCCTTTAAACATTCTGGCCAGTCTCTCCAGAGTCATATACTATCTAAAGAACATTTTAAAATAATTTTCCCTAATGTTATAACTACAAGTAAACTTTAGATCTCCAATCCAAACCCTCCCACTGAGAATACAATGTCCTACAATTTCTGCCCATTGAACCATGCAGTCTTTTACTTGGTTGTTTTCAGTGTTGAATTTTAGTAACAATTTATAGAATTTTGAAATCAGGAATTCCGAAAGCTGATGTCCAAAACATCTAGAAGACCAAAGTTTGTGTACTACCGTCATATATTTCTCATAGTTTGTGCTAAGAATTTGCCCCAAACAGGCAAATTTCTTCATATCTGGGATGGGAAATACTAGAATGTTATTTATTTATTTATTTCGAGAGAGAGAAACCATAACTGAAAGGTTGATCCATCAAAGCCCAGAGTTTTGTGTGTCCTTGTGTATTCAGCTAAGCTAGTTCTGAATTAAGATACCCACTTCATTTTTTTCCTGAGAGGCTCCTTGTATGGGAGATAGGCACAACAGAGTCCCCTCTTTGCTAGAAATAGCTCCATATTGAATATGGCCAATCAAGATAGAGGATAATGTTTCAGTCAGTTTTTGAAGACTCCCCCACCATTTGTTTCTGCTCCCCTTCCATATTTTGGGATGAAAATAACTTGAGGTTTTAAAAATTCAAATATGAAGGAAATGGAAACTTATAAAAATTCAAATTCTTATGAAGCGAGTTGGACAACGACTAGAGCACAACTGGCGGAAAACTAGATTCTTATCTGACAGGACTCGTCATAGGAACTTTCTTTCGTCCTATCGAGAGGCAGTACGTGCAGTGCAGAGATCCTTCTCCTCTGCACATATTGCGTCTGCAGAGTCCCATCCAGCAGAGCTGTTTAGGGTGGTAAGGGAGATGACACAAGTTTTTCCTGCACAGAACCCATTGCTTAACCCAACGATGGCCTGCTGTGATGCGTTTAACAACTTCTTTGCAGATAAAATCTCTCAGATAAGAGCCAACTTAGATGCCAGCAATTTGACAGAAACAATTGACAAGGTGTCCAGCAACTCTGTTGATGTAAGTTTACTGCATGAAGTTCAGTCTGTGAGTACTGAGGATGAGGACAAGCTACTTGGTAGGGTGAGGAAGACGACCTGCCCTCTCGATCCTTCCCCTTCATGGCTGGCCATCCGGGGGGGGGGGGTGCCTTGATGGTGTTCCTTAAGGACATCATCAATGCATCATTCAGAGAAGGGTGTGTTCCATCTTGCTTAAAGGAAGCGCTCCTGAAAAAATCTTCCCTTGACCCCCTGGATATGAACAACTATAGGCCGGTTTCTATGTTACCATTCTTGAGCAAGGTGATCGAGAGGGCAGTTGCGCTTCAACTCCAAGTGGTCTTGGATGAAACCGATTATCTAGACCCATTTCAAACTGGCTTTAGGTCAGGATTTGGAGTTGAGACTGCCATGGTTGCCTTGACCGACGACCTGCGTCTAAGCATCGACAGGGGTAGTGTGACCCTGTTGGTGCTTTTAGACATCTCAGCGGCTTTTGATACGATAGATCATAGCATAGCATAGGCACTGCACTCCAGTGGTTCCGGTCCTTCCTCTCGGGCAGGTCCCAGAGGGTATTGCTCGGGGACAGCTGCTCCAGCAGAAAGGAGCTTTCTTGTGGCATTCCGCAGGTCGCCATCCTGTTCCCGATGCTATTTAACATCTATATGAAGCCGCTGGGTGAGATTATTCAGAGTTATGGGGCTGGGTGTTATCAGTACGAGGATGATACCCAGACCTATTTCTCCTTGTCCCGATCGTTGGTCTCAAATTCTGATACCGTCTCTGCTCTTAATGATTGTCTTAAAGCAGTAATGGGCTGGATGAGGAAAAACAGATTGAGATTAAATCCAGACAAAATGGAGGTGCTCACGGTAGAGGCCCCAAAACCAGGAGTTGGGTTGCAACCTCCAGTCCTGGATGGGGTCACGCTCTCCGTTAAGGACTGTGTTCGCAGTCTGGGGGTGCTCCTTCATTCATCGCTACAGATGACTAGTCAGGTGAATGCGACGGTCAGGAGTGCCTGTTATCAGCTTCGGCTGATACGCCAGCTGCGCCCTTTCCTGGAAGTAAGGGACCTCGAGACTGTGGTGCACACGCTGGTAACCTCTCATCTAGATTTCTGCAATGCACACTACATGGGGCTACCCTCATGCTTCGTCCAGAAACTTCAGTTGGTACAAAATATGGTAGCCAGAGTGGTCTCGGGAACATCTTGGAGAGACCATATAACTCCAGTATTAAAATCTCTCCATTGGCTGCCTATCAGTTTCCAGGCCCAGTATAAGGTGTTGGTTATTACCTTTAAAGCCCTAAAAGGCTTGGGTCCAACTTATCTCCGGAACCGCTTCCTCCCATACAATCCTCCCCGCTTACTCCGGTCCTCTGGGAGGAATTTGCTTCAGCCACAAAAATCTAGGCTGTCTGCAACCTCCCAGAGGGCCTTTTCGGTAATCGCCCCCAAATTGTGGAATGACCTGCCGAACGAGATCCGTCAGATGACAAGCCTGAGTAGCTTTAAAAAGCACTAAAGACAGATCTCTTTCATAATTAGATCCCGGCCTCAGAGGCTCCTGGCCTCTTTTAGTCTGCTGGCTATTTATTGTATTTATTGTTTTTAAATGTGATTTTAGATAGTTGCTTTTAATTTATATTTGTTTAATATCTTTTTATGGGGGAGGGTGGGGGTGGGTGGTGTTTTGGGATTTTTATCTGTATTGTATTTTAATTATTGTAAGCCACCCCGATTGTTTTAACAGAAGGGCAGGGTATAAATTATTATTATTATTATTAAAATTAAAATTCTTACCTTTTTTACACAATTGTTACATGAACTCACCCTTGAACAATGGAACTGCTTGTCATGTTGGGTCTAATTAAAAGGGTGAGTACCCATTAAAATGACTCATTTTGTTCAAGCGCTCTGGATCCGAAACTCCCAAAGTTGTTGCCTAAATCTGTGAACTTTTAGAGGCTTGTTTTTGTTCTGAATATATTTGACTCACTGCAGAAAGCGCAGAGAACCTATTGGGTGGCCAGATACCCTGACTATGTGAACACATTCTATTTTATTTCATTTGGAGAAGTAAATAAGCATGCTAGATGAAAATTAAATTACAGTACTTTGAATATGTGGCCACAGCCCTGGTTTAGCCATATAGTCTCCAGCGCACTATAAGGAATAAGAATTGTCCTCTTTCTTTTTATCCTTACCTGTGGGCCCTCCATTTTCTCACTTTCCTTCCTCAGTGGCTTAGGAATCTAAGGCATTAAATGGTACTAAAAGACAGGAAGCAAGCAAGGAAGGAAGGGAAGAAGGAAGGGTTACTAATGGTGTTGAAGAAAAAAATGTAAAAATTACTAGTAAAAAGTACCCTTCCTTTTCAAGAAGCTTAAGAAAGTTACAATGAAGCATGATATATTCTTAGTATTACCATTACCAGTAATACCAACAAAAGGTAGCATATGTCTCATTGTAATTGACTTGGGGGCAGGGCAAAACACCAGGAGCCAAGGAACCATATCCTAATACAGTGAATTCTACTCCATATTCCATAAGTAGAACTTTGTTGGTAACATCAGTCAGCTTTGTAAAAGCCACTTGTTTTTAATATGCATAGGTAACACTCACTTGTATAGAAGAATGAAACATTCATTATAAAGTGAGGTGCTAGGGACAGGTGAGAGTTCAGAATGATTGACAACAATATTAAAATAGCAGGATTGTGTTGCTGGGTTCTTATTGTGTGTGGGGTTTTTTAACCACCACCACCACCAACAGCAACTGAATCATACATTCATCCTGTGTTTTCCCCCACTTTATTCCAAGTATCTATTTATTTCTCCAAGACCTAGTCCCTCTGCATCCTTATTCATGACATCTCTATGAAACCTCTTTCTTCTGAGGCAGTGTACCTCAGAATAGCTGTTTTTGGGGGGAGGGATATTGGAGAAAGGCTAAATTGGTGCCTTCAAACCCTGCTTCCAGGAAGCATGTAGTCAGAGACTAAGCATTCTAGTTGTACATGTTATTTGGAAAATTACTGATAAATAGTCCAGGATAGGTACCAACTAGTCCAATAGGAATCACCGGAGACACCTCTAGAAGAAAAGGTCCATTTTGTCAATGGTGTAAGATTCTCCTTCTCCAACCCCAGCCCCTCGCTAAGAATTATAAACACACGATCCCCCTCTCTGTTGGTTTATGTTATTTCTAGCTTGATTTTCATTCACTGTTTATTAAATCAATTCCCTGCCTTAGCTTCAAAGTTCTTAATACATTGTTGCCTAAATCCAATTCCTCCTTTGATTTTATTTTTACCTTGGCATCTAATTATATTAGATCCAATATCAAAAGCTTTTCATTTGCTTGGTATCTACTGCATGGATTTACATGTGCTCAGCTCCTTCATATATCTTCTTTTTTTCCAGTTGCCTAGGCAAGGTATCTTCTGAAGAGTTTTACAAAGACTTCATGATGATGTTAGCTTTTCTTTAAGACAGCTGTTTTCATAGTGAATTTGTTTTTCTTTTGATATAATGATACCACAGTGTACCATTCTGTTGTTCCACAAGGAAAGGTTTTGTGCAATTATGTACGAAGACATTAATTCAATGGATTTCATTTAGAAAAAAATAAACTATGGGAGGAATAAGGAAGATGATAACAAAATGAAATAACAGTAGCCAAGACCAAGAAATGAGTGCTTAAAACCATGAGCAGAGGAGTACCAACCTGTGTTATCTGCTTGGAAAAGTTTTGTTTTGAAGTACAGATCTCAGACCCCCCCTGTCCAACATAGCCAGTAGCTAGCTGAAGGATTCTGGAATTTGTAGCCCAAAATAAATCTTTTCCAAATTCTGGTTGTTTGTTTCAAAATACACTTGTCCAAATCTAATGGCTAGTGTGAGGTAAGGTAGACTCTTTAAGGCAAAGGGATTTACAGAAATGTTGACTTACCATTCAGCAACTGATGCACTTTGTCTCCTCCAACTGTAACACTGTAACTAGCAATTCAATACAGGCTACCAGCATTAAGAGCTGAACTGAAAACAAGGCCTGGATCCTACCACCATGCCTTCAACTGTCTGGACTTGGCAGGAACAGTCCCAGTTAATCTCTGCCATCACACTTCTTCCGTTGCTTTTAAAATGCCCCAGTTTCTCACTCCTCCACCCACTTTCCACCTTTGTTCTCACCTTACTTCAGTTATTGCAAACTGAGTACAAAGTACAAAAGTGGTTTGCATGCAATTAACACAGCAGAGGAGAGAATGGGGCAGAATCTTGCCCTTCCCAGTAGGCTTTGGCAAAAGCAAAAGACTTCATCCTCTTCTGGTTTGTCTGTTCTTCTTCATTTATAACTTTTGCCATCTTGACCACACTCTGATGTTGCTTATTGCAGGACACTCACCATTTTATTCTCATAAATAAAGAGACCACTAATTGTTTGAACTTTTAGAGAAATAGTGATTGTAGAACAGCTGAAATCTTGTCTGTGTTTTTATTTTTCCTTAAAAAAAAAAAAAAAAAACCTCCACAACAACCCAAAAATGTAGTTTGACTTGTGCTGTGTTTGGATTATAGCAGCATGTAGTTGCTTGGCTACTTGAAGCAGAAACTGCCTCAACTTAGTTTTGTTTGGCTGAAAACCAGAAACTGTCTGGTCTTGTCTGTCACAATGCTTCCTCCCAGCTGGTGGGGAAACCACTGCAAGTTACATCTATTGCCTAATGCCAGCATTCAAACAGCCACCTCATTCCATGCTGTGATGACAGAAGGATGTCTCATTGGTTTTGTTTGGGGTTGTGTCCCCCCCCCCCACTTCTTCCTGATGCTTCTCTTAGCCCTGGGCTTTTGCTGTGTATAAGGATGGCTGCAAAGTGGAAAGCAGTGGTGATACAATAAGGAGAGATTTGGATGGATTTCAAAGCTATTTTTGTTTAACAGAGCAACATATTTCCTCCTGGCTTTGGTATCTTCTAAAAGTATAAAGATAAGAGAAAGGGAGAGACAGAGCATTTTTAACTGAGGCATATTTGCCTGTCTCCCCAGTAGGATTTGGCTGTCTCTGATTTCTATGAAGCAGATTAAAAGGCAACATTCTCAGAACTAAGAAACTAGAAAGCTCTCCTACAGTGAGAATACTCAGCAGGATATGGAGATAATCAGATATAATTGGATGTCTTTCTTATTTTTTTTTAAACTGCAGCAAGTGTCAGATGATTTAAGAGATCAGAAAGTCACTAGAATTATCATAGCCTGCAGCTACAAACCTATGTATATTTATCTGGGAGAAAGCCTCATTGACCGTAATGGGACTTGTGCTTGAGTAAACATACAATGATGCTAGCACTTTTAGAATAATTCTCCATCAGTATATCCATATGTCCGTTCATAAGATCGATGATTTCAGCCTTGGAATATTTTCCCACTTTCATCCATTTGCATATTTAAAGATGTTCTAGCAAAGCAGAATTGGCATGAAACTGCAGATAGATCTTTACTTTTAATGGCAAACACTGATGTCTCACAGAAGTAGCTTCTCAACCTCAAACCTGAATCAGCAAGGCTCAAATTTGACTTGTTATTCCTACTGTAAGCATACTCAGTGAGACACTTCAAGTGTTGCTGCTTCTGGTAAGACTTTAAGCAAACAGTGATGTCTGGGGGCATCAATATCCATGGAGCACTGAATCTGCCCTGGGTTCCAGTTCAGACTTTGAAGGAGCTATCCAAGGTGCTGAACATCCACTAATATCCAGAGTCTGCCACTGTAAGAAGACCCATAGGGATCAGACCAAAGGACTATGTAGGCTAGCATCACACAATAGCCACCCTGTTGGAAGTCCCCATGACATTACATCAATTTAACAACACCCTCCTCTTTCAACAGCCTCTCTTGCCACTCTTCGAGACAAATGGAACTGATTTGAATTGCTGGTCCAGAGGAATTCATGGGATGTTGAGGGATTTGAAGATAGAGCAGAAGATAGGAAATGCTTAGAAAGCAGTTCCAGGAAGTGCCATTACAAAAGACACAAATTCAAAATACTTCCTTTAAAGCAGGGCAGCAAGAGGTTATTTACTGTTTAAATCTGGGGTAGGAATCATGTGGCCCACAAGCTACATGCAGTTCCAAGACCATTTTTTTTGTCCCCCCCAAGACTTTCCAAGACTCATCCAAAATCCTCTCCCCATGATTTTTAAAAAAATCATTAAATACATGCCTCCAGATATGGTTATTCTTTTTAAAAATAAAATGAAGAGCTCTCATGCACCTTTTAAAACTAACCTTTTCTTCATAACTGGAAGTGACTTGCCAGTCACTTCTGGTTATTCCCCCCCCCCATAGTCTGTGTATGTAACCCCTAATGAGTGGCAAGGCAGAACATTGATCCCTACACCCTGTTTATTATTATTACTGACTGGAATTCACTATGGCAGTTACGAATTCAAAACATATTTACAATCCTTATGTATTCCTTAGTTTAGGAGAAACATAGGGACCATGAAAATTTCCCAGTCCCCAGTTACTAGGCAGCAGCAGCTTCAATCTGTCAAGCAGGAAGATAACTGGCATTCCCATTCCCATGCTATCAATCTCTGGTATATGGGAAAGTATGACAGGGACCTTATTTCTGCCTGTTACAATGGAGATCACTCACAAGAGTGGTGGGAACATTAGTCCGCTGTTTCTCAATTGAGAGGGAAACAGATCACCATGGATCACACCAGCTGGTGCCAACTATGGGGACCCAGAGACACTACTTAGCTACATAGCTATGCTGGTTACACAGCTATGTAGCTGATAGAGAATGTTGGCCATCATTATATTGCTGTTGTCATTGTTACAACTATTATTCCTTTTTACCAGTTTGTGACTCAAGGTAGCTCACAAAAGTTTCAAGAAATAAATCTGAAAATTCATATGATGCAAAGGTTCAAAAAGTAGAACTATTAACAATGCAGCACATTGTGCAAGGCCTTTCCCCCCCTTGAGCAATCATTCTTCAAAGGCCTGTTGGAACAAACAAACAAGCTTACAGAAGGATAATAGGGGAAACACAGTCTAACTTCTCTCAGAAGTGCCCGAGAACAGCGATTGAGACGGCCTTATCTCGTGTTCCCAGCAGAAGTACCTGTGAGGATGGTGGGACTGAGAGAAGAGTCTCCTCAGAAGATCTCAAAACATGAGCAGGCATATATGGGAAAACAGTCCCCCAGACTAACATATAACAGATATCTGTTCACCATTTAAACTTAGTGGGTTGAGTACAATAGCAGCCTTTTCTTTCTTTCAGAACTTCTGACAGCCCTTTCAGGCCTGCTATTAACCAGAAATATGGAAATGTTTACTCAGTTCATATGTAGTAGAATCTTTTGCAGTCTTTGCATAGTAGAGGAGCTGTACAAGTGCTCCCTCCTCCCAGCACAAAGGTAACACAACTTTTAAGCCAAACGATCCATGCCAGTGATTGATAATAGTGGATCCTGTTCTCAATTACTTTCCCCCTTAAAAAGAGTAGGGAGCTAGGCACAAATCGAGTGTGTTAATCACCTCAAGCAGCAGATGGTTTGAGGAATAAGCAGGGTCTTAGAAGGGATAACTCTGTTCCTTCTGGCCTTACCTGTTCCTTCTGGCTAGTACTTTCAGGTATGGTAGAAGATGCTCGGCTGTTACTATGGTTATAGAAAGATTGATTGGTAATCTGATCAACTTTTGTACATGGAATGGGAAAGGCTGCCATCTTGTTCTTCAATTCAAACAGCTAAACGTCTTCTGCTGGTCTTGGGGTGAGTGACATCAAAGAACAATCCAAGCAGTCAAATGTTTATGTGATCAAAAGTGACTACCACTCAAAGCCCACCACTACCCAAGGTACAGTATGACCTCAGTATCCGCGGGACCCATATCTATGCATTCACTTACTTGTCCCCCCGCAAAAAATGGTATCTTTAGTCATCTTCTAGATCTTCCAGTGCAGTTCTATGGGACCACAGGGTCGCACTGGAGGACTTAGAAGATGCCTAGAGAGGTATTCTCTCTAGGCATCTTTTAGGTTCTCCAGCACAACTCTGGTTTGTTTGGGCCAGAAGACATTCATTGTAATAGGGTTTGCTATCATCCATGGTTTCTGGTGTCCATGGTAAGTCTGGGAATATATCCTATGCAGATACGGGTTCATATTGTACACATTAATAATGTCAGCAAATAATATTTCCTTTGCTGCAATGGAGTGTTAATCTTGAACCTAAATCCTATTGTTAGTCCCAGCCACAGTGGATCCATTGAATCAATGGCATTTACCTATGTGTTGACTAACCATTCAGTAATGATTCATTGTGAGCCATTGGAGTATAGTGGTTTGTGTTAGAAGCAAAGAGGCATCAATGCTTATATAGATTAATTAGTGAGAGGGAGCTCTAGAGAGCACCCCTGCCCTTTTGTTTCAAATCTCTGTTTCTTTCTTTGATCTATGTACTCAACCCTTTTTGCTTCCTTCCTGCTACAGAGATCATTCAACCCTTCTAAAAGTTAGTTAGTTTTTTTGTCTCCCTTTGTGAAGCTCCTGTCTCGTGATGGCTTACATCCACACATGAGAGTCAGATTTAGGGGTTCTCCTATTGAAATCTAGTTAATCCGTTTGTCTGTCTGCTTTCCTATCCCAAAATGGATGCCCTTAAATACTAAATGTAAGTTTTTCCTTTTTACCCTTACAAGAGCACCCTGAATATTTCTCTCCTGTTTCCTACCACAAGCTTATATTGCATTGGCTGTGATGCATTTTGCTTAATATAGGAGATTATCAGACATGGGGGAACACACCAAAAAAATCATGTTCCCAACCTCATCAGAAAATTGCTTAAAAGTACAGAAAGGGTGACCTTACCAGACTTCCGCGTCCTTCTGCCATTCCGGGGGCAAGGCACTGTTGGGAACATGGCTTCCCTTTAGTATTGATGGAGAGAAGCCGCTAATAAAAAAGGACGCCTTATTGACACCCACACTATGTCCCAAGAATGCTGGAGGACAACGTCATCTGGTAAGGTCGCACCTTCCTGTTCTTTTAGTGATTTTCTGACATGGTTTTTGCCATGTCTGATAATCTCCATAGATAGCCAATATTCCTACAGTTTGAACATTGTATTATGACTCTGGAGACCAGGGTTTGAATCCCTGCTTGGCCATGGAAACCACTGGGTGACCTTGAGCAAGTCACATTCTCTCAGGCTCAAAACCTCTCTGAACAAAATTTGCCAAGAAAACACTGTGATATTTTACTTTACGGTCACCATAAGTTGGAAATGACCTGAAGGCACACAACAACAATATTAATTCAGTAAATGTACTCTGGTGGAGACTAACCAATAGGATTCTGTCCTTGATGGTGAGAAATGGAAGTTAAAATCCCTGCTTGGGCATGAGGATCATTGGATGATGGCCTTTCTGAACTAACTGCCCTTTCAAACTACTTCAAAGTATTTGTGAATATATGAAACTGATATGGATTATAAACCCTTTCACTTATTCACCTTTATGCAAATTCAGTGTGAAAAGCAACAATAGCCTCTGCAGAGTGGCTATAAGTAAAAGAA
Source organism: Gambelia wislizenii (assembly GCA_030847615.1). Classification (NCBI taxonomy): domain Eukaryota; kingdom Metazoa; phylum Chordata; class Lepidosauria; order Squamata; family Crotaphytidae; genus Gambelia; species Gambelia wislizenii. The sequence continues at coordinate 427,284,596 of JAUMIR010000002.1, read as the reverse complement.
ATATGTGACTCCATCATGAGATTTGTTCTTATATCACATGAAGCTACTTCTGTGTGAGCTAGAATTACTGGAGTTACAGTTGAATCTGTATCTAGCACAGTTATGTCCCATTGATTTCAATAGGACTTGGTCATCCCTGTGGCCTATCAGAATGTTCTTTACAATTACGCTTTCTATTATTAGTGGCAGCAGTAGTAGTAACAGTCATACAGAATAAATGCTACTGGTAGTAATACTGTTACTACTAATCACTAGCAGAGCAGCAGCAGCACATTTGCCTAGCAATGCAATTCAATGATACCTGGAGCCAGCAGTGAATGGTGGCTTTTGTGTCACCGGGATACTAAATCCATTTACGGTTTTAGTCTGAACTTTAAGGGAGCTAGTCAGGCTGCTGACTCCTATAACTAAAATAGTTTCATCTTCTTAAAATCCAGTCAAAACCCTAGAGGGTATTCTATCAGACTGACGTGGAAACCATCAACTGCCACTACCTGGAGTTTTATTACGTATCTGAAATCCTAGTCCAACATCAGAGATACAGCTCCAATCTTCAGAGGAGGAGATCTGGTTTTCAGTCCCCCAGCCTTTCCTCTACACTGTGTATTTATTTAATATACATCCTGCTCCCCCCCCCACAATATTGGTCCAACAGAGATTAATAATATAGATTAAAATATATTAAATATATAAATTTATAACTATAAATTTACAAATATATAAAAATATTAAATATAATATATTAAATATATATTAAAATATAGATAGATATAATATAGATTAAAATGAAATAGCTAAAATGAAATAGCTAAAACAATATACACTCAGACCCGCATATTCATGAGGGTTTGGTTCCATGACTTACCATGGATACCAGAAACCCCGGTTAACAGCAAACCCTATTCAAATAAAGGACTTCTGGTAAAAACATACCATAGAGTTGAATTGGAGGGCCTAGAAGATGCCTTGAGAGGTTACCTCTCTAGGCATTTTCAAGCACAGTTCTATGGTATGTGTTCCTATTTTGTGTCCTGTGGATATCTGAATAGTGCAAAAGTTAGAAGACCATTAAACAACCAGTTAAGACATTCATTTAAAACAATTCAAAACACATCCTACACATAGGAAAGTATACAGCATGGCCACTGAACATGCTTCTGCCCTAGCCACTTAAAATCTGAAGGCCTGTTACTGAAAAGGCCTTCACCTGCCAGTGAAAAGTTAGCAGAGAAAGAGCCAACTGAGCCTCCCTTGAGAGCCACCACTGAGAAGGCTCTCTCCAAATAGGCCTATGCAGGTGGTGGGACCAAGAGAAATCCCTCCACCAAAGATTTCTAAGACTCAGGCAGGTACATGTGGGGAGATACTATCTTTTGGATAGTCTTCCTTTTTAGCATCAACATCAGGAAGAGGGAAGAGCAGGGTGTTACATGGGAGGAGGTGGGGACTCCTACAACTAGTTTAAATCTATTCCTGCCCTTCCTTGCAATCGGAAAGGAATTGCATTTTTAAAATGATGGAAAAGTGGTGAATAGCACTCCTTCCTCTCTTCTGTCCTGCCAGCAAAAGCCTGGGAAAGGCTGTGGGCATGTGAAATGTTCCAGCCTCAGAGCATTTGGCCTGGAGAGTTATGTTTGTTCTGGCTGATTCCTTCCAAAAGACAAAATGGCAAAATTGCTTCAGTTCTCTTTTTCTTCCATTGATTCTGACCATTCAATAGACATTCTCCATATGACACTAAAGCTTCTTGCAACACCTGTGGTGCCCACAGAGATAAACAGTACACTATAAAAGAGACTTTCACTTTGTTAAATGTGAAAGGGAATGTGTCCAAAGCCCCCATATATGTACAAACACTGCCTAAAGCCTTTTTGAAATAAATCCCTATTATCTCTAGGAATGAATGCTGCATTTGCTCAAGTATTTTGCAGCTTGTTCACTCAGTCATCACAAGTAACCAAGCTTACGACTATACAGTTGTCCCTTCATATTCGCTGGGGTTTGGTTCCAGAACCACCACCACCACCCCCCGTGGATACCAAAATCCGTCAATACCCAAGTCCCATTATATGCAATGGCATAGCAAAATGGTGTCCCTTATCTCTCTCTCTGGCTTTTCTTTGCAAACAAAGATTCAGGAAGGACTCATCCCGCGCTTTCTGCAAAAAGTGCGGGATGCCGTCTTATATAAGGTGTCCCTTATATAAGACGGCAAAATCAAAGTTTGCTTTTTGGATTATTATTTTTTAAAGAATATTTTCAATCCGTGGATACCAAATCCGTGCATACAGAGGAACAACTGTATTAGCCTCTGCAAACCACTCTGTCATTTTGAGGTAACTCTTGCAGTTGTATCTACAAATTATGGCTAGAGAGCATATGCAGTTTTATTCCAGTTTAATTATCCAGAATAACTATGCCTGTCTAGTTGTGCTCTTACAAGCAGGAACATAGATTAATATCACAATTCTTCACATATAATCATGGGTCCTAGTACTTATATATCATTTCCCTGAAAGCACTTTATGTTCACAATCAGTTAGTCTTTTTTTTTTTTTTGCTTAGGATTTTATTTATTTTGCTTTTCCCTTCCATCATATTTTATTCAATTCATTTACTCACAGAATCTTCACAGATGGTAGAAATACTTTAATTTCCCATCCTGGTGCTCTTTATCCTTCCCTCTGTTCTTTATCTTCTCTTCACCCTACTCTTCTTCTTTTCCACTGGTCTTCCCTTCACCTTGAACTTTATTAGACATGGCAAATACGGCATCATGACAACACCTAATGAATGTGAAAGGGCATCAATACCAAATGACGTCGTGCTTTCGCAACTATGTGCTGTAAATAAGGTGTTCTTTTTTTATTTTATGGTCAGGCCAAGCCGTCAATAGATTGGCCTTGGCTTTTTATTTTTTTATTTTTTTGGCCATGATTGCGAGCATGTGAAACCACACCCCGTTCTGCTGGCAATATTCCAGCATCCATGGGTGATCCCTGCCAGAACACTTCCTGGTGGGGACATGAAAACCAGCCATGGGATGCTCTTTCTATGAACCTCCCTATGTTGCAGGCAAGTTTTTAGTTGTGTTTCAGTGCTTGTGTGATTTTTTTTAAAAAAATTAGCTGTTTGTGTGTGTGTGTGTGTGTGTGTTTTACTTTTAAGTTTGCTCATGTCTTCTCGTGAGAACTGCCGAGATCATGCTCAGCAGTGAATGCAGAAGTACGAGGCTGCTTTTTCATGCAATCATGGCAATGTTTGATATAAAGAGTTATTTTGCCAGCACAAAAACAGTGTGAAATACAATGCCAAAAGAATGTTTTTAGAGGCTTATCTGATAAAGTCCCTTGACTCCTGTGCTCATTCTTCTCCTAACACTCTTTCTCTTTCCCCATACCCTTAACCCTTTCTGAACTGTTTACAGAGCCCTGGGCACTGCAAAGGGAGGTAGTATGTAGAGTCTCCTAGAGGGTCTATGAAGAAATGGCTCTCCCATGCATGTGTCTTAACTTGTCTTTAAGAAGATTTTTGAAACTGGGGACTTTTTCAGACAAGCCTTACCATACAAGAAGACTCTGGGAGAGGTACGACGCTGTCGCTTGGCAGGGAGTCCTTCTCGGATGCCGCCGTCCCTCTTGCGGCATCATCCATGACAGTTCCGTGTCCCATCTACAGCGGCCACACCATATTTTACTCACAGACAGCTTCTGTGAGTAAAATATGGTGCAGTTGCTATAGATGGGACACAGAACTGTCATGAACAATGCTGCAAGAGGGACGGCAGCATCCGAAAAGGACCCCCTGCTGCGTGACAGCATCGTACCTCTCCTGGAGTCTTCTTGCACAGTAAGGCTTGTCTGAAAAAGTCCCTACTGTCTGAAACTGTTGTTGTTGTGTGCCTTCAACTCATTTCTGACTTAGAACAACCCTAAAGTGAACCTATCACAGGTTTTTGTTCTGAGGCTGACAGTGTGTGACATGCCCAAGGTCACCCTTGGTTTTCATGGCTAAGCAGGGATTTGAACCCTGGTCTCTGGAGTCGTAGTCCAACACTTAAACCTCTATGCAACGCTGGCTCCACTAAAACTGTTGCTGCAGGCTAAAACCAGATTTTAATTCAAATTCATTTTTCAATTGGAGGAAAAGTTACTCTGAGATGCACACCTTCAGGGTCCCCTTAGTATCCATGCCAAATGTTGGGTTTGCTGTCAATGCTGTAAACACACACACACACACACACACTTTTATTCATATAGATGTATTGTTCTTTATACCCCACCTTAGTTCCAGATGTCTCACAATTCAGTAATTTAACTATTGGGGGGAGGAGGAAACCTCTCCGTTTCACAATATGACACAAGATCCTAAAAAGTAGAAGAATACAACATAACCTCTGTCAAAATATTTAAAATATTAAAAAGCTGAGACTGATTAAAACAGTAGATTGAAATTACATACCATCTTTTTGTGGCAGTTCCTTTAGCTATGATTTTCAGAAATGTATGGGGATAAGATTTAGTTAAGTTCAAGTGAGGAAGGAAGGAGTTAGGGTTCATGGAGTTCACAAAATATCCCCACTTCCCACTCTTAATTCATCCAGTTTTATATTTTAGTTCACATAAATCCAATCAAAATATTGAATACTTCACCCATTTGGTTCACTTTGCTTGTCGAACCTGAGTAGTAAAAGGACATGATCATAAATCCAGTATATGATATTGGGAAGATTACTTTTGTTGAAATGTCATGCACTAAGCTTGTTAAAGGCTATTTGATTTTTAGCTATGCTATTTGTCTGATTGTTGAAAATAATAATAAAAAAAGCTCAATTCCTCTACTTCTGTGCATAAACCTAAGAGCTTTTTGGTTTCCTCTTGAATATTTCCATTCTGAAAACACTCCAGAATATATTAAATATGTGGTGGGTTTTATTTGATGATTATATATGGTTTCAGCATACTGGCATAAAATCAGTAACATATATTTTCAAATTAATTAGATTATTTTCTAGCCAGAATACATGGCTAAACAAAGGTGGAATTGAATGGTATCAGCTAGACTAATTACATTAACAACACTCTAGCTGTTCTGCTATTTGGCTGAGTCAGGTGGTTGTGTCAGGTGACAGATGGTGGTGGCAGCAAAATGGTAGAAGAGAGAGCTCTGAGCTGTATGGCTTGTTCTACATATCCTAAGCCTGGCTGTTGTCTTCAGATGCAGTGGACAACTTTCTCCCATAGCCAGTTTTGAAGGATGTTCAATAGCCAGTCCAATTGACTTTGTATATGGAATAGGAGAGAGTCGTGGTGGGGTGGCTACTTTGGGTACTCATCGTGACATGCCATACAGTGACATCCTTAAGGAGAGTCTGAAAATTAAGGTTATTATATTTATCTCAATATATTTTTATTTTTTTAAAAACTAGCAATTTTCTTCACCACCTTGAACATGTCTCTTGTAAAGCTCATTGGTCCTGCCCACTCACAAACAAACCACTCCAAAATCCTTTGGATTAAAACAAAGAGAGTTCCTAATAATACATGGTTGCTGGGGAAATCAACTTCCCTTCCATCTACTGTGGAGCCTGCAACTAAATTCAGAGGGTTGGCAGATGATGCCATATGATACTAATCAAAAAGACCTGAGAGCTTCAACCCTGTAAGCCCTGCTTCCACTACATGAATGGGAAAGATGATCATCTTGTTGTTCACCTCAGACAACAAAATATCTTTAACTGGTCTAGACACTGCTTGAGTGTATTTCCATCTGCCTACATGTTTTGCATGCTCCATTTTGCCTTTAAAATTTGGCGAAGGAAATATTTTTGAAATTGCTGTAAAAGGCGGAAGTTAAACTGGAGTATCATTCAATCCAATCCATAAGAACAGCAACAACAAAATACAAGCAAAGAATAAGAATTTTGCTTGCAGGTACAAAATGGCCAATTTGCTCTCCTCTTCCAATCATTATGACTCAACATTGTGCAACTTTACTCTTTCACTGAGGATCAAATGCCAATGGCTCTGCAATTAACTTGATTGAGAAGCTGATTATGCTGAAAGCTCCTGTGATGATAATGACCTTACATTCTTAATTGTGCCTTTCATACCAAAGCACTTCATACCTTCATAGGCAATGCAGTAAAGGAGGACTAATTTCAAATATACCTAAGCTGCAGGCACTACTTCTAAATGAATTGTAACTACTCCTTAACACCATCTTTCTCAAGGCATATCTTAATCTGCCTAAAGAAATACAGGCTGCTGCTGAATCTTCCCTAAATTCATTTCAGGGTGTACCAGTGTATCTAAAGGTAACATGGAAATGGTGTGATCGAGATAACATGACCAAAACTGTCATGGGGGCTGTGTGATTTTCATTGGAAAACTAGCATGGTGGAAATGGTTTATACCTCCATTCTCCCAGCACAATCATTTGGATGCAAATCTCCCCCCCCCCCAGTATGGAGTGACTAAGGGGGAGAAAGATGAATGATATAGTTATTGATTACCAACATTTCATCTAGTTTTCCCTGATGGCATCACACCTAAACCAGAAATCACAACTGCTTGAAAAGTTCATCACAAAAAACCCATAAATTTGAAAAACATGAAGCAGAAGTATATGAGGCAATGTTAGAAGGTTTAAACAGTGTGTGGATTGTTGGTGGGCAAGCTATAATCTGAAAGGATCAAAAATCCTCCTAACTTAAAAAAAATTAGAAATTATTCTGGCTGAAGATGGGTAGAAACTCTTTGGTATTGTTTTTGCTGAGCAATGGTAGAGAAGTGCTATCACTTCCCCCCCCAAGTCATTTTTTTTCCTTTGTCAAGTCATGGAAAAGTAAATTATTTTCCTTACAATCACAGTGTCATCATGGAGCATTACTCAGCTTCTTGATATTTAGTATTGGTGGGTTCTAACATCATGGATGATCAGTTTGTGATATTTTCAGTTATAAGAAACTGGGAAACTTTGTATCATTCTACCACAGCTGTAATAAGTAACAACGTGCTGTGAGCTGGGTTGAAATCACACATACAGTTGTCTGGGAGCAAATCCCATTAAACTCAGTTCAGTCCGGTTATATTGTCAGGGTAATATCACTTTAAGTGAAAAAGGAAAAATGTTGGAGAAACAGACCACTTACTAGCACAGCTGAAGTGGGTTTGATCACAGCTGTGGCTAGGCGGAAGGCTGACAATCAAACACTCCTCTATAGATGTAGCACAAGATTCATTGTGTGTGGGTTGGTGTCATAGAGAAAGAGGAGTGTTTGTGGATGTTGGAGAAATTGCTGTTGAGTTCATTGATGAGGTTTGTTGTGTATATACTGTGTTTGTTTATACTGTAACTGAAGATAAAGACCTCCAGATATATTTGAATGAACCTCTCTGCCTGTAAGTCTTTTTATGTGTGAAAGTGGGTCAGAGCAGTGAAACGGCTGCTAGCTGAAGCTTTTGTTTTTGTGCCCTTTCTTCTGTGCCGTTCTAATGTTTTGGCTACTCCTGGGTTTGTTTGTCCCCAGGTTGTGCCAGGTGCCTCTCAGTGGGCCTATACTGACTGGACATATATTAGGGTTACTATAGCTCCTCCTTTTCCAGGACATCTCTTTTTCAGAGGTAAATTTTCTGTCTAAGTATAGTTTTAAAATATCTGGGCACTTTTAAACTGTCCACTGCTGCTTTGCTCTCTTGCCCTTTGAGGCCACCTCCTCATCACCATCTTGCCAGCTCCATTGAGAGCTCTGCTAGGAGAAGGCAAGTCTGGCAGACCATGCAGAAAGAATCATAGATTCATATTCCTGCCATGCGGGAATACCCAATCAAAGCATTCCTGACAGATGGCCATCCAGCCTCTGTTTAAAAACCTCAAAAGAAGGAGAATCCACCACACTCCGAGGCAGTGCATTCCACTGCCAAACAGCTCTTACTGTCTGGAAGTTCTTCCTAATGTTTTGGTGGAGTCTCTTTCCCTGTAGTTTGAGTCCATAGCTTTGTGTCTTAGTCTCTGCAGCAGCAAGAAACAAGCTTTCCCCATCCTCAGTATGACATCCCTTCAAATATTTAAACGTGACTACCATGTCACCTTTTAACCTTCTCTTCTCCAAGCCACTCCTAAAAGGGCATGACTTTCAGACTTCCTGCCATTTTGGTCACCCTCCTCTGGACACATTCCAAGACAGAGACAGGGTGGGATAGAAGGGAGACGTATGGTGAATACAAGCTAGCCAAGAGAGATGGCAGAGGGAGCCCACGGCCGCATAGATGGAACAGGACATCTTGGTGGAACAAGTGAAGTGGCTGTGGGAAGAGGTTTGGAAGGAGGAAATAGAAGGAAAAATGGCTGTTATCTGAATACAAAGAAAGACAGGAATATTTCTAGTAGCAATTTTCACAGCTAATATAGCAGAGCTATTCAAAGTGCTCATTGGTTTGAAATATTCGGTAAATGTGTCCTCTCCCCCCACCCTCTAAAACATGGTAACCCTAGGGTATAAGTAGACATGTGAAATAATGCATTGTTAGAGGTTTTGGGGGATGAGAAGTTCTGGTTGCTTAAAACATTTGCTTATGTATGAATTTATATTCTGCTCATAAAATAGATTTCTTCCCACTAAGAATTAGAATATCACTGCAAAAATATTGGTTTTTTTCTTCATGATTCTAATTCTCATATGAAGTCTCTGCAAACTTTGTCAACCTTCTCAATATTTCCAAAAATATAGTAAATTAAATCAGAGTAAAAACAGCAATTCCTTTCCCGTTTCCATTGTCTGAAAAGTCATTAATGCACACTATTAACACATGATGTTTCAGAATCCACGCCGTAGTCTAGTATTTACTATCATCTACTGTAAGAGTAGAGTACTTCCATTTCTTTACAAGATTTTCTTACCATCTTTCAATATATATTTACAAGGTATTGTACACTTAAAAAATTACATGACTGTGTCACAAAGTATCATAAATTGCTATAAAAACAGCAACCTCATAATGCAACCTTTGGACACATAAGAAAAAGGAGAGCTTTCTCTCAAGCTCCCACCTTGTGGGAACGCATTCCACAGTGCCAGGGGTACCAATATCATCTGAGTAAGATGATATTCCCAACCGAAAGATTTTAAATGTAGGCAAAGACTGTTTTGTAGAAGAGCTTTGCCCAAGAAGTGATTCTAGGCTGCATTAATAGGAGTATAGTGTCTAGATCAAGGGAAGTAATAGTGCCACTGTATTCTGCTTTAGTCAGGCCTCACCTGGAATACTGCGTCCAGTTCTGGGCACCACAATTCAGGAAGGATATTGAGAATCTGCAACGTGTCCAGAGGAGGGCAACCAGGATGGTGGGTAGTCTGGATGCCATGCCCTATGAGGAGCGGCTTAGGGAGCTGGGCATGTTTAGCCTAGAGAGGAAAAGGTTGAGAGGGGACATGATAGCCATGTTTAAATTTTTGAAGGGATGTCATACAGAGGATGGAGCAAGCTTTTTTTCTGCTGCTTCAGAGACTAGGGCACAGAGCAATGAGTTCACATTACATGAAAAGAGATTCCACCTAAATATTAGGAAGAACGTCCTGACAGTAAGAACTGTTCAGAAGTGGAATGCACTGCCTCGTAGTGTGGTTGAGTCTCCTTCTTTGGAGGTTTTTAAACAGAGGCTGGATGGCCATCTGTCAGGAATGCTTTGATTGCTTATTCCTGCATGGCAGGGGGTTGGACTGGATGGCCCTTGAGGTTTCTTCCAACTCTATGATTCTATGATTTGAAACCTGTCCTTTTCCATGAAACAAAAAAGAACACGTTATTTGAAAACTGCATTAAACATGGTCTTCATCTAGTTTTCTTTGGAAAACAATACTAAACAGGAGGGGGAAACTGACAGCCAACACCAACCCCATAAGCAGACAATTAACAAATGCCATTACTGTATCTTTCAACCTCTATTTATGCTCCTTTTGTTTCTGGGTTGGCAACTATTTGGCCAGGTACTATCCCATAGAGGCTCTCATTTGGTGCTGAGATACCTGGGTACTGATTCCTATCGATGGTCCCACTTTGCATAGGGAACTATAATTCAGTAGGAAACATCTACACCAAGAAAGAGAGAATCTTAAGCAAATAGATACTAAGTAAGACATGCTGTGACCTGGATAAATAATATAATGTATGTGTGCTAGAAAGAAATGTCAAAACTAGAGCTATGAGAGAACATTGGCCACTGGAATGTGAACATGCCCAGCACCATGCGTGTCATTTAAAGAATGAATAGTTGTCATATCTGTCATTTTATGAGAGAGAATTTTCTGACCGGTATCAAAAGCTTTGCCTTATATTGCCACTTCTAAAACCAGCAATCCTGAAGAGCAAAGGGATGTGAGGCATGAGGAGGAGAATCAAAGTACTAAGAGATTTTGGTTTAGAAATCTGCTTTTATGTCAAAAAGTTTTTCATGCAGACATACAATTGCTTCCTCTCACAATATCTAATGGTTTAAACATCATACTGAAACACTTTCAAAATGCAGGGCCTATCTGCCTTGGCTTGGCTCATCTGCCATTCTGTCCTGATGTTTGTTTTCCTTTTCACAGGTCGTCATGGTGATGGGGCCTACTGGCCAGTTGACACAAACTTGATTGACAGAAGCAGCCTTAATGGTAAATATGGATTAAAACTGATGCCTTTCTGATTAGGTTTTTTCATATTGTTTCACCTGTGATTTCTGTGTTGTTCGTGCCACTTAGTACACTTAGGGCTTGCATTAACATTGTTTGAAATTTCAGTACAATTGGACCCCCGTATCTGTGGTCATTTGGTTCCCGGACTTACCACGGATGCTGGAAACTGCAGATAACTGTGAATGCCATTGAAAATAATTGGGACTTCTGGTTTAAAATACCATAGATTTGCCTTGGAGGACCTCGAAAATGTCTAGAGAAGATGCCACTAGGCATTTTCTAGGAAGACTCTATGGTAGATGTGCTGTTTTGTGTCCCATGGATATTGAAATTGCGGGTATTGATTCCATAGATACAGGGGTCTGACTGTACTTTAGTATGTTACCATCCTAGTATCTTTGCTGCTCAGTACTTTGGTTACTACAAGCTGACTTCATAATATTTCAAATAATATTTTATTTGAATCCCATCTTGGGAGAAAGGTGGGATACAAATCCAATACATACATACATACCTAAATAATATTTTAAATAACATCTGTTATCTAACTAGAGCCTGTTATGCAGAAACACATGCAGGTTTACCACGTACGTGTATACCACTAGATGGCTGAATAAAATATCTACCAATGCTTCTTGAGGGCACACAGTAGAATACAAAAAATATTCATCATTATCTCCGCCCCCAACAGAATAAGAGGTTTTCCAATGTTTAGAAAATCCTTGCTGAGAAGAATAGCATAGCAATAAGAAATCTCTTGAGAAGTTATACTGTATACTGCCCCAAAATATATATGCTTTCTCTGGACAAAAAACAAAACAAAACATTTTTGTTTTGTGCACAGAAAAGATGTTTCCTGGACAGGTTACAGTCTGTTTTGTGCAGAAAACACTGTTTCCTACCCAGGAAACATGTTTTCTGGGCCCAAAAAACGTGTTTTTGTGTGTGAAAACCCACATGTATTTGTGTGCAGCTTAACTCTCTAAGATGGTTTGCAGAGTGTGAATACTGCTCAAATCTTTGTGTTGACCTGCATTGAGGAGAAAATGATGATGATGTCTTTGCATGTGAGGGTGAAGGACATACTAGATGCAAGATAAGTCAATAGCCAGTCCAGAGGTCAATCACCAGTTGTCCATACCAGATATCAGAGAAGTCAATAGCCAGTCCAGAGATCAATAGAGACAGATCCAAGGTCCAGGTATCTGGTCAGCAAGGGGTTACTGCAACAGTCCAGAAGTCAGTCCAAAGCAAAGGCAAAGCAGGAATGCAAAAAGAATACAAAAGCCACAATAAGCAGTTGTCAGCACTGAATCTGGGAGGAAAAGCTCTTGGAGATTTATTGCCAGGTCCTCATGGCCAGCTGGGTCTCATTAACGAGTAATCAGGTCATTGTTTAGTATTTAAAGGATGCTTGGCATAGCGTTTCTCCCTTCTGTATTTAGAGAAGGAAGGTGGCATATCATCTGAATCATCCATCATTGACTGGCAGACTGTTCTTCAGGGCGAGAAATGCTTTCTCTGTCTGCTTTGGCTGCCCTCTCAGAGGGAGCCAGGACAGTCTTTTCAGGATGAGCCATTCTTTCTCTGTCTGCTTTGTCTTCACTCTCTGCTTCCTCCTCCTCAACCTCTGAGTCCTTGGCAAGGGGGTTCATGACAGGATAGATCACCTTTTCCTGTATAATCCACCCTGTACGCTCAGTTTCCTATTTCAGTCAGCCAAAACTAGGCTGACTGTTACCCAGAGGACATTTTCTTTGGTCACCCCCAGTCTGTGGAATGACCTGCTGGAAGAGATTCATCAGTTCGAGATGCTGTCTGAGTTTAAATCTGCAGTAAACACCAGTCTCTTGTGGAAGGCGTATCCAGGTTATTTTTTTAAAAAAAAATATGGTTTTAAAGTATTTATTTATGGGTTTTAATACACATTGGTTTTATATGCTTTTTATATACAATATTTTATATTTATACAAGCACATCTATGGTTTTATATGTGTTGTGTTACTTGTTGTTTCCCACCTCACTCCACAAGGAGAGGTGAGTAATAAATTATTATTCCTATTCCTATTCCTATTATTATTTGTTAACATTCCCTGTTATTTGAGGGAAAATGTTATTTTAAAATTAATATGTTTGTACTTTAAAAAATGGACCTCTACATTTGTTCAAAATTGAACCAATATTCATTATATTGGTGAAATAATGACTAAACAATACCTGTTACCTTCTGAAATGTGATGTGTTAGCATTAACATTAACATGGTATTGTTACCACCCTACTTACCCCCAAAAGCAGAGCTTGGAAATGTTGCTTTTGGAAACAATGGCTTAAATCCTGTTGATGACATAGCTGTAGGTAGTAGTGTCATGGGCAGTCTCCTTTTAAGCTCAGTAAACAGCTACCTCAGATTTAAATAACTGAGCTTTATTGCTAAACAGGAAATTTGAAAGAGTTACCTGCATAACCTTGTTGTTACTTTGAGTGAAGAGTAAAGGGAAATGCAGTGATATAAAAAAGTACTGGTATTTACAAAACAGGCACACTTGGCGTGTCATCGATTCATTGGCTGTTTAAAATATTTATAACTTTCTTCTCACCCCTACCATTGTTATTCTGAGTTCCTCATCATTTCGGCTCCACAGAGATTCTCCTATTTCTAGCTATGCCAAGCACCTACCGTATATTCCGGCGTATAAGACGACTTTTGAGCACTCAAAAGTGCCCTCCAAAATTGACAGTCGTCTTATACGCCGGACACACTTTGCTTCACCTGCCTGCCTATCTCCTGCCTCTTCGCAAACGGAGCGAAGAGGAAGGAGATCGGGCAGGGGGTGAAGCAAAGTGCTCCTCCCTGCCACCCGCCCACCCCCCGCGCTTCCACCCCCCCTCCTGAAAGTAGCGGAACCACGGCTTTGGGGGGGTGGCTAGGAAGCCCCCTCCTCCCTTCCCCCCACCCCCCCGCGCATCCACCCCCCTCCCTGAAAGCAGCGGAACCTCTGCTTTCAGGGAGGGGGGGCGGAGAAGCCCCCTCCTCCCTTCCCCCCGCCCACCCACCGCTCATCCACCCCCCTCCCTGAAATCAGCGGAACCGCTGCTTTCAGGGAGGGGGGGCGGAGAAGCCCCCTCCTCCCTTCCCCCGCCCACCCCCTGCTCATCCACCCCCTCCCTGAAAGCAGTGGAACCGCTGCTTTCAGGGAGGGGGGGCGGAGAAACCCCCTCCTCCCTTCCCCCCGCCCACCCCCCGCTCATCCACCCCCCTCCCTGAAAGCAGCGGAACCACTGCTTTCAGGGAGGGGGGGTGGAGAAGCCCCCTCCTCCCTTCCCCCCGCCCACCCCCCACTCATCCACCCCCCTACCTTCCCCCCACCCACCCCCCGCGCATCCACCCCCTCTCCCGAAAGCCCCCTACTCCCTGCCACCCTCCCACCCTCCGCCCAGCCACCCCCCTTCCCCAAAGGCTCGCTTTGGAGAGGGGGGTGGCTGCGAAGCCCCCTCCCCCCTGCCACCCTCCGCCCAGCCTCCCCCCTTCCCCAAAGCCCCGTTTGGCCGCACAGCCTGCGGATCCCCCTCCTGCGCTCCCTCCTGGAAGGGAGCGCAGGAGGGGCATGCAGAGGCTGCGCGGCCAAACCGCGATTCGCCTCTTCTCCCCACCTTCCTGGAAGGTGGGGAGAAGGGGCGAACATGCCCCTTTTGGGCGCACAGCCTCCGCATCCTCCTCCTGCGCTCCCTCCTGGAAGGGAGCGCAGGAGGGGCATGCGGGGGCTATGCGTTGGAAGAAGGGGGTCGTCTTATAGGGCGAATATATCGCAAACTCTGCATTTTACCTTAAAAATTGGGGGGGGTCGTCTTATATGCCGGGTCGTCTTATACGCCGGAATATACGGTAAATCTTTACAGTTACAAAAGAGAGGCAAGCCTTGAGGGGCAAGTTGTCCATGGATGCAAAATGGCAGGAAATTATCATATTGCGAGCTATTCCTGACAAGCCATAGGATAACATAAAGGCTTCAGGTGCAGGGACTGTGAATGAAGGAAGTCACTGGAGAAATAGGCTGCTCAGACCAGCAGATTTTGTCTGCTTTCCCTTGCCACCTTTGTGCAACCCTGAAAAAGTGCATCTGCTAGTCTACTCTAGTGCACCAACAGGTTTCCATCCCAGATTCCCAGAATCCTGTAGCCAGGGTGGCCAGTAAGCATGCTTCCTAAGGGAGTGGTAGTCCAAAAAAAAAATGTAGTCCAAGAGAGCTCTACCAGAAAGCAGTTTGTTACACATGACAACAATGTATGGAATGCCCTACTTCCAAACTCTGCTTTTGATTTGTTGTTGCCAAATGTATGGTGACAGAGATATCCCCAGACCTGACACATCCATTTTTGTCCAGTTATTGCTGCACGATTAATTTACACAGTGCTGATGAATGGTACAATCTCTTGGTGTGGCAACATCAATGTATGGTATTCCGGTGTAATGGCATGACATGAATCAACTTGGAACACAACACAAAGCTAGAGATTGTGATTTTTCATTGACATTGCAGTTCCAGCTCCCTGAGGAAATTACTTATCTACCATCACTGTGGCTCATAGGATCAGTTAGCATCATGGTGTGTGTGTGTGTGTGTGTGTGTGTGTGTGTGTGTTGTTAGCAAAGTGTAAGGTCATGGGAAGTTTAAAAGTTTTCAGATAATTTTGACCTAATGCATTTGCTAGGAAACAGTTGACCTTGACAAGGTATTAGTAGGAGGAAGCCTGCAATAGTTACAGTCCATTGCCATGTGAGGATGTAAGTGGAATCACTGGAGCAAAATCCTCCATGAGAAGAGAAAGTGCGGGAGATTAAAGAAGGAAATGGAATAGATAATTGGGAAAAATTAATTATCCCTTGGCAGCTTCTAACCATGACAGTGTATTAATTATATATACTGTAGATTTAGCAGATATAAGTTGCAGAGCTAGGAAATCACACTGTTATAAGAAGGAGATCCTATTGTGTGTCCAGTCCCACCACCACCACCCCACCACCATCACCATCCCCAAATCTATATGCTCTGATGTTAGGAGACACAATATTGCTATACCATTCCATGTAATTCTTCCTGTTCTCTGGTACTAAATCAGCAACCATGGTGCATTGAAGCACCTGATAGCAGTCACCAACTGCATCTTTTCAGGATGTAATTTCAATCCCACTGAAATGAACTGCCCCACTCTAAAGGATCCAGAACAGATTACTGTAAGATAATTTTGTGAGGCTACCTTTGTCAACTGTAGCTGTTCTTGCCTGGAGTTTACCTGGAGCTAAATCACTGATGATGATGATGATGATGATGATGATGATATGTGCCCAGTGGTGGCACTAGAGGGTGTGGAAGAGCCAAACCACACCAGTGACACTGTCAGAGGGAGGGGTGACACCAACCTTAGTGACACTGTAATTATGTGCCCTCAAGTTGTTTCTGACTTATGGTGACTCTAAGGCAAAACTATCACAGAGATTTATTGTCAAGATTCATTCTCTGTCTCCAGAACTGTAGTCCAATGTTCAAACCTCATGTTGGCTCTCTAGAACACATTACCCCAATATTATGAACAGCACCACTTTCTTGCTATTTCAGGGGATCATCCCCCATTTCAATGGTGATGATGGAAGTTATAGTCCAACACAATTAGAGGATTAGAGAATGGTGCTTTGGAGGCTCAGTTCTGGGTGCTAGCTTTAGCTGAATATGAAACTCTTGTTCATGTGAGGCTCTACCTAAGGGTGAGCCACTTCCAGAGATCCAGGGACCCCATATGCCCTCCAGCCTCTGAGGGCCACCCTCAGAACAATACCTTCCATTCCCAATTTTAAAAGTCCACGCACACATCTTCTAGGGCAGGGGTGGGCAACTGTAGTGGGTCTGGGGCACTTTTATGACCCAGGTGTCATGCCCCATGAGTTGGATGAGGGTATGGAATCAGAGGAGGAGGAGGAGGACATGGCAGGGAATGGCCCTATGGACACTGGCACAGGTTTATCTACACCTGTGTCAGCAGGGAACCCTGCCAGCCTGGAGGCTCAAGCTGAGGAAGAGCCTGGCCCTAGTGCTTTGGCACCAGTCCTGGCAATTCAGATAAGGATAAAGAAGAAGAGACGGACTTACCTCCACCACCATACACCCAGCAGTAAGCAGAAAAGGAAGCTCAAAGGAAATCTCTGAGACTTTATCATAAAAAACTGCTCCTTAAGAAGCACCCGACAAAGCCTTGATTACTATATATATGCTTAGGAAGCGATGGAGGCTTTGTCAGAGATGAACTGATCTTCCTGGAGAAAGCTTCTTGTTGATTTCATTGCATTGATCCTTGCTGCTCTGACTCGTCCCTTGACCTCGGACTGTTCCTGATTACTCTGCTGCCTGTTTTCCATTGATTCATGGACTTTTTTGGACCCACCCTGCCTGCCTTAAGCCCTTGACTTTCTTGAAGGTGTTTGCATTCTGGTGTGCTCATTAAAAGCTGGCCACCTTCTCAACTACTTGCTATTTGTATATAATTTGCTGGCTTGTATGAAGCTTTTCCGGACACCAGGACATTTTGGGGACCACATGGGCTACTGAAAAATAAAACAAAAGAACTAAATTAGCCATAAGTCTACTTCTGGTTCTCAAAAATAGGTACTTGTTGATGTTAAACTGTACCCAGGGGCTTTGCAACCTATTAAAGAAATGTGTTGGAACTGAAGGTTTCTTGGAGGAGCAATTCACCTTCTTTTTGGCCAGAAAAGAGTTGGTCTGGGGATTCTGGAGGTGTCGAGGACTACAAAAAATATTTGGGGGCCACAGTCAGTAGGGGAAAATCAACTCTGAACTCTTCCTAGAAGCCAAAATGACTAAACTGAGGGCCAGTCTAGACGAGGGAATAAAATGTTAACTGGGGCACAGAAACGCCAATTTGCAGCAGCTGTCATTTATCTCAACTATTTTTGCAAGATCATTGGTGTGTGAAGCTCTCTGTGTTTCCTGTTCACATGGAGGTATGCCAGTGAATCAAGATGGCAGACATGAGTGAATTGCTTGTGGTTTTGTACTCCCCAACTTGCCCCCACCAAACTATTTTTTTAAATAAAAAAAACTACCTCCAAAGTGCGGAAAGAGCGATCTTCTACTTAAATAATAATTTTAATAAAGGGAAGAAAGCATGTTACATCACCTCAGCCCATGATTGAAATGGTGGCAATCCAACATGGTGGTTCCACAATCTGCCATCTTACCAAGCTCCGATTGGTTGTGCATGTCCAACCAATCAGCTGTCCTCTTCAGCAATGCAATGCAATGTGATTCAGTTGTCCTAACAGGCGAGGTTGTGCATTTCTGTTGGGGTTTTTAAAAAATCCTGGGAAAAGTCCTGGAGCCTTTTGCCACAGCCTTTCCCCAACTTTTGCTCCCACTCCCTCCGAAAAGGATGGAACTTCTAAGAGGGCTTTTTTCACTATCTGGACTACCCCTGAGTCTATTGCTCTTTGGATACAGCTTGACTCATTAGAAAAGACAATAATGCTTGATAAGCTAGAAGGGAACGAAAAAGACTATGTTACAGGTAGCTAGACACAATCAAGGAAGCCATGGCCTTGAGTCTGCAAGACCAGAGCAGGACTCTTGATAGGGTGACTTTTGGAAGTCTCTCATTCATAAGGCCATCATAAGGTGAAGTAACTTGACAGCAATTAACAACAACAAGAAGATGAGTTACCAGGCTCTTAGATATATCAAGGAAAATAAAATTAAACATGTACAAGGGCATTCTGACCCATGTCCTCAGACATCACAATGCTTTCTGCTATCAAGAATAACAGTTAGAATGCTGGTGTTAGTTACAAAGTTAGTACAAGAAGTTACAAGGTACAAATGTGGCATGAGTAGTTTAGAAATAGTCCTTGCTTATTATTGGTTAGTTTGTATTACTGTCATAACCTTTTTATTGCTCAATTGCTGTTGTATAATTTTGTAAGAATTCTATATAAGTTTGGTTTAACTGCCTGGTTGCCAATAGTCTCTGAGCACACATGCCAGACTCTGCTTGGTGCTGTGTGTGTTGAAATAACCTGTTGTGTTCTATTCTACTAGAGCAGTGGTTCTCAACCTGTGGGTCCCCAGAAGTTGTTGGACTACAGTTCTCAGGAGCCCTCTGAGGTCTCACCTTGACAGCCTTTAACCCATAAAGTGGCATCTTTTCCCCTACACTAAATTACATCCAGAAAGCTATTGAATAACAAGAATGATCTTCATATAATTAGAGGGGAGCAGAAGATACATACAATGCAGCTCCTTCCTGTTTTATACTTTAAGGTTCCCAATGGAAGCTGTGATTTTAATTAAGCCTGCCCTGATATAGCAAGACATGGAAGAAAACACATACATGAACACACTATGATTTACAGAGGATGAGCAGCCTCTAATTATGATCAACTGTAGTTTAGACATCTCATCAACCTCTTCCCTTTAGCACTCCATACCTAATGGGGTTTTAGCCTTTTCAAGTTACTGAATGTGTAAGGAAAAATACAAACCTGAATGTTATGTAAATCCAGGCTTGAAAATACAAAATTAGTACAAGGTGTGTGGCTGATTAAATCAGACAGATTCATTTTCCCCCCACACACATGATGGGGAGGGAATACTTAATGCTGTCTTTCTTTCTTCCATTTTTTTTTTCAAAACTTGGAGCTTACTGGTAGATAAATGACTTCTCTTTTGTATGCTAGGCAGGCGAGTCAGAGACGGTATCAGTAAATCTGGGATGTTTAATTAAGTCTCTACATTGATACCTGAGACTTTTCTTTATGTGAACCTCTGTAGACAAGGAGTCTCAGCTGTTGCTATCGGCCTCTGTCATTAGTGGTAGAAACTGCTGCTGCACACTGTGAAATTTAGGGGAAAACAAGGCCTTCTGTATTTGTTTCCCAGTATTTGGAATGTGCAAATGATGTCTAAGTTGGGAAGAAGAAAAGCAAGAAAGATGACCCCAACTCATCTGTTTACAAGGAATCATAGACTGGCACAAGGGGGGAAATATAATATAATAATACATGGAGATAAAAGACATGCCATATGAAACTTATATTTTGCTATAGGATCTTAGCAGACCTATGTAGAGCAAAATCAGAAGGGCTTTGCAATGTGATTTGCATCAGTATGTATGGATGAGGCTAGGGTGGGGAGAAGGAGGATCCGTTTAAATCCAGCTAGTCACTTTGCATTCTCCTGGATTCAGATAATTCATGTTTGTGGCATAGAGCTGAGTGAGTCTGTGGAAAATGAGCAGATACATAAGGGTGCTATTCATAGCATCACAAAGTTGGAAAGGTCCTTATAGGCCATCAAGCCCAACCCCTCATTCAGTTCAGAAAATCCAGCTAGACCATCCCTGTCCTCTTTTTGAAACATGGGTCACCTATTGCCACCACTTACGACTCCTCGAACGCTTTAATCAGCGTTGTATATGCACAATCCTAAATATACACTGGACTGACTATGTTACGAATGTTGCTGTCCTTGAGCAAGCAGGAATCACCAGCATTGAGGCCATGATATTGAGAACACAGCTGTGCTGGTCAGGGCACATTTCTAGGATGGAGGGCCATCGCCTCCCAAAAATAGTACTCTATGGTGAACTCGCCATGGGTCAACGTAAGAGGGGTGCTCCAGAAAAGCGATACTAGGACTCCCTGAAACAACATCTTAGGCTCGGCCAAATTGATCACCAACAATGGTCCACCTTGGCCTCACATCGGGAGGCATGGAGACACACTATCCACAATGCTGCAGCCTTATTTGAGAACTTACGCCAAACAAGTCTTGAAGAGAAACGACAACGCGGAAAGAATCACAACCCAGAAACATCACCCAAGGAGACCTTCTGCTGTGCTTTCTGCAACCGGACTTGTTTATCTCAATTGGCCTTTTTAGTCATCAGCACGCTTGCAGAAAGCATGGGATGAGTCCTTCCTGAATCTTCGTTTGTGAAGAAAAACCAGAGAGAGAGAGAGAGAGAGAGTTAAAAATACATATAAGTTAAAAACATATATCATTTTTAAAGAACATATAAGACCAAGACTTTTTAAAACAAGCAATACACAGCTTAAAATTCACACTTACATTAAAATTGAATTACATTTATAGGTAGTGGATATGAAGATTGTAAAACTCAGGTGTGCACACAATTAAAAAAAAACTTTTCCTAATTGCTAACATTCTCTCTCTCTCTCTCTCTCTCTCTCTCTCTCTCTCTCTCTCTCAATAGCCTGTATTTATTGGGATGGAAAGTATGATGGAAAGTATATTCATGTGTTGGCTACTCTATGCAGTAAACCATTAGGGATGCTTAAGGGTTAAGGATTAGCTCAGCACTCCCTGAGCTAATGGGCAGATCAAAATGTAGCTATCCTCCAGATTTCACCTTGCTCAAAATTCTGTGGCACTATTGTCAGAATTCCAATATACTTAGAAATGTATGGCTTTAAAACAGTTGAGGGCATTGCTGTTGTTGTGTGCCTTCAAGTTGTTTTCAACTTAACACAACCCTAAGGTGAACCTATCACATGGGTTTCTTGGAAAGATTGGTTCAGAGGGGGTTTGCCATGACCTTCCTCTGAGGCTGAGAGAGTGTGACTTGCCAAAGGTCACCCAGTGGGTTTCCATGTCCGAGCAGGGATTTATGCTCAAAACTTACCAAAAATGCTCCCCACATTTCTTGGAGGGTATTTGGGGGAAATCTTTGATCCTTGGAATGCCTTGATGGACCACAAAAACATTCTGGGAGGCAGCATGTGGTCCATGGGCTGCAGTTTGCCCACCCCTGACAGACACCCTTCTTTATGAGTGGTGCATCCACTGGTGGAATTGTGAGATCCAGTGGAATTGGGAAGAGGTGATACCCTTCCTCAATACAACCCTAATTTATCCTCCAAAACTGACTCTAGAGCCCTGGGAAATTCTCTGGAGCTCTTTGTTTATTTGTTTATTGTTTGGGGTGTTTCAGAGGGCTGTTACCCAAATTGCTAGTCAAGATATTAATATGATATTAATAAGGGGAAATTTGCAGCAACTCGACTTTAGCAATGCGATGGGGGGGGGCAGCAAAGGATCTTGAACCAATGTATACCAGTACTAACCTGGACAGAACATACACAAATGTGAAATTAATGATGATTTTTATTAAGAATTCAAAAATAACACTAATCACACACACACAAGAAGCATTCACACAATGCTATAGAAAGCAGTAGGAAGGACTTGGATAGAGGAATAGCAAGAGGGCTTGTTGTAGGTTATACAACCTGTCCTGTAGTCTGAAGTCTCAAGGCAGACTGGCAGCATGGATGGGGGAGGTAGGAATGGCTACACAGACAGGCAGAATGTCCCCAGGAAATGGAACTGTGCATGCAGAGGCAGGGTTTGGGGTCAGTAGTTATACCAAAAAACGTGTCCTCAGGTGATGGGATTTCATGTGTTGAAGCTCTTGAGTTTGAACAACAGGCTTCTAAAGATGTTGATGTGTTGCAACTACCCTAAATGTCCTGGTGATTAAATTTACAAAGTGTGAGCTGCCTCCTTGATGGCTGGATCTGGGGACTAAGGGAAGAGTGATACATCAAGACAAAGGAATACTCCAACCACCAATGATGGGATCAATTGTCATCAAGGTGTGTGCAGGCAATTTCCTCAGGTTTAGCTTGACCTTCTTTTGTTTCCTTCAGTTTGGAATTTGACAGTTGTCCTTCCCTTGGGCGATCCATGGCTTAGTATTGCATTGGGGATCCTTACAGAGAATCTCTGGGTTTTACTGTCCTCCTATATTAATATACCAAATTATTAATAAGCCAATTTTTGGGGTTCCTGAGGGTGGGGCTTGACAGGTACTCTAACAGGACTACAAGGGGAAAGGAGGGCAAGGAAGTTCCTTTGGGGCTGGCAGCATAACATTGAATTTGACACATCATCTTCAAAGGTGCAATGTAAAGTTCCATGAAATGATGTGTCATATTTTAAATGGATGTTTTCTAAGGTCTATGATAGTCTGTTTTTCCTACAAAAGCCAATACATGCCGGAGGTGGTGGTGAAGTTTATACTGGGAAGTATGTGTTTTGGCACAAAATCCCTTGCTGTAGTTTCATTGATTAAAAACAGAACAAGCTCATCAGACCAAAGTATATGCCAGTGATTGCAAAGAGTAGAACAAGCATAATTTTGAATCAAGGGTGCTATACCAATACATTAATTGAGTGTAATTTATGGTAAATGTTGAGCCATGTTTTAAAACAGGTATTCGATGAGCCAACAGAGAGTAATTATTCCATAAACACAATTGGGCAGAAAAATAAAATCCCATCTCTCCTATTATCCTATTTTCAAGCAGATAATCATCATCATCATCAGGTGATGAGCACCAACAACTGCCAACTAATGCTGTTGATGTGAAGTAAGGACATAAGAGCTGTGATGTAATAGACCAAAGACCTTTCTGGTCAAGCATTCTGTTCACACAGCACAGAACCCGTTGCCTATGGAAAACCACTGATGTTCCCCACATGAACACATCACCCACTGATGTTCCCCAGCAAGTGTTACTGAGAGGCATGCTTCCTCTGATGCCAGAGTGATATATGTACCCATCATGAGAAGTAACCATTGATTCCCTCATTCTCCATGAATTTGTCCAGTCCCCCTTTAAAGACATCCTAGTTGGCACCCAATAGTAGTAGTAAATTCCATATGCTGTGTGAATAACTACTTCCTTTCATTTGTCCCAAATGTCTCGCCATTCAACTTTAGCTCCCAGTAAATCAGGAGTATCCCACTTGTAAATGATGGTATCTCATTGTTAGAAGTGGCTATAATATTTTCTTGTTTGCCATAGTGTGATTATTTTTGGCAACAGCCATATTACCTTATTTAACCTTTCTAAAATAGTTGTTTAGTTCAAAAATAGTTTCAGTGCTGTTCAGTTATTAAATCTTAAAACAGGCGATGTTTGCAAGCTCAGGATGTGAGAGACATAACAACAGGGGGGAAGAGAAAAGGAGTGAGGAAGGAAGGAAAAACAAGTAATGGAGTAGCTACACCTTCACAGTTGCTCTTTCCCTTGTGTGATGTTCTTCCTGGGGGCACTGGGGAGGGGGAATGGCCCTTAGGCATTGACTCCTAGCTAGTGGCAGAGGGTGGAGTGTCTTTCCCCTGAGCCCCACAGTCCTAGAATAACTTGCTATTCCTGCTTTCTGTATCTCTCTGATGTCTCAAAGCATAAATTTACCATGTTTTATGACACCATTCTGAACCCAAGCTTATCCTTTGGAGTAGAATTCATATGTCTTGGCAGACATTAAATTGTATCTGTTTTTATAGTCAGGTTCTTTTAAAAAAAAAAAGGTAGGGGAGTAAATTTGTGGCAGTAGAACATCAGGCAGTTTCACTTCCTGCACATCAACTAAGTAGGATAGTTCTCATAAACTGTGACCTCTCCTTCCTCATGACACAGATGTGTTTCTACAGCATAAAATATCTTTGATGTTTGAGGTACTTACAGTAGAAGTTTCCCCCTTGTTTTTGAAATCTCTCCTGCCAACTCTCACACTACATAATAATTTTGCTTCAAGCAATGTCTATGCAGAGTAAGGAGTTTAAGAAATCTTCGTGTGTTGAAAATATATACAGGAGGGAGGGGGCACACAAGATAGCTCCATCTACCACCATTATCCTGCACATCTGCTGCACCCCAGGTGAACATCTGTTTGACATTCATTGGCCAGAAGGAGAATTTACCTAACCTTAAAACAACAGCATATGTTTCATGTCACATGAGCACTGGAACTTAATGACATCTTATACAATATTAATATACATTGTAAATAAATAAGTAATTATTTTAAATGTTGTTTTTTAAAAAATCTTTTAATAATTCTCTGTGCCTTTTCATCCCATATTTGAAGCCTGAGACCTTGCTATAGTAGTAGTGGTGGTGTAATAACGGGTATAGGATGATAGAAACTTAGAGCTGGAAGGAACCCCAAGGGCCATCTCGTCCAACCCACTGCCATGTAGGACACAATGAAAGCACTGCTGAAAAATGGCAATATGGAGTCTGTTTGAAGACCTCCAAAGAATATTGGCTAGAATTCAGCATGAGATTTTACGTAAATGGACTTACGTCTGCAGAAAATAGAACTGAGCAGTTTCACAATGTCCATATACAACAAGCAGTTACCATGATGTAACTATGTAGTGGAGCCAGTAAAATTACCATTGCACATTGGGATTGATGCTTACTGGAACACCAGCTAGGGAGTGCTGGTGTGCCTCGGTAGAGTGCAATACATACTGGCACACCAGGAAGCACTAGGGCGGTTCTGTAGTACCTCTGCTATGTAGCTAAGTATATGTAAAGCTATAAAACGTAGACACAATATAGAATTGTGACCACTGTTAGAGTTTTTTATGGTGGCAATGGAACTCAAGGAATAAAGAATTGAAGTGTGTTCACAGTACAGTCTGAAGTAGGGTTTGTGAAACAGGAACTCAGCAGCTTAGGGAGATATGGTGAGGGAAAACCTTACAGGTAGGTGACATTTTCACCACATTTTGGTGTTGCATTCAAATGGTAAGTGAGCATATTGCCAAGATTTTTTGGACAAAAAGTCAGTTCACACTATCTTCACTGAGGTGGAAAAGTCACCATAAAGCAATTTATGCAAAAATTTTTTTAAAAAAAACCTTTTAAAGATGGATAGACAGATAGTATAGTGATGATATTTAAAGCACTCAAGGTTGTAAGATTGTAGTTCCTAAATCCCAGAAAGTACTGTAAAGTAATAGTAACTTGAATCTGCATAGAGCATTTTCAGAAGACCAAACCAAATAAAGAAAAACAACTTTACTCCAGATATGTACATATGAATCTGCCTTCTGTGATCCATCTAAAAGAACATTCATGTGATTGTTTATAATGAAGTGAATCTGATACTGAACAAACCTTTTAGTCACTAATAGGTATAAAATAAGGCTTCATGAGTCATCACCAAAAGGCCCAAAGCTCGTGCCATATTTCTCATCTGAGGAACCCCAGTATTATATCATAGCTATTTCCAGCATTTCCATAACCATTTATGTTCTTTCAGAACCCCCCATTGGACAAATGCATCCTCCACATGGAAGTGTAACACCCCAGAAGAACAGCAACCTTCTCGTTATTATCGTTGTCACCGTTGGAGTTGTGACTGTGGTGGTAGTGGTGATTGTTGCTGTGATTTGTACTAGGCGATCATCAGCACAACAGAGGAAGTAAGTAATTTGGACAGTTCTCTTTACTATGAATGTAAAAAAATACTTGCAGTTTTTCTCAACCTGAAAGCATTGCCTCAACATATCAAGACATCCTGCTTAGAATGGTCTTTTTTTTTTTTTTTTTTGCAAATATATATATTTGGAACACCAACAACAACAAAAACAACAAAAGTTGCACAAAATTGTTTTCTGTGCAAAAAAACAAAAACAAATTTGGAGGCAAATTATTTGTTTGCCATTCTGAAATGTTAAAAATCATTGAAAAATGCACAAAAACATACAACTTCACCCAGCCAAGAGAAAATGTTTGAAATTATTCAAATTTGTATAAAGATCTGTACTCTGCCCTGACACAAAACTGAGTCCCGGCAAGACTGTTTCTGCATCCCAATTACATAACATGGTAAAATGTGGAAAAGACTCAAGATAGTCACATGATCTCTTGACTTTTTCACAGAAGCTAATACTGAACATAGCAACATTAGCATTCAGCCTGAAACATACTTCACGATTTAGATAGAAATCCAAATCATCACCTTCCTCCAATGCTGCTAAGAAATACAGTGGTTCTCTGGCTTATACCAATTGCTAATCCTAGGTAAAGTAGATCCTTTGAAGCAAATGATTTTACATAAGCATTGACTCACCATTCTGGAACTGATACATTGGATGTATTCTAGTTGGGACTAGCCATTGGATTTAGTTGGAACTAGCAATTGACAGTTTGCTGCTTCCTGAGAAGGATTGTGTCACTCTTCTCCAGGTCAGAAACTATAAACCTGTCATGCACAGGATGGAAGAGAGATGGTAGATCACAGGGGAAGCACCAGCAAGGTGTAGGAAACACCCCCCCCAAAAAAAAAATGCAAGAAAGCATCTAGTATCCCAGTCACAAGTTTCTGAGGTTAAATTCAGGGATCTTGAGACTGGTATTTTATCCAGCTGAAGTGAGTCTCTCAGTTGTACATTGAAAATGTGGGTATGTGCACTCACACCTTCAAGTCACCTGTCAACTTATGGCAACCCCATGAATTCACAGGGTTTTCTTAGACAAGGAATACTCAGAAGTAGTTTGCCATTGCCTTCCGCTGAACTATAGCCTACAGCACATGGTGTGCCATGGCAGTCCCCCATCCAATATAAAAAGGCCTAACCCTGCTTAGCTTTCAAAATCAGATGGGTTCTATTGCTTTCAGGGTATTTATTTTCACTGAAAATATTCTCAAAGCTATATATGCTACTCCCATTCTTTAGGGTGGTTCCACCCACCCAAACATCTTACTGGTTTCCCACAAGCTGATAGGGCTAGGAAAGCATCTGGTGGGACTTATTAAAGATATTTTTGCTGCCTGACTCAGAAAGGAGAATGCCACCCCTTCCTACAGGTCAAGGTACTTATTACCCAAAACCAACTGAGATATTTTGGCACCTATGGCAGAAAATCTGACAAGTTCCTCTTTTCCCATCTGGCATGAAAATACAATAAAAGTTAAGTAACGGACCATTTGACACTCCTCTGTGATGCCCCAGATAATCTCCTTGAGCTGTTAGGGATGGGGAAAGTAGTCAATTTTGTATCAATTTTGATTTTTTTAAAAAAAACAAACACATCCAGTTCCTTTTTTCCTTAATATCAAAAATTTATGAAGACAATTGTGACTTTGGTCTATTCTAGGTGGCGGGGGAACCATGAAAATTCTGTCTCAATTGCACCATGTTCATATGTGTGTGTGTGTGCGTGTGTGTGTATATACCATGTTCACATCTTCCGTACTTCTCCTCCCCATTTTCCTTATCTTTCTTTTCTGCTTCTTTTCTTTGAAACCATACTTTAAAAATTGAACTAAATATTTTTTAAAAAAAGAACAAGAAGTGGGCCATACTGCCAACCAAAATAATTCTGAAAATGTGGAACTTCTGGCAGAAAAAAATGAGAGAAAGTGCATTCATGGTGGAATGCACAGGAAATCAAATCCAAGCTTCTAAGAGTTAAGCATTCCATAGGCTAGGAGTGGGTGGGACAATGTATCAGTGTTAGTTTTCCCCGTCATTCATTAAAAATATCTAAATATGAAAAAAATGCAGATTTAGTGGAATTCTTATCAAAAATCAATTGAAGTGAAATAAATTCTCACCCATCCCTCTGATTTGTCTCAGTCTGCCTAATGGTGGAACTGGCCCTGGCTTCTGATTTATCTGGGCAAGAGCATCGGTTCTGCCTTCTTGGCTGCTTTTCCTGGCTTTTGTCCTCCTCTTTCTAGCTATATTTCCCTTGGGGATATGTGCCTCCTGCTCCCCATCCTGCTACTTCCCTAGCCTGTCAACCCCCTCCTAGCACCATGATACCCAGCGACTGCTGAAATGAAAGAAAGAGGGAAGCTAGAATAAATGTGGAGTGGTCCTTTTAATGCAGTTAACAGCCAATGAGCAGACTTCAAGAATATATAGAGGAAGTATAATAAGCTGTGTTGGGAATAAATTTTGTCACACAATAGTCAAAGAAGGATAACAGGCTGAGTGTGAACTTTAAAGCCATAGCAGAGGATAAGAGAGCTCAGCTATCCATTCCCAGTAAGAACTGAGCTGTTGGTTTAGGTGGATTTTGAGTTTTATGTAAAATAACTCTCAAAGCCAGAAGGCACACAAAGATCCATATGACAACTTGATCATAGGAGAACACTATGGCTAAGCACTAGATAGCTAGTTGGAACACAGCAAATCCTGACTAGAAATGGGGAAGGAGCAAAGAATGTTTTAATATATGTACCTCCTAGCACTATTGTGAGGAACCTCCATAGGTTTGGAGGAAGCCTTGAAGACGAGTTGATAAAAATGAGGAAATACCATCCAGGTATTCAGAGTTAAAGTTAGCAGCCATTATGATTATCAGCCATTTTTTCTTGAGATGTATTTTTGGATTTATCTTCACACTATATAACAAAATCCAGAAAACAGCAATACTTTTGCTGGCCAACCAAAATGTAGAAGATATCATACAGCTTTTGAAGCTTCACTGGCTTCTTCTTCAGGCAAAAGATGTTTTTAAAAAATCATACAGGAGAAGGAAAATGATGATGGTAGAGTCAGAGGCCTACTTTTTGTATCAGATGTTGTTTCTGTCGTAGTTCAGTTGTTCTGAACTACAGCAGAAACAACATTTGATACAAAATGTCAGCCTGTGACTACATTTTGTGACCATCATCACTTTTCTTCTCCTGTATGATTTTTAAAGGCATTTATCTTTTGTAGATTTTGGATTTTGTTGTATTTTGCTGCATGGCCAACATGGCTACCCCTGGATATCGTCACACCGAATAGCTGAATATCTTCACACTATGTTTCTGACACTCATTAACCACAATGTTATGGTTTCAAATCTTGGATATTCAGGGCTAAGCTTGGATGTGCCTGAATTGTACGTGACCACACAGAAACCTCACTTCGCCTGCAAGTCCTGCAATGACAGCATGAAAAGTTAAAAGATAAAAAAATGAAAATTTTTCTCATTTTCAAACACAATATATCCTTTCCCTGCTAAGGCATTCATATCAACTGATGCCACTATGTGGTGGAGACTCACAAAACTCAGGGAAGGGGCACATTTCATACCACAAATTTCAGCAGCTGCAAGTTGCTAGAGCAAATTAGGCACATGGAAAAGAGGTCTCCTTGGGCTTTCTTTGTATCTGTTTACAGCTGTGTATGAGCAGAAACCCTACCTGTTAGAGGACTGAGATGGTGCAATAGCTAGTTCAAATTGGAAAAAGAAAAATCTGTACTTAGACAGGGCAGGCAGTCAGCTATAGAAAGAACTGATGCTAATGACCTCTGAGCTCTCATTTCACTTGCTTTGCCACATCTGAATGCACAAGAGGAGAAAGCATTACAGCATAACATTACAAACAGCTTGGAAGTAGCTTCTGCAAATAACCATTGATTGTATTCATAGAATCACGGAATTGGAGGGGACCTCAAGGACTATCTAGTCCAATTGCTGCCAGTCCCAGTATACAGTTCCTTTCTCCATTTACAAAGACATAACAAAGTTACGTTGCTGTTGTAGATCAACAAGGAATAATGTCCTTTTGAACTGCTTCTTCAACTGGAGGTGTGACCGCTAAATTGTAATGGAATATAATGAGTTTCAGGTACTGGCTTTCACAGTGCCTCATGCTCTGTTGTGGGTCTTGAGGTGCTGATGGTGTGAATGGGAGGATAGCCTATAGGGCTTCAGTCCATGGTATTTGAAGGATGGAGTCTCCTTGTATGAGCTAAAATCATCTTGAAAGGCCATTCTCTCCATCCCACTACCTTCCCAGGCTTGTTTGGTGGGAGCAAGGGAGAGGGCCTTCTCGGTGGCTGTTCCAAGACTTTGGAGCTCTCTCCCTAGAGAAGCTCTCCTTCTGGCAGCAGGTCAAAACATTTTTGTACCACCAGGCTTTCATAAACTAATGAGGGGTTGGGCTTTTCAATGTTGTGC
This sequence comes from Gambelia wislizenii, assembly GCA_030847615.1. Lineage (NCBI taxonomy): Eukaryota > Metazoa > Chordata > Lepidosauria > Squamata > Crotaphytidae > Gambelia > Gambelia wislizenii. Next base: position 427,254,119 of record JAUMIR010000002.1, on the reverse strand, counting down.
AGTGCTGATTTTAAGGTGTTTAAAGGATATGTATATAGTTTTTAATGCATTTTAATATTTTATATCTCGGATTGGCCTTTTTAGTCATCAGCGCACTTGCAGAAAGCGCGGGATGAGTCCTTCCTGAATCTTCATTTGCGAAGAAAAGCCAGAGAGTAATATTTTAACTTATTGTTTAATTTTTTAAAATCTTATATTTATACTTTTATTTTGATTTTTGTATGGTTTTTAACTTATATTGTTTTAAATATGTTGTTAGCTACCTTGAGTCCCAGTATCAGGAGCAAGGCAGGATATAAATGAATATAATAATAATAATAATAATAATAATAATGGTGATGATGATGTTTTTCTCTAGCAGAGACTAGTGGCTTGTAACAGATTTTTTTAAAAATAAAATAAAGTAATTGTGCTAGTTACTTTTGAGGAATGGCATACATAAATGGTTGGTTTTTAAAGCATAACTATAACAGTAACTACTTTGGGGGCTTGGAACTATAACTCTAATTAATCATTTGTAAAGTAACTTTTTGTGCTCTGAACAAAATGCTATAGAGTACATGAAGGTGAATTACATGACACAAAAAACTTGTTAAGATCACTCTCACACATGCAGTGCTACCAAAACTATGTACAGTATGAATGGAAAGTACTTTGACAGTTGCAGTGAAGGTTAGCAATGTTCAGTTTGAACCTTTTCCTCTCAATATTGAATTGCATGATGGCAGTTGTCCAACTCAAACTGAGACATAAGGAAGAAACACAAACAGAAAGCTGGTGGAGAGGGACGATATACTAAAAAAGCAACATCAAAAATCAGCTGTGGTGTTCATCAGGATCAGAATGGGGAAATATGTCTGAGATCCAGCTAGCCCACTGGTGGACCATATCTCCACCACAGCACAAAGGATGGAAGCTGCTACTGCTTTCTCCCCTTCTTCTCCAAGTATGCACAGTTCCTTGTGGAAAGGGGCTCCCCAGTGCAGCTCTGTTCCCTCTCCTCTGACCAGCTGTAGGCGTGTATTTGGGGATATTCTGGCTGCCCTTCTGCACCCAAGAAGGAAGGAACAGCCTCCACTCCCAGCATGTCTGCTTCCTTTCCTGAGGTGCAGCCAGATAATTCCCACATGTACCCCCACAGCTTCTCAGAGGCTCAGGGGATGCAGCTGCATGGGGGGAGCTCTTACCTCCTGTTGTATACCCAGGATGGGGTATATGTCAGGGTGCACTGTTAGACCCTCCTGAGCATGTACAGAGAGTCAGGCATCACCACAGTGCTAGTTATGCAGGTGGCCTCATGTCAGAGACACAGAAGATTTTCACACAGGGGAAATAACCCCCGGTGAGATCGGGAGAGAAACGGGGCTGTTCTGGTACCAGCACCCTGTTTTGCATGCTCCCTTCCTTCTCCTGATCTCCTGTCATCCTCCTTCCATCCTGCTTCCATTTCCCTCCCGCTATTTTTTACTAACTAAAGTTCTTCGTTAGTAAAAAAATTGCTGAACATACCGGGAGGGAAATGGAAGCAGGACGGAGGGAGGACGATGGGAGGTTGGGAGAAGGAAGGGGGCATGTGAAATGGAGCTCTGCTACCAGAACAGCCCTGTTTCTCTCCCGATCTCCACGGGGGTTATTTCCCCTGTGTGAAAATCTCCAAAGGTACAACAAGCGGGTTTTACTTGTCAAAGAGCAGAGCGGATACATTACACACACAATACATATATGGTCCATACATACGCACGCACACACACACACACACACACACACATATATATATACATACAGATGGACAGTATATACAGTTATTTCTACATAGTCCGTTTCTCAGGCTCACTACCTGAACATTCTGTTCTCAAAGAGATACAAGCCTTTCCAGACTCAAGTCCTAGATCCTCCCCCACACTTCTGGCCTCTGCAATAACAGCATCTGTGGATCAGTCACCTTGGCCTCTGTTGAAATAATTTCTTTTCCCTAGAAAAACCTACCAGTATTTACTATTTCTACATACAGAATACAAAAATTTACCTTAACAATGTATACCCAAAACCCACATTCACAGGTACAACCAAGGGTTATGCCAGTATATTTCAACAACAGGATTCTTGGCAAAAGGCCACATTCCAAGTGTTTTTTCCCCTCACCAGCTGGAAGTAAACTCTTTCTGGCTCTGTTCAAGGTGTTTGTGTTCATCTAAGAAGGTTTAGCTATATAAACTAAACAAATGCCTTCCTTTATCATTATATGTCCCGCCGTCACATGAATCCATAAAGTCTTCTAAGAGAAAGTCTACTCCATAAGACTTCCAATGTCATACTGTATTGGAACAAATGACATCATCCAGACATTGGAATTCCCCTTCCCTGAGGCTGGGAACACCTCTCCTTAAACACAGACATTTAGGTCTCTGGAGAGAAAGCTAAGCAACCCCCCTGATATTTTAACTTTCCCAGAACAGGGATTTTTGACTAACATAAACATTACAAGATGTTGTCCTAGCTGAATTCGAAAATAAAAATGTCCCAGTGGAGTTGATATATTTTTCATTATCGAATCATTAATTTATTTATTCCATTTATCATTCAACCAATAGCAGAAGTTCTCTAGGTGACAGGCAGATTAAAACATTAAAACCAGAATCCCAATAAAACATGGATCAATATACATCACAAAAATCCTATAAGACAAGGCATCCATATCAAAACAGATTAATACAACATCAGCCACATTCACATAATATACAGGTCCCACCTACCCACCCACCCCCAACAAATGTCTTCAACAGAGCTAAATAGGCTGTAGCATAATGCAGAGATGACAATATGCTTCTATACATGTCTACTCTATTCCCATTGTTTCCATCCTTCAGGTAATTGTGTATAACACTGCAACCTAAGCTATTTACTTAAAAAGATTAGGAAATTAAAAGGTATTTGCTTGATCCCCAAAAGGAATTAGGAAAGACTCCAGGTAGTTTGAATGATAGACCCATTTCAAACCAGTTTCAGAGCAGGATATGGAGTTGAGACTGAGTATTGAAAGTGATACTATGTTCCTGTTGATGCTTGTGAATTCAATACCATCTCTCGGTGGCATTCAATACCATCGACAATAGTATTGTTCTGGAATGCCTGAGGGGTTTGGGAATTGGGGGCACTGTGCTTCAGTGGTTCTAGTTCTATCAGGTAGTTTCCATATCTTAGTGCTTGGAGATAGCTACTCCTCAAAAAAGCTGCGGTATGGCATACCACAAGGTGCCATATATATATATTCTATCCCCAATGCTTTTTAACATCTACATGAAACCACTGGGAGAGATCATCTGGAGGCATGGGGCAGGGTGCTATCAATATGCTGATGACATCCAAATACACTTCTCCATTCCTTCAAAAATAGCATCTGCTAAGGATAGCATGGCTCCTCTGAATGAAAATGCAGAGGAGGTAATGGGCTGGATGAGAAAAAGCAAACTGAAATTGAATCCAGACAAGATGGAGGCACTTACTTTTAAGAGTCCTAACCAGGGTTGAAGTTGTGTCAGCCAGTCCTAGGTGGGATTATACTCTTCCTGAAAGACTGTGTTCATATCTTAGGGCTGCTTTTGGATTTGTTGCACCAAATGGCAGCCCAGACAGATACAATGTCCAGGAGCGCTTACTCTCAGCTTCAGCAGATGTGCTAGCTGTGGCCCTTCGCCTTCGGAGAGCTGGAGGACCTAAAGATGGTAGTGCACACACTGGTAATCTCAAAGCTGGACTTCTGCAATGCACTATACATTGGGCTACCTCTGTACAACATTTAGAAACTTCAGTTAGTGCAAAACATGGCAACCAGACTGATTACTGGTGCCTCTAGCAATGATCATATTACACTTATATTAAAATCACTCCACTGGCTACTAGCTGTTTTCTAGGCAAGATATAAAGTGTTGATTGTTATCTTTAATGCCCTACATGGTTTGGGTCCTGGTTATCTATGGAATCACCTTCTCCCATATAATCTACTCTGTCTGCTCAGGTCTTCTTGGAGGTGTTTATTTTAGTCAGCCAGGACAAGACTGGCAACTGTTAACCAGATGACTTTTTCATCAGCCGCCCCCAAATTGTGGAATTACCAGCTGGAAGAGATCTGACAGCTGAATACGCTGTCTGCATTTGAAACAGGATTAACTCGGGACTTTAAGAAAGTTGATTTTGAAAATATTGAAGAAATACTGAATGAGATTCCATATGAGAAATAATCAACTACAAGAAAGTTCATGGTGGCTGGGAGTTTCTTAAAAGTGAGATGTTGAAGGCAGAATTGCAAAATTCCAATGAAAAAGAAATGTTGAAGGCATCTAAAGAAATCAGTGTAAATGCATGAGGAACTTTTGAATGAGTTGAGATTTTTTAAAAAAAGAGGATGCAGAAGAAAGGGAAGAAAGGGCAGATCACTGAGGAAAAGTCCAATATTTGTAGAAAAAAGGTCAAGGGCTGAGCTCAGAATTAGCTGAGGTTTGTTGGTAGACCACAAGCTAGACATGAGTCAACAGCATGATGTATGTTATTAATTACTTTTAAGACAGTTTTGACTCATGGTTACCCAATGAATGAGAAACTATAAGACATCTTGTCATCTTAGGTCTTGCAACTCAGGGATGTGGCTTCCTTGATTGAGTCTATTGTACTCACCCCTAATGTGATCTTCTTTGATTCCCATCCCCCCCATTTGACTAAGCATTATAATCTTTTCTAAAGAGCATGACACAGCAGTGAAGAGGCTAGTGCAGTTCTAAGCTGCATCAACAGGACTATAATGTCCAAATCAAGGGAAGTAATAATACCACTGTATTATGTGAAGTTGAAGGCTTTCATGGCCAGCATCCATAGATTTTCCTTGTTTTTTTTTTCTGGGCTGTGAGGCCATGTTCTGGAATTCTGGAACTATTCCAGAACATGGCCTCACAGCCCAGAAAAAAAAAACCAAGGAAAATCCACTGTATTATGCTTGGTCGGGGTTCATTTAGGATGCCATTGACAAGTTGAAACATATCAAGACGAGGCCAAGCAAGATGGCAAAAGGTCTAGAAACCAAGACCTATGAAGCATGGCTGAAGAAGCTGGATATTACATAGGAGAAGAGAAGAGTGAAAGGTGGTATCAAGGCCTATCAGGTTGAAGATCAAGTGAGTATTTTTTTTTTCTGCTGCTCCAGAGAATGGGACATAAACCAGTGGATTTTACATTGTAATAAAGAAGATTCCCAACTAAACTTTAGGAGCAACTTCCTGACAGTAAGAGTTGTTCAGAATTGGAATGGCCTGCCTCGGGAAGTGGTGCACACTCCTTTGTTAGATGTGTTTAACCAAATTTTGGTTGGCTAGATCTTATGGATGCTTTAGATGTTTATTCATGTACCAACAGGGTGGTTGGACTACATGGCTCCAGGAGTCCTCTCCTACTCTACACGTCTAGGAATCTATGAAAAAGTGGCTGCCATCCTGTTGGGAATGTACATTATTTTAAACTGACTTGCAATTAACTAAAGTTGAATTGCACCATGGTGCAATATTAATATTCTCAGTAGGAGAGTGGAGACATAGCTACATCACTGGGACCATTGCAAAAGCAGTGACAGAAGCACAATCGTTGTGCAACAGTTCGGATCCACAACCTATCCCAACACACAATGTGTCCCAATGTTTAGTGTGTCCTGATATGTAGTGTCTCCCAATATACAACATGTCTTGTTGTGCAAGGAATGACTCTGTTGTGCAACATGACATCTTGTATGGTGTCCCCATTGTGCTTTGTTCACAGTTCAATAGCATGGTTGTGGAACATGTCAGCAACATAGCTCCATTGTTATAAAGTTATATATTGTAACCTTTGATGCAGGGTCTTGGCCAACATTTCCTTTCCCTCCCTTGTCCTAAATCAATTTACAAGCAACATGAATTTCCTTTAGTTTTCAATGTGAGAGAACAAAATCAGATTTACACAGCAAAGGTTTATCATGCCCCACTTTGTTAAGCTACTCTTAAAAAAAATAAATAAAGCAACCCACACATATTGTTGTATCATAGAATAAAGGTCTGTAATGGAATTCCTCTATTTGGCCTAGATTTAGCATTTCAGTATCTGAAACTACACCACCCTCAGCCCATCTCATAATCCATCACTGCTTTTTTTTTTTTTTAAGCCAAATCTCCAAGTCAGGAACAGCTTTCCAAAAAGCCATGCAAACATTCTGCCATGGCACCATCAGCATTCAGGCATAAACAAGTGGTTTTGGGTTATTGACTCACTCACTCAGAAACAGTGATAGGTTGTCCCTATGTTTATATTGCAGTAGCTTGTCAGAACTCATTACAGTAAGTTTGTGGCAAGGTGCTGTTCCCGTGAAGACCTGGAGCTTGACAGTAATTGAGAACAGAACCCCAAAGTGATGTTTATACAAGGAGAACATATTCTGAGATGACTCATTCATTTTCATTTACTTTTATTAATGACCTTTCTTTCTGTAACTCTCATCTCAAATTTATGTCACTGCTTATTCTCAGACTGTGGGGAAAGTGAAGAAATAAACAATGTGCTGAATGTTACATTTTCTTTTCTTCTTAAATTTTTAAATAAAAGTAGTATTACTATGCCAATATTGGAGACGTGTATGGAATGGCATAGTCATTATTTATAACCCTTTACTTACAGACTGGGAACATTGATGAAATTTCTATGGCGTACTACAGACTGGGTGAAATGAACATCATTTGGAAAACTAATCAAAATCCAAAATAACAACCATTGCTTTGATGTATGAAATGGAGTATGGAGTGTTTATCTTACAGAACAAAGGCTATATATGCTGAATCTGAAGCACTAAGAAGCACTTCAGCTTTTCCTGTGTTCCTGATTTGTTCCTATTAATTTTGAACTGTGCAATATTTTTTTGTCTGATTGACATTGCCCAACCTTCACTTTAAAAGACCTCTCCTGAGATTTAAACATCTGAGACAGCACCCAAAACATGGTAAAGACCCCCCCCCCCGAGAACATTTAGGGGAAATTTATTTTTAAAAAAATCCCTGGGGGCCATAAAAATGGCCCTGGGGCCACACTGGGTCAACAGTTTGCCCACCTCTGCTATAAAACATTGGTGATGTGTGTCAAAAGATCCCCACCCTGGCATGTGTGCATTGCTCAAAAGCATGTGGGTATTATTTATTCCATATCATCCACTTCAAATGCAATAGGAGGGGGAGAAACTTTTCAGCAGAAGCGGCATATGGCAGAATGGTTTTACAACATAGAATCATAGAGTTGGAAGAGACCAGAAAGGCCATCGAGTCCAACCCCCTGCCATGTAGAAATACACAATCAAATCAGTCCCGACAGATAGCCATCCAGCCTCTGCTTAAAAACCTCCAAAGAAGGAGACTCCACCACACTCCAAGGCAGTGTATTCCACTGCCGAACAGCTCTTACTGTAAGGAAGTTATACGTAATGTTCAGGTGGAATCTCTTTTCCTGTAGTTTGTTTCATGTCCAAGTCTCTGGAGCAGCAGAAAACAAGTTTGCCCCATCCTCAGTATGACATCCCTTCAAATATTTAAACATGGCTATCATGTCACCTCTCAACCTTCTCTTCTCTAGACTAAACATGCCCAGCTCCCTAAGTCACTCCTCATAAGACATGGCTTCTAGACCTTCCACCATTTTGGTTGCCCTCCTCTGGATATGTTCCAGCTTCTCAATATCCTTCCTGTACTGTGGTGCCCAGAACTGGACAGAGTATTCCAGGTGAAGTCTGACCAAAGAAGAATAGAGTGGCACTATTACTTCCCTCGATGTAGACACTATGCTCTTATTAATGCAGCCTAGAATCACATTGGCTTTTTAAGTTTTTTTTAACATGTGTGGGTAGGTGAATTTGAATTGGGGCAGCCATGACCATCTAGGATTGGGAGAGGTTTTGGTATATTCCACATGACTGGATCATTTGTCTGCACCATTCAAAGTATGAGGCATTGGTACTTAGTGTGAAAAGTCTTTTTTTGGGGGGTGGGGGGTGGAGAACAGCATTCCACTTCTGTCTATGAGTGATAGCTGCTAAACAAAAACAAAAAGAAACCCACATTGGTCTGAGATATATATCTTATTACTGTATATTATAATATTATAATCCACCAGAAAATCAATAAAAGGTTATTTTAAAGAACCTGTTCCATGAAAGATTAGATTTATAGGATTAATTCTTAAACAGTTGAAGGAAATGTGCACAAATAAAACCAAACCAACAGTTAGGCCACAAGGTATACAGAAAACCCCCACACATGGACAGATACCTACATAAGAACTCCAATCATTACCCAAGACAAAAAAAGAAGCACAATAAAAACATTGGTAGACTGAGCAAAAAGGATCTGCGAACCCCACTACCTGGAGGACGAACTGAAGCATTTAAACTGGGCCATACAGGCTAATGGTTACTCCAGATCAGACATCACAAGAGCAGCCAGACCCAGAAAAACAGCCACCCAAAGGGAAGGTATTTTTACCATACATCAAAGGAGTCACAGACAGCATAGGGAAACTGATGAAGAAATACAACCTCCAAATGATCTACATCAGCCAAGAAAATCCAAGAAATGCTATGCTCAGTGAAGGACAAAAGAGACCCTCTCATAGCTGCAGGAGTTTACCGCATACCATGCAGCTCTGGACAAGTTTACATAGGGACTACTAAACGCAGTGTGCAAACACGAATCAAGGAACAGGAGAGACACTGCAGACTGGGCCAGCCAGAAAAATCAACGGTAGCAGAACATGTTATTAAAAAATGTTATTTAAAAACACTGAAATTCTGGACCAGGCCAACAACTATCATGTCAGAAGGCACAAAGAAGCTATTGAAATCCACAAACACCTGGACAATTTCAACAGGAAAGAAGAAACCCTAAAAGTAAACAAAATCTGGCTGCCTGTCCTGAAAAACACTAAAATCAGAACTCAGCACTTGCAAATGAACTCCACCCAGGGACAGGGGGATTTCCAGCAGATAATGAACCATTAACCAACCTTTAGCCAAAGAGACATTAATCCTCCTTGCATATCTCCACCCAAAAACTAGCCATTCAAATACATGAATTTACATATCCTTCCCAACAGGGGTTGATAGTATATAACCCCACACACACACACTTCTACCCAACCATTCTATGAAGATGCAAGCCACAGATACAGGCAAAATATCAGAAATAAACTCTTCCAGAACATGGCCTCACAACCCAGAAAAAAACCCAAGGAAAATCTGTACCTACTTCTCTTTGTGTACACTGCTGAAATTATTTCCTTTTTTTTTTTTTCTTATATAAAAAGTACATTTGGCACACGTGGAAACAAGACCTGGGCACAGATATGTTGATTATATACTTATCCTAAGCTAGCATATTGTCATGAATATTCTTAAAGTGGTAAATATAATGGGGTGTGATCTTACACTGAGTACTTTTCCAAGTTAAAAACATAATTTAATGTATAAGAGAAATGTAACATATGCTGTACAACTGAGTAGAACGTTAAAAAAAAGAAGTAGAAGCCAGTTGCCTTAATTAAGTGGGTGATGCTATTAATTTACCATCAAGAGTATTTTTAAAAAAATATCTCTTTAATGAAAAGCAATAATAGCACAAACATTTTTTGTTTCTTTATTTCATGTTAGAAAATTAAATATCATGGTCTATTCCAAATTGCTAACATGGGTTATATAGGAGATGCTGGGTAACTTTGTTCTTATAAAGTTGTTCCACAAGTTAGCGTGTGTCCCTGGTGGGGCCACAAAATCAGGGTATTGTTTGTAAGGACAATAAATGGAAAACAGAACTTTGCACTCTTTCCGTCTGTTTCTGGAGGGATCCTTGTAACAGTTGGAGATCAGTTTGTTAACAAATTTGCTACTCTCTTGTGATGCAGGCCTACAGCCTCACCAGCCACTGTTTATATTCATTTGTTCATCTTCCCATCACAAATTGTCAGCATGGGTCTTATGTCTATCTAGAAGGGGTGGCAAGTAGCCTCAGCTGGAGTTAAAATGACATTTTACGGAAGGAAATAAAGCAGCAGGTATGGAAGCATAAGAAAACATCAAAGGCTTTGCTGGATCAGACCAAAGGTCAAGCTAGTCCACTGTGCTCCCCTCCCCCCCCCCCCCCCGCCAAGACTGGGCAGTCATATTCTTATGGGAAGCCTGCAAGCAGGGTTTAAGGGCAAGATCACCGATTAGTGTTCAGAGGTATGGTGCCTCTGCTTCTGTGGCTAAAATATAGCTATGATGTCTAGTAGCTATTGACAGTTTTATTGTTCATGAATGTGTCCATTTTCCCTTTAAAGCCATTTCAGTTGGTGGCTATACATTTTGTGAAAGCAGACTTCATTGTTTACATATGTACCACATGAAGTAGTGCTTCTTTTTGTCTCTCTCAAATCTGGCATTGAGCTGTATTGGCTATATTATGAGATGAAGAAATGAGAAAATACTGCTCTCTATCCACTTCCTCCCCATGCATGATTTTATACACGCCACTTTAGCCCTTTCCCAGTTACACATCTCTAGGGAAGGAATTCTTCACTAATTTTGTTCTCAAAGGAAGCAATTATTAATTTTAACATTTTTGTTTCTGCTCAGAAAAAAGTCTACAAAATCTGCACAGTTCTTGAAGACTATTCACAGTGTAGGACATATTCTACACAAAAATCTTGCATGTGATTTTTCCCCCCACTGAAAACAACACTTGCAGGCCCAGACCGGACATTCCCCTCCCTTCCCATATAATAACGAGGACACAGACACAACGTATCTTCAAAAAATATATTGGGTACATGATGATAAGTAATGTGTAGAAAATATATATATTGTAGAAAAGATATATATGTTCCTTGGTAATAAAAAGGCCACAGCTTTGATAACAGCTGTAAATGGTTGGCACAAAATCGCATGGGTCCAGATCCCGTCATTGACCAACCTGCCATTGGTCAATGGTCCTGCTGTCAGTTGCCACCGACACTTAAGTGCATGGAGGGGAGGAGTCCTGGCCAAACTCTGCCCACTTGACAACCCTCACCTGCCCTGTGAAACAAATCCTAGGGGGTCTCCATGAACTTGAACTTGGACATGAACTTGATGGAGACCCCTCCCCCGGATGCTTGCCCCGGATCAGGACCCATGCCAACCGCCCCCTGTAAGCTGTGACAGAAGAGAAAACAAAGAAAATACATGTTATACTCTTACCAATAAAACCAAGCAATAGCAATAAAAGGGAGGGTGGGTGGGTCTTCTGTTCCCAGTTAGCCACTGAGCTGCTCGACACCGGGGCCGGGTTATATCCCCAACCCTAGCATCGTAAAGTAGCCACTGTAAAGCAGCTGCTGTAAAATGTTGTAAAAGCAACGTCATCTGGCCATGCTGGCCAGAATTCCCTCCCCCTCAACAGGGCCAGCCAATCAGAGCAGTGGAGGGCTGCTCTGATAGGTCCACCCTTCACACCTGTTCCCCAGCCTGCAAAGCAGGCCGGGAAAGAGACGCAGAAGATGGCAGCCCCCAAGCTGGCTGCCATGTGGCCACGGGGGCTGCCGGAGGCCTTGGGGAGCCAGGCGGGCCACAAAGGTTCTGCTGGCCAAGCCCAGCAGCCCACTTTCTGTGCATGACACAGCATTTTCTTTGACTAAAATAATACTTTGTGCAGAAATATTATTTTCTGTGCAGAAAATGCTATTTGCTTTGCAGGAAATGCTGTAGTTGGTGACTTATTATGTGGAAAGTTCACATGTTGTTTTTGTGTGCAGCAAACAACATTTTCTACATAGAAAACAGCATTTTTTCTGTAAAGAAAATGCTGTTTCCTGTGCAGAAAATTCTGTGCAAACATACCATGTACAAATTTTGCACAGCACAAGTTCCTCTAAAGGCATCAGATCCTGTCTGATCTTTGAATCTAACCAGGGTCAGCCCTTGTTTGTACTTAGATGGGAGACAGCTAATGAATACCAAGTGCTGTAAATTATATTTCAGAGGAAGGAACTTGCCTAAGAAAACCCTATGAAATTTATGGGGTTGCCAACAGTTGACTTGAAGGCATATGTGCACACAAGTTCCAAATTATGAAGATTCTTGTCACTCCAAGATGAATGGATTGCTCACAGTTTGCCAAATGCTGAGATATGCATTTTCATTCCTCCTCTCTCCCTCTTCCCCAACAGAAAGCGTGCTACTCATAGTGCTGGCAAGAGGAAGGGCAGTCAGAAAGACCTGAGACCTCCAGACCTTTGGATACACCATGAAGAGATGGAAATGAAGAATATTGAAAAACCATCAGGTTCTGATCCACCAGGAAGAGACTCACCAATGCAAAGCTGTCAGGACATCACCCCAGGCAGCCACAGCCAATCTGAAACCCAGATGGGAAACAAGAGTGCCTCACAGTCTGGTAATAGTCCTACCCATCCTTCCACACAAAAGGGTTCATTAACACACCCATGAGTATGCATTCTGAGGTCTTGATTTCTCAGTGATGATGGCTTGTAGATGAATGTGTGAACAGACCCCACTGAAAAATGTGTGAGAGCCAATTATAAAACCACTGCCTGCAACATTTGATCTTTCTTTCACACATGCAAGTCATCACTTGATGCTGCAATCATCACATGATAAGCAGAGCAAATGGAACATTTCATACAGTGCTTACCCATTTAGATATCTTGAGAGTGAAATGCACTTTATACTCAAGGTCTCTGGCTTTCATGTGAGAGTCACAGCAAATCCACTCTTAGTCTTATTCCAGACTTTAGGGAGCTATCCAAAATGCTTAACCACACAGTTCAGCACAGTGGATAGCTCCTTTAAAGTCAAAAATAAAATCCTGAGTGTATTCATCACACCCTAACTAGGGAGAGAAAGAATATTTATCATTGTTTCCCAGCTGAGAAAGGGGTTATGCAAAACTTAAGCAGCTACAAGACTGCCATAATATTCTTTGTACTTCAGCAAGTGTTCACTTGTGCAGAATTAGATGTGGTTTTTATACATTGAAAATGCATTTTTGTGCAGAAAACACATATCTTGCACTGAGAGCAGTATATTTTGCATGCAAAAAAAAAAGAAAGAAAGAAAAAGAAAAAAAGAAAAAAACCACCCAAAGAAACAAACCTCTGTTCTCTGTTCAGGAAAAAACAGTTTCTGTACAGAAAACATATGCTTCCACATACAAAATATGTGCTTCTATGAAGAAAACATTTTCTGAAGAGAACCACATCTATTTCTATGCAGATGAGTACTTTTGCAACAGAAGTCAGGAACTGTGCAGACATCTTTAGGTTCTTGTCTAGCAAGGATGAGCCTCAGGAATTATTTGTTCTCGTCTGTGAGGATGATAAACAGGAAGATCTGCATGCCTGTTTGGGACGTGGAAGCCACCGGCTGCCATTGCTTTGTGCAGTGTTGTTCATCATGGAGAAGTGTAGGACTGCCACATCTCCTACTGATATATGGGGCTTAGTTGGGCTAAATAATGCCATAAGCAATACAAAGCACTACCATGTACAAGTATCTTTAGGCATCCTCCATGAACAGCAGGGGGTTGGTAAACTGTGGCCCACTGGTTGTGTGGGCCCTGCAGAGCTCCATTTTGCAGCCCAGTCTTTGAGACCCCAAAGCCTCCTAGAAGCCTCCCAGAGCCATTTTTTTTTAATCTATGGTGATTTTTCAGCCCCAAAGAACTGTAATAGCTCAAGATTCCAGGAGTTTAGTCCCCCAACAATCCCAAGGCTTCCAATGCAAAACCCCCACCATGTCCCCTTCCCCTCCAAAATCAGCCAAAAGTTGGCCAAAAGCAGAACTAGGAGTGATGTGATGCCACTTTTGGTCACATTGGGCATGGTGGTGTGGCTCGGGGGAGAGGCTCAAACAATGGCTCCTGCCCTCTTTGCATTTATCCCCCCCCCCATGTAGAGTGAACAACATTTTAATCATCCCTCCAACGGTCCTATTTGCTCTTCTTAGTGGAGAGGTCAATTGCTCCCATGTGAAAGACCCTGAAACCAGCTTTGGCTGTTATCCATGGCTGTCACTGAAATGTTGCTTAAAACAGGATTTGCAGTTAACATGAAGTTTCAAGCAAAATATCATATTAGTCTTATGGGAAGGTAGAAGAATTTCAGGACAACTTGTGAAATGATGGCTTGAATGTTTGATGGGGTGGGGTCAGGAATGTTTCAGCATGGAGGGAGGTTGTAAATTGCCTCGAGTGCATTTAAAAAAATGTTTTATTTTTTTTTATTTTTTTATGTATTGAAATGTTTTTATCCTGCCCCGTACCATGGCATCTCAAGGCAGTGTACAGTAAGAACATAAATAAGAACTCAGAGACATAGCTGTGTTAGGAGATTTTCAGACACCTAAAATCAGCTTCTTGCTGCGCAAGCAGCCTCCGGAACAGTAACCAGGCTGCTGCACAGCAAGGGTCCATTTTGTACAACGCCGTTTCTCTCTCGGCGTCATCCGTGACTGTTGCAGCCAGCATTGGAGGCGGCCGCGTTGTTTTTTACTCACGGAAGTTGTCCATGAGTAAAAAACAGCGCGGCCGCCTCCAATGCTGGCCACAACAGTCACGGACAACGCCGAGAGAGAAACGGCGTCGTCCAAAATGGACCCTTGCCACGCAGCAGCCTCGTTACTGTTCCAGAGGCTGCTTGCGCGGCAAGAAGCTGATTTTAGGCGTCCGAAAATCTCCTTAGTCTGGAGTATCAGTATGCCAAAGGATCTTGTAGCAGCTTTGAGACATACTAGATTTTCAGACAACACTGTTATAGTGTTACTATTCCACTATATTTGCTATGGCTGCGTCCTGTTGAATCCTGGGATTTGCAGTTTAGGGAGGGGCATTTGCAACTCTCAGCCAGAGACCTCTTAGGCCTCACTAAACTACAAACCCCAGAATTCCACAGCAGGAAGCCAGAGCAGTTAAAGTGGAATAGTAACACTATAACAGTGTAGTCTGAAAATCTCCTAACTGAGAGAAAGAAGCTGTAGCATGAACTTTGGTACATTAAGGACTTGTCTACACTGGTCAGAATGCATTGCCTTCTGGCCAGTATATTCTAGCTCTGGAGCTGGCTTGGATCCCCCTCCCTGTTACTCTGATGAAATGGGCAGAAGTCCACACACACACGCCAGCCAGTATCAGCAGGTGCCTCCACTGTTATCATGCAGCCCACTCTCTGAAGCTGAGAACGCCCTCAGCATGTGAAGGCTGATTACATGCTGGGGGCCTCCTTCCCAGCTTTAGAGTGGCACCAATGGCAGCAGCAGATTCCAGCAATACAACCCGGCATATAGGTATGGACTTTGCGTTCCCTCACTGGACCCATCTGGGTTTTCCTTCTGGCCAGCATATTCTAGCCCTGGAGCTGGCCTGGATCCCCCCTGTTAGGACTGTCTGGAGGTGAAATGGAGCAAGAGCCATGCATCGTTTGGACTGCAGGGCTCCAACACAGGGAGATGCCGGGGTAAATTGCCTCCTAGACAAGCCCCCAGTTTACTTCCATGTATCTGAGGAAGTAACTAAGTCTACAAAAGCTCACGCTACAGCTTCTTTCACTCAGTTAGTTTCAATGGTGCTACAAGATCCCTTTGCACATAAATAAGAACATAAAACATGCAGGAAGGAGGAAAGAGGCTGTTTTCAACAGCCCCCCTAGCAGTTTTAATATGTACTCTTTCTCGGTGCAACAAAGGAACCATCTCCTTCTGTCACCTCATGTTTTGCTTGCAGAAGGTGCCAAGTTTGATCTTTCCCATCTCCAGCCAAAACAGGATTGTGTACATAGCAGCAAAGGAAGGGACTGCTACCTGAAAACCTGGAGAGCTGGTACCAATATGAATATACAGTGCTGGGCTAGATGAACTAAGGGTCTGATTCATTATAATGTAGCTTCCCTTGCTGAAATGTTTCACAAGAGATCCCATACCAATGAGGTGTTCAACATGACCACTCACTGTGAGTGCACTAGACTTCATTGTCAGGGTGGGGGCAAAAATATTACTGCCAGCATTTGCTTCTTGAATTGTTCTGTACTCTTGTTTTTATGTTCTTGTTTATCTTAACTGACTTGAGAATCCCCAGACAGAAAGGCTATAAATGTATAATAAACAAACCAACAGCAGGGAGAATTTTCTGGTTACATCATGCTGACACAGAATTTGGAAGTTAACTACTTACAGATGACTAGTTCTTTACAACTAATTTCTTTTGCCAATATCAAAGGTATGACTAAGTTGTAATTAAGATTGTAACTTAAGTTACACTTTATCAGGTCTTATGATTGTGTAACTTAAAAAGAGATACATTTTCTCTTTGGCTGTGCAACTGAAAGTTTTTTATAATTCTGTGGGTGTTGTCTCACCAAATGAAAGAGGAAGAATATGACATTGTGGAAGCGCTGGCTTGTGATATGCCTTGTGCTGCTGCCATGTGTTCTGCTGTGGTAGTGAGACAACCAGAAGATGGATAGAATCATAGAATCATAGAATTGTAGAGTTGGAAGAGACCACAAGGGCCATCCAGTCCAACCCCCCTGCCACGCAGGAAATCTTGATCAAAGCATCCCTGACAGATGGCAATCCAGCCTCTGTTTAAAGACCTCCAAGGAAGGAGACCCCACGACGCTCCGAGGGAGTGTGTTCCACTGCCGAACAGCTCTTACTGTCAAAAAGTTCTTCCTCATGTTGAGGTGGAATCTCTGTTCCTGGAGCTTGCACCCATTGCTCCGTGTTCCAGTCTCTGGAGCAGCAGAAAACAAGCCTGCTCCATCCTCAGCGTGACATCCCTTCAAATACTTAAACAGGGCTATCATATCGCCTCTTAACTGTCTTTTTTCCAGGCTAAACATACACAGCTCCCTAAGTCTCTCCTCATAAGGCATCGTTTCCAGACCTTTCACCATTTTAGTTGCCCTTCTCTGGACACGCTCCAATCTGTCAATATCCTTTTTGGATATTCCTATTTGGATAGGAAGAGCACAGGTGTTGTTGCACAGGCCATCAGCTTGTTTAAGATATAAACACCTAAAAAGTAACAAGTAACTTTTGGAAACAGGAAAATGTTATATTTTAAAAAGTAACTAACTACTTTTGGAATCTTCCAAATGTACGTCTAAGAAATTATTTTTGAAAAGTAACTTTCCAAACTCTGAGCTAACATTTTAACAATCATATCTGTGGCCTAACTGAAATGCTAAATTTGGACAGTCTAAAAGAGCTTATCCATGCTGCTTTCCACTTAGCCAGTTTCATATGGAAATTGGGGCCT
This sequence comes from Gambelia wislizenii, assembly GCA_030847615.1. Taxonomy (NCBI): domain Eukaryota; kingdom Metazoa; phylum Chordata; class Lepidosauria; order Squamata; family Crotaphytidae; genus Gambelia; species Gambelia wislizenii. The sequence continues at coordinate 427,236,780 of JAUMIR010000002.1, read as the reverse complement.
CCTCCACTGTGTGAGGAGCATTTGGATATCAGCATGACAACTGCTGGAGCCATGGATCCCTGCCATGACTGAGGGCTCCATTTAAACATGAAGCCTTCAGCCCAGGATTTTGCATGGGTAAGCAATTTCAGCCCAGCCCATGTCATATCCTTAGATGTCCGAGTACATCATCCTTCCCACAAGCATTGGTATAAAGTTGATCTGAGGCCCACATGGAGAAAAATTATGTTTACACAGTCCAGAGGTCATAACAAAACCTCTTGAACGACTAACAAGTTTGAGCAGACTTAATTTAGCAAAGCTTCTGCTAGCAAAACAAGTAATTGCTATCCTCAAATCGAGCCTGAGCTATGTATGTCAGCATTTAATATAGCTAATGGTGCATGTGGCAAAATGGTATTAATATAGATTCCTGTACTTCCCCACGTGTGGAACTCAAAACTTTCATTGTGTTCATTAATTCACTGCCAATCCCACAGCTATAGGCCTTGCAGCTCCTTGACAAGGGCTTCATTTGAGATCATATTAAACAACTTTTTATGCTTGTAATTCAGCTTAATATTGAAATCCACTACTATTAAACAGATACTGAGACCTATTTTTGCTCCTGAGTACAATACTTAAATTCTCAAGGTTCATTTATATAGCAAATGATCCTGAGTTAATGGGTGATTATATGCTGGCTTTTAAACACAATGGGCAATCACACAGAAGGTGAAATGCTGATTTGAGCAAATAATCAGTGTATGTAGGAGTCTGGCCATTCCCGCAATGGAGTTTTTGTGAACTTAAAGGGAGGCAAGTAGCAAACAACCTTTTAGGAAGATAATTGTCATTTTTGCAAAGAGACACGGCTGTTAAGTCATGACACAATTTTACAGAAAGAAATTGGAATTCTACGTTAATTGAAATAAAACATGAAGCAATTCCTTCCATTCCCAAGTGGAGTTTGAACTATTCTGCCGTACTATTATGGGATGCCTACTGAGCAATCAGCTTTTTCCAGTGGGAGATTTTGGGGAAAATATATGCCCCCGAAACTTGCAATGATAGGGAATGTTATGTTACAGGGACGTCCACGGAGGCCAGGATTCCCCAATTCATTTAACTGTTGTGTTGCTTTCTGCCAGCTCCTGACACAGAAGATGTAGGAAGCAGCATGTCCACATTGGAACGTTCACTGGCAGCCCGCAGAGCAACACGTGCCAAACTCATGATTCCTATGGACTCACAACCCAGCAATCCTTGTAAGTTGTACACCCACCCACCCACCACCACCCCACACACACATTGTGTTTGGTGTTGTATCATATGAGAGCATTACCATCATTGTTTAGTGTGATATGTACATATCTAAAAGCATTATTTTTTCCCCACCAGATCCTAGGCGCATATTCAAGCCTTTAATAGATGTCCTGTCTCATGTCCCTCTGTTGGTGGGAATGCAGTTGGTGGAAATGCAAGACTGGAACATCTCTGTTGTGGCATCCACACTGTGTACTGCTTACTGCAGGAAACTCATTAGGCCCAAATGATCCTGTGCAGCTTTCTTTTCTCTCGAGCATGCCCACTCCACTTTCTGTGCTAAGTATTCTGTGCTAAGTATGTCAAAAATAAAGAATATAAATTGGCAGTGGGCCCTGTAGAGGTGCCAAGCTTCACTGCTGTATAGTATCAACAGCAGGGATGGGAAACACATGGCCCATAGGCTACATGGGGCTCACCCTCTTTTTTTTTGCCCCACAGAGGCTTACCCCACCCCTGGAAAAAATACACAATAAATAAAGAATCATGGCCCTGAAAGCCTCTAGCAGTCATGCTTTACTTTTAAGTAAACTTTTAAGTAAAGCATGCAGCCACCTGGCCCTTCCTTCCTTCCATTTTTTTTTTTTTTAAAAAGCCACTTCCAGTCTTGTCAGGTAGAGGTGGCAAGTCCATGGGTGTTTGTGAAATTGTCCTCTAAACTACCCAAAATTGCCCATCCCTGTTTCAAGGGTGGGGGGGTGGTTCCCATGTCAATGGGGTGATCAATCTATTCCGGATTTTACTCCAGACTTTAAAGGGGCTGTCGAAGGGGCTGAACCTATTGCAGGGATAGAATTCAGAATCTTGGATAGCTCCTAAAAATTCTTAACTACAACCTATGGTGAATTATCTGTCCTACTGCCACCAGTGCCCTGAGCTACAGATACTCCCAGGACAGACCCAAGACAGCAATAAGCATTTCCCTTCCCATCCTCCATCAACATCTACCCCCAGGCAAGATATAGGCCAACTTTGGCTGCTAACACACTGCAGAAATAATGCAATTTGACACCTCTTTAACTATCATGGCTCCATCATATGGAACCCTGGAATTTTTAGTTTGTTGTAGTACTAGAGCTCTCTGACAGAGAAGGCTAAATCTCTCACAAAACTACAAATCCTGGGATTTGTAGTATTTATTTTAAAAAAATTATTGAATGTTGGGATTGTTAACATTGTTTTTACATACATACATCCGTATGATATACCCCCAACTTAACACGAAGTGCTAACAGATATCGATCAAATTGATTATCCAAATAAGCTAAATATTAATATTTCTTCCATTATAGCCCTTCCTTTCCTCCCACTCCTTCCCCCCAAGGGAACAAGTTGTTATTTATTCAAAATCCCTTTCCTTTGATGTGAATAATCATATTAATTGTATTTTTTATAATTTTGTACCCCTTCTTTTCTTTAATTGTTTCTATTAATTTATTCCATTTCCTTAGCCAGCCTCCTTTCAGTTGTCTCATATACCCCATTCTTTTTTGTAATATAAAATAAAACATTATATATTCCAAAAGATAATCTACAAATCCCAGGATTAACTAAAATGCTCAAAAAACTATGAATCCCAGAATTCCATAGCATTGAACCATGGCAGCTAAAGTGGTGTCAAACTGCCTTATTTCAGCTGTGTGTCAGCAGCCTAAGTTATAGTAACACCCAGGGCAAAAACAAAAACACAGATAATATATCAGTGAATTAAATAATTTATGCCTCACTCTGCCTAATGGCAGGTCTGGCCACTTCCACCAGATTCAATGGGTGTTGGAGAGAAGCAACCTCTCACTTGGAATTTTGCAAAGAAAGTTAATATTTTGCAGTTGTTTCTCACAGGGAAGGTTCAAGAGTGGGCTGTTGGATTTGGGGCAACTGATGCTGCTTTAAGAAAAATGAGCAGCATCTGTCTGGATGCCTGCCCACTCATACTTATCTTCCATATTTGTAAATGTGCCACTGTTACAAAAGCACTAGCATTCTCTCCACAAAAGAAAACAATTTCTATAGCAGTTATCCCTATAATTTCCTTCTCCTAGCATATGTGGGGAGTTGCAAAACACTGTATTGAACTGGAAAGCCACTATTTCAACATCTTTGTGCAGACAATCCTTCTGCCAACTGTACATAGATAAGAAATCACAGATGACTTCAAGTTAATTACAGTGGTTTTGTTTTGACATACCAATATAAATCTGTCACTCTTGTGTATCAGAACTATTTTTGTGCATTTTACAGTGCTGGTTTTATTTGGTTTTATTTCATATACTCAATCTCAAGTCCCCTCTTTACATTTATAAAAGGCATGGCTTTACATTTAAGAGCGTTTTTTACGGTGCTAAATAAAGCACCTTTTGAGTCTCTCCTGCACCACTTTTGAATGTTGTCAGTGCAGGATAAATCACAGAGGAGAATCAACTAGGCTTTGCTGGCACTTCTTGTATTGGAGAGATCTGTAAGAAAATGATTTAAGAAACTTAGTTTAAATCTCCTGTATAAACAATTCAAGCCTCTTTGCAATGTAACAATAGTATCCCAAAAGTATGCTGTTTATTTTCTGATGGAACCAACTACCTCCAATTCACAAGTGCATTCACATTCAGGATGGATGTATCTTTCCCTTTCTCATACATTGTGTTTTTTAAAAAACCCTTAACTTCTTTCTAGCCCAAATATGAATACATTTGAGAATTTTGATATGAGATGAAACAAATTTTCCAATATTTGTACTGATCAAACTCAGTTGGTACAGCCATTCCCAGACTTTTAAAAATTAAGTAGTCAAAGACCTGGGTGTGGGTAGACATCTGTTAGGTTAGCATTTGCTTATGTGTGAGAGAAAGAGAGACAGAGAGAGAGTGGAGGAGTGGAGGCTAACTAACCTCTACCTATAAATAAAATAATTTCATGTTCTTTCCATCCTTACAATGGAGATGTCAGCAATGTATATATCTTTATCCAAAATGAACTGAACTGAAATTCTCACCCATGCCTTTTATAAATATGTTAATGGTAAACCTGGTTGGTGCAACTTGTGATTCACTTGACTAAAAGTGAATTCATCGCCAATGTATTGCAGCCTGTTGCCAGCTGTTTATTGCCTGGAAATATTTCTGCATTCACAAGGCTGAAGCAAAAATAAGAAATCTCATGAACCCCTCTGTTTCTCCAGAGGTGGAGGCATCTTTGGAAGGAGGGTCATGATCTGTACAGTTCACGACTTCACTGTTACTGAAATGATAAATCCACTCCAGATGCTTGTTCAGATGTTAAAGCAGCTACCCAAGTTTCTGATAGCTGATATTGGGGCAGTGAAATTAACATTTAACAATTAAAGAAACTTTCCAAGATTGTTAACCTCTTTCAGGAATTGGATTCAGCACCTAGGGTAATTCTTTTAACAGTCAAATGGATGCATAAATCCATTAACATGGAAGCCATCAGCCATCACTGTACCTGTCTAATGAAATAGAAATCATAGGGTAGGGAATGAAGATCATGATCATGTAGTTGAGTAAGCTATGCCAACAATAATTTGCAATACATGTCAACACCAGGCCACCTTAATCAGACTGTAATCATGATAAACTAATAAGGATATAATTGGCTTCTGAGCTGTGAGCAGATAGAAGGCTGCACTGTGTAAAGACAAAAACCAAAACCCAATAAAAGTCCTGCATGCTATGTATCTTCTTGTATATGCATATGTATATGTATATGTATATGTATATGTATATGTATCCATCCTGTGTATCATGGGGAGAATGTAGAAAGAGCCAGAACCAGCCTTACCAATATACAAGTGAGGCAGCTGCCTCAAATAGTACAAGCTGGGTGTCATAAATTAGCTATTTACATTCAAGTTATCAGGCTGAATCTTATTGGTTAATTCCAACTACAGCAGGCCATTGAATCAACCAGATTTATCAGTGCTGACTCATCATTCAGCAACTGATTCAGTGGGTCTACTCTATCTGGGACTATCTAGCATTACTTAGACCATTTTATCTTTACTGTCAGGTTGAAGAGACATGCTTGTGAGATTAATGCCTCATGTGTTAAAATAACTGGGCTTGAGGTGGGTGAAACATATAGTTCTCCAGATTTTGCTGGACTGCAACTTTCAGCATTCCTTACCAGTGGTTGTACTGACTAGGTTGCTAGGAATTACAATTCAACAATGTCTGGAGAGTTTCACAGTTCCTGCCACTGATGTTCAAAAATTGGCTGGTCTGGTAGTTGGATCTGGCTTTTTTTTTTTTAAAAAAAGTTATTTTTATTCACATCATCAAAAAAAAGCACAAATATGTAAATAGAACTAATACACAGAACATAACATATAAATAACATAAAACAATACAACAAACATGACAATCAAAAATAACAAAGACAACGTAAAGGCTTCCCCCCAAAGAAATACCAATTTGTTAAAGTTAAACACATATATAAGTAGATATATATTCCTCTTCTGGCACCACATCTATCCTACCAATAAAATAAAAATCTTACTCCTAAAGATATATACAATAAAAAATGAAAATGCCAAAGTTCTTCATTATCACAGAATAAACAACCGGTTAAGAAAGCATCATCCAGCTAATCTTACACTGTTGTTGCAAATTATTTCAGTTTGAAAATCAAATAAATTATGTTTCATTTACACTCCTGCCACCATATCTATTTTACTCTGCAGATAATCCAAAAACAGTTGCCATATTTCACCAAATTTAGAATTAGGTTTATTTTCTAGCAATTATTCCTGAGTCAGCATAGGAAAATATTAACTGCTTCCAAAGATTTCCACTATCTATATCATATGTATAATAACTCATTTTTTGGGGGGGGGGTATCCTGTAAATATAATCTGTTTATCTGTGCTATAATTGCTTTGTAAAGAACATGCCTCTTATAATTGGAAAATATGAAATTGAATCTTCCTTCACTTGCACCAGCATAAATCAATTAGCTTACTACTGAGCATGTCATGAGAGAAGGCTATGGTGCTATGTGGATGCAAACTTGTTCAGCCATTTCTCAAGTGTAAGGCCTAGAAAATGGAGGGAAAGAACAGCTGCCTGTTAATCTTAACCCACAGTTCTAACCCTCCAACACGTGCAGATATAAAAATGATGTTTAATTGTCATGTTTAATTCTCAACAGCATTCATGTTGCACAGCTTCAAAAGCCTCCATGTGAAAACTCTTTATTGGCAGTGCTTGTGTGGATGCCTTTCAAAAACAAGTTACTATATCTGATAGCTATGAGTAATTTGTCTCTGTGTTTCAATCCAACAGCAGGGAGAATCTTTTCCCCTCCTTTGAAAACACAGGTGGCGAAATGGACAAGTAAAGCAAAGTGTACAATAATTTATTCACAGGCTAATGTCTGGTAACTAGGGATGCCACAATAAATAGCTCAAACTGGGACTGCATGTGGGGACACAATCATCAGGGGAAAATAATGACTTGACTTGCAATGAAGTTAATGCTAAATAATAAATAATGGTTTAGATTCAGCACCAGAGGCTACAGTTTGTATCTTTATGATGCTATAGCTACGTCCCTGATACGACACACAACCATTCTAGTGAATTGCAACAATGCATATCAGGGTATTCTGTGTGGTGTCCTGTCATGCAATGGGAGTTCCCATTTCACAATGAGTCCTATAGCATTCCAGTGCCCATTGTGCAATGGTTCCAATAACACTCTTATGCCTATTGTGCTGTGGAACCAATGCTACAGTTTGCAGAATGGTCCTGGAACTGTAGCTACACCTCTGCTTCCCTCCTGAGTATACAATCATTGTGCTACATCTGAATTCACCTTTACATGATTGTAAGTCAGTATATATCTAGCAGGATGCAAACTAATATGCTTTCAGGTTGCAGTATTCAGATGTGGAGGGAAACACCTGTGAGCTTTCAGAAGGAGGACATGATAACCAGTTAGCATGCAGAGAGGTGCAGTTATTTGGCTCTGTTTTGCAGGGGGTAAACCATCATAGCCTGTTTATGGATAAGCACCTTGAATATGCACTGTTGGTAACTGGGAGGAAAAATGTTGCAGGGAGGGGTTATCACAATAGGTAACTTTGAGGACACTGGCCTAAACACCCTGAAGGCACCAGATCCTGCATGATCCTGGAAGCTAAGTAGGGTCAGCCCTGGTTAGTAGTTGGATGGGTGACCACCAACAAATACCAGGTGCTGTAGGCTATATTTCAGTGGAAGGAACTGGCAAAACCACCTTTGAGTACTCCTTGCCTAAGAAAACCCTATGAAATTCAGGAGATTGCCATAAGTTGACAGGCAACTTGAAGGCGCGCGCGCGCGCGCGCACACACACACACACACACAGACAGACAAAACTTTGAGGGCACTCTTAATTTAAGGCGAGGGGATAAAGAGATGGATTGCCTGATACTTCTGAAGTCTTTCTCATTCATTCTAAGCAGAGTGAGAGTTGGATGTGGTTGTTTCCTTTTTTCCTGATGGGGTTGTTTCTTCAAAATACCTAAGGAGACCAGGATAAACCAATTATAGCAACCCCATACTGACATAGTCAGAACACCCCATCCTGTCACCTCTCAGAGCAAACCTGAAGTTTCATTGGATCCAGCAGTACCAAGTCACTCTAGCTGGAATTCAGCTGGAACATCCTGTTTCAGCTGAGTTTGGGAGATGGCCATGCTGATCAGAAGCCAATGGTCATGCTGGCTGGGAGATTCTGAGAGCTATGTTTAAAAAGAATAATAACTTTCCCAAGGCTTGTTTTTCAGAGCCTATTGCCAGTAAGAACACCAGCTGTGGTAATCTTATTTGTTGTTGTTTTGTGCCTTCTAGTCATTTCCAAGTTATGATGACCGTAAGGTGGGCCTAGCTGAGGTTTTTCTCAGGCTGAGAGTGTGACTTGCCCTGGGGTCACCCAATGGGTTTTCATAGCTGAGCAGGAATTCAAACCCTGGTCTCCACAGTCATAGTCCAACACTCAAACCTCTACACCACACTGCCTGTGGAATTTTCCAAGCATATAATCAGGGTCTCTGGTGCAGACCCACCTCTCCTGCTGCTGGTGATAATCTCAGACAAGGGAAGAGACCCCTGTCCTTTTATAATCCCTGCCAAAAGAAGGACTTGGACATTAGGATCACTTTGTATTTCTGTTTATATCTATAAAAATAATTGAGAAAAATTATTCCCTGTGTCTTTGAATAGATATATGAAGGCAGATATCCAAAAAGGCAAAGGATCAGATATACTGATCTACTTGAAAGAGAGTCAGATCAGGTTTGGCTAACTAGCCTCATGGATAAAATTGTCTTTGTTCTGAGAGTCACATCTTTTCCAGTGCTGAAATGGGGTACAAAATGGATATTTCGCTGCATCGCCTCCAGCCCTAGAAAAAGTCAGTTACCTGAATGTTAGCCTCTACTAGAGTAAACCAACTGATTCAATAGGATTAACCTACATGTTGACTCACCATTCAACAATTGATTCACTGGCTCTACTCTGGCTGGGACCAACCAAAAGGATTCAGGCCAATGAAGTACTGTTTTAAATCCAGAGATAGGAAGTGTGCATCATTCCAGATGATGTTGGACTGCAGCTCCCAGCATTTCTCACCATTGCTCAGGGCGTCTGCAAACTGCAGCCCAACAACATCTAGAGGGATGCACAAATCCCACCCTGTTTTAAGCAATGGATTCTGTTTTGACCCTCTCTGATTCTTCCATTTTAGAATGCCATCCATCCAATTGCAGGTGGTCACGGTAGACCATTCCAAGCTGGGTGATTGCCAAAAACCTCTTCATAATTTTGGCTCTGGCTGAAACCAATATAACTGGAATGTTTGTGTCCTGTTTTTCTCTCTCTGGCTTTTATTCACAAATGAAGATTCAGGAAGGACTCATCCTGTGCTTTCTGCAAGCACGCTGATGAATAAAAAGGCCAATCCAGGATAAACAAGCCCGGTTGCAGAAAGCACAGCAGAAGGTCTCCTTGGGTGATGTTTTTGGGTTATGATTCTTTCTGTGTTGTCGTTTCTCTTCAAGACTTGTTTGGTGTGAGTTCTCAAATAAGGCTGCAGCATTGTGGATAGTGCATCTCCATGCCTCCCGATGTGAGGCCAGGGCGGACCATTGTTGGTGATCAATTTGGCCGAGCCTGAGATGTTGTTTCAGGGAGTCCTTGTATCACTTTTTTGGAGTGCCCCTCTTACACTGACCCGTGGTGAGTTCACCGTAGAGTACTATTTTTGGGAGGTGATAGTTCTCCATCCTAGAAATGTGCCCCGTTTACTGTCTTGAAAATTGTTGCTGTCATATCATAAATGGGTACTCTTAATTGTAGGTTTTATCCTTGAATTTTTAATAAAGGTTTGGAGCTATTAAAGAATGTTTTAGCTAAGAAATTGGGTGAAAGTAAAGAAATAAACCAACATGTCTGCAACCCTAAAAATGCAGCATAAGTTTCTTTCTGTATATGTTTTGCTGGCTGCTCAACATCTCTAATTGTAGACAGATAAAAGAGAACTTCAGTTTAATCATCATCATCACCACCACCACCAGTCTGTGAAGACAGGCATATTCGTACACATCAGCTGGAGGCAAAGTAGCTGGCCATGATTATTTCAGCTTTAAGACTGAGTGATAATGATGATTGCAATACATGTAAGAAAATAACCTTGGGAATCTGTGTGATCTGTATTCACAATAAAAATCCTTTGCCAATGCCTGTTCAAGGAAAAGAATGGTTAAAAATATGGATTCTACATTCCCAGTCCTCCTCTCCACATTGAGTATGCATTAAGTTTGTGCTCCTCTAATTTTGACAGACAAATATAGGCAAATCACAAAAAGAAATGAAACATCATAGAATCATAGAATCATAGAATTGCAGAGTTGGAAGAGACCACGAGGGCCATCCAGTCCAACCCCCTGCCACGCAGGAAATCACAATCAAAGCATCCCCAACAGATGGCCATCCAGCCTCTGTTTAAAGACCTCCAAGGAAGGAGACCCCACCACGCTCCGAGGGAGTGTGTTCCACTGCCGAACAGCTCTGACTGTCAAAAAGTTCCTCCTCATGTTGAGGTGGAATCTCTGTTCCTGGAGCTTGCACCCATTGCTCCGTGTTCCAGTCTCTGGAGCAGCAGAAAACAAGCCTGCTCCATCCTCAGCGTGACATCCCTTCAAATACTTAAACAGGGCTATCATATCGCCTCTAAACCGTCTTTTTTCCAGGCTAAACATACCCAGCTCCCTAAGTCTCTCCTCATAAGGCATTGTTTCCAGACCTTTCACCATTTTAGTTGCCCTTCTCTGGACACGCTCCAATTTGTCAATATCCTTTCTGAATTGTGGTGCCCAGAACTGGACACAGTATTCTAAGTGAGGTCTGACCAAGGCAGAATAGAGTGGCACTATTACTTCCCTTGATCTAGACACTATACTTCTATTGATACAGCCCAAAATTGCATTGGCCTTTTTAGCTGCCGCATCACACTGTTGGCTCATGTTCAACTTGTGGTCTACTAGGACTCCTAGATCCCTTTCGCACATAGTCTCATTCAGCCAGGTCTCTCCCATCCTATATTTATGCATTTCATTTTTCCGCCCTAAATGCAGTACTTTACATTTCTCCGTATTGAATTTCATTTTGTTAGCTTTGGCCCAGCTCTCCAGTCTATCCAGGTCATTCTGAATTTTGATCCTGTCCTCTAGGGTATTAGCTACTCCTCCCAATTTGGTGTCATCTGCAAATTTGATAAGTATGCCCCTAATTCCCTCATCTAAGTCATTGATAAAGATGTTGAATAGCACTGGGCCCAGGACAGAACCCTGTGGCATCATAGCTCCTTTTCTTCTTTTCTCTCTCTCTTTAAAAAAGAAGCTTCATTCCATGCTTTAATTTTGCCTTCCTGCAGTACCCATGGACTTGACAGCATTCAGACATCTTCCAATTACTCATCGCCATTAAATCATGCCTGGAACTTAATTTGGAGGCTGTTTTAAACTTGGAATAAGCACTAATTGATCAGCTTTTATAATAAATAGCATCAACTTCATTTGTGATATAATCCATCATGTGTTCCTTTCTTTTACATACTTGATTTTTATTTGATTGAATAATGTAGATTTATTTCCTCCGAGCCAGCAGTGGTGGCTCGCATATCCAAGATTGCAATTAAGGCTCTGTCAAATTGTGTGTCTCCCACCACCCTTCAAAACACAGCCCCCTCAGTCAGCCACAATATTCATCGCCTCCCTTTTCTCTGAATTAATTCTCTATACTCATGTGTTGTTGCACATCTTATACCAGGATGCACATTGCTAAAGTTATGTTATCCTTTTTCTTTCCATCTCTAGCTGTAGTCAGTGCCATCCCAGTGCCAACATTAGAAAGTGCTCAGTACCCAGGAATCCTGCCTTCACCCACATGTGGATACCCACATCCTCAGTTCACTCTCCGACCTGTGCCATTCCCAACACTCTCAGTTGATCGGACTTTTGGGACAGGAAGAAGTAAGTAGAAGTGTTTTGCTATCTTTGTTTCTCCAGCATCAGGATGCTGGGAAAATAACATCTGAGACACTGTGCCAAATAGACACTGCAAGGTGATATTATAGCAGTTGCTTATTTTAAAGGGATATGTCTCATAAGACCAGAACATGAGAAATTACTTTTTTGGACTGCAGCTCTCAAAAAATCCCAGCCAGCATGGTTAGTGGGGATTCTGGGAGCTGTGGTCCCAAAAATACTGTTTCCAACCTCTGTACAAGACTGGAAACATTTGGAAAATTCAACCTGTTTCATATTGCTTCTCTTCTGTCATTATATGTTGGTTTTGCTGACAGTTTCCTTCTAAGCAGTTTGATTGTGAACAAGATGGACTTCAACTCTTAAAGAACTCTTAAGAGGAAAACAAATATGATATAGGTATCACTGAAACCTGGTGGGATGAGTCTCATGATCAGAATCTATTAATAGAGGGGTATTTCAGAGACATAGACCACACAGGAAAGGAGGAGGAGCAGAATTGTATGGTAAGAATGTTTACACCTGTGAAGAGATCCATGATGTAAATCCTGGATGCCAGGATGAGAGTATTTGGGTAAAAATTAAGGGAGAGGGAAGCAACAGTAATATTATCGTGGAGGTCTACTACAGACCACCAAGCCTGACTGAGGATTCTAAAGTAGCATTCACATTATATTTGTGTCCGCACAAGAAAACTGGAGAGACACTGCACCAGCCAGCCCCTTTGCTAACATCAAATACTTTGTCTTGGCTCTATATATGTATGTGCAGAGTTGCATATGCATAGGTTGCTCATTCAGTAAGTGTATGGCGGGGTGGAGCCAGAAAGTACCACTCCTTTACTCTTCTGCATGGAGACTAAGTATGTGGAGAAAAGCATAGTCTAATTTGGTATACTAATGAGGACTTTATCTCTTCCAATATGGGATTGGTACCAGCTATGGTTTGATGTTTAGCCTTGCTGGCATAGCTTGCATTGTTCCTATCACTGGTATTTCCCATCCCTCTAAGAACCCAAGTGACAGTGGGTATGCCACTGTAGGTAGTTTTTACCTTTAATGGGTAAAGGCATTACAAATAAACTAGCTAATTGTAAGAAGTTACTTCCAAGGTGCAGACAACTCACCCTTCTTCCACTGGCTCAACTGAGTATCAGAAATATCTAGAGAAGAGCTTTATGAAATAATTGAGAATTACTTGTGAATGCCTTTCTGTAGAAAACTGCCAAAAGCTCTGTCTGCTATGATACGAACTATACAAGCAAAGTGTTCTTATTTGTTCTTGACTGATTATGATCTTTACCTTATTTCCCTTCACAACAATGAACACAAGGCAAGCTCTACTGACTCCCATTTGACAGACAGGGAACTAAGGCTCAGAGAAAGCAGCTACTCTTGAGATGAAATTTTCCATTTGCTGCCACTGGCCTGGATGCTATCTTTTCTGGTTTAGCTGTCAAAGCAAGAGATGTTCATAGGCAACCAGATGAAATCATTGTACTTTGTGCATATTACCACTGACGTAACAAACCAGCCAAGCGCTTGCTTTTCTTTTCACTTACCTCATGCTTGGTTAGCTCTTAGGTTAAGAGTCTCAGAATAGCTCACACAGAGTTTGAATGCATGATCTGAACTTTCCACTGGGCACTTACTGGCCATCATTTAACACAGAAAACATTCTTCTCCAATCTGTCACCCCACAGTCAATAATAGTAAAATGGGTGCACATGAACAATTGACCCCAAAGAGTGGTTCTGGTGGGGTCCCCTTCCTTGGAGGTCTTTAAACAGAGGCTGGATGGCCATCTGTCGGGGATGCTTTGATCGTGATTTCCTGCGTGGCAGGGGGTTGGACTGGATGGCCCTCGTGGTCTCTTCCAACTCTACAATTCTATGATTCTATGATAATGGCTAGAATCCTGGTCAGTATTTACAATGCTGTAGGCTAGACATACGACCTCATAAATGTTGATATTCCCATTTACTATTGTGGTACCTTTGCCATTATTACAAATGCCCCTTAAAAGCCAGGCAGCCTCACCAACCAGAGGAGCTCTGCAGTGCTGCTGAAGGATGATACATCCCACCAGTGAGCTGCAGTGTGACAAGCAGAGTACTGGCATTTCCAGACTCAGTAACAAGAAGTTTCAGAGTTTAAAACAGAAAATTTTATTTGGTACAGTAATCCAGAAAGCTAACCGTACAAGTTCATTGCTTAGAATTAAACCTAACAAACAAATAGTATACTAAAAGCATATTTCAATCTATAAAACCTGGCAGGCAACCCATCATCCCCACTCCCATTTCCCACTGTACCAAGACTCAGTTTCTCTTTCTCAGAGTGGAGACCCAGATGAAGTGCTTATCAAACTGTTACAGACACAGAGCCCATATTCCCATTTACTGTCAGGCTGTATACTTGTTAACAAGCAGATGCAAATAAAAATGCAAACACCAATTAGTCACAAGGTTATATAGCAAAACTGAACTTGACAGGAAAAGGTCATGTCCGGGACCAATCCTGACAAGCAGTTACAACAGGACCCCAGAGGATTCCTGCCACTGTTCACCACACTACAGCTTGCTGGTGGCAGGGGTCGGATGCATCATCCTTCAGTGCCCTGCTTGCTAGCACCATAGAATCTTTCACTTGGTATGGCTGCCTTGCTTTTAAGACAGATTTTAGAGGGTTAGAATAGGAGGTGGATTGCAGCTACATCATCCCTCCCATATAGGAGCTCAGCCAATGTCTTTAAAAATGTTGCCAGATTGGAAACAGAGCTATGAGAAGGGGTTACATTGTACAGAACAGCTCACAGAAACCATGCTGATTAGAGGATTATGGGAGTCATAGTCCACAAAGTAACTTGCTCAAGCTCTGAATAAAATTCTTATAAGAATAAGTGAAAATAATAATATTTGGGCCAAGATTGTGCAACAGGGTTGCACAGCATAAATCTCCACATGTGGATGTATGTGTTAATTGTGCTACCCAACCACTGTGTTGGATGACTATGCTGTACAACTGATTCAAGACACCAAATGTTGGGGTATATTTAGAGTCACACAGCAGAAATCACTCTTTAAACCCACATGTAGAAAGAGACTTCTCACACCAAGGTAGGCAGTAGCAGTAGAAACAGCATGTATTGTCTTCATACACAGTTCTCAGAATCTTGTAGTCTTCAGCAAAACAAAATACAGTTCTTAGAATTACCTTCACACAGAATGTGCCTGAAGTCTTTTTCTTCCAAAACAGCAGAATAAAAACAGTCTCACATGTAGCATAACACTTTCCACCCTGCTTGACCTCAGTCTCAGACTCTCCCTTTTTTATACAGATAACAGAGTGATTCAGTGTTTCTTAAGCCCAAATCAGAATCACCTGCTCTTCAGCTTGCTACATTCCTTTGCCTACTCCTTTAATTGAATTTATTCTTTGTAAAATACACATACATAAATCAAATACTAACACCAAATGTGTAACTGAATGCAGAACCAAATGTTCATGCACCTGCATACACAGTGCACACCTTTTCACAAAATGTCACCACATGTGCAACTCCATTTCTGCAGCCTTCAACTGAATGTGGATATTTCGCATTGGATAAAAATGTCCAGCTGCCTTGAGTTCAGAATAACACTGGAAATGTCAAATGGTTTTCCATTTGCAAGGCCCCACACAAATGGCTTGTTATTAAAACCAGATCACCAGTTGCTATGCATATAGCACTTAACCTCCAAGGTGTCATAGTCTGGCTATATACTACATGGCTGTGGTTAATACTGCATGCATAGGAACCAGTGACCTGATTCAAATATGATGCTGGTCATATGCAACCCTGCAATGATTGCTTTGTTCTAGCCAGCTTGTCCAGTTACTATCTCTGTTCTATCTTATTTTAATGTGTTTTTTTTCAGTTAAAATTCCATCCTGGATAGCACTGAGAATTCTTTTATTGTAAATATGCATCACATTGGAGCAGAACTGCTATGGGAAACAGAGTTTTTTAAATAGGTCTTAGCTTTCCCTGCATATTCAGTCCCAGGTTGAATCATTGGCATCACCTGTTAACATTATCTTAAGAACAACTTGGAAAAGTTAGTTTTTGGACCCCAACTCCTAGAATTCCACCAGACCAAATTCCACTATCCAAAAAGGTGCCTACTTCCAACTGTCCCAACTTGGCAGGGACAGTCCTGATTAATCCTCTATTGTTTCATTTTTCATCTGCCTCTAAAATGTCCCAGCATCTCTCTTTGACTCCCACTTGCGTTTTGTCCTTGGACTTTTTCGGACAAACCAAAAATAACGTTAGCAGCCTCGCCAGGTTGCGAGGCTGCAGAGCTAGAGGGCGTCCGTTTCGCATGACGCTCCTTCCCAGCAGTACTGTTGCAGTATTGTTGATCGTGAGTAAAATATGATGGTCAAATCCAAAATATGACGGTCAAATGTCCCAGCGGTACTGCAACAGTACCGCTGGGAAGGAGCGTCATGCGAAATGGACGCCCTCTAGTGCTGCAGCCTCGCAACCTGGCGAGGCTGCTAGCGTTATTTTTGGTTTGTCCGAAAAAGTCCTTAGTCTTACTTCAATAGCTGCAAATTGAGTTCAAAGTACAAAAGTAGTTTGTACCCAATCTGTCAGGAATGTTTTGATTGTTTATGCCAGCATGGCAGGTGTTTATACTGGATGGTCTTTGAGGTCTCTTCCAACTCTATGATTCTATGATTCTAATTAACTCAGCAGGGGGGAAAGGAGATGAGGGGAAATAATTTTGTACTTCCGAGTAGGCCTAAGCAAAGGCAAACTTCTGCAGCCTCTCCTAGCTTGTGTATTCTTCATCATTAAAAACTTTTGCCATCTTGACCATATTCTGATATTGTTTGGCCACACATCCCAGTTTTCAGTTGTGGAATATTGAAAGGCACAAAGATAAGGTTTCCAGACTCTGACCTCAAAGAGCTAATATATATTAGATTAGACAGTATTGAGTTGAAGACGAAGTTTGCTACAGGTTGAGTATCCCTTATCCAAAACGCTTGTGACCAGAAGTGTTTTGAATTTTTGATTTTTGATTTTTTATTGCCTGTATTTGCACATATGTAGATAATGAGATATCTTGTAAATGGGACCCAAGTCTAAACATGAAATTCATTTATGTTTCATATACACCTTATACACATAGTCTGAAGGTAATTTTATACAATGTTTTTAAAATAATTTTGTGCATGAAACAAAGTGTGTGTACAGTGAACCGTCAGAAAGCAAAGGTGTTACTATCTCAGCCACCCATGTGGACAATTTTGGATTTTGGAGTATTCTGGATTTCAAAAATCCTGATAAGGGATGCTAAAGCTGTACCAGACAAATTCGCTAAACTTTTAAAACTTTCACTCAGACAGATATATGTGTAGACAAGTACAAAACTGTGCATTACAGTAACTCGTCCCAGAGTAACTATCCCCGCATTATTACATGACTGAACATACTATTGATTGGAAAGAGGCACCCTTCAAATTCATCATGTGCAATGACATTACGGATAACGTACCCATTCATTCTACCAAATGGGCCATGCTCAAA
Organism: Gambelia wislizenii; assembly: GCA_030847615.1. NCBI lineage: Eukaryota > Metazoa > Chordata > Lepidosauria > Squamata > Crotaphytidae > Gambelia > Gambelia wislizenii. The sequence continues at coordinate 427,219,350 of JAUMIR010000002.1, read as the reverse complement.
TCCCTCTATTCTGTTCTTGAAACTCATTTCTAATGAACTAGAAAGAAGCCAAAGCTGAAAAATCACCTTTAGCAAAAATGTTCCCACTCAACCATCTACTGAAAGAAAAAATGAAGAGAATGAGGGGAAAGGCTGACTTCAGTTGGTGCCTGCCTTCCTCAGATGATGAACTTGTCTGCCATTTTGACCAATTTCAAAGGGGTTGGTAACAAGTGTCCAGAATAATAACTCCAGTCTGGCTTCTTTTTAAATGCTTTTTTTTTTCTAAGATTGCTGATCTTGACAGGGTTTCTTCACTTCAAAGATCTGTCTTGGAAAGCAAAGGTAATACAGAAACATCTAAACAGAGTATTTCAGAACTCAAGGGCTGGGTCTGTTTGTTTTTTGTTTTTTTTCTTTTGCTACCCTAAAATTTTTTTAAAAAAAATCCAAGCCAGGGGGAAAGTTTTGCTTTTTCTGTGATTCCTCTTCTGGTCTTGGCCCAGTTTATGCTTCTAGGGTGCTACTCTTAGGCTCTCATCCTTCCACTTTTGACTGTGAAGTCACTTCCTGTTTCTTCTTTCCCTTGCAGGAGAGAAGGAGGGAGAGGGAGACAGAGGGCAGGAGGGAGAATGGTTGCCAGCGAAACTGCATGCAGCACTTAGAAACCAAGCATAGGGTCTTCTGTAAATAGGTTTAGCAACTTTATCGCCTTGCTCTGTCTAGAAATGGATTTACTAAGAAAGTGCTGTAAGTTTCCTTTTATCCCAGAATGGTTTTCTCCTCAGTCACCACAGGCTGAACATGAGAGTATGGCACTCTGCAGCCATAAAGCCCAAACAATGCTAACAGAAATTAGGGCCCATTAAATAAGTGACTTGAAATTGATACCAGAGCAGGACTAAGCAACATGCAGCCTGTGTGCACCTTTACTCTGTTTTACAGCTCTCCAAAGACACCCCCACCACTGCTGAAATTACTTTGGTGCCACCTGAAAAAAAGCCATTTTTCCCTTAAACTTCAAGATGTGTGGGGAGAGTGTACCTTCTTTTGGATTAGACTCATACTCCTAGAAGCACAGTTCTCTGAAACAAGGTACATACCCTCTACATGTCTTGCATTTACAAAAAAAATATTTTAAAACCTCAATTGCAATGTTGCTGGATTTTAGAAGTGTGACAGCAATTTGGAAGGATTTTTGTCATTGCTACTGCTGCTGCCACCACTGCCACACTACTGAAATTGCTCTGCTATCAAAAAGGCAAGTCTCAGCAAGTTATAGCAATCAAAAGTCAGCACTAGGTAAAGCTCCACGTAGGCATCATTTGCGAAGAATCCAAAGTCAGGATCCAATAAACAGCCAATGGAATAGTATCTTTCACACAGTTTCAAAAAGTAGCCCTTTGGGACCAAAACTCCCAGCATAGCCATGCTGGCTAGAGGATTCTGGGAGATGTATTGCAAAGGAATAAGTGCCCAAACTCTGGTCCTTCAGCACACTAGAGGCAGCCAGCTAGCTCAAGTTGTGGAGCATAAACAGCATTGTCCTCTGACAAAAGGAAATTGCTAGAAAAATTAATAGGGGTAGCTATGAGGTTGCCACAAAGATGCCTTCCCAGCATCTGCTGCCTGAGCCAGCTGACACACTTGGTTAAGTGATAGGGCCAGTGATGGACTTCATCCTCATCTGCCTCTTTTTCTGCCTTTCATCAGATAAGCTCTGATACACTGAGTAATGGGATGTTTCACATTCCATTGGCACTTGGGAAGCATTTGAAGCCTTTTCCCTGTACTTCTAGGTATCTCAAATCTCCTCTGACCATCTACATATGGACATATTTCCCCAGCAGACTGATTAACATTGATATACCACAGACTTGTCTACTGTGGGAGGAAACCCCAAACACATCTCATAGCCACCTCAGAGTTTTTTGATCCACAGTGACCCCATAAATGCCACATACCACAAGGAGATCAGATTAACCCACCACACATTAATCACAGGCAAACTCACATTAGTGTAAATGAGCAGTTTATGTTGATCATGTGTCCTATGCTTTGAAATATTTTCAGCCACACAGCTGTGGCTGCTTCAGATTTTTTTTCTTCCCATCATGCATGCAAATATGCATTCTGTATGTCTATATTATCATAATGCAATGACTAGCAGTGCACTGATACAGCTATATGGATAAACAGATAAGTGGTTATCTGCACACTCTCCACCCCCCCCCTCAATAATTTTTTTAATTGGGATTTAGACAAACCTAGAATTACATGGAAAGCTCAATGTGAGTACAGGAAGCCTCTGCTTTTTGACAGCTTGTTATCTGACAACTCACTTTTTCAACATTTGGAAATTAAGGACAAGTTCCTTTCATTTGACAAGGAATCCACTCTTTTGACAGTTCTTACTTACAGAGGCTTGCTTGGGACTTACTGTGCACACACACATGGCTTGCAAAGTGAGCTGGGGCGGGGGGGAGTCACCAAGCCAACTGAGATTCTGCAAGGAGCACACAGGCAGTCCCAAGCAAATCACTATAATTCCTTCATGTTCCCTACAGGGGTTCTACTTTTCAACCAATTCCAGTTTCTGATACTGCTGCAGTCCCTAACCTGTCAGATAAGCACGGTCTTCTTGTAAGTGGAGAGCAACTTATTCTATGACCATTAGGAAGAAGGAAAGGAGATTAACTATAAACAAGAAAAATTCTATAAATGGCATTGATCTTCTCTTCCCTTGGTACTACTCTCCAATGCCTCCAGTTCATTCTCACAAAAATGTTCCCTCTGTTTCCCTGGCTGAATAATCTGATTCTGAGAAAGAATTTTAGAACAATGTTTGCTGCTTGGTTAGAACCTCATTTAGGGGTCAAAGTGAAATATAGACCCCTGTCAAGGCATTCATAATAATGAAATGCCTGGAGAGTTCACCTGGCTGTGCACTTTTGACTTGAGTGCTTCATTCTGCCCAGTCATCTCTGTTGCACCAGCTTTTGCAAAGCAAGAGAATTACCAGTCAGAGTTCAACAGTCTCGTCTCATCATGAGATAAGCAGAGAGATACTTACCTCTAGGAAAACAACAATGTGGTTGGGTCTTGAGGGTTTTCAGTCTTCATTGCGTGACTGACTGTTAAGCTCCTGGCATTCTCAGTAGTGTAGATATTAAGAGGCTTTTTACCTGCAGTGGATTAAACCACTTCATTTAATATTAAGACATGCTTCTCATATTAAGACAAGCTTCTCCTCTGCAGGGCTTTACATATTCTAGGCCTCTGAGAGTATATGCAGGCAAGCCCAGAATGGGGGATCCAGCTTGGAATTTAACTTCCTGAAAATTTCAGCTTGCTTTCTTTAAAAAAAAAAAAAAAAAGCAATAGCACAACTCTCACACAGAAGTTTAGCCCATAATAATATATTGTAACATTCTTCCCACATTGAGAAGGATTCCCTCCCTCCAAGTTTATAAACTGTATGGCAGGGGGTTAGACTGGATGGCCCTTGAGGTCTCTTCCAACTCTATGATTCTATAAAGTCCATAACCTTATGCTGAGTCACTGTGTTCAAAGATGCTTTATTTAAAGCTCCAGTCTTTACTGCTTCTCACACAGTTATAGCAGTGGGATTCATACAAAATATCATTTTTCATAAGATCTTGCTACTTTACAATGTTCTCTACAAGTCTGTGGGTATATCTACACTCTAGAAATAATCCAGTTTGAGACCATTTTAAATGCTCTAGCTCCATCCTATGGAATCCTAGGATTTGTCATTTTACAAGGTCTTTAGCCTTGTCTACCAAAGAGTGCTGGCACCTCACCAAACTATAAATCCCAGGATTCTGTAGGATGGAGCCATGACAGTTAAAGTGGTCTCAAATTGCATTATTTCTACAGTGTATATGCACCCAATGTCTCGCTTTCCCTGATTCTGGGCAAGAAATCTCCTCCATGAGCCCTCCTAATGGGTCCTGGCATCCGTTGCTGATTACACACCCCTTCCTTCAAATGTGGGAGCTGATAGTTTATTCCTTGCTGTTGCTGACTAAAGAGTGAGCTGAGAATCTGACAACAACTAGCCTGGGAACTGCAATGGTTTATGATAATTGTGTAATTTTGCACCAGAAAATGTTTGTTTCTAGAAAATGGGGGTGGTTGCATGAAAACTCTCTGTGTATATATTGCAAAAATCCTACATTTTTCATTAAACCCCCTCTTCCAGAAACACACAGAGGCTAGAATCCTGTTCTTTACTCCCGGCTAAAGTAGACCTCTGAGTCAATTGTTGAGTGGTTAGTCAAGTCAATATATAGGTAAATTTAACTCATTCAATGGGTTTATTCTAGTCAGAACTAACAAGATTTAGGCCATGATTTCTTTGTACAAAGGTGGTTTATTTAAAACATCAGCCCTTGACTGCTTCTCACACAGTTATAGTAGTGGGATTCATACAAAGTATCATTTTTCATGAGATCTTGCTGCTTTACAATGCTCTCTACAGGTCTGTGGGTACATCTACACTCTAGAAATAATGCAGTTTAAGACCACTTTAAGTGCTGTAGCTCCATCCTATGGAATGGGAACACACACACACCTCATTGTTTTCATACCAAAAAACTCCATGTCTCTGGAAAAAGTGTCTTGGGGGGGGAGTTACATGAATTTATTGTCTGTGGGGGGGGGAGCTTGCACGAAAAACATTTTTTTCACTCACCCTCATACCTTGCTACTTACGGCAAATAAGCATTGTGAGCAAGTTCCATCAATACTGCAAAGGGTGCAGACTTCACAGAGATGTACAGATAAAAATGATTCCAATAACACAGGTTTGTCCAAAGTACACAAGGCCTTCATGAAGTTTCCAACCCTTCTGGGCCACCTTGCCTATGGTAAGCATTTTTTACACAGATTGAAGCACTGGAAATAGCAAACTCCATGAGAGTACTGGTTTCACATGGCCATCAAGCTTTTGATATACAATTGATAATGTTTTCAGGAGGATCTAAAACAAGAATGGTCAGTTCTTGGGGGTTAGGGGGCTGTATTCTCCCACAGATGTATCTGGGGCCATATACTCCACTGCATCCTTTCTTCAACAAGCCTTTTTAAAAGGTTTACTCTGATTTGTAATTGGTGAGGGAACCTATATTGATTGTTCTGGCACCTGTTTCATTCAGATTATTCTTGGGCTAATTATGAATCAGCCCAATGGAAGTTTGCCCAGCTGTGACATATTGTGCTAAAGTACGCTGTGACATTTTTATGAACCTGTATTTTGTATCTATGCACGATCTCTAATAAAAGGTGTGGCATTTTAACAGTCCTGGTATATATTGTGTTTCTTCCTTTCAAAGCAGTTACTCATTATCAGGACCTGCTGCGTAGATACTTTGGGTACAAGCCTGGTGCATTTAACTTTATCTGCTTTGGGCAAATGAAACACTCACTGACATGAATAAAAGTATGGAAACAATAATTTAACATAGTTCCTGCCACTGCTAGATGTAACCAAGCAACAAATGGACATGAAAATTGAACCAAACTCTTTCTCCTCTCTAGGTGGCCCATTGAAGTTATGCCTGCATCGCATTGCCAGACCAGTTTTACAGATGGTCATTACTATGTCCTAAGCTGTAATAATCAGGCAGTAATTACCTATCTGCCTAAAAAATAAGTGGCTAGAGTAACAGAGAAGCAAATGGGGATTGTGTTGTATATAACAAACTCTCCCTGTTGCATTAGCTTTCATTGTCCTTTCTGACTGAAACTTACACATCCATCCCTAAATCAGAGGACTGCAATCCATTCCATAACTGTGGGAGATTAAAAGCAGATCTTTACGTTATTACCTTGTGTTTTTGTTATGACTTCAGCTTCCATGGTTGAATCTTCAGGATGGTGGATATGTAAGAAATGTACACAGGGCTGGCTCTAGGCAATAGAACATCAGTGAGCTCTTCTCAAAGTCTGCCCCACTCCAGAGAATTAGCTGGTAGCAGACGTGGGTAGCTATGTGAAAATTTTCACATTTCTCACAATGTTCTAGAGTGCAACCACATTAGGTATTTGGAAGCGTTGTGGGAAATTTTAAATGCTGACTCTTTGTTGTCTATCACATAGCGCCAGGGTCTAGTGCAGGCATCACAGTCAGTGGGTTTGTTGGACTATTGTGGCTCTGGCATGCCTGAGAGTGCTACATGCTGATTAAACAGATAGACAGATTGATTGATTTAGAGTATTTATATCCTGCCCTTCAGCTAAAATGGCCCCCAGGGCAGCTTACAAATGTTCGCTGCCCTCAGGCTTATGATCTAAATAAGACATGACACATAAGGAAAAGGTGGAAGAGACTAAGTCCAACAGATGCTGGATGTTCTTTTCTCCCTCATAGGCAAGAGTAATAGCTGTTGGAATGTGGAGGTACAGCCTCTCACTAGCTTCTAAGCCAAGGCACAATGAAGCTGTGCCTGGTTGTCTTCTTTCTCCATCAGAGGCCAAGCAATGGCATTTTGACCCTCACTGGCCACTAGGGCCAAGGCATGATGGAGCTGTGCCTGACTGCTTTTTTCTGATGATCATCCTGTTGGTCTTTTATGCATAAAAGGGTGAGGGAAAACCCACAAGTGGTATCCAGGGCCCTACCATTAGGCAGAGTGAGGCAACTGAATCAAGCAGATTATTTTGGTCAAAGTCAAACCACAGAAAATTGATTACTATTTAGTGTGTTGTTGCTGCTGTTTTTTTACCACTACTGAAGAGAAGAGGTGCTTAAGGGATTTTGTGTCAAAGTAATGTGTTTGGCCTTGGGTGTTAGGACTTTTATCTAGGAAGGCTGAGAACTGTGTCATTTTACACTCCACTTTGAGGCAGCAAAATGCCTTGTGCCATCCTTGATGACCTCAGATCATGGCTCAGTCCAGTCCAGCACTTTCTCTGCTGACTAGCAACAGCTTCCAAGATGCCAGCTGAAGAGCTTCATAGCCCTGCATTATGTGGCTCTTTGGCTTGCCCTCCCACTGAAAAGGGGATGTAGCTAAACCAGGGCATATTAGTGAGCCAGGGCAGCATAACATTGTATCCTCATACTTAACATGGAGGTCCAGTAAGGAAAAGGAGGCCAGTTAGGTGATAGTGTGAAGGAGCATTCCTGGTGCATGCTCATGGCCTTTCAGTAGCTATCTGTGTTGGTGATGGAAATGTGCCTGGTGCCATCCAGGTGCCATTGTACAGCCAGGTAAACATTTTGCAAGGCCTCCAATATTACATCATCCACTGCACAGCAGGTCACACATCAGTGTGAAGGAGGTACTGGATACCACCAGTATGGCTGCTACCATACCATGGTCAGCCAAAACCTTTATGCAACAAGGCACTGGATACCTCCTTCTGCAGTATCCAAAAAACTCCTACTTACATTGGCACAATAATCCAGTTAACAAGAGTTGGTCTTGGCCTTAGCCTTTTATCACAAAATGGAGTTCAGGGAGAGAGGAATTCAGGTTTGAAACAGGGGCATGCAATTTGAAAAGAACTACTCCTGTCTCTGTCAGTGAGGATAATTGTGCACAGCCTGAACAACATTGCCAACAGTTGCATTGCATACACAGCAGTCATTGTGAGGAAATAAGTTCCATTGATTTTATGTCTAGGACAGAGGTGCCAGGTGGGTTCATGCTTCAGTTTTGGCATTGAGCCTGGTGTTGGAAAATGAAAGCTCACAGGCTGTTCATACAAGTCCTCTTTTACAGGGAAGACTCCTGTCAGTAAGATAGCTTCAATTTATACATGCGTCTATACACACCAGAATAGTCTGGTGTGACTATTCAAATCACACACACAAAAATTTATCATGGATTCAAGATAATAAAGCAGAAAGCAAGAGATCTGGACAGTATTACAGCTGTCTCAAGGAAAAATGGAGCTGAGGATCATTTAAACAGAAATTAAGCAACCTCTTTACCTATAGATCTCATCAGAAAATGCAGTTATTGTAATGACCTAATAGTCTACACAAAGGAACAAATTCAAAGAAAGTTGTCTGATTGTCTTCCTTGGTGATGGATGGTATGCATGATCCTTTGTCTGTTTTTGTAACTGCTGACTCCAAGGATCCAGCTTCTTCAGTAAACAGTTAAAGACAGTTAACTTATGCCTGTACAAATTCATAAATAATCCTAGCAGTTCCTGAACTCCTCCTAATTCTAATTGAGAAGAATGGTTTTAATGATGGAAACAATGGGTGATTCAATTTCACTACAAATTACTAATAATTACTTATTTCTGCAACAATTTACAGAAAAATGATTGGATGCTTCTTGCCCCACCCCAAAGTCTGAAATGACTCTTCAAACTCAATCAAATTGTTAATGCAAGCAGAGTGAACCCACTGAAACAAATATTAAGTCCATACAAACGTAAATCCCATTGATTCGGTGGGTCTACTGTAACGATTGGGATTAGCTAGTAAATTTAGGCCGTAATATTGGTTGCACTATATTTCATAGAATCATAGAATTATAGAGTTGGAAGAGACCACAAGGGCCATCCAGTCCAACCTCCTGCCATGCAGGAAATCATGATCAAAGCATCCCTGACAGATGGCCATCCAGCCTCTGTTTAAAGACCTCCAAGGAAGGAGACCCCACCATGCTCCGAGGGAGTGTGTTCCACTGCCAAACAGCTCTTACTGTCAGAAAGTTCCTCCTAATGTTGAAGTGGAATCTCTGTTCCTGGAGCTTGTATCCATTGTTCCGTGTTCTAGTCTCTGGAGCAGCAGAAAACAAGCCTGCTCCATCCTCCGTGTGACACCCCTTCCAATACTTAAATAGGGCTATCATATCGCCTCCTAAGAGCCCACTGGATAGATCATTTAACTCAAATAGTGCCTGATTGTTCCATAGGTTCTCCTATGGAAGTGGTTGGACATTTTTCTCCAGAGAAGAATGACCATATTCAGCTCATGGTTGTGGAAGTGGAGTTATGTAAATAGTGCCATCATGCATGAGTGTGCATACACATGGTACATGGTTGTGTATGATATGCATATAAGTTGTGCATGGATGCACATTTGGTTGTGTAATCAGTTGCACAATGCCATAGTTCACCAACAAGGTGACATAGTACAACTACCATGCTATTCTGTGAGTGTAAAGTTAAATTATGGCCCCGATACGATTTTTATTTGTATCTGATTATTCAAGATGAGTCATGGAAATCTAAAATAAATCCCCAGTTACTGTTAGTAACACCCATATCTGTGAGGTTTTAGTCTGAAATTAAAAGCTTTAGCCTGAATTTAAAGGAGCTATCCAAGATCCTGAACTTCTATTATGGATAGGATTTGACATCTTGGACAGCACCTTTAAACTGCAGACTGAAAAGCAAATTAGATTCACCAACCATCTCAAATGAATGCCATCTGCATAGTGAAATGCAATATATTCGTAAAAGGAATTTCCAGTTCCTTCAAAAGTCCCAAGTATCAGGGCATAGAATGTGACAGATAAACAAGATTTATTATGTACAGTAGAGCCTCTGTATCCATGGCTTCTGCATTCACAGATTCAATCATCCAGTTTGAAAAAGTTTTTTTTTAAAAAAACATCCCAAACACAAACCTTGATTTTGCCATTTTATATAAGGGACACCACTTTACTAGTCCATTGTGTATAATAGGACTTGACTATCCACAGATTTTGGTATCCACGGGAGGTCCTGGAACCAAACCCCAGAGGATACCAAGGGCCCACTGTATATATGAATGTACAATTTATGTGGGATTTCAGTGTGGCTATACTTTATTTCTGCAAAACCAGTGTGGTGTAGTCGTCTGAGTGTTGGACTAGTGGCTCAATATGCCACTAGTCCAGTGGGAGACCAGGGCTGGAGTCCCTCCTCAGGCACCGAAACCTGCCAAGTGGCCTTGGGCAACTCACACTGTCTCAGGCTCGGAGGAAGGCAAAGGCAAAGCCCCTCTTAACAAATCTTGTCAAGAAAACCCCATGATAAGTTTGCCTTAGGTCCACTATAAGTTGAAAATGACTTGAAGGCATGTAACAACATTTTCTTTCCACTTTCTTCTTGCAGCAGTGAGTGAAGCACCAGCCCCTCAGCAGACGTCCATGTTACCACAAACACAGCCTGAACATCCCAGCAATGAGGATGCTCCAAGTAGGACAATTCCCACAGCATGTGTCCGGCCTACGCATCCTCTCCGCAGCTTCGCCAACCCCTTGCTACCTCCGCCAATGAGTGCAATAGAACCGAAAGTCCCTTATACACCACTTTTATCTCAAACAGGTGAGTGAACTATTGAAACTACTGCCCAGAAACCAGCTAACATTTCCTTGTGCAGAATAGGTTTTCTCTGATAACACTCATCTCTCTTTATCATCTCCCTTCCAGTATCATTATCCATGAGCAATATTGCAAGCCATCGTGCTGTGTTTATAACTGAAGGGAAATAGAGTTTGAAAATTTGTTGCTATTTTGCTGCTTTGAGGGGCAGGGGGAAATAAGTAAAGCTACTCCTAGGCTGGTCCTATGATGAATTTAACTATAGGTTGCACTCATATGTCAGAAAACATTGGACAGTTTTTCAGAATTTGCTAGCTCAGGGTTCCATTCAACATCATTTGAACAAACTTCCATCCAAGAAAATGGACTTCCCAACATCCTGTTCTCCCCTATAACCTTCCACATGCCCTCCAATCTTTGGATGATCCAAAGCATATTTGTCAGAGCTTGAGGGGAGAGAAGGGATCTATTGTATCAGATGTTTCCATCCTGCTGATGGATCAGATTGAATGCAACCTTCTGAAATCTAGCAATAATCATTGAAGGCCAGAAGGATTCTTAGTGCTTTCAGTAATAGAGAAATGCTTGCACAGGAAACTTTATATAGTGTTATAGTTGTAGTGGTTATGAGAATGAACTATGAATTATACAGGCTTTGGTTCAAAGTTTCAACTTGGCTGTTAACCTAATAAGGTGTCTTTAGGCATGTCAATCTCTCCTCCACATCTGTACTCTATAGGATAATATTAAGAGAACTGAGCTGTTGCTCAGTGGTCAAACACATGCTTTGTACAAAGAGGCTGAGATCCTGTTTAACACTGGCAGAACATAGAGCTCTACTTGTATGCTTACACAGATGGGATGACAGCAGCCATGGCAGGTGGTGATGAGACTGGTAGCTTCCCAGACATTCCAGAAGCCATTCCAGGACTATTCTAGTAACCATTCTGATCATGGGAAAGATATAGGATTGTGCCTACATGCCTTTGCAAATGGGGAAACAGCTTTCCTATGGGGCTATTGGACATCTCCTTAAGCAATTGTCTAAATAGTACAACCATTGGTATAACCAGGAGTTATGCCCCAAGACATTTCCAGCCAAATTGAATCTTCAAACAAGGTTAGGAAAGGCTTCTATTTGAAACTAGGGAGAGCTACTGCCAGAAGTCACAGAAATCCCATCCAATCCAAAGTTGTATTGCTTACAGTCACTGCATACAAGCATAGCAAAATACAAGACAGAGAAGTAACTATTAATGTGGGTAAATACGTAATATATTATATTACATGATATAGTATAAATCCTAATATAGATCATATAAAAGGTTTAAGTACAAACAAAAGCTTAAGAACAATTTAGAATTTCTCAAAAGAAACCTTACAATTTCCCCTATTAATTTTCCAAAGCATCATACTTTCCTACGGTACTAATTGACTCAGAGTTTTTATTCTGATTTTCTTTGCTGCAGTTGCAAATAATGCAACACAATAAGAAAAATACTACTTCTCATCAGATAACAAAATACTCTTACTATGCTCTGAGTTGGCTAGCTGCTGCATTGTGACATAAACTGTGACAACACTCCCTAGGGCCAATATATAGTGGACAGCACAACAGATAATGCACTATGTCTTTTATGCAGCCATTACCACAAATACACAGTCTGTCAGTGACAAGGGCATTGAGATACATATCCCCCAAGAAGGCATTTGGCATTTGTTGAATTCTTAATTCTGTGAAAGCCTTCCTCAAAGAAGGGCAAGAAAGATGACAAAGATAGCCGGAAAGCTGGTGTTCTTTTTAAATAGTAGTGAACTACCAGAAAGAGAGGTTATTGCTCATGACCTGCCTATCTAGGGATAGATGAAATGTAGGAATGTACTTATTAAAGTTGGACTGATATCCTGACATTGCTGCCCATTCTACTGGAATAGAGTATTTAGTCATTCTACACCAGCATGGTTTAATTCAAGCCTCCCTTCTCAGATGTTCATACCAACACATTTCAGGCAATCTTATGTCATCCATCCACTTTGATGGAGGGCAGACCTGTCTCGGCTCTCAACAGGGCAGCTGTTATACCTGGAGGCAGGGCAAGGACTTTACTCAGAAACCCATGCTGGAGTGCTACACAGAAGTCAAAACTGAGTAAATAGAGCAATAGTCAAGTCAATATAAGGTGGCTTCTTATGTTACATATGTGTAGCAATAGGCCGATGTCACTGATATCCACCAATATTGAATGTTGGACTTTACTGCAGAGACACTAAATAAAGGACCCTTCTCAGTTTTTGTAAAACCCGTAAGAGTAACCCTCATTCTTGGCTACTGAGGTGTAAACCATAATATCTACCTAAGTGATCTGGGTGTAGAAATGGCTGTCCATCCCCTTTTCTAGAAACAGATGGAAGCCAAGGGCAGGCTTGAACCATTTTCATATTACTTGCATCTTGGCAGCAAGAAGTCAACTGAAGAAATCATTATTGTTCTTGACCTAAGCCCTGTTGCTAGATTCACACTGGACACATTGAAGCAATAGTATTTTCATACGCACTGCCTCTGAATTCAACAATTGATTCAATGGGTCTACTTTAGTCAAAACTACGTACCACTAAGATACAAGCCCTTGAGTCCTATTTCCATAATAATTGCAACATAAATATGCATTTATTATCTTACCATGAGTTTCTACAGTACAGAGATAGAGTTAATTGCAGCTAACTGCCACATGAACAAACTTGTGTACCTATTTTATATATTACAGGTTTTTAACTATCAGTCCCTGCAGTGTACATTGGCTGCACTCCTACCTCTCCTTGATGGAGTGTATGGCTCTACCAAGTGTTCATCTTCCACCTCCCCTGCCCCACATACATAACCAACCTGTCACCTGCCAGATTGTACCCCATGGCCATTAAGTGACTGGGGCAGGGCAAAAGGTGCCCAGGCAACACTGCTGTTTCTGGAATGGAAAATATAAAGACAAATCCTCTAGATCTTCTAGAGGTCCAAGAGGTCAATGTCTTCTTTGTGCTCCCAGCTGCATTTATGGGTGCTCTCCATCTTCCCCTGGCCACTAAATGACCATTGGTTCACCCTCTAGGCACTGGCAGATTTGCACAGGGCCATCATTGCACAAGGAGGTACTGGATACCTCCTTGCACATTGACATTAAAATAATGTAAAGAACATTTATGCTTGTCTATGTCATCAACAGGATCCCAGCCATTCCGTATAACCTCTTATTTCTAAGGTGTGGCTTTGATCTAGTTGAAGTGGGGTCGCAGAATGGCATGCACATGAAGCCTATGGTCTAATTTCAGAAGTCCTCCATATGTCATGAGAAAGGGCAAACCACCCTTTTACTGGCAGCCCAACAGGAAGGAAGGAAAGGGAAGAGGGGAAAAGAAAGTTTTGGCAAGAGGGGAAGAGGGGGAAAGAAAAGAGATAACTCACCCCCTTTCAGCTCTGGCCTTGCTTACTGCTGGCTTTGGGCCCACTTGCATATTGATAGGCAGCCCAGAACAGATATGCAACCTTCAACAAAGAAAAGGCTGCATTCAGATGGATGTCCTGGTAGCCTTCTGACAGCTTTTGCTTGGTTTCTTTGCCTGGACCTTGCCTAGTCAGTTTGTCTTCTTGCTGTTCTGTGGGTTGATCACTTGTCAGTGAAAGCCAAACAACAGGTTCCAAGTGATAAAAAAATAAGGGGGGGGGAGACAAGTTGCAAGTGGATCTTCCTGAATTTCATAGCATCCCATAGCATCCCTTTCATAGAATTCTAAGCATCACAGACATGAAAAGTGCCATAAAGCTCGATTTAGTCTCAGTTCAAGTCCTACACAAAGGAGACTGTTTGGAAGTTTCTGGGTTACATGCAGCTGTTCTGTATGCTAAACTTGCTGAACTCCCTGACAGACAGGAATTACAGAACAAATGAGATGATGGGAAAAGACCCAGCCATGTTTTTCACTTCAAACATCTGCTATCCATCACTAAATAATCCACTTTTGACAGTAGACAGAAGGCCTGAAAATCCCAGGCATCAAGGGGAAATTTTTTCAAAAGCCTAACTACTGCTGACTTTAAATCTTGAAATCCAGTGTCTCTCTTTTCTTAACTGAGATGTATTCATCCTGCTCACCTTTTAAGCAGTCGTTGGTATTTCTATGGGACATTGTCGTGGCAGCACAAAGTACACATAAAACTGGCCCCTGCGTGTCAGTGCCACTTCATTGTTGGATGTGATCTCTCTCCCACTCCATGGAGTAAGCTTTTGTGCCCCTTCCACATCACACAGACATTTAAAAATATGCTGGCAAAAGAACTTTTATGGAGGGTGGTATGATAAAGTCCTTAAAAATATTTCACTTCAGGTAGGTCATGCCTCATGAAAGAAGTTGAGTCCCTCCCACTACCCTGTTCACTTCTCCCACATGCCTGAGCAGTGATCATTCATGAGCACAGCAACAGACATAAAGGACTCAACTTCTTCCATGAGGCATGATCTACCTGAAGTGAAATATTTTTAAGGACTTTATCATACCACCCTCCATAAAAGTTCTTTTGCCAGCATATTTTTAAACATTTTTATGCCAGCAAAAGACCCCACCAACACCAGACTTACCTTGAGCAGCATAAAAAAGGCTTCCCAACAGTAACAGAGCGTGAATGGAGCTCCATTTACTTCTGGGTTCCAAATCTCCGTGATTCTTGCAAGAAGACACGTGCATGGGAAATTCAAAAATACATCAAAAAATAAACCACAAAAGTACATCTAAGCACAAAAAAGTCCCAAGTGCAAGGGAGGGTCATAAAAAGAGTGTTCCCTACCTGGCTGTCCTAATCTCACCTGGAATTGTTTGCCCATTGACACTACATTCATGTGCATACAATGGCGTGAAGTTTCAAATGCCAGCAATGCTGGCAACAAAGTACCACAACCAATCTATTGACGGCTTGTGCCATCAACAAAAATGAATGGCTTTTTAACAAGATATGATTGCAAAAGGACAACGTCGTCTGGTATGCGCGCCCTTTCACAATCATTAGGCGTCCTTATGATGCCATATTTGTTGGTTTGATAAAGTCCTAAGTGTCACAGATTGCAACAGGTAAAATGGCAGTTCTCCCAATGCCTGAGGTATAAACCAATTTCTGCTTTCCTTACCCACTTCCACTACCACAAAACAATATGTGGAGGATGCTACTGCTCTCCACATCATTTTCATCTATGGAGGTTCACGTGCATCCAACCACATTTTGTGTCATGCCAGCTAAGGAGGTACTTCTGGCCCCATAGGAGCAGACAGCAGTGCTGGTGGCACCTCTGCATACTTCCCCATCATTACATAAAATGGGGGGGGGTAGGTAGCAGTGGTGACAGTGGTGAAGATAGTCCTGCATGTCACAGGAGAAAGAGGCAGCCTGTAGTAGTGAATGTTAGGGATGGAAAGAATATATATACAGTTGTCCCTCCATATCCACGGATTTGGTATCCATGGATTTAAGTATTCACTGTTCAAAAATATTCTTTAAAAAAAAATAATTCAAAAAGCAAAGCTTGATTTTGCCATCTTATATAAGGGACCCCATTTTGGTATGCCATTGCATATAATGGGACTTGAGTATTCACAGTTTGTTATCCATGGGGGGTCCTGGAACCAAACCCCAGCGAATACTGTATATTTATTCATTCCCAGGTTCAAAAACAAAAACAAACAAACAAAACCATCAGGAAGAATAATAGACCAGTGAGGATTTTGTGAGAATAAGTGAGAATAATAGACCAGTATTGCTTACCCATGGTTCTCTAGATTGGTAAGAAGAATTGGAACAGGCAAATAGCTGATGGCAGACCCTTCATATCAAATGACCGTGTTTTCAGGAATACCTTTTATGTTTAAAGCCACTTCCTGAAATTATATACGACATTAAGCACATTGGAAAATGATTTTTGAAAAGTGCAGTAGAGATTTAAAAGAAATGAAAAGAGTCTGCATTTTTTCTAAAAAGAATTTGGTGTTCTTTTCATCTCCTCTGTTTAGCAAGATGACTCAGACTCATGATACTGTACCTGGAGTTGATGTTTGGTCTTTGTGTTCCCTGTTGGACACAGATAATTCCCTTTGCAAGTCATGGTCATGGACAAATAATTGGTTTGGCTTAGTCTTCTTTCAGGTTTAATCTAAAATGTCTGATGGAGCATGTGTGGAGCTTATTGCATTATAGATCTAACATAAATCCTACAAAGAGCTGAAGAATAGAAAATGTTCTCCTTCCTTTCCTCCAGAAGTGAAAAATTCCTTTTGAGCAGTTGGAATGATTGGTGGCACTTTAAACAAACCAGGATTGTGCTTCCATTTATCTTGCGTAGCTGTTATATGTGTGAAAAGAAAGAAAATATGATCTCTTAAAATGACAGAGGTTTTATATATACCTGTATTAGCAAAAGTACCCAGCTTCCTATGGCTTGGAACAGCCCTTAGTCTGATACACTGAAGCCTGCAAGCAAAGGTAGCAGCTTGTCAGAACTAAGCACAATATGCCTTCCCCAACTCAGTAAAGCCAGAGGCTACTGAGGCCTCTAGGCTGCCATGGTGGACTTCTACATCTCTAGGAGGAGCCTTTCCATGCGTGGGGAAGCTATCCCAAACAAAAAGGTAACCCCATGTCTATCCCTCAGACTCCTTCCCAACCCCAGATATATACTGATCAAGGCATCTCTGCCACCTAGTGACTGAAGATGGAACACAAAGACATATGTAAATTAATTAAAATGAACTGATATGTTTTAAAAACCAAATAACCCACTGGTGCATACCCTTAAGGTCCCCTTAGCATAGTGACAGACAGACACACACCTTCATTTATTATTATAGACATATTATAGCACAGAGTTATGCCTTTAGCCCATTTGGACTGCCACAACTTATCATTGAGGTGGAAGTATATTTCTGATGAAAGAGCAGAGCTTTGATAAGTGGAAGAGGCACTAAGGCTCATATTACAAACATACATTGGATAATGAAACACACCAAGGAGTTTGAAAATAAAATCAACCTGTGCTTTATAGATTACAGCAAAATCTTTGATTATGTAAATCATGAGAAGTTATGGTTCATTCTAAAATAAGTGGGAATACCACAATATCTGATTGCCCTGATGCATAACCTTTACTTTGGAGAAGAGGCCACTGTCAGGACACTATATGGAGAAACAGAATGGTTTTCCATTGACATGGGAATTGGCTACAACTGCATTTTATCACCCTGTTTAAATTATATACAGAATGTATCATATGGAAAGCAGGATTAGACTCAGAAGAATCAAATATGAAAATTGGAGGAGGGGATGTCAGCATTTTAAGATATTTAGATGACACTATATTATTTGCAGAAAGCAGCAAAGACTTGGAATGACTACTGGTGAAAGTTAAGGAGGAAAGTGCAAAAGCAGGGTTATAGTTGAATATTTAAAAAAGCATGAATAATGATCACAAATGATTTACCTAACTTTTTTTACAAACATTTAAGTTTTAATAGCCTAATTATCTCAAGCTAACATGAGATAACAATAATGAAATAACAATATATGAAATATATGAAATGTGGGGTTGTCGAATGTCCAACAATTCACATGGCGAGCAACTCTACCTAACTTTAAATGATTTGCCTAACTTTAACGGATTTACCTAACTTTAAAGGGAGTAGTGAAGGCATCAAAATAAAGATTTTATATATCTAGCTCAGTCATTATCAAAATGGAGACTGCCATCAAGAAATCATAATACTAAGACTTGAAAGGGCAGTTGTGAAGGAACTAGATAAGATCCTCAAGTCTAAAGACATTTTAGTAGACTCCACAGTCAGGGGGCACCCACACTAGAGAAATAATCCAGGTTGAAACTGGATTATTTGCATGGCTCCTTCCTATGGAATCCTGGGATTTGTAGTTTGGTGAGATGACATTATGCACTGGAAAAGGTAATTATGCTCAGCAAAGTGGAAGGATGAAGACTGCATGGCAGGTGAATAGAATAGAATCTTTATTACGGTCATAGACCAGCACAGGTAAAAAGGGGATACAGAATAAAGATAAAAACACTGGATAAAAACAGGCTAAAAACAGTATTTAAAATATTAGCTCCAGTATAACAAGACTAGGTTGATACTATTCTACTGTTGAGGACATTCTCTGTCGAAACTTAACCGCAGCTGCACAGAATCTGGCAACATTATAAGTTGTTCCTGGGTTGGTGTCTGAAAGCAACAAGTTTATGTAGAATTGTCCAGTGTGCCCTTGATATTTATGCAACAGGGGTGAAATTAGGCTGAGACGTATGTCCCTGTAGTATGAGCACTGGAGTAATACATGCTCTGTTGTTTCTATTTGGCCCGAATTACAGGGGCACAGTCTGTCTGAGAAGGGGATCTTCTTGTATCAGCCTTCAAAGACAGCTGAAGGGAGGGCACGACACTGTGCAAGAGTAAAGGCCCTTCGATGTTTAGGTATTTCAAGTGTTGCTAAGTATGCCAAAGGAGAGGCCAGATATCTATTGGAGTCACTAGCAAGGAAGGTTAGAGTACTGGCTAGATCCAGTTGTCCCTCTATATCTACTACCCGTTGTTTGATAATAGCTTTCGCCCTATCATATCCCAGGCTAAGCAGAAGATCTGGAGAAAGGGCGAACATTGACATTTTAGTCATCACTGTCTGTTTCCAGCTGGATTGGAAATCATCACTTAAGGTTAGTGGAGCAAGGCCAGTGGGAAAGAGGGATAGTCTGAGCCAGTAGCTGAGTATGGTCACCCACACTCTGGCCTCCACTTTCATAAATCCTGACTCCAGTCTCAGAGCTGCGTTAGAGACACATTTTGGAGTTTGGAAAGCTGATCTTAAAAATTTTGATTGGACAAGTTCTAATGGAGCAGGGTTGGGGAAGGGTCCCAATTGGGATCCATAAAGCAGTTGTGCAACTGGTTTGGCTTCAAAGAGTTTGAACGCTGCAGGTAAATAGTGGCCTCCTCTTGTCTTAAAAAATTTGAGAATGGCTGTTGTACTCCTCTGCGCATTGCAAGCAGCATACACCCCATGTGCTTTCCTACTACCAGTGGCTTGAAAAATTACCCCCAGGTATTTGAAGCAAGAGACCTGCTCAATCTTGTGGCCATCTATATTCCAATTGTAGTTCTTAGGCCTTTAAAGGCCTTTTTTTTTAAAGGCCTTTTAGCAAATGCCGTGATTTTAGTTTTTTGATAGTTGAGTTCTAGCTGTTCCACTCTGCAATATTGTGTTAGTGCTCTTAGGGCTCTTTTTAGTCCAATGGGAGTTCTTGAAAGTACTGCTGCATCATCCGCATAAAGCAGCATTGAGATATGCCTTCCCTCTAATTTTGGGGGGTGGAAGTTAGTGTTGTTGAGGTGATCCACCAAATCATTGATGTAGAAGTTAAACAGGAGTGGAGCTAGAATGCAGCCTTGCTTGACACCCTTCTCAGTGACAATGTCATTGGTGAGATGTCCCTGGGGGTTACATCTTACTTTTAATGAGGTCCCTTCATGCAGCATACGTATTAGGTGGAGTAAACGTTGGTCGATCGAAGAAGCCTCCAGTTTTTTCCACAGTTTGGTTCGGGATATAGAGTCAAAAGCTGCTTTAAAGTCTATGAAGGCAGCATAGAGTGAAACTGTGCTGCAGGTGGAGTATTTTTCAATAAGGTGGTGGAGTACAAGGCACTGATCTATGGTGGAGCGGCCTTCCCTAAAGCCAGCTTGCTCTTCTGCATGTATGTTTTCTTGTTCCAACCAGGTTTGAAATTTCCACTGTAAGTGTCTTGCATAGAGTTTGCTGATTGTACTGAGGAGACTAATTCATCTGTAGTTGACAGGATCATCCTTGCTTCCCTTTTTATATATTGGGACGATGATTGCAAGGCCCCAATCCTTGGATGCTCGACCATATTTGTCAATACAGGTGAAAAGTGAGGCCAGGATAGGGGCCCAAAATTCAAGGTTGTTTTTAATGGCTTCTGCAGGTATTAGGTCTTCCCCTGGAGCCTTCCCCATTCTCAGCTGGGCTACAAGGTTCTTGATCTCTGTCGCTGTCACTGGTGGCCACCCTTGGATATTTTCTATATTTTGGCTAGTGTATCCACTTTCAATGTAGTTGTCCTTATAAAGAGCTTGAAAATGATCCTCCCATATCCCTGGAGGGATGTGACAATCCACTGTAGCTGGCCCATTTCTCTGGGAACTTGATGTAATATGCCAGAATAGAGCTGTGTTGTTGGATCTGACTGCCTGGATAAGTTGTGTCCAGTCATTCTTCATGGCTTCTTTTTTCTTGTTCATCAGCAGCTTTTTGTAGTCTCTTTTCTGCTGAACCAGCATTGGTGCAGCATCTGGGATGTTATTAGATAGGTAACCCTGATAAATATCACTGAGGGCTTTTTTAGCATTAACACATTCCTTGTCAAACCATGGTTTGGAGTGGTGCTGTTGTTGTTTCCACTGATGTACACTGTTTTGACGGATTAGATATTGGTGTAGAGCTTGGGTAAGTGTATTGTAATTTTCCAAGATTTCATCAGGGGACTCAGCTGATATCAGGGCAGTCCTAAGATGCTGAAGTTGGTCTGAAGCCAATACCTCACTTATTGTTTGGTTTAGTTGGGGGGTCCATTTAGCTCGGTGATAAGTCCTTCCTGATCGTGTCACAGACAGGTGATAGTGCTCCCTGGTGTGTGTCTCCTGAGTGAAGTCGCTAAGATGTACCCGAATTGGAAAATGATCACTTTCAAATCTGGGCATAACTTCTATTTCCTTGGCATAGGGAAGAAGGTCCCTAGAAATGATTATGTAATCAATGGCACTCATTCTGGACCCAGAGAGATAAGTGAATTCGGCTGGGCAGTCATTTTTCAGGGTACCATTTAGGATTTGAAGGTTCAGCCTAAATGCTGTTTGATCCAGACAGTGTCCAGCAAAATTTGATTTCTTGTCCTTTGAACATCGGATGAGGTGGGTTCCATCATCTTCAAAATCAGGAGGAGGGCATTTGTGATGGGCATATAGGGTATGATTGTTGGGGCCCAGTCTGGCATTCAAATCACCCCCCAAAATTACAAATGCATTTGGGTTCTGCAACATGAGATTAGCAGTGTATGATTCCAATTCAGCCCACAGGCCTCTGATTTGGGATTTCTTCTTCATTGGAGGCATGTAGGCATTTATTATCAGCAAAATGCAATGGTTAAATTGAATTAGCACTGCCATGGCATATGTTTTAAAAGTGGAAAGAGGCCTTGTTATGGCACGTAGGGTGGTGGAAACCAGGACGCCCAGGACGCCTCTAGCTCTTCCATGCTTTTTCCCTGGCTCTGCCGGAATTGAGAATGAGTGAAAGCCATTTAATAACAGATCCTTATTAGTCCATGTTTCCTGGATCAGTATAATGTCATATTGGGTGAGGAAGTCACTAAGACAGGGATCTCTGTGGGCCGTCGGCCACCCAGCGATGCTCCAGGTCATAAGGGTAACCTTGTGCTGGTCTGTTGGAAGTCAGGCAGTTGCATTGCAGGCCACAGGCTGAATGGGTAATTCATCTGATGGCAGTTGGTTAAATGACTGGGTTGACTGTGGCTGTGTCCTCCTCTGTGGATGGAGGGGTAGTGAATCACATTCCTGTTCTTCCTGCCCTGCCTGTTCTGGAAGGGAAATTGGAAGAACCAATGGAGCATGGGAAGCAAAATAAGGATCACAAGCAAGCAAGGATCATATCTCTTTAGTGAGGGGGGCATTCTTTGGCTTAGGAGATGGGCTAGGTGGCAGTGAAGACTGTTTTTCGCTTGAACTAGGTTTGCATAGGGATGTTTGAGTCCCCTGGGGTTTAGTTTTAGATGGGGGTGCATCTGCAGTATATTGCATTTTTGAAGGGGTGTTGGCTACAACTCGGGATTTCAAGGTTTCCTTGATTATAAGTAGAGAGTCATCACTTTCGCTTTCATTGTCAGAGATATCAGAGAAATGCACTGACAGTTTTCTGCGAGGGGGGGCTGATTTCAATGGGGCTGGATTGCTGTTAGATTGACTCAGGATGGTATCTCTCATCAGCTGTATTGTGGGAGTGTGTTCCCAAATTTCTGTGAGTTTTTCTCTCAGTTTAATTACTTCTTGATTTATAGCCTGAGCTTCCTTTGAGGTGTGTTTAGGTTCTCCCTCTTGGAGTGCAGAATTATTATTGCTTCTTTGTGTTTTTGTTGCTGTTTTCCCTGTGATGAGGTCACGGACTATCTCATCCTTAAAAACTCTGTTAATTTCTATACAATGTGCATTCCAGAGGAAATTTCTTTTCCGTAACAGCCTGTTAGGTATATTTGCCTGGCTAAAGGTCAGAAAAATTTGCTTAGTAGCTCTTGAGCTGGGTAAAAAGTGGCAGTCTAGTAAATCAATTGTTCTGCTGTGCATATTTAAAAGTTGGGAAAGATATCTCACAACAGACTTCTGTCCGTTCCACAAATGGGCATTGTTATGTATTTTTATCAGAATCTGATTTTTCTGTAACACTCTGCAGTGATTAACTGCATCCTGTGACGTAGCAGGACACATTTCCTCCAAATCTGCTACATTTTTAACCCCCTGTGTACCATATGGGTTTTGCCTTTGAAGATCTTGTTGGGAAAGCTTATTTGTAATGTCATTTAATTTTTGCAAAATAAGAATCAATGTCTCTATGGACAGTTTGCAGAAATCATAAAAGAGCTGAGCGCTGTTATTGTAGGGAATGCTGCCAAGCTCCGGGAGTTTGACTTTGTTATCAACTTTGTTATCAACTTGCTCTGTCCCATAATTTATATTTACACTTTGAGGAATTGAGGGGGCTGTTTTGTTTTGTTTAGTTCAGGTGTCTGTGATGGCTTAGGGAGTATAGAAGGAGCTGTTGTTACAGATCTGTTACTCACGGGCTGTGTTGTCTCTGCCGCTGGGAAGAGTGAGTCAATCCTCATCTGTTTTTCTGCTTTGAAGGATTCCTGATTGTCATTATTATTACAGGGGCTCGTCCGATTTCTTTTCTTGCCTTTGGATGGCATTTTTGAGGTATATGTAGGTGGTAATGCCAGATGTTAGTGGGAGGACAATTCAGAAGTTGTTAGTCCGTCGCCATCTTGCCCCTCCTCCTCGCATGGCAGGTGAAATTTTTCAGTCAAGGTAGCCACAGCCCTTAGTCTATAAGACCTGAACATAGCAGCTGATGATAATGGGAGCTCTTTGAAGTCTCTCATTCATAGGGTCACCACATTCATAGGGTCACCACCAATAACAACAATATACTCAAAACATCTCACCATTAACTTTGAGGTCCAGAAGAGGCTTGGAGTATCTCATTATAAGGTTGTCAATGACAACAGCTGCCTTAGATTAGGGAGGTGCCCCCTCATTTCACCTGAGATGGGGAAAGATACATAAGGTACATGCAGAGGTTGAGAGAAACTGAGAAGTAGGTGTTATAAAGGAACTCCATTCCTCAGGATGATAATTAGGGGTTATATATCTAGTGAAGGTCAGGAACCTCTTTGAATAGACAAACATCTTGTTTCAGCTTTAGCACAGCACCCACTTTTATTCTTCACTAGAAAAGACCCACTGAATCCATCACATTTATCTACATGTTGACTCATCATTCAACAATTGATTCCATGGGTCTATTCTAGTTGGGACTAACCAACAGGATGCCAGCCTAAGCTTCTTCTACCTCTGCCTCTGGAAAACAGATAGCTTTACTGTACTTTATCATCAGTAGTGAAGGCTGTATATGTGAACGGGGAGAGGCTTTTTGTATTCACATGTGCATGCACATGCGTGCATGTGTGTGTTTGAGGCAGGGGCAAGAAATTTATAACCGGGATCTAGGCAGCTACTACAAAAAAATGGAGGAAAATGTTCAGAAAGTTGAAATAAGAAACATTCTCAAGCAAAACACCAGCTGAGAAATGGTGGCTGGCTGCCTGCAAACAGCTCAGTTGCTATTGCTGATTCTAAACCAGATTCCAACTAGCTCTACCCATCAATTCTTCTTCAGCTATTGGGGCTTTGTCTTCTCTTCAACATGAACTACAAAATACCCCCTCTCTCACACACACCACAGAGGTCTTTACCTTGTACCTTATCAGATGATTTTCCTTTGCAAGAAACCATTCTCATGGAATTGGGAAGCCCACAGGCTGCATTAGTATATTTAGGAGGTCCAGTGTGGGGGGCCCTCCAACCATATTTCAAAACCGTCAACCCCCTTCCTCCCCCCACCCACCCACCCCCACAACAACCAGAGAAGTGACTGGAAGTACATGTTCTCATTTCTAGTCACCAAAATGGCAGCTGTGATGGGATGCCTTCAACCCTCCAGATCTCTAAAGGGGCCAAAATCTTGTAGTGCATCCCTCTGGACTCTGGTGTGTTGCCACTCCTACTCGGGTTAATTAATTCCTATTAGGGGACATCCAAACCATAGTTTCTATTTGCCAGCAAACAGCTTCACAGAAGAGTGGTCTGCCACTAGCTTCACATCTTAACATGGATCATTGTATTCATTTCAGTTATATAGCAACACTTAAGTTTGATCATTTCCCCTGCCTTTTCCAAATTTTATATTGCAACCTAAATTTCTTCTGAACCTATCTTTGTGGAACAAAGTAAGGGTTTTTGTTTGTTTGTTCGTTTGTTTGTTTTTTAATCCAGTGCTAGCCAGGCTGTCTGATGTGGAGGACTAGCAATTATATTTTTTTCCACTCTGCCAGGTACCAGCACCATATTTGTTCCCACTGACCAATTGTTTCTTTTTTCTTTAAAGCTCACTAGATAATAGCAGCCAATGGCTCAGCAACTGGCACCAGACTAGGGACAACTACTTTGAGTAGCACTGCTTTAGTCCATTGAGAAAAAGTGGGGTGGCATGTATGGTTTTTCAAAAGTACAACTCACATTCTGTTATCAAAGAGAAATGTTACCTTGATTTGATATTTGAACTTGTTTTTATGTGTACATCTGTCACCAAATTAACTGCTGCTCTCACTTAGCCAGAGAAGGAATAATTTAGATGACCACAACTATCTATTTATGGTTCTGGGTTTTATTGCCACTTGAACAGCGAACACATTACATACAAACTTGAACAAAGAGACACAGACTCACCATTGAGCCATCTTGTCCTGTGCATTCTTCTCTGATTGACAATGGTTCTCCACAATCTCAGACATATTTCTCTCCCACCATCCCTATCTGGATTCCCTGTTATTTGAACTTGTTTACCTTGAATTGCCAGAGACTGAACCCAGGACATATGCATGCAAATTCATGACACTCATCAAGATGAGTCAAATATTTGCTCCCTAACCAGACCATCAAGCGGCACATCGCTCTGATTTATGGTGCAGTTCTTTAGCACCTGGATCCCACCCCCATGGCAATGTGCTGGTCTGTATCAAGAATTTTTCAGTGATTGACCATTTTGTGAGCATCAAGGCTATGGAAGGAGCAGCTAAAGCCACATCTGTTAGGAGCTCTCTTGTTTGTGCATCGATATGAAATGCTGCTAAACTGTTGAAGCAAGCGTATGCTAATAAGCTCAAGGAGGCTTTCCAGTAATAAAAAGCTAGCCAGCATTTGCACCTGGCAGCCATATATTGTCAAACTAATGAGCTAATGAAATGTTTAATAACCCTATGGAGGAAATAAAACTCTTACAGTCAGTTCCTGCTGTGGTTATGCAGTATAGCAGCTGATAGGGTTGACCATCTCTTCAATTTCGACCCTGTGTAAGTCCCTCCCCTCCCCCCCCCTTAATGTATTTAAATTTCATTGCAACTTTGAATTGCCCTACTGGGATGGAATTCCTCAGAACCAAAGTGCTACTCACATGATTAATTGTGTAATTGGCCTAATTTAAAGACACAGCTGTGTTAGTCTGAAATATCAGTCTGCAAAGGGATCTTGTAGCACCTTTGAGACTAAGGACATTTTCAGACAGCCCTTAATGCACAAGCAGCCTCCGGAGCAGTAACGAGGCTGCTGCGTGACAGGGCGTCTTTTTCGGATGCCGCCGTCCCTCTTCTGTGACCATTCATGGCACGTACATGAAGCTTTGGAAGCGGGCGCATCATATTTCAATCATGAAGTTGCCCGGGATTGAAATATGACACGGCCGCTTCCAAAGCTGCACATATATCCCACAAATGGTCACGGAAGAGGGACGGTGGCATCCGAAAAGGACCCCCTGCTGTGCAGCAGCCTCATTACCGCTCCGGAGGCTGCTTGCGCAGTAAGGGCCGTCTGAAAATGCTCTTTGCTTGCCTCTCTGCTTAGCTGTTCATATGTAGGCCTTTCACTGCCACTCCTACATAGTGCTGCTTGAAGTGGACCATTGGGATAGCTCCACAGAACAAAGGCTGATGTCTCCTAAAACTAAATATAGCCCCTTGATCTCCGCATAAGAAAGTTTCAAAGCAGGTTGTGCTGAAATTCCTTCTTGCCATTATTTTTGTTGCCATCTAACTCTCTTGGCCTAAAACAGTCCCAGTGTCTGGTTGGAATGCTCTGAAAACTGGAGACAGCTCCTGTACCTGCTATGTAAAAGGAATGTTAGCAGGCATTGCTTGTCAGACAACCAGGGAGTGAACAACATCTGCTGAAATTCCCTCTTCAACAAAACCTTTAAAGGTATAGAAGCCCTCTCCAGTTTTCATTCTGGCAACCCTACCTGGTTTGTCCTAACAAGAATAGCCCCATTGAATCAACTGTTGAATGATGTGTCAACAGCTAGGTGAATCCAACTGCTTCAGTAGCTTTACTCTAGTTGGAAATAGCAATAGGATATGTCCCTCATCTCCTGAAGTTGGTTGAAAAACCTTGAAAATCTCTCTTAACAACTGTGATTTATGAGGCTTCCCCAAGATTTGCCTTTTTTTTTTTTATTTACACCTCATTTCTGATTTTTAATTCAGTTATGAGTTTTGGTTGTTATCTGTTGTGGCTCCCAAGCTGAAAGTGGGTCGGGGAGGCTTAATTGTCACTTTGGTTTCTCATTAGCAATGCCCAAATGGGAAACCATCTGTCTTTGTGCAGAGAAGCAGTTCTTCAATGCACAGGTGCATCTATTAATAAGTTAAAATACAGGAAACATGATTTTTTTTTCATCTCCAACCCTACCTACTATGAGACTTGCAGGTGCAAAGAATCTGAATGCCAAGCATATATTAGCAAATTTCATTTTGTCATGTTTTTTATATGTGCCAGACCTAAACTGATTTTGAAAGTCTAGTTTGTTGAGCAGCAAGGACAGAGCAAAGAGGAGTCCAGTAATTTATTTTGCATTTGCTTAATTAGCAGTGCTTATACACAGACAAACACATACCCCACCCCACCCCCCAAAAAACCCTGAAAGAAATTAACCTCAGTGCTAGAGTTGGAGAATTTATCCTATTTTGGTCACCTATGTTATTTGATGTGCACCAGTGTGGTGTAGTGGTTTGAGTGTGGGGATAGGACTCTGGGAGCCCAGGGTTCAAATCTCTGCTGTGCCATGGAAACCTACTGGGTGAATCTGAGCATGTCACACACTCTTGGCCTGAAAAGAAGGCAATGGCAAACCACCCGTGAACAAATCTTGCCAAGAAAACCCAGTAATAAGTTCACCTTAGGGTCACCACAAGTCAGAAGCAACAACTAATTTAGGGCCCCAAATCAACTGCAGGCTCTTCTGAACATGGCTCTAAAAGGTACCATCCAGTGTTGAGTGGTGCAAGTTCTTTGTGCCACTGACAAATTATCTGTCTGCCTATGGTGCTCTTATGGTGGTGTGTATATACTGATGGTGTGGCATATGTGACTAACAGATTTTTATAATGTTTGGGGACAGGAAGAAAGATAGGAGGGAATGAACCCAGTCCCTGTTCTCTCCCACTATGCAACCCATATTCTTTTTATTTACTTTTTCATGATATTAAATTATACTCAGGATACCTTTAGAAGTTGTGAAGAAAAGAAAAACTACAAAATTCAAACAATAAAAATAATAAACACCCATAACAAAAGAACCCAAATTCAGTCTGTAGAGATGGATGTTGCTTTAAAACCCATCAACCCAAAAATGCAATATAAGGAAAAGTCAAACAAAAACAATAGCCTTTAGACAATGTCAGAACCTTGTTACTGACATATCTAGGCATGATGCCAATGTAGGCCTCCATATGTTCTTTAATGGTCATTACAGAAGGAGGTATTCACCACCTGCTTTTTCAGTGACCAGCCCTCCACATGCAGAACTAGCTTATGTCCAACTGGATCCCACACGTGACCATTTACACGGGGCAAGGAAGAGTGGAGGCGTAGCCAAGCAACATTCAGCTATGTTCCAAAACCCAGATGCATGACCATTGGCCAGAATCATTTAGGGGCATTGCACCTTCACAAGTGGACTTGCATCTGCAGGAATTAGAATTGTGCAGTTGCATAATGTTCATATCCAATAGAGGACAGTTGTTATGCTACTACACAGCAGAGCCAGCAAAGTGTCCAATGAACATTGTTGCCCAATCACAACAGGACAAATGCACAATGGGACCAATGTTCATTTGTCTTGATGCACATCAGAGAATCAGAATCATAGAGTTGGAAGAGACCACAAGGGCATTCCAGTCCATCCCCTTGCCATGCAGGAATACACAATCAAAGCACTCCTGACAGATGGCCATTCAGCCTCTGTTTAAAAACCTCCAAAGGAGACTCCACCACACTCTGAGGCAGTGTATTCCACTGTTGAACAGCTTCTACCATCAAGAGGTTCTTCCCAGTGCTTAGGTGGAATCTTTTCCTATAGTTTGAGTCCATTGCTCCATGTCCTAGTTTCTGCAGCAGTAGAAAACAAGCTTGCTTTCTCTTCAATATGACATCCTTTCAAATATTACACTATGCATCTTTGCAATTCAGTAACCTGGTTTCTTAGTGTCCCTGCTACTTAGCTACCTATACACAATGTTATGTTACATAAAAGGTCATATAGGAATCTGGCCAATATCATTCTCTAGAGGACTCCTGAAAGGTATAGCAGGATGCTGTTTAGTTGTATGTTGATGCTATGTACATACAAGTAGGTTTTACATT
The DNA here is from genome assembly GCA_030847615.1 of Gambelia wislizenii. Lineage (NCBI taxonomy): Eukaryota > Metazoa > Chordata > Lepidosauria > Squamata > Crotaphytidae > Gambelia > Gambelia wislizenii. The sequence continues at coordinate 427,189,917 of JAUMIR010000002.1, read as the reverse complement.
CTTCCTGATCCATCTAGGACCTCAGCCAATATTTTTTTTATTTCAAATTACTGCAGCTATTATAGTAACAAAAAGTAACCTTGATTAGGACCACATCCATCATAGTTATTTAGTGGGGAGAACCACATGCACAACACAGTTCTTACAACAGATAATATTTGCAAACTCGGATCTTACAGAAGGCAATATGGGCATGGAAGTCTCCTTCCAGCAGATAGTCAAGCCAGTTTTTTAGTCATTTAAATGTTGCTAGATTTCTTTGCAGGGTCCTTGTATAACTTCTCCATTAAAGTGACATGCCCTGATTTAATCCTCTTTCCCCATTACCATACAGTTTCAAATTGTTATATATTCCCCTCTTTCATGTGGTGGGAAGTTGCAGCAATAATGTTAAAAGTCAAGAAAAGGTTTAGTGTTCTTTGGGTTGAGCAAATTGACTCATTTTGACTCATAGAAAGTACATCCTGCATCAGAGTCTCAGGAAGCTACTTATGTGGCCCCATCAAAAGATCTCCCCCCAGTCAGAGCTGGAACCCATCAGCTCTTTCTTCTCTTCACAAGCTTGAAAGCATCATCTGATCCAAGCCCTAGTGAGTATCTCTTTCCCAAAAGTGAAGAGATTCTCAAAGCATCAAGGGATCATCTCATATCATTACACCCATTGATGAAACAGCATACTAGGTGATTAGCAGCTTATCAGAATGATGGCCTGTCAAGCAGCCACCATGTAGATGCAAGCAAGCAATGCAGTAGTGGCAGTGGGTTTTCCAGAGTGTGCTTGCTTATTGGACTACAGCTCAGTGAAAACAGTATTGCTTCTACAAGGAGCTTAACTGCAGAAATAACTAACAGCTTCAGTATGTTGGACGTGTCAGTACTTTAATTTTTCTTTGGAGTGAGTCATTTCTTTCCCAAGAGAATTTTGTGACAAATTCTTGAATTTTTAATTTCTTTTTAGAGCTATTCCTAAGTTCTAAACTTCCAATCTTCCCCAGGAGAAAATCTGGCAAAATGATCCCATCTCCATGTATCCATAAAAGAATTCTGGATACAACTACAGAGCAACTGTTAATATGATTTCATATTCATGTATTTGTTACATTTATATCTCACTCTTCTACCATTTATATCTTACCTTTCCACCAATGAGCTCAAGTTGGCATATACAGCTTTCTATCCTCCTCACCAACCTGATGAGGTCCATCAGGCTGAGAAACAATGACTGGCCCAAGGTCACCCACCAAATTTCATGGCTTGTTGGGCTCTAGAATCCAGAACTCCTAAGTCCTGGTCTGATACCACACTGGCTTCTAATAAATATTGGCCAAGATTCTACCTCACAGTGTGCATTGCATAACTTTATGAATCCTTAACTGCATTGTTAAGATGCAATGAAACAATGAATTGTGAAGATGAGTATCAAGACACTGGCAACAGTGTTCCAATGAACATCTAGCAGCTGATGTACATCAAGCACTCCTGTTGTGCTTCAGCACCTCCTAGCTGGTGTTTGGGGTGTGCATGGGGGGGTCCCTGATGCCCATTGGTGCCCATTGGTGCCCATTGTGTATTGGGTCATGGCACATCATGCAATGGATCCTCAGACATAGTAATGTCTCAGCAATAGCAGTAGCATTTATATTTCTATACTACTTAGCAGTGCCAAACGCTCTCTAAGCAGTTTATGATGTGTTAGCTAATTACCCAAAACAAACTGGGTACTCATTTTATCAACCTATGGAAGGATGGAAGGCTGAGTCAACTTAGAGCCCTGTAGGATCAAACTCACAATGTTGTGGCTGCAGTACCGGCAATTACTCACTGTGCCATCAGGGCTCATAGGTAAATACAGACATTGCAGACCTCCTCTATTCTCTTTCCTGCATATGTAAATCTACTTACAAAGATGTAAGTCCCATACTGAGTTACAGCCATTGTTTTAATTTTGTTCAGGTCAAGGTATGGAAAGGCTCAGTTTTTTAGACTGCAGTTCCCAGAATCCCTACCCCATCAGAATGGGCATGGCATCCTGGTGTGCAACTTTTGCACTAAGTATGTAAACAATGCACATGTAAGCCACATACATAATTTTATAAAGATTTGTTCCCATGCCAGTGAGGCAGGGTATCCACTCCAAGTATTAGTCCAGACTTTAAGGAAGTTGTCCAAGCTGTTGCACCTATTTTGAGGATAAGGTTCAGCACCCTGGATAGTTGAAGTTAAACTTTAAAGATCAGACTAAAACCTGGAATGGATTCATCTCCCCACTGGTATGAAAACCACCAGCCACCACTGCTAAAACAAGGAAATCTATCCAATAATAGTGAAAGGTGGGAGGACTGGTGTATATCACTTCAAGTCACCTACCAGTTTATGGTCACCCCATGAATTTCATAGGGTTTTCTTAGGCAAGGAATACTCAGAAGTGGTTTTGCCAGTTCCTTCCTCAGAAATACAGCTCACAGTGCCTGGTATTCATTAGCAGTCTCCCATCAGACTACTCATGTTCTGGAAGCCATACCCTATGAGGAGGGGCTTAGCGAGCTGGGTATGTTTAGCTTCACGAAGAGAAGGTTAATAGGTGACAGGATAGCCATGTTTAAATATTTGAAGGAATGTCATATTGAGGGTGGAGCAAGCTTGTTTTCTGCTGTTCCAGAGACTAGGGCATGGAGCAATGGACTCACGTGACAGGAAAAGAGATTCCACATAAACATTAGAAAGAACTTCCTGACAGTAAGAGCTGTTCAGCAGTAGAATTTGCCACTTCGTAGTGTGGTGGAATCTCCTTCTTTGGAGGTTTATAACCAGAGGCTGGATTGCCATCTGTCATGAGTGCTTTGATTATGCATTCTTGTAGGGCAGGGGGTTGGACTAGATGATCCTTCTGGGCTCTTCCAATTCTATGATATAATGATTTTATGATTCTACTAACCAGGCCTGACCCTGGTTAGCTTCCAAGATCAGACAGGATCTGGTGCCTTTAGAGTATTTAAGGGAGTCAAAAAAAGAAAGCAAATTTTCACTCAGTGCATTATTTGACTGTTGAATTCACTTGTAGATGCATGTAAAAGGGGATTAAGCCCATGGTGTGATCCATCAGAATTCTTATATTGTTATGTTAATTGTGATGTTTTGCCATGGAAACTGTAGCATAACTGACAAATCATACAGTGGGACAATTCACAACATCAAAATAACTTTGAGCAGTCCTAGCTAAATACTTTTTGATTCCTTCTTTTTCTACTTTGACTGCTCTAAAAAAAGCACATGCACACACACATTATCTCCTAGGGATGAGTATATCTTCTGTTCTTTCTTTGAGGTTGGAAGAAGTTCAGCAAAACCAGTTATTAAAGAACTCATTTATTATAGTGAAGATAGCAAAGCGATTGTATCTTTGAAGCATTTACTTCTCTCCTCTCCTCTCCCCACCCCACTCTCTTTTTAGCTTTTCCCTCTTTTCATTTCACTTAAACTTGGATTATCAAAGAGATCCAGGCATACAGGAAATGTCTGATTCTCTTTTTTGTCTCTTGCTAGCTTGTGAAAAGGTACTTATCACTAACAAAGTGCAGCATAGCACTCTAATTTGGAAGAGCATCAGTTCTGGCTTTGAATATTCTTAAGCTTTTGCTAAAGCAACCCTCTGTGCTTTAGCATTTAATTAAAATGAATGCAAAATTATAAACCCAGTTCTTAGAAATGGAGAGGGGGGAAAGAAATTCAATGCACATTTTTTTTTAAAAAAAATCTTCATATCCCATTTTGGTTTTGAAAGAATTATGTATAATATTAAATAGTTTTGCTACAAACGAGTTTGCTAGAATGGCCCTCCCTAGTTTGTTCTATTATTTATGGACAGAGAAACAAAAGTGGCCATATCAATTGAATGGACCCTGAATCTGGGTGAAATATCACCTAAAGGGAAATTATCTTTAAAACATGCATTCCTGGCTCTTCTTGTTGTTGTGTGCTTTCAAGTCATTTATGACTTATGGCAACCCTAAGACAAACCTGTCACAGGGTTTTCTTGGCAAGATTTGATCAGAGGAGGTTTGCCATTGCCTTCCTCTAAGAAGTACTATGACTTGTATCTCCAAATGTCGCTGAATGCTGGAAATGGCAGCCCCTAGCCTGGCAGAACTTCAAGAACTCTTCAAGATGAAATTGTTACGGTATCTATAAAGCCCTAAACATACTGTAAGAGACTACCACCTCCCCTGCATCTCATATAGATCCCTAATATCAATTGCTTTCTTAAAATCATAGGAAGCTGCCTTATACTGAGTGAGACCATTGGCCCATGTAGCTCAGTAGTGTCAACTCTGACTGGCAACAACACTCCAGAGTTTCAGGCATGATTCTTTCCTAGCCCTGTCTGGAGATCCTTTGTATTCCCTAGTGTCCTGTCATGGTCCCATCCAGGTTCTAATCTGGTCCATCACAGCATCTAAAATTAGACAGGTTTGGGTATATTCAAGGTGGAATGGTGCTAATTCTATCTATGCACCACCATTTCCATTGGCATCCCCATAGTTATATTTATCTCCCTCAGAGATTTTCAGAACCTGAGAACATTCCAAAAGCAATGTAATATTACCAATTTGATGGGAGCTCATAATTTAGAGAAATAGCAGGGATTTACAAGATTTAATATTCTTGGCACTCAACTCCAGACCATGGGTGCAATGTAGACCTTTGATTCTGATACATCTCAATAGAAAAGATTTGAGAGCATGCCTAGTTCCACCACAGATATCAACAAAATTTAGAAAGTACTGAACACTGGCCGGATTTTGCCCCCAATTTACTTGGAAATGGGTGGGAAAATTTATTTCCGGGTAAGTATGCATAAGACTGTTGCTTGCATCCAACTGAGCTATATTCTAACATATCCTCTTTGGATCTTATACTGCTTTCATTTTAGATGTTCTTTGATTTAATCTTTTTAAAACCTATGCTAAACATTTAAGTTACAATAAATCATACCGGTAAATCAACATAGGAATAAAATATAGGTCTTTTAAATCCACACACAGGGTAATTTTGCTTCTGACTTCTTCCAGGTATGATTCTCATACTAATCTTGTTCCAACCTGCCCATTCCTCTTTCAGCATCCAGCCTTCCCAAGGCTCAGGTTAAGACAGCATCACTTGGACTGGCTGGAAAAGCAAGATCCCCACTGCTTCCTGTCTCAGTGCCGACAGCCCCAGAAGCCTCAGAAGAGGGTCACAAACAAACAGAAGATCCTGCGAATGTAAGAAAAAGTCAAGGGTTCTCGTTTGAAGATGCTAGTGTGATGATGTTGTGTCTCCAGTCTAATGCCACTTAGATTCACATGAGGAAAAGTGGTGGTTGGTATCTTCTATGTTGGTGGGCTGGTGAATCCACTCCAAGGTTTAGTCTTGTCTTTAAGGAAGCTTTCCAAAGTACTGAGCCCTATCTGAAAAATAGATTTGGTCCCATGGATAGATCCTTTAAAGTTTGGGCTAAATCCCAGAGTGGAATCATGGACCCTCTGATATGGAAATCACCAGCCACCACTGGGAAGAAATGAAATTGCCAAAAACTGGAATTATTGGGAAAGCACTGAGAACTGCAGCTTCATTTCACTTTCTCTTCCTTCTCCTCCTTTTCAAAAGTCTTCAAATAGATAGCTGTGTTAGTCTGTCATAGCGTTAAAGGGGAAAAGGATGGAGGGAAAGGAGAAATTTAATGGGACCAAAGTCAGTTAGGAGATTTTCACACAGGTAATTTGTCCCATTAAAGGCACGGAACAGGATCGCTGAAAGATTTTTCTTTCAGACGAAGTTCACTGTGTTCTGTGCCCAAAGTGTCACTGTTCTGTTTTCTTCCCGTGATATAGTATTCACTGGAAGAAGTCATTATTAAACACCCGGTTCCATTTCTGTAACGGAACACAGGTGAGTGAATAGGAGCCCCGTCCCTGTTCTGGAATGATAGGGACGGGGAGGAGCTCTGTGACAATCACTTCCTGCCACGATTGGGTCAGCCAGGTAAGTGGTTGTCCCTCCGCCCATGGTTCCTTGGGTTTTTCTTTTTCTTTTTTTTAATTGATTTGAAAGCTGGGGGGGGTTAATTTTGAATTTCCCTCCTGCTCGTTCTCTCGTGAGAATGAGCAGGACTGTGGTACATGCTCTGGTAACCTCCCGTCTTGATTTCTGTAATTCACTCTACATGGGGCTACACTTGTGCTTGGTCTGGAAATTCCAACTAGTACAGAATATGGCAGCCATACTGGTCTCAGGTACATCCAGAAGAGACCATATAACACTGATCTTAAGATCACTCCACTGGCTGCCCATTAGTTTCCGGGCCCAGTACAAGGTGTTGGTTATCACCTTTAAAGCCCTAAATGGCTTGGGTCCAACCTATCTTTGGGACTGCCTCCTTCCATATAGTCCTCCCCATGGACTCAGGTCCTCTGGGAGGAATTTGTTACAACCTTTACAAACTAGGTTTTCTTCAACCTCCCGGAGGGCCTTTTCGGCTATCACTCCCAGATTATGGAATGGCCTGCCAGATGAGATCTGTCATATCACCACCCTAAATAGCTTTTAAAAAGCTCTTAAGACAGCCTTTCCTGAATAGATACCTGGCCATAAAAAAAAAAGAAGAAAAAAGAAAAAGAAAATCTAGCTTGTCCCGATCTCACCAAGGCCATTTTCCATTGTCCATTTTTTAAAATTTTTATATTATTATTATTATTATTATTATTATTATTATTATTTTGTATTTTTAAAAGTATTCTTTAATTCCATGACGGTTGCATTTATGGCCAGCCGGGCAAGGAGGCAGGGAGCCCATTCCTGGAGTGGAGTGAAGGTAAGTGTGCAAACATTTACCTCCATTCTGTTGCAGGAACAGGAGAGGGGCTTGAGAGAGAGAAACGGGGCTTTTAGCCCTAGTGTGAAAATCTCCTTAGTCTTAAAGATGTTGCTAGATTCCTCCTCCTTCCTCTTGTCCTTTCCACTAGTCATAGTTGGTATCAACCAAACCATATCAGAGGTTGGACTATACAGCTACAGGCCTTTTTGCACTATAACTCTTAAGATACCACAGTCAGGATGGCCATTGAGAAAAGCTGTGCTTTGGTTAATACTGTATTATTAATAGAGGAGGGAGAGGAGCTGAAGGAGGTGAAACAGGGCTGCTTTTAAAACATTTTTTAAAATGTTACCTTTTTAAAAGATACAGTGGCCATGCTGGCTGAGGGATTTTGCTAGCTGAAGTCCATAAAATACCAAAAAAGTCCCAAAATGTAACAAACTTCAGTTTGCAGTTATCTAGCTTGCCCAGTGTTTCCAGTTTGCCCAGTTACTGTATCTAGCTTGCCCAATGGAGGTTCTCAAGATAATACAATAGCCACTCTGGATATGTTACTGACCCTTAATGTGTTGATACTTTAGAACCGAATGGAGGAAGCAACCTTCTTTGTTTTCAGGGAAGTTGAGGTAAGATAGCTCTTTACAAACCTTAAGTGCTTCAGCTAGCTGTGATTGGATTAGCCAGACATTCAGTCAAGAAGTTTCCTAGCATGTTGCCTTTCTTTGGAATTTGTAATGGCCTCTCGCTAGTGCATATGTGACTTAGTTTCAGTGTTTGTCCTTGGAATTCCTGGTTTTGGGGAGTTCCCAATTTATTTGCCATACTCTGGGAAGGCCACAGTTGGCCAAATTATTAAATATTGCCAGTTATGGAAGATAAGGGACAGGGAGTGTCAAGGCAGGTAACACAGTTCCCTCACACACACAAAAAGAGCTATCTCTTGTTAAAGTTATAATCATAATATAATATAGTTATCCCTTCATGGGTCAAAAAAGGAATTGATTTCAATTAGCAAGTTATTTGGAATGGCTTACTTGGAACTCTGCAATGCAGGTTGTTAACTTGGCAAACTTTTGGCAAAGCCACACTGAAGCATTTTAAATCACTTCATGAGGGGGTATTTAAAACCATCATTACTGGATTGAATCCACCCTTGTGTCCTAAAAGAATTATTCAGTTTTGGGGATTTTCCCCTGTCCATTTCCCCTATTTTTTATTTTTAGTTCTCATCACAGCATTTGTTCCACAATTGTGATGTAGCTGTCATGATTTAGAGTCCATTGTTTGCCAGTCCCAGTGGCTACTGAAACAATTGTTAGTTGAAACAGGCAGGAAATACCGTCAGCAGTTGGACATAATCCACTGCTCCGCAACACCACCCCAGGTCAACCTCTCAATTTTTTCAGGCCTTTCTTTGTCTCTGAACTTCTTCCAGGCCTTGGTGGCTGTACTGTATGGAGAAAGATAAGGCAGCCCAGTATCTTGCAACTGGGAAGGAATTAAAAGAACTGAATTTGTGGAAAGGAGTGGTATAATGAGTCCTTGAGCTCAGAACATTTCAACCCCCAAATATCTTATTTTCTAAGAGCTGGACAAATTATTTCCCAAGTGGGTCATTCTTGGAGCTCCGCAGAAGTGGGAACACTTAGAGGAGATAATGGAAGAGCAGCCAAAGGAGCTCTTCAGGAGCTCAAAGTTCAGGCTCTCAGTACCACTTGCCCACTACAAGCTTCCTAAGGGCATTGAATTTTTTAACACTTGAGGTAACCCCTCAGCTCTTTTTATATAATGCATTGTTTGAGCCAACATAAATAAAGAGATGTTATTTATAGAACATTCTCTCCAGTATCCTCCGGTTGGCTCTTTTAATGCAATAGATTCATTTTAACCACTTTTTAAACATCATTGAAAGCAGGGATGGGCAACAAGCCACATCCAGAGCTCATGTGCAAACTCCCCTCACTAAATCCCCAAGGGCCACACACAACCCTGCACCAAAAATCTCAATACTGCCTCTCTCCATTTGAGGGACTGTGGGTGAAAATTTTCCTCTATGTTTCACGCCCTCCAACTGTCCTGATCTGGCAGAGGCAGTCCTGTTTAATCCTCTGTCATCCCACCTTTCAGCTGCTTTTAAAACATCCCAGTTTCTCTCTTGTCCTCCCATTTTTCCCCTTTGTCCCCAGTTTACTTATGTTGCTATAAACTGAGTTGAAAGTGTAAAAGTAGTTTGCACTCAATTAATTCAGTGGGGGAAGAGGAAGGGGTGGGATCTTTTTCTACCCTCCCCCATTTAGGTCCAGAGGTGGCTTTAAAAAAAAATAACCTGAAAGTGAAGCAGAAGTCATATCCAGGGGTGTGGTTTTTTGGTGGGTGGGAGATCTCCCCTGCTCTTCACCATACAGCATTTTGAATGTGTTTTTTAAAAACTTTTAAAAAATTGAAAAATTGGGAAATTGGGGGCCATAGAAGCATCCTCAGGGCCATATGCAGCCCAAAGGGTACACATTCCCCACCCTGCATTTAAAGGCTACTTTTAAAATGAGGAAGACAGGGAGAGAAGAAAGATCAGTTGGGTCCAGGGTGACAAGTTCAAATAAAGTAGGACCCCCCGTATCCATGGGGGTTCAGTTCCCAGACTTACAGCTCATACTGGAAACCACAGATAACAGTGAACTCCATTGAAAATAATGGGACTTCCAATTTAAAATACCATACAGTTGCCTTGGGGGACGTAGAAAATGTCTAGAGAGGACACCTTTCTAGGCATTTTCTAGGAAGACTCTATGGTATGTGTTCTGTTTTGTGTCTCATGAATAACTGAAACCGCGGATATTGATTCTCCAGATACAGGGGTCCTACTGTATTCACTGGAGCTGGACAGTGCAAACCTAATTCAAAGACATCATACTTTATCCAAAATTAATCAGAGCTTGGAAAAGTTACTTTTTTGGGATCACAGCTCTAAGACTCCCCTAGCCCGTAGGCTGAGGTGACACCTCTGCAGTTAGAAATGTAACTAAACAAGTTACAGGTACACCAGAAAAAGGAACAGATACAAATGGCTTGCCTCTAATTGTATCTTCATTATAAGGAAATTGAATTCCTTACAAACAGCTAGTTAGAATCATAGAATCATAGTTATTTACAATTAGTTACTCCCAAGTAGCAGCCATTTCACACGTCTGATACCTAAAAGAGTTCAGTATAGTAGGATAGTATTATGATCCACATCTTGCAATGCAGGCAGAAAGCTGAGTCTGGGGGGCTCATTACATACGAAATACAAACTTTTATAATAGCACTTGAGGCTGCACTCTTCTACTCGCTTGCTTGATACTATCACCCAGTGGGTCTTAGTTCTGAGTAGAAATGCATAGGTTTTCAGTTGCTTGCTTGATAACAAACAAACAAACAAAAACACATGAAACTGCTTTAAAAGAGTGAAATTTTAGGTGGGAAACTCTCTCCTGTGTATTTTCTTTTGCATAGTGAAATCCAAAACATGCATTGGCTGCAATCCACCATCCCTTCAGCATAGCTTAAATATCCATGTGAGGAGATATGTTGCACCAGCAGTATGCATTCCCCATGCAATATGCATTCCCCATAACAACACTGCATGAAACATGTCAGTGACTAAGTGCTGGCAACACACAACTGCAATGTGCAGTGCACAGTGTGTAACTGTAATGTACAACATTGCTGCATGTGCAACTCTGCTTCCACCATTGTCATCGGAATATGTCTGTTGTACCATGGCAAATAGGTGCATATGTATCTCACTATTTTCTTCTTCTGTCCCATCATTATGTTTTTATCCTTTGTGTCTAGGTTTGTTTGTTTTTAGATTGTATGCCTGAGTGCAAGGATTATCTTTTCCTTTTCCTTTTTATTGGTCAGTAATCCATTCTGGAAGTCTTCTCTGCACAACAGTGGGGACACACACACACACACACCACACACACACACACACAGAGAGAGAGAGAGAGAGAGAGCAAGCTGGAGGCCATCTAAATCCACTTAATGAAATTAAAATGAGATGGCTACTTTGGACTTCCTAATTCATAGCTCACACTGTTAACCACTAACTGTAGCACACCAGCAGGTAGATAGGAACATAGAGAGATGGACAGATGGGCATTATGTCTTCTTCAAAAAGCTCAAGATGATACCAAAAAAAAAAAAAAGATCCAAAGCTATTGAACTTGCTTCTAAGTGAGCCTCAGTTGGTTCCCTCTCAGCTCGCTTTTCAGCAGCAGGCAAAGACCTTTTCGTTTAGGCAGGCCTTTAGCTTTTAACTGTCTGAGACAGAAGATTGTTCAGCATGTGTGCTGGATCTTTTACTATGCATCATTTTTTAAAAAAAAAAATTAAATTAATGTTTAATGGGATTGGTTGTTTAATAGCATTTTAAAACCTTCATATAGCTTTTGTTTTAACAATATTGTTTTACCTACCGTCATGTGAAAAAAAAGTATAACCTCTTTGAATTCTAAGGTCTTACATATAGGATATACAGTAATAATAACCATCTGTTCCTTAGCAGGTCTTAACATTAGGTAAATACCACCGCAGATGAACAACAACACACAACCTATTACACTGTGTCATGATGTAGTCAACAAAAATAAAGCCAAAATGGAGAGTCCATGTGTGAAAAACAATGTACACCCTTACTGCTTCCATAGGAATTAAGATGCTAAGTAGCAGATAGATGCTGCTAATCAAATGTCCTTGATTAATTGATCATCTGCAAGTGTGATCACCTCTATAAAAGCCAAAGTTATAGCAGTTTGCTGGTCTGGAGCATTCAGGTGTTTGTAAACACAATGCCAAGGAGGAAAGACATCAGCAGTGATCTTAGTGAAGCAATTGTTGCTACCCATAAATCTGGGAAGAGTTATAACGCCATTTCCAAACAATTTAAAGTCCATCATTCTTCAGTGAGAACTATTATTCATCAGTGGAAAACATTAAAGACAGTTGCCAATCTTCCCAGCAGTGGACATCCCAGCAAATTCACACAAAGGTCAGACTGTGCAATGCTCAGAGAAATTGCAAAAAACCCAAGAGGTACATCTTAGACTCTACAGGCCTCAGTTAGCCTGTTAAATGTTAACGTTCATGACATTACAATTAGAAAAAGACAGAACAAGTATGGTTTGTTTGGAAAGGTTACCAAGAGAAAACCTCTTCTCTCTAAAAAGAACATGGCAGAACATGGCTTAGATTTGCAAAGTTTCATCTGAACAAACCACAAGACTTCTGGAACAATGTCCTTTGGACAGATGAGACCAGAATGGAGATATTTGGCCATAATGCACAGCAACACATTTGGTAAAAACCAAACACAGCATATCAACACAAACATCTCATACCAACTGTCAAGCACAGTGGTGGAAGGGTGATTTGGGCTTCTTTTGCGGCCACAGGACCTGGGAACCTTGTAGTCACTGAGTCGACCATGAGCTCCTTTGTATACTAAGTATTCTAGAGTCAAATATGAGGCCATCTGTATGACAGCTAAAGCTTGGCCAAAATTTGGTCATAAAACAATGATCCCGATCACACCAGCAAATCTACAAAAAAATGGCTGAAAAAGAAAATAATCAAGGTGTTGCAATGGCCCAGTCAAAGCCCAGACTTCAACCCGATTGAAATGCTGTGGTGGGACCTTAAGAGAGCTGTGCACAAACACCCACAAACCTCAATGAACTGAAGCAACATTTTATAGAAGAGTGGGCCAAAATTCCTCTACAATGATGTGAGAAACTGATAAAGTCATATCGAAAGCTATTACTTCCAGTTAATGCTGCTAAAGGTGGTTCTACAGGCCATTGAATCATAAGGTGTACTTTATTTTTCACACATGGCTTCTCCATTTTGGCTTTATTTTTGTTGAATAAATCATGAAACAATGTAATATGATGTGTGTTGTTGTTTATCTGAGGTTGTATTTACCTAATTTTAAGACTTGCTAAGGAACAGTTGGAAGTTATTGTGTCCTGATATGTAAAACCATAGAATTCAAAGAGGCTATACTTTTTTCCCCACATGACTGTATATCTTAAGCTCCTTTGGGTCCCATATTGGGAGAAAAGTGGACAGGATGGGAAACAGCCATGGCTGTCCCTACCGTTAGGCAAGGTGAGTCAGCCACTTCTGATGACAGATCTTTAAAGCCATGAACAGACAGTCCCTGGTAGCTAATGGCTTCCATGTTGGTATGACTTTGAGTCCAATAGAGGTTTTAGTCTGAGTTTTAGAAGAGCCATACAGGTGCATGCTATCTGGCAGACCTTATCTCCAGGAAAATGCTTCTCTCAGTCCCACCACTTTCACAGGAACAGCTGATGGGAATGTGAGAAAGGGCCTTCTCAGTGGCTGCCCAGAGGCTCTGGAACTCACTTCCCTGGGAAGCTAGAATGGGCCCCAGCTAACTGTCCTTCTGTTTCTTCCAACAGGCTCTTAAAACTGAAGATTTTGAAAGAAAGGGCTTTGAGGATGCTACTTTGTTTTTATTGAACTGTTTTTAACTGCATTTTCTCTTTTTTTAGGAGCATGTTTTAAATTGTTTTAATGTTATGCATAGTTAATTCTATTTTCATGTTTAGTTTTGTATGTTTTTGGCTACATTGAACTTGTTTCAAATTGCAAGCTGCCTTGAGTCCCAATTTTGGAGGAATGAAGTTGTATAAATAAAATTAATAACAAGGATAACAACAACAACAATATCCCCAAAATAAGGCTAGCTACTTGGACATTCAGACAAAAAAAAAAAACAGACAAAATCCACCACCCCACTGACAAAGAAGCTACCAGCCACCACTGCAGATTGTTATTGTGTGCCTTCAAGTCGGTTCTGACTTAGGGCAACCCTAAAATGAACCTCACACAAGGTTTTCTTGGCAATATTTGTTCAGACGTGGGATTGCCTTTGCCTTCCTCTGAGGCTGAGAGAGTGTGACTTGCCCAAGGCCACCAGTGGGTTTCCATGGCTGAGCAGGGATTCAGATCCTTGTCTCCAGAGTCATAGTGTAACACTCAAACCACTGTACTATGCTGGCTTTCATCCACTTGAGATAGCAAAGTGTTAGTTAATAATTTGTCATTGTACTTTTAGTGCCAGAGATGGGGAAAGGTGTTTTCAGGATCTTTTTGCCCCAAATGTTTAAATAATGTGGTCAGGATTAGGCACTGTATATCTTGATATTAGGCAAAGATTGTGGCCGAGAATTGTTATCAAAGACCTAGAGCCTTTCCACACTCTGAAGAAAAGCAGCAAAGCAGCAGGAACGTTCCGTCTTTCCTGCTGCCTTACCACATGGCATCAGCATTCTTTCAGAGTTCTTTTGTTTCCTGGTTAGCAAAAAAATGCAATTTTACCTCAGTCCCTCATAGGACCGGAACAAAATAACACTGATGTCATGCAATAAGGTAACAGGAAAGACAGGATGTTCCTGCTGCTTTGCCATTTTTCTTCAGAGTGCAATAAGGCTTATTGCTCTGATCTGTCTTCCAACTTGACCTCCTAAAACCCACCTGAAAAGTCAGGCAGCTGTACTAGCAAAGTAGTTTTTTGGCACTGGGAAGGAGGGCTGCATTAAGGTTTTTCTAGGGCCTGGCCACCCTTTTATTGTGAATGAAAATATAAAATATCTTTATTTTTAAATTTTGTTTTCCTTCTCAATTCCTGTTTAAAAAAAATTGTTAAACTTGTTTTCATAGGCCCTAAAATTTTCATAGCCCCTAGGCACTGTTCCTGAAGTGTCTAATGGATAAGACAGCCCTGCTGGCAAATAGGGCATTGAAGGATGACACATCCAGCTCCCTCCTGCCAATGAGCCAGGGTACAGCAAGCAGCAGCAGAAGAGGGCCAGAAGTATCATCCTCTAGCACCTCACTCACCAGAGCTACAGACGGCCTTTTGTTGGTGTGGATGTCTGGGTTTTAAGGTTGTTTTTAGGGGCATTTAAGATATTTACAAAGTCCTAGGTTTTGCTTATGACATCATACATAATGATCAGGATGCCAGTCACCATTTTCCTACTCTGATTCTGGTTAAATAAATAAATTAAACATTGGTTGCTTTCTCCTCAGGTATACGAACAGGATGATCTGAGTGAACAGATGGCTAGTTTGGAGGGGCTAATGAAGCAACTCAATGCTATCACAGGCTCAGCCTTCTGAAAGTTTTAGATGAGGAACAGAAGAATGGAGTTACCCAGGAACATTGCAGCATACCAGCGTTTCAAAACATACCACCACCCAAAGTTCTCATCTTCCATAAAGCCAACCAATGCTCCATCAATCCTCATTCTAAGGAGGGAATCTCACAGTCTGAAAACAAAATTGTGTGTATGTACAGATCCAGCAACAGCCTGAAGTAAAGATGAATGAGCCACACTGAGAAGCAAGAAGCACGATGCCTGCACAATAGCCCACACCTCTTGGTGGTGTTTTTGTTCTTCTGGCCTTAGTAATGCATGGGGGGAAGGGCGTAGTCATAGTTTAGGCCTGCTCCACACATTGTCCTGTTGCTAGCATCTTGTGGCTCTTAACGACCTGAGCTTGCATCTCTTCGTGTAAGAGGTACAACCAATGATGTCTAAAATGAAATTCAAAATAAATTGTGGGTTTATGGATCCTCAGGGGAAATTCCTAAGAACTTCTGAGGAAAACCAAATGTATTCCTCACACAGTGTCTGCCCTTTGATACATTGTCTTTTGTAATACTACCCCCATTCAAAAAAACAACAACAAACCACTTAAGACCTTCCAAAGGCAAATTCATAGGCCTCTCCCACTAATGATGAAGTCCATTAGAAATTAAGCCTGCAAATCCACCGAGTATGCAATGGACCTATCCTTGTGCCTATAGCCATGCTGCTAGCCATCCTCTCCTTCCACCAGTCCTCTCCATTCCCCCAAATTTACCTTTATGAAAAAGGAGGGCACCTACAACAGAATGTGCTTACAGAATCTAAAGGCTTGAGGTCTGGTGACTTATGCAGGTCATCTGTTAATGGCAGAGAGCCTGGACCAAGAAGGTTCCAGTGCCCTCCACCTCCAGCATTAAAAGATGATCTCCATGAATGTCCAGGTTGGAGAGTCCTGAATTTTAAAATACTGCTGGTGCCACCATTCACAAAGGTAGGTTTGGGGCAAGTGGAGAGATCGGCTGGAATTCTCCTCCCTGTACATTGTCAGAATCAGTTCTGCAGTTCTTGCAGTGGTAGGGATGGGTTTTCTCTAAGAGATCTCTAAGGAAGCTTTGAAAAATCTAAGCTAATTATGATCTGAGTTGGAGAGAAGCTTGGCCATCACTAATTGTCACTCGGCTTTTTCAAAAATAGAATTAGAAGCAAAACTGCTGTTTCTTCCTCAGGCAGAACAATAGGGGATTTTTAAGGAAGCTGACTTACTTTTGATAATACTAGCAACATCTCTCTCCATATTTTGTGTACATATAACACCAGTTTTAGTCATCAAATATAATTCTCCTTTGGTTCAAATTAATTAAGCCATGTGGTGGCCACTTCACACAAGACCATTGTCTAATTGTGTGGAAGAAGAAACCAAGTGGGTCGGTTTCCCAGCCACAATGACACCACCATGGTAATATGTGAAGTGGGCCTTGGGGGAAATTCTTTCCTTGTTAGACAGGTTTGTAATTTCATAATTTAGACTATAATAGAGCATTATGACACACATCTCAATCCACTGTGATATCATATGTAATATGTAACTCCTCTTCTTTGTTTTTCTTCATAATTTCAGTGCAAAACATCAGCACATAGCACCAAATGGTTGGACGTATTCTCAACAGCACAAAAAATATGAATACAAATAACAATAATGCTCTCATAAGTGACCGAGTCATTTTTTGAGAGAAGTGGACCACTCATGCAAATCTCCTCATAGTTACATATATGCTTAAATGAACATATGTGTGAACATATCTTTGGCATACTGCTAATGTCTATATGCATCAGAAACCAGATCTACTATATAATCATTTTGTTCAAAAGCAAAGAAGAGAGGCAAGTAATACAGATGTGCTACTGGGAGTTTGATGTGTGTGTGTGTGTGTGTACCATAGCAGGCCACCTATAGCAGCAACACAATGGAAAGGATGTCCACAGTTGACTTGTTTCTCCTTCATTCTGATGTTGCTCAGCTTCTTAAGTCTTCAACACAGCTACTAAAGAGGACAGCTTCTTCACTTTAAGGAAAGTGTTGAGGTTCGTCATGGTCCTAGTTGTAAGCAGTGAGCTGAGAAGACACAGCAGAAACTGGATCATGAGTTTTGCTGTGCCAGCAAATAAGTCCCTAGTATAGGATGAGAGAGTCAAGTCACCAAGTATGCCATTTTGCCTGCACTCTGGGGCATTTTACACAATACAAATGTTTACAGCAAGCTACCAGAAAGTTAGAGGGGAAGAGGGAAATGGGAGTTCTTTAACATTTTCATACTGTTATCAGCAAGTGGATGAAAGCCAAACTGGCCCTCACCATTTACATCAGCATGCTGATTAGGAACATAAATGATTCCTTTCCTCTTGCTCTCATTCCAGTATTCTGGCTTTTTATTGCTGTGTTTTTGCATTGACATCCAGAACTGGTGACATGAACAAAATGTTGTGTGCACGCTTCTCATTGCTGTACTTTTTGCATTCATTCAGAGTTAATCCCTGTTTTCACAGGCAAATCACCAAAAAGGCAACTGAATTTGCATATTTATCAGTTATGAGGCTGCAAAAACCCTATGAGAAGGTTTCAGCTGAGTTATTACATTCAGCACTGTCTTTGATTTCAAGCTTGAGTAGGTCATAATTTTAAAAGAGCAGGGAAGGGAGAGAGGATCTTTACATCCTAATAGCTCTTTTTATTAGGAAGGTAATTATATGTGAATTCCTGAATAAAATATTTGGAATAAAATGGCACAGCATCAGAAAAAAAAAATCAGCAAGCTTAAAAAATGCAATCTCATCTTGGGTAGGAGATTGAAGAGAAAATGCAGATGCTTCATTAGAAACGCTAGTGTATTGGTGGAATTGTCTCCTGCCACCCCCCTCCAAAGCTGTTTATTCAATTTAGTTTGGAATTTTAAGGCAATTTTTTCCTAACATCTAGTCAGGCTTATTTAGTATGGGAGGCTGAGTTTTTAATGTTCTGACCAATTGGAGATGGCACTCAATTGTATCCAGTTTGTATGGATGCTGCACAACTCTGTCTCTTGCTTAAATAAAAAAGAATGGCAAGATTACTCTCCCAACTTGGCAAGTCCCCCCTCCCCAAAAAAACACAGAAAATGTTGAGTAGGTTCATAAGGCTGGGTTCTTCTGTTATGTTCCTACCAGCAAATCTGAACCTGGATTTAAAGGGCCAACAGCTGAAGGGAGAATCAGTCATGCAGGAATCTTATGAAGTGAATGTGTTTTCCTTCATCCTCAGAATCTCTGTGTAGTTCCACCACTATGTTCTGTATCTTCAGAACTTTCTGATGCTCTAGTCTGGGAGCAGATGTTTCCATTCTTACCACTGGGTAGATAGGACCTGTCAATCTTTCCATGCCCAGAGGATATAATAAGCCCTTTCTCTCTCAAGTTATCTTCTGACCTCCATAGAAACTGCATCGTGGAGGTGAGATAAAGTTTTTGTTTTTGTTTTAAGTCTTCTTATAGAGCTGCAAATTGCCATCTTTCTCTCGATGAGTTATTTTATTGTTTTGGGGAGGTAGATCTTTTCTCTTACTTATATGGTTTTAATTCTGCTTACTTTTGTGTTGATTGCACAATTGAACAAACTATTTCCTTAGGGCAAAGCAGAGCATTTTCAATAAATACCGAGGTCCCAGCTTTTGGTGTCTAAAACCATTGCCTAATCCATATGGGCAAGAAACACAATGTTGATAGCTAACACAATAACTAATCATGGAGAAAACACACAATTGGATTTTCTTTATTCCAAAGGGATAAGAAAGGATTCATGTTATGGAATATAGATATGCTTCCAGCCTTCCATGAAAATGTTTGGTTCTAATCCACTTCACTTCAGCCTACCTTGTACCAAGGAACTGTGCTTCAGCAATGAGAAGTTATTCAGCATTCAAACTGATGATGATCTTTATTACTGTAGAAGACCAAAGTCATTTGCCTGATGTATGGAAGCTGCCACCCCGTTCAGTCCAGCAGAAACAAAGATATAGACATTTTCTAAAAGCCCTTCACAGTACCATCCAGCTACACATTGGCTAAGAAAATTATGTTGCAAGTATCAGAGCACAAAGAAGTAGCTCTCTTCAGTTTCTAGAGATATCAGGCCCAGGAAGGATAACTTTTCACTTTTCCTTGCTAAGGCAACCTCATCCTTTACCATCCAAAGGCAGATTCTGACACTTTCCTGTAAAATGGAATACTAGCCATATGAAGGGGTGGGTGCTGTTCCTTTGTTATCCAGTTTAGGCCATGCCATTGAATTTCACAGATTTAAATGCAAAATAGCTCTCTTAATTAGGTATTGCTTATAAACACACAGGCCATTGAACCTAATTTTATACATCGGTACCAACAGACATTTTATTCCCATTAATTCATTGTCCAGAAGAGTGAGAATGGTGTTCAGTCCATTTTCAATACCTACAATTTCAACATTTAAATTCCAACATTCGTTGCAATTTAGGACAGTCTTTCTCACAGATATTCTTCTACTCCTCAATGATTTTTTATGGGTTCCTCCAGTGTCCCTATTAACATCATTGGTTTCCATACTTTACTATCAGAGATAAAAGCTTCTAGAATTAAATCATACTATTTGATCTCTCCACAGGACTGAGAGTTTTCATAAAATGTGTGATGGGTATAGCTGTTTCCTCTGTTGCAAGAAACTATCTTTTTTTTTTTTTGCTTATATTGATTACTGACTTCTTCTTGTAGATTTCACATCATCCTGTACAGAAAGGTCTTCACTTCATTGTTGACCTTCTTGACTGCTCTCAATGTTTGCTTCAATATGGATAAAGAATTCAATTCACTGAGCTCTTTCTAGATATGCTTCGTAGTTGTGCCTTGCTCCTTCCCTCAGCTGAGCATTATTGATCATTGCTTTTGCAGCCTACCACTCTCTGTCTCTGATATAATAGCTACACTGACATCCATCACAATCATGATTCCTACCGTCTTCATGACTATGTCCATCTTCAAAAGAGGACAGGGTCAAGTGATGAAGATTCTGTTTCCAGATAGGATATTGTTGATTTGGTCTTATTGGAGCCATTTGATTTTACACTCCTGCCATACCCCCATTATAACTTGCAAAATTGCAGAAGAACAGATTGTATGCTCTTATAAAGCTTCACCTCTCATAATAAGGGCATCTTATACATCTCCCTCCTAATGGCAGACCATCTAGTATCACAGTAAGATATTGCACCCAAATAAATGGATGGATCAGTTTTGCTGTCTCCCACATTGAGGCTTTTTAAAAAATCCCAAACTCTATGCAGAAATCCAATTTGGAGGAAGTTACGCTCAGAAGTGAACTGAATGAAATTTTCAGTAAGTATAGTTGCTCCAAGCCTGGAGAAGACTGTGTTCTACCTGCCTGCCATGCAACTATTAAAGATAAGGAGCCTCTCAGGAGGGGAAAGAGATTGCAACCTGAAATGTACTTCAAACATGGTTGAATACACAGGGGTTGAATGTTAGCCATTTCACATCTAAGTACTCAAAACCCCTGGTTGAACGGACAAATCTGTCAGGTTTGCTTTTTCCTGCATTTTGCTTTTTAAAAATCCTATCTCATTTCTATCAATTTTATGAAGAAATATATGAATTTGTATAAGTTTTTCTATTACAAAAAAATTAAACCCATCCATGCCATAGTGCTTCTACTCATTTCCCTCATAGTCTTTAATTTACTTTCATGCTAGTCCTGTCCTCTGATGTCTGAAAATTATTATCAAGCATATAGAAAACATGCATTACAATATCTTTTGCAGGCAAGGGACCTAGATTTTCAATGTGCTCTGTGGACATTCAGAAGAAGATCAGTGCACATCTCAGAAATGTTTTCCTATTGCTTCCTGATCTTCTCCCCTCACCTCACCAAACTGTTCTGGACAACCCTGATTAACCAACCTAGTTATGAGAGCTCTGTTTTTATCCATCGTTCCAGCGTAACATCTTCAAATAATCTGTGGTACGGATCTGTGGTCCCTTTGCTTAAAGACAGTCTTTTGAGTGGCAGTTGATTTAGTGAACAAAGCCAATTTGCTGTCAGACCTCTGTTTATATCCACCATTTCTGCTGATGTGCACGGCTAATGTGGCTTTTTGATCACCTTTTTATGTAGGGTGCCATATTGATTTCACATAACATCTTCTCTTGGAAATGAAAAAGTTCCATGGGGTACTTGATATACCCTCAATGTCTTGAGGTCCCTGACTTTCTGTCTTCTTAGACTACAGATTCCCTAAAGGATACAGTCTGTGTGTTATGCTTCCCTTTCCAAGGATAAATGCATTTCTTCCCAAATAACCCACTATGTTCTTTGTTTTCATAGTGGGTTTCCCAAATAACCCACTATGTTCTTTGTTATTTCTTCCCAAATAACCCACTATGTTCTTTGTTTTCACCGTGGATCTTGGTCACCAGTTCATGATGCCAACATTCCCACTATTCTTTTATTATTACTATTTTTAATTATCAATTTCAACTTTGTAATATAAAATACATACAGTGTCAACATCTACACACTACAAAAACAAAACACAAATAATTAACACTTACTTACAAACAAGCTAAATAACATGGGGTAAAAATGACTTCCGACCTGCAAGTTTATGAATATAGTTACCAAATATCTCTACTTCCTATACAACTATTCAAAAGTTAAAATATTAAATTTCCCTCTAAATCACTTAATTCTATGCATCTCTTCCACTTACTAATATGTATGACTATCCTTCAAATCCCAGAGTTGCTTACTGTTCCCCAACTTTTCCTCACATAGTCAATAACCAAACTCCATTCTTCTTTAAATTTATCTTTTCTCCAATGCACATTGTCAGTTTATCCATCTCAGCTAAATCATACAATTTTGTTAACCAGTCTATCTGTGAGGGCACAGCCATATCATTCCATTTCTATGCATACAACAGTCTTACTGCAGTTAGCATACACTGAAAGATTTTTAACACCTCATCTCCATCTGGTCATCTAAGAGTCCAAGCTGAAAGGACATTCCACCATAGGCCAGACAATACCATCAGCTTTTCTCCACTGCTGCATGAGCTTCACTATCTATTTTAATCAAGCTCTCTGTTGCTGATTCAAACTTCTGTACTGATACCATATTCAGAAAATTGTATTATGGGCCCTTTCTCTGATTTCCAATATGTTAAATTATAACTGGTCACACCATCTGGCTACACAAAAGAAAAATGGGTTGGAAACCTGTAATGAGTCTTCTCTGGGTGATTATTTGTGCAGTTGCACAACCCATTTCTTGCCCTGATGACGTTACTTCTTAAATATATTAGATGAGAAGCCAGTGGTTTCATCTAATGTCCAGGACATGTGCTCATGGCCAGATCCCACCAGTCTGTGTGCCAAATCCCTGAATCAAGATTGTAAGTGAAAGGGAACTCTTATCAGCTATACATAAACAACTTTATCTCTGATCATAGAGAATGAATGCAAAGTATGTAATTATTCATTCAGTATATAATTCCCATCCATAATTTTTATATGCTGTTAAAATCTATTGTCCCTACTCAAAGTATTCACATTCCCACTGGAAAATAAATAGGAGAGTCCTGAATACAAAAAGTAGCCATATAGCATTCACTTTGAATCAATGGGGAAAATGAAAAACAATGTTCTATGGAGATATTCAACTGTGGCTACATAATAGTGAGGGCTTGCTTTATTGGATATAAGAAATGCTTTGTATATAACTTGCATTTTAACACATCAATAAGAAAAGAAACACTCCACTTGACAAGTATCTGGTATCTGATAGACAGGTCACAAATAAGTTTGCACTGGTTTGAAGAGCCATCACATGACTTCCCATGTATAATCTTCATGATCTGTGTTGCATACTTACATCTTTTTGGAAATTACAAAGGTAGATGTTTTCTACTTCTTTCCTTAATTGTGGTTTTACAATGCTGTTAAGGAAGATTGGTTTTTAAAATGGCTCTAAGGTAGCCACACCCCTGCTTGCTGATTCTGTGACAGACTAATTCAAACAAAATGCCATAATCTGAGGTTATGTAATTTTTGGTTAGCTATTTTAGCATTGTTCACTTTTTTCCTATCATTTTTCCTCTTCTTTCCCCCCTTTCCTTCTTTTTTGTTTTCTTCTTTCCCTCTCCTTGAGAACAATAATAACAGGATGGTATAAATATGCCATAAAGTCACCCAGGCCAATGTTATCTCACTGTTATGCTGTAAATGTCTTTTGATGAAGAGTGGGGAAGTGATGCTGGTAGATAGAAGAAACAATGCTGTTTTTATTATTGTAAAATAGACCTGGCAATTCCTGCCTTTGTGAATTGTCATCATGTTTGGGATGTGGGAGGGAAGGGGAGGGAGGGAAGAGGGTACTTTTTATAAGTAATATTTAATTTATTATTTAGAGTGCTTTCCTTGGGATAATTTATGATCGGGGGGGGGGAAGGGATATCCGGTTGAGACCTAGAGCAGGATGTTAAAGCTGTGGTGTACCTCATGTTGATGGGTGTTGGTTTTTACATCAACAATGTCCTCCTCTCATACCAATTGTAGTCACATTGATGTCCAGGCAGACTTTATCTGAAGTTGAAAATGACAAGTGCATGTAATCTCAAAAAAGTATCATTTAATTGGTATGGAATATATTTGCACATGGTTCTGTAAAACCTTAAAATGTTTTAATATCTGTTCATTTCACTGGGAGAGCTTTACATACATGCTTCATTCATATGTTTATAAGCACTCTTGAATAAACAACTGTCGCACACAAAGGACAGGATTCCCTCTTTCCACGAGGAGACTCCAAAAGTAGGGCTAGATGAACATTTAATTTTGATTTTTCTGAACCTCTCCCAACACACATCTTAACTCCCGTGTCTGCACCAGCATGTGATTTTTTAAGTCCACACAAACCTTCATATGCATTTTTGTGTATATGTCTCCCAGTGTGTGCAGTTTTATGTAACTGATAGAAGATAAGGCTTTTGAGATCAATGGACCTAGGACAATAGAGATCTACTTATACAGTCCTTCCATACATTACATGGCAGCAAACCTCAGTTGATCACCAAGTATACACTTTACAGTGCAGCACACCTACACCTGCCTCTCACCAACTGTGTGCTTCTGCAATACTCATGCTTGTCTCATTCATACATTGTAGTTTTAAATGTACATTTTTAAAAATAAAATCAATGTACACCAACAAAACTTAATGTCCTAAATCCAAATTTAGTTCTGACTAGAGTAGACTCATTGAACCCATTAGATTTACCTACATGTTGATTCACCATTCAACAATTAATTGAATGGGTAGACCCTAATTGGGATTAACCAACAAGATTCCAGCCATTGTATGAATTAATCTTCAAATGCAAACCAGTTAAAAATGTGCATGCCTTCAATGTGCACAATTTATCCAAGGGGCAGATTTTAGGTTCCTAATCCATGAAGTTGCTTTTGTGGTGGCACAAATGGAGACGTAGTATCTGAACTGACTTCCAGAGCATCTAATAATGGTGAACGATAATTGTGTGTTCTTGCTGTTTTGGTTTTGACCTATACAATGCTACTCAGAAGTCAATCCCATTCAGTTCAGTGGATCTTACTCCAAGAACTGAAGCCTTAACCATGTACTTGATCTTCACAGTAGGGTGTTCTAATCCATTGAGCACAATTCACTGGGGTGTTCTACTGAAACAAATAGGAGTGCCATTGACTTCTCTTTGGCCCTCATTTATTTTCTTCTAGCCTATGCAGGAGCACTTTTCAGTGGACAGAATCTCAAAATCCACTCAGTCAATGAAAGTGGTACAAATAATCTGGGTATAGTATATTAAGCATTGTCCCTTCTCAGTTTTTGTTGAAACAGTGCGTGGATACACTTAGAAAGAATTTTGGGGGATTATATCCTTGTGCGACTTCTAGGAGGTCTTCTGTGGATTAACAGTCAAGTTATTACACAGACGTTAATTCCAAGTTCCATGATCTTGAAGAGAGAATCCACACATGTCATTAAATATGTTGGGAGGCATTTATCTGAGAGGAGTTACACTGCAGCTTTAACTAGCCTTAGGAAGAAAATCTTGTTGTGACAAAAAGCCTAAAGTCAGGCATTTTGAGCCTACAAAGGTTTTCTTTGAGTTGTTGGACTCTAGCATTGTTAACCAAATTAGATTAGTGACTGCAATATTTAAGTGTAAATTTCATTCTGCCAGGAAGGGAACTTGATTAGGGTTTGAAAATAAATGACTGTTTCTACACACAACCTTGTATACTACGACTACATGAAGAAAAAAAATGGGGGGAGGGTTTTGTAATGTACTGTAGAACAGTCTCATATTCATTTTTTTATAGAAATGGTATTCCAATGGTGCATTTTCTTTTGTTTAATAAATAAAGTTTTGATACAAAAATTATCTGTGTTGGCTACATACATCAAATGCCAAAGAAATGAGCTGGGATATTAATTCAATAGTCCTACAAGTAAGAAACCACTCACCATACTTCCTGTCATACAGATTTCAGTAATTCATATGAAAACTATACTTTTGTACAGATCATTGTTGGAGGTCATGCCACCCATTTCTTTGTGTCTTAAAATGCAGTGGATGGCTATGCACTACATGGGCTTTTGAGTGGTGGTGCTTAAATGTAGAACTCTTTCCTCCCAAAAAAAGGTATACAGAAAAGCAAAGACATCCATATGTTAATACACATACAAAGAGCCAGGATCACTCCCCGCTTTGTTAGCCTTCTGAATATCATAATAAGAGAGCTTAATGGATTTCTACAACATCACTGTCATCTCTGAAAATGACCCACAGGTTTCACTGTGATAGGAATCCAAAGCACTATCCACCAGAAGATCTTCCCTTATGGTTGGATGCATTTCCTTGCTCATTTTATAAGCATTTGCTTTTTCCACACAGGCAATTGAGGAACTGGGAGAGTCCATAACTCTGTAACTCAGCACATTTCACATTCATTAGATCCTAGGTTTGGTCTTTGGCATCTTTACACAAAAGGTGATGAAGTGATTAGCAGAACATCTGCCTGAATCTCCAGGGTGGTGTCACAATCACAGTAGACAATACTGGGCTAAAGGAACAAATTGACTGACAAGAATCTGTGTTGCTTCCTATGGTCTCTAGAAACTGCCTGAGAACCTCTTTGGGAGAACACAGAAGGCTTTGGACCAGCAGCCCCCAGACTGTAGTTTAAGCCCAACTCAAATCATGTCCATTTCACCCTACCTGATCATATCTACTTTTACATCATTCCTGTGTTAAATGTCTTGGGCAGCAATTTTAGAAATATTTCCACTTGAACCATCTCTAACTGCTGGGGCATATAATACAAGGCCATCAAGACTTCTTTGAAAGTCTGGTCATTGAATGACAAGTAAATTGCCTGCAGCTAAATTTGAGGAAAATGTGTAGGGTCAATGTGACATCTTTCAAATCCTTTGGAGGGTCCTTTTCACTTTTGCAGGGTTGACATGACTCTGTCAGATTCTTTGGAGAGTCCTATGTCACTTTGGCAGGGTCAATATGACATCTGTCAGATTCTTTGGAGAGCCCTATACACTGCAAGCATGTAAGAAAATGAGTCAAACAAAAGGTCTATTGAGTTCAGCATCCTGCTTCCCACAGTAGTCAAAGCTGATGCCTTTGGATAGGCCATAAGCAGGACATGTCATGAGGGCAATAGCCCTCTCCTACTGTTGTTCTCTAAGAAATGGTATATAAAGACATGCTTCCTGTAGCCCTGGAAGTGCTATATAGCCAGTAACACTATTCTTTCTTGTCTTGTACGCAAAAGATGCCTTAGGGAAGTGGGTTATTGAATTCATTTTGCTGAGAGGAAGTTCTTATGTCCTAAAAAAAAACCCCACTACTTCCCACCTTAACATTTATTTACCGGTATTTATTTATTTATTTAGAGTATTTATGCCCCACACTTCAACCTCAAAGGCTCCCAGGGCAATTTACAAATTGTTAATTTGATAGTTCCCTGCCCTCAGGCTTACAATCTAAATAAGACATGAAACAAAGAAAAGGGAATGGGAGAAGATCAAGTCCAGCAGATACTGCTATCTCTTCTTTCCCTCTGAGGCCACAACAGTGGCAGTTGGAATGGAGGGGAGGGCTTTTCATCCACTGCTAGGGCTGAGGCACAATGGAGTTGTGCCAGCCTCCTCTTATTTTAAGGCCACAGCAATGGTTGTTGAGATGCAAGGAAGGCCTTTCATCTGCTACTGAGGCTGAGGTATGATAGAGCTGTGCCCACTTCCTCTTCTCTTCCGCTAAGGTCACAGCAGCAGCAGGTGGAATGGAAAGGAAGGTTGATATGAGACACAGAAAGAAATAAGATCCATATATATTCATTCTGGCAAGTCAATAACAGCTGGGCATCTGGCATTATGGCAAGTCAATAACAGCTGGGAACTTAGAAAGTTATTTCACTGGTCTTCTTCAATCTGTTATTTTCAATGTTCAGATGACAGTTTTCAACACGCCAGTTAGTTGTTTTCTATGAATGTTTGTAATCCATGTTATGAGTTTTGGGAATTCTACTGAGACCAGCATTGTGGTGGTTATTTATTTTGGTGTACTTGTTATCTGCAAGGATTAGTTTTATTAACAAACAGAATGAATGGCTGTCAAGGAATTTAAAAAATGGATCTCACTTCATTTATCTGTTTCCTAGGGAAATTATATTTTACATAACTACAGAAGACGTGTGGCAAAACACAATAATTTAGGGTTACAAAACAAAGCCTCTGTCTGCTGTCCTCGCAAAAGATGCCACAAGGAATCCAAAAAGCATAGCTTCACCAGGTAATTCCAGACTAAAGATCCCCTAACAAAAGATGTGTGCATACATTTATAGGAAACATGGTTGCTCCTCACTCGGGAATGATTGCCTGCATGGAACATATGTCAGGGTTAGTCTGAGTGTGTCCTTACCAAAGCACATTAAGCATTATGATGAAACATGATAGCTATATGCAACACTGTCTCGTAGAACATTTTCAGACATGGAAAAACAGCTTCTTGCCATGCAAGCAGCCTCCGGAACAGTATCGAGGCTGCTGCATGGCAATGGTCCATTTTGGACAACGCCGTTTCTCTCTCGGCGGCGTCCGTGACTGTTGCGGCCAGCACTGGAGGCAGCCGCACTATTTTTTACTCACAAAAGTTTCCGTGAGAAAAAAATAGTGTGGTCGCCTCCAGTGCTGGCCGCAACAGTCACGGACGATGCCGAGAGAGAAACGGCGTTGTCCAAAATGGATCCTTGCCGCGCAGCAGCCTCGATACTGTTCCGGAGGCTGCTTGCGTGGCAAGAAGCTGTTTTTCCGTGTCTGAAAATGTCCTTAGAAATGGAAGCAATTGGCCTTTCAGGTGAATGCATGTGTGATAAAGGTGGCCCTACTCTTCCAGCAGGAAGGGAAGGCTTCCAGCTTATTTGTACAACTGAAAAACACTCACCTTTATAGTTTCCTTTCCTATAAGCCTTTATAGTTTCCTTTCCACATCTAGGCAGTGAGACTAGACAGGCTGTGTTAAAGAGCAATAATAACTCTTTTCTCTAATCTAAAGAAGGTTCTTGATAGCTGACCAAAGCAGGCAATTTGAGGCAGGGTTAGGAAATAACAGAAAGCTTTATTTCAGTTCTAGAAGTCTATGTTGCTAGAAAAGGCAAAAACATTCTTAGGTTCTACTTAAGGCTTATACATATGCATTCATTCAGAGCACTTACAAAATAAAACATAAATCTAACGCAATCTAACTACACATTCCCTAACTATTACATGCAGGTAACTTACAGTCTCTGTAGATGGAATTTCAGAGTTCCTTTTGGATCCTTTTTGAGGCCTCTGGATAGGATTGGCTCCCCCCAACCCTTGTGGTATCACAGTTTGTAGCTAGTTGGTTATTCCATGACTCTGTTGGCCATTCTCTGGTCTCTCTGCCATGGAGCTCAGCCAAGAGGCACCTAGGCCATCTTTAGCTCAGCTACTAGGCCATGTGCTCGACCAGTGTGACTCCGAACAAAGGAAAGATCAGAACTTTTAAAAGTCCTTCTTGTTGATTTCTGATTGGCTCTGCCAGGGCCCAATCAGAGTGGCTATCTAGTCAGGTGATATGACGTCATGTTTATTTAATGAGGTTCTCTCACCCACTTCCCATTTCCAAATAAGGAGAGGAAGTTTCCTATATAGTAAAATGTAGATTATTGCATGAACTCCCCTAGTAAAATGTAGGTTGTTGAGATGAGCTCCCATGATGGCAGAGCAGGCCATCATGACAGCATGAAAGTGTCACAGCTAATTATTCTCCTAAATCTCCACCTTACTCTTCTGAGGTCATGGCTACCTCTACCATTAGGCTGAATGAGATATCCACCTAATGTTCCCTGTTGTTTGCCCTGAGCCCCATGCCCTTAGGTAAAGTGTGTTACCCTAATCGCTCTAGGGTCTTAAGGACCCTCTGAATATCTATACTAAGTTGGGGAATTAATATACTCAGCTTGGCAATGCAAGAGGAGGCAACTGATAGTGGATCTTTTGGCCTATGTTTACCAGTTATAGGGAGGAGACATAGGCTATATAGTTCAATTAAATGCTCTTTATTGGAAAACCATATCAACAGCATTCACTCAAAACACTCAAGCTTCAAGCATTCACACAAGGCTAGCGAAAGCAGTAGGAAATATTGGGGTGGGGGTATAGTGAAGGGAGTTTCAAGTGGGTGATATGACACCTGTTATGTAGAGAAGAGGTCACAATGAAAACCAGCAGAGTGACAGTCTGGAAGCAGGAATGGTTACACAGATGAACAGAGTGTCCACAGAAAAGCAATCTGTGCGTGCTTGAGTAGAGTTTTGAAAGGGTTTATATACCATTTATTCCCCTTCATGGCATGGTTTCAGAGTAGGAGACAGTATCTTTGGAGTCTCCCAGGCTAATGCAATAGAGTGGTCGACTAGTTAATGGTGTTAAATATATGTAAATTTATGTTTGAATAGAGCAAGCAAGATTTTGAGCTAGGGTAAGTATTAGGATAATTAGTCTCTGAATATCTAGCACTTGGTGATAGGATTAGAGTGCTGACTCACTAGCAGATGTTCCCCAGAGGAAGCACCCTTGATTTGCATTTAACCTACTTTGGAATTTGGGATTAGCCCTTCCTGTATGTGCATAACTTCATTCAGGTCTGTTTTCAAAAGTCCCTGCCTTTGGGATTTTTCTGGATGCCACTCTCTGTAGAGGGCTATATGAGTCAAATTATTAAATGTTGCCAATTATATTAATGTAGACCCATGGAAAAGAGGGAAAGGGATATCAGGGCCAGTAACAAGTGGAGGATGGCATCCATTGCCAATGTTGAAAAAAGGACTTGAGTGCCCTTCTGGTCAGCTTCTTTCCATGGAATGAGGTCTATGTGTGTGCCATGTTGCCCTTTATTTCAGTCAACAAAATGTTTGAAACATTAACATTTGGTGGGAGAAGTAGTGGTACCTTTTCCAACTCCTATTTTGAGACAGAGCAAAATAAATGAGAGGTGATAGCACACACATTTTCTTGTACAATGTGACCCATCAACTTTCTGTAGGCCATCTTCAGAGTTCAACCAAGGTACACACATTGGCAAATGTCCTTGTTTGGGACTCTCACAAGTAAAATTCTTGCAATGAGTAAGCTCTGCCAGTCTTAAACCTAATCGAATCTCTCCTCTTCTGAATACATAGCAGCAGGGGAATGGATCACAAAATCCAAGGAGCTTTTGTGGGAAAAACACACATTAAAAAGGCTTCAGTTTTCCACTGGAGATTGAGTCATGTAGTCTCCCTGTATAAAAGACATATCTCAAGATGCTACCAGATGTTGTTTTCTTGTGTGAGTTTTAGTGGACATATTAAGTTGTAGTCCTAATGCCACTCTTATCAGGACACTCTACTGAGAACTGGAAACGTCAACTACAGTTGTCCCTCCACATTCACGGATTTGACATTCACGGATTTGAGTATTCACGGCTTGAAAAATATTCTTAAAAAAATAACAATCCTAATAGCAAACCTTGATTTTGCCATCTTATATAAGGGACACCATTTTGCTCTGCCATTGCATATAATGGGACTTGAGTATTCACGGATTTGGGTATTCACGGGGGGTCCTGGAACCTAACCCCAGCGAATGTGAAGGGACAACTGTATTTCACTTTAATTCCAAGGTAAATTTTGAGGTCATTGGTGCAGAGGGAAAATTCTACATGACTTTTTGAGTTGAAACACTTGAAAGTCTCAACCAATCTGGGGTTTTAGTAGGGCAACACACGGTTAGGTTAAGACTTTGCTGCCAGAGAAAAACAGCGGGAGTGTGAAGTCGAAGGCTTTCATGGCCAGCATCCATAGATTTTCCTTGGGTTTTTTTCCTGGCTGTGAGGCCGTGTTCTGGAACAGTTTCTTTCTGACGTTTCGCCTGCATCTGTGGCTAGCATCTTCAGAGAGGTTAGTGAGAGCTTTCCACCATTCCATGTACATAAGCTGGCTGGGCTCACAACTCAAGCTTATTTCTCCATTGGCAATGAAATAAGGTCATCTTACACAGCTGAGGAAAGCAGACCAATATAGGGGATGCAGGGCAGGTTTTGTGACACTCACGTCTGTCCTTTGGGTGAGGGGAATGGTCAGGAGAACTGGCTAGGGAGCTGCCATTCCTTCCTCTCAGCATATACCACCTGAGGCAGTTGGCTCACTCTGCTTAATACTAGGGGCTGTCTAGACAAAGGGAAAAATTGGACTGCTCCACAGTAATAGCAAGTCAAAGCAGCTGCGACATGTCTTACTGGTTTTACACCCCCAAAAAACTTCACATGCCTGTAGCTGAGATGACAGCCATGAGTAGATTCTCTCTCTGGCTTTTCTTCGCAAACGAAGATTCAGGAAGGACTCATCCCGCGCTTTCTGCAAGCGCGCTGATGACTAAAAAGGCCAATCCGAGATAAACAAGTCCGGTTGCAAAAAGCACAGCAGAAGGTCTCCTTGGGTGATGCTTTTGGGTTGTGACTCACTTTATTAAATCTGCTGCCACCAAACTTTTTAAAAAATTATTTCTATGGTGCACAAAAAAAGAGAGAGAAAGATAGCACAAACCTCTGTTTTATCACCTTAGTGATCACTCACTAAGGCGAAAATCCAACATGGCAGCAGCGGGTGCTTGCCCTGTAACCCAGTCCCACCTCCTGTGCTCATCCAGCCAATGAGGTTTACACTTAGGAGATTTTCACACGGGCAATATATTCCAAGGAGCGATTGGGGCAGAAACGGGGCTGTTCCTGAAGCAGCGCCCCGTTTCACACGCCCCCTGCCTTCTCTTGATCTCGTGTCATCTTTGTTCTGTGCAGCTTCCAGTTCCCTCCCGGTATCTTATGTCGTTTTTTAATAACGAAGGTTCGGTTTCTGCCCTGATCGCTCCTTGGAATATATTGCCCGTGTGAAAATCTCCTTTGTCCTGTATGGGGAAGCGATTCATATCAAATCGCTTGTCTTAATGAGCGAAAATGCACTGGAGCTTTATAGTTTTTCCTCTTTTTAACCCCCCCCCTTCACAATACAATGAGACAATGTGGTAGCCCATGAAGACAGCTCATTTTCTTAGTGAATTCTGTGAGGGGTATTTTCACTGTGTGGACAACCCCTGGGACTATGGGCAAACACCAATCCCTACTCTGACTATTTGAATTATGAATTACTCTGGTAGAGACTATTCTCATTTCATCACTATTTTGTTTTAATTCTTTTTTTAAACCCAGCATGCTAGATTTGGTTTTTGTTTTACTCCTCTGAGGAACTTGATCAGATCTCTTCCCTTAGTCTATGCTGTTAAGGCATTTAGTACCTGCTTGCTTTGCTTTCTACTCTCCTGCCAGGATACCATTTTAACTTTCAGTATTCCCATAATGCTTCTGTGGCAGTGAAGTCTTTACTTCAGAAAAAGACAACCACCTGCTGCCAGGAGCTTCTGACAGCTGGACACTTTGGTTCTGATGGCTGGACAGCTGGATCTCTCCTCTTTCATCTTTCCATCTGGCAAGTTGTTTGAGTTTGCATTATGGTTTTCCTTTCCTCTTAATTCCTCATAAGATGCATTTCAAAGCTGCACTGAAAGAGAGAGAAAGTAATTACAGTACTGTTACATGCAAATCTACTATTCACTATCCTTAGTCTTAGGGAGCTGGGTATGTTTAGCCTGGAAAAAAGACGGTTAAGAGGCGATATGATAGCCCTGTTTAAGTATTTGAAGGGATGTCACGCTGAGGATGGAGCAAGCTTGTTTTCTGCTGCTCCAGAGACTGGAACACGGAGCAATGGGTGCAAGCTCCAGGAACAGAGATTCCACCTCAACATGAGGAGGAACTTTTTGACAGTAAGAGCTGTTCGGCAGTGGAACACACTCCCTCGGAGCGTGGTGGGGTCTCCTTCCTTGGAGGTCTTTAAACAGAGGCTGGATGGCCATCTGTCGGGGATGCTTTGATCAAGATTTCCTGCGTGGCAGGGGGGTTGGACTGGATGGCCCTCGTGGTCTCTTCCAACTCTGCAATTCTATGATTCTATGATTCTATGATTCTATCCATTATAGATAATATTATCCTGCTTTGATATTCTCCATACTACCCAAATGCACACATCCCTATGTTCCACAACAGGCCACCTAAGCATCTCATGAGGTGACAAACACTTTGTGAAAGCTAAATAAGTTAGGGGGGCAAGGGTCTACTGCCTTTCTGCTCTGTTCTTTAACTCCAGGCTCACAGGGCTCTTAGAGTCAAAGTTCTTTAATTTCTTTTTCTGCATCCAGCCCACTGTATCTAATACCTTCAGAGAGTCAGAATATTATCAGACACTCTAAAAATGGCATTATCATGACAGGAGATCGCTAAAGCGCTTTCCTTTCACATGATGTTGTTCCTCTCTCATAATGCTCCCATTCAGCTGTCTTTATGCTAGAGCTGCTTTTTATTAATGGACTAAGTCATCAATGGATCCCCATTCTGTTTCTGTCATGGATGTTTGTGTGACTAAAAAGGTGCCCATTTCACCGGTGAGATCCCATCATCAATGGGAGGTCCCTGCCAGATCACTTCCTGGTGAGATTGGGGCATCCAGGTAAGTGACATACTTTTTTAAAACTTCCTTGGATTACTTGGAAGTTTTAAAGTGTGTTTTTGTGCTTGCTGTCACTTTTTCTCTATTAGTTTGCCTTTTATATTTGACTTTCCCATGCTCTTCTCTTCTTGAGAGAATGGGCAGGATTTCATTCCAGGAAGTAAATGGAGTTCCATTAGTCTTCATTGCTTGTAACTGTTGATGGACCTATCACATCCCATGGCTGTCACTTAATTACGTGCTTTGTTGTTGTTTTTTCCATATCTGTCCTTACTATGCTGGTAATCAGTTTCACAGAATAACTCAAGGCTATGAAGATGAACCCTGTGGAGAAGAAGATGATTTCTCTGTCTATTTTCCTCACACCACCCATAATTTTATAAGCCTTTGTACCACAGTCTTGCCCAATTGGGGTCCTTCTCCACTCCTGGCTAGGACTGTTGGGAACTAGAGTTCAAAACCTCTGAAAGGTCCAGTCATGAAGACGTTCTGTGGTATCATATCCTTCATTAGTTGCCACTTTTAATCCAGCTCCTTGATTGATTTTGATTGCCATTTTCTGTACTTTTTGAGAACAACCAGAACTGAGTATATTGCAGTCCAAGGCCATCCAAATACAAATTAGGGATGAGCAGAGATCTGAGATTAGCTAACACACATTGGAAACTGCTTAATGCAGTGTAGATGTGTAAATTGCTATTGCTTAAAACAGGTTGTAGGCCTCTCTGATAGCCTTGTGGCTGAAGAGCAGGGTATAAATAACTAATTTAAAAAAAGATCTCATATGGTGGTATATTTAACTAGTTTTTAAATGCTTTGTCCAGGAAAGAGGTGTGTGGATGCAGTTGTACTGGTTATAGCAGCTTGTGAGATTTAACCTCTTGTTCCAGAAAACACAGACACACGAGCACACTTTTGCAAATACAGAGAAAGGAGGCACACAGCACCTACCTATGTATGTCCACTAAGTTCTGTGAATGTCTACATTATGTTCAGTGGGACTCACTCTAGATAAGTGCATATAGGATTCCAATGACAGTCACAAACAGAAAAAAAAACTGAAGCATTGGACAAAAGAGTGCCTCTTTGCATCTCTCTTTACTACAGAAGACACAGGGCAAGTACCCATCCTTAAATTGACATTTTTCAAGAAAGGAGTTGAAAGAACTAAGCCAAACACTGGGTGGGGGGGGGGAGATGAAGTTGAACACCTTATTAGTAAACAGAAATCAAGCAAATCACTAAGGAGATTTTCACACTGGGGAAATAACCCCTGGGGAGATTGGGAGAGAAATGGGGCTGTTCCAGTAGCAGCGCTTCGTTTTGCAAGCCCCCTTCCTTCTCCCAATCTCCCATCATCCTTCCTCTGTGCTGCTTCCATGTCCCTCCCGGTATGTTCACTAATTTTTACTAACGAATAACTTTCGTTAGTAAAAATTAGCGGGGGTGGGAAATAGAAGCAGCACTGAGGGAGGATGACGGGAAATCAGGAGAAGGAAGGGGGAGTGTGAAACGGGGCGCTGCTACCGGAATAGCCCCGTTTCTCTCCCGATCTCCCTGGGGGTTATTTCCCCTGTGTGAAAATCTCCAAAGTCCAGATTGTATTCATCCAAGAATTCCTAAAGAACTCAAGTATGAAATTGCTGAACTTCAAACCAAAATAAGCAACTCATTCCTAAAATGAGCCTTCATACCAAAAGACTAGTAAGCATCCAAGAGTACATCATATGTTTAAAAGTAAGGATCCAGGAAAATTTCCAGGAACTTAGAGGATGGTTAACTGTTTTGGACAAATTGTTAGAAAGGTTTATTGTGATAAAATTGTGAAGGAAATTGAAGAATAGGACTTACTGAAGAAGAGTCGATATGATTTCTGCAAAGGTAAGTCCCATGCAATAAAACTTATAGAGCTCTCCCAGAGTGTCAATATGGATGTAGATAAGAGTTTTTCAGTAGAATGTTTCCACTTGTACAATGTTCCTCACTAAAGGCTCTTGAGTAAATATTACTTGTCATGGAAGATTTAGAGGACATACCAGTTGGGAAGCTAGACAAGAACATTCTTGTCCTTTCCAAATAGAAATGGTATAGCCACAGAATTAGGGACCCCAGTGCCAATGCAGACATGCACTGGATGGAACCCATTTGCTGCTGCACAGGGAAGAGGCCAATAACCAGTCTTGGTGCCTGCACCAAGGCAGGAAAAGCAGAAGGCAGGACCAGAGGCTATTTAAGGCCCTTCCCCCCCCCCTCCTTCTTGCCATTGATTGTCCCATCCTCCCACTGTTGAAAACATCATACGTAGTTGGTCGCTTCAGGTCCAGATAGGAATTTTTTGGCCTATTTCTGGGGGGGGGGGTTGCCTAACCCATACTGTGGAGGTGGACTGGGCAATTGGCTTAGAATGGTGTCTTAAACAGGTGGTCACTTGGCAGGGAGAGGGAAGATTTGGTAGTTTGCTGAGCACCTATGGTACCTCTCCTTTTTGGAGAGGGATATGGAACTTCCCCTTTAGGTCCTGCAAACTGAGGGGTGGGAAGAGTGACCTCCTTTGGGGCTGGCCTGAGGGATAAACCCTCTCTTTAAGTCCTGTGACTTGGGGGGTGGGACTTTCAGGTCAGCCTTCCAGATGCAGACTGACTAATAGGGAACAACCCAGCATATGGGTTCTCCCTGGGGTTCAGGTGTTTTTGCCCAGGGGAAGTTGGGAAGGTGGTTTTGGAATGACATCTTGTCCCAACAATTTCCACACTAGGTTTCTCCCCAGTTGCAGATCTCTTGGGAAATGTTTAAATAGATTACAGTTAAATAAAGTGGCCCTTTACAACCCATTTTATGTGTCTGGTCTCTTCATATCCGTTTCAGCCAGCAACCCCCCCCCAACTCCACCCAGCCATCACAATATCCAAGTGTGACAGTGTGCTGCATTCAATATTCAAAGGCCATGGAAAACACTGTGCAGTGGACAGGCCTAAAAGTGTTACTGGGTTTTTTTATGGGTCCAGAAAACTGGTTAGGATATATGCCACCACAAGCATACCAGCACTTTATATTTTACCCTGAAAGGAAGCCAATAAACTACTTCAACATTTAACATCTTGTAGGGGTGTTTCGATCCAAGTTTTTCCAAAGGGAAACATTAATACAGTAACAGAGCACTTACAGGGACAAAACTGCACATCATCATTTCTTTGTACTTTGAAAGTTTCCAAAGTAATATCTCACTGCCTTGTGATATTTCTCTTTAGAAACAAATAAAATTATATTTTACATACAACTCTTGATGGTCTGCACTTTGTTACTGTGGCTGAGCTGGCTTGCTTGTTTGCACACTATGTATTTTCTGCCTGTGATCTTCCAGTCACTGTGGTACTCCATGCCAAACAATGTGGCTTCTCTCACAAACCTTTGTATCTTCCAAAGATGGCCCAGAAGATCTCCATGAGTAACATAGATACAGGATGTGATCACCTGTATTTCCCCTGCCTGAGCCCATCTCTGAGAGATTAATATAACATCTCTACAAGATCAGGATCCTTCTAGAAAGAGAAGGCATAAAGAAGAAGTAAGCCTGATCTTCACAGGTAGAATCCCCACCTACTCTCATTTCATGTACACAACCTGTTGGAACACATGATCTGAAGGCCCATAATGCAGCCATCCTAAAGCTAAACAAGTCTGAGTCTTCTTAACATTTAGAGGGACAAACTTCCACTCCTTAAGAGTGGAGTGATTACCCTCGCTCCTTTTCCCTATTACCTTCAGGAATAACTACTGGGTTGCTTCCCAACACTCTGGGCAACTGCCTTCCAACTTTTCCCTTCCATAGTACACTGCCCCCAGGATCTTTCCTCAGCTCCTCACTGTTACCGACATACAAGTGCAAGGAACAGTGAGTTAGCTTACCTGGTTCTTTAGGATACATCTGTATTCTATTCAATACAGCCAGTGTAGTGAATTGCTTTGGATGTTGGACTAGGACTTCAGGAAATCAGGGCTGGAATCCCCTCTTAGCCATGGAAACCCACTGGGTGACCTTGGGCAAGTCACTTTCTCTCAGTCTTAGAGGAAGGCAATGGCAAACCATCTCTGAATTAATCTTTGCAAGAAACCGCTAGGAGAGGATTGCCATAAATCAGAGTTGACTTGAAGACATATAGCAACAAACAGTTCTTTTAGACAGAGAAAAAGCAGGTAGAATGAGCTAATAAAATCCAAACATTATTTTGTTTTAATGTTGACTTAGTCTTGAATCCTTTAAGGCTCCTAGATCTTGAGTTGGAATGCATAATGTTGTAAAGGTATTCACTTTACACAACATATTCTTATACATGTCTAAACACTATGGTGTCATCTGCTATAGCAGCACACCTTATTTGTGAAATACCCTTCCTTGGAGGTCTGATTGGTGTTGAAGTTGATTTCATTGCATTGCAAAGTTAAAACATGACTTATTATGAAAACCTTTGCCATCTAACTGATTTGTTCTAACATGCACATGTACATGGTATTTAAGCTTCACTTCAGTGAGTTGATTGTACTTGCCAAAGTCCATAACAAATACAATGAAAATATACAAAAGTATAAAAAAATACAAAATGCAACAGAATAATATTACAGACAGTAACAAAAATGTTTACAGACAGTAATATGGGAGAATTTGAAAAATTCAGTAATAGATGAGAATTTTCCTGTTGGTAGTTTACTGAATTTTTGAAATTTTCTTGTAGAATTTCTCCTGTAGAAAATTACCAAGGGAGGCCTAAATATCCTAAAGGCACCAGATCCCATCCAATTTGGGAAGCTAAGCAACGTCACCCCTGGTTATACTTGGATGGGAGGCCACCAATGAATACCAGGAGCAGTAGGCTATATTTCAGAGGAAGTAACTGGCAAAACCACCTCTGAGTACTCCTTGCCAGAGAAAGCCCTGTGAAATTCATGGAGCTGCCATAAGTCAGCAGGTGGCTTGAAGGCACATACACAGAGAAAAGTACCAACAGAAAAATCAAATGAATATTTCAAGTCTCCAAGACCATCTGTGGCAATTTCATCTAATTCTCTCAGATCCTTTTGCAACCAAAGTAAAAAGAGTCACTTTGTGTGTTATATAGTTATTGGAATCACTAAAAATAATAATAATAATTGAACCAATCCTGCAAGAGAGGTTGTACTTCCATAAGTCTGTGTGAGTGGCAAAAATCTCTCTTTGAGGTGGCTATACCAGGAACAGTTTAATCTGTAGTGAACAATGTATTCCACCTAACAATGGTTTAAAATTATTTAAATTATTTAAAAACCTTTTAAGTTGTTATTGACTTGTTAAATTGTTTAATGGCTGAGATCCTGCAGGAAGGAGACAGAGCCTATTTTTTCATGCATAGAGTTATGCAATGCCAAATGATCATGCACATCTGCATGAGCAATGCCTGATGCGAAATATGCATTCATGCACAATGCACTTCACAAACTGTGCACCTCCATCTGGAATGGCAATGTATGTGCAAGTGAACTTCTGCATCCTAGAACCCTTCTGCATTAGATAAAAATATCCATTCAGTTCCATAGGGGAATTTGAATAGGCATAAGACACTGCCAGAGTACCAGCCAATATGTTTTTAATCTGTTTAAATTATTTTTGTTGCTTTAAATTTTAATTTGTCTTTAAACTGTTTAAATTGTTTTGTACATATGTATTGCTTTATTTATACCTTGCCTTTTCTCCAAAGCTTCAAGGCAGCTTACAAGATAAACAGAAGGACAAGTAAGGATTCATGGAGATGAAAACATACAAGTTATGCTTAAAATTAAATTCAACTAAATCAAGTAATTAAAAACATTTAAAACATATCCATTGAAAAGCACACTAAGAAAAACCTTTTTCTCATAAAACAGTCAGTTCACCAAAAGCCTGTTGGAATAAATAGTTCTTCATCTTATTTTACTTATATTTTAACTTTTGTCTGTTTCTAGTGACATATATTTGTTTGTTTTAAATGTCTGTTCTAGGGCTTGTCTAGACCTGCCATAACACTCTGGCTTCCTGCAGGTGCTGGATCATGCCCACCCACCCCTCCATTACCTACACAAAATGGGCAGCAGACCATACCTGCACGCCGGTCTGTTTCTGCAGCCGCTACTGCCACTGGTATCTCTCTGAGGCCAGGAAAGAGGCCCTCAGCATGTGATGAAGGCTGGTGACATGCAGGGGACCTTGATCACATGCTGGGGTCCTCCTTCCTGGTTTCAGAAATACAACAGTGCCGGCAACAGTGGCTGCAGATACAGGCTGGTCTGCAGGTATGGACTGTAGGGCCCAGTTCAGGCTTTCCCACATGAAGCAGGTTTTCCCAGGGGTTTTAATGAAACAACACTGCCTCAGAGTGTGATGGAGTCTTCTTATTTGGAGATTTTTAAACAGAGGCTTGATGCCCAACTGTCAGGAATGCTTTGATTGTGTATTCCTGCATGACAAGGAGTTGGACTAGATGGTCCTTGTGGTCTCTTCCAACTCTATGATTCTGTGATTCTATGTTTAGCCTAGGGAAGAGAAGGTTAAAACGGGACATGATAGTCATGTTTAAATATTTGAAGGGATGTCATATTGAGGATGGAGCAAGCTTGTTTTCTGCTGCAGAGACTAGGACACAGAGCAATGGATTCAAACTACAGGAAAATAGATTCCACCTACACTTTAGGAAGAACTTCCTGATGGTAAGATTTGTTTGGCATTGGAATGCATTGCCCTGTAGTGTGGTGGAGTCTCAGTCTTTGGAGTTGTTTTTTTTAAATTTCTTTTTTTTAAAAAAAAAAAAATTAAATTAACATCACAATATTTCTATTAACTAATTTCAAAAGTTAACATAAGTTATTTACTATGATTCTTTTCAGCAAAGGCTGGATGGCCATCTGTTGGGAATGATTTGATTGTGTATTCCTGCATGGCAGGGGGTTGGACTGGAGGGCCCTTGTGGTCTCTTCCAACTCTATGATTCTGTGATTCTAATTTAACAGGCTTTACCCTGTTTCCCCCCTGTCTTTGCCCGGGACATGGTTAGGACTGCCTTAGGCAAAACAGGGCAACTTGGACTGCAGGGCTCTGAGACAGGGGCAAGACAGGGTAAATAGTGTCAGGATAATGGGACATGCATTCACTGAGAATTTCATATTGTAAAGAGCTGTCATGTTATGTAAAGTGCTACTGTCAGACGGGGCCAATAATGAGGGCTAGCTATACACAGCTGGTGTTGACAACTAAGTGCTGGTTACATTAGTCTGTGTGAGAAGCAAAGCAAGAGGAAGTGATACAGCTGTAATGACCCTGGGAAGAACTGGATAAACCATGTGTGTATGGGAATGGGCAACTATAACTGCCCTGCTCAGGTCTTGCAAACTCCTTTTATTAAATCAATCCACTTATAATGGTCTTCTACTTTTCCTGCTGCCTTCCATTTTACTCAGTATTATCATCTTCCCAATGACTCAGGTCAAATCAGTTTAATCATTCAATATGTACCTGGTTTAATTTTTATTTATTTTTTTAAAAAGTGGTATATTGTAAGCAACAGAAAGGTGTGTTTTTCCCCAAATGTATTTGGAGCAAGAGAATGACAAAGGAGACAGTGGGACCACTGTTCAGTAATGATGGTAAAATGCTAACAGAACACAATAAGAAAGCAGAACTGCTCAATACCTGTTTTGCATCAGTTTGTTTCCAAAAAGGAGAACAGTATGCTTCCATGCATCAGCAGAGACCTTGGCAAGGGATCCAGATTGCAAATCAAGATTGATAAGGAGTCAGTCAGCAATCACTCACTTTACCTATGTGAGTTCAAATCTGCAGGGCCAGATGAACTGCATCCCAAAGTACTGAAGGTACTTGCTGATGTACTGTGTCAGCCACTTGCCATCATTTTTTGAGAAATCTTGGAGAACAGGTGAGCTGCTAGAGGACTGGAGATGAGCAAAAAATATCCCTCTCTTCAAAAAGCGGGAATGGGGGAGATGATCCACGAAACTACAGGCCAGTCAGCCTGACTTCAACACCAGAAAAAAATATTAGAAAGAGGACTGTACAGGACTCTTTTTACAAGTATCTTGTAGAGA
This sequence comes from Gambelia wislizenii, assembly GCA_030847615.1. Classification (NCBI taxonomy): domain Eukaryota; kingdom Metazoa; phylum Chordata; class Lepidosauria; order Squamata; family Crotaphytidae; genus Gambelia; species Gambelia wislizenii. The sequence goes on along the minus strand of JAUMIR010000002.1, from coordinate 427,147,539 downwards.
TTCATGCAACTAGAGCACTAGTTTAACACACAAACTGATAAACAGGTAAACATAGTGGAAGCAAAATGGAAAAGATATTGAGTACCTCCTACAAAATGCAAAATAGTTATGCCAATATTAGACTAGGAAGTCACTGTTCCAGAGACGATTGCCTACACACCTGACACAGGTCCATTTCTGCAACATCAAACCAGAACCATTAAAACATATAATGATTGTTTGTTTAGTTTAGATCTTATTCTTATTCTTATTTTTCTTATTATTATTATTACTATTTCTTACCTGCCTCTCCCCATGGATTGAGGTAAAGAACAACTGATTTACACATAACTAATATCAGTTAAAATACATATCAATTAAACTACATTGACCCATTAAAACACATTGTATCAGTTTTAAAACACACAAAACCAATCCATATTTTTTTAAAAAATTAAAACGTATCTTCAAAAGATTCAATTCTTTGACCCTTCATGCTTCAGATGCTTGAAACTGAATCCCAGGACAGCTGTGTTCAACTATCTCACTTGCTTCCTTCAGAGTTCTTCTTATGCGTCACCTTTCCCATGAATCTCCTGGACTAAATCCTTCACTCCTATGCCTTGCTGCATTGATCCTGCAATACAAAAAAACCTGAGCCCATGCAACTGAATGCTTTCATCAGCGCTGTATACGCACAATCCTAAATATACACTGGACTAACTATGTGACAAATGTTGCTTTCCTTGAACAAGCAGTGATCACCAGCATTAAGGCCATGATACTGAGAACACAGCTGTGCTGGGCAGGGCACATTTCTAGGATGGAGGACCATCGCCTCCAAAAATAGTACTCTACGGTGAACTCGCCACGTGTTCAGTGTAAGAGGGGCGCTCCAAAAAAGCGATGCAAGGACTCCCTGAAATAACATCTCAGGCTTGGCCAAATTGATCACCAACCATGGTCTGCCCTGGCCTCACATCGGGAGGCATGGAGACGCACTATCCACAATGCTGCAGCCTTATTTGAGAACTCACACCGAACAAGTCTTGAAGAGAAACGACAAAGCAGAAAGAATCACAACCCAAAAACATCACCCAAGGAGACCTTCTGCTGTGCTTTCTGCAACTGGACTTGTTTATATCAGATTAGCCTTTTTAGTCATCAGCGTGCTTGCAGAAAGCACGGGATGAGTCCTTTCTGAATCTTCGTTTGCGAAGAAAAGCCAGATATATATATATATTCTGTTCTATTCCTGAAACAATGGGTGCAAGCTCCAGGAACAGAGATTCCACCTCAACATTAGGAGGAACATTTTGACAGTAAGAGCTGTTTGGCAGTGGAATACACTCCCTTGGAGCATGGTGGGGTTTCCTTCCTTGGAGGTCTTTAAACAGAGGCTGGATGGCCATCTGTCGGGGATGCTTTGATTGTGATTTTCTGCATGGCAGGGGGTTGGACTGGATGGCCCTCGTGGTCTCTTCCAACTCTACAATTCTATGATTCTATGACTTACATAAATTGAAAGCTTTAAAGAATCATTTCATACTGATTTCCTTTTGCTCATCTAAACTTAGAGAATATTTTTGATAAATATGGAGATTGTAAGTTCCTAGGGACATGAACATATCTTCTTCTTCTTCTCTGTGAAGGGTCACATTAACAGTGCTAAAACAATAGTGAAAGGGGTCACAAAAAATCTCGGTTGCTTTTACTGCAGCAACCATTCCTCTGAAGTTATTCTGAGTTATTCCCAGTACGATCAACAGTGGTGGCTGGTGCCTCCCATGTCTGGCGTGGTGAATCTGCTTCAGATTTTAGTCAAGACTTTAAGAAGCTATCCAAAGTGCTGAGTCCAAGGTTCAGGACCTTGGATAGCTCCACCAATGATGCTGTGCGCGCACGCGTGCGTGTGTGTGAAATAGGATTACAAAGTATAGGGATTCTAGGTGTGAATATGATAGAAGAAAAAACATTTCTTCTTTTTCATGGCTTCTTTTTCTAGAAGTAACCTGAGTTCATATTCTATCAATGTTACTAAAAGGTGGGCTTGGGAAAAGGAAGTGGAAGGGATAATTTTGCTAATTGTTTTTGCAAAATATCTCTCTTGTTATTCATGGATATCTTTTAGACCTATTTAAATTACACGAGGGTTTTGCAATACAAGTAATGTGGTGGGGCACTAAGTTCCACAACTTACCAAAAGATCACTTGCAGAGAATAAACAGTATCCAAGACAGAAAGATCTTGGCAGCAGCAACAAGGTGCATTGCAACAAATGGTGGTTGTAAAGTAGAATTGTATTGATTTTTAAAGAGAAATGTCTGAATGCTGTCAGAGCTAAAAAAGCTTTCATATTTTTTAGAAAAGCTACGATATGTAATCATGTCTCTGGAAGTGCTCCGTTATGGTCTTACTCCATCCTCAAAAAGGGTTTGATGGAACCTCCCCTCCAAGATAGTAAGTTTTAAAGTGTGCCATGCACTTCCTTCAAGGAGGCAAAATACTGTATAGTGTGTATATTATTGCAGTGGTGTATATACAACACTAAAAATACACTCACTCTGTAAAAGTATTAGATCATTCTACCATACCCTGCAGTATAGTCTGCAGTACACAGCAGTCACAGGATTACAAAACATGCTCTCTTATTGGCTGGTAATGAGTTAAATAATAGGAAGCAAAAATTGGGAATAAATGCACAGGTCCCGCAATAGAACTCATTTCAGTTCTCTCAATGCTGTGAAGAGATATACCTAATGCAAATGGTTGAGAATTTGGTTTCTTTCCACCTTGGCAAGAATTTCATGAATCTCTTCCAAAAATAAGATAGAAAGAATTTCATACTCAAGAAATTTGAGTGTGAAGAAAGCAAAACTGACAGATTTTTTCCATCACTAGTTCTAGCTTTGGACATGAGCATCTGTGCTTCATTTTAATGCTTCAGCCCAAAACATCCTTTCCATTGATTCACTTCCTGCAAGCAGACCATTATCTTGACAAAGCATATTACTCTGCCTCTACTGAGCCTTGCCATTGAGTCAGTTGACTTCAAAGAAAACTCTTCCAGAAAGCAAACTCTTCTGGGATATTATTCCTTCTCTAATAACATACAGATAAGAAGTCAAAAATTATATCTGAATTATGACCTAGGTGCAAACCTAGGAGTTACATTCTAAACCCATTCTTTCTCCCCCTGTGCTTCTGAGTCCTTGAAAAATTCTATTTAGGGTTGTCAGTAGGGATTAATGGGTGCCTATTCCATTATATCACATTTAAGCAAGCACAGAAATACGACTGTGGGGTAAAATAACCTGTGATGAATGGTATGTGTTGAGGTTTTCATTTTGAATTGAAAATGGGGGGGACCCTAATAAATTTATCATGCTTCAGTATATTATTGGACAAATGGGAATATTTTACTCCATACACAAAGAGATTCCATCCTCCCTTTGGCCTATAAATTTAATTCCCTTTGAGTTGTTCAGGTAACAGAATAACACTAGGCCTCATAATAAATCAGTAGGGACTTTGTAAGGAGGGAAAGAAAATGCTACAAGTATTTTTGCTTTAGAAAGTCAACCTGACCATTTGAGCAATATGTATTCTTCCACTAACCTTGTTGCCACTGTACATTGTTTAAATAGATCCAGATTACACACATTGACACACTAAGGTCTAAATACTCAATATATAGATTTCTTCCATGTCCTTTGCATCAGCATAACCAAGGAGAAATTGTATCCAACCATTAGCCAAACAGACACTAATCCTCCTTGCATGTCTATACCCAGAAACAAACCATGCAAATACACAAATTTACATATACTCCACAACAGGGGTTCACAGCATATAAACTCCACACACACTCCTACTCAGCCATTCTCTGAAGATGCCAGCCACAGATGCAGGCGAAACGTCAGAAGTAAACTCTTCCAGAACACGGCCTCACAGCCCGAAAGAAAAAAAACCACCAAGGAAAATCTAATTATATCCAAAATTGTTAAAATTTCAGTACCATTCCTTTTTTTTAGCAAATTGTCCACCCCTATGGGGTATATTCTAGGGGAGGGGAAAGAGTGAGGAGAAACCCATTGGTTGTTCTGTACCTCTCATCAGTTTCAATCCCTTTCACCCTTGTATCCTTCTCCTGAGATTATGAGGGGTAGGGACTGTATGTATGGTGTGTCAGTGGTTCCGTTTCTATCTAGATGTCCAATTTCAGAGGGTGGTCTTTTGTTTCTCCTTGGTTTTTTTCCAGGCTGTGAGGCCGTGTTCTGGAATAGTTTCTTTCTGACGTTTCGCCTGCATCTGTGGCTGGCATCTTCAGAGAATGGCTGGGTAGGAGTGTACACTCCTACCTAGCCATTCTCTGAAGATGCCAGCCACAGATGCAGGTGAAATGTCCGAAGAAACTATTCCAGAACATGGCCTCACAGCCCAGAAAAAAACCAAGGAAAATCTATGGATGCCGGCCGTGCAAGCCTTCGACTTCACATTGAGCATCTCTACGGGTGGTCTTTTGGTTTGTCCCTAGCAGACCTAGAAGTTGCAAAGTGGGTTGTTGTTTTTGTCGTTATCATCCTCATCATTTATTGTATTCATTTATATCCCATCTTTCTCCCAGTAATGAGACTCAAGGCAGCTTACAACATATTTTAAAACAATACGGATTTTTTTTTTAAAAAAAAAAACCTATACACAAGCTTCAGTATAAAGATAAATATAAAAGTGATTTAAAAGACAATTAAACAATTTATAAAGTTAAAAAAGATCATTGAAAGACTATACAAACCATAAATAGTACAGCACACCATTAAAAGCCCATGCCATTCAGTTTCGAAAAGTCTTATGGAGCAAGAATGTTTTAACATTCTGGCAGAAGGAGAACAACGACGAAGCCATCCTGGCCTCCCTATTCACCTGAATTACTAGCTTATGGTACGAGCAACTGAGTGCACATAAAGGGCCATGTAAATGGTTACAGGTATACTCAGTTAACAGAGTAGATGTGTTCCTGGGACACATGTCCTCCTCCTCCTCCTCCTCCTCCTCCTCGTCCTTCTTCAACACACCTGGGGGGCTGGTTAAGAACCCTGGTGGCGCAGTGGTTAAATGCCAATATTGTAGCCACAACATTGTGAATTTGATCCTACAGGGCACCAAAGTTCACTGAGGTGTCCATCCTTCCATACGTCAGTAAAATGAGTACCCAGCTTCTTGGGGGCAATTAGCTAACACATTGTAAACTTCTTAGGGAGTGCTTTGCACTGATAAGCGGTATAGAAATATAAATGCCCTTGCTATTCTAAGGCAGGCTTATCTGTTTTTACCCCTTTCCCCCTTTTCATGCATGCTCAGTAAGGGGTTCTTGAGGGAGCTGTGTTTACCTTCCCTGTTGCAGGCAAGCACACACAGCTACAGCAGGATTGGGTAGAGTAATATCCACCTTTTCCCCACCTTAAGCTTCATTGCATTGTTCACTGCAGACATGCTGCTGCAATTGGACAATGGCAATCTGTGTTTCTCCAGCCTCTTTTCACCATGACCTCATTGCTGGTGGTGCTAAAAACCTCCAAGTTACACAGAGGGTGGGGGGGAAAGTAGGGCTGTATAGGCATAAAAAGACTTTGCAAAAAAGGAGATTCTTTGGTATCCCTATATTTTAAACCCTGCCTCCACCTAGTGATACCTTTAGAACTCACATGGACTTCTTTATTTAAATGTGCATACCTACTTCTCTCAAGGTCATTTGTCTTTTTAAAACCTGGGTGGTATCATATTGGGCTTTCTTTGCTCCACAAACATCTCTCCTTGCTCTGAAAATGAGTCTCTTGCTGATTTGGACAGAACTGACGTGTTGGAATTGTTTGGTGGTTGCATGACTGATAAATGGTTATAGATCTGAACATTGCTCAAGGACAGAACATCAAGCATTCAATTGGCCATATATCCCTCTATAGTGCAAAAGTGCTCGTTATTAATGTGCATGGAAAATAATGACTTAGACATTTAGCTGACATATTTTGGAAGGAGGAGCGCGACAATCGGAGCATGAAAAATTAGCACTGAATTATCTTCCATCAATTTTATATGTACATTTCGGTAGAAATGCTTCTACCTACAAGCCTTGCTCTGTTGATTATAATTGTCAGAGTCAGCCCAGCCCATGAGCTAGCTAAGCCGACATGTACATATAAGCCGGTTTAGTTATACTGAAGACAACGGGACCACATAAGCTGAAGGACTCTGGTGTACCTAGCACAAAGCAGAAGCTAAGGAACGTTATTACCTGATGATGACGCTGGCTCAATTCCACTCTGTTAATAAAGAAATTAATGTGAAAGAAAATGTGAGGGGAATAATGAGGACAAAAATCTTCAAACAAGGACATATACTCTGCTCTTAAATGCTGAAACAAGTGGAGGTCAGTGGTTTATTTCAATAATGATTTGCTTTAATGTAATGATTTTACAGTAATGATTTTCCACAAGTTTGAAGTGATTGCGTCTTTGACAACTGAAACACTGTCTTGTCTTCTGGCCAATGGGTGCTGCCGTCTTTTGGTCCCACCAATTTCCCTGGAATGGAACTATATACTTAGCAGTTGTTTTCCAGCTCACAGTGTATGCCTAAATGGGTGGTTGGAATGTGAGCCTGCACATAATCCTCAATTGTGAAAGACTCTGTACTCCTGGCAGTCTCCTAGACTTTTATATGTCAAACACAAAAGTCTGAAGAGTATATTTGATGTTAAATTGCAAAATAAAATAAAATGTATATGGATTTCCCTATGCAAAAAAGTCCATGGCCAATAGAGGTCCTTGCCATCTCTACACAGCTGGTGTTATTGTATAAAGGCTGGTTCTGTGTGGGAGATGCTGGCAGTGAAGTCTGGAAGCTGGTATCTCCATGAGAAATAAATGTACAGACAGCTAACTCTAGGAAACAGCTTGTTGTCATGATGGCAGAACCTATAATGCTGTGATAGAGATAAAGATAGAGAGAGAAGCCTTGTATCATGTACTCAGATTGCCTGAGATGGAAGCTATGTATCATGTAGTCTGCTATGCTTCAGTAAACGCCTGTTAATTAGACACTGTGCCTGTGTGTTTTGTTACAGCCAAGGCCACATGTACTTTGCATTATAGTGCAGCTTGACTCTCTGGACATGCTCAGGAAGGACTCACTTGCACCCCAGACAGGATCTATATTCACATTTGGCTGGATGCAGTTATGGAGCTCCTGTGAATGAGAATCCAGCTATATTGGTTCTCAGTCACAGGAGCTCTGCAATCGCATTCATCCAAATGTAATTACCTAGACCTCTTCCGACCCTCAGTTTTAGGATGCTTCTGGGGGTGGGTGGACATTCAGGGGTAGGGCCTATCTGTCCTCCCAGGTTTTCAGCAACTAATTTTAGATCTGTAGACGAAGGTCTAGTATCTAGCACTATTCAAATGAAGGCATTGTGAGGGAACATAGCAGCCATTCCTACCTGATAGGCTGGTTCCAACAGGTTTTTTTTTTTTCTTCTACTCCCATGGCACTCTTGGAAAATGTAACAAGGAGGAAATAATACCCATGGCTGTTAATTGCAGCAGCTCCACCCTCTGGAAATGGTAAAAAAAAATGTTTGAAATAAAAAGAAGTCAGGAGAATTCACCATACATGCCACTAAAACTTCATACACATGTGTGTGCTCATGCAAACGCATACACATACTTTTGAAAGCCTTTGAATTCATCATCTATCCCAAGAAAACTGCTTAAGGATGACTTATCAACATTGCAGTCTGCAAAGAAGGAGGAAATTTATCTGTCTTTCTCTCCCTGTCTTTTGCTCCCGCCCACATACATGACCCAAAAAAAAGGCTGTTGCAGTAGAAAATTCTTTGTTTCTCCCACCGCTATCGATATAAAATGTGGGAACCTCTGCTTGTCCCATTCTTTCATTAGGACCAACTCTGGGGTGTGTTTTTGTTAAGTTTCATCCCACTTGCTGCTCCTACTTGTGGAGTTCTTCTAATTGTCCCTATGGTCACCGTGTGGGACACTTTATCCTTTTTATCCCACCACAGGACATGGCTTGTGAAACAAAGGAGCAGGTTACTGCAACACTCTGGGCTCATCTACACTAGCCAGGATACACCACATCCCCACTGGCATAGCCTGGCTATGGAGGTGGCCCATTTCCCCCCTGTTACCTGGAGAAAATGGGCTGGAGTCCACACAGGACACTGGCCCATTTCTGAAGCTGCCACCCCCGCCATTTTCTCCATTAATGCAGAAACCAGGCAGGACCCTGCAACTTGTGACTGCAGCCCCCCTGAATGTGACCAGCCTCGGTCACATGCTGAGGGACCCCTGCCTGGCTTCGGGGAGAGCCAAGGAGATGGTGGTGGCAGCAAGGAGCAGCATGCCAAACAGGCTTCTGTGGACATGTGGGGACCAATCCAGTTTTTCCAAAGTAAACTGGGATAAACTGGGTATTTTTTCAAAATACTTCATCAGGCTCTGTCATGATCACAGTGACATGATGGCAGTAGCATCATCCTGTAAAGTGATGGCACTCCCATCATTCTGCAAGATACTACATCTCCCATTATCTGCTAAAAGTGATTATCTTGCCGGCATAGCATGAACATAAGGAAAGGGTTAATGGAGGTGGGGTCCACAACACCACCTCCACAGAGTCACCTCAGCGATGACATCAGATTACCAGAGAGAGAACTGGCCAATCAGGACAGTCAGAGGGACAATTTGAAAAAAAGTATAAATGCTATGTGCAACATGAGGTAAAGGAGTTTGAACAAAGAACATGCATTGAGGAACATCCTATCACAGGGAAGCTGAAACCCTACCTCGGGCCATGAGGTATGGAGACAGACAAAGAAGTCCTGGGATGGCAGCTCTATCGTCTTCCAGGCAAAAGCAAATCCAAAGACTTCAGTCAGTGAGTAGACTAGGAGTGTCTAGTTAATTTTAGCATCTGGGATTATATTTTTATTTCCTTGGCTAGATGTAACTGAATGAATACTTTGCTATCTTTGTAACCTCAAGTCAGAACCTGAGAGGAAGAGCCTTTCATGAAATGATGTGCCTTAAGCTCTGCTTGAATATAATAAGTTTTTTCTAATCTTCCTATAAGCTAAGCCTGCACATGCCGTTGTCTCTTGGTCATTGCTACATTGGCTCTCTCTCTGGGGAAGGAGGGAAGAGTTGGATTGGTTCTACAGTAGCAAGGAGTTCCACAGGTTATTCAAGTCTCTCGCTGGACTGGTCATAAAGAACTCAGTGAGCGGTGGTGACATTTTTGTCCTCTAGGGGGCACTCTTGAGGGAGGACTCTCAAGATTGCTCTAGAGGGGAGCTAGCTCTGGAGGTTCCAGGCAGAGAGCCCCAGGCTAGCATGACAGGCCCTATACCAGCTTGCCCCCATTCTAGCCTTGTATCTGCCCCAGGGGTCGTTTAGACTGCCCATGGGCAGATTGGGGTTAAATGCCCTGCATCATTTGGACTGGAGGACTCCAGAATGTGGGCAAGCTGGGGTAATGTAGATGAGCCCTTTGTGACACTTAGCTTAACTGTGACTCTTTGTGTCTGGATTGCTTTACCTAAACCCACCACCAGTTCCCAAAGTAAATTAACACAGTCATTGCTACTGCTGTAGTGTTCCAAGAGGCATGTATTTATATCATGAAATGCTTATTAAATAGAAGATAAATATACAAGGCACCAAGGATGAGCCAAAAGAGGCCCTGGGACCACATGCAGCCCAAAGCCTGTTTTTAATTACCCTTGACTTCTTCAAATTTCCAGAATCACTTTCAGTTGGCCAAAAAAGAAAAAGGAATTCTGGAAGCCCCTGGTAGCAGCAGTTCAACTTTTCAAGAGGTTGCTGGGCCCACTGCAATGGCTAACATAAAGGACTTTTTTGGATGAGCTTTTAGAGTGCTAGCAGCCTCGTCCCCGTTGCGAGGCTGCTGCACTGCAAGGCGTCCCTTTCGGATGACGCTTTCCCCTGCCGGTACTGTTGTGTTACTGCGGGGACACTGCAGCGTTATATTCGGTGGTTTTCTAATCACGAAAGTTGATCGTGATTGTGCCCACACAGAAGCAGCTCTGCAGCGCCTAACAGCTGCAGAGCTGTTTGGGCTAGAAGTCAACCTGAAGAAAACAGAAGTTCTTTACCAGCCTGCACCACAGGATGAACACCACCATCCCCACATTGCCGTTGGCAATTCTGTGCTTAAGTCCATTCAGCAGTTCACCTACCTGGGAAGGATCATCTCCTCAGCTACCAAGACTGACAAAGAGATCAATCACAGATTAGCAAAGGGACATAGCGCATTTGGAAGACTTTACAAAAGAGTCTGGAGTAATAAACACCTGAGGCGAAACACAAAAATCAGTGTGTATAGAGCCATTGTACTGTGAAACCAGATACATACAAAATGACTAAACAACTAAGCAACTGTCACCCAGAGGACTTTTTCCTTCAGCTGCCCCTAGTCTGTGAAACGGCCTACTGGAAGAGATACGACAGCTGGATATACTGTCTGAATTTAAAGCAGCATTAAAAGGCCAGTCTCTTCTGGCAGGCCTCTTCAGATGGTTTTAAATTGTGAATTTTAAACTGTGTATTGATTGTTTTAAAATGTCTTGGCTTTATTTGTTCTTTTAAAGTGATATATGTTTTTAACTGATATGTGTTTTTAACCAATATTATGTTTATATGTTAATTTTTTGTTCCTCACCTTGCTCCATAGGGAGAGGCGAGTAAGAAATAAATTGTTGTTGTTGTTATTAAACTTAAGGCTATCGTATTTTGGATATATCACAAGATAGTCTGACTCGTAGGATGAAATGAAGATGCGTGATAAAAGGCTTGTCTAGGTGGGCTATTTACCCCATCTTGGAGCCCTGTAGCCTATACAATGTGGGGCTTTCACCCAGTTTTGCTGCCGGGCAAAGATGGTGTGGGGAGAGATGGGGTAAAGCCCATGAAAACATTATATTTTAACACCCAGGAAAAACTGTCTCTTTTAAGAAAGTACAGATTGGGCCCTGTGGGAACGCAGAAGTTCATGCCAGCATGCCACCCATATTTGCAGCCACCTCTGCTGCCACCCACATCTCTCCCTCCGCAGCCAGGAAGGATGGCCACAGTATGTGACCAAGACTGGGCACATGCAGGGGGCCTTGATCACATCCTGTGGGTCTCCTTTCTGGCTTCAGAAAGAGCAATGTGGATGACAGCAGAGGCAGCTGGCCTGTCCATGCAGACTCCATCCTGTTTTGTGCAGGTAGCAGAGGGGCAATGGCCTGATCCCTGGCCAGTGTCATGAACCCCCTTGCTGAGAACACGGATGAGGCAGTGAGGGAAAGCATGGCTCAGCCTGAAGAAGCAGAAAAGGAAAGCGTGGTTCAGCCTGCAGAGACCATCCAGGCACCCTCCTAGAGGGAAGCCAAAGCAGATAAAGAAACCATACCTCATTCTGAAGAACAAATGGTCTGCCAGCCATTGATGGAAGAACCAGACAACATGCCACCTCCCTTCTCTGAATGCAGGAGGGAGAAACACCAATGCTGCTGCTTAAACACCAGATGCAGACCTACCTGGTCTGGAAACTTTGGCTATAAATCTGGACGAAGCTTTCCTTGAAGCTTCAGTGCTGACAACTGCTATTCTTAGCTGCTGTACTCCTCCTGTGTTCCTGCTTGCCTTGACTTCGGACAGACTTCTGGACTGCTGCAGTCATCCCTTGCTGATCTTGGACCTGACTCTACTGAACTCTGTACTGGCTATTCGTTTCCCTGGCGTTTGGTATGGACACTTGGGAGATTTTCAGATGTGATTTTTGGCAGGATATATTCCAAAACAGTTCCGTTGTTGCCGCACGGCAGGGGAGCAGTTTCGGACGACGCCATCCCTCTGCCGAACCCCTCTGTGTCACTTCCGTGACAGAATGGAGGAAACCACATCGTATTTCATTAATGATTGTTGCCCATGAGTGAAATATGACGCGGTTTCCTCCATTCTGTCATGGAAGTGACACGGAGGGGTTTGGCAGAGGGATGGCGTTGTCCAAAACTGCTCCCCTGCCGCACAGCAGCAACGGAGCTGTCTGCCAAAAATCGTGTCTGAAAATCTCCTTTTTCTGAACTCTGGACTGGCTATTGACTATTTTTGCATCTTGTATGGGCTATTGGTGACTGACTTATGGACTGGCTCTTGAATTCTCTTGCTCCTATTGTGGACAATTGGCAACAGGCTAGACCTGCACCCCTCCACTGTCACTCCTCAGACACTTGCCACTGTGAGTTCAGGACAGCTAGAATACACCACCAGGAAGACAAGGTATTCTGGCCACTGTAGAAAAGCTCAAAGTGGAAGGAAGTAGGAAAAGAGGAAGACCACATTACAGTTGGATGGATTCAGTCAGGGAAGCCAAAGCCTTGGGTTTGCAAGACCTGAGCAGGGATGTTGAAAGCCATGGCTGTAGGCAGTCTCTGATTCATAAGACCACCATAGGTGAAAGCCAGCTTAAGAGCACATTGCAACCACAATGTGACTGATGGAGGTTCCTGAGGGAGGGGAAGTATGAAACCCCAAACAAGTTGGTCTGTTCACCTTATGTCCAACCACATTGGTTGGTATACTTAACGCTGCCTGTAGGAGAGACAATTGAATTAGTGTTTCAATGTGGCTCTAGATCTGTTTGGTGCAGTGACATCTCAATGATCTTCCACCATCAAAACGTGTAACACAGTACATCAGTTTTTCAGGTGATCTTTGTGATGGAACATGAGGTTGTATACTTCAAAGTTATGTCAATATGGTTAGCTGGAGTAGGGGGTGTGCATACAGTCAGTCCTCCATATTCATGGGTTCTGCATCCATGGATTCAACAAACCACAACTTAAAAATATTTGGGGGGGGGGAATCCAAAAAGCAAGCCTCGCTGTTCACCATTTTATATAAGGGACACCATTTTACTACGCCATTGTATATAATGGGACTTGTGCATCCCCAAATTTTGGTATCCATGGGGGGTCCTGAGAGCCCAGTGTATTCTATGTTGGTAAATAGGAATAAAAGTTCCAGAAGGACGTGTGGAGAGACTGGCAGAGTGTTGAATTTGCATGTGACATGGGATTAGCTGTGAGAAGGAGGAAGGGATGAAGGAGGGGTAACAGTGTGATGTAAGACAAGAAAAAAAGTTCTTAAATTATGAATTGATTGTTTTTAATATGTATAGAAGACTCTAAACTATCTAGTCCGTGAGCTGCTCTTCGCCGATGATGCTGCCCTTGTTGCCCACACAGAAGCAGCTCTGCAGTGCCTAACATCCTGCTTTGCAACAGCTGCAGAGCTGTTTGGGCTGGAAGTCAACCTGAAGAAAACAGAAGTTCTTTACCAGCCACCACAGGACGAACACCACCATCCCCACATTGCCATCGGCAAATCTGTGCTCAAGTCCGTTCAGCAGTTCACCTACCTGGGAAGCATCATCTCCTCAGATGCCAAGACTGACAAAGAGATCGATCACAGATTAGCAAAGGCATATAGTGCATTTGGAAGACTTCACAAAAGAGTCTGGAGCAATAAACACCTGAGGCAAAGCACAAAAATCAGTGTGTATAGAGCCATTGTACTGTCTATTCTCCTTTATGGATCTGAAACATGGGTCGCCTATCGCCACCACCTACGACTCCTCGAGCGCTTTCATCAGCGCTGTCTACGCACAATCCTAAATATATACTGGACTGACTATGTGACGAATGTTGCTGTCCTTGAGCAAACAGGGATCACCAGTATTGAGGCCATGATATTGAGAACGCAGCTGCGCTGGGCAGGGCACGTTTCTAGGATGGAGGACCTCCACAAAATACTACTCTACGGTGAACTCACAACGGGTCAGCGTAAGAGGGGCGCTCCAAAAAAAGTGATACAAAGACTCCCTGAAACAACATCTCAGGCTCGGCCAAATTGATCACCAACAGTGGTCTGCCCTGGCCTCACATCGGGAGGCATGGAGACACACTATCCACAATGCTGCAGCCTTATTTGAGAACTCACGCCGAATAAGTCTTGAAGAGAAATGACAACGCAGAAAGAATCACAACCCAAAAACATCACCCAAGGAGACCTTCTGCTGTGTTTTTTGCAACCGGACTTGTTTATCTCGGATTGGCCTTTTTAGTCATCAGCGCACTTGCAGAAATCGCAGGGTGTGTCCTTCCTGAATCTTCATTTGCGAAGAAAAGGCAGAGAGAGAGAGAGAGATTTTACACTGATGTTATGCCCAGCTAATTCACTGTGTATTTTTAGTTGGTGTTCATTTTTTTAAAATGTGTTATGTGTCTATTTGCTGCTGTATGTTGTGTGTCAAATATTTTTATTCTATATTGTGCAAGATACCAAAATATAACAAAAAAAGAAAACAATAACATATTACATACACAAACATTAGAAAGAGAAAAACAAAAAAATAAATAAAAATAAAACAGACATTGAATCATAGGGAGGAAAGAAAAAACATACCATTAAAACATAAAAAAAATATAACACAGAGAATTCCCTCCTATCTCACACCCCAATGTGAATTATAAAAAGAAAAGAAAAATACTTCCCATTTACCTATATCAGTGTTTCTTTGCATTATTTTATTCTTCACATACCTCTTTGTTAATAATTCTTCTTAACATTTTTAACATCCTTTTCATAACAAGAACGAAAAGGCTCTTATTACAAATTAAATCCCCAAATCACCAGGTCTCCTCTTAATAACTTAATATAGTCCATAAAAGGTTCCCATATTTTAAAATAATTTCTTAATCCCTTATTTTTAATAAAACTAGTTAGTTTGTCCAACGCCGCGAATTCAATCAATTTTTCAATCCATTCTAAAGTATCTGGGATCGTATCTTTTTTCCAATACTTTGCATATATTATCCTCACAGCTGTAGCTATATAATTAATTAAATTTTTATTATCTCTTTCAGCTTTATCTTCAACATCAATCATATTCAATAGAAACAATTCTGGTCTTCGGGCTGTATCTCTGCTCAAGATTTTTTGTATTACTGTAACAATTTGTTTCCAGTATTTCTTAGTACTTTTACATGTCCACCAAAGGTGGTAAAATGTCCCAACCATTTGGTGACATTTCCAACATTTATTATCTACATCTTTATATATTTTGGCTAATCTTTCCAGGGTCATATACCACCTAAACATTTTGAAATAATTTTCTCTAAGATCATAGCGGCATGTAAACTTTATTCCTCTTTTCTATACTTCCTCCCAGTGGTGCATTTTGATATTATGACCTAAATTTTTCTCCCATTGCATCATGCATTCTTTCACCTGTTCCTCTTCTGTATTATATTTTAGGAATAATTTATAATACTTCAAGACCATATGTTTATCTGTGAAGTTGAAGGCTTTCATGGACAGCGTCCATAGATTTTCCTTTTTTTTTTTCCGGGCTGTGAGGCTGTGTTATGGAATAGTTTCTTTCTGATGTTTCACCTGCATCTGTGGCTGGCATCTTCATGATTCTCTGAAGATGCCAGCCACAGATGCAGGCGAAATGTCAGAAAGAAACTATTCCATAACACAGCCTCACAGCCCGGAAAAAAAACAAGGAAAACATATATTTATCTCCTGATTCTATTATTTTTTCCAATTCTGTTTTCTCTCGTTTACAACCATATTTTATATTATCTTCTTTAAACCTCTCTTTTAATTGATAGTATGGTAACCACTGTATTTTGATCCCACTGTCCTCTAATTTATTTAACTGTTTGATATTCTAATTCCCTTGTTCCTCTTCCAGAAATCTCCATATGTTATCAACTTGTTTGTGCTTCCTAATTCTCTCCTGAAAAAAAGCTTCTTGAGGAGCTATCTAATTTGGAATTTTAGAATTCAGCCTTCCCTTATACTTATCCCAAATTTTTAATAATGGCTTTCTTATTATATGGTTATTAAAACTTTTATTTGCTTTACTTTTCCTGTGCCATAAATATGAATGTCAGCCAAATTTTAGATCTTGTTCCTCCAATTCTAACAATTTTTTGTTTTCTAAAGTAATCCACTCTTTCAATCAGGACATACAAACTGCTTCAAAATAAATTTTCATATCTGATACCCCTAGTCCACCTCTTTCTTTGGCATCTATCAATAGTCCACTTAATTCTTGTTTTTTTTTCCTTAACCATATCAATTTTGCAAGTTCTTTCTGCCATTATACAAAGGGGGCATTTGAATTGATAATTGGAAGTAATTGAAACAAATACATACACTTTGGTAAAATATTCATTTTAGCTGTAGAAATTCTGACTAATAATGATAAATTAATGCTCTGCCAACTATTTAAATCCTTCTTTATATTAGTCCAAGTCTTAATATAGTTATTTTCAAACAACTGATATGTTTTTGTTGTTATATTTATTCCTTAATATTTCACTTTTTTAACTATTTCAAACCCTGTTCTTCTTTTTAATTCTTTTTTTCCCCAGATGCTTATATATTTTTTTGTTAATGTTTTACTTTTTTCTGTATTGACTTTAAAGCTGGCAAATTTGCTGCTGTATTTTAATCTATTGTTCTCCACCTTGATCCATAGGGACAAGCGGGTAAGAAATAAATTCTTACTAGTTTTATCTGGTGCAACATACACCATTATAGGAGATTTTAAAGGTTATACATTCATAACTCATTTTATTATTTATTCATATATTTCAGTGTAAACACAATTAACAATCTCATTCTTCTCAGGTACAACACTTAATGTGTCAAATGATCAAACTCTTGAGAGAACAGCATATAGTTAGGCATGAGTGAATACAGGGTTAGGAAGGTATAAACATATTTTGTCCTTGTGACTTATTAATATTCATTGAAAAGGCCAAACGTATAGGAAACTGTTTTCTCTTGAATTTGAAAGGCATATTTGTATCAGATGGAATGAGATTGACGTGCAGTATAAGAACTCTTTCTAATTTCAGTCCATCAGTTACACAGGCCTCTATGATGTGTCTTTGTAGACGTGTAATTGTCAATCTTGTTCCATTGCAAAGTCCCTGTGATGGTATAAGATTCTGTAGTAGCATAATTACTGCACATACTTTCAGTTTTAGCTCCTGAGGTGGCATTCCTGTTGGTACTAAGCTGTTGAGAAACTCTTCAGGGCATGCTAAATAATCACTTGCTTCATCACTTACTACAGTATCCACACTTTCATAAACATACTCTTCTCCTGGTAAACAGTTTAACACTTTATTTTTCAGTTCCAAAGAATACTCAATTGTAACAGTTAGTATTGCTCTGCCTTTGAGTTTCTACGGTGTAACAGTCTTGAAATCAATGTCACCATAAAGTAGTTCTACAGGATCTTTTGTGTTTAACAAACAGGATGGAGACAACTTTATAATTTCAATATTTCTTCTAATAGCCAATCTGCAAATTCCCTTTCACTTGGTATTGTTCACATGTTATTTGTAAATTACAGTACATGGACTTCAGTCCATAGCTATCTTTCTTTGTACAACTGTCAATAGTTAAAGATCTTGAGACTCGTAGTATCACTGGTACAACTTTTCATAGAATCATAGAATTGTAGAGTTGGAAGAGACCACAAGGGCCATCCAGTCCAACCCCCTGCCACGCAGGAAATCATGATCAAAGCATCCCTGACAGATGGCCATCTAGCCTCTGTTTAAAGACCTCCAAGGAAGGAGACCCCACCATGCTCCGAGGGAGTGTGTTCCACTGCCAAACAGCTCTTACTGTCAGAAAGTTCCTCCTAATGTTGAAGGTGGAATCTTTGTTCCTGCAGCTGGCAGCCATTGCTCTGTGTTCTAGTCTCTGGAGCAGCAGAAAACAAGCTTGCTCCAACCTCAATGTCTCTCTGGCTTTTCTTCGCAAACGAAGATTCAGGAAGGACTCATCCCGCACTTTCTGCAAGCGCGCTGATGACTAAAAAGGCCAATCTGAGATAAACAAGGCCAGTTGCAGAAAGCACAGCAGAAGGTCTCCTTCGGTGATGTTTTTGGGTTGTGATTCTTTCTGCGTTGTCATTTCTCTTCAAGACTTGTTCGGCGTGAGTTCTCAAATAAGGCTGCAGCATTGTAGATAGTGCATCTCCATGCCTCCCGACGTGAGGCCAGGGCGGCCCACTGTTGGTGATCAATTTGGCCGAGCCTGAGATGTTGTTTCAGGGAGTCTTTGTATCGCTTTTTTGGAGCGCCCCTCTTACGCTGACCCGTGGCGAGTTCACCGTAGAGTAGTATTTTTGGGAGGCAATGGTCCTTCATCCTAGAAATGTGCCCTGCCCAGCGCAGCTGTGTTCTCAATATCATGGCCTCAATACTGGTGATCCCTGCTTGCTCAAGAACAGCAACATTTGTCACATAGTCAGTCCAGTGTATATTTAGGATCGTGTGTAGGCAGCGCTGATGAAAGCGTTCGAGGAGTCGTAGGTGGTGGCGATAGGTGACCAATGTTTCAGATCCATAAAGGAGAATAGACAGTACAATGGCTCTAGACACACTGATTTTTGTGCTTTGCTTCAGGTGTTTATTGCTCCAGACTCTTTTGTGAAGTCTTCGAAATGCACTATATGACTTTGCTAATCTGTGATCGATCTCTTTGTCAATCTTGGCATCTGAGGAGATGATGCTTCCCAGGTAGGTGAACAGCTGAATGGACTTGAGCACAGATTTGCCGATGGCAATGTGGGGATGGTGGTGTTCGTCCTGTGGTGTGGGCTGGTAAAAATTTCTGTTTTTTTCAGGTTGACTTTCAGCCCAAACAGCTCTGCACTAGTTGGAAATACTCAATGTGACACTCCTTCAAATACTTAAACAGGGCTATCATATCGCCCCTAAATTATCTCTTTTCCAGGCTAAACATACTCAGCTCCTTAGGTTTTTCTTCATAAGGCATGGTTTCCAGAGCTTTCACCATTTTAGTCACCCTTCTCTGGACACGCTCCAATTTGTCAATATCCTTTTTGAATTGTGGTGCCCAGAACTGGACATAGTATTCTAGGTGAGACCTGACCAAGCAGAATAGAGTGGCACTATTACTTCCCTTGATCTAGACACCATACTTCTATTGATGCAGCCCAAAATTGCATTGGCCTTTTTAGCTGCTGCATCACACTGTTGACTCATGTTCAATTTGTGGTCTACTAGGACTCCTAGATCCCTTTCGCATGTAGTCTCGTTCAGCCAGGTTTCCCTCATCCTGTATCTATGCATTTCATTCTTCTGCCCTAAGTGCAATACCTTACATTTCTCCATATTGAATTTCATTTTGCTAGCTTTGGCCCAGCTCTCCAGTCTATCCAGGTCATTTTGTATTTTGATCCTATCCTCTAGGGTATTAGCTACTCCTTCTAATTTGGTGTCATCTGCAAATTTGATAAGTATGCTCCTAATTCCATCATCCAAGTCATTGATAAAGATGTTGAATAGCACTGGGCCCAGGACAGAACCCTGTGGCACCCCACTGGTCACATTTTTCCAAGACGAAAAGGAGCCACTGCTGAGCGCCCTTTGGGTTCAGCCAGTCAAACAATTACAAATCCATTGAACAGTTAACTTGTCTGGCCCACATTTTACAAGCTTGTTTGCAAGAATGTCATGGAGAATCTTGTCAAAGGCCTTACTGAAATCAAGGGATGTGATATCCACAGCGTTCCCTTCATCTCCCAAGCTGATGATTTTATATATTAAAAAGATCAGATTAGTCTGGCATGACTTGTTTCTCTGAAACCCATGTTGAATTTTTGTGATTATGGCATTGCCTTCTAAATATTCACAGACTCTATGTTTAATTATCTGCTCTAGAATCTTCCCTGGTATTGATGTCAGACTAACTGGACGATAATTGTTGGGATCCTCTTTTTCCCCCTTTTTGAAGATGGGGACAACGTTTGCCCTCCTCCAGTCTGCTGGGACTTCTCCTGTTCTCCAAGAGTTCTCAAAGATTATTGCCAATGGCTCTGAGATTATATTTGCCAGCTCTTTTAATACTCTTGGATGTAGTTCATCTGGTCCTGGAGATTTAAATTTATTTAGATTAAGAAGGTATTCCTGTACTACCTCTTTGCTTATTCTGTGCTGGTTTTCCTCTATTGTGTCCTCTGTTCCCTTATCCTCAGGTTGATCACCCTTTTTCTTTTCTGAAAACACTGAGGCGAAGTAGGTGTTGAGTAATTCTGCCTTTTCTCTGCCTGACGTCTCTGCCTAATTGTATAACTTTACCACCAAAATACTTGTCGAAGCCTGTCAGATTGTGCTGTAGTCTGTCTACTGCTTGAAAAGTGTGAACATGTGTCATTGGTGATTCATCCCACACTATCAGTTTAGAGTTGATATGTGCCTTAGCTTCCTCTGTGTTCGGCTTTAAATTGCATGTTTAAGTTGCTTTCAGCAGTAGAGGTATTTTGAATGTTAGCAGTTCTGCCTCCTGCTAACAGAGCTGATGCAATAACTGTAGATTCAACAGGAGTAACATTATCTCCATTGTTGTGTATGAAATGTAGTAGAAATGTCTTTCCAGTTCCAGCTGGACCATCAAGGGAAAAAAATAAAATGTATATTAGTGCCTAAGTTTTTGTAAACAGCATCAATATTAGTGTCAAAAGCCTTTTTGTTGGTGGTTTTTATTTTTTCTATATTCACAATGAATTTCTTCCAATGGGTCAAATGATTGTGAATGCATCACTGGGTTAGCATTTCAACATGTGGTAGATTTAGTTTTTGAAGACTCAGATCATTTTTTAAAAAAATATTTAGTTTATTTCCACAAAAGAATAGAGAAGGCCAGTTTTTTCAGAATAGCACCTTATGAAATATTCACTCATGCCCTGCTTATGTACTTCCCATAGCCTAGGAACATTTTCAGGGTCACCGAATCCACACATCATTGCAAATAGTAACCATGTATAACTTGGTGTATGTGTCTCTATGACCTCAGAAAGTGTGTTCTGCCATATTTTGTCACCTTCTAAAAGTCCATGTTCTCTGCAAGCTTGTTGAAATGTTTTGCAGAGTTGTCCATTAACTGCAACAGTTCAAAACTCGTAGCTCCTGTAAGTCTTGTAAGGAGCATGCAGAGATAATAACGCTCGCTGTCTTTAACATTTCCTATAGGCATACGTCCAATAATATCAACTCCACCTCATTGTCTACATTTCCATTTGCCTAATTTTTTTTATCAAATATATAATAGGTATCTCAGAATAATTATATTGCTTAGATTGTACATCTGTTCTGTTTAAATCAAACCATACTTCAAGTATTGTCCTTGTAGACATTTCCCAGCACAATGTATCTTCTTCTTTACCCTCTTGGGAGATCACTGGCTGTTGATCATGTAGATGCACTGCCAATATTGTAATGGAGTGTGACTTTTCAGACATCGAAAACTCATTTAAACGTCACATTGCATCAGGTGCACTAGCATGCTGTTCATCTAAGAAAGTATGAATCTCATCAAAGACCAAAGTTCCATCAGTACCTTCACTCTGTAATCATACAGATACCACATCATGGCCTTTGTAAACATATTTAGAGAGATACTTAATACTCTTCATAGATGCACACACTTCAACATTAATGTGTGCATTGAATTTCTGTAACAATCATGGATTGAAGGGTACAATGCATTTATTTTCTACATCATACCTTCCTACTTTAGCAGCAGGTCCTTCTGTTCTCTTATATTTTGGATAGCCGTTAACATTCTTATCTGTTGTATCTCTGAACTCTTTAAGAAATCCTTTACTGCACATACCTTCTTTCATACACAGAGATCATGTATTGAGTTCACCACAGGGGCTATGTATCATGAACCTTGTGACAATTTGAAACAATGTTGGATTTGTGTGTGAGGATGGTAGTTCAGCATTTACAACTTTATCAATGTCATCCTTTGTACATATTTTAGAATATATGGACAAAGTGAGGAGTTTGTGTGTATGCGGCAATCCATGTTTCTGGAACTGTATAATGTAGATGAAGGCTACCACAGTACCAAAATTATTCCGCTAGAGACAGCATTTAGTGTAGTTATTTGATGTATTTACTTCAGGTTTCCAATATCTTGCATTGCAGTACTCATAGTTGTAAGGCATATTTTCGATGTAATGTTCTTCCATGTTAAGTACAGGTTCCTTGATTACTCATATCCCGTTCTTGTATTTCTGTATTCCTACAGCGTTTTGCCTTTCTTCTCACTTCCAATTGCTCTTCTCTTTTTGTAATGTTCTCTGTTTGTCTTTGGCATTGTAATGTTTCATTTCGATGTCTTAGTCTATTTGAACTCTTCTCTAATGTTTCATTATGATTTTGTCTACGGTTTCTCAGACTTCTTTCACATGGTTCAGCCATTTTTTACAAATTATTAAAAATTAATAAAAATTTTATGTGTTTTTTTGCAGAGTCCCTTCACATGGTTCAGCTACATGGTATTATTTTTTTGAAGAAATATGTCATTGTTTTACATGTGGGTTTTTTACATGGTTCAGCTACATGCTATTATTATAGGAAATAAATATTTCATTGTTTTACATATGGTTTCTCGTGGTTGATAATAACAATAAAAACAGAGGGTTGTGTGTGTGACCCTGAGTGAATGAGTGTGTGTGTGACCTGTGTGACCCTGGTTGAGTGTATGTAACAGTAACTGTGTGTGTGAGACCCTTCATCATTTTCTGCTCAACTGGTAGTTGAGCCCTAATGCACTTTCAATCATTAGGAGATTGAATCCTCTGTGAGTAAAGGTTTCTCCTAATGGTGTCTACTTGAGGATTGAGCTCCAAAAGATGGTGGACAGGAGCACTACATCTCCCAGAATCCTTTGGCTGCTGTCCAGCACATGCACTCTGCTGAGGTTTCAAGTGGTAGTTGCAGCCTGGAGCTTGTGGCTGGGGTCTGCCACATGTGCCCTGCTGGGGTTTCAAATGGTGATTGTGGCCTAGAACTTGGAGTGGAAGTGTTCCACATCTTTCTTCTCCCAGTGTGGTGATTGGTCAGCCAACAGAGTGTTATAATTGATTGGGTATGTTTCCTAAGCAACTAATCAGCATACTGGGAATTGAAACATACCCAAACATGATATATATATTCTAATTCTTATTAAAATTTATTAATTTTACTTACTTATTTCATTTCTATGCCACCTTTCTTCCAGAATGGGACCCATAAAAAGAGAGAGTTGTTTGGAAGAGAAAAATATAGGACATTGAAAGATGTTGTGGGATTATGTATTTATTTATTTGCTATCCCAGCTTTTCACCACCCCTGGGACTCAATGCAGTTTACAAAAATTAAATCAAATATAGATATAATGATTAAACTGAAGCTGTTGTACTTTGGACATATCATGAAATGTCTTGAGTCACTGGAAAAGATTATAATGTGGGGGGAAAACAGAAGGGAGCAGGAAGAAAAGAAGACCAGTACAGCTAGATTGATTCAACAGAGGAAGCTATGGCCCTGAGCTTGCAAAATCTGATCAGGGCTCTTGGAGGCCTCCCATTTTGGAGTCTCACCCTGGGCAATTTACTCCAGCCTCCCCCCTCATTTTGGAGTCCTGAAGTCCCAATGGTGCCGGGCTCTTGCCCCATTTCACCTCCAGACAGTCCTGACAATGCCTCAGGCAATGCTGGGTGGAAGCTGAGGTTAAACCCATTTGAAACATTTCAAATAAATACCTGGGAAAACCCACTTCATGCAAGAAAGCTCAGATTGGGCTAGTGTGGGAACGCTGGGTACTTGCACACCGGCCTGCATCACTGAATGCCACTGCCATAGCTGGTCACTCTGCAGCCAGGAAAGGACCTCCTGCATGTGACAGGCTTTATCACATGCTGAGAGCCTCCTTCTGGGCTTCAGGGAATGTGATGCACAACAGTGGAGAGGCACCCACTGATGTCAAGGTACAGGGCAGGGAGAAACAGGCCAGCTCCAAACCAGAATACACTGGCTGAAAGGCAGCATATTCTAGCCGGTTTAGGCAAATCCCTTAAGTCAAAATAAACTTGATGAAGAACAACATGACCGATGGAAATTTCTGGAAAAGAATACTGGCACCTGGACCTTCTGCAGTGTAAATGTGTAAATCCCTGGTTTACACTTACACCCCCTTCCCATGGCTGTTTTTCCCCTCTCAATCAGGTTTGGAAATTGATGAAGAAGAAAGCTGGTTTCTCTGCAGTGAAATAGTTAGGGGAAAAGGCAAGGATTGATGTCTGAAGGAAGGACTTCTCCCCCTCCCCTTCTGTTCTGCTCAAAATTGTTCCCAAACCTCCTGCTTTATGCGTGTGCTTAAAATTCAAAGATCTAGTTCTACCCTCAATTCAATAAATTAATGACTGCATTCACCCACATGTTTCCTTGTGCTGCCTTCTCTCTCTGTCCAGTGGGCAGAAACCATCAGAGATCATTTGTCTCAGGGTTGCTAGATTTCCATCCTGAAACCACAGCAAGCTACCCTTCCCTGTCAAGTCATAATGAGGCATCCACTTCTTGTGATTAGACTGAAGAGACAGAAGCAAAAGGGAGGGTGGCTAATGCAAACATTACAAGGAGCGTATGCTCATTGGCATAATGTTTCTCCTGCTGCGTCTGCATCTGTTTTGTTCTTGTTCACACTCTCAAGCTGTAAAGAGAAATTCACAACCACAATGGTCCTGGTGTTTTTTTTGGCAGGCGTCAGAGGATGGTTTTGCTTTTGAAACTGAGGGGGAGGTGGATTGGTTTGCTTCTGCAGCCTGCTTGATGGAAAAGCTAAGCAGATGGGCACTTTGTCTGAGCAATGCCAAGTGTGTAATTCATACTCCCACCTAGCAGAAATCACACTCCTAGAACCATAAGGTGAAAGTCACTCTGCTGGGCAGGCTGCACCCAAGGGGGGAGAATAGGCCAGATGCTGGCCTGGACCCAAGTTGAAGGAAATTAACATCTGATCATCTCATCTTAGCCTATTGATGATACAGCCAATCTGCAGGCACCCTTGTGAGCAAAATATGGATTAGCAAATGTGTTGATACTGCAAAGAATGAAAATGGTAGATTTGTGTGTCTCACTTGCCAACTTCAAACATCACTCGCCCAAATGTACTTCTGCAACATGCACAGGAAGAAAAGGGTTGGAAAGGATTGTAATGGTTTGCCAAGTTCAAACAGAAGAGATTCAATAGCTAAACATACTGTTGGAATTTAAAACATTGCTGAAGACCTATCTCTTCCAGCAGGCCTACCCAGTTGATTTTATTCTATGAATTTTAAATTTGTACTGATGATTTTAATGTAATACTTATTTTAATCTTATGTTTTTTTACCTGTGTGTTTTGATGATTTTATGTTATATTATGTATTTTACTATTGAACCCTGCCTTGAGCCTTGGGGAAAGGCAGGTAAGAAATAATAATAATAATAATAATAACAATTATTATTAATATTATTATTATTAGTTTTTTAAAAGGTTCTAACTTTACATCCTCTATCTATCTATCTTTCCATCCATCTATAGATATAGATAAAGGTATTTTACGTAGGTATTTAGCTTTGAGAGCCAGCATAGTGTAGAGGTTTGAAGAAGGAAAAAGCATCCCCTCTTTAACAAATCTTGCCAAGAAAACTCCATGATAGGTTCACCTTAAGGTCACTGAGAGCCAGTATGGTGTAGTGGTTTTGAGCATTGGACTACAACTAAGGAGATCAGGGTTTGAATCCTTGTTCAGCCAAGGAAACCCACTGGGTGACCTTGGGTAAGTCACACTCTCTCAGCCTCAGAGGAAGGCAAAGGCAAACCCCCTTTGAAGTCCAACATGTGGCCTCGGAGGTTTTCTCAGTAGCACACAGCTGTCTTGGAGTCAAAGGTTACAGGTGTGATGGGCAGCCTTGAGGATTTCTTCTGTGCCTTCCTTGTACTTCTCACCTGTCTGTCGGGCTTGCATCTCTGTGCAGAGAAGGGCAAAGGAGGCCTCTCCTCCCTGGATTCAAAAGAGGGCTTCATGTGCCAGAAGGCTCTTTGCATCCTCTGGGGTGGCTGCCAACACCTTTGCTGGATGATTTTCTTCTTCATGGATGGTGTGGACATCAGCTGAACAATTTTCCTGACCGCATTATTATGTACTAGACTGGTTGTGTCATCACACAACAGCTGACGAATGGATCCTGAGTATGTGCCAAGAGGTTATTACTAGCAAACAGATTCTGGGTGATCCCTGCAAAGAAAAGGAAAGATTCCTGAGACTGATAATTCTTCTTTCCTTTGTCACAGGTGAAATCAGCACTTTGGAAAAGTTATTTTTTTGGACTGCAGCTCCCAGAATTGAAGTAAGCTAAGGACAAAGATGTTCAATGATGTGTGTGTGTGACTTCAAGCTACCTATCAACTTATTGCAACCCCATGAATTTCATAGGGTTTTCTTAGGCAAGGGATCCTCAGAGGTGGTTTTGCCCATTTCTTCCTCTGAAATATAGTCTGCAGCACCTGGTATTCATTGCCGGTTTCCCATCCAATGCTGACCAAGGCTGGCCTTGCTTAGCTTCCAAGATCAGATGGGATCTGGTTCCTTCAGAGTATTTAGGCCATAGTCAATGATATATTAAATGGTAAATACTGAATACCAAAGTCAGCATTGTCTATGCTATTGTATTTCCAATTTCTATGTATTATAAAAGCTGGACATATTGGATGTATTGTGAAGTCATGCCCTATGAGGAGCGGCTTAGGGAGCTGGGCATGTTTAGTCTGGAGAAGAGAAAGTTGAGAGGTGACATGATAGCCATTTTTAAAATATTTTACGTGTTCTTTGTGTATGGTGGTGCAGTGGTTAAATACCAGTACTGTAGCCACAACGTTGTGAATTCAGTCCTGCAGGGCTCCAGGCTGACTCAGCCTTCCATCCTTCTGAGGTCAGTAAAATGAGTACCCAGCTTGTGGGGGCAATTAGCTAACACATTGTAAACCTTAGATTTTCCTTGTTTTAGTTTTTTTTCAGCTGTGAGGCCGTGTTCTGGAATAGTTTCTTTCTGACGTTTCACTTGCATCTGTGGCTGGCATCTTCAGGGAATGGTTGGGTAGGAGTGTGTCTGGGGTTTATATGCTATGGGGAGTAGGGGAGTATATGTAAATTTGTGTAATTGAATGGTTAGCTTCTGGGTATAGAAATGCAAGGCTCATTAGTGTCTGTTTGACTGATGGTTGGTTGATGGGCCATTATCTGCTGGGAATCCCTATGTCCCTGGGTGGAATTCCTTTGTAAGTGTTGAGTTTTAATTCTATTGTATTTCAAAACAAGGAGCCAGATTTTGTTTACTTTTAAGGTTTCTTCTCTCCTGTTGAAGCTATCCAGATGTTTGTGGATTTCAATATCTTCTCTGTGCATTCTGACATGATAGTTGTTGGCCTGGTCCAGAATTTCTGTGTTTTTAAATAACATTTTGTGTCCAGGTTAGTTTATAACATGTTCTGCTACTGCTTATTTTTCTGGCTGACCCAGTCTGCAGTGTCTCTCATGTTCCTTGATTCATGTTTGCACACTGTGTTTAGTGGTCCCTATGTAAACTTATCCACAGCTGCATGGTATGCGGTAAACTCCTGCAGCTGTGAGAGGGTCTCTTTTGTCCTTCGCTGAGCATAGCATTTCTTGGATTATAAACCTCTTAGAGGGTGTTTGGCACTATAAAGCGGTATAGAAATGCAGGTGTTATTGTTATTGCTATTGCTATTGTCCTATCATTCTTCTCTCTATCTCTAGCTGAAAACCACTATGTGTCAGGGATGATGGGAGTTGTAGCTCTTCACCTCTGGCTCAAACTCACCACCTTATTATGCAGCAGAGCCAACCAGCTTAGATCAGTGGTTAATGCTTTTCTCCAAAGCAGCAGAGTTTCAGAGAATAGGCTGAAGATCCTGACAAACTCTCCAAGCCTTCTCACTCTTCTCCAGGTGTCTCCAAAACGTCTCCAGGAATCACCCAGGCAACTCAGTAGTTTTATATAAAACCTACTTTATTCTTCTATATAAATATACTATATGGTAAACAAATCACAATCTCTACACACTACTCCACAATATCTCCAAACTACTCCACTTCTACTCAACCAACAAAAATACATTGGCAAACATTGCAATTTTATAGCCATTGTTTATCACCACCCACTAGTTAGTTTCCACCCAGTGGGTGTGTACTTCCATTCTGATTGGTCCACATAGTTCCACCCATACTTAAGACCAACCCATGTATTTCAACATTTCACCTTGTACACTTAATGATTCTCAGGTGTTTCCAATCTGCATTCAGTACCTCTGTCCTTGGCTCTCAGGCCTTCTAGATTACATTAGCAGTTTCACCTGTGTAGCCCCATAATTGCTCTTGCTTAGTCATTGTGACTTTCACATACATATTTTATTTCTTTCACTGTATGTCCCATGTTGCTTTTTCCTTAACAATCCCCTCCGAAATAAAATATTGTATGTGTCTTACAATGTCATTCCAACCATTTGTGTCAGCCTTTCATGTTTTTCTACTGTCAATGCTTTTGTGAACAAATCTGCTATGTTGTGTTGTGTTTCTATATATCTCAATTCTATTTCACCCTTCTGAACCATGTCTCGCACATTTTGATATCTTACACCAACATATTTTGTTCTGTTCTTCAAACTTTCAGTTTCAGCCATTGCTATGCATGACTGTGAATCTTCCAGAATTTCCACTGGTATCTTGTAACTTTCATTTAAATCATTTAGCAATTGCTTAATCCACTGTACCTCATTTACTATCTCATTCAAAGCAGCGAATTCTGCTTCCGTTGTGCTTAACGCTACATTAGTTTGTTTTCTACTTCTCCAAACTATTGGACTTTCACTATATTTAATTATCATACCTGTAACTGACTTCTTGTCTCCTAATTCTGATGCAAATGAACTGTCCACATAACAATCTAGATCTGAACTACTGCTTCTTATAATCAATTTCCTATCTAAGGTTCCTTTTAAATATCTCAATAAATGTTTTACCGCTGTCCAGTCTTCAATTTTTGGATCATTAACCCTTCTAGGCAATACATTTATCTGGTGTGGCAAGATATGAATTGTAAAGATCCTATTATACTTCTGAAGAGAATCTTGTCCTCAAACGCTCTAGTTGTTTCCTCAGACACAAAACCGGTTGTCATTGGAGCTCTTACTATTTTTGCATTCTGTAATCCACACTTTTCAATCAGTCTTTCAATTTTATTTCTCTGACTTAATAAACAATGTCCTTCTTCTGTCCATTCAACACAAATACCTAAATAAGACTTCAATACACCTAAGTCCTTCAAAACAAACTTCTTAGACAATTCTCTTTTTACTGACTCAATTTCCTGTTTTGACTTTGCTGCTACGCACAAATCATCTACATAAATCACTAATACTATGTCTCCTTTTGTATAAACACAAGCATCTGCAATGCTCCTCTTGTAACCTAGCTTAACTAGCTCATCATTGATGCACAGATTCCACGCTCTGGCACTTTGTTTTAAACCATACAACGCTTTCTTTAATTTATATACTCTCTGACTACCATTTTCTTTGAAACCTTGTGGCTGTTCCATAAATATTTCTTCATCCAGAACAGCATTCAAGTACGCTGTCTCAAAATCAAAATGTTCTACAACTAAATTCCTTTTTACTGCTACAGCTAGAACCATTCTCAGACTTTCTGGCTTTGCAGTTGGAGAATATGTCTTATCATAGTTCTCATACTGCTGTTGTGCAAAACCCTTAGCCACTAACCTAGCTTTATATTTGATACTTCCATCTGGCATTTCTTTCCTTTTGTATACCCATTTACAACCAATTACTTTCTTGTCTTTGGGTCTGTCAACAATTTCAAAAACATCTTTATTTACCAGGCAACCAAACTCATTATCCATTGCATCAAACCATCTTTCCTGTTCTTCACTAGAATAACTTTCCAATTCTTCAAAACTTTCAGGCTCTTCTACTGCTAAACAAGCTCTTGCCTTTGTCACAACAAACCTATCGGGAGGCTTTCTAACTCTATGACTACGCCTGGGAATAAAATCTGCTGTTCTGTCTCTTTCATCCTCACTTTCTTTACTGGGAGTTGTAGTTCTATGACTAAATCTCTTGTCTTCAGTCATTCGAGGAGGAGTAGGCCTAGATGCTATCTCATCATCGGAAGAACTACCACTGCTGCTAGGTGATGCTTCTTGCTTAACTGAAACCCCTCCGTTTCCTGAGGTTGGTTCAGTTTGTGCTTCTGGCTCATTTGAACTCCCTAATCTCAAAAACACTTCTTTATTGGCATGCAGTTTGTCCCAACCAGCATGTCTCTCAAAATTTGCAGACGTAGAATACTGCACTTGTTTTCCTCCCAAATGAAACTTGTAGCTATTTCCAGAATACCCCAAAAACCTAAGCCTTTTGCTTTTGGGTTCTCCTTTCCTCCTGAAACAAGCAGGTGTGTAAACATGAGCAAATTGTCCAAAAACCCTTAAGTACTTGTAATTTGGCATTCTCCCATACAATACCCTGTAGGGAATGTCTTCAATTTCTGAATGATACAATCTGTTACTGATATGTATTGCAGTCAAAGTTGCTTCTGCCCAAAAACTATCTTTCACCCCTGCATCTGCCATCAGACAAGCAGTAATCCTTTTTATATCTTGTATTTTCTTCTCTGCTAACCCATCCTCACTAGGACAAGCAGGGTTTGTAGCTTCATGCCTTATTCCCACCTTTTGAAACCAGTTAAACAATTGATTATTTAAAAATTCTCCTCCTCTATCAGTAATAATGGTGCCTACTCTGCTATCAAATTGTCTTTCCACCATTCTTATCCATGCTTTTAAACTTTGCCCAGCGTCAGATTTGTTTTTCATTATTCTCACAAATGCAAACCTTGTATACCTATCAACAATTACTAGGAAATACTTGCTTCCCCCTAAGGACAAGCAATTAGCTTGGGCGACATCTGCATGTACATATTGAAATGGTCTTTGAGCAATTCTTTTTGTTTTCTTAGCTACTGGAAAAGCTCTGACCTTTACCTGATGACATACCGTACAATCTAAGTGGTTTTTGCATTCAGCAACTTTTAAATCTGGACACATACTGATTAAATTCTTTAAACATTTGAAGCTCGCATGGCCGAATTTTCTGTGAAGCTCGTGTATGCAGTCTTTGTGGATTGGAATATTTTCTATGTTATTAGCTTCTTCAACCCTGTAGCTATCAATATTGTCCTCCAAATAATAAAGTTTGTCCTTTTTCAAACCTATGCCACGCAATTCCCCATTCAATTTTATCTTACACATGTTCTTTTCAAAGATGACTGTGTAGTCTCTTTCTGTTAATCTGCTTACTGATAACAAATTATTTTCTAACTCCTTTACATGTAAGACATCATTAAAATTCTCTTTTAGCCCTGGAATGTACACAGTACCCATTTGATTTACAGTACTTAGCTCTTTCCCATCAGCCAAAACTACAGTATTTACATTAGCTGATTTTCTATTACTTATTAAATTTATGTCATTACACATCAAAGATGTGGCTCCTGAATCTACTAGCCATTTAGAATTTGCATTTTGTTTTTCCTTAATCATGGTTGCAAACCCCTTTTTATTACCACTGTCCCTCAAAAATGGAGGTCTGGACTGTTTTTGATACTGCCGCGGCTGCCATCTGCTCTCTGCTTGCTTGCGTCTCTCAGCTGCAAGATGTTTACAATGTCTCTGCAGATGACCAATCTTCTTACAATAAAAGCACCTCCGTTGCTCCCTTGTAGAGGCTGCTTCCTCCTGCGTTTGCCAGTCAGGAGTTGTTTGTTGTTTTGGCACAGTCTTTAAGCTTGCTGAGTCACCCTGCTCAGACATTCTTCTCTGGTTCTCTTCCAGTATTCTGGCCACAATTAAATCTCTATTAAGCTCAGCTTCTGGCAGGTTTTGCAGGCTGTTCGTTATGTTGTCCCACGAAGAGTCTAGCGATTCTACTAAAATGTAGCATTGCTGCTCTTTGCTAATTTGCACTCCCCTCAGTTCAGCTTGCACAAATAAATCTTGCATTATTTTTACATGTTCTATCACACACTGCCCTTTAGCCATCTTTTGCCTGTATATTCTTTTAGACCATAGCATTTTTGCAAAAGCAGTTGAAGGAGTGTGTAATCTCTGCAAGGTATCCCACACATCCTTGGCAGACGTTTTATCTCTGATGTCATTAATTAGGTCTTCTTCAAGCATGAGATAAAGACAGGCTTTTGCTTTACTATCTCTCTCTTTAGTGGCTTCATTAGCATCAGCTGCCAGCCCTGTTTCAACTGTTGACCACAGACCTTCCTTTACTAGTAGAGATTGGGCATAAATCTTCCAGGTAGAGTAGTTGTTTCTATTCAATTTACTAAACTTTAGAAATTCCATCTTGATTTGTGCAGTGACTCAATTTGACACAGTCCTTCTGAGTATGCACAGCCGACCCGTCTGGGCTTAAGCAAAACACAAAATGATTTACTCACGAGGCTTATCAGTGCAGCACAAACAGCTTGCTCTGATCTGTCGTCCACAAAGCTTTCTTCCACTCTCTGGAACTTTCAGCTTCTGTGGATGCTGGGTGCTCTAGTAACTGGGCCCATAACCCTTGTCAGGGATGATGGGAGTTGTAGCTCTTCACCTCTGGCTCAAACTCACCACCTTATTATGCAGCAGAGCCAACCAGCTTAGATCAGTGGTTAATGCTTTTCTCCAAAGCAGCAGAGTTTCAGAGAATAGGCTGAAGATCCTGACAAACTCTCCAAGCCTTCTCACTCTTCTCCAGGTGTCTCCAAAACGTCTCCAGGAATCACCCAGGCAACTCAGTAGTTTTATATAAAACCTACTTTATTCTTCTATATAAATATACTATATGGTAAACAAATCACAATCTCTACACACTACTCCACAATATCTCCAAACTACTCCACTTCTACTCAACCAACAAAAATACATTGGCAAACATTGCAATTTTATAGCCATTGTTTATCACCACCCACTAGTTAGTTTCCACCCAGTGGGTGTGTACTTCCATTCTGATTGGTCCACGTAGTTCCACCCATGCTTAAGACCAACCCATGTATTTCAACATTTCACCTTGTACACTTAATGATTCTCAGGTGTTTCCAATCTGCATTCAGTACCTCTGTCCTTGGCTCTCAGGCCTTCTAGATTACATTAGCAGTTTCACCTGTGTAACCCCATAATTGCTCTTGCTTAGTCATTGTGACTTTCACATACATATTTTATTTCTTTCACTGTATGTCCCATGTTGCATTTTCCTTAACACTATGTACTTAGGATGAGGTGTTATGTAAAATTTTAAATAGTGTGCATCATCTATGTGATAAGGAATGCATCAAAAAGAAGTTGCCATTTTAATTATGCACTCACTCCCATCTTCAGTTTAAGGAGCACAAAGTGGCATTCAAGATTCTCCCCTTAACTGGACCACACAACAATCCTGTTAGGTAAATAATGGTCCATGATCAGTTCACTTACAGATGAGTGGAGGCTTTTCACACAGCTCTGCCTAATCCGAGTCTCTCTCTCTGACTCGAGTATGTATGAAGAACCTTTGTTTCTGTCAAGAGTCATATTCTCTTGTAAGCAGTCTGCCATAGGGGCATCTGCTAGTGATGGACAAGGTTGGGGAGAAAGTAAGTTCTCTCTACCTTCCTTTTCCTGACACCTTTTTCTCTCCCCACTATTGTCTCGCTTCCTTTTATTTCCATTGTGTGATTAGGAGGGGAACAGATTGCTCTAGTCAAGAGTATGAACTAATTGCCTGCATACAGGTCCAACAAATGTGGGGACCAGAAATGGGGAAAGCTGGTACAAATTATGTTGGTTCAGGGCCCAACAATGTTTGCATCCAAACTCTTTCTTGAAACTTCCTGGATTTCTCTCCCTCCCCTCTCCTTTGTGTTCTTCTTCCATCCCCTCCAACTAACCACATGTCACATCTAGACTCAGGCAACATTTCAGAAAATGATTTTCAACCATTTCCACTGAGCCTTCTTTATTATTATTAAAGTGCTAATGTGCTTCAGCAATATTACACCAGTTAAATATTAGGATCATTTTGTTTTGGTGGAAATATTTCTCTTTCCCTTAGTCAATCTTTATTGAAACTGTATCTGGGAAACACTAGCTGTGTTTACTGGCAGCAGCCATCTTAGATAGCTCCCACCTCAAACAGACAGCCAAGCAAAGATAAATTTCACTTCATAAAATACTGCGGTGATTTAAAGTGACCTTAGGGGTAGGAAAGAAAAGGCCTTGGGCTTGTCTGCACTGGCCAGAATACTCTGCATTCTGACCAGAGTATTCCTGCCCCAGAGATGCCCGGGATTCCCCCCATTACCTCATGTTCTGTGGCTGGAACAAGGAGCTGTCCACACATGTACACTTCACTGTATTGGTGGGCGCCTCTGTTGCCACGCTGGTGTAGTGCTTCATACTCTCTGAGGCTAGAGATGAGGCACCTCACTTGACCATATGCTGGGGGACTCATTGTAACCTGAGAGTGTGTGATGCAGCAGTGGAGGCGCCCACCAATACAGCAGAGAGCACATATGTGGACAGCTGCCCATTTCTGCCACAGAACACTCCAGTTTTTCCTGCAGGACTTGGCTTTCCCCAGGTATTTTTAAAAGCCTTTTTAAGGGAGGTGTGCCCTGGTTTCTAGTCCTGAGATCTAGGAACATCTGTAAGCCCTGCCTCCAAATAATGTTGTGAGCGCTGAAGCATTCTGGGACTTCTAGCCTCTCTAACTGCTGACATTGTTACCTCGCTGAAGAGATCCAGTACCCAGCTTTATGAGAGCTGTGTAACCATATTCAACCGAATGCAAGCAGATTGCCTTATATGTACCTTCCTGTTTAACAAGCAAAGGCCAGGAATACTCCCAATGTGCAGTGACATTTAGGCACAGGGCTTCCTATGTATTCATGTCACTGCCCCTTGTTTTAGCCTACAAACAACCAGACAAATTACTGAATAAAGCTTTTCTCATCTTAATAGTACAGCTTTTTGCTTCAAATGTCAGCTGCCAGACAAGATGCTGATGAAACCACAATTCAAAAAGGATATTGACAAATTGGAGCATGTCCAGAGAAGGGCAACTAAAATGGTGAAAGGTCTGGAAACCATGCCTTATGAGGAGAGACTTAGGGAGCTGGGTATGTTTAGCCTGGAAAAAAGATGGTTAAGAGGCGATATGATAGCCCTGTTTAAGTATTTGAAGGGGTGTCACGTTGAGGATGGAGCAGGCTTGTTTTCTGCTGCTCCAGAGACTGGAACACGGAGCAATGGATGCAAGCTCCAGGAACAGAGATTCCACCTCAACATTAGGAGGAACTTTTTGACAGTAAGAGCTTTTCGGCAGTGGAACACACTCCCTCGGAGCGTGGTGGGGTCTCCTTCCTTGGAGGTCTTTAAACAGAGGCTGGATGGCCATCTGTCAGGGATGCTTTGATCGTGATTTCCTGCATGGCAGGGGGTTGGACCGGATGGCCCTCGTGGTCTCTTCCAACTCTACAATTCTATGATTCTATGATTCTATGAAAGGCTTCGGACACGAGTTGTCAGTGCTCTGCTTATAATACAGTACTGCAAAGCAAATGCGGATTTATCTGATATCCAAAGTGTGTTTGCAGGATGTCCTGTAGGCTTACATTTCCATTTTGAATTGCATAAGAAGATTGGATAAGAACACTGGGAGATGTGGTGAGTTTTTGCCTGAATGTCTTTTTTTATTATTTTTAATTTTATATTGAAACTAACAAAAATAAAACCTTATAGATTAGTACATACAATATAATAAACACATCACATTAATAATTCTTAACATAATAATATAAAACAAATATTTATATGTGGTTCCCAGCACCCTGGGACCTCCATCTTGCATTCATACTGCGCTCCAGTGGTTCTGGTCCTTCCTCTCGGGCAGGTCCCAAAGGGTGCTGCTCGGGGACAGCTGCTCCAGTAGAAAGGAGCTTACTTGTGGTGTTCCACAAGGCGCCATCCTGTCTCCGATGCTGTTTAACATCTATATGAAGCCACTGGGTGAGATTATTCAGAGTTATGGGGCTGGATGTTATCAGTACACTGATGACATCCAGATCTATTTCTCCTTGTCCCAATTGTTGGCCTCGAATTCCAATGGTGTCTCTCCTCTTAATGACTGTCTTAAATCAGTAATGGGCTGGATGAGGAAAAACAGATTGAGATTAAATCCGGACAAAACGGAGGTGCTCACGGTAGTGGCCCCGAAACCAGGAGTTGGGTTGCAACCTCCACTCCTGGACGGGGTCACACTCT
Organism: Gambelia wislizenii; assembly: GCA_030847615.1. Taxonomy (NCBI): domain Eukaryota; kingdom Metazoa; phylum Chordata; class Lepidosauria; order Squamata; family Crotaphytidae; genus Gambelia; species Gambelia wislizenii. The sequence continues at coordinate 427,111,157 of JAUMIR010000002.1, read as the reverse complement.
TCGTTAAGGACTGTGTTCGCAGTCTGGGGATGCTCCTTAATTCATCACTTCAGATGACGAGTCAGGTGAATGCGACGGTCAGGAGCATCTGTTATCAGCTTCGGCTGATACGCCAGCTGCACCCTTTCCTGGAAGTAAGGGACCTCGAGACTGTGGTGTACGCGCTGGTAACCTCTCGTCTAGATTTCTGCAATGCGCTCTACATGGGGCTACCCTCGTGCTTGGTCCGGAAACTTCAGTTGGTACAAAATATAGCAGCCAGAGTGGTCTTGGGAACATCTCGGAGAGACCATATAACTCCAGTATTAAAACCTCTCCACTGGCTGCCTATCAGTTTCCGGGCCCAGTATAAGGTGTTGGTTATTACCTTTAAAGCCCTAAATGGCTTGGGTCAAACTTATCTTCGGAACCACCTCCTCCCATACAATCCTCCCCACGTACTCCAGTCCTCTGGGAGGAATTTGCTTCAGACACAAAAATCTAGGCTGTCTGCAACCTCCTAGAGGGCCTTTTCAGTAATCGCCCCCAAATTATGGAATGGCCTGCCAAACGAGATCCGTCAGATGACGAGCTTGAGTAGCTTTAAAAAAGCACTAAAGATGGATCTCTTTTGGCAGGCCTTTCCTGATTAGATCCCGGCCTCAGGAGCTGCGTCTCCTGGCCTTTTTTAGTTTCGCTGGCTGCTGATTTTTGTATTTGTTTATTTCTGTGATTTTAGTTTAGGTGGATTTTAATTTGATACTAATTTAATATCTTTTTATGGGGGAGGGTGGGGTGGGTGGTGCTTAGGGATTTTACTCAGTATTGTTGTATTTTAATTGTTGTACACCACCCCAATGGTTTTTAACAGAGGGGCAGGGTAAAAATTATTATTATTATTATTATTATTATTCCAATCTCCAATGCTGGTTTGTTCCCTCTCCCCTTTATAAATACAAATTCTAAAAACTTGCTCCAAATATGAAGTTGAAGGATTTTACAGCTTGCATCCATAGGTTTTCTGTGGGTTTTTTTCCAGGCTGTGAGGCCATGTTCTGGAAAAGTTTATTTCTGACGTTTTGCCTGCATCTATGGCTGGCATCTTCAGAGCCACCAACAGATGCAGGCGAAACATCAAGAATAAACTCTTCCAGAACACGGCCTTACAGCCCAGAAAAATACCCACAGAAAACCTATTGCTCCATATATCTCCAAAATCATTCTTAATAACAATTCCCCTTTTTTTCTTTGATACTGCATGTTAATTTTTCATTAATTGCTAAATCCCATACTTCACTGTACCATTCTTCTATCTGATAGTAGCCTTGTATTTTCCATTTCCGTGCTATTGTTAATCTTACTGCTGTCAGCAGATTTGTAAGTAAATCCTTAATAGCTTGAGATTCTTGTATTTTATCATAAATTGATAACAATGCTATTTCAGGGCTTAAAGGTATATTTGTTTCTGTTATCTCATTTATCTCCTTCATTACCATTTGCCAGAATCTCTGGACATATTTACAATACCACAACATATGAATATATATCCCCAGTTCTTGGCATCCCCCCAGCACTGTGCTGAGTACTTTTTGTTTATTTCATTCATTCTTACTGGTATTAGATACCACCTCCAAACTATCTTAGAATAATTCTCTTTTATTCTTATTGACAATGTTTTCAGGTTACGTGTATTCCATATTTTCTCCCAGCTGTAGTTATCTATTACAGTTGTTACATCCATTTCCCATAAAACTTTAAGATAATCTTGCTTATCCTCTTTTTCCATTCATATCTTATAGATTTTACTTATAATACTTTTTATACTAACATTCTCTTATTTAGCTTGTAAAATTAATTCTTCAAATTTTGTGTATTTCCTACAACTTTCCCCTTTTAACCATTTCTATGTCCACTGCTCTAGTTGTGTCAGCTTAAGCCAGGTTGATTCTTGCTCTCTCAGTGCTTTTTTAAATTGGTTGTTATTTTTCATCTTTTTCATCCATTCCTTTAATCCAGGGCCAGTTTAAGGAATTTTTGGGCCCCCTGCAATGCTTTATCTTGGGGCCCCCATATGTTTATCTCAGGTCAATGTAACCTAACCTATTCACAATACAGGATGCTCAGATTACAGTAGGACCCCCGAATCCATGGATTCATTATCCATGGGACACAAAACAGCACACCTATCATAGAGTCTTCCTAGAAAATGTGTCCTCCCTAGCTATTTTCGAGGCCCTCCAAGGCAACTCTATGGTATTTTAAACCAGAATCCCATTATTTTCAATGGCGTTCACTATTATTCATGGTTTTCAGAATCCATGCCCCCCCCAAACCAATCCCCCGTGGATAAGAGGGGCCTACTGTATTAAATAATTTACATATGAGGAATGGCTTAGGGAGCTGGGCATGCTTAGCCTGGAGAAGAGAAGTTTGAGAGGTGACATGATAGCCATGTTTAAATATTTGAAGGGATGTCATACTGAGGTTGGGGCAAGCTTGTTTTCTGCTGCTACAGAGACTAGGACACAGAGCTATGGGTTCAAACTACAGGAAAAGAGATTCCACCTGAATATTAGGAAGAACCTCCCGACAGTATGAGCTGTTCGGAAGTGGAATGCACTGCCTTGGAGTGTGGTGGAGTCTCCTTCTCTGGCTTTTTTAAAACCTAGGTTGGATGGCCATCTGCCAGGAATGCTAGGATTGTGTGTTCTGTAGGGCAGAAGCCGATCAGATGGGATGGCTTTTGGGATCCCTTCCAGCCCTATGATTCTAGGCTGCATTCAGAGCCTGGGAAAGTTACTCTTGGATTACACCTCCCAGAATCCCCCTGCCAGCACCCTTCTCAAGGTCTGGTTGCATTGTTCCTTTTCTAGCATTCTCTAGCCCAGTGGTTCTTAACTTGGGGTCCGCAATGTCCTCACAGGGGGTCCACAAAGGTTTGAAGACTGCTTGGCCCACCTCCTCCCTGTAGTGGAGTAGCCACATGACAAGAACCAAGGCAAAGGCTGGCTGGCTTGGCCTGCACATTGCCATTCAATCCACTCCAGCCACAAACTTGCAGGAAGAAGCAAGAGTGCCTCTGAGGGAAAGTTTAATGGATGGTGTAACTGTATTGTTGTTGTTGTTGTTAGCTATTATTATTAGGGTTTTGAATCTTGAGTTAAGTCTTGGGGCAACAAAAGATATTTGAAGGGGGTCCCTGGTAAAGAAAAGGTTAAGAACCACTGCTCTAGGCCAATGTCTCTCACATAACACTAACAGGATACTGGTGTTTTAGTGACAACAATAAAACCATTGTTCCCAATAATATTACTCCATATTTTAATGTATATTCTTTATATTATTCTGATAAAAGAGCTAGAGTGTTGTAGAAGTTTCAGCATTGCACTGTGACTATGGAGACCAGGGTCTGAATCCTTACTCAGCCATGAATACCCACTGGCTGACCTTGGGCAAGTCACACTCTCTCGGCCTCAAAGGAAGGCAAAGGCACACCCCTTTAAACAAACCTTGCCTAGAAAACCCCATGGTAGGTTCGCCTTAGTCAGAAATGACTTGAAGACACATAGACAAACACACACAAATTTCTTTTGCAGGCTGAACTCAGTTGGTTGCAAGGGGAGGAAGCTGAAGAAGACCAAGGGTGCGGCTATACGATCATAAAAAAATCCGTATGGGGGGCAAAAAATACGAACAGCCTGTCATTCGTATGCATACGAACCGGCTATATGATTTTTAACCCCCCCCTACTCCGTATGACTCCCTCTTCCCGAAGCTGGCTGGAGTGAGCAAGCCAAGCGGCAGTTTTAAATCTCCCACCGCTTTTTTTTTTAAAAAAAAGGTTCCTGGTTTGCAGACAGTGGGTTTTCTGTATTTACAATATAAAATAAAAATAAATAAACATATAAATTCACAGACTTACCAGACGCTCACTAGCCGGGAAACCAACATGGCGACCGCTCCCAATTACCCTCCGTGCTAGCCCCGCCCCCTCTACTCAGCCAGCCAATCAGATTACCCTGCCTGTTTGTATGTGTGCGAACGGACCGTAAAGACCCGCCAGCCATCCGAACGGCGCACGGATTTCTCTTCGCGATCCGCTTTCCCTCCCGAATGCCGCGTGTGCGTATTTCAGGGTGGAAAACCGGACCCCCCCTCTTTTGCATTCATGTGCATCCGAACGGCCATTTGTACCGAAGCACGAACTTATAACGCCGTACGTATTATCTAAATCGTGTAGACGGGACCCAAGGGGAAAAGGGAGGGGAGAGGAACCAGGACATATTAAGAGCAGCAGGAAGGATGGACTGGAGGGGATTTATGTGGAAGGAAGAAAAGGGAAGGAAGGAAGGAAGGAAGCAAGCAAGCAAGCAAGAAAGAAAGAAAGAAAGAAAGAAACCCTTTCTGAGGGAAAGAGATAACCCTCAAATTCCCTCTCTCTCTCTCACACACACACACACACACACTCACCCCTCTCCGACATGCCTGACTGGCTTCCTTTTCCTCCAGCTTCTGCCACGGAGGGCTGCTGCTTCTTTCTCTTTCTCTTTCTAGTTTGGGAGACACTGGTTTGTTTGTTTGTTTGTTTGTTTTTTAAAGCCAGCAGGAAGTTTTTGGAGGAGGACGGTAGGAGGGGGCTACAAAGCAGCGGCTCCTCCCAGCTGTTTCCTGGCTGTCTCCTTTGTCAGATTAAGGAGGTCAGCAGGGGGGGGCACTTGACCTTGCCCCCCCCCACCAATTCTGATTTGGCAGACTGGTTAAACCGGCCCTGCTTTAATCTTAATATTTCTTGTCCTCCCAGGTTAGTGTTACCCAAAATGCTCCTTGGAAAATTCCAAGAAAATAGCAAGTTTCTAATATGTTGGGGAAATTAGCAGCAACTCGACTTTAGCTATGTAAAAGGGGGTAACAAAGGAATCTTGCAAACCTTTGTCTACCAGTACTAGTCTGGATGGAATACACACACATGTAAAATTAAGTATGTTTTTTTATTAAAGAGTTCAAAAAATAAATAAATAACACCATACACACATACACACACATTCACCCAGAATAAGCATTCACACAAGGATATAGAAAAACAGTGGGGAAAAACTTAGAGGGTAGCATGAGGATTTGTTTGGGTGATACAACCTGTCCTGTAATCAATCTGGCAGAGTGGATGGAGGAACCTGGGGTGGCCACACAGAGAGACAGGGTGTCCCTTGGAATGGAACTGTGCATGCTGAGGGATATTTTTGAGGGCCATTTATACTTCCAAATATACCTGAGGGGATTGGATGTTTCATAGGTTGAAACAATAGATTCCATGAGCCTTCATGGATTGCACAATGAGTTTCCTGGTCTTGACAAAAGGTGTGGAAAATGGTGAATGTGTTTCTTAATGTCCAGTGACTGGATTTTAAAAGCTTGAGCAAGGGTCTTAAGGTTTGGGATTAAGGAAAGGAAGTTTCAAAATCAGCAAATACAAAGGTTTCATTTCTTCCATTGTCTCCCTTTCCTGGGAAATGTGTCTTTTTTGGCTTTTAGCCTTAGGCTTTCCAGGGCAAAGCATGGCATTCAGCTGTCTTCTCTTGAGACCAATGTGCTTTTGCCCTTGTGGTTGGTCTCACTGCTGAACCAAAATTCTAGAAGTGGGATCTCTGGAAGTGGGATGTAAGTCATGCTTAACATTAGTTTCCTCTTCAATTTTTAAATTAGCTGGGAAACCATCCAGCAGTATCAGTTGGGGTGCCTGAAATGTCAGACACTTATCTTTAGAAGACTTCTGGAGACAACTTTTTTTTTTTTTTTTTTACCGAGGTTGTGTACTGTAATGTGTTCTTTTGCATTAATGGGCTGCTATTTAGTTTGCAAGGCATTAATGCTCAGGTAAAGGAATATCTCATGTGAACATCAATCTTCTAATGTTTTTACAGCACACACATCTCCACATATCTTGCACTTTAAGGGAAAACCTTTTAAAATGAATATCTGATAAGGAAAGATACTGTTAAAGTGAGTTTTACAAAGGCTAAATAGATACGCTGGCTGTATGGTAACATATTTATGCTGTTAAGTCAATAAACTTTTCAAACACAATATCAATATGAATACTGAGGAGAGACAGAGACAGAATAGGCTATTAAAATGTATTTGCTTCCATGTGATTATGTGAATATCTGAAAGATTCCTCTTGTATAAATGTTGCAATTTTGTTACCAGGCAAATTAAATTGAGTTATGTATTATACTTATAGGGAAGTCAATGAGGTCTTTTATGAAGTCAACATATGTTGGGTATGGAGTCTCTAACTTCAGGTTAGAGGACACTTGGGTTAAAATCTTCACTCAGCATTAGACTATTCTATCCACAAATGGACCTACTTACTCAATGGATGTTGCACAAAATAAGACCTACTCCTTTGCTTTTAGATAAGTGGATGGTGCCTGGACATGCCAGGAAAAGCTTTGATTTGCAGGGTTCAAACCACTACCAGTCCCCAGTCATGCCTCCAACATGGATGTCAGTGGGGAATATGTCAGAGTCATTACTGGAAAAAGTAATAAATTCCAAGCTCTGGGATAGTGTCAGATAGTTGATTTGCTAAGTGGTTCCAATTTAACTTCATTGTACCTGGGTGGAGCCTTGCCGCTCTTGGGCTTTGTGTTTTTGTGTGGAAGAGATAGTAAATTTTTCATGCAGCTTCCAAAATGGGTCCCATTCATGTTACAGAATTATAGTACTGTTATTCCACTTTAATTGCCATGGTTCCATCCTCTGGAATCCTGGGGTTTGTAGTTTAGTGAGGCACTGGAGTGCTCTGGCTAAGAATTCAAAATGCTCCCTCTTTAAATTGTCAGTCCCATGACTCCTTAGGATGGAACCTTGACAGGTGTAGTAAAATAATAGCACTACAGTTCTGTAGTGTGAATGGGCCTCTGGTCTGTCCTCTAAAATTTCTGTGACTAATCTACCAAACCTGATCTTGTCAAGCTTCTTGGTTTTCCACTACCAAGCTTGGTCTATCCCACTTCTATGAATCATTTCTTTGATTTTCCCCACATAGAAATTTATAGGTATTCTGTGACCTCCCCCTCTCCTAAAAGTGTACACTTTTCTGCAAATCTTTTTTTCAAATGCATGCATGAACACATTGACTAAAGCGCACATGTACACATTTTAAAAATGTATGTGTTTTGCCTTCTGAATGTTGCTGAATGTCTTTCTTTCTTTCTTTTTTTCTTTTCTTTTGTTTTACACTTCCTGGAATGCATTGGATTCAAAGTACTACCAGTACCCAAAAGTTGCTGAATACCTTTTTTTTTTCTTCCAAAAGGTTTTCCTTCCAAAAGTTGCTGAATGTCTTTTTTTATATATACTTCCTGGAATGCCTGGAATTCTTCTGAGGAAATTCTTCTGAGGAATTCTTCTGAGGAAACCTGGAATTCTAGAGATCCTCCAACTGCATCTTATTCTCACTCAATTCTAGGGGGTTAGATTTGATAAATTCATTGTTGTTTTTTTAAAAAAAAACACACACAGAGCTTATTCTTTACACATTCCTATCAATGTCTAGGTATGAATCATAGAATTGTAAAATCATAGAATTATAGAGTTGGAAGAGACCACAAGGGCCATCCAGTCCAACCCCCTGCCATACAAGAATAAATCAAATCATTTCTGACAGATAGTCATCCAGCCTCTGTTTAAACACCTCCAAACCTACAATGAAAATATTGTTTCTATTTTGATAAAAACTGACTAAAATTTAAAAATGTCTTCAAACTTGGGAGGAAACAAGAAATCCAGTGGGAAACATTGCAAAAATAGAATTTATAGATTATCCATTATTGCATCCATGAGATAGACTTTCCTATTATCTTCTTAGGCCAAATTGAGTAACTTGGATGAGAGAGCTGTATTCCACATATACATATAGAAAGACACTCCTATCTCAGCTTGGAGTAGTCCAGTTATTCAAACACTTCTCTCCCCCACTTGCGCTGGAGCTTGGCTGAATGAAATTGCTTCAAGCAGTGGACTGGAACAATGCAAAGCAAGAGAGAGAGAAGATGTAGTTTTGTTAACAGAACTCCCCAATCCCTGCTTTGTATATGAATGGGACAATCATATGTATAATACACACTGTTAGGATATGATTGGCCCTCAAGTAATTTATTGGTTTAGTTTAGGGTTAAACTATGCATTTTTAGTCATCAGCGCGCTTGCAGAAAGCGCGGGATGAGTCCTTCCTAAATCTTCATTTGCGAAGAAAAGCCAGAGAGAGAGAGAGAGATTAAATGTAATTAAATGAAATTTAGCATTGCATGGAGGGGTGCTCATGGTAAGTGTCATGGTAAGAGAGAATGTAGCATGACCAAGCAACGTAGTTTGGCTGCCTTTCTTCCACTGGCTTCAGCCAAAGCTCTGGCCAGGCATTTGGCTGTGATGGCACTTGGAACTGGCATTGCAGCCAGTCCCTGTGACGTCAGGTTATCACCAGACAATGGTCTGGCTGCAGGAAAGAGTGGGCTGGAAGAAATAAAAGCAAGCTTCCATGTCAGTGGGCCTGTGAACCCATCCATGTTTTAGATCGGCCTCTGCAGTAGCTATTCAAAGTGCTGAAGCAGGTTTGGGGATAGGGTTCAGCACCACTGATGGCTCCTTTAGGTTTTAATCCTAAAGGCCCCACTGACATAGAAACCACTTGTGGACATCCAAACTATATCATTGTCACTTCAACTTTAGAGGTGGCCAGAGCCAGCTCTGATGGAATTCCCTGAGCATTTAGACTCCATCCTGGGCCTAGTTGCCATTTCCTCAGAATCCATTTTTATCTCTTTTATTTATTTTTTTATCTCTTCCTGAAGCTGACCACTCTTCTGCTAAAACTAATTCATAACATTAGTAGGCTCGTGTCATTAATTGCCATCTATCTAGGACTATTCTCCTCCGCAAGGGTACCACTCATCCATATTGTGGCCTGGACCATTCTACTGCTCCCATAAACTAACATTCCAAGGCTACATCAGAGTACAGTGGTGGCTCCTAGATGTCTAGTGTGCAAGGCAATGGATTCCAAGTCAAACTTATCATGAGCACTCAGTGGCACTACCCTAGAAGTGGGTATCTCTCATCAGAATTCAGATGCTCATGAAAGCAACATTCAAGGAGTTACATGAGAACTGCCCCAAAGTTTCTATTAATTTTGATACACAAATAATGATGTTTTTCCTTTCTTTGAGACACCTGCTTATAGTCTCATAGAAGCAGGAAATTGTGATATATCCTTTGCATGGAGAATGAGTGGCAACCAAATCAAAATGCTTTGCATCCTTCCCTTCCCTTCCCCAGGTACTCACAGCCCATAGCCATGCCCCCAAAGAGTGTCCAAAAATGCAGTCACCATATTGATCCATATCAACAGACCAGTCCTAGTCATTTCCACCTCCACCAGGAGCAAGTCTTTTTTGAAAATTAGTAGGTCTTCATTGTCCAAGACCAGGCTACCCCCAAGGACATACATAGTTCACAACAGTATACTGTTACTAGGAAAATCCACTCTCACTCTCAGATACTGTGTGAACTGCAACTAAACCAAGGAGGAACAAAGAAGCGGATAAGTGACAGATAATATTATTATTCCTGATCATCCAAAAGTCCCATCATTTCAACCCTGTGAATACTAGCACCACTAAAGCACTGTCCAAAGGCTCTCCTCAAAGCTCCTATTGTAGATCATGAGCAAATTTGCCAATAGCTGGTTCCCTCACAACTCATATCCCAACCACAGGGGAAAGGATAGTTTTTCAAGATCATGGTATATGACAGGATGGGGACATTAAGCAATGAGACAGAATCTGACCACTGTGGGGTCCCAATATGGAGTTCCCCAGATGTTCAGGCCTCCTTTGGTGGTTTCTCAGCTTTTGTATGGATTGTTTTCCCCTTTGTAAATGATTAGAATGCCTCTCCAAAGGAGTTACTGGCATGAAGATCCTTAAGGATAAAAAAGAAATTTTTGGCTCCCTTTGCCTTTGATCCTACCCACTATTGGAATGTGGCCTCAAGAAGTTTTCTGAAAATGAATTTGACCCTGAAAAACCCTTTCTTTCTCCAGCCATGATTCCTTTACAGTTACTTCTTAAGAAAAGTAAGTAAACAAACACACAAGGCCTTCAGACTAGAGGGGATTTGGGTTCAAATCCAGACTTCCTAATCATGCCTAATTTGTCTCCTTCTTCCTTCCATAAGGGGATTTTGGAGTGTTATATTTCTTTTACTAGAGTTTAACAAGCACTCTCTCTGTCTGTCTCTCCCTGCTTTCCCCTGATATGCAGCTCAGAAATTAATAGCCTGAGGAGAATTTGCTTTAACCGCATTATGTGTATGAGTTAGTCCTGGCCTTTCGCACAGCTGGAATCCCATAAAGCCATTCAGTCGTACCGCTTACAGGTTTAGGACGCAGACTCCCAGGCAGGCAGTATATTCTTCCCAAATCTGAAGCAAGGATAAGCTCATTAGAGGCAATCCTATTTGTTGAATAACCATCTTTGCAGGCCTTGGAAGTCAAATCCCATGGTAAGAACAGAGTCTGGTGTCTATAAGGGAAATCTTCTTAAAACACAGTAGAGGTAAATCCAAGCAAAACTACCTGACCTGTCTCTGAGGCTTCAGGTAAAAGACTATTTCTCCCTCTATATTCAGCTAAATGCATTTTTCCCCATAGGCTTTTGTTTGAAGCTTGCAGAGCATAAAGTTCTCCCAGCATACTTACAGAGGGTGCCAGAGAAGCAAGGCAAATGCCAGCCAGATGAGCAGTGGCCTGAAGGAGTTCTCTCAGTAATACCCAGTGGCCGGACAGTGAGCATCTAAATCTGGGCAAAACTGCCCTAATGCTCTGGCCAGCAGCTGTTGCACAGCCCAGTGAAACAGTTGTGCTTCCACACTCCCAGTGAATCAAATGATACATTTGTTAGCATACCCTATCACCCCTATTTCATAACTGCACATATTGGACACTTTTCAGGGTCATGCTGACCATACACTGTTTTGGGTCTAGCTCATCAGAGGACAGCTGAGTTTCACAATGACCTGAAATGTGTCTAGAATCATAATGGTAGGAAAACCCATATAGGATTATGTGAAAATCCCAGTCATTCATGGGTCCATGCTAATCCTTTCAAACATACAATCAGTGACCCATACCCTATGGAAATCTTTCCTATACACCCTACCTGACCAAACATTAAGAGGTTTATGAAAATCCCATCAATGTTTTGTTTCTCCAGAGCTAAGGCTCAGTTTCAGACCCTTTTGTCCATTCCATGAGAAAGTAATTCAGGCTTTGTCATAACCAATGCACCACTTCAGGGTATGAAACAGGTTATAAATATCCTAGCTCAGACCCTAACTGTGTGTGCCACAGACTGGACCCACCATTCTGTGTGTCACCTCATCCTTCTCTTTCTCAATGGACTGGATTCCCTTGCTCCACCCTCAGATTCTGTCTGATCCTCTCTGGAGTGTGGACCTCTTTCTTCAAGACTGGTAGCTATCACCTTTCCACCCCCAACTTCTCTCTATCCAACCCTTCATGCCTTTCTGAAGAGTTCATAAGAGTGTAGTTTCTGTATGGTTCATAAGAGTGTACTTCTATGACAGTTTATCTTTTGTGTTAATTCGAATAAAATACTTTCTTCAGTTTCATCTGCTGTGCTCTCTACAGTTAGTACTGGTATACATAGGTGGAAAAATCCCTGAAATTACCCTCCTCTTGCAGGCCTCCTTTTGAGCTATACTTCCCCCAAAGTTCAAGGAGACATTCTTAGGGTAACACATTGAAGGCACTGGTGAATAGTTGGGCATTGTCCAAGAACATGGATTTGTATGTGCAATGGTATGACAGGTCTTGTTAGAAAAGGCAATAATGGTTGGTAAAGCAGAAGGCTGTAAGAAAGGAGGCAGATCACACCACAAGTGGAAATATTCAATCAAAGAAGCCACAGCCCTGAGTCTGCAAGACCTGGGCATGGCAGTTGATGACTAGGCTTCTTATTTCTCATTGGTAGGGTTGCCATAAATTGAAGTCAAGTAACAACAACAACAGCAACAATGTGCAAGAGTTACATTTGCAGAACTCTGCTTACACAGCTGGGAATTGACTGTGTATGTTATATCATGGCCAAAAAATACAATTGCATATGTAAGGATACTTGTACATGTGTTCCAAAAGGAGGCCAGTCTGTCTTTGTGAGGCTGAACTACAATTGTGATCTCTTTTTTTCTGACAGTCTCATATTTATCAACAACATGGCAGGCAGGAATGTCATCGTCTTCTCCACACTTGGAACAGCTGCACCTTTTGAATTTGGCCAGTGTAGGCCATTGAGAATTTCATCTGATTTACTTTTTATTTCAGAGAAAGAGTCGGGGGGGGATTTTGATTAATTTTCTTTCAAGCAGCATGACCAACAAGGGAGATAATAATGTACCACTTGGTCAAAGACAGAGACTCCAGCTCTAGTGTGAGGGTGGATCCAAATGATCTTTTCATGTGATAGTCTAGCAAGTGATAAGCTTTATCCCAGGCTACCCTGCTCCTCTTGAAGGGTGCTTTGTTTGCATGATAAGAAGGGTGTAGCTATTATTCAAAGTTATCTTGATAAACCAGAGGAAGCTGAGAGCAACAAAGGAAAAACCAAACAAGGATGAATGTAAACTATTACGCCAGGTAAAGAGCAAGCAAATGCATGTTGGTTTGACTGCAGATAGCTGGTCGGCAGAAGCTTTAGAGAAAACATAAATAACTCTCCAGCCCTGTTAAACCACAGTGCAATGGTTTAAACTGACAGGTATCCCAATGACCTGAGTGGGATGGAAAATATTTTAGTTCAAAATTGGATCTTGAATAGGTGATTCAATCAGTAGATTTTTAACAGGCATTATGATTCATGAGCCAACAACAGCACAATATAGCACAAAAGGCCAATGCTATTTCAGGAGAAACGAAAAAGGAAAGAGAACTGGTCTACAGGTTCAGAAAAATGATTCAATGGAGCTACTTTGAGATGCTGCTGATTTAAATTGCAACAGGCAGAAAATGCATCTTTAAAACAAAACCTCCAGCATATATTGATTTTGTAAGTCACCTAAAGTATGCCTAATATTCTGGGAAAAGACCCAAAAGTATATGTGTATATAAATAATATTTTTTTTTAAAAAAAAAAATCTAGTTGGATCTTGGAGAAAGGTATTATGTTCCCATTGTGCTACTTTTTTTAGTTGCAAGGTGTTTTTTCAAGTGGAAAAGTGATTAAGCATGCTATCTACCTCCTCCAGTCAGAAGTTATACAGGATCATAATTAACTCTAATTATATCCAGAATGAAGCTCTGTGCAGCATATGTAGGCCATAGCCAGCTGCCAGAAAGACATAACTACATTTTACCTTTGTATGGGAATGGAAGGAAATTTTGCACAAAGAAAAGTTGAGCGATAAACTGGTGACTGGCCCCAAGAGCTGCAATCAATCCTGATTCACTGAAGAATGTGCCTAAATCATTACATTTGTTGGCCACATCCACATTTTGTAATTATATAGCTTTAAAAAGATGTCTAAAATATGCACATCAGGGTAAGAAACCTGTTAAGAATCTAAAAGGTAGAGAGAAACAGAGTTGTCTTTGGCAAAGCCTGAGTGCTTTCTTTTTCAATTTTTTGTTTGCTCATTTTTGTTATTTCTATGTTTATCCTGTGGGAGTTGTGTTTCCTTTTGTTCATACATTGTAGTTTAAGTTATATTTATTATAATTATTATTCCCTTATAACTTTTATTATTGGGTCACTGGAATACTAGATGAATGGCTGGGCAAATGAATGACAGGGGAATGCAATGCTCAGAATTATTATGAAATGGGTAACAAAAAAAGAGTTCAAGAATTATACTGCAATTATATTTTTTAAAAATCCAAAACTTCTTTCAAACGTTCATTAATGTTCTGAGTTTGCACCATACTCAAGCCTCCAGCTGTTACTCGAAGAGGTAGTGGGTCCATGAGGAGCCCACCCATGATGCCCAAATCTCAGTTATTAATTGGGGGGAAATTATTAGCTCAAATGGATGGCTGCAAGAGGTCGGGTAACTTTTGGGATTTTTTCACCTGTGTATACTCATACTAACTGCAGAGACTCCCAGCAAAGTAAAATGAAATGTTTTTTTACTGGAAAATAACACAGAAGCATTCACACACATACTCACACTCACAAGAATCACACAAGGCTAATTAAGGGTCAAAGGCAGAATGGTTGGATAGAGAAATATATTTGGGAGATAGGGACTATAGTTACCAGTGTTGAAGAGAGAGGAATGAAGAATTTAGGCCAAAATCTGAGGGTGGCACTGGCTTCCAATTTGGGGGCATGCCAACAGAGAGTCACAGTGTAGTCACAGTGGCACACCTTACTATTGTCTGGGGACTAATAAACATACTGTATTTGTATTTCATGTCCTGGAGGAGTGTTTGGGCTTGAGACAAAGCCATAAGAGGTTTCCCACCATCAAATAAAGAAAACAAAAACTCTGCTGATTGTTGTTTATGGCTGAGAGATAGGAATTGATAGGTTTATGACAACCTTTGTATTGTAGGACAGGAAAGGTATAAAGGGATATTTCCTGGGGATGAGTGGTGTGCAGGTAACTTGCTTGTTTTTGCTGTGTGACACAGTGCCAAGAGGACCCAAGAAAGGATTAGCACATATCACCTTAATGGCTTTTTTCTTGGGTGCTTCGCTTAACCCTATCTGCTAGTATTTTTTCCATGACACCTACCTCAGATCCTGGTGACCTCAATCTGACCTCACTTATGGTCCACCCCAGTTTACTAGACCCCATGGAGTGTCTTAATATTGTCCATTATGAGATCTTATAGGGAAGGGATGCAAGGCATGTAATACAGCTGGTTTCTTGAAGGTTCAACCATGTTTATGTCTACTCAGCAGTAGGGCTCAATGGGACTTACACTCTGGTAACTGTATAGGATTGAAACTTAACATTATACTCCATTTCATATTGACTCAGAAGTCAGTCCCACTATGACTGGCAGATCTTACTCCCATGTAAATCCTGGGAGCAGTATACCCATGCAAAAAGATCTGAAAACCAAATCCTGGAAGAAATGGCTTAGGGAGCCAGGTTATATTTAGCTTGGAAAAGATGGATTGGTGATATGCCATCTTTAAAAATATGAAGGGAGGCCACATAAAAGATGGAGTGAGCTTGTTTTCTGCTACTCCAGAGACTAGAACACAAACCAATGGATTCAAATTTCAAGAAAAAAGATTCCACATAAATATGTGGAAGAACTTCCTGACAGTAAAACCTGTGGAGTAGATTGCCTCAGATTCTCCATCTTTGGAGGTTTTTAAGCAGAAGTTGGGTGGTGATCTTTTGAGAGTGGTTTAGTTGGCAAAGGTTTGGTCTACATGGCCCTTGCAATCTCTTCCAGAGTTATGATCGTATGATTCAAAGTGTGCACATGATTGTTGCCTTAGACATTTAAAAGTACCATAAGGGGTGAGGTGTTTTCTGCTACAGATTTGGGGTATTTTACACCCTAAAATACCCTAAAGATCATCCTAATGGCACCACATCCTGTCTCATCTTGGAAGCTAAGCAGGGTCAGCCCTGGGTAGTACATGGATGGGATACCACCAACAAATACCTGGTGCTGTAGGCTATCTTTCAGAGAAAGGAACTGGCAAAAATGCCTCTGAGTATGCTTGCCTAAGAAAACCTTATAAAATTCATGGGGTTGCCATAAGTTGACAGATGACTTGAAAGCATGTGCGTATACACACACATGCAGTCACCATCAGTTGGTTGGCAAGAAGATAACATTGTAGGCATCAGATGTCTCTGCCTTTCACCTTTACAGAACACAGAACTTCAAAACCCAGTTATTTGTTTTAGCACTGCACTGTTTAACTAGATGCTGGTTTGCAAGACCTGGGACATCTCACAAGAGAAAGCTTCTCTAGAAGCCTTTCCATGTTTCAGAATTACTTGAAAGGGCATCAAAATGAGGTACTCAGAAAAATAGGACTAAAAACGATTGCCCTCTTTTGAAATAAACTGGAAGCAAAAATGCTCCCCCAAGTGGGGGGGGGATTAGGTAATAGATAAAATGCCATTGTTTCTACTACTGTTGGCTCCCCCAGCAATGACTCTCTCAACTTCTTGTGGGCCTATCCTTTCTGCATCACCCACACATCAAATGATTGCATGATCTGTCCAAATGTACATGGGGTCTACCATTGAGAACACAGGCTCTAATAGTCCCCAACCAGTCAAGTCAATACATTGTGTTGGGACATGGGATGGGGCCTTTTCAGCCATAGCATCCCAACTATGGAATACCCTCCCCTTGGAAGCCCAATTGATGCCAACATCATCTTGTTTAGGTACCAGGTTAAAATGTAGCTGTTTGCCAATGGCTTTGGGCCTCATTGATTCATCCCAAATACTGCTGTACATAGTTTTTTTTAAAAAAAAAAACTTTTAAATCTTTTAAATCTGTTTTTATCTCATTGTGGTGTTTAATATGTTTTTATGTAAATTGTTGTTTTGTTTTAAACTGTTTAACTTGTTTGAATGCTGTTTGTAAGCCACCCTGAGATCATTAATATAATAATGGGTAAATAATAATAGGCATGGCATCCAGACCACCCACCATCCTGGTCGCCCTCCTCTGGACACATACCAGCTTGTCAATATTCTTCCTGAATTGTGGTGCCCAGAACTGGACACTACTCCAGAGGAGGTCTGGCCAAAACAGAATAGAGTGGCACTATTACTTCCCTTGATCTAGACATTATACTCTTATTAATGCAGCCTAGAATCACATTGGCTTTTTTAGCCATTGCATCACACTGCTGACTCATGTTCAGCTTGTGGTCCACTAAGACTCCTAGATCCTTTTCGCATGTACTGCGCTCAAGCCATGTATCACCCATCCTATATCTATGCATTTCATTTTTACTGCCCAAGTGTAGTATCCTACATTTCTACCAGTTGAAATTAATTTTGTTAATTTTGGCCCAGCTTTCTAATCTGTTGAGGTCATTTTGGATTCTGATCCTGTCCTCTGGGATATTAGTTACCCCATCTAATTTGGTGTCATCTGCGAACTTAATAAGCATACCCTCTATTCCCTTATCCAAGTCATTGATAAAGATGAGATGGGATCTGTTTCCTTCAGGGTATTCAGGTCCATGTAATCCAGTACTATCTACTATGACTCACAAAAATTGTCAAATGTGTTCAAAGGAAGTCCTTTGCGGTCTGCTCCAAGGCATCTTGAAATGTCAGCAACTGGACTTGGGGCTTTCTGCATTCAAAGCATTCTGTATGCTTAATAAGTGAGCTACTGAATTTCCCCTCATGGCAAGGGCAGGGAAAGGAGTTGGGAGGGTCATACAGGGGTCTGACTGTATCTAGTCTTCCCCCTTTCCCTGTTTTGCTGTTCATGCATGCTTAATAAGAGATTCTGAAGGCAGTTGCCATTTACTTTTCCTGCTGTAAGCTGGCACACATGGCTACAGTAGGACTGGCTATGGTAGACTCCTGCTCCTTCCCAGCTCAGGCTTTACAGCATTGTTTACTCTCAACACACTGCTGCAACCAAAAACTAAAAGCCTGTGTTTCTCTAGCCCTCCTTCACAATACTTCCAATGTCAAAGCTGCTTTTAAAAAAACTTCCAGCTAGACAGAAGATGAGGAAGAAAAGGTGGCTGGGTAGGTGTAAAAAGAATATGTAAAAAGGAGCTTCTTTGGACCTTATCAGACATGGAAAATACAGTGTCATCATGACGCCACATAACTGCTATAGGGCACACAGATCAGACAACATTGCCCTTTCATGGTTATAAAGAGCCCCAAACCTATGGTTTTTAATTGATGGCTTAAGCCATCAATCAATCTCCCTGCTGCTTTTTTGCTGGCATTGCCAGCATGCGAAACATCTTTCCCTTTAAATCTCATACTTACCCCAACAATGGCCAGTCCCACGCAAACACTTCCAGGTCATATCGGGACATCCAGGTAAGTTTCTTTCTTTTTATGACCTTCCCCAGGTTACTTGGAAGTTGTGTGTGTGTGCTTGCTGTGACTTTTTATGTTTTATTTTTGTTTTAAAGTTTGAATTTCTCGCGCGATGAAATTGCGTGAGATTTCAAACAAGGTAGTGAATGGGGCTCTGTTCACTTCCTCTTCATTCATGGAGGAGCATTTGCCAGGAAAGGAGGTGAGTGCGGGGGGAACGTTCTTTTGCCAGCATAAAAATTGTTCGTTGTTTTTTTATGCTGGCAAAAGAACATTTAAAAGGCTGCTGATAAAGTCCTTTGTCTGAGGCTTTGTTAACTGAGGTGTGCCTGTATTCATTTCTCCTTACTGCTGATCTCCAGGCAGCCTGCTTGTGGCCACACTGGCTGCAGAGTCTTGGAGTTGTGATCTAAAAATTGGCTGCTGGGACTTACCTTCCATGGCCAGAGTTGCTGCTGGACAGCCCCCTCAGCCTGCCCGCCTCATGGCTTGCATGGGCGATGCCAGGCTTGCCATCAGCCTCGTTCCTGCCTGCACAGGCAGACTGGAAAGAGGATCGATGAACAGCCAATCGGGGAAGAGGCAGCTCTTCCCCGATTGGCTGGTGGGCACTTACCTCAGCCAATCAGATGCATGGGACAACTGGAGCCTCTGATTGGCTGAGGGATGGAGAATGCAGGCTGCAGTCTCCACTCAGGTCCAGTAGCCAGGAATAAATTCCCGGCCCTGTGCCAGACCTGGGCAGTTGACTCATGGGAGCCAAAGATGGAGGAGCTTTCTGGGAGCTCCAAAGAGCCTCCAGAAGATCCCAGGAGTGACAAGAATGTCAAAGAACGGCAAGGGCTTGATGGCGGAGGCAGCAGCGGAAGGCCGGCAATGGGAAAGGGGGTGGCAGCCAGTGACAAAGGCTGGAGGTGGGAGTAGCGGCAGCTGGCAGGAACAGCAGTGGCTGGCGGGAAGCGACGGAGGCTGGCAAAGGGAGCAGCAGCATCCGGCACGCAGTGACAGAGGCTGGCGGCATGAACAACAGCAGTGGCCGGCAGCTGTGCAGGCCGGTGACAGCGATGGCAGAGGGAGAAGAAGGCCAAAAGGACGGCGCGGACAGAGCAAGGTGGTGGCCTCAACAGCAGCAGGTCAGAAGCTACCCAGCCAACGGGAATGGTAGTTGGGGGGCCAGTGAGGCAGCTCACATTGGCTGCTACCTAGGGAGTGAGGGCGAGCCAGGCCATCAGGGTGGCAGTGGGGCCTAGCAAGGTGGCTCATTTCAGCCACAGGCCCACTGGGTAGAAGCAACCCGGGCCATCAGGAAGGCAGTGGGGCCAGCGGGGCAGCCCACACCAGCTTGGCTGACTAAACAGGGGATGTCCCAGACTAATAGGGTGGCAGCGGGAGGCTAACAACAAGGCTTGTGGTGGCTGCAGCCCACAGGAGCGGGGAAAACTGCTAGGCCAGCGGCGGCCTTCAGCAGGTGGAAAGGCCTCCAAACAGCTAAGGCAGAAGGCAGCCTGCAGCTGGGCAGGCACCTATCAGCCAGAACAAGGTCCAGCAAGCCCTGGAGGAGTCTGGGGAGGCTCACAAGGGACCTCCTGGCTAGGCAGCAGGGCTCTTGGCATGAGGGGCAGATAAGCCAAGTGAGGGGTCGACAAGCCAAGAGCCAGGAAGGCCCAAGCCTAAGGGGTAGACAAGCTAGTTGGGCCTGAGCCGGGGTCACTAGACAGCAAGGGCAGACAAGCCAAGGAGAGGGTGGACAAGCCAACACAGCAGGGCTGAAATCATTAAGTGGGCTTAGGTGCCCAACAACAAGAGCTGAAACCACACAGTGGCACATCATGCCTCCCAAGAAGAGGGTCCAGCCCAACAGGCCAGTAACACGGGCACAGACAGATAGGCTGCCCAGGTCATGAGCTCCATTGGCACCACGGGAATGCAGGGCAGCAACAGTGGGCAGGAACACCTTACTGTGGCGCCAGCAACCCCGAGGCTGTCCGGAATTTCCTGACTGGCACAGAGGCCCCTAACCTGCAGGAACTGATCCAGGCGGTTACATTCCTGGTGCAACAGGTTGTGGAGCTGAAGTCCAGGAGGGATTCCAAGGCAGGACCCACAGGCACAGAACAAACAGCTGAGAATGCTACCATCACTGAAACCCAGTCTCAGGCCGGGAAAGAAGTGTCCTCTCAATCAGCAAGGAAAACGGGCTGTCAGTGAAGGCACCGCTCCCCGTCTCCAAGTGATGTCAGTGTAGTGTCTTCACTGACCTCCTCACCGGAGTGCGCAAATGAGGCATCAAGAAGGAAGGAGCTGAAGGGGGTGAAGCACAAGAGGAAAAAGTTGTGCTCCAAGCACAAGAGAAGGAGGGATTCAGACAGCGAGGGTTCTTCCGGTGAATCCTCTGATGATGACGTGGATCGGGTGGGATACTGGAACGTGGTGGCCCTGGTCCCTGGGCTGTCGTCCTGGGCCATTAAGGCATGGACCCAACAGGATCCATCTGCCTCAGGCCCCACCATGACCTGGCGGGATGGGGCAGTATCACCGGAAATCCCAACCCTCAACCTATTCCAGGGTAATGAGGACCCACCTGGAATGCACCTGGACAAGAAGACCCAGGATAATATCCTGAAAGGATATTATGTTGACGTCTTCACCCTCCTAAAACCTGAGGGGGAAGTGGGCAGCACTCCCAAATCTGACAAGAACACGGATAAGGCCAGACCCGATCCTGTGGAGTACACCTTCTTCAACTGGTTGGCTGGGTACACTATGTTCATGGGGGTGGTGGAGCTGGCATACCCGGGCAGGGGGTGGCACCTGGCTAACCACTTGGGCAATGTGCTAAATGCCAGAGCTCTGGCCGGGGAGGCAGCAGCCAATGAATATGACTCCACCTTCCGCAAAAGGGCCTCCCGCAATTCCAGGGCTGGATGGGACCTCATCAATGAAAAGCTTTGGCTGGTCATTGTGGGTTCTCATATCAAAGGGAAAATGGAGGCAGCCAAGCAGCCTCATAAGAAGGACCCCTGGCACCTGATCTGCTGGGAATACAATGTTGGCAAGTGTTTCCATGCTTGCTGCAAGTTCGAGCAGAACTGTGAGAACTGCTTTGTGGATCACCCCAGAACTAGCTGCTCCCATGCAGGCTCTTCTTCTCAGTCCTTTCGTTCAGGATGTCCTGCTTCCTCCAGCGTTAAGAAGGAAGCAGGGTTGGGAAGTAGTGGCGGTTGAGGAAGCAGCAAGACCTAGGAATGCCCAGGGAGCACCCCGCATGGTCTTCACTCCAATCAAGCTTCAGGTCATGCTCCCCCTCCTGGCTCTGCACCCCGACAAGCAGGTGGCTGCTTATTTACGGGAGGGGTTTTCCGTAGGCTTCAGGATTCCTGCTGAGGGCCCCAGGCGGGCATCTGAGTCAGGAAATCTCAAGTCTGCAGCTGCCCTACCTGGTGGTGGCTAAGATCACCAAGGAATGTGCAGCGGGGAGGGTGGCTGCCGCCTTCTTGGTTCCCCCCATGGACTATGTCAGGGTCTCCCCACTAGGAGTGGTGCCAAAGAAGGCACCAGGTGAATATAGGCTCATCTACCACCTGTCCTATCCAAAGGGGGCATCAGTTAATGAAGCCATACCACCAGAGCTTTGTTCAGTCCGGTACGCGTCATTTGACCATGCAGTAAAACTGGTCAGGGCCTGCGGCCCTGGCACCCTGATGGCCAAATGCAACATTCAGTTGGCATTCCAGCTACTCCCTGTCCACCCGGAGGACCACTGCTTGTTGGGTTTCAAGTTCCAAGGGCATTGGTACGACATGGCCCTCCCCTGTTATGCCTTTGAGGCTTTCAGCACTTTCCTGGAGTGGGCTTTGCGGCACAGGACCAGATCCTCCTTTGTCACTTACTACCTTGATGATTTCCTTATGATGGAGGCAGCAGGGGGGATGGATTCTGGTTTTCTTCTTGATTCCTTCCAGGAGTTGGCACGGGAATTGGTAGTCCCTTTGGCACCTGACAAGACGGTGGGGCCTTCCAGCAGCATGGTTTACTTGGGGATTGAGCTGGACTCTGAGGCTGAGGTTTCGTACCTCCCAAAGGACAAGCTGGAGGGGATTAGGGAGAGGCTCTAGCACCTTGTGTCCAAAGCCAAGGCCACATTGAGGGATGTGCAAATGCTCTTAGGCCACCTTAATTTTGCATGCAGAGTTGTAGCACCCAGCAGGGCATTCTGCAGAAGGCTAGCTAGGATCACGGCAGGCGTCCGGTCCTCTCATCACCATATTCGTCTCACAAAAAGCAGTGAAGGAGGACCTGGGGGTGTGGCTTCACTTTCTGGATGGGTACAACAGGGTCACCTTCTGGCAGGGGGAGGCAGTCTTGGAGGTGAGGTTACAGGACCAGTCAGATGCAGCAGGAGGCTTTGGGTTCGGGGTGTTCTATAACGGGCATTGGTGTGCCCAACATTGGCCTTCTGAATGGAGGGACTCTGAGGTTATTCGGGACCTCACATTCCTTGAGTTCTTTCCCATAGTGGTTGTGGTATGCTTATGGAAGGATGAGTTCCGGAACAAAATAGTCTGCTTCTGGTGCGATAATCAGGCGGTGGTCTGGAATATCAACAAACACTTTTCTAAGTCTGACAGGGTCATGCGACTCATCAGGGAATTTGTGCTTATCTGCTTGGCAGAAAACATCACCTTCTCAGCTCGGCACATTCCAGGTGTGGATAACGAAAATGCATATGCGTTGTCTCAATTCCAGGACAACAGGTTTTGAGAATTGGCTCCAGGGGTAGATCCTGCACCAGTGACATTCCCGGTCGAGCTCTGGCATCTTGAGAAGGAACGGTGATCCAGGGGGTCCTCAGCTCTCTGGCACCTTCCACCCAGGCCAGTTATTCGAGGGCGGTGCGGCAGTTCTTTAGCTTCAGACAACTACATGGCTACGGGAGCTCCTGGCCATCTTCGGAATGAGATGTCCTGCACTACATTGCATCCTTGAAGGAGAAGGGCCTGGCGCCAAGATCCATATCTTTACAACTGGCAGCCATTTCCTTTTTCAGCAAAGTAGCCGGGCAAGGCGATCCCTGCAACACTTTCCTGGTGCGAAGAGCAGTCGAAGGATGGTGGCATGACAAACCCCGTGGGCAGGATTCTCGCAGAGCCATCTCGTACAGGCTACTGTGCAACTTGATGACAACTCTCCACAGCATCTGCCAATCCAGGTATGAGACTCTGCTGTTCTGCACTGCCTTTTCCACTACTTTCTTTGCAGCACTACACATCAGGGAGCTGGTATGCAGCTCCAGGAGTGATGAGTCTGGTCAGGCACTCCAGCTATAAGACATGGTGTTGGGAGAAGTAGACCAGCATAGTAAAGGGGCCCACCTACATATGCTGAAGCTCAACGAGCCATCGGGCTGCCCGGTATACCTCATGCAGCAATATCTTCAACGGTGACCAGACTTCCAAGGAACCCTGTTCATCCACAAGGACTCATCCCCGCTGACACTCTTCCAGCTTGTGAGCATACTACAGGCCACTTTGTGGCAGCTGGGTTACCCAGCGGAAGATTATGGAGGACACTCCTTCTGGATATGTGCAACCACAATAGCCGCAGTGGAAGGCCTGGCAGCACCTGCAATACAGTGGTTGGGCAGGTGGTGATCCAGGGCATACACCACTTACATGTGGCTGGAACTTGATCTCTTCTCCAGTTAGGTCCAACACCGAGTCCCTCCAGTCAGAAGGCTGGCTCTCTTGGGTGATAACTGCAAGGGTGGCAGAAGTCGAGCTCGTGGGGGTTCAGCTCGACTTTGGTGGTGATGAGCATCGGTTCTGATCCAAACCCGGGGTAAGGGGGTCTCCGGAGCAAGTTCAAGGACATGCCAAGGTCAAGGTCAAGATCATGACCACAGAGACCCTAGGGGTCAGAGGTTTGCACACTGGACACCTGCAGGGGTTATCACCCCCAGGTCCCCCCCTCTCCGGGTTTGGATCATGTGATCCAGTCACGTGACCAGATCGTGTGATCTGTTGGCAGGCGGGCTAACAGACAAGTCATCGGCCAAGCAGGGGGTTGGTCAATATCTGGTTAAATCCATGCTCAGGCACCAACCAATGCAACTATCATGAAGAGAAAGTTGTGGCTATTTATTACCAATTTCTTTATCACCTTTATCAAATACAATTTTCTGAATGTATTTCATGTTTGTCTTCATTTGTAAGGGGTGAGACGCAGGGCAAATAGAAGGGGAACAGTCTCACCTCAGCACACAAATAATATTTCAAAGCTCCTCTCAGTGTTTTCTTCTTTCTGACTCCTCCACCACACCTCCCTGCTGCTTTTTTAGGGTTTATGTTGTCTCACCCAACCACCACCACATTGGAAATAAGAGGAGATAAAGCTAGTACACTCAGTGAAGGCAACCCAAGAAATGGGGAAGTAGCTGCCATGTCATTTAGCAGTTAAAGACATAGTTATGTTGGTGCATCTGAGGAAGTAGATTTTAGTCAACAAAAATGTATGCTACCAGCTTCTTTCTCTCACTTAGTCTCAAAGGTGCTACAAGAGCCCTTTGCATCATGTCATTTAACACGCTCTTTGTTCTCCTCAATTGCTATCATTTGGGAGGGGACTGCTTGTGTTAGCTAGCATTTTTTGGAGTACAGTGGGCCCGCTCTATCCATGGGTTCAATATATGCAGATTTGAACATCCATAGATCATCACTGCATATCTAAAATGGGTCTGTCCATACTAAAATGGCTCTACCCATACCTAAAATGGTGCTGCTGCATACCTAAAATGGTGCTGCTGCATACTTAAAATAGCCACTCCTGCTGATTAATATGGGACTGAGCCATCTGTGGTTTTTGCTATCCATGGGGGATTCCGGAACCAAAACCCTGCAGATACAGAGGGACCTAAATATGTGCTACCCCAAATATTAGATTCCTCAGTGAAAGAAGGGGTTCCTGAACACTGAAAAAACCAAAAAGGGCAAATGTGAACATGGTGAGATTCTTAACCATTAGGATATTTTCCACATAAAATTTGCCTGTAGCCAACACTGTGTGCGTGTAAATTGGTGTAAATTTTCTGGTGTGGAAACTTATTTAAACATAGAAAGGGGTTATTTTCTGCTCAGGAAACCGTTTCCTGAACATTAAAATCATCCTTTTTCCACAACAAAGAAGTGGTGTGTGTCTGTGTATCTGCAAACAGAGTAAGTCCTGAACTTTGAATACTGCTTAAAAACTACACAGTTTTCAAGATTATCTCACCGCATGAAAAAAAATTCATGAGTTATCATACTATGAAGAACAAATAATTACAAAGACTACACACATGGTTGGCGATGGTATTAAAGAGACATATTCTGCTTTCACTTTTGCTCTGATCCCACCCTTAAAGTCATACTTTGTGCTTTTATATCTGAAGCTTTGTGATTATACTCAATACATTTTGTAGAAATAGTGTTACCAGCCCTGACAACCCCCTGACCCCTTTCCATGTAATAATTGGCAATATTTAATAATCTGGCTAACTGTGGCCTTCCACAAGAATGGCAAGTAAACCAGAGACCCCAGAAACCAGGGACTCCCAAGGACTAGCACTGAGGCATACACCCTAGGGAGGGGTCATTCCAAATTCCAAAGAGAGGTAACCTGAATGGCAACTTCTTGCCTGAACATCTGGCTAATCCAATCAAGTGTAGCTGAGTACTCAAGATTTGTAAAAGAGCTATTTCCCCTCTCCTCCACTTCAGACAAAGAAGGTTGCTTGCTTCATTCAATTTCAAAGTGATCACACATGAGCAATCATTAGCGTTTCTGGAGTGTCTATGGTTTTAGCCTGGGAGACTCTGAGAAGTATTGTACTTCTCTCTAAATCCCATCCCTTCAGGGGAACTATTCCATATAAATATCACCCCAAAACAAACCAAATTGTCTACAGCTCCTTCTACTCCTACTTCCACACAGCCAGTTTGCTGTAAGATACTCAGAATACAAGTGTGAACTTCTGCTGCAGGGATTTCTGCTCTACAGGACAGGTGTTGTATCACCCATCATCCTCTCACTCTATCCCTCTATCCAAATACTTCTTACATATTTTGTTAGCCTTGTGTGAGTGCTTGAAGTCTGAATGTGTGTCTGAATGTCATTATTGTTATTTTCCAATAAAGATCATTTAACTGTACCTAGTTGGGTTTGAATCTCCTCCTTAGTACCAGTATAAATAGGACTCAAGTCCTGCTTGTCACCCGCCTCTTGTGTTGCTCAGCCAAGTATACAAATACATTTTAAATTTGGGGGGGGGGCTCCAGGACCCCTTGAGCATTTCAGGTAACAATGGATTGAAATATACAAATATTAATGTTAAAGTAAATCTAGTTGTCTGACTGGTGGCACCAGATTCCTGGCTGTTTTGGTGGGACAGATTAACATGGCTTGCCATTTGAAATAAAGTTTCCTGCAGAGGGGTCACTGAAGTGCTTGACATCTCAGGCTGCTGACACACTGCAGAAATAATGCAGTTTGACACTGCTTTAACTGCCATGGTCCAATGCAATGGTATTCTGGGATTTATAGTTTTGTGAGATATTTAGCCTTCTCTGTCCAAGAGCTCTGCTGCCACAACAAACTACAAATCCTGGGATTTCATAGGATGAAGCCATGATAGTTAAAGCAGTGTCAAACTGCATTATTTCTGCAATGTGTCAGCAGCCTCAGTGAACCTGAGTAATATTTGGTCTGGATGGCTATCAAGTTTGCAAGCAAGAATGATGTATTTCCCTATGAACTGAGAAGTGACATGGGTTGGGTTGTCCTTGTGTTAACCGACTATTCCTGTATTTAGCTCCATATGTCAATGTCTTAGTTTACCCTGTGGGTCTAAACCAGGTGTGGGGAAGGTCATTTTTGAGGTATTTTTGCACTGAGAGTCTTACATATAGAGCATTTCTTCAATTTAGATCTTTTCAAGTTTATTCCAACTAAACTCCATAGAACCCGGACAGGCAGATTGTGCAGGCAGTTCCAACATTTCACTTTGAGTCTTCTGAAATCATAAGAATGATTAATGAACATCCAACCATTACCATATTTCTGACATTTACCATTACATATGTCTTTAGTGGTACTGTGCCTGCAAGACCAGTAAAGTACTGAAAATGTCCATTTTAAAAAGCCCCCAGACCTTAGAACACAGACTTCATCAACATCTCTGAGCAATGTTTTTGCTTTTAACAGACCCCAGGTAGTTTATGCCCAAGGAATGCATGCAACTTAATTATGTTTTTGCAGGATTTGTGTTATCCAAGGGTGAAACAATAACAGAACTTTGGGCTATTAAGGAGCTTTCCATCCTTTATTTCTGCCTGCAAATTCGCATATAAAAATGACATAAAGCTCCTCGGTTATGATGCAAATGGACCAACAGATACAAAAATACAAGCTGCTCTTCTTCGAATTTTCCATCAACAGTAAATGTGCTTAAGATTTGCATATAGCTGTTGGCCTGCACTTCAGCTATCAAAGCGGCTTGGTGATGGATTTGTTCAAACTTCCAATATATTCTTCCCAGTGCCTTGTGCCTTGTCAGTGGCCTTTCTTCACTGATTACCAAAACAAGTCAGAAAGACAGAGGACTTCTGCACTGAATGGGAGACAAGATCACTGTGGAGAGAATACAGAAGGAGGCAAAGTAACCTCACAAAGTTGCCAAGCAAAGCTATACACCACTGTATTTATTTTATATTTATTTCCCCACTCATTGAACTTTCATACCTACTATAGGCTTGTCAAGTCAGGAGAAACCAAGCATCCCACCCATAAGAAGAGAGCATGGTCTCTAAAGAATCTCTGGCTTTTCTTCGCAAACGAAGATTCAGGAAGGACTCATCCCGCGCCTTCTGCAAGCGCGCTGATGACTAAAAAGGCCAATCCGAGATAAACAAGTCCGGTTGCAAAAAGCGCAGCTAAATCCTGAGATTTAAGGATAGTCCTTAGAAATGCTTAATGGGGTAGAGGGGAGGGGAAGAGTATGCCAGATGGACCCCTGGAGAATCTATGGCATCCATTCCAAAGTAATCTGCAGCCGGGTCAGCAAGTAATACACAGTAATATGTGTGTGTGCGCACACATGCACATAAACACACTTTCTTTTCAAGACACTGCTCTTTCCCTGAGATTCCTCTCCCTCACTCTGAAAACTGGAGAAGGGCCAGATCCTGAGATATGGGAACCTACTCACAGAAGCTCATGAAATAATTAAATATGGAAATCCTAAAAGCCAAGATAGAAGGTTGTCAGGCTGAAAACTGGAGAGGGCTCTTGGACCTTTAACCATTGTAAAGAGGGAATTTCAGCAGGTGACAAGCCACACTTGCTATAATTCCCTATCTTACACAACTGTTAAAGGTACAGGGATGCTCTCCAGTTTTTAGCCTGACAACCCTACCAAGATATGACTACTCTGAATTAGGTCCACTGCATTTAGTGGGTCTTTATACCAGGTCAGTGTGTGCATAGGCTTGCTGTCCTTCATTGGCTAGATTGACAGGCACCTGGTGGCTTTTACTCTGGGAATAGGGTTCACCATCTTTGATAGCTCCTTTTGAGTTCAGACTAAAGCCTAGAACATATTCACTCTACTACTGACATGGAAGTTACCATTTTACATTCTGTTAAAAAACAAAAACAAAAAAAACTATCCCACCACCCACACACACTACCTAGGACCAGCTTTCCCAGTTCATCTGTGGGTCAGTATAGTATAAGCATACAAAGAACCATCACAGATCTTTTTATCCTCAACCACAACAAACCACACCAAAAAAATCAAAGTTGTGTGTGTGTGTATGTTTCAACACATCAAGATGTCACACTGAGAAAATAAGAAAACAACCACAGGATTTTTCATATTTCAAGATCTTTTTTTCTGAAAATTAATTTGAATTTAAAATGTGCACTTTTTTGTGCAGAAAATGGGAGCCAAGATCCTGCATTATCATCATACAGTAACGGAAATGATGGAGCATACTGATGCCTTCCCCCAGACCTACCTTTGCAACCTGGCAGTGCCTCAACCAAAGCTGGAGATTAGGGCACCTGGAAATAATGTCTGCAGTGCTCTCCTGGTCATGGGGTGCCTTGAGAACTGGCAGATGGAGAGAACTCTTGGGGTCCTTCCACAACTGCTTATCCCAGGACACTCCATGACTGGGAGTGCACTGTGGATGCCATTCCCTCACACTCTGATCTCAAGCACCTCAGAAACACTTCAGTCAGGGCTCTGGAAGACTACTAAGGTACGTTTCTGAGGTCACATTTGGTCATGCATGACCAGAAATGTGAATCCCCTGCAGCTGCAATATTGTAAGTCTAGCTTAGGATCTTGTGACTGCTGGACAGGATGCCAGCCATGATTCTTTTGCCAGAAAACTTGTGGGTTTTGCACAAAAAGTCAAATCCCTCCGTCCCCTGGAAATGACCAGCCATTCCCCGTACTAAGCAAAAGGCCAGATGGCTGCATCAAGCAACAGCAATGTTGACTTGGACCTTATCTACATGGGCTATTTAACCCATTCTCTCCCCATCTGAGAGTCCTGTAGTCCAAACAATGCAGAGCAGTTGCCCCCTTCTGCACTGAGCAGACCATATGAACCCCAGGACAAGAAACAGGGCTCAGACAGGAAAAAGCCAGGGTAGGGCCTGGTACAGTGGTTTTTAAAAAATACCTGATTTACTCTGTTTCCTCTGGGAGGAAACAGATTGGACCCCAAATGTCCACAGCAGCCTATCCTTGCAGACTGGCCTGTCGGTCTAGTTGCTGGTTGCCATTACTCTTCCAGGTCTGGGCAGCAGGCCTGCAGCATGTGACCAAGGCTAGTTACATGCAGGGGGCCTTGTTCAATGGTGTGTGCTGGCTTTCTGGACCTGGCAGAGCAAGAAAAATGTCAGAGGCTGCAGTGACAGGCCAGCATTCTGTCTGGACTCCAGCCTGTTTCGTCCAGGTAACGGGGGGGGGGGAACAGACCTGATTGGTGGCCAGGATATGCTGGTGGGGAGCTGGCATATCCTGACTCATGTAGATAAGCCCTTGGTTAGAATATTGTTGGTTTATATAGCCCATTGACCCTGTCTCTCATCCATGCCTCATGGTGCACAAACATTGTGCCATAGCCCTGCCTGGCCTCTCTCTTGACAGGGTAGGCACACTGTGGCCTCCTACGATAGCAGCCCTTACGGTGGTATTGCACAGAGCTGAATAATTGCTCATGAGGTTCCCACTTCACCCCACCCATCTTGTAAGTCCTTCAACTGTCTTACTTAGCTCCAACTTCTGGGCTATTTGGCTACTACTGACAGGTTAGACCCTACCATTAGATAGAATGAGGTAGCCAGCTCAGGCAGCAAATTTTGCATTTCCTGAAAGGGAAGCAAATTGAGAGTTATTTTATTTGTCATTATTGCCAAGGAGAAGCAGGAGCACCAGGGAGATTTTCTGCCTCATCTGCCAAAATAATTTGCCTGGATTTAGATCCTACGTACTTCTACCTGCCTTAGTGGGGGATTCCATTTGGTGCTCTGCTTCAGGTAGCAAAATATCTTAAGCCAGTCCTACCAATACAGATGGCACCAGAAGCATGCTTGTTCCCCCTGCAGACTAATTTTGTTCTTAAAGGAAGCAATGTGTAATTTTAGTAATTTTCTTCTTACTCAAGAAAGTTTGTTAAAACCATGCAGTTTTCGAAAATTATTTGCAATTCTGGAGTTTTGTTGTTGTGTGCCTTCAAGTTGTTTCTGACTTATGGAGACCCCAAGGCCCTATCACAGGGTTTTCTCAGCAAGATGTGTTGGGGGGGTGCCTTTTGCCTTTGCCTCCCTCTGAGGTTGAGAGAGTGTGACTTGCCTAAGGTCACCCAGTGGATTTCCATGGCTGAGTGGGGATTCAAACCCTGGCCCCCAGAGTCATTATCCAATGCTCAAACCACTACACCATGCTGGCTTTCCATTTGGGACTTATTCTGTGCAAAACTGAGAAGTATTTTTTTCTGTGTGTGCATTAAAAAAATACCACTTCTGTATTTTCTGCACAAGAAACAGTATTTTTCTGTGCAGAAAACAGTATTTCTGTGCAGAACTTGCTTTGTTCTGCACATAAAATGATGTAGTTGAGGGTTCAATTCTGCACAAAATCTTGTTTCCTGAATGGAAAATGTTGTTTTCTGTGCAAAAACTATGAATGGATTTTGTGCAGAATAAGTCCTGAACTGCTAAGAGTCTTGTCAGTCTAGGATTTTCCTTGTCAGGGTTTCCTGACACTTGAGAAACACACTTTTTGACCATTTTTCAAATATTTTCCAAATATTCTTTCCATCCTTACTGTATACATGTGCACGCACACTCGAGCGTGCGCGCACACACTGCCATTTCTTCTTTTTCTATTTTCTCCATGCCTACCTCTTTGGCAGCTGCTCTAAGAGCCAAGTTAAAATTGCCATGGCAAACCAATGATCTCTATGGGGAGCCTGTAGAGAGCAAGAGAGTCTGTCTAAACTTCCATTATGTACCTTTAGCCCACCACTAGGAGTGTGTACATATAGACCAAAGAGATTACCATATTATCTCTTGACAAAATGAAAGCAGCAGCATAATAAACTCTGCTGATTTCTTTTAAAAGATCTGGGTGGGATAAGAAGAGTTATATCAAGATCATTTTAAAAATCTAATGTGAAAAGTTTAGTAGACCAGAGGTGCCCCATTTGGATACTCCGAAGGAGACGCTGACCTAAATCAGATTGTTACTTTTGGTTACAGTGGAATCAGTTAGATTTACTTCCCTGTTGACTCACCAGTTGACAAATGATCCATGAACAGTAGGTGAAATTGACCATGAAAAGTTTTGCCACTGATTCTCAGAGTCACAAAAGCCTTGTGCTGCTGTTTATTGGTGCCAGGGGTGCAGGAAATAGTTCAAGTACCAATCCCTTCCTCCACCCCTCTGCTGGCCAAATAAACCCTGACAGTGCTCCAAAATACTTCTATATTTGTTGAAGACCTTCTCAAAATGGCTACAAGACATGATACCATGTCACTTCCAGTCACATTTTGAGAAGGACTCAAATGATGATAGATGTGTTGGGATGCTTGGAGCTGGGGTGTTTTTGCATGTTTAGGAGTCTTTCCATGTGGTTTTGGGGTAAAACAAACCACCTCAAAATAAAGCTGAGTTTTTTTTCAAGGGAAATTGGGAACTTTTGGTGACTGGGGGACTTGAGGGGTTAAAATGGGGCCCAGGGGGGGACATATACAGCCTTTGCTCACCCAGCCTGCACAATTGAGGGTCAAAAATATCATGCAGTGCCCCCAAAGCCCAGACTGAGCTTCACTGTGTGAATTTCTCCAAGGAACTTCCCATGTAAGGCAGAACCAGGAGTGTGACAGCAAATTACAGTAACCCATCATGAGAATCTTCACAGCCAAACACATCCCAAAGGAAACCCCAAACATGTAAGCAGCTGTCATGTTCATCATCAAGGGCTTTTACTCTGCTTATCTATATCACTGGCTAGAAACTCTTGCCAAGCTTTCAACTTGTATTTAGCTGAATGTCAACAAAACTCTGTTTACAGTCAGAAACAGTGATGAGAAAAAAAAAACTTTTAAAAATCATCTGGAACCAAGTAACTGTGACAGGCAGGCCTATGAATTTCCCAGTCCATCTGCCATAGTTCCTTTGCTTCTGTGGACATTCAAAAAACCTGTCAACCTGCCTCCTTCATTCTGGGTGTACAAAGGCCATTAAAAGCCACCACTACCATGGGCTTGCCTACACTGGCCAGAATACTCCATGTCCTGGCCAGAGTATTCCAGCCCTGGGCCTTCAGCATTTCACACATTACCTTCCCTTTCATTGTGGCAACGGAGGGGTGTCCAAACACCTGCAGCTCACGTACAGTCCAGTGCTTCTCTTCCTATCATTGTCGCAACAGTTTGACTAGGATCATGACAAAAACCCTGGGTTGTCCAGACTGCTGGGTTCAGGAAGGCCATTTCATTTGGCCCAGATGTTGAGGAATCACAGCCTAGTAGAGGTCTTCTGTTTGAAACTTTATCCTAGTTAGTGACATGATAAGAAACCTAAATGTATATTCAGAAGAACCAAGTAAACGTTTCAGTCACTTGGAGGCTTATGACACACCGAAATAAAACAGCAGAACAGCCAGAAGGTTCCATTTTTTATGCTGCCTTACCACATTATGTTGTTCTAGCAATGTTCTTCTGTTCTGGTCCCATGGGAGACCAAGGTAAAACCACATCGTTTTGCTAACAGATTTTTCTGGTTAGCAAAAAAGATGCAGATTTATCTCAGTCTCCCATGGAACCAGAACAGAAGAACAGCATTGTGCAGTAAGGCAGCACGGAAGATGGAAACTTTCTGCTTCACTGCTGCTTTACTTCAGCATGTGGTACGCCTCTTAACTTGAATGCTGCTTGCTTACTTTCTATTTTCTGGAAAAATATTAGTTCCATAGAATCTCAGTTTTGGGGAAATGGCAGAGTGTAAATAAATAATTATAGGATAAAGAAGTTGTTTCAATGAGACATGCTTTAGTCTGTTTTTATGTATAATCTCAGCTGGGATAGTTTGCTGCTTAATAGATCCAGTCTCCATGTTTCCATAAAAGAGGCTAATAGTCAGGGAAACTACTCCTAAGCCAACCCTTCTGTCTATAAACACTTTCTAAGAATGAATGACATCCTGATAGGTAGGAATGTAGGGTGTACTAAATGGCAAAAAATCACATTGAGACATGGTGAGGATTTTGTTGGTGGCCTCAAAGAGATTTTAGGCATACAGTTGGACCCCCATATCCATGGAGGCTTGGTTCGTAGACTTACCATGGATACCAAAAACTGCTGATAATAGCGAACCCTATGAAAATAAAGGACTTCTGATAAAAAACATATCACAGAGTTGCATTGGAGGACCTAGAAGATGCCTGGAGAGGATGCCTTTCTAGGCATTTTCCAGCATGACTCTATGGTATGTGTCCCATGGATAACTGAAACTGCACATATTGGTTCCACCAATATGGGAGTCTGACTTTATTTGAAATTGCATCTTATGCCTTTCTGTCAATGCACAGAATTTAAAATTGTCTTTGCTATTAACTTCTCTCTCTCTCTCTCTGGCTTTTCTTTGCAAATGAAGATTCAGGAAGGACTCATCCCTCGCTTTCTGCAAGCGCGCTGATGACTAAAAAGGCCAATCCGAGATAAACAAATCCGGTTGCAAAAAGCGCAGCAGAAGATCTCCTTGGGTGATGTTTTTGGGTTGTGATTCATTCTGCGTTGTAGTTTCTCTTCAAGACTTGTTTGGCGTGAGTTCTCAAATAAGGCTGCAGCATTGTGGATAGTGCGTCTCCATGCCTCCCGGTGTGAGGCCAGGGTGGACCACTGTTGGTGATCAATTTGGCTGAGCCTGAGATGTTGTTTCAGGGAGTCTTTGTATCGCTTTTTTTGGAGCGCCCCTCTTACGCTGACCCATGGCGAGTTCACCATAGAGTAGTATTTTGGGGAGGCGATGGTCCTCCATCCTAGAAACGTGCCCTGCCCAGCGCAGCTGCGTTCTCAATATCATGGCCTCAATACTGGTGATCCCTGCTTGCTCAAGGACAGCAACATTCGTCACATAGTCAGTCCAGTGTATATTTAGGATTGTGCGTAGACAGCGCTGATGAAAGCGCTCGAGGAGTCGTAGGTGCTATTATTATGGATCTGCTATTAACTTATTGCACAGACAAAGGATTTTATCAGACCAAGCAAATATGGCATCATAATGATGCCTAATGATCGCGAAAGGGTGCACATACCAGACAACGTCATCCTTTCGCAATCATATATTGTCCAAAATCTGTTCCTTTTTATTGATGGACCTAGCTGTCAATGATCTCCCATGGCACTTTCATGCTGGCATTGCTGGCATTTGAAACTTTGTGCCATTGTGCTCAGTGAATACAGTAGGACCCCCATATCCACTGATTCAATTATCCATGGGACACAAAACAGCACACTTACCATAGAGTCTTCCTAGAAAATGTGTCCTCTCTACATCCTCCAAGGCAACTCTATGGTATTTTAAACCAGATGTTGCATTATTTTCAATGGTGTTTGCTATTATCCATGGTTTTTGGTATCCACAGCCCTCCCAGAACCAATCCCTAGTGGATATGGGGGTCCTACCGTACAGCATCAGTTGGTAGAACACTTCCAGGTGAGATTGTGACATCCAGGTAGGGAATGCTCTTTTTATGAACCACCCCCTCCGGTGTACTTGGGACTTTTAAATTTGCTGTGCTTGTGTCTTCTTGTGAGACTTGGCGCGATCTCAACCCCGGAAGTAAATGGAGCTCTGTTTGTGCTCTGTTTATCCCAGGGATGCCTCATTGCTACTGCTCAAGGTAGGTCTGGTGTGTGTGTGGGTCTTTTGATGGCATAAAGACGCCACAAAATATGCCAGCAAAAGTACATTATTCGGGGATGGTGTGATAAAGTCCTAAAAAGGAGTAACATTGGCTGAGTGGTTTGCATCTTTTTTCATGCCCCACATGCCCTATTGTGCTTGCTGTAGGTGTGGCTGTGCTTACCTGCACAAAGGGAAACATTCTGCAAAGAGACTTTTTGCTGAGATTGCAGAAAAATATGTTTCTGAGGGAGGGGGAAGCGCATAGCGGTCCACCCTTATGCTGGAAATGAGAGGGGAATGAAAGGATCATGGGGCTAAGAGGCTCTTTGACAAGCATCCACACTTCCAAAATGCTGGAACAGCCTACTGTCTGAACAAACTCTCACCAACTGTGAGATCATTTCACATATAGAGATGGAAATTATTCAAACAATGGTCAAAAACTTGAGTGTTGGGAAACCCTGGCAAGTAAAATACTGGAATGATCAGAATCTTTTGTATAGAATAAGCCATGAACTGCAAAGGTTCTGATCATTCCAGTATTCTCAGGACCAGGGTTTCCCATATTCCAGTATTCTTCTTGAACATGTTTTTTTTTTCATACAGAAAACAGTGTGTTTTGAAAGAGCATTTCCCATGCAGAAAATACTATTTTCTGCTCAAAAACCCCACATGCAAATTTTGCACAGAATAAGAGCTGAACTGGGAATAGTCTTCTTAAACTATTTAGGTTTGGAAGACTTTCTTACAGCAGGAAGCAAAATGCTAAAATTACTTCTTGCTTCTTTTGAGAATATAATTAGTGATGAATTACAGCCCAGGTAATATCCCTATGGGCAGTTCACAAAGGTAGAAACTTGCAAAGAGCTGTATTTTCTGGTGATAATGGGAGAGTAAAGACAGCAGAATCAGAAGCTTTCACTTAGGAAGGGGTAATGTTTTGTAACTGCAGGGATTTTTGGCTGCCTGAAGTACTGAAGACAGCAGGCCAAGGTAGCCGTGCCATTCTGGAATGAATGAGTTCCATTTCTCTCTTCCCATATTGTTCACTCACTTAAGCACAAGTAATCGCTGCATCATGGCAATGTTCCCAAAGAACTTCCTCACACTTGTTTCAAGGTCTCATTCAATGAAACGGAGACTCCTTATTATATGCTCCATTGTTTTTATAGCCCAAACTACAAATGACTGTATAAAACACCTTGACTGCAGTAGCCAAGCATGATGCATCCCTCCTCTCAGTTCTCCAATTCACCCCCTCCCTTAGCAGTTTCCAGTGGTGTCAGCAATGCAAAAGACAGGCAGCAGTCATTATCATACCTGTCCACTCTTGCAATGTCTAAAATAATAGGGTTGGAAAAGGCTGGTGCAGGCTGAAATAATAATGGGCAATGAGCAGCCCAGAAAGAAAGGGAGATTAGTTCATGCTGCTTTGTGCACAAGCATAAAAGGGAGGGAGGGAGGGAGGGAGGGAGGGAGGCATAGTACCTTTGTACTTGTGGATCCACAAGATCCTACTGGATCAAGACAAATGTTCTTATAGTCCAGCCAACCATTTCCAACAGTCAGATGGCTTGGGAAGCAGGCCAAATAACTCTACCTTGCTGTAGGCTTCTGACACAGCAACTAATACTCTATTGTCAGAGATAAAGTCAGACCCCCCATATCTGTGGAACCAATATCCATGGTTTCAGTGATTCACAGAACACAAAATAGGGATGCATACCAAAGAGCTGTACTGCAAAATGCCTAGAAAGGCATCTTCTCTAGGCATTGTATAGGTCCTCCAATGCAACTCCATGGTATGTTTTTTCCAGAAGTCCTTTATTTTAATAGGGTTCACTGTTATCTGCAGGTCTGATATCCACAGTATGTGTGAGAACCAAATTCCCATGGATACAGGGGGCCTTCTGTGCACTACTTCTGTATAAGCAAGTTCCATTTCCTAACATTTAGTTTCAATGGCACGTCTGGTGAGAACATAGAAAAGGGCCTTTTTGGTGGCTGTTCCCACGCATTGCAACTCCCTCCCTAGGAAGGCTAAAATAGCTCTCTTCTTGCCTTCCTTTTGTTAGCAATTGAAAAAAAATCTGTTCCAACAAGCTTTTCTCACCTTTGTGTGCCCAATCTTAGGGTATATCAAGACTAGAGAAGGTAAATCTCAGTTTTTCATATTCCTGAAAGATTTTGAGATCAATGAAACAACTTTTCATCCTATACCTTTGGAACACTTTGGATTGATTTATTTATTTATTTATTTATTTATTTATTTATTTATTGTAGTGACAGGAAACTGTGCAGCTTCTGTCTCAAAGTTGCACAGCTTGGCCAGAAAACTGCATAGTTTTCTGGAAACCACACAGCTTTCAACAGGGAGACGAAAACGGTCCAGCTTTCATCCTGGGGGGAAAGTTGTGCAATATGCAAGCTGGCAAGGGCTTCAGTCAGCCTGAATTTCTTCCCCTGCCACATAATATTTGTGCAATGTTTAAATTAGCAAGGCTGCAGGCTCAGTTGGCCGAAGTTTCTTTTCCTACTGCATAACATTTGGTTTGTAGCCTTTGATTTAACAAAGACTGCAGCCATGTTGTCAAACCCTTCACCACATCATTTTCCCAAGTACATAGCAAAAAATGACATCAGCGAATGTTTTTTTCCCCCCAGGAAGCCCAGGAGCGCATAGTGAAAAGGTTTCTACAGCAAAGCTGTGCAGTTTCTCAAACTCCTGTGCAGTTTATGATGTGCCAGTTTATGATGTGCCAAGTTCCCACAAGTTGCTGGAACTTTCAACATGCCAAGTTTCTTGAGAGGTCAGGAATTCCAAATGCAACCCCAGCTGAGAGATTGATGAATTCCCATCCCATCCCTAATCCAGATTACACAATTATAGCACTTTGAGGTCACTTTAATTGCCATGTGGCCATCATACAGGATGCAGAAATTATTAGTTCAGGGAGGTAGTTAGACTTCTTTGCCAGACATCTCTAATTACTACTTCAGAGATGCAGTAATTCCAGGTGAGTGCACTAGAAAATTCTAAGGGTTTTCTACACTGGCCAGAATACTTTATGTTTTGTCCAGATTATTCCAGCCCCAGGCCCACAGCATTCCCCCCACCTTACCTTACCTTTTGTTGTGACAATAGAGGGGTGTCCTCATACCCATGGCTTGCACATGAACTTGCGCTTCTCTTCTTCATGCCTGGCTGTCAGGACCGGTTTAAGGAATTTTGGGGCCCCCTGCAATGCTTTACTTTGGGGCCCCCATATGTTTATCTCAGATCAATGTAACCTAACCTATTCACCGTACAGGATGTTCAGATTATAGTAGGACCCCCGTATCCCTGGATTCATTATCCATGGGACACAAAACAGCACACCTACCATAGAGTCTTCCTAGAAAATGTGTCTTCCCTAGCCCTTTTCTAGGCCTTCCAAGGCAACTCTATGG
Source organism: Gambelia wislizenii (assembly GCA_030847615.1). Classification (NCBI taxonomy): domain Eukaryota; kingdom Metazoa; phylum Chordata; class Lepidosauria; order Squamata; family Crotaphytidae; genus Gambelia; species Gambelia wislizenii. The sequence continues at coordinate 427,072,186 of JAUMIR010000002.1, read as the reverse complement.
TATTTTAAACCAGAAATCCCATTATTTTCATATTAAGGAGGCCAACACGGGGCCCTCTCTTGACCTCGGGGCCCCCTCTTGACCTTGGGGCCCCCTGCCAATGCTGATTTGGCAGACAGGTTAAACCGGCCCTGCTGGCTGTGTCTTCTGAGGCCAGGAATGAGCTGCCTGGCCATCGTCATATGACTGGGTGCCTTGCAGTGACCTCAGCAGATGCAACATGCATGAACCAGACAGGAACCATCCAGGAACCATGTGTGGACACCACCCTCCAGAAAAGCCACAACATATTGTGAAGTGTGTTTTTTTAACACATGTCCATTCTGTTTTAAGGAGTATTTAACCTGGATTCTTGTAGAAATGGTCCAGATATCATCTGAACAGTTCAGACTAGGGTTGGGGCAAAAACTCTGCATCATCCAGACTGCTGAGCGTGGGAATGGGGGGAGGCTGTTTCATTTGGCCCACCTAGAGAAGGCCTAAGTGTCTCACCAAAGCATGGATCCTTGCATTCCATAGAATGAAGCAGTATCAAACTGCTTTAATTATGCAACATGGATATACACTTAGGTATTGGTTGAGCTATAATTTCATAGGAATTGATACCAAGTTCTATTATTCTGAGGCTGGGAGGGGAAAAAATTATTTATCCCTTCACTCCAGATCATTCAGCTTGGTACATAGTTCCTTAATTTACTTATTTGCCCATCTGCTGTATGTTGTAACCTATTACTAGGTCTTTTTGTTTTCTTTTTGCTATCATAGAATTGTTCCCCACTGGGTGCACAGTTATTATATTATCTGAGAGCAGTTATTTTGTCAAACTGATAATAACATATCTGAAACTGGACTCTAGGAAGGGAGCTTTGTTCTATCCTTCTCCAAGCAACAGTAATGCCCCAATTTTTCCTCCATGTTCATTTTTAAAAAAATATATTCCTTGGCATTTGTCTTTGCAGCAGGAGATCATTATCAAGTGACAATTTCCAATGAAATTATTACTTCTGCTATTTTTGTAAAGGACACTATTTACTGCTACCCAGGAAGGAGAAAGAAGTCAAAGATTTAATTAACTATGAACATACTTCTGAAGGGTTTTTCTGTTGTTGTTGTTTTTTGTAAGCTTCTTACTCACATGTCTAACAAAGTTAAATATATCAGGGTTCTTCTCAGCATGCAGAAGACCTCTGGTTGAATCACTGCCATTTCATTTTTTTAAAAAAAGCTGCAAATGGTGAGACATAAAGACCTCTACCTGAGATTGTGGTGACCTACATCAACTCAGGGAGCAGGATGTACAGGGCTAGATGGAGCAGTTATCTAAAGATCAAACTAAAGGACAGATATATCACATTTTCTGAAGAACATTTAGATGATTTCCTCACATGTGGTGTTTGTCATAGAAATTGATATTCCTCACTTCCATATCTTGCATCTAGCATGCTTTGCTTTGTGATTGGTGATTGAAAGGTAAACATTTGCAAGGTTGATTTTTGAAGCATGTACCTCAGTGGAAATCCCATTTTGGGATGGGGACACATCTTTTATTGGCCTGAAATTGCATTTTTGCAGATGTAGAAGTGAATTTCTGGGCACAAAAATTGGTGAATGTGGCCCACAAGGGTCTAGAGACTCCAGGCCACCTATGGCTGCCATCTGTGGTTTGACTTGGCACACAGTTCCTCTCTAGTGTTCCTGACAGAGGTTTTAACAAATTCTGTCAAGGGATGCTGGAACAGAATCCATGTGATGTGGTTTGATTGTTAAAATGTAACCAGGCTTGTTCTGGCAAGTTGTCTAGATGGGAGACTGATTGAAGATTGTAACATGCTTAGAGCTCCTTGAGGGAAATAGTAGGTGTCTTTGGGATAAATTGACCCAAACCCAGTGGCAACTGGTGGCTTCTATGTCAGTGGCACAGTGAATCCACTGTGTGATTTAGCCAAGATTTTAAAGGAGCTAACCAAGGCATTGATCCTATCTTCAAAATAGTTTCTCCACCACCTCAGAGAGTTCCTTCAACAAATCCACCCTCCAGGTGTCTCTACAGAAGGGGTGGACAAAGTGTGGCCCACAGGCACCATTTGGCCCCTCTGTGCCCTCCAGTTTCAAAAAATGCCCAAAAGGACTCTAGGGGGTCTGTGGGGCTTCCCTCCACCACCACATTTTTGCTTCATGACCAATTGAAGCCCAGGAGAGGACTTCTTTGAAATACGAAGTGAACAGAAAGTGACTTCTACTCACTTCCTGTTGTTAAAGAACACCTCTTATGAACCTAAAATAGCTCTGGGGAGGGGCTAAAGACATGACAAAAGTGCCCCTCACCCATATAGAGTATTTGGAAGTATTTGGGGTGGGCTGGTTGGGGTGACACCCCCCAAGGTCTCCTGAGGCACTAATGTAGTCCCCTAGCCTTTCTCAGTTGTCCATCCCCACTCTACAGAGTACAATCCCATTTTTAGGCAAAAACCACACTACACAAATAATCCCATTTGAAACCTTCCTATTGATTCATGGGATTTGTAATTTTACTAGGTCTTTACTCTGGTACTTTTTTCTGCCAAAAGTGCGGATGCCTCACCAAACTACAAATCCCAGGATTCCATAGGAAGAAGCCATGACAAATAATCCAGTTTCAAACTGGATTATATGTGTAGTGTGGATTTGGCCTAAATCATATATGCCCAACTCAACAGATAATTTTATACTTTCACTCTTTCCATATCTCTCCCCTGTTTGGCTCTCTTACAGCCAAACAACCTCTGAAAGGAGACAGAGGCCTATATTTTTAAGCTCATCAGTCAAATGAAGAGTGGAGGGGAATAACAATTCGAGTTATAAATGGAGAGAAATAAACAGGGATTCATAACATGTGATAAAAATCATGGAGACTTTGATTTCCTTTCACCTCTTCAATATTCTTTTGTTCCTGACAGCCTTTTAAACACCATCTAATTTCCAGCACTGGGATGAGGAATGGAAAGTCAATCAGAGCAAGAGATAAAGATGTAACCATTAATATTAACCATTGTATCTCACTACTTTGTGTTATGGAGAGAGTCTCCCCAAGAGCACGAGCTTGCTTGCCTCACAACAAACTTAACTAGAGACCAAATCTTCAATGTCCTTTTACCCTTCGTTGTGCATGGGGGGAGAGGGGCATAAAGGGAGAGTAGAGCAGAAAGTGCTCTATCTCAGAAATATGTCAGAAACTTCATCTCTAACATGAGAGAGTTATAGGACCTCAGATTAGCTGTGACTGGTTATCCAACCTGGATGTTCTTCCTTCAAGACCAGCCCAAGACTCGGCTCCTTATTTTGGGTGCTCTCTGGGTAACTGGGGCTCAAGAGAGGTCTTCTCCCCACAAGAAGTGACCCTGAAGTAATGGCAGAGATAAGGCAGAAGTGGGGAGAAATGAACAACATCTAGGTCTGTTCTTAATTCTAACCACCTCCCTCAGTTCAGGCACTCCAGCAGAATCCCATAGCATTGTTTGGGACCCCCAAAAATGGGCATGTCAGGGGCCACAGAATATCCCCAGTGGGGTGTATGTGGCCTGGTGGCCACACATTCCCTACCTGTCGCTTAAATGAGTGTCCTGCTCCACCCACACAAATACCAGTCCCTGGTTGCTCTGCAAGATCAGGACCTGGGAACAGAATGTTGGAGAAAACATTTTTTTTTCATAAAATCTGGAAAGGACCTAAAGGGCCATCTAGTCCTACCCTCTGTCATGTAGGAATCTATAACTAAAGCACTGCTGAAAGATGCCAATCCAACCTCTGTTTAAAGACCTCCAAAGGAGGAGAGTCCACCACCCTCAGGATAGTCCTTTCCACTTTAAAACATTTCTTATAGTCAAGAAGTTCTTCCTAAGATTTAGGTAGGATCTATTACCACTGGTTTACATTATAGTCTGGAGCAATAGAAACAAGCTGACTGCATCTTCTATGTGGCATCTCTTCAGACAGTTAAAGATAGCTACAATGTCCCCTCTCAGTCTTCTCTTGACTTCTATCATGCCTTTTTTTCCAAAGCAGGACTCAAATTCTTGTGAGCTAGTGGGTGGTGATATATAGCCGGCCTTAGGTTAGATGTACCAGGTACAGCTCAGTTCTCTCTCTTAAATTTAAGAGGATGGAAAGTTGGAATTGTGAGAGATTGGGCTGGGGAATCTTTGGGTTTTCTCTGGCCTGCAGAGGTATTACCAGAATTGCATGGGGTCCATGGGACCCACTCATGACACTCAGTTATGATATTAGATTATGGAATTTTAATTAGCTCAAAATATGGCTACAAGAGATCAGGTAACTGGCAGGATCTTTGCACCTGTGTATACCAGTACTAAATTACAAGACTCCAAGCCAGAATAAAATAAAAATGGTTTTTATTGGAAAATAATTATGGAAACATTCACACAAGTACTCACACTCACAAGCACTCACACAAGGCTAGTGAAGAAGTAGGAGTGGATAGAGGAATAGATTTGGGGATGGGCTATAATTACCTTTCTGGAGTTCAGAGGTCCATGCAGCAAAAAGATACTCAAACTGGAATCTGAGGGTTGCACAGACAATGGGCAGTGTGGCAGGGTGTGGGGAACTGTGTGCATTTTGATTATGATTTGAGTAAAATTTATACCCAATATTGTACCCTTAAGGGATGTTTTGAGTGTAGAACAATGCTTAAGTGAGTTTGTTAGAGTTAAATAATGGAAGCTCTAGCTTCATTGATTGCTGCTAATGGTTGGGACATTCAGACCAATTGATTTAAGACAACCGTCTCATTGTGGGCAGGCAGAGGTGTGAATGAAGACCTTTGCAGGATAATGGGTTTTCCATTCACCTGTTAGTTTTGGAGTATGACTCATTGCCAAGTGGGTGCAGGGAAGATTAGCACATTCTACCCTAAAAACTGCATGAGGTGAGCTCCACTTAATCATGTCCTGGGTATGCCTGATTTTGGGGAATTTCCAAGACACCTTGGGAAGCTCAAGAAACTGTCACTAGCTGCTATGTTTGGGTTACCCTGGTATACTTGAAACAATGTGAAGTATCTAATAAGCTGAGTTATGAATTATTGAAGGGAGGGAGTGTAAGGCCAGGTAACAGATGTTCCCCATCCAGCCTGTATTTCCAAGGGCCTCCACCACACCCAGGAGTGGGGCTATTCCTCTGCACACCTTCTCAACTGGGACTCCGACAGATCTGCTTCTTCAAATGCAGCCAAGTGCATTTGGTGTGGGGGAAGAGCTTGATGACTTTAGGGGGAGTCAGGCTCCACCCTCTGATGTCATGTAGCCCACCCAGAATGCTTCCAGGGTCACTTGACTTCCCTTTCAACCAAAACATTTCCCTTCCCATGGGCTAGATTTATTTTGCTAAATTATGAGTGGTCCCACTTCTGAGTAGCCTAAATACCCTAAAGGCACTAGATCCTATCAGATCTTGGAAGCTAAGTAGGGTCAGCTTGCACAGTAAACCTCATTTTGCTATCTTTTACCATGAAAACCCTATAATGAGACAATCCAAAATGAAAAAAAAAAATCATGCCAGAAGATGAAACTCCCAAGTCAAATGGCACTCAATGAGCTACTGGGATACAGCAGAGGACACCTATGAGTAGTACTGTGGCTAATGACAACACTGGATTCAAGCTGAAAGGACATCCAGTTGTTGACATGCTCAGAGGCAAATGGCAAGTCCCAAGGTGTACTACACATATTACAGCAGTGGTTCTCAACCTGTGGGTCCCCAGATGTTGTTGGACTACAGTTCCCAGGAGCCCTCTGAGGTCTCACATTGACCACCAGGTGGTCCTCCCAGTCATTAGTGGGGCTATGAGTTCAATCCTACAGCCTCACTAATGACTGAGAGGACCACCTGGATCTCAAGGTGAGACCTCAGAGGGCTCCTGAGAACTGTAGTCCAAGAACATCTGGTGACCCACAGGTTGAGAACCACTGTATTACAGGAACATGGAATGTGAGAAGCATGAATCAAGGGAAGCTACACATAGTAAAACAAGAAATGGAACATATAAACATTGCAATACTTAGGGTATATGAGCTAAAGTGGACAGGAATGGGACATTTTAAGTCAGATAACTACATAGTATTTTACTCAGGAAATAAAAATCTAAGAAGAAATGGGGTGGCATTGAGGGGAGATGTAGCAAAAGCAGTCAAAGGATATAGTGCAAAGTCTGATCAAATCATGTCAGTAAGACTTCAGGGCAAACCCATCAATATAATCATCCAAGTTTATACTCCAGCTACAGAGCCAGAAGAAGAAGAAATTGAAAGAGTCTAATGCTGGAGTCCAGGATGAAACTGATCACACACCAAATCATGATTTCATTCATTGGAATGCAAAAACATGAAACAGAGCAGAATCAAAGATTATAGTTGTCCCTTCATATTCGCTGGGGCTTGGTTCCAGGACCCCCCGTGGATACCAAAATCCATGAATACTCAAGTCCCATTATATGCAATGGCATAGCAAAATTGTGTCCCATACATAAGATGGCAAAATCAAGGTTTGCTTTTTTGGATTATTATTTTTTAAAGAATATGTCCAAGCCATGAATACTTAAATCCATGGATACCAAATCCGTGGATATGAAGGGACAACTGTATAGGAAAATTTGGCCTAAGATCAAGAAATGAAGCAGGAATCCAAATAAGTGGATTTTGCAAGGCCAACAGTTTGTTCATCACAAACACATTCTTCAAGCAACCAGAGAAGCAAGTGTATACATGGACATCACTTGATGGCCAATATAGAAATCAAATAGGCTGCATAATTGGAAGCAGAAGATGGAGAAGCTCCATTCTTTCTGTAAAAATAAGATTAGGAGCAGATTGTGACACAGAACATGAACTACTAATATAAAAAATAGATTAAAGCAAGGACTTTATCAGACACATTAAATATGGTGGAAACAATACACAGAAAACTGTATAAAGGAGGTGGAATGGTGAGAGATTCATTTGAGGAAGAACTATATGAAGACAAATTTCCAGGTTTAGAAAGTGAAGTGAAGCTGCACTCAGAGCACTTGGGAGAAATAAATCACCAGGAACAGATGGCATACAAATAGAGCTGCTTCAAGCTACAGAGAAGAATCTACTCTACTTCTAACTAAAATCTTTCAACAAATATGGAAAACAAAAGAATGGCCCACAGATTGGAAACAATATACATTCCAGTCCCAAAGAAAGGGGACAGCAGGAATTGCAGTAACCTCAGGACCATTGCATTAATTTCCCTTGCAGGCAAAGTCATGTTCAAAATTCTAGAACAAACACTTTTACCATATGTGGAGCTAGAAATGCCAGCTGTCCAAGCTGAGTTCAGGAAAGAAAGAGGTACTAGGCATTATACTGCAAACATACGTTGGGTAATGGAGTGCATCAAAGAATTTCAAAAGAAAATCAGCCTGTCCTTTATAGATTATAGCAAAGTCTTTGATTGTGTAGGTCATGAAAAAATATGGATCTTTCTTAAATGAATTGGTGTGCCACATTTGATTGTTCTGATGTGTAACCTGTACTCAGGACAAGAGGCTACTGTTAGGACAGAATATGGAGAAATGGAATGGTTTCCAATTGGCAAGGGGGTCAGGCAAGGGTCCATTTTATCACATTATGTGTTTAACTTGTATGCTGAATATATCATACATAAAGCAAGATGAGACTCAGAGGAAGGAGGTGTGACAAATGGAGGAAGGAACATCAACAATTTAAGGTATGCAGATGAAACCATACTACTAGCAAAATATAGTAAAGTCTTAGAACCATTATTGAAGAAAATCAAGGAAGAAAATGCAAAGGCAGGTTTACAGTTGTACATTAAGCAAAAAAAAAAAAATGACCACAGATGATTTAAATAACTTTAAAGTACAGTGTTAACTTGGTATTTGCTGGGGTTTGGTTCCAGGAACACCCCCCCCACCCGAGATACCAAAATCAGTGGATGCTCAATTCCCTTTATATACAATGTCATAGTAAAATGGTATCCCTTCTATAAAATGGTGAACAACAAGATTTGCTTTTTAGATTTTAAAAAAATATTTTCAAGCCCTGGTTGGTTGAATCCATAGGTAAAGAATCCATGGATATGAAGGGCCAGCTGTACATGATGAACACATTAAAATAGTTCAAGGTTTTCCATACCTTGGCTTAGTTATTAATCGGAATGGAGACTGCAACCAACAAATCAGAAGAAGACTAGGACTAGGAAGGGCAGCTAGGAAGCAACTAGACAAGATCCTGAAGTGTCAATATATATCATAGAATAGTGAAGTTAGGATTCTCCCTGTCATCATATTTCCCATTTCTATGTACAGTGAAGAAAGCTGACAAGAAGAAAATCAACTCATTGGGAATATGGTGCTGGGGAAGAGTTCTACAGATACTGTGGACTACTAAAAAGGCAAATCAATGGACCCTAGAGAAAATCAAGCCTGTACTCTTTCCTCGAAGCCTTGATGGCTAAACTGAGACCATCATACTTTGGCCATATCATGAGAAGACATGACTCACTAGAAAAAACAGTAGTGCTTGGAAAGGTAAAAGGCAGTAAGAAAAGAGGAATACCGCATTGCAGGTGGATTGATTCAATCAAGTAAGCCACAGCCCTGAGTTTCCAAGTCCTAAGCAGTGCTGTTGAGGGTAAGGTGACTTGGGCATCTTGCATTCATAGGGCTACCATAAATTGAAGTTGATTTGATGGAAGTTAACATCATTTACCTTGCTAATTGTGAAAGTTTCTAGATGAATTGCTCAACTAGACATTGATAGACATGCTGCAGTTGTCATTCATAGGAACCACCTGGGGTTTCGTCAGGAAGTCACTTCAAATGATGCTCCTGCAACACATCCAGCTATAAGAAAATAGTTGGACACATCTCCATTGATCCACCTCTCCTCCAGTGACACAGAAATTGCCATATTGGGGTACTGTGTCACCTAAAAGTTGAGTTTAGGGGGACATTTTGATTGTTGCACCATTGGTAAAGAATTCCAACCTCCCAAGTGACAAAAAAAGTAGGTTACAATAGTCTAAGTTGGATTTGCTCTATCATAACTCACCAACAGGATGCCAAACTTTGTCTTTGTTTTGAAAGCGATGGATGATGATAGAAGACATGTAATTAATAGAGAAGAAGGCCTTTTTTATGTGCTGGTGTCTTTGTACTTTGAAAACTGTAAGTCCAAAATGCTGTGACTAGACTGCTGAATATGGCCAGTTCTAGGGAACAAATGACTTCCTTGTTGAAACATCTTAATTAGCTACAAATCCACTTCTAGGCATAATCCATAAGGACCTAATGGCTTATATTCAGCTTATCTGAACACTAATCTTCCCATGTAAGCCTGACCAAGTTTTATTATCTTTTCTGGAAGGCTTTCTCTCTGTCCGACCACTGTCCCAGGTTCAGCTGGTGAGGACACAAGAGACAGCCTTCTTGGTGACTGCTTCTAGACTATAGAAGTCCCTCTGAAGGGAGGCTTGGTTGACCCCTTCTCTGTTCCCTTATTGCTGGTGGACAGAAGCCTTCCTATTTAAACAGATCTACAACCATTAACTGCTTGAGGTGGAACGATGTGGAATGGGTGTACTGCTTACGTTACATGTGTTTTATGTGCTTTAAATTAATGTCTTAAAAGTAATGTTTTAATTGGATTGATGGTTTAATGCTTTTTAAACTTCCATATCACATATTATTTTAGGTATTTTGTTTTAAATTATACATTATAACCCCCATATCCATGACTTACCATGGATAATAGCAAACCTTATTGAATGATTTCAAGCCCAAGCATACCATAGAGTCTCCCTAGAAGATGCCTACAGGAACCTTTTTTTTTTTTTTTTTTGGACACAGGTAAGTGAACCCATGGATATGGGTCCTGTGGATACATGGGTCATACTATATTGTAAGCCACTTTGAGTCCCATTTTGATAGAAAGGCAAGATATAAACAAACAAACAAACACTTGTATGCCTTATAAAAATGTGTATTATTATTATTATTATTATTATTATTATTATTTTATTGTTTGCCAAGCAAAATCCTCTAGCATTTAAAAGATCTTGAAAGTGCACTATGCAGATGATGGAGTGGACAAGAGCAGCTGACCTATTGGAACACATGTGAGGTGGGTTGTGTTTGAGCCATGCACCTCTAGGGAGAAGGGACCCCAAACACAGCCGGGCTGGCTGACCATATCTTGAAATAATGAGCATGGCCATCTAAAGCAAGGGGTGGGCTTGGAAAATACTTCTCAACCAAGCATTCTCTTCTCCCATTTGTTGCTGATAGAGCAATGGGGGCTTTAGGCAGTATAGGGACTTCCTATATGCCTCTGCCCTATTCACATTGTCTCTCAAACTTTTCCCATTTGCTCAGCCATCAACTGTATTGCACGGTTATCAATAATCCATGTATCTTAAGTAACCAGACCATGAGATTCCAGGAACTCACAGGTGTCTGTGGCTACATAGACTCTTCCTCATCCTCTCTTTCTAATTCTCTCCCTCTCTCCGCCCCAAGCCTCAAGATGGTGAGTTACAGCTCCCTTTACCTGAACTTTCCTCAGATAGTCAGGATTCAGGCAATCTATGAATGTACATTTTGAAGTCACTAGTCAAGTTTTTAGTTAGAGACTTCATACTCCCAGGCACTTCACCGATGAAAACAGGGACATATGTGGTCAAGCAACATCAGAGTGTGGTCGAGAAAGCAAAAGTTATTGATGAGGAAGAACAGACAGGTTAGGAGATGCTGCAGTAGTTCTCTTTTTCCTGAGCCTACTGGAGAGGGCAAGCCTTCTCCCCTTCTGCTCTCTGCCCTTTGCTGACTTAAATGACTGCAAACTACGTTTGCACTTTGAAATCAGTTTGCAGCAACTGAAGTTGAGGACAAAGGGAGAAGTGAAGAAGGAGAGAAAAAGTGGGATACAGGTCTCCCCCCATATCCGTGGGTGACACATTCCTGGACTTACCATTTATAAATGAAACCCTGGATAAAAGCAAACCCTGTTAAAATAAAGGACTTCTGGTACAAATATACCATAGAGTTCTGTTGGAGGACCTAGCAATTCCTAGAGAGGACACCTCTCTAGGCATTTCCAGCATGATTCTATGGTATGTGTCCCTATTTTGTCTGCCATGGATAACTGAAACAACAGATACTGGTTCTGCAGGTACAGGGGGCAACCTGTATTTTAAAAGCAGTTGAAAAAGTGGGACAACAGAGGAATAATTGGGACTGCCCCAGCCAAATTGGGCCTGGGAGAGCTTCACCCTCAAAAAACAAACAAACAAACAAACAAACAAACAAACAAATAAGCCCATCATACTCCTCTCAACACCATCCCCAAATTGTGGAATTAGCTGCCAGAAGAGATCCAGCAGCTGGATACACTGCCTACATTTAAAACAGCATTAAAGACCAATCTCTTCTGCCAGGCCTATCCAGGTGGTTTTTAAATTATGAATGTTCAAATTATGAATGTTTTAATGTGTATACTTTTTAAACTGATGTTATACCCTTTTAACTGATTATGTATTTTAAATTTGTGTTGGTGTTTTTAACTATGTTATGTGTCTATTAATTGTTGTATTTTAATCTGTTGTTGCTGTTGCTGTTCCAGCTTGGTCAGTACAGTGACAGGAACTGAGAGACAGTGGCCCTCTAGGATTTCAATCTTCCCCAGTCTGTGCATCCATTGAATGCTAAAATTTGGCCCTAGATCCAGTGCAGTTGCCCATCTTTGGAGTATAGAGGCAGGAATATGGTGGGGAATTGTAGAATGTAAAACATAAGAACAAGGAGGCACCAGATGGATCTGCCATTGGCATTTTATTGCCCTCTCTAAATTTTCACAATTAAGCACAAAAACAGCTTTCCTGAAGGTATCTAGTGGCCTACCTAGTCATGTACAGTCAGACCCCATATCTGTGCAGGTTCAGTTCCAGGACTTACTGTGTATACCGGAAACCACAGATAACAATAATAACAAACCCTAATGAAATAGAGGACTTTTGGTACAAACATATCATAGAGTTGCATTGGAGGATCTAGAAGATGCCTAGAGAGATCTCCTCTCTAGGCATTTTCCAGCATGACTATGGTATATGTCCCTATTTTTTCAGCAATAGATAACTAAAACCAGAAATATTGATTCTGTGGATACAGGAGTCCAACTGTATTCTGAACCCAAGAATGGTTAGCCCAAAGCTCCCTGGAAAGTCATAAACCAAGTATGATAGGCACAACACCCCAACATCTGGTAAGCAGAGGAACGTTGGCTCTGCATATGGATGTTCCATTTTTGCGTGTCAGACCTAACCACTATGAATCTATTGCTGCTTCTTTAAAAAGAAAAATAATCTAAGCAGCCAGAAATTCTATCAATTAATTATGCATCAGAGTGCTGATAATTAGAGAGAGAGAGAGAGAGACTGGGGGGGGGGGTATGTTCAAAGCAGCTGTGAAACTGTGAATCAAATCTTTGCTCCAGAAGTCCTCACTTCACCTAAGGAGGAAGGTGGGGAAAACAAGCTAATCAGATTGCTTTGTCAATAAAAGGCAAGGGGAGGTAGCATACATTAGTGGTTGGTTTATTATTATATCATTTCCTTTTTGTTTTGCCACTTTGCAGTCTATTTATTTGAGTACATTACGCCTGGGGATTCATTTTATTAGTTACTAGCACCACAGGTATGAAATATTTTGTTCAACTTTTTAAAAATAATAATAATAATAATCTAATAGCATCTGGTGTCCATGTAGGGCTATTTGGTGGTTTTCTTGTAGCATGCTGGCTTCTAAATCTTGGAAAGACCTCTGAGCTCTCCCCTCCCCATATATTTCTCCCTTGCTGTTTCAATTCTTGTTTTGTTCTAATTGGGCCTCCTCTTGGCTTCTGTTTGCAGTTCTTTCTCATTGCCTACTTTTTTCATATTTTTCTCTTCTACTGAAGAGGGAACTACACATTACTGCAGCAAACACATTTCCCCAAAATTGGTATTTATTTATTTATTGGTTGGCTGAGTGGTTGGTTAGGGGCAAGGGAGCCTTTGCACAGAAAAGCTGACCGTAGGAGTGTGTTTAACCCACCCACCAATTCTCGATATACCATCCCATCCAGCTTTTTATTTCCTACCAAGTTTTATACAGTCAACCCTCTGTATCAACAGATCTGGCATCCACATATTCTACCATCCATAGCTTGAAAAATATTTTTTTTAAAATCCAAGAAGCAGACCTTGATTTTGCCATTTTATATAAGGGACACCATTTTACTATGCTATTGTATATAATGGGACTTGAGCATCCCCAGATTTTGATATCCACAGGGGCTCCTGGAACCAAACCCCAGTGAATACCAAGGGTCCACTTTATCCAGTTTTGAAGCATGGCTAGGGTGCTGCTGACTAGAAAGAGTAACAGGTGGAGAATCACCAGGTGCAAGAAAAGTTTCAGTATCATCCTTCTTCCCACCCATTTTCCCCTGCATATTATTATTATGCAACAAATATGACTTTTGCTAATTAGACATAGGCTGGAATCTTCTTGGTGTCTTATGTCTATGTTTTCAGTGGTGTTGTTCAAAACAATTAACAACTGGTTTTATTTATTTATTTATTTATTCATTGGTGAAAATGTGTTCCACCAGTCTCCCTTTACCTGGGGACACTTGCTGCCTCCCTGCCAGGATCCCAGAAGCTTCTGATGTTGCTTGCTGAGCTCTGCATCTGGCTGGCATTTTTTTCCCAGCCTCCCCACAGCAGTCACGTAGTACAACGGAGCACTCATTAATGACCAACGCATGAAATAATGAGACAGACAAAAAAGCTGGGTTGAAATATGGGCCACTTTATTGAATTCTAACCTATTTAATTATTTATTTCTTGAGGTATGCGAAGCAGGGGGGAGACCCAGTGCAGGAAAAGCTGGTGTTGATGGTCTCCAAAGACCCATCTCCCAACTTCCCTGGGTGAAGCACCTGAGCCCTGAGGGAGAGCCAATAAACTTGGATGTTCCCTAGGCACCATCTATTAGAAGGAAAGACCCCAGGATGAAAACCTAAAGCCATATAACTTCCATTAAGGTCTCCAACCTGTTGCCAGCTCAAGGACAGCCTATCTCCCTGCCCACCAACTGTATGACCTGCAGGTGCAGTTTGACAGACCCATCCTTCAACCCCAAAGGGGTTGTCATAGGTGAACACCGAAGTAATCCCATCTCCCCCACACTCTGCCACAGATAAGGGGCAAGTGTCTACTTAGCCCCTATCCCCCACCAGGGTTGCTAAGACAGCCCTCACCCCAGTTTGTATATCCTCAAGAAATATCTGGATCCCCATATCTGATAAGTGAATCCCATCAACCCTGTAAAGTTCAGGCTTATCATAGGAAATATTAGGGTAGTCAATATAATGACAAAGCCCTTCAGCCATTGCTCTCCGAATCTCCCTATTAACCTTCTTTCAGGCAATATCAATACGCTTCGTGTCCCCTTCACCAGGATAAACCTGTCGAGCAATTATGGCTGACCAAATAAGCTCCACGCCAGGCCATAAAGACCTGATTCACTGCATATCCTCTAGTGCCTGAAGACTTAGCACCCTTCCCTTTAATAAACCCAAATCATTTCCACCCAGGTGGATAATGAGAACATGAGGCAGAGGTCCACGATGCTCCTCAAACAGAGTGTGCATCAAACCATGCCATTTCAATCCTCGTTTGCCACACCACTCAACTGCGACCATTCTGCCTAGTCCCAGATGGGCTCCAAAATGACTTGTCTTGGCATGGCGTGCTGCTCAAAAAGCAAACCTATGGCCACATATCAGCACCCGGCACCTTGTTGGCCACATACTAATATCTGTAAAACAGAAAACAAAAGGAAGAGGCCAGGGGCTGTGTGACCTATATATAGCAAGGTCTGCCCCTGCCTCCTCCCTTCCAATTATCTGCCTCTTTTCATTTGTGGCCATTAAAACACCTCCCCCATGCAACACTGTGTAGTATGTGTACATCCCCATCAACCCCCCACAGCTCTGGAAAATCCAGTCCTTCCCTCCTGGTCCCCTTCTTCTGCTCCAGTCTCTTCTGCCTCCTCCCCTTTGCTACTCCTGATACCCCTTTTAACCTCCCCAGCTCACATGTCTTTTAACAATTTTTAACAACCCATTTGGGCAAACTGGCACATACTGGCTGAATGGGAAGCTTCTGAACATTTTTGTCTGACGCGCAATATACACATTCAGTTCAAGGTCCCTGAAGCAGAGCTGCACACATAATGCTACTGTGCATGCAGATGAACATTTGGTTGTGTAGATGGTTGCGCATGAGTTGTACATTCAGGTTGCATAGCAGGTGCATCCTGCTATGCATTCAGTTGCACGTTCATTTGTACGTGCAGTGTTTGTACAAATTTGTTTGTTTTGATTGTACAGTGTCTATGTTTGTTTTGATTGTACAGTGTTTCTGTTCAACACAAAAGCCATGTAGCATAATCAATGCATGTCTTAAGTGGAGATCTATCCTACCCCTATGAGCCTATATTACAGTCTTGCAAATATCAGGTGAAGATCTCTTTAATTTTCAAAGGCATTTTAGGAATTGTTTTTAGTTCTTTGCCCTTTCTAAAATTTTTGGCTAGCATTCTGTATTCATAGAATCATAGAATTGCAGAGTTGGAAGAGACCACGAGGGCCATCCAGTCCAACCCCCTGCCATGCAGGCAATCACGATGAAAGCATCCCCGACAGATGGCCATCCAGCCTCTGTTTAAAGACCTCCAAGGAAGGAGACCCCACCACACTCCGAGGGAGTGCGTTCCACTGCCGAACAGCTCTTACTGTCAAAAAGTTCCTCCTAATGTTGAGGTGGAATCTCTGTTCCTGAAGCTTGCACCCATTGCTCCGTGTTCCAGTCTCTGGAGCAGCAGAAAACAAGCCTGCTCCATCCTCAGCGTGACATCCCTTCAAATACTTAAACAGGGATATCATATCGCCTCTTAACCATCTTTTTTCCAGGCTAAACATACCCAGCTCCCTAAGTCTCTCCTCATAAGGCATCGTTTCCAGACCTTTCACCATTTTAGTTGCCCTTCTCTGGACACGCTCCAATTTGTCAATATCCTTTTTTCATTGTGGTGCCCAGAACTGGACACAGTATTCTAAGTGAGGTCTGACCAAGGCAGAATAGAGTGGCACTATTACTTCCCTTGATCTAGACACTATACTTCTATTGATACAGCCCAAAATCACATTGGCCTTTTTAGCTACCGCATCGCACTGTTGGCTCATGTTCAACTTGTGGTCTACTAGGACTCCTAGATCCCTTTCGCACGTGGTCTCATTCAGCCAGGTCTCTCCCATCCTATATTTATGCATTTCATTTTTCCGCCCTAAATGCAGTACTTTACATTTCTCCGTATTGAATTTCATTTTGTTAGCTTTGGCCCAGCTCTCCAGTCTATCCAGGTCATTCTGAATTTTGATCCTGTCCTCTAGGGTATTAGCTACTCCTCCTAATTTGGTGTCATCTGCAAATTTGATAAGTATGCCCCTAATTCCCTCATCCAAGTCATTGATAAAGATGTTGAATAGCACTGGGCCCAGGACAGAACCCTGTGGCACCCCACTGGTCACATCTTTCCAAGACAAAGAGGAGCCACTGCTGAGCACCCAGAGAAGCATATAGTTAGAAGAGACCACAAGGACCATTTAGTCCAACTCCCTGCCCTACAGAATACCAAAAATATATATATATATATTCTGGACAAATGGCCATTCAGACTCTGTTTAAAAACCTCCCAAGAAGGAACTCCACCACACTCTGAGGCAGTGCATTCCACTGCTGAACAGCTCTTACTGTCAGGAAGTTACCTAATGTTTAGGTGGAATCTCTTTTCTTGTATTTTGAGTCCATTGCTCCATTGTTCTAGTCTCTGGAGCTCCATCCTCAGTATGACATCCCTTCAAATATTTAAACATGGCTATCATGTGCCCTCTTAACCTTTTCTTCTCTAGGCTAAACATACCCAGCTCCCTAAGCTGCTCCTCATAAGTCATGGCTTCAAGACCACCCACCATTTTGGTTGCCCTCGTCTGGACATGCTCCAGCTTGTCAATATCCTTCTTGAATTGTGGTGCCCAGTACTGGACACAGTACTGCAGGTGAGATCTGACTAAAGCAGAATAGAGTGGCAAGGTTACTTCCCTTGATCTAGACACTATATATGCTCCTATTGATGCAGCCCAGAATTCCATTTGCCTTTTTAGCTGCCGCATCACACTGCTGACTCACTACAGATCCCTAACTGCTCTGTATTGACTAAGGCTACGTAGTCTTACTGTAAGACTAAGCAAATGCCTCCCTAAACCCACCTTGACAGACAATAGCCACACAGTTCAGATGCCAATCAGGCCACAAGGATGAGGCTTTTTCCAACCCTCTCCCACCAGCAAGTGAGAATGCAAAAATCAGAAGCAGGACCTTTGTTATATGTCCTCGCTGCACCCTCACCCACTGGTGGGAGAGGTTTAAAAATGTCATTCTCCTTGCATCCCAATTGGCAGCGGAACCAACCTCTTTTACCCAATGTGGTTGCTGGCTGTTAAGGTGGGCTGGGGGGCAGGGCAGGAGATGTTACTTGGTTACACATACATAACTAAGTAGCCAATGTAAAATATCAGCATTTGTTGCCAGTTTTACATTGCCTTATTATATGTTACATTGCTCTTACCCTTCCTGCTGGTTTCTATCCTAATTTTATTAATTGCAACTTTATTATTTTGTATTTTATTTATCACCTGCACTCTGAGAACTGCAACTGTCAAGTGAAATAAATAAACTAACAAATAAAATCCTGCACTCCCCTCTCTCATCGTGCCCCAAACAGTTCAAAATGCAACCAAAGGAAAAATTACAACAGTGGAAGTTAAGCAAAACAAATGACTGAAAATCATTTGGGGGGAAAAGGAGCATCTTACCCACATTGTGAGGATCCCAATCTTAACTGAGTTTCCTGATGTTATGTCAGATTAAGACATGAGTGGACAAAGTGTGCCCTCCAGATGTTGTTTGACTGCAATTCCCATCATTCCTTACCACTGTTACAATCCAACAATCTCTAGGGGAGGAACACTTTACCCATCCATGAAGCAGAGAGGAAAGGACATAGGGTTGAATCCTTTGATTAGTTCCAATGAGAGATTTTATTGTTATTACTGCTGCCAAGTCAACTTTGACTTATGGTGACCCTATGAATGTGAGATACCAAGATACCCTGTTATCAACGGCCCTGCTCAGGTCTTACAAACTCAGGCCCGTGTCTTCTTTGATTGAATCTATCCATCTGCAATGCCATCTTCCTCTTTTCCTACTGCCTTCTACCTTACCAAGAATTATCGTATTTTCTAATGAGTCATGTCTTCTCAGGCTAAGTCCAAATTACAATAGCCTCAGATTAATAATTTTGGCTTCTGGGGAACGTTTGATCTGATATCCTCTTGTATCCATTTATTCATCTTTTTGGCAATGCATGGTAACCATAGAACTCTATCCAGCACCATAGTTCAAATGAGTTGATTTTCTTCCTGTCAGCTTTCTTCACTGTCCAGCTTTCACAGACACACATAGGAACTGGAAATACTATGGGAAGGATTATCCTGACCCTGGTGTTGAATGATATATTTTTATACTTAACCAACTAGAACAGACCCGTTAAATAAATGCGATTTACCTATGTATAGATTCACCATTCAGCAATTGGCTTAGTGGTTCTCTTCTAGTATAGACTAACCAACAGGATTCATGGTTAGATACATCTTTAAACTAAGATGTAGTTTGCCTCTGAGTCAAATCTAGGCAGTTCTAGCTACCTAGCCAAAGGGATCCCATGGACCAACTGTGGGAGCCTTCCCCCCAGAATGGTAGAAGGTGAAGCCCCCCCCCCCCTACAGTCAGTCCATAAACCGTCTCTGCATCAAATTCAACATTTTTGCAGACACACACAGTTAAATTTCACAGCAACTCTAGACTGAATGTTCCTTTTGTATTAATCTGCTTGATTTTTGTCAGCCTCACTTTATTTTTATTTTTTGGGATGTGTATAAATTATGCTGCATAGATACTTTTGGCCCCAGCCCCATGCAGAAAGCATAATGCAAACAGCTGGCAAGTCTGCCAAGCCTGACTTCTGGCTCACAGGGTTTCATTTTTATTTAAGAATAGCATCAGCTCAAACTGGCAGACAGAAGCACAGTTTACCATGTTATATCTGAGGGGTCCATAAAATCACAACCTGGATTCAGAAGCTGGTGCTTGGAGAATTAGGGGGAACAGTTTGCATTGTCTTTATAATGCCCATATGGCCCCAGTCAGGAAATATAGCTGCACTTTTCAAAGGCAGAATAGCAATGGATTTTCCTCTTGACATATCAAATGTTCTGCAGAAGGAAGCATCTTTTACATTTAAGGCCTGACCTTGGGATATCTTTTTAGTGGAAATAAAAGTCCCATAAACGCATCAAGTGAAGGTTTTTCAGTGAAAATGACAATACTATAAAGGTTACCAATTTGGAGATTAAAATAAAAAACTTGGAGCCATCTCTCATGAGAGAGCGCCAACGTGGTCTAGTGGTTTGAGCGTTGGACTAGGACACTGGGAGAATAGGGTTCGAATCCCTGTTCAGCACTGGAAACTCACTGGGTGACCTTGGGCAAGTCACATTCTCACAGCCTCAGAGGAAGGCAATAGCAAACCCCCTCTGAACAAATCTTGCCAAGAAAACCCCATGATAGATTGGCCTTATGGTCACCATAAGTGGGAAATAACCTGAAACTATGTAAGATATGCACACATCTCTCATGTGGCTATTTTCTACATGGTCATAATTTTTATGTAGGGATGTGTGTATGTGTGTGTGTGTGTTGGCCTACATGAAGAGAACACACATTTTCTTTTGTTGTATGACTTCAACTAATGGCGACCCTATACATGAGAGACCTGAGATAAGTAATTACTCATGTGAAAACATCAAAGTTGAGCCCAAATTTTTCAGGAGATTTTTTTTTCCTGAGATAATTGCCAAAATCCAACCGGTAAGATCTCCAACAAAACAGGACCATCAATAATAAATAAACCATGTATAATAAATGCAATATTCAAAAGAGAATCTGAGTATAATCAAATAAAGTTTCATCATAATATAACATCTAAAGGATATGTCAATAACCAATAATACTGAAGGAAAGGAAACTTATGCATGACAAAACAATGCTTTGAGACCTTTCTCTTGCTTGGCTGACAGTCTCCTGTTGGGGCCATACACATGCACAATTTCCCTCACTTTTTTGGCCATTGTGCAATGGATGTGTTCAGTTCATGATTCTATAGAGTTCAACAAGTGGAAGCTTTTCATGTGGGCCTAAATACTATTATTGTCAATCCTCACTAAAGTAGAGCCATTAATTCAGCTGAATTTACCTATGTGTTAACTCACCAGTCAATAGTTGATTGAATGGGTTTACTCTAGTAATCTAGTAATCTGGTAGGTTTGCAGTCGTGAGGTTGCACATTCTTGGATGGTGATTAACTATTCATCAGTGACTTCAATGTACTACTTTATTGATTCTGATTGCGGAAACAGCAAGTCTACATTCCCCACTGTACAATGGGGCCATAAGCAAGCACATTGGCAGATAATGCAGTTGGTTGTACAATGAAGGTATTTAGCAAGAGGTTGGTATAGTGTAAGCACCATGTAACTGGGTAAGGCTAGATCTTAACTACACAAGCATAATGTGGGATCTTGGCCATTTTCTGTGATCATACATTTTTTTCGCACTGTGCCCTAGGAAAAGAAACCTGCTTTGCAAAATCTTCAAATATTTCTTTGTGATGGCTACCCTTTTCTGTCCAGAATGCCCTGGGATCATACTAGATTTAGAGAATTATGGAGGAGGCAATGTGATGGCTAGGCACAGTTGCAGATGATGATGCTTGCAGCAACAAAGCAACACTTGCTGGCCAAAGTTAGCCATAGTCCTAAGAATCTACTTGAGTATTTCTCATCTCCTGGAGAAAATTGATGAAAATAGCTATACCTGGTGTAACATACACTGTCCCCCCCTCATACATTACACCCCCCACAGTACATATGCCACCCCCGTGCTGCTCTCCCTATGCTCGCACTACCCTCCCCGTGCCCCATGCCACCATTGCTGAGCTTGCACAGCACTCTTTGTGCTTGTGCTGCCCTCCATGTGCCCCATGCCACCTTCCCCGTGCCCCGTGCTGCCCTCCCTGTGCTTGCACTGCCCTCCCCATGCCCCATGCTTCATGCCACCCTCCTTGTGCACATACCACCCCTGCTGTGCCCCATGCTCACGCTGCCCTCTCCATGCCCCATGCCACCCTTCCCTTGCTTGTGCCACCCTCCCCGCACCCAGGGCCAACACATGCCACCCTCCCCACACTCGTGCCACCCTCACCACACCCCATGCCACCCTCCCCACATTACCACCACCCTCCCTGTACCCTGAACATGCCACACGCACACACACCATGCCATATCCTCCATGCTACTCACACCCCCTCTGCCTCCACCATGTTTACAAAGGATTTCAACTTCCAGAGCTGGAAGAGACCACAAGGGCCATGCACTAAAACCCACTGCCATGTACAATCCTATGCAAAATAAAATCATTTCCAACAGATAGCCATCCAGCCTCCATTTAAAAACCTCCAAAAAAGGAGACTCTACCACACTCTGAGACAATGCATTTCACTATTGAACAGCTCTTACTGTCAGGAAGTTCTTCCTAATGTTTAGGTGAAATATCTTTTCTTGTAGTTTGAACCTACTGCTCCTTGTCCTAGTCTCTGGAGCAGCAGAAAACGAGCTTGCTCCATCCTCAGTATGACATCCCTTCAAGTATTTAAACATGGCTATCATGTCAACTCATAACCTTCTCTTCTCAGACTAAATATGTCCAGTTCCCTAAGCTGCTCCTTATAGGGCATGGCTTCCAGACCTCCCACCATTTTGGCTGCCCTCCTCTGGACACATTCCAGCTTCTCAATATCCTTCCTGAATTGTGGTGCCCAGAACTGGACACAGTATTCCAGGTGAGGTCTGACCAAAGCAGAATACAGTGGCACTATTACTTCCCTTGATCTAGATACTATACTCCTATTAATGCAGCCTGGAATTGCATTGGCTTTTTAGCTGCCACGTCACACTGCTGACTCATGTTCAGCTTGTGGTCCACTAAGACTCCTAGATCCCTTTCGCATGTACTGCGATCAAGCCAGGTGTCACCCATCCTATCTCACACAGTGGCACAGAGGCACTCCGGTCCTCTGGGAGGAATTTGCTTCAGCCACAAAAATCTAGGCTGTCTGCAACCTCCCAGAGGGCCTTTTCGGTAATCGCCCCCAAATTGTGGAATGACCTGCCAAATGAGATCCGTCAGATAACAAGCCTGAGCGGCTTTAAAAAAGCACTAAAGACGGATCTCTTTCGGCAGGCCTTTCCTAATTAGATCCCGGCCTCAGGGGATCCTGGCCTCTTCTAGCCTGCTGACCATTTATTATATTTTATTGTATTTATAGTTTTAAATGTGATTTTAGATTAGTTGTTTTTAATTTATATTTGTTTAATGTTTTTTATGGGGGGAGGGTGGGAGTGGGGGTGTTTAGGGATTTTATTTGTATTGTATTTTAAATTTTGTAAGCCGCCCCGATTGTTTTAACAGAGGGGCGGGGTATAAATAAATTTTATTATTTTTATTATTATTATTATCTGTGCTTTTCATTTTTACTGCCCGAGTGTAGTATCCAACATTTCTCCCTGGTGAAATTCATTTTGTTAGTTCTGGCCCAGCTTTCTGATTTGTTAAGGTCATTTTAGATTCTGATCCTGTCCTCTGGGGTATTAGCTACCCCTCCTAATTTGGTATCATCTGAAAACATGATAAGCATACCCTCTATTCCCTCATCCAAGTCATTGGTAAAGATGTTGAATAGCACTGGGCCCAGGACAGAACCCTGTGGCACCCCACTAGTCACTTCTCTCCAGGATGAAAAGGAGCCATTGGTGACTACTCTTTAGGTTCGGTCAGTCAACCAATTACAAATCCACCTAAAAGTTGCATTGTCTAGTCCACAGGTTACTAACTTTTTTCCAAGAATATCATGGGGGACCTTGTCAAAAGCCTTACTGAAATCAAGATACACTGCATCGACTGCATTCCCTTCATCTATCAAGTTTGTAACTCTATCAAAAAAAGTGATAAGATTAGTCTCGCATGATTTGTTTTTGAGAAATCCATGTTGACTTTTAGTGAAGCCCAAGTCTTCTCAATCCACCTAGCCCTGCATAAATTTAATAATAATAATAATAATAATAATTTTTTATTTTTAACCCGCCCTTCTGCATGGCAACCGGGGCAGCGTACAGAAAGATTAAAACAACATCAAGTTAAAACAATCCTTCCCCATCCTAACCCTCCCACCCCTTAAAACTAAATTAAACTAATGGAGAATTAAAATAAAGATTAAAAAACAATAAATAAATAAATAAATAAATAATGGCAACGACAGCAAGGGGTGGGTAAGCAATCAGCTCCACTTGGACTGGGAAGTTATTCTGGGAAGACCTGCCAGAAGAGATCTGTCTTTAGCACTTTCTTGAATCTATCAAGAGTAGTGGTAAGATGGATCTCATCCGGCATTCCAAAGTCTGGGAGCCATAGAAGAGAAGGCCCTCTGGAAGGTTTGTGACAGCCTAGTTTTCATAGGCTGCAGCAGGTTCCTCCCAGAGGACCAAAGTGCACAGCGGGATCATATGGGATGAGGCGGTCCCTGAGATAAGATGGACCCAAGCCATGTAGGGCTTTAAAGGTTAAAACCAACACCTTGTACTGTGCCCGGAAACTGATCGGCAGCCAGTGGAGAGATTTAAGCACAGGTGTTATATGCTCTCTCCTAGATGTACCCGTAATTAACCTGGCTGCCATATTTTGTACCAGTTCAAGTTTCCGGGTTAGGCACAAGGATAGCCCCATGTAGACTCTGTTACAGTAATCCAAACATGAGGTTACCAAAGCATGTACCACAGTTTCCTTGTATCCAGGTAAGGGCGCAGTTGGCGTATCAGCTGAAGCTGATAACAGGCACTCCTGGCCATCACACTCACCTGACTAGTCATGTGAAGCGACAAATCCAGGAGTACCCCCAGACTGCGAACACAGTCCTTAGAGGAGAGTGTGACTCCATCCAGGACTGGAAGTTGTATTTCCAGACCTGGTTTTGGGCATGTGACTGTCAGTACCTCTGTTTTGTCTGCATTTAGTCTCAATCTGTTTTTCCTCATCCAATCCATTACCGCTCTAAGACAGTCATTGAGAGGAGAGGTGCCATCTGAAGTTTGAGCCTACGATCTGGACATGGAGAAATATATCTGAGTGTCATCACCGTACTGATGATACCGAGCTCCATGCCTCCAGATGATCTCTCCCAGCAGCTTCATATAAATGTTAAATAGCATCGGGGACAGGATGGCACCCTGGGGGACACCACAATTAAGCTCAATTCTGGAAGAGCAGCTGTCCCCGAACCTCACCCTCTGGGATCTGCCTGAGAGAAAGGAATGGAACCATAGCAGAGCAGTGCCTCCAATTCCTAACTCTCTCAGGCAGTCCAAGAGGATGGAATGATCTATAGTATCAAAGGCTGCTGAGAGGTCGAAGAGCACCAGCAGGGTCACACTACCCCTGTCGATGCTCAGGCGGAGGTCATCGGTTAGAGCGACCATGGCAGTCTCAACTCCATATCCTCTCCTGAAGCCGGTTTGAAATGGATCAAGATAATCGGTTTCATCTAAGATGGCTTGGAGTTGGGAAGCAACTGCTGTCTTGATCACCTTGCTTAAAAAAGGTAACAAGGACACTGGTCTATAATTGTTCCTGTCCAGGGGGTCCAGGGAAGGTTTTTTCAGGAGTGGCTTAACCACCGCCTCCTTTAAACAAGATGGTACAATACCTTCCCTGAAGGACGCATTTACTGTGTCCTGTAGGAATACTCTCAATGTGTCCCCCCCCCGGACGACCAGCCAAGATGGACAAGGATCAAGAGGGCAAGTCGTCTTCCTCACTCTTCCAAGGAGCTTCTCCACGTCATCGGTACTCACCGACTGAAACTGATCCAGTAAAGTGCCATCAACGGAGTTGTTGGATGCCTCATCTATGGATTCTGCATTGGCATCCAAGTCGGCTCTTATCTGAGAGATTTTATCTGCAAAGTGGATATTAAATGCATCACAGCAGGCTGTTGTCAGGTTAAGTAGGGGATTTGGTGCAGGAGGAGCCCACGTCAACTCCCCCACCACCTTAAACAACTCTGCTGGACGAGACTCTGCAGATGCAATACGTGCAGAGCAGAAGAATCTCTGTGCTGCACGTTTTGCCCCCCGATACGAATCAAGATGCTTCCTATGGCCAGTTCTGTCAGATAAGAGTCGAGTCTTCTGCCACTTGCACTCTAGTCTTTGTCCAGTTTGCTTCATTCTCCTAAGCTCCTCTGGTTACCAGGGCTTACGATTAAGGGTGGGCTGGAAAGCCTTGGTAAGATCAGTGTTCCAGATGCTGACCAAAGCCTCTACAGAATCACCAGCATTACCAACCATTAAACCCTCTAGGGGTTTCTGGAATAAAAGGTCCACCACCCCCGGAGGGGCAGACAGTGGCTCTTAGTTCCATCTTGACCAGGGAGTGATCTGTCCATAACAATGCGGAGATTTTTGTAACCTCTGCCCACGGATATTCCTGTTCCATACTGAAGATTGCATCGAGGGTATGACCCTCACAATGTGTGGGCCCATCAACCAATTTGGATAGGTCCATGTTTGTCATGGTTTCCATGAACTCCCGAGCTGCACCGGTTAGATTCGACACGCTAGTCTCGAGTGGAATGTTGAACTAGCCCAAAACCAAAAGTCTGGGCGACTCCAACAACAACTCAGAGATCGGCTGGGTCAGCTCGGTTAGGGAGTCTGTTAAGCAACGGGGTGGCCGGTATACCAACAGAATCCCCAAACTATCCCTGGTTTTCAGGCTAAGGTACATGCACTCGATACAAGCTATTTTCCGGATAGGCTTCCTGATCAAGTTTAAGTTGTTTCTATGAACCAAGGCCACACGGCCCCCCCGCACTTTCCCTTATCTGCTCGCTGACTGTATACCCGACCAGGAGAGCCCGCACCCATGTTGCAGTGCTGGCATCTCCCAGCCAGGTCTCGGTAAAGCATGCCAGATCGGCAGCCTCATCCACTAAGAGGTCATGTATAATATGAGTCTTATTTTTAACTGACCTGGCATTGCAAAGGAGCAGAGTAAGGGGCTGTGGAAAAGGATGGTACACTCTCCAAATTATTCTGGGAAACAGAGTGAACTGAAGAAGCAATAGATATTAAGCATCGATCCCTTCTTCCTTTGTAACATTTCTTCACTCTGTTGCCGCCATACCTTCCCTTCCCCCACACGACCTTAATTCCTGTGCCCAGACCACTCCTGGCCCCATTATATGATGGTATTGATAAATATTCAGTGTAAGCAGTTCTTGTAGCTTTGGGGTGGAAGAAGACGACGTGGCTCCCAGACGAAAGCTCACTCACCCCAGCCAGGTCTTGACACTCAGCTTATAAGCAGCTCTTGTAGCTTCAGGGTGGAAGAAGTGGCATGGCTCTCAGGCAGAAACTCACCCAGCCCATCCAAGGCCTTGCCTCTTAGCAGGTAAGCAGCTGTTGTAGCTTCAGGGTGGAAGAAGGGGCGATGCGGTAGGGCCCATGGCTGGGTGACAAAGGTGGGGGGGAATGAACCTACAAACATTTCTGTCCCCAGACTATACAATGCTTTCAGCCCCAGAGTCTGACAAACATATTGGTATCTGTGCTGTGTGTGTGTGTGCACACGCACGCAAAGAGCTTGGTAGGGTATTACTCTAGGATACTTACAGAACTATTAGTTTTCATTCTTACAGTCAGTGACCACCATTACACCTATAGATTGTATAACATATCAAGTGTAAATGCTAGAAATGAGAATATAATAAATGAACTCAAGCTACCTCCTCTGAAAAATGACCCAAGTGATGCAGAACATCAGTGCCTGAGCCACATGGCTGGCTCTTAGTTTGATATGCTTATCATCAGACAAGCTGCTACTGGAAATCCTGGATATACATTCAAATACAAATACTGTCAGTCAGATCACTTTGGCTGGCAACCTGTTGGTGTTTCATGAGCACATACATCATCTTATCCATACTGTGTTACTTACATAATGTCCTTATGTTACCCTAAATGCTCAGGGTGGGTGGGTCTTAAGGACCCCCATAATGTAGATATTAATTTGGGGAATCAATATGCTCAGCTTGGCTGTGCGAGAGGGAGCAACAGATAACAGGATCCTTTAGCCTATGTTTACCAGTACTAAGGAGGAGACATTAAACTAGATAGTACAAAAATTGATCTTTATTTGTCTAGTATTTCCAATTATGAGATATTACATGGAGGAGATAGTAAGGCATGCTAACAATCCCTCCTAAAAAATGGAGCCCATGCAGCAGCATGGTTTCATTTTTGAAAAACTGCATGACCAAGACACAGATTTACAAAGGGACACACACTGGGTAGGAGGAATAGGATCACCATATTCCATCAGTCTGGAAAAAGGGTGGTGACTTCTAACAAAAAGGACTTAACACACACACGTAGACAAAAGAGAACTTAACTAAGCTATTGCTATGGAGTCAAAAAGGGCCGTGTTTACAAAATGCAGGCAAAAACAAAAGAGGAAGAGCAGGAAGTGGGAAAGAAATATCTGCATGTAGTAAAATATAACAATTGAAGCAGTGGTGTGAATCACTTGCAAAATACACATGCACAATGATATAGCAAAATGATATAACATAGTTCCAATGAACATTAAAGGGCAAAAGTTATACAACAAAATAGCAAGTCTATAAATATTGCATGCCAAAATGGTATAACAATGTCTCAGCAATTAAGAACAATAGCATATACAGTAGATCGCATTATATAACTCTCTCTCTCTCTAGCTTTTCTTCACAAATGAAGATTCAGGAAGGACACATCCTGCGCTTTCTGCAAGTGCGCTGATGACTGAAAAGGCCAATCCGAGATAAACGTGTCCAGTTGCAGAAAGCACAGCAGAAGGTCTCCTTGGGTGATGTTTCCGGGTTGTGATTCTTTCTGCGTTGTCGTTTCTCTTCAAGACTTATTCGTCGTGAGTTCTCAAATAAGGCTGCAGCATTGTGGATAGTGCATCTCCATGCCTCTCGATGTGAGGCCATGGCAGACCATTGTTGGTGGTCAATTTGGCCGAGCCTGAGATGTTGTTTCAGTGAGACCTTGTATCGCTTTTTTGGAACACCCCTCTTACGCTGACCCATGGCGAGTTCACTGTAGAGTACTGTTTTGGGGAGGCAATGGTCCTCCATCTTAAAAACATGCCCTGCCCAGTGTAGCTGTGTTCCCAATATCATGGCCTCAATGCTGGTGATCCCTGCTTGCTCAAGGACAGCAACATTTGTCACATAGTCAGTCCAGTGTATATTTAGGATAGTGTGTATACAGCGCTGATGAAAGCATTCAAGGAGTTGTAAGTGCTGGCGATAGGTGACCCATGTTTCAGACCCATAAAGGAGAACAGACAGTACAATGGCTCTATATACACTGATTTTTGTGCTTTGCCTCAGGTGTTTGTTACTCCAGACTCTTTTGTAAAGTCTTCCAAATGCGCCTTTCCTAATCTGTGATCGATCTCTTTGTCAATCTTCGCATCTGGGGAGATGATGCTTCCCAGGTCAGTGAGCTACTGAACGGACTGAAGCACAGATTTGCCTACAGCAATGCAGGGATGGTGGTGCTCGTCCTGTAGTGCAGGCTGGTAGAGAACTTCCATTTTCTTCAGGTTGACTTCCAGCCCAAACAGCTATGCAGCTGTCGCGAAGCAGGATGTTAGGTGCTGCAGAGCTGCTTCTGTGTGGGCAACATGGGCAGCATCATCAGCGAAGAGCAGCTCATGGACTAGATAGTTTAGAGTCTTTGTGCAAGCCCTCAGATGGCTTAAGTTAAACCAGCTACCATAAATATGGTAACATTTATAGATGCCGTCTTCTTCTTCAAGCTCTGCTGTAGCCCTTTGGAGCCCTTTGGAGCTGAAGAAGATAGTAAGTAAAGTTGGAGCAAGAACACAACCTTGCTTCACTCCATTAGTTATTAGAAAGGGCGCTGAAAGAGCATCACCATATCTGATTTGACCGTGCTGGCCCTCATGCAGCACGATAATCATTTTAAGGAATTTGGGGGAACATTCTAGTCTTTCCAGGATCTGCCACAGACCTTTTCTACTCACAGTGTCCATTATCAGAGGAGCGTCTAATATCGTTTTTGTCCCACTATTTTTGAAAGCATAAGTATCCTGGCGTAATAACACTTATTATTACAGTGAAGTTGAAAGCTTTCATGTCCGGCATCCATTTAAATACCCCGATATTCTGGAACAGGCCAACAACTATCATGTCGGAATGCACAGAGAAGCTATTGAAATCCACAAACACCTGGACAACTTCAACAGGAAAAAAAGAAACCCTAAAAGTAACCAAAATCTGGCTACCAGTCCTGAAAAACACCAATATCAAAACTCAACACATGCAAACGAACTCCACCCAGGGACAGGGGGATTTCCAGCAGACAATGGACCATTAGCCAAACAAGCACTAATCCTTCTTGCATATCTACACTCAGAAAGTAGCCATTCAAATACACTAATTTATATATCCTCTCCAACAGGGGCTTGCAGTATATAAACCCCACACACACTCCTACCCAACCATTCTCTGAACATGCCAGCCACAGATGCAGGCGAAACATCAGAAATAAACTCATCCATAACACGGCCTCACAGCCCAGAAAATCCCCCCACAGAAAACCTACTTATTATCACACATTGCTGTAATCATGAGAAAGAACTGCCATGGAAGTATTGCACCACAATCACTAGCACTGTTTTACTTCACGTTTTTTGTATGGGCGAGACTTTGGCGGTTCTCGCAAAAAGACACAAGCACACATAAAACTCCAAAAACACCAAAATATACAAAGAAAATGAACATACAATCACTGAAACAAACGTCCAATACTTCATTTTCGTGTTCTCACCCAGACGTTTTCTTGTGGGGACCGCCCATTGATGCTGTAATCATGGGAGCAGAATTGGACATGGTTTCACACAAAAGCAATACTGCAAAAAAAAAATACTATGGGAGATCAATTCATGGCTTGGCCAATTAATTAAAAAGTATGCCTTTTTCACAGCAGCAGAATGCTTGAAGAACACGAGGAGGAGGACATTGTGCAATGAGGGGGGGCGTTCATGGTATCCTAATGTCGTACTCACATGATTGTTGCCGCATCTGATAATGTCCTAATACATTTTCAAAACTACCTACGAGATTGGTGCAGAGGTAGAGGAGAAAGGCATTCCTCTCCCCACCCCCAGGAATCACCCTAGTCTTCTTGACCCCTTTGAAATGTCCAATATTTCCAATTATGAGATATTACAGGGAGGGGTAGTAGGGCATGCTAACACTTGGAAAAGTTAAATTTTGGACCATGAATCCCAGAATCCCCCACTTGCATAGCCAGTAGCCATGCTGGCTGAGAAATTCTGGAAACTGCAGTCCCCAAAGTAACTTTTCCAAGTCCTGGCTTGGAGGTAAAGCTCTGCCTATTGTCATTCAATAGTTAGGTTTCTTAATCTCCCAGAAGAAGATTAGCTTTAGGCTAAAGCCCCACTTAACTCTTCATTAGAGAAATCATTTAGAGATTGGTCATATGAGAAAGTTACCCAACAGAATGTAGCCCAGCAGCTAAAGTCAACTGAATGTGTGTGTGTGTGTTTTTAATTTTAATTTTAATAAATATTTTTTTCATTCTGTGAATTTAAACTGAAAGTTCTTTGTACTCTCTTTGTTTAAGTAAAATCCCTTCATTTCCATGCATGGATGTACATATAAATATAAATAACCTATCTGTATATGCAGTGATGCATATACAAAATCAATTCTGATCCTAAATGGAAATGTAGCAAGTGATGCCTTTTTTATTATTGTTACTATTATTTTTTGCTCCTCCAGTCATACAGAATAAAAATTAAAGATGCACAAGGCTTAGACCTCATTTCCCTTCCTTTTCTGTTTGATGACTGTGTATTTTAATTGGACACTGAGGATAAATCCTATTTAAATTCGCTAAAACAACATTTTCTGAAGCTTGCAGCCATCAATGTTTTATTCCATGCAACTGAGCAAACCGATTTGCCTCCAGTGTTACCTTTTCCTCTCCAGCCCTGCTCCCCAAGTTTTGCATGAAAACATTTTTGTGCACACAAATGTTTGATCAAAACTGATCTTTAAAAATTGCCCACTGACCAAAGCAGACTGAAAATTAATTTGTCTTAGGACAAAAGGAGCAGAGATAATGTGCTCTTGTTTGATGGGAGGCATCCACGGCCTCTCCTGTGTTCATCCAAATCCTGTGATGTTTAAGAGGGCTCATTATATAACAGTTCAATCTTCTGCTTCATCAGCTGAAAACAGTATGTTCCTTCTATTTTTAGATGCTTTGTAGGTTCCTGAAGGAATAGACATGAATCAATAGTCACTGACCCAAAGAGGAAGCAGGAAGACATGGTAGCATTTTTTTTCCAGATGATTGGAGCTAGTGGAGTGACCGTCAGAGTTTATGTGACAAAATGTGCCTTCATTGGCACCAATGTTGTCTGTAACAAGATTGTTTCCTCCCCAGTTTATCAAATGAAAACCCAATATGGGATGGCTTTTTCTGTTGGTGCTTAACTGTAGCTTATTCCATACAGAAAAGATAAATCTCTATCTCATCTCTATTGGTTGGCCACAAATTCGTTGTTGTTGCTGTCAGGTTCCTTCAAGTCATTTCAGAATCTGAGGTGATCCCATGTGATAATGGGGGATTGCATCTCCCATTATCCTGTCATTCAGCAATCAGGCAGCTGCAATTCTCAACAATCAGGTAAACAAAGGGTTAACAACTTATTACCCTGACACCCACATGGGTTTTCTTGGCATGATTTGTTCAAAAAGGGTTCACCATAGCCTTCCTCTGAGACTGAGAAACAGTGGCTTGCCAGAGGTCACCTGATGGGTTTCCATGGTTGAGCAGAGATTCAATCCCGAGAGCTTGTCTGCACTGGCCCAGATCCCCCACACACTGTTACTGTGACAAAATGGACAGAAGTCCACACACACAAGCCATCCTGTATTGGCGGGTGTCTCTGCTATTGTTGCACATCACACTCTCTGAAGGAGACCTTCAGCATGTGATCAAGGCTGGTCACATGCAGGGGGCCTTGATCACATGCTGGGGGCCTGCTCCCTGGTTTCAGAGTAACACAGGCAATGCCAGTCATGGAGACATCCAGATGCAGCCCAGCATGCAGGTACGAATTCCTGCACTCCCCTGCAGGACCAATCTGGGCTTTCCCAAATGACACAGGTTTTCCT
Organism: Gambelia wislizenii; assembly: GCA_030847615.1. NCBI lineage: Eukaryota > Metazoa > Chordata > Lepidosauria > Squamata > Crotaphytidae > Gambelia > Gambelia wislizenii. Next base: position 427,039,527 of record JAUMIR010000002.1, on the reverse strand, counting down.
GGGTGCTTTTAAAAAATGTTTCAAATGGGTTTACCCCAGCTTTTCACCAGCATTGCCTTGGATGTCATCAGGACTGTCTGGAGGTGAACAGAGGCAAGAACCCTGCATTGTTTGGACTGCAGTGCTCTGACACTGGGAGAAGCTGGGGTGACAAACCCCTGGAGTCCTAGTCATTGGACTACCACACCACCACATCATATTGACTCTCTTGGTCACTTGTGCATCATCAAAAGCGAGGGGAAAAATCAATTCCGATTGGCATAAAATTTGTAGATACCTGAAACTTTACAAACTAATTGCCATCAATGAAACAGAATTACTGTACTTACTATAGGCTGAGATAATATATCAGTGTAAATTGTATATTATATAGTGTAAATCTCTCTGCAGGGAGTTATACATTAATTGTGCTATGTAACCCTTGTGTTGAATGGCAACATTGCCCAACTAAACCAAGAACCAAATATGCAGTGAAGAACCAAACACACAACCAAATGCCCAGTGCTAATAGAAAACTCCACTTCTTTAGCCCTGAACAGAAAGCAGATGTTCCACATTGGATAAAAATGCCCAGCTGCCTCTGCAGGAGAATTTAAAAATATGGGATACACCAACAGGATTCAGGACATAGTTCAATAAGAAACACAATAGCTCTCACCATTGTGGGCCAGACTGTGGCCTGATAGGCTTTGATGGACAAACTCAAGGCACATCAAAATGCTGATTGATAAATTAAGAGTCCTCAATACTCTTCCCTCTTATGTGTTTTATAGGTAAATCAGATTTGGCTTGTTGTTGTTGTTGTTGTTGTTTTTATGTACCTTCAGATCAACCTTGACCTATGGGAGACGTATCCTAGGATTTTCTTGGCAAAAGTTATTCAGAGGAGTTTTGTGATTACCTTCCTCTAAGGCTTTCTTTCTGGGGGTGATTTGCCCAAGGCTGCTCAGTGGATTTCCATGTTGCAGTGGACTTGAAGACTGCTCTGATGGTGTCCTTGTCCAACACTCAGACCACTACACTTCATTGGCCTTCTAATAGGGAGGCTCCTCTACATGAGCCAGGATACTCTGGCTCCCCACCAATGTATCCTGGTTAGAGATCAGGCCTGTTGTTCCCCCGTTCCTGCCACAGAATGGGAGGAAGTTCTGACAGGCATGCCAGCCCATTGCTGCAACTGCTGCTGCCACCATTTAACCTCACTGTCTCAGAAGGCAGGAAGGGATCCCAGAACATGTGACTGAGGGCCCATGCATGGGACCAGTTGTCATCACATGCTGCAGGACTCCTTCCTGCCTTCCAGGAGAGCCAGGGAGACCAAAGCAGCAGCAAGGGCCAACCTACAGGGCTGGTTGTGGACACATAGGGCCTGATCCTTTTTTTGCCAGCAATAATGGAGTAAATTGAGTATTTTTAAAACAAAACAAAACAAAACATTGTATCGGACCCTACTCCGCCTTCCCCCTGTCTCTGCCCCAGAGGTGGTCAGGATTGCCCAGGGGCAGACTGGGGCAAATGCCATGCATCATCAGGATTGCAGGGCTCGGAGAAAGAGGACAAGATGGGATGTTTTGCCCATCTAGACAAGGACTGTCCTTATCTCACAAAGTTGTGTGAGGAAATGGGAGAGAGAAAAGCTATCTGTTGAAACCTCCCGCTAATTGAAGAAAAACATGGACTATACATGTAAGTAATAATTTAAAAAAACAAATAGGATATATGTCCAAGCTAAGTCTACATCAACTTCAAAATATGGTAGGCAAGACCTGGGCACAAGGAGGTCTGTTTCAAATCTTTCATAATAATCATTGTTACTTCTCTAGAAATTCATATGTTATTCAGCATAATAATTTTCAGCAGTATCTGAAGGGCAACAGACAGAAGAATAGGAAGAAAAATAAGAACGTCTATCTGCAACAGAAAAATGTTGTTTTGAAAAGAAATTTTTCATGTGGCTACCTTCCCTGAGCAATGAGAAGCTCTAGAGGAGGAGATTTGCAGGGTCAGGAGTGTGGAGAAAACACTGGAGATCCTGGTGAGATGATGCATAAATGTCTGCCACCCGGCAGTCATCCCCTACACACACACACACACACACACACACACACACATTTGCTTCAAAACTACTCTTTAAAAACAAAATCTCAAGGGTTTTTTCCCATCTTTTGAAAAGAAGGCTGATAAAGGATGTATTCTTTTCTGCAGCTCTCTCTTCCCTACCAGCTTACCCTCCATTTCCCAGCAAAAAAGGCAATCTTAATAAAACATCAGAGCTTTAAAAAAAAATTACTACAGCTCCCAGAATTTTTTATGTGGTTTTTATCTGTTTTTTACTTTGTAAGTTTTTAATTGGTTTTAATTGCTTTTATCTGTGATTTTACTTGTTTTGTTAGCCGCCGTGGGTTCCACTTCGGAAAAAGGTAGCACATAAATTGCACAAATAAATGAAATAAATAAAATCCCCTAGCCCAAACTTTGGTCCTCCAGATGTTTTTGGATGTCAGCTCTCAGAATTCCTGATTTTTGGTCAAGTTGACTGGGACTTCTTGAAGTCCAAAATGCCTGCAAGACCAGAATTTGGTAACTACTGCCCAAACCTATAAAAAAAAAAAGGAGCATTTTTTCCCAAGGGAAAAGGGGACAGGGAAAGGACAGCGAAGACTCATGGCTTATCTACACAGGCTAAATACCCCAGCTTGGCCCCATCTCAAAGCCCCGCAGTCCATATGATGCAGGGCTTTTGCCCCATTCTTCCCCCTAGGCAGTCATCGCCACTCCCAGGGTAGATGCAGAGCTGAAATGGGGGCAAGCCAGGAAAAGGCCCGATAAACCACTATAAGAACATACCTAATTTCATCTGCTACTGGCAGCCAAATGCAGATTGAGCCTCATGGGTCCACAGGAGCCTGTCCAGCACACTGGCCATCGCTGCTGCTACTGGTCTCCTTGGCTCTCCCAGAAACTGGGAAGGGGCCCAGCAGCATGTGACTAAGGATGGTCACGTGCAGGAGGGCCTTTGGTCACCTATTGTGGCCAGCCTCCTCAATGCCAGGAAGGAAAAGAAAATGGCAGCAATGGGTGGGTGTTCCTTTGTGGATTCCAGCATGTTTCCTCCAAGTAATGGGGGAATAACAGGCCACCTCCACAGCCAGAATATACCAGAAGGGAGCCAGCCTAGCCTTGCTGGTGTAGATAAGCCCTCAGTGACAAATGCTTGGCTGGTTGGCTTAACGCTGAAAATAGTGTCCCTGAGCATGCACAAAAGAATCACTGCCTCCTAGGATCAACCTTTCAATTCAGTCTTCCATCCCTGGTCTAGGTCCTGAGTCTCACCTAGAAATGAAGGGGAATTTCACATGGTTTGTGTTTTTCAACCTAATTCACACATTCTGGGCAGGGTTTGGGTTGGGGTTTTTTTTTATGGTGCATTTTTGGGTCTACTATTGCATTTGTAAATGCATAACTTAAGGTAAATGTCCCACAAAATGCATATCTTATGGGAATTGCACCTGAAATTTTTGTACAGTTTTGTATGAAAACAAACATTAGATTTTCATATGGTCTTATACAGAAATGCAAAAACTGGACAACATCCAGTTGAACAAAAATATGAAAGAGACATGTTGGAAGATATCCAGGTATTTTAATAACTTTTCAACTTTCCAACATTCCAGGTGTCTTTTCATACATGATGTGGAGACTGGATAGGATAATAGTGATTTGACTGAGTACATGTGAAACTGCCAAAGAATGAAAATACAGTGATTTAGCTGTCCCTAGTTTCCCCTAGAAGACTTTCTTAGATGCCCAGTCAAATAGTTAATCTAAGCATTGGATGACTCAGTTTGTATCAATGACATTTGACTAACACAGCCGGTGCCATTGTGCACCATTCTGAGGTGAGCCAATTAACCTTGATAAAATGTGCCCAGCAAAATCTACCTGTTCACCCCACATTTTTATTACATAACCTATCATATGCATTCTCACTTGCCCACCAGTCCTGGCTGTGACATGTTCCCTCTTGTCTCTCATTAATCTGCAGACCTGTTTCCTTAATCATTGCCTGATGCTTAGAGGCAAGGAGTGGGGTGGGAAGTGACATTTTGGATGGTTGATTTAGATTCATTTCTAACCATAAGCCTAATGGGTGCATTTGGGATCATCATGATGAGCAAAGCCTTGTGACAAATGGAAGACAATCCATGAACTTTAATGAGTCAGTTTGCACTACTGATGAACAATTAGCCACAGCTCTGTGTAAATCAAGCATGGGGAAGGCAATTGTTAAAAGGACTAATGGAAAGCTTCCGGCAAGTCTGAGACAATTGGCTAAGGAGGAGGCCAACAGACGAAACAGGAGGATGGGCTGCGTATGAACTTTGGCTTGAAGGATGCAGGGACAGAATTTGGAACAAGTGACTCAGGCAACTGCCTGTAGCAATGTCATTAGATTTTTGGTCACTAGTGAAGGTTCTCAGTAAACAAATGAACAGAAGGGTACCCAAAAGCAAGTTTACCACATTTTTAAGTGAGTCAAATGATATATATTAGCCATTTGCTTGGTGGAGCACATACCTTCATGCAACCTATCTGGCAGCTGCCCGTGGCCATTTCATGGTCATTTTCATGGAAGGTGGGGGTGGCCAGGCAGCAACCAGCTGTGCTTCTGCACCATGAAATCACTAGGGTTGAGGTCACCCAATGTGGTAACCCATGGTGTCACCCTCATGGACCTCCTCCCATACAAGACCATCAGACCAAACACTGAGGACATATTATAATTTATACCCTAAATCTAGAGTGAAAATGAAAGGAGCAAGTTTCAAGACCCAAGTTCCACTTCTGCATTTTGTTCCTGCATGCAAATGGCTTACCTTATATGATAGGAATGATTCATGCCTGCAAACTGTGCATCCAAGTCAGGAAATGGGTTACATATTGTGATGTTTGGGGGTGGGATGATATTTGAAACATGAACAAATGAAATGGGGTGCCAAAGACAAGTATACTTTACTTGGGGTGCCATTTGGCCTTAGGCTGGTCCTAGAACAGGGTGCATAAGTGTTTTGGTCATAAGGGCCGCATGCAGTATTAGCTGAGAGGGACCAAAACTACATATGCATGCACACATACATTTTCTCATACTGCTAACATACAGATTGTCATGTTCCTACCCCCAGTTGTCTATTTGTGCTTACTTGGTACAAGTAAGAGTAAACAAAGAGGAATTTCATCATCATCATCATCATCATCATTATAATCTATTTATATCCCGCCCCTCTACGGAACACAATTGGCATGGCTTACAATAATTAAAATATACATCCAGACCCTCAATCCCACCCCCCATTAAAATACAATTAAATAATTTAAGAATTAAAACATACTTTAAATACAAAAATAAAAATAAAAATAAAAATAAATAATGGATAGGCGAGATCAGGACAAACTAGATTTAAAAAAAAATAAATTATAGCCAGGTACCTATTTAGGAAAGGCCTGCCGGAAGAGATCCGTCTTAAGAGCTTTTTAAAAGCTATTTAGGGTGGTGATATGATGGATCTCATCCGGCAGGCCATTCCATAATCTGGGAGTGATAGTCGAAAAGGCCCTCCAGGAGGTTGAAGAAAGCCTAGTTTTTAAAGGTTGTAACATATTCTTCCAGGAGGATCTGATTGCATAGGGAGGATTATATGGAAGGAGGCGGTCCCAAAGATAGGTTGGACCCAAGCCATTTAGGGCTTTAAAGATGATAACCAACAACTTGTACTGGGCCCAGAAACTAATGGGCAGCCAGTGGAGAGATCTTAAGACCAGTGTTATATGGTCTCTTCTGGATGCACCCGAGACCAGTCTGGCTGCCATATTATGTACTAGTTGGAGTTTCCAGACAAACCATGAGGTAGCCCTATGTAGAGTGCATTACAGAAATCAAGATGGGAGGTTACCAGAGCAGTCTCAAGATCCCCGACTTCCAGGAAAGGGTGCAGCTGGTGTACAGCTGAAGCTGATAACAGGCACTCCTGACAATCGCATTTACCTGATTCATCATCTGGAGCAATGGGTCCAGGATCAACCCCAGACTGTGAACATAGTCCTTGGAGGGGAGTGTGATCCCATCCAGAACTGGAGATTGTATCCCAATGCCTGGGTTCAGGGCTGCTACCGTGAGTACCTCCATTTTATCTGGATTCAGCTTCAATCTGTCTTCCCTCCTCCAGTCCATTACTGCCTTAAGACAATCATTAAGAGAAGAGATACCATCTGAAGTCAAAGCTGAAGACCAAGGCATGGAGAAATATATCTGGGTGTCATCAGCATACTGGTAACACCCCGCCCCATGCCTCCGGATAATCTCTCCCAGCAGCTTTATATATATATATATATATATATATATATGTATATATAGAATAGCATCAGGGACAGGATGGCGCCTTGTGGGATGCCACAATTAAGCTCTTTCTTTGCAGAGCAAATGTCCACTAGCATCACCCTCTGGGATCTGCCTGAGTGGAACCACTGCAGCACAGTGCCTCCAATTCCTAGCCTTCTCAGGTGATCCAAGAGGATGTCATGATCTATTGTGTCAAAAGCTGCTGAGAGATCCAGTAGCACCAACAGGGTCATACTACCCCTGTCAATGCTCAGGCGAAGGTCATCAGCCAAGGCAACCATAGCAGTCTCAACTCCGAATCCTGCCCTAAAGCCAGTTTGAAATAGATCTGGATAATCGGTTTCTTCCAAGACATCCTGGAGTTGGAGAGCAACCTCCCTCTTGATCACCTTGCTCAAAAAGGTAACAAGGAGACTGGCCAATAGTTCTTCATATCCAGAGGGTCAATGGAAGGTCTTTTTAGGAGTGGTCTAACCACTGCTTCCTTCAAGCAAGATGGGACATGACCTTCCCTAAGGGATGCATTGATGATGTCCCTAAGGAACATCCTCAAGGCATCACCCCCCTGGATGGCCAGGATCAAGAGGGCAGGTAGTCTACCAAGGAGCTTGTCCACGTCATCAGTACTTACAGATTGAAATGGATCCAGTATGACCTCATCAATGGAGTTACTGGACACCTCGTCAATCAAATCTGCTACAACCCCAAGCAAGGGAACTGTATTTTCCCCTATAACCTAGCAGATCAGCTTGGCTATGGGTAAAAGGGAGAGGGATCCTGCCATATTTGGGGGGCCTGATGCAACCCCAACATGTGTACTGCCCCTCTATAAGCAAGTTGTGCACATAGCAGAGCTTCAAAATGTTACTGTTTGGGTCTGTAACTCCCATAATCCCGCAGCGATCATGGCCAGTGAATTGAGAAGAATACAGCCTTGCTTTGATTTCATTTTGACTAAAGACCCCAAGACGCCTCTAAATGTTGCAACTGTTATTTAAAACTTTCTTTTCGGTTACTCAGCAACTTGTCAGGGAGGAAAGATGTACTGCTTGAGGGCTTTCTTGTGGCTGGAAGCCTGAACACCAGCATTTATTTTTTCTTCTATTTTTTAAAGTAAAAATATTATCTGAAGTTCTAAAAATGAGGCTGAAAAAACAGTGAGAAGAGGAGGAGGAGGGTGGGGGTAGATCGCAATTATTGTGGTAGACTTTAGTAGATGCATTTTGGCAGAGGTGAAAAACAGATGACTAAAGGTCCTGGATACAGTTAGTCCTTTTTAGTATTGCCATCTGACCAGAAAAAAAGATAGCTACCAGCTGGGTTTAGGCCAGTTGCAGGGAATGCCAACTGCCAGGGAGCCAGAGAGAGCAGCAGGCAAAAATTGTCTTGATTTAGGGCCATTTGCATCTGGTCATGCTACCTTGATCGGCCATCCCTGCTGCCAGCAAAGAGAACAATAACTGCCAACAGTACAGAAAGGGAGGGGCCAATGGCTGCATCTATTTTGAGTGCTGCAGTCTAGGCATTTTCAGGGCAAAGGCTGATGGCTGATTGTTGCAGTGGCATGGAAGCTGTTTCCTTCCTGAGCTGGCAAGAGCGCTGAGCTGCTTCACCAAGGAGAAAAGGGACCTGAGAGCAGATTTAGAAAGAACGGGTTACTTACTTTAACTATAGTTCTTCAAATGGTCTTCTGTGAATTCACACAATGGGTTAATCCTGTGCCTGTGCAGAGCACTTCAGAAACTTCTAGCACCTCATTATAAACTTTTGGGTGGTAGAACCTCCCCCTCACCCCTAGTGCCCCCCTGTCATCCTAGCCCACCCCTGTCACCAAGTGCTCAGTTCCTTTTAGCCATGTTAAATAAGTAGGTGAGAAGGTGGGACACCAGAGGGGAGGAGGGCGGGTTTGTGTGAATACACAGAAAACCACTCGAAGAACTATAGTTACGGTAAGTAACCCATTCTACTTCGTGGTCTCTGTGAATCCACACAATGGGTAGACTAACAACCTCAGGAGATAGGATGGACGGAATGTCCAAATCAACAAGAAAGACACTACACAATATATCAAGTAGAAGAGTTATATTATACGTGTGGTAGATTAGAGAAATGGTTCAGCCATCCAAGGATGGGTGTGCTGCCCTAGCCAGGGCTGCACCATCCCTAGAGGAAGAGTCTAGTTTATAGTTCTGCACAGAGGTAAGTGGTGGCATCCACGTAGCTGCTCTACAAATGTCTGAGAGTGACATACCACTCAAGAATGCTGTTGAGGCTGCAGTTGCTCTAGTAGAGGGGCTTCGTATTGAAAGAGGTAGGGGTGCACCCAAAGGTTCGTAAGCGATCTTGATGGTCAATGCCACCCACTTGGAGAGGCATAGAGAGGAGACAGGGAGGCCTTTCTTAGGACCGGAGTAGCAAACAAAAAGTTTGTTGGTGTGGCAGAACACCTTGGTCCTGTCAAGATATAACCGCAGTGCAGCTCACATATCCAGGGGATGATGTGAAGTTGGGGTAATCAAAGAGTGTGCTGTCTCTAATGCTGGAAGCACAATGTCCTGGTTAAGGTTGAAGGAGGAACCCACCTTGGGCAGGAATGCCACATCTGGTCTAAGAACAACCTTGTTCTCATGAAACTGGATGTAGGGAGCATCTGCCCTGAGGCCCAGAGTTCACTGGCCCTTCTGGCCAAAGTTATAGCCACTAGGAAGGCCATCTTGAAGGACAGAAGTTGTGCATCTATCGCTTCCAGTGGCTTGAGGGGGGAGCGAGAGGTGGCTGTAAGGACCGATTGCAGATCCCACGATGTGACCAGCCCAGCCACTGGTGGGTGTAAGTTCTTGTAACCTTGGAAGAAACGTCTAACCATAGGGTCTGTGAAGCATGAATCTTTCCCCAAGTTCTGGAAATTAAAGGAGATTGCGGCCACATAAGTATGAACTGATGACAGGGATAGGCCTTTTGTTGATAACGAGGCCAAGAAATCAAGAAGTGGCATTGAAGCTCCAGCTGGGGAGACCCCTTTGGCATCAAGGAATTCTCAGAATCTGTGCCACTTGTAATGGTATGATTTCTGTGTTGATGGACATTGAGCCGCTAGGAGTATTGATTGCACTGAATCAGAAAACTGGTTCAATGGGTTACCAGCTAGGCCATCAGATTGATCATCTCCAGATCTGGGTGGAAGACTTGTCCGTGCTGCATTGGCAGGAGGTCCCTTCGCAGAATAAGACGGTGGAAAGGGTGGTTCGAAAGAAGGAGAAGGGGAGTGACCAAGGTTGTCTGGGCCGCCATGGTGTGATTAGTATGCATTTGGATTTGTCTTGTTTGAGCTTGGCCACTACTCTGGGGAGAAACAGGAATGTGGGAAACACATACAGTAGAGTTCCCAACCACCTGAACAGACTCCTGTGAGACATCCGCTGCCTTGAGCAGTAAAGGTTGAATTTGGCATTCTGATGCGAAACAAAGAGATCTATAGTGGGTAGTCCTCACTCCAAGAAAAGCAGAGCAAGCACCTCCTGCATCAATGATTCGTGACAGCTGGTCTTAGTTCGACTCAGTGAGTCTGCAATGTCATTTTGAGTCCCTGCCAGGTGTATGGCTGTCAGAAAGATGCCCCTGGGTATGCACCAATCCCAGATTTGGGTTGATAAGCCTACAAGAGTCCTGGACCTGGTTCCTCCATGTTTGTTGAGGTATAAGACTGTGTCTGACACCACTTGACCACCCTGCCGCTGATTGCAGATTTGAAAGCTCTCAGCGCCCTGAACACTGCTAGGAGCTCCAGAGCATTGATGTGGAGATCCTTCTCTGTTACTGACCAGAGTCCGTGGACAGCCCCCCCCATCCTGTCATGAATGCATCCGTTGTCAGAGACCTGGATGGATGAGGGAGCATGAAGGGCAGGCCACACCGCACGTTCTGCCGTGAGGACCACCACTGAAGCTGCCTGAGGAGTGCCCTGGGGATTGACAGCAGCTTGAGAGGGTTGTCTCGCAGTGGATCAAACAACTGCAGGAACCAAATCTCTAAAGGATGCATGTGAAGCCTGGAGAAGGGGGTCACTGCTGTGGTCAAAGCCATGTGACTGAGGACAGTCTGGATAAAGTGCGCTGTTACTCTCCTCCGTGAAGCACAGTGGGTCACCATGGCCTGTAGCTTGAGAAAGCGGTTCTCTGGGAGAAACACTTTGCCTTGGACAGAGTTCAGTTCCGTTGCAATGAACTTTGCGACCCTCAAGGGGGTCAGGTGTGATTTGTCCAGATTGATCCTGAGGCCCGGGTTTTGTACCAGGGAGATCGCCACCTTCACGCTGGCAGCTACCTTTTCTCTTGATGGACCCGTTATCAGCCAGTCGTCCAGGTACAGGAAGACTATGATTCCCTTTGTGTGTCGGTGGGCGATAACTGGGACCATTCATTTCATGAACACCGTCGGGGCTGTGGTGAGGCCAAATGAGAGCACCTTGAAGCGGTACATCTTGTGGCCCATCACGAATGCCAGGAACCTTCTGTGGGGTTGTGCTATCATGATGTGAAAGTAGGCATCCTTGAGATCAATGGTAGTGAACCAGTTTCCTGCATGCAGAAATGGGAGGATAGAAGAAAGGGTGACCATTTTGAATCACTTGGGGATAATGAAGCGGTTCACTTCTCTGGTAATGGTGAACCTTTTCTATGGCCCCTTTTTTCAACAAGGAGAGGACCTCCTCTTCGAGGGGAACAGAGGGGATGGTAGATCTGAAAACACCTGTGAGTGCAAGGGTGTTGAATTCTATGAAGTATCCATTCCAGATGATACTGAGAACCCATGAGTCTCTGATGATAGTACACCACTGGTTGTATGCAGCTAGCAAGCCATCTGATGGTTGTTGGCCTGGGAGCATGAAAGGAGTGGGTATGTAGTCAGGCTTTCTGCTTGGCAGGTTCGGGCTTTTTCTTCTGGAACTGAGACTTATGTTTACTGGGGGCTGGGACCTTCCTCTGGTACTGAGCATAAGACTGTGAGGAATGCTGGGTACATGATGAGGAGGGGCTGAACCTCCTTTGAAAGGAGGGAGGGAACCTTCTGGTGTAGAATTTGGAGTGGAGTGGATGGCTCAGTGGAGGAATCATGAAACATTTAGCCATCATCTGCATTTTGTGAGTATGCTCCAGCTTCGTGTCAGTTTCAGAATGGAAAAGGCCAGCTTCATCAAATGGAAAGTCCTCGATGATGGATCTGCAGTTGAGGAGAGGCCCAGCAAGTGCAGCCACGCATGCCTGCTAACAGCAATGAAACTGACTGAAATCTTCCCAGCACAATCTGTCACATACTTGGCCAACTGATGTTGTAGTCAGCTAGCGCAATGCCATCATTTCTGATATTAAGGGCAAAGTCCGCATCATGTTGTGGGACCTTGGTCAGAAGGGGAGATATGATGTCCCAGCGGTGTCTCTGGTATGCTCCCATACACGCAATATAATTTGCTATCTTCATGAGATGACATGTTGACAAGTAAAACTTCTTTCCCACAGCGTCCAGCTTCTTGCCCTCTCGTTCCATAGGTGAAGAGTGGATTTTGTGTGAAGTGTGCATCTGCACTGCGTCCACAATGATGGAATTTGGCTTTGGGTGGGAAGATAACCAAGGCACTGCTTCGTCCGAGACCCTGTAGAGGTGTTCTAGTCTCTTAGACATTGGCGGGATGGATGACGGAGTACTTCAGTCCACCTTGGCAACTTGCATCAAGAATGTAGAGAATGGATGTAAGACAGTGGAGGGGCTTGCCATTGCAGGTCATGGAAGATGGGGTTATCTATGTGCACATCTGGAGTCAATGTAGGAAGGCCCAAGGACACAGCCATTCTGTTAAGTATCTCTGAGAATGAGCAAACGCCGTCTGTCGGTGAAGCTGGTTCCTGCGCCACACCTTTACCCTGGGGTGACAATCTGGGCATAGGGGTGTCATCATCTGACTTATCTGGCTCATGTTCTGGAGTCCATATAACTAGAGTTGGCAGGGGATTGGGCTGCCCTGCTGTAACAGTGGTGGTCAATCTAGGCAAGGGTGACTTTCTGTCCAGAGACTGATGAGAGGGGCATTTGGGCACCTTCCTCTGAAGAGACTTATGCTTCTTAGGTAACTCGGTTGGTGCAGGCTGGCTAGGCTTGTGGCGACCCTCCGGGGAGAGATGGCAAACCCCGATCTTCTTTCCAGTATCGAGGAGAGCGATCATATTGGTACCGTCTGGAATACGGTACCAGGGACCAGTCATACCGATCGGGATAGAAGCCCCTCAGTGGCAGAAGATTGTATCAGTACCAATCGTACCAGTCCCACCAATCTTCCTTGTACCACAATGACTCATCGTCCAAAGACTGGAGCTACTAAATAGAGATCATGACAGATGTCGGTGAGGCCTGGGCATGTGGGACTGTGAAGCAGAGTGGGACCTTTGCCTTGGCTGTCTCAGTGTTGGTGATCTGGAAAGTACCAGTACTGGAGACTTAGAAGGTGGCCTTGGTGATGGTGTTTTCTGTCTGTCCGGGACACCTGGAGTCAATCAATGAGATGAATGGGAACAGGATTGTTGAATCAGCAGGAAACAGTAGACAGATGTCAATGGTGAATGGGACCTTGAGACATGGTGATGTGCTGATCAAGATCGGGACCAGATTTGGGATTGGGACCGGGACCAATGTCACGAACCCGAACGGGACTGAGAAGCAGAGCAAGACTTAGATCTATGAACAGACTGAGTATGGAGTTGGGATCAAGATCAGGATTGGGATCGTGGCTGTCCCTGCGCCGTGGTACCGATGTCCAACCGAGACCTCAATATCTGGATAACACTGATGGAGGACTCATCAGTCATCTTTTCTACTGCATAGGTGGACTCTGCCTCCTGGTGCCGGTCTGGCAATGGTATCAACAGGCGTCACTTTGCCAGGGGTGATAGCAGGGAACTTTCCCTAGATTCACATCTGGATCTCTTCGGTTTTAGGTCATGAGACTGCTGTTCAGGGCACTTGGCCTTCTTTTGCTCTTGAGACCAACCACTCTTAGGGGATTCCTTGGTTTTCTTAGCTGGAGGATCTTCCAGTTTCAACAACAACTTGGAAGACTCTGGTATTGGTACCCCTGATACTGACTATCTCTGGTCCATCAAAGTCTTAGGCTCGTTGGTATTGGATCAGCCTGTGCCATTAACTCTCACTCTGGTCGCCATCGGGAAGAATACCGAGGCCTTCACCAGTACTGAGACAGAACCGTTCTTGGCCTGGCCCTTAGACTTTTCAGGGGAGAGTGGCAAAGTCAAAGCCTTCCCTGAAGTTGAAACCGATAGGGCCTTCTTGTACAATTGGGCCTTAAGCCTTTTATCCTGAGTTTTCCTGGCCTGTGGGCTGGAGGCCTTCCAATGCCTTCAGGAGGCAACTTCATGGGAGGCAACATTATTGTCCCCAAGACAAAACAGGCACTTGGAATGGCCATCAGACTCAGTCTTTTTGGCTGCATTCTGGGAGCAGGATTTAAAGAAACCAGCTCCAGAGATGCTGCTGAGGGAATAAATTTCACAGTACCATCACAAGAGCAGAAACGCAGGCCTGTAGTCGAATCCAAAAACAAGATGATCACAGTAGCAGTAGAATCTGAGGTCAGAGCCATAAATCAGTCCAATCTGACAACAAATCCAAGAGATAAGCAGAAGAGAAGTCAGAATCCAATCCAAAGTCAGAAAAAAGCTGAAAAGAGTCGAAATTCAAGAACAATGAGGCTAGAGAAGTTCCTTCAGTGCTTTGCACATGGCAGGGGGAAAAGGAACTGAGCACTTGGTGACAGGGGTGGGCTTTTATGCACCAGGGGTGAGGGGGGCAGTCCTACCACCCAAAAGTTTATAATGAGGTGCTAGAAGTTTCCGAAGTGCTCTGCACAGACGCAAGATTAACTCATTGTGTGCATTCACAGAGACCACGAAGAAGAAACCTTAATCCTATGCTTCTTACTTGGCCATAAGCCACACTGACTACCATGAGACCTATTTCCAATAAGCATGTATAGGTTTGTATTGTGGTTATATGTTCTGTACTTGCTGTTTGGGCATTTTTAACTGAAGGAAGGTTTATTGGTATCTTACTGTAAGGTTTTTGCCTGTGTTATGACACACAAATCCACATGCTTGATCACCAAACATGGTAGGATGGGACCAAAACAAAGATGAGGCCACAGTCAGCTCTTGGACTCCATCAATGACTTCAGGTACCGCCTGAATCCAAACCCTTTGCCTGCCTGCCTGCCTGCCTGCCTTCCATTTTAGACAAGTGCATATTTATGAGCCAGTCCTGCCCAAACTTGGTATTTACAATTTAGGTTGACATCACAAACATTTTCATACAAGTATGGAACCAAACAGAAACCTTTGGGTTTTATTTATTGGCTTTAAGTTGTTTTTGCTGGTTTGAATCAATTTTCCATGGACCTTGCAATGGAAGAAAAGTTAAGGACTGTAAAGTGATGCCAATCAAACAATGGTTTCATTCAAATCATATGTGAAATCAACATGCTAGGTAATTCTGGGTAGATTTCCTAGTACATTTCTAGGAAGTACTCGAGAATCAGAGGCTAGACAATTTACTCTTTTGGATTACAGGTCCAGGAATTTCCCTTCCAGAATGACTAGTGGCCATGTTGGCTGTCATATTCTAGAAACTATTTAAAAAAAAAAAACATTTTACCAAACTCTGCTCAAGATCAATAGGTTTTGGGACCAATCAGTTCTAAACATATCCATGACATTGTTCGGACTGGCAGATAGATAGATATTTTTGCCTGTAATGTGTTGTACGAGATGGAGAGTTAGATCCTACGGAAGAACAAGCTGTATTGCCTGAGAACTTCATTCTTGGTAGCCTTCTTAGAAATGCTTTGGCAATGGATTCTCCTAAATTAGATGATTTTCAGTTGGAAGTTATGGTTTAGTACATGAGAACAGTATATATATATTTTCACATTTGTAGCTATCTATCAAGCAAACGGGCAGTGGCCATGTTGGCTAGGGGATTCTGGATGTTGCAGTCCCCAAAGTAACTTTAACTGGCTCTGCAAGTGTAATAAATACTTATGAACACTTTTGGCATATTTTTATTTTATTTTATTTTTTATTTATTTAGTTATTTATACCCTGCTCTTCAGCCACAAGGCTATCAGAGTGGCTTACAAATTGTTTTAAGCAATAGCTATTTACACATCTACACTGCATTAAACAGTTTCCAATGTGTCTTAGCTAATTGCCCCCACAAGCTGGGTACTCAATTTACCAACCTACGAAAGGATGGAAGGCTGAGTGAATCTTGGAGCCCGCTGGAATCGAACTTGCAACATGGTGACTTGCAGTACTGGCATTTAACCACTGCGCCACCAGGGCTTAAGATTAGGTGCAATTCTTTAGACTGTATACTATCCAAATTGTCTATTTAGCTCCCTAGAATGGGGGATCCATTCTAGGGCTGGTGGAAACTGCTTTTTTCCATCTCTCCCTCTAGTCCCCTAAAATACCCAGATAGGGAGGCAGGGCACTTTGCTAAATAGGATGTGTTCTGATGGGTGGGAGTTGGGGATCTCTGGCAACTAAGTTAAAGGCACCTACTTTGAGAAGAGCTCTTCTGCTCATGAAAGGTTTGGATCCAACCCACTGAGTTCTGTACTCTTATTGACTGAGCATCAGCAGTCACTGTAGTCTTTCTCCCTGCTGCTCTGTTCCAGCAAGGTAGCTGTGTCTGTTTGCTTCAGCAGAAGCAACAGAGTCTCACAGCACCTAAGAACTAACAAGTTGCTTTTGTTCTTGTTAGCTTTCATGGGCTATACTGTTAAAAATCAAGGAGTACATCCATACCAGTGTTAGTTCTACTTCCAGTACTTTCAGTATTAGTTCTATTTTTGAAGACACTGGCCAAAATCCTGCTTTCATGATGACACAGCACAAATCTCCACCAGGGTATATCTGCTGGGCTTCCACTGCTCCAGCTAATCAATCTCAGCTTGAATGACCAGTGTCAGTACACTGTCCCCAACCTTCAGAGGTGTGACTATGTCCCCAGGCGCCTTCCTATGTGTGTGGGAATCATTGGACAAGGAGATAGTGGATAACACCTTCCACAATAAATGAAAAAGTATATACATTGGCAGAAATAGATGTTACTTCAAGATATGTCACCACCAACAGGATTCCAATCATAAATTGATTCACCTATATACATCTAACTAAGTTTACTTAGCAGAACCTTCCATTAGTCTCTACATACATTTAGAAAACTGACACAACTAGAGGATGTATTCTCCAGTGTATGTTCAGCCCTGGGATGAGTTTCAAAGGATATCCGCACCTACTGAGATGTTCTTCATCACGCTCTTTATGACTCAACAAGTGGCTTCCAACATAGTTCCTATCTTCATGCAAAGACATAATTATGGCCAGGATAATATCGGCTCCAGTGGTGGAGGCAACAGGAAAAAGAAGCAATAGCCAACAGTAACAGCACCAGAAGGAGGAGGGTGTCAGCTCCAAACCATCTCTTCTTCAATTGCCTGGCTTAGGAATGGAGATCTTGGAGCCAAGGCACTGTGGAGGGATGTTGACAATAACCTGTGGCACAGGACAGACAATTGTAAAACCCTCCTATACCTGAGCATTTGGCTCTGAAGACAAACCCTCTCCCTGAAAACCACACATTCGAGGAATAGGCAGCTTGAAGCCAACAGCCTTTGCCTCCAGTTGCTATTGCTGTTCCTTGCTTTTTCCATGAGCATGCAAAAGTTTAATGCCACTGGCATAACGACCCATTATTCTAGCACAGTGTCCTGGCCCCTAGATGTAAGTAGGCATTTCTTGCATCTGCCATCACTACTGGGAGACAGTATTCAAGGATGTAGCCTGACCTATTATCAATATGCAGACAACACCCAGGTCAACCACTCCTTTTCATCTCATATAAGTGAGGGATTTAATTGGCTGGCCAATGTTTAGGTAGGATAATGGGCTCAGTAAACTGAGACTCAGGATATTATCACATGAGGCTGTTTTCCCATGGCAATGGCATTATAAAAGGAAACAAATAACGTACCACTTCTCTTCTTTCCCAGAACTGTTCTGCTTAGAAAACTCTCCTAATGTGATAAGTTTCTTTCATCAATGCCAGCATTACAGCAGTCACATGGCAGCACGGGGCGTTATTCTCCTCCCTGCAATTCCAAAGCAGGCTAACTCCATGCCTTTCAGGTTTGTTTATTTTTCTCTTTGCTTTGTTTGAGTAAATACAGCAAAAAATGATCTAAAAATTATTTTTATTTTATCATTTTGCTGTAATTATGCAAACACAGCAAAATTTTAAAAATGTAAAAACAGACAGGCATGGAGTTAGCCTGCTCTAGAATACCAAGGGAAGGGGGAGAGGAAAATCAGGCCGCACGACTGTTCTAATGCTGGCATTCAAGTGAAGAGACTTCTTCCACCAGCCAGCTCCTGGAACAGCATTGGTATTGGGAGTTTATTGATGGGTTTTCCCATCAATGAAAGGGAGCACCATTCTAACAGGGTGATTACATACCAGATACAGGACAGCAACAATGTCATATGATAAGGTTTGGCCAAAGAGCTACTATCCTGCTTTAATTCCACTTTTTTTTTTGCTTCATGTGATAATCTCTCAGTCAGAAAGACTGACAATCCACTGACATGAAAGTCATCAGCTGCCACTGCTCCTACACTATGGCATACTTAGGCATGACTAATAATACTCACCGATGTGTTATATTTGCTACTTAGATATGTACACATAGCTAAGTAACATCTCCTGGCCCATGCCCACCCCAGCCTCCCACAAACCCACCTTAACAGCCATCAGCTGCATTGAGTGAAGGAGGTCTGTTCAGCTGCCAATCAGAGCACAAGAGGATGATGTTTCCAACCCCCTCCAATCAGTGAGCAAGGCCACAGCAAGAAATTGTGAAAGGAGTCCTGTTTCTGAGTATCACAGGCTCATTCACTGGTGGGGCAGGAATAATCATCTTCCAATCAGCAACTGAGCAGGCCTCCTTTGCCTGATGTGGCTGCTGGCTATTGAGGTGGGCTGGGAAAACACATATGTAGTCTTAGAAAATACAGAGCAACTCTAAACTCTAAATACAGAATGCCAAGTCCGTCTTCAAAAAGGCCATTTTCTTGGGGCTTTCAAAAAGTGACTAATTTCTGCTCTTGCTTCTCCATCTTGAATGTGAATACTATAAACACACAAAAAGCAGTGTAGAGGCCCTGAAATAATGCCACAGTAAACCAATAATGATTGGTATGGGATTAAAATTCAGCCTCAGTTTCCTGCAGAAGTGAGACAAACATCTTTCAGCCAGTCTCCCCACCTCTACACAATGCGAGTTAGCATTAAATATCCATCACTTGCTCAGTGTCCAGTGATGAAGTGTCTTGCCAAAGAGAAACTATCCTGCCGCCTAGTCTCTGCCTGGGAGAATATGCTTCAGTTTCACATTAGCCACTCTGTTCCTGCAAGAAAGAGGAGATATCATTCAGTGGCATTCTAACTGTCAAAGCCAATGAGGGATATCTTTGTCCCTTTTAATCAGAGATTCTTGTACATTTTTCACTTAGGAAGCTAATAGACAGATAACACATTTATATGGGCATATTTTATAGCTGGAGAGGAACACGCAGTAATTTTTTAGAAAGCAATTCTGCAGGCCCTTTCTCTTAGAACATGGTAAGGAGAAGGAGAAACAGATGTGAAGGAACTGGGGAGCAAGAAATTGTACTCAACATGCTCTGATGCCAATCAGACAAATATGGACTGCCACACCTTAATTAAAATGTTGCTGACAGATGCAACTACACTTCCCTGTGCAGCAACCCCCCTCCCATGTTCCTCGCTTACTACAGTAGGGTCACACACACACACACACCACATAGCCATTTAATGGCCACAAGAGAATAAGGTGTGGTCAGGTCCAGCTGTGTTCCTGAAGCCAGATGCATAAAGAAACAGGCATCCTCCTGGACTTTTTGGGAGTTCTTGAAAGACCTCCCAGAAGGTCAAAGAGGAGCATGTCATCCACATGCATCCAACTCACTTCAGTGAGGAGCACATGGAGAGAGAAGGGTGCGGAGTTTCAACTAGCAGAGCATAGTCTGCTGTGTCTAGGATCTCAGGCAATATATATCACTTGCTCTTCTTCTTAGCAGATGTCATGGCATAATGGATCTGTCCCAAATATTGGAAGGGTTATGACATGGTGGCTGGGATCCTGTCAGTTACGATGTTTTAAGTTAGACGTACAACCACATAACTGTTACCTATTCACATTTGTAATTGTAGTACTACTGCCACAATCATAAATGATCCTGAAACTCACCATAAAAACCAACCGACTATCCCAAGCAATAGAGTTCTGCAGCACTGACAGCAGGGCACTGCAGGATAACATGGTCAGCCCCCTCCCACCAGCAAGTGATGGTTTGAGGAGCAGAAGAAGGGTATTGTCACATTTCCTGACATTGCTTGGTTGTAGAATGGGGCTGATCACATCATCCTGAAGCACACCCTCACCAGTGTTGCAGAACTCTTCCACTCATAATGGCTGACTTGTTTTTAAGGTAGGTTTCAGGAGTCAGGTCAAGAGATGGAGTATAGCTACAATATTGCAGCAGGGCCTCAGCTGGTGTATTTACAATGTATGCAGGTTCTAAATTAAATGTCTCTTCATTTGTTTGACCCTGGAGCCATTATTTTTTTTCCTTTTGCCTTTCCAAATTGATGCACAATTTGTGTGCATGGTTTATCCCTGTCATACAAGGCCACTGAGCTCCATGAATAAACCTGATCACAATAGATATCAGAATTGCAAGTTTTCCTGCAAGTTCAAACATGGCAATGTTAAGCTGGGCTTACAGGTCAATGCTGCTAGCTTTACACACTAAGATGAACTTGTTGTGATACTCATGGAAAACATCTCAATATCTCTGCTGCCCTGGGAGCTAGTTAAATCCACATACAGTCTAAGTCAAACCTGGTAAAGCAGTTCAGCTGTAAGAGTTTTCTAAAGGCAAAGTCAAGAACATAGCCATATAGTATGAAGGTAGACAAAGAATTAGAGCTCATATAGCACTGGAGTGGGAAGAGAGGTCTATGAATTGGGATAACAAGCAAGGTTCACCATGGTTCCATAGAGGCAGTACATGTGTTCTGCTAGCACAAGGATGAGCAACTGTGATAGGGTAGGGGCCTCATTATCCCTCTAGGAGACCTTCAGGGCCACACCTTTCCACCACAACCCCCACCACAAAAAATGAAAAAAACTCTTTCTTCCCCCTCCACATGCCTCCCCATGCCATCTAGGAGAAGTAAGGACCATTTTCACCATGTTTTTATGCCCTTCCTGGGCCATTTTAGGCTCAAGAGATCACTTTTTAAAAAGCAGCAAGTGACCCAAAATCCCTTCTGGTTTACTTCCAGTTTTTAAAAGGCCTTTCCTGGGCCTAATGTTTTCACACACTCACACACACACGCACACGAGGCCTTGGGACACATGTGGCTTATAGGCTGCACTTTGTTCACCCTGTTTGAGCAGCAGGGAAGCTACAACTGAAGGTTTAAATAGCCTGGTCCTCCAGAGTCCCACCCAAAACCAGCTGCATGGTTTTGGACTAAATCACAAGTTTGTGAGGAACTCCCTACATCAGGGGAGCTCTCTTGCTCCTAGGGAGCCTGGTGTTTATTGGCTCTCTGGTGTGTTTTTCACCAACAGGAGGCTTCTGGAACCAGTACCTTTCAGTATTGACCCCCAGTTGGGGTAGGCAGCCCCCCTTTCTCTTTTGACTCCAGAGGTGTGATAATGGGAAGACCCCATTTCCCATTATCTGCCAACACAGCAATCAGGTAACAAAGGGTCAACTAGGGTTTGGAGAAAGGTAACACCATTAGGGTTAGCATTATCATAGATGTCACAGGTCACAAGAGATACTGACTAATCAGGAATTCCAGAGTGGACAAGCTCTGAGAGGCTTCAAAGGTGAGGTGATAAATAATGCCTCAGGGCCACAAGGCAGAGAGAAAACAAAGGAGCATCCTGGGATGAGAACCTCAGGCCAGCTGGGGGGAGGCTGTTTTGAGATGGGCCTGAAGGCCCTTGTTGACAGCCTCCCCTGAATTCAACACACTGGACTCTAGTGAGTAGACTAGAGAATGTGCAGTTAGTTAGATCAGAGATTATATTTATTTCTAATTTGGCTGAATGCTTAACTATATCTGTAACTTCTATGAATGAACCTGGGAGGGAAGAGCCTTCCATGAGAAATATCTGCATGTTATGAACTCTGTTTAGAACAAAGAAGCTTTTCTAACCTTTCTTTCAGCTGATGCATACATGTGCCCTTTCGCTCGGTCGTTTTTCCTCTTTAGTACAGATAGGAGAGGGAGGTAAAATCTCTGCAGTGGTAAGGAGTAGGAAAACCCACAGTCTCTCCTTGGACTGTGTTGTAAGGGTTGGTAGACTCAAGGGGTGGTGGCAGCTAGATAAAAGAAGGGGAAATTAAAGTGTTCCCAGGGCAGAGGAACCCTGAGATTGCATCTCACAAGGCAGCAGAATCCTCAGAGGCATGCTTGCAAGCACACACTGAGGCTAGGCTGTGTCACAATAGGTGAGGCAGATTCTTTGGGTACCCCTCCAAGGCTGGTTCTAGTATCTTTTAATCATAGTTATGAAGAAATCAATGAAGTTTGGGAAGTTTTTGTTAAAAACAAGCCAAACAATTGAAATTTTCATCCAACCCTAATGTAGGGAAATAGTGTCTGATTTATGAAGAAAAATGATAAACAGTTTCTCAGTATAAGAGCTAACTGGGTCTATGCTTTGAATAGGAAATTGATGTAAAATAACTTGAAGCACACTACCTTGCCAGATCTGTCCTTTAAATGAGGAAGTGATGAGCAATAGGCCAGCACAATCATCAATAGCTAATCAGCCCTGTACTTTTGAGTGTGGAATTGATGACGAGTATCTTGCCAAGTCTCCTGGTGCTGTAAATGGGGAACTGATGAACAACAGCACTGAATGATGACACAGACAATTTTTATGTTGGAATCTTTAATGGTGCCATCAGGAAAAGGAATTTGGGGCTGATATTTAGAGCCACATTTCACAAGAATGACCAGGAAGACTCCCAAACACAGTATGGCTCACTTACTACATTTTGAAGTAAGTGAAGTAATTAAGATTATCATCTAAAGAGGTGCCAGCCAGTGAGTTCCATGTCAGTGAATCCACTCTCAATTTTGTTCTAGATTTTAAAAGAGCTATCCATGGTGCTGATCCTGTTTAGAATATAAGTTTCAGTACCTTGGATAGCTCCTTATGATATAAAACCCAAAATGGATTCACATTACTCCTGACATGGAACCCACCAGTTGCCGTTGGCCCAAGCCTAAAAGTAAAGCAAGTTGCTTTAGCGTCTGAGTTCCTCAAAAGGTATGCTTCATGGGAGGGGTTGTATTTTTTAAAAAAGAAACATGATATGTGCAGAAATGCAAGATTTTTTTCCACACAATGCAATGAATGTGCGGCACATACAAACGCCAAACTAAGAAGTTCAGATGTTAGAGAGAATGTATTTACTTTATTAAATTCGTCAATTAACCTTATTCTAGCAACACAATTTAAAAGCAATTAATTCTGATCAACATTCCAAAGAGAAGACAAAATTTAATCAGAGCTGAAAGATTTTATGCACACACAGAAGCATCTGTGCATACATACACACACACACATCAGAAGGCTAGCAATATGCTAACAGAATGCATAATTTTAAACAAACTCGCTCCTCTGCTGTTATAAAACAATGCAATTTAACTACTGCTATTGCAGCTGAGATTGATTCATTCATTTAATTTTAAAACAGTTTTCAGCTATTCTGAGCTTTATTGATAGGCTAGGAAATAGAATCATAGAGTTGGAAGAGACCACAAGGACCATCCAGTCCAACCCCTGCCATGCAGGAATACACAATCAAATCACTCTAAACAGATGACCATCCAGCCTCTGTTTAAAACCCTCCAAAGAAGGAGACTCCACCACACTCTGAGGCAGCACAAATATATCTGTCTGCCTTTTCTTCACAAACGAAAATTCAGGAAGGACTCATCCCACACTAAAAAGGCCAATCCGAGATAAACAAGTCTGGTTGCAGAAAGCACAGCAGAAGGTCTCCTTGGGTGATGTTTCCGGGTTGTGATTCTTCTTTTGTAAAGTCTTCCAAATGCACTATATGCCTTTGCTAATCTGTGATCGATCTCTTTGTCAATCTTGTCATCTGAGGAGACGATGCTTCCAAGGTAGGTGAATTGTTGAACAGACTGAATCACAGATTTGCCTACGGCAATGTGGGGATGGTGGTGTTCATCCTGTGGTGCAGGCTTGTAGAGAACTTCCATTTTCTTCAGGTTGACTTCCAGCCCAAACAGCTCTGCAGCTCTCGCGAAGCAGGATGTTAGGCACTGCAGAGCTGCTTCTGTGTGGGCAACAAGAGCAGCATCATCAGCTAAGAGCAGCTCACGGACTAGATAGTTTAGAGTCTTTGTGCAAGCCCTCAGATGGCTTAAGTTAAACAAGCTACCATCAATACGGTAACGTATATAGATGCTGTCTTCTTCTTTGAGTCCTGCCATAGCCCTTTGGAGCATCATGCTGAAGAAGATTGTAAATAAAGTTGGAGCAAGAACACAACCTTGCTTCATTTCATTAGTTATTAGAAAGGGCTCTGAAAGATCTGCCACAGACTTTTTCTACTCACAGTGTCGAAGGCTTTGGTGAGGTCAACAAATGTTACACAGAGTCCCTTGTTCTGCTCTCTACATTTCTCTTGCTGTTGTCTAAGGGCAAATACCATAACTATAGTACTCCTATTGGTTCTGAAGCCACATTGGCTTTCAGGGAGAAGTTCTTCTGCAATAGCAGGAACTAATCTGTTCAGGAGTATCCTTGCAAGGATATTTCCAGCAATAGAGAGCAGTGTTATGCCTCGATAGTTTGAGCAATCGGATTTTGCTCCTTTTTTCTTGTACAGGGTGATGATGACTGCATCTCAGAGGTCTGATGGCAGTTCCCCTTTTTCCAAGCAATTCACAAGGAGTTTGTGGAATTTATCGTGGAGTGTATGACCTCCGTGTTTCCAAACTTCAGGTGGGATTCCATCAATCCCAGCTGCCTTGCCGTTTTTTCATCTGCTGCATGGCCTTAAGGGTCTCTTCCAAAGTGGGAGCTATGTCCAATTCATTTTCATTGGATAGCTGAGCCTTGGACTACTCGGTTGGCACTAAAGAGACTTTGAAAATGTTCAGCCCATCGATTCAGGATGGAGGCTTTATCAGTAATTAGTGTTTGACCATCTGTACTGTGTAAGGAGCTTTGGACCTGATAAGTAGGTCCAAACACTGCTTTAAGATCACCCAGATCTGCACAGTGTTGTGTCTTTTCTGCTATATTGATCCACCACCTGTTCTGCATGTCTCGGAGTTTTTGTTGAAGCTTACTACATGTGAGGTGGAAAGCTGCTTTTCTTACATGGTAAATTGGCTGGGCAAGGTATGCCTAGTGAGCAGTTCTCTTCTTTGCCAACAGCTCCTGGATCTCTTGGTTGTTTCATCAAACCAGTCTTGATTTTTCTTGTGGGAGAACCCGAGAGATTCTTCCGCAGACTGGAGGATACTGTTTTTGATATATTGCCAAAGCACTGTAAGAGAAGTTTTGTTTGCAGATTTGCCTGGAAGTTGTCTCTCATGGTACCTTGTTGAAGATTGTTGACTTGGAGTCTCCTCTTTAAGATGCCACCTCTCTTAGGTTTGAGCTTAAGATGAAGATTTAGTTTACATCTTACGAGGCGATGATCTGTTTGGCATTCTGCACTGGGCATCACTCAAGTATGACGGACATTGTGAATGTTTCTCTGGCGGACTAGAACATAGTCAATGAGGTGCCAGTGTTTGGATCAGGGATGCATCCAGGTTGTCTTTAAGCTATCTTTCTGCTGAAAGGTAGTGTTTGTAATAGTCAGCTGTTGTTTTGCACAGAACTCTAGCAAGAGGTGTCTGTTATCATTGCAATTTCCAACACCATGCTTGCCTAAAACACTTTTCCAAGCTTCAGAGTTCTTTCCTACTCTGGCATTGAATCACCAAGGATAATAATTTTATCTTCTACAGGGACTTTTTTTGTATGAGGTGGTGTAGGTCTGTGTAGAATTTGTTTTTCTCTACAGGGTCGGCTTGCATAGTTGGAGCATGTATACTGAAGAGAACAACGTGTGGGAGGCGTAAGGAAATAATGCGATCGGAATGTGTAGGAAGGTAATGAGTCTAAAAAATAAAATTGCAGGATCTAGTCCTTTAAAAACAACAAGAATTATCTCCTTTTTAAAAAGGTAAAATCATTCAGTCACATTTGACTTCACGCTTTATGCAGAGTGCGATTAAGAAGAAGACTTAAGCTCTATTATCATTTGAAAGTGTATTCAGAGATCTGGGATCACCCAGTTAAATTAGACTCATTACAAAACAAAGGAGTCAGTTTAAAATGCAAAACAAAGTTTACTGAAGGTATATCAGTCTCAATCTACATACTAAAACAAACATAAGAAAAGGTCCCTAAACTGACTAGGAATGGGTAGGAAAGACTCACCAGCCTTGGCTGGGTCCCGATGCATCATGGCATGGTTACAGGAAAGCTTAGGATGCCTCCATTCTCATGGAGAGTCAGATTCAGAAGAGAAAGCAAGTCACACAAAAGCAATAAAATTCAAATTAGGTCATGTGTGAATCATCCAGCACTTCTAGTTGGCTAGAAGTGCCCAGTGAAGTAAGAGAAGGGAATTTTGGGAGAACAAAATGCATGCAGGGAAAAACCCTAGACTTATCTAAGATTGTGAATGAGGTACACAAGATTGCTTTTACATTACAATGATTATTTCCCCACATACTACAGAATGTCCTGTTGTCAAGGTTTCAAGCTTGGAGGCAATGGAGTTTTTAATCATGAAGCCTACTCCTGAGAGATGTTTTTCAGTTTTGGGTTTGCCAGACCAGTAAAGTGTGTAGCCGGCACTGTGTTCTTTAAGGCTGCCTTCCACATGGAGATGAACTTCACTAAGAGCAGCGATATCGATATTAAGTCATGATAGTTCATGGTTAGAGCAGAGTGACGCTCAGGCCATGCACTATCTGCAGAGTCTTGCATGGTTCTGATGTTCCAGCATGCAAGCGTCAGTTTATTTACACCTTTGGGGGCCGGTGTGTGCCTTTGTTTCTTTGCCTTGGTTTGACCGCATCAGAAGATGCCCATTGGCCGTGGCTAGCCAACCAGGTAGATGGAGATGAGCTTTCATTAGGCCACCTTTTCTAGGCCCCTCTCCATATGGAGCAAGCAATGCTCTCCTTAAAAAAGGCTGCTTGGTCGTTCAGGATGCTGCCAAACAAGATGGTGATGTCGGGGATGCTTTGATCGTGATTTCCTGCATGGCAGGGGGTTGGACTGGATGGCCCTCGTGGTCTCTTCCAACTCTACAATTCTATGATTCTATGATTCTGTGATTCTAAGACTGTCATCTCCCAGGTCAGCCTCAAGCGACCAAAGTCCTGAGCCGCCTGCATGCAGGGTTGGGTCTGTGGCTTCCAGTGCATCTTTACACCTGCCATTTTGTCCCTCGCCTATCACTAGAGGGCTTTTTTTGGAATTGGATTTATCCTTCAAGCCTGTGCAATGGATTTTTCTGGTGGAGTGCAGCATGCGCAGAACTGGCCATGCCCTTTAAACCAGAGGTTCAACTGCTGTGGCCTTGCACAAATATGTAAATGTCACATATTTCAGTATGTGTCATCATTTGTTTGTTCTCCTCTGCTTTCTAACCTTGGTACAGGCAACAGGAACTCCTTCCTTAGGCAAGAATGGACGCATAATACAATTATTAAATGATGTCTGAGATTCTGCATCAGAAGATTCTGTGCATTACATAGCAACATCATAGCTACATCTCCCATGCTAGCCCTCTAAAACACACCTTGGAAACAGCACAGCCTCCTCCACAGCATAGCCCTTTTGATGTTGTCATCAGTGAACAGAAGCATAAGCAGGGACACATCTGTAACAGGCATCTTCAAAGCCCTCTTGGTGTCTTCAGAAGGTCTCTGCAGATGGTGTCCTTGCAGCACATCCAGCTATAGGAAAATACCGGGATACAATCCCACTCATGTTCTCTCTCTCTGGCTGCATGGAAATGACCATGGGTGGAGGGAGGATCTATGGTGCTTATAAGGTGAGTTTAAAGGAAGATTTGGGGGGCTGTGTAGTTGGAACAGAATTATGACCTTTGCAACAACCTAAAAGTGAGTTGTGATGGTGTAAGTCCAACTGTGTCAGGATCAGTCCCTTTTGCTCCTCCTCCTGCTATATTCATTCATTTTGCAATGGCTTTGCTGTAGAGTATGTATAGCAGTTTGTGTAGGGGTGAAATGTTGTATGTGTAATGGTCTGGGCTTTGCTTCGGAAAGGAGATAACAAAGCAGCTGCAATTAACAGTTTTATTTTCAAGTCTAGAGACAGTTGAAAGAATGCCTGTGTCAGGGGATGATGGAAAACCAATAGTTATGCAGCCCACCAGATTTTGTTGATTGTAAAATGCATTTAACTTAGAGTATATCTACTAACCTCTCAGTCTCAGCAATTACTTTGTATTGTATGCTTCCTGGATTTCTGGCAATAAAACTGTCTGGTAAACGTTGAAGCTTGGGCTCTATGAGTTTGGGAATGCTTGTCGTAACCAAAATTCAGTAACAGGATGCAAGCTAATGTTAGTATACTTAGCATTTTGTCTTCAATGGGCAATAATTATCCTTGTTTTCGTTAAGGCAGATGAAAAACCAAGTATCAGCTTGCTAAGAGGCTTAAGAGGGGTTATATGAGTGGCCTTTAGAGAGTGATGCCATTGCAGTTTGTCATTCACTCTGTGACTACAGGCTAACAGAGAGCATTACATTCAGTCAGTACAGGAAATGACAAGAAGGGAAAAACAGGTAGCACTAGAAAACAGGAGGCAGCAAGTATATAATAATTTATTTTTTAAAAAATAGGATGGCCAAGACCCTACATGGTGGTTGTGTAGCATAAATCTCTTCCTGCAGAGTTACACGTTAGTTGTGCTTGAGAGAGCCCTGGTGGCGCAGTGGTTAAATGCCAGTACTGGAAACCACCACATTGCAAATGCAATCCCAGAGGGCTCCAAGGTTCACTCAGATTTCCATCCTTTTGTAGGTCGGTAAAATGAGTACCTGGTTTGTGGGGACAATTAGCTAACACACATTGGAAACCGCTTAATGTAAATGTGCAAATTGCTATTGCTTAAAACAATTTGTAAGCTGCTCTGAGAGATTTTGTGGCTGAAGAGTGAGGTATAAATACCTAAAATAAATACATGAAAATTGTGCTATCCAATCATTGCACTGAATGTCAAAATTACACAACCAAATGTGCAACTGAATATGCATGTGCATTCATATGCTTATCCACATATGGAGCTACATCTGCATGCACCATAGCACCACATGCACAACTGTAGTTCCACAAACTTGAACTGAATACAGATGTTCTGGACCAGACAAAAATGTCCAACTGCTGTCATAGGGGAACTTATGCATGTATAAGATACCAACAGGACTCCAGACACCAGCTATACTGAGTAGGACCCATCTATATCAGCACTGAAACCTTAGAATTTTAGTAGCAGTACTGTTAAAAGCTGTCAGTGGTGATGGTTAGTTAATCACAAAAGTCGGCATCCTTGTCATTGCATACGCAAGTGCAAGTCCACATTACACCAACATATGTCTTTATGGTCATTGTGGAGTGGTTTTCTTTTCCACACTCTGCAACAACCAAAGCCTCCACCCTGCCTGGACCCACTGTTTAACTTCTGCAGCCCTCTACAATAATTCCATGGCTAGTTGAGTGTGCAATCTATGTCCAGATGCAGAATACTTATCTGCTGAGACTTTTGGACTGCTGAGATTAGTGGATCTCAGTGGATGATTTGATCCTTCTGTATCTCATTAGACACTACTCCCATCCCCCTGCGCTCTCCACCAGTTATTAAATGGCCTTGGGGTGTGGTGGTGCTGGAGCTGCTGAACAGTGAGTCTGGTGTGTGGGGGGGTCTTCAAGTCACCTGTTGAGTTGTGGCAATCCCAAAAGGATAGCATAGCGTAGTTCCACATGCCCAACTATTTTGCTGTATTGTGTCATACAGGATCTCAGCCAAAGAGCACTAAGTTGTTCAACACAGCAAATGCTCTTAGACCCCAAGAAAAGCCCTGTTATGAGAGGATTTATATCACTTCCAAATCAGAGGAAGCCAGTGGACATGGTCATTTTGATGTACTGGACAGAAAAAAATGGCTTTGGTTAGATCAGGATGGGCAAAGTACCATTTGCTAGCTAGCAGTGAGGAGTGCTAGGATTTAGTGTTCAACAAAAGCTAGTGGGTTGCACATGCCCAAACCTAACCTGTATCAAATCTATTAAATATGCGAGAGACTACTTATCTGAGTATTTTGCTTAAAACTGCTGACAAAACTGGGTAAAAGCAAAGATTTTATATTTTCAAGAATGAGGGATTAGGCATTGTGTGTTGCTTTACCCTACAATCCTGGCTATAACCTGAAGCCTGCCTAGTACTTAGCATTGTCCATTCCAGTTAATTCTGCAGACACCATTTTAAGGATGTGACCAAATGCAGACTTTATGGTTATATGGTCAAGCCAGCTTTTCTTTTCCACTGTTACTCTCTGCTTTGCTTAACACCTATCATGAAGAAGACTTCTGGAGACTTTTAAAATAAAAATATTGTACTGAACCACTGTAGTGTAGTAGTCTGAGAGTTAGACAAGGATTCCAGAAAACCAGGGTTCAAATCATCCCTAAGTGACAGTGACCTTGGACAAGTCACCCTCTCTCAGTCTCAGAGGAAGGCGAATCTCTTCTGAAATGAAAGAAAATCCTATGATAACATCACCATAATTCTGAGTTGACTTGAAGGCGCATAACAACATATTAATCAATCAATTTGATTTGATTTATCCTGCCTTTCTCCCACAACAAGGTGACTCAAATCTCAAAAGCTCGACCACTATTTTGTGACAAATAAGTTGAACCTGACAATGTCATTGCTGGGCTATGGCTTGGTGGTGTTTCTTTTTGACCAATATAACTTCCTTTGTCTCTTATTTTTGGAGCTATTCCCTAAGTGCATATATTCTTGTGGAGTTAGGGCTGCTCTATAAACTAGCACTGGATTTCTTAGATAGGGGCCCTGGGTTTTGCTGCTATTTTATGGTTGTTAGTGTGTTTTGTTGATATTTTCTGGGGTAATGTTTGATGTTTTTATTGACTGAATTGCATGTGATTTCTAATACTTTTCAAGTAAATGTGACTAATACACATAAAATATATGAGAAATAGAATGTTCTAGGTATGATCCAATGCACTACTCTTTCTATTGTATTTTCACACAGGGAGTTCAGTGCAACAAAGATCTAGTGAAGGAAGCACAGAAACTGGCTTTCATATCCACTGGCTTTCTATAATTCTCTCTGCCTTGCATGGAAAGCAATGGAGCCTCTTATTTCAACTGGA
The DNA here is from genome assembly GCA_030847615.1 of Gambelia wislizenii. Taxonomy (NCBI): domain Eukaryota; kingdom Metazoa; phylum Chordata; class Lepidosauria; order Squamata; family Crotaphytidae; genus Gambelia; species Gambelia wislizenii. The sequence continues at coordinate 427,008,418 of JAUMIR010000002.1, read as the reverse complement.
GTAGTTAAAGGCACTGATAAGGTTCACTCAGCCTTCCATCTTTTCATAGGTCAGTAAATTGAGTACCCAGCTTGTGGGGGGCCAATAGCTAACACACATTGGAAACTGTTTAATGCAGTGGAGATGTGTTAATAGCTATTGCTTAAAAACAATTTGTAAGCCGCTCCGATAGCCTTGTGGCTGAAGAGCAGGGTATAACTAACTAACTAACTAAATAAATAAATATTACATATGTCCCCTAGAATATGGATGGGCAACGTGAGGCCTTTGGAGTGTTGTTGGATTGCAACAACCACTAAACCTAGCCAAGCACAACCAATAGGGAGGATAGCAGCAGTTGAAGCCCAAGAACATCTGAAGAGCTGCAAGTTGTCCAACCTTCCCAAGGAAAGTCAACTGGCCCTTAGACGTTATCAGCTAAATTTTTCAGGCATTCACTGAGTCTATTTTTTCTGTTCATATCACCACAAATGAGCAGCTGGCACCACGTACTGCTTTACAGAGTGCAGGAAGACACTGGTTTAAATCCTGTAGATTAATTGAATCAATTGCTAAATGGTAAGTCAAAGCATAGATAAGTATCATTTATTCAATGGTTCTACATCATCACCATCATTTATTTGCCATCACTGTACATGGCACTTTACAAGTAAAGGAACAACAAAACAGTTCCCTGCCATTAGGCTTACAATCTCATGAACACATGACACAAAAGGTGATGGCAGTAGGGGAAGCAATTCAGTTCAGAAGATACTGCCTCTTCTTCTCTCCCACCAAGGCCAGAGCAGTGGCAGCTGGGGTGGAGGGAGGGCCTTTCATCTGCTTCTGGGACTAGGCATGATGGAGCCATGCCTGCCTCTTCTCTCCCTCCAAGGTCAGGACAGCAGCAGTTGGGATGGAGGGACTTTAGTTGGGACTAACAATAGAATTCAGGCCTCTGTCTTATATTTTGCTAAATAATTCAAGGACAGCAGGTGGGTTGAGGTATACTAATCTTAGGAATTTCCACTCACCAGAAAAGCCAGAGAGAGAGGAGACTTTTATTAATGGATATGCATTCCATATATATTGTAGGTTACTTATATTAATATATTGATTGATTGATAATATCACCCTAAAAAAATTGGTGCAGGATAATACATAGTAGAGCTAATACCCTAAATTTTTTCTCTAAGAATTCATTCACTGTTTCCTCCTTTCTCTTTAAATAATTGAGTATAAAAGTCATCGAAGGCTTTTTAATTGATTTTTGATCATATTTTTCTTTTCCCTTAAGTTTTATTCCCATAATTGTGTTTCTTTCCCATTTTCCTCTTAATTGATGTGCTAACCGTTTTCCCGGTTTATTAGCTTGTTCAAAATATTTCTGCTTATTCTGCCTTAGTTTTTCCCCAAAATCTTCTGCTATAATTATAGCTATCTGTTTTTGTAGAATTTTTATCTCTTCATTAAGTTTTACATTACTGGGATCCTGTCTTAAATCATTTTATTTTTCTTTGATTAAATTATTTATTTTGTTTATTTTTTCTTTTTCTCTTCTTTTTTATTATCTTTTGTTGTATAAAAAAGCCTCACATCACTAATTTCCCAGCGTCCCATATTGTTTGTGTGTCCATCCTTCTATACTATTTTCTTTGAAATATAGATTAAGTTTCTGTTTCTTTTTTAAAGATATCTTTATCTTTTAATAATGTCTCATCTAGTCTCCAGTTAAATCTTTTTTTCTCCCCAATAAGGACAGATATATCACATTGTGATCTGACATGTTTCTAGGTAAAATATCTACTTTATTCACATTTACTACCCATGATCTTGAAACATGTCAAGTCTAGCCAAAGACCTATGTCTTTCTGAGAAAAAAGTGAATTCTTTAGCTGATTTATTTTTAATTCTCCATATACTGACCAAAGCTAAATCCTCTATCAAGTGGAAGGACTTTGGGAGTTTTCCTTGGTCTTTTTTAACTTCATTTTCTGATTGTCTATCAGACTTTGGATTTAACACCCCATTAAAGTTTCCCATCAGTAATAGCTGGTCATACATAAGGGGTTTTATTGTCATCATCAATTCTAAATAAAACTTCTGGTTTTTTTCCCCCTAAGGCTCCATATGTTCTCACGATTCGACATTTTTTAATTATTGATTATCACTTCTACCCCATTTGATGTTCATCTGTGTCTTTAAATAATGATTCCAATTTTCTGTTAATGTAAAGAATCACTCCTTTTTTCTTTGTTTTCACCAAAAACAAATATTCATTACCCAGACCTTTTTTCCTTATTAAGTGTTTATCGGATTGTTTAATTTTGGTTTCCTGTAAACAGACAATGTCTAATTTGTGTATATTCAAATAATGAAAGATTTTTCTTTGTTTCTGAGAAGAGTTAAGACCTTTAATGTTCTATAATAAGATTTTCAAATTCTCCATTTTCAATTCTAACTTTCCAGTAATATCAGACAAGTTTTAATTATATTCTCTAAATTTCTTTTTCTTCCCCTTCGTCGTCTTCTTGTCTTTGTCTTTCTATCTCTCCCTCCTCCTCTTCCTCTTCCTCCTCTTCTTCTCCATCTATTTCACCTGTCTCTCTGTTATTGCTAGCTAAATTCTGTTTTCCAGATATATTTCCACCTGCCACACCTTTGATTTGCTGTTCCTCAACTTGCAATCCTTCCTCTCCCTTCCCTTGAAAATCCATTTTATATTTCTTCCAAAAATCCTTTGCTTCCATAATACTATTTATTTTAATAATTTTTGTCTGTATTTCAAAGACAAACCTTCCAGCTTTTCCCACCTGTAACTTATGTTTTTTTTTTCCTTAATTGAAAAGTCAAAAAAATATAATCTTTCCTCTTTTTCAAAATTTCTGCAGGTATGTCTTTCAATATTAATACCTCCTCATCCTCTATTTGAAATGTAGAGGTATTTTTTTGCAAAATTAAATCTCTATTTTTTTTCCTAACCAAAAAAAAAAAAAAAAAGATATCTCCAGGAAATTTTCTTTGTGTATTTAACTTATTGCATAATCTAAACATTCTGTTGATCCCTAATTCAGTTTGTTCTATACTTTTTACTAATAACTCCACTATAGGTGGAATTATTCTATCTGTAAGAGTTTCTTCTTTTTGTTCAGATAACCCTCTCAATTTTATACAATGTTCTCATTGTTTCAGTTCTGTAATTAGAATATCATCTAGTTGTTGTGTTAAATTATCATTTATTTTTACCATTTTCTCTTCTAATGTTCTAGTCTTGTCATCTATCAAATTTATTTTTAATCTGTTTTTTTCTAAATGATTTGAGGCCTTGTCTATGGATTTTTTTAACTCTCTAATCTCTGCTCTTTTCTCCTGTTTTATCTCCACTTTAAATCTCTCATTTTCTTTCTCAATTCTTTGCTTCATTCTGTAAATCTTGTCCTATTTTCTTAACCTCATCTAGTAATGATGTTTGTTCTGCCATTTTTGAGGGTGCTGCAAAAGAAGGTCTTTGCATAAACTGTAATGTAGCTTGTTCTGTTTTCTTTCTAGTTGTTCTAGACATCCTATACTTTTCTTTGGATCTCCCTTATATTCCCTTTCGGTCTATATTATACCCCTCTTTTCTCCCCCCCCTTCTCCTCTTCTTTTCCTTATAATATTGATTTTCTCCCTGAATTTTATAAATTTCCCAATCTTTACTATCTAAACTCTATCAAGATCATTACAATCCTCAATAACTAATAATATATACTCGAGTTCATTCCTTGTTATATCAAATTTACAACATAATCAGAATTATATAAATTATTCCAAACTGTATAATCAAAACAATATAACCCCCCAAGTTTTTCTCACCACCTTCACTTCCAATATTCAATCTTTACTCTTCCTTACTGTTTATCTTGAATAATCAAATTACCTATAATCAATATTAATATGTATTATGCAGTATATAATCAATAATCAAAATACACTATTTGGATTCAGTCTTCAAAAAAGGTCTCCTCTAATCCCAAATGGGTTATTATCTTCAAAATTCCCCCCTTTTTTATTCCCCTTTTTTCTCCAAGGGTTCAATATATCAAATTCAGTTCATTACATTCAAAAGTATTTCAGTCTATTAACAAATTTCATTCTATATATTTCAAGAATTAATTCATTCTATTTCTTTATAGTTTTATATCCAATTCTTTCCAAGAATAATAATAACAAAAATACCAATATTAATGTCAGATACTATATATATATATATATATATATATATATCTTAATCACTTGCAGTTTTCTTAATTGTAGTCTTCTTTAATTCTTTGTCTTGTCTTCTTTTTTATACTGATTCTTGTTTCAGACCTTCTTTTCTTTTATGGGGTCTCTCTATCCTCTATCTTTCTTCTTTACACTTTTAATTGATGGTATGTCACTTATTTTATTCTTCTTGTTGTTGTCTGCTATATTTCTCCTTGCTGTCTTATGTATATTACTTTATATTTTATATTTGTATAGTCTGCATTCTTCCTTATGTTGTCAGAAACATGATAATGAATTCTCCCCCCCCCCCGAGCTGTTTCTATCACCTTGGGAACATCCCAGAGATTTTTTTAAAAAATCAAATGTTTCTATTTGATTACAAAAAACACCCTCAAAAAAATCTACATCTGAGGTCAGTTCTCGAAAATATACTTCTCCACTTTAATTGGAAGTGACCTTCTGAACACTTCCTGGTCCATTGGGGGATTGGTGTAGCCTCTGGAGGATTCTTGTAGATAGAAAACAATGCCCCCCCCCCGACTGCTAGAATATGTACTACTCTAGTTAAGAAGGAGTCAAAACTTCTATGCTTCCCCCATCCCAGGCTGTATCACTGACTAAACTAGAGGTCAAGTTTTTACGTAGCTCATCCATATGTCTGTCCATATATTTTATTTCAAAAGAAGTAAATGGAAACCAGCCATTTCAGTTTTAGAATATAGCAAGATCGCCACACCAGATACTTGTGACCCAAAATAATGGGAGGTATTATCCTCCCATCTATCACGCAAACTGGCTTTTCCTTAATAAAATATCTACAGTTAATGCACTAGGCATTTAGATGCTATCTCCTCCTCCTCAACTGGTGTTCGAGAAGTCACCGGAAAAAGAAATAAACTGAAAGGGAAGGATTAATCCCTTTCCCTACTGCCATCTCCTTTCCTTGTGTGTTGTGACTTTAGATTGTAAGCCTGAGAGCAGAGAACTGTTTTTTCTTCTTCTTTTTCTTGTAAAGCACCATGTAGAGTGATGGCACTACACAAATAAATAAATAATAATAATAATATTTTCTAAAACAGTATATTTTGGAAGTCTGAAATCTCTTGCTTGGAGACCTCTCACTTGTACATCTTCTTCCTAAGAAGTCATAGAGGATATATTGTTTTCCCTTGTTACACCTGGACAATTTCAACAGGAAAGAAGAAACCCTAAAAGTAAATAGAATCTGGCTACCAGTCCTAAAAAACACTAACATCAAAACTCAACACATGCAAATGAACTCCACCCAGGGACAGGGGGATTTCTAGCAGACAATGGACCATTAGCCAAACAGATACTAATCCTCCATGCATAACTCCACACAGAAACTAGCCATTCAAGTACACAAATTTTTACATATCCTCTCCAGCAGGGGCTCACAGTATATAAACCCCACAAACACTCCTACCCTACCATTCTCTGAAGATCCCAGCCACAGATGCAGGCGAAATGTCAGAAATTAACTCTTCCAGAACATGGCCTTACAGCCTGGAAGAAAAACACAGAAAACCTAAGCCATCATTCCTTCATAATACAGTTAGCCTTCTGTATCCACAGATTTGGTATCCATGCATTCCACCATGCATGGCTTGAAAATATTCCTCAAAAAAAAAAAAGAAAATCCAGGAAGCAAACCTTGATTTTGCCATTTTATATAATGGACACAATTGTACTATGACATTGCATATAATAAGACTTGAGCATCCATGAATTTTGGTATCCATGTGTGGTCCTGGATACCAAGGGCCCACTGTATAAGCAGCTACCAAATCAATCCCTTTCTCCATCTCATGCCCTTTTGCACAGCTAACAACCAAATTATTTTGTTGTTGTTGTTGTTGCTGTTGTTATACAAATTATTAAACCATAGCTTAAGGAGTGGTGCAAAGATTGTCTAGTATAACAAATAAAAAGAGAAAAGATCAAAACACCAAAAGGTGGTATAAAGATATGAGCAAATTCTAGAACAGCTACTCCCATTAAGTGGTTGTCATTTTTCTAATGAATGCTTATTTCAAAAATAGGCTAGTTCAAGATCTAGCCCAATATGTAAAAAACCAAAGTCTAGAGTTACAATGACAAACAAGGACATGTTCAATAATGTGATGATTTGAACACGTTTCCTGGTTTGAATAATTTACAATTGTACTGATTTGTTGAGGGTCTAATTATTACTTCTAACTGGCACTTTGAAATCTAGGCATCTCTGTAGCAGTAAAAATAATGTTCTGTGTTCTATTTTTGATAAGCTAATTTTTTGAAAACAACACATACAAAAATATCAAATTATAAATGACAAGAGAACATCAAAGATTTGTTATTTGCCTTGCTTCTGTAATTTTGCCTTGAATTAAACACACAATTTTAAACATGCTAGGTTTTTTTAAGCCTTCTTTCTTTCTTTTTAGGTGATCTTTTCCCCCCAGAACTAGTTTTTCTCTCTTTCATTTTTCTTCTTGTCCCAAGACCAAATTGCAGGTTATTCCTAAAGATGTCCATTTTTTTCACCTGTTCCAACAATAAATAAGGTTTCATGGCACCTTAAAGGCCAATGCATTTTTACATGGCATAAGCTTCCATGGACCACAGCTCATTTTGTCACTTGCAAAAGATTTGTGAGTGATCTCCCTGAGAAAGCAAACACTTTAATGCAACTACTTCCATCTGCTAGCATCTGTGTCCTTAATCATGCTAATTTGATGGGAGCAGTAACGAGGGGTGGAGTTTTTTCTCTGCACCTTTTCCCTTTTCTTCATTTCCACTCTTCCACCGCTTTTTTACTCCATGGGGTGGTGGGAGAATATAGTTATTATACCCTTATTATGCCAGCATCTCTTTTCCAATTGAGTCCTCTTTTGTACAGCTTGATTGCTTATTTAATCAACTTTAAGATGGCTACTTGCTAGTAAATACTGTCATCATGAACAAATCCATGCATACCACCATCTCATACCTGAATCATAGGTTCACCAGATGTCTTTTATTATAAGGAATGTCCTTTACTTGAGGTCATGAAAGCTCTTATAGGACCGGGAAGTGTCCCTTATTTGAGGGTTTTAAAGCATATCCTTTGATGTAGGCAGAACAAGATGCAAAAAACAAAAAACAAAAAAACAACCCAACAACCATATTTGGGGGCCCTTCATACAGATGTGTGCATCATATAATTTATGAATGTGGACAATATGTTAAATTTATGGAGAAAGACATGGCTAAGTAAACAGAAATCAATAATTTCATTTGGTATTTAGGAAGAACACAAATTCATTAACAGCTGCTTCCTAACTGTCAACCCTGCATGTCATGCATTTCGATAGTCCCTTATTGCAATTTTGAAAACCTGGCAACACTAATCATGAAAATGGTATCATGCTGGTGTTTCTTTCCAATGCATAGCAGATTATATTTGGGGGAAATTTAGATGGGGCAATCAGCATTGGCAAAGGACAATTCTCCAGACCCCAGACTGCTTCCCCAATAAAATGAACCTCCCATGTCCAGATGGGATGTAACTCTTGGCTTATTTCATTCTCCTCTTTATAACAGAATCATTTCAAAATTTCCTCCCTACTGGGCAAGGCTGTGAGTGTCCTAGTGCATTTTTCAATGACTCCCCCACCCTTGCACTTTGGGGTTTCTTTTGGAAAAAAATCAGTGAGGCAAATATATATATATATATATATATATATAGTGTAGAAAAGTGTTTTGCACACTTGTACACACACAAATAGTTTCTACAAACAGAAAAATGCACACATTTTCTCAAAGGATATTTATTTATTTGCAAAAAAATCCAACAACAACCTTGCAGCAGTTAACCATTTTCTTGATGGGGTATTAGGACATACTGAGACATTCTTTCTTATCAAGAAAGACAATCCTTTATATCTCTACTGCCCAGAAGCTGAATTTAGGATTAAATTGTTCGTGGACTTTCTCTGTAAATAATTAACAAGAATAACAAGATTATGTTGTTTCTGCTTCAATATCTCTTTTTGTTCTTTACACACACACACACACACACACACACACCTGGACAAACTCCCCACTCCCAATGGTAAGAAGCTCCACAGCACCCATTTCAGAGTAAAATTCCCTGGATTCTAATTTTAGCCCTCATTTATTAGATCCACTGAATCAATAGGATTTACCTCTGTGCTGACTTCCCATTAGACAACTGAGTCAATAGGTCTGCTCTAGTTGAGACTAACAGGATTCAGGACACAGGCAGGCATCCTGTCTTGCAACTTCAGATTCATAACCTAGAGTTACAAACCTGTAACTGCTCCATATTCAGTAATACTATGTATTCACGATTATGGCAATATTGTCATGATCATAAATTCCCCCCCAAAAAACCTTACCTTAATAGCCAACAACAGCATTGCTCAGTGGAGGGCTGTTCAGCTAGAGATTGTGGCACAAGAGGAGGATGTTTCCAGCCCCTTTTGCCATCAAACAAGCCTGTAACAATCAGAAACTGTCACAATTACTTCTTGCTGCCTCACTTACTGGTAGGAAGGGGCTGGAAATGTCAACTTCCTTGCACCCCAGTCACCAGCTCCATCACTCAATGTGGCTAGTGTCTGTTAAATTAGGTTGGGGGGGGCAGGAAATATTGGTTATGCATCCATAACTAACTAGGTGATGGAAGATATCAGCAGCTACAAGGTGTTACCACCCCAATCAGATACACCATGTAAGTTACTGCTAAATCTTGTCAAGATGTTTCCTTGGCCAAATTCCATAAGCTTCATTCTTAAGCCTTTGGAGAATTTCCTTAACATTCCTGCAGAGCAAGGCAAAGAAATCCCAAGACATTTTGATGCCTGAGGCAGAGCTGCAAATTATGCCTCTCATTCACCTAAGTTAAAGTACGTAGCACCTAAAGCTAGTTGCAGTATTTTGGTACATGAAGCAGGAAATTCTACAAACATCTTTCCTCATCCTTGGTACTCTATAGACAATAATAACAAAGTCAATAACCAACCATTTGCTGTCTTTTTATGACAGCAAGTGTCATGAAAATGGCCCAAAGACAACATTTTTTTTTGAGGGGGGAGGCAAAGTTTACCAATTGGTCCTGAATTTGCACAAAAATGATTGGGGTGTTATCCTAAGTTTGATTCAAATCAGTTCATAAATGTGCATTCTTAGAACAAATAATACATAAATCCAACTGTTAGTTTCAGGAGGTACCCAAAGTAATTGATGAGTTGGGTCCAAAACTTACTCCATCTTCCTTATGGTGCCCTTAGATAACACCCCCCTGTTTGGTGCCTCTGTAATCAAGCATGTGGATTGACGTACCAGTATAACAGACAAAAACCATTTTAAATTATAGGACTTTATCAGATGCAGCAAATATGGCATCATAATGATGCCTAATTAATGCAAAAGGGCACACATATCATATGATGTCGTCCTTTCATGATAATGTCTTGTCCAAAAACTGTTCCTTTTTATTGATGGGCCAAGCCATCAATAGATCTCTCCTGGTGCTTTTTTGCCAGGATTGCCAGCGTTTTAAATCTTGCGCCATTGTGCTCAGTGAATACAGCATCAATGACAGAACACTTCTGGATAAGATTGCAACAGCCAGGTAGGGGACACTCTTTTTATGAACCTCCCCAGTTTACTTTTAATTTTTAAAGTGCATTTCTGTGCTTGTGTGTACTTTTTGTTGGGGGGGGGGTTGATGTATTTTTATTATTATTATTATTTACCTGTGCTAGTGTCTTCTCATAAGAATCACAGAGATCTGGAACCAGGAAGTAAATGGAGCTCTGTTCCTGTTCTGTTAGTGCTGAGGCTGCCTTTGATTGCTACTCAAGGTAGGTCTGAGGGGGAGGGTCTTTTGCCAGCATAAAAACACCACAAAATATGCTGGCAAAAGAGCATTTATGGAGGGTGGACTGACAAAGTGCATAGTATAATAGCAGATCATTTGACCAAACATTACTTCACACATTACAATGTTTAGGTCAACACAGAGGTCAGAATCCTGTTAGCAACATAGATTCTAGATCAGTTACATAATTAAATATATTCATACTTAAGTATATTTAAGTAGTATCTTCTGGCCTAATTCTCCCATCCTGCCTTACTGGGCAGCAGCCACTGTGAGTGACAGAGGTCTGTTCTCCTGTCAGTTAGGACACTGAAAACTGATGTTTCCATCCCCTCCCACCAACAATCTCCAGTGTGACAATCAGAAGAAGGATCTCTGTCACAATTCCTCCTTGCCCCAGAAATTGCTAGCTTCATTCTGCTTCATGATGATCATGATGATGATGATGACGATGACAACAACAACAACAACAACAACAATGCCTGAATGCCTGTAGTTTTCAACATAGGGGGTGAGATCCTACACCCAGCAGGTGGAACATAATGCTCTGCTCTTGCAGTTCCATGTCCACCCCTGCATGTCTTTTTTGGACTATCAGCTAAACTCTGTGAGCCCTAACCAAAAGTTCTTCCCCACAGCAACTGTCAAGGAGGAAAACTAGAGAAAAAGCTTGTCTCAGCTCAGAGGGGAAAGGAAAATGGGAGTGACCTCACAGATGGAGTGCACCCATCTACTCCTTCCCCTTGGAACTACACCATCTGCCTCCTCCCTTCCTCCCTTCTTCTTCATTGGTAGGCAACATGGCAGTAGCACTTCCTAGGGGGTGATAGATGTTATGGGGAATTTTTTTACATTGTGCAAAGGGTTACGGAATACCACCTTGAGTTCTGTCCAGAAAGTGACATAAGTACACATTAGCCACATGCTTACTAACAGGATTCCAGGCAGAGTGTGGCCATTACTCTCCCCCTTCCTTTTCTTAGTATGCTCACTAGCTCTATTTGTACATTCAAAAAGGGGTTAAAACACACAGAGAGAAGGGAGGAGGCAGAACTCAAATATGGAGGAAGAAGACCTAGTTTCCTCTAAATAACAATCTGAATGTTGTGACTACAGGAGTGTGAGCTATTCTTGTCATAATGACATTTGTTCTTGTACCTGTGAGCATACAAAGGTAACTGAAAAATAAGGCATCTGTAATTTTTTATTATGCTGAAGATAGATGTGTCACATTAAAACAAGATCTGTCAGGCTATATACTAGCCAGACTGTAAAAACACTGAGAGTTATAACTGGGTGAAAATAAACATTAGTCTTACCTAAAGTAGACTTACTGAAATCAATGGAGCTTAAGTAAGTTGGGACTAATACTGCTCATTTGTTTCTGTAGCCCTAATGTATGTAGAGCTAACATTGGATTTACCCCCATTATCACTTACATGATTTAGTGACACATGAATAAAGATTACTGAATGTTTTTGTGAGCAGGTCCAATTGATATTTGCCACATTTATCCCTCCTCTTTCATTGGTCTTGTAATTAGGGTGGGTTTTGTGTAAACCTTGGTAGAAGTTAATGAATTAAGACAGACTAAATGTGCCTATTCCTCCTGCTATAAGCATTGGGGACTACTTGCGAGTTACATGAGCAACTAAAAGGTGAAGTGTAATTATGTGTTTGTAAAGATTTGTAATGTAAAGGTCCCAGCCAAAATCCCACATCAGAGGCTATGACATATAACTTTACCATGATGTAGCTACATTTCAGATATGATGTGCATTTCTTCTAATGAATTGCAACATTGTGTATCAGGGCTTCTTAACAGAATCATAGATTCTCGAAACAGAAAACAAGCTTGCTCCATCCTCAGTATATCCCTTCAAATATTTAAACAGGGCTATCATGTCACCTCTGAACCTTCTGTTCTCTAGGCCAAACGTACCCAGCTCCCTAAGCCACTCCTCGTAGGGCATGGTTTGCAGACCACCCACCATCCTGGTCGCCCTCCTCTGGACACATTCCAGCTTCTCAATATCCTTCCTGAATTGTGGTACCCAGAACTGGACACACGGTTCCAGGTGATGTCTGACCAAAGCAGAATAGAGTGGTACTATTATTTCTCTTCATCTAGACACTATACTCCTATTGATGCAGCCTAGAATCACATTTGCTTCTTTAGCTGCTATGATGTACAATGAGACCCATGGTGCTATGATGCTTATTGCTCAACAGGATCCATTGTGCAACTGGCACACTGCTGGCTTCGCTAGTGCAATAGTCCCAAAGGCGTAGCTACATCTTTGTTCCCCTCCTGGGAAAATAGATGTTGTGCATCATTGCAAATCACCTTGATTGTTAGACTAAGAGTCTGGGAGACCAACAGTCAAATTCCCACACAGCCATGGAAATCCACTAGGTGGCCTTGGAAGTCACATACTCGCAGTCTCAGATGAAGGCAGTGGCAAACCCCTCTGAATAAATCTTGCCAAAAATAGCCTATGACAGGTTTACCTTAGGGTTGTCATAAGTCGGAAATGACTTGAAGGTACACTACAAAAAAGTCAGTTTACAATGATGTACAATGATGTAAATGCCTAGAACAATACCAGCCCCAGTGTTTAGGACGGTGTGCTTGTCAAGTGGGTCTTTTTCCTGTGTACCTGGGGCTCTATAAGAAAGCAGAAACTGAAGCAGTAGTCATCATCTTAGTAACTAAACACAGATAACATAAGAAACCAACTTTCTTTATAGTATGGCCTAATTTATTTGAAACTTCTGCCTCAAGAAAAGTTGAATTGTGTGACCTGTATCAGTCATCCAAATTAACCTATTTACATATATTATTTACTAAATTTATTCTTCTCCTGTAGTCCTGGGAGGGGATGATGACACACCAGTTCCTCAAAAATTGAAATTCAGCAAAACTTCTCTCCATTTGCTTCTGAGATTTAAATATAATTGAAGCAAGTATCTTTTTGCATTCATAAGGACTAGAAACTTGGTTTTCCTACCAAGAGCACTTAGATTTAAATTGTGTGCTTGTACACTGTCATGAAACACACGTAGACTGTTTCTACTCTATGAGTAATAGGACTTTAAGACTAAAGTCTTAAAATAAATTGCCATTCCATTTTAGCAACTGTATCATCCTGTGCCCTCATTTCATCTTTTTGCTTTCTTGCATCACAAAAGTAACCTTTGGAGATACTATAAGTTATGGCATTCTGAACAAGACTGAATGATGCAGCAAGCAATATTTCTTACAACCTCCTCTGAGTTGGCTGTGTGCATTTCCAGGCTATGATTCCAGGAAGCATAAAGCAGTCTTTAGATGACAAAATAAGTTGTTTTATGGCATGCTCGCTGAAACTACCCCAATTGGTAGTATATATTTCAGCGAGACTGAAAATAGCAAATAAATAAATTCCATCCTTTTCATTGCTGGAGCAAAACATTTCCCATAGTTCTATTACAGACCAGGAACATTCTGAGAACTTCGTGCCCTGCATCTAGAATAGATAGAGTTGTTATTATTTGATGAAAGAGTAGGAGAAGGAGAAGATGACAATGATATTTTAACTTTTTCTTGATGTCAGGGAGCCAGAGTGAAGGTTATTATCAGTTTTCAGGGAAACTTATCTCCAACAACTATCTTCTCATTAAGGAGCCCCTGCTAATTTTTCAAGGCTCTCCATCAGAGATGGGAGAACTCTGAGCCCTAAGGCTGAGTCTAGACTTAATGGCGTCAGGGGGTTTATCAAATCACCATGCCTCCTTCTCCGCAACACTATCATTTGGTGCTTTTCCAGCTTTTGGAAAGTTATTTTTCTAAACCATTTTTAAAAGGCTGAAATGCCAATAGTAAGGGCCAGTCATCCTCAAGATGAGCTTTAAGCTATGCTGGTATTCTTGGTTTTGCCCATCACTGGAATGCTGCCCCTAAGAAGTTACCTGAAAATTGCATAAGGCCCTCTGGCTGAAAGAGATTTCCCCATTCTTAATCTCCAAATTTCCAAGAAACACAGTTTGAAAAACTGAGCTAAAGAAAGAGGTGAAAAAAATATTCAAAAGTATACTCAAAAAAATGTTGAAAACACACACAAATGAGTGTTGATGAATGCTGATAAGAAGAATCCTGGGCTGGCGAGAGCCTTTGCTGTTCAGGATTTATTTTGTGCAAAATTCGAACAGGGTTGTTTTGTACAGAAAACAGCATTTTCTATGCAGGACACAGCATTTTCTGTGCAGAAAATGATATTTCTATGTAGAAATATTGTTTCCTGTGCAGAAAAAGCTGTTTCCTATGGAGAAAATGCTGTGATTGGGGACATTCTGTGCAAAATTTGCCTCTGAATGGTTTCATGAAAACAGCATTATTGTGCAGAAGATAATATTTCTAGTGTCCAAATTCTAATGTGGGGAATATTTAATTAGCTCAATATGGATATAAGAATAGAGTGAGGGTATTGTGGGTTATATTACACTGATCAGAGGAGCAGAGATTTGTGCAGCAGAGGATAGAGTATCGTTCTGAGGGTTGTGCAGTAAACCGGCAACATGGAGCTATGAAGAGGAACTGTGAAATGGTGATACAGACTGACAAGGTGATGGGAGGAAGATGAACTGTGAACACTTTGGCTGTGTTTTAGCATGCTATTTATAGTTGATATTTCCCCTGAAGGGTAAGATATAGAGTGGAATACAATGTTTCTCCCAGTTTCCCAAGACTAAACAAAGGATTCTCCGGATGTGTTAATCATTGATGGGCTAGTAATTTGGGACTGAATGGGCCTGAATGGGCACAGGCAACCTTCTATTGTGATGTAAGGACAAGAGGAAAAACCTGTTTGCAGAAACTGAGTGTTTAGCTATCCTTGAGTCGATAAGTGGATGACTCATCTCCAGGTATTCTTCAGGAAAAACTCTGACCTGGGTATGACCTGTTAGAGAAATTTTGAAAGCCTCTCCCTACCTTGTGCATAACTCCAGTCTTGGTATCTGGGGAGTCCCAGTTTGCTTGGCAACCACATGGCAGACCACAGCCAGCCATGTGAAGTCAAAGGCTTTCATGGCTGGCATCCATAGATTTTCCTTGGGTTTTTTTCCAGGCTGTGAGGCCATGTTCTGGAATAGTTTCTTTCTGATGCTTCGCCTGCATCTGTGGCAGGCATCTTCAGAGAATGGTTGGGTAGGTGTGTGTGTGGAGTTTATATGCTGTGGACCCCTGTTAGGGAGAATATGAAAATTTGTGTAATTGAATGGTTAGTTTCTGGGTATAGAAATGCAAGGCTCGTTAGTGTCTGATTGGCTAATGGTTGGTTTGTGGTCCATTATCTGCTGGGAATCCCCCTGTCCCTGGGTGGAATTCCTTTGTAAGTGTTGTGTTTTGATTCTATTGTATTTCAAAACTGGGAGCTAGATTTTGTTTACTTTTAAGGTTTCTGCTTTCCTGTTGAAGTTGTCCAGGTGTTTGTGGATTTCAATAGCTTCTCTGTGCATTCTGACATGATATTTGTTGGCCTGGTCCAGAATTTCTGTGTTTTAAAAAGCATTTTGTGTCCAGGGTGGTTTATAACATGTTCTGCTACTGCTGATTTTTCTGGCTGGCCCAGTCTGCAGTGTCTCTCATGTTCCTTGATTCATGTTTGCACACAGCATTTAGTGGTCCCTATGTAAACTTGTCCACAGCTGCATTGTATGCGGTAAACTCCTGCGGCTGTAAGAAGGTCCCTTTTGTCCTTCGCTGAGCATAGCATTTCTTGGATTTTTTTCGTTGGCCTGTAGATCGTTTTTGGGTGGCTGTTTTTCTTCATTCCTGTGGGTTTTTTCTGGGTCTGGCTGCTCTTGTGATGTCTGATCTGGAGTAACCATTAGCCTGTAGGGCCTAGTTTAGGTGCCTCAGTTCATCCTCCAGATAGTGGGGTTCGCAGATCCTTTTTGCACGGTCTACCAATGTTTTTATTGTGCTTCTTTATTGTCTTGGGTGATGATTGGAGTTCTTGTGTAGGTATCTGTCTGTGTGTGGGGGTTTTCTGTATACCTTGTGGCCTAACCATTGGTTTGGTTTGCGGATGACTAGGACATCCAAGAATGTCAGTGTTCTTTCCTTATCTTTTTCCATCGTGAATTGGATATTTGGGTGGATGCTTTTCAGGTGGTTCAGGAATGAGACCAAATCTTCTTCTCCATGATTCCAAATGGTGAAAGTGTCATCCACATATTGGAACCATGTTGTGGACTCTTTTTGTGCTGTTTCCAGGGCTTGCTTTTCAAAATGTTCCATGTAAAAGTTTGCTATCACTGGGCTCAGGGGGCTGCCCATGGCTACCCCATCTATCTGTTTGTAGAATTCATTATCCCACTGGAAGTAGCTTGTGGTGAGGCAATGTTTGAACAAGGCTGTGATGTCCTCAGGAAATATTTGTTGGATGTGTGCCATGGTGTCCATTATGGGGACTTTGGTGAACAAGGAGACAACATCAAAACTGATCAGTCTGTCTCCAGGTTTCAGTTTGACATTGTTGATTTTTTTTTCTATGAAGTGAGCTGAGTCTTTGATGTAGTGCAGGGTTTGTCCTATGTGGGTTTGTAATTGTGTGGCCAGAAACGTGGCCAAGTCATTCGTGGGGGAATCCAATAGCGCTTACTATGGGTTGGAGTGGAATGGAATCCTTGTAGATCTTGGGAAGTCCATATAGTCTTGGTGGGAGAGCCTCTGATCTGCATAGATTCTGGTGTATGATTGGCTGAATTAGTGAGTTCTTGATCAAGTCATTTGTTTTTCTGGTGATTTTGTTGGTCGGGTCTTGCGTCGGTCTTCACAGCCCAAAAAAACCCCAAGGAAAATCTATAGCCAGCCAAATTATTAAATATTTGCCAATTATGTATTATTGAAAGGTGGGGGCTGTCAGGGCCGGTAACACAGAGATCACCTGGACACAGTCCCAAGAAGACCCACATGCTGTCTCCAATGACACAGACACACCTCAAGTTCTGGTACCTCTCACCAAAAAAATCAGCCATCTGTGTATGTGTTTTTTCAGTCAAAACAACACTTAAATGAAGGGGGGAATGCTCTGCAGAACCACACCAAGCTGTTTCAGGGGGCTCCCTCCAAAAAATAAACACCCCCCCAAATCTAAATAGGGGCAGTAGGTGTTCAGAAGTGAATTATTATAATTTCTAGTCATCTCAAATGGTGGCTAGGATGACATCCTGCGGCCCTCCAGAGGAGCTAAAAATCAGGAGGCTCTCCAGAAGGAGCCCAAATCTGCTCTATGGAGAGCAACTGAGTCAAAACATATGGATTAACACATGTAAATGTCATGCATATTTTACCCTCTCTTTTGACTTCTTTTGATGGTGATGCATTTCTATCTCTTGGTAGTGTTTATGTTAGACATCCTATGAAATAAAGGACCATGCAGACCTAAATGCAATTGTTGTTTCCAACTAGAGTAGCCTCATTGAATAAATAGGAATTGGTGTAATTTTGATTAATTCAGTGGGTCTACTCTCATGGGAATGAATTTGGACCATATGCCATGTTTTATAGAAATATTTCTTATCCGTAGGAAGGTGCCTTATTTTCTAAGTCAGCTAATTGAGCCATCTAGTTCAGCATTGTCCCTGAGTTGACTGGTAGTGGATCTCAGGGTTTGGGACAAGGAGTTCCCAACCTTCCCAGCCTTCTCTGTTTATGCCAGGGATTTTGCTGTGGATCTTTTGAATGTAAAGCTCTCACACTAAAGCAGTATGGTTCTTCTCCCCACATAGCTATCTGGAAAGACTTACCTAAAGGCCATGTTGACATCCCGGATGGATGTGTTAGGAATGTATCATTTCATTCCTCAGCATGCATGTGAGCCATCTCAGCACTAATACTTCTGAATCTGGCTTATAGATGATGTGTTTTTAGGCTGTTTTATGATCTGTGGAGGAGCGGGGAAGAAAAAGTTATTTGTGGTTTGTTTTCATTGGAAAGGTAAGCTTGAGGATCTTTTTTTTTATTAAAGCATCCTGCAATTCAAACATATATATATTTCTATGCTGATTTATAATGTCACACACCTTTCCTGCCTATAAGGCAGAGAGAAATGGCTGCCACTACTGGTGTTATTTATTTATTTTTATAGGTGGCATTTTCCCTACACCCCACCCATAATCAAGAATTACATTCTAAGGAACCGATCTTCTGGAGCATGAAATGGATATATAAATACAATTCTGTGACCTGTAACATCCAATTTCAGACTCCTTTGTCGAGTGACGACTATCTAACAGGAAACTAAAGATTCTCTCTTCTTGGACAGTCATATGTAAATATTCTAAAAGCATTAAACATGCCATGTGAATTTTGAAACCTTATTTTTTCTTGGGCATAAAAGAAGAAGCGATATAAACTATAAGTAGTTTCCAACCCCACTGAAATGTATATATAATTGCTTTTCCAACCTTCTCTCCCCACCTCCTTCAACCTGCTTCCCGATATTTATTACCCCGGCCCAGCCTAAATTGTGTAATTCATAAACTACACATAGCCCAATTCTATCAATGCTTACTTAGAAATAAGTCTCACTGGCTTCAGGTGGATTTACTTGCATGTAAGCATTCATAATTACAGACTGTCTGCAGACTCTGATCAGTATTTACTCAGAAATAAGCCCCATTCAGGTTAATTGGACTAATTTTGTGATGTGTATGCACAGAATTGGAGCTTTGCAGCACAAACATCTTCCTGTATAACTAGAAGTAAGCTCCCTAAGGTTTAACAGCAATTGCTCTCAGGGATATATGTATATGCTTACAGTCTTACAATGGTACTCCAGAACTTAAGGAACCTTACAGGCCAATCGTTATTTCTTTTGTAGGGATACAATTCTAATATTTACTAATTTTCTTCTTGAACAAAGCTATGAATAAATTTAGCAATCCCTCCCCGACCCCCACTGCAATAAAGCCTTCCAAATTCACACACTTTTCAAAGCCTATTCACAGTTCAAGACTTATTCCAGATCAGCCAATCGGAGCGGGGAAGGCCCACGCCAATTGGTCAAACTTTCGCGCCCCTCTCTTGGCCTGTGGGGCAGGCCAGGAGAGGGAAGGTGAGCATGGCGGTCCCCATGTTGGTAACCATGCGGCCGCAGGACTGCCAATCGAGGAAGGGGCTCTGGGCGGGCCGCAAACAGGTCCACTGGCTGAGCCCAGTAGCCCCCCTTTTGTGCAAAATGCATATGTGGTTGTTTTGCACAAGAAACAACATTTTCTGCACAGAAAATAAAATTGTATAAATATAATGTTTCCTGTGGAGAAAGTGCTGCCACTCATTGCAGCATTTTTAATGCATGAAATAGCTTCTTCTGCACAAAAAAATATATATTTCTGTGTAGAAATATTGGCCGGAATCCTGTTGGGTAGTTACAAATATGTAACCTACAGTCATGCCTTTGTAACTGCTACGTAGTCTCAACCCCACATAGCCCTTAGTTTAGGAGCTACGTAGGGACTGAGAAGATTCCCCAAACCCCACTTACAAGTAAGCACCCCCCCCCCAGAGATCTCTGGCACAAGTGGGATGTGTGATGGGGTCCTTTTTCTGCCTGTCATGGGAGGTGAGTGGAAATATCAGACAACTGCGTATTGAACATGGGAACAGATCCCCAAAGGTCCCAGTTTCTGATTACTGGACATGAGAGAGTGCCTTCTGGGTGGCTGCTCCCACCTTCTGGAATGCCCTTCCATGGGAGGATAGGCTGGGCCACCCTCCCTGCTTTCCTTTCGCTGGCCGGCAAAGATGTTTTTATTCCAGCAGGCATTTAATTTGTACCTGTGGACACAAAGGCTTTTATGAGGGAGTGTTTTTATGTATTTATTCTTCTAATGTTTATATGTTTTTATATAATTTTAAACTGTAACAATTTTAATTGTTTTAAACTTTTAATTGTTGTATTATTTAAATAATCGTTTTCCTGCATTGTGAGCTGCCTTGGGTCCCATTCGGGGAGAAAGGCAGCATAGAAATCAAATAAATAAATAAATAAATAAATAGGAGGGTTTTGGCGGGGGATGTCTGGCTGGAATCCAGTATGTAGTGGCCATATAGGATTTCACTAATTATTTTCTGTGCAGAAAATCCTGATTCCTGTGCAGACAATGCTGCACAATACAACCCCATGAAAATTTTGCACAGAGTAAGTTTCTAACTGTGAAGATTCTCATCTGTTCAGAAAACTCTTTTCAGCAAGGTTTCTCAATACTCAAAAGCATGTTTTTCAACCATTTTTTGGAATCATTATTTGTTCATTCATTTATTTCCCATGCAAACAAAGTGATGCTCAGGATTCTACAACAAAGATTTTTACCATATATGGTGTGAGAAATACCAAATGTCCAAGTTGGGTTCAGGAAAGGAAGAGGCATCAGGGATCATATGCAAACATACATTGGATAATTGAGAACACCAGAGAATTTCAAAAAGAAAATCAGCCTGTGCTTTAGATTATAGCAGAGCCTTTGATTGTGTAAATCACAAAAAACAAAAACAAAACCCTATGGTTCTCTCTTAAAGAAACAGGTATGCCACAACATTTGATTACCTTAATCTCTTGTCCTGTACTCAGGGCAAGAGGCTACCGTCAGGGCAGAATATGGAAAAACTTAATGGTTTCCAATTGTCAAGGGGGTCAGGCAAGGCTGCATTTTACCACCTTTTCTGTTTAACCTGTATACTGTACTTCAACCCCTAGCCACATAGATATGAATTTAAGATAATTTCTGGTTCTCCCAGTATATACTGTGCCATTTTACAATTACCTATACCCCTCCTCCAATATTATTGCCCATTCATTCCATTTGGAGAGATAGTTTTGAAAGTCTTTGAAACTCTTTCTACTTTTCAAACACCCTGAATAACTCGGTGTTTATTGATTGATATCAACTATAATCTCCCTTTCCCTCTCTTTTTTATTGATTGAGTTGAATTCTATCCAGCTTTCTCCCTAACATAGATATAAGGTAACCAAATTAAAGAAGGATAGATTAAAGCACAAAAAGTAAGAATAATAAAACTTGATTATATATTTTATAATATTAAAACACAATTGAATTTAAAAATTATCAGGGAATTTACCAATTCACTTTTCCAGATCATTTAGGAACATATGAAAAAGTACAGGTCCCAACATGTATCCTTAGGTAATTCCATTTCAGACATACCTCCAGTCTGTGTCCTATCTTTTCTAACCATTTACCAATAGTGGTGTAGTAGAGCAAGGGCTTACAGACTCAACACCCTGTGACTTTTTGATTATCAGGCATTATGATGCCCTCTACAGCTCTCCCCCTACAACTCCCCTGAGTTTACCTGTGATCCGCATAGTAGCTGGAGAGGAAATGCATCTCTCCAGCAGCAATGTGTACCTATGAACTATTCCTATCAGAACCCAAAGTATTTGGGGTGATTTGGTCTTGACAAGAAAGTAAGACCCATTTGCTTTACAAAAGACCTGCCTCTGATGAAGATGAACATTAATAAATGTGTGTTTAATGTAGATCAACACATCCATCTATATTTTTAGAATCTGCTTGGGTGTGTCTCCATGGCAATTGTCATGATGAGGGTCCACACTTCAAAATTTACCACTATACCCTTGGTGTAGCAATCCATAATAGCCCACGTTCTCTTAACCCAGTTACCTTTACTGCTGAGTTTGCTTAGGAACTTTCAGTGATGACTAAAAGCTTTTTGAAAGTTCAGGTATACAGTGTCTCTAAAATCAACCCTATCTACTGGGATGTTGTTGACACACACAACAAATGCTAAAAGGTTTGGATGGGAATTGGTATTTGATCTGCTGACCTCTGAACGTTCATTATAACTTCAAAACAGAGCTTCTGCAAATCTTTTCAACTCTTTTTAGTTCAGCAATCCTGCAGGAATTCCCCAAGGGAGGGCAAGCTGTGGACTTTATAAAAGGAATTAAATATTAGAAAACGAGACTAGAATTTTAACAAAAACAATTTCCTTATCACAAAGGGTTGAGGAGCAGGTGTTAAAAACATAACAAATTGACTTTGATGGGTCCATAGCTCAGAGGCAGAGCACGTGTTTTGAATGTAGAAGATCCCATCCATCTCCAGTTAAAACTAACTCAAACAACATAGCCCATGTGTGAAGAAGATCAAAGTATACAAGAGGGAATGAACAAGAGGCATCCTAAATGGACCAGACCATATCAGGATCATGGCCAAATGTTAGTCACTGTCCAATGTCATAAAAATAGTTGTTGTGTGTTCAGGAGGTCCTGTTAGTTCAAGGATATAGATTGGCTGGGGAGAGACTAAGGACGCTCCATCCTATGGGAATCTGGGATTTGTTGTTTTACAAGGTCTTTAGCCTTCTTTTCCCAAGATGCTGGTTCCTCACAAAACTACAAATCTTGGGATTCTGTAGGATGCAGCCATGTCAGTTAAAGTGGTATCAAACTGCATTACAATGTAGATGCACCCTGAGAGAGTAAAACTTCCTTTTAGCGACTTGTTCATACTGTTCTTATATCTGTTAGAACAGGGATCATCAACTGTGGAAAGCTAAGGGGGGCACATTAGTTCCCCAGGAGACTTTGGAGCAGGGCTAATTTAAGGGCCTGCAGCACCTGCAGTCCCAGGGGGCCCCATCATTGGGCAGGGTGTAGTAACCCTCCTCTTGCAAAAACATTATTAGTAATCTGAATATCCTGTACTGTGAATAGATTAGGTTAGGCTATGTTGACCTGAGATAAACATATGGGGCCCCCAAAATAAAGTGTTGTAGGGGGCCCCAAAATTCCTTAAACCAGTCCTGCTTTGGAGGGTTACATGCCCCACCACACTCCCACCATCAAAACCTTTTTTCAAAATGCCCCCAAAAGCCTTCTAGGGGCTGTGGGGACATTTTTGCCCAAGTTTTTATCTCCCCTAGATGGCCAGGAGAGGCCTTCTAAAGAAACAGGAAGTGAACAGAAGTCATTTCCAGGTTACTTCTGGAGGGTATTTGGTCTTGATGAGATATGCCTAAGGGACATTTTTGGGAGGATTTGATTCTTGGGGGGGGGGGCTGATGGCCACAAAAATGAGCCTGGGATTCACTTTGCCCACTCCTGTGTTAGGATGGAAGATGGGTCACACCTGTGCACTTCAGTTTCCATTGTTTCATTCTGCCCTACATAAACCTGAGGGTCTACCTTCCAGTTATCTCACCCTGGGGGATATAATGTGCAGGCTAATCCCACTTCATGAACAAAAACTTTCAGAGAACACAGAAAAGCTTTATTCCACAAGAAAAGTTGATCACAAAAACATTGCCAGAACAAAAGGATCCCCCCCCCCTCAGCTACACAGTAGATTAAAAGCACAACACAACGCAGGCAATTTCCCCATGCTTACATCCCATTCCTAAAATAACCAAAATAGCCTGCCTTTCCAGGCAAACCCCTCCTTTCCTCCTGAACCAAGCTTTCCCGCAAGACTGATATTGACAATTCATGATCCATTTACTTTCCCAGACATTGTGCTCATTACCTCCAACCTTGAGAAATCATCGAATCATACAGCTAGGAGAGACCACAAGGGCCATCCAGTCCAACTCCCTGCCATGCAGGAATACACAATCAAAGCACGACAGGTGGCCATCCAGCCTCTGTTAAAAACCTCCAAAGAAGGAGACTCTACCACACTCTAAGGCAGCACATTCCACTGCAGAACAGCTCGTCATTCGGTTCTTCCTAATGTTTAGGTGGAATCTCTTTTCCTGTAGTATGAGTCCATTGCTCCATGTCCTAGTCTCTGCAGCAGCAGAAAACAAGTCTGCTCCATCCTTAGTGTGACATCCCTTCAAATATTTGAACATGGCTATCATGTCCTTCTCTTCCCCAGGCTAAACATACCCTACTCCAAAAGCCACTCCTTATGGGGCATGGTTTCCAGGCCTCCCACTATTTTGATTGCCCTCCCTGGACGCATTCCAACTTGTCAATATCCCTCCTGAATTGTGATGGCCAGAACTGGGCATAGGTATTCCAGGTGAGGTCTGACTAAAGAAGAATAGAGTGGCACGATTTCTTCCCTCCATCTAGACACTATACTCCTACTGCTTTTCACCCAGCAGGAGCACCTGTGTTGCAACTCCCATCATCTTGTTATACACTATAAGCAAAAGCAAGTTTAACATGATGCATGACCATGGCATGATTTTCTGCATGATGTATCTCTAATAAAGAAAATTTTCTTGAAGAAATGTATAGATGGTACCTCATATCAACTAAGATAGCCAAAATTTATAATACAAATAATTTATGTTGGAGATGTCATAAAAAGCCAGGATCCATATTACTTTGCCCACTCCTGGATCCAGGATCCAAAAAATTCCATGTTTTGGAATTGTGAAAAAAAGTATTGGCGTATGGTTGAAGGTGAAATTCAAGTCATTTTGAAGGTCAAACTTGAATTTAAGCCTGAGTTTTTTCTCCTGGGAGCTATACAATTTGGTAGAAAAGAAAAACAGAAAGAAATTGGAAGGCTATTCTGGCATCTAATAACAACAGCGAGGATTTTATTAGTAGTTACTGGGGGGAAAATAAAATATACCCTCCAAGGAGGAGTGGTGGGAGAAAATTTGTAAAATAGCAGCATTAGATAAACTATCCTGTAGATTGGAAGATAAATCAGATAATTAATATGCAAAACAATGGAAACTTTCGTATGACTATGTTCAGAATAAAATTAATTTACAGGAGGTAACAAGAAACTATTGAATTGAATTAATTTGTAACTATGGTATAAGAGGTTTATAACAAGGGAAGGAATATATAAAGATGTATTATGGTTGATTAGATGTAATATTAGTTTATCTGGATTTTTTTCAGATGGGAAATCGATATTAAAATCAATAGCTGTAACCTTTAAGTAAGGGAGGTCAATATGTATATTTTCTGTCATTTTCTTCTGTTTTGTTATGTCAGGGGGGTTCCGTGCTATATGGTTTATTATATAACTTTATACAATTTTAAATAAATTTAATAAAAAAGAAAGGGACTGCATCCATTTACCCCATTAAAGCTTATCATGGAGAAATGTATTATCTGTTTTCAGTATTACATGGTCTTTCAGTATTACAGCCAGTTCCAACTAAAAAGAAGACTATGAAGGTTTTGCCCCACAGAGACAGTTAACAGCTCAAAATCTGGGACTAAAAGTGCACAGTCCTAATACTTTTTTTAATAATATTTTTATTTAACACATAGCCTTTTACAAACTAAAAAAAATACAAGGGGAAAAAACAAACATCAAAAGACAATACACACTACAAACTTAAACAAAAATAAACAAAACAAACCTTCCCCCACCTATTCTATTCACCCCTTTCTATTCTACCCCCTCTCCATTGACGCCCCCTTGTCGTGGGAGAGAGGCTTGCATACCCTAATGACGTTTTGAGCTATAGCCACCAGTAGGGTCTCCCATGCCAGACAGGTCAAAACCGAAGGGTCTGACAAAGAGTGTCAAAGGGCAGGATAGGCTCTCTAACCTTATGGCAACCATCCTAGGAGAAGGAAAACTCTAATCCCAAACCCGGGCAGATGGTGCTCGTCCAACCCTGTAAGGTCAACCATCTAAGAGAAGGAAACTCTAATCAAACCTACGACCCAAGGACCTCACTGCTACGTCCCTGCTTGCAAGGCCACAGCAGATGAACCTTTGGTTTAAAGGGTGAGGCCAGTTCTGTGCAAGCTGCGCTCCACCAGAAAAATCCATTGCACAGACCCGAAGGACTCGATTCTACCCCCAAAACCACACACCACAAAACTAAACTACACTAACAAAAAAGAATTGTGTAAGTTCCAACTTACCAGCTAAAAGGCTATTATAAAATTTTATAAAATCCCCTTAAAATTCAAACCTTATCAAGTCAAAAATACTATGTTACCAATTATATGATGTAACAATTCTCTATTTTTTCAGCTTAAAAAGCTTATATGGTTATATCTATATATTTCAGATAAAATAATTGTATATAACATCACCTGCTTATTAATACATTCGAAAGCTATCCCATATTATAATTTCTATGTTACCATTCATTTTCTTCAAATGCAGAGTTCTAATTCTGAGCATTGTTTAAAAAAATAGGAATCTATCTCGAGGTTTTCAGTGTGCAGTCATTCAAATCTGCAATGAAGTTCAAAACTTGGAGCCAACTCAAGGAAATGTTTTAAGCACAAGACCAAGGTCTTAGATGGGGGCGAAGAGAAGCAGCTGGTTAGTCTCTTCTCCTGGTCTTTGCAGACCTCTGTCTACCACTTCAATTTTTTTCCCCTAATGCCTCCTTTAATTACCTTTTAAATAATAATAAACGCAGAGTCATGCTTTTGATAATTGAAATGTAAATTTCAAGTAGTATATCACTTCCATGCAATATATATTGTAATCAAATGCCCCCAGAAGTCAAACATGGGTGCCAAATAATAATTACATTTCTTTCTGCGCAAGGTCATTGGCAAAGCTTTGGGACTTACATCCTCCGACTTTTCACAAAGAATGGCCTTCTCAGACTGCCTGTATTGCAGAACTAATGAGCTGGCCTATCATGCAAAGTTTAATGCAGTCATCTGGGGGAAATTGGGCTGTTAATACACCGTGATTACTTAAAGGAAAATGGGCTTTTTATCGGTAACTACTGTATGTTCATGCTTTCCTCTGGTGATAAATAATCAGATATGAATGAGTATGCATTGCAAGGTGTCCCTTCTCCATAAAAAAAATGCATTCAATTTCTCAAAGAGAGGGGGGAGGAGAGGAAGGAGAGACTTTCAGAAATATACACATTTATTTATTTATTTGATTTATATTCCAGCTTCCTCCAAAAGTGGAACCCAAAGCAGCTGACAATGGCCAGCATCCTGCTAGGGACATTTGGCTGCATATGTTTCCCTGATGTGTGCAGATACCTTTTTCGGTGTGTTGTGAGGGTTTGTATTCCTCTCCTTCCTCCACAGTGCTCAAAGCCCCCTCCTCACTTACCAAAAAGCCTCTCATGCTGCCAACACAGTCTTTTAATGCTTTGTGGCTAGCAGGCAGGATCACAGAAACATCTGGCTACCTCCCAATAGCCAGGTGCTAAATGATTACAGTAGAGCTGAGATTACCTGGGTTCTGCAATGGGTCTCAGTGCTAATGTTATCATTTTGCTTCTGGCTATGGGGATGTAGCCAGACACTTCTGTGATCCTGCCTCCTCCCCATGAATCAGGGAACAGTTGTGCAGGGCAGATTCAGACACTTTTTGGTAAGTTGGGAGGGGTGGGTATATGACTCAGCCTAGTCTGGGTCCGCACGCAGATACTTACACTATTCCGTGGGGATGTTGTATTACAATCCTAATGCATTAAAACTAAATAGTTGTGACAATACATGGTACAAAAAGTTAAAACATTGTTAAGCAATCAATCCAATTAAAACTTTACTTTTAAAACATTAGTTTAAAAACAATTAAAAATACATATTGTGTATTCAAATAGCAACCTGTTGCACATTCTTCTACCCCAACCAAATAATGGCTAAAGACCTATATAAACAGGGAGGGTTTTCTTCCTACTGAAGGAAAGGTAGCAGAGAGGGGTCGAACCGAATCTCCTTCAGGAGGGACTTCCAGAGCCTGGGAGCAGCCACTGAGAAGGCTGTTTCCCAGGTCATCGTCAGAAAGAGCCTGGGAGCGTGGTAAGATGGAGAGAATGGCATCTCCTGAACATCAGAGGACTCAGTCAGGCTCATATGGGGATATACAGGCTTTCAGATAGTCTGGACCTAAGCTGTATAGCACTTTATAAGTCATAACCAAGACCAGCCTGATTATTAGAACAGACTCTACTGCAGGGATAGGGAAAGTGTAGGCCTCAACTCCCATTTTGTGGCCATTAAAGCCACCCAATTTTTAAATGCCCGCAAACAGTTGGGGAAATTTTTTAAAAAAAATTCAGGCTGATATTTAGTGACATTGGTTGTTCCCACACCCAACCCACAAGTGTGGTAATTTACTTCAGCCATCACCTCTTGAACCATCCTATCCCCCAAGCCAAAAATCAGTTGCCAAAAGGAAAGGGCCATCTCTGTCACAGTGACTGGATGTGTCAGTGCATCCCACCACGATTCATGGGTGTGACATTTGTCCCATATTCCTCAGATATTTGTCTAATCCTGCTTTCCTGAATGCAACTGTTGGGACCAGCTCACAGTATTTGATCCATGGGGCCCCTCATATACCCATGTATCTGGAGTCACTAGTAATGCAATTCTTTACCATTTTTCCCTCAAAGCAAGCAATGAGTAATTTTAGCAGTTTTTTTCTCACTGTGAGAAAGTCTTCAAAAACCATTCTGAGCAAAAATCACATATGGTTGTTTTGCATGACATTCTATGCAGAAACAGTTGTTTCCTGTGAAGAAAATGCTGTATTCAGCACAAAATAATGATGTGTGAATTTTGTCCTGAATTGTGAACTGGCTCCAAAAATAGCAGGGTTTTTGAGGACTTTCTTGCAAGAAGAAGAACTGTGAAGATTCCTGTCAGTCCATGATTCTCCTCATCAGGGTTTCTAGACATTTGAAAAAAAAGGTTTTTACTGATTTTTCAAATATTTTAAAATATACTTTCCATCCTTAGAAGCCACTCATAAAAGTGAAGGTAAATATCCTTTTTTTAAGGGAGCTATATCTTGCCCAAGATACGAACCCAGCTTCATAATTTTTACAGTCGTCCCTCCACATTTGCGGGGGTTAGGGACTTGAGACCCCCGCGAATGTGGAAAAACCACGAATAAAAATGCTCCTCCCGCGACCCCCGCACCAGAGGGAGGGAGTCAGCGGGAGGGTGTCTGGCCAGCCTCTCTGTGGCCTTCCGGGGGGGGGGGACTCCGGGCCTTAGAAGCCCCGGAGCCCACTTAGGAAGGCTGGGAAGGGAAGCGGGCAGGCGGGCAGGAGGCTGCCCTGCCTCTCCCCAGGCTTCCTCATGGGAATCCAGGGCTTTGAAGCCCTGGAGCCTTCTGAGGAAGGCCAGGGAATGCAGTGGGCGGGCGGGAGGGAGGCTGCCCTGCCTCTCCCAGGCCTTCCTCAGCAGACTCCGGGGCTTTGAAGCCCCAGAGCTTGCTAAGGAAGGCCAGGGAAGGCAGTGGGCAGGCAGGAGGGAGGCTGCCTTGCCTCTCCCTGACCTTCCTCAGCGGACTCCAGGGATTGAAGCCCCGGAGCTTGCTGAGGAAGGCTGGGGAAGGCAGTGGGTGGGTGGGAGGGAGGCTGCCTTGCCTCTCCCTGGCCTTCCTGAGGGGACTCTGGGGCTTAGAAGCCCCGGAGCCTGCTGAAGAAAGCCGGGGAAGGCAGTGAGCGGGCAGGAGGAGGCTGCCTTGCCTCTCCCCAGCATTCCTGAGTGGCCTCTGGGGCTTAGAAGCCCTGGAGCCCGCTGAGGTAGGCCGGGGAAGGCAGTGGGTGGGCGGGACGGAGGCTGCCCTGATTCTCCCCAGCCTTCCTCAGAGGACTCCAGGGTTTTGAAGCCCCGGAGCCTGCTAAGGAAGGCCGGGGAAGGCAGAGGGCGGGAGGGAGGGAGGCTGCCCTTCCTCTCCCTGCCCTTCCTCAGCAGATTCCAGGGCTTTGAAGCCCCAGAGCCTGCTGAGGAAGGCTAGGGAAGGCAGTGGGCGGGCAGGTGGGAGGCTGCCCTGCCTCTCCCTGGTCTTCCTGAACAAAGTCTTGGGCTTAGAAGCCCCGGAGCCACCTCTGGAAGGCTGGGGAAGGCACAGGCAGGAGGTTGCCCCACCTCTCACCAGCCTTCCTGAAGGGGCTGGGGCTAAACTGCGAAGAATCCAAACCACGAGTGTGAAAGCCGCGAATGTGGAGGGGCAACTGTGTCTGAATCAGGCACTGTGTGTGAGAGAGACAGAGAGGGGGGAGGCAATGGGGAATCAGTGGATTGGACCTAAATTTAGCTGGCAAAACCAGAGTTCCCCACTGCCACCTCCTCCTCCACCCCCTGAAAGCTCATCCCCCATGTTACACATAACAGGGGATCACTGAAAAGAAAGTGAAGCTGCTTTCCATGAGTGGAGTTCTACTTACAGAAGATCCTTTCATAGTAATGGCAGCAGGTGATTTCCAAATCAGCAGAAGTGGTAAATTCCCACTGGGAGTTCACCAGAACTAAACCAAAGTACTCAACCTTTGTGGGGGATGGGGTTCGACACCCTGGGACTCCCTGTCACACCACAATAACAAAACTTATCAGAGCTACCTTAGTTGTGTCGACAGGGCAGCCCAGGAGTGAATGGAGCTCTAACGGAACTCCGTTCACTTCCTGGAGTGAAGTCCCACCCATTCTTGCAAGAAGGCACGAGCACAGGAAATTCAAAGTGAAAAAGAAAAATATTAAAGAGAAAGTGACAGCAAGCACAAAAAAGCACTTTAAAACTTCCAAGTAAATCAGGGAAGATTTAAAAAATGTGTCACCTTGATGTCCCAATCTCACCAGGAAGTGTTCTGGCACAGACCTCCCATTGACATTGCGATCACACCAGTGAAACGGGGCACCTTTTCAGTCACTGTCAAATCCATGACAGGAACAGAATGGGGGATCTATTGATGGCTTCTCCCATCAATAAAAAGGACCAGTGGAACAGCAGCAGAACGGGTGCATTACGAGGGAGGAACAATGTCATTTGAAAAGGGAGCCATTTAGCAATCTCCTGGCATCGTTATAATGCCATTTTTAGCATACCTGATAATCTCCCAGAACACAGAGCAATCAGCTCACTTATATGGAAGCCACCAGTCAACATTGCTGCATTTTCAGAGACTGCTCCCTGCACACACTTTATCCCTGCAGCAAAACCTCTCCCATTCAATAGAGTCCACTGCCCCTTAGTGTAACAGTTGGGACTGTGAGCTGGAGGTGCTGCTGCAGAGAGAAGAAAATGGAGAGATCTGCTCCCACTGACTAGCAGTTGTACATTCCTAACCCCAGATTCAAAGCATAGGTGCATGCTCTATTATTGTTGTTGTTGCTATTGTTGTTATTGTTATTGTTTGTTATTGTTATTATGCCTTTCTCCCAGACTGGAACCCCAAGGCAGCTCAAAAAGAATAAATCAACCTAACAATAAAATGTTAAACACAATTAAAATTAATTCATTAAAACAATATAACATCATTTAAAAGGCATACAAAAGTTAAAAATAAAGCATACCAAAATTTAACATTCCATTTTAAAACCCTGCTTAAACAAAACTGTGCAGGACTGAACTATACATTGTGCTGTGTTATGTAGTCTGTATGCTTGGAGTCTCAGACTCATCGTAAATATAGTCCTCCCTCAACATTCACAACCTCCACACTCATGGTTCTACATATTCGCAGTTTGCCATGAGGGGAGGCCGAGGAAAGTGGCGATGGGGCATCTGAGGCCCCATCACCACTTTTAGGAGGGAGGGGGAGGTGAGGGAGGTGACTACGGGGCCTCTGCAGGCCCCGTGGTTGCCTAGGGAAGGCGGGGGGAGGCAGCAGGAGCAACTATGCGGCCTCTGGAGGGACTCCGGAGACCCCGTGGTCACCAGGGGAGGGCAGGGGGAGGTGGAAGAAGTGACTATGGGGCCTCTGGAGGGCCTCTGGAGGCCCCGTGGTGCCCTGGGGAGGGCAGGAGGAAGCGACTATGGGACTTCTGGAGGCCCCGTGGTAACTTCAGGAGGCAGGGGGATGGCAGTCTTTATTCATGGAATTTTCACATTCACGGGGGTCTGTGGAACCTAACCCCTGCAAATGTGAACGGACGACTGTATCACTACAATATGCTTTAGTAAAGAGGAATAGTTTAGATACACATCTGTATCTGTGTGCTCATTTCTTCTCCTGATGATTGCAACTCTGCTACAGCAACTTTTGCTGCCTGGTCTCTTGATATGCTCAGAGATGCCAGTGCACTACCATGATAATTCATACTACTTTAATCTACAGGGCCCCATCCTAAAGATTTCTGGGATTTATAGTCCAGCAAGGTACTTAGAAGGTACTAAGGTATACTGAGA
The DNA here is from genome assembly GCA_030847615.1 of Gambelia wislizenii. Lineage (NCBI taxonomy): Eukaryota > Metazoa > Chordata > Lepidosauria > Squamata > Crotaphytidae > Gambelia > Gambelia wislizenii. The sequence goes on along the minus strand of JAUMIR010000002.1, from coordinate 426,976,212 downwards.
AGAGAGTGAATGAGGACTGAAAGAGAGATGCATTCTTTACCAGCATTGAAGCCATGGTACTGAGAACACAGCTGTGCTGGGCAGGGCACATTTCTAGAATGGAGGACCATCGCCTCCCAAAAATAGTACTCTACAATGAACTCGCCATGGGTCAGCCTAAGAGGGGCACTCCAAAAAAAAATGATACAAGGACTCCCTGAAACAACATCTCAGGCTCGGCCAAATTGATCACCAACAATGGTCCACCCTGGCCTCACATCGAAAGGCATGGAGATGCACTATCCACAATGCTGCAGCCTTATTTGAGAACTCATGCCGAACAAGTCTTGAAGAGAAACGACAACACAGAAAGAATCACAACCCAGAAACATCACCCCAGGAGACCTTCTGCTGTGCTTTCTGCAACTGGACTTGTTTATCTCAGATTGGCTGCGCTTGCAGAAAGTGCAGGATGAGTCCTTCCTGAATCTTCGTTTTCAAAGAAAAGCCAGAGACAGACAGTAAATCTACCTTGGACACTTTAGTTCAGGAGTATGGGCCAGAGCTATGAACTCACAAAGAATCCTAAGTACATCACTGACTACAACTCATGAGATTCTGTAGAATTAAATCTAAAGTTATTTGAAAGTGATATAATTATGTAGTGCAGATAAGTTTTAAGTAAAGGCAAAGAAACCATTCACAACAGCAGTAACCGGTGATATACAACAATCACTCCAGTTTTTCTTTGTGAATGGACACCTCTCATGAGATGGGAAACTGTTGTTTTGATTCAGGCTTAAACAAATAGAATCAGGCTTCTCAGGTGGGTCTAGATGAGGAATGGTTTAAACAGCAACTTGTTGAGTTGTGTTTTAATATTATAACTTTCTTGTGCTTTTATTTAGATCTGTTTTTAAATCTAGTTGTGAGCCTCTTTGAGTGCCAGTTTTGGGAGAAAGGCTAAATATAAATCAAAATAAATCAGTGAACTGGCTACTCGTATGCAAGTTGTTAGTAATGAGGCAAAAATGTCTCTGGAGACTGGCTAACATAGAAAATCTCACCAACAACACCCCCCTGGATAATTTTTTCCTCCCTCATAAAACATATCCTGGGGGGAATAACTTATACAGTCAAGAAGCATTCTCATTCAGCAGAGATGGGGAAAGCACAATCCGAGGGCTCTATGTGGATCCCAGGGCCATTTTTGTGGGCTTCCGGGGTCAAAAGAACTAAGTATTTTTTGCATTTTTTTTCAACTAAATTGTTTTGCCCTCAAATGCCTTCTAGGAGTCCTGTAGGCATTTTTGTCATGTTTTACCTTCTGCTAGTAATCCAGATGGGGGAGAGCCCTTTATATAATGAAGACACATAGCCACCATATGCAGCTAAAGCAAGGGTAATAATGCAATGCAATTACATTATTGCAACAGTTGCATGAATCTTACTGGTAGTTCCCACTGGTGTAAACTTATTGAAATAGCGGGATTTACATAAAATGTGACTTACCATTCAACAATAAATTCAATGTGCCCACACTTGCTGGAAAATGCCTTTGACTGACTAGAACAGTGATGGCGAACCTATGACACAGTGTCAGCATTGAACGCATAGCCATTTGGGCTGCCACGCTGCCACCGGCCTCCTCCTCCTCGCCCGCAACCTCACCACCCTCCCTAAAGTGGTGATGGAAGCCCCAATCGCCACTTTAGGGAGGTGGGGTGGAGCCTCCCCCCACCTGGCCACTCCCCCAAGGCCTGCCGTGCTTCCCCGGAGCCAACTCGGAAAAGCCAGGTAAGGCAGCGGCGGGCGGGTGGGAGTCTGCCCAGCCTCTCCCTGGCCTTCCCGAGGGGGGTCCAGGTCTTTGAAGCCCCGGAGCCACCTTGGGGAGGCTGGGGAAGGCAGCAGGAGGGAGGGACTCTGCCCAGCCTCTCCTCGGCCTTCCTGAGTGTGCTCTGATGCTTTGAAACCCCAGAGCCATGTCAGAAAGCTGGGGAAGGCAGTGGGCAGGCGAGACTCTGCCCAGCCTCTCCCTGGCCTTCCCAAGGGCGCTCCAAGTCTTCAAAACCCCGGAGCCACCTCAGAAAGGCTGGGAAAGGCAGTGAGCAGGGAGGACTCTGCCCACCTCTCCCCGGCCTTCCCGAGAGGGCTCCCAGGCTTTGAAGCCCCGGAGCTGCCTTGGAAAGGCCAGGGAAGGCAGCAGGCCGGTGGGACGGACTCTGCCCAGCTGCTCCCTGGCCTTCCCGAGGGGACTCCGAGGCTTCAAAGCCCCGGAGCCACCTCAGAAAGGTCGGGGAAGGCGGTGGGTGGGCAGGAGTCTCCCTGGCCTCTCCCCGGCCTTCCCGAGGAGGCTCCAAGGCTTCGAAGCCCCGGAGCTGCCTCAGAAAGGCTGGGGAGGGCGGTGGGCAGTCTCCCTGGACTCTCCCCAGCCTTCCTGAGGGGCTTTTGGGCTTTGAAGCCCCGGAGCCACCTCAGGGAGGCCAGGGAAGGCAGCGGCCGAGCAGCCGGGCGGGCGAGAGTCTACCTGGCCTTTCCCATGCCTTCCTGGGGGGGCTCCGGGTCTTTGAAACCCCGGAGCTGCCTCGGGAAGGCCAGAGAATGCGATGGGCGGGGGGGCAGGAGGGAGTCTTGCTGGCCTCTCCCCAGGCTTCCTGAAGGGGCTCTGGGGATTGAGAACCCTGTATAACATCTTCAGGAAGGTTGGGAAAGGTGGAGGGAGCATGACGTTAAGGCTTTTCAGCCACCCCCACCCTTCCAAAGCCACAACAAGGCTTAGAAAGCTCAATAGTGGCTTTGGAAAGGGTGGGGGGCTAAAAAGTGCCTTTCCTGCCAACTCCCCACTCTCCCAGGTCTTGGCTTTCCCCCCCAAATGGAGCCAAGCCCCAGGAGAGCAGGGAGTTGAGCACCTGGCTTGCTCAGCAAGCACTCCGTTTAAATCAGCTCCTCTCCCTTCAGTGGGAGGGAGAGAAGCTGATTTAAATGGGGTGCTTGCTGAGCAAACCACGAATAATCAAAACCGTGAGAGTGAAAGCAGCAAATGTGGAGGGGCAACTGTATACATTTATGTTATTTAAACAATAAATATCACGAAATAATGTTTTCTCCTCAAAGTGACACACTACCCAAGTTATGCTCAGTTTTTTGGCGAAGTTTGACTCAACAAGCTCAAAAGTTTGCCCAGCACCGGACTAGAACATGAGAAATTCTGCCTGCCTAAATACCCCAAAAGCACCAGATCCTATCTGATCATGGATGTTAAGCAGGGTCAGCCCTGGTTAGTACTTGGTGAGGAAACTGCCAAGGAATACCAGGTGCTGTACGTAAGCTATATTTCAGAGGAAGGAACTTGAAAACTCAACTCTGAGTATTCTTTGCCTAAGAAAACCCTGTTAAATGGGAGGAAGTCTAGGCCAGTATACCATCTGGTCTCTGCAGCCACCACAGCCACTGTCTGCATCCCACTCTCCATAGCCAGGAAACCAGCCCATATCACATCACCAAGGCCCCCTGCACGTGAACAGCCTTGATCACATGCTGTGGGACTCCTTGGCTTCTGAGAATGCGATGTGGGCAGTAGCTGAAGTGACCATCCAGCATGCTGGTAAGGACTTGCAGTCACATGGGGCCTGATCTGTTTTTTTCTGAAATGAAGCAGATTTGGGTAGGTGTTTTTTTTTTTTTTTAATTTATTGGGCTCTAACACATCTTAGCCCCATCTTTGCCCTGGGGGTCATGAGGACTGCTCAGGGGAAAAACAGGAATTCAACCGGACTTTAGGACTATAAGTTGGGGACAAGATGGGTTAAATAACCTGTCTAGACAAGCTCAAAGACAAAAATTAAAGATTTTCTATATCTTTGCCCAGTCATTAGCCACAATGGAGAATATATCAAGAAATTGAAAGACTAAGGAGATTATCAGACACTCTAAATATGGTGTTTTCACGACCACCAGGAGATCGCTAAAGGCCTTCCTTTTCACATGACATCATTCCCCTCTTATAATCATAGAATCATAGAATTGTAGAGTTGGAAGAGGCCACGAGGGCCATCCAGTCCAACCCCCTGCCACACAGGAAATCTGGATCAAAGCATCTCCGACAGATGGCAATCCAGCCTCTGTTTAAAGACCTCCAAGGAAGGAGACCCCACCACGCTCCGAGGGAGTACATTCCACTGCCAAACAGCTCTTACTGTCAAAAAGTTCCTCCTAATGTTGAGGTGGAATCTCTATTCCTGGAGCTTGCATCCATTGCTCCGCAGCAGAAAACAAGCCTGCTCCATACTCAACGTGACACCCCTTCAAATACTTAAACAGGGTTATCATATGGCCTCTTAACCGTCTTTTTTTCCAGGCTAAAAATACCCAGCTCCCTAAGTCTCTCCTCATAAGGCATGGTTTCCAGACCTTTCACCATTTTAGTTGCCCTTCTCTGGACATGCTCCAATTTGTCAATATCCTTTTTGAATTGTGGTGCCCAGAACTGGACACAGTATTCTAGGTGAGGTCTGACCAAGGCAGAATAGAGCAGCACTATCACTTCCCTTGATCTAGATACTATACTTCTATTGATACAGCCCAAAATCGTATTGGCCTTTTTAGCTGCTGCATCACACTGTTGACTCATGTTCAACTTGTGGTCTACTAGGACTCCTAGATCCCTTTCGCACGTAGTCTCGTTCAACCAGGACTCCCCCATCCTATATCTATGCATTTCATTTTTTCCCCTAAGCGCAGTAGTTTACATTTCTCCGTGTTGAATTTCATTTTGTTAGCTTTGGCCCAGCACTCCAATCTATCCAGGTCATTCTGAATTTTGATCCTGTCCTCTAGGCTATTAGCCACTCCTCCTAATTTGGTGTCATCTGCAAATTTGATAAGTATGCCCCTAATTCCCTCATCCAAGTCATTGATAAAGATGTTGAATAGCACTGGGCCCAGGACAGAACCCTGTGGCACCCCACTGGTCACATCTTTCCAAGACGAAGAGGAGCCACTGCTGAGCACCCTTTGGGTTCGGCCGATCAACCAATTACAAATCCATTGAACAGTTAACTTGTCTAGCCCACATTTTACAAGCTTCTTTGCAAGAATATCATGGGGAACCTTGTCAAAGGCCTTACTGAAATCAAGGTATGCGATGTCCACAGCGTTCCCTTCATCTACCAAGCTGGTAACTTTATCAAAAAAAGAGATCAGATTAGCCTGGCATGACTTGTTTCTCTGAAACTCATGTTGACATTTTGTGATTATGGCATTGTCTGCTAAATGTTCACAGACTCTCTGTTTAATGATCTGCTCTAGTATCTTCCCTGGTATTGATGTCAGACTAACTGGACGATAGTTGTTGGGATCCTCTTTTTCCCCCTTTTTGAACATGGGGACAACGTTATCCCTCCTCCAGTCTGCTGGGACTTCTCTTGTTCTCCAGGAATTCTCAAAGATTATTGCAAATGGCTCTGAGATTACGTTTGCCAGCTCTTTTAATACTCTTGGATGTAGTTCATCTGGTCCTGGAGATTTAAATTCATTTAGATTAAGAAGGTATTCCTATACTACCTCTTTGCTTATTCTGAGCTGGATTTCCCCTATTGTGTCCTCTGTTCCATTATCCTCAGGTTGGTTCCCCTTTTCCTTTTCTGAAAACACTGAGGCAAAGAAGGTGTTGAGTAATTCTGCCTTCTCTCTATCCCGTTAGCATTTTGCCATCTTCTCCACGTAGTGGCCCTATCATTTCCTTCTTCCTCCTTTTGCTGCGGACATACCCAAAAAAACCCTTTTTATTGTTCTTAACCTCCCTAGCAAGCCTGAGCTCATTCTACGCTTTAGCTTTTCTGACTTTACTCCTACACGTGTTCTCTATCTGTTTGAATTCTTCTTTGGTGATTTCCCCCTTTTTCCATTTCCTATACATGTTCCATTTAAAACTTAGCTCCGTTGAAAGTTCTTTAGTCATCCATCCTGGTTTCTTGAGACACCTCCCATTTTTCTTCCTCAATGGTACTGTTTGAAATTGTGCCTTCAGTATCTCCCTTTTGAGAAAGTCCCATCTGTCTTGAGGTCTCTTCTCTTTTAGTATTCCTGACCATGGGATCACCTCCAGTATTTCCCTGAGTGTACTGAAATCAGCTCTCCTAAAGTCAAGAATGTGTGTCTGACTGTGCCTGGCTTCTCCTTTCCATTGTATAACAAACTCTAGAGAACATGATCACTCTCACCTAAGGATCCCACCACTTGCACCCCATTAACCAGGTCATCTCTGTTGGTTAGGTTCAGATCTAAAATAGCTGACCCCCTTGTTGCCTCTTCCACCTTTTGGACCATGAACATAATGCTCCTGTTCAGCTCTCATTACGCTGGTGCTGCTTTCTATTGATGGGCTAAGCTGTCAATGGATCCCCCATTCTGTTTCTGTCATGGAATGTCCTGTGAGTGAAAAGGTGCCTGATTTGCTGGCACAATCCCAGCATCAGTGGGCAGTCCATGTCAGAACACTTCCTGGTGAGATCAGGACATCCAGGTAGGTGACACACTTTTTTTGTACCCTTCTCGGGTTACTTGTAAAGTTTTAAGTGTGTTTTTGAGCTTGCTGTCACTTTTTTCTTTTTTACTAGGGGTTTTATTTTTGAATTTCCCGTGTTCTCGTCTTCTTGCGGGAACTGGCAGGATTTCACTCCAGGAAGTGAATTGTGCTCTGTTAGAGCTCCATTCACTCCTGGGCTGCTTTTGAAGCAGGAATAAGGTAGGTCTGAAACTTTTTGTTCTTGTGCCGGGACAGGGCTTGGAGAAGCATGGGAGAGGACATTGCGGGATGGGAATGATTTTTTTGTTCCTGTCTGATAATCTCCTAAGGTAGCCATGAAAGAACTAGATAAGATCCTCAAGTATAAAGACATATTATTAAACACTAAAATCAAAATAATCCAGTTCATAGTGTTTCCGATTTCTGTGTATGGTTGTGAAAACTGGACAGTGCAGAAAGCTAACAGTAAAAGAAGCACGTCACTTCACATGTGGTGCTGGAGAAGAGTTCTGTGCATACCATGGACTGCCAAAAACAGAAATGAATGGGTCTGAGAGCAAATTAAGTTTGAACTCTCCCTAGAAGTGAAGATGACTAAACTCTGTCATACGTTGGACATATTATGATACAATATGACTCACTTGGAAAGACAATAATGCTTGGTGAAGTGGAAGGCAGTAGGAAAAGAGGAAAAATTGCATTTCAGGTAAATTGACTCAATCAAAGAAACCACAGCGCTGAGTTTGCAAGACCTGGGGGGTGATCTTAGCGGTCTCTCATTCATAGGGCCACCATAAGTCAAAGTTGACATGACAGCAAATAAGAACAATAACAAGAAAGAAATATTTTAATAAAAATAAAAATAGATAGGTGTGTTGGGTTTGCCTAGTTTTATTAAACAACCTTTCCTTCTTTTCAGAAGGTCACACTTTTTATTGTGTAATCTGGCATGTAACTCTGGAATTTGAATTCCACAGAATAACAAAATGTTCATTTGAAAGAAAAGTCCTACCTTTCTAGTACTTATGACTGCTGTGTCAATATATTTGAAAATGCACAGCCACGTTCACAGATAGTGAGCTTCCATTCAAAAGGAAAATGAAGTCTTTAGCCCTTACAATGGTGGTGCTAAGTTTGAAAATGAGCAGACAAGGACTACTAAAGGTATTTAGGGCTAGACCATAAACTGTAGCTTCAAGTTCACTGCTGTTGTAATTTCCAGTGGTCTTCCTGTGGGGAAATTAGAGTTTCCCTGTGTTGGGAACTCTAAAAGTTAAATTCTTTTAAATTCTCTCCAGAAGAGTGGCAGGTTAGATTTAGAGGTGTGGTTCATATGCACATTACTTTTCCCTTGACTATGTATAACAAAAGAGGCATGCAACTTTAGATTACAATAACTCAAAAACTTTTACTTAACTTAATTGGTAGCAGAGGGTAGCTACCTCTGAAGGAGAGAAGAGCCATCCACGACTCACCAGCTTAGGAAAAAGGAGAAAAGATGGCTACCCAGGAAAAAGTAGGTGGTACAGACAGAAGCATGTTAACTACAGAGGCTCAGAGGGGATGAATCAATATACACAAGAAGTGCAACAGTGGTTAGAATCATAGAATCATAGAATTGTAGAGCTGGAAGAGACCATGAGGGCCATCCAGTCCAACCCCCTGCCATGTAGGAAATCACGATCAAAGCATCCCTGATAGATGGCCATCCAGCCTCTGCAGGGCCGGTTTAAGGAATTTTTTGGGGGGCCGCAACACTTTATTTTGGGGGGCCCATATCCTGCCTGCCTGCCAGGCCCGGCCAAGGTGGCCTCCCTCCTGGTGCTCCTGCCGCCCCAGCTCTGCTCGGCCACAGAGACTGCGGCCCCTGTGCCGCCCCCTCCCTTCGCCAAGCAGCCCACAAAGGTGTGCAGCTCCTGCAGGGCTTCCTCCCATGCCAGAAGGCTGCTGAGCTGGGACCGGAGCACTGCCTGCCTCCCAGCCCGCCCACCCAGCACCTCCCAGCAGATGTGCCACCAGTACCTTTCTCTTGCAGCAGCAGCAGCAGAGCCCTGAGGGCAGCCGCCACCTCTTCCTCCTCCACTGCCACCTCCCGCTGACTCCCTCTGTCCTCGAGGCTGCTCCGTCTGCACCGCCTCCTCCTCTTCCTTCCGGGGGGGGGGCGCAAGGAGAGCATGGCAGGCAGGCCTGGAGGGGGAGGAAGTGGAGCGGCCCCTTCATAGCAGGAGGGACCCTCGAGGCCATCCAGACTGCCCAGCAGTGGGACAGCGATGGCCCCCCAGCATATCCAGAGGGGCTGGTCTCCGCTAGGACTGGAGGAGGGTTACGGCATCAGTGCAGCTGCAGGCTCTGGGCCTGGCAGCCAGTGCAGCACTTCCCGCTCTCACTGAGCCTGGCCCCGCCCCCAGGTTTGGAGCAGCTCAGCCTGAGTCCGGGCGCTGCTGCCGCCTCTGGGCCTCTCCTCCTGCGCAGCCGCCGGCGCTCCTCCCCCAGGAGCTTGTCCTACTCGGTGGGGACGGAGGGAGGAAAGGAAGGAGATGGCCAGGCCGGAGACGCCCCCCCCCCCGCTGTGGCTGGGGGCCCCTGCCAATGCGGATTTGGCGGTATGGTTAAACCGGCCCTGAGCCTCTGTTTAAAGACATCCAAGGAAGGAGTTGTTCTATGGTAAGAAAGTGTGGGGAAACAAGAATGATGCTATCTTTTCTAACACTTCCTTGATGGACTTCTGTTCAGTCCTCTCACTTTCAACGAAGAATATCCATTCCTATGACAGACACTCTCACTATCTGGAAAGGTGAATACATTTCTTTCCTTGTGGGAAGAAGAGGGTGAGAAAGCATCACAAGGCAATATGTAACAATATGAAATATGTAACAACTTTGGACCTGAATGGCTGTCCTCTTGTCCGAAATTTTAGATCTTGGTTGCCCTGATGGCTTTGTTTCTGTAATATGTCTGCTACTGTCCATGGATATGAATTAAGTGGAGGCCACTCGGGCAGCCTGACACAAGGGAGTGTCAGGGAGTGGGAAAAGAGGAGGACCACACTACAGGTGGATTGACTTAATCAAAGAAGCTACAGCCCTGAGTTTGCAAAACCTGGACAGGGCAATAGATGACTGGGGCTTTTGGAGGTCTCTCATTCATAGTGTCACCATAAAGTGAAGTCAATTTGATGGCAAATATCAACAGCAAAATCTTGTTGAGACTAACCAATAGGTTTCAGGCTAGTATCTAATACCACATGTTAAAAATCCAAATTCTTTCTGAAGATGTAAATCAAAACTACAAGGTCCACTGGTTACAGATGATAGATAACACAAACAAAAGTCAAACTTAGCCCCAAGGTGTCCAAATTTAGCATCTTATTCATAACATCTAGGTCTCCCTTAACTTTCCCGTGGATTATGATTAAACATACTGGGTCATGCCACTGCAACTTTCTTCTTTAAATTACATTTGTTTTATCTAGCAAGTTATTATTGGACAGATGCTGTATTCTGTTGATATGCCATTTCTGGAAACTGCCTCTTTTCAAACTCTAGGGTATTGATATTCTTTTGCTTGGTAGCACATACTCTACATTTTAGCCCTTGGAGAACTTAACCAGCTGCACACAAGCTGGCTTCTGTTAGCCATGAAGCAACTATAGACTATTGAATGGCAGACACAACATGTTGATGTGATTTCCAGGGAAGGGAAGTAGCAGTGTGTGTATGAGCAACACCCGCAAGCAGCAAGAGAGCTATCTTAGCAGAAGACCAGGACACAGAAAAACACCTGTTCTACTGCCTTGGTAGCTGAAAAGAAACAGGTGGAGAATGGTAATGAAAAGATGTGGTGTCCAGAACTTGCAGTGAATCCCATAGCACAATCCTTCTGGGATCATACCATGTCAGAAAGCACGTGGCAGCTTGCATTCTTAAATGCTTCCTCCCCCATTTCTTCTTCTTTTCCCCCCCATGCACTTCTGAAGCAGGAGGGGAAAGAAGTTTAGTGAGAAGAAGGTAAGAGGGATGGGCAGACCAGATATAATTATGCTTTATTTGAAAAAGAGGTGGAATGGTACCTCACCCACCCCACCCCATTTCAAGTGTACATTAACTTGAAAATATAAATCTATAGAGAAAGATCAGACTGGAGTTTATTATTATTATTATTATTATTATTTCTATCCTGCCCCTCTGCAATGCAATCGGGGCGGCTTACAGCATAAAAACTCCATAAGTACATCAGTACCCTAACCCACCCACCCTTTAAATCAATATTAAATTAGAAAACATTAAAACATAAAATAATTAATAAGAGGGGGAAAATTGAATAATTCAATGGCAGCTCAAGGGAAAAGACAGCCGAATCTTCGGGCTGGGAAAGCTATTCGAGAAAGGCCTGCTGGAAAAGATCCGTCTTGACAGCTTTTTTGAAGCTGTCTAAGGTGGTAATAAGATGGATTTCGTCCGGCAGGCCATTCCATAATCTGGGAGCGGTCGCAGAGAAGGTCCACTGGGAGGTCACCAACAGCCTTGTTTTAATAGGTTGTAACAGATTCCTCCCAGAGGACAGAAGTGTGCGGGGAGGGTCGTACGGGAGGAGGCGGTCCTGGAGGTAAGTTGGACCCCAGCTATGTAGGGCTTTAAAGGTCATAACCAACACCTTGTACTGTGCCCGGAAACTAATAGGCAGCCAGTGGAGAGCTTTTAACACAGGTGTTATATGCTCTCTTCTGGAAACGCCAGAAATCAACCTGGCTGCCATGTTCTGAACTAGTTGAAGTTTCCGAGTCAAGCACAAGGATAGCCCCATGTAGAGTAGATTACAGAAGTTGAGACGGGAGGTTACCAGCGCATGTACCACAGTTTCGAGGTCCCTGATTTCCAGGAGAGGGCACAGCTGGCATATCAGCTGAAGCTGATAGCAGGCACTCCTGACCGTAGCATTTACCTGATTAAACATCTGGAGCAACGAGTCCAGGAGCACCCCCAGACTGCAGACACAGTCCTTGGAGGAGAATCTGATTCCATCCAGGATTGGAAGTTGTATTCCCAGACCTGGTTTCAGGTCTGTAACTGTTAGTACCTCTGTTTTGTCTGGATTCAGTCCCAATTTGTTTTTCCTCATCCAGTCCATTACTGCCCTAAAACAATCATTGAGAGGAAAGACACCATCTGAAGTCGAAGCTGATGACCGAGACTTGGAGAAATATATCTGGGTGTCATCAGCATACTGATGACACTGCACTCCATGCCTCCGAATGATCTCTCCCAGCGGCTTCATATAGATGTTATATAGCATTGGGGACAGGATGGTGCCCTGAGGGATGCCACAATTAAGCTCTATTCTAGTAGAGCAACTGTCCCCAAGCCTCATCCTCTAGGATCTGCCCGAGAGGAAGGAAAGTAACCACTGCAAGGCAGTGCCTCCAATTCCTCTCAGGTGATCCAAGAGGATGGAATGATCTATTGTATCAAAGGCCGCTGAGAGGTCCAAGAGCACCAACAGGGTCACACTACCTCTGTGATCCCCAAGCAAAGGTCATCAGCCAGAGCAACTATGGCAGTCTCAACTCCATATCCCATCCTAAAGCCAGTTTGAAATGGATCTAGATAATTGGTTTCATCCAAGACAGCTTGGAGTTGGGAAGCGACCACCCTCTCAATCACCTTGCTTTAAAAAGGCAGCAAGGAGACTGGCCTATAGTTATTCCTGTCCAAGGGGTCCAGGGAAGGCTTTTTCACTTTGCAGAATCCTGTATGACCATTACATATTATTTAGCTTGGCAAGGTAGAAGGTAGTAGGAAAAGAGGAAGACTGCATTACAGATGCATTATGCTTCTCTATATCCCACCACCTTCTCAGCCCTCATTTGGTGGGAATGAGGGAGAGGGCCTTCTCAGTGGCTGCTACCAGACTTTGAAACTCCCTCTCTAGGAGGAACCAGAATGGCCTTGCTATCTTTCTGCTGTCAGGTTAAAACATAATTATACTATCAGGCTCTTAGAAACTCACTGGAATGGACTTTTAATGGTGTACTGTGCTATTTTACAGTTTGTACACAGATGTTAATTAACTTTAATGTTTTTAACTTCATAAATTGTTTAATTGCTTTTAAAATAAAATATAATCATACTTTTATTGAAGTTTTTGTATAATTTTAATCCATGTTGTTTTTAAAAATATTGTAATTTACCTTGAATCCCATTATTGGGGAAAAAGTGAAATACAGTTGGACCCCTGTGTCTGCAGGGGTTTGGTTCCCGGACTTACCATGGATACTGAAAATCATGGATAACAGTGAACCCTATTAAAAGTAATGGACTTCCAGTAAAAAATACCATATAGTTGCCTTGGAGGACCTAGAAGAGATGACACCTCCCTAGTCATTTTCTAGGATGTCTCTATGGTATGTGTTTTGGGTCCCACGGATAACTGAAATGGTGGATATTGGTTCCATGGATATGATGGTTTGACTGTATAAATAAAAATAAGAGGAGAGGGAGAGGAGGAGGATTATTTCCCAGTCCTACCAAGAGATCCCTGATGGTCTCCCATTCAAGTAAGGACCAGAGCCATCTCTGCTTAGTTTTTGAAATCAGAAAAGATCAGGAATGATCAGAGAGGTATGGCCTAGAGCAACAGGTTTGGGAAGGGATGTTTGTCCCATTATCCAGCTCTAAATTGTCCCCTCTCTTCCAGTGGGTAGGTCCCAACAGCAGCAAAAACACAGGTGGGCTGTATTATTTTCCCTCACTGCTTGCTGGGCTAATAGCAGCTAGGAAAGGACAGATTAGTCCATTTATGTTACTCTCCATTTCTCATTTTTCTTATCTTAAGTTTGATTCATTCCAAAGTTTGAGGATTTCTTTTTGAAAATCTATGAAAATTTATGTAGCTTGTCACATGCATTTCACATGATACATTCATTTTTGTGTGCAATTTTTGACAAATGTACATATCTTACACCCATTTATGCAAGCAATTTTCCTTTAAAATGCATTTCAATTCTTGTTTTTACTTATATGTATATATATATATCTGTGTATTATAGCCCAATATATACATTTGTATATCCTTTTAAAAAACAAAACAAATTTGATAACCCAATTGCAGAATTCAGAGTGCAAATTTTTAAGCATAACTGAATACTACTTTAAACAGGCTAAACATAGTGGTAGATGAAAACAAGAACATTCATATGAACTTTTAAAAAGTCTCTCCCAACTGCTAATATTTATTTTATTATTTATTTATTTATTTATTTATTTATACCCCGCTCTTCAGCCACAAGGCTATCAGAGCGGCTTACAAATTGTTTTAAGCAATAGCTACGGTATTTACACATCTACACTGCATTAAACAGTTTCCAATGTGTGTTAGCTAATTGCCCCCCACAAGCGTTGGTAAGGTTATTTATTTATTAAAATGTTTATAATTTGCCCTATATCTAGAGCTCTAAGAGCAGTGAACAATAAACCCAATCTCACAAATCTGAACCAAGTAGCCCTCCAAATGTTGGTGAACTGCAACCCCTCCCCCACTTATCCCCCATGACTGGCTGTTTGGGGTAGGACTTATGGGAATCACAATCCCAACAATGAGGGCCAAACAGCATGGAGAAAGATTTACACATCCCTTCCTCCCTGTATTTCTTGTCTAATAAAAACCAGTTCTCGCAACTTTAAATTAATTTGTTTTTAAAAAAATTAACACAGAACTCTTATCATAGAATCATAGAATCATAGAATTGCAGAGTTGGAAGAGACCACGAGGGCCATCCAGTCCAACCCCCCTGCCACGCAGGAAATCACAATCAAAGCATCCCCGACAGATGGCCATCCAGCCTCTGTTTAAAGACCTCCAAGGAAGGAGACCCCACCACGCTCTTGTATCAAATAAGGTCCAAGAGATTTTTGCCTATAGACCAGACATGGGCCCCTGATACAGCCTGTGGAATAGTTGATGTAGCCTACAATTCACACCTCCAGATCCTTCACAGCAGTGGTTCCAGAACTTGGATGTTTTAGACTTCAGCTTCCAGAATTCCTGACCATTGAACAAACTGGCTGGGACTTCTGGGAGTTGAAGTCCAAAATACCTAGAAGACCAAAGTTTAGGAATCACAGCTTCAGAGGACGTGATTCTCTTTAAGTATGTTTTCCTCCATACTTTGTTTAAATTCCGTTTGTTTGTTTGTTTGTTTGTTTGTTTGTTTGTTTGTTTTTAAAAATAGAAGTGAGCTTAGGGGTCCAGGAAGGTGGGAGATGGAACATGTGTGGTTTCTGATTCCTGCCTGATACAGACAATCTGGTTGAAATTCTGCCTGAGCGTAGGTTTCCAAGATAGCAGTTTAAGAGGTTTATAAGTGGATATATCAGTGTGGAGTGATGATATGAACCGCTGGACTAGAACTCTGGGTCAGCAAGGTTCAAGTCCCTGCTCAACTCTGGAAGGCCACTGGGTGACCTTGCACAAGTCAATCTCCCAGCCTCAAAGCAGGCAATGCTTGATCTCTTCTGAACACTTCTTTTCAAGAAAACCTCACTATAGGGCAACATAGGGCCGTCATAAGTCCGAAACAACTTGAAGGCTCAACAACAACAACCAATACTATAATGTCACTATTTTACACAGTATGTGAGTTTTGCCTCTAAGCACCACAGTTCAAGAAGAATATTGACAAACTGGAACATGTCCAGGGGAGGGCAACCAAAATGGTGAGAGGTCTGGAAGCCATGTCCTATGAGGAGAGTTGGGTATGTTTAGCCTGGAGAAGAGAAGCTGATATGACAGCCATGTTTAGATATTTGAAAGCATGTCATATTGAAGATGGAGCAAGCTTGTTTTCTGCTGTTCCAGAGACTAGGACACAGAGCAATGGATTCAAATTACAGGAAAAGAAATTTCACCTAAACATTAGGACGAACTGTTCAGCAGTGGAATGCACTGCCTCAGAGTGCGGCAGCGTCTCCTTCTTTGGAGGTTTTTAAACAGAGGCTAGGTGGCCATCTGTTGGGCATGCTTTGAGCATGTATTCTTGCATAGCAGGGGGCTGGATTGGATGCCCCTTGTGGGCTCTTCCAGATGCTTTTAAATAGACATGTCCCCTTCCTTCTAATATGGATGGTGAAAAAATCATTTCAATGCATTTTAATTTGAAAATATCCCAATATTTGCAAATTTCAGCAGGTGTGGGGCAGAACTTAAGATCTTAAAAAACTAAATGTGTGAGAAACTGAAAGATGTAGGGCAAGGACTTTGAGTGCTCAGCTCTGAATAATCTTGGTTTCAATCCCTGTACACTCAACAATATTAGTGCCAATTAGGTTTGCTGACTCTTTTTTATTTTATTTTTTTTAAGCAGGGTCAGTTGCAACGGAGGTTGTACAAATTATCTGAGCCCAGTAGTCTGGAACAGGGACAGGGACCTACTATGTTGCATTTATTTTTATTTATTTATTTTGTCTTCCTCATTATCATTATACATCTATTGTTTTTTACATCAATTATGAAATCATTGAATTTCAAATAAAATAATGATACACAAAATTATGTTAGCTTTTGGCCAATATAGTCTCTAATCAGCCAAAGGACTACTAGTTGCATATTAAGAATAGAATATAATTATATTTTAGGGTAATTCCTAACAAAAGATACGTCTCATGTTTAATGCATTCAAAGTTTTGTGTAATGGCTTGAAACCTTGTGCCATGAACCAAGCATTTCCAAGTAAAGCTTTTTAGCTGATCTGCCCTTGCTAGTAAGGTGGGTGGGGTGGTGGTGGTCGTATTTCAGCCCACTCTCAGCACCCCTGCTGAAAAGCTCCTTCTCATAAATGCCTATATAATAGACAGGTACATCATGGCACCGTACCTGCTGGGAACTGAATTTGACCTATACTGACATTGGAGAAGGTTATTTCAGTTCATTTTTTAAAAAGAATTTACACAAATTTCTTTTCATCTCTGATGGAAAGAACTGAAGGGTTTTTTTTAAAAAAAAAAATCAGAATGGGAGAAATCAGAATGAATAGATGGTGTCATCCTAGATAGATAATATGGAGAAGCACAAGAGGCAAACTGCCAACATAAAGTCAAAACCTGAAGGGATTTAAAGGCTCAAATCCTGTTAATGGCATATGCAGATGTGAGTCAATTTTATTCCTGGGTATGTCTCTTCTTCTTTTGTCAATGTGGTGGTTGGTGTTCCCATTTTCCCTCCAAAATGACAAAATCCACCCCCAGGCTTACTGTACAGCTCCTGTAGCCTCCTTCCCATCATTATTTTGTGCCTGGTGGAGGGGGGAGATAGGAAAAGTGTCTGGTTATGTCTCCTTAACCAGATGTTAAATGATTATATCATCCAGTGAGACTTCCAGATGACTCTAGTGGACCTTGGCAGATGATGCAATCATTTCATGTCTGGTTACAGGGACATAGCCAAACACTTCTGCAGTTCCCCCACACATACTCTCTACCAGACACAGAATGGCCATGGGAGAGGCTACTCAGTGAACGGCCAGCTGTAACAAGTTCCACATATGGAAATACTTTGCTATGCTGAGTCATACAGGGTGCACACCAAGGCTAGCAAGTATTTTGGCTACAAGACAGATGAAAAATCCTTCCTTGTCAGTGACTCCCTAGAATATCTCCATCTTTCACTATTTTAATCAGGAGGCTCCATATTCAACATACATTGATACTGCTTGTTGAAGATTGAAACCTGTGGGACTGTCCTATAAAGCACCAGTGTGCTTGAAGCATTCTTTGATAGATCATCTGGATAAGCTGAGATTGGTTGCTCTGATTATTTGTTCAAATCTGAAGCACAAAATAAAGCTTGTGGTGATGCAGAAATAGCCTATAAAAGTGAATCATGTTAGAGAGTAAGCAGTGAGCTACTAAATGAGAGGAAGAACGGAATGATTTTTATATAATTGACCAACTGGCTGTGAAATACGCCAGCAGAAGACATTGCTACATCTAGATAATTAATCATATGTATGTATCCATCACTGTGTTTCCAAGTGTCTCAGTGATCTTGTAAAACAGTTCATGCATCTCAAATTTGGGGAACACATCTAACAGTTGGGTCATCTTCTTTTAATGAGAGATTCAATTCATTTTGCTACTCACTTTCCTCTTCATCTACCTTTCATCCTTGGTAATCAAGCATTGGCTATCAAATGACTAATTACAAGTCACAGAAGCACAGAAAGGGATGGCTTATACTTCAAGAAGAAGATGGAATGATCAAAACTACTCAGTTTTCAAAGTTTCTGTCTTCAGGGAACCATTTCCTCAGTGGTTTATCTGCCAAGAATATACAACATGCTTTTGAGCCACATTGCCCCAGGTGAAGGGAAAAGTAGTGAAGGCCAACAGTATACATACTTTTAATGGACAGCTAGATGGATTCGTGGTGGATAAGGCTATCAATGTCTACTAGTTATGATTGCTATATATCACTTCTAGTGTCAAAGGGAAAATTCCTCTGAACACCAGTTGATGAGGAACATGAACGGGAGGGTGTCACTGCATTCATTTTCTTTTTATATGGTCCCTATAGGCCAGATGAACAGAATACTGGACTAAGTTTCTCTTTGGTCTGATACAGCCATAGCTCAGGGCGGGGAGGAATGTTTTGGATCTCAGCTCCAAGAATCACCCAGCCAGCATGATAGCCATGTTTAAATATTCGAAGGGATGTCATACTGAGGAAGGAGCAAGCTTGTTTTCTGCTACTCCAGAAATTAGGACACGGAGCCATGGGTTCAAACTACAGGAAAAGAGATTCCACCTGAATATTAGGAAGAACCTCCTGACAGTAAGAGCTGTTTGGCAGTGGAATAACACTTTCTTGGAGTGTGATGGAGTCTCGTTCTTTGGGTTTTTTTAAACATAGGTTGGATGGCCATCTGTCAGGAATGCTTGGATTGTGTATTCCTGCAGGGCAGAAGCCGATCGGATGGGATGGCTGTTGGGGTCCCTTCCAGCCCTTTGATTCTATGAATCTAGGCTGCATTCAGAGCCTGGGAAAGTTACTCTTGGATTACACCTCCCAGAATCTACCTGCCAGCACCCTTCTCAAGGTCTGGTTGCATTGTTCCTTTTCCAGCATTCTCTAGCCCAGTGGTTCTTAACTGTGGTCTGCAATGTCCTCACAGGGGGTCCACAAAGGCTTGAAGGCTGCTTGGCCTACCTCCTCCCTGTAGTGGAGTAGCCACATGACAGGAACCAAGGCAAAGGCTGGCTGGTTTGGCCTGCACATTGCCATTCAATCCACTCCTGCCACAAACTTGCAAGAAGAAGCAAGAGTGCCTCTGAGGGAAAGTTTAATGGATGGTGTAATTGTGTTCTTGTTGTTGTTAGCTGTTATTATTAGGCTTTTAAACCTTGAGTTAAGTCTTGGATCAACAAAAGATATTTAAAGGGGGTCCCTGGTAAAGAAAAGGTTTAGAACCACTGCTCTAGGCCAATGCCTCTCACATAACACTAATGGGATACTGGTGTTTTAGTGACAACAATAAAACCATTGTTCCTAGTAATATTACTCCAAATTTTAATTTATATTCTTTATATTCTTCTGTTAAAAGAGCTAAAGTGTTGTAGAAGTTTCAGCATTGCACTATAACTATGGAGACCAGGGTTTGAATCCGTACTCAGCCATGAATGCCCACTGGGTGACCTTGGGCAAGTCACACTCTCTCAGCCTCAATGGAAGGCAAAGACACACCCCCTTTGAACAAACCTTGCCTAGAAAACCCCATGGTAGGTTCGCCTTAGTCAGAAATGACTTGAAGGCATATAGGCAAACACACACAAATTTCTTTTGCAGGCTGAACTCAGTTGGCAGCAAGGGGAAAGACCAAGGGTGAAAGGGAGGGGAGAGGAATCAAGACAGGTTAAAAGCAGCTGGAAAGATGGGCTGGAGGGGATCTATGTGGAAGGAAGGAAGGAAGGAAGGAAGGAGCCCTTTCTGAGGGAAAGAGACAGCCCTCAAATTCCCCCTCTCTCACACACTCACCCCTCTCCGATATGCCTGGCTGGCTTGCATTTTGCAGCAGCAAACTCCCTCCAGCTTCTGCCATGGAGGGCTGCTGCTTCTTTCTCTTTCACGTTTGGGAGATGCTGGGTTTTTTATTTTTTAAAAAAAGCCAGCAGGAGGTTTTTGGAGGAGGAGGATAAGAGGGTGCTACAAATCAGCGGCTCCTCCTGGCTGTCTCCTTCATCAGATAAGGACGTCAGCAGGGGGCCCTCCTTGACCTCGGGGGCCCCCACCAATGCTGATTTGGCAGACTTGTTAAACCAGCCTTGATTAGCAAATAAATTAGTGCCCATGACTGAGAGCTGGTTTTCTCTACATCAAATGTCTGCATTTACAGCTAGATTAGTGGCTAAGAAGGAAACCCCAAGATCTCTCACAATGTTTGAAAAAGTATGTACACAGCAACTGAAAGGGCAAGTTTCAACTATCTATAATTGTTTATTGGGGCAGAGATATCATACTGAACCTATTGCTAAAGCAAATTGGGAAATAGATTTAGACATTAAGACATCAAATGAGAGTTGGATAAACGTGTGGAACTTACCCCTCCATTTAAATCACATTCTACAACAGCCAGAGAAACTTCTTTAAAAACCATGCATAAATGGTACTATATGCCACAAATAGTTCAAACACTAATTCCAAAATGCTGGAGGGGATGTAATGACACTAATACATACGTATGTCCATATGTGGCTACATTGCTCAGCTATTAACAAATTTTGGCAAAACTTGTTAAAACTAATTTCTATCATCACTAAACAAGACATTAAGTTCTGTCCTGGTCTTTTATTACTATCTAAAGAAAAAGAAAAACTTGAAATATAAACACTTAATAACATTTTTCTAGTAGCAGCCCAACATAGAATCATAGAGTTGGAAGAAACCTCAAGGGCCATCCAGCTGAACCCCCTGCCATGCAGGAATACACAATCAAATCGTTCCTGACAGATAGTCATCCAGCCTCTTTTTAAAAACCTCCAAAGAAGGAGACTCCACCACACTATGAGGCAGTTAGTCCACTACCAAACAGCTCTTACTGTCAGGAAGTTCTTCCTAATGTTTAGGTGGAATCTCTTTTCCTGTATGAAGTCGAAGGCTTTCACAGCCGGCATCCATAGATTTTCCTTGGGTTTTTTTCTGGGCTGTGAGGCCGTGTTCTGGAATAGTTTCTCTCTGACATTTTGCCTGCATCTGTGGCTGGCATCCTCAGAGAATCCTCAAAGATTGCCAGCCACAGATGCAGGCGAAACGTCAGAAAGAAACTATTCCAGAACACGGCCACACAGCCCAGAAAAAAAAACAAGGAAAAACTTTTCCTGTAGTTTGAACCCACTGCTTGGTGTCCTAGTCTCTGGAGCAGCAGAAAACAAGCTTGCTCCATCCTCAGTATGACATCCCTTCAAATATTTAAGCATGGCTATCATGTCCCCTCTCAACCTTCTCTTCTCCAGACTAAACATGCACAGTTCCCTAAGCCACTCCTCATAGGGCATGGCTTCCAGACCACCCACCTGTAAGCCACCCACATGGCTCCCAGATCACCCAAGGCACATCTACATCTGCATCGTATTTGCATACACTTCTGCATGTACAATGGCACAACATGTGGAGCTCCATTTCTGCAACCTTGAATTGAATGCAGATGTTCTACTTCAGATAAAAAATGTCCAACAGTTTCTACAGGGGAATGGACATATTCATGAGAGACCAGCAGGATCCTGTCCTTTGAATTTGGCTGTTAAGACCTAACCCTAGTAAGATAGGGTCCCCATGTATGTGGAGATGATATGGCAATGTTCCTTTTCACATAGAGTTCTGTTGCTGCACTTACCCTAATATAGTTTCCAGTCCTTTGGAGATCTTCCTCATCAATGTTGAAAAGTTGAGAGTGGATGGGGCAGGGCTGGAGCATGTATCTGTGGCTCCCTGTTCAGGCTTACAAATAATAACTGACTGGATTTGAGTTCTTTGGTCACGGGAGTGAAAACAGCTTAATATGAATGGGTGTAGAATTTGTAGCTTTTATCTTACTCAGTTAAAAATGAGTATTTCATACAAAGCAGGTGGTCGGGAGGAGCCGTATTACTGGAGTGAAGCCTTCTTTTTCTCCAACTTCTAATTCTCAACTTATGAAATGATTCAAAGCTGTTTCCTATTATTTCTGAATAAAATTGCAGAATAAATTTGAATATCATTCACCATCTACTATCTAATTTGATGGCAGCTTTGGAAGGACAGAGACTTGCAGAGAAACAAGTCTGACCTTTTCAACAGCCAGTTACTAGATTGGCTTGCTGTTCAGTTTCTGCCCTTTCACCAGAACTTCATCTGATGGAATCCTCCTCCAATTTCTATTTTCCTGTTCCCACAACATATGATGAAGGAGCTGAACCTAGCTGAGACCTATTAATGGATAATAGCCACCACATGGGAAACGAAGTCCCCAAAATTAATGGCAGTACACATGACTTTTCTTTATAAGACTGAAAACAATTTAAGCAAAGTAAAATGGTTAGGTGAGTGCTTTGGTTGGGTGGGCACAGCTGAAATAGTACATCATGGTTCCGTACTGTAAATCTACACTATGCCAGTCTTCTCTGCAACTGCTTATGTATATGCCAATGTACCTGCTTATTGTCCCAGTATGTATTGGGAATCTACAGGGTCTGTTTCTTCTATCCCAATGAATAAAGTGGTGAATTGAAGGCACAGGCCAATAGTTACACACCATCCAAGAATACACAATTGCATGGCTAGAATCCTATTAGTCCCAACTAGAGTTGACCCATTAACTCAATTGTTGAATGGCAAGTCAACATGTAGGTAAATCCAATTGATCCAATGACTCTACTACAGGCTGCGTCTGGCTGCAGAAATAATCCAGTTTGACACCACTTTAACTGCCATGGCTGAATGCTATGGAATTATGGGATTTGTAGTTTTGTGAGATATTTAGCATTCCCTGTCAGGACTTTATCCAACAACCCCTCAAAACCCTGTTCTTTTGCCGGCATAACTTTGCTGTTTTTATGTTGGCAAAAGAACACCCCATGCCACACTTACCTTCCCTCCCATCCAACATCTTCCCCAGTAATGAAAGAGGAAGTGAACCTCATTCGAAATCCTACATATGCTCAGAAGAATACATAGCGCAGGAAATTAAAAAACCCAAAAAATAACAAAGTAAAAGTTTTCAAAGCAGATAAACACACTTAAAACTTACAAGTAAACTGCAGAGGGTCATAAAAAGTGTGTCACCTACCTGGATGTCACAATCTCACCCAGAAATGTTCTGGACAGTCTTGCCAGTCATGCTGCATTCATGTGAGTATAATGGTGCAAAGTTTCAAACACTGGCAGTGCCGGCACTAAAGTGCCAGGGGGGATCTATTGACGGCTTAAGCAATCAATAAAATACAATGGAATTTTTACAAGACATAAACACGAAAGGGCAATGTCATGTTGTATGCGCGCCCTTTCATGTTTATGTGGCATCATTATTTGGTGTATCTAATAATGTTCTCAGAGAGCTGTGGTGCCACAACAAACTAAAAATCCCAGGATTCCATAGCACTGAGCTATGACAGTTAAAGCGGTGTCACATGGGATTATTTCTGCAGTGCAGATTCATCCATAGTCAGGACTACAAAGGGAATTGGGTCCATGTTGGTTAGCTTCAGCTACAGTAGACTCTTTGCATCAGTTGTTGAATGGTGAGTCAACACATGAGTAAATCCAATTGATTCAACAGCTCTACACTAGTCGGGACTAACAGTAGAAGTTACACTTATGTGAGAGATACATTTGTGGGTCTCTGCTTATGCAACCAGGAATTGAATCTTTCTGTTGCACAATGACCAAAAAATGCAACCACATGTGAAAGGGAACTTTTACGTGTGTTATACCAACAGAATTCTGGCACACTTACATCACACAAACACAACTTACAACAATCAAAACAAACAACAAGACATACAAACTATAAAATAATACATACATAACATCTTATACTTAACTAAAATTACATAGAAATTGACTTCTCTCATTTCCTTGTCTGACAGGTTGCTTGTTCATAAATTTAATACTACCCATCTATTTCCTAATCTCTTAAGTCATCTCCTGTTGTTATCCCTTTTATTAGTTGATTATCATACTTAGTATTATCTAGTCCACGGATATAACTACTAAATTCCCCCATTTCTCTTTCCAGAGTGGGAATAAATCCTTCCACGGATCCAAGTTCCTTTGATTTTCCCTATCATCCAATAAATTTGATAGTCTATCCATTTCATACATATCCAATAGTTTAAGTATCCAATCATCTATTAAGTATCCAATCATCTATTAAGTATCCAATCGTCTTATTATTTTTCCATTCTTTTGCAAAGAGCAATCTCGCCGAGGTGGCCACATATAATATAATCGTACCATACCTTTTCTGTACTTTATAGTCTATTTTATGTAGCATGTTTAACAAATAAATCTCCGGATCACACGGGTAGTTAATTTTCAATGTCCTTGATATTACATTATGTATCTTTTTCCAATATATTTTTATCTCTGTACAGCCCCACCACACATGATAATAAGTTCCTTTTGTCTTATTACATTTCCAACAGTTCCCTGAACCCTTCTTATATATTTTAGCCATTCTTTCGGGGGTTAAGTGCCACATATTAATCATCTTATAGAAATTTTCATGCAAATTGTAACTTCTAGTAAATTTTATATTCTTTATCCATGCTGCTTCCCATTCTTCTAAATTTATTTCATGTCCTATGCACTTAGCCCACTTAACCATGTATGGTTTCACAACCTCTCTTTCCAGATTTACCTCCAGTAACAATTGGTATATTTTAGATATCCTTTTTTTTCAACTCCTTGTATTATCTTATCTAATTCAGTTTTTTCTGTCATAAATCCTTCTAACTTTGAATCAAATCTAACCTTTTCCATTTACTGCCTATATATGAACCAATGACAGTTAACTTCCTCTCTTCGAAGTTCCTCCTGGGATTTCATTATATATCCTCCTCCACTTCTTTGTAAGAACGTTTCATATGTTAGCCATTTCTCCATTTGTGACTTTTCTCTTTTATAAAATGCCTCCTGATTTGATACCCAAAGAGGTAGCTTTGGGTAAATTTTTCTCTTATATTTTTTCCAGACTCGCATTAATGCACATCTTATATAATGATGTTCAAATTCTTTATGAACTGTTGTCTTCCCATGCCACATGTATGCATGCCAACCGAACCTAAGGTTAAATCCTTCTAATTGTAACAATCTGTCATCTCTTAACTTTATCCATTCCGTTATAGAATTCTGGCACACTTGTCCTTCATTACACAGAATAATCTTCTTTTGGAAGGCACCTTTTATTTCAAGGGCTGTCTATTCCAAGTCCAGTTTAAAGGGTTTTTTTCAAAAAATAATAAGGGACAGCAAGGACTTTCAGGTTGTCTATCAATGGTTAGCATCTATACAGCAGATGGAGCACATACTCTGATCAATAAGCCATGCTCTTTCCCACTATAGTGTAATATATTTGTCATGGAATGGAGGCCCACCTCCAGGTGATGCACCCCAAAATTTGTTCCTTACATTCAAGTGCAGGATCCATTTGTGATGTAACAGGTAACAACTTGACCAAGTTTATTAATCCACATTACAGCATCGTGGGATCAAGTAAGTAGGATCCATCAATCCATGTTAGGTCATCACATCAGGTAAGCACAACCCCTTTATGATGGTGGTTGGGTGCCTTGGGTCTGGTACACACAAGGCAAGAGGGTCAAATAACTGTAAATATGCTGCCATGGGATGATCAGTGGTAATGTTATGAGTTATGTTTGATAAATATTGCAAGTAGACTTTTGATGCTTAAGGCAGGAAGCTGCCTATTGCCAGGTCTGCATGCATGTTGGAAGGGCAGGGAAAAGGCCTGAATCCCTATCCATCTTGAAGAAGTCAATCCTCATTTTTAAGTACAAACTGGAATTTTCCTCCCCCTTCAGCTGACAAGGAAATGGTCCCATTAATATGTTCAGGAGAGCAATCAATGCCTAACTGCTTAGTTACACTGTTCCATATCCCCTGCCACCCATTGTGAAGTTTTATGCAGTTTCCAAAGATATTGGGCAACCCTGATTGGATTTCAAAGAGGATACCTGATTGGCATTGTCTCAAGGTGTGCAACTCCATTGTTTGTCTTTCCTAGACCATCTAACAGTGATTGCCAGTGCCCAGAGAGTGAAAGGCAGAGATCACCTTCACATCTGATCTTTGCACATACCACACTAAGCACATGACCCTCTCAAATCCTCCAAAAGAATAACATTCCCCACCCAGAGACAGCCCCCAAGTTAGAAAATATAAGCCAGAAAGGGGAAGGGTCGGTCTCTTAGCAATTTTCTCTCTTCCTCTCCTTCTGCCTTCCAGAACCTCAGGTCAAGATGACCTGAATCTTCTTCACATCAAAAGGATGATAAAATCCATGTATGTTTTAAGACTTTATCAGACCACCCCACTAAACCCCATTCTTTTGCCGGCATAACTTTGACGTTTTTATGCCAGCAAAAGAACTCCCGATGCCACACTTACCTGTAATCCTGGCAAAAGGTTTCCTGGCAATGAACAAGGAGTGAACAGAGCTCCATTCACTTCCTTGTTTGAAATCCCGTGGATTCTCATGAGAATACCTAGCGTGGGAAATTCAAAAATAAAACAAAGAGAACCCGCAAAAAGTTTCAAAAACCACAGAAACATACTTAAAAACTTCCAAGTAAACTGGGGAGGGTCATAAAAAGTGTGTCACGAACCTGGATGTCACGTTCTCACCTGGAAGTGTTCTCGATGGACCGGCCATTGATGCTGCATTCACTTGAGTACTATGGTGCAAAGTTTCAAATGCTGGCAATGCCAGCAAAAAAGCACCATGGGCATCAATTGATCTGGCTTGAGCCGTCAATAAAAAAAGTACATTTTTTTAAACTGGGTATGATCGTGAAAGGGTGATGTTGTGTGGTATGTATGGCCTTTCACAATCATTAAGTGTCCTCATGGTGCCTTATTTGCCTTGTCTGATAAACTCCTTCGACTGTAGGCCCTTAAGCTCAGCTACACTCCTCTAGCCCCCCTTAGATAGGTCAGGAGTTAGCACCCATGCTCCTTCCCCCCTCTTTTCCTTTGAGAAACTGCTATTAACAGCATGTATTGAATGTAGACTTCTATTGGCTTCTATTGCTATATTTTTCTATTTTTAAAATAAATAAATAATTGGTTTTGCTGCAAAATTAGCTTGTCCTCGACCTGATTTCTTTCACTTAGAGTCACTCTGGTTAATTGTCTATTTAAAAAAAAAAAAAAAAAACCTTTACCCAGTAAGGTCCTGCAGAGAGTTAGTGCCTGTGAGAGATTTTCCCCTCAAACCGGTTAAACCTAGTGTGTTGCTCTTAACAGTATCTGGAAGCTCCCATGTTATTGGGATGGTGAATCTCCACTAATCTTCCATCCAGATCTTAAAGGAACTAATGAAGGTGCTGAATGCTATCACCCAAATAAGTTCTGCACCCTAGATAGTTCCTTGTATGTACTCCTACAGTGGATTCAACACACCACCACTATAAAGTCCACTAGCCACTATTGAAAACTGCCCTGCTTCATTTCTCCAATGGCCCTAATTCTTTTTCCCCAAACCTCCCAGAAACCTCCAAAACCACATCCTAAAGATTTTAACAAATGGTACCTTTCTACTGCAGCTTTCCAGGGCTGAAGGATAACCTGTCTGTTCCCTGTGGCTAACTGGCTTGATTGAGTAGGATGAATACAGGTACATTTTCAGACAGGTACATTCCTGGTTCCTTCTCCAGAATTGGTGGCAGGGGTGTGGCTATTGGGTGTGTGTGCAAAATAAGCACATTGACACAAAATGAGAATTATTTCTTCCCCCATACATTTTTCTGCCAATCTCCAAATGTCTAGCATTCCAATAACTTAAGACTTCAGTTGAGCATTTAGAAATAAAGTGTAGGCATCCAAAGAAAGGGGGCAGGTAAAATTACCAGGAGGATATGAAGACAGCAAAGATAATAGTTCTTGCTGTGAATAGTTTTCAATATCTTAATCTTTGCAGTTCTAGAAATTTGGGGAATAAAGGAAAATGTCATTTGAAGTGGTCTGAATTCTTATTTGGTGGCCATGTCCTTTTTCTGCCCCCCCCCATAGATGCATCCTAACTGGTGGCAACCTTGAGACTCACTAGTTGCCTTCCATTACTCTCCTCTGGAGGTTGCCCATGCACACACCTTGCCATTTCTGGCATCACTGCCATTGTGCAGGCGAAAGTCTTATCTCCACAGTCACCTCCCAGCTATTACGCTGGGCTAGTGCAAATAGCAAGCCCATAATCAGCCCAGAGCATTAGGAAAAGAGGAAGGCTGCAATAAAGATAGATTGACTCCATACTGGAAGCCATGTTATGAGTTTACAACACCTGAGATGTGTGACAGACAAGATCTTTTGGATCTCACTATTTCATAGGGTCACCACAACTGAAAACTGAAATCACATGACACATGCTGTCATGGGCTCAAACTTGAGTTCACTTCCCAGGAGCCCCAGGTTAGCCCTCCCTGTAGGGTTAGTCCTGAGTATCCTCACTTCAGGATGCTCCCTACAGACCCCAAAATCATCCAGTAGCGCCACCACCACCCACTGAGTTAAACTGGGGGGGTCTTTCCCCTTGGGAACCCCCCCTTCCTCACACACAATGCAGTGGGAAGTTGTGCATAGTCTATAATAATCAGTGGCACTCCTTGCCACTATAGAATCAACTAACTCCCTCCTCCTAACCCCAGAGGAGGCACACAGTAGCATAGTCGAGAGCAAGGCACGTGGTAAGCATCAGTATAGGAAGATTAATAAGTTTACTTTATTCAAGAGAAGTAATCATGCAATCTCACATGAGGCAGGATTTTCCCTGACCTCAGGCAGGCAGGTTTAAAGTGATAGCAATACAGAGTATCAAGATCAAAGCATTACATTACTCAGGTTACATTCAGTTACTAATTTAGCTACATTCAACCAAAGTAAAGAAATTAAAAAGAATTCCCTAATGCAACTAAACAGGCCCTAATCTCTATTAAATACTTGCAGTTTGTTGCCTTGAGATGTTATTCAGGTTGCTGGGAGCTCAAGCCAGAATGGAATGGCTTTGCTCTACCAGCATAGCAGTCTTTGTTCCTTCACATCTTCCAGAATCTCTCAAATCTCACACGCTGGTTTCAAACAAAAGCAGTTAAATCCTCATCAGATTTCCCGGGCTTAAAGCTGTAATTGGTCAGTCCAGTCACATGGTGTTATGGTAATGATGTCATCTCATTAGCTCTGTGAAGGTGGTGCTTGAGACCTTCCCCATTAACTCTTTTCTTACCTGATACTATGCTGGCAAGACAATCTGTTTACAGACAAAGGGAGTTACAGTTCTCTAGCAGAATGATGGGAGTTGCACCTTAAGGCAACATGATGGAACTCCATCATGACACATGCATATACACACATGCATGTGTGCTTGCACAAACACTCCCCTGAAGAGTCATAGGATCCCTACTGACTTAATTCACCATGGCAAACATAGAAACTCAGTAGTAGTTTTTTTCAGAATTTCTCAGTGGAATGAGAGATGCCCTATCTTCAGTACTCCTGTTCTTACACCAAGGATCACTGCTTCACACATAGTAGGAATTGCACATTACTAACTTTTAGCATTCCTAACAATGCACATAGAACATATGAGTTAGACTACTGCTCCATCTAGTCATGCTTCCTGTGACTAGCCATTGTCCCCCAGCAGTCCAGACAGATTTCCCCCCCTCCATTAACTGCTACCTGGTCCTTTCATTAACTAGAGACAGTGGCAAGTGATGGCTTCCATGTCAGTGGAGGCAGCAAATTCTCTCCAGCTCTTAATCTGGACTTCAAAAGAGCTATCCTAGGTGCAAACCCTACCACCAAATCTACCAAGACCCCATTGTACTTCCTCTTCTTGCTGCCTGACAAAGCCAAAATGAGACAGTCGTCCCCCTGCTATTCGTTTACAGGAAATATTGTAAATTTAACACCAGCTGTCCCTACAATCCATAGGTGTGAGCAAGATCTTGTTCTTGTTTTCAGTTCTAGTAATGTCAGACCTGGGACCTTATGTAAGGTATAGATTTTGCAGTCTACTTTAGCATCATTCCCTCTTCACTTTCATTTTGGTCTAGCGAGTAACAGTAGGGCTGACAACAGATTAGAACAAAATATTAAAGGGATGGGTTATTCTCATGCCATTAGTTGGCAACTTGATTTGCAGAAAGCAAGTGGTGATGGCAGGGGGAGAAATACACTTTAAATCAGGGCCCTGAGAATGAAGCCTCAGCTATAAAGGCATAGCTAACAAAGCTGGTTGAAAAGATGGGAAGCCTACATCACAATTTAGCTTTTGATGAGATACTCCTCCACACCCAGAGCTTTCCATGCTAGTAACTGATCTTTCTGCCCTCTGGACAGAGTCAATGAATAGCTGCAACCTTCTTATACTGTCTATGAAGGCCACCTTCAGTATTATGAAGTTGACTCCCATTTTTCTCAGGACCACTTTAGGCATTAGAGTGCTTGACAGAAAGAGATTCTAATCATATAATAAAAAGATTCTGTTCTCATCGCACATGGAGCTGGCAGGTGAATAAGCAGCAGGAAAGAACAGTTTTCAGAAATGCAGAAATAATGTACCAAGAACTTTGTCACAGAAAAAGAAGGAAGAAGCACATTGTGAGAAAGAAAATAAAAGATAATCATCAACGCGCCAAAATACTGGAAACTGATTTTAGGGCCCTAGCTAGAGATGTGCAAGAATGGGTACTTCATTGCATTATTCTGTTCCATTTTGTTGTTGTTATGATAGACTTCCTTAGATACCCATTCATTAAAATCAGATCTACTTTTTTTATTCATTCATTAAAAGCACATTTATTTAGTTATTTGCATTTTTTTCATTGGTCTTTCTTCTTTCTTTAATCTCCCTCCACCCAAATGCTCCAGAATGATGCAACAGTCTGGAGAATTCTTAGCAATAGTCAACTCTATTGCTGTTATCACCACAAAGAAAGGTAAAGGACCAGCCTCCCAAATGAGTATGGGTAAAAGAGAATGGGAATTAACATGAATAGGAAAAGAAAGAGGGGGGGACCCATACCCATGAGTTAACTGTGGCATGTCATTCAGAAGTCCATTCCATTCCAAATGGGCTCATTTAATTTAATTTATTATTCTGAACAGAGCTTGAAAATAATGGTTATAATGAGATGCTAAAGATTTCCATTAGTAGCCAGTGATGGGATGATATTCTGGGACCCAAACTCTAATTCTGAAGCAAAGGCATCTCACTAGTGGATGCCTTTGCATACAAGTAAAATATCTGTCAGCACTAAATGTGCCAGATTAGGAGCTACACATCTGTTTCAACTGTCTTTAGACATGTCATGTTTTTCATGGAAGAACCAGTGGCCTTTCCATACTGACCATCCACACATCCAATCCACAAAGGTTTGGGAAGAACCCATCCTTCCTCTAAGGAGCTCAGGGCAATGTAGATGGTTTTTATTCTCCTCACAACAACCCTGTAAGATAAAGGGGAGACTGAACAAGACTTAACAGCTCAGCAAGGAATTGAATTTGGGGTCCTCCCAAATGTGCTCCAGATTGAGTGATGGTATATGATAACCTTAGGGAAATGCTGGGGCTACCACTGTTGACATAAATCTTGGTCTAGCCCCTGTCCCCTGGTGTACACACAGACACAGACACACACTAGTATGATTAGCTCACCCTGCAAATTCACAGCAGTGCATTCAGTGCATTCAGTACTGCAGGGAAATTAGAATTCTGGTGCTTAGGAGTCCAGTCACACAGGCCAAACACTGCCATGCAGTAGATGTTGAGGCAACCTGGCCCAGCATAGTGTGCCTGGTTTCCACATTTGTGCCACATCTCTAGTGTTGCCAGGGTTTCAAAACAGCAATAAGGGACATGGAAGGTTGACAACCAGGAAGCAGTTATCAGTGGTAGCACTAAGGGGGTGTGGAGAGGCCAAATCCCACCAAGTGAAACCATCAGGGGGAGGGGTGACACCAGCCTTAGTGACGCCACAGGTACCTATTAACACATATGTGTTCTACCTAAATATCAAATGAAAGCATTGATCTGAGTTAACTTAAATCTGTTTCTCAGTAAAATTAGCATTTTGTCCACATTCATAAACTACATGATGGACACAGTTCTGTCTTATGAAGGGCCCATAGCCAAAAATAATCACTCTTTTTTTACATCTTGATCAATCCATATAAAAAGAAAAACTTCCTAGCCTTCAAATAGGGGGCATCTCTTATAATAAGGGATGCCTGCTAGTCTTATAATGGACAAGGTTTCTTGGTCCTCAAATTAGGGAATTTTTAGGGAATTTTTTATTGGAGTAAGACCATTCTACTAAAAAATATACCCGACTGCAAAAGGCCATAACAATAATACAAAAATAATACTAATTATTTTCTTCTTTTCTTACTAATACAAAAGTAAATCTATTCTAACACTAATGTATCCTTCCCTTTAATCTAAACACACTATGATCACATTATATTTACACATTATAATTATACCTACTTAGAAATGAAAAAAACAATAAAATATTAATTAAAATTAATAATACAAAATAATACAAAATTAATAAAATATTTATTTAAAATATCATTTTATGTTATTGCTGGGGTCGTCTCACTAAACCACAGCCAAAACTTTTTCCAACGATGATTTGGCAATTTCTCTTTTTCACTCAGAGCTAAATTTTCAATTACATTCTTCACATAATAGGCAGTACCTTTTACATCCTGCAGATTTTGACTTTTCACCTCCTTTTGTCTCTGGAAAACTAACCCTAACATCACATAGAGGTTTACCAGGCGCACCGTGGACCAGGGCACTTTCCAAAACCTCTCAGCCATGGCGGAACCAGGCTCCTTCCTCTTCCTCTTTTGGCCCACTGACTTTCTGGGTCCCCTGACACCTTCTGGAGGTTCAGTCCCCGAAAGCACTGTCTCCCAAGCCTGCTGTGCCAAATCTGGCCAATCCAGGACCCGGGCCACCTCCTCCCATGTTTCCCGGGCACTTGGGCAGTCCTGGACAAAATGTCTGATTGTCTCCTTTTGTGCCACGCCACTCAAAATCTCAGCCTTTTTACATTTCAGACATGGACAGGTCTGCTCATCCTCTGCGGTCCATGGTCTCTTTCCCCTAAGATTAAGAACCTGATGGTAGAGCCTCCACCTCAAGTCCCACAACTTTTTGGGGACCCTTTTGTCCATGAAATACTCAATTGGGTTAGTCTGGTGATTTAGGTATTCTGATAAATCTAGTTTGGCCTGACGCTTTTGCAAAAACGGGTTAACATAAATCTCCTCCACTATTTTCCTGTACAAACTCCTCCTGATGCTCTGACCTGGTCTGTCTTCCCCCTTCAACTCCTCAGCATGAATTTTATATTTCTTTATGTAAAAAACAAAGTCTTTCAAATAATCTGGTGCTTTCAATTTTTCAGGTACAGAAAACCTAAAACTTAATGAGCCTTCCTCCCACCAAGTCTTTCCCCATCTAGTCCCTATCCAGCACTCACAAAACAAAACTAGCCAAGCCTGAGGTTGAATCTGACCCTTTTGTAACAGAGAAACTTTCCCAAAGTTTTAAGCAGAAAATATGGCGATGAACTTAGGTCCCAGGGCTGGGAAGTCCAGGCCCCCTTGTTCTACCTGCCCATAACCCACTGCCCATGCCAGGGGGAATATGGCCATTCCCCAAAGGAACTTGAAGAGAACCCGATCTGCTTCTTTAATCACTGAATCTAGAGGCGGGAAAACAGCCGCCAAGTTGGCTGCCACCGGAAGCAGGTAGGTATTTACAAAAGCGGCTCTCTGGTAAATGGTCAGCTTCCATTTCTGCCAGAGGGCCACCCTCTCCTTCACTTTTTCCAACCAGCGATACCAATTTTCTTTCCATCCCTCCGGAGCCACCGCAAAATTCAACCCCAGGATCTTCACCCTATCCATCTTTGCCTCTTGCTCTGCTTGCCACCCTTCCTTTTCTCCAACTACGTCCTTTAGAGGAATAGCTGCCATCTTGTCCTCTGCAGCAAAAATTCTGATCAAAAAACTCTTTTCCATGTTAAGTCAAGCACCAGAAACTCGACCGTAGGGATCTCTCTTACAATAAGAAACACCTGGCAGCCATACACATTGCACAAAACACTCTCAAAACTCGAGGCACCTCTGACCCAATCTAACATTCTAGTCACACTGAATTGTAAAACACATGACCCACAAAACCAAGCATTTGAAGACATAGCTGTGTTAGTCTGGAATATCAGTATGCAAAGGGATTGTAGCACCTTTGAGACAAACTGTGAGAAAGAAATTGTAGCATAAACTTTCATAGATTTGGTCTACTTCCTCAGATTCGTCTGTAGCTTATGCTACAACTTCTTTCTCTCAGTCTCAAAGTTGCTACAAAGATCCCTTTAAAACTAAGCATAGTCCATCAACAGGGCTTGAACAAACATGTATGTGGCTGTCTCATGAAACTGTTCCTCTCAGCCGTTCCTCATGAACTATTCAGCTCTTCCTTATATTGAAGGAGAGAGCTGTGTATGCCCCAGGCTAGGAAGTAACAAGTTACAAGTACCATAATTACCTATATCTATTTTTTTATTATTATTATTTTCTTTGCAGGGGAGGCTTATGAAACTGGATTAAAGTCACATTTCAAAAGTAAAATAACAAGTAAGAGTGAAGTTATTGATGTAACCAGTAATAGTTTTGAGTTACTTTAGTTTTATAAGATATTTAGTATTCTCTGTGAAAAAGGTCTGGTGCCACAACAAACTATAAATCTTAGGATTCCATATCATTGAGCCATAGCAATTAAAGTGGTGTCAAATTGGATTATTTCTGCAGAGCAAATGCAGCCTTAGTCTGGCTATAACCCATGACTCTGTGTGCTGTTAGAAGTATGAAATCAGAGGCACCATTCATTCTTTCATATCTGCCACCCTCCCAGTTTGATGAAATGGCCAAACTGGCCCTTTCTTCCTCAAGTCAACCTCCTCCCTTCCTTTCATTCCCTTTCCTGTGCCAGCAAATCCCAAATGACATTGAAATGACTCTTCTTTTCATTAACAAGAATGTCTTGAGAGCAAACATCTTTCCATCCCACATGACGGAGAATGTCACACGTTGGCAACAAGGGAGCAAACAAATCCCCAGACCTTGCAAATTGCACTTGTCGACTGCAGCTCTAAACTGCTCAAAATCTGAGCTGTTTTGGAATCAGTTCAGCAGAGTTCATTTTGGTATTCATCAGTCCATGTCATTTTTATTTCCCTGGCAAAGCTGGCAAGATTCAGAATAAACCCCCACCTTCCTCCTTCTTAGCTCAGAGCAGTCCAAGTACAGCCCAAATCAACAAAGGACTGTACAGATTTTTGTCACCTTTTTAGACTCATTTATCACCATCAAAGTAAATGAATATTCCAGTTGGTTTGGAATGACACCCATTAGAGATAATGGCCCTTCATAAAATCTGGAATGTAACTAAAGCATTATCACTGAATGTGGAAGGAGAACTTTCATTTTGTCTTCCATCACACCCATTCTCACAAGTACTATTCCTACAAGGAATTGCTAATAGGTTTCTGATTTAGTGGCTGGGGAAGGGTGAGGAGAACCAAATTTATTAAACAAAGAGAGGGCAATTAAGAATGCATTTCTCTGTAGTTACCAATACTTATTGCTACCCCCCTCAAACTGGCCCTTCTCTTTCAAGGATAATCTCACTACATTTGGAGTTGAAGGCTTTCACGGCTGGCATCCATAGGTTTTCTGTGGGTTTTTTCCAGGCTGTGAGGCTGTGTTTTAGAAGAGTTTACTCTTGATGTTTTGCCTGCATCTGTGGCTGGCATCTTCTGAAGATGCCAGCCACAGATGCAGGTGAAACATCAGGAGTAAACTCTTCCAGAACATGGTCTCACAGTCAGGGGAAAACCCACAGAAAACCTAATCTCACTACATTTGAAATTAAGTTATAGAGTCACTTATGGTAACGGTGAATTGGAGGTCTCCAAGAGCACTGGTTATCAACTGCCCTGCTCAAGTCTTGCAAACTTAAGGTCATGTCTTTCTTAACTGAATCAACCTACCTCTACGGTAGTCTCCTTCTTTTCCTACTATCTTCCACTTATACCAAGTATTATTGTCTTTTCCAATGAGTCATATTGTCTCACAATATGTCCAAAGTACGGCAGCCTCAAATGTAGTCATCTTAGTTTCTAGGGAGAGTTCAGGCTTGATTTCCTCTAGGACTCATTTATTTATCTTTTTAACAGTGCACGGTATCCATGGAACTCTTCTCCAGCACCACATTTCAAATGAGTTGATTTTGTTCCTGTCAGCCTTCTTTACTGTCCAGCTTTCACAAATATATATAGAAATTGGAAATGTGATGGCATGGACCATCCTAACTTTAGTACTCAATGATATTAATTTACACTCAATGATATTAATTTACACTTGAAGATCTTATCTAGTTCCTTCGTAACTGCTTTTCATAGGCTTAGTCTTCTTCCGATTTCTTGACTACAGTCACCATTTTGATTTATGACTCAGCCATGGTGTAATGCATTTTTAACCATTTCATTGTCTCCACCATCCATTGTTATGTTATGTAAATCTTCTGTGTTACATAAAGTTCTGTGTTAACCTATTTAACTCTAAGCTTACGTTCAAGAAAACACCATTTCCCATTTGCCTCCAATTGTCTTCTACCTTATCTTCTCTTCTCACCCACGTCTACAGGCCACTTAAGGCTGCTACAAATTATCATGATAGCACTAACTTTTCAGTAATACAATCAATTAATTTCAATAAAAGAATCTTCTGACACTGTAAAGACCTTATCTGAAGGACTGCATCTTCCCATATAAGGCTGCATGTTTTTTAGGATGTACAGGAGAGGCCCTTCTCTAAGTCTCACCACCATCAGTGGGATGTCAGGTGGGAACATAGGAAATAACTTTCTTGGTGGCCACTCCTCGATTAGGGAGTTTAGTGTAAGCTTTCCCCTGTCATCTTTCCATTGGCAGTGAGGAAGTCCTTCTGCAAATTGGTATATGTTCAGTTACCAGTTTGATCACACAGTCAAATGTGCATCCAGTTATCCATCCAGTTGAGCAACACTGCCATTCAAGTCAAGGGTTGCTCAACACAACCAACATGTAACTCTGCATGCAGATATCTATGGTACACAACCCTGATGTAGGAGCTCATCCACAGTAAGAAAGGCTTCAAAAATTGCAGTTTTTGAAGACTATTCACTGTTCAGGAATTAATTCTGCACAAAATTTGCATATGTTTTTTTTTCAAAGAAAACAGAATTTTCTGTGCACAAAGCAGCACTTTCAGCACACAAAATGCTGTTTCCTGCAGAGAAAATGCTGCAGTTGGGAACATATGCACAAAATTCACATGAGGGTGGGTAGCACAGAAAATAAACCTTTTCTACACAGGAAACAGCATTTTCTAAGCAGAGGAGAATAAAATGATGTTTCTTGTGCAGAAAATTCTGCTTTCTTTCTTTTTTTATTTAAATTTTTATAAAGAGTTCAAACATCCAACTCAAGTATGTAAACATTATACAAACAACTGTGGGACATAAGAAAAATACATTGAACTGAAATCAGTGTCTTATATATGCTCTTGGATCCCAGAAAAACCTTCCTGGGTGAAGATGTCTTCAGAAAAGTGTCTTTCCAAAGGTCTTGGTGTCTGCTTGGTGTTTGCAAGCATTGTGATGTGTTACTGATGTAATCAATAAAAGGCATCCATTCTTCTTGAAAAGTCCCTTTTGTCTTTATTCCTCTAGTTTTTGCCACAGTGTAAGTGAGTTTCTCTATCAACCATGTGGTCCATACTCTGGACCACCAATTTTCAATAGTTAGTTCCCCAGAACTGAGCTGCTCTTTAAAAAACGGTGATCATCTTCCAGTATTTCAAATTTGCATTGGAGCCTCTATAAATATTTAGGAAAAATAATGCTGTACATAAGTGGACCTCCTGCTTTCCAATCTGAGAAATTTGATGCAAGATAGCCATCCATAATTGCCTGGTTTTATCACAATCAATCCACATATGCGTATAAGTGCCTTAAGTAAGTGCCTTACTTACCTGGCAGTGAAGACACCATGATCACGAAGGTAGTTTTCCCAGGGTGAGGCTCATCCATTGTACTCCGGGTGTGCTAACCCCTGCAATTTCCCCAAATGCGGGAAACTCGACTGCATAATTTGTGGTAGTGGGGGACTGCGTTCGCAGTTTCCTGCCAGGGAGAAGAAGGAGAGCAGCTTCTGGACAGCCATTTGAGTGGGTGAGTGGTTTTTTTAAACTCTTGGGAGAGGCTGCTTGTTGCTGAGGGGGGTGGAGCTTCTGTGAGTTTGATTTTTTTAAAACTCTTGGGAGAGGCTGCTTGTTGCTGAGGGCTGGAGCTTCTGTGAGTCACATCTGTGAGACACTAGGGGGTGGAGCTGGGAGCCTAACTCTATATAAACTCCTTGCACAGGCTTTCCAGGCCAGTTTCCTGCCAGGGAGAAGGAGAGCAGCTTCTGGACAGCCATTTGAGTGGGTGAGTGGTTTTTTTAAACTCTTGGGAGAGGCTGCTTGTTGCTGAGGGGGGTGGAGCTTCTGTGAGTTTGATTTTTTAAAAACTCTTGGGAGAGGCTGCTTGTTGCTGAGGGCTGGAGCTTCTGTGAGTCACATCTGTGAGACACTAGGGGGTGGAGCTGGGAGCCTAACTCTATATAAACTCCTTGCACAGGCTTTCCAGGCCAGTTTCCTGCCAGGGAGAAGAAGGAGAGCAGCTTCTGGACAGCCATTTGAGTGGGTGAGTGATTTTTTAAAAAACTCTTAAGAGAGGCTGCTTGTTGCTAAAATACAGCATACCTAAAAGTACAGCTTAGAGTTCACAGCATTAACTAAGACTTCTAAAAGCTCTCACCATGGACACTGAGGGGACTGCTGCAGTCACCTGCAACACTTGAGGGATGTTTGTCTTCTTATCTACAGACGTGGGGAACTTCACATGCACCAAGTACAAGTTGGTAGCCCTCTTGGAGGAGAAAGTCCAGCAGCTGGAGACATGGGTAGCTACACTTCAACAGATTCATGAGCAAGAGGTTTTCCTGGACAGAACAGAACAAACAGTCTTGGACGAGGACTGCACAGAGGAACTGGCTGGGGCTGGGGAGGAGAGGGTCACTTCACAGACACAGGAGGTAGGCAGCTGGAGGAATGTCACACACAGAACAAGAAAATCCAGGTATTCTTCGAGCAGCTTTCAGATACAGAATCAATTTGAAGCCCTCTCCCTTATCAAGGACAATGAAGAAGAACACCATGGACAGACTTCAGGGGCAGAGCAGGAGACCTTGAGAGTACCACCGCAAGGAACAGCAGCTGTGAAGCCTCGGGGGAAGTGTGTGGTGGGGGGGACTCCTTGCTGCAGGAAACAGAAGCAGTTGTTTGTGGGCCTGACAAGATGTCTTGGGAGGTGTGTTGTCTCCCTGGGGCAAAGATCCGTGATGTGACGGAGAGGCTAACAAGACTCGGCAAGCCTACAGATCATTACCCCTTCCTTTTGGTCCATGTGGGAACCAATGATACTGCAAGGCACAGCTTTCCCAAGATCAGAAGAGATTATGAGGCTCTGGGGAGGAAGCTGAAAGAAATGGACGCACAGGTTGTCATCTCATCTCTTCTGCCAGTTGAAGGGCATGGTCCAGGAAGGGAGAGGAAAATAGCCGACATAAACAACTGGCTCCGTAGATGGTGTTGCCAAGAACAATTTGGATTCTTGGATCATGGACTGCGCTTCAATGAGGAGGGACTTCTGGCAAGAGATGGGGTGCATCTCACGACAGCTGGCAGAAACATTTTTGCCTATAGTCTCAAGAATTTGATCAGGAGGGCTTTAAACTGAGTCATATTGGGGGGGAGACAGTATTCTGGAAGGCAAAAGGGCTGGAGAAAATAGTCAAACTGTGATAGAGGGAACAAGGCAAACAGTGCAAGGACCCTGCCAGAGAGTTTCTTGCCAGAGAGGAGAGCAGCTTCTGGACAGCCAGTTTCCTGCCAGTTTCCAGGCCAGTTTCCTGCCAGGGAGAAGAAGGAGAGCAGCTTCTGGACAGCCATTTTGACTGGGGAGATTGATTTTTTAAAAAAACTGTTGGGAAAGGCTGCTTGTTGCTGAGGCGCACACCTAACGGTGCACAAATTTCAGTAACCAAACAAAAATACAGCATACCTAAAAATACAGCTTAGCGTTCTCAGAATTACCTAAGAGTTTTTATATTACCTTAAAGCTCTCACCATGGACACTGAGGGGACTGCGGCAGTCACTTGCAACACTTGTGCAATGTTTGTATTCTTGTCTACAGATGTGGAGAACTTCACATGCACCAAGTGCAAGCTGGTAGCCCTCTTGGAGGAGAAAGTCCAGCAGCTGGAGACATGGGTAGCTACACTTCAACAGATTCGTGAGCAAGAGGTTTTCCTGGACAGAACAGAGCAAACAGTCTTGGATGGGGACTGCACAGAGGAACTGGCTGCAGAGGAGAGGGTCACTTCACAGACACAGGAAGTAGACAGCTGGAGGAATCTCACACACAGAACAAGAAAAATCCAGGGATTCTTTGAGCAGCTTGCAGCTACAGAATCGATTCGAAGCCCTTTCCCTTATCAAGGACAACGAGGAAGAAC
The DNA here is from genome assembly GCA_030847615.1 of Gambelia wislizenii. Lineage (NCBI taxonomy): Eukaryota > Metazoa > Chordata > Lepidosauria > Squamata > Crotaphytidae > Gambelia > Gambelia wislizenii. Next base: position 426,935,772 of record JAUMIR010000002.1, on the reverse strand, counting down.
AGCATGGACAGACTTCGGGGGTAGAGCAGGGGAACTTGAGAGTACCACCTCAAGGAACAGCAGCTGCGAAGCCTCAGGGGAGGCGTGTGGTAGTGGTGGGGGACTCCTTGCTGTGGGGTACAGAAGCAGTGGTTTGTGGGCCTGACAAGATGACTCGGGAGGTGTGTTGTCTCCCTGGGGCAAAGATCCGTGATGTGACGGAGAGGCTGACAAGACTCATCAAGCCTATGGATCATTACCCCTGGATGCACAGGTTGTAATCTTGTCTCTTCTGCTAGTTGAAGGACACGGTCCAGGAAGGAGAAGAAAATAGCCGACGTAAACAACTAGCTCTGTAGATGGTGTCACTGAGAACAATTTGGATTCTTGGATCATGGACTGCACTTCCATGAGGGGGGGCTTCTGGCAAGAGATGGGGTGCATCTTACGACAGTTGGAAGAAACATTTTTGCCAACAGTCACAAAAATTTGATCAGGAGGGCTTTAAACTGAGTCAAATGGGGGAGGGAGACAGTATTCTGGAAGGCAAAAGGGCTGGAGAAAATAGTCAAACTGTCATAGAGGGAACAAGGCAAACAGCACAAGGACCCAACAGTGGGAGGCAAAAAAAACTTGCACAGGCAGCAAGTAAAGGGAACACATGGTCTTAGATGTCTCTACACTAATGCACAGAGCATGGGAAATAAGCAAGATGAACTTGAACTCCGCGCACTACAAAACAAATATGATATAATAGGCATTACTGAAACCTGGTGGGATGAGTCAATGATTGGAATGTAGGAATAGAGGGGTATAACCTTTATAGGAGAAACAGGCCAAACAGGAAAGGAGGAGGAATAGCATTATATGTCAGGGATATTTACACCAGTGAAGAGATCCATGACATCAATACTGGAAGCCAGGTGGAGAGCATCTGGATAAAAATTAAAGGGGAGGGAAACAACAGGGATGTTATTGTGGGACTCTACTATAGACCCCCGAATCAGACAGAGGAATTTGATGATGCCTTTCTAGAACAGATGACCACACACGCAGAAAGGAGAGATGTAGTAGTGATGGGTGACTTCAACTATCCTGATATTTGCTGGCAATCTAACTCAACCAAAACTTCAAGGTCTAGCAAATTCCTTACTTGCCTGGAAGACAATTTCATGGTCCAAAACGTGGAAGAGGCCACAAGGGGGTCAGCTATTTTAGATCTGATCCTAACCAACAGAGATGACCTGCTTAATGGGGTGCAAGTGGTGGGATCCTTAGGCGAGAGTCATCATGTTCTCCTGGAGTTTAAACGGAACATGTATAGGAAATGGGAAAAGGGGGAAATCACGAATGAAGAATTCAAACAGATAGAGAACACGTGTAGGAGTAAAGTCAGAAAAGCTAAAGTGCAGAATGAGCTTAGGCTTGCTAGAGAGGTTAAGAACAATAAAAAGGGGTTTTTGGGGGTATGTCCGCAGCAAAAGGAGGAAGAAGGAAATGGTAGGGCCACTATGCGGAGAAGATGGCGAAATGCTAACAGGGGACAGAGAAAAGGCAGAATTACTCAACACCTTCTTTGCCTCAGTGTTTTCAGAAAAGGAGAAGGGCGACCAACCTGAGGATAAAGGAACAGAGGACACAATAGGGGAAATCCAGCACAGAATAAGCAAGGAGGTAGTACATGAATACTTTCTTAATCTAAATATAATAATAATAATAATAATAATAATAATAATAATAATATTTTATTTATATCCCGCCCCTCTGCAACACAATCGGGGCGGCTTACAATATAAAAACCCCATACTCACAATACCCTAGCCCACCCACCCCTTAAAATAATATTAAATTACAAAGGATTAAAAACATGCATTAATTAAAATATATATAAATTAGAAGAAAAAAAATTTAAAACATACAATCGTAGCCTAGAAAGGGCAGCTGAGTCTTGGGCCGGGATAATTATTCAGGAAAGGCCTGCCGGAAAAGATCCGTCTTGACAGCTTTTTTAAAGCTGTCTAAGGTGGTAATAAGACGGATCTCGTCCGGCAGGCCATTCCATAATCTGGGAGCAGCAGCAGAGAAGGCCCTCTGGGAGGTCACCGACAGCCTTGTTTTCATAGGCTGTAACAGATTCCTCCCAGAGGACCGAAGTGTGCGGGGAGGGTCGTACGGAAGGAGGCGGTCCCGGAGGTAAGTTGGACCCAAGCCATGTAGGGCTTTAAAGGTCATAACCAACACCTTGTACTGTGCCCGGAAACTAATAGGCAGCCAGTGGAGAGCTTTTAGCACCGGTGTTATATGCTCTCTTCTGGGAACGCCAGAAATCAACCTGGCTGCCATGTTCTGGACTAGTTGAAGTTTCCGAGTCAAGCACAAGGGTAGCCCCATGTAGAGCGCATTACAGAAATCCAGACGGGAGGTTACCAGTGCATGTACCACAGTGCATGAAATGAATTTAAATCTCCAGGACCAGATGAACTACATCCAAGAGTATTAAAAGAGCTGGCAAATATAAACTCAGAGCCATTGGCAATAATCTTTGAGAACTCCTGGAAAACAGGAGAAGTCCCAGCAGACTGGAGGAGGGCAAACATTGTCCCCATCTTCAAAAAAAGGGGGGGGGGAAGAGGATCCCAACAATTATCGTCCAGTTAATCTGACATCAATACCAGGGAAGATTCAAGAGTAGATCATTAAACAAAGAGTCTGTGAACATTTAGAAGGCAATGCCATAATCACAAAAATTCAACATGGGTTTCAGAGAAACAAGTCATGCCAGACTAATCTGATCTCTTTTTTTGATAAAATTACCAGCTTGGTAGATGAAGGGAATGCTGTGGATATTGTATACCTTGATTTCAGTAAGGCCTTTGACAAGGTTTCCCATGATATTCTTGCAAACAAGCTTGTAAAATGTGGGCTAGACAAATTAACTGTTAAATGGATTTGTAATTGGTTGACTGGCCGAACCCAAAGGGTGCTCAGCAGTGGCTCCTCTTCGTCTTGGAAAGATGTGACCAGTGGGATGCCACAAGGTTCTGTCCTGGGCCCAGTGCTATTCAACATCTTTATCAATGACTTGGATGAGGGAATTAGGGGCATACTTATCAAATTTGCAGATGATACCAAATTAGAAGAAGTAGCTAATACCCTAGAAGACAGGATCAAAATTCAAAATGACCTGGATAGACTGGAGAGCTGGGCCAAAGCTAACAAAATGAAATTCAACACAGAAAAATGTAAGATACTGCACTTAGGGCGAAAAAATGAAATGCATAGATATAGGATGGGGGAGACCTGGCTGAACGAGACTACATGCGAAAGGGATCTAGGAGTCCTAGTAGACCACAAGTTGAACATGAGTCAACAGTGTGATGCAGCAGCTAAAAAGGCCAATGCAATTTTGGGCTCCATCAATAGAAGTAAAGTGTCCAGATCAAGGGAAGTGATAGTGCCGCTCTATTCTGCCTTGGTCAGACCTCACCTAGAATACTGTGTCCAGTTCTGGGCACCACAATTCAAAAAGGATATGGACAAATTGGAGCGTGTGCAAAGAAGGGCAACTAAAATGGTAAAAGGTCTGGAAACAATGCCTTATGAGGAGAGACTTCGGGAGCTGGGTATGTTTAGCCTGGAAAAAAGACAGTTAAGAGGTGATATGATAGCCCTGTTTAAGTATTTGAAGGGGTGTCACGTTGAGGATGGAGCAAGTTTGTTTTCTGCTGCTCCAAAGACTGGAACATGGAGCAAGCTCCAGGAACAGAGATTCCATCTCAACATTAGGAGGTACTTTCTGACCGTATGAGCTGTTTGGCAGTGGAATGCACTCCCTCGGAGCGTGGTGGGGTCTCCTTCCTTGGAGGTCTTTAAACAGAGGCTGGATGGCCATCTGTCGGGAATGCTTTGATTGTGATTTTCTGCATGGCAGGTGGTTGGACTGGATGGCCCTCGTGGTCTCTTCCATCTCTGCAATTCTATGATTCTATGAAGTTTTGCACGCTCACCAGCATGTAGGTGGCAAAGTTTGGGTTATTCTGAATAATTGTAGTGGAGTGAGGTACCACTTGTTGATAAGTTTTAAGTCTCCCTTCCATACATTGGCCAATTTAGAAGTTTGCTTTCTGTTAAAAAAAAAAAAAGTGAAAATTTTGTACAGAATAAGTTCTAAATTGCAAAGATTCATGTCAATACAGTACAGTTGTCCCTCCACATTCACGGATTTGACATTCACGGATTTGAGTATTCATGGCTTGAAAATATTCTTTAAAAAAAAATCCTAATAGCAAACCTTGATTTTGCCGTCTTATATAAGGGGCACCATTTTGCTATGCCACTGCATATAATGGGACTTGAATTATCATAGATTTGGGTATTCACGGGGAGTCCTGGAACCAAACCCCAGCGAATGTGAAGGGACAACTGTATTCTTGTTGCTAAGATGTCCTGACACTCAAGAAACACATTTTTGAGCCATTTTTTAAAGTATTTTTAAAAAATATTATTTCTACCTCAGGTTTACTTCAGTTTTACTGAATGACAAGAAAATTAAAAGCCTTGCTTCCAGTGTTTAGCAAAACCACACACAACAACCACAAAGAAAATGTGGCAGCCAGAAAACTAAACAGTAATGCAGCATGACAACATGCTGAAGGACAGAATTAGTTGAAAATCAGATGTCCATGAAGTGTCACTAAGGAGGATAAGCAGTGAAACACAAAGCTGAGGGGAAATTTAAGAACAGCCATCTGAAAATAGTACATGGCCATCGTTCCAAATGCATTGTTCTCTTATCAGTATAGGATCCTCCCTGCTGAATTCCAAGTTAGCTGAATTATTTATATGCAATTGATTTAGTTAAGCATGCTGTGAATGACCTCTAGACATGGATACAAGACATACACCCTAGTAAACTTTCCGCTCTCCAGGCTGCTTCACAGTTATATGCCCATCAGTCATGGCCTGTAGTTTCAGGGAAGGACTCCAGTGTGCAAATACAGTAAACCCTCTTTATCCACAGATTTTGTATCTACGGATTCCACCATCCACAGCTTGAAAATACAGGCTTACCCCCATATCCATGGATTCAGTAGCTACAGTTTAACTTATCCATGTCTGGAAAAAATATGTTCCCGCTAGGCATTTCTAGGTCCTCCAATGAGATTTTATGGTCAACTTCTGGTGTTGGTCTCATTGAAAATAATAGACTTCCCTATTATCCACAGTTTCAGATATCCATGGGGGTGGGGTATCTTGGAACAAATTCCCTGCAGATACAGGGTTCAACCTGTGTTCAAAATAAAATACAAAAAGCAAACATTGATTTAGGTATTTTACATAAGGGACACCATTTTAATACACCATTGTATATAACAGGATTTGAGCATCCATGCATTTTTGTATCTGGGGTGTGGGGCTTTTTCCTGGAACCAAACCCCAGCAGATACAAAGGGCCCATTGTAAGTCTGTCACTGCAAAGAGTGTTTTCTCCATCCATCCATTCATTTATATCCTACCTTTCTCATCACCTCTCATCGCTTCATTCACAATGGCCACAATCCTACCTCAAGCTTGCACAGAATAAATCTCTGCATACAGAGATCTGATTGCACTATACAAACCTTGTGTTGAATGGCAGCATTGCACAAGCAAATGTGCAAACTGGCATAACTCAATTGATATTTGCATTTCCAAGATCACTGCATGTGCAGCTCTGCTTCTGCAACCTTGAAATGACAGCCTGCATCAGATAAAAGTGCCCAATCATTTCTATAGAGAAACTTATGCATGTGTAAGACACCAACAGGATTCCAGATAATGTTCTTCAATGTACAAGTACCAGCCATCTTATGATAATAATTTGGAGGAGAACTCAATTTTTTTCACATACATGTATGAACCAGCCTTCAAAATGGGAATACTTGAGGCCAGTCCAGATGGTGAAATAAATCCTCTTAGAATTTTTTTTTTTTGGGGGGGGGGGCATTCCATGTTTATCACAGTTTATTATTTGGGGGGCATCCCATGTTTCCAAATTGGATCCCACAGTGGTCTATCATTTTCAGAGGGAGGGGAACAAAATTTGGGGAAACAATGTGGGAAAACTCTTTTGCACCTTGGATTTATTTATTTATATTTTAAAAATACTGTTTGGCAGGGGCAAGTTGTAGAGAATAAAACCATGTATAACTCACTCATGCCTGCCATCTTGATTCACTGGCATGCCCCCATGTGAACAGGAAACATGGATAGCTTTGCACACCAGTGATCTTGCCAAAAAACCATGGAGACAAATGAAAACTGCTGCAAATTGACATTACTGAGCACCAATCCACATTTTATTCCCTCATATAGATGGTGAGGGGACTTTTCTAGCATGACTTAGCTCTCTTTCAATACAAGTGACACAGTGAGATTAAATCAAGGAAAACATCTAAGTATGTCTCCTAGGGGTGCTTATTCAGAATTAACCAGAGCAGCATCAATGGAGAAACATTCCAAAGAAGCTTGATCATTTCCACTGCCTGTCAGTTTACTTTGGTCCGTTGCCTGATGGGAACAAGGTGTTCTATCATCTCTCAGCTGTCCTTCTTGACTCAGCTCCAGTGCAATCAAAGGATAGCAAAAGGAATAAATCACCAATGGCAGCAACAAGAGATGAATTGTCTAATATTCATGCACTTCATCTACAAAAAGGAGAACATGCCATTGAAGAGCTATGCTAGTAGATTTAAAATGCCTCCGGCTGTATTCCTCAGTGAAAATGCTCAACTAGTGTGTCTCTGTGTGTGTGGTATGTGTGTAAGAGTGTGTGAGAGAGAGATGAACAGTTCTCACCCCCCCCCCAAAAAAATGTAATGCTGTAGCCTTACATAAAGCAAATGTCACTGCACATCAAAAATCAGTGGAATCTAGTTTCCTAAACTTTTTAGCTTCTTCCCTTGTTCTTCCGCATGCATGCATGCACTTAACCTCCTTACAAAGACACTTTTTATTTACTAGTAATTTTTGATGGCACAAAAGCACATTTTCTAGAAGGTTAAATGTTGGCCTTGTGTGGTCAGTATGTAGGTGGTTGGCTCTGTGTGTGTCATAGGGGCTCCAACAGCCTGTTTTAGCTGCCTATGGGTACCCTGACTCTAAAGACAGGCAGGCAGGCAGACACACACACACACCTTCAATCCATAATCCTATCAGTCATGTGTGCAGCTTTACAGGGAGGCTTCTCAGCAATGATAGGCTATTTATTAGGATGAATCTGTCAGTTTCACTTTCTCCCACATTGAAATCCTTTTAATCTCAAATTCTTTCCATTCTACATAAGACATTTGCAAATGTTTCCAAAATCTTGCTGAAGCAGAACTGAAATGAAATTTTCCTCCAATTGCATTAACAAAATTCAATAGGTGCAGATCATCCATAGAATCATAGAGTAGGAAGAGACCACAAGCGCCATCCAGTCCAACCCCCTCCCTTGCAGGAATACACAATCAAAGCACTCCTGAAAAATGGCAATCCAGCCACTGTTTAAAAACTTCCAAAGAAGGAGACTCCATCACATTCTGAAGCAGCACATTCCACTGTCAAACAGCTGTTACCATCAGGAAGTTCTTCCTAATGCTTAGGTGGAATCTCTTTTCTTGTAGTTTGTGTCCATTGCAGCAGCAGAAAACAAGCTTCCTCCCTCTTCAATATAAACAGAAAGGGTTGTTTTGAATCTGCCTGCTACACAGATGTAGAAAATGACAGGCCTCTCAGAAAAAAATGATGGTAACCCTAATTCAGCACCATAAACACAGTTGAATATACAAGGATTCAAAATCAGACTTCAGAGAAAAGTAATCAGATCCCTAGTAGGTGACCATGTTAGATTTCTTTTCTCCCTTGTTTGAAGTTCTAACCACAAGTAGTTGTGGAGAGCATGTGATGGGCAGCTGATGGGATGTTGGAGAGCAAATGGGAAGAGAGCATGAAGGAGCCAATCCTATGGCAGGAAACTGGTATGAGAGGGGTCTCCTAGTGTGAAAGGACCGGATGACCATTGAGAGAGAGTTGACAGTTGAGAAAAGGAGATGACAGTTGAAAGAGAGAGTGGAAGATGTGATGTGATGAGGAGAGGCTGGAATGTGTTTATGGCTATGAGTGGAGCTGAGGGAATGTATGTGCAGGGAGAATAAGTGATAAGAATAGAGGCTGATTGGAAACAATGTTCAAAGCATTTCGGTTATTGTGGTCAACCAACAAATCAATCTTTATGTTCATTTTATCGTATCCAGTCTCCTCGTGAGTTATTCTCCCTTACTTATATTTAATTGGCACTCTAACCCTGTAAACACCCAAACACAAATGCAAGTACTATCCATCTAACTGTGGATCTGAGGTATCCACAGATTATTAATTTGGTGGCAGCAGTAGGATGTGAAAGGTCCCTGCATCACAAAAGTCATGGCAGCCTAAGTGATGAAGAGGCCAGTCTGAACAGTGGTGTAAATTTGGCTAGCACGCCTGTGTGTCACGGTAGTTTCTATCACATTTCCAAATTTTGGAAAGTTCACAGCAAAAAGGTGAACTGATTAAATTCTCACCCATCTGTACTATTTATTTACAAGCCACATCGTCCATATCCAGCTACACAGAGAAACAAATGGTGCCCCATCACCCAAGTTTATGCAATAATGCATCGGAGATGCCCTCAAATGAATAGTGCTGCACTGCTCCTACATTCATGATTCAATAGTTACCTCACCTCCATACGTGTCTACAAATAGCACAGGTAGCCCATCAGCCACTATTTGTGGCAAAGATCAGAAACTGTGAGTATTCCACAAAACAAAGAAATTCCATAAGTATGGGTTATAATGAATTCATGTTACTTAAGTTACTGCTATTTGGTACATGTTACCCATCCTGATCTGCCAATCAGAAAAGCCAATATTATGTAGTGGCTATAGTGCTGGACTGAGACCATTGAATCTTAGGTCCACTCCTCCCTTGCCTAGAAGCTCATAAATAACCTTAGAAAAGTCTGTGCTTTTCTACATGACCTTCATACAGAGTTATATGTTGGGGTGGGGGAGAAAAGTGATATGGTTTATTATTTTTATTTATTTATTTATTTATTATTAAAAGAGCTGGCAAATATAATCTCAGAGCCATTGGCAATAATATTTGAGAACTCCTGGAGAACAGGAGAAGTCCCAGCAGACTGGAGGAGGGCAAACGTTGTTCCCATCTTCAAAAAGGGGAAAAAAGAGGATCCCAACAACTATCGTCCAGTTAGTCTGACATCAATACCAGGGAAGATTCTAGAACAGATCATTAAACAGAGAGTCTGTGAACATTTAGAAGGCAATGCCATAATCACAAAAAGTCAGCATGGGTTTCAGAGAAACAAGTCATGCCAGACTAATCTGATCTCTTTTTTTGATAAAGTTACCAGCTTGGTAGATGAAGGGAATGCTGTGGACATTGCATACCTTGATTTCAGTAGAGCCTTTGACAAGGTTCCCCATGACATTCTTGCAAACAAGCTTGTAGAATGTGGGCTAGACAAGTTAACTGTTCAATGGATTTGTAATTGGTTGACCGGCCGAACCCAAAGGGTGCTCAGCAGTGGCTCCTCTTCGTCTTGGAAAGATGTGACCAGTGGGGTGCCACAGGGTTCTGTCCTGGGCCCAGTGCTATTCAACATCTTTATCAATGACTTAGATGAGGGAATTAGGGGCATACTTATCAAATTTGCAGATGACACCAAATTGGGAGGAGTAGCTAATACCCTAGAGGACAGGATCAAAATTCAGAATGACCTGGATAGACTGGAGAGCTGGGCCAAAGCTAACAAAATGAAATTCAATACGGAGAAATGTAAAGTACTGCATTTAGGGCGGAAAAATGAAATGCATAAATATAGGATGGGAGAGACCTGGCTGAATGAGACTATGTGCGAAAGGGATCTAGGAGTCCTAGTAGACCACAAGTTGAACATGAGCCAACAGTGTGATGCGGCAGCTAAAAAGGCCAATGCAATTTTGGGCTGTATCAATAGAAGTATAGTGTCTAGATCAAGGGAAGTAATAGTGCCACTCTATTCTGCCTTGGTCAGACCTCACTTAGAATACTGTGTCCAGTTCTGGGCACCACAATTCAGAAAGGATATTGACAAATTGGAGCGTGTCCAGAGAAGGGCAACTAAAATGGTGAAAGGTCTGGAAACAATGCCTTATGAGGAGAGACTTAGGGAGCTGGGTATGTTTAGCCTGGAAAAAAGACGGTTTAGAGGCGATATGATAGCCCTGTTTAAGTATTTGAAGGGATGTCACGCTGAGGATGGAGCAGGCTTGTTTTCTGCTGCTCCAGAGACTGGAACACGGAGCAATGGGTGCAAGCTCCAGGAACAGAGATTCCACCTCAACATGAGGAGGAACTTTTTGACAGTCAGAGCTGTTCGGCAGTGGAACACACTCCCTCGGAGCGTGGTGGGGTCTCCTTCCTTGGAGGTCTTTAAACAGAGGCTGGATGGCCATCTGTCGGGGATGCTTTGATTGTGATTTCCTGCGTGGCAGGGGGTTGGACTGGATGGCCCTCGTGGTCTCTTCCAACTCTGCAATTCTATGATTCTATGATTCTATGAATTATTGGTTACCTATATATCCAGGCTTTCCTCCAATGAAACCAAGGTTGTATATGTGGGCCTCACCCTCCCCTCATTTAGTTTCACAACTAAATGAAACTAGTTGTGAAATGATAGGAGCCCTGGTGGTGCAGTGGTTAAATGCCAGTACTGCAAGTCACCACATTGCAGGTTCAATTCCAGAGGGCTCCAAGGTTCACTCAGCCTTCCATCCTTTTGTAGGTCGGTAAAATGAGTACCTGGCTTGTGGGGGCAATTAGCTAACACACATTGGAAGCTGCTTCTTGCAGTGTAGACGCTATTGCTTAAAACAATTTGTAAGCTGCTCTGATAGCCTTGGGGCTGAAGAATGGGGTATAACTAACTAACTAAATAAATAAAAATAAATAAACAACAAAAGCTCTGTAAGGCAGCTCAGGCTGAGACTGAAAGTGTCTGGACCAAGATTATCCAATGGGCTTCAATGATTCTGTGGTGCCTTGAGCCTGGACCTCCCAAGTCCAGTCAAATATTCTAACCACTTCACCATGCTGACTCCCTGAAACATGCATGGTATTGTCTTTTTCAGTAATAAGTTGCCAAGACTGATGGCCGATGATGAGAGATTTATACATGTATCAGGTAGTAACATGAGTTTTGTTCATTAGAAACTTCTAATTCCAAAGTACACAAGAATTTAGGCAATCTTGTTCCAATCCTGGCTTTACTTCCTCCAGTAAAGTAACGGTGTCATCACCCTAGGGAGTATCAATGCTATGTCTGAATTACAGTGTTCTGGGTTCAAGCCCCATAGCACGAGCCACTTCAATGAAGATATAAACGTTTGGTCACCTCCCATTCAGGCTGATGCTTTGTATAATCACAGGTGTTCTTTATCTGCTGATTCATCTCACAAAATTCAGACTGAATTTGTGCAGTCAGCAGTTGCCATCATCTGTACAGGTGACCATCTGATTTAACTGTTCTCCTTTGAGTTTACTAGCACTAGATCTATCTTTTCTTTCTTCCATTCTTGTGCCGTAATGACTTTGCCATTTGGTTTGTATTGTTTTTGCCTGTTATAATTTAGCACCCTATTTTTTTCTCTGTTCATATTGCAATTCTACATAATGGTGATATTCATAGTAATCCTGCCCACACTTTCTCTCACTCCCGTCACTCAGTCCATTCATCTAATTATCACACCTTAGGGCCTTAATAGATCCTCCACTGCCTTTGATGGCACATTTCCACATGGGATCTTTATCAAGCCCCTCTGAAGCTATTCCTCTGATCCTTCTGAGCACAGCCTTACCAATTCCCTCGAATGTGACAGCTAGCGTGCTCAAGTGTAAAGAAACACACTGTACCAAGGTGACACCGTTGACATAAATAAGTGAATTTAAACAGTTCTAGCATTGTGTCAGGCTACCTGGGTGGCACCGGCTTAATTCATATTCATGGATGGTGGCAGGCATATGGGAGAAGCAAAGCCAACAGGCATCCAGGAGCTAACATTTCAAGACAGAAAAAAGGACATCCATTCAGCTCCAAACTTGTAATTTTGCAAGGCTCAGTGATACTTTCTCACCCTCTTATTCCCACAAAGAAAGAAATATATTCACCTTTCAAGATCATGAAAGTGCCTGTCATATCCGTGACAGCACAGGATAGGGATGGGTGTTCTTGGTAGAAAGTGAAAGAACTGAACAGACCACTAGAAATTACCAGAGCACTGAATTTGAAGCTAGACAGTCTGTGTGGCCCTAGTCCTTGCCTGTTCATTTTCAAACTTAGCATCACAGTTATGATGGCTACAGACTTCATTTTCCTTTTGAATGGAAGCTCACATTCTATGAAACTGGCTGTGCATTTTCAAATGTATTGACACAGCAGCTGTAAGTGCTAGAAAGTTATGACTTTTCTTTCAAATCCAGAGTTAGAGGCCAGATTACACAATAAAAAGTATGACCAATTGAAGAGAGGGAAAGGTTTTTTAATGAAACTAGACAAACCCAACACACCTATCTATTTTTATTTTTATTAAAATATTTCTTTCTTCTTATTTGATGCCACGTCAACTTTGACTTATGGTAACCCTATGAATGAGAGACAGCCCAAGATCCCTGGTCATCAACTGCCCCACTCTGATCTTGCAAAATCATGGCCTTGATTGGGTCAATCCACTGTATTGTAATTCTCCTTTTTTTTTTTCTTGCTGCCATCAGTAGCTTGAAATACAATACTTACTACAATACAAACATTGTATTTTTCCCAATGAGTCACATTGTTATGCAAAAGGGTACTGTTACAATGTTGTCTCATGATATGTCCAAAATATGATAGCCTCCATTTAGTTATCTTCACTTCTAGTGCAAAGTAAACTATTTCTATTCTACTTTATATCACAAAATCTCAGGGTGGTATACAGAGAAAATTAATTTAAAGTAATTTACAATTATTATTATAATTATTATTAGTAGTAGTAGTAGTAAATAATTTCAGCAACCTAAAAGCACATTAATCAATTTGAAAGTATACTGAAACAGTTTTAAACCATATTCTTGGACAAATCATAAAACCACGACAGACACTGATTGTAAAAAAATAAGAAAAGAAAAACACATATTTTAAACTGGTATTGTGAAGCAAATCAAACCTTCAAGGGGAAGACATTTCACATCTGGGATTCCACAGCAGAGGAGGCTCACTGCCATGTACTCATTTGTGGGACAGAAAGGTACTTAGGAAGATTCAAGAAGGATATTGACAAGCTGGAATGTGTCAAGAAGAGAGCTTGTTTCTCCTGCTGTTCTTTCTGTGAGCACAAAAGAAAGAAGGTATTTAAGTTTTAATTACCCTGCATGGAAACTGTGTTCTGCAAACAGGAATGCAGTTGCATGGAGTTAAGCTGTGCTTTGCATACTTAAAGCTGTTACATCTCTAAAGCTATTACATGTCACAAGTTGCACTTGTATTTGCTATTTTATTACTTGTCATTCCTTTAAAAATAGGATTGGACAGAGTGTGGTATAAACCTTTTAAAATTCCTATCAAATCACCTCTAAGAATGCCCTTAAAATTTACCTTTCTTTAAAAAAAAAAAGTGTTGCTTGCTACACTACTAGAGGGAACTTTGTCCCTTTCCGTCCTGGGTTACAATTAAAATGTGACTTTGTTGCATCTGTATTACTAGAAGTTGAAATTTGTTGTTGCTTGTAGTTGATACTTCTATACCTTATATTGGAAAGTTGTGAAACATTCAGTAGATCTGAAATACTATTCCTTGTAAGCCCCATTTTATCGCTACATATTTCTAGGTAGGAGTGATTAGGAGCATTCAAAGTAAGTAATTCAGGAGATTAATTCACTTCTGAGGTATAAAACCCTGCACTATCTCTCCTTTTTACTACCCCTACCTGTCCTATAGACCTTTTATGAGGCTTATTGATAGTTGTCTGATTTTAATTGGACTTTCACATATGGAAGTGAAATTGCAGACTAACCTCCCCATGTCACTATTATAGGCTAACTCCTTAAGCATTTCCAGCTAATTTAATTTTTCAAGCTAAGTTTAAAATGGCAACCTGTGATGACTTAACATAAAACTGATAGGAGACAATGCTACAACACAAAAGCCTTGCCATACTCAGAATACTGAGATGAATCCACATGGAATTAGTTGAGCTTCCACCAAGAGGACATTCCCAATGCCCTAGAAAGGAGAGATGAATGTAACAGTTCTCCCTTTTTTGGAGGACTACAGGCAGAAAAGGAGCACTAGAGGCCTTCTTGTTGCAATGGCAGAAAACTCCACCATTGCTTCTCTGCCATCACTCCTCCACCAATTTAATTTATTTACTAGAGTCCAAGGACATTATCAGATGTGGCAAAAATGATGAGATTATGATGTCAGGGTAGCTTAAATGGGGCCCACTATTGTACAACATCATCTTCTAAACATTCTTACTCTGTGCTCCAGCTGTGAAAAAGGGACAAGCCATCAATAGATCATCAAAAGCACTTTTTCACACTACTGATGGCATGCAAAACCATGTCCCATTGTAATTGTGAGATTACAGTGTGAATGGGCAGTCCTCAGTGAGAACACGTCCAGCTGAGAACACAAAAATGAAGCACAGGATGCTCTTTTTATGAACTGTCCCATTTAGTTTGCACATTTTTAGGTTTATTTCAGTGCTTGTGTGTTCATTTACTTGGGAGTTGTTTAGATGACCAAAAAAAAAAAAATCCACAAAGAATGTGGGAAGAATACCTTTTGTTCAGATTAGCTCCTGCCAGGATTCACCATATTGGGAAGGAGGGGGACTAAAAACTCCAAATAGTTCACGATAACAGCATTCACTTTTTTCGCAATCTTTTTTAAAAAAAATTATACAAAATGTGCATAACCACTTGTGTAAACAGCCATTTCAAATAGGGACACATTGAAGAAGTCAAACATGATTGGTTGGATCTTGGCAGGGGTGGGTTTGCAAGGGATGAAGCGGCTGGAGCCACCATTGTTATTTTGTTTGGTGAATGATAGTGTGTACGATCGTTCAAGTGGCAGAGAAAAAAAATATTAGTGGAAAATTGCTCTTCCACATCTGTCATTCAAGTAAAAAAAGGGGAGGAGAATGGAGGGAAATTTTCAGCAGGCAATTCACTCACAGCCACCATCTTTTCTCAGGAGCATGCTCCATGTAAACTGCAGATTCAGCTAATTTTCTATGCCAGTGATCTTGCCATTGAGTCATGGGCACAAATGAACACTGCTGCAATAGGGAGGTAAGGCACTATTTTTCACAATTAATTCTATAGTCTAGCTGCACCCTCTGTTAATTAAGGGGTGTGTGTATGTGTGTTTTAAGCGTTCTCACGTCTTCTCACGAGAACTGCTGAAATCTCACCCATGACAAACTGGGGAAGTAAACTCCTGTTCTTAAAGTGCTAGTGGTAGTCGTGCAATAATTTCATGGCATTTTTTTCACATGAATACAGCTATGTGTGATAATAAGTTTTATAATGCCACAACGTTTCCACTATCTTCATTCATGGGATTACAGTATTTTTAGATGCTAGTCTGATAATGTCCTATGTCTAGCTTCATTCTAGAGTGAAAACTGCTTCAGGTACAGGTGCTCTGGATTACACTTTTGCACAAGCAGTTACACAACATAGTTGTGCAAAAGGTTATGCAATCACTTTGCATGACTGCCTACACAAGAGAAACTATACTGGATGCCACTCTTGCACCAACTCTGAAAATTAACAACTGCTAGTGTAATTACATTATTTGATACAGGCCTTTATCTTTTAAACTCAGAACCAGCATTGTGTAGTGGTTTCAGTGTTGGAATAACTCTGGGAGAACAGGGTTCAAATTCCCACTTGGGCATAAAAACTCACTGGGTGATCTTGAGTAGATCATACATCCTCAGCCTCAAAGAAAGGCAATGGCGAATCACCTCTGAACAAATCTTGCCAAAAAAAAAAAACAACCATGATAGGGTGACCCTAAAGTTAACTCAGATATTACTTGAAGGCACACAGCAACAACGCAGTCTTCAGCACATGAAGTAAATGCTAAGGATAAAAGCAGTAGAATCAGTAATCAAAATCAATAAAACAGTAGAATAAGTAAATAACTAAAAGATAAGAGCAGACAAAGCAACACTATTTTTAAAGCCTGGTACAATCAAACAGGGGTTTTTTTCCAACAAGAAAATGGGTGCTTCATGAGCTTTCCAGAGAAAAGTGTTCTGTAGTTGGAAACTACAAGTGAAAAGGTTCTCTCTGATCTCCAACACTTTAGCTCAAGTGTTGAGGACATCAAAAAGAGAGTAGCTTATCAGTCCATTTAGCCCAGTATTGCTTGATGGTCAGCAGCTTTGAAGATCTCAGTAAGAGACCTCACCTATCACATGCTACCTGATCCTTTTAACTGGAAATTGTTAGGAGCTGAGACAGAAAATTGGACTTTATAGATGCAAAGTCAGTTCTCTGTCTACATCACACATTGATGCCTCCTGCTTTGTCCATGTTCCTACTCACCCCTTGCTCTTTACCAGGCAAAAGTGCAGTCTTCTCCTTTTTCTTCCTTCAGGCAGCTGGAATCACTTCAAAGAAAACCACCAATTTCTGGGTACTCACTTTCTTTACCTCCTGAGAAGTTTCTGGATTTACACAGGGCCCAGAGGCATTCTGGGAAGTAGAGATGGTGGTGGGTGGGTGAGTAAAGGCCAGTGGTTTGCTCTGAAGTATTCCTGTGGATCTCCCCACAAAAATGGATTATTTTAAAGGTATTCGGACTTTGTAAATATTAAGTGTACCATGGAGATGTAATTCTCTCAAAGCAACAAGCAAATATAGCCATTTTCTGTGCACTGTGAGAAAGGACCTTATCAGATGAGCATCTAAAAATGCTGTAATACCATGAATGTGGATAGCTGAAACATCATGGCATTATTACACTTACTACAGTAGCACCCCTATATCTGTGGGAGAATTGGTCCCGGGGCCTCCCATGGATGGTGAATTCCATGGATAATAGTGAATTCCATCCTGGGAGGGCCATCCCGGAGGGGGGAGGGGGGAGATGAATTCACTCCTAACCCTCTCTTCCGCCTTCACCCCTGCCATGGCCCCACTGTAGCGGTGATTGCGGGGGCTAAGGGGTAAGGGGCCGAGATTGCTCCATCCCTTCCCCCGGGATGGCTCCTGTCTCTGCAGCAGTGGTCATGGGGGCAAAGGGGGAAGGGGACAGAGGAGCGATCTCACCCTCTCCTTCCCCCCTGCGATCACAGCGATAGTGATGTGCCCCCTTCCCCCTTCACCCCCGCCATAGCCTTGCCATGGCCGCAATCATTGGGGTGAAGGAAGAAGGGGAGGAGATGATCTCACCTCCTCCCCTTCCCCCTTCACCTCCGCAATCGCTGCTGCAGTGACAGGTGAAGGGACGGGGGATGTTAGATCCCTTCTTTCCTTCTCTTCCCCCTGCCATCACCAACCACAGATAATTGAATCCATGGTTGGTGAATCAGCAGATATAGGGGTGCTACTGTATTGCACATCACTGTTATCACATGAAATAACCACCATAGAAGTATTGCATAACAACCACTGGCAGTTTAAGAATGAGCATTTTCTTTTTTGATTTAGCATGGGCAAGATTTCAGCAGTTCAAATGAGAACACGTGAGCATGCTTAAAACTCCAAAAACACCTTAATTAGCAAAGTAATTGAACACAAAAGCACTGAAACAAACCTAAAAATGTTGAAACCAAATGGGACAGTTCATAAAAGAACATCCTGTGCTTTGTTTTTGCATTCTCACCCAGACATTTTCTCACTGATGACTGCCCATTCATGGTGCAATCTCACAATAACAATGGGACGTGGTTTCTCATCCCCTCAATATCGTGAAAAAAGCAATATTGATGATCTATTGATGGCTTCTCCCATCATTTAGAAGCAACGCCTTCTTCCCATTTGGGGCATGGAGTAACCACACAAAGATGATGATGTTGTGCAATAGCTGTTCACGCTACCATGTCATCATAATCCCACAATTTTATTTTATTTTTTATTTTTATTTATTTAGTTATTTATAGCCCACTCTTCAGCCACAAGGCTATCAGAGCGGCTTACAAATTGTTTTAAGCAATAGCTATTTACACATCTACAGTGCATTAAACAGTTTACAATGTGTGTTAGCTAATTTTTGACATGTCTTATAAAGTCAAGTGTTTGTAAACTGGGCAGTATCTGAAACTTGCTTGCCATTAGGGACTTATTCTTCACAAAATTCATATGTGGCATTTTGCACAGAAAACAACATTTTTTGCACACAAACAGAATTTTATTTTATTTTATTTTATTTTATTTTATTTTATTTTATTTTATTCATTTATTTCCCATCTTGATGGGACTTGAGGCAGATAGTAGGACTCTGTATCTTCTAAACAGAAAATAATATTTCTGTGCAGAAATGTTATTTTCTTTGCAGAAAATGCTGGAATTTGCACCTCAAAAAATACACCTTAATCTGTGCAGAATATGTCTCAAACTGTAAAGATTCTTGCCAATACAGGTTCCTCCTCATTAGCATTTCCTGACACTTGGGGAACATGTTTTTCAATCATTTGTTGAATATTTTCTAATATCCTTTCTTCCTTAGTGCACTGTGCATGATTACAGTGGTGAAGCTACCATAAGGAAGCTACTATAAGGAGAACTAGTTTGGCTTCAGAAAAAAATTGCACACAAAGGACAGAGAAACTATCATCTAGGAAGGAAGGTATTTTATTATCTCTTTTAAAAAAGTAAATGTATGCATTTACCAAAGTGAAGCAAGCTTAAATATAAAGTATCAGTTAGCATTACCTCACTGGAAGTAATTAAGAATAATGATTTAAAATATATTAGTAAAGGTGTAATACTAACATTACAAGCAAGCAGATGATCAGTTGCTTAAATGCATATTACATATTTGAGGTCATAAACACTAGAATTACCGGTAGCTGTTATGTTTTTAAGCACGTGATCTGGAACATTGGAGATGTGGAATATGTTGAGCAGCTGTTTAGTTGCAGATGGTAAGAGTTGTGAATGAAGCATCAAGATTACATACCAGCCAAAGGGGAGAAGAAAAGAGATGAAGACAGATGGACTCCTTGTTAGATGAGCCAGGCAAAGAAATATGAGAGAGCTCTGGCCAAGGAGGACACTGGATGGAACCTATCATCATCTGATAATAAATTCCTTCATCAATGTGAAAAGGGGATTCTCCTTTCAAAAGCTGTTTGCTTTATTGCAAGAGTATCATGTGTATGTTGTTGGACTGAAACTCCCAGCATCCCCCACCATTGGTTAGGAATATTTGGAGTTGAAGTCTAGCAACACCTGGAGGGATGTATGATTCCCCCCTACTAAATTGAATCTAAGTTGAAAATCTGACCTGAGATTCTATATCATCCTTACATAGCATAAATCTACAATCACATGGTTAAGTGGTGGTTGTGCTATACCACCTTCTGCTGAGCACCCAGCTTGTGGGGTCAATCAGCTAACACACATTGGAAACCACTTAGTGCCTAGTGCACTATAAAGTGGTGTGGATGTGTAAAAATGCTGTTGCTTGACAATTTGTAAGCCACTCTGAGAGCCTTTGTGGCTGAAGAGTGAGGTATAAATACCTAAATAAATAAATAAACCAGTGTTGTGCTACCAGACCTGCAAAATTCACTTGCTTTTTCTACAATTCCAATTAATCAAGCGAAACTTGAAGGCACTGACAAATATACATCATCCAACAGTTATACCTGCAGAACTCTGCTTACACAACTGTGAGCTAAGTACAGATGGTACACCATGGCCAAGATAGTCTCCACTCAGTATAGGCTCACTGAGAGGCACCTGGCACAGCCTGGGGAATGAACAAACCCAGGAGTAGCCAAACAGCAGAACTGCACAGCAGAAAGGGCACAAAAACAAAGGCTTCAGCTAGCAGCTGTTTCACAGCTCTGACCCACTTTCACGCACAAAAAGACTTACAGGCAGTGAGGTTCATCCAAAGATATCTGGAGGCTTTTATCTTCAGTTGTAGTATAAACAAACACAATATATACACAGCAAACCCATTAACAAGCTCAACAGCATTTTCTCCAACCTCCACAATACCAACCACCACACAATGCATATTGTGGTTTGACTATATAGGAGTGTTTGATTGTCATTCCTCTGCCTAGCCACAGCTGTGATCAAACCCACTTCAGCTATGCTAGTTGGTCTGTTGCTTCAACATTTTTCCTTTTGCCTTTAAAGCAATATTACTCTGACAGATAATACAACTGCATATGTTGTTACCTGGCCCTATACCCCCTCCCTATAATAATTCATAATTTGGCAATATTGGACAGTTCACAAGGTTTGAGGTGTACTAGAACAAGCCAAAAATAGTTTCAAATGAAAGTCACCCAAAGGCCTAACAAAGTTGACTTGGAAATTCCCAACAAACACACCCGAGAGCAAATTAAATGAAGCCCCCTTAGGATTAGGGTAATCAGAGTGGAATGTGCTAATCCCCTCTTGGACACACCCGGCAATAAATCATACTCCAAAAACAAACAGTGACAGGAACACCTGTTATCCCCACTCATCCCTGCAAACACCTTCCCTCACACTTTTTCCTTTCAACAGTATGGCTGCTGCCATAACCCATTAACTTTAATGACTCAACCATTACTGGCAATTAGTGAAGCTGGAGTTTCCATTGTTTAGCTCTAGGAAACCATCTAAGCATTTTTTACACCCAAAACACTCTTTAAGGAATGATATTGGGTATGAATATTACCCCTAAATCATAGCCATGTGTGCACAGTTCTTCAAATACTGTTACTCTGCTGGTTTGCTGTGTTAGCCTCAGATATAAACCTGAGTTTCTTTGCTGCACAAATCTCTGCTCCTTGGACAGGTAATTATAGTCCAGTTCTCCCAAATCTATCCAAGTCTTTCCTCTATCCAAGTCTTTCCTCCTGATTCTTTGTGAGCCTTGTGTGGTCCACTTGAGTGCATGCATGTTTGTATGGATGCTCCACATTTATTTTCCAATAAAAACCATTTTTATTTCCTTTTGGCTTGGAGTCTCCTCAGTGAGTACAGTTATACATAGGTGCAAAAGATCTTGCAAAGTTACCCGGCCTTTCACAACCATACCTTTCAGCTAATTCCACAAATTAATATCATAATTTTAGTGTCACTAGTGAGTCCCCGCAGACCTCAGCAATTTGGGTAACAATGTAGAGGAAATTTGTGGGTGTGTAAAACATGAACAGAATGCCAACCATGCTGCCTGCCATCTGTGAGTCCTTCTTAGCTATTGGTTGTGCTGCTGTGATGTCACTGGCATCCCAACAGCTGAAGGGCTAGATATAGAAAAGCTGACAATATTAGCAATAGTAGGACTTCATTGTTTTCAAATTGTGGATGATTATCTAATTCCACTGTACACAAAGTGTTGATGGTGTTGCAAAGAGATTAGCAGCATACAAAATTACATATGTATCTACAGTGAAGATGGCTGTCCAAATGGAATTGCTATCAATGGCATGTAAGAATTCTTTCTCCTCCTGGCATCCTCCTTACCATGATGTAACAACCCTCTGAAGATGTCATATGAGCAATGTACAACTATGAATTCCTGGAGAGGGTTGGAATCTTACTGTACATCCAGAAGTATTCCACATCACCTTCATATGTATTCATCTTAAGGTTTGAACTAAGAATATAAATCTTTGCACATTTCATTCTCACAGGCAAGAACAAATAATTTTTCTATTTTCTCCTTGCTGCAAGTTGTCAGAAACCATGCAGTATTTAAAAGAGTATTCACAGTTCATGACTTGTGTGTGTATGTGCCTTCAAGTCATCTGTTGACTTATGGCGATCACAAGAATTTCATAGGGTTTTCTTAGTCATGGAATACTCAGATGGTTTTGTTAGTTCCTTTCTTTGAAATATAGCCTATAGCACCTGGTTTTTGATGGCCGTCTCCCATCTAAGTACTAACCAGGGCTGACCCAGATTAGCTTCCAAGATCAGACAGGTTCTGATGCCTTTTGGGTAGTATGCTGTGGGAGAAAAATCATCTCTGTGTGTTGTTTTTTGCAGAAAGACTGTTTTCCACTCAACCTGTTTTCTATGAAGAAAATGCCATTTTCTTCTTTTTTTAAAAAATCCCATGTGCATTTCCTGTGCAGAATAAGTCCTAAATGCAAATATTCTCACCACCAAACATTTCCTATATCTAGGATTCCCAACTCTTACGAAATCTATGTTTTGACCATTTCTGGAATATTTCCAAATATCTCTTCTGTCTCTAGTCTGTGTACCCCCTTGGGTACTACTGTTTAGGATCTACAATGTATATATTATCAGGCAGAAGCTGAGAAGTCTTTGATCAATAATGTTTGATGTTTTATTCTCTCTCCAAGCCAAATAAATAAATAAATAAACACAGGAAGGAGAGAGGAACAAGGAAAAATCCTTGATGTACATTTGTCACTAGGACTCTTAGGGCTCATCTACACAGGCCAAAATACTCCAGCTCTTCACCAGCATATTCTGTCCTTAGATCTGACCTGTTCCTCCCTCCTCACCAGCACAAAACAGGCCAGGGTCCAGATGAGCACACTGGCCCATTCTTACAGCTGCCACTGCTGCCATCTTCATCACATTCTCTGCCATTAGGAAGCAAGCCTGCAGCATGTGAGCAAGGCCCCCTGCATATGACCAGCCTTGGTCACATGCTACAGGCCACCTTCCTGGCTATGGAAGTCAGAGGGCAACTGCAGTGACAGACAGCATGACCCATAGGACCCATAAAATGGGCTCCTATGGTCACACAGTGCCCAATTCATTTTCTTTCTTTCTTTATTATTATTATTATTATTATTTTGCTGGCAGGAGCAGATTTAAACAGGTATTATTTTTTTAAAAAAAAAATTACCCTGTCTTCCAACAGCCATAGCCCCATCTTTGACCCAGGGATCATGAGGACTGCCCAGGGGCAAAACAGGGCAAATGCCCTGCATCGTCAGGACTGCAGGGCTCAAAGATGGGGCAAAGATGGGGCAAATTGCCCATGCAAGCAATCCCTTAGTCTCCCAGTTTGTTCTCTTTTCTTGGGGTACAAGAGGTCCCCTCTATCCATATTCTTTGTTTTATAAAAGCTTTGCCTCACTAGGATATTCTTCTGCTTTCAGATCTCTTATCTCTGTGTATAAGCTTGTCTGTAAAAATCTTGCAATTCACTGCAGTTTCTGGGTAACTTAATCAAATGCCCATAGAGGAGATTTCATTTCAGATAATCTGGATGACAGCTATCATACAGTAATAGAAACTTGACATGAGTAGGTTTCTTGAAGACAGCTGTAGCCAACTCACCTTCCTTAACTCTCAATTGAACCTCCTGAAAACATCCTTCTCTTTATTTTTTATCTTTTTAAAGGATTTCATATTATATACCTCAAAGCTATCCACAGAGAAAATGCATATGCAACAATAAAAAACAGCAAAACAGGTATATAAAATCACTTGACAAGATAACAACAATGTGGAATTAGAAGTAAAATGACAAATGTTTTCAAATTCTATAAGTGGTGGTTTAAAGGATCATTGAAAATAATACCTTGAGGAAAACAATTTAGGTACTAAGAATGCTTTTTTCTTTTTCTTTTTTTTAGAAAGGGAAATTCATCAGTGAAAAAGTCCCCTTCCTTGTGACCTTCTGCCTTCTCTTTGGTCCTGAGAATACCCAGAAAATAAATATCTTAACTTCCAGACAGCTTGGTGTGGAAGATCTTGGCATCCACATTTTGAACCCCTGCAGTTTCTGAAGAGGAGATCCATGCACAACAAATTACAGTAATCTAACTTGAAGATTATTAAATAAGGTAGCTACAAAGTATCCTTTTCTAGAAGGAGTAATAGCTGGTGCGCTGGCCTAAGCAAATAAGCAGAAATACTTTGCATTACTGCAAACACTGCAATCTCAAGTCAAACAGCTTGGTCAAGGAATACACTCATCTTGTAAGCTCTTACCAGAAATCACGAGGAAATAAATTGTCTGGGGAAAAAACAGTTCCTGAGGCTGGGGGTGAGGGGATCTGAATGGTGAAAAAGGCCCTGTAGCCTTAGATGTTTCTTCTCATACAAGTTTTGTCATATGGAGACAGATTCACTTCTCACATATTAGTACAGAAACCCACACTGGTTTTGCCATATGTTCTAGGGGTGGGAATTCTATGACCCTTGTGTATGGAGCCCTACTCTAACCACAATTTGTTTTAAAGCAAAACAAAGCATGGACATTTTCAGACACCGTTTTATCATACCTAGCGTGGGAAGAGCTCCCAGGAGAGGGACGGGGCTCTTGCGCGGCAGGGGGTCGTTTTCGGACGCCGCCGTCCCTCTCCCGAAAGCATCTGTGTCAGTTCCGTGAAGCTTCGGAAGCCGCAGAGCCATATTTTAAGCACGGGCAACTTCCGTGATTAAAATATGGCTCTGCGGCTTCCGAAGCTTCACGGAACTGACACAGATGCTTTCGGGAGAGGGACGGCGGCATCCGAAAACGACCCCCTGCCGCGCAAGAGCCCTGTCCCTCTCCCGGGAGCTCTTCCCGCGCTAGGTACAATAAAACAGTGTCTGAAAATGTCCCATCATACTTGTAGAAGCTTCTGTGGGATGCAATTCTTGTTTACAAGAAGATGTGCACCCCACATTGTGTTTTGTTTCTCCAAACTTTTAAAAACAAAAATGAAAGAAGCCCGCTTGGGTCTGGAGGGTCAGGAAGTGGGGCAAGGGCAACGCTTGGGCCACCCAGGGGTGCCAGCCCTTCATATTTACCCAGAGTGCAAACAGAAATGGAGGCAACTATCAACATACAAGCATTCATGGGAAAGCTTTGTAGTATCAATCTTGGAGAAAATGACACAACCCTCCTACTGCTGCTCAGTTTAAACAACCAGTATGCAGGGAAGGTTTCACTATAGACTATACTTAAATTGTGTGTAGGAGGTATTGCTAATTAAACATAAATAAGTAAACACTTTTTTGTTCTAAGATAATAAATTATACAATAAAGCTACAAAATCTAAAATTACAAGTGTTTTTGTAGTACACAATTATAACACTTTGATAATGCTTTAAGTGCCATGGTTCTATCCTATGCAATTTTGGGATCGGGATTTTGATTAGGGGCTTAGAATTCTGTGCTACAACGCTCTAGTTCAACCCCCTGGACTAAAATTCCCAAGGTCCCTTGACTACCTGCCTTAATCCTCAGTCGCTCATCATCATCATCATCATCATCACCATCATCATCATCTTTATCATCAGCACTTTATTGTAGTCAACAGACCATTAAAACAACAATGTTGGATACATTTTAAAACAGTGCCAACAGGCATTCAGATCAACAGTATAAATACAATGAAATCAAATAGGTAGTTATGAAAATCCACTCCTTTGTCTCCCTGAGAGTTCTAGTGCCTCACTAGATTACAGATCCCTGGACTCTGGGGAGATTATCAGATGCAGTGGAACACAGCAAAAAACCAGATTCCAAACCGCTTTAGAAGAATGTGACAGGAACAGAAAGGGTGACATTATCAGATGCCCATGTCCTTCAGCCATTCCTGAGTCATAGCACTGCTGCAGACAAGGCTTCCCTTTTGTATTGATGGGGACAAACTACTAATAGAAAGGGACACCTTATTCTTGGCCTCACTATGATCCAGGGACACTGGAGGACAATGTTGTCTGATAATCCCACCCCTTTCTGTTCTTCTTGTGATCTTTTGACATGGTTTTTGCTGCATCTGATAATCTCCTGGAAAACACAGCCATGGCAGTTCAAGTAGCATCAATGTGTTCTAACTGTGTAGTGTAAAACTGACTAGGATCACATCTGATGGCCATGTTTCTAGTATATGTGCTGGCCATGTTATCACCATGGTCATGTGTTGGTTAGCATAGTGTTGGTTACTCTCATCTAGATTAGACTCATTCAATAAATTGTTGAATGGTGAGTCAACATGCTGGTAAATACCATTCATTCAATTGTTTAGTCAGGACTAACAGCACAAATTAGGTCTGTTAAGCCTTACTCCACATTTTTTTAGGTATTTCACAGATGAAAACTGGGACATGTGTGGTCAAACAACATTAGAGTGTGGTCAAGATGGCAAAAATTATTAATGAGGAAAAACACACAAGCTAGAAGAGGCTGCCACAGTATGCTTTTGCCTGACTCTCCTGGGAAGGACAAGATTCTGCCTCCTCTTCTTCCCCATCAAGTTAATTGTTTGCAAACTAATTTTTCACTCTGAACTCAGTTTGCATCTGAGATGGATGGAACGTTGGAGAAGGTGAGAAAAACTGAGACATTTTAAAAGTACAGTAGGCCCCCCCATATCCACTTATTCGTTATCCACTGATTCAATTATCCACGGGAAACAAAACAGCACATCTACCATATAATCTTCCTAGAAAATATGTCCTCTCTAGCCATTTTCTAGGTCCTCCAAGGAAACTCTATGGTATTTTAAACTAGAGGTCCTATTGATTTTCCTTGCGTTTTTTTCCGGGCTGTGAGGCCATGTTCTGGAATAGCTTCTCTCTGATGTTTCACATACATCTGTGGCTGGCATCCTCAGATAATTCTCTGAGGATGCCAGCCACAGATGCGGACAAAACATCAGAAAGAAGCTATTCCAGAACACGGTCAGAAAGAAGCTATTCCAGAATACGGCCTCACAGCCCGGAAAAGAACCAAGGGAAATCTATGGATGCCAGCTGTGAAAGCCTTCGACAGAGGTCCCATTATTTTCAATGGTGCTTGCTATTATCCATGGTTTTCAGTATCCCTCTCTCTGGCTTTTCTTCGCAAATGAAGATTCAGGAAGGACTCATCCCGCACTTTCTGCAAGCGCGCTGATGACTAAAAAGGCCAATCCGAGATAAACAAGTCCGGTTGCAAAAAGCACAGCAGAAGGTCTCCTTGGGTGATGTTTTTGGGTTGTGATTCTTTCTGCGTTGTCATTTCTCTTCAAGACTTGTTTGGCGTGAGTTCTCAAATAAGGCTGCAGCATTGTGGATAGTGCGTCTCCATGCTTCCCGATGTGAGGCCAGGGTGGACCACTGTTGGTGATCAATTTGGCTGAGCCTGAGATGTTGTTTCAGGGAGTCTTTGTATTGCTTTTTTGGAGCGCCCCTCTTACGCTGACCCGTGGCGAGTTCACCGTAGAGTAGTATTTTGGGGAGGCGATGGTCCTCCATCCTAGAAATGTGTCTTGTCCAGCGCAGCTGCATTCTCAATATCATGGCCTCAATACTGGTGATCCCTGCCACCCACTAAACCAATCCCCAGAGGATAAAGGGGTCCTACTGTAGACTGAAGAATGAAATAACAGAGGATTAACCACAGCTGTCCCTGCCAGATCGGGACAGTTGCTGGTATGTAATATCTGTCCTTTCTCCCAATATGGGAATCATGGAAGCTTGTCAGGTAGAATTAAAATAAAAAATAGTTAAAACAATATGTAGCACAAAAGTTTAAAGACCATTAAATGCAAATACATACTAAAATATTTAAAACAATTTAAATAAATATAAACATAAGATAAAAGTACAGCATGCTCCGTTAATAACGTCAATTTTCATGTAGGGCCCCTTGTTACATATGACTATGGGACATAACCTGTTGAATACACCATTGACTGGGATTGGATTACTCTGCCCAATCTTGCAAACTTCTCAAACATTCTGTCAGTGGGGGATGTGAGGCTTTCTGGCCCATGCTTCCCATTACTATTGGCTACAAGGTATTTTTTAACACCAGTTGCCATTGGACTTGGCCATATATAAGAACTTAATGTCAAAAGAGAATGCTGTTGTTATTGGTTTGTTTATATAGTGCCATCAATATACATGGTGCTTTACAAGTAAAACAACCAAAAACAATAGGTCCTGCCAAAGGTGTACAATCTAAAATTATGTGTGTGCACGTGCACACGCGCACACGCGCACACACACACACACACACACACACAGAGGGAGAGAGAAAAGAGAGAGAGGAAGGAATAATAAAATATAAAAGTATGCAATACAATTGTAAAACAAATTACCCACATAAAATACAAACAATGCAATATAATATTAAAGAAACAGACAAACATATGTAATCACAATATTCAAGATTATAAAAGAATATTAAACTAAAATTCCAAAGGCTTTGGAAAACAAGAAAGTTTTAATTGAGATTTTAAAATAACAGGAAGGAGCAGTCCACAAATGTTCTGGAAGGCAATTCCAAGAGTATGGAGCAGCAAGTTAAAAAGGATGAAGCTGAGCCAAGGAAGAGAAGAGGAAATACTTGATTAGGTGAGAAACCTAGACTTCCTAGAACACAGGTCTTGGGCAGGTTGGTAAAAAGAAATGAAGGTTGAAAGATAGGAGGGAGCTAGGTTGCACAGGGCTTTGAATATTAAAACAAGAAGCTTGTACAGAATCCTAGAAGGAATGGGTAACTAATTAAGAGTTATCAAAAGTGGGGTCACATGATCAAAACAACAAGTCAAAAAGAAATTTTAGCAGCAAAACGTTGAATGGAAACCAGATGACTAAGGTAATTTAATGGAAGACCAGTCAAAAGAAGATTACAATAATCAAGACAGGAAATAAACAAGGCATGAACCAAGGTCTCAGCAGAGGAAACAGAAAGAAAAGATCTAATTTTGGTGATGGTATAAAGAAGAAATTTACACGACTTTGCTACAGTCTCAATGTGAGGAACAAAAGGTACAGAAGAGTTCAAAATAAATCCAAGACTACTGAGATACATGCTGACATAGCTGAAAGACATGCTGTAACACAATGTTTGAAGTCAGAAGAGAGTTCTGGGGTGGAGAAATACAGCTGAGTATCATATAAAGATGATATTGAAAACCATACAAACTGATAAGATTACCTAAAGGTAATATAAAAAGAGAAATCACCAAAGGGCCAGAGTAGAACCCTGTGGAACCCCAACTGGAAAAGAAGATACATGACCACAAGTTACCACATTAAATGACCAACCTGAGAAATTATGTGAACCAGATGAGGACTGGATCAGTGAACCCTAGGTTATGCCCTATATATGCAGCTACTCTCAAATTTATTAGCAATAGGCCAGATTTTAACTGCTAAAAGACAGAATTGAAAACTATTACCTGATACAGAAATTTGGAAGAACAAGGGTTTAAATGTAATGCTGTATAAATGAACTAGTGCTGGATATCTTTGGTAGAGGAACACATGGACAATCTGTGTTGGAGTGGAGAGCTTTTAATAGAATTTTGGAACAGAACTATAGTGTTCTGTTGTTACTATGTTTTAAATATGTTGTTTCAGTGAAATTTATTATTCTGTCTTGACATCAATGGAACCAATTGCTTATACAGACTGTAGGTTTCTCTCTAGACATCTTCAGAAAGACGTGAGACAGCTACTTGCTAGGGATGCTCTAGCTGGAGATCCTACATTGAGCAGGGGGTTGGACCTGATGGCCCATGAGACCTCTTCCAACTCTATGATTCTATGGAGATTATCAGACTTGCGTCTAAAAACATTCTTCCCACTATATTTAAAAGCGTAAGTGTCCTGGCATAATAACACTTCTTAGCACACATTGCTGTAATAATGAGAAAGAGACACCTCTGAATTATCACAGCATGACTGCTAGTGCTGTTTACTAATGTGTTTTCTCATGGACAAGATTTCATCAGTTCTCACAAGAAGCATGCTTCAAAGTCAAAAACACCAAAATTAACAAACAAAATGAACACATAAACACTGAAACACACTTTAAAACTTGCCATCAAAACGGGGAGGTTCATAAAAAAAAGTGAAACCTAGTTTTCATGTTCTCACCCGGAAGTGTTCTGGCAGGGATCGCCTATTGATGCAGTTTTGCATGCAGTCAATACTATGAGGAAAAAACACTATCAGCAGCAATCAATTGACAGCTTGGCCAGTTAATAAATAAGAATGCCTTGTTCACAGTGGCAGAACACTTGGAGAACGCAAGGAGGATGACGTCATGCGATGGGGTGCCCTTTTGTGGTATGCTATCATCGTTATCACACCATATTTGCCACATCTGATAATTTCCTATGATTCTGGTAGGCAAAGACAGAGGCCTGGGTCCTACTGGTTTGTCACTACGAGAACAGACTCATTGGATCAGTGTCGATTAGAAAGTTAACACTTTGGTAAATTCCATTAATGCAATGGATCTACTCTAGTTGGGTCTAAACATTGTACTCCAATCAAATATTGCTACTTGAATCATTTCTTTAATCTTCTGTAAGTTGATTGCTACCAATTCTATTTCAGTGTAAATGCCTTTCATTTTATTATACTTTTAAAATGTTGCCTTTCTTTGTGAGTCGCTGTGGTAACTTGTGTTATGGGGCAGTTAAGTAAAAAGAGTAAATCAATAAATACATTCACAATATGCTGTGTTGGTCTCTTCCCTCTTGAATGTATGTTTTCTCTGTTTCTGAACTTTAACATTTCTTTGTTTATTTTTCAATTGGCCTTCAGCCTTTAGAATTAGAAGAGGGTCTCTGACTATTTCAAACTTTTTTTTTGTCTGTGATCTTAGTACTCTTTTTTAAAGAGGAGTTTTTACATTCTTTTTAAACATGTTTTAATTCTATATTTACTGTTTTAAATGTTTTTATGCATTGTACACCACCTCAAGCACCATGGTGGGCTGAAAGGTGCTACACAAATGCCTCCAATAGATAAATAAATACAGTATTACCACCTGAAGAGTTGTCCACAATGTCCCAAAATTTCAGCCACTTTCCATGTAAAGATTTGGGTTTGTTTGTTTTTTTCAATCAAAAATGGCTGAAACAAAAATTGTCCCAACAAATCTAGTTTTGGTCTCAGCCAATAATAATGAATTGTGACAAGAAAAGTCCCAACCAATTTTTGGCAAGCCGTGAGGCCAAGAAACATCAGTAGATTGTCCCTGTGATGATAGGGGTATGCCATTGGAATTCTAGTGGATTCTGGAATGCTTTCACCCTACAGAATTATTGCACTATGATTCCACTTTAACTGCTGTGGTTTCATTCTATGGAATCATAGGGTTTGTAGTCTGGTGAGATGTTATATTCTCTGGTTGAGAATTCTACATACTCCTACCCTGGTGGTGTTACTAAGGCTGGCATCGCCCCTCCCTCCAACTGCATCACCTGGTGTGGTTTGGCCTCTCCACACACACCCTAGTGCTGCCATTGCTCGTCCCCAAACTACACATCCCAGGATTCCATAGGATGGAGCCATAGCAGTTAAAATGGAATTATAACAATATGTGTAGTGTGAAAGGACCCCTGGACATCTAAAGTTAACATAATTATGAATCTTAGCCTTCAGTACCTTGGAATCTGCATGGGCTTAGAAAATGCATCTGTGTGCATTTTGCCTTCAAGTCGCCTGTCGACTTATGGCTACCCTTTGGATTTCATATGGTTTTCTTAGGCAAAGAATACTCAGAGGTGGTTTGCCAGTTCCTTCCTCTGAAATATAGCCTACAGCAACATAGAAAATACCCACTAAAAATACTGAATGTTAAATGAAAAAGATTAATGCACCTGGATGAGAGTTAAACATTGTTAATTTTTAAGGTCTTCTGAAATATGCAGTTATGCTTAGCACAGCTGGATTTAATATGAGGATAGAGAGGTTTGCTGTGGAAAGAAAGGTTAGTTGCTGAGGAAACAGGCTGGCTGAGGAAAGAGAGGTTTGTGAAGTTGAAGGCTTTCATGGCTGGCATCCATAGTTTTTTTGTGGTTTTCTTCTGTGCTGTGAGGCCGTGTTCTAGACGAGTTTATTTGTGATGTTTCACCTGCATCTGTGGCTGGCATCTTCAGAGAAGATGTTTTTCAGGAGTTTACTGAATACCATGCAGCTGTGGACAAGTCTACATAGGGACCACAAAATGCAGTGTGCAAAAACAAATCAAGGAACATGAGAGACACTGCAGATTGGACCAGCCAGAAAAAATCAGCAGTAGCAGAACATGTTATAAACTAACTTTGGCACAAAATGCTATTTGAAAACACCAAATTTCTGGACTGCGCTAACAGCTATCAAGTCAGAATGCATAGGGAAGCTATGGAAATCCACAAATACCTGGACAACTTCAACAGGGAAGAGAAAACCCTAAAAATAAACAAAGTTTGGCTACCAGTCCTGAAAAACACCAAAATAAAAACTCAACACATGCAAATAAACTTCCCTCAGGGACAGGGGGCTTTCCAGCAGACAATGGACCATGAGCTAAATAGACACTAATCTTCCTCACATATCCTCCACCCTAAGAACTGAACATTCTACAACTGAATACACAAATTTACATATTAATTCTCTTCAACAGGGACTCACAGTATATAAACCCCACACACCCACACTGCCACCATTCTCTGAAAGAGTCCAGCCACAGATGCAGGCAAAACATCAGAAATAAACTCTTCTAGAACATGGCTTCACAGCCTGAAAAAAACCCACAAAAAAACTAAAGAGAGGTTTGTTGATCAACTTTACAAGAATTTCATGAGCTAGCTGTCTGATTTCAGGGAGGACATTCCAGGCTCTAGTCCAGAGATGGATGCTGAGGAGGAGTACTATCATTTGGCTAGGAGAACAACAAGAAAAAGAACAACAACGGAACTGTCTCTCCTCTATCTTGAACATCAGCTTGACATGCAAAAAATTAGCAGGTGAAACATTCAAACACAGAGAGATAAGTATTATCACATTTGAATGGCTGCACATTTGGCCACTATTAAAGGCACAGGAGGGAAGCTGGAAGCACAAGTTGGCAACCCAATGAGACAGGTGCATGATAAACAACCACAGAGAACAAATTTGTCCTTTCCCCCTCTTTCTGATAACACATACAGAAGCAAATAAGTTTCACGTAAAAAGCCTTTGCAGTGAATTGGTCCATTTTTTAAAAAAATCAAAAACATGGTGCTTATATTTTCATGATGGCTTGAACCCCATTCTCTGTGAATTAGTATTCCTCATTAAATGCTTAATCACTGCAGTGTTAATTTGAAATTCTTTCATTAAACTAGTTCTCCTAAATTATAGGTTGATCTAAAATGTCAAAAAGCAAAAGACAGAAATGCCTGATTAGCTAAGCATCTAAATGCTTGCTTTTCTCCATCAATTACAAGGAAACGTATTACAGGGCTGTGGAAGTATATATTTCATATGCAGGCCTTCTACGCTTCTGTGTACTGGATAAATAATAGGTAATTACAACTGTAAGAGGAAGCAGCATATGTACATTTTTGTTTAAAGGAAGGAAAGAAGCCATTGGAGACTATTGATTGTGTTTTTATTCAGCCTTTTAGGATCATAGCTGCTGCTGCTGCTGCTGTATAAAGCCTTCAACATTTCAGAAGCAAAAGTGATTTATTTCTCCCTTCCTTTCCCCTTTATTATTGTGGAAAACTTTCTGTGAACATGACATACTATTACATGCCTTTACACCCCCTCCCCCACAATACTTCATTAATTGGCAATAATTCAGAGATTGGAAATAACTGACAATTCATGTCAGTCCTGGTAGACAAGGCCATCATCAGAAGGGTTCATGCAAAGGTCACCAGAGACCTAAACAAAGTTGTCTTAGAAATTCTCCAAAAACAGTCATGCCCAGGTCTGGTTATGTGAAGCCCCCTTAGAAAATGTGAAGTCGAATGCTTTCTCAACCAGCATCCATAGGTTTTCAATGGTTTTTTTTCCAGGCTGTAAGGCCATGTTCTGGACAAAAAAGAAGCACAATGAAAACATTGGTAGGTTGTGCAAAAATGATCTGCGAATGCCACTATCTAGACGATGAACTGAAGCACCTAAACTGGGCTCTACAGGCTAATGGTTACTCCAGGTCAGATATCACAAGAGGAGCCAATCCCAGAAAAAACAACAGGAATGAAGAAAAACAGCCACCCAAAGGGAAGGTATTTTTTACCATACATCAAAGGAGTCACAGACAGAATAGGGAAACTGATGAGGAAACACAATCTCCAAACAATCTACAGATCAACCAAGAAAATCCAAGAAATGCTACACTCAGCAAAAGACAAAAGAGACCCTCTCACAGCCATAGGTGTTTACTGCATACCATGCAGCTGTGGACAAGTTTACATAGGGACCACTAAACACAGTGTGCAAACACGAATCAAGGAACATGACACTGTAGACTGGGCCAGCCAGAAAAATCAGCAGTAGCAGAACACGTGATAAACCAACCTGAGCACAAAATGTTATTTAAAAACACCAAAATTCTGCACCGGGCCAACAACTATCATGTCAGAATGCACAGCAAAGCTATTGAAATCCACAAACACCTGGACAACTTCAACAGGAAAGAAGAAACCCTTAAAGAAAGCATAGTTTGGCTACCAGTCCTGAAAAACACCAAAATCAAAACTCAACACATGCAAATGAGCTTTACCCAGGGACAGGGGAATTTCCAGCAGACAATGGACCATTAGCCAAACAGACACTAATCATCCTTGCATCTCTCCCCCCCCCCGAGGAACTACCCATTCTAATACACAAATTTACATATCCTCTCCAACAGGGACTCACAGTATATAAACCCCACACACCCTTACCCAACCATTCTCTGAAGATACCAGCCACAGATGCAGGAAAACATCAGGAATAAACTCTTCCAGAACATGGCCTCACAGCTCGGAGGGGTGGACCACAGAAACCCCCCTTAGGCAAGTTGTCAGGAAGGAGTATGCTAATCAACTCTGGATACACCTGGTAATGAGTAATACTCTAAAACAAAGAGCTGATCGGAACACCCATTATTCTGCAAAGGTCTTCCTTCACACCTCTGCTATCCAACAACATGAGGTTGCTTCATACTCATCAGTCTGAATGATCTAGCTATTAAGAGCAATTAACAAAGTCAGAGCTTCCATTGTTTAACTCTGGGAAACTCACTCAAATATTGTTCTCCACTCAAAACACCCCTTAAGGGTGCAATATTGAGTATAAATATTACCCAAAATTATGACCAAAGTTAGTACCATTTTGTACACACTGTCACTCTGCCCATTTTCTGTACAACCTCAGAATCAAGCCTGAGTATTCTTTGCTGCATGAACCTCTGCTCTTTAGACAGGTGAAATATAGCCCATCATCCCTGAAATCTATTCCTCTATTCCAGTGCTTCTTCCTGATTCTTCACTAGCCTTGAGTGATTGCTTGCGTGTGAATGCATGTGTGAGTGGTTTCCTGTTTCCTTTCCAATAAAAACCATTTTTTATTTTACTTTTTGGCTTGGAGTCTCATCAGTTAGTACTGGTATACAGTTATAAAGATCCCAAAGTTGCCTGACCTCTCACTGCCATCTTTTGAGCTAATTAAAATTCCCCAATTTAATATCATAACTTAGAGGTCATGAGTGGGTCTCACGGCCCCCACACAATTCAGGTAACAATACATCACAGAGGCTTCTCTAGTCAAGAAGCCAAAAAACAGACCAGAAGGATAGGTACAGAGGCTAGGGAGTGTGGTATTTGAAAATCAGTCTAGGCCTTGTTATAAAATGAAATATGGTGGCACTGGAAGAATAACCATGTCACAATCCTATAGTTGCACCACCTCATTGCATCCATACTTGTCACCCTAAACCATCATGCTCTGCTCTATAGCTGTACCTCAAAATGTATTTCAAACTCCCCCATGAAACATGCAAAACACCTGTTTTCCTCTTCCTGCTCATCAAATTCTAGAGAGTGAGGCAGTAGCTACATACAGCAAGTGGCTTCTAGCTCTATCCCCAACTAAGGCGGTGACTCACTTCTTCTCAGCAGAAGTCCAGACCTCTTCGACCATGTGCTCAGGGAGAACATATTGTCAAAAACGGACAAACAAGCCTCCAAACACCTCAGCCAGACAATCAACCTTGATTCAAAAAGCACAAGCTCACCTGCTTCTGTCTCTCTTGACCATATGAATAGTCACATCAAGAGTGTTTTTCTTCCAGTATATATCAGTAACACTAAACATAAAATGAAGAAGTATTGCATTAGTCAGAATCCACTGCTACACAAGGAGTACTTGTTCCACTCTCCCCTCATTTCCTCTCAGTAGGCTCCGTGTGCCTCCAGACTCTGCTTCAGTGCAAATTCTGAGGGTAATCTGAGCTATAGGAAGAGAGGCAATTTTTCCATTTCCTATCCCACTGATGGAAACATTTATCAGAAGGACCTCACAGACATTCACCCATAGCTTTCTATGTGTTCCTCATGTTGTTTTGGATGCTGCTGCTCTCTAGATAGAGGAGTGGCCACAGAGCAGCCCTGTAGATGGTTTTGAACTGCATTGCCCAGCATTCTTCTCCCTTAGGTAACCTGCTTAAGCTCGCTATCTTTTGCATACTTACAACTGGAGAGCTGGGCCAAAGCTAACAAAATGAAATTCAATACGGAGAAATGTAAAGTACTGCATTTAGGGCGGAAAAATGAAATGCATAAATATAGGATGGGAGAGACCTGGCTGAATGAGACTACGTGCAAAAGGGATCTAGGAGTCCTAGTAGACCACAAGTTGAACATGAGCCAACAGTGTGATGCGGCAGCTAAAAAGGCCAATGCAATTTTGGGCTGTATCAATAGAAGTATAGTGTCTAGATCAAGGGAAGTAATAGTGCCACTCTATTCTGCCTTGGTCAGACCTCACTTAGAATACTGTGTCCAGTTCTGGGCACCACAATTCAGAAAGGATATTGACAAATTGGAGCGTGTCCAGAGAAGGGCAACTAAAATGGTGAAAGGTCTGGAAACGATGCCTTATGAGGAGAGACTTAGGGAGCTGGGTATGTTTAGCCTGGAAAAAAGACGGTTTAGAGGCGATATGATAGCCCTGTTTAAGTATTTGAAGGGATGTCACGCTGAGGATGGAGCAGACTTGTTTTCTGCTGCTCCAGAGACTGGAACACGGAGCAATGGGTGCAAGCTCCAGGAACAGAGATTCCACCTCAACATGAGGAGGAACTTTTTGACAGTAAGAGCTGTTCGGCAGTGGAACACACTCCCTTGGAGCGTGGTGGGGTCTCCTTCCTTGGAGGTCTTTAAACAGAGGCTGGATGGCCATCTGTCGGGGATGCTTTGATTGTGATTTCCTGCGTGGCAGGGGGGCAGGGGGGCAGGGGGGTTGGACTGGATGGCCCTCGTGGTCTCTTCCAACTCTGCAATTTTATGATTCTATGATACTTTGCCAGTTGGTGTTCTAGAATGCCCCTCCATTAAATCTATTGAAGAACAGAAACACAAACATGGCAGTCTTCTTTCTTCCTGATCCTTGCCACCCAGAGAGAGTGGTGATAGGGGGGGAGAGAGAGTGAGTTAGTTTGTGATACAAACTCAAAACTGAAATGAGATTAATCTTTAAATTTGATTTCTTTAGACCTTCAGGGCACAACAGCTCAAGTATTTGTTTTTAAATCACCACCAACCAGTAATGAATTTCACTTTCAACGGCCACAGTAAACAACACAGAGTACAGAGTCCATGATCAAGGTTATAAATCTCCAAGTCACCTAAAATTGGTTAATTAAACTTTAACCCAGAAAGTGGTGGAGGTGAGAAAAAAATTCTAACCATGTCTTACAAACAGGTGCCAAGTATTCTTCTAACCCTGTTCCTTGTTTTGTTAGTCTTGAATGCTATTTTGCATTGATTATTAATTTAGCTTTAAAAGGAGAGTTGATTCAGGAAAAAAAAATTAAGTGCATTCCAGGCCAGTTGGTCTTAGTGAAGGATAAATAATCCTGTTTAAGCCCCTGCAATAGAAAGTGTGAGACAACAAACAAACAAAGACATCTAGATTGTGTCCGTGGTGTAATTTTTCATCAGAACTTATTTGTTTTTGTTTTTATCTACACACCACTTGCATTAGCCTCACTTTAGCACTGTCTGTGTATGTGCCTTCAAGTCACCAGTTGACTTATGGCAACCCCAGGAATTTCATATGGTTTTCTTAGGCAAGAATTACGGGATATAAATAAATTTTATTATTATTATTATTAGGTGGTTTTGCCAGTTCCTTCCTCTGAAACTTGAGCATTATTCAGATGATAATTATGGAGAGCTTGAAAATGTCAATTTTTTTGACTACAGCTCCTAGAATCCCTTCACCATATGTTTGGAAGATGCTGGGAATTATGTTTTCTGTGGGTTTTTTCTGGGCTGTGAGGCCGTGTTCTGGAAGAGTTTATTCCTGACATTTCACCTGCATCTGTGGCTGGCATCTTCAGAGAATGGTTGGGTAAGAGTGTGTGGGATTTATATACTGTGTGCCCCTGTTGGAGAGGATATGTAAATTTGTGTATTTGAATGGGTAGTTCCTGGGGAGGGGAAGATATGCAAGGAGGATTAGTGTCTGTTTGGCTAATGGCCCATTATCTGCTGGGAATCCCCCTGTCCCTGGGTGGAGTTCATTTGCATGTGTTGAGTTTTGATTTTGGTGTTTTTCAAGACTGGTAACCAAACTTTGTTTACTTTAAGGGTTCCTTCCTTCCTGTTGAAGTTGTCCAGGTGTTTGTGGATTTCAATAGCTTCTCTGTGCATTCTGATCGTTGTTGGCCTGGTCCAACAACATGAATCAAGGAACACGAGAAACACTGCAGACTGGGCCAGCCAGAAAAATCAGCAGTAGCAGAACATTTTATAACCCAACCTGGACACAAAATGTTATTTAAAAACACTGAAATTCTGGACCAAAAAGGAATAGTTCCATGCTTTTCAAATAAACATAGACTGGATGTGCATACACACAGAGAGATGTACATATCAGGGGTGGGAAACCTGTTGGAGGTCCAGCCTGCCAGCTTTCTTGAGTTATTTAGTTATTTATTCAATTTATAGCCTGCCCTTCTCCCACCACGGGAGTCAAGGTGGCTTTCAAAATTTAAAACAGAAGTTGGCTACAATGTTACATTCAACAGTTAAAAAACAATTGAACAAGAATACTATTAAAAATAGATAGTTAAAAACAGTTAAAATATATTTAAAACATAATTAAAACAGGATAAAAAGGCACCACGCAGCACTATCAAGACTTCACCATATGATTAAAAAAAATCAATCAAACGGCCTGCCTAAATAGAAGCTGTTAACCTGCCACCAGAAGGAGAGCAATGAGGGGGCCAACCACCATGAAAAGGAAATCTCTTATCTCTGATCAGAAAAATCTCTTATCTCTAATCAGAGATAACAGCACATATAGTGAGGACATGGGAGAGAGCCTTCTCAGGGATTGCTCTATGGGTACACAGCCCATAGAGCAATCCCTGAGAAGGCTCTCTCCCATGTCCTCACTATATGTGCTGTTATCTCTGATTAGAGATAAGAGATTTTTCTGATCAGAGATAAGAGATTTCTCTGATCAGAAATATAAATCAATTAAAAGTAACTTGTTTGCTATTTTAAGGCTCTGGACTTACCTGATTATAGCAACTGATTGTCGCCCTGTGCCATTTAAATTCCTCACAATCTCTCTGAATGATGGAGACTTTTTTTAAAAGCCTCATTGTGGTGGAGAAGGAGATGATAGGAGTGGGTTTCTAGCATAGGAGGAGAGTTAGCCCTTTCTTCCCAAGAGCTCTCCTCTCAAATGCCCCACACATTACAATGAGGCTTTGAAAAGCTTCTGTAGGCACCAAAAGAAGTTTATTTTAAACCAAACTACAGCATTGGAGGTGGGAAGAGAAATCTATCTCTGATAAAAGAAATCTCTTTTTTTCCAAGGATGAAGGGCTGGCATCCTTTAGTGACTTAAGAATAACCACATTGTCTTACCCTTGTGTTTGTACATTTTTGGTCCTGCGATAATAGCCATATTCAACTGCAGTTTGGCAAAGCAAAGTTGAACATGTACTGCCATTTCACATGTGGTGCCATTGTTCACTACACATGCAGATATGCATTGAGCATTGCAATTGTGCATTGCACATTTGTTTCTGCATTCAGTTGTGCCATGTTGCAATTTACTAATGCAGTTTTCACATAACTCCATGAGTGTAAACTTACACTCCATCTCCTTGATGTTGGATCTCAGACAAGGTATAACTATATTAGATTATGATTACAACTTAGAGTGAACTAACATCTTTTTTTATAGTGTAACTATCTTTTTTGGTGAGGTAACTCTTTTTGGGAGTAGCTACCTTTCAGTTACTTTTCTGGGGTTCCAGACTTATCAGTTACTTTTATGGAGGTGGAAGGAAGAGTGGATGCTGGGGCAATGAGATGGAAGGAACATGTACCCAGCTTGTGGGGGCAGTTAGCTAACACACATTGGAAACTGCTTAATGCAGTGTAGATGTGTAAATGGCTATTGCTTATAACAATTTGTAAGCCGCTCTGATAGCCTTGTGGCTGAAGAGCAGGGTATAAATAAATAAATAAATAAATAAATAAAAATATGCTCTGTGTCACAGGCAGCAGCTTGTAAAAGGTATGAATTTTAAAGTAGCTACATTAGTTATTTTTGAGAAACATAAATGTTAAGGGTTACTTTTAAAAAAACAATTGTAACTAACAGTTATTAAATACTGCAACTACTTACATTTTCAAAATACTTTTCCAAGTTTTGGGTAAACTCAAGAGCCCACCAAAGGGATGGGCCAACAACTGGACTGCTTGCCCAGGACTAGAGGCTGGTGTCAGCTCTGTTGTTCATGAGATGTCTTCTTGAAACAAGCTGAAGTGAGTAACTGATAGGAGCAGCATGAACAATCTAACAAATCGGGAAGATCTTAATTCTACTGGCTTTTTTAGCTGGATGGGTCACAAGTGCCCCCCCTCCCTTTTGCATCTATAAAATGTCAACTGATTGTCAATTCTGTAGGGGCTACGTGGGAAAGATGGGGTACATATGGCCCTGTGCTAGAAATGCTTCTTGACCAGATTTGCTGAGATTTATGAATGTACAACAACAAAACATGAGAATGTATCACTGCCTGGCACATCAGACATAATAGCCTAAGTTTGAGAGTCATACTCAATCTGCTTTTGTTTTATGACACTCTTTATAGAGCTAGCTAGCACAAGTGTGAGCTGCATGCCTTTGCAGATGTTTGCATGTATTTACCCTTCTTGGAGCACAATGAATGGCAAGGATCTAGTTTGGAATGCAAGGGATGGAGCTAAGGACAAGTTGTAGAGAGAGAAGGAGGACAATTAGAAGGAGTGGGGGGAGCATTTTGTGAAAACATGGCATCAAGCTTAGACTTTGAATCAAAGACTAAACCATGGGTGCATGGGTAAACAGTCTCCAGCAGATACAAATAACCATCTGTTGCAACTCCACAAAGAGAAACTCATTTCAACACAGCACACATACAAAACAGAGCATGATCTGGATTTATATTTTCTCTGCTCTCTTGTTCATCGGTTGTTAATCTGGAAAGCAGGCTGCTCAGAAGAACAGAGAACATGCTGCACCAGTCATTTAGCAAAAGGAACTGTACCTTATTTTCTTACCTGATCAGCCCTGCCTTACCTACTAATGTGTTCCTTGGATGAATGATGGCATATCATCCTGCAAACCATTCCATGGTGCTGCAGAACCAAAACACCCTGACCCCACCCAAGACCAGCATGGCATTGCTTGTGAATTAATATGTCCCCTTCCTAAGGACCAACTCAGAGCATTAATACATTATTCTAATGTGCAGCTAGACACATTTTGTGTAGTAGGGAAATAAAATGTGTAGGAAATACTGTTGGACCTCAATTTTCACAGTGGTTAGGGGCAGAGGACCCCTGTGAAAATGGAAAAACCATGAATATAGACCCACTGTTCTTTTTTACCTGAGATAACACTTCTTTAGGCATTTGTAGGTCCTCCATCATGATTCTGTGGTCAACCTCTGATGACAGTTGACCATAGTATCATGCTACAAATGCCTAGAGAAGTGTTCTCTCAAGGAATCTCTAGGTTCTCCAGTGCAACTCTATGATCACCTTCCAGCAGAAGCATTCCATAGAATTGTGCTGGAGGTCCTAGAAAATGTCTAGAGAGAACATATTTAGTAATCCACAAATAATCAAATCTGCAAATACTTAACCAGCAAAAGTGGAGTGAAGACTGTACAGAGAGCAGGAGGAGGGGAGATAGAGACAGTGACAGAGAGAGAGAGAGAGAGAGAGAGAGAGAGAGAGAGAGAGAGAGAGAGAATTTATATCTTGCCCTTCAGCCAAAAAGGCTCTCAGGATGGCTTACAAATCATTAATTTTGCAGTCCCCTGCCCTCAGACTTAGGAGATTTTCAGACAGGCAAAAATCGCCCCTTGCCGCGCGAGCAGCCTCCCGAAACTGCTGCACGGCAAGGGTCTTTTTCGGACGACGCTGTGCCTCTAGCGAAGCCGTCCGTGTCACTTCCGTGAAGCTTGGGACGGCTCCGCGCCATATTTCAAGCACGGAGGCTGCCCGTGATTGAAATATGATGCGGAGCTGTCCCAAGCTTCACGGAAGTGACACGGACGGCTTCGCTAGAGGCACAGCGTCGTCCGAAAAAGACCCTTGCCGCGCAGCAGTTTCGGGAGGCTGCTCGCGCGGCAAGGGGCGATTTTTGCCTGTCTGAAAATCTCCTTACAGTCTAAAGAAGACAAGACACATAAGGAAAAGGGATTGGTAGTGGGGGTTTGAATTAAGTCCAGCAGATGCTGGTTGCTCCTCTCTCCCTCAGACATCAGAACAATGGTAGTTGAAACATGGAGGAAGGGCCTCTCACAAGCCGCTGGGTGAAGGCAAGATGAAGTTTGGCCTGGCTGTTCTCTCCCTCTGACACCAGAGCAGTTGCAGTTGGAATGGAGGGAGGGGTCTCTCACCAGCTGCTGAGCCAAAGTACAATAGAGCTGTGCCTGTCTGTAGTCTCCCTCAGATGACAGAGCAAGACATTTGTATCAGTTTCAATATGGGCTTTAGTTGAGAACGTTTCTTAAAACAGATGAATGGGGGGGGGGGAGATAAAGAAATGGAAAATTAAAATGACTACTTATACCCTTCATCTTCATAGCCTTATTTTAATAGTATATTATTGGGACCAACTACAGAATGTTCCATCTGTGACCAAGGAGGATACATGCATGAAGGTATGTCTTATTACTTAAGGTTAAACTGTGCTGCTGCAGGTATTGTCAGCTGCAGCCAGCACTCCTTTTGCAGCAGTGCAGTAGGATTCATGGGTACCTAGAAAGTATTGCATTTCACAAACAGTTTTTTAAAATTAATTTCACCATTTTATTTATTTGTTTGTTTTAGATCCTGCTTTTACCTCATATGGAACCCAAAGCAGCTCACACCATACAATAAAATACAGCTAAAACAGTCTGAAATCCAAAAATTAAAAAATAAATAAATAAACACAATCCACTTTAAAACATTAATGTAAAACAGTTAAAAGCACATTAAAATCTACTCATTGCACTACCCCATCCAGTTAAAAGCTGAAGACCTGTTTAAATAAGAAGGTCTTTGCTTGCCAGAGAAAGGAGAGCAGGGAGGGGACCAAATGAGCCTCCTCTGGCAGACAGTTCCACAGCCTGGCAGGAGCCACCAAGAAGGCTCTCTCCCAGGTCCTCACCAGCAGTAGCTGTGATGGTAGTTGGACTAAAATAAAGCCCTCCCCCAAAGATCTTAGAACTCAGGTGGGCTCATATAGGAAGGTATGGTCTTTCAGACCATTGCATAAATTTTGGACTTTATCACGAAAGGGTACACATATCAGATGACGTCAGCCTTTTGCGATCATGTATTGTGAAAAGCCATCTATTTTATTGATGGCCCTTGCCATCAATAGATCTACTGTGGTGCTTTGTTGCTGGCATTGCTGGCATTTAAAACCTGGTGCCATTGTGCTCACGGGAATACAGTGTCAATGATCATGACAGCCAGGTAGAGACCGCTCCTTTTATGAACCTCCCTGGTTTATTTGTAATTTTTAAAGTGTGTTTCTGTGCT
Source organism: Gambelia wislizenii (assembly GCA_030847615.1). Classification (NCBI taxonomy): domain Eukaryota; kingdom Metazoa; phylum Chordata; class Lepidosauria; order Squamata; family Crotaphytidae; genus Gambelia; species Gambelia wislizenii. The sequence continues at coordinate 426,891,564 of JAUMIR010000002.1, read as the reverse complement.
TATGTCTACATTTTGTGTGTTTATTTTACTTTATTTTTTAAAAATCTGTGAAGCTCACATCTTCTCATGAGAATCGGTGAGATCTCAACCCCAGAAGTAGACAGAGCTCTGTTCATGCTCTGTTTGTGCTACGGCTGCCTTTCTGATGCTGCTAAAAATTAGGTCTGGTGGGGATGTTCTTTTGCCAGCATAAAAATGCTTCAAAATATGCTGGCAAAAGAACATTTATGGTGGGTGGTCTGATAAAGTCCTTTGCCACTTCTTGTTTGGTTCACAATGCCATCATCATTTTAGGGATAGTGCTAGTTTATCTTCAGCCATTGTCTTGGTGAGGCTGTCACATTCTGTGATGTACTGTATGGTCACACAAAACAGTAATGAGGTGCTGAGCAGATCCTTGGGACTGGCCATTTATCTTCTTGTGTTATAGTGTAGGGGGGAGAGCTTAGAATAAACTAGTTAGAATAAAAGCAAACTTTTAGAAGAAATTCAAAGACATAGCTGTGTTAGTCTGGAATATCAGTATGCAAAGGGATCCTGTAGCGCCTTTAAGATCCAACGCCAAACAACCATCCACGGTTTAATCCCTGGAATTCTGAAAAACAAACAAGATTGCAGGAGCTGAAATCAAATACAGTCCAAGATCAGGCACTGGCTTATCAATCACAGGAAGGTTTTAATGCATCAGTAGACAGACATTCAAGAGCTGCATTGTTTCCAACCATTTCACTTCCAGGCTTACTGAGGCTGCTCCCAGAACTCAGCTGCTGACATTGCACCCTTCTCTACTCCTGAAGCAGTCTGTACTCCTAAGGAGGCCTTCCTCACTCCTATAAAATTTGGGCAAAATTCTAGACTCTATTCACGGCCCACTGACACAGAAGCCAGCAGCTGCTAGAGTAACAGTGTTCTGGTATATTGGCTCAAATCAAACAACAGATCTCTCACAAGCATTGTATAATGTCTCCGACTTCCAGGACAGAGGCAATGGGCAATATGAGGAATAGATGACCCACCTCTCATGCATTTGTGTGCCTAACAGAACTCCTATCTGGCTGGAGGTTTTGCCAAGTAAAACAAATATATTTAAGGCCTACGTTTCATTTACTGAAACAGCTTTGGGGAGATAAGAAAGAGGAGTGAATGAGAATCTGCCCTGCCTTAAATTATTTCATTGGGGAGCAATGAGATTTTAAACTGAGTTTGGCACTAGATTCAGAATTCAATGGGCTTTTATATGAACAAGTCGTTTTGTGTGGTCCACTCATTCTGAATCAAGCTTGGGCTGCTGGTGGTGATAGTGGGATCTGAAAATATTACTTGCTTCTCTTCATGTTGGGAAGTGCTTCCTATCACACTGCCCAAAGTAGTAGCAAAAAGTAGAGACCCACTTGCTCATGGGGATCCTTTAGTGCTGATGTAAGGCACAAAAGCCCATTCTCATGTGTCATCAGATGACAACAGAAGGACTGGCATCAGAAGTCAACAACTGAGCATCATCAGAGCATCAACTGTGGTCCATGCCCCAGAAAGGAACCACTGGCTAACCGTTGAGCCTCCTGGCTCCTTTCCTCCTTCTGATCCTTACTTTTTCTTCCTGCCTCCTCCCAGTGTTCACGCAATGATAAAAGCAGTAAGAAGGAGCAGTCATCTATGCTTGCCTTGTCCTCTTTATCATCCTGCCTTGAAGGAGTAGGCAATCAAACAGGCAATGATCTTGGAATGAAATTTAGGTTACTAGGTTTAAGTCTTCTAAGTGCTGGGGGAAGCACTGCTTGTTCATAACACTCAATGACCAAGATCCTATATCAGGATTTTTCATAGTGTTTACCTCTACAGTTTATGCTGAACTGCAAAGTAGCACAGCTGAATAAATGTGCAACAGAATGTGCATGTCCGTGTGCATGAGTGCACATCCCATGTGTACCACATGCCTATCCACATATATATGCTCAATTATACCCCATGTGCAACTCCATTTCTACCATCTTGAACTTAATGCAGATGTTCCACATTGGACAAATATGTCCAGCTAATTTTGTAGTGTAATTTACACATTCATAAGACACCAAAAAGATACTGGCATTATGTATTATGTATACAGTACAATGCATGTAATACATTACATGCTATAACTGTCATGAACAGTTAAGGAAACTGGGTATATTTAGGCCAAAGAAGAGAATAAGAGGTGATAAAATAGGCATGTTCAAATATCTAAAGAGCTGTCACATAGAAGATGGAGCAGGCTTGTTTTCAGCTACACTAGAGAGCAGGACCCAAACCAATAGATTCAAATGGAAAAGAGAATCCTACTAAACATTAGGAAGTATTTTCTGATGGTAAGAGCTATTCAACAGTGGAGCAGACTGAACTGGAGGGTAGTGGAACTTTCTTCATTCAAGATTTTCAAACAAATGGCCATATATCAGGGATCATTTAGTTATAGATTCCTGCTTTTGCAGGAGGCTGGATAGATGATCCATAGAGACTCTTCCAGCTCTACAGTTATATAATCTAATCATGGTTTGTTCAGGCTAAATGATGGGGGTGGCTACATGGGTCAGAATCAGCTGCAGGATAGAACCAGACTTGATCACCTTGATAGATGAACCAGGAGCAGAAAGAAAAGTATGACATTGTTACTCTTAGGACTTTTTTGGACATCAAAAAAACAACGCAAGCAGCCTCGCCATGTTGCGAGGCTGCAGCGCTGCAGGGCGTCCCTTTCAGATGACGCCCGTCCCTGCCAGTACTGTTGCGGTACCGCAGGGACATTTGAGTTAATATTTTGGCGATTTTTACTCACAAAAGTTGATTTTACCACAAGAGTACCAGCAGGGACGGGTGTCATCCGAAAGGGAAGCCCTGCAGTGCTGCAGCCTTGCAATGTGGCGAGGCTGCTTGTGTTGTTTTTTTTTGATGCCCGAAAAAGTCCTATATCTCTCGGTTGGTTTTGATGGTACTGCCCATGGTCTACTGCCTAGACCAAATCTGTAGCTGGAGTGGTACTTTTATGGTGGTTCTGCTCCTAACTACAAGACAAGTTCCATGGAATAGCAAAAGGCAGCATGCTATCCTCTTAGGCAAGGTTCTTGTGGTATGCCTCAAGGTACTTTCTGATCTCCTATGCTATTTACTGTCTAGATGAAGCTTTCAGGAAAAGCGCTGAAGCTGCTGCTCTGTCCAGACTCATGTGAACACATTTAGGAAATCCACCTAAGTCTAGCTACCAAGATTGCTCAACATCAATTCATAAATGTGCATTTAGATAGCAAAATATAGATAGTGTTGCTTCAGGTGACACTTGAAGTACTTGATGTATCATGTTCAAAATCTTATTGCAATCTCTGTTTTGATCGTTAGACAACATGTCAAATTTGATGATTCCATGATTATGTGTATGTGGATTAGTATAATTTAGCAGACAGACAACTGTGTGTTATTGAGTGTTTATTGAATTGTTTTATTGTTTCATTGTGCTATAAGCCACTTTGGGATTTGTGCAGCTGAGAAACAGTATATAATTTTTTAAAAAATATTTTTTAAAAAATAAATAAATGTTTAAATAAACAAACAACCACTGTCTGGAATCCTCATGTTGATTTATGCTGGAATAACAGGGATTACGCCAGCAGAAGTACTCATACAGACATTGCAGAAGAAGATATCCGGTTGTCTGGGATGCACAATGGCAGACAGATGGAACAAGGCACAGCTCCAACCTCAATCCAGATGGTCAATAATTGGCCGGGTGATTGAGGGGGACCTCTGTCATGCTATTGCCTGGACAGTAATCACTGCCCTCCTGTACCCTTATATAGGTAGAGTAGTAGAGCAATTCACTTCACCAGCACTGAATAGGATCTTGATCACTGTCTACTCTAATAACAACTCCATAGGACTTCAGGCAGAGGATCATGCATCTGGGACTATGAGCCAGAAAACCTCTCCCTACCTCCCAACTCTTTTGTTGGCTGTGCATGTACAATACTTCCTCCCTTTCAAGCTATGGTTCTAACATAACGCTGGGCAGCGCTACTCTAAGTGGTAGTCCATGGGCTGGTGTCAGCCTGCAAGCCATCAGCTGCCAATCTGCAATGAGTATCAGTGGGAAGGGGAGCAAGAGTTGTTGTCAATGACACAAATATGGTACTAGTCCCTGGCACATTGTGGGAAAATAGCCAGAATGCCAAATCAGATAGTTTGAGAAGCACTGATGTAGTACATTATTATTTATGTCCTCTGTAGCACCTTAGCTCTGCTGTCACACCTTCTGAAACACTATGCAGATGAAACTTGTGCATCTTTCAGTGTTGTAGTTATCACTTACCGTAGATACTCATGCATAAGTCTAAAAATTTTAGTAAAAAAAAATAGACACAAAAAAACCTGGGTCAACTTATCCATGGATCAGTGTAAGCACTGTACCTTAACTCTTATCAAAGGAGGAGAAGGAGGAGGAAGAAGAACTATCCCCTTATCTGAGTAGGGTGACAAAAGATGAGAGTTTAGTCTGTCCTGGGAGAACCTAAGAGAAGCACTGAGTCCCTCTACTCTCTGCACTGCAGTGCCACTTCTAGTCTTCCTGAGTGCCTGGGTAGGAAAATGGCGGCAGCAGCTCTTTGGCACTTCCCTCAAAGGAGCACTGAGAGAGTAGAGGAGTTTGGTGCTTCTTTCAGGTTCTCTCAGGATGGACCTTTTGCCGCTCTACTCAGAGAAGGGGATGGTTCCTTTTTTGATGAGAGTTAATGTACATTAACTTTTATCAAAAAATAAACCATCCCCTTCTTTGAATAGAGTGGTGAAGGGCCTTTTTAAATGTCTGGGTGGGAAACTGTCAATGGCAGTGGCCTGGGGCAGCTGCCCCCCTCTCCATGGAATAACTTTCAACTTATCCATGGTTTATATCAAAATCCATAATTTTGGCCCCAAAAGCTACCCTCAGCTTATACATGAGGTTGTCTTATACACAAGTATATACAGTACAATCCAAATAACAGTGAGTGAAAAATATTTTGTGCTGTGTCCCTGTGTCAAACTAAATTCCAAATATTGCCACTTCTCTCTTGCTTAGCTTCTCTTGCTCGCTGTAAAGCGTCCACCTTTTCTAAGTAAATTTTAAGCCTAGTTTCCTTGAAAAACCAGGCTTCTGTGATGACTTAAATAAATTTAAAGGACACTACAGAATCATCTGAAATAGATCCTGACTAGTGCCTTCCAAAAAAAAAAAACACCCAGCAGTAAATAAAAAAGATACCTATTGGATTTGATGTTATAAACAGCTTCTTAATCATTTTTCTGGGATTTACATAAATTCATATTTTGTGAACATCCTGCTTCTCTTTAATATACACAACCATATTCTGCTTAGTGGCAAAGGACAGAATTTTGGCACAATCGATGCCAAAATAAATGCAATCTGTTGAGGTGGCTGTTATTTGTTTCCCTTTTCAAAGACTGCCGCGGGCAATTCTAGAGGGTTTTTTCCTCATATCAAAAACTTGTTTTGATTGAAATCCCCTTTTGATTTACACCTTTCACAGCCAACTGAGCACTTCAAGAACTCTACAGATCCAGCTACATTTCTTGTAAAAAAAAATGCACTTGATCTGCATATGAAAAACAAAATCAAGGTTTAGGGGAGATCATCATTCATAGAAGGACTCCTACAGAAAGTAGCATTGTGTGAGATTAGCAACCCCTTTCAATTACAGGTGTGTGTTTTTTAGTACTAAGAGATAATCAGAAAGTATTTGTTCTTGCAAAATAATGTGACAGCACCTAGTAATGGAAGTCAACCACTGGTTTATGAGCCACATTGATTCCAGCCAGGAGATTTAGAACTTACAAACAGATTTGTTGGGCAAGACCAAGATCCATCCAATCTGGCACTCAGTTTCAAATAATGGATGCCAGCCAGAGGTCTCTGAGAAGTCCAAAGTGAGACTGGGAGGTACAGCCTTCCCTACTGGGTAGTTGTTGTTGGGTTAGGGTAGTTTCTCAGGGTATTACCCTTCTGTGACAAAAAAGAAATTTGATGCAGAATTTGATTCAGTAGCCAGAATCATGTTGAGGAGTTACAAATGCGTAACCATTGTAGTTATGCAGAAACACAGTGAATCCTGGCCTGTGTCCCACCTTAAATCCCCACTTGTTGGGAAGCAGCTGCTGCAAACAGCAGGGATTCATTCCTCTATCACTCAGGAAGCAGCTGCCTGACGTTCCCCTTGCCTTCCCTCCCAGGCAGAAGAAGTGTCCCTTTCATGGTTCCCACTCACACCAGAGATCATGGTGTGTGTGTATGGAAACATTAGTCAACTGCTTCCTGAGTGACAGAGGAACAGACCCCCCCCCATTGATTGCAGCAGCTGCTTCCCATAATTGGGATTGTGGGACTTTCATGGTCCCTACGTGTTCCCTATGCTAGGGAAAATGTAGGGATTGTCAATACCAAACAGTTACACACATGTAATTCTAGGTTATGCATGCACAACTGCCCAAAAGGATTCTAGCCCACCTCCTTTAGCAGCATGGTTTGAGTGTTACACCAGGATTCTGGGAGACCAGCAATTGAATCAATGCTCACCCATGAAAATTGGATGACTTTGACCTCACAGCCTGAGAGGATGGCAATGGCAAATCTCCTCTGAATCAATCTTGCCAAGAAAACCCTATGGTGGGGTTGCCATAAGTCAGAATCAGTTTGAAGGCACATAACAGCAACACTTCTTTAGCAGAGTTTGCAGAGAAATGTACTGAATCTCTTGCCCACCCTTCTGAGCCTAACCGCAACAAATCAAGGAAAAAGTATTCAAGGTATCTAATGGAAAGGCTAACTCGTTACATTGAAAGATACATTCCGGAAATCACATAAAGCCCCCACAATAGAAGAATGGTTAAGAAAATCCCAAGATCTGCTTGAAATGGACATATTGACTTCAAAAATTCATAATCTCCCCAAGAAGAAAACATTGGAGAAATGGACACCAGTCTTAAAGTATTGGGAAACAAGAGGAACGTGTTATGATGAAGAGATTCTGTTATTACTGGGATAAAGAGGGGAAGGATAAAGGAAATAAGGATTTGATTGTAATAGAAAAGAGAAACTGTAGAGATCCATGTTCTCTACAATGTGGAATTATATGATGTTGTTAGATTATTGGTATGAGCAAGATGTTGATTCCAAAAGCATCATCTTATAGGAAGTCAAATCATGCTTGTTACTTGGTTAGTTTATTTAGTTTGTTGAACGTAAAGAAGGTAATCAAGGATACAGATACGCAGCTAAAGGTATAAGGCTGTGTAACATTAGAAATATGAGGTATTGATTAAGCATTGGTTATATAAAATGAAAAAAGAGTGTAGGAATAAGTTTATGGTTATTATAACTAAAATATAATGTATAAGCAATATGTTGAAGAAACAGGTATAAAGAGAATAGAACTGAATAAAATATTAATGAGAAGAAGAAAAAAGAAAGATACATTCCAAACATACAGTGGGTCCTTGGGATCTGCTGGAGTTTGGTTCCAGGAAGCCAGGGGGGATATCATGGATACCAAAATCTATGGATGCTCAAGTCCCATTATATACAATAGCATAGTAAAATGGCTCTCCTTATATAAAACAGCAAAATAAAGGTTTGCTTTTTGGATATTTTTAAAAATATTTTTTTTAAATAGTGGTTGGTTGAATCTGTGGATTCAGAATCCCTGGATGCAGAGAGGGTGGGTGACTGTATACACAAATTGCGTACAAATAATTTTTGTAAATTTTGAGTTTGCAGCCATTGAAGTAAGCTGAGGGAAAAGGAGGAAAGTGAGAGGAGGAGAGGGAAACTGGAATATTTTAGAAGCAGCTGAAAATTAGGATGACAGAAAATTGAGACAGTGGGCTTATTGTCAAAGGAAATTTACCCTGGCTTGCCTCCATTCCATACCCCTGCAGTCCAGATGATGCAGGGCATTTGCCCCAATCTTCCCCCAGGCAATACTCATGACCCCAGGGCAAATACAGAGCTGGTAACAGGGGCAAGCCAGGATAGGGCCCTTTACCACATGTTAAGATAGTACCTGGTTTAATCTGGTACCACCAGTTCGGGGGGCCCATGTCGGTGGGAGCCCATCCCAGAATGCCGTCACTTGCTGCCGCTGCTAACTCCCTGACTCTCCCAGAAGCCAGCCAGGAGTCCCTCACACAAGGCTGGTCACATGCAGGGAACCTGCATGTTGTGGTCCCCCTTCCTAGCTTCCACCTCAGCAGAGAAAATGGTGGTGACGGAGGGCGGGGAATGGGCCAGTGCTGAAGTCAGGATATGCTGGCAGGGAACCGCTGTATCCTGGCTAATGTAGATAAGCCCTGTCATTGCCAAATTGGGGCAGTTGGGAGGTATGGAAGCAGTGTGAATAGGACATAAGTAGGCAGGAAAGCCTTATATTTTCTAAAGCCCCCATTGCTCTAATAGCAAATGGGAGCAGGGGGGAGGCTGAAGAAAAAGCTTGATTAGAGAAGGATTTTTCAACAGTTGTGTTAAGCTTTAGAAGTATACTGTCACTGAACATGAAGTTTCCATTTAGGCAGCACAGCAGAGAATCACAATTTCCCAAAATTCTGATGCATGAGTCACTTGCTTTTTTTTTCCCCTGTACATAAAAACAACAGGCATACTTCACTCTGGAACCCCTAAATATTTCATTTGTAAGATAAAGCTTTGCCCTCAGAGACAGCTGTCTCCTCTTTTTCTGTGTCACTGATTCTTCCAGGCAAAGGAGTGGAACTTGGAAAACTTACTTGTTTTCACTCCCTCTCTCAGAATTCCCCCAGCTGCCATGATAATTGGCAATGCTGTCTGGAGATGTTCAGTGTTGTAGTTGCTTTTCTATGCCTTGTGTAAAGAGACATGTTCAAGAGAATCACTTGTACAAGACATAGGAGGCAGGCTTCTCTAAAAATGGGCAATTCTGCAGGTAACCTATCTTCTGAGGACATTTTACTGCCAGAAACATAGTTAACATTTTAGCTTTGTTTCCTCCCCTCCTGACAAAACCATCTACCCTGCAGGAGCCAAGAACACTTTGAAAAGTCTTGCTACACCACATGAATTCCTGCCTGCATTCATCCATCTGCTGCTGAACAAGGTGGCCACTTCTGCATAAACAGAAAAGAAGAAGGGCATCACTGCAAAGAACAGATATCTATCTATCTATCTATAATTCTCTTGCGTATGTTGTCATTCCCAGTGTGCTGATTGGCCACTTAGGAAGCATACCCAACCAATCGCAGTGCTCTGTTGGTGGGCCAATTAGCAGCTCGAGGGTGTTCTTCAGCACAACCTCTTTAGCCTACAGCCACATCTTTGCCTGTTGAGCTGCAGTAACTAAATAATCAGCCAGCTCCCCTTGCTGTCTTAATATGCATGCATGGGGGGAAATAATGTAGCTTTCTATGTGTCCCCCACCCTATTCTTTCTTCTTTTTCCTCCTGTCCTACCTTTCAGGGTATGTTTTCCCCCCCTTCCTCTGCTCTTAACCCCTTCTGCACCGAAAAACTTGAACTCTTTCCCCCCACCTTCTGTTAGGATAATATTGCTTTAAGCGCAAAAGGAAAAACATTGGAGCAACAGACCACAGCCTAGCACAGCTGAAGTGGGGTTGTTCACATCTGTGTCTATGCAGAGGGATGACTAGTAAACACTCCTATATAGCCAAAGCACACAATGCATTGTGTGTGGGTTGGTGTTGTGGAGGAAGAGGATGTTGCTGTTGAGTTTGTTAATGAGGTTTGCTGTGTATATACTGTGTTTGTGTATACTGAAACTGAAGATAAGCACCTCCAGATATTTTTGGATGAAACTTGCTGTCTGTAAGTCTTTTTGTGTGTGAAAGTGTGTCAGAGCTGTAGAACAGCTGCTAGTTGAAGCCTTTGTTTTTGCGCCCTTTCTGTTGTGCAGTTCTGCTGTTTTGGCTACTCCTGGGTTAGTCTGTCCCCAGGCTGTGTCTGGTGCCTCTCAATGAGTCTACACTGAATGGACACCTTCTGTTCCAAGGAACTTACAGGCTGTAAAAAAAACTAGGAAAGGGTGGGAGCCCTGGGGTTCCAGGCTCTCTTTTGCCTCCTTGGGGGACCATTTGGGGTTCTCTGGCCACCCCTGGCTCTGCTTCCTGTGGGGAGAAAGGCTTTCTTTGCAGATGCTGCACCGGACAGGTTGCTGCCTGCTAAAAAAACCTCTGGCTGGTGGGAGGGGCCAAAGCTGTCAAGGGAGGGGGAATAGAACAGAGCAAAGTGGGCTCACATTGACCACCAGCCTCCTCCCAATGGGAATCCAGCATGCTGCCCTCAAAGACCAGCTGATGTTGGAGCAGAAGGCTGAGGCTCTGCAGTCTGTGGGCAGGGCAAAGGCAAGCCCAAAGACTCATGGAAAAGTTAGAGGTGACCATTCCACCCCTTCCTGGAGAGACTCCCTCTCTCCCTTTTTCTATTCATTTCTATTTTAACAAGTGGCTCAACCTCCCCTTTCACTTAAGCCAAAACCCTTTTAGGAAGTCAATTCTGCAGTCATCTCTTGCAAGGGCCCAGGCCCCTGTTGGACTACTGTGAATCCCATCCTTGACCTGTCTTTCCCCCTCATGCTCTCTGGCCCAGGTAGTTCCAAGTCATCTTCTGAAGATGTTTCTTCCAATGAAGCATGAGCTGCAGCACTAAGTGGTAGATATGTAAGAAGTATGCTGTATCAGTTTTGGAGGGTTACAATGCAGGATGAAAAAGACAAGAACACTAGCCATTTCCTTGAATCATGTTTAGTTTAGTGCAGTTGTTCTCTTTACAAATTAACCTAAGTTCACTGGGAAGCTAAAATATGCTTTTTACTCTTCCTTCAGTATTGCAAAGCAACCCCAACACTGAGGTTTTGGAACTATGCAAATATATTTAAATACAACCAATTAACTGATGAATCACTTTAAAAGGATGAGGATTAATCAACTAAAAATGTCTTCAATCATTTGACAGCCCTAATAAATACATAAGATTATACAGTCAACCATCAAAAACCAACTTTGGGAGCTGAAACATATATTTTTAGGTATTTCCCTGATCATAAATATTCTACACATACAATCCCTTTATTTTCATACCTACATCTAAGATATTTACAGAATGCACTCGAAAACCTCTTTATTAAAATTACAGGATAAAATATAGATTTTCCCCTCTCCCCCTTCTCTTACATCTCTTGTCACTGTGCCAGTAATTCTGCATAAAATATTAACCAAAGTACCATTAAAGGGCATTAAATTTTGGCAATTGTTTGAAAAAGAAAATAAATGATGCCACCAAACTAATGATTTGCTTACTTCATTTAGGCACTGCGGCTTCTGTTTAGACCTTATTTCTTTGCAAACCAGTAGGAAACAGTCTGTTAATGGCCAAATAGCAATGAGTAAAAGCCTATACATAACAAAAACTATGAATCCTCTCCCCAGGTCCTTCAGAAGACCAACAGCTTCAGATAATTGCCTTTTTAAAGCTTTTTAAAAAGTCACCCACAAATACACCATAAATGCAAATTCATAAATAGCTTTCTGCTGTTGCCTTCAATTAATTTCTACTAAGTACTGCATCCCCCCCCCATTTTTTCCCTAGTAGTCATAGAACAATGACATGTTCTAAGCATATGTATGTAATCATTAGACGGCAGCATCATTTGAAATCCCATGTAATCATTAGACTGCAGCACCTTTGAAATTAACTTACATGGGCCATCACCAGCTTGGTTTGGGGGGAACCATTGTGCATACATAAAATGTTATGAGCTCTGCAAAGAGATTAAAGATGAGTACGGTATATGTGAGAAGTAAAGAAGTATAATTGGGCTGTTTACTGATTAGATTTGTATCCTACTTCTGGTTTTAAAAGCTACAGTAGAAACAGTATATAAAACAGCCAGACCATTTGAGAACAAAGTCAAAGTGGTGGTGGTGGGGACACTGAAAAAAACATGATCACTAGTCCTTGGGCCAAAAATTCTACACCAAAAAACCAACAGGTTTATTTCTCACCCATTTCTTGTATTAAAAGGTGGGCTGGTAGCACAAAATGAATTCAAGAGATATGGAGCCTCTACTAATAAGGCCTTGCAGTGAACTTTAACTCAGATGAAAGCACCATCCTCAACCAGGCTTCTTGCTCCAAAAATAGGAAGGGGTAAATCTGTTCTTGTGGATTGTGGCAGACATGCTGACTCAATACATCTTCTTGTCAAAATTGGAGTACCGAATGCAGACCTTGGATCTTGTGCAGCCTCCAAGTGTTTCTGTGGCCCCTGATGTCTAGGCCTCTGCCATTGCCACCTCCAGATTTCGGTGACATGACAGGGTTTTTTTTTTAAAAAAAGGTGTGCACATGGAATGCAAGCCCTATTTTGTAGCTCATTCATGTTCCCAAAAGCCTCCTGGAAACACTAATTACTTCTCATTCCATTTTTAAAGGGCAAATTCCAACCTATTTTGCTGCAGATATCATCAACACTCAGCAGCCCGACAGCAGTGGAAATAGAGGATGCAATTTAGTTTACAACAGAAATGTGCAGCTGCCAGAGGTTGGGGGACTTACATAAGACTTTCCGTGGGATTCCATAGGAATGCACCATCCCAAATTTTCCCCCTTCACCACCCTCAAATTTAGATGTTTCCTTTTTATCATCCAAAAATGGTCAATAGCTCTCCCTCTGCTATCTATTTTCCTGTATTTTCCTACATTTTAGCACCTCCATCACCCCATTTAGGGGTATGAGGACCATGAGGATGCAAAATTAGCATTGGAACACATGTAATCCAGCACTTTCTGTATATGAAAAGCCCATCACATGTCAAGCACAGCAGAGTGAATTCGCAATCATTATGAACTGGGATCAAGACTTTGGACTTTATCAAATGAACCCCTTAAAACATTCTTTTGCTGACATAAAAAAATCAAGTGTTATGCCAGCAAAAGAATACCCCCACCACTACCACACTTACCTCTAATCCTGGCAAAGGCTTTCTTGGCAATGAAAAAGAAAGTGAACTGAGCTCCATTCATTTCATCATTCAAAATCCCATGGATTCTCGCAAGACTTCATCGCAAGGGAAATTAAATAAAAAAGAACACACAATAAGTTATACAAAGCACATATACACAGTTTAAAATGTACAAGTAACCTGGGGAGGGTCATTAAAAGTATGTTACTTACCTGGATATCGTGATCTCATCCGGAAGGGTTCATGCTGGACTGGCCATTCATGCTGTATTCATGCGAGTGCAATGGTGCAAGGTTTCACATGCCTGCAATGCCGGCACTAAAGCGCCATGGGGGGTCAACTGACAGTTTAAGCCATCAATTAAAAAGTACGGGTTTTGGCAGGGACATAAATGCAAAAGGACAATGTCGTGTAGTACGTGCACCCTTTCACATTTATGTGGCATTGTTATGACGCCATATTTAGTGTGTCTGAAAAAGTCCTTAATCATATTTAGACCCTCAATGGTGTGGGTGAAGTCAGGGGAGGAGTTCAGGGGGTGCTGAGAAGCCGAACTAGACCAGGTGACACTGTTGTGGGGAGGGGTGACACCAGCCTTAGTGATGTCACAAGGTGAAGTGCAAATTGATCAAGACTTATTTGTTCCATTGATTTCAAAAGGTCTATGTTTTAGCAAGATCTTCCAGTCCATTGCTTTCTAATGGGTGTAGTCAGCATGTTCTGTAGTGTGAATGATTGACTATGAAGTACAAAGAAGATAAGAAATCAAATTGTTGTTGTTGTTAGTGTTAGATAGCATTTGCCTTTTTAAAAAATGCTTTCACATATATTATCTCAAGAATCCTTACAATGTTCCTGAAAGGTAGGACAGCAGTCTTATTATCCCTGCTAGAAGCCAGTGGCTCCCATGCCAGAGAGATGGTATATTTGCTTTGGACTTTCGTAAATGATTTAGAGGAGCTTTCCAATGTGCTGAACCTATTTGGGGGATATGGTTCAGCACCTTGGACAGCTACTTCAAAATTCAGACTGAAACCCAGAGCTGATTCAGTGTCCCATTGACATGGCAGCCACAAGCCGCCAGTGATTACAGTTGTCCCTTCATATTTGCTGGGGTCTGGTTCCAGGACCCCCCGTGGATGCCAAAATCCATGAATACTCAAGTTCCATTACATGCAATGGCATAGCAAAATGGTGTCCCTTATATAAGATGGCAAAATCAAGGTTTGCTTTTTGGATTATTATTTTTAAAGAATATTTTCAAGCCATGAATACTTAAATCCATGAATACCAAATCTGTGGATATGGCGGGACAATTGTATCCCCATGTTATGGGAGAGGCTATGATGAGAGAGACTGGCTCCCACCTGGGACCCATCCACACTTATAGTGCTATTATGCCATTTTAAATGCCATGGCTCTGTCCTATGGAATCCTGGGGTTTGTAGTTTGGTGAGAGACTAGAGCACTCTGACTGAGCATTCTCAGTTCCCCTCCCTATACTTCAAATCCAGGGATTCCAAAGGACAGAACCATGATAGTTAAAATGGAATCATAGTGCTTTAATTCTGCAATGTGAATGGGTCTCTGGTGAGTTCATGGCAAAGATGAGGACTCCTTGATTACTTAGTTGCTATGCTACATCAGCTGCTTATGGTGTTCATACCGTTCTTTGTGATTTCGTCCTAATATATCCGAAGATTAGGTCACACATAGGCCACAAACGTTGCTGAACCTGTTAGAAAGGAACATGGCTATCTATCATGGGAAGCGGCTGATAAGAGCAGGCTGACTGATTGGATTGCTAGTGCGCAAATCCTGCTGACCCACCTCTGTGGCAGTAATCAACAGTAATCAAAATAATCCTGTTACCAGCCTGTTATCTACCTTATGATTGATCACTTCCCATCATATTGGCAAGGTGGAGCACAAGGCCTTCACAGACAGGAGTGGAGTAACATCTTAAGCTGCAAAGCACTGGACATACACAATGGAGGATCAGAAGTCAGGACACAGAGGTAGGAGATAGAGCTATACAGCTCTTTAAGTACAGTCTGCCTCATGTCCAAGAAAGCTGTGCTGTTGCGGCAAAGCCTCTTTAAGAAGTTGCTCAGAAAGGTCATGTTATCTCTAATGATAGCCATGTTTAAATATTTGAAGGGATGTCATACTGAGGATGGGGCAAGCTTGTTTTCTGCTGCTCCAGAGACTAGGACATGGAGCAATGAGTTCAAACTGCAGGAAAAGAGATTCCACCTAAACATTAGGAAGAACTTCCTGACAGTAAGAGCTGTTTGACAGTGGAATACACTGCCTTGGAGTGTGGTGGAGTCTCCTTCTTTGGAAGTTTTTAAGCAGAGGCTAGATGGCTATCTGTCAAGAATGCTTTGATTGTTTATTCCTGCATGGCAGGGGGTTGGGCTGGATGGCCCTTGTGGTCTCTTCCAGCTCTATGACCTCAAGGTTGGTAAGTCTGTACACGTGGTCCACAGGTTATTTCTGTTTGTGCCTGAGAGAGGGGAAAGTCACCATTTTTAATGCCCCCTGCCCCACACAAGAGTTGTGTCTCTTGAAAGTTTCCTTGAAGAAGGTGTTTGGGCCTTAGTTTAGCCACCAAAATGGACAAAAGTCCACCCCTCGCTGTAGTCACACAAGGATGTTTTTACAAAAGGAAGACAGAGATGGTCCATACCCTTCAACTGTCCTGATTTTGCAGGGAGGAACAGTCTTGATTAATCCTTTATTTCCCCAGTTTTTCAGCTGCTTTTAAAATGACCAGTTCCTCTCTCTTCCTACTACTTTCCCCTTTTTTTTATTCAGCTTTCTTCAGTTGCTGCAAAACTGAGTTGGAAGTGCAAAAGTCATTTGTATTCAATTAACTCAGCAGGGAGGAGAGGAGAGGAGAGGAGGGGGAAGAATCATGCCCTTCCCTGTAGGCTCAGGCAAAAACAAACTCCTACAGCTTCTCCTAGCTTCTGTGGTCTTCCTTATAATAACATTTGCCATCTTGACCACACACTGATGTTGCTTGGCCACACATGTTCCAGTTTTCAATTTGTGAAATGTTTGAGGATATGTGTGATCTTCTAGCAAGTAACAGTTCCATGTTGTGGGACTGATGGACTGAGGACTGAGAACAATTGCCCTGTAGACCCAGATCCTGCCCACTCCTGAGTTGGACCACTTTTTCCTCATTCCATCTCAAGATATCATGCAGGACAAACATGGCTTCAACATCCTGTCTGTTATCCACCACACCACCACCTCTCCTAACCTGACAAAGAAATCTAGCAAGTGCAAAAGCTTGCACATATATGCCCTTTTGTGGTTAGCTTTGTTGTATTTGGAGGCCTAAGTTCTCAAAAGTAAAACTCTATGTGTGGATGCTTAAAAGATGCAGACTTTTATTGTTCTATATAGCTCCTTCCCTGTCCACACCCACAAGCCAACTGTCATAGCCTCCCATGAAACACAATTGAAAGCCCGAGGTGTACTGTCTACATCCTGTCTATGACATTCCAGCAAACTTTGGCCAAATCAAGGAATGGATCTGCTGCAAACATTGCAAGCTTAAGAAAGGCACTACACTAATATGGACCATAGAATCATAAGAGTTGGAAGAGACCTCAAGGGCCATCTAGTCCAACCCCCTGTGTGCAGGAACACACAATCAAAGCACTCCGAAACAGATGGCCATCCAGACTCTGTTTAAAAACCTCCAAAGAAGGAGACTCCACCACACTACAAGGCAGTGCATTCCACTGCCGAATAGCTCTTACCATCAGGAAATTCTTCCTAATGTGTAGATAGAATCTCTTTTTCTGTAGTCTGAACCCATTGTTCTGTGCCCTAGTCTCTGGAGCAGGATGTTGGAGTACTGTGTAGGAATTGACAGATGTGAATGAACCATTACAGATAACCCACCATAAATAAAGTCAGGCAAGTTGTCATCTCTTTATCAATTGATTAACATGGATGCAAGGGTCAGTATTAATACCTTGTTTCCTTAGGCAGCACTGCCATTGCTTACCTTTGTCATCAAGCAGCATCGGGCAGCTGGATGTAATAACATTTTAAGTTCCCCTCTGGCCTGTAAACTAGCACCACTCTGGAGTATTATGAGCAAGTAGAAGTATGACAGAGAGAGAGAGAGAGAGACCAAGGGGTCATTTACATGGGCAAATATTCCCCTAAATATACCGCTAAGATAGATCATAGTTCCCAGGGATTGCAGCACAGCATCACCTCATTCAGAAGGGGGGGAAGGTAAAACACCCAAATTTAGTGTGGCAGGGCATGTCACTATTTTTGCAGGAATATTTGCAATGTAGAGCTTTATTGGCAGTGTAAACTAGCATTCCGCTAAGGGTTAAAGCACAGCTGCATTGTGATTGGTTGATGATGCAGGGGTGGGCTTAAAAGAGGGGTAGGGAGGAGGCAAAGACAGTAGCCATTAGAGAAGAAACTTGCAAAAATCCTGTCTGCTATTTTGCGAGCCAGATTCCAAAAAAAAAAAAAAAAGGATTCCCAACAACTTTCATTCAGGGAGCATTCCTTCTCGTCCTCTGCTGTTTGAAAGTATGTAAAAGCTCGTCCGTCACTTTTATCCTGTGCACGGGGGAGGGAGAGAAACCATTTCACAAAGGGCTGTAGCAAGCTGAACTGCTATTTTCCCTCTCTCTCTCTCTCTGCTTGGGGGAGGGAGGGAGGGGGAAATAGAGAGACAGAGAGAGAGAGAGAGAGCAGCTGGAAAAACTTGCAATCCACGGCATGGCAGCAAGACTTTTAGCAGAGAGATTACTCTCCCTCTGCTTTATGGAGTGAGTTCATTTACAGGCAGATTTACAGAGACACACAGAGACACACACCCCACACTTATTCAAGTCTGAACTTCAAAGCGACATAATTAGAAAAAAAAACCTGACTGGCACAGCTGCGGAAAATAATTAAACCGCAAGTTGCCGCAATAAATCTGCTGTGTAAACCTGCCCCAAGTCTGGTGACATATTTAAAATCTATCCCTTAGGAGATCCAAGTTCTAGTCTTCACTGACCAGAGGCCGGTCATATAATGTAATACATTAATGTTGTTGTTATTACATTTATACCCCACCTTTCCTTCAATGAACTCAAGGTGGCATACATGGCTCTCCTTCTTCCCATTTTACAAACACAACAACCCTGTAAGGTAGGTCAGGCTAAGAGAGATTGGGGGGACTTGTTCAAGATCAATGAGTTTCATAGTTATATGGGCAAATGGATTTGGATTGCCCAAATCCAAATCCAAGTAAGGGAGCCTTGATGGCACAGTGGTTAAATGCCAGTACTGCAGCCATAATGTTGCTAGTTTGATCCCAAGGGCTCCAAGGTTCACTCAGCCTTCCATCCTTTCGTAATTCAGTAAATGAGTACCTGACTTGTGGGGGCAATTAGTTAACACACATTGGAAACTGCTTGGAGAGCACCTAGCATGCTATAAAAGCAGTGCAGATGCGTAGGTGCTATTGCTTTACAATTAGTAAGCCACTCTGAGAGCCTTCATGGCTGAAGAGTGGGGTACAAATATCTAAATCAATAAATAGAATAGAATAGGCCCCATCCAAAATTCTAACCACTATACAACATGGTTCACAACAAGGGCTGTTCAGTTATCATGAGCAGTTTCACTAGTAGTTTCCAGTTTTGGCTACTTGATTCAAGACGAATATCCTTCAGCAAGCATAGGTGCACTTGATTTTATCTATGTACATACTCTCCTACATGGGAGGATCATAGCACTAGCCCATCATCAGTTCCAAATTCTCCTTCTGCAAAGGAATTTTGCAGAAAGGGTTGTTCCCCTACATCTTCCAATGAATATAACTAATGATTCTGCTCAGAATTTCATCAAGACCCGTCAACAGTCTTGTAATATATGCGCTTCATTTTTCAACATCATTCTTATGCTCTTCTGCTAACATACATCACTGCAAGTGATGGCACTTGGAGCTATACATCACCAGAGCATGTCTCCATCTTGATGTATTACACCACACACTATTCTTTTTAAATCCACGAACCATTCCTCCAGGTCACGGGAAAACCATAACTATTGTTGTAATTAGAAATAAGAGTTTATTTTAAAGATGGCTGAGGGGGAGAAAGGTATTTAGATGTGGCTTTAAGTAGAAGGGGTGGAAGGCTCAGAAACATTTCAAAAAACATCTGTGAGACAAGGAAGATTTGTTGGAGTAGATATTCTGGGGAGCTGTCAAAGAATGCACATGTATGAAAGCCAGGGTGCTTTTTAAGAGACATCACTGAAATGAAATTGTGCCTTTGGGAATCTCCTCACGTGGCTGGGCAGAACATGGCTTCAAACTAGTCCTGAATTGACTAGGAAGGAAGTCCTGTTTTAAAGCAGGCAAGCACCTACCTCCAGTCTGCATAGGTTGGCCAGGAAAAAGCCAGGCCACTCCCAAAGTGATATGATATCCACAGAAGCAGAGGCATAATCCAGAGAGTCCAAAGTCAGCAAATTATTCAGTTGGCCTTTTGGATCTACAGGGGTTTGGTTCCAGGACCCTGCATGGATACCTAAAAGTGTACGTGATCACATCCCATATGATCCCATATGGCGGTGACATGAACACAGATGCTTCAGTGTATCTGAATTCACATCCCTATCATTTTATAATAAGGGATGGAAAGATCCAAGGTCAGTTGAGTTTGTGCACCCAGGACCTGAAGAATTTATGCATCCAGAGGATCTACTATACAGTCCTGAGCTGATTCTGAAACCAAAAAGAGAATTGCCAGAGAGATTAGTCCAGATTAAAGCCAAAGGTTAGAAATATATGAAGCCAGGCTATCACACAATGTTACCAAGAAGCATTGGATCTATTGTCCACAGCACCTAAATGTCCTTGGCCTCGGCTGAGGTGGCAGTAAATTTGCCCTGCTGGTCACATTAACTTGGCATAGGTTACTTAAGGCAGGGAAGAGCATCTCTGGCATTTCTGTCTCCTGTGCTTCAACTGTCATTGCATGACAGAGTAAAGAGCCTCCATCTCCTTCCAAATCTGCAGTTACTGCCTGGGATGGACTTGGGTCCTGCTCTGTTATAACAGAGCTGCTAGTCTTCTCTGTATCCAGCTGGGGATTTTCATTGTGACACTCCTCTTTCTTCAGCCAAGGAGACCTCCTCCAAGTAAGGCATGACACAGTGATCCTTTCACATTATACAATTATAGCACTCTGATTCCACTTTAACTGCCATTGCAACAGCCTATGGAATCTTGGGATTTGCAGTTTAGGGAGAGGTATTTAGAGTTCCAGTAAGAAAGCAATAATGCTTCAGTACTCCCTAAGAAAGCTTTAAAATATCGAAAGGCCAAAAAATATTAGGCTCTCAGCATCTTGATATGCACTTCCTGTGAAGGACACACCAGCCAAATTTACCAATTACTCAATTACTGGTCGCCTGCCACTGCCACCTTCCTTTCAGACGTCCCCCTCTATCCCTTCTCTGAGCTGAGGCCTGATTTTTTGTGGATAGAATATGTGGATGTGTGGTCTCTGTTGATAAATGTGCCTAATATCTGTGAGTGGAATATATCACATAAACAAAACATAAGAATTGGTTTATTAATTTAAGGTTGTAACATCAGTGCTTCAATACTGTGCATATAACTTGGTTATTTGGATTAATGTCACTTGTGACTTTATCAGAGGCTCTAAAAAAACTCCTGTGGAGATCAGGAGGAGGACACCGCTGTCCAGCTTCCGGCAGTCACTACTGCATGCCCCATCCTCCTCCCATCCTTCGTTCATTCTCCTTCCACGCTGGAGGGACGAAAAAGGTGCCACTTTTTATTGATGGAAATTTAGTCTCACTCTGTGGTGAAAAAGGTGACTGACCAACCACCTCTAGAAGCACATATACTAATCTTTGAGCTTCTAAGATTATAACCAGTTATACAACAGACTCATCCACTCTTTGTCTCACGCTCTCAATTTTCACTCACTGTAGCAACCATTCATCCACAACACTCTCCAACTGCACAGACCAAAACACCAAATCAAACATCACATAGACAACTGACAGAAACTCCCCCTCTCAACTGACATCCACACAATTCAAACTCTCTAAAACCCCTCCCATTACAGTTTCCTGCTCTGGGACTGGCTCTCTCATTCTCTCTTCTCATTCGCTCAGCTGCATTTGTCACACTTTCCTTTCTTTGGGGGTCAAAAATATACATATAGAAAAACAGATCAACAGTATAAAAGCTGTTTGAAAACATGTGCCATCACAAAAGATGAGCCTAATCTAGAAGCACAATTCCAGGGCAAAGCACAGAAGCACAATTCCAGGGCAATTCCAGGGCAAAGCACAGAAGCACAATTCCTTTGCCCCAGAAGCACAATTCCAGGGCAAAGTGTTACACCTTGATGCAATTACAGGATAATCCTAGCCATATCTGCTCAGAAGAAAACCCTGTTGAATTTACCAGGAATTGGTATATAAGTATCCTCCAAACTGTCCCAATTTGACAAGGACAGTCCTGAGTAATCATCTGACATCCTGTTTTTTTCAGTCGCTTTTAGAAAATCTGTTTCTCTCCCCTCCTACCATTTTCTCACTTTGTCCTCAGCTTATTTCAATTGCTTCAAACTATGTGTTCAAAGTGCAAAAGTGGTTTGCACTCAACTCAGCTGCAGGGAGAGTAGGGGACAGTGCAGAATCTTGCCCTTGCCATCAGGTTCAGGCAGAAGCAAACAGCTGTAGCCTCTCCTAGCTTTTATTTTCTTCCTCCTTAATAACTTTTGCCATCCTGATCATACTCTGATGTTGCTTGGCCACACACAATCTGGTTTTCATCTGTGAAATGTTGGAAGATATATGTATATTTCACTCTTACCCTATTAATTAGAATTATGATTTTCCCAATGTTCAGTTGGTACTTTTGGAAGCCCTCATCAGAACTGCAGTTATCAAAAGAAAAGTGACTGAAACAAAGCAATAAAAAAAGGAAGATAAAAAATGGAACTGTAAACATAGACAGTCACATTACAGAGTAAAGGTGCAATTTAATTTAATGCTTTTTCGTCTGAGGATGGCCATTGAAACATAGCACATCCAGTTTGCCCTAGCTGTGAAATTTGCTCTATCTCAATTGTTTCCACTAAAGGTGCTCAGGCATATCATGATAAATTTGTTATAGAAAAGTCATCTAAATGTGAAGTGTTATACGGTTACAAAATGTATTATTTGATTTCCTATCAATAATTTAACTGCCTGTAGTTTTAATTTCACACACTATCAAGCTCCTTTATAACACACATAGAATTTGCATCTTAATATTTCACAGGGAAAAAAAGAAGACGACGACAACAGGAGAAGATGCCATCAGAGAGTGTTTATGATATTCTAATACAAATTGTTTGGAGCTGTTCAGAATTACTTAAGAGGGCACAAGAATGCTTTTAAATATTGCCAGAAGGAGAGCAGAGAGGGCCATCCTGGCCCCAAAGGTCTTGGGATTTAGCCAGTTTATTTTTTGCCCATTAATAATCTCAGTCTTTGCCTTCTGAAATCTGAGCTGGCACCCCTGAGGTGAAAGTAGGAGAAAGGTGTAGAGAAAGGGAGGAGCAAAACGAACAAGGGGTCAGAAAGAATTTCCTGTAAAAGGAAAGGTTAAAGCACTGGGGACTTTTTAGTTTAGGAAAAAAATAAGTAAGAGGCAAACAATCATGGATCTCTCAAAACCATCTCTTGATTAGCTGTAAGAGGAAACATGATAGAGGTTTATAAAGTGCAGCATGGTGTGGAGCAAGAGATTTTCTCCATTCTTTCCTAATAATAGAACTCAGGGCTGTGTGAGCCTCTTGCTCCTTATTATTCCATGATTTTCCCCCACTAAATTATCACTGTGCGTTGGGGCATAGAAAGATGCGCTGTGTCCACCACGACCATCTGCAGAGTTGTTCCATGTCAACAGGATGCCAAGGAGAAGGTTTCTGGAGAGACTTCTGCAAAAGACCTCAGGCTGAGAAGGAAAAATTCCTTCACCCCAGCACACTGCCTTGAGCTCTGGCTTGCCAAATAAAGACAGCAACAAGGCCAGCCTTCACTCAACTTGAGGGCTTTAATCTTTTTTTGCAGTATATTTACAATATATACAAGGGTATAGAACAGGCGTCTCTAATACTCATGACTCTCTCCCAAACCAACAAACTGCTTTGCCAACCACCATCCACAACAAACCCACACTGGAGATAATTCCCATCTCCTTTTTATAGGCAGTTAAACAATGCCTGTTACATCAGGCATCTCAGATGTGCATACTCTCAAATGCTAACTCACACACACACCTGCCACTACTTTCATTTCTAAGCTTACAGCTCCATCTTGTGGTCACATGCATGTCATTTCCTGACACTGCAACCATATGTGAATACTTCCACTAATCTCACTGCTATCACCAAGAGTGAGGGCTTTCCCTTATTGCCACCTCTGCCACCAGTGTAAGGACCTCCACCTGTCCCACTGCTATGGCCACCACTGTGGAGACCTATTAGATGCCCTCAAGGTTTCTGTGTGGAATATTATGCAACTTCTATCCCCACTGGACACCAACTCCCTTTATCCTCTGCTGCCACCACAGACCTCAAGTCTGAACCCAATCCTTATGTACATAGAGTTCCCGGAGGCCAAAAATGTATGTTACACCAAAACAGAAGTTGAACAAAATAAAACAGATGAATAATTTAATATATTTAAGGAAAATATTTTATTTATTTACTTATTTATTTATTATCCTTCCTTTCTCCCTACGGAGGGACCCAAGGCAGCTCACAACATTCAAAACAACAATAGCTAAAAAAATAGTACAATAAGTAAGAATTTAAAAGAGATAAACCATTTATTTAATTAAAATTACACATAAATGATAAAATATTTTAAACGACAATGACAATTTTATTCATGACAACCATATACAGCTGTCCCTCCACATTCATGGGGTTAGGGTCTCGAGACTCCCGCAAATGTGGAAAAAGCGTGAATAAAAAATGCTGTTCCCACGACCCCCCCCCCAGAGGGAGGGAGGCAGCAGGAGGGTGTCTGGCCAGCCTGGCCGGCCTCTCCACAGCCTTCCTGAGGGGACTCCGGGCCTTAGAAGCCCCAGAGCCTGCTTAGGAAGGCTGGGGAAGGCAGGGGGCGGGCAGGAGGGTGGCTTCCTTGCCTCTCCCCGGCCTTCCTGAGCGGGCTCCGGGGTTTGAAGCCCCAGAACCCGCTTAGAAAGGCCGGAGAAGGCAGCAGGTGGGTGGGCGGAAGGCTGCCCTGCCTCTCCCTGGCCTTCCTGAGCGGCCTCCGGGGCTTTGAAGCCCCAGAGGCCACTTAGGAAGGCCAGAGAAGGCATCAAGTGGGCGGGTGGGCAGGAGGCTGCCTTGCCTCTCTCCGGCCTTCCTGAGGGGACTCCAGGGATTTGAAGCCCCAGAACCCACTTAGGAAGACCGGGGAAGGGAGCAGGCAGGTGGGAGAGAGGCTGCCTTGCCTTTCCCCGGCCTTCCTGAGGGCACTCCGGGGCTTAGAAGCCCCAGAGCCCCCTCAGGAAGGCCGAGGAAGGCAGTGGGTAGGAGGGAGGGAGGTTGTCCACACACCCCCGGGCTTCCTGAGTGGACTCTGGGGGCTTTGAAGCTCCAGAGCTGCCTCTGGAAGGCCGGGGACGGCACAGGCAGGAGGTTGCCCCGCCTCTCGCCAGCCTTCCTGAAGGGGCTTGGGGCTAAACTGTGAATAATCAAAACCGCGAGTGTGAAAGCCGCGAATGTGGAGGGGCAAGTGTACAGGTCATAGCCATCAAATTACAATCTTACAAAAATTATTAAAACAATTGTAAAAGTTTTAAAATCACTTTTGGCTCTAATATATATATATATATATATATATGTATATGTATGTATGTATATGTAGTGAAAAACATTTAATACAAAGACTACCATAGTGTTTAATATGAATCATGGCATAGTGTTACATAATCCATTCAAACCAGTATATTTATATATATATATATATATATATATATATATACACACACACACATACATACACATATATACATCACAAGTTCCCACCTGGGCCATTATTCTCAAAATCTAATCTGAGTTTGGCTGCGTTCACCGCAAATCTGGCAGTATTAAACATGACAGACTTGGCTGTACTGGATAGCAAATATATTATTTTCTCCAGATCATTTTGGTTAGCTACTAATTCTAAACTTCTCTTCAGAAACTTATCTCCTGGGGTCTTATATATCCTACAATGTAGCATATAATGTATGGTGTCTTCAATGCCCCCACTTCCACATATGCAAACACGCTGTTCCCTGGGGATCTTTTATATATTTCCCTTCAATAAAATTGGTTTTCATTGTCTGAAATCGTAGGGCTATAAGAGCCCTGCAAAGGAGAGTTTGAGTAATTTCCAATAGATATTTCTCCTCTCCAAAGTATATCTTTACAAAAGGGAAACTGGAAGAGAACTTTGAAACTCTAATAGCCTCAGCATTGCACAAAGCATAATATTCTTGCATCCTTTCTTTAATAAGTATAAAACATTTTTAAAACTCCATAAAAATTAAAATAGATCTTCCACTCTCACTCACACTCCTCTCAAAACTAACTCAGACTCTTAAACCTCACTCATCAATTCCTAAACCTGACTGACCTAACCCTAATCCTCACTCATTCACCCTACACACTACACCAATCTCTCCCCTAACTAATCTCTTTAGCTGACCAGACCAATTGTCAACTAGCATCCTTCTTCAAACCCCTTCAAACATTCCACCAATCACCACTCACTCTCAACATTGCATTCATTCACCCCCTTTCACCAGCTCCTTAGCCTGCTATTCAATATACAACACCAAATAACCTTAACACATAAAACAACATTTTCTACAAAAATCCATTACATCTCAGGCTGTTCCGTGAAACTGTCTAGCAGAAGATTTAGGACTGGAAAAGTAGTTCTTCATATACCATCATACTGAACTCTCTGCCACATGAAGCAGTGTTTGCCACATGTTTGTCGCTGTCACGTGTCTTCAAGTCTATAGGTTTTCTGTCGATTTTTTTTCTGGGCTGTGAGGCCGTGTTTTGGAAGTTTATTCCTGACATTTTGCCTGCATCTGTGGCTGGCATCTTCAGAGATGTGGCTTTTGATACCAATAACCATGGTATCCTTCTAAGTTGCTTCTCTGGGATGAGACTTGGAGGTACTTCTGAAAATGCCAGCCACAGATGCAGGCAAAACATCAGTAATAAACTCTTCCAGAACACAGCTTCACAGTCTGGGGAAAAAAAACCCACGGAAAACCTATGGATGCCAACCATGAAAGCCTTCGAATTCACATGTCTTCAAATAATTTCTGACTTACGACAACCCTAAAGTGAACCTTGGGAAGATTTGTTCAGAGGGGGTTTACCTTTACCTTCCTCTGAGGCTGAGAGGATGTGGCTTGCCCAAGGTCAACCAGTGGGTTTCCATGCTGAGCGGGGATTCAAACCCTGTTTTCCAGAATCCTAATCCAATGCTCAAATCACTACACCACACTGCTCTCTTGCCACAAGTTTAGATAACTTTAAAGAGGGATGGGGGAGGGGAGGAATTGCTTAGGACAGGACAGGTCTTTCAATTAACAGTTATTGATTGTAATTTAAGGTGCTGAATTACACTTCACCAAAAAAGAGGACAAGAGAGTTACAGACTTGCATTAAATTCTGAAGTGTATATATGTGTGTCGGAGCCAACATTGTTTAAGTGTTGGTCTACAAATCTGGAAACCAGGGTTCAAATCCCTGCTTGGCCACAGAAACCCACTGTGTGACCTTGGATAAGTCACACACTCTCAGCCCTCAGAAAACCCTGTGCTAGGTCTGCCTTAGGGTTGCCATAAGTTGGAAATGATGGGAAGGCATACAACAACAACAATGTGTGTGTGTGTGTGTGTGTGTGTGTGTGTGTGTGTAAAGAGTGCTAATTTGTTCATACAGATGCAAATTTGGAAATGACAATTACCAAGATCCTACACTGCCCAGTAGCCAAAGAGTTCTATAGATGGAACTCATGACCCCTAGGACTCATAGTTTTTTCTGTGTCAGCCCCCCTGCATGGCCATTCTGTGGTTGAAGGAGAATGGAAAGAAGATCAGAGAAGTATCTGGCTACTAGCTGGACCCAGCATACCATACACCATTAAGAAACTCCTCAAAACACACCTGGTAGACCTCATGACAACCCTGTAAGGTAGGCCGGTAGATTTGAATTCCTCCTCCCCCTTCTCAGTGTTCCACACTTTTCCCAGAATTGCTGAGGGTGAGTCACTCTGTTGCCCTGCTGCCAGTGCTGCCAGTTGACTGTCTGGGTCCTGTTGCAAGGGCGGCAGCAGCTTCCCACTACCATCACCACTTGACTGCCTGGTCCCATCTCAGCAGTGGGGTCCCTCTGCCAGTTGACTGCCTGGGTCCTGTTTCAGTGGGAATGGTTATATTACTGTGTAGACTTAGATCATACGTGGGAATTGTGCAGTCCTAAGACATTGGTGAGCTGAAAAGGCCTACTTTAGTAACTATAGCCAACACTGTAGCACATTGTTTGCTCACTCCCAGTATGACATTGGAATATATAGATTTGCATGTGGGTGGTGACTGGCTGAGGGAGTGGTTGGGTATGTTTCCTAAGTGGCCAACCAGCACACTGGAAAAGGCAACATACCCAAGAGAATTAGATAGATAGATAGATAGATAGATAGATAGATAGATAGATAGATTCCCATTGCCAGACACAGATCAATGACATCTCATCCCACAACCCACTGGGGTTCAGCAGATGGTGCAATCAGTCTATGACTGTATATGGGTCCAGATACATCTTTGACCCCCCATACACACACTACCTTTGGTCACCATCAGCTACAGAATGGCCATTAGAGGGCAGCTGAGGGGGCTTTGATCATTGTGGAGGGTGAAGACAATATCAAACACCTCAACAACCAAAAAAAGTGCTATACATGGGCATAAGGTGGACTTCCACTTGTATATTTCACTAATGGAATGCCAGCCTATAATTTAAATGGAAATACAGCACATTTCTCATCCTAGTGGGGAAAACTGTGACCACCTAATCACTGTTCTTGCTACACAGTTTACTGTTCACATGTTATGTGTTGACAGGCAAACTTCGAGACCCTTGCTCTCTCTTGTTCTTCAGCTTTAAAATGAACTTGAACTGGGCTGCCCTTCAAACACGAGTTTAAATAGTGGGCTTCCTTATGCAAAGGAAGACACATAGTCATCCTATCATAATGGTTATAATGACCCTTCATGTTCAGCATGGAGTCTCAGCTACTGGGAGACAACTGCTGGACCTCTCAGTGGCTTTTGATACCAATAACCATGGTATCCTTCTAAGTTGCTTCTCTGGGATGAGACTTGGAGGTACTGTTCAACAGTGGTCTTCAACTTTTCATTACGGGACCAGGCACTGGAGTGTATGGTGGCTTCTCAACTATTCCTGGTTGAGGCAGATTATCTAGATCCATTTCAGTCTGGTTTCAGACCAGGTTATGGGATGGAAACAGCTTTGGTCATTTTGGTGGATGACCTACAGAGGGAATTGGATGGGGGGAGTGTGTCCCTTTTGGTTCTGCTGGACCTTTCAGAAGTTCTCGATACCATAGACAATGGTGTCTTTCTGAGTCGCCTCTCTGGGATGGGTCTTGGAGGTACCATTCTACAATGGCTCCTTTCCTGAAGGGGTGCTCTCAGAGGGTGGTGCTGGGGGATTCCTGCTCAACTCCTTGGTCATTGGCCTGTGGAGTCCCTCAGGGTACATTCTTACACCCTATGCTATTTAACATTTACATGAAATTGCTGCAACAGGTTGTCCAGAATTTGGGGGTCAGGTGTCACCAGTATGCAGGTGATACCCAGCTCTCTTACTCCTTTCCACCTAATTCCAAGGAAGC
Organism: Gambelia wislizenii; assembly: GCA_030847615.1. Taxonomy (NCBI): domain Eukaryota; kingdom Metazoa; phylum Chordata; class Lepidosauria; order Squamata; family Crotaphytidae; genus Gambelia; species Gambelia wislizenii. The sequence continues at coordinate 426,862,534 of JAUMIR010000002.1, read as the reverse complement.
TATTCCTGTGCTAAACTGGTGCCTGGCAACTGTAATGGACTGGATGAGGGCAAACAAACTGAAGCTTAATCCAAAATGCTAGTTTTGACCTATAAAGCCCTATGTGGCTTGGATTCAAGTTCAAGGACCGCATCTTCCTGTATGAACCCAATAAAGCTCTAAGACCATCTGGAGAAACCCTTCTCTCTGTCCCACCACCTTCTCAGGCTTGTTTGGTGGGAAGAAGGGAGGGGCATTCTTGGTAGCTGCTCTCAGACTTGGAACTCTCTTCCTAGGGAGAACAAAATGGTCCCAGCCTTCCTTTCTTCCAACTACAGGTCAAAACATTTTTGTGCTGCCAAGCTTTTAGAGACTGATGAGGGTTGGGCTTTTAATGCAGTGCGGTGCTGTTTTCAAGGTTTTTAAAGGGTATGTATATAGTTTTAAATGTGTTTCAATGTTTTTAATGTTTAGTGTTTTAACTTATAAATTGTTTGTTTTATAAATCTTATATTTCTACTTTTATTTTGACTTTTGTATGGTTTGTAACTTGTATTGTTTTAAAGAGGTTGTTAGCCACCTTGGGTCCCATTGGAGGGGGAAAGCTGGGATATGAATGAAAATCACCATCATCATCATCATCTAAATTGGTCTTTAATTGTTTTAAACTTGTCTTGTTTTTAACTTGCTAAATTGTTCTAGCAAGTTAAATTAATTTATTTTTTAAAATTGGTGGAATTGATTTTATTAAATACCACCCAGAGACCCTATTGTATAGGAAAAGATATTAATATTTTTAATAAGTTAATAAAAAAAATAAAATAATACAATCAGTCTGTCTCTTCTTTTTCCCTTTCTCTCCATATATGCATATACCACATATAAAGGGGTGGCATCTTAAAGAAGAGGCTCCAAGTCAACAATCTTCAACAAGCTACCATGAGAGACAACTTCCAGGCAAACCTACAAACGAAACTTGAAGACCATCCTACAGATCCTTCTCCTACAGTGCTTTGGCAACATATCAAAAACAGTATCCTCCAGTCTGCAGAAGAATCCCTCGGGTTCTCCCACAAGAAAAATCAAGACTGGTTTGATGAAAACAACCAAGAGATCCAGGAGCTGTTGGCAAGGAAGAGAGCTGCTCACCAGGCATACCTCGCCCAGCCAACCTGTCATGTAAGAAAAGCAGCTTTCCGCCTCACATGTAGCAAACTACAACAAAAACTCCGAGACATGCAGAACAAGTGGTGGATCAATTTAGCAGAAAAGACACAACGCTGTGCAGATCTGGGTGATCATAGAGGATTTTATGAAGCTCTTAAAGCAGTGTTTGGACCTACTTATCAGGTCCAAAGCTCCTTATACAGTACAGATGGTCAAACATTAATTACTGATAAAGCCTCCATCCTAAATCGTTGGGGTGAACATTTTCAAAGTCTCTTTAGCGCCAACCGAGTAGTCCAAGCCTCAGCTATCCAATATATGATACAAAAACCAATGAAAAATGAATTGGACATAGCTCCCACTTTGGAAGAGACCCTTATGGCCATACAGCAGATGAAAAACGGCAAGGCAGCTGGGATTGATGGAATCCCACCTGAAGTTTGGAAACACGGAGGTCATGCACTCCACGAAAAATTCCACGAATTCCTTGTGAATTGCTGGGAAAAAGGGGAACTGCCATCAGACCTCCGAGATGCAGTCATCATCACCCTGTACAAGAAAAAAGGAGCAAAATCCGACTGCTCAAACTATCGAGGCATAACACTGCTCTCTATTGCTGGAAAAATCCTTGCAAGGATACTCCTGAACAGATTAGTTCCTGCTAATGCAGAAGAACTTCTCCCTGAAAGCCAATGTGGCTTCAGAGCCAATAGGAGTACTACAGACATGGTATTTGCCCTTAGGCAACTGCAAGAAAAATGTAGGGAGCAGAACAAGGGTCTCTATGTAACATTTGTCGACCTCACCAAAGCCTTTGACACTGTAAGTAGAAAAGGTCTGTGGCAGATCCTGGAAAAACTAGGATGTCCCCCCAAATTCCTTAAAATGATTATCTTGCTACACGAGGGCCAGCGTGGTCAAGTCAGATATGGCGATGCTCTTTCAGAGCCCTTTCTAATAACTAATGGAGTGAAGCAAGGTTGTGTTCTTGCACCAACTTTATTTACAATCTTCTTTAGCACGATGCTCCAAAGGGCTATGGCAGAGCTTGAAGAAGACGAAGGCATCTATATACGCTACCGTACTGATGGTAGCTTGTTTAACTTAAGCCGTCTGAGGGCTCACACTAAGACTCTAAACTATCTAGTCCGTGAGCTGCTCTTCGCCGATGATGCTGCCCTTGTTGCCCACACAGAAGCAGCTCTGCAGCGCCTAACGTCCTGCTTTGCAACAGCTGCAGAGCTGTTTGGGCTAGAAGTCAACCTGAAGAAAACAGAAGTTCTTTACCAGCCTGCACCACAGGACGAACACCACCATCCCCACATTGCCGTCGGCAAATCAGTGCTCAAGTCCGTTCAGCAGTTCACCTACCTGGGAAGCATCATCTCCTCAGATGCCAAGATTGACAAAGAGATCGATCACAGATTAGCAAAGGCATATAGTGCATTTGGAAGACTTCACAAAAGAGTCTGGAGCAATAAACACCTGAGGCAAAGCACAAAAATCAGTGTGTATAGAGCCATCGTACTGTCTATCCTCCTTTATGGATCTGAAACATGGGTTACCTATCGCCACCACCTACGACTCCTCGAGCGCTTTCATCAGCGCTGTCTACACACAATCCTAAATATACACTGGACTGACTATGTGACGAATGTTGCTGTCCTTGAACAAGCAGGGAGCACCAGCATTGAGGCCATGATATTGAGAACACAGCTGCGCTGGGCAGGGCACGTTTCTAGGATGGAGGACCATCGCCTCCCAAAAATACTACTCTACGGTGAACGGGTCAGCGTAAGAGGGGGCGCTCCAAAAAAGCGATACAAAGACTCCCTGAAACAACATCTCAGGCTTGGCCAAATTGATCACCAACAGTGGTCCGCCCTGGCCTCACATCGGGAGGCATGGAGACGCAATATCCACAATGCTGCAGCCTTATTTGAGAACTCACGACGAACAAGTCTTGAAGAGAAACGACAACGCAGAAAGAATCACAACCCAAAAACATCACCCAAGGAGACCTTCTGCTGCGCTTTTTGCAACCGGACTTGTTTATCTCGGATTGGCCTTTTTAGTCATCAGCGCGCTTGCAGAAGGCGCGGGATGAGTCCTTCCTGAATCTTCGTTTGCGAAGAAAAGCCAGAGAGACATATACACACCCCTCTCCCCCCTTCTCTCTCTCACACAGCAACCTAGTAGATCTTTCCATATGCTCCCATAAGTCTGTGGAAGAGACAGATAGTCTTTGTTCTGGTAGGAACATGAAATAAATGTAAGCCACATGTCACAAAATGTGTGTGCTGTTTGAAGATGATTCTTCTTTTTTCCAGATGCTTTGTCCACCTTCCACCTTACTAAGCATCATTGTCTTTTCTAATTACAGGTTATGGATTAGGATGCAAATCTCAGTTAATTTCATTCTTGCATTCCTCTGCTGATGTTACCTGCATGTAACCAGCCTTGATCTCATGCTGTGGACCTCCTTCCTGGTTTCAGAGAGAGTGATGAGGACATCAGCGGAGGCGGCTGCCAGTATCGGCCAGCATGTCCATGCAGACTCCATCCTGCTTCATGCAGGTAAGAGGAGAGCAACAGGTATGATCCAGGGCGAGAATATGCTGTTGGGAAGCCAGTGTATTCTGGCCAGTGTAAACAAGCCCCTGGGTATATGCAGGTAAAATCAAAACAAAAAGAACTGGAAACAGTGGCTGCAAATACATGCCAGTAAGGACTCCTGCATTTCTGCAGGGCCCAGTGCCAGTAAGGACTCCTGCATTTCCACAGGGCCCAATCTATTTTTTCTAAATGAGGTGGTTTTTACAGGGTGTTAAGATATAACATTCTAATAGGCTTTACCCTATGTTTCCCTGTCTTTGCCTCAGGTGTCATCAGGACTGCCCAGGAGCAAAACAAGGCAAGAGCCCTGTGTCATTTGGACTGCAGGGCTCCAAGACAGGGGTAAGATAGGGTAAATAGCCCCAGATCTGCATCCCGACCTAGATACCCGAGGTCTGCATCTAGACATGCCCTAAGTGTGCATCTGAACTCTTTCTTGAAATATCCTGAGTTTCCATCATTCCCTCCCTCCCTTGTATTCGTCCTTCTCCCTCTCCCTCTCTCACTGATCATGTGTTACATCTAGGAGATTATCAGACAGGAACGAAAAAAAGTGTTCCTGTCCCACAGTCTCCTCTCCCACCTCTCTCCTATCCATGACCTGCCACAATAACCAAACTTTTCAGACCTACCTTAGTAGTGTCCACAGGGCAGCCCAGGAGTGAATGGAACTTTTAACAGAGCTCTGTTTACTTCCTGGAGTAAAATCCTGCCCATTCTCGCGAGAAGATGCGAGCACGGGAAATTCAAATTTTAAAGAAAAATAAAAGAGAAACCATTACACCAAGCACAGAAACACACTTTAAAACTTCCAAAAAACAAAAAACAAAACAGGGAACTTTTTAAAAGGTGTGTCACATATCTTGATGTCCCAATTTCACCAGGAAGTATTCTGGCAGGAACCTCCCATTGACGCTGGGATCTCACCAGTGAAATGGGGCACCTTTTCAGTCACTGTCAAATCCATGACAGGAATGGAATGGGGGATGTATTAGCAGCTTCTCCCATCAATAAAAAGCAGCACCAGTGGAACAGCAGCAGAACGGGTGCATTATGAGTGGGGAACAAGGTAATCTGAAAAGGGAGCCCTTTAGTGATCTCCTGTCATTATCATAACACCTTTTTTAGCACGTCTGATAATCTCCCTAGATTCAGGGAACATTTCAGAAATTCATTTTCACCAATTTCCACTGAGCCTTCTTTATTACTGTATATTCCTGCATATAAGACTGCTTTTTAACACTTGAAAATCTCCTCAAAAGTGGGGGGGATCATCTTATATGCCCAGCAGATCTTTTCCCCTGCTGTGAGAATGACTGCCTTGTCTTTGAACTGGTAAATTCCCTGGGCAGTTTCCCCAGCAGATCCTTCCACCTGCTGTGAGAATGACTGCTTTGCCTTTGAAGTGTTAATTGCCCTCCAGTTAGAGATTGTATTTTGGTAAACTTGCCAGGAAGATTTCCATTTGCATAGTTTTGGGGATTTCCTCCAGGAGTTTGCAAGTCTGCCAATGTGGCTCTAAAATCATTAATGTGCTCATTCAAAAATGTGGGATTTGATAGCTTCATATTAACCAACTTTATTATTAATGAAACCTTACTTTCCAAAGATTGAACACCACAGAGATTTTTCAAAGTATTCCATGCTGTTCTCAGTCCTTTAATTTCACAGACTATTCCATCATCTACAGCCACTGAGCTGGCTGGCTGATGGGGGGCAGGCTTTCCAGCCAGGTGGCTGGCTGGAGGGGGGGCAAAGTCTATATTTTAACTTTAAAATGGGGGGTCGTCTTATGCACCCAGTCATCTTATACACCAGAATGTATAGTATTATTTAGGCATTTTAGTCCAAGTGCTAAAGCACTTTAGCTATATTAAACAAGTCAAATATTAGGATCATTTCATTTTGGTGCAAACATTCAACTTTCCCTCATTTGATCTCTGTTGAATCTATGTCTTGGAAAAAATAGCTGTGTTTACTGGTGGTGACCATCTTAGCTAGTTCCAAGATAATACAAACAGACAGCTAAGTAGAGATACATTTCATTTCAGAAAATACTAGGTTAATTTAAACTGGCCTGGGAAGCAGGAATGAAAAACCTGGAACAAAACCTGGGACTTTCAGAGACTCTTTTCTCATCTGGAGTTGCTCAGAAAGATAGAGGATGTCCATTTTCAATGATGTTAAGGCAAAAAAGACAGGAGGGAGGAATCCTTTGCAGAAAAGTAAAGCATTGTTTTTTAAAACTGTAAAATTACTAGTATAGTAACAAATATTTTCTTTGCAGTCCTGTCCAACCCTACATCTGCACATGTAGTTTTAAAGCTTCAGATGTGGCTAATGTGACACCAAAATAATGCCAGTGGGACACAAAAGGATGCCAATATCACATGACGTCATTCTTTTGTGTTCCGCTGTTGTTATTCTAGCATTTCTTTTATTAGTGGGCTGGAGCTGTCAATGGATCACCCATCCTGTTTTGGTGCCGGCATTGTTGGCATCTGAAACCTCACACCGTTTTTGACTTGTGAACACACTTCCTCAGAGCGTGGTGGGGTCTCCTTCCTTGGAGGTCTTTAAACAGAGGCTGGATGGCCATCTGTCAGGGATGCTTTGATTGTGATTTCCTGCGTGGCAGGGGGTTGGACTGGATGGCCCTCGTGGTCTCTTCCAACTCTGCAATTCTATGATTCTATGATTCTATGATACAGCGTCAGTGGGCGAACCTGCCAGAACACTTCCAGGTGGGATCATGAGAACCAGGTAGGCTACCCTCTTTTTTGTACCCTCCCCAGGTTACTTGTTACTTTTTTTAGTGTGTGTATGTGCTTTTGTGAACTTTTGTGTGTGTATTTATCTTTTTATTTTTGCATTTTCTGCACTTGCATCTTCTCGCGAGAACAGGTAGGATTTCAGTCCAGGAAATGAATGGAGCTCCGTTAGAGCTCCGTTCACTCCTGGGCTGCCTTTGGACAGAAGATAAGGTAAGTTTGATGGGGAGAGTTATTGTATCAGGACAGGGATGGGTCTGGAGATTGTAAAACAGGAACGCGATAATCTCCTGTACCTCCCAGAACTCCTCACTATTGACTGCACTAGCTAAGGACTGCTGGTAGTTGCAGTCCAACTACATCTGAAGGATAGCATAATTCCCTCCCTCTTTTTTTTTTTTAATTACCATCTTGAACTTACTACAAACTCAGAAGATTTGTTTTTGCAATCCTTGGAGAGTTGTTTTTTTAAAAAAATTCTAAGGATTGATGGAGTTTTAGGGATTTTTCTAATTCAGATATTTTGAGTAGTAGACACACAGGCTAATAAAAAAGTTGATAGGATAGTAATGTGTATGAATGTATTTGCAACAATCTGAATGTCCAGACATAGTGCAGAAATGTCCACTCATGAACCATTCAAATGGGGAAAAGGACACCCAGGAATAATTTCATTTTAAAATACCTTTACCTGATCCCATGCATTATACTCAGGTACTCCATTAAAACACAACAAGTTGATTATAACACAAACACAACAGTCCCATTGTAATGAGGGACCTATCAGCATACCTACAAAATTGAAACAGGAATATATTCTCAGACCAGACGGAAAAGCAGTCTTTGGAGTAGCAGAAAGAGCTGAGAGAATCTAGTCCATTGCATGTTAACCACAAGCATCTTCAAATCATTTATTTACATGTTTATTCAGAAGCAAATGTTCAAAGCAGCACACAGTACAAAAACCTTGTGTGTGTGTGTCTATTTGGAAGTAAGAAGAACTAGGATAAAGCATAGGCAGCACAGTAAATTCAGAGAACACCCACAGTCCACCCCTCTCCTTGTAATAAGGTTAACAATAATAACCTTATCCTTCCTCCTTCCAGCCACCCCCCTCCCCAAAGCCGCGATCCCACCCAGGATCACGGCTTCAGGGAGGGGGTGGGTGGCTGCAAAGCCCCCTCCCTCCAGCCAACCTTCCTCCCTCCTTCCAGCCCCCGCTCCCCAAAGCCACGATCCCACCCAGGATCGCGGCTTCAGGGAGGGGGTGGGTAGCTGCAAAGCTCCCTCCCTCCAGCCACCCTTCCTCCCTCCTTCCAGCCCCCCTCCCCAAAGCCACGATCCCACCCAGGATTGCGGCTTCGAGGAAGGGGAGGGTGGTTGCGAAGCCCCCTCCCTCCAGCCACCCTTCCACTGTCCTTCCAGCCACCCCTCTCCCCAAAGCCACGATCCCACCCAGGATCGCGGCTTCAGGGCGGGTGTGGGTGGCTGCGAAGCCCCCTCCCTCCAGCCACCCTTCCACCCTCCCTCCAGCCCCCCCCCAAAGCCATGATCCCACCCAGGATCGCAGCTTCAGGGAGGGGTGGGTGGCTGCGAAGCCCCCTCCCTCCAGCCATCCTTCCACCATCCCTCCACCCACCCACCCTCCCCAAAGCTGCGATCCCACTCATGATCCCACTCGGGGAGGGGGTGGATGGCTGCGAAGCCCCCTCCCTCCAGCCCCCCTGCCAGCCAGCTGGCCATCCCGCATTCCCCAACCCAGGAGGAGGCTGGGCAGCCTCCTTGTGGGTTGGAGAATCGTGGGAGGAGGGAGCCCAGAAGGAGGGATGGGGCTGTGCAGCCAAACGGGGCACGTTCGCCCCTTCTCCACACCTTCCTTGAAGGTGGGGAGAGGGGGCAGAATCCCAGGTTTGGCTGCACAGCCTCCGCATCATCCTCCTGGGATCGGGGCTGTGCAGCCAAACGGGGCCCCATTTAACGCTGCAGCCCCGATGCCTTCTTCTGGGCTCCCTTGCAAAGGGAGTCCAGAAGGAGACATCTGGGCTGTGGAGTTAAACCCCTAGATTCGCTCCCTCTCCCCACCTTCCAGGAAGGTGGGGAGAGCGAAGGAAGATGCCCCTTTTAACTGCGCAGCCCCGATGCCTTCTTCTGGGCTCCCTTGCAAAGGGAGCCCAGAAGGAAGCATCGGGGCTGCGGAGTTAAACCCCTAGATTTGCTCCCTCTTCCTTGAAGGTGGGGAAAGGGGGCGAATACTGGGGTTTGGCTCCACAGCCCTGCATCTTCCTTCTGAGCTCCCTTCGGAAGGGAGCCCAGAAGGAGGGATGGGGCTGTGGAGCCTAATGGGACATCTTTGCCCTTTCTCCTCACCTTCCTTGAAGGGAGCCCAGAAGGAGGGATCGGGGCTGCAGAGCCAAAGGAGGCATCTTCGGCCCTTCTCCCGGAGAGGGGGCGAATCTAGGGATTTGCCGCAGCAGCCCCCGTTTCCCCCGCCTTGGTCCCCTTTGGAAGAGCCAAGACGGAGGGAAGGGGGGCTGCTGAGGCAAACTGGGCATTTTCGCCCCTTTCCTCCACCTTCGAGTCAAGTTTGACTGGAAGGTTGAAGAGAGGGGCGAATGTTGCGGCTGGCTGGCTGGGAGAGCCCTGCCAGCTGATCCTGTTCACTTTCCCAACTCACGAGGAGATCCTCATGAGCTGGGAAACAAAGAGGATCAGCTGGCAAGGCTCCCACAGCCAGTCAGCCAGCTAGCCAAATTGGGCTGGTGGTCTTATATGGCGAATATATGCCTAACCCAGATTTTTGGCTGGAAATTTGGGGGGGGGTCTTATACGTCCAGTCGTCTTATACACCGGAATATACGGTAAATGGGTCCTAGAGCAAATCAAGCCTGAATTTCCCCTTGAAGCCAAGTTGACTAAACTGACATTATTGTACTTTGGCCATTTCATGAGAAGACATGAAAAGACAATAATGCTTGGTAAGGTAGAAGGTAGTAGGGAAAGTGGAAGACCACATTATAGATGTGTTACCCAAAATGCTTCTGGGAAAATTCCAAGAAAATATCAAGTTTCTAATATGTTGGGGAAATTAGCAGCAACTCTATTTTAACTATGCAAAAGGGGTAACAAGGGAACCTTGAAATCTATGTCTACCAGTAATAATCTGGATGGAATTCATACACATTTAAAATTAAGTATGGTTTTTATTAAGGAGCTCAAAAATAACACCAAACACACACACATTCACCCAGAAAAAGCATTCACACAAGGCTATAGAAAGAAACAGTAGGAAAGCTTGGGATAGAGGGTTGCAAGAGGGTTTTGCTGGGGTAATACAACCTGTCCTGTAGTCAGTCTGGCAGAGTGGATGGAGGAAACTGGGTGACCACACAGAGGGACATGGGGTCCCCTAGAAATGGAACTGTGCGCAAATGAGCATATTTTGGGGGTGATATTTATACCTCCAAATACACCTGAGGGAATTGGTTGCTTCATGGGTTGAAACAATGAATTCCGTGAGCCTTCATGGATTGCACAATGAGTTTCCTGGTCTTGACAAAAGGTGAGAAAGATGCTAAATGTGTTTCTTAATGTCCAGTGATTGGATTTTAACAGCTTTGAGCAACTTCTTTAAGGTTGGGAGCTGAGGAGAGGAAATTTCACAATCAGCAAGTACAAAAGGATTTCTCCATCCATTATCTCCCCTTTCATGTGGAATGTGTCTTCTTTTGGCCCTTCAGCCCCAGGCCTTCCTTTCCAGGGAGAAACAAAAATGACTTTTTCTGAGACCATCCTGTCTTTTACCCTTGTAAAAGACCACATTAATGAACCAAACTTGGCCAGTTTCTGAGGCCTGTAAAAATGGGGTGCAGGGCAATGCTAACATTCCAGAAGTGGGGTGCCTTGGGAGTGGGGTACAAGCTTGTGCTTAACAGAGATCATAGAATCATAGAATCATAGAATTGCAGAGTTGGAAGAGACCATGAGGGCCATCCAGTCCAACCTCCTGCCACGCAGGAAATCTTGATCAAAGCATCCCTGACAGATGGCCATCCAGCCTCTGTTTAAAGACCTCCAAGGAAGGCGACCCCACCATGCTCTGAGGGAGTGTGTTCCACTGCCTAACAGCTCTGACTGTCAAAAAGTTCCTCCTAATGTTGAGGTGGAATCTCTGTTCCTGGAGCTTGCATCCATTGCTCCGTGTTCCAGTCTCTGGAGCAGCAGAAAACAAGCCTGCTCCATCCTCAATGTGACACCCCTTCAAATACTTAAACAGGGCTATCATATCGCCTCTTAACTGTCTTTTTTCCAGGCTAAACATACCCAGCTCCCTAAGTCTCTCTTCATAAGGCATCATTTCCAGACCTTTCACCATTTTAGTCGCCCTTCTTTAGTCTATCAATATTTAATTGATAGACTCAATCAAGAAAGCCACAGTCCTGAGTCTGCAAGACCTGAGCAGGGCTGTTGATGATAGGGTGACTTGGAGGTCTCTCATTCATAGTGACACCATAAGTGGAAGTTGACTTGACAGCAGTTAACAACAATAACAATTATTTCTAAGTGAAGCCATGGCTGTTCTTTAAAATGATGTATGACAGCTATAAGGTATTTTAACTGATAAGCCTTACAATAATGTTGTATGTAAAGCATTGTTCACCTTCTTTCTAATAGAGGCAATCAGTAATTAAGTGAATTGGCAAGTTGACTTCCCAACAGAGATTCATATAAAAGATACATATTGAGAGGAATGTCTTTTTAAAAGAAAATAAATAAATGTCTGCATTTTTCCCTTTAAGGGAAAATATGGAGGTCAATTTATCAATAACGTATCTCCTTCCAGCGCAGCAACAAAATACTATGTTTCACATTTCAAAAGATTGATTTCAGCAAAGCAAATAACAAGGGGAATGAAACAAAGTATTTCAGATAAGCAAGGCACTCTAATTGTATTTTGTATGTGCTTGAAATTGTCAAATAACACACAAACAAGCAGGTAATTGGCCCAAACAGTTCCTTGTATATCTTTCACAGAAAAGTCTTCCTCAGATCTCAATGGGGTTTTGTGGGGAAGAGGGGGCTTAATCATGATTTAACTACAGGACATTTTCAATATTATTCAGGTTTCAATCCTGTGCCTACCTACCTGGAAGTAAACCGCAATGGGACTTGGGTCTGAATGTGTTGCATTAGAAATGTAAAACTGAAAAAGGAAAACTCTACACCAAAGATCTAATGCCTAAGAATAAAAATAATCTGCTTTGAAATAAAAATTTACCTGTAGACAATTATCTGAACACCCAAACCTTGTTAAATTGAAAATCTATAGACAGCCAATAATAATATGAAAAAAGATTGAAAAGTCTCTTAGGTCATGTATGCCTTTCTTCTTTCATGGCTTTACCATAACTGCTCAACAACACCACATTCCTTTGGGGAATAAGAGTTTGACATTAACTACAGAAATAGGTTTAACATGACTCCTTTTTTTCCCCCTCATCCGTTCAACAGAGCTTGGGAACTGCTTTTGGGATTACACTTCCGAGAATCCCCTAGCAAGTGGCTGTGCTGGCTGAGGTATCCTAGTTCAAGAAAACTTCATTTCCAAACTCTGCTTCTAAATAATTACTCCTTCTGCTGGTATAGATGGCTCTTTGTTCTGAGCCAACAGAGCTCGTCTTCCATTCTTATGAACCTAAACTATGGGCTTATCTAGACAGGCCATTTATGCCATCTTGCCCCCATTTTAGGTCCTGCAATTGTAATAGCATTGATACTTATATACTGCTTATCAGTGCCAATATACTCCCTAAGCAGTTTACAATGTGTTTTAGCTAATTGCCCCCAACAAGCTGGGTACCCATTTTACCAGCCTATGGAAGGAGGGGTGGCTGGGTCAATCTTGGAGACCTCTGGGATCAAAATTATAATATTATGGCTTGCAATACTAGCATTTAACCACTGTGCCACCAGGGTTCATGGCAATGCAGGGCTTTTGCCCCATTTTGCCCCTTTACAATCCTCACAATCCCCAGGGTAAAGCCCAATAAAATGTTTCTTAAAAACACCTATCAAAACCCACTTCTTTCCAGAAAAAAACAGGTCAAGCTCCATACAACAACAGGAGCCCTTCCTGGCATACTGGCCCATCACTGCAGATGCTGCCTGTGTTGCATACTCTGAAGCCAGGAAGGAGTCTTGCAGCATGTGGCCATGGCTGGTCACAGGCAGGAGTCCTTGGTCATGGGCTGCAGGCCAGCTTCCTGGCTACACAGAATAGGACGTGGGCAGTGGCTGCAGAGACTGGGCAGCATGCCAGTCTGGACTTCCTCCTATTTCATCCAGATAACAGAGGAGCTACTGGACTGATCCACAGGCAGAAATATGCCAGCAGGGAGCCAGCATCTTCTGGCCCACGTAGATGAGCCTTATGTTATGGTCATGTGTGAATGAAAGGACTAATTTGGGATCTCCAATGTTGACCTTTACCTCTGCTGTTCTGATCAGATCTAATTTCTTCTTATTTAACTAAGATTTCTGAGGTTTTCTCCATTGTTTTGAAGGGGATTTTTTTAACCCTTTAAAGTTCATGAATGGAGTCTGATAGCAGAATGAGCTCAGCAGTTTATATTTATTTATTTATACTTATATTAGTTATTTATACCCCGCTCTTCAGCCACAAGGCTATCAGAGCAGCTTACAAATTATTGTAAGCAATAGCAATTTACACATCTACACTGCATTAAGCAGTCTTCAGTGTGTGTTAGATAATTGCCCCCACAAGCTGGGTACTCATTTTACCGACCTACGAAAGGATGGAAAGCTGAGTGAACCCTGGAGCCCTGGCGGCGCAGTGATTAAATGCCAGTACTGCAAGTCACCACATTGCAAGTTTATTTGATGGCACACTACTATGTGGACTCTGGTTTGGAAGCTGACGGTTACACCCACAAGAAATTAAACCAACTTTATATAGAATTCTTACAAAAACATGCAGTGGCAGCAACTGAACAACAAAAGGGTATGACATACATGTAAACTCACCAAGCAGTAGTTCCAAACTACATATGTCACACATGTTCTTTTAAGGGAGGGGGTGTTCTAGCTGTTAATATCAGCAGAACATGTTGAGATGTTTTGGAACAAGGCTTACAATGTTTTGTTCATGTTTATCATAATTTAGATCACCAGAAACTTGAAATCACGAGAAACTTACAACATTTTCAGCATCTAAGCAAACGTTTCTTCAGTATGGCTCTGCCTCAGCATTAGAATGCTAAATCATGCCCCCGTGAACTCACTTTTGGGAGATTATCAGATGGTCTATAAAGTCCGTTTCTGGCACGGAACAGGGTTGCTGAAAGACTTCCCTTTCAGATGACGTCGCCCCCTTTCGTGCTGCTCCCGTACTGCTCCTGTGCTGACCCAGTGATATTTTAATCACAGGGAAACATCATCAATAGACCACCTGTTCCGTTTCTGTGACGGAATCACAGATGGTCTGAAAGGTGCTCCGTTCCTCTGCCATTATGCTAGCACGATGCCAGCTATGGGGAGAGGTCACTCCTGAACACTTCCAGGTACGATCGGGATGAGGAGGTAAGTGACAACCTCCCCCCCCCCCGCCCGGGTTATTTGTTAAATTTTCAGGGTTTGGGGGGCTTGGTTTTATTTTTTTGACATTTGGTTTACTTTTTATTTTAAAATTTCCCGCACATCGTTCTCTCATGGGAACGGGTGGGATTACATTTATGGGACGTGAATGCAGCTTTGCAACAGCTGCATTCACTCCCAGCCAGCAGAGGGGAGGGAGAGGATATTCCTGTATCAGAATCAGGGTAAGTGAGCAAAAACATTGTCTTAAAGTGGAACAGGGATGGGAGTGGGGTGCGTGGGGGGGGGGGGGTAGTGGAATAGGAACATGTTATAAGGGCCCATTTGAAAATGTCCTATTGTATTTTCCAACCATTATTTTTTTAAAATTGAAGTTGAGGTTCTAGGTACAGAGGGGCCCCAAGGGCCACACTGGGGATCCTCGCCCGAGCCTACCCTATGTATAGCCCTGGAATTGAAAGAACTATCAGAAGATGCTTTGGAACTGAGTTAAAGAAAAAGCACCTAGAACAGCGGTGAAGAACCTAGAAAATAGAAGATGCAGCAGCAGGAGGGTCTGGGTTCCATCTTTACTCACACTACAGCTTTCATTTAACTCGTATAAAAAGATGCATAGTACTAAGATATTACCATTACTGCTAATCAAGGGTTGCTACAGCTTGAGCAGAATTGTCTTCGTAGAGTCCTATAATCAATTTTGATCAAGAAAAATTTGTTATGCCGCATGATTCTGATATAAAACATAGACCTTTTCCAGAAATGGAAGAAATATTTTGTGTACATTGGAAACTTTTGATTCCTTTTCCTAAATGAAATTGTTCCCATACCTTGTGCAATTTGTGTACTTCCCCTTCATCAAGATCACCATGACAATATGCCCCTGTATTAGGGATGGGAAAAGATATTGTTGTTATTAATTCCCAGATCACAAAATGGGGTTCCCGACAGTCATGAAACCTAGTCAGGAAAAATAATAGACCACTGAAAATCTTGTGAAAGTTTCTGCACATGTTCAAACATCCAAAGTATTGTGGAGGATTTATTCTGCACAGAAAAACAAGTGCTGTTATTGTATAAAACCCAGTTTTCTGCACAGAAAAAGGTTTCCTGGACCAGAAAAAAAAAATCCCTCTTTTCTGTGCAGAGAATGCTATTTCCTGCATAGGAAATCTAATTTTTGTACAGAAAACAGGTTTTTGCACAAAAAACATTTTTTCTATGCAGAATAATTCCTTTGCGAAATTTTGGGATGTTTAAATGCAGGGAGAATACTGCAGAGGAATGTTTATTTTCCCCAACAGCAGGGAGAAAACTGCTACAATTATTTATTCCTGCATGTAAGAATGAACTGATCAAGGATTTCCATTGTTATTATAAAGATATCCAAGCTTATTGTATACTAGAGATCTTAAAGACATCATGCCTTTCAAGTTCAGCACCCTTACATTGTTGCATCTGTAGTGCCATCTACAGATATAGCAATGAATAGCAATGATGGATCTCCAAAGGCTGAGAAAATACACTAGGTTGTATTACCACAGCAAAAGCGTGGGTGGTGGTTACCTAAACTGTCTAAAACCTCTACTACATGGACTGAAAAATTCATTGATCCTTCCTTAACCACATGAAATGTAGGTGCCTAGTGCACTGTAACACTCTGTGCCACAAATTCTACTGAAGAGGTGACAGTGCTTCATCAAATGCAGTCTAAAAGAGGGGATATAAAAGAAAGAGAAAAATAATATATTTCATATGCAAATGATAGCATAGTTCTTCAGCAGAAATTTCCAGGGTCAGATAACATATGTGCTCTCTTTTTTTAAAAAAAAAATGGGAAAATGTGTTTGTGTCTTCATTCAGACATAATTTCATATTGGATTAACTTCTTATTTAGGCTTAATAAGACTGTACTACATTTATGAAAGGAGCTGCTGGGTTTAGAATAAGGTCTTCTGAGTGGCTATCATCAGTAGAGATGCACCGTGGCTGGAGAAATAAAAGCCAAGATTCTAACATCAGAGTTGCATAGCATAAATTTCTAAATTAGCTATGTAACTCCATTGTACATTAACTATGCTATGCAGCCCTTGTGTAGAATGGCAAAGTTGTGCAACTGAAGCAAGTCACCGAATGTGCAATGAAACGGTCAACTACATAATTGTCTTGGTGATCCAATTTTTGCCAACCCTTCCCCAGCCTAGTGTTAAGGATTCTCAAGAGCCCCTGCTGCCTGTTCCAGGGACCATGCATATACACATATGAATATTCATGCTGGTTCAGACCAAAGACCTTACTAGTCCAGCAATAGTAAGCCAGATGTCTGTCAGAAGCCCCACAGGCACTCAGGGACACTACTACAGGAGCAAGCTTTAAAGGTTAGTACCAGCATTTTGAATTCTGTTCAGAAATGGACTAGACCAGTGGCTCTTAACCTTTTTTTTTTTAAGCAGAGACCCCCTTTAAATATATTTTGTTGCCATGGACCCCCCCCCCAAGACCTAACTCAAGATTTAAAACAACAACAACAATAATGCAATTAAACCATCCATTAAACCTTCCCTCAGAGGCTCTGGGTGTGGGGAGGGAAGACTTTTCTCCTGCCTCTTCATGCAAGTTTGTGGTGGGAGTGGATTAAATGGCAACACACAAGCCAAGCCAGCTTTTGTCTTGGCTCCTATCACATGGCCACTGCAGGGAGGAGGTGGGCTGAGCAGCCTGACTTCATGGACCCCCTGTAAGGACAACATGGACCCCTGGGGGTCCCCAAACCACAGGTTAAAAACCACTGGACAAGAGTATTTTAGGTACTCATAAATGTCCATTTTATAGAAGAGGGCCAGAATCCCATATTCCTGGTAGTTTCATAACCTAAAGTTACGGATCCATACTTTTTTAAAATTAATTTTTATTTTCCATGGGTTTTTTCCGGGCTGTGAGGCCGTGTTCTGGAAGAGATTATTCCTGACGTTTCACCTGCATTTGTGGCTGGCATCTTCAGAGAATGGTTGGGTAGGTGTGGGAGGGGTTATATACTGCGAGTCCCTGTTGGGGAGGATATGTAAATTTGTGTATTTGAATGGCTAGTTCTGGGTGGAGATATGCAAGGACCCAACAGTGGGAGGTAAAAAAAACTTGCACAGGCAGCAAGTAAAGGGAACACATGGTCTTAGATGTCTCTACACTAATGCACAGAGCATGGGAAATAAGCAAGATGAACTCGAACTCCTAGCACAACAAAGCAAATGTGATATAATAGGCATTACTAAAACCTGGTGGGATGAGTCTCATGATTGGAATGTAGGAATAGAGGGGTATAACCTTTATAAGAGAAACAGGCCAAACAGGAAAGGAGGAGGAATAGCATAATATATCAGGGATATTTATACCAGTGAAGAGATCCATGACATCAATACTGGAAGCCAGGTGGAGAGCATCTGGATAAAAATTAAAGGGGAGGGAAACAACAGGGATGTTATTGTGGGAATCTACTACAGACCCCCAAGTCAGATGGAGGAATTGGATAATGACTTTCTACAACAGATGGCCACACACTCATATAGGAGAGATTTAATAGTGATGGGTGACTTCAACTATCCTGATATTTGCTGGAAATCTAACTCAACCAAAACTTCAAGGTCTAGCAAATTCCTTACTTGCCTAGAAGACAATTTCATTGTCCAAAAGGTAGAAGAGGCAACAAGGGGGTCAGCTGTTTTGGATCTGATCATAACCAACAGGGATACCTGGTTAATGGGGTGCAAGTGGTGGGATACTTAGGTGAGAGTGATCATGTTCTCCTGGAGTTTGTTATATAATGGAAAGGAGAAGCCAGGCATAGTCAGACACGCATTCTAGACTTTAGGAGAGCTGATTTCAATAAACTCAGGGAAATACTGGGGGTGGTCCCATGGTCAGGAATACTAAAAGAGAAGGGGCTTCAAGACGGATGGGACTTTCTCAAAAGAGCGATACTGAAGGCACGATTTCAAACAGTACCAATGAGGATGAAAAATGAGAGGTGTCTCATGAAACAAGGATGGATGACTAAAGAACTTTCAACAGAGCTAAGTTGTAAATGGAACATGTATAGGAAATGGAAAAATCACCAAAGAAAAATTCAAACAGATAGCGAACACATGTAGGAGTAAGGTCAGAAAAGCGAAAGTGCAGAATGAGCTCAGGTTTGCTAGGGAGGTTAAGAACAATAAAAAGGTTTTTTTGCGTATGTCTGCAGAAAAAGGAAGAAGAAGGAAATGGTCGGGCCACTACGCAGAGGAGATGGGAAAATGCTAACAGGGGACAGAGAAAAGCCAGAATTATTCAGCACCTTCTTTGCCTCAGTCTTTTCAGAAAAGGAAAAGGGTGATCAGCCTGAGGATAATGGAACAGAGGACACAACAGGGGAAATCCAGCACAGAATAAGTAAAGAGGTAGTACAGGAATACCTTCTGAATCTAAATGAATTTAAATCTCCAGGACCAGATGAACTACATCCAAGGGTATTAAAAGAGCTGGCAAATGTAATCTCAGAGCCATCGGCAATAATCTTTGATAACTCCTAGAGAACAAGAGAAGTCCCAGCAGACTGGACGAGGGCAAACATTGTCCCCATCTTCAAAAAGAGGAAAAAAGAGGATCCCAACAATTATCATCCAGTTAGTCTGACATCAATACCAGGGAAGATTCTAGAGCAGATCATTAAACAGAGAGTCTGTGAACATTTAGGAGGAAATGCCATCATCACACAAAGTCAACATGGGTTTCAGAGAAACAAGTCATGCCAGACTAATCTGATCTCCTTTTTTGATCAAATTACCAGCTTGGTAGATGAAGGGAACGCTGTGGATATCACATACCTTGATTTCAGTAAGGCCTTTGACAAGGTTCCCCATGATATTCTTGCAAACAAGCTTGTAAAATGTGAGGTAGACAAGTTAACTGTTAAATGGATTTGTAATTGGTTGACCGGCTGAACCCAAAGGGTGCTAAGCAGTGGCTCCTCTTCGTCTTAGAAAAATGTGACCAGTGGGGTGCCACAGGGTTCTGTCCTGGGCCCAGTGCTATTCAACATCTTTATCAATGACTTGGATGACAGAATTAGTGGCTTACTTATCAAATTTGCAGATGACACAAAATTAGAAGGAGGAGTTAATACCCTAGAGTACAGGATAAAAATTCAAAATGACCTGGATAGACTGGAGAGCTGGGCCAAAGCTAACAAAATGAAATTCAATACGGAGAAATGTAAGGTACTGCAGTTAGGGCGGAAAAACGAAAAGCATAGGTATAGGATGAGGGAGACCTGGATGAATGAGACTATGTGCGAAAGGGATCTAGGAGTCCTAGTAGACCACAAGTTGAACATGAGTCAACAATGTGATGCAGCAGCTAAAAAGCCCAATGCAATTTTGGGCTGCATCAATAGAAGCATAGTGTGTAGATCAAGGGAAGTCATAGTGTCACTCTATTCTGCCTTGGTCAGGCCTCACCTAGAATACTTTGTCCAGTTCTGACACCACAATTAAAAAAGGATATTGACAAATTGGAGGGTGTCCAGAGGAGGGTGACTAAAATGGTGAAAGATCTGGAAACCATGCCTTATGAGGAATGACTTAGGGACCTGGGTATGTTTAGCCTGGAAAAAAGACAGTTAAGAGGCGATATGATAGACCTGTTTAAGTATTTGAAGGGGTGTCACATTGAGGATGGAGCAAGCTTGTTTTCTGCTGCTCCAGAGACTGGAACACGGAGCAATGGATGCAAGCTCCAGGAACAGAGATTCCACCTCAACATTAGGAGGAACCTTCTGACAGTAAGAGCTGTTCAGCAGTGGAACACATTCCCTCAGAGCATGGTAGGGTCTCCTTCCTTGGAGGCCTTTAAACAGAGGCTGGATGGCCATCTGTCAGGGATGCTTTGATCGTGATTTCCTGCATGGCAGGAGGTTGGACTGGATGGCCCTTGTGGTCTCTTCCAACTCTACAATTCTATGATTCTATCAAACTTTGTTTACTTTAAGGGTTTCTTCTTTCCTGTTGAAGTTGTCAAGGTGTTTGTGGATTTCAATAGCTTCTCTGTGCATTCTGACATGATAGTACAGGGCAGCTTTTTCACACTATTATGGAAACGTTTGATTAAAAGAGTTATTTTTCCAGCACACTAATGGTTCAAAATATGGTGGGAAAGAAACATTTTTAGAGGCTCACTCTGATAAAGTCTTAAGTCAGCAATATAGTGCCTCAGCCAAATATTTTTGGAAAGATGGTTAATTTATATTGATATATGTGCCCAGACTATGTTCATATCCTATGTACTTCCTGCCTCGTTTTTCTTTTTCTTCTTTCTTCTTTATTTTTTTTTCCTTTTCATTTTAATTATACTGTGTTGTTGTTTGTTGCTGTTTGCTTTCAAGCAGTTTGTGACTTATGATGGCCCTAAGGGGAACCTATCATGGGTTTTCTGAGGTTGAGATTGTGTGACGTGGCCAAGGTTACCCAGTGGCTTTTTATGGCCAAGTGGGGATTCAAACCCAGATCTATAGAGTCATAGTCCAACACTCAGACCACTACATCAGACTGGCTCCAATTATACTGTCCAATAAAGAATTTAAAAAGGAATGGACCGGAGCAAAGCAAGCAGAATTCTTTTGGCTCTCGTGAGATCGCTTCAGCGAATCAAAATTACCACAAAACTATTTCCATGGAGACACTCAAAGCATTTTATTCGAATGGATCCCAGTTTTCATCTCCATAAAAACAGATAAGCGAATGAAGAACTTACATTGATAATTTGATTAATGTGATCATTTCCATACTATCCCAATAGCTAAATAACTAGCATTGGCATACTTACATTTTAATCTACTATAACATCAAAAATGTGAAAACACTGTAAGAAATAGAAAATGCAGACTTTAAAAAAAAACACCCACAGTGTATTTATTCTGTGCTATCAGCTCCCCTGCAGCCTGATTTAAAGTTATATTAACTGAAGAGCACTTGGATTTAATGGGCTTACTAACTACTCGTTTATTTTAGCTGGAAGGGATAACCCTGCAAGAGGGTAATACAGACAATCTGCAAGCCAACTGTAATGTGCTTTTGAACTAGAAGTAGACAGAGTGCAGGTTGCTGAGATGTTACTTTGGCCTCATTTAAAAAAATAAATAAAAACAAAAACAAAGCATGAGAACACAGGACGAGCTCAACTTGATCATACCAAAGGTCTCTGTAATCCAGCCTTCTGTTTATACAGTGGCCAGTTTGTTGCATGTGGGACAAGGACTAACAACTGCATTAGTTTAGAAGACTAGACAAGGCCTAAATCTCCTGGTTCATGGATGCTGAGCTAGATCTTTGCAGTTTTGTTGAACATGAAAGGCCAAGTGAAATGTTCTTTTTTTCCTAACTCATGTGACTGACCATATGGGATGAGTGATTATGGAGTGTGGGGATGTTACACATTTGTACCAGGCCCAAAGTAATGATGCTTGGGCCTGCCTGTAGCTGTCCCATCTTGGTCCCATCTATACGAGACAAAAAATCCCAGAGTGTCTTGCAGTAAAGGCATTTCACAGCAGCAGTGACTCATCTTAACAGTGTTTTTGGCCCCATAAGCCCCCATAAGCTTCGCATGCAAGATGGTGGCCACGAATGATTTACACATGTTTGTACTTACCTCAATTTGGCCACCAATTTGGCCACCGCCAAACTTTTTTTTTTTAAGATGTCTAAGGTGTGCTAGAGAAATTTTTCAATTTAAACAAGCAAGCCAAAAAAAAAAAAAACCCACCCCATTTTATCCCCTTAGCAATCACTCAGTAAGGGGGGGGGAATCAACATGGTGGCAGTGGGTACTTGTTCTGTTGGCAAGCCCCACCCCTGCGCTCACCCAGCCAATCAGGTTTGTACTTCTCACCTATGGGAAACTGATTCATATCGAATTGCTTTTCCCAATGAGCAGGAATGCACACACACCTTTGCTGTTTTTAAAAACCTCAGAGAAAAGCCATGAAGGCTTTCCCTGTGGTGTTTATGCCATTTTGGGCCCCTCTCCTTCTTGCGCCAACTTTATTTACAATCTTCTTCAGCATGATGCTCCAAAGGGCTACGGCAGAGCTCAAAGAAGACTACAGCATCTATATATGTTACCGTACTGATGGTAGCTTGTTTAACTTAAGCTGTCTGAGGGCTCGCACTAAGGAGATTTTCAGACACGGAAAAATCGTCCCTTGCCGCGCGAGCAGCCTCCCGAAACTGCTGCGTGGCAAGGGTATTTTTCGGATGACGCTGTGCCTCTTGCGAAGCCGTCCGTGTCACTTCCGTGAAGCTTGGGACGGCTCCGCGCCATATTTCAAGCACGGGCAGCCTCCGTGATTGAAATATGACGCGGAGCCGTCCCAAGCTTCACGGAAGTGACACGGACGGCTTCGCAAGAGGCACAGCGTCGTCCGAAAAATACCCTTGCCGCGCAGCAGTTTCGGGAGGCTGCTCGCGCGGCAAGGGACGATTTTTCCGTGTCTGAAAATCTCCTAGGACTCTAAACTATCTCGTTCATGAGCTGCTCTTCGCTGATGATGCTGCCCTTGTTCCCCACACAGAAGCAGCTCTGCAGCGCCTAACATCCTGCTTTGCAACAGCAGAAGAGCTGTTTGGGCTGGAAGTCAACCTGAAGAAAACGGAAATTCTTTACCAGCCTGCACCACAGGACGAACACCATCATCTCCACATTTGCCGTCAGCAAATCTGTGCTTAAGTCCGTTCACCTACCTGGAAAGCAGCAGTTGACCTACCTGGAAAGCATCAGCTCCTCAGATGCCAAGATTAACAAAGAGATCAATCACAGATTAGCAAAGGCACATAGCGCATTTGGAAGACTTTACAAAAGAGTCTGGAGTAACAAACACCTGAGGCGAAGCACAAGAATCAGTGTGTATAGAGCCATTGTACTGTCTATTCTCCTTTATGGGTCTGAAACATGGGTCATCGCCAACACTTACGACTCCTCGAATGCTTCCATCAGTGCTGTTTACGCACAATCCTAAATATACACTGGATTGACTATGTTACGAATGTTGCTGTCCTTGAGCAAGCAGGGATCACTAGCATTGAGGCCATGATATTGAGAACGCAGCTGCACTGGGCAGGGCATGTTTCTAGGATGGAGGACCATCGCCTCCCAAAAATAGTACTCTACGGTGAACTCGCCACAGGTCAGCATAAGAGGGGCACTCCAAAAAAGCGATACAAGGACTCCCTGAAACAACATCTCAGGCTCGGCCAAATTGATCACCAACAATGGTCCGCCCTGCCCTTACATCGTGAGGCATCGAGACATACTATCCACAATGCTGCAGCCTTATTTGAGAACTCACGCTGAACAAGTCTCGAAGAGAAATGACAACGCAGAAAGAATCACAACCCGGAAACATCACCCAAGTAGACCTTCTGCTGTGCTTTCTGCAACCGGACTTGTCTATCTCGGATTGGCCTTTTTAGTCATCAGCGTGCTTGTAGTAAGCGCGGGATGAGTCCTTCCTGAATCTTCGTTTGTGAAGAAAAGCCAGAGAGAGATTCCCAGCAAAATCCATGAGGCTTATTTTCTCTGTTTAGACAACTCCCTCATATCACATTAAGAGAGGAACCACAGCTCAGCAGTAGAGTATAAGCATCCAACACAATGGTCCCAAGTTCAGCCTCTGGCACCCCCTGTTAAGGTACTAAGTGGTGATCAAAACCTTTGTGTATGATCCTGGTGATCCTCTGACCACCCAGCCCATCAAAGATCTTTCACTGACAGAGACAAAAGACAAGATGATGTCCACAAGGAGAGAGGAATGGACAGGAGGCTCCAGGGCTGCTGGTGGTGGTAAAAATCTTCAAAACAGTACAAGTTAAAAACAATACAAAAGTTAAAAATTATAGTATGAATATAAACATTTTAAAAGAGTTAAATAATGTATAAGTAAAAAACCTTAAACATTAAAAATATTAAAATGCATTAAAACTGTATACAGACCCTATCTTAAAAACCACACCACACAGCCTTAGAAGCCCAGCCCTTTGCAGTTTGTAAAAATCTGGCAACACAAAAATGTCTTAACCTGCCACTGGAAGGAGAGCAAGGATGCGGCCATCCTGGCCTCTCTGGGGAGGGAGTTCCAAATCTAGGAGAAGCCACCAAGGAGGCCCTCTCCCTTGTTCCCACCAAACAAGCCTGAGAAGGTGGTGGGACAGAGATAGGGGCTTCTCCAGATGATCTTAAAGCTTTACTGGGCTCATATAGGGTATGGCTGGTTGGCTGCCAGTCCTACCCAACATCATCTCCTGGTGTCTCCTAGCCCTGCAGTCAAGAGTAGTTAACACTGGGCTAGATGGACAAAAAAGTCTAACCTGGACTTGGTATAATCCAGTTTACTATGCCAGGCAACATATGACTTGCTAACCTCCCCTCACAGCTTACCTGAGTTTGCGGAACTTGGGCTTTTTGCTTTTCCATTTGCCTACGACCGCAAGAAACATGGCGGGTGAGGTTTCTGAGCACCAAGCAGACCTCAGTTCAGCTGACAGGCTGCTTTTGTCTCAGTGAATTGTAAACTGTATAGTACCCTCCAACATTTCACAGATGAAAACCAGGACACATATGGCCAAGCAACATCAGAGTGTGGTCAAGATGGCAAAAGTTATTAATGAGGAAGAACCTACAAGCTAGAACAGGCTGCAACAGTTTGCTTTTGCCTGAGGCTACTGGGAGGGGCAAGATTCCACACACCCCTCCTCCACCTGATGCTGAGTTAATTGAGTGCAAACTATTTTTGTACTTTGAACTCAGGACTTATCTAGCCAGGCACCCTGGCTCCCCTTTGGAGTATCCTAACTTTGGAGCTGCACCATCTCTCCGCTGTTGCCTGGAAAAAACAGGCCAGAATCCAAACACAATGCTGGTCCATCACTGAAGCCACCACCATTTTCTCCGTTGATATAGAAGCTAGGAAGGGGACCCACAACTTGTCACTGCAGACCCCCTGAATGTGACCAGCCTTGCTCAAATGCTGCAAGACCCCTGCCTGGCTTCCAGGAGACCCAGGGAGCTGGTAGCAGCCATGGAGTACAGGCTCCTGAAGACATGTGTGGGCTGATCTGGCAGTACTGGATTAAATAGGGTTTTTTTTCCCCCTATAGTGCTTTCCCCTATCCCAGCTTTCCCCCATTCTAGCCCCATATCTGCCCAGAGATGGTAAGGACTACCCAGGGGATCAGATTGGAGTAAATGCCCAGCATCATTTGGACTGCAGGGCTCTGAGATAGGGGCAAGCCAGGGTAAATCACCCGTGTAGATAAGCTCTCAGATTGAAGCAACTGAGGACAAAGAGAGGAAATGGGAGGAAGAGAGACAATCTGGGACATTTTCAAAGGAGCTTGAAAAGTGGGACCACATAGAATTAGACTGTCCCTACCAAATCAAGCCACTACACTGTATTGGTACCCTTAATAATACAGTATTCAGATAATGCTGTGTTGCTCATTCTATGACCCCCTAATGGAAAAGGGACCAAAAGTCTTCCTATTTCCCCCATGACTTTAAGCATCCATTCTTCAAAATGTCTCATAGGTTAAATAATCAGAAAATAGATATTTTTTTTAAAAAAAATGAGAACATTAATACAGCTGAATCTTATACAAAGTGTACCCTCACGATTTTTTGGATGAAGTGCCGGCACGAAATGTACTCAGTTCTTGAAATGTTCTCAGTTCTTGAAACATTTGTAATTAGGACATTCAATTTCAGTATCATAAAAAAACATGAACAGTGGAAACAGGCATGTGGCAAAGGAGCAGAAAGGCCAGCACATAATTAGCAGTATCATAAATTTTCATAAAAGTTGTTTTAAAAAATGGAAAAAAGAGCAGCCACTCATTTTTTTTCTTCCAAAGGCAAATTAAAATAAAACTAACTTTAAGGCCCACTTAAAGAAGATGGGGAGAAAGCCAAGTGTACTTCTTGAAGGAGGAAGCTCCAGAGATATGTGGGGCTACCACTGAGGGGGTTCTGGCTTATGTACCCATCCATCTAACTGAGCCTAAGGGTGAGCCTACAAGCAAGTCTTGTCTGGCCACTTAGGGCCCGGGCTGGTTCGTAAGGCCTCAGCTGAGTTCCCTGCTTAGTTTCAGCCTCTTCCATTTCTGTGTTGAACTGATAAGAGACATTCTTTAGCTGAATATGCTATTGCATGTCCAAGTGAGATTCCAAACCCAGGCAAATAACCACAGACACAACATTAACATTTTTTGGCAACAATAGGTCACAACTTTATTGATAACAGCTGCAATTGGTTGGCACAAAAACATGGATCCTGATCCAGGCATCAATCAACCCACCTGTTGGTCGATGAACCTGCTGCCGGCCCGCTGCCGACATCCTGGAGACCAGGAAAAAAAGGGGGGAGTCCCTGCAGGCCTACCATCCTTCCTCCCCCCCACCAGGGTCACCCCAAAAGGTGCATGTCCCGCAGGGGATCTTCATGACCTCCCAGTGATGGAGACCCCCAGGTAATGTCCTTGGATCCAGGACCCATGCCAACCCCCCCCCAAAGTTGTGACAAGTAAGAAACATGCAGCAACAAAGCCAATAAACACAGAGAAAACAACAGATGCCCAGAGGGTGGGTGGGTGGGTCAGCTCGGCGAAAGCAATTGAGGGAAGCAGCAAGGCGATCAGAAATATATACCTGGTCACCAGACCAGAGGGAAGCCTGCAGCAGAAAAGCAGGCTTCCCCTCAACCAATCAGCTCACAGCTGAACGCCTGCAGCTGATTGGCTCCTGGGTGAGCTTGCCCAGCCAATCAGCTCAAAGCCCAGTCTCCAAAATGATTGGCTGCTGCTTGAATTCTCCTTCCAATGTGAGGCCACAAAGCCTGTTGGAAGGAGCTCAGCTTGGCAACAACCATGCGGCTGGTAAGGGAGACCCTCCCCAGACCGCAAAACAGCCGCCGGGTAAGTCCGGCAGCCCCATTAAGGCTATTGTCCTATACTTACTTATTTTAGCATAGACATAGATAGGATTGCAACTTAACTCTCATGAGACGGGGAGATTATCAGACATGACAAATACGGCGTGATAATGATGACAGGGTACTGCGAAAGGGCTCCCCTATAGCACATCTTCCTCCTTGCATTCTGCTGCTGTGAAAAAGGTGTTCTTTTTTATTAGTAGGCCAAAGCCACAATTGATATCCCATGGCACTTTTTTTCATTGTAATGCTTGTGTGCAAAACCACATCCTGTTCTGCTGATGTGATTACAGTGTCAATAGACAGTCCCCACTGGAATACTTCGGGGTGAGAATGCAAAAACATTCTTTTTATGAACCTCCCCATTTCACTGGCAAGTTTTTAAGTGTGTTTCAGTGCTTGTGTGTTCATTTTGTTTGTGAATTTAGGTAGTTTTAGAGTTTTAAGCATGTGCGCATCTTTTCACGAGAACTGCAAAAATGCCCATGCAAAAATGCAGAAGAAAATAGTGCTAGCAGTCAGTTTGCAATAATTCAGGGGTGGCTCTTTCTCATGATTATAGTAACATGTGATAAGAAGTGTTATTATGCCAGGATAATTATGCTTTAAAATATAGTGGGACAAAAACGTTTTTAGACGCTCATCTGATAATCTCCAGGACATCTTCTCATGTGCATTGTGTGAGATGCACACCTGCCAACATTTTGCAGTGGAAAACTGGGACAGGGTAGCCAAGAAGACAAAAGTTATTAATGAGGAATAACACACAAGCTAGGAGAGGCTACAGCAGTTTGCTTTTGCCTGAGCCTACTGGAAAGGGTGATATTCCACCCCTCTTCTCTTCTTCCCCTTATTGAGTCAGTTGAGCACAAACTAGTTTTGCACTTTGAACTCAGTTTGCAGCAACTGAAGGAAGCTGAAGAAGAAAGTGCAAGGAGGAGGAGAGAGAAACTGGGACATTTTTTTAGTAGCTGAAAAAGTGGGCTGACAAAAGGATTGATCTGTACTGTCCTTACCAAATCAGGTTAGTTGAAGGATAATTTCAATGTAATGTAAGGTACACAAATGTTTCATGTTCAAAGAGGTGTTGTGGGTGCACATAAGCTTCTTGAGCTAAAGACAAGAAGGCATGAAAGTGAATTAAAATCAGCTAAAATAAAACAAATGTAACCTTTTTTGTAATGTGGATTATGAATTCCTGCATCCGTTCCAATGGAAGAATTTCAATTTCCCCCATTGGGTCCATCACTTCTGCCTCACTGCATCTTAGTTTGCTGGGGGGGGGGGGCGGAACAGTGTGAGACCCCCATTTATCCCACTACATCATGTTGTCTGGAACAGAAAAAGATACAATAGCAAAAATCATGAGGTTTGTTGCAACACTTTTCTCAGTTGTTTGGGAAAGTGGGACTGTACAAGGTAACTTGCTGAAATCCTGGAAACACAGGCTGGAATCCTGTTGAATCACTACAGGGTGGGCAACTGCAGGAAGGGCGGAGGCCAGCTTTTACTCTTCAACCAGAAGTGATGTCATGTTGCCCCAATTTTCATTTCTTGCCATTTTTTCAGTGTTTATGGGATCAGAGTGGGAGATTTTGTAATCATTTTTATCCTTTTTCATTATTCTTGGCCAAAAAAAAAAAGCCCAGGAAAAAAATGTAGGGAGAGGATGAAGAGATGGTTCTAAGAGACACCAACAGCTATAAAAATGGGGGTTGGCACTCCATGTTGGCTTATGCACTTTTCTCACCCTGTGCTAGTGGTTCTACTTTTTCTGGCTTTGCTTTAAGGAGGTATCCAATACCTCCTTAGGCAAGAGGTTCACTTAGAAGCACCACAGTTTCTATCTAATTCCCAGGCACAGTTCCATCCCCCCGCACCTCCCAAACATCCACTAATTGAGAATGGAGTACAGCAGGAAAGTTCTCTTGCATCGTTGCCAGGCTGGCCACCCCCATCCTCCCTCTCTAAGAACCCACACTATTAAGTTTTCTAGCAGAACAGTACCCTCTGTCCTATTCTTCAGGCAGCAACTATCAGGGGAGGCAGGCTAAAAGAGGGAAAGCCAGATCAGCCAAGCTAGTCCAGGTCATGCACAAGTAATTGGGTGAGAAGTCAAGAATCCCAAATAAATCCATGATCATGAAGGGTACTGCAAGTCTGGTAGAACCAACAGCTGCAAACCACAAGACTTCCCTTTAGCTGCTGGGAGATAGATAGCTGCCTGGCCTTAAAATGCAAGGTGGTGGGTTGCTCAGTATTTCTCCTTTAAGCCTCAGCAAGAGGGGTTTGTCGGGGTGAAAACAAGACCCTCCTTAGCATGTCCACAGAGTCAAGCTGCACTATAGTGCTAGGCACATGTTGTACATTTCTTTCCCATAGAGACACCAGGTTCCAGACTTCGCTGCTGGCATCTCCCACACACATCATGCTTTTACACAATAACTTCAATGGTAGCTGTGTAGAAGAGGCAGTGACCTCTACTAGCCACAACCTTCTTTGCATAGAAATATCCACATACATTTTACTTTACAGTTTTACATCAATCCTGGAAAAACTAGGATGTCCCCCCAAATTCCTTAAAATGATTATCTTGCTACACGAGGGCCAGCGTGGTCAAGTCAGATATGGCGATGCTCTTTCAGAGCCCTTTCTAATAACGAATGGAGTGAAGCAAGGTTGTGTTCTTGCACCAACTTTATTTACAATCTTCTTTAGCATGATGCTCCAAAGGGCTATGGCAGAGCTTGAAGAAGACGACGGCATCTATATACGCTACCGTACTGATGGTAGCTTGTTTAACTTAAGCCGTCTGAGGGCTCACACTAAGACTCTAAACTATCTAGTCCGTGAGCTGCTCTTCGCCGATGATGCTGCCCTTGTTGCCCACACAGAAGGAGCTCTGCAGCGCCTAACATCCTGCTTTGCAACAGCTGCAGAGCTGTTTGGGCTAGAAGTCAACCTGAAGAAAACAGAAGTTCTTTACCAGCCTGCACCACAGGACGAACACCACCATCCCCACATTGCCGTCGGCAAATCAGTGCTCAAGTCCGTTCAGCAGTTCACCTACCTGGGAAGCATCATCTCCTCAGATGCCAAGATTGACAAAGAGATCGATCACAGATTAGCAAAGGCATATAGTGCATTTGGAAGACTTCACAAAAGAGTCTGGAGCAATAAACACCTGAGGCAAAGCACAAAAATCAGTGTGTATAGAGCCATCGTACTGTCTATCCTCCTTTATGGATCTGAAACATGGGTCACCTATCGCCACCACCTACGACTCCTCGAGCGCTTTCATCAGCGCTGTCTACGCACAATCCTAAATATACACTGGACTGACTATGTGACGAATGTTGCTGTCCTTGAACAAGCAGGGATCACCAGCATTGAGGCCATGATATTGAGAACACAGCTGCGCTGGGCAGGGCACGTTTCTAGGATGGAGGACCATCGCCTCCCAAAAATACTACTCTACGGTGAACTCGCCACGGGTCAGCGTAAGAGGGGCGCTCCAAAAAAGCGATACAAAGACTCCCTGAAACAACATCTCAGGCTTGGCCAAATTGATCACCAACAGTGGTCCGCCCTGGCCTCACATCGGGAGGCATGGAGACGCACTATCCACAATGCTGCAGCCTTATTTGAGAACTCACGACGAACAAGTCTTGAAGAGAAACGACAACGCAGAAAGAATCACAACCCAGAAACATCACCCAAGGAGACCTTCTGCTGTGCTTTTTGCAACCGGACTTGTTTATCTCGGATTGGCCTTTTTAGTCATCAGCGCGCTTGCAGAAAGCGCGGGATGAGTCCTTCCTGAATCTTCGTTTGCGAAGAAAAGCCAGAGAGAGAGAGACTGAATAGGGTTGCCCCCTTCACCACTGTTCCCTCTCCTGTCAATGTGCTGCAAAGGATGGGGGTGTTTCTTCGGTGTCCCCCAATTTCAGCTAAGGTGGGAACTCATCTTTTTGAAGTTCCTGATCAGCTATGTGTGCCACTAACTGCTCAGATTTGGGAAAGGGGCCATCATCTGAAGCCAGTAACTTTTCAAGGTCTGACTCCGTGTTGGATTTGTTAAATTCCACAGGCTGAATTATAAAGCTCTCTGACAGCTTTATAGAGGCTCTCGGCCAGTGTTTAAAACTATTCAGGTGAAAATACCAGAGAAACGCTATAGTGTAGGTCTTGTCCTACATGGATTCTGCAATACAATGTGCCTCTGGGGCACTGAAATGTACATGTGGGTTAAGTTGAATATGACTATGGATATGCAGATAGCCCTCTTTACTTATTCTTCTCTGTTAAGGGGGAAGATCTGCAGGATGCTTCTACATGCATTTGTTTGAATGTGAGCAGATGCTTCCTTACAGTCAGGAGTGCAGATTAAGAAGGGTTTTCCAGTTATGCAGAAATGTATCCCAGCATGCAAATAAACATCAGTAGAACAGACCATCTTCATTAACACAAGAAAGTTGGAAAAAGAGGGGACAAGGGCATTGTGAGTAGAGCTTCAATAACGTACCCACACCCCACTTATAATTCTTCACATGATCAGTCTGAATGCTTGCACAGGGCACATATTTGAGTCTGATCTATGTTCTATGATCTGAGTTTAGAACCAAACAATTTGCTCTTTGTCTGAGGGGAGCATTTGGACCAACTTTTCCTTCTTGTTCTGTCACCTTCTCTACAGTTCTGTTGATCAAGAACAGCAAAAGGAAGTTCCCTCATTTCTCCAGATAGCAGCCTGGAAATTGAAAATGTACTCTGCAAAGCCTAGAGTCCATCTCCTGAAGTACAGCACGAGATTATGGGAGCAATGTCAAGTATTCTGGGAATTATGCCGAGTATCTATACAGCAATAACAGACAAACCTGTTGTTATTTAACTGCTAAGGCCAACAAGCATATTCTTATTGTAATTAATGTAAATTTTGACTTCATTAGTACATAACCATGCAATTAGCCACTTTACAATAGAAATTACAGGTACAAGTGGAGATAATGGACCCCTCAGCTACTACCTCAATTACATACAGACTGCTTTCAGTTAATTGAATTAACTATTATGAGTGACCACAGAAGACCATCTGGTTGTTTGTAGCTTTATACTGTTCTAATTTAAAAATTCTCCTAGCAGAGTGTGTCGGACTTTGTGTGCAGCTCCCATTGTGCTATGATGAAATTCAAAAATATTTTCTACGGGATTCAGCAGAATGCTGCAGGCGATTTGTAAAAATCCAAATCCATTTAATTATAATGTGTCATCTGGCAGCTTTGCAGGAAGGAACCATTGTTGACAGGCCATAACACTATGCATTATTTCTTGCTGATTTTAAATAAATATTCCTAGTAAAATCTCCACATTCTGAAGGGCACGGCAAAAGAATGAGCAGCTCTAAGACAAGCAATGCCTCCCTTGCAGTTCCTCTCAATGAAGACCACCTTCTCGTTGACCTAGATTAGGGTGACCAACTTTCGGCCATGAATTTAAGGGAGATTTGGTTGTGACAAATTTTGCACATTTTAGCGGTGTGGCATCACCTAAGCAAATGTTCATTGGTATAGGATTACATCTTTAATGGCCAGGCCATATTGTTTAATATTTTTATTGGCTTTGTATATTTCTGTATTTATGCACTATCCAGGGAACAGCAACAGCAGCAGCAACTACTACCACTGCTATTCTAAAAAGATCCCAAGCACCACTGCTAAAACTGAAAGAACCGTTACAGATACCTCTTCAAAACAAACACACAAAGACACACACACCCCCCACAAAAATCAAAAACCTTCTTTTATATACAGAGATGCAAAAGCACACACATACCCCATTACCCCCTTCTTACAGGGACATGCAAACATACACTTCCCTTTCTCACATGCACACAGATGCAACAACACAGAGAGACCTCTCTCTCCCTCTTCCTCCCTCACATACACACACTCCCCCCTCTGACATAAATGCAAGCACACACATATATGGGAACAATAGAAGGTCAATAAAGGAGCTGGGAGGACCCCTCCCCCCAAAATAATAGCTTGAATAAGGGAGATCCCGGGAAATAAGGGAGAGTTGATCAGTCTAACCTAGACAGACCCAAATCCCACTTCCAGTCCCAATTCAAGCAGACACATTGAATCAATTTCTAAATGGTAAATGTACACACACTGTATGTATATACCATTTATTCAGTCGGTCTACTGTAGCTAGGACTAATAATTGGATTCAGACTGATGAAAATCTTTGCAGTTTGGGACTTATTCTGTGGAAAATGCTCATATAGTTGCAGAAAACAGTATTTCCTATGCAGGAAACAAATCTTGATCTGGGCCAAGACCCCAAACATTTTCTCAATTGTTAGAAAAACAATTGGTCTGCATGCATTAGTCGAAATCCTGTTGGTAACACCTGTGGACAAAACAGAAAGTGACACCTGCATGTGTTATTTATTTATGTATTTATTTTTGGGCCTTGCAAAAGTTGGTATGTGCTACCTCCTTCTGCAATGCTCCTACCCTGCTATGCAACAACAGATGGCAGGTGTGAGGTGCAACTCCATCTTCCTGGCCACTGATTGGCTGCAGGGATGTGCCCAGGCTGGTTTTGCCTGCTTTTCAGCATGGAGGGAAGAGGGAGCAGCCTTATGCTGGGGGCAGAGGCTATTCCTTCTTTTATGTTCCAAAGCAGTTGTACTAAACCCAGATGCTCAGCTGTTCAGTTGGGTAATGGAGTTGTGCTTGTCAGCCAATCCACTGTTGTTGGACATATAGGAAAGAAGTGAAGCAGAGGGATTAGGCTTCAGTGCCTCCTATAAGGAGCAGTGGCAGCACTAAGGGGGTGCAGAGAGGTGAACTGCACCAGGTGACACCATTGAGGGGAGGAGTGACCCCAGTCTTAGTGATGCCACAGGTGGTTGTTGTTATTATTTCTTACCCACCTCTCCCCATGGATTGAGGCGGAGAACAACACATCCACATAAAACAATCAATATCAATTAAAATACATCTTGGTTAAAAATACATAAATACATCAAAACACACAATATCAATTTAAAAGAACAAATAAAACCAGTACATATTAAAACAGTTTAAAATTCACAGTTTAAAAGTCATCTGGATAGGCCTGCTGGAAGAGATTTGTCTTTAATGGTCTGTTAAATTCAGACAGTATATGCAACTGTCAAATCTCTTCTGGCAGGCTATTCCAGAGTCTAGGGGCAGCAGAAGAAAAAGTCCTCTGGGTGACCGTTGCCAGCCTAGTCCTGGCTGATTGAAATAAATGTCCCCCAAAGAACCTGAGTGTATGGGACAGATTATATGGGAGAAAGCGATCCTGTAGGTAACCTGGACCCAAACCATATCAGGTCCAGGTAACAACCAACACTTTGTACCTTGCCCAGAAACTAAATGGCAGCCAGTGGAGTGATTTCAATATTGGTGTAATGTGATCACTCCTGGGTGTGCCAGTAACCAAGGAGCATGGTGAAGAGATACACTCTACCAGGGCATGTGTAGGATCTTGTCCTATGCATTTATCATAATATGCAGTTTAGCCCAAAACATCTGAGCATGCACAAAATGTATCTTTATAATCTCTAGCAAATAACAAATGGTATTCCCCCTCACAGAAGTGGGGCTGCAGGCAGGATTTTAGAGGCAAAATGAGTAGGTTTCATCCCCCAAACATTTTACTTTTTAGTAAGTAAGAAGTAGCCTGAATTGTCTAAATACTAAGGATGTTGAAGCTGCATTTTCTTTCTTTCTTGTTTCATATTGTGGGACTGTGTTTCCTTACTGCACTGAAATGAGTGCAGATTATTAACACATTTTTCCTACTTTGCATATCAATTTCTGCAATTTACCAAATTTGCCTGTTTCCTCTCTTGAGTAATTCATGTTGCTGCATTTTTTTTAAAAAAAAAAAGTTATATGCAGTTTAGCCATTCACATTTTCCTCAGAAACACTCTGTAATATGAGCATAAATGTACAAATATTTGAAGCAAGTTGCACATTTAATGGCAAAAAGTCTCAGGAGGTACAGAAATTCTATTTTTGTTTAAGGATGTGAATCCAAAATTTTCTCTCCATCCCTTTTTGAGGCATCAGCAAGCAGCAGTAGCAAGCTCCTAATGGATAAGCTATTGCTTAGCATTCCCACAGATGTGTGGAGAAGATGTCACTTGTGGCATACAAATTCCCAATCTGGTCCATGTTAACAAGGAACTGCCAATCCACCTGACAGCTCTACTCAACATAAAATTAATATTTTACTGTGGTCCTTAAGGACCACATAGACAGGCAATTATACAGCAACTTGTGTCCAGACACAGGCCGGATGTGTTTACTACACAAGCAAATGAATGAGCAGTGGTGTTTCTGCTGATAAATTCTATCATTGGAGAGGCTTAATATTCTGTGAGGGAAAAAAATGTTATCTCCTAATTATGGACTGAGCACAAGAGTCTTCTCGCTGAGAAGGCTTTGCAAGTCTATGATACTAATGTGGGATTCATAGGTGCCAACCACAGTGGAAGCCGATGTAGGGATGGACTAAAAAATTGCCATTATTGGTTTCTCAGCTGAAAAATGGTTTCGTGACAGATGAGTGAGTAGAGAGAAGTCTGAGTGGTTTTCATGCATTATTTGTCCATCCTAAGGAGTTTCAGGAAATCATTTCTCAAAAACTCACACAGATTTTGTGTGTGTGTGTGCATGAAAATCATGAGGTTTAGTCCAAAAGCATGTTCATCACATGAAACCCCCTAATACATCCAGAGAACCTTTCTGTTTTCAAAATTGCTATTTTCTGTCAAAACCCATCGATTTTACGTCAACCCCCTCCACACACAGAGAGAGAGAGAATTATCTGGACTCAAGGGGGGGGTGGTCAAACTGGGGAGGGGTGAAAAAAATCAGGCAATCCCTTCCCCCCATTTTCATGTTTAAATACATGTTTTAAAACACGTTTTTGCACTATTTCCAGAAATAGGCATCAGTTATTATGCAACGATTGTGTGTGGGGAAAAATAATTCTGCTCCCCAAAAAACTACCCTGGTTCCTCAAAATAGGGTCTCTTGCACAAAATATGTTTTTTGCACACTCAAAAATGTTTTTCTCGCCAAAACAAACAAACAAACCAGTACTGGCCGGGTTCCTGCATGGCCAGAAAGAGTTATGATGATGGAGCTCTGCATTAACGGCTAATTCTGCCAATGTTAACCACCTCAAAAAAACAAAACAAAACAAAAAAAAACCCCTACCTCTTAAGCCAGGCAGTGCCCCAACCAAATGGTTTCCAAGTTACTGCAGATTGGGACACAGGGAAATGACAACTGCAGTGTCCTCCTAGTCACAGGACAAATTGAGACAGGCAGCAGCTGGAGAGTCCTGCTCCATCTGCTTGCCTCAACATAGCCAGTACTGAGAAGTACACCGCAGTCATCAGTTCCTAGCACCTCAATCTGCAGCACCTCAAAACAAAAACAAAACAAAACAAAAGCCCTTTGATTGGTGTGCTGACTGGCAGTGGCAGTACTAGGGGGGATGTGGAGAGGCCGAACCACACCAGATGACACTGTCATGGGTGGGGGGGTGACACCAGCCTTAGTGACACCATAGCTGACTAGCTTAAGAGGTTGGGTTTGGGGTCATGTTCAGTCATTAAGTACCATAAAGGTGATTCCCAAACATTTCACAATCATAAATCTGCACACAAACAGGTAACAAAGACATAAGAATAAAAAAAGAGCATAAGTATTAGTTGGGTTAAGTCAACTCTCCATCTATTCAAGGTTCCTCTTTCCCCTATTGCTCAAGATCTCCAAAATCAGTTAGAACTGGCCCTACCATTAGATAGGGTAAAGCAGCTGCCTCCATCAGCAGATGCTGGGGACACAGAACAGTAGTAAGGCACTGGAGAACAGAGCTATGTATGCCATGCTCTGTCTAAGCTAGTCTGCTGCCCTCAGATAGAATAGAAGGTGCTGTCCAGGACCCCATTTCATCTAGTGGCCTATGTCAAGAGAATGTTAGTCCTCTCTTACTGTTGATCTTCAGCAGCTAGTATTGAGAAATCTTTATAATGGAAAATGATGTATATAGCCATCAAAAAGAGAACATAAGTTACATCAAGCCAAAAGCTTATCTAGTCCAGAATCTTAAAAACCTCTTGGTCTTAAGAGGCTGTTCTTTTTATCTAGCCTGTCTTCTCACTGTGAGCAACATGTTCATGTACAAACTGAGTTGTTTTGGGACTTTCCATCCCCATACCTTCAGACCAGTGGCCAGAGACCATTCACTAGCAGCAAGCAAGAATCTGCCGAGAGTAATGGCAGAGTGCCTTAGCTTGGCACACAAGGTAAGGAATCTATGGTCATCTAAACTTTATTGGGCTCCAGTTCCCCCACCTTTCCAAGCCATTGAGTCCAGCAACCCCTGAAAGGATATAGGCCTAAATCCAATTGCTAGTCCCAACCCATCAGCAGAATTTAGTGACAACCTACCAAGTCCCTCTTGATTCAGTGGCCCTACTCTTGTTGGGACTGACAATTAGACTGAGGCTATCAGTTCCTCACCCTCCCTCTTTAACACCATAGAAAGACAGGCTATAACAGCACTTGGGGGACTTTTCCAGGGGATAAGAACACCAACAAACAATAAATCTCTCAACACTTTCTCTGTCATCCCAGCATTTCTAATTGTGGCAACTTAAGCACAGGGACTTGGAGAAATACAGGAAACATCAGAATTGGATTTAAGCACCAGCTGTTCCTTGCATATATTTATCTGTTAGTATGTCTTACTTTGCACGTTGGATCATATTTTTATTCCTAACTTTGGATTAATGTATTGGGATAATTATGTATGTAATGACCTCCCTCTTGCTTTCCTTTTTTCAGGGTAAGGTAGCCAACCTGTAAGATTTGACAAGCCACATCCAACAGACCCAGAGATCATATTGATTAAGTTTCTGCTGACATTTTCAAACCTCTTGAGCTAAATTGCTTTTTATGGTTTACAGCATGTGCAAAACCACTTGAGGAAATGAATAATGAAACTGGGTTGAGAAATCTTTTCTCACCGACTCCTAACATCTGTCCATCTAGATGTTCCATATTGCTGTTATTCTCCATCAGTGCAATTTGGGCTGTTTTTTTTAAAGGGATAGCATTATAAAAGGGCAAACCTATGATGTGTATGAGAAAGATTTTTGTGGTAGAGTTACCATAACATCCAGAGCCCTGCCAGATACATTATTATTATTATTATTATTATTATTATTACTATTATTAATATCCTGCCCCTCTACAAAATGCAATCGGGGCAGCTTACAACATTTAAAAATATACATTTAAGGCCCTCCATCCCACCCCCCTTAAAATACACTTAAATAATCCAAAAAATTAAAACATACTTAATAATTACTAAAAATAACAATAAACAAAAAACAGTGGCTGTATCGGGATTGGACTAAATTAGATTTTTTTTTTCCTGATGGCCGGATATCTATTCAGGGAAGGCCTGTCAGGATTTGAAACCAGGAAGTGAACGCAGCTCTGGCAACTCCTGGGGGCCGTTTACAGGATGAAAATGTCCTGGGAAGAATTCGTGTTGATCCCTGGCAGTTTACATGTACATTGGGTCAGGTACGTGATTTTTGGAAGGGGGGCCACCTTTTATCCCTCAACCTGCGGGACTTCCAGTCCCGCGGTTTGTGACAGTTTTTAAAAAAGTCACAGGAGGATTCGGAAAATCGGAAATGTAAACAGCGTGGGACAAAAAGTCTCGGTACTGGGATGACCGGAAATGGTGACTGGGGGTGGGCTTAGAGCTCAGGGACCAGAAAAGGAGGGGTCAGTCACCCGTTCAACAGATCCAGCCTCACCAGCCAAAAACAAAGGCATCCCTTCCAGCTGCACGAAGGTTGATGTGTGTGTGCGCGTGCGAGCTTGTACTCACTCACCTTTTTAAATGGATTTCTACACTGCAAACCCTTCAGCTTTATCTTTTCCTCAACTGCATGTTACAGAGAGATCGTGGTAGCCCATTCATCCCCTGCCTTGGTCACCTGCCTGGCACATTAAAATATTCAAGCCTCTGAGTGAATTAGCACCCTTTAATTCCC
This sequence comes from Gambelia wislizenii, assembly GCA_030847615.1. Lineage (NCBI taxonomy): Eukaryota > Metazoa > Chordata > Lepidosauria > Squamata > Crotaphytidae > Gambelia > Gambelia wislizenii. The sequence continues at coordinate 426,823,250 of JAUMIR010000002.1, read as the reverse complement.
CCTCTCTGTGTTTGTGTCTTTCAAAACGCCTGCCTATAGCTGCTTGAAATCTCTGCAGCCGTAGGGGTTAATATTTTAAAGAGGCAAGAGGAAACCCAAGCGGTTTGATTTCAAAAGGAAAGCACTCAGCTTGCTTTCAAAGCACTCAGCTTGATTTCAAAAGGAAAGCCCTGCGTCTGAGCGAAAGATCTGTCTGGATCTTTCAAAATGCTTTCTGCCTCTTCTGAAAGGGTTAAAATGTTCAAGAAGCAAGGGGGAATAACAAACCTCTGCCCCCCTCTCTCTCCCCCACCCAGCCAGCCAATAGCATCACTCGTGGCACGGAACTCTAAAGGAAGTGCGTCACTGAGGTTGTGAAAACACGAGTAATCGCATCTTTGATTGACAGCCAAAAAAAAAATTAAAACCTAAACAAAACCGGAACTATGGACGTGTAAATATCAGTCACGGGACCACCCGGGATATCCAGATCAGAGACATAAATCGTATAAACAGCGAGGGACGGATTCGTGATCACTATGCCATGGTAGGCACCGTGACAATTTCTGTCGTGTAACTGGCACCCTGGTCTGCCGAGGGGAGTGGATGGATCAAGGTAAATGCAAAAATTTTAGTTCTCGTGCTGGGGCAGGGGCGAGAGGTGGGCAAGAAAGGAGATAGTGAGACAGGGACGCTATTCTTGTCCCCATCCAATAACCTCCTCAGTAGCAGTGAGCCGAAAGGCCAGAAAGATTACAGAACATTCAACACATACAATATTTTACAGGTGAGGTTTATTATGGCGCAAAAGAAAAGAGATCTGTTTGGGAATTGCATCAGATGAATACAAGAGAATATAAAGAGTCCCCATTTTATACATACCAAGTGTGGGTTTTACACAGAAGAGGAGTAGGACCAGAAGAGGCCAAAGGAGATTCAACAAGAACATGAGGCAGAAAAGAACAGCTCCATAGCCCAAACTTTTCTGCCAATACTTCAGTAACCTGAAACAGATTTAATCACAACTGGTGCTGTGGTGATCTCAGTTTCTGCAGTGTGAGAGAACAAATATCAGAGGTAGGGATGATCCAATTTCTTTGTGAACACAGGAGAGCATGCCCTCAGTAATTAGCATGGCTTTGACTCTAACCAAGAGAATCTCAACATAGGTAGTTCTAATGCAGAAATGGTCAAAGTGTCGCTTATGGACTCTTGAAGCCCTCAACAAACCCAGACCCCTCCCAATTTTTAAAGTGGCAAATTTTCTCCCCAAAAACCACTCCGGAAAAACTGCTGGTTTTACCCCAAAGCCCACAAGATCCCTCAGATACCTAAACGGGGGGGGGGGGGACCAGCCAAAAAAAGACTGAAAGCTGAAAATGAAATCTGGTCACATTGGGCATGCCATTGTACCTACCTGCAAAAAAAAAATGTTTCCAAATGACACAGACTCCCTATAGGCAATGGTGGGCATTTTCTGCCCACTATTGCACCATCGCTCACTGCCCGGGCTCTTCTGGGCCAAGGCCGCCCACCCTGGCCTGCCACTCCACTGCTGCTGCCTCTTTGGAGCTACTCCTGGAGCTCCTTCCTCTTCGGCTACTGGTGAGCCACTGTGGATGATGGATGACATTGGGGTCGGCTTATATACTGGCCCCACTGTCGTAAAGCAATGGCCATAAAGTGGCCGTCACAAAACATCGTGAAAGGTGGTGTCATCCAGCTATGATGGCCAGAAGACCTGCCCTCCATGCTGCACTAGCCAATCAGGGCAGAGGAGACCTGCCCTGATTGGCTCTCCTTTCACGCCCTCTTCCTGGCCCACAAGGCAGGCCAGGAAGAAGAAGCCCAACATGGTAGCCCCCATGCCAGCCACCACGTGGCCACATGGGGCCAGGGAAGGCCCCCGGGCTCTGAGAGCTGCCCAGGCCACAAACCAGCTACCCCCCGAGCCCGGCAGTCACCTTCTGGTCACATTGGGCACGCCATTGTACCTACCTGCAAAAACAAAAACAAAAACAAAAACAAAAAAAAACATTGTCTTCAAATGACACCAAACTTCCTATAGGCAATGGTGGACATTTTCTCTAGCTTTTTAGACCCCTAGGCCATTTTAGGCCCAAGGGAGGCCTTTTTTTAACAACAGGAAGGAAATAGAAGTCACTTCCTGTTTTTAAAAAAGCCTCTTCTAAGACTAAAATGGCCCAGGGTGCACAGCTGGCAAAACTGGAAACAAGATACCATCTCAGTGATAGAAGATTGATTGCTGAAACTTTATGATATGGTGGAAATGGACAAATTAACTACTTTGTTAAATGAAAAAACTACGGAAGAATTCAGAAAGGTTTGGAAACCAATAATAAGAATTTTTGAAGAAAAATAATGGGAACATAGTAACAGTTATATTTGACAACTTTTGAAACTTTAAATGAATACATTAGTCATTGTAAGAAAATTTTCTGTAACAAGTTTTGATTTACAGTATATGATTTACAGTATGTTATATAACCTTTCAGTTGGTAGGTTGGAACCAAATTGTCCCAAGTTTTTGTTAGTCTTATTTGTTTAGTATAGCTTCAGATGTGTAAGGGAGGGGAAAATTAGTATAGGAGAGGGTTATGTTGTGTTTTGTGTTTGTTTGTGTGTTTTATATTATGATTTTCCTTGTATGTTGTTTTTAGATTAGAAATTAAGTGTTCAATAAAAATATTCTTTAAAAAAAATCATTGTCTTTTAAAAATTGCCCCCCCTCAAAAAAAATGACACACGAGTGGGGCACAAAATGCCCTGGGGGCTGCATGCAGCCTATGCATCACACTTTGCCCATCCCAAGACAGGTATATAGGCAGATAGGTAGACATTCCTTATTTGTTAAACTTTGCTTTTCTATTTGAATGGCACCTGCTGTGCCACTGTTCTCATTGCTTAAGATCATTCCTAGGTCTTAGGTTTTGACCCTGAAATATCAGGGCCTGGAATACCCCTGACCTGGCAATCCTATACCCAAAGTGGCATATAAATTTCTAAAGATAAGACATATTAGTATCTAAAATCATTAGTTGAAAACTCATTCCACTCCTTAAAAAATGAACCGAATAAATCCACCGAAGAATGACAGTTAATAAAATGAAGCCACATGGATTTACAAGTTTACTCAACAGAAAAATATTGAAAGCCTACCAAATTAGCTTGACTTGCATTTTTGCTTGCTGCATATCTGACATTTTCAATGCAATCGCATGTGTACTCACAACGAAGTAAGCTCAGCTACATTCAGTCATACTCTGAAGTAACTGTGAACAGGATTAAAGCCGTAATTACATTTCTTTGTTTGCTTTATGTTTACCCAGACTTCCAGCCAGTTGTCTTCAAGGAAGTTTATGATCACAATTATATTTATACTTGTTATTAATTGCCATCAAGTCAACTTTAATTTATGGTGACCCTATGAATGAGAGATTTATAATCGCATGTGTAAACTGATCCCATTGCAATGCACAGTGTTATAGAGAATGCCATATACCGTATATTCCGGCGTATAAGACAACTGGGCGTATAAGACCCCCCCCCCCAATTTCCAGCCAAAAATCTAGGCTTAGGCATATATTCGCCAGATAAGAACACCACCACCACCCCCCAATTTGGCTGGCTGGGGGAGCCTTGCCAGCTGATCCTCTTTGTTTCCCAACTCATGAGGATCTCCTCGTGAGTTGGGAAAGCGAACAGGATCAGCTGGCAGGGCAACATTTGCCCCTCTCTTCAACCTTCCAGTCAAACTGGACTCGAAGGTGGAGGAAAGGGGCGAAAATGCCCAGTTTGCCTCAGCAGCCCCCTTCCCTCCGTCTTGGCTCTTCCGAAGGGGACCAAGGCGGGGGAAGTGGGGGCGGCCGCGGCAAACCCCTAGATTCGCCCCCTCTCCCCACCTTCAAGGAAGGTGGGGAGAAGGGGCGAACATGCCCCGTTTGGCTCCATAGGGAGGATGCGGGGCCGTGGAGTCAAACCCCGGGATTCGCCCCCTCTCCCCACCGTCAAGGGAGAGGGAGTGAATCTAGGGATTTAATTCCACAGCCCCGAGCCCTCCTTCTGGGCTCCCTCCTCCCGCGATTCCCCAACCCACAGGAGGCTGCCTAGTCTCCTGGTGGGTTGGGGAATACGGGATGGCCAGCTGGCTGGGGGTGGTGGAGGGATGGGGCTTCGCAGCCACCCCCCTCTTCAAAGCGTGGCTTTGGGGAAGGGGGGTGGCTAGGCGGAGGGTGAATGGGTGGATGGGCGGAGGGTGGATGGGTGGCTGGGGGGAGGGGGCTTCGCAGCCACCCCCCCTCTCCAAAGCGAGGCTTTGGGGAAGGGGGTGACTGGGAGGAGGGTGGATGGGTGGCTGGGAGGAGGGGGCTTTGTAGCCACCCCCCCTCTCCAAAGCGAGGCTTTGGGGAAGGGGGGTGGCTGGGAGGAGGGGGCTTCCCAGCCACCCCCCTCACCAAAGGCACGATTCCACGCCTTTGGCAAAGGGGGGTGGATGGGCGGAGGGTGGGCGGGTGGCAGGGAGGAGGGGGCTTCCCAGCCACCCCCCTCCACAAAGGCGCGATTCTGCAGCTTTGGGAAATGGGGGTGGATGGGCGGAGGGTGGGCGGGTGCCTGGGAGGAGGGGGCTTCGTAGCCACCCCCCCTCCCCAAAAGTGCGATTCCGCACCTTTGGGGAAGGGGGTGGATGGGCGGAGGGTGGGCGGGTGCCTGGGAGGAGGGGGCGAATCCCGGGGTTTGGCTCCACGGCCCCGCGTCCTCCTCCTGGGCTTCCTTCGGAAGGGAGCCCAGAAGGAGGGATCGGGGTCGCGGAGCAAAATGGGGCATTTTCACCCTTTTCCTCCACCTTTTTGCCACCCCAAGTTATTTTAGGACCCAAAGCATCCTCTTTCCTAAAACAGGAAGTGACTTCTGATCACTTCCTGTTGGTAAAAAAAGGGATCTCTGGGGTCTAAAATGACCCAGGACCTTCACTAAACATGAAGGAAATGTCCTCTATGTCCCCTAGATGGCATAGGGGACATATGCCCCCCTCCTCTGTCACCCCCTCCTCTGTCTCCGTTGCTCCCCAAAGGGGGAGAAGGCAGAGGAGGGGGGCGAATGAACTTCAAAACACTTTGCTTCACCCCCCTGCCCCATCTCCTGCCTCTTTGCTCAGTTTGCAAAGAGGCAGGAGATAGGCAGGCAGGCGAAGCAAAGTATATCCGGCGTATAAGATGACTGTCAATTTTGGAGGGCACTTTTGAGTGCTCAAAAGTCGTCTTATACGCCGGAATATACAGTAGTTTGAAAGTTCTGCTGGTGATTTGTGGTCTGTGGTGGCTCCCTCACACTCATGTCAATTCTTGGATAAAGCAAGTATTCTGTGGATGAGCCAGAACACATGGTTTGAACATTGGACTACTACTCTAGAGACCAGGATCCAAATCCCCACTCAGCCATGAAAACCCACTGGGTCACCTTGGGCAAGTCACACTCTCTCACCCTCAGAGGAAAGCAATGGCAACCCCCCTCTCCAAAAAATCTTTCCAAGAAAACCCTGTGATAGGTTCACCTTAGGGTCATCATAAGTCAGAAACTATATGAAGGCACACCACCATCACAACAGAATAGACCCTTTGTATACACTGGATTATCAACAATGTTGACTCACTGTTCAACAACTGACTGAAGAAGCTATCTCTAGTTGAAATTAAGCAACACAATGCCAGCCTATGTGTGAGATATTTTAGCTACCGAAGGTGCATGGCTTCCAGGTCAGTGAAACTGCTCTGAGTTCCTGTCTTAAATGAGCTATCCAAAGTGCTAAACCTTTTATTTTTTGGGGGGGGGGAAGAGTGTTCAGCACCTCATATAGCATCTTTGAAGTTCACACTAAAGCTCTAAGTGTTCCACTAACATGGGAGTCACCAGAGATCAGTTTAAAATTACATAACCAAAACTATGTATACTTTTACTTTTATGTTGAGTAAATGAAAAAATACCTTGCTCTCCTCAAATACTTCCTGTAAAATGGTCCAATTTGCATTGACATCATTGTTCCAAAGCAAATAATGGCAGATATCAGGACATTCCTGCTTCTTTCATCTAGCCCTTGACTAGGCAGGAACAATGAACTGGAGAGAGTAGACTAGGCTGGGCCTTTGAGCAAAAGTTAAGTTATGTTATGATCGGAATCAGTGATGAACTATTCACAAGATCACCTTGGCAAATTTCCTTTTGAGAATCCTCAAAGACATCACTTCATATTTTTTTAGAGGATTTCTCCATTAAAGATTTGTGGCAGAAGACTTGGGTCTTTCTAGGAATATTAGTTAATGGCTTTTATTTAGATGAGGGGTGATCAACTGTGGTAGGCTAGGGAGCTGCATTAGCTCCCTAGGAGACCTTGGAGGGCCATGCCCCCAACAACAACAAAAATCATTTTTTCTGCCCCCAAATGCCATCTAGGGGACATAGAGGACATTTCCTTCATGTTTAGTGAAGGTCCTGGGTCATTTTAGATCCCAGAGATCCCTTTTTTACCAACAGGAAGTGATCAGAAGTCACTTCCTGTTTTAGGAAAGAGGCTGCTTTGGGTCCTAAAATAACTTGGGGTGGCAAAAAGATGCAAAAAATACACATAGAATGAGCTCTGGTGAGCTCTGATGGCCACCCCCCCAAAAAAATAAAACAGTCCTGGAGGCTGCATATACTTTGTCCAGCCCTGGTCTGAATGCTTCTGTCTAACTGATTATTATATATTACAAATTCAAAATCAACATGATTGCCACTGTGAAATACAACCAGGGACATTGGTGGTGACACCTGAAATCCTCTCTGAAACAAGTTTCTAGAGTTTCTGACAGACTTAACCAATGCAGAGGTTTCATTTGGTATGTTTATCATAGAGAACAATGCTTCAACCTCTTACTGTCAAAGCTCAGCCAATGGATGAGCAGGGAGCTAGGAATTGAGCCAAAAAAAAAAAAAAACCTGGAACAGAGGGGGGAAATCAGAAGTCCAAGTCAAGGGACATGCAAAAGCAGCTTGACCTTGCATCACACACATCGCACAAAGACCTTGTCGTTCAGGCAAAATCCCACCTTTTATACTCCTTCACTTCCTTCCTTCACTGACCCAAAGACGATCTCGAGCTACAGGCTCAAACTGGAAGTTTCCTACACAGAGGACTAAGGGTTCTTCCTTCTAATTCCAGCAAGGGTATGCACTTGAGGAAGGCTACAAGATCCACGATCCAAGTTCCAAATTAAAGCCATGGAAAAACACATAGTTGCATACCCTCCAACATTTCAAAGGACACATGTAGCTAAACAGCATCAGAGTGTAGTCAAGATGGCAAAAACTAATATATATATATATATATATATATATATATATATATAATTTTGTTTTATTAATTTCAATATATCAATGTAACATAAAACATCAAACCAAACAAGTAATCAACAAATGATGTCAATATCAAGATTCACCTCTTTGAATTTACCATAAAACAAACATCAATAACAGTAATATTAATGACAAAAAACACAAAATACCTCAAGACTTCAACACAACACAATACAATATAATATTACACACTACATAGAATACATTATAACAATACAGCATAAACTATACAATACAATATACAATCCAAAACAGTTTTACAATAAAAACACTTCACATACATATACAATAACATTTTTTAAAAAACACAACTTCCTACTTCCTAACTGTAGGCCTTTGTAATTCCTTTTCACTTATTTCCTCTATCTTAGCCACTTCATTTATCCATATCTCTACCACTGTCACATCATCACTGTTAATTTTCAAAACCTATCAATATGCTTATTTCTTCTTTTTCTTGCATTTATCTCAAGAATGGTTCCAATCATTTTGAAATGTTTCTAATGTCTTCTCTTTTAACAGTATGGTTAACTTATCCATCTCTGCTAGTTCAAATAGTTTTATAATCCAAGATGGCAAAAACTATTAATGTGAAAGAACACACACACTAGGAGATGCTGTGAGGGCAAAGGTAAGCAAACTGGGGTCCAATAGATATTATGGACTACCATACCCATCAACACCAGGAAGGATAATCAATGGTCAGTGAGCATGGAAGCTGCAGTCTAAAATATCTGGAAGGTATTAGGTTGCCAAGCTCTTCTCTAGAATATTGAGCTACCTTTGCAGTATTACTTTTTCTTCAAATGAAAAGAAAGTGTGCTACTCAACTCCAAGTCTGTAAACCCATGAATCAACTATAATGAGTCTGACTCGTCAACAAGCAACACTCTGAAAAGCTTTAGCAGGGAGAAAAAAGATGAGGTTCCATGCCACTGGCTTCCCTCTGATTCAGGGCTTCAAATTTATTGTTTTGTTGCTACAGCCTTTTTCACAGATGAATGACCACATTGCTTCAAATAAAAGCTCCTTCTATCTCACCAGCACTTTCTGACACTGGAGGCACTGCAATGATATGTTAACAGTGAAGAGGAGCTAGGGATTTGGAAGTATGCCTAGCCCAGTAATAAGGTTTAGAATTCAAATATGCACAAAATGGGCCCTGATGCAGAGTAGAGCCTGGCCTACATCTGCAGCAGACTGCACTGGTTGGGGACTGGCCCACCTTAGATGGTGGGGAGGGCAGAATCACATATTCTGAATGCTTACCAGTATCAAAGGCTGTCTGTATATGGTGGTAAACATTATTGAGGAAATGCATGCTTCTTTATCTTACTTCAGGATTGGTATAGGAACCTGACACATAATGACTCAGAGGGCTTATCTACATGAGCTAAATACCCTGGCAGATATGGAGCTGGAACAGGGGCAAGCAGGGGTAGGGCCCGATAAACCACAATAAGAAAATACCCTGTTTAATCCAGTACCAACAGGCTGAAAAGGATCAAGTCAAACCTGTCCCAGCACACCGTCCCTCACTGCCACTGTCAGCTCCCTGGCTCTCGTGGAAACCAGGCAAGGGTGCCTCAGCATGTGATAAAGGTCGGTTACATGCAGGGGGTCTGCAGTAACATGTTGTGGGCCACCTTCCTAGCTTCCATGTCAGCAAAGAAAATGGTAACAGTGGCAGCAGTGGCAGTGACCATCATCATCACAGAATCCTAAGAGTTGGAAGAGAACACAGGGGTCATCTAGTCCAACCTCCTGCCATGCAGGAGGAACACATGACCAATGCCCCTAAAATGATAACCTTGCCGCAGGGACCTCCCTGGGGTTTCCTTGTGGGTCGAGAGAGATGCTGGAGGCTGAGGCAATGCCCGTGTGGGGAACTAAAGCAGAGCCAGCTGCATCTTCATGGCCCCGGGGCCGAGAGATGAGGGGCACTGCCTAGAAGCAAGGACTGGGGGACCCATCACCCTGCCACTCGCCCACCCTCCTCACTAGCCTCCTGGAGCACTTCTGTGCCTTCTTGACCTTCCCATAGGTGCCTTTGCCCAGCATCTCCAGGAACTCGTAGTGATGCTGGAGGTTGTGCTTGTGGTAGTGCCGCTTCACTGCCTGCCTCTTCCCCAGGGAGGGCTTGGGTGGTGGAAGGAACCCATCCTGCAGCAGGGAGGCCGCCCCCGCTGCCACCTCCGATGGGTCCCCATGATTCATCGCTGCCGCAGGCTGCGGCCAAAAGTCTCTTCCTTCTCTCATTCCTCTTCTCCTTCTCCTTCTTGCCGGACTCACTGATGGCAGCTGCAGCAACAGTTCAGACACCGGCCGGGGTGGTGGTGGAAATGGATACACCAGCAGGAAGCCAGTGTAACCTGGTTGGTGTAGATAAGCCCAGAGCACTGCTCTATCACAGTATCGCCTGCATGAGCACTGGACAAGTTCCATTGTTTCAGGGGGATATTCTTCAAGACCTGCCATGGGGCTCATACTTCCTTCCCCTCCGCATTCCCATTCCCATGAAAGGGAACCCATTCCATCCAACATTTCACAGATGAAAACTGGGACACATGTGGCCAAGCACCATCAGAGTGTGCTTAGGTTATTAATGAGAAATAGAGGCAGCAAAAGTTTGCATTTGCCTGAGACTAGCGGGAAGGGCAGAATTCCACTCCTTCCTTTCCTCTCTTCTCCCCACTGCTGAGTTAACTGAGTGTGAACCACTTCTGCTCTTTGAACTCAGTTTGAAGCAACTGACCTGAATCCTATGGATGGTCCCAAGTACAGTAGACCAAATGAAGCAATGGGACTCACCATTTAGCAATTAATACAAAGGGTCTAATTCTTTTTAGAACCTACATGATGTAATTCAAACCAATGTGGGCTGGCAACACGTAACCTTCAGACAACACATGGCCCCCTGATTTTAAGGCTATTGGAAGCCTGAGAAACTCACTGCCACCTTTTTTTTTTCCATTTTAACAAAAGGGAATCACACTCCCGAAATCCTCCAGGAAATGTGATTCATGTTTAAAACAGAATTCACTCTCCCCAAAACTTTGTTTTGATCCAAAAAGTGGATGGAGTTAAGGGAGCTTGAACTGGACTCCCCAAGACTTGTATGTTATGGGTGGGGAGAGTATGCAGTCAAAGGCAGGTTCTGGGAGGTTCACCTGAGGAACTTGTCCAGCCACTATGTAGGTTATACTGAGATAGACAGAGCAATGATCTGACTCATTATGAGACACCAAATGTCCTGACTTGGCAGGGACAGTCCCAATTAGTCCTCTGCCATTGCCCTTTTCTCAGCTGCTTTTCAAACCTCCCAGCTTCTCTCTCCTCCTCCTCATTTCCCTCTTTGTCCCCTTATTTCAATTGCTGCAAACTGAGTTCAAAGTGCAAAAGTAATTTGCATTCAGTTAACTCAGCAGTGGGGGGGAGAGAGGAGGATACAGAAAATCTTGCCCTTCCCAGCAGACTCAGGCAAACACAAACTTCTACAGCCTTTCCCAGATTGCTTGTTCTTTCTCATTGCTGTAGAAGTTTGTGTTTGCCTTGAACTCAGTTTGCAAGGCAACAAACTGCAAGTATTTAGTAGAGATTAGCGCCTGTTTAGTTGCGTTAGGGAATTCTTTTTAATTTCTTTACTTTGGTTGAATGTAGCTAAATTAGTAACTGAATGTAACCTGAGTAATGTAATGCTTTGATCTTGATACTCTGTATTGCTATCACTTTAAGCCTGCCTGCCTGAGGTAGGGGAGAATCCTGCCTCATGTGAGACCGCATGACTACTTCTCTTGAATAAAGTAAACTTCTATCTTCCTATGCTGATGCTGACCACGTGCCTTACTCTTGACTATGCTACTGTGAACCTCCTCTGGGGTTAGGAGGAGGGAGTTAGTTGATTCTATAGTGGCAAGGAGTGCCACTGATTAACATAGACTACGCACAACTTCCCACTGCATTGTGCGTGAAAAAGGGGGGGTCCCAAGGGGGAAATAAGCCCCCCCCAGTTGAAACCCAGTGGGTGGTGGCAGATCGATGGTTTTTGGGGTTTGTAGGAGGATCCTGGGGTGAGGACACTCAGGACTAACCCTACAGAGAGAGGGCTAACCTGGAGCTCCTGGGAAGGGAACTCAGGTTTGAGCCCCTGACAGGACCTTTACTGTGTTTTAAGAAAATACCCAGTTTCTGCCAGAATAGGGCAAATCAGCCACTTTGCTGCTGGTGGTGGTTCTCCTTGCTCTTCCAGGGCCAGGCAGCAGGCCTGCAGCATGTGACCAAGGCTGGTCACATGCAGGGGGCTTATCACATGGTGTGACCAGCTGCCCAAACCCAGCAGAGCAGAGAAAATGGCAGTGACAGTGGTGGCTGCAGCAATAGTCCAAGATTCTTGTGTGGACTCTACCCCATTTTCTTTAGGTAACGGGGGAAGAACAAGCCACCTTTCCAGCCAGCATATGCCAGTGGGAAGCCAGCATATACTGGCTAGTGTAGAAGAGTCCTTAATTTCCTAATGTGAAGGGATCATGTGAGCCATGGGCCACAGATAGCCCAACATAAGCCTTTTGTGGCCCATGGGCTTTCCTCAACAATTTGTTCCAATTTTTGTCAAGGTTTTTCACCCCATAATCTGTCAATTGCTGCTCTTGGAAACACCCAGAAATGAAGGATCGTGTCTGAACCACCACCAACAGCAATAGCTTCCCAGAACACAGAAGTTGCAACTAGAAGTAATTTTTGATTGCAATTTTTGGCTTATTTTCACCAGCAAAATGATCCAGCATCGACCACAGGGTGGAAGGTCGATGCTGACCCTCACCACATGCTCAGCCTATGCTCAGAAAAATCATATGCAATTTGGCTTAGGTTTTCATGCAGACTGAGCTTTATATAATTTCCCCCAATGTATGTACTTTTGCAAGCACTTTCTCCTAAAAATGGATTTTTGTATCCAATTTCCCCTATTACAATCATTTTAGTATGCCATTTCCCCTAATGTGTGCAATTTTATATAGATTTTATTTTTTTTATTTTTGGCTGGAGAACTGCATTCCAAACTATGGATGAATTTGAGAAATGAAGGTAATTGTGCTCCTGTTCATGTACCAGCTTGGGATGTTATCATCCTGTTCTTAAGTTTGTTCTCCATACCTACTCAGTTGTAAAGTGCATGCTTTATATGCAGAAAGTTCCAGCATTTTGCACGGCAATCAATAGATTTGTTTTAATGCTATGAATACTTGGGTTGCATTTTAACAATGTTCTATATATTTTGAGTTGCTTCTTTGTCTATGATTTCATTTGTATTTGTTTTCATTTCTACAAGCCACCTAGTTTGGGCAAAAATGTGGATAACAACAATAACTCCCTCCCAGTTGGAATTGACAAGATATATATCTAGTCAGTCCACAAGGAAGACCTAAGGGCAATAGTCCTCTCCCACTGCAGTTTTCCACCAACTGATATTCAGAGACACTCCATCTTTGATCTGGACACAGCATAGAGCCATAATGACCAGTAGCTCTTGACAGCTTTCTTCAAAGTCATCTCAGTTGCTGGCTATCAATATATCTTCTTGTCCGTGATGTCACTCAGCTGGTTTACACCAGTTCACCCAAACCATTTGTCAGGTTTAGCTAATCACTTGTTGTGGGGACACTTGTTGTGGGCAGTCTGACAGGCAACTACAGTTGGGGAGGGAAAGGCAGGGAGAAAAGAAGAAAGGAGGGAGGGAGGGAGGGAGGGTCATCCAGAGATGCCTATCCCTGATCCCTCCCCTTCCCTCTGCTGTGGGCAAGTGCACATCCACACACATTTCTCCAGTGATGAATCATACAATAATTGAACATTTTTGGTTAACACGTATACATTTGGCAAAACATAAGGGTTGTCTAAATGATGAAAATGCTCCTCATGGAATGTGAGGAGAATCCCACCTGTCTTAATGGCATCCCGCACTGTTTTGCTATATATGGAGGGGGGATAAAACACCAAAAACTCTGAAGGAAAAGCCTTTGTGGCTTTCTCCAGAGTTTTTCAAAAAACAGCAAAGGGAATACACATTCCTGCTCTTTTGGACAAGCAATTCGCTTTTAATATCTTTCCCATAGGAGCGGAAGTGCTAAGCTGATTGGCCAGATGAGTGCAGAGGGTAGAGCCTGTTAACAAGGCAAGCACATAGCGCCGCCATGTTGGATTTTTGCCTTAGTGAGTGAGAGGTTGGAAAGCTGCTTGGAAAAGCTGGAATTTTTCTATGCAATTATTTAGCTGCTCCTAAAAATTTATAAACAAGTATTTATTCAGTAGTCACATCCCCGACTCTTTTATGATGGCTAGAGAAAGTTTCATCCTCATCAAAGTAAAACAGTTTAGTTATAATTGCCAACTCAATTCATGCTGAATTTACAAAACAAAACTGTGCACAGTCGTTCTTAGGCAGATAAAAGAATTAAATTTCTGTAGCAGACTTGTGGGCTGAGATGCTTTCAGATCTTTACCAAATAAAATCACACGGGTAAGGGTAAGTTAATTTACTATGGTTTGTTTGGTTTTAAAAGTGTTTATCTTTTACTTATTGCTATTTGATTATCTCTTCTTCATAGGCAGAAGATAGCATTTTGGATATTTTGCAAATATCCTAGTCTTGTGGCTGTAGCAGCTCTCTTCGGGTACAAGTGTGGTAAGCTGAAATGAATAGCCAGTGGATGCCATAGCTGTCATTATCAACCTGCCCAATTTTCTGGCATGGATGTTCTTATTGAGGGTGTAATAATGTGATTAATGGGTGTTGTGTTTTTGACTTTATGATGCCTTATCCTAGTATGGTTGTAATTACCCTGGCCAGTGCCGTGATATGCTGCAACCCTAGTTATGTATCCAGTAAAACTGGGATGAGTCCTTCCTAAATCTTCGTTTGCGAAGAAAAGCCAGAGAGAAAACTGGATTGACAAAGAGGTTCATAAGGAGAAAGCAGTGTGTCCCTTTCTTGTTCAACTGGTTCCCAGTTTGAGAGTTTCTTCATTAGGTGGGGTTCAAAAATACTCCCGGCAATACAGTTCTACTTATTATTTGTCTTACCCAAAGGAACATTTGGTAAATTACATCATCCCTTGGGAACATGGCTGGGTTTTCTTCACCTCCTTAGACATGGCTATTAAGTTAGCAGACATTGGGGAATAGAGGCAGAGCTTCCAGAAGGTGACATTAAATTGGCCTTTTGCTTCCCACTTCACACTAAACATGTTGAGCTATTTTGTTCTTTACAGGAGGGTAGCTCCTACATTGATCCCTAGCCCCTAGAAGGATGTTTGGCATCATGTTCTCCTATTGAAAAGTCAGTATACCATTCACCTACATTACCTGCTTAAGTTACAATTTGATATTGTTTAACAACGTTGCCATCTCACAAATGGCAAAGCATTGGAACTAAGGAAAGTCACTCCAAGAGGGTGACAGCAGCTATTTGATAATCTTAGTCTTGCAGATCCCTGGTTGGGCTTTCTGGCATTATTTTCATATTGAAAGGCCAGAGGTGCATAAATTCACTGGAGAGTTAGGCTTTTAGCTCAGGCAAAGGCTAACATGGAAGAGTTGGAGGGAGTTTTTACTCCATTTTAATGGGGTGCCATTTTGGAGGGAGGACATGAAACATAAAAGGGGAGCTTAAGAAGACTTTATATATCCATCCACTTGGCAGGTGATTGGTGCCATGATTTGTGGTTGGTCTTGGTGTCAGACATGAAGGGTAGCTCTCAGAATTTTTCAAGGGGTGATAGTGGGCTGCTGAATTCACAATTCATCTGTCTATTCTTGGTTATTTAATTTGGTCATCTTAGGGTTTGTGGTCTCCAGTATGCCTTGTTCACTGTATACAACTGTGGTAAGCAAGTATTCATGGGGACTGTTGGAGTGGAGCTATGAAGGTTGCTGAATGATATTTGGCACCAGATTTAGGAACAGCTTTTTTGTGTGGTTTTTAAAGATGTTTTTATTTCATTTTGCATAATAACATAAATTAACATAAACAATTTGAAATACATATCACAGAAATATTCATACATCATACTTTTTAACAAGTCTATAAGACCTCTAATATTTACAATACTTTCGACTATATTTCCGATGATCTATATAGCTAGTAATCCTGTTTTTTAATCTTAAATTTTATTTGTTACATCACAGTCTTTTATCTTATGAAATAAAAAATAAGTAATATCTAAACATAAAAGACTTCCTACCACACAAATTATGGACTAATTACGATTCAGTTTTGAATCTCTTTTGTCCTCTATAACTACTTATGCAATCTAACTGATTTAATGAATCTTTGTATCTATCTTATACATTTTATCATTTATAAATGATAATGATTTAATTATCATTATATAAATGATTATATAAATGATATAATTATCATTTATAAATGTCCAGAGAAGGGCGACTAAAATGGTGAAAGGTCTGGAAACCATGCCTTATGAGGAGAAACTTAGGGAGCTGGGTATGTTTAGCCTGGAAAAAAGATGGTTAAGGGGCGATATGATAGCCCTGTTTAAGTATTTGAAGGGATGTCACGTTGAAGATGGAACAAGCTTGTTTTCTGCTGCTCCAGAGACTGGAACACGGAACAATGGATGCAAGCTCCAGGAACAGAGATTCCACCTCAACATTAGGAGGAACTTTTTGACAGTCAGAGCTGTTTGGCAGTGGAACACACTCCCTCGGAGCGTGGTGGGGTCTCCTTCCTTGGAGGTCGTTAAACAGAGGCTGGATGGCCATCTGTCAGGGATGCTTTGATCGTGATTTCCTGCGTGGCAGGGGGTTGGACTGGATGGCCCTCATGGTCTCTTCCAACTCTACAATTCTATGATTCTATGATTCTAAATGTTTCTTAACATACATATTCCATTTTTCCCAATCTCTTTCAACAGACTGAGTTGTTTTATTTTTCATCCATTTTTTGGATGAAATTCATCCACTTACATTAATAATTCATCCACTTAATATATACATTCTTCAATTTCTGGCAACTTTTCATTCTTCCAATATCTGGCAAAAGTAATCCTGGCAGCTGTAACCAAATACAATAGTAAATTTTCTTCTATCTTAATCCTTCATCTATAATATTTAACAAATACATTTCTGGATACATTTCAAATTTTATGCCTATAATACTTTGTATGTTTTTATGTATATCCTTCCAAAATTTGTTTTTTAATGCCCCCACCACATATGATATAATGTTCCAATCTTATCATTACATTTCCAACACTTCCCGTCCGTTCCTGGGTATATTTTTTCAATCTTTTCAAGTGTTAAATACCATCTAAAATACATTTTATATGAATTCTCTCTCAAATCATTGGTCAATTTTTATTTTTATTTTATTTTATTTTATTTTATTTTATTTTATTTTTAAAAAGTATTTTTTAATACCTTTACTCCAAGCATATTCCAACTTATCTTCGTAACCGCCTCCTCCCATACAATCCTCCCCACGCACTCCGGTCCTCTGGGAGGAATTTGCTTCAGCCACAAAAATCTAGGCTGTCTGCAACATCCCAGAGGGCCTTTTCAGTAATCGCCCCCTAATTATGGAATGGCCTGCTGAACAAGATCCATCAGATGATGAGCCTGAGTAGCTTTTAAAAAGCACTAAAGACGGATCTCTTTCAGCAGGCCTTTCCTAATTAGATCCCGGCCTCAGGAGCTCCTGGCCTCTTTTAGTCTGCTGGCTATTTATTATTTTTTTAATGTGATTTTAGATTAGTTGTTTTTAATTTATATTGGTTTAATATCTTTTTATGGGGGAGGGTGGGGGTGGATGGTGTTTAGGGATTTTAATCTGTATTTGTATTTTAATTTTTGTAAGCCACCCCGATTGTTTTTAACAGAGGGGTGGTGTATAAATAAATAAATATTATTATTATTATTATTATTATTATTATTATTATTATCTAATTCTATTACACACCCAACATCCTTAGCCCATTTTATCATATTTTCCTTAATTAAATTATCATCCATCTCCCAGTCAAGGAGTATTTTATAAATTTTTCCAGGATACTTTCTTTTTTCTCGATTCCTTCTGTCTTATCTTTCCTATATCTGTCACATATCTGTCAATATAAGAACCAATCACATCTAAACCCTTTCAATATTAATTCTTCTCTAGATTTAAGTGTATAATCTCTATTATTACTATCTAGTAAATCCCTATAGTTAATCCATGCCTTTTTATTCATTACTTCTCTTCTGAAAAATGCTTCGTGAGTTGATGTCCATAGGGGAATTTCCCTGTAAATTATTTTCTTATATTTTTTGGCAAATTCTAAAGATCGCTTTCCAGGTAAGATGTTTATTTATCTTTATTTTGTCATTTTTTTCTTTATTTATCTTCATTCCGCTAATTCTCCAAATTCATTAATTGTCTTTAATACCTTTTGTATACTGTACTCTTGTTCCTCTAAAATTATAACTAAATCATCTGCATATGCTCTAAGTTTACATTGTACATTTTTAATCATGGTTCCTTTGATTTCTTCATCATCTCTTACCTTATTTAACAACAGTTCCAATGTTAATATAAATAATAAAGGTGTCAGGTACCTCTCTGTGCTGGACATGATTTAGTTTTCTCATTATTTATTAATATTTTTGTTGATTATTTATTATATATTGCTTTCAACCAATTTTCCATTTTCTGTCCCAAATTCCTTTTTTGCCAAATTTTCCCCATAAATCTCCAATCCACATTATCAAATGCTTTTTTGGCATCTATAAAAATTAAGGCTATTTTTTTTTAATCAATCCTCTTTTCGTATACTTCAGTTATGTCAACCAGGACTCTCACATTGTCTCTCAGATACCTTTGAGGAAGGAAACCACATTGATCCTCTTTAATAATTTTTATTAATATTTCTTTCCATCTTTCAGCTAAAATTGCCACAAATAATTTATAGTCCTGATTCAATAAAGCAATTGGCCTATAATTTTTTGGTTCCAACAGAACTTTCTCTTTTTTGGGGATTAAACAAGTAAAGGATTCATTCAATGATGGTACCATTTTCTTTTCAGAAATTTCATTCATCGTTTGACATAGTGGTGAAACGAATTCATCTAATTCAGATGAGATTCAGGAATAGCTTTAACGGGCCAGGTGGATGATGGTGGGCTGGAAAAGGGAAGTTGGTAAACCCAGAGCAGTTGCCTAGTTCACAATAAAAGAGGGCTGCGAAATGGGATCCAACTGGATATTGTGCTGGTGAGGCTCGGTACCCACTAGGGTCTATGGAAGAGTATTTGGAGCTGAAGGGAGTGGGGGAAAGACTGTTGTTCCATCATGATGACCATTATCCATTGATTTCATCAGTGGCTTTGTTAACTAAGGTATGCCTGTATATATCTATCTGATATCAGCCTGCTATTGATGCCATTGGCTACATTAAACGATGATTCCAGCCTTTGACTTGAATAATCTAGTTTTGATATTGAATTGCAAATCATGGAGTTGCTAATGAAAACTTAGCTAGTTGAAATCCTTTCATACTCCTTTGAACATCTAAAGATTTCTCAATGTCTACACCATTCAAAGAGTATGAAACCATCTTTAGATGTTAAAAATAATGTAAGGGATCATTGTTGACTGAAAATAGGCTTTTAGGCCCAGCTTGAGAGCCTTTGGTGCAGATAATTTCTAAATTGCAAGTTGTGATGGTCAGGCTAGTGGCAGTTTGGTAGTATAGTTCAACACTTTGCAAAACATCTTCTAAAGTTTAAACTAAAAGCCAGAGCAGATGCACCATGACAATGATATGAAAACCACACACCATCACTGGTGATAGTATCTGGTTTCTGGAACACTGTTTCTTAGCAATATGTTAGGATTCCAGATAGTTTTTATTGTGAGCTTTGCCTTAGTAATGTTATTTAACCAGAGCAAGGGTGTTATCTGGATGACAATTATATAAATCCCATTGGTTGCCCTAGGTAAAGTAGACCCATTGAGTCAATGGGACTTACATAAGTGTTTACTCTCCATGCAACAATTAATTCAATGAACCTACAGGTTTCTTCTTTTTGTCCAGTGAATGATATGAGTGTTTTGGCTCCAGAAATTTCTGCAGTTAAATTTCAAATAGGTGTGTACAGGCCATATGCCAGTGTACAAACATAATAATAAGTTCATATGTTGGAAAATTATGCATTGTTTTATTATGTATTTATGTGTTGTCTCTGTATGATTTTATACAGCCCCTGAAGAAGTCCTTTGAAAGCACGCACAGGCTGAAATGCATTGGGCTTTTTATCAATAAATGAATTATTTATTGAACACCTTGAGACATGTCTCCAGTTTCTTCTATGGATTTTATTGGATGCTCCCCAGATTCTGCTTCCTACTCTAGTTTGGGACTACCAATAGTTTTCAGGCCAACATCTTCTATTTGTAACTTGCCCATGTTTTCCAACCACATCTTCAATCTTTTTCCTTATCCATTGAAGAGGGAAAGGTGGAATAAGTGCATGGTGGCTTATTAGCGTTAGGAGCAGGTTATCTCAAAGCATCATTGTTTTGTTTTTAAACCTTTTCCACCTTGCATATTGGAATTTGTTTCCTTTGCAGCAGCACTTGAACTGCTGTGTAGTCAGCAGGCTCCCTACATTTTGTTTTGTTTTGTTCCTTCTTAAAATTGACATTCCAAAATGGCAAGATTGGGTTGCCATTCCAAGTGAGGAGTGAAAGGACATTTTCCACTTCCCATGGTACACAGCCACTGGTGGGAACTTGACACAATATTTACACTCCTCTAAAGCAATCTAAACTGACAAGGTCACTGATCTTGAGACTCAAGACTTAAGATCCTTACTGCTAAAAATTATTTATAGTTTATGGTTCCACAAAGAGTTCTGTGTGGTTAAAAAGAAAGCTGTCCCACACTCCCTTATAACCTCACAACAGCCTCAGTTAGTATGAAAAAGGGCAATTTACCAAAAAAATCTGTGAGCTTTATCACCAGAGATTTGAAGGCTGGTCTTCCCAGTCGAGGTTCATCACTCCAGCTCTCAAACAAGAAGAGAAGCATCTTTTCTCTTACATAATTGATCTAGCTCAAACTCAACCTGCATGCCCTGGAGATTCTGCTTAAAAATAAAATAGTTCATTGCTCACTTGCAGGGTCAGAGAGCTGACTATTGCCTGCCCATTTCTAGCCAGTCTTGGAGAATCTGAGGGTAGCTGGGAGCTGGTCCATTCATAGCACATTTAAGATAAGCTTTGTGGAAATCAGGAGGTGAGCAAGCCAAGGAATGTTCGGCTGTCCTTCTGTAGAAGAGCTGGAATCTTCTATAGCAGATATTGATAAGTCCTACCAGCCAGTGCTCTGGCATGTGTAACAACTTGAGGAAATACTTCACATAAACAACACATAAAAGACCATTGGCTGGAAATCCCATTGGTGTCACATACACATGCAAGTTCCCCAATAATTGTCCTTTTCTGACCACTGTGCTACAATTCATGCTCACAGAAGCAGAAGAGAGATGGAAAGAATATTCAAAAACAGCAATTTTTTTTCTTTTAGCACCAAGAAACTGTGATGAGAAGAATCTTAGACTGGTGAGAATCTTCGCAGTTCAGGCCTTATTTTGTGCAAAATTCAGACTTTGTTGTTTTGCACAGGAAACAGAACTTTTTGCACACAAAACAATATATCTGCATAGAAATGCTATTTTCTAAATAGAAAATGTTTCCTATGCAGAAAATTCCATTTTTTGCTGCAAAAGAACCACATGTGAATTTTGCACAGTCCTAGTAATGAATTGATAATATGCTTTGAAAACTGCATGGTTTCTGAAGGGGGGGGGCTTGGTAGCAGGAAGAAAATTGCTAAAATTACTTTTTGCTTCATTCAAGAAGAAACTAAGGGCTTGTCTAGCCAGGCTATTTACCCTGTCTTTCCCCATCTTGGAGTCCTGCAATCTTAACAGTGCAGAGATTTCCCCCCATTTTGCCTCCAGGTAGTCCAGATGACACCCAGAGCAAAGATAGGAGAAAACATGGGGAAGACTGGGTAAAGCCCAATAAAATGTTATAGCATAACCCCCAGGACAAACAACCTCCTCTAGGAAAGTATGTGGGACCTCAGGAGTCCCTACTGGTACATCAGGCCATCTCTGCAGCCACTGTCTACGTTGCACTCTCCGAATCCAGGAGGGAGGCTCGTACATGTGACCAATGCTAGTCACATACAGGGGGCCATGTTCACATGCTGCAGGCCTCCTGTCTGGATTTGGAGAGTGGATGGTAGTAGCTGCAGGCTCATGTATCTGTGTGGACTCCATTCCGTCCCAGTAGCTGGGGGGGCAGCGGACCTGATCCGGGGCAAGAATACACCAGCAGGAAGCCAGCATATTCTGTCCCTGTAGATGAGCTCTTGGTGAAGAATTACATCCCTAAAGCAGAATTCCACAAGTCTAACCATTTCCATTCATCCTTCATTTTATTTCACATATCATGCCTTTCTCCCAGGCTAGGACTCAAGGCGGCCTACCAAAAGGCAGAGAATACAATAAAATACATATAGTTGAAAGCATAAAAAACTAAGATTAAAACAGTATTAAATAACAACAGAATTAAAACCAATTAAAATCTTACTTTAAAAAGGATTAAAAATAGGACACCAGCATAAAAGCCATTTGTTTTTAAATCAGTTTCAAAGGCTTACTGGAAAAGAAAGGTCTTAACCTGCTGCTGAAAGGAAAACAAAGAAGGAGCCATTCTAACTTCACTAAGGAGGGAGTTCCAAAAATGTGGGAGCAGTCCCAGAAAAGGCCTTCTCCCTAGGCCAACTGTGCCTATGAAGGCAGTGGGATGCAGTGCTTCAGCAGGCTCATATTGGAAGATACGGTCCTTCAAATAACCTGGCCCTGAGCCATATACTGCTTTATAGGTCAAAACCAGCACTTTGAATTGTGCCCAGAAACAGACCAGCTGCCAATGAAGCTGTTGCAATAAAGGAATTGTGTGTTTCCTGGAGCCAGACCCAAGTAGCAATCTAACTGCAGCTCTTTGGACCAGTTGAAACTTCTGAACACTCTTCAAAAGCAGCCCCCCATAGAATACATTACAGTAATCCAATCGGGATGTAATTAACATGCATGTGTCACTGTGGCTAAGTCAGACATCCCAAGGAACAGATACAGCTGACACACAAGTTTTAACTGTGCAAATGCATTCCTAGCCACTGGAGAAACCTGTGCATCTAGGGCCAGGGCTGAATCCAGGAGTACACCCAAGCTATAGGATGGGCCTAAATTCTATTGTTAGTTCTGGCTAGAGCAGAGCCACTGAATCAATTTGATGTTCCTTCATTTTGACTTACCATTCAACAATTGATAGAGTGGGTGTGCTTTATTTGGGACTAACCATCACGATTCCAGCTATGCTATGTATGACATGTGAATGTTCGATTATTTGCACTCGCATTCACACAGATACAAACAGGCAGCGTAATCCTATTGGCTATATAAGCATGGGGGTGGGGCTAGCAAACAGGGAAAGCGCCTGCAGCTGCCATGTTGGATTTTCAGCTAAGTGAGGGTCCAATAAGTTGATAACACAGCAATCTTATACTCTTTTTTTCTTTTTCCGTAAATACAAACTAACACTATCAGTTACACTCTCAGATTTAAAGCCTTTAACTAACATTGTGTCACTAATAACAAATGGGGGGGGAATATTAGATTGCATAATTCATATCAGTTAGCTTCACATAGCAGGAGAATGTGAGAAGGAGGAACAGAGCCTAAAAAAGTTACTTTTTTGACTACAGCTCCCAGAATCCTCCAGCCAGCATAGATGTGATGAATATATGATAAAGACATCCAGTATAGGACCAGGATTTGAAAGATCCAGATTTGAATCATTCACAAAGCAAGCACACCCTCCTCAGTTACACTCCCAGTAAGGCATGAAACTCACTGGATGACCTGCCAGAGAACTGCAGTGCAACAAGGAATTGCAACAGGGATCCTGCTTCTGATTGTTGCAGCCTTGCTTGCTGGCTGAAGGGGCCTGGAAACATTATCTTGTAATGTCCCAATTGTCAGCAGAACAAGCCTCCATCACTTAGAGCAACACGCTGGAGTTTAAGGTTGGATTTAAAGGGCATTTACAATTGTGACAATAGTTGCACAATTGTGAAATTATAATATAACTGAATACAGAGTAGTTAGAGTTCTGTAACTCTAGTTTATTAAGCCACAACTGCACTACAGGATGCCAGCCTTAATTATTATCTTGATTTATACCCCGCCTTTTCCCCAAAACTGGGATTCAACCAGCTTACAATGTAAATAGAATCCAATATAGCTAAAAACATACCAAAGTCAACATTAAAATAGAATTAAACTACTTACAATATTAAAACAGAAAACATACACCTATTTTTTTTAAAAAAAAAATACAGCACTTTCTAAAGTCAATATAGTATCTGATAAATCCTCAGAGAAGAGCTTTCTCTTGGTCCCATCACATTCACAAGTAGTTTTGGTGAGGATACAGAAGACAGCCTTTTCAGTGGTTGCTCCTAAGCTGTAGATCACTCTACAATTTGGTGACATAGGGCTTGTCTAGATGGACTATTTACCCCCATCTTGCCTGCATCTTAGAGTCCTGCAGTCCTGACAATGCAGGGCTTTCCTCCCCTTTTGCCCCCAGGCAGTCTTCGCGATCCCCGGGGGGCAAAGATGCGGCTAAGATGGCGGAAAGCCCAATAAAACATTTTAAAAAAACACCTACCAAAAACCACTTATTTACACACACACAAACCAGACTGGGCCCTGTTTGACCACAGGAGCCTTACCAGCACACTGGCCTGTTGCTACAGCTGCTGCCCATGTTGCAGTCTCTGAAGCCAGAAAGGAGTCCCATTATTTAGAAAATAGCTGGCGGTGGCTGAAGAGACCAGCTGGTGTGCTGGTCTGGGCTTCCTCCCATTTTGTCCACGTTATAGGGGAACAACAGTCCTGATCCATGGGCAGAATATGCAGATGGGGAACTGGCATATTCTGGCCCATGTAGATGACCCCTAAGTGGCTATGCAGGAAAAAAAAATGCTTTAACATGTGTGTGCTGGATTTTTATTGTTCTCAGCATTTTGTATATTGTTTTAAAAGTATAAATGTTTTAATATTGTAGTTTAATTCTTGCAAAAACTTTTTATATTAGGTTTTAATGTATGTAGTTTGTTTTATTTCACTTCCGATCTGCATTTTCCTCTTGTCTTTTTTGCCAAAACATGAGCTGTTCATGGTTTTGGATTTTGTGCCATTCTCTACTAATTTATTTGAAAAGGAAAACGGATCCAAGAAGAATTATGTTGAGATGATGGAAATCAATACTCTGCTCATTGCTGAATTAGAACACCTTGCTAATAATAGAGATAGGTAATTAGAGGCACATTGCTCTCCTTCATTTGCCAAAAACACCTAGCTTTCTTGCTCCTGTTAGCAGCACATGGAATGAAAAAAAATCACATCTAATTTGCTATGAGCATAAGAATAACACAATTCATAGTTTGGTTATATTTAAACTTAATTAAGGATTGCTCGAGATGAAGCTGAAAAATCTCAACATATGGCACATATTAACCACCTGTTTCGTATGGCCAAATCATTATGTTCATGTGCAGCTTCCTGGCATAGTAATTTCCCAATCATAGAAAAGCAAAGGTTTGTACAGAATGTCTTTTTAAATATATATACTGTGTGTGTGTGTGTGTGTGTGTGTGTGTGTATTACTGTGAAATCAATTCAATATCAAACTGTGGTAGGGAGGGTCATGTAGTGAGGAACTCTGGCCCACTTAATAGGATTTAAATCTATGTGAGGAGAAAGTGCCATCATGTGGCAGATATTTTTTCCGGAGTTTTTGAGAACAACTTCAACCAATGGGGATCCTATTTACAGACCCACTTTCTCATTCACACATATACAGACACACACAATGGTGCACATGACACATTACTTTGAAAGCACAGGAATTTGAGTATTATGTGGGGTTCTTCCCAACAGGTGGCAGGAGAGGAAACTTGGGTTCCCCTCAAAATCATACCAAGAGGGAAGGAAAAGCTCATGAGTGGAAGGCTTTTAAGTCAGAACTTAGAAATGTTATTTTGGATCACAATATGCACAACCCACTGGCCCACTGGTGGAAGAGAGACAGAGTGGTGTAGTGGTTTGAACGCTGGACTATAACTCTGGAGACCAGGGTTTGAATCTCTGCTTGGACATGAAAACCCACTGGGTGATCTTGGGCAAGTCAGATTCTCTCAGCCTCAGAAGAAGACAATGCCAAACCTCCTCTGAACAAATCTTGCCAAGAAAACCCTGTGATAGGTTTGCCATAGGGTCATCATAAGTCCGAAATGACTTGAAGACATACAACAACAACTATTTCCACGGAGATACTTTAGTACAACATCTGCACCACTTGCAGAATATCCAGATTCAAACCTTGCCATCTCTAGTAAAACAGTCAAATAACTGGTGATGTAAAAGAACTCTCTCTGCCTAAAAGCTACTGCCCATCAGAGGAAACAATACTGGACTGGATGGGCAAATGCTATGACATAGGATAAACCAACAAGCTTATGTTTTTAACACACCAGTAGGAACCTGTGGGCTTTTCTCTTACATTGTCACACATCACTAACTTCTCTTACGAATTGTAAAAATAGGGGAAATTAGATGAGGTAATGAGAGATAAAAGCCCTTAGGTTAGCAGTGTCTTCTTCTTCTCCTCTGTCAGGACGTTATCAAATCAAGTGCCATCAAGCTTCTTCATGAATGTTTCAACCATCTAGAAGTGGCTCAAAATGACGAGCAGTCAAAGCTTCACTCATTCTCATGTTTTAATGCTAAGTGCATTTGGTTAGTCCCAAATTCAGTAGACCCACTGAATCAACTTCTGGATGAGAGGTCAAAACATAGGTAAACCTCATTAATTCAATGGGTCTGTTGTAACTGAAACTAAGAATAAGATTCATGCTTCCAAGTGTAATGTGTAGTCTAGGCAGATCCTCAGTTTAGTACTTAATGGTCACTAAAGGAACGGTGGTGGTACTGCTATCTTTTTCCTATAATCTCAGCTAAAATGCATAACCAGACTCCTTGCCCAGTCTGCTTATGACACTGCATGCATTTATGGCCACAGCAAAAGTTTATTATTTTTCATGATAGACTCTAATACATTCTTTCCCATACTAGAGTGGAGTAAGACAATTGGCTCTCAAGGTATCTGTTGATGTCTGCTGCATACTAAAGAGACACCTGAGCCACACTTCAGGGATTTATTAGATGTAGCT
Source organism: Gambelia wislizenii (assembly GCA_030847615.1). Classification (NCBI taxonomy): domain Eukaryota; kingdom Metazoa; phylum Chordata; class Lepidosauria; order Squamata; family Crotaphytidae; genus Gambelia; species Gambelia wislizenii. Next base: position 426,796,500 of record JAUMIR010000002.1, on the reverse strand, counting down.
GGCTGTAGCAAACTCTGTACTTGTTGGTACTCACAGCCAGTTGTTGCAAGGAAAAATCACTACCTAAGTGCAGAGTGATGTGACATTCAGAATAAACAGCTGCAGAGGGAAAGGAAGAATAGTAACAGCACAACTCCAAATAAAACCATATGTATTTGAACATAATGTTTGCAATTTGGAGGAATAAGGAAAGAACACATTTTCAGAACTTTTAATGCTAATTGATGCATTGTGCAAATGGAATGCTCAGTTGCAGAACTAAAATTGAGAATTCCAGTTTGAAATTCCATGTTTAGGAAACTGAAAAATACATGCAAGGAATCATCACCTTTACAAGCATGCATAGGGAGTGAATTGACAGAAAGAGAGAGAGAGAAACAGACAGACAGAAAGAGAAGGCAGAGAAGTAGAGACGGGGAGAGAAGATAGACATGCAAACAGAGAAATATGACTTGTGCCTCCAGTTCATTGGTTCAAAACAGTACACAACATGCAAAATAAATTGTTCAATGGGGCAATCATATACATGTTTACTTAAGGCCCAATGAATTCAGTGTGGTTTGTTCCCAAACATGTGAAAAAGTCTTCTGCATACATTTCTTGATAATTTCAAAACAGATACATGCCATCTCAAGGGCTTTGGTTCGGTTGCTACTGTTATTTGTCATCAAGTCAACTTCAGTTTTGGTGACCCTATGAATGAGAAACCTTCAAGATCCCTGGATATCAACTACCCTGCTATTACCCAAAGAGCTCTTGGAAATTCCAAGAAAATATCGAGTTTCTAATATGTTGGGAAAATTAGCAGCAACTCAACCTTAATAATGTGAAAAGGGGGCAACAATGGGACCTTTACGCCAATTGTAACCCTACTAACTCTGAACAGACACATACAAATGCAAAATGAAAAATTAACAGTGATATTTTATTAAGGACATAGAATGATAACACCAAACACACACACATTCATACAAGAAACATTCACACGAGACCGCTAGGAATGGAAGGAGAGAGGTTGCCAGAGGGATAAATAGGGAGATTTCTGGGGTGATATGACACCTGTCCTGAAGTCGTTGAGTGAACCGGCAGCGTGGATAGATTAATCTGGAGTGGCTAACACAGACTAATGTGGAGTCACCAGGAAGGAGTTCTGTGCACACTGAGTTATGATTTGGGGGCAGTATTTATACCAAAAATATGCCCTGGAGACGGGATGTTTCATGGGTTGAAACAATAGTCTCTAAAGATTGCACAATGAGTTACAGGAAGACTCCTGGTCTTGACAATAGGTACCTGTAGATGCTAAAGTATTGCAAGCTGCCTTAAATGTCTGATGATTGGATTCACAAAGCTTGAGCTGCCTCTTTTGATGGCTAGGTGATCAGGGAAGGGACATTCGAACCCTTCAAACAAAGGAATACTCCATCTGCTTAATGGCATCATGGGGGTGTGTGGTGGAGACAATGTCCTTTCGACCTCATACTTTGGAACTTGTCAGTAGTTCTTCCTTTGAGCAATGCATAGCTTTCAGCATGGCTTTCCCATGGAAGGACCAACAAAGAAGGAAGACCACATGGATAAGCAAAATTATTAATAAGCCATTTTGGGGTTTCTGGTGGTGTGGGCTAATTAGGGGCACTAACACTGCTCAGGTCTTGAAAATTCAGGCCCATGGCTTCCTTAATTGAGTCAAACCACCTGTAGTACGATCTTCCTTTTTTCCCTATTGCCTACCATTTTACCACCAAGATTGTCTTTTCCAGTTAAGTCATGTTGTCTCATGATATGTCCAAGTACAACAGCCTCATTTTAGCCATCTTTATACAACAACAAAAATGCTAAAATATCAAATGCTAAAATGCTGTATCAAATGAAGACTGTCCCATTCCTATTTGTCCTTGGCTAATAAAAGCCATCCAAATAATAAATTCTTGTCACTCTTGGAGAAAGTTATCAGGTTCAGGCTACTTAGGCTGCTGCCACACTGTAGAAATAATGCAGTTTGGCACCACTTTAACTATCATGGCTCCGTGCTATGGAATCTTGGGGTTTGTAGTTTGTTGTGGCACCAGAGCAGGCTAAATATCTAAAAAACAAAACTACAAATCTAAGAATTCCATAGCATTAAGCCATGGCAGTTACAGTGGTGTTAAACTGGATTATTTCTACAGTGTGCCAGCAGCATTAGTTATGCCATCAATAACCCACCTTTCCTCCAAAAAGCCCAAATTGGCATGTGTTCTTGTCTTCCACTGTATTCCCACGACAGATCTGTGAAATAGGTTAGGCTGAGAACCTTTTATTTCTCTGTGCCATTGGACAAAATCTGATGAATCAATAGAATCCATTTTAGTGCAAGACTTGCTCACTGTGCATAGTTTTTCTTTTTAAATCTTTATTGTTATGTTTTTCAATAACTTTCTCTTTTTCATGCTATTTTAATATGATAGTTTATTTAATTATGTTTTAACTTTTCTATCTTTAGATTTTCAGCTTTATCATTTTGGCCTTGAAATAAGCCAACTTGGTCCCATGTTGGGAGAGAAGCAGGATATAAATAAAATAAATAGCCTTGCTACTTATCAAGTCCCTTCCTACATTTGCAAAATAAAAATTCTGAACTCCATTTCTTTTTTTCCCTCAGGCACAATTATTAGGCATAGCTGGGTTTGGTAGAATGGGCATAGTAACCAAGAGTTCTTGTGTCCTATAAAATTTTGAGCTAAAATAAAAACTCCTGTTCACTCTCTATGTTTGTGAGTGAACTAATCTCCCACCTTTGTACAGTTTAAGATCCACCAATTGCACTCTAAAAAAAGTTCTTTATATTTCTTGGTTTATTGGATGCATGTATATAGATATGGGTTCACATGTGTGCATGCACAACTAACTATGGGTGTATCTGTCAGTTTTTCTTTCTCCAACTCTCTATGTATATTTCATTATTTTTATTATTTTTAAATGTATTTTTCCCAGTTGAGGATTCAAGGCAGCTTGTGTTGTTGTTAACTGCCTCCAAGTCAACTTTGACTTATGGCAACCCCATCAATGAGAGACTTCCAAGTCAGCCTGTCATCAACTGTTCTGATCAGATCTTGCAGACTCAGGGATGTGGCTTCCTTGATCGAGTCTATCCATCTGTAATGTGGTCTTCCACTTTTCCTACTGCCTTCCATCTTACCAGGTGTTATTGTCTTTTCTAGCAAGTCATGTCTTCTCATAATACAACAGATTTTTTAAAAAATGCATAGTTAAAATGCAATAAAATTAAAAGATGGTTAAATTACAAAAAATTAAAACCAGTTAAAAACAAACCATTTTTAAAAAAATAAAGTACAACAAAAATAACAGAAAGTCCAGCACTTTGATTAGATAAGATGAAACTTATACCCTGTTGCCTCAAGGACACAGTCTCCACAACACTTAGTCCTCCAAGGCTTATTGTTATTATTAGAATTATTATTAAAAGCAAAAGCTAGTTGTGGCTGCCTGAGGAAGAGAAAATCAAAGGAGGCAAGAGTTGCCCCCTAGCGGCCAAGTTCTTCCACTAGGCTAAGCAAGATATTTCTAAATCCATAGCTATATCATTGGAGGTCTGTTTTATTAAGAGACTAGCAATTTTAAAAAAACTTCTTCTCAAAGACAAATCAAACCGAATGTTTCAGTTATCAGCACTGGAACAGATATTTCTGAATTATCAGCATAGGCACAGATATTCCCAAGTAATTCCCAAGTATCTAACTGCCCTGCTTTGTAGCTATTAAAGTCAAGTAGAGGAACCTGTTGGGCAAGAAAGTGGCACTCCTAATTCAGAACCACAAACATGTTTGAATATACAGGTATTCAACACCAGACTTTGAAGAGCTAAGCACCCAACACCCTCCACTTAATTGGGTAACTCTGCCTGTTATACTTTCCCTTAAATCTCAAATTCTTTCTATTGCATCCAAGAAGAATTTGCAAATTCAGGAAAGTTCCTATCAAAACACAAGTCAAGCAGATTCACCCCCATCCTGAATATAACAATTCAATAACCATCTACTATAGTTCATCATTTCTAAAATCCATTCGTTCAGAACTACCCAGGCCATGGATCATGGAAATGAAGGATTTGCTGTTGAGGCAGTAAAAACATCCCATCTAGCCAACACAACAAACTGAGAGAGCATAGCCATATCCAAAAGCATTGCCAGTTCCCTCTTGTAACACATTCACTTCTCCAAGAATGAAAGCAAACACCAAATCACAGCACAGCCGACGCAGAGATAATTAGATGCTTTATATACCTATAATCAAACAAATTTTCCATCTGTACACAAACATGTTTCCCCTTCCAGCTAGAGTGAAGCTTATAATCAGAGGAAAGTACAGAGAAAATGTTCCCCCAGTGGTTTTTTATTGTTCTTCAGATGATGCTTATGGTCTAATCCTTTCTGCAGCTATGCAAGTGAAGGAGAACACAGAATAGGCCTCAGGAACTGTATTGTACCACTCAAACCATTTGCAAGAGTCACAAGACTCCGCTCCAGCTTCAACAGTGCAGCCCTTGATAGTTGACAGCAGTGTTTAGGATGCTCTGAAAGGTAGTGGTGGTGGTGGCTGCTATTGCTGCTACCATTATGTGCCTTCATAGAATCATAGAATCATATGGTGACCCTATCATAATGCTGAGAACCAGCATGGTGTAATAGTCTGAGTGTTAGAATAGGGACTTTATCAAACCACCCTCCTTTTGCTGGTATACTTTGAAACAATTTTATACCAGCAAAAGAACCTCCCCCCACCAGACTTTACCTTGAGTTATGTCAAAAGGCAGCCCCAGCAGCAACGGAGCATGAACGGAGCTCTGTTTACTTCTGGGTTCCAAATCTCACCAATTCTCACAAGAAGATGCAGGCGCACATTAAAAACCCACATAAAATGTACACACAAGCACAGAATCACATTTTAAAAGTCCAAAGTACACAGGAGGGTGTTGCATAAAAAAAGCATCCCCTACCCGGCTATCGCAATCTCAACCAGAAGCGTTTGCCCATTGACGCTGTATTCATGTGAGCACAATGGCGCGAGCATTCAAACACCAGCAATGCTGGAAATAAAGTGCCATGGCAGATCTATTGATGGCTTGAGCTGTCAATAAAATAGAATGGCTTTTTAACAATACATGATCGTGAAAGTATGATGTTATATGGTATGTGCACCCTTTCACGATCATTCGGCATCATTAGGATGCCATATTTGCCACATCTGATAAAGTCCTAGGACTCTTAAAGACCAGGATTTGAATCCATTCTCAGCTCTGGAAGTCCACTGGGCAAGTCACACTCTCTCAGACTCAGAGGAAGGCACTAGCAATCCCCCACCCTGAACAAATCTTGCCAAGAAAATCCCATTATAGGTTCACCTTAGGGTTGCCATAAGTTGGAAACAACTTGAAGGCACACCACAACAGTAAAATCATAGGGTTTGTGTTTTGACATTACCTTCCTCTTAGGCTAAAGGAGTAAGACTTGCCCAAGTTCACCCATTGAACTTCCATGGATTAGCAGGGATTTTGGCCTCAGCCTTCTGGAGTCTTTGTTTAACACCCAACAACTGCACCACACTGGCTTACTCTGGAAGTAGCCTTCACAAAATCTGCAGAGCCTTCTCATAGATTCCATTGGTATTATTTTAAGGCTGGGATGATGAGATCAAACTGGGTACCCACTGCATCATTGCCTAATTACTCAATTATTAAGTAACTCAGTCCCCTCAAAGGTCCCCACAACTGGCATACATGTCAGGAAATGACATGGATGTGATCACAAGACGGAGCTGTAAGCTTAGAAATGAAAGTAGTTAAGCTCCAGTGGCAGGGGTGTGTGTGAGTTAGCACACATACTCCTAGTGAGTTAGGAGTATGCACACCTGAGGTGCCTGATATAACAGGCATTGTTTAACTGCCTATAAAAAGGAGATGGGAATTATCTCCAGTGTGGGTTTGTTGTGAATGGTGGTTGGCAAAGCAGTTTGTTGGTTTGAGAGAGATTTATGAGTATTAGAGACGGCTATCCTATACTCTGTATATATATATATATATATATATATATATATATAGTAAATATATCGCAAACAAAGATTAAAGCCCTCAAGTTGAGTGAAGGCTGGCCTTGTTGCTGTCTTTATTTGGCAAGCTAGAGCTCAAGGCAGTGTGCTGGGATGAATGAATTTTTCCTTCTCAGCCTGAAGTCTTTTGCAGAAGTCTCTCCAGAAAACCTTCTCCTTGGCGTCCTGTCGACATGGAACAACTCTGCAGGTAGTCGTAATGGACACAGTGTGTCTTTCTACGCCCCAACAAAGGTTATGCGCCCAGTGTCCACATGGACAATGCTTGAGAAGCTGTGGGAGATATAGTTCTGCAATTGGTAAGCTGTTTTGTGTTCCTGGAGGGCTGAAGAGAAAAGTCCTGGAAAGGAGTGAGTTAAGTATGTCTACTCAGGGACTCTGCTCTTATCTGTTTGCTTTGGCAAGCTAATTGTTTTTGGCAGCCTGCCCAGACTGTTATCAGTGTGTTTGTTTGCATCTGTTTAAGTCGCAGACTCAGTACAAACATGGAAACAGCAGTCAGGTTTGAAAAGCTCTCTGAGAAGAACTATGCTTCCTGGAATATTTAAATGCAGGCTTTGCTAATAAAGCAGGACTTATGGGACTATGTAAAGAAACAACCTGATCCTACTAATGAAGATAAATTAATAGGTGATGAAAAAGCTAGAGCAACAAGAGTTTTGGCTTTAGAACCGAATCAGCTGAATAATATAAGAGATAAGTGGTCAGCGTTTGAAGTCTGGAAAGCTCTTGAGAATGTCAATCAACCAGCTGGAACCTTGTCAAAAATGCTGTGCAGCAGAAAACTGTATTGTTGTAAACAGCAGGAAGGTGAATCTGTGCTTGTGCATTTAAAAAGGGTGCAGGATAATTTTGTAGAGTGCAGCAAGCATGGCATCCAAATAGAAGAAACCCAAAAAGCTTTTATACTCCTGAGTAATCTAAACAGTGAATGGGAGTTTCTAATGTACAATCTCCAAGGAGTAGCTGAAGGTGATTTAAATGTCGACCTTGTGGCATCCAGAATATTGGAAGAGGCACAGAGGAGAGACTCAGAGGAGAGCTTTAAGGGACTGACCAGCTGGAGGAGACAACCAACCAACCAATCCACGTCCTTGTCTGAGGAAGGGAGTGCTGCTGTCTGCAGAACAAGGAGGTATTTTTCCTGTTGAGAGACCGGACATTTGATAAAGAACTGTCCTAAGGTCTTTGCAGCAAAGAAAGGACAGAACTCACAAAGAAAAAGAAAAGCCAAGCCCCAAGATGGGAGGGGGTTTGCTACTACTGTAGAGGGAGCTGTAAATGAGAAAAAGGACCAGTCTGTCTGGATTTTGGACAGTAGGTGTTCTCACCATATGACCCCTGATAGGGAAAAACTACAAAGCCCAAAGCTAGCACCAGTGGACACTGTGGTATTTGCAGATGGTTGATATAGCGGTGTAGAGATTCAAGGCTCTGTATTAATCCCTGGTTTAAACAAGGTATTTCATAATGTACTGTGTGCACCAAAACTACAAAATAGCCTTGTAAGTGTGCATCCCTAACCAGTGATGAATATGAAATCCTTTTCAAAGGAGATGAGAGGATTGTGTCCAAGGAGGGAGTAGTATGGGGTAAAGCCGTAAAGAAAAATCACATTTATCAAATGGTAGCACAGGTGCAGTGTGGGAATGTAACAAAGAAGCCACTGCATGATGGGTGTGCTCATTAACTTCATAGAGTTATGGGCCATATAAGCTTCAAAGGTCTGAGAAACCTAGAGAAGGTTTGCCCAGAGTTCAAGGTAGAGAACTGTAAAAGTTACCTGGACTGTGCTATTTGCAAAAAGGTAAAGGTCAAGGATTACCCTGTAGCGAAGGTGAACAAATGCATAACCCAGAGGCCTTTTCAGGTTGTACATGCAGATTTATCAGGGCCACATCAAGTAAAGAGTATGGGGGTAGCAGGTTTACCCTATTGATAGTAGACAGGCATACCAGATTTACCTGTGTGGCAATGCTCCAAACCAAAAGTGAGGCTGCTGATATGATCAAAAAATGGGTCAATTCAGTTGAAAGGGATTTTCCCTACAAGGTTGGCACTGTTGTGACTGACAGCGGTGGGGAATTCTTAAGTAGTAATTTGCAGCAGTGGTTTGGGCGGAAAGGGATCCAACATAAAACTACAAATCCCAGATGTCCATCTGAGGATAGTGTGGCTGAACATAGGATTGGGATGATAAACCAAATAAGGCATTGTATGTTAGAGGATTCTGGAGTGCCAGCTAATTTGTGGGGAGAAGCAACAAGAACCGTTTGTCATATTGTAAATAGGTCATGGTGCAGTGCGATAAACCAAACACCATACTACTTATTGTATGGAAGAGCACCAAACCTAAAGTACTTAAGAGTGTTTGAACAATTTGCATCAGTGTACAATCCTCCTCAGTTCAGGAAAAAGAATCAGCCCAAAAGCCAAAGGTTGCATTTTGTGGGCTATGAGGGGAACAAGTACAGGTTTCTGATGGATGGGAATAGGATTTTGTATTCAAGGAGTGCTAAATTTGAGACTCATGCTGGGTGGAAGAGAGTATACCCTGACCAAAATGTTGATGAAAAACAGAAAGCCACTGTGGTAGATAAGAACAACCAATGGAAATGGAGGGGTACATGCATCCAGGGATGTCTTAGATGAGAAACCAGGTGTCTTACAACAGCCTGGAATTTCAAGTAAACAGGGCACTTTGAAGGTGCCTGGTACTCCAGAAGAGCCTAGCACTTCATTAGAATTGCAACCAAAGCCAGAGATAGTGCCTGTGAAACAAGAACAAGTTGAGACTCATGGGCAAGACACTCAGGACAGTGTTGGTAGCAATGACACTGAGGGTGGTCAAAGTACATTCCTGATTCCCATGAGGTCTCAGAAGGGAAAGTTCTTCATAGTAAAGCAGGGACAAGCCTCTTCTGTGACAGCAGTAAAAAGAACTGAAAACACTCCAGAAAGAGCCAGGAGAACATGCACTAAGCAGGAGGGGTGGAAGAAAACCAAAGCTCTTGTGTGTGTGGCAGAGTATAGCCAGGATATGTTTGGTGGAATGGTCAGACCTGTAAGTAAAAGGAAATTGACAAATGATAGCACCAGGGAAGCCAAAGCCGGGTGGGTCAGTAGCACGGGCTATCAAGTCTAAGAAAACACTGTGGCATTGTAAAGAATGGGAATGGAGTTGCAGACTCTAGAGATATCAGCGAGTAAGGTCATAGTATATAAAAGGATAGGTGTAAATGACACATGGGACACACCACATGTCATTTGGAGGGGAATGTCAAGAAATGACATGGATGTGACCACAAGATGGAGCTGTAAGCTTAGAAATGAAAGTAGTTAAGCTCCAGTGGCAGGTGTGTGTGAGAGTTAGCATTTGAGAGTATGCACATCTGAGATGCCTGATGTAACAGGCATTGTTTAACTGCCTATAAAAAGGAGATGGGAATTATCTCCGGTGTGGGTTTGTTGTGGATGGTGGTTGGCGAAGCAATTTGTTGGTTAGGAGAAAGATTTATGAGTAATAGAGACGGCTGTCCTATATTCTGTGTATATATTTTAAATATACTGCAAACAAAGATTAAAGCCCTCAAGTTGAGTGAAGGCTGGCCTTGTTGCTGTCTTTATTTGGCAAGCCAGAGCTCAAGGCAGTGTGCTGGGGTGAAGGAATTTTTCCTTCTCAGCCTGATGTCTTTTGCAGAAGTCTCTCCAGAAACCTTCTCCTTGGCGTCCTGTTGACGTGGAACAACTCTGCATGTGGTCATGGTGGACACAGCGCGTCTTTCTACTCCCCAACAATACAGTCATCAGAAGCAAATATGTTTATCAAGAAGCAAACAAACAGTAAACACGGTCGGTAACAGGGACAAAATGGCAAGGCTCGTTAAGGAGTACCCAGTACTAAGATCTCATTGCAACAAGACCTGGGTTCATCTATGCTGCAGAACTGAAACACTTTGATTCTGCTTTAATTGCCATGTGTTCATCTGACAGAATTTTGGGATTTGCTGAGGGTCTTAGAATTCTCTACTACACTCCCTTGGACTACAGCATTAGAACATTCTGCCAGAGAATTCTAAGGCCATTATTAGAACAGCCCCTTAAAACATTCTTTTGCTGGCATTAAAAAAAACAACAACCCATTTTTATGCCAGCAAAAGAATGTTCCCCCTGTACTTCCTTTCCTGGCAAAGGCAGCCCCAGCAATGAAGAGGAGGTGAATGGAGCCCCATTCATTTCCTTGTTTGAAATCCCACAAGACTTTGTGACATGGGAAATTGAAAAATAAAAACAAAAATAAAGCATATGAAGTTTTTAAAAGCACACACACACACACACTTTAAAAGTCCCAAGTAGCCTAGGGAGGGTCATAAAAAGAGTGAAACTATCAGAGAAAGCTAGATTCTGGCAAAGTATAAACAGCAAAATCTGGGAAGTAGTCACCTGTTAATTAGCACACAAGAATGGAAACTCAGTCCTGCAAAGATTTAGTCCAGTAATACAGTCCAAAAAGTCAGGGGCTTACGGCAGTCAGCGTGGGTCCAAAACAAGTCCATGGGTCGACAGGATCAGGCAGCAGATTAGTCAAGAACAGTCCAAGGTCTAAGCAGGAGTCAAGGCACCAAAGTTAGCAGGAAGTTTTCTCCAAGAAGATCAGTTGATATCTGACAAAACCTCCACATTTCCCCAAAGCATATATATAGCAATCAAGGATTTGCCAGGTGCTTCTTGACAAGCAGGTGTTTCTCATAAAGTCTCAGCCATCTCCTTCAAGCTTCCTATTGAGATTGCTGCTGGCTGTATGATGGTGGAGGTAAGTTTGTTTCTTCTTCATCATCATTATCTGAATTAGCAGGGCTCTCCACCAGGACTGGTGCCAACCCACTAGGGCCAGGCTCTTCCTCTGCTCAAGCCTCCAGGTTGTCAGGGTTCCCTACTGGCACAGGTATAGATAAACCTGTGCCAAGGTCCATAGGGCCCTTCCCTGCCGTGTCCTTCTCCTCCTCTGATTCCATACCCTCATCAGACTCACGGAGCATACCTGGATGTCTGAGCATACCTGGTTGTCCTGATCTCACCCAGATGTGTTCACAGTAGACCAGCCATTCTCGTTGCAGTCACGAGAGTTAAATGGCCTGAGGTTTCACACACCAACAATGCCAGCACTAAAGCGCCATGGGGGATCTATTGACAGTTTCAGCCGTCAGTAAAAAGGTAAGGGTTTGGGGCTGATTTTAACTGTGAAAGGGCGATGTTGTCTGATCTGTGTGCCCTTTTGCAGTTATGTGACATCATTATGATGCCTTATTTTGTGTCTGATAAAGCCTGAAGTTTCTCATGAAACTACAAACCCTAGGATTTCACAGAATGAAGCTGTGAAAATTAAAGTGTACAAACTGATATGGTTGTGTAGTGTGGGTATGCTATTATCTCAGTGGCCTTTTGTATCACCCTTCTTCTTAAAGATTTAGAGGGAAAGTTAAAAGGTTTATCAAAGGGAAAAGGTACCATAATACTGTTGCCACATCCATGAAGGTCCTGCTATGCATATCACCAACCATACTTTTGATGGCAGTGGGCTATGGATTAGACCCTTCTCTGGTATTTTTTTTCTTTATCCATTTCCTACCTACAACAGCAGCTGTTTTTATGCTTGGAGACGCAGATGCACCTATATATGGCAAATTCAGGAAACACTACAGCTGGATATAATTTTATCAACACACCAAAAAAATCCTTTCTTTGCAGTTTTAAATTCTCCTTAGCATGCTGAAGTCAGTGGGCTTAAATGTGCAATGTTCTGAAGTAGGAAGTGGCCAAAGTTAAATTATAGAAATGTAAATGTGAGGTGTTTAGTAGATGAGTCATTGGTTGAACCCCCTACTTTCTCCATTTTAAACTTACAAGGTAAAATGAAAATTTTGTACTTGGTGAATATTGGCAGAGTTAATCCTATTCTTTCCCACCACTACCAAAAACAGAAGGGAAAATGAGACAGTAAAACAAACTACAGACATTAGAGCTCAATGACAGGGATAGGTATAAAAAGAAACTTTTAAAACATTTTTGGGAACCATTCAGCTACCCATTCAAACTTTCTTTAAAAGCAAAGTTGGAATAAAGGATAGGAGGTGAATATTGTTTTACACATGAAAAGGATATTTTAATATTCTCCTTATCTCTCTATTAGGTTAATCCACATATCTAAAAATAATTAACAGTAAAGAAAAGAAATTAATTACTTTAATATAATAACTCTTTAGCTGTTAAAAAAATGAAGCAGGTGCATTCACCCTCTGACAAGTCTTTTTTTGCCTGCAGTAATTAGTTCGGCCAGATAGATATACACTCTTGATAAATCCCTCTAGATAAATGAGCTTGGAAAGCTATATTGTTTTAAATCAGAAATTAGGTATTATTCGAAAAATGGTTGAGTTACTGTGTCAGATTAATAGGATTCCAGACAGTATAAAATACACTGGGCTGTAAATAGAGTTTAGGGATGTACTCATATTTCAAATAGGAAAGCTTTCCAGTTCCCATCTCTCTTAAAAACATATCTGAAGAAGTTTAGATATGTGGAATGGTCTTAAGACAGTCAATTCACACATCTTCAAATCCCATTTCCTTGTAACATGGCAAAATCAAGTCACTTCCAAGGTTAAGGCAAAATCCTAGCAGGGGAAGGTGGAGCAAATGGAGGGAAGAAACCTGGGGAACACTTGCAGTATGGCACAGGAATAGACCAAGGCAGAAGCAAAGGAGTGCACATCTGTATGTGCTATGACCATAGCTACCTTGTAGCTCATATGTCTGTGCATTGTTTGTTAGCTTGTTTGCTTGTTTTTTTGGAGTTTGCTATATTTTGCTGCATGACCAACATGGCTACCCCTGGATAATACCCTTCCTTAGTTGTGATGCTAATCCTGCTAAGAGGAAAGGGAAAAGAAAGCACTATGCACCCGTATTTGGGCTGTCAGGTGAAATAACCTGTCAAAATTCCCCCTTCTACACAACCAATAATGGGACGGGACAGGAGCCTTGTGCCTTATTTCACTTGGAAACCGTAATTCCTAGCAATCCCTGAAAAGTTCAAATACCACAATAGCCCCCATCCAAGAGGCATGAAGATAACAGGCAGATGGAACCAGGCTGACAGGTAAATTGGGAGCCAGCTGGTGATGTCATCCATGGAGGCACCTGTAGATGGGGAAAATCAATGCAACATAAGTTAGGTCCTAACTGCTGCTGTCACCCTCACACAGGTCTTCTGACCTGACCAGGTGGTTGTTGGCTTTGTTGTTGTTCTTGCTGTTCAGGACCTTTCACAGAAAGTCTCATAATGGGGCAAAGCAACAGCAGAGCCCAGCTGTTAGGAGCCACCAAAGAGCTGAAGGGAGGAGTGAGAGTGGAAGTCTAACATCTAAACTGCCCCCCCCTAATATCTATCACCTCCAGAAATGTATACTGCCAGCTTTACCAGAGTTTGTGCTACTAGACAGATGCTGCAGTATTTCTTTTGCTATGTAATAAAACAAAAGCGAGAAAAAGCAAGGCTAAACATTGCCCTGTGATCATCAGAATACTAATTGTGTGTAGATTTATTTATTTTTTTCCTTTTGAAAATTCATGAATTTAATTTTAAAAAAGTACCAAAGGGATAGTCTAGCCAAGGAGGCCATGGTGAGAGCAACTCCATATACAAGAAGAAGAAGAAAGTTAAAAGTAGAAGTTGCTAACATTTCAGAGGAGACAAAGTTCCCTCTCTACTTGCTATTTGCTGTCAAATCAGCATTCAACTTGTAGTGAGCCTATGAATGAGAGGCCTCCAAAAGCCCTGGCCATCAGCTGCTCTGCTCAGGTCTTGTAAACTCAGGACTGAGGCTTCCATGATTGAATCTATCTACCTACAGTGCAGCCTCCCTCTTTTCCTACTGTTTTCCACTTTGCCAAGCATTATCATCTTTTCCAGTGAGTCACATCATCTCATGCTATGTCTGAAGTACAACAGCCTCAGTTTAGTCACCTTGGCTGAACAAAGAATTTAGGCTTGATTTGCTGTAAGATGCATTTATTTCTCTTTTTTAGCAGTCGGTAGTATCCGTAGAACTCTCTTCCAGCACCACATTTCAGATGAGTTGATTCTCTTCCTGTCCGCTTCCTTCTCTGTCCAGCTTTCACAACCAGGCATAGAAATCAGGAAATGAAATTATGGCATGGATATCTCCATTGCATTCACACATTCTGAAAGCTCACATTTTATTTTTGCAATGGACTTTCATTATTCCTGGTCGCTTTTGTAATGGATAATTGGTTGGAAAGCACGATCTAATGTATAACAAATATATACATGGATGACGATTGAGGTTGCATCGTATAAATGTTCACATGTGGAGTTACACCTTTATTGTGTGCTAGACATCCTTTGTTTTGAATGGCTATGTTACCCAAGTGAATCAAATGTACCACCAGCTGCAGGTATGCATTCACATATGCATGCACATCAACATGCATGGTGGCACTACATATGTACTTCCTTTTTGGCAACCTTAAATTGAATATAGACATTTTGTGACACCTTAAATGGAATTCAGGCACTGTTTGGGAGACAAACAAGGCTTTTTTAATCCCCAGTGTGCCAGAGACTGTTACCCTAACTGCTTGGGGGCGGGGTCTTAAGGACCCTCTAAAATATCAATATTAATTTGGGGAATGAATACGTATACAGTAGGACCCTCATATCCGCTGGGGAGTGGTTGGAAGGGACCGCGATACTGAAAACCGTGGATAATAGCAAACTCCATTGAAAATAATGGGACTTCCAGTTTAAAATACCATAGAGTTACCTTGGAGGACCTAGAAAATGGCTAGAGAGGACACATTTTCTAGGATGACTCTATGTTAGGTGTGCTGTTTTGTGTCCTGTGGATAACTGAATCAGTGGATAATGAATCAGTGGATACGGAGATCCTACTGTACTCAGTTTGACAGTGAGAGGAAGGAAACAAAGCAGGACCTTTTGACCTATGTATACTGGTACTCAGGAGGAGACATAAGCTAGATAGTTCAGTTCATTAATTTTTATGTTAGAAAGCAATAATAACAACTAGCTGGACCCAGCGTACCATATGCCGTTAAAAAACTCTCCCCAAAATGCCTGGTAGACCTCAAAACAACCCTGTAAGGCAGGCCGGTGGGTTTAAATTCCTCCTCCCCCTTCTCAGTGTTCCACACTTTTCCCGCAATTGCTGAGGATGACCTGCTCTGTTACCCTGCTGCAGCCAACAGTTGACTGCCTGGATTCCATCACAGCCCATGACTGATGAGTGGCTGATGGAGGGAGAGGAGGAAAGGGCCCTTTTGAGGCAGTGATGCAGATTGAGTGGATTGCGATGTGGAGAGGGAATTTGCATGTGGGTGGTGATTGGCTGGGTGTATGTTGGGTGTGTTTCCTAAGCAGCCAATCAGCACACTGGGAAAGGCGACATACCCAAAAGAATTATATATAGAGATGTTCACACACACACTCAGGCTTCAAGCATTCACGCAAGGCTAGCGAATAAAATAGGAAGGATTGGGATAGAGAAATAGAGAGTGGAGTTTTCAGGTGATATGACACCTGTCCCATAGAACAGGGATTCCTGCAGCAACGGTGTCTCAGAGTTGCGCTTTGAGGGTCTAACAGCAAACTGGCAGCACGGATGTAAGAGGAGAAGCTGTAGACAATTTGGTGTTCTTTTGAAGGGGGTTTTATGTCCAATCATTCCCTTCAAGGGAAGGGATTTAGAGTAAAAGGCAATGCTTCTCAGAGGTTCTCAAGATAAGACAATAGACACTCCGGATATGTTAACAATCATTAATGTGCTGATACTTTGTAACTGAATGGAAGAAGCAACCCTCTTTGTTTGCAAGGAAGTAAAGGTAAGATAGCTCTTTACAAACCTTGAGTATCTCAGCTATGGTTGATGGGATTAGCCAGATGTTCAGGCAGGAAGCTGCCTTGCAGATTATCTTTCTTTGGGATTTGGGGTGACCCCTCCTGAGTGCATGCCTGACTGAGTCTCAATGCTAGTCTTTGGGATCCCTGGTTTTGGGGAGCCCCCAGTTTACTGGCCACACTCTTGGAAGGCCACAGTTTGCCAAATTATTAAATATTGCCAATTATTAAAGATAAGGGGTACAGGGGTGTCGAGGCAGGTAACAAGACCAGCACTGCATTTGTGCCCATTGACTACAACCCTTTCTTTCTTTACTGGAAAGCTGCCACAGATCAGTAACCAAGAACTCACAAAGCAGTGCTGGTCCATGGGACACCACTCTGAGTATCACACTTGTAGCAGGTAGAAAGTCCAATCATTTCTGTAAGGAAACTTACATTGTGTTAGACACCAACAGCCATAAATATACAAACAGCTCTGGGATACACCAGGAGGAAGTTCGGAGGGAGGGAGGCTGGCAGGCAGGCAGGCTAGCTAAAAGGACTTCATCCCAGCTCTTGGTGGGAGTGATAGTTATAAATGGATTTTAGTTTGCCTATACCCTAAAAGCACTAGATCCCATCTGATTTTGGAAACAAAGCAGGGTCAGCTCTTGTTAGTACTTGGATGGGAGGCCACCAATGAAGACCTGTAGGTTATATTTCAGAGGAAGGAACTTGCAAACCACCTTTGAGTATTGCTTGCTTAAGAAAACCCTATGAAATTTATGGGATCGCCATAACTTTATAGGCCACTTGAAGTCACACACATGCACACACAGCTTCATATCAGAGAATCAGTGTGGTGTAGTGCTTTGAGTGTTGGACTAGGGCTCTGAGAGACTAGTGTTGGAATCCCTGTTCATCCATGAAAACCCATTGAGTGACTTTGGGCAAGTCATTCTCTCTTACCCTCAAAAGAAAGCAATGGCAAACCCTGTCTAAACAAATCATATCAAGAAAAAGCCATGATAGGTTCACTTTAAGGTTGCCGTAAACTGGAAACAACTTGAAGGCACACAACAACAACTACTACTACTACTACTACACTTCATACATAATGGTTATCTTGTTTTTTGATGACCAGAGCCTCTAGGATCAAATCAAGATGCTTTCTTTTGTTATAACAGAATGCATTTCTTAGTGTCCTCTTTTTGGCACTTGTGGATAATACCTCTCAATCTGAATTCTTTTTGTTTCCCTTTATGTGGATAATATCATCATCACCATCTTCATCAATGAGTTTACTGTGCTAGCCAAAGGCCATGACAAATACATTTTAAAAATACAAGGTACAAAAATGCAAAAGCACAAAATGATTTTACAAACAGTAACAAGAGTTGTTACCAAGCTAGTATAAAGAATATGTGAATACTGTTATTACAGTTGTCCCTCCACATTCGCGAACTTGACATTCGCGGTTTCAGTTATTCGCGGTTTTGGGAGGGGCCCCCCGGGCCCCCCCAAAACCGCGACACGGGGCCTCCAGAGGCCCCGTGAAAGACCTGGGGAGGGGTGGGGAGGCCTTCACGGGACGCCTGGAGGCCCTCCGGAGGCCCCGCGAAGGCCTGGGGAGGGGTGGGGAGGCGATCCTGGGGCCTCCGGAGACGCTCCGGAGGCCCCAGGAAGGCCTGGGGACGGGGTGGGGAGGGCTGGGGAGGCGATCCTGGGGACGCGGTGGGGAGGGCTGGGGAGGCGATCCTGGGGCCTCCGGAGACGCTCCGGAGGCTCCAGGAAGGCCTGGGGATGGGGTGGGGAGGGCTGGGGAGGCGATCCTGGGGCCTCCGGAGACGCTCCGGAGGCCCCAGGAAGGCCTGGGGATGGGGTGGGGAGGGCTGCGGAGGCGATCCTGGGGCCTCCGGAGCATCTCCGGAGGCCCCAGAAAGGCCTGGGGACGGGGTGGGGAGGGCTGGGGAGGCGATCCTGGGGCCTCCGGAGACGCTCCGGAGGCCCCAGGAAGGCCTGGGGATGGGGTGGGGAGGGCTGGGGAGGCGATCCTGGGGCCTCCGGAGCATCTCCGGAGGCCCCAGAAAGGCCTGGGGACGGGGTGGGGAGGGCTGGGGAGGTGATCCTGGGGCCTCCGGAGACGCTCCGGAGGCCCCAGGAAGGCCTGGGGATGGGGTGGGGAGGGCTGGGGAGGCGATCCTGGGGCCTCCGGAGCATCTCCGGAGGCCCCAGAAAGGCCTGGGGACGGGGTGGGGAGGGCTGGGGAGGCGATCCTGGGGCCTCCGGAGACGCTCCGGAGGCCCCAGGAAGGCCTGGGGACGCGGTGGGGAGGGCTGGGGAGGCGATCCTGCGGCCTCCGGAGCATCTCCGGAGGCCCCAGAAAGGCCTGGGGACGGGGTGGGGAGGGCTGGGGAGGCGATCCTGGGGCCTCCGGAGACGCTCCGGAGGCCCCAGGAAGGCCTGGGGAGGGCAGGAGGGAGGGCCGGGGAGACCTCCGCGGGGCCTAGCAAGGCCCCGCAAAGGCCTGGGGAGGGAGGGAGGGAGGGCCGGGGAGGCCTCCGCGGGGCCTAGGAAGGCCCCGCGAAGGCTTGGGGAGGGAGGGAGGGAGAGCCAGGGAGACCTTCGCGGGGCCTAGGAAGGCCCCGCAAAGGCCTGGGGAGGGAGGGGGGAGGGGTGTCGTTATTCGCAGTTTTTTCACATTCGCGGGGGTCCGCGGAACGGAACCCCCGCAAATGTGAAGGGACGACTGTATATGTTTTAATCATTCCATAGTTAACTAGGCTTAGTTGAATCTGGATAGTTGAATCTGGATAGAGCAATTTCCTCTCTCTGTTCCTTGTTTGAGAGGAACCGGCTGTGGGACTTACCTCATCCCAGCGGCCAACCTTTGCAACTGGGGGAGCCCCCCAGGGACACCCACCTCATGGCGGGCCATGGGAGCCACCATCTTGGCCAACATCCTCTCTCCGGATGGCTTGTGCCGGCCAGAGAGAGGATTGTAAACTGACTAATGGGGGAGAGGCTGCTCATCCCCGATTGGCCAGCTAATGGGTGCCTTGGCCAATCAGAGGCTCAGGGTCTGCTGGGCCTCTGATTTGTCAAGGGGGAGGAGACTGCTACCAGCGGTCTTCCCTCAGGTCCAGCAGCCGGGAATATATTCCCGGCCCCTCACCGGACCGGACACAGATTATGCTGCTCGGCTTGGTGGTGGTGAGCATGGGGTTTGGGGTCTCCGGTACTGGACCAAGGTTATCAATAGGTCAAGTTCAACTTCTTGGCCATGGAGACCCAAGGGGAGGAAGAATCTGGAATCACATGGTCATGTGACCTATCATGTGATCGGTTAGCAGGCGGGCTAACCGATACGTCATCAATCAACAGGTGGGTTGGTTGATAACTGGTGCCTACCCATATTCAAGCGCCAACCAGGCAACTATCACCAAGATGAGTTGTGGCCATTTATTGCCAATTATCATTTTATATGTATCCACCTTACTTCATTATGTATTAATACATTCTTCTGCATATCTGGTCTGTTGTCATCATTGGGGACTGGGAGGTAGGGTGACAGGAGGGGGGAGCTATCTCACCTCAGCTTGCAAACAGCACACTTTGTCTGGAACTTCCTGGCTGGTGTGTCCTCTACACCTTCTAGGATAGCCCTTGCTTCTTCCATATATGTATATTTTCTCCTTGAGATATGGCATATGTTTATTCATTACAGATTGACTGTATCTCTGGAGCTGTAGATCACAATGCAACCTCAGTGGAACTAGGCAAATTTAAGGCATATTTATGTCCAAATTTTAAGGTCAAGACGATGTGAAAATTGAATTAATCTCGTCAATGTCATTTATTATATCAATGAAGTTGGATTGACAGGCAATTCTGTTTTGTTTTTAACACTGATATATAAAAAGGCAATGCAAATTTAATCACCCCAAAAGCAAAGGAATGTTCTTAAACTGTGGTGAACTTTATGGAAGTGCATGTACATGTTTTCACTTCACCATTTTCTAAAAGAACAAAAGGGCAGATGAGCGAACATCTGCGCATATAAAAACAACCCCTTTGAGCTTATCCCCCCGCCTTTTTTCCAGAAATCTGTTGTTTAAGTGGAACATTTTAAAATCCTACAAACTAGCTTCCCTGAATACCAAATATTAAAAACTCTCCTGCTGCTGGCTGGAAGGTTATCATTGCTTCTGCAAATGCCACAGGTGGTTTTCAGAAACAAAACTCTTATAATAAAAACTTAATTTATGAAATGCACAATTTTAAAGTCATATATTACCACTTGGCCATGTATCAGTGATAATGTCATTCTAGTCACTGCAAATGTTTCTATTTTGATGTTTTCTTTTTATTGCCTTTGCAATGTCCCTGTTTTTCAACCACTGTATCACCACTCTTCACTACTCTGTTACTCAGTACATTAAATTTATACTCAACAGCACAACAACAGCATGATTGATATTGCTTCTCCTAATACAATATGCAACTTTCCTTCTATGATCCATGCTAGGTTGAAAACACAAAAAGAGCCATACTGGATCAGACCAAACTTTTATCTAATCCAGCATTCTGTTCTCACAAAGGACAACCATATGACTATGAGAAGCCTAAGCAGAACGTGAGCATAGTAAGACGTTTCTACTCAGAATTCCCCAGCAACTGGTACTATTAAGAAAGGCACAATGTTTCCAATTCTGGAAGTTATGTATAGTCATAATGACTGAGATCCATTCATTGCCTTCCTGCCCATGAATTTGACCCATTGCCTTCTAAAACCATCCAAGTTGGCTGCATCTTGTGGAAGAAAATTGTGAAGAAGAATCTCATGTTGTCAGCCTTCAATTTTCCATCATGAGGCTTCAGTGGATGATCATGGACTGTGACTGACAATGGAACTTTACATTTTATAAGAGGGGGAGAAAAACATACAGCCCCTACAAATCCATCTCATTAACAATGCACATGAAAGTCTGTAAACTCAAGTAGTGGCATTGCCAGTTAAAAGTGTCTCAGATGTGCTACTAATAAAGAACTGATTATTTTGAGTTACGGGCCAGTGCATTATGAAGCAGTTTGTTCCCATTGGCCTTAGTTTCACTTGCATTCATTGCCATTTAATCCCATTGATTGTGGGTGTGGATGGAATTATGAGCAACAACATCCAATGGGACTAAACAGCAATGAGGACAAAGAAAGGTAAAGGAAGAGGAGGATGGTGTCTACAGGAACAGCATGAATATGTTTCCATCAAGTTTTTCTTTTTTAGAAGAAGCGGTTTTTTGATACACAAGAAAATAAACAGAAACCAAGCCAAGTCATTATTGTGGAGTCAGCCCTATTCAAAACTGCACAGAACAGCATTTTTTCATTCTTTTTCTCTAAGCTATTTTAGTCATTTTATTTAATCAGTTTATAAATGCAATGGCTTTATTTGCCTAAGGACAGGCTTATGGCTTAAAGCAGCTCATTACTGCATTCTGGCATTGCTTATGCCCTTCATTTAGTCTGTGTGTGAAATCCATGAAAACAATAAAATGGCCAGACTGTTTGCTGTTTGATTTAATTTCTCAGAGGCCTGTTCCAACTGACAGGGCTGAAGGCACCACTTAAAACCTCAGTTTCTCTCATAGAATTATGAGGTCAAAATTAGTTTGCTCCCACCCTGTCCCCCACCATACACACCTTTATGGCTGGTAAAATTTACATAGGATACAGAAATAGGGGGAATGTTGCAGCCAGAATCCATGCTTTGCCTGCAAATGAAGATGCCTCCTCACCACCTTTAGGCACAGAAAGACTCCTGGATGAAAGCCTGGAAAGCAACTAACTCTCCTAACTAGCTAACTAAAGGGCTTGTCTAGACAGGCAATATAGCCTGTCTTGGTCTCGTCTCAGAGCCTTATAGTACATACAACATAGGGTGTTTGCCCTGTTCTGCCCAAGGCAGTCTTCCTAGTCTCTGGGGAAGCTACAGGGCTGAGACAGGGGCAGGTGGGGTAGGTCCTTTTATCTCTGGCTTTTCTTTGCAATCGAAGATTCAGGAAGGACTCATCCTGCACTTTTTGCAAGCGCACTGATGACTAAAAAGGCCAATCCGAGATAAACAAGTCCGGTTGCAGAAAGCACAGCAGAAGGTCTCCTTGGGTGATGTTTCTGGGTTGTGATTCTTTCTGCGTTATCGTTTCTCTTCAAGACTTGTTCGGGGTGAGTTCTCAAATAAGGCTGCAGCATTGTGGATAGTGTGTCTCCATGCCTCCCGATGTGAGGCCAGGGTGGACCATTGTTGGTGATCAATTCGGCCAAGCCTGAAATGTTGTTTCAGGGAGACCTTGTATCACTTTTTTGGAGCGCCCCTCTTATGCTGACACATGGCGAGTTCACCGTAGAGTACTATTTTTGGGAGGCGATGGTCCTCCATCCTAGAAACATGCCCTGCCCAGCGCAGCTACATTCTCAATATCATGGCCTCAATGCTGGTGATCCCTGCTTACTCAAGGACAGCAACATTCGTCACATAGTCAGTCCAGTGTATATTTAGGATTGTGCATATACAACGCTGATGAAAGCGTTCGAAGAGTCGTAAGTGGTGACGATAGGTGACTCATGTTTCAGATCCATAAAGGAGAATAAACAGTACAATGGCTCTATACACACTGATTTTTGTGCTTTGCCTCAGGTGTTTATTACTCCAAAGTTTTCCTTCTCCTAGGATGGTTACCATAAGGCTAGAGAGCCCATCCTGCCCTTTGACGCTCTTTGTCAGACCCTTCGGTTTTGACCTGTCTGGCATGGGAGACCCTTCCGGTGGCTATTATGCCACCGCCAGCATAGCTCAAAACATCATTAGGGTACACAAGCCTCTCTCCCATGACAAGGGGGCATCAATGGAGAGGAGGTCCTTTTATAGCATTATAAGAAAATATCTGTTTTACTCTATTCCCGCTGGGAGGAAATGGACTGCATGTCCACCACGATCACGTGCAGGGGGTCTTGGTCACATCTTGTGAGGCTCTTTCCTACCTTTCTAGATAGTGAGGAAAATGGCAGTGGCGGCAGCAAATGACCAGCATGCCTTCCTCCTGTTCTGTGGAGGGAATGGGGGAACAACAGGACTTATCCACGGCCACTGGAGAGCCCCCAGATCTTCCATGACTGCCTGCCTCTGCTTTCAGTGTTCAAGTCAGCACAAATAATGCTGATCAGCACAGAATCAAATCATGGAAATGAATATTCCAGCCTTTCTTACCCACAGCTATGAAGTTCTAGTCCTAGGCTAGGTAACAGGACTGTTTTGAAAATGAACTCAATGGAGAAAGGATGGAGGTATAATCAAGTAATTAAAAAATAATCCCAGAAGCAACATAATTCTTTTACAAAGTACACCCCCCCCCAGTATCCATGGAACCAATATCCACAGTTTCAGTTAATCATGGCTGAAAAAATAGGGGAAAATACCATAGAGTCATGGTGGAAAATGCCTAGAGATGTGTCCTCTGTAGGAATCCTCCAATGCAACTCTATAGCAGGTTTGTATCAGAAGTCCTTTATTTTAATAGGGTTTGCTGTTTTCCACGGTTTCACTTATAAATGGTAAATCAAAGAAAGTATTCCCAGTGGATACGGGGTGCAACCTGTACTCTGCTGACATTAAGGGCAAGGTACCATGCAGTCCCATGGTTAATGGCCCTGGTTCAAGATCTCTGTTGTCCCACAAGTATTTAGTTCTCTCCACCCACTCAAACTATGTCAGTCAAGAGGGTATCTTTGACTTTTTGACAGTTACTTTTTACTTCTGTTTTGAGGTTTTTTTAAGGTTTGTGTCAGTGCTTTTTTTTGTTTTGGACTGTGTGCTCTCCCTGATCACATGATCTAAGGAGGTGGGGCTCCTGTTGAGTCACTGACTTGCTTGGGGGTGGAGCTAGCAGCCAGTAGCTCTATATACAGTTATCCCTTTATATTCGCTGGGGTTTGGTTCCAGGACCCCCCGTGGATACCAAAATCCGTGAATACTCAAGTCCCATTATATGCAATGGCATAGCAAAATGGTGTCTCTTATATAAGATGGCAAAATCAAAGTTTGCTTTTTGGATTATTATTTTTTAAAGAATATTTTCAAGCCGTGAATACTTAAATCCGTGGATACGGAGGGACAACTGTAACTGCTGCCACAGTCTTTCGAGCTCACAAGTTATGCAGTCATAACCTAACAGCAAAACAGAAGCTCTACAAACAAGCAAGGCCAACAAGCATTGGGGGGGGGGCTGTTAGTAGAGGAGTTTTGAGGGGGGAGTCCAATGTTCTGCTTCAGTGACTACTTAAGACTACTGAATATGGGTGGTGAGGGAACTGCTGCAGTCACCTGCAACAGCTATGGTATGTTTGTCTTCTTGCCGGAGGATGTGCATAGTTTTTAAACAGAGGCTGGATGGCCATCTGTCAGGAGTGCTTTGATTGTGTGTTCCTGCATGGCAAGAGGGTTGGACTGGATGGCCCTTGAGGTCTCTTCCAACTCTATGATTCTATAAGTATCTATTGTTTCCCACTTAAGCATTTCCCCTCCTTGCTAAGCTAAGAAGCTGCAAATGCTTTTCCTTATGCTAACATTTCTCTAAACCAGTCTTCCCCAACATAATGCCTTCAGGATGTTTTCAACTGCAGTTCCCATCATTCCCAACCAACATGGCCAGAGGTCAAGGTGTGATGGGAGATGGAACCCAAATGAGATAAGACAGAGATCAGCACCAGACTAGGGGAAGCTGTCATAAACCTTATTCCTTTTTGGCCCACTTTTTTTTTTTTGGTCCAATTCTAGCACAATAATGCCCCTTCTGGCAAACAGGGCAACCAAAGTTGTGCACATATTTCCAAATGTAGTCACCACATCCTAAATGAGGTATCACTGGCATTTCCCCAATACTGTCAGGTGTATATACACCCCTTTCTCTAATAAGCCTAGTTTGAAATTTGTCCTTTTTTTTTTCACAGCTGCTGAATAGTGGGTTAATGTTTTGAAAGAATGATCCAGCACCATCTGGATGCAGCTTCTCTGTCTGGCCATCACACAGTACTTTACTCCCAGTCCAGTGCCACAGCTTTCACTCTTGAATTCTGTTGCCAAGCAACACTTGCCCTTTGATAACAGTACATTTCCTCCCATCCTCTTTTGAGCCCTTGGGCTGAAAGTCATTTTGAGACACATGGCCTACACTCTTCACTTCACAAAGGCAGGATTTACTGGCTCTTACAGCAGCTGTTGCCTGTCCTATGGATGGATGCTCCTGAGGAGCAAATATTCCAATGCATTTGGGTGGGAGGAAGTGAAATGAGATCCAACAGGTGGCTCAAACCAACTTCCGAACTTTTGCTCCAGTAATAGCCTACCATTCTTTCAATACTTGAACCTAAGGGCACACATAATTAAAACAAAAGATACGATGAAAAGCACAATAAGCAGTAATATAAAAATGCAATTAAAGAAAATATCATAATAACACAACAGCCAAATTAAAAACAATATATATATATATATATATATATATATATTTCTCTTGGGTATGTTGCCATTCCCAGTGTGCTGACTGGCCACTTAGGAAACATCCCAGCCAATCAAAGCTCTCTATTGACCAGCAAATCAGCCCACTGGGAGCAGAAACATGTGGAATGCTTCCACTAGCTGCAGGCCCCAAGCATGCTGCTGGGCAGGTCCACAGGGGTTGTCAGGAAATGACATGGATGTGACCACAAGATGGAGCTGTAAGCTTAGAAATGAAAGTAGTTAAACTCCAGTGGCAGGTGTGTGTGTGTGAGTTAGTATTTGAGAGTATGCACACTTGAGATGCCTGATGTAACAGGCATTGTTTAACTGCCTATAAAAAGGAGATGGGAATTATCTCCAGTGTGGGTTTGTTGTGGATGGTGGTTGGCGAAGCAATTTGTTGGTTAGGAGAAAGATTTATGAGTATTAGAGATGGCTGTCCTATACTCTGTATATATGTTGTAAATATACTGCAAACAAAGATTAAAGCCCTCAAGTTGAGTGAAGGCTGGTCTTGTTGCTGTCTTTATTTGGCAAGGCAGAGCTCAAGGCAGTGTGCTGGGGTGAAGGAATTTTTCTTTCTCAGCCTGAAGTCTTTTGCAGAAGTCTCTCCAGAAACCTTCTCCTTGGCGTCCTGTCGACGTGGAACAACTCTGCAGGTGGTTGTGGTGGACACAGCGCATCTTTCTACGCTCCAACGGGTTTACTCATGAGTAAAGGGTTTCTTCCTCCCCCCTCCTCCAGGCTGTTCAGCCAACCACACACATGCCGCCAGAGCCGGGTTTCTCGTGGCTTCCTTTGGGGGCCCACGCCACATCCCAGGTGGGTTTACACAGGAGTAAAGCCCAACGTGGCTTCCTTTCCCAAGGAAATGGCAGAACGTGGCCTTCCCACCCCTTAATGAAGTGTGTTGGAGGAGCAGGATAGGATAACGGTGTATGTTATGCTGGGTATATCTAATTTCAAAATAATTTTACAAGAAATTGCAGGAAGAGCATCACACTCCCCATTAAAGCATTTCTTTAGCAGCCAATAAGTTACAAAAATATTATTGAATAAAATGGACCAGTGGTTTTAAGCCTGACAACCAGTTCTCAGAGATGGAAAAGTTACTTTTTTAAACTACAAGTTCCAGAACCCAAATGGCACATGTAGCTGCAGAGGCTGATCCAAGCAATGTTTTCATGGACAGGCCCCAACCATTTACTCTCGAAGATGCTCAGAATAGATCTTACCAGAACTTGGAACAGTGGCCATACTGGCTGGAGGATTCTGGGAGTTATAGTCAAAAAACCGCACACTCCACCTTTTATATATCTGTGGGGTTTTGGTTTTGGTTTTCCAGGTTTAAATGCAGTCTTATCGATTCCTAAAGAAAACCCCAACATTGATAATAGACATGTAACATTCCAAAAGGTAAAAAGAAACCTGCCAAAGCAGACCCAAAACTCTTCTCATGCAGCTTCCTGTTTCTAACAGTAGCCAGCCAGATGTTTCTGGGAACCCCAAAGGGCAGTAGGGCAATAAGCCAAACCAAGCCCCTTCTCCCACTTTGTTTTCCCACATCTGTTACTGAGCAGGATGCTGTCTCTGACATTTAAAATAATGCCCAGCCATCAAGACTCATTGCCATGAATAGTCATGTCTTCTATGGATTTGTTTCATCTCTTTTTGAAGCCACCTATGCTGGTGCCCACCACAGTGGTCTCAACAGACCAACAACGATCTGATTGTCTCAGACTTCTTCTGCCAATTGCAAGCTAGACTTCGCAGCACCCTCCAGCTTGAGTGAATGAAAAAATTGTCTTATCAGGAGGCAACAGCAGCTATTCTGCCTTGCATAGCAGTTGCATTCTCCAAGGCCTGCAGCTGGACAGAGCTCTGTCTCTTCATTAGCCAACACCACAAATGTGTATCAGCTGTGCCAAGACTCCATTTCTTCTATCCCAGTCCTTGCTAGCCTGGGCAGGTAAGTTTTCTAAATAACCCCTAAATTCTAAATAACTCCAGTATGTCCTGATTCCCTTCTTCCTGACATTTTGCCGGTATCCAGTATTCAAACCACTTGCTTGCTGCCTACAGCCTGAACTGTCAGTGAGGCACAAATAACCACTCAGATGGTAAACAGGAAGGTAGAGACTGTATTTTCAAGTATGCCTCTTCAAGCCAGAGGAATTCATAAAAAAAATATTCAGAATGCATACTGATACATGGAGTGTTCAGATGTGAAAACAAGATAGCCACCTGCTCTCCAACCCTCCACAAATAGCTGCCCCTCCTGTGTCTCCACGTTCAGAACTTAAGGAAGGAAGCCATATGCATCAAACAGTTGTACACACCTAGGCTCTCCACCCAATCGCGAACTGGAAAATGCAGGACTTCGAAGTAGGTGGAGAACCTATATCTGCACAATTGTATGCATCTGGTCTAGGCTCTGCTTTCTGATATTCCATTTAACAGTGATGCATTCAAGTATTTTACTCCACGTCTCAAGCCAAGTCTCAAGTCTCTACTTTCAAGTGTCAAGTCAAGTCTCAATTCCTTGCAAGATACCGTCAAGTCATGTCTCAAGTTGAATCTCAATGAGCTAACTTTTACAGTAAAAAAGGGAGGAGAAGGTGATGGTGTGTGTGTGTAGAGTTTCAATAACTAGAAAATCAGTAAGATGTGCACAAATTTAGGTTAAAAAAATTATATTAACAGCAAATGTGTTAAGGATTCTTTGGAAGGATCCTTCTGCCTCAAGCCCATTGCCTAATGCATTTGCTGTTACCACTTCCATCACATGACCAGTAGGCAAAAACCAGTAAGATCATGGAAGCATTATTCAAAGGAGAAAAACTATTTTCCACTCCATAACATTTCTCAATGAATGTGTTATGTTACTGAACCAAGACCACCAAGTCAGTTGCTAAACAAATACAAGTCTCAAATTGAGTCAGTGCATCATTTATTATCAAGTCAAGTCCAAGTCAAGTCATTGAAGCGATCTGAGTCTGAGTCAATCGACTGAAGTCTAAACTGCCATTTAACATGCAGGTCTGGAAATGCTGCCCCATGTACAGTGTTGACTGTATAAGATGCTGTGATGGCTTCCAAGTTGGATGACTTTAAATGGAGGATTAAATAAATTCATGGAGATTACATGAATCAGTAGCTATTAGTCAGCTAGTTCTCCAGAATCACGGGTAATATACCTCTGCATATCATTTCCTGGGTAACACAAGACAGAAATTGAATTTGTACTCCTGTCCTGTTAGCAGACTTCCAATAGTCAACTGACTGGCCATTGTTGCAGAAGAATTTTGCAGCAGATAGGCCATTGCACTTATGCATTATGGGTCTTCTTGTGTTCTTATGTAAGCATGGAGGGGGCTCTTGTGAATGCCCCAAAGAGGAGACCACCCCCAGGTTCAGGTTAATTTACTTCCAAGTTAGCCAGCCTCCAGCTATGGGTCTCTTGACACATATGTATGTACCTATTTCCTTCCTTGCTCTGCAATTAATCCAATCCTAAATTTCCCGCTGCATTTTTTAAAGTGTATCCCTTTATTGCCACTCTGACTCTCATAAGAAAGGTATGTCTGTGAGCACAAAGTCCATTTCATCTCTTTAATGGGTCTCATTTCTCATCAAAATGATGTTCTCTAAGTAATTTGGCATTTCTGGTGCTTTTTGCTGCAAAGAAAATACTGAACTCCTTGCCTGGGTCTTAAAACATATTATTTAGCTGACACCAAAAAGACAGCAGTTCAGGGTAAGAAAACAAAGTGAACAATGACTCCATGCTGGGATTTCAGTGTGTGTGTGTGTCTGTGAGCTATTTTGCTGTTTTTGAAACAAATATATACCATGACAGTACTGATTCCTTCAACCGGAATTCTACTTACTTGTGAAGATGACTTGAAATTCCTGAAGATTTTTAAACACATATCAATCCATGACACTTTTAGCAAGTTATCTTTGCAATATTTGAATTATATGTTCAAAGAATATAGCTGGCAGCAATTCCTGTGGTTGTTACAGGACTCCTCTGAGTAACTGCTATGCTGGTGAACACTGCAGGATATAACCTGCTTAAAGCCCTTGATTGACATTACATCTGAGCAGAAGAAAGCATAACCGGTGGGCAAGCTGGGATTACTCCCATGGAAAAATAAAGTGTATTGTGTGAGCTGGCCTCAAGATATACTGCTTCCATGATACACATTTATAGCATAATAAGAAAGAGTAATGGTGAAGGAGTCCCCCTACATGTATCTACAAGGAGTGGCAGGAGCGTGATAAAACTCTTGGCTATTTTCCCTCCAAAGGAAAATGCTGATTGACTGAAATGGCAGATAAATAGCCTCTATAAACAACAGCCTCTGATGGTAACTGTTGTGTCTGACCCCATGAGGGTAAACGGTCTTCAAAAGTGGGAAGGAAAGAGTGAGATGCAAAACTACCTCAGAAGTCAATGCTAGAAGGGCCTGGCCCAGTGTTTTATGATTAAATTGTCACTTCAGAGTGACAAACTGTTAAAGCTGGGATCTTCAGCAGTCAGCAAATGAGGTGAACTGGACAGAAGTCAAACTCCTGATTTGTGGAATCATGACTTTTCTTTAGTATCAGCCTGAAAGTAGTTTCATGAGAGAGGCCTCTTTATCTTATTCATTAAAATATCTATCTAAATATCTTACCACTATCTAAAGATCTCCAAGTGCCATACTATAGCTTAAGACAATGTAAACAATGAAATGATTTTAAAAGGATAAAAAGATATCATACAGTGTAGCAACTTAAATGAAGACAGATGAAAACTGGTTGAAATAGTTTTAAATTATTTAAAGCCAAACATATGTACAGATTGGGCCCAAAGGCTCTAGTAAACAACCATGACTAGCATTGTGTTCTGTAGTTATGAGATTGCAAGTCAGACTTGTGATCTCGTAACTTTGGGGATTCACATTTATAGCCATT
This sequence comes from Gambelia wislizenii, assembly GCA_030847615.1. Taxonomy (NCBI): domain Eukaryota; kingdom Metazoa; phylum Chordata; class Lepidosauria; order Squamata; family Crotaphytidae; genus Gambelia; species Gambelia wislizenii. Next base: position 426,765,958 of record JAUMIR010000002.1, on the reverse strand, counting down.
AATGACTGAATATGACCCACTGGACTTCTCTTTTTCAGCCTGGCAGTATCCCAACTGAAAGTTTTCCAAGGCACTATAGATTGGGACACTGGGAAATGGTATCTTTAGCACTCTCCTGGTCATGGGTTGCATGGATCTACTTTGGTCAGACCCCACCTGGAATACTGTATCCAGTTCTGGGCACCACAATTCAATAAGGATATTGAGAAACTGGAATGTGTCCAGAAGAGGGCAACCAGGATGGTGGGAGGTCTGGAAGCCATGCCCTGTGAGGAGCAGCCTAGGGAGCTGGGTATGTTTAGTCTGGGGCAGAGAAGGTTGAGAGGGAACATGATCGCCTTGTTTCAATATTTGAAGAGATGTCATACTGAGGATGGAGCAAGCTTGCTTTCTGCTGCTCCACAGACTAGGACATGGAGCAATGGACTCAAACTACAGGAAAAGAGATTCCACCTAAACATTAGGAAGAACCTCCTGACAGTAAGAGCTATTCAGCAGTGGAATGTGCTGTCTCAGAGTGTGGTGGAGTCTCCTTCTTTGAGGTTTTTTAAACAGAGACTGGATGGCCATCTGTCGGGAGTGCTTTGACTGTGTATTCCTGCAGGGCACAGAGTTGGACTAGATGGTCCTTGTGGTCTCTTCTAACTCATAGAAAATTCTATGAAAACAAGCAGCTGGAGCCATCCCTTAGGGTCCTGCTGCAATTGCTTTTCTCAAATCATCCTGCAATGAGGAAAGCACTGCAGATGCCATTTCCTAGCTCTCAAATTTACAGCACCTCAGAAACCCTTCACTGGGGCCATTGCCTGGATTAAGAAGCAGGATTTTTGGAGGGGGGCATCATCAGATGTAGCTACCAAGGATGTAAGATCTCAACCCATATTTTTACTTAGCACCAAAATGACTGCACAGTTGACCCCAATCAGGCCATAATTGAGGTGCCACAGCAGAGAAGGCCTTCTCCCTCATCCTCTCATGCCCTGTTGGTCTGTGTCATAGTGTCCAGATAAAGGGAAGCTGTAGTGCCACACTATTATGCTTTGGTCAGACCTGGAATACTGAGTCTAGTTCTGGACACCACAGTTCAGGAGGGATGTTGAAAAGCTGGAACATGTCCAGAAGAAGATTACCAAAATGGTAGGAGGTCTGGAAGTCATGCCTTATACGGAAAGGGCGCTTGGTGTATTTAGCTGGAAGAAGAGAAGACTGAGAAGTGACATGATAGCTATCTTTAAATATCTGAAGGGTTGTCATGTAGAAGATGGAGCAAGCCTGTTTTCTGCTGCTCCAGAGACCGGAACACAACCCAATAGATTCAAATTATTAGAAAAAAGGTTCCATCTAAACATTAGGAAGAACATCTTTACTGTAAGAGCTATTTGACAGCATAATAGCTTGCCTCAGAGGGTGATGGACTCTCCTTCTTTGGAGGTCTTTAAAGAGAGGGTGGAGGGGCATCTTTCATGAGTTTTAAAGCTGTGTATTCCTGCATGGCAGGGGGTTGGACTAGATACCTTTTCTGGTCTCTTCCCACTCCAACTTCCAAGATTCTATTATTGTCCTGGCTGATGGCACACAAAGGAAGGCCCTCCAGCAGGCCTCAAAATCATGAAGCCACAAATAGAAAGAGGTCCTCTTGCATTTATCAAGGTCTGAAGCCATTTACCATTTTAAAGGTTGTAACCAGCACCTTGAATGCTGATCAGAAGTGTAATGGCAGCTAAAACAGTTCCTTCCAAATGAATGCTATATGGTTTTTTGTATGATAGTCTGGTCAGCAGTCTATCTCCTACATTTAACAGTACTGTTGAGTAGTTGCAGTTTCTGAGACATCTTTAAGGGTCACTCCTTTTAGAATGCATTGGAGAAGTCTAGTTGGGAAGTTACCCACACAGGGATTGATGTGAGTAAGTAATTTATCAGATCACCCTCCATTATTGTTCTTTTGCCAGCATATTTTGTGCTGTTTTTATGCCAACAAAAGAACCCCCTCACCACCAGACCTTACCTTAGTTGTGATAAAGAGGCAGCCCAGTCACTAACAGAGAGTGAACTGAGCTCCGTTCACTTTGCGGTTTCAGATCTCCCCAATTCTCGTGAGAAGACATGAGTGCAGCAAATTCAAAAATAAAAGTAAAATAAAAACATAAAAGGTATGTACAAGCACAGGAACACACTTTAAAAGTCCCAAGTGAACCGGGGAGGTTAAAAAAAAATCCCCTACCTGGCTGTCCCAATCTCACCCAGAACGGGTCTCAGCCGCTTGCCGGCGGGCCTTTTTGCGGCCCGGCCGGCACCCCCGGACACCCCCTGCGCCGCCCCCCCCTGCGCCGCCAGGGGTGGAAGGGGAGGAGCGGAGGTAGGAGCGTCAGCCAATCAGGGCGGGCCGGGCCATCCCCGATTGGCGGGACGCCTCATTAAGGGGCGGGTCATCCGGCCGGCGCTGGCGCGGCCGGATGACATCAGAGGGGAGCGACGGAGCCGATATAAGGCGGCTCCGTCGGCTCTCCCTCCTCTTTTGGCTCCAGGGAGCCGAAGACAGCGGACGTCAGGGGCAGTGGAGCCGAGGCAGGCAGGCAGCAGGCTCCGCTGCCCCCCCACCTCTTCTCGGGGGGACAGTGTAGTGGGGGGGTGAGTGCCCCCCCTACCGCCAGGCAACTCTAGGGCGGGGGTCAAGGGGGGCGGCAACAGCGCGGGGGGGACGGGAATGGAGCCGCGGCACCCCCCCCTGGCGGCAACTCCGGCACTTCGGGGCACGCGGCCGGGGCCGGGGGACGGACTCAGCCGGCCGGGGCCAGGCCGGAGGGGCTAGAGCGACGCCCCCCCACAAAAGGGGCTGGAGCCGTGCCGCGCCGCGGGGTTGCGGAGGGCCGGGCCGGCCGCAGCAGCAAGAAGGGGGGCTGGAGCGGCGCCCCCCCTCACCCGCCGCTGCACACAGGGGGCTGGAGCGCCCCCCCCCAACCACCCGCCGCATGTGCCGTGCCGCGGGGTTGGGGAGGGCTGGCTCGGCCGCGGCGGCAAAAAAGGGGGGCTGGAGCGGCGGCCCCCCCCTCACCCGCCGCTGCACAAAGGGGGCTGGAGCGCCCCCCCACTCACCCGCCGTCCGCGGCCACCAGCTTGTGGTGCCGCTGGGTTTGGGGGAGGGCGTCAGATGGGGGATGGGAAGGGTCTCCCGCCTGCCAGCCTGCCCCCCCCTCCCCACCATCTGAGCATAGAAGGCCCACTGGGAGCAGGGCCACGGGGGGGGGCACAGGGAGAGGCCTCGGGGCCTTGGGACGGGCCGGGGTGGCCATCAGGGTGCAGCAGGGGGGCCTTTTCAATGGCGTGTTTGGTGGGGCAGGGGGGTGGAGAAAACCCCTCCCAGCGCATTGCCTCAAGCAGGGGTGATGTGGCCCCTCCTCCTCCTGCCAGATTCAGGGCGGGGGAGACGAAGGGGGGGAGGGGAGGGCATCCCCCCCCTCATGCAGATGGTGCCCCCCCTCCCCTTCACCCCCCCTCCCCTGCACCCCCCCAAGAATACATATATATACATAGGCACATGCATATGTATATACAGACACACACACCAACGGCCAGCAGCGGGTGGCCATCAACTCGGGCGAGCCTGCAGGCACAGGCCTGGCGAATGGGGGTTCCAGCGCAGAGCACCTGGGCTACCCTCCCACGACTTGCATTGCAGGTAGTGATTTTCTTTCTACAGGGTTCGGGCCGTGCGACGGCGGCCGGCGCAAAATAAAACCTCGAGATTCAATGTACCCTGCTTAAGGGTTAGCGCCTCCCCCCTTGTTTCCAGGAGTCACCAAGCAGCCATCCACCTGGCGGGGTGGAGCGATGGGGCCCAAACGGACAACAAAACAGCGCCACGTTCAGGACCCACCACCTCCTGCCGGGGAACAACCTCCAGCGGGGGGGAACTTGGAGGAGGAACAAGGGGTGGTCCCCCCGGTGATACCTGGGACCGTATCCCAACCTCTGCTGCTGGAGGCCCGCCGCTCTCCGGTGGAGGCCTTCGGGGCCCCGGCACTCACGCTGGTGGACATCATGGGGGTCCTGAACGTGCTGGTCCAGAAGGTAGACGCGACTAAGGATCCCCCTCCCACGGTGCGGGAGGAGCGGCAGATGCTCCCGGTGGCCCTGAGCATGGAACCCAGCACATCATCCGGTGGCAGTGGAAGGTCGAGGCGGTCCAGGTCCCGAGGTAGAAGCGGTTCAAGGGACTCCGGCCGATCTGAGTCACGGGGTTCAACATCCCGACAGCGCAGCGGATCTGGTGGGGGTCGCAGTCCAAAGAAGAAGCGGAGGAGATCGCGCTCCGGGTCTTCATCGGGTGAGTCTTCTGATGAGGACAAATACAGGTATTGGGAAAAAGGGTCCTTCAAGCCAGGCCTCCCCGGATGGGCTCTCAAGCTTAGGAAGGCCAGACAAAAGGCAGGCGAGGAGCGGAAGGCTGCGGGGGGCGCGGCCGAAAGGGAGGAGCGCAGGGAGGCAAAATCCAAGGAGGACCCTCCGGGGGGCCATCTGGACCAAAAAGTGCGTTCCAAGATTCTGCAGGGCTACTACGTTGATGTTTTCTTCTTGGCCCCACCCCCGGGTGAAGAGGCCAGGGTTCACAGGAGTGATAAGAAGGAGAACGAGAAAACCAGCTCAGAAACTGTGGAACGCACTTTTGCCAACTGGCTCAGTGGCTACGCGGTCTTCATGGGGGTAGTGGCTCTGGTTTTTCCAGAGCGGGCCTGGCACTTGATCAATCATCTCCGTCAGGTGATCAGGGTCAGGTCTCAGGCGGGCAATGCCAATGCCATCATGTATGATATCGAGTGCAGGAAGAAGGCTTCCAGATCCCCTATGCACAGATGGGAAACCATCGACTACCCTACCTGGCTGCAGGCCACTGGCCCGGGCCGGCGGGAGAGGTGCGATCCCCCCAAGGCCAATCGGAAAAAGGAGGGGAAGAAGCCGGTGTGCTGGGAGTACAACGGGGGCAAGTGCTCCCGGTACAAGTGCAGGTTCGACCACTCCTGCGAGACTTGTGGGGGTGGCCATCCGAAGGTCAACTGTGCACGCCAAGGGGGTGGGAGCCAGTCCTTTCGGAACAGCCGCCCTGCCTCAGGTGGTGCCAGAAGGGAGGCAGGGTCGGGAGGGGGCACCAATCCCAGCACATCCAAGTGAGGGGACCCGTGGGAACGGGGGGTGGGGTCGCATGGCGGCAACCCCAATAAAATTGGAGGCCATGCAACCTCTGCTGGCCGCCTATCCCAAGAAGGAGGCGGTGGCTTACCTGGCCTCGGGCTTTGAGTTGGGCTTTCGTATACCTTTCCAGGGTCCAAGGGTAGCGTCCACCTCTGGCAACCTCAAGTCCGCGGCTCAGCTGCCGGAGGTATTGGCCCGGAAGATTGGGAAAGAGCTGGAGGCGGGTCGCATGGCTGGCCCGTTTGAGCAACCTCCCATGCCCAATTTGCGGGTCTCGCCGCTTGGGGTGGTTCCCAAGAAGGCACCTGGGGAATTCCGTCTCATACACCACTTATCTTATCCAAAAGGGGCTTCTGTCAATGATGCCATTCCTCCCGAGCTGTGCACGGTCAGGTACACGTCATTGGACCACACCGTCCGGCTCTTGCAGTGCTGTGGTCCGGGGGCCCTCATGGCCAAATGCGACATACAGTCGGCATTCAGACTGCTACCGGTGCACCCGGATGATCATTGCCTGCTGGGCTTCAAATTCCAGGATAAGTGGTACTATGACATGGCATTACCGATGGGCTGCTCCATCAGCTGCGCAGCCTTTGAGACCTTCAGCACGTTCCTGCAATGGGCCCTGCAGCACAGGGCGGGTTCACCTTTTGTCACCCACTACCTGGATGACTTCCTCCTGATGGGCCCAGCCGGGGGGGAGGAATGTGGGTTCTTGCTCTCTTCCTTCCAGGCATTGGCAGAGGAGCTCGGAGTCCCCCTGGCCCCGGAGAAGACGGTCGGTCCTTCCACGTCCCTTGTGTACCTGGGAATACAGTTGGATTCCGTGGCAGGAGTCTCCAGGCTTCCAGATGACAAGATCGAGGGTCTGAAAGGAATGCTGGTCGACCTTCGGCGTAGGGAGAAAATCACACTGAAGGAGGCCCAATCGCTCTTGGGGCATCTAAATTTTGCATGCAGGGTGGTCTCGCCGGGGAGGGCCTTTTGTGCCCGCATCGCACGGCTCACGGGGGGAGTGAGGGCCCGACACCACCGCATCCGCCTGACGAGAGGGGTCAAGGAAGACATGGGGGTCTGGCTGGACTTCCTAAGATACTACAATGGTATCTCGGCTTGGCAGGGGAGGCTGAACCTGGAGGCTGGCCTGCAGGTGCACTCGGATGCAGCAGGCAGCCTAGGTTTCGGGGTATATTACAATGGCCACTGGTGCGCGCAGCCATGGCCGCAGGCATGGTCTGCATCTGGCCTGGCGAGGGATCTCACATTCCTGGAATTCTTTCCCATCTTGGTGGCTCTCGCCATATGGGGGAAAGAATTCAAGGACAAAAGGGTGTGTTTCTGGTGTGACAATCAGGCAGTGGTGAGCATCATCAACAGGCAGTCCTCCAGGTCTGACAGGGTTATGCGACTGGTACGCCGGTTCGTACTCATATGCCTGGAGTCCAACATCACGTTCCACGCCCGCCACATCCCGGGCGTGGATAACGAGATTGCGGATGCCTTATCTCGATTTCAGGAGGAGCGTTTCCGCCAGCTGGCCCCCGAAGCCGACGAGATGGCTACCCCATTTCCAACAGACCTCTGGAACCTTGGGAACGTTTAGTGCTGCAAGGCGTGGCGGATTCCTTGGCGCCTTCGACACAAGCTAGTTACAAGCGGGCGGCCTCTCAGTTCATGGCATTCCGACACCAGCAGGGCTATGGGACGTCGTGGCCGGTATCTGAACGGGAGGTATTGCACTACCTGGCCACTCTGAAGGATCAGGGCCGGGCGTCTCGAACCATCGCGGGGCAGGTGGCGGGCATCTCCTTCTTCAGTAAAGCGGCAGGCTACGGAGATCCCTGCAATACCTTCTTGGTGAAGAAGGCTTTGGAGGGCTGGAGGAGGGTGTCGCCAAAGGCCGTGGATGGGAGGCGCCCGGTGTCCTTCGAGACGCTTGCTCGGCTGGCGAGCTTGCTACTCTCCATTTGCCACTCCGCTTATGAGGCGATGCTATTCAGTATAGCGTACACCACGGCTTTCTTCGGGGCCCTGAGAGTCGGGGAGGTAGTCTGTTCCTCCAAACGAGACACTTCAGGCAGGGCGCTGCAGTTGCACGATGTGACCATCTCCAGAACAGGAATGACGTTGCACATCCGTCGGTCTAAGGCCGACCAGCGTGGCCATGGGGCCACTCTTCACCTGCAGAGGATCGCAGATGTGTTCCCGTGCCCGGTCACCTGCATGCGGGAATTCTTGCAAGTGAGGGGATCATCAAAGGGCCCCCTGTTTCAGCATCGGGATGGGATCCCGCTCACGAGGTACCAGTTTGTGGGCGTGCTGAAGCAGGCTTTGAAGCAGCTGGGGCTGCCAGCAGAAGAATTCGGCAGCCATTCCTTCCGCATAGGAGCCGCAACCATGGCGGCAGAAGGGGGCCTGTCAGCAGAAGCCATCATGAAGCTGAGCCGATGGAGGTCCAGGGCTTACGCCACATACATCCGGCCCGAGCGTGGGTTCCCGTCAGGGCAGGGCCCGGGTGCAGGCCTCTAGGGCTGCCTGTTGATGACGGGATGGTTGGCGGAAGGCGTTTCCGGGGGGAAAAGCCTTGGTGGCGGATGTCGTGGGTCGTGATAGGGCAGGAGGTCAGGGGTCTCCATCAAGTGCAAGTTCAAGCACTAGTTCAAGTTCAAGTTTAAGTTCAAGTTCACGGGAGACCCCGCCTCTAGCGGTTAACTGCTTGTTTTCAGGGGAGGAGAGGGAGTCGGGCAGATGGCCTGGCCAGCAGCCCTCTCCTCCAGGGTGTCAGCATGGACTGACAGATGTCTTGGCCCACATGGATGGGCTTAAGAAAAAGGGATCACGACCCAGACATTGCCGCCAACCATCTAGCCATAAATTGCGGCCATATTTTATTGCCAAAACATGTATTCACTAACCTGTATCTAACCTATGTTTTCTGAAGATGTAACCAAAAATATAATCTTTGTATCCAACAGCGTTGTGATAAAGAGGCAGCCCAGTCACTAACAGAGAGTGAACTGAGCTCCGTTCACTTTGCGGTTTCAGATTTCCCCAATTCTCGTGAGAAGACATGAGTGCAGCAAATTCAAAAATAAAAGTAAAATAAAAACATAAAACGTATGTACAAGCACAGGAACACACTTTAAAAGTCCCAAGTGAACCGGGGAGGTTAAAAAAAAATCCCCTACCTGGCTGTCCCAATCTCACCCAGAAGTGTTCTGACAATTGACGCTGTATTAACTGAGCACAATGGGAGTGAGGATTCAAACACCAGCAATGCCGGCAACAAAGCACCATGGCCAATCTATTGACAGCTTGCCCTGTCAATAAAATAGAACAGCTTTTTGACAAGATATGATGGTGAAAGGATGACGTAATCTGGTATGTGTGCCTTTTCGCGATCATTAGGCATCCTTATGATGCCTTATTTGCCATATCTGATAAGTCCTAAGTTATCCGTGTCCAGAAAAGGCTGTAGCTGGTGGACCAAGCCAATGCTGGCCCCAAGCAATCCAAGCTACGCAGTCCATCTGGACCTCCAGTGTTAATGTTTAAAATGGATCTAAAGGTACACCAGAGCTATGCAAACTTTTATTTCTCTCACTTTCATGCAGACTTGGCCTTAAAATCACTTGGGGCAATTGCCCCTTAACTGAATTTGGGGGAAGGTATCCTAATATATAAGGCATCATAAGGCACTGGGTCCTTTTACCAAAAGACTTGTTCAGTGTTTTCTTCCATTAATTCTGTATGACATACCCAGTTTCTTTGGCTTTATAAAGGAGCCTCATCATGTTTCCCAATTTTTTGCAATCGTTTTCTCTCTTTACTGATTTTATAAAACTGATTTACTGATTTTATAAAACTGAGTCCCATTTCAATGTTTTTAAAAAGAAGAGCACTAGCAAATAGATCATGACATAAGTCCATCTCTGAACTGACAGAGTGCTGCTTATCCCCTGGACAGAAGAGTATCTATTTGTCACAGTCTTTTGAGTAGTGGCACCTATTCTACTTAGCAGTGAAGAGTAAAGACCAGAAGAATCATTGGGTTCTTCTCCAAAAATATTTTAGTGGGAAATAAAGGGAACCATTGAATCCTTTTGCCCTTCTAAAATTAAAGGGATGAATTTATCCATCCCTACTCAAGTTTCCTTTGGGCCCCAACTGACAGAAAAAGAATACTCATTTGAAATGTGATGCTGGAAGAGAGTTCTATGGATACCACAGACTATCAAAAAAGACAAATAAATGGGTCTTACAGCAAATCAAGCTTGAACTCTTTCTAGAAGCCATAATGACTGATAAAGGCCATTGTACTTTGGACATATCATAAGAAGGTTGCATTATAGGATAGACTCAATCAAAAAAGCCATAGTCCTGCATTTGTAAGACCTGGACAGGGCTGTAAATAACAGGGTGCATTGGCAGTTTCTCATTCATAGGATTTCCGTAAGACAGAGCCTACTTGATGAGAATTAACAACTTGTATTTCCATCAAGTATCCCCAAAGAGTCATTTTAACTCTAACTTGAGACCTCTCTGAATTTATTTATTTATTTATTTATTCATTCATTGTCATCTCGGAAAGTCATCAAGAGCTTTAAACTTAACAGAGCAAACAGCTTTGTGAAATTAACTCTTAAACATTTTTCCAAGCATGGATCTTAGATAATGGCATTTTTTAAAGTTTCTGGGGCAGTCTTGGGGCCCCTGCAAAAATTAATAAACAATCACAGCATTACAATGCTTGTCACATCCTTTGTATTATTAAAATCCATGTCATCTGCATGTGTTACAGCTCATTTGAAAGCCCTGCAATGCCTTGGATTAATAATCCAAGCATCCAAATTACAATTTATATGACCATTTCCTAAGGGGGCCTGTTACTGTCATTTTGGGTAAATAATACTCTTTTAAAATAGTATAAATAAAAACAGGTTTTGCGTAACAAACCACAATAGCTCCACAGGAGCCATTACCTTCATCAGCTAAACAATATGCATGTTTAAAATGTGTCGGTATACATTTTTAATGTATTTTTTCCCTTTTCCAAGAGGCACTGTAATGGTTCTTGAAAAGCTGTGATGGTTTATTGCATCAATTTTCTTACATGTGTGGGATGGGAAAGATTCAGTGGCTTTGTTTTTCCCTTGGTGTAAAAGCAAATGTGCCTGTCTAAAAATTTGCACTCAGAATTTATTCGAATGCACACATTTCTGACTTTACCCCTCAAAAGGAAAGAAGGATTAACATAATATTACCTTATTTTTCTGCTGTAGATTATTCCATGTTTGTTCTTAAGAGGTGATCATTTGACATATACACCCAGGGTGTGGGAAAGTTACTTTGGCCACTGGCCCTGTTGGTTGAAGGATTCTGAGAATTTTAAGCCCCAAAAAAGGTCATTATTCTAAGGTCTGTGAATATCCTAATCGCACATTCATGATTCTTTTATTGAAAGTCTGGAATACAGGCTGCGGGAAGGACAACCACACCATATGGCTTTTCTGAACATGCAGCGTGACCCATGTTCTTTTGAGAAATATACAGCTAGTAAGGTTAAGGGTGCATCTACACTGTAGAAATAATGCAGTTTGACACCACTTTCAGGAGATTATCAGACACGTTTAATATGTCATCATAATGATGCCAGGAGATCGCTAAAGGGCTTCCATTTCATATTATGTTGTTTCCAGGTCATCATGCTCCTGTTCTGCTGCCGTTCCACCAGTGGTTCTTTTTATTTATGGGCTAAGCCATCAATAGATCACCCATTCCGTTTCTGTCACAGAACAATGGGTGAGTGAAAAGGTGCCCCGTTATGCTGGTGCAATGCTACCGTCACTGGCAGGTCTGTAGCAGAACACTTCTGGGTGCAATCGGGAGAGCGAGGTGACACACTTTTTTGTACCCTCCCCGGGTTACTTGGTTTTTTTTAAAGTGTGTTTTTGTGCTTGCTGTTACTTGTATGTTTAATTTGCTTTTTATTTTTGAATTTTCTGCATGCTCTTCCTCTCACAAGAACAGCTCGGGATTTCAAACCAGAGACAGGCAATAGACACAGTGTTTCTTCATGCAGGAGTTTATTGTAAACAGAAAAAAACAGAGAGGCTAAAGCCTCAGCAAAACAGATAAGACTTGCACGCAACTAGTGCCTCTGTGTAGAGGGGACAACTGGATAAGCTAGGAGCTAAACTTACATACTTTTTGACTTCTGCTTCTCTAACTCGATGACATATCATTCTCAGGCACTTTCTGCTTATGCCAAATTCTAATTATACTTTGTTTTTCTACATTTCCTGTAGAAAAATTTCCTGTAGAAATTTCCTGTAGAAAAAAGCAAAGCATAGATGAGAACCAAAGCTTTCTGACTTTCTTGGCAACTTAGGCAGAACATACATAGCTAGCTACCGGATGACTCCCTTTAGGTAGTCATCCTCTAGATCAGTTTGACCTGGCAAAAAAGACTGTCAAGCTTCCTTCTCCTTCCCCAGTATTTCTGTTGAAAAAGAATGTTTAGATAAGGAGCAAAAGGAGGGGGCTTCTCAGCAAGCAATCTTTAATAATAATAATAATAAAATTTATTTATACCCCGCCCCTCTGTTAAAACAATCGGGGCGGCTTACAAAATTTAAAATACAATACAAATAAAATCCCTAAACACCCCCACTCCCACCCTCCCCCATAAAAAAAATTAAATAAATATAAATTAAAAACAACTAATCTAAAATCACATTTAAAACTATAAATACAATAAAATATAATAAATGGCCAGCAGGCTAGAAGAGGCCAGGATCACCTGAGGCCGGGACCTAATTAGGAAAGGCCTGCCGAAAGAGATCCGTCTTTAGGGCTTTTTTAAAGCCACTCAGGCTTGTTATCTGACGGATCTCATTCGGCAGGTCATTCCACAATTTGGGGGCGATTACCGAAAAGGCCCTCTGGGAGGTTGCAGACAGCCTAGATTTTTGTGGCTGAAGCAAATTCATCCCAGAGGACCGGAGTGCACGGGGAGGATTGTATGGGAGGAGGCGGTTCTGGAGATAAGTTGGACCCAAGCCATTTAGGGCTTTAAAGGTAATAACCAACACCTTATACTGGGCCCGGAAACTGATAGGCAGCCAGTGGAGAGATTTTAATACTGGAGTTATATGGTCTCTCCGAGATGTTCCCGAGACCACTCTGGCTGCCATATTTTGTACCAACTGAAGTTTCCGGACCAAGCATGAGGGCAGCCCCATGTAGAGCGCATTGCAGAAATCTAAACGGGAGGTTACCAGCGTGTGCACCACAGTCTCGAGGTCCCTTACTTCCAGCAAATGGTGCAGCTGGCATATCAGCCGAAGCTGATAACAGGCGCTCCTGACTGTCGCATTCACCTGAATCGTCATCTGAAGTGATGAATCAAGGAGCACCCCCAGACTGCGAACACAGTCCTTAACGGAGAGCGTGACCCCGTCCAGGACTGGAGGTTGCAACCCAACTCCTGGTTTGGGGGCCGCTACCGTGAGCACCTCCGTTTTATCTGGATTTAATCTCAATCTGTTTTTCCTCATCCAGCCCATTACTGCTTTATTGTGTGCATGGCCTTTTTGTTTTCATAAAAAGGCTGCTGGACTCCATTTTATACAGGCCCACTGCTTTCAACTGTGTAGGAGACGGAATTTCAGCGGGTGTTGCTTGTCATGCAATCAGCTAACAAGCAACACCTGCTGAAATTCCCTCTTCAAAACAACTACTAAAGGTCCAGAAGCCCTCTCCAGTTTTCGCTTTGGCAACCCTATTTCATGTGTCATGAGATTAGGGTTACCAAATGAAATGAGGGACAGGGCTCCTGTGCCTTAAATGGTGGTGTAGAAGAGAACATTTCTGCAGCTGTTGCTTATGGCACAACTGGGTATCCATCAACACCTGCTGAAACTCCCTCTTCTACACAAAGATTAAAGGGACAGAACAAGATAGGGCCCGCTCCTGTTTTCACTCTGACAATGCTGATTGCTCGCCATCCTCTGGACAGACTCCCACTTGGTCAGCCTCCTCCTTGAACTCTGGAGTGAGCGGTGCTGCCTCTTTAAGAGCCAGAAGCACCAGCCAATGATAGGCGACATTGTCTTCCATGGCTCTTCCTCATTCTGTCGCTTGTGGTGCACAATTACGACTTGCGGCCCCATTTTTGCTCAGGAAGTGCATCTGGAATTGCTGGCACCAGTGGCCACTTTGCTAGCCTTTGGCCTGGGTCTTCAGGTGGAGTGGTTGAGATAGCAAAGTCAGAAGAAGGAAGAGGAGGCGACTGGGGACAGAGGACTACTTACCTGCCTGCCGGTGGTGCCAGTGGTGCCAGCTGCCAATGGCGTCACTAGGGTTGGTGTCATCCCCTCTGATGATGTCACCCAGTGTGGTCCACACCCACCGCACCCCACCAGTGATGCCACTGCACATAGTCAGTGTTGGAACATGATGGGCATTGGAGTTCATCAACATCCGGAAGACCACATATTCCCTAACCTCGCCCAACTTGTTCTGGCAAGATGAAGGCAGCTGTGGTTTTTCCCTTTTCGATTGGCCTTTTCCAGCTTTTAAAAAATTTATATTTTAACTTTTCAGTCCTGTCACTCTAAAACAGAAGGGCTGGTGAGGATAAATCTCCTTCTTTACTTGCATATAAATTCTCCCTCATCCTGGTGTTTCTAAGACATTCCCCAGAGACTTTAGTATTGCCCCCAAATCTAGTAACAGAGAATATTCTTGCAGGCACAATTAAAACTTAACCATTTGCTCAGGCCTTGAGTTATCCAGAAACGTTTATGAATACAGAAGCAACAGAGGAGCTTACTTCTAAAATATTATAATAATATGACTTTGTGGCTTTTGCCAGCCTGTGTATTTATTATTGTATTAATGACTTGTTCCATGGGTTTGTATTATGTAGAAGTGTCAGTGGACTAACACTCTCTCTCCCTCTCAAATAGTTATGGGGAGGGAATAGTTATGGGGGAAAGTTACTGCTTTTATTTCAAACCTGAACTGCTGCCTCAAAAAATTAAGATTTGGAGGCACTATGCAGTCCTGATTAAGCTGGCATTATTCTGTTCTTTCCCTTGAATATCAAGGTAGGCTGACCTGAAAGCAGCTTAAGACCATTACTCTTCCAAACAAAAAAACACACCTCACCATCTCCTCAACTGCCTTCCCATTAAAGAATTAACACATACAATGAGGAGTCTATTCACAATGGAAATTAATGTTCACCTTGACACAATCCCCATCATTCACCTCAAGCACAAAAGAACATCATTTGAGCTGAAGAAATATTTCTTCCCTCTGGAATTTAAAACAGCATTACCTCAGTAGTTTCCAGAGAAGAAAGAGGTGGCAAAAGCAGAGAGAAATAGGGAAGGTGGGGAGGGGTATTTATCATGCACCAGTATTTTAAGCTGGATTTAAAGCTACAGGTCTCTATCAGGCCTACTTCTGTGCCAGAAAATTGTAGGAAAGCATACATTGTGCATGGGTAAATCCTTAGAAAGGGAGGGAGATAAATCAGTCATATTGAGATGGGTAAGGATTTAAAGGTGTGAGGCTGCAAACATAAATTCAGGCAGGTGAGAGATTAAAACATGGCAGAATAAGAGTAGAAACAAATTGAGTCAGTGTTAAAAAACCCCAAGCTAAATTTGCCTCTAATGAAATGGCATTGCAGGGATCCTTAAGACTTGCTGGTAGTGGGAAGCTGAGGTGAGAGATCCACTATGCCGCTTTTTTCCTCTCCCCATTATAAGGTGTTGTAAATGTATTTCCCAAGCCACAGCACTAAGTGAAATGATTACATTATTCATTTATACTAATTTCCTGTTCAATAATGATCCAGCTGATTAGGAGCTTGTCATGCAAAAAAGCCAGAAATGAAAGAAATTCATTATGGAATGAGGAACACAGCAGCATATCAGGTCTCTGGCTACTAGATAGATGTAGCTAGGTTTGCTGCTGTTTAGTTAGAAGCTTGTTGGTAGTAGCCAGAGACCTGATATGAGTGAGTAGGGTGATGGAAGGGGCTGGCTGGCTCTGGAATGTGTCTAGCTTGATGAGAAGAGTGCTCAATGTCACTTTGCCTGGGAAAGAGAAAAGGGAGTTGAGAATAGTACAGCCAGCCCAATTAATGCAGGTGGAAGGGGGGAGAGTGGTACGATGGGTGGAAACAGAAACCTATGTCTGATACTATTGCTGTGGTTTTGGTGGGAACTTGTCAGATCTCTCAATGGAATGCTACCATTCACTTTGGTGCCTTACAATAAAGCATTTAAACTAAAGCCTGTTGTCCAAGTGATTGAAGTCTGACGGGGTTCATCACAGATTGAGAGATCTGTTGTCCCTGCCATGATCCCCGGAGTAAAATGTCCCAGGGAGATGAGGAGCAGTTGCTTGACAAAGAAGCCAAGGAAATGGCCCAGGCAAAAACAGACATGGCCAAGCCATATATTGCGGGAGATGGCAGCAGAGCTAAGGAGACCTTCCAAGGCAAGGCGGCTAGGAAGCACGGCAAGGCTGGCATGCAGACCCAACGAGAGGCAGCTAAGGAAGCGGAGGAAGTGGTTTCCTCGTTCAGCTTTATGCCAGCCAGAAAGATGGGAGATGTGGAAAGAGAGAAGTGGGCGTGGTGCCCAGACCCAGATGAGTGAGACCGAGAGGCAGTCAGGCGGTCCCAGAGGTGGGACGTAAGACCAAGTGGAGCCTAGAGTATGCCCAGGCAGCCTCATATTGACTTGGAAATGGAGATGGAAATTATGAAGAATGAGATGCGGGGAATCCAGTCCTGCCTGATCGAGCTTTTTTTCAAGCTGGACCGAAAAGAGAAAGGAGCACCGAGGATGGCTCCTGCAGCTGTGCTGGCAGGAGGGCTGATCCCAACAGGAGCAGCAACAGCAGTTGCAGCCAGCGGAGAACCTGAGAAGAGCTCGGAGGAAGAGGAAGAAGCAGCCCCAGCCCCACCAGACCAGGCTCCAGTTCCTCCAGTGCTGGGATGCCCAGAGGCTCCAGCCCCAGTGGAGCCAAGGACAGTGATGAGGTTCCTAACCGACAGGGGCCTGAAAGCGACATTCAACAGGGACGCTAAGAAGTTACTCTATTTCCTGACCCAAGTGAAGGGGTTTATGCAGCAGTGGGAAGGGGCCTTCCAGTTGGAGAAGGCGAAGATCCATTATGTGTCTGGCCAACTAGAGGGAGGAGCCGGACAGTGGCTGGTGGGGCTATACAACATAGCAGCGCCCAAAATAGACAGCTTGGATGACTTCGTGATGGT
The DNA here is from genome assembly GCA_030847615.1 of Gambelia wislizenii. NCBI lineage: Eukaryota > Metazoa > Chordata > Lepidosauria > Squamata > Crotaphytidae > Gambelia > Gambelia wislizenii. The sequence goes on along the minus strand of JAUMIR010000002.1, from coordinate 426,749,469 downwards.
CCTCCAAGCCCGATTCAAGGATCTGTTCCATCAGGAGCGGGCATGTACAGAGTTGCAGAGAATGTGGCAGGGTAATCAACTCATGGCTGAGTACGCAACTGAATTCCGCCAGCTGGCAAGCCAGGTTCCAGATTGGATGGAGGCAACCAAAATCCAGTACTTCAGAGATGGGCTCAATGCCAACATCTTAGAGTGGGCCCTGGTCCAGGGCAACCCCCAAACACTTATCGGGTGGGCTTGCCTGGCAGGAGAAGCAGAAGTGGTGCATCAGAGTGTGAAGTTAGATCATAGCATCCTCTTGGATCGCCTGAGTGGGTTAGGAATCGGAGGCACTGTGCTCCAGTGGTTCCGGTCCTTCCTCTTGGGCAGGTCCCAGAGGGTGATACTTGGAGACAGCTGCTCCAGCAGAAAGGAGCTTACTTGTGGCATTCCGCAAGGCACCATCCTCTCCCCGATGTTGTTTAACATCTATATGAAGCCGCTGGGTGAGATTATTCGGAGTTATGGAGTTGGGTGTTGTCAGTACACTGATGACACCCAGATCTATTTCTCCTTGTCCCAATCATTGGTCTCAAATTCCGATGGCATCTCTCCTCTTAATGATTGTCTTAAAGCAGTAATGGGCTGGATGAGGAAAAACAGATTGAGATTAAATCTGGACAAAACGGAGGTGCTCACGGAAGCGGCCCCAAAACCAGGAGTTGGGTTGCAACCTCCAGTCCTGGATGGGGTCACACTCTCCATTAAGGACTGTGTTCACAGTCTAGGGGTGCTCCTTGATTCATCGCTTCAGATGACTAGTCAGGTGAATGTGACGGTCGCGCCTGTTATCAGCTTCGGCTGATACACCAGCTGCGTCCTTTCCTGGAAGTAAAGGACCTCGAGACTGTGGTGCACACGCTGGTAACCTCTCGTCTAGATTTCTGCAATGTGTTCTACATGGGGCTACCCTCATGCTTGGTCCAGAAACTTCAGTTGGTACAAAATATGGCAGCCAGAGTGGTCTCGGGAACATCTCGGAGAGACCATATAACTCCAGTATTAAAATCTCTCCACTGGCTGCCTATCAATTTCCAGGCCCAGTATAAGGTGTTGGTTATTACCTTTAAAGCCCTAAATGGCTTGGGTCCAACTTATCTTCAGAACCACCTCCTCGCATACAATCCTCCCCGTGCACTCCGGTCCTCTGGGATGAATTTGCTTCAGCCACAAAAATCTAGGCTGTCTGCAACCTCCCAGAGGGCCTTTTTGGTAATCGCCCCCAAATTGTGGAATGGCCTGCTGAACGAGATCCATCAGATGATGAGTCTGACTAGCTTTTAAAAAGCACTAAAGATGGATCTATTTCTGCAGGCCTTTCCTAATTAGTTCCCAGCCTCAGGAGCTCCTGGACCTTTTTAGTCTGCTGCTTATTTATTATTTATTATTTTAATGTGATTTTAGATCAGTTGTTTTAATGTATGTTGGTTTAATGTCTTTTTATGGGGGAGGGTGGGATGGGTGGTGTTTGGGATTTTAATCTGTATTGGTATTTTAATTTTTGTAAGCCGCCCTGATTGTTTTTAACAGAGGGGCGGGATAAAAATAAATAATTATAATAATAATTATTATTATTATTATTAAGTTGTCACAGCAGCGACAAGGGTGGTCCAACAAGTCTGGCAGCTGTGCAGCTAGAAAGCCAGTGCGTCCGGCTGCCACATCAACCGAGACTAAGCGGGAGCAACAGATGAGGCTGGGGTTGTGCCTACGGTGTGGAAAAGGGGGGCATCGTATTGCTGAGTGCCGAGACAATACATCTGGAGGTGGCACAAGAAAGGAGAAACCCAAGAGAAGCGACAGGAATACATCACCATGGAAACCTGAAGCTGAAACCTACAGTACAAGCATTGTAGGGCCACCTGGCTGGAGAGTCGTCATTATGGGAGATGACCAACAAGGTGGATGCCTCCTCATCTGATGGAGAGCCAATGGGAAATGACCAAAGCGCACCCTAGTTTACACTAGAGGGCAGGCTAAACCTGAAAGGCACCCGGAGTCTGTAGTGAGTGGAGTTAAAGCCCTGTTTTTTGTCACAACTAAACTGTGGCTCAAAGGGAAAGGGCCACCCCATAGGGTGATGGCCATGGTTGACTGTGGGTGCACTCAAGTACTAATTCACCCGACCTTAGTGTCAGAATTGGGCCTAGAGACAAACGAACTGAGCACCCCTATAAAAGTTACCCAGATGTTGGAATGAGAGCTCCCTAAAACCCGCAAACAGTTGCAGTCATTTTTGGGATTTTCACATTTTTACCATGGGTTCATTCATAACTTTGCGGAAGTGATGTTACCCTTCACGAACTTGTTAAAAACTATGAAGAAGGTGAACTCTAAGAAGGGGGGGGGCAGCCAGCCAAAATTAAGCCACCCCAGAAAAAATTGTTTGGACTGACAAGTGCCAGGCTGCCTTTGACAAACCTTGTTTACGTCTGAGCCAATTCTTAAACACCCTGACCCAGGTAGACACCTCAGATGTGGCGATAGGGGCAGTTTTGTTGCAAAAGGACTCAGAAGGGGCATTAAGGAAGGGACTCCTTACCTGTCCCAAAAATTTAATTGGCCAGTGTGGGAGAAAGAAGCGGAGACAATACAGGTAGTGTTACAAGCATGGCAACATCTGTTGGAAGGGGTACAGGAACCTTTTGATGTTTGGAATGATCATAAAAATCTGGAATCGTTGAAAACTCCCTGCAAATTGGGACATAAGAAAATACGGTGGGCTTTTTATACAGGTTCAATTTTAGACTGAAGTTCTTTCCGGGAAAGAGGAACTTCCTGGCTGACGCCTTATAGAGGCTACCCCAGCACAATAGCAAACGAATGGAAATGGTGGACACAGTGTTCTCACCTTCCCAGTTGGGAACGGCGGTGCTCACCCGAAGTCAGACTCGGACTGCAGGAAAACCGGAGGTGAAACCCAAGGCACAGCTAGAGACAGACCTGGGGAAGTTAGATCCAAGGTGGAAGGGAAAGTTGGAACAAGAGTTGAACATAGACCAGTGGTACAAAGACAATAAATATGAATTGGTTTTAAAAGATGGCTTAGCCTATAACGGTGACAAGATTTATGTGCCTGCTCCCTTGAGAGCTTAAGCTTTAGTATCAGAGCCATGATGCTAAAACTGCCAGCCACTTTGGATATGTAAAAATGCTTCATTTGATGCAGAGGCAGTTTTGGTGGCCGAAAATGAGGAAGGACATGGAAGACTATATGAAAAGTTGTCAAGTGTGTGATACCTCTAAGAGGGGAGTGGGAAGCCTCAAGGGTAGTGGGGAAGCCTCAAGGGGAGAGGGGAGTGGGGAAGCCTCGTGGATTATTACAACCCTTACCCACCCCAGATCAACCCTGGGAAGCGATAAGCATGGATTTTATTATTGAATTACTTGAGAGCAAACAAAAGACTGTGAAGATGTGTTTTCAAAGCATGCACATTTTGTGGCATGTAAAAGTATCCCAATGGCTCAGCAATTGGCAAAACTGTTTGTACAGCATATCTATAGACTACACGGGGGCCCAGCCAAGATCATTTCAGACAGAGGCACACAGTTCACTTCTCAGTTCTGGAAAGCGTTCACCAAGCTATTGGGAATTGAACTGGGGTTGAGCAGTGCCCATCATCCACAGATGGATGGGAAAACTGAGAGACTTAATTCTAAGAGTGGAACAGGATTTGAGATCTTATGTCAATTTTCAACATTCAGATTGGTTTGACCTTCCATTTGCTGAACTGGCTTATAACAATGCAATACACCAAAGTACTGGACGTTCTCCATTTAAAGTGGGGTAGGGAAGAGACTTTGAGTCTATGCCCTTAGGGGATGTGGGCAAACATGATCCAGTTCTGTTGGTGCAGCCGAGTACTAAAATTAGAGAAGCTTGGCCTAAAGTGGTATCACTTCTGGACTTTGCCAAAGTTGCATTCATTCCTGAATAATATGTCATTACAGGCATATGTTTTAATCAAATGGAATGCATACAAACCTAATCTGAGAAAAATATTTTAAATAGACAGTAACCCTAGCAGCACCTAGCTGGTAATTCTTGTTTTCCTTCACTGTGTCAGCTATGACTGCATTTTGATGTTTGGCCCTGAAAAACAGACAGTCATGGATCATAAAACACTAAACTTTAAAAATAAATAAACTATCACAGTTAAAGGATGGTGCCTGACATATTGGTCAGTAACTTCTATTTTATGTATTTTAGTCATACATTAAAGGCTGGATTAAGAACCCATTTCAAAATAGTCTTTTGTAACTATAAACATGATGATTTTTGAATAAGTTACTTCATATTTTTCTCCAGTATATTTTTATCCAGTATAATTAACATACACCAAAATACCAGCCAGCGATCTCTTACACTGATGACAAAAAACATAGTTAGAATTTTGTTATTCGTTTTTGTCTACAGTCTGCTTAGCTGATAGCTACATAAATTAGAGATCTGCGTTGGTTGAAGATACTTTTCTACTTTTCAGAATTAATTTTCTTAGATTGTTTACTACATTATTTTATGTATGTTGCAGTTTTTCATGACATAAAATGAAAAGTCAACAGCTAAGATGCCAAAGGCTACTTAAAACTAACAGTAACACTACTAGTTGATCTGACCTTCATCTGGCCGTTGGGACACTTTACTTACTATCATTTGTTTTCATTCATGGTTTTAAGCTTCTTGGTAGTTACTCTCAATAAAATTTGAGATTCCTCAAACAGTTATTATATAATCATTCAACCAAGCACTCTTTTGATGGATTTCAGAATGTTAATTATTATATGTATGGCAGATACCCCAAAGTTATCTTGATGACTATTCTGAGGACAAAAACAGGAAGAAAAAGCATGCAAAGGGAAAATACATGCAGAGTGGCCCCGAGTGGGGAAAGATGAGGCCAGGCCTACAATGGGGGGGGGGGCAGAGAAGCACGGAGCCGAGACACCCCTCCGCCCAGCTGAGCAGGTGGAGGAACCGGGAGATAGTGAGAAATAGCGAGCACAAAGGGGGTCGCCCTGCCAGTTGCACCCCCCGCCCCAGATTTCCACCCCTCCCAGCTGAGTCCCCCCCCCAGCTGGTCATATTTATTGAGCACCGGCAGCCAACCCCACGGCCTGAGTTCCTGTAAGGAAAAAAATTGGGAGAGGACGGGAGGGAGAGGGAGGTAACAAGCCTCCCCCCTATCCCCAGCCACTGTCTGCCCCCCAACTTCTCACCGCTGTCGGTCTCCTGGTTGTCCACCGCCGTGGGCTGCATCCCAGCCTTCTGCTGCTTCTGACTGTGGCTGCCCACCACCTCAGGCTGCCTCCCAGCCACCTGCCACCTCACGCCGTGGCTGCCCTCTGTCTCATGTTGTGGTTGCCTGCTGCTGCACTCCACAGCCACCAATCACCTCGTGCCACGGCTGTCATGCTGGAGAAACAACAGGAGGGTCCATGAACACAGGGGTAAGCTGAAGCAGCTGGAGGACCATATCCCTCTGCTGTGAATAGTCTCCTCCCAGCTGCTTCAGGCCTCCCAGCCCCACCTTCTGCCCCCTCATTCACAACCAGCTCCTCCGGCACATCATCCTTCAGCTCCTTGTGAGCCAATGGAGGAGCCTGTGCCGGGGGCCGGCTTAAATACCATCCCCCCTGCGCAGGCTCCATGTCATCTGGCCATGTCGAAAGCATGGCCAGAACTCCCTCCTCCTCCTGGCATCGGACCAATCAAGGCTAGGGAGGCTCGCCCCGATTGGTGCTCTTTTTCCCACTCCCTCCTGGCCAAGGTGCATGCTGGGAAGGTGAAGACCAGCAATGGCGACCCCCACATCAGGCCATGTGGCCACAGCGGCAGCTTGAGGTGGAAGACACGGAGGCACTGGCCCCGCCACAAACAGGTCCCACCTGCTAGCGGTAAGCCCCCTTGTATGCCAGGCACCCCGAAGTTATCTTGACAAATATTCCGAGGATGAAAACAGGAAGAAAAAACATGCAAAGGGAAAATACATGCAATGTGGCCCCAAGTTGGGAGAGACAAGGCCAAGCCAACGATGGGGGAGGAGACAAGCACAGCACTGAGGCGCCCCTCCATTCAGCTGAATGGGCGGAGGAACCAGGAGATAGCAGGAGATAGCAAGCACAAAGGGGGTCACCCTGCCAGTTGCCCCCCATGCCCCAGATTTCCACCCCTGCCAGTTGAAAGCTGATCATATTTATTGAGCACCAGCTGCTGACCCCGTGGCCCAAGATACTGTAAGGAAAAAACTAGAAGGGGAGGGGAGGGAAGAGGTAACAAGCCACCCCCGTCCCCAGCCACTGTCCCCAACTGCTCACCACTGTCAGTCCTGGTCTCCCACTGTGTGGGCTGCGTCCCAGCCATTTGCTGCTTCTGGATGCGGCTGCCTCCTGCCTCGGACCACCTCCTGGCTGCCCGCTGCCTCTGGACATGGCTGCCTGCCGCCTCATGCTGCAGTCGTCATGCTGGAGAAATAACAGGGGAGGGTTCACAACCACAGGAGGGAGCCAAAGCAGCCAGAAGACCTTATCCCTCCATCAATGGCCTCCTCCCAGCTGCTTCAGGCCTCCCAGCCCCACCCTCTTCCCCCTCGCTCACCACCGGCTCCTCCAGCACATCTGCACCCTTCAGCTCCTTGTGAGCCAACTAAAGAGCCCGTGCTGGGGGCCGGCTTAAATATCATCCCCCTGGCGCAGGCTCCACATCATCCGGCCATGCTAGAAGCACAGCCATAAGTCCCTCCCCCTCCCAATATCGGACCAATTGGGGTGAGGGAGGCTCACTTCAATTGGTGCTTCTTTTCCCACTCCCTTATGGCCGCGGTGCATGCTGGGAAGGAGAAGGCCGGCAATGGCAGCCCCCATACCGGGCCATGCGGCCACGGGGGCCACCCGAGGAGGAAGACATGGGGGTGCCAGCCAGGCCGCAAACTGGTCCCACCAGTGAGTGGTAAACCCCCTTATTATATGTATGGCAGGCACCCCTAAGTTATCTTGACAAATATTCTGAGGACAAAAAAAGGAAGAAAATAAATGCAAAGGGACCTTTTAACTGAGGGTAATCTAGCTGATGCTAACAAGTTGCAATCAGATGAACAGGCCTCCTCATCTTTTGCCAGCCTGGAGTCATGTCAAAAAATAAGCTCTCAACAAAGGTTATTTTATCTAAAAGGTATGCCATTCAGCACAGTATTTTCATTGTTTTTGATTTTTATCATTAAGACTATGGCCTGGTTGAAATCAATGTTTACAGGATTATTTTTTGAACTAATGATCAGAAAGCACAGACCAATCAGAGTAAAGTACTTTTAGGTTTAAGTGATTTCAACTGGCAAAAAGGTGGAAACATACTTAGCTCTGATTGAAATCAGTGAAATTTAAAATAGCTTTGGCTTTATTTATATCTGTTTGTGAGCAGTTATGCATGCTCCTTTAGTACCTCTTTCAGAATATTTTCATTCATAGACATGTATTGGCATGATTGCTGTAAAGTAATAAACATGGAGAATGTTTTGAGGAAACTGGAATCTGAAGAGATACAAGATTCCAGTGTAATACCTTTTATCTGTATTCATTTGAAAGCTTAGTCTTCCTAAATCAGAGATGTGTCTTCGCATGAATAAATGAGAAGGCTTCAGTCTATACATATACAAACAGGGCCTCCTATTTAAGCATATGAAGAAGAGGTATTGTATTAGGAATTCAGCTACTGACATCACTGTGGTTAATATAAATTTAGTAGTGGCATACCGAGTCTGCTATATTAAAAATCTAGAAATCCTATTTGTCCCAATTTATGGACAAGAGGTGAATCCCTCTTCCCTTTGAAAAACTTCTCTCCAGTGAGGTCTCCTGAAGCTACCATTTAAAATTATCAAGGTATGCCCCAAATACACTAGTATTATTATTTCTTTATTGCAATCTCTGCTGCTGTTAATGTTTGAATTAATCGGCCTGGTTTTGCTGCCCTGCAATGCCTGTGATCTTTTGATTTTCTTCTTTCTAATGTATTTTATTTCCTATGATACTTTATTTAAGGTACTGTCTTAAAAGGAGGTTTAAAAATAACTGTAAAAGAAATAGTAAACATAGCCTGGTTTAAATGGTAATAAGGGAGAAGCATATTTATTTTATAATGGCATTATGTAATTTTTGTTTTGTTTTGTTATTTTATGAAGGTCTGACAAAACTTAATTAATAGATTAACAACTACGGTATATACTCATGTATAAATTGAAAAAAATTGACAAAAAAACGACCTTCAAAACATTTGGATAAATGGAAACATTTGAAGCTTTCTTTTCTGGGCAAAATAGCAGCAGTAAAAATGAATGCTCTCCCAAGATTTATATTCTTATTTCAAATGGTCCCCATTATCCACAATGAAATAGTCTTCAAACAATGGCAAGCAGATGTTTCCAAATGTATATGATCAGGTAAAAAGCCGAGAGTAAAAATGAAGGTTCTTCAAGATGCAGAAGATAAAGGAGGACTAAGAGTACCAAACTTAAAACTATATTATGAAGCTATTTGCTTACTTTGGATAAAAGACTGGGCCCCATCAGAAGATGAAAAATTATTAAAATTGGAAGGGGACTCAAATCGGTTTGGTTGGCATGCCTATCTTTTCTATAACCTTTTCTATAATAAAGATACAGTGCATAAAGAATTCAATAATCACTTCATCAGGAGATCGTTACTAAAAGTTTGGAAAAAATACAGGAACAGACTTTGTCCCAAAATTCCACTATGGGCTTTGTCACATGAAGAATTATTTATCAGAGAAGAAATACCATCTAAAAAGTGGATTACATATAAAGATATATTAATTTCAACAGGAGAAAACTACATGATGAAAACCCAAGAAGAACTGAGTAAGGATGACATTATATGTCATTGGTATTTATACAAACAATTAAGAGGAAGATATAAGATGGATCTCAAGTTGCAAGGAATAGATACAAGGATATCAGAATGGGAAAATATAATTCAATATGGTATCAAGATTCTACAAATTAATATTAAAATGAGATACTGAAGAAAAAGGGAAATATGATAAAGGGAAATATGATACGCTGGGCTCAGAACGTAGGTCACCCCATAGAACTTAAACAATGGGAAAGGATGTGAACAATCTGGATGAAACTAACTCTATGTCAAAACATTAGAGAAAATCTACAAAATGTATTTTAGGTGGCATTTGTCACAACATCAATTGTCAAAAATGTATAAGAATGTATCAAAAAACTGTTGGAAATGTGAAGAAAATACAGGAACATTCTATCATCTGTGGTGGAGCTGCAAGAGTGCTAAAAATATTGGAAAGGAATTCAAAAAGTAATTGAAGAAATATTAAATATTTATCTATATTTCGAACCAGAATTATTCTTATTGGGAATGGTAGAAGATAAAGTCGAAAAAGTACATAGCTAACTGCTATTTTAAATGCTGACAACAGCAAGGATGATATATGCTAAATTCTGGAAAAATAAGGATTATCCAATGATCGGACAGTGGCTAGAAAAATTGCACGATGTAATAAGGCTGGACAGACTAACAATGCTTCTAAAAGCAAAAAGCATCGAAAGACACATAGAAGACTGGACTAAATTGTCAAGATACTTAGAAAAGAGATGGGGAGATTTTGTGGCAATCACAAATTAGAGGTAAAGAGTAATAATTTCTACTATGCTAAAGAGAAAAGAAATAGATAAAGAAGGACAAGAAAAATATATAGATGTTTCAGAGATAAAGGGGGGAAGTATTTGAAATAGTTTGGAAATGTAAGGATTTAGGAGGGCATAAATAAATGAAACCAACAGAAAAGATATTATTTTAAAAAGATGCATTTAGCTATGATCAATAAGAGTTGGGTAAGCTGGGTAAGAAGCCAAACTGAATGAAAGAAATGAAAGAAGATTGAACGAAAGATATTGAGAAAGTAGAAGGACCATAGTAATCTGTTTAAAGTGTTTAAGTTTTAAGAATGAGTGTTAGATGCTAGTTTGGTTGTACGTCTGGGTTTTTTTATGTCTGTTTGGCTTATGTTTTATGTATTCGATATAGAAAATTTAATGATGATTAAATATGTTTGTATAATTACATAAGGAAACTGAGATGTAATAAAAATAGGGGGGGAACCTAGGTCCGACTTATCCACAGATCAGTGCTGGAAACAGATGGCAACAGTATAAAGACCAAAGATTAGAAAGTAGGAAGTACTTTTTAAAAGAATTGTATTGTTTTGTGAAAAATCGTCTATGTGATATTATATGTAATTTTGTAGTGTATATTGTATCATGGAATGTGGTGTTGAACTGTGTCTAAATATGTTTTTGTCTTTATTTTGTTTTGGATGTTTTTGTAACACAGAAACATTGAGATTAATAAAAATTATTTTAAAAAATAATTTAAAAATCAGCTGCAGAATTGCCTGCAATGGTAGCACACAAGATCTCCAGCGACTGCAAGGCTGGTAGGGTGATGGACCCATTCCCAGATCCCCCCATGGACAATTTATTGGTGTCCTTCCTCTCTAGGAGTGGTCCCCAAGAAGACCCCAGGGTTGCTCAGGCTTATCCACCACTTTTCTTATCCCCAGGAGGCATCTGTTCAAAATTCCATCCCACAGAACTCTGCTCTGTAAAATATGCCTCCTTTGACCGCCTGGAGTGCCCAAGCTAGTGCCCGTATGTGGTCCTGGGGCCCTCCTGTCCAACTGTGACGTTCAGTCAGCATTCCACCTTCTTCCAGTTCACCCAGATTACCACGATTTGCTAGTGTTTAAGTTTCAAGAGCAGTGGTATTACGACATGGCCATGCCAATGGGATATGCTACCAGCTGTGCAGCTGCAGAGGCATTCAGCACATTCCTGGAATGGGCATTTGAAGTCCCGAGCTGGGTCCCCCTTCATTACGCAATATTTGGTTGACTTTCTCATGATGGGGAGGGTGGACAAGGATGAGTGGGGATTCCTGCTGGCTACTTTACAAGACCCTACCTGGGACCTTGGGGTCCCACTGGCACCAGATAAAACAGTCGGTCCATACACTTCCCTTGTGTATTTGGGCATCCTGTTAATACACCCACCATCCAAGGTGTCTCCTGCCTGCCAGTAGACAAACTCTCAACATTACAGGAGTGGCTGCAGGATTTGCTGCCATGCAGCAAAACAAACCTCAAGGAGGTGCCATCCCTCCTGGGTCACCTCAACTTTCACATGCAGAGTGCTTTCTCTAGGCAGGGCTTCCCACCTCTTGCTCTCTGTCTCCTTCCCCCAGGCAGGTGTCGTTCTCCCAGGAAAGGTGACCCCCACACACACCCAGTACATGCACTGGCTGGACCACAGACTCCCTGGGGACCCAGCCAGGCTGCTGCAGGCTATCAAACAGCAGGGGTCTGAAGCCCCCACTGTGGGCCCTGTGCGGATCTACTGCACTTAGGGGGAAGGGATCACTGGGGGAGCAGATGGTAGAAAGATGTGGGATAATTCTTTGCTAATCCCACAACTGGGAGAACAATAGGATAATGTGAATATACTTTACTACTAATAAAATAATTTTAATACAAAATAATTTAATACAGATAATTCTTTGCCCCTCTCCTCTTGTCTCCACTGCTTCACATATTTACAATTAAAAGGGAGATTTAAAGAAGATTCTAAAACTGAAGGATTTGAAGTGAAATGAGCTCAATAAAATAATCGGGGGAGGGGAGTGAAAACCAGATAGCTAAATTATATAAATTACTCTTAACAAGAGAATTGGAGCAAGATTCAGTTAAAGACTCTATGGTGAAATGGGCAGCAGACTTTGGTCACATATTGAAATTAGAAGTCTGGGAGAATATACAAAAGAAGACAAATAAATTTGTGGCCTGCCAAAATTTAAAAGAAAAATATCACATGTGGTGGAACTGACACCAGATAAAGAAATGGTGGACAAAAATCCATATGGTAATTAACAAGATATATACGTTACCGTACTGATGGTAGCTTGTTTAACTTAAGCCGTCTGAGGGCTCGCACTAAGACTCTAAACTATCTAGTCCGTGAGCTGCTCTTCGCTGATGATGCTGCCCTTGTTGCCCACACAGAATCAGCTCTGCAGCGCCTAACATCCTGCTTTGCAACAGCTGCAGAGAGCTGTTTGGGCTGGAAGTCAACCTGAAGAAAACGTAAGTTCTTTACCAGGCTGCACCACAGGACGAACACCACCATCCCCACATTGCCGTCGGCACCTCTGTGCTTAAGTCCATTCAGCAGTTCACCTACCTGGGAGCCATCATCTCCTCAGATGCCAAGACTGACAAAGAGATCGATCACAGATTAGCAAAGGCACATAGCGCATTTGGAAGACTTTACAAAAGAGTCTGGAGTAATAAACACCTGAGGCGAAACACAAAAATCAGTGTGTATAGAGCCATTGTACTGTCTATTCTCCTTTATGGGTCTGAAACATGGGTCACCTATCGCCACCACTTATGACTACTCGAATGCTTCCATCAGCGCTGTTTACGCACAATCCTAAATATACACTGAACTGACTATGTGACGAATGTTGTTGTCCTTGAGCAAGCAGGGATCACCAGCATTGAGGCCATGATATTGAGAACATAGCTGCGCTGGACAGGGCATGTTTCTAGGATGGAGGACCATCGCCTCCCCAAAATAGTACTCTATGGTGAACTTGCCACGGGTCAGCATAAGAGGGGCGCTCCAAAAAAGCGATACACTTGAGAGGAGAACCAAGGTGGGGTGAGTGACCCCCACCAAAAATGAAAGAGCACCACAGGTCTTGGACTTTCCAAAATGCAGCTGAGGCTGGAGCGGATGCTAGTGAAAGGAACTATAGAGCCTTATTGTAATTTTTTTTAAAAAATGAAAACCTGCATAAATACATGATGGTTTGCCTGTTCATGCTTGCCTGTGTTGTGGATTGAATCCCCAAGTGTTTATTTCCTTGAAGCAAATAAATATGAGTTGGATCTTCCCTGCTGGTGCAGCCGTTTGGAGCCAAAGAGGTCAAGGGGGAGGCCTCCTTTATGCTTGGACCCTTGGATTGCTGTGCTCCAAAGCAGCTGTACACCACTGGTCTTTCAAAGTCTGCCCCATCCACTTGGCTTAGAGTCAATGGGGCCTCCTCAGGACACTGCCCAGGTATATAGAATTCAGATGTCCCAGTGTTAGCAGTGAGGAGAGAACTGAGATATCAGCCCCATGTGCCAGACCCGGAGTCTATTGGTGCAACACCAGTCCTAAGATCCTGAATCCCTGTATAAAGGCATCTGCTTATCTTTGGCCAAAGATGGTTCTTACCCTCAAACAAAGACCCACGCAGTCAGTGTCAGGTGCAGGTAAAGAAGAACAACTTTATTAATGGAAGCTAAGATCTTATAGACCCTGTGCCAACACCCCACTCCTGGGTCTGTACACATGTTAGAGAAAGGTTCCCATGAGCTCATCTAGTTAAAGCAGATGAGATTAAGCAGATCAGTTAACACATCAGTGAGACAATTGACTATTCATATGCTAATGCATCCTACATCAGGCTAGGCTTAATGTTACAGAAAGACATACATTCCTCTGTTGAGAACTGCAGCTCCTAGCAGTTTCAAAGTTGTTACTATCTCTCACATACACAGTCAAAATCTATCACAATTCTAGCATTCTCAGCAAAGATGGCTTTACTTTTGTTCCTTTCATTACCAACTGGTATTTGTTATTGATCAATATATCAGAACACTCTGTCATTCCATGGATATCCTAGTCCATCTATAAACTATGCATGCTTCTAATAAGGTTTTGCAATACAGAATTATGAGTACAGATCAGAGTTTCAGTGTTCACCGGGACCTCTGGTGCTTGGCAAATGTTTGACAAGTGTTTGACAACACTGTGGTGGGGCTGTTGCTTTCATTTTGTGTTACACAGCAGGGATTATCCTCTGCCAAGGAAACTGATGATATGAGAGAGGGATGGGAAGAAAAGGAAGAAATATCTGCTCCCTTGCTGGAGCAAAAATAAATTGGGGGCGGAGGGAAGTGGTAAGTAGTTAGGGGCATGTTAATGTAGTTATCATTTATTACTACACTTCTAGGTAGATGAACATATCAGGGAGTTCGTTGAAGGTCAGAAGCCTGGCTTCTCTCACATGGATCACTGATGTTTTGTTCCTGGCACTCTCACTGGTGTTACAGTAGACCGCTGCAAACCAGGGTTTTGTGAAAAACGTAAACACCATGAACAATCATGCAATGTGTCCAGGATGTTGTGCTAAGTTTCCAGTACTGGTGCATTAGACAATACAAGCTAAAACAATACCAAAAAGTTATTTAAAAGACAAACTATTTAAGAAGTCACATTGCCACCTCTTGCTACACCTCTAGCCCCATCCCCATACCCCTTCCTTTCCTGCCACGAGATCGTTCTGAGTGATGAGATGGAGTTCAGCTATACATCTACTGGCTATTGGTCTCCCATTTCTCTTCAAAATTCCCCCACACTCCTGTCCGAAGGCTAAAGGGGTTGCTGCCGGCTCCCGGCTCCACGGCAACCGGCCTAGTGGTCAGGTTCTCAACCCCAGTCCTTTCTGGCCCCTTGAACCCTTAAGGGTGGACCTTTCTCACTACATGGGTTTGCTTAAGAATCTTAAGAGATCAGGGAGTTGGGCGTGCGGTTTTCTTGGGAAGCGCTCTGTTTAAATCGTCTCCCCTCCTTGTGTGCGAGGGAGAGAAGCTGATTTAAATGGAGTGCTTACTGAGGAAACCACGAATAGTCAAAACCACAAATGTGAAAGCCGCGAAAGTGGAGGGGCAACTGTATTTAAAGCAAAGGAATTTCAAATGGGGGACTAAACCAGGGAGATGGTTGGTGTATCATTTAAGAAAAGAGTGTCATGGCCAGCCAGGCTGAGGACTCAGAGGACTCGGAGGCTGAGCCAGGCTCTTGCTTTGTTTTGCCAGCTCCAGCATTGCTGGCTGAGCTAGAACCTAGCTCTGCTATGCCAACTGCAGCAGAGCCCATGACTCAGCAGCCTAGCCTCCCCCCAGCAGAGCTTCCAGGTCTGGGAGACATAGAGGAGCAGGACGAGGAGGTACCTATCTTCAGCCAGAGAAGGATGGAAAGGGCATGCCTCTGGCGATCCCGGATATAATATGAGAAACACTCAGCAATCACCAAACAGCTGTGATTAGGAGCTGGACCAATATAAACAGCTGTGAGACACCGAGTTTCTTCATCACAGTCTATCTGCATTGCCTGGCGAAAGAATCTGACTCTGACTCCCTTTGTTGCCTGAAACCTTGCCTCCCAGACCTTGGATTGATCTGGAACTCTTGACCTTGGACTGGACTCACTGACCTGCTTTCTGAAACTCTTGACCTTGGACTGGACTCGCTGACTTGCTCTCTGGACTCCTGGACCTTTGGCTTGCCCCCTGGTTTTGCTATTGGACATTGGACTGGTATTGTGCTTCAGAATTATTTTCATGTTGCTACAAAGCCTTGCGTTTTGCATGTATCATTCTTACCAGCCATTTGGTTGGCTGCTTTCATGGACAAAGAGAAATCAAAGAGAACAATTTAAAGATTAAAGGTATGAGATAGAATTATAACCAATGAAGAGGAGATACAAAAACTATTTCAGAATTATTTTGAAACATTATATAAGAAATATAAAACCGCACAAGAACAAACAGAGAATTATATAAATAAATGCATACTCAACAAAATTCCAGAGACTCAGAGAGAAAAATTGAACAAGAAATTTGTTCAGAGCATTTTGGCGACTCTTGCTTGCTGTTGGAAGCTAGACACAAAACAATCGTAAGCTGTTTTGTTGAGATCTGTACTATTTATCCCAACGCAACTGTACTGGTATCTTGCATATTCTAATTTTGTTAAATTAAATGAAGATCTGCAAGAGCAAAATCTTACATAAATGTAATGCAGTATTTTTCTCTTGGGTACTGACTGTCAGAAATTAAGTTCTGGTCTAGATAATATGGAAAGAAATTAAAGCTGACATGTTGAAATGGTCAAGATTACAACTCTCTCTTCTAGGAAGACTCTCCGCGATAAAGATGAATACATTGCTCAAATTAAATTTTCTACTTCAAAATCTTCCCATCATTGTTAACAACTCCCCATTTGAAGAATGGAGAAAAGAATTAAGTAAATTCATGTGGGGAGGGGGAAAAACAAGAATCAAGTGGAAAACTCTTACATATTCGAAGCACAGAGGAGGATGTGGTCTACCAAACCTGAAAAACTATTACCAAGCTTGTTGCCTAGTCTGAATATTAGAGTGGATTAAACTACAAAATGAAAAAAAAATCTTAAATTTAGAGGGATATAACCTTACGTATGGCTGGCATGCCTACCTATGGTATGGGAGAGCCAAGATCCATAAGAAATTTGAAAATCATTATTTTCAGAAGGCACTGTTAAAGAGCCTGGCAAAAACAGAAAATACGTTTTTATAACAGAATACCATTTTGGGTTTCTCCCCAAGAAGCTTTTTTATGACGTTGGAAGAGAACAAATAAATGGTTATGATATGATGACATACTGATCAGAAGTAAAAACACAGTATTTGAATTGTTTGGGTTCTGCTTAATATTCCTTGGGCTGGTGTTTGGACTAACAGCAACTGATGAAGGCAAACCATCCCAGCTCTTAAAACAAGTAACTTTTCTTGCCCAGGGCACAATATTCAGCAAAGAAGTCAAGCAGCTATAATTTTTGTTCCTTTGTTTCTGCTTTTCTATGTACAATCGTCTTTCCTCCAAGGACTCTAGCTGTGGTATTTTTCAATAGACCAGTGGTTCCTAACCTATGGTCCAGAGACCCCCAGGAGTCTGCAATGTCCTCACAAGGGTCCACGAAGGCTTGAAGGCTGCTTGGCTCATCCCCTTCCTGCAGTGAGTGGCCACATGAGAGGAGCCAAGCCAAAGGCTGGCTCGCTGGGCCTACACATTGCCATTCAATCCACTCCAGCCAGCAGGAGAAAAATCTCCTCTCCCCCTCCAGGGTTAATAGATGGTGCAATTGCATTATTATTATTATTATTATTCTCCACTGACTCCCCCTTGTCATGGGAGAGGGGCATGGGTACCCTAATGACGTTTTGAGCTATGCTGGCGGTGCCATAATAGCCACCGGTAGGGCCTCCCATGCCAGACAGCTCAAAACCGAAGGGTCTGACAAAGAGCGTCAAAGGACAGGATGGGCTCTCTAGCCTTATGGCAACCATCCTAGGAAAAGGAAAACTCTAATCCCAAACCCGGGCAGATGGTTCTCGTCCAACCCTGTAAGATCAACCATCTAAGAGAAGGAAACTCTAATCAAACCTACGACCCGAGGACCTCGCTGCTACCGTCCATGCTTGCAAGGCCACAGCAGATGATACTTTGGTTTAAAGGGAGAGGCCAGTTCTGTGCACGCTGCGCTCCACCAGAAAAATCCATTGTGCAGGCATGAAGGACAAATCTAATTCGGAAAAAAGCCCTGTAGTGATAGGCGACGGACAAACGGCAGGTGTAAAGATGCACTGGAAGCCGCAGACCCAACCCTGCATGCAGGTGGCTTCAGGACTTTGGTTGCTCGAGGCTGACCCAGGAGATGACAGTCTTGTCAGGCAGCATCCTGAACGACCAAGCAGCCTTTTTAAAGGAGAGCACTGCTTGCTCCATATGGAGAGGGGCCTAGAAAAGGTGGCCTAACGAAAGCTCATCCCCATCTACCTGGTTGGCTAGCTGCGGCCAACAGGCATCTTCTGATGCAGTCAAACCAAGGCAAAGGAACAAAGGCACACACCGGCCTCCAAAGGTGTAAATAAACTGACGCTTGCATGCTGGAACATCAGAACCATGCAAGACTCTGCAAATAGTGGATGGCCTGAGTGTCACTCTGCTCTAATAGCCCAGAACTATCACGACTTAAAATTGACATCGCTGCTCTTAGTGAAGTTCGTCTCCATGAGGAAGGCAGCCTTAAAGAACACGGTGCCAGCTACACACTTTACTGGTCTGGCAAACCCAAAACAGAAAAACATCTTTCAGGAGTAGGCTTTATGATTAAAACCTCCGTTGCCTCCAAACTCAAAATCTTGCCAACAGGACACGATGATCGCGTTGTTTCCTTACGCCTCCCACATGTTGTTCTCTTCAGTATATATGCCCCAACTATGCAAGCTGACCCTGTAGAGAAAGACAAATTCTACACAGACCTACAGCACCTCATACAAAAGGTCCCTGTAGAAGATAAAAATTATTATCCTCAGTGACTTCAATGCCAGAGTAGGAAAGAACTCCGAAGCCTGGAAAGGTGTCTTAGGCAAGCATGGTGTTGGAAATTGCAATGATAATGGACGCCTCTTGCTAGAGTTCTGTGCACAATAACAGCTGACTATTACAAACACTATCTTTCAGCAGAAAGATAACTTGAAGACAATCTGGATGCATCCCGAATCCAAACACTGGCACCTCATTGACTATGTTCTACTCCACCAGAGAAACATTTGCGATGTCCGTAATACTCGAGTGATGCCCAGTACAGAATGCCAAACAGAACACCGCCTTGTAAGATGTAAACTAAATCATCATCTTAAGCTCAAATCTAAGAGGGGTGGCATCTTAAAGAAAAGACTCCAAGTCAACAATCTTCAACTAGCTACCATGAGAGACAACTTCCAGGTAAATCTGCAAACAAAACTTGAAGACCACCCTACAGATCCTTCTCCTGCAGTGTTTTGGCAACATATCAAAAACAGTATCCTCCAATCTGCAGAAGAATCCCAAAGATTGAGAAGTGAAAGAACAGGCCAGTGTCTGTACAATTCCCTCCAATCAGGAGAACCTTAAGAAGTATCAGAGACAGGCATGCAAGGCCAATGTGGTGTAGTGGTTAGAGTGAAAGATCCATGATCAAATTTCCACCAAGCCATTTAACTCACTGGGCAACGTTGGGTCATTCACACTCCCTCAGCCCAACCCACCTCACAGGGTTGTTATAAGGATAAAGATAGGGGGAGCCCAGAATCCCCCAGGCAGAATGGCTATTCTGAGGAATGCAAATTACACAGGATTTCGTATGTCCTCTATTGTAAAACCACATCAGGTAAGCCCTCCCCTGTGATCTTTTCTGAAACCTCCTTACAGCACTTCAGTGTATAATAATCCTTTTGATAAAGTAAATTAATTCTATTCAATCTCCTGCTTTATGGCTACCTATAAGTAATTTCCAGGTATCCCAGTGGGAACCAAGATTAAAACAAACCAATCATTCATCTTGGTGTGATTCTTTTCATTTTTCCATCAACCTGTTGCACTTATCACATTTAAGAAGGGCTGCACTACAAAGAAACAACTGATCTAACTGTCTTTACACCCAGCTTTCTTTGGGAAATATTCTATTTTTCACAAATGCAGTTTTGACATTTCTGAATCAGTGCTACTGAATTAATTCAATCTTTCCTTGGCAGGTCTTCCCCGTTCCAGACCAACTTCTTATTGTTATAATATTTCACCCCTTGTGATTTCTTTATGATTTCTGTAATTCGAAACATGCACTATTCCAAGACTGAAGCATATAAGAGAAGTTATTATTCTAGTTCCCCCAAATAATGAGGAAAAATGGGTTTCAAATCTCACTTCGGCCATGAATTCACTAGGTAGCTATATGAAAATAATTTCCTTTCAACCTGAGTCATTCCATCGGCAATATAGAGAGGAAGTGGGAACCCCTGGGGCCAAAACTAACTCTCCTAGATTTCCAGCCTGTCTCCAAATGGCCATACCTTTTGTCACATTTGTCCATTTCTTTCCCTTTCTGAAAAGTTTAATTTCTCAGAGTTTTAAGCAATTATGGGCTCTTCAAACTAATGCAAAGAAGTGACTGCTCTCTCAACAGGCAGCCTTGCTTCTTATCAGTTGATGCCTCTTGCTGGTGCTTTTGCATCCACTTGGAGCCATTCCCTGTAGAAACCACCAAAGGGTGGGGAGGAAGAAGCTGCATGACATTATAGCCAGCTTGGCCAATCATCATTCAAATCTCATGACATTATGGGCAATTTGGCCAATCATCATTCAGAACTCTTCAGTGCCTTTGCTCACTGTTGGCTCTAGGTGTAATGAAACCCACATGGTCCTGCCTTCTTCTTTAAAAGATCAGTGTTCTAAAAAATCTTGACATGCTGTTAGTGACTCTCCATGCTCCTCTCTCCCATCCAGCAATGAGAAAGAATGGCCGAGAAACCCAGCATGAACCACAAGTTTTGAACCATACAAGTCTGTCTGTTTTTTGCTGTGATATATCTTGAATTTTAAAGAAATCTTGCAGGAAGAATAAAATGTTGCTGCTGATGCTGGGGATTGCCACGGACTGTTCTGGGACAACTAGAAATGATGTCTGATTATTTATCTTTAAAAGAACTACAGCAACAAATATAGCAGCCAACATCAACATGTACTCTGTCTGGAAGAGACTATACAGTTGTCCATCCACATTTGTGGGTTTCTCTTTCATGGATTTGATTATTCATGAGTTTGTAGCTGCTGTTTAACTAGCTCAGCCTCCCCACCCCACTCCTCTTCCTTCCACTTCCTGGGACAGGGAGTGATGGGCTGGTGCTGGAAGGACAGGAAGATGAGAGGAGGATTGGTAGAAAGAGGAGTGGGGCAGGGAGGTCAATGGCCTGGGAAAGGGTTTAAAATCTGGCTGGGGTGTCTTGGTGGGAGAGGGAGAAACAGGCTGGCACTGCAGCAGAGTTGTTCCTTCAGGCATCAGAAAATAAAGGCTCAGATACAGGCTTGTATCTAAAATTTTCTTGTTCTTTACTTGAGCATAATGAAGACTATTTACATTATATTACAGAGTCCACAGAAAACATCTTTACTCAGTGAAGTCAAAATAGGACTGTTCAGTTTAACACCATAAGACAAACTAAAACCACACCCAGATCTGCAGAGTCCCCGGCTCTGCACCAGAGCTAGAGCTCATCAATGTTGATACTTTTGCAACTGCCATTTGCTCAAAGCTCTTGCAGATCTGTTTGCAACATCACAGCCTCAGCTCTTAGCAGAATAAATCTACTTGGATTGCCTAGAGCTCATCAATGTTGATACTTTTGCAACTGCCATTTGCTCAAAGCTCTTGCAGATCTGTTTGCAACATCACAGCCTCAGCTCTTGGCAGAATAAATCTACTTGGATTGCATGTCCCAATACCCTGACACCCCTCTATATTTATTCTTAAAGAGCTGTATTTAAACACACTGCACCATATCAAACTTAGACAACAAATAGTGGTATTTAACAGGACCTAGTGCTTTAGTACACACGTTAGCTTCACTGTCCACATAACATTGCAGTTTAAACATTTTCCGCTCTTCTTGGGGCAATTACATGTCATTAAAATGGTTAGGTTCACATGTAACCTGACACACCCTGAATGATCAAGTCCCATATTATTAAAATGTGGTGATGTGAACATGGACACTTCAGTGTCTTCTGGGAGCCCACAGAAATGCTTGCATGGGCTGCTGGTCATCCTCACAAGAGCACAGCCAGCTTCAATTGTGAATTTACCAGCTGTGGCAAGACTTCCTGGTGGAGTGGTTGTTGTTGTTGTTTTCAATCCACAGTGGGTTGAATCTGCAGGGCTATATGGCGAGCCCACTGTAATTGTTTTGTATGGATACACCCCCAGTTTTTACTACCTGCTAATAATCAGTGCTTTAAGATAGCAACTAGCATCAACCAACCTCCCCTGGAAAACAGCCCAGAGTCCATCATCTCTCTCATCAGAAAGAATACAAAACAGACAGAGAGGATACAGAACAGAAAGAAAAACACCAACTCAAGGGATGCTAGACCTGCTGTCCCATTTTCCCACTGTTCCTTTTGTGCTTGCAAGCTAAACATCCTTAAGCCTCTACTTAAAAATAGAACAACAAACAATTAGCATGGCGGCTTGACCTATATTTAAGTCAATTGTTCCTTTTCAGCCGGCTGCATTTAAATCTATTCACTGTCACCGACACTTCTCAGCTCTACAGAGAAGAAAGAAGCCCTCTTCATAAACAAAAGCAGTGAATCCAATGCACAGTGGTGCAATAAAATGGCTAAGACATATCCTGAACCCCCTGGCTAAGTACTTTCAGTCACCAAAAGAATACTGAGAGGGAACCCATGATGGGCTGGTTGGGGTCGAAATAGCCTTGCAGGATTACAGCAGCTGGTACAGGCAAGGCAAGGCAATAGCCATTCAAATCACCATGTCTATGGAATCAGCCAGGTTACCTTAGCATCCCAAGCCAGGTGTGTTTAAGAGGCAGTGTGATTTGTTGTCTGGAAAGGGGATGCTTGCAGTGCCTCTCTCTCTGGCTTTTCTTCGCAAACAAAAATTCAGGAAGGACTCTAGTGCACTATAAATACACAAGCTTAGATAAATAGATATGCTTGGATAGGTAGCATCCTGATTATAAAATATTGAAAACATTGCATAAATAACTGGAAAATTAGCATGCAGTGCTATCCTCACAGCAGTCTGTTTGAGAGCTTTAAATCCTCTTGGTGCAAATGTACTGTGCCAGGCAGCTGTGCTACAGTATACTTTTGGCCTAGAACTGAAAAGTTTGACCCTGTTCTACACTGGAGCCTCACATGTTCCTAGGCCCATCTATACAAGCCCAAAAAATCCTGGAGTGCCCTGCAGAAATGGCATTTCACAGCAGCTGAGACCTGTCTTAATTGTGTTTTGTCCCCCAGAAGCTTCACATGCCCACCAATCAAGATGGCAGCCATGAGTGAATTACTCACATTTTCACACACCATAATCTGCCGCTGCCCCATTTAAAAAAAAAAAAATCCATGTGTGCACTGAAGTGATATTTTGTCTTTCAAAAAAAAGGAGGGGGGAAACAACACTCAGTTTTGCTAAGGCGAAAAATCAACATAGAGATGCTGGGTGCTTGCACTTTTAGCAAGCCTCGCCTCCATGCTCGTCTGGCCAATCAGCTTTGCACTTCCTCTCCTATGGGAAAGTGATTAATATCAAATAATTTGTCCTAACAAGGAGGAAAGAACATTCCCTAAGCGGTTTTTTTAAAAAACCCTCTGGTTTGTTAATGTTTGGGGGGGCCCTCCTTCACAAAATGGCGAAATGGCGTGGCTTTAGACAGGCCTGGTTCTCCTTACATTCCGTGAGGATTTTTTTCACCATTTAGACAACCCCCCCTGTTTTCTCCTGCTGAAATGTTGGGAAGCATGGGCTGATGGGAGATGTAGTCCAGCAACATGCGGAGGGCCACACTTTGCCCATCTGTGTTATACAGAAGTCAATTCTTAGCATTCCCAGGTCTCAGGGCCTGACCCTACTTCTCCAGCCCTCAGCGGGAGGGGGAGAAATCTTAGTGTGAAAGCATTCTCGGCCAGAGAGCTCTTAGGGTTCACTAAACGACAAGCCCCAGAATTCCACAAGAGGCAGCCGTAGCAGTTAAAGTGGAATAATAGCACTATAACACTGTAGTGTGATAAACATCTTGGAATCCTTTCACACGACATATTTACCTCAGTTAATGCATTACTTCTTTAATGGAAAATTTGGTGCCACAGATAGAAATAATATGGAAAGAAAAGAGATGGGTTCCTACACTCCACAATAAAAATTTTGTTGCGGGGAAGGTGTCCTTTTATTTGGAGGTTGTGTGATGCATCAGGGCTGCCCAAGATATTTTGCTGCCTGAGGCAAAGGATGGCACTCCACAACCACATCTGCAGAAGCTAGCTGGTGTTACCCAAATTACATGGTGTCCATGAGACCCACTCATGACCTCTGAGTTATGATATTATTATATTGGGGGATTTTAATTAACTCAAAGGTATGCCTGCAAGGGGTTGGGTAACTTTGGGATCTTTACACCTGTGTACTAACTGAGGAGACACCAAGCCAGAATAAAATTAAAATGGTTTTAATTGGAGAATAATCACAGTACCCCTCACACATGCACTCATGCTTCAAGCAGTCACACATGGCTAGCAAAGAGTTAGGAAGACAAATTTGGATAGAGGGATAGGTTTTGGGAATGGGCTATGATTATCTGTACGGAGAGCAGAGAAAGACTCAGATTTTGGATCTGAGGGTCATAACAGCAGACTGGCAGAGTGACGTGGTGGGAGAAGCTGTGCATGCATGCCATGGTCATGTTTTAGGGTAATATTTACACTCAATATCATAGCCTTAAGGGGTGTCTTCAGTATAGAAAAATGTTTGAGTGAGTTTCCCAGAGTTAAACAATGGAACCTCTAGCTTTGTTCATTGCTCTTAATGGTTGGAACATTGAGACTGATGGGTTTGAGGCAACCTTCGGTTGTTGGATAGGCAGAGGTGTGGAGGAAGACCTTTGCAGGATAATGGGAGTTTCAGTCACTTATTTGGTTTAGAGTATGACTCACAGCTGGGGGAATTAGCACATTCAACCTTAACTACTGTCTGAAGGGGCTTTGCTTAATCTCATCCTGGGCATGTCTGTTTTTGGAGAATTTCTAAAACAACTTCTTCAGGTCTCTGGTGACCTCTACCTGAACCCTTCTGGGGATGGCCTGGTCTACCATGGACCTGCATGAACTGCCAATTATTACCAGTTTATGGATTATTGCCAATTTATAAAATATTAGAAAAAGGGGTATAAGGGCATGTAACTGTCAGGTGTTAGCGCACACTGGGAACCTAAATGGGTCCAGGCAGCCTATAATAAACAGCAGAGTGTTGTTCCTTCAGGCATCAGAATAAAGGCACAGACACAAGCTTTGTGTCTAAAATAAACATCTATTTACTTGAGCATAATGAAGAGTATTTACAGATATATGCAGCATACAAAAGAAAAACATCTTCTCTCTGTGAAATCCAACACAGTGTAGAGGCCATGTAGACTCTAATGTCTATTTGCTGAATGCTGTTACTTACAATTACTATTTGGGGTCAGACTAGACAGCCCATGAGACTCTGGAAGTCTGCAAAGTCTTTTTCCTTTAACTCAGGCCTAGTCAAGTCAATGTTCTTTGCTAATCAACTCTATGTTCCAAAAACATATGATAAGCTAAGGTAAACAAATTCTTTCTCTATTAGTGGTCGAACTGTACCTAAATGTTCCTAAGATATTTTGCCTTGTACTTTCTGAACTATCAACAATTTTTGTAGAGAAATTGCTGACACGAAAGAGAGGGAGGGGGGAATTGTTTTTGCATATGGACATTAAACTGTATAAAGGTTTCCTGTAGTCATGACTCGGGGTTCTGACTCTTTGGAAGATATTCCAGTCAGGCCCACCGGTGTAATAAAATTCACTTTCCAATCCGTGGGTCTGCTGTTCCATGATTTCTGCATCATAAATGGGGGCTCGTCCGGGATTTGAAGCAGCAGGTGATGGAACAGGAGGTGGCATTTGCCTGCTCTAACTGCCGTGGCTGGGAAGGGGCCATGAGCACGCACACTCATTCTGGGCGCCACCAACCATTTGTTGGAAGAACGGGAGTCTGTGCCATGGCTGCCTGAACAGCAACGCGCACAAGGAGAACCCAGTAAACGGAGAAGGAAACTGATCCCTACCTCCAAAGAAAACAGGCAAGTAAACAAGGGAAATATTGTGACCCACTCCATAAGAGTGGAAGAGGGGCTTGATCACCCCCTAAAGGGCAACCCGAGTACCCAGATAAGACGCAGTGAGGGCGCACTGGTGAAACCGTTGTACCATTGAAGCATTGAGAAAGTGGTAATAGTGTAATATGGGGCAATTTGGGAAAAGTGGGAGGTAGGAACGAATGCTTGTGAATTGAATGTGAATTGAATATATGCAATGTGTGTGTGAGTTTGTATGCATGACTGCCGCAGTTCTTGATACTGGTGTCCATTTCATCTCGGTTTAGGCAATAGGACCCCTTATCTACTGTCCATGCATTTTTTTGTTTTTCCCTTGTGTCTCTTATCTGTGTCTATTTTAGGAGGGTGGATATGGGTGGTGGAGGAAGCAATATTTGCATCCCTAGAGTTGTTTGTTGAAAAAAATTATCCTGATTAAGCCCTCTTTCATAGTAAGATGGCCCAGTGGAGTATCTTTGAAGTTAGATAAAATTTGGTGTGTGTATTTTGTAAATGTTGGGGACCCAGAACATCCAAATCAGATTTAATAAAGATCTCTGTGGATTAAGATTAAAAAAAAAAGAGAGAGAAAGATAATGAAAACAAGCTTAGCTAAAACAGTATAAGCAGCAACAGAAATAAGTGTGAAGTAATGGTCAGAGAATTAATCAGACCAACAGATAGGAAGAAGGAGGGGGAAGTCATATGCTTGATTTATGAATGTATAAATGTATTTTAGGTATGTTTAAAAAGAATATACATGTGGTGTCTTGCTGATTTTTATGTTTGTTTTTGTTTTGAAGACTGTAATTATTGGTCTGGTATATAAGTCATTTAAGTGTCCTTTTTGTTTAAATGGTTAATTGTTAAGTGTGTAAGGTGTAATGTTTTAAGGTGTCAAATGTGGTCATTAAGTAGGAAAAATATTGACTCAGGAGATATAGTGGTCCTTAAATCCCCCCACAGAAACATGTGACCCAGAAAGCATATTATAATTGCAAGGTTGAAATTGAGAAGGAATAGATTAGGCTTGATGGAGAAGATCCCAAGAATTTTGAGAGTTGTCAAATGCAGTAAAAGAAAGAAGAGAAATAATCTGACATGCTGTTATGATTGTGAAAAATTTTATATACTAAGAGAGTTTAAGAAAGGAGCAGGGCAGTGAATTTCAGCATATATACTCCAGTTTGTCATGTTGGAAGACTTTGTGTACAGTTGGGAGCTTGTTTGCTTAAGATTTAGCATATTGATTATAATGTCCACTAAAAAGCTAATATTTTCAATTGTGGAGGTTTTTTTTTGTATCATCTTGAGAAATAATAGCACTATGAAAAGCTTTTAGGGATAACATCAAAATATGTTGATATTTGATATTGTCTAGAAGGGTAAATTATAGTTTTTAAAGTTTTTTTAAGTAATTAAGTTTTTTATACAATATGAGCGGGATGAGTCCTTCCTGAGTCTTTGTTTGTGAGGAAAAGCCAGAGAGAGAGTATGTATGTATATGTAGTTACCTGTATATTGCTTCTGCGAGTTTCAGTAAAGTATGTAAGCTCCAAATATCCTTAAAAGGGTGTGTCACTTAGAAGCACGCTTAACAATTTTAGTGGCTGATAAATAAAATATAACAGCTTTTGGGTGTTTCAACATATTCTTCCCTTATGGAGGAATAGAAATGTAGAAAATGTTACAGTAGAATGTAAAATCTAAATGGGTTTTTTAGAGTAGTTCAATTGGCAAGAGTTGTCAGGAATGAAATCTATTATTTGCAGATAATTCCTGCAAAAGCTATACTGTTGATATCCTATTGAATCCCCCCCCCCCCAGTGATTGAAAAGTGCCAAGAGATCCCAAGCCAAGATTCTGGTAATTAGAAAAGGAAAATTGGCCAATAACTTAAAGCCAGTGTTAGATTCCCTGGGGAAATGACCTGATAGGGCCAATGACACCCCCCACCGTACAATTACACTGGAAGCGCAGCACCAGCAGCCTTATTATGAAGAAAGGAGGGGCAAGATGGCGACTAATAACTTCTGAACTGTCCTCCCATCACTATCTGATATTATCACTTCATATACTTAAAATGCCACCCAATGGCAAGAAGAGAATTCAGCTTAGCCCCAGCAATAACGCTAGAACCCAGATGAGAATTTACTGACTTTTCTCAGTGGCAGCAATGGCAGCTTCTTCACTCTCTAAGACACCACAGAAATCTGAACTAAACAAAATAGCTCCTCAAAATCTAAATGTAAACTATTCTCTGGGACAGGGAGAAAACAGAGATAACTTGCTGACAGTATATTTTACCATAACGCTACTCAGCCCTTCTATGAATTCTGCCAACTGTCTGTAGAAACATTGATTCTTATATTGCAAAGATTAAAATGCCCAGTACTACAGATGCATCCTGAGCTGACAATTAAATTCCAGCAGCTATGCAAACTTAGCCCAAGGAAAAAAACAGTCTTCACCACCAGCTATCTTATTGGATAAGCCAAAGGATGATCCCTTAACTAAAGAGAAAGGATACACATTACAACTCTAGGTTGTGGGGGCAGGACAAACTGCTTGTAACACACAGCTGTGCCCCTGGGAACACTCATTGCTGCCCTCTCCATACCACCATCTCACTGTGCCTAATGATAGGGCTGGCTCTGCAACATTTTCTCTCATTGAGCCAATGAAGCCTGTGACTTTAGAGAGCTTCATCCAGTTAAAGTTGTCTAAACAGGCCAGTGATCTAAGTCATCCTTATTCGTTCTTGTACTTTAAAATCTACAGAACCTCAAATACTGAATAGGTAAACTAGGAAGTAGAGAGTAGGAAGCTACAATAGTTCAAATCTTCATCTCTGACACCTAAATGTATCTGCTCCAACTGGAATGCAGCACATCAAAAGTGTGCCCCGGGGTCCCACTCTGGGTGTGTTGGGCTACAATTCCCATAATCCTGCAGCAGGACAAGAAAGAGGAGGTCTCCAATAGTGAATTAAACTTGCAAAGAGGAAGTGGCAAGTAACCTGATGAATCCATGAAGATGCAAAATAAGAACATGCATGCTCGTCTTGATCTGCCTAATTTTATTCAGAGTTAAATCTCTGCAGCACATTATCTTTTATTTTAAACACCTCCTTTTCTGTCTAAATGCAGTGTTTTACTTTACTGTCCCAGCCCCCATGATACACAGATTCACTTCATTTTGTCAGCTTGTAAAGAGCTACAGATCATTTAAAGTAGTCAGTGTTAGACAAATAGGCATACAATTAGCATAATCCTGTACTCATATGCATAAAGTGGCTTTATCTCCAAATCACAGGTGTAAAATTTATGTGGGGGGAGAGGTGTTTCCTTTATTTCGTGGTGTAGATCTAGCTAATTTAAAAAAAAAAATTGGCAACAACAAGAGTATTACCTTCCTGGACAGAAATCAATGTAGAAACAGAACCATAAGGCATAGTCACCCAAGTATGAAGGCTGACCAAATATCTAAAGCCATTCAAACTAATCCAGACTATAAACTGGATGTCTGGAACTGACATGCTCTGAGTATACCTTGAGCAATATTTTCCTGCTGGTGTACTTTCTCAGCAGACACCTCCCTCTCTATCTCTCCAAACAGCCCTGTTAAATATGTTCTAAGTGAACATCCTAGACAGATGACCAGAACGGAGATTTGGAAACCAAACCCTATAAGGAATGGTTGAAAAAGCTGGATATGTTTAGCCTTAGAGAAGAGAAGATTAAGAGACACTGGATGGCAGGTCTTCAAGATTCTAAAAGCTATCATCCCAAAAGTAGAGCAGACCACCCTGTCCTCTGTTGCTCCAAAGAGCAGGACTAGTGGGTGGAAATTGCGGGGAAGCTCATTTCAACTAAACATCAGGACAAACTTTCTAATGCTTTTTGACAGTGAAATCCTCTGCCTCAGCCAATGATAGGCTCTCCCTCATTGGAGGTATTTCAGCAGAAGGTTGACAGCTATCTATCAGTGGGTAAGAAATTAAGAAGGTTCATGTTGAATCAGATCTATCTAGCCCAGCACTCTGTTCATACAGTGGCCAACCAGTTGGATCTGGAAAACCCACATGTAGGCCACTGAATAATGCCAGATGTCCAAACAGGGTTCAGAAAACAAAGATGCACTAAGGACTTTATCAGATGAGGCTATAATTGCACGATTACGACAT
This sequence comes from Gambelia wislizenii, assembly GCA_030847615.1. Lineage (NCBI taxonomy): Eukaryota > Metazoa > Chordata > Lepidosauria > Squamata > Crotaphytidae > Gambelia > Gambelia wislizenii. The sequence continues at coordinate 426,719,611 of JAUMIR010000002.1, read as the reverse complement.
CATGGTAGCACAAATGGGTTTGTGCTATCACATGATGCTGTTATCCTCCCATGGTTACTGTGTGCTTCAGCTGCGAATAATGTGTCCCATTTAATTGATGGGACAAGCTACCGATAGCTCTCAATGTTACTATTTTCTCAGTACTGAAGAGGGTGTGAAAACATGCCCTGCTGTAATCGTGAGATTACAGCATGAATGGACGGCCCTCTTCCCACCACCACCACCACCATTCCCAGCTAGAAAACATCCTGTGAGAACGTGAAAACGATTTACAAGACGCTATTTTAATGAACTGTTCTGTTTTGTTTGCACATTTTTAGGTTTGTTTAAGTGTTTATGTGTTGGTTTGGTTTGTAAATTAAGGGGGGCTTTGTGCTTTTAACTGAAGTCGCATCTTCTCGCAAGAACTACCAAAATCTTGTCCATGCTAAACCATGGAAGTAAAATCTCATTCTTAAAGTGTAATTCCTTGGCAGTAGTATCACGCAATTACTGCAACATACAATAATAAGTGTAATAATGCCACTATGTTTCTGCTTTCCTCAATAGTGGAATTACGGCGTTTTTAGATGCTAGTCTGATAAAGTCCTAAGAAAACAAAAGTAATGACCACATTTGATTTACATAACTTTAAAGTGGCTGATAAAAACATAGAAATAGGTAAAGATTTTCTATGCTTTGGCTCAGTCAGTAATCAAAATGGTGACAACACCGTAGTCACAAAATCAGAGGACGGCTAAGGGTCGAAAAGGCAGCTATGAAGGAACTAGATAAGTTACTCAAGTGTTAAAATATATCGGAGCGTGGTGGGGTCTCCTTCCTTGGAGGTCTTTAAACAGAGGCTGGATGGCCATCTGTCGGGGATGCTTTGATTGTGATTTCCTGCGTGGCAGGGGGGTTGGACTGGATGGCCCTCGTGGTCTCTTCCAACTCTGCAATTCTATGATTCTATGATCATTAAATACCAAAATCAGAAGCATCCATGCCACAATGTTTCTGATTTCTATGTGTGGTTGTGAAAGCTGGACAGTGAAGAAAGCTGAAAGAAAGAGAATCAACTCATTTGAAATGTGGCAGTGGAGGAGAGTTCTAAGGATTCCATGGACTGCCAAAAGACAAATAAATGGGTCTGAGAGTAAATCAAACCAGAACTTCTCCTGGAAGTCAAGATGACTAAACTGAGGGTATCATACTTTGGACACATTATGAAATAGATTTCAATTGAACATTACAAGGAACTTAATAATAAGAGCAGTTTGGCAATCACCTAAAGAGGTGATGGCATCTCCTTCTCTCAATGTCTTCAAAAAAAGAGTGGACAGCTACCTGCTAGGGAAGCTTTAGCTGGAGATCCTGCACAGAGCTCGGGGCTTGACCACTTCCAACTCTATGGGCTTGTCTACACTGGCCAAATACCCCAGCTTGCACCCATTCCAGAGCCCTGTAGTCCAGAAGACCCAGGGCATTTACCATGATCTGCCCCTGGTCAGTCAAACAACACCTGGGACAGATACAGGGCTAGAATGGGGCAAGACAGGATAGGGCTCTTTACCACATTTTAAGAAAATACCCGGTTTAATCTGGTACTGCCCTGCATGTCTGTTGGAGTCCGTCCCAGAATGCCGCTCCTCACTACTGCCACCAGCTCCCTGGCTGGGGTCCTGCAGCATGTGACTGAGGCTGGTCACATGCAGGGGGCCTGCAGACACATATTGCAGGACCCTTGCCTGGCTTCCACATTAGCAGGGGAAATGGAAGCGGTGGCAGCAGTGGCAGTGGCTTCAGCAATAGGCCGGTGTCCTGTGTGGACTCCGGCCCATTTCTCCAATTAATGGAAGGAAGGAGAGAAGAGGCCACATCTGCAGTCTGGAAATGCTGGCAGGGAGTTGGCATATCCTGACTCATGTTAATGAGCCCCAAGATTCTATGGTCCTATGAAAACTGAAAGACAGTAGGTGAAGAGGAAAACCACATTACAGATGTGATGAGCCAATCAAGGAAGTTCTGAGTTTGCACGGCCTGAACAAGGCAATGGATAACCAGGGCTCTAGGAGAGCTCTCATTCATACATTCACCATAAATCAAAGCCAGCTTGATGGAAAAGAACAATAGGACATTGGATCTCCCTTTAAAACTGTCCCACTTGGCAGCCATCACTACATCTTGTAGTGAGTCCCTATGTAGTAACTATGAGCTGGGGAATTTATCTTTTATCTGTTCTGAATCTGCCACCATTCCACTTCAGGGGATGACCCTACTGCCCCTGCTGGTTTCTAGAATTATGAAGGAAGGAGAAAAACTTCTTCCTGTCCACTTGCTCCATAATTTATATAATTTATATACATTTTTAACAACTCTTCCTTTTTTCCTAAGCAGCCATAAACACTGTAATCATTTTAACCCCAAGGTCTGGTGCATGTTCCCCCCTCCGGTATGTGGCCCCTGGATCTCAACTACTTGTCTATCCCTCTTACAGATTATGGAATGCACTGTGTTATCTGAAATCATCAAAAAAACTCTTTGGAATGTGTGATGATACTAATCTGTTACTAGGGAGCCTAGACTTAAAGAAATATAGGGAGGCACCCTGTTCAGTATTTACTATCTCATAAGCCAGACTTATGACATCATAGATTTTTGAATTCACATTTAATGGTTGTTGCACCTGTGCAATGACTGATAGTGCCCCCTCATACCCACCTTAAAAGCCAGGCTGCAGCACCAACATAGGGATTTCTGAGGCACTGGGGGGAGAGAGAGAGGGAATGAAGAAGCATCCACCTCCTGCCCAACAGCAAACTGTTTTGCAACAAACAGTTGTTACAGGATCCCATGGAGCAATGGAACTGGGGAGTGTAGACAATTTGTAATTGTCAGGGAAAATAGATGTTGCAATTAGAAGTTTATCTCCCCCCTTTTGGGTAATTTTGTTCACCAAGGCATTGAAGATGCCAGCTTGTCTACTAGAACTCATAAATCTGTCTTTTGTTGTTATGTTTTCTCTGTCCTTCAGAGCTGGAAAATGAGAAATGAAACTGAGGCTTCAGATTTCTGTTGTTTCTCAGAAGGATTGAATGTTTTGGGAGAAGCATATAACTGGGAGGGGATTTTAGAGTTAGTTAGCCTCCTGCATTTTGTGGGCTCCTTTTCTTTTTTCTTAGCTCCTGAGGAACCTTGGAGCATACAGAAGCATGGATAAATGTCTTCTGTTTATTTTATTTTATTTTACTTTTTAATAAAGCCATAAAGAAAGTTAACATAGCCTCCTTCTTTTGTACCAGAGGTGTGCATGGCTTTGCCCAAAAGCCCACGCTATTTCACTGCATGCATCTCTGCTCGGATGGGCAGAGAGGGAACGCGCTCTGCATATTTTACAGCAGTAATAATATATTTTTATCCTACCCTTCATCTAAGAGAGGGATAGTCAACTTGTGACCCTCCAAATGTTGTTGGATTGCAACTCCCCTCTTTCCTCATTGACTATGCTGGCAAGTGCTGGTGGAAGTTGTAAATCCAGCAACATTTGGAGAGCTACCGTCAACCTGCTCCCACTCTGAGGAGTTCAGAGTGGCATATTCTGGTTCTCCAGAGACTAGGACATGGAGATGGATTTAAAATATGGGGAAAGAGATTCCACCTAAACATTACAAAGAAATTCCTGGTGGTAAGAACTGTTCAGCAGTAGAATGCACTGCCTGGAAGTGTGGTGAAATCTCCCACTTTGGAAGTTTTTAAACAGAGGCTGGATGGCCATCTGTTGGGAATGCTTTGATTGTTTATTCCTGCATAGCAAAACAGGGTTGGACTAGATGGCCCTTGTGGTCTCTTCTAATTCTATGGTTCTATGATACAGTAGGCCCCCCCATATCCACTGATTCGCCAACCACTGATTCAATTATCTGCAGTTGGTGATGGGGGGATGGATGTGGGAGGGAGGGGAGGAGGCTTCCAGATGGTTTCCGTGGCAACAATGGCAATGGGGGGTTGAAGTGAGGAAATAATAATACTTACTTAGTTATTTAGTAATAGTTTTCCACAGTGTACTGCCCCAGCTCTTTATTACGCTGGTCCTCACTTTACTGGCTTATGGAAGGCTGACTCGACCTGGGGCACCCTGGGATCGAACTTATGACTCAAGAGCTAGCATGAATTTTGGCTGCAGTTTTGGCTGCATTACCCTACTGCACCACCAGGGCCCCCAGGAAAGGAGAGGTCTCACTTCCCTTTGCCCAGCGGGATGGCTCCGGTGGCAACAATGGCAATGAGCGGGGTGAAGGGAGGGGAGGAGAGGTCTTGCTTCTCTTCTCCCTTTGCTTGGCAGGATGACTCCAGTGGCAGCAATGGCAATGGGGGGGGTGAAGGGAGGAGAGGAGAGGTCTTGCCTCCCTTCTCCCAGATGGCTCCCCCGGATGGCTCCCGTGGCAGCAGTGCTGAAAGGGGGGATTCACTATTATCCATGGAATTCATTATCCATGGGGGGGGGGCTGGGACCAATCTCCCACAGATATGGAGGTCCTACTGTATATTTTATCCTCCCAACTATCTTGTGAGGTAGGTTAAGCTGAGGGATTGTGGCTGGCCCAGTGCCACCTAGTGAGCTTTGATGACTGGAAGAATTATTTTGAAGATATAACTCCCTAGCTCAGTTCAACTGTTAACCTACTGACCTACCTATCGACTTTCTTCTGTGGTATATAGCCACATTTTTTTTGTGAGAAAGATTATGAAAATGCCTCACAACACCTTCCCCTGATACACAGCTACCCACTACACTGGCTGGCTAGATTGTTCCAGTATATGATATTTGCTTTTTGATTCCATAAAAATACAGAGTTGTATTTGCTTTCTGAATCTATAAAATACGGTTTTTGTGTATGTCTGTGTGGACCAATTACATTGCAGTGGGACATCAGAGAACAACCACAAAATGCACATTAAACTGAGTGATGCACCAAATATTCACACTATTCACTTTGGAAGGGGGATGAAAATGTACGTTTTATATGAGCTGCTTTTCCTCCCAGTGTATTTGAGGTCTGTTTTTGTTTTTGTTTTTAAGTTCATTTCAAAAGGTTTGGCAGGCACTCCTTCTCTGAAGCCACTGTTGTTTCAGTGCCGGGCGCCACTGCTGCTAAATCTTTACCCGCAATGATTTCCAGAAATGAAACCATGCATTTCCTCTGTTCAGTGTGATAAACAGGGAAAACAGAGCAACAGTGCCCATCATCTCATGCAGGCTTAACATTTTTGTTAGTGCTGATAATACATCAGGTTGTGTGGGACATCACAGCAAATCATTGTCATCAGTGTGTCCTTGCAACAGAAGGTAGTTAAATGCACAGCTTAGAAATGTTACTGTCAGGACTACAGCTTCCACAATACCCTAACTAGCATCACCACTGGCCAGGGTGGCCAGTGTATAATTGGACTGTAGTCCAAACTTTGTAATTTGAAAAAAGACTTTTGCAAATCACATGAAAATGGACACAGGCAAATCAAGTCTAGTCAAAATGGAAGCTGTGAAGTCGAAGGCTTTCATGGCTGGCATCCATAGATTTTCCTTGGGTTTTTTTTTCCAGGCTGTGATGCCGTGTTCTCTTCCTGAACACGGCCTCACAGCCCAGAAAAAAACCAAGGAAAATCTATAAAAATGGAAGCTGTTTCTTTTGCAAATGACACCCCGACAGAGATGTGGATTTTAAATACTCACTGCACATTTGTAACTTGTAAAATATTTTTATCGGCTCCCAAGGAATCCAATTCTTCTAACAGGCAAACTTGAACATTGTGTTAGAGCTTGGCAGCTCTGAAAACTGTCAAGGGAGATGATCTATCTTAAAATCAGAGAACAGTCCTTTCCTTTTCTTGCCTGTTATCTTAAAAAAGATTCACAGCAACCCCCTTCACACAAACACATTACTCTGAAAAATTCATGGCAGCTGAGCTATGTACCGGCAGGAAGAATTGACATACCAGGTGTTGCAATTTGCAAGGCTTCCTCTGAGTAGCAATATGCAATAATCTAAGGCTGAGATCATACCTAGTTGCATGTAACATAAGAGTGCTGCATGTGGAACTCTGCTGTGGCTCCCCTGCTACCAGCCCCAGGAGTTACCACGTTGCTTTGATAGTCCCTTCCCAGTGGTCATTTCATGGCTGGAAAAGAATGAGAGTGGATCAGAGAAGCATCTGTCTATGTTCCCATAGCCAGATGCAGACTGAGAACTTCTTCCACCAATATCTTCCCAAGGTCTCAGCAAATGATGTCATCTGACCACATCTGGATATGGGAACATAGCCATACACTTCTCCTATGCCTTCCACTCTCCACCAGCAACAGAATAACTATTGGGAGTGGGGCTACTGAAGTGCAATGATGAATCACAGAATCATAGAGTTGGAAGAGACCACAAGGGCCATCTAGTCCAACCCCCTGCCCTACAGGAATATGCAATCAAAGCATTCCCGACAGATGGCCATCCAGCCTCTGTTTAAAAACCTCCAAAGAAGGAGACTCCACCACTCTCCGAGGCAGTACCTTCCACTGCTGAACAGTTCTTACTGTCAGGAAGGACTTCCTAAAGTTTAAACAGAATCGCTTTTCCTATAGTTTGAGTCCATTGCTCCATGTTCTATTCTCTGGAGCAGCAGAAAACAAGCTTGCTCCATCCTCGGTATGACATCCCTTCAAATATTTAAACATGTCTACCATGTCCCCTCTTAACCTTCTCCAGGCTAAACGTACCCAGGTCCCTAAGCCGCTCCTCATAGGGCGTAGCTTCCAGGCCTCCCGTCATTTTGGTCGCTCTCCTCTGACACGTTCCTGCTTGTCAATATCCTCTGGAGGCCTCAGCAGATGAAGTCATCTGTCCGGATCTGGGTATGGGAACATAGCCATTCACTTCTCCTATGCCTTCCACTCTCCACCAGCAACAGAGTAACTGTTGGGAATGGGGCTACTGAAGTGCAATGATGAGTCCTGGGGGAAGGCTTTGGTCATTGTGGAGGGAGGAAGAAAATATTAACCTCAGCAAAGACCAAAAAAGTACATAAGCAAGTGTAAGGTGGACATACTCTTGCATATGTCACTAACAGGATGCTGGCCTAAGTAGGTTGACAAAATACCATGCAAGCTAAGGATACGTGCAAGCATTATGGTCAGCTTGTGGATTAGATACAGGGCCCCTCCTACTTCCTTATGAATTACCTGATAGGCCTTTCACATTCACGTACAGCAGAAGCTTGTGTTATCCTGTTATCATATGTGCTGCTCAATAAAGTAGTGGAGGAAACCATTTCATCCCTACTGTCACCTCTAGTTCTGTCACATTTACATTATGAACAGGAGTCAGCCGGTGGGGCTACTATTTGATACTACAAATGTCAGAATCACTGGCAGCATGGCCAATAGATTCTGGGAGCTGTAGTCTAAAACCTAACATTTCCAATATATATATGGAGTACAAGAATTGCCTTCAATACTTCGTAAGTCATTTTTTTCTTTTATTTGACCAAAAGACATTACAAGCCATCTGAGAATTTTACAATAATAAAATGCATGCAAAAGGACAGGTTAGCTGTGGCACTGTCCATTGTAATACCATTCGTAGTGATTACACAAATGCTTTTTGCAGCTTTAGCAAATAAGACTGTTTGCATGTGACCTATGATTCACCATCAGACAGTAACCAGCATATCTTCACAACAGGACTCTCAGCCCGTAAGGATTGCAGGATCTGTCCCAGGAATCTCTCCCTGGGATTTTGCAATAAGTAGCAGTATAATAAGTAGTGTGATATATCCTCTACTTCTCACCTTGCTACATCAAACCATCTACTCTTGCATTTTCTTTTCAATAGCAGCCTGCTAAATATATCTGGGAAGATTGCAAGCAAGACAAGGCACAGCCAGAAAAGATACTTTTCCAGGTTCAGTCCCACCCCATGACTGTGGCCAACAGATTAGGAAGCAGAAAGATGTTTTAAAAGTATTGACTCCAGACCTTTAAAAAAAAGGCCAGAAACTCTGGGGATGAATCTAAAATAGATCTTTGGATATCATCCACACACTGGTCTTTTGTTAGAATGTAGACATTACAGTACTTCCATAAAGGGTATTCACTTGTTCATTTTCACTTCTTTTCTGAGTAATTCCAATCCAAGATAGAGCCCAATTAACTATTGGTCTTTCTAGAGCTGCCAAAGAATTTGTGCATCCTGATCCTATGAGCATTGACTAAGAAGCAACTGAGTTCAATGAGATTTTCTCCCTTGCAAATGTATTTTGGATTATGTACATGCTGCAGGCTCTATTTCAGAGGAAGGAACTGACAAAGTCACCTCTGATCATCCCTTGCCTAAGAAAACGCTATGAAATTCATGGGGTCACCATATGTTGACAGGCAACTAGAAGACAGATGCACACGCACATGCCATCTGAGCTTACTCATGTTTACTTGAAAACAAGTTTGATTTTGTTCAATGGAACTTACTCCTTATAAAAACAGTGAGGACCGTTGCCTTCTTAGCACAGCACAATTTTCCTCTTACCATGTCAGGGATCCAAAGAGAGGAAAAACTTTTTTCTCCTTAACATTCCATGATTTTATGCATTGTTAACAACTTTCTGAAAAGTTCTGGAGCCCTTAAAACTCCAGATTCCCTGGTCCCTCAGCTATGCAGTAAAACAAGTACTTAGTAGAAGCTGACTTCGGACTTTTTCGGACATTAAAAATACAACGCAAGCAGCCTCACCACGTTGCGAGGCTGCAGCGCTGCAGGGCGTCCCTTTCTCATGACGCCCGTCTCTGCCGGTACTGTTGCAGTACCGCAGGGACATTTGAGCATTATATTTAGCCGATTTTTACCACGAAAGTTGATTGTGAGTAAAAATCGCCTAAATATAACGCTCAAATGTCCCTGCAGTACTGCAACAGTACCAGCAGGGATGGGCGTCATGCGAAAGGGACGCCCTGCAGCGCTGCAGCCTCGCAACGTGGCGAGGCTGCTCGCGTTGTATTTTTAATGTCCGAAAAAGTCCTTTGTGTGAGTAATTCTACAGTTATTGGCCAATAAGTTTTCTGGTCATGAATCACATGTATAAAACAGAAGAAGAAGAAAAGGGAAACTCTCCAGGATTTGGTTCATATGAACTGAAGATAACTATATTGAAGCCAGGTCACATGATCACATGTGGCACAGGGCCAGCTTCTAGACTGTGTAGGATAAAAACATCAGCCTGGGTGTGAAAGATTTTATATACAGGATGCAGATTCATGCTCTTTCAACAAATGCTAAAAGTATCATTAGTTAAAGGAAACCTGATTTGTAATGGAACCTTCTTGCTGCTCTCTCTGTGTGAAATGCATCAGCATAAGTCTATAAAAATGATTGTCAATCTGTAATGATAAAGACAGAATCACATCTCTTTTTTCCAGGGAGTGGTCATTTTTATTTTTTATTCATACAAGAACAATACAGTTCACTTCCAGCATTACATATAAGATGTTGCATAAAAATTCCTTGAATAGACAGAATCACCCCTGTCTCAAATGTACCCCCAGTCTATCCTCTCATCCAAATTCACTCCTACAAAAAGCCCACTTATTAATCTCATTGTTCCTCCTCCAAATCATCCTTTTAAAAAAATCTAATTGTGAGTACAGTTGTCTCTTCACATTTGCTGGGGTTTGGTTCCAGGACCCCCTGTGAATACCCAAATCTGTGAATACTCAAGTCCCATTATATGCAATGGCATAGCAAAATGGTGTCCCTTATATAAGATGGCAAAATCAAGGTTTGCTTTTTGGATTATTATTTTTAAAGAATATTTTCAAGCCATGAATACTTAAAATCGTGAATGCCAATCCGTGAATGTGGAGGGACAACTGTACTGCCATTTTAAGATGGAAGTAGCATGGTATACAAAATGATAAACATTTGTGGCTGTTGGCTGCCATGTCAATGTGGTGGGGAACCTGTTCTGGTTGTAGCCTCAAATTTCAGAGAACCAAAGTGCTGAGCCTATTTTGGGGTTAGAGTTCAGCATGTGGACAGCTCCTTTAAACTTCAGACTACAGCCTAAAATGCATTCACACTCTCACACACAGAACACTAGGATCCAGTAACTGATTCTGTCTTGCTGCACTTCGAAATTGCCGGCTGCAAAAGGCCTTTATGATAATCTAATATCTTAACTATGATACTCTAAATGCTCAGGGGTCTTAAGAACCCACAAAATACAGATATTAATTTGGGGAATAAATAGCAATAGCACTGACATTTCTATACCACTTTCTAGTGCTAAGCACTCTCTTAAGAGGTTTCCAATTATTTTTTTTTAGCTAATTGCCCCCAACAAGCTGGGTACTCATTTTACTGACCTACGGAAGGATGGAAGGCTGAGTGAAACTTGAAACCCTGTAGGATAGAACTTACAATGTTGTGGCTGCAGTACTGGCATTTAACCACTGCACCACCAGGGCTCCTATAATTAATTAATATACTCAGCTTGGTTATGCGAGCAGGGGCAACAGATAGCATAATCTTTTGACCTATAGATTTTCCTTGGGTTTTTTCCAGGCCGTGAGGCCATGTTCTGGAAGAGTTTCTTTCTGACATTTCACCTGCATCTGTTGCTGGCATCTTCAGAGAATGGTTGGGTAGGAGTGGGGGGGTTATATACTGTGAGCGCCTATTGGAGAGGTTATGTCAATTTGTGTATTTGAATGGGTAGTTCCTGGGGGAAGATATACAAGGAGGATTAGTGTCTGTTTGGCTAACGGTCGGTTAATGGTCCATTATCTGTTGGAAATCCCCCTGTCCCTGGGTGGAGTTCATTTTACCAACCTACGGAAGGATGGAAGGCTGAATGAACCTTGGAGCCCTGTAGATGCAGATGCAGGCGAAATGTCAGAAAGAAACTCTTCCAGAACACAGTCACACAGCCCAGAAAAAAAAACAAAACAAGGAAAATCTATGGATGCCAGCCGTGAAAGCCTCTGACTTCACTTTTGACCTATGTTTACCAGTACTAAGGACGAGGCATTAAGCTAGATAGTACAATAATTGATCTTTATTTGAGAAAACAATAATAACAACATTCATGCACACATTCAGGCTTCAAGTATTCATGCAAGACTAGTGAATAAAGTAGGAAATATTGGGATAGAGGAACAGAGGAGGGAGTTGTTTGTGGGAAATATGACACCTGTCCTGTAGCGATGAGGTCACGAAAGAAACCACAGAGTGGGTGTCCAGAACAGGAACGGCTGCACAGACAGACATAGTGTCCACAAGAAGGGGATTCATGAGCATTTGAGTGGAGTTTTGGAAGGGTTTTAATAGTCAATAACTGCCTTCCAGGGATGGAATTTAAAGTGGAAGACAATGTTTCTCGGGGTTGCTCAAGGTGAGACAAGGCACTCCGGATATGTTAATGGCATCTTAATGTGTGGATACTTTGTGATTGAATGGAGAAAGCAACTTCCTTGGTTTGGAGGAAGGACAAAGGTATGAGGATCGTTTACAGGCTTGAGTATCTCAGCTTTCGCTGATAGGATTAGCCAGGTGTTCGGACCTTCAGTTGCCTTGCAAATTATAATTTCTTTGGAATTTGGGCTGGCACCTCCTTAAGTGCATACCTGACTGAGTCTGAATGCTAGTCTTTGGGATTTATTGGAATTTTCCAGTTTGTAATGGCCACACTACATGGAAGGCCACATTTGACCTAATTATTCAATATTGCCAATTTATTATAGATATGGGGCAGAGGGCGTTAGGACAGGTAAGAGCTAGATATTACACTAGAGCAAAGGTCGGCAATTGAAGCAGCTGGGGCATGACTGGAGGGGCCACACACATGCCTGCTGACCCTGCAAAAAAATTAAAAAATGAAATTCACATGCCCTAACCAACATTCTCTTGAGAGTATTGGGACATTTTCACCTTGTTTTTGCCCCACGTAGGCCCAGAATAGGCCTTTTTTAGACCAGGAAGTTACCCAGAAGTAGTTCTGGTTCACTTCCTTTGAAGAACAAAGGCCTTCCTTTGCCTCATTCACACATACATGTTCCCCATATAAAGACTGCATTAGGAAGTGATGGTTTGCAGCTGTGAATGAGCCATCCCAGCACTATCACTAGTGGCTGTTGGTGTCTTCCATAGCTTCTGTGTCAATGGGATGGTAAATCCTCTGTGGGTTTTATTTCAGAGTTTAATGGATATATCCAAGGTGCTAAACCCCATCCCCAAACTGGTTCAGCACCTTGCATAGCTGCTTGAAAACCTGGAGCAAATTTACTGCCCCTTTGACATGAAAGCCATTAGCTGTACATGTATAGTGTTACTTGGGTCCACTCTCCAGACACCTGTATAAATGTTGGCTGGCACCCTTTTAGGTATTTACTTCATTGTAAGATGACATATGAGCATGTAAAGGTGAATTGCAACATTGGGCAACATCTATATTCTTAGGAGAGGAACAGACGTCTTCAGGACAATTGTGCAAGTAGAGCCAGCAACATGTTCCTTGTGCAATGAGCATCATAAGATTATGGGTCCCGTTGCACAATGAGACACTGCATAAAATGGCCCAATATGCATCATCACAATTCACTAGAAAGGTGGCATATCCTGTCAGGCATGTAGCTACACCATTGGGAATTTCCATGCCATGGCCTCTGATGCAGGATCTCGGCCCTAATTTTCTGTGTAACTCCTCACAAAGCATACAGGCATCCAGTAATCCCTTAGAATGAATTTTTAAAATATTCCCAACTTTTTTTTTTTACAAACACAGGGCAAACACAAAGAGCAAAAAAGGCCAGTGATGGCCATCTTACTAGGATAGTTTCTGCTGTTCAAAATCTATCAGGATATGAGCATCCTGACCTGGTAGAATGGGTACAATTTGCCAGCTTCAGGATATCCAGAATATGTGATTCTTCAGCAAAGTTGCAGAGGCCATGCTGGCAGGCAGACTTGGGGAGTTACTACCCCCAAAAAAGTAACTTTCCCAAGCTTTTCTCTTTGGACAAGTGCCTTCACACCTATGGTCTGATCAATGGTCTTCTGAACCTTTGGGAAGAACCTTACCTGTAGCAGTGGCTAATTAGAGTTACATTCACTGACCTTGATTCTGTGTGCCCTGCCTAGCTGTGGGCTCCACCTGGTTTATTCCAAGCTTTCTGCTCTGTGGAACTGAGGTCAACAGTGCCCAGTTTTCCTTGTCTGGCACATTTTCTGAACTGCACGAGCTCTTCTGCACAGGCAATGTTAGCCATGTGTTTCCATGTCAGTAGAGTGGTGAATCTGCTCTAGGCTTTAGTCTGAATTTTAAAGGAAATATCTATTTAGCCCTGTTTGCTGCAGTCAATCACATGGATTGTTTACAGACCAGAATGGGACTGAGAACTCCAGCCTACCAATAAATGAAACTTTTTTTGTTGAAGTCAGTTCTCACATATTCAGCTGTGAGCCACCAACTACTCAAGTACTGTGCTAAGCATCCATGTGTGACACAGTGCTTGTCATTGTTGTGTATGAGGCTGCTGACCTGGCATGCTTTACGAAGACCTGGCTGGGAGAGGCCAGTGCTGCGACTTGGGCGCAGGCACTCCCGGCCGGGTACTCAGTTAGTGAGCAGGTAAGGAAAAGTGGGCGGGGGGGCGGAGTGGCTCTGGTTCATAAAAACAATCTAACCTTGACCAGGAAGCCTATCCGGAACACAGTCCACATCGAGTGTATGTACCTAAGCCTGAGGTCCAGGGATAGCTTAGGGATTCTGTTAGTATACCGGCCACCCCGTTGTCTAACAGACTCCCTAACCGAGCTAACACAGCTGGTCTCAGAGTTGCTGCTGGAGTCACCCAGACTTTTAGTTCTTGGTGACTTCAACATCCCACTCGAGACCAGCTTGCTAAATCTAACGGGCGCAGCTTGGGAGTTCATGGAATCCATGACAAACATGGGCCTATCCCAATTGGTTGTCGGGCCTACTCACTGTGCAGGTCATACCCTCGATGCGGCCTTTAGTACGGAACAGGAATATCCGTGGGCAGAGGTGATTGAAACCTCCACATTGTCATGGACGGATCATTTCCTGGTCAAGATGGAGCTAAGAGCCACTGTCTGCCCCACCGGGGGTGGTGGACCCATTAGAATGGTCCGCCTTCGAAGGCTAATGGAACCAATTGGATTCCAGAAAGCCTTGGAGGGTTTAATGGTTGGTAACGCCGGTGATTCTGTTGAAGCTTTGGTTAATATTTGGAATACCGACCTCACCAAGGCTATTGACACAATCGCTCCCAAGCGTCCTTTCCAGCCTGCTCCTAACCGTAAGCCCTGGTACTCAGAGGAGCTTAGGAAAATGAAGCAGGCTGGACAACGACTAGAGCGCATCTGGCGGAAGACTCGACTCTTATCCGACAAGACTCGTCATAGGAATTTCCTTAATTCTTATCGAGAGGCGATACGTGCAGCGCAGAAGTCTTTCTCTGCTGCACGTATTGCATCTGCAGAGTCCCGTCCAGCAGAACTGTTTAGGGTAGTGGGGGAGCTGACGCAGATTCCACCTGCACAGAACCCCTTACTCAACCCGACAACGGCCTGCTGTGATGCATTTAACATCCACTTTGCAGATAAAATCTCTCGGATAAGAGCCGACTTAGATGCCAGTGTTATGACAGAATCTATAGACGAGGTGTCCAGCAACTCCGTTGATGAAATTTTATTGGATCAGCTTCAATCTGTGAGTACCGATGACGTGGACAAGCTCCTTGGTAGAGTGAGGAAAACGACCTGTCCCCTCGATCCCTGTCCATCTTGGCTGGCCACCCAAGGGGGTGACGCATCGAGAGTACTCCTTAGGGATATTATCAATGCGTCCTTCAGGGAGGGGTCCCTTCCACCTTGTCTGAAGGAAGCGGTGGTTAAGCCGCTCCTGAAAAAGCCTTCCCTGGACCCCTTGGACAGGAACAACTATAGACCAGTCTCTTTGCTGCCTTTTCTAAGCAAAGTGATTGAGAGGGCGGTCGCTTCCCAACTCCAAGCTGTCTTGGATGAAACCGATTATCTAGATCCATTTCAAACTGGCTTTAGGACGGGTTATGGAGTGGAGACTGCCATGGTTGCTCTGGCTGATGACCTCCGCTTGGGTATCGACAGGGGTAGTGTGACCCTGTTGGTGCTCCTGGACCTCTCAGCGGCCTTTGATACAATAGACCATTCCATCCTCTTGGATCGCCTGAGGGAGTTAGGAATCGGAGGCACTGCCTTGCAGTGGTTCCGTTCCTTCCTCTCGGGCAGATCCCAGAGGGTGAGGCTTGGGGACAGTTGCTCTACTAGAATAGAGCTTAACTGTGGCGTTCCTCAGGGTGCCATCCTGTCCCCGATGCTATTTAACATCTATATGAAGCCGCTGGGAGAAGTCATTCGGAGGCATGGAATGCGGTGTCATCAGTATGCGGATGACACCCAGATATACTTCTCCATGTCTCGGTCATCGGCTTCGACTTCAGATGGCGTCTCTCCTCTGAATGATTGTGTTAAAGCAGTAATGGTCTGGATGAGGAAAAACAAATTGAGACTGAATCCAGACAAAACGGAGGTACTAACAGTTACAGGCCCAAAACCAGGTCTGGGAATACAAACTCCAATCCTGGATGGAATTACACTCTCCTCCAAGGATTGTGTTCGCAGTCTGGGGGTGCTCCTGGACCCGTCGCTCCAGATGACTAATCAGGTAAATGCAACGGTCAGGAGTGCCTGTTATCAACTTCGGCTGGTACGCCAGCTGCGCCCTTTCCTGGAAACTAGGGACCTCGAAACTGTGGTACATGCACTGGTAACCTCCCGTCTGGATTTCTGTAATGCGCTCTACATGGGGCTACCCTTGTGCTTGACTCGGAAACTTCAACTAGTCCAGAACATGGCAGCCAGGTTGATTTCTGGCGTTCCCAGAAGAGAGCATATAACACCGGTGCTAAAAGCTCTCCACTGGCTGCCTATTAGTTTCCGGGCACAGTACAAGGTGTTGGTTATGACCTTTAAAGCCCTACATGGCTTGGGTCCAACTTACCTCCGGGACCGCCTCCTTCCATACGACCCTCCCCGCACACTTCGGTCCTCTGGGAGGAATCTGTTACAGCCTATGAAAACAAGGCTGTCGGTGACCTCCCAGAGGGCCTTCTCTGCTGCTGCTCCCAGATTATGGAATGGCCTGCCAGACGAGATCCGTCTTATTACCACTTTAGACAGCTTTAAAAAAGCTGTCAAGACGGATCTTTTCCGGCAGGCCTTTCCTGAATAATTATCCCGGCCCAAGACTCAGCTGCCCTTTATAGGCTACGATTGTATGTTTTTAATTTTTTTCTTCTAATTTATATATATTTTAATTAATTCATGTTTTTAATCCTTTGCAATTTAATATTATTTTAAGGGGTGGGTGGGCTAGGGTATTGTGAGTATGGGGTTTTTATATTGTAAGCCGCCCCGATTGCATTGCAGAGGGGCGGGATATAAATAAATTTTTATTATTATTATTATTATTATTATTAGTTTCTGATTTATGACAACTCTAAGACAGATTGATCATGGGGGTTTTCTGAGGCTGTTTGTGTGTGACTTTGTTATCCTAAGAAGTGTGGGGTGCTTTAGAGCCCCATCCATGATGCCAAAATCTCTATTATTATCAAGGGGAATTATTAACTCAAATGGAAGCCTGCGAGAGGAGGGTAACTTCAGGGATCTTTACACCTATGTATACCAGTACTAACAGTAGAGATCACTCCAGTTAAAGTGAAATAAAGTATTTTTTATTGGAAATAACACAGGGGATACGCTATTGGAAAGAAAGGTGAGAAGGTTGGATAGAGGTCCGGGAAGAGAAGGTCATAGTTACCAGTCTTGAAGAGAAGAGTTCTGTGTAGCAAAGCTGCTCCAAATGGCATCTGAGGGTGGCACAGAGAATCCAGCAGAGTGTCAGCGTCCATCTGTGGTATCCTTTGCTGGCATTGGAGATATGATAATTATAACCTATTTCATGCCTTGGAGGGCATGTGCTAGTTATCACAAAGACTGGGCGGCTTTCCCACAGGATACGCAAAAGAGACTGAAACTCAACTGATTGCTTTAATTGCTGGGAGATAGAAATTGATGGGTTTCTGATAACCTCACAAGGTTGGACAAGAGGGGGCACAGGAGAGATTTCTGTAGGGTATAGATTAAGGAATAATCACTTAACTGCTTGATTGAATCATTGCTGAAATGGCCAAGGCTGGAAGAAAGGAGTACCACATACCTCCTTAAAGACTGTGTTTACCAAGATGCCTTCTGCATAAGCCTAACTGGGGCTTTCTTACCATTATATTTCTAGACATATCCCAGGTCACTGTGACCTCCAACTGATCTCTGGATTGCCTCAGCCATCCTGACCCTCCAAAGTATCCAATATTTCCAGTTATGAGATACCATGGGAAGAGGGTAGTAGGGCATTATAACAACTTGCCCATGTTCACCCAGTGGATTTTCATGGCTGAGGGGGAATTCAAACCCTGGTCTCCAGAGGCATAGTCCAACACTCAAACCACTATGCCACACTGTCTCTAAATCTGTTAGAAGCCACTGGGGCTAGAACCATAAACCCCTTCCTTTATGGCTAGCTGCCCTGTGTAGTAAGCCAGCTGGGCTACAAGTTAGTGCATTCCCCTAGGTAGTGAAGATTCCCAGTACTGGATAGATTCAGCCATTTATCCAAATAGCTATTAGTTTTTCTGAACAGTCAGGTTATGTGGTTGGGTCCTTTTCTGGTCAATGATAAGGTTTCCTGGCTCAGACTTGGCATGTTTTACTCTTGGCTCAACTCTTTAGCTTAACTCCTAGCTTCTGGTTCCCTCTTAATGTCCACCAATGGTTCAATCCTGGGGAGAGAAAACCAGTAAAGTTAATGGGATTTATCTGCTTTAAGATTATTTTGTTTCAGTAGGTGTTGTGTTTCCACCTTCCTCCAGCTTTCATTCATTATTACTTTTTATACCATCTGTCATGATGGAGTTCCCATCATCCTGCCTGCAGGGCGATGAGACTCCCATCATTCTGAAAAGACTACAATTCCCATTATCTGCAAACAGTGATTGTCTTGTCAGTATGACATCAGGTAAACTAAGGGTTAAGACCAAAGGAGGGAGGTGGAGGTCATCTCCTGAGATAGCATCATCATGACATCACATCACCAGACACAGGACTGGCCAATGAGAATCTGAGACTGGTAATTTTAAAAAGGTTTTATACCTTGCCAAGACCATGAGGCAAGGGAGACAAAGGGAAACCTCTCAGGGGATGGATGTACCTCAGAGAAAGATGCTCCGAGTGAGCATGTGGCGGAGCCTGGCTTAGAAAAGCATGTGGCTCGGCCCAGCCTGGATACCAGCAGCAACCTTCATATTACCTCAGAGTGTGAGTAGTTTTCTTTTATGTAGGGAACAGTCTTTAGTTAGTGGCGTTAGGGAATATCTTTTATTTTTCCTTGACAATGTATTGAATGCATTGTTATCTCTGTAACCTTAAGCTTTAATCTGAAGAAAGAAGCACTTTCTTCATGAAGTGATTTATCTCTTAACTTGCACTAAGCTCTGTCTGAATAAAATAAAATAAAATAAAATAAGCTTTTCTTAATTTCCTACACACTGATGCTTCATGTGCCTGGATCTCTTAGTCATTGCTACATTGCTCACTCTCTCTGGGGACAGGAGGGAGGAGTTGGTTGGGGCTACAGTGGCAAGTAGTTCCATAGGTTACCAGTCTCCCATTGGACTGGTCAGAACATCTCAGTGGGTGATGGCAGCATTTTGGCCTGTAGGGGGTGCCCTTGAGTGAGGCCGCTTGGGGTCACCTTTACAGGGAAGCTAACTTTGGGGGTTCCAAGCCGAGAGCTCCAGACTAGCCTGACATGGATGGCAGCAGTGTTTGACGACCTGCAGCAGTTTGGGAAGTTAGGAGAAAGCAGAATCTCTGTTATACTTTTTTCTGCCTTATCTCTTTAAGAGAAAGGGGGCAGGGGAGTTGGGGAGGGTCTGTGGCTTTTGATTTGTTCAAGCAGGAGCTGTTTAAAACTCCCTCAGATTCGTATCAGGGAATACAGGGAGGCGTGTTTCTTTCTGTTGAATGTTCAGACAGGGGAAGCTTTGCTTTTGGCTATTTTGGAAAGCCCTTTGTCTTGCTAGAGGAGCACGGAGGTGACTTCTAGCATGTTGATCACCAAATAATTTCCAAAGGATTCTGGAAAAGAATCAAAGCATATGTAAAATTTTAAGAGTAGCCAAAATGGCTACTTCTGTTTAGGCAAAACCCCAGGTTTAGTACTTGCATCCCTGATGCACAGTCCAGCCAAAAGAATGTGGATTCGGCTGTCAGATATGGTGTTAATGCTTATGCATTCAGGATTTGTCCATGTTTTAATATTTTTCAAGTGGCACAATGACGTTTTTTTTCCATTTATACACCCATTCCTCAGTTTTCAAAATAAAAACATATGCAAGGTCAGGAAAATATTCCTATTGCAAAACATCATAGGAAATTGGAGGAAAATGTATTGGTGAAGTTACAGGCACAAGCCAATAAGTACCTTCCAGATACCATCTTCTGCGTTTCCGCCTGACCATGGAGAAATTTGGAAAACTGATTCTTTTCCCCCCAGAGCTGAGATTAGAACAGCAAACTGTACAGAATGAAGACAGCCCTTTAGCATCCAGCTGGGTTTTAACTGAATGGAGGTGTTTTTTCCTCCTATTGATTTGTTTTGGTGTTGACCTGTTTTTATGTTGTAATTACTTTGTTTTGTTTTATTTTACAGGTATACCTCCGTTAACAAAATAGATATGTTCCTGGGCATTACCTCTGAACAGAAAACTTGGCACCAGAGGCAGAAATAACTTGAAAAAAATAGGAATAAATTCCTATATCACCAAAAAAAAGCAGTCCAACATGTTTGAGACTACTTTTTATTCAAAACTGACAATATGCACATGTGAAATGAAATAACCAGGTCAAGTAAGCCTTGCATAAATAAACAAAAATGATAATTCAAATTCAAAATTTTCTAGAGCCTCCCTTGGAAACATGTTCCAAACTGCATCCAGGGATGACTTTTTCTTTCCTGGGCCTCCACTTTTCTTGTAACAGCATCCAACACCCGCAAAACAGCAATGCTTTTATTAGGTCAACCAAAAATGCACAAAATACATCTTGCAAGCTTTTGAAGCTCCACCAGCTTCTTTGTCATGTAAAAGTATTACAAATCATACAGGAAAAGAAGAAGAAAAAATGACAATGTTAGAGTCAAAGGCCTGCATTTCGTCAAGACGTTGGAGATTATCAGACAGGAACACAAAAAACATTCCTGTCCCACAATTGCTCCAATCCCGCCCCTGTCCCGGCACAACAACCCTCCCCATTGCACTTACCTTCTCTCCCATGGAAAACACAGCCCAGGAATGAATGTAGCTTTAACAGAGCTCCGACCACTTCCTGGACTGAAATCCCACCTGTTCTTGCAAGAAGATGCAAGCACAGGAAATTCAAAAATAAAAATGAACACAAAAAAGTTACACCAAGCATCTAAACACAATTTAAAAGTCCCAAGTAACCCAGGGAGAGTAATAAAAAAGCGAAACTTACCTGGATGTCACAATCTTACCCAGAAGAGTTTGCCTTGGACCAGCCATTCTTGTTGCATTCACAAGTGTTAAATGGCCTGAGTTTTTGCGCACTGGCAATGCCAGCACCAAAACAGAACTGGGGGAATATATTGACAGCTTCAGCCATCAATAAAAAGAAATGCCAGCATAACGCCAGCGAAAGGACAACAGTCAACTGATATTGTCATCCTTTTGTGTTCTGCTGATGCCACATTAGCCGCTTCTGATAAACTCCGCTGTTTTTGTTGTCAGTCAAGATGGTCTGAAGGGATATGGACACTTCCCTCTTTGTCCATTTGGGCATTTTTCTTATGATTTCCATTTTGGCGGTCAGACTTATAGATCTATGCTTTTTTAATGTGCTGACAGTAGCTGATGAGGCAGGCTTATCTGTTCTCCTCTTTTCTCTCTGTTGTGCTGTTCATGCACGCTCAGAGACGGGTGCTGTTCACACACACAGGTCCCGTCTACACGATTTAAATGATACGTACGGCGTGCGAAAGTTCGCACTTCCGTACAAACGGCCGTTCGGATGCACATGAATGCAAAAGAGGGGGGGCGGTTTTCCACCCTGAAATACGCACACGCGGCATTTGGGAAGGAAAGCGGATCACGAATAGAAATCCGTACGCTGTTCGGATGGCTGACGGGTCTGTACGGTCCGTTCGCACACATATGAACAGGCAGGGTAATCTGATTGGCTGGCCGAGTAGAGGGGGCGGGGCTAGCACGGAGGGGAATTGGGAGCGGCCGCCATGTTGGTTTCCTGGCTAGCGAGCATCTGGTAAGTCCGTGAATTTATATGTTTATTTATTTTTATTTTATATTGTAAATACGGAAAACCGACTGTCCGCAAACCAGGAACCTTTTTAAAAAAAAAAGCGGCGGGAGATTTAAAACTGCCGCTTGGCTTGCTCGCTCCAGCCAGCTTTGGGAAGAGGGAGTCATACGGAGTTTAGGGGGCTTAAAAATCGTATAGCCGGCTCGTATGCATAGGAATGACAGGCTGTTCGTATTTTTTTCCCCCCATACGGATTTTTTTATGATTGTATAGCCGCACCCACAGTTAAGGTGGAATCAGGTAGAATAGAATCCGATGCTTTCTTAGCTCATGCTTAATTTACTGCAGAAATACTGTAACAATCTGCTATTAAATTCTGCTACAATCTGCTATTAAATGCTGATGTTGCTCAAAAAATCAACTTTCAGCTAGCCAGAGGATGAAGGAGCGGCAGGG
Source organism: Gambelia wislizenii (assembly GCA_030847615.1). Taxonomy (NCBI): domain Eukaryota; kingdom Metazoa; phylum Chordata; class Lepidosauria; order Squamata; family Crotaphytidae; genus Gambelia; species Gambelia wislizenii. Next base: position 426,697,682 of record JAUMIR010000002.1, on the reverse strand, counting down.
AGCAGGGAATTTGTAAAGAGCCATTATAAAAAAGAACTTTGCTGTCAGAGGCTTTTATTAACTGAGTTATCTCTGTAGTTTTTTTATGCCTTTCTTGAGGAGAAAATGGGATTTAAATTTAATAAAACCTAGGGAAAAATGAACAAAGGAAGGAAGGTGGGTAGGTAGGTTGGTTTCAAAGTGGCCCCCAGTTTTCTCAAAACATTTCATCTGCTTCCCCCTTGGGCAGCAAACAATTCTTACATCTGTCCTCCCCTTGCGCAGCAAATGTCAATTCTTTTACTTTAGAAAGGGCTGAACTCAGAAAATATCCACATTAGAAAGCCTTGTAGGCCAGGTCCTGCTTGAAAAGGGAAGCTAAGTAGTTACTCTTTACAGCAAAAAGTTCTCCTGAGATTCATATCTGCCAATACAATACAATACAATTCAAGAGCAAATCTGTCCCATCTGAACTGGGAATCAATACTTCTCTTTTAAGCCTCATTCCAAAGGGGTGGCTGTAGCATTGAAAGCGCCTGCAAAAGATTAGATATTAACAGTTTATCATTTGTCAGCTGGCTGAGTGGCAAAACATTTCATAAATATTTTTCTGACACCTCATACAAAGATATGTGGGAGATGGTTGCTTCATTATCCCTGATATTAAGGAAGGCCATTTCTCATTTTCTCTGAGTATAGCACAAGACCAGAGAAACGAGTCCCAGGGTGTGCTCTGAGGTGGGAAAATAAAACATAACTCAAAGTGGAATATTTTCTTGTCCTTGGTTTGAAAGCAGTGGTTTTTAGAACCATAGAATCATAGAGTTGAAAGAGACCACAAGGGCCATCTAATCCAACCCCTTGCAATGCAGGAATACACAATCAAAGTGTTCCCAACAGATGGCCATCCAGCCTCTGTTTAAAAACCTTCAAAGAAGGGGACTCCGCCATACTCAGAGACAGTTCATTCCATTGCCAAACAGCTGTTACTGTCAGGAAGTTCTTCCTAATGTTTAGGTGGAATCTCTTTTCCTGTAGTTTTAACCCATTGCTCCATGTCCTAGTCTCTGGAGCAGCAGAAAACAAGCTTGCTCCATCCTCAGTATGACATCCCTTCAAATATTCAAATATTTTATAGAACAGTTAGCTGGATTTTGGAAATATGAAGTTGACGTAGCATTATGTAGACATTGGCCTAAATATTATTAATTAATAGCCTGAGCGACATCAGACCCACTGAATTAATTTTTCAATAGTGATTCAACACATATGTAACAACCATTAGTTTAATATGTCTGCTGTAGCTGGGACTACCCATAGAGTTCAAGTTCACTGTTTCTCACATCTTATTTCCATACACAGTAGTAGGTGACATATGGACTGCTGGCCACATATGTCCTTTTGTTGTGAGCCCTACTGAATTTACTGTCACATTGTCAAATTTGGTGATATGGCAGCAACAACCAAAAAAGGTACACAAGGAACGTGCAACTTGTTTTTAAACTAAACCCCACACCAAAAATCTTTGGGGTCCAATCTGTTTTAAAGACAAGGCACGTGCTCCTTCTGCACCATGTTTTAAAGTATAATTGCAAGGTGTGCAAGGAATGTGCACTTGTTTTTAAACTAACACACATGTCTAAAATCCTTGGGATCAAATTTGGCTTAAAGACAAGGCAAACACTCCTTCTACACCATATTTTAAAATAAAATTGCATAGTGGTAAGACATGAGCAGTGGTGATAGTAATAGGATGTGACCCCTCATGGGTTTGGGAAGGGGCGATGTGGTCCCTTCATTGATGGACGTTTGTTACCTCTGCCAAACAATCAGGTTCATGCTTGCATACTATGATCTTTGCAGGGCTGTACTAGTGCATTTTTCATCGTATTGCTTAAGATGCTACTTTGAGGAGAGGGAACACAGCTTGATGCTCACAGTTACCCAGAGGTTGTGCAGCACCACCTCTTTAGTGAATTGTGATATTGTGCAACTCAGTGTGCAACCAAACTGCAATGCATAACCATGCACAGTGGCACCACATATGCACCTTCTGCAACCTTGAAATAAATATAGCCATTTTGTATCAGACAAAAATGTCTAACTGCTTCCTTGGAGAATTGGCAGACATTACAGGTGGTGGTTGTATGCCTACTGGCCATTTCTGATGTATGGGGACCCAATCATAGGGATTTCTTAGCAAGATTTGTTCAGAGCAGGTTTACCATCAGCTTCCTCTAACATTGAAACTTCCTCAGGGTCATCCTGTGGGTTTCTCTTGCCAAGTGGGGATTTGAACCTTGGTCTCCTAGAATCCTAGTCCAACACTCAAACCACTATACCATGCTGGCTCTCACATTACAGGTGGATAGACTCAATCATGGAAGCCTCAGTCCTAAACTTTGAAGACCTGAGGAGAGTAGTTGACAGTATGTCCTGGAGGTCTCTCATTCATAGGGTTACCATTAGTCGATGCTGACTTGACAGCAAGTAACAAGAAGACACCAAAAGAATTCTAGCTGTTATTTTTTTTACATACTTGATGATGATGATGATGAATGATGATTACTTATTTAATCACATTATTTATTCTATTCTTCCAAGAATCACAGCACAACAAACATGGCTCATCCATTTTGTTGCCCACTGGTGGTCCATGGTGTGTGTATGTTTGTAGAAAGGGCACTTCATCCCACAACAGTAACTATGGTGCCCCCTGCCTGGATGACAGGCCACCAATATTCTCATTACAGCCTTACCACAAGCCAAGCTGTGAGACAGTGATTTATGCAAGATTCAGTCCCTGGAAGAAACCCATTACAAATAAGTAGCAATTTCTAGTTAATGCCCTATTTAACTAATTAATTAATTAATACTCATTCATTCACTCATTTCTTATCCTCCTTTTCTCCCAAGTGGGATCCAAGGTGGCTCAGAACATGAATTAAAACAAGGAACAGCTTTAAAAAAAAAAAAAAAAACACCAAACCTTATGATAAAAAAAACAAACTACCATATTTAGTCATCTCTTCTTTAAAACATGACAGCCACCATTAATGTACAGCACAGACACCCTATTAAAAGGCTTTACTGCATAGGCAACTAGTCAACCCAATGCATATTTAAACAAAAAGGTCTTCATCTCACAGTGGAAGGAGAACAGGGAGGGAGCTAACTTTGTCTTCCATGGGACAGAATTTCTAAGCCTGGGAGCAACCACTGATACATCTCTCTCCTGTGTTCCCACCAAAAGGTATATATGAGGATAGTGGGGCTGGGAGAAAGCCCTCCCCTGAGGATCTTAAAATTTGGGCAGGGTTATATAGAGGGATTGAATCTTTCAGATAGTCTGAACCTAATTCTTATAGGGCTTTAGAGGTCATAAGCAGTGCTTTGAATTGGGCCCAGAAATGAACCAGTAACCAGTGAAGCTGTTTCAACAAGAGATATATATTCCCTGTTATCAGCCCCAATCAGCATTCTGGCTGTAGTGTTTGGGATCTGAAGTTTCTGAACAGTTTCCAAAGAAAGAATCAAGTAGAATGCATTAGAGTAATCCAAATGGGATGCAATCAAGACATGCATCTCTGTGTCCAGACCTGACTTCTCCATGAAGGAACACAATTGGCATATTGTTTTTCACTATGCAAGTGCACTCCTGGCCACTGCTGAAATCCAGACCTCCAGGCTCAAGGCTGAATCTATGAATACATCAAAGCTACAAAAGTGAGGTTTCAGGGGGAGTGTAACCTTATCCAGCATAGGCTGACTATTATTTCCTGATCTGCTTTTTCAGCTGACCAAGAGACAGAGTATCTCTGTCTTCTCTGGATAAAGCTTCAGTTTGTTCACCCTCAGCTAGTCCATTGCAGATGGCAGTATTGGTTACTTTCTTGTTCAAATAACAAAGGTATACCTGCATTATATTGTTACCCTAAACACTCAGGGGTCTTAAGGACCCTCCAAATATCGATATTAATATGGGAAATTAAGAAACACAAATTGGCTATGTGAGGGGGGAAACAGATAGCAGGACTTTTTGACCTATATAAACTGGTAACCAGGAAGAGACATTAAGCTAGATAGTACAATAATTGCTCTCTTTGAGAAAACAATAATAATAACGTTCACATACACACTCTGGCTTCAAGCATTCACACAAGAATAGTGAATAAAGTAGGAAGTATTGGGATAGAGGAATAGTGGAGGGAGGTTGTTTTGGGGTGATACTGTACAGATCTGAGGTGATGAGGTTACAGAAGAAACCAGCAGAGTGGGGGTCCAGAAGCTGGAACAGTTGAGCCTGGCTACACAGATGGAGGTAGTGTCCACAGGAAGGGGATCTGTGAACACTTGAATGGGTATTTGGAAGGGTTTATATAGTAAAAGTTTCCTTCAGGGTATGGGATTTAGAGTGAAAGACAACGCTACTCAGAGATTCCCAAGGTGAGACAATGGACACTCTGGATATGTTAATGGCACTTAATGTGCAGATACTTTGCAATAGAGGAAGCAACCTCCTTTGTTTGGGGGAAGGCAAGGGGCATGAGGGTTCTTTACCAGTTTGAGTATCTCAGTTTAGGCTGATAGGATTAGCCAGGTGTTCAGGCATGTAGTTGCCTTGCAAATTATCCTTCTTTGGAATTTGGACTGGCCCCTCAGTGCATTCCTGACTGAGTCTGAAGGCTAATCTTTGGGATTCCTGGTTTTTGGAATTTCCCCAGCTTTACTGGCTGCACTATGTGGAAGACCACATTTGACCTAATTATTAAATATTGCCAAATTATTATAGATATGGGGCAGGGGGTGTCAGGGTAGATAACAATATTACAACTATAATATGATGAGGGATACCATCCTGCCTTTTGCACTGTTAACTATAATGGCTAGTTGCTTTTATAGATAAAAGGGTGTGACCTCACCAACTGTCGGAGGAGGAATATCACATGGTTCAAGTGATGGCTCGTGCTGTGCCTCCTTCTGCTATCTTATGCTCTTTTGTTTGATCGGTGGCAACAGCAAGGTAGACAGGAAGTGACTGTGTTTGTACTGTAGGCCTGCAGCTTGTCGCACACAGTTTTTAAAAGTCAATTTGTGCTGCTTTTTAGAAACTGCAATTACAGTGGTAAATTGCTTTGTGGGTGCCTTGTACTATATTTGTAAATAATTTCCTTTAAAGTTATCTTCCACACTCTGTCAAGTTTGCCCAGTTTTATGGTAATTGAGCATAGAGTTTAATACTGATCTCCTTAATCCAAGGACAGACCTCTAGGCCAGGCCTCCCCAGTTTGGTGCCTCCAGATGTGTTGGATGTACTGACTGGGAATGATGAGATGGTAACCCAACACACTTGGAGGGTACCAGGTTTCAAGAGGCTACTCTGACCCCTGTACCACAGTGCCCTAGTACACAATTTGATCAAACAAATAGATATTCATAAATGGCCAAATATCCTAGTTCAAGGCATCCCATAATTGATTTGATCCCATTTCAGGCCTGATGTAAACACTGCCAACAATTCCTGAGATGTACCTTAAGAAACTAGCTGCTACAGCCACTTATCAAACTACCTTCTTGGCCAGGTTAATATGGACATTTCTGAAGTGGTCTCAACATGTACTGAAGAACTAAACAGAGCATGCCAATTGATTTCCATCCATCATAATGGTTTTCATTAGACATTCAAAGTACAAGTCATCAGAATTTTATAGTATTTGTCCATGGACTGGAATAGTAATAGTGCATTTTTATCATTCCAGTTTGGCCAGGAAACTGAGAAAAATTAAGATAATTACTAAGATATGCTTATCTCTGCTGTCATTGCCCCCTGGTGGTGTATGTCTTCAGCAAGATACATTGGAGGGATAATATACCCTCTCCTTAATTATTTGGGGAAGATTTCTCCCCCCCAAGAGAATTTGAAAATGGGACTTATATGTGAAGAAAAGGCACCTATGCCTATATGACTCTACCTATGCATGATGCTGACAGCTATTTGTGATGCAAAGAAGTTACAAGCCAGTTCCAGGTTCGTGTGGTACAATGGAGGAATTGGATGTTAAGTCAAACAGGAATCAGACATGAATCCTATTGGTTTCAGATACTTTGGGTGAGAGATGAGAGATGAGAAACATTGCTTGGACTAATCATTTTTCTAGCCCCATTCAGCTCCCACTTTTCCTTCTGGAACGAATCAATTGCAGAAGGGCTTTGCTATTTGCTGGGAGATGATCTGTAATAAATTACAGTGAATATCTAGATTTGGTGAATGTTGACACTCCCAGATTAATATCATGCCACGCTTGTGAGCTTCCCTAGATCAATTGCCTGGTCACTGTTGAAAACAGATACAAGGACTCCCTGAAACAACATCTCAGGCTTGGCCAAATTGATCACCAACAATGGTCCACCCTGGCTTCACACCGGGAGATATAGAGATACACTATCCACAATGCTGCAGCTTTATTTGAGAACCAGAAAGAATCACAACCTGGAATCATCACCCAAGGAGACCTTCTGCTGTGCTTTCTGCAACTGGACTTGTTTATCTCGGATTGGCCGTTTTAGTCATCAGCGCACTTGCAGAAAGCACGGGATGAGTCCTTCCTGAATCTTTGTTTGTGAAAAAAAGCTAGAGAGAGAGGGGGGTTGAAACAGAATTGCACATCAGAGAGTCCCTTTCCCCAATTCAGCACAGCATGAAAAGCTGTCTTACTGCAGATCGAGCTATTTGTCAGACTATTTGTCCATCTAGCCCAGAGCCTGGATGACAAGTCCCAGACTCTCTCAGCCAGGATAATGGCCAAGATCCTATATCAAGGAGATAGCATGTAATTGTAGACTCCTATATGACAACAGTGCATTAGTGAACTGCAATACAGCACAACTGGACATGCAAAAGCAGCTGTTGAATGCACGATTCCAATGCTGGAGACATATCTGCATATGCAACTCACAGCGGCACTACATGTGCAGTAGCATCACATGTTCAACTCTCCTTCTGCAACCTTCAGTTGAGTATGGATGTTACAGTGTGGCTGAAAAAATAAAATGTGCAAGACAGTAACAGGATTTTAGCCAATGTTTCCAAACTCCAATTTATTTACACTTCAGAAATTGCCTTGGAGGGTTTTTAACATAAAAAGCAGTCTACAATAGAGAGATAAAATTTATTGAATATGCCAACAGACCATATAAAATACAAACAAACCATATAAAATTTACCAGATATATACAAACTGTGTTAGTAACAGTGTACAAATATTGTACAAAAATTAAATAAAGAAACAAACAAACAAGGTACTCACTAAACAAGGTGAGGCTAATTGAGCCAATTGGGTTCTGGGCACCCTGGGACCATTACAGAGAACATTGATATTATCATAAATCTGGAATGTGCAACCCATGACCTGTATGTTTTGTTTAAAGTGAAATTGTAGCCATTTTGCTACTGCGAACAGAGTGGCAAATCCAACAGTATGATGGCACTGGGCTTCCAATGGGTTTGGTGTGGGAGTGCTTCCTCTAGAATTTATCCATCCCTGTTCTAAATGCTTTGATTTGCCATAGTTGATTTGGCTGCATAGAACTGCAATGAAATCACATCTAGTCAAGGATCCCTGATTGGCTATGATTATATGGGTAATGGGTGGAGAATCCTTGGCCCTTCAGATTTTTTTTCCCATACACCTGCAAGTCATTGCCAGTTTTCACCCTGGGTGAAGCTGATGAGAATTGTTGTGGAAACATCTGGAAACCCGATCATTACTCATTTCTGATATAGGGACTATCTATGGTTGGTTGGGAACACAGAAGCAATAGGAAAGGTAATTGAACCAGCACATTGGATGAAAAAAACCACAAATCCACCATTGTGAACATCCACAAAAAGGCAGCTTTCTCCACCAATTCCCTCCAGATGTCTTGATTGGAGTTCCTAGACAGGATGATTCAGGTTGGTTGGGGATGATGGGGATTGTAATCCAACACAACTGCAGAGTGACTGGTTGAGAAAGTCCGAAGTAAAGGCTGGAATTTCTCCCTCTTCCCACCCCCCACTCCCAAACTCTTCTGCTACTTTTGAAGAGAAAGAATGATTCTGATGAACATCTAAGTTAGCAGGAAAGTGCAATATAGTACAACCCCCATATCCATGGGGGATCCATTCCTAGTCTTACCATGGAAATGTGAAACCACAAATAAGAATTATCTCTATTGAAATTAATGACTTCTGGCCAAAACATACCATAAAGTTGCACTAGAGGACCAGAGATTCAAAGGGAGAACACCTCTCTAGGCCTTTTCTAGGTGCGCCAATATGACTCTATGGTCATCTTCCACCAGAAGTTGACCATCAGATCATGCCGGAAGACCTAGAAAAATGCTTAGAGAGAACTTACTTTTTTTGGATGCAGGTAAGTGAAACCGTGAGTACCAGTCCCAAGGATCATACTGTATATATTCCAGAGACTGAAATAGCTAAGAAACGTATCAAGCTGGGGAAAGAAAGAGAATAGTTATGATTGAGTTCAGTCACATCAGTGAACATTCCTAAAAATCATAGAATCCTAGAGTTGGAAGGGGCCGGAAGGGCTGTCTAGTCCAGCCTTTCTCAACCTTTTTACCCTGGAGGAACCCTTGAAATAATTTTCAGGTCTCAGGGAACACCTACGTAAAAATTATACCTACAGCTCCCTTTGTTTTTAAATTACAGAAACAGTGAAAAAGAATAGATGCTTATTATATTCCACATTGCTAGCAATACATATTTGATATTTGAAAGTAACAGGCCTGAAAGAGCATACCAGCAGAGAAGTATTTATAGTGTACATTAAAATACTGACAAAATATCCTATGAAAATGCCAAAAAAGGTAATCTATAATCAAAATAAATGAAATGAAAAACAAATATATTTACCATGAAATATTATTAAAACTTAAGCAAAATGTCCTGTAGTTTGAACCCATTGCTCCATGTCCTAGTCTCTGGAGCAGCAGAAAACAAGCTTGCTCCATCCTCAGTATGACATCCCTTCAGATATTTAAACATGGCTACATCACTGACTCTGACTCAAAGATTGAGTTCTGAGCTAACAGAGCTTGCAAAAAGCAGCAACTAAGCAGCCAGGCTCAGCATAAGAGGGAGGCTATAGCTTCCTGCCAAGCCAGCTTGTCATGGTAAACTCATTCCTCCCCTCCTCCCCTTTGATTAGCACATCTAAGGCAGAGCAAAAGCTGGGAGGGAGAGCAAGGTAAGAGGCCCCTTTGGAGGTGTTGATGTGAAAACTCATTCACACATACTCATTCCTCCCTGGCTTTCTTTGTTGTGGAAGGGAGAGATAACCTGTTTCAGCTCACCACTTCTCCGAGATTTATTAATTTATCACTATTTTCTTGAGGAACCCCTGGCGATCTTTGGGGAAACCCTAGGATTCTGCAGACCCTGGTTGAGAAATGCTGGTCTAGTCAAATCCTCTGCCATGCAGGAATACATGACTAAATCACTCCTGAAAGGTGTCCATCCAACCTGTTTAAGAAGGAGAATCCACCAGCCTCCAAGGCAGTCTATTCCACTGTCAAACAGCTCTTACAGTAAAGTTCTTCCTGTGTTTTTGAGTAAAGTTCTTCCAGGTGAAATCAATCTCTCTCTCTTTTTGAGGGGGGGCGTTATTTGACTCCCAGGGAAGGTCACCTAAGAGGACAGGAATCACACATTGGCAGGCAAGATCCAAATGCCCATGCAGAAGAAGTTACAGGAAGCATTTTTGATGCATGTCTGTCAGGAGTGCTTAATCTGAAATTAGATCAGCTTTTGATTTCAAACTTTTCAAATGTATGCAAGATCTTGCCAAAAAGTGAGGGAGGGGAGTCTTATCACAAGGAACGGTAAGGAGAAAATGTCTACGTTCTCATTAGGACAAAAGGAGAATAAATTCATGACTCAAACCTTGCATAGGTGCTGCATTTCAAGCATTCTGTGTTGGTTAACTTACAGTGACCTCTAGAGGCTTACTCAAATCATACATTTTAAAACCGTATGAGTTTTGAACAAAACATTCCCCAGCTAAAAGATTCTGATGTATATATTATTATGTATATGTACTTGGGTGATGCACCCCTCCTTTATTTTAAGCCAAAATAAATGGTTTCTGCCTATGTCCTAGTTTCATGTGCAGGGCATTTTTAATGTGGGCATGAATTCAGCAATGGAAATTTCTACTACTGATGTTTGAAAGGCTTTACCAAATGCCCTGCTTAGTAGTTGAAGCAACTGGGTAAAGTAGGGGTAAGAATCATTTAGCTCTCCAGATGTTGGACTGTAACTTCCAGCGTTCCTCACCATTGACCATGGTAGCTAGAGTTACTGGGACTTACAATCCAACAACGTGGAGGCTGCTGAACAGGCTGCTGAAGTCGTGGGTCCCTTTAATTGCCGTGGCTCCATCCTAAGGAAGCCTGGGAGTTGTAATTCTGTGATGTATTTAGAATTCTCTGCCAGAGAGTTCTGGTGCCTTACCAAACTAAAAATCCCAGGATTCTATAGCATTCAGCCTTATTATTTAAAGTGGAATCAAAGTTCCATATTTACATAGTATGTCTCTTTATGTTCAGCGTGCAACTACACTGTCCCCTTTTAAGGACCTTAAAAATTGACTTTGTGGTTCTTTTAAAAATCTTTCATTGGTTTTGAGTATTGCTTCCCTTCCTTATTTATATTTCTGCAGTTGTGTGGCATGCCTGCTATATTTGCATTGTATGAAACTAGGATTAACAGAGTGAAAACTGGAGATGCCGCCTGCACATGGTTATGTAAAAGAAAGAAATTCAGCAGATGTTGCTTGTTAGCTGGTTGCGACACAGGCAAAACCTACTGAAATTCCCTCTTCTGCAGAACCATTAAAGGTACAAGAGGCATCTCCAGTTTTCAATCTGACAACCCTACGTGAAACAGAGAGGGATATGCTGTTTTTACATATTTATTTATTTATTTATTGAATTTCTATACCCCCTATCAGTGCCAAAGCACTCCCTAGGCAGTTTACAATGTAAAAAAAATGAGTAAAAAAATAAGTCAATTAAAATAATTAAAAGTAACAATTAAAATTATTTTTAAAAACATATACAAGTTAAAACAATAAAAACATATAAAAGCACATCCCAATAAAGCCTCTGTGTCTGCAACTACAAATTAAAATGGCATTATCTCTACCATAACAATTCTTACAGAATTATCTATCTTACAGGGCAGACTTACACCCATCTACTAAGAGACATGTATTGGATTGTTGCTTCAATGGTTCCATTTTACTTTTCACCCCAAAGATCTAAACTGACTCACAAAACAGTTGAGAAATATATAATATACAACTGAAGAGTAGGGGGAAAAATCATAAAAGCTAAAGTTCATGGCAGGATTCGGCTTTCATCAACCAATCTAGAGAAGAAACCAACCATTAAAAGTAATGTCAGAGAAGAAAGAGGGAAAAGATCATACTGGCTTCATGAAATACAGTTGATATAGCAACAAGAAGAATCATTCTTATCAGTGGTGGCACTAGGGAGGTGCAGAGAGGCAGAACTGCACCAGTTGACACCGTTGGGTGGGAGGGGTGACACCAGCCTTAATGACGCCACAGATTCTTATATATTCTTATATATATGCATCAAAACAGGACAACTGAATCCCACTTCCTGTTTTCATAAATCTGTAACATTTGAAAAGATTTGCCTATCTGCTTCCATTAGCTCAAGAGGGGTGTGTGTGTGTCTGTGTGTGTGTGTATGCTTTCAAGTTGCCTGTCCACTCTGTCCACTTATGGTAGGCCTGTACAACACACTGCCTGCCCAAAGATTTCCTGCAGCCTGCAACAATAGGTTAAAGTTGGTAAACATTTCAAGATTCCCCCCCCCCCCCGATCTTCTGGTGCCACCAATCAATGCTATAGTCTGATTGGTCAACGGTGGCCACCAATCTTATTTTTGAAAGTAAACAAAGCCAAACCAAAAGAAACCAACCCCTGCTCAAACTCCCAGATACAGTGGAGCTGTTATCTTGGTGTTGGTTGTAGCTCGATGTTGGAACTGCTGCCTTCATGTTGGAGCTGCTGGCATCTGCTTTCCTTTTGTTCCACGGCCAGCCACCAGCCATGAAGACCCAATTTGACAGTGGCAGCGAGGGAAGGCAGAGGCCACTTTAGCCCCTGGATGCCGGGGACTGAAGTGGCCTCTGCCTTCCCACACTCCACGGCTAGCCGGCTGCTAGCTGTGAAGACCCGACTTGGCGGTGGCAGTGGCAGCGAAGGAAGACAGAGGCCACTTTAGCCCCTGGCCGCTGCGGTCTGAAGCTGCCTCTGCCTTCCTGCACTAGAGGAGATGAATTGGGGGAGTGGAAGCACAGCCACCCCAGCAAGCACCCCTGGGGCAGATTGAGGGAGAGGAGCGCTTGGAGCAAGTGAAGCACCAGGGGAGAGAAAGAAGAAGAGGTAATTATACCTTTATTACTTACTTATTATTTATTGTTTATTCATTCATTCATTCATTATACCTTTACTTGGAAAGTGAGCCACTAAAAATCTATCTGCGGCCCTCAGAAGTTTGGCCTGTTTTGATTCCGGCCCCTATCTACTGCCAAGTTGTGCAGGCCTGACCTATGGCAACCCCATGAATTTCATAGGATTTTCTTAGGCAGGGAATACTCAGATGTGGCTTTGCCAGTTCCTGCCTCTGAAAGACAGCTTACAGCACCTGGTATTCATTGGCGATCTCTATCCAGGAGATATACCGTAGTGGAGGGGATTGCAGATAAGAACAGCTTGGAGGGTTGTTTTTAATTTTCAGAGCGATCGTCATCTGTTGGATCATCAGGGTAGTAAAGTAAGTTTCCATGCTCTGGTAAGTCATTGAGGTAATAAGGCTTTTTAAGTTTTAATATTGCTTGTCAACAATTAACGCAGAGGAAGACAGCCAATGAGGAAAGTGATCCAATACACACTGGGTGCTCCTTTCATTCTCTTTGATGGGACTCCTAGTTTGCTCTAGGATTGAAAGGATCATTCTTCTTCCCAATATCATTTGTACTTATAATTAAACACTAAAGATTGCAGCTTACCTAGCTTAAAATCAGTGCATTTTACATGTTTTACCCACATGCAATCAGTTGTAAGTACTTCAGGGCTCAACAGAAAATATTCTCAAGGTAATTTTGCACAGAATTGTAGCCATGTCCGTTTCTCTAATTACGAGTTTTTTTTATTAGTGGTTTGTTTGCTTGTTTTGATTATCTGTTCTATGAGGCCATTTTTTAACAAAACATTGTGTATAAGTGTTTTTTTGTTTTTGTTTTTTGTGGGAGGAGAGCAGATATAGAGATAATGTGTATTCTGTGTTGCAGTTACAGGTTTATAATGCAGAGTTGTGGATCTGTAACTGCTCCCTATATGCAGTAGGGCTTCATAGTGACATAGTCATTTAGGCAATCATAAATGCTTTCCCAAGCCCACCTTAATAGCTAGCAGACAGTCAAGCGAAGGAGGTTTGTTCAGCTGCAAATCATGGTGCAAGAAGGATGACATTTTAGTTCACTCCAACCACCAAGCAAGGCTGCAACAAGGAATTGCAACAGCAGTCCTGCTTCTGATTGTTGCAGCATTTGTAACTAAGTAGCCAATGCAGATGGCCATAGTCTATAGATTTTCCTTGGATAAGGCTATGGAAATGGTCATCATTGGCTCCTGCACTTCAAAATTTACCACTTCACTATTCATTTATTCATTCAGTCATTAATTCATTAAATTAATTTGTATCCCTTCTTTTCCCTGGCACAGGACCCAAGGTGACTAACAATTCAAATTAAAACATGTACAGCTAAAAAACATACTAATGAAAAAGTTTTAAAACCATATGGGACAACAGCATTGAGATTAATTTATGTCCAGAATTGGAAACAACAGACTACTCCAGCAGTGGAAGAGTGGGTGCTGAAACTTTATGATATGGCTGAAATGGACAAAGTGATTACTTTTTTAAATGATAGAATTATTGATGAATTTTTTAAAGTGTGGAAATCTACAATAGAATTCCTGAAGAAAGCTAATGGTAATATAGGAGATTATCAGACGCAGTGCAACACACACACACACACAAAAACTGCTTTTCAAACCATGCCAGAAGAACAGGAGGAGAACAGGAAGGGTGACATTATCAGATGCTATGTCCTTCTGCCATTCCAGGGGTGTAATGCTGCTGTGGACAAGGCTTCCCTTTCTTATTGACAAGGACAAGCTGCAAATAAAAAGGGACACCTCACTCATGGCCATGCTACACCCCTGGGATGCTGGAGGACATCGTCATCTGATAATCTTGTCTGTTCTGGTTCTCGTCGTGATCTTCTGATGTGGTATTTGCTATGTCTGATAGTCTCCACTGAGATACAGTGGGCCCTTGGTATCCACTGGGGTTTCATTCCAGGACCCACTGTAGATACCAAAATCAATGGATGCTGAAGTCCCATTATATACAAAGGTGTAGTAAAATGGCATCCCTTATATAAAATGGCAAAATCAACGGTTGTTGGGGTTTTTTTTAGAATTTTTGTTTTTTGGAATATTTTCAAGCTATGGATAGTTGAATCTATGGATGCTGAATCAGTGGATAAGAAGGGCCAACTGTAGTTACATTTGATAACTATTAAATCAAGTTATGGGCAGGTGGTTGTAGATATTGCACTTAAATATTAGATTTATATACAGTAGAAAATATAATAAAGTTAAATCATTTACAAATAAAACTATAACAAAATTAAGATTAATTAATGTTCTTTGATCAAGGGGATATTAAGCAATTCTGTTATAACCTTGCAGCTGATAAGTTGACCTCTAAACATCCCTTGTTCATGTAAATTGTTTAGTTTTGTTGTGTTTTGTTCAGTTGTAGAATAGTATGGGGGGCTAAGATTATGTGGGGGGGTTAGTGTTTATTTTTATGTGTTATATTATGTTTTTTTCCCTTGTATGTGTTTTTAGATTGTAAAAATTAAGTATTTTTTATTAAACACTTAATAAAAGTTTTAAACCAGCAGTTGTATTTACTAGTGGCTAATTTTCTTTTCAAATATTGGAAAAAAAAGAAACACACAGCAGATTACTTTTTCAAGTAATCTTTGGGCTGCACTCCAAATAAATGGTGGTTAACTGACCACTAGTGCAAACCACAATTGAAGAGATGAGGTGAAGAATTGGAATGTTTCACCCAGAGCACCTTAATTCTTTTCCATTGCTTCATTGGTATCCTGCCTTTCCCCTAAAGCTAGGAGTCAAGGTGGCACCTTGAATGTCCTTAATACACGAAGCAACAGATAGAGGATTTTGATGTTTATTTAATATCAGTCCATGAAAGAGAGACAGAGAGAGAATATGTCCTTAAAATGTGACTTCCAAAAATCTGGAGATGCAGAAGGGGGTGAAATCAGTTTTTTCTGCTTTTAAACAACAGTGTCATAGAGAGGCATCCTCTAAGGACTCATCTGCACAAGTCACAGTACGCTGGCTCTGCACCAGTGTTTTCTGGCTGCAGAGCTGGCCCGTTCTTCCCTTGTACAGAATGGGCCAAACAGGCACACCAGACTCTTCCTGCAGCTGCCATCATTTTCTTTGGTGACTCACAAGGCACGAAGGGGACCTTCAAATGTGACTGAAGGCCCCCTGAACATGACCGGCCTTGGGCACATGCTGAAGGACTTCTTCGTGGCTTCCAGAACAGCAGGGAGATGGTGGCAGCAATGAGGACTGGCATGCTGGGCAGACTCCTGTGGACATATGGGGCCCGATATGGTTTTTGGCAGTGGTAATGGAGTAAACTGGGTATTTTTTTAATGGTTTATTGGGCTCCCCATCTCAGCCCCATATCTGCCCCAGGGATGGTGAAGACTACCCAGGGGCAGAGTGGAGCAAATAGACAGCATTGTATGGACTACAGGGCTCTGCAATGATGGAAAGATGGGGTATTTAACCCATGTAGACAAGCCCTAAGTAACCATAAAAGCAAAGTAGAGTAAATTAAGAGCAAAGTTTTACAAGCCTTCTGTAAGCTTCATGATCTTTCGAAGTCCAAAGAAACCAGAGAGGTCACCTGATCCTATCAGCAATGCAACTTGGGTAAGAAAGAGCTATAGATTGACTCAGGGGTGGAGGAATTGTTCAAGAGCTCTCTGAAGCCTAAATGAAGGACAACAATTTGTGACCCTATCTTGTTGAGCAGCCAATTGCAAAAGGCAGCATTGTTTTCTATTCCACTTTTAAAAACAAAAACCAAAGGGAACTTTCAAAAGACAAATTCTCATCAGGGTTTGCAATGAAGACAGCCTTGACAGATTATGATGGAACATCCAATTTCACCTTTAAGAACAGGAGATGAGGAAATGGTCTACTGCTTTTACAAAATCCTCTTTCCTAGCACCAATAAAAGTCCAGTGCAAAACAGGAACACAAGTTTTCTATCTACCCCAGTACCTTCAATAACAATTGGCAGCAGACTTCTCTTTCACAGCCTTGCTGAGGAAAACCTGTTTTGTTCATCTAACTCAAATGTGGGGGATGTGTGGCCTTTCAGAAGTTGTTGAGACCCAACTCGCATCACACACAGCCAGCATGACCAATGGTCAGGAATGATGGGAGCCAAGGTCAACCACATCTGGAGATCCAAGAGTTCCCTACATCTGCAGTCCAATGTTGGAGGTCTCTCTCATCCCCTACCACCTGGCCTTATTTTCACCCAAAACTTCAGAGGCTGAAGCAGGGACCTGTTGCATACAGAACCTGTGGTCTTTTGTCATTGTGTACCTTCAAGTTGTTTCCAACTTACTGTGACCTTAGACAAACTTATCACAGGTTTGTCTTGGCAAGATTTGTTCAGAGAGGGTTTGCCACTGCTTTTCTCTGAGGCTAAGAGTGTGAAATATGCAGTGTTGCTCAGCGGGTTCCATGATTTGAATTCAGAGTCCTAGTCCAACACTCAAACTACTATACCACGCTGGATCCTGCATGTTCTCTACTTCTGAGCTACCCATTACGTTTGTGCATGTTACAGCCTTCATTGCTAGAATACAGATGGACAAAGTTCTCAGAGCTGGTTTTCCATTAGCACAGACAGTTTCACATCCTGACATTGCAGATGTTCAACCTCCCCCCAACCTACTCCTCTCCATACATTATAAAGATATTGTAACGGGGATGGCAGAACCAGCCATCAAAAATAGTTGATGCTGCACAGCTGTTGCTTTGTATTATACACAACATGAGGGTTTGTTTCACTTTTGATCCTTGGTATTGCTTAGAAGGGAAATAAAACTATATATATATTATAAAGTTCTTACCTGATACCTGAGAGGGAAGAATGTGCTGTTGATGACCTGTGATGTCACGGGCACTTGGCAATAAGTTCCCGTTACACGTCATAATATTCTACAGGGTCCTCTGACCACCAAAAATTGCATCTGACTTTTATTCATTTTTCTGTGTCACGCATGTGAGAGGGAAAAGTGCAAATTTTACATTTTTGTTGTTGTTGTTAAAAAGGCAGTTTAGGTGTCACTTATGAAGACACCCTAAGTCTAATCCAAGAAGGCAGTTCTAACATTTAAACCTGGTTGAAATGTTGACAGCTGAGCATGCTGGGATCTGTGGATCACCACAACCCCATCACTCTATTGGCTGATGTTCCTGCCCCACGTAAGCATGCATCCACAACTGCTGAGATCCAGGCTTTATCTTCTCAGAATAATCGAGTTGGTAGACTTTTAAAAGGTCAATGTGGCACTTAACACCAAGTTTTAGGCCCTCCCATATTACACAAATGTAGCATGATGAGTCTTTAACTGCCAGGACTGCACCTTATAGAATCATGGGGTTTGTAATTTGGTGAGACACTAGAGCTCTCTGAGAATTTTACCACCACCCCGTATACTGCGCATCCCAGGATTCCATAGCTTGCAACCAAGGCAATTGAAATGGAGTCATAGTACTATCATTCTGTAGTGTGAAGGGACCCCTTGTAACAAACTGTGGACAGTAACCAGCACTGGGCATTCGCTAGTGGAATCACATAATCCAGTGGAAATGGGGAGAGCAGTTTCCCTCCCCATGGCAGCCTCCTGTGTGCCCCCTATGCCAGCTCTTGGGGGCTCTTTTGAGGCAGTGTGGACAGCTGCAAGGGGATGGAAAGGAAACTTCCTCCAGTTTGATGCTGGCTGTACACCTTGAAAATCAGCAAAGTAGTGCTCAAGGCATGAAATCACAGAGCATGAGTGACATCTAGGGTTAATAGAGCTCAGAGCCTGGCCCCAACTCATCAGTCTTTAGAGCAAGGGAAAGGAAGCCCAGGGTGAGAACACTGCCTTGAAAGAGAGAGGGTGTATCCTCATTTGTTAGACTTGTTTGCACAAGTGTGGTTTGATGCTTAATGCTTAATGACATCACCAGGAGCTGATCCTTATAACATCAACCTTGATAACATCACCAGAGTTCCTCACATGTGACATCACAAGAGGTCATCCCTAAGTCACAGGTTTGTGTTCTGAAATATCAGGGCCTGGGACAGTTCTAACTTGGTAATCCAAGTGACATCACACTGGTTTTGAATGTTACATCAGTTTTATATCACTTTAAATGTCATGGCTCCATCTTAAGCAATCCTGGAATTTGTAGTCTGGTGTATGATTTAGTGGATTGAACATTGGACTATGACTCTTGAAGTCCAGGGTTTGAATCCCCACTCGACCATGGAAAACCACTCGTTAACCTTGGACAAGTAATATGCTCTCAGCCTCAGAGGAAGACAATGGCAAATCCCCTCTGAACAAGTTTAGCCTGGAGAAGAGAAGGTTAAGAGATGACATGATAGCCATGTTTAAATATGTGAAACGATGTCATACTGAGGATGGAGCAAACTTGTTTTCTGCTGCTCCAGAGACTAGGACATGGAGCAATGGACTCAAACTACAGGAAAAGAGATTCCACCTAAATATTAGGAAGAACTTCCTGACAGTAAGAGCTGTTCAGACATGGAATACACTGCCTCGGATAGTGGTGGAGTCTCCTCTTGGAGATTTTTAAGCAGAGGCTGAATGGCCATCTATGAGAAATGTTTTGATTGTGTATTCCCATAGGGAAGGGGGTTGGACTAGATGGGCCTTGTGATTTCTTCCAACTCTATGATTCTAAGTCTGGCAAAAACAAAACAAAACTCTGTGATAGGGCCACCTTAAGGTCACTGTAAATCAGAAATAATCTGAAGGCACAGAGCAACAAATGAAGTACTTATAAGGCACCAAGGTATCCTGAGAAGAGAGTGACTGAGGAGCTAATTTAATTCTGCAATGCAGACAGGCACTCAGGCTACCTGGGGAAATTAAAGTGAAAGATACCTCATCAAGCAACAAATACCAGGAATTGGCTTAAAACGGAGGCATGGCAGTTAAAGTGGTATCAAACTGCTCTAACTGTATAGTACAGATGCACTTTAACCAAGTGAAATCTGTATGTGGAAATTATAACGCAGCAGGAAATTATCCAGCATTGGTAATAGGAAGTGATGAAATCGCCTATTAGGTTTCTTCCCCCCTCACCACCCCTTCCTGCAGCCAGGAATATCAGCAATTACATAAACAGCAATAATAATTAGCATTGTTGTTGAAGTATAACAGATCATTAGGTTTTTGAACTAGGAGGTAAACCACTGAGAATCAGCACTCAGCCTGTGCCCTGGTTATTTATTGTTGAGCTATTTATCTTTCCCTGAGGGGAGGGGAAAGGGGACAATTATCACTTAATTATCTTATCTCATCATTTGAAGATGAACAAGTCATGTTCTCCTAGTCACAAACAAAAAAACAAACAGAGCCAACCCCCCCCCAAAAGGAGGGGGGAATCAGGATTTGCCGTGGCAGGCTTTTTCTCCCTCTCTCCACAGCACTAGAAAGCTACATCCTAATCAAGGATGATTTTATAATAATTTGTTCTTGAAGACAAGAGATTCTACACAAACTTGTCAGTGCCACAATCAGTTTGTCTCTAATAAAAACTCAGAAGTGGGGGAGAGAAGAAACAACAACTGCAGCAAGATTGTTCCCTGGCATGGAATAGAGGAAAAAGCAATTGTTTTGTTCTTGGAACAATGAATAAAATATGGTAACCAATGGGGATGCTTAAACACAGCTACAGGAAATCTGGTAGTACCTGAGGCAAACATTATTGGTAACAGGTAGACCTACTTTGCCAAGAAGATTGAAATATTTGAACTAGGGAATGATGTATGCATGTATGTATGTATATATTTATGTACCGTATATTCCGGCGTATAAGACGACTTTTGAGCACTCAAAAGTGCCCTCCAAAATTGACAGTCGTCTTATACGCCGGATACACTTTGCTTCACCTGCCTGCCTATCTCCTGCCTCTTCGCAAACGGAGCGAAGAGGCAGGAGATCGGGCAGGGGGTGAAGCAAAGTGCTCCTCCCTGCCACCCGCCCCCCCCCCCGCGCTTCCACCCTCCCTCCCGAAAGTCGCGGAACCGCGGCTTTGGGGGGGTGGCTAGGAAGCCCCCTCCTCCTTTCCCCTGCCCACTCCCCGTGCATCCAACCCCCTCCCTGAAAGCAGCGGCACCGCTGCTTTCAGGGAGTGGGGGGGCGGAGAATCCCCCTCCTCCCTTCCCCCCGCCCACCCCCCGTTCATCCACCCAGTCCCTGAAAGCAGCGGAACCGCTGCTTTCAGGGAGTGGGGGGGCGGAGAATCCCCCTCCTCCCTTCCCCCCGCCCACCCCCCGTTCATCCACCCAGTCCCTGAAAGCAGCGGAACCGCTGCTTTCAGGGAGTGGGGGGGCGGAGAATCCCCCTCCTCCCTTCCCCCCGCCCACCCCCCGTTCATCCACCCAGTCCCTGAAAGCAGCGGAACCGCTGCTTTCAGGGAGTGGGGGGGCGGAGAATCCCCCTCCTCCCTTCCCCCCGCCCACCCCCCGTTCATCCACCCCGTCCCTGAAAGCAGCTGAACCGCTGCTTTCAGGGAGTGGGGGGGCGGAGAATCCCCCTCCTCCCTTCCCCCCGCCCACCCCCCGTTCATCCACCCAGTCCCTGAAAGCAGCGGAACCGCTGCTTTCAGGGAGTGGGGGGGCGGAGAATCCCCCTCCTCCCTTCCCCCCGCCCACCCCCCGTTCATCCACCCCGTCCCTGAAAGCAGCTGAACCGCTGCTTTCAGGGAGTGGGGGGGCGGAGAATCCCCCTCCTCCCTTCCCCCGCCCACCCCCTGCTCATCCACCCCCCTCCCTGAAAGCAGCGGAACCGCTGCTTTCAGGGAGTGGGGGGGCAGAGAATCCCCCTCCTCCCTTCCCCCCGCCCACCCCCCGTTCATCCACCCCGTCCCTGAAAGCAGCGGAACCGCTGCTTTCAGGGAGTGGGGGGGCGGAGAATCCCCCTCCTCCCTTCCCCCCGCCCACCCCCCGTTCATCCACCCCGTCCCTGAAAGCAGCGGATCCGCTGCTTTCAGGGAGTGGGGGGGCGGAGAATCCCCCTCCTCCCTTCCCCCCGCCCACCCCCCGTTCATCCACCCAGTCCCTGAAAGCAGCGGAACCGCTGCTTTCAGGGAGTGGGGGGGCGGAGAATCCCCCTCCTCCCTTCCCCCCGCCCACCCCCCGTTCATCCACCCCGTCCCTGAAAGCAGCTGAACCGCTGCTTTCAGGGAGTGGGGGGGCGGAGAATCCCCCTCCTCCCTTCCCCCGCCCACCCCCTGCTCATCCACCCCCCTCCCTGAAAGCAGCGGAACCGCTGCTTTCAGGGAGTGGGGGGGCAGAGAATCCCCCTCCTCCCTTCCCCCCGCCCACCCCCCGTTCATCCACCCCGTCCCTGAAAGCAGCGGATCCGCTGCTTTCAGGGAGTGGGGGGGCGGAGAATCCCCCTCCTCCCTTCCCCCCGCCCACCCCCTGCTCATCCACCCCCCTCCCTGAAAGCAGCGGATCCGCTGCTTTCAGGGAGTGGGGGGGCAGAGAATCCCCCTCCTCCCTTCCCCCCGCCCACCCCCCGTTCATCCACCCCGTCCCTGAAAGCAGCGGATCCGCTGCTTTCAGGGAGTGGGGGGGCGGAGAATCCCCCTCCTCCCTTCCCCCCGCCCACCCCCTGCTCATCCACCCCCCTCCCTGAAAGCAGCGGATCCGCTGCTTTCAGGGAGTGGGGGGGCAGAGAATCCCCCTCCTCCCTTCCCCCCGCCCACCCCCCGTTCATCCACCCCGTCCCTGAAAGCAGCGGATCCGCTGCTTTCAGGGAGTGGGGGGGCGGAGAAGCCCCCTCCTCCCTTCCCCCCGCCCACCCCCCGCTCATCCACCCCCGTCCCTGAAAGCAGCGGAACCGCTGCTTTCAGGGAGTGGGGGGGCGGAGAAGCCCCCTCCTCCCTTCCCCCCGCCCACCCCCCGTTCATCCACCCCGTCCCTGAAAGCAGCGGATCCGCTGCTTTCAGGGAGTGGGGGGGCGGAGAAGCCCCCTCCTCCCTTCCCCCCGCCCACCCCCCGTTCATCCACCCCGTCCCTGAAAGCAGCGGATCCGCTGCTTTCAGGGAGTGGGGGGGCGGAGAAGCCCCCTCCTCCCTTCCCCCCGCCCACCCCCCGTTCATCCACCCCGTCCCTGAAAGCAGCGGATCCGCTGCTTTCAGGGAGTGGGGGGGCGGAGAAGCCCCCTCCTCCCTTCCCCCCTCCCACTCCCCATGCATCCACCCCCGTCCCTGAAAGCCGCAGAAACGCGCTTTCAGGGAGGGGGGTGGCGGAGAAGCCCCCTCCTCCCTTCCCCCCACCCATCCCCTGCGCATCCACCCCCCTCCCGAAAGGGAGGGGGGCTTGGAAGCCCCCTACTCCCTGCCACCCTCCCACCCTCCGCCCAGCCACCCCCCTTCCCCAAAGGCTCGCTTTGGAGAGGGGGGGTGGCTGCGAAGCCCCTTCCCCCCTGCCACCCTCCGCCTAGCCTCCCCCTAGCCTCCCCCCTCCCCCAAAGCCCCGTTTGGCCGCACAGCCTGCGGATCCCCCTCCTGCGCTCCCTCCTGGAAGGGAGCGCAGGAGGGGCATGCGGAGGCTGCGTGGCCAAACCGCGATTCGCCCCTTCTTCCCACCTTCCTGGAAGGTGGGGAGAAGGGGCGAACGTGCCCCCTTTGGGCGCACAGCCTCCGCATCCTCCTCCTGCGCTCCCTCCTGGAAGTGAGCCCAGGAGGGGCATGCGGGGGCTATGCGTTGGAAGAGGGGGGTCGTCTTATAGGGCGAATATATCACAAACTCTGCATTTTACTTTAAAAATTGGGGGGGTCGTCTTATACGCCGGGTCGTCTTATACGCCGGAATATACGGTAGTTCCCATGCTGAAGGCAGAAATAGGTGCCCAGACATATGATCAACAAGGAGGGGGTCACTCTACCCCTCTTCATTGGTTGCACAGGCACCCTGTTCTGCTCTCAGCAGACCACAATTATTAGAGCAGGATGTCGGGTTGTTTCAAGCAAACTGTTATTAAACCATGCACTTTACTAATTGCTAGCACACTGTTATTGCATAATATCACAATAGTTTCACTCACAAATGATACACTTAGAAAGCATACCCAATATTTAGAAATAATTACATACAAAATGTATTTACATTCTTCTATAAACCTACATTGCTTTCAATCAGCAACAATGAAATGAATAACTTTCAATCAGCAACAATGTAATAGCCCTTCAATTAACAACAATGAAATAATTTTTATAATGTTTTTTTCAGGACCATATCCTTAATATCCCAATAAATAATATATAAATTCTTGGTAAAGTCTCTCTGGCTTTTCTTCGCAGGTGAAGATTCAGGAAGGACTCATCTTGCACTTTCTGCAAGAGCGCTGATGACTGAAAAGACCAATCCGAGATAAACAAGTCCAGTTGCAGAAAGCACAGCAGGTCTCCTTGGGTGATGTTTCTGGGTTTTGATTCTTTCTGCGTTGTTGTTTCTCTTCAAGACTTGTTCGGTGTGAGTTCTTAAATAAAGCTGAAGCATTGTGGATAGTGCGTCTCCATGCCTCCCGATGTGAGGCCATGCAGAATAATGCATCTTGTTTCTGTTCTTAATACACACAGAGATTCTTGGTGAGTAAATAATGTGTCTTGTTTCTGTTCTTGATACACAAACAACTGGCTCTAGAGAATCCCTGCATTGTTTCGTCTCTTCATCAGTGTGTACCTCAAATATAACAATTGCTTGACTTCTTTAAGATAATTATCACCGTTTTAATATACTGAAATAAAAATATACTGTTTATCTCCTCATGGCCGAAAGAAAGGCACAGCCGCATGCTTGCCACCCCCTCTCTGTGTCTCAACAAACAGAATTTATAACCCAGCTTCTTTAAAACTCACATTTCAAACCTTTCCTACACACAGTCACACACAGGGAAGGTGCAGGTGGCATCTCCCAGCAAGCCTCCTTAAATGCCTCTGTGCATTTAAGGAGGAAAGCTTCCTGCTGGCCGAAAGAAAAGCACAGTCCCATACTGTGAGCACACAAATTAAGCTTTCCTCCTTAAATGCTCAGAGGCTGGGTTGCTGGGAGATCCACCGGTACCTTCCCTGTGTGTGAATGTGTGTAGGAAAAGTTCGAAACGTGAGTTTTAAAGAAGCAGAGTTTTAAATTCGGTTTGTTGAGACAAAGAGAGGGGGTGGTAAGCATGCGGCTGTGCCTTTCTTTGGGCCATGAGGAGACATGGGGTAAAAAAGTTTTTAAAAAGCCATTCAGTTTGTTAAAACACAGAGAGGGGAGTAGCAAGGGGTGGGGGACTTTGCTTGCATGCTCCCAGCATGGGGCTGTGCTTTTCTTTCGCCTCAGACCCTGAAAGGCTGGTGTGGGGGGTTGGTTGCTTGCTGGGATCTTCCCTGTGTGTGTATGTGTGCAGGAAGTTTTCTTCCTTAAATGCTCAGAGGCTGCGTTGGGGAGAGGGGGGGGGAAGGAATTTCCGCGACTACATAAAACCGCGAAAGTCAAAGCCGTGAATGTAAAGGGACAACTGTCTCTCTCTCTCTCTGGCTTTTCTTCGCAAACGAAGATTCAGGAAGGACTCATCCCGCGCTTTCTGCAAGCGCGCTGATGACTAAAAAGGCCAATCCGAGATAAACAAGTCCGGTTGCAAAAAGCACAGCAGAAGGTCTCCTTGGGTGATGTTTTTGGGTTGTGATTCTTTCTGCATTGTCGTTTCTCTTCAAGACTTGTTCGGCATGAGTTCTCAAATAAGGCTGCAGCATTGTGGATAGTGCGTCTCCATGCCTCCCGATGTGAGGCCATGGCGGACCACTGTTGGTGATCAATTTGGCCAAGCCTGAGATGTTGTTTCAGGGAGTCTTTGTATCGCTTTTTTGGAGCGCCCCTCTTACGCTGACCCATGGCGAGTTCACCGTAGAGTAGTGTTTTTGGGAGGCGATGGTCCTCCATCCTAGAAACGTGCCCTGCCCAGCACAGCTGTGTTCTCAATATCATGGCCTCAATGCTGGTGATCCCTGCTTGCTCAAGGACAGCAACATTCGTCACATAGTCAGTCCAGTGTATATTTAGGATTGTGCGTAGACAGCGCTGATGAAAGCGCTCGAGGAGTCGTAGGTGGTGGCGATAGGTGACCCATGTTTCAGATCCATAAAGGAGGATAGACAGTACGATGGCTCTATACACACTGATTTTTGTGCTTTGCCTCAGGTGTTTATTGCTCCAGACTCTTTTGTGAAGTCTTCCAAATGCACTATATGCCTTTGCTAATCTGTGATCGATCTCTTTGTCAATCTTGGCATCTGAGGAGATGATGCTTCCCAGGTAGGTGAACTGCTGAACGGACTTGAGCACATTGAAAATAAAAACGCAGGGGTGAGTTCACAGCATAAATGATTCTAGAAAGAAATACAGAAATGCACCAATAATTTAAACAGTATATTTTTTTATTTCAGTATATAAAAACGGTGATAATTATCTTAAACAACTCAAGCAATTGTTATATTTGAGGTACACACTGATGAAGAGGTGAAACAATGCAGGGATTCTCTAGAGCCAGTTGTTTGTGTATCAAGAACAGAAACAAGATGCATTATTTACTCACCAAGAATCTCTGTGTGTATTAAGAACAGAAACAAGACACATTATTCTGCATGTACTTACCAAGAATTTGTAATTATTTATTGGGATATTAAGGATACGGTCCTGAAAAAAAGTTATAAAAATTATTTCATTGTTGTTAATTGAAAATCTATTACATTGTTGCTGATTGAAAGTTACTCATTTCATTGTTGCTGACTGAAAGCAATGTATGTTTATAGAAAAATGTAAATACATTTTGTATGTAATTACGTACTTCTAAATATTGGGTATACTTTCTAAGTGTATCATTTGTGAGTGAAACTATTGTGATATTATGCAATAACAGTGTGCTAGCAATTAGTAAAGTGCATGGTTTAATAACAGTTTGCTGCTTCAGCAGAAGCAACAATGCTGGCAGGCTCTCACAGGGAGCTGCTTGGCTGGCAATACAGCAGCAGCTTCTAACAACAGGGGATGGGCCAGTGGGACTGATGTGAGATTGGCCCAGCTGGCCTGTGTGGACAACACACAGTTGCACTGGATTGAACCCGGTGCATGAGATCACCATCTTGGTCAATCTGAAGCCAGTCCAGAGCATGATGCAGATTAAGCAGCTAGTGTACGTGAGCTCCTCGCCAACAGCTGATTACATTTTTGACTGTAACTCCCAGAGTCCTCAGCCAGCTCTATTGTATTTACAATCAGTGTGCCACATGGTTAACCATCTCATCCCACTGAGAGTCTCCTTGCTTTGAAACAAATAGGTTCACTTTCGTAAATCAATCTGAAAAGAATCCAGAAACACCTTTGAGACTAACTGGGAAGAATACATTTCTAACATAAGCTTTCATTTCATGCCAGGGAATGGACAGTCCACTTCATCAGATGCAGAATCCTGGCTGAGGATTCTGTTCGTCTAAAAGGTAATTAAGGGCTGACCAGGAAGCATGGTGTATTTACCGTTGCTAAGTTTTAAAAATAGCAATAAGGGACAGGTGAAATTTAAGACACGCAGGGCCAACAATCAGGAAGTAGCTATTAACAAGTTTGTGTTCTGTCTACATACCAAATGAAAGTACAGGTTGTCTCCCTTATCCAGGAGTCCGAAATGCCAAATATTCCAAAATCCAAAATTGTCCACATGGGTGGCTGAGATAGTGACACCTTTCCTTCTGATGGTTCAATGTACACAAACTTTGTTTCATGCACAAAACTATTTTAAAAATTGTGTATAAAATTACCTTCAGGCTATGTGTACATGGTGTATATGAAACATACCTGAATTTCATATTTAGACTTGGATCCCATCTCCAAAATATCTCATTATGTACATGCAAGTATTCCAAAATCCAAAATACCACTGGTCCCAAGCATTTCAGATAAGGGAGACTCAATCTGTATAGATTCCAGTTTACCTAGCCATGTATTTCTCTGTAAAATTAACATAGTGTTCACATTTGTAAATTACATGATGCACACATTTCTGTCTTTATGAAGGGCCCACACCCCAAAATATGGGATCTTTGGCATCTTGTTCAATCTCTATAAAAGGAAGAGTTTTCCACCTCTTAAACAGGGAAGATCCCTTATAATAAGGGACACCTGCTTGCCCTATAAAGGACAAGCTTTCTTGCCTTCAAATAAGAGACATCCCTTGTAATAAGGGACACCTGGCAACTTATGTGCATCAGATGAAGTGGCTGAGTTTATGAATGCTTAAGCTGCAATTTTCTTCTTCCAAGTAAGTAATCTGTTGTCTTTTTATGCTACAACAGACTAACATGGCTAACTCTTTGAATATAAATAGACTGCATTGACTTTATGGAGGAACTCTACATGATAACACTATTTATTTCAGTTGGTTGCTAGTACCAATGTGTAAAGACTGCCTTGGGTTCATAATTGGGCAAGATCACTGAATGTACTCTCCAAAATCCTCACACACCTCCTTGGAAGGATGCACTTCCACAGAACAACAGTGTGCCTGAATAAGAAGCAATCACCACAAACATAACTGTCTGATGGGACCAAAACAAAATCCACTGTAAGGTTTTGGACTGGATCTATTACTCATCTTGGGTATCACAGATTCCTGTATTGCTTGATTTAAAATTTATGAACTAATTTTGACCAAACCTGATATTTAGCACCGTTTCACAATTATAGCACAATGATTCCACTTTGATTTGTAATGAATCCTTCCAATGGAATTCTGTAATTGGTAGATTGATGAGACAGTTCTCCTAATTCTAAATACCCTCTCTAAAATGAAATCCCAGGATTCCACTGGATGAAACCATGGCATTTAAAATGAAGCCATAGTGCTATAACTGTGTAGTGTGAAAGGGCCCTTAAACTTCATTTGATGTCCCATCATTTGAGCTGTTTTTTTAAAAAAATCTATATTGTGAGCTGCCTTGGGTCCCATATTTGGAGAAAGATGGAATATATAGAATTTTTTAAAAACTGCATGCAAGGGAGCCAGTGTGGTATAGTAGTTTGGGTGTTAAGCCTAGGACCCTGGAGACCAGGAACTCATTGGGTGACCTTAGGCAAGTCACATTCCTTCAGCCACAGAGAAAGGCCAAAGCAACCCCCCCCCCTGAACAAATATTGCCAAGAAAATCCCACAATAAATTCTCTTTAGGGTCTCCGTAAGTCAGAAAAAACCGTGAAGGCACACGACAACAACATTGTAGGTTTGTGGCCATTTTGCATGGAACATGGTGTGAAAGAAATGTTACTGCACTTTTGATTCAGCCAAGTCATAAGCAATGTCATCAACATCATCCTGGGCAACACTGGGCAAATCTCCACATCTATCTGCTCCCCCCACTCTCTCTCTCTATATATATCTATATATTTATATATCTCCATATCCATATCTGTGTCACGGGTTCATCAGACACCTTTTTTGGCTAAATATACCATGGCAGCCTATACTGAATAAGCCCAAATTTCGTCTACCCACTGCCACTGCCGGATGCCTGTTTCATGGGCTTCCATTTTATCTTCTCAAGAAGAATAAATTACCCATCACCACAGGGGAGGTAAACCCACAAAACAGGTTGCTTTACAAGACTTTGAGGAGCACAATGATCAATGGTTTATTTGGAAACAACTTAGGCCAGGAGAGACTGCTGAAAAGAGTGGAGTCTAAGATAAACGGCTCCAGCAGTAGCAGTTCAATGTACATTATTATAAAGCCACTAGAATCCATCCACCACAGTGTGTTTGTTACAGGTGGCTTTTATAAAAAATCACCATGCAATAAGGACATTTTCCCTGCTACCAAGAAATCCTGAAAGGCTCATCAGCTTCAGACTCTGTGAAATGGATGAGTTTCCATGGACTGTACTTCACAATCAGCTTTTCTCCCAATTTAACTCCCTGCAAGACTGATTATGGTTGGTGGGGATCACAGAGTAGCAATTATTTTGCAGTGGAACAAGCTAGGAAGCCATGATGGAGGATAGGAAGCTAAACACCTTGCTCCAAATGCGGGATGGACAGATCAGCTTATTTGTCAATATATGACGCTTTTGCATGTGTTGAATCAGAGTCTTTTTCATTTCATTCTCACACAGATCTTTTTCAAAAATTTGCACAAATATCCATATTTAACATGTGTTTTTAAATGAAGATTTAATTCCCCTCCCCACAAAACATACATTTCCAAAGACATTTTATCTCAATATATTCATTTTTAAATACATTTTGATATTCTTTTTTTTTTTGAGCTGAATACAGCATTTTAATTTTGAGAAGTGCAAAATCTAATGAATCAAATCTAATGGATCAGCACATTTCTATCTACATGTCAACCCAGGGGAGTTAGTATCAGAATCTGCAAAGACTGAATTCCTCAACTAGCCCTTGGCCAAACACTAGACTCAGCTAAAGTTGCCAGGCATCCCACTTTATATAGGAAGCTCCATATTTAGAGGCCAAAAAGCCTGTCTCGTATTCACAGTGTGAGCAGGAAGAGCAAGTACCATCCACACTCACAACAGACAGACATTCCAAGCATTTTGATATACTATGGCTTGTCTAAACTGGGAAAATACTCCACACAGAATGCAAGAAAAATACAACTTGTCTTAATGGCATCCCACGTTGTATCGTTGTATTCAGAAGGAGGTGGGCTAAATATGCCATATACCCCACAGGAAAAGCCTTTGCTGCTGAAGGCTTTTCCTTCAGACATTTTGAGGTTTTTGGCCACCTCCTACCAGATACAGCAAAACAATGCGGGATCCCATTAAGACAGGTAGGATTCTCCTTGCATTCTGTGAGGAGTATTTTCACTGTTTAGACAGTCCCATGGTAAGCCACCTTGAATTGCATCCTGGAAGAAAAGCGGGATATAAATTCAATAAACAAAAAAATGGAGAAATAATCAAAACCTTTGGCCGTGATCGCCATGTTAGCAGTGGATTGCATACAGGTTTGTCTTTTTCCCCACTTTTTTAAAAAAGTTTTGAATCTTGCTTTCTTGGATGACTTAAAGATCTACTATCATGGTAGGGACAGCATATCCACGTGTGATTCCTCCAAAGCTGTTTTGTGGCCCTCAACCCCTTCAGACACCTTCCCAAGCACTCATTTAACATTTTAAAACATATTCATTTTCAAACCTGGAAGAGGACTTCTGGCCACTTTTGAGTTTTTGTTTTCGATTCTGGGGGCATTTGGGGCACCCCAGGTGGCCTACAGAGGGTTCTAAAAGTAGATCATTAGGCTACCTGGTCTCACGCATAGCTGACCATACAGCCAGCCAGTACCTGTAAGCGCTGGTTAAATGTGTTTCACCCTGCATGGGGAAGGTGAAAAACTAGGTAGAAAAAGATCCGCCCAACACTTTGACTGGGAATTTGTTGACATCCCCCTCCTTCCATCATTCCACCTTCCCACCATGGCCCTGAAATTATTCTGGTTCCCACCCCCAATCTCTCTAGCACTTTCATAATTTTCAATCACGTTCCCCTTTCATATGACTGTCTTTGTTGTTCTAAGCTTTAAAAGCCCCGTGTTCTTCAGTCTTTCTTCACATGGATGATTTTCTAACCCTTTGACAATTTACTTTCTCTTTTCCTGATTAAATGCTAATATAGCTTGTTAATCTGCAGAAAGCTTAAGCTGCAAGCTAGGGTAGGACCCCAAAACTGAAGTGAACAAGAAATTCCAACAGCATCACAGGCATATTTGATGTGGACACACAAGAGGTCCTTTTTGGTGGTTGCTCCCAAGCTGTAGAATACCTTTGGAAGGAACTTCTCCTGCCCCCTTTTCCACCAGCAGGCAAAGATCTTCTCATTTAGATAAGCCATTGGCAATTAACTGGTTGTGGCAGGAAGGTCTTTTAATTGGATGTTGCTATACTGTTATCTTTTTTTAAAAAAAATGTTTTCAATGTGTTCTAAACAGTAATCGTTTTTAATAAATTCTTTATCTGTTTAACTTTTTATTATTAGGGGTTTTTTTAGCTGTACTTTACTTTTCATCAGTGGTGTAAGTTGCCTTGAGTTCCATGTAAGGAGAAAGATGGAATATTTATGTATTTATTTAATATGATGCAGTGACAGTTGATGCCTCCCATGTTAGTAGTTTGATGAGTCTGAACTTTAAGAGAGCTATCCAGGGTGCTAAAACCTTTCCTCCCCAAAAAGTCAGCACCTGGATAGCTCCTTTAAAATTTGGACTAAAACCCTGAATGGATTCACTGTCCCATCAGCTACCACTGATGTGGTACTGTATTCACAATTTTGTGACTGTCTAGGGGGTTGAAGTACTAGGGTAGATGTCCATTTGTTTGTTCATCTACCCTAGTGCTATCTAGTCAGCAACACCCTGAGATATAGTTCTTCTCCATTCTAGCTATTTGTGATACTTTTAATGCAAGTCGAACCTGGGCCTTTTTGTATAGAAATCAAATATTTCACCACCAAGCTATGCCTTTCCTCATACAAGCAGTGATTATCTCTCACTGTTTGTTTACATAGGGCCTGTCTAAACAGTGAAAATAATCCTCTTAAAATTTGCTTAGAATCCTACCTGTCCTAATAAGATACCGTATAATTCCACTGTATTCAGAAGGAGGGGGGCCAAATCCACTGTAGACACCAAGGGAACAGCCCTTGCGGCTTTCCCCGGCGTTTTTTAAAAACTCTGTGGAAAATGCTCATTAGCGATCATTAGGACAAGCAATTGCATTTATTCGTATAGCCCCAGCAAAGCGGAAGTAGAAAGCTGATTGGCTGGATGGGAGCAGGGAGTGGGGCTTGCTTAGAAGGCAAGTGTCCTGGAACTGCCATCTTGATTTTCGCTTTAGCGAGGAAGCGATCATGTGACGAAACAGCCCTTTTCTTTTCTTTAAAAAAAATTATTTAGGTGTAATATCGCACCATCGCACTTTCACATCTTCGAATATGTCTTTTAAAAAAATACTGTTCAGCAACAGCAACTCACAAAAATAAAAATACGAGTTGCAGCCACCATCTTGAATCACAGGCATGCCCGTTGGGACAGCAAAAGCAGGTAGCCTCGCATGCCTGCGATTTTGCCAAACACCATTAGGACAAGGCGATCCTGCTTCAAATATGCATGAGTTTGCATCAATTCACATCAATTTACATTTTTTCCCTTGTATAGGCAGGCCCCCACTCACTCTGTAGACCATTTAATTTGAAAAGTGCTTTACAATCTTTATTAGTTCCATCCTCACAACAACCCTGTGAGGTAGGTCATCTCCCCACCCCCATTTTATAAATGGAGTGGAGGTCATGAGTGGGTTGCCCAACTCTGGCATGGGAAATCAACAACACTTTGCCAATGTGCAAGCAAGTTCACATCACTGTGTGCATCCATGTCCTAATCAACTTAACAGAGCTACTGAAAGAGACACACATCTCCTTCTGGGGCTCTTAGAAGTGCAACATCACAATCAGAAACTTGACACCCAAGTCTCCTGGATGCACTCAACTCACTGGACTACATGATTTCTGCCTAATGTTCAGCATTACCATCTGGGCATGAATGGCAATAAATGCACTGACTTGCCTTAAATTATAGCACATCACAGTCTAAAAATGTAGTCACTTTGAATATAATTATTTATTTCTCTTTAGAGAATGATGATGGGTCAATTTACAGATGTTTCCACTCATCTCCAATATAAAAAAATCTTTTTTATATATACAAGACATCATTTCACAATTTTTTTAAAAAAAATGGGGAAATGTTTTGTTTGCCTGATCCATTGTTGCAAGAACCTACAGATTTGTGTTTGTGTCGTTTTTTTGTTTTTTTTTTTAAGAAAAGGAATAGGGGAAGAATACCCCTAACATTTAGTGCTAGCCATAATACTTCCAGTAATTGCAATCTGGCATCGAAAGCTCAGCTTCGGTTTTAGAGAATTATCTGAAGTTACAATAAAATAAAATAAAAATGAGACTTTTGAAGTCATTAGACACAAAATAAAGTATAACTTTGCCTTTTCTCCTTCTTTTCCTCTCTTTTCGGTCTTTCTTTCCTTTAATAAGATATATACATCACAAAAAAAAAAAGAGAGCCAAAAATGGCATTGGTTTTTAATGCTATCAGAAAGCTATATAAATGTGCACTGGTCTTTTTCTTCTTATCATGAAAGACCACCAGAAAAAAAAAAGCGCCTCCAAATTCCAGGAATTTCCTCTGGGAGTAGGTTTTTTTAAAGTACCTGTAAGCAGAATGTAGGGAAAGGGTAGAAATGAGGGGATTTGTTTAAAAACTTGACTGCATGATATGGTTTGTTGTTTTCATAGTTAAAATCTGCATCATACAGGAGTCCAAGATTAAGCTTCCACATGATCAGAAGCCTCAAGGTGACTGTTGCAGTTTTACTAGTTTTGTCAATTGTGATGGTTCTCTGCAGAAAGCATTCTGCTCTTCTCTCAGTGTTGCTACCTGCCCACCTCTGGCTCACTCAGGCTTGCAACCCCATACCCGCTTTTTTGGGAGTACAGCAGACCCCACTGAATGAGACCAGCATCTGCATGTATAATAGGGGATGCACATAGTGTGGTCCATGGGCCATATGTGGCCCCTGGACCCACCTTTATGGCCCCCAAAGCCCCCACTAGTCCCCCCAAAACCTCCCCCATTAAAAAAAAGCAACATAATTTTAGTACATTTTGGCCCCCACCATGCAGACAGATCCCCTCAAAAATGTGTGAAAACATGCAAAAACATTCCAACCACCAAAGCATCCCAGAAGTACCTCCAGATACCTCTCTTTTCCTCTGGAGTCCTTCTCAAAATGGCAACAAGGAGTGATTCGTTTTGCCATTTTGAGAAGGTCTCCAGAGGAAAACAGAGGTATTTGGGCTTACTGCAGGGGCAAGTGATGGGTTCTGGGAAGGGAAATTGGCCCCTGCCTCCTTGCAGCTGACCGCCCCTGGTATATAGGACTGAATTGTCAGTCACTTGCTTTCTGACCATTTTTTACAGCACCTAAAAAGAACAAGGAAGTTCCATCATTTGTCTCCTTTCTAGCTGCTTCAAATAATGAGGTACTGCCCATATGTAAGCAAATCAATAAGCAGATGGGCTGAAGTGGAAAAGAACAAAAAGTGGTCGCCAGAGCTGGATTTTCTAGCTTTTTAGGCAACAGCAGCTACCATCACTTGGAGACTTTTGATCATGTGGAGACTTATCCAGAGAGTCCCAATTAAGCCAGCCATAAATCATAAGCACAAATGTAGGCACAGTGTTAAGAGAGTAACTCATCTTCAATTTCAAACTGAAAATACACGCACATAACTCCGTCAGAATAGGGGAAAGAAGAGGTGCATTGCTTTTCGTTCAGAATTTAACATAAAATGAACATCCACTCAATAGTCTAATGAAGAGCAACAACAAGCCAAGCCATGAGAGTCCAGCTCCAAATACCTGGGTGAACAGGCAGCTTTTAACCTAACACCAGCAAAAGGCCAATGTCAACATCATTTAGGCCTCCAAGAAGAGGACCTTTCTCAGCCAGACTACGATAGCTGAGAAGGCCCTGAAGTAAAACCTTTTTCTATGTGTTCTGATTTCATTGGTGGGGAGACCTTCATGACTGGGCAGGTATACAGTAGAAGACATGCTCCCTCAAATACCGAGATCCCGAACTGCATAAGGTTCACTAATACTGTGAACACTAGAGATAGCAGTCGTTCAGAGGTGCTACAAGAGCACTCTAAAATCACCTGTTCTAAACTGCCAACCACATGCAAGATTTCCTCTAAGAATAATTAAAAATCTAAAAATGATCTAACGCGCCACTGAAATCTAAGCACTTTGGGGTCCACAGAACAAGGCAGCCCATAGGGAATCTTCACCACAGCATCACAAGTAACACTGTTCAACAGTTCCTCCTACTGGGAAGATGTACTACCTTCTAACACAGCACCTGTGCATCTCTGAAAGTAGGGAAACATGAAGGTTGTAGGCTGAGACATTGTTGTTAGGTGGGGACATGTGGTCTGACCAAAATCCACCATCATTGGCTATGCTAGGTAGGGTCTATAGGAGGAGGAGTCCAACATCATCTGGAGGACCCCATCTTCCTATCCCTCTTGTACAGGAAGAAGAATACTTGGAAAATCTGTCGCTACTGTTCTTGCACACCAAAAAATATCAAACTGCTTTGAGCAGCCTAAAGTAGAGTGTTCCACAACGCCTGTCCTTTATCAAGATATATTCTCCTTCTTTTGGCCCTCTAGTCTGTAGCAGTTTGCAACCACTGAAGAGAAAGACCAGGTCATTTCCCAGTTCTATTTGACACTTAAAACAAACTGCTGGGATTTCATACTTGGTGGAGTCATAGCAATGAAGGGTGAATACACAATATGGTTCTTCCTCAGATTATTTTTTCCTTCTGGAGTGTGAGCTATACCTGATTCTTTGATTCTTATGCTTCTTCTCCATTGTCCATCTCAACCTCATCCAAGTCACCTGTATCTGCCGCTCGTGACAAGATGTCCGCCATTAAGGCCTCCTCCAATTTTTTGCGTACTTGCTGCACACGCTCCTCTTGTTTCCTATGGAATAATTCAGAAGTCTGTGACTGGAATGTTGTCTCTTCAGTTTAAGAACAGGTCAAGAAAATTGTTAATTCAAATAGACAGGCCAAGTCTATCAATGTAAAAGAATTATGATGTGAATGTTCAAACTTTATTTTACAGTCCATATACCTGACATATCAAACATCAAGATTGTACAATATTAGATATAAGGATATTAGCCAACTGGGAATAAAATATAGGTGCATAAAAATACTGTGATTGTATAAAATTTAAAATATTAAATAAAATGTAATTAGGTGTTCATTAAACTCCCTCCTGTAAACACAGTGCTATTTAATTGATCTTATGATACATTACCAATGCCCTGGCACATTTTGGATGCTACTCTCTCTCTCTGGTCTTAATGGCCAATGACAGAAATTTGGAGATGTGAATGACTGTAAAAACCTTTAACTATGAAATGAGTATCCTCAAAATGTTTTCCACATTCTGGGCACCAAACCAGTTCTATTTGGTAGAGTATATGTATATTAGAATATGGATGACTTTTACTGCAGATAGGACATTTTCATAAAAAAGCTCAGTTTCCCTCAAACACTCTGCACAGTCAGGGAGTTCATAATATCAGGAAAAGATGCCTACTGTTGACATGCCAACACAAATGCTATTTTCATATATTTCTTAGAAATTCACACACCATTGCAAACTATGAGATTCTTTTAATGAGAGTCATCACAGAGAATGCAACATCTATCTCACTGCCATCCACTGATCCCACAGGCTCTGTCTGAGAAATGACAGAGTGCAGGCAGGGGCAACAAAAAGCCCCTTACCCTCCTCAAACAACTTATTAAATTCATACCAGAAAGCACAACACAGCATGATCACACAATTACAGCCAGAGCAGTTTAAAAGCCTTATTGCTATCAATGGGAGACACAGAAGCATAGTCCTAGCACTTACAGTGAACTGAATTCAGCCTAAAATCTGTTTAACTTTTGGATGAAATTAGCTCCTTGCATTTACTTTATTTTGAGCATTTAAACTTCACTTTACAACCAGATCTCTGAAGGTGCCTCACAAAAAGAAACACTCATTAAATCTAAAACAAATACAACACAACAAAACCATATAATTAATTAGCTAACCTCCACTTTCTGAAAAACAGCAAACAAAAGTCCTACTTAAAAAGCTAAGCCTTGGCTATTTTTGGAAAATTCAGTGAGGATCATGTTCTTTTGAAGAAACCAATTTCATCATGAGGGATCAAACAGTGGGTAATCATAACCCTTGTGCTTAAATCCAATTGCTAGTCTGAATTAGAGTAAACTCTATGGAGCAACTAAATTTATGTAAATATTGATTTATCATTCAGCAGTTAACTCAACAGATCTACTCCAGTTGAGACTAGTGATTGGATGTAGGCTTGGTTTCCCCTCTCTCACTTCAGAAAGTGGAGACACACTAATCAGGGCTATGTCCATACTATACAAAGTTAGTTCTTTGATAGTACCTTAACTGCTGTAGTTCCATGCTGTGGAATCCTAGGCTCTGTCATCTGGTGACATACTTAAAATTCTCTACCAGAAAGCTGTATGCTGTAGTTTAAAGGAATGCAGTGGTTCTCAAACTCTGGTCTTCCAGATGTTTGGAACTTCAATTCCCAGAATTCCTGAGCATTGGCCATACTGGCTGGGACTCTAGGGAGTTGAAGTCCAAACCCTCTGGAGAACCAGAATTGGAGAACCACTGCATCAGAGATGTCTCAGTGCCTTACCTAACTACAAATCCCAGGACTCTACAGGATGGAGCCATAGCAGTTAAAATGGTATCAAACGGATATAAATGTGCAGTATGGATACACCCCTTATAGAACAAAACTAGTATATGCACACATGTACTCAGGGAGCTTGGAAGTCATAGAATCGTAGAGTTGGAAGAGACCACAAGGCCATCTAGCCCAACCTCCTGCTCTGCAGGAATATACAATCAAAGCACTCCCAACAGATGGCCATCCAGCCTCTGTTTAAAAACCTCCAAAGAAGGAGACTCCACCTCACTCCAAGACAGTGCATTTCACAGCCCAACAGCTCTTACTGTCAGGAAGGTCTTCCTAATGTTTAGGTGGAATCTCTTAGTTTGAGTCCATTGCTCCGTGTCCTAGTCTCTGGTGCAGCAGAAAACAAGCTTGCCCCATCCTCAATATGACATCCTTTCAAATATTTAAACACAGCTATCATGTCACCTTTTAACTTTCTCTTCCCCAGGCTAAACATACCCAGCTGCCTAAGTGCCTGAATAGAGACAAAAACAAGATATGAACCCGCTTTTAGTCATGAGATGAGGTCAGAACAGCTGTTGTCTTGCCAAAGACAAAACTCATTGTGTCAAAATTTAGAAATCACTGTCCACTGCTTTAAGCTGAGAGAGAGAGAGAGAGAGAGAGAGAGAGAGAGAGAGAGAGAATGTCTGCCTTCTTTCTTTCTCTCTTCCTAGAGGAAGAATATAAATGCAGAACTACTAGATTTAGCGACAAAGTTGTAACTGGAGACCTTTGAAGCCAAATGTACAGTTTGATGGTGCCAGTGGGGAATTGCTCACAATTCTCCGTGATAGGGTATTGTAGGGGAACAGTGAAGACCTGATGGTTCTGTGTGGCTTTAATAAAACTAGACACAGGAATGGAACTTTTCCAAATGCACTTTTATTTTAACTGTTCTATAAAATATAGTACAAGAAAGGCTGGATGATTTGAAGAATCAGAGACCTCTCATCTATCTCATCTGTCAATGGTGTTATGCAACATTTCTTAATCCCAGCAGCTATTTATGAAAAACAGAGAAGTTCTTATTGTCTAAAAAGGACTAAAATGTCAGGATGGTTGCAGAGGTAATTTCTATTCTAACCACGTAGAAAAGGAGTAGAATGGGAAGTGTGTGTGTGGCCCTCCAGATGATGTTGGACTACAACTCCCATCAACCATTTCCAGCATCACCAAAGACAGGGGATGATGGGAGCTTCAATAAAACAGTATGTGGAGGAGCATTTTTTCCCCATTCCTACCCTATGTGGGTATAGCCAGATCTTACCCCAACCCCAATTCCTGCTAAAGTTATTCCCAGAATCACTCTCAGAAGAAAAATAAACCTTATTTGAGAAGGAAAGATGGCACAAAGCAGTAGAGAAATAATTAAATGCCCATTCCTGTATCCTTCAAGGATGAGGCAGCAAAGGAAGAGGAGGAAGGACATTAATACTAATATGCATTCTTGTTTTTTTTTACTGGTTGGACATTTGGACAGTAATATAGAGAGAGAGATTGAGAGAAAAGAGACATGGAGAGAGAGCAAGTGCATGCAAAGAAGACAGACACATGTGTGTGTGTTCCAAGAAAGTGTGTTCTAAGTAGAACTAGAAAACCAGCATGGTGTTGTGGTTTGAATATTGGGCTGGGACTCTGACAGACCTGGGTTCAAATCCCCACTCAGCCATCATGGAAATCCAGCAGGTGACCTTAGGCAAGGAAAGTTGCCCTTTCTCACCCTAATGGCAAATCTCTGAATGAATCTTGCCAAGAAAACCCTATGATAGAGTCGCCGTAAATCAGAGTCGACTTGAAGACACTTAACAACAACAGTAGCAAAAGTAGAACAAATTAGATCACAGTTAGGACTTTATCACACTATACACTTATAGTTCTACTATTCCACTTTAACTGCTCTGGCTGCCTCCTGTGGAATCCTGGGATTTGCAGTTTAGGGAGGGGCATTTAGAACTCTTAGCTGGAGACCTCTTAGGCCTCACTAAACTACAAACCCCAGAAATCCACAGGAGGCAGCCAGAGCAGTTAAAGTGGAATGATAACACTGTAACACTGCAGTGTGATAAAGTCCATTATATGAATTATTTCAACCAATGTAGGCAGGCAGGGAGGCCTAGCAATGCACAACCCCCACCCTGCAAAGGTCCTTTCAAATGTCAAGAATCTGAAACAGATAATGATCTGTCTTCAGCCAAAATAATACCTTTAAAGCTCCTATGTCTGTATCAAAGATAGGGAGCTATCATGCTTTCTGGTTTATTTCAAAACCCTTATATCAAGTTCATGCTGAGGCTACAAATGTGCCCAGTAAAACACATCTCACTAAATAATAAAGATGTTTTATGTTGCTGTTTACAGATCTTTTACTTTATCTTTCCATTCAGTACATCGTACTGGGTCAGACTTTAGTGGTGTTGGGGGGCAGTAATGTCAATGCTGATGAATGAGATTTATTTTTGAGCAAGACACATGCAATGCAAGGATAGTTCAACAAAGTATAGGTCAGGGAGCTTAAAAAAAAAGATACACTGTGCATATGGAATAGCTGGCAGAAGAGAGAAAAAGTATTTGTTTCCGGAGCCGATGTGGTTTTAGAAGCCATGAGAGAGAGAGAGTGTGTACTTACCAAATCATCAATTGGCATTTATAGAGCAAGAATGGCTGGCACTAATGGATGGGTTTTAGAAAATACATAATACCCCAGTTATGGGCCATGATTGAGCATCACTTTGGGAGGAAAGATCAGGTTGGTTTCAAATCAGAAAGAGGCAAGAGTTGAAGCAGAAGAATACAGGTATTAGCACGGGTGTATCCCCGCTGCTCAATTACATCAATTTGATACCACTTCACCTGTCATGGCTCCATCCCACATACTTTTGGAATTTGTAGTTTGGGGTGGTACTTAATGTTCTTGGCTAGAGAGATCCTACCCACTGCCTTGGACTACAGCATAAGAGTTCTCTGGCAGAGAATTCTAAGTTGCTCACCAAACTGTTAATCCTAGGATCCCATCAGATTGAGTCGTGGCAGTTAAAATGATACCAAACAGCAGTCCAACTATATGTGATCAGAGACTGAAGAGGCTGAACATTTAAACAAAGAAATTGGAGGCACACAAATGAGGAGATAAGAATTCTGCTCCTTGTCAAAGGCCTCAGGTGATCCATTTTGGAGGCTTATATAACCAGCCAGAGAGCTACAGGAGACATGTCAAAAGTCACAGTTTAGACAGG
Organism: Gambelia wislizenii; assembly: GCA_030847615.1. Classification (NCBI taxonomy): domain Eukaryota; kingdom Metazoa; phylum Chordata; class Lepidosauria; order Squamata; family Crotaphytidae; genus Gambelia; species Gambelia wislizenii. The sequence continues at coordinate 426,656,499 of JAUMIR010000002.1, read as the reverse complement.
AGTTTGTGTGCAAATAAAGCAAGATCTTTTTAGCTGGAATAGTGGAATTATCTAGAAATCACCAGAAGTCACACACCCAAAATATTTGCATGGAAGTGGTCAGAGATAATTTTCTGAGGCAAGATGGACACTAGTCAGTGTGTCTAAGCAATAAGAGTCTGGATCTTGTAATAAAACTATGTGATACTAGGCCCCAAGACTACACACAGAGAGAGAGATGCTGATTACATTAAGAAAAGTTCCTTCCATCTCAGAGGCTCCACTGCTTGCAGTCTGTTGTTATGTAAGTTTTGCTTTTTCTAAATCAGGAGTGGGGAAGTGCAGAGGGGGGGGGAATTTTGATTTTTGCTGCCCACCGTCTGTGCTGCACCAGGGCACCCAAGGTGACCAGAGGTTTTGCCACTTTGGGGTGCAATTTCAGCTGATTATCAGACTTTTTCAAGGGTGGAGTGGAGATTGAGCTATGTGAGGGGCATGGGAGTGGAAGGAAGGCAAAAACTGTATTTTACCCACCCCAACATTTTTTAAAAAAAATTGGGGCAGTCTGTGGGATTAGGGGGCTTCAAGGGCCACATGTTGGAGCCCTAAGGGCCACATACAGCCCATGGGCCACACTCTCCTAATCCACTAGACCATTTTAAACCATTTTCTTTCTTTTGTTTTGATCATCTTGATACACTTTAGTTTAATCACAGTGATGAAGTTGCCCTGCTGTTAATTACCGAAACATCGAGTAGGTGTAGGTGGACTGATAATCCAGACATTATATTATTTGGTTAACAAGTCACTAAGGAGTTCAGTAATTGCTACTCTTGCCTGCAAAAGTTAATCAGGGTGATATTCATTGCAGTTTCCATATCACAGAACATCAAGGAATACAGATATTCCTACCAGGCTATTTATGTACCTCACACACTATTTTTTCTTCTGCTTTTAACAAAATCTTGAATAAAACATGGTTCCCCAACAGGTCTCCTTGAGCCTTTTTTTAAAAAAAACTAGACATGCAGAGATTGAACCTAGGACCTTCTACTCATCAAAAACATGCTCTACATCTGATGAGCTACACCCTTCTGCCTCATACACGGATATGCAGGCACACCTGGTATTGTCCATGGGCTGACAGGTTTTCACATCAATGTCTGGAATCCTGTTGATTAGTTCCAACTAGACTAGGCCCATGTAATCAATTGTTGAATGGTGGTTCAACATGTAGGGAAATTCAGTTTGCCCCACTCTAGCTGGGACTAACAATAGGATTTGGGAAAATAAGTTAACACAGGGTTTCACCTCTACAGCTCCTAGCTAGATAGACTTCTCATAGAATCATAGAATTGTAGAGTTGGAAGAGACCACGAGGGCCATCCAGTCGAACTCCCTGCTACGCAGGAATACACAATCAAAGCATCCCTGACAGATGGCCATCCAGCCTCTGTTTAAAGACCTCCAAGGAAGGAGACCCCACCATGCTCCAAGGGAATGTGTTCCACTGCCGAACATGCTCTCTTATCTCTCTCGTGCTCATTCTGTCTCCCACTTAAAACTTTCCTCACAGCCTCTTCCCTCCTTTTCCTTCCCTTCCTTTGGAAAATGCCTTCTCTCTCTGTCTCACCAGTGGGTTGTAGTAGTTTCAGTGTTAGACTAGGACTCTGGGAGACATGGATTCAAATCCTTGCTTAGCCATGGAAACCACTGAGTGGTCTTGTGCAAATGACTCGCTCAGCCTCAGAGGAAGGCAAAGGCAAACCCCCTCCGAACAATCTTGCCAAGAAAGTCCCATTATAGCTTGACCTTGGGTGCATGCATGTGCGTGTGCCTGTCAACTTATGGTGATCCCATGAATTTCATAGGATTTTCTTAACCAAGGAACACTCAGAAGTGGTTTTGCCATTGCCTTCCTCTGAAATATAGCCTAGAAAACCTGGTATTCATTGGTGGTTTCGCATCCAAGAACTAACCAGGGCTGCCCTGCTTACCTTCCAAGATCAGTCAGGATCTGGTGCCATTAGGGATCATCATAAGTCCGAAATGATATGAAAACACACAACAAACAACTCTGGCTTCCTCTACTCTCCCACCCTGATCCACCAGCTGTTCAAGCCTCTGCATTCTCCCTCTCTATTTTTCCCTATATCATTCTGCGTGCCTTGCTTCTCATAGCATAGTAGTGAATTTTGAAAAGCAGGCACTCATCTTGACAGTTTCCATAACCCAAAATGGAGGTAGCTGACTTGATATATACTTGGGGAGATGGTGGATGCACATTGTCTGTCTATCTCTCTGCTTGTTTTTATATTTGTATCATCAATCATCAATCCTCTCGATTGACACCCCCTTGTCGTGGGAGAGAGGCTTGCGTACCCTAATGATGTTTTGAGCTATGCTGGCGGTGGCACAATAGCCACCGGTAGGGTCTCCCATGCCAGACAGGTCAAAACCGAAGGGTCTGACAAAGAGTGTCAAAGGGCAAGATGGGCTCTCTAGCCTTATGGCAACCATCCTAGGAGAAGGAAAACTCTAATCCCAAACCTGGGCAGATGGTGCTCGTCCAACCCTGTAAGGTCAACCATCTAAGAGAAGGAAACTCTAATCAAACCTACGGCCCAAGGACCTCGCTGCTACATCCATGTTTGCAAGGCCATGGCAGATGATACTTTGGTTTAAAGGGTGAGGCCAGTTCTGTGCACGCTGCGCTCCACCAGAAAAATCCATTGCACAGGCTGGAAGGACAAACCCAATTCCACAAAAAAAAAAAAGCCCTGTAGCGATAGGCGAGGGACAAAACGGCAGGTGTAAACATGCACTGGAAGCTGCAGACCCAACCCGGCATGCAGGTGGCTTCAGGACTTTGGTTGCTCGAGGCTGGCCCAGGAGATGACAATCTTGTTCAGCAGCATCCTGAACGACCAAACAGCTTTTTTAAGGAGAGCACTGCTTGCTCCATATGGAGAGGGGCCTAGAAAAAGTGGCCTAATGAAAGCTCATCCCCAACTACCTGTTGGCTAGCCGCGGCCAACGGGAAGCTTCTGATGCGGTCAAACCAAGGCAAAGAAACAAAGGCACATACCAGCATCCAAAGGTGTAAATAAACTGACACTTGCATGCTGGAACATCAGAACCATGCGAGACTCTGAAGATAGTGGACGGCCTGAGCGTCGTTCTGCTCTAATAGCCCACGAACTATCACGGCTTAATATTGACATTGCTGCTCTCAGTGAAGTTCGTCTCCATGAGGAAGGCAGCCTTAAAGAACATGGCGCCGACTAAACACTTTACTGGTCTGGCAAACCCAAAACTGAAAAACATCTTTCAGGGGTAGGCTTCATGATTAAAAACTCCATTGCCTCCAAACTTGAAACCTTGCCAACAGGACACTCTGATCGCATTATTTCCTTACGCCTCCCACATGTTGTTCTCTTTAGTTTATATGCCCCAACTATGCAAGCCGACCCTGTAGAGAAAGAAAAATTCTACACAGACCTATGCCACCTCATACAAAAAGTCCCTGTAGAAAATAAAATTATTGTCCTTGGTGACTTCAATGCCAGAGTAGGAAAGAACTCCGAAGCCTGGAAAGGTGTCTTAGGCAAGCATGGTGTTGGAAACTGCAATGATAACGGACGCCTCCTGCTAGAGTTCTCTGCAGAACAACAGCTGACTATTACAAACACTATCTTTCAGCAGAAAGACAGCTTGAAGACAACCTGGATGCATCCCCGATCCAAACATTGGCCCCTCATTGACTATGTTCTAGTCCACCAGAGAAACATTCATGATGTCCGTCATACCCGAGTGATGCCCAGTGCAGAATGCCAGACAGATCATCGCCTCGTCAGATGTAAACTAAATCTTCATCTTAAGTTCAAACCTAAGAGGGGTGGCATCTTAAAGAAGAGACTCCAAGTCAACAATCTTCAACAAGCTACCATGAGAGACAACTTCCAGGCAAACCTGCAAACAAAACTTGAAGACCATCCTACAGATGCTTCTCCTACAGTGCTTTGGCAACATATAAAAAATAGTATCCTCCAGTCTGCGGAAGAATCCCTCGGGTTCTCCCACAGGAAAAATCAAGACTGGTTTGATGAAAACAACCAAGAGATCCAGGAGCTATTGGCAAAGAAGAGAACTGCTCACCAGGCATACCTCACCCAGCCAACTTGCCACGTAAGAAAAGCAGCTTTCCGTCTCACATGTAGTAAATTTCAACAAAAACTCCGAGACATGCAGAACAAGTGGTGGATCAATATAGCAGAAAAGACACAACGCTATGCAGATCTGGGGGATTCTAGAGGATTCTATGAAGCTCTTAAGGCAGTGTTTGGACCTACTTATCAGGTCCAAAGCTCCTTATACAGTACAGATGGTCAAACATTAATTACTGATAAAGCCTCCATCCTGAATCGATGGGCTGAACTCTTTCAAAGTCTCTTTAGTGCCAACCGAGTAGTCCAAGGCTCAGCTATCCAACATATGATACAAAAACCGATGAAAAATGAATTGGACATAGCTCCCACTTTGGAAGAGATCCTTAAGGCCATACAGCAGATGAAACACAGCAAGGCAGCTGGGATTGATGGAATCCCACCTGAAGTTTGGAAACACAGAGGTCATACACTCCACAATAAATTCCACAAACTTCTTGTGAATTGCTTGGAAAAAGGGGAACTGCCATCAGATCTCTGAGATGCAGTCATCATCACCCTGTACAAGAAAAAAGGAGCAAAATCTGATTGCTCAAACTATCGAGGCATAACACTGCTCTCTATTGCTGGAAAAATCCTTGCAAGGATACTCCTGAACAGATTAGTTCCTGCCATTGCTGAAGAACTTCTTCCTGAAAGCCAATGTGGCTTCAGAGCCAATAGGAGTACTACAGATATAGTATTTGCCCGTAGACAACTGCAAGAGAAATGTAGAGAGCAGAACAAGGATCTCTATGTAACATTTGTTGACCTCACCAAAGCCTTCGACACCATGAGTAGGAAAGGTCTGTGGCAGATCCTGGAAAGACTAGGATGTCCCCCCAAATTCCTTAAAATGATTATCTTGCTACATGAGGGCCAGCGCGGTCAAGTCAGATATGGCGATGCTCTTTCAGAGCCCTTTCTAATAACTAATGGAGTGAAGCAAGGTTGTGTTCTTGCCCCTACTTTATTTACAATCTTCTTCAGCATGATGCTCCAAAGGGCTATGGCAGAGCTCGAAGAAGACAACGGCATCTATATACGTTACCGTACTGATGGTAGCTTGTTTAACTTAAGCCGTCTGAGGGCTCGCACTAAGACTCTAAACTATCTAGTCCGTGAGCCGCTCTTTGCTGACGATGCTGCCCTTGTTGCCCACACAGAAGCAGCTCTGCAGCACCTAACATCCTGCTTCGCAACAGCTACAGAGCTGTTTGGGCTGGAAGTCAACCTGAAGAAAACAGAAGTCCTTTACCAGCCTGCACCACAGGACGAACACCACCATCCCCACATTGCCGTCGGCAAATCTGTGCTCAAGTCCGTTCAGCAGTTCACCTACCTGGGAAGCATCATCTCCTCAGATGCCAAGATTGACAAAGAGATTGATGACAGATTAGCAAAGGCACATAGCATCATAACAGAAGCATGGATAAGGTGCCCTTGCAGGCCAATGTTCACAGCAATGGTGTAGCCATCAAGAAGAGTCTGTTGCTCAGTGCCTTTGGCCTTGGTAGAATACAGAGACTCTGCTGTTGTCTAGATGGTGAAAATGCTCCTCACAGAATTAGCTGGGAATTTTGTCCCAACGAGATCCCGTGGCTATTCGTCTTATTCAGAAGGAGGGAGGTGAAAAAGTCCATTTACTGCACAAGAAAAGCCTTTGACGCTTTCCTCTGGGTTTCCTCTGAGTGGGAAAGGGAACAAAGTGAGAACAGAGCCCAAGGGTCTCTCCCTTGTGGTTGCTGCTGAGCTCCAATTTCACAAATTATTTTCTCATGAATTTCACCAGAGACAGGAGCCAGAGAGTGCAAAATCAAGATGGCGGAGGAGTTGATAAAATGCTTTTAAGTGAAAACGCATCATTACAAGTTAAATAAGAACTCTGGGCCTGAAGCAAATGACTTTCCCATTAAAATGTTCAGCTTCATTTCCAGCGTTAATTTAGAGAAGCAGCACTGTGGAAATAGACATCTCTCAATACACAACTGAATCAATAGAAGCCAATGCAAATATAATACAACGTAATTAAAAATAATAATAAAACAGAGTAAGTGTGACATTGAGGACAAGGAAAGAAGAGAAAGTGGTTATGACTTTCCAAGGATCTTAGCATACTATTTTTCTGAAGAACAAATTCTTATTTTACTGTTAAAAGATATATGATTTAAGGGTTCCCTCTGCTGGTTGCAGTGGAGAATATCAGTTGTTAAAAAATGTCGAAATACTGTATTTCCTTTTATGAGGTAGCTATTGGAGGCAGAAATAATAAGAGGAAAAACATGCTGTGTTAACTTTTTATGCTTCCATTAAATTGTTGGAAGAACATAGTGAAGCTGGAAAAAAATGCTTAGTCCTGAACTTTTAAAAGATGGTAGATACTACTGTGACAAAATAACTTTCAAAAAGAAAAAGGGGGAGAAAAGGATTTGTCTGGATTTAAGACATCATGCCGCTGTGTTCCTAGGTTCAAACAGTTCCAGAACTGCTCAGTACTCAAACCAATTCTTTTTAACTATTTCAGAAACATTAGTTTAGTCACCCAAGTCTGGTCTCCATCTCTGCTCCCTGTTTTAAAAGAGAACGCATACCCTCCCAATATTTTACAGATGAAAACTGAGACTCATGCGGCCAAGTAACATCAGAGTGTGGTCGAGATGGCAGATGTTACAAATGAGAAAGAACACACAAGCTAGGAGAGGCTGCAGCAGTTTGCTTTTGCCTGAGTCTCCTGGGAAGGGCAAGATTCCTCTCCTCTGCCCTTGATGAGTTAACTGATTGCAAATTACTTTTGCACTCTGAACTCAAGTTTGCAGCAACTGAAGTAAATTGAGGTGAAAGGGGGAGAAAGAGAATGAAATTGGCATGTTTTAAAATCAACTGAAAGAGCGGGTTGGCAAGCAATTAATTGGGACTGTCCCTGCCAAACTGGGACACTTGGAGTGTATAGAAGAACTGTCATTCTTGGGGGCTTCCAAGAACAACTCCCCCTTTTGTGGCAATTTTTTGGGGGAAATGGCCTACTCTGGGGTCACACAATTGCCATCTTTATCCTGCACCAACTTTGCTCCTCTGGCCATTTTCGACTTCATCTCCTAGAATGTCTGGCCACTGGCCAAGATGGCTAAGGCTTCTGGGAGCTGAGGTCCAAACCATCTAGAGGACCAATGTTTGAGAACCACCATTCTAGACTATCCACCTGGATCCAAGGACGTTTTCAGACGTGATTTTCGGCAGCAAATATCCCAATACAGTTCCATTGCTGCCACGCGGCAGGGGAGCGGTTTCGGATGACGCCGTCCCTCTGCCGAAACCCTCCATGTCACTTCCGTGACAGAATGGAGGAAGCCGCGGCATATTTCATTCAGAAATGTTGCCCGTGAGTGAAATATGCCGCGGCTTCCTCCATTCTGTTATGGAAGTGACACAGAGGGTTTTGGCAGAGGGACGGCGTCATCCGAAACTGCTCCCCTGCCATGCGGCAGCAACGGAACTATTTTGGGATATTTGCTGCTGAAAATTGTGCCTGGAAATGTCCCAAGATTAGTAATTACTTCTTCACCTGTTTACCAATATTTCTCAGTGGGAGAGAAAGGATTGCATATGACATTTGGCTGACATTTGACCTCCTGTGAGAGATTTAGAACTGCAGAGCAAAGAGAAGCTGGAACCCCATTCTTGATAATGTACAGGTCTCTAAAGCTGAATGGAAGTGGAGCATTTTTTAAAAAAAGGAAAAGAAAAGACACCATGTAGGCCATAATCAAGCTGGACTTGATGGAGTCAAGTTGCATTGGGAATGTGCCCACTCTCATATTTCATACAGCATAGACCAAAATGGCCCCTTTGATTTACTTCATTGTTTATGAACCTGCATGGCTCTACATTGTTGTGTCAGCAGAAACACAAAAAGCTTGGGAACAGCATATCACTTGCTGATCCAGCAGAAGTTCAAAATACAGCCTTACAAAACCTGGGGACTGAGAGGAGGGGAAAGGGGACACCTTTTTTTTTAAAAAAAGTGCTTATATAACCAAGGTCTTGTCTATACGAGGGGGAAAACATGCAAACTTGTCCAAAAAGGCAGGCGTCTGCAATGATGCAAACTGTCTACACAGCCAGAAGAGCCCCCCTAAACTCCACATGACCCCCTAGCCAGCTGGCTATCACGACTGATTTACTCACGATTTTAAATCTACCGCTGCCAAAAAAAATTAAAAAAAAAAAAGTTTTCCAGGGTGCACACAAGCAACACTTTGTATTTACAAATAAACAAACAAATAAATAAAACAGTAAAAATCGTTGTTTGATCGACTTACCAGACCCTCGCTTAGCCAAAAATCCAACATGTCAGCCGCAGCCGCTTTCCCTCTTTGCTAGCCCCGCTCATCCAGCCAATCAGATTGCACTGCCTGTTCATATCTGTGTGAACGTGAGTGTTCAAACAATCGCACACTCGGAAGTTGTATGGAGCTTTTCAGAAAATCCGTACAAAGCTCTGGATGTGAAACACATGGACGTTGCGGTGGATTTGGCTGCCTCCCTTCCAAATGACACGTATTTGTGCAAATGGCTATTTGAACGGATTGCTGATCTTTCGCATCGCGTACGTATTATTTTGACGGTATAGACAGGACCCAAGTGAAATTTTCTCTATAAAATGCTTTTGGGCACAACGTTCAAAGTGCTGTTAGGGCCAAAGCTTAGCAACATCCTTTTTTGGACTACAATCCCCCAAATCTACTGCTAGCAAAGGGATTTGAGGAATTGTTGTCCAATGGGGTGGGGGAACTACCACATCCCAATGATTAGAGGGGATGAGTTGACCCAGAAGTAGAGGAGGCAGACTGGGATGGAATTTGGAACCTGATGGTTGTTGCCAGTGGTTTTTAGAGGCAGCTAGTAGGACTGATGCTGTCCAGGGAGGAACAAACTGGATTAGTAAAACCAGTGGCACAAACCAATTTCCAAACACTGCTCCTAAACCTAAGTCTAAACCTGCCAGCCAAGACCTCCCCGAGATACACCACAGACAGCATAGCTTGTGCCACATTGCCTCAAGGTCCTCATCTCCTGCCCACACCACTTCACCAGCAATACACATGGTGGGATCCAGCTCTGGGGTGACAGAATGCTAAATTCCAGATCAACAGGGAACCCTTTTAAAACTCTCAACTCTTCAGAAACAAAGCAGAGCCAGAGAGGCGTGGACTAGCTCAAGGCTGGCTCAGGACACCTGGCTGAACGAGACTACGTGCGAAAGTGATCTAGGAGTCCTAGTAGACCACAAATTGACCATGAGTCAACAGTGTGATGCGGCAGCTAAAAAGGCCAATGTCATTTTGGGCTGCATCAATAGAAGTATAGTGTCTAGATCAAGGGAAGTAATAGTGCCACTCTATTCTGCCTTGGTCAGGCCTCACCTAGAATACTGTGTCCAGTTCTGGGCACCACAATTCAAAAAGGATATTGACAAATTGGAGCATGTCCAGAGGAGGGCGATTAAAATGGTGAAAGGTCTAGAAACCATGCCTTATGAGGAAAGACTTAGGGAGCTGGGTATGTTTAGCCTGGAAAAAAGACGGTTTAGAGGCGATATGATAGCCCTGTTTAAGTATTTGAAAGGGTGTACCAATGAAGATGGAGCAAGCTTGTTTTCTGCTGCTCCAGAGACTAGAACACTGAGCAATGGATGCAAGCTCCAGGAACAGAGATTCCACCTCAGCATTAGGAGGAACTTTCTGACAGTAAGAGCTGTTCGGCAGTGGAACACACTCCCTCGGAGCGTGGTAGGGTCTCCTTCCTTGGAGTTCTTTAAACAGATGCTGGATGGCCATCTGTCAGGGATGCTTTGATCATGATTTCCTGCATGGCAGGGGGTTGGACTGGATGGCCCTTGTGGTCTCTTCCAACTCTACAATTCTATGATTCTATGATTCACACCCACACCCTGCCCTGCTTGTCCATGCCATGGTGTGTATATCACCCAACTTCTTTTGGCACATAGGGCAGAAAATTCCACAAGCACCTCTCCCTATCCCTGGTGTACGGGAAAGTGGGGGGAAGCAAAAATAGTAGTAACAAAGTAAACAACTAAGAATTTGCTACCTCTTCATGACACTCCAAATCTGCTACCTTGAGATTGGTGATTCATTCTGCCTAATGATAGGGCTGGTTCCAGTCTGGTCTGGCCCAAGAAGGATACGGAACCTACACTGAGCTCCAAACTCAGTGGAAGCAAGGTTCTGGATGGAGCTATTCAAGCACCTGTAAGTACAGCTTGACCCTACCTACCACGTAACTGGCTAAGTCACCCTCAGGTGTTCATCGTGCCCTGTGGATTCCCATTCATAGACAGGACAGCAAGCCAAGTAAATGCAAGCACCATTTCTGGAACTGAAAGGGAGTGTGGATCAGTGGCAGCAGGAATGTTGTACCATTTCTGACTGTAGATGGGAGACTTCCATAAACAAATGGACTGTATTCTTCCATACAATCTTGCCAAGCTCTGAGCTCCTCAGTAGAGTATCTTCCCTCAATACCACCAACATCATGGCACATCTTCTGGGTTCCTGCTCCTGGACTCTGGAACTACGTTGTAAGGAGGCTAAAATGGGCCTTCCTTGCTGTCTTTCTATCTGCAGGCAACAACTTTTCTGTTCCAACAGGCATTCAGGACCTGTTTGTTTTTAAAGAAAGTGCTTATAATACAATGCTTTATTGTTTTTTAACTGCTTTTCATTTCCTTTTTAAAATATGTTTTAAATTGTTTAATTTAATTGCATTTTAATCATAAGATTTTGAATGTTGTTATGAGGGTTGTATTTGTCTTTAAACTGTAAGCTGCCTTGAGTCCAGAGAAAAGGTGGTTATATAAATAAAGGTAATGAATTAATTTTTAAATCCTTCATATAAAAAATGATTTGGAAAAGTTCCTTTTTTATACTATAATGTCCAGAATCCCCCAGCCAACAAAGAGGGAAGCCTGGACACTGTAGAAAACATTTGTTGTTGTGTGTCTTCAAGTTGTTACTGACTTATGGCAACCCTAAGGCAAACATATCATGGGGTTTTCTGAGGCTGAGAGTGTGTGACTTGCCCACGGTCACCCAGTGGGTTTTTGTGGCCAAGCAGGGATTCAGACCCTGGTCTCTAGAGTCATACTTCAACACTCAAACCACTACACTACACTGGCTCTAGAAAACATTGCCTTGCTCATTAAAAACTGTTTTGCACACCCAAAAAACTAGCATATCATGGAAAAGATAACCTAAGCTTTAGCCTTTCTCTCCTGACAGACCTTTTTCTTCCATACAAAGGATGTGTCTGAGTGGAGGAGCATTTGATCACATAGAGATCTCCCAGATATTGTCTGGCAGGACACAGTTCTGGTATGGGTTTACCCCATTCATAACAACTAAGCTTTACTTTATGTGTCCACCTCCTCTTAAACACACACAGGAATCCAGATCTGGAAGTAACCCTTTCCAAAATTCATTCTCATAATGATGGAAAAACACAGCTACAAATAACACTAAGATATTAGTTGAAGCCACCCTACTTCAGACCAGTTCATGTCACAGTCTAGGCATGCACCAGTCTGCAAAGTCTCACAATTCTCAATTTAATATGATTATCTGTGGTCAACCTCCAGTCTGCGTTACAGATCAGCATGCAAATTGGGGTCAATAAACATCTGGCAATCCTGCCTTAGAAATATGCAAGCACAGCTAAAAGACAGAGGCTCCCATATTTCTCATTTGGCTCTTGAATCTTTTCAATGTAACAAGCAAACTTAGTCTTTATCTACTAACACAGAAATATGGGAAATATAATTGTCTTGAAGTGAGTTTAAAAGAGGTAACAGTACAGTTGCCCCTCCACATTCACGAACTTAGCATTTGCGGGTTTGATTATTCACGGTTTTGATTATTTGCGGTTTTGGGAGGGCCCACCCACCCTCCCAAAACCGCGACAAGGGGCCTCCTGGAGGCTCCGTGAAGGCCCGGGGTGGGAGGGGGGAGGGCCGGGGAGGCCTCCATGGAGCCTTAGAAGGCTCCATGAAGGCCTGGGGTGGGAGGGGGGAGGGCCGAGGAGGCCTCCACGGAGCCTCCGGAGACTCTCCGGAGGCCCCATGAAGACCTTGGGAGGGAGGGGGAGGGCTGGGGAGGCATCCACGGGGCCTCGGGAGGGTCTCTGGAGGCCCCATGAAGGCCTTGGAAGGGAGTGGGGAGTCCGGGAAAAGCGACTATGGGGCCTCCGGAGGCCCCATGGTCGCTTTGGCAGGGGAGGGGGAGGGCAGTCATTATTCATGGAATTTTTACATTCACGGGCGTCTGGGGAACCTAACCCCCGCGAATGTGAAGGGACGACTGTACTTCATTTCGTCACATTTCAGGCAAAGCAAGGAATGGCATTCAATGCATTTTTGTTTTCAAATATATATGCTACCATGCTTTCAAACAAAGAATTCTAGGCAGCCAAGAAAAACAAGAAGCCACATACTATTGCAAAAGTAGCTAGCAAAGGTTAGAAATCTTTTAGTTCCCACCCCACTTCTGTGCTCTTTCTCTTTGCTCTTTCTTGCTCTCCCACACCACTCCACTCTTCTTTCTCACTGGCCTTTCTTTCCTTCCACCCAGGTACCCATTCAGCCTCCCCCCATGAAGCTGCAGGATCTTCTCTATTTCCATCTCTGCAATTTAACAGTTTAGGAGTACTGCAAAGGAACTGTCTAGAGGCCCTCTGCAGAAATGAACATCCCAGGCAAGAATGCAGCTTTGTCTCTAGGGATGATTGGGGAAGTCTGCCCCCTAGTGGCTCAATATGGTTCTGCAGGCTACAGAGATTTCATAGCATCATAGAACCATAAAGTTGGAAGAGACCACAAGGGCCATCCAGTCCAACCCCCTGCTATGCAGAAATACACAATCAAAGCATTTTAATTAACTAAAATAAATATATAGATTCTAACACTAAAATAAATATATAGATTCTTCTAGGTCCTACAGTATGACTCTATGGTCAGCTTCTGGTGCAATCATCACATAGAAGCATACTGGAGGACCTAGATGCCCAGAGAAACCATATTTTTTCAGACACAGGTAAGTGAATCCACAAATATGGGTCCCATGGAAGTAGGTGTCATACCATATGAGTTTTTTTAACTTCCCTCTGCCTGTTTCTTACCCCTCATTTCTCCATAATCACCCTATGTCAGAGGTGGGAAATGTGTGGGCAGCATATGGCCCCTGCAGGACTGCTAGTGTGGCTGCAGGGCCCCCCAGGATAAAAAAAAAAACAAAAAAAATGTTTTTCTCAAAAAAAAAAAATCCCCCAAGTTTCTCCAAATGCCCTCTAAGAGCTGTGAGGGGGGCATTTTTGCCAATTTTTTTATTGTCCCTTAGGCCAATTTAGGTCCAGGAGTTGCCTTTAAAAAAAACAACAACAACAGGAAGTGAACAAGAAGTGACTTCCACTCACTTCCTTTTGTTAAAAAAAAGTCTCTCCTCAGCCTAAAATGACCCACAGGGTGCTAAAACATAGTGGAAATGCCCCCATGCCAGCTAGAGGGGCTTTGGGGGAAGTTCAGGGCAAAAAAACATTTTTGATTTATTTTTTTCTAGGGGGTGCAGCCCTCCAAGGTCTAATGTGGGTTCCTAGCCTTCCACAGTTCTTCGTCCCTACTCTATGTAATGGCAGCAATTATGTTGTTTATTCACATGGTGTATTCGGGGGGCAGTTTATCGAACAAATTAGACTTCCCAAATGTACCCCTTTACTCTCTTATTCAAATCATAGTCTGGTGAGACATTCTTAGATCAACCCAGGACTGGAGAGAAACGATAGAGTCCTGTTGACTATTATTCTAGTACAACTCCTGGTTATACCTGTGGTTGTACTGCTCAGACATTTCCATACTTATCCAGTTCCTCCTTACACAAACATTTGCCCACAACCCAACAATACAAGTGTACAGCATTGTCCCTATACCCCATGAGTGGAACACCCATGAAAATGTCCCCAAAATGGACTCCAGAAAGACTGGGAAGGTACCGGCCACCTTGCACCACCACCCTCACCTCTACTGTCGTGGCTGCACTTGTCACGTACGATGGACAAGCTTTAAACTTTGTTGGGGTTAAAAAAAGGGTCTTGAGACAAAATGTCCACCATAACCTGATTACTTGCTCACTGGTATTATTTCCCTGTCTTATTTATTTATTTGATTTATATGCCACCTTTCTCCTCGAACGAGACCCAAGACACATAAAATACAAGATACAATTAAAAATATGACAATTACAAGTTTAAAAACAATTAAAATCATAACAATTTAAAATTATATAAATCATATAAAAGTTAAGGGGTGGGTGGGATGGATGGTTTTGTATGTATATTTTAAATGCTGTAAGCTGCCCCAATTGCATTTTGTAGAGGGGCGAAATACAAATAAATTATTATTATTATTATTATTATTACAATAAAAATACATCCCAATAAAAAGCTTCTGTGCGCACAGCTACAAATTAAAAGCCTGCTTGAATAAAAATATCTTTGTGTGCTGGCGAAAGGAAAGCAGGGAGGAAGCCAGCCTAGACTCCTATGGAAGGGAGTTCCAGAGGGTGGGAGCAGCCAACAAGAAGGCTCTCTCATGTCCTCACCAAGCGAGCCTGTGATGATGGTGAGACTGAGAGAAAGCCTTCCCCTGATGATCTTAAAATTCTAGCAGGTTCAAATACGGTCTTTCAAATAGTTTGGATCCAAGTCATCTTGACCCTGAAATACTTTGCCTTTTTTCCACCTCACTACCTTCAAAGACACAATTAATGAAGACACACCATGGAGCCTTCTCAGAGGCTCTGGAACTCCTTTCCTAAGGAGGCTAAAATGCCTACCTGCCCCCCCCCATCCTGACACACAGACCTTGCTGTCCTTCTGTTAACAGGCGAAAAAGACCCCCCCAAGGGCTTTTGAGAGTTGAAAGTTTTTAAAGAAAGAACTTTTAATAGTGTGCTGTACTGTTTTTAAAACTGCTTTTTAAAATTTTAATTGCATGTTTTCAATTGTTCTTAGTGTTGTTAATAGTTTGATTCTATCTTAATGTTGATCTCTTGTAATGTTTAACTATGAATGTACCTACACTCTACAAATAATGTGGTTTGACATCATTTTAAGTGTTTTAGCTCCATCATATGGATGTGTAGTTTTACAAAGTCTTTAGCCTTCTCTGCCAGAGTGCTGGTGCCTCACAAAACTACAAATCCCAGGATTCTGTAGGATGGAGCCATGGCAGTTAAAGTGGTGCCAAACTGCATTATTTCTACAGTGTAGATGCAACCTATATTGTATTTGTTTTCACTTGCAAGCCACCTTGAGTCTCAGTTTTGCGGGGAGGAATGAGATATGAAGATGATGATGATGATGATGATGATGATAACTATCATCATTCTCATTGTCATCATCGTCATCATCTCTCACTCTGTATAATCCAAGGAATCTGACACAGTCAGACTTTGAAAGGCCTCTGGCTTCAGATGAAGGCTCCCTCCCCAAATCTAAGCAGCAAGTGGCAACTTCAGGGAAATGACCTCCTATCCTTTGCACCATGTCAACAGGAACAGGAGCAGTGCTGAAGGATTACAAACTTCTTGCAGGGACTTAAATAAGAAATACTGACCAATTAACCACCTGGTGTCTGAAGGTCAAACAAATATAAATCTCCTAGCCATTGTTGGGAGTTATTATGTTTCACAACTGTTTTCTACCTGGCTTTCCGTATTCTTCATGCT
Organism: Gambelia wislizenii; assembly: GCA_030847615.1. Taxonomy (NCBI): domain Eukaryota; kingdom Metazoa; phylum Chordata; class Lepidosauria; order Squamata; family Crotaphytidae; genus Gambelia; species Gambelia wislizenii. The sequence continues at coordinate 426,640,523 of JAUMIR010000002.1, read as the reverse complement.
TGTGGGTTCATTTTGAATTCCTGACCTCTGGACTAGCTTATGTTTTACATCTCTTTGTCTTTCCCTTTTCTCTTTGGTTATTGTGATTGCTGGCTTCTTTTGATGGGATTCTGGAATGGCTGAGATATAGCTATTGCACATCTCACCCACTCTGGAGAACTCCCTTGATTACCTGTGTATGACCTGGACTAGTTTGGAACAGCTTCCCCTATTATGGTCTGCCTTCCCTGGCACTTTCTGCCTTCCAGCATAGGGTAATCATCATCACCACTACCACCGTCATCAGATCTTAAAAATACAGAGAAGTGCACCGGCCACAGAGAAGAAGCATCACTCTCTGTGGAGGGGCGGGGAAGGAAACTTACCTAATATCCTCATCTGTAACAATGAAGGCTTTGCAGAGAGGCTGGGATGTGTTAAGCCACACTGCTGGGTTCTTTTCTACTGCAGCAGAAAGCTGACCTGTGATAGGAGCAGAACTTGTGTGCAATGCGCTGGCAACGGCAGAGAGAAGGGTGTCATCATTATTGCCTGGCCCAACACCTAAGAAACAGGATGCAAAACTTTGCCCATTAAGATCAAATATATCAGAATTCAAAATGCTAAATAAGATACTAAGGACACAAAATTTGACCTTCAATGCCCAAACCAGGAACCTCCATACCTAGCTTTCCTAAAAGGTTGGTTGATAATATGTTCTCTAAGGATCTGTTAGGGATACAGTTGTTTTGTTTTCCCACTTTAAACTTCATTTCTTTCATCCTTCATCCTGGGTTTTGTGTTTCACATTCTTCCCCCCTTACCACCACCTTTTACCTGACATTTGGAAAAGTTACTTTTTTGGTCTCCCAGACTCTAGGATTCTAGGAATTGTAGTAAAAAAAAGCTTGCCTTTTTCCAAGCTCACCTTCCTATTACCATTTGCAGCTCTCTATGGAGGCAAGCAGCTACCTCTCATTATCCAGTGTTTCATTTTACAGGAATCTCCTTAGCATTGTACTGGGGAGTAGAGGGGGAAGAAACGGTTACAGTGACCTCTCCTGAAGATCGGAAAACTCAGGCTGGCTCATTTGGGACAATGCAGTCTTTTACAGTAGCAGACGATGGCTTTCATGTCACTGGGTGGTGAATCTGTTCCAAGTTTTAATCCAAACTTTAATGAAGCTACCCCAGGGGCTGAACCTATTCTGGGGATAAGGTTAAACCCCTGTAGACAGTTCCTTTGAAGCTCAAACCTGGAGCAGATGACATGTCGCATTGACATGAAAGCCACCAGGTGTCACTGACATAATCATATCATACAATTATCCATGTCCAGTAATCATAATAACCACACCAAGGCTCAAATACAGAATAAACCCCCATAGGTTACCACATACCTAAGTATGAGGACTAACAGCAGAAGATATGACTGATGGGTTATTTTCCCAAGAAGGAAAACTTAGTAAGACAGACCATTTATGGACTAGTTCACATGTATTCAACACTTATAGAGTCAGTATTAGGAGGAGGATCTTCATGTGTCAATGAACCACCAAGATCAAACACAACTGAGAGATGTGAAGTTGAAGGCTTTCACGCCCGGCATCCATAGATTTTCCTTGGCTTTTTCCAGGCTGTGAGGCTGTGTTCTGGAAGAGTTTACTTCTAGAAGTACACTCTTCCAGAACACGGACTCACAGTCCAGAAAAAAACCAAGGAAAATCTACAACCGAAAAAGTTTCTGTAATCTCCACACACACACACACACACACACACACAAACCCACACATAACTTTTTTGGCAGAGATTGGAAAAGTTACTATTCTTATTTAATCACTTATGTCCCATAGTTTTCCCCAAATCTGGCTCACAAAAATTAAAACAAATCCAAATAAAAGCACATATGAAGATGTAAATAAAAATATACAAAAATGACATTGTTAAAATGTAATTAATCTAATCTATCTATAGAATTAGAATCATTTGAAACAAATCCATTAAAGAGACCAAAGACAAAAATCAATACAACTGCACACTATTGCAATCGGTCCCTAAAAGTCTGTTGGTAAAGAAAATTTTTCATTTGCTGATGGAAAGACAACAAGGAAGGAGCTGTCCTAAGAAAGGAGTTCCTAAGCCTGGGAACCACCATGAAGAAGACCTTCTCCTAATGTTCCTACCAGAGGTGGCTTTGAGTATAACAGGACTGGAAGAATGGCTTTTTCCCCTACTCCTCTGAAGATCTTAGAGCTCAGGTATGCTCATATATGAAGATGTAATCCTCCAAATAGTCTGAAGCCCATATAGGGCTTTGTTGATCTTAGCCAGCACTTTGAACTGTGCATGGAAACAATATGGTAGCTAATGCAGTTGCTGTTATAAAAACAGTGTGGCTACAGTTCTTTGGCCTACTGAAGTTTCTGAGCACTTTTCCAAGTCACCTGTGGGTAGAACATATTAGTTATTCAAATATAATGTAACTAAATATAATGTAACTAAGCCATGGTAGCCATGGTGTCTAGAGATTCTGGGGGTTTTAGTCCAAACAAGTAACCTTCCCAAGCTCTTACATTTGATGGATTCCACTCATACAATGTTCTGAGTACAAGTATACCTCAGTTAATGAAGCAGATGAAGCATTACTTCTTTAACAGAAAATGTGGTACTGGAGGCAGAAATAACATGGAAAGAGTAGGGATAAGTTCCTACATCACAAAAAAGAAGGGCAGTTGTTTCAGCAAGGTTTTTATGCAGAAATGAAACAACCATGTCAGGTAAGCCCGGCATAAGCAAACAAAAAACATTTGAACCATATAGAGACTATGTGAAGAATTCTTCCAAAATACATCCATGGATAGTTTTCTTTCCTTTCACCAGCCTCCACTTTTCTTATGAGTTCCATTTTGGTGACCAAAACCAGATCTACATTGTTTAGCATGCTGGGGGTAATGGATGAGGCAGACTTATCTGCTCTCCTCTTTTCTTTCTGTTTTGTTGCCCGTGTATGTTCAGTAAAGAATTCTAGAGGCAGCTAGTGTTTGCTTTGCCTGTTAGAAGCAGGCACACACAACAACAGCAGGATGAGCTAGATCAGAATCCCATTCTTTTACAGCTAAAGCTTTACTGTGTTGTTTCTCCAAACATGATAATAGAATCATAGAGTTAGAAGGACCACCATGGCCATCCAGTCCAACCCCCTGCCATGCAGAATTGAGCTGCTGGACTTACTAGCTGCCTAGTAGCTCCTTCTGCAGCCTGACTGGCTCCCCCTTGCCTCTTTGTGGCCCCCACAGTCTCCTCCAGCCACATGGGGGCTGGCATGGGGGCCGCCATTGATGGCTTCCCCTTCCTGGTTTGCTGTGGGCATCATGAAGGGGGTACGGTCTCGTCACCATCACATCTGATTGACTAGAAGGGTCAAAGAGGATCTTCGGATCTGACTGGAGTTCCTGGACAGTTACAATGGGATCACCTTGTGGCAGGGCCTCAAGGTTTTGGGCGATGGGCTACAAATCTATTCAGATGCAGCAGAGAGCCTTGGGTTTGGGGTTTTCTGTAACGGCCATTGGTGTGCGCAGCATTGGCTGGTGGAATGGGGGGATACTGACATTGTGCACAATCTAACGTTCCTTGAACTCTACCCAATTTTAGTGGCAGTAGTTATCTGGAGGGAAGAATTCAGAGACAAAAAAGTCTGCTTTTGGTGTGATAAACAGGCTGTGGTATGGATTATCAACAGGCAGTGTTCAAGGTTGAAGAAAGTCATAAGACTTGTGTGGAAATTTGTGTTAGTTTGCTTAACAGCGAACATCAGCTTCTCTGCATGTCATATTCCTGACGTGGATAACGAGATTGCAGATGTATTGTCTGGATTCCAGAACCAGCCCTCTTCCCCACAGAGCTCTGGCATCTTGGGAGAGAACAGTGATTCAGGGAGTCCTCAACTCATTAGCACCATTGACGCAGGTGAGCTACAGGAGGGCAGTTGACCAGTTCTTTGTATTCAAGAGGAAGAACTGATACAGGGGCTCCTGGCAGACAGCGGAGCAAGAGGTACTGCATTACCTTACATCCTTAAAGGACCAGGGATTCGCTCTGCATTCCCTTTCGCGACATCTGGCCAGCATTTCATTCTTCAGCAAGGCAGCGGGATTCGGCAGTCCTTATGCCACCATTCTCATCCAGAGGGTGGTGGAAGGTTGGCATAGGACGAGCCAGTGGATGGCAGATGCAAAGCGTTCAATTTCCTACACCATGCTTGGCAAGTTGGTGGCCAAACTATGTGAGGTATGTTGGTCCAGGTATGAAGCTCTACAGTTTGGCACGGCCTTCACGGCAGTCTTCTTTGCTGCCCTGTGAATTGGGGAGCTGGTGTGTTCATCCAAGAGGAATGTAACTGGCAGAGTGTTGCAGCTGGGTGATGTGTCGCTCGGGGCAGATGCACTGTGTAATCTGAGTACAGTGTTCCAAGTGTGACCAGCTTGGAAAAGGGGCAACTCTGTGGATGCAGAGCCTTGAAAATTCATCGCCATGCCCGTTGGCCATCATGCACAGGTTCCTGGAGAAACGCCCCAAAGTGCCAGCCCCCCTTTTCAACCATGAGGATTTGTCTCCGCTAATGCGGTACCAGTTCATCAGTATGCTGAGCTTGCCAGCAGAGGAGTTCGGGGGCCACTCCTTTCGGATTGGGGCAGCTACCACAGCAGCGCAAGGGGGCCTGCCTATGGAGACTATCAAATGGCTGGGCAGATGGCGTTCTGGGGCCTTTGCAGGGTACATATGGCCTGCTTTATCAATCCCAATGCAGACGATCTGGGGGTCTGGAGTTTAAGGCTTTGTTGGTAGCAGCTGCTTGGGTTGGGAGAAGGTGGGACCAGGTGGGACCACGTTTTGTGGCAGTTGGTATGGGTCCTGATCCGGGGTCAGTGGCAATGGGGAAGAGGTCTCCATCAAGTTCAAGTTCACAGAGACCCCTTTTTTATTAGGGGGAGGTGTCATCAGACAGGCAGAGCTTGGACGGGTATCCTCCCCTCCCCTTTTGGTAGTGGGATGTTGGTGGCAACTGACGGTGATATCATCCAGCATTTGGGTTGGTCAATGTCTGGATCCAGACCCATGCAATTGGAGCCAACCATGTGCAGCTATTATGAATAAAGTTGTGGCCTTCATCATGTACCAATATATCATATACTTCATCATGTACCAATATATCTTATGTGAAATCTACATTGTGCCTGATATTATTTTGGGGAGAGGAGAAGGGGATAATGTCCAGCCTGGGTCTGCAATACATAGTCAAGCACACCTGACAGATGGCCATCCAGCCTCTGTTTAAAAAACTCCAAAGAAGGAGACTTCACCACCCTCCCAGGCAGTACATTCCACTGCTGAAGAGTTCTTACTGTCAGGCAGTTCCTCCTAATGTTTAGGTGGAATCTCTTTTCCTGTAGTTTGAGTCCATTGCTGTGTCCCAATCTCCACAGCAGCAGAAAACAAGCCTGCTCCATCCTCAGTATGACATCCCTTCAAATATTTAAACATGGCTATCATGTCCCCTCTTAACCTTCTCTTCTCCAGGCTAAACATACCCAGCTCCCTAAGCCTTTCCTCATAGGTATGGTTGCTGCAAACCAACACCAAAAGCCCAGGTTTCTCCAGCCTCCCTTCACCATCTTCCCAATGCTGATAGTGCTTTAAAAAAAAGCTTTCCTGGTATACAGAGGATGAGATGGGAAAGTGGGCTAGACAGGTGCAAAACAAGTTTGTAAAAAGGAGCTTCACTATCAGAGACTTTGTTAACTGAGGCATGTCAGTACTGAGAAATCACACATATGTGAACTGTACTTTATAGCCTGCGATCTGTGAATTTCTAAATGGTTCTAGTCCAGGGCATTAAATGTCATTGAGGGAAGAATACCTTGAAGGCCTTTTGGTAGTTCCATGGATTTTATGATCTGTTCACTCACATCTGATGCACTTAAGCCTTGCAGCCTCTTCTCCCAGAAAAGCTGAAAGATTGAAAGGCCTGGTTTAATACAAAAAAAAATAAGGAACATCTCTAATGCCAACATTCTTGAAAGAACACCAAATGCGCATTTTAAAAGCATTAACTTTATCCCTCCACAACTGCACCAGGACTTGGTGTGTTGAGAGTCAAGTCAGCAGGATGCAGAAATTTTCAAAGAATGTCATACCCAGACATATTCAGAATACTGTACATTTAACAATGCAAAGAGTAGTTCTGGCTATTGTTAATATTTATCTGAGTAATTTATCTAAATATTTATTTTGATATATCATGTCTCTCAAATATAAGCAACCTCTGAATTCAGTTCATAAGAACACAGAACATCATTTGGGGGAAAATAGTTCACTTTTAAGGCAGAAATTTTTAAAGAGAGAGTAGTATTACTTTGTTGCAGTGAAAGTAACTACACCTGTCATGGAGCTTAAAGAGTAACACATCTTATTTGCCATAAGCTTTCATGGACTGCAGCCCCTCTGATGCACCTGATGAACTGGGTACATCCATCAAAGCTTGTGCCAAATCAATCATGTTGCTCTTTTAAGATACCACAAGACTCTTCTTGGTTGATTTTCTTACCAAAGCAGGTAATAGTGTGCATGCAACCCCAACACCCCACTTTTGTGGCCCCTAAGTTCCCCACCACATCTACCCTAGCTACTCAAGATTTTTCTTTAAATTGTGTGGTTTTCAGGCAATTTTACCCCCAAACCACACCAAAGAGCCCTCCAAGTGCATGAAAATATACAAATATACCCTCACCAGCACTCGGTACTAACTCCCCCATTACCTCTATTTTCATGTGCAATTCCTCTCAAAATGGTGGCAGGAAGTGATGCAATATAACTTCCTATCATCATTTTGAAAGAAACTGCAGAGGAAAATTAAGGTATTTGGGCTTCCTGTGTGCATTGCATCCTGTAGAGAGCAGGGAATTGGCCCTTGGCCCTCAATCAGTTGTCCAACTTTATACCAGATCCTGAAATCTCACGAGAGCTTTGCTACAAAATAGAAAAGGTCCCCTGGGAAGTTCTCCTCCACAGGACCCACAAAGTGAACAGAAGATGGACAACATGGCCTTTCATTTAATGAGACAGGCCCACACAGGATATATTTTCAGCTGATTGCTCCTGAATAGCTTTGCTTATTTTATATTTAGGAAAGTTTCACTCTTTCATACATGGAAACACACACAAATGACATACACTTTTTTATCAATCTTTTGCTACTTCAAGCACTCTCTTGTCATTAATACCCTTTGCTTTAATTAAATTAATTTTGATCAGACTGAACACTACTTTCAATAGCCCTATGTTGCTGCCAGGTGCACATTCACACTAAAGGGAGAGCTTTTAAGGATGTTTTACTGTAGGCCAAGACAAATTCATCATTAAATGCATCTTTGCCTCTAACATGCAGGATTTTAGTCATGAAAATAACAGCAGTGGGGGGGGGGGACTACTAATTAACAGGACAGCAGCTGTGGAGCAGGGCTTTTACCCTTTCCTCTCCTGCTATAATCCTGAGGAAAATCCCTTTTTTGAAGCTGCTACTTGCAGGTGGGACAAACCCCTATTGGTGCAAATAGTTCTCCTGTTACAATTACCACCTTCAGAAGAGTACTATTCCTTTACCCTCTTCCTTCTACCCATCTCCTGTAATTCCAGCAGTGTTCAGATCCACCAGCTGAAGCTTTTTTTCTAAAATGGCTTTTTTTAAAAAAAAAAAAGTCTGCATGTTATGTACATACATGTATTAATGACAATGTCTAGCTTTAACAGGAAAAAATAATAATTGTAAGGGCAGAAGGAAGAGCTGTTAGACCTAGAACTAGGGAGCAAGGCAACACTAGGTCAAATGAGCTACATGCAATGAAAGTCTGGGTCATGACCACTGCTATTGTTCAGACATCATTATTATTATTACTGTTATTATTATTATTATTATTATTATTATTATTTCTTACCGCCTCTCCCTATGGATCAAGGCAGGGAACAACACTTTAACTTATAAGCATGTTAGTTAAAAACACATTATCAGTTAAAAAGTATCAATTTTTAAAAAAAGACTAAGACATTTTAAAACAATCAGTACAGTACAGTCTAAAATTCACAATTTAAAATCATCTGGCTAGGTCTGCCATAAGAGACTGGTCTTTAACAATGCTTTAAATTCCAATAGTGTATTCAGTTGTTGTATAGAATCATAGAATCATAGAATAGAATCATAGAACTGTAGAGTTGGAAGAGACCGCAAGGGCCATCCAGTCCAACCCCCTGCCACGCAGGAAATCACGATCACAGCATCCCTGACAGTTGGCCATCCAGCCTCTGTTTAAAGACCTCCAAGGAAGCAGACCCCACCTCTTCTGTCACGCCATTCTACAGTCTAAGGCCAGCTGAAGAAAAAGTCATCTGGGTGACAGTTGCCAACCTAGTCCTGGCTGGCTGGAGCAAATGTCCACTAGAGGACCTAAGTGTCAGGGTGGATTATACGGAAGAAGGTGACAAGAGAACAAGTCTGATGTAAAATCTTTCGTAAGAACGAGATCTTATTTCCATGGTCCACTCTGGCCTCTTGCTCCTCATGAAGCTTCCATCAAACCTTCCTGTAGCTGCTTCCTTTGTTCATAGCTTGATATTGACAATACAGTGGGCTCTCGGTATCTGCTGGGGTTTGGTTCCATGAGTCCCCCATGGATACCAAAATCAAAGGATGCTCAAGTCCCATCATATACAATGGTGTCGTAAAATGGTGTTGCTTATATAAAATTTAAAAATGGTAAACAGCAATGCTTGCTTTTTTGGAAAAAGAATTTATCTGAATATTTTCAAGCTGTGGTTGGTTGAAGCTGTGAATGCAGAACCTGTGGATACAAAAGGCCTACTGTACTTCCACAGATAATTTCCTCTGCTCCCTTGCACAATTCTTCTCTAGTCGCTTTTAATTTGTCCCAGGTCTGGTTTCCATACTCTGAGGCTATGAACATCTCCTTCAAACCATCTCTCTGTCCAATCATTATTTGGTACCTTAATGCTATGCCAGAGTTGCAGGCAAAAAAAACCCCAAAAAACAATTCAGTTCCCAGTTTCTCACCAGGATCTAATCCATCCCCCTGGGTTCCCCAGATATCTAGGTACCTTTTCTTCCTCATAATACCATCATTTGGTGGCTTGTAGTGCAGGTTTTTCTCATTCTAAAAAGTTAGAATACCTCTTCCAAGACTTAATAGTTACTAGTCTATTCTCCTTTATGGGTCTGAAACATGGGTCACCTATTGCCAACACTTACGAGTCCTTGAACGCTTTCATCAGTGCTGTATATGCACAATCCTAAATATACACTGGACTGACTATGTGACGAATGTTGCTGTCCTTGTGCAAGCAGGGATCACCAGCATTGAGGCCATGATATTGAGAACACAGCTGTGCTGGGCAGGGCACATTTCTAGGATGGAGGACCATCGCCTCCCAAAGATAGTACTCTACAGTGAACTCGCCATGGGTCAGCATAAGAGGGGCACTCCAAAAAAGCGATACAATGACTCCCTGAAACAACATTTCAAGCTCGGCCAAATTGATCACCAACAATGGTCTGCCCTGGCCTCACATCGGGAGGCATGGAGACGCACTATCCACCGTGCTGCAGCCTTATATGAGAACTCACGCCGAACAAGTCTTGAAGAGAAACAACAACACAGAAAGAATCATAACCCAGAAACATCACGCAAGGAGACCTTCTGCTGTGCTTTCTGCAACTGGACTTGTTTATCTCGGATTGGCCTTTTTAGTCATCAGCGCGCTTGCAGAAAGCACGGGGTGAGTCCTTCCTGAATCTTCGTTTGCGAAGAAAAGTCAGAGAGTTACTAGCAATAAGAGCTTTAAGGTAAAATGTTGTGGTAAGTTTTGGTCCCAGTACTTTTGTATTTGACCCCCACCCACCACTGGAATGAGTCAGGTTCCCAGATCTCAGGGCTTGTCCCCTCTTCTATGGTCCTCAGGTGATGGGAAAGAATCTCAAGGTGAGTGCACTGCCATGAAAAGTGTATGCATATGTATATTTTCCTCATTTGTTAGACTTACGACCCATTCACATTACAGAATTATAGCACTATTATTCCACTTTAAATGCCATGGTTACGTTCAATGGCATCCTGGGATTGGCAATTTAAGGATGAGCATTTAGAATTCTCAACCAGAACACTATAGTGCCTCACCAAACTAGAAATCACAGGATTCCATAGGAGGGAACCAAGTGGAATAATAGGGATATACAGGCCGACTCCCATATCTGCAGGAGATACATTCCAAGACCCCCGTGGATACATGAAACTGTGGATAATAGGGAACCCTATTATTTTCAGTAAGCCAAATGCTGGAACTTGACCATAGAATCACATTGGAGGACACAGAAATGCCTAGAAAGAACATACTTTTTCAGATGTGGATAAGTGAAACTGCAGCTACCGAATCTGTAGATATGGGGGTTGGCCTGTAATTCTGTAGTGTGAATGGATCTCAAGTGTTTTTGTCAGTGCATGGGCCAAGGCCCGACAGAATTTCACAGGGCAGAATATAGCTACCATGGCTATTAAAAAGCCTGTATGATGCAACATGAGGCAAATGTTGCTGCATGGTGATAGACATAGACAGCCATCACTACATCACATAGGACATGCCCAGGATGACACAGGACGGCTGATGCAGGAGGATGATACAGCACAGCTGATGCAACCATATCATAGATAATCTATAAGTGGGCATAGCCTATTATGTTCTTTGTGGGGTGTTATTGTTGGAGTTGCAACCAGAGGTGCTGTCAGATGATTCTGTAGATAGACAGCTATTAGGCTGTATATACTCTGTAAGTAAAGTTCTGTAAATAGAGTTTTGATGCTCAGAGTTATTCTTTGGTACCTTGAACACTGCAAGGAGGGTACAGCTTTGGAGAACCCAGCTGAGAGGGACCATGGGAGCACAAGCGCTGACAGTTTGTTTGTTTGTTTTACTTGAATGGCATATTCTGTGGAACTGTGGTTGATACTCAATGTATCATGCATAATGACATCATTAGGGCCACACTGTCACATCGCAAAAGGTCAGATTTCGGCTTCAAAATCTCATTACCTAGGATAGGACATGGCAATCCTAGGAATGTGGCCTCCCATATCAAAATTTCGACAATTAAAGTCAGACCTTGAATAGAAATAGGTCCCCCACTTCTTGTCATTAGAAACCATTGTCATTAGAACAGACCCTGTACATGTTTCACAAAATCTCTAAAAGAGCTTAGAGTAAGAAGGAAATCTATAGCTACATCTGCACTGCAACAATAATCCAGTTTGACCCACTTTAACTGCCATGGCTCAATGCTATAGAATACTGGGATTTGTAGTTTGTTGTGAAGGTTAAATATCTCACAAAACTACAAATCCTAATCTGAGCCATGGCAGTTAAATCAGTGTCAAACTGCATTATTTCTACAGTGCAGATGCAGTCTAAATGTGAGCATATTGTTATGCTGAATGCTTAGAGCTGGGCAAAGGGAGCAATCGGGCATGATCCTATGCCCTGCTCTACATGCATGGAGAGAAACAAACCAGTGCTCTCCAACTTGCAACCACTAGACATGTTTGACTACAGCTCCCATTATCCCCAGCCAGCACAACCTGTGGATGATGGGGGTTGTGGTTCAACATATCTAGAGGGCATCAGGTTGGGAAGCACTAACTTAGATTAGGAACATGATGGTTACATGAAACTGTGGTTCTTCAGGGTGGTCTTCTGTGCCTTCACACATATGTAAGACATCTACTGGAATGTTCCCAAGCTGGTAGTTTCAAGGCAGATATTCCTGCCACATTCTCAATGAGCATGCCTAGAATATGGCTCCTGGTCAGTTGTGAGGAATGAAATAGCACCACAACAGCAAGGGGAGTCTGCCTCCACCTGCCTTGGTGGAGGGAATGTTTTTGCTGCCTTGAGCTCCTTGACGTGTTCGTATTTTTCCTCCCTTGAATAGACAAGACCCTGTTGTTCTGGCCCAACAGGGCATTCTCATTACCCTAGGAGCCAGTGTGGCATAGTGGTTTGAGTGTTGGACTACGACTCTGGAGACCAGAGTTCGAATCCCCCATTCAGCCATGAAAACCCACTGGGTGACATTGGACATGTCACACACACTCTGCCTCAGAAAAAAAACATAATGGGGTGGTAAGACCTTAGGGTCACCATAAGCCGGAAATGACTTGAAGGCACACAACAACAATGTGTTACCCTAACTGTAAATATTCTGTTCTATATAAATCTGTTATTAACTGATCAGGCCTGATTCCATGTGTGCCTGTCTGGTTGGTTGTTCCTTACAGACCTCCTTGCTCTGGCTTTGGTTTCCTATTTCAGCTGTTTTCTGCATCTCTTTTTTTACCTCATTATTGCCACTCCTCCCTCCATTCTTTATCTCCCTTTTTAGTTACTGTTATTTAGTTACACAATAAATTTCAGTTTTCATGTTGGATGACAGCTGACTGTCTAGACAGACAATTAGAGTTGTCATGTTGAAAACTGGAGGACTGCTTTACCTTTAATGGTTGTGCAGAAGAGGGGATTTCAGCAGGTGTTGCTTGTCACAAAATCAGGTAACAAGCAATACCTGCTGAAATCCGCTCTTCTACACAACCATTAAAGATGCGAGAGCAGTTTCCAGTTTTCACTCTGGCAACCCTAGACATACAGCTATACACAACCTGTGTCAAGGTCAGAATGTCTTTTTTTTTTAAGGAAGTTTGTTTTGTTTTGTTGTTTTGCTTTGTAAAAAAACCTTTCGATTGTTTCTAGTTTTGAAGGAAGGATTAGTGCAGCCTGCAGAGGGACCAGAGTTGGTGGAAAATAGCTCCTTGGACACCTGGAAATTGTGCATCTAACCAAATTATTTTGAAAAATGGCCCTTTCCTAAAAGTCAAAGCATTCAAGTGCAACTCCATAAATGGATTTTTTTTTACCCCCAAGAGGAAAAAATGTGCGACCTCCAGTAATTGTTCATTATGAAAATGACAGTAATTTTTTAACCTGCTTCATTTAGCCAAACCAGAAACTAAAAATGGCATTGATATCTTCATTTGCCATTTGCATGATTGCTAGAAGGACCTTATAAAATGTACCCATTTAACCAGTTTTAAATCCATTTAGGGTACAATTATGTCAAATAAGTTAGATGATCCCTGCAGAGCGTGCCTGGACTGAGAATGTGATGGGAGAGCTTTGTACATTAGCATAATTGCTTCGTTTCAGTGCTCCCTGTGAAAGTCGTTAATACTTCATTGTCCAATTAAGATCAATTTCAATACAATCATGACAGTGGCCACTTGGGCCATGCAGCAGCATCCACTATTTACTGATTTTTCAGGACAACTCAATTAGTTAATTCCTGCTTTTCCATTGAAAGAGCATTTCTTAAACATCAACAGTTTCCTATTTCCAGAAGAGCTTTGGTCTTGATTTTCAAAGAAGTGCCAGATTTTGGGGGGTGGGGTTCTTTCTTTCTTTCTTTCTTTCTTTTTTGCATGGTAGGAACTTAGAACGATGTTTTTCACTAGAGTACATTTGCATTACACAGATTCTATCAGTATGATAGCACTTTAACAGCCATAATATTCTATGGAATCTTAGGGTTTGTAGTTCATGGAAGTACTCAGAAGAAAATACCTAGCCCACTCCCTTGAATTATCATCCTAGAGCTCTCTAGAATAGAAATCTAAGTAGCTCAGCAGACTACAGATCCAAGGATTCTGTAGGATTGAGTCATGACAGTAAAAATGATATCAAACAGCTGTAACTGTGTAGCACAGATACATTTCACATCATACTATTTGTACACCTAGCCCAGGATCATCTAGCCTGGGAGCACGGACTCTCTCTAAGACCACAGGTAGAAATATTTCCCCTCACTTGAGAAGTGATTGCGGGGAGGGGTTGTTTTTACTGGACATGCTGGGAAACAAGACTGTAGGGCCTTCTGCATGCAAACTGTGTGGTCTGTATTTGACTTACACAGTCTCTGTCAGTGTGGTTTGTACTATACAGATGACATCAGCTGGGAAACTGTAATTGCAAATCAGAGCTTGTGAGGGTTACTGTTTGGGACTACAACTCAGAGAATCCCCTAGATAGCACAGCCTTGTAGGGAAGCCTTGCTGGGGTTGCTAGGGAGGGACATATGAGGATACATCCAGTTCTGGCCAGCCATCATTTATTTTTTCTGCATGCATTTTCCTGTAGCTAGAGAGTGAGGAGTGGAGCATATGACCCTGGCTACTCCCAGTGAGTGCTTCTCTCAGCATCACACAAAAGAGCTGTGACTGCCCATTGGCTCAGAAAGTAGAGCCAATTTTTAAACAAATATTTTGTCCCCAAATGCCCTCTAGGAGGCATGGTGGCATTTCTGCTATGTTTTTGGCCCAGACATTACTTCCTGTTTGCATACTGTTTTAGAAAAAGGCCTCTCCTGCACCTAACAGGCCAAAATGTCCCACATTCTCCTAGAGGGCAAATAGCAAAAAAGGCCTTCATATACCTCTAAATGGCATTTGGGGGTGTTGCAGGCAATATTTTTACCTCTGGAGGCCACAAAAATGAGCCTGGATCCCCACAGGCCACCCATGGATTTTATGTGGGGGTTTTTCCAGGCTGTGAGGCTGTGTTCTGGAAGAGTTTATTTCTGACGTTTTGCCTGTATCTGTGGCTGGCATCTTCAGAGAATGATTGGGAAGAAGTGTGTGTTGGGGGGGGGGTTATATACTGTAAGCCCCCCGTTGGGATGATATGTAAATTTGTGTATTTGAATGGCTAGTTTCTGGGTAGAGATATGCAAGGAGGATTAGTGTTTGGTTGGCTAATGGTTGGCTAAAGGTACATTGTCTGTTGGAAACCCCCCTGTCCCTGGGTGGAATTTATTCGCATGTGTTGAGTTTTTATTTTAGTGTTCTTCAGGGCTGATAGCCAGATTTTGTTTACTTTTAGGGTTTCTTCTTTCCTGTTGAAGTTGTCCAGGTGTTTGTGGATTTCAATAGCTTCTCTGTGCATTCTGACATGATAGTTGTCCAGAATTTCTGTCTTTTCAAATAACATTTTGTGTCCAGGTTGGTTTATAACATGTTTTGCTACTGCTGATTTTTCTGGCTGGCCCAGTCTGCAGTGTCTCTCATGTTCCTTGATTCATGTTTGCACACTGAGTTTAGTGGTCCCTATGTAAACTTGTCCATAGCTGCATGGTATGCGGTAAACTCCTGTGGCTGTGAGAGGGTCTCTTTTGTCCTTCACTGAACGTAGCATTTCTTGGATTTTCTTGGTTGGTCTGTAGATCGTTTTGAGGTTGTGTTTCCACATCAGTTTCCCTATTCTGTCTGTGACTCCTTTGATGTATGGTAAAACCTAAAGGGATGGTATTTCTAAATATGAATCAAGGAGCATGAGGGACACTGCAGAGTGGGCCAGCCAGACAAATCAGCAGTAGCAAAACATATGATAAACCAACATGGACACAAAATGTTATTTGAAAACACCGAAATTCTGGACCAGGCCAACAACTATCATGTCAGAATGCACAGAGAAGCTATTGAAATCCACAAACACCTGGACAACTTCAACAGGAAAGAAGAAACCCTAAAAGTAAACAAATCTGGCTACCAGCCCTGAAAAACTCTAAAATAAAAACTCAACACATGCAACTAAACTCCACCCAGTGACAGGGGGATTTCCAGCAGACAATGGACCATTAGCCAGCCAGACACTAATCCTTCTTGCATATCTCTACCCAGAAACTAGCCATTCAAATACACAAATTTACATATCCTCCCCAACAGGGGCTCACAATATATAACTCCCACACACACACACTGCTACTCAATCATTCTCTGAAGATGCCATCCACAGATGCAGGCGAAATGTCAGAAAGAAACTTCCAGAACACGGCCTCACAGCCCAGAAAAAAACCATGGAAAACCTATGGATGCCGGCCGTGAAAGCCTTCAACATCACACCCATGGATTAATAAGAAGCTTTAGTTCTCAGTGTTTCTCTTTTAATAATGTGTGCAGTTCCCAAAGATGTGCTGCAGTTGACATCATCTGGTATTCCAAAAGCTACCATCAGTGGAAAGGTTTCCCCACCCCCTTGCCCCAAGCTGCCACAGGATGGTTAAATACTGCTGTCTTGTCTTCTCTCCCCATTGCAATTTCAGGTCTCCTCATTCTAAAAGATTCAAATACCAAAAGAATACAAGCTGAATTAAATGCCTGGATGAGTTCCCAAGGGAAAGGAGTCAGTGTATTTGAAACAGGTGGATAAATTGAGCTGATTTCCATGAGGGTGACTTGTCTAGATAGAACAGGGGTAGGTACATTGTTGACCCTGGAAGGCCACACTGTGGCATTTCAGGATCCTCCAGAGCACCAACAAGCTGTAATGCCCTATTGCAACTCACCATTTTGGGTGATCAGAAGTGATGTTACAGCAGCTGATCCTATTTCATTCCCAATTACTTTACCCTCAAACCCCAGCCACTGCTTCATATAAATTTGAACTCCAAATCCCTTCTAAATAAAGTAATCTTAAATTCATTTATTCTCCAAATTAATATCCTACTCCAATAAAGTCTCCCAAGTCAATTACCTATCAATGCACTACCCAAACTAAATCTGTTCTGGATCAGTTCCTCTACAGTACAGTGCTGTGACAGCCTTTACCTCTTTGATAGAAGTGGAGAGATACGATTACTATTAAAAGAAAAGAAAGAACTTATGTGTTTTTTCTCTGGGCCCTTCTGAATTGGGTACATTCCTATGCCCTCTCTTCTGGGAAGAAGTTATATTGAACTCTATGGGACTGACTTTCAGAGTTGACAAGTAAGTGATTGTTCTTTTAGTGAGGATACTGGTCTATGCAAGAATATTTCATGCATCACAGAGGAGCGTTTCCACATGAAGAAGCTGTTATTTCCAGTGATGTAACATCACCTCTGGTTGCTTTAAAGGGCAATTTTAAGGGTGAAGGGCAGGGGTTGTTCGTGCTCTGCTTATTTGGAGACCACCCAAAACAGCATTTTTAAAGTCTATTTGGCCCCAAATAGATGAATCCAAGTAGGCTTGGGAATAAAAAATATACCAAAAGGTGGGAACCTGAGCGGCATTAATGGCGATCCTAAGAGCTGCACTGGACTCCAAAAGCACATGATTCTTTCGCATTCTTCTAATAGAAGTTACAGTAATTTGTAAAATGGATGTTTCCAAACAATACAGGAAACCTCCACTTATCTGATGGGTTAGGAAGTGGAATTGGTTGAAAAGTGGAACCGAGATTTTTTGTTTTTTAGCTTGCAAATGCATTTAAAGTGGAACCCAGAGTTTTTGTTTTTGTTTTAGCTTGTAAATGCATTTAGGCTGCTGAAAAACATAAATAACACACAATATATCAGTTTTGAATGCATGAAGAAGTCCATTCTTTCCCACCTGCCCTCCACTCAATACAAAATAAGTCTTGATTGCCTTTCTCCTTCCACCCTCATAGGGGAACAATACACACACCAGGCAAACAAACTGGGAGCACTGGCAAACGAACTGGGAGCACTGGCAAATCAACAGGGAGCAGCAGAGGCAGCAACAAGGAAGAAGTAGCAGTGGGAATGGGCCAAAAAGGGAAGAGGAGGGACTACCATGAGCAGCAGACTTCGGGTCAGACATTTGATTCCCTTTGGTGCCTGTGGTGGGCAAATGCCAGTCCCCCTTCATTCTTCCTCTCTCCCCCCCCCCCGCAACCCCCACCACTTCTGTGCCTGACATGAATCCTTCCCCTCACCCTGGACTGAAAGGGGACCCTGAAAGAAGGCAAGGAGGGAAACAAGGCTGTCCCTCTCCACACATGGCTTCCAGTACTTCCATAATGATATGCTCCTACACAAAGCCCCCCCACAGGAGGAAGCTGGCAGACCAGTGGAGGGGGAGGGAGGATAAAACAAATCAAAAGGAGCTACATGGTTCCCAGCCTCTTCCTGCTTCACTTCTCTCCCTCTCACCTCTTTCCATCCCTCCCACCCTTGCAGCACTGACCTTGGCTTCTCCATTGCACAGAGCCATAGAGACTGCCAGGAAAACACCAAAGGGCTGGAGGAAAAAGGGGGGGGAGGGGGAACAGAAGGATGGTTGAGAGTAAGATTAATGAGCAAGTGAGGCTTTTTTAGTGTCTTTCCCCCCTCTCAATTCACTTTGCAAGCAGCACATATGTGTGAGCAGTCCAAAGCAAGCCTCCTTAGGAAGAACTGATAAAAGCCTGCTCTTTCAGCTCTTTCATTAATTCAAGGAGGGGTCCACTCTTTCTGTAGTCAAACCTTGGGAGCACGTACCCGCACAAGCAGTCCCAAGTGAACCTTGTAGGCAAGAATAACTGTTGAAAGAGCAGATCCCTCATCAAATTAATAGAACTTATCTGTAATTGATAAGGAGGGAGCCTTGGTGGCGCAGTGGTGATATGCCTGTACTGCAGCCACAACGTTGCAAGTTCGATCCCAGAGGGCTCCAAGATTCACTCAGCCTTCCGTAAGTCGGTAAAATGAGTTACCCGGCTTGTGGGGGCAATTAGCTAACACACATTGGAAACCACTTAGTGCCTAGCACACTACAGTATAAAGCAGTGTAGATGTGTAAAATGCTATTGCTTAACAACTTGTAAGCTGCTCTGAGAGCTTTTGTGGCTGAAGAGCGGGGCATAAATACCTAAAATAGCTAAACAAATTGTAAGCCTTGAAAGAGTGAGTTGTCGGAAAGCAAGGCAGCAAAAGGTGGTTGAAGCCTGTATTTAAAAAGCATTGTCCTCTCCACATCTCTCTTCTCTACTATTAAACATAAGGTTTGCCAACTGTGCTGAAGTGCCTTTACTCTGCAGTGGACAAAAAGGGTTTTATAGATCTTCTGAATTCACCTTTGCATTTACACTGAAAAATGTGTGAAAGTGGGAAGAGAAATGTATACTTTATTTTTAAAAAATAAATAGGTAGCAAATACATGCACAAATAAATCTTTGCATCTTGACTGCAAGTTGCTAGTTGGTATAATTCTGGATTACTGGTGTCCAGGAGAAAATGAAATACCCTTGTAGTTACAGTAGCTACCAAGCAAGAGAACAGAGGGATGCCTAATTCAGAATGGCCCAAAGAAAAACCATACCAGTTCCTTCTTTTCTTTTTAATAGTAATCCTATCTCTATACTTTTTATCAAAAAGGTAAAGGCTCTCTCAACACTGTACTGTAGATTAACTGATCAAGAGCAGGTTTGGTTTGGTTTGGTTTGGTTTGGTTTGGTTTGGTTTGGCTAGTAAATCAACAGGGAACGGACATGGAAGAACTAATTGGGGTAGGATATTAATTTGGAGGATAAAAAAAATTAAGAATACTTTAGTTAGAGGTGATTTTGGAATTTAAATTTATATGAAGCAGTGTATGGGACTGGAGGTAAATTAATTAGGACTGAAATAGGATCAGCTTTTGCAAAATCAGACAGGACTCCTGTACCTTTAATAGTTGTGAAGAAAAAAGAATTACCTGCTAAATAATTGTGGCACAATTATCAAAGATACAGGAGATGTCTTCTTTTGTGTCTGGCCATTCTACTTGAGGATAAGTTAATGAAGTATAAATGATCTGCACTGAACTGTAAACTGACGGGATTTATTTGGGGTGATTTGGATGGGAAATCAATTGCCTTGACTCCTATGAAATTATAATACACATCACTCAACATGCATCCATGTCTATTAATTACAGCATGCCCATCTTGTCCAAAGTTGTTTCTGTGCCCACACCAGTACCTAGCAACAACCTGGGAAGCTTAATTCATATTGGACAAACTGTACCCTGGAGCCCTGGTGGTGCAGTGGTTAAATGTCAGTACTGCAAGCCACAATGTTATGAGTTCTATCCCAGAGGACTCCAAGGTTGACTCAGCCTTCCATCCTTCCACAGGTCGGTAAAAGGAGTACCCAGCTTGTTGGGGCCAATTAGCTAACAAATTGTAAACTGCTTAGGGAGTGCTTTGGCACTGATAAGCAGTATAAAAATGTCAATGCTAAATATCAATGCTAATGCTACTCACAAAGCTATCATTTGTGTGGTGCTGAGCATGAACACTCTCAAGACTCAGTCCTGGCTCCCAGCTGCATGATGGACTTTACAACAGTTCTGAAAGCCTCTCTGTTCAAACAGACTTATAAGAAAAAGGACACTTGCTGAAACTGAAATCGAAAGGTCCTTCCATCTGAACATCTTCATCTAATCCCTGACTTACAGTTTAGTGTCATCTTTATAAGCTCTTTTCTGGGAGCTAGGAGACATTTTTCCAAAGCAACAGCAGCTGTGGTTACAGTAATAATGACTTTATGGTTCTAGAACCCTTAGGAACTCCACATTGAGATCCATGCCAGAAACAGCAGGCTGCAAACATTCCCCAATGTGGGATACCATCCAGGCCAGATTACCTATCCTCCTCCCACTGACCTGCTAAAAAAACTGATCCTGTTGGCTAATCTCACAAAGAACTTGCAGGGGTTAGAGAATAGCACAAGACTGGGAGAATACACAGTGGCCAAATCCACACTACACAAATCATTTATTTATTTTATTTATTTATTGAATTTCTATACCATCTATCAGTGCCAAAGCACTCCCTAGGTGGTTTACAACGTAAAAAAACAAGTAAAAAATAGGACAATTAAAAATAATTAAAAGTAACAAAATTATTTTTAAAAACATATACAAGTTAAAACAGTAAGAACAATGAAAACACATAAAAGCACACCCCAATAAAGCCTCTGTGTCTGCAGCTACAAATTAAAAGCTTGCTGAAATAAAATGTTTTTGCCTGCTGGTGAAAGGAAAGCAAGGCGGGGGTCCAGCCTAGCCAACCAAGGAAGGGTGTTCAAGAGGGTGGGAGCAGCCACTGAGAAGGTTCTATCTCCTGTCGTTACCAATCAAGCCTGGGATGATGGCAGGATTGAGAAAAAGCCTTCCCTTAGGATCTTAAAATTTTGGCAGGTTCGTATCAGGAGATATAGTTTTCAAATAGTTTGGACCCAAGCCATATAGGGCTTTATAGGTCATGACTAGCACTTTGAATTGTGCTCGGAAACCAACCAGTAGCCAGTGAAGCTGTTTTAACACAGGGGTTATATGATCCACATAGCTAGCTCTGGTCAGCATTCTAGCCGCAGTATTCTAGACCCACTGAAGTTACCAAACAGTTTCCAAAGGCAGCCCTACGTAGAGTGCATTACAGTAGTCCAAACAGGATGTAATCAAGGTGTGTGTCACCATGGCCAGATCTGACATCTCAAGGAATGGGTGCAGCTGGCACACTAGTTTTAACTGTGCAAATGCACTCCTGGCCACTGCTGAGACCTGGGCTTCCAGGCTTAGAGTTGAGTCCAGGAGCACACCCAACCTGTGAGCCTGAGATTTCAGGGGAAGTGTAACCCCATCCAGCACAGGCTGATTGCCTATTCATATTTACAAAAGAAAAAAGAAGAAGAAAAGAGAGGAAAAGATCACCATTACATCACATCGATCTCTCACTTAGCCAAAAATCCAACATGGTGGCAGCAGGCACTTGCCCTGTTTACAAGCCCTGTCCCCCATGCTTGTCTAGCCAATCAGCTTGTGCTGCCTTGGTGCAGTGATGCGAATGCAACTGTCTTAAGGATCGGACATTCGCATCTTCTACAGAGCTTTTTAAAAACTCCAAGAAAAGCCCCAACAGCTTCCCTGACAGAGTTTATGGTGGATCTGGCTCCCCCACTTCCAAATAAGATGTGTCCATGCAAATGTCCGTTTAGACAGATCGACTTCCACGCAATTTCTATGAGGATTATTTTTATCGTTTAGACAATTTCATAAAACTTTAAAAATCTGCATTACAAATAGTAGATCATTACATTTTGCTTGATATATTTAAGTACGTGCATCATATCACCAAATATATATCACATATCACTTAGATCCAGGCTACCTGACATGCCATATCTCCCCACATGAACCCACTTAGGCCTGACTTCCTCAGAAGAGACCTTTCTGTCAGTCCCACCACCTTCAGAGACACGGCTGATAGGGACACAAGGCAGGGCATTCTCACTGATTACTCCTAAGTTCTGGAACTACCTTTCCAGGAAGGCCCAAATGGCCCCTTCCTTGTTGTCCTTCCATCAGTGACAAAGTTTTTTTTTTTTATTATTCCAGCTTAGGGTTGCCATAAGACTGAAATAACTTCAAGGCATACAACAACAACAACACAACAAGCAACTGAAGGTTTTTAAAAAAGGGCTTTTAAAAAGGTCTGTATTGTTTTTATTGAACTGGTTTTTAACTCCTTTTTATCATTTCTAGGTGCATATTTTAAATTGTTTCAGTGTTGTGAACAGTTCGATTCTATTTTAACATTGAGTTTTGTATATTTTTAGTTATATTCTCCTTGTTTTAAATTGTAAGTCACCTTGAGTCCCAGTCTTGGGGGAAAGGCAAGATATAATACAATAACGACAACACCAGAGACACAGACAGACACACAGACATACTAAATAGCAGAGGTGATGATTATACAACCTTCCAGATGTTTGCAGAGTGTGGTTCCCAGCCATCCTCATCAGTATAGCTAATGGTGAGGCATGCTGGGAGCAGCAGTCCTAGCACATCTGGAGAGTCACATCATTCCCAACATATCTGTTATCTATATCTATATTTGTGCTTATTTTTAATCAGATCACCAGCCCATATTGTCTACTTTGCCTGGTAGAAAAATCTCCAAGACCTCAAAGGAAAGGTATCTTTCCCAACCTAGCCACTACAGGAGATACTTTTCTCCAGAGATACAAGGCATCGACCCTGGGAGCCAGGCAGGAGTGTGTGTTCTTCCACTAAGGACTCTCATCAAAAATACGCATTAATAAAATCATTTGCTTATTTATTTAAGATGTTTTCACCTATCATTACATCCACAATAGAGCTTACAACAACGTTCAAATCAAATATACATATTGTTACAATATAAGTAAGCACTGTTGACTTTTAATAAATGAGCAATAAATTTAATAAATATACAGGATAATACATTTAAAAAAAAACAGATGGGAGGAATGATTCCAGAAAAATTGATGGATTGCCACTCAGCAGCAGTGGACATACTTACTTTGCATGTATAGTAGGACATCTGAGGAACCAATATCCGTGGTTTCAGTTATCCTCAGGACACAAAACAGCACACCTACCATCGAGCCTTCCTAGAAAATGTCTAGAGAGGCATCTACTCAAGATGTTTTCTAGGTCCTCCAAGGCAACTCTATGGTATTTTAAAATGTAAGTTCTGTTATTTTAATGGTGTGTGCTGTTATCTGAGGTTTTTGGTATCCACAGGGCCCCCCAGAACCAATCCCCCATGGATACATGGGTGCTACTTTAGATTATTTGGGGTTTGATCCCTGGCATATCCCAGGAGAGTACTCCAGCCCCTGATTACTAAGATTGTCAGCAACATAAACATGGGGTGGTTAATCCAATCCAGGCTTTAGACTGACCTTCAAAATAACTATCCAAAGTGCTGAGCTCTAGCTTCAAAATCAGTTCAGCACTTGGATAGCTCCTTTAATGTTCAGAGTTAAACCCAGAGCAGATTCACCATACCACTTACATAGATACTATCAGCCACTGCTGGTCCACATTATATTTTAACTTCCACTTCCCAAACTGATAAAACAACCTGATTTTTGTACTTTTCTGAAGTTTGCAATGCAACTTTCCTGGCCATAAAATGTATAAATAATGTTAAAAAAATAAGTATGAGTTTTTATGTGTGCAAAATTTCATACTGAGACATTTGTAATGATTTTTTAAAAAAGCTCTGCAGAAATAAGATAGAATGAATTTGTGCTTAGAAAAATGTGGACATTACAAAAAGCAAGATAGTTCTATCCACCTCTTGTAGAAACACAAAAGGTATATAGCTGGGTCATAAGGAGAACAAATGTCACACATACCTTCCTGGCTCTCCTTCCTAACATTAAATTATGCCTTCTACTGGGGATATGAAAGAATTTTCTGAAGAGTATTCAAAGATATCTCCAAGGATAAACCTATTTTAAAAAGGCCTAGCCACACAGAAAGATCAAAAGGAGTGGTAAAAGAAAACCTCCGACACTATGCATCTGGGAAGCAGAGGAGTGAATAGACATCCAGAAAAAAGCCTTTGGCTCATCAAAAAAAGAATGGAAGGATGGAAGAAACAAAAACCCTTGCGAAACAAGTTATGGGGTTTCAGGAACTTTGAAATGCTGATATCCTCACCCAAATAGAAAAATAAATAAATTGTGAGCTAATTTCAAAGGGCCTAAATACCCTAAAGGCGCTAGAAGCTAAGCAGCATCAGCCCTAGTTACTACTTGGAGGGAGACCACCAACGAATACCAAGTGCTGTAGGCTCTATGTCAGAGGAAGGAACTGGCAAAGCCACCTCTGAGTATTCTCTAAGAAAACCCTATAAAATTCATGGGGTTGCCATAAGTTGACAGGCAACTTGAAGGCACACAGATATACAATGGAGTTTCAAGGCTGTAGTCCTAAGCACATTTAATGGGATTTTACTCCCAATAAAATCAGTAAAAAAAGAGGTGGAAGAGCAGCCACTCACTGATATCCCTGTTAATAGATTACCCACAGGGTAAAATAAAGTGATGCAGTATGGTTAGACCAGAGAGGAGGAAACCCTGGCCCACTGGGATATAAAGGTCTTGCCTATGGCAGAATTTATTTTGCTTTTCTCTAGAATTAATAATTGAAGACAAGTGGCTATTTAAAGCATTGGATCTCTGGGGAACTCAACTCTGGTTTGCAACCTTGGAAACTGTGGTATTGTGGCTTATTCTTTGTAGAAATGAAAAGGAGCTGTGCTTTGTATAGTGGCAGGAAAATGTCTAGATCGATAAGAATTACAACCAGGCTCTGCCTGCTTTGCTTTGGCTGCACCCCATGACTTGAGCTCTACCCACTGTTGGAACTCTCTAAGTGGAATTTGGAGAAGACAGTTCTCAAAGTGGACTTTATTTATTAAAATATTTCTATCCCATCCTTTACCCAAAGATCTCAGGCAGGTGTACCATAAAGCCAATCTAACAAATTTAAAATAGTATTAATAATTAAAAACTATTAAAGGCTAAAAACATATTAAATAATTAATAAATTAAAAGACAGATTTTTAAAGGTTTGCTGCTTAGACTTGGGGCCCATTCTCAACACACAGTTATGGCACTGGATCTCACTTTAACTGCCAAGGTAACATCCCATGGAATCCTGGGACTGGCAGTTTAGGTAGGGGGACTAAGAATTCTCAGCCAGAGAGCTCTAGTGCATCACCAAATTACAAAACCCACAATTACATAGGATGTTGTCACGGCTATTCAAATACCACACTATATTTGTGTAGTGCGGACACATTTCCTTACCTCTGGATTAGTGTTGGACTAGGGCTAAGGAATGTATGTCTGTATATGTGCCTTCAAGTCACATGCTGACTTATGGCAACCCCATTAATTTCATAGGGTTTTCTTAGGCAAGGAATACTCAGAGGTGGTTTTGCCTGTTCCTTCCTCTGAAATACAGCCTACAGCACCTTGTATTTGTTGGTGGTTTCCCGTCCAAGGACTAACCAGAGCTGATCCTGTTTAGCTTCCAAGATCAGTTGGGATCTGGTGCTTTTAGGGAATTTAGGCCAGGGCTGAGGGGACCCAAGATCAAATCCTTCCTTAGCCATGAAGCTCACTGGTTGACCCAAAACCAGTCAGCAGGTCACGGTCTAACCTATCTCACAGGGTTGCTTTGAGGATAAAATGGAGGGTGCTAGCTATCCCAGCTTGAATGTCTTAGAGGACATATATGTAATAAAAAATTAAAATTAAAGTATTTTCACAATAATTTGATCATGCCAGAAAAATAGCAGTTGGTCAACAGATAGTTCTAGCTGTCATGTTTAATTAAACAACATTTCTCTGCTGGCTATTTGCTGTTAATAATAATAATAATACATTTCCTCCATGATGTTTTACTAGATAGTTTTTAAACCCTGTTCTTCTAGAACATATCCTTTAAAGAGGACACCACATCATGTCAGTTACCTGTCTGGGCTGTTCTATCACCCGCTGTGGATCAGACTTCACTTTGTTATTAGGATGGTTGGTAACTTTGGTCACAGGCTGTTTAAAAATAGATGCTGTTTGCCTGATTGGCAGTGTTGTATTTAGATCCGGTTTTCCCTATTTGAAGAAAAAAGAAACCATGTGTTATTTCATGGTGAAGAAACAAAATAGGTAAACACAAAGTTGTTACATGGATGACAATAAGGCAAGAACTGCTTTTTTCTCCACGTTTTTTTCCTGAACACTACAGTTTTCCCTTCATATTCGCTGGGGTTTGGTTCTAGGACCCCCCGTGGATACCAAAAGCCGTGAATACTCAAGTCCCATTATATGCAATGGCATAGCAAAATGGTGTTCCTTATATAAGATGGCAAAATCAAGGTTTGCTTTATGGATTATTATTTTTTTAAGAATATTTTTTTCAAGAATATTTACAAGCCGTGAATACTTAAATCCACGGATACCAAATCCATGGATATGGAGGGATAACTGTACATGCATTTTAAAGAACAACAAACAAGCAGTTGACACAGTAAAAAAGAGGAGAGAGTTTTATAGAAAGTTTATACAAGCACATACCATATGCAATATTCACCACCTCCTCAGAAGTACACTGGTCTCTAAGATAGCCTGACGGGACTCAGAAATTCTACCATGCTGTACCCTGAGCCTGTTTTAGACATGCAGGGTTTATGGGACTTTCCTATCATCTATAATGCTGAATCCCTGCTCAGCCATGGAAACCCACTGGATGATCTTGGGCAAGTCACACTCTCTCCACCTCAAAGGAAGGCAAAGGCAAAGGCAAAAACCCCACTGAACAAATCTTGCAAAGAAAACCCCATGATAGGTTCGCCTTAAGGTCACTACAAGTCAGAAACAACTTGAACACATACAACAACAATAATAATGCTGAAACTTTCCATTTGAAGGGAATGTTTTCTTTAAGGGAATTCTGAGGCAGGAACATGCCTCAGGTATTGGAATCATCCTAATACATATGGCTTCCTGTATTATATCTTATATGTTATAGGCTACACTAGGTTAAATTTTGTACCTTACAAGTATATTCCCAGGCCTCAAAAGATGGCAACAAATGCATCTGTCCTGTAACATGGGAAACTTACAAATCCACACAGTGTGTCTGTGAACAAACCTTATTTTGACTAAGTGAATCATTCCTCAATCTCTGTTTGTTCTTCTGTAATTTACTGGGCATCATCTTCCCTGTCCTGAAGTCAAAACTGCTGAGGTCAACAGTGTTCCCCAAGTATCTTGCCAATTGGGGCTTACTTCGAAACTTCTTTCCAGTCGGACTACAGTTAATGAAAAAGAAAAGAAGAAAAATATCATTACGATCTCATCATGCAAGGTGATATGAGCCCTTTCCAGATCAGATGTGAGTACTATCTTTTACAGGGTGGGTATTGGCAAGACTGCATTTTATCATCCTATCTTATATGCAGAATGTATCACACAGAAAGCAGGATTAGATTTGGAGGAAGGAAGTGTGAAAATTGAGGGAAGAAACACAAACAAATTAACATTTGCATATTGCTAGCAGAAAACAGCAGAGACTTGGAATGACTGTAGATGGAGGTTAAGGAGGAAAGTGCAAAAAGAGGGTTACAGTGGAATATTAAGAAAACAGAATAATGGTCACAGATCATTTACATAACTTGCAAACAACAAAGACATCGACATTATTAATGATCTTCTATGCCTTGGCTGAGTCATAAACCAAAATGATGACTGTAGTCAAGAAATCAGAAGAAGAGTAAGACCTGGAAAAGCTGCCATAAAGGAACTAAATAAGATCCTCAAATATAAAGATGTATCATTGAACACCAAAGTCAAAATCACCCATGCCATCGTGTTTCCAATTTGCATATATGGCTGTGAATAGTGAAGAAAGCTGACAGAAACAAACTCAATGCCATTTGAAATATGGTGCTGGAGAAGAGTTCTAGAGATACTATGGACTGCTAAAAAGGCAAATGAATGGGTCTTAAAGCAAATTTTTATTATTATTATTATTATTAATTTATTTATATCCCGCTCAAGCCTGAACTCTCACTAGAAGTCCAAAATGATTAAACTGAAGTTATCAGGCTCTGGACATGTCATGAGATGCTATGACTCACTGGAAAAAGACACTGACACTCAGTAAAGCAGAAGACCACAGTAAAGCCTCTTGCTTCAATAAAGGTCCTGAATTTGCAAGATTTGAGCAGGGCTGTTGGTGACCAGGGCTCTTCGAGGTGTCTCATTCATAGGGTTGCCATATGTGAAAGCCAACTTGACAGCACATAGCAACCACAACCTATTTTATTAGGATCACTAAAGTGTAACCAATGTGATGCATAAGTGTGGCTACATATGCACCACCTTTTATCTTTCTTTTAATTTGTAGACTGCACATTTGCTTTTCTGATTCCTTTCCAGATATTTCAAAGCATGTCAAAAAATATATCTTAAATTAGGGAGGTATCCAGCCCTTGGACATACAGCTTGCTACTGCTACCTCCCTACTTCATGGCCCCATTCAGACTTTAATAGTTGAGAAGAATGAAGTTGCCTCTAGAAGGGTTCCCTCCTTATCCCACTGAATGCATTCTGGAACATCTGTAAAGGGCTATGGTCTTCTTTGGTTACAGTTTCCACCATTTCAGTACCCATAATTTAAAACTGGGGTGGCCAGTCTCATTCACTAATCCTGCCAAATTTGGATTATACTATAGCAAAATTGTTGCAATCTTGTTGGAATTTTCACTCAGAAAAAATAATGCATCTTCACAGAAGGCATGTATGTCTCCAATACTTGTTACTATATTGCTCTTTCATACGAACTCTGGAACAAAGCTCTGAAAGCTTACTTTCTAGATTACAATTCCCAGTATCCCCCAACCAGGACAAGCAGTGACTATGCTGGCTAAGAAGTCTGGGAGATGTAACCTAAAACGGTAACTTTCTTAAGACCTGTTTGATTAGTCAGAAGAATGATAGCCTACCTCATGAGGAGCTCAACCCAGAGGCTGATTTCTTCCTGAACCCTGCATTTCAGTGAAGTGTGTGATCATTCCATCAAGCACAAGATTGGTAAAACTTCTCCTACCAACTTTACTATAGATCCTAAACATCAATAAAGGTATTAAGACTTCACTGGTCTTTGTTATCTGAAAGTAAAGTCCAAGATCATGGGAATTGGCCAACACTACTTTAAAGGGATATCCTTAACAAGGACATTTGGAGCGCGGGGTGGTATCAGATGTTTAAACAATGTCATTGCAGCCAGCTCATACTTCAATCTCGTGTTTGCTGTGTTTAATCTTCTGTTTCTCATCCACTGGTGAAGATGATGTACAATGAGGAGTTATGGCTCCCCAAAGACTTCAGAACAGGTGAAGAACACAATAAGAAGATTAGCCACCATGCCTTCCTGCTAGGCAACTATTATGTATTTGGCAGTACACACATCTCTCTTTGTACTTTACGTGTTCCTCACAGGAAACACCAATGTAAAATGACACAGGTTTGGTACAATAAAATATACAATCAGCCCTCTGTCACCTTGAACAATTTTGTGGGTTAGGACATAATAAACACAGGTTCACATTTCAACTCAACTGAGAGGTTCAGTGGGTGGATTTCAGCATCCTTCAGCCTATTCAACCTCACCAGTTATAACTGCTATATTCTTGGCTTGGGAAATGAGACAAATGAAATTACTGTATTAACATCATAACAACTATTATAACACGTGGGTTCAAAATGCAGTTCTCCTTTATTCCCATTTCTAGAATTACAGACTATACATATGGCTTGGGTATGTACAATAGGCCTGAGTATGTTTCCAACTCTTGGGTATGTTTCCTCTCCCAGTGTGCTGACTGGCTGCTCAGGAAACACACCCAACCAATCACCACCCACATGCAAATTTCCTCTCCACTTCACAATCCACTCCTGCCACTCAATATGCATCTACACCCCCAGCCTCACAAGGGCCCCTCCTTCCTCTCATTCCCTCATGCACTCACCAGTCATGGGCTGCAATGGGACTCAAGCAGTCAACTGGTGGTGCCAGCAGGACACCGCTGCTGTGATGGGGCACTGCCGCTGCAATGGGACCCAGGCAGGCAACTGGCAACAGCCACAGCAAGGCAACAGAACGAGTCACCCTCAGCAATTCCAGGAAAAGTGTGGAACACTGAGAAGGGGAGGAGGAATTTAAATCCACCAGCCTACCTTACAGGGTTGTCATGAGGTCTAGCAGGTGTTTTGGGGAGTTTTTTTTAATGTCGTATGGTACGCCGGGTCCAGCTAGTTTTATTATATTTGGATCCCCCAAAGAGCTCAAAGTCTGTTCCTTACCCTCACTCCAATTTTATCCTCATTACCAATCTGTGAAGAATGCTGCACTAACAGACTGAAACTTGTTCAAGGTCACTTACTGGACTTCATGGCTGTGTGGAGATTTAAACTGGGGACCCTCAAGTCCTAATCCAGCACTAACAACCATGAGACATTGCAGTATTTCACCATTTGTACCTATTTACTTAAACTGCAACCTTACAGGGGGCAGAGAAAAGGCAGAACTACTTAACACCTTCTTTGCTTCAGTCTTCTCCCAAAGAGGGAACAGTGCTCAACCTGGGGACGATGAAGCAGTAGGGGGAATACAACACAGAATTGGTAAAGAGGTAGTTCAGGAATACCTAGCCAGTATAAATGAGTTCAAGTCTCCAGGGCCAGATGAACTTCATCCAAGGGTATTAAAAGAACTGGCAGAAGTACAGTTGTCCCTCCACATTCGCGAACTTGACATTCGCGGTTTTGGTTATTCGCGGTTTTGGGAAGGCCCCCCCCCGGGCCCCCCCAAAACCGCGAAACGGGGCCTCCAGAGGCCCCGTGAAAAGACCTGGAGGGAGCGGGGAGGCCCGGGGAGGCCTCCACGGGGCCCCCGGAGGCGCTCCGTAGGCCCCATGAAGGCCTGGGGAGGGGTGGGGAGGCCTTCGCGGGTCCCCTGGAGGCCCTCCGGAGGCCCCGCGAAGGCTTGGGGGGGTGGGGAGGCCTTCGCGGGATGCCCGGAGGCCCTCCGGAGGACCCGCGAAGGCCTGAGGAGAGGTGGGGAGGCCTTCGCGGGTCCCCCGGAGGCCCTCCGGAGGCCCCGCGAAGGCTTGGGGAGGGGTGGGGAGGCCATCGAGGGACCCCCGGAGGCCCTCCGGAGGCCCCGCGAAGGCCTGGGGAGGGAGGAAGGGAGGGCCGGGGAGACCTCCGCGGGCCTAGCAAGGCCCCGCGAAGGCCTGGGGAGGGAGGGTCGGGGAGACCTCCGTGGGGCCTAGCAAGGCCCCGCAAAGGCCTGGGGAGGGGGGAGGGAGGGCCGGGGAGACCTCCGTGGGGCCTAGCAAGGCCCTGTGAAGGCCTGGAGAGGGAGGGAGGGAGGGCCAGGGAGACCTCCGCGGGGCCTAGCAAGGCCCCACGAAGGCCTGGAGAGGGAGGGAGGGAGGGCTGGGGAGGGGGGGAGGGAGGGCCGGGGAGACCTCCGTGGGGCCTAGGAAGGCCCCGCGAAGGCCTGGAGAGGGAGGGAGGGAGGGCTGGGGAGACCTCCGCGGGGCCTAGCAAGGCTCCGCGAAGGCCTGGGGAGGGGGGGAGGGA
Organism: Gambelia wislizenii; assembly: GCA_030847615.1. NCBI lineage: Eukaryota > Metazoa > Chordata > Lepidosauria > Squamata > Crotaphytidae > Gambelia > Gambelia wislizenii. The sequence continues at coordinate 426,608,647 of JAUMIR010000002.1, read as the reverse complement.
GGGCCGGGGAGACCTCCGCGGGGCCTAGCCAGGTCCCGCGAAGGCCTGGAGAGGGAGGGAGGAAGGGCCGGGGAGACCTCCGCGGGGCCTAGCAAGGCCCCGCGAAGGCCTGGGGAGGGAGGGGGGAGAGGAGTCCTTATTCGCGGATTTTTCACATTCGCGGGGGTCCGCGGAACGGAAACCCCGCGAATGTGAAGGGACGACTGTAATCTCAGAACCACTGTCAATCATCTTTGAGAATTCCTGGAGAACAGGAAAGGTCCCAGCATCTGGAGAGCAAATGTTGTCCCCATCTTATAAAAGCAGGAAAAGAAGACCCAAATAATTACCGCCCAGTCAGCCTGACAATACTAGGAAAGATTCTAGAGCAGATCATTAAACAGACAGTCTGTAACCACTTAGAAAGGAATGTCATGGTCACAAAAAGTCAACATGGATTTCGCAAAAACAAGACATGCCAGACTAATCTCATCTCTTTTTTTGATAGAGTTACAAACTTGATAGATGAAGGGAACGCACTGGATGTAGTGTATCTTGATTTCAGTAAGGCTTCTGACAAGGTCCCCCATGATATTCCTGCAAAAAAGTTAGTAACCTGTGGGCTAGACAATGCAGCTGTTAGGTGGATTTGTAATTGGTTGACTGACCAAACCCAAAGGGTAGTCATCAATGGCTCCTCTTCATCCTGGAGAGAAGTGACCAGTGGGGTGCCACAGGGTTCTGTCCTGGGCCCAATGCTATTCAACATCTTTATCAATGACTTGGATGAGGGAATAGAGGGTATGCTTATCAAATTTGCAGATGATACCAAATTAGGAGGGTAGCTAATACCCCAAAGGACAGGATCAGAATCCAAAATGACCGCAACAGATTAGAAAGCTGGGCCAATATTAACAAAATGAATTTCAACAGGGAGAAATGTAGGATACTACACTTGGGCAGTAAAAATGAAATGCACAGATATAGGATGGGTGACACCTGGCTTGAGGGCAGTACACGTGAAAAGGATCTAGGAGTCTTAGTGGACCACAAGCTGAATATTAGTCAGCAGTATGATGCAGCAGCTAAAAAAGCCAATGCAATTGTAGGCTGCATTGATAGGAGTATAGTGTCTAGATCAAGGGAAGAAATAGTGTCACTGTATTCTGCTTTGGTCAGACCTCACCTGGAATACTGTGTCCAGTTCTGGGCACCACGATTCAGGGAAGAATACTGAGAAGCTGGAACGTGTCCAGAGGAGGGCGACCAGGATGGTGGGTGGTCTGGAAGCCATGCCCTATGAGAAGCAGCTTAGGGAACTGGGCACGTTTAGTCTGGAGAAGAGAAGGTTGAGAGGGGACGTGATAGCCATGTTTAAATATTTGAAAAGGTGTCATAGTGAGGATGGAGCAGGCTTGTTTTCTGCTGCTCCAGAGACTAGCAACTTTTTCAGACAGGATTTACTGCACAAGAAGACTTCAGAACAGTTCCGACATTGTCGCACGGCAGGGGGCCCGTTTCGGATGATGCCGTCCCTCTCTCGGCGTCATCTGTGACTGTTCTGGGTATGATTGAAGGCAGCCATGCCATTTTTTACTCACAAACAACTTTGTCATCCGAAATTGACTCCCTGCCACGCGACAGTGTCATAACTGTTCCGGAGTCTTCTTGCGTGGTAAGTCCTGTCTGAAAAAGTCCTAGGACATGAAGCAATGGGTTCAAACTACAGGAAAAGAGATTCCATCTAAACATTAGAAAGAACCTCCTGACAGTAAGAACTGTTCAGAAGTGAAATACACTGCCTCGTAGTGTGGTGGAGTCTCTGTCTTTGGAGGGTTTTAAACAGAGGCTGGAAGGCCATCTGTCAGGAATGATTTGATTGTGTATTCCTGCATGACAAGGGGTTGGACTGGATGGCCCTTGAGGTCTCTTCCAACTCTATGATTCTAATTTGTTCCTTAGAAACTATAACTTTTTTGGGGGGGGTAGAGACTTGTGTAGGAAAAAGAGCTTTGAGACACAAAGAACATAAGTATAGAAATCTTGAGGAAGGGAGGGAGAAAGAACAACACAAGTTACTTGCTGTTCATGTAGAAAAATGGAAGCTCAATGTGGGAGCCACAAAAACAAGTCCTATCTCTTTACGGGATTACTATGCCCACATCACTGGTTTCACTCTTTGATCATATGATTTCCCCACTCCCCAATATCCATACATTAGAAAATGTATGTAGACATCTAAATGTGCAGGGTTTCTGAGGACCTCAAACCCTGATTGCCCGGAGTTCCAGCTGCCAGGGAAGTCCATGTGTCTAGGCCTTCCACTGCAGACATCTATGCCTACCACACTGTTAGCATGCCCTACTACCCCATCCCTATTATATCTCATAATTGGAAATAGTGGACACTTTGAACAGGTTTAGTAGACCGGGGCAACAAAATAAAGCCAAAACAAGGACCTGGGAAGAAATATTTTAGCAAGCAAGCCCAAACTAGGATAGAGAGGAAGCCCCTTAGTAAATAAAACCGGCAATTCTGTCAAAGCCTTGGTCAATACTTGCAACACCGACCTTACCAAGGCTATCGACACAATCGCTCCCAAGCGTCATCTCCAATCTGCTTCAAATCGCCATCCACGGTATACTGAAGAACTTAGGAAGTTGAAGCAGGTTGGACAATGACTAGAGTGTGTCTGGCAAAAAACTCGGCTCTTGTCTGACAAGACTCATCATAGGAAATTTCTTCGTTCCTATAGAGAAGCAATTCATGCAGCAAGGAAATCCTTCTCTTCTGCATGGATTGCGTCTGCAGAGTCTCACCCAGCAGAGCTGTTTAGGGTGGTGAGGGAACTGACACAGGTTCCACCTGTGCAGAACTCATTACTAAACCCGACAACAGCCTGCTATGATGCATTTAACAACTTCTTTGCAGAGAAAATATCTCAGATAAGAACCAATTTGGATGCCGGGGTTGGAGCAGATTCAATTGAGGAGGTGTCCAGTAACTCCATTGATGAGGTTATACTGGATCAGTTTCAATCTGTAAGTACCGATGACATGGAAAAGCTCCTTGGGAGAGTGAGGAAGACTACCTGCCCCCTTGACCCTTGCCCTTCGTGGGTGGTTGTCCAGGGGGTGATGCTTTGAGGATGTTCCTCAGGGACATCATCAATGCATCCCTTAGGGAAGGTCAAGTTCCATCTTCCTTGAAGGAAGCGGTGGTTAGACCGCTCCTAAAAAGACCTTCCCTTGACCCTCTGGATATGAAGAACTACAGGCCAGTCTCTTTATTACCTTTTTTGAGCAAGGTGATCGAGAGGGTGGTTGCTCTTCAACTCCAAGCTGTCTTGGACGAAACCAATTATCTAGATCCATTTCAAACTGGCTTTAGGACAGGATTTGGAGTTGAGACAGCCATGGTTGCCTTAGCTGACAACCTCCGCCTGAACTTCGACAGAGGTAATGTGATCCTGTTGGTGTTACTGGATCTCTCAGCGGCTTTTGATACAATAGATCAGCACATCCTCTTAGATCGCCTGAGAAGGTTAGGAATTGGAGGAACCGCATTGCAGTGGTTCCGCTCCTTCCTCTCAGGTAGATTCCAGAGGGTGATGCTCAGGGACAGTTGCTCTGCAAGGAAAGAATTGTGGCTTCCCACAAGGCGCCACCCTGTCCCTGATGCTATTTAACATATATATGAAGCTGCTGGGAAAGATCATCCGGAGGCATGGGGCGGGATGTTATCAGTAAGCTGATGACACCCAAATATATTTCTCCATGTCTCAGTCTTCAGCTCTGACTTCAGATGGTGTCTCTTCTCTCAAATGACTGTCTTAGGGCAGCAATGGATTGGATGAGGAAAAACAAATTGAAGCTGAATCCAGACAAAACGGAGGTTCTCACAGTAGGAGCCCCAAACCCAGGTACTAGGATACAACCTCCAGTCCTGGATGGAGTCACGCTCTCCTCCAAGGACTTTGTTCGCAGTTTGGGGGTACTCCTGGACTCGTCGCTCCAGATGACAAATCAGGTAAATGCAACAGTCAGGAGTGCCTGTTATCAGCTTTGGCTGATCCACCAGTTGCATCCTTTCCTGGAAGTCGGGGACCTTGAAACCATGGTACATGCTCTGGTAATCTCCCGTCTTGATTTCTGTAATGCACTCTACATGGGGCTACCCTTGTGCTTGGTCCAGAAACTTCAACTTGTACAGAATATGGCAGCCAGATTGGTCTTGGATACATCTAGGAGAGACCATATAACACTGATCTTAAGATCACTTCACTGGCTGCCCATTAGTTTCCGGGCCCAGTACAAGGTGTTGATATCACCTTTAAAGCCCTAAATGGCTTGGGTCCAACCTATCTTCAGGACCGCCTCCTTCCATATAATCCTCCTTGTGGGCTCAGATCCTCTGGGAGGAATCTGTTGCAACCTTTAAAAACTAGGATCTCGTCGACCTCCCAGAGGACCTTTTCAGCTATTGCTCCCAGATTATGGAACAGCTTGCCAGATGAGATCCATCACATTACCACCTTAAATAGCTTTTAAAAATCTCTTAAGATAGATCTCTTCCGGCAGGCCTTTCCTGAATAGATACCTGGTCATCTTAATTAGTCCAATCCCATCCAGCTTTTTATGTTTTTGTTGTTTGTTTTGTTGTGTTGTTTTTAGTATTTTTAGTATTTATTGTGTTTAAAATGTTTAATTGTTTAATTATATTTTAAGGGGTGGGTGGGATGGAGGGGTTGTATGTAGATTTTAATGTTGTAAGCCGCCCCGATTGCATTTTGTAGAGGGGCAGGATATAAATAAATTTTATTATTATTATTATTATTATTATTATTATTAAGGAGGATGTGCGAATTCCCTCTTGGGGCCCTCAGCGGTGAGTCACACAATCTAAACAATCAAGTGACCTCTCCAACCCAAATCCCCAGGAAATATCCCTCAGAACCCCCTCCTGTCCTGCAATGAGAGGTTGTTGTAAATCCGTCAATTCCTATCTCTCAGCCATTAACAGCAATCAGCTAAGTTTCAGTTTCCTTTGTCTATTTGGTGGGAAACCCATCTAAGCTTTGTTCTAGCTGAAGTACACCATTCTTAGGACATGAAGAAGGGTATAAATATTAATCTTCCAACAATAGAAAAGTGTGCCACTGCGGAGTAGACCAGCCACTCTTTTTCTCAGCGTACTGCCAGATCAGAACTTTCAGTGCCACCCTTAGATCTCGGTCTGAGTACTCCAAAACTCCACTCTCCGAGACTGGTAACTATTGCCCTGTTCCCCAAATCTATTCCTCTATCCAACCTTTCTGCCTTAAATCATTGATAGCTCTGTGTGGTTCTCATGAGCATGTGTTACGTGTGTGAATGCCTTTTGTGTTATTTCCACTAAAAACAATTTACTTCATTTTAACCTGGAGTTATCTACAGTTAGTACTGGTATACATAGGTGAAAAGATCCCAAAGTTACCTGCCTCTCACAGCCTTCCATTTGGGCTAATAATAATAATTCCCCCCAAATATTAATATAGTTTTGGCATCAAGAGTGGGGCTCTAAAGCACTCTCACCTCTTCAGGTAACAACACGGATGCTGGAAGCAAGGCTAGGAAAATAATTTACTTATTTGCATACAGGGCCCATGTTTCCACTGCGTTACTTTTCAAAGAAGACAGTTTATGCATCCAAAAGCCATCAACACCACCTTCACACATGTTTGGACACCACTCATTTTCATCCTACTCATTTACTGCACACTTTATGATAGGCAACTGAAAATGTGAATGGAGCTTGGAAAAGTTGCTTTTGTACAGTTCCCAGAATCCCCTAGCCAGAATGTCCCAAGGGTCATGCTGCTAGGGGGATTCTAGGATTTGTAGGCTGAGCTCTGGAACTGATGCCATTGGGCAATGCTGCATTTGAGTTAATGTACAGACATGCCTGTGGCATGTGGTTTAGGACAGCTTGTTCACACATGTTGTGTTTAGACAGTAATAAGCACATAGATGTGAACCAGTTCTCCCTCTTCCTAGCCTCTCACCCCACCCCACCCCAAGCCAGGCATATTACAAATATACAAATGGACTCCGTTTTAAAAAACACAATTAAGGAGTTTGGTTTAAGCAGTGACCACCCAAAGACCAAGAATGATAGTTTGTTTGGTTTTTTTTTTTTTCCCCCTCTTTGCAAGGCAGCTCTGAAACTTTGACAAAGCTCTGTACTCCCAGACCGGATGAGGGAGTGACATGGGAAGGTATGGCTTTACGAAATGGTATGATTTCTAGGCTCATGCAAGAGTCAGAGTGAAAGTAGCCATGTCTTAAATTAGGCATTTTGCAATGAAACTGCTAGCAAGTTCCTGACATGCCTATTTAAATATCACCAAACTGTTCTCTCAGCTCATTTGCTTTTCTGAGTAATTCTTGACTGTTTCACAGGCCTCTTGGTTATTTTAGCATAGAAACAAGGACCTGCATCCTGCAGCCAATCTGTTCAAGGTGACAGAGGGCTGGTTGCATATTTTATTGTACCAAACCCATTTTACACTGGTGTAACCAGCATCGGACATATACAAAGGCTTAAATGCCTCAAGTAGGCTTACTGCAGATTTCCACTTTTGACTAGGAGGAGTCTATGCCATGACAGCTACTGCCATGCACATCCACAGAAATTGGGGAGGAGGCAGGGCAAAGACGGTGAATTAATTCCTGGTTGTAATTAATACTTGTAGCATGCCACCAGAGTTTGCTCATTTTTGTTGCTTAGTCTTACATAGTATTACATCCCACAATTTCTAGAAGCCTGCACAGTGCAGCATCAACAGGCTACACTAGGCTCTGCTATTTTCACAAAACACAAAAGGCTAAGTTACATTCACAGTAGGAAGCCAAAGATAAGTGTAAGAAAAATGAAATCAAAAATCCACTTAGGGCAATACTTTTACTAGGCAGCTCAGCAGTCACTAAAAAAAATGTGTAAATTTTACTAGATCTCTTCATCAAGGAAGAGGATGAAGTGATGAGGTAGGTGTGGAGGCTGCAGGGCAGGGAGAGCTAGTTGATGTTGAAATCATTATATCTGCAAGGCCAGAGTCTTAAAATGGAATATGGGGTGAAAGGGTATTATACCTCCCTTTGTCCCTTGATAAACCACACTACTCCTACAATCAACAGCTTCACAACACACACACAACCTACAGCATTTTCCTACAAAAATCCAACATACCAAGAAACTCAATAATACTGACCTACACTTCAAAGCAATACAGCACACCAACTCCTCACAACAAAATGGTTACCACAGTGGGCTACACTGCTGACATAATATACAGCCACAGCCACTGTCTCTTCAGTACATGTATAAATATGAGTTTTACGTGCATGAATTAGCAGACACTTTTTTATTGTTTACCGGTATAGGAGAGACTGAGATACAGCATTAAATTAGACCTGAATTAGAAATATCTTGAATTCCTATCTTTGCTTTGTGTATCCAATCATGCCTTCATTAGATTCCTGAATTTCATGGGAGAGCAATCAATTCCCACCTGGGAAGATCGAAACAAACAATGGCTTTAAAATAAGCCAGGGGGGTTCCTTCTCAACAGAGAGATGGTGTCAGTCACTCATATAACTTAATCCATTGACTAAAACCCTGAAACACTAGAAAAGGAGGCCTATTGTTTAAAAAAATGTGAACTATAGGGGTTGCATATCTTGCCTCATATCTTGGCTTCTGCAAGGAATGAAGATTTGCCTTTTTTAAAATGGAAACCTGGGGAAAAGAGTATTATGGCTCATTCAGAGGACAACTCCCTCTACCCCTGCCCCATGACTACTACATTTTTATTTCCGTCAGATCAACATACATGACACCCTTTATTCTCACACCAATCCTGTGTGGTATTTTAAGCTGAGAGACAGTGACTAGCTGACCCAGTGAACTTCATGAGCGAGCAGGGCTTTGAAGCTAAGTCTCCCTTGTCCTAGCTCAATACTAATGGAGGAATGAGAATGGTAGCAGCCTTAGGGTATCATTGGAATATAACTCCCATCATCCATTGCCACTCGCCATTCTGATGAGAACTAGATGCTAACAACACTTGGAGGGTAACATGGCCCCCCACTCTAACCACTATAAAAAGCAGCTCTGAAAATGCTCCCACATTCCTTTGGGGGTGGCCATGGGTTGCAGGGGGAGCAGGGACTATTGTTTCAAACACTCAAATCTCATTGGGTCTATAGATCAGATTCACTGGAACTTGATAATACTTCTTAACAGGTTCAGAGATATGACAGGTGTGAGCTGAACGAGAAGGGATACGACCACCAAGCAAAATTTAAAACAGCTGGATAAATATGGGTAGAAATACTTTTTGACATGAAAGAGAAGCGGGGAAGAAAAATCATTTCCTTCATTTCATTTACTGTGGCAAAGCTGATACTTCAAAAGAAGGTTTATAGAGGAAGTTTCCATCAACGCAGCATTCAATATGGTTGCCTGCATAACCAAGAAGTCCACCTTGTGGCTTCCATAATGGGTTCCACCCCCAACCACTGTAAAGACCTTCCTGTTTCAGGAAAGCCTTTGGTTGTTACAGATCTTAGTAAACTTTGGTCAGTGGGTTCTTCCTGCTGTTCTTACAGTTTTGCCTTTCTTGTTCTTGTCACTGCGTTTCTTCCCAGAAGTCAGGATGGAAAATCTTGATGTCTGTTTTCCTACATCCTTATTGTATTTTCATCTCCATGGCTGGGTCCATTCATCTGAGCTCTACTTCTATGGATATTCCCTTCAGTAGCCTTCTTCAACTTGGTGCTTTCCAGATAGACTGTAACTGCAATCCTCGAGTCAGGACTTGACAATTCAACACACTGGAGGCAAACTAGGTTGACCAAGGCAGCCCTGTCTCACCCTTCACCCACCCCCACAAGACAGTAGCCTACACATCTCAAATAACCTTTTCAGTCACCCCCCCCCAAACAAAATGTGGTTCCCCATGGCCAGGACTCCCCCCCCCCTTGTGGACTGTCTGGTCCTGGACCTTGCACCATTCCTCTAGAGCATTGTGGAAGAGCAGGTACCTAATTTTCCTCTGTTAATTTCTCTTTTCTACCCATCCCTTTTATAGCCTGTCTCTTCTACTGGAAGCTCAGAGACAGAGCCTGTATTACTTTTATGCAAAGCCTAGAAAATACAGGCCTATGAATATTTAATAAAGGGGCTCATGCTTAGTCACTGTCCAATGATCACCTACTGAGCTTCATAGCTGAACAAGGATTTGAATGTGAATCTTTCTGGTACAAATCAAGAACCTTCTCCATTGTAGCAGTTGGGTTAATATCAGAGCTTGGAAACATTATTTTTTGGACTGCAACTTTCAGAATCTCTGCAGCCAGCAGTCAGTGACCATGATAGTTGGGATTCTGGGAGTTGTAGTACAACAAAGTAACATTTTCAAGCTGTGGCTAATATCACTGACATTTTATCATACTCACAGTTGGGTCTTTGATCTGTACACCTACACCAGAAATCCAGTTAACCTAACCCCTTAAAAAGGTATAGAGTGGACTTGGCCAGTTCTATCAACTTAAGAAGGGTCTCTGTCTCATCTAGGGAGCACTTCTACCATTTTGCAACATTTTCTCCAGCATACTAGTTTTCAGTAACCTGATCGGTCCTACTGAGATCTGGCATTTTTTCCCCTAAAGTGTTTGTCAACAGGACCAGTACGGACTACTGGTCACTCCATGCATCTGATAAAGTAGACACAGTGCACAGAAAAGCTTCTGCCATAATAAATGGCTTAGCCTTTATGGTGCCACATGATTCCTTATTGCTTTTGCTGCAACAAGACTAACATAGTCACCCTGCTTGGTGCTGTTATAGAATTACAGAACCATAGAGTTGGAAGAGACCACAAGGGCCATCCAGTCCAACCCCCTGCCATGCAGGAATACACAATCAAATCATTCCCAATAGATAGCCATCCAGCCTCTGTTTAAAACCCCCCAAAGAAGGAGACTTCACAACACTACGAGGCACCACTTCCGAACAGCTCTTACTGTCATCCTAGCTGATTTTATCTGTTCTGGCAAACTTATTATATTTCAGGTTTTTTAATGTTCTATTGTCAGCTGCCTCTGTGGAGATCAGATCTTCTTTTTCTTTTAAAGTAGAAATTACACATTTTTATAAATAAAATAAAACAGTAAGTTTTAGAACTGGGGCATCAATCTACCACTTCAAGTACTTAAAGCTTTTGGGCCTTTCAGGCAGATGAGTTATTTTAGAAACAAAAATCCTGGCACAAAGCAACCAAAGAGTACTTTATTATATTAACCAACACCTTTGCAATCTCCCATCTTGGGGATGGGGGTTGCTCAATGTAACTGAAAGGGAAAGTAAACAGGGTGCCAAGTTCCACTTCCAGTCCACAGTTCCCCTGGCCAGCTCTTACTTTCAAATGCTGCCTAGGAAAAGTGCAACCCTATACTCAAAAGGAACAGATTTATTCAGTCAGAAGAATCCAAGCTTGAAAGAGAAACTTCATCAAGTAGAACGGGGCTTTAGAGCTTTGCTTCACTGCTGTCCAATCCCATTAGCTACCAGTCAAAACACACTCGCTGCCATGTAACCCACCCTGATTATCTTCCACTACAAAAAGCATGAAACACACACCACACTCAACCAGCAATTACAGTGTTTGTATGCCAGTTGTTTTAGAAGGCGTAAGGGCAGAACTGTAGGCCACTGTTCTTTAACTGGTGGATTTGGATTCATAGAGTAGAATACCAGTATATGCCATCCCTATTTTGGAACCAACTATTACTTTTTGATGAAACAGAGAAAGAAAGAGATAAAGAAAGGGGAGGACAGGGAATGAGAGGGGTTGTCAAAATGGCGAAAATACTCCTCACAGAATGCAAGGAGAATATGACCTGTCTTAACGGCATCCCACATCATATTGCCATATTCAGAAGGGAGGGGCTAAATATGCCATATACTCCGCAGGAAAAGCCTTCGTGGTTTTTCCCGGAGTTTTTAAAAAACAGTGAGGGGAATGTGTATTGTTTTGCCAAAGGACCAGAACCTGAAAGCTGATTGGCCAGTTGAGTGCAGGGAGGAGGGATTGCTAACAAGGCAAGAGCCTGGAACAGCCATGGTTTGTTTGTTTTCACATTAGCAAGTGGGGTTTGGGGGTTTTTTTTGCTTTTCTGTTAAGGCAAAATATCACACTTTTGCACCATTGATATTTTTTTAAAAAACAGTTTAGCAGCAGCAACTGGCAAGAATAAAAATGTAATTCACTTGCGGCCACCATCTTAATTTGCAGTCATGCCCATTTGCACAGCAAATGCAGATAGCTTCACATGCCTGTTATCTACCTAAAAAAACAAAACAAAAAAAACTTCAGAGAAATCGCAGCTGCTGCAAGTTGCCTTTACAGCAGAGCAATACGCTTCTTTTTGCCTCGTGTAAGGAGATCAGGTGCAAATAGGATGGATTCCTCTATACATTTAACAATCATGCAGAAAGCAGAGCTCAGAAAAGTTGTTTTGACTCAAACTCTCAGAACCCCTCAGTAGGGGATTCTGGGAATTCTAGTCAAAAAAAGTTAATTTTTCAAGTTCTTGTAGAAAATGGGAAGTTTAAGCAAGAGGTATTTCTGTCAAAAGTCCCTGTTCTGCACAGCCACACGCTCTTATCATAGAATCATAGAATTGCAGAGTTGGAAGAGACCACGAGGGCCATCCAGTCCAACCCCCCTGCCACGCAGGAAATCTTGATCAAAGCATCCCCGACAGATGGCCATCCAGCCTCTATCTCTATCTGGCTCTATCTACCCTATAGGGAAAAGAGAAAGAAAAATACAGTAGTCCCTCCATATTCACGGATTTGGCATTCACAGATTTAAGTATTCACAGCTTGAAAAAAAAAAAAATAATCCAAAAAGCAAACCTTGATTTTGCCATCTTATATAAGGCACACCATTTTGCTATGCCATTGCATGGGACTTGAGTACCATTTTCTGAATATTTTCAAATATTCTTTCCACCCCTAGAAGCAATTCACCTTTTTTTGTGGCCAGAAACAAGGTAATCCAAAGAAACCTACCGGGGGGGGGGGGGCGCAGGGGCTACAAAACAGCTTTGAGAGGCCACATGCGATTCTAGGTCTACACTTTGCCCACCCCAACATAAATAGTCACCCTAGTCTGAAAAAGAAGGTACACAGTATGGTAAACTCCTTAGGCCTACACATCCACTGCCAGTTTGTATCTAATTAAAATTAACATTGTCATCATCTTTATTCATGCCCTGCTTGCTTGCTTTCTTTCTTTCCTTTCCTTTCCTTTCCTTTCCTTTCCTTTCCTTTCCTTTCCTTTCCTTTTTTTCCTTTGGCAAAATGAGCCTCCATTTGCTTTATTATTTATTTATCTAATGCAGTGGCTCTTAATCTTTTCTTTACCAGGGACCCCCATTAAATCTCTTCGCTTCCTGCAGACCCCCCAAGACTTAACTCAAGTTTTAAAACTCTAACAATGATAATAATACAATTACACCATCCATGAAACCTTCCCTCAGAGGCACTGGAATGGGAGGAAAGACTTTTCTCCTGCCTCTTCCTGCAAATTTGTGGCTGAAGCAGACTGAATGGCAATGTGCAGGCCTAGCCAGCCAGCGCCTTGGCTCCTATCACCTGGCTGCTCCACTGCAGGGAGGAATTGGGCCAAGCAGCCTTCAAGCCTTCACAAACCCCCTGTGAGGACATCCTGGCTCCCTGGGGGTCCATAGACCGCAGGTTAAGAACCACTGATCTAATGTATACCCCACCTTTCTCCTATTATAGGACCCAAGGTCTCTTACAACAAATTAAAACCAAGTACAGCTAAAACCTATTTGGTGAAAACAAATTAAAATCCATAAATAAACACTTCTGTTAGAAAGACTATAGTACAACAGTTGAAGAACACATTAAAATATAGTAAAAATGATAACAGCATAGCACACCCTATTAAAAATCTCTTCTTCCACAGTAAATTAAGAACCCAAGACTGGCATAAATAAAAAAGTTCATTGCCAGCTGGTGGAAAGAGAGCAAAGGGGGCCAACAGAGCCTCCTGTGGGAGGGAATTCCACAACCTGGGAGCAGCCACTGAGAAGGCTCTCTCCCCAGTCCTCACCAATCTCACCTCTAAGAAAGCCTTTTCCTGAAGATCTTAAAAGTCAGACAGGCTCTTAGAGGGAGATACAACTCAAAACACCTTACAAATTAAAACAAGTACAATACAGTTAAAACATACAAAACAGCAACATTTAAATGGGCATAAACTATTAACAGCGCTAATCACAACTTAAAACATAAATTTTTAAAAAGTGGTTTGAAAAACTGTACAATTAAAACAGCAATTTGTGGTGTGTGCCCCCCCCCCATCTATTTATGCACTCTCTGGGTTAAGCAACAATTAGCATTTAAACAGATACCTGCACAGTTATGTTTTGCAAGATCAGGGCTTAGCGTTGACACACTCACATGTTTAAAAGAACAAATCAAATGCAAGCCCCAAGCTGCCTGGTTTGCATTTCATTGGCATAAAACTGACATGATTGCTCAGGGCCTCAGACTGAATCTATTCCTAGCCTTGTTTCCCACATGGAATTCCAGTATCAGAGGTTACCTTTGCCTTGATTTAATACATATGTTAAGACGTGTTAAAAGCTGGCTTCCTCAAACTAGAAATGTTCTTTTTTAATATATTTTTTAATTAGGAAATGTAACCATCAACTTATCTGTGTTTTCTCAGGACTAGCAGTGTAATCCTGCATACATGCATTTCTACCGGACTTGTTTATCTCGGATTGGCCTTTTTAATCATCAGCGCGCTTGCAGAAAGTGCGGGATGAGTCCTTCCTGAATCTTCATTTGCGAAGAAAAGCCAGAGCAATATTTAGGTTACAAACTTACAGCTCATCCTAAGCAAGTGAATTTGTAAGCAAGATCCATCCAGTTCCATGTGGTTTATACCTGTGTATGTCCTTCTAGGACTGCAGCCTTACAGCACCACCGTACGCATGTCTAAGCAAAAGTAAGGGCTACTGATTGCAATGGGACTTATTCCCAGATAAAAGCATATAGGAGAGACACTCAAATACACAGAGGCTACCAACACCACTGCAGAAATAATCCATTTTGACACCACTCTAACTGCCGTGGCTCAATGCAATGGAATTCTGGGATTTGTAGTTTTGTGAGCTATTTAGCCTTCCCCATCAGAGAGCTCTGGTACCACAACAAACTGCAAATCCCAGGAATCCATAGGATGGAGCCATGATAGTTAAAGCAGTATTAACCGGCATTATTTCTCCAATGTGTCTGCACCCTCTCTCTCTGGGTGCAGCGACGACAATGTGTGGAGAAAAATAACATGCTAATTTACTTGGCCACCATCTTGATTTGCAGGTGTGTGCGCTTCAAATGCGGATAGTTTTGCATACTATCGATTTTGCAAAAAGGTTGTGGAGACAAATGAATGCTATTGGGAATCTGCAATAATGTTCAGGAATTAGCATTATATCCTCTCATCAAGACAAGCCCCTGTTCTCTGTTTAATCACTGTCCCACTATTTTATTGAAAAAGGCTCAAACCAGAAAAATTTCCAGAATAGGAGCAAGTGAAAAACAACCTCTGGTTTTGGAAAAATGAGCAGGTATGGCCAGTGGGGGGTCTAGGAAGGCTGAAAATGGGAAGGGTGCAGTCCCTGGATCTTTGGGGGCTGCCCATCCCTGCACTAACCACTATAAAACACTGCCTCGGAATGTTGCATCTGCACCTGGCCTAAACTTGTACTGCTGACTGTATATAGCCTTGAATCCTGGAGGTTGTCTAAACAGCAAAAATACTCCTCATGGAATGCAAGGAGAATCCTACCTGTCTTAATGGAATCCCACATCATTTCACTGTATTGGGAAGCAAGGGTCCCAAAACATCAAAAACTCCGCAGGAGATGCCTTTACAGCTTTTCCCAAAGTTTAAAAAAAAAAACAGCAAGGGGGATGAGCATTCCTGCTCATTGGGACAAGCGATTCAATATGAATCACTTTCCCATAGGAGAGGAAATGCAAAGCTGATTGGCTGGGTGAGCACAGACTTGCTAACAAGGCAAACATTCGCTGCCTCCATGTTGGATTTTCGCCTTAGTGAAAATCACTAAGGCGATAAACAGGGTGTTGTTTGTTTGTTTGCATTCTTTCTTGTTAAATAAAAAAATCACTCTATCACACCTTGGATATCTTTTTTTAAAAAAAAAAGTTCAGTGGTGGCAAATTGAAGTAAATACAAACACAAGTAAATCACTCATGGCCGCCATCTTGCATGCAAAGCTTATGGAAACAAAACATTGTTAAATTGTAGCTGCTGCGAAATGCCATTACTGCAGGGCATTCCAGGTTTGTGGGGCTTATATAGACAAGCCCCTGGAGACCTAGATCTGTCACCATGTCTTGTCTAATCTTTGGCAAGTCACAGATTATACCAGCTTCAGTCACTGTCTCTGAATTGAGAAGAACAGTGATCTATTAACAAAAAGCCAAAGCGGTTTTGAGAATAAATCCAGAAGAAATTGTCAAATTGGGTGCACCAGCAATAGGGAGCTCCGAATTATTTGTAAAATAGTTTCTATGCATGAAAGAGGGTGAGTGTGTTGTCTGTCTGAGAATTGATGAGCATGCTGTGTACATCACCAACTTCATAATTCACTTTATTTCTAGCAGATCATTTCCCCCAAAACAAGGGCTCAACATGGCTTACAAATTAAACCAAATACAACACAGACAAAAAACACTTTTTAAAAATTACTAAAATATAATTAATCAATAACATTAAAACAGTTTAAAACATGCATTTTTAAAAAAAGGTTTAAAATACTGTAGTATGTTTTCTTTAAAAACATGTTATTTCTTTAAAAACAGTCAGCTCATTTTATACATAAGTGTGTTTGTCTTTCATTGTTTATGATTGTATATGTAATCATGTATGTAGGCATATGAAAGTGTGCATGTCTGGAAGAAAGAATGAGGTTGGCTCAGCCCACATTTTGGCTTGGCACCACCTCTGCTGGCATGCAGACCCCAGAAAGTTAGCATCAAGAAAATCTGGCTTTTTGGCTGAAGAAAATGTTCCTTCCCTATGATTATAGGAAGCGGGGGGGGGCATTGCACATGCAACTCTGGAAATTAAATGGAGAAAGGATAAAACAATGGGATGTAATGCTCTCTAACTCCTCATTTGGCAGGAACAGTTCCAATTAATCCTCAGTTATTCTACTTTTTCAACTCTTTTTAAAATGTCCCAGTTTCTCTTTCTTCCTCTCATTCTCCCCTTTTCTCAACTTATTTCAGTTGCTGCAAACCAAGTTGAAATTGCAAAAGTATTCTGCATGGGGGAAAGAGAGGAAAGGGCAGAATATTGCCCTTCCTGGTAGGCGCAGGCAAAAGAAAACTGCTGCAGTCTCTCCTTGCTTGTGTGTTCTCCCTCATTAACAACTTTTGCCATCTTGACCACCCTGTGTTGCTTGGCCATACATGTCTCAGCTTTCAATATTGAAATGTTGGAAGGTATGGGTTACATATTTGGCCATTTATATTACAGGTGAGAATTGTGCAGCCTTCCAGATGTTGGTGGACTGTATGGTTGATCACACGAGTTTCACCTTTGGTTTAGAAGAACTCCTGAAAAGCAATGTCCCCCTTTTTTCTCTCTCTTCAGTTACAGCCCATGAGCTACACAATCTAGCAAAAGAGTTATTCCTGCTCTATATCATTAGCTGGCCCCAGTGGAGAAATGAGCAAGAGGCCTGCTCATATTATACAAACACATTAAGCTCAACAGCTAATCACCATTGCTGCTCACATGGAAAAGCCGGAAGAATGTTCACAATTTTCTATCCAAGTGTCCTTTCAATCAAGCCAAACATACAGCCATTGGCTGGGAAGGGGGCAAGTAAGGCCAGCGGGCATGTCAGCTTCTGGTGCTTGCAAGCATGATGTAACTTGCACCATGTGTATTCCCTGAAAATGACTTTTGAAGGGAAGGATCAGTTGTACTAGACATTATGGAAAGGGACAAGGAAATATAAGACTCAACTGCGAATTATTTGGCAGGTCTGCCCTAAAGCAAGGCACTCAGACATGGAGATGAGCTTTCTAGAACCCCTCTGTGGGTTAAGGTTTTCAGAAGCAAAAGAAAAAAGAGAAATACAAATCAAAGAATGGAGAACAAAGTCATCCTTAAGAGATCAATATGAGATGTCAAACTTCCCCAACCTGAAGCCCCTCACATGTACTATAGCTCCCATCTTCCCCAGCCAGCATGCCCATTGTCCTTGCTTGCAGGAATGACAGGAGCCACAGGCCAACACATTTGAAAGAAAAAATGTTGGAAAGGATGTTCTAAGTGCTTCAGGACACACCCCACTTCTATACACCCAGATGTGCATGTGTACACATGCACATGCACACGAGACTTGTATGAATTTAAGGAGAGCAAGTCCAGAACTTGGAAAGGGACCTTTGCAAAATAAATATAGAAACACACACTGGAGCCATCCGTATCTGTGCAGTGGTTGCATGATGCTGAGTGTTGAACATTTGAAGTGTAATCCCTTCTTGTTAATCATTGTGATGGAACTCCTCTCCAGGCTGGGCCTGCAGATTCAACTCTAGGGCTTCCATCTCACCTTGTCCCTTTAGCCTCAAGATCCCTCCCTGGATCTGCAACTCAGGCCTAAAGGTAATCCCTATTATGGACAAGAGTCTGTGCTGATCAGTGGGTTCACTGTGGTAAGTGTGACCCATCTCCTTCTCAAAGTGCAGTTTTCAATTTAAAAAAAAAACTTTGCTGAAACACGTTGAACTGCTATTCATTTTTGAATTGTAGAAACCTATCCCCTATTCTTTCCATGTTATTTCTACCTCTAGTATCAAAGTTTGTGTTTAAGAAAAGTAAATCCCAGGAACACATCTACTTTGTTAACTAAGGCATACGAGTACCTGTAGATTAATCATATTGTGTTACTTCAAACCTCTGGGATGACACTCCGGGTCCCATCTTGCCACATCCCAGAGGAATCAGCCTATCTGATTATAGTAGGCATGGAAATTGTTCAGCTCCAGATATTGTTGTACTACAGCTTCCAACAGCCCTTGCTAGCATA
Organism: Gambelia wislizenii; assembly: GCA_030847615.1. Taxonomy (NCBI): domain Eukaryota; kingdom Metazoa; phylum Chordata; class Lepidosauria; order Squamata; family Crotaphytidae; genus Gambelia; species Gambelia wislizenii. The sequence goes on along the minus strand of JAUMIR010000002.1, from coordinate 426,590,453 downwards.
GACAATGATGAGGAATGCTGGGAGCTACAGTCCAACAACATCTGGCCATGGTCTCTCTCTCACACACACACACTGCATTATAGCCTTTCTTTCTAAAAGTAACCCAAGCAGATGTTACTTCAAATGCTGAAGCTACTTCCATGCCAGCCTGCGTCACAAGGATGGCACTGTAGAGAAACGGGTGCTCAATGGTGGCCAATCGTAGGACGGCCTATTTACACATGGCTGGTGGCATACGGAGGTCAAACAAAGGCAGTCAGGGGAAACAAGTAGACAGAGATTAAAAACTGTCATCTGGATGAGACAGGCTGTGGAGAGAAAGAGATGGAGAAAGAAGGGGGGAAAGGAGGGCTTTGAGGGAGACACGGTTTGAAAGGCATACCCTTTCCACCAACACACACAAGGAGAGGCAATTTCTGCCAGCACCCTCTTGTTCAGCAGCCTCAACACTGGTGCCCTTTTAACACAACCTGACAGTTGTAACAGAGCAAACAGGATACAAACATTTCTCTTCCCCAGACAGTGGAGTGGGTTGTGGTGGGTGAGAGACAGAGGCTAAATGCCTTTGCCTGTTAAATACAGCCAACAGCAGACCATAAAGGAAAGAAGCCAAAAGGGGTTTTTGGCTGGAGCTCCTTAAGAGCAGGATCAAAGGAATTTGGACAATTTTTTAAAAAGGAGAAAAACAAAACTGATAATTACCAAGTCATTTCTATTCTCCACCTATCCCTGCCTTTAAAAAAAAGGGGGGGGGAGGAAGAAGAGGAGGAGGGAAAGGAATGGTCATATTTCTAAATCATAACTCAGTCAATCCACACACATCAAGGAGGTTTAAATACCCCCTTAGAGCCTGTTTTCTTTGCTGCTACGGTGGAAAAAAAAATCATAAACAGAGTGTTTAATGTTGACTGTCAGCAAAGATCGTAAAACTGCTCCCATGCTAATTCTATAGTCTCTCTCAACATGGAATCTTCAAGTACATTTCCAGTTATGACTCGTCATAGCAAAGAATTTCCTCCCATTCCCACCTACACTCCTCTTCTACCACAGGTCTGACATTTTGTGTTAGGGGTGGTGGTAAAAGGCTACAGGTCTGGCTCTGAGCTTCTAAAAGTCAATATTTTTTTTTCTAGACTACAGCTCCCAGAAGAGTTGCCAGTTCAGGATTGTTCCAGGTTTTAACATTTCCAGGCCAAAGTCTGAAACTTAGGTAAAGCCGCCTCCTCCCGTCATTAAGAGTTATGCATTAAGCTTGTCATTGTGTGTGTGTGTGTGTGTGAGAGAGAGAGAGAGAGAGAGAGAGAATGAACACATTTTCCTGTTTGGAAATTAAGAAAGAAATCTTATGTAAGGAGCTGTTCCCAGATCAAGGTGAAATGAGCAGATTATTCCTTCTCATTTATTTAGGGAGATAAGACAAGGAACATTTAATCTAGCCTACCTACTACAGCCTAAATACCCTAAAGGCACTGGTCCCATCTGATTTTGGAAGCTAAGTAGGATCAGCTCTTGTTACTACTCAGATGGGAGACTGTCAACAAATACCAGGTGCTGTAGGTGCCAGGCAGGTAGACTATACATAGACTGTAGGAAGAAACTGGAAAAACCACTTGCCTAAGAAAACCCTATGAAATTAATGGGATCGCCATAAGTTGCCAGGTGACTTGCAGGCACAGGTGCACATGCAAACTTGCTTCTAATCAGAAGGTGGATACAAAGCAGGGGGCGAGCCCTGCCACCACCACAACAACTGTGGGAGGGAAAGAGGAAGCTAACTAAATGCACAGAACCCCTGGAGAATCTTTGGAAGTCACAGCAACAAATCAATTAAACCTTTCCAATTATAACAAGGTGCAGGCCTGCTAGCTGAGCTGGAGATGTACAGCCAGCCCTTAACTCTGCCACAATCTTGTCTTCTCCAGACTAAAGGTACTCGGTTTATCCTATCTTTCTTTACAAGACTTATTTCTCATACTCATAACTATCTTTGGTGCCCTCTTCTGAACCCATTCTAATTTGCCTATATTCTTCTTAAAATGTAGCACACAGGAAAAAAATAATTCACTGGGAGCTCTCTAGTTCTCTGCTCCGCCATCCCAGTACATTTCAAACATTTTATGTCCCTTTCTTCCTTCCCACAAAACCTAAATGTTGCCTGATCAGAGCAGTGTGTGTCACTTTAAGCAACAATTCAGCACTTATGTGGTTCTTTGTAGCTCAAGAGTGGGAAATATACATCCCTCCAAATGCTGTTGGATTGCAAGTCCCAGCAGCCCCAGCCAGAATGCTTGGAGCTGTACTGCACAAACATCTAGAGTGCCGCATCATCCCTGCCCATGCTTAACTATATAATCCTTATCACAATTCTGTAATGTTAACTTGATATTATAATTCCAGATTGCAGATGGGGAATGTAGAGAGTTCCCTACAGAAGCAACATTAGAACTCAAGACATCCCAATTCATAACTTGCAGCGCAATCCTGGAGACGTCTCCTCAAAAGTTAATTCATCACAAGGCTGTTGCAGGGCATGTGAGATATAGTAAGACCAGTTTTAATAGTTCAGTTATGAGATGGGAAGGAGCAGTCTATTAATTTTTGATTTTGCGTTGTTGCATTTGAATTGCTCAATTTATTTTACATTTATTAAATTGCTTATCTTCTTTGCATCTGTTGATCATTTTTGTAAAAAATTGCTTTTGCTCCCCAAATATTACAGTAGGACCCTTGTATCTGCTGGCGAGTGGTCCGGGGGGGGGGGTGGATACCGAAAACCATGGATAATAGCGAACGCCATTAAAAATAATGGGACTTCTGGTTTAAAATACCATAGAGTTGCCTTGGAGGACCCAGAAAATGGCTAGAGAGGACATATTTTCTAGGAAGATTCTATGGTAGGTGTGCTGTTTTGTGTCCCATGGATAACTGAATCAGTGGATAACGAATCAGTGGATACAGGGGTCTTACTGTATGTGCTACCATAAGTTTACACCTATTGTGAGACATTTGGGGCATCATTTACTCAGGAAAAGCAGCATGTAAACAAAGTGAATTTAACCCTGTATTTCCATACATCACATAGCAATATAGAAAGCCGCTGGTCTCCTACAATTGCCATCTTGTTGTCCTATGGGTCACAAAAGTGCAAAGGTACCAAGGTCCATGTATATCTGGCTCCCAGGCAGTGCAGCCTTTAACCCAGAGGTGAGAATCATGTGGGCCCTCTAGTTACTATTGCCTTATAAATCCCAGCAGCCGTAGCCAGCACAGCCAATGATGAGGAACATTGGGAGTTGCAGTCCAACATCTGGAGTTCAGCACGATTTCCACCCTTGCTTTAACTCCCTTTAAAGCTCTGTTTTCAGAGATGACATGAAATAGTATACTATTAGCAAATGAATACAGCCTAATGCTCATGCCAATGATATGAGTTTTGAATAAGCAAAGACAGATCACTGGTGGGGATGAAGCATGGCTGACTCACAAGAGGTATGTATAGTATTTTGCCTGGACATGTTAAAAATTCTTAAGGTGACAGTGAATGTGGAATGGGCATATCCTTCCATACACAGGAAAGACAACTGCCATCACAGCAGCAACACAAGCAAAGTAATATGTTGTACGTGCAAAGTAAAAAGCAAGAGGTGTGGACTTGTGGCTCACACCTCTCCCACATTACTTCCTCCAGACAGTTAGCTATAGATCTGAAAAATGTCTGCTTACTGAAGACAGCCCAATATGTCCTCTCCCAAATATATGCAAAAAGAGAACAAGTCTCATAGGTACAACATTATGAGGTAGGGCAGAGATGTCTCTTAAAGTCTCATCCACTGCCAACTTGGCATATTACGATTAATTCTACATCTTGTTTATTCACCCATGACATAAACATCCATACCTTTAAAAACCAAATAAAATTTAACATACAAAAACCAATGGTCATAGTTGTTATGTTATATGCCTTCAGATCCAATTTATGGTGACCCTATCATAGCTTTCTTGGCAAGATTTGTTCAGAAGAGGTTTGTCATTGTCCTCCTCTTCAGCTGAGAAAAAATGACTTGCCCAAGGTCAGTCAGTGAATGACCTACCCAGTGGGTTTGCATGACTGAGCAGGGATTTCAACCTGCTCTCCCAAAGCCTTAGTCCAACACTCTGGCTCAAAATGCTTCCTCAACATGAGAAACTAATTGACTGAAGTACCTTGCTCTTCTAAGGAGGAAGCAGAGAAAAAGAGAAACACAAAGAGGAGATATGAATCCTGAGAGATGAATTCAAATCTCATCTCTGCCACTGTGTAATCTTGGGTATCATAAAGATATTGTTAGCTACATTTATATTCTATCTTTCCTTTTAAATGGCACACATGGTTTTCCTCCCATTCCATACTTTATCCCTACAACAACCCTGTGAGGTATATCTGGCTCATGGTCACCCGGTGAAGTCTCATGACTGCATGGGGGAATATAATTTTGTCACTTTCAAGCCCCATTCCACCACTCCACACTGGTATTTTCTTACCATCTTGACTTAATTTCCTTAGAAAAAAAATTCTGAGCAGTCTTTCAACCTAAGGAGGAAACTCCAAGGCAACTTACAATTTAGTTCCCTACCAATCAGATGAGGATATAGCTGGGTGTCAATATTAGAGCAGAGAGCCAGTGTGGTGTAGTGGTTTAAGTGTTGAACTATGACTGAGGAGACCAGGGGGTTGTCTAGATGGTGAAAAAACTCCTCATAGAGTGCGAGGAAAATACATGTTGTCCCAATGGGATCATGTGTTGATTGAATGCTGTGTGCAGGAGGGGTGCAACAAAACTCCAAATACTATGTGGGAAAGCCTTTGTGGGCTTGTCTATATGGGAGGAATAATGCACATAATGAGCATTATAGACAATTCAGAGCAGTGTTAGTGGCAGCAGTGGCGGCCTCCGATTCTGGCTGCAAAGGGACAAGAGGAGCTGCCTGGCAAGCCGCTGGAAGAAGGAAGAGGACAGGGGTTCTTCACCATTTCATCTCACCTTCCGCCAGAGTGGCAAAGAACCCCGTTCCTCTTCCTTCTCCCACCAGCTGGTTCCTACCATCCCTTTTCAGCCTCCGGATAGAGAAGAAGAAGAGGGCGGTTCTTTCTGGAGAAGAACCCCCTCCTCTTCCTTCTCTGAGCAGCTGGCCAGGTGGCTCCTCCCATCCCTTTGCAGCCAGAATCAGAGGCCACCACTGCCACCGCTAGGATGGGTGAAGACTGGGTGGCTCTCGTCCTCTTCCTTGCAGTGGCTACCCTCTTCATCGTCTCTGGGCGCTGCACTGCTGGGTCCCCTTCTCCTTCCTTGCCCTCCCCATGCAAAACTGACATGGCCGCCATCTTGATTCATGACCATGTGAACATCATGGAGGAGAGCTTTGCATACTATCATTTTTGCCAAAATGCCGTGGAGACAAAGGAATGCTGCTGCAAATTGCCTATAATGCATAGGTATGCACATTATTTTCTCCCATATAGATGAGCCCCAGGGTTTGAATTCCCCCCTCAGTCATGAAACCCACTGGGTGACTGTGGGCAAGTCACATTCTCTCAGCCTCAGACAAAGGCAATGGCAAACCTCCACTGAAAAAATCTTGCCTAGGAAACCTTGTGATAGGGTCGCCATAAGTTGGAAACAACTTGGAGGCACACAACAACAACAAATGCAGTGATGGCCCTCCATGTATGATGGCCCTCCCATGATCCCTAACCACTGGCTATGCTCAGTAGGCTGATGGGAGCTACAATCCAGCCACATCTGGAGGGCCACAGTCACCCACTACTAGTTGATCATCTGCTTGCCATTTGTAAAACCAGTTTCTTCATTCAGATTGAACTATGTGTTACAAAGCATTCTGTTTAACCCTCCCCTCATTACTTTTTTAAGTAAGAAGAGGCTGCTGGAGGCTGGAGTTAGGAGGAGAAGGAGAAAGAACATGGGGGGTGCTAACAGTTACCCTGACAATCCATCTTCCCCTAAACAGTACTGCTGCAAAAGTTTCCCCCATCCAACACACACACACATAGGGCCAGTCTATATGAGGGAATAAAATGTGGATTGTTGCGCAGTAGCACCAATTCACAGCAGCTTTCATTTGTCTCCATTTTTTTTTTTTTGCAAGATCACTGGTGTGCAAAGCTATCCATGTTTGATGTTCAAATGGAAGCATGCCAGTGAATCAAGATGGCGGGCGCAAGTGAGTTACTCGCGGTATTATTCCCCCCACCAAACAGCATTTTTTAAAAAAACAAACTAAATCCAAGGTGAGGAAGAGTGATCTTCCATTTAAATAAAAGGAAAAAAAAGAAAGGCTGTTTCATTGTCTCAGCGCACAATTGCTACTGCGAAAATCCAACATGGCAGTTCTGAGTGCTGCCTTGTTAACAAGCTCTGTCACCCACACATATCCAACCAATCATCTATTCATTTCAGGATTGTGCTGCAATGCAATTTGGTTGTCCTAATGAGAGGGAGTGTGTATTTCCCCTGCAGTTTAAAAAAAAAAAAAACCTTGGGAAAATCCGCGAAGGCTTTTCCCACATAGTTTTCCTGAATTTTGCTCCCCCTCTCTCCAAAAATGACAGAACGCTGTGGGGTCCCATTTGGACACATGGGATTCTCCCCAAATTCTGAGGGGGGTTATTTCACCATCTGGACCAGCCCATACACAGAGTAGGAATGGAAACTGCATCCTGCATCTTTCCCCCGCGCAGTGGGGGAAGACAGTGATTCAGGGGAGATAAAAGAAAGGATGGCAGGCAAGGGTTAGTGCTTAAGCACAAATGGATGGTAAGAATTAAGCACCCTTTCCACTGGTCTTTCATCTGCTCCTAAATGCAGCCTCTGATGCCTCCTTTCAAAAAACAAAAGTATCAGGTAAAAATTAGTGGCATAGCCATATTAGTCTGTTTTAGCATTAAAATACATCAAGGAATCCAGTATCACTATTGAGACCAACTGGATAAAAGAAATTTCTAGCTCAGATTTTTGTGGACATGCAAAAGGGACCTAGGAGTCTTAGTGGACCATAAACTGAACATGAATCAGCAGTGTGACGCAGCAGCTAAAAAAGCCAATGTGATTCTAGGCTGTATCAATAGGAATATAGTGTCTAGATCAAGCGAAGTAACAGTACCACTCTATTCTGCTTTAGTCAGACCTCACCTGGAATACTGTGTCCAGTTCTAGGCACCACAATTCCAGAAGGATATTGACAAGCTGGAACATTTCCAGAGGAGGGCGACCAAAATGGTGGGAGGTCTGGAAGCCATGCCCTATGAGGAGCGGCTTAGGGAGCTGGGTATGTTTAGCCTGGAGAAGAGAAGGTTCCAGAGACTAGGACACAGAGCAATGGGTTCAAACTACAGGAAAAGAGATTCCACCTAAACATTAGGAAGAACTTCCTGACAGTAAGAACTGTTCAGCAGTGGAATACACTGCCTCATACTGTGGTGGAGTCAACTTCTTTGGAGGTTTTTAAACAGAGGCTGGACGGCCATCTGTTGGGAATGATTTGTATATTCCTGCATGGCAGGGGGTTGGACTGAATGGCCCTTGGGGTCTCTTCCAGCTCTATGATCCTATGGTTCAATGAAGACGGGACATGATAACCATGTTTAAATATTTGAAGGCATGTCATATGAGGACGGAACAAGTTTGTTTTCTGTGGTTCCAGAGACTAGGACACGTAGCAATGGATTCAAACTACAGGAATGCTCTGATTGCTTATTTCTTCATGGCAGGGGGTTGGACTGGAGGGTCCTTATGGTCTCTTCCATCTCTATGATTCTATGACTGCGGCCCATTTTATCAGTTATGTTGAGTTAAAGCTCAGACTGGATTCCTTTATAGCAGAAAATAATAACACAGAACTTAATATAACTTGCAGCTCAGTCTTTAAACTCACAGGAATTTTACAACAAACACATGATTTAAAAAAAATCATACAGTTTGCAAGAATCAAGGGCTGTACAGCATCCCTAGCAAGCAATGGTAGAAACAATGGTAGTGCCAACAGAGGAAATTTACTGTATCAGCAGAAACAAGGTCCATGTGGAAAAGTTACTCTGTCATCTGGGGAAAGACAAGCAGGGAAGGGAGACAGTGAAAAGGTGACAGCAGAGCTTAGAAAAGCTAATGCAGAAGACCATTTTCAGAATCCCACAGCCAGCATGGCCATTGGGAGTTGCAGTCCAAAAAAAGCTAACTTTTGCAAGCTCTGTCAAAAGCCTGTGAAGAGATCAGCGCCATGGGGAACACTGTGGATGCTGGTCTCTGAAGCATTTTTCTTACACACAATACAAGGTGAGAAAGAGCCTCCAGAGAGGTTTAAGTCCACATGAACAAACAGGGGGAATCATGACAGTGCCCATTATTCTCTTCAAATAGAAAGGAGAGTGCTGGGCTGTCTTGGTTTGGTAGCCCAGTGGGGTACAGTTCCAAAGGTACCCCAAGAACAGTGTGTCTTGAATCCTGTAGATGGCACTCTGGGTTGGCGGCAGAGGAAAGCAACAGGTACACCAGCATGAGATGGGGGTACCCACTGTTTTAAAGAATAGGAGTATCAATATTGTCAGGGACAGATGTTAGCAAGAAGTCCTTCATTCCCACCATTAGTGCAAGGGACTAAAAAGGAATCAGATCTGTCCGAATATGACAGCTCAAGCAGTCAGGCAGTAGGGATATCCAGCACTTGCCTCTACTCACAACACCCAGTGCCCCTGCCCCTTGCTGCTGTTGTTGTCCTAGATGAGCAGTGACAGTAACGCAGAACTAGGGAGTATTGTTCATTTTTTACCACGGCTCCCAGAATTCCCAGCCAGCATGGCCACTCCAGGGCATGGAAATGTGGCTTTGTGGGGACTGCAGCTCCCAGAATCCCCAGCCAGCAGTGCCAGAGGCTGTCCCCACTGCAGTAATAAGGCGATGAAACAGCCCCCAATCACTTTAGCCCAGCTCATCTGCCCCCACTTTGCATGGCTAATGGTATGGATTTGTGGCGGTTCTAGCCCCCAAAACCTGGAGGGCCAAGGGTTCCTCGTCCCTGCCTTACTTCTTCCTTCTGGCATATACTGGGCCCAGAAGGAAAGTCCATGCAAAGGATGATGCCACACCAGGGAAGAGCCACAGCCCTGCCTGGTGTGGAAGCTGCCTGAGAGGAAAATTTAAAGGGGAAGAAGTGAGGGCAAGAGATCCCTGTGTGGGCGGCACAGAGGTACAGGCATGGCAGGAGAGAAAGTGCCCAGGGCTTCCCATCGACACACCCAATCCGCCTCTCAGGAGGTGGCCTAGGTGCATAAGCTATGATCACACTGGCTGGGGGATTCTGGGAGTTGTAATCCAAAAAAGTAACATTACCAAACACCAGCAGCAACAATGCCAAACGACCAAACTCTTTCAGAGTGGCCAGGCTGCAAGAGTAGAGCTTACAGCCTAGTGGTTATGGAACATGTGGTTTCACTATTGCATGATATACTGCCCCCCCCCCAAAAAAAACCTGTGAGAAAGAGAGGAAGAAAGAAACTCAACACATCACACACAGAAAAAGTTCCTTTACACTGATGTTTTCCTACATGCCTTCTTTGCTTGGCAAGTGAAACTGCAGACAGACCTTTTTATCACCCTTCTCCAGGCCTGCCATGAGGTGAAACTTCTGCTCTGAGCACCACAAAGGTTAGGACTGAGATACCAGCGTACTAATTTTATTTCTTTTTTCTTTAAGGCAAAAAGGTCACTAGACATCTGATGAAATTGATTTGGTGGCTTCCTGGGTATGAAAAATAAAAAGAAACCTTAACCAATGGCTGGGAAATGGGAAAAGAGAAAAAAAATAAAACCCCTATGAAATTTATGGAGTCCCCATATGTCGACAGGGAACTTGAAGGCACACTCTCACACACACATGGAAAGGTACCAGGATGCCTGTGGAGAAGCAAAAAGGAAGGGAAAGGTACCGTGATCCAACATGAGATGCCAAGCCCTGGGGACTGGCCCAATCTCCCCAGGCCCTGTCACGGTGAGTTACATAAACCCGCCTTTATTTCCGAAATTAGAAACCTTCGGTTTCTCATTTTCCTGCAAGTTGCAATCCTCCACCCTGCAGGAACCTCTGCCAAACCAAGTACGCAGCTCCCCAGAGAAACGGGGTTGGCACTTTGCCCACCCGGGGAGCGATTTGCCTCAAGAAAGACAAAGGCAGCCCCCGGGCACCTTGAACCCTAACCTAAAAGTCACAACGAGGCCATAAAGCTGCACCCCCCTCTCAAATACAGGCTGGGAAACTAACCAAAGGCAGCCGCCACTTGGGGAAAGTTGCCTCCAAAGTCCCAACTCCCACCCCAGCGCGCGCCCAATCCGGGGGAGAGAGAAGCCACTCGGCACATGCTCAGAGGCCCCGCCGGCTTCTCTCCTCGGACGTCGGGCAACCTGGACTCCGGGGTTCCGCCCTGACTCGAGCCCAGTTTCCTCGGAGGAAAGCGGCGGAGCGGGGGTCTCCTCAGGGGAGGGCACCATCATCCACCCCCACCACAACCCCCACCCGCGCTTTTGGGCGGTCTCCGGCTCTTCCCCGTCGACGGGCGGAGGCCCGGGCGGGGGGGGGGAGATACTCACCTGAAGTAATAGACATCGCTCTTCCCGGCGCTGAGCCCCGACTTGCGGATGACCTCCTCCTTCTTCCAGCCGGGGGGCAACGCCGGGCAGTCCATCCTCTTCCCTCGCTTCTCCATTCGGGGGGCTCGGCGGCGCCCCTCCGACCCAGCCCCAGCAGGGGGGGCGCCGGGGGGGCCAAGGCGAGGCCTGCGGCGGCGGCGGCGGGGGCTGCTGCCCGCTTCCTGGGCCCCGTGGCCCGGGCGGGGCGGCCCAGCAAGGGCTGCTGCGCGGCCGGAGGGGCGGCCACGACGGGAGGGCCGGCGGCTAGCCCCAGGAGTCCGGAGGGGCGGCTGTCCAGCTCCAGCAGCAGCAGCCCCGGCCGCCGCTCTTCCTCTGCCTCCTCCGCCTTTCTCCGTCCTCCTCCTCCTCCTCTTCTTCTTTTCCGACGGCGTGGCCGCCACCCCCGTCGAAGCCTCTGGGCCGGCGCGGAGGGGCCGAGTGGGGGGGGCTGCGCTGGCCTCCTTTGGCCCGGCGGCGGGAGCGCCAGCACCGGTGGCTTCTCCTCCTCCTGCTGCTGCTGCTGCTGCTGCCGCCGCCGCTTCCGTAACTGAGCCTCGGAATCCGTGTCATCGGCGCTCGGAACCTCGGGGTCATAGAGCCCGCGCAGCCCAGGGAGGAGGAGGAGGAGGAGGAGGAGGGGTTGGCGGAAAGGAGGCCGGCAAGCCACGCAGCCCGCCCGCCCGCCAAGCAGGCATCCCCGGCTGCGCCCTTTAAGGCCGGCTCCTCCTCCGGCTCCTCCTCGCCCTGCAACGCGCTCCCAACGCCAGGCGCCCCGGGTTCCTCTGCGCCCCAGCCCGGCGCCCTCCTCTTCCTCCTCCTCCTCCTGCCCGGTTCCTGGGCGCCCAAGGAAGGGAGGCGGCGGAGGGGGCCCTCCGAGGTGGGGAGGGGGAGAGGCTGGGCGGCCTGAGGGAGTCAGTCGCCGCCTCGCTTGGCCTAGGGTCGAGGGGGGCGGGCGGAGGGGAAGCCGCGTCTCCCAGACTCCGTCGTCAGGGCGGCCGCTTGGAGAGCTTAGGATTAAATGCGCGGCCGGGATGGAAGGAGGGTGGCTGGGCGTGGGGAGGGGGTGGGAATGTTGAGAGCGAGCCTCTGAACATGTGCAGAGCGGCTCCTTCTTCTCTCTCACACACGCACAGCTGGCCCCGGCTCCTCAGCCGAATTCCGGGGAGGCTCGGAGAGTTGGGACGGATGTCCTAGAAACGAGCCTCTGTTGTTGGAAAGGCCTCGGAGGCTGGAGGGGCGACGCCGAAGCGCCCGAGGGTGGGGTGGGGTGGGGTGGGGTGGCTCCCGGGACGCTGAGGCGCTTCGGACGCCGGGGGACGCCTTGCCTTTCCTAACGCCGGGCGGTGCCCCTTTCCAGGAAGGCGAGGGCTGGGAAGGGAAACGGCTCTTCCTTCACGCCAGTCGGGCAGTAGAAAAGGAAAATAATGTACGACTTCCCAGGCTTCGCCGCCTTAGAAATGGTTTCCAAGTGATCTTAGGTGGGGTTGGCTATAAGGTGTTGTCTAGAGCACTGGTTCTTAACCTGGGGTCCAGGGACCCCCAGGAGTCTGTGATGTCCTCACAGGGGATCCGAGAAGGCTTGAAAGTTGCTTGACCCACTTCCTCCCTGCAGCGGAGGGCCAGGAGAGGAGCCAAGGCAAAGGCAGGCTGGCTTGGCCTGCACATTGCCATTCAATCTGCTCCAGCCACAAACTTGCAGGAAGAAGCCAAAGAAAAGTCTTCCCTCCCCCTCCAGTGTCTCTGAGGGAAGGTTTCATGGATGGTATAATGGTATTATTATTATTATTATCATCATCATCATCAGATATTATTATTACTATTATTTTTATTATTATGGTTTTAAATCTTGAGTTAAATCTTGGGGTTCCACAGAAACAAAAGATATTTAAAGTGAGTCCCTGGTAAATAAAAGGTTAGGAGCCATTGGCCTAGACAGTGAAAAAATTCTTCATAGACTTCATAGGGAATACCTTTTGTCCAAATGAGACCCTGCTGTGATTCGTCATATTCAGAAGGGGGGGTCAAAAACTATTTTAAATAATATGTAGAAATACCCATTACTGCCCATTTGGACATCCTATTTGAATTGCTGCACATTCTTGGAGAGGAGTGGAAATGGAAATCTGATTGGTTGGATGTGTGCAGGGGGTGGGCTTGCTGGTCAGAAGTGCCATTTTGGAGTTTTGCCCTGAAAGTGGCCTGTTTTAATCACACTTGAGCACCCTTGATTTACATTTGTAAAAAATACTGTGCAGCAGCAGCAACTTGTTAAGAATAATAATGCAAGTAATTCACTCACGGCCACCATCTTGATTCACAGGCATGGCTCCGTGTGAACATCAAACACGGATAGCTTTGCATACCAGTGATTTGGCAAAAAAAAAAAAACCAAGGAGACAAATTATTGCTACTGCAAATTTGCATTAATGCACAGCAACACGCATTATATTGCCTTGTCTAAACAACACCTAGGTTAAAATGGAACAAAAGCTGAAAAATTTCCCTCTCTCAACCTGCTACCCTCTGGATATTGGGTAACAACTCTCATCATCCCCACTGGCCTTGCTGGCTGAAGAAGATGGATGTTGCAGACCAATATGTCTGGCAGTTGTTGGGCTAAAGGAAGCTGCCCCAAAATATAAGCAATCATCAGGTGGGTGGGTATAGGGGAAGACAAAACGGGAGCATTGTCCACCCAAATAAGAATTCTTGCCTGGCCTGGAAATTTTCCTCAGTCCCCAGATCTCTAGTATTGCAGTAACTTAAGACTTCAATTGAGGGTTTAGAAATGCAATCTAAGCATTCCCCCCCTGCAAAAAAAGGACCAGGCAAAGTGACCCAAGAGAGCCGATGTGGTGTAGTGGTTTGCATGTTGCACTGGGACTCCAGGAGACCATGGTTCGAATCCCTGACCAGCCATGGAAATTCACTGGGTCACCATGGGCAAGGAAGTCACTCTCTCCACCACAGAGAAAGGCAATGGCAAACCTCCTCTGAACAAATCTTGCCAAGAAAATCTCATGATAGCTTTGCCTTGGGGTTTCCATAAGTTGACTTGAAGGCATACAGCAACAAGCAAAGTTGCCAAAGGAAGGCAAACCCATCAAATTTAAGAGTCCTACCTGTGAACTGTTTTCAGTGTCTCACTCTGCAATGCTGGAAATTTGGGGACTGAAGGAAAAATTCATGTTGCAGGGCAAAATTCTTATTGGTGGAGCAATGGTCTCATTTTGTCATCCCCCCCCCCCCCGCAGAAAAACCTGTATTTTCTAGTTTTCTAGTCATTATTTTCTAGTTTAAAGATTTTGCTGTGCCCATTATCTTACTGCTTTTTCCTGGAAAAAAAAGGTTTTTTTCTTTAAAGTTAGCTCTGCAGCTACAGTTCAGCAGTTCTTTGTCATCCATGAAAACAATTTCCCAGCTGCTCTAGACATCACATTCTGCCTGTTCATGTGAATGAACTAATAAGTACAGTATATCATCCAAACTTCTGGAACTACAGATATGAGAGAAGCAATTGGAAATTTATGTATTCAAGAAAGTTAGCAAAGAGTTGTTTTTAAGTTCACTTTATGTCTGTTTTAAAACTTTTTTTCATTCATGTATTTAATATTTTAATTGCTTTTATCCCTTGTACATTGTCTTGAGTGCCCTGGTAATCTGAGAGATGAGATGTAAATGCTTTAAATAAATAATAAATAGTTGTGGAAAATGACAAGATAATAAATACAGATATCTCTCTTTATGATAAGTTAAAGTCAGTTACATGTTGATGTTTGTAAACTTTCGGTTTCTGTTTTTGTGACAGTGCCATAAAGCCATGGTCCATGTTCTCTGGAGGCAAAGCTTTGAAAATTCAAGCCTTCCCCTTCTCCAAAAAAAAATGAAAATCCCTGAGAAAACCACAGGGCACAAGTGTAACAGAGAGGGACTCAGATCTTTAAAAACGTAGTTACCTGTACTTGGGGGGATTAAAAATCACAGAGTGCCTGTACTGCTAGAGGAGTTTTGTGAACTGTAGTCTAGGCCCAGAGTTTAGTGACATACTGTATAGATTGCTATGGAAATCATACAGCTCTCCAGTGTTGCTCCACTGTTTCTCCTAGTCATTGCTCACCACTGGCTGTGCTTGTTAACAAGACTGGGGTTGTATCTGCAGAAATAATCCAGTTTGACACTGCATTAACTGCCATGGCTCAGTGCTATAGAATGCTGGGATATGTAGTTTGTTGTGGCACCAGAGCGCTCTGGCAGGGAAGGCTAAATATCTCACAGAACTACGACTCCCAGAATTCCATAGCATTGAGGCATGGTACTTAAAACGGTGTGTAAACTTGATTATTTCTGCAGTGCAGATGCAGCCGGCAACAGTGTTGGAGGTCTGCATGGTTCCCACCCTTGATGCCTTGGTCTCCCTCATAGTAGAATATGTATGATTCTAAAGTAAGGATAGACAACTTGTGCTTGCCATGCAGATGTAGCTGGACTTCAACTCCCATTATCCTTATTGTTGACTATGCTGCCTAGGACTGATGGGAGTTGCAGTCCAGCAACATCCAGTGGACTGTGTTTGGACTGCCAATTACGACAAAGCATGTTGCCTTTTCAATTCCCAGGAGCATCAACAGCCTCTCTTGAAAGTATGGTTTTAAGTACATCATTCCTTCTAACTGCAAGCAGTGGGGGGGGGGGGATGCCTGTCAGTTTAAAAGCAAAATAGAGCTGCTCAGAAATAAGGCAGAGGTTTCTACATACTTGAAGGACTCCTTAGTTATGCAAAAATATGACACAGAAACACCCATCACCACCATAGTCTGACAAGGCCCTGTAAGCTTTCAGTGTTTATCAAATGCTAGTGTGTCAACTGAAGCAAATCATGGGGAGACGATGGAAACATTCCATCCTTTTTCTTAAATCTATCTGTCCCATTCTCCCATGTCAGCTGTTGACCACATTCAACTTAGAAATGTCAACAAAGGGCCAAAACTTCAAAATGACCAGTGCATGGACATCTCTGTTTGATTAAAGCTTATGAGGCCTAATTGAATTTATCTAATTTGCTAGTGTGCTATTGTCAATGTTTTTTTAATGGCTTTAACTAGTTTAAAAATTTAAGTCATAAATCACAATAATTTTTAAAGTATTTATTTTCCTACATTTATTTTATTGCACACCACCCTGATATCTTCAAATATAGGGCAGGATATAAATATAAGGAATAAATAAAGGAAATAATAAATAAAGAAAATTGGGGGGGCTGGGGAAGGTTGGGTTGTCGAGCAGCATGGTGTCTCTAGGAACAAAGTACCTGATCTGTTCACACCAAAAATTAAGTAAGTGTGCTTGCATTTCACCCATCCCAGACTACAGTATGCAGACTGTAGTGATTAGCATTGTGGTGGGAAAGCCCGTCCTTCTCTTATACTGGAGTGTAACAGTGTGAGGATATGCTGCAACATTTTGTAACAAGTGTCAACTTGTACACCCTTAGGAGACAGCAAGATCTTGTAGAATCCAATCAAAACTACAATTGTCCCTTCACATTCGCTGGGGTTTGGTTCCAGGACCCCCCGTGAATACCCAAATCCGTGAATACTCAAGTCCCATTATATGCAATGGCAGAGCAAAATGGTGTCCCTTATATAAGATGGCAAAATCAAGGTTTACTATTAGGATTGTTATTTTTTTAAGAATATTTTTCAAGCCGTGAATACTCAAATCCGTGAATGTCAAATCCGTGAATGTGGAGGGACAACTGTACTTCTGAGTAAACATATATTACATTAAGCTTTTTATTATTACAGCTCAGCCATCTAGAGCACTTGTGGCCCCCAAAAGCTGTTTTTCTGTCCACCAGTGCCCCGTAGGTGCCAAAAAAGCATCCAAAATACCCCAAGATGGAGGGCATTTCCACCATGTTTGGATCTCCCTGGGGACCCCTTAGGGGTCAAAACTAAATTTTGCCCAAAAGAATGCCTCAAAACACCCTGTAGGGGGACAGGAAGCCCCAAAAGCATGCCCCTATGTCCCCCGCCCACAGGGTGTTCGGGGGCTGTGGCGGATCTCCTCTCCAGGCTGACCCCACAGTTCCAACCCTTGGGCTCCTGTCACTCACCTTGCCCCTTTCCCACTCTTAATCCCTTCCTGGATTGGGTACTTGGGCCTCAAGATAACCCATATGTGGACCAGTGGGTGTGTTGTTCCATGAGTTTGCTGTGTAAGTGTGACCAAGACTCTATCAAACTTAATAGAAACAGCCAGAAAAAAAATTGTAAAAAAAATAATAAACTAGTAGAAGTTTATTAAGACACATTTGGACAACATGTTAACCACTGAACTATTTAATCATTCACAGCTCTCCAAAACCCTATTCAGTTCCTCCTTCTGGCTGACTGTCCTGTCTCTATTACAGCTCTTTCATGACTCATTTTTTCTCTATCTCCATACCATGTTTCTCCTATCTGCCTTTCATCAGAGATAAGCCTCAGTTTTGTATCCTTTCTTTCTCTGTAGCCCCATCTTCAAAGCATTAACTGGGCGGTGCTTAACTGGTACCAACCAGGCTTGTCCAGCTCCTCCCTTCACAGGGGCATTTGAGGACAATAGATATATAGATATAGATTTGCAGGAGGACATGGGGTGTATGGTCCTCCATGGTCTCGTGGAGGGCTAACTTGCCCCCCCCCCCCCGTTTGTCTTCCACAATTGCCCATCCTAATCTAAAATCTATGACCAATTGACCAATACCCAGTTTAATTCTGGGAATGTGACTAGTGGCAGAGAAAGTGGTTTCTCTGATCACATGCAAAAAGCCTGTTCCTTGCCATTCTCTCTCTGCATCTGCAATAAGCAGAAGGGATTTGACCTTAGAAAATATAGGTTTAGCCCTCACATTAGAAATATATAAAAAATAAAAACTGAAAGTGGATTTTGTAAGGAAAGATTTCCTTTCAAGAAAGGGCACAGCATCAGTAGTAACTGAAGCTGAATCCAGACAAAACAGAGGTTCTCACGGTATCAGCCCTGAATCCAGGTATTAGGATACAACCTCCAGTCCTGGAGGGGGTCACGCTCTCCTCCAAGGACTGTGTCCCAGTCTGGGGGTACTCCTGGATTCGTCGCTCCAGATTATGAATCATGTAAATGTGACAGTCAGGAGCGCCTGTTATCAGCTTTGGCTGATGTGCCAGCTGCACCCTTTCCTGGAAGTCGGGGATTTTGAGACCATGGTACATGCTCTGGTAACCTCCCATCTTGATTTCTGTAATGCACTCTACGTGGGGCTACCCTCGTGCTTGATCCAGAAACTTCAATTAGTACAGAACATGGCAGCCAGACTGGATTTGGGTACATCTAGGAGAACATATAACACCATCTTAAGATCACTCCACTGACTGCCCATTAGTTTCCGGGCCCAGTACAAGGTGTTGGTTATCACCTTTAAAGCCCTAAATGGCTTGGGTCCAACCTATCTTCTGGACCACCTCCTTCCATATAATCCTTCCTGTGCATTCAGGTCCTCTTGGAGGAATTTACTACAACCTTTAAAAACTAGGCTTTCTTCGACCTCCCAGAGGACCTTTTTGGCTATTGCTCCCAGATTATGGAATGGCCTGCTGGATGAGATCCATCATAATCACCACTCTAAATAGCTTTAAAAAAGCTCTTAAGACGGATCTCTTCCAGCGGGCCTTTCCTGGATCCCAGCCATCAGAAATTTATCCCGATCCCGCTACAGCCACCATCTATTGTTTATTTTTAGTATTTTAAGTATGCTTTAAATTTTTAAAATTATGTAATTGTATTTTAAGAGAGGGGTGGGATGGGGGTTTTTGGGGTGTATATTTTAATTTTGTAAGCTGCCCCGATTGCGTTTTGTTAGAGGGGTGGGATATAAATAAATTTTATCATCATCATCATCATCAGTATGTAGATCATGAAAGGGATCAATTTATATAGATTATGATTTCTGCAGACCTGAAATTCTCATAATCTTGTTCTAGTATTCCAAACCAGGACCAGGCAGACAAATCTGGATCTATTGGCAGAGCTTTGGGTGATCTGCAATAGATCAGATCTAATAGATCAACAAGAGTTTGATTATTCCAAATATACCCCATACACTTCATAAAAATACAAAATACAGTCATACATAGTATCAGAGGAATTGTTAAATTTCTCTGATACTGGAACTCCTGTTTCCAAATTCTTTTTATGCCTTCTCAGCACCCATTTTTCGCCCTGTCCTGTCCAGCTGGATGTTATTTTTAGCAGGGGCAACAGCAGGAAGCTGAAGGAGGGCTGGAGAAACACAATGGTTTTCAGTATCAGGTTGCAATGTTGTATCAACAGTAAACAATGCAATAAAGCAGGAATGGGCAAAGTACAGCCCCTGGGCTGCATCACACACCCTTTTATGTTAGCCATAATGAATGGGTCTTGAAACAAACCTAGCCTTGAACTTTCACTAGAAGTGAAAATGACTAAACTGAGGCTGTCATACTTTGGACGTGTCATGAGAAGATGGGACTCACTGGAAAAGACAAAAATGCTTGGTAAAGTGGAAGGCAGCAGGAAAAGAGGGTGGCTGCATGGCAGGTGGATAGGCTCAATCACTGCTGATGACAGGACACTTGGAGGGCTCCCATTCATAGCATCAACATAAGTGGAAGCCAACTTGAGGGCAAATAACAAAGGATTGCTCTCACCTTGTACAAGAAAGGAAGCCGGTTTAACATAACACACACTTTCTCCTACCAGCAGAATAAGGGTGCATCTACACTGTACCTCTCCATTGACGCCCCCTTGTCGTGGGAGAGAGGCTTGCGTACCCTAATGATGTTTTGAGCTATGCTGGCGGTGGCATAATAGCCACTGGTAGGGTCTCCCATGCCAGACAGGTCAAAACTGAAGGGTCTGACAAAGAGCGTCAAAGGGCAGGATGCGCTCTCTAGCCTTGTGGCAACCATCCTAGGAGAAGGAAAACTCTAATCCCAAACCCGGGCAGATGGTGCTCGTCCAACCCTGTAAGGTCAACCATCTAAGAGAAGGAAACTCTAATCAAACCTACGGCCCAAGGACCTTGCTGCCACGTCCATGCTTGCAAGGCCACAGCAGATGAATCTCTGGTTTAAAGGGTGAGGCCAGTTCTGTGCATGCTGCGCTCCACCAGAAAAATCCATTGCACAGGCCCGAAGGAATAAAATTTAATCCTTGAGCAAGCAGGGATCGCCAGCATTGAGGCCATGATATTGAGAACACAACTGCGCTGGGCAGGGCACGTTTCTAGGATGGAGGACCATCGCCTCCCAAAAATACTACTCTACGGTGAACTCGCCACGGGTCAGCGTAAGAGGGGCGCTCCAAAAAAGCGATACAAAGACTCCCTGAAACAACATCTCAGGCTCGGCCAAATTGATCACCAACAGTGGTCCGCCCTGGCCTCACATCGGGAGGCATGGAGACGCACTATCCACAATGCTGCAGCCTTATTTGAGAACTCACGCCGAACAAGTCTTGAAGAGAAATGACAACGCAGAAAGAATCACAACCCAAAAACATCACCCAAGGAGACCTTCTGCTGTGCTTTTTGCAACCGGACTTGTTTATCTCGGATTGGCCTTTTTAGTCATCAGCGCGCTTGCAGAAAGCGCGGGATGAGTCCTTCCTGAATCTTCATTTGCGAAGAAAAGCCAGAGACACTGTAGAAATATCGTAATTTGGCACCACTTTAAGTGCTGTAGCTCCATCCTATGGAATCTTCGGATATGTAGTTTCACATGATCTTTAACATTTTCTGCCAAAGAGCGCTGGTGCCTCACAAAACTACAAATCCCAGGGTTCTGTAGGATGGCGCCATGGCAGTGAAAGTGGGGTCAAATTGCATTATTTCTACAGTGTAGGTGTACCCTAAGACTGTTTTGCAGCCAAGGCCCGAAACTCCAGATAGGAAGCCAATGTCTGTGTGCTTACTCACAAGCAAGCCTGACTAAGTTTGGTACGGCTTTGCTCCCAAGTAAGCAGCAGTAGTAGTAATAGCAAGGCATAAGGATCTGGAACCCTTTTCATCGAGAGGGGTGAATTCTGAGGAGGAAGGGCGAAGGCCACATCTACACTGCACACTCAGTTTGGATTATTTGCCATGGCTCCTTCCTAGGGAATCCTGGGATTTGTAGTTCAGCGGGGTGCCAGCACTCTTTGGCAGAGAGGGCCAAAGACCTTGTGAAAGGACAAATTCCAGGATTCCATAGGAAGGAACCCTGGCAGTTTCAAACTGGATTATTGGTGTCGTGTGGCTTTGGCCTTGAGAAACTACAAATCCCAGGATTCCATAGGAAGGAGCCCTGGCAGTTTCAAACTGGATTATTGGTGTCGTGTGGCTTTGGCCTTGAGAAACTACAAATCTCAGGATTCCATAGGAAGGTGCCCTGGCAGTTTCAAACTGGATTATTGGTGTCGTGTGGCTTTGGCCTTGAGAAACTACAAATTCCAGGATTCCATAGGAAGGCACCCTGGCAGTTTCAAACTGGATTATTTGTGTTGTGTGGCTTTGGCCTTGAGAAACTACAAATTCCAGGATTCCATAGGAAGGAGCCCTGGCAGTATCAAACTGGATTGCTGATGTCGTGTGGCTTTGGCCTTGAGAAACTACAAATCCCAGTATTCCATAGGAAGGCGCCCTGGCAGTTGCAAACTGGATTGTTGGTGTCGTGTGGCTTTGGCCTTCAGAAACTACAAATCCCAGGATTCCATAGGAAGGCGCCCTGGCAGTTGCAAACTGGATCTTTGGTGTCGTGTGGATTTGGCCTACATTCAAAGGTCTCCTGCGCGCATGAGACGATTCAGACGAGACACGTGGGCGTCCCGGGAGTTCAGCTCCCCTCCGGCGGGCTTCTCTTCCGTGTTCGCTCCTCCTTCCCGGCCGACCGGCCTCGCCAATGCTGCCCAGCCGCCGGCGCTGCGGGGAGAGGCGGGCTTGGTGGCCTCGCCGTTGCGCAGCGGCTGCCCGCAATGGAGGACTCCGAGGGCGAGGCGGAGGCGGCGGAAGAGGCGGCTTGGCTTCTCCCAGACCCCACCGGCGGGTCTCGGAGGAGGAATCCCCCCGCTGCTGGAGGGAAAGGTGCAGGTAAATGACCACCCTCCTGGCTGCGGTGCTTCGGGGGGGGGGGGCTGGAGCCTAGTGGGAACCAAGGACAAGACTTGGGGTGTGTGTAAAAGAGAGTAAGGGGTCCCGATCCTCGAGGGAGAGGGGGCAAAGTGGGAAGGAAGGAGCGCCCAGGTCAGGATTGGGCAGTGGGGGGCTGGGTTTGTTTTGCCAACTGCTCTAGGTTTGTTTCCCTTTAGGCCTAGAATCAGGATTTTGTTTTGGCCGTGCAATAACATAAAAGGATATTTTAAATAAATATTTTATTATTATTATTGTATTTTTATATTATTTTGTATTATTTTTTATTAATATTTTATTGCTTTTTTCTTTTCCAAATAGGTATAATTCTAATGTGTAAATATAATGTGATTATAGTGCATTTAGATTAAGAGGAAAAATGTATTAGTGTTAGGATAGATAGTTTTATTTTTGTATTAGTAAGAAAAGAGGAAAACAATTATTATTATTATTGCGTTATTGTTACGGCCTTTTGCGGTCTGGTGTATTTTTCAGTAGAATGGTCTTATTCCAATAAAAAAATCCAAAATTCCAAAAAAAAAAAAAATAATAATCCTAGAATCAGGATTGTAGATGTTGGCTTTAGGGGGCATCCACATTAGAGAAATAATCCCGGTTGAAACTGGATTATTTGCATGGCTCCTTCCTACGGAATCCTGGGATTTGTAGTATGGTGAGGCACCAGCACTCTTTGACAGAGAAGGCTAAAGACTACACATCCCAGGATTCCATAGGAAGGAGCCATGGGAAAGAATCCGGTTTCAAATTGGAGTATTTGTGTAGTGTGGACTCCCCCGTAGAATTGTGGTAATAATAATACGATTACACCATCTGTGAAACGTTTCCTCAGAAGCACTGGAGGGGAAAGGAAGGCTTTTCTCCTGCTTCTTCCTGCAAGTTTGTGGCTGAAGTGGATTGAATGGCAATGTGCAGGCCCAGCCAGCCTTTGCCCACTCCATGCCCACTCCACTGCAGGGAGAAAGTGAGCCAAGTAACTTTCAAGCTTTCACGGACCTCCGTGAGGACATCACGGACCCCGGGGACAGACCGAGCAATGCAATAAGGCCACCTTTCTCTGCCATGGGAGCGAGCCACAGTAACGGGTGGCTTGGCAACTCCTCTGAAATGTAACAAGGAACCCAACTGTTTTCAACAAGTAATATTCTAAGTCAGTGGTTCAAGATGGCTTTGACCTGTGGCAGCTCTATGAATGAGAGACCTCCAAGTCATCAACAGCCCTACTCAGGTCTTGCAGATTCAGGATTGTGACTTCCTTGATTGAAACAATCCCTGTATCAGGGAGAGGGGGGAAGTAGCTACTTCTACCTTTACTACCTCCCAGGCAGGCAGTCTGGGTATTCTGTGCTCCCCAAGGGGTAGGTGTACATGTGCATTCCCTTCTTTGAGAATCAGTGTGCAGGCTACTATGTATGCCTCTTATTGTGAGGGTTCCTGGGATTAAGTCACGGATGGGCTTTAAAGTATGGCCCAAGAGCCACATGTAATGAGGCCCCTGAAATCTACCAAAGCCCAGAAACACCCTAATGTTTTTTTTTTAAATATTGGTGATTTTTGAACTATCACCTTTCTGTGCAGCTTGTCGTGGCAAATGGATGTCAACAGGAAGCTCTCAGAACCGCATCATTGTGCATCTGGATTTGGACTGTTTTTATGCACAGGTGGAAATGATCTGCAATCCTGAATTAAGAGGCAAACCTTTAGGTAATCTTACATTTTGTTGTTGAATATGCTTCCAAGGGGACACAACAGTAGTAAGGGTGCACCTGTACCTTGCCTTTTTCTTCAAGAAGAATTATAGAGTTGTGGAGTGATAGGGTACTCCCAAGGACCATCTAGCACAACTCCCTGTCAGTTTAGGAATCCACAGCCTTAGCATCCCTGAAAAGTGGCAATCCAACCTGTTAAACCCTCCAACGAAGGAGAGTCCACCATTAGAGGCAGTCTATTCCATGATCAGACAGCTCTTAACATCACAAAATTATCTAAATTATTCCTAAATTAGCTGTAGCTCCCTTCCAGTGGAACCCATGCAGTTGGAATGTTTTCAGGATAACACCGTCTGCTACTCTGCTCATTTGTTGGCTCTCATTTATTAGTACAAAGATCTGATCTTTCTACTTTTTGGCATGCACAAGAAATTGTTCTTGGTTATCTTCACCTGTCCTCTTCACCTCGGCTCTGTAGCATGCACTTACATTTTCTTAATATCTTTGGCCACCATCAGAGCTGGATTGTACTGTACTTGCCAGTGGCCCAATAGCGTAGGAATTAGAATAGCCCAATTTCAAGTCACTGGCTAAAATCTCAAGGAATTGCTGTGCTTCTCTAAGTGGTGGCAGCCGGGGGGGGGGGTAAATTTCAAGACAATTGGTACTGGATGAGTAGAAAGTTTTGATTTTGTCTGTGATGTGGCTTTAAAGCTTGGTCATCCATTTCCAGGTGATGCCAGAGCTTGCTGACTCAGCTTGCTTGTACATATTTTGTGTTTGTGCAACATGGATGTGCTAAAAAGCCAGGAGTGATTGAAGGGGGCTGGAGAGAGGTTGAGAGAGAGAAATAGTTGGTGCAAACTCTTGGGCACATTGTGCCCTTTTGAGCAAGGCAGGAAGAGGAATGGCTGCTGTAATCATGGCTGCTGTAATGCAGGCACAGGGCCAGGAAAAGAAAAGTCCCCATGGCTTGGCCATAAGCCTACCATAGGCACCAGCAGCAGGACAACACCTGGAAAAACTCCCCATGCTCCATGTGCATGGGACAGAAGGGCATATGGAAAGGAAGGATGGGAAAGTTGTCCCTTCATATTCGCTGGGGTTTGGTTCCAGGACCCCCCGAGAATACCCAAATCCGTGAATACTTAAGTCCCATTATATGCAATGGCATAGCAAAATGGTGTCCCTTATATAAGATGGCAAAATCAAGGTTTGCTTTTTGGATTATTATTTTTTTAAGAATATTTTTAAGCCGTGAGTACTTAAAACCATGAATGCCAAATCCGTGAATGTGGAGGGACAACTGTAATAGGCTTTCCCCCCACTCCAAGTTGTGATATTACCAAATTAGACAGGTTTTACCCAGGGCTTGTCTATCTGAGCCCATAAAAAAAAAGGAATGCCTCGCACTAATAACATTTCACAGCAGCTGTGACCTGTCCTAATGGTTTTTCTGCCCCCTTAAGCTTTGTATGCCCAGTAGTAAACATGGCAGCTGTGAGTGATTTATTCATGTTTGCACTTACCTCAATTTGCTGGTGAAGACCTTATTTTTCCCCAAAAAACAATGTCTGGGCGTGATTGAGCAATTTTTCAATTGAGCTCAAAAGAAAAAAAAAATCCCAGCACCCTCTTTTCTCACCTTAACGCTTACTCACTAAGGCGAAAATCAAACGTGGTGGGAGCAGACCCTTGCCTTGGTAGCAAACCCCACCCCCTGTGCTTGTCTAGCTAATCAGTTTTGTGCTTCCTCTCATTTGGGCGAGCAAATCGAATCGACTTGCTTGTCCTAACGAACAGAAATGTGCACTCCCCCACTCTGTTTTTAAAAAGAAACGGGAAAAGCCACGAAGGCTTTTCTAGCAAGGTTTTTGGCCTTTTTTGCCCCCCTCCTTCACAGTGTGTCAAAATTACATGGAATACCATTAGGACAGATAGGATTCTTCTCACATTCCATGAGGCGTTTTTTCACCATTTGGACAATCCCCCCCCCCGATTCCCCTCACGCCTATTTCCTCAATCAGCCCAGAAGCCGTTCCAGCCCTCCTTTCAACCTTTAACTATCTTGACCCCTGTGAGAAGGAATCACTCCCTGGTCTCACATTTTGGCTCTGAAATCTCAGGGAACAGCTGCTGATGTGACAACCTTAATGGAACCTAGTTTAAGTAGTGCTGGAGGCAGTATTTATTTTCTTTTAATGGCAGCTTGAAAGTTACTGCCTAAAAGTCCAACTACCTGTTTGCCTGTGAGGGCGAGTTCAGATATAGAAACATGGACAATAGTGTCATGTGTCACCTTAATGACTCTTCAGAGCGGTTTTGTTTTTCCTAAATCAGTGTTCTTTTGTATACTGTAATTCTGCCACTTTTCTGAAGATTTTTTTCCCCTCTTATTGATAATTTTCTATGAAAACTGACTTATACCATTGTTTAAAATAGGCCAGAAGGGTTGTAATTTTTCGTTTAATGTGTTCTTAAATGTAAATTATTCCAAAATTCTGTTTTTGGTTGCAGTTCTGAAACCAGCAGTAGCTGGCAACTCTCATGTCAGTGAGGTGGTAAAAGTAAATCAGTGGGGCGATTCTACAGAAGCAACAGCAGGGTGGCTTTTGCTAGCCTTGTCAGGAGTTAGAGACTGAACTCCATTATAAAATGGCTGAACAACTGCAGAATAATGCTGAGTCATAAATGGCTGACTCCATGAACTACGAAGTCATGCCTAGTCAGGCCACTAGAGGGCAATTTGCTGTAGATACAGTACATATATAAGTGGGCTAGGCCAAAGCTCGCTCACTCTCTTCTCTTCTTGTAAATGCTGATGCCTGGTGAAGCAGTTTCTCCTTCAATTGTAAATATTTGTACATATGTTGCAACTGTTTGACTTTGAAGATAAAAGTGCCTCCTGCTTATTGGACGTCAAACACTCTGTGTGTGAGTATTCTTGGGAACAGGTTGCTACTAACTCTGCTGAGATAGTTTTTTGGCTTCTGCCAGGGATTGAGTGTCCTATCATCCCCTGACAAGCTTTAAATGAGATGTGCAAGATGCTAAACCTTGGATAGCTCTTTGAAAGCCTGGATTAAAACATGAAGCGAACTCACTAATGCACTAATATGCGGGCTACCAGGCAAAGTTGGCTGAAACTATATGTGCCATCCCCAAACTGGTAGCCAGTGTGGTGTAGTGGTTTGAGTGTTGGATTATGACTCTGGAGACCAGGGTTTGAATCCCCACTCAGCTAGGCAAGTCACATTATCTCAGCCTCAGTAGAAGGCAAAGGCAGCCCCCCCCCCTGAACAAATCTTGCCAAGAAGATCCTGTGATAGGTTTGCCTTAGGGTCAGCATAAACTGGAGACGATTTGAAGGCGCACAACAACAAATCCCCAAACTAAGGTTGTTTGAACACATTGGGACTTATTATTGGGCAGACATTTACAATGTTGCAGTTTAAATGCTGCATAAAAAAATAATCTGTAGATTTGTTGAAAGAAATTTCAGAGTGTGAGAAACTTAACAGATTTTATTTATTTTATTTTATTTTATTTGCTTTTTGCTTGCATATTTACTTTTTTCAGGTGTTCAGCAGAAGTATGTGGTCGTCACGTGTAATTATGAAGCCAGAGGTTTTGGGGTCAAAAAACTCATGTCTGTGAAAGAAGCAAAAGAAAAGTGCCCAGACCTGGTGCTAGTTAATGGAGAAGATTTGACAAAGTACAGAGAAATGTCTTATAAGATTACAGGTATTGCCTCAGTCTTTTTAAATAATGTGTAATAGTAAAGTTTCTTGCTTATTTTCTTGATCTGGACTTATAGCCATCTCTGTCCCAGGAACTCAGCCATAGATGCATGTCTCAGTTTCTTAATTTGGAGAGTGAGCATAACTCAATGGTCAAGCACATACTTGGCATGCAGAAGGTACCAAATTCAGTCCCTGACATCTCTAATTAAAAAGAGCTGGCAATGTGTAATCAGGAGAGCTACTGCCAGTCTGAGTCAGATGAACAAATAGCCTGACCTGGTATAAAGGAGCTTCCTGTTTAGGAGAGGATGGGAAATTTTCCTTCTGTGAACTTCCATAAGTTGACTTATTGTAGGATCTAAGCCATTGTACCTCTGCCTGGATTTTAATTATAAACTGCTTTGTGATACATCTTGTGTACTTTCTCCCCTCATTTTTTGTGGGGCCCCTCACACCAATCCATTGTGGTAGGTTATGCTGAGGGAATAGCAGAGGCTTGAAAAGGAACTTCCTCATTGATTGATTGAATTGGAAGGTGCCTCAAAGGTCACCTAATCCATCCTCCTACTGCAGCATGAACTCACATAACTTGCTGCAAAATCCATGAAAGAAGAGGCTTATCCTCCGGCAAAAAGATAAAAAAAATTCCCTCGTCATCTTCAGATGTTTGTAGATGACTCTTCTGTAGGTCAAACATCACCTGCTCTACAGTCCTATTATTCCACTCTGGACACACTCATCTCATCTGATTTCAGAAAGTACGGTAAGCAGCATTAGACCTTTGAATGGGAGACCATCAGGGATCTCCAAACAGGACTGAGAAAAGAATCCTTCCTGAAACCCTTTAGAGCCCCTTCTGCCAGTTAGAGTTAATGGTATTAGGCTATACATATTAGGCTATATGGCTCAGTGTTCTGGCTCAGTTGAAGGCAACTAGATTCCAAATTTTCTGCATCAGACTTGCAAACTTCTTAAATTTTGGTATGCTTTACATTTGGCCTCCCATACCACCTCATTGTGCTGTTGTTTTCAAATATTTGCTGGAATCCTAAATCAGCTACTTAGTTACATCTGCATAGCTAAGTAGTGTCTCCTTGCCTGACCCCTGCAGCCCACTTTAAGAGCCAGCCACGGGATAGTGAAGGAAGTCTGCTCAGCTTTCAGTCAGGGTGCAAGGAGGATATTTCTATCTCTCTCCAGGCAGCAAGTGAGGCTGCAATAAGGACTTGCAACAAGCGGTTCTGCTTCTGATTCTTGCAGCCTTTCTTATTGGCTGGAGGAGGGTGGAGACATTCTCCTTGTGCCCCAATCAGAAGCCGAACAGATCTCCTTCCCCTGATCCAGCAGCTGGCTCTTAAGGTGGGCTGGGTTGGCATTTATGTAGGTTAACAGTAAGTACATAGGCTTACTGAATACAGATCAGTTACAGATTTGTAACTCTAGGCTAGACATTCGTCACTGAAATACTGAATACCAGCCGTTATTCCTAGGGACCAAGGGAAGATTCTTCAGTGTGAAGTTCAGTAATAGGAAACAGACTTCCCTAAATGACATCTCATTTACTGATCTTTCTGAAATGTGAAGTGGCAAAAGATGTTGAAGTGGGTTGATTTTAACCAACAACCTGGTAAACATTACATGAGCACTAGTGTGTGCCTCATAAATCACTCCCCCATCCAGAACCCTCTACCATTTGCAGCCATCAACAGCAAGCAAGGTGATATAGAAAGGATTCCCTGAAGGAAGGCAGAAAATGTGAAACTCAATTTGCAGGAGCAGATAAAGAGGATGGCTTTGCACATTACATTGCAAGCAAGTTGTGTACTGTTACTTGACTTCTCATGTCATAGATGAAAACATGTAAGCTGTAGGCTTGGGTGTCCCATTCCAAAAATTTGCCTCCTCTGTTCCCAGTATACCCACTTGTTGTAATGCCAAAATCAGGAACCTTTGGCCCTTCAGATGTTATTGGATACAGCTCCCAGAATCTTTTACCATTGGCTATGGTGACCAGTCCTTTACCGATAGTTGCGACTTCTGGGAGTTGAAGACCAAAAAAAAAAAAAAGAGAGAGAGAGAGAGAGAGAGAGAGAGAGAGAGAGAGAGAGAGAGAAACAGACAGATGAACAAACTCTGAAAGCTTGAATGTTTTTTAACCACCTTGTAAGATGTGAAGTTGAATGGGGGTATGTTACAACCTGAAGAATCTTACAGGCAACTTGTTCCGTAGCAATGATATCATAGAATTATATTGCGATGTGTTATCCTAGAAGCAGATGCATTCTGTGGCAGCAAATTCTCCCCTTCAAAATGTGTTAGGTTTAATCAAGTGTGTATAAACCTCTGTGACTCTTTCCTTAATAGCTCTTTCCCCCCCCCCCCCAAAGGTCTTGAAAAGAATATGTTGTTAGTGTTACAGAGTATTGGGTTTTTGGATCTCTAAGCCCTGCTGCCACCACCATCATAGACCCACTTAGGTCTTCCTTGGGCCAGAGGCAATCTTTCACCATTGGCCTTTGGCTAAAGTTACTACCTGATGAGCGGTGTGAGAATGATGCAGTGTAAATAGCAATAAAAGAATCATCTTGTTGTTTTTAAAGGCTTCTTTAGTGTCAGAAGTCGTCCTGTCTTGTAAATGTATATGAACAGTGCTTTTAAAATAGATTTGTCTAGTCTGGACGGGAAGTGGGAATTGTGCAGCCTTCCATATGTTGGACTGCAACTCCCAGCACCCCTAGCAACCATACCCAGTGGGAATTGCAGTCCAACAGTATCTGGAGGGCTACATGATTCCCCCCCCCTTAGTCTGTAGTTGCAGCCGCCAAGAAGGCTTCTAACTAGTTAATACCTACTTAATAATAAGAATATTAAAGTTACTATAATCATTTATGATCATGTCTCTCCCTCACTTTGACCCCTTGAAGTACGTGTAGTTGAAAGAACTACCAGCACTATACAAGTCAGCTTCATCAGTGGCCCAAGGAATTTGATCTTTGTCTATTTTAAATGCCACATTTGGTTTTACTGGATATCAGAGACAGATTGTAGGGTCCTTGAAGTACATTGCTGTCAGTGCCTTGAACTTCAGGGTCTGAGACTGAGGGTCTGAGACTGGTCTGCGGAGCTACCATGCATGGTCTGGTTGTAGCCCACAGACACTTCTTCAGTTGTTAAAAGTGTGTGCAAAGATTTTCTGCCTTTGGTCAACAGAGCAGTGCATTCTGCTGCCACAATTAGTGTGACAGATTGGGCCTGTTGGCTGTGAGGATGTCAGGCCTGAAAAGTGCACCTTTTAGAGTCTGGGTTTGAATCTGGGCATCTGGAATCAGCACACCTGTTCTTTGGTGAACTTCCTAGGATTACTGGGCAAACGTCCATGCAATCTTTCATGCTAGGTTGTGGACAGCAGTTTCAAGTGAGCCAGGAGTCAAGGGATGAAGCCAGTAATTAGGGCCAAAGGAAAAACCACGAGGCAGAAATGAGAAATAATCCAGAATACCACATCAAGACAAAAGAACAAGCCAAGGCCAGCTGGTCAGGAAGCCCTGTTGTAGTGCTTTCTCTCCAGGAGACTCTCAGCTGGATAGGCTGGGTTAGTCCAAGTCCGATACAAAGGCGTCCATGGGCAGTTCAGTAGCTTGCTACCCAGGAGCAGCTGCTCACAGATCCAAAGGCTCTCAGTTTGAGCCCCAGTAGCTATTGAAAGAAAGTCACTTTTGTCTTCCACTACCTTAACCGAAGGATTCCATGACAGATGTCTAGAGATCCTCTGTAGATGCCTGAAAATGGAAAATTCCTTCTCTGCCCATGCGACAAACAGGACTTCTGTAGTGAGCCAGACTGCAAATCCTTATCTCTTATAGTGCAGTCCTAGGCCAGCTTGTTTACTCAGAAGTAAGGCCTATTGTGTTCAGCAGGGCTTATTTACAGGAAAGTGGGCATAGAATAGCACCTTGTTTATGCAATCAGATTGCAGTGGGCACAACTGAGCAGGATTATTTCTTGTCAGGTGCAATGCATGGGCATAGTGTTGCAACGAAAGTTAAATGGGAAAGGTACATGAGGGTGAGACATGCAAGATATTCTCATATCTAGAAGATTCACCTTGCTGTGGTCAGAGTATAAACCAGAGTTCACACCCCATCCTAGTTACTACATTAACTCAACTGTGTGCCTTGGTGTTTATTTTCAGCATTACTGGAAGAATTTACTCCACTGGTAGAAAGACTTGGATTTGATGAAAATTTTGTGGATATTACAGAGATGGTAGACTTAAGACTAGAACAGTGGAAGAAAGATGCTTTTTCTAAAATCACTTTCTCTGGTCACATCTATAATAAGCAAAGTAAGTATCTTTTTTCCCAAAATATCAGATCGGCAACCCAAATCATTTAACAAATATTTTGTAGATGATTTTTATTATATTTCTTGTCATTCTGTATTGTGAAGGCTACTTCTTCCAAGTAAAGGTTGCCCCCTGCCCCCGTATCCACAGAACCAATATCAGTGGTTTCAGTTATCCATGGCTGAAAAAAATAGAGACACATACCATAGAGATGCACTGGAAAATGCCTAGAGAGGTGTCCTCTCTAGGAATCGCTAGGTCCTTCAATGCAATTCTATGGTATGTTTGTACTGGAATTCCGTTATTTTAATAGGGTTCTCTATATCTGTGGTTTCATTTATAACTAGTAAGTTGAGGAATATATCCCCCGTGAATACATGAGGTGTCCTATAATAGAATGTATTTTGCATTCATGATAGGAAGAGCAAATCTGCTATTTATATTGCTACAGCTAGTTTTGTGTATTACTGATTAATGGATATCATGGCATTGGACAGGAGTTCCCCCAACACCAGCTTCTGAACTCATCCTCCCAGGAAAGACTGGATCATAGTATCTACCTCCCAAATAGGTGACCTAGAAGAATACCATGATGGATGGTATTGAAAGCTGATGAGAAGTCCAGTATGTTCCCCCATCAGATAGCCAGCACAGATTGTCCACTAAGAGGGTCAAAGCAGTCTCTGTCCCATAAAAAAGCCTGGAGTGAGACTGAGATGAATCTAGATAAACTGTGTAATCCAAAACATCTGGAGCTAAAATGCCACCACTCACTAATCTTGTCCAAGAATGAAATATTGGAAGGTGGCCAGAAATAATCCAGTATGGTGGGATAATGAATGGTGTTGTTTTTAAACAGACGTCTTACCAGCCTTCACCTGTTTTAGGCATAAAGGTGTTCACCACTAACCTTTGCAGTCTTCTTCCATTATAGTCATTATAAGCCAGGAAGGGCAAGGAGTCGAGTGTGCATTTGGTGCCAGTAGTTCTTGCGTCTCCAAGGATCCTGTCTGTTCATAAACTGAAAATAAAAATAAATAAATTATAATGGTTGATTTCTGTTAATAGCCAATGGAAAGCATAGAGTTCTTCATTTTCAAATTGAGATCTGAATACAGATCCACATCAAGTTGGACAGCTTCTGAATTGGGTAGTTTTCCACATTACTGAATTGAATTCTAAGCTGAACCTTTGGGTGGTATACACTCCTATTATATTCCATTGTACAGTACTGCTTTTTAAGTGTATTTTTATTTGAAATTGTGGCCGCTGCCAAAACATAGAAATACTGAGTTAAACATATTGATTAAAGACAACAACTTTGTGGTTCAGGAAATAAAAATAAAAAGGTACCGTAACAATATGAACAGAGGGGGGGAATGCCTATAGACCTAGAGGACAGTAAATTGCTGGGATTTCAGAAGTTGCCAGAAATATGATATAATTGTTAAAATTGATTTTTCCAGTATCTAAGTTGCGAAGAAGATGGGCAATGGGGGAATGAATTTTGTAAGGGAATGAAATAAAAGGTGGTCCTATTGCCTCAAATGTGTCTACTTTTGTATGTTCTTGCGTGCTAAGAAAAGATAATCTATATCAGATAGAAACTTTCAAGATGCTCTCTGTTTGCTTCGCAGCTGTCAATTTGCATGATTCAGCACATATACGATTAGCTGTGGGATCTCAGATTGCAGCTGAGATGAGAGAAGCCATGTACCACAGGCTGGGCCTTACAGGCTGTGCAGGAGTGGCATCCAATAAATTACTGTCCAAGTTGGTGTCTGGGACCTTTAAACCAAACCAGCAAACTATTCTGTTGCCTGAAAGCCACCAAGACCTGATGGTCAGCCTTGGCCACATAAGTAAAGTGCCTGGTAAGATGGGAGGAAATTCTTCTCCTTCAGTTTGGGGTGTTCTGTATTTATATTTCACTGTAAGAAGAAAGCCACTAGGACTCTATTCTAGGCTGCATTAATAGGTGTATAGTGTCTAGATCAAGGGAAGTAATAGTGCCACTGTATTCTGCTTTGGTCAGACCTCACCTGGAATACTGTGTCCAGTTCTGGGCACCACAATTCAGGGAAGGATATTGAGAAGCTGGAACATGTCCAGAGGAGGGCGAGCAGGATGGTGGGTGGTCTGGAAGCCATGCCCTATGAGGAGCAGCTTAAGGAGCTGGGCATGTTTAGTCTGGAGAAGAGAAGGTTGAGAGGTGACATGATAGCCATGTTTTAATATTTGAAGGGATGTCATACTGAGGATGGAGCAAGCTTGTTTTCCGCTGCTCCATTGTCTAGGACACGGAGCAGTGGGTTTAAACTACAGGAAAAGAAATTCCACCTAAACATTAGGAAGAACTTCCTGACAGTAAGAGCTGTTTGGAAGTGGAATACACTGCCTCGTAGTGTGGTGGAGTCTCCTTCTTTGGAGGTTTTTAAACAGGCTGGATGGCCATATGTTGGGAATGATTTGATTGTGTATTCCTGCATGGCAGGGGGTTGGACTGGATGGCCCTTGTGGTCTCTTCCAGCTCTATGATTCTATGACTCACTGGAGGGGAATTCTAACTTTCTAAGTTCTGTACACACCATCCTTGGCTCATAGCAAACTCAGGGGATTGAGTGCCTCTTAGTTTGGACGTGAAACAGGACCATCCAAAAAAAGGACTTGTATGTTATATATTCAGATGACTCCCTGGATATGCAGAAATATATAACATCGTAAAGTTAGAAAGTAAAGATGTTTTCTTAACTTAATCAAGTGTGGAATATTGTGGTGTTTGTAGAAGAAAAAAGGGAAATTTGAAGTGGGAAGGGGGAAAAGGAGGGAATTGGCTTTTTCAGGTGTCTAATACTGTACTGACAATAAGTATCCAGAGATGGTTTGGGTTTAAAGATGGGGATGTGTATTATGAGGTACACCTTTCATCCCTGACCTGTACAGAATAATACTGTAGCTCAGTTGTAAAGCAGATGTCTTGTAGTCAAAATGCCCCTGCCATTTCCAGACAGATGAGGCCAGACTTCTGAATGAAACCCTGGAGAGCTGCTGCCTGTACGCAGCTAGATATAGATAAATCAGTGGACAGACTGGGCGTAAGAGCTTTCCTGTGTTCCAGGAGGAAGGAAAGGAAAAAGAATCCTCCTCTGCCCTTGGAGCTCTTTAGAAACTAACTCCTAACACTGCAACTATAGGTCACCCCTCCAAATCCATGGAACCAATACCCACAATTTCAGTTATTTGCGGCTGAAAAAATAGGGACACATAGAGTTGCACTGGAAAATGCCTAGAGATGTGTCCTTTATTTTAATAGGGTTTGCTATTATCCGTGGTTTCATTTATAAGCGGTTAGTCTGGGAATGTATCCCCCACAGATATGAGGTGTATGTGACTTGTATACAGCTATAGGCTGGCATCATTCCAACTAGAGTAGACACATTCAATCAACTGTTGAATGGTGAGTCAGCACATTAATAGATTGAATGAATTTTCTAGTTAGGGTTAAAACTGGATTTAGGCCACAGTATACTTGGGGCGGGGATTGGGTTGACACGCCTCTATCAGAGCCCTCTAAGGGGAGCACAAGAACATTGCTTTTAAGCGGTCAAACTTAATCAATACCAGGTGTGGCCAAAGCACAGTCTGGTGGTTGTATCCTTTTCAAAACCAGAAGTGGACTTTGGGCAGCATCTGGGTTTGTTTTGTTTCTTTTGAGTGGGTGCGGGAGGGTTGAGGGGCATTTTTAGCAGTCCATGTGGCTCCTAAAAGGTCTTGGGGGAAGAAAATTGAATTTCAGCCCCATAGCAGTTGCTCAGATGTGGTCTAAGATGACCAGCAGTGGCTCCTCTGAATCTTGGGCGGAGAGCTTCTCATCATCTGTTACCTTTCAGCACAGCAGAGGTATTTTATGCCTTGATGGTATGCAAGAAAAGTTTTCTCCTCTTCTGCCCTTCTTCTGAGGCAGTCGATGAGGAACTGAATAACATATGCATAGTGTGTTGGGCCTCAGCCATGAGGAAATGTGTTTTCAAGTCCTTGTTAGCATCATTGCCAAATGTTAAAAGTTCATTAATAACAAACGTTAATAGCAAGGGTAAATGTGTATTAGTGACTTTGTTTAATACTTTTTTGAATTAGACTGGCAGTTTAAGTTTGGAGAAAGGCATGAAGGCTGCAGACTGATGAAGGGAAGGCATTTTCCTCTCTTACTAACCTGTTTGCAGAGTTCTCATAGCTATGGGTGAGGGGCAGAGATGGGTCTCGCTTGTGCACTTGGATTTTCTTTGTTTCTTTCTGCACTATATAACCCTTGGGTGCCCACCTTCCATCAGCCTCACTCTGGAGAGGTATGCCCCAGCCCACAGACCCCATAGCCAGCCATAGTGAATTGGATTACTGGCTTGGGATAGTCCAGGTAAAATTGGTTGTTTAGGAGCCCAGTTCTACCATTGTCTGTGAGGGGATGCTGAACCCCTTCAGTGAATGGACTGGGGTGCCTCTCTGCTGTTTATCATCTGCTGCATCCTTTACCACCAATCAAGCTTATCTTATATCAGTAATGTGTGTCAGTGGTCACCGCCAAATAAAATCTTATGGAGGCCTGGAGCTACACAGAGTTCCAAAATGGAGCAGTAGTCTGAGGGGGATGGATACACTTGAGCACCTACTTGTATGAAGCAAATCTTAACCCCACTGGCATTGTGTGTGTGTGCACTTCATGGGAGAGCATGACACTGAGTATAGGCTTCCATGAGTCCAAGTCTGTTACTCAGTGCAGCCTCACAGAAAGAAGTAGTTTCTTCTCTTTGACTCAAGTTATGTTGGAGGCTGCTCATATTGTCAGGTTTTTTTTTCCTTGTGCAGGTATTGGTTTTAAAACTGCAGAACGTCTCATGAAGCTAGGAGTTAGCACTGTGTGTGATCTCCAGTTGTGTTCAGCTGCGATACTAGAAAGAGAACTAGGAGTTTCGGCTGCCCAGCATATTCAGAAACTGAGCCAGGGAGAAGATGACTCCCTAGTCACACCATCAGGTCCTCCTCAGGTATATATGAAAACACAGTTTCTCCAGTTAATGGTTGGGGTTTTTTTGGAAAGTTTGGAAAGGTTCCTTTCTTTGGACTGAAACTCCCATAATCCCCAGCCACTGGTCGTGCTTGTTTGGGAATTCTGGGAAATGTAGTCCAAAAAGCAAGCTCTGTGTGCACATCCCCCCCCCCGCCGCCTTTCTTTGTACATCAATTCCCAGCAATCTTTCATTGGCCTAGTGTTGGGGATGGGCAACTGTTCCAGATCCAGGGGCCCACATTTCGCCTTTAAGTGCCACATGGACTGTGAACCACTCTCCCAAGTGTCTGGAAGTTTGCTTCTGGTGTTTTAAAAAATGGGTACTTTTAACCTATTTGAAGAGGTGAATTGCCACTCCTAGAAACCTCCAGTAGAAGCAGTTCACTTTTTTTGCCAGCAAAATAGCAGTCTGGAGAGTGTAGAAAGATGAAGGGCCGCAAAACAACCTTAGGGGCCACATGCTGCACTTTCCTGTCCCCTCGTTTAATGTGATGAATAAAGTACACTTTGGGTTTATACCCAAAGGAACATATTCAATTCCTGGAGGCTGGGTTTCATTACTTTACACTGTATAATTGAATCATGGTATTTTCTGTTTTATGAGTGGGTCTGCTTTCATAGGCAGGGATCCCCTAAGAATTTGTTCTGTGCAGACATGCACTCATGTGGTTACATGCAGCGTGCAGTAGATGTGCCTTGCCCCCACATGAGCCTCATCCATCACATTGTCAAACATTTTGATGATGTTTGAATAATGATAGGTGATTCATTAGAAAATGACTTTTGGCCAACCCTGTGCAATATTTGAAATATGATTTAAGCAAGGTAACTCTCAGGGAAGCATTGTGATTGAGTGCAAAACCTAACCAAAGAAGAATGTATGAATCAGAGATTTCCTTCTTCCTTTGTAAGTTCTGGATTTATTTGTTCCACTTGCAGTAACAGTACTTTGTTCTGTTTTCTAAAAAATACTTATTTTGCAGTCCCTGAGTGATGAAGACTCCTTTAAAAAGTGCTCTTCTGAAGCAGAAGTGAAAAAGAAAGTTGAAGAACTGCTCACCAACCTTTTGCACAGGTGGATAATAAATGATGCCGATCTATAATCTATAAATAAAAGTGTCCTGATTACTGTGCTTTGAATTGGCCATGTCATTTTCATATCAAAAGCAACCCCAGATCCAGGCTTGTGAGTTATATTGGGACCATGCCTCAAGGGAGATGGGACTTAAACTTTTCCCAGTACTTCTTGTTTGCCAAAGATTGCTCCCAAAACTGCTATTTGCCCCTGAAATAAGAGCTTCTGGGTGGATGTGATTGTCACTGGGGATGGGGGAGGCATGGGGGGGAAGTTGCATCCTCATCAAATCACTGTTCCAGTCTGGTAAGAACCATTCCTCCCTTGCTGTGGCTTTTTCTAGAGTTAAGGCCAGTTCTAAACACATTAGTTTAAAGCACTTTTAATACAATGCATCATTCACCCCTGATTCTCCATATTATCCTCATACCCCTGCAATAGGCTGATTACTTTTGTAGTGTTTTAAAAATTACTGAGACCTATGGTTGAAAAAGCTGAAAAGCCTGCGGTGCTGGCTTGATGTCTTGTTTTCCTAACTACAGAAGAATATACTGTACATCTCTTTTTCTTCAGCTAGCTTAGACTGTAATATTTCCAGTGTATTTGCATATAAATCTATGTCTATTTCTCCATGTTTTTGTCAGGTTATCCAAGGATGGGAGAAAGCCACATACAATAAGATTGACTCTTCGACAGTTTTCACTTACCAATAAATGGTTTAACCGAGAGAGCCGTCAGTGCCCTATTCCATCTCATCTGATGCAGAGGATTGGAACAGGTAATTGCTGTCTGTGGTGCTATTGTGCTATTGTTAGTCTTGTAAATTTATATAGAGCCTTTAATGTACACAGTGCTGTACAAAAATAAAATATATAGTCCTGCCAAAGGTGTTGTTGTTGTGTTCCTTTAAGTAGTTTACGACTTATGGTGCCCCTAAGGCAAACCTGTCATGGGGTTTTCTTGGCAAGATTTGTTCAGAGGGGGTTAGCCATTACCTTCCTCTGAGACTGAGACAATGTGACTTTCCCAAGGTCACCCAGTTTGTTTCCATGGCCAAGCAGGGAGTCAAACCCTGGTCTCCAGTGTCATAGTCCAACACTCAAATTGCTACACCATGCTGGCTCACCAAAGGAATCTAAACTAATAAAAAAGGAATGTAGGAGAAAGAAGGGACTAATACAAGGTGTTGTCCAAATGGTGAAAAAACTCCTCACAGAATGCAAAGAGAATCCTACTTGTCTTAATGGTATTCTGTCTGATTTCACCATGTTGTGAAGGAGAGGGTCCAAAACCAGCAAAAACCTTGGCAGAGAAGCCTTTGCAGCTTTTCCCATCTTTAAAAAAACAACGTGAGGGTGCACATTTCCACTCCATCAGCTTCACTTGCCCAAATGAGAGGAAATGCAAACCTGAATGGCAGGATAAGAGCAGGGGCTGTGGCTGGGTTACTGGGCAAGCACCTGTTGCTGCCATGTTGGATTTTTGCCTTAGCGAGTGATTGCTAAGGCAATATAATGGGGGATTTGTGTTAACTCTTTCTCTTTTTTCGGAAGGATGAAATACCGCTTGTGTGCACCATAGAAATAGGTTTTTTTAAATAAAAAAAATCAGCAGTGACAGATTTTAAAACCAGTAATCCACTCACAGACACCATTTCAGCTACAGGCATGTGAAGTTTATGGGGGCTATAAAACCATTAAGAAGGTCACAGCTGCTGCAACTTGCTAATACTGTGGAGCAATCTGTTTTTTCCCCTCCGTGTAGACAAACCCTAAATGTAAACATTTTATACAGTATAATTATGAAAACAACCTATCAAAAAACATATAATCTAAATATCCAAAATTTAAAAGTAAAATTAAACTAGGAATTCCTGAAGCTTTAGAAAACAAACAACGGAGATGTAAAAACAGTGGCTGGCATTCAGCATTGCAGTTACAGATTCGTAACGTAGACTTATATATAGTCTTACTGAATACAGATGAGTTACAGATCCATAAAACTACATTACGAATCTGTAACTGCAGTACTGACTGGGAAGAGGGGATGAATATATAGTCTTACTGGACACCTGTGTAAATTTGACCCCAGCCCACAACTGCCGGATCGAGTGAAGGAGGTCTGTTGAGCTTCAGATCAGGGCACAAGGAGAAGGACCAATGAGCAAGGCTGCAACAATCAGAAGCAGGACCCCTGTTGCAATTCCTTGTCACAGGCCCCCTTGCTGGTAGAATGGGTGGTGGTGGATATGCCATCCTCCTTGCACCCCATTTGTAAGCTGAACAAATCTCCTCTGTGTCTTAAGATGGGCTGGGGAGGGGTCCGGCCAGGAGATGCTACTTATTTATGCAGATATAATTAAGTAGCCGATCTAGAATGCTGATGAGTAATGGAAAGAGCAGTCTGCAGTATTCAGGAAAACATGTCCAAGAATATGAGGTGCAAGAGAAATGGGGCAAAAACAAGCCAAAGAAGAAGAAAACCCTTGGTTAAGTGAGAAACAGAGTTTATGCGATGAAGATCCCAAGTAGGGCAGTAAAGAGAAATGAAGGAAGAAAGCTAGGGATAAGCTAGATCATATAGAGATTTAAAAGCTAATATTCATTCATTCATTCCATTTATATCCCGCCTTTCTCCTACTAAGGAATCCAAGGTGGCTAATACAAGAAGTTTGTAAAAGGAATAAGGAACCAAGGAAGAGACATAAAAAATGAAGTGACATTATCAAAACAACTGGCAAAATAAAATAAAATAAACTTAGCTGTAGGATTGTGGTAGCCATTTGCATTCTAATGTCTATTTGCTGAATGCTGTTACTTACAATTACTATTTGGGATCAGACTAGATAGCCCATGAGACTCTAGAAGTCTGCAAAGTCTTTTCAATGTTCTTACTAATCAACCCTATGTTCCAGAAACATATGATAAGCTGAGGTAAACAAATTCTTTCTATAATAATGGTCGAACTGTACCTAAATGTTCCTAAGCTATTTTGCCTTGTACTTTCTGAACTATCAACAAACTGTTTAAAGGGAAACTCAGGGGAAACTGCTGACACCAAAGAGGAGGAGGGAATTGTTTTTGCATACGGTCATTAAACTGTATAAAGGTTTTCTGTAGTCATGACTCGGGGTTCTGACTCTTTGGAAGATATTCCAGTCAGGCCCACCGGTGTAATAAAATTCACTTTCCAATCGGTGGGTCTGCTGTTCCATGATTTCTGCATCAGGATGTTAAACAGAACATTGAAAAGAATGTTGTTTTGCTCCAAGTAGATAAAGCTGGCAACTTCTGGAGTTGTTAGCCTTGTTCTCATCCCCTCTTCCCATACCCAGGTGTGAAGGAGGTTGCAGAAGACAAGATCTATTGAACAGGCAAAAATATTCCCGCTGCACTTGGTAGAGCAGCACCCAGAACACCCTATTTTCTAAGTCCAAGGTCTCATGCCTCCAAAACAGAATGACTTAATTTCTTGCATCAGTTCTCTCTCTCTTTCTTGCCCCTTTCTCTTGACCCTTGCTTTATGTCCTACTTTCTTAGCCTACTGCCTACTCTGTACCCTTCATTTAGCTTTCTGGTACTGTGGAATTGGTATACTTGTATTTCCCCCTTTTTATTTATTTTGAATATTTGTATCCAGATGATGCCAGGGTCAAGACCCACCTGGTTGCCATCCTTATGAAGCTATTTCATAAGATGATAAATGTGAAGGCTCCATTTCATCTAACCCTTCTGAACGTCTGCTTCTCCAACCTCAAGGCCCCTCCTGCTTCCACCAAGGAGTCTATTGGGTTTTATTTAACACACCCATCACCTTCAGGCTCTGGAAAGCTTGCTCATGTAAGTTTTAATTTTTTTTTGTTTGCTTGTGTTACGGACAAATAAGTTTTGACAAATGCCTTCTGTTAGTTGAGCCAAGTAGAATCATCAGTCTGAATACACAGTAGTCTAATTTCTACTCCTAAAAATACTAGTACTAGAATAATCAGAATTTGATTCAGACAACCAATCAGGAGCTTCTGTAAATGAGTAAAATATGTATGTATAGACAAAGAGGCTAATAAATGTTTTTATGGGCCAGCAGTTTCTGTGGACAGGTAAAGGTGTTTGTTGACTAGCACCTCTGTGGATAGTTAAAAGTGTTTATGGTCTAGCAGCATTCTGCAAACTTCTTTGCAAGATGGTACTGTTGTATTGCTATATGGAGAAGCAATAAATTCAGTATGGAATCAGCAGTTTGTCATGTTTATAGCCAGTTGACGAGTTCCTGCTACCCATCTTTTCACTATGTACGTAATATTGTATCATTTGTGTTGCAGAAAATGGAAAACGTGGATGCTGCAGAACATGCAGTTCCAGAAGATCAGGTGGAACCTGCTGAAGTTTTACCAGGAAAAAGAAACACAAGGAATATACAAGCTCCCCGAGAGACATGGGGCATCCCAGAACAACCTGGCATTCCTGAAGTCCCTCTTCACTTGCTTCCTGCTGATATTGACTATGATGTCTTTAATCAGCTTCCAGAAGAAATAAAGAAGGAAATTATAAATGGTCAGAAGGGAGAAGGAGATACTGCAGCAGCTCTTTTGTACCAGACGTTGCCTGCCACAAGGGAAGAACTGCTGGACAAAACACAAGAAAGAATAAGCCTGTCTTCTTTGCATTTCCCAAGCACTCATCAAAACATTAGCACTTGCAACATGGCACCTGCTGGTGAGGTGTCAGCAGTACCAGCATATGGGTGTATTCCCAAGTGTCTTGTTCCTCAGCTCAGTGTTCTTAAGGTTGCTGAAAACATATTGGTCACTAATTGCACAGGAACTGTGGATGCCAAAAACTCATCCCCAGTTCCATCTCAGGATTCTCATTTTTGTGCTGGCATTCCAGAAGGGCAGAAACACCAAAATGATAAAAGCTTCCATGATGGAGGTTGGAAGGAAGGTTCAGAAATGGTTCTTCCTCCAACTATTGATCCCAAAACATTTTCTGAATTACCTGAAGAGGTGCAGAAAGAACTGTTGGAGGAATGGAAGGGTCAGAATCCTGTTTCCAAAATACGGTCCAGCAAAATCCACAACAAGCTCAAAATGAAAAAGAAAAGTCTGCCTTCACCACCACAGCATAACAGTTTATTAAGATACTTTAAACCAAAATGATTACCATAAGTACTTGGTGCAGAGATTGTGGGTATAGATGCAACACCTTTGAGGTGATATATCTTGAAATTAAGAGGCAGCCTATACATTCAGCAGAATTGCATGGTCAAATTCTAGGAAGGCACCATTTCAGACAGCAGATGGAGAGAAGATTCAGTTTTTTTTCTTATGTAGCCCATTTTTTAAAAAACGAACAAAACTTTCCTACACAGATAAATGGTCCTAAGTCTCTATATCTAGTCTTCTTACTTGTATGCACTCTTCTGCATGGCAGGGCTTTGTTTGATGCAGGGGGTGGGAATTGTGCAGCCTTCTACATGTTGCAGAATTGCATTCCCCAGAAATCTTCACCATCAACTGTGTTGATTAAGGCTGCTAGGAGTTGTAGTCCAACAGCATTTGGAGGGCCACACAAGTCAGACTCTGAAATACAGCTACTTCCACCTATCATGGGAAGTCCTGCAACCTCCAAAGAACTCAGCCATGAATACTGCTGAAGTAAGTGAATTCCTGAAAGCAGAAGATTAATTCTGTCATAGTTTAGATAAGAGGCACAAGAAAGGGGAGGAATGGTGAGATTTGCAGGGGGAAGAAAATCTCAGCAAGCATTTGTCCCTCCATTTCCTAAAAATGGAAATGTATCCATGATACAGTCATAGATACTGTA
This sequence comes from Gambelia wislizenii, assembly GCA_030847615.1. NCBI lineage: Eukaryota > Metazoa > Chordata > Lepidosauria > Squamata > Crotaphytidae > Gambelia > Gambelia wislizenii. The sequence continues at coordinate 426,546,839 of JAUMIR010000002.1, read as the reverse complement.
TTGCCTTATTTTCTGACCTATGGAAAACAAAGCAGGAATGTGAGGAGGAGGGCACATCGAAATAGTATAGACCAGAGGTGGACAGTCTGCAGTCTATGGCAGCTTGAGCTGTCTTTCAGAATAATGGTCTAGTTACTGTGCTTTGGCAGGTTGTCTTCCAGTTCACATATGCACCAAACTGGCTCTCATTCCATCCCAACTCTTTACTTTCTGTGGCAGAAGTGCCTGGGTGTGAATGTGAATGAAGGGGAGTGAGAAAGAAATTTACTTTGCCCATATTTGCCTCTGGTCTTTCCAGATTCCAGTGTGAGAATGCAGGCCCAAACCCCCACAAGACTGCCTGCCTTGGCATAAATGGACATATGGACAGGGAACCTCTTGATCTAGTCACACTCTTATGGGATAGAAAGCTTGAGTAAACAGTGCTTCAGCTTTTGTGCTTAAAATGGGAGTTATTTTCACTAGAAACAAATTTGTGTAAAAATAAAGTGAAATGTGTTCTTAACCATGTCACGAGGTTGTCAGTTCTTAATAATAAATATAATTCTTCTTCCCACTAAAATATGACATAGGCCATACAACGTCCTATCTTCTTTCTGGAAGTATCCTGTGCTCCTTAAATACGGTAATTTTAATGCAAGGTGAAATTTTAGTGACAGCCTGTTCCTACTCAGGGTGTTTTTAATCATCTAAAAGGTTGTGTTTGCCAGATATACATCTGCTTTGTTATTATTAAAAATACACCATTCTTGCCTGGGATGGCCCATGAAAACATCTAAGAGGCCTCTTGGTTCTTCCCTTCTGTAATTTGCATTCCTAATTATCGGCTATCAGAAGAGCTTTGCTGTCTGAGTGCAACAGGAGAGGTGTTGTATATCTTTAACCTTCATATCAGTAGAACGTAGGACTTTGAATCTGATAAAATACTACACACAATTAGTACTTATAACTGCTAGCATCATTATTCATTATGGAAGAAAATAAACATAAGAGGTTATAATGCACAGGAAGATTTTGTGGAAATTTTGGTGAAACAAATGGGGAGATGCTGCCCTGTCTTCAAAAGCAGGGGTGGGGGAGAATTTAATTCAGTTTATTTAATTTTTTATAAGCATGTACTAAATGTATACTTCCTGGATCAGTATGGAAACTGGAATGCAGTTATACTTTGGTATTCATCCTTTGCAAAATTGTGTAGTGGAGTTTTCTATAGTGTTGCAAGGGGGAAATGTATAGAGAAACATAACTAGAGGAAAATGCAAAAATGTATGTATTGAGCAATTAGCATACAAAAATGTGTTTATCAGGAAGCATGGACATGGAAATAATGTGAACTTTCATGAGATTTTATTGTTGGTAAACTTATGAACTAATGCAGAGATGACACAAAGGACTGTGAAAGTGAGGAACCTGAAGAAATTGAAAACTGATTTGTCTGTCTTTACACATAATGGCAGCTGGCGGCTTCCACATCAGTGGTGTGAGAAATCTGTCCCAGTTTTTAGTCCCAACAAAATAAGAGCATTCCAAGATGCTGAATGTTGTCTCCAAAACAGGTTCAGCACCTTGGATATTTCCTTTAAAGTTTAGGGTAAAATCTGCAGGAGATTCATTGCCCCTCTGCCATGGAAGCTACCAGTTGCCACTGGATCATCAGAAGTGATACAACGAAAATAAAAGTGTGGTCTCCATTGCTGCCTTCTGTGATGTTCACCAGAATACTTCTTCACACAAAAGCAATTGTAAAATGTTGAATATTTCTAGTCCTAATTACTGCATGAAAAATTAGTAAGTATTAACTTTTATTTTGGTTGCTTCTTCTAGAAACATTATTTGCCTTCATATTAACTCCAACTGGTGGAAACTCTGTCATTGTGTTTTCTTGGCAAGATTTATTCAGAGAAAGTTAGCCATTGCTTTCCTCTGAGGCTGAGTGTGTGTGACTTACCCAAGGTCACCTAGTGGGTTTCCATGGCTTAGCAGGGATTCAAAGCGTGGTATCCCAGAATCCTTATCCAACACTCAAACCACTACACCACACTGGCTGTCTAGCATGGTGTGAGGTCCCTTTCCTTTAGGGACTGCTCTGCCTATGGAATCGTGGGGTTAGTAGTCTGGCTGAGAATTCTAAATGCCCCCCTCCCCTAAACTACCAATCCCAGCATTGCATAGGATGGAACCATGACAGTTAAAGTGGAATCACAACACTATTAATTGTGGAGTGTGAAAGAGCCTGATGAGAAACTATTCACTTTTTAAAAAAAATAGTTGCACGTGTCCCACCACAATGCCCTGTTTAACATTTTCAGAAAATGTTTCTTCAAAACCAGGATTTCTGACACTTATCTTTTTTAAAAAATTAAAGTTTGTGCAGCCTCTGAAACATCCTGGGGCAGAAAATGGAAACCCTGCATTGGCCTATCATTGTGCCAGTGTTTGTATAGGATTATAGTAGCACCCCGCCATCCGTGGGGGACTGGTTCCGGGCCTCACCGCAGATGGCAAAAATCAAGAATAATAGCAAATGCCACTGCACCAGAACCCCCCCCCCTGCAAGGTCGCCTTCTTCCCCCGCCTGCCTGCTTGCTGCACCAGAATACACACACCCCTGCAAGGTTGCCCTCTCCCTCCTTCCCCTGCCTGTCTGCTGGCCCGCCGCAACCCCTGTGCAAGGTTGCCTCCTTCCCCCACCTACCTGCCTGCTCACCATGCTGCACCAGAAACCCCACCCCCGGCAAGGTCGCCCCCTTCCCCCACCTGCCCAGCTGCTGCTGCCCAGCTGCCACCGCCCGGACTCCTCCACCATCACCCTTGCTGCTGCCCGGCCTCCTCCACTACCAACATGCACACCTGCCACCACAGCCTCCCAGGCCTCTGCCGCCACTGCCTCCGCATGCCCCACATCCACCAGCAGGCCACCTCCCGACATCCCCTCCTTCCCCCTCCACCCCCCCCCCCGCTGTCACCATCCATGGATAATTGAATTAGTGGATGGCGAATCAGCAGAAGGCGGGGTGCTACTGTACAGCCTTTGTTGCTGTGTGTCTTCAGGTTGTTTCCAAATTATGGCAACCCCTCTTATGGGGCTTTCTTGGCAGAATTTGTTCAGAGGGGGTTTGCCTTTGCCTTTGGATTGCCGTCTTCGTAAACGGCCTCACGTGTCTCCTTTTTTGGAGGTTTTTAAACAGAGGCTGGTTGGTGGGAATCCTTTGATTGTGTATTCCTGCTTGGCAGGATGGGGTTAGACTAGATGGCCTTATGGGTCTCTTCCAACTCTATGGTTCTATGGTTCACTGAGACTGAAAGCATGTGACTTGGCCAAGGTCACCCAGCAGGTTTCCATGGCTAAGCAGGGACTCAAAACTTGGCCTCCCAGTGTCCAGTCCAACAGCCAAACCACTACACCACACTGGCTAATTACAGCCTTAATTCAATTAAAACATCAGGTAAAGGGACCAGCTAACTTTAAATAATTTGCCTTTGCTGATAGTGTTCTGGTGAGCTATACTTCTCTTTTCTTATATGAAAATTGTTATTTCATCCTCCCTCCCCCCCCCTTTTTTTATGGCTCCTGTCTGAATTTGTATACAGTACTGTCATTACTAGACAATGATAGGAACCTTTTTTGGGCTTTAAGCCCAAATGAATTCTGGGTCACTACCTCAGAGGGAGAGCAGCAGCAGCAAGTGGGGCCACATCCTAAAGTCAGTCTGTCCACCTTGCTGCTAGTATGCCCCCCCCACAGTGATGGTTGTGGTCTCATCATTCACACATGCAGGTAAACACTCATGTCACCCTGCTCCCAGTAACAGCCTTCACACAGGCACCAATCCAGTTTTTAAATCCTCCTGTGGCACCAATGGAACTGCTTGTATTTCTCCGATGTAGGGGGGAAGCAGGAGGGGGCTAGGTTCCCTCTACCCAGGTGGACAGAAGGTTTCCTCAGGCCTGGTATAAAGACTGTGATAAGCTTCCCCTTATCATTTCCTGTTGGCATCTATTACCACAGGCAACACTTCTTTTTCTATAGATTTTCCTTGGGTTTTTTCCAGGCTGTGAGACTGTTCTGGAAGAGTTTATTTCTGATGTTTCACCTGCATCTGTGGCTGGCATCTTCAGAAAAGTACTGGCACCCACAGAAGCCTCCTGCCTTGAAAATCGCTTGATGGTAATTCACAGGAGTGCGAAACACTTGTTACACAGAACTGCCTCAGTTTTATTCCTAATTGTGGTTACAATCTGCATTTAGACAATGGTCTAAATGCTGCTAAGCCTGTTAGTATCAAAAGGGTAACTTCAGCACCAGTGTTTTTCAACCAGGGTTTCTCAAGAGGTTGCTAGGGGTTCCCCAAGATATTGAGATTGTCGGGGGGGAAAGCAATAGCAGTATATAGAATAATATTTATGCAGGGGTTCCCTGAGACCTGAAAATTATTTCAAGAGTCCCTTGAGGATAAAAAGGTTGAAAATGGCTGCTCAGGACATTCCTGTGAGTGAAAAACCCTACGACTCTCATAGCTGTATCAGTTTTAAGAGCCCGTGAGAACTTTGTCAAGCAGACAGACTGGATATCTATGTGTCTGAAATTCTAAGGCAGAGGATGGTTAGCACCATCATATGCCATCTCTGATTGTCTGTGTAGCATTTCTCCAGCTGTGTTCAATGACATGGGATGAAACTTTGGTTGGATGCAATGTGGTAGCTCTAGTGTGTTCATTAGGGCAAACTGGTTGACAACTGCATACTGCAAACAACCATCCTTTCACATTCAGGTAGGCTTTTATGCGATATCTTCCTTTAGTGATTTAAGTCCAGCTTTGAAGTCTGTGACTAAGTTAATGAGAGTTGTAGGCATAACTGAGTCTATCACAGAAGGCATTAGCATTCCTCCTAAGTCCACCTGCAGGATTGCCACAAATTTCGTGTGCTCGGGATTCCTGAAAGGAAAGGAAATTTGTTTCATAAATATGAGGTCTGGGGGAACACTCACAGTCCCTGGAATCAAATGTGTTACTCTTAAATTGATGTTAACCTGGGCCAGAATCCTCTTGGTTAATCTCAAATAGGAATTCAAATCTTCATAAATTTTATCCCCACATGTAATAATGGATAATTTTTGATATTTTCCCCCATTGCAAGAAAGACTTCAAAAACTACACAGTTTTTGAGGACAATTCAAAATTTGATACTTATTCTGCCAAAAAAAAGAAAGAAAGAAAGACAAAAATAGTTGGTCTTTTTGCATGGAAAACTGAATATTCTGTACAAGAATATTTCCTGCACAGAAAGTTACATTCCTATGCAGAAAATGACATTTTCTTCACCACACACACAGAGGTTTTCTCATGCAGATCCCAAACTACAAAACTTCTTAAAATGGGGAAATTCTCATTGAGGTTTCCTGACATTTGGGAAACCCCTTTTTTCATCTGATAGTGGAATATTTTCCAGTATTCTTTCCATCCCTAGTCCCTACTAGAGTAGATCCAACTGCTTGTAGTGAATCAACACATCAGTAAATTCAATGAGTCTACTCAAGACAAATTGGGCCATGATTTCATCAATACAAAAGGGACTCAACACAACCTTTTCTTTCTGTTTTTTTAAGCTGCATTTTGCATCTCAAGGAGGTGGTCTAGAGGCCATGCCTTCTCCAGCTCCTGCATATGCTGGGCCTCATCTAAAAAGATTTCAGTGTGTGTTGACTGAGTATCAAATGACACCACACATGGTAGCTATTTCTTCATTACAGATTTCAGAAAAGATTTTTAAAACTTGTATTTTCAGGGCTTCTCAGTAGAGGCAGCTCTACCATGAGATGGAATGAGTCAGTCACCATAGGGGAAAGATTACCAGGGATAAGAATTTGTTATTCCTCATTGTGACGTTCAGCACCTTCCTAGTGTCCCACCGCTGCCACCACTTTGTGATGCCAGGCTTTTCTTCCCTCTAACTTGTGATGCTGCCACCCAAATTAGGGGATGCCCAACCATGTCTCGGTGGAACAACGTCTCCCACAGATGGATAACCCATGTAATCAGGTGTGGATGGTTCTTAAGGGTTGTGAACCAATTATCAGAGAAGTCACTCATAACCAGACAGCGTGTAAAGATTTAACTTAAAGAGCAGTTTATTGAAGATTGATAATACTATAACTGGTCAATACTTCATTTCCCCTGCAGATCAAATCCCTCAAACCTCTCTCATCAAGTATGCCACTTCAAGCCTCTGTGACTCCTCCTGCCAAGCCTCTTTCAAAACTCTCCACTCACAGACTCCCACTTTCCCCTTTCTGCCTCCTCACAGAGGATTGGCTCCTGAAGCACACTGTTTCATTGGTTCCCTCAGCTGTTTGTCACACTCATCCACTATGAAAGAGCCCATCCCACCCTGGAGAGCTTTTCTGTATTTTATGGACTAGAGCCAAAGTCCCAGCTCAATACTCCAACCACTACACCACACTAGACTTTTGCATTTCTGCTTTAAGGAGTTTCTTGCTTTCACAGATATCATGGTTTGCCATTACACCCAGCCAGCAAACTGTGGTTTGTGCAGCTGCACCAAACCAGGATTGGGAAAGCACAGTTTGATCCTGGTTTGCCGGGCTCACACAAACTTTGGTTTTGTCAGTTTGGATGTAATGGCAAACTATGATTTCCAAGAAAACTGAAGTAATTAATTAAAACTGAGCATGGAAAGAAAGAGAAAAGGGATCACAAAGCTCATTGTGTAATGCAAACTTATCATTTGGCATGATATGAAGTAACTCAATCAGTTATAAAAGAGTTATTTTGGCTTCTAAACTGGAAACTGGCATGATGATTATCATTTACTGCAATAAAGGCTGTAAAAATACTTACTCTGGAAGGGGAGAACATGCATAACCAGAAGGAAAGCTGCTACCACGGACATAATTTGAAGATGAAGGGTAGTTTGGATGATCGATGCTGACAGCTTTAAGGGGATAAACAAAAAGGAATTTAGAATCTGTTCAAACAGCAAGTTTGTTTTATTGTGCAGATGTAAAAGCCACAGGATTATACAAAGGTTCCAGATGCCATCACATTCCATTTGTATCTCTCCCGTGTCTTCCTACCTTGCCTTCCATCCCTGTTCTTTCGATCTTCCCCGCTCCTCTGCAAATCCATTAAGGAAGCTAAAACCACCTAGGTGCACCATGCCTTTTGAACAAGCATGCAATAGCCTTTTGTCCAGAACCACCCATAATCTAAACAATTCATTGATTTCTTAGACCAATATACTCTGAAGTTTATTGCAGCATAATGAACATGTGTGGGACTTTTTTACCACCAGCTGTTAATGTTTCTCCCTCTCTCCCTCCCTCTCTCTCTCACACACACCATTCTAGGTATTACATCTCAGATTTAATATTGATCAAGCATGTGCTCTTATTACACAAAATAAGTACAGTTGTCCCGCCGTATCTACGGATTTGGTATCCACGGATTTAAGTATTCGTGGCTTGAAAATATTCTTTAAAAAATAATAATCCATAAAGCAAACCTTGATTTTTGCAATCTTATATAAGGCATATATATCTTATATAGAGAGGTGAAGGGAGCAACAGTCCTGCAACATCTGGAAGATACTTGGTTGGGAAAACTATGGTGAACAGAGTGGTGGACTTGGGCAAGGGACAGTTTAAATATCAGCTCAGCTATCAAGTCTACCAGCTGAATTTCAGTGAGTCACTGGTCTTCCTCATACTACAGTTATTGCACTTTGTTCTCACTTTAAGTGCCATGACTGCATCCTCTGGAATCATGGAATGTGTAGTTTCTTGAGTCACTATAGTTTCCTAGCAGATAATTCTAAATACCTCACAAAATTACAAATCCCAGGATTCCACTGGATGAAGCCATAGCAGTTAAAGTGGGATCAAAGTGCTATAATTGTGTAGTGTGAAAGAGACCACTGTCTTTATGTCTCCTATACTTTCTACGACTATTACGAAGGTTTGTTGTTATGTGCCTTCAAGCTGACTCTGATGTATAACAGCTGATTTATTCAGAGGAGGTTTGTGCTTGCCTTCCTCTTCCCTACAGTCACCTAGTGGGTATCCATGGGTGAGCAGGGATTCCTGGAATCCTAGTTGAACACAAGTCTTGAAGAGAAATGACACAGAAAGAATCACAACCCAAAAACATCACCCAAGGAGACCTTCTGCTGTGCTTTCTGCAACCGGACTTGTTTATCTCAGATTGGCCTTTTTAGTCATCAGCGTGCTTGCAGAAAGTGCGGGATGAGTCCTTCCTGAATCTTCGTTTGCGAAGAAAAGCCAGAGAGAGAGAGAGAGAGTTAAACACTCTAAAGACTATATCACACTGGCTCCTATTGTGAATGTTACAAAGTAGGGATTATGCAAAGCAGAAAGATAGATAGGCCAGATTGTAGAAGCCCAGATTTGAGGATTTCCAACCAACTAGGGCTGCTGAAACCTGTTTCTGCCCCACTGAAGGATGAGAGAATGAGGAAGATGGTGGTGACAGCTCTAGTGGTCTTTGTATGCTGTGAGAGTCTGGCTTTGCTGCCACCGTCTTCCCTCCTCTTCTATCCATAACAAGAAGGATGCAAATTGAGAGGGCTGTATGTGCATGTTCATATAATTTTGTGGGGATGAGGAGTGCCAACACTGCAGAGGGACTTCAACAACTTCTCCTTTAAAAAGAGAGTGGGCCTTCATGGGGTGACAGTGGACTCATAGAATCAGAACTGGAAGAGGCAAGGGCCATCTAGTCCAACCCCTGTTAGAAGATCCCCTTGGTGGGGAGGGGGGAGGCATCCACGGGGCCTTGGGAGGGTCTCTGGAGGCCCCATGAAGGACTTGGAAGGCAGGGGGAGGCGGGGGAAGCGACTATGGGGCCTCCAGAAGCCCCATGGTTGCTTTGGCGGGGGAGGGGAAGGGCAGTCATTATTTGCGGAATTTTCACATTCGCAGGGGTCTGTGGAACCTAACCCCAGCGAATGTGAAGGGACGACTGTATAGAAGTGAGAATTTCAGCAGGTGTTGCTTGTTACTTGGTTGTGCAGACTTCTGAAATTCTCTCTTCTGCATAACCATTAAAGGTACAGGAGACCTCTCCAGTTTTCAATTTGGCAACCCTAGGTACTAAATCTGTCTGTCTCACATACAAAAAACTGTAGCCACAGGCAGGGGCCATGGCTAACCTAAACATCCTTCTGGCCTCCCCTCCCACAACAGGGATGGAATCATCTCACCAAATGATGTTTGCCCTGTCTGTGTGCATATTTATTTTCCTTTTAAAAATATTTTTTATTAAACATTCTACATATTTAAAAGAAAAACATGGCATATAGGCTTAACATTACAGTAAACAAAAAAGAAGAATAAAGAAAAAAGCTAGAGAATACATACATATAATAATTTAAAAAGAAAAGGAAAAAAGAAACTTAAAAAAACCCTACAGTCTACATACTATTATGACTTCCTAGACAAAGCTGAAATGTTTCTCTCCACGGAAATCTTTAGTAAAAGGTGAAAGATTTATACGATCTGACGAGAAACCAGGCTGAAATGTGTTTTAATCAAAAGTCAACTAAATTTCCCAATTATTGAAAAAATGTCTGTTGTACTTTTGCTGCTTAAAGGTCATATCCTCAGTTTTCCGTATCTATTTTTAACTCTAAGCCAGTAATATAAGTTGGACCCCAATACATTCATATAGAAACAATAAACTATTCCAAGTTTATTGAAATTAACTTATCCATCTCTATATCATATATATTTATCAAACATTCTTCCAAACTTGGTATATCCTTCTCTTTCCATCTCTGTGCATATAAAAGTCTGGTGGCTGTTATCATATACTGTAGCATTCTTCCATGTCTTTTTTTCTAGTTGTTCATCCATCATTCCTAATAAATAAAATTCAGGCTTCTTCTGAAATTAATTTTCTAAATATCTTCCAACATCAAATGAGTTATGCACATTTATTTTCCAAGGAAGGACATAGGGTCTACTTAGGTCTTGTCTATACGAGGAGTAAAAAATCCATACTGGGGTTTAAAAATCCGAAAAGGCAGACGTTTGAATGTGTACGATCTGCCTACACAGCTAAACTCCCCCCTAAACTCTGTATGACCCCCTATCCAGCTGGCCACAGCAAGCAATCTACCTGGTGGTTTTAAATCTCCCACCACCTTTTTTTTATTTATTTAAAAAGCTCCCTGTGATGAGGACAGTTGTTATTATGTCTTTACAACATTAAAAAAAATGTAAATACCCATTTTAAGGACTGACTGGATCCTCGCTTAACTGAGAATCCAACATGGCAGCTGCTCCCAATTCCCCTCTTTGCTAGCCCCACCCCCTCTGCTCAGCCAGCCAATCAGGTTGCACTACCTGTTCATATCTATATGAATGGGAGTGTACAAACGGTCGGATTTTTCCCAGTGATCTGGATGAACCCCCAGATCTGCTGCTCATGAACTTTAGGGTGAGTTTTACTGCCCCCACCCCTGAATGACTCGTGTGTGTTCGAACGGCCGTCTGTACAGATCATCAATCTTTCAAACACCATTCAGAATTTTTTTTGCTGTATAGACAGGACCTTAGTACTATATTTACAAACATTGCACCTCACCTATTTAACATTTAACTACTGTATGCTGACCATTCTCATTATAATCAGGCCAACCCCAACTTAAAATTCCTGATCACAGGCCTGCAGATGCAATTCATTTATTAACCCCTGCCTAGTGAACAATAATTACTTACAGTTTGTCGTCATTAAATCTCCATCATATTTTTTAATGTGCATCAGATAGACAAAATCTCTTGGCGATACCATTCCAAAGCCATAACTGTGTGTAATAATGTGAAAAATGAAAGTGTCCTACAATTTAATAATAAAAAAAGAGATTAAACCGTAAGTGAAAGTGCTCTACAACAAATTAAAAAGAATTAGGGTGCCAGCCCTAAACATTCTTGTCTGCATCAATGGAAGTTTCTTTTTTATATAGTATTAAATAATATTATTAGGAGTTTACATTATATAATTGTCAATTTTCCCCTCCCCACCCTCCCTCCCCACAGAAACCATTCCATGATTCAAAGTATAATCAGACAGTACTATCAAGGGAAAAAATCCAAAAAGTGCTCATCATGATAGATTCCAGAATTTCATGTGGTCCAATGGCAAGCTATGCCTAAAATTTACATGTGTCATATATGTTATAAATGGATGTTGAGTAATCTTGAAGTTATCTTCAGCAATTTCATCTCTGGCAAGGCCAAATTTATATGTCAGTTTCTTTAATAATGCAAGGGTCCAAACTCTGTCTAAACAATGATTAAAGGACAAACCTTGTACATTCTTCCAAGATGTTCCTATCTCCATTCTTGTTGCATGCAGCAATGTAGACATAAGATCTTTACATAGGGCATTTTCATTTTCTTTATCATAAATTGATAAAGTATTTTGGAAGTGTATATTTTGATTAGTTATTTTGTAAATCCAATCAAATACTTCCAGCCAGAATGGAATTGTTTTAGGGCAGCCAACCTACACATGTTCCATTGTATCAACATTCTTACAGCCTGCCCAGGATCTATCTGACCAATTATTATTGATCCTATGTAGTCTTAAGGGGCACAGATACTAGTGATGTTTCACTTTAATAGTAACCTCTTTTACAGTTGCAGAGAGCAACTTATATGGGCCAGAGCTCCAAATCCTATCCCATTTATTTTCAGTGATCTGTACTCCAAATTCAGCTTCCCATGAACCTTTAGATCCTTTATTGGACTCGTATGTAACCTTAATGATTGTTTTATAAATCTCAGAGGCCACAGTTCTGACTCTTAGTTCTGTTAGAAGTATCAAGAAAGTGTGTCTTAATGGTCATAAGGGAGTGGGGTGAACCTGTATCCCTATATCACCTAGAGGCAAACATGAGAAGTTGACAGTTGTTGAGTAAACTAGGGCTATAGTCTTCTAATTTTTCTGCTGCTTGTCCTTCTGATATTGGTCTACTACTGTATTTATAAACAGATCTCTAAGCCTACATACCCCTTTTTCTTTCCAAATGACAAACTGGTTAAATTTATCACCTTGCTGAAAATTTGGGCACAGAGAAGACTGGGGTGGAGTAAATATTTTAACATAAATAAGCCATATCCTGAACATCTAAAATGGAAGTTTCTTAAGAGGAAAACAGAAGACTTGTCTATACAGTCAAAATAATCCTAACAGGATTCGAACGGAAGGTGATCCGTTCATACGGACATTCGCATGAATATGTGTCATTAGTAAGCTAAGTACACAGACATTGACATGTCTGAGTTCCTCCTTAAGGGAAATGCTATGTGTATATATCCATGAATACTTGTAATAAATAGCCTGAAATATTACCAAAGAACCTCCTTATTTCCTCTATAAATATCCTGAAATTCCAATATGTAAAAATGCTTAAGTGGAGTGTTGATGGAGACTCTGTCTGTCACAAGCTGGGTGCTCAGGTGTCCAGAAGGTTGTGGAGTGACCCCAGACAGAATCCAGAATTAGCTGACAAGTGGCAAGGAACTGGGGCCCTTTCACACTACCCAGTTACAGGTCTATATTCCAATTTCATTGTTACATAAACTATGTGCATCCTATGGCATCCTGGGGTTTCTAGTTTGATGAGGTACCCAAGCTCACTGCTAAGTATTCTAAGTACCTCTCCCTAAATTGCAAATCCCAGCATTCCATGGGAAGATGCTGTGGCAAATTAAAGGCAATCATAGTGCCATAAATGAGTAGTGTGTGTTGTTTTGCTAAAACAACCACCATCACCACTTAAAAAAGGTTTTCTAAAACCAGAATTGAACTTCCGGTCACTTTCGGCTTTGTTTTGGTCAGCTGGTGTGGCTCACAGTGGATCCGAAGTAGGGGAAAAAATGGCCTTACAGCTTGCCTGCTCCTACTATACAGTAACTAGAATCTCCAAAACCTTTTCTCATATTTCAGAACACCAAGCACTTAAGCATTTCAATGTTCTCCATTAACTTACTGAATCACCTCGTCAATGGTTTCCACAAGTTGGTATGACTGTACTGCTTTATCCCACTTGCTACGGTATTCAGGAAGGTACATGAAGGGAAAGAGTTTAGCAGGTGGTGTTTCCACAAGCGCTTCTGCACGGTACCTAGAATATATGTATTAAAGTTATTGGGTAGGAGGTGCTGAGAATTTTCTGTTATAAATCTCATTCCCCCTTCCTGCTTCACACAACTGATTTGCAGGAAGGTTGAGCATTTGATCACAGAAAAGATGTGATCAACAGACTAGTCTCATACATGTCTAATATCCTTAGTAAGCAGAATGATTTTGTAGCACCTTTGAGACTGAGGGATCAGCTAGATAGGACAATTAACAGCGGATATTTGCATATTAACTCATGATTTCAGCAGCATTCATTTGTCTTCACAGTTTTTTCTCAAATAGCTGGTATGGGAAGCTATCCGTGTTTGAAATTCACACGGAGCATGCCCGTGAATCATGCTCCGTGTGAATTTCAAACACGGTGGCCACGAGTGAATTACTTGCGTTATTATTCTCCAAAATCTCTTGCCATTGCACATTCCCCTCCCTCGTTAAATCCAAGACGGGGAAGAGCAATCTGCTGTAAAAAAACTTTTTTTTTTTGCTTTACCACTCAAAAATTGTGCATGATCACTTCCGTGATAATCAACAATGGTGGCTCCAGCCACTTCATTGCCAGCAAGCCTACCCCCGCACTCGTCCGACCAATCACGTTTTGACATCCAGAATGTGCCCCAATTCGAATGGGTTGTTCAAACGGGCAGGAATGCACATTTCTGCATATTAAAAAAAACCTTGCGAGAAATAGCAAAGGCTGTTATCATGGAGTACATGGAGTTTTGGGCTTCCCTCCTTTTGAATATGGTGAATCCCCATGGGATCTCATCAGGACAAAATGTATTCCCCTCACATTCCACAAGGAGTTTTTTCATTGTCTAGACAACACCTGAGAGAAAGAAGTTGGTAGCATAAGCTTTCGTAGACTTGCAGTCTACATTGTAGACTTGCAGCCTGCATCTGATGAAATAGGCCCATGTCTACAAAAGCTTATGCTACCAACCTCGTTCTCCCAGTTAGTCTCAAAGGTGCTACAGAGAAGAAATACATGAAATGAGAACCACAGCTCCCAAAGGAAGTGGCGGGGGGCAACTGTGCTGGAGCAAAGAGGCCAATCAATAGCTAACACACTTTGTAAACCGCTTAGAGAGTGCCTAGTGCACTATAAAGTGGTATAGATGTGTAAGTGCCATTGCTAAACAATTTGTAAGCCGCTCTGAGAGCCTTTGTGGCTGAAGAACAGGGTATAAATACTCAAATAAATAAATAAATAAATAAACAAACTTAATTAACTGAGGCATACCAGTATTTATTTTGGCATTGAATAAAATACACGTAAAACAAAACATTATATACTTACAGTGTTCCTGTGAAGTCTTCTGAAGGTTTTGACCACACTTTAATATTTTTCTCAAGGTGGCAATAAATGAAAGAAAAGAATAATGAAATACCTCTGCTTTTGAAATCAGTACTTTAAAAAAAAGGTAAACATAGCAATATATTTATTGCTCTGCTTTGAACAGTGTATCCTATGTTACCTGCCTTGACACCCCTGGACCTTATCTTTAATAATTGGCAATATTTAATAACTTGGCCAAATGGTACTAAACAAACTACAAATCCCAAGGACTAGCACTGAGACTAAGTCATGTACTGTATATACTAGGGAGGGGCTATTACAAATCCCAAAGAAAAGTAACCTGCAGGCCAACTTCTTGCCTGAACATCTGGCTAATCCCATCAAACCTAGCTGAGATACTCAAAGTTTGTAAAGAGCTATCTTACCTCTACCTCCCTGCAAACAAAGAGGGTTGCTTCCTCCATTCAATTACAAACTATTAACACATTAAGGGTCGTTAACATATTCAGAGTGTCTATTGTTTTATCTTGAGAACCTCCGAGATGCATCGTCTTTTACTCTAAATTCCATCCCTTGAAGGGAATTATTGGATATTAAAACCCCTTCAAAACCCCACTCAGGTGTGCACAGTTCATCAGACTGTGTAGCCATTCTCAGTTCTGGACCCCCACTCTGCTGATTTTCTCCACAATCTCAACTCCTCTGATCAGCACAGTATCACCTGAAAAGAACCCCTTACTCTATTCCTCTATCCCAACCCTTCCTATTTTATTCACTAGCCTTGTGTGAATGCTTGAAGCCTGAGTGTATATGTGAATGGTGTTATTATTACTTCCTGAATAAAGATTAATTGTACTATCTAGCTTACATCTCTTCCTGAGTATCGATATACATAGGTTAAAAGGTCCTGCTTTGTTGCCCTCCTCTTGTATTGCCAAGCTGAGTATATTAATTCCCCAAATCAATACTGATATTTGGAGGGTCCTTAAGACCCCTGAGCATTTAGGGTAACACCTATGGCAAGTAAACTCTATTGAGTATCATGGAACCTACTCCCATGTAACTGAGACTGAACACTCAGTCAAGCTTTAAATAGCCTCTCTCCCTTACTGTTTGTGAGAAATAAGAGTTGCCTCCAAGTGAGTAGACAAATTGAGGTCCTTCTTCTCTTAAGCCACAATTAACTAGCTAAGAACAGACTTTTTTTTTTGGCCAGGAAGACAAATTTAACTTATCGTTGGCCAGTAATTTGTGGGGTGGGGTCTTATTTGCAAAGCAGAAATAGTTCTGAGAAGATGGGAGTGCAATGTTCTTACTGTACTTTTTACCACTTTCCATTCTGATGTATCTTCTTGGAGGTATGACAATACTTTTTCAGTGACATCGTCTGCAGTTTTCTTATAGTCCATCTATCTGAGAAGAGAGGAAAGTTAAGTGGCATGGTGTATCATAAAGAGGAATGGAGAAAATAATAGGACTTCCATCTTTCCTTCATTGCACCTTAACAGCATGGTGCATGACAGAAGAAATGTTAGACTGTTCTTTCTCTCTTGGCACAGTCAAGAGTTCTTTTTATGTGCCCAGGCCTTTTAAAGATGGGTGTTCTAACATTTTGCTTTAATCTGTCTTATCTGATATTGTTTGCTGTTACTGCTGTTTTTTTATGCAACTTAGTCTATTTTCTGTGTACACACCCCTTTGACTTTTCTACGTTTTGTTGTTTTACAACTTGGAATTGAAATGTATTTAATTGGTGTTGTGATTACTCAAGGTAAATGAGATAGTCAGCATTGGGAAAGTTCAAAATTTTCATATTGTGGCACAAAAATTAAGTAAATGAAAAAATGAACTAGTACCTGTTAGTTCCACAAGTATTCACCCTCTTAATTAATATTTGGTAGAAACATCTTTGGCAGCAATTACAGTCATAAGTATTCTTGGTTAAGTCTCTTATCAGTTCTTCACATCAGTATCCTGTAAATTTTTATAAATTTTGCCCCATATATTTACTCAAAAAGCAGGTCTTCTGATTTCAGGGGCATTTATTCTCAAGCAAAGGTGCACTGGAATGCAGTCATATATTAAGATCCCACATAAGTCTACTCAGAAGTAAGTCCCCCAGTACCTAGTGGGATGATAGGATTGAAGCTGTAATTTTTCAATTGTATTAGCAGCTCCAAGAGGCTTTTAAATGAATAACAATGGGATAAAAATTATGCAAACCAGCATGGTATAGTTGTTTGAGTGTTGGACTAGGATTCTGGGAGACTAGAATTCAAATCCCACTCGGCCACTGAAGGCCTTGGGCAAGTCAAACAATCTCATCCTTAGAGGAAGGTAATGGCAAACTGCCTTTGAACAAATCTTGCCAAGAAAACCCGTAAATTGGGAAATGACTTGAAGGGACACAACAAAAATTACCCAAACAACAAACAGTATCCTTGAATGGTTCCAAAGTATAAGGATCTGTATTAAGCTTCATTTGGGGAGCTTGTAAGTGGTCAAATCTCAGTTTCCTCTTTGTGCTTCCAGTACGAGAGATAGAAACAGTCTACTTGAATGGGTATCCTGCAAAAGTGGACAGTCAAAAGAGGCAAAAACTTAGAGTAGTATGATGTAAAATGGAGTTGGCCAATCACTGTTGTAGGGAACAGAGCTCACTTATTTGTTCTTGTGTTTCTAGCATGAGAAACAAAAGCATACCACTTGAGGATACAGCTAAACAGTATTACACATAAAGGGATTTCTGGCCATGGCCAGAATTCAGGGGCAATCCAGAAAGTATGCTGGAGTGTTGTTCTCTTCAAAGCAAAGGTCTCCACATATTTGAAAAAAAAAGAAAGGGCTATGAAAAATTATTCCCTTAGTCTTTAACATTTAATGCCGTGTTGCAGCTTGAAGGAGCACCTCTCCCTATATACGCCTGCCCAAAGTTTGAGTGTTGCTGGAGGGCCCCTCCTTTGTGTCACATCAGTCAGGAAGGTATGACATAGGGAGGATGTGGGAGAAAACCTTCTCTGTTGTGAGACCCCGGATATGAAACACCTTACCCTTAGAGGCCTGACTGGCACCAACTCTGGTGTCATTCCTGTGCCAAGTAAAAACATGGATATTTAATAAAGCTTTAGGGACATGATTGCCCTTGACCAAATTTGCATGAGTGATTTTAAATTGTTTCAACTGCTTTTAATCTGTCCTTTAAAAAATGTTAAACTATTTAATTCATAGATTTTCTTTGGGTTTTTTCTAGGCTGTGAGGCCGTGTTCTGGAAGAGTTTACTTCTGACATTTCGCCTGCATCTGTGGCTGGCATCTTCAGAGAATAGTTGGGTATCTGAAGATGCCAGCCACAGATGCAGGCGAAACGTCAGAAGTGAACTCTTCCAGAACACGACCTCACAGTCTGGAAAAAAACCAAAGAAAATCTATGGATGCCAGCCGTGAAAGCCTTCAACTTCATATTTAATTCATGTTTAGCTTTTAAATTATTCTTAATGTTTTAAGCAGTTCATCAAATATATCTCACTGTACAGCACCATGAGATCCTCAGATATAGAGTGGGATATAAACACTTTAATAAATAAAAGAAATAAGTAAGTGGTGCTGGGATGGCAATTTGGTGAATGTGAAGAGGAACTCTTTAGTTTACAAAAGTCATTTCTATGTTTCTTATTTGCAACTGACTTTTTATAATCTACTCAATGCTACTGCATAGATACAAAGATTCCATCACCAAAAGTGTATCTACACAAAACTGTTATAGTAGTTTGATGGAACTTTAACTGTCGCGGCCCAAATCTGTGATTTGTAGTTTGTTTAGGTACTTAGAATTCTCTGTTACTGAACATTAGTGCACGCCCTTGAATAACAATTCCCCAGGAAGAATAAGAATAAAATCACATTTCCTTAGGAATTGAACCTCAGGAAGTGAATAGATTTCTCTAGCGGAGAATTCTAATTACCTCACCAAACTAAAATTCCAAGGATTCCCTAAGATGGAGCCCTGGCAATTAAAGTGGTATCTAAGTTCTATCATTATGTAGTGTAAATACGGGGCCTGCTCCTGCTATTTTCAGTAAAATGCCTGTAACCTTCTGTACCCTTGATATTGTGTTATTTTTCTCTGTTCTTGATAACGAGTGTTCTTTGCCATCTGTGGGGATGGTGGTAACAGTTTTGGCTGGTTTGAGAAAAGATGAGAATGCAGCTGTGAATTCAGTCAGGGAGAAGAAGGCTGGATGGTGTATGGGAAGATCATGTCAGAGAATGATGGTTAACCAATGGTGTAAAAGCCCACCAGATTTCTTAGGGGTTGTCTAAATGGTGAAAATACTCCTCACAGAATGCAAAGAGAATACGATCTGTCTCAATGGGATTTGGCATAATTTCAACATCTTGGGAACGGGGGTGGGGGGTGGGGAGCAAAACTGCCATATACTGCATGGGAAATATTGTGGCTTTTCCAGATTTTTTTTTTTAAACAACAACAACAACAGTGGGGGGAATGCACATTCCTGCTCGTTGGGACAAGCAATTTGATTTGATTCTCTTTCCCTATACGAGCAGAAGTTGAAAGCTGATTACATTTTTTTTTTTTGCTTTCTTCTTAAAGCAAAAGGTCACTCTTCTGCATCTTGGATATGTTTTGTTTTTTTAAAATACTGTTTGGCAGTGGCAAATTGAGATAAATGAAAACACGAGTAATTCACTTGCGGCTGCAATCTTGATTTGCAGCCATGCCTGTTTGCACAGCAAACACGGATAGCTTTGCATGCTAGCGATCTGACAAAAAAACCAAAACCCAATAAGACAAGCTGCTGTGAATTCCCATTACTGCAGCACAATCCACATTTTTTTGCCTTGTATAGAGAACACCATAGATTGTAATATGCTTTCTGCTATAAAATATCTTTATTTAATTCATAAAAATTAAAGTTACTACAACAAAAGACAAACATCCAAATCACACAACATACGCTACAATTAGACAAACGACATAAATCCTATTCCCACCCCCTTATCCCTGCCCCCACCTTAAACAAAAATACGTATAACAGTTAAATTTAAAACAACTTCCTGCTTATTAATAATAACAAATAATAAAATTTATTTATATCCCGCCCCTCTGCGAGCAATCGGGGAGGCTTACAACAATAAAACAGTACACAGTATAAAACAACTCAAAATCCCTTCCCCCCCTTAAAACATTATTAAATTAATACAAATTAAAATCAGTATATAATACAATATATTAAAAACCCTTCCGAGCGAGCAGCATCAGTTTGGAGCTCCAGAAGCAACCTCCAGAGGGGGTTCCTGAGGCCAGGGTTAACTATTCTGGGAAAGCCTGCCTGAAGAGAACCATCTTGACAGCCTTTTTAAAGCTGTCTAATGATGTCAATAGGCGGATCTCATCCGGCAGGCCATTCCACAATTTGGGGGTGACAGCCGAGAAAGCCCTCTGGGAGATGGTCGCCAGCCTAGGTCTTTGTGGCTGCAACAAATTCCTCTCAGAGGACCGGAGAGCGCGGGGAGGATTATAAGGGAGAAGGCGGTCCCTGAGATAGCTTGGGCCCAAGCCACTTAGGGCTTTAAAGGTGATAACCAACACCTTGTACTGGGCCCGGAAGCTGATAGGCAGCCAGTGGAGGGACCTCAGAACTGGAGTAATGTGGTCCCTCCTAGATGTTCCAGAAACTAGCCTGGCTGCCATATTTTGTACCAGCTGTAATTTCCGAACTAAGCACAAGGGTAGCCCCATGTAGAGTGCATTACAGAAATCAAGACGTGAGGTTACCAGCGCGTGCATAACGGTCTCAAGATCCCTTACTTCCAGAAAAGGGCGCAGCTGGTGTATCAGCCGAAGCTGATAACAAGCGCTCCTGACTGTCGCATTTACCTGATTTGTCATCAGGAGCGACGAGTCAAGGAGCATCCCTAGACTGCGAACACAGTCACTGGAGGAGAGTGTGACCCCATCCAGCACTGGAGATTGCAACCCAATTCTTGGTTTCGGGGCCACTACCATGAGCACCTCCATCTTGTCTGGATTCAGTCCTCTGGTCCTTTGGCTGTTCTTAGCTTTACACCTCTTTTAATGGTTGACTTAATATAAACATTAATCTAAGTTATTAATATTATTTCCTCTACTCTGTTGACAGCCCTTCTTTCATTAATAACTTTGTCATTTATCCATTGTAAACAACTTTAGTCTATTTGGTAATCCTTTCCTAGGTAATCCAGGAGCCTTGGTGGCGCAGTGGTTAAATGCCAGTACTGTAAGCCACCACGTTGCAAGTTCAATTCCAGTGGGCTCCAAGGTTCACTCAGCCTTCTATCCTTTCGTAGGTCGGTAAACTGAGTACCCAGCTTGTGGGGGGCAATTAGCTAACACACATTGGAAACTGTTTAATGCAGTGTAGATGTGTAAATAGCTATTGCTTAAAACAATTTGTAAGCCGCTCTGATAGCCTTGTGGCTGAAGAGCGGGGTATAAATAACTAAATAAAAATAAAATAAAATAAATATCTACGGTATATCAACAATTGTATTTCTATATCAATTTCTAAATTTACTTTTGAACAATATGAGTAATATGCTTTAAATATAGTGTGTATCCATTAAGTTCCAATTCTCAGCAACAACCCTGTACAATATGCTTCTTGAATGTCTACATCAATAAAATTTTCTGATTACTTTTTGCACATACTGCAGCACAGTGATTGGGGAACAGGTTTTACAGGACAAAAGACAGTAATCTAATGGGGAAAGGGCAAACTCTGGGATTACCTGGCTTTAGAAATGACATGCTGCGATTATGAAAGAACCACAGACCTGATGGAGGTTGGGGTGGGGAGTCAGACTCATAGGACTTTTTCGGATGGGGTTTTGCAATGCGAGCAGCCTTATATCCCCGTTGCAAGGCTGCTGCGCTGCAGGGCAGTATCGGCAGGGGAGAGCATCATCCGAAAGGGACTCCCTGCCGCGCAGCAGCCTCGCAACTGGGACGAGGCTGCTCGTGTTACAAAAGCCCGTCCGAAAAAGTCCATAGAATCATAGAATCGTAGAGTTGGAAGAGACCACAAGGGCCATCCAGTCCAACCCTCTGCTACGCAGGAAATCACGATCAAAGCATCCCTGACAGATGGCCTTCCAGCCTCTGTTTAAAGACCTCCAAGGAAGGAGACCCCACGACACTCCGAGGGAGTGTGTTCCACTGCCAAACAGCTCTTACTGTCAGAAAGTTCCTCCTAATGTTGAGGTGGAATCTCTGTTCCTGGAGCTTAAGTCCATTGTTCCATGTTCTAGTCTCTGGAGCAGCAGAAAACAAGCTTGCTCTATCCTCAATGTGACACTCCTTCAAATACTTAAACAGGGCTATCATATCGCCCCTTAACCATCTTTTTTCCATGCTAAACATACCCAGCTCCCTAAGTCTCTCCTCATAAGGCATGGTTTCCAGACCTTTCACCATTTTAGTTGCCCTTCTCTGGACACGCTCCAATTTGTCAATATCCTTTCTGAATTGTGGTGCCCAGAACTGGACACAGTATTCTAGGTGAGGCCTGACCAAGGCAGAATAGAGTGGCACTATTACTTCCCTTGATCTAGACATCATACTTCTATTGATGCAGCCCAAAATTGCATTGGTGTGTTAACCATCCTAGTACAAGCTTCTCCTCGTGATAAACTCCACCGCTCCCACTTTACAAATGTATTATTTTTTTTAAAGGCTTGTGTTGTTTCTTACCGCAGATATTCATTTTGGTGAACTCAGTCACAGATCAAATATTTGAAAACATAACACCTGCCTTTTAAAAACTTTAAAACAGTAACTTTTGGCTCTGGAATGCAAGCTAATATAGAGAATACTTCCTGCAGTGAAAAGAATTCAGAGGGATCAGAAGTGTAATTTAGTCTCCAACAGTTTAGTCAGCTAGTGAGTGATCTGAAAACTCTGGGGAAAAACTTTTACATCTTCTGCTCAGATGGCCAGCTACTTATTTGGCAGGTTCTTCATCCTGAAGCCTCAAAAAAGGTATGTAGCAAACAGGAATATTATAAATATTCCTACATATTCCTGCATGTCAGGGGGTTGGACTGGATGGCCCTTGAGGTTTCTTTCAACTCTGTGGTTCTATGATTCTAAGAATTCCCCAAAATGGCAATATTTCTTCCCAAACTATCAGTAGCACCTTTCCACACTCTTAAACAAGGTGACCTTTGTGAGACGGCTGTTTGAGACCTTAATTTGTGTTGATGTTGGTGCTTTTGTTCATACCATATTTTTCTAGGAAGCTGGATACAGAAGCCATAGGGTCTGAGTAGTGTAGTACTCTTGAGGATTTATTCCTGCCAACTGGCTGTTTGGAGTCCTCTGCTGATTTATGAACCAGTATCACTGTTAGGTTAATACAAAAATTACTTATTATATATAACCTTAGCCATTGTACTGTCTATTTTCCTTCTCCTGGGTCTGAAACATGGGTCACCTATTGCCACCGCTTATGCCTCCTCAAACGCTTTCATCAGCACTGTATACGCACAATCCTAAATATACACTGGACTGACGATGTGACGAATGTTGCTGTCCTTGAGCAAGCAGGGATCAACCAGCATTGAGGCTATGATATTGAGAACACAGCTGCGCTGGGCAGGGCACATTTCTAGGATGGAGGACCATCGCCTCCCCAAAATAGTACTCTACTCGCCACGGGTCAGCGTAAGAGGGGCGCTCTAAAAAAGCGATACTCTCTGGCTTTTCTTCGCAAATGAAGATTCAGGAAGGACTGAATTTCTGCAAGCGCGCTGATGACTAAAAAGGCCAATCCGAGATAAACAAGTCCGGTTGCAGAACGCACAGCAGAAGGTCTCCTTGGGTGATGTTTCTGGGCTGTGATTCTTTCTGCATTGTCGTTTCTCTTCAAGACTTGTTTGGCGTGAGTTCTCAAATAAGGCTGCAGCATTGTGGATAGTGCGTCTCCATGCCTCCCGATGTGAGGCCAGGGCAGGCCGTTGTTGGTGATCAATTTGGCCGAGCTTGAAATGTTGTTTCAGGGAGTCCTTGTATCGCTTTTTTGGAGTGCCCCTCTTATGCTGACCCGTGGTGAGTTCACCGTAGAGTAGTATTTTTGGGAGGCGAGTGATACAAGGACTCCCTGAAACAACATCTCAGGCTCAGCCAAATTGATCACCAACAATGGTCCGCCCTGGCCTCACATTGGGAGGCATGGCGACGCACGATCCACAATGCTGCAGCCTTATTTGAGAACTCACGCCAAACAAGTCTTGAAGAGAAACGACAACGCAGAAAAAATCACAACCCAGAAACATCACCCAAGGAGTCCTTCTGCTGTGCTTTCTGCAACTGGACTTGTTTATCTCAGATTGGCCTTTTTAGTCATCAGTGCACTTTCAGATAGCACGGGATGAGTCCTTCCTGAATCTTTGTTTGCGAAGAAAAGCCAGCGAGGCGCAATAGGGTCTGAGCAGTGAGTACTCTTGAGGATTTATTCCTGTAAACTGGCTGTTTGGAGTCCTCTGCTGATTTATGAACCAGTATCACTGTTAGGTTAATACAAAAATTACTTATTATATATAACTTTCAGTACTTTGTTAGATATGATGTGGAGGTGATTCAATCT
The DNA here is from genome assembly GCA_030847615.1 of Gambelia wislizenii. Classification (NCBI taxonomy): domain Eukaryota; kingdom Metazoa; phylum Chordata; class Lepidosauria; order Squamata; family Crotaphytidae; genus Gambelia; species Gambelia wislizenii. The sequence goes on along the minus strand of JAUMIR010000002.1, from coordinate 426,522,711 downwards.
ATGCATGTCTTTGTACCACTGACCCCATTCACAACTGGTCCTGTTCACATATACCGAGTTTGGAGGATTATATGGAAGATACTACAACATAAAGCAGCAGCATCCCCCCAGCCACCATTACGCACCTGAGCGCTACCTCTGGCTGCATCCCTTCTTCTATCTAGAGACGGGTCCTTCTCCTCCCACCTGCAAGTCCCATCTCCCAGCAGTGGAGGGCGCTGTGGTTCGAGAGCATTGTGATGCCTTCTGTCGCAGGGCACGCAGGGAGTTGTAGGCACAGTGGGCACGTCGGAACGCCCAGAAGAGGCTGCGCGCGTGCGCAGTTGAGTCCCCCCGCCGCCATTTTGAAAGGTCCGGAAGGGTTTTGCTTTCAAAGGCGGCGGCGGCGGGAAGAGGAGGACGCGAGGCGTCGTCCCTTGTCAAATACACGTGTCGCCTGGTTGTGTGGGGTTCACACGTGTCTTCTTCTCATCCAAATGTATACACGTTTACCTTGGGCTTGGGCAAAGGGAGGGAGATTTGGTGGATTTGGGCAGCAGAAAAACGGAGCTCTGGGTTTTCAGGTGTAAAAGTGGAGCAGCGGCTTAAGATTTTGCCCTAATAATAATAATAATGCCTAATTAGAATCAAGTCTCCTTGGAACTGAGTAGGTTGAATCCCCAGGTGGATGTTCCTCGGATGACAGCGTTGTTGTTGATGATAATGTTGGTGTTAGGATTACAGCATTGTTGTATCCACGGATTTAAGTATTCACGGCTTGGAAATATTCTTTAAAAAATAATAATCCAAAAAAGCAAACCTTGATTTTGCCATTTTATATAAGGGACACCATTTTGCTATGCTATTGCATATAAGGGGACGAGTATTCATGGATTTTGGTATCCACGGTGGGGGGGAGAGGGGTCCTGGAACCAAACCCCAGCAAATATGAAGGGACAACTGTATATTCACAGGCTGAAGTCAATGGTACGCTGAACTGCTGGGACCACCATGTCTATATATTCCAATGTCATACAGGGAGTGAACAAACAATGTACTATAGTTGTCCCTCCATATCCATGGATTTGGTATTCATGGATTTGAGTATTCACGACTTGAAAATATTTAAAAAATAATAATCCAAAAAGCAAACCTTGATTTTGCCATCTTATATAAGGGACACCATTTTGCTATGCCATTGCATATAATGGGACTTGAGTATTCACAGATTTGGGTATTCACAGGGGGTCCTGGAACCAAACCCCAGCGAATGTGAAGGGACAACTGTATTACTCTACCTCCCTAATCTGATGTGTACACTATTAAGTTCTTCCATCATTTTGAGAGTTAACTGTTTACTGAGCACCTGGTTTGTTGCAACTATCTGTTACTATCAGTAGTTGTTGCAACTATCTATTACTTATTGCTCTGCATTTCTTATGAAACAATCCATGAGTTTATAGACTAGGCCTGCTGCCACAATGCAAAAAGAATGCCATTGGACACCACTTTAACTGCCATGGCTCAATGCTGTGGAATTCTGAGATTTGTAGTTTTGTGAGATTTTTCACCTTCTCGGTCAGAGAACTTCTGGTGGCACAGCAAACGACAAACCTCAGGATTCCATAGGATGGAGCCATGATAGTTAAAGTGGTGTCAAACTGCATTATTTCTGCAGTGTGGTTGCAGCCTTGGTCTCATGTTAATAATTTTTTCTACAATGTGACCACTTGTTCCAAATTTAATCATTGTTCTGACAGTGACTTCTTAATGACCACTATACACTGTGGTGAAGTATTTAATCACAATTTGTTTTCAGTTGTACAGAGAGACTCTTGAATATCCAATTTTGATTACGCTGTAAAAAATGGTAGTGATTGGCATCATACACAGTTCTGCTATAGAACAGTTTAGTGTACTTCACTGTGTTTATATCCTTTGAATGCTTCTTGGTGCAAATGTTTTGGCTGATGGATCAATTTTTAAATGTGTAAGTTGATATCTACTGAGGGATATACCATTTGCTGTCAGTTGGAAACATAAGCAGTTGCCTTACATTGAGTCAGACCAGTTGTCTGTTTAGAGCAGTGGTGTCTATTTTGACTGGCATTGGCTATCCAGGGTTTCAAACAGACTTTTCCCTGCTTTGTGTCTGAGATCTTTTCAAAACAGTTGATGGCAGAGATTGAACCTAGGGCCTCCTGTGTGCAAAGAATGTGTATGTTTCTGAGCACTGCTCTGCTTTGTTACATATTCTCATATTTGTAAAACATTTGTGTCTGGCATCTATTTATGTTTATACAGCTTTAAATATACTGTATAGCTGGTCTTACAAATTGTGTTTGGTCCTTTTAGGAAGGCAACAATGTTGCATTTTTTGTTACGGTTTCAGTACATTTTACTGACTGACAATTAAGTATGAATGTTAATTTGTCATAATTTTGTCTAATTAGTCTTCATGGATTAATCTAGACTACAGCCATAGTGTTCTAAAAGCATCAGACTTAATATTAACTTTTAACGATCAGATTAGAAGACACTTTGCCATAGGTAAACCATGAAAACCATGGAAATTACATGAGTGTGGGGATATATATGCCACTGTGTATGCAGTTTTGAAAAATCAGGATGTCTGTCTCATTCTTAATGCTCTTTCTCTTGGTAGTTTCTAAAACTTGTATTGCACTTCCAGGAGGTGATTTCGTGATGGGTCATGGCTTGTTTGATTAAAAAAGGCAATGCCTACTCTCCAGAATCAACTGTGTCTTCCCTGCTGGCAAGCTGTAGCCTTCATAGTAGCAGCAGTTCCTTAAACTCGCACAGTTCAATTCACTACAAGGACAAGTTGTATCGGTCTGCATCTCAAGCTCTAGAGGCATACATTGAAGATTTTGATCGCAGTCTTGCATCACCAGACATAAAGCCTGGGAAAATCTTGATTACTCAGAGTACTCTTAAAGACTCCAGGTCTTCAAAGGACAGTGCCAAGTGCAAATATGGTATGGATGTATTTTCTTTTTGTGTAATGTACTGTAAGCAAAAAGTGTGGCCTGTACTGAAGGTCATCAACAGAACTATCATCAGAATGCTACAACTAACACAACTTTGTCAGTGCTTACATACTTTTGGACTTATTTCTATGTTCTGCATTGTTTTCAGTATAGGTGGTAAGTTTGTACCATGGTGTTTTCTTGGCAAGATTTGTTCAGAGGGGGTTTGCCATTGCCTTCCTCTGAGGATGAGAGAATATGACTTGCTCAAGGCCATCCAGGAGGTTTCCATGGCCAAATGGGGATTTGAAGCTGGTTTCCAGAGTTGTAGTCCAGCACTCAAACCACTAGACTACACTGATTCAAAATATTAAACTGCAAGCCAAAATGCATATAGATATATAAATCAGTAGCATACACTATCAATTGTGAGAAAATATGTGAAGTTGAAGGCTTTCACAGCCAGCATCCATAGATTTTCCTTGGTTTTTTTCCAGGCTGTGAGGCCATGTTCTGGAACAGTTTACTTCTGATGTTTTTCTTGCACCTGTGGCTGGCATCTTCAGAGAAATATTTTATTTTATTTTTAAAAATATTTTATTTTTTAAAATCTTATTTATTAAGCACAAGAAACAATGGAAACAGTTTCCAAATTGAAAGCACATTATTTGAGAGGTTTACAAGTCATTCCAGAAAGCATCACATCAGAGAAACTTCTGTTCCCCTATTACTAAATTTTATACATCATGCCAGGGAGCCAGCCTAGTGTTGTGGTTTGAGTATTGGATTAGGATACTGGAAGACCAGGGTTTGAATTCCCACTCAGCCAGGGAAACTCTCTGGGTGACCTTGGGCAAATCGCGCAGTCTCAGCCTTGGGGAAGGCAATGGCAAACCCCTACTGAACAAATTCTGCAAAGAAAACCCTGTGATAGAAAGTTTGTAAATAGAAAGTCACAGATTCAATCCCTGGAATCTCAGGGTAGGAACAATACTGCCTGAAATCCTGGATAGCTGCTGTTAACAGTACTGGCCTGGATGAATCAGCAGTCTTACTCCACAAAGGGCAGCTTCCTGTGTACAACCTTTCCAGTATTCAGGATTTTTGTGCCCATACCACGTGGCTATTTAAGGAGATGAAGGCACCACCTGTGTGTTTATTTGTTTACAGATTTGTTTACCTGTGTATTTTTATTTTGGGGGAGTATTTTTGTTTACAGATGCAGAAAGGACTAACACAGGTCAATACAGATTTGAAATATTTTTTTCAAACATTACATAGATACCATGGATTTTCCAATAATCTTCCAGTATTCCAGAGACCAAATCTTTGTGTTTCTGCATAGACATCTGCATGATATTTTCATGGCTGTAAAGTGTCAGGTTGTGAGTTTGGTGACTTTGTTGTTGAATAAGTACAAAACTTTAACCTGGAGCTAGCTAATCTGCACATTGTACAGCTTTCATATCAATTGTGGTATGAGACCACAACATACTTACAGAAACATCTTCCTGCCTGCACATGCTGTAGGCTTCCTAAGCTAATAAATGGTTGTGTCACATTAGGTAAACCTCAGTTGCTCAGTTTAATGGGAAACTATGCAGTCTGTTTACAAAAGGGCCCCATATTGTATAGAACTTGTTTTTTAAAAAACATATTTCAGTTTGTTTAAATTGCATATATATAATTATTTTATATCAGAAAGATGTTGTTTTTGGTTTTATAACATGCCATTTTCTGTTTAACCACTCTGTGATTGGAATATGAGTCTACGTTCATTTGGAAGCTATGAAAATAGCTGAATTTAATTGATTTATATCTTCTTTTAGGTTGCCAGAAAAAATTTCTCTGCCCAAGTAGATTTCAGATCCTATAACATCTCTTATTACTTGTGTCCAAAATACAATAATGGAGTAGCTGTTCTACCGCACATGCCTAACTTTCTCATTTTACTACAGATTTCAAACAACTCTGCAGTTATGCTAGGGTACAGTAACTTTAGTTAAAAAATAAGGGAAGCTATCCTTGAATGTTACTATGCAATAAATTTAGACCAGAAATATATATAATTTTCATTGTACTTTGAGGTGCATCTTTCAAAGTCTCTCATTTTGTTTTCATTTCTATATGTTTTCTGTGTAAAAAATTTGTATGAATAATGTACTGGATCAAAATGTGTGATTTCTGTTTTCATGCCTGAACAGCCTACAGGTATGTGCACAAAAACTTTGCCACTCTGCTTCAGGTATATGTATGTTGCTTAAGCAAGAAGTGTAGCACATGGCTTAAATGGAAATAATTACTGTAGTTCCCTTTGGCATATGATAGCTGCAAAGCTCCTGCATACAATCATGTAGAGGTCTACTCAGAAGCAAATCCCATTGTATTCAGTGAGATTTCATTCTAGAAAATAGTGTTAAGGAATGCAGCTTCAGTTCTTTTACAAATACATGCATTACATCTGTTAAGGATTTTAAAAATATTTTGGAAAATGACAATTCTGTAAAATCACTTTTTGTTTTCCAGCGTTAGAGAATTTAAAGCATTGTGGTTCAGTTGCTCCATGTCTAAGAAGAAAAACTGCATATGAGCTGGATGTGCTTAGTCTCACTACGGATGATCTCTTGGCTTTCCCTGCAGATGGTTCTGCATCATTTACACAACCTTCTGCCCCTAGGTCAGTTGCTCCAGGAAGCAGCCTGAACAGAAAATCACTGGCAGCATCAATGTCCTGTTCTCCTCACTGGACTTCATCCTTTGGCCATAAAGAAGAATGGAATGTTTCCTCTTTGCATACAGGTGCTAATAGAAAAATGCACACAAGAAATACATTTCACAAATATGATTCTGGGCTTCCTGGAAGGGATCCGCTAATAGAACAAGATCCAGAATTTGTTTCTCATAAGAACTATCCAAGGTGGCTTACAAGCCAGAAATCTGACTTGAGCATTTCAGGGATCAGTAGCATTCCTGATTTCAAATATCCAACCTGGCTGAAGAGTCATAACCTCTTGTCAGATTCAAGCAATGAAAGTTCTACCATGCCACACATTGAGAAGAGTGATTCCACATCTTTGCAAGATAGGAAGAAACTGAGCGAAACTCAGGACAGACCAAACATCTTTGGCAATAATAGTGTGTTGGACATGGAATATAAACATGATGTTAAAAAATACTGCCAATATGATACCCCAAGTGCCTCCTTCACACCTCGGGCCTTAAAAAAACACATTCATCTGTTTAAAGGTAAGTAATATAGTGATGTTTTTAAGTTGTTTGCTAAGGAGTCTCTGTAATGGGAAGTGATAGTACTTACGTAGAATAAAACAATGTCATGCAACCATTATGCCTATTCATCTGATGCAGATATAATCCCTAAGTATCGCTGCGTATCAGAAATGCAGAGCAAGCTGTTATTCCCCTCTGCTCCTGCTACAACTGGGGGATTAAGTTTTGTTAGCAGACTCTAGAACTTGTTTTTCCACTAGCTCTTGTACTAAAATTCAAAGCAAAAACCACATTTTTAAGTGTTTTAGGTTTATAAGGAAAATGAAAACAGCAGTGTATATGTAGCACTTACCCATATTTATACTCACATACATCACTTTCTTATCATGAAAACCACTCAGAGCATCTTACATGCTCAACAAAATATCAGGCATGAATCCTGTTAGTCCCTTCTATGGTAGACATTGATCACCAAATACCAGTCAGAATCACTTTGGCCATAGTATTCCTGATTTCCATGTGAAAGCTGAATAGTGAAGAAAGCTGAGAGGAATAAAATCAACTCGTTTGGAATATGGTGCTTTAGAAGAGTTCTCTGGATACCATGGAATGCTAAAAAGACAAATGAATGAGTCTTAGAGCAAATAAAGCCTGAACTCTCACTAGAAGTGAAGATGACTAAACTGAGGCTGTCATACTTTGAACATATATGAAATGATGTGACTCACTGGAAAATATTATAATGCTTGGTAAAGTGGAAGGCAGGAGACCGCAGTACAAGTGGATTGATTCAGTCAAGGAAGCCCTGTCCTTAGTTTGCAAAACCTATGGAGGGTAATTGATGACTTGGGTTCTGGGAGGTCTCTCATTGATAGAGTTGCCGTAAGTTGAAATAAATTTGGTGGAAAATAACACACTTGGTAGACACGTATAATCAACTGCTGTATGTGGAGTCAGCATGTGACTAGGTCCCATTGATTCAGTGCAGCTACTATTGTTAGGAATTATAGGATTCAGGCTAAAATTTTTGAACATGCAGTATTAAAATAGAAGTTTAAAAATATATAAAGCTGAAGTAAAGATGTCAATAAGAACTGTAAATTTAATCTTTGTGTAAAAATTTGAGGATAGAAAAAAAGAATAAGACTTAACTTGCTGAAGTAATAAAAAGGAAACAGGTTATGAATACATATAGGTATGTATGTATGTATGTGTGTGTTTGCATGTGTAAAGGATGTAAGAAATATAATAAATCTCTAAAACCATATGTTATTCAGATTAAAAGTACACAGTCCAAACTATAAAAAGCAATATGGGAGAAGGTCCATAAGATATAAATCATTTGTGGAAGAAAAATAGATGGCCCAAGGTCTCATCAGATTCTTCTACAAACAGAAGCCAAATGCCTTTCAATTCACGGTCTTCATCAGTGGGCAATGAATCTTTTATGTTTCCCAATGATTCCTCCAGACAAAAGGCCACACTATAGAATGTTATAAAATAAAGCTGTGTTACTGCACACAGCTTTATTGCTTTTTATGCTAAAGTCGTCCCTTCACATTCGTGGGGGTTACGTTCCACGGACCCCCGCGAATGTGAAAAATCTGCGAATAACTACTGCCCTCCCCCACCACAGCGACCATGGGGCCTCCGGAGGCCCCATAGTCGCTTTCCCCAGCCTCCCCACTCCCTTCCTAGGCCTTCCCGGGGCCTCCGGAGACCCTCCCGAGGCCCCGTGGATGCCTCCCCAGCCCTCCCCCCTCCCGCCCAAGCCCTCAACGGGGCCTCCGGAGAGTCTCCGGAGGGCCCGCGGAGGCCTCCACGGCCCTCCCCACTCCCCCCAAGGCATTCGCGGGGCCCCGCGGAGGCCTCTCCTGGCCCTCCCCCCTCCCTCCCCGGGCCTTCGTGGGGCCTCCAGAGCGTCTCCGGAGGCCCCATGGAGGCCTCCCAGCCCTCCCCACCCTCTCCCCGGGCCTTCATGGGGCCTCTGGAGCATCTCCGGTGGCCCCATGGAGGCCTCCCCAGCCCTCCCCCAGGCCTTTATGGGGCCTCCGGAGCGTCTCCGGAGGCCCCATGGAGGCCTCTCCCGGCCCTCCCCACCCCCTCCCCGGGCCTTTATGGGGCCTCCGGAGCGTCCCCGGAGGCCCCATGGAGGCCTCTCCCGGCCCTCCCCCTCCCTCCCCGGGCCTTCGTGGGGCCTAGCCAGGCCCCGCGGAGGCCTCTCCTGGCCCTCCCCCCTCCCTCCCCGGGCCTTCGTGGGGCCTAGCCAGGCCCCACGGAGGCCTCTCCCGGCCCTCCCCCTCCCTCCCTTGGCCTTCGTGGGGCCTAGCCAGGCCCCGCGGAGGCCTCTCCCGGCCATCCCCCCTCCCTCCCCGGGCCTTCGTGGGGCCTCCGGAGCATCTCTGGAGGCCCCGTTAAGGCCTCCCCGGCCCTCCCCCCTCCTTCCCAAGGCCTTCGCGGGGCCTCCGGAGGGTCTCCGAAGGCCCCGTGGAGGTCTCCCCGGCCCTCCCCGCTCCCTCCGAGGGCTTTCACGGGTCCTCCGGAGGCCCCGTGTCGCGGTTTTGGGGGGGCCCGGGGGGCCCTCCCAAAACCGCGAATAATCAAAACCGCGAATGTGAAGTTCGCGAATGTGGAGGGGAGACTGTAGTATTCAAACCCTTTTGTGACATTTCTGTGCAAAGGTAAAATGTATACTGTACAATGTATATAAAAAGCTATAAGTAGATACTGTTTTCAATAGTCATTGTCCTTATCCTGTGTACGTTTGACCTTTGCATAAAGATGTCACAGGCTGCTAAACAGTTCCTGTTTAATGACTGCTTTGTTCCCCCCACTTTTAAATTCTTTTTCTCTACCAGTCTTATATGCCAGCTGAGATAATATTGCATGCATACAATGAAGTGGGTTCTAGTACACAAAAATGAAATACAATCAAAGCATTAGACTTTAAAGCACCTCAGTATTTTTTTGTTCATATTGCAGCATACCTTTTTGAGGGGGAGGGGCTGTATTTCCAAGTTTAAGTACAAGATCAGCAGATGATCATTTTAGATACTCATACTTATTTCAACTAATGTGAAAGATGATCTGAAGTTGACTTGCATTTAATTGTGACTTATACAATTGATTATTCTAGATGACGATGTTGACTTATTACTTCAGAAGGCAAAGAGAAATCTAGAAACATCTACTGAGGAATTAACTAGTGTCCTGAAAAATGATGGCAGTCCTTGTACAGTAGATGTGCTAGAAGGAGAAAGATCATGGGATAATGGTCCAGTTGGTTTGTGAGTAAACAAGTAATCCATATATCTTTGTTATAAAAACACAGTAGAGATTTCTCAGTTTGATATTGTTAATACCATGACTTTAACCTCTTGGTTTTTGCAGATCTCCAATGCACCTGAAGCTAAATTATAGAGACACTTAGTACAATGACTTCTCCACTGTTTTGTGGTGCTTTTTTTGTTTGTTATTGTTGGAGAAAAGATATGAGGAGCTCTACTAAATCATACTGCAGCCCTATCCATTCCAACAGCCTGTCTCCTCCAGTGGCCAACCAGATGCTTATATGAAGCCTGCAAGCAAAACAGGAGGGTAATAGCCCTCTCCTGTTGTCATTTACCTGCAACAAGAATTACAATGCATTCATATAGCTACAATGATTAGTAGTCATTGCTGCTTTATCCTCCATGAAATGTCTAATTTACTTTTAAAAGCCACTTAAACGCCACATCTTGTGGCGTTAAATTCCACCTATGTGCTCTGTGAAAACTACAGTCATCCCTTCACATTCGCAGGGGTTAGGTTCCCCAGATTCCCGCGAATGCGAAAAATCCGCGAATAACAACTGCCGTCCCCCTCCCCTACCAAAGCAACCACAGAGCCTCCGGAGGCCCTATAGTCGCTTTTCCCCGCCTCCCCCTCCCTCCCCAGGCCTTCATGGGGCCTCCGGAGCATCTCTGGAGGCCCTGTGATCGCCTCCCCGGCCCTCCCCACCGTCTCCCCAGGCCTTCACGGGGCCTCCGGAGCGTCTCTGGAGGTCCCGTGAAGGCCTCCCCTGCCCTCCCCACCCCCTCCCCAGGCTTTCATGGGGCCTCCGGAGCATCTGTGGAGGTCCCGTGAAGGCCTCCCCGGCCCTCCCCACCCCCTGCCCAGGCCTTCACGGGGCCTCCGGAGCATCTCCGGAGGTCCCGTGAAGGCCTCCCCTGCCCTCCCCACCCCCTGCCCAGGCCTTCATGGGGCCTCTGGAGCGTCTCCGGAGGTCCTGTGAAGGCCTCCCCTGCCCTCCCCACCCCCTCCCCAGGCCTTCATGGGGCTTCTGGAACGTCTCTGGAGGTCCTGTGAAGGCCTCCCCCTGCCCAGGCCTTCACGGGGCCTCCGGAGCATCTCAGGAGGTCCCGTGAAGGCCTCCCCGGTCCTCCCCACCCCCTGCCCAGGCCTTCACGGGGCCTCCGGAGTGTCTCCGGAGGCCCCATGATCGCCTCCCTGGCCCTCCTCACTCCCTCCCCAGGCCTTCATGGGGCCTCAGGAGCGTCTCCGGGGGTCCGTGAAGGCTTCCCGGCCCTCCCCCCTCCTGCCCAAGGCCTTAACGGGGCCTGCAGAGGCCCCATGTCCCAGCTTTTGGGAGGGCAGGGGCCCTCCCAAAATCTGCGAATATTCAAAACCACGAATGCCAAGTTCGCGAATGTGGAGGGGCAACTGTACTTCCTTTTTCCTGTCCTAAACTTCTTGTCATTCACCTTCACTGGATGACCCCATCTTCTGATATTATGAAAGAGAGAGAAACAGGAAAAAAATTACTTTAGGTTCTTGGTAGTAGAAAAGGAACTTGGATAATTGCAATTGTATCTACAGTCATTATACTCTCCCAGCTTCTATGATGGCTGTAGTCATGTACATCCCTGCCACAAAATGACAATGTCATGACATCACAGCATGGCCTCAATAGACATTGCTAGAAACATTGAAGTTTTGTGAGCTAGTAACAAACAATGACGTCAACTTTGGGCATGTTGCTGTAAAAATAATGTTGTTTTTTAATTGTATTATGCTACAGTTGACCCTTTGTATCCACAGATTCTGCATCCATAAATTCAACCATCCACAGCTTGATTTTTTTTTTAAATCCAAAAAGCAAAACTTGATTTTGCCATTTTATGTAAGGGCATCATTTTGCTATGCCATTGTATATAATGGGACTTGACCATGCACGGATTTTGGTATCCACGGAGGGTCGTGGAACCAAACCCCAGTGGATATCAAGGGCCCACTGTATTTTGTTTCTGCATGGTGGACCTTCATATGTTCCAACAAATCACAGTTAGGCTGAGTAAATGCTGGCTTACTGTTACATGTGAACATGGACACTGACTACTGTTAAGGTGCAAAGTTTGATGCAAACTTTGTCTATTTTGACATAGCTGAGAACAAAAAAGTATTTCAAGCAAACTGTTAAGCTCCAGATCTTCTCCATAGGAGATCTCCAGTGCCTGTGTGCTGTGAGGAGAACTCTCTGCAAAGCCCCAAAACAAGTATTGTAAATGGATTTTTGGAAGATTGTTTAAAGAACAGCAGCCAGGTAAGTTAACAAAATAAGCTCATGCAAGAACAGAAGCAGGTGTGTTATTTGCGAGTGTGTTATTTGCCTGTAGTGTTATTCAGTACCCTGGAATGTCACTGCCAACCAGGAAGAGCTCAAGTATGTTCTGGAATCTAGCATCCGATCAATTGTGAAGAGCCACCCTCCTACTCTGCTTCACTTCTCAGAGTGGAGAGGAAATAATTCTGTTGTCTCCAACTATTGTTCAGAAATAATAGTGGAATTTCACTTGTATTGCATGCTCTTCTGGTTAGGAATATGAGGAGTATGTTATCTCATTACTATTACCATTATCTCATTATCCCATTACAAACAAGAAATAATGGCAGGATACCTCTTGATGTATTTGAAGAAACTGAAAATGGGCATAAGGGAAGGACTGAGATCAGATGAAGGCAAGAGAAGGGAAGCTCCATTCCTGACTTCATCTGGTTCACTGTATTGACCCTGGGGTAGTAATGCAGGCCCCAGAACAAGTGCAGTTCTCCACCCCTGCTTTAGGGGTAGTCTTGGGTCACATAGGACAAGTAAAGGCCAATACAACTGATAGCACTAAATGTAAATGGATTATTTGTTATTGAACATGACCTGAAATTCTGTGCAATGGGCAGTGAGATTTCCTTACAGACAACACAATGTTCAAAGGGTTCTCCATTTGTAGGAAAATTGAAAATCACAGTCTAAAAGTAGTGCAAAGACAGTGTTCCATTTCATGAATTACTATTTCCAAAATGTTCACAATTTGAAGAGAAGCTTTTAGATGGAATTATTTCTAACTGCTATGATAAGCACAGTTAATAGTTGTAGTGTAGCTGTCTTTTGGGTGTCTCCTTTCATGTTGGAACAAAATGCATAGTGCTAAAACTAAAAAAGAAATACTCTAATCACTTACTTAAAGGAGATGAGTAATATTCTTTATACACAAATGATAATAAAGGTGGGAAATGCACCTTTAAATTTCAATCATCCACTTTCAGTTGGAGGAAGAACCCTTTGAACTGTTACATTAAGTTCAATGTCCTTTGATTATAGTGCCTTTTTTTGTTCCAGGAGAGTACATTTTCTGGAGGAAATCATCATGGACCTGTGGAAGCTTTGAAGCTAATGCTATTTAATCTTCAAGCAGTTCAGCACAGCTTTAACCAGAACAAAACTGCTGGACAAAATGAGGAGCTTAAAAAAGTAAGCAGTTTCATTTTGAATTAGACTCCCCTTGGAGTTTAATTATTTTATATTCCTTTTGCTGTTGCTTGGAAAGGGTTATTGAAAAAGTGCCCTTTAAAAATTTGAACATAGTTACCTAAGTTCAAAGGACTTAGAAATGACAAAGGTATTGCATGCATAAATATTGAGGGTACAAGACTTTTTGAATATCAGTGCTTCTCTTTCAATAGCAGTATGTGATTTTTTGAGATGGAAACCTTTAGGGGAACGATGTGATCACCTTGCAGACTGACAAGGATTGTAAAGCATTTGGCATGCTAAAAATGCTGCATAAAATAGCACTGCTGGTAATTTTTAAAAGAAAGACACACAAAATACTAGTGTGTCAATAAACAGGAACCCAGAATAGTATAGGCAGTGGGTCTCAATGCTAGTTATACAGAAGGAACTACTATGTACCTTTGGTAAATGGCTAACTAATAGTAAATTATTATTGTCAGCATTTATATAAGTTTATATTACTTCACATACCCTGTCCATGCAGCAAACTTGTAAATAGGCCTGTATTGTTGTCATCACTATTTAACATCATCAGTTGTGTCATATGGATAAGAGGTTAGGTGTCTGCTTAAAGGAATTTGCAGTCTTTGAGGCTTACTGCAAACCAAAGTAAAACGGCAGGGCAGCTGGAAGGTTCCATCTTCCATGCTCCCTTACTGCATGACATTGTCATTCTTCAGTTCTGGTCTCATCGGAGACTGAGGTAAAACTGTATTTTTGCTAACCGGAAATACCTGTTAGCAAAAAGACATGGCTTTCCTTTGGTTTCCCACAGGACTGGAATGGCAGAACACCGGAAGAATGACAACAACATGCGGTAAGCCAGCACAGAAGAAGGAATGTTCAGGCTGCCCTGCCTCTTTACTTTGGAAGTCATGCCCTATGTGGAACAGCTTAGGGAGCTGGGTATGTTTAGCCTGGGGAAGAGAAGGTTAAGAGGTGACATGATAGCTGTGTTTATTCCAGTGTATAAGACGACTGGGCGTAGGAGACACCCCACCCCCCAAGTTTTAAGTTAAAATATATTTGGGATATACTCGCCGTATAAGACTACCCCCCACCACCCGCCCCCCGAAGCCGCAATTGGGCTCCCGATCACGGCTTCGGGGAGGGCGGGTGGTAGCTGGAAAGCCTCCCCCCCAGTCAGCCGGCCAGCCACCCACCCACCCTTCGACCCTCTCCGAAGCCACAATCAGGAGCCTGCATGATGGTTGGGGAATCGCGGGAGATGGCTGGTTGGCTGGGGAGATTCCCCTGTCCCGTGATTCCCCAGTCTGCCAGCCACCTCTCGCGCCTCCCCATCCTGCAATGGGTTGGGAAGGACAGGAGCTGGCCAGGAAGATCCCCCCCCCCAGCCAGCCACCCCTCTGAGGTGGCTAGGAAGCTTCGCGAGTTGGGCTCCCAATCCCCAGCCCCATCTTGGACTTGGGAAGGAGGAGAGGTGGCTATCTGTGTGTGGGGGGAAGCTTCCTAGCCAGCTCCTGTCCTTCCCCAGTTCAAGGACGGAGGTGGCTAGGAAGCTTCTCCCATCCTTCCCGAGTCCAAGATGGGGCTGCCAGCCCCATCTTGGACTTGGGAAGGAGGAGAGGGAGCAATCTGTGGCGGGGGTGGGGGGAAGCTTCCTAGCCAGCTCCTGTCCTTCCCCAGTTCAAGATGGATCTGCCAGCCCCATCGGGACTGGGGAAGGACAGGAGTTGGCTAGGAAGCTTCCTAGCCACCTCGGAGGGGTGGCTGGCTGGTGGGGGGGAGCTTCCTAGCCAGCTCCTGTCCTTCCCAAGTCCAAGATGGGGCTTTCCAGCCTGATCTTGGCTTTGGGGAGGGTGGAAGCATTGCTGGCTGGCTGGGGGGGCTTTCCAGCCACCACCCACCCTCCCCAAAGCCGCGATTGGGAGCCCGATCTCGGCTTCAGGGAGGGTGACAGGGTGGCTGGCTGGGGAGGTCCAGCCACCACCCGTCCTCCTCGAAGCTGCGATCGGGAGACCGATCACGGCTTCGGGGAGGGTAGAAGGGTGGCTGGCTGGGGTGGGCAGGCTTGTCAGCCACCACCGCCCTTCCTGAAGCCACGCGGGCTCCCGATCCCAGCTTTGGGAAAGGCGGGAGCTGGCTGGCTGGGGAGATTCCCCGTCCTGCGATTCCCCAATCAGCCACCTCCCATGATTCCCCATCCCGCGATGAGGTTGGCCAGCCTCACACGGGTTGGGGAATCGCAGAGGGGGAGGCTTGCCAGCCACCTCCCGGGCCTCCCCAACCTGCGATGGGCCCATCACGAGTTGGGGAAGCGCGGAGGTTTCTCCCCACCCACCCAGCCTTACCAGCGTGTAAGACAATCCCAGACTTTTAAGAAGATTTTTGGGGGGTTTAAAAGTCGTCTTATACGCAGGAATATACAGTATGAAAGGATGTCATACTGAGGATGGAACAAGATTGTTTTAACAGTATAATCTTATGCATGGCTACTCAGAAGTAAGTTTCATTAGTGTAGTGCACCAATGGAATTCTGTTTTCAACTCTACAATATTTTGATATTTTAGATCAGTGTGCTTTCTTTTACAAATTTATGTACAGCTGTTCTACCTTGAACTGAAGAGGATGTTCATCATTATTATCATCATATCGTATTTGTTAAGAAGAGTTCCATCCTTATTTAAGAGCTAGTCCTAAACCTGTTCCTGTGAAGCTTACATATGATGTGGACCCATGGGATGTTGTATTGAAATAAAACAGAGCCGTGCTTATTGGCTAACGCATATGAAGTTTAAATGACCTTTGAAATTTTACCTCTAATATGCAAAGAGAGAAGCAGGAAGAGTTCTTTAAAAAAGATATGTGACCTTGAAGTGTGCTGCTGAGTAAATTTTGCTTCTTTATCAGATTTCAGATGATGATGTGGAATTTAAGCTGTGGGATCATGATACGATCCCTGTAAGACAGTCTCTTCAGAGGTAAGCAAACAATCCACAAACCAATCAGCTGGAATAGTTAGGTGGGGGTAGGTCAAAGTTCATATATTTTTCCCCACTGGTGCCAGAAGGCACTGAAAATTGAAACTGGAAGTTTATTACTGTTTATTCATTTATTCCTCTCCTTTTTCTCAATACTGTGACTCAAGGAGGCTTACAAAATATTAAAACCAATACAGATTAAAATATGTACAAAAACATCAGTAAAAACAATATAAAAGTTATGTTAAAATGCAAGGGACCAAACTATAGAATTAAAATGTTTTAAAATCCATTAAAAGCAGATGAAAATCAATCAGGATAGGATATCATTAAAAGTGCAGTGCAGTTAATTTGTAAAAGTCTTACAGAATACAAAGGACTGATGAAAGGACATCAAGTTAGAAGCCATCCTAGCCTCCCTGAAGAGGAAGATCTAAAGTCTGGGAGCAACCACCAAGAAGGCCTTCTCCGTTTTCCCACCAAACATGTCTGAGAATGTAGTGGGACTGAGAGGAGTACTTCCTTAGATGTTTGGGCAGGTTTGTATAGGGCTTCAGATGGCCGGGACCCCAGCCTTGAAGAGTTTTATAGATCATAATGAGCACCTTGAAGTGTACCTGGAAATGAACTGGCCACCACTTGCAACAAGGAGTTGTATCCTCCCTGTAGCCAGCCCCAGTTAAACAATCTGGCTGCAGCGCTTTGAGCCAACTGAAGTTTCTGAGTTCTTTTCAAAGTAGACTGTGTTATTGTAATCCAAAAGGATTTAACCAAGACCTGTGTCATCATGGTCAGAACAGACTTCTCCAGGAATGCACACTAACTGTAACTGTGTACATGAACCGAGGAGTACACCCAAATTGTGAACGATACTTCAGTGGGAGAGTAACCCTGTTCAGCACAGACTGAATTCCTATTCCCTGATCTGCCTTTCAGCTAACAAGAAGCACTTCTGTCCAAGTTTCAACCCTCTCTGCCATTAAAGCGGGCATGTGGAGGCTGCATGCTGTCTCTTTTAGACATCTGCATGGTGGAAGGTGATACCTCTGGTGTCTAGGTGAACACACGGAGTCCACGGGTCCTGTGGTGCCCACTCATTTCTTAAATCCATTAATTAGCTTTCCTTTTTTTCTGGATAGCTGTAAATTGACACAACTAATTATTTGTTTCTCAATCTCATATCCAGCCCAACCAAAATGTAAAAGTAACATTTCACAAAAGTTGAAATCAAGGCTATTTGTTAATGTAGCCCAGTTTTCTCTGGAGTAGCCTGTTAATAACATATGGACAGAGATATGCAAACCTAAACAGCTTACTTTTTCCAGCAATAACTTTATCTAATAGAAGTGCTAGCAGAAAGTGGAATGCCCCCAAAAGTGGAGTGCACCTTTATGCAAAAGGATAAATTCTGCTTTAAGAATATTGTGTAGGAGTATTGACCATGTATTGTAGGAAGAACTACCAACCTGAAGTAGAACCCTCAAAATTCAGTGTGGTGTCACTAGCTCCCCAATAACTTTACCACTTAAATAATAAACTATGTGGCCCCTTTCCCCTGTTTTCTTTATAGGGCTTTGCATCACTTATCTCGACTTAAAGGCCTGGTTGAAGACACAGGTTGCAAAGAAGAATCAAAAGAGCTCACCAAGACCTGAAGCATAAATTCTCATAACTGTGTATGTTGGGTAAATGTAGCATCACTGATGCCATTGAATGCAATGGGAAAATTCTTAGGGCAGACCTGGACACGCTTCAGAATCTTTTTAAGAAAGCACAGTATTTCTATAACTTTTCATTGTTTGAATAAATACATCTAAAACAGGCATGCAGAAGTAGTACTCTGAACTGACTGGAGTCTAATGGGATGTTCCACCACAGAAAACATGTTAACTTCAGAAAAATGCAGAAAAGCTGTACAGACTTGTAGAAAGGGCTTGCACTAGCTAGTGATATTTTTGCTTCCTCCCCCTTCCTGTTTCTAAATTTCTATCCTATATCACAGGCAATCTATATATATAAAAGGCTTGGGTATGTTTCTTTTCCCAGTGTGCCCCTCCTCCCTCACCCAATCACCACCCACATGCAAATTCCCTGTCCACCTCACAATCCACTTCTGCCACTCAATCTACACCTATACCCCAGCCTCACAAGGGCCCCTCCCTCCTTTCCCTCCCTCAGCCACTCACCACCCAGATGTAAAACAATGCAATATTTTTCCTAAAATAATAGTGTGTAGCTAAACCGTGTGAACCTTTCAAATCTATTATAACGGCAAATGTTTGCTGGGTACAACTAGTTGTCAGAATTCCCCTCCATTTCAGGTAGCACATTGGTGACTGTTGTTCAGAAAGAAAACAAATGTAAAGCCCCACTTGGCTCATGGAGCTTGTTTCACCGATTCTTTAATGCTTGTGGCAACAGAGGCCTGCATGCTGGGGGGAAAACAGCATTACACCAAGACAAATAGAGTGTCTGTCTGTGCTCATCCCATGGAGGCATATATGGGAAATGGTTCAGGAAATGAAGGTTTTATCATAATATCATTGCAGTATTTACTTTTTGTGAGTCAATCTGATATTGATTATACAGAGATGAACTAGCCTTAAATGTCTGGTTGATTTGTCAGTGCTGGAAAGAGTAATCCACTTTTCTCAGAATATAGACATTGCTCCCTGCCCTTCTAATCAAGTCGAGTGTCATAAGATTAGATTTCAACATTGTAAAAATATACTAGAGATGCGTAGGATGACAAATCTCAGTTCTCTGGGAAACTGTGAGAGTCAAGCTGTGATGTCTACCACTTTCTGCTTAAAAGTACCATGCTGAATATGAAACTGTACGTTGAGATCCACCAGTTTTTGTTCACAAGTGACCTCCTACACTTTTTCTTAAGTATAAGGACAGTTAAAAACACAAAGAACAAGTACATTCAATATTACCTCTCTAAGGATATTGTTATAAAATGAGTGGGAAATTATAAAAGTGCCTTTAGAAGTTTCAGAAGCTGAACATCCTTTGTTCAGGGTGGTGTACTTTTGCCTCATTAGTCGTTCCAAGAGTACTGGAATTTTTTAAATAATAAATCTGACGATGCTGGGCATTTGGCTGTAATTTCAATTAATGTGCACAAATTAAAGATCCCTGAATTTTTATTTATTTATTTTGCTTGAATAATAATAATAATGCTGAGCTACCTTTCAGCACCATCCTAAGCTTGTCTACTCAGAAGTAAATCTGACTGAATTATTAGGAACTTAGTGCAATCCCAAGCATCTTTTCTTGGGAGTATATGCCTTAGAATTGGCAGTGTCTGTGGTCCTAGTTTGTCTTTATTGTTCCTTTTATCGGAAAGATGGTAATTATAGTGATATGCCTCTACCTGTGGTTTAAAAACAGTTTGACTGTCTCTCAAACTGATGGCAATCTAATAATTGCATGAGTATTCTCACCCTTTACTCATACATTTTATGCTAGTATTGGAGCAGCTGGCATTGTCACATGCATCACTAGAATATAACATAAAGCTGTTAACACCTTTCTGTAGGTAAATGTGTAGAAAGTCTGGATAGAAGAAGTGAGGACAGCTGGGCCTAACAGAGTTAGCAGAACATTCATCCAGAGCTGAAGCATGCCTTTTGCTGGGGGCATTTTTTCCCTGCTGAGGCTTTTCAAGTAGGACTGGTATATTGTTTTCTTCTTAATTTGTTTTGAATGTGTTGGATTGGACAAGGGAAGATTTTAAATATTTGCCATTGTATAGGAAAGGCTGGTTAAGAATAAAGGGAATGGATACAAAGCACCATGATAGGTGGGGGATAGTTTTGGAATGGAAGGTAATGAGTTAGTGAAGAGAGTTTAAGTTATTTCCTGCTTATTTTGTTGATGATGCCAAGCTCTCTATGTTTCTTCTTCTTCCATGATCTGTTTTTTTCTATATTGTATCATTTCTAAGATCTTGTAGGATCATTGGAGAATTCCAAAAGAACATTCTCCAAGCTCTTTCTTCACTCCCCCGACACCATTACACCGGCTATCTTTTGACCAAGGTCGGATTCAAACCCAGTTTCACTAGGACAAATGAGTTCCATTCTCCATGACATTCCTTAAATGCATCTGAAAAGTAGTCTTTATCATACTCATGTATGCTTCTTTTCTGACATTTTAAATAAAAGTTTTTCATGAACTAAGTTAAGTCTGCTTAAGCACGATTACATTCTGAGACGTTTTCAAACACCCACTGCAACTAATAAGCCTTGCAGTTTTCCATACTTGCAGTTGACAGCATAAACAATAAACTTGATCTGTTAAATTGTAGAATGGATCATGGCATCATAGATTTGGGAGGGACCACCAGGATCATCTTGTCCAACTCTGTATTAGCGCAAGGATCCACTGCTAAAGTATTCCCAAGAAGTGGGCATCCAACCTCTATTTAGAGATCTCCAGTGAAGGAAAGTCCATCAAGTTATAAGGTAGCCTGTTCCACTGTGAAAACAGATCCTACCATCAGGAGGTTTTTCCAAATGTTTAGTTGGAATCTTACTTCTTCTAATTTGAATCTATTGTTTTGGGACGTATCCTTTGAAGGCTAAGGGGCATGTGCAATTTATTGTGTTGAAATTTTAAAGTCAAATATTTGTTATTTGGATGAATAAAGGATAATTTGTTTTTCATTCTAACTGTTGAATCTTTTGGGTGATGGACCTGTAGTTCATAGACTGTGTTTGAGAAATGTCACTAATAGGTGCTTCCCACACACAAAAATATTAATGTTGTGGAAACTTGTTTAGTTTGCTTTTTTTGCAATGAAGAACAAAAAACCAAAAACCTGATCCATGATGCATTGATGTTGTTTGTGTATTGTCCTTAAATGTCAGCCTGAGCAGATACCTGGACAGCTACTGAACAATCTTCCATGCATTCTTTCCAAGGGAGGGCTGGCTGCATTTGAACCATAATCAAGATGTTCTTATGAAAGTTGCTCTGAAAAACTTGGCAGTATTTACTAGGCAGTATCCTAGTGAATCCAAGAAAGTATTGGACAAAAAGCAAGGGGAGGGTGTTTTCATGCTCTACTTTTGGGTTTCTCAGATGTCTGACTGGCCACTGAGAAAAAGAAAGTCCTCCGAAAAAGTAACTAGATGTTATGAATTCTCTTTTAATTTAATTTCCATAGCCATAATATTTATTGTATTATGTATTTTTAACCTGCTCTTCAGCCAAACAATAAAAACAAGAAATTCCCTAGCTGGAGGCTTGCAACCTAAATGATGCAGCACAAAAGTGGGTGAGAATGGAAGAGGCATAGAAACAAATTCAGGTCTTAAAAGTTACCTGGCAGCTTTTACAATGATCTATTGGAATGGAAACACAGTTGGCCACATTCACTGGTGTTAGGGGCACAGAGCCCCCACAAAATTAGAAAACCCGCAAATATCTCTAGCCCCCCCCCAACCATATGTAACACACAAAAAGAACAATCCACACATGCAACCCACCATGGATGCAACCCATCACAGATTACTTGCAAGGCAGAAGGGGGCAGCTGGCGGGCCTTTTTGCTGCCTCTACTACTGCCCTATGCCATTTTTGTTAGGAACTTAAAAGCCTTGTTGCACATTCTCAGTCTCACAAGGCTTGTAGTTCTTATTAAAAATGGCATAGGGATGCCTTCTAAAGACCCCAGTGTGGATATCTCCACATGAAGCCTTTTATAGGCGTGAAAACTGCAAGACATTAAATGGCTAAGATATGTAGATCTGATAAAGTAGAAAGGAAACACGGCAGAGATTAAAACACAGGATGAGTTAAAGGCAGAGGGCGTCACTTGTCATTGGCTATTATATAGGCAAGTCCGTGATAATCTGAAATGGGACATAAAGATATACGGTATAAAACGAAATAATTCAGAATTGGAAGAAGTGATAATATCAGATGATACTAAAATTGTAGCAAAGATCTACAAGATTTTGTTGAAGTGGGAATGCGAAGATGAGGTGGCGAAAGACCCATGATAAAATGGTCACAAAATATTAAAAGATAAAGTTTGAACAGTGGGAGAAACTATGGAATCAAACAATGTCTTTAACAGTATGCCAAGATTTGAGGGAAAACTGTTGGAAAATGTTTTATAGGTGGTACATGACCCCCAACAAACTGTCAAGAATTTACAAAACACTGAGTAATCAATGTTGGAAGTGTAAAAATGAAGTAGGAACATTTTATCATTGTTGGTGGTCTGTAACCAAGCACGGAAATTTTGGATA
Organism: Gambelia wislizenii; assembly: GCA_030847615.1. Lineage (NCBI taxonomy): Eukaryota > Metazoa > Chordata > Lepidosauria > Squamata > Crotaphytidae > Gambelia > Gambelia wislizenii. The sequence goes on along the minus strand of JAUMIR010000002.1, from coordinate 426,500,480 downwards.
ATGATTCATTCCTCAATAGAGAAAATAACAAAAGCATCATCTCAGATTAGACCTGAAAAATACCTGTTATGCATATTTGATGAGTCTTTGGAAAAAAGAGAAAGAGGAAATCTTATTTAACATAATTGTGGCAGCTAGAATCATATATGCTAGACACTGGAAGTTGGAAAGTATCCCCACATGGGAAGAGTGGATAATCAAGGTGGTCGAACTTATTTATTTGGATCAATTAACTTCTGTTATTAAAAATAAGAATATTAGAGAATTTGAAAAAGAATGGAAGGAAATGAAAGAATATTTGAATGGAATATGGGGAACTTGGATAGATATGGGGTTCCTTGTTTGAATAAAGAATAATAGGAAGTTTTATTTTCAGAAAAGATTAAGATAGATTAAAGCATTGTGAACAATAAGATGACATAAAAGAGAGACGAGACTGATAATAGATTGAATATTACCATTAATGATGTGACTTAATGGGAAGTAACGGATGAAATTTGGAAGAGTGAGTACGAGATGATAGAAGAGAAGATGGGGTAAGATTTTAGTTAATAGGAAAGATGGGTGTTTTTGAATGTGTTTTGAATGAGGAGGATAGGAGTTAAGGTATGTAAATGGTAAAAGATGTTTAAAAGGTAAGAATGTAAGAATGTTAAGAAGCCACAAATGTAAACTGTTAATGAATGATGATAAGGAATAATAAAAATCATATTTTAAAAAAATGGCATAGGGCAGTAGCGGAAGCGGCAGCAAATAATCTGTAAATAATCAAATTGCAAAAGTTAAATCTGCAAATGTGGAGGACTGGCTGTAGTTCAGCAAAGCAGAATGGAGCTAACTTATCAGCAGAGCCAACAGGTGTCCTTGCTTCCACCTCTTCCTTTGCAATGAACAAAAAGTGTACAACCTGGCTGCAGTTTGAGTAAGCAGAAATGTGGTTATTCTTTTTTCAAATAGTGTCTCAACGGGTTTAATCGGTTGTACATAGAAGCAGTAGATAAGTTCTCTTTTGGACCAGCAAAAGGAAGTGGCACTTGCCAGTACTTGGAAAAGTTATGTGGAGAGACTGCAGTTTTTACAATCTTTTTGTAGCCATGCTACAAAAGGGAAGCAGTCCCTTTTGGACTGAGGGAAGTGCAGTCCAAAAAAGTAATTTCCAAGCTTTGGCACATGCAGCAGGCTAACTTGTAATTATGTAGTCCATGAGTTTTAATGTGTCTGCAAAAAAGAGGCATCCAGTTGGGTCTTTGAGCAGCATTCTTTATGCATTTAGAAGTCACTGTTATCCTAGGATAGCTATATGCAGAGACTTCCTCCTTATTTTTCTGATTTTTTAATAAAAAAATAGGCCTGCCAGCCAATTAAAGACTTTTCAGTGTATTGATTAAAAGTCAGAAGGTTAATTTGTCAAATTTAATTAGCATGTTACCTTAATCTTCAACACAGTTTTGATATGGAGTTCAAGTTTATAAGCAAAAGCTACATTACCAATTGGAGTAAGAAAATGTAATCAATATAAACTCCAAATAAAAAAGCATGCCTTAATTGGCACCCTTCTCAATTAAAAATGTGCTATGCCCCATTATTAAGTTAAACGTTTCATTGATTAATTTACTAACAGAGTTTGCAGCTCTTCTCAGAAAAATGACTGTTCAGTTTTAGATTTTGTAAAAAGGCTGCAAAGGTGTGTTGCCCTCCCTAAACAAGAAACTGGCTTTGGAATGGAGAGGCAGCTTGCAAGAAAACAATACAGGGTGTCTCTGCCAACCTGGTGCCTTCCAGAAGTTTTGGGTTTAAAATCTTCCCTGTTCCAGCCACCATGGCCAAAAGTGAGGAGTGCTGGGTGTTTTGGTCCCAACCATCCTGAGGGCACCAAGTTGACTGCTCTGAGGCATGAACAGGTAAACAAATAAAACATAGCTAACCTACTTTTCCAGTAACCTTTAGTGCTGGGTGATCTAGATGTGAGTTAGGCTGATTCTAAGTAGTAGTGGTAGTGACAGTGGTGATTATGATGATGATGATTTCTTACCTGCCTTTTCCCATGGATCGAGGTGGGAAACAACAACAGATGCCCATACTGCAACATACTGTATACCAACTATCTAGGTCCAATCCTTTACTCTTTTGGCCAGCAGTGGCAGCTGGAGGGAGCTTGTAATTATTAAATTAATAAATGGCTTTTGAAACATATCTGTGAATTGCCTAAAATGTACCTCATGTGGTGCTTCTATGCATTTTCCCTTCATTTCCCTATTTTCTTTGCCTGAATACAAGATTGTTGTGCAATGATGTGTAATTAGGGGTGCAATTTAGATGATGATGGTGCATTCCTCTATCAAATTACTTACAGGTTAGGCCAAGTGAACTCAAACAATACATAATGAAAGGAGGGAGGGCTCATTCTCTTAGGTAATACTGAAGTTTTAAATCCAGCAATGGTAATATACAGTCACTATTCCCAGCGAGTGGATTTCACCAAAGAAATACATTATTCCCAATAAGAAATACATTATTGAAACGAAGACCGTCAGAGAGAAAGCAGATGGAGAAGGAAAGCTGTATTCCCGGCAAAGAGCTGAAGAAGACACTCAGTAAACCTTCAAATAATAAATTAATTCATCAGAAACAAGAGTTTTTCTACTGGGTAAAAAAGCTACATGATGTAAGTAGACATTTTTAAAAAACACAGATCACAGTCATAAGCTTTGTTTGACCACGAGGGCTTGGGAGATGTAGTGAGTTGGGCCTCTGCCATGAGGCAGATGGGTTTTAGAGTCCTTGTTAGCATCATAGTCAAATGTTAATGTCTGTCCAGTGACTTAGGGCTTTATTGCATTACACCGTTATAGCACTATTATTCTACTTTAACTGCTATGATTGCCTCCTGTGGAATTCTGGGGTTTGTAGTTTAGTGAGACCTAAGAGCTCTTTGGTTGAGAATGCTCAATGTCTCTCCCTAAACTGCAAATACTAGGATTCCCTAGGAGGCAGCCATAGCAGTTAAAGTGGAATAATAGTGCTATAACAGTGTATAGAATCATAGAATTGTAGAGTTGGAAGAGACCACAAGGGCCATCCAGTCCAACCCCCTGCTACACAGGAAATCATGATCAAAGCATCCCTGACAGATGGCCATCCAGCCTCTGTTTAAAGATCTTCAAGGAAGGAGACCCCACCACGCTCCGAGGGAGTGTTCCACAGCCGAACAGCTCTTACTGTCAGAAAGTTCCTCCTAATATTGAAGTGGAATCTTTGTTCCTGGAGCTTGCATCCATTGTTCCGTGTTCTAGTCTCTGGAGCAGCAGAAAATAAGCTTGCCCCATCCATAGCTGCTTCTGTGTGGGCAACAAGGGCAGCATCATTAGCGAAGAGCAGCTCACGGACTAAATAGTTTAGAGTCTTAGTGTGAGCCCTCAGATGGCTTAAGTTAAACAAGCTACCATCAGTACAGTAACGTATATAGATGCTGTCTTCTTCAAGCTCTGCTTCAGGCCTTTGGAGCATCACCATCCCCACATTGCCGTCGGCAAATGTAGTATGTGGGGAAATAATCATTGTAATGTAAAAGCAATCTTGTGTACCTCATTCACATCCTAAGATAAGTCTAGGGTTTTTTCCTGCATGCATTTGTTTATCCCAAGTTCCCTTTCTCTTATTTCACTGGGCAGTTCCAGCCAACTGGAGTGCTGGGTCATTCTACACATGACCTAATTTGAATTTTATTACTCTGTGTAAGTTTTCTTTTATGTTTTGAGTCTCCATGAGGCTGGAGCCATCTTAGCCATCTTTAAGACATCTTAAGACATCTTCATCTTACGCCATCTGTAACAATGCCATGATGTTTCACCATCTAGCCTTCTACCGTTGTAGGCTGGTGAGTGAGTTTTTCCTACCCTATTCCTTAGTCAGTTTAGGAACCTCTTTTTAAAGTTTTAGTACGTAGATTGAGATTGATATATACCTTCAGTAAACTTTGATTTGCATTTTAAACTGACTCGTTTGTTTTGTAATGAGTCTAATTTAACTGAGTGATCTCAGACGTCTTGAATACACTTTTTAAATGTTAATAGAGCTTAAGTCTGCATTCCTAAACGCACTCTGCATGAAGCATGAACATGAAGTTAAAGTGAATGATTTTTAACTCCCTTTTTTAAAGGAGATATTTCTTGTTGTTTTTAAAAGGACTAGATCCTGGAATTTTTAAATACAATTTTATTTTTAGACTCATTACCTTCCTACAGCAAATCTGTGCTTAAGTCCGTTCAGCAGTTCACCTACCTGGGAAGCATCATCTCCTCAGATGCTAAGATTGACAAAGAGATTGATCACAGATTAGCAAAGGCATATAGCGCATTTGGAAGACTTTACAAAAGAGTCTGGAGTAACAAATGCCTGAGGTGAAGGACAAAAATCAATGTGTATAGAGCCATCGTACTGTCTATTCTCCTTTACGGGTCTGAAACATGAGTCACCTATTGCCACCACTTATGACTCCTCAAATGCTTTCATCAGCGCTGTATATGCACAATCCTAAATATACACTGGACTGAGTATGTGATGAATGTTGCTGTCCTTGAGCAAGCAGGGATCACCAGCATTGAGGCCATGATATTGAGAACACAGCTGCGCTGGGCAGGGCACGTTTCTAGGATGGAGGACCATCACCTCCCAAAAATAGTACTCTATGGTGAATTCGCCACAGGTCAGCATAAGAGGGGCGCTCCAGAAAAACGATACAAGGACTCCCTGAAACAACATTTCAGGCTCGGCCAAATTGATCACCAACAATGGTCCGCCCTGGCCTCACATCAGGAGGCATGGAGACGCACTATCCACAATGCTGCAGCCTTATTTGAGAGCTCATGCCAAACAAGTCTTGAAGAGAAACGACAACGCAGAAAGAATCACAGCCCGGAAACATCACCCAAGGAGACCTTCTGCTGTGCTTTCTGCAACCGGACTTATCTCAGATTGGCCTTTTTAGTCGTCAGCGCGCTTGCAGAAGGTGCGGGATGAGTCCTTCCTGAATCTTCGTTTGCGCAGAAAAGCCAGAGGAGGATAGTTTTCTGAATATTTTGTTAGGAACATTAGCTTGGCAGTCTGAGGCTAGGGAAAGATAAAGACTGAGAAATGACTTGGGGAGTGAATTTCCTGGTGTTATTAACCTGCTTGTGCAATGAGTCGATCTACTTGTGCACTTTGATTTCCTTTGTTTGCTTCTGCAGTCTATAACTTGGAAGTGCATTTTTCATTAGCCTCACCTAGGGGTGCACCCCAGCCCTATTTAGCCAGTGATGGGGAATTGACTTGTCAGGCAGTGATGGTCTGACTAGGGTTAGTGGCTTAAGAGCCCAGTTCTACCATTGGCTATTAGGGGATGCTGAACCCTATCAGTGAAAGGGCTGGAATATTTCTCTGCTGCATACCATCTGCTACATCATTTCCCACCAACATCATTTATCTAATAGCAGTAATGTGTCTCAGTGTTAGGTACCAAATGAAGTGTTGGGGGAAGCATGGAACTAAACTCAGTTCCAACACAGAGCAGGGGGGGGGGGTTGAAAATAAGAATCTACCCAAACCTTATTCAACACAGCTTTTACTGAGTGATGTTGCATTATTGAAAACCTGTCAATCATTTGACAGCCAAACTGCAATGGAAATTTATGCAAAGAAATCATCATGAGTGTAAAAGAGCTCAAACTTAAATTATGAGAGGGCTCATTGCTGGAATAGATGTCTAATCCTGGGGCTTAAGATTAAAGTACAGGTAGATAAATATGCCCTTGAATGTGTTCATGGTGCATTTCTCACATGATCATGTATACAGAGGGAGTCCTCAGACACCAGGAATAGGAGGAAGAGCTTGTAGATCAGAGGATATTGTTACCAGATAGGTCTGAGTCATGTCTCCATCTTTCCTAGAAATTAAACACTTAAAAAAAAAAAGGGGGGGGGTATTTTGCATTGCAGCATTGTACCGAAATTGGTAAATGGTCCTTTGATTTGTCACTGCGACAGATCTCTGCATGTCAGTTAGTGCTGCTCTTGGGTAATATATCAGCCATAAGGCACATTATGATGCAGAGGTTGGGGCACTAGAGCTAGGGCTCTTCAAGAAAAGCAATGCTCATATCTTCACATACAGCGCCCCCCAAAGTGACAGCAAGCACAAAAACACACTTTAAAAGTTCCAAGTAAAACCAGGGAAGTTTTTAAAAAGTGTGTCACTTACCTTGATGTCCTGATCTCACCAGGAAGTGTTCTGGCAAGGACCTCCCATTGATGCTGGGATCTCTCCAGCGAAATGGGGCACCTTTTCAGTCACTGTAAAATCCGTGACAGAAACTGAACGGGGGATGTATTGAGAGCTTCCCCATCAATAAAAAGCAGCGCCAGTGAAACGGCAGCAGAACGGGTGCATTACGAGGGGGGAACAATATCTGAAAAGGGAACCCTTTAGCGATCTCCTTTTAACACGTCTGTAACACCACTTTTAAAACCTCTGATAATCTCCTAAGTGGCATGATTACAGTAATTATCACACATCGCTATAATTGCACAATACCAACATGACAGAAACGTCACACGACTACAACTAGCAGTTTAAGAACAGGATTTTACATCCATGATTTTGTATGGGCACAATTTCGGCTGTTCTTGTGAGAAGACGTGAGTTTATTTAAACAACCAAAAATGCATAACGAATGAAAGAAATTAACAAATAAACACTTAAACAAACATAAAAATGTACCAAGAGAAGGTGACAGTTCATTAAAACAGTGTCCTGTGCATCCTGTGTTTTCATTGGGGGAGGGGAGGGGGAAATGACCACCTATTCATGCTGTAATTGTGTGATTACAGTGGGATGTGATTTCACATGCTTGTCAATACTGCCAAAAGGGTGTTATTGAGGGCTAGTCATGGATTTTCCCATCAATAAAAAATGACAAGCCATTAATGGGTGGAGCAAACATTGACCACGGGAGGACAACGATGTCGTGCAATAATGGGAGCCCATTTGCAGTACTGTTGTGCTGTAAATCTGCAATTACAGCCCCATCTGATAAAGTCTATAGCCAGCCCAGCCACACTATGCTAATCACATGAAGACACATGGATATACATTACTGCCTTCATGACAATAAAGCATAAAAGGACTCATGAGAACTGGTCTGATTTGTCTGAAAGGTAGAAACATAGTCTCATTATTTAATAGACAAACTTTTATACACAATTAGACTATTACAATTATATACAATTAGAATAAACCAATTCTAAAGGTGGATGCACTTTGTCGTTTAAAAAAAATCATAATAAAACTAAAAGAGTCAGACCACAGAATCTGTCCTTTTTCTTATATAAGAAACAAATTTTCCCTATATGCATATGTCTGAGGATGGAAGTCTGCAAGACAAATCTTCCTCTGTCTCCCACCAATGGGGACAATACACTGTGTACATATGTAAAAGGGTCTTTTCTGCTATGGAACCCTAGTTGAGGAATACCTTCATCTTAGAGACCTGATTGCCACCAATAATGGCTTCATTCCAGCACCACATTAGAATATGGCTTTTTATGAAAGCCTTTGAAATTTAATGATTCTGTCTAAAGCTGTACATGTGCACCATTTTCAATGGCTTTAACCTGTTTAATATGTTTATTGTTTATTACTCACTGCTTAAATTTTTAAAATTATTGTAAGACTGCTTAAATTTATTTTATGGTATGCTCCTCAAGATCTTACAACATAGGGCAGGATATAAATATTTTTAAGAGTAGATTGATAACTATATGTTGAAGGAAATTAATATGTTATCTCAAGGTGATAGGGGCCCCATTACAGGCATTTCAGGGCTTTCAGGTGACTGAATGATACACTTCAGTTGACATCTTTATTGGCAGGAAGCTTGTGGTTTTCCATGTGGTTAATTTTCATGTGGTGTGTATGTACATTTTAAAATTGTGGTTCAGTCAACAGAAAAAAAAATCAGGCTGAATTAAGAAATAGGTTAGTCAACCTGAGCTCCTTCCTGATAAAGAAACAGTTTTGGTTAAGAAAGGGGACATCCTGGGTTGCAGCCTGTTCCAACCCATATTTATGATAGCTTTCCATTGTTGTGCATGTATTCTAAGAAAACTAGCTGTTTCCTTTGGCTATTGGAAGGTACATAACTTTGGATTTTACTTTTGATGCACGCGATGGATAACTCAGGATTTGAGCTGCAGGAAGAGAGACCTCCAAGTTCCTCAGCCAAAACAGAGAGGACAAAACAGGAACACCCCGTAAGTTGCATTTGTGAAAGAATTAGAAAGCTGTCTTGGTTCTGTATGCAGCACTCAGACTAGAAACTTAAGTTACAGAAAATACAGAGAAGTTAAAGAATCTTGAGAATGTGAAGTTGAAGGCTTTCACGGCTGGCATCCATAGATTTTCCTTGTTTTTTTTTCTGGGCTGTGAGGCCGTGTTCTGGGATAGTTTCTTCCAGAAGTTTCGCCTGCATCTGTGGCTGGCATCTCCAGAGAATGGTTGGGTAGGAGTGTCTGGAGTTTATATAGGGTTTCTTCTTTCCTGTTGAAGTTGTCCAGGTGGTTTGTGGATTTCAATAGCATCTCTGTGTATTCTGATAGTTGTTGGCCTGGTCCAGAATTTTGGTGTTTTTAAATAACATTTTGTGTCCAGGTTGGTTTTATAACATGTTCTGCTACTGCTGATTTTTCTGGCTGGCCCAGTCTGTTATATTTTTATTTATCACATATCTCACATCAATAAAATACATAGCCACATAGACAAACAAAAGACATTTAAACCATGACTAAACATTATCTAAACATTATACAAAAACAAATATGTAATGACTTCCACCATCCTATTATCCTTTGGATACAATAATTACATTGCTCTTTGCAGCATCTTTCCTACATCATTCTCCATCTTCTGCTTCTCATTCTTCTGTGTTGTTAATCATTTTCAACATATTTCTCTAAACCTCCTTTATCATCCCCAGTATTCACTTTCCACAATAGAAATACATCTTTCCAAACCTGCATATCTCCCATTGTTTTCCTCTCATCTATCATTATTGATAGTTTATCCATCTCATACATTTCCTGTAATTTATCAATCCAGTCCTTGATTGTGGAGGATATTCAGTAAATATATTTCTGGATCAAACCCATATTGTATTTTTAAAAACTCCAGTAATTATACCATGTATCTTCTTCCAAAAACTCCTAATTTTTCCACAACTCCACCAAACATGGAAATATGTGCCTTTTGATTTTTTGCATTTCCAACAATTGTTGGAAAGATTTTTATATATTTTCCTTAGTCTCTCTGGGGCCATGTACCATAAATTCATAACTTAATTCTCTCTTAGTAATATACTTTTCGTAAATTTGATATTTTTATTGCGAGTTGATGCCCACCAGTCTAGTTGTAACTCATGCCCTGCAAACTGTAACCATTTTATCATATATGGCTTTATCGCTTCCTGCTCTAATTTAAATTTCAAAATTATTTTGTATATTTTCAATAATAATTTTCCCATCTTGTCTTCTAATTCCGTTTTTTCTGTCATTATCCCATCTAGTTTTTCATCCATTTTATATTTTTCAGTTAACTATCTGTAGAGAAGCCAGTGGCAGTCAAATCCTTCTTTTCTTAACTCTTCTTGGATTTTCATTCGATAGTTTCTTCCTTCTTTTTTTAACAAGATCTCATATGTTAACCATTTCCCTTTTTGTAAACTCTCTCTTTGATAAAAGGCTTCATGGTTTGAGACCCACAATGGCCTCCTCAAATAAAACCTTTTCGTATATTTCTCCCAGGTTCTCAAGGGTACTCTTCTAACAAAATGATGGACAAATTCTTTATGCACTGTTGTTTTTTTATGCCACATATAAGTGTGAAATCCATATCTAAGATTAAATCCTTCCAATTGTAATAATCTGGTATTTTGTAGATTATCCAATCTAGAACCCACATAAAACTTGCCACATCATAATATAACTCTAAGTCCAGCATACCAAAACCACCCCTATCCTTAGAATCAACCAATATTGTCTTCTTGATTCTAGCTCTCTTTCCTGCCCAAATAAACTTACCTAGGTCTTTATTCCATTCTTTAAATAACGATGTCTTAGACACAATTGGAAGATTCTGAAAGAGATACATTACTCTTGGTAATACATTCATACTTATAGTAGCCATTCTACCCATTAATGATAGGTCTAATTTTGACCATCTCTTCAAATCTTCCTTGATCTTAATCCATTATTTACCATAAATATTTTCATATAGATCAATTTTTCTATTAGTTATGGTTATTCCCAAGTATCTTGTCTTTTTTTCTATTCTAAGATCTGATATTTTGACTAGTTCTTCTTGTTCCCTTTTATTCATTTTTTGTGTGAGCATTATAGTTTTCTCTTTATTAGTTTTAAATCCAGCTAACTCCCCATATTCCTCTATTGTATTTAATAATTTATTTATGTTGGTAGTTGGATTATCTAATAAGAAGACAAGGTCATCTGCAAATGCTTTGTATTTAAATTGACTCTTTTGAATTTTCACCCCTCTAATCTCTGGGTCCGAATTAATTTTTTTTTATTTAATATCCCTAACGTAATTATAAATAAAAGTGGTGACAGTGGGCAACCCTGTCTTGTTCCCCTCATGACTGTAATTTTTTTTGACCTCTCACTATTCATAATTATTTGTGCCTCTTGCTTTTTATAAATATTTTGTATCCAATTCAAAAATGTGTTTCCAACATTCATTTCTTCTAGTACCTTAAACATGAATTTCCATCTCACCTTGTCAAATAGTTTCTCTGCATCAACAAACACCAATGCTAGCTTTCTCTCATTATGTTTTTCATACATTTCAATTATATGAATTAAGGTTCTTACATTATCTCTGATTTGTCGATTTGGCAAAAAACCGTTTTGGTCTTCTTGAATCCATTTTACCAAAACCTTCTTCAGTCTTTCCGCCAGAACGCTAACAAATATTTTATAATCAATGTTTAACAGGGAGATGGGTCTGTAGCTTTATGTCAAGTTTGCCTCTTTACCTTCCTTCAATATTAATGTAATATCTGCATTTCACCATGTTCCTGGACATCCTCTAATATTAATCTCGTTAAAAGAGATTATATAATGGTAACGTCAATCTTCAAATATTTTGTAGTATATTGGCAAAAACCCATCTGAGCCTGGTACATTCCCTACTTTTAATCTTCTAATACCATCTCTTATCTCGGTTATCTTTCTATTCAGTTCTTCTCTTTGTTCCTCTGAAATTTGAGAAACCAACCCCTTCCTTAAATATTCTTTTATCCTTTCAGTTTTCTCTTCTTCTACAGACCTAATCTCATATATTTCTGAATAATATTCACAAAATATCTCTCTGATATCTTTTTGCTTCATATATCATTCTCCTTTCCATTTAATTTCCGTTATTATCCTTTTCTCTTTCCCCTTTCTCAGTCTGTGTGCCAACCATTCTCCAAATTTGTTAGCTGTTCAAAATGTCTTAATCTTGCATATTGTATTTTTTTTGCTATGTCTTCCATCATTTCTGATTTTAACTGTTTATTCAAAAAGGCTAATTCTTCTTCTAACCTCATATTTCCCAAACTTCCTTTCATTTCTTTCTCTCTCTTAGCTATATCTGCCATTAATTTATCAATTCTATTTCTTCCTCTTTTTATTTCTACCTCTTTCTTCATTAAGCATCCTCTTATTACCACCTTCCCTGCATCCCAAACCATTTCTATCAGTATTTCTTTCCCCATATTTTCCTTGAAATAATTCTTTACATCTTTCCTGATTTCCTTAATAACCTCCTCATTTTTAAACAGTGCCTCTTTCATTCTCTGTCTATAGTATATTTTTTGACTATTCAATTCTAAACCAATAGGACAATGATTGGAGATTATCTTAGAATGTATTTCCACTTTCTTTACTTCTTTCACCAGATTTTTTGTTATAAGAAAGAAATCTATTCTGGACCATGACTTGTGCCTATCAGAATAATATTTGTAGTCTCTTTCCTTTCTGTGCATCAATCTCCATATATCTACCAATGATAGTTCTTCTAACATTTCTCCCATGATCGTTGGTAGCTTCCCTACCATATTTTTCTTGGAAGACTTTGTGGATCTATCTAACTCTGTTTCCAAGACTCTGTTCCAGTCTCCCATCAGTATAATGTACTCATATTCCTGCTCAGTAATTTTATGCCATAATTTCTGTATATATTGTTTTTTATTATTTTGCAGACCATAAATACCAGTTAATAAAATATTTTTCTCATTCATTCTTACTTCCACCCTCAAAATATTTTCCTTCATTATCTTTGAAAACTTCTTTTGATTCAATTCTATTACTAATATAGAATGCTACTCCAGCTTTTCTCTTTTCATATTCTGTTGAAAATAATTTTCCTAATTTCCCATTCTTCAAAAGTTTAACATCTATTCCTTTAATATGCATTTCTACCATACAAATTATATCTAACTTTTGTTTCTCCAGATAGTGACACACAACTCTTCTTTTGTTTGGTGAATTCATTCCCCGGACATTCCATGATTCAATTTTAGCAATCATTTATTTATTCCTTTAGATATTTCTAGTATTCTATTCTGAAAACTCCTCAGCTTCTCCTTCTTCTATCTCTTGCTCTTCCTCTCCTTTTATCTCCAAATTTACCTGTTCCTCCAAATCCTCTGTTTCCTCTACTTCCCCTGATTCCTCAACTTCAAAAAGTCCTTTGCACTGCCAATTGATTTAATCCAATACTTTTTATATTTATAATTAAACGTTAGTCTTTCCAATTTATTCCATTTATATATTATATTTTTCTCTCTGAAAACCATTGTTAAGAAATTATATTGTCTCCTCTTTTTGATAATTTGTATTGGAATGTCTTTATAACTTTTTAAATCTTTACCATCAATTGTGAAAGCTTCAGAGAAATTCTTTTGTAGAATTATTTCTTTTACTCTCTCTCTGACAAAATACACTATTATGTCTCTTGGTAATTTAGTCTTCTTGGCTACCCAAGAATCTAATTGATACAGTTTATCTATTTCCAAGTCCAGCTGTTCCGGACTCCAATCTATATATTTTGCGATTTCGGGAATTAACCTAATAGACAGATCTTCATTTGCCTGTTCAGGTAGTCCTTTTATTTTTAAACATTTGGTTCTGGCTCTTATTTCATGTAATGTGACCTGTCTGTTTTCTTGTTCAATTTGTGCTTCAAGATTTTTAGTTTTCTTCTCTAAACTTTGAGTTTTTTCCTGCAATTCTTTCAATTCTCCACTTATTTTTGAAATATCTTTAGTTGCTACTTCTAAATGGGAGCCGAAATTATCCAGTTGTTTTTGGATATCTGATCTTATTTCCCCTTTTAATTCTTTTATTTCAGATATCAGCTCATCTTTTAATTTCTTAAACTCGCTCATAAATAGCTGGTTAATGTCTGTTAACTTAATTGTCATATCTTGGGACGATCTAACTGTCTGTAATTGAGATTGAGTTTGTTGTTGAACCAGCACCTTTCTTGAAATCGGCATTCTCTCTTTATTTTTATTAACATTACCTTTTATTCCTAATTGCTGTCTCTCTGTGTCTTTTATCTTTTACCCTTTCTATTTTTCCCTACAACTCTCTTCCTTACTTTTCTATCTTTAACCTTTCTGCCAAATAGTATCACTTTTATCCCTCTTTTTGTCTATTTGTTTCTTCTAAGTAATTCTACCTCCCTTAAACAAACTTAATTGCAGAACCCAAGTTCCCTAAATACAACTATCCACTTTAATGTTTATAAGCTATTATCCTACTGAAAATATTTTATAACAGAATTTTCTTAAGTCAAGATTACATATATAGAGCAAAGAAAATCCTTAAAGCAATAGTCTTTCACAATTAGATATTTCAAACCATAAACAATTAGTTATTTCAAACCATAAACAATATGGCTTGAAATAACCAATAAACAATATGACTTCCCTTTCTCCTCTTCTGCTTCGTTGACCACTTAGATCCTCAGAGGGTAGCTCAGCAGCTCAGCTCCATCAGACTACTTTTGCGAGCAACTCTCCACTCCTTCACAACCTGAGTTTCTCGTAGCCTTAAGTCCCCGTTAGGTCTTTCCTTTACTTCCCTTTCCCGATTGTAGAGTCCTCCGAAACCAACCAAAGATATTCTGCTGCAATTTTAAGATGTTGAGAACTGATTTCCTCTCTCCCGTTCTTCACCAGGCCATGTCTATCTCTGCTTGAATTTGTTTTGATCCTTCCCACTTTTCTCTTCCTCTTTAGGTCTCCACTAACTTGTTTAAAGTTCTTTCTTTAAATCATTAATTTTAACTCTTCTTTCCTGTCTTCAATTTCACACGCTCCCTCTCCTCCTTGCTCCCTCTCTTCTCTTTCTCCGCAACTTTACTGCTTTCTCTCTCTCTCTGGTTTGGTACTTAGCTGGCTATATCCTTTCTCTTTTTCCTTCAATCCCATCCACTTTTTCTTTACAGGTATCTTCTTCTTATATTCTTATATTCCTCAGCAAGGTTAAACTCATTCTTTCTTCTTTTCTTGCCTTCTTTAGTATCCTCCTCTTTTCCTTTAAATCCTTTTCCAAACTTTCTTTACTGTGGGTCTTTTCTTATTGCTCTGTTCTGCGCTAGTTATCCCTGCTGCTTTCAAGTCTGACTCATTGGATTTCTGTCCCCTCCTAGTAAAGAATTCACTGTTCGTAAACAGCATACGATGTTTTCCTCCACACCAAAGGAAAATAGATTACCAACTCTCCCTCTCTTGTATAAACAATAAAGGGTTTAAAAGTTCAACAATTTAAAAGTGGTGGTGAGGTCTTTCGCCTTACCAGCAGCTATTGACACAGTAGTTTCCAGTTTCATGACTCCCTCAGCCTTTTTCCCCCTCTTATACTCTCCCCTTTCTCTTGTTGTAATAATTCTTCCTTTCACTCTTTATTGGCTGGCGCCAAGTCTTTAGTGAAGCCTCCTCAGATTGTCTGGTCTTCCAAACAGCATTCGTTCCACACTATGTTTCTTGTGGGCTTTACACCATGTCAAGCAAACTATGTTTCAGGAGCTCCCTGAAACACGTCCTCGTCTGTCACCCTAGCCCCAGGAAGTCCCTGGTTGGCCCAGTCTGCAGTGTCTATTACGTTCCTTGATTTGTGTTTGCACACTACATTTAGTGGTCCTTTTGTCCCTAAGCTGTGGACAAAAGAAACCCTAAAAGTAAACAAAATCTGGCTTCCAGTTTTAAAAAACAATAGAATCAAAACTCAACACTTACAAAGGAATTCCACCCAGGGACAGGGAGATTTCCAGCAGATAATGGGCCATCAACCAACCATTAGCGAAACAGACACTAATCCTCCTTGCACATCTCCACCCAGAAACTAATGATTCAAATACACAAATTTACATATGCTTCCCAACAGGGGTTTGCAGTATATTAACTCCACACACACTCCTACCCAACCATTCTCTGAAGATGCCAGCCACAGATGCAGGCAAAACGTTAGAAGTAAACTCTTCCAGAACACGACCTCACAGCCCGGAAAAAAAACAAGGAAAATCTATGGATGCCGGCCGTGAAAGCCTTTGACTTCACAATGCATAGAACTATTGGAAGAATTAAAGAATAAATAGTTGCTCTAGTTCATAACAGAGCCAACTCCAGAGCAATAACAGCTATTATCTACAGATTGATCTGATTCTGTTCTCAAATACTTGGGAGAGCATGATAGGGAAGGAGGTAATTTACACCCATGACCTGGCCTCATTCACATTACACAATCATAGGTAACTGACATGAATCCATCCTATGGAATAATGAGATTTTCAGTTTAGGGAAGAGTACTTAGAATTCTCAGCCAGAGAGCTCTGGTACCTAACCAAATTGTAAACCCTATGATTCCACAGAATGCAGCCATGGTAATTAAAGTGGAATCATAGTGCTATAATTGTGCAGTGTGGAAGGGCTCTTGGAATTTGCACATGGGGGAATGCACCATCCAACAGGAGACCAGTACCAGTACACCCTTTATTTTTGTTTATTATGTTTCTAGCTCACTCTTCCTCTGCAGAGCTTAAGGCAGTGAAAAGTCTTTGATTTTATCTTCACAACAATCTGTGTGTTAGGTTAGAGTGAGAGGTATTGGACCAAGATCACCCAGTGAATTTCATGGCTGAATGACAATTTGAACCCAAGCTTTCCCAATTTTAGTCCAGCAATCTGACCACTACAACGTATTGTCTGTAAGATCAAAAGCCGAAGCATAAAAGTCTTATAATGAACACATTTTTAAAAAAATAGAATCTATTACTTGAAAATCTGGTTCATATCAGCAGCTGATGTACAAAAGAGCAAAGTAGATACAGCAAAAGAATATGTCAAACTTATGATTTAAGTACAGTCAGCCCTTTGTATCCATGGGTTCTGCACCCCCAGATTCAACCAACCACAGTCGAAAATATTTGAGGGGGGAATCCAAAAAGCAAACCTTGCTGTTTGCCATTTTATATAAGGGATGCCATTTTACATAATGGGACATGAACATCCACAGAGGGGGCTGGAACCAAACCCCAGTGTATACTGTGGGCCTGCTGTAATTGGATCTCAGTTACTGATATTCATAATCATGCCATTTCTTTTGAAGATACATAAAGTAAGAATTACAAGCCTCTTGTAGCCATTGTCAGCATTCCAGGAGTGTAAAACACACATCTCAACTAGCTTTAATTAGTGAAACATCCATGTTTATGATAGGCAGGGAGTGAAGGAGGGGCATATAATCCAACTCTTGAATTTTTCTCATTGTGTGAATTGGTGCAATTTATTTTCTATAAGAGATGTGATAGAACTTGAGGACACTGTTAGAGGGTGAATAGTGTGTGTGTCTGGTTACTCCAGTATCTTGGGTGGGTGCGTGGGACTGGTTATGCCTTTCTCAACTGTAGTCTGGAGCAAAGGACAATTTCCCCCCATGGCATTGAGTGGGAGCCACTGTGTTGCTCCTATCTTGGGGCCTTTTACACTATACATTTATAGCACAAAGATTCCACTTTTAACTACCATGGTAACATCCTATGGAATCCTGGGTTTGGTAGTATTTATTTCATTTTAGATAAGGCACTATAATTTTCTGGTTGAGAATTCTAAGTACTCCTTTATAAACTGCAAAAACAACAACAACAAACCAGAAACAAAAATCCTATAATAAGAAATCAGAAGAAGTCTAGGACTTGGAAAGACAACTAGATAAGATCATGAATCAGAGAATCATAGAGTTGGAAGAGACCTCAAGGGCCATCCAGTCCAACCCCCTGCCATGAATTATAAAGATGTTTCATTGAGTACTAAAATATTGATTTTCCATGCCACCATCATATTTCTGATTTCTGCGTATGATTGTGAAAGCCGGATAGCAAAGACAGTTGACAGAATCAGCTCATTTGAAATGTGCTGGAAGAGAGTTCCAAGGATACCATGGAGTGCCAAAATGACCATTAAATGGGGGCTAGACCAAATCGAGCCTGAAGTCCCCATAGATGCCAAAATGACTAAACTGAGGCTAGTGTACTTTGCCCATAACATGAGATGACATGACTCATTAGAAAAGATGTTAATGCTTGCTAAAGTCAGAGGCAGTAGCAAAAGAAGACGACTGCATTACAGATGGATAGATTCAATCAAGGAAGCCACAGCCCTGAATTTGTAGGACCTGAGCTGGGCTGTCGGTGACAGGATTTCTTGGAGGCAGGACCGGTTTAAGGAATTTTGGCCCCCCCTGCAATGCTTCATTTTGGGGCCCCATATGTTTATCTCAGGTCAATGTAACCTAACTCAACCTAAGCTGTTCATAGTACAGGATATTCATATTATTACTAATAATGGTTTTGCAGGAGGAGGGTTACTACAGGCCCCACCCCCACAACGATGGGGACCCCTGTGGATGCTGCTGCTGCTGGTGCCTTAAACCGGCCCTGCTTGAGGGTCTCTCATTTGTAGAGTAGCATATGTTGAAGCCAACTTGATGGCAGTCAAGAATGATAAACTACAAATTCCAGGATTCCCTAGGATCAACGGCAGCACTAGGGGGTGTGGAGAGGCTGAACCAGACCAGGTGACACTGTTGGAGGGGAGGGGTGACACTGGCCTTAGTAACACCACAGCCTAGGATGTTGTCATAGTGCTATAGTTGTGTAGCATGAAAGGGCCCTTAGTCACTTTAGAATGAGACAAGGAGATGAATGCTATTGAAATGACTTTCCAAATGTATTAGGGACAGATCTGTGTGCTATACTGTGCTAAATGATAATGGGCTGACATAGGTTATGAGAATGAGTCTAGTGTCCCCGTGAACTCATTCCACCTATCCTCCAAAAGGAGGAGTCTGGAAACTTTCCTTCTGTGTTTTTTATATTAACCCCAAAACATGACATGTCTTCCAAACTCAAATTGTGGTTAATCTTAACAATGCTTGGTGGAAACAACCCAGCTTTAAAATATGTGTTATGAAGCTGGTTTGCTCCATGCTCACATGTTGATCTTAGGCCAGCCTCTCTTGGTCATTTATTTATTTTTCTTCTAACTAACAAATATATAAACAAACATGGTTGTTGTTGTGAGCCTTCCAGTCATTTCTGATTTATGAAGACCATAAAGCAAACCAGCACAGGGTTTTCTTGGCAAGATTTGTTCAGAAGGGGGTCGCCCTTGCCTTCTCAGCCTGAGAGAGTGTTGCTTACCGAAAGTCACCCAGTGGGTTTTCATGGGCAAGGAGGGATTTCAACCTGGTCTCCAGAGTTATAGTCCAGTGCTCAAACCAATACACACTGGCTTTAAGCTCACATTAACCACTCTTAATGTTGGGTTTTGGATAATATGGTGAAGTGCAATGAAAATCTCTCTCTCTCTCTCTCTCTGGCTTTTCTTCACAAACAAAGATTCAGGAAGGGCTCATCCTGCGCTATCTGCAAGCGCGCTGATGACTAAAAAGGCTTGTTTGGCATGCGTTCTCAAATAAGGTTGCAGCATTGTGGATAGTGCATCTCCATGCCTCCCAATGTGAGGCCAGGGCAGACCATTGTTGGTGATCAGTTTGGCCGAGCCTGAGATGTTGTTTCAGGGAGTCCTTGTATCGTGTTTTTTTTTGGAGCGCCCCTCTTACGCTGACCCGTGGCGAGTTCACCATAGAGTACTATTTTTGGGAGGCAATGGTCCTCCATCCTAGAAACGTGCCCTGCCCAGCGCAGCTGTGTTCTCAATATCATGGCCTCAATGCTGGTGATCCCTGCTTGCTCAAGGACAGCAACATTCGTCACATAGTCAGTCCAGTGTATATTTAGGATTGTGCGTATACAGCGCTGATGAAAGCATTCAAGGAGTCATAGGTGGTGGCGATAGGTGACCCATGTTTCAGATCCATAAAGGAGAATAGACAGTACAATGGCTCTATACACACTGATTTTTGTGCTTCGCCTCAGGTGTTTATTACTCCAGACTCTTTTGTAAAGTCTTCCAAATGCGCTATATGCCTTTGCTAATCTGTGATCGATCTCTTTGTCAATCTTGGCATCTGAGGAGATGATGCTTCCCAGGTAGGTGAACTGCTGAACGGACTTGAGCACAGATTTGCCAACGGCAATGTGGGAATGGTGGTGTTCATCCTGTGGTGCAGGCTGGTAAAGAACTTCCGTTTTCTTCAGGTTGACTCCCAGCCCAAACATCTCTGCAGCTGTTGCAAGGCAGGATGTTAGGCACTGCAGAGCTGCTTCTGTGTGGGCAACAAGGGCACCATCATCAGGGAAGAGCAGCTCACGGACTAGATAGTTTAGAGTCCTAGTGTGAGCCTTCAGACGGCTTAAATTAAACAAGCTACCATCAGTACGGTAACGTATATAGATGCCATCGTCTCTTCACGCTCTGCCGTAGCCCTTTGGAGCATCATGCTGAAGAAGATTGTAAATAAACTTGGTGCAAGAACACAACCTTGCTTCACTCCATTAGTTATTAGAAAGGTACTCTACAGTGAACTTGCCATGGGTCAGCGTAAGAGGGGCGCTCATTTCTTTTTGCAATGAAAATAAAGCACAAGTATAAACCTTTGAATCCCATCAAGCTGTTTTGAATCCCAACTTGGGAGAAAGGTAGGATATATTGTAAATTCAATAAACAAACAAACAAATAAATAAGTCATTGTGTTGGAAGAGAGGAATGGGAAGACTGAGGAGAAAACATAATGTTGAATCAATTATGTCTGAAAGCTGCTGGTGACTTCTCCAGGGTCACCTAATGATCTCCATGCCAGACGGTTCTGCAGTTTTGAATTAACCAATATCCATTTGCCTGCTTGCTCAAGCAGTTCCCAACATAGATTGGGCAAGTTTGGTTAGGCAAAAATTTAAGCAATGGTGTTTAATGTCAAAGCCAAGAAGCACAATGGAAAGAGGAACCTTTGCATCAGGGAATAGAACGAAACCAGTAGATTTTTCTCCAAATTTCCCTGTCCTTGAAACAGCAGATCAACACTACTTGTAGCATTGCAATACCTGTACTTGCAAGTTAAAAACCAGCCTATGCTTACAAGTGCAAAATTAATAATGTGGATCACTTTTCAGGATATCTCTTATTTTTAATATTGGGACTCCTTTGTTTTTAGCACTTGACTGACTGCCCAAAATTCAGCTGATGAAGCTTTTGTTGGCATGAAGATTCAGTGATAGAAAAAGTTTTGTCAGTTGAATTTATTCAAATTAGGTATATAGTAAAGGCACAGAGGCCCTCCCAGAAAAAAGGGGCAACAACATTTACATCTATTTAAACAGCTCTCTCTCTTCCTCTCTCCCCCCCCCCCGATCTTTGTAGTCATGTAGGTGTATGATAAGGTAAGATGGTCAGCTATTACCCAACAAAAACAAGGGTGTGTACTAAGTAAAACTCAGTCACCAGCTCTTGAGAAGTTCCTTTCTCTTCAGATTGTCAGTGATGCATTTTCCAGATGCTATTCCAGTTCTTCTTGCAGAAATTTAGATGCTGAGGGAGAAAAATCTTTATATTTGCCTTTAATTCCCTTTCTCTATATACCTTAATGGCTTCAGAATTAATGGGTGGGAAGTGAGAGAGACTGTTACTCTACTACAGTATTACACATTATATTTACACACACAGCACTCTGCACATATAAAGTATACCAGTGAGGCCAGATCATCCAACATTTATTTTATTTTATTTTATTTTATTTTATTTTATTTTATTTATTAAAATAGTTGCACCCTGCCCTATATCAAGAGCTCTCAGGGCAGGCTAAAAACTGTAAGATAGTTTAAATAAGCTAAAACACAATAAATAATATAATGAGTTTAAAAAATTTAAAAGTTTAAAAAACTATAAATAGCATTAATCTTTGAGTTGCATTAATGAAGCCCAAAGGCTTTGGCAAACAGCCAAGTTTTATGGTGTTTAAATGATAACAGTGTTGCCGCCAATTGGGTCTCTAGGGGGAGCACATTCCACAGTTGGAGTGCCGTGGCTGAGTAGGCCCTTTCCCATGTCTTAACACAGTGTATTGACCTCACTGGTGGGACACAGAGGAGGGCCTCTCCAACAGATCTTAATCTTTCAGCTGGTACATATGGGGAGAGGTGCTACCTCATGTATTGAGGTGTAAGTAGAAGCCATTCTCACATCTCTTCTGAAAATGAAACCTGTTCATAACTCCATAGACCCATCCTCAGTTTCACAATTTGGTGGGCTACCAGGGTGGAATACAGTGTGCCTTCATTCATTTTGTTTTGCTCTTAAATCGATAGGCACCTCATGTTTTCATGAAGCAATAGCGTTTTCTTCATAAGCTTGCAACTGACAGTCGTGTATTAGGCAACTTATACAGTTGGCCTGCTGTGTGCATGGATCTGGCATCCATGGATTTCACCATCCATAGCTTGAAAATATTCCCCCTCCCCCCCCAAAAAATCCCAAGAAGCAAACCTTGATTTTGCCATTTTATATAAGGGACACCATTTTACTATGCCATTGTATATAATGGGTCTTGATCATCCATGGATTTTGGTATCCACAGGGGGTCCTGAAACCAAACCCCAGTGGATATCAAGGGCCCACTGTACCTATATTGTAGAGCTGTATCAGTGTTGTTTGGTTTGCCAGTTCTCTAGACTTGACAACTAATTTTTCCTTTTTGTTTGTTTCTTTATTGGTGGAGGAGAAGTGCCACTGGTCTATGCTCAATATTTTTCTGGTTTGCCTCTTGGCCTGTACTATCACCACAGTGGTAGGAGTGCTGATTGTGTCCCTGGTTTGTGTCAGCAACACTGGCTTTAAAGTAGAACCAAAACCTGAACTGAATGTAGAAAAACGTGAAGCTGTTGCTTGGGAAACTCCGAAAACATCTCCATACCAAACTCAGGTGGACCTGAAGTTCCAGTTTCTCCACCATCTCACCAAGTCCAAGGTAGAAATTCAACTATTTCTCAATACTTGTTCTGCATAGGACCAGCGTTTAGGAGGCTTCATTTTTATTTTGCTTCTCCTATATAAGAAAATACCGGTAAGTGCATTATACAAATTTGGACCAGTATGAAGCATGTCACCATGTGCAGTGTTGCAGTGGCCACTTGCTAGATGGATACTCCCAGTTTTATTGCAACATAAGTGTGGGATTTAGCAGCATTCATGTGAAGCCAGTGGTATCATCTCCACAAGCAATTCCACAGTTTTTTTTTAAAGACACTGTGAGCTTTTCTGTTTGTAATCCCATGATAAAACTTTCAGTACTTTGCCCTGATCCTGGGGTGTTCTCTCCATACTCGATGGGCCATAACTTATTTTAAGATATCTGTTTGTCAAGGTCCATGACATGTTCTTTCGGTAATTCTATTTTAAATGTATGGAAGAAATGGAAACAGTGGTCAAAGAACCTGTAACTATAATAGTTGAAAATGCAAATGAATACCTGTTGTCTGTGTAACTCTTCTCCTTATGACCAGTTGTCACAAGCCAGGATGGACAACCTGTGGATCTTGGCATGATCAAATCTGATCTTTGGCCTAATTTCAACCCCTGCCCCATATGTGATCACTTCAGGCCTGTACTGGAGCAACCTGTCCTTTCTCCAGTTGCTTGCTAGGAGAATATGATGATGGAGAGAAAGGGTGGACACAACTGTTTTTGGTTCTGTCCATCCATAGCAAACTTAAACATTGCCCTCTATCAGTATGTGTCCTCAACAACAACAACAACAACAAAACATGGTTCACCCTGTTAGAAACAGTCTGCCTTGAGACCATCAAAGTATCTGTTTCCATTCTTTCCCCCTTGCTCTAAGGGTCAAATGAACATAAAAACATTTAACACACACCCTTTAAACAATTTTTCAACTGTAAGTTACAAAGAGGCCTGATTGAGGATTGGGACTGTGGCTTGTGGGGAGAGTAATTAATCCTTTCTTTCTACACTACAATCCTGAGAAAATCCATCACCAGTGATATTGGCCTTGGAAGGCATAGTTCCATTGCCATGAATGAGCATTTCCCCAACATCAGGTTTTTATTTTTGATGTATGTGTGTATGTGTGTGTGTGTGTGTGTGTGTGTGTGTGTACCATAACTAAATAGTCTCTGATCATGTCTCCATTCCCCCAGGACTTTTTAAAGAATTAAAAACAGGCATAATTAAATTATTATACTCACATAATAACATGGTTCCAAGGGCTGTAACTCATTCTTCCAATTGACTTTCCCTTTTGTCCTGGAGCATTCTTGCCCATCACATAGCTTCCGATCAACATTCTGAAAGCGATGGGCACCATTGGCCAAGTTTTGATCAGTGTCTAATAAAAATGACAAAGGATTGGGTTTGTTTTTATTTTTCTTGAAATCAAAAGTTGGCAGCCATATTCAGGGTGGAGATCTATGGGCCACAAAGAACCAGTTCACATTTAAACTTGTGTGTAATACTTACAGTTGCAAATACTATTGTGCTTTTATGGCTTTCTAGAAACACGAGTTCCCAGGTGGGACTATTCAGTGGGCCAGATTTCGGAAAAATGCCAAAGAATACCAGAATCAGGAAGAGATGGCGTTTGGAAGAAGCATCAATGCTCAGCGCTCCAGGATGAGCTTTGGAACTTTAAAGATCAAGAGCCAAGGGCTGCGGGCACCACACTGGCATTTTAATGCCAATGAGCATGGCTACCTCTTAAAGGTACAACCTTGGTTATTTATATAACTTTTAAAACAAATCTTACCTTCCTGACAGAAAGAGCCTTGTGGCAGATAGTTATGATAACCACATAAAAACAAAACACCTACCCTCTCTCACTCACACTTGTGTTAAAATAATAATTAAGCAGCTGGAAAGAGGACTCCCCCAAATTTGGAATGTTTGGTTGATGTGACGCCTCACACCAAATGCCACCAAATACTATGTGAAGTCACAACACAAGGTGGTAGAGAGTAAACTTCAAAGTGCCAGCCCCACTTTACTTCAGTGTTCAGCCTGGCCACCTCTTTACCCTCTGTTCCAGCCACCTCAATTCCTATGGTTCCCTTAGTTCCTTCTTTCTGAACCAGGGATATACCTTTTCCCTTAAATGTGTGGTTTGTGTCTTATGGTAGCATTTTCTTATCTATAGTTTGAAGGAATCGACCAGAGTCTGTAGTTGAACAAACAACAGGGGGATGTGAAGTCAAAGGCTTTTTTTCTGGGTCTGGCTGCTCTTGTGATGTCTGATCTGAAGTAACCATTAGCCTGTAGGGCCCAGTTTAGGTCTACAGGCTAATGGTTACTCCAGATCAGACATCACAAGAGCAGCTAGACCCAGAAAAAAACCACAGGAATGAAGAAAAACAGCCACCCAATGGGAAGGTGTGAGTCACAGACAGAATAGGGAAACTGATGAGGAAACACAACCTCCAAACAATCTACAGACCAACCAAGAAAATCAGCCTCTCAAAGCTACAGAAGTTTACCGCATAACATGCAGCTGTGGACAAGTTTACATAGGGACCATTAAACGCAGTGTGCAAACAAGAATCAAGGAACATGAGAGACACTGCAGATTGGGCCAGCCAGAAAAATCAGCAGTAGCAGAACACGTTACAAACCAACCTGGACACAAAATGTTATTTGAAAACACAGACATTCTGGACCAGGCCAACAACTATCATGTCAGCATGCACAGAGAAGCTATTGAAATCCACAAGCACCTGGACAACTTCAACAGGAAAGAAAAAACCCTAAAAGTAAACAAAATCTGGCTGCCAGTCCTGAAAATCACTAAAATCAGAACTCAGCACTTGTAAATGAATTCCACCCAGGGACAGGGGGATTTCCAGCAGATAGTGGACCATTAACCAACCATTAGCCAAACAGACACTAATCCTCCTTGCATATCTCCACCCAGAAACTAATGATTCAAATACACAAATTTATATATCCTCCCCAACAGGGGTTCACAATATATAAACTCCACACACACTCCTACCCAACCATTCTCTGAAGATGCCAGCCACAGATGCAGGTGAAATGTCAGAAAGAAACTCTTCCAGAACACGGCCTCACAGCCCGGAAAAAAACCAAGGAAAACATAGGGGAACTTTGTTAAAGGGAAATAAAACATACAGTAACATGGAATCTTGTGCTTTAACAATTCTTAAATCTCTATAACATCTTCCCTTATCCCTCAGACTCTTCCTCTCTTTGTCAAATTAATCTTTTCATACAAACTATTAACCTCTGCACACAAAATATCTCATCCAAACCTCACTCATACACCACACACACTTGGAGCCTTCTGCTCCTGTCACTGTCATCAACAGGACTCAACTGAACAACTCCTCCTCTCTTACCCTGTCGTGCAACCTTTAAACATACAGAAACCCCACTCATTTTAGTTTCCTGCCCTGGAATTGGTTCCTGACACACACTCCTCCCATTCCCTCACCTTTCTGTTCATCACAGTTGGTTTTTTTTTTTTTTAAGAAACCCTTTGTACTCAAAATGCCATCTGGGTGCGTGGGGGAATTTTTGCCATGTTTTCATCCCTTCTCCCATACTGATTTATCCAGTGTTTTTTTTTTTTTTAACAAACTTCCAACACCTTTCTACTTTAGAGGAAAGCATGCCCTCCAACATTCCACAGATGAAAGCTTGGACATGTGTGGCCAAGCAGTGTCAGAATGTGGTCAACATGGCAAAAGTTATTCATGAGGAAGGCACACAAGCTGGGAGAGGCTGCAGCAGTTTGCTTTTGCCTGAGACAACAGGGAAGGGCAACATCCCACCACCTTCCTCTCCTCTGCCTCCTACTAAATTAATTGAGCACAAACTACTTTTGTACTTTGAACTCAGTTTATAGTAACTGAAGTATGCTGAGGACAAAGGGGGAATGTGTGGAGAGGACACAGAAACCGGGACATTTTAAAAGTGGCTGGAAAAGTGGGGTGGCAGAAGATTAATTGGGATTGTTCCAGCCAAATTGGGACAGTTGGAGGGTATGGTTAGGCCTGTCCTGGGCTTAAAACAGCCAGGGAAGGAACATGGCAAAACTGCTCCCCATGCTTGCTATGGAATACCATTCTGGATAAGTGTGAACATTTAGCATTTGGGATTTTTGAAAAGCTAAACTCTAAAAACATCATCATTATTACCATTTATATTCTCCCACTTAAATCTAAAGCTCAGATAGAGGATACCTGGCTCAAAGTTGAGCATTCTATTTTTTTTCTCTCTATTTCTAAAATTCCCTGAGGCTTACATATATCTACATTATGGGAAATCTAAGTGCTAGGATTGGACCTAACAACAAATTGAGGTCAAGCCAATCTTCCTTCTACTCATCACTTGAAAAAAGGAGTATAAGGTCCTGCTGGCTCATAAAAAGTGACAGTGTGAACTTAATGAATGGTCTCTGTTGCTGAATGCTTCACCTAATAATGATGCAAAAAGTTTTTGTCAGTTTGTCTCAGGAGCCTTACACTCTTGATCTCAAGCCCCAAGTTGTGTTATTCCAATTCAGGTTTGGGAGGATCATTTTAGATCCATCTTTACAGATATTAATAGTTCTGAACCAGACCTTGATAATTCCCATGAAGCCATACTCTCTGTTGTACCTGCCTGGAATCCAGTATCTGTGGAAGACATCTCTGACTTTATTCTACAGGTTAAAAGTGGAAAGGTTCCAGGTATTGATTATATTCCTGCTGAATTTATAAAAATGAATCAGCATTGGTGGGCACCACTGCTGGCTACTCTTTCACCAAGATTAATAATTCTTGCAAAATCCCTGCTAGTTGGAAGCAAGCAATTGTGGTGCCAATCTACAAGAAAGGTCAAGCCAGTGATCCAGGGAATTACAGACTGATTAGTCTGTTATTAATAATGGGAAAGTTATCTGCTTATTTCCTATGCAACAGACTGACTTTTTGAATTCTAATAACATTGTTGCTGAGGCACAAGCTGCATTTAGAGAGAATTATTCAACTTTTGATCACAGTTTGGTCCTCTCTCACCTTGCTGAGAAATAATTTAGACCTCTGCAAGGCACGTTGTTTGTTGCTTTTATGGACCTAAAGTCAGCTTTTGATTCTGCATCCAGAACTAAGTTATGGTAAAAGTTGGATAATGTTTTGGCTGATAAAAGGCTTCTCTGTCTTCTTAAGGCTTTGTATCATAACAACAAAGTAAAAGTCAGATGTGGCATCCAGGGACAGTTTTCTAGAAAACTCTGTATGGCCAGAGGGGATAGACAAGGCTGTATTCTTATACCAACCCTGTTTAACCTACTTGTAAATGACTTTGAAGACGGAACTTTAAAATTTTGGCCTAAGGTTAATATTTTTAAATTGGGCACAGGTTTACTTCTAGAGTAGGACCCCCGCATCTGCTGATTCACCAACTGCTGATTCAATTGTCCGCAATTGGCAACAGCAGGGGGATAGATGGGGGAGGGAGGGGAGGAGACTTCCAGATGGCTTCTGTGGCAGAAATGGTGATCGGAGGGCCAAGGGAGGGGAGGAGATGTCTTGCCTCCCTTTTCCTTTCACCACTCCTCCCAATGGCTCTGGTGAGGGTGAAGGGAGGGTGAAGTTCCGGTGGCAACAGGAGGGTGAAGGGAAGGCAAAGGGAGGGGGCGAAACTCCAGTGGCAATGGGAGGGTGAAGGGAAGAGATGTCTCGTCTCCCTTCTCCCTCCTTAACCCCCACCCCCGGCTCCAGTGGCTCCAGTGAGGGTGAATGGAGGGGGTGAAGTTCCGGTGGCACCAGAGCTCTGGTGGCTCTGATGGTGATGGGAGGGTGACGAGAGGGGAGGAGAAGTCTCACCTCCCTTCACCCACTGGCATGGCTTCCATGGGGGGAAAGTCTGAAATAAATTCTACCCGTATAATTTGACCTCATTGCTCCTTATGCTTTTAATTTGTCTTACATGTTGTTAATTTGAATGTGTTGGGTTGATGGGCCATAGAATCATAGAATTGCAGAGTTGGAAGAGACCACGAGGGCCATCCAGTCCAACCCCCTGCCACGCAGGAAATCTTGATCAAAGCATCCCCGACAGATGGCCATCCAGCCTCTGTTTAAAGACCTCCAAGGAAGGAGACACCACCACGCTCCACGGGAGTGTGTTCCACTGCCGAACAGCTCTTACTGTCAAAAAGTTCCTCCTAATGTTGAGGTGGAATCTCTGTTCCTGGAGCTTGCACCCATTGCTCCGTGTTCCAGTCTCTGGAGCAGCAGAAAACAAGCCTGCTCCATCCTTAGCGTGACATCCCTTCAAATACTTAAACAGGGCTATCATATCGCCTCTTAACTGTCTTTTTTCCAGGCTAAACATACCCAGCTCCCTAAGTCTCTCCTCATAAGGTATAATAAAGAATTGTTGTTAAGCAGGCTTTCAATGTATAAGCAGCAGGGCTTGTTTTATTTTGTATGTTTTAGTTTTATTCTGTTTTATAATATGTTTTAATCTGATTTTATAATATTTTAACTGCATATATTGTATTTTTAATCTGTTTTATGGAAGCTGCCTTGGGTCCAGTCTAGGGAGAAAGGTGGCATACAAATGAAATAAATAAATAATAAATATAAATAAATTTAATTTAATTTAATTTATTTATACCCCGCTCTTCAGCCACAAGGCTATCAGAGCAGCTTACAAATTGTTTTAAGCAATAGCAATTTACGCATCTACACTGCATTAAGCAGTTTCCAATGTGTGTTAGCTAAATATTGTTGTTGCTAGGGAGTGCAGGATTGGGGGACATTTTGAGCAAAGCAGTGTTTTAGGAATGACATTAAATATCATGTTTAGTTAGAGCATGCCAGTTCTACTTGTGTCTTTCAGGGCACTGCTTGGATAGGCGTGGTTGATGCTGGTGGAAATATAGTTACCACATACAACATCACAGCTGGCCAGATAATTTTCTTTCCTCGCAACACACTGCACTGGCTCAAGAACGTTGGAACAGAAGAATGTTTATTCTTGCTGTTTTTTACAACTCATGAAGAGCTACAGACTCTGGATATGGATGATACGTTTTTCTCAACACCTGAGGACATAGCTGCAAGGTCATTAAAGGTCTGTGAAAAAGGCTTTCCATGTGGTAGACATACCTTAGTTAACAAAGCCCCTGACAGTGAAGCTCCTGTTTACAAAGTCTTTCTAGTCCCCTCTTTTTCTCTTTGTTCTCTTTCTAACAGAATTTTTTTTAACAGCATCACTATTGGGAGAAAGGTGAACAAGGGCTGGAGAAACACAGGTGTTAGCTATACGAGGCAATAAAATGTGGATTTATGTGCACTAATGCCAATTCACAGTAGCTCTCATTTGTCTTAACAGTTTTTTTGGCAAGATTGCAGGCAACTGTGTTTGTTGTTCAAATGGGCATGCCTGAGAATCAAGATAGCAAGCGCAAGTGAATTACAGTATTTTTGTTTTTATTGTTGCCAGTTGTTGCCACTGTATAGTATTTAAAAAAAAAGCATATCCAAGGTGCACAAGTTCAATGTTCCTCTTAAATAAATAGGGGGGGGGGAGGCTGTTTCATTACCTGAGCACACAATAGCTAGGGCAAAAATCCAACATAGTGGTTTCGGGCATTTGCCTTGTAATCATGCTCTGCCCCCTGCGCACATCTGACCAATTATCTTTCCACTTCCGCTCTTATTGGGAATGTGCACCAAAGTGAATTGGTTGTCCCAACAAGTGAGAATGTGTGTTCCCTGCAGAGCTTTTAAAAAACATCTGGTTTTTGGCATTTTTGGCCCCTCTCCTTCTAAATATGGCAGATTGATGTGGGATCTCATTAAGACAAATCGTATTCTCCTGGAATTCTGTGAGGAGTATTTTCGCCGTATAGACAACCCCACAGACTTTTGGTGCTAGATTTCAGCAGCATGTCTGTAGTAAACAATGCAGTCAAGCTTGAGATGAGAAAGAATGGAATTCTACTGTAGCTAGTCCTACTGGAGCTGTGTGTGACTGCCTACAACAGGCAAGGAAAAAAGCAGTTGCCTCCAGAATCTCTTACTGAGCATGCACAAAGAGCAAAACAGAGAGAAAAGAGGGAAGCAGATAAGCCTGCCTCTCCAGATCTCCCCAGCTTATCTTAAAAGCACAAATCTGGCTACTAAAATGGAAACCATAAGAAAAGTGGAGGTTGGTGAAAGAAAAAAATCATCCCTGGATGTGCTTTGGAAGAAGTGTTTACATGGCCTCTAGAAGGATTAAAATGTTTTATTTTCCTTAAGCAAGGCTTACTTGACCTGGCTGTTTCATCCCACCTGTGCAGTTTGTTAGTTTGAATAAAAAGTTTACTGAAACATGTTGAACTACTCTTCTTTTTGTGTGTGTATAGGAACCTATACCTATTCTTGCCATGTTATTTTTACCTCTGGTACCAATTTTTTTTATTAAAGAAGTTATTCTCAGAAACATATCTACTTTGTTAACTGAGGTGTAGCCATCATCATCATCATCATCATCATCATCATCATCGTTTTACAAATGCTGTGATTTTCATTATGAATATGTGTTTATCAGGAGGCTCCTTATTACAGGCACACCGATTGTCAAACCCACATTTCCTTTTATGTAGTACATGAAATGATTCCTCCTAGCAGCCTTTAACAAAAACAGACAACAGGTTTTCTCATACTGGTTCACATGAGCGCTTGATAAGAACCTTTCAAAAGAAATAAAAAGAAGCCTTCTACATATTTAATTTGGTCTTGGCATTTGGTTCTTCCTATTCCAGTCTCTTGTAAACCTAATTTGTTGTTTGATAGGTGAAAACATTTTTCACTCCTAGTTTAATTCATTAAATGCAATATTTCTTGTTCACTTTCAAGCCTCAAGGTGGAGTGGAGTTCATCAGGACATTCCAGAAACAAGCAGAGGACCAAGCTATCAACCTTCCACCCAACTTAGCAGAGCTTGTTCAAAACACTGACTATAAGCAGTCTTCAGACAATCTTGTGTGGCGGTACTTCTTTGATCTCAAAGGTACTACAGACCAAGCTGGGATATTGTTCCTGGTGACATTTGTACCTGGACAGTGCTGTGCAGTTCACTTCATCCCAGGGACCAGATACAGTCATAATGGGACTCACTAAGGGGAGCATCTTCCCAAACTTCTGAGACAACAAGGGGCAGTGATATCACCATCACTTCACAGAAAACCTAGATAGCTAAGGATTGCCCAGAATGAATTATTGAATCAATTACAGACTCTGCAGTGTGTTCTGGAATTTTGGACTCATTCAGATACAGTAATTCTGCTTTCTGCAACTCTTTAGAACAAAACACACGTGGTTTTGCATGTTCCTAATTTAAATAAAGTAAATAAAATACATTAAATATATTCATAATTCTGTTTTTCAGCATAGCCTAATCAGTCCTTGCTAGTAACAGACAGGCTAAATATTTTATTATGGGAGGAGCCTATTGAGTTCAGACTATTGGTCCATGTAGCTCAGTATTGTCTATGGTCATGGTCAGCATCTGTCTAGAATCTCAGTCAAGTGCCTTCTCTTGTCCTATCTGGAGCTGCAAGTAGTTGAAACCGGACCTTAGGCATACAGAATGCTCTGTGCTCAGTTATGTCTACTCAATCTGCAAGGATCGCCTAGTAAACAACTTGAGCTAATAAATATTGTATGACTGTTGCTTGCTTTCCTGATCGCTGAGGCTGCTTTTTGTCCTCAATTTAGGGTCAACTGAGTTCCGTTTTCCAGGGGGAATAATCCAGTGGGCTCGATATGTGAAAGATGGAAAAGGCTTGAAACCCAATGAAATAATTTACAGTGAGTTTCTCCATTCGGTAAGTGTACAGGTGTAAGGTCCAGTTTTTATACTGTTGACCAGACTAGATCAAGCAACAGAAATCCCATACCAAATGTTGTTGTTTAGGACATTAAGAACTCATTCAGAATGTGAAGTTCATATATTTTAATACATCAAAACACCAATAATATATATAAAGAAGGGGTAGGGATCCTGCAGGTTACATGTTTCCCCCACCCCGGGCCTTTTTGGGTGCCTCCTAGGCAGGAATAAAATGTTGCTGCACATGCTCAGAATTGCCACTGAATGCTCCATTATTTGAGAAACATTGTCTGGTTTTTTAAAAAACAAAACAAAAAACAAACAAACAAACAAAAACACGCCCAGAACATCATCAGCAAATACAGCAGCCAATGGCAATACTCTGTTTGTAGCTCTTCATCACACCCTACGCTTGCTTTCACACAAACCCTTTTGCTCATATGCTGTTATTATTTTTTGTTCTCAGAAGGAAGATGCACTTACCTTGGGAACACTCCGGATCTATAGCAATGGTCTACGCCAGCCCCATTTTCATTTCAATGCCAATGAGATGGGATATGTCATCAGTGGGTGCGGAAAGGTAGCTGTTAATTTAAACTACTTTGATGGAAGTGAGCCTTTACAAACCTTCCTGGTGAAAGAGCTGTGAATCATAAAATCATAGAGTTGGAAGAGACCATGAGGGCCATCCAGTCCAACCCCTGTCATGCAAGAACACACAACCAAAGCACTCTCAACAGATGGCCATCCAGGCTCTGTTTAAAAACCTCCAAAGATGGAGACTCCACCACACTCGGAGGCAGTGCATTCCACTGTTGAACAACTCTTATCATTAGGAAGTTCTTCCTAAAGTTTTAGTGGAATCTCTTTTCTTGTAGTTTGAGTCCATTGCTCCATGTCCTAGTCTCTAGAGCAGCAGAAAAGAAGCTTGCTCCATCCTCAATATGAAATCCCTTTAAATGAATTCAGATGGCAAGCCCCCGCACTTTGGGCTGTTGACAGTAAATCAAGACAACCAAAGTGGTCCCAGTTGCAGCAAGACAAAAGCTCTTGTGTATTTAAGCCTCTGATTTAGGAGATTATCAGATGTATTAAAAGTGGTGTTACACAAACACCAGGAGATTGCTAAAGGGCTCTCTTTTCAGATGACATTGTTCCCCCCTCATAATGCACCCATTCTGCTGCCGTTCCACCGGTGCTACTTTTTATTGATGGGAGAAGCTGTCAATATATCCCCCATTCCATTTCTGTCACGGATGTTCCTGCGACTGAAAAGGTGTCCAGTTTCGCTGGAGAGATCCCAGCATCAATGGGAGGTTCCTTGCCAGAACCCTTCTTGGTGAGATCAGGACATCAAGGTAAGTGACACACTTTTTAAAAACTTCCCTGGTTTTACTTGGAAGTTTTAAAGTGTGTTTTTGTCCTTGCTGTCACTTTTTTGGGGGCTGTATTTTCCTTTTTATTTTTGAATTTCCCGCACTTGCTCCTTCTTCTCTCCCAGAAGTGAACAGAGCTCTGTTAGAGCTCCATTCACTCCTGGGCTGCCCTGTCGGATGCTACTAAAGGTAGGTCTGAAAAGTTTTGTTATTGTGCCGGGACAGGGATGGTACAGGGGTGGGGGAGGAGATTGTGGGACAGGAACACTTTTTTCGTTCCTGTCTGATAATCTCCTTTGTCTTGCTGATCTTACAAAGAGCTGAGTTTGCAGGGGATCATGTTGTCTAGATACACACACCTATTTTCTATTGGTTCCTCCTTTCTCCAGGTAGGTGTTATTGTTTCACCTTCACTCACCGCTGACTTTACCATTGGTGTTGGAGATGTTGTGTTTTTCCCGGTTGGCACGCAACACTACATCAAGAGCACGTGTGATGAGGACTTGCTGTTCATTTTGGCATTCAGCACTGGAAACCAGGTGAGAGATCTGCACTGAGAGTTAGGAGATTTTCAGACCTGCAAAAATTCATGTCTGCCGCGCGAGCAGCCTCCCGAAACTGCTGCGCGGCAAGGGTCTTCTTCGGACGACGCTGTGCCTCTTGCGAAACCGTCCGTGTCACTTCCGTGAAGCTTCGGACGGCTCGGCGCCATATTTCAATCTCGGGCAACCTCCGTGATTGAAATATTGCGCCGAGCCGTCCGAAGCTTCACGGAAGTGACACAGACGGTTTCGCAAGAGGCACAGCGTCGTCCGAAGAAGACCCTTGCCGCGCAGCAGTTTCGGGAGGCTGCTCGCGCGGCAGACATGAATTTTTGCAGGTCTGAAAATCTCCTTAGTGTGGTCTAGTGGTTTAAATGTTGGACCAGGACTCTGGGAGACCAGGGGGTTGTCCAGATGATGAAAATACTCCTCATAGAATTCGCAAAGAATACAATGTGTCCCAATGTGATCTGAATGGGATTCATGGGATTCGGAAGCTCCCCCCCAAAAAAACTCCCTCCACAAACCGTGAAGTAAAAGGATTTGTGGTCTTCCCTGAAGTTTTCTGGGAAATGCATGCAGAAGCACATTTTTGCATGTGCAGACATCCGAATTTGCACTGCTGCACATTTTCGCTCTATTGCCCTATATCAGAGCTTGTGGCCACTCAGTTCTAATAGATGCGAATAGGTGAAAAAATGGTGGAGACAAAACAGTATCACTGCAAATGGGTGAAATGCACACCTACTCACAGTATACCATCGTGTCTAGACAAGCCCTAGGGTTTGAATACCTGCTCAACCATGGAAACTCACTGATTGATGCTGGGCAAGTCACATTCTCTTAGCCTCCGAAGAATGTGATGACAAACTCTGTCTGAACAAATCTTGCCATAAAAACCCCATGCAGTTTCCCCCAAGCCTTAGGCTTGCCATATCTTGGAAATGACTTCAAGACACACAGCATCTCAAAACCTGCACTGATGCCCAAAGAATTTGGCAGTGTTCACCTATACTCCCCAGGTAGCAACTTGTAATGTTAGTGGGTTGGGTTATTGTGAAATAGATCTGAGTTCTAAATTTTGGAGATTTTTTTTAAAAGGACAAGCTATAAATTATAGGAGGGGAACTGTTGGCCAGTGGGCTAGATGGATGGCCCCAATCCAGCCCGCAGTGGGTCCAGGGGATGCTCCTCCCTTTCGCAAAAGAACCACACCAAGCATTGGAGAAGATTGCTCCACGTGCTGCTCATCTTGAGTTAGTGATGTGATCCAGGAAGTGGGAAAGACATAATACAATTGTCCCTTCAAAGTCACAGGGGTTAGGGGTGGAGCACAACCATGAAAGTGAAAACAAAAACATGAATAAGTTAAGCCTCACCTCCAACATACGTACTACACTACAGTATTGTAGACTTCTCTCCCACCAACAGGAATGCTGAAACTTGCCAGTGCGGTAGCAACACCCACCCCTGGGCACACAAACCATGCCCCACACCCACACTCACCTCCCTGTCAGCTCTCCCTCCCTCTGCCCTGCCAACAACACAACTCCAGCTTGCTTTCTTACCTTGGACCAAAACAGTGCTGCCTGTTTAAAACTCCTTTCCCAAACCAAAACTAAAAGTTGCAACTATAGCAACACTCCCCCATGCACAAATTACACCCCTCACCCACACTCCCCTCCCCTCCAGCTCTCCCTCCCTCTGCCCTGCAACAACATAACCTTATTGAGTGTTTTAAATGGGCAGTGCTGTTTTGGTGCTAAGTAAGAAAGCAAGCTGGAGTGTTTTGTTGCCAGGACAGGAGGAGAAGGGAGGAGGAGGAGGAGGAACATGGGGTCTTGGAGTTTGAGCTAATTGGGCAGCAGCTACAAACTGTCAATACGCAAAATCGCGAATGTGAAACATGCGAATGTGAAGGGACAACTGTAGTATACAACAGGAATAAAAATCATGCAGCCCTCCATATGTTGTTGAACTGCAACTCCCTGCAGACTTGGTGAGCATAACCAGTAGTGACACATAATGGGAACTGCAGTCCTGTGACATTTGGAGGAGTACAGTTGACATTTGGAAGGGTGAATCATACTGATGATGGCACATATTACATAGATAGCACTTTTGAATATTTTAAAAATATGCATATTTTAACCTAACACCATTATTGCCTAAAGGATGCAAGTATTTTCTGTACCCCAATCCAAATGCTGTTTGGTTTCTGTTTCCTTCTTTCTTTATTTGTTTTTTGCAGTTGCAAACTCTTGATATGGATGACTATTTTCATGCCACGGCAGACCATATATTGGCCCAGCTTTTCTTCAAAAAACAAGATGAGTTTAAGAAGATTCCAAGGTTTAATGAGGATCAGGCAATTAATCTACCATAGCAACTTGTAATAACAGCCACTATAAAGACATCTTCATGAATTCACTGATTATTAATAAACATAATGCTGCCTTTAATTCTGTATTCTCTTGGAGGGTTTTTTAAAATTAAAAATATTAAAGGACTCTATGTTTCAATCTTTGCTGTAACAAGAAAAGCTTTAGTTGCACAAATTTAATGTCCACATGACAGGCTACAATTAAATATTCTGAACTGGTCTAAAAAGTATTGTCAACCTCTAAGAAGACGTGAATACATATTACATTACAGCCTAGCCATTTTCTTGTAGCTTTTGATGTTCCCTTTCTAAATATGATATATAGTAAAACCAGATTTCTAGAACTTAAAAAGAAAATCCCCTGGAGCATTTGGGAGAAAATTAAATGGAAATTATGGCCAAAGGTTATTTATTTCACTATCAATGTGAAGTCGAAGGCTTTCACGGCTGGCATCCATAGATTTTCCTTGGTTTTTTTCCCGGGCTGTGAGGCTGTGTTCTGGAAGAGTTTCTTTCTGACGTTTCGCCTGCATCTGTGGCTGGCATCTTCAGAGAAGATGCCAGCCACAGATGCAGGCGAAACGTCAGAAAGAAACTCTTCCGGAACACGGCCTCACAGCCTGGAAAAAACCCAAGGAAAATCTGTTTCACAATCAGTTTGAAACTTGGCTGCAGTCTTTTAGCTTAGAAGTCCTATATAATAACCGTAGAAATAAAATGAAACAGAATGTCTTTTTGTTTATAGAAAGTTGGTCTCTGTGATGAGAAAACAACAGGTTGGATCTTTTATTCATGGAAGGGACCCTTTTGTTTGTCGAAAGGACTGCAATCCAGTGGAGGTTTCTGCTGGTAGAAGGCAGAGTAAAGCAATTTTGATCAGTACTCCTATACATTCATGAGCCAGGATTCATAGGCATATTCTGGTTGTGGATCAGGCCTGTTTCTCCATGGTTACCTGGATGCAATGGGAGGATGTTTCTGCAGCTGCCACTGCTGCTGTTTCCCTCAGTCTCTCTGAAGGCAGGAAGCATAAAATTGTGACCTTCCATATGATTCTCTGTAAAAGTTTCATTCAATGTAATAATTTTAAAGAATCGTCATAAGCCAGCTGTCCATAAGTGCTATTCAAAGACCACTTACAGGCAAGATTGTAACCCAGGTTTCTTAGCAGGCAGCCAGGATCTCCTATTTCAGGCCAATTTTATAATGGTTGAACCAGCAGGTGGCATCCTACATCAGGAAAGACATGTATCTGTAAAATATTTAATGAAATAATTTGTCTATATAGCTGAAGGAAACATGCCAGGCTCAAGTGATTTATGATTAAAAGAGAGAAGGGAAAGCTTTGGGGAGTCAGATGAAATATGTAGCTAACTAGGCTGCTATCTAAAGAATCTTTTACGGTTGTGCCTCCAAGCATGTCATGCTTCTATGATAAAAGGGTGTTGGGGAAACAAATACACTATAAAGCCATTGGAGAAAGGGGGCAAAGCAATTGTCATGTTTAGCTTCACAGCCCTTTAAAATGTGGCATTGTGTTGAGGCTATTGTTTCCGACCCAAAAGGAATTAAAACCAGGTACCTAGTTCTGTTTGCTATCATTAGGTTGTGTTCTCATCTATACCTTCAAATAACAGTTTAACAGGGTGTTGTGTAATGTATGTACTTGTAAGCTTAATAGAAGCCCTGATAACCATAACTGACAGCAACTCTCCTTAATGGCAAGTAAGGACAGTCATATCACTGTCAACTTCAGTTTTGCAACTGTAAA
Source organism: Gambelia wislizenii (assembly GCA_030847615.1). Taxonomy (NCBI): domain Eukaryota; kingdom Metazoa; phylum Chordata; class Lepidosauria; order Squamata; family Crotaphytidae; genus Gambelia; species Gambelia wislizenii. The sequence continues at coordinate 426,462,018 of JAUMIR010000002.1, read as the reverse complement.
ATGGGTACTTTAAAATAAGTCTTGGGAGCCAGCATGGCATAGTGGTTTGAGTGTTGGACTATGACTCTGGAGATCAGGGTTCAAATTCCTGCTCAGCCATGAAAACCCACTGGGTGACCTTGGAAAAGTCACTCTCACCCACAGAAACCCTGTGATAGGATCGCCTTAGAAGTCAGAAATGACTTAAAGACACACAGCAACAATAAAATAGATCTTAATAATAACTCCCCATATATATGAGCGGAAAAGAAACAGAGTACCTTGCAGTAATGGCATTTCTCTGTAGTAGTGACTTGTCTTAGTGGTGTTTTTGCCCCCATAAGAACCCACAAGCTTCGCATGTTGGATGGAGGCCACGAGTGATTTACTCGCATTTGTACTTTGCTGCGGCACTAGAGTGATTTTTCAATTAAACAGGACAGCTAAACAAACATTCCCCCATTTTATTGCCTTAGCAATTGCTCACTAAGGCAAAAATCCAACATGGTGGCAGCAGGCAGTTGCCCTTTTAGCAAGCTCCTCCCCCTTGCGCTCACCCGGCCAATCAGCTTTTCACTTCCTCTCCTATGGGAAAGCGATTCCAAGCAAATTGCTTGTCCCAACAAGCAGGGATGAGCACCTCCTCACTGTTTTTTTAAAAAAACTACAGGAAAAGCCGTGACAGCCTTTCATGCGTTGTTTTCGCCATTTTGAGGCCCCGCTCCTTTCGAATACAGTGGATTGATGTGGGATCCCATTTAGATAGGTCATGTTCCCAACAAGTTCCATGAGGGGTATTTTTTACCATTTAGACAACCCCTAAATCTTGGAAGGGCACCTTGGAAGGACAACTATGAGATCCTCAAGTATAAAGATATATCATTGAATACTGAAGTCAGGATCATCCATGCCACAATATTTCTGATTTATATGTATGGTTGTGAAAGCCTGATAGTGAAGAAAGCTGACAAGAAGAAAAATGAGCATCAGGGAGCCCTGGTGGCGCAGTGGTTAAATGCCAGTACTGCAGCCACAATATTGTAAGTCCAATCCTAGAGGGCTCCAAGGTTCAATCAGTCTTCCATCCTTCCGTAGATCGGTAAAATGAGTACTCAGCTTATTGGGGGAAATTAGCTAAAAAGCATTGTAAATCACTTAGGGAATGCTTTGGAGGTATAGAAATAGAAATTCTATTGCTATTGCACATCTAAAACACAGTGTTGGAGAATTCTACAGATACCATGGACTGCTAAAAAGACAAATTGATCCTAGAGCAAATCAGGCCTGAACTATCATTAGAAGCCAAGGCGACTAACCAGGGGCTGTTGTATTTATCATGAGATGATGTGACTCGTTGGAATAAAAGGTAATGTTTGGTAGAGTGGAAGGTCCTAGGAAAAGAGGGAGACTGCAGGACAGGTGGACTGATTTAATCAAGAAAGCCACAGTCCTGAGTTTGCAAGACCTGAGTAGGGCAGTTGTTGACCAGGGCAGTTGATGTCCAGGGCCCTCAACGGTCTCTTACTCATAGGGTTGCCATAAGTCAAAGTTGATTTGACAGCAAACAACAGCAACAACAAAAATGTGTACACTAGCAACCTATTTCCAGAACCAGTTAGAGGTGAATACATATGAGATGCCTGTTTGCCAAGTGGTTTGCCCATTTTTATTTATTTGATTTTGTTCACATGCCACCCTTCTTCACAAGAGTCCAGGGGAGCTAACAACATCCTTAAATGTGCATGTGAAATCACAATTTGAAAAATCACAAATATCCTAACAATTGGAGTGATGTTGATTATGCTGTTGCTGAGCAGTTAGCAAGTGCAGAGCACTGCTTTCCACCAGATGTCTCTCTTGAACTTCTTTATTTCCATAGTTGTTTAGAGTGATGTGATAGAGTTTTTTTTGTCCTTAAAAGAAAGAATTTTTCAACTTTGGAGGTAAATTGTATCACCCCAATAGAGTACCCCATCCAGATTGTACATTGCTACTATCTATGCAATCAAACATATAAAAAGGTAAAAGGAAGAGAATTCAGGCAACCAATTCTTTCTCTTTTCTAGAGGAAGTAACTGAGAGCCATGGGACTTTATCAGACTAGCATGTAAAAACGCTGCAATCCCGCAAGTGAGGAAAGCTGAAACATAGGAGATTTTCACACGGGCTATATATCCCGTGGCAGGAACAGAACAGGGTCGGGAAAGGTTTTCCCTTTCGGACGACGTTGACCCCATTCTGTCCTTCATCTATCCTACTCCCGTGACTATTCCAGAACAATGTAATCACAATTTTTCATCGTGAATAGACCTCCCGTTCCGTCACTATCATGGAATCACAGGTGTGCGAACAGGAGCCCTGTTCCTGTTCCAAAATGACAGCCATGGAGGGGAGGTCCGTTCCGAGCACTTCCTGGTACAATCTGGACATCGAGGTAAGTGGCACCCTTTATTTTACCCTCCCTGTTTTGATTATGTGATTTAAAGAGTGCTTTTGTGCTTGGTGAACTGATTTTATGTTTGGGGGAGTTTTATTTTTTAAATTTACTGTCCGGCGTTATCACGTGATAACGTGATAATGTTTCAGATGGCCGGTCGTAAAAGCAGCCTTACGATGGCTGCATTTACGGCCAGCCAGCAAGGGGAGGGGGAGCCCATTCCTGCTGCGGAATTAAGGTGAATGTGCGAAAGATTTATGTTATTCCGTGGCAGGAACGGGAGAGGAGGTAGCGGGGCAGTAACGGGGCATTTTGGCCCCGTGTGAAAATCTCCATAGTGGCATTATAACACTTCTGCACATTGCTGTAATCACACGAAGGAATCACCACAGAATTATTACACAATGAGCACTGGGACTAAGAACAGGAGTTTACTTCCACATTAGCTGGGGTGCATGATCTCGGCAGTTCTCGCAAGAAGATGCAAGCAGTTAAAACTCCAAAACCACCTTAAATAACAAAGTAAATCAACACCAAAGCACTGAAACAAACCTAAAAACTTGCCAGTAAAACAAAAAAGTTCCTAAAAAGAGCGTCCTGTCGATCGTCTTCACGTTGCCACCCAGACATTTTCTCCCTGGCAACAGGGACAGGGGAAAGAGGACCACACAATCACGCTGTAGTCTCATAAGTATAGCGGGATGTGTTTTTGCATGCCCTCAATACTGCTAAAACAGCAATATTGAAGATCAATTGATGGGTTAAGCTGTTAATAAAAAATGATCACTTATTTGTGGCTGGCGCACACGCTGGCCACAGGAGGATACCGTTGTTGTCTGATAATTTCAGCCTGTTACGTTATTATCATGTTGTAATGATGCAATTTTTGCCCTGTCTGATAAATTCCTTGGAATGAAGTGTATATGTAGCTGGCCCTCCCCATTTGTGGGTTTAACTTTTGAAGATGTGATTATTTTTTGGATTATTTGCTGACGCCTCCACTGCTGCCCTATGCCATTTTTAATAGGGACTGCAAACCTCACGAGACTTAGGACATTTTCAGACTAGCATCTAAAAATGCTGTAATTCTGCAAATGAAGATAGCGGGAACATTGTGGCATTATAACACTTATTATCACATGTAGCTGTAATCATGCAAAAGAAACACCATGGAATTATAGCACAACAACCACTAGTGCTTAAAGAGTAGGACTTTACTTCCTGGATTTAGCATGGGTGATATTTTGGCTGTTCTCATGAGAAGACGTGAGCATGCTTAAAACTCCAAAAACAAAACCTAAATTAACAAAGTTAATGAACACACAAGCAGTGAAATAAACCTAGAAACATGCAAACTAGATGGGACAGTTCATACAAAGAGTGTCCTGTGCTTCGTTTTTGCATCCTCACCCAGAAGTTTTCTTGTTGAGGACCGCCCATTCACACTGTAAATCTTGCGATTACAAAGGGATGTGGTTCACACAGTCAATAACGTGAAAAAAGGGCTATTGAGGTTCTATTGATGGCTTGTCCTGTGAATTGGAAACAATGCCTTTTTCGTGGCTGGAGCACGGAGAAAGAATGTGAAGACAATGTTGTATGATAGCAGGGCCCATTCATGCTACCCTGCTGTTGTAATCCCGTGATTTTTGCCCCATCTGATAATGTCCTACGACTGCAAATGTGCAGAGAGGCTTGTAAGTCCCTGTTAAAAATGGCATAGGGCAACACCCAGAGGTGGCAGAAAATAAGGTGACTGCTCACTTCTGCCTTTTGAAGGAACCCCACTGCCCCACAGTGGGTTGAATTTTCAGATTGTACTTTTGTGTGTGTTAAATATGGTTTGGGGGATAGAGATATTTGTGGTTTTTCCACTTTAGCAGGGGTCCTGTGCCCTGAACCCCAGTGAAGGTAGAGGGCCAATTGCATTGTCACCTCGCTAACTGAAATCATTAACTCTTGCTATGGCTAACCAAATTGCTACTATGAAATATATTGGAGTGGGCAACAGAGAGATGGACCTGATTGCGCTAGGCAGACCAGCATGATCTTTGTCTTCCTATTTGGGAATTACATGGTATCAGTCCTTGACATCAGGTCTGATTGGTGCTAAAAGTAGAACTGGGGAAAAGATAGTATGCCTTTTGCCATATGGAATATATGGGTTTCTGCTTCAGCAGCCTCCACAGTCTGTTTTATTTTGTCAGAAAGAAGAAATTTTCTGCAGACTGACAAGAATATTAAATGGTTCAAGTCAATATAAAAAGTTATATGTCTAATATTGCCATAGCCTCCAAGCAAAATTTGGGACTACAGTATATCCCATTCCTATTGAGCAAAGAAAACTGAATAGATTTGCAGGATATCTTCTTCTGGTGTATATTTACACCAGAAGAATGTAAATATTCTGGTGGCTGGTGCACAGAAATGACATTATTTTATGTTGCAATGGATTACCACCCAAATCCAAGAGGGGGGAAAAAAAGGCCACAGACTTAAATATGAAACCCCTTTTGCAGGCTGTGCAGTAATGCAACTTAACAGGAAGCTGCTATTCCTCATTTTTACTCCCTCATCCCCTGACAGTCTATGCTGTTTTCACTGCCTCTTGGCACTCAGCCAATCAGATGGATGACTGAAAGCAGAGGGAGGCAGAATTTTCCCCCAAGTGAAAATTTCCCCCCACTTTTCCCCAAACAGGAAAGAGTGAGCAGGCTTCTCTCAGGTCCTCCTGTGGCATATAAATTCAGTTTATTCAATGCTCCTCTGGCATTCAGGCATTTGCTACCTTCCCTCCCTCCCTCCTTCCTTCCCTCCAAAGTATGCCTGACTTCCTGTTGGCTACTCCTAACTAGAGTAGACCTATTGAATCAATTGTGGAATGGTGAGCCAACACATAGGTAAGCCCAATTGCTTCAGCAGGCCCATTCTACACAGGACTAACAACAGGATTTAGACCAGCATCTTTTATATCCATGGCTGGGTGTTTTCTTCTTCTTCTTCTTCTTCTTCTTCTTCTTCTTCTTCTTCTTCTTCTTCTTCTTCTTCTCTAGTTCAGCAATTTTCACCACTTTGGAGGTGTGACAGGGGACAGGACCCAGTCAGGTCCTCTTAAGGGCCTGAGGGCTATAGGCAACAAGAGTCAATCCCTGTTCAGGGGCCATAGGGCCAACCTCATTTTCAGGGGATTGGAAATCACCCGATGGCTTGCACCCAAGTGGATTTCACAGCTGGCACTCTTGGGTGTCTCTTGGCAGACAGGTCCAAGGGGTTTGGTTCTCATTGGATAACAGGTTGGTTGTCCAATGCCTGGATCCACACTCCCTGCTAGTCCAATGCTGTTCAGCTGTAATAAATAAAGTTGTGGTCTCTTTTTGTTCCAACCATACTCTACATGTGTGTGTGGATTTTGTTTTCCTCCTCTGCCTGGATCACCTCCTTACCCACGGACTTGCAAAAAGCCAACAATTCACAAGTTGAAGGCTTAGTTTTCTATTTTGTGAGGGGAAAATCCCAAGCAAAAGTGGTTTAGTAATTTAAATTGTGCTTTGCTGCTTTTTCTCCATTAGTGGATGAAGTAACACTAATGAGGCTACCAGACTTACCTGGTGGCCATTTTGCGGTCCTGTGTAGGGCTGCTGCCCTCCCCCCCAGACAGGCATGGCCGGCACCATGTGGCAGCCTTCTCCTTCCGGCAGGCTTTAGGCTTTGGGGAGGTAGGAACAAAGGCCAATTGGAGCAAAGCTGCTTTACTCTGATTGGCTGGTGGGGCTCCATAGGCAGCCAATCATAAGCAGATGTCTAGTTTGAATCTGATTGACTGGAAGGGAGAGGGAGGCTTACTGCATCGGCAGTTCTCCATCAGGTCCGGCAGCTGGGAATATATTTCAGGCTGCCACGCTAGACCTGCCAGTGGCTTGTTACCATTCACTTGGTTCCAGTTCATCAGTGTCCTCAGGGCAGCATTGAGATGGCTGGGCCTACCTGCATCGGAGTTTGGCGGACATTCCTTCAGGATCGGAGCAGCAACCACGGAGAGAGACTATCAAGTGTTTGGACAGATGGCATTCTGGGGCCTTCGCCGGATACATCTGGCCAGAATTAACTATCAAACAAATTTGAGACTCTTGGCTGGGCAGTCTCATGTCAGTCAGGGCCAGGTCTGCCAGTGGGTGTATTGCTGTGTACACTGGGGTATAGGTTGGGGGAAACCTCTTTTCAGCCTTGTTGGTGGCAGCTGTGGCAGTTTGGCAAAAGATAGGCCGGCTTGGGGCCCGCCTTTATTGGTCGTTGGCATGGGTTCTGAATCCAAGGTCATTGGTATTGGGGCGGGGTCTATGTCAAGTTCATGGACATAGTAAAGTTCAGAGACCCCCAGTAAAAGGGGGGTGAGGACATGAACCGGAAGGACATACCAGCTCAGGGTATGCATTGCTGGATGCCCCACTCCTTTCTTTCTTGGTGATAGGGGGGAGGATGAGGTTGGACGGCAGGCATTGGGGGCCTGCAAGGAATCTTACCCCCATTTTTCTGGGCTACTTGTTAGCAGGCGGGCTGATAATGGGTTCATTGACCAACAGGTGGGTTGGTTGATGTCTGGATCTGGACCCACGTGATGTGCCAACCAACTGCAGCTGTCATCAATAAAGTTGTGGCCATTTACTGCCAAATTTTTCTGACTAATTTGTGTCTGGTGTTCATTTTATATGGGGGGAGGGGGAAAGGCAGCAGCTTGAGTGGATACACAAAGTAACTTTTAAGAACACTATCATAGTTGTACCAAAACTAGGAGAGACGGAAGATTGCTTTTGTGATATGGTGAATCCATACACAGAGAGATGCACTCCTAGAATGCTTCAACTTTTTAAAAAAAGCTGTTTTATGTTAAACTGACGTAGTTACTCAGCATTACTTCTTGGAAATGTTCCCTTTGTTCCTGCAACAAGTGGCCTCTAATCTTTCACATACAGGTTCATTTCTTTTAGTTCTCTCAAAGTGGGAGTGGTTAGGGGTGGGATAATCCTGTGTGATAACCCTGTGGGTGTGCTACCATCAATGTTTCCTGCCCCTAACGGTGCCTGACCCATCTTTGGTTGTTGCTACAGTGTAGAAATAATGCAGTTTGACACCATTTTAATCATCATGGCTTCATCCTATGGAATTCTGGGATTTGTAGCTTGTTGTGGCACCAGAGCTCTCTGACAGAGAAAGCTAAATATCTCTCAAAACTACAAATTCCAGAATTCCATAGCATTGAACCGTGGCAGTTTAAGTGGTGTCAAACTGTGTTATTTCCAGAGTGTAGCAGCAGCCTTTGTCTGGATATTCAGCTATCCTGAGAAAGAAAGAGGAATGCCCCCCACCGCAGCTCCAAATCTGCTTTTGAGAAACCCACTTTTCCTTTCCTTCCTGGAAAGGGGTGACTGTCACCTCACTCCTGCTAGAAAGTTAAAGAAATGCGTGTATGCATGCCCACCCACACAGTTGCTCAGCTTTCCTATTCAGACTTCTAGAAGCTGACCAGATTCCTTTGGGAGTAAAGCACCACCTCTTCCCAGAGAGCTAGGAGGTGTTCATGGGGTAGAGCAAAACTTCTTAGTTAGAAGTAAATGTGCTTCTTTCTAATACATGCCTCTTTCACAAACATCCATCTGTTCTTTGCTCGCAAGCATTTTGAGGCAAATACCATGAGCTTGAGCCTTTGCAGGCATTCCACCTGAGTCACCACAAAATCCCAGCCTCTTTCAAGAAGAGCAGCTAGATGCTCACATCTCTCTCTCTGTTGACTGATATATGTAGACTGCCAAGCTCTTAAGAAAAAGCAAACATACACTTGTCCCTTCCCCATATCTTCCAGGCATCTTAGCATGTATTGAGTATACACGAGATCTTGGAAAAGCTTATTTTCCCAGGGTATGCCTCTCGTGTTTGGCTGGGGAATTCTGGGAACTGTAGTCTCAAAAAGTAATGTCTCCTAGTGGTGTGTCTGCTTTCACGGGGGTGGGGATGACTTTTGAGCATTTGCAGGGAGAAAGAATGATTATTTTTAATGTCAGAATGAGTTGCTTCAATATCAGAAGGATCATGAATTTGGCTTATTCTAGTTCTGTGGCAGAAGGGGACTCCCATGCCAATGAGATGGTGAATCTGCTCTGGATTTTACTCTGAACTTTAAAGGAGCATCTAGCACTCATCTTGGATAGCTCCTTTAAAGTTTGGACTAAAACTCAAAGTGGATTCACCATCCTCACTGACATGTGAGCCACCAGCCTTTGCTGCTCAAGAATGGCATGAGGGGAGTTTCCCATATGATGGAGCAAACAGGAAGTGATGAAAAAGTGGCAACTTAGTCCCAAATCTTGATTGGACCAGCTGCCTGTTTCTGTTTCACAGGTGTTTCCTTCCTCTGTAGCAGGGAGGGGAATCATGTGTCCCTTTAGATGTGGTTGGACTATAGCTCCCAGCATTCTTTACAATCAGCTATGATGGCTAGGGCTACTGGGAGTTAGGACATTATCAGACTAGCATCTAAAAATGCTGTAATTCTGCAGATGAGGATAGTGGAAACATTGTGGGATTAACACACTTATTATCTTGTGTTGCTGTAGTCATGCAAAAGAACCACCATGGAATTATAGCACAAAGACCACTAGCGCTTTAAGAATGGGAGTTTACATCCATGATTTAGCATGGGCGAGATTTCAGTGGTTCTCGTGAGAAGGCGTGAGTGCACTTCTCTCTCTCTGGCTTTTCTTCGCAAACGAAGATTCAGGAAGGACTCATCCCGTGCTTTCCGCAAGCGCGCGTGCATTTGGAAGACTTCACAAAAGAGTCTGGAGCAATAAACACCTGAGGCAAAGCACAAAAATCAGTGTGTATAGAGCCATTGTACTGTCTATCCTCCTTTATGGATCTGTTTATCTCGGATTGGCCTTTTTAGTCATCAGCGCGCTTGCAGAAAGCGCGGGATGAGTCCTTCCTGAATCTTCGTTTGCGAAGCAAAGCCAGAGAGAGGATCTGAAACATGGGTCACCTATTGCCACCACCTACAACTCCTCGAGCGCTTTCATCAGCGCTGTCTACGCACAATCCTAAATATACACTGGACTGACTGTGATGAATGTTGCTGTCCTTGAGCAAGGAGGGATCACCAGCATTGAGGCCATGATATTGAACACATAGCTGCGCTGGGCAGGGCATGTTTCTAGAATGGAGGACCATCGCCTCCCCAAAATAGTACTCTACGGTGAACTTGCCACGGGTCAGTGTAAGAGGGACGCTCCAAAAAAAGTGATACAAAGACTCCCTGAAACAACATCTCAGGCTCGGCCAAATTGATCACCAACAATGGTCTGCCATGGCCTCACATCGGGAGGCATGGAGACGCACTATCCACAGTGCTGCAGCCTTATTTGAGAACTCACGCCGAACAAGTCTTGAAGAGAAACGACAACGCAGAAAGAACCACAACCCAAAAACATCACCCAAGGAAGTGCACTTAAAACTCCAAAAACACCTTAACATACAAAGTAAATGAATACACAAGTACTGAAACAAGCCTAAAAACATGCAAACTAAATGGAACAGTTCATAAAAAGAGCGCCCTGTGCTTCGTTTTCACATTCTCACACAGATGATTTCTCATGGAGGACCACTCATTCATCCTGTAATCTCACAATGACAAGGGGATGTGGTTTTGCACGCCATCAATACCACAAAAAAAAAAAAAAAAGCAATATTGAAGATCTATTCACAGCTTGTCCTGTGAATTAAAAGAAGCACCTTTTACATGGCTGGAGCACAGTGTAACAACGTGAAGATGACGGTGTGCAATAGTTGGACCTGTTCGTGCTACTGTGGCATCATAATTCTGCAATTTTTGTCATGTCTGATAATGTCTTTAGAGTCTAACAACAACTAAAGGGCTTCATGATTCCTACTGCTTTTCTGCATTAAAGCAAAGAAAAACATTATCTTGTTTTCCCATGTATGTACAGCCTGTTCAGGTTGCTCGCTGGAGCGCTGAGTCAGTCATTATGAAGCTAGTGTAGTGTAAAAACACTAACTGGAAAGCCAACACAGCTTAAACAGAATCAAATCAAGAAGGATATACAATATGTGTGTGTGGAGGGAGGTTTGTAAGATTTTAAAATCTCAATTATAAGTGTTTTTAACAGGAAACAGAGAGCGTGTGTTTTTGAAATCCAGCCGTAGAAAGAAAACTGCTTATAAAACATAAACCGCTAAATACATGTGGGAAGGGAAGGAGGGGGGAAATACAATAAAATCAGACAAATCAACTGTAGATACAAGTGTTGCTCAGAAATGGTTGCACAGCAACAGTCATGCGGGGAGCATTGTCATGACAACAAAGTGAAGCGACTGCTGTGGTGATGTCTGATGGGCAATTTCAATGTCTCTAAGAGCATATGGTATAGTCCTCTCATGGCCTAGCTTAATATTCTCCCTGACACCTTGGCTTTCTGTGGGTAGGGAGATTTTGAAGTGGGAACATTTCTTAGAAAAGCAATCCTCTTTCTCTGTTCAAGGATGGAACAGACAGACAAAGTAGGAGGAAAATGAAAAATACACACTTGAAAATCCAGATCATAACTGAACTGTGCAGCAGGAAGGTGGGGAACCTGTGGCCCTACATATATTGTTAGACTTCCACATGGCCAATGGTCAAGTGTGATGAGAACCAGGAGCTGTAGACAAAGAATATTTGGAAATCCACAGTTGTCCCACTCCTGCTTATATCCCTAAGAGCTGAAACAGCAAAAAACATAATGGAGATTATCAGACACGTTAAAAGTGGGGTTACATGAATGCCAGGAAACTGCAAAAGAGTTCCCTTTTCAGATGACGTTGTTCCCCCTTGTTATGTGCCCGTTCTGCTGCTGTTCTGCCAGCGCTGCTTTTTTTGACAAGAGAAGCCGTCAATAGATCATAGAAGCATAGAATCATAGAGTTGGAAGAAACCTCAAGGGCCATCTAGTCCAACTACCTGCCATGCAGGAATATACAATCAAATCATTCCTGATAGATGGCCATCCATCCTCTGTTTAAAAACCTCCAAAGAAGGACACTCCACGAGGCAGTGTATTCCACTTCCGAATAGCTCTTACTGTCAGGAAGTTCTTCCTAATGTTTAGGTGGAATCTCATTTCCTATAGTTTGAACCCATTGCTCTGTGTCCTAGTCTCTGGAGCAGCAGAAAACAAGCTTGCTCCATCCTCAATATGACAGCTCTTCAAATATTTAAACATGGCTATTATGTCCCCTTTTAACCTTCTCTTCTCCAGACTAAACATGCCCAGCTCTCTAAGCCACTCCTCATAGGGCATGGCTTCCAGACCACCCACCATCCTGGTCGCCCTCCTCTGGACACGTTCCAGCTTCTCAATGTCCTTCCTGAATTGTGGTGCCCAGAACTGGACACAGTATTCCAGGTGAGGTCTGACCAAAGCAGAGTAGAGTGGCACTATTACTTCCCTTGATCTAGACACTATACTCCTATTAATGCAGCCTAGAGTTGCATTGGCTTTTTTAGCTGCTGCATCACACTGCTGACTCATGTTCAGCTTGTGGTCCACTAAGACTCCTAGGTCCATTTTTCATGTACTGCTGTTAAGCCAGATGTCACCCATCCTATATCTGTGCATTTCATTTTTACTGCCCAAGTGTAGTATCCTACATTTCTCCCTGTTGAAATTCATTTTGTTAATATTGGCCCAGCTTTCTAATCTGTTGAGGTCATTTTGGATTCTGATCCTGTCCTCTGGAGTATTAGCTACCTCTCCTAATTTGGTATATCTGCAAACTTGATAAGCATGCCCTGTATTCCCTCATCCAAGTCATTGATAAAGATGTTGCATAGCACTGGGCCCAGGACAGAATCCTGTGGTACCCCACTAGTCACTTCTCTCCAGGATGAAGAGGAGCCATTGGTGACTACACTTTGGGTTTGGTCAGTCAACCAATTACAAATCCACCTAACAATTGCATTGTTTAGCCCAGAGGTTACTGTTTTGTTGTTGTTGTTGTTGCTGCAAGAATATCATGGGGGACCTTGTCAAAAGCCTCACTGAAATCAAGGAGATTTTTACACTACACTGTTATAGTGTTACTATTCCATTTTAACTGCTCTGGCTTCCTCCTGTGGAATTCTGGGGTTTGTAGTTTAGTGAGGCCTAAGAGTTCTCTGGCTGAGAGTTGTAAATGCAAATCCCAGGATTCCACAGGAAGCAGCCATAGCAAATAAAGTGGAATAGTAACACTATAATAGTGTAGTGTGAAAATCTCCCTAGATACACTACATCCACTGCATTCCCTTCATCTATCAAGTTTGTAACTCTATCAAAAAAAGAGATAAGATTAGTCTGGCATGCCTTGTTTTTGAGAAATCCATGTTGACATTTTGTGATCATGGCATTCCATTTTTAAGTGCTTACAGACTGTCTGTTTAATGATCTGTTCTAGAATCTTTCCTAGTATTGATGTCAGGCTGACTGGGCAGTAATTCATAGAATCATAGAATTGCAGAGTTGGAAGAGACCACGAGGGCCATCCAGTCCAACCCCCCTGCCACGCAGGAAATCACAATCAAAGCATCCCCGACAGATATTTGGGTCTTCTCCCCCCCTCAACCCCTTTTTAAAGATGGGGAAAATATTTGCCCTCTTCCAGTCTGCTGGGACCTCTCCTGTTCTCCAGCAATTTTCAAAGATTATTGACAGTGGTTTTGAGATTACTTCTGCCAGTTCCATTTCTGTCATGGATGTTGCTGTGAGTGAAAAGGTGCCCCGTTATGCTGGCAAGATCCCGGCATCAATGGGAGGTCCCTGCCAGAACACTTCCAGGTGAGATCGGGACATCAAGGTAAGCTACCCTCTTTTTTGTACCCTCCGCGGGTTACCTGTAATGTTTCTAGTGTGTATAGGTGCTTGGTGTCACTTTTTTTTGCGTGTATAGTAGGACCCCCTTACCCACTGGGGATTGGTTCTGGGGGTATGTGGATACTGAAAATCGTGGATAATAGCAAACACCATTGAAAATAATGGGACTTCCAGTTTAAAATACCATAGAGTTGCCTTGGAGGACCTAGAAAATGGCTAGAGAGGACACATTTTCTAGGAAGACTCTATGGTAGGTGTGCTGCTTTGTGTCCTGTGGATAATTGAATCAGTGGATAATGAATCAGTGGATATGGGGTCCTACTGTATTTTTATTTTTATTTTTTAATTTCCCGCGCTTGCATCTTCTTGTGAGAATCCACAGGATTTCATTCCAGGACATGACCAGAGCTCCATTAGCGCTCCATTCCCTCCTGGGCTGGCCTGTCAATGCTACTCAACGTAGGTCTGATAATTTTTGTTATTGTTCTGGGACAGGGACGGGACAGGGGTGGGAGTGGAGATTGTGGGACAGGAATGCTTTTTCACTCCTGTCTGATAATATCCAATCACATTTATTTCATTCAACTGTCAAACAGTTCTTCCTAACGTTTTGTTAGAATCTTCTTTCTTGTAATTTGAACCCATTGATTTGGGTTTACCTATCTGGAGTAGCAGAAAACAAGCTTTCTCCATCTTCCATGTCATGGTCCTTTATATATTTGAACATAGCCATCATACGGCCTCTCATGGTTTATCTACACTAGCCAGGGTATGCCAGTTCCCTGCTGGTGTATCCTGGCTGTGGAGGTGACCTCCCTACTCCCACCGTTACATGCAGAAGATCGGCCAGAGTCCAAAGAGGATGCTGGCCTGTCGCTGAAGCCACCACCACTACCATTTTCTCGCTAACGTGGAAGCCAGACAGGGGTCCTACAGCATGTCACTGCAGGCCTCCTGCATGTGACCAACTTCAGTCACATGCTGCAGGCCCCCTGTTTAGCTTCCAGAAGAGCAAGGGAGCTGGCAGCAGCAGCAAGGAGCAGCATGCTGGACAGGCTTCTGTGGATATGGAAACAGTATTATCTGATATCATGGTAAAGGGCCCTTTCCTGGCTTGCTCCCATTCCAGCTCCATATCTGCCCTGGGAGAGCGGCTGGAAACATCATCCTGCTGCTTCCCAATTGCCAGCAGAGCAGACCCCTGCTGCTTGGTACAGCTGCTGGCCATTAAGGTAGGTTGGTGGGGGGATTTGTGATCATGACAATAGTGCCATGGTCATAAACATAAATACTGAGAAGTTATAAATGCATAGATCTAGCTTGTGCATTCATAAATGTTCATCAAGATGCTAGCCCATACTTATTAAGCCATCACTTTTTTCGTCCTGCTCTCCCCCCCCCCCCAGTAACTAAGGATTTTATACAAAGGATTTCCCATGTTTTAGGAAGCCCGATTGTTAGGCTGTGAAATAGTGACATGAACATGTTATATCCAGAAAGAGATCTATTATTAGGTAGAGTGGGGCAAGTGGAAAATACTGGAGGGCAGAAATAGTAACCCACCTCTGGTGTGGCAGCTGTTCTTCTGAGCCCCCTGGCCATCTTTCTCTCTTGGAAGGCACAGCTGTGTATGCAAGCCAGGGTTTGTCTACACTATCAAAAACCCTGAATCTCCATGTAAGTGCCTCCAAATCTGCAGCGATCAGGCCACACATGGCACGGTCTTTCCCCCAAATCTGGGGCTATCCAGCCACACATTGCATGGTCCAGATTTGCAGCATCTGGGGGTATCTTAGCTAGATATGCAGTATGTGGGATTTAGGGTTTTCTCCATATTTTTGTCTGCCACAGATTCAGTTCCCAGCCAAAAGGAGAGCTTTTCGCCCTTCCCATGGCAGTGCTGCCTCCACCCACTCTCCACTCACTGCTTCCTTCAAGTGCTTCTGTTGCTTTCTTCCAGTGCCTCTTCCTGTGATGGGAGAATGGGAGAGCAGGTGGAGGCAGTTCTGCCAGCCCAGGGGAAGGGAGAAAATGTTCCCCTTTGGCCAGGAACTGCCTCCAGAGCTTTAAAATTGGTGGCATCACCAGCAGTGGTGATGGATGAAACTCTGCAGGATGGTGAAGACTAGGTACCCCACATCTCTGCAGAAAATAAAAATGCCCAAGGCTTTTGGGGGAATGCAGGGGCATGCAGGCAAAACTCCATTCAGAGTTTTTGCCCCACATGTAGAGCCCCAAGTCATATAGACAAGCCCTAACTCCTCAGCTCTTAAACTAGCCAAGTCCATCAGGTACAGTGAGGAGTACAATCCAATTGCCAGCACTGTGAAATAAGATCAAACTGCTAGCCCAGTCAGTGCATGGTATGCATACACATTGGTACAGATTGATATGTGTAATGGAAGGGATGCCATTTTATCCTCAAGCTGAAAAATATCTTGGGCTGGCCCATTCATTTCAGGAATCTGAGCCCATGGGTTTCCAAGCCACAACCCATGAAGTTGCAACCAGATTCACTTTAGAAATGGTTCATGGTAAATTCATTCTGTCATTGGAAAATGGGGAGAAGACAGAGTGACAAGAATCAGAATAGCAAGAACGACAAGGCTTTTTCTCCTTTCTTTTTCTAAGTTAGGTCCTGTCTATATTGTCAAAATAATATGAATGGGATGCGAAAGATGCACTTTGATTGGCTGGATGAGGATGGGGGTGGGGCTAGGAAAAAGGGAAAGCAGCTGTGGCCATGTTGGATTTTCAGCTAAGCGGGGGTCCAGTAAGTCAATGAAAGAGCAATTTTATACTCTTTTTTTTATTATTATTCCTTCTGTCTTTGTAAATATGAATAGTTGCTTGTGTGCATCCTGGGAAACTGTTTTTTTTTTTTTTAAAGTGGCAGCAGATTTAAAATTGCAAACAAATAACTCGTGGCCACCAGCTGCCTAGGGGGTCATGCGGAGTTTAGGGGGGAGTGTCTTTTGGCCATATAGGCAGTTTGCTTCATTGCAAACACTTGCCTACACGTGTTCGTATTTTTTCCCCTCGTATAGACAAGACCTTAGACTGTGTTAATCCCTTATTTGCAGCAAAGTAACCTAGATAAAGATTTGTGATTTTATATGCAAGTTGTCCTGGTGTATAGTTTGTGGGGTATGAAAGAATACTGGCTTTGCTCCCCCCACACCCCCGAGTGATCATTTTCCATCCGTCGCTAGTTGGCCAATTTTAGGCTTTTAATAAACAGAAAAACAGATCCCACAAACCTGAGGTTTGCCTGTGATAGTACCAAGTGTAGATAGTACCTTGTACCTAGTGTAGGCGATACTTAGACCAAGGGCTTTTTCATGCTTTGATACTACTTTAGCTGCCATGGCTTCATCCTATGGAATCCTGGAATTTATAGTTTGGGGAGATACTAGGGCTGTCTTGGAGAAAATTCTAAATGCTTCATGAAACTGTAAATCCCAGCATTCAATAGAATGGAACCATGATAATTAAAGTAGAACCAAAACACTATAATGATGTAATGTGAAAGATCCCAATAGTAACCAAATTGTGTCCTGGGGGATGCTGGGGTTCTTTGGACATTACTGTCAGAAGTTCTTTGTCCATGTGAAAGTCGGTAATGGCAGACAAAGTTCCCAGAAAGCCAGCACACCTGTTGTTATCATACATCCCCTGCAGTGGGTAAACATGGGAGTGTTTTGTGTATTTGCTGAGCAACCTTGGCCAGGGCCCATATGAACTTGCACCTAGTTCTTATGAGATGGTAAACCTGTTTCTGCATTCCCCACCTGGTGCCATCTAGTCCATATGTTACTGGGTTACATATCTCATCAGCCCCTGCCACCATGGCTGATGGTCAGGGATGATGGGAATGCTAATCCAAACATCTGAAGGGAGCCAAGTTGGGCATTAAAAACCAACACCATTCCATATTGAAAACCGGATGTCAAGTGAAAAGTGCAATGTACTCACATCCTGTTTAAGGAGATTATCAGACGAGTGCCTAAAAACGTGATTATGGCACTATATTTTACAGCATTCGTGTTCTGGCACAATGACACACGTTTTCGTACGCTACAGTGATAATGATACAGAATCATCCCAAGAATCCAGCAATATGAGCACTTGCTTTCGCATTTCTCCATGAACGAGATTTTGATGCATCTTGCGAGAAGATGCAAGCATGCTAAAAAGCCCCCAAACACCAAAATTAAAAGAGAATACATTCAGAAAAGCACCGATGCACATTTGCAAGCAAGATAAGGAGGTTCATAAAAAGAACATATGGTACCTAGTTTTCCTGTTTGCACCCGGAGGTGTTCTGGCGGGACCACCCGTTGATGCTGGAATTGTGCCAGAAGAATGGGGCATCTTCTCTCACACATGAAAATCTGGAACACAAACACTTCGGGAGATTTTCAACTTCTTCCTGACAATAAAAAAGAAATCTCTCATAACGGTAGCAGAATGCTTGCATAACACTGGGGCATGATGTCATCTGATAAGGAAGCTCTTTTACGATGTCATGGGGTCGTTATAATGCTGTTTTTGACACATCTAATAATCTCCTAAGACTCAAACAGTAACAAATGCCTCTCACCCCCATGGTCTGTGACTGGTGGGTTGATGCTGTCCTTTGGTAAGAATGAGAATACTCTGTAATAAGTGGTCTTATTTGTATTGGTCAATGAAGATGAGAAACATCAAAACGTGTTTTTTTTTTTAAAGCATTGGCTTATATATAGTGGCTGTTATCAGTTTTCAATTACAGTTGATACTCATAGGGGTTGTCTAAATGGTGAAAATACTCCTCATAGAATTTGGGGAGAATACGATTTGTCTTAATGACATCCTGCATCATTTCACTGTATTCAGAAGGAGTGGGGGCAAAAACACCAAAAACTTGTCAGGAAAAGCTTCTAGAAAGCTCTGTGAGGAATGCGCATTTCCGTCTGTTGGGACAACTGATTCGCTTTGATGCCCATTCCTGATAAAAACGGAAGTGGAAAGCTGATTGGTCAGATGTGCACAGGGGGCAGAGCTTGCTAACAAGGCAAGCACCCAAAACCACCATGTTGCATTTTCACCCTAGTGATCGTGTGCTGAAGTGACAAAACAGCCTTTCCCCCCTTTTTCTATTTATTTAAGAGGAAGAATGCACTTCTGCACCTTGGATATGCTTTTTAAAAAATACTGTTCTGTAGCAGCAACTCGTAACAATAAAAATGGAAGTAATTCACTTGTGCCTGCCATCTTGATTCATAAGTATGCCCGTCTGAACAACTAATGTGGATGCTTCGCATGCCTGCGGTCTTGCCAAAAAAAACACGTCGAGACAAATGAAAGCTGCTGTGAATTGGCATTAGTGCATTTGGAAGACTTCACAAAAGAGTCTGGAGCAATAAACACCTGAGGCAAAGCACAAAAATCAGTGTGTATAGAGCCATCGTACTGTCTATCCTCCTTTATGGATCTGAAACATGGGTTACCTATCGCCACCACCTACGACTCCTCGAGCGCTTTCATCAGCGCTGTCTACGCACAATCCTAAATATACACTGGACTGACTATGTGACGAATGTTGCTGTCCTTGAACAAGCAGGGATCACCAGCATTGAGGCCATGATATTGAGAACACAGCTGCGCTGGGCAGGGCACGTTTCTAGGATGGAGGACCATCGCCTCCCAAAAATACTACTCTACGGTGAACTCGCCACGGGTCAGCGTAAGAGGGGCGCTCCAAAAAAGCGATACAAAGACTCCCTGAAACAACATCTCAGGCTTGGCCAAATTGATCACCAACAGTGGTCCGCCCTGGCCTCACATTTTTAGTCATCAGCGCGCTTGCAGAAGGCGCGGGATGAGTCCTTCCTGAATCTTCGTTTGCGAAGAAAAGCCAGAGAGAGAGATAGACAAGCCCATAGTTTCCCCTCACACAAACACTGACCTACATTATAGTCTGGCATGTCCTCATATTTCAGCCACCTGCCATTTATCATTTGCTATTTATAGATCTGTCGGGGATGCTTTGATCAAGATTTCCTGCGTGGCAGGGGGGTTGGACTGGATGGCCCTCGTGGTCTCTTCCAACTCTGCAATTCTATGATTCTATGATGATTCTGTAGATAATAAAATTCCCGGGGTCACCAATATGCCTCCACATCAGTTAAACAATATAATATAGAGAGCTTATTTTGGCCCAATCAATATAATATATAAGGACAAAATAATTTCCCATGTTTTTTTTTTTTTTGGTGGGGGGCAAACCATGATACAGGTGACATGCTTTGGTTATCAGTAGGTCAGTAAGTTGGCCTTATAGGGAGGAGACACTGGATTTCACTGGAGCAGGAGAATACCACACAATACAAAAGTGTAACTTTTGATTTCTTTGTAAGTTAAATTGTATTTAACTTTTAAGAGATTATCAGACGGACCCTTAGGGTCCATTTCTGTCCTGATACTCCCCACCCACCCCACTCCCATTCCTGCTACGTAATAAAGAAAAAAGTTTCACACACCTACCTTCATTCTGCGACAGGAACGGGCTCCTCCTCCCTTCGGTCATAAATGCAGCCGACGTAAGGCTGATTTTATGACCGGGAACTCAAATCCTGGCCATTCTTGTGAGAGAATGGCCGGGCGGCAAATTTAAAAGACCCCCCCCCCAGCTGTAAAAAAAGAAAACAATCACCAAAACACATTTAAAGAAAAAAAAAGTTACCTGGGGAGGGGATTTTTTTAAAAAAACTTACATTGTCATCCCGAGCGCACCTGGAAGTGTCCACCAAGGACCTCCCGGTGATGTCACATCCAGTTGTCATCCCAGGAGCAGAACGGGGCTCCTGTTCACACTCTCCCCATTCCATTATAATAATGGAACAGGCCTCTTATTCATGGATTTTTCCATGAATAAGAGGAAGTGAGGGAAGAACAGGAGCAGAACGGCAGCATCCCAGGACAGGGACAACATCCTCTAAAAGGTAAGCCTTTTAGTGGTCTCCTGTCGTCCCTGCCCTGGGATATTTTTACCACCTGATAATTTCTTTATTCCACCTTGTGTTTCCTGGCTCTCTGTGTCTGGTGAAATGCAATTTATTCTGGGCACAAACACTCTGCTCATAGGGCATTTTTGCACTCCACAGTATACCGGAATTCTGTTAGCTATTGGAAAAATACACTATGAGCCAAATAGTAGAATTTGCTTGCTTGTTTTTAATAGTGAAGGGGAGTTTTAAAACCATGCCCCTAACATATGAGTTCCCTGGATACATGTTTATATATACATGTTTACAGCCAGCATGGTGTAAGTGGTTTGAGTGTGGGAGACCAGGGTTCTAATCCCCATTGGATCCCGGAAATCCACTGGGTGACCTTGGGCAAGCCACATACTCTAAACCTCAAAGGAAGACAATGGCAAACCCCCTCTGAACAAATCTTGCCAAATAAAGCCCATGAAAGGTTCACCTTAGGTCACCATAAATCAGAAACAATTGGAGGCACACAACTGGGAAAGTACTGTATAAATATTTAAAGGATTTTCTTTGGCATGGAACCACATGTGAGTCTCTTATCTCCTCTCTCAAGGGATTCACCTCAGACTCTGATTTACTATGTCAGGGTGACCAGACCTGAGTCTTTCTGAATTCTGCATAGGTCTGAATTCTGCAAAATGTGTACAAGGCTAGCATGCCCACGGATAGTCAAGTAACCTATCTAGGCAACAACAAGGCAACAAGGCGTGGAATGAATGAAGAAAAGAATGTGTGTGTGTGTGTGTGTGTGTGTGTGTGTGTGATTTTTAAGGTCCACAAACAGATTAGATTAATGGGAAATAACTTAAAAGATAACAGATTCTTGTGGCCCCTTAAAAATGAACAAGTTTTTGTTTGACATAAACTTTTGTATACTGCTGTCCATGAAAACTTATGACCAATAAAACCTGTTACTTTTAAACAGCTAGAAGACTTTTGTTGTTTTTGCTGCAACAGACTAATATGGCTACTTCCTAGAAATTCTTAAAAGATACATGTGTTCTGAAGATAGTCTTCAACACCTTCTTGTGTAACTTGCATAAGCCTGTTGGTAACTGCTTATCAAATGCCTAGAGTCAGTCCTCAAACTTTCCTTAACAGTAAAGGAAATTAACTATAAACTCTTATCATCATAATGTCTGCATATTGTACAAAGACTATAAAAAGTTTTGCCCCTGTTTTGCATTGGAAGGATCATTGGGGCTTCCTACTTGGACTTCCCTAGACATTAATATGTAGGTATTGCTGGACTACACCTCTGGAGACCAGGGTTCGAATCTCTGCTTGGCCATGAAAAACCACTGGGTGACCTTGGGCAGAAAAACCCTCAGAAAACCCTATGATAGGTTCACCTTAGGGTCGCCATAAGTCAGAAATGGCTTGAAGGCACACAATAAAGGCACAGCAAATCATTTATTTGTTTAATTTATATGCTGCCTTTCTCCCAAAGTGGGACCCACTGTGGTGTTATTAAGGCCAGTGTCACCTCTCCCTCTGACAATATCACCTGGGGTGGTTTGGCCTTTCTGCACCCCCCTTAGTGCCACCACTGGGGACCCAAGGCCCACTTTGATGAGTGGATATATTTGGAACTCCTCAAACTTAAACCCCTGGCACTGGGATATTCATTGAAAGCAGAGAGAAAAGAAGAGGGTTTTTTTGAGGGGGGGGGAAAGGAACTATATTTTCTACATTTCCACATATAGGAAGGTGACGAATGCCAACCTAGACCATGCCAGATTGAGGGGTTGTCTAAACGGTGAAAATAATCCTTGTAGAATTTGAGAACACATGTTGTTTTAGGAGATTTTCACACAGGGCCAAAATGCCCCGTTACTGCCCCACCACCTCCTCTCCTGTTCCGGCCACAGAATAACATAAATCTTTCACACACTTACCTTAATTCCGCGGCAGGAACGGGCTCCCCATCCCCTTGCTGGCCAGCCGTAAATGCAGCCATCGTAAGGCTGCTTTTACGACCGGCAGTCTGAAACATTATCATATTATCGCATGATAATGGCTGGGCAGTAAATTTAAAAAATAAAACTCCCCCAAACATGAAATCAGTTCACCAAGCACAAAACCACACTTTAAATCACACAGTCAAAACAGGGAGGGTAAAATAAAGGGTGCCAGTTACCTGGATGTCCAGAGCATACCAGGAAGTGCTTGGAATGGACCTCCCCTCTGCGGCTGTCATTTCAGAACAGGAACGGGGCTCCTGTTCGCACACCCGTGATTGCATGATAGTGATGGAACGGGAGATATATTCATGATGAAAAATCATGATTACATTGTTCCAGAAGAGTCACAGGAGCAGGATGGATGCAGGACAGAATGGGGTCAACGTCATCCGAAAGGGAAAACCTTTCCTGACCCTGTTCTGTTCCTGCCATGGGATATATAGCCCGTGTGAAAATCTCCTTAATGGCAACCCATAGCGATTTGCTGTATTCAGAAGGAGGGCGGCAAAACCTACCATATATTGCACTCTAGGAGACTTTGTGGTTTTCCATGCAGTTTTTAAAATACTGAGTGGGAACTGCACATTCCCCCTCATTGGAATAAGCAATTCGATATGAATCACTTTCCCGTAGGAGAGGAAATGAAAACCTGATTGGCTTGATGGGTGGGGGGCTTGCTAACAGGGCAAGCAGCCAGTGCCACCATGCTGGATTTTCGCCTTAGCAAATGAACACTAAAGTGAGAAAATGGGTTCCCCTCTCTTTTCTACAGGCAGAATATTCTTGAAGCACACAATGGAAAGTAGCATTTGTTTTTTTAAAAAAAGTTTGACAGCAGCAAATTAAGGCAAATAAAAACACAAGTAAATCACTTGTCACTGCCATCTTGACCAGTGGTCATGTGAAGCTTTTGTGGGCCAAAACACCATTAAGACAAATTGCAGTTGCTGTGATTTGCCATTACTGCAGAGTAATCTGTCCCCCCTCCCCATACGTAAGCCTCATTTAAATAAATTCCATTCTGAGAGGTCTGGGGCAGTTGGCTTTTGAATGGCTTTGGATGTTACAAGAAGGCTGTTGGACAATCTGTGAGACACTTGACAGGATCTGCTGAGAAGGAGAGGCAAATCTGAGCTAAATTCTTCATGACAAAAGGAGGGAACACTCAATTTCAATTACTGATCATTGGATTCATTTACCTGAGGCTAATTCTTGGAAGAGATTCCTTGTTTCTCATACTGTTACTGTAGGTAACTGAAATGTGCCATGTTGACCCAGAGTGTAGTACTTCATTTTTCTATATGTACTGATAGGAGATTTTTCAAAAGAGGACCCAGGCTTGGAGTGGGAGAGGCCATTTTGGGCATGGGGACTGGGGGAGCAAATCTAAATTTTAGATTATTACTGAAGCTATTTCTGTAAAACACATTATTTGTCTGTTTATATACAGGTTGACGCCTGTATTCATGGGTTTGGTATCCATGTAAAAAAAAATGTTCTCTCTAGGGATTTCTAGGACCTCCAATGTGATTCTATGGTCAACTTCTGGCTTTCATTGAAAATAATAGGGTTCCCTATTATCCACAGTTTCAGGTATCCACTGGGGTTTTGGAATATATCCCCTGTGGATATGGTGGTGGTGGGGGGGTTGACTTGTATGTGCAAATATTGTAAGATTTGGTGCAGGCCATCAAATTCAGTACTAGAAAAAAAGAGCAATATTCAGAATGGTGAGCTGAGGTATGGCTGTGTGTGTGTGTGTGTGTGTGTGTGAAAGATAGACTGTAATTTAATTTTCTGAAGGTAAAACTTATTTACTCCTTTTTTTCTAATTTAAAAAAAATCCCCTGGAGCAAGAATATCAGGAAAACAATGTGTGTGTGTGTGGTGGGGGAATTCAAGGATGTTAGTGTAAACTATAATTGGGAAGCAGTAATATTCCATTTAGTCTATGCCAGTACTTCTTAACCTGTAAGGTATTTTACTCCCCAAGTGGCCAAGCACCAGTACAATATTTATACCCATTGGCTACAGTTGATTCTTTCTTTCCCAGAAACTCTCTACGGACTGGACTCTGATGGCTTGTGGACCAGCACTCCTCCATGGACCACCACTCTTAGGACTTTATCAGACCAGTCAAATAAAGCATCATAAAAACGCCTGCCTAATGATCACGAAAGGGCACATGTACCAGACGACGTTGCTGTTTCACAATCATATATTGTTTAAAAACCATAGTTTTTAATTGACAGCTCAAGTCATCAATTGATCCCCCACAGCGATTTTCTGCCAGCATTGCTGGCATTTGAATCCACGTGTCATTGTACTCACGTGAATGCAGTGTCAATGGTCAAACACTTCCAGGTGCAATTGAGAGCCAGGGTAGGGGACACTCTTTTTTTTATGACGACCCCCCCTCCCTGTTTACTTGGAAATTTTAAAGTGTATTTTGGTGCTTTCCTGAACTTTTTGCATGTTTATTTGTTTTAAATTTCCCACATGAACATCTTCTTGCAAGATTAGGTGAGATTTGAAACCAGGAAGTGAACGGAGCTTCGTTCATTCCCCATTAATGCCTGGGAAGCCTCTTTAACAGGAACGAGGTGAGGTCTGGTGGGGGGAGTTCTTTTGCTGGCATAAAAATGCCACAGTTTATGTGGTGGTCTGATAAAGTCCTTAGACTGACTAACTATCCATTATTTCCCATCATCTCCCTTATTCAAGCTATTTTTTTTGGATCCTCCCAGCTCCTTTATTGGCCTTCCATTTCTCCCATATATTTAACAGTCTGATATTCAGCGGCACACAAAGGGAACCTGTGAAGGTTGGATGTTTGTGTGTATGAGGATCATCAAAAAGCAAGTCAGGAAACTCCTGCAGGCTTGAGGTGTGTGTTTGCATTTATGTCAGAGGGGGGAGTGTGTGTGTGTGTGTGTGTGTGTGTGTGAGGGAGGGAGGGAGAGGGAGAGAGAGGTATGTGTGTATGTTGTTGCATCTGTGTGCATGTGAAAAAGGGAAATGTATGTTTGTATGGCCCTGTACGAGGGTGGAATGGGGTATGTGTGTGGTTTTGCATCTCTGTATATAAAAGAAGGTTTTTGATTTGTGTGGGGGTGAGTGTGTGTGTCTTTGTGTGTCTGTTTTGATAAGGTATCTGTAATGATTCTTTCAGTTTTCTTTAAAGTTAGTAGTGGTGCTTGGGATCTTTTTATAATAGTTTTTGTTGTTGTTCTTGTTGTTGCTGTTTAAAATCCCTGGATAGTGCATACATACACAAACATACACATCCAATCAAAATATTAAAACAACATGGCCTGGCCATTAAGGATGTAGTCCTATACCAACAGACATTTGCTGGAGTGACACCACACTGCTAAAAATGTGCAAACTTTGTCACAACTAAATCTCACTTAAATTCATGGCTGAAATTTGGTCATTCTGAGTAGCACTGATCTGTACCTTTGGTCCTCAAGAAGTTTTGGATGACAGCTTCCACAGTCCCTTAACTATTGTCCTCCTGGATGAGGCTGATAGGAGCTCTAGGCTAAAATATTTGAAGGCCCAAAGGTTCTCCATTGCAGCTCTGGATCAACACACATGGAGTGGAGAATGTACTGATCCTACCTCCTCCATTGATATTTCCATCACCCTGTAGAAGGGCAACAGCTCTGAAGTGGAGAACCTTCACTTTCTGTGGACTCGTGGAGGCTCTTCACATACCTTAGAACCATGGGGAAAAAGGGGGTTTCCAACTTACAGGAGGGAAGCATCCACGAATAGCAGAGGCTCTTCACTTCAGACTGTCACCCTCCATAAATAGGAGAAGGGTAGAGCTAGGGATGGATGGGAGAAGGGCTATTTTGCTCATCCTCTTTCATGGTGGTATAGCATACAGTGGGTCCTTGGCATTCACTGGGGTTTGGCTCCAGGATCTCCCTTGTATACCAAAATCCGTGGATGCTCAAGTCCCATTATATACAGTGATGTAGTTAAATGGCTCAAGTCTCTTATATAAAATGGCAAACAGCATGTTGCTCTTTGGAAATTTTTGTAGAATAGTTTTGAGCTGTGGTTGGTTGAATCTGTGGATGCAGAATCCATGGATATGGAGGGTGGACTGTATTTTTAAAAATAATTGAATAGGAATACAAACAATTCATATTCTTACTGAGGGGTGGGGAAAGCCCTCCGAGAGCCCAGCACCCCTCGATGTTTTTTGGAAAAAAAATGTTACTATAGAGCATGAAGGGCAATTTCACAATGTTTTTTTGCAAGCACCTGGGGTGTTTTATGCACAGCTTTTTAAAAACTAGGAAGTAAACCAAAATTTGAATTAAAACAGTTTGAGTTAAAATATTTTTTCTGAAAACAGTTTTTTAAAAAAGAAACACCCCCGCTCCCACAACCATGAATATTACCTCAGACACTGTGGAATACAGTACTGTACTTGCATATTAGTGATGGTCTAGATGCAGAGTTTACAAAAATTGAATTAATCATTATATTTACATAATTAATGTTAAGTCCAGCATGGGCTGTTAGCAGTGGAGAGAGAACGGAGATATCAGCCCCATTCCCAAACCCGAAGTCTATTGGCGAAACACCAGTCATTGGATCCTGAATCCCTGTATAAAGGCATCTGCTATTTTTGGCCAAAGATGGTTCTTGCCTTTGAACAGAGACTCACTCAGTCGGTGTCAGGTGCAGGCAGAGAAGAACAACTTTATTGGTGGAAGCTAAGACTTTATAGACCCCCATTCCTAGGTCTTTACTCATGTTAGAAAGGTTCTCATAATCTCACCCAGTTTAATTAACAAACTTCACTTAACACATCAGTAAAACAAATGACCATTCATATGCTAACGCCTCCTACATCAAGCTAGGCTAATGTTACAGAAAAAGATACATTCCTCTGCTGAGAACTGCAACCTCTGGCAGTTTCTGAGCTGTTACAATTACAAACACACACAGTCAAGATCTACCACAGTTTTAGCATTCTAAGCAAATGGCTTTACTTTGGTTCATTTCTTTACCAACTAGTATTTGTTATTGATCAATATATCAGAATACTCTGTCATTCCACAGATATTCCACTCCAGCTATGGTTAACCATGCATGTTTCTAATAAAGCAATGCAGCATTATGGAATTATGAACACAGGGGCTCATTTACATGACAAAAAGCCTGAGAAGAATTCATGTCGATCCCTGGTAGTTCACACACATCACAGTCTATTCAGAAGGAGGGGTAGCAAAAAGCCCGGTTAACCCGTGACTTTCCAACCCTCTATTTTTCAGGGTTCTTGGGGAAAGTCTGAGACAACACATGCTATTGGTTGTCTGAACAATCAGGAACCATCCCAGGACATGGGATCATTTCTGATTGGTTGGAAATTGGAGGGGGCGGGCTTGCAAGAGAAGCCTTGCAATCGCCATTTTGGCATGCCCTCCCAGGTCCTCTGCTGGCTCTCCCTTCCCCTGCCCCCACCCAAGCATCTACGGAGAACCTCCTCCACCCCATGCGGCTATTCCCCCCGCCCTCGTAGCTGCGCATGGCAGGGGGGTGGCTTCTCCATCACGGAGAACCCCCCCCCGCCCCGCATGGCTATTCCCCCTTGCCCCTGTTGCTGCAGTCATGGAGAAGCCACCGCCCTCCCTGCGCAACTACGAGTGTGGGGGGATAGCTGCTTGGGGCAGGGGGGGCTTTTCTGTGATTGACAGTCACGGAGAAGCCTCCTCTGCCCCGCATGGTGGCGGGGGGAATAGCCACATGGGGTGGGGGGAATTCTCTGTGCCTGACAGTCACAGAGAAACCTCTCCATCCCCACACTGTGACAAGTGAGGGAGACAGTAGCCCTGTGGGACAGGGAAGGTGGTGTTCGGTAGTTTGTTGCAGGCATGCGTGCTGGTGGTTCTCCCAGACTGACCATTCCAAAACTGGGAGATTCAGAATTTCCAGGCTTCCCTTGCAAGCTCATCCCTTCCAAAGTCCGACCAATCAAAATACTGCTCTGCTGTGAGCCCCTATCCCGGGATGGGGGTACTCAGAACAAGAAATCCAAAAAACCGAGACTTGTGCTACCCGTGACAAATCATGTAAACAGTAAGAAACAAACTCGGGATGAACATATCTTGCTTCTACCTGGGATAAAAACTGCCATGTAACTGAGCCCCAGATTTGTGTTTCAGCCTTCAGGGCTAAATGACACTACAGTCCATACAGAATGCAGGCCCAAAACACTGGAAACAGATCACAGATTTGTTCTAGGTTGCTGGAAGGAGAAAAGATTCAGCAAGTTATATGTTTCTGTTGCTAGATGGCTGCTTGTAGTTTAGCACAGGCCTAGGCCTAAGAGCCGAGAAGGAGATTTTATAGCATGGGGGGTGTGGGTGAAAAGAGAGGCAGAGTGAAGAAACAGACTTGCCATGAGGTGGGCCTCAGATAATCGGAGAGTGAAAGCACAGACAAGGATAGGTTAGCTGTGGAGTAGCCTGTTAAGACCTAGCCTGGGGAGGATGGTGGTAGGAGTGGAACAGTATTTTATCCCACTGGATTTGCCCCATTTAAAGATCAGAAAGAAAAATCCACATTGGGGTGAGGAGAGGTAGGATAGCTCTATATTTGCAGGCTCCTTGCCCCCTGGTTCAGACCCTTTTGAAAATGTATTTTGGGAGCAGGTTTTGATGTTGCTTTGGGCCAACTCTGCCATTTCAAAGATTGATTTTACTCATATCTGACACTTTCCCTCCTTAAATTAGCAGGATCAGCAATTGATCTTTCCAAATTACAGTACAGTATAAATAAGCTGATTTATATTTCTGTATAGCTGGTACTGTATAAGAAAGCCTAGACCAAAAAAACAATAACCCTAGATTCTACTTGGCAATACCAAGTATTTCCTGCAGAATAATTCACAAGAATTTCTTTACAGATTATTTAAAGTTAGAGTGTTAATGTTGAAACTAAGGCTCATCTACACGAGCCAGGATATGGCAGCTCCCTGCCAGTATATCCTGGGTGCAGATCAGGCCCACTGTTCCCCCATTCACTCCATGGAATGGGAGGAACTACTGATGGGTATGCTGGTCCACTGCTGCAACCACTGCTATTTCCCTTGCTGTTTCGGACAGCAGGAAGGGGGTACACAATGTGTGACCAAGTCCCCCTGCATGTGGCTAGCCTTGCTGCATGACTCCTTCTTGCCTTCCAAGACAGCAAGGATAATGGAGGCAGCAAGGGCCAGCCTGCTGGGATGGGTTTCTGTGGACACGCAGAGCCAGATTAATTTCTTCCCAGCAGAAATGGAGTAAACCAGGTATTATCTTATAATGGTGTATTGGGCCCTACCTTGACTTCCCCCTGTCTGAGCCCATATCTGCTCCGGGGGTAGTGAGGACTGCCCAGGAGCAGAACGGGGCAAATGCCCTGCATTGTCAGGACTGCAGGGCTCTGAGATGGGGGCAAGATGGGGTATATTGCCTGTCCAGACAAGCCCTGAGTTGCATTTCTTTCTGTTGGCTTTGGATGCCACCTCGCCACCCATCCAGGGGCCAGAAAAAGCAGTACAAGGTCATCTTCAGCAAACCTTACTTCATCCAAGGTGGTCAAGACTTTAAGCATCTTCCACAAATTCTTCTTCCTAGAAGAATGTCACACTTCATAGTATTCAGCAGCTTCAGGTTTAGTTCATTCCTGCAGAAAAGTCAAGTGAAGGCAGCCACCACTTCAGATTGTAGGTGTAAAGTGGCCCATTTTAATTTTTCACTGCAGAAAATAAGCCTCATTTTAGGTTGAAATGTAGGTGAGCAGGGAACACTTCAATATTGCACTGGATCAATACTCTCTAACCTTAATAAAAATATCAGGCTAAATCCAATTACAAGTCGACCCTCGTATGTGCATGGGATACATTCCAAGACACCCCCCCCCCGGTGGATACACGAAACTGTGGATAATAGGGAACCCTATTATTTTCAATCAGCTGAATGCTGGAAGCATAGAATCACACTGGCGGACTTAGAAATGCCTTGAAAGAACATTTTATTTTTGGATATGGATAAGTGAAGCCATGGATACCGAATCCATGGGCATGGGGGTCAACCTGTACAAGCCCCAACTAGAGTTGACCTATTGAATTAATTGATTATTTACTGGAAGTCCCTTTTTAAATAGGGTTTGCTGTTATCTGCAGTTTCTGGTATCCACAGTAAGTCTGGGAACTGAACCCCTGCAGATATGGGAGTCTGACTGTATCATCTTTGCTTAGCATTTTTAAAAAAACTAATCAATAGTTTAATTTGATAAACTCAATGCATTCAAAATTTCCCCACCACTGATTATATAAACGGAATTAGGTTTTTAGGCCCTCTAGCCAATTTTTTTTAAAAAAACTTAAAAATGAAAATATTTTCATCATTATTTCCCCTACATTATCAATGTTGTTATGTAGCTGAGACAGTGTGTCCTACTACAGCCTGGTAATTAGTCTGGTGATATGCAGAGAAGTCAAGACATTAGCATAAGACTACTCCTTTAACATCACTGCTACAATCAATTTCCTCACGTCGCCTTATTAGACTCTTTTTCACATACACACAGCCAGCTCTAGTTTGTGCCTCAAACGCATCAGGTATTGCTTTAAAATACTGTAATGGAAACTATTACTCCTTCATCTGGTTCTCCCCACCTTGCTTTGTTTCCTGTTAATAACTGACTGGTTTGGAAGGAAAAACAGAAACATAGTGCAACACACCTTAGTTAAATTGCACCTGCAGGGCTCCTTCTCAGCCAAATCCAGGACTTAACTGCATACAGAAGTCTTCATTTGCATGCCAGTATAATCCACTTCTGTCCCTAGCAAACATGGGCCAAAACATTTTGCTGTCTGAGGTGGAGAAGCAAATGGTACCTGCATACAGCCAAGTCATAGAACTAAAACCAGATTATTCTGGTATGTGACATAAGTTTCACAGGTAACTCTTGTCTTCCCTTTCCTGCTTGTAAAACTACTGTACAAATTAAATAGCTTACTGCTTGTTGCCTTTTCATAATATTTCAACACTCTCCCCAGTGGTAGGGACAGCCTGGCTAGCCAAACATAAAACAAACACTCTATGAAGCCAAAAATAGCAGAGTAAAAGTGTATGTGTGTGCCTTCAAGTTGCCTAGCGACTTATGTGAACTCCATGAATTTCACAGGATTTTCTTAGGAATAATCTGAGTTGGGTTGCCACTGCCTTCCTCTGACATTTAGCCCACAGCACTTGGTATTCCTTGACCATCTCACTTCCCAGTACTAACCAGGGCTGACCCTGCTTAGGTTCCAAGATCAGATGGGATCTGGTGCCTTCAGGGGATTTAAGCCCCTCTGAAAGTTTATACTTTTATTGCATTTGTCTAGACTCTCCATGAGTCTAGAATGCACGTGTGCACACTCTCTGGGCTTGTCTACAGTGGCCCGAATACTCCATGTTCCAGCTGGAGCATTCCAGACCCAGGCCCATGGCATCCCCCCCCCCCCCATTACCTACCTTTCCGTTGTGGCAATGGAGGGGTGTCTTCACACCTGTGGCCCATGTGTGAACTGGTGCTTCTCTTCCCTGCACCAATTGGGTCTTCCGAGGCCACGTTCACATGGTTGGGTGCCTCGTGGTGACCTCAGCAGATGAGACACATGTGACCCATTCAGGAAATGGCTGTGCCAGGCCACATATGTGGACACCCTCTCCCACTGCGATAACGGAATTCACTGTTTTCTCCAGAAAACTGCAGCAAATTGTGAGGTGTTTTTTTTTTTACCCGTGTTCACTCCATTTTAAGAGACATTTGCCCCGGATTCACATCAGCACTGCCTGGATGTCATCTGGACAGTTTGGACTAGAAAGTGGGCAAAACCCCTGCATCATCTGGATTGCTGGGCACGGGAACAGGGGAAGGCCATTTCATTTGGCCTGCCTAGACAAAGCCCCCAACTCTCTCTCTCTCTCTCTCTCTCTCTCTCTCACACACACACACACACATTGTGGTTTGGAAAAGAGGCAGCTGTATGCCTCTATCTGCCTGGCATTCTCGCAAGAATTGCAAATATCATGTTACAAAAGAATTATGTAATTTCTGCCAGAATCTCCTATGCATATGAAGGAGGGGTCAACTGGATGTGACTGCAAAAAGGAAGGACAAAGTACCACGATAATAACTTAGCTGATTATAAAATAAATTAGTCAAAATAGATTAGTTATATTAGTTAAATTATTAGTTGTATTAGTTGTTGCTTTGAGTCCCAAATTGGGAAAAAAGAGGGATAGAAATAAAGATGATGATGATGATGATGATGGTTTAGCTGCTGTAAATTAATCACCAACTCTGGTCACTCCCAGGGGAATGTTCAGTTTTGTCCTCTTTTGTTTAGATCACTGTCCAACAGAGCTGAACTGAGTCAGCCACACAGTTTCATCTCCATGTTCATGTCCTGGGTTCTGCTTCTCTGAAACCTAGGGTTCATTTACACGGCAGATTTATTGTGGCAAATTGCGCCTTAAATCTTTTCCGTATCTGTGCCAGTCAGTTTTTTTTGTTGTTAATTTTGTTGCTTTATCGTTCAGACTAGCAAAGGTATGGGAGCGTGGCCACCCAAGCAGAGGAAGGCTTTATGGGGAAGAGGATAGATCATCCGTGACTGAAAGGATTGGAAGCCTGCATTTTCTAGCTAAATAAAGAATCACAGACTGCCAAAATAGCAGGGGGGAAGATCAAAGAAAAGTCTCTCTCTCCCTCTCTAAATCTGCCGTGTAAATGAACCCAGTCTCCCCCAAGCAGAGACACAGCGAGATCGCAGCTGAGGAGAAGAAGGAATTCCTTTATGTGGGGAACAGATCTTCCCTGACTGAAAGGACTTGGGAATCCTTTTTCTTGGCAAACTGGATTCACACAGACTTGCAAAATAGCAGAGAGGATTTTTCAAAATTTCTTAATTGCTCTGAATCTCCCTCCCTCACTCCACCTCTTTTAAGCCCACCCCTTCATCATAACAACCAATCACAGTGCAGCTCTGCTGCAGCCCTTAGTGGAATGGTTGTTTACACTAGCAATAATGCTCTACTTTGCAAATAACTTGGCAAAAGTAGCGACATCCCTTGACACGCTATATTTGGGTGTTTTACTTTCCCCCCTTCTGAATGAGGCGATGCTGTGGTGCGATCCGTGGGAACAATGAGCTATCTTTGCGGTATATTTAGGGGAATATTCACCCGTGTAAACGGCCTCCTAGATATCATTGGTGTGCTATTTTTTTTTACAGCTTCAACTGTAACTCCACCACCATGTCGTTTTGTTGTCTCAATGTGAAAAAAAAAGGAAAATCAATTGCTAAAGGACTTAAAACACACACACACAAACACACACAAACACCACTTAGGGATTATCTCTTTTTTTATGTTTCTGCAGCCAGCATGGAAGCATTTATTAGTCTTTGGCGCTGGTAAAACATTTGGCAGGCAAATAGTGCTTGTGGGGACTCATTTGCAAGGCAGAAACAGATATAGCATGTGTACATTTTGGTGTGACTATCAAGCTGCTTGCTGGATAACCTTTATCAATCAGGTAGCTTCCAGATATAGCTGAAATTCAGCCCCTCCCAATCAACCCAATTATCAGATTATTTGAGAGAGAGAGGCCCGTCCAGTGTGTCTGCAGAAGAACAGCTTTATTTAATTTGCGAATCATCTACAACAGGGGTGGGCAACTATGGAAGGCTAAGGGACTGCATTGGTCCCCAAGGAGACCTTAAAGGGCTGCACTCCACATCACACACACTGCCACAAAAAATAAATAAAAAAGGGTTTTTTTGCTCCTACACACCCTCTAGGGAGCATTTTCATCATGTTTTTTACATCTTCCTGGGCCATTTTAGACCTAGCAGATGCCTTCTTTTAACAACAGGAAGTGAGTGGAAGTAATTCCCCCTCCCCCAAGAAAATATCAGGTACTGCTTTCTCCTGAGTACCGACCAGACATTTCAGAAACAATAGGTTGGATCCAGACTTAGGACTTTATCAGGTGCAAGAAAACACGGCCAAAAATGCATCCAAAACCACATCATAAGGATGTGATGATAGCCCAAAGGGCAAAATTATCAGATACCCACGTCCTCAGCCATTCCCGCTGCATTGCATGGGTGTGAATAAGGCATAATTTTTTTATTGATGGGAAAAGCCACCAATAAAAAGTGATGCCTTATTCACACCCGTGCCATGCAGCGGGAATGGCTGAGGACGTTGTCTGATAATTTCAGCCCTTTGGGCTATCATCCTGTCCTTATGGCACACTTTTTGACGCATCTGATAAAGTCTTTAGCCAGACTTTTTCTAAATCCATTGAAATCAGTGGTACAAGCTGGCATGCCTACCTTCATTTCAATTTTTAAAATGTGTTTATCCCAAGTGCAACAAAATCTGGAACCATGTCAGTCTGATTAGTTGCCATTTCTTCATTACTATCCAGCTAATACTGGTTAAATATTTTGTATTGTGATTTTTTATCATTATATTTTTGTAAAACAGTTTCCCTCTGTTAAACTGATGCAGCTAACTAATACAGGGTGGTTTTTTTTTTTTTTTGGTAATATATAGCTTCTGTTTCCATTCTCTCACTTGAACAGATAATTGTCATTCACATCTTATTCCTGTTCTGACTTTTCTCTCCAGCAGATATATGGAGTGTGTGTTTTCCATAGTAGCCCTTTCCCTTTTCGCTGGAAAAATTAAAATAATGTAAGGCTATATGTTCTCCTACTGTATGTAATAAAATGCCTCCATCGTTCCTAGAATATTTACTTAAGTTTGTAGTAAATGTGTATGGGAGTGCAGTCTTAGTGATTACTTAAGACTGTTTTTCTTTGGACAAAAATACAGTTTTTCTTGTCCTGTTTAGTACTTTGAGCAGACATCTCCTCCCCTCCCTCCTGCTTTGTTTTTGTTTTTTTGAAGGCCCAAATAGGCTTTTCTTGTTGCAGCAAGGCTAGTTTCAAGCCAAGCCATTTTTGCTCCAACTTAAGTATTTCCTACCCTTAGTGGCAAATTGAAACAGCCTGAAAAAGGGACAGCAATATTGTTGCTACTAGGAGAAATCATAGACACTGGCACTAGGACCTCACAGACACCTTTTTAAAATGCTGGCTGGTAGCATGTCAGTGGTATAGAGACAGAGCAGCCCTTGCTGTTACACAAGACAACGGGTAGCAGTGGCTGCAGCAAGAGCATCCTTTACCTCTTGAAAGGTATCCATTTATCTACTTGTCATCTTCAGCATTCTTAACCTTCCCAACATTTTATCAGTGCCCAACAGAATTGTCTGCATTGTCAGATCCATAGGGGGTGTATTGCCTTCCCCTCATCATACCTGTATTTTCTTATATTCCTAGAACAGACTGAAGCAACAGTGCCAGAAAGAAATGGGCTAGTTATTTTCCTGCTGGCAGAATCTAGAGGGACTACTTCACACCGCAAAGTGTAAGTAGATTTGGTACGACCTTCCTTGCATTGTTCATTACTGCTTGTGCCTTTGCCATTTGCAAAACATTTCCTCCCATCAACCCTCTTGGGAGCCAATTAATTAATTAATTCAATCTTTATATTTGTTGTGGGGAAACATATAGTAGATCCTGGAGTCCAGAGTCCAGAGAGAAGCATGTGCTATTTACTTGTTTATGTATGATGATAAATGGTTTTCTACTGGTTTTTCACCCAAGTGTTGTCCAGGGCCACTGAGGGGAGCAAGAGGTATGACACTTCCGTTAGAACAAGACTGGTTAGGGTTAAAACCAGGAAGAAGCTAGTGAGATGGGAAACAAAACTACCTGCATTTAATCAGAGTTAGTCCTGTTGTTTTCAAGGAAGTGGAGCAGTTTTCAGTCTAACTACTTTGATGTAACTGGATTGTGTACCAGATTCCAAGGGAGTAACAGGGTCCAAATTTAAGATATAACCCAAAAGTACTGAGTGATTTTTCACTGTGCCATCACAAATCTTTGAAAATAATTTTGGGGTGCTGTAGAGGAAAGTATCCAATCTCTGTTCAGGCAAAACTGAGATGAAAGCAAGTCATTGCTTAGGAACAGCTACTATGGGGAGCAGTCCCTCCATGTAGTGCCTGTATAGTATTACAGACTAAATTTTTGAGGGATAAGGAGTATCACTCAAAAATTAAATACCACTGCTTTCTTCCCCCTCATGTCCTAGACATGATTAATCTTTTTGAATTTGTTTTACTGGCTTTATGTTCTATGTTGCTCATCTTCCAGGTTTGATTCACTTCGAAGTAGGGACTTTTTCAATAAGATAAAGAGCCAAACTCAAACTAAATGTAACAAGCAGAACTAAATCTGTGAACTTGGGTCACTAAAAAGCAGCTGCAGAAAAATACAATAGTTTGGCAAAGGGGCGTGTGGGAGGTCATTTTCAGCAGAAAAGTGGCGGGAAGAAAGAGCAGCTTTCCTTACTCACCTGTTTCCTGCAACTCTCCTTTGTTCCTATCACTTTCCCCTGTGATGTGGCAAGAACCTGGGTTATGGGGAAAGCAGCAGGGGAATGCAATTTAAGGAGAAAGCGATAGTTAGAGAAGGGATATATCATCATGCCCACCATCTGTCCACTGTACATCACAACATTACTGCATTTAGACATTTAGTGAAGAACAGGGCTGTGACCCCAAGTCTGCTGCTAATATTGAGGTTGTCTTAGATCAGAAGGCTTACTACTGTCTATTTATTTCTGTCATTTTATTAGGGACTAGATTTAGGGGATCCTTTGGCCAAGTTACTGCTTGGCCAAGGATACAGTAATCAGTTTTCTTTCTACTCATGGATAAGATGGCTGTTACTTGTAGAACTTTGTTCTTTCATGTTTCCTCCCAAGAAACATAATTTTAGTCACCATGAGATACCCAGAGGCAGTTTAGCTGTGTGGAGTCCTGTTTTCCGTTCTATAGCTGTTTTGACTTCCCCTTGGCAATAAATTAGCTGGTCTGGTGTTCAGATGTTGTACAATTTATATGTTTAAAGCGCATGACCACAATATATGGAAGGGGTTATCATTCTTTGTAATGTTCCTTTCTAAACAAAGATAGTTAAGGAGCCAATGTGGACCCTGAACCAAAATGTATCATAAATTGAAAGAGAGTAAAAATTGCACCCCCCAAAAGTGCTAAAAGACATGCAGGCTTTGGATGTTGCCTGATACAACTTCCTTCCTATATGTTTTATACGAATAAAATAACTGTTTCCTAGTAAATTTATTTGCACGAGCAAATTACAGTATTTGAATACAGAAATACTTAATCCTATGACTGTAATTGTTTACCGGAGAATGTTTGTGTTGTTTATATGTTTCTGTATAATTTCATTTTTAATACTATATGCTGTTTTGTATGGCTTTGATGCATAGCTCTCATCATAAACCATGAACAGAGGTTGATTTGACTTGGAGGAACATTTCAGTTTTGTTTAACACTCCATTACAGAGCTTTGGGTTGTTCTGTGGGCAGGGCCATCTGGTGGTTTTGTTATGTCAGCAGCCACTATACCATGGCTAATGCCAGCTTTACATAGTTGTGATCCCAAGCTCAGCCAGCAACAGAGTCAACAGCTCCAAAAAAAGAATCTGTTAAAAGAAAAACTAACAAAAAGGAATGCTGGCCCACACTCCTACAACATCCCTAGAAACTCCATGACCACCCACCAGTCACAGCATTTCCTACATGATGACTTCACCATATAAACCAGGCAGGAAAGCCAACATATGGTGACTGTGGAAAATGCCACAGAGATATCAGCCTACATAGGAAAGCGTACATGGGAAAGATTCTATAGCAGATCACTAAATAGCCAGTCTGTAAGTACTTAGAAAGGGATGCCATGATCACTAAAAGTCAACATGGTTCTCTAAAACAAGTCATGCCAGACTAATCTGGTCTCTTTTTCTGATAGAGCTTGGTAGATGAAGGGAATGCTATGAATGTAGCATCTCTTGATTTCAACAGGACCTTGGACAACATCCCCCATAATATTTTTGCAATTAAACTAGTGAAATGTGGGCTAGACATTGCTATTGTTAGGTGGATTTGTAATTGGTTGACCGACTGAACTCAAAGGGTGCTCACCAGTGGGTCCTCTTCATCCTGGAGAGAAGTGACTAGTGGGGTACCACAGGGTTCTGTCCTTATTCAACATCTTTATCAATAACTTGGATGATGGAATAGAGGGCATGCTTATCAAGTTTGGAAATGACACCAAATTAAGAGGGGTAGCTAATACCCCAGAGGATAGGATCAGAATTCAAAATGACCTTAATAGATTGGAGAGTTCAACAGGGAGAAATGTGAGATACTAAATTTAGGCAACAAATAAATAAATAAATAATGAAATACAGAGATACAGGATAGGTGATGCTTGGCTTGACAGCAATACATGTGAAAAGGATCTAGGAGTCTTAGTAGACCACAAGCTGAACATGAGTGAACAGTGTGATGTGGCAGCAAAAAAGCCAATGTGATTCTGGGCTGCAACAATAGGAGTATAGTGTCTAGATCGAGGGATATAATAGTACCACTTTATTCTGTTTTGGTGAGACCTCACTTGGAATACTGTTCCCAGTTCTGGGCACCATGGTTCAAGAAAGATATTGACAAGCTGGAACATGTCCAGAGAGAGTGACAAAAATGGTGAAAGGCCTGGAAGCCATGCCCTATCAGAAGTGGCATAGGGAGTTCGGTATGTTTAGCCTGGGGAAGGTAAGGTTAAGAGGTGACATGATAGGCATGTTTAAATATTTGAAAGGATGTCATATTGAAGAGCGAGCAAGCTTGTTTTTTTCTTTAAAAATTCATGAAGCAATGAATTCAAACTCCAAGAAAAGAGATTCCACCTAAACATTAGGAACAACTTCCTGGCAGTAAGAGCTGTTCGACAGTGGAATGCAGTGCCTCGGAGTTTGGTGGAGTCTCCTTCTTTGGAGGTTTTTAAACAGCGGCTGGATGGCCATCTGTCAGGAGTGCTTTGATTGTGTATTCCTGCAAGGGAGGGAGTTGGATTGGATGGCCCTCATGGTCTCTTCCTACTCTATTATTCTATGATTCTTTGTACACCCAGAGAAGAAGCATAGGGTGCGTCTATACGATCATAAAAAAAATCCATTTGGGGGGTAAAAAATACGAATAGGCTGTCGTTCGTGTGCATACGATCCACCTACATTTTTTTAACCCCCCCAAACTCCGTATGAGCCCCCTTCCCAGAGCTGGCTGGAGCGAGCAAGCCAAGCGGCAGTTTTAAATCTCCCACCGCTTTTTTTTTTAAAAGTTCCTGCTTTGCGGAAAGTCAGTTTTCCCTATTTACAATAGAAAATAAAAATAAATATATAAAATTCATGGACATACCGGACTCTCGTTAGATGGGAAACCAACATGGCGGCCCCTCCCAATTCCCCTCCATGCTAGCACCGCCCCCTCTACTCAGCCAGCCAATCAGATTACACTGCCTGTTCCTGTGTGTGCGAACGGACCGTACAGACCCGTCAGCCATCCGAACGGCGCATGGATTTCTCATCGCGATCCGCTTTCCCTCCCGAATGCCGCATGAGCATATTTCAGGGTGGAAAACCGAGCCCCTCCTCTTTTGGATGCGTGTGAATCCGAACGGCCGTGTGTACCGAAGTGCGAACTTCTGTACGCCGTATGTATTATTTAAATCGTGTAGACGGGGCCATAGTCTGAGGAACAGATGACAGTACCTTCCCTAGTAGAAGGCTGTCATTGCCCAGTGATCAGGAGGCCTGCACATAGAACCCAGAGGTTTCTTAGGCAAAGGCAGTCTGGCTGGGGTACCAATGACTTTTCTACTAAAGACAACACAAGCAACAATACATATGTAGAGTGCTGTACACATGCAGTATGTACACATATGTTGAGGTACATGTGCTGGGAGAAGGATTTTTTGTTTTGTGTTTTTTTGCAGAGAGGAAAGAAATGAATCATATGAATTAGGATGAATAAGGATGAATGAAAGTTAAGCTAGCAAAGTACCTGTATTGTTAGAAGGTAGAACCAGGAACTCTCAGCTCTGTGTATGCAACTTCTCTGGCTGGCTCACCAGTCCAAGTGCTACATGGAATGTCTTCCTAGGCAGTAAATTCTTTTCAACCTCACTATTGGCCTGATCTATGAGGGCTGAGCGTTGGGCCCTACTATTTTTTTGTTTGGAATGGGACTTTCCAGGGCAACACTAGTCTTTCAGTCTTTTTTTTTTTTTTTTGTGGCACTAATGTTTTGTGTCTTGGCATTAACTTCTCACTTGAACTCTTAGCTAGGTTCCCTGCCATAACTCTTTGGGGTCAGTTACACGATAGTTTTTAATTTGAAAAATGCTGGCTTACTTCTCTTTCGAACCAGTGCCTACTAGTTTACACAATTTTGTCTGGAAAGTCATTTCTCTGTTAACATCCGACAGCTTTCCGAATTTGCAGTTCACATGGGGAGGTGTGGTCTCTCTGACTGACAGTCATGGAGGCCTATCTCTTGCCAGGGCGGAAAGGATGACTGCGCCATGTGGGGAGTGGCCGGAGGCTCAATGACAGCCCCAGGCACGGTGCAGCAACATTGCTGTCATTAAGTCTTGGCCGCGCCCCCCCCCTGCCGCTGACATCGACCAGAGGCCCTGGTTCAAACAGACACACCACTACAGAGTCCTCCAAGGCCAGTGCCTTCGGTGTGTATGTGTGTGTGAACGGAGGCCAAACAACAGCAATGGCGCTGCTCCATTGCTCTGGTTGGGCCTCGGCCGTGCCCCCACCCTACACCGCCCCAGAGGCCTCGGGAAGCAGTGCAGCGGTTTAAACCTCCACGCAGCTCCGAGGCCTCTGAGGCCAGCACCTTAGGTGGGAGGGCCGCCAGAGGCCCAATGACAGCAACGGTGCCATACGGTTGCTTTTGTTGGGTCTTCTCTGAGCGCCAATCCTCGCCGCCCCAGAGGCCTCCAAGGCTATCACATTCTGTGGGAGGGGGAGGCCGGAGGCCCAACGACAGCAACGGTGCTGTGCCGTTGCTATTATTGGCTCTTGGCCGCGCCCCCACCCCGCACCCCAGAGGCCCCGGGAAGACACTGCAGGAGGACAGGCGGGAAGTGGGACTTCAGTCTCTTCGTCACCCACCCTTTCACCCGCTGCTGTCCCTCCCTCCTTACTTACCCTTCTCTTCCCATTCACAAACAGCAAACGGAGAAGAGAATGGGGCCCCGGCTACCCCCCCATTGAAGGCACTGGCCTTGGAGGCCTCTTGGATGGCATGGGGTGGGGTCTTGGACAAGACCAATGATAGCAAAGACATGGTGCCATTGCTGTCATTGGGCCTCCAGTTACCATCCCCCCCCACATCAATGGCACTGGCCTTAGAGAGGCCTTGGGAGCGGCATTGCGGTTTAAACCGCTGCACCGGATGAGACCCAATGACAGCAATGGTACAGCGCCATTGCTGTCCTTGGGCCTCCAGCCACCCCCTCCCACACCAAGGCTGAGACCCAACGACAGCAACAGCAGCAGACCAGGG
Source organism: Gambelia wislizenii (assembly GCA_030847615.1). Lineage (NCBI taxonomy): Eukaryota > Metazoa > Chordata > Lepidosauria > Squamata > Crotaphytidae > Gambelia > Gambelia wislizenii. The sequence continues at coordinate 426,420,116 of JAUMIR010000002.1, read as the reverse complement.
AAGGGGAAAGCGCTGTGGTGAAAAAATGGTGGTAAAGTTTTGCAAGCCATCCCTTTCAAGCCCGCCCCCTCTCACCAACGACCAATGGCATCTCAGCTCTGCTCTGAGCCTCTGCTTTGCAATTGTTGCTGGTAATTCACACAGCCAATTCTGCGCAACCTTCCAAAACTTTTTTTTAAAAGTCGGGGAAAACTGTGAACGCTTTTACTGGGCGACTTGTGGTTTTTTTTGTCCCCCCTCCTTCTGAATAAGGCGACTTTGAACCGAAACATGTGGGAACTATTAGGGTCTTGGCAAATTCTTAGTGGATTTATTTTGCTGTGTAAATGGCCCCCTGGTTTTCAGCTCCCATCTACTCTGGTGGGTCATTATGGCTCACTTGCAACAAAACACAGAGGAACATGTAGTTTTCCCCTTTGATCTGCTTTCTACTGTGGAATGCAGAATATGTTCTGATGTGTTAAATGTCTGACCAATTTTTTCTGGTGAAACAGTACTGGTATGATAATGAAGAATTGACAGCAGTTGCAAATTGTACCAGATGATTTCTGGAACATGCATGTTCATGGAGGGTGTTAGTAGGCATGCAATGAATGGTGCTATCATTTAGATTGCCCTTTCCCAACACAGGACCTTCCATATACTTTGCTAGAAATCCCATCCCACCAATGGCACTACCTTTCCATAGTGGTTGGAATGTGTGCTCCTGTGAAGCAAGAGGCTATGCTGATGGTAGCAGTGCTGCTGGTAGCATCTCCCATGTCAGACAGGTTTTTGCTAAGGAGCCAGACTAAGGATGTTATCAGATAGAGCAAATAAAGCATCATAAGGCCGCCTAATGATCATGAAAGGGTGCGTGTTCCAGACAACGTTGCCCTTTTGCGATCATGTGCTGTAAAAAAATCGTACTTTTTAAATGATGGCTCAAGCTGTCAATTGATCCCCATGTTGCTTTTGTGCTGGCATTGCTGACGTTTGAAACTTCACGCCATTGTATTCATGTGAATGTAGTGTCAATGGCTGGTCTGGCGAGAACACTTCCAGATGAGATCGCAAGATCCAGGTAGGTGACACACTTTTTATGACCCTCCCCAGTTTACTTGGGACTTTTTTAGTGTGTTTAGGTGCTTTTTGTAAACTTTTCTCTGTTCTTTTTGTTTTTATTTTTGAATTTCCCATGCTATGTATTCTCACAATAATATGCAGGATTTCAAAGAGGAAGTGAACAGAGCTCTGTTCACTTCCTCTTTAATTGCCGGGGAAGCCTTTGGATGGGAGGGAAGGTAAGTGTGGCATGGGGGGCTGGCATAAAAACAGCAAAGCTCTGCTAGCAAATACAACAGGTTTAAGGGGGGTAGTCTGATAAAGTTTTAAATGTGCCACACAGCTACTGGGCAGCAGCAGTAGAAAGTGACACAGGTGGAGGAGCTCTCAGAAACTATGACACGGGCACCATAGCTAATGCTTGTTAGTACTGCACAGAAGAAAGCCATGGTAAACCACTCCTGAAGCCTTCTGCCTTGAAATCCCTATGATGAGATAATCCAAATTGAATCAAGAGCTAGTGCCAGAAGAAGAGACTGCGAGATTGGAAGGCACTCAGTGAGCTACTGGGGATACAGCTGAGGACAATTACAAGTAGTAGTGTGGCTAATGAAGCAACTGGACTGAAAGGACGTTCAGGTGTTGACGTGCTCAGAAGTGAAAGGAAACTCCAAAGCTATATAACACATATAGGCACATGGAATATGAGAAGCATGACTCAGGGGAAGCTAGACCTTGCAAAGGAATGTATAAACATTGCAATATTTGGGGTGAGTGAGCTAAACTGCATAGGAATGGGACATTTTCAGTCACACAGTGTTTTACTCAGGAAATGACAATCTAGTGGGGTGGCTTTAATAGGAAGAAGAGATGTAGCAAAAGCCATCAAGGGATACAATACAAAGTCTGACTGAATCATATCAATAAGACCTCAGGAAAACCCATCAGTATAACCATAATCCAGGTTTATGCTCTAAATACAGAAGCAGAAGAGGAAGAAACTGAAATATTTTATACTGGCATCCAGGAAATTGATCACATACCAAAGTAGGACTAATGGTTAATCATAGGCAATTGTAGCAGAGAAATAAAAAATGGAGCAGAACCAAACATTGTAGGAGAATTTGATTAGGATCAAGGAATGAAGCAGGAGAGTGACTGGCTGAATTTTGTGAAGCCAACAGTTTATTCAGTGCATGCTTGGAAGCAGAAGATAGAGAAGCTCCATTCTGTCTGGAAAAACAAGGAGCAGATTGTGGTGTAGGCTATGAACTGCTAATATGCAGTTAAAGAGGTTAAAGAAGAATGCTAAATCAATACCACCCAAAGACAACTCCTTAGAATTTAAGAATAATATAAGAAATAGATTTGCACTATTAAGCCTAATTGACTGGGAGTCAGAAGAACTCTGGACATTGTGAGAGAAGGATTCAAAAAGACAGTATTTCTAGCCAAAAAGAAAGAATAGGCCCACTAGATGACAGATGCAACTTTTCAAGCAGTTAAGGACAGGCAAGAAGCAAAATAAAAGGGGACAATAATAGGGTCAGAACCCTGAGTCCAACTGTTAAACAACTGGTCCTCAGGGACAAAGAGAACTACTATAGCAATCAACGCAGAGAAATAGAAGACCACAATGAACAAGGTAGAACAGGAGACCTCTGCTGTAAGATCTGAGAATTCAAAGGGAAATTTAAACCAAGAGTGGAGATGGTTCATGACCAGCAGAGGACTACACCTCACAGCTGAGTAGAAATAAAAAGATAATGGAAACAATACATGGATGAACTGTATAAAAGAGATGATAAGATGACAGATTCATTTGAAGAGATCCATTTGAAGATGAACATACAATTTTAGAAAGTGAAGTGGAAGCTGTACTCAGAGCATTTGGAAGAAATAAATCGCTGGAAACAGATAGCATACCAATAGAGCTGCTTCAGTCTATAGAGATAGAAACTATTCTGGTTGTAACTAAAATCTGTCAAGAAATATGAAAAACAAAACAATGGCCCACAAATTGGAGATGCTTAATAGATATTCCAACCCCCAAGAAAGGGGACACCAGGGATTTCAATAATCACAGGACCATTGCATTAATTTCCCATGCAAGCAAAGTGATGTTCAAAATTCTACCACATAGACTTTTACCATATATGGAGTGAGAAATACCAGATGTACAAGCTGGATTCAAAAGAGGGATCATGTTGCAAACATATGGAGTGCACCAAAGAATTTTAGAAGAAGCCTCTTGTCCTGAGTACAGGTTATCTGTTAGGATAAGCAAAAGTTGTGGTACACCCATTTTTTCCATATTTTTTCATATGGATTGTTCTTAAAGAAATGGGTGTGCCACAACTTTTGCTTATCCAAACACATAACCTGTACTCAGGACAAGAGGCTGCCATTACGATGGAATATGAAGAAACAGAATGGTTTCCAATTAGCAAGGGGGTCAGGCAACGTGGCATTTCATCACCCTGTCTGTTTAGCTTCTGTGCTGAGTGTATCATATGCAAACCTGGATTAGACTTGGAGGAAGGAGGTATGAAAATTGAAAGAAGGAACACCAACAATTTAAGATATGCAGATGACACTGTACTACCTGCAGAAAATAGCAAAGATTTAGGAGATTATCAGACAGGAACGTGAAAAGCATTTCTGTCCCACAATCTCCAATCCCATCCCTGTCCCAGCACAATAATCCTCCCCATCAGATTTAACTTATCTTCCACCCAAAGGCAGCCCAGTTATGAACAGAACTCTAATGGAACTCCGTTCACTTCCTGGATTAAAATCCTGCCCATTCTCACAAGAAGATGCGAGTGCAGGAAATTCAAAAAGAAAAAGAAAAATAACAAGAAAAAAGTTTACACAAGCACATAAACACACTAAAACAAAAACAAGTAACCCGGGGAGGTTCATAAAAAGACGGTAGCCTACTTTATTTTCATGATCCCACCCAGAAGTGTTCTGGGATGACCACCCATTGACGCTGTATTCATGGCAGGACAACGGTGCAAGGTTTCAAATGCCGGCAATGCTGGCACAGAAGCAGAACAGGAGAAATATTGACAGCTTGGCCCATCAATTAAATAGAACACCATAACTTTGTGAAGGTGGTTACTTGTGGTATTAATTGTTGTTTTGTCACAGGTTGTCTAAACAGCGAAAATACTCCTCACAGAATGTGAGGAGAATATGATCTGTCCCAATGGGCTCCCACATCTAATCACCGTATTGTGAAGGAGCTCCCCCCCCCATGCCATATACTCTGTGGGAAAAGCCTTTGTGGCTTCTCCTGTATTGTTTTGAAAAGCAGTGAGGGGAATGAAGATTCCTGCTCCTTGGGACAAGCAACCAAATTGATTTGGTTTCCCAATACAAGCAGATGATTGATTGGACATGTCTGGGGGGGTGGTGGAACTGCTATGTTGGATTTTCACCTTAGCGAATGAGCACTAAAGTGATAAAATGGCTTTTTTTTTGTTTGTTTGCTTTTTTGTTAAAGTGAAAGCTCGCTCTTTCACACTTTGGTTTATTTTTTTAAAAAACCCACCATCTGGCAGCAGCAAATTGAGGTAAATAAAAACAAGAGTGATTTCATTTCACTTGTGGCCACCATCTTAATTCGTGCCTGCAATTTGCCAAAAAACAGGTTAAGACAAATATCAGGTGCAGTGAATTGCCACTACCGCAGAGCAATCCACATTTTTTTTGCCTCATATTTACAAACCCTCAGATTAGAGTGCTGGTGTTGCCTTGAATAACCTTATATAATAACTTTCAAAATAGCCTCCATTTTTGCACCCCATCCCACTCCAACTGAAATATTTAAAAATATTTGCTTTTGTTTCCCAGTTGTCAGCCTTCAGATTACAAGCCCTTAAAGAAAACATTGACTCTCACTCTCCAGCAAACTTTTAGATTTCTGGGGCTGAGACAATAACAAATTGCTCATATATTAGCAGTGATTTATGTTCTGAAAACTTCCTTCAAAAATGAAAGTGGGAGATACTCTAGATACTGTTTTGCACAGATATATTGCTAGGATATTTCTGAGAGACAGCATTTTTAATGAATAATTTAATCATAGTGACTGTCATAATTAACATTATCAAGATCATACCTCTCCTTTATTCTTGTTTGCAAAATAGTCAGCCTTGTGAAGGGTATTTATTATTATTATTTATTTAGACAATGATTTAAAAAAGTAAATAAAGCCAAAACATTAGTTTACAAAAGTAAAAAAAGAAGAAATAAATAATATTTTAAAAACATGATTAAGAATAGTTCAAGACATTTAAAACATAATTATGAGAGAAAGAATAAAAATACAGCACACCACTTCACACGCACACACTTTGTTGTTGTGTGCCTTCAAGTCATTTTCAACTTATGGTGACCCCAAGGCAAGCCTATCACAGGTTTTTCTGAGCTGAGCTTGCCAAAGGTCACCCAATGGGTTTATATGGCTAAGTAGGGATTTGAATCCTGGTCTCCAGAGTTGTAATCCAACACTCAAACCACTACACCATTCTGGCTCCCTACACACACACACAGACACACTTGCTCCATAATTAAAATTCAAAGGTCTGCCTGAATAGAAACATCTTTACATAATGGCAGAAAGAGAGCAAGGAGAATGCCAACTGAACACAACTAAGAATGCCAACCGAACCACTGAGAAGGCTCTCACCTGAGTCCTCACCAGGGGAGGGTGGTGGCACTGAGAGAAAGCCCTCCTCTGCAGATCTTCAATCAGATGGCTTGTAGAAGGAGATATGGTCTTTCAGATAATCTTTGTATAGGGTAGGATCAGGGCTAATATGTTTCAAGGACTAATATGTTTCAAGGCTAATATGTTTCAAGGATCCATGGGTTTTCTCTACTCAAATGCACAGTGCATCTCCTGCAGGAATCATGGCAGTAGATCCTTTCAAATGAGAGAGAGAGGCACCAGGTTGGCGTCAACCCATTGGATACCACTCACTTTTAAGGGTGCAAGCAAAGAGATGAATTCTAAGATATGAGTAAGTTGGGGATAATGAGAGAATGAACTTTGAGTTGTGGAGCTTCAAATTATGTGCTCAGAAAAACCTGCACAATTTTGACTCAGGCTCAAATCATTTCAGCTATGGATCCAACTCAATATGGGATTTCTTCCAGACCCTATAGCTGGACCTGCCTGCAATCCCCCTTTCCCCATCCACAAGCAATTCTCCCCTTCCCTTTTGAAGGGGAAGGGACAGCTGGCAGTGGAACATAGGAAGCTACCTTATATTGAATATTGGTCCATCTAACTTGTTAGTGCACACTCTGACTGGCAGCACTCTCCAGGGTTTCAGGATAATTCTTTCCAAGACTTCTTGGAGAATGCTGCTATTACCTGTTGGTCTCCCATCCAAGTATTTATCATGTGTGAACCTGCTTAGTTTCTGAAATTATATAAGATTTGTGTGTTTAGGGTGGTATGGGGGCAGTAAGTGGGGAGAGCTCATGGCAGGTACTCTAAAATTCCCGTTTGTTGTTTAAAGTGGGTTGGATCAGGGGTTTTACATCATTAATAGACAAGCAAACTTCTTTCTATTCCTTGAGACCTTGTTATTGACAATCTAGGGTTCACCTATATGAGCCAGGTTATGCCAGCTCTTCACTGTCCTGGCTGTAGATAAGGCCCATTCCTGCCCCATTCCCTCCAGGAAATGGGAGGAAGCCCAGACAGGCACACTGGCCTGTCACTAAAGCTGCCACCTATTGCCACTGTCTCCCTTACTCTCTTGGAAGTGAGGAAGCCAGCCTGCAACATGTGACCAAGACCCCCTGCATGTGACCAGCCTTGGTCACATGCTGCAGGACTCCTTCCTGCTTCAGAGAGAGGGAAGCAGACCAGCAGCTGCAGCAATGGTCTGGCCTGCCAGGATGGGCTCCTACAGACATACAGGGCTCAATCTGTTCCTTCCCAGCGGAAATGGGTTAAACCAGATATATTTTTACAATGTGGTAAAGGGTCCTACCCCGTCTTAGCCCTGTCTCTGCCCCAGGGATGGTGTGGGTTGCCTGGGGGACAGAACAGGGCAAAAGCCCTATATCATCAGGACTGCAAGGCTCTAAAATGGGGTATACTGCCCATGCAGATAAGCCCTTAGTCTATGTTTCTATCCATATTCCCCATTCTGGGTTTACTTTTTTTGTTTCAAATCAGGGTTGATAATTTAGTCAATTGACACAAAGCAGGAAGGGATAGCTAACACAATAAAGGGCAGGATCAAGATTCAAGATGATATTTTACAGGCAGGAACGCTGGGCCAAAACCAATCTGATTAAATTTAACAGAGGTAAATGTTAAGTCCAGCAAAAGCAAAAGAACCAGTATAGGATAAGGGAGATCTGAATCGACAGCAGAACATTTGAAAAGGATCAATGTGTCTGAGCTGATGTCAGGTTGAACATGAGCCAGCAGTACAATGCAGCTGTTAAGAAAAGCTTATGCAATAATAGACTGTATTATCAGAAGCCTCATCTCTAGATCAAAAGACGCAATATTTAGCGTCTATCCATGCCAGTGATGCTACCTCTGGAGTAGTGTATCAAATTCTGGGCAACACATTTTTAAAAGGGCATCAGCTAGTTGAAATGTATCTAGAAGAGGGAGATTAAAATCACCAGTGGTTTAGAAATTAAGTTCTATAAGGAATGGTTGGAAGACGTGGAAATATTTACTCTGGAGCAGAGATTCTTAAGGAACAACATTTGTCTTCAAAGTTATGTCACGTAGAAGAAGGAGCAGCATGGTTCTCTTTTGTTTGAGAGGAAAGGACTAGAACCACTGAGTAGAAATGCAGCTAGGTAGATTTCAGCTAAATATAAGGAGAGACTTCCAGTATCTCATGAACTATTCAACAGTGGGACCAGCTACCTCTGGAGATGGGGGAATATCATTTTCTAGAGGTGTTTAAGCAGAGAGTCTAGATCAATGGTTCTCAAACTCTGGTCCACATATGTTTTAGATTTTAATTCCCAGAAGTCCTAGCGAGTATGGCCAATGCTAAAGAATGATAGAACTAGGACTCCCAATTATCTGGAAGACCAGAGTTTGAGAACCACTGATCTAGATGATAATTACGTTCAGGGCTGACAATTCAAATATTGTCAGAGAAGCATCAAATGTAAGCAGAAAAATATCACATGTAGTAAAACAAGTGTCCTTTTAAAAAAAGTATCTGTGTTGTGACAACAGAGAATGTTGTCAATAACCGTGAAGTTTATGGTAACTGGAAAAAAAAGGAGATAATTCTTCTTGTGAAACAGTGACAGTACCTTTAAAAAAGTTAATGGTTTATTCTTATTGGACCTTTCCCTTTCCATTATCTGAAATATTTGGGACCAGAAATGTTTTGGATTTTGGATTTTTAAAGATTTTGGAATATTGGCATAGATATTGGCATATAATGAGATATCTTGGAGATGGGACCCAAGTCTGAACATAAAATTCATTTATGTTACATTACACTTTATACACATAGCCTGAAGCTAATTTTATATACAATATTTTAATAGTTTTGTTTATGAAACAAAGTTTGTGTACTTTGAACCATAAGAAAGCAAAGGTGTCACTATCTCAGCCACCCATGTGGAAAATTTTAAATTTTGGAGGATTTTGAATTTTGGATTTCATAAGGGATACTTAAACTGTACACAGTAAGTTTTTGGGGAAGAAGAAAAACATTGTTGATCTGTTTTTAGTAAAGCGTCTGATTGAGTGATCAAACTATTGGCAACTCTACCCCACATGGTAAGCACAGTAAGTATAGAGTATATTATAGAGAACTTTATAAGCACATACATGCCCATGCAAAATTGTAATTTTTACACTGGATGACCTTAGGCAAGTCACACTCTCTCAGCCTCAGAGGGAGGCAAGAAACCCCCCCCCCCATATCTTTGCCAAGAAAACCCTGTGATAAGTTTGCCTGGGTCACCATAAATTGGAAGTGACTTCAAGACACACAAGAACAACACACTTTAGCTACTTCACATTGTTTGTTCAGTATTAAACAATTAATGGCAAGCCTGACTCAAAGGATCCATTAATATGGCCTAAAGCAGTGGTTCTTAACCTGTGGTCTATGGACCCCCAGGGGCTGTGATGTCCTCACAGGGGGTCCGCGACGACTTGAAGGCTGCTCGGCCCACCTCCTTCCTACAGTAGAGCGGCCACATGACAGGAGCCAAGGCAAAGGCTGGCTGGCTTGGCCTGTGCTTTGCCATTTAATCTGCTCCAGCCACAAACTTGCAGGAAGAAGCAGGAGAAAAGTCTCCCCTCCCCCTCTAGCGCCTCTGACGGAAGGTTTAATGGATGGTGTAATTGTATTGTTGTTGTTGTTGTTGTTTTAAATCTTAAGTCTTGGGTGGGCATGGCAACAAAAGATATTTAAAAGGGATCCCTGGTTAAAAGGAAAAAAAGGTTAAGAGCCATTGGTCTAAAGGTTATTTGGCCTCACCTCAGCCCAACTGAGCTGCTAAATGTATCCCATAGAATAGTCCATCTATCATTATCTTTAGTGAAAGGTCTCTGGAGCTTATCTTTTTTCCAACATGAGATCCATCCTGGATTCAAAACTTGTATGTTAAATAGCAAAGCAGAACAAACACAGGGGATGAAGATGTGAATAATTTTTGAGGGGGAAAATGGATTGCACATCTCAGCAGGTGGCTGAGGTAAGTAACATTTAATCTTTCATGCTTTCCACTTCCCAAGGATAGGAAGTTCTAAATAGATCTTGGAAATTTACTTTTAAAAAGTAATGTATTCTGGTTGTCAGCATTTAAAATGAGACCCAGTACCATTGCTTGTAATGGTGATGGGGAAAATAATTCATTACATTACTAGTTGCACTTTTTTTAATAGGAAAAGGAGCTTAGGGTTGATAAGAGAATGGGATGAACTTGAAAAAAATCTGTCAAAATGCCTCTAAAAATGTACTTCAGAAATAAAATCTAAAACTGTTACACATTACACTAGTGAAGCAACTTTATTCTTGCTTGTTGCATTACTTTTAAAGCGTGACTTCATTACACCATCATGACCTGCCTTCTGAACTAGTTCTAGATAACATTACTTGCAAATTATTTCTTCTAACCTCTGGTTCTAGGGCAATTTTTATAGGACCAGTTTTCTTCAGAGAAGAGAAATTGATGTGGACTTGAGGTGCTTTCCCATTATCTTTGCAAAGATTAAAGTTAATGAGAACCAAGGAGGCACACATGCAGACAATACTAACTCCCAAATAGCACCAACTCAGTACCAAAGATGCTTTTAAAAAGTGTGTTGGAAAGCTGTTAGTAACCTTTTCCAACCAGTTTCCCAGTAACTTAACCCACTCAAACTATAGGCAAATAGTTTTTGAGGAAGGATAGATTAGATAAAATAATGTGGGAGGGCCCCCCGGAATTTTTTAAATTTGTATTTTAATGTGAATCTGTCTAATTTGTGCTTCCTGAACAAATGCATTAGCAAAATGCAGTTAGTCTTCAGTGTTGGCACTTCTCTGAATTTTGTGGTTCTCCAATTAGAACAAAATTGAATATATCATGAGAAAGCGTACATGCCAGTGAAAATAATATCCAAACAAATGCTATATTGCTTGCAGAAAATGTACATGTCAGGCAGAAATGAATATAAAATGTGTTCTTAAGACAAATGTACTTGAAAAGTGGGCTTTCTCCCTGCTAGAAAATCAGGGACTGATATAAAAATGAGATTAGGTTTGACTCACACTTCACCGGATGGCTCTTTTGTACATACTTTGTGTGGGGAGGATTGGGGAAGCCAGCCTTTCCTGACAGTACCACAGGTGGCTGACCTAGAAGCCTGTGGGGCTACGTAGTCAGCATTAGCATGTAGTGCATTCAGCCCTCTGAAAGATTGGTTGTTTTTCTGGAATATAATCACACCAATCCTGTTTTCTTGTTCAACTAAGAAATCTTTGAGATAAGAAAAAAAGAGCTATAATGAAGAGGTAGGGACCTGTGTTTGTCCTCTGCTTTTAGAAGAGAGATGAGACATTTTCTTCTTCTTTAAAGAAGGATAGTCTGGGAAGCCTCACAGGTCTGTCTTTATATATGCATGCAGCAAGTCAAAGCTGAGTTGCAGCTCTGTCACTTCCAACAATTGCAAAACAGGTCAGTCAGCATAGTTGGGAGTTGTTGGGTTGATTTGGGCACAGAACTTTCTCTTTCTTATCCATTGCTGGGGCTTAAATGAAGTTCCTCCATGTGCTATGAACCACTACAAACATGGGCTTCCCCATTCACCCTCCATAAGTACTACAATCAGTTTCTAATTGCTGCAACAGACTTTGGTTAGTTGACAGGTTAAGGAAGAACTTCAGCCACAGCTGTTATTGCCTTCTTTGTGGTAACTTGTTTCTTTAATCATCCATGTTTAGTCTTTTTTATTAGCTTTGTCACAACCTTCCCAAGAAGTTTTATGCCTTAAATCAATTTAGCATGGAGTAGGTGTTGCAAAATTGCTGTTGCAAGCTGTCGTTAGTAAAGATTGTGGTCAAATTTCACCTATGAAACCTGCGGTACATGCTGTTGCTGCACTCCCCTACTGTGTCCTGATAAGCACTGTGGATGCAAGAAAATATAAGGCTGGAAAACTGAGAAACACAGAAACCAGCACTGATAGATTCATCCATTCCCTATGTAACTGAGATTAAACTTTTCTTTTGGCAACACTCTTCTCTTCAGTTCAACCCCTGCCCTGACTCTGTACCATGATATCACAGGCAGTGTGGATATATTGCACCCGAGATATGGGAATGTGAAGTAACTAAGTGAATACAGTATGGTGATTCTGTGTGGTCCACAGTTTGCTACATCACACAGTCTTTCAGATCACGGCAGTGCAGTTTTTCAGTAGCTACCATTATGCTGTCATAGGCCGAGATCCTACCTGGGGGTGATGGAGTGTAATGTTCTGTGGCCTTGGTATGCAAAAACTGTTGTACTAGGACAGTGATGGTGAACCTATGACACGCGTGTCAGCACTGACACACGTAGCCATTTCTGATGACATGCGGCCATAGGCCTCCCCCCACCCACCCACAAGCTCACCACTCTCCCTAAAGTGGCGATCAGGGCTTCCAAAGCCCCGGTTGCCACTTTACTCCCCCCCACCCTCCCTAAAGTGACGATTGGGGCTTCTAAGCCCCTGTCGCCACTTTCCTCCCCCCTCCCACCCTCCCTAAAGTGGCGATCAGGGCTTTGAAGCCCCAATCCCACTTTCCTCCCCCCTCCCACAAGTGGGAATCTGCGAATCTGCAGAATCGCAAATGTGAATCCCGCGAGTGTGGAGGTACAACTGTAGTTGCAAATGTTTCATCTTCCCCTATTAGACACTCTGTGCCGGAGGTCTGTAGGCCAAAACAACAAAAGTCTGGCACAGAGTGTCTAGTTCTGGGTCTTCCGGTTAGGCTGGGATCTCTGCCCTCACTTCCGCCGGCAGAGATAATGTTTTTTTCCTCAAAGTGACACACCACCCAAGTTATGCTCAGTTTTTTGGCAAAATTTGACACACCAAGCTCAAAAGGTTGCCCATCACTGTATTAGGAGGTACTGACACTGGAACTGTATGCATAACTTTCTTCTAAGGCTTCAATATGCTCAACTATTTTGTTTAAATGACCACCTGTTTTTGACAGGAAGGGACTGCTATTTAGGGAGTGAAGTGATGTGTGTATGTGTTTGGCACTGCTTAATCCCCCCCCCCCACCCCCTTAACAGCTTCTTTGTTTGGACTAAGTCATTCTGTGTTCTTCTCTCCTTCTTAGTCTGCAGTCTGTTTTGTTGTTGTTGTTGTTCAGAAATTTAGTCACTAAATAATTCATCAATCCATCTGGATTAACATACTAGACAAGAAAGACAGAGGAACAGCGTGGTTTACTTGATAAAGCAGACTCACACCACCGCACATTTGTTCAGTTGTTTGTTTTCAAGTTCACTAGAAATGTACAGTTTGGAAGCTTTTTCAGTGTTCCAATAGAAATGAATGGGAAGAGCAGAGATACAGATTCCCAGAAAACTGAGGGGGGAATCATGCACAACCCTTGTTTTGAGCAAATTGGTTTTCATCAGAAGAATTACAATTTTGTGTTCAAAATGCAGTTGATTTTAACTGTTGCGAATCAACTCATACATGGCACCTGTTGGACTTCTGGGCTTTTTTGTTTTCTACAGTTCTGTCTAGCTACCAAAATCAGAACACTATTTTTTTGCTGTTTGCCAGATAAAATAAACCATATTCGTAAGTACATTTTCATTAAAGACATAATTAACAATGTAAATTTACTATTGTTCTGGAATGTTACCCCCTTTTTAACCAGCGAAACAACTGTATCAATTATGTGCATTTATCTTCAGTTTGTAAACTTGGTAATTGAATTGTTTGTGTTCTGCATCATTTTGTACTAAATAGGGGTTGTATGTATTTGAAGGATTAAGTTGTCTGTCTTGTGATTTATGTCTATCATATATTCCTTCCAATTTTACTTTCTATGGATGCAATAGAACTTTCCTTTTCTTTCCCATTTAGCCCTTTATGCCTCCTGAATTCTGGGTCCACAGGGTTTCCCAACAATTTTGTTCTGGTTTTGAGTAAGTGGGGGTTAAGGAAATATTGTCCCTACCAATTACACTGGATCCCATTGCATTGGCAGCAGAATGCCACTGTTGGATTCTGACCATTATTCTTACACAATTGTAATTGGCCTCTTTACGCTTCACGAGAAATCCATCTCCTTTGTTTTTGACTTATTGATATCTAAGGTGCATTAAAAGACTTGGGTATAACTTTCTATGAATTAAAAAATTAGGACAGTAGCTATAATTCTTACCTCGTTTTGTTTCCAGAGTGTTGGCCAATGAACATATATGTGCCACTATATATTTTTAAAGCTCAGTTGGGCAAGCAATGGTTCTGATAGCTTCTATCTCTTGACAGCTAAGATTGTGTAGAATGTACTCTGCAAGCTTAATTAAAACTGAGGACAAAATAAGCAGTTTTATTTGGCATAATTCCATTAAGCATGGAGGAGATAATCCAACTTTCTCATTAAATAGTTTTGGTCATGAGGAACTTAAAATGAAAAATGTTTCACTTGCTGTGAGCCCAATTAATAAGAAACTCAAAGTAGACACCCAAACTAACATAGTGTAGTTTGCTCAGAAAACATAGAAAGTTCTGGATTACTCCAGGACATTATTTCTACTTTCTGTTCAGAAAGATGAGTAGTATATTGAACACATCATTAGCCTGGAAGATAAACACCAAAAGACTGAACTATATGTCTGTTACCCAAATTGCAGAGGTCTATGGAATTTCCATGCATGTTTGAATCTAATTTTGGGGACTTTTAATTAGCTCAAATTGGCATGTGAGAAGCTGGGTAACTGTGGGGTATTGTACCTATATATACCAGTACTCACTGAATAGGCTCAAGACCAGGAAGCAAAAATAAACTGAAATGGCTTTTATTGAAAACAGGATTCACACCATCACACAGGCTTCAAGCACTCACACAAGAATATCAAAGATAGTAGGAAGTATTTGGATAGAGGAATAAATTGAAGGGATGCTAGGTTATACTGTACCAATCTGAAGATCAGAGAGTAGCAACAGGCACAAAGGAAGGGGGGAAACAAAAGGAAATTGGTGGGTAAATGGGATGGGAGAGGTTTGTGTGCCACAATGGACCGGCAGAGAAAGTGTGTGTGTGAGAGAGAGAAGTTAGGAAGAGAGGGGGGTTGGAAACACAGTCTAGGATGGAGATGGGAAGAAAGGGATCTGTGCACACCAAGAGGGAGTTTTGGGATGGTATTTATAGTTGATTTCTCCTTGAAGAGGTAATTTTGAGGGGAAGACAAATGTTTTGCCAGAAACTCCCAACGTTAAACAGTGGTTCCCTGGATATGTCAGTGGCTGGGATGAAAGGAACATTTTAGGAATAATGAATGACAGGCCACTCTCTTTTGATATGAAGATCTGGAAAGGTAAAACCAGCATGTGGCATGACAATGAGACCTCCAACTACCTTTGATGTGATCTGTGAATGTTTCACCTCCAGAAATTCCCAGAAAAGACCAGCCACTCTAACCTTGGTCTTCCGAGGGTCCGCATGATCCTTAAAGGGATATGACCCTTTAAGGAATTTATGGGGGACCTTACTCAGGTTATACATGCCTGTAAGCATGACCCCAGCCCTGGGCATAGGGAGTCCTGATTTACCGTCACCTCGTGGAAGGCCATATCAAGCCAAGTTATAGAATGCAGCCAATTCATCATTTATTAAAAATGTGGGGCCCGTTATGTCTGGTTACATGTCTCTGTGCACAGGTATCTGCCTGGTGGTAGTGTTGGTGGTGGTATGCCTTCAAGTTGTTCTAGCTTATGGCAACCCTAAGGCAACCCTATCATTTTTTTTTTTTTTTTTGGCAAGGTTTGTTCAGATGGAGTTTGCCATTGCCTTCCTGTGATGGTGAAAGAGTGTGACTTGCCCAATGTCACCTAGTGGATTTCCATGGCTGAGTGGGGATTTGAACCATTGTCTCCAGTATCCTAGTATAACACCCAAACCACTACACCATGTTGTCTGCCTTGTACTTCAGAAAAAAGAATGAAAGTTGACTATGGAGATTTTCAGACAGGCAAAAATCGCTCCTTGCCGCGCGAGCAGCCTCCCGAAACTGCTGCGCGGCAAGGGTCTTCTTCGGACGACGCTGTGCCTCTGGCGAAACCGTCCGTGTCACTTCCGTGAAGCTTGGGACGGCTCCGCGTCATATTTCAAGCACGGGCAGCCTCCATGATTGAAATATGACGCGGAGCCGTCCCAAGCTTCACGGAAGTGACACGGACGGTTTCGCCAGAGGCACAGCGTCGTCCGAAGAAGACCCTTGCCGCGCAGCAGTTTCGGGAGGCTGCTCGCGCGGCAAGGAGCGATTTTTGCCTGTCTGAAAATCTCCTATATGTGCAAAGCATGTTTGGTTTCATATGATATCCCCAACTTAAAAGGGGATTAGACACATTTATGGAGAATAACACTCTCAATGGCTACCAGTTGTGATGGCTATTATAAAGCTTCCAGTATCACAAGTGGTATTCCTCTGAATATTAATTGTTGAGGAAAATGAGTAAGAGAGTGCTATTGTGCTCATGCACTATTGTTGTGGGCTTTCCACAAAAATATACTTGGCCACTGTGGGAACATAATAGTCCACTAGAATAGTTTTACTCTTAGTTTGGCTCTTCTTACATTCTTATTCTTAACAAATTTGTAGTTCTGTTACAGAATATGGGAGGCCCCAATTCATGTTCTGCTCAATCACTTCTTCCAAATGACTGTAGCAGAATTTCATTTAGACAGTAAATCTTTATTACATGAAGAGAATGCACCTCACTGCTATTAGAATAACTGTTAGATCTGCCTTCAGCTGTGAAAAGGTTAGCCAAATATAAAATAAAATAAGGCAAAATAACACCGCACAGCAACAACGTAAAATTGCAGCATAGACATCAGGAATGTCAAAACACTCCTGCTTCCTATATACCTTTTGCACATCACAGAGACAAAACTATCTCTTGGGATGTATATCTGATCCAGATTTTGACTGAGGCTGCATGCTGTGCTGTAGTAAACAAACTGCTAATGTGTCTGTCTGCCTCACAGAAAGAAAAGTACCTTACATAAAGTGAGGTGTTGCTGTGATTGCCAGTTAGACAGTGAGGAACTGTTCATTTTGCTTTTTCCAATTTGACTTCATATTGCTTACAGCTGAAGTGGGAGCAATTTTTATCATGGTGCCTTGAGCCCCAGTGTACTCCCACTAGCCCCCCCCCAATGTTTACTTTTTTGGAAAATGCTCCTCATATTCTCTAAATTAGAAGGTATTGGGGCACTTTTGCTATGGTTTCAGACACATACCCCAAATATGTTTTAGGCCTAGGCAGAAAAGTATAGGCTAGACAGTGATTTCAGAAAGACTTCAAGAAGGAAGGAGGCAGGCAGCTTAACCTCCTTGTTCATGGAGATCCCACCCCAGAATGAGTTGCCTTTGAATCTTGAATCATTTTAAAGCATTTCATCATGATGTCAACATTTCTATAAAACAAAGCAACTTCTTAAAACAATGGGGGGGGGTGTTTGGACTTTTTGAGATGCATTACCTGAGACTTTGTTTAACAAAAGAGTGTAATACATTCAAGGATAGCCATGTTGGCCATGCAGCAAAACAATATCCAAAATCCACAAAAAAGTGATACCTTTATCAGCCAAACAAATGCAAAACACATGATGCAAGCTTTCAAGGTTCTCCTAGCTTCTTCATCAGGCAAAAGATATTAAAAAATAAAGAAAGGATGGTGATGATGTTGGAGTCACAGGCCTTCATGCTGTTTCAGATATTACAGTAGGACCCCTGTATTCGCTGGGGATTGCTTCTGGAGGGGGGTGTGGATACTGAAAACCATGGATAACAGTGAACACCATGGAAAATAATGGGACTTATGGTTTAAAATACCAAAGAGTTGCCTTGGAAGATCTAGAAAATGGCTAGAGAGGACACATTTTCTAGGAAGACTCCATGGTAGGTGTGCTGTTTTGTGTCCCATGGATAATTGAATCAGTGGATAATTAATCAGTGGATACGGGGGTCCTACTGTACTTATGTTGTTGTTCAGATGAGGGATCTCATGCAGGCAGAGGCCTACTTCCTGACCATGTGGAGTTGAGACAAAATACAATAAAATTTAAATCCTTTTGCAGCAGTGAGGCAATGTAATGTAATGGTTATGTTTCAAATCAACACCCACAACAAAAGCATCACTGAAGCTTTAAAATAATCACTGTTGCCCCAAAGGTGACATTTTCGACCAGTGGTTTTTCCTGTCTATAATGCATTGTTGCCTAACTGTCAGGCCACATGCAAGGAGAGATAGAATCTTGTCTGGGGAAATATTCAGTATGTTTGGTTTTTGACATGCCTAGTGTTGGTATTAATGGAACTTAGTATATGTTCTGGCTGTAGAACTTGACCAGAGACCTTTTCACCTAACCCTTGGCCAGATAATAATAAAAAAGGGTCTCCATTTTAGAGCATACATATGCACATCTTGGCAGGGATGTTGTACTGGTTCTAACACAGCAGGGTGCATACAGACCAAGCTCATGTTACTGCTGAACCCTTGGTGAAAGCACATATATTTTGGGAACATGTATCCCTTGATTTAGGACCAAATTCAAGAGAAATGTGTTCTCCCAGCTTGCAGAAAAATCTGGATTTGCCCAGGAGTCATTGGCTGGCAGTTGGGACAGTTACAAACCTGCTCTCCACCCCTGTTCAGAGCAGTTTTTCAAGAATTAAAACAAATTACAATACAAAGTCTCTTGGACATTTGTTAAAAATTAAATGTATGAGGAGAAGTGAATAAGAGAGGAATCAGGATTTGCCCTACAGCATGGCTGTATTAAGGCATAGCACAATGAGACAGCCTGCTCTGATGGTAAGCTTGGAGATGCATGAAGCAGACAGGATTTTGTGTTCCACATGGCCTGTTTTGTGGCCCTGAAACTAGCATCTCGCCTTCAGGCAGAGTGGAAGATGCTGTACCATTGCAACACCAAGATTTCAAGTTGTCTGCTCAATTTTTGTATATGGAATGAGGGAGGCCTCATCTTATCCTTTCCGTCAAATAGCCAGCCCAGTCTTGGGCTGGGCTGGCTTTCCAACAGCTACCAGCACACCTGTTCACATATCTGTACTGAAAGGGGCCAACAGCTCTATGAAAGACAACATCTTTTGCAGCTAGGCTGGCATAGTGCTGTTGCTTAATCCCAGGCTGGTTCATAAGAAGACTTTGCTTATATGATTATATCATGAATAAAGGAATAGACCAGACCTGTATTATCAAGCGTAAAGTTGATCACTGTTTAGACTATCAAATATTTTATTCATATGGGTAACTGTATCTATTGTACTTATATCTTAATATAAGATATAAGATAAGATATAAGTTCAGCAGTTCACCTACCATTCAATATAAGAGAACTGTTCAGCAGTTCACCTACCTGGGAAGCATCATCTCCTCAGATGCCAAGATTGACAAAGAGATCGATCACAGATTAGCAAAGGCATATAATGCATTTGGAAGACTTCACAAAAGAGTTTGGAGTAATAAACACCTGAGGCGAAGCACAAAAATCAGTGTGTATAGAGCCATTACTGTCTATTCTCCTTTATGGATCTGAAACATGGGTCACGTGTCGCCACCACCTACGACTCCTCGAACACTTTCATTAGCACTGTCTACGCACAATCCTAAATATACACTGTACTGACTATGTGACTGATGTTCCTGCCCTTGAGCAAGCAGGGATCACCAGCATTGAGGCCATGATATTGAGAACACAGCTGCGCTGGGCAGGGCACGTTTCTAGGATGGAGGACCATCGGCTCCCAAAAATACTACTCTACAGTGAACTCGCCACGGGTCAGCATAAAAGGGGCACTCCAAAAAAACGATACAAGGACTCCCTGAAACAACATCTCAGGCTCAGCCAAATTGATCACAAACAGTGGTCCGCCCTGGCCTCACATCAGGAGGCATGGAGACGCACTATCCATAATGCTGCAGCCTTAATTGAGAACTCATGCCGAACAAGTCTTGAAGAGAAACGACAACGCAGAAAGAATCGCAACACGGAAACATCACCGAAGGAGACCTTCTGCTGTGCTTTCTGCAACCAAACGTGTTTAGTTCGGATTGGCCTTTTTAGTCATCAGCGTGCTTGCAGAAAGTGCGGGATGAGTCCTTCCTGAATCTTTATTTGCAAAGAAAAGCCAGAGATATCTTAATATATAATGGTCTTAGGTATGTTGTTGTTTCCAGTGTGCTGATTGGCCACTTAGGAAACTTACCAACTAATCAAAGCTCTCCCTTGGGCAGCCAATCAGCAAACTCTGGTTGGAACAGGAAGTTTTAGTCTTTTCTAAACATGGTGGTGGCAGAGGGGCTTTCTGTTGTTCCAGGTATGGTGGGTGTGAGTCGCACGGGGGGATGTAATGTGGTGTGTGTGTATGTGACGTGTACAGGTGACATTTACCTCCAGTGCAGGGGGTGCACTTGGGGAGCGGCGTGTGCCTGTGGGATGCGGCGAGGGCATGGGGAAGCATGAGGAGGCACCATGTGCCTGTAGGGCATGGGGGGGTGGCACAGGGTGGTGGTGTATGCCTCTGGGGTGCAGGGGGGAATGAGGGGCAGCGTGTGCCTGTGGGGTGTGGGGAGGGTGGCATGAGGGGTGTTGTGTGCCGATGGGGTGTGGGAGTGGTGGTGCGGGGGGCGTGTGTGCCTGCAGGGTGTGGGGGATAGCACCAGGGGGCATGTGCCTGTAGGGCATGGGGTGGTGGTGTGGAAGGGTCATGTGTGCCTGTGGGGCACAGGAGGGTGTGGAGGAGTGGCAAGGGAGGGCAGGGTGTGCCTCTGGGGTGCGGGGGCCATGAAGGAACATCACAGGGGGCAGGGTGTGTACCTTTGGGGGTATAGTATATATGTTACACTGGGTATAGCTAGTTTTATGTATTGTTTTATATTGGATATATAGTGGACCCTTGGTATCTGCTGGGATTTGGTTCCAGGACCCCCGTGGATACCAAAATCTGTAGATGCTCGAGTTTCATTATATACAGTGGCATAGTACAATAGTGTCCCTTATATAAAATAATCTTTGCTTCTTGGAATTAAATTTTTTTGGAACATTTTCAAGCTGTGGATGGTGGAATCCATGGATGCCAAATCTGTGGATACAGAGACTGACTGTACAAAATTTTTCCTAAGTTTACCCAGTCTTTTCCAGCTTGATGGTTAATGATTTTTCTTGTGATTTGAATGAAACATAGTTTTAAGTAGTAGCACATACAGCCCTTAAAATTTGTTTCACACTGTAGGCTTCCCTTGCAAAATGGCCCCAAATCAAGTTGTCTCAAAAAAAAAAAAAAAAAAAAAAGTTGAAGCTTGCTGATCCTGCTGAAAATTGTTTGGGATATATAAGCGTATATACGAAGTTTGATCAAAACTTTGCTCAAGGTGCATTCTAGAGCAAAAAAATCAGAAATCAAAAGTGTTTGGGAGGTACACCAAGCATTTGATGGATCGTGTCTGAAATATTACTATAGTCTTTGTTTTGGCTTCATTAGATAACATATCAATTAATTAATAAATTAATTAATTTGTATGCCCCCTTTCTCCCAAGATGGGACCGAAGGCAGCTGTCATAAAACAACAGATTAACTCATATCTGGAAACGATCTGGAAACGATGCCTTACGAGGAGAGACTTAGGGAGCTGAGTATGTTTAGCCTGGAAAAAAGACGGTTAAGAGGTGATATGATAGCCCTGTTTAAGTATTTGAAGGGGTGTCACGTTGAGGATGGAGCAGGCTTGTTTTCTGCTGCTCCAGAGACTGGAACACGGAGCAATGGGTGCAAGCTCCAGGAACAGAGATTCCATCTCAACATTAGGAAGAACTTTTTGACAGTAAGAGCTGTTCGTCAGTGGAGCACACTCCCTCGGAGTGTGGTGGGGTCTCCTTCCTTAGAGGTCTTTAAACAGAGGCTGGATGGCCATCTGTCGGGGATGCTTTGATCATGATTTCCTGCGTGGCAGGGGGTTGGACTGGATGGCCCTCGTGGTCTCTTCCAACTCTGCAATTCTATCATTCTATGATATACAATTAAAATATTTTAAAAATCAGGTTAAAACATATAAAATCTAAAAATCAAATAAGACAAGTCATGGTGCTTATACATTAAAAGGCTGCTTGAAAAGAAAAGTATTTGCCTGCTGACAAAAAGAAACCAGGGAGGGGTCCAGCCTGGCCTCCCATGGAAGGGCATTCCAGAGGGTGGGAGCAGCCACTGAGAATGCTCTCTTGCTTGGGTATCTCTATTCTCAAGCATGTGAATTTGTACAGCATAACAAACAATTAATATTACAGTATAAATGTTTTAAGATTGTTGTACACCACTTTTAAACCTTTGAATATAAGCAATTTATAGATACCAATGAACAAACATAGAATTCCCAAAGCTCACTTGCCCTTGCCATCTAAAAATGATTTCAAGTCTTAGGACTGGAGAGGATTTACTGGAGAGTGATTTACTTGCTGTTTTAAATCGGCTGCTGCCAATTTTTTTTTAAACTGTTTACCATGGTGTGTACAAACCATTTTTCTCATTTTTTTTTCTTTTGTAAATATGAAGTGTGTGTGAGAGAGATCAATGTTTTATCTCCTTACCGATCTCATGGCAGCAGCCCCACTCCCATGCTCCTCCGGCCAATCAGCTTATGCTGCCTCGTCACAGCAACTGTTCTAAAGATCACATTCGCATGCCCTACAGAGCTTTTTAAAGGCTTCCCTTTGGAGCTTTACAGTGGATTTGGCTACCCTCCTTCTGAATGAGACATATTGATGTGAATGTTTGTTTAGACAGATCACCTTCCATGCGATTGCTATTTGGATTATTTTCACTGTTTGGATGGGCCCTCTGTTTGAAATAATCTGAGGGCAAAGAAGGAAAATGTGAGGAGGAGGGAGAAACTGGGGCATTTTAAAAATAGTTGAAAATAGGACAGAAGAAGATTCACTGAAATATCATTGCCAAATCAAGACAGCTGGAAGTTATGGTTATGGTATCCTTTTTTTTGCAAGCCTTCCTATAGTGTTCCTGCTGGAGTATTCAAGCCCTGGGCCCACGGCAATTCCTCCCCATTACCTGCCCTTCCATTGCGGCAGTGGAGGGTTGTCCTCACACCCGTGGCCTGTGTGCAAACCAGTGCTTCTCTTCCCTGTGCCAGTTGCATCTTCTGAGGTCAGGAACGAGGCACCTGGCTGTGATCATATGGTTGGAAACCTTGCAGAGATGTCAGCAGATGCAACGCACATGATCCAGCTGGGAAATGGCTGTGCTTGGCACCATGTGCGTTGTGTGTGTGGAAACCTCCCCTGTTATGGGAATGGAACTCACCATTTTCTCCAGAAAAAAAACACAGCAAACAATGAGCTTTTTTAACCACATGTCTTCTGTTTTAAGGAGCATTTGCCCCAGATTCTTGTTGGAACTGCCCATCTGTCATCTGGACAGTTTGGACTAGAAATGGGGTAAAAACCTTGTGTTGTCTGGACTGCTGGGTGTGGGAACGGTGGGGGGGGGAGGCCATTTCATTTAGCCTGTCCAGACAAGCCTTTAGTTATGCATGAACTATTTCTAGGGATAAATTGCAACTATTTTGTTATGCGCAACGAGTTATTTCCAAGCTCTTGGTCCTTGTGACATCTCAGGCTGAAACATAGACGAGGTTCTGAAACTGGGATCAGATTAGTATCTGAGAAGGATTCTGCCAGTGCACTACCATTCAGTGCAAGGCCAGTGCAGATGAACTTGCAAGAGATGCAAGAAAGTCTCTTATTCAATAACAGTATGCCAGAACTAGTCGTGTGATCCTTCTAGAACTCTAGAAAAGTTTCGAGGTAGTTCTCAGATCAGAATTGTTTGTGTGGGATTCAGCATGTTGCTGCCCCTAGTTTTGGGAGACAGCTCTGCCCACTTCCTCTTACTTCTCTTCTTCTTCGATACAATGCTATTAGGCGTAGGTGGAGCAAAAAGGTAAAAGCAGGAAGGAGAGGAGGATGGAAACCCAAAAGCGGTGATGCTCTTATGACCACCAAGCTAGCACCGTTGGTTTTATTTACCTTGTCCCAAAATAATATAGCATATCTGAAAGACACCATGGTTAATTTATTTTATTTTTGTCCTGTTTCTCCCAGCACATGATCCAATGCAGCTTACAACAAATTAAAACAAAGTGAAGCAGCAAAACTGTTAGTGGAAAAATGAATAAAAACCACAGCTAAACAAAAGATTAAACACAAAGTTAAAACAGTTTAAAATGCATTTAAGATATCATTAAAAAAAGATAAAAGCACAGCACACTGCACTAAAATCCCCCTTTGTCACATGAACTAAGAGCCAAAGGCCTCCCCCAAAAAGAGACCTTTGTCTTACAATGGTAGCCAATTGACTCTCATTGGACAACCAGGAAAAGGAACCCAGTACAACAGTGGAGGGCCTCTGGCAGCTGCCCCAAAATGCCACCCATTGATGCTGGGCCTGTCTAGGATTGTTGTCACTGGTAGAAGCCAAGTACTTGCTTGGCTATGCATCAATCTTGTTTCCAACCTGTTTTGGGAGGAAGAGTTGTAGTCCTTCATATATGCCTTTAAATCCCCCCAGTCTCTAAATGAGTCACTCAGTGTCACTAAACGAACAGAAAATTTCAAAGCATAGGCAAGAAAGAATTTTGTAATTCCTTCTCTGGCATTGCTTAGTTTTCATATCAGATGGTGATAATCTACAGAAGTCAAGTGCTTACTGCCCTGAGATAGATTTTTCTTCTTTTGATGTATTTTCCAGGGCTCTATCTAATTGAGTTTTAAAATGGGTTTTACAATGTTTTCTGCTGTAAGTAAATTTGCTTATTATCCCTGTACCCAGACAGTTGTATAAAATATATAAGCTGAAGCAGAGTTACTTGTGGTTGTTGATTTTTAATAAAAAATATTGCCTCCCAGGGTTTAGTCATCTCCTCCTACTGTCGCACTTTCTAAATAAACCAAAATACTCTAATGCTTCAGAGATGGGATGTTCAGAAAATTTATATACCATTTATTTTATATACCATTTTTTCATGATGAATTGTAATAGCAGGTTCATCCCACCTTTTTATCTGTATGTATGTATGTATGTATGTTTTTTTCCCTGAATAACTAACAGTAAATGAAAGTTTTGTTAGTTTCCAGAACTTAGTATAAAAACAATTGGATGAATTATATAGCAGATTATCTCTTATTTGTTTTTTTAAGGGAGAGAAAAGAAAAATATAATAGACAAATAAAAGAAATGGCCTGGTGGGATAAGTGCGGCTTTTAGATTAAGAAGGTGAAAGGTGAAAGGGGGCACAAAGAAGTCAGAGTAACTATTAATAAGATAGTCCACATTATAAGTAATGGATATTAAAATATCTTAAGGAAATAAAATTATCACAGTATCAAATATACAGTATTTGCAATGTTTTATCATATAAATTGTGTGCTATTTAATAAGCAAAAAATATAATAAATAAAGCAAAAGTTTCCAGAACTTAGTCTTGCAATGTTTGAATTTTTCAGATTTGGAATGTGAAGTTATTAGTTCACTAGAACTAATAATTAACTAGAAATTAACTGACATTAATTAAATTAATTTCTGGAATTAAATTTTCAGCCTGCAATCCAGCTGTCCCATTGTAGCCACTGTCTTCTTGAAATCCTATCTCAGGCTTAACGTGACTGCAATGGGGCATAAACAAGCCATACCCCACTCATATTTGCATTCCAGGACAGGTGATACTGAACCTACTGAAAAGTTACTGAACATATGAAACTTCCTTAAACAGAGTCAGACCATGGTCCATGGTCCAACTGGCAGTGGTTCTTCAAGGATCATTCCCAAATTAGCTATGTGAGGCGCCTTGTAGCTGGAGTTGTTGAGGACTCAACTAGGGTCATCAGCATGTGAAGTATTAAATCTGCAAGGAAGAGCTGCAACTCTTCCTTGCATTTGGTTACTCTGAATTCTCCTGTTTAAAAGACTAATTTATCTTTCTTCAGTGTAGCAGATTTGAATGTTGATGGCTGACCTGCAACCAAAATCCATCCTCCACAACAGCCTGTAGGTGTTCCTATTTCTGCCTATTGCCATACTACAAATAGTTCCCCTTTCCTTTTCCCACTTCTTTTTTTTGGCAGGTCCGTTCTTGTCTGGTCTGCAAAGGGGAAGCCAAGGAACTCAAGAAGCCCTTTGAAACATCATTTCTATGTGAATAATGTAAAGGAAAATGACATGTAAGAGGCACTTACTTCACACTGTTGAGAACTTTGTTGAAGTATTGCAATACAATGCTTTGTTGAAGCATTGCATATAGTATTGCATGCAGAAAAGTGTGGAGAACATAACATACTGACATACTGAAGTAGTTGCATTTGTTTACTTTGGAGTAGAGAGGATAATTAACAATTATGTGGAGGGTTACCTTAAAAGGGAATAGAGGTTCATCATTTATTTCTACCAAAATAAGTCAAGATATAACAAAGCCAAACTGCATTCAATAGCAAGGGTTTAAGCTGAATCAAGAAGAGCTTGATGTGAGTCATTCAAATAGGCTGGCTTGTTTTTGTGCAATTTTCACTGTTGGTCTTTAAGGATGGCTTACAGAATTTGTTTAGGTGAATTGAAGTCATGATTGAGGCTCTTTCAAACATATATACTGTCTGTTTGAACTTGACCTACCGAGTCGTTTCCAGTGCTATGATTCTATGAAAAATATAAAATGTACAAAACTAGATAATATAATCAAGAGCTTTCCAGTAGTGCCTCTGGGATTATATATGAATAGCTTTTGATGCCACCCAAAGTAACACTAATTGAATTGAATGCATTGTGTTGTATAGCTAAGCTATCTTTTGTTCAGTGTAGAAATTTATCTGTTATAAGGGGAGATGGGCTAGAAACGGATTAGAAGGATTTTTCTCCATTTCAGTGGTTTAGCCAACCACAGTGACTTTAATAGTTCTGTTTAGCATTCCTGCACTTTTTTTTAACTGACTCAAAAAAGAAAGAAAAAAAAAAGGTAAGACACAAATGGAACAGCACTCTTTAAGTAGCTACTAATCTTCCAGAAATGCCAGGAGGTGCCCCAGTAATATCACATGATATGTTGTTTCCCATCACCTGTTAATCATAAGGACCATTATGTTAGAATGTAAACAGCTATATGAATTTATTGTTTTGTTGCAGAAGTCATGAGGGATGATAGCAGATGGCATTGGTTGCTAGGCAATTTCTTTAAAGATATGATGCTGGGAATTTTCATTTCTAAACATTAATATTTTCACTTTCAAAATTAGGGGTGCAAATTTTTATCGGTGTTCTCTGTAGGGGAACTAATCCCCTGGGCTTAATCACTATGATGAGATTGAGAACTAAGGGTTTCACCCCCCCCAACATTTGAACAAGTAATTCCAGTAAAGGTAGAATTGACCTGCAAAGCTACCAGAATAGAAATATCAATTGCCTATCAGACTGCAGAGGATTGGCCCTGAAACATGATTTGACAATTCGTACCATGCCATAGCCAAGGTCTACCTAGAACATGGGCCTGTGGAAGTCTGAAACAAAATTTTCATGTTTTCCCACCTAGTGTAATAAATAGCTGCTGCTGTTTTGTTCTGTCTATTATGTTGTCAGCAATTTGGTGTATTTTATGTTCTAGTGCTTTTAAAATGAATTGTAAACAACACTGGGGGACCAATCTTTGAATATAACCTGGGGTGGTGGATATGTTGTAATCATAGAGGTGTGGGAACAGGCTCAGAGAATTCAGTGGTAGGAAAAAAGACAATGCTTGAATTGTTGGTTAACTGCTAGGGCATCCCTTAATGAAGTTGACAAGACAAACCCCATCCCTCTCTTTGGCCAGTTGTAATCAGATCATGTTACTTGTAAGCTAGGAGAGAGAAAATTACAAACCGTAAGAGAGTCAGGTCCCATCTCTTCCTCCCTGTAATTCAGTCACTGGAAAATGTGTTCTGCAGATGCTTAGGTGTACTCCATTGACTGAAACAGTGTTGATGGGTCTCAAATTGGCTCATCTGAAGATTTCTGTGACATATGCTTGCATGCAGAAAATATATGCAAAGCAGGGTTAGATTCAGAGAAATGAGGAGTGAAGACTTGAGGAAGGAATATCAAGAATTTAAGATATACAGATGACACCATACTATTAGCAGAAAATAACAAAGACTTGGAACAATTACTAAAGATAGTCAAGTAAGAAAATGCTAAGGAAGGCTAACTGCTGAACATTATTACCAAAAAAAAAAAAAAATGACCACAGAGGAGCTACATAAATTCAGTCTGGATGATAAGGAAACTAAAATAGTGAAATATTTCCCATAGCTTGGATCAATAATTGATCAGAACGGAGACTGCTGTCAGGAAATCAGAAGAAGACTAGGACTGGGAAGGGCAGCTATGAAAGAACTTTGCACTTCCTAAAGTACAAAGATATAAAACTGAACACTAAAGTCAGGATTGTCCAAGCCATTGTATTTCCCATCACCATGTATGGAATTGAGAGCTGGACAGTGAAGAATGCTGATAGGAAGAAAGTCAACTCATTTGATTTGTGCTGCTGGAGAAGAGTGCTACAGATACCATGGACTGCCAAAAAGACCAATAAATGGGTCCTAGAACAAATCAAGCCTGAGCTGTTCCTGGAAGCCAAGATGACTAAATTGAGACTATCATACTTTGGCCATATCATGAGAAGGCATGACACACTAGAAAAGACAATAATGCTCAGAAAAGTGGAGGGTAGTAGAAAGAGAGGAAGGCTGTATATCAGATGGATGGACTCAATCAAGGAGGCCACAACCCTGAGCCTGCAGGACCTGAGCAGAGAGGTTGAGAACAGGGGGTCTTGGAGATGTCTCATTTACGGGGTTGCTGTGAGTCGAAGTTGACTTGAAGGCAGTTAACAACAACAACAACAACATACCAGCATCCTGTTTTATTCAGATTAAAAAAAGAAAAGAGGCAAAAAATTGTGTTTCCTTGGGTGAAAAAGAATCTGCTAAAAATTCATTACAGTGCACCATAGCATTTGAGAAAAGGTCTTGACAGCTACATGTCAAGGCTTCTCAAGATAGCTAGGAATTGACTTTGCCCCTTTGCCATCATCATAGCACAGCAGAACAGACAATATGACTTCCATAATTATACATCATGATAGGCGTGTGTCTACAGAAATGGTTGCTGGCTGGGAGCAATCTTAATAGTTGTCTGGAAAGAGCAAAAAAGAATTCAGAGTTAAATAGGACACCACAGAATGTGCTGCCTTTAATATTTCATTCAGTGATAATGAATTATTGCTTAGAAGATAGAAAGCAGCAGAAGGGAAAAGAGTGGGTCAGAAATTTTCAGAAACAGATGCTTTATAGCAATATGAGTTTTGACTGAAAATCTCTCATTAACACCAGGATGAGTATCTGAAAAGAATGGAGAAAAACGGCCAAAATGACTAAGGCTGCGTCTATACGATTAAAAAAAAATCTGTTTGGGGGGTAAAAAATACGAATAGGCAGCCGTTCGTATGCATACGATCCGCCTACATGATTTTTTACCCCTCTAAACTCCTTATGAGCCCCCTTCCCCAGCTGGCTGGAGCGAGCAAGCCAAGTGGCAGTTTTAAATCTCCTGCCATTTTTTTTTTAATTTAAAAACGTGCCTGCTTTGCGGACATTCAGTTTTCCCTATTTACAAAGTAAAATAAAAATATATAAAATTCACTGACTTACTGGACTCTCGCTTAGCCGGGAATCCAACATGGCGGCCGCTCCAAATTCCCCTCCTTGCTAGCCCCGCCCCTTCTACTCAGCCAGCCAATCAGATTACACTGCCTGTTCGTATGTGTGCGAACGGGGCGTACAGACCATCAGCCATTCGAACAGCTGTATGTATTTTATACTGAGATCCGCTAATCCTCCCAAACACCAAATCCACGTAGTTTACAGGGGATTCGCTAGCCCTCCTTCTGAATGACACATATGAATCCGAACGCCTGTATGTACGGAAGAGCGATCTTCCGAATGGTGTACATATTTTTTTTACCGTGTAGACGGGACCTAAGAGACTCTTCATTCAATAGATGTGAATTTGTATTCTAGCCACTGGGCACCTGTTTATCCATATAATCTGGTGTAGGGAAACGGGTGAAGCCAGACAAGTTCCTTGTCCTTATGGATGAGTAGAATTGATGCTCATCACTAATTGTGGTTATATTCTGGTTTCTCTTCAGAATTCAGATCATATATATATTCCATTGTTTGTGGTTGTTTATCAGTATGTTTATATACCCACTGTCAATTGCCTTGAGCAATTAAATGAAAAAAAGAGATATTTTTAAAGGAATGAAATTTAAGTTAATAAAATGGAAGAAGATAGAATTGAATATGTGAGAAAAATACTTGGTGAAATATCAGCTGCCAATTTCGGGCTGAAAAGTTTCTAGTGCTCAGGAACGAGACTGGGATGCCTATTGTCAAGGCCATTTCCTCAGCCAGTGCTGTGGGTGCAGAATTCCCACAAAAATACCTCCAGCCTCCTTTCTTGATCCTTGGGAGAGATTTAATTTTCCTCCAAGGTACGGAATCTCCCTGCCTTAATCTAAAATCTGCTCTCCTCCCAATTTTAGATTTTTCCTCACTGAAAGAAAGTGTGATTGAATACAATGCAACATGAAGTTCAGAGAAACATCTATGAACAGAAATTAGTATTGTCGGGTCTCAGGGCACTAGTTGATGTTTCAGGGAATTGCATTGTTGTTGTTGTTGTTGTTGTTGCTGTGTGCCACCATGCTGTTTCCAGGGAATTCCTATGTTTCCCTCAAGAGATTATCACACTACACTGTTACAGCATTATTATTCCACTTTAACTGCTCTGTCTGCCTCCTGTGGAATCCTGGGATTTGCAGTTTAGAGAGGGGCATTTAGAACTCTCAGCCAGAGAGCTCTTAAGATTCACTAAACTACAAACCCCAGAATTCCACAGGAGGCAGCCATTGCAGTTAAAGTGGAATAAAAACACTAAGGACTTTATCAGACCACCCTCCATTAATGTTCTTTTGCCAGCATTTTGCATTTTTATGCTTGCTCACCTTGCTCACGTTAAAGAGGCAGCTGAGGTACTAACAGAGAGTGAACGGAGCTCCGTTCACTTCCTGGTTTCAAATCTCACCGATTCTCATGAGAAGACGCAAGCGTGGCAAATTTAAAAAGTAAGGAAAATAAAGAGACAAAATGTACACACAAGCACAGGAACACACTTTAAAAGTCCCAAGTAAACCAGGGAGGTAAAAAAAAAGTGTGTCTCCTACCTGTCTGTCCTGATTTCACCCAGAAGTGTTCTGGCATTGGCACTATTCACGAGTGGAAAATGGTGTGAAATTTCAAACACCAGCAATGCTGGCAAAAATGCCATGGGAGATCAGTTGATGGCTTGGGCTGTCAATAAAAAAATCTGCCTTATTAACAGCACATGATTGTGAAAGGACGCCCTCATCTGGTATGTGCACCCTTTCACGATCATTAGGCGTCGTTATGACACCATATTTGCCACATCTGATAAAGTCCTATAACAATGTAGTGTGATAATGATCTAAATCTCATGGCAAGTGGCACTGGAGGAAAAATGTGATTTTGCATGAGAGTCCATGTTCCTTTCCCATTTATATCCATTCCCAGGTGTTGCCAGGGCTCTCCTACTCATGTGAAGGTATTTATATGTGAGTTGCACTTGTGCAGCATTGATACATTAGAAAGTCAGAAGTGAAGGGAGGGAACTGGGGACAGAAACAATAATGAGTGCATGTATTTGGACTCCTCAAGACAGGGGGTTTACACAGCAAAATAAATCCTCAAAGAATGTGACAATAAGCCTGATAGTTCCCATGCATTTTGAAGCCACAGCACCCTTTTCAGAAGGAGAGGGTGCGAAAAACCCATAAGTCGCACTGTATCAGCTTTCTCTAGTTTTCCTGACTTTTTTGATTAAGTTTGCGAAAATGCGCACAATTGGTCGTGGGAACTTACCATCCGTGTGAACTTGCACCGACCTTTTCAAATTAGCATGAGCAGAGCTGAATCCTGATTGGTTGGAGTGACCATTGTGTCTTCTCCAAATAGACGGAGGGGTTGGAAAGAGAAATCCACGGAGCCTGCCAGTTACCCCTTCTTCTGCTAGCAGCCCACTTTGGGAAATCTGCTCTGAGCCCTTCCTGTCTGTTTCAAAGGAAGGCTTTGGGGGTAGGGAAGATGATCAGGAATGGGGCTTGCCCCTGCTTGGATGGTGTGTGCGTGTGTATGTTCATCCCTGCGGCAACCGGCTGATCGCACGTTCGTGCTTTTGTTTGTTTGTCCTTCCCTTCACTTGCCTTTATTCAAGGCTTTCGGGGCAGGGAAGATGATCAGAAATGGGACTAGCCCCTGCTTGGGTGGTGTATGTATGTGTGTGCGTGTGTTTGTACGATCTTGTGCTTCCCTTCACGCCTTTCTTTATTCAAGGCTTTCGGGACAGGGGAAGACAATTGGGAACTTGAGAGATCGCTCTATCGTTCTTTAGTTTGTTTGTGCTTTTCTTCCCTCTGATTATTTATGGTCTATGACCCCCTCCTTGCTCCCTCCCCGCCTCCTGCCTGGCTTTAATCATCTGGAAGCCATGCCCCCCCCCAGCTTTGCCTGTGTAAACTAAGGAAAACTGAAACTTGCTGCATCTTCCGAATAAGCCAGAATTCGTGTGAATTATGCACTCCTGATGCGAAAGAACGGTAATCCAGAATCTCGCAAACTTTATCCTGTTGTGGAACCAGCACCAGGAAGTAGAGTGTTAGCCTCGTGAATCGTAAAGCTAATTGCCCTGGCAGTAGCAACACAAGGCCTGGCAGTGAGCTTTCCACAAACCTCAGCAGAGATGTAAGGCCTGGGCAAACTCCCCATATTTCATGTGTGCTTTAGGTAAGACCACATGAGATGCTAGTCCCTAAGAATAGTGGGAACTGCTGTAATTACTGGGCACATTTTACCTAGCTACTTGAATTTCCTCTCCCTCCTCGGGGTTGTGGTATGAAAGACAAGACATCAGAAAAGCAGGAATGGGATGCTGCTGACTTAAGCCAAATCCACACTACACAAGTAATCCAGTTTGAAACTATTTGCCATGGCTCCTTCCTATGGAAACTTTGGATTTGTAGACCTTGTAAAACTATAAATCCCAGGGTTCTATAGGAAGGACCCATGGCAAATAATCCAGTTTCAAACTGGATTATTTGTGTAGTGTGGATTTGGTTTTAGTAATCCAGAACAGATGCATGGATCACTGTAACCAGCACTGCAGATAAAGGGATATCCTTTCAACATTCAGGTTTAGCAATCTTTTTTTTAAAGGACAGGTTTCCAATTTTCCTTTTGTAGATAGCTGACATAAAAGTTTTGCTGATCTTAGTTAAAAACAGACTTTGCTTTCATATATCCTGCTGATGTAACTTGATCTGAACTAGTTGGCCTGACTTTTGAAAATCAAAGGGAAAAAAATTATAATAAATGAATGGTTTTTCTTTTTTAAAAAATGCCTCCTGGCCCATCTCCCAGTGGAACAGGCAAAGGCAAGTTCCTTTGCTCAGCTGAGTTTATGATATGGGGAAACACACATGAGTGTTTTGAAACTCTTAAAACCTGTTTTTCAAGGGTGGTGCATCATTAGCATGAGCCCAACTTCCTCCTTGACAGACATAATCCACTATATTTATTCAGCTGAAAAGGAGACAATATGCGGTTGCAATATGTTGCCCTCAATTAAGCTCTTTCAAACAAATTGTGGCAGTGGAAGAAATGAGGAAGGAGGCTTCTCTGATCTTTAGGATTAGTGGCTTCAGTGACTAATTGGGTTTGGAGACTGGGCTAGAATATTTGCACTGAACAAAACCTATTGTTGGATAGTATGAGAACAGAACTGGTTGTCTAGCTGAGGTGTAGTGAAATTTGGAAAAGTTATCTTTGCCTAAAGGATTTTGGAAATCATTGTCCCAAAAGTAGCTCTTCCAAGATCTACTGATTTTTACTGAGGTGCTAATCCTTGCTTGGGCTGCATCAGTTCAGACTTCAAGTTGCTAGACATGGATTGAGTGAATGCTCCTCAGTATTTATTTATATTTTTAAAAAGTTTGGCCTCTCCGCACCCCCCTAATGCCACCACTGGACAGAAGTAGGCCATAGACTCTTAGGCAATCTGGTGTGGGATTCTGGAGGTCGGAATCATTTATAATGTGTCTTTTCTTTTGCTCCTCACTGCCTAAGGTTAAAAGGAAAACCCCAACATACAGAAGATTCAGTGCCACTGTGCCACTTTCTTAGCTTTCTTAGATCCTCATTAACACTTAGCCTGATCTTCCTGAATGATTTAAGATATATTTGTATTTGTTTTATCTTAGAGGCCAAATAGAAATCTCAGAGGGGAATCTTTTGATAGACAAAAATGGCACTGTAGTATTGCATTCATCTTAGTATGGAAATAGAGTATAGGGTGTCCAGTTAAGTACTTTGTAAAAAAGGAAAATACATCACCAAGAAAAAGAGACAAGAAAACACAGCTATGCATAAAATCTGCATATGGAAAACAGAATCAGGAGTGAAAGAATGAGAAAGAGAATTACTACTGAAAAGATATATCACTTCATTAATCAATTTCTATATTAAATATGCACAGTTCAAACTAATAAATAGCAGTAAGGGTGAAGGTCCATAAGGTATAAATCTGTAGTTGAAAGAAGCAAGATGCATCTTGACAGGTCTTTAATAAAAGATCTTGATAGGTCTTCAATAAAGCAGGGGCCAGATGCATTTCAACTGTGGTCAGTTAAGGAGAAGAGGCTTGTGTACTTTTACTTTTGCTCTTTGAGAATATTATACTGCTCAGTCTGGAGGAATAATATAAGAACTTCACATCCTCCAACATTGCACAGATGAAAACTGGGATGCACGTGGCCAAGCAACATCAGAGTGTGGTCAAGACGGCAAAAATTATTAATGAGAAAGAACGTACAAGCGCAGGAAAAGCTGCTGTAGCTTGCTTTTGCCTGAGTCTAACGAGAAGGGCAGTTTGCTCCTGTCTGAGCCAGAACCTACTGGTAAGGGCACAATTCCACCCACTCCTCCCCAATCCCCAATCCCCTCTGCTGAGTTAAGTGCAAATTACTCCGTTTGCAGCAGTTGAAGTAAGCTTGAACATAAGTGGGGAGAGGAGAAAGAAACTGGGACATTTTAAAAGAAGCTGAAAAAGTGGGACAGGATTAGGGATGCCCAACAGAGATGGGGGTATGCAACTTTACATTGGCTACTGAGGAAGTCCATGGGTTGAAACATCAAAGAAGCATAGAATTGTAGAGTTGGAAGAGATCACAAGGGCCATCCAGTCCAACCCCCTGCCATGCAGGAAGTCAAGATCAAAGCATCCCTGACAGATGGCCATCCAGCCTCTGTTTAAACACCTCCAAGGAAGGAGACCCCACCACGCTCTGAGGGAGTGTGTTCCACTGCCGAACAGCTCTTACTGACAGAAAGTGCCTCCTAATGTTGAGGTGGAATCTCTGTTCCTAGAGCTTGCATTCTTTGCTGTGTTCTAGTCTCTGGAGCAGCAGAAAACAAGCTTGCTCCATCCTCAAGGTGACACCCCCTCAAATACTTAAACAGGGCTATCATATTGCCCCTTAACCATCTTTTTTCCAGGCTAAACATACTCAGCTCCCTAAGTCTTTCCTCATAAGGCATGGTTTCCAGACCTTTCACTATTTTAGTCGCTGTTCTCTGGACACACTCCAATTTGTCAATATCCTTTTTGAATTGTGGTATCCAGAAATGGACACAGTATTCTAGGTGAGGCCTGACCAAGGCAGAATAGAGTGGCACTATATTACATGTCTGGTCTCTCCTGTATCAAAGACCTGTCAAGACCCTGGGCACCAAGATTAAGTTATTAATTCATTTATTTATTAATTATAAAAGAGAGAGTACTGAATAGCTTAACAAATTTAACATTTCCCAGCTTGTTCTTTATCCAAAGCCTAGTTACCTTGGACTTTTTCAAAACCACATGCTTTTTATTAGTTCCTTTTTGTTACCCCCTTGAGGTTTTATTAGTCCCATGGGGTTGGGGTTGAGGAATTACATTGTTTAAACCTCAAGAGCCAAACCACTTATTCATGATTAGAATATCACAGTTTAGTTAAGTCAGAAGTTAAGATTTTAAACCAACCAATAGTAAGGGCAGCGTGGAAGGGGCTGATTTTCTTTGCATCCAGGTGCTCTTCAATCTCTGTTTAAAGACCTCCAAAGAAGGAGAGTCCACAGTCCTCTGAGACATCTGTTTCACAGTCAAATAGCCATGGAAAAGAAGGCTGTTACCATATTTTTAAGTATGAAAGAATTATTTTATGAGTACCTTCCTGCAATCAAAAGTGACTCAGGGCTAATTATAGGTTTAGCCTCTTATGTCACACCATAATCATAAAAGAGTGGCATGGGGGAGGAGAACATGGACTACTGAAAAATTAAGAAACTCAATTTATTATACAATTCAGAAATTCAGAAATTTAGTTCTGAGAATAAATTGTCTAATAACTCAGGTAATTAATTCTACAAATTAAAATGGTTAAACTATAGGTAAATAGGCCCTACTATATAATAATAATAATAATAATAATAATAATAGTAATAATTTGATTCTCAGCAGATTGCCTAATACACAAAAAGAACATAATCAGTGACTTAGAATGATGAAGAGGGCCTCCTAGAGTTCTGGTAGTATAAAAATGTATACTGCTATATAAAAATGTCTGCCCTGATCTCTTTCATTCATGGGAAGAATTTATCCTTAGTTAATTGCTGGACAGTATTTATTTATTTATTTATTTATTTATTTAATTTAGTTATTTATACCCCGCTCTTCAGCCACAAGGCTATCAGAGCAGCTTACAAATTGTTTGTAAGCAATAGCAATACACACATCTACACTGATTAAACAGTTTCCAATGTGTATTTGGTTTGAAATCTTCTAAACATAAAAATTCCCACCCAACCCTTTAGGTCCACATTCAGCCCCATAATTCTACAATATTTGTCATTTTGTTTGACTTTGTTCCTCAACTTTCTGAGTATGCTGAATGACTCATCATCATCATCATCAGGCAGGAGACTGTGTTTTCCTGGCACGCTAGGACTAGTTGACATCTCAGCTGTTAAGTAGGGTTCTCATGCCTGCATAACTTTATTGCTTATGTACCCCATCAATGCACTAGAACAAGAACTTCTTCTACTATTCATATGTTTACCTGCTTATTTTGTCTCATATGTAAAACCTGTCTCCCATCTGTTCTGCTTTAATTACTAATAGGACTAAAGACCTTTAGTCTCTTTAACAATGTTAAAAAGTGGGAGGGACTCTTTGCATCATGGGTGGGAATTATGTAGCCCTCAAGATGTTGTTGGATTGTATTTCCCATAGCCAATGATAGTGAATGCTAGGGTTTGCAACATTGAACAACATCTGGAGGGCCACATGATTCTCACACCCACTTTTTTTTATGGCCATTATTTTGCATAAAGGTAGCAAGCATTTCTTACTTAGTAAACATTCCTTGTCATTCATTCTACTTGCATCATAGTCTGAGGAAACTATAGCTGGCAAGTAAATATTGACTGATATGAAAATGTACTACAATATTTATTTTGCAGGTGTTCCTTCCTATGAAGGTACTAGTCAGTACACTAAGTAAAGTTCAAACTCCTAAAACAATCTCTTGTCTTTGTTAGTAGAGAAAGGGTTTTTCATTTGCCAGAATGAGCTTTGATTTGTTCTTTCCCACCAATCTGTGGCTAGAAACTGTGAAGAACACTTTGCCTTGTCTTGGAAGCTTAATGTCTAGAAAGAGGCTACCTTAATTTTGAACTTGACCATTAATCTATCTGGTCATCTGTTCTGTACTTGACTAATAGGACTAAAGACCTTTAGTCTCTAACAATGTTAAAAAGCTAACACCATGGCTAACATCTGAAGTCCTTTGAGCAGAGATCCTACTTTATACTGGGATTTGTATCTGGAATGTTATGCATTGTACTTCTTCTGGACAACAGTAGCCTTTATTTCATAGTATTGTTACCCTAAGAGGTGTGTGTGTATGGGGGGGATGCTTTAGATGCCAAAATCTCTATTATTATTTGGGGGGATGATTAGCTCAAATGGAAGCCTCTGAGAGGAGTGTAACTTCGGGGATCTTTTCACCTATGTATACCAGTCCTAACTGTAGAGAGCACTCCAGTTGAAGTGAAATAAAGTATTTTTATTGGAAATAACACAAAGTGAATTCATATACCCAATACATATGCCTAAGAACCATACAAAGCTATAGCAGAGTAAAACAGAAAGATTAGATAGAGGGTGAGCTTTGGGAATATAGGATGATAGTTACCAGTATTGAAGAGAAGAGTTTCATGCAGCGAAGATACTCAGGCATAGGAGGTTCTGATCCAGGGCACACTGATGAAGAGAGTGGCTGGGTTTGTCCACCATGGTACATCCTATTATTGTTGGGGGACTAATATTTATACCTTATTGCATATCCTGAAGGGGTACTCTGGTTATGAGAAAGCCTGGATGGCTTTCCCACGTGATAGACCAAGGAAACCGAAACCCAACTGATTGTGTTAATGTCTTGGAGATAAGAACTGATGGGTTTACAACCTTGCAAGGATGGATGGGGGGGTATGGGAAGGACTTCTATGAAAATAGACTTGGGAATGGTCACTTAATTGTTTGATTGAATCGATCATTGCCGAGACACCCAGGACTAGAAGAGAGGATTAGTACATACCTCCTTAACAAGGGTGTTTACTAAGGAGCTTCCACACAATCCTAATTTGGGCTTTCTTGCCATAATATTTCTAAGACACATCCCAGGTCATTGTGACCTCTTACTGACCTATGTAGGCAGCAGCACAGCTTTCCAGACCTTCCTCTCAAAGTCCCTCACAAAATGCCCACAAAAAATGCCTGTTTTTCTCTTCTTGTTTGCCAAGCTTTGGAAACAGAGGCAGCACCCAGTCAAGCCAGTGATTCAGTAGAAGCCTGCCCTCTTAGACGATGTGCTAGGGAAGAGCACACAGTCCCATAACAAGCAAAAACAGGCCCATAAACCTCCAAACAGGGTAGCCAAACTATCAACCCTGACCCCCAAAACACAAGCTCATTTTATTCTATTCCTCCTTTTTATGCAGAGCATAATTCATAACAGGTTGAGAATCTCAGATTCCAAGGCCAAAAATCTGGCCTTCTTGGGGCCTCTAATCCATCCCTCTGGGGTTCCCTCAATAATCCGTCTCCTTACTCAAGATACAATCATTTGGTGGGTTCCAGACTTTTTACAGTTTTCCTCATACTAAAAGGTTGAAATACTTCCCTCAGGCTTAGGATTTTATCAGATGCGGCAAATATGGCATTATAACGACAACTGAATGATTGTGAAAGGGCACACATACCATAAGACATTGTCCTTTTGTGATCATGTCTTGTCAAAAAGCTGTTCTATATTATTGATGGCCCAAGCAGTCAATAGATCTCCTGTTCCATTTTGTTGCTGGCATTGCCTGCATTTGAATCCTTGCGCCGATGTGCTCAGTGAATACAGCGTCAATTATCAGAACACTTCTGGGTGTGATCGGGACAGGCAGGTAGGGGATGCTCTTTTTTTACCTCCCCGGTTTATTTGCAATTTTAAAAGTGTATTTCTGTGCATGTGCATACTTTTTATGTCTTTGTCTTCCTTAACTTTTTGAATTTGCCACGCTTCCGTCTTCTTATAAGAATCTGTGAGATCTCAACCTTGGAAGTAAAAGGAGCTCCATTTGTCCTCTGTTACTGCCAGGGCTGCCTGTTCATGCTGCTAAAGGTGGGTCTGGTGTGGGGGGCCTTTTGCCGGCATAAACATATTTCAAAATATGCAGGCAAAAGAACTTTTACGGAGGGTATATTAGTGATGGCCTAGATGCAGAGTTTACAAAAATTGAATTAATCATTACATTTAATGTTTACATTACATACTTAATGTTAAGTCCAGCAAGGGCTAAATGATACTACAATCCTACTGGATTCTAATGAAAACAGGAGAGGCCCCAGCAGACAGGAGGAGGGAAAATGCTGTCCCCATCTTTAAAAGGGGGAAAAAGAAGACCCAAATAATTATTGCTTAGTCAGCCTAATATCAATACTAGAAAAGATTCTAGAGCAGATCATTAAACAGACAGTCTGCAAGTACTTAGAAAGGAATGCTGTGATCACTAAAAGTGAACATGGGTTTTTGAAAAAGAAGTCATGCCAGACTAATCTTATCTTTTTTTTTTTTTTTGATAGAGTTACATACTTGGTAGATGAAGGGACTGCTGTGTTTGTAGTGTATCTTGATTTCAGTAAGATTTTTGACAAGGTCCCCCATGATAGTCTTGCAAAAAAGTTAGTAACCTGTGGGCTAGACAAAATCACAGATATAGGATGGGTGACACCTGGCTTGCTGGCAGTACATGTGAAAAGGATTTAGGAATCTTAGTGGACCACAAGCTGACCATGAGTCAGCAGTGAGATGCAGGAGCTAAAAAAGCCAATGCGATTCTAGGCTGCATTAATAGGGTTATAGTGTCTAAATCAAGGGAAGTAATAGTGCCACTCTATTCTGCTTTGGTCAGACCTCACCTGGAATACTGTGTCCAGTTCTGGACACCACAGTTCAGGAAGGATATTGAGAAGCTGGAACGTGTCCAGAGGAGGGCAACCAAAATGGTGGGAGGTCTGGAAGCCATGCCCTATGAGGAGCATCTTAGAGAGCTGGGCATGTTTAGCCTGGAAAAAAGACAGTTAAGGGGCGATATGATAGCCCTGTTTAAGTATTTGAAGGGGTGTCACATTGAGGATGGAGCAAGCTTGTTTTTCTGCTGCCCCAGAGACTAGGGAGATTTTCAGACAGGCAAA
The DNA here is from genome assembly GCA_030847615.1 of Gambelia wislizenii. Taxonomy (NCBI): domain Eukaryota; kingdom Metazoa; phylum Chordata; class Lepidosauria; order Squamata; family Crotaphytidae; genus Gambelia; species Gambelia wislizenii. The sequence goes on along the minus strand of JAUMIR010000002.1, from coordinate 426,379,295 downwards.
AATCGCTCCTTGCCGCGCGAGCAGCCTCCCGAAACTGCTGCGCGGCAAGGGTCTTCTTCGGACGACGCTGTGCCTCTGGCGAAACCGTCCATGTCACTTCCGTGAAGCTTGGGACGGCTCCGCGTCATATTTCAAGCACGGGCAGCCTCCGTGCTTGAAATATGACGCGGAGCCGTCCCAAGCTTCACGGAAGTGACACGGACGGTTTCGCCAGAGGCACAGCGTCGTCCGAAGAAGACCCTTGCCGCGCAGCAGTTTCGGGAGGCTGCTCGCGCGGCAAGGAGCGATTTTTGCCTGTCTGAAAATCTCCTAAGACATAGGAAAAGAGATTCCACCTCAACATTAGGAAGAACTTCTTGACAGTAAGAGCTGTTCGGAAATGGAATATACTGCCTCAGAGTGTGGTGAAATCTCCTTCTTTGGAGGTTTTTAAACAGAGGCTGGATGGCCATCTGTCAGGAATGATTTGATTGTGTATTCCTGCATGGCAGAGGGTTGGACTGGATGGCCCTTTTGGTCTCTTCCAACTCTATGATTCTATGGTTGTTTTTTTGAAGTATGCATGATGGTTGGAAAGAATCAGTTAAGCTGGAGTTAAGAACAGAGTTCAGTTGATGACAGTTATTTGGAGCAAGAAATTGTGTGCCGAGGTTAATAGTTGAATTAGAGAAGTGAGTGGACAAAGAGTGAATGAGTCTGAGAGGAATAAGGAATAACATTATAAAGATTTAAGAACTGTTCTAAACAAGATTTCACACTACCTTTAATAAAGTTATCCTTGTTATTCAACCACAGACTCTGTCCATTCATATCTACTATATAAAAGTAAAGGAAAGCTACCAAAAACACACTCCATACATTTAATTAAAAGTAATAACCCTGGTTCAAAAGTGGAACTAAAGGAACATAGGTGTTGAGGTGGGAGGAACAGAGGGCTGAACCCTGAGGTAGAGTGGGGCTGGTGATTTCAAGGTTGCCCTTGACCACTTGGTTGTTGTGAGGTGTTGCATATTTCATAGAATCATAGAATTGTAGAGTTGGAAGAGATCACGAGGGCCATCCAGTTCAACCCCCTGCCATGCAGGAATACACAATCAAATCATCCCTGACAGATGGCCATCCAGCCTCTGTTTAAACACCTCCAAGGAAGGAGACCCCACCACGCTCCAAGGGAGTGTGTTCCACTGCTCAACAGCTCTTACTGTCAAAAAGTTCTTCCTAATGTTGAGGTGGAATCTCTGTTCCTGGAGCTTGCATCCATTGTTCTGTGTTCTAGTCTCTGGAGTAGCAGAAAACAAGCTTGCTCCATCCTCAATGTGACACCCCTTCAAATACTTAAACAGGGCTATCATATCGCCCCTTAACCTTCTTTTTTCCAGGCTAAACATACCCAGCTCCCTAAGTCTTTCCTCATAAGGCATGGTTTCCAGACCTTTCACCATTTTAGTCACCCTTCTCTGGACACACTCCAATTTGTCAATATCCTTTTTGAATTGTGGTACCCAGAACTGGTCACAGTATTCTAGGTGAGGCCTGACTAAGGCAGAATAGAGTGGCACTATTACTTTCCTTGATCTAGACACTATACTTCTATTGATGCAGCCCAAAATCGCATTGGCCTTTTTAGCTCTGTTGACTCATGTTCAACTTGTGGTCTACTAGGACTCCTAGATCCCTTTCACACATAGTCTCGTTCAGCCAGGTCTCCCCCATCCTATATCTATGCATTTCGTTTTTTCGCCCTAAGTGCTGTACCTTACATTTCTCTGTATTGAATTTCATTATCTTAGCATTGGCCCAGCTCTCCAGTCTATCCAGGTCATTTTGAATTTTGATCCTGTTCTCTAGGGTTTTAGCTATTCCTCCTAATTTGGTGTCATCTGCAAATTTGATAAGTATGCCCCTAATTCCATCATCCAAGTCATTGATAAAGATGTTGAATAGCACTGGGCCCAGGACAGAACCCTGTGGTACCCCACTGGTCACTTCTCTCCAGGATGAAGAGGAGCCACTGCTGAGCACCCTTTGGGTTCGGCCAGTCAACCAATTACAAATCCACTTAACAGTTAACTTGTCTAGCCCACATTTTACAAGCTTGTTTGCAAGAATGTCATGGGGAACCTTGTCAAAGGCCTTACTGAAATCAAGGTATGCGATATCCACAGCGTTCCCTTCATCTACCAAGCTGGTAATTTTATCAAAAAAAAAAAAAAAAAGAGAGAGAGAGAGAGAGAAAGAGAGAGAGAGATCAGATTAGTCTGGCATGACTTGTTTCTCTGAAACCCATGTTGACTTTTTGTGATTATGGCATTGCCTTCTAAATGTTCACAGACTCTCTTTTTAATGAACTGCTCTAGAATCTTCCTTGGTATTGATGTCAGACTAACTGGATGATAATTGTTGGGATCCTCTTTTTTCCCCCTTTTTGAAGATGGGGACAACGTTTGCCCTCCTCCAGTCTGCTGGGACTTCTCCTGTTCTCCAGGAGTTATAAAAGATTATTTCCAATGGCTCTGAGATTACATTTGCCAGCTCTTTTAATACCCTTGGATGTAGTTCATCTGGTCCTGGAGATTTAAATTCATTTAGATTAAGAAGGTATTCCTCTACTATCTCTTTGCTTATTCTGTGCTGGATTTCCCCTATTGTGTCCTCTGTTCCATTATCCTGAGGTTGACCACCCTTTTGCTTTTCTGAAAACACTGAGGCAAAGAAGGTGTTGAGTAATTCTGCCTTTTCTCTGTCTCCTGTTAGCATTTTGCCATCTTCTCCACCTCCATCTTCTATTTGGTGGCAGCGTCACAGAGGGAACAAAAGCAAAGCTGGGAGAGAGGAAATAGAATGGAGTATCTTGGAAAGGGCATGGTTGACTGTGTGGCTGTCTAGCTGAAACACTGAACAGGAACATGTCATACTATAACATTTTGGTACAAGTCCAGTTTCTGTGCTTTACTACTCAGCTATGATCTCCATCCTACCTTACAACCCACACACCAGTAACATACACATCTACACCACCCAGATCACAATGTTCCATAAGCAGAGAACAATGTGCAGCCTGCTGAAAGACATTCCTGAAACAGAGAGCTGCAGGGGATATATGCAAGCCAACCAGTTTTCATGCTGCAAGGGAAAGCAAGATAGAACTCACTGAAGATGTTAAGCATATACATTACAGGTTGAATATCCCTTGTCCAAAATGCTCAGGACCAGAAGTGTTCCATATTTCAGATTCTTTTGGATTTTGGAATACCTGTATTTGCATATAGGGTCAGATCAAGAGAAAAATATTGATGACCAATATAAAAAATGAAATATAGAAAAATAATCAATTTCACCTCCCGCCATTTCACAGATCCTTGCATCTGTCTCCAGTCTCATGTCTTTCTCCAGCCTTACATCCTGTTCATTCGCAACTTGCACTGTGTATGAGATGCGGGGCTAGAGAGAGAGACCGAGGACCTGTGAAATGGCAGGAAACCAAAACTTCTTGCTGCCCGCCACCCACTTCCACTTTCGAGGCTCTCCTGCTCATTCATTTCTTAGATCCTAAGCCTCTCTCAGCCTCACATCTCATATACAACTCAAATAGTTAATGAATGAGATGCAAGGCTGGAGAGAGACTGAGGAGACGAGAAAGAAACAAGCAGGAGTGCCACAACCCCCACCTCAAAGACTGAAGCAGGTAGCTGGCAGCAAAAAGTTTTGGGGGTTTTGGATTTCCGGATTAGGGATGCTCTATTAAAATAAAAATGTCATTTTCATGCCTGCATTATAAATATAAGTATGAGTTTTCTACACTTTCTCAGTTGCTTTCTTTCTGTCTCCTTTACAATTTCCAGAACAGTATTTCTGATACACCTAACTATATGTTAAGCAACACTCACAGTTGCATTCCGGAGACATGAATTGTAATATTATACAAAGTTGTCCTACGGCTATCATAAAAAACCATGACTTTTAAAATTGTCGAAAACTCTGAAAAAGCTGTATAAAGTTCTTACAGAATACATGAACTAGGCATCACTCATTACAAAATGTTCCCACCCAAGAGAATGATCTCTTATCAGAAACAAGGAAAGACACTTTCAAAATCAATACACACACACACACGCAGAGAGAGAGAGAGAATTCAGTGCTGCACATCTGCAGATGGATAGCTGGAGTACACTGGATTAAAACTATAGAACAGGACCTGGAAACTGAGGATCTCCCAGCAAGCATAATGAGGGATAACTTTCCTAAGCTTTGTATTAGAATAATCATTGAAACATTCACTAATAGACAGACAATGGAATCTGAGTCCTGAGACTCACACCATTTATTTACTATGCTAAATAAATGCTACTGTTCTATAAACCCAAGCTAATTACTAAAATGAGGAAACAGAATTAAAAATATTGTAGGTTGATTGAAATAGTGATATATGTATTGTGTATTCCACTCTGCAGATTGTACCTTTGGGTCCCACTTTGGGAGAAAGGTGGCATATAAATTAAATACAGGTCTACGGATTCAGTATCCGTAGTTTCACTTATCCGTGTCTGGAAAAAAATATGATCTGTCTAGGCATTTCTTATCAAGGGTTTCAGGTATACACCTGTACATGCAGGTTGAACCACATATCCATGGGGGGAACGTTCCAACACACACACACTCTTGGATACCTGAAACCATGGATAACAGGGAACCCTATTCTTCTCAATGAGACCAACACTGGAAGTTGGCCAAAGAATCACATTGGAGCACCTAGAAATACCTAGAGCATATTTTTTTGGACATAGATAAGTGACACCATGGATACTGAATCTATGGATAAGGGGGTCAACCTGTACATACATACTGTGCAGTCCTTTGTATCATATAAATTCATATTAAATCCTATTCAGACTTGTGTTTTGTGTAAGTTTCTTTCTCGCCCCAATGAATCACTAGGGGCTGTTCCCATGTTCTCTAATTAATGTGGTTCTTCTTAGATAAGTAGCTCAGGTGGTAAGTAGTTGTTGAGTGGTTCTGTTCAGAAACAGTGGAGGAGATGTTGTCTGCAGAGGTTATTGTCCAGAAAAGAGGTCAGACTCTAATGAAATGGGCGCTCTTCTACCTTATCCCCTCAGCAATTCCAAAAGGCTCCACACTACATAAATGGGTGGTTAATTGTGGTAGGATTAAATAGTGAGAAATGTTAATGAAGAAATATGAATGAAGGAGAGCAATAGTATGTGATAAGCAGTGCAATCATATGTACTAAGCAGTTCAACATAGGATAGAAGCACTCTTTATTTCATACTATTTAATGCTGTCAGGTTAGTCTGCCATTTTCATTAGTGTGATAAATTCCTCTTGTAATTTTACAGGAGAGAGACATATGACAGACGTTTTTGCTCTTTAAGAGCTGACAATGTCTTGAAAGTGGGATAGCTCTTTGTGATTTCTACACTGTTTCTGTTTTTGCCTGTACAATTGTCCCTTCACATTTGTGGATTATGCTTTGTAGATTTGATTATTTGCAGATTACTGTATTTGCTGATGCTTCTGCTGTTGCCCTACATGTGACTGAAAAAAAGATTTTCTCTCTAGGCATTTCTAGGTCCCTCCACCAGTGGAAATTGACTATAGGATCGTGCTGGAGGATCTGGAAATGCCTAGAGAAGTGTTCTCTCAAGAAAAAAAAAGCATTTGCGATTATACATGAAAATAGCTATATGCAAAGGGTCCTAGAATGGATCCCTTGTGTAGTACACAGGACTATATTAGCAGTTTTCCCACTTTCACAGGGATCCTGCGTCCCTAATCCCTGTGAAAGTTAAGGGCTGTCTGTACTTTAAAAATCCCCAAATACTCTGTCTAACAAGAGGTAACAAGATAGCTATCATAGAAAACAAAGGAAAAGAAAGAGTGAAAACTACATCACTGGATCCAAAATGTCTGACCCCCTTAGTAATTGGAAACCATTCTGTTTCTCTGTATTCGGTCCTGATGCTAGCTCCTTGTCCTGAGTACAGGTTACATATCAGGACAATCAAATGTTGTGGCACACCCATTTCTTTAATTTTCTTTAGCTGCATATATAAGCATATATTTTCAAAACCCCTACAGTACTATGACATCTATAAGCAGGCATCTGAAATCATTGAAGAGAACAGAAACCCTTACATTAGTGGAAAATGGTTTAAATTAAATGCTACTCCCTCACTCACCAATAGCTCCTCTTAATCCTGGAGAGAAGTGACCAGCGGGGTGCCACAGGGTTCTGTCCTGGGCCCAATGCTATTCAATGTCTATATCAATGACTTGGGTGAGGCAATAGAGGGCATGCTTATCAAGTTTGCAGATAGACCAAATTAGGAGGGGTAGCTAATTCCCCAGAGGGCAGGATCAGAATCCAAAATGATCTCATCAGGTTAGAAAGCTGGGCCAAAACTAACAAAATGAATTTCAACAGGGAGAAATGTAGGATACTACACTTGGGCAATAAAATGTAATGCAGAGGTATAGGATGGGTGACACCTGGCTTGCTGGCAGTATGTGAAAGGGATCTAGGAGTCTTAGTGGACCACAAGCTGAACATGAGTCAGCAGTGTGATGCAGCAGCCAAGAAAGCCAATGCAATTCTGGGCTGCATTAATAGTATAGTGTCTAGTTCAAGGGAAGTAATAGTGCCATTCTATTCTGCTTTGGTCAGACCTCGCCTGGAATACTGTGTCCAGTTCTGGGCACCACAATTCAGGAAGGATATTGAGAAGCTGGAACGTGTCTAGAGGAGGGCGACCAGGATGTTGGGTGGTTTGGAAGCCATGCCGTATGAGGAGCGGCTTAGAGAGCTGGGCATGTTTAGTCTGGAGAAGATAAGGTTAAGAGGTTATATGATAGCCATGTTTAAACATTTGAAGGGATGTCATACTGAAGATGGAGCAAGCTTGTTTTCTTCTGCTCCAGAGACTAGGACACGGAACAATGGGTTCAAATTACTTGAAAGATTCCACCTAAACATTAGAAAGAACTTCCTGACAGTAAGAGCTGTTTGGAAGTGGAATACACTGCCTTGGAGTGTGATGGAGTCTCCTTCGTTGGAGGTTTTTAAACAAAGGCTGGATGGCCATCTGTTGGGAATGATTTGATTGTGTATTCCTGCATGGCAGGGGGTTGGACTGGATGGCCCCTGTGGTCTCTTCTAACTCTATACTTCTATGATACTATGACATACTTCTTGTGTCCCTTCTGACCCTTCTTTTTAAAGCCTTTCTGAAGTCTTTGGAGTATGGCCTGACTCGTATATAAAATATACCATTTAACTGTACAGCTGTCAAGTTATTGCTTCAAAGGACATTACAAAATACTTTGCACTCCAGAAGCTCTGAAGTTCAGCAAAGGACTTTATTGAAAAATATTTGAAGAAGACTTTTTTCTTTTAGAGAGCTTCAAGAGATACTGTCAGTCAGGTACATTGTCTATGCTGAATAAATTGTCCACAGGTCTCATGTGGTACCAGGCCTTTCTTTAAATAATTTTCTACTTTTTTGTGGTTCATTATTAGCAATGACAATCACTTTGCAGGTTTCCTTCTTTGCTTTTTTTAAATTTCTTGTTGTAGTTTGCTGTCAAGTTGACCTTGACTTACCTGTACCATGAACCTATAAGTAAGAGACCTCCATGAGAAACTTGGTAATCAATAGCCCTGCTCAGGTCTTGCAGTCTCAGGACCATGACTTCCTTGATTGAATCAATCTACCTGTAATGCGGCCGTCCTGTTTTTCTACTGTCTTCAACTTTACCAAACAATATCATTTTTTTCCAGTGAGCCAAGTAATCTCATGCTGTGTCCAAAGTACAGTAGCCTCAATTTATTCATTTTGACCTTTAGGAATCGTTCAGGCTTGAGTTTCTTTCAGACCCATTTATTTGTCTTTTTTGACATGGTATCCTCAGAACTCTCCCCCAGCACCATATTTCAAATTAGTTGATTCTCTTCTTGTCACCTTTCAGATTTCATACTTATATCTAAAAATCAGAACAACTGTTATGTAGTGATGTTGACTATGGAATTCAAGTACAGTTGACCCTCCACATTCACAGATTTGGCATTCATGGATTTAAGTATTCACCACTTGAAAATATTCTTTAAAAAATAATAATCCATAAAGCAAACCTTGATTTTTCCATTTTATATAAGGGACACCATTTTGCTGTGCCATTGGATATAATGCAATTTTGCTGTGCCAGTGCATATAATTGCATATAATGCATTGCCGTCGGCAAATCCGTGCTCAAGTCCGTTCAGCAGTTCACCTACCTGGGAAGCATCATCTCCTCAGATGCCAGGATTGACAAAGAGATCGATCACAGATTAGCAAAGGCATATAGTGCATTTGGAAGACTTCACAAAAGAGTCTGGAGCAATAAACACCTGAGGCGAAGCACAAAGATTAGTGTGTATAGAGCCATTGTACTGTCTATTCTCCTTTATGTGTCTGAAACATGGGTCACGTATCGCCACCATCTACGACTCCTCAAACGCTTTCATCAGTGCTGTATACGCACAATCCTAAATATACACTGGACTGACTATGTGATGAATGTTGCTGTCCTTGAGCAAGCCGGGATCACCAGCATTGAGGCCATGATATTGAGAACACAGCTGCGCTGGGCAGGGCACATTTCTAGGATGGAGGACCATCGGCTCCCCAAAATACTACTCTATGGTGAACTCGCCACGGGTCAGTATAAGAGGGGTGCTCCGAAAAAGCGATACAAAGACTCCCTGAAACAACATCTCAGGCTCAGCCAAATTGATCACCAACAATGGTCCGCCCTAGCCTCACATCGGGAGGCATGGAGACGCACTATCCACAATGCTGCAGCCTTATTTGAGAACTCACGCTGAACAAGTCTTGAAGAGAAACGACAATGCAGAAAGAATCACAACCCAAAAACATCACCCAAGGAGACCTTCTGCTGTGCTTTCTTGCAACCGGACTTGTTTATTTCAGATTGGCCTTTTCAGTCATCAGTGCACTTGCAGAAAACGCAGGATGAGTCCTTCCTGAATCTTCGTTTGAGAAGAAAAGCCAGAGGGCATATAATGGGATTTGAGTATTCACGGATTTGGGTATTCACCGGGGTCCTGGAACCAAACCCCAGCGAATGTGAAGGGACAACTGTATATATTTTTACTCTCGTCTTCTTCTGCTGTCCTGACTAGAGTTGCCATTTTGATTGATGACTGATTCAAGGTATAGAATTTTTTAAAAAAACTATTTTGATGTCTTCATTACCCAGTTTTAATTTATATAGATCATTTGTGGTAATCATTTTTATTTTCTTAATATTCCACTGTAACTGCTTTTGTATTTTCTTCCTTAACTTTCATCATTAGTTGTCCCAAGTCATTGCTATTTTCTGCTTGTAATATATCTTAAATGATTGATTCCCACAATTTTCACATGTCCTTCCTCTGAGTGTAATTCCACTTTCTGTATGAATCTTCTGTGTATACATGAAACAGGCAGGGTGATAAATTGGCAATTCTACTCTTTTTTTTTTTAAATATGTTTATTAAAGTTTTAAGGTCTCAAAAATTTACAACATATATACCGTACAATTTCTCATTGTCATTTTAAGAGTCCACAGATGATATACATTTACCCATATTTTAATCTTCTATAGGTTATAGTTAAAACTGACTTCCTTCGTGCGGAATAGCTCAAAGACAGTTTTCCCTCCCTGATTTGTTTACTGTACCTCCCTTTAACCGTCTTAATCCCACTATACACTACCATTTAAAACAGCTAAGAGTTTGTAACCTGTTTATTTCTCTATTCTTCCTTATCGTCACTAATGCTTTATCTCTCCTCTTTATACCTTCTTCTCCCTAGATCTCCCCTCCTCTTCCCACTTTCCACCTTGTCCTACAGTAATTGGTTAGGGGGGACCATTCAAATCCTAATTTTTCAGTTGATTTTTTGTTCAAAATACATGTTAGTTTATCATTGTCTCTCATCTCCAGCGCTTTATCCAACCAATCATCGATTGACGGGGCTTCTTTGCTCTTCCACTTTTTTGCCGCATTTAGGCGCGCTGCTGTGCATAAATATAGTAACATTCTCCAATATTTCCTAGCTACTTCTTTTTCTAGCATTGATGTGATGTTCAGTAAATATAATTTGGGGGTAAATTCAAATTGCGTGTTAAATATTTTTTGTATTATTAGGTGTACTTTAATCCAGTATTTCTTCATGCACGGACATTGCCACCACATATGTATCAGTGTGCCCAGTTCTTTCTCACATTTCCAGCACTCTCTTTGTTCCTTTCCAAATAATTTGTTTAGTTTTACCGGAGTCAAATACCAGCGATTGCTTATTTTTAAGTAGTTTTCTTTCAGTGCTTGGCATAATGAGAATTTCTTTGTTTGTCTCCAGGCAGTCTCCCACTCTTCCATATTTATTATTTCCCCAATGTCTTTCGCCCACTTAACCATTGTTTCCCTCACCGCCTCCTTCTCAAGTTGCCTGGATAAAAACAGACTATACAATTTGGTTATTTTTTTCTTTTCTTCTCCCAGTAGTATCCTATCCACATCCGTCTGTTCTTCCAGAATACCTGTATTTTCTTTATCTCTCTTAAACCTGTTATTTAATTGCTAATATGTCAGCCAATTTATTTCCCATCCTTCCTCCTTCAGTTCTTCCTTTGTTCTAAATGTCTCCCTTCCATCTCCGTCTTTCTTCACTAGGTCTGCATACGTAATCCATTTATTTGTTTTCCCCACCTGGCCCCATCTACCATAAAAAGCTTCAGCTGGAGATAACCATCTTGGTAATTTGTTGTAATATACCAGTTGGATCTTTTTCCAGTTTTGTAGAAGCGCCCTTCTCACAATGTTATCATTGAACCCTTTATGAATTCCTTCCTTGTTATATCCAAGATAGGCGTGCCATCCCATTCTCAATCCATCTCCTTCTATCATTAGGAGTTTCTTGTCTTTTAATTTAATCCATTTGGATATCCACAACAGGCTGCACGCTCTATAATACAAATTGAGGTCTGGTAGGGATGTTCCTCCTCTTTCCGTTCTTTCCACCAGCGTCTGCCACTTTATTCTTGGTTTACGTCCATTCCAGATAAAGTCGCACAAATCCTTCTTCCAACCTTTAAATGGTTTGTCGTTTATCAAAATTGGCAGATTTTGGAATAGGAACATTAATTTGGGAAGCACCGACATTTTTATTGTAGCTATACGTCCAAGTAGAGATAAATCCAACTTTTTCCATTTATTCAAGTCTTCTTTTACTTTCCCCCAGGTCTTCTTGTAATTGTTGTCATACAAGTCTAAACCTCTATTCGATATCCAGATTCCTAGGTATCTCACCTTTTTCTCAATTTGGCATCCTGATAATCTTCCTAGAGCAGCTTGATCTTTTTTCGTGATATTCCTCGATATTATCAGAGTTTTTTCTTTATTTATTTTGAAACCCGCATATTTCCCAAATTCCGTGATGGTCTTCATTAGATTTTCAACATTTTCCAGAGGGTCCTCTAATACTATTGCTAGGTCGTCTGCGAATGCCATGACTTTATACTCTTGACTTTTTACTTTTATACCCTGAATTGTCTTATCATTTCTGACTTTGTGCATTAAGATCTCCAGGACTAATATAAACAGCAACGGAGACAGCGGACATCCCTGCCTGGTCCCTTTTTGTATCTTTATTTCCTCCGTTTTCTCGCCGTTTATTATTATATGCGCTCTTTGTTCTACATAGATTCTTTCGATATTTGCTACTATAAATTGTCCAAGCCCTATTTCTTTACTTGTTTGTATCAAGCAGCTCCAATTAACGTTGTCAAAAGCTTTTTCCGCATCTGCAAAGATTATCGCCGCTTTCCTTTCGTTGTTCTTTTCTAGGAATTCCAGTATGTTTATTATACTCCTTATGTTAGCTGATAATGTTCTTCCCGGTAAGAAACCATTTTGATCAGTGTGTATGATTTCTTGTAGTACCGTCTTCAATCTATTAGCTATCATCGTTGCATATATTTTATAATCCACATTTAACAACGAGATTGGGCGGTAATTTTTGACTTCAGATTTATCCTTCCCCTCTTTTGGAATTACGACAATGTTTGCTGCTTTCCATGTCTCAGGTATCCCCTCTATTTGAACTTTGTTCATCACCTCCAAGAGGTGTGTTGCGACTTCGTTCTCGAAGATTTTGTAGAATGTATCTGTGAAGCCATCTGGACCTGGTGTTTTCCCTTTCTTGAGGCTTCTAATAGCCGCCGTTAATTCTTCTTTATCGAATAACTTTGACAAATCTGTTCTTTGTTGTTCCTTTAACGTAGTAAATTTGTTTTCTCTTATTTAATCTTCCAATTCTCTTTCCCATCCCTCTTTTTGAATGTGTGCTTTATATAGTGCGGAGTAGAATTCAAAAAACGCCCTTTCTATCTCTTTTTGTGTTTTCAGTGTTGTCTCTTCAACTTTTATCTCTGTGATCGCATTTCTTTCCTTTTCTCTTTTTAATTTAAAAGACAACCACCTTCCCGTCTTGTTTGCAGATTCAAATTGTTTCTGTTTGATTCTTCTTAGTTTGACTCCTATCTCCTCCACCATTTCCAGGTTAATTTTCTTCCTTAATAGGTCAATTTCCTTTTTCAAAGTTGCACTCCGGGGATTTTGTCTTAACTTATTTTCTTTTGATTTGAGTTTTTGTAAAAGATCTTGGCTCCTTTGTCTCTTATCTTTAGCCATCTCCGCCCCTTTTTGTAGCAATAATCCCCTTATTGTTGCTTTAAACGCATCCCAGATCACATTCATCTTGGTTTCTTCCTGCTTATTTTCTTTGAAGAAAAGTTCGATACTTTCTCGTATTTTTTGTAAAAACCTCTCATCTTTAAGCAAATTGTCCTTTAAACGCCAAATATATGTCTTCCTTGGTGGGGTGATATTCATTTTTATGGGGTGGTGATCAGAGATTATTTTTGGTGTTATCTCCATACTTTGTATTTTAGGGATCAAAGTTCTAGAAACCCAAAACATGTCTATTCTTGACATCGTATTATGAGCGTCTGAGTAGAAAGTATATCCTTTTTCCAGCTGATACATTGCAGACCACAAATCTTCTAAGTTAAATTCTTCCATTAGTTCAAAGCAAATTTTAGGTAGTCTGCCTTGTTTCTTTTTGTTTGTTCCTGATCTGTCCCGGCTACCGTCTATCACTGCATTAAAATCTCCTGCAATAATTATAGCTCCCTCTTCCAATTTTATCATCTCTTCCTGTAGCTGTCTAAAAAAGTTCTGCTTACTCTCCAACGGTGTATATATGACTATCAAGTACACCCTCATTCCAACCATGTTGATTTCCAGGCCCAGCAGGTGGCCCTCATTGTCCTTAAATAATTCTCTCGTCTCGTACTTTCTGTTCACATAGACCACAACACCTTTCTTTTTATTTGCTGCCAATGAGAAGAGTTCTTGGCCTAGCTTTGAATTCTTTAAATATTTGCTGTCATTTTGTCTTATCCTTATTTCTTGCAAGCAAGTAATTTCGGCTTTGTTTTTTTCCAAAAAATGATAGACCCGCCTTCTTTTTATTGATGTATTTAAACCCTTAACATTCCACGATGTTATGTTTAGTGTCATGTTCTTTAGTCTTCTACCTCCTCTCCTTCTTCCTCCATCTCTCCTTCCTCGCTCTTTTCTCTCTCGCTTTCTCGCTCTTGGTCTGCCTTATTCTCCTCTAAGGGTTCTGCAGTTCCCTCCAACTCCTCCAAACTTTTATCGTCTTCTTCATCCATTCTTGCCCCCTGGGCTTCTCTCTTATCCTCCTTTTCCCCATATCGCCTCCTCCTCTTTTCTTGGAGTTTCTGTTCCTCTTCGTTTATTTTCCTCAAAACTTCTGTTGCTTTCTCTACCGAATTTATTCTGTATTTCCGCTGTCGGTATGTACATGATATTCCCTCAATCCTTTCCCATCTATAATTTATACCAAGTCTCATTAACGTTTGTGTAAGGGGTTTATAATTCTGTCTCTTTCTAAGTATCTCCACCGGCGTGTCTTTATATACTTGTATCTCTTTTCCATCTATTATCAATTTATCTGTATAGTTCCTCTGGATTATTTTATCCCTGTACTTGGTTCTTATGAATGAAACTACGATGTCTCTTGGTAGTTTCCTCTCCCTTGCTATAGCTGAGTTAGCTCTAAAACATTTGTCCACCTCTTGTATCAAGACTTCTTCTGATTCGCTTATGTAACTTGCTAGGGGGGGTATTATCCTTTCCTGTATGTTTCCATACATCTTTTCCGGGAGCCCTCTTAGCTTGATGCACTTCTCTCGGTATCTTAGTTCCTGTATTAAATTTGCCTGTTTTTCTCTTTCCAAATCCACAGTAGTACTTTCTGCTTGTCTTTCCAGTTTTGTTGTTCTATTCTTTATATCATCTACTTCTACTTTTGTTTCTTTCAACTCCGTAGACATCCTATCCAGTCTTCTACCAATTTTTTCCACTTCTTGCCTTATTTCTTTCTTAAATTCTTTCAAATTTTGTGTTATCTCTTTCTTGAATGATCTTAATTCCTCCAGAATTTGCATATTAATGTCCGCCTGTTTGGCCGGCATTTCCGTTGACCCCCTTCTAGTTGCCGTTACTTGTGATGTTGTGTATGCCCTAGGTCTTAACCCAGAAGCCATTAATCTAACCCTTAGTGTTACTTTAACACAGTTGATCAAAAATATTTGTCTCTTATACCTTATTCCTTTTTCTTTGATTCCTGGTCTGGCTTTTTTTTTCCCCCTCTAGTCCCTTGACACTAGTGTCCCTTTTTCTCCAAAGCCAGGACAAGGGTTACCTTCTCACTCACTTTCCCTAACTCTGTGTTCTCTTATTCTCCCCTCTTTCTTAAGACTCCACTTCTTCTCTACCTAATGAGTCTTGTATAATTGCTATACTGTTTAGACTTCTTCTAGTTTCGAACTTTGTAGTTCAGTCCTGTGTCTGTTCCTTACTCTACCTGTCCCCTCTCCACTTCTGCTTTATTACTATGCCCTTAGTCGCCTACTCTATCGATCCCTTCACAAAATCACCTTCAATTTTCCTTCTCTTTATTCCCTTTTTAACCCTTTCTCCACTCAAGTCAGTGTCTATCACTCCTTCTGTTTATATCCAACAGACTCTCTATCTGCTCAAGACTCCGTTCGCTGCCCCTTCTGCTCCACAGTCTGCTCGATATATTCGTCTGCTCCAATCGTCACTCCGACCTCCTTCTCGCCAACCGCCTCCCTCGTTTCCGTCTGCTCTGCCTACGTCCCCCGTCTGTTCCTCCTCCGTCCGCTCCGTCTATTCCCTCTCGTCTTGTCGCTCTGCTCCCGGATTCTCCGTCAACTCCGCGTCCCCACCCGTCCGTCTCCGTCTGCAACCGTCTCCCACGAGCCCTTCTGTCACCACTCTATCGCCCGACCTCGTCTACGTCCGTCCGCTCCTGATGTTCTCCGCCTCCGTCTGCTCTGTCTGCTCCGCCTCCGTCTGCCCTTTGCTGTTCCTACTGTTTCGCCACCTCCTCCTGTCGTGTCACGCCTCCGACTGTCCTCAAAAACCCGTCTGCTTTTAATCCTTTTTAAACCGTCTCCCGTTGTCAATCAAAAACGCACCATCAGCTGCTTCTCCGCCTTTAGCCACGTCTCCGTATTTAGTCTCACTACGCTTCACCCCTGTCGCTCCGTCTCGCCCTCTCCGCCTACTCCGCTCTCCCCTTTCAATACTCCTTCCTTCCCCTTCCGCTTTTTTTTTTCCTGAAAGTCCTGAAAGTCCCGTATCTAGCTGCTGCGTATCCCCAGCTTCCTACGCAGTTGTTTTAATCGTTCAGTTCCATAGCCTCTGTTCGATCCAGTTTCAGCCTCTCTCGCACAGGGTTCAAGTAGTGAGTATAATATCTCCTAAATATATATATTATCTCATAAATTCCCCTCCTTTCCTTCCCTCTTTATTGTTCTAATCAGCTTTTCAGCAGGGTTTTTTTTTCCCCCTTCCCGTTCTCTTTTTTTTTTTTTTATCCTCTTATACTTCTGTTTGTAATGCCAGACTCAGAAGAAAAGCCTCCCTGTCGGGAGTTAAAGAGACCACTTTGAACTATTTCCCCCCCACAACTAAGTCCCTCAAATTCTTGATTTTTTGAAAGTAGGGGGAGAAATGAGGACTAAGTGCCTATGGGCTCTAGAAACAGCAATGGCTGCTCGGCCTGCCGTTACCCCCCAACTCGCAATTTGGCAGCTACTGCAAGAAATTGGCAATTCTACTCTGACAGTGGCCTCTTTTCCAGGATAGAGGTTACACATCAAGAGAATCAAATGTTATGGCACACTTTTTTTTTTTTAACAATGAACCATAGTTTCTCATGATCTATACAATCAGAGGCTTTTATATATAGGTTGATTATCCCTTATCTGGAAATCTGAAATCTAAAATACTCCAAAATCCAAAATTGTTCACATGTGTGGCTGAGATAGTGTCAACTTGGCTTTCTGATGGTTCAATGTAAATAAATTTTGGGTTTGTCTAGATGGGGAATTTACTCTGGCTTACCCCCTGTCTTGAGAGCCCCACAGTCCAAATGATGCAGGCTTTTGCTCCAATTTGCCTCTGAACAGTCTTGATAATATCCAAGGAAAAGTCGGGGGAAATCTGTGGTAAGCCCATTTAAAACATTTTAAAATAAGCCCCGGCAAAACCCACATTATGCAAGAAAACCCAAATGAGTCTGGAGCAGGAACACAGGATCCATACCTGCACACTGGACTGTATCACAGGACGCAGCCACTGCTGGTGTCACTCTGCAACTGGGAAGGGGCACATGATCAAGGCCCCCTGCATATGACCAGCTTTGATTACATTTCGAGGTCCTCCTTCCTGGTGTTAGAGAATGCAGCACACAACAGTGGAAGAGATGCCTGCCAATACAGGCCAATGGTAACAGGGGCAGGGGAGGGGATCCCTTATCTGAGTATCCCTTATCTGAAATGTTTGGGATGAGAAGTGTTCCATATTTTGGATTTTTTCAGATTTTGGAATACTTGCATATACATAATGTGATATCTTGGAGGTGGGACCCAAGTCTAAATATGAAATCCATTTACTGTATGTTTCATATACACCATATACACATAACCTGAAGGTAATTTTATAAACAGTATTTTTAATAATTGTGTGCATGAAACAACATTTGTGTACATCGAATCTTCAGATAGCAAAGGTGTCACTATCTCAGCCACCCATGTGAACAATTTTGGATTTTGGAGTATTTTGGATTTCAGATTTCTGGATAAGGGGATACTCAACCTGTGCTAGTTTCCTTTGTCCTTACTCAGAAGTCACTGAACAGGATTCTAACCCTGTTTCTGTCACATTTTACTTTTGCTTCTTCTTTGTCCTTAACTATTTTAAGAGTTTCATTTATTATCCATTCAAGTTTTTCTTTCTTCCTGGCTATAGATAGTCTCTTCTGGTATTTCACTCTGATAATGCCGCTAGTTTCAATCTAAATGACAACTCTGTAGAATTTAAAGATCATGTAAAGAACAAATTTGTATTTTGTTGCAAAAAAGCTAAATGGATTTTTTGATGTGCGTAGCATGAAATGTGAATTATGCAAAACAGAGCTCATGAGATTAATCCTTGAAAGTTATGGGATATTATGCCAATTATGTCTGAATTTTATTTTTATGCTTCTGGGTTTTAACTTTTGTTTGTGAAACCCTCATAATTCTTTTCCTTGCCTGAGCAGTATAGAAGCATTGTAAAACAACTAGTGAGTTCTGTCTCCCAACACAGTTCCCAGAACCCTGGCTACTTTTGACTGTTACATACTGTAACAGATGCTGTGTCATAGAAGCATAGAATCATAGAATTGTAGAGTTGGAAGAGACCACAAGGGCCATCCAGTCCAACCCCCTGCCATGCAGGAAATCACGATCAAAGCATCCCTGACAGATGGCCATCCTGCCTCTGTTTAAAGACCTCCAAGGAAGGTGATCCTACCACACTCCGAAGGAGTGTGTTCCACTGCCAAGCAGCTCTTACTGTCAGAAAGTTGCTCCTAATGTTGAGGTGGAATCTCTGTTTCTGGAGCTTGCATCCATTGTTCCGTGTTCTAGTCTCTGAAGCAGCAGAAAACAAGCTTGCTCCATCTTCATTGTTACACCCCTTCAAATACTTAAACAGGGCTATCATATCACCCCTTAACCATCTTTTTTCCAGGCTAAACATACCCAGCTCCCTAAGTCTTTCCTCATAAGGCATGGTTTCCAGACCTTTCACCATTTTAGTCGTCCTCCTCTGGACCAACCCATATCTGCTGCCTTAGTAGGCAGTGTTTATTTTGACCATCAGGTTTAACAATCTTGATTCAGTTTGCTTGTAACCAGACATCATTCCCCAATCTAGCTTCAAGTTTGGTGCCCAGATACATAAAGGGTCACAGTTCGTCCATAACTGAATGGAATGGTTTAACCCATTAGGCAACATATTCCTATCTAGGTTGTGGGTCATGTTTTTTTCTTGCTAGTGCTAGCAGCCCAGGAGACAGATGTGTCGTATGCTGTTAGCTGCATTTGCAGTTATTGTTAACTGCCCTCAAGTTGACTTTGACTTATGACAGCCCTATGAATGAGAGACCTCCAAGTCACCCTATCATCATCAGCCCTGCTCGGTCTTGCAGACTCAGGGCTGTGGTTTCCTTGACTGAGTCTATCCATCTGGAACGTGGTTTTCCTCTTATCTGACTGCCTTCTACCTTACCAAACATTATTGTATTTTCTAGTGAGTCATGTCTTGTGATACGGCCTCAGTTTAGTCATCTTGGCTTCTAGGGAGAGTTCAAGCCTGATTTACTCTAGGACCCCCCCCCACCTTTTGTGCTCTAGGACCCCTCACCCAGTCCATAGTATCTGCAGTACTATTTTCTAGCACATCTCAAATGAGTTTATTTTCCTACTATCAGCTTTTTTCACTGTCCAGCTTTCTCAACCATACATGGTAATGGGAATACAGCTGCATGGACCATCCTAATGTTAGTAGTCAGTGATATATCTTTACACTTCAGGATCTTGTTTAGTTCCTTCATAGCTACCCTTCTAAGTCCTAGTCTTCTGTTTTCTTGACTGCAGTCTCCATTCTGATTAATGACTGAGCCAAGCTATGGAAAATCTTGAAATATTACAATATTTTCATAATCTTCTCTAAAGTTATGTAAATTGTCTGTGGTCATTATTATTTTTTTCTTAATGTTCAACTATAAACTGGTATTTGCACTTTCTTCCTTGACTTTCTTCAATAGCTATTCCAAGTCTTTGCTATTTTCTGTTAGTAGTAAGGATAAGCGGTTGATTCTGTGTACATAGATTAGCAAAAGAACAATAGGATTGTGAGTTCTGCAGACACAAATTCACAGTTTTGAGAACTGTAAAACCAAGCATCTGTTGTAATATCATCTAGATAGAAAAAATGTGTAATCTTTCAGAAACCTATGGAAGAAAATGATGTTGTTAATGGATTAATGGAATTCATTTACCAAAAAAAATTAAAGATTGCATGAATATACATTCTCATGTTACTTAATTAAAAACTAATCCCAATTTCATGATAAATAACCTTTGGACTATAATGTATCTTAAACAGAAAACTATCTTTAGATAGATTTTTCCTCAAAAAGCATTTAATTTAACAAATTGGATTTAAATAAAAAAAATCCAATTTGAATTAAAAAATAATAATTTATTTTTATCCACCCTGGTAGGGTGTCATCTGCATATCTTAAATTGTTGATGTTCCTTCCCCCAATTTTCATGCCTCCTTCCTCTGAATCTAATCTTGCTTTGCATATGACATTTTCAGCACAGAATTTAAACAGATGGGGTGATAAAATGCAGCTTTGCCTGACCCCCTCAGCAATTGGAAACCGTTTTGTTTCTCTGTTTTCTGTCCTGACAGTAGCCTCTTCCTGAGTATAGGTTAGACATTAGGACAAACAAATATTGTGGCACACCCATTTCTTTAATTTTCTTTAGCTGCATATTTAAATGTATATTTTAAAAACCCCTAGAGTACTATGACATCTATAAGCAGGCATCTGCAAAATCATTAAAGAGAACACTAGTGGAAATTGTTTTAACTTAAATGCTCCTCACTCACTCACTCACCAATGGCTCCTCTTCATCCTGGAGAGAAGTGACCAGCGGGGTACCACAGGGTTCTGTCCTGGGCCCAGTGCTATTCAACATCTTTATCAATGATTTGAATGAGGGAATAGAGGACATGCTTATCAAGTTTACAGATACACCAAATTAGGAGGGATAGCTAATTCCCCAGAGGACAGGATCAGAACTCAAATGACCTGAACAGATTAGAAAGCTGGGCCAAAACTGACAAAACAAATTTCAACAGGGAGAAATATGTAGGATACTACACTTGGACAGTAAAAATGAAATGCAGAGGTATAGGATGGGTGACACCTGGCTTGCTGGCAGTACATGCGAAAGGGATCTAGGAGTCCTAGTGGACCATAAGCTGAACATGAGTCAGCAGTGTAGTGTGGCAGCTAAAAAAGCCGATGCGATTCTAGGCTGCATCAATAGGAGTATAGTGTCTAGATCAAGGGAAATAATAGGCCACTCTATTCTGCTTTGGTCAGCCCTCACCTGGAATACTGTGTCCAGTTCTGGGCACCACAATTCAGGAAGGATATTGAGAAGCTGGAACGTGTCCAGAGGAGGGCGACCAGGATGTTGGGTGGTCTGGAAGCCACACCTTATGAGGAGCGGCTTAGGGAGCTGGGCAAGTTTAGCCTGGAGAAGAGAAGGTTAAGAGGTGACATGATAGCCATGTTTAAATATTTGAAGGGATGTCATACTGAAGATGGAGCAAGCTTATTTTCTTCTGCTCCAGAGACTAGGACACGGAACAATGGGTTCAAATTACCTGAAAAGAGATTCCACCTAAACATTAGGAAGAACTTCCTGACAGTAAGAGCTGTTTGGAAGTGGAATACACTGCCTTGGAGTGTGGTAGAGTCTCCTTCTTTGGAGGTTTTAAACAGAGGCTGTTGGGAATACTTTGATTGTTTATTCTTGCATGGCAGGGGGTTGAACTGGATAGCCCTTGTGGTCTCTTTCAACTCTGTGATTCTGTGACTTCACTTTAAAGTAAAATCATGACCATTTTGCTGGAGTGCTGACACTCGACAGCATGGTCACCTTGCTATAACCTGCCTTCGTGCTCTCTACTTTTGAGACCCACTCTCTCGGAATCTTTTCCCAAGAATCAAGGAATTAAGGGCAGAGGTGACAAGGATGTAAGAATTAATGGCCTAGTTTCTGTTGTGGTGCTCTACTGGTGCAATTCCCATTTGAATTGGCAGTTGTACTTTTAACAAGCTTGTGCAAGGAGATATCTAGTTCCTCTTTACACTGCCTGTGCAGGAACTCCCAGGCACATATCTACCCCAGCAACCATTATGGCCACTGATTAGCTCTCGCCATGCACCAGGAAGCCCTCCACCAAATTTTGTGGCTGCCACCACTGCACTGTCCACCTCTCTCATCTCTTGCCAGCCCACATCAGAACTTTCCACTCCATCTGTTCTCAGTTTGTGTCTCATTAATTCAGATTAATTGGTTAGCACATTAGGTGCAGATCTCTAGAATTCTACAGTGTTGACATATTTGTTCTACAGTGTTTCAGCCATTGTTTATTTAATAAGCTGCCTAGCAAGCTAACATAGTCAATGTATGTTGCACTTTTCAACATGTGACAAGGAGACATAAGCAAAAAGTCATGGCTTTGTCCCCAGGTCCTTACAATCTGAATTTCATCCATTAAAAAACTAATGGAAAAGGAGATATTAGCTGCTGCCGTAGCAGCTCCTCCTCCTCCTTCTTGTTGTCATCCTTATTATTAAAGTGTATTCCATTTTTAAAGGAAACCAAATAAACTTGATTTAGCAAATTTGCAACATACAATTCCTCGAGCAGGTTGCCTTAAAAAACAAACAAACCTGGGCTCTCCAAAGGTGTAGCATTCAGTATTTATTAGATGTCATGGCTTGTCTTGAAGCACACCTGTAATCTGTTTGAAAATGTTAAAAAGTGTGAACTAACAGTGAAAAGGTTTTATAGAGTGTCTGCAATACATTATCTATAGTTGAATAATTATCTCAACTAGCTGTTTAAGCTGGATTGATTTTGCACTTTAATAAGGAGGATCCTAGAGTTTTCTTTTTTGCTACTATTTAGGGAAAATACAGTAGCTTCAGTTTATCAGAATGTGCCTCATTTTAGAAGTATGTGTGGGCCTGTAGGTTTCGTCAAAAGATTTCGCATGTCAACAAAGGTTAAATTGCACACTTCTTCCCACTTCCTGCTGGTGCTCCTATGGTTGCTGTGTGGGTGATATAATTAGTACAATGAGTATCATTAGTACAATGATAGCTTCTCCCTTCTTCTTGAAGCTGGGATCGCAAACATTTTTTTCCAAATCTCAAAATTATGTTTGCATAACTCTTTGGGGTTTTGCGGGATTTGAGCCTGGATTACATGTTCTGAATTTCAAAACTAAATGAGAAACCAGGTTTAAACACTGCATCGGAAGAAGTGAGTTTCTATCCACAAAAGCTCATACAAAAATAAAAAGCAGGTAGTCTTAAAGGTGCTGCCATATTTCTTTTACTTTCCCCCCTCCCCTTTCCTTCCTCCTTTTTATACTGCAAGAGATTTACATGGCTACTTCTTTGAAAACTGTCTAAAACCCTGGGGACCCTCTGATAATAAAGAATAGACAACACTGAGCTCAGTGAAGCTGTGATCTTACCAGAGCTTGGAAGTAACAGTTACAAGGAGCAGTTACCTGGAAATACTGTAGTTACTGTTTGTAGCAATAGGGGTACTGGGGTAATGAGTAATAGTTTCTAGTTACTTTCAAATGTTAATAATTAGTGGCTTTGTTATAGCTATTTTTCAAGTTTTATGACAGTCTCTTATCAATTGTAAGGGCTCTGTTCCCAGAAAAGTAACAGATAATAAAAGAAATGTAATGAGCAGACCTACAAGTAATACAATGTTAACTCAGTAACAAGTATGTATGTATGTATTTCATTTATATGCCATCTTTTCCCTAGAATGGGACCCAAGGTGGCTCAGAAAAAATAAGGAGAGTGGTTGACTTTTAAAATGCTGTAATGAGTTGTTACCCGAATTACAGGGGGGTTCATGGGAACTTCACGTGTGTCCAGATATTAATATGGCAAATTTTAATTAGCTCAGTATGGAAGCAAGAGGCTGGGTAACAATGGGATCTTTTGACCTGTGAACCAACAGTACCAACTAATGAGATTCACAGCCAGGAAATAAAATAAAAAATGGTTTCTATTGAAAAATAATGTCAGAAGCATTCACACCAACACTCAGGCTTCAAGCACTCACACAAGGATATTGAAGAAAGTAGGAAGTATTGAGATAGTGGAATAGAGTTTGAGATGATGGGCTTTATTGTACTTATCTGAAGACCAGGCAGATTTGTGCAGCAGGAGATATTCAGATGGCATTCTGAGAGTCACACAACAGATGGACAGAGTAACGCGGGGGATGAAGGTGACACAGACTGACAGAGTGATGAGATGCAGGAAGCTGTGCACACTTTGATTGTGTTTTCGTCCCCCCTGAAGGGGTGTAATGAGTGCAATACAATGTTTGCTGGAATTTCCCATAGTTAGACAATGGGAGCTCTGGTTGTGTTAATGATTGCTAATGGTTGAGACATAAAGGACATTTTCAGACGCCTCTTGCCGTGTAAGCAGCCTCCGGAGCAGTAACGAGGCTGCTGCGCAGCAAGGGGTCCATTTTGGATGACGCCGTTTCTCTCTCGGCGTCGTCCGTGACTGTTGCAGCTAGCACTGAAGGCGACCATGCTATTTTTTACTCACAGACAACTGCTCCAGAGGCTGCTTGTGCGGCAAGAGGCGTCTGAAAATGTCCTAAGACTGATGGCTGTCAGGCAACCTTCTATTGTTTTAGAAAAGGTGTGAGAGAAACCCAGTTTTGCAAGACAAAGAGTGTCCAGCCACTTTGATTGAAGTAGTAAATGACTCACTTCCATGTACCTCCAGGAGAATTAGCTTATTTCCACCCTAACTCACCAGTCCAAGCAAGAATTTGGGATGGCCTCTTCCTTACGTTTTCTCAGCACACCTTGAGTCCTTGCATTTGGGAGGCCCTGGTCTCCTACCAACCATGTGGAAGGCCAATAAATAAGTATGGAATATACTTATTTATATAATATATTTCAATAAATAAATGAAATATAGCCAATTGATGAATTATTGGAAGGGAGGGGGTATCAGGGCAAGTAACAAAGTAACTTCCCAAGCCCTAGAGCTGCCAAGATACAAGGCACCTTTAGTTTCCTATGTTCCCAGGTACTCAACTCATACTGCAGAATACAGCTATTTTATTTTAACTTATATTGTAAGCCTTTCTGAGTCCCATATATATAAGTATACTGTAAATCACCTGGAGATGTTGTGACAAGCTCAGGAGAATTGGATATAAGCCTGAAACAAACAAACAAACAAACAAAACAAAACTGTTTCCCAGCACCCAGTCCCTAAAAAAAAGGCAATGTCAGGCTCCTTGGGACAATGGTTACCCCATGCTTTCTTTTCAGAGGAAATATTTCCACATTTATTAGCTTTTTGATGAACATTTGCCACAGCAAACCAGTAGACTGCTAGTGGGCTGGCTGAAGACATTTTAGTGCCTGCAATGGAGCCTCCTCATCACTTTCTTGTCACCCGTATCTGGATTTTTCCTTGACAACTTTCCCCCTTACCAGGGGCCCTGTACTACTTTCTCCTCTGCCCCCAGCAACACTTAAATCCTCCTACTTTCATTAGAGTGAGATCCAAAAAAAAAAAAAAAAGACAGAACTGACAATAGAAGCACCATTGACTTGCTACAGCAAGAAAAAAATTGCTGTGAAAATACCCCCTCCTGCTGCAAGAGCAAAAATGTGGTGATAATCCTACAATAGTTGGGTCCAATGTCATATCTCATTTTTCCCCATCATGTCTCACTCTTTCAAGATGGACATTTCTCCCACTGCAGTTTTTCTTGCCACTGCAAAGTTTTACCAGTGCAACTCCTACATCTGAGTCAGGGGCCTTCTCAAATCTTTTTCTAATGACTCATTGTCTGAAGAAAGACATAGAAGGAAGGAAATCTGAGAAGATACCTGGCAGGTGTCAGAGGAAGGTTGTAGGCAGTGCCACTGTCAGATAGGTACATAATTATTCTGCTACCTGTCCCAAATCTACACCTTCAACAAGGTGCTCACCTGAAAAAGCCAACATTGTGCTGCTATGCATTGCCTGAGTCATGTTGTATAGTATGCCCTCACTCATTTAATTCAGGTCACATGGCAGGCCTCACTATTGAATTGTGATTTGAGAACCACACCCAACATCCTCAGGATCAGTACAGTGGGCCCTTGGTATCCTCAGAGTTTGGTTTCAGGACTCCCTGTGGATAACAAAATCTGTGGATGCTCAAGTCCTGTGGTATACAATGGCGTGGTAAAATAGTGTCCCTTATGTAAAGTGGCAAAATCAAAGTTCGCTTTTTGGAATTAAAAAAATATATATTTTCAAGCCATGTGGGTTAGGAATCAGAGGCACTGCACTCCAGTGGTTCCGGTCCTTTCTCTCCGGCAGGTCCCAGAGGGTGCTGCTTGGGGACAGCTGCTCCAGCAGAAAGGAACTTACTTGTGGCGTTCTGCAAGGCACCATCATGTCCCTGATGCTATTTAACATCTATATGAAGCCGCTGGGTGAGATTATTTAGAGTTATGGGGCTGGGTGTTATCAGTACAGTGATGACACCCAGATCTATTTCTCCTTGTCCCGATCGTCGGCCTCGAACTCCGATGGCGTCTCTCCTCTTAATGACTGTCTTAAAGCAGTAATGGGCTGGATGAGGAAAAACAGATTGAGATTTAATCCAGACAAAAGGGAAGTGCTCACGGTAGCAGCCCCGAAACCAGGAGTTGGGTTGCAGTCTCCATTCCTGGACAGGGTGACGCTCTCCGTTAAGGACTGTGTTCACAGTCTGGGGGTGCACCTTGATTCATCGCTACAGATGACTAGTCAGGTGAATGTGATGATCAGGAGCACCTGTTATCAGCTTCGGCTGATACGCCAGCTGTGCCCTTCCCTGGAATTAAGGGACCTCGAGACTGTGGTGCACACGCTGGTAACCTCTCGTCTAGACTTCTGCAATGCACTCTACATGGGACTACCCTCCTGCTTGGTCCGGAAACTTCAGTTGGTACAAAATATGGCAGCCAGAGTGGTCTCGGGAACATCTTGGAGAGACCATATAACTCCAGTATTAAGATCTCTCCACTGGCTGCCTATCAGTTTCCAGGCCCAGTATAAGGTGTTGGTTATTATCTTTAAAGCCCTAAATGGCTTGGGTCCAACTTATCTTTGGAACTGCCTCCTCCCATAGAATCCTCCCCGCACACTCCGGTCCTCTGGGAGGAATTTGCTTCAGCCACAAAATTCTAGGCTGTCTACAGCTTCCCAGAGGAGAGTTTCGGTAATCGCCCCCAAATTATGGAATGGCCTGCTGAACGAGATCTGTCAGATGACAAGCTTGAGTAGCTTTAAAAAAGCACTAAAGATGGGTCTCTTTCGGCAAGCCTTTCCTGATTAGATCCTGGCCTCTGGAGCTCCTGACCTTTTTTACTCTTGCTGGCTATCGATTTTTTTTAAAAAATGTGATTTTAGATTAGCTGGTTTTTTAATTTTATACTGGTTTAATATCTTTTTATGGGGGAGGGTGGGTGTGGTTGGTGTTTAGGGATTTTAATCTGCATTTGTATTTTAATTGTTGTAAGCCGAACCGATTGTATTTAACAGAGGAGTGGGGTAAATAATAATAATAATAATAATAATAATAGATGGTGGAATCTGTGGATGCAGAAACTGTGGATACTCAGGGCCAACTGTAATTGTCGGTCAAATGTCTTCCAGGAAAGCTTTCCACCATTACTGATTTTCTTTCTGAGAAACTTCTGATTGCATCCGAGGAACCTTATTATCTTAGGCAAACTCGACTTTCCATTTCCATCCAAACTCAGTAATTCATCTTAATGGCCAGTAGGATCAAGTCATTGGATAGGTTATTCCCCTGTCACACTGAACATTCCTGATCTTACCTGATACTGGAAGCTACTCAGGGGTGAGGGCAATTTGGATAGGTGACCATCAGGGAAGAACAGGGATTTCCAGGTAGGCCTAGGAATGAATCCTGCTGAAATGCCTGGAGAACTGCTGCCAGTCAGAGTTGATAATACTAGACTAAATGGATCAATGCTTTGACTCAATATAAGACACCTTCCTATGTTCCTATCTGCTCAGTTAGCATGTGAGATAATAAATAAGAGTGCTGTTTAAAAAGACTGATATTACTAGTGGATAGCATGGAAGTACTGAGTATGTGAACCAGAGTTCCTATTGAATGTTGCCTGAAGTACTGTTAACTGAGATAACACACTGGAGACAGAAATTCTGAATGAGCAGAACAAAAATCAGCTATATCGTTTGAATAATAAAGCATATTTGTTTCTACTAAAGCCTCCAGTACTTTCATTCTGGCTCAATGGTTAAATACCCTGGGGGATAAAGCAAAATCTAAATATCTAGGGATAAAGATAATGGGAGTTCTGTAGTATTTTCTGCATCAATAACAAGGATGTACAGGAAGCCTTTTTAAGCTCTGAGAAGTTAGGAAAAGCATGTATGTGTTCTTGCCAGCAACAGTGCTTCATGCTCCACAGAACAGATGCAGAAGTTTTATCTGCCAAACTATCACAAGATTGTATGTGATCATGAAGGCCTCTTCCTCCTGGTACACATGATTTGGGAGAAAACAGAGTGAGAACAAGTTCACAAGCAGGTTAGCACAGACTTTTGAGTAAAGTCAAGGGGTCTAGAACAAGCTGTGCTGTTTATAATTGGCAGTAACAAGGTCAGATAAAATTTGTGGTATGTGACGAGTTTAAACCGTAATTGAAATGTGAAGCTATGCTCATGGGACTCTTTCCCTTGTGATTTGTTAATAAAAATGGCTTGATGTAATAATTTCCTTTCCAGCGCACATAAATACACCCCCGCATACTTTAAACACCAGAGATCTATGTGTTAAAAAAAATGACAGCTGTTCACCAATTAAAGAATATTAAGCTGATGAATCATTTGCCTTTCAAACATTTAATTGATTACTTAATTAAATTTAATCACATTTTCATATCATGAATAAAAGTGCCTTTTGGAGATGCTGAAGGTAGTGTGGGAATACTCAGTTTAATACACAAATTCATTGTTAGAAGGAAAGACCATTTTTAATCTGCTGTTTTTCATTCCCCAGTGCAATAAGCCTTGTGATCCTTCAGCTGCTAGTCCCACTGATAAAAATGTTCCCTATAATTATGAGAAGTGAAGATTTATTATTAGGTGTTTTTCAACCAAAGATTGAATTGATTAATCTGCTAATAACATTGATTAAAGCTTGAAGGTCTTAATATGCATAAATATGTATGCTTTGAATAGGACAAAAAAGTTGTTTAATATTAGCAAGACCGGCGGTTTGTAAATGAAGACTTGAGAACTGCATGTCTATAATTCCTGGTTTGCAGCCTCTTGTATAATATTGAGAGAACCATCCAGAAAATTCTCATCATTCATGCTTTGGTTGAACAGACATGAAGGACATGAAGGTCAGCAAAATGCCCTAGATTATTTTTTTTACTACTTAGTCTTATACATGGAAAATAAAACGCACAGTCACCATGTTTCAGATAATATCTCCTGGCTTCCTAAATCTCAACCATCCCTTAGTGCACCAGATTATGCATTTATTCTTGGGCTGCATTAAGCCTGGACTCACTGTTACATGTGAACTAAGGAACTCTGGTATAATGTTACTTGACAAACCAAGATAGTGAGGGGGAAAAGCTTGGTCCCATTACTCATGCTTATCTTCAGGGTCCCAAATCCCACTTTTAGACTCAGCTAGCATAGACCCACTCAGCCAATGGGAATTTGATAAGACAGCATTTGTATAAATTGGATTGATTCAATACGTCTACTCTAGTCGGGACTAATAATTGGATTTAGGCCATGGACTGAATCCGGGTAGTGTTTAAACTGGACACTGAACCTGGGCAGTGTTTAAATAATTAAAGGGGGAAAGAGGTACATTCTCCTAGCATTAGAATTGAAGATTATGAATAGAAGATTACCCAGCCCTCATACACCTTTCTTGATAAGCTCACAGTCAAAAGAAATGGCTAAACTTTATATACGAACATAGTTGTAAAAGCTGAAACTCAGCACAAAAAGCTGGGAAAACTGCCAGCCAAAAATATCAACTGTTTTAATCCAATTGTATTTCCACAGAACGTTCAGGTCTCCACCACCACCACTCTGAGAATTCTGAAGTGAGTTATCTGTAAACAGAAAGTAATAGAATAATATCAATAAGCATTTTTAAATGGGTAGTGTGATATAACCTTGAAGGCTGATGTTTTGCTCACAAAATGTCAAACGTAATGGCATGTTCAAAACACATTTTGTTAGTTGCTGGGCTTGTGAAAGAAAGGACAATATCAAGAGCTGAATTTACAAGAAGTGAAGCTAGTTGATGACACTTCATTTAGATTCGAGCATTAGATTTGGTTCAAAGTACGAACAAGGTAAGGTGAGAAAAGTGGTAGGACACCCATTTGAGGGGAGTGGTGAAGGCCATCTTTATCCTCCTAGAAGCTTCCCCAGAACTTCAGAGTGAGGCATTCAGCTGGCCAGCAATTTTGGGAAAGCAGCTGATAGTGGTACAGCTTTCAGAGTTGCCAGGAGGCAAACTACTATACCTCACTCTGAGGGATACCCAGAACAATTCACTGGCTGGCAACTTCAGTGGCTCCTGCCATCCTCTTTACTGATTGCTGCACTTGTCACAGAAAACTGGCTGGAGGGCTAATGCCTTGCTCCGAGGGGTCTCTGAAGTGATGCATTGTGAATGAGGAGGTACCCATGGAAGTGGTCCAGAGGTCCCCTCAGAGTGATGTTTTGATGGCTATCATCTGATCTGGCAGCAGGAGCATGGTAGCAACTCTTATCCCCAAAGGGGGTAGTGCTGGACCTTCTCTTGCGTCAGGCATGGCTGATCTTGTGCGGCCACTGTTTTCACTAATGGTTGTTGTATAGAATGGATACCTCTTGGATCTAGGGGTCTATGACAACTTTCTCTCACCACATGGCGAAATTTCATCATGTTGTTTTTAAACAATTATAGTCTAATTTAAAAACAGTAGTCAGAGACACATCACAAGCATTAGTTTTCAAAGCCAGCTGGATTGTTTGAGCCAGGGAGATGCTGCAGCCACCTATGGCTCCTTCCTCCAACAGCCATGCACTTAACATGCACAGCCTTACGAAAGTAAAAGTTTTATGGATGTGATTCCCTCCCACCCATATTGTAGTTGGCCATAACCCAAAGAGCCTATTAAGATGCCCCATCCTTGGAGTTGTATGGAGCCTATTAGATCATAGAACCTTCTGGGGTGATGCAGATGACAGAGATATCTTTTGGTGTTCTGGTGGACATGTGGAATGGGTGGTTCAGCTGAATCATTGTCCCACCCTCTTGTATTCTGTGTAGTAAGATATACTGTGTACAAGTCTACCTAAGTTGACAAAGTAGATGTGTTCCTGGGCATTATTTCTTTAACACAAAATTTGGCACAAAGACAAAAATAACATGAGAAGAACAGGGATAGGTTTCTACACCACAACAAAAGAAGAAAAGTTCAACTCATTTCGACAAACATTTTGTTCAAAATTAACAATATGCACCTATGAAATGAAACATCCGGGTCAGGTATGCCTTGCATAAGTAAACAAAAACATTTTGAACCTTCTAGAGACCACTTGAAAGTTGCTTCCAAAATGTATCTCAGGATTATTTATTTTCTTTCACCAGCCTCCACTTTTCTTATGATTTCCATTTTGGCAGTCATACTTATAGATCTAGGCTTTTTTAACATGATAGGGTCAGGTAGTAAAACCAGATTATCTGTTCTTCCCTTTTTGCTGTTTTTCTGTTCACACATGCTCAGCAAGCTATTCTGGGGGCAGCTGCTGTTTACCTTGACTGTTGTAGGCAGGCATACACAGCTAGAATTAGTTTAGTTTAGTGCAGTTTAGATCATTCTTCATCGTTTAGTGCAGTTATGCTGCTACAACTTGGCACTGAAAGTGCTTCTCTAACCCTCCACCTTCCTTCCAGTGCCAATGCTGCTAAAATGTCTAGAGGACAAGGAGGAAAAGGAAAAGGAAGGGTTGGGCCAGTATAAAAAGACTTTGTAAAAAGGAGTTTCTTTGTTAGAGGCCTTGGGCTTGTCTGGACAGGCAATTTACCCCAGCTTCCCCACATCTTGGAGCCCTGTAGTCCAAAATGGCATTGATTTCCTTCTGGATAGTCCTCATGGCATCTGAGGCAAAGCCGGGGGGAAGACAGTGTAAACCCATTTGATACATTTTAAAATAACCTCCAGGAAAACCTGTGTTACGTGGGGAAAACCCAGATGGGTTGAGCATGGAAATGCAGGGTCTGTACCTGCATGCCAGAGTGAATTGCCAGAAGATGGAGTATTCTAGCCGGTGCAGACAAGCCATTAGTTAATGGAGGTATACCTGAAATTGTCAAACCCTTAAAATACCTATGATAAAGAGCAGAGAACTGTGAGGCAATGTTGCATATTGTTTGAGTCCAACACATAGGTTTCCTTTTGGGCCCTTTTGCACTATACACTTGTAACATCATAATTCCACTTTAACTACTGTGGCTTTATCCCATGGAATCCTGGAGTTTAGAGTTTGGGTAGGCCCTAGAACTCTCTAGCTGAGAATTTTAAATAACCCTCCCTAAACATGTTCCATAGGATGGAACCATGGCAGTTAAAGTGGACTCATAGTGCTAAAACTGTGCAGGGCAAAAGGGGCTTAGGACTGTCTGGGTTAATTCTTGAACTTTCGGCAACACTAGACTCAACAATAAAGCAAACACAACATTTGTGGAGTTTTTTATGTATTTAATTTTGGGAAGGGAGAATATAATATTCAGATAATTATACAGACACATTTTTAGTATTTTCTCAGATAAACATTTGACTTTTAATTAAGCCTTTGGCTTTACATTGCAAATAAGGTTTTATATCCATCTGAGAGTATTGACATTTGGGAGATAAACAGTGTTTATATTCAGCCTGCTCTTCCACTAACTTATTTGGCCAGCTGTTACAGTCAGTGGAAAACCACTCATGATGATTGATACCTGTTCTGGTTGCAAGTTGGACCACTGATAGTTATTCCATTTTCTCCAAGGCCTTATGGGACCTCAAGTAGCTTCTTGGAGTCTAGAAAAAGAGCAGATGCATCTGAAGTTTAGAAAAGCATGAATGATGCAGAAAGTGGAAAATGACTAGATGAAAATTATTTATGCCTTCTCCAAACTCTTTCTCTCTATATTGTCCAAGGAAATTGTTTGAATTGTTCTTGGCAGACAGAACAAAACAATAATAAATTAACAAATGGATGGATGTGTTTTACAACACATACTGAACCCGTTCTTCATAGCATGTTGTGTAAATAAATAGTAATTGCCACAAACATGTAATCGTGTGTCCAGCCAGGGCGCTCCCCCCTCCCCCAACCACAATGAAATTCAGACACAAAATTAGTTTGAAAAGACATGTTGGCAATAATGGTCACAACTTTATTGATGACAGCTGCAGTTGGTTGGCTCAAACACATGGGTTTGGATCCAGACATCAACCAACCCGCCTGCTGGTTGATGAATCTGTTGTTGGCCCACCTGCCAACAAGTACCAACCTAGGAAGGGGGAGGAGTCTGAGCAGGCCCCTGGATACCTGCCAACCACCTTGTTCTCCTCCTTCCACCACCAAGAAAAGGGGGGCGTCCGGTGATCACATACCCCAAGCTGGCATGTCCTCTCAACCCATGCCCCCCACACCCTTCTTCCCTGGGGGTCTCCATGACCTTGACCTTGACCTAGTTTATGAACTTGATGGAGCCCCCTGATACTGATGACCTTGGATTGGAACCCATGCCAAAACACATATTGCACAAAAAAGCCCATATGTGTTTCTGAACGTTTTTGTGCAAGGACAAAACATTTCTTGGTATAAAATGGTGCTTTGCACAGGAAATATTGTTTTTGCACAAAACCCCTCATGTGTTTTTTAAACAACCATTTTCACTTGCCGTTGCTCAGAGTGCCCTCCAGGAAGTCCCAGGATTTGGTCCTTTACAAATTCTGGTATGGTTTTATTTTGGTGATTCACATGACATTTTCTTCATCCTGAAGCTTTTCCTGAGAGCTCCTAAGGACCTTTCATTCCCACTTACAGGTGGGTTTAATTCCACCTTCTGCTTTCTGAAATGAAATGTATTTGTATTTGCCTGTGTGTTTGTATTATCTCAGAAGCAGTAAAGATGGCTGCTGCCAGTAAACACAGAAATTGTTTCCAGGACAAAGATACAACAAATATCAAGCAAAAGAAAGAGAAATTTTAGCACAAGTAGTGTTAACCATGCCTCCCAGCTCTAACATGTAATATAGCTCTAGCACTTTAGCATTTTGACTATAACAGAATTGCCATTTCAAAAAGTATCCATGGAAATTGATGAAAATCAATTTTTAAAATCTTGCATGAGACTGGATGTGACAGGTGGTAAATGGGAGGAGAAAGTAGGACACATGGCGTGGGGGAGGGAGGAAAACTCAGCATATTTCAAGAAAGAGACTAGATGCAACTCATGAGTAAGCTGGTACACTCAAAACAAACATAATTGGAAACTCTTGTGACTCCCAGAGACTTTTTCCCTCCATCTGGTGATGGCCTTAATTTCACTTTAAGGAGATTATCAGATGCTATTAAAAAAACAACCAAGGAGCTCATGAGAATGATGTCACTGTACTGACAAAGGTTCCCAATATCACCCACGCCATCCTCCGGGCATCCTTCCTCCATTCTCCCTCTCTGCTGGAGTGACAAGAATGGCAGCACTTTTCATTAGCGGAAGTTTCTGCTAATGAAAAGCGGCACCCTTTTTCGTTGCCTCAGAAGGAGGGAGAATGGAGGACAACACTGTGTGATACTGGGACCCTTTGGCGATATAGTGATGTTGTTCTCACGAGCTCCTTGGTTTTTTTTTTAAAGCGTCTGATAATCTCCAAAGTTTCTCTTTTCACACACACACCATGCAGCAGGCACTGACTTGTCAAACCATCTTTCGATTGCTCTTTAAAATCAAGTTCAATATAACAGAGGAGAGTGTGAGAATCAGACAGTAACTGGACTACAGTGGTACATAAAAGGAAAGAGAACATTGTATCCAGACTCCCTCATAAAATATGTGATCAAAGATAGTAAATTTTTTGAGGTCTGCTGCATATAAACAGCCCATCAGATTGTTTCTGGGCCATAGCTGCTGAGTCGCAGCTGCTTGCTTGAACACACTGTGTGACAAACATTCCCCCTTGTTGATAGTCTTCCATTTCACTGGACTTAAAAAAAAATTGATCCACCATTACTTTCAGTCTTTAACATTACTGTTCAAGGACAATTGTGGGTTTGTAGGCATTCAGAGTGGTCTTGGAAAACTGACAAGGGTAATATTACATAGCATCCAACATTTCACAGGTGAAAACCAGGAAACATGTGTCCAAGTAACATCAGAGTGTGGTTGAGATGGCGAAATTTTTATTGAGGAAGAACAGCCAAACTAGGAGAGGCTGCAGCAGTTTGCTTTTGGCTGAGTCTCCAGGGAATGGCAAGATTCTGCCTCCTCCTCTCCTCTGAGTGGAAACTACTTTTGTGCATAAGAACTCATTATGCAGCAGTAATGGGAAGCAAAGGCCAAAGAGAGAAAAAGCGAGAAAGAACGAGAAACTGAGATATTTTAAAAGCAGCTGAAAAAGTGGGATGACAGAGGATTAATTGGGACTGTCCCTGCCAAATCAGGACAGTTGGAGGATATTAGATGGTATTATATATGATATTATATATGGTATTATATGCTTTGAACTGGAATTCCAGACTCTTCATATCTGGGTAGTAAACATGATTGGTTGAACTCTTATTACCAATGTTAGGATTTTTCTCCTACAAACACAAAATCTAACACGGATTCTTAATACCATGCCCTTTTCTCTTTGACAGTGCTTGATGTCCTCCTGATTAGCTGTAGCTAGACTGTTTTTGTTCCCAGAAAGCATAGGATCAGTAGGTGCATGAGTATCCCCCCCCCACATTCTACTGAGACATGCTGTGAATTGTCTATAGAATCATAGAATCATAGAATTGCAGAGTTGGAAGAAACCACGAGGGCCATCCAGTCCAACCCCCTGCCACGCAGGAAATCATGATCAAAGCATCCCTGACAGATGGCCATCCAGCCTCTGTTTAAAGACCTCCAAGAAAGGAGACCCCACCACGCTCCGAAGGAGTGTGTTCCACTGCCGAACAGCTCTTACTGTCAAAAAAGTTCCTCCTAATGGTGAGGTGGAATCTCTGTTCCTGGAGCTTAAGTCCATTGTTCCATGTTCCAGTCTCTGGAGCAGCAGAAAACAAGCTTGCTCCATCCTCAACGTGACACCCCTTCAAATACTTAAACAGGGCTATCATATTGCCTCTTAACCGTCTTTTTTCCAGGCTAAATAATACCCAGCTCCCTAAGTCTCTCCTCATAAGGCATGGTTTCCAGACCTTTCACCATTTTAGTTGCCCTTCTCTGGACATGCTCCAATTTACCCATATCTTTTTTGAATTGTGGTGCCCAGAACTCGACACAGTATTCTAGGTGAGGTCTGACCAAGGCAGAATAGAATGCCTATATTTTGTTCCAAATGTATTAATGTCTCTTCCAGTATGAAACAGTGTATCACATATATTATACAGGGTTTTGTTCCTTTCTCCTCCCTAGAGAACATATAGCTGAAGCATCAACCACAAGCAAAGAGGTACTCTGTTCTCTTAACACTAGAAATAGTAATATCCAGTAAGAAACAGATGTCTTAATTTAAGCAATTGGTCCTTCTTAGTCCAGTAACATGTATTTTGCCTGGCAGTTTGTCTCCCATGTTGGAAGAAAAAGTCTTGCCAGCCCTGCTTCCTAAGATTCTTCCACCACCAGGGTGACTGTTCGCTGAACAATGTTATAAACAGGGATAAGAAGGTGATGGAGGTGGGGGGCATGGTGTAGCTACAATGTAACTTTATAATAATAAGAAAAAAAATCTTCCATCATAATGAAGAGTATCTGCTCTTTCACTAAGCAATCCATACTGTTTTTAAAAAGGAGTAAAGAAAACATATTGGACTGGATAGGTAGAGATGTACCTGTAGCTTCAGATAAGTTCCAATATATGCTTTTGATGGTAACAGGAATACCAATTCATGGTTTTTCAGGATACTTTTCCAACTTAAACCCACTTGTCTTTTAATGAAATCATAATACTTGGATAATAGCACAAGAACTACTAAAAATGTTCTCTCTATGACCATATTTATGAGGCTCATTCAAGAGGGGTGTCTCAGTTTCGGCAGATGAAAGAAACATCATGCAAGGCCCAGTGACAAACTGTCTGCTTTGGCAGTAGAGAAAATAATCATCTGACTTATTTTTCACATTTGCTTCCCAATCTTCCTCTAGAGAAGTCAGGACATATACCTGACTTTTAACACTTTTTTCTATATAGATTAATTTCCAGTTTTGTGTGCATGGGAGTTAAGTACTCAGTCCAAGATTACATTCAGCAACAATTTATTTAAAATAACTATGGTATTTCTTAACAGCCCTCATTTAGAAGTTATCATGCTGTTCATGACCCAGGACGCACCCATTTATCACAGGTAGAATGCTGATTTCCCTTTTTGTTACATTATTCTCAATAATTGAACTGGTTATTCAAGCAATCTAGGAACTTTTTAAAAATTATAATTAAACAGAAATGCAATAATACTCTTTAAACAACTCTTATTTTATTACAAGAGGAGGAAAGCAGAAACATGGCATTAAAATTTGCAAGATAAAATTGCTTAAGCTGATTTGTTATTTCACATCACTGAAATAAAATTGTCAAAAACAGTTGAAGCATACAAGTTCTCAAAGGAGATTGTCAGACGGGGAAAACATCCCAGGATAGGGACAACAGGATACCTTTTACACGACGTTGTACCTGTCCTGTGGTGCTCCCGTTCTGCTCCTGTTCCCCCCCTCCTCTTATTCATGGGAAAATCCATGAATAAGAAGCCCATTCCGTTATAGTAACTGAATGACCAGTTATGCTGGTGTGATGCCAGTGTCACGTGACGTCATCAGGTCCGTGCCAGAACACTTCCGGGTACGATCAGGACAGTCAAGTAAGTGTCACCCTTTTTTTCTCCCTCCCTGGGTTACTTGGGGTTTGTAACATGTGTTTTGGGGCTTGGTTTTTTATTTTGATGTCTGTGTTATTTTTTATTATTATATTTCCTGCGCAATCGTTCTCTCGTGGGATGTCAGGGGGGAGGAGAAGCAGTTTTCATGCTGTGATCAGGTAAGTGTGTGAATTTAAAAAAAAACTGTTACAGGGATGGGAGTGGGGAGGGAGTGGGTCGGGGAGGGGTTACCAGGACAGATATGGTTTACAAGGGCCCATGTGATAATCTCCAAAGTCCTTTGCTTGAGCCATTCTACAAACTCCAAAATGGCACTAACCAGATGGTTTCTAGGGAATCCTGACCCTGAACCAGCCCCCTCTGCAGCCATGAGCTATGATGAGCAGAGAGAGAGAGCAAGAGCGAGAGAGAGAGAGCTATATTTCCCTTTAAAAATAGAACTTCCCTACCTTGGTAACAAGATCATTCTTCCTAGGCCAATTAGAACTGGGCCAATCATGAAAATTGGTTGCATCGGAGTGGGCCCACTGTCTTGTCTCATTACCCTTAGCAATGTGAAATGCAGATTTAGTTTTAATCAAAATCTTAATTAAGAAGCAATTTCTTTCAGTCACTTTTCTCCCCAATACTCCTTTGCTCATTGAGGTTTACTACCACTTCCTCTTCAGGACAAACTTCAATAATATGTCCCAAATATTTAGTAATACCTTACAAATGTGCCACCCCTATGATATTGATTAGTGATAACATGTTACTTTGAAGAAAAGTAAATAAGAATGTTAGTTAAAGAAAATTCAGGCTCTACTCACTTCCTTGGAGGTCACAGAAAATACGTGTTGTGTAGAATTGCCAGATGCAAAAAGAGGAAGCAGCAGCAAATGAATTTCCCTTTTCTACATTAGTAAAAGTGCAGGAGCCCTATCCTCTTTAGCATCAGGCTAACCAATGCCAAGGCATTCAATGTGCGTGGATGATAGGGTTAAAGATCTTCAGGAAGAGTGGTATCCAGGATCATCAGCTTTCCATTTTGTGTTTACACCCTTGAGGTTGGCCAGTCGGACAGACCATAATCAAGGGTCATCCTATGCATGAAGCAAACAATATGTGACTGGAACTCCCATCTTTAAGCTTTAAAGCCATCTCTTGGCACTCACATTTTGATGAAATAGTGGCACACTGGAGGGGAAGGGATTTGATTTGCTCCTTCCTCATATTGCAGAGCTAAAAGGTGTTAGTCTCTCATATAATCTGGCCCTAAGTGGGGATTTGGGTCTTGGTTTCCAAATCAAAATTGATCTGTCAGCCTTTTGCACCCCATACATTCCCATAGAAAATGACACCTGAATTAGGCAGTTATTGTTTAAGTTAAGAGACAAACTGGCAGGGTTAATCTGGTGTTCCCAAAGTGCCGCCTAAGGATCTCCCCTGATGTTTGCCAGAGTCCCTCCAGGTTAGAGGGATGGAATTATGTTTTTGAACTGGGATGCTGAAAAAATAGAGTTGTAGATATGAATGAAGAAAATTCTGTCAGTCTCATAGCTGTTAACATTTCTACCAACATGTTTTGCAGAAATGGCCTTAGAACCAGCACAGAACATTCCTTGCCCTTTCTGTTATCCCTTGTTTTTATATCAAGTTGCATGACTACAAGGAATTATCTATTTCCATGTGAAACTAAATACTAAACCTCTTATTACAGATGGACAGCATTACCGGGTATGTGGTAGAGTCTACTAAACATTTTCTCTATTCATTGGATGTGCACGTAGCAATGTACTTAACATCCATTGGCATTGTGCACCATGTGCTGTCCTTGGAAGCAAAGCTTGCTTGTTTGTTAATTGCCATAAAATGTTGCCTTTCTTTTTCATCCACCACTCACAGAGTTGTATAAAAAAGCTGTGATGGGAAAGAAGACTTGATTTTTCTTCACTTTCCTGTTTTGAAGGATTCTCACAGTCACAAAAGAGGTCAGTGTGATCATTTTTTAGAAAAAGGTTGGTGTTCAAGACTTTGTCTACTGTATTCTTTCTCCCCACTTCCCTCCATCTTTCTTTCTTTCTGTCTGTCCTGTCTGTCTGTCTATCTAGCTATCTAGCTATCTATCAACCAAATGATGTAAAGAGTTTTTGGGAAGGGGTTATAAATCCACTGTAAAAAAGTGGTTTTGCATGCAGAAGATTCCAGGTTCAATTCCTGGTATCTCAAAAGTTGTTAAAAAGATCAAGTAGCAGGTGATTAGAAAGACCTGTGCCTAAGCCCTGGAAAGGCTGCTCTTGTTCAGAGTAGACAGCAGTTGGGCTACTTGGATAAATGGTCTGAGCTGGTGTAAAACAGTTTTCTCGGTAAAGGAATCCAAATTCTATACCAAGAAGAGCTGGAATTCTGCTTTTGCTAGTAATGCAGAGGCAAATTATGCTTCCATTGCTGAAACCGGAGTTTAGAAACTCACTTCTTTGTTAATGGATTAAAATTTGGAGACTCACCCAGTCAGCTTGACCAGTGGCTGTGCTGATTAGGGGATTCTGGGAGCTGTAGTTCAGAAAACACCTTTTCTAAACTAGGAATGAAACCTCATTTCTGTACCCACAGTAACTATTCAAACATGTTTCTTGTGTCTTATGAGTTTATCAGGCATTTTCTGCACACTTATAGAACAAAAAACAAACAACAACAACAAAAAAACCCTCAAAAAACCAAAACATGACTTGCAATTGTGTTTAAGCATACAAAATAATAGTAAATATATTAATATGATATATTTGAAAAGCCTGGTGAGTTGAGGCAAAGTAAACTGTGAACATTATGTTGGTTTAAATGTATTATTTTTATTTAATAGCATGTTTTCAAAGCTCAAAGCAACTGACACCAAGTGCATTTTAAAAAACCCGCTATCAATAAAAATGCAGGAAAACAACACTCACAAACACAATAAAGTTACTGCAATTCCAGTAGCAGAGAATAGTGTTCCCCAACTTACTTGGGAACATTGCTTATGGTTCGTGGCAGAACAGATTGGGGTGACGGCCATCTACTCTTACATGACCAACTTTTTCTTTCTCAAGATTCCACACAGTTTTTGTGGGTTCTGGAGAAGGGCAGGAAAACCAGTCAATCAAGTACAGCAGAAGCCAAGCAAAGGTTTAACCGCAATAAGTTCTCTAGCTATATAATCCTGCTCCTGTAGTTCCTTCCATTGTTTGAAGTGGAGGTTGGCCCCCAAATCTTTTGGTGGTATTAGCATGAGGCCTGGATCCAGCTGGGGGAGATGGGTCCTGTGCATCCATCAGACCTGGTCTGGGGTCCCCTTAGAGTGTTACCCAAATTGTGTGAGGTCTGTGAGGATTCCACTAGTGTCTGAAATTAATATGGGGAATATTTAATTAGCTCAACTATGGCAGTGAGAGGCCAGGTAACAGCAGGATTTTTGACCTGTGTATACCAGTAGTAACGGAGGAGATTCCAAGCCAGAACATACAAGTAAATGATCTTTATTGGAAATTAATATCAACAGCATTCACACAAACACTCTGGTTTCAAGCAATCACACAAGGCTATCGAAGTTAGTAGGAAGTATTTGGACAGAAGAACAGAGTAAGATGTTCTTGGGTGATATGATTCCTATCAGAGGAGCGGAGATTCATGCAGCAGAAGGTTCTCAGAAGTGCGTTCTGAGAGTCACACTGCAAACTGGCAGCATGGATGTAGGAAGAGGAACTGTGGACATTTTGGAGGTGTTTTAGGGTGATATTTATATGTGATAATTCCCCTGAAGGGATGGGATTCTGAGTGAAATACAATGTCTCTCGGAGTTTCCCAGGAATAGACAAAGGGTGCTCTGGAAGAGTTAACGATCGTTAAAGGTTGATGTATTTAGAATTGAATAGGAGCAGGCAGGGTTGAAGGAGAAGGGGAGAGGAAGGATCCGTTTTACAAGCATCAGGGACTCTGTTATCATTGAGTGGATTAGTGGATGCCTCATCTCCAGCTGTTAACTCTGGCCTGAATATTTGTTTGGCTCCTCCTTTGGTTATATGTGGCTCCAACCTTGGTATTTGGGGGTTGTCCTTGGTTTACCTGCTAAGCATTTGGAAGGTGACATTAAGCCAAATTATTAGATACAGCCAATTATGTGATATTCCAAGATGGGGGCTATCAGGGTATGTATCAAGAGGACCTTAGTGATGTGTGCAAACAGGGTCATGTCCAGCTCATGGGGAGGATGGCTCTGCCCCACTCCCACTTACCAGGTGGACCACTGGTGGATTCTGACCGTGTGTAACCTCATTCCAGATATACCTATCTGGTGGACTGGGTGAGTTGGTCTACATTGGACAGCAGGCAGGTCAACTAATGACTGGATCTGGACCTTTGCATGGGCAAGCTCCTGCAGCTGTAAACAATACAGTTTGGGACTTTTCAATGCCAACAAAGGCTGTCTGTGTTTATTATTGCTAAGTGGATACCCACATGCTCTTTAGCCTGCAGATCAGTTTCATTTTTTCACTGAGGATTCCTCAAAGAGTTATGTGGATTTTTTTTTAAAAAAAGAATGAAATGACAACAATGAAAGGAATGAGGAGGCTAGACAGAATTTCCTGTAGAATTCATTCAAAAAATTTGAAGCAAGGAAGCCTGCTTCTTTTCTAAGTTATTGAGCGATATATGTACATCTTTATCTTGCAGAAATGCACTCATTGGTTGCTAAAGACTTCACATCTACAAGATAAAGGGAAATAGCAAGGTTGTGTCATTTTTCTCTTGAGCAACATTCCTAGGGCTCAGTTACACGGTGGTTTTTATTGCGATAGTTTGCGCTTTAGCGCATTTTCACACCAGTGCCGCATAGTTTACATGATTTAGTGCAAAACTGGTTTATCTGTTTAGTTTTCCACTTGGTAGTTCACACAGACAAGGTGGGGGGGGGCTGGCTTCCCAAGCACATCTGGGGGAAGATGCCAGGAAGATGAGATGGAGGGAGGGAAAGAGAGAGAGAGAGAAAGTGCTGGTACCTTTCCTTCCTCTGATTACCCGAGGAATGCCTGCTAGTTTTCATATCTTATCAGGGAGTGATCCCTCTTCTTTGCAAAGCGAGAAGGGTGAGAGGAAGGAGGCAGCCTTTCAGCTCCGAGGAGCCATCCTCCGTCAAGCCCCCCTTCCCCTCACCCACTCTCCCACTCCCCCTCTCTCACGCACAGAACAAACACGATCATAGGAATGCAAGGGAGCGAACAGCTGGAGGAGCAGATCACTACTCTCTCTCTCTCTCTCTCTCTCTCTCTCTCTCTCACACACACACACACACACACACACAGGGGAACAGGCTAACTGGTGATTCCTCAGCCCCAGCAGCCAAGCAAGCCGGGGGGCAGACAGCTGGGGTGATTGGTATGGGGATAGGACTGGCTGGATCTTTTCCATGGCTGGAAACAACAGTGGCTGGATCTTTTCATTTGAGGCTCCCCCATCTCTTACAAGTCCACCCCCTCTGTGGTCAGTCCAACCAATCATGGCTCAGCTCTGCTGTTGTTTTGGGAAGATTGCTGGTAATTCACATAGACTTTTGCGAAATGATAGTTCACACAGTCGATAGTGCTCTAAGTTGCGCTACTTTTCAAAAAAGTCAGGAAAAGTAGTGAAAGCCCTTATTATGCTACTTTTGAGTTTTTGAGTCCGCCCCCCCCCCATTCTGAATGAGGTGATATTGTGGTGCAATGTGTGTGAACTATTAGGAATCTTAGCTAATTCTTCACAGACTTATTTTGCCGTGTAAACGAGCCCCTAGTAATCTGGAGTTGATAGTCCTCTTTATACATAAGCATCTCGTCCCATATTTTATTTAGCTTTAGCTACTTGAAAGGATAATGGAGAGAGCTCTTGTTCTTTGTTGTTGTTGTTGTTGTGGGCCTAAAGTAGTTTCTGACTTATGGCGACCCTAAGTGAACCTATCACAGAGTTTTCTTGGTAAGATTTGTTGACCGGCTTTGCC
This sequence comes from Gambelia wislizenii, assembly GCA_030847615.1. Classification (NCBI taxonomy): domain Eukaryota; kingdom Metazoa; phylum Chordata; class Lepidosauria; order Squamata; family Crotaphytidae; genus Gambelia; species Gambelia wislizenii. Next base: position 426,335,735 of record JAUMIR010000002.1, on the reverse strand, counting down.
TTTGCCTTCCTCTGATGGTGTGAGTATGGGACTTGCCCAAGGTCACCCAATGGGTTTCCATGGCTGAGTGCGGATTCAAACTACTACACCATGCTGGCTCTGTGTGTTCTTAACTGTACATAATCTGTACCAATAAAGCTGCTTTTGAAAATGAGGTCAGGTCCATACATGTTCTAAGAAAATCTTTTTGCAGCTTATAAGGGCTGGAAATTTTCCTTAAAAAGAAAGAGAAAAGAGTTCAGGAAGGTGAATTTTGCAAGCCATACTGTATTTTCTGGATTTGTAACATACACAAAACCCAAGTGGGGATCTGCCTATAATCTATGGTGTTCTTATAAATTTTATCTCTGCCTGAGGAAAGCAAGCAGACAGCAGGATTGTTCTAGCACCAGGAGATGACAGGTTCCTTGCCTGTTCAGTGCCTGATTGCTATTTACCAGTTTAACTTGAATATTTTTCTATCCTGGAACTATTTAAAAACAAGATGTTCCTCAAAGTAAGGAGGTGACAGTTCTGCTAGTGATGATTCATAAAGCGGCATAAATAATTTGTGAATCTGCATTAATTATTGTGTTGTAATAAAATAGTTCAATAATTCACACAATTTTGCATTAATCTCAGGTTTGATATATCATGGATACTTTTTGAGGAATGGTGTGAATAGTTTGGCATGGCTTTCTAATTGGAGGTGGATTTTTAAGACTGCATAGAAAAGGGCATAAAACAATGCTAATACGAGCCAGTGTTTCCTGTTAAGTACCGAGAATGTGCCTTCAAGCTGGCAAACCATAACCATCATTACTGTACAAGGTATCAAGTAAAATATCCACCACATTGCTATTTGCATAAACCTGTACATGTCAAAACCCCATTGTATCTGTCATTATAGGTATATGGAAGCAAGTGTGTAAGAACTTAACATTTTAATAAATCAAAGGTGCCTCTCATTGCTGGAAGGAAAAGCCATCCCTTAATAACTTCCTTCTATTACAGTGAGATAGAAGAACTAAAATACTTTTTTAAAAAATCTCTGTCTTGTTAATTCACATTGCTATCAGATGAAATTTGGTCCAATCCATTAAACAGGTTGAAGAGATTTAAAAGTTTGCAGGTCTAATAACACTTTTTCACAGAAAGATTAAAGAGCTGTAAGAAAATCTGTCTGATCCAACTTTGTATTTTTCAGGACTTCCATCAGAAGTGATTTTCCTACTTGTAGCCCAATTTGCTACAGTAATATACTTATTTTGCTTGAAATTTGGCTTATTTTAAGTGAGATAATACACCAAAAGAAAAATGACTAACTGGTTATTTGCTAAAGCACAGTATGATAACTTGTGCAAATTGATTTTGACAACTTTGTTAGCATTTTCATTTCACTTTCTCTAAAAGTAGCTGAAGTCAGAATGGGTACTCCCCCCCTTCACTGAAAATAACTTTTTAGAAGCTTTCTGCTGAATCTTTCCTTTCTATTTTCTCATAGAAACCCTCTGTCCAGGCATTTTAAAAATTACAAGGCTGAGAACATTCAGTGCTCAATTTGTAGACACAGCAGGGTATTTCTCCATATTCATGTATGGGTGTTTCTGCATATTACATTCTTTTTTAAAAAAATGTAGAGCTGCCTTGAATGTCTAAAGCCCTATACAGCTTGGGTCCAGCTACAGGTCAACCCCCATTTACATGGGATTGGTACCCACGGTTTCAATTACCCTCTCTATTTTTCATGATTGTATGTTGTCTTTTAATGAATTTTAATGCTTGAATGTTTAATGTTTTTAACTTTATCAATTTTAATTTTTTATATTTATACTTTCGTTGAAGCTTTTGTATAGTTTTAATCTGCATTGTTTTTAATTACGTTGTTAACCACCTTGAATCTCATTATTGAGAGAAAAGCAGGATATAAATGAATAAAATAATCGTAAACAAAGTCATAATAATAGACTGAGGACATTATCAGATGCAGCAAAAATTGTGGGATTATGACATCATAGTAGCGCAAACAGGTCCTCCTATCTCATGGCTCTGTCATCTTTGCGTGTTTAGTCCAGCTGCAAAGAAGGTGTTGTTTCTAATTGACAGGCCATCAATAGATCATCAATATCACTTTTTTCATCATATTGATGGTGTGCGAAACCTCTTACCATTGTAATCACCAGATTACAGTGTGAATGGGCCGTCCTCAGTGAGAAAATGTCTGGGTGAGAATGCAGAAACAAAGCATAGGACATTCTTTCTATGAACTGTCCCATTTAGTTTCAACATTTTAAGGTTTGTTTCAGTACTCGTGTATTCATTTACTTTGTTAATTAAGGTGTTTTTGGGGTTTTAAGCGCATTTGCGTCTTCTCACAAGAACCGCCGAAATCTTGCCTATGCTAAATCGAGGAAGTAAGCTCCCATTCTTAAAGTGCTAGTGGTTGGCATGCAGTAATTCCATGGTGGTTCTTTTGCATGATTACAGTGACATGCAATAGTAAGTGTAATAGTGCCATGATGTTTCCACTATCCTCATTCATGGAATTACAGTGTTTTTAGATGCTCATCTGATAATGTCCTGAAACATGACCTCTGGAGAATGGACATTCATATCAAAAGTTTATATTCCTGCCCCTATTTGTGTGTGTTCTTATTTTTGAGAGTTTGAGTAGCTCAGTATTCAGGTGATGCTATAGATCTGTATGGGTTTAAAAAGTGCTAAGCCCTCAGTAATGTAGGGATAAAATATTTGTCAGGGAAGATGCAGACTGAGAGACACCTGTAGGGAAAGACAGAAGGAAACAGCATTATAGTAGTTTGCTTGCTGCACCTATTTCTTTTCATTTGGTATGTCTCTGCTTACTAAAATGAAGCGCCAATATGAAGGATGAAAGTAAGTTGAAATGTGTAAACGTACTTTCCGCTTAATTCTGGAGTCCTATTTATCCAGTGCCTCAAGCAATTGTTAACATTTTATGTGAGCGGTTCCTCTCCCACTACTTTGCCTCCCACAATGGTAAGATCGAATGTTTTTCTCCTTAAAAAACAAACCAAAAAACTGTGGTTGTGGCACTGAAGAATTTCCTTGAAATATAAAAATAGGGATGCACCTGAGGGTCTCTGCATCGACTGAAAATTATCAAGGTTCAGTGAAACCCAGTTAGGCATATGAAGGACTGGGGCGGGACGGGGTTGGAGCAGAACAACTTCAAAAAGCAAATAATATTATTTAACAGCAACAACCACTCTTAACATCAGTTCTATTGTAATTCTGAATTTCCATATCGCCACTCCCGCCACCCACCACCCACATCCCAGACTAACAAAAGAAGAAATAGCACAGGTTCAAGCCTTTGCAGTTGATCTGATCCATCGAAGTTACAGTACTCTCATCTTCTCCAGCTATGTTCAGATGTTCTTAAGTATGTTCATTCAGCACACATGGAAGAGAGTGTGATAGTCCTCCCCTTCAAGCATTGTTTTGCTTGTAAGAAAAAGCATGGGTCTAAACAGCAGAAGCTCTTGTATCCTTGGAGGCTCCTAGTGTGAGCCAAAATGCAAGAAAACCAGGGCTCTGGCTTCCATGAAGAACCTCTGCATTACAAGGAGAAGTCTCACTTCAGATGCACTGCTTTTGTCACAAGCAAAGCTGTTTTGTAAGGGGGCTGGCTAGTGTGATCTTCTCATTTTGAATAAACACACTGAAGACTGAACAAAGTGGATACTTCCACTTTCTCACCCACCCACCCACCCATTATTATTATTAAAAATATTATTAAAAAATTAACATCTTACCCCATATTATAGGATCCATGGATTTCACATGGATTTTCTAATGGAGAAATAAGAGTTTAATGAAGCTGAAATTGAGCACTGGTATACCCACCCACCCCTTTTCTTTTGAGGGGGAGGATTCCCAAATAGAGAAAGCCTGGAGAGTCTGGAATTCTGATAGGAAACACTCTGCACTGCAACATTTTGTTGTAGAGCTGCACAGATTGAAATATTTGTGTGTGTGATTGTGGCAAAAAATAAATAAAATCAGAGCCCATGAACAAGAGGAAGTAATAGGAAACTTTGGGTAAAGACAAAGTTCATAGGGATATGAAAACCTCTAAGGAAAGAAAAACAGAAGTATGAGGTTAGTGAGAGACCCAAAGCAGCCCAGTAATAACTCAGTGTCTGACAACCAAGTGAGATGGAGTGTCCACAGAAGGATGGAGGAAGAGGCACACAGTAATCAAAAGGATAGCCAAAGTTATTTCACTGTTTCAGCAGGTCATTTCCTGGGTTGCATTATTTTTAAATATCACCAACAATGAAAATAAGAGCTTCCCACAGAAATAAATGAAATCAAAAAAATTAAGCTAGTGTTGTGTACCAGGGCATTTCTCAGATCCCTAACCCCACAAAGTAGAGGGAGAAAAAAATGAAGTGAGAATAGACTATAAGAGTCCAATAATAACTATATATGCTCAGTCAATGCAGAATGTTGATTGATTGTTTTGGGGTACAGAAGCACTTTACACTGCATTTGCTTCTGGTCTTCCCTTATTTGCTGTAGAGGAAAGGGTTAGGAGGAAGCATAATATGCACACCTCATTAAATATTTCATTTGATGTTTATGGTACCCCCTGCCTGGAGAATATAGAGTATATTATTTTGTAAGAAATATCAAAGGGAAAGAAGGGATGTGGAGAATGGACAACTTCATCTCCCCCTCCAATCCTAAACACATTGATTTAGGAATAAATCCCATTAATGTCAGTGGAACTTACAAATGAATAACTAAAACAACAATTAACTTAAACTGGCTATGGAGAAGGAAGAGTGAGCTATTTGACCTGAAATCAATGTGGCTCAATAAGCTTTCTCTCTCCAACATTAGTCATTGTCCACCTACATTATCATTCTAGAGATGGGATGAGGGTAGAAAGGCAAAAGAATCATGACTCATCTATCCACTTGATTGAGCATCCTCTCCAGCCTAAGTCACCATGGGAGGGGTAGAGCTCATCTCAGTCAATATTTCCATTGAAAACCTATTATGAACTGCACCAGGGTAAGTTTGAATTTAAAAGGGGGAAAGTGTGCTGGGAATGTGCCTCCTAGTTCTTGCATTTGTTGGTGATGCTGACATATAATTAAACAGTTTATCATTTTTCCGCTTGAACTGTCTACTGGATTTTGAAATGCAAGTTGAAGGAACTATTCCAAATTTGGCAAGCCTATGCTATTAAGCTACAGGAGTCGTGCCATTTCAAATTCACATTTGTTTGTTTGTTTGCTTAAATGCAAGATGCTGTAGTGGACCCAAAACCAGCATTGCCAGGTTTTCAAAACAGCAATAAGGAACAGTCGAAATTCATGACATGTAGGGCTGACAATCAGGACGTGACTATTAATATATTTGTGTTCTAGCTAAATACCACATGGAAATATTGAGCTAGCCATGCATTTCTCTATAAATTTAACATATTGTCAATATCCATAAATTACATGATGCACACCCCAAAATATGGGATTTTTTTGGCATCTTGTTCAGTCTATAGAAAAGGAAAAGCCTTCTGTTCCATGTTGTTGTTTTTGTGTGCCTTCAAGTAATTTCCAACTTATGGCGACCCTAAGGTGACCTTGAGGTTTTCCTAGCAAGATTTGTTCAAAGTGGGTTTGCCCTTTCCTTCCTCTGAGGCTGAGAGAGTGTGACTTGCCCATGGCCAAAAAGGGCCTTGAACCCTAGTCTCCAGACTCCTAGGCCAACACTCAAACCACTATACCACACTGGCTTTTCCATCCCTTATCATAAAGGATGACTGGCAATCCTACTCATAACTGAAGTGTATTCTGTGAACTTCATATCTGTCAGGGTACACACCATATTACTGTATCTCCTGTGTCACTCAGATGCCCAGTAATTGAATACTTTGACTATCACAATGACAAAAAGCTTGCTTTAATCTTCTTGGATATTAAAAAAGCCTTCGACAGTGTGAACTGGAAAATATTGATTGAAATTTTGAACAGAATAAATGTACTTGAAAGGTTAGTTTCCAGGTATAGAAATGCAAGGCTTGTTAGTGTCTGTTTGGCTGACGGTTGGTTGATGGGCCATTATCAACCAACAAATTACACAAATTTACATATACTCCCCTACAGGGGTTCACAGCATATAAACCCCAGACACACTCCTACCCAACCATGCTCTGAAGATGCCAACCATAGATGCAGGCGAAACGTCAGAAATAAACTATTCCAGAACATGGCCTCACAGCCCAGAAAAAACCCAAGGAAAATCTATGGATGCTGGCCGTGAAAGCCTTCGACTTCACATTTCAATACTCATTATATTAGAAGAGCTCTCATAAAGATTTGAAAAAAAATACAAAAATAGACTATGCCCCAAAATACCACTCTGGGTATCATCACATGAAGCGCTGTTTAGTAGAGAAAAGAAATCACATTGTTGTCATGTGCCTTCAAGTTGTTTCTGATTTATGGCAATCCTATCACAGGGTTTTCTGAAGTTGAGAATGTGTGACTTGTCCAGGGGGGTTTCATGGCCAAGAGGGGATTCAAATTCTGGTCTCCAGAGTCGTAGTCCAACATTCAAACCACTACGCTACACTGGCTACATATACAAAGACATAAATAAAACATACAAGAATCGTTGTTTAAAAGCTATTCGTTGTTAAAAACATACAAGAATCGTTGTTTAAACTATTCATAGAATTAGAACTATCTAAAACAAATCTGTTAGAAAAACAAAAGGGAAAAAATCAGTAAAACAGCTCACTATTAAATGCAGTCAGTTTTCACTTGCCGACAGGACAGCAAGGAAGGAGCCATCCTAGCATCATTAAGGAGAGAGTTCCAAACCTGGGGAGCAGACATTGAGAGTCCCTCTCCTGTGGCCCCACCAGACATGCCTGTAAAATTGGTAGGACCAAAACAAGGGCTTCTCTCAAATTTCTCAGAGCTCAGGCATGCTCATATAGGAATATACAGGCTTCAGTTCGCCTGGAGCTGAGCAATATAAGGTTTTATAGGTCATAACTGTCACTTTGAACTATTTCGAATGCCTCTGAGCATATGCAGAACATTTTCTTGCACAACTGAATCACTGCATCCTCTCTGCTTCCCCATTTCCCACAAAGAAGGGTATTCTGCAAAGATCGGTGATAGAATATATATTTTGTAGGCAAGAGCTGAGGATTCCAAATTGATATGTTGCATCTCTGTTTGAAAAGATCAGTTATCTAAGAAACTCACTGTTCTCTTCACCTATCTTACCTTCATACTTGTTTGTTTAAGCCTTGTACATAATGCTAATTAAATGATGTGATATTTACCGTATATTCCGATGTAAAAGACGACTGGGGGTATAAGACGACCCCCCAATTTTCAAGCTAAAAAGTAGAGTTTGGGATATACTCGCTGTATAAGACAACCCCTCCATAACCCGCTCTCTACAAAGTCGTGATCGGGCTCCTGATGGCGGCTTCGGGGAGGGTAGGTGGTGGCTGGAAATCTTCCCCCCTCCAGCCAGCCACCCTTCCTAAAGCCTCCCCAAAGCTGGCTGACTGGGGAATCTCCCTAGCCAGGCAGCCACCTACCTCGATTACTCAACCTGCGAGGAGGCTGGCCAGCCTCCTTGCAAGTTGGGAATCGCAGGGGATGGCTCTCCCTGCCCTGTGCAGCCTTGCTGGGTGAGTGAGGGGGATTCCCTCTGTGACTCAGAGTCATGGAGAAGACCCTCTCCCGCCCAGCAAGGCTTTCCCCCACCCCATGCAGCCTCACTGGGCGGGGGGTCTCCACTGTAACTCAGAGTCACGGAGGAGACCCCTCCTGCCCAGCAAGGCTTCAGGAATGGAGGGTGGCTTGAGGGGGGAGGCTTTCCAGCCACTACCCTCCCTTCCCAAAGCCACGATCGGGGTGCCGATTGCAGCTTTGGGAAGGGTGGATGGTGGTGACTGGAGGGGAGGGGCTGGAGGCAAGCTGCAACATTCTCCCCCCTCCTCTGTCTTCGTTTGCTCCCCAAAGCGGGAGAAGGCAGAGGAGGGGTGAATGAACTGGTAAATGCTTTGCCTCACCCCCCTGATCTCCTGCCTCTTTGCTCTGTTTGCGAAGGGAGCGAAGAGGCAGGAGATCTGACAGCGGGTGAGGCAAACTGTATCCGGCATATAAGACGACCCCTGAATTTTGAGGATAATTTTAGGGGTTTAAAGGTCGTCTTATATGCCGGAATATACAGTACATATTTTTGTGTGTGTGTCTATCTCTGTTTCATGTGTCATTTGTAAAATGTTTGAAGCAAAGGTGCAGGAAGGAGTCAAAATGTCCCAAGGGCTAGTGAATGCATGGTGCTCAAACCAGCCTTAAAACATCTACTCTGGCAGCCTGGCATTACTGTCACTCAGTGGCCAACCCCCTCCCCTCCCGGGTTTATTAGCAAAGATGCAGCAATCCTGTAACCACTTAGCTGGGACAATGAGCTGCCTCATTGAATGGGGCAGGCCATGGAGAACTGAAAAGACTCACAACCATCCTGCTTGTCCCAGAAAGACTCAAATAATCTTCATAGAGAGCAGTGGGATGAAGGAGAACACACTAACAAGAACAACAAGCCAGATAGCACAGAGCCATGTCACACATTTCCTCTAGTCTATCCTTCTCCTGTGGCCCTCCTGTCTTATTGAATCCGGTAAAGAGAACACCATCTCACTCCTTAATGGATTCTAACATGCTAAATAAAACCATTCATTTAAGTGTAGGATTCACTTTTGTGTTAATCAGGAAATCTATGGAGTTCATCCACTATGGGGAAAATATCACAATTAACAATCTAACAATTTAACCAGTGTGCCCCACCCCCAATCTTAACTATTCTAAATCATTTTCACCTTGATCAGCAAAAGACAGATTGAGATTATGCCTTGTAACATGCGGGAGGTATAATGCTGAAACAGGCCTATATGGTTGTCTTGGAAGTTATTAAGATCTGAACTCCTCCTAATGGCAGGAACCTTAGCATAAATGTCAAAATCACCCAATATTCATGCTGAGTGGTAGTCAGCACCATCTCTGGATCCACTTCTCTCTCTGGCTTTTCTTCGCAAACGAAGATTCTGGATCCACTTCTGTCTCTGGCTTTTCTTCGCAAACGAAGATCCCGCAGTTTCTGCAAGCGTGCTGATGACTGAAAAGGCCAATCCGAAATAAACAAGTCCGGTTGCAGAAAGCACAGCAGAAGATCTCCTTGGGTGATGTTTCCAGGTTATGATTCTTTCTGCGTTGTTGTTTCTCTTCAAAAAATTTTTCGGCGTGAGTTCTCAAATAAGACTGCAGCATTGTGGATAGTGCGTCTCCATGCCTCCTGATGTGAGGCCATGATGGACCATTGCTGGTGATCAATTTGGCCGAGCCTGAGATGTTGTTTCAGGGAATCCTTGTATCGCTTTTTTGGAGCGCCCCTCTTATGCTGATCCGTGGTGAGTTCACTGTAGAGTACTATTTTTGGGAGGCGATGGTCCTCCATCCTAGAAATGTGCCCTGCCCAGTGCAGCTGTGTTCTCAGTATCATGGCCTCAATGCTGGTGATCCCTGCTTGCTCAAGGATAGCAACATTTATCACATAGTCAGTCCAGTGTATATTTAGGATTGTGCGTATACAGCACTGATGAAAGCGTTCGAGGAGTCGTAAGTGTTGGTGATAGGTGACTCATTAAAATGATTAATGGGTAATTAATGGATCCAAGAGAACTCCCGAATGTTTTTGGGTAATGTTCCTACCACTAGAACTCAAACAGGGAAACTCCTGGGCAGTGGGATTGGCAGCTCATTAACAGAATTCCAATCTTATCTCAGTGCCCCATGACTAGGGGCACATAGTTGTATCTAGGAATTAGCTGAACAGAGTCGTATGATACAAGGATCAATATGTCATAGATCACTGTGATATTCTGTCACAGCCTGTTAGATTTGTCAAGAAGGCAGTGGTTTTCAGTGCAATAGATGATTGTGGACAGATTGTTGAAAGCAATAGATGATTGATGAACCTGGTCAGTTTGGGTCAACTACCTAGTCAGCTTGCAGGGTACACACACACCAACACTTAACAACATTTATTACTTCCTTAGGGCAGGTGTAGGAATCATTTGTTTCTCCAATTATCATTGAACTGCAACTCCTAATGTTACCATGCCTTACACCCTCTCCCTCTAATAATTCATAATTCGGCAATATTGGACATTTCACAAGGTCTAATGTAGATTAGGGCAGACCAAAAGTAGGTTCAAGTGAAGGTCACCCAAGACCTAACAAAGAGTCTTGGAAATTCTGAATAGACATGCCCAAAGATAGAATTAAGTGGATCCCCTTAGTATCAGAGTCATCAGGTAGAATGTGCTAATCCCCTCTTGGATGCTCTTGGCAGTGAGTTATTCTTCAAAAACAAGCAGTGATTGGAAACCCATTATCCCCACAAAGTCTTCCCTCATACCTTTCCTCTCCCACAATAAGGAGGTTGCCATAAACCCATCAGCCTTAATATTTCAACCATTAGCGGCAATTAACAAAGTCATGCTTTCCTTTGCTTAACTGTGCGAAACCCATCAAAGTATTGCTTTACACTCAAACAGCCCTTCAGGATACGAAATTGGGTATAAATATCAGTCCCAAACAATAGCCAAGTGTGCACAGTTCTTCATACACTGTCACTCTGCCAGACTGCTGTGGCACCCTCAGATTCTCATCTGAATCTTCTTTGCTGTCCCAAACCTTTACTCTCCAGGACAGGTAGTTATAGCCCATACTTCCACAAATCTATTCCTCTATCCAAACTTTTCCACCTTGACTCTTTGTTAGCCTTGTGTAGTTGCCTTGTGAGTGTGAGCACATGTATGAATGTTTCCGTATTTTTTTCTAATAAAACCATTTTATTTCACTTTAAACTTGGAGTCTCATCAGTTAGCACTGGTATACACAGGTGTAAAGATCACAGAAGTTACCTGACCTTTTGCAGCTATACCTTTGAGCTAATTAAAATTCCTCAATTTAATATCACAATTGTAGTGTCACAATGAGTAGGTCCTCCATGGACCCCACCAATTCGGGTAACACTAGCATTTCTCTTCACTGGCTATGCTTATTAGGGCTGCTGGGAGTTGCAGTCTAACAACATTTAGGGGACTGCATTATTCCCTCCCCTACTGTTGGAATTTGGTTTCATGGAGGTATGGCTAGCGATACTACTTTTCCTCTAGAAAGAAGTGCATTTGCTGTTTAGAATTTTCCAAATTCTCAAGTAATCTGTGAAACTTAAAATGGAAAAATATATTTTCAAATAAGCTCAGTATGTACATTCTCAGGCACAGAAAGTTTCTCATGTCTGTGGGTGCAGATTAGAGTTATTACTGTTCTACTGATATTACTGTTTTGCATATTTACAGACGTTTTTCTCACATGCATTTAAGGAGTAAAAAGCCAGGTCATTGTTGCCGTTGTAAACCACAAAATGCTTTCCATTCCATAATCTGTCAGCAAGTACATCATCTTGATAGTTTCATGTAGAGTTTTTATTTTATTGCAGTGTAGCTGCTTGGCCCTCAAAACATTAGCCTCATTATCGGAAGGAGAGGCAAATTAAAACAAGACAGAATGGACCCAGTTTATGAAATTTACCATCAGATTCTGCACTTTACTTTGCCGCCTAGATTTTAACAAGCAGTTCCTCTTCAGCTGTCACCAGTGCTTGCACAGCATCCTGAATTATTTTGTATGTTCATCAGAACACTCTGAACTATAAGGATCTTATGGACAATTACAACAAAGAAGAAATGTTATTCTACTTTGTGTAAGCTGTGCTGTTAAAAGTAAGGGGTTTGAGTGCCTCCTCATTTGGGAGTAAACCCCATTAAACTCAGCAGGTTAGGCTTGGGATTCAATATGCAGAGGATTGTACTGTTCCAAATGTTCTAGTGAGAATAGCACTTTTTGCATTTATTGTCTGCCTTACTTCAGTGGAACAAAAGGCAGTTCACATGAGTTCCAGGTGGTCTCCCATCCTAGCACTGACCCAACCCAGACCTGCTTAGCTTTGACAATGTTGTACTGTCATTATGTGCTTTCAGATCATATCCTAGGACTCTCTGGTGCAAGCTCTGAGGAAATGAATAGGAGGTGAACAAGAGAGCCTTTTGATGTGCCAGAGCATCAAGGTGCCAGTTACACGACAAAAATTGATTTTTGTCACTCTTTAGGAAAACGATTTTTGTCACCCTTTAGGAAATCCCGGAAGATCCTGTGATTGATATTTACACGACAAAAGTTTTTATTGGTCCTGCACTCTTATATCCCATGCTTTTGCTGTTTACACATGTTTAGCTTACCAGGAATTTTTTTTTTTTGGCTGTCAATCAAAGATGCGATTAGTCGTGTTTTCACAACCTCGGTGACGTACTTCCTTTAGAGTTCTGCACCACGAGCGATGCTGGCTAGGGGGGGGGGAGAGAGGGGGCAGACGCTTGTGTTTGTCCTGTCTCTTAAAAATGTTAACCCTTTAAGCAGAGGCAGAAGGCATTTTGAAAGACCAAGAATGTGATCTTTTGCTCAGACGGGGGAACAATTAAACCATGTCCTTTCCTTTTGAAATCAAGCCGACTTGGGGGGGGGGAGAGGCTTGGGATTTCTTTTAAAATCTTGACGCTAAAAGCAGAGGGAGCTGCATTTTGAAAGACCCAGAATGTGAATGTGATCCCTGCTCAGACGCAGGGAGTGCTTTCTTTTTGAAATCAAGCCGAGTGAGGCGGGGGGGAGGGTTGGTATTCTCCTTTCCTCTTTAAAAGTTAATCCTTACAGCAGAGTTTTAGCTGCAGAGTGAAGATTTCAAGCCAGTGACAGACAGGCATTTTGAAAGACACAGATACAGAGGGAGGGAATAAAAGTGTGTTCTTTCGCTCAGAGGCTGGAATATTTTACTGTGCCCGTTCAGACCCTGGGAGGTGATAAAGGCAGGGGATGAATGGGCGACACTCTGCCCACCACAATCTCTTTGTAACATGCAGTTGAGGAAGAGGTTAAAGCTGAAGGGTTTGCAGTGTAGAAATCCATTTAAAAAGGTGACTGAGTACACGCGCACACACACATCAACCTATGTGCAGCTGGAAGGGATGCCTTTATTTTCAGCTGGTGAGGCTGGATCTGTTGAACGGGTGACTGACCCCTCCTTTTCTGGTCGCTGAGCTCTAAGCCCACCCCCAGTCACCATTTCCGGTCATCCCCTAGTACCGAGATATTTTGTCCCAGGCTGTTTACATTTCCGATTTTCTGAATCCTCCCGTGACTTTTTTAAAAACCGGCACAACCCGCGGGACTGGAAGTCCCGCAGGTTGAGGGATAAAAGGTGCCCCCCCTTCCGAAAATCACGTACCCGACCCAATGTACGTGTAAACTGCCAGGGATTGACACGAATTCTTCCCGGGACATCTTCATCATATAAATGCCACCCAAATGTCTGGCTTGACCACTTAAAAACAACAAAATAAATTGTCTTTTGAACTAGACAAAGAAATTCCTTCAAGTATGTCTGTTCATTTAACATGCTTGTCTTTCCTTCTGGTCATAACAAAATAAGTGGGCAGATTTTATTAACTGAATCCTTGTTTGAGCACATGGGCCAAATGATTTACAGTCAGGTTTGTAGGTGGTGATTTAAGCTGATGTAAATCCTCCTTTAACTTGGCAAAGAGACTTCTCATATGGGAGCCTGCTTAGTGATTGTGTCCTGATGAACAAATAATGGAATTAATTACACCAGACCTCATATTCTTATTAGTTGGTCCTACCATCTTAGAAGGTAACATATGGCATCATTTGCCAGGCACCAATTTGAGCTAAGTAAGAGGAAACTAGCTACAAATGTGCTTTTAAGGAATTCTCTTAGGGAAGTGTGACTTTAGTAAGAGTGTGCTTTGTATATGGAAGCTCTCAAGTTTAGATCTCTAATGTCTTCAGCTCAGAGGACCTCAGGTATCTGAGAAATACCTTTGCCAAGAGAGTCACTGCCTGTCAGATTACACAGTACTAGATGGAGAAAACCGTTATAAGCCAACTCCTTTTATTTGTGGTTGTATTGTTTTTAAAGAATGTTTTTATTGTGGTTTATTTAGGGCCGTATTATAATGCTATATGGTTATAGTCTGTATTGATTTCCCCCTTGTTTCATTGCACTGATGATGGATTTTTGTTTTATTTTTCTTCAATGCTTCATGACTGCTTTCTGCAGTGGAAAGCAAAATACAGTATAAATTGAATTAATTCATCAGTGAATAACACAGAGCTGTAAGCCAGGAGGCCCCTGGTTCCTCTCTTACATACTCATGTAAAGTACTTATGTAAAGCTGTTACTCACACTTAGGGCTTGACTCTGAGCTCTGTGAAAGCAAAGCCCCAGCACTAGTCTCTTTCTCTGAAGCCAGAACAGGCAGCCAGCCTTGTGACGGCAGGGTGGGTTGGTCGTTCTGACTCCTGAGAGAGCAACTAGCACTGGGGCTCTGCCTTTGGAAAGAGGAGGGAGGAAATGGTGGTGCCTCAGGCAGTGCTTATCCTTTCTCTCCTCCCCACCCCCCAAATCCAGTGTGGATAGATTGTTCACACTACAGCTTTTTCTGGAGAAAACTCTGAGTTTTCTAAAACCTGGATTAAGGTGGTATTCCCTGATTCTGGTGCAGATAGGGCTGTATGTTGTGTGGCATTATCACACAAGATTTGGGGGGAAGGCCACATATCATGTGGTATTATTGGGCTAGCTTCGGGAGGTGGAATTTGGGGTTTTCACTAGTAAGAGGCTTTTGCAAATGTTGGCTTTCAATTTCAGTCCTCTTGTCTGAAAAATATTGACCTATCTTACAGTTGTCATGTAGACAGTGCAGAAGTATGACAAAAATGCTAAATATCACACCCAAAGGGTCCAAGGCTCAGTGTTTAAGATATCAGCATACCACAATATTTTTGTTTTCTGCACAAACATAAACATGAGGATTTTATTGATGTAGCAAATTAACTTCTAACTTGATCTGCTGTAGAATTGAAGTTGTACTTCTCTTGAGTTCCTATGTTTATGAATATTCAGGTCCTTTTCACATGGTAAATCCCTAGCCAGTCAAATGCTTGTGGAAATGCTACTTCACCAGAGACACAAATAGGTTAGAATGGAAATATGTATTTAAACATGAATGAATATTAATGAACTACTTTCCCTCTTTTGCATTCCTCTCTGGTCGATGCTAATTAATCCTTTTCAATCCTGTCTTTTATCTTTGCCCAGGCCATCTGCCTTAAAAATGAAAGCACACAGGTATTTGCAATTCCTGTCTCTGCTTGCTTTCATCTGCTCTCTAATGGAGAAGGAAAAAATATTAAATACAAGCTAGAACAAAAAAGGGAAACATCTAGGCTGCTTCCCACCATATCAGGGCTCAGCACTGCTGAGGAATTTCTTTTCTGCCATGAGCGGGAACCAGAATTAAAATGGAGATCCCACTAAAGCATAATGAGGTACTATAACATTACCCACATTTCAATGCAATCAGAGGCCAAAATGGCTGAGAATTCTGACTTATTTTTCACAAGGAGCATGTTGATACATGCTGCCTTGGCACCTCCTTTCAGTACACACAGCTAAACTCTTCCCTGTATGTAAGACACCAGATTGTGGCTTCCTTAATGGATCAGAGCCTGACGCTAAATGTTGAAATTTGCTTCCAGTTCCTAAATTGGTAGGGGAGTGACATCTTGGTTAAGAATTAGCAGCAGCCAAGAGTTGAGGGCAATTGGCTAATGTGCATGAGCATGCTTGTGAAGTAAGGATTATTGTTACATTTTAATGTAGGAGATTATCAGACGTGTTAAAAGTGGTGTTACACGAATGCCAGGAGATCACAAAAGAGCTCCCTTTTCAGACGACATCATTCCCCCCTCGTTATGCACCCGTTCTGCTGCTGTTCCGCCAGCGCTGCTTTTTATTGACAGGATAAACCATCAATAGATCCCCCATTCTGTTTCTGTCACGGATGTTCCTGAGAGTGAAAAAGTGTCCCCAATATGCTGTCGAGATCCCAGCATCAATGGGAGGTCTCTGCCAGAACATTTCCGGGTGAGATTGGGACATCCAGGTAAGTGACACACTTTTTATGATCCTCTCCGGGTTACTTCTACCTTTTAAAGTGTGTGTTTGTACTTGCTGTCATTTCTTTGTTTCCTTTTTCTTTTTGATTTTCTCACACTTGCGTCTTCTTGCGAGAATCCATGGGATTTTGATCCCGGAAGTGAATGGAGCTCCATTAGAGCTCCATTCACTCCTGGGCTGCAGGAATGATGGGAGAGGAGGTAAGTGCAGTGGGGAGGGTGATTGTAGTGTGACAGGAGCGTGACAGAGGCAGGAGAGGAGATTCTGGGACAGGAATGCTTTTTTCATTCCTGTCTGAAAATCTTCATAGACTCTCCTTTTTGTGGCCAAGATCTTTAATTGGGGTGATCCCAAGTTATGGAATGCTGGCTTGCCTTTTATCCACATGGTTGATATTTTGGTGCAAGGTAAGACTTCCTTTTTCTTCTGCTATTTTACAGCTATCTTATTTTAGTACTTATTTAGTTTTATGTGCTTCTACTAACAGCTTGTTTTTAATTCCTGCAATTTGTTCCCCTCTCCCCTAATCCTGTTTTATTAAGTTGGCATCTGTGTGTTCCTTCTGGGTGGGATTTAGAAATGTTTTAATATTGGACTTTTATAGCATTATAGTCAAGTTTTAATTTATCTTATTTGATATCTAAATAATGTGTTTTAATATGCATCTGACAAACTAATAAATTTGATCACAACTATACTGGGACAAAATGTAGTTGGTCCAAGTAAGCAGTTTTCAGACCATGTTTTCTGATCCTTGCTTGTTATCTGTTATATGCAACAGATAAAAGTAACTACAGATCTGATTCAAACAAACTGATAAACTGTGATTAGCGGAAACCAGAACAAGATGCTCTGGCCTCTTTTCTGCTGCAAGAGAGGAGGAAAGAAAAGGGAAGTAGGCTTGTGCTTCTAACATTAAATTAGCATTAGATGCTAATGCTGCAAATCTAAGGGCCTCATCACACAAGGCTGTTCTCTCACTAAATAGCGTTGTTTCTAAAAATGCTATGCTGTCTTTCTTACCACACCTTTCTGGGATTACAACATATCCCCCCCCTTTCCCTAGTTTGGCACACATGTGCACGAACACACACAGATCCCCCTGAAATATATAAATATAAAATATAAATAAGATTTAGAGCATTCTTTTATTTTAAAAGGCCTTTTTTTAAACATGTGTGTGTGTCCTAATCAGACTTCTAGTTAATTTCAGTTAACTTCAGATGTAAATAATCACTGGTTGATGAATTGTATAGCTACTGGTCTATGGGGATTGTCAGATGGGGACAAATATAGTGTGCCCATCTCGCTATCTCCTGTCCCACCCCATTCCTGTCCCTGTAACATTTTTTTAAAAAATGTTTCAGACCTACCTTGATAGCACTACAAAAATTGTGTCCCCTCCCCTCCGGCAGCCCAGGACTGAATGCATCTCTCATAGAGCTGAATTCACTTCCTGGAAAGGAAATCCTGGATGTTCTCACAAGAGAACGATCGTGTGGGAAATTCAAAAATAAAAATAAGAGGTAAAAAGTGATAGTAAGCACAAAAACACATTTAAAAACCTCTAACTAACCTGGGAAGGGGGAATCTATTTCTCCTTGTCCCGATTGTCAGCCTCGAATTCCAATGGCATCTCTCCTCTTAATGACTGTCTTAAAGCAGTAATGGGCTGGATGAGGAAAAACAGATTGAGATTAAATCCGGACAAAACGGAGGTGCTCAAGGTAGCGCCCCCGAAACCAGTAGTTGGGTTACAACTGCCAGTCCTGGACGGGGTCACTCTCTCCATTAAGGACTGTATTCGCAGTCTGGGGGTGCTCCTTGATTCATCGCTTCAGATGACGTGTCAAGTGAATGCGACGGTCAGGAGCGCTTGTTATCAGCTTCGGCTGATACTCCAGCTGTGCCCTTTCCTGGAAGTAAGGGACCTCTAGACTGTGGTGCACGCGCTGGTATCCTCTCGTCTAGATTTCTGCAATGCGCTCTACATGGGTCTACCCTCGTGCTTGGTCCGGAAACTTCAGTTGGTACAAAATATGGCAGCCAGAGTGGTCTCAGGAACATCTCGGAGAGATCATATAACTCCAATATTAAAACCTCTCCACTGGCTGCCTATCAGTTTCCAGGCCCAGTATAAGGTGTTGGTTATTACCTTTAAAGCCCTAAATGGCTTGGGTCCAACTTATCTCCGGAACCGCCTCCTCCCATACAATCCTCCCCACGCACTCCGGTCCTCTGGGAGGAATCTGCTTCAGCCACAAAAATCTAGGCTGTCTGCAACCTCCCAGAGGGCCTTTTTGGTAATCGCCCCCAATTTATGGAATGGCCTGCCAAATGAGATCCGTCAGTTGACAAGCTTGAGTAGCTTTAAAAAAGCACTAAAGACGGATCTCTTTCGCCAGGCCTTTCCTGATTAGATCCCGGCCTCAGGAGCAAAGTCTCCTGGCTTTTTAAAAATTATGTATATATTTGTTTTTAATGTGTTTTTAGTTAGAAGGTTTTAATCTTATTGTGTTTAATGTCTTTTTATGGGGGAGGGTGGGTGTGGGTGGTGTTTTTAGTCATTATTATAATGTTTTAATTGTTGGAAGCTGCCCCGATTGTTTTTAGCAGAGGGGTGGGGTATAAATAAATATTATTATTATTATTATTATTATTATCTTTGTTTGTGAAGAAAAGCCAGAGAGAGGGTGCTTAAGGAGCTGCTGTTAAAGCCCTAACAGATGCACAGCAGGTTTGGCATGGCAGGTTTGACATTCTTAAGTCCACAGACTGACATTTCCCCACCCAAAGCACACCCACTGACCACTCAAAATCACCATAAAAGTGCAATTTAACTTTCACACAGGAAATGATAGCACAACAGAAGCAGGAAAGGAGGTCATTAACAGATATTTTGTGTTAATTTTTTTTAAAAAAACCTTTCCAAACGGTCCCTCACCGGAGAACAACACGAGAGCACCAATGCCGTGTGACAAGGCCAAGGCAATAGCGGGATTAATCCACTGCTATGACACTATAATGCCATGGTGCAATAGACAGTGGCTGCCCTCTAGTTCAAGGCCTGTTGGGATTAGCTTGCAACTGTCAGTTTCTACACCGTATGAGCAACTTTTGCCTAGGCTTTTCATCGATAAATGATGGGCTTGTTCCTTAGTTGCAATCCACAGTTCTTACATCTCAGCAGAATACTGAATCATATCTGTGCTGACGTGTTGGCAGGTAGGTCAAGCTTGCCTGCTGTACTTTGCAACATGTTGCCCTGTAGTACTAGCACACAACAGCTGATTAGGTTGACTTTGTTAACATGTACTATCTTGCAGCCCTGTCAGATAATTAGTCATAGATCTATTTCAAGTCATCTCCCCCACAGGAGCTCGTAGTCTCTTGCAATCATGTTATGCAGATTCATTTGTATTGCAATAAATGTGTCCTCTTCTTCAAATCTCCATGAGCAGTAATTTTGAATGACAGCAACAGAAGAAACCAGGTGACACATCCACTACCAAAATCCCATTGAAATTGCAACAGTCACTGTGTTGAATATTACTTGTTTTTTCTTGAAGCTTGGTTACTAAAAATCCAGTAAGAGTCCAGCCCCAAATCCTGTTTCCCTAGCCAACCAGATTGGAAGCCTGCTGCTATAAAGGCAATATTGCTCCTCATTGGTGCCCTATAGCAGCTGCTATTCCATGGCATGCTTCCTCTGGACAGAAAGACTCAATACAGACATCATGGCTAATAATAATTCATAAATTTCCTTGGAACACTTTTCCTTTGTCAAAAGTTTACATTGTTGGAGAGATCACAATTTAGGAAAAAGATAGTGGGTGGATGGTGGAACATGACAGAGGTCTATAAAACTGTTTAATCACATCAAGATTCAGTTTTTCTCTGTGCACATATGTAGTGGAGCACCTGTATGAGAAAAAGGGCACAAACTGAATAGTGCAGTAAGTGTATGTGAGCTCTCCCCATTAATTTTCCGATTCTCCAAGTTAAATTTGAAGCCCAGTCAAAAGCAAAGGAAGTAGTAAACAGGAGGGAAGGAACCCATCAAATGGTACCAGAATGGAATGTATGAGATCCACTCATCCCTGTTTACTGTTAATTATAATGAACTGAATGGTGGAAATATTTGAAATCTGCAGCAGAACCTAATTTGCTGTGTTTTCTTATTGCTTAATCTAGGTGCATGGGTGGATCTCAATCCAAGGTGAAATATTATATTCCCCATCAGAGCCCATTCTCTCTCTCCTTTTCAGAATTCTTACAGTACTGGTGCTACCCACATCACTAGTGAGGTTTAGGATTCTGTGACATCTGGATCATCACTACATAAACTAGCTTAAATCCAGTGTCACGCTAGCAAGCATGAGAGCAGAAAGATGAGGTGCTGGGAAACAAGGCTAGGAGAAAATGTAAGCAAATGTAGACAGGTATCATTGCAAGACAGAAAAAGACATTGATTTAAAGACCAATTAATACAACTGATAAGTTCATTAAGTTGATATCAGGTGATATAACGGAGGATAATACAACTGAGTTTGTGTGTGGAGAGGTGGTGTTAATTCATTCTTCATTTCCCTCCTAATAATATTTTTTATAAGTAGTAGTGCGCTGGCTCAGGTTATTCTGGAGCAGTTTGTGTAGCCAGTGTGTTGTTTATGTTTAGCCTGTCATATTAAAAGCTAGAGCCTTCCTTTTAAAAAAATCTTGTTTAACTTGCTTCGAAGCTGTGCTTCAAGGCCAACCCAATTAGCTGTTTCAAAGAAGCCACCTTAATCACAAAGCCAGTGTAATAGACATTGTTCATGTTGGAGACCTAACTACAATTACTACCTGGGATCATACTGTAGTTTCAAATTGCAGCCTCCTCTATTTACAGCTCAGTTTCTTCATTTCAACCTTTGAAACAAACCAAGGGTTGAATGGTTGCACGGTACATTCTGAACTTTTACTGGCTGATGTTATTTGCATTACTGGTCATTCTAAGTTTTTACCTAGGGGTATCTTGATCCCATTGGGTTTCTTTGACTGTACGTATGATTGTTGCCTGTTTCTCTACATTTCTTGCATGCTGGCAACATGATGATGTAGCACAGTCCCTGACTAGTTTCTGCCGGTACTGGGGCATGTTGGCCATTTTCTTGTTTTTTTAATAGGTTCTGGCTGTGGATTTCCCTCATCTTCCTGTGAGTTTTGAATACTATGAATATAACACCTATTCCACTACATAGTAGCAGCACATTGTTATGTGAAATGCTAGTGTCTGTAGAAATTCCACATGTGTCACAATCTTATTTGGGGGAATTAAAATTAGCTCAATTGGCAAGCAAGAAGTTGTGTAGCAGCAGCATCTTTCTACCTATGTATACCAGTACTGACAGGGAGAGAACAAGCCAAGACAACCAAATAACCTTGAAATCTTTATTGGAAATGATTTAAAACTGCATCCACGCCGTTTCATTCATCCAGCACAATCACAAGAACTATCGAAGAAAAGTAGGAAGACTCTAAAAGGTGGGCTAGAGTGAGGCATATCAAAGTAATACTGTACTGCTCCTAAGTGAAGAACTCCTTGTAAGTAGTGCAGCAAAGGGAAATTACTCTTGGGTAGCTGAAAAGACAGACAGTGACCAGTTAAAGAAAAGGGAAGGGAGAAGTTAGAAGCAGGATAAAAGCCTTTGTTCAGTCAAGAGGGAGACATTACCAGGGAGGAGGGGGCAGAAGGCAAGAGAAATAGAAGAAGGAAGGGGGAGAAAAAGGAATACTGAGTGATGTGGAGACAGGAGGAAAGTGGGGTCCAAGCACACTAATCTGAAATTTTGAGTATATTTATATGCAAAATCTCCTTGGAAGGGGTAATTCAGAGAGGAAGACAATTGTTTATTGGAAGATTCCCAATGTTACCACAAAGGAAACTCCAGATGAGTTAGCACTGTGGGAGAAAAGGAAAGTTTTCAAAACTGATGTATGACAGACAACTCTCTTTGGGATGTAGATGGGGAGATAAGGAAACCAGTCCTCACATAACATGAGAGTTCCCTTTTGAAGTAATTTAGAGGATGCTTCCTCCTGGAGACTCTTAGGAAAGACATGGCATTATTATTGTGAACTTCAAAAGATAAGTGTAGGCTTCAACCCTGACTCAAATTTCCCGTCAGCCTCACCGAAGGCCTGATATTAATATATCTCAATTAAATGTGTATCAAAAATGCACAGAGTGGTCACTCTCATTCCAACATCTCCAGTTCCATCACTGTGTAAGTATAGGATTGCTATGCTAAGGAAACAGCTGAACCTCAGAAACAGTAGGAGCAAGGGAAACGGACTTTATTTTGAATCAGATCATTGGTCCCCCTAGGCTAAACAGACTGGCAGAAGCTCTCTAGAATTTAAGACAGGATTTCTATGATGGAACAAGATAATATAAATCTATTAATAAGTAAGCAATGACTGATAACCTCTGTCCAGATGATAACCTGCTTAGCAGGAGATATTGTGGAGAGAATTCAACAGGAAAAATGCCTGTTTGTCACCAAGCAGGTTCATGAGACTTTTAGCCTAGGAAGGTTAGTTCATTGCATAGTACAGTAGCACCCCCATATCCACTGCTTTGCTATCCACTGATTCATTTATCATCCTCAGATGATAAGCTGCCCTTCACAAATAGTATAAGTTGTAGTTGTAGTTGTAGTTGGTGTGTGGCTTCAGTTTGTTTCTGACTTATGGCAATAAGACGAACCTTCCATGGGGTTTTCTTGCAAGATTTATTCATAGGGGGTTTGCCATTTCCTTTCTCTCAGGCTGAGTGTGTGTGACTTGCCCAAGATCACCCAGTGGGTTTCCATGGCCAAGATGGGATTGGAACTCTGGTCTCCAGAGTTATATTCTAACACTCAAAACAACTATAAATGGCCCTCATAAGTTGTACTAACAACGGCAACATAACATAAAATAAACTTTTTAGTTTTCTATTAATCAAGGAAAAATTAAATAGGTATCGGGGTACTGTCTACTATCACTGTTACTATCTCCTTTTCATTTATAAGAGGAGATTGGTAAAGAATATTACATAATAGCGAAGAATTATAACCCTATTTGGCTATTTATATATACAGAGATAAAGAATGGAACACTTTTCAAACAATATTTCATTGTGACTATCCAGAGATCTTGTGATATATAACAGGCAGTCTGCAAGGTGGACCTGTTAGTTTTTTTCCCTATCAGCTACACTGACAGGTTAATTTGGTTATTACAACAATACATGTTCTGTTTGAACTCTTCCTACTTTATTTACTTTGAGTTGCAAGTATTTATCTTCAGTACTTGTTTATTCTGCACCAGTATCATATAAAGCTGCCTTATACTAAGTCAGACCATGGGTCCATCTAGCTACGTATTGTCAAGTCAGACTGACAATGCTTCAAGCAGGACCTTCTCCTCATCCTACCTGGAGATTCCTGGTATTCCCTGGTGGTTTCTGATGCAAGTACTAAGAAGGCCTGGCCCTACTTACATTCCAGAATCAGATGCTAGGTATGGTAGTATCAAAAAGCTGTTAGGAAAGTGGCCACAACTCAGTAACACACATACTTCACATGCAGAGTGTTGCAGGTTCATGCGTTAGCATCTCACATAGCAAGACTGGGAAGAACTTCCTGAGAACTTTGAGGAGTGTTGCCTGTTAGGGAAAACAATATTGGGATCAAGGGGCCAGTCATCTGACTCAACATAAGACAGGTGTATGTCATTTTAGACATATTATCACACACACATTTCCACAAAGAAGGACAATAATATTTTAGAGATGAAAGCATGGAGCAGTTTGTATTTGGGTCCATCCCAGAACTGTGCTGGGAGGGTTAGATGATCTGCTTTCCTTTATTGTCCCTTAGAGCCATCTCAGGGTGTGATGAGGGTATAGGGTTAGGGTTAGGCACAGAATCCAAAGATGTCCAGCTAGTGGGCATTGGTAGATCAGAACTGGGCTATTCTTACTTTGAGGAGAAGGAAGGAAGCTGCCTTTGGAGCTTGGAATAAATCTCCTGTTGCATGTTCCAGTGTAAGTAGGCACATCTCAGACACCTTGTTTTAAGTTTTGCTCTTCTAGGGTAGATGCATATATTCATAATCACACACATTCACACAGAATACCTACATTTTTACAACACATTGTACTGTTAAAACTAAGGTAGTACAACAGCTTCAAAGGTGTTTTTTTTTTCAATAAAGACTATAGTCTGTAAGTGCTTATATCTATCTTTCCTTTCCATCTAACTGGTGTCTTCTGTCAGTAATAGACTGGATGAGGGTGACCAAATAGAAACATAATCCAAACAATACAGAGGTGCTCCTGGTCATTTGAAAGGATGGTCAGGGAACAGAGATTCAGCCTGTACTGTGCTTATGCTCCCTTTGAAATCTCAAGTTTGTAGCTTGGGTGTACTCCTGGACTTAGTCCAGAGCCTGGATGCTTAGGTTTCAGCAGTGGCCAGAAATATATTTGTATAGTTAAAACTAGTGTGCCAGCTACACCCTTTCCTAGAAATGTCAAATTTGGCTATGGCGACACATGATTACATCCTGATTGGATTACTGAGTACACTCTGCACAGGGCTACCTTTGGAAACTGTTCAGAAACTTCAGCCGAAAATGTTGCATTCAAAATTATGACCAGGGCTGGTTGTAGGAGATATGTTTATTTGTTTATTATTTATTTATTATGTTGTTGTTGTTAACTGCCATCAAGTTGACTTCAACTTATGGCAGCCTTATGAATGAGAGACTTCCAAGTCACTTTGTCATCAACAGCCCTGTTCAGATCTGGCAGACTCAGAGCCGTGGCTTTTTTGACCAAGTCTATCCATCTGTAATGTGGTCTTCCACTTTCCCTACTGCCTTCTCCCCTACCAAGCATAACTGACTTTTCTAGTGAGTTGTGTCTTGTCATGATATGGCCAAAGTGTGACAGTCTCAGTTTATTTATCTTGTTTCATGCTTAATTTGCTCTAGGACCCATTTTTATTTGTCTTTTGAGCAGCCCATAGTATCATAGAATTATAGAATTATAGAGTTGAAAGAGACCACACAGGCCATCTAGTCCAACCCCCTGCCATGCAGGTATACCCAATCAAAGCATTATTGACAAATGGCCATCCATAGAACTCTTCTCCAGCACTACATTTCAAATGAGTTTATTTTCTTCCTACCAGCTTTCTTCACTGTCCAGCTTTCACAATCATACATACAAATTGGAAATACAACAGTGTGGACAACTTTAGTATTCAATGATATACCTTTACACTTCAGGATCTTCCTTCATAGCTGCCCTTTTAGGGTCTAATCTTCTGCTTCTTGACTACAGTCTCCATTCTTATTAATGACTGAGTCAAGGTACGGAAAATCTTGAACTATTTCAATGCTTTTGTTTGCTTCAAAGTTTTGTAAATCTGTGTCCATTATTTTTGTTAATGTTCAACTGTAAACTTGGCTTTGCACTTTCTTCTTTGATTTTCTTCAGTAATTCTATGGAGCCCTGGTGGTGCTGTGGTTAAATGCCAGTACTGCAGGTCACCACGTTGCAAGTCCGTTTCCAGAGGGCTCCAAGGTTCACTCAACCTTTCATCCTTTCGTAGGTTGCTAAAATGAGTACCCGGCTTGTGGGGGCAATTAGCTAACACACATTGGAAACTGCTTAATGCAGTGTAGATGTATAAATTTGCTATTGCTTAAAACAATTTGTAAGCCGCTTTGATAGCCTTGTGGCTGAAGAGCAGGGTATAAATAAATAAATACAAATAAAATAAAAATAAAAAAGTATATTGAGTGTTTCCTATCTGTGCGCCATTGTTTCGTTTTCCAGATTTGTTGAAAGATTTTCCTTAGAACTAAATTCTGTCTCTGTTGCTTGAAGCAGCTCTGTTGGTATGCCATCTGTGCCTGGTGGTTTATTTCTCCAGTAGTAGTATTAGTAGTAGTAGTATCTCTAGTAGTATTTATTTCCAAGTGCTCTGAGTACAGCTTCCACTTTACTTTCTAAAATTGTAGGTTCATCTACAAACAGTTCTTCTTCAAATGAATCTGTCATCTCTTTTATATAGTTCTTCTGTGTATTGTTTCCATCATCTTTTTATTTCTACTTGGTCATATAATGTATTCCCCAGCTGGTGATAGAGCATCCCCACTCTTGGTTTAAATTTTCCTTTGAATTCTCAGATCTTGTGAGAAAGGTCTCTTGTTCTTCCTTTTTTTGTTTTCACCTTCTATTTCTCTTCATTGATTATTATAGTAGTTCTGTTTGTCCCTGTGCGCAAGTTGCTGAACAGTTGCATTCAGGGTTCTGACTCTATTTCTTTTGCCTCTCATCTCTTCTTAATTGCATGAAGAGTTTCATTTGTCATGCATTGAGGCTTCTTTCCCCCCCCCCCTGTAGATAGTGCCTTTTTGCATTCCTCCCTGACAATGTCCCCGGCTTCAGTCCAGAGTTCTGGCTCCAGGTCAATTAGGCTTAATAGTTCAATTCTGGTTGTTGTTTGTTGTTGTTGTTGTTTGTTTTAACCTTTACATTCTATGGTGACATTCTTCAGGTTGTGTTTTGGCATGTTAGTTGGGTCAGTATTTTTCTTTAGCTTTACTTTAATTTTGAATATTAGCAGTTCATGGTCTGTACCACAATCTGCTCCTGGTCTTATTTTTGCAGACAGAATGGAGCTCCTCCATTTTCTGATTCTAATTATATAGTTAATTTGATTTCTATCTTGGCTGTAAGGTGATGTCCACGTATACAGTTGCCTCTTTGGTGGTTTGAAAAAAATGTGTTTTGGAATAAGAAAGTATTGGCCTTGCAATTGTCTATGATTAACAAGAAGTCCTACTTTGGTGTGTGATCAATTGCCTCCTGGACTCCAGCATAAAATCTTTCAATTTCTTCCTCTTCTGTCTCTGTAGTTGGAGCATAAACATGGATGATGGTTATATTGATGGGTTTTCCCTGAAGACTTACTGATAGGATTCGGTCAGTCTTTACTTTATATCATTTGACTGCTTTTGCTCCATCTCTCCTCACTAGTGATGCCACCCTATATCTTCTTAAATTTTCATTTCCTGAGTAAAACACTCTGTAATTATATGATTGAAAATGTCCCATTTCTATCCACTTTAGCTCGCTCACTGCAAGTATTGCAATATTGATATTCTATTTATTGTTTTACTATGTCTAACTTCACTTGATTCACGCTTCTTACATTCCATGTTCCTATAATATGCATCTTGGAGCTTCAGACTTTCCTTTCACCTCTGAGCATGTCAACATATGACTGTCCTTTTGGCTTGAGTCCAGTCGTGCCATTAGTCACAGCGCTATTTGTAGTTGTCCTCTGCTGTCCCACAGTAGCTTGTTGAGTGCTATTTGATCTGGGAGTTTCATCTTCTGGCACTATCTCTTGTTTCATTTTGGATTGTCTCATAATAGTGTTTTTTTGTGGTAAAAGACATTCAAAAAAGGTGTACCATGCTGCCTTCTGTACAGTATTAACAAGTGTTAGCTGTGGTGCCACTGCTGTCGTCTCTAAGAGATCCACCACTACCCTTCACTATTGCTACTGCCCAGTAGCTGTTTGGCACATTAAGTCTGGATCCTCAGCAAAAGGCTGTCTGACATGGGAGACCCTACTAGCAGTCCTGCTGCCATCAGCATAGCCCCTTGCAAAACTCTGGCTTTTCTTCGCAAAGGAAGATTCAGGAAGGACTCATCCTGCACTTTCTGCAAGCACGCTGATGACTAAAAAGGCTAATCCGAGATAAACAAGTCCGGTTGCAGAAAGCACAGCAGAAGGTCTCCTTGGATGATGTTTCCAGGTTATGATTCTGCGTTGTTGTTTCTTTTCAAGACTTGTTCGGGGTGAGTTCTCAAATAAGCCTGCAGCATTGTGGATAGTGCGTCTCCATGCCTCCCGATGTGAGGCCAGGGCAGACCATTGTTGGTGATCAATTTGGCTGAGCCTGAGATGTTGCTTCAGGGAGTCCTTGTATCACTTTTTTTGGACCGCCCTTCTTACACTGACCCGTGGCAAGTTCACTGTAGAGTACTATTTTTGGGAGGCGATGGTCCTCCACCCTAGAAATGTGCCCTGCCCGGCACAGCTGTGTTCTCAATATCATGGCCTCAATGCTGGTGATCCCTGCTTGCTCGAGGACAGCAACATTCATCACATAGTCAGTCCAGGGTATATTTAGAATTGTGTGTATACAGCAGTGATGAAAGCGTTCGAGGAGTCATAAGCGTTGGCGATAGGTGACCCATGTTTCAGACCCGTAAAGGAGAATAGACAGTACAGTGGCTCTATACACACTGATTTTTGTGCTTCACCTCAGGAACACACAATCCCACCACTGTGGAAGGGTAGTGTCATTGGTGAGGAAACATGTTGTTGTTGTTGCGTGCCTTCAAGTTGTTTCTGACTTATGGCAACCCTAAGGTAAACCTCACAGGATTTTCTGAGGCTGAGGACTTGTACACGGAAAAATATTATTCCCCTCTTAAAATAGCTTCACTGGTTACTAGTTAATTTCTGGGCTCAATTCAAAATGCTGGTTATGGCCTATATGGCTTAAGTGATACTTAGGTGAAAGACTATATGTACATGACCCTGTCCGAGTCTTATGATCCTAAACCGAGGACTTCATCTTGATCCCACACTTATCACAGGACTGTCTAGTGAGGACATGTGAGGTGGCCTTCTTGGTGGCTGCTCCCATGCCATGGGAATTCCTTCCCATGGGAGGCTTGCTTGTCCCCACTGTGTTCTCCTTCTGCCAGCAGATGAAGACTGTTTTATTCAAACAGACATTTGGTTATTAGCTGGTCATGCAGAATGGTCTTTTAATGGCAGTGGGGGCTCTAATTTTATAGTTATTGTTATGTTTTTAAATGATTTTATACTGTTTTAAATTATTGGTATTTTAATGTGATAGATGGCTTAAGTGTTTTGTAACTCCCCCCCCCCCACAAATCAGGCTTTTAAGTGTCTCTTGTTTGAACATTGTTGTGAACCACTTTGGGTTAAATGTTGGGAGAAGGTCAAGATATTAATTAACATAAATACAGTATAGGACTATATTTCATTTAGGTGAAAATAATATGTTGTTCTTTATTACAGAATTTGTCCAAGTTGTAATATAATACAGTCAATATTAGACAAAACATATTCATATGTCATTTTATTCATAATAAAATAATACAGTAAAACATATCTAAATGCAATCTAAAAACCATTAGAATCGTGGAACATTTTGTTGTGTGCTTTCAAGTAATTTATGACTTACGGTGACCCTGAGGCAACTCTATGTTTTTGGATTTTCTTGGCGAGATTTGTTCAGAGGGGGTGTGCCATTACCTGTTCTCTGAGGCTGAGAGAGTGTGACTGCTGAAAGTCACCCAGCGGGCTTTCAAGACTGAACAGGGATTTGAATCCTGGTCTTCTAGACTCCTAGTCCAACACTCAAGCCATTGCACCACACTGGCTCTCATGCAGAACAGGCTAATGCAAAATCATAGAATCAGAATCATAGAATCACAGAGTTGGAAGAGACCACGAGGGCCATCCACTCCAACCCATTGCCATGCAGGAATACTCAATCAAAGCACCCCTGATAGATGACCATCCAGCCTCTCTTCAAAAACTGCCAAAGAAGGAGACTCCACCACACTATGAGGTAGTGTATTCCACTTCTGAACAGCTCTTACTGTCAGGAAGTTCTTCCCAATGTTTAGGTGGAATCTCTTTTCCTGTAGTTTGAACCCATTGCTCCGTGTCCTAGTCTCTGGAGCAGCAGAAAACAAGCTTGCTCCATCTTCAATACAACATCCTTTCAAATATTTAAACATGGCTATCATGTCACCTCTTAACCCTCTCTTCTCCAGGCTAAACATGCCCAGCTCCCTAAGCTGTTACTCATAGGGCATGGCCTCCAGACCTCCCACCATTTTGGTTGCCCTCCTTTTGACACATTCTAGCTTGTCAATATTCTTCTTAAATTGTGTTGCCCAGAACTGGACACAGTATGCCAGTTGAGGTCTGACCAAAGCAGAATAAAGTGGCACTAATAGATCAGATACTACAGTTGTCCCTCCATATCCATGGATTTGGTATCCATGGATTTAAGTATTCATGGTTTGAAAATATTCTCAAAAAAATAATAATCCAAAAAGCAAACCTTGATTTTGCCAATCTTATATAAGGGGCACAATTTTGCTATGCCATTGCATGTAATGGGACTTGCGTATTCACAGATTTTGGTATCCACGGGGGGTCCTGGAACCAAACCCCAGCGAATATGAAGGGACAACTGTATTTCCATTTTTGATCCCCCTAAAGACTCAAAATAATGATTAAAAACATCATTTGATTTTTCTTGGTTTTTTTCCAGGCTGTGAGGCCATGTTTTGGAACACGGCCTCACAGCCCAGAAAAAAAACCAAGGAAAATCTATGGATGCTGGCCGTGAAAGCCTTCAACTTCACAAAAACATCATTCCTACTTTTGCTCTAACCTTTGTATGGATTTTTATTTTTAAAACAAATATGGAAAGTTTCATGCTAGGTATCTGGGGAACAGAGAAGAGAATGGTCATGTTTTAACAATGGGCAGTGTGTGTATTTAGCAGTTGGCACTGGATGTGGTTGAGTCACAAGCATGATCTGATTGGGGTACATCCTTTACATCCGTGTGGACTTTCAGAGGGAACGCCTTTTTCCTTCAACCAGCCTTTTCAGACAGAAGCTTCTGTGAGCTCAGAGCTGAAGGGTGGTGCCAAGTTAAAAGCAGGCTGACTTTTCTGCTGCGCGACTGTTCTCCAGCAGCAAGGGATAAATCTAATCTTCCTGGACTATACTGTTGAAGACATTCCCCCCCTCCAACTCCTTTCACTCACTTCAATGTTTTCAAGGATTGCTGAGTTGCTTTGGGGCATTATTTCGCCCGTGAGGAGCTGACTGTCTGGGAGTCTTTGAGAAAGGCAGAACAAGAGTACTCTGTAATTGGACACCCAATTCAAGGAAAACTTTACGCACCGGTAAGTTTCACAAGACCGGGAAAAGAGAGTTGGTTCTTTATTTTCTGCAGTGTATTTACACGCTCTTGCTCTTAGAAGTGTATTCGTAATTGCTGAGTAACTTAGCTGAAAAGGAAATCCGACCTGAACATATGCGAGGACAGCAGGCCTGGGAAAGGACAAGCAGGTTTGGATTTTTAATATTTTGTTTTCACTTGTTGCTACTGTTTCCATTTTTAGACCTCTGTACTTGTTACAAGTAGGCTTGCAGGCTGCATTTTGATTTATTTAAAAGTCAGACTTTGGAGAGTACAGTAATTGAAACACCTTGCTCTCTTCTTGATGTTTGCCTGTTGAACAGCTGGAGATCTCAGGAATTCAGGGTGTGTTCTGTTTCTGGCCACCTCTAAATTACACATGGAGCTTTTTAAGTGGGATCATAAAAATGCAGGATATATTGCTGTCATGAACATGTGTGTGTTTCTTCTGATTCTTAAGTTATTCTCCCTTATCTCACTTCTATTTCCCAATTTTCTACTAGAGCCTTTTAAAATACGCTCATAAGAAAACACAACTTACTGTATCTAACTTAGGGTCTTTTTGTAATGCAGCGGTTGGTTTAGTTTTTGAGATACTGATCACTGCTGATGTGTACAGGAAGTGCTGTGGTAACTTTTGAAAAATAGCTGTACAGTACTCTGAAATCCTGCTAAGAAAAGAAAAAGTGGATGCCAGTGGCCATTAAAGCTGCAATCTACACATACTTTCCTAGGAGAAAGCTCTATTGAGCACTTGGGAGAATTAGTCAGGTTTCTGGTCAGTCCGGGTTTACCAGGAACAAGTTATATGTACTGTTGCATGCAGTCCTGCTCACTCCCTCTTGGCTCTTCCTGGTACTTAATAGACCAAAAGCAGTTTGTTTAATGTTACCCAACCAAGGTATCCTAACTAGTTGTGCCCATCACTAACCAGGATCATCAGTATTACTGAGGAGCTTAGATCTTATGGCTTGTACACATGCACCTTGCAGTTGGTGTTTTGGGCCATCACTCTATAACCTTTTCTTATTAATGGATCCATGGGCAAGACACTTGGGGAGCTATGAACAAAAACAACAGTTAGCAATAGTTGTATGGAGCATGTGTTCTTTAAAATGGACAATATTTTGACAAATGTTTTTTTAAAAAATTATCCTATAGACCATAATGTATGTAATTGAAAACCTGGAAACCTGTTTTTTTTAACTGAAGATATTAAAAATTGGAAGCATGATCCAGTTCTCTCTTCTCTTTGCTTAGGGGGAAAATATCAATTGTATGCATCTATTAGAGCAAGAAAGTTGGCAGTGATGGAGTAGGTGGAGGTGGAAGTTGCTCATCCCAGAGTTTACATGTTTTTGTTATTGACATGTCCTTATTATTGTTATATACACACCTGATCTCAGGCACATGGGAGGAAGAAGTCAGGCTGGACTTAAAAGAAGCATTTATACATGAATAGTTGTGTCAGGATAAGGATAGGAATGTGCACTGAAATATTAGAATGGGCATCCCATGGAAGACAACACAATGCAGACACACAGCATTTATTCTCATATATGCAGTGGAAACCAGTAAACTACAGGCAACTGGAAGCCTCTTTACATGTGCAGAGCTAGATTTGGGGGAGATACCGGAAAGTAAACCATAGATGGTAACCTTATTGAGCATGTCTTACATGTCTCATTTGACATGCCAGTCACATGGTAGTTCCCAAATTCCTATAGAACTCCTGATCTGACCAAGAAACTGCATTGTACTGTACAGTTGTCCATCCGTATCCACGGATTTGATATCGATGGATTTAAGTATTCATGGCTGGAAAAGATTCTTTAAAAAAATAATAAGCCAAAAAGCAAACCTTGATTTTGCCATGTTATATAAGGGATACCATTTTGCTATGCCATTGCATATAATGGGACTTGAATATTCATGGATTTTGGTATCCATGAGGGGGCCTGGAACCAAACCCCAGTGAATATGAAGGGACAACTGTAGATGCTTCCTGCACCTACCAAGTGGGTTTTTTTTTAATAGCTGTGATAATCAGGGGCAGGACACAAGTTTAGCCTCCATGCTAATAGTGGGTCCCTGAGTGCAATGTGTTTTGTGTTTTTACTTAAGTGATCAATGATTGCCATTCTTATAGGGAAAAATAAAGTGCTGCATTTAGAAGATTACATTGCAGTGGAAGCAAAACCCATTTTTCTCTTCACCCCTTGAGCCATATTTGGGAGAGGGAAGAAGGAAGGAGACAGACTGTAACTCAAGAGCAGAATACATACTTTGCATTGTAAGTTTCATGTTTCAATCCCCAGCCTAGGAAAGTCTCCATACTGAAACTTTGGGGAGCTACTGCCAGTCAGAGGGCTTGACTACATAAGGGGGTAAAAATCCAGATGAGATTTGGACTACTTTGTCCCGGAGCTGAGGCACATGAAATTTGGGGTATTCTAGTCCAGATTTAAGTGCCACACATGTGAAAGCCTGAATCTGCATTTGGATTTTAACTTGGGCTTTCATTCAAAGCTGTTACACTTGACTCTTGAGCTCCACTAAAAGCAAAGCGCCAGTGATAGCCGCCAGCAATAGTCGCCTCGAGCCCTTTACTTTTCCTGGATCTCAGAGGGGGGTGATTGTGCACTGGAAAAGCAAAGGCCCAGTGGTAGCTGCCCTCTCTGAAGCCAGATTGGGTGACTAGCCTTGTGATGGCAGGGAATGTGCCCGATCTGACTTCAGAGGGGGAGACTATCGCTGACACTTTGCTTACAATTGACCCTCTGAGCTTTGGAAAAAGCAAAGCACTAGCAGTAGTAGCCACTCCACTCTGAAACCAGACTAGGTGGCTATTGCTGGGGCTTTAATTTTTCCAGAGCTTGGAGCAGCAATTGTAAGCCAAGTGCCAGTGGTAGTAGCCTCTCTGAAGCCAGAATGGGTGGCTAGCCTTGTGATAGCAGGGCTTGCCGGGTCTTCTGACCTCAGAAACAGCAACTACCGCTGCGGCTTTGCCATTGGACTGAGAAGTGGCACAAAAGGGTGGAGGGAATGGCAGCACCTCAGGCAGTGCTTGTCCTTCTTCTGTTCCCCACCCCCACCTGCAAATCTAGTGTGGATGGCTTGGCCATACACTAGTTTTCTGCAGAGTTTCCAGCAAATTCTGGAGAAAGCTACTAAAGTTCTCTAAAACCTGACTTAAGGGGGTATTCCCTGAGCCTGGTGCAAATATGGCCCTACAACATGTGTCACTATCACACCAGATTTGGGGAAAAGGTTGCACTTTGTGTGGCATTATCAGGCCAGATTCGCGGGGGGGGGGGGATATCAGGATTTGTGAGTGATGTAGTTAAGCCTGTCAGCAATACCAAGGATGGACCAAGGATTCAACTCACTATAAGGCAGCTTCCGATACACCTAAAGAAGTTTCTTCTTCAGCCCTGGATATATCTTCTTTGATGGGAGAGAATAAATTTGGGGAGAAGGTCATTGGGCAGGACCACATCTGGAAAAAGCAGTCATACTCTGCCTTGTGCTCATCTTTAATGATGGATGTCATGAGAAGAAGAGTAAAAAGACTGAAATGTTAAATCCTTCCTATCCTAGCCTATCTATGTCCCCGTATAATTGTCATAATTTTAAAAGCTGTTTCTTGAGCACCTCCTACTCCTGGACATGCCTTGGAATGAGAGTGATCAAGAACTGGACTTCAGGGCAGGGCTTTGTGTGGGCTCAATGAGCCCAAGCTCTCATTACCATTCTAAAGAGAGGGTAAATAGGATTGTAATTAACATATATCTGTTGTGTGTTTGTGTGTGCCTTCAATTTGCCTGATGATTTATGGTGACCTCATGAATTTCATAAGGTTTGCTTAGACAAGGAATACTCAGTGGTGTTTTTGCCATTGGCTTCCTCTGAAATATAGCCTACAACACCTAGTATTCATTGGTGGTCTCCCATCCAAGTACTGACCAGGGCTGATTCTGTTTAGCTTCCAAGATCAGATGGGACCTGGTGCCATTAGGGTATTTAGGCCCTAGACCTATTGAGGGAGAGTTAAATCCTCTTTCTCCCCACTATCAAAAAGCAGAATAGCAAAGAGAGAGGGATAGATTTATTGTCTCCTACCATTGTTTTCTCCTATGTAATGGATAGGATAAGGAAATGGCTTCAATAAGCAAATGATTTTTTTATGAAAGTGTACCACAAAAATTTCAGGACACCAATTAATTTTGTAAAAAATGTAGCCTGTAGTTATGTTGTTTAGGAGGGTATGAATCCACTCAAGAACTTCCTGCTGAATGACATGCTGAAGGTTTTCATTTGTCTTTATACAAGACAACAGGTGAAAGAATCAAAATGGACCAGAGTACAGTAATAGCATTATATATGTTGAGACTCATGAAGGTAAAAGATCAGAACATAAGGTTATACTTCACCTCAAAGTCAAGTTGCATTTTGAACCAGCACTACCTGAAGATGTCTGGCTGTTGAAGATTTTTGTTTTTGATTTAGAATGTTGTTATTTTTTTGCCACAAAATACTTTGTAGTTATTCATTTGAGTATGGCACAAAACTCCAGCCATATTATTCATTAATTAATATTAACTGGGAGATCAATTAATATTTTTGGGAGATTTGTGCTTCCACTAACATCTGACTGATGGCCAAAGTAGATGTAGCCTTAGTTGTGGAAGTGTAGTTTTTAATGTGTATTTTGGGGCCAGGGAGTAACAGTATGTTTCAAGGCAGCCCCTGTCAGTGCCAGTGGAGGCTTCCCTTAAAATGAAAGTGGCACTGCCAGAGAAGAGAAATTTGTCAGGTCCATGTCAGAAAGAAAATGTGAGCTTTCGCACTCCCACAGTCCTGAAGCTGCTCGGGCTCCCATAGCTGTTATTTACTGCATATACTGACATATACATCTAGAAATTTTAGTCAAATAAATTGACCCCCAAAACATGGGTCTAATTATTCACAGTCAATGGAAGCACTGTACTTTAACTCTTATCAAAAAATGAACCATCCCCTTCTCAGAGTAGAGTGGCAAAAGGCGAGAGCTTAGTCCATCCTGGGAAAACCTAAAAGAAACACCAACCCCCTCAGCTCTCTCTGCCGTGGCACCACTTCTGGCCATTTGAATGCCTGGGCAGGAAAATGGTGGCAGTGGCTCTTTGGTGCTTCCTCTCAAAGGAGTGCTGAGAGAGCAGAGGGGGTTGGTGCTTCTTTTAAATACTCCTGGGATGGGCTAAGCTCTCACCTTTCACCACTCTGCTAAGAGAAGGGGATGGTTCCTTTTTTTGATAAGAGCTAATATTGTGCCTTAACTTTTATCAAAACAGGAACCATCCCTTTCTGTGATTAGAGCGGTAAGAGACCTTTTTGAATGCCTGGGCGGGAAAATGGTGGCAGCGGCCAAAGACAGCTAGCCCCCTGAAGCAGTGCCAGTGCTTTCCCCTCTCTGTGGAATGACCCTTGACTTATTCATGGGTCATATTAAAATTCATAATTTTGGCCTGAAAACCTACCCTTGACTTATATATGAGGTCAATTTATACAAGAGTATATATGGTATTGTAGGTCTCTCTCTCTCTCTGGCTTTTCTTCGCAAATGAAGATTCAGGAAGGACTCATCCCACGTTTTCTGCAAGTGCGCTGATGACTAAAAAGGCCAATCTGAGATAGACAAGTCCGGTTGCAGAAAGCACAGCAGAAGGTTTCCGTGGGTGATGTTTCCGGGTTGTGATTCTTTCTGCGCTGTCGTTTCTCTTCAAGACTTGTTCGGCGTGAGTTCTGAAATAAGGCTGCTGCATTGTGGATAGTGTGTCTCCATGCCTCCTGATGTGAGGCCAGGGCAGACCATTGTTGGTGATCAATTTGGCTGAGCCTGAGATGTTGTTTCAGGGAGTCCTTGTATCGCTTTTTTGGAGCGCCCCTCTGATGCTGACCCATGGCGAGTTCACCGTAGAGTACTATTTTTGTGAGGCGATGGTCCTCCATCCTAGAAACATGCCCTGCCCTGCGCAGCTGTGTTCTCAATATCATGGCCTCAATCCATTGCACAGGCTCGAAGGACAAATCCAATGGTATTGTAGGTAACAAAAATTTGAATATTATAGTCAGCCCTCTGTATCCATGGGTTCTGTATCCATGGATTCAATCAACCACAGCTTGAAAATATTCAGGTGGGGTGTAAAATCCAAAAATCAAACCTTGCTGTTTGCTATTTTATATAAGGGGCACTATTGTATATAATGGGACTTGAGTGTCCACGGATTTTGGTATCTACAGAGGTGGTGGTGGTCCTGGAACAAAACCCCATTGAGGGCCCACTGTACTTGCATGTGTGCAATTGATCACTTGTCTAATTTTGCCCTCAAAACAGTGAGGTAATAGCTCTGAACATGCTCACAGATATGGTATGGACAGGCTGACTCCTTACCACAAGATGGAGCATGTGGAAGAAGGGAGCTAAACCTGACCCATCTGTGGCTTACACTGCTGAACTATCACTGTAAACAGTTTTCTCCCTGTCTGATTCATTTCCAGTATCAGAGACAGACCAAGGGAAAACTTTCTAAAAACTACAAGAGTGCCTCAAGGAAAAATAAAGTGAGGGGCTTAATTCTCTTCTTATGCATGCTTCTTTTCTCGTAAAGGAGTAGTTCCTCGACCTCAAATGCTATGTATGTAAACACTGTCCACATGTGTTCACCACACATCTGGTTGTCCCACATGGCTTGTGTGGTGCTTTGAAGAGTTTGATTTTGGTTGAATCCTGGTTCCTCTATTTTTAAAAAACAAACCTCTGATGTGGCTGTACAAAAAGTTTTGCCCACGGCTGTGTTTGCACTCTCACCTCAGCTTTGACATTGAAAAAAGTTTGAACAAAGATAAGGAGCAGGTCTCATGATGGACACTGATTATGATTGCTGAGAAAGAAATGGCATGATAGTTGTCTCCTCCTGTAAAATCTGCTTCAGGGTGTAGTCAGCAGCTATTTAAAGCCTAAGTAAAGGTATGCACCCTCCCTTACAAGATATAGAAACTGTCAAGGCAGACACACCAAGACACACAATACACTTGCAACAACTGCGCTGCAGTTATGATATTAAGCAGCATACCACATACATGTGAATTGGAAATTGGGCACAAAGATAGGCTGTAACTGAGCAGACGTGTACACTTCACTGCCCCTTGCCCTCTCCTGCTGGTTTTACCTTTATAACTATGTGTTTTGTGATCCCCACAAAGGCAGGAAAAGAAAACAATTTCTGAGAATGGGATATAGGCAAGGAAATGCTTAAACGTTGTTCTCCCTGTCTCTCTACATTTCTTCCTTGTGAAGTATGAAAAATGATGGAGTTGTGCTGTTAATAAGCATCAGAATACAGTACAGTTAATCTATGTGATGTTTCCTTGCAGTAGCAAGTGGTTGCTTACTATATTTCTGTATACCCACATTGATACCAAAACCTTTAAGGAAAACAGTATTTGCTCCTCTGTATTTCAATGTGAGGTATGTTGTCAGGCAAACAAAGAAGTCTGACATGAGAGTGGGAATAGATATCAAATAAGTGATGTCACAAAGACACCAGCATTCCCTTAGACTGAGCAAAGTAGCACTATTTCCCTAGGCCTGGAGTAGGAATCATGCGATTCTCTAGATAGTGTTGGACTGCAATTCCCAGCATTCTTCCCCATTAACTGCTGGCTAGGACTGCTTGAAGTTTCAATCCAACAACATCTGGAGTGCTGAATGATTCCCATCCATTCCCTGGGCAGTTCCTAAGATAAAAGGATATCCATGGAGTTCTTATGCAGGTACAAAGGTGGAGGGTTCCAAGATGGAGTTTGTTGCCTCTCACAATCTCTCTTCCCTGTTTTCTAACACCTCTCCAACCAATATCAGCAGTGGTCTGGGGGGAGAAAGGCTACTGACTGACCTGAAGACGAAACAATGTGGGACATAATTATATATATTAACTAGATGCTGGAATGAGAGTATGGATCACACTGTCCTTAATGGTAGAAAAATATTCTGCAGAGTTAGATTTTCTGACGTTGCCCATAGCAGAGGGATGGAATTCTGCAAAGCTACTTCAGGTCCAAATTAAAGGCCAACTTTAAATTGAAAGTGTCTAAAAGACATTTCTGCCTTGTCATGTTCCAAGCAAGGGCCACAGATTCCCCAGGGCATCTCTTGTTTCTAAGCTCGAAAAGATGAGAAACAATACCATTTTTAAATTACATTGCACCGGGTTTCAGATCTGGCTATAATATTTAGCTACCTACTGGTCTGGTGTTTTGTTTTGTTTTGTTTTGTTTTTTAAACCAGGAAACAGAAGCTATATGCTGTGATAGGTTTATCTCTTCCTTTGTGGTTGCTTGAAGGAACAGAAAGTGATAATTGTTTGCTAAAAAAAATCTTAAGTCAGATAGATGCAGTTAGGTAAAGAGAATATATGAGAGATCCATGAGATATTTTTTAAGGCTACATGCCACAGTATAAAAAGTGTGACATTTTCTAGCAGATTCTTTGAAATTTTTTGAACAGTTATAAAATGTAATTTTTCTTTAAATAAATAAAAATGATGCTGCTGCTTTAATGGTGTTTTGATGACTGAAAGCAATAGAAGATAATATATTTTCAATATTGTGAACTGATTTCCCACAATTACTTCCCATTGCTGGTTCCAAACCTGTATTGCCTTCTGTAATCAACCTGTGATGCAATTTGTTTGCAGACTGTAGGCCAGTCTATGCCTGCTTTTGTGCTGTGTCCCTCACATGTTTTCACCTGCCACTAGAATTCCCAGATTTCCAGGTGCAGTCCCTTCCATCTGTTCCTTAGGGAAAGGGAGAGGAATCTTAGGGTGAGTTTTGCCTTGAAAAGTGTGGGGGTACATATATATTCTCATTTCTTAGATTTGCTTCCCCCCTTCCCAATTGAATGGCAGGCTCTAAGCTGAAGTTGATGCTCAATGTGTAATGTTTAATGATGATACCAAGGCCTGCTCTCTGTGACATCATCAGGGACCCTCTCAGGTCTCAGGTTTGGTGAAGGTGTGGTGGAGAAGTACATTCATCACGAAGGTTCAACATTTTAAGGTGGAGTACCATAGGTTGTGCCAGAGGTAAGGGTTCAGTGAGTCATAAAGCAGCAGTTCTCTTTGCCTCCAAAGAGCCTGCATTTCTACTTTGTTACCTGTGTCATGTACAGTATATGAGCAATGTTGGCTGAATTAGGCATTGACAACTATAGGGAAAGAAGGTAGAGGGAATACCTAAGGGTTTGAGAGATCCATGTCTCCTCTCACTAATAGTTGTGTAAACTGGGTACAGTAGCACTAAAAAGAGTGTATCTGGAATGACTTTTATGTGCAAATAAGTCAAGTGGGAAGTAGAAGCAAAGAAGTTACTAGGGGAACTATGTATGTTATGGGATGGGAAGAATGTTGCTTCAGGAAAAGTTAAGGTAGAAAAGAAAAAAAGTTTCAGCAGGAACCAAAGCTTTAAAGAAACAGAAATATTTTGTCTGCAAATTTTACTTACTGGTATATATAAAGCCCTCTCCACTGACGCCCCCTTGTCGTGGGAGAGAGGCTTGCGTACCCTAATGATGTTTTGAGCTATGCTGGCGGTGGCATAATAGCCACCGATAGGGTCTCCCATGCCAGACAGGTCAAAACCGAAGGGTCTGACAAAGAGCGTCAAAGGGCAGGATGGGCTCTCTAGCCTTGTGGCAACCGTCCTAGGAGAAGGAAAACTCTAATCCCAAACCCGGGCAGATGGTGCTCGTCCAACCCTGTAAGGTCAACCATCTAAGAGAAGGAAACTCTAATCAAACCTACAGCCTGAGGACCTCGCTGCCACGTCCATGCTTGCAAGGCCACGGCAGATGAATCTCTGGTTTAAAGGGTGAGGCCAGTTCTGTGCACGCTGCGCTCCACCAGAAAAATCCATTGCACAGGCTCGAAGGACAAATCCAGTTCTCGATATATAAAGCACATCATTTAGTAATTTGTGAGAAAACATCATAGCAGAGTTTCTCCAAATAGTTGCAGAGAGTAGTATTAAAAGTTAAATTTACATAGCTGAACATAGACACCATAAAAAGATCAGTTTTTTTTCTTTTTTAAAAAATGATATTTCCTTGTAGGAAAATGGGGGTTTAATGTTCCTAAGCCTATAGGAAATGAAAAAAAAATGGTGGTAGCTTGGCAGTATAAGAGTCCACAGAAGCAAAACAGGAAAATGAGACCATGTGGATTTTCATGAATTCTTCCTTTCTACACAAGCGAGGGAACAGATGCAACTTCTCTGTTAGAAACTACAACAGTAACCCTTCTAATTCCTTACCTTTTTTTTTTTTGGTATGGGAAATGCCAAGATAATTGGGCTCCCAGCACCTTGAAGACAAACCTGAAAACACAGATCATTCAAATAAGGTGACAAAGAAAAATGGCATGATAAACAATACATCATTGTTAGTTTGCAGCAGTGCAGGAAGTCACCCTCACTTCATGCTTCTCAGATAACAAGATTAATTTTTTATTGTTGTAAATTCCCATTCACAGACATTAACACGTTTCTTGGTAATGCAAAATCCAGGACCTCGGGCTGTTCTTCCCCTTTTGTACAAGTATGCACAAGACTGTACATTACACAACTATGCATAAAACTGAAGGAGTGGAATAGAGAAACAGGAAAGGTGTATTAGAAAGTTACCCGTGACTTCAGTTTCTATGACAGGAAACTTCTTTTCCTTGGCTTCCCTATTCTTTGAAATATGACTCAGGAAGAGGTTCTTGCATGTATTTTGACCACAGATAATTTCTCAAACTTGCAGGAGGTTACACAATTGTTTATACCTTTTGGGGATCAAATTTTCTGCTTCCGTTGAAGGCTCCTGCCATTTCCACTCCTTTTTTGGTGTGACAAGTTATAGAGTTAGTTCTAACCTGCAGGCGTAGCCACTGGCTCATATGATTGTACCTTTAACTTCAGCTTGGTTTAGCAGGTGGTTCTGGTAACATCTCTGTACATGCTGTGAGAGGTTTGGCCTGCTTTTCCAGTGATTGTTAAAGGGAAAGAGGCAGGCTGAGATTAGAGTCTGCTGGAAACATAACAAGGATCTTCACCTCCCCCAGTCAACTCGTCTGCATTTCCTTGGGCCTGGGTGGGTGAGATTATAGGCCATTTTGTGGCCTATGTCCTACCTGGTGGGGAATAGCATTATTCTCCCTCACAACAAGAAAAGGACAGACTGCTACACCTAACAGATCTGGAAACAAAGGTATAGAATAAATGGGGGCATCCAGAGGTAAGCACTGACCAGAATGGCTACTGTAGCCTTGCAATTAGCTAACATACATTGGAAACTGCTTAATGCAGTGTAGATGTGTAAATTGCTATTGCTTAACAATTTGTAAGCTGCTCTGATAGACTTTGTGGGTGAAGACAAGGTATAAATACCTAATTTTAA
Source organism: Gambelia wislizenii (assembly GCA_030847615.1). Classification (NCBI taxonomy): domain Eukaryota; kingdom Metazoa; phylum Chordata; class Lepidosauria; order Squamata; family Crotaphytidae; genus Gambelia; species Gambelia wislizenii. Next base: position 426,292,991 of record JAUMIR010000002.1, on the reverse strand, counting down.
AAAAAACATGGTAGTAAACCCGTTTGACTGTCTAGTATTATCTTATACAGCAGATCAAGGAGGGTTTTCCATGACTCGATTAATTCATTTCCAGACAACCCCCTCTCTCAACAATAAGCCCATCCTGTTCTGCACGGAGAATTCAAGAAGAGGGTTAAAACTGTCTAAATGTTGGCCTGTCTAAATGTTGAAATTAATCCTCATAGAATTTGCTTAGAATGCAACCTATCCTAATAGGATCCTGCATAATTCTGCCATATTCAGAAGGAGGAGGGCTAAATCCACTGAAGACTCCTCAGGGAAAGCATCCGGGGCTTTCCCTAACGTTTTAAAAAAAACACCATAGAGAATGTGTATTGTTGATCATTAGGACATGCGATCACATTTATTCGCATGATCCCAAAAAAGCAGAAGTAAAAAGCTGATTAGCCAGACAGGAGCAGGGGGCGGGGCTTGCTAAGAAGGCAAGAGCCCTGGAACCGCCCATCTTGGATATTTGCCGTAGCGATCATGTGCTGAGCAAGCATGTCCTTGAGCAAGCAGGGATCACCAGCATTGAGGCCATGATATTGAGAACACAGCTGCGCTGGCAGGGCACGTTTCTAGGATGGAGGACCATCACCTCCCAAAAATAGTACTCTACGGTGAACTCGCCATGAGCGCTCCAAAAAAGCGATACAAGGACTCCTTGAAACCACATCTCAGGCTTGGCCAAATTGATCACCAACAGTGGTACACCTGGCCTCACATCGGGAGGCATGGAGACGCACTATCCACAATGCTGCAGCCTTATTTGAGAACTCACCCCAAACAAGTCTTGAAGAGAAACGACAACACAGAAAGAATCACAACCCGGAAACATCACCCAAGGATGGTGATGTGCTTTCTGCAACTGGACTTGTTTATCTTGGATTGGCCTTTTTAGTCATCAGCGCGCTCGCAGAAAGTGCAGGATGAGTCCTTCCTGAATCTTTGTTTGTGAAGAAAAGCCAGAGAGAGAGACATGTGCTGAGGTGACAAAACAGCCTTTTTCTTTTTTTTAGGCGGAATAATGCACTATTGCACTTCCGCACTTTAGATATGCCTTTTTTAAAAAAAAACACCATTCGATGGCAGCAACTGGTTAAAATGAAAACGTGAGTCTCACCTGCCATTTTGAATCATAGGCATACCTGTTGGGATAGCCTGTTGGATAGCTTCGCATGTCTGCATTTTGCCAAACCACCATTAAAGCAGGTCAGTCCTGCTTCAAATTTGCATGAGTACACATCAATCCACATTTTCCCCCCTTTGTATAGATGAGCCCAAGGAAGAACCTAGGAAGTACTATTCATGTTGTTCTGTTTTTGTGAGTAGCAGCAATCACACTGCTAAAGTTTTTTTTAAAATCTGTTTCATAGTTAGGTTTATATCCCACCATCCCTCCCATGAACTCATTGCTGTCATCTTCTTCACTTCAGCCTCATAACAACCCTGTAGAGTAGGTCAGAGAGAGTGAGTGTCTAGAAGTTAGACACTGAGGCCAAATCCACACTACACAAACAATCCAATTTGAAATGGGATGATTTGACATGGCAGCTTCCTATGGCTAGGCTGGCCCCCTCCCTGCTTTCCTTGTGCTGGCAGGCAAAGATGTTTTTATTGCAGCGGGCATTTGATTTGTAGCTGTGGGCACAGAGGCTTTTATGGGGATGTGTTTTTATTGTTTTTATTCTTTTAACTTTTATATGTTTTTATATAATTTTAAATGTAACAATTTTATTTTTAACCTTTTAACGGTTGTATTTTTAAAAATTGTTTTTTATATGTTGTGAGCTGCCCTGGGTCCCAATCTGGGAGAAAGGTGACATAGAATCCAAATAAATAAATAAATAACTGGAATCCTGGGATTTGTAGTTTGGTGAGACACAACACTCTTTGGCAGAGAAGGCTGAAGACCTTGTAAAATTACAAATCTCAGGATTCAGTAGGAAGGAGACCTGGCAAATACAGTTGTTCCTCCGTATCCATGGATTTGGTGTCCACGGATTTAAGTTTTCATGGCTTGAAAATATTCTTTAAAAAAATAATAATCCAAAAAGCAAAACTTGATTTTGCCATCTTATATAAGGGACACCATTTTGCTATATCATTGCATATCATGGGACTTGCGTATTTATGGATTTTGGTATCCATGGGGGGTCCTGGAACTAAACCCCAGTGAATATGAAGGGACAACTGTAATCCAATTTCAAACTCTGGAAATGTGGCCTTTTGGAGTTTTCTTTGCAGACTTATCATATATTTCATATTGTTAGTGTACACAGACTTTTGTTGTGTGCTTCAACCTTAACCCCCTTTCTTAACTATATGAAACAATATTCCCTTAAAATATTTAACGCCTTAACCCTTTAACTGCCAATGCCTGTGTGTTGCTTCCCCCCACAGTGTACTGACTCAACAGTTCTGACCTGTTTACTATCTCTGAAATTAAAAGTGGCCTTCAAGGTAAAAAGGTTCCCCACCCCTGGTCCAAACTATAGGCTTACTACAGCTCATTTTTTCAATGAGAAATTCAACCGGAGAACCAAACAAAACTACCATGATGAGCAAGTTGTGCCTTTAGAAATTCTGCTTGTCATCCAGCTGTTAAACAATGTAATAAAATGTAACGTGTATTACAATGTAATGTAATATGAGGGAATTAGGGACTTGTCAAATTTGCAGATGACACCAAATTAGGAGGAGTAGCTAATACCCTAGAAGACAGGATCAAAATTCAAAATGACCTGGATAGACTTGAGAGCTGGGCCAAAGCTAACAAAATGAAGCTCCAGGAACAGAGATTCCACTTCAACATTAGGAGGAACTTTTTGACAGTAACAGCTGTTCGGCAATGGAACACACTCCCTCGGCAGGTGGTAGGGTCTCCTTCCTTGGAGGTCTTTAAACAGAGGCTGGATGGCCATCTGTCAGGGATGCTTTGATTGTGATTTCCTGCATGGCAGGGGGTTGGACTGGATGGCCCTTGTTGTCTCTTCCATCTCTACAGTTCTACGATTCAATGATAACAGAAGAATGGTGTCAAGCTCTGATCAGACCTGAGAATATTCTTACAGGCATTAACTAGAAGGAGTGATAGCTCAGTCACTGAGCACATGTTTGGCAGAAAGAAAGCCCACTTAGAGTGTTCTCAGTTTGTGGGATTGAGCTAAATGATTAATCATCCAGTGAAATCACCTTACCATACACTGCTGCTAGCCTTAGAAAAAAAAATTCCATTAACATCAATGAGAGCTCCCTGCTTTCCTGCAAATCTAAGTCCAGCAGAGGAGGGTTATTTTGATAGGACTGCACCCGGAAAGCGAAGGATCAAATCTCCCCTTTCTGTGCACAGGGGTCTGGATGAAAATCATCCCCTTGCTCTATTACATTAAAAAAAATCCCAGAAGTAGCTGTGCACTGAACATTTAACATACTATCTCTCTCTCTCTCTCTCTCTTTCTCTCTCGCTTTTCTTCGCAAACGAAGATTCAGGAAGGACTCATCCTGCGTTTTCTGCAAGCGCGCTGATGACTGAAAAGGCCAATCCGAGATAAACAAGTCCGGTTGCAGAAAGCACAGCAGAAGGTCTCCTTGGGTGATGTTTTGGGGTTGTGATTCTTTCTGCGTTGTTGTTTCTCTTCAAGACTTGTTCGGCATGAGTTCTGAAATAAGGCTGCAGCATTGTGGATAGTGCGTCTCCATGCCTCCCGATGTGAGGCCAGGGCGGACCATTGTTGGTGATCAATTTGGCCGAGCTTGAGATGTTGTTTCAGGGAGTCCTTGTATCATTTTTTTTGGAGTGCCCCTCTTACACTGACCCGTGGTGAGTTCACCGTAGAGTACTATTTTTGGGAGGCAATGGTCCTCCATCCTAGAAACGTGCCCTGCCCAGCGCAGCTGTGTTCTCAATATCATGGCCTCAATGCTGGTGATCCGTGCTTGCTCAAGGACAGCAACATTCGTCACATAGTCAGTCCAGTGCATATTTAGGATTGTGCGTAAACAATGCTGATGAAAGCGTTTAAGGAGTCGTAAGTGTTGGTGATAGGTGACCCATGTTTCAGACCCATAAAGGAGAATAGACAGTACAGTGGCTCTATGCACACTGATTCTTGTGCTTCGTCTCAGGTGTTTGTTACTCCAGACTCTTTTGTAAAGTCTTGCAAATGCACTATATGCCTTTGCTAATCTGTGATCGATCTCTTTGTCAATCTTGGCATCTGAGGAGATGATGCTTCCCAGGTAGATGAACTGCTGAACGGACTTAAGCACAGATTTGCCGACTGCAATGTGGGGATGGTGGTGTTCGTCCTGTGGTGCATGCTGGTAAAGAACTTCCGTAATGTAACCCTAAATCTCCTATATTGTTAAAAGTGTTTTTAGAAGAAGGAATTTCTGCAGGTGCAACTTGCAAGACTGAGAAAAGGTCCCTTTGAGAAGTCTCACTCTTCTATACAACTATTAAAGACAGGAAAGCTGTCTCTCCCCCCGCCCCGCCCCCGCTTTTTATCTGCTCACGCTGGGAAAGAGGTGCATAGCAGGAAGACATTCAGCAAGTGAAGCTTCTGCCACCATGAAGATGCAGCATATTTTGGGGTGGAACTGAGCTTGTTGAATTTCTTCTGCTTGTCACTCAGCTGTTTAAAGCAGAAAGGAGAAAGGAGGCATGCTTCTCATTGTTCACTTGCCACCAAGAAGAGTTGGTCTGCTTGTGATAAGTGCTTGTAGAATGCCTTTAAATTATTCATGTTATGTGAGCAAGTGTGATTGGTTTTATTTTAGTTTTGAGTTTCTACACAGCCTGTCTTAATCCTGATATAAACCTGCCTCAGGAGCACCTTCCATCAGTTTGATATTTGTGTGTGCCGTCTGATTCGCCAGGCTATTAAACAGAAGTCTTTGCATGTGTTTCTCCTGCTTGCTGTCAGGAGAATGGAAATTTGGCAGTAGCATGTATTAAGTAGGATTTTAGTCACAAATTGCTCTTGCCATTGGCAAATGCCTGATATTTTCTGCACTGGGTGGGTTGAGCCTTGCTGAACAATGATTTCATTGTCAGTAGTCACAGTTACCTGATTCTGTCACTCATGGGTGACAGAATGGGTTATGTACTTATTAAAGACTTGCCTACTTTAGAGGAGTCTATGACAGGAGTGATTCATATAGCTACCAAGCAAGCATTGAAAATTGTGAAGCATGAGAGAATAGATATGGACCCTTGCATTTTATTAATATCTTACTAGAAACTTGGCAAGGAGGAAGAAAAACAAAAAATCTGAAACAATTGTTCATATTTGGGACCATGTTTTCACTGTAGAGTTTACAATGCTAACTGTGCTGCTTTAGAGCTGCCTGAAAACTGGAAATGGGATTAAAATTGCCACGTCCAAATTAAGACTGGTACAAAATACCTGTACAAACGTAATAATTCCTTGGTGAGATCTTGGGCAAAAGTTCTACTTTCTTTCAGCACAAAAGTCTCCTTGCTTATAAATGGCGTTTAGGACAGTGACAAAGAAGTACCTAAAAGATCTTGACAGATTGGAGAGCTGGGCTGAACTAACAAAATGAATTTCTACAGGGACAAATGCAAGGTACTACAGAGATTTTCAGATGAGGAAATTATTCCCCAGGGAGATCGGGACATAATTGTTTCTGTCCCGGAAGCAGCACCGCATTTCACATGCCCACTTCCCTCTCCCAATCTTCCGTCGTCCTGATGCTGTCCTTTTTCTAGTTCTTTTTATTAACGATGAACTCTCGTTAATAAAATATCACGGAAGGGACCGGCAGGGGACCAGAAAAAGGACAGTGTCAGGACGACGGAAGATCGGGAGAGGGAAGTGGGCATGCGAAACGCAGCGCTGCTTCCAAGACAGAAACAATTCTGTCCCGAATTCCCTGGGGAATAATTTCTCTGTCTGAAAATCTCCTACATGTCTGGGTAATAATTGCCTTAAGAGCAAAAAGGAAAAATGTTGGAGCAACAGACCACAAGCTAGCACAGCTGAAGTGGGTTTGATCACAGCTGTGTCTAGGCAGAGGGCTAACAATCAAACACACCTATACAGTTGAACCACAAGATGCATTGTGTGTGGGTTGGTGTTGCGGAGAAAGAGGAATGTTGGTGGATGTTGGAGAAATTGCTGTTGAGTTTGTTAATGAGGTTTGCTGTGTATATACAGTACTGTGTTTGTTTATACTGCAACTGAACATAACAGCCTCCAGATATCTTTGGATGAACCTCGCTGTCTGTAAGTCTTTCTTGTGTGTGGAAGTGGGTCAGAGCAGTGAAAAGGCTGCTAGCTGAAGCCTTTGTTTTTGTGCCCTTTCTGCTGCACAGTTCTGCTGTTTGGCTCTTCCTGGGTTTGTTCGTCCCCAGGCTGTGCCAGGTGCCTCTCATTGAACCTATACTTGCTGGACATTACATCTAGGTTAAAAAAATTAAATGCAAAAATATAGGATGGGTGACACTTGGCTTGAAAGCAGTACACGTGAAAAGGATCTAGGGATCTTAGTAGCCCCCAAGCTAAACATGAGTCAACAATATGATGCAGTGCCCCAAAAAGCCAATGCCATTCTGGGCTGGATCAATAGGAGCGCAGTGTCCAGACTGAAGGAAGGAATAGTGTTACCTGAATTGCATGGGGTCCGTGGGGGTAGTCATGTCACTAAAATTAAGATATTAATATGGGGAATTTTAATTAGGTCAAATTAGGCTGTGAAAGGCCAGGTAACTATGGGATCTTTACACCTGTGTATACCAAAACTCATTGACGAGACTCCAAGCCAAAAAGCAAAATAACATGTTTTTATTGGACAAAAAGCATGGAACCACTCACACTTCAAGCAATCACACAAGGTAGTGAAGCATTAGGGGAAAATATTGGGATAGAGGAATAGATTCATTGGGATGATGGGCTATACTTTACCTGCCAAAGAGCAAAGGTTCATGCAGCAAAGAAATATGGCTATGCTTGCTGGGTGACACAGCAAACCAATAGAGTAGAATCATAGAATCATAGAATTGTAGAGTTGGAAGAGACCACGAGGGCCATCCAGTCCAACCCCCTGCCATGCAGGAAATCACGATCAAAGCATCCCTGACAGATGGCCATCCAGCCTCTGTTTAAAGACCTCCAAGGAAGGAGACCCCACCACGCTCTAGGGAGTGTGTAAAACATAGCAGGAGGGAAATGGAAGCAGCGCAGAGGGAGATGATGGGAGATCTGGAGAAGGAAGGGGCCCCCGTTTCTCTCCCGATCTCCCCGGGGGCCACTTTCCCCATGAGAAAATCTCCTATATCAGACTGGACTAAGTGCAGCCTTCCATGGCTATTTTGTGGTCCCCAGGGGTCAAAAATGTTTTGCCCTGAAATGCCCCCAATGCCTTCTAAAGGGCATGTGGGCATTTTTGCCACTTTTGTGCCCTATTGCTCCACAGAGTCCCAGAATTCCAATGGCAATTAAACTTAATGGTGTCTGAAAGACTGTGCACACTTTGACTGTGTTTTGGGGTGATATTTATATTCCATATCGTACCCTTAAAGGGTATTTTGAGTGGAGAACAATGCTTGAGTGATAGGTTTTCTGTGTTTTTTTTCCACGGGCTGTGAGGCCGTGTTCTGGAAGAGTTTATTCCTGATGTTTCGCCTTTCTCTGAAGATGCCAGCCACAGATGCAGGTGAAACGTCAGGAATAAAGTCTTCCAGAACACAGCCTCACAGCCCAGAAAACCCCCCACAGAAAACCTGTGGATGCCAGCCGTGAAAGCCTTCGACTTCACAATGTTTGAGAGAGTTTCCCAGAGTGAAACAACGAAAGCTCTGGCTTCGCTAATTACTGTTAATGGCTGGATCATTCAGACTGATGGGTTTGACGCAACCTTATATTGTTGGATAGGTGAGGTGTGAAGTGAGACCTTTGCAGAATAATGGGTGTTCCGATCACTTGTTTATGTTGGAGTATGACTCATTACCAGATGCATCCAGGGTGGATTAGCACATTCCTCCCTAACAGTTTGCCTAAGGGGGCTCCGCATAACCAGTCCTGGGTATGTCTGTATTTTGGGGAATTTTCCCAGACAACTTTGTTTAGGTCATTGGTGACCTTTGCATGATCCCTTCTATGGATGGCTTGGTCTACTGGACCTACATGAACTGTCAGTAATGCCAATCTTATGAATTATAGCCAATTAATAAATTATGGGAGGGGATGTAAGGGCACATAACAGTAGTGCCACTCTCTTCTGCTTTGGTCAGACCTCACCTGGAATACAGTATCCAGTTCTGGGCACCACAGTTCAAGAAATATTGAGAAGCTGGCATGTGTCCAGAGAAGAGTGACCAAGATAATCATAAGTCTGGAAGCAAACCTTATGAGGAAAGAGTTAGGAAGCTGGGTATGTGTCGCTTGGTGAAGAGAAGACTGAGAGGTGATGTGATAGCCGTTTAAAAATATTTGAAGGGATGTCATATTGAGGATGGAGCGAGCTTGTTTTCTGTTGCTCCAGAGAATAGATAAGAACCATTTAAATTAGAGGAACAGAGATTCTCCCTAAATATTACGAACTTCTTTACAGTAATAACTGTTCAACAGTGTACTAGACTGCCCTGGGTGGTGGTGGACTCTCCTTCTTTGGAGGTGTTTAAACAGAGGTTGGATGGGCATCTTTCAGGATTCCTGTAACTGTATGTTCCTGCAAGGCAAGGGGTTGGGCTGGATGGCTTTTGCAATCCCCTCCAATTCGAAGAGCCTTATCATAATACACTGTTATAGCACTATTATTCCACTTTAATTGCTATGACTGCCTCCTGTGGCATTCTGGGGTTTGCAGTTTAGTGAAACCTGTAGTTTAGTGAAGGCTGAAAATGCTAAATGCCCCTCCCTAAACTGCAAATCCCAGGATTCCACAGGAGGCAGCTATAGCAGTTAAAGTGGAACAATAGCGCTATAACAGTGTAGTGTGATAAGGCCCTAAGAGTCTATGATTCTGTGACTTTGTGTATATATAAATTCCTGCATATATGAATCAAGAAAGTCTGGATAGCTAGAGGATGTGAAATCCAAACTTTTATGCTACTTGGTTTGGAAAACAGAAATTAAATATTTAAGGTTTTATCAATCTGAGAGCATGACAACTGCAAACAGGACTTCTCTACTTTCTTTGTAAAGAAAAGACCAACATCGTAACATACACAGAAATGGCAATGTTTAGTTCAGGGGTGGAAAGCATGCAGCAATCCAAATATTGTTGGACTGCAATTCTCAGCAGCCCTAGCCAACCTTGTTGCTGTGTGCCTTCATGTCATTTCCAACATATAGGAACCCTAAGGCGAACCTATCATGAGGTTTTCTTGGCAAGATTTGTTCGGGGGGGGGGGTGCCTTTGCCTTCCTTTGAGGCTGAGAGAATGTGACTTGCCCAAGGTCACCATGTGGTTTCCATGGCTGGGCAGGGTTTCAAAACCTGGTCTCCAGAGTCCTACTCCAATGCTCAAACCACGACACCACACTGGCTTTCCTTAGCGAACTAAGCTGATTTAAATAAAATTAAACAAAGCTGAACAGGGTTCATACATAACATTCTTTCATTTGTGGAACTGAATTTTAATGACTCAGAATGTTTGGGCAGTGGTGTCTTTGAGATTATGGTTTAAAATCCAGTTGTTAGTCTCAGAGCAGATGCATCGAATCAATGAAATCAATAAAATTGGAGATTTACCATTCAGCAATTGATTCAGTTAGTCTATTCTAGCTGGGACTAGCAATTGGATTTAGACCAGGAGTAGGCACACACAACCATCTGCACACAACCCTGTAGATGTTATACTGCAAGACCCAGCTTTCTTCACTATTGATTGTGTTGGCTAGGGTTGCTGGGAGATAGGGTCCAACAACATCTGAAGGGCCACCTGATTCCTATCTCTGATTTCGGCCAACAATATTTTGTAAAGTAGAAGAGAAAGTTAACTGAAATTATGTTTTTTCGGGAATTTGTTCCCTTTTTTGTGTGTCTTTCGCATAGATTTCAAGTATTTTTACAATTTTCTGAAGTCCTTGAGATTCTATAGCTCCAAAAAATAGCTACTGTAGTTTCAGTAATGCAAGTTGTTTATCATTGCTAGGAATGGGGTGTGCATGTGGAGGATCAATTACTGTGACTGCTAACCTCAAAAATACTTAACACAATTAATTACAGGATTGGGAAATCAGAGCCCTAGTGTGTGATGTCTCTTTTTTCTTCTACTCTTTCTTCTCTCTTTTTCCTCTCATTCTCCTTTTACTTTCTGAATTCATTTTTTCAATGTGTACTACTGTACTTTGATTTTGATTGTAAGTTAGATTGTTAATGTTAAAAATCAATCAGTTTTTAAAATGCTTAGCACAATTCACTCCTCTGGAACTCTCACTGGCTTTTCTTCGCAAACAAAGATTCAGGAAGGACTCATCCTGCGCTTTCTGCAAGCGCGCTGATGACTAAAAAGGCCAATCCGAGATAAACAAGTCCGGTTGCAGAAAGCACAGCAGAAGGTCTCCTTGGGTGATGTTTCTGGGTTGTGATTCTTTCTGCGTTGTCGTTTCTCTTCAAGACTTGTTCGTCGTGAGTTCTCAAATAAGGCTGCAGCATTGTGGATAGTGCATCTCCATGCCTCCCGATGTGAGGCCAGGGCAGACCATTGTTGGTGATCAATTTGGCTGAGCCTGAGATGTTGTTTCAGGGAGTCCTTGTATCGTTCTGGAACTACCCTTGACTTAAGGGTTTGGTTCTTGTGACCCAAACCTTGCAATTCCCCAACCTTGAGGAACTAGCAAAAAGGAAGAAGTAATTCTACAAAACCAAAGAAAACAAAGCCTTGGGTAAGGATCCAGTTGGGAAAAGTAAAATCTGTTGACTAAAGAAAATTTATTATTTAATAGTTCTCTTTTTAGTGTCAATCCTAATTCTAATTGCTCTGTGTGAAAAATCAGGCAGGAAAGTGGCAGGATGTGATAGTTAAGTGTCTCATTTTCTAAAGGCATTTTGATGTTACTTCATTAAATTATGAATATTGGGCTTCTAAGTAACGGTTCCACTTGAAATACAGTGTCTTCCTTTTAAATTGTATATACACTGATGTGGCTTGAATTGAAAGGGGACACTTCATATGTTCCCATTCTGGTAATACAGCCTAATACAGGGTATTTGATTTTCAGTTTATATTGGTATTTTTTTTTCCTGTTTTGCCATAATTTAAGATTCTTTATTCAGGGCTGAAAATTACTCAATCCAACATGTTAATTCCTTATATTTCATTTGTGGAACTGCCTGTTCAGCATTGAACCTAGGTAAATTTTCTGTTCAATCAAAGGGGAGGAAGAGTGACAAAAAAAAGTTGTGCATTCTTGTTCATATGCTTACATTTGCTTGTCTGTGCAGATGCACAATGATGAATGTGAAACTCTACCAGACATGAGCAGATATAAGCACTATATTTAATTCTCTCTCCTCTCTCTCTCTCTCTGGCTTTTCTTCACAAACGAAGATTCAGAAGGACTCATCCCACGCTTTCTACAAGCTTGCTGATGACTAAAAAGGCCAATCCAAGATAAACAAGTCTGGTTGCAGAAAGCACAGCAGAAGGTCTCATTGGGTGATGTTTCCTGGTTGTGATTCTTTCTGTGTTGTCGTTTCTCTTCAAGACTTGTTCGGCATGAGTTCTCAAATAAGGCTGCAGCATTGTGGATAGTGCGTCTCCATGCCTCCCGATGTGAGGCCAGGGCGGACCATTGTTGGTGATCAATTTGGCCGAGCCTGAGATGTTTCAGGGAGTCCTTGTATCACTTTTTCGGAGCACCCCTCTTACGCTGACCCATGGCGAGTTCACCATAGGGTACTATTTTTGGGAGGCGATGGTCCTCCATCCTAGAAATATGTCTTGCCCAGCGCAGCTGTGTTCTCAATATCATGGCCTCAATGCTGGTGATCCCTGCTTGCTCAAGGACAGCAACATTTGTCACATAGTCAGTCCAGTGTATATTTAGGGTTGTGCGTAGACAGCACTGATGAAAGCGTTCGAGGAGTCGTAGGTGGTGGCAATAGGTGACCCATGTTTCAGATCCATAAAGGAGAATAGACAGTACAGTGGCTCAATACACACTGATTTTTGTGCTTCACCTCAGGTGTTTGTTACTCCAGACTCTTTTGTAAAGTCTTGCAAATGCACTATATGCCTTTGCTAATCTGTGATCGATCTCTTTGTCAATCTTGGCATCTGAGGAGATGATGCTTCCCAGGTAGGTGAATTGCTGAATGGACTTAAGCATAGATTTGCTGATGTGGTGTTCTTCCTGTAGTGCAGGCTGGTAAAGAACTTCCATTTTCTTCAGGTTGACTTCCAGCCCAAAAAGCTCTGCAGCTGTTGGGAAGCAGGATGTTAGGCGCTGCAGAGCTGCTTCTGTGTGGGCAACAAGGGCAGCATCATCAGCGAAGAGCAGCTCACGGACTAGATAGTTTAGAGTCTTAGTGCGAGCCCTCAGATGGCTTAAATTTAAACAAGCTACCATCAGTACGGTAACGTATATACCGTATATTCCGGCGTATAAGACGACTGGGCGTATAAGACCACCCCCCCAATTTCCAGCCAAAAATCTAGGCCTAGGCATATATTCGCCAGATAAGACCACCCCCCCCCAATTTGGCTGGCTGGGGGAGCCTTGCCAGCTGATCCTCTTTGTTTCCCAACTCATGAGGATCTCCTCGTGAGTTGGGAAAGCGAACAGGATCAGCTGTCAGGGCAACATTCACCCCTCTCTTCAACCTTCCAGTCAAACTGGACTCGAAGGTGGAGGAAAGGGGCGAAAATGCCCAGTTTGCCTCAGCAGCCCCCTTCCCTCCGTCTTGGCTCTTCCGAAGGGGACCAAGGCGGGGGAAGCGGGGGCGGCCACGGCAAACCCTAGATTCGCCCCCTCTCCCCACCTTCAAGGAAGGTGGGGAGAAGGGGCGAACATGCCCCATTGGGCTCCATAGGGTGGATGCGGGGCTGTGGAGCCAAACCCCGGGATTCGCCCCCACTCCCCACTGTTAAGGGAGAGGGAGCGAATCTAGGGATTTAACTCAACAGCCCCAATCCCTCCTTCTGGGCTCCCTACTCCCGCGATTCCCCAACCCACAGGAGGCTGCCCAGTCTCCTGGTGGGTTGGGAAATGCGGGATGGCCAGCTGGCTGGGGGGTGGTGGAAGGAGAGCCACCCCCCTCTCCAAAGTGCACCTTTGGGGAAGGAGGGTGGGTAGGCGGAGGGTGAATGGGTGGCTGGGGGGTGGGGGATTCGCAGCCACCCCCCTCTCCAAAGCGCGGCTTTGGGGAAGGGGGGTGGCTGGGCGGAGGGTGGCTGGGGGGAGGGGGCTTTGCAGCGAAACCCCCTCTCCAAAGCATGGCTTTGGGGAAGGGGGGTGGCTGGGCGGAGGGTGAATGGGTGGATGGGCGAGGGGGCTTCACAGCCACCCCCTCCAAAGCGTGGCTTTGGGGAAGGGGGGTGGCTGGGCAGAGGGTGGATGGGTGGCTGGGGGGAGGGGGCTTCGCAGCCACCCCCCTCTCCAAAGCGCGGCTTTGTGGAAGGGGTGGCTGGGCAGAGGGTGGGTGGGGGGCAGGTAGGAGAGGGCTTCCCAGCCACCCCCCCTCGTCCCTGCCCCCCGCCCACCCCCCACACATCCATCCCCCCTGCCGAAAGCCGCGGAATCGCAGCTTTCGGGAGGGGGATGAATGTGCGGGGGGTGGGCGGGGGCAGGGATGAGGCCGCTTCCTAGCCATCCCCCCTTCCGAATGCCATGATTTCGCGGCTTTCAGAAGGGGGGGTGGATGTGCGGGGGGCGGGCGGGGGGCAGGGACGAGGGCGCTTCCTAGCCACCCCCCGTTCCGAAAGCCGTGATTCTGCAGCTTTCAGCAGGGGGGTGGATGTGCGGGGGAGTGGGCGGGGGGCAGGGACGAGGGGGCTTCCTAGCCACCCCCCTTCCGAAAGCCACGATTCCACGGCTTTCGGCAGGGGGGGTGGATGTGCAGGGGGTGGGTGGGGGGCAGGGACGAGGGGGCTTCCTAGCCACCCCCCCTTCTGAAAGCCGCAATTCCACGGGTTTCAGCAGGGGGAGTGGATGTGCAGGGGGTGGGCAGGGGGCAGGGATGAGGGCGCTTCCTAGCCACCTCCCCTCCCGAAAGCCACGATTCCGCGGCTTTCGGGAGGGGGGTGGATGCACGGAGGGTGGACGGGGGGCAGGGAGGAGCACTTTGCTTCACCCCCCGCCCCATCTCCTGCCTCTTCGCTCCGTTTGCGAAGAGGCAGGAGATAGGCAGGCAGGTGAAGCAAAGTATATCCAGCGTATAAGACGACTGTTGATTTTGGAGGGCACTTTTGAGTGCTCAAAAGTCGTCTTATACGCCGGAATATACGGTAGATGCCGTCGTCTAGGTCAAAGCAACCACTCAGGTCTAAAGTTACACACTTAGTTCTAAACACTCAAAAGAGAGTGGTGGTGGTGGAAATCAACAGCTTACTTAATATGCTTTCTCTATCACAGAGATGAAGGAACTTGTGGATCTTGAGATGTGGGACACTTCTGGGTTTGGGTTCAACCCAAAGGGTGCCGTTCTCTGAATCATAGGTGAAATATAATAGTATCTAATATGTTATAGCTGTATCCATGAAGTCATCTTTAACTAGATCTATACAGTGGTTGGGTGATACCATAAAATATATTTCTCAGTTGTATATCTGCTAGGAACAAGGGAGAGGGCCTACTTGGTGACTTTTTCCAGGCTCTAGAACTCCCTTGCTAGAGAGATTAACCTAGTGTTCCTCTGCTCTCCTTCCATGGGCAGGTGAAGACTTTTTCATTTCAGCAGGACTTTGATGGCTTATTGTGCGGGGGGTGGGGGGAGGCATTTCAGAGTGTGCTATACTTTTAAAAAAAAATAATCATGAGTTTTAACTACCTTTAATTTTATTATTATTAGTTTAATTGTATTTTTGACACTTGTATGATGTGAAATTTATAGCTGTGTCAGATACAAATAAATATAATAATAATAAATAATAAGCATAGTTGATGGATAGACCTTGGACTAAATTCTGGGAGAAATGTCTCTTGCAAGGCTTAGATTGAAAATTTTCAAGTTGTGTTGGAGAGAACTGGCTTGGTGGTGGATGACTATCAGCAGCAAAGTGATTTGAACAAATCTCTTCCACACTGTGCTCCTTCCAATTTTCTCCCTCAAATGGCACCATCTGAAGCTTCATTTCAATAAAATAAAAATCATCCCTATGATAACCTCTCACTTTTTATTTATTGGAACACAGTCTGTGTGGGACTGTCCTTTCAAATACTATACTTCAACTAGTATAGTACTTTGTTGCTAGAATTTTGTTTGGTTTATCCATAGTTGGAGCAGTATTATATCAGTTCTGAAGAAAAGCAATTGATTGGTTATTTGGTTCCAGGCCCAGTTGCATGTGCTGGAACTTTCCCTTAGAGGCCTTAGCATTTTGGAGCCTAATTATTTGAGCGAGCCCATATGCCATGTCAGGCTGCCCATGCCTTAAGAGATTCAGGAAATGCCCTTCTCTGTGTTCCAACTTTAGGAGTAGAAGATTCAGAACTTGAAAAGTAACTAATTTAGATGGTAACTCCCTTGTTTGAGATGCTGGCAGTTCTAGTCCCTGCCCCCAAAATACTTTTCTAAGCTCCGATGTTGATTATGCATGTACAAAACTGAGGTTCTTCTGCGTGGCAAATGGCTCCCAAAAGTGATACACATAGTGAAAACACCTTCTACCACCACATTAAAGCTTTTCCCCTTTTTTGGAGCCATTTTAAATAACTGTTCAGCTCATTGAAAATTGTCACTTTCAGTTTTATGTATTGTTTTGATGTTATGTTAATAGCCTCTTACAAAAGCTCATTTTTACAAAGGGCTTGTCTAGAAGCAATGTTTTACTATGAGTGGGTGCGTACTTTTGTCCATTTGCAGCGAAGTTGATTTGTCTTCACCATTTCCATGCCTATTCATTGAACTGCTCTTCTTTTTTGTGGTGTAAGAAGTTCTTTTCTTTCTATGGGCTTGTCTTTATGAAGCAATAAAATGTGGATTAGTGTGCAGTAATGCCAATTTGCAGCAGCTTCTATTTGTCTTAACAGTTTTATTTGAAGATTGCAGGCATGCAAACCTATCCGCTTTCACTGTTCCAACAGGCATGCCTGCAAATCAAAATGATGGGTGCAAGTGAATTATCGTTTTCCCTTTACATTTGCAGCTTTGACTTTCTCAGTTTTATGTATTCACGGAAATTCCTTTCCCTCCCTGCTCTCCCCAACACAGCCTCTGAGCATTTAAGGAGGAAATTTTCCTGCACACATACACACACAGGAAAGATCCCAGCAAGCAAGCAAGCAACACCCACACCAGCCTCTGAGGGTCTAAGGCGAAAGAAAAGAACAGCCCCATGCTGTGAGCACGCAAGCAAAGTCCCCCCTTGCCGCTCCCCTCTCTGTGTCTTAACAAACTGAATTGCTTCTTTAAAACTCACATTTCGCCCCATGTCTCCTCATGGCCCAAAGAAAAGAAAAGCTGCATGCTTGCCACCCCCCTCTGTGTCTCAACAAACTGAATTGCTTCTTTAAAACTCACATTTCTTACCTTTCCTACAAACGTTCACACATAGGGAAGATGCGGGTGGCATCTCCCAGCAAGCAACAGATCCAGCCTCTGAGCATTTAAGGAGGAAAGCGTGTGTGGTCACAGTATGGGACTGTGCTTTTCTTTCGGCCAGCAGGAAGCTTTCCTCCTTAAATGCTCAGAGGCTGGGTTGCTGGGAGATGCCACCCATGCCTTCCCTGTGTGTGAATGTGAGTAGGAAAAGTTCGAAATGTGAGTTTTAAAGAAGCTGAGCTTTAAATTCAGTTTGTTGAGACACAGAGAGGGGGTGGCAAGCATGCAGCTGTGCTTTTCTTTGGGCCACAAGGAGACATAGGGTGAAATGGGAGTTTTAAAGAAGCAATTCAGTTTAAGACACAGAGATGGGAGTGGCAAGCGGGGGACTTTGCTTGTGTGCTCACAGCATGGGGCTGTGATTTTCTTTCTTCCTTAAATGCTCAGACGCTGGGTCAGTTTCCGTGTGTGTGAGTGTTTAGGAAGGGCTCCTCGTTAAACCCTCAGAGGCTGCTTTTATTCGCAGTTTTTTCACTTTCACGGGGGTCTTGTTCCTGTAACCCCCGCGAATGTGAAGGGACGACTGTACTTGCACTTTTATTTACCTTGAGTTGCCACTGCTGAACAACAGTTTTTTTTAAAAAAAAAAAAAAACCTGAATCGTAAGGTGCAATCTTCTGCTTTAACAAAGAAGCAAACAAACAAACAAAAAGGCTATTTTTCTAGTCATGGTGTTTAGTCACTATGGTGAAAATCCAACATGGTGGCTTCGGGCACTTGCTTTGTTAGCAAGTCCCGCCCCCTGTGCACATCCAACCAATAAGCTTTCCACCTCTGCTCTTATGAGGAATGAGCATCAAAGCAAATCAGTTGTCCCATCGAGTAAGAATGTGCATTTCCCACTGAGCTTTTTAAAATCTTCGGGAAAAGCCACCCACCTCCTTCCGAATATGGCATATTGATGTGGGATCCTGTTAAGACAAATTGTATTCTCCTCAAATTCTATGAGGAGTATTTTTTGCCATTTAGACAACCCCTGTGTCATTTCTACCTGTGGTACCAAAGTTTCTGTTAAAGATGTAAAGCCCAGGAACACATCTACTTTGTTAACAGAGGTATACCTGTACTTGGTTTTGTGGACATAAGATACTTTCAGTATCAAGAGTTTATATTTCCATTGAATACAGTATAGCAAAACCACTGCTAGGTAGCCTTGTTTGTAAAAGTGAAACAGAATATTATCTCCTGAAAAAATTGCTCTGTGGAGCATTTTATCCAACACCCTTTACACTTTTTTTTAACCTCAGCCTGGTAATATGGAACATGATTGGGAAAACAATTTTTGTGCCACATATTAGGGCTGTTATATAATCGATGTGCTAAGTTGAATCTGTGTTTTTTTTTTCCTTGAGCAGAGGGAACAGTAAGAAGAATGAGCTGTCAGGTACAAAAGTAATAAAGTTGTTCAGAACATATCCCGAATTGGATTATAATCCTAAAAGGAATGCAGGGACTCCAGACTGGCAAATAAGATGGCAATCCTGGGGGACTTCAGTGGTGCTTTACAAGCTTTCTAATTAGTTTCATGCTTAGTGGAAGAAGTCAGTTGATTAAAACTCACTGGGTACAAAAGCTGTAGTTGAGAGTTACTGGCTGCAAGGGTACTTTATGGATACAAGGCAGTCAGTCTGACTTAACAGTTTGAAGAGATGAGGTGATGAAGCCTTTAACAACTGAACTGCCTTCTTTGAGATACAATCTAAGGGGGCAGCTACACAGGAGAATTTATTGCAAAAAATAGCACCTTACATCCCTTTTGCTTTAGTCTCCATTTGTGCCCACGACTCATTTGACTCATTCTCAAGCTTGCTGGATAGAAATTGTTTGCAGTTTACATCCTCCCAAAAAAACAGTTGCATCCCACAAATTTCCCTCCACGCCCCCTTTTTTACAAGTAATTGATGTGGAATAGCTATTTTCTGCTTAAAAGAACTATTGCTCTGTTACTTGAACAATCGTGACTGTGATCATTCAGCCGGCAAAAAACAGAACAACAATGGCAGCTCTGGCATTGCAGCCCTCCCTTGCAAGCCTGTCCCCTCCAAGGTCTGACCAATCAGCTTTCTGCTCTGCTGTGTCACCTTTTGGAATCGGGCATTCAGATGACTTACCGTATATTCCTGCGTATAAGACTGCTTTTTAACACTTGAAAATCTCCTCAAAA
Organism: Gambelia wislizenii; assembly: GCA_030847615.1. Classification (NCBI taxonomy): domain Eukaryota; kingdom Metazoa; phylum Chordata; class Lepidosauria; order Squamata; family Crotaphytidae; genus Gambelia; species Gambelia wislizenii. The sequence goes on along the minus strand of JAUMIR010000002.1, from coordinate 426,274,067 downwards.
GTGGGGGGTCGTCTTATATGCCCAGCAGATCTTTTCCCCTGCTGTGAGAATGACTGCTTTATCTTTGAAGTGGTGAATTCCCTGGGCATTTTCCCCAGCAGATCCTTCCCCCTGCTGTGAAAATGACTGCTTTGCCTTTGAAGTGTTAATTGCCCTCCATTTAGGGACTGTATTTTGGTAAACTTGCCAGGAAGATTTCCATTTGCATAGTTTTGGGGATTTCCTCTCCAGGAGTTTGCAAGTCTGCCAATGTGGCTCTAAAATCATTAATGTGCTCATTCAAAAATTTGGGATTTGATAGCTTCATATTAACCAACTTCATTATTAATGAAACCTTACTTTCCAAAGATTGAACACCACCGAGATTTTTCAAAATATTCCATGCTTTTTTAGCTGTTCTCAGTCCTTTAATTTCACAGACTATTCCATCATCTACAGCCACTGAGCTGGCTGGCTGGTGGGGGACAGGCTTTCCAGCCAGGTGGCTGGCTGGACGGAGGTGTGGGGGGCAAAGTCTATATTTTAACTTAAAAATTGGTGGGTTGTCTTATGCACCCAGTCATCTTATACACCAGAATATATGGTACTATGCGCATTTTCACACAATTAAAAAAAAATATTTCAAGAAACAGTGGAAGCTGTCACCACAATTTTTTGGAGTTTTGAGCCCCCCGCCCCTTCCGAATATCACAAATCTTTCCCTGGCTCCATGAAGACCAATAGCATTCTCCTCGAATTCTTTGGGGATTTTTTTTCACCATGTAGATGAGCCCTAAATTTATGAGTTTTCCCCCATTGGATTTGAGACTGATTTATTGTGTTGAGACAGATGCCCAGAAACAGGACATGAAGGCAGCAGTTTGCAACTGTTACTGGTCTCTAGAACCTGATATCTTTGTATATTGGGCTGTTTCACATTACATGGTTATAGCACTATGATTCCATTTCAGCTGTCATGTCAACATCCTGTAGAATCCTGGGATTGTCAACTTAAGGAAGGGCCTTTAAAATTCTTAACCAGAGAGCTCTAGCGCCTTACCAGCTACATACCCCAGGATTTTATAGGATGCAACAGTGGCAGTTAAAATGTAATCACAGTGCTACTGCCTAAGGAATTGTCTAGACAGTGGAAATACTCCTCACAGAATTAGAGTAGAATACCTTTTGTCCTAACTTACCATGAACAAGATTTGCAGTATTCAGAAGGGAGGAGACAAAACACAAATCTACTGTATGGGAAAAGTCTTTGTGGCTTTTCCCAAAGGTTTTTGAATAAGGCTTGCACATTATCACACATTTGGACACTGCACATTCTCAGTGGGTGCAAAAGTGGAGAGCGGGTTGGTCTATTGAGTGGGCAGTGGGTGGACTTGCCATCAAAGAAATGGCTGGAAGTGCAATTTCTAATTTTCGCCTTATTAAGTATGCATTTTTTCACTGCGCTGAGGCAGCCAAAGAGCTTTTTATAACCGAAAGGTCTCACTTGCTCACCTTTGATTTACAAGTACAAATAATAATAATAATAATAATAATAATAATAACTGCAGCAGCTACAACACATGTGGAGAATAGTAATGTGCTGTACTCTGGCCACCATCTTGATTCTCAGACATGGCTGCATGTGCTCTTCAAACGCATGAAAGGGCCCTTCTGTCTCTGAAGGATGAGTTAGGCAACTGGGACAAACAGTAATCCTGCCCTGCCCTCCATGACTTTCTAATCATTCTCAAAAATGATTTCATCTAAAGCAGTTGCAGCCACTGCATTTTGTGACAGCAAGTTCCGGAAAGTAAGCAATGAATACTTCCTTCTGTCTACTTAATTTTGATGTGTGACCCAAAATAGGGAGGAGGCACATTTTACTCCCTCTGCATCCTTGTTTGATAGATCAGATAGTGGAAGGGATAGAATAATGATGATACAGTATTACAGAGATCTGCTATTTTCCTATTTCATGTCTTCTTTTATTTTGAAAAAAAAAATGCATTCAAAGTTTGAGAAATTAATTTTAAAAAATAATGTTACTGCTATAATTTCAAGGGCCCCAAAGTAATTAGTTAGGAATTTTAGTTACTGTTATAGTTATAGCTCTAAAAGGAATTGCTTACTTTCCTGTTTTCCAAAAGCAACCAAAACAGTTGCTTTTCAGTTACTCTCTGGATAAAAATCTGAATGCACCAGCCCAAGGCACAGTACAAATAAGCACCTGTGTGAGGTGATATTCCTCCGTCATCATTTGGTGAGGCCATTTCAGTGTAGCTAGAAGAGTAACTATAAAAGTATACAACTCTTTGAAAGTTAGGGCCACTGTCACAATTTGCTTCATTTTGTATTCCATAACACTCTGAGCCAACCCTCACAACTATGTAACTGACACTGCTAAATGAATTACCTGTGGCCTTAGTATTTTACGCTATCAGTGGCATCCGAACAAATAGACTGAAGTCCATGAAGGCTCATGCTAAGATAATTCAGTTAGTCTTAAAGGTACTGCTACATCCTTTTCTTTTTGTCTTGAAATAGACTTAACACAGCTGTCACTTTACAAAGGTACAGTTGCCCTGCAAAAGAAGTTAGCTGGTTGTTTTCCATCTCAGTTTGAAACTGAATGAGCAACTGGCTTGCTTATTTATCTAAAGCACCCACAAGAGGATTCTTAGAGGATTTGCATCCAGTGCATTTTCCTCGCACCCTCTTGCTTTTCACGGAGGAGTATTGATCTCAAAAGGGTAATTTCTGGGAAAACATTTCCTTTTCCTCAGCAGAGGGTAGGCCATGTGACCATTACTCTCAAAACCTGTAGGCTTTCCTGCATTTGATGGGTTTCTGTATTATCTTCCAAAGAACATATGTGTAGATAAATGCATCTTAGAGCAAATGTTGGAACAGGAAGTGACGAAGGGCATCTAATCCTGATGCAAGCTGTGGTCAGCAAACCAAAGTGGTTGGCTGTCTCCTTATGAGGAGAGAAAAGTCTGTTGAATCTAGAATTTTAAATGTTTTTATGTAGATCTTTTTTCAAAAGGGCAGTTTGCCCTGTGAACACTTGCTCACATGCCATGCCAGTGAATACATTCTAAAAATTCATATCTGGATTAGCAGACACATTCTGGAAAGACATAGTAATGATGACCTCTTAGTATCTGTCCCTCTCAACTTTGCAATAAATTTTGAAGTGTGATGAAGAACAAGGAAGTGTGATGAAGAACAAGGGGGATGATAATCCATTTAGATTACTGTAATGAGCTCTAAATGGGGTTGCCTTTGAAAACAACTTCAGTTGGCCCAAAGAGCTGCTGCCAGACTATTCACTGGGCCAGGTTACAGGGAGCACAAAACTCACATGTTACTGCTGCTCCAGAGACTGGAACACGGAGCAATGGGTGCAAGCTCCAGGAACAGAGATTCCACCTCAACATGAGGAGGAACTTTTTGACAGTAAGAGCTGTTCGGCAGTGGAACACACTCCCTTGGAGCGTGGTGGGGTCTCCTTCCTTGGAGGTCTTTAAACAGAGGCTGGATGGCCATCTGTCGGGGATGCTTTGATTGTGATTTCCTGCGTGGCAGGGGGGTTGGACTGGATGGCCCTCGTGGTCTCTTCCAACTCTGCAATTCTATGATTCTATGATTCTATGAATAGCTTTGTCTATCTATTGAAAAAACTCAAACTCTCCCAAATCTGGCCTGATTAGGCCACACTACATGGGGCCCCTTTCCTAAATCTGGTGCAATTAGTTTATGATTAGTCTACACTGTACGGCTTTATTCACACCAGACTCTGGGAATACCAACTTAATCAAGGTTTTAGAAAAGTCCCAGTTTTCTCTGGAGTTTGCTCCAGAGAAAACTGAAGTGTGAACAATGCCGCCCTGGATTTGGGAAATGGGGTGGAGAGGAAGGACAAGCACTGCCTGAGGCACCCCACCCCCTCCCTTCTTGGGGGAAAAACATTCTGATGGCAGAGCCCTGGTTCTAGTCACTCTCTCTGAGGTGACAAGAAGTGGCCAGCTCTGCCGTGGCAAAGCTGGCTGCTCTTTCTGACTTCAAGAGAGCAACTTGCATCTGACATCAGAGAGAGCAATTGTATTCCATGAAAGCAGAGTCCTGGCACTAGTCGCTCTCTCTGAAGTTAGAATGGGCTGCCAGCCTCACAATGGCAGGGCTGGCCACTCCTTCTGACCTCAGAGCAAGTGTTTATGCACCGGAAAAGCAGAGCCCCATTGGTCTTTCAGCCCACACTGACAGCAGTGATGCCATGGCGGTGCAATAGCATTTATATTTCTGTGCCGCTTATCAGTGCAAAACACTCCCTAAGTGGTTTACAGTGTATTAGCTATAGATTTTCCTTGTTTTTTTCCCAGGCTGTGAGGCCATGTTTTGGAATAGTTTCTTTCTGACATTTCGCCTACATCTGTGGCTGGCATCTTTAGAGAATAAATAAGGGAACTCTTGGACCCTGGTTTGTTTTCGTTTGGTTTACTCTGTACTTCTTCAACACATTCTGCTGGAAACCATCCAATATGTCCTCAAGTGCTGCCTTCCCAGAATCCTAATTGCCCTCAACATGCTGGGTACTAATTTTACTGACCTATGGAAGGATGGAAGGCTGAGTCAACCTAGAGTCCTGTAGGATCAAACCCACAATGTTGTGACTGCAGTACCAGCATTTAACCACTGCACCATCAGGGCTCCTGCGTAGCAGCAGCAGCAGACCTGCAGCTTCACTGGGGGTAAAAATCCAAATAAATTATTGTGTGTCCAAACCTGCTTGATAAGTGATACAGATTTGGGCTTTGACCAGGTCAGGTGTGGTGCTTAAATCTGGGCCAGAGTAGTTCAGATTTCATGGGCTGCAGCTCTGGGCCAAAGTAGTCTGAATTTCATCAAGTACCCAGCTTGTGGGGGCAATTAGCTAACACACTTTGGAAACTGTTTAATGCAGTGTAAATGTGTAAATAGCTATTGCTTAAAACAATTTGTAAGCCGCTCTGATAGCCTTGTGGCTGAAGAGCGGGGTATAAATAAAAATAAATAAATAAAAATAAACATCTGGATTTTTACCCCTCCGTATAGACAAGCCCAACAGTTCCTTTGGCTACAAGTACATTTTCAGGAACAATTCCAAATGCTGGTTTTGAACTATACACCCATATCTATCTGAAGAACCTTACCTTCCTGTATGAGCCTTCCTGAGCAATAAGATCTTCAGGGGAGACCTTCTCTTAACCCCACCACTACATAGGCATATCTGGTGGGAACATAAGAGAGGGCCTTTTCATTGGCTGCTGATTGGATTTTGAAACCCACCCATCCCCAGAACTCTGGGATGGCTTCTTGGTTGCTGTCCTGCTCAGGAATGCCATAACTGTTTTCGGGGGGTGGGGGCATGCTCAAGACTGGTCATCATAACTTTTTTTTTTTTTGCTTCCATATTTTAAAAAAACAGTGAAAAAATAATACTATGGATGATGATGGTAATAATAATAATAATAATAATAATAATATCAACTAAAGCAGTTAACAGTGTGACTATCATGAAGACAATGACAACATTATAAATGAAATATTGTAAAATTGTTTAAAGCAGAAAATTGATATATCAAGGAAAGGGGTAAATATATAAAACCCTAATAAGTGAACACAAAGATAGCTATAAACCAGGACACTGCTGATTGAAAGTTCCTTGGGGGCTCAACTCACATGAGTCTTGGTGGTCCTGATCCTTGGTACCTGATCATTTCAGGGAGGCTAATCCCCCTAGCCTAGCCTTAGGGGAGATCAAGGTCCCCTGTTCCAGGGTCCATGGGCCTTACATTAGCAAGTGGAACGTTTCTATTCCAACAGGCTTTTTGGAACTAACTGCTAAGGCTTTTAACAGGGTGCTGTACCACTGATTTTCATCTTTTGTTTTTATTCTCTTTAATGGGTTTGTTTTAATTCTATGGATACTTCAATTTAATTTTAACAATAGTTTTTGTAAGTTCTTCATATGTGTTTTTAATGTGTACTGTATTTGTTTGGGGTTTTGTAAGCCATCTTGAGTCCCAATTTTGGGGAGAAAACAGAATTCAAGTGAAATAATAATAATAATTTATAATAGCAGGAGGAGGAGAAGGATGAATGTTTTTTAAATTTGACAAGAGATATCAAACTTCACCAGAATTGTGAGTTCTGATTCCAACATATTTATGCAGAACGCTGAGAGGTGGTATGCGGTAATGGAGGAATATACAGCTGGTCAGACATCCCTTATAGATAGGGGACTGCTTGGCATGGGTAGGGGGGCAAAGCCAGATGTGGAATTATATAATATATTTTATTCAAAGGGAAGTCTCCCTTCCTTAATCACACTAAAGGGATGCATCGGCCCAGATGCTGAGCTGCAGTTAAACTCTACCTGGGTTTTAAAACCAACATTAAACAATAACAAGAAATTTTAAAAAGAAAACCCTAGTTAGCCTTAATAGTGTTGGTGCCAACCGAAGAGGGGCGCTCCAAAAAAAGCGATACAAGGACTCCCTGAAACAACATCTCAGGCTCAGCCAAATTGATCACCAACAATGGTCCACCCTGGCCTCACATCGGGAGGCTTGGAGACGCACTATCCACAATGCTGCAGCCTTATTTGAGAACTCACGCCAAACAAGTCTTGAAGAGAAACGACAACGCAGAAAGAATCACAGCCCGGAAACATCACCCAAGGAAACCTTCTGCTGTGCTTTCTGCAACCGGACTTGTCTATCTCGGATTGGCCTTTTTAGTCATCAGCGCGCTTGCAGAAAATGCGTGATGAGTCCTTCCTGAATCTTCGTTTGTGAAGAAAAGCCAGAGAGAGAGTTTATTTGGACATTTAAAGCAGGCTTGTCTATCCCAAAGGCATATTTATGGGATCATACAGAACAACAAATGTGATAGCAGAAGTCAGTTGCAATCCATTTCTAAAAACAGCAAGAAATCCACAGCAGGAGTAAGACAGCACAAACACACCAGGGTCTCTGGACAAAAGGATTAATTTCTAGAGGCTTAAAAAAAAAAACACCTGAGGGTGTGGAAGGAAAAGTCTTAGCCGCATGCTTAAAATATGAATTCTTTAGCCATGCTTTAGGCTTGAGGAGTAAATTCACCTTCAAAAACAAAAAACAAACAAACAAAAACAAAGAGCTGGTGGAAACAGTAGTTGGTCATTGGTCTGTTAACTAGGGGCAAGTGGTAGCTAGTATTTCTGCAAAACCAGTCCTCAAGAATAGTGACAATGGATTTTGTACCTCTGGGTTTTCTTGCTGCCTCATTCCAATCTTTTTCTCTCCCTGCTTTGCAGGTTCATCAAGTTCAGCACTATGACTGATGGAGACTATGACTATTTGATCAAACTCCTAGCCCTTGGGGATTCTGGGGTTGGGAAGACAACTTTCCTGTATAGATATACAGACAACAAGTTCAACCCCAAGTTCATTACAACAGTAGGAATTGACTTCCGGGAAAAGCGTGTGGTGAGTTTTCTTCTTCTTCTGAGAATTTTTAAAGAAAGAAAACTTTTTCTTGAGGTGCCATCCATCTGTGTCTCTTTCTGTCTCTCTGAACTTTATGCCACTTTACTTCATCCAGTCAAAGCCTCTGTTTGCATGTTGTTTTAATTTCACACACTTTCCATGGGCTCAGTTACATGGCAGTTTTTATTGCGGTAATTTGCGCTTTATTGCAGTTTCGTAACAGTGCTGCATAGTTCAAATGATTTATTGCTAAATCGGTCTATCGGTTTAGTTTTCCACTTTTTTCTGCTTTGTAATTCACACAGACTGAGGTGGGGGGCGTGGCCTCCTAAGCACATGTGGGGGAAGAGAGAGAGAAAGTCTTGGCACCTTTCCTCTGATTACCAGAGGAATGCCTAATTTTTATTCCTTTAGCATGGAGTGTCAGCCCACCACCAACTCTCCCCCCTCTCTCTCTTCTCACACACAGAAAGGTCTCAGCACACACACACACACACACACACACACACACAGAGGAAAAGGCTAGCTGGGGATTCTTTAGCTGGCAGCAGCCAAGCAGGAAGATACGAGGAGCTGTGAGGGAGGGAGGGAAAGAGAGAAATGGAATCTCAGCAGAGCGAGGGAAGGAACACCACACACACACACACACACACATATACACAGATGGAGCAGCCAAGCAAGAGATATCTGGGCGTATGGGATGGGTATGGCACTCGCTCAGTCTTTTCCGTGGCTGGAAACAACAGTGGATGGATCTTTTCATCTGGGCTCCTACGTCCCCTCCAAGTCCAAACTCCTCCCTATTAGTGAATTCAACCAATCAAGGCAAAGCTCTGTTGTGACTGTATTGGGAAGATTGCTGGTAATTCACACAGCCCTTAGCGAAATGGTCATTCACACAATCAAAAGTGTGCTAAGTCACGCTACTTTTCAAAAAAGTCGGGAAAAGTAGCGAAATCCCCTATCATGCTACTTTTGAGTTTTTGAGCTCCCTCCCTTCAGAATGAGGCAATACTGTGGCGCGATGTGTGGGAATAATAAGGAATCTTAGTGATATATGTAAGGGAATATTTTGCCGTGTAAATGGCCCCCATGTGTTTTTAACTCCACTGCTGTTAGAGAAGCAATCAAACATTCTTGTGTTTTGAAAGCCTCTCTCACTAAGACATGATCCTTATGGGGAAAACTCAGCAGGCTCACTTCATGCAACAGGACATTCAAAGGAATAAGACTGTTGGTGGCTATATAAAAAACCTGAGTAGCTGCAGGAGTTCTTAATGTCTATTGGCTCATTTTGTTAGGTAGTATGAGAGAGAAGTGAATCTCTCAAGCAAATGGCAAGGCAGAAGCTGAACAACAATCAGGCCCACACCCATGCCCACCCACACAGGGTCTAGCAGAGAAAGGCAACAAGCTAAGTCTTCTTTGTAATAACATATAACAGTAACCTTACTTATTGAAACTTGTGTACAATCAAATACACAGTCTAATGGAGGAGAGAGAGGGAAAGAAAAAATGGCTTCAGGTTAGTGATATAGGAAGTGAGAGGATGCACTAAAAAGACAACAGGAAGTCACCGTAACTACATAAGCTGCTAGAGAGTAACATACAAACTATGGGCTGTTAACTCTAACACATTTAGCTGGTGAAGTTGACACTTTGTGATCATATATTGTAGTCACAGTAGTTCAAGAACTCTGCATTAACAGAGGATAGCTTTTGGAAACTATAGTATAGTTCCTGGCTGCAGAGGTGAGAAAATCTGTCAGTGTTGCTATCACTACATTTCACAGAATCCTGCTGGCATTTTTGTTCAGTCTGGTTCTGCATGAATCTGTAAGACATTTCCCCCCATGCGTGACTGATTGTGTGGACTTTTGTGCACAGTTTCCCCCCAAACCTAGACATTTTATGCACTTTCTTGTGTCTGCATTTTTCAATTGATTGAAGCAGGCTTGTACATGTTTTTCCAATGTACATGTGGTATTGTACACATTGTTTTTCTCTGAAATACGCTACAAGCTTCAAAGATGTACAGATTTCTGAGCCACGATCTGCTGTGTTCCACTGCCAGCTTTGGGAGACACAAAGTACATAATTCCATAAGAGAATGTGAACCAAATGAAGTTCTTTTCCATCCCTATATGGCAGTCAATTTGATGTTTTTCAGAAGCTCTAGCATCCGTTTTAGTTTTTGTTGTCTTTTCATTTCTGTATCATTAGTTATGTTCAGTAATCTAACCCTGATGTTAAAGCCATATGGTGTGTCATTCAGATGATAATTCTTGTTTGTGACTGTATGGAATTTGATTCTTTAACAGCACAAGGTACTCATGAAAAATTGCTGTTCCAGGAAGTGTTCATGTGCTCTCCACCATTCCACGCTTCCTATTTTCTACTATAGCCTATTTTGCATTGAGTTTTTCTCAGTACAGAAATCACTGCATTTATTTTATGTCTGCTCTGAAGTAAATTTCATTGAATTCAGTGTGGTTTACTCCCACATAAGCCAAAATATCCTATCAATAAAAGCGGAATCCTTGCTTGTTATCAGTAATGAGAGGATATCAATGTGGCCTTCTTTGCATTTGTGGCAGTAAAATTGTGTCAGTGTTGCTTAGAAATGCATATTGTTGCCCCAGATATAGTCACTAATATTCTACATCAGCTACTTAGTTATATCTATGTAACTTACTACCGTCTCCTAGCCTGAACACCCCCTGAGCCCACCTTAAGAGCCAGTATGTGGACCAGGCAAAGGAAGTCTGTTCAGTTTCCAGTTGCTATACAAGGAGGAGGATGTTTCCACTCCTCTCACCCCAGTGAGCAAGATTGCTACAAGGATATGCCACCATGGTCTTGTCTCTGATTGTCACAATCTTAGTTGCTTGTGGGATGGGATGGAAACATCCTCCTCCTTGGACCCCAGTTGGAAGCTGAATGGACCTCCTTTGTCCAATCCAGCTGCTGACTCTTATGGTGGACTAGCATGGCATTTACGAAGTTTTACAGTAAAATTATGTAGTCTTAGTAAATATAGTTATGGATCTGCAATGCTAGGTTACAAATTTGTAACTGCAATACTGAATGCTAGCCATTATTATCTGTTTTTGAAATGTGTTTTTAATTGATGCTATATGCACTATTATACTTAGGACTTTATCAGACCACCCCACTTTAATGTTCTTTTGGTGGCATAAATTGTGGTGGTTTTATGCCAGCAAAAGAACCTCCCATACCAAACCTTCCTTTACTGGCATTAAAGAGGCATCCCAGGCACTAACAGAGCTCAAACGGAGCTCCATTTAATTCCTGGTTTGAAATCTCCCGGATTATCGTGAGACGACACTCATGCAGGAATGTAGAAAAACTAAAACAAACACAAAAAGTTAAAGAAGGCATAGACACACACTTAGAAAGTTCCAAGTACATGGAGGGGGTATCATAAAAAGAACAAACCCTACCTGGCTGTCCCAATCGCATCCTGAAGTGTTTGCCATTGATGCTGCATTCATGTGAGAACAATGGCACATGGATTCGAACGCCTGCAATGCCAGCAGAAAATCACTTTGGGGGATCAGTTGACAGCTTGGGATGTCAATAAAAAGTATGTGGTTGTGTGTTTTTTTTCTTTACATGATCATGAAAGGGCAATGTTGTCTGGTATGCATGCGCTTTCATGATCATTAGGCATCCATATGATGCAGTATTTGACTTGTCTGATACTTTCTCAGTTTAGCTTTTCCATGTGTGCATGATGTATTTGCAATAACATGGCCAGTTTGTGTCCCCTCCTATCTTGTGTTACTTTTCCTTGCACTCACTTCTTTCCATCCCATACTCTAGTCTTAGACTACAAGGAGTCCCTGAAAGTGAAATTCAGTGTACTGTGGTTACTTGTTTACTTGTCTCTCATAGTTGAATATATACTAATGCTCCTTACTATCTTCTTCAAAGTTTGCCAAATCATCGTTGAATGCAGAATCTCTTTCAGAGGGGGAGGATAGGCTAAATCCTTTAGATATGGACTAGAGAATAAATATGTTCTGCCTGACATCATCTGATAAAGATGACAAATGCATCCCTTGTGATTCACTGTTGTGATTTTTGTTATATCAATTTTGTTTTATCAGTTAACTATCTAAATAAAAAAGTCATAAGACTTAGAGTTATTTATTTATTTTATTTAAAGTATTTCTACTCCACCCTATATCAATAAAGATCTCAGTGTGGCTTAGAAGTAAAATGAAAGTTTAAAACAGATTAAAACCATAAAAATAATCTAAATAATCTAAAATATATTAAACATAATAAATTAATTAGGACATATTTAAGAGATTAAGACAGTTTATGACTATGTCCATTAGTTTTTGAGAAGTATCAATGAGGCCCAAAAGTTTTGATGAACAGCCGCATTTTTACTTAGTGCCTAAACAAAATCAGTGTTGTCACCAGTGTTGTCACCAAGGGGAGGACATTCTACAATTGGGGTGCCACAATTGAGGAGGCTTTCTGCCACATCCCACACAGTGTATCAACCCCACTGGTGGGACACAGAGAAGAACAACCCTCTCAGCAGATCTCACTCCTTGCACATAGGGAGAGATGCTCCCTTAAGTGTTGAGGTCCCAAGCTGCTTAGGGGTTTAAATGTCATCACAAACACCTTGAATTCACACTGGAAATATATTGGTAGCCAGTACAATTCTTTTAAGACTGACATATGCTACCTATATGGTACTCCAGTCATTAGTTGAACAGCTGAATTTTTCACTACTTACAGCTTCCGAGTCTTCTTCAAAGACAGCCTCACATAAAGTGCATTACAATAGTTTAATTGAGAGGTTACTAGTGTATAAACTACTGTGGCTAGGTTATCTCAGTCGAGGAAAAGGCATAGCTGGCACACCAACCAAAACTGGTTCCAAGCACTCCAAGCCACAGAGTTCACTTGGGCCTCCAGTGACAGAGAGGGATCTAGAAGTACTCTCAATCTACACACCTGCTTCTTTAGTGCAACTCCATCTATAACAGGCAGTTTGCTCAATTCCTAGACCTGAGAACCCACCAATCCACAGAGCCTCCATCTTATTGCGATTCAGCTTCAGTTTATTGGTCCTCATCCAGCCTATTTCAACATCCAGGCCCTGGTGCAGCACCTGCACAGCCCCAACTCACACTAGTGACAAAGAGAGATAGAGCTGTGTCATCCATATACTGATGGCACCCAATACTAAAGCCCCTAATGACCTCACCCAGTGGCTTCAAGCATGGGAGATAAGCTTGAACCCTGTGAACAGGAATCCCCAGTGCTATCCTTTGGAAGCACCCCTTTTGATTGGTAGAACAGTGCCTCCTACTCTCATTCTGCAGAGCCAGTCCAGTAAGGAGATTTTCAGACACTCTAATAACCCCCTGTGGAGGTCGGAAGGAGGACGGCACTGTCCTGCTTCCGGCGATCAATTTCGCGTGATGCCATCCTACACCCATCCTTCCTCCGTGCTTCCTCTGTGCTAGAGGGATGAGAAAAGTAGTGCCTTTCTCATCCCTCCAGCATGGAGGAAGCATGAACGAAGGATGGGAGGAAGACGGCATTGTGCAAAATCAATTGCTGGAAGTGGGACAGCACTATCCTCCTCCCAACCTCTGCAGGGTTCTTTTAGAGCATCTGAAAAAGTCCTAAGATACCATGGTCAATTGCACAAAAAGCCAGTGTGAAATCCAGGAAGATGAACAAGGCAGCATTCCCCTTGTCTTTCCTCCAGAATAGGTCATAAGTCAGAGCAGTTAAGGCCATTTCATTGTCATGCCCTGTCCTGAAACAATTGAAATGAGTCCAGATAATTTGCTTCCTCCAAGAACATGTGAGGTTTCCCAGTCACCCCCAAAATGGGATATTTGCAATAGGGTAGTAGTTTTCATATGCTTCTGTGCCCAGGAAGGTCCTCTTCAGAAGTGGGTGCACAACAGCCTCCTTCACAGCGAAAGAGGGGGCTCTCTAGATAGACAGATTGATTCTGTCTGTCTTTCTGTCTATCTATCTATCTATCTATCTATCTAGATGCAATCTTCTTGTAACAGTTGTTGATGCAGTTTTGTTTGCTCCTAACAAATGTGCCAATGCATATTGTCATGTCTTCTCTCCCACTTTGGTCTCTCTTGTTAGAATGTGATCTTAGTACCGATATGTTACATAGTATCTATCAATCATATCCAATCTATCAATCATATTCAAGCTTTCTTCTAAGCTGCATAGGACTTTCCTCATACTGTAATCAGAACAGCTGAAAAAGAGCAACTGGTCAAAGGGTATCAAGGAAGCTTCATAGACAAGTCAAGTTCACATCCAAGGAGCTTTAGTGAGGTTCAAATCTAGATCTCTCTGATCCTGTCTAATATTGTATCCAGTACATATACCACAATAGCTCTTTCCCAATAGCACTGTCACAAGAAATATAAATATGATTAAGGTGTCTGCTGGCTAGCACTTATGATGTTCTTGGGCATGAAATATCGACATGACCACTTCAGCAGCACCTGGTGACGTCTCCCCTGATGAATGGTCACTCTTTGTTCTCAGTTCTACAATCAGTTGTGTGTTACTGGCTTTCATGAGGTTGCATCACATGAGTGAGCAAATGGTCCCCACTGTCTAAATAAACAGCTGTGCCACTTTTGTTGTACTGCAGGTGTACAACAGCCGGGGGTCAAATGGATCTCCTGGGAAAGCCTTTAAGGTTCATCTGCAGCTCTGGGACACAGCTGGCCAAGAAAGGTAAGGCATATGACCTTGAGCTCTGTGATGTAGATATAATTGGAAGAACAAATGGATCTTCGTAGATATTGCTAAGCAATTTCAGGTTAATTGAATTAGTGATTTTTTAAAAAACTATTGTCTCTTTATTGAATAATTATTGAATTATTTAGGACGGAAAAACACCCTTCTTAATATGAATCAGTAAATAATTTGAGGACCAGAGATTTGAGACATTTATAGGAGCACTAGAAAATGAACAATTAGTGCATGCAGTTCATATGACTTGAGCCAGTGTATGCATCATTTCACCAAGAAGGCTGGCATCCCCATTGCAAATTTCACTCCTCTTCCCCCTCGTGGCCATATCATGAGGCAAAGCATTGAACCATTTCCCGTACTCTCCTCCTTTTTGCTGGGAAAATTGTGTAACGAACTAGGGAGCCTGGTATGGAGCTTTTTTGGCACAGAACCCTCACTCCATGATGGGCTTTGTTTCCAAGACTTTTCTTCTTAAAGTGATCACAGCCTTGTTCTTACATTCAGCTAGGTATGTTGTGTCATTGATTTCAATCTGAGTTGTGCAGGAGGTTGCAGGTACATATGAATTCAGCAACTGTTTTGCTACAGCAACTGTTGCAATGTTTGGTTTGCCTTTCCAACATAGAACACTGATCAATTAAGTTTGTGTCCGCTTTTTAAAAGTTAAGTATCTTACTGTGTGCTACATCTGAAGTGCGTGATTGTATTTGCCATCATCAAAGCAAGGGCTGCTTATATCTGAGGTCCCCTGCCCAGAACTTGAGATATCCTCTGGGCATGAGAAAATGTACAGTATAGTCATTTACTTGTGAAATGCATTGGGAGAAAATGTTTTGCCATAGTCACATGGGCTGGAAACATTTTGATTTCCCATTATTAACTATATAGGAGTGCTAGTGCTATAATCTGTCAGAGTTCTAATCAGTTAATTGACTAAAGACTTATTTACTTAAGTAACAGCTCTAATAATGATGAGGATGAGCAATGCATTGTTATGTTGTTTTAGCTAGGATTGTGCTTAAAGGTGTGCAAACAAGACTGGACAGCTGAATGTGAGCAAATGCACTAGGTATATTGTAGGCTACCAGGAGGTCTTGTTGTCTATTCTTGTCAGAATTCTACTAATGCAGTATTCAGACAGTTGCACTTTTTCCCCCCTACTGTCACGCAGTGGTAGTGAGGAAAGGCAGACAAAATCTGCCGGCTCTGAGCAGCTTTTCTCCAATACAGGCAGGTTTCAACTTACATGGGATTGCATTCCTGGACTTTTAGTGTAAATGGAGGGAACCAGATCCATAGGGAATCACTGGCTCCATTGGGGGGTCAGGGGGATGTGTTCCAATGGATCAGGGGGATGTGTTCCAATGGAGCTGAGGTGGCCACAAAGTTAGCAGTTTTACTCAGCCCATCACCAATTGCAAAGGAATTGCCAAGGAACTGCCAAAACTATAGTTCATTCTCCCCCTCTCCACTCCTTTAACCTAGGCAGGTAAAAGAAAATTCCAGGCACTTTTTCTTCTCACTCAGAACTCCATGCCAAAACTCCAAACAGCCTTGTTGTCTCACTTTGACCTCCTTCTTCTCTTTCCTCTTTTTCCTTGTTCTCCCACCACACTCATCTGCATAGGTTCACTGGGAGAGCAATGTGTTGTGGGTGAGGGTTTTATTTAGGAAACAGTAAAATTGAAATATTGTAAACTGAAGCAATGCAGATTGTGACTTGCTTGTACGGTGCACCCAGTGCATCAGCAGTCTTGCCATCTGCTGATTGGAACTCCTGCAGATAGCCATGTCCCATATAAGTCAATGGTGGTGCATGCAAGCGGGTGCATCAGTGCACAGCGGCATACATGTGCCACCATTGATTAATATGGGGCTTGAACTCATGTGTTTTTTCTTATCTGCAAGGGTTGTGGGGGAACTAAACCCCCACGGATGGGAAGGACCCATTGTACCTTATTTCTTTCATTCTGCAGCTGCAGCCTTTTTTCTACTATAGTACTGCCTACGCCAGTGTAGGTAGAATTCAAAGACATAGCTGTGTTAGTCGAATATCAGTGTGCAAAGGGATCTTGTAGCACCTTTGAGACTGAAAGAAGTTGGAGTGTAAGCTTTCATAGACTTAGGAGATTATCAGACATGGCTAATGTGGTACCAGAATAATGCCAGTGGGATGCAAAAGGACTCCAGTATCACACAATGTCATCCTTTTGCTTCCTGCTGCTGTTATTCTGGCATTTCTTTTATTGATGGGCCAGAGCTGTGAACTGATCGCCCTTCCCATTTTGGTGCCAGCACTGCCGGCATGTAAAACCTCGGGCCATTTAACTCACATTAACGCAGCGTGAATGGCCGGTCTGGCGTGAACACTTCTGGGTGAGATTGGAACATCCAGGTAGGTTTTGCTCTTTTTATGACCCTCCCTGGGTTACGTGGGGCTTTTTAAAGTGTGTTTAGGTGCTTGGTGTAACTTTTTATGCTTTCTTTTTTGTTTTATTTTTAAATTTCCCATGCAGTGGTCTTGCTGGATTTCAAATGCGGAAGTGAACAGGGCTTTCCTTCTGCAAGGAAAGGAGGCAAGCGCAGTGGGGGGCTTTCTTTTGCCGGCATAAAAATTGATTTTTTTTTATGCTGGCAAAAGAATGTTTAAAGGGGCTAGTCTAATAATCTCCTTAGTCTACTTCCTCAGATGCATGAGACTGTCACATTACACTGTTATAACGCTATTATTCCACTTTAAGTGCTCCTGTAGAATGCTGGGATTTGCATTTGAGGGAGGGGCATTTGGCATTCTCGGCCAGAGAGACCTCACTAAACTACAAAGTCCAGAATTGCACAAGAGGCAGCCATAGCAGTAAACGTGGAATAATAGCACTATAACGGTGTAGTATGATAAAGTCCTTAGTCTCAAAGGTGCTACAAGATCCCTTTGTATTCACCAGTGCAGTTACTGTTAGCATACTGCAGCATTGTCTTTGCATGAAAATTTTAAAAACAGTGAATCTGGGTATATAAAGCCTGTCCTTTTAAAAAGAAAAAGAGAGAGAGAGAATATTAAAGCTTTCTTTTGTCATTTTACCTTTTTGGTTTCAGCATCATGAAGCAATGCAGTAGTGAAACATTTACTTACTGAACTGTCAAGCTCACTCTGTATGTTGATCCTCTCACTTTCTTTCTCTTGGCAGATTCAGAAGTCTCACAACAGCATTTTTCAGAGATGCCATGGGCTTCTTGTTAATGTTTGATCTTACCAGTCAACAGAGCTTCTTAAATGTCAGAAACTGGATGAGTAAGTGAAGGAAGCAGCTGCCTCTTTTGGCCTTGAGTGCTTTTAGATTAGACTGTGTTGCATCTGGCATCCTTCATACAGTGGTGCTCCCAGTATAAAATCTTTTGCCTAGCATAATTTTAAAAACCAAAACACATGCACCACATCAGGTGACACACAAAATTGTGCCCGCCTCTGAAGCTGTGTCTTTACCTAAAATTTAAAAGGTGCATTGCATGTTCTGCTTGTAGGCTCCCCTTGAATATCTGGTTAGCCATTATGGGACACAATGCTAACCCAGTAGACATTTGGTCTGACCCAACAGGCTGTTCCCATGCTGTTCTCTTGTTCCAAGCCATAGTCACAATCATGTCTGTGCAAACTGGAGATAATATTGGTTACCCTACAAGACTGTTGTAAGGATAACTGAGAAAATACATATGAAGGGCTTTTAATACTTAACATGTACTATATGCATTTGATTTATTATCTCATGAAAAAGACAGAGATTCCATGTTCCTTGGCCCATCTATGCAACATTTTCTTTCTCCCCAGATGGCTTTCCTGTCTGTATGTATGTCTTCCCTTCCCTTCCCTTCCCTTCCCTTCCCTTCCCTTCCCTTCCCTTCCCTTCCTTTTGGTCTGTTTATTGGAAGATTTCATCTCTATTACACGTAACTTATCCTGACCTAAAAATAAGTCATGAATTTATCTGTGTTGGAAGAACAATTGTTTCTACTGCTCTGTTTGCAAATAGCATTTTTTTAAAAACAGGATTTTATAAAAAATTTCCACTTTAGGTCAACTACAGGCAAATGCTTACTGTGAGAACCCAGACATAGTATTGATTGGAAATAAAGCTGACCTGTCAGATCAGAGAGAGGTCAATGAAAGACAAGCAAAAGACCTTGCAGACAAATATGGGTAAGCCAGTGTTTTCTTTGTTAATGTCCTCAGGCATCTACATGAGCTTATTGGCTATGCCATTTTTGGATTTAGGATGTGATGATATATAAATTTAAGTCCTTTTAAAATACCATTTTATTCAGGTCAGTATGGTGTCACTATAATAGTGCAAATGGGAGTTGCAGTAGCAGATGAACTTTTTCCAGACTTCTTTAAGGAGATATTGGGTACCTCCTGATGCAAGTAGTTCTTCCATTTGTTCAGTGGAGTCCAGGCACAGCTTGCCCCTTCCCACACTGTCCCCTGCCCACAACCAAGACAGCCATTGCTGGTACTGCTGCCAGGCTGGCCTTTTCCATCTTCATTTTCTGACAGCTCACAATTCTGCATAAGACACCAGAGGACATTTCTGCTCCATCAGCTTTGCATAGGTTCTAGGCCATGCTTAATTTTCCATTGACATCAAGGGTTCCTAAAAGTTAGCACTTAACTCTTCACATAGATATTTGTCTTTTGTGGCATAACATTTGTGTAAAAAAATCCAGAATGCTACATTGTTTAAAATTGGGATTTTGATGAAGAAGCATACCATTTTCTCTTTCTGGTATAATGTATGCATTTGTTTCATCTGTTGCTCCTAGAAGAAAGGACTGCAGTAATGAGAAGTTTCAGGTACCACCTTTGATGTGTTAGAAGAAAGAAGAGGGGGGGTTGTCAAAGTAGGCTTATTTAGGCATGCCCAGAGAAGGAGCTTAAGACCCATAGTGTGGTTCTATTGTTGCTGAAGCCAAGCACTTCTGCATTGAGGAAGACCATTCAGGATTCATGTTTAAGGTGGTCTTTGAAAGAAAGAGCATGGTGTAAGTGTAATAAATGTTTCCCTTTTAAAATCTGATAAGGGTTTTTTTAAAAAAAATATTTCCCTTTCTTAGCATCCCATACTTTGAAACAAGTGCAGCTACCGGCCAAAATGTGGACCAGGCAGTGGAAACACTCTTGGACTTGATAATGAAACGTATGGAACAGTGTGTTGACAAGACTCAAGTCTCTGACACAGCCAATGGGGGAAGTTCAGGGAAGCTGGCTTCAGGAAAATCAGAAGAGAAGAAGTGTGCATGTTGACTTCATTCCTTGAGCTGAGGAGAAAGAATGAGAAATTGTCCAATCAGAAAAAGACAGATTGACTAACCACTGAATCCAGACTTGGAAGCTCCTGTGGACCACATGGGACAGCTGTTATTGTCTTAAGCAAGCCTGATATGTTTTGATGCTGAGAGAGTCATATTTGAACAGATGCTCCCTTTATAGTGCCATCTTCATGAATAAATCCAAAGGCCCCCATCTTCTCAGTACCATTAGTCTAGTAAATAACAGAAATACTTGCTTATTTGGGAAAGAGCATTGTTGAAATGTTAGAAGACAATTTTATGATTGGTAAGGGGTCAGCCTTGAAGCCTGAATCATCACTTCTCATCGCGATGCCTTCTATTACAGTGAACATTATGCATTTGCTAAAGACATGTTGTGAAAAAAAGAGAGTTTATTTAACGTGGCTTATTATAAATGACTTTAAATATCAAGCAGGTATTGTGGTTACATTCAGTTGCCTAAGTTCTTAATTAATTCAGAATGTGGGATCCTCTTCCAGAACGTAGTTGGGGAACTAGGTAACACTGTAGCTCAGTCATCAAGCAGCATTTTGAGAGATGTGGGCTAGAGGGGAAAGGAGATGTCAAGAAATTCTGTTATGGTCTTGAAAAGGAGCATATGTTGAAAAGGATATATTGGTAGTTTAAAGTCTGGAAAGTTTCCCATAAATTGAAATGTGTTACCTGCACTTTTAAACACTCAGGCCAAACATATGAGAATTGTGTCCCAATAATATGGGCATAGGAATGATGAACACTTCCCTGATGACTCTAGAATTGTGATATTTTATTGGAGCCCCCTTTCTATATAGGAAAAAATAAAGGCTGGGAGAGGATGTTTATTAAGGTCCATATAAATGCAAATAGCTTTTCTAAATAATGCTTTTTTCCCTTGTGCTTGCAATTTTATTTTTATTTTAGAAGTGGGTTCTCTGTAATTTTGAGGCATTTACACCTGGAAAGGCTGAGGAACAGAGAGGTGGAAGTATGAGGTGGATTCTAATATTTTAGATAGGCTGTCTGTTGAGGAACATGTATAACTTTAAAGCCAAATGTGATAGAACAGTGATGTACTAAAATGTGTCTTCTCAAATAAAAATTCAGTTACTTTCCTTCTATTATGTTCCATTCCTGTAAAAGGTAAGGTAGTGATGTCCCAGAACAACATGGCTGGCTCTGTGGCAAAAGCAACATGAGGCCTGAGACCAGCAATATCTCATTGAGGAGGCTGGATAAAACAAAAACAGCCCTTAAGCACTGTGGTCTAAATCCCACTCATTGGAGCAGTGGGAATTACAGAAGTGTTGACCTACTGTTCAGCAGTTGATTCAGTGGTCTACTTGAGTTGGGATTAGCAATTGGCTTTGGGACTTAGCCCATTGGTCTTTGCTTTTTCTTCATATTGACTAATTTTAGGTCTTTACCTTCTGAAATATAGCCATTCCAAAATAGGCTGCCATAGCCTTTTGCCTTTATCTAATTTTGGAAGGTTCGTGTTACTAGGAAGGAATGACCTCCTTGTATTAGTCCAATGCACAAAAAAAAAGAAAAAAAAAAGAAGATACTTACTAGTTAATCACTAATATTTTCAATCTTTGAAGTCTATATATGCAATGATTTAATGAAAGACAGAGAAATGATCATTTTAAGGGATATTGTAGCACATGAAGTTTTTCTTCACTTCCATTCCATTTCTTTGCCATGCTCAGCACAATTTAAAATAAAGGTAAAGATCCTGCAGTGGGAAACATAGCTATTACTCTGTATCTATGTCTCCCAGTGGTATCCCCACAAAGCTACCCTTTGAGCTGTGCAGTGAACATTATCATTCTTATGTGTCCAGAAGGTGGAAGGATGGGCAGGGACACATCCAGCATTTTTCCTGTAGGACTTCCCCTGCAGATGCCTGTCACAGTATGTCCAGCTACATATGACCATATGGGGGGGGCTGCACTGTGTGGGGCATTGTGTGATGGGAAGAGACTTCTGACCTGTGCAATAACCATAAAAGTGAATGCCTTACTGCACTCCAAAGAAAAGTGGCAACACAGCAGGAATGTTCTGTCTTCTGCGCTGCCTTAGCGCATGACATCATTGTTTTTCTGGTGTTCTTTCATTCTGGTCCCATGGGGGACCAAGGTAAAACCACCTCTTTTTGTTAACGGGTTTTTCTGGCTAGTAAAAAGACACAGTTTTACCTCAATCCCCCACAGGACTGGAACGAAAGAATGATAACATCATGCAATAAGGTAGCATGGAAGACAGAATGTTTGTGCTGTGTTGCCACTTTTCTTTGGAGTGTGGTAAGGCCCTGAGTTGCAATAGCATGAGTCAGACTTACACCATTGTAATTCATGCACACAATGCCAGACAAAATGTTTAATATGTATTCTAAGTCTTGAGAAACTACTTTAAAAAATTAACCTATTATTAACTCTTCCCTGCAAAATTAGCCTCTTTATTGATAGTGTTGCTTTCTTCAGCACTGCTGAAAGAGTTCATGTTCTCATAGGAAAAACAAGCTTTTTACACAAGGGAAAGAAGAGTAGACTTCTCACTTAGATTCTTGCTTGAGATTAGTGGCTTAAGTGGGTGCAGGTGTTTTAATTGACTTGAAAAGAATAGTGGATTTTGGTTCTTTAAAGGGGGATAATCTTTCTCCTGTATAGTCCTATGGTATAAAATTTGATGTGAGGAACATTTTTCTCCTTTTTCTACAATCCTGTCATGATTTCATACTAGCTTTCCTACTGAAGAAACAAAGATTCACACAAAGTATCTTTGACCCTAATGTGCACTGTCAATATTCTAAAGTTCTAGATACTTTTTCTTAACTTAGCCTTGTTATCTTCTTCTATTGCCTAAAGATCACCAGTGTAGAATTGGGACTGACTGACTTTAACTGAGAGATCCCAGACTGTTTTTAAGGAATTACACTGGGCTGGTTCTTGAGAGGTTTTCCATCTTCTAGCTTGCCTGCATGGAAGTTCTGGCACCATAAGTTTAACACTGGATGGATAGATGCACTGATATTGCAATGGTATGCACGTGTGTTGCTCTGGCATGCATACTTTGCTTGTTACGTTTCCTAACTCTTGAACAACAGCTTCAAAGATTTCAAGTCCTATTGCTGTCTTGTTCTGCTTCATGCCAGGCTGCTCTCTAGAATAGCAGGAGCTCATGGCTTCCCAGTACCAACACCCTGACAGCAAAAGTTGGGCTGGTAGCACCTGGCCCTAAGGAGGCCTCCTGACTCAGTCCCCTGATCTTTGGCCAGCGTAATGCCAGTGTGTGTGACTATTCTAGCCATGCATACTCATTTGCCCATATGAAGTACAGCTGTCCTTCCATATCCTCGGATTTGGTATCCATGGAATTAAGTATTCACAGCTTGAAAATATTCTTAAAAAAATAACAATCCAAAAAGCAAACCTTGATTTTGTCATCTTATATAAGGGGCTTGAGTATTCACTGGTTTTGGTATCCACGGGGGGTCCTGGAACCAAACCCCAGTGAATATGAAGGGACAACTATATTTCTGTTGTGAACTCCTGAGAGGTTTATGAACAGTAGCACTTTCTCCCCAAATGGTAAATGTTTTCTTAACACATGCAAAAGAGCACAATGACAATCCACTTGTAGTTACTGGCAACATAGATGTGAATTCCCACATGGGCTCTATATTAACTCCCACACTGGCTGTATATTAACTAGTCACTACTGGATTGAGCTAGAAAGTTGTTATGATTGCCACAGTCAAATTCATTTTTTTTTCAATTATGTCTGTTCTGATTCATTCTATGCTACATAATTAATCTTCTGTGGCACCCTGTGATCCCAGCACCTCATCTCTGCCTCATCAGAGCTGAAAACGAAGGAGGGAGGCCCAAGCTGGCTAAGCATACATCAGGCAACATTTGGCTCTCTCAGTTCAACATTGGCTACTTAACAAAACATGCATACATACATTGGAATACTTGAACAGACCTCATCTCTAGTTCATGAATCAACAATTGACAGGGCAATAGAAAAGCTTATATGCAAATGAAAGGTGACATTGTAATTGCAGGCTTCTGTCTGTTCTGCTTAAAATTATGGCTACAGCAATTGCCCTTGATATGTGTGGTGATTATTTACAACAAAACCTAGCTGTGAGAGAGGGAGAGGGAGAGGAGAATATATGAATCCTGATATGCAAAGCATGGCTTTATTTAGATAAGCCCACAGAGAAGTAAAAATGTGTTGAATTGTATTCACCTGAGAAAATAAAGTGACTGCATGTTATTGGGTAATGAAAGACATGTTGTCCAGCTAAACATAAGATTGGCTCAGTATCAGTTGGATCTCAAGAAACAATGCATTACCTTGTTTGGAATTTGCTTGTATACTAGCCGAAGAGTCTTTCTTTCTCAGACAAGAGTGTTCAACCTTATGCTTTTATTGTTGTTCTTATTCTTAATGCCATCACGTGAAATGTCACTTTCTCCAAAAGTCAGTGATGGTCTGGCATTACAATGAGTAAACCTGAAAGAGCCCATAAGTAGTTGTTTGTGGTCTCTGAGCAATTGTACTTGGGGAATTTGGCACGTTCTATGGCTTCTCCCAGGAGCACAGCACTTACATAGTATTCTTGTTTTCATCTCAAAGATCAACACTTAGGATGGGGACTTTCTACCCTGTAGGGAAGGCCAAACCAATATATGATTGCATGTGTGAAGTAGTTACAAGAGTGAATTAAGACCCAAGTTAAAACAGTGAGGAGAGGCAGAATTACGACCAAGACTATAAGCGGTGGTTGGAGCCCTATTGTTTTAGTGTAGTTTACGCTGTACCAAGAAATGTTCATGCAAGTAAGAGGATGTGTATGGCACAATTTCTGCAAGTAGCACACTTTCATTTTGACTGTGCTGTACCTGTGACCTGCCTTCCCCACCTCAGACCATCTACATAGGGCAAGACTTAGATGTGGGGATTATGTAGTGCTAAGCAGTACATGACATTCGTGCACTTGAAGTTCTTTTTCCTGTTCAGAGAAGAGTAGGTGGCAAACTTTACATTCTACAGCTAATTTCATGCCAACCACTTAAACTGAATCGTCACTGAATATTTATATTCTCTAAATGTCCATCCTCTCTACACAATAGGGCTTTCAGTGTACATAAGTATATCATTCAAGGTACGCCATGTATCTTGCCTGAATATATTTATTGAAATAATTATTTTCAAATTTTGTATTCTTTGTCTTTCTGATTTAACACTAACAACCTTCTAGTCAATCAATTGCTTTTTTTGTTTGTGTTCTTTTTTGTGGATTTCCCCACTCTCACATTACTCCAAGCATGTTTTATGTTGGTCTATGTGGCAAATCTGTAAATATTAAGAGATAATACATTCTTGAAGGTGGAAGTTTTTATTATACGTCTGTTGATAAGACTGTGATACCAGCATAACAATGTCAGTCATTACCTTGTTGTACCAAAGTAACTGTGGCTTTAAAATTATATCTATATACACATGCACACTGTAAAATTTTCTTCACTGGTGTCTGGGTTTGTATAATATGGTCAAGGAATGTAATCTTGTGATTTCATTTCTGCACTGTTCTTTTAAAAATTAAAAAGAATACATTTTTAATCAGTCGTAGACTGTTGTAATGGAGAGCTAAAGTCATAATGTGTGAGTAAAGTCACCATACACTATTGAAATGCACAGAATTTACAAGTTGAAACATGGTGCTAATTTTAGGAACAAATTGCTCATTTTTGGTGCCAAGGATGTTGATGACACACCTACATTGTACTTCTGAAAGAAACTGCTTTAAAGTACTGTAGCAGTAACTTGTTTGAAACTGTTATCAGATGATCTCTCTCTCTCCTCTCTCTCTCTGGCTTTTCTTCGCAAACAAAGATTCAGGAAGGACTCATCCCGCACTTCTGCGAGCGCGCTGATGACTAAAAAGGCCAGAGATAAACAAGTCCAGTTGCAGAAAGCACAGCAGAAGGTTTCCTTGAGTGATGTTTCTGGGTTGTGATTTTTTCTGCGTTGTCGTTTCTCTTCAAGACTTGTTCGGCATGAATTCTCAAATAAGGCTGCAGCATTGTGGATAGTGTGTCTCCATGCCTCCCAATGTGAGGCCAGGGCGGACCATTGTTGGTGATCAATTTGGCCGAGCCTGAGATGTTGTTTCAGGGAGTCCTTGTATCGCTTTTTTGGAGCGCCTCTCGTACGCTGACCTGTGGTGAGTTCACTGTAGAGTACTATTTTTGGGAGGCGATGGTCCTCCATCCTAGAAACATGCCCTGCCCAGTGCAGCTGTCTTCTCAATATCATGGCCTCAATGCTGGTGATCCCTGCTTGCTCAAGGACAGCAACATTCATCACATAGTCAGTCCATTGTATATTTAGGATTGTGCGTATACAGTGCTGATGAAAGCGTTCAATGAGTCATGTTGGCGATAGGTGACCCATGTTTCAGACCCATAAAGGAGAATAGACAGTACAATGGCTCTATACCCCACATTGCCATCCCCACCATCCCCACATTGCCATCGGCAACTCTGTGCTTAAGTTCATTCAGCAGTTCACCTACCCGGGAAGCATCATCTCCTCAGATGCCAAGATTGACAAAGGGATCGATCACAGATTAGCAAAGACATATAGCACATTTGGAAGACTTTACAAAAGAGTCTGGAGTCAAAAGAGTCTGGAGTAATAAACACCTGAGGCAAAGCACAAAAATCAGTATCAGAAGATACATTATATAAAATTACACTAAGCTTTTGGATTTTTAAAAAATGTTACAGCACTCACCTGAAAATTCAATACTTTAAATAGGTCATGATGCACCAGAAGAATAAGTTGGCTTGTCAGGTGTGCATTCATGGGGAAAGATGGGAGTTTGTCCTGTTATGACTATTGTTTCTCAGTCTCAAACATGCTACAGAATACTTTTATGGGTTTTTATTTTTATATGAGATTATGATATTATAATAATACTTTGGATGAAGCTTGGGCTTTAAATTAAGAATATCCCTTTAAAACCTTTTTTTTAAAACATGATTCTTAGAAAGTTTTTGATTTTACTGAAATATTTAGATTTTTGGCTTCCATATGTTTTCCAAACTCAACTGTGTTGAATGGCAGGCTCCCGGTATTATTTGATGTTATAATTTGCCTTATTTCTAATTCCTGGGGGCAGCTCAGCAACTATCATGCTGGGCCTACTAAATAAGTCATATGCAAGTGTGTAGGAGAGTTCCTTGTAACTCTTTAATAATGTCAGTGATTCCAAAGCTTCAGATGAGCAAATGTCTTTAAAATTTGGAACATTGTATTTATCTAAATTTTTAAAGTGTCCATCAATGATAAAGTTAAGATATAAATTGGGAATACTGAAGGAGTTAAGCACCCATTCCCTGAGATCCAATCAAAACTGAAGTTGCCTGAAAGTAAATAAAATGGGAGGACTTCAGGTGATCTCTGGGACTTCAATATCCAGCTTCAAGTCCCCACTGAAACATTAAACTCTCTGGGTGACCTTGGGCTACTCATTGCTCACCTACCTTATAAAGTTGATGGGAGGACAGAGGAGGGGTACAGTGGGTTCTGCCTTGAGCTTAATGAAGGAAAGTAAAATATAGTCCAAGATCTTGCATCATGGGTTGCAATGTGTAACTTTATGATGACAGAGCTGACATGATACGGAACCTTGTTAAGAGATCTGTGATGATGCACAACAAGGCACTGCACAAAATGTCCTGTTACAAAGTGGGGCTCCCACACAAAAGGTGGGGAGATTTTTCAGGTCAGGCACAGGGCACCCATGACTTTTCATTGTTCTCCATTGTGGATTACCTGTGCCCAGTGTCTCTGCTGGGGATTGTTCCCCGCTGCCCCTATGCACTGTCATTGTGCAAGGGCAGCCTGTCCCACAAAAGTGCCATACTGTTGTGTGTTGACCCTGGTGTACAAGAGCAACACCATTTGCTCTGTTTGTGCAATAGTCCATGATGCAATTGTGCAATAGTCATGGCACAGCTATGACAATGCTTTCCTCCTGGGAATACAACCATTGCATAATGCCACAGTTCTAAACTGCACAATATCATACATTGGTTTATGGCATCCTAAATTCCCAATAGGACACCAGCCATAAATGTAAGAAGCAAACTAAAGCAGAGCAAAGCTGCATGGTTTTTGGAAATCCTTCACTTCAAAGACTGGGATGTGGGTTGATTCTTGGAGCCCTGGTGGTGCAGTGGTTAAATGCTGGTACTGCAGTCACAACGTTGCAAGTTCGATCCCAGAGGGCTCCAAGGTTGACTCAGCCTTCCATTCTTCCGTAGGTTGGTAATATGAATACCCAGCTTGTTGGGGGCAATTAGCTAACACATTGTAAAGCACTTAGGGAGTGTCTCATACTGATAAGTGGTATAGAAATAGAAGTGCTATTGCTAAGAAGTGCTATATTGTGTCGAATAGTTCTCTTGCCTTTGCCGATCCCAACCTGCTCATGTTATTTAATGTCAACTGAAGATGATCAATTGAGGGTGGGGGTATAAAGGCATCCCACAGAGATAGCTTACACATCTGTTTAAACAGATCACAGATATTCAATGTTCTTTCAGGGAGCACATATCTTTGGAGAATTACTGTATTATTTAAAATCGCAATATTACTATTCTGCAAAGAAAACATGCTTGACCCAACCTGAGGCCAGACTGAGTTGCTGTTTCACTGCCTCCTCTGTAATTTAGGAGCATCAGCTTTCATATAGACATAGTAGTAAACAGGCCTAACAACAGACATAATCAATGAGTTTGTCTAATACCCTTCTTGAACTGGAAGATGCATGCCCAGATTATTAAAAGGTTGCTTTTGTTCCCACATCATTTTTATTAAAATTATGTATTATGCTGCCTGGAAAAGGGATATTTTATTTATTTATTAAAATACATAGACACTGCTTTTCCAAAACAGGAAGTTCAATATGGCTTACAAAATAGTAAGTGGCATAAGCAGATACTTTGTGCCATACAACACACCCACTCATCCTGCTTCAGATAGGGCCTAGACATTCCCCTGCCCTTTGGCAGTACTTTACCTTCAGCCAGCTCAGTGCTCTCTAAATGATTCTGTATTGCTGATTCTCTCTCAATTTCATAGAATCAGATGGGACCACAAGGGCCATGTAGTCCAGCCGCCTGCCACATGAGAATACACAACTAAAGTAGGGTTGACAGATTGGATCTGGGACATGGCTCCAGTAACTGTGAACCTTAGCAGTGATAAGTTATTCACAGTAGCCAAAGGCCCTTTCACACTGCACAGTTATAGTGCTATGATTCCACTTTCACTGACAAGGCAACATCCTATGGAATCCTGGGCTTTGCAATTTAGGAGGGACAATTTAGAATTCTCAGCTGGAGAGCTTTAGTGCCTTCCCAAATGATAAATCCCAGGATTCCATAGGATCCAGACTTGGCTGTTAAACTAGCATTATAGAGCTATGATTCTGTAGCGTGAAAGGACTACCAAGATAACCAAACCATAACATCCTCATACTGCAACAAAGAGACTGCAGCTGAGTGGTAGTGCTGTATCCATGGCCACCTTTTAGTGCATTCATTAGAGAGGCTTTCATAGTCTTAATCCACTGGGGGTTTTTAGGCCCAGATCTAAAATAAATAAACACAGGCATCCTGTGTTTTAAGTCTTGTCAAATGCAGCATGACAGTTAAGCCTCCTTTATTATCCTTTCTGCACTAGGCAGGGAGTTTCTATTTTCCTGAGCCCTTTAGATGCAAATTTAAATCCTGCTGGCTGTTCTATGCTGCTTTGATAGTTGTATTTTACTTATTATTATTATTATTATTATTATTATTTTTGCATTTACATTTTAACTGTTTGATTCTTTTTCTAGATAGGCCTTGGGAATATATAACAGCATATAAAAATACATATAGTAGGTCAATAAATAAGCATGAACCTTACTCTTCATTTAAATTAACAGGACTTAACACTGACTGAACTCTGACATTGTATCAGGAGGGATAATTCCAGCCAAATTTACAACCTGCTCCTATTCATGTTTACTCAGCAGTAAGCTCCCACTGTGCTCAATGGGGCTTACTCCCTAGTAAGTACACTTAAGATTGCACTCTGCAGCACTTTTAGCATCTATTGGGATAGTGAGAGAATTAAATACATGATTAGTTCAGTCACTTAAATTTAGTGAGAAACAGGAACATTTAACTATGCCTGGACTGAGTCTGCTATGCTTTCCTATGTCCAGTTGGTACAATCCTCTTTGGTATTATATAAGCTTGGTATAATTGGTATTCCAAATTCTAAAACAAAGCTCAATCCACTATGCCATGCTGGATCCTACCAGCCATGGCTCCTGACAAAATATTCTAGAGACTGTAAGTTTTTGAGATGTAGATAATTTTTGTTGCCGTACATTCATACATGCTGAATGGATGCATGCCAACACAGGCTAGAAACTTGTTGGTGCCTTACGCTGCATAATGGTGGTATAAGGTACTTTTGGTGGTAGTAAAAAGTAGAGCTAGTGGGATGGCAGAGAAAGCCATCTCTATCATCAGAACAAACTGCTGTGATTGCTTTTGAGCAGCTCACAACCCCCAGGACAGCTTTCTGTCCTGAGATAGATGGCCTTTGCTGCCATCCTCCCATTGTTAGTATTTCCACAAGCATCCTTACTACCATACAGGGAGCTGGACAGCCACTTACATCAATGTAGTAGCAGACAACATAGTGGTCACAATACATGCTTCATTCTCATCCCACACCATGCAGTTCTCAGGATTTTCTGTAAAGAGGGAAATGACACCATAGCACAAGCAATTATATCATCCAAGCCATGTCTCAAAGCCAGGCATTCCAGAAATAGGCAGTTTGGGGCAGTCTGCAACTACAGAACCCTGACCTAAATTTGCTTTGCGTGGACCAGTCCATTACAGCTTTTTTTCTCCTCCCCCCCCCCCGCCCCATCACACATCTGAGATAAATTTCTGGTCTCAGATTCAGCCTCATTAACTCTCCACATGCTCTCCAGCATAGATAAATGTGCTGTATATAGCACACAGAACTGGCTTGCTGAAATCTGTTCAGTGCAGATGGATCAGTGCTGATGGAAGTGAATCTTTGTCATTGATAGGAACATCTACCATTCTACCATAGAGTTTTTATAAATAAATTAAAAGGAAGCCATCTCTCCTCCTCCTTCACATCTGACCATTTTGTTCTATTGTTTGGAAAGCCTGAGATTCCATCTTTGTTTTGGTGAGCCCAGAAGCCCAAACACTCTCTTTGGGCTGAGAGATGTTGCAGTTCAGCATATTTCAAACAAAATTGCACAGACGAGTTATCCTTGAATGGAAATCAACAAACATTGTTGCGACAGGTCTTGGGGAAAGGTCTCAGCTTCCTATGGATACTTCACCTGCGTAGTCTGGTTATCATGTTATATGGCAAACCTCCATCCATCCTGTATGAACAAGGAGATGATTACAAATGAGCAACATGTTCTTATAGGGAAAATGTAATTTAGCTTGGGCAAAGTAATCTTGTGGCAAGGCCATGGCTAGAATCCTGTTGGTTGGTTCCAATTACAGTAGGCCCATTGAATCAATTGTAGAAAGGTGGGCAAATAGGTAAATCCAATTGATTTAATGGCTCTGCTCTACTTGGGACTAATACTTGGATTTTGACCCAGTGTAATGAGTTTGGGGAAGGAACTTTTTCCAAAGATCTTAAGAATTATATTGCATCTGTATTTTCTCTAATTTAGCATTGCAAACTGCCTGTCAACAGTGTCTAGCTACATGTCTCATGAAAATTTACTGAAATCATAAAACACAATGACAGTGTCTTCAGGTAAACCTCCAGTAGATTGAAACAATTTGAAAAGGGAATCTGACTTATATGATATGAAAGCTTCAGCTTCCTTTTTCAGATTATTTTAATAGCAATCTCCTACATTCTTCTAAATGTAAAGGTGGAAATGTGCAGACATCCACACATTGTTGATTCACAATTCCCATCATCCCATGTGAGGGATGATGGAAACTGCATTTCAACATCTGGATAGTCACATGTCCTCCATCTCTGTGCTTATCCATATCTTTAATTATATCATTATGTAATAGGTTAGATATGAAGCTATCCTTCCTTTTATATATATATTATGCTTGATGATTATCAGTTTGATTCAGCCTCATTTTTGCACTTGTCTTTTTGACTTTGCATTTATTTATTTATTTATTTATTTATATGCTGCCTTTCTCCCAGAGTGGGACCCAAGGCCACTCCCAGAGACAGTCAATTAAAAACATTCACAATAAAATTTAAAAACAATTAAAACCAATACATAAAACAGTATAAAATCCATTATACATTTGGCATTAAATCATGTAGCTCAGTATGATCTACAAGGAATGGCAGAAACTCCCCAGGGTTCCAGACAAGAAACACAAACCACGGTGTGTGTTCTTAACGATGGTTAGCACAAACAGTAGCTAGTTGTGAGGTCTGAATTTGACTATAATTTTGAAATGTGCTCATACAAAACACATACATTCCCTATGACCTGGTTCTGTGGGTTAAATCAAACATTTCGGTTACCAAGTGGAGGAAATGTTTTAATATGGTAGCAACAGCAGCATGAAGCTGACATGATGTGTGAGAGCCACTTATCATGTGCTTTGGCCCCATCCTGTGGAGAGACTCCATAGCACTGCAGCAAATTCCAGGAGGCTGGCACTGCTGTTGATCTCCACAGTAAAACTCTAACTAGATATTAAAAAGAACATAATGACCACTGAGTGTGCCAAAGTACCAGTACCAAGTTGCCTACTGAGTATGTCCCCAAATCTCTTCTTGCCAGCTGAGCATACAGTGCTGTGTAGATCATACAGCAGCGAATCTTGTCATTTCTAAGAAAGTGACAATATATATTCATCATTCTTAACATGCTAGTCATTAGGCAATGAATAGAAAAGAAAAGAAAAGAAAAGAAAAGATAGCCTTACTTTACTGAAACAGCTTTAGAGGCTTTTGATTTAGACTGGCCAGAATAGAATTCCACCTTGTACTTCAGTTCTTTGTTCTATAAGTTGAGGGAGGAGTAAATATATTAGTTTGTTTCATTCCATAAAACCATACTTTCACCAAGATGGACGGGACGGCATGGGACATGTAGTCCAACCACCTGCCATGCAGGAATATACAGCTAAAGCACTCTTGAAAGATGTCCATCCAATCTTTCTTTAAAGACTTTCAAAGAAAGAGGTCCCACCACCCTCTGAGTTAGTCTATTCTACTGCTGAACAGCTCTAACAGTTAAGTTCTTTCTAATGCTTAGGGAGAATCCCTTTCTGTGTAATTTGAATCCATTGGTTCATACCCTATTTTTCTGGACCAGCAGTGAACAACTTCCCCCAATCTTCTACATGATGTCTCTTCAGGTATTTAAATATGCCTATCATGTCATCTCTCAACCTCTTCTTCTCTAAACTACATGTACCCAGCTCCCTAAGCCATTTCTCACAGGGCTTGATTTCCAGACCTTTTACCATCCTGGTTTTCCTCCTCTGAGTGTGCTTCAGCTTATCAATATCCTTCTTGAACGGTGGTGTCCGGAACCAGACAGGTGAGTTGTAACCAAAGCAGAATGCATGCATATGTGTTGACACGTCACCTGTCAAGTTATGGTGACCCCATTCATTTCACAGGGTTGTCTTCGGCAAGGAATACTCAGAGGTGGCTTTGCCAGTTCCTTCCTCTGAAATATAGGCTACAACACCTGGTATTCGTTGGCAGTCCCCTATCCAATACAGACCAGAGCTAAACCTGCTTAGCTTCCAAGGTCAGATGAGATCTGGTGCCTTTAAGGTATTTATAGACTGGTACTATTACTTCCATCAGTCTGGGCACTATACCTCTGTTAATGCAGCCTAGAACTGGATTCTCTTTTTGGCTGCTGCATTACACTGTTGACTAATGCTTAGCTTGTGGTCTACTAAGACCCCTAGATCCTTTTCACATGTATTGTTATCAAGCCATGTGTCACTCATGTTCTATTTATGTATTTAATTTTCCTGCCTAAATTTAGTACCTTACATTTATCCCTTACAGTTATTTGAAGCCATGGTGATGTCCAATCTCATTTATCAAAATAGCTTTTAGGATACTTTTGAACTAAATGAAGTTTCATTAATTAGAGTTCACTTTATACAATGTTAGAAAAGGGCTAGGCAATTGCACTGCTTTCAGCTTGGGTGGGGGCACACAGGTTGTCTACCCCCCCTCCAAGTGCTGGGAGTCCACTTCTAGGCTTCCATACTGTCAGTCAGTTACCATGTTGTAAGTTAGACTTACAACCTTGTAACTTTTTTCTATTCACACCCATGATCGCTGTACTATTGCCACAATTGTAAATGCCCTGAAACCTACCTACTATGGCTCATTGAAGGAAAGATTAAGGTAAATACATTTTGCAATGAAGGGAGCTAACAAAGCTGTATATGTGTTGTGCCATATGGCCTGATACAGTAAGGGGTGGCCACATGAAAAACAAAACAGAGCTCTTGTGCTGTTAATAGCTGTGCAGAAGATGGAATTTCAACAACTATAACTCTTACAGCAAGCAACACCTGCTAAAATTCCTTCTTCTACACAAAGGTATAGGAGCTCTGCAGGCATCTCAAATACAGTGGAGGACACTGTACTTTTGCCACTACTGTAGATAGATTTCACAGTCAATCTATTCAGCTTTTTGAGCAGGGAAATGTGACTAGGGTAGGGGGAGGCACCATTTTGTCGTTTGCTTCTAACAGAAAAAATGTGTGGGTAAAAAGGGATGGAAATAATATTCAAAAATATTCAAAATGTGTCAAAACCATTTTTATTTTTATTTTTACTTTTTTAGTGTCAAGGGACCCTGACAAGAAGAATCCTGGATTGACAAGAATCCTTGCAGTTCAGGATGAAATCTGTGTAAAATTCTCATTTGGGTTTTTTGTCCAGAAAAATCATTTTTTGCATAATTTTCTATGAAGAAATATTATTTCCTGTGCAGAAAATGTTATAATTGGAGATGTTTTGTGCAAAGCTAGCATGTAAGCAATTTGCATAGAAAACAGAATGTTGTGCAGAGTAAGTCCAAAATTACTAATAAGCTTTGAAAACTGCAGATTTCAAAGACTTTCTCTCAGTAAGTGGGAAGAAAACTGCTAAAATTCCTCATTCCTTCCTTCGAAAAAGAACTTAGTAAAGAATTACATGCCTATGGGTTAGTCATGTGCACAGTGAAAAAATATTTTGCCCCATCTTCTGTACAATTGCTAGAAACTGGTCTCAGTTTTGCAGGATGAAGCAAGTGTGGAATTGGAGTAGTAGGATCACAAACATCATTGTAAAGCAACATATTCAGCTGTCCTTTTACCTTTGCTTGGAGCATCTCAATATTTTCTTTCAAGCTTTCTATTCTTTCATCTTGGAGTGTTAATTCATTATTCAGTTCTTCAGTCTGAAACCAGTTGAAAATTAGTAATAAAACTTGCTAAAGACACATCTGTTAAAGCACATTCATGAAACTGCAAAATTGTTTCAAGCTAATTTTCTTACACTGCCAGTTTTCTTGTGAGGAACGGATCAGGAGACTTTACACTGTTAAGAGGGTGAGATTGGAAGAGACCACAAGGACCATCTAGTCCAACCCCCTGCCATTCAGGAATACACAATCAAAGCATTCCCGACAGATGGCCATCCAGCCTCTGTTTAAAAACCTCCACAGAAGGAGACTCCACCACACTCCCAGGCACTCTCCCACACTCCCATTGAAAGCAGCATCATTTTTCCACCAGAGCAAACAGATCTCCTTTTGTCACTCAGCTGCAAAACCCAAGACTTCAGTGGCTATGTTAAAACTGCCAAACCAAGTAGATAGCGTGTTTTCTAGTAATCACCAACCATCAGAAGTCATCTGTACAGAAATTAATGGTGATCTAGCATCTTTAGCTATGAGATACATAAAAACCTTGGTTATACAAATTCTTCTTTCCTAGGTTCTCTCTTCATTTTATGCACAGAACATTTTTTTACAGTTTAGGAAAGCATTTATTTTACCTTCTGCTCACCCCCCCCCAATATCTGTGCAACCAATATCCATGGTTTCACTTCTCCACGGCTGAAAAAATCGGGACACATGCCATAGAGTTGTGCTGGAAAATGCCTAGAGAGCTGCCATCTCTAGGAATCACTAGGTACTCTAATGCAACTCTACGGTATCTTTATACCAGAAGACCTTTATTTAAATAAGGGTTGCTACTATCCACAGTTTCCAGTATCTACAATAAGTCTGGGAACTGAACTCCCATGGATACAGAGGGACACACACCTGTATTGTGATGCTTTTCTTTAGGGTTCTAACCAACCATGTCCTTTTCTAGTTTACTCCATTCCATCCTACCTCCCCACTTGTTTTCCACTTCCCCAGCAACATCCAGTCAGCATTCCAGGGTCACTGGCCCTTCTGTTTTCAGTGGGCTGTTCTGAGAATTCTCCTACTTTATGGGATCTTCATCCCCCTTCCCAATAAATATTCTTTTTTAAAATTCTGCAAGTTTGGGGATTTTCTCAAGCCTGCTAGTACTTTCATGTGTAAGTGTTGGTTCTGCGACACAAGGCCCCATACACAAAGAACATGTTTGCTATATGCATATAGATTGTGCTAACCTGTTGAATCACATTATGTAAGTTTTGATGCTGGGAACGGATCACATTGTTCAAGTGGCTAATTTGCTCCTGAAGTGTGGAGATCTCTGTCTGAACTTCTACACAGCTGGTTGAGAGAAGAAGGAAAAGGGAGAATGTTTTGGCACAGAAAAATAAGATGGGATGGAAAGCCACTCCTCAAAGAGGATGTAACAGTCTGCATAGAATTTGCACAAATATTATGGATGACTTCATATGATCCATGGGCATGATGACCAGGAATTTTCTTGAGATAGAGCCTATGCAATCTCTCTCATACTTTAACTGAAGAAATGTTCTGCAAGAATTTCTCATTCAACCACTGATAGTACTTGTGGTTTTTGGCCTTTTATAGATGGCTCAGGTGACATCAACCCAAACAGAGACAGGCACTCAATCAAAGGCAAAGCCCAAATTCTAAGGTAGTGATTAATAATTCCTCATAGAATCATAGAATCATAGAATTGCAGAGTTGGAAGAGACCACGAGGGCCATCCAGTCCAACCCCCTGCCATGCAGGAAATCACGATCAAAGCATCCCTGACAGATGGCCATCCAGCCTCTGTTTAAAGACCTCCAAGGAAGGAAATCCCACCACGCTCCGAGGGAGTGTGTTCCACTGCCAAACAGCTCTTACTGTCAAAAAGTTCCTCCTAGTGTTGAGGTGGAATCTCTGTTCCTGGAGCTTGCACCCAGTGCTCCTCAAGGATTCAAATCTTAAGAGTCATCCCACACATTGGGAACAGTCATGGATTTTCCCCCCCGTAAAACAACAGAACAGCCAACACATGATGTAGTGGGAAGAACTAATGTGTCCATCTCAAAGGCAATGAGAATCATTATTTAATTAGCATTTCCTAATCAAAATCAGATCAGGTATCAATATCCATCTGGAAATCTAACACAATATTTTAAATATATCATTTAGAGACGAACTTGGCTGTTTTATACCAGTCTAGGTTGGCTGACATATTCTGGTAGTTATACAGCTTGAGTATCCCTTATCTGGAATTCCTAAATCTGAAATACAGTTGTCCCTCCATATCCACAGATTTGGTATCCACAGATTTAAGTATTCACAGCTTGAAAATATTCTTAAAGAATAATAATCCGAAAAGCAAACCTTGATCTTGCCATCTTATATAAGGGACACCATTTTGCTATGCCATTGCATATAATGGAACTTGAATATTCATGGATTTTGGTATCCACAGGGGGTCCTGGAACCAAACCCCAGCAAATATGAAGGGACAACTTTACTCCAAAATCCAAAATTGTCCACACGGGTGGCTGAGACAGTGACACTTTTGCTTTCTGTTGGTTAAAAATATTAAAATTAAATTTTAATATAATTAAATTAAAATTATTATGTATACAATTATCTTCAGATAAGGTCTATATAAAATATAGATGAATTTCGTGTTTAGACTTGGGTTCCATCTCTAAGATATCTCATTATATATATGCAAGTATTCCAAAATCTGAAAAAATCTGAAATACAGAACACTTCTGGTCCAAGGCATTTCAGAGAAGGGATACTCAACCCACAATAATAATTTTAAAAATACTTTCCCAAGCTCTGATTAAAACACATTGAAATCAGTAGGACAAATTGGTGACCACTAGTAACTAAAATCCTATTGATTTCAGTGACTCCACTGTAAATATTGAAGTCTGAATCCCACTCATAAAGTATCATGTGTTCTGCCCTTAATTAGTACAAAGATTGGGCTGTCTTTTGCTGCCGACTCATAAAATTGTACTGAGTAAAAACAAGAATAATGCATGAACCTTTTACAAACCTTTTAGTATTTTCAGCATTTGACATCATCTGGTGCAGCTTCTCTTTTAAAACTCTTTTCTTTTCATTCAACTTTTTCTTCTCCTAGGAAACAGAAAAATCATAAAATCTACTTACATGTGTAAAAAAGGAAATGAAACAATTTTTCAGTCTGCTACTCTTCTTTTCTTGGAAAGCTTTCATTATTGACATAATAATTAATTTATAAAGGTAACCCCCTTTGGTTTACTTTTCTGTTTTTATAAGGGTCTCAGTCTGGCCGTAGCATTGTGCTGCATTCCCTTGCTCATCTTCAAACAAATCGGCATTATCTCAGAAGATCTATCCAGGACTATGTGCATGTAGAGAGCTCAGAAAAATTACTTTTCTGGATTATAACTCCCAGAATCCACCATTCAGATTTGCCACTGATCATGCTAGTAGATGACATCCATGCTGGCTGGTAGATTCTGGGAATTTCCATTTTTAAAAGTAACATTTAAAAAAAAATGTATCTCAAATTCTTTCCTTTTATGAAGAAAATTCTCAATTTTCAAAAGTTCTTACCAAAACTGAGCCAAACTAAATTCTTACCTGTCTGCATAGGTCATCATTTAAAGGGCAGCTGATGTTGTTCTTTGGTAAAGCTAAGTAGGTGTGGGCCCAGGGAGAGAACTACCTGAAAACTCTATTATGTACAGTATGTTGCCTCAGCTGCTGACACACTGCAGAAAAAATGCCATTTGAAACCACTTTAACTTTAATGGCTCCATCCTCTGGAATCCTGGGATTTGTAGTTTGTTGTGCCACTAGAGCCCTCTGACAGAGAAGGCTACATTTTTCACAAAACTACCAATCCCAGAATTCCATAGCATTGGACCATGGCAGTTAAAGCGGTATCAAACTGGATTATTTCTGCAATGTGGCAACAGCCCTTGAATTTTATCAATAGAAGATGAGATATAAATGAAAGAAATAAATACTAAAATATTAAGAAGGGAAAGACACACTGCTGAGCTGTTCCTTCACTCAACTAATCTCTCCTTGTACTTTAGAAGAGGAGATTAGTTGAGTGATATGGCTAGTGATAGAAAATTGAGCGTATGTCTTGCTCTCCTATTGGAACAGGTTAAAAATCCACTTCTGGGCAAAATTCAAAATAACCCATAAAGCTCTAAATTGCTTGGGCCTTCTCTCAGGAGATTTTCAGACACGTCCGGGACAGTTTCGTCACAGTAGCGCAGCAGGGGGTCGATTTCGGATGACACCATCGCTGCTGCGAGATCATCGTTCCCTCTTGCGCTAAGGCTTGGAGCCTGCCGTGCTATATTTGCCAAGATTTTATTCACAGAGGTAAGGATCGTCTGAAAATCTCCTCAGTCCCATCACTGACTGTCACAGGGACATTTGGCTAGTACATGGGAGAGAATCTCAGTGGTTTCCTCTCAAACTAAGGGATTCCTCTCCATGGGAGGCTTGGTTGGCACCCTTTCTACTCTATTTTCATTGGCAAACAAGCCCTTTTTATTTAGGCAGGACTTTAGCTGTTAACTGCTTGCAGCATTAGCGTCTTTTACTGGGGAGTGTTGTACTTTTATCTTCTTTAATATGTTTTAAATTAGGGGCCGTTTACACAGCAAAATATGTTGGGGCATAGAAAGACACGCTGTGTCCACCACGACCATCTGCAGAGTTATTCCACATCAACAGGATGCCAAGGAGAAGGTTTCTGTGAGAGACTTCTTCAAAAGACTTCAGGCTGAGAAGGAAAAATTCCTTCAACCCAGCACACTGCCTTGAGCTCTGGCTTGCCAAATAAAGACAGCAACAAGGCCAGCCTTCACTCAACTTGAGGGCTTTAATCTTTGTTTGCAGTATATTTACAATATATATACAGAGTATAGGACAGCCATCTCTAATACTCATAAATCTCTCTTAAACCAACAAACTGCTTCACCAACCACCATCCACAACAAACCCACACTGGAGACAATTCCCATCTCCTTTTTATAGGCAGTTAAACAATGCCTGCTACATCAGGCATCTCAAGTGTGCATACTCTCAAGTGCTGACTCACACACACACACCTGCCACTGGAGCTTAACTACTTTCATTACTAAGCTTATAGCTCCATCTTGTGGTCACATCCATGTCATTTCCTGACAAAATAAATCCTCTAAGAATTTGCAAAGAGTCCCAATAGTTCCCACATCTTTCGGATCAAAGTTGCCATATTCAGAAGGAGGGGGGCAAAAAACCCCATAAGTCACGCAATATCAGCTTTCGCTATTTTCCCTGACTTTTTTGATAAAGTTCACAAAAATGCGCGCAATCGGTTGTGTGAACTACCACAAAAGGCTGTGGGAACTACCAGCAATCTTCCCGAAACAGCCACAGTAGAGCTGAGCCTTGATTGGTTGGACCAACCTCAGAGGAGGTGGACTTGCAAGAGGTGCCTGTCATGGGAACTGCCATTTTTGCCATGCAAGGAGCCTCAAAGTGAAAAGATCCAGCCAGCTGCCAGCATAGCCCAGGGGTTCAGCGCTCTGCTAGAGGCTCTGTTGGTTGCCGAGCCAGGAGGCGCGCATCCTTGATCTCAATATCAGGGAAAATACTTGTCTTCCTTCTGGCCAGATCTCCGGCAATGGGGGATGGAAGCTTTGGGGGTTGCTCACTGCCCTCTCCTCCCTCCCCCCTCCCAGGCTCCTTGGTGGCTGAAAGGCTCCCTCCTTCCCCCCACCCTTCTCACTTTGGGGAAAAAGGGGGGGAAAGGTGCCAGCGCTCTCTCTTCCCTCTCTTTCCCTCTCTCCCTCTCAGCTTCCCAGCATCTTCCCCTAGATATGCTTGGGGGGCCACACCCCCACCTTTGTCTGTGTGAACTACAAAGCCAAAAACTAACCAGATCAACCAATTTCACACTAAATCATGTAAAATATGCGGCACTGGTGCAAAAATGCACTAATGAGCAAACGACTGCAATAAAAACTGCCATGTAACTGACCCCTTAGTGTTTTTATCACTTGTTCAATGCATGTTAACAAACCTTTTTTATTATAAAGTTTTTAGCTGTACTTTGTTTTCATCTATTTCATCACATATTGCAAGCTGCCATAGGTTGCATGCTAGGGAAAAAATGGGATATAAATTGAATGAATGAATGAATGAATGAATGGACTATTGGGAAAAATCCTTTCAAAAACTTCAAATAAGACAGAGCCTAACTGTTTCCCCCCACCCACTCTTGAGTGTAAAACAGCTGGGCTCTGGTTTTCTGAAGTGTTTTTATTTCTGTTTCTCATTTTAAAATACAGGACTACTTAAGAGACTACTTGTTGGTTTGGAGAATGATAGCCTGAGAGCCTGGCACTTCTTGACTGTATCGTCTAGACCAAGGGTGGGGAACCTTTGGCCTTCTAGCTGTTTTGGACTTCAACTCCCACATAGAATTATAGAATCAGAGAGTTGGAAGAGACCTCAAGGGCCATCCAGTCCATCCCCCTGCCATGCAGTAATACACAATCAAATCATTCCCAACAGATGGCCATCCAGCCTCTGTTTAAAAACCTCCAAAGAAGGAGATTCCAGCACACTACAAGGCTGTGTATTCCACTTCCAAACAGCTCTTACTATCAAGAAGTTCTTCCAAAAGTTTAGGTGGAATCTCTTTTCCTGTAGTTTGAACCCATGGCTCCATGACCTAGTCTCTGAAGCAGCAGAAAACAAGCTTGCTCCATCCTCAGTATGACATCCCTTCAAATATTTAAACATGTCTATCATGTCCCCTCTCAACCTTCTCTTCTCCAGACTAAATATGCCCAGCTCCCTATAGCTAGCATGGCCAATGGCGTGGAATTATGGGAATTGTAATCCAAAACATCTAGAAGGCAAAAGTTTGGATGAATAGCCATTGGAGCCCTCAGAAGGCTGGAAATGACCAAATACTATACCCTCTAACTGTTCTGATTTGGTGTGGACAGTCCCGATTAATCCTTTGTCATCCCTCTTTTTCAGCTGCTTTTGAAATGCCCCTGTTTCTCTATCTTCCTCCCACATCCTCCTTTATCCTCAGCTTACTTCAACTGCTGCAATCTGAATTCAAAATGCAAAAGTACCATAGTTTGCACTCAATTAACTCAGTGCAGTGAGGGAGAGGATAGAATCTGGCTCTTCCCTATAGATTCAGGCAAAAGCAAACTTTCCCATCCTCTCCTAGCTTGTGTGTTCCTCCTCATTAAAAACATTTGTCATCTTGGCCACACTCTGACATTGTTTGGTCACGTGTCCCAGCTTTAATCTGTGAAATGCTGGGTGGTATGAAACACTCCATGGCCATTCCACGACAGCTGCTTATAAAGAACATTGTTAAGGTTTAGGGATCAATTATTGCTTTTTTATTCTTACAATTCCTACTGTGTTGTTTTAAACTGTGCATTGTACTCTGTCTTGTAAATCTTCCCAGGAATGAGACTCCTGGAATCTTCATACAGTACATGAGTTTAACCATGTCAAGACCTCAGAGAGTTGACTTTTTTGAACTACCTTTTTCAAAAAACCCCAAAGAGCATGGCCAGTAACCATAATGGCTGGAGAATTCTCAGAGTTTTTCTCCAAATAAGTAACTTTTCCAAGCTCTGAACAGAACTTACTTTATGGATGTGTTTAAAAGGAAAAACTTTAAGAAAAAGGATTTTCCTTCCTTTTGTTTTAAAATGGTTTTACATTTTTTTAAAAAAAAATAGTGGTGTTTTAA
This sequence comes from Gambelia wislizenii, assembly GCA_030847615.1. NCBI lineage: Eukaryota > Metazoa > Chordata > Lepidosauria > Squamata > Crotaphytidae > Gambelia > Gambelia wislizenii. The sequence continues at coordinate 426,231,151 of JAUMIR010000002.1, read as the reverse complement.
GAGGATAACTTGTTTAATTTTTATATTTTTATATTTTTAGCTTATCTTGTTTAGCCATTCTGTAAGCTGCCTGCGGACTACGCCTGGAGAAAGGCAGTATAAAATAGGTAGACAGAATTTTAAAAATTGGGCTATAGTTTTCTGGGATGTTGTTGTATGAAGGATATAACAAATTTCAAAGGCTTCTCAATCTGATGCCTTAGCTGAGGCTCTATTAATGAAAGGTGATCCCTTTGGCTTCCAATTCAATAATGAAACAGATGGTGATGCTTAGATTTTAAGCAATGGATTCACTGATATAATGTCTCATTGCTAATCACTATTTACTACAGAGGAAGTGGAGTTTGCTCGATGCTAGTGCTGGTGAATCAGCCGAGAATGCTTGGAAAGGTTTTGCAGAAGAGTTTGCCAATAAGCTTGAATGATAACAAAGGAGAATGAACGTTGTAGGCGTCTGTGAGCAAACTGTTCCAAAGCTGTCATAAATCGGCTCTGTTCTACTATTTACCAAATCAATATGAATAATTTTAAAAAATCAAGTAAGACCTATTTACACCCACATTAGAGAACAGACTTTCAGTTTCAGCTCCCACACAACATTATCAATTTTACGCTACATGCACACCCATACAGAGTGTTGTGTGGAAGTCCACCCACAAGAAAGGAACCTGAAAATTTTCCATTTCTATCTCTGCTATAGATAAATATCTTCAACAGGAAGGTGGCCTGAAAAAGTTCATCAGATAAACAACAACTACCACCAGCACCTGGATTTCCAACCCACTAGGTGACATGAAGCCAACAATAATATACAATATACAATACAATTTATAGGTTTATTGTGGGTGTTTTAAAAGCCAGCATGGCCACTTGCAAAGGAAAACACACTTCTAGAACAGGAGGCGGCAACTGCATGTGCGGTGTGTGGAGGCCATCATAGCCCCATGAACCTCTGTGGCCATGCTGCCACGTCCAGTGTGACTGAAAACGATGTAGCTTCACTTCTAGTTCCAGGTAGCAGCCAAAACAGGTGGAATTTCCACACTTCAGGGGAAGGAGAGAGACTGAGGGTATAGTCAGGGACAGCATGATCCCAGACCCCATGTTTTGTCACAGTTTGGGTGGATTGTAATTATTTTTCAACCAAATTATTGGCTGGAAAAGCAAATTAAATTTTGGAGAGGGGGTCTAGTGACTGAGAGACTCTAGGGGCTTCAAAAGCTAGATATAGGGCCCTAATTTCTCAACCCTGGTCTAGATCCTCATAAGGAAGAAAGCAGAAGGGGTGTAAAGCACATGGTCTCTCACTTATTTGTTCCAAGCCTCCCGCCAAATATCCAGACAAAGGCTGCCACCACACTGCAGAAACAATCCAGTTTGACATCGCTTTAACCGCCATGGCTCACTCAGTGCTATGGAATTCTGGGGTCTGTAGTTTTGTGAGATATTTAGCCTTCTCTGTCAGAGAGCTCTGGTGCCACAACAAACTACAAATCCCAGGATTCCATAGAATGACTTGGAGATCTTCTGTCAAATATCCAATGCTATGCTGGACTGCTGAGCCAACAGTCCAAGTCACACACACTTCACATATTCAGCGGAACATGCTAAAGTTTCATGACAAGAAAAAAACCAATCCTGAAGACTTTCTTTTCTTGCATACTCTTGATCAGCAGATTTAAAAAATACTTTTTTGAATGACTACTTCCAGGGGCCTTCTGGGAGTTTTCAATGAAAAAAGTAATTTTTCCAAACTCTATTCTGAGCATTGTGCCATAAAAGAAATACACAAAATCACCCATACACACAAAATCTCTTCACAGAGCCAACCCAGACTCCACAACAACAATGATTTAGGCACAGTGTAAAATCATCATAAAAATTAATTATGACATCTCTTAGTTAGTTTGCCTAATTTATTCTACAAATTGTTACCATTTTGAATAATTTATTCTCCCTCAGACAGGCAGGAGAGATGGAAGGGATATACACATCAACTCCAGTCTTACCTCTTCCATCCTTTGTACTCGTTTCTCCAATTCTTCAGTTTGGCTGTGCTTTTCTTGCAGCTGAACATTCAGTTGGCTAAGATTGTCAGTGCTTTGTTTTAATTTTTGTTCTTGCTCCAGCTTGCGGGCCTGCGAATGAAGGAGAGAAAGCTAAACTCAGAAGAGTATAGGACCAAGCTTCCTGTCCTTCAGCAACATTGCCTGTGACTATTTGCCCATGGCAAATTTGTAAAGCTACCCTATGATGGGTAAGTAGCAACTGCACACAGTTTAGCACCCCTGCAGCACATTTATGCTCAAAGAACATAAAAATGACCCTGATAGATCTGACCAAAGGCCCAGCTAGTCCAGCAACCTGCTTTCCATAGTGGCCAACCAAACACCTCTGGAAGTCACAAGCAGGGACTGAAGGCAATAATCCCCTTCCCATACCCCCCAGAAGTGCATATTCACTAGCCTACTGACCCCCAAATGGCTACCATGGCCAATATTCACTGGCCATTTTAATCCTCTTAGGTTTTGGCTAATCCCACTGTCAAGCTATTTCACTCTTAGTATATGCAGGCAGTGAATTGGGATGGCAGAATGCTGAAGTATGGACTGCTTTGCTTCAAGCAACTGTGAAAGAAGAAAACATACCTACAAAAGTTCCCACATGAGCAGAGCAAGTTCATGCACAGAGCTTCAGGGAAAGAAATACTTCAAACAAACAAACCTTCATTATTTGTATAGTTCCTTCTTGCCTCTTCTTGAGATCCTCAGAACGCTTCCTGTAATCTTCATGGAGTTTCTGGGCTCCATATTTCACAGACTCTACACCAGCCATCCTTGAAGCTTCCAGCTGGAAAAGAGCCAATGGACTGTGTTTAGTTAGATGTTTTTCCAAAGTGAGTACCAGCCATTTAAAATAAGCATATAATATGTAAAAATGATATATGGTCGGACCCCCATATCTACGGAACCAATGTCCACAGTTTCAGTTATCCACAGGACACAAAACAGAGACACAGACCATAGAGTCATCCTAGAAACTGCCAAGAGAGGCATCTTCTCTAGACATCTTCTAGGTCCTCCAAGAAAACTAGGGTATGGTTTTACCAAAGGTCCTTTATTTTAATAGGGTTCACTGTTACCTGCAGTTTCTGGTATCCATGGTAAGTTGAGGAAATGAACCCCTGTGGATGGGGGGGGGGGTGTCTGTATTTATAAAAAGGAAGGAAGGACAAAGACATACTACTAAAGCAGGGGTGGACCACTGCAGGAAGCAAGGGGGATGTATTAGCAACCCAGGAGACTTTGGAGGGCTGCACCCCACTGTTGTGTGTATGTGCTTTCAAGTTACCTGTCAGACCACCATGATTTTTTAAATTTTTTATTTAGTTAGTTAGTTAGTTATATCCCGCTCTTCAGCCACAAGGCTATCAGAGCGGCTTACAAATTGTTTTAAGCAATAGCTATTTAAACATCTACACTGCATTAAACAATTTCCAATGTGTGTTAGCTAATTGCTCCCACAAGCTGGGTACTCAATTTACCGACCTACGAAAGGATGGAAGGCTGAGTGAACCTTGGAGCCCGCTGGAATTGAACTTGCAACGTGGTGGCTTGCAGTACTGGCATTTAACCACTGCGCCACCAGGGCAGCAGCATTGGATTGAAGGGTCTTATGAGGAATCCACATGATTCAAGATGACTCTCCCCAGGACATTTTATGGGAATTTCAACATACATCTTCTTCAGCCAGTGATTTAACTATAGTATGCACACATTGGAAACTGTTTAATGCAGTGTAGATGTGTAAATAGCTATTGTTTAAAACAATTTGTAAGCCGCTCTGATAGCCTTGTGGCTGAAGAGTGGGGTATAAAAAAATAAAAAAATAAAATAAAATAAAATAAATAAATTTTGTTTTTTGTTTTTTGAGAGAGAGAGAGAGAGAGAGAGAGAGAGAGAGAGAGAGAGCAGCTCTTTCTCCTCTTTCTCAAGCAATCTCAGGTTTAATTTGGACATTGGCATGATGCTATTTGAATTTGGACTTATCTTTATACATTAATTAAATGGCAGCATATCAATTATTATAATTACAGTGTACAAGATCAGTATATAAACACTTATTGTACTAAAATGTTACATAAATATCAGGTGATTGTACATGGGTCACCTATTGCCACCACCTACGACTCCTCGAGCGCTTTCATCAGCGCTGTCTACGCACAATCCTAAATATACACTGGACTGACTATGTGACGAACGTTGCTGTCCTTGAGCAAGCAGGGATCACCAGTATTGAGGCCATGATATTGAGAATGCAGCTGCGCTGGGCAGGGCACATTTCTAGGATGGAGGACCATCGCCTCCCAAAAATACTACTCTACGGTGAACTCGCCACGGGTCAGCGTAAGAGGGGTGCTCCAAAAAAGCGATACAAAGACTCCCTGAAACAACATCTCAGGCTCGGCCAAATTGATCACCAACAGTGGTCTGCCCTGGTCTCACATCGGGAGGTATGGAGATGCACTATCCACAATGCTGCAGCCTTATTTGAGAACTCACGCCGAACAAGTCTTGAAGCGAAACGACAACGCAGAAAGAATCACAACCCGGAAACATCACCCAAGGAGACCTTCTGCTGTGCTTTTTGCAACCAGACTTGTTTATCTCAGATTAGCCTTTTTAGTCATCAGCGCGCTTGCAGAAATCGCGGGATGAGTCCTTCCTGAATCTTTGTTTGCAAAGAAAAGCGAGAGAGAGTACATAGCCCTAGTTTGGTTGGTTTTGGGGGATCTGCCTTTGCCTTTCCCTAAGGCTAAGAGAGTGACTTGCTCGAGGACACCCAGTGGGTTTCCATGGCTGAGTGGGGATTCAAACCCTTGTCCCCCAGAATCCTAGTCCATAACTCAAACCACTATGCCACACTGGCAGGGAGTCTTTTGATGTTACACCATCATACCTCAGCTGAATACTTAAAGTCCCTATGTATGTTCTTGGCAGAACTTAGCATGTTATTTTTAAAAGTTGACATATTAGCATAAAAAGAGGTTTTAACAAAAGATTGCCAAAAATGGCCTAAATTGCTGGGGCTCTATTCATTAGTCCCAAGTAGAGTAGACCCATTAAATCAACACATATGTAAATCTAACTGATTCAATGGCTCTACCCTAGGGACTAACAGAAGGATTTAGGCCAATGTTTTGGAATGAAGAAGTACTGATTGCACACATACGCAAGCCTGGTACCAGTGCTACCAGTCGTTAGGCAATTTTGTTAAAGGAATGTTGTTATGCTTTTGCTACTCCCAAACTAAAAAGTTAAAAATGACATTGTTACTTTTAATGTCTTACTTCCAAACTCTCATTTTAGATCAGGTTCAATCAAACTGGGAGTGGTTTCCTCCCCCTAAAATAATCTAAAACAGTGGTTCTTAATTTATGTTCTGCAGATCACTGGGGGTTGCAGTGTCCTCACAGGGGGTCCATGAAGACTTGAAGACTGCTTGGCCCACCCTCCTCCCCACAGTGAAACAGCCATGTGACAGAAGCCAAGGCAAAGGCTGGCTGGTTGGCTTGGCCTGCACATTGCCATTCAATCTGCTCCAGCCACAAATGTGCAGGAAGATCCAGGAGAAAGGTCTTCCCTCCCCCTCCAGTGCCTCTGAGGGAAGGTTCAATGGATGGTGTAATTGTATTAATGTTGTTGTAGTTTTAAATCTTGAGTCCGCAGCAACAAAAGATATTTAAAGAGGTTCCCTGGTAACGAAAAGGTTAAGAGCCACTGATCTAAAATACAAATGGTTGCTATGTGTCACTAATTCACCAAAGTACTTCTTTCACATTGTAGAAATATGGACGCACCTTGATCTTCAACAGTTCGTTTTCGTTGTTCACCTGTGATAGTTCTTCTTCTGCCGTTTTCATCTTTTCCATTGTCTCCTTTTCATCAGGTCCCAGTCCAGGTTCTTGGAAATGTGGCTAAAACCAAACAACATTTTTTAAAAAAGCCAACTGGGTTTCTAGTTCTCATCTTTGTGTTGTTACAGGTTAGAGAGTCACATGAACACAGGTGTTGTGTTAAATTGGTACCAAAAATGGAATCTCAATGTGATCACACCATTGTATCAACTGCTACTAAGTCACTGAGCATGCATGCCTGAGCACATATATAAAGGAAGAGAGATTGGAGGAGGAAACAGCTATCTAGGGATCAAGATCCTACCACAGCACCTTTGTATCCATCCTGGCTCCACACTTACACCTTTCTTCTTGACCATGCTGCACTCTTGACCATGCTATGCTTTTTCTCTACCTCCTCCAAAAGCTCAAAGAGCTTCCATGGTGGCAGAGCAGGAAGAGAAGCCCTTCCCACCCCAGCCATTCCTTTCCACACCATGAAAACAGAGCAAGCTGGAAAGACACCCCTTTTAAATAATCAAATTTTCTGTGCATTACGACCATTAATGGACTTTTTGCCTATTCAGGCATCCTCCTGGCAGTTAAGCCTGTTTAAAATGTGTGTGTGTGTGTGCGCGCGCCTTTAAGTCGCCTGTTGACTTATGGCGACCTCATGAAATTCACAGGGTTTTCTTAGGCAAGGAATACTCAGAGGTGGTTTTGCCAGTGCTTTCTCCAAAACAGAGCCTATAGCATACACATAATCCAAAATACGCTTGCAAGGGGAAAAAATCTCATTGAACTCAGTGGGAGTTGCTACTTAGTCAATGCTCATAATATCAGGCAAGGAATACTCAGAGGTGGGTTCCCATTGCTTTCCTCTGAAATGTAGCCTACAGCACCTGGTGTTTGTTGGCAATCTCCCATCCAAGTATGAACCAGGGTCAACCCTGTTTAGCTTCCAAAATCAGATAGGATCTGGTGCTACCAATCAGCAAAATGGCTCCATTAAAAAAACAGAAAAGGAAAAGAACAACATGTCATGTAATCTTTAAGAAACAACCTGACTACTCTCTCTCACACACATGGACACTCCACACACACACACAACCTATATCGTATTCTCCAACTGATTACTGCTAAACATTGAACAGATAGTATGCTATTCCAGTCTTTAACAGCACTCAGCATACAATCTTCTGTGCATCTGAGAATTATGAGAATATTTTCCAAGACTTGGTGGTCCAATGGGGTTTTGGTTTTCCCCTGATTCCCCTGCCCCCAATTGACTATCTTTGTGGAATTAATGTGGATAGCAGTCTAATGAATGGTGAATGAATCAGTGCACCTTCACCTGCCAGGTTGGAAAACCAGAATGGGATGTGTGCCTCTGTGTGTGTGTTTGTAGGGATGGGGAGGCATGGGAAAGAATGAATGAACTGGGGATAAGCGATTGGAGTGCATGCTTTTATTAGTACAATGGGCAGATTGGGTTGCACATGTATAAGACAGGGAAAATTAAGGATGACAGATGGGGTGGGCATTGGATAGAGGGATGAGGATGTAAATGGATATACATGTGTGAATTGACTGATTTGCACTTGAACATGTGGGGTGAATGGATGGGTGAATGGTCTGTAAGGAAAAAAAAGAAAAAGTGACTGAGACTGAGTGGATAGAGATCCTGACCTCACCTACCTCCTGCTCTGGCCCTGATGAAAAATGGAAAATGCCCCTCTCCAGAAAAAAATTGCCTTTGATTTTCCCCTACCCTGACCTTGGTTGACAACTCTAAGCATCTACAGAAGGCAGCTTCCTTTTGACCCAGGATTTTATCAGACTAGCAGCTAATAATGCTATAATTCCTCAAATGAGGAAAGCAGAAACATAGTGGCATTATCACACTTATTGTTGTATGGTGCTGTAATTGTGAGATTCAAATGCCACAGAATTATTGCATGATGACCATTAGCACTTTAAGAATAGGAGTTTACTTCCGTGATTTAGCATGGACGAAATTTCAGCAGTTCTCGCAAGAAGACGCAAGCATGCTTAAAAACACCAAAAAAACAAAAAACAAAAAACAAAAAACAAAAAACAAAAAACCCCACACCCCTTTATTAACAAAGTAAATCAACACATAAACACACCTAAAAATGTGCAAACAAAATGGGACAGTTCATACAGAGCTTCCCATGGATATTTTTCATGTTCTCACCCAGAGGTTTTATTGCCAGGAACAGGGAGAGGGGAAAGAGAACTACCCCATTCATGCTGTAATCTCACGATTACAGTGGGCAGTGTTTTCACACACTCTTCAATATTGCAAAAATAGCTATATTGAGAGGTACTGATGGCTTGTTCCATCAATGGAAAGCAATACCTTATTTGTGGCTGGAGCACATAGTAAGCACTGGAGGACTACCACGTCATGTGATAGCTGGACCCGTTCATGCAATTGTGGCATTGTAATCATGTGGGTTTTGCCACATCTTATAAAGTCCCTAATATGGTGGCAGTTCTGCAATCAACTGCTGGAAAACAGGTGTCATTGGGGTGACCCAGATGAAGCCTGCAGGCTGAAGGCTCTGGCCCTCTCTTCATCCCCATGTTGAACTGAGACCCAAGAGCATTTTACGATTTTAGGCCACACTTATTTTTCCTCTCTTAGCCTTGTGGCAATAAAGCATCATATTCTGTTTCCTCAATTCCTGTGGGCTTCATACTTGAAAGCTGTCACACAACAGCCCTGATAAATAATAGTTTTTTATTCCCCCCGGTACCATATTCTCTGCCTACAAAATTAGTTAGAACTTGGAATGCTAGATCAGGTAGCAAATTCTTTCTCTCAAGGTTTGCAAATCATGGGTGTTAGACAGCTAAAAGCCAAGCATAATTCCTTAACATTCTTTATGAACATTCAACTCTTGCTGGGTTTGGAGAGGCCTATTAATGTGTACCCTAATTTTGTACCTTTGCCAGGCAAACAATGAGTCTTGGCTGTTACACCAGTTTGACAAGGTATACAAAGGGTGAAGCCAGTGCTTGAATTAAAGGGACTGTTTTCAGAAAGCTACAAGGGAGACCATAATCTGGTTAAAACTGGGTGGGGTAGTGGTAGCTAAGGGATGAGTGTTAACCCATGAGATCTAACCTACTACACAGTTGGCTATGTTAACATACACTGTACATAACAGATACAGCTTGACCAATGTAATACACATTTTCAGGGGGAAAAAATCCATTCATACCTTTGAATCCAGTATGTGATTTGCAGCACTGTGGCTAGATTCATTTTTATACAGGAGAGGCTGAACTTTTGCAAGAGTGGATCTAATCTGCAGGGGGAAAGCAACAGCAATCACACTCTTGACATTTGTTTGGAACTTTAAGCTGGATACAAATACAGTTCAGACTTGATGTTTCACTAAGGCCTTGTCTATACGATGAAAAAAATCTGTTTGGGGGGGGATTCGAAAAGGTAGCTGTTTGAATGCGTACGAGCTGCCTACATAATTTTTTACCTCCCTAAATTCCATATGACCTCCCCCCTTGCCCAGCTGGCCAGAGTGAGCTATCCAAGCAATCGTTTTAAATCTCCCAAGCGATATACCTGCTCTCTCAGGAGGAGTACACTCTCATCCAATGAAGAAGTTAAGTGTTCAGTTTAAACAGAATTATTATTTGTTATTATTAATCAATAACAAATGAAAATCTCCCTAAAGGATGAGTTGGGAACCCGTGGCCCTCCATCACCTTCAGACATCAACTACCAGAAGCCCCAGCCAGCATGGATTATGGGAGTTGAAGTCCAAAACATCTGTAGCACCGCAGGTTCCACATCAGTGCCCTAGATGCACATTATGTAGTAATTCATCCATTAATCTGTGTAAATACAGTACACATCAATACATCATAGTTCATCAAGAGTTTGTGTGGTATAGTGGTCTGAGTGCTGGACAATGACTCTGGAGGCCAGGGTTCAAATCCCTGCTCTGCCATGGAAACCTACTGCATGGCATTGGGCAAGCCACACCTGAGGAAGAAAAGCCCATGATAGATTCACCTTAGGGTCACCATAAGTTGGAAATGACTTGAAGGCACACAACAACAATACTGTAGGCCACTTAGACAACACACACTTAATGCAGGCTCAAAGCCAGATAACCTGAATTAAAAAGATCTCAAATAACTGGGCTTGGATAGACCTTTTCCCAAGACCTTGGACAATTTCTCGCACTCAGGGTAGTTCCTATTGGACTAGATCAACCATTGTTATGGCTCCATCAAAAGCACCTTCATGGGAAATATTATACCTGTTTTATATATTCAATTTCTTCAGTAATCTCAGATGCAGTGGGTCCATTCAGTTGGTGATCTCCCTCAGTCACTTTGTCCTGTCTCATGATGTGTTGTGTTACCACTAAGGTGGTAGTCATTATCCGGGTTGGAGGGCGATCTGTGTTGAAAAACACAAGCATTAATTAAACAAACTTAGAGGCACAGCAAAGGCTCAGACTTTAACCAATGAACTTAACAGGCATGTGCAGATGATAAAAATGCACATTGTAGAAGGTAGGTATGTGGGGGGGGGGCATTTCCTAGCAAATTATGATGAAAATGAATAATAAGAAAAATACTGTGCACTAGTATTATATAGCTTGTTTGTGGATTCACAGCTCTTCTGATTTATTTTGCCCTCTGAAAATGTTCAACATTTAGGTACAGCATAGACCTAAATAAATAATCCCTTCCACAGCATTTTTCAGAATCTTTCAGAGTCAATAGAAGCATCCTCTTGAATTTTTCAATTTTATTCTAATCTAGAGCAGCAGGGAGATCAGGGGGTCAGCTAGACGGCAGAATTAATTCTGCAAAATATCACCTTACCTCCCTTTTGTTCCAGTGCCCATTTGTGTCCGCAATGCATTTGCAAGATCGATGATGGGAAAATTACCTGAGTTTGTAGTTCACATGGAGCATGCCCCCCCCACAAGAATAGATGGTGACCATGAGTGAATTGCCAGCAAAAAATATCAGTCCTCCCCCCCTTTTTTTTTCAGTTTCTGGTGAAAGAGAGAGGGAGGCAATGGAGGGAGGGGAGAGGGGGAGACAGAGAGAGAGAAAGAGAGAGAGAGAGAGATGGAGGAGTGCTCAGAGAGCTCTGGGTTCCCCATCATTCAACCCAATCATGCAACATGGGCCAGGTACTTATCCCTGTTGGAAAAGAAGTGAGGGGATGGAGGGAAAGAACAACAATGGTGGCTCCTGCACTGCAAGCCTTCCCTTTTGAGCCTACCCCCTCCGAGGTTCACCCAATAAGATTTAAGCTCTGCTGTGTGCCCCCTTTTCAAATTGGTTGATCAGATGACCAATTGTGTACTTCTTCATGCATTTTTAAAAAGGATAGCTAGAAACAGTGAAAGCTGTTATAGTGACCCATTTGGAGTTTTTAGCCCCCTCCTTCTGAATATGATGAATGTGGACCAGTGTCTGTGAGGACCGATGGCATTCTATTCAAATTCTTAGAAGATTTTTTTCATTGTGTAGTCAACCAGTAAGTTTGAAGGACTCAGGTAATCTTGTGTGAAAACAGGGATCACAAGGTATTCTGCTTTAGAGAAGAGGGTCATCTATTTCAAGGGCTGTCAGAGAGCAGTCACCTATTTGGAAGTTTCTTCAGTCTGGTTTAAAGTACAGAGCTTGGAATAATATTTTACAAAAGTAATTAGTTTATTTTCTATCAGAATTTTTAAGATGGATCTTGCTGACATTGTCATTGAAACTGACTCATTAGCAATATATTAATAGTAGTGCATTACTATGTTAACGTAGTACTGATACATTAGCATCAGCAACCCATTACTGACATATCATTACTGATATATTAGTATCAGTAGTAAAATGTCAATAATGGGTTGCTTTTTAGTTACTTTTAAATTTGTTATGAAAAACATTTAAAATACAAAACTGGCCAAAAGGCCAAAAATTTCCATACATGTCCCCCCAAATTCCTTAAAATGATTATCTTGCTACACGAGGGCCAGCACAGTCAAGTCAGATATGGTGATGCTCTTTCAGAGCCCTGTCTAATAACTAATGGAATGAAACAAGGTTGTGTTCTTGCTCCAACTTTATTTACAGTCTTCTTCAGCATGATGTTCCAAAGAGCTATGGCAGAGCTCGAAGAAGAAGACAGCATCTATATATGTTACCATACTGATGGTAGCTTGTTTAACTTAAGCCGTCTGAGGGCTCACACTAAGGCTCTAAACTATCTCGTTCGTGAGCTGCTCTTCGCTGCTGCTGCTGCCCTTGTTGCCCACACAGAAGCAGCTCTGCAGCACCTAACATCCTGCTTCGCAACAGCTGCAGAGCTGTTTGGGCTAGAAGTCAACCTGAAGAAAACGGAAGTTCTTTACCAGCCTGCACCATAGGACAAACACCACCATCCCCACATTGCCATCAGCAAATCGGTGCTTAAGTCCATTCAGCAGTTCACCTACCTGGAAAGCATCATCTCCTCAGATGTTAAGATTGACAAAGAGATCAATCACAGATTAGCAAAGGCATATAACGCATATGGAAGACTTCACAAAAGAGTCTGGAGTAATAAACACCTGAGGCAAAGCACAAAAATCAGTGTGTATAGACCCACTGTACTGTCTATTCTCCTTTATGGGTCTGAAACATGGGTCACTTATCGCCACCACTTACGACTCCTCGAACGCTTCCATCAGTGCTGTTTATGCACAATCCTAAATATACACTGGACTGACTATGTGACAAATGTTGCTGTCCTTGAGCAAGCAGGGATCACCAGCATTGAGGCCATGATATTGAGAACACAGCTGCGCTGGGCAGGGCACATTTCTAGGATGGAGGACCATCGCCTCCCAAAAATAGTACTCTACGGTGAACTCGCCACACGTCAGTGTAAGAGGGGTGCTCCCAAAAAGCGATACAAGGACTCCCTGAAACAACATCTCAGGCTCGGCCAAACTGATCACCAACAATGGTCCGCCCTAGCATTAAATCGGGAGGCATGGAGATGCACTATCCACAATGCTGCAGCCTTATTTGAGAACTCATGCCGAACAAGTCTTGAACAGAAACAACAAAGCAGAAAGAATCACAACCCGGAAACATCACCCAAGGAGACCTTCTGCTGTGCTTTCTGCAACCGGACTTGTTTATCTTGGATTGGCCTTTTTAGTCATCAGCGTGCTTCATTTCAGCCCCATTTTCTAATTTATCAAGGTCCTTTTGAAGATAGATAGTTTGAAGTTAGAAAGACTGAGTTCTTCCAGATGGTGGTAGCTTGTAGACTGGTGAAAACTACAGCAGCTTTGTTTTAATAGTTGGTTTTTAATCTGTTAAAACTTTTTTATTAGCATGAAATAACAAAAGACCAATTATTTAACTCCTGTTTTGACTCTCTTTGTGATTACCATGATTTTTAAAACTGTCAGTTTGCTGGAGGCCAAATATCTTCATCGCACTGAAGCTGTGTGCGGGTTAACTCGTTTTTAAGGAAGCCATACCAAGATATTGTTTTACTGTACAGAGACTGGGTGGTGCCAGTGGTGTCAATATTTCCTTGACTGCAAGGCAGAGAAAGAAAATGTCTTGGCTTGAACTGAATGGGAGACCTCACTGCTCAATATCAGTGATGTTTGTGCAGTACAATGGTGACATCCAGTGTTTGATGAATCAATTTCATGGCAATACATACTCTGCTTATCTCTGAAATTCTTCAGCAGTATTAGTTATAACACTACTGGATTTCCCCTTACAAAGGGGAAAGAGGTCACATCCCTTGGTTCTGTGTACACTGTGAGTCTATGACATGGGCGGGCAATTTATCACCCTCCAGATGGTGTCCATCAGCCAAAGCCAGCACAGCCAATGGTGAAGGTCCCTCTGCAGCAGTGGTTCTCAACTTTCAGTCTTTTGGATGCTTTGGACTCCCAGAAGCCCCAGCTAGCATGGTGAGGGATTATAGGAGTTCAAGTGCAAAACATCCGGAGGACCAAAAGTGACAGCCGCTGCTCTACAAGAGGGTTCTGCAAAGCCTGCAGCTGAGATCTGACACAGAACTAGGCATCCTAATCATTTCAGAAGGGTGTCAATTAAGAAAGCTAGACAAGAATTTTACCGTCTCCTATACACACAGCCAAGAAAGTCCAGATATAGTTACATCTGTTGCCATCTAGTAAGTGAGCCATATCTTCACATGACTTGCTTTTATAAAAGTAGAGAAAAAGTTGAAAAAACTGTGGACTAGGGTTACTCTCATAAGAACAGAATGTGAAGCATATTTGCAGAAGTAGGTTCCATATGAATCTTTGTTTTGGGCCATGTCCCAGTGCCATGTTTTTTTGGGAGGTCCAACAAGTTAAGAGCCAAATAGAACAACTGGAAGGAGGAACTAGGTGAACAGGTATGGGTGGTGGGTAGGGTGAGCTGATGAGAGGAGCTGAGACCTTGAGAGGCACTACGCCGACCCGTCAGACTAAAAAGTACAGATGAGCGACAAATTTGTTGGGTATGCATTTCAATGTGAGATTACCCAGTTCGTGCCACCAAGAACAGAATACAGACCCAAATGTGACTTATGAAGCTGTTTACAAAACAACACCAGTGTGCTCAAAAATAGGTACTCATTTGGAAAATGCACATATAAAAACTGCCTAATGTTTAACAATGCACGCAAACATTTTTTAGCCAACTGACACATGACAACAAAAATGCAGACATTTGAGAAATGCAGAGCAAAATACTTCCACACACTTGAAATATATACAGTTGGACCCCTGTATCCACAGAACTAATAGCTGCAGTTTCAGTTATCCGTGGGACACAAAATAGGGGCACATACTAGAGAGTGGTGCTGGAAAATGCCAGAGAGGCATCCTCTCTAGGCATCCTCTAGGTCCTCCAACACAACTATGGCATGTTTTACCAGAAGTCCTTTATTTTAATAGGGTCCACTGTTATCTGCTGTTTCTGGTATCTGCAGTAAATCCAGGAACCAAATCCTGTGGATATGCGGGTCCAACTGTACAGGTTTCTCTGCTGGAGAAACAAAAAAGCTCTCGAAGCAATGCAGAAACTTGAGTGAATTAGTCTGGCCTAGTTCAAGTAAGTGTGTTTCGATGCCATTTTTCCAATTACATTTTGTGTGTGTGTGTAAAGAATCTTTGTAAATATTGTAAAACAGAACAATTCATTACCCTCAGTTTCATCCTTGTAAGACAGGATAATTCATTAGCCTCAATTTCATCTTACAACAGAGGAAGGAGCTGGCAAAACCACCTCTGATTATTCCTTGCCTATAAAAACCCTACAAAATTCATCAGCTCACCATAAGTCAAGAGATGATTTGAAGCCCCACACACACACACATACATTAATAAGCTAACTATTATGATTTTGCCAGTTTCAGGCTCTGCAGGTAGCTACTTCAAGATTTAAAAACCATGTTAAATCTGAGTCAAATTGTTTATGCAATGTGTTCAGTATGGTGTACTTAAAAAGTATAAAGGCATGAAAATGTTTTGCTAAAATTGTCCTAATTGAACTAGAAACATTAAGAACTTTATCAGATGGGGCTGTAATGGGGCTGTAAACAGTACTGCAAATGAGATCCCATTATTGCACGACATTGTTGTCCTCCCATGTTCAATGTGTGTTCTACCCATTAATTGCTTGTCACTTTTCATTGATGGGAAAATCCATGAATAGCCCTTAATGTTGCTCTTTTCCTGGTATTGACGAGCGTGCAAAATCATGTTCCACTGTAATACCACAATTACAGTGTGAATGGGCGGACCTTTCCCCCCTTCCCCTTTCCAACAAGAACACAGGATGCTCTTTTAATGAACTGTCACCTTTTCTTGGTACATTTTTATGTTTGTTTAAGTGTTTAATAGTTAATTTCTTTCGTTATTTATGAATCTTCCATGTGTTTAAACAAAGTCGCATCTTCTCACGAGAACAGCCAAAATCTTGCCCATACAAAATCAGAGAAGTAAAATCCCATTCTTAAACTGCTAGTGGTGGTCGTGCAATGATTCATGCACGATTACGGCATAGTATCGCACAATTACAGCAACGTGCGACAATTACTATAATCTTGACACTATGTTTCTACTTTCCCCAGTGGTGGAATTACAGCATTTTTAGAAGCTAGTCTGATAAAATCATAGTACTAGGGTAAACAAATAGTACTAGTGTAAACAAAAGTAGAAGCCACAAGGTTAGTCAAGCCTGGTGTCTTTTACTGAAGAGAAGCAAGAACCCATTTTGAGCATATCGGAACGTACCCAACCCTCAATCATAGCAGGGAGCCAGGGCTTTCCTCTTATGCAGGAATGCCAGAATCAAAACCGGAGAGGGCTCCTGTACCTCTGGTGGTTATGTAAAAGAGAGAATTTCAGCAGGTGTGGGTTATCACACAACCAGGTAATAAGCAAAATCTGTTGAAATTCCCTCTTCTGCACAACCATTAAAGATACAGGAGCCCTCTCCAGTTTTCATTCTGGCAACCCTACACTCATGTGCAGTACTTTTTGGCACATTTAAGCTTAGATGAGATAAGTATGTATCAGCCAGAGTATTTTTTATTTATTTATTTATTTATTTATTTATACCCCGCTCTTCAGCCAGAAGGCTATCAGAGCGGCTTACAAATTATTTTTTAAGCAACAGCAATTTACACATCTACACTGCATTAAGCAGTTTCCAATTTGTGTTTGCTAATTGCCCCCACAAGCTGGGTACTCATTTTACCGACCTATGAAAGGATGGAAGGCTGAGTGAACCTTGGAACCCGCTGGAATTGAACTTGCGACATGGTGACTTGCAGTACTGGCATTTAACCACTGCGCCACCAGGGCTCCTGGTAGTAAAAAGCACTTCAGTCCAGGTGGAAAGTGGGGCACTCTTATGCAGTGGCGACACTAGGGGTGTGTGGTGAGGCCGAACCACACCAGGTGA
Source organism: Gambelia wislizenii (assembly GCA_030847615.1). Taxonomy (NCBI): domain Eukaryota; kingdom Metazoa; phylum Chordata; class Lepidosauria; order Squamata; family Crotaphytidae; genus Gambelia; species Gambelia wislizenii. The sequence goes on along the minus strand of JAUMIR010000002.1, from coordinate 426,214,254 downwards.
CACTGTTGTGGGGAGGGGTGACACCGCCTTAGTAAAGCCACAGCTTTTCTCAGCTGCTTCCTATGCTGTTTATCATACTCTGAAACACTGGATTACAGAGAAATACTCATTTTTAAACAAATGATTATAGCTATGCTAAATTAATGTGGTGTCTGTAAATGTACTACAACAATTAACTAAGTTGAAAACTATCTGAACTTACCATGTGGGAGCTGCATCTACACTGTCTGCTTAAATCCAGGTTCAAATCTGGAGCGTAATGCTGGACTGGCCCCAGATCAACCATGATGGCGGCCACACATGATCGCCTGGATCCAGTATGATGGCCACTGTTGTCCATGTGGGCCAGCCCGGCCAACACCTCATCAGCCCTGCTTGTCCATCCCCTGTTTTTGGAGCCACTGTCACCTTGCCAGCCAAGCAGCTCCCTGTGAGAGCCTGGTTGGCAGTGTTGCTTCTGCTGAGGTCAGAACGGGGTGCCCAGACATAGGATCAACAAGAAGGGTGTCGCTCTAACCTCCTCCTCATTGATTTCATGGGTGCCCTGTTCTGATTTCAGCAGAAGTGACGGTGCCAGTCAAGCTCTCACAGGAAGCTGCTTGGCTGGCAAGGTAGTGGTGGCAGTGGCAGCTCCGATGGAGATCCATCCCCTTCCCTTGCATTGCTCAGTGCAGGGTAAGGGAAATGGCGCCACATTTGCATGCATCCAAATGGATAGGCCTGAATTAGACCTGATCCAGCTGTGCAGACAGCAAAAAAATTACTCCAGAACTTTGGGAAACCCTGGCATTTTCCCCAACTTTGCTTAGTTTGGAGCAGTCAGGTTAAGGGCAAAAAGTGTGGTTCCTGCACAGAAGTACCAGTCGTATGTTGTCTGGACTGCCAGAACCAATTCAGGGTGAGTCCACGTAGACCAGCACTAAGAAACTAGATGTATTACATGTACTGTAAGATATTGGAAATGCTACCAAGTATTGAAATACATGTAAATTTCTATAAGAGAATTCCTCACCAGATAAAATATGAGGTATGAGGCATCAGTATTGTGTAAGTTGATATCATACTGAGGATGGAGCAAGCATGTTTTCTGCTGCTTCAGAGACTAGAACACAGAGCAATGGACTCAAACTACAGGAAAAGAGATTCCACCTAAACATTAGGAAGAACTTCCTGACAGGAAGAGCTGTTCGACAGTGGAATGAGCTGCCTCAGAGTGTGGTAGACTCTCCTTCTTTGCTTTGATTGTGTATTCTTGCATGGCAGGGGGCTGGACTATATGGCCCTTGTGGTCTCTTCTAATTCTATGATCCCTTACCACTGAGGCAGACTATAGGTACTATGTTCCTTATAACATATGTACTACAAGTGCCATGCTCTTCATTCATATACAATGTTTACAGAAACAAATGTGCCTAGACTATGCAATATCTATGATTAAAAAATGCTCCTAGATGGGTATTTATTTATTGAATATCCCCCTTTTTTCTCAAATAGGACTCAAAGCAGCTTAACAATATAAACTAAAGCAAAACACCTAAAACAATAAGGAGGACAAAAGGTTTTTAAAAAAACATTAAACCAAACATTAAATTAAAATGCTATGTTTAAAACATTAAAATTAAACTTTTAAAATGCACATTGCATACTAAAAACAGTACACTTATTAAATATTAAATATAAACAGTATACTTATTAAATATGATAGAGAGATGGAAAAATCTGAGTAACCTAAATCTCTAAAGCAGTGATAAAAGCTCCAATTGTGAAAGAGAACATTTCAAAATAATTTAATTTAAACTGAAGCTTAATTGAGATTAAAAGGAACAAGGAGATGTATAATATGAATAGAAAAGCAAGTAATAAGAAAAGCAAATACCAGCTAAATCAGGATGGAAGGAGGAGAAACATTTAGTGGGGGAATAGCCATGATGAGGGGGTTAATCTTTCTGGTATGTATTTATACATTTATTTGATATTCTATTTTCCTTGTAATTGTTTCTTTTATGAGGAAAGAAAATGTTATACTTGGCAAGGGAAAGTTTAGCTGTATAGTTATATATTATATTGAAGCATTGTAACTTTATACAACAAAATAAAAATACAAACAGTACACCCAATTGGACATAACACACACACACACACACATATATATATATATATATATGAGAAATAAAGCCGTTATATAAATTTGCTGACAGCCCAAAGCTTAAAAGATCCTTAAGGGGAATATTGTAGTTAATCTGCCTGCAAGACGATACTAATGTTTACAACCTTGGGAGCTTAGGTGATACAAATGGTAAATTCTGAAGAACTAGGTTGATACAGATTGGCAGGGATAAGGCAAAGAACCTTCAATACAAACCCCTCCCCAATGACAGGGATGCCTTAAGAAAACCTGACTTACTACATTGCTTATATTTGACAAGAAAAGAATGCAAGCACCTAGAAAGTGGTAAACTTACTAATTTTAGCATGCCTAAAGAGCTGGTAGAATGCCAACATGGTCCAGAGGTTTGAGTGTTGGACTAGGGAGATTATCAGATGAGTTTAATAATCAGGGACAGAGATGCCACAGGATCGAGAAAGGGCTTCCTTTTCAGATGACATCGTCCCTGTCCTGTTCTGCCCCCATGCTGCTTCTGTTTCATTCTTTTTTTTTTTTAATTGGCAGGCAAAAGACATCAATAGATTGCCTGTTCTGTTTCTGTAATGGAATCAATCATGAGTGACCAAAAAGACGTCAATAGATTGCCCTGCTCCTGTGGAACGATCTGGGGGGTCTGTACCAAACACTTCTGGGTACGATTGGGACATCCAGGTGACAGCCTTTTTTGTACCCTCTGCTGTTTACTTGTGTGTGTTTTTTTAAAAAAAGTGTGTTTAGGTGCTTGGTTTAATTTTTTGAGATTTGGGAGATTTTCAGACAGGCAAAAATCGCCCCTTGCCGCGCGAGCAGCCTCCCGAAACTGCTGCGCGGCAAGGGTCTTTTTCGGACGACGCTGTGCCTCTAGCGAAGCCGTCCGTGTCACTTCCGTGAAGCTTGGGACGGCTCCGCGTCATATTTCAATCACGGGCAGCCTCCGTGCTTGAAATATGGCGCGGAGCCGTCCCAAGCTTCACGGAAGTGACACGGACGGCTTCGCTAGAGGCACAGCGTCGTCCGAAAAAGACCCTTGCCGCGCAGCAGTTTCGGGAGGCTGCTCGCGCGGCAAGGGGCGATTTTTGCCTGTCTGAAAATCTCCTTGGTTGTATTTTTATTTTTAAACTCCCTGCGCGATGCCAGCCTCCCTGTAAGGTCTGTGCAGAACACTTCCAGTAGTGATTGGGAATCCAGGTAGGCGACAGCCTTTTTTCTACCCTCCCCTGTTTACTTGGGGTTTTTTAGTGTGATTAGGTGCTTGGTTTAATTTTTGAGGTTTGGCTGTATTTTTATTTTTTAAATTCCATGCGTGATGCTGGCCTCCCTGTAAAGTCCTGTAAGGTCCATGCAGAACACTTCCAGTGGCGATCAGAACATCCATGTAAATGACAGCCTTTTTTGTTTACTTTTTTTTTTAGTGCACTTAGGTGCTTGGTTTAATTTTTGGACTTTAATTTTTATTTTTCCCGCGCAATCGTTCTCTCACGAGAATGGCCGGGATTTGGTCTCCAGGAAGTGAATGGAGCTCTGTGTGAGCTCCATTCATGCTTGGGCTGCCGGAGGTGAGGTGAGCCATTTCTGTTCCGCTTGAAAGGTAGGTGTGTGGGGGTAAAACAATTAAAATTGTGACAGGGATGGGAGTGGGGTAGGAATTAGAAGGCAAGACAGGGATGCTATATTTGTCCCCATCTGATAATCTCCTTAGACTCTGGGAGACTAGGACTCAAATCCCTGCTTGGCCACAGAAACTCACTGAGTGACCTTGGGCGAGTTTTCTCTTGTTGAGAAAACTCCTTAGCCTCCTTTAGCCTACAAGTATTAAGCTCATCTGCTAACAAATCTTACCAAGAAAACTCTGTGATAGGTTTACCTTAGGCTTGCTGCAAGTTTGAAATGACTTGAAGGCACACAACAACAAAGAGCTGATAATGACCAAGATTCAATTGTGTGCACTGGCTTCCAGTGCCACAGAAGTGGTGACTTTCTATGCTTTTCTTTTCCTGCTGCAGCTATCTATACTACCAAAAACCCTTCTATGGAGGGTTTCCCAGCCCTCTGGAGTAGGTTTTTAGGGTACACTTGGGCTGTGGGGGTATGTGCAGGTTTTGATGGAACCAGCAGAATCTAATGGAAATACACCACGGGATCCTGGCCATCGATATTTCCTATATATAGTCACCTTAACAAACCCAAAATTAAGTTACAATAATGAAATGAACACCAAAGCAACAGCCAAGGATCTAAGGAGGGACAGTACAAGATGAGGGGAGGATGGGCAGGGTTGTGTGAGTTCACAGATGACCACTTGAAAAAACACTGTTACAGGTAAGCAACATGTTCTTAAAATAATGAATTTGTCCAGTTTGAGAGATATTTTATCATTTTATGATGTTGCTAATTAATTTTATGAAATGGTGTCTTTTTATCAGTGAATAATTCTGTGTGGCAAACCCCATCACTCTTTACTTCCTCTCATTTTGCAAAGATGTTTCTATGGGAAATAACTATTTAAAAAAAAAATCCTGTCACATTAATGCAATCCAATCTAGCACCTTCCAGCTGTATTGTATGAAAAGTTCCATCATCCACAAACAAAGTGATTATCGACTGCTTGCTGGGACAGATGGGAATTGTAATCCCACACATCTGGAGTTTGCCAGATTGGGCAAGAGTAGAGTAAAATGTGCATAACTGCAGCATAAAACCCCACAAACCTTTGGAGACCACAAACACAACAAGACCAACAAACAAACCCATTGTTGCTTGGAGCCAAAGGAATTCTCATTCCCCAAAGTAATTGTCATTACCTACTTGTCTTTTCATGGCTCATGCTGAAAGAGGTACTGCCCTTTCCTGAAGGACTGTTTGGAGCACACTTGATTGTAGTTACCCGGAGGGCAAGATTCCCAATTCATGTGCAGAGATGGCTGAGGAATTAAAAAAAAAGTAGAAAATGAGATGTCAAGGAAAGGATGATAACTACACTCCTTATCACAGCATCACATTCCTCAGTAGGAATATAGGAAGCGCCCTTGCAGCATAGCAGAACAAACATCCTGTTCATCTAGCCTAAAATGGCCTCCTCTGCCAATGATTTCAGACATGGCTGAGGGTTTCCATCATCATTTCCTACAAGGATGGGTATTATGCATATCCTCTATATTCACTCTGAGGTCAGAACAAGTGGCCAGCCACATGATTACATGGCTGTACACCTTGTTTTAACCTCAGAGTGAGTAACTGTGTACCGGGAAGGCAGAGTCCTGAAGCAGTCACTCACCGTGAGGTCTAGACAAGTGATTGCATGACAGTGGCAGTGCCAAAGGAAGAAAAATGGCACCACAGATATGCCTGGGGGTAAAAATCCAGATGAATCACTTGTGTAGAAAGCTCAACAATGAGCAGTGCAGATTTGGACTTTGGCCAGATAAGGTGTGGTGCTTAACTCCAGGTCATACTAGTCCGAATTTCATGTGATTCAGGTCTGGGCCTAAGTGGTCCAAATTTCAATTGGATTTTTATCCCCAATGTAGATAAGCCCTAGTATAAGGTCCCCAGACAGTTTGGCCTATATTCTCCAAGTATGTTTGTCCTCCCTAGATACAGTCATCACCGCAAGGATACACCCTCCAGTTATCACACTTAATCCATGATTTGGTGTCCTCTCTAATGAGGCATGAGAACGCAACTGTCACAAACAGTGTCATCAGCACCACTTCCAGTCTGGAAGGAACCTGTCTTGTTTGTTCAGGAGGATGATTCACTGAGATGACACAATATGGGGCTTACGGGGAAATCTGAGTGTCTGTTCCAGAACAGAAAGTGCTTGGATGTGCTAATAGCCACTGGCTTAGATGGCTTTAGAGAGGGATAAAAAAAAATTCACAGAGGGTAGTTCTTTCCAGGGTTATTTCACTGAGCTCAGTGAAAATGTTGACTCAGTGCAATTTCATGGTTAAAAAAAAAGTTTCATGGTTCAGGTTATGAAAAAGGAAGGCCTGGAAATATAAAACAGCTAGTATAACAATGCACTTAAATGAATTGATGGCAGAGCTGCATCTGGCATATTGTGTACCTTTCTGGTCACATCAAAGAACATCAGAGAACTGCAGAAAGAAACAACCCAACTAATTCAGGGATTAGAAACTCTTCTTTAAGACTGATATTTTTGTGGCTATTTAGGCTGGGAGAGATGAAGATGACCAGAGGGAGAAAGGACCAGGGGCGATTCAAGACAGACCAACCACCATGTTTAATTTATGAAATGAATTGCTACAAGATGTAATTGGGCATGGGTTCTGCTGGGTTTAAAATTAAATTTATTTTTTTAATGGAAAAGAGGTATAAAACAGGATGGGTATTATGCATATCCTCTATATTCAGCAGCAGTGAGACATATTGGGATATGCAATCCAAGAACACGAGGAGGGATCACATGTTGCAAACTCCAAATCCAAATACAAGTGGCTCAGAAGGTGAATGTAGTGAAGGATTATCATCTTCATGACTTTCCTGTTCTTTTCCTGTAAACAGGGGGTGGGGGGGATATGTACTGCAGGTGATTGAACAGTACTCCATACAAAATATTCCCTACACCTACAAAATTGGCACATCAGGGAGAAGGCGAGACCATTCAAAAGGGACCCAATCAGCTGCTGTTGGAAAAAAGGATGCTGAGCTAGATGGGTCTTTAATCTGATTCAGCAGAGCTCTTCCTATGAAAGCTCTCACAATGGCGATTGGATGTTAAGGAAATGAAAAATCTGAGACAGCCTGCCTTTCTCCCTGATATGCTAGTGTTCTATATGCAGAGAACATTCAGCCTCATGGAGTCTCAAGTGGTACAGCCCACACCAAAATTTGTCACATCAGATATTCACTTATCTGGAAACAAATACACAACAGTTCTGTTTTAGTTTATTTTTAATAAGAAGTTACTGAAATGTGCAAATTTCCTTACATTTGGAATGGAAAGAATTAAAAATCTAAATATGGGAGAAATGAAAAAAGGCCCATTCATCTGTCTAGACCCAGGGCTTTGAATCTTGATGTGCTCACCATAGTTGTGCTGACTTATGGTTGCCATTTCTTTTTTTCCTGAGTGCCTCCTCATCTTTAATACCTATTTAGCAGACAGGTACACCATGTACTCTTCGTGCTGGGAATGGCTATATCCATTGAATTGCTCTGGCACAAATTTTGTTTCCATTTTGTTTTCAAGGATTTTACCAACATTCATAAATTTCTTCATACTCAGGAGAGAAAGAAAATTAAGGGTTTTTTTGTTTGTTTGTTCATTTGTTTTAAACTGAATGCACAAGAAAGTGAAACTGATAGATTTAATAATCCCTACCTGAGATTGAGCCCCACTTTATACCATGGGGCTTGTACTTCAAAGCAGACATAAAAAGGATTGCCCTGTAAGAACAGGCAGTACACAGCCACCCATTTCGCATACTGTTGTTGACACACACACACCCCCGCTTCATTCGAACATAACATCAGATTATTGCAAGACTGGTAGACAAATATTCCCAAGATTATTACTAAGGGTTTTGCAAATATTAATTCTTATCCTGATCTCAGTAATTATTCTCAATAATTGTTTAGCAACTCTATTCTTTGCTTTCCATGAACTATGAGAGGAAATTGTCCTGCTGTGTCTTATGAATGCCTGGGGTCAGGTTTGAAAGAATGTCAGGATTTGCATAAGCAAACAACCATAGAACCATAGGTAAGGCTGCCTCATTCTTCTCTTTCTGAAAAGCACTACTCATCAAATACTGTCAGGTGGATTACACCACCAATAAAATAGCTAAGGAAGCTATTTATGCTTTCCCTTCTCACATAGGAGAGGACCTTTATGGATCTGAAACATGGGTTACCTATCGCCACCACCTACGACTCCTCGAGCGCTTTCATCAGCGCTGTCTACGCACAATCCTAAATATACACTGGACTGACTATGTGACGAATGTTGCTGTCCTTGAACAAGCAGGGACCACCAGCATTGAGGCCATGATATTGAGAACACAGCTGCGCTGGGCAGGGCACGTTTCTAGGATGGAGGACCATCGCCTCCCAAAAATACTACTCTACGGTGAACTCGCCACGGGTCAGCGTGGGAGGGGCGCTCCAAAAAAGCGATACAAGGACTCCCTGAAACAACATCTCAGGCTTGGCCAGATTGATCACCAACGGTGGTCCGCCCTGGCCTCACATCGGGAGGCATGGAGACGCACTATCCACAATGCTGCAGCCTTATTTGAGAACTCACGATGAACAAGTCTTGAAGAGAAACGACAACGCAGAAAGAATCACAACCCAAAAACATCACCCAAGGAGACCTTCTGCTGCACTTTTTGCAACCGGACTTGTTTATCTCGGATTGGCCTTTTTAGTCATCAGCGCGCTTGCAGAAGGCGCGGGATGAGTCCTTCCTGAATCTTCGTTTGCGAAGAAAAGCCAGAGAGAGAGAGAGAGAGAGAGAGAGGTTATACCATGTATATTCCAATGAAAATCAGGTCTATTTGCAGGGGCAACCTTACCACTGGGCAGTGACACAAGCACCTGAAGCAGCAGGCTCATACTGCACAACTGTAGCACTGTGATTCCACTTTAAGTACCATGGCTCCCATACCACCTGCCAACATTCACAGAGGAAAACCAGGGTGCATATGGCCAAGAAACATCAGGGCGTGACCGATAGGGCAAACATTATTAATGAGGAAGCACACACAAGCTAGCAGCAGCTTGCTTTTGCCTGAGTCTACTGGGAAGGGCAAGATTCTGCCCCTCCTCCTCCCTTTCCTGCTGAGTTGAGTGCAAACTACTTTTGCACTTTGAACTCTGTTTGCAGTAACTGGAGTAAGCAGAGGTCAAAAAGAGAAAATGTGAGGAAGAAAGAGAAACAGATATTTAAAAGCAGCTGAAAAAGTGGGATGAAGAAAGATTAATCAGGATTGTCCCTGACAATTTGGGACAATTGGAGGTTATGGGCTCCTTCCTATGGGATCCTTGGCTTTGTAATTCAGCAAGGGACTAGAACTCTCTGGCTAGGAATTATGAATACCCCTCCCTACACAACCAATCCCAGGATTCCATAGGATGTTGCCATGCCCACCAAAGTGGACTCATAGTGCTATAACTGTGTAGTGTGAAAAGGCCCCAGAGCTAGTGGCAACAGCAGCACTGTGTTTTCTTGTTCCCAGGGTTAAAGTAAGAGTCAACTGATAGTCATACTTATTTATTTATATACTCAAGGTATTCATTTAGCAAATGTGTTAGCTTGTATGCTGAATGGCAGTAGTGGGATCATACCACTTACACTGCTTCCAGCATTCTGAAAATGTGTGTCTTTTTGTTCATGTCTCCTAAGATCTGTCGATTTTGCCCAGTGGGGGTCAAAGTACAGCCCCGGGGCCACATGCAGTTCTTCAAGGCAGTTTATATGAGTCCTTGATTCCTCCAACTCACTGGACCGGTTTCTAGACCCAAAAGAGTGCAATTCACCTCTCTCAGAAGCCCCCAGGTGCATCAAGCCACCTTTTGAATAGGTTGCAATGTTGTTTAACATAAGAAATAGGTTGAAATGCCATTTTAAAAAAAATAGAAGTGGACTTCCAGCCACTTCTGGGCCTTTTGGTCTCATTTGGGGGGGGGGCATTTTAGGTAGTCTGCCCTGCCCCCAAAAGGCCAGAACAGCAGAAAATTGCCTTCAGCATCTGCCCCTGATTTAGCCTATCAAAACTGTGCATAATATGTTCAAAGCAAGAGAATGATAAAGGAAAATGGTGGGACCACTGCTAAGCAAGATTGCTAAAATGCTAACAGATCACAACTAAAAGGCAGAACTGCTCAATACTGACTTTGCTTCAGTTTTGTCCCCAAAAGAGGACTGTGTGCTTCCATGCATCAGCAGCAACTTTGGCAAGAAATCCAGGTTGCAAATCAAAATTGATATAGAGTGAGTTAGGAATCATCTAGTTAACCTAAATGAGTTCACATCTGTAGGGCCAGAGGAACAGTATCCCAGGGTATTGAAGGAACTTGCTGGCCTACTTGGAGAACGTGTCATAATTTTTCAGAAATCTTGGCGAACAGGTGAGGTGCCAGAGAACTGGAGATGAGCAAACATTACCCCTCTCTTCAAATAAGGCATATATATATATATATCCAGGAAACTACAGACCAGTCAGCCAGACCTCAATACCAGGAAATATATTTGAAAGGATTATACAGGAGTCTGTTTGAAAGTACTGTATCTTGATGAGAATGTCGTGATTACATAGTAAGAGCCAACATGGGTTTGTCAAGAACAAAGGGGTTTTCTATATAGCGAAAATACCCCTCACAGAATTCGCTTGGAATATGAACTGTCTTAATGGGATCCCGCTTTGTCTCATCATATTGTGAAGGAGGGGAGCCAAAAAGAAGAAAAACTATACAAGAAAAGCATTCTTAGTTTTCCCTGACTTTTTAAAAAAGCTCCAGTGATATGCACATTTTTGCACATTAAGACAAGTAATTCAACATGAATCGCTTCCCCATACAAGACAAAGCACAAACCTGATTGGCTGGATGAGCACAGGGGGCAGGGCTTGGTTACAGGGCAAGCACCCACTGCCGCCATGTTGGATTTTTGCCTTAATGAGTGATCACTAAGGCGATAAAATAGGACTTGTGCTATCTTTTCTCTCTCTCTCTTTCTCTCTCTCTCTCTCTTTTTGTTTTGTTAGAAAGGTGGAATATCACTTGTGCGCATCATAGAAATTGTTGTTGTTGTTTTTTTAAGTTTGGCAGTAGCAGATTTTAAAATGCGAGTAATTCACTTGTGGCTGCCATCTTGGCTACAGGCATGCAAAGTTTAGAGGGCTGTAAAACCATTAAGACAGACCACAGCTGCTGCAACTTGCTATTACTGTGGAGCTGTCCTCCCCCCCCTTTATGTAGAGAAGCCCAAATCATGTCAAATTAACCTTATCTTTTTTTTAAAAAAAATGGGTCACTAGTTTAATAGATGCTGGGAATGCTGTGGATGTCATTTATCTGGATTTCAGCAAAGGATTTGATAAGGTCCCCCATGATATTTTGATTAGCAAACTGTCTAAATATGTAATAGATGGAAACACCATCAGATGGGTCCATAATTGGCTGGAAGGAAAACCTTGCTCAAAGAGTTACCATCAGTGGCTGTGCTTCAAATTGGAAGGAGGTCTCAAGTAGAGTGCCACAGAGTTCTTTTCTGGGGCCAACACCCTTCAATATTTTTATCATTTGGATGATGGGGCGAAAGGAATACTTATTAAATTTACAGATGACACAAAACTGGGAGGGGTAGCTAACAACATTGAAAAATAGAAAACATAATTCAAAAGGACCTTGATAAACTAGAAAACTGGGCTGAAATTGATAAAATGAAATTCAACAGAGACAAATGCAAAATTCTACATTTAGGCCACAAAAACCAAATACACAGGCACGGGATATCTGGCTCAGCCACAGTACATGTAAAAAGGACCTTTGGATTATTGTTGATCATAAATTGAACACGAGCCAGTAGTGTGATGCTGGAGCAACGAAGGCAAATGCGATCTTAGCTTGAATTAATAAAACTATAGTTTCCAAGTTGAGGGAAGTAATAGCCCCCCTATATTCTACACTGGTCAGGCCTCATGTGGAGTACTGCATTCAATTCTGGGTGCATTATTTTAAGAAGGATATAGGGTCTGAAACATGGCTCACCAACTGCCAACTTACAACTCCTCGAACGCTTTCATCAGTGTTGTATACGCACAATCCTAAATATACACTGGACTGACTATGTGATGAATGTTGCTGTCCTTGAGCAAGCAGGGATCACCAGCATTGAGGCCATGATATTGAGAACAAAGCTGCACTGGGCAGGGCATGTTTCTAAGATGGAGGACCATCACCTTCCCAAAATACTACTCTATTGTGAACTCGCCACGGGTAAGCGTAAGAAGGGCACTCCAAAAAAGTGATACAAGGACTCCCTGAAACAGCATCTCAGGCTTGGCCAAATTGATCACCAACAATGGTCCGCCCTAGCCTCAAATCGGGAGGCATGGAGATGCACTGTCCACAGTGCTGCAGCCTTATTTGAGAACTCACGCTGAACAAGTCTTGAAGAAAAACGACAACCCAGAAACATCACCCAAGGAGACCCTCTGCTGTGCTTTCTGCAACCGGACTTGTTTATCTCAGATTGGCCTTTTCAGTCATCAGCACGCATGCAGAGAGCGCAGGATGAGTCCTTCCTGAATCTTCGTTTGCGAAGAAAAGCCAGAGAAAGACAAGTTAGAGCGAGTTTCCAGAAGGGCAATGAGGATGATAAAAGGTATGGAAAATAAAGCATATGAGGAGAGGTTGAAGGAACTGGACATGTTCAGCTTGGTGAAGAGAAGACTGAGGTGTGACATGTTCACACTTTTTAAGTACTTAAAGGGCTGCCACAAAAAAGAGGGGTGTAGGCTTGTTCTCTGCTGCTTTAGAGGGTAGACCTAGGTCTAATGGTTGTAAGTTATAGGAGGGTAAATTTTGATTGAACATTAGAAGGAACGTCTTGATAGCGTGAGCGATTTGGCAATGGAACCAATGGCCTAGAGAGGTGTTGGGGTTTCCTTCTCTGGACATCTTCAGAAAGAGGCTAGACAGCTACCTGCTGGGGATGCTCTTACTGAGGATCCTGCAATGAGCAGGGGGTTGGACCTGGTGGGCCATAGGATCCCTTCCGAATCTATTAGTCTATATCAGCTCTCCTGCTACATCTATTCCATTACACCAGAGACAGAAAGCTTCCCCTGTCCAGATGTCATAAAATACAACTCCCATAACCCTATATCACAGTGGCTAGGGATTCTGCGAGTCAAAGTCCGAAATACTGGGAAGACTAAAGGTTCCCCACCCCTGCAGTAAACATTCACTGCATACTTAATCAACTTTTTACAAGGAACTCCTGCAAACACGGAAGGCCCGAGCTCAGATTCTTTTGTACATATTCAGAAACATTTACCCTGAGGCAACTGATTTTGCTTTATTGACTTCAGCCTGTTTAATGTGTTCATTATTTGAGTAAGTACAGATATACCTCAGTTAACAAAGTAGATGTGTTTCTGGTTATCATTTAACAGAAAATTTGGAATCAGAGGCAAAAATAATACGGAAAGAATAGGGATAGTTTCCTGCACCACAAAAAAGAAAAAGAAAAGCAGTTCAATGTGAAACAGCAAGATTCTTTTTATCCAAAACTACTAATATGCACATATGACATGAAACAACCATGTTAGGCAAGTGTTATAAGGCTAAAATGGGGCAAGCTGATGTCATGTTGGCAAGACAATACTGTTTGCAAATACAAGAAAATGTAGTTCTCTGGCAGAGCTATGGGAGTTGCAATCAACCCCAAGGCAGCATGATGGGAACTCCATCATGACAGCAAGCCTTCCATAAGTAAATAAAAATATGTCGAACCTTCTAGAGACCATTTGAAAGCTTCTTCCAAAATGCATTCACAGATTACTTTTTCTTTCATTAGCCTTCACTCTTCTTACAATTTTCATTTTGTGGCTTTTTAAAAAACATGCTGGGAGTAGTTGGTGGAGCAGGCTTACCTGTTCTTCCCCCTTTTCTCCATTTTGCTGCCAACACATACAGTAGGACCCCCGTATCCATGACACCATGGTTTCAGTTATCCGCGAGACACAAAGCAGAACACATTTCATAGAGTCTTCCTAAAAAATGCCTAGACAGGCATCCTCTCTAGACATTTTCTAGGTCCTCCAAGACAACTCTATGGTATTTCAAACCAGAAGTCCCATTATTTTCAATGGTGTTCACTGTTTTCTGCAGTTTCTGGTATCCACAGTAAGTCTGGAAACTGAATCCCTGTGCATATGGGATTTTTGGATATATTTTTTTTGAATTTTTTATTGGAATAAGACCATTCTACTGAAAAATACACCCGACTGCAAAAGGCTGTAACAATAACGCAAAAATAATAATTGTTTTCCTCTTTTCTTACTAATATAAAAATAAAACTATCTATCCTAACAATAATATATTTTTCCTCTTAATCTAAACACACTATAATCACATTATATTTACACATTATAATTTACCTATTCGGAAAAGAAAAAAATCAATAGAAGATTAATTAAAAAACAATAATAAAAATAATACAAAAATACAATAATAATAAAATATTTTTAAAAAATATCATTTTATGTTATTGCTGGGGTTGTCTCACTAAACCACGGCCAAAACTTTTTCCAATGATGGTTTGGCAATTTCTCTTTTTCACTCAGAGCTAAATTTTCAATTACGTTCTTCACATAATAGGCAGTGCCTTTTACATCCTGCAGATTTTGACTTTTCACCTCCTTTTTTCTTTGGAAAACTAACCCTAACATCACATAGAGGTTTACCAGGGGCACCGTGGACCAGGGCACTTTCCAAAAACTCTCAGCCATGGAACCAGACTCCTTCCTCTTCCTCTTTTGGCCCACTGACTTTCTGGGTCCCCTGACACCCTCTGGAGGTTCAGTCCCTGAAAGTATTGTCTCCCAAGCCTGCTGTGCCAAATCTGGCCAATCCAGGACCTGGGCCACCTCTTCCCATGTTTCCCGGTGGTTATACTGTATTCAGAGGATTCTGGAGGCAGTTGCTGTCTACCGTGTCTGTCATAGATAGGCACACTCTGCTAAGGTAGGATCAGCTGGAGTAGAATCCCACTCTCCATGCTCAGGCTTTATTGCACTGTTTACTACAGACATACTGCTGCAGATCAATACGAAAAGTCTTTGCTTCCCTAGTCCTCTTTCACCATACTCCCAGTGTTGATGCTGCTAAAAAAATCCAGCTAGACAGAGAGCAAGGAAGAAAAAAGTAGGGGCTGGATGGGCATGAAAAGCCTTTGTAAAAAAGAAGCTTCTTTGTCAGAGGCTTTGTTAACTCAGGTATTACTGTATTAGTATCTAGGCATAAATACAGGCATACTTGGGGTGCATCTACACTGATGCTGTAATACAGGGCTAGCGTGGAGCATTATGCTCTGAAGCTGCCCCAGATCGACAAGATGCTGGCTACATTTACCAGTTTGGATCTATTCCAGAACTGTACCATAGTCCAGATGGACTGCCGGGCCATCACTGCATCAGTCCCACTGGCCTGTCCCCCTCAGTGCTGCTGCTACCGCCTTGCCCACTGGCCAAGAAACTCTCTGCAAGAGCCTGGCCTTTGCCGTTGCTGCTGGTGAGGTCAGAATGGGGCACCTGTGCAATCAATGAGGAGTGGATAGAGCAGCCCTCTCCTTGTTGATCACATGGCATGGCGCCCTGTTCCACCTCACCAGCAGCGACGGTAATGGCCAATGGCCAGGCTCTCGTAGAGAGCTGCTTGACTGGTGGGCAAGGTGGTGGTGGCGGCACCGAGGAGGATGGGCCAGCAGGCCCTATGAGGTGGGTGTGCAAATGTGTGGAAAGCTGGGTCTCTCCAGATCCAGACCAATCCAGGGCTCCACTCCAGAGTTTCCTGGAAACTCCAGAGCAATTTGTAGTTTCTGTTAAACCAGATTAATGGCTAAAAGGGGCAGATTTGCTGTGTGTGTTGTGTGGACAAACCGTAACAGATCCAGGGTGAGTACATGTTTTATCCTTCATGCAGGAAAACCCTAGATTTCCATTTTAATCACCTCTGAAATACACTGTATGATTCTTTTCATCACATAAAATGTCCTAAACCTCGATGGGTTGGAGTAATAGTTTAGAAGATGCTTGGGACCTTACTGTTTGTTGACAGTATAAACCATCAGCATTATTAAAATACTTCCACAGTAAATATAAGCTAAAATTTGGTATATGGATATTCCAGCATACCCTGATTACTATAAAAATATAGAAAGGGGACACTTTGTTCTGTCCCTCAAAAACTGATGACTTCGGCTGGTTACATACAGCTCCCTTGTTACAACAGCTTCACTTGCTGCCACTCAGTTTCTGAGCACAGTTCACAGTGCTGGTTGTGACATATAAGACCTTATACCATACCCTCCAACTATCCCAATATGGCAGGGACAATCCCAATTAATCCTGTCATCCCACTTTTTCAACTCCTTTAAAAATTATCTACGTAGTTTCTCTCTCTGCCTTCCACTTTCCCCCCTCGTTAATCATTTTTGCCATCTTTATCACCCCCTGATGTTGCTTGGCCACATGTGTCCTGGTTTTCAACTGTGAAATGTTGGAGGGTATACTGTACATCTTGATTCCAGACTATCTGAAAGACTGTCTCCCTATATGAGCCTACCCAAGTTTTAAGATCTTTGTGGAAGGGCTTTCTCTCGGTCCCACCATCACTGACATGTTTGGTGAGAACATATGAAAGGGCCTTATCCATGGCTGCTTCTAAGCTGCAGAATCCTTTCCGATAGGAGGCTAGCCTATTTCTTTCCACTTGCAGTACTTAAGACTTTTTTCAGATTAGTTGCTGCAGAAGGGTCTTTTAATGGGGTGTGTTTTAAATGCTTTTAAACTGTTCAGAATTAGTTCAGTTTTTACTAGGATTGTTGTTCTTGCTCTGTGTGCCTTCAAGTCATTTCCAACTTATGGAGACCCTACAGTAAACCTATCATGGGGTTCTCTTGGCAAGATTTGTTCAGAGGGGAGTTGCCTTTGCCTTCCTCTGAGGCTGAGAGTGTGTGACTTGGTCACCCAACAGGATTCCGTGGCTGAGCAGGGATTCAAACCCTGGTCTCCAGAGTCCTAGTCCAACATTCAAACCTATGATAACTTGTTTGTAAAATTCATTTTATTATAAGATTGTTTTAGCTGGATTTTTTTTAAATCTAAGTTCTGAACTTCCTTGGGTCCCATACTGGGAAAAAGGCAGGGTATAAACTATTAAGTAAATAATAAATTAATAACAAGGCATCCTGCATTTAGTGTACTTCTAATATTCTAGCACTGAGCATACCAAATCACTGGTGTGTTGGAACATGAGGCTTGAATTTCAGACCAGTAATGCATAACCTTCAACACTGCAAAGATGAAAACTGGGACACCTGTGGCCAAGCATCATCAGAGTGTGGTCAAAATGGCAAAAGTTATTAATGTGGAAGAGACAAGCTAGGAGAGGCTGCAAGCATTTGATTTTATCTGATCCTATCAGGAACGGCAAAACTCTGCCCCTCCTCTCCCTTCAGCTCTGATCAGTCAATTGAGTGCAAACTAGTTTTGCACTTTGAACTTAGTTTGCAGCAATCAGTGTAAGCTGAGGATGAAAGGGGAAAGTGAAGGAGAAGAGAGAAACCGGGACATTTCACAAGGAACTGAAAAAGAGGTACAGCAGAGGATTGAGATTGTCCCTGCCAAATTGAGACAGTTGGGGGGTATAGTCATGGGCCAGCAGACATGAATTGGAGGCTCTGCAGAGTCAGGAAAAAGCATAATTTTGAAAATGTGGCATGCTACTCATGCATGAGACTTCCCAATTCAGATGTGAACTGGATGCTAACCAGTTAAGTGCTCAGTGCTGATAAGGAGGAAAGCAGCAGAAAAACAGTGACCTTACAGCTTTTTCAAGAACAGTGGTACTGCAAACCACACTGCATGGACCTAGTTAATATAGGAGCGCCCTAGGAAATATACCTTATCCTACTTGTCATAACCAGTGGACTTTGATCTCAACAAAGGCCCAGGGCGAGGTCACAAAAAAACCTATTGGCAAGACAGTGATATGAGTGTTTTCAAAGCCAGTGAAGCCTCAGTCTCCTCAGACAAGCCAAATACATGATTTTCACCTGGAAAAATATTATATGAAACCACGAGCCTTATTTGTTGTTCCTTTTACACTCCAGATTACAATCGCTAACTCAGGAGGAGAGTTCCAACAGCGAGATAAATGTTTGTTTCAAGATTTGTTAAAACAAAGTACAGTATCTATATTTATTGGTAGAGATATATATTAATGAAATACACAGAAATGACACTAAGCAGTGGTGTTGTAACACAGGGATTTAATGATGTCATGTGCATTACCCAACAGATATCTAGAACACTTGTTCAACCACATTCCCAAAAGCAGACTCATTTTTACAATGAATGCAAACCCATGGACAAAGGAACACCAAATATTTATATTAGGCTATTTTTAATGTTAAAAGAGTGTCAACATTTCCCCTAATAATTTCTAACAACAGCCCTGCCAGGTAGATCAGTTATGATTATCCTGTTCTATATGGGGAACTAAGAATGATGGGTCAGCTGAAGCTACCAATTGAATACATGGCAGAAGAATTAAGTTATGATCTAGCCGCTTTCTGGATCACAGTTCTGCAATGCATACCCAAAAATGTTTATTCAAAAATAAGTCCCACTGAACGCAGTTGATATTCACCCTAGGAAATATGTGTAAGCTCTCAGCCTTAGTTTTTAATATGTGATTTCTCTACAATGTGATTCAGTAGTTTCCATCACTGAAAATTATCATTCCTCCTGCAACAGATGCACTGCTGTCTGTCACATAGATCCTGTGCAAGGTCACAATACTGTCTGCGTATTGACTTACCCACCCAATAAGGTTCAGTATCTAGGATAGTTCCTGTCAGGCTCATCCCTGAATTCTGGGTGTTGGAGTAGAATTCAGGGAGGACCCTGACATGTAGCTGGTTCAGGCCTGATTTCTTCTTGGGCCTTGAGCTGCTGGAGAGGCCAGTGTTCCCATGCCTACCAGGCAGGCTGGCCTCACTCCAAGACATTTCAGGGCCCAATTCTACTCCAACACCCAGAATTCAGGGATGAGCCTGACAGTTCCTTTAAAGTTTGAACTAAAATCTGGAGTGGACCACTACCTACTGATGCAGAAACCACTGTATGCATATGTGCCTTTACCCTCTCTCTCTGGCTTTTCTTCGCAAACGAAGATTCAGGAAGGACTCATCCCACGCTTTCTGCAAGCGCGCTGATGACTAAAAAGGCCAATCCGAGACAAACAAGTCCGGTTGCAAAAAGCACAGCAGAAGGTCTCCCTGGGCGATGTTCCTGGGTTGTGACTCTTTCTGCGTTGTCGTTTCTCCTCAAGACTTGTTCGTTGTGAGTTCTCAAATAAGGCTGCAGCATTGTGGATAGTGCGTCTCCATGCCTCCCGATGTGAGGCCAGGGCGGACCACTGTTGGTGATCAATTTGGCCAAGCCTGAGATGTTGTTTCAGGGAGTCTTTGTATCGCTTTTTTGGAGCGCCCCTCTTACGCTGACCCGTGGCGAGTTCACCGTAGAGTAGTATTTTTGGGAGGCGATGGTCCTCCATCCTAGAAACGTGCCCTGCCCAGCGCAGCTGTGTTCTCAATATCATGGCCTCAATGCTGGTGATCCCTGCTTGCTCAAGGACAGCAACATTCGTTTAAGTTGCCTTTAAGTTGCCTGACAAATTATGGTGACCCCATGAATTTCATAAGGTTTTCTTAGGCAACGAATACTCAGAGGTGGTTTTGCCAGTTCCTTCCTCTGGAATACAGCCTACAGCACCTGGACTAGCCACCCTCAAACTTGGCATTGTCCACAATGGGGGCAGTACACTGGGGTTTCATAGAATCATATAGAATCATAGAACGTAGAATTGGAAGAGACCAAAAGGGCCATCTAGTCCAACCTCCTGCCATGCAGGAAATCACAATCAAAGCATCCCTGACAGATGACCATCCAGCCTCTGTTTAAAGACCTCCAAGAAAGGAGACCCCACCACGCTCTGAGGGAATGTGTTCCACTGCCGAACAGCTCTTACTGTCAGAAATTTCGTTCCTCCTAATGTTGAGGTGGAATCTCTGTTCCTGGAGCTTGCATCCATTGTTCCATGTTCTAGTCTCTGGAGCAGCAGAAAACAAGCTTGCTCCATCCTCAATGTGACACCCCTTCAAATACTTAAATAGGGCTATCATATCACCCCCTAACCATCTTTTTTCCAGGCTAAACATACCCAGCTCCCTAAGTTTTAACTCATAAGGCATGGTTTCTAATTCCTTGCCTAAGAAAACTCAATGAAACCCTGTGAAATAATGGGTTGCCATAAGCAGGGGCCTAAATACCCTCAACCACCCTCAGAGCTCATCAGCTCTTGGAAGCTAAGCAGGATCAGCCCTGGTGAGTCCTTGGATGTAAGGCGAGCAACAAACCCCAGCTGCTGGAGGCTCTGTTTCAGGAAGAAACTGGCAGAAGGACCTCTGAGGATTCCTTGCCTAAGAAAAGATTCCTTGCCAAAGAAAACCCTGTGAAATTCTGGGTTGCCATAAGCAGGGCCTGAATACCCTCAAGGCAGTCTCAGAGCCCATCAGCTCTTGGAAGCTAAGCAGGGTGAGCCCTGGTGTGTCCTTTGATGGAAGGCCAGCTACAAATCCCAGCTACTATAGGCTCTGTTTCAGAGGAAGGAACTGGCAAAGGACCTCTGAGGAGGATTCCTAGTCTAAGAAAACCCTGTGAAATTATGAGTTGCCATAAGCAGGGCCTGGATACCTTTAAGGCACCCTCAGAGACTATCAGCTCTTGGATTCAGAGTGTCCAAATTACTTGGGGATACTGAGAATTGAACATGAGACTTCTGCCTACAAGGCATGTGCTCGACTACTCAGTTAAACCCAGGGTGGCCCTACTGTTTGGGCAGATGGGTAACCTCCACACCAAACTTCCAACAATCTTCCTAACCAGCAGTAAGGTACAGGAGATACCTTGCAAGGGAAGAGGCTGGGTAGTGGCTCCATTTCTGGTGACCCCACCCACTGCCCTTCCAGCCCCAGTAAGCATCAGACCCAGAGGGAATCCCTGGATTGACAATTCAGCAATCAGTGCCAGAAATACCTTAAATTACTACCATTAGCTGACAATGACATTCTCACTGATTATGTCACTGCTCTCATAATATGGTAAAAGACTTTTAGAATGCACACAGGAAACAGCAACTGATCATGCACACAGGAAATGGTGAGAAGAAAAACAATGGCATTTGACAACCAACATGATACCATTAGGGATCAGGATTCTGTTGCAACTTTATGGAGCAGTTACAGTATCAGATTGACACACATACACACAGCCATCATCCACAAAGTTTTGTTGTTTTGTTTAAATCAATGGTCCTCAATCTTTGGACATACAGATGTTTTGGACTTCCAACTCCCAGAAGCCCTAGCCAGCATGGACAATGGGCAAAGATTCTGGGAAATCCACAATATCAGAAGGGCCAAAGGTTGAAAACCATTTGGTCTAAAGAACCAAGGGTTGACTCAGATGGTTCTCTTTCCTCCTCTATAGAACAAAACGTGGAAGACTTACTATCAGACCCCAGTGTCCACTCTTACAGGCACTGATTTGCCTATGGATACTGGCATATTGTTCTGCTAATATGCACAAAGTGGAACCCGTCACTTCAGGTTTACTTGAAAACCACATCACTCTGTAAGGTTTATGTGTGTGCCTTCAAGTTGCCTGTCGATTTATGGTGACCCCATGAATTTCATCGGGTTTTCTTAGGCAAAGAACACTCAGAGATGGTTTGCCAGTTCCTTCCTCTGATATATAGCCTACAACACCTGGTATTCATTGGCGGCCTCCCATCCAAGTACTAAGCAAGGCTGACCCTGCATAGTTTCCAAGATCAGACAGGATCTGGTGCCTTCAGGATATTTAGGCCCTTGCTGTATATGGCTTATGGCCAGGTAATTGTGCAAAGATCCCTTAGCCTGGAGATGCTGAGGGTGGAACAATGGGATCTTCTATATGCAAAGGAGGTACTCTCCCACTGAGCTATTAGGGCCAGTGGTCATACCTGTACAATGAGATCACTATCTTAAAATATAAATACAATTGTCCCTCCACATTCATGGATTTGGCATTCACGGTTTTAAGTATTCACAGTTTGAAAATATTCTTAAAAAAATAATAATCCAAAAAGCAAACCTTGATTTTGCCATCTTATATAAGGGACACCATTTTGCTATAGCATTGCATATAATGGGACTTGAGTATTCACAGATTTGGAACCAAACCCCAGCAAATGTGAAGGGACAACTATAATAATATTATCAAGTAAGAACAGATTAAAGTTACCCTGGTGAGATGCAGAGTGAACAATGTACAGAAACACTGTGTCAAACTGTCTCCTGACAGATTTTAGCTCATTTTTCCAAGATCACAATTTCTCCACTGTTCCCAATCAAAAATGAGAACTGCTCATTCCGCAAAGTGGTCTAGCACCACACTTATGAACTATTTATTTTGTTTACTCTATACCCTTCTTGTTGGAGCTCAGGGTGGCTAACAATCTCCTTCAAAGCATAGTGATATTTTTTAAAAAATAGTTAAACATATCTAGAATAATAAATCATAAATGTTTGACAAAATAATGCAAACAACCAGTTTGTTATTATGGACATTCAGGTCATTTCTGACTTATTGAAGCCATAAGATGAATGTATTATAATTTTTTTGGGGGGGAGGGGGGGTTGGCAGAATTTGTTCAAAGGAGGTTTGCCCTTGCTCTCAGGCTGAGAAAGTATGACTTGCCTAAGCTCACCCAGTGGGTTTCCATGGCTGATCAGGATTTGAACCATGGTCTCCATAGTCCTAGTCCAACACTCAAACCACCACACCATGTTGGCTGTCACAAACAAGCAGTATGAGAAGACAAACCAAACCTATGCTTATTCCCCCAAAACCTGTACAAAAGCGTATGTTTTCAACTGGTACCTGAAAGACGAAAGTATAGGGAAGAACCAGATCTCTAGCTTACCCAGGGTGCCAACACTGAGGAAACCCTACCATGTATAGTAGCCCCATGAACTAAATTACAGTATTACTGTAAGGTGCCACAAGTGGAGCCTTTTCAGCTCAGGATAAATCCCAGGTAGGTCGATCATGGAAAAGGCAGCCCTTTAAGTACCTGGTCCTGAGCTATTAGGGCTTTGTACATGAATGCTAACACCTTGACTTGGGCCCCAATGAAAAATCCAAAGGCACAGAGTTGCTGGATAGAATGGAATGGAAGAGAAATTGTTTCTTGCATAGATGAGAATCATGCACCTCTCCAGATATTCTTGGACTGCATCTCCTTACAGACCTAGGGCTTTAGCATCACTTGGAAATCCACACAATTCCCACCCTTTTCTTTAAATCTTGTAAAAGCCCAAATCCTATTGTTAGTCCTGACCTATAAGGGCAGCCTGTTAACACTTCTATAAATCCCACTGGTTCAGTGAGTCTCCTCTAGTTGGAACTAAATGGGATCTAGGCTAATAGTTTATTTGACTCACCGATGTGGTGATTGGCAAGCTTCAGAGATCCACAGAAGTCTTTCAGCCAGCAGTTCAGCTTCTGCCAAATCCACATTACACACACATACATACTCAGTTTGAAACTGGATTTTTACCATGGAATCTTGGGATGTGTAGTTTTACAAGGTCTTCAGCCTTCCTTGCCAAGAGTGCTGCTGCCTCACCATACTACAAATCCCAGTACTCTACAGGCAGGAGCGATGGCAAATAATCCAGTTCCAAACTGTCTTCCTTGTGTAGTGTGTGCATTTGGCCCAATCCCCTCCTTTCTCTGAAATCGCTCTGGGTGCAAATCCCCACCGCTTCCGTGATAAAATCCCAACCAGGGTGCCAAAGGGGAAGAAACGGAGGACTGGGAAACTGAAGCCCAGAGCCCAAACTTGTTAAATCCAAACGAGCTGCTGCCTGAGAAATGATCTGTCAGGGCATTAACTCCAGGGAAGGGCAGCCTTTCCAAAGAAGGAAGCAATCACGCCTCCCGATCAAACCGGGACACGCG
The DNA here is from genome assembly GCA_030847615.1 of Gambelia wislizenii. Taxonomy (NCBI): domain Eukaryota; kingdom Metazoa; phylum Chordata; class Lepidosauria; order Squamata; family Crotaphytidae; genus Gambelia; species Gambelia wislizenii. The sequence goes on along the minus strand of JAUMIR010000002.1, from coordinate 426,190,281 downwards.
TGGGAACTCCACCAAGGTTTGTTTTTGTTTTTTTTTTCCCTGCCTGCTGTAATCATCTTGCGGGGGATCAACCTTTGGAGGCCGCCCCGGATTCTCTCCCGCCTGAGCTTACCTGGGGTGGAGCGCAAAGGGTGCCTCTCTCCAGGCTGCGTTCGCTGCGAGTTCTCACCTGCGCTTTGGCTAGAGCTCGGTGTAACTCGCTTCCCTGTGTGAGTTCCTGCTCGGCTCTTTCCAAGGGCAGCGGCCGCGGGCCCCGCCCGCTTTCCCGCCCCCTGGGGCGGGAAAGCGGGAGGGGCCGGTGGCCGCTACCCTTGGAAAGAGCCGAGCAGGAACTCACACAGGGAAGCAGCAGAGCTCCCCATCCGCGAAGTGTTGGAAACGCTTTTCCATGCTCTCAGATGGAACCCCGCGTGTTGATTACAGCCAGCAGCAGAAGCAGAGCAGCAGAGACCAGGGGTGTGTGGGTGTGTGTGCACTACAGATCCCAGGTTCGGTGGACTACAGATCCCAGGTTCGGTGGACTGTTGGAAGTGTTTTCCAACGAAGTGTTGGAAACGCTTTTCCATGCTCTCAAATGGAACCCCGCGTGTTGATTACAGCCAGCAGCAGAAGCAGAGCAGCAGAGACCTGGGTGGTGGGTGGTGGACTACAGATCCCAGGTTCTGTGAACTACAGATCCCAGGTTCGGTGGACTGTTGGAAGTGTTTTCCAACGAAATGTTGGAAACGCTTTTCCATGCTCTCAGATGGAACCCCGCGTGTTGATTACAGCCAGCAGCAGCAGCAGCAGCAAGAGACCTGGGGGGCGGGGACTACAGATCCTAGGTTCGGTGGACTACAAATCCCAGATTTCTCTGGGGGGGGAATAGCGGCTCATTCTCCCACTCAGCCCAGAGTGGGAACCCGAGCCCCCACCCCATCCAATAAAGCAAGTCTGCAAGAGGAAAAGTTTGTTTGGATGAAGTTTTAAAAAAACAAACGCAAGGATTGAAGTTTTTTGAAAAAATGAAGGAAGCAACCTCTTTTGTTGCCTCGCCTTCCTCCGACAACTGATGCAGCTGAGATAAATTGAATCCACACTACACAAATAATTTGGGTTGAAACTGGATTCTTTGCCAGGGCTCCTTGCTATGGAATCCTGGGATGGGTAGTTTTACGAGGTCTTTAGCCTTCCCTGCCAAAGAGGGCTGGTGCCTCGCCAAACTACAAATCCCAGGATTCCATAGGAAGGAGCCATGGCAAAGAATCCAGTTTGAAACTGGATTCTTTGTGTAGTGTGGATCCTGCCTTTAAAGTTAGCTGAAAGTGACTGGGGTTTTCACTGTTTGTCTCTAACAAGGTGGACTTTTTCACCTTGCTGACAAGATCCAATGGCCCATCCGGCAATAATGGTATTTGGCAAAAAGTTCTTTGGAAGTCTTGCAACAGGACAGCCTGTTGCAGGACGTGGGGGCTGGTGCATTCAACTTGCCCAGTTATAGTAGTCTGGTTCCACTTTAGCTGTCCCTGGCTCCAGTTCACAGTATTCTGGGATTTGTAGTTTCATGAAAGACTTGAATGGACCCTTTCACACCACAGTTATAGCACTATATTTCACTTTAGGGAGCCTAAATACCCTAAGGGCACCAGATCCAGTCTGATCTTGGAAGCTAAGCAAGGTCAGCTCTGATTAGTACTTAGATGGGAGACCATCAACAAATACCAGGTGTTGTAGGCTGCATTTCAGAGGAAGGAACTGTCAAAACCACCCCTGAGTATTCCTTGCCAAAATACCCTGTGAAGTTCATATAGGGTCACCATAAGTTGACAGGCAACGTGAAGGCACATACACCCTTCACTTTTGAGAGCCAGCATGGTAAGGTGGTTTGAGTGTTGGAAACTGCGTGTGAACACATCTTGCCTGCAATAGCATCACCTTAGCATTGCCATAAGTTGGAAATGAGTTGAAGGCATATGGCAACAACATGAATAGTTTAATAAAATAAATAAATAAATAAAACAATTTGGTGTACTGCCAGTAATGTTACTCTTTCTAAGTAGGGCACAAAAATACAAAATTAATGACAGTTTACAATTATCTGGAAAGTAAAAAAAGGGCAAAGGCTTAAATCCTATTGTTAGCCCTAGCAAAAGTTATGTAAATTCCATTCATTCCATTAATTTAATAAATATACTGTACTCCAGTTTGGATTAACAATTGGATATAAGCCAAAGAGAGCCTTGCTAGTCCAGGGGACGGGAACCCTCTCTCCCCACTCTCAGTTGAGCAATATCTTTATTAGGGCGAAACCCCCACCCCAATAAAATATAATACAAGTGTGTGTGATTTGAATTCTCCAGAGCTCTTCATCAGGCTAAATGGTACATTCCCTCTTGTTGTGGCCATGTACTGTACTATGCAGCTTAAGTCCATCCCACAAAGACTGCAGATAGAATGAATCACTGTAAGGTATGTGGGTGTAAAGTTATACCTATTGAAGTATATCTGAGACAAAGAACCAATGGCAGGTCTCTATTTCTGAAAATACAAAGCTTGGCTGCTACTCAGGTCTGTCACTTGGCTTGGGTGAAACATACAGGTTCCTGAGTCAGCATGGAGTTGCTGCACACCTACCAGTAATTCATTTAATCTACAGTTTCCCTCATGGGACTGAGTCTAATTGCAGACCACATAGGCCACAATGTGATCTCGTGATTACAACAGGATGTGTTTTCGTACGTCCTCAATACCACGAAAAAAGTGATATTAATGATCTATTGATGACTTATTCCGTCAATTAAAAGTGACACTTTATTTGCGGCTGGGGCATGGACTAACCATGCAATGACAACAACATCATGCGATAGCTGTGCCCCCTTGTGCTACCCAGATGTCATAATCCCGCAATGTTTGCCATGTCTGATAAAGTCTTTTGGCAGAGAAGACTAAAGACCTTGTAAAACTACAAATAGCAGGATTCCAAGGAAAGAGCCATAGCAAATATTCTAGTTTCAAAATGGATTATTTGTGTAGTGTGGATTTGGCCCTGATCGTATCTTCAGTGGTCAACCCATCCAACTCCCAAGATCACAGTTTTTCTGGCCATAAAAGGAGGGAATTGTCTCTTGTGGAAGCTTCTGAAAGCAATGGATCCTCCTTTTAAAATGTGCTAGGGTTCCCCTGTACTGTACTAGATCAGTGTTTCTCAAGTTGGTTGCATGTAGAGGATAGCAATTATTTTTTCCCCAATATTCCAGGGGAAAATTATATTTGTGCCTATTCAGCATAATTGTTTCTTTTTCCCCCCTGGAAACTTGCCAGAGGCCAGTGACCAATGAATGTGTTAGGGATCAGCTCCATTCCAGGAAGCACCAATCCCTGAGTAGCACTGTTCTAGATCACTCAAATAAGTAAGTCAAACCATGTGATCCAAAAGAAAGCAAAAACCTAAGTCACACTTTCCAATGTGATCTAGTGGCAAAGTCTTCTTTGCCTTTTCTTCTAGGAAATTATCAGATGTGGCTAATATGGCACCAGAATAACAACATTGGAACAAAAAAGGATGCCAATATCACACGACGTCATCCTTTTGTGTTCCACTGTCATTAATCTGGTGTTTCTTTTTATTGATTGGCCAAGCCATCAATAGATGGCCCATCCCATTTTGGTGCCAGCATTGCCAGTGTGTGAAACCTCAGGCCATTTAACTCACATGAATGCAGCCTCAATGGCCAGCATGAACATTTCTGGGTGAGGTCACAACATCCAGGTAAGTGACACAATTTTAAAAACCTTCCCTGGTTTACTTGAAAGTTTTAAAATGTGTGTATGTGCTTTTTGTAACTTTTTGTATTTTATTTTACTTTTTATTTTTGAATTTCCTGTGCTCACGTCTTCTTGTGAGAATGGGTGGAATTTCAGTCCAGGAAGTGAATGGAGCTCCATTAGAGCTCCATTCATTCCTGGGCTGCCTGTTGAAGGAAGAGAAGGTAGGTGTGATGGGAAGGTTATTGTGCTGGGACAGGGACGGGATTGGAGATTGCAGGACTGGAACACTTTTTGCATTCCTGTCTGATAATCTTCCTAGTTTCCAATCTCTGCTCTGGTCACTAGAAAGAGAAGGAACAGTGTGAAGCAAGAATGGAAAGAATGTTCACAGTTATTCATTTCCAGGTTGATAAAGGTTTCAAAACAACTGGTCAATGCTGTTGAAAAGAATAATACAGTGGTGAGACTTTTGTGCATTTGTATCCTGGTATTTGAATGTCCTGAAATGTCAAACAATTACTATGTGGAGAAAAAGACATGATTCTTGGAAGTCCCTCCCTGATCATTTGTAGACTGCTTCTTCTCTCTGTGTTTTTAAATCTCAATTGAAAACTTTTCTGTTTTCCAAAGCTCTTGGAATTTTAGTTTGATATTGTTTTGCAATCTTGTATATTTTGATCACATGTATTGGTCAGTTTGTTTTATTTTTATATTTTCTTGCTGTTTCATTGTTCTTATTGTTGTTGAGGGTTTTTTTTGGTAATTATCTGGATCATTTGTTTTGCAGTTGTATTTTATAGTTTTATGTTTATTATTCCTCCTTCCCTCTGTGTGTGTTTATGTGTACACTTATTTTAGATTGTATACCTTTAGCAGGACTCAATATTTTGTTTTGTGTGTGTGTGTGTGTGTGTGTGTGTGCTTGTTTTAATATAAAGCACTGTGTACATAAGTGGTGCTATATAAAAACACGATCATCATTATCTATTTATAAAGTGCCATTATACAGTAGGACACCCTTATCCACTGATTCATTATCCTCTGATTCAGTTATCCACAGGACACAAAACAGCAAACCTATCATAGAGTCTTCCTAGAAAATGCCTAGAGAGGCATCCTCTCTACACATTTTCTAGTTCCTCCAAGGCAAACTCTATGGTATTTTAAACTGGAAGTCCCATTGTTTTCAGTGGCGTTCACTGTTATCCGCGGTTTTTGGTATCCAGCTCCCCCAGAACCAATCCTCAGTGGATACAGGGTTCCTACTGTACTTATTTTTGTGTGGGAGTGGGCAAAAAACATATTTTCTGTACAGAAAACACTTTTTTTCCAAGAAAAGAAAATACATTTTCTGCACACCCAAAGAAAATGTGTTTTTGTTCCCCTCCACTCAGTAATTATTCTGCAACATTTTGGGACATTTTAACACAGGGAGAATACTTCAGAAGAATACTTATTTTTCCTGCTGCAGGGAGATAACTAAAGCAATTATTAATCCTGACACAAGGATGGAATAGTCAAGGATTTATATTGTTAGTGTGAAGTGCTCCCTCACCACCCCTGTTACAATATGGAGTCCTCAATCATCAGAATTTTAGCCACTCCTTTTTGTTTTCCTTCCCCAACCTGGAATACATTTTTTAAAATGCATTTCTGCAAATCTCAGGGTTTTCCTTTGTCTGTTGTGGATACAAAAGGACTGGCACTCAGAAGATTGGAATAGTAATATGTATGCATGATGACAGAGTATTTTTTGGCATGAATTAGTCTCAGGATATGGCAAAGCATACCAACTTGTATACGTACACATTGGATATTTGTCAGTTGAGGTAATCATTTCTCAGCATCATGTTGTAGTCTATATAAAGGCTGTAATTTCCTGTGTAGGGATTCTTCTCATTAATCAGATAAGATTCCTTCTGGAATATCTGGTTTGGCTGAGTCATATTTCTTCCTGTTCTTATTAATCCTTTGGGATTTCTATCAGCTACTGGAGATGCTGGGTTGGAAGGTTATATTTTGGGTGCAAGATATCAAGTATGAGGTTAGGACCATTCCTATTACCAACTTTCACAGTTCTAATATACAGTGGGCCCTTGGTATGCATGGGGGTTTGCTTCCAGAACCCACTGCGGATACCAAAAAACACTCTCAAGTCCCTATTTAAAACTACTGCCTAATGTCAACTGCAGCCAGGGTGAGAGGCAGTCCCAGGCCAGCAGTAGAGGCTACTGAGGCAAGGCTTCGGCTGCGATGCCCGGTGGATGGCATGCTCCCAGCAGGAAGAATATGTTACCTGCCCTGACAGCTCCAACCTCTTAATATTTCATCAATTGGCTAAATTTCATGTATTGGCTTATTAGTGGCACTCCACATGGTTGAAGGTAGATCAGGGACCTCCCAAAACTAGGAGCCAAGGTTTGCTCAGAAAACCTAAGGTAGTATCCAGCTCAAATTCCTCAAAGACACATCCAGGTGGGAATTATGCAGAAACCCCTGGAACTGATTAGTGAGGGAGGTAATGGGCTAATTCTCCCTGGGAACTTCTAAAAGGAAATTATTTACTTATCCAATCATAAGTGGCTGAGCACTCACTATTTGCAAAACAGATTTTTCCCCTTCTCCCTCCCCAACAATGGAAGGTTGCCTGTGACCACTAAGGACATTTTCAGATGCGTAAAAAGTGCTGCGGAGGGCTCAGGAGAGGTACGCGCCTGTTTCGTGGAAGGGGGCCAGTTTCTGATGACGCTGTCCCTCTCGCGTTACCCTCCGTGTTCCTTCTGTGTTGCATGGAAGGAAAAGGCACCACTTTTTCTTCACAAAGAATTTCCGTGAGTAAAAAGTGGCGCCTTTTCCTTCCATGCGACACAGAAGGAACATGGAGGGTAACGCAAGAGGGATGGTGTTGTCAGAAACTGGCCCCATGCCACGAAATAGGTGCGTATCTTTCCTGAGCCCTCCGCAGCACTTTTTACACGTCTGAAAATGTCCTCAGTCCTAAATGTAACTCAAATTAACAGTCGTTAATGCATCCAGATAATCTATTTTTAATCCTGGGAACCTCCAGTAGACATATTATTTCACTCTAAAACTCACCCTTCAGGGGAACTATCGAATATAAATATCACCTTAAAATTCCACCAAAGTACACACACATCCTCTTCCTCTCATCTCTACAACTGTCTGTGTAGCTGGGTGTACATATCCTCTTCCTCCTTTCACTCCATTAGTCTCTGTCACCAGGGCTGCAGTTTCTACATGAATCTCTGTTCTTATTTATTTATTTATACGCCGCTCTTCAGCTTACAAATTGTTTTAAGCAATAGCAATTTACACATCTACACTGCATTAAGCAGTTTCCAATGTGTGTTCTTCAGATCAGTGTGGTATAACCCATAAGCCTCTCACTCTATTCCTCTATCCAAACACTTCCTACTTTCTTCAATAGCTTTGTGTGATAGCTTGAAGCCTGAGTGTTAGTGTCAATGCTGTTATAAAAACCATTATTATTTTAAATCTGTGTCTGTGAGTCTGTTCAAGTTAGTACTGGTATACACAGGTTAAAGGATCCCCACAGTTGCTTGACCTCTCTCATGCCAATTTGAGCTAACTAATATTCCCCATTATAATTTGGACACTAGTGGGTCCCCACAGACCATGCACTTTTGGTAACAAATGTTCATCTGGTGCACAGAGCTCCCTGCTGTTGCCTCCTTCCACAGTACCATCAAGGAACATGGAGTTCACCTTCAGAGGTTTTTAAACAGAGGTTGGATGGCCATCTGTTGGGAGTGTTTTAATTGTGTATTCGTGCATGGCAGAGGGTTGGACTGGATGGCCCTTGTGGTCTCTTCTAACTATATGATTCTCTGATTCTATGCATGCCTTGTTGTTGCAGCCTCTGCTACTACTCTGGGACTGCTTCTTGGCCTAACTGCAGTCAATCACAGGTAAAATGTTTTAAAAACATTTCTTCATCTCAATCTGTGATTGCTCAAATCCATAGACATCGAACTTGCAGACACCGAGGCCCCATACAAGTAATAATGCCATCAAGTTCTGGTCAAAGTAACTGATTAATCAATGTGCCAGAATTTGCCAACACACTATGCCAAAACCTATGCCACTTGTGATGTTAAGCAATGCAGCTGGTGAGCTCCTGATAAGAAAATTATTAGCATACTTCTCATAAGGGGAAGATACAATTGTTCTCTTTTCAGTGTTGTAGAAATGCAGTGGAAAATTGAAAATCAAGTACCTGGAATTATGCCAAATCAGCCATCAAGGTAAAGACATTGATCTATCAAGCCAGTATTCTTAGTCCAGGTAGATGATACCAGAACATGGTCTCTTTCAGCTAAAAAGAGCAGAAGCTCCACAACCACCATGTCTGTTGTTTGTATTCCATCCTTGACAGTTGTTGGCAAGATAAAGCCATGCATGTAGTAGACCTTCTCCTGGGCCAATCTGCCAAGAATTTTAGGTCTTCTCCAACAGAGATGGCTGCTAGTTTGGGAACACACAAAGATGCAAGATGGTTTAGACTAAACAACATATGTTATGATGAGGAAATCAGTGCTAAGAGATCCAGATATTCCCCAGAGTTCTACTATAAGGATATTTTCTTTCTTTTTTGAAATAGCAACAAACAACAAAATCAACAATAATTCATCCAGAGGACAAGAATACAAAGGCTACATAGTGGCCAGAGTATGCCAGAGACACAAAAAAGGACATCTGCTATCTTTTGGATCTTATTTAAGATAAGAAATTTTTCCAAAAATGTGTATGCTGATTAGGAGGCAACTAAGTGTGTTGTTTTTATTAGCAATCAGAAAACAGCTTTTTCAAAAAGTTATTGTGGCTATATTTATTTTTGGCTTCATTGACATAATCACCTAGATTTACTATTAAAGTAATAGATAATTGCTGCAATCGAACATCCCCTCAGCATAGTGTAGATATGTACAAGTGGACATACATTGCGCCAGCACTATGCAACCCCGTGCATAATAGCAACATTGTGCAACACATGCCAATGACTAGGTGCCATTGTGAAATGTCCAATGCACAATGTGCAACTGCTGCATATGATGTACAACTGCAATGCTCAATTTTGCTGTATGTGGAGCTCTGCTTCCACAGTGGTCAGCCTGTTGTGCTATGGTGAATAATCCACCCAACATGCTTAGCATGACTTACACATGTGTATCTTACTAATAGAGTGCCAGCCAATAACTCATTTCTCCAGTGGCTAATAAGGATGTAAGAATATCTTCACCTGTTATCTATGAGATTCCAAAGTCCTTGAAAGCAAAGGAATGGCTGGTATTCCTGAATCTCTTCTTATACTGTAGAAGCAATTATGACTTCTACTGCTCTAGAAAACCTGTGAGCTATAGAAATGCTCACTAATTCAACATAAATGGAAACATACCTGTCACTCCATCTTCCCTGGCAAATTTGAGAACTGTAGTTCCTATGTTCAGATCCTTGCTCAACCATAAAGCTTGCTGAAGTACCTTGGGCTAATTGTTATCTTTAGACTAATTCACAAGGTTATTGCTAGTGTTCCCAGTATGTGGCTCATTCACATGTTTAAGCCATCCCTTGATGCTGCAGTCATCAAGCATGTGTGAACCATCCCAAATAATGCTGGTCACCACTGCATCATTCAGTTATCTTGGATGGTCAGCCCCAAATGTTCTTAGGGAAATGATACAAAACAACAGACTGTCAGAAACTGGAAGCAGATATTAGGTTTTTACTGGAAGCCATGCCCTATGAGGAGCGGCTGAACGAGCTGGGCATGTTTAGCCTGGAGAAGAGAAGGTTAAGAGGTGACATGCATGATAGCCATATTTAAATATTCAAAAGGATGTCTTATTGAAGATGGAGCAAGCTTGGTTTTGCTGCTCCGGAGACTAGGGACATTATCAGACTAGTGTCTAAAAACACTGTAATTCTGCGAATGAAGAGAGTGGGAACATCATGACATTCTAACACTTATTATTGGGCATAGCTGTAATCATGTGAAAGAAATGCCACAGAATTATTGCATGATGATCACTAATGCTTCAAGAAGGGGAGTTTACTTCCGCAATTTGGCATGGGCGAGATTTTGGTTCTTGCAAGAAGACTTGAGTGCACTTAAAACTCCAAAAACCAGTTAATTAACAAAGTAAATGAACACACAAAGCACTGAAAAAAACTAAAATATGCATACTAAAGGGAATGGTTCATAAAATGTGCCCTGTGCTTCATTTTCATGTTCTCACCTAGAGGTTTTCTCGCTGAGAACCGCCCATTCACACTGTAATCTCACAATTACAACAGAATATAGTTTCACATGACGTCAATACCACAAAAAAAGCAATATTGACAATCTATTGACGGCTTGTCCCATCACTTAGAAGCAATGCCTTTTTCACAGTTGGAGCATGGAATAATCACACAAATGTTATGTCATGCGAAAGCAGGGCCCATTAGCACTACCCTGACATCATAATCCTGTGATTGTTGCTGCATCTGATAAAGTTCTCAGAGACGGATCAATGGACTCAAAGTACAGGAAAAGAGATTCCACCTAAACATTAGGAGCTTAGCTACACAGGCGAAAAACCTCTGCTTAAAATTGCGTGTTCTTGGTCTGCAGTGACCACACACACACCTTGCTAATACCACACACATCTTGTTAAAGCAAACTGAGAGTGGCATTACCAACCACACATTTCCCCAGGTGAGCTTACTTCGGTGTCAAAGGTGGTCCTGCTATGATTGCATGTCCTGTACTTTGCATTATTTTCAGCCACCTTTCCAAATCTGAAGAGCAGCCACTGAGAAGGTTCTCTCTCCCATGTCTTTGCCAAATGACCCTGTGAGGGTTGTGGGACTGAGAGAAAGTCCTCCCTTGAAGACTGTAAGACTTGAGCAGGCTCATATGGGGTTTCTGACATAACAGATATTTTAAACAGTGCAGTCACTTGCACAACAGTTAACCCAGTATAACACCATATCTGCAACCTGTTTAGGATACCACTCTCAAGCAACATCCAAAAAAAGCACAAGCCCCTGAGCAACAATGTTTATACCAGCATATGGGACCAACAGGGTTCTAGCCTAAAAAAGCTAACCCATTAACATTGATTTGTGCATAGTTTACAATTGCTGCTGAAAAAACCTCCCCCATGTTCCCAAGCCATATGTCAGAGAGCCATGTTTAAAAGTGTGTCGGTGGTAAAGATGCAATGAGCATGTGTCCCGCCACAATCTCCTTCCCCACAGCACTTACCTTGTCTTCTGACGACAGGGCAGCCCAGGAGTGAACACAGCTGGAGTGAAATCCTGTGGAATCTTGCGAGAAGACATGAGCACGGGAAATTAAAAAATAAAAGTAAAAACACACAAAAAAGTATCTCTTTCTCTCTCTCTCTGGCTTTTCTTCGCAAACGAAGATTCAGGAAGGACTCATCCCATGCTTTCTGCAAGCGCGCTGATGACTAAAAAGGCCAATCCGAGATAAACAAGTCCGGTTGCAAAAAGCACAGCAGAAGGTCTCCTTGGGTGATGTTTTTGGGTTGTGATTCTTTCTGCGTTGTCGTTTCTCTTCAAGACTTGTTCGTTGTGAGTTCTCAAATAAGGCTGCAGCATTGTGGATAGTGCGTCTCCATGCCTCCCGATGTGAGGCCAGGGCGGACCACTGTTGGTGATCAATTTGGCCAAGCCTGAGATGTTGTTTCAGGGAGTCTTTGTATCGCTTTTTTGGAGCGCCCCTCTTACGCTGACCCGTGGTGAGTTCACCGTAGAGTAGTATTTTTGGGAGGCGATGGTCCTCCATCCTAGAAACGTGCCTTGCCCAGCGCAGCTGTGTTCTCAATATCATGGCCTCAATGCTGGTGATCCCTGCTTGCTCAAGGACAGCAACATTCGTCACATAGTCAGTCCAGTGTATATTTAGGATTGTGCGTAGACAGCGCTGATGAAAGCACTCGAGGAGTCGTAGGTGGTGGCGATAGGTGACCCATGTTTCAGATCCATAAAGGAGGATAGACAGTACGATGGCTCTATACACACTGATTTTTGTGCTTTGCCTCAGGTGTTTATTGCTCCAGACTCTTTTGTGAAGTCTTCCAAATGCACTATATGCCTTTGCTAATCTGTGATCGATCTCTTTGTCAATCTTGGCATCTGAGGAGATGATGCTTCCCAGGTAGGTGAACTGCTGAACGGACTTGAGCACTGATTTGCCGACGGCAATGTGGGGATGGTGGTGTTCATCCTGTGGTGCAGGCTGGTAAAGAACTTCTGTTTTCTTCAGGTTGACTTCTAGCCCAAACAGCTCTGCAGCTGTTGCAAAGCAGGATGTTAGGCGCTGCAGAGCTGCTTCTGTGTGGGCAACAAGGGCAGCAGCATCGGCGAAGAGCAGCTCACGGACTAGATAGTTTAGAGTCTTAGTGTGAGCCCTCAGACGGCTTTAGTTAAACAAGCTACCATCAGTACGGTAGCGTATATAGATGCCGTCGTCTTCTTCAAGCTCTGCCATAGCCCTTTGGAGCATCGTGCTAAAGAAGATTGTAAATAAAGTTGGTGCAAGAACACAACCTTGCTTCACTCCATTAGTTATTAGAAAGGGCTCTGAAAGAGCATCGCCATATCTGACTTGACCACGCTGGCCCTCGTGTAGCAAGATAATCATTTTAAGGAATTTGGGGGGACATCCTAGTCTTTCCAGGATCTGCCACAGACCTTTTCTACTTACAGTGTCAAAGGCTTTGGTGAGGTCGACAAATGTTACATAGAGACCCTTGTTCTGCTCCCTACATTTTTCTTGCAGTAACACCAAGCACAAAAACACACTTTAAAATGTACAAGTAACCTGGGGAGGGTCATAAAAGTGTGTCACCTGGATGTCCTGATCTCACCGGAAGTGTTCTGGCAGGGACCGCCCATTGACGCTTGGATCTCACCAGTGAAACGGGGCACTTTGTCACACACTGTCAAATCCATGACTGAAACAGAATGGGGGATCTACTGACGGCTTCTCCCATCAATAAAAAGCAGTGCCTGTGGAACGGCAGCCTCTCTCTCTCTGGCTTTTCATCGCAAACGAAGATTCAGGAAGGACTCATCCTGCGCTCTCTGCAAGCGTGCTGATGACTGAAAAGGCCAATCTGAGATAAACAAGTCCGGTTGCAGAAAGCACAGCAGAAGGTCTCCTTGGGTGATGTTTCTGGGTTGTGATTCTTTCTGCGTTGCCGTTTTTCTTCAAGACTTGTTCGGCGTGAGTTCTCAAATAAGGCTGCCACATTGTGGATAGTGTGTCTCCACACCTCCCGATGTGAAGCCAGGGTGGACCATTATTGGTGATCTATTTGGCCAAGCTTGAGATGTTGTTTCAGGGAATCCTTGTATTGCTTTTTTGGAGTGCCCCTCTTACACTGACCTGTGGGGAATTCACTGTAGATGGTCCTCCATCCTAGAAACGTGCCTTGCCCAGCGCAGCTGTGTTCTCAATATCATGGCCTCAATGCTGGTGATCCCTTGCTCAAGGACAGCAACATTTGTCACATAGTCAGTCCAGTGTATATTTAGGATTATATGTATACAGCGCTGATGAAAGCGTTCGAGGAGTCGTAAGTGTTGGCGATAGGTGACCCATGTTTCAGACCTGTAAGGGAGAGGTGAAGTACAAAAATCAGGAACGGCAGCAGAACTGGTGCATAACGATGCGGATGATGTCATCTGGTAAGGGAGCCCTTTTGCGATCTCCTGGCATTGCTGTAACACCATTTTTGATGCGTCTGATAATCTACTACATGTGGGGCAAAAACTCTGAATGCATGCCCCCACATTCTCCCTGAAGCCCTGCACATTATTATACTCCACAGGGACTTGTTTTCACTGTCCCTGAGGAGTTTTGCTTGCCACTGCCGCCACTGTCTCTGCCACACTGACCAATTTTAAGGCTCTGGAGGAAGGTCCCAGCCAAGGGAGAGAATTTCTCCCTTCCCCTGGCTCCTCAGTAAACTCTGAATCCCACATACTGTGAATTGTGTAATATACCCTGAATTGCTGCAAATCTGGGCCATGCCACGTGTGGCCAGATTTTTTGGGGAAAGGCCATGCCATGTGTGGCCTGATTGAAGCAGATCTGTGGACATTTGTATGAGGAATCAGGGTATTTGATAGTGTAGACAAGTTCTGAGTATACCTGGGGGCCGGTTACACGGCAATATTTTCCCCGCAATGTATCACAATATCGCACTTACGATACAGAGTCGCATAGTGTACACGAATTTTCATTACTTTTTGTGAAACGCCGCAATCAAAGTTCACATGATGCAATTATGCGGAATTAAATAAGTTACGAATTATTCAATTTCGGGGTTTTTTTAGTTCCCACAGTATCGACATTTCGCATTTTAGCTAGTACCGTAGCTGTCAATCAGCGGCATACGTCACTCCTTTATGGTTAACTTCCTTTCTGTGCTCCCGCCACTCTTATTCCTATTGGTTAACAGTTTCTATTAAACTTTCCCATTCCAAGAAATCTGATTGGGCACACCTATACCTGGTGCAGCTCATCGTTCGCCCACCATCGTTAGGGTATTCCTACCTATTCAATTTAAAGATGGAGGCTTTAGCAACTATTTCTTGTTGCTCTTGTTGATGTTCAGAATCATAGCCACAATTGCTGCATTTCAGGATGCATGCAGGTCTTATCACCACAGAAGCTGTATTAGGAGAAGGAATAGATGTAGGCAGCTGCGATCCTTCATAGAACAAGTCATCACAAAGCAATGTCCCTTTTTCTCAAGATATATTCTTCCTTTTGCTGCGGAAGAGGTGCTTCCCTGCCTGCGTGATGTTTTTGTTTGGTGGGAGGGATGCTTTAGTGGGCCACTCCCAAGGATCCGCCTAATTTCCGGTAGATGAAAAAATTGCGAAAGTGGATGTCGGATAGTTCACAATATCGATAGTGCGCTATACTGCGGAACTTTTAAAAAAAGAGCGGAAAATCAGCGCAGTCAAAAGTTGCGCCACTTACGGGTATTTTACACCCCCTCCTTCTGAAAAGGGCGATACTGCGTCGAAATACGTGGGAACTATCAGGCGTCTTGCCGAATTATTACATGACTTATTTTGCCATGTAAACGGCCCCCTGGTTTTGCTCACTCCTCACCTTCCCTGAATAGGATGGCAAGGGAGAAACAGTACTACAGCTTTGTTGGTCTCGTGCCCCATATTCCTTCTGAAGGTGTCTCCCCTAGATGGACTGTGGACCCCACCCTCTCTACAGCTGAAATTACAAGTAGAGATGAACAAATCAGTCATTTTGTTTTCACTCCTTTTCTTATTTTCCTTCCCCCTGCCCCATTTCTTATTATTCTGACCTTAACTTTCTTTCATTGCATTTCTGCATCAGTATTGTGCAGTAAGTCTGCATGGAAACCTATATGCATATCTCTACACATTTCTCTTAATATATACATTATATATTTTACTCACAAAATTTGTAATATATATAATTTTGCCTAATATAATTAATTTTCATGCATTCTTTTCATGAGTGTTCACATTTTAAAACTTTGAATCAAAGTATTTGGCTGCAGATTTCAGAGAATTGTGAATTCTCAGATAATTGTGTTTTGGCTCACATTTGTCTGGGAAGTATGGATTAGATAAATAAACATTAAAATACAAACTGAATTAATTTCTCCCCAAGCTCTACTGGGAAGGGCTTTACAATTCTTGACAGCAATGAAAGGTGATAAACATTGTATATAAAAGGCCCATATTTACAGACAGCAACAATGGAAGCACTTTCAGACTGATTTGTTTTGATCCCTTGTTTCTGCATTCAGACATTTAGAACTGTCGGATTTTAAAGGTCATGTTTTGTGTCAAGATGTATAATAGCTGATCAAAACTGTCCTTACTCCTGAATGAAACTTTAACAAGAAGGGCATTAATAGACTATTGTTATTCTAGATTGGCGCACACATGGTGTGTGAGTGTGTGTGTGTGTGCCTTCAAGTCACCTGTCGACTTAGGGTGACTCCAAGAATTTCATAAGATTTTCTTAAGCAAGGAATACTTAGAGGTGGTTTTGCCAGTTCCATTCTCTGAAATATAGCCGCCTTGAATTCCATCTTGGGAAAAGGGTGGGATATAAATCCAACAAATAAATAAAATAAAATAAAAATTGCCTTCAGCACCTGGTATTCATTGGCAATCTCCCATCCAAATACTAACCAAAGCTGATCCTACTTAGTTTCCAAGATCAGACAGGATATGCTGCCTACAGTATTTTCTGTCATTGTGTTTGTCAGGTTGTTCAAAAGCATTTAAAAAGGTTCCATAGCACCTTAGTGCCAAAGGACAAGAGCTTGGAAAAGTTAAGTTTTGGACTATACCTCCCAGATTCCCCTAACTAGAATTCTGGGAGTTGTCGTTCAAAAGACAACTTTTTCCAAGGTATGCAAAGGGTAGACTAAATTTAATCTGAAATCATTTTGTGTGTCAACTTGCAGAAGACATTCACAACCTATCTACAACATGGGGAAAATAATGCGTATTTGACTATTTTAGTATGGTAAATAGAAAGGTTTTCTGATTCTGCTTTATTCGTTTGTACATAATCAGTTAAGCTGCCTAATAACATGTTATCCAGCAGAGCTGGTAATAAGTAATTTTTGGACCACAAGTACAATTTTACATTTAATAAGTATGCTAAGATATGTGACTGGGATAGTTCAGATGTTGCCTTCAAATGCTTTGCTCATTCAATGGCTTGCTAAGCAGCATGAAACATCGCATAAAACTGAAGCTTTCAACCATGACAGTTTACATAGTCTGGTAATTCATAGTTTGTAGCCTCAGGAAGCAATCCTGAACTCTCAAGGAGAAATCCTGAGGGAACTGTAGAATACAGTAGACATACTTCTATATGGAGAGATAATAGAGTTGTCAGGCAAGATAAGAGACAGGGCTTCTTCCCTTTAATATTTGTGGAGAAGAGGGAATTTCAGCAGGTGCTGCTTCTCACACAAGCAACATTTGTTGAAATCCTGCCTTCTACACAATCACTACTGGGGCAGGAGCCTTGTTCCTTATTTCACCTAGGTGGAGAAGTAATTTTATAAGAGGAGGCTGCAGAAGAAAGTTTCACCACTTTGGCTTTCCTGTTACTGGTGTTGTGTGGGTGGTATGGGTTGGAATGGAGCATTCCAGAGGCATCTTGGGAGGACGTTCTCAGAGGCCACTCATAGTCTCTTGAACTCCCTACTTCCCAGTTTTTAGGGTATCTCAGGGATCCACAAATTCCTAGTTTTCCTCACTTCTCTTCCCCAAGACACTCGTACACAGGTAGGAGCTGTAACTATATCAGACTTGGGAACTAAATTTGTTTCTCATCTGAATATGTTGCTCAAAAATCTTCCATTTGCTTTATTCTTGCTTATATATCTCCAAAATAAAATAATCAATAGTGCTACTACCCCACTTCTGGTCCTATCCACTGTGAGCTGGCAGGGCTTTATGTGTGGTTGATGTTCCACTGTGGATCTACAGACTGACTCTCTCTCTCTCTCTCTCTCTCTCTCACACACACACACACGCACACACACACCACCTCACTATAGACAAGACTGTATTTTTAGACAACAGAAGCAGTTGCTGATAAGACCTGTGAATACATAGTATAAAATAACCTCTGATTCCATTCGAAGGAGTTCATTATATTTATTGCACACTATGGACATTTTTAGTCAACATACAATTGCATAAGGTGTATTGCAAGGGCCATGCACCTTAGTCCGTGCATCTCTAGTCCAACCTCTGCCATGCAAGGCTACACAGCTAAAGCACTCCAAGAGATGGCCATCCAGCCTACCTACTACACAAAAAAGTAAAAAAAGAGAACTGTCACTATTGGAACCCACCTGGAGCAGCATTTCTCCTCTGAAATAAAGTGCAGTGCCTTACTTGAGTACAGTGGGCCCTCCATATCCATGGTTCAATATCAGCAGAGTTGAGCATTGGTGGATCATCACTGCACACCTAAAATGGCGCCACCCATACCTAAAATGGCACTGTTGCATACCTAAAATAACAACACCCAGTGGTACCTCCCACTGTTTAATATGGGACTCTACCAGCTGCAGTTTTTTTGCTATCTGCAGGGAGTTCTGGAACCAACCCCCTGTGGCAAGGGAGGACCCATTGTATGTTTTTGGGTGGGTGGGGATGTCGTGTGTGTGTGTGTGTGTGTGTGTGTTTTTAAAGCCAGAAGTGAACTTCCATACACTTGTTTATGGGTTGGGGAGAGTGAGAATGAAACGCATGTAGGCTTGGGAGTCTTGTGGGAGAGAGCAGAATTGGCTCCAGATCTACCACAGTTGGTCAAAGATGATACAAATGTAAAATTTGCGCTAATGACTGAGCATTTTATATATTATCAATACAATTATTAACTAAATGAGAAGCAATTTTATTTTAGGAGTGAAAAAGCTTTACCACCACCACTATTATAAACTCTGCTCAAGTGCTGGTACATGTGGTTAAGCAAATATCAACGATCGTGAGTAAAAATCGCCGAAATATAATGCTCAAATGTCCCAGTGGTACTGCAACAGTACCGCTAGGGACGGGCGTCATGCGAAACGGATGCCCTGCAGCGCTGCAGCCTCGCAATGTGGCGAGGCTGCTAGCGTTGTTTTTTCTTTGTCCGAAAAAGTCCTTTGGCTTATATGGACTCTGTCCCCCTGTTCCTGACTGGGCACTCCCTTCCTGGACCTGCCTTTGGCCCTCTGGACTCCTGATATGTGTTTTGACCTTGGCTTGTTTTGGGGACTTTGGCTTGTCTTTGACTCTACCTGGACTCTGTCTCCTGTGTTCTTGACCTGGCACCTGTCTTACCTCTGGCTTTGAGGTTCTGGTTCCCCATCTCCCTGCCTGCTCCTGCTCTGGTGTTTCTACTCCAAGAACTTTTGGCCTATGCCCTGGACCCCGACCCATGTGTGAATGCTTCCATTACTATTTTCCAATAAAAACCGTATTCATTCTATTCTGGCTTGGAGTTTCCTCAGTTAGTACTGGCATGCACTGATGCAAAGATCCTGTAACATACCCGGCCTCTCGCAGTCATACCTTTGAGTTAATTAAAATCCCCCAACACAATATCATAATTCAAAGGTCATGAGTTGGTCCAATGGACCCCACAAAATTCTGGTAATACTGTAGATCCCACAGAAAGATTTTGTTACATAATTCTAACAAAAGTATACCGTCTGCCCTGTAGAGCTCAGGCTGTCAGAAAATTATGTTGGAGTGTGAGACAAAGTGGCCCAACCTATTCATTGTAGCATTGCAGATCTCCCTGTTGATCTGATGCCGTGCCAAATCAAGAGGCATGGAAATGGGCAGCTGAGTCTTAAGTAGCCTCTGCCTCCACCCCCTCACATGGTTTGGTGCAAAAATGTACCAATCAGAGTACACATGATGGTCATTGTTCAGGGAGGTCATCAAATAGTCCCGTCCTCCTCAGCACCCTCTGGCTGTGTGGGTCTGAGGACACAAATTTGACATTTTAAAAATACCTGAAAAAGTGGTAAAGCAGAGGATTAATCAGAGGTGGGCGACCAGGATGGTGGGAGGTCTGGAAGCCATGATCTATGAGGAGCAGCTTAGGGAGCTGGGCATATTTAGACTGGAGAAGAAAAGGTTGAGAGGGGAGATGATAGCCATGTTTGAAGGGATGTCACACTGAGTATGGAGCAAGCTTGTTTTCTGCTACACCAGAGACTAGGTCATGGAGCAATGGGTTCAAGCTACAGAAAAAGATATTTCACCTAAACATTAGGAACAACTTCCTGACAGTAAGAGTTGTTTGGAAGTGGAATACACTGCCTTGTAGTGTGGTGGAGTCTCTTTCTTTGGAGGTTTTAAAACAGAGGCTAGATGGCCGTCTGTCGGGAATGATTTGATTGTGTATTCCTACATGGCAGGGGGTTGGACTGGATGGCCCTTTAGGTCTCTTCCAACTCTATGATTCTATGACCATTCTTGACAAATTGGGACAGTTGGTGGTAATGAGATATGTGGGCCTGATCTGGATCCAGACCACCATGGAGGGTTGCTTAAATCCCCCTTTCCACAAACATTATTGGCCTAATCTGGTTTACATCTTCTGCATTGGCCATATGTAAAAAAATAAAAAATAAAATCCCTCATTCAAGGAAAATCTTGTGAATGCTGCATTGAGTTTGGCCCTGAAGTGTTAGTTTGAACTAGCTATCTGTTCCTTTTCATGCTTCCAAAATATGTAGGCAAACAAAAACATTTCTTCTCCAAATATCTTTTAAAACTCTAAGCCTTACTTAGAAAAGTTTCTGCCTTGCCTTATTTTGAGGCCTACAAATATTGTTTTAGAATCAGGTTGACGGCTGTAGAAAGCCAAACCAGCACACCCTCTCCCTTTTGGAGGGGAGCAAGATCTCTTTGCCTTGTGTATTTGTTTCTTTGAGCATAGCACCTGTGTCCCTGAGCTGCTAGCCTTTCACATTACCTAATTATAATATTATGCCATGGATGCATCCTATTGGATCCTGGGAAATGCAGTTTGGTAAGGCAGTATAGCTTTCTGGCTGAGAATTGTAAGTACTCCACTGAAAGTACAAATCCCAGGCTTCCACATGACATTGCCGTTTCAGTTAAAGTAGAATCATAGTGCAATAATTATCTGGTGCAGAATGGCCATTGAAGGCTTGTTTACACAGGTAATTTACCCCATCTTTCCCCCATTTTGGAGCCCTGCACTCTTGATGACACAGGGCTTTTGCCCTGTTTTACCCCCAGGAAGTCCTCACAATCCCTGGGGCACAGACAGGGCTAAGATGGAAAGATGGGGTAGGGTCCGTTAGAGCATTTGTAACAAATACTCAGTAAAATCTGTTCCAGCTGGCAAGAATTGGATTGGTCCCTGTGTGACTGCAGGAGCCCATTCCAGCACACTGGCCTATCATTGCAGCTGCTTTCTGCCTCATTCTTTCATAGCCTGGAAGGGGGACCACAGCATGTGACCAAAGCTAGTCACATTCAGAGGGTCTTGCTCACATGCTGTGGGCCTACTTTCTGACATTAGAGAATGTGATGCAGATAGCAATGGCTGCAGAATTGGGCTGGTATGCTCTTCAGGATTTTGGCCTGCTTTGTGCCAGTAACATAGGAGGAACGGGCTATATTGGCCCATGTAGATGATCCCTCAGAGATGTTTGGATCTGGCATGACTGAGGGCTCACTTACAAGACAGTTTTTATCATGGGGAGAAACAGGATTTCCTCATCCCGAGTCCATCCCTTGTTGTTTACACAATTTGTCACGGTAGCATAAGTCTCGTTTTATTTCTTGTTCTGAGTGCCTCCATCCTGGGATAGGGGCACACAGCAGAGCAGTATTTTGATTGGTCAGACTTTGGAGGGAACAGACTTACAAGGGAAGCCTGGCAAGTCTGGATCCGCCATTTTTGGAATGGTCAGTCTGGGAGAACCACCCCAACCCCTGCCAGGCACAGCTAAACTCACCTCTAAAGAGAATCCCTCCTGCCTCATGGGGCTACTACCTCCTGCCCTTGCCACCGTGCAGAGTGGGGGGCTTCTCTGTGACTGGCATGTAGAACCCCCCCCCCGGCAGCTATTCCCCACAAGGAAGAGGCTGCAGTAGAAGACAGGCAGGCGATGGGACTGACAGTCCCATCCCCTCCCTTTCCCCTGCTTCTGCCTCTCCCTCCTTCCTCCTCCTTCTATTCCCTGTTCCCAGCCACTGAACGGGGAAGACAGGGGGGGGGGAGGAAATGGAGGAAGAGGCTGCAGCGGAGGACAGGCAGGCGATGGGACTGACAGTCCCATTGCCAGCCTTTCCCATGTTGCTGCCTATCCCTCCTTCCTCCTCCTTTTGTTGCCCATTCTGTCCTCGGCTGCAGCCTCTTCCTCCATTTTGCCCCCCCTTCTTTTCCTCATTTGCTAGCTGCAAATGGGGAATAGAAGGAGGAGGAAGGAGGGAGAGCGAGCAGCAGAGAAAGGGAAGGGATGGGACTGTCAGTCCCATCATCCACTTATTCTCCACTGCAGTCTCTTCCTTTGTTTTGTTCCCCCTTCTCTTCCCCATGAAGGAGGAGGAAGGAGAGAGAGGCAGCAGCAGCAGGGAAAAGGACAGGGAGAAATACCCAGGGGGGGCGGCTTCTCAATAGCTGCTTGGGCGGGGGCAGGGGAGGGGGGAGCCCTTGTCTGGCACTCAGATGGCTGCTTTGGAGCCAGCGGAGGACCCTGGGGGGGCTACCAAAATGGCGATTGCAAGGCTTCCCTTGCAAACCTGCCCCCTCCAATGTCCAACCAATCAGAAACCATCCCATGTCCCCGGACAGTTCCTGGTTGTTCAGATAACGAATAGCACGGGATGTCTTGGACTTTCCCCCAAAAAAACCCTGAAAAATGGAGGGGTGGAAAGTCATGGGTTAACCGGGCTTTTTCCTACCCCTCCTTCTGAATAGCTGATGCGTGTGTGAACTACCAGGGATCCACACGTGGGCTTTATTTGTCCTGTAAATGAGGCCTGAGGTTTTCCTTCACTTTGCTCCCTTGCTCCTCCTTTTGGCTTTTGTGCCATGTCATCTCAGCTGGCAGAGCAGTTGTGCTGGCATTATAGAGAATTATGCCTGCATAAAGGCTGTTTAGCTAATCAGTTTCAGCAGGCACAAGAGGTTTCTGTTTATACCTAACTCCCTATATCCCTAAATAAATCTTTGATGTAGGAGTGCATTGTTAATCGTATTTGTTCAGTCTGTTACTTAATTGTTGTATTGCTTTACTTGAGGTATATATCTATTAAATACCCTGCCTTTCTTCCAACAGATGGCAGTAAGCATGCTAACACATACTTTCCAAATTTCCCATTTTGGCAGGAACAGCCCTGATTAATCCCTTATATTCCCATTATTGAGGGAGGTGCATGAACGTGAACCATTTGCTAATCTACAGTGTTCATCTGGCAGTCTATGTTCAGGTATGATACAGAAATAAATATGTAACTACTGTACATGTAGTTAGTACAGTAGTACACTGTACTGTAAATTTTGATGGCATTAGCCATGCACCATTGCAGATGGAAGGTGCACCGATACAAATATGTGGATAATAACTATTATAAATAAATAAATAGTCTCAATATTTATGTTTAGGCACTGTGGGAAAAGACTCAGGATTTAGCAACTTTTAGAGGAAAGGTAAGTCATATCTCTCATCTACTGAAAATAGTTTTGAGAATGTAGATCTACTTGCCCTGTAGAAATAAGAAAGGAAAAGTCATCTTTAAGGTGTGTGATGGCTGAATCTTCATAGGTAGTAAATCTTTAATTTCCATTTAATCTGATGCCTTTAGATACAAGCTGTGGTTTTACTTCAGAAAACATTAACTATACATGAATAACACATTTCCCAAGCCAATCATTTGGCAATGACTCCTTCAAACGGCTTCACAAATCAATGACTTCTGTGTGGAAATAGTCATTAGATTTCTGTTCAATTCAACTGTCTTCCCATCTGGCTCACATCAATTTTGTTCTCCCCTTCCTACAGCCACTGTTTTAGAAACTATATTTGAAAATACAAGCTATTAAATCACCCTACCTTTCTGAAATCATAAACTCACACCAAAAGACATGATAAATCCTTGGTTTTGTCATCAGCAGCCAATGACTCCCGCTAACTGAAATTGTGTAGTTCTTAGAACTGCTTCCCATTGAAACATTTTAAAGGGGTTTCTGTTGATTCAATTTATTGAAACATATAATACTGGTTCTCCTTGATGGATGAGCTCAAAGCTAACATGAATCATTCCCTTCTAAACATCAATCAAACAGAAGCTCAGATACTAACACATTGGGCACCCCAAAACGTCTGTATTTGGAACTGCCTTACAACACTATGTTGCACTTGTTTGTCTCTAAGCTGCTTTATTTCATGAATGGCAATCCTGTTGCAAAGGCTTTGTTCTGTGGTGACAACAAAATGAATAAATAAAGGTATACTCATTTTGTGTTACAAACAACATCAAAATTAGACTGTAGGGTTATCTAAATGGGCCAAATACCTCATCTTGCCCCCATTCCAGAGTCTGGCTTTTGCCCTGATAATAATAATAATAATAAATAATAATAAAATTTATTTATACCCCGCCCCTCTGTTAAAACAATCGGGGCAGCTTACAAAAATTAAAATACAATACAGATAAAATACAATACAGATAAAAATCTGTATTGCTCTGTATCTGCTGATATGCTCCCGGGCAATCCTCACCACCCCTGGTGCAGATATGGGTCTGGAACAGGGCCAAGTTTGGGTAGGGCCTTTTACCATTTTTTTTAAAATACCCAGTTTAATGTGTTCATGCTACGATGGGACAGATCAGGTCCCACATGGTTGTGGGAAGCCTGTCCTGACAGACCGTTCCTCGTTGCTGTTGCTGTTTGCCCTTGTTCTGCTAGTCACATGAAGGGGATTTGTCACATGGTGCAGCCGACCACTAAAGCCTGGCAGATCAAGGAAGATGGTGGCAGTGGCAGCTGCACCAATGACTGGCATTCCTGTGTGGACTCCAGCCCATTTTCTTCAGGTAATGGGGGAAGAATGGGCCAACTCCACAGCCAGGATGCGCCAGCAGGAAGCTAGTGTATCCTGGCTGATGTAGGCAAGTCCTGTGTTGCTATCATTCAGATCTGAGTACTAGAAATTTTTTATGGTGTAGGCCAGGGTAGGCAACTGCACATGGGCCAAGGGCCAGTTTTTCACCCCAATCCTTCACATGCCCCTTCATTTTCATTGGGGTACTTCTCAAAATGTCTGCCATTTTGAGAAGGGCTGCAGAGAAAATTGAGGTATTTGAGGGTGGAGTAGGTTCAGGGAAGGAGGATGGAGGTGTTAACATATATTTTCATACATACCCCCACGGCATGTAGTTAGTGAGATTCCTGTCTCTCCTGGTGAACCAGAAGAAGACCAGGTTTTCCATTTCAAAGATGATTCCTCCAGGTGTGAACTTTTTTGGGAAGAGTTTTATGGGGGACCCTTCTAAGCATGATCCATGCCCTTTAGTTTGTTTTTCTGACTATGTCATAGGATGTATGACTAAGTCACAAAGTTTATTTCCTGGTTGCTCTGGGATGGCCCTCAAATTAGCTACTGTTCACAGTGAACCAAAGTGAAGGATGATGGTCTTGGCAGTGGAGACTCAGGGGATGCTGGGGATTGATCCATTACAAAAGAACCAACAAACCATCTATCCTAGATGTCCTGCCTGTTTTAATCTTTTTAATGGTGTCACAAATCTGGGGCATTTATAGTCTGTCTCTGATATTCTGTGATTTTTTTGCTAAATTTTGCTTACCCAAATATACACCCACTTTCTCCAAAGAAATGTCTTGACCTTTATTTTGTATATTTACATTATCTGCAATTATAACATTTCCCTCTTGTAGTTCTAGTATCACTTTTTTCTTTTTCTTCTCACAATTTATATGCTAAACCTTTTCCTGGTTTATTTACAAATTAAACATGGTTTTACTTTGCATAATTCATCTTTTTCTCCATGTCACTCACTGTTAACATAGATAGCTGTCTCGTTAAAATCTTGATTTGATTGGTAATAGACGTTCTTGATGAAAACTTTTAAAATTCACTCTCTTTTTAACTCATCCAAAATTAATTGACCTTTCTCTTGCCTCTTTCTCTTAAGTTCAAAATTATTCTGGATAACACACCTCTCATAAAAGCTTTACTCATGGCCCAAACCATTCTAACATGCTGTTTTCTGCGTAAAGCAACCATGCAAAAAAATTGCACTGAATAAGTCCCGAATTGCAAATAGCCTTTGGAAACTGCATGGTTTTCGAAGACTTTCTTGCAGCAGGAAGAAAATTGCTGAAATTACTTGTTGCTGTCGTCAAGAAGAAATTCAATAAAAAGTTACTCCCCTACAATGCACTGCAGTTTCCACATACTATACTAGGAGGTGAGTCACATTGCCTTCTGTAGGACTGATTTTTGAGTAAACATGCACAGGGTTGGACTTAACGCACTATTTAACACACTAGGAAAACAAAAGCACACACCCTGCACACATACACACTCCTTTGTTGACTATAGAGCAATCCTGCCCATATTGAAGAACTGCGTGGAATATATTTTGGGATAAGCCATTTCCTAGCTTGCTCAGCAGACATGTGTATGTAGGAAAGATGGCAGCTTGGTGTAATTAGAAAGCAGCCATCCTGGGGGACCTGACCCAACTGTCTTTCCACAGCAAGCACAATGGCAATGACAACACAAGGCATACCAATGTCACAGCACAGGTGGGCCTTTTCTTTTCCATGCATCAGCACCCATTATCCAGAGGAAAGAAGATGAATGGATGTTTTTGCATCTTGAGATTCAGTTTAATCACATATTCCAGATCAGAAAACAGAGCCAAGCCTTCATCTCCATGACTCCAGCTTGTTGACTGTATACAGGCTTTTAATGGTGTGCTGTGGTGTTTTGTTGAATTTTTATATCATCTTTTAATGAATTTTAAATAGTCTTAATTCTATAGATTAATTGTTTTTAAAAATATGTGTATATATAACAAGTAAACCAACAGCACTTTAAAGTTTGTCCTGGATCCCAAAAGATACAGTTAATCAGTAATATATGGACTTTTCAGATGCATGAAATATAACGCAAGCAGCCTCGTCACGTTGCGAGGCTGCTGCGCTGCAGAGCGTCGGTTTCGGATGACGCTCTCCCCTGCCGGTACTGTTGCGGTACCGTGGGGAGAGTTGAGCATCATATTTCGTCGATTTTTAAAAATCAACGAAATATGACGCTCAACTCTCCCCATGGTACCGCAACAGTACCGGCAGGGGAGAGCATCATCCGAAACCAACGCTCTGCAGCGCAGCAGCCTCGCAACGCAATGAGGCTGCTTGCATTATATTTCATGCATCCGAAAAAGTCCTTTATCTAATTAAATGAGTAAAGTATATAAATACGTACTGCATACATACACTTTTCTCATCTATTTGGATTTACATAAGCAGCTGTAAAAAGTGATGTAGAAATGCATGTCTAAAACAGTATAATTCAGATCTGTGAATTCTTTTTTATATTGGACAGTAAATGTCTGGATGGAAGATTTTCTGGACACTGGTCAAGCCAAACAATTTCTGTGATACCCAAGATGATCCTGCTTGTTAGTCACCAAGAGGCAGGCCTCAGAAATTAGAAGTGCTCCAGTTTCTAGTAAAAAATGAGTAACTGCCAAACAGTTCTTGCTTGGTTAGTTAATATGACAATATACTGCCACCTAATGTTGGTTTTCTTAAAGTTCAGGGCAGAGCTAAATGAAAGAAGGAGGGCACAGCCATTATTATTGTTAGTGGGCTATGGACAGACTGGGCTGTTTAAGCAAAATCTGTTATGGTGGAAGAACAGTCCTTTCAGTTATTACAGGATAACCACTATTTCAGTCTCTGATTTGTTTAATTTGTTTCAAAGGATAACATTGAATGAAACTCAGAAACTCTTTCAAAAATAACCAGGGATTCTGAGCTTGAATTTACTACAGGGCTCCAAACAATTTACTGCCTGCAGCAAAATTGTAAAACAAACAACCCCCTCTTTCCCTCTACTGAAACTGACTGGCGTAGAAGCTGAATGTTACTTGAAACTTGCTTCAACATTGGCAACTGAATGTTGGATTAACTAGGGGCTTGTCGAGATGCAATGGTATACTGTGAGCAGTTGCGTGTTCACAGCAACACTGTTTTGTCTCCACCATTTTTTCACCTATTTGCATCCATTTGCATCTATTCAAATGGTGTGGCCATATGCTCTGATAAAGGGCAGTAGAGCGAAAACAAACAGTAATGCGAACTCAGATGTCCACACATGCAAAAATGCGCATCTATGCGCATTTCCCAGAAAACTTCAGGGAAAACTGTGGTTCCGTCTATATAAGGGGAAAAAATATGATCTCCTCCAAAGAAGCAGCCATTTACAGTGTTGCAACCTGCCTTAATGGTCAAAAGAGCAGCCCTAAACTTTGCATGACCCCTAGACAAGATGGTGGACACAAGCGATTTACTCGGCTGCTGCCAAACTGTTTTTAAACAGTTTACTATGGTGCACATGTGCAATATTTTGTATTTACAAAAAGGAAAAAAAGATTAAAAGATCACCATTTTATTGACATACCGGGCCCTCACTTAGCTGAAAATCCAAGATGGCAGCAGCAGGCGCTCTCCCTGTTTCCTAGCCCCGCCCCCTCATCCAGTCAATCAGATTACACTGCCTGGTTGCAGCAACGCAAATGCAACTGTCCAAATGATCACACATTTGCATGCACTACAGTGGTTTTTTATGACTCCAAGAAAAGCTCTGAAGGTTTCCTTGAAGGAGTTTAAGGTGGATTTCACTGCTCACCTTCTGAATGAGACACATTTATGCAAATGTCTGTCTGTACAGATTGCTTTCCATGTGATTGCCATTTGGATTATTTTCACCGTATAAACAAGCCCTGCAAATTCTTTAACTGCACAGTTTGTGGAGTTTTTAGCCCCTTCCTTCCAAATGCTGCTAATCTCATTTAGATCACATTGGGATACATGATATTCTCTGAGAATTTTATGAGGTGTATTTTCATCATCTGGACAACCTCTAGTTGTCCTTTGCACATAATGAAGATAATGATTTTGGTCAACTTTCCCATCTACTCACAGACCCTCTACCTTGTGGTATTCCTTGAATGTTCTCATATTGACAGGAGTAGATCTTTAGGAGAGAAGGGTCTGGGGAAGAGGCAAAATCCCGAACTAATGACCCTGAACTCTATGACAAAAAACAAATGATAACAGCTTAATATTGTCCAACAGACCTGAAAGGAGAAGAAGACTGGTTTAGGGAGAGCAAGACATCCTATGTATGCAGCTCTGTCCTCCAAAACAAGTGAATGGCCTAGGAAACTGAGGAAGACTGGATAGGGATCTGCTATTGCTGCCTCCCAGCATCTGCCACCAGAGGTGGTTGCCTCACTCTGCCTAAAGGTAGGGCTGGTTCTTCTGGGACAGCTGATCGAACTAATAATAGGTAAGAGCAGTGCCTATGTTTTTCTAGGGCTGTTACCTGATTAAAGCTATTTTAGCTGATTAATCATGTATGCCTCAGCCAATTGATTAATCCATTAAATTTGCATTAATCTGCAATGAAGTAAACATTTATCTGGGGGAAAAAAAGCATACTTTTTTTTTGAGGATGTAATCGTATGTTGCAGCAGGCAACACCTTGAAGAATGCATCTCTTATCTTAACACAGCATTTCCTATCTCTTTTTCAATAAATACTTGGTTCAAAACTAATGATGTATTTTTACAAATGCCTTCTGCCTGATTAATTTTAACCAACCATTTTAAAAAATCAAGTAATCTAATCTCTCAACCATTGTAGCTTTATAAACAACAACAACAGAACTGAATCGAATGCAGGATGGGTGGTTTCAGTTCAATCTTGCTATAGACATGCACTTGAGCACAGATTGAACGACATGTGCCAAAGTTAATTATAGTGAAGTGTTATCTTCCCCCACCATATTAGTTGTCAGTTACAATCTCATTATAAAATGCATTTGGTACATTTATATTTCACCTACACTCAAGTACATGGTCCTTCACCCCAATTTAATCCTCACAATAACCATGTGAGGTAGGCTAGGTAAAGAAAATGTCTAATCCAAGATCACCCAGTGAGTTTGTAGACTAATTAGGGATCTGAACCTAGGTCTCCGTATCCTAATCTAACCTAATCTAATAATACACACTGTAGAGTTCAAAACTATACTGATCTAATATACTGTACTTACTATATAATGCAATCCTAGTCTAATATATTAACACACTAGGGTTGTAAAAATACTTGCAAATTTGCTCATCTTTTTTATTAAAGAATACATTTATTTAAAAATATAAACTATGTGATAGCATCAGATGATATGTATATATTACATTTACAAGGTTTTCCAAATAGGGAAATACAGACGTCCCTTCACATTCGCGGGGGTTATGTTCCACAGACCCCCGCAAATGTGAAAATTCTGCAAATAACAACTGCCCTCTCCCTCCCCCGCCAAAACGACCATGGGGCCTCCAGAGGCCCCATAGTTGCCTTCATGGGGCCTCCAGAGGGTCTCCGCAGGCCCCATGATCGCCTCCTCAGGCCTCCCCCTCCCTCCCCAGCCTTCACGGGGCCTCCCCAAGCCTCCCCAGGCCTCCCCCCTCCCTCCCCAGGCCTTCACGGGGCCTCCGCAGGCCCCATGAATGCCTCCCCAGCCCTCCCCACTCCCTCCCAAGGCCTTCATGGGGCCTCCGCAGGCCCCGTGAACGCCTCCCCAGGCCTCCCTAGGCCTTAACGCGGCCTCCAGAGGCCCTGTGTTGCTGATTTTGGGAGGGCAGAGGGTCCCTCTGCAAATATTCAAAACCGTGAATATTCAAAACCGTGAATGCTAAGTTCGCAAATGTGGAGGGGCAAGTGTACAACAGGCAGCACCTTATATTAACTTCAAAATCTTTGTAATGTAATAAATCATATATGTCCAAAGATTACTATGGGAAACTAGGATGTGCAACTTAGGGTGCCATATTGAATAAATGAAATCATGATGTCTGACTTCATTTCTGAAAGAGTGCACAGTGTAATGGACCACTGTTACACTGGATAGCAGCTGAGAGATATTGAGACATCCTACTGAGAATGTTTTTGTTTGTATTTCAGGACATTTTTCAAAGTTGGGGGGGGAGAATATTTGGTGCAAGAAGACCATTTTACACACACACACACATGCTTTTAAAAATATATTTTATTATGTTACATTTCCAAACCAATTCAGATGTTTCAGAAATCCTCTTATATCATATGTAACTTTTACATCCAATTTCTTAAAAGAAATTAACCATCCAAAGAATCTGATATACTTATACATAAATATAAGATAAAGCCTACTAGAAGATACACACCACAATAAATAGATTTCTAGGTATTAACATTTCATTAAACCTGGAAATTTTTCTATTGAACATGATAGATAAAACAGAAGATGGGATTAATAACAATACTGGGAGAGTTTTGCTTTATATGATATCTGCAGCGAGAGTATTATATGTTCAAAAATGGAAAGACAAAGAACACCCATCAATAGATGATAGTTAATAAAATTAAAAGAAATGATGGACATGGATATATTAACTGCCCTGTTAAATCCCAAAAATACTACTCTACGGTGAACTCACCACGGGTCAGCGTAAGAGGGGCGCTCCAAAAAAGCGATACAAAGACTCCCTGAAACAACATCTCAGGCTTGGCCAAATTGATCACCAACAGTGGTCCGCCCTGGCCTCACATCGGGAGGCATGGAGACGCACTATCCACAATGCTGCAGCCTTATTTGAGAACTCACAACGAACAAGTCTTGAAGAGAAACGACAACGCAGAAAGAATCACAACCCAAAAACATCACCCAAGGAGACCTTCTGCTGTGCTTTTTGCAACCGGACTTGTTTATCTCGGATTGGCCTTTTTAGTCATCAGCGCGCTTGCAGAAAGCGCGGGATGAGTCCTTCCTGAATCTTCGTTTGCGAAGAAAAGCCAGAGAGAGAGAGAGAGAAATGACAGGATAGTTAATTCAGTAGAAAAGGAATGGACCCCAATTAAAACATTTTGGAAGGAGAGGTGGAAACATCTGTGCAAATTTGACTGATAGAGAGGATATGAGCGTGTTTAGATATAACTTTTTTATAGTCAGATTTGACATAACGATTTGACATGGTGGGAGAAATTGGAAGAAAATTGTGTAAGAAAAGGAAATTAATTTTCTTCTCTCATTCTCCTCCATTACATCATATATTTGATTATACACAATTTAGGTATAATCCTAAAGTTGGTGAAGCTATTTCTACATGTTTTACAAAGAATGGATCTTACTTTGTTTCTCTGCTAGACCCTATGGGAGGGGCACTCTGGACTGGTTGTTGTTCAACTTCTTCCTTGCCAGTTTCATTACTCTGCTTCTGAGATTCAGTACTTTCTGTCACATTGCCCAACAATCTAGTGGGATTGATATAAGTGTTGATTTACCATTCAGGAATTGATCCAATGAGTCTACTCTACTCTAGTTAGGACTAGAAATTAGATTTAGTCCCATGACTCCTCAAATTATTTGGTTATTTTCATGACGTTTTCAGTCTAACTTTAATTCTCCCCAGCCCTTCTTCATATTCAATGTCAAAACATATTCCAATTATTTATAGAGGCCAATGTGATGTAACCCCCTTCCCTTCCCTATCCTGAACTTCCCCTGGGAACAAAATCTGGTTTCTGCTCCATTGGTACCAGATAGCGAGTATAGTTTTATTCTCTTTTTTAAATTAGACAATATTTTCACCACCTAGAGGGATTGCATTTATTGGGATAAGTGATGAGCATTAAGTCACTCTCTTCCTTTTTTTAAATGTACCCCCCCTATTATTTGTAGCAAAACAGAGCTGTGAATAGTATTCTATGGTGAACTCTCCACGGGTCAGTGTATGAGGGGTGCTCCAAAAAAGCGATACAAGGACTCCCTGAAACAACACCTCAGGCTCGGCCAAATTGATCACCAACAATGGTCTGCCCTGGCCTCACATCGGGAGGCATGGAGACGCACTATCCACAATGCTGCAGCCTTATTTGAGAACTCATGCCGAACACGTCTTGAAGAGAAACAACAACGCAGAAAAAATCACAACCCGGAAACATCACCCAAGGAAACCTTCTGCTGTGCTTTCTGCAACCGGACTTGTCTATCTCGGATTGGCCTTTTTAGTCATCAGCACGCTTGCAGAAAGCGCGGGATGAGTCCTTCCTGAATCTTCGTTTGTGAAGAGAAGCCAGAGAGAGATAATGCATCATAATAAAACAGGAATAGGAAACTATTTGTACAAAGCAATTCTACACATACCCTTCTGTATTCTAGTAGAGATCCAGCATGTATCATTTACACATCCCTTTGCCATAAGGTGTAAGCAAGGCAACTTTGCCTTAATTCAGTAATGGGAGACAGTGCTCCAGTGGGAGGAAACAAGTTTCTTATAGGCTTAAAATTTCTCTGACCCAGACTAGGGTGTTTAAACTGTTCAGATAATGAAATAAAATGAATTTCAGGTTGCAACAGAAAAGCTGCTTAGTAAATCCAAACATGCACAGCCAAGACCGCACTGTATATAAAACAAGCAGTGCAGATGCCCATTGCTTCAAAGCGATACTTCCCATAGTGTGAGGGAAGGGCATCTGCATCCTTAAGCAAGCACAAGGACTTTCTAGGAGTGCCAAAACCAGGGGAGGGGGAGACCTGTGGCAGGTCAGAGGACAGGGATTCAAACTACAGGAAAAGAGATTCCACCTAAAAATTAGGAATAACTTCCTGACAGTAAGAGCTGTTCAGCAGTAGAATGCACTGCTTCGATGTGTGGTGGAGCCTCCTTCTTTGGAGGCTTTTAAACAGAGGCTGGGTGATGGTCTGTCAGACATGCTTTGATTGTGTGTTCCAGCATGGCAGGGTGTCGGACTGGTTGGCCCTTGTGGTCTCTTCAAACTCTATGAGGTTGTCTAAATGGTGAAAATACTCTTCATTCAGTACGCTGATGACACCCAGATCTATTTTTCCTTGTCCCGTTCATCGGCCTCGAATTCCAATGGCATCTCTCCTCTTAATGACTGTCTTAAAGCTGTAATGGGCTGGATGAGGAAAAACAGATTGAGATTAAATCCAGACAAAACGGAGGTGCTCAAGGTAGCGGCCCCGAAACCAGGAGTTGGGTTGCAACCGCCAGTCCTGGATGGGGTCACGCTCTCCGTTAAGGACTGTGTTTGCAGTCTGGGGGTGCTCCTTGATTCTTCGCTTCAGATGACGAGTCAAGTGAATGCGACGGTCAGGAGCGCTTGTTATCAACTTCGGCTGATACGCCAGCTGTGCCCTTTCCTGGAAGTAAGGGACCTAGAGACTGTGGTGCATGCGCTGGTAACCTCTCATCTAGATTTCTGCATGCGCTCTACATGGGGCTACCCTCCTGCTTGGTCCGGAAACTTCAGTTGGTACAAAATATGGCAGCCAGAGTGGTCTCAGGAACATCTCGGAGAGATCATATAACTCCAATATTAAAATCTCTCCACTGGCTGCTATCAGTTTCCGGGCCCAGTATAAGGTGTTGGTTATTACTTTTAAAGCCCTAAATGGCTTGGGTTCAACTTATCTCCGGAACCGCCGCCTCCCATACAATCCTCCCCGCGTACTCCAGTCCTCTGGGAGGAATTTGCTTCAGCCACAAAAATCTAGGCTGTCTGCAACCTCCCAGAGGGCCTTTTCAGTAATCGCCCCCAAATTGTGGAATGGCCTGCCTAATGAGATCCGTCAGCTGACGAGCTTGAGTAGCTTTTAAAAAGCACTAAAGACGGATCTCTTTCAGCAGGCCTTTCCTGATTAGATCCCGGCCTCAGGAACTCAGTCTCCTGGCTTTTTAAAAATTATGTATATATTTGTTTTTAATGTGTTTTTTAGTTAGAAGGTTTTAATCTTATTGTGTTTAATGTCTTTTTATGGGGGAGGGTGGGGTGGGTGGTGTTTTTAGTCATTATTATAATGTTTTAATTGTTGGAAACCGCCCTGATTGTTTTTAGCAGAGGGGCGGGGTATAAATAAATTTATTATTATTATTATTATTATTCATAGGAGAATACAATTTGTCTAAATGGAATCCTGCATCAATCCACATTATTTGGAAGAAGGGGGCCAAATCCACCAAAAACTCTGAAGGAAAAGCCTTTGTGGCTTTTTCTGTATTTTTTAAAGCACCATGAGGAATGTTCATTCACGCTCACTGGGACAACCAATTTGCATTCATTTGCATTCCCCATAAAAGTGGAAGCAGAAAGCTGATTGGGCAGATGTGGGCAGTGGGTGGAGCTTGCTAATAAGGCAGGCACCTGGAACAGCCATCTTGGATCTTTGCCTTAGCGATTGTGTGCTGAAGCAATGAAACAGCCTTTTTCTTTTCTTTTAAAAGATTTGTTTAGGTGGAATATCGTACTTCCACACCTTAGATATTCTTTATTTAATATAAAAAAATACTGTTCAGAGGCAGCAATTGGCAACAATAAAAACACAAGTACTGTAATTCACTCTCGCCTGCCATCTTGATTTGCAGGCATGCCTGTTGGGACAGCAGAAGTGGATAGGTTTGCATGCCTGCAATTTTGCAAAAAACTGTTAAGACAAATCAAAGCTGCTTTGAATTGGCATTGGGGCTCATCAATCCACATTTCTACCCCTTGTATAGATGAGCCATGTGATTCTACGACAAATGTTCTGTTCCTGGGACTTCCCAGGGACTTTATGCATTGGCAAAAATCTCCCCTAATGCACCAGGAGCAGCCAGAAGTCCACTTCTGTTTTCTGAAGAACAGATTTTTTTAAATGTTAAATATTGCAGGGGAATCCCTGAAACCTATTTAAATGGTGAATCACCACTCCTGGATGATCTTCTTTTTATGCATAGAAAAAGGGTAGCTTAGGGAGTCTGGAGAGGCCGAGGGGGTCACAAAGAAGTCTTGGAGGTCACATGCAGATCTAAGGCTGCACGGTGCCCACCTATGGTCTAAGCCAATGTTAATATATGTGGAAATAACACACATACTGGTCATACTGTGACTTTGTTACAGTAATTTAGTAAAAATGCTTGTGGATCCAGTGGTGATGTGGGGCTTTATTCTGAGCACATATAAGCACAGATCACATTTTATTGGAATGTTAAAGTCCACAACTTTTGGGGTTACAGCTGAATAGATGTGGCCCACATGCACCAGTCAGCCCACTTGCTGGCCAGTGGCAGCCCACAGATCAGTCAGTTGGCCTGATGGCAAGTGGAAACCCATTCATCTAGCTCTGGGTAGCACTGGAATGACAGAGGGGATGGAATCCACTTGAATGGAAGCTGCTGTGTGGTTCTCCTGCCATCTGGGAGCGAGGCAGAGCCATCTGCCCCCAAACTGAGCATGGCCCGATTGCCTACACCCCCAAGGTCCATTAAGGGGAGCTGCCATACTGGGTATGATGGGTTCATGGGCCCCATCTATCCTCAAATTGAATCCAGCTCCCATAGCAAAACTGTCCATATCTGTGACAGTCATTACTAGCAGTATGATACCACTAACAAAGCAGTCATCTATACAAACACCCAAATACTGGTGGATGGTAAGTAGGGAAGAAAATAAAAGCTGACTGTTGTTTGGTTGGGGAAGCAGTTTATATGGGCTGGGAATGGACCTGAGTGAAACCTTCACTTCCTCCCAAGTCCTGCCCCAGCCATCCAACCAGTCTCCTCTGATTGGTTGGCTTTCTCATTCCATAGAAAACCACATGGGCTCCTGGGAAATTAAAACTGCTCCAGCACCTGGAACATGGTACCCATCCTTGCTTTATCCACATCTTTGATCCACAAATTGGTGTCCCAATTTGGCATTGGGAAACACACCGGGAAACTCTGAGTGTCGCTTGAAGGTAGCAGTATGGGGGATAAAGATATACTAATGTAAAGACCTGTTTATGACAATCAGAATGAATATAAATTACTATATATACAGGGTATACTACCAAAGTAATAATAATCCAGGTCATAGAATCATAGAGTTGGAAGAGACCACAAGGGGCATCTAATCCAATCCCCTACCATGCAGGAATACACAATCAAAGCATTCCTGACAGATTGCCATCCAGCCTCTGTTTAAAAGCCTCCAAAGAAGGAGACTCCACCACAACCCAGGCAGCATATTCCACTGATGAACAGGTCTCATAATCAGAAAGTTCTTCCTAGTGTTTAGGTGAAATCTCTTTTCCTGTATTTTGAATCAATTGCTCTGTGTCCTAGTCTCTGCAACAGCAGAGAATAAGCTTGCTCCATCTTCAACATGATATCCTTTCAAACATTTAAACATGGCTATCATGTCTCCTCTTAACCTTCTCTTCTCCAGGATAAACATACCCAGCTACCTAAGCTGCTCCTCATATGGCATGGCTTCCAGACCTTTTACCATTTTGGCTGCTCTCCTCTTGACGTGTTTCAGCTTGTCAATATCCTTCTTGAATTGCAGTGCCCAGAACTGGACACAGTATTCCAGGTGAGGTGTGACCAATGCAGAATAGAGTGGTACTGTTACTTCCCTTGATTGAGATCTGATATGCCTATTGATGCAACCGAGAAACATATTGGCTTTTTAGGCTGCCATATCACACTGTTGGCTCATTTTCAGCTTGTGGTCTACTAAGACTCCTAGATCTCTTTCACATGTACTGTTGTCAAGCCAAGTGTCAC
This sequence comes from Gambelia wislizenii, assembly GCA_030847615.1. Lineage (NCBI taxonomy): Eukaryota > Metazoa > Chordata > Lepidosauria > Squamata > Crotaphytidae > Gambelia > Gambelia wislizenii. The sequence goes on along the minus strand of JAUMIR010000002.1, from coordinate 426,153,057 downwards.
CCAACCTATATTTGTGTATTCCATTTTTTTCTGCCTATGTGCAGTACTCTGTATTTCTCCCTGTTGAAATTCATATTGTTAGTTTTGGCCCTGCTCTCTAATCTGATAAAGTAATTTTCAATTCTGATCCTGTCCTCTGCAGTATTAGTTACATCTCTTAATACTTAATACTATTTCCAAGTTCAGTGTATGGGTTTAAAACTGGACAGTGAAGAAATCTGACGGGAAGGAACTTGCCTTATATGTGGTGCTGGAGGAGAGTTCTATAGATACCATGAACTGTGAAAAAGACAAATGAATGGGTCTGAAAGCAAATGAAGCTTGGATTCTCATTAGAATCCAAAATGACTAAATGAGGCTGTTATACCTTGAATATGTCATGAGATGACGTGACTCATTGGAGGACATTGGGCAAAGTGTAAGGCAGTAGGAAAAGGAGAGGACACTACAAGTTGATTGATTCAGTCAAGGAAGCCACAGCCTTGAGTTTATAAGACCTGAGCAGAGCAGTTAATGAACAGGGGCTCTTAGAGGTCTCTCATTCATAGTGTCATCATAACTCACCATGAAAATGTGTTCGGAGGTGAGTGACCAACATTATTAAAGATCTAGAAACCATGTCTTATGAGGAGTGCTTAGAGAGCTGAGTATGTTTAGCCTGGAGAAGAGAAGGTTAAGAGGGGACATGATAGCCGTGTTTACACATTTGAAGGGATATCATACTGAGGATGGAGCAAGCTTGTTTTCTGCTGCTCCAGAGATTAGGACATAGAGCAATGGGCTCAAACTACAGGAAAAGAGTTTCCACCCAAACATTAGGAAGAACTTCCTGACAGAAAGAGCTGTTTGGCAGTGGAATGAGTTGTCTTGGAGTGTGGTGGAGTCTCCTTTTGAGGTTTTTAAGCAGAGGCGAGATGGCCATCTGTTGGGAGTGCTTTGATTGTGTATTCCTGCAGTGCAGGGGTTTGAACTAGATGGCCCTTGTGGTCTCTTCTAACTCTATGATTCTATGAAGTCAAAGTTGACTTGATGGTAAACAACAACAACAAAATAAATGCTAAGTATTGCTTAATTACGTTTAATTAATTGGAATAGATTGAGGAAATAAAGCAATTCCAGGCTTTTCCTGTATCTCCCCCCCACCCCCGATGCCTTCATTATATTTCTTTGACATGGACATCACAGCACAGGCTATCTTTCCCTTAATGCTTCTCTTTTCCCCTTTGATATTCTTGCCTTACATAAAGATGACTTTATTTTGAGCATATTACACATTACAACTTTATCCCCCCCCTACTCTATGCAAAGCTATTCCTTTTCCTCATTTAGGTTCATAACAATGTTTGAGACTCACTGCCTGAAAATGAACTCATGAATTCATTTCTAAACCAGCTTTCTGCCAGATGGTATTCAAAATGCCCCTTTGCTTTTCCCCACAAATGGCACAAAAAAATTGTACAAGTGGCACAAATATCAGTTTGTAGCAACAAAAACAAACATGCACAAAAGATTAAAATATGCAGTGCCACCAACATGAATATCCAATATGTTGTGGGAAATACACAGGGAGCAACAAGTATCCCAGATTGTGTTCTGGTATAGATCAGGCACATCATGGGAAGAGCTATAGCTAAATGGAAGAACTCAGTTGCAGCATTCAGTGGCTATGTGCCCACCTTTTAACAAGATGATCCTGTGTTTGAAAAATTTTAGACTTCCATCTTTTATTTAAAGGGCTCCCATGAGGGCAAAGAACAGCTCAGAACATTTTAAACAGTTATTTAATATAATACTTACTGCAAAATTTATATCTGTTGTTAACTACCATCAAGTTGACTTGGACTTATGGCAACCCTATGAATGAGAGACCTCCAAGTCACCCTATCCTCAACAGCCCTGCTCAGATTTTACAGCCTCAGGGCCATGGCTTCCTTGATTGAGTCCATTCATCTGGAATGGGGTCTTCCTCTTTTCCTACTGCCTTCTACAGTAGCTAACATTACTGTCTTTTCTAGCGAGTCATGTCTTCTCATGATATGGCCAAAGTATGACAGTCTCCATTTAGTCATCTTGATTCTAGAGAGAGGTCAGACTTGATTTGCTCTGAGACCCATTGATTTGTTTTTTTAGCAGTCCACGGTATCTGTAGAACTTTTCTCTAGCACCACATTTCAAATGAGTTAATTTTCTTCCTATCAGCCTTCTTCCCTGTCCAGCTTTCACTAACATACATAGAAATTGGAAATACAATGGCATGGGCAATCTTTATTTTACTGTTCAATGATATATCTTTACATTTCAGGATCTTGTCTAGTTGCTCCATAGCTTGTCAAGGAAAATGGATATTGTAGTGCCCATTGTTTCTATAGGCCTTGAGGTTACATTTTAAATCTGGGCAAATGTCTGACTTAGCCTGTCGTTTTTTCAATACAGGCCTAGCTGTGACTTTGCCAGAGGTCAGACAGAATGTAAACAATTCAGTACGCCTGAGAGAAGTTTTCCAGGCCTAGCTGTCTTATCTCCTTTTCTTATCTCCCTTTCTCTCACGGCCTGGTCTATGAATGCTGCCAATGTTATGGTTTAGCTTATCAATTTTCACTGAAAATGAAAGTATCTTTGCTCTTTGCCTATGAGAAATACACAGAGCTGTTCTTTGCTTTCTAGTGAAGAGAAGGCTGCATCATTTCAAGCAGCCAGAATGTAGTTCGTTTTGTAGTACTTTTGTAGAACTTTAAATAAAACTGAAAAAGGATATTTTTCATCTGTCTCCATGCATCTACACACCTAGGTATGCAGAAGGGCATATAATCCTCACGCTTCTGCTGTTTCTGCTATTTGTTCCCTCTGAACAGAATGCTCAGAGGGGCTGCATACCCTTCCAAGTCCTAGTCGTCTTTTGGTTTCTTAACCGCAGTCTCCATTCTGCTATTCCGACTAATGATTGAGGCAAGGTTGGAAAATCTTGAACTATTTTAATGCCATCATTGTCTACCTAAAAGTTATGTAAATCATTTGTGGTCATTATTTTTGCTTTCTTGATGTTCAATTGTAAATCTGCATTTGCATTTTCTTCCTTGACTTTCTTCAGTAATTGTTCAAAGTCCTTGCTATTTTCTCCTAGTAGTATGGGATCATCTGCCTATCTTAAATTGTTGATGTTCCTTACTCCAGTTTTCACACCGCCTTCTCCCTTCCTCTGCTTTACATATATGTTTAGCATACAAGTTAAAGAGATAGGTTGATGAAAAGCAGTCTTCCCTGACCCCCTTGCCAATTGGAAGCCATTCCATTTCTCCATGTTCTGTCCTAATAGTAGCCTCTTGTCCTGAATGCAGATTACATATGAGGACAATCAGATGTCATAGCACACCAATTTCTTTAAGAGCAATCCATAGGTTTTCATGATCTCTACAATCAAAGTATTTTCTATAATTCATAAAACACATGCTGATTTTCTTTTGAAATTATTTGGTGAGCTCCATTATCCAATGTATGTTTGCATTATGGTCCCTAGTGCCCCTTCCTTTCCTGAATCCAGCTTGGACATCTGGCATTTTTCACTCCACAGATGGTAAAAGTCTTTGTTGTAGAATTTTGAATCTCATGTAGCTTGCATAAGAAATTACTGCAAAGATCCTTTAGTTACTGCGATCCCTGGTGTCCTCTTTCTTGAGTATTGGGGTGTATATTGATTACTTTCAGTCTGTCGGTCATTGTTCTCCATATTTATTGACAGTTTTTAGTTAGAACTAGAGTTGATTCTGTCTCTGTATACTGTCTACCCTTATTGGTATGCCTGGAGATTTATTTCTCCCAAGAGCTCTGAGTGTGGCTTCCACGTCACTTTCTAAAATTGGAGGCTTGGTGTCATATAGTTCTTCCTTGAATGAATCTGTCACCCTTTCATTTCTTTTGTATAGTTTGTCTGTGTATTGTTTCCATTGTTGTTTTATTTCTAATTGAACATATGTAATGTATTCCTCTGCAGATCATAGAGCATTCACAGTTTGCAGTGTATTCTGGATGAAAAAATGCTTCAGGTCTTCACCTACCCCTGTACAGTTTCCTGCACAGAAACACTTCTGCACAGAAAATAAAAATTTTCCCACATAGTAAACAGACACAGGAAACTGTTGTTTTTTTTTACAGAATAAATATTGCTTTTTGTGCAGGAAACTTGTTTTCTGTGTAGAATATGCTGTTTTCTGTGCAAAAAAAGTCCATTCGCTTTCCTTCTTGCACAGATTAATTCCTGAACTGCAGTCTTTGAAAATGGTGTCATTTTCAACAACTTCATTATAGCAAGAAGAAAAATGGTAAAATTGTGCATCCTTGCCCACAAGAACAAAACTAACAGAGATCTTCATTGCTACTATCCACTATACCATGCGGGTCCTGATCTCGATAGCATGGCTGGAATAACCTCTATAAAAGAAAGACTGCTTTAGCTAGGCTAAATGGGTCCCCAATTTTAGTGAGCATAATGTGACATCTCATTATGTGTGGGAGCAAGGGAAACTGCCCTACACCAACTTATTCTATTCTGTTAATGTCAGTTTAAAACGTTCTTGTATTCCAAAGCTTTTGGGATTTTATTGTTTCATAATCTTGTATATTTTATGTATATTTACTGTTTCATAATCTTGTATATTTTGATTATATGCATTTGTCAGTTTTCTTTGTTCTATGTTGCATTGATTTTTGTATTTCTATTTGAAGAATTAATTTAACAATTGTATTATGCTACTTTTATATATATTACTCTTCCTTCCCAGGTGTGTGCATTAGATTATGTACCTTTGGCAACCTTGGATGTCTTTTTTATTTTACTTTGTGAAGTGCCGAGGGTGCTATGTAAATAAATGATACATACATACATACTGTACATACAGTTGGTCCTCTGTGTCCATGGATTTGGCATCCACGAATTCCACTATCCACAGCTTGGAAAATATTTTTTAAAAATTCCAAGATGCAAACCTTGATTTTGCCATTTTATATAAGGGACACCACTTTACTATGCCATTGTATATAATGGGACTTGAGCATCCATGGATTTTTGCATCCCCGGGGGAGGGGTTCCTGAAACCAAACGCCAGTGGATACCAAGGGCCCACCACCACAACTACTACTGGTCAGAATTCACTATTGTGCTCTTGGGCTGGAATTTAGGATGGGACATCTGCATGCATATGTGCATACCTGCATTTTTCAGGTATTATGGGACTTGATATACCTGCCCTCACCATGCAGTTCCCAAAGCTCTGCTCTCAACTTACTTTAAAGCCTGAAGCTACCTCCTACAGGCATTCCATGCTTCAACATAAGCAGGCAGATTGGAGAAGTATCTGGCAACCCCCACCACCACCAGGCAGGATTCACAGTGATTACAGAAGCACTGAAACCTCTGGAGGACCCTGTGGATCTCAGTGCTGATGCCATTGTTGTGCATCCATCTATTGGCAGGGAGTAAGCCAGATCTTCTCCAATCTTGTCTGCTCATGTTGAAGCATGGAATGCCTGCATGGGGCAGCTTCAGGGCTATAAAGTAAGTCAAGGGGGTGGTATATGGGTCAGCGTAGCATAAAGTCTGCATGTGGGTATTTCAGCTACAGTGATGTTGAAATGAGGTCTACATTATATACCGTATATTCCGGCGTATAAGACGACTGGGCGCATAAGACGACCCCCCCAATTTTTAAGTTAAAATATAGAATTTGCCCCCACCCCAGCCAGCCAGCCAGCCAGCCAGCCAGCCAACCAGCTGGCTGGAAAGCCTGTTCCCCACCAGCCAGCCAGCTCAGTGGCTGTAGATGATGGAATAGTCTGTGAAATTAAAGGACTGAGAACAGCTAAAAAAGCATGGGATACTTTGAAAAATCTCTGTGGTGTTCAATCTTTGGAAAGTAAGGTTGCATTAATACTGTAAGTTGGTTAATATGAAGCTATCAAATCCCAAATTTTTGAATGAGCACATTAATGAATGAGCACATTAATGGTTTTAGAGCCACATTGGCAGACAAGAGAATTTCACCATAGACAAAACTTGATGCAAAATGAGAAGTTGAATCCAGAAATTCTAATTTTAGGCTAACTTGTCCTGAAAAGAAACATCATTTTGACTCTCCTGAGCTAAATAGAGGGCCATTTAACTCTTCAAATGCAAAGCAGTCATTCTCACAGCAGGAGGAAGGATCTGCTGGGAAAACTTCCCAGGCCATTTTACACTTCAATCATTCTCACAGCAGGGGAAAAGGTCTATTGGGGGTATAAGACCACCCCCCCACTTTTGAGGAGATTTTCAAGTGTTAAAAAGTAGTCTTGTATGCAGAAATATACGGTAACTTTATACATCCTAAACTATGGAGATTATCAGACAGGAACAAAAAAAATGCTCCTTTCCCACAATCTCCACTCCTGTCCCTGTCCCATCCCTATCACACCATAATCATCCTCCCCATCACACTTACCTTCTCTTCTGTGGAAAATGCATCCCAAGAGTGAATGGAGCTCTAACAAAGCTGACTTCACTTCCTGGATGGAAATCCCATGGTTTCTCGCAAGAAGACATGAGCACAGGAAATTCAAAAATAAAAATAAAAAGAACATAAAAAATGACAGCAAGCACAAAAACACACAATTTAAAACGTAGAAGTAACCCGGGCAAGGTCATAAAAAGTATGTCACCTACCTGGATGTCCTGATCTCACCTGGAAGTGTTCTGGTGGGGACTTCTCATTGACGCGGGGATTGCACCAGCATAACGAGGCACCTTTTCACTCACAGGAACATCCATGACAGAAATGGAACCGCCCATTGACACTGGGATCTTACCAGTGAAACAGGGCACCTTGTCACACACTGTCAAATCCATGACAGAAATGGAATGGGGGATCTATTGATGGCTTCTCCCATCAATAAAAAGCAGCACCGGAGGAACAGCAGCAGCAGAATGGGTGCATAACGAGGGGGGAATGATGTTGTCTGAAAAGTAAGCCCTTTTGCGATCTGGTGTTCGTGTAATGCCACTTATAATGTGTCTGATAATCTCCTATGTAACAGGGACACTAAAAACCATGTTAGTGAACTGTGAAGACACAGAGATGCATTATGGGACATTGCCAAGAGTGTCCCAATGCACAACCATCACTTTGCTGGCTCCCTTACATAGTAACGTCATGACAGCCCCTTCCTGATTAAGGACATTGTAAAACAGCTCAGTTCTACTCCCTGCAGACATAAGTCCACTTACAAAGATGAAAGCCCCCAAGTGAATTGTGGATGACGACGACGACGACAACAACAACAACAACAACATTGTGCATACTAAGGACTGCACTTCCAAATTTATTATTGCACTATTGTGTAAGAATGACTGAAATAATGTATTTGCAGTTTCTTGGGCAACCTGAAAGTATTGTATAAAAGCTGAGTTATAATGATGATGATGATGACAATGATGACAACTATAATATGTAGCAGCAGCTTTATAATTTTTCTTCCTCTTTCACCAGAAGATTCAAAATGGGCATTCCACCTCTTGGAAAATTTTGTATTACTCATTGTGAAGAATGGCCATAATTCAGTATGTGTTGACATTCACATGGAAATTTTGAGAATCCAAGATTAATTTTGTGAATGGCTATCTATCTATCTTCTCCTTATCAATTTTAACCCAGTTTATGTGCCTGCTTGCATTCATGGTTGTAGCTCTTTACTTTTACTGATGGGACCAGGCACAGGATCTACAACATAGGCAAAAATGTCATAACTATTCATTGTAAAAAAAAGGGGGGGGGAGTGAAGTGGAGAATAGTTTTTAAAAGTTAGTTTTTTGGACTACAAGTTCCAGAATTCCCTAGTCAATATAGCCACTATTGAAACTTTGGATAAGACTGCCTTTTTGAGCTAGAGGTGGGCCTGACCATGTTGGCGATGATGTCCCTAAATAATGATTTAAGATAAATTGAACAGGAATTTTGTATGAAGTCCAATGTGAGAGAGAGCTCTTCTTTTTTCTCCTCCCAAAGTGATTAAACTCATATGCACAAAGTTTCTCTATTGTATTATGAGATAATTATTGTAATTAGCCTCTTAATTTGAATCTAGAAGCAATTTCCTTTTCTCCTTTCTCCCTCCCCCCCACTTTTTTTTTTCTTTTTTGGAGATCTAAATTAATTCCCTAAGAAACTGATGAGGATTTTTCAAACTAGAAATAAATGCTTCTAATAAATCAAGAGATAAGGGAACAACAGAGATTATTCCGCAATTAAAGTTTACAAAATTAATTCCATCCAAAATCCTTAGAGCTTAATGTCAGATAAAATAAAATAAAAATTAAAAAGCCAATAGCCAAGCATCTGCAAAAAGCCTGTTTCAATTTGGTTGTTGCCTTGTTTGTGTTTTAGGACACATACAAACAAGTTTCTGGAAAAGTGAAGACAGAAATGTTCATCTGTGGATTAATAATCAAAGAGATTTGGGTGCTATCATTTTTGCTTGACATTTATATGAAACAAAGAGATTCCCCCCCCCAAAAAAAAAAACAGTGTCTGACAATTGCAAACTGAATAGGAATCTGGACAGGTGATTGGAAGCTAGATGAGCATACTTCAGCTTTACCCTGATGAACATAAATTTCATTAGCTGATAATTAAAAGGAAATTACACAGACATTACATTTACTGCCAATGGTGGAAGTGATGAAGCTATATGGTGCCACAATTTAGGATACCTCATTGTGGTTCTTTCTCTTTTTTCCTCTTTCCTTTCCTCTCCCCCCGCCCCATTTTGTTACCAAAGAAACTAAGTATAAATAATGTACTCGGTGCCTCTACAAATGAAGCACTGATGTGTTGCTAGGCTGTTAACGCTTAATGCTGTTGCATAAAACAATAATGTTAAACATTATTAGTTTTTTAATTATGTCAGTTAATTAGAATTGCTCCTGTTAATTGCCCATGATTCATCTCCAGCTTTTTTTTAAAAAAAGGAGAAAAACTTTGGGGGTGTTGTCTCCTTCTCCTCGCCCCTTCCCTGCTCCATGTTTTACTCCACTCTTGCACATTCTCTTACATACACACACAGAGGCTGCAACCCAATATCTCCTTAGCATAGTGTAAATATCCACATGTGGAGATAGCATAGTGTAAATATCCACATGTGGAGATATGCTATGCCAACATGATTTATATCTATACCTATATAATTCTCGTGGGTATGTTGCCGTTTTCAGTATGCTGATTGGCTGGTTAGGTGTCAGGATCTGCCTCTCCATGCAGGACTAGGCCCCTGGCTGCAGCAGCCGGCACAGCCTCTTTGCAGACTTAGGCCCTGGCTGTGGGAGTCTTGGAAGAACCGGGGTCAAGCTATCAGTCACAGCTGGCTGCAATCATGCAGCACACCTGAAGCAGCCAGGGGAACTGCTATTTAAGAGCAGCATTCTCCCCTCAACCTTTGTCACAACAACATGGTCTTGTGTGCTGTCAGTAGCTGCTCCTTGCTCTTGGACCTTAATCCCTTTCCTTGACCTGCCATGAGTGTTTGGGCCCTCACTTGCCTCTTGGACCCTCCCCCTCTGTTTCTGGCCCCTGGATATCTGGTATGTGATTTGACCTTGGACTGTTTTTGGGCTTTGGCTTGCTTGACCCCTGATTCTTGTGTTCCTGATCTGGCACTCCCTTCCTGAACCTCACCTTGCCTCTGGCCCTCTGGACTCCTAAGTATGTGCTCTGACCCTGGACTGTTTTCAACTTTGGATTATATTTGACCCTGCTTGGACTTTGGACTCTGTCTCTGTGTACCTGTTAAGCAAGACTTACACCCCACTTCCAGACACTTACACCCCACTTCTAGAGACCTCACAAATTGTGTATTAATAAACTGGCATATTATTAATTTGGTTCATCAATGTGACCTTCCACAAGGGAAAAAGCACAGGATGGTCTCAGAAAAGGTCATCTATGTTTTACCCTAGGGAAGCCTAAGGCTAATAGCCAAAAAGGATACATTTCCCAGGAAAGGGAGACAATGGATGGAAAATACCTTTGTATTTGCTGATTTTGAAACTTCCCTTCCTTAATCCCAAACCTTAAGACACAGGTTGCTCAACCTTTTCAAATCCAGTCACTGGATATTAAGAAGCACATTAACATGTTCCATACCTTTTTTCAAGATCAGGAAACTCATTGTGCAATCCATGAAGGCTCAGGAAAACTATTGTTTCAAACCATGAAACATCCAGTCCCTTCAGGTGTATTTGGAGGTATAAATGACCTCCCAAAATATGCCCAAGTGTGCACAGTTCCAGTTATAGGGGAAACCCTATCATTCTGTGTGGCGACCCCAGATTCCTCTATCCACTCTGCTGGATTGACTACAGGACAGGTTGTATCACCCCCAACAAATCCTCTTGCTACCCTCTATCCCAAGTTTTTCCTACTGCCTTTTCTATAGCCTTGAGTGAATGTTTTTCTGGATGAATGTGTGTGTGTGTAGTGTTATTTTTTGAACTCTTTAATAAAAGCCATAATTAATTTCATGGGTGTGTGTTCCATCCAGAGTAGTACTGGTAGACAAAGGTTTTCAAGGTCCCCTTGTTACCCCCTTTCACATAGCTAAAGTCGAGTTGCTGCTAATTTCCCCAACATATTAGAAACTCGATATTTTCTTGGAATTTTCCAAGGAGCATTTTCTGTAACATACCTGGCCTGGCCCTGGCATCTCTGCTCCTAGACCCTGCCACCCCCCTGCCAGACCCTGACAGTAGGAAACTTCCCAACCAATCAAATCTTCCTGTTGGGCGGCCAGTCAGCACACTGGGGGCAGAAACATATGGAAAGCTTCAGGTCCTTTTTAAACATGGTGGTGGTGGTGGAGGGACTCTCGTGTCCTGGCATGTGTGGTGTGTGTGTAGCAGGGGGGGTGTAGCATGGTGTGTGCATGTAGCGTGGGGGTGTAGTGTGGTGTGTTTGTGTGATTGCATGGCAGCAACAGAGGGGTGCTCACATCTTGACATGCATGGTGTGTGTAGCATAGTGTGCATGTGGTGCGGTGTGTGTAGTATGGTGTGGGTGTATGCACGGTTGCATGGTGATGGTGAAGGGGCTCTTGCACCCTAGCACATGTGGTGTGTGTGTTGCATGGTGTATGTGTGGCTGCATGCTGGTGGTGCAGGGACTCTTGCATCCTGCTGTGTGTGGTGTGTGTGTAGCATGGTGAGTGTGTTTGTACATGTGGTTGTATGGTGGCAGCAGAGGCACTCTCATGTCCTTGCGCATGTGGTGTGTGTAGTGTGGTGTGTGTGTGTATGCATGGTTGCCTGTGTGGAGTGTGTAGCGTAGTGTGTGTGTGTGTGTGCAGTTGCATGGCAGTGGCGGCGGAGGGGCTCTCATATCCTGCTGTGTGTGGTGTGTGTGTAGCATGGTATATGTGTGTGTATGCATGGTTCCGGGGCAGCGGAGGGGCTCTCACATCCTGGTATGTGTGGTGTGCATGTGTCTAGTGTTGTGTGTGCGTCTAGTATTGTATGTGTCTGTGTACGTGCAGTTGCATGGCGGCAGAGGGGCTCTCGGCATGAAAGTAGCCATTATAATTGATTTGAAAGGTTATATATTAATGCGTCAAATGATCATACTCTTGACATGTTTCCTAAGTGGCCAATTAGCAGAGTGGGAACAGAAACATATCAAAGCATTTTACACATTTAGATAATGGTGTATGTTATGCCGGGTATAGCTAGTATTCTTTATTTGGGAAGATACAGTAGTGCTGGGCTCAGCTTCTCCACTCAGTACTCATTACTTGGTGTGGTGGTTGGTCCCAAAAGGAAGCTCATTAGAGACCCATTGTTTCTTGCCAGCACCTAGGAAATATTTCTGTTTGGAAGTAGTAGCAATTACCCTGGGCTGATGGAGAAGTAGATTGCTTTATTGGGTTAGCCTTTCCATTGCATATCCAAAGAATTAGCAGGTTGTGTCCCCTCTCATCCACTCCCTAAAGAAACACAGACACAATATACATTTGAAAGAATATATTGAATTCATAATAAATGAAGATTATATGAAAATATATATTGGCAATAATGGCCATAACTTGTTGATGACAGCTGCAGTTGGTTGACTCAAACACATGGGTTCGGATCCAGACATTGACCAACCCACCTGTCTGGTCGATGAGACCATTGTTGGCCCGCCTGCTGAAAATCACCAATCAGGAAGGGGAAGGAGTCTAGGCAGGCCCCCTGGACTGCCTTCCCATTCCTCATTCTCCCTCTCCCACCACCAAGGAGACATAAAATGACACAAAAAGTGGGGGCACAGGGTCGGTTTAAGGAATGTTGGTGCCCCCTGCAACACTATTTTGGAGGGGGGCATATGTTTCTCTCAGGTCAATGTAACCTAACCTATTCAAAGTATAGGATAGTCATATTATTACTAATAATGTTTTTTGCAAGAGGAGGGTTACAATGCCCCCCATGGCAGGGGCCCCTGCAGCTGCAGGTGCTGCAGGGCCCTTAAACTGGCCCTGGGGGGCATTCTTTAACCACATGCGCCACGCTGGCATGTCCCTATGTCATTGCCCCTGGGGTCTCCGTGACTTGAACTTGACTTTGATCTTGACTATGAACTTGATGGAGACCCCTGCTGCTGATGACCTTGGATCAGAACCCATGCCAACTTCCCCCACAAGTTGTGACAACGATTAATACAAATGCATGCTAATACCACTTGTAAAAAACATGACAAAATGGGTGGGTGGGCAGGTCAGCTCTTGATGAGCCACTGACTGGTCCGGTGCAGCAGTTGGGAATTTATATCTGACCACCAAACCAGAGTAGAGACTTCCTGCAAAGGCAGGAAAGTCCCACCTCTCAGCCATTCAGAGCATGAGGCCCGCCTTCACCTCTGATTGGCCAGGAGCCTGTTCAAACTGGCCAATCAGGGTGAAGCAAGCCTCACCCTGATTGGCCACTGCTCAGACCCCTTTCCAACCCACAGTGCAAGCTGGGAAAAAGATAAGCAGGCATGGCAGCGTCTATGCTGCCCCTTCCTGCCATGTGGGAAGGGATAAAGAATGTGGCACCAGCCAAGACCCACAAATGATCTGCTGCCATGGGGCTGGTAAATCCGGCAACTCCATTATCATACAAATTTGACCTTTTGCAATGGTCCTAGCATTATAGAAATTTTGCTAGTTCTTTGACAATCTATATGAATAATTCTCTTGGGTATGTTGCCTTTTCCAGAGTGCTGATTAGCTGCTAACACACCCAATCACCACCCAGATGCAAATTCCCTCTGCACCTCACAATCCACTCCTGCCACTCAGCCTGTGGCCCAGATTGGGACACAGGCAGTCAACTGGCAGTGGTGAGGGGCAACAGAGGGAGTCACCCTCATCAATTCTGGGGAAAATGTGGAACGCTGAGAAGGGGGAGGAATTTAAAAATCTACCGGCCTACCTTACAGGGTTGTTGTGAGGTCTACCGGGCGTTTTGGGGGGAGTTTTTCAATGGTGTATGGTATGCCAGGTCCAGCTACTATTTATATATTTTATTTATTTAACGTATACGCCACCTTTCTCCCAAAGTGGAACCCAAGGCGGCTCACAAAAATCAATTAAAATACATCAGTAGAATTCAAAACAATTAAAATCATCACAATTTTAAAAATTAAAACATTTAAAAACAACATTAACACCCCTCCCCGAAAAAACTGACCAATAAAAAGCCTCTGTGGGTGCAGTTACATATTAAAAATTCACTTACACAAAAACGTTTTTGCCTTCCAGCAAAAGGAAAGCAGGGAGGGGGCCAGCATAACCTCCCATGGGAGGGAGTACCAGAAGGTGGGAGCAACTGCGGAAAAGGCTCTCTCTCGTGTCCTCACCAAGCAAGCCTGTGATGGGAGTGGGACTGAGAGAAAGCCATATAGGACTTTATTGGTCATGATTGTGAGCAGAAATGAACAGGTAGCCAGTGAAGCTGTTTTAACAAGGAAGTTATATGCTTCCTATAACTGACCCCAGTCAGCATTCTATGTGCAGCATTCTGGACCTGCTGAAGTTTCCAAACAGTTTCCAAAGGCAGCCCCATGTAGAGTGTATTATAACAGTCCAAATGGGGGTGTAATCAAGGCATTTGTCACTGTAGCCAGATCTGACGTCTCAAGGAACAGGTGCAGCTGGGCAACTAGTTTTAGCTGTGCATTCCTGGCCACTGCTGAAACCTGGGCATCCAGGCTAAGAGTTGAGTTCAGAAAAACACACAAGCTGCAAGCCTGAGATTTCAGTGGAAGTGCGACCCCCATCCAGCACAGACAAAGTTCCTATTCCCTAATATGCCTTTTGACTGACCAGGAGCATCTCTGTCTTGTCTGGATTAAGTTTCAGTTTGTATGCCCTCATCCAGTCCATTATTGACAACAGACATTGGTTCAGTACCAAGATAGCCTCCTTGGAAACAGAAGGGAAGGAAAGATAGAGTTGGGTGTCATCAGCATACTGAATCCCCAAACTCCAGATGACCTCTCCCAGAAGTTTCATGTAGATGATAAAAAGCATGGGGGACCCCACAGGCCAATTGCCAGGGCAGCAAACAGGAATCCCCCAGCACCACCTTCTGAGTTCACCTCTCCAAGAAGGATTGGAACCACTGCATAACAGTGTCCCCAAGTTCCGTCCCAGATAGGAAGCCCGACAGGATACCATGGTTGATGATATCAAAAGCCACTGAGAGGTCCAGCAGTTCCTTGCATAGGTCATCTGGACCTGTCTCAACTACAGCATCCAAATCAGAGTGAATCTGAGCAATTTTGCCTGCAAAGTGTCTTGCAAATTCTTCACAGAATGGCTGCTGAGTGGTCTTTATTTTCTTCTTGTGGGCCAGAATGTTAAAGGCCACCAACCATTTGAGATAGCTCTGCTGGATGATACTGTGCAGAAACAATGGTGAATTCCAAAGGGAAACCAAAGGGAATTCAGCAAACAAACCAATCCACAAAGTGGAATGGCACAGACAGCATTTCCAGAGTACATTTGCAGGTTTGTTTTATTTGGGATATTCATACAAGAGCACAGAACCGTTTCAGCTCATCGGTCTTTCTGGACTTGTCGGCTTTGGTGGGCACTGACTCTCTGGCAAAGCATCCCATCTAGCATCCTATCATCTGCTACAAGATCTTTTTTAATGAAGATGCCAGGGATTGAACCCTCCTCAGCAAAGCAAGTGTTCAACCCACTGAGCTGTTATCTTCCTCAATTTTGTGAGCTCAAACTATCATGACTACATCAGAATATATCTATCTGTATATACAAGAAGAAAGGGTAGCTAGTGTCCAACATCATTGAGGTGATGAATCTGCTCTAAGGAGCTGGACATATTGCAGGATAGGGTTTACCAATTAGATAGCTCCTCTAAAGTTCAGACTAAAATCCAGAGCTGATTCACTGCTCCAATGACATTGGAGTCCCCAGCTGCCACAGGTTTCATAGGTGTGAAAAACAAAGAGTTCAGACAGGTTCCACTCCTTGTTTTGGCTCTCTTCTCCTTTCCCTGTTGTTCTTCAGCCAGTCTGATCCTGGATCCTGTGTCTTGGGTCTTTCATGCATCCCTCTTAGTATTGCAGTCCTGTACTGTTTGCAGGGCTGCACATCTGCATGGCTGGCCCTACTATTAGGTAGACTGAGGCAGTTTGGGGATGTCATGAAAGGGCAGGAAATTTTTAGTTATTTAATTAGGGTTTTTGTTTTGTTTTTCACTGCCAGGGATAGGGAGAGGTACTCATGGTACGTTCCTTCTTCAAATGCCGGAATAATCCAAGATGGGGAATGTTCACATGTATAGTTACAACTCCCAGAATTCCCCCTGCTCACAAAGACACTGGATTCAGGGACTTGTAGTCCCAAATGGCTGAATCATTAATCAAAATGGATACTGCCATTCTGAAATCAGAAGACAACTAAGACTTGGAAGGGCAACCATGAAGGAATTAGACCAAAGTTAGGATACCAAATTTAGAATTGTCTGTGTTACCATATTGCCAATTTCTATGTATGGTTGTGAAAGATGGTCAGTGAAGAAAGCTGAGAGATGAGACTTGTCTCATATGAAATATGGCGTTGGAGGAGAGCTCTACTGATACCATGGGCTACCAGCAAGACAAATAAATAGGTAGTAGAGCAAATCAAGCCAAAAATCTCCCTAGAGGTCCAGATGACTAAGCTGAGATTGTCGTACTTTGGACACATCATGAGAAGACATGACTCATTAGAAAAGGCAATAATGCTTGGTAAGGCAGAAGGCAGTAGGAAAAGAGAAAGACCGCATTACAGACTGAATCAAGGAAGCCACAGTCCTGAGTCAGCAAGACCTGAGCAGGGCTATTGATAACAGGGTGACTTGTAAGTCTTCCATTCATAGGTTCACCATAAGTCAAAGTTAATTTGATGGCAATTAAGAACTACATCAAAGTGCTAAATCATAGCTTATCCAAGCTCTCAGAATAACTTTGCTGGCTTTGGGTACCACATAACTTTGACACGATGGATGGGATACAATTTGCTGCCTTGGAGTCAGGCAAAAATATGTCAGGGCCAGTCCTGCACTTTTTCTGTTTGTGAGCTATCCTTGGCCTTTTTCCAGAGGTAATTGGTCCCTTGTTAAGACCGGTGACAGAATGGAGCCACCAGACACTACCTAAATCCTAGTTTTGGATATTAGCCTAAGTATTTTCCCATAAGCCTCTGTGCTCCTGACATATTCATATATGATTATACTATTTCTGAGCCTGCAGAAAGGATTTGCTGAGTGCAGAGTTGAGTATTCTACCATAATGAGGCTATCTAGCTGTTTCCACATTCTCCAATCTGTTAATTAATTTCCCTGCATACCACTCCTTGACTGAGCACCTGTGCAAAGAATAGACCATACTGCAGCACAAAATAAAATGCAAACAGACATTGTTTATAACACATAATTTTTGAATACAGCTTGACACTACTTAGGTGACAAATGTTTGGTTCAACTGGATGTGTCAGAAATAGGGGTGTATTAACAGGTTGATTAACTAGCTATTTCGTGGCTAAATTTAACATCTATTGTTGCTAGCAGAAATTTCTTGATGATGAGGAGAGATTATCCAGCTTTCCTAGAGGCTTTGTGGTCTTGTTGCTTTAAGCTTTATTTTTTTCACAGCTACATAGTTTGTTTTCAAATAAGGAACAAGGAGATTTGAAAGTAGATATGAGAGACTAGATTTGCCATTAGGTTCTCCCTTTGGTTGGGAAATTTCAAGGGTTATGTAGAGTTGCATCCCTCTCACACATTCTCATACCCACCCACTCCTTGTTGGAGAACTCTGCTGACAAAGTTTGGGTCTTAGATTATGCCAGGGCTAGGGAACATGTTCTCTTGCCAATGGTGTTGAACTTCATTTCCTATTAACCTCATACCCTCCAACTTTTCCAGTTTGGCAGAGACAGTCCCAGATAAGCCTCTGTTGTCCCAGTTTCTTTGTCCTTCTCTTCCTCTTTGTCCTCAGTTCACTTCAGTTGCTGTAAACTGGGCTCAAAGTGCAAAAGTAGTTTGCACATAAAGATCTCCACTCCCCCCCCCCCGTTTATGAAGGATCAATACCCATGTTTCACTTACTCAGAATCAGGGGGAAAGGTCTCTCTAGGCATCAGGAGGACCATAGAATCATGCTGGAGACATCAGGAGGTCCCAGTACAACTCTATGGTCAACTTCCTCTGGATGCCTAGAGACTCATCCTCTCTACACATTTTTAGGTCCTCTGGCCTGATTCCATGGTCTAATATGGTGATTTGCTATTTTATGCAGTTTTGTGTATCTGCAGTAAGTCTGGTAAAATATCCCTTGCATAAATGGGGGGAGGGACCTGTATTTAACTCAGTGAGGGGAGCACATAAGAGGGAGAAAAATCTTGCCCTTCCTAATAAGCTCAGGCAAAAATAAACTGATGCAGCCTCCCCCAGCTTGTGTGATCTTCCTCATTTGCCATCTTGATCACACTCTCATGTTGCTTGGCCACATGTGTTCCAGTTTTCATCAGTGAAATATTGACAGATATGCAATCCCAGCCAGACTAACCAGTGGTGATGAATTATAGGAGCATTAACTCATCCACAAAGGTCTCCCTTCTGCATTGACTGAATCGCCTACAGGGATTGCAAAGATGTTAGGATGCACTAAGAGGGAAGTTGAAATTGGGGAGAGGGTTGGGATTGCATTTAAACAAGTAAACAAACATACCCATGTGCTTTATCAGGTGGAAGAATCTCATAAGAAAACTCTGCCATGTGCTCTGTCCTTAACTAATATCCTATCTTTCCTTCAAGGAACTCAAGGGGATCTACACAGTCTGGGTCCATCCATTTTTATTTTCACGCAAACCCTTTAAGTCTCAAACTAAGCTAACAGATAGTGAGGGGCCCAGGTTCACCAAATGTAATTTGTCATGGATGACTGAGGCTTTGATCTTCATCTCCCCTGTAAGAGTCTGATGTTCTAACTACTATACCACTGTGAATTGGCTCTAAGTGGAGGTTTTAATAATGTTCTCACTCTGAGATGCAGAACGTAACACATCTAGAACTCTCAAAAAGAGCTGCTCTCAATTTTTGCTGAAGACAACAGTATGAATACTGATACAGATTTTGGAGGAAAGAAAACCCTGGAGTTTATTTTAGAAGAGAATACTGCTGTGCTTTCTACTTCTTTGAGGAATCCAGCAATCAGTCCTCTTTCATCATGTAATACTGGGGGGGGGGGGAATTGGAAGATTTAGGATGATAGTGATATTGCATACATTTCAGAATGAAACATTTCCAGCAATTTAAGTTTACTCTTCATCCTGTCCAGTAGATTATATGAAAGCAATTGCCAGATTTATATTCTGACCCCCTCTCCCCAAAACATGGTTTTTAGTCTCGTTTTTTATAATCCGGTTGATTGGCAAAATTTGACTGAGAGGAAGCATAATCAGGGCTGATTTTGCTTGTTGCCAATTCAAAAGCTGCATTGAGCAGCACAAGTAATCCATTTATCCCCATTCTTGACTTTAAAAAAATTACATAGCTTTTATTTTATTGTGCAATAGTATTTACATCACAAAAGTCCTGCTTTCCTCTTAGTTTGGAATTACAGTCTGAACATCACTTGCTTGTTCAGAGTTCAACCAAGAGGACTGGATCCATAAAAATAATAATCAAAGCAAACATTTCCAGGACACTGAAAACAACACAAGCATGGGAACATGTGGCTCATGGACTGCATACAGCTCCTTGGGAATGGCAAGAATATTTGAAAAAAAAATGTTGAAAGACATACTTTTCGAGCATCAAGAAAATTTGATAAGAATTCTGGACTGATGAGAATCTTTGCAGTTCAGCCCAAAATTCACTCATGGTTGTTTTACTAAGGGAACAGCATTTTATGCACAGGAAATAGTATTTGCTGCTGTGCATGAATATTATTTTCTGGACAGAAAATACTGCTTCCTGTGCAAAAAAATGCTGTTTGCATTGCAAAACAACCATGTGTGAATTTTGGACAGAATCAGCCTCAAATTGTGAATAGACTTCCCAAACTCTGTGGTTTTAAAAGACTTTCTTGTAGTGGGAACAAAATTGCTAGAATTACTCGTTGCTTCCTCCAAAAAGAAGCCTAGTGAAGAATTATATGCCTAATAGCTCCTCAGGATCCTGCAGGCAGCCTCCTAAGGCTGAATATATATACAGTTGTCCCTCCACGTTCACGGATTTGACATTCATGGATTTGAGTATTCATGGCTTGAAAATATTCTTTAAAAAATAATAATCCTAATAGCAAACCTTGATTTTGCCATCTTATATAAGGGACACCATTTTGCTATGCCATTGCATATAATGGGACTTGTGTATTCACGGATTTGGGTATTCACGGGGAGTCCTGAAATCAAACCCCAGTGAATGTGAAGGGACAACTGTATATATATATGGTTCTTCAGAAGTTATCTGCCTCTGCTCTAACAACATCCATCCATGCCTCACAGCAGTCCTTCTCTGAGATTAAGAGATGGCTAAGAACAATCTTTAAAACATAATAGTAGAAAATTAACAACAAATCCACTGGGTAGGCCTAAAATTTTAAGTACCCATAAAGTAGCTTCTTGGAGCCTGGTCATTAAGCTTATCTGTGGTTACTTCTACATTCTCTTATCCAATAACTAGGTGTGGCTGTTATATGTAATGCATTATCTTTTATTTGGCAAGGCAGGACACAACTTTATCAGGTTACAACCGTAGACGTTTGACTCATCATGAGGCAGTGACTCCAGGCAAGGGTTGACCCACCTATTGGCTAGGTGTCAGGGTTTGGCCCCTCTTCTCCAGTCCTAACTGGGAGGGAGAGGATTCTCAGGGCAGGAGTGCTGCCTTGAAAAGTGTGTGCATATACTTTTTTATTTGCTGGACATGGCATTTTCTGTTTGAATGGCATACTCTGTGCAGCTATGATTAATGCTCAATGTGTCATGTTTAATGACATCACCAGGGGGTGTTCCTTGCAACAACACCCTCATGCCATCACCAGGACCCACCCATTTTGGCATCATAAGGGGTCATACCTAGGTCTCAGGTTCTGCTACTGAAATCTTAGGCAGGGGTGGACTTAGCCTGGCAAATTCACTGTTGGATGATGACAAGGGGTCCCTGCTGTCCCATCACAAAGAGTATGGCTGCCGGTAAAGGACTGGATGACTACCCCCATTTCCCAGCACTCAGAAATCACTGTGATGGTGCAGTTGCTTGGCTTCTATGGTGGGTTTTTTGGGGGGAGTCAACATTGGAAGACAGAGCTCCATTGTTGTAGCTACATGTCCTGATGCAAGAGCTCATCCATTTGCAGGATGTGTTTTTTTATGCATAGAGAATTTTCTGTGACATATTTCAACATTTGAGTCATCCACTTGAAGACTGAGGTGGTGCTGTCCAGCAGCAATCCAAGTGGTACGCTCCAGCAACAGACTGAGGTCATAGAGCCCAAATGCAATCAAATAACAAACTGTTCCACTCACATGGAAGTGTTGACCTGTGATGCTAATCTCTTACCCAAAAAAACCCCAAAACCTTAGTCATGTAGCCTCCACAGGGGTGTGGAGATCTCAGGAAATGGTGGTACAGGAGTCAATGGAATGTAAATGAACAGAGGGGAAAGCATCAGTCAAATTGTTGTGTACCTCCCTGCCACTAAGGTTACAGGAACAAAGCCAGTGGCTGACTGACTTCCAGCAGCTAAAAAGCCAGGGTAGTGACTGGATGCCTGCCTCTTCAACTCTACCATTTTGCTCAGTAATTCAAAATGCTGGCTTGTTAATATTCTGCCCCTCTTCTGACAGCTCTTCTTTCCAAATGTTGGATCTGCAATTTCTCTCTCTTTTTCTGTCAGTCTTTATACCTTTTCGTCTAAAAACAAAGAGAAACAAAGATCCTAATTATACCCACAATGATTATTCTCTGAAGAAGTTCCCAGTAATTAAATTTTAAAGAAAGAAATTATTTAATGAGCTTTTTTTGCAGTTACAGCCAAGCAATACATATTCATGTAGATGGTGATTAAGATGAAATGGTTCTAATTTGAATGACTTGATAAAAGCCCTTACATCACGACTGTGTTTTCTTAATAATTGTGTAATTACATAGAGAAGGATCCCTGCAAATATCACTTGTTTCTGAGGAGAATGGAGGACATGGAGATATGTTCTTTCTCAAGTCATCTTCAGTATTTTGAAACTAGGTCTTCTAGTGTCAGTTAAAAAGCTAACACGTTTCTGAATTTCTTAGAAATATATACCAGGGTGTCTGTTTAAGGGCAGTCACATACCAGAAATGGCATTTAGCAGCCCAAAGTCAACACCACTAAAGTTATATACAGCCAGCAGAAAGTGCAGGCAAGGAGAATCCAGGGCAAAATCCTACAGGAAAGCAGGGTAAACCCAAAAATGTGGGAAGCTAAAACTATGGATTCATCTCCATGCAATAGTTTACTGCAAGTGGGTGCGCATTTTCACCCATTTGCAGAAAAGTTGGTTTGTCTCCACCATTTTGCATCCATTCAGATTCATTCAAATTTGAGTGGGCATATATGCTCATAAACAACAATTGAGTGAAAATATGCAGCAATGTAGATTTGGACAGCCACACATCCAAAAATACATATCTACATGCATTTTTCAGGAAGCTTCAGGGAAAACTGCAAATCCTTTTGCTGCATGGTTTATGGAGTTTTTAGCCCCCCTCCCTCCGAATACTGTGAGTCCCCTTTGGATCTTGTTCGTACAGATCATATTCTCTGCAAATCCTATGAGCAGTTGTCATGATGGAGTGACTACAACTCCCATCGTAGAGCCAGAACTACATCGGCCAGAACTGCATTTCCCAGTATCTGTAAACACCACTTCTCTTATCTTCAGAAACAGGGAAACAAAGGGGTATGAGAAGTGGGACTCATCTGATAAAGCTGACATTATCATGACATCACATCACCTGACTGGAAAGCCAATCAGATTTGGCTAATGGCAATTTGAAGAGTTGCTCTTTTTTGTTTGAGCCACATGGTCCTGGGGTTTGTGATGGGAACAGACCTCAGCATTTGCTCTGAGCATCCATCATCTCAGAGGCTGAGCTAGGCCCAGTTAATGAATAAGCATGAGGCCTAGCCCCAGTTTGAACACAGACTGATCCTGATGGACTTTCCAAATGTAAATGGAACTTTTCTTAGAGTTAGGGATAATGTATTAGCTAGATTGTGTTAGATTATATGATTTGTTCTATTCCTTGACTGGATGTAATCTTGACTGGATGTACTCTACTATATCATTTGTAACTTTAAGATGCACATGAAGAAAAAGAAAGGAGTTTTCTTCGTGATATTATTACCTCTGAATGGGTTTGCTTGCTTGAATAAAAATAGCTTTTCTATTCTTTTCCTACTAAAGTCTATGTCACACACACATTATTTCGGTCATAGCTATCTTGGGCTCTTCTCTGGGGATGGAGAAGGGGGGTTGGTAATAGCTTAACTGAGTGAGTAGTTCCACTGGTTAACTAGAGAACTTTTCCAGTCTCTCACTGGGCTGGTTTTTAAATGAGCAGTGAGTGGTGGCAGCCTACCTGAAGAGAGATATAGTTCTAGGGCATTTCTAGGTTAGAGGAACCTCTGAGAGTGTGTCTAAGATTGTACAAACACACAAGCTTCTCCTTTCAACTCTGTGCTGGTGTGGATGTGCAGAGAGAGAGGAAGGGCTGCATGACAGGAGTATTTCCATCGTTTAGACAAGCCCTATGTCAAGTAACATTCAAGGGAGCTGGACTGACTTAGGAACAGGGAAAATGCAGCCCTCCAGATGATATTGGACTATAACTTCCACAATCCCTCATGATTGGCTGTTCTGGCCAGGATTAACGGGGCCAATCTTTGGATGCATCTCCACTAGTCCACCTGCTGTCCAACAACACAGAAATGGCCATGTTGGGAGGAAGGGGCTGTGCTGCTTAAAAAGTGAGGGTTTGGGGGGATGGGGTCATTGCATGGTTGGTAAAGAATTCTAACCTCTGAAACAACCCCAAAAGTGGCTTACAGTAGTGCACATTGGACTAGCACCATTGTAACTCATTAATAGGATGCTAGCCAGTATATAACAGCTTGTTACGTTCCTAGAAGTGGCCTTAATTACGTCCACAAACCACTTCCCCTAACCACTCCAAATTTTAGCTAAATCATACCACACCTTTCGCCTTCCCAAACCAGTATTTAAGGAAGCTGCTACAAAAGTTACCTCCCCATTTGCCATCCTTTGAACAATGCCCTGGAAGAACCGCCAGTTGGGAGGGAGGCATCAGAAGTGAATGGAGGCTTCAGCTGAATAGAGGTGTTTTGTGTGTGGAGGTTCTGGGGGGTTGGAAAACTAATCTGCTGCATTTGCAGGCAGATTTCTGATATCTGGTGTGAAAAACACCTCGAATCAGCTTTATTTTTATTGGGGGATTGAGGAGGCTGGGGAGGGGACTCCTAGGGGTGCTTTGGAGGCTGCATGCCACATGTGGGCTATACTTTCTCAGCCCTGGCCTTAACAAATCACAGGATATCAATTTCAAGTCAGATGCCAGCTAGCTTGAATCTAGTCCTACGTACTGTATTGGCAGCTCATTGTAGGCATCCATAGGACTGTGCTCTATGTGAGATACATGGTAAAGCCCAAACCAGACCATTGTTCTTAATGTTGTGGTGAACCGTGTGCTCTCACATCCTTACTCTGAGTTGCACATTACCATTCACCAAAGCTAGTACAGGTAAATCAGCTGATCTTGATTCATAGCCATAGGATCTGGCTGCTAGTTTAACAGAACTTTGCACAAGTTTTTCAGTTTCAGAAATAACATGTGAAATGGCATATTTTGGAGGGTATTCTCTCTCCCTGCCCCTAAAACACAAATTCCAATTACATATGCCCATATGTATTCCACATCAAAGTGGTAGTTTTCCCTGATTGAGATTCCTAAGTAGGTTTTAATAATAACGGTGCTACTAATTTGCAGAGATAGGAGACTAAATCTAAGTGATGTTATGGAAGGGATAATTAAGTAGGGGAAAAATATAGCGTTAGCTCTGATTTTTCAAGCAAGGTTGCAGGTGATTCTCTGAATATCTATTTTGCCTCCTGCACCCTGATTGCATTTGGTAAATCCCAAGACATGTTTTCACAACATATTGTTCTCCTTTATTATATAGAGACAGATACATGGATAATCAAGTTCTGTAGCAACTAGCATTCATTTTGCTGGTAATACATTCAACATTTCAGTAGAATCAGATTAACTCATCTTGAAATCTAGCCATGAAAACATGTGCAGCCTGATCAAATGGTTTCTCTGATGCTCTCTTGAAAACTTCCTGACTTAAAGTGCAGGGAATGTGGGAAATATATCTGATTTCCTAGTGACACTGGACACAAGTGTAACACTTCACACCAAATGCCACCCTATAATATTATGTGAAGTTACAACTCAAGGTGGCTGAGAGCAAACTTCAAAGCAACAGCCCCACTTTTCTTCAGGGTTCAGCCTGGCCATCTCTTTACCCTCTGTTCCTTCTACCTCAATTACTATGGTTCCCTTAGTTCCTTCTTTCTGAACCAGGGATATACCTTTTTCCTTGAATGTGTGGTTTATGTGTTATGATAGCCTGCCTTGTCTTACCTCTAGTTTGAAGGAATGGACCAAAGTCTGTAGTTGAACAAACAACATAGGGAAAATGTATTAAAGGGAATGAAACATACGGTGACATGGAATCTTGTGCTTTAACAGTTCTTAAATCTCTATAGTATTTTCCCTTATCCCTCAGACTCTTAGGAGATTTTCACACGGGCTATATAACCCGTGGCAGGAACAGAACAGGGTCGGGAAAGGTTTTCCCTTTCGGATGACGTTGACCCCATTCTGTCCTGCATCCATCCTACTCCCGTGACTGTTTCAGAACAATGTAATCATGATTTTTCATCGTGAATAGACCTCCCGTTCCGTTGCTATAATGCAATCACAGGTGTGCGAACAGGAGCCCCGTTCCTGTTCCGAAATGACAGCCACAAAGGGGAGGTCCGTTCCGAGCACTTCCTGGTACGATCTGGACATCCAGGTAAGTGGCACCCTTTATTTTACCCTCCCTGTTTTGATTATGTGATTTAAAGAGTGTTTTTGTGCTTGGTGAATTGATTTTATGTTTGGGGGAATTTTATTTTTTAAATTTACTGTCCGGCGTTATCACGTGATAACGTGATAACGTTTCAGACGGCGGGTCGTAAAAGCAGCCTTACGACGGCTGCATTTACGGCCGGCCAGCAAGGGGAGGGGGAGCCCATTCCTGCTGCGGAATTAAGGTAAGTGTGTGAAAGATTTACGTTATTCCGTGGCAGGAACGGGAGAGGAGGTAGCGGGGCAGTAACGGGGCATTTTGGCCCCGTGTGAAAATCTCCTTACTCTCTTTGTCCAATTAATCTTTTCATACAAACTACTAACCTCTGCACACAAAATATCTCATCCAAACCTCACTCATACACCACACATACTTAGAGCCTTCTGCTCTAGTCACTGTCATCAACAGGACTCAATTGAACAACTCCTCCTCTCTTACCCTGTTATGCAACCTCTAAACATACAGAAACCCCTCCCATTTCAGTTTCCTGCCCTGGAATTGGTTTCTGACACACACTCCTCCCATTCGCTCACCTTTCTGTCCATCACAACAAGTTTCCACTGAAAAATGTGTTCATGTATACACACATACATGTGTGTGTAGTGGTGGCCACTGCCTTCTGTGGCTGCAATCCAACATCCCCTCAGCATAATGTAAATAGCTGCATGCAGAAATATGCTACACCAACAGTATGCCACCTCCATGCAGAATAGCAACATTGTGCAACACATGTCAATGATATAATGCACAATGTGCAGCGCATAATATGCAACCACAATGTGCAATGCACAATCACAATGCACACTACACAATCAAAATATATAACAACAATGTGAAATGTGCAACTGCAATGAACAATAGCTATACGCACAACACTGTTTCTGCTGCTGTCAACAGATTATGTCTGTTATGCTATGGCGAATAATTCACCCTGCATGTGTACCTATGCATGCATAGGTCACTAACAGGATGCCATCCCATGTCAGGGGTGCAGGGAATCTGGTCTGGGTTTTCTTTCAACTTTAAAGGAGATGCCCAAAGTGTTGAATCTATTTTAGGAGACAGGAACAGGGAAGCCACCATTCACCACTTACATACACTGTATAGTCAGTCTAACAGCAGCCAGAGATGGGACAACGCAAAGGATGCATGGCACAGGAGAAAAAACATTCCAGTCTGGAATCATCCAAAACTTTGTCTAAAACAGCCTGTTTTCCACAGAAACTGAATGAAATTGCAGGGATATTGCAAAGACAACCTTTGTCCCAGTTTATTTTATTTTATTTTATTATTTTATTAATTCATTCACACATTCAAATATTTATTTTCCCACACTTCCATAATAAAAACATATATGATTTAAACAAGTTAAAAACATAGTAAACAAGATAACAATTGAAACAACTTGAAAAGCTACGACAACCTAAGACCAAGTACACATAAATCAGTCCCCAAATACTTTAATAATAAGTCATGGTTAAATTGTTATTTTGTTTCAATTATTTATTTGGGTCATTTTATTCTTGACTTAACTACAGTATTCTATTGGCATGTGTCTTTTTAAAACAACACCACTCCAGATATATATTAAAAAGAACAACAGTAATCCCATCAGTCACTATCCACCAGTGTCCCCTAGAGGTCTTGTTTGGCCAAAGGTGTTAAGCATGATTCCTAAATTCATTCCTTATAAAGTTTATACCTACACTAGAAATGTAAACCACTTTTAATCCAGATTAACTGTCATAGCTTTCCCCAAAGAATCCTGGGGATAAATTTGGCAAAAGAAATTCTAGGATTCCCTTGCCTTGTTCAGAGAAATACAATTTGCTAGGCTCTCCAAGAACAGGGAATTATTATTAAACCAATTGAAATCTATCATTTGTAGGATTGCTGGGTCAGACCTACTCCCAGCCCTGACATTTTGGCACCAAAACCTGAGTCCTGACATTACAAGGGCAATGGTACAACAGGGAGCACTCAGTGATGTCATTTCATACAATATAATAAGCATCAACCACAGTTGTACAGAGTATGCCATTCAAACACAAAACACCAAGGCTGCAGTCCAACATCCCCTCAGCATAGCATAAATATCTACATGTTGACCTATGCTAGGTTGAGCCACATGCCCTCTCCCTGACTTACCGAAAAGCCCCTGAAGCCATCCTGCACACTCATCCCACGCTTTGTGCAAAGCAGGCAGGATTGCAGAAGCATCTGGCTCTGTCCCTGTTGCCAGATGTGAAATGATGACATCAGTCCTGAGATCCACTGAGGGGCACCAGGGGGTTCAGCACTGCTGTCATCATTTCATGTCTGGCTATGTGGACTTAGCCAGATGCTTCTGTGATACTGCCGGCTTGTCTGTGGCTTCTTTAGCTTTTTTTTTTTTGGGGGGGGGGTTGCATGCTACCGAAGGAAAAAGAGAATATCAACCTCCACAGCACCCCAAAAAAGGACACCCACATGTCTAATGAAACTTACACATGTGGATGTCCCTAAAGGGATGTCAGCTTAAGTCTAAGAAATGAGTAACACACACACACACACACACACACACACACACACACTTTTTCCAAATCAGCACTCTCACCTGACACTCTTCCCCCTTCCAAGGACCAGAGAAGAAGGGGCCAGGGGCTGAGATCTGGAAATCTTACTTCTGACAGTGGTTTTTAAATAGCGTCCTGAAGAATCAGGTGTCCCTTAGAAGATGGCTGAAGATTAGCAATGAAGCACAAATGCCTGACTGCTACTGTTTGACCAACTAGAGAATGCCCATTGAATCAATGAGATTTATCAATGTGCAGACTCACTATTCCACAACCGATTCAATGAATCTACTCTAGTTGAGACAAACCAATAGCATCTGGGCCCAACCTACTAAGAAGAGAGTTTGTTGATGGCTACAGATTTCCCTCTGTGATGAGAGCCAGCAAGGGAGTGCTGGGAATATTGGGTGTTTTCTAGGCTGTGCTCTCAGCTCACTGAGAGGTGATGCTCTAGTTTAAATGAGCTGAGTCTGTGCTCTAAAACAGTTCCCAGAATCTTCTGTAAGGGGGGAGGTTTATGTGATAGCTGTGCAGATGTGTTCTTTGGTAAGCTGATTTGTAAAATATTTTCCAAAGACATAAAGTTTTAAAGAAGCTGGTGCTTTGAGGCAGGGATTTGGGAACTGGTTTTCAAGACTTTATTGACAGCTATCCCAGAAGCCACAGCCAGCATGGTGAACAGGAAGAAAGGATTTGGGGAGGGCCAAAGGTTCCCCAACCCTACCCCAAAGAGAACACCTGAACTCAGAAGAGTTGCTTCTTTTTGGGGGTTACAATTCCAAGGGGATATGCTGGTCAGGGGATTCTGGGAAGTTTAGTCCAAGCTAACAGATAAAATAAGAAGGGAGGCCAGAATCGACTATCATGGTGTACACTACATAACTTTATGTATGCTTAGCTACATAGCAGAGGCACTAAGAAACTCTGTTAGTGAATTGCAAAGATGTGTATTGGCCCCATTGTGCATTAGTCCCAATGTGCATTGGTCACTTTGTTGGGCCCACTGGATAGTAACATAACGGCATCCCTTTACTGGATGCAGACATTACAAAACTGTCCAATTCTAATTCCCACGGGATTCTGGGAATTACAAAGACGTAAATTCCCCAAAAGGCTTCCAACCATAGTGACTAAAATTAGTGGCCTTTCTGTTGAACAGCTCATGTTGTTACCTGAATTACAAGAGGTTCATGGGAATCCCACGTGTGTCCAGATATTAAAATGGGGAATGTTTAATTAGCTCAATATGGCAGTGAGAGGCCGGATAACTGCGGCATCTTTTGACCTATGTATATCACTACTAACTGATGAGACTCACAGCCAGGAGGTAAATAAAAATGGTTTTTATTGAAAAACAATATCAAGAAAACACACACACTCAGGCTTCAAGTAGTCACACAAGGGTAACGAAGACAGTAGGAAGTATTAGGATAGAGAAATAGAGTTCAGGGTGATGGGTTATACTGTAACTATCTGACAAGCAGAGATTTGTGTAGCAGAAGGTACTCAGAATGCAGTTTTGAGAGTCGCACAGCAAACTGGCAGACTAACGAGGAGGGAGAAATGGCAAACACTTTGCCAATGATTTGGGGTGATATTTATACTCAATATTCCCCCTGAAGGGCTGTTATGATTGGAATACAATTTGCTGGCGTTTCCCATAATTAGACAATGGAAGCTCTGGTTGTGCTAACGATTGCTAATGCCTGAAACATTAAGACTGATGTGTGTCAGGCAACCTTTTATTGTCCTAGGAGAGGTGGGAAGGAAAACCCGTTTTTCAAGGCAACGCGTATCCAGCCACTTTGATTGAATTTTGTGAATGACTCACTTCCATGTATGTCTAGGAAAATTAGCCTATTTCCACCCTAACTACCAGTTCAAGGGGTTACTACCTGGGCGTGTCTTTTAGGAATGTGGGAAAACCTCTTCCTTAGGTTTTCAGAGCACACCTTGAGTCCTTGCATTTGGGAGGCCCTAGTCTACTACCAACCACATGAGAGGCCGATAAATAAGCCAATTTCTGAAATATAGGTAATTGAAGAATTATTGAAAGTGTAGGTAACAATCTGAATGTATGAAGTTGTCTTGTAATGAATCCACTCAGCCCAATATTAACTACTTTAACTGGAAGTAGCTTTCCAGAGTCTCAGGAAGACATTTTTCACAAGAGCTGTTGCCTAATCTTTTAAGAAGAAATAACAGGCACTGAACACAGAGCCTTCTGCATGCAAAGGCATATGTTTGAACACTGAGGTGTGATTGTTTCCAGTCTTTAATTTAAAAGGATGCAAAGCCAGTAGCCAATGAAAATATATTTCTACCGGTGACATTTTATTTGAATTACCTGACGAGAAAGAAGAAAAGCAGCATAGATGTCTTTAGGAAGATAGGTATACTGGAATTGTCTTCTTGGGGGTGTTTTATAAGGTGTCAACAAACAAAATTATATCAGAAAATCATAGAATTTGAAGGGGTTCCAAGGGTCATCTAGTCCCTCCCATACCAATGCAGGAATTCCCAGCGAATGATCCATGACAGATGGCCATCTGTTTGAAAACCTCCAACAAAAGAGATCCCACCACTTTCCAAGCTAGTCTATTCCACTGTCAAGTAATTCTGTCAGGAAGTTCTTCCTAATATTTCAGAAACATTCAACCAGCAACTATACAATGGCCTCTTGACCCATATATAATCTTATTTCTAGTGCTGCTTCTTTGTGTCTAATAATGCCTAATTATTTCATTTCATGCATTAATTTTATGCTCCACTTGCACATGACAGATCTGTAACCATTCCAAATAATAGCAGTAACTGACTCATAATCTTCCTTTTCAGATTTCATACTCTGCTTTATTTATTTTTTCCCCCTGGAGGAGTTGTTCCAGGTGCACAGAGATGCACAGATTTCGTGCCATGACACATATCTGTACCATTTAAAAAGTGACTCAGACACTTGTTTTCATTCAAATGGAACCTTGCAATGTAATAATATATTGTTACATCTCAGCTAACAAAAGAAATTGTCAAGTATGTTGCTTGTCACAAAGGGGAAACAACTGATGAATTAATAAAGTATATCATTCCAAAATAGCAGTTTGACTGTGGGATACACTGTCTCAGAGTGTGGTGGCATTTCCTTCTTTGGAGGTTTTTAAACACAGGCTGGATGGCCTTCTATCAGGAGTGCTTTCATTGTGTATTCCTGCATAGCAGGGGGTTGGACTGGATGGCCCTTGTGGTTTCTTCCAGCTCTATGGTTCTATGAAAATAATGTGTGTTAATCACTGACACTATGCATTTAGTGATGCATAGTCCAAAGGACAGACAACTGAGCTTGTAGCTTTGAATTTTGTTTAAAATTCAGAATTACAACATATGAGGAAAGATTGGAGGAGTTGGGCCATTCAGCCTGATGAAGAGAAGACTGAGGGATAACACAACTGCACTACAGTATTTAAATATCTGGAGGGCTATCACAGAGAAGAGGGTGCAGGTTTGTTTTCTGCTGCCCCGGAGAGTAGGACCAGACCTAACAGTTTTCAGTTACAGGGGGGCAGATTTTGATTTTTAAGATCTTGATAGTAAGAGCAGTTCAGCAATGGAACCAATTACCCAATTACTCTTTCATTTACACTAAATTCCAGGCCATGTGAGCCCTCATTAATCTATTCATCTTACAATCAATCAAATCATATAGATTTCTGTCTAGTGAAATACAGTATATTCAACAGATCCCACACTGGAACCAATTTACAATGAAGCCAGCCTTGCACACAGCATGCCAAAGCTAGGGTCTATACAAGGCCAAAAGAAATGGGTTGCTCTGCAGTAATAGCAATCTGCAGCAGCTACAACTTGTCTTAATGGTTCTACAGCCCCCAGAAACTTTGCATGCCCTCTAGCCAAAATGGCAACTATGAGTGAATTACTCACATTTTTAAATCTGCTACCACTGAACTTTTTTCTTATTAAAAAAAACCCTATTTCCACGGTGCACATAAGCGATATTTTGTCTTTACATAAAAAGAGAGAAAAAAATGATACCCCATTTTATTACCATAGTAATCACTTGCTAAGGCAAAAATCCAACATGGTGGCTGTGGATGCTTGCCCTGTTAGCAAGCCTTGCCCCCGTGCTCGTCTGGCCAATCAGATTTGCACTTTTCTCATATGGGAAAGTGATTAATATCAAATTGCTTGTCCCAACAAGTGGGAATGCACATTTCCTTCACTGTTTTTTAAAAACTCAGGGAGAAGCCACAAAGGCTTTAACTGCAGAGTTTCTGCCATTTTTGGGCCCCCTCCAGATCCAGCAGATTTTAAGGGAAGGCCCAGACTTGACTCATCCTAATAATTCAAAGCAGTCAAAGCCACAATCCTGACTGACAGAGAAGACCAACCATGCTTCCTTCCAAACTCCCCTTAATATTGTGGAAAAGCAATAGCAATAGCACTTCTATTTCTATACGACTTACCAGTGCCAAAGCACTCCCTAAGCAGTTCACACTAATTGCCCCCAACAATTCTAGTGACCTATGGAGGGATGGAAAGCTGAGTGAACCTTCGAGCCTTCTAGGATTGAACTTGCAATGTTGTGGCTGCAGAAAAGGTAATAGCCTTTGCCAGAACAGCTAGTTGCATGAAAGCCACAAACAGTCAACAGTACAAAGTGTATCAGTCATCATGTGTCTTTGTAGAAAAACAACAGCACAACATTCAGTTAAATGGATTATGTTCTTGCAGGACTAGGCTTGAGATGCTTACAAGATGCTTACAAGGACAGATTTAATTAACCTTTTGCAGTAGTCACAAAGTTACACAATTCCTGACAACAAGGCTTCACTGTGTGAAGAAAATGAACAGTAATTACAAGCAGTAAAGTTTATCAATAAATCTGATATATTTCAAAATAATTGGATTTCCGATCTGTTAAATGGAAGGACATCCCCCAGAATTCAGCTTGGATATCTTCTAGGCTGTGGCTTGTTAGCATGCCTTGCTATCCCCAGCCTTCATACACCCTAATAATTGGGGATATTTAATAATTTGGCCATAATGTGGCCTTCCATGAAAGCTGCGGTAGGTCAGGGGCCCCTGAAAGATCCCCAAAGACACTCTGGGTGGAAAAAGCCAAGTTATGCATTGCTTTAAGGAGAGGCTATGGAAAATTCCAAATCTTAAGGCAACAAAAGTCAAACCAGACCAAAGGAAATGTTCTTTGAGCAGATCTGGTGGTAGACAATAGGCTCATCATCTGTAGTTGGGGAATCCTTTGTCTGTAAGCAACATCTTTTCTGATTCCCAGACCTGTCAATCAAAGGAGGTAGCAACTGCTATTAAAGACAAAAATGCAACACATTAACAGACCCAGCATCCATTGTTTTATCAGGAAACACTCCTGAAATGCAAACTCATCCCCTCCGGGCACATTTTGGGGTATAAATAATAGTCCAAAACCACATCTCATTGCACACAATTCTCTTCCCTGGAGACACTCTGTCCCTCTGTGTAGCCACTCCTGTTTCCTCCATCCATGCTGCCAGATTGCTGTGAGACTTGGGACTACAGGGCAGGTTGTATCACCTCTAGGATCCCTCATACTATTCCCCTATCCAAGCACCCTTCCGCCTTTCTTTCGTTAGTCTTGTCTGAATGCTTCTTGTGTGACTGTATGATTGGTGTTATTTTGAACCTTCAGTAAAGATCATTGTTAACTGTGTGTCCCCGTTCAGAGCTAGTAGGAGTAAGCATAGGTGTAAAGATCCCCCTGTTACCCTCTGTTGCATTACTAAGTTGAGTTGCTGCTAATTTCCCCAAATAGTTAATAATTTGATCGTGCTTGGAATGTCCGTGTCAGTAGCAATTTGGATAACAGGCAGACAGTGGCATCCATATCAGTGGAGCAGTGAATCCACCCAGGGTCTCAGTCTGAACTTTAAAGGAGCTGAGCAAGGTGATGAATCAAAAATGGATTCCGCATAAACCCCACTGCAGATTCAACACTCCACTGACATGGAAGTCACCAGACACCTCTGCTCTTAGGTAAGCATCATAGGATTGCAGCCTTAATTCTTCTGTTACAAAACCAAGCACCACCAGAAACTGTCCAGGATAGAATTAGAGGAAGACAAAGAGGAAGCAGGAGCAGATCCTTTCAGACAGCCATGTGAACTAGTTCTACGGGTCAGAGACATAGGGGTAGCATGAAGAGATCAATGATCATCATCAGCAGACCTTATATGAGTGATACAGACACAAAAACCAGACTCTATGATAGATCCAGATGCCAACACTGCTCCCATGGTTAATTGGGAAACACTATTGCAGGACCCAATAATACTCAACATCAGGCTGTAGATGCCCACCTATCTTCCAATGTGATATATGCTAGCAATGCCTACTGCATTCCCTATAACACAAACAAGCATGTCTCTGTGCAGAAGAATAAATGGACACAAATCAGACATATGCAAAAATCAGAATAAGTAGACACAAATCAGATATAAAAAATAGCAATATTTTTAACATAGTAGAGCAACACTTCAGACTCCCAGGACACTCTGTCTCTGACCTCAAGGTGGCCAGACTTCAACAAAAGAAGTTCCAAGACTGATTCCAACATAAAATAGCTAAACAAGAATTCATCAAAAAGGTTCAACTCATATATATATATATATATATATATATATGACTTTTATTTATAGATTATATTCAAGGATAAGAAGGAAGTAATTTTAATTTGTTGTTGTTGTTGTCTAGTTACAGGTTACTTATTTATATGTGTGTAGTAGATTAGTGTGGTATGTTTGTGTATTTATTTTCCCCCTTTTTTATGTTAGATGTTTCTTTATATATATATATATATATATATTTTGCAAAAATCAACAACAATACAACAGCTTATAAAGTCAAGATGTAACCATCCAAGGCATATGATTGAAATAGGACTGTCGGTTTATATCATGAGGGAATTCCTCCATCTGAGGTGCAGGGTTGACGATGTGCCTGGACAGTAAGGACTTTTTCAGACGAACCTTAAATCTGGAAGAAGCCGTCGGGAGAGGAACGCAGCTGCTCCACGGCAGGGAGCAGTTTCTGATGACGCCGTCCCTCTCGCGTTACCCTCCGTGTTCCTTCCATGTTGCATGGAAGGAAAAAATGCTAATTTTTATTCAAGTTCTTTGTGAATAAAAAGTGGTGCCTTTTCCTTCCATGCAACACGGAAGGAACACGGAGAGTAACGCGAGAGGGATGGTGTCATCAGAAACTGCCCCCTGCCGCGGAGCAGCTGCGTTCCTCTCCCGACGGCTTCTTCCGGATTTAAGATTTTTCTCAAAAAGTCCTAAGAGAACAAGATGGATCACATCACTCTGCTACCAGATTCTTCAATGCATCATCTGAAAAATGCAGTTCTATCCTTTTGAGGCATAAACAGGGACAAAGGGTTTTAAATCTCACTGCATGTGTTAATCAGCTTATGTACCCAGGTTTTGTTTCTTTCATGATTCTTGATTGACCAATTTCTTCTGCCTAAAGTTTTTGTATTTCCATCCTCTATAACACTCCTGTTTCTATCCCATACCCACTAGGGCTTGTCTGCAGGTTACCTCTACAGTGCATTCTTGGTATCCACTGTGGTTTGGTTCCAGGAGCCCCTGTGGATACCAAAATCTGTGGATGCTCAAGTCACATTATATTCAATGGCATAGTAAAATGGTGTCCCTTATATAAAATGGCAAAATCAAGGCTTGCTTTTTGGAATATATATATATTTGGAAGATTTTCAAGCAGTGGATAGTTGAATCTGTGGATGCAGAATCCATGGATAAGGAGAGCTGACAGTACTTGGATTTGACAAATGCTGGTACCCTGTTAATGACAGTAGTCCACCTTATGCCTGTATAAGTCTCCCTTATACCTGCATATGTCTGGTTTGGGTCATTGTAGATTGGTACTCTCTTCCACCCTCAATAATGACCACAGCTCCCCACCCCATTCTCACACAGAGGATACTGGTGGATCTAAGTAGATGATGCCATTGGTTTGCATCTGGCTATGGGGACATAGCAGACACTTCTCTGATACCTCCATGCTCCACCAGCCACTGAATGGCTGTAGGGATGGGGCTGCAGTGTCTAAATGCTGAGTCCGCATCGGCTTGAGTGGAGAGATGTAGAACAGTTCCACCTGTCAGAACTATTAAACTATACTATGCCATGTTTAAACTATCTTGACTGAAATTTTTTAATCACTATACACGTATTAATCCACTGGATGATGCTGGATGCCCTTTTCACCTCTAGAGACTGTCAGAAGTTAAGACAACCATTTGCTGTTACCATCTGCCTTTCAAATCCCCATCATCTAGTCTCCCCAGCCTCAGATGTAATCAAGTGTCTACCAACTGAGGCTTTGTTCCATGCATATGATGAAGTGGGCTGGAGTCTGTGAAAGCTTATGCCAAATAAAACATATTAGTCTTTAAGGAACTCACCCAGTTCCAGCATTGCATCTTAGTAATAACTGAAATTAAGAACTGTACCCTTTAGGCAGAGTGAGATAATTCAGGGCAGCAGATTTTGGGTGTCATGAAAAGGCAGCAGATTGTTTTCACTTTATCTGGTATTACTGGTGAGGCTTTTCTCTTGTTCCCATTACCATCACAGGGACATTTGGTGAGTATACAAGGAAGAGCCTTCTTAATGGCTGCTCCTGAGCTGCAGAACTCCTTTCCTTGGGAGGCTTGGTTGGTCCCCTCTCTGCTTTCTTTCTGCAAGCTGGACAAAGACCTTTTTGTTCAGGCAGACCTTTGGCTCTTAACTGATGTGGTAGAAGTGTCTTTAAATAGGGTGTCCTGTGCTTTTATCTTTTTAAATTGTGTTTTAAATGTATTTTAAACTGTTTTAAGATTGTTCTTTTAATAGAATTGTTTGTTTAATCATTCTTAACATTTGTGTGATATGATTTTATCTGTACAGTATTTGGTTTTAACTTTTTATAGGCTGCCAGCATGATGTAGTGGACTGAGTATTGGACTAAGACTGTGAGACCAGGGTTCAAATCCTTGCTTGGCTATGGAAAGCATTGGGTGAACTTTTCTCACTCTCTCAGCCTTAGAGGAAGATAATGGTAAACTTGCTCTGCGCAATCCCATGATAAGGTCGCTTTAAAAGTCACCCTAAGTCAGAACTTACTTGAAGGCATTCATCAACAATGTGCCTTGGGTCCCATGCCAAGAAAAAAAAATGGTAAATAGATAAATATTGGCATGGGTGAGGAGACACCTGTGGGATTTTTTGTCTCACATGTCAAAATAACTTAGTTGGTCTACCTAAATGTTTGTAACCAAGTCCCATTAAAACCCATAATGGCACACTTGGTGATACTTAACTTAACTCCCAGATCCTCTCAGTGATGCTGAACCTCACAGCTAGCCTCAACATTATGGAAGATACTTCTGTGTTCTCCAACAACTTCCACCAGTCTGTGTAAGAAACTGTGTGTCAATAATGTGCCCACGTAGGGATTGGGGCATAATATGAATTCTGGAATTAGCAGAATTCTGCAATTAGGGCGTGGTCAGGTGGGAAAGACTTCCATACAACCACCCCCACTCATGTGTTCACACCATTTAGACATGCTTTTCCTGATCTTCATAAGGGGACAAAATGTATGCAGTATAACCCATGTGGTTGATCCCAGGTGAGTTCATTTTTCAGCTGTGAGAAATATATTGTGTACAAAGACAACATATATTCTTCCTAAGTGGTTGGAAGCCTTGACAAAGGAGTTCACATGAGCTGCCATTAAGATGGACACAGTTAGAAGAGTTTTCAAACCCCTGAGGGGTAATAGCAGTCAGTCAATTTTTCCTCATACATTTTTTGATTGGCATCGGACCAATGCTGAACAAGATTACTGGGTCTAAAAAACCTATAAGTGATTGTTATGAAAAAGAAAACTGTACCACATATTAGAGTGGCTTACTTTTTCATTAGATCACAGCAGAATATTGTTGGCCAAATATTCGCTGTGGGACTGGTTTTAATGATTTATGGATACATTCCCCTCCCTTGTCTAGCAGCTGGGAAAGCACACATCTTTGGTTTGAAAAAGAAACATGGCACTCACATTAAAAAAAATGAAAAACAAATCAGCACTCAATGCACCTCAGAGGAACACAGCAAATAATTATGTGTGGATATTCAACTACTCTTGCCTCTACAAGAAACTCTAATTTCAATGTGGATGAAACTAGCTCATCTTCTGGATGTGTAGAACTGATTTTGTACCATGTACATTGAGTAAAACCTCATGAAAGGTGTGACAATGTTATTGCGTTGGTGAGATAGTAATCCATGGACAACAGTTCAAAATTTGCTTGGTACTCAATGGACAAAAATAGT
Source organism: Gambelia wislizenii (assembly GCA_030847615.1). NCBI lineage: Eukaryota > Metazoa > Chordata > Lepidosauria > Squamata > Crotaphytidae > Gambelia > Gambelia wislizenii. The sequence continues at coordinate 426,114,345 of JAUMIR010000002.1, read as the reverse complement.
TGGGCCATCTTCAGCACCATTCTTGAGAGGAAGTTCTACTTTGTGAAGTCTCTTGCAAAATTATGGTGAACAGAAACATTCATGAATAGTTTTACATATTTTGTACAGGCAATGTGTTTGTTGTGCAGAAGACTTTGTTTTCTGGGCAGATGTTCATGGCCAAGTTCTAGCATCAAGAGATGTGTTGTAAAGTTCTGCACAGGAGGAACTACAATATGGACTTTATCAGACAGGGCTGCAATAGCAGATGTGATACTACCAGAAAGAGGTACCCTTGATCACACAATCTCATCCTCCTTCTGTGGTCAGTCTGTGCTCCATCAGTTAATTATGTGCTACTTTTCATGGATAGGCAAAAGCCATGAATAGCCCTCAATATTGCTTTTTCATGATATTGATGAGCATGCAAAAACCACATCATGCTGTAATCATGATATTACAGCATAAATGGGCAGTTCTCTTTTCTCCCCTTTCCCAACAAAAACACATAATTAAAAGTCCAGGGGAGAACATGAAGACGACCTAAAAGATGCTCTTTGAATAAACTGTCACCTTTTCTTGGTACATTTTTGTTTTTTAACTATTTATTTATGCATTTCTTTAGTTATTTATGTGTTTTTGGTGTTTTTAAGCAAAGTCGTGTCTTCTTGCGAGAACAGCTGAAATCTCACCCATGCAAAATCACAGAAGAGAAAAATTTTTCTTAAAGGTGCATGCACAGGCTAGCATGAAGTGTTAATATTCTGTTATTAGAAGGCAATGCGGAGGCAAGTGTTACTATAGCGCAACCTTCAATCCCATTCTTAAACTGCTAGTAGTGGTTGTGTGATAATTCCTGTTCTGTGATTATGGGGACATGTGTAATTACTGTAATCATGCCACTATGTTTCCACTTTCCTCAATGGCACAATTGCAGCATCTTTAGGCACCAGTCTGATAAAGTCCTATTTCTCCTTTCCCACAGGACTCACCTGTCTGCTATGTCCCGACTCTACTTTTAATTATATGTAGAGAGCCTATGTACCTATAGTCAGATGTACAATGATGATGTCAGGAGGTCAAAGAGGATGCCTTTGATGTTCTGTGCTTGGTTATGGGCACATAGCCAGATACTTTTCCAATGCCCTCTACTCTCCACAGACCTCTAAATGGGCAGAACTTTACAATATGACTCTGACTCAGGATCTTGGAAAGGACAGATGAGACATGTAGGGATTTTGGTCATTGTATGAGAAAAGTAGTGAATTCTTTCCTGTGCAATGAACAAAATAGATCAATACACAGAATTTAATTTTCAGTTATGTCTGCATATGTCACTTAACAGGATGCCAGGCACTTTTTCCTGTGCAGTACACATATTTTCAGTTTTCTGCAGGATTAGAGTTTGGAAAAATTGGCATTTTGGCTCAGATTCCTAGAATCCCACAGCTGCCATGCACAAAGGCCATGCTGGATGGTGGATAATGGGTGCTGTAGACCAAACGATAACTTTTCCAAGTAGGATGCATCCCTCATGACCTCGCAGGAGCAAGTTGTGTCAAAGTACACTAATAAAATGCTCCCCTATGCTGAGCAGGACAGGTGGTCTTCCACAAATAGAGTAATCTTTGGCACCTCCTAGTTAATGAAATCTCAAATGGTTTAGCTACCTGGGGCTGAGAAGGCTAAGCAAGCATGGTACTGATGCAGGATGCCTTAATGGGAAGATAACTGATAGAATAAAATCTTGGCTGCATGCAGCGCTTAACCCAAACTTGTTAAGTGACTAAAGCATTAATGAGTGAGAAATCTTAATTAAATTGTTTGTAATTAACTTTCCTGAGAGCAAAATGGTAAAACTAGTGAGGGTAAAGTGGTGTCTCTGGAAGTCAAACTAGAGTCTGCTGTTTGTGAAAACTATTTCTGCTGTGTTTGAAACCAATAGTAGGTCCAGCAGGATCTGCCAAAGCTTGGAGGTAGACTAGAGGTTGATGTCATGGAGACCTCCAGATGTTGTTGGACTGAAATTCCCAAGAGCCATAGCCAGAATAACCAATGGTGGTGAAAGGTGGGAGCTGGAGTTCAACAACATTTGGAATGCAACACAATTCCCACCCCTGAGGTAGACAATGGCCAGAATCCTGTTGATGTCTTATGTACATAGGCTCCCTTAAGGAAGAGGTTGGACAGTTTTCTTTAAGGCAGAAAGTTAAAAGCTTGAAGATGCAGAGCTGTGTGTGTAGTGCAATTGTGCATGCAGATGTGTGTGCACATGCATTCATTTTGTTGTGCATTTCTCAATACTGCTATTCAGCACAAGGGTTGAGTAGCACACCCTGTACATAATTTTACATGAAAAGATTTACTCCAAAGTATGATCACAGCCTATAGCTTTTAAAGTATCTGAAAATGGTAGGATTGAACAACATAAGACAGATCTGGATCTAGTGCTAGACTTCTAGTCAATCAGCAAGGATTTCTCCTCCCAGTTGTTTAATAAAAGAAAGTTTGAAGAAACTAGCTGAGAGAACATTTGTGTGGAAAGATTGTGAGCTCCTTTCACTTTGAGTACTCACAAGAAACTCTTAGCTTCAGAATTCCAACTGTATTCCTAACTGCTTACTGCTATTATTCCCCTCTCCCCATCAACCAGTGGCGACCTGAGCAAAATTTAATCCAGAAGTGACATTATACCTCTTCCTGTTCAAGGAAAATGTGCTCGTGTGCCCTGCTAGGGGTGTATTGGGATGAAAATTGGCTCGTCTCCCAGTTTAGAGACCTGCCCCATATATATGTTTCCTTAGATATTAGCACCACTGAGTTTGGGGAGGGTGGATCTTATCTAAAAAGTTGGGGCATAGCATCTTAGAGTCAGAGAAGTTGCATTTGACATGGGATGTGTCCAAAACATAGCCTTACTTTGCTGACTTATCTAGGGTTCACAAATCTCAGGACCTAGCCCTGAGTTTGAAGGTCTGGACCCTTTTCTCCAGTCCTCAGGACAAGTGTGAGGAATCTCAGAGCAAGAGTGCTACCTTAAAGTAAGTGTGTGTGTATGTTTCCTCGCTTGTTAGACTTGTTTTCTTTTATTTGAATGGCATACTCTGTGCATCTGTGATTGATGCTTAATGGATCTTGCTTAATGACATCACCAGGGGCTACTTCCTATTATAGCACCATTGTAACATCACCAGTGCCTACCCTCTGTAAAATCAGAATGGGTCATCCCTAGATATCAGGATTTGGCCATGATATTTCAGGAGCTGGGATAGTACTGACTTGGCAATCCTCTCTGTGGCACAGCTATAACCAGGACATCTCAAGACATTTTTCCACCTGAGGCAAAGGACAAGACAGTACTCCCTCCCATTCCATATCCAAGAGCAGATTGGACTGGCAATTTAATCTTGTTCATCACTGGCAATAAAACAGCATCTTATTTCATTCCTGAAGGCAAGAAAGGGACCTTTCACAGTGTACAATTACTGCACTGTTTCCACTATAACGACCATGGCAAAATCCCATGGAATCCTAGGATCTAGAGTTTAGGGAGAGCCATTTGGAATTTTCAGCTACAAAGTTCTAATGCTTCACCAAACTACAGATTCCAAGACTCTGTAGATGTAGTGTAAATAGAGACTATTCACACTACAGCATTATAGCACTATTATTCCACTTTAATTGCCATTATTCTATTCTATGGAATCCTGGGGAATATAGTTTGGTGATGCACTGGAATAATCTAGCTTAGAATTCTAAATGCCCCTCCTTAAACTGCAGCTCCCAGAATCCCATGGGATCTTGCCATAACAGTTAAAGTGGGATGTGATACTATAACTGTGCCATGTGAATAGGCCCTGATAGTTAAAGTGGAGTCATAGCACTGTAATTGTGCAGTGTGAAAGTTTAGCTTAGGGCTTATTTACACTAGCCAGGATACTCCAAATCTGCACCATTCTGCCCCTATTGCCTGGAGAAAACAGGCTGGCATCCAAACAGAATGCCATCCCATCACTGCAGCCGCTGCCATATTCTCTGCTGACTCAGAAGCCAGGAAGGGGCCCCACAACGTGTGACTGCAGGCCCCATGCTTGTGACCAACCCTGGTCAAATGCTGAGGAACCCCTGCCTGGCTTCTGGGAAGCCAGAGAGCTGGCAGCAGCAGTGAGGGGTGGCCTGCTGGATGGGCTCCCGCAGACATGCAGGACCCAGTCTGGGTTTTTATCACTGGAAATTGAGTAAACCAGGTATTATAATGTAACATTCTATCAGGCCCTATCCTGGGTTGCCCCTGTCCCAGCCCCATATCTGCCCCGGGGGTGGTGAGGACTGCCTGGGGGCAGATCAAGGCAAAAGCTTGCAAAAGGGCAGTCCTGCTGTGATTATGTGTCCTATACTGTATATACTTCACATTGTTTCACTTTAAACTGGAGTGCTCTCTACAGTTAGTACTGGTATGCACAGGTGAAAAGATCCCAAAGTTACCTGCCTCTTACTATTGAGCTACTATTAGCTCAATAGTAGAGCTAAATTATTAGCTCTACTATTGAGCTAATAATTTCCCCAGATAGATTTTGCCATCACGGCTGGGCCTCTAAAGCACCCCACCACCGCCTCTTAGGGTGACAAGCTGACCATCAATAGTAGTGAGCAAACAAACATGTAAAAGGTTTCTTTTTCTGTCTTGTTACAACCCAGTGTGATTCATTTTACAATACCAAAAATATGAAAAGGTAAGAAGATAAAAAGGAATGGAGTAAAGGCAGGGAAGGAAGGAAGCACAAGAAAGAAAGAAAGAAAGAAAGAAAGAAAGAAAGAAAGAGTGTTAAAGATTATCATTTGACTGGTACTTGCAACTCATTGTCCTTTAGCTGGCAGACTGTGTTCCTAAGCACCTAATAATGTTCATTTAGCTGACAAAATTCAAAGTATTCAAGTCCAATAAATTGGATTATCACCATTTGGTTGGATTAAGATGAATGGCTTTCTAAATTCCTGGCCCATTTACTTTTACTGTACTTGAATCCCGGGAACGCTACTTCTAATAACCAAGGGTTGTTGTTTGTTTTTAAAGTGGGATCTGCGAAAAAGAGATTGAAAGTCGATCAGCAACGGTACTTTCTGGCTGATTTTATTTTGCCTCAGAAGTCAAAATCCCACAGTAATTGCCTTCATTAGCCTTGACCCTAGATCCTGATTCAAAAGGCATTTTTTGGAAGGGATAAAAAGAGATTAATAAGGGGATTTGAGAGGAAGAGAATGCATTATAAAAATAATGCTCATGTCTGCCCTTCATAAATTCAATAAAGTTTTCCATAAAGGAGATAGGATCATACTAGAGCATCAGACAGCTTTTGGATAAATTAAAATACATTCCAGTCGCCTTAGTAAGCAGACAAGGAGGGTGTACACAGAGTGTGTGTGTGAGAGAAATCCTTGAATCTCTTCATTTCAGTTGTGCTTTGGCGTTGTAGCGAGAGTAATGCAGCTAACTAATTTAAAATCAGTCAGAGGTATAGTACACTCCAACTGTCCTGATTTGGCAGGGACAGCCCCAATTAATCTTCTGTCTTCCCGCTTTTTCAGCTGTTTTTAAAATGTCCCAGTTTCTCTTTCCTCCTCTCACTCTCTCCCTTTGCCCTCAGGTTACTTCAATTGTTACAAACTGAGTTCAGAGTACACAAAAGTAATTTGAACTCAATTAGCTCAACAGGGGTAAGCAAAGACAGATGGACTCTGGTCCTTCCCAATAGGCTCAGGCAAAAGCAAACTGATGCAGCCTCTTCTGTGTGTTCTTCCTCATTAATAACTTTTTTGACATCTTGACCACACCGTGATGTTGCTGAGCCACACATGTGTCCCAATTTTCATATGTCAAATGTTGGAGGTAAGGAGATATTATAACATCATGGAAATATCAGCTGCAGTCCAGAATATTGCCCTTCCTCTATCCCAACTGCCATTGCCCTGGCCAAGGAGGGAGAGAAGGAAAGCCAGGCAGAGCTCCATCTTGCCTGGGCCCAGAAGCAGAATGGCCCCTCCCTCCATCCAAAAACTGCCATTTCCCTGGCCAAGGAGAGAGAGAAGGAAAGTCAGGCAGAGCTATATCTTGCCTGGGCCTAAAAGTAGAACGGCTCTCCCTCCATCCCAACTGCCATTGGCTTGGCCAAGGAGGGCGAGAAGAGAATGCTAGACTTAATCCCTACCCCTACTGCCGTCCCCTTTCCTTTTGTATCATGTCTTCATTGGATTGTAAGCCTGAGGGCAGGGAACTATTTTGTTGTTCTTTTTCTTGTAAAGCGCCATGTACATTGATGGTATTATAGAAATAAAAGATAATTAAGAATAAGAATAACAACATTAACCTTCTGGAGAAAGGTACAGGTAAGGCATTATTTGAGCTGGGGTGGAGGTCACCTTGACCTGACATGGCTAGAAGAGGCCTGCTCCCTATTCACATAGATTGTTGCTTTTTCATAGTAACTGTTAAAGTTATACACAAATTGTTACCTGCCCTGATACCCCCTCCCTTTCAATAATTCATCAGTTGGTTATATTTTATAATATAGCATATCATTTGGCTTTCCACATGGTTGGTATTAGACCAGGGCTTTCCAAATGCAAGGGCTCAAGGTGTGCTCAGAAAACCTAAGGAAGAGGCTATCCCAAATTCCTAAAAGACACGCCCAGGTAGTAATTATGCAAACCCTCCCCTTGGACTGGTAGTCAGAGTGGAAAGGTGCTCATTCTTCTGGATGTACATGGAAGTGAGTCATTCACTACTTCAGTCAAAGTGACCAGACACTCTTTGCTCTGCGAGACTGGTTTTCCTCCCCACCTCTCCTAAAACAATAGAAATTTGTCTGACACCCATCTGTTAATGTCTCAGCCATTAGCGATCATTAACATGGCCAGAGCTTCCATTGTCTAACTGTGGGAAACTCCATCTAACATTGTATTCCACCCCTACAGAGTAAATATCGAATATACATATCATCCCAAAATACTGCCAAAGTGTGTTCAGTTTCCCAGAGGCTGTCAGTCTGTTGGTTTGCTGTATCACCTGGCAAACATAGCCATACTTCTCCTCTGCATGAATCTCTGCTCTTCAGACAGTTATAGTATAGACCAGCATCCCGAAGTTTATTCTTCTACTACTTCCTCCTGTTCTTTGCTAGCCTTGTGTGATTGCTTGAAGCCTGAGTGTTGGCGTGAATGCTTCCAAGATTATTTTTCAATTTTTTTTTTTAATTTTATTTCCTGGCTGTGTCTCTCCTCAGTTAGTCATGTTGTGGGGGCCAAATTTTTTTGAGGAGAATGCCCAAATTTAGCCCCATCCCCCGGGCCCAACGCAGAACTCTGACCCTCCACTTTTTCTTGTTAACTGCCATTAAATCCACTTTGATTTAGGGTGAACCCATGAAATGGCAGACCTCCAAGTCACTCTATCATCAACAGTCCTGCTCAGATCTTGTAGATTCAGGGCCGTGCACTCACATAAAGGCCGTGAAAGGGATGTTAGTGCATATATACGCTTTCCCCAATGTCCTCCTCCCCACTAAGAATGTTACTATACTACACCATTGTAGAAGATTAATCTCTGCCAATTTACATTACAGATTAAATGCTATATAATGAAGCCAGCATGGCGTAGTGAATTGAGTGTTGGACTACAACTCTGGAGAACAGGGTTTGGATCAGAGCCTTTCCTTTTTCAGAATAGCCAATCTGGATCTAACCCATTGTGAGGATGAGCAGATATGAATAGAATGGGTAGTAAAGTAGCAAGCATTGTGTTAACATAATGTTGTCCAGAAAAAGTTCTGATTGTGTATTTCTGCTGCTTGTGCTAAGAAAGACTACCTCTGTAAATGATCTTCTTGGGATAATGTCCTATACAATCTGTTGTCATAGGAAAAACAATATAGAAGTTAAATAGATACATAAAAATTATCTAAACATCCAAACATCCTTGCTTGGAATGTTACACACTGGAGAACAAAAAGAGATTAGTCATACTGAGGAACACTTCTGGAAATCAATCAAAGTTTGGATGGTGTGGATAGGGAAAAGTGAGTTTTTTCTGTTCCATGTGTCAGAACTCAAGGAAGTCACCTGGTAAAAGCAACTGGCTGGTAATTTAGCACAAGCTCAAAAAAGTACTCCTTTAGGTGAAACTTTTTTAAAAAAAACTTGTAGGACTCTTCTACCTCAAGATGCAATGATGGTGATCATCTTTAAAAATAGAGAATTGGAAAAAAAAATTGGAGGGTAAATCTGTTAGCCATGATGGCCAAATGGACCTTCCATGATCAGAGGCAGTATGCCTCTCAATTTCTGATGCAGTGGATGAGGCTATTGCCTTCAAGGCTTGATTGTGGGCTTGCCAGAGCTTTGCCATTGTTGGAAACACATTGCTGGACTAGATGGGTTGGTCTAATCCCAGGAGATTATCAGACGTGGCAACTATAGCATGATAACGATGACAGGATATTGCGAAAGGGCTCCTCTATCGTACGACATCCTCCTTCTTCTGATCTCGAAGCATTCTGCTGCTATGAGCAAGGCACTCTTGTTTATTAAGCTGTGAATTGATCTCCCACGGCATTCTTTCGCAGTATTGCCTATGTGTGAAACCGCATCTCATTGTACTCTCATGATTACAGTGTCAATGGGCGGTCCCCGCCAGAACACTTCCAGGTGATAACATGAAAACTAGGGATGGGACACTCTTTTTATGAACCTCCCCACCTCATTTTGCTGGCAAGTTTTGAAGTGTGTTTCAGTGCTTGTGCGTTTTTCTTGTTTGTTAATTTGTGTGTTTTTAGACTTTTAAGCATGCTCGCATCTTCTCGCAAGAACTGCTGAAGTCTCACCCATACAAAAACATGAAAGTAAACAGCGCTAGCAGTCATGTTGCAATAATTCAGGGGCGGCTCTTTCTTATGATTACAGCAACGTGTGATAAGAAGTGTTAATATGCCAGGATACTTACAACTTTTTCAAATGGAGTAAACCCCACACCCCCCAGGAGATTGGGAGAAGAATGGGGCTGTCGCGCTTACAGAGCCCCATTTCAGAGGGAGGAAAACCTCCGTCAATAAAAAGTGGCTGCCACAGCATGGGGAAGGTCGGGAGGAGAATGGAGAAGGACTGTGTCACCTGAAATGGGCTCTGTAAGGGCAACAGCCCCGTTCTCCTGACCTCCCTGGGTTTTTTTTACCCTGTTTGAAAAGGACTTTACACTTTAAAATATAGTGGGACAAAAACGTTTTTAGACGCTCGTCTGATAATCTTCCCCACACAGTGCTTTCCATGTGTTTAAGTGTGTGTCTGAGCATATGTGTGTATGTGTGTATGTATTACATACCCTCTAGCATTTCACAGATGCAACATCAGAATGTGGTCAACATAGCAAAAGTTATTAATGAGGAAGAACGCATAAGCTAGGAAAGCCTGAGTCCGTTTGCTTTTGCCTGAGCAAGATTCTGTCCTTCCTTTCCTCTCCCTCCTGCTGAGCTGAGCGAAAATGACTTTTGAACTTTGAACTCAGTTTGTAGCAACCAAAGTAAGCTAAGGACAAAGTGATAAAGTGGAAGGAGGAGAGACAAACCAGGACATCTTAAAAGCAGCTGAAAAAAATGGGATGACAGAGGATTAATTGGGAGTGTCTCAGCCAAATCAGAACAGTTGGAAGGTATGTCATTATGAGCAATGCTGAACTCACCATGTCTTCCCCTAATTTGATATGTTCTACACTAGGCTTGGGCAACATGTAGCTTCTGGGCTAAATGTAGCTCCTACTGATCTTTGCAGCCCTCCCCCTCTCTAATATTTTTTTAAATCTAAAAAAAAGGAGAACTGCCCTTCAGGAAGCATTGTTTACCTATAAAGTAAGTGGTTTGTCCTAGAATGCTTTATATCTCCCATAAAGCCTCCCCTCAATTTTTTAAGAAACAGAAACAATTTTCTGTCATTTTGCCTTTCAGCTTTTATCATGCTTTTGGTGCTGGAGGTGGTGACCTGCATAGATCCAGCAAGGGAGAATGTCCCCCCTTTACTTACCAAATTTCCCCACCACTGCTTTATAGTAATGATGAAGAACCCTTGATATTTTGTTAGACTCCCAGATGTTGTTAGACTACACCTGGAATCATATTGATCAGTCCTAACTAAAGTACTACAGATCCATTCAATCAGTTATTGAATTATGAATGAACATGTTTTTGCTGTTAGTTGCCATCAGGTCAACTTCAGCTTACGGCAACCTGTTGGCATCAGCCCCTGATGGTGCCTGCTCCTGCCATTTTCAGTTATTTTCCTGTAACTTTGATACTAATTGTGTGTTTTTTCCTTGGTACTTGCTAACGAGTGTTCTTTGCCAACTATGGGGGTAGTGGAGGTAAGAGTTTCAGCTGGTTTGGGAGAGATAAGAAGGCTGCTGCAAAGTCAGCTTTGGAAAAGAAGGCTGGCTGGTGTAAGGGAATGCAATGTCAGGGGATGATGGATAGCCAATGGTGTTAAAGGCCAGCAGATTTTATATATTGTAATATGCTTTTAATACAGTGTGTATCCTTTCAGTTTCAGTTCTCAGCAACAACCTTATAAGGTATGCTTATTAGACTTCTGTGCCAATAAAGTTTTCTGATCACTCTGAAACTGTGGGTCACTGCACCTGGGAACACATGACACAGCCCTAAGAATGAGAGACCTCCAAGTCACCCTGTTACCAACAGCTCTGCTCAAGTCTTGCAGACTTAGGGCTGTGGCTTCCTTGATTGAGTCTATCCACTTGTAAAGCTCTCTCCTTCTTTTCCTGCTGCCTTCTACCTAACCAAGCACTATTTCCTTTTCTAATGAATCACATCATCGTATGATATGTCCAAAATACAACAGTCACAGTTTAGTCATCTTGCTTCTATGGACAATATGGGCTGGAAGGGCCCTGTTACACTGCCAATGTATAAATGTATAGTGCTGTGATTCCACTTTAATTTCCATTGCTAAATCCTGTGGAATCTTGGGATTTGCAGTTTAGGGAGGGGTATTTAGAATTCTCAGCCAGAAAGCTCTAACCCCAGATTACAAGTCCTAGGATTTCATTGGATGGAACCATGGCAATTAAAGTAAAATCATAGTACTATGTGTAATGTGAAAGGACTCTTAACAATAGGATTTAGGCCTGTAACTATCAGTACCCCCATGGTGACTGGTTAGGGACAAGGAAGTGAGTGAGTCCAACATCATTTGGACAAACATTGTTTCCCTACCCACATTCTACATAATACATTCAGATGGGGTTTGTATTTTCCTTTAATCCCAGTTTTGTATTACTTCTCAAACTGCCAGAATCAGAGGGTTATCTTCTAACCTCTACCTCAGCTGTTACCATGCCTTACCATGCCTCCCTCTAATATTTCATAGTTTGGCAACAGTGGACACTTCATAAGGTCTAGGTAGACAGGGGCAGACAAAAATGGGGAAATATAGTGAATTCACACATGCCACACACAACACACATTCCTAAGAACTATACAAGGCTCTTGGAAAGAAAGGCAGGGTGGTTGGACAGAGAGAGATTTGGGAACATAGGGCTATAATTACCAGTCTTGAAGAGTAGATAGATCTCCATGCAGCAAAGAGCTCAGACTGGCCACTGAGGGTGGCACAGAGAATCCAGAGTGTCAGTGTCCATCTGTAGCACACTTCACTGGGGTATAGGCTGGGATATTTATACACCATTTCATATCCTGACAATGTACTCTGGTTATGACAAAGCCTGGATGGCTTTCCTACCAGATAGACAAAGTGAACCAAAACTCAACTGATTGCTTTAATTGCTGGGAGATAGGAATCTATGGGTTTATGATAACCTTGCAAGGTTGGACAGGAGGGGGTATAGGAAAGATTTCCGTAGGACTAGATTTGGGAATGGTCACTAAATTGTTTGATTGCATGAATCATTGCTGAGGTGCCCAAGACTGGAAGAAAGAATTAGCACATATTTCCTTAACGACTATGTTTACTAAGGGGCTTCCACACGATTCTAAATTGGGCTTTCCTGCCATCATATTTCTAAGACACATCCAGGCCATTATGATCTCCAACTGACCTTTTTGGGTTGCCCCAGCCAACCTGTGTCCCCCCCCCCAAATGTCCAATATTTCCAAATATGAGATACCATGGGGAGTAGGGCATACTAACAAGCTGATGTTCCCAAAGCTAGGTGCCTGCTTAATGACTTTTGATAGCTACAAGATGGCCAAAGTGCTACATCAGGGTTGTATAGCATACATCTCAGCACACAGTGTTTTGCCATGCTTGTGTGTTACACAACCCTTGTCTTGAATGGTGGTGTTTAACAACTGAAAGTGCAGTGCAGTGATTGACACTGGAATAGACTTCTTTGGAGGGTGATGGAAATCTTTCACTGGAAATCTTTAAACAGAGGGGATATGGCTATCTCCCAAGTGTGCAAGGCCCCAGCATTTCCTCTTCCTAAGACCGGACCTAGGAAGTCCCTCCCAAGTGGGAGTTAACTACCCTGGCAGGGTTGATTTTTTAGAACCTTTGAAATGATGCCAGTTGATCCTACTCCTTCCTCCCCAGACTGAAATAGGAGGAAAATTTCTGCCCTCAGAGTGAGACCTTCTTATCAGCCCCTTATCTCACACAAGTTGTATGTCTGTTTACAGTTGTACTTAAAGCCTTCTCACAGAGTACAGACAACTCAAGTAAAGAACTATGATGCTTTGGGCTTTAAAGCACCCTATCGTACACACACATGGTTATATTATAACAAATGTGTGGATGGATGAGAAGCTCAATCACTAAAAAACTCGTTACCTGGTATGCAGAACATACATACTGCCTTTGGGCTCAACTACATGGGCCAGAGTACGCTGGCTCTCTGCTGGCATATTTCGCCCCTGGATCTGGTTTGTTCTCTCTCCATTACTTGCACAAAATGGGTGGGAGTCCAGACAAGCACACTAGCCCATCCTTGCAGCTGCGGCTGCTTGCCCTCCATACCATACTCTCTGACATCAAGAAGCAGGCCCGCAGCATGTGAGCAAGGCCCCCCTGCAAGTGGCCAGCCTTGATCACATGCTGTGGACCCCCTTCCTCGCTCTGGAAGAGCGAGGCAGAGGACAGCTGCAGTGACAGGATAGCATGCTGGAATGGGCTCCTGTGGTCGTGTGGAGCTCAATCCACTTTTTGCCAGCAGGAGCAGATTTAAACAGGTATTTTTAAAAAGGGCTATAATAGGTCCTACCCCATCTCCCCCCCCTCCAAATCTTAGCCCTGTCTTTGCCTCAGGAGTCATGAGAACTGCTCAGGAGTAAAATGGGGCAAAAGCCCTGCATCATTGGGACTTCAGGGCTCCAAGACGGGGACAAGACAGGGTAAATTGCCCACGTAGACAAGTCCAGTGTTGCTGAAAGTATCATATAGCCACCAGGATTAGCAGCCATTGACCCATGGCTTAGCAGAGGGCCAACCAGAAGGTCATATTCACAAGTTGCTTTTAAGCCTGGAAAATGGCTGCTGCTCCTGAAACACATTCTTTCACCATTGCACAGAAAGCAAAACCCGTAAAAGTTACTTCTGGATTACAGCTCCCAGAATCTCCCAACAAGCGTGGCCACCAGCAATGAGAAAGAAGAGACAAAAGTAGTTGCCCCTCTCTCTACAACACTTAACTCCAAGCGCCCACCGTTTGGATGTGTTGGGAGTACAGCTCCCATTGTCTGCTGAGAACAACCACAATGTCTGGGGAAGATGGGACTTGTAGTTCTACATATCTGGAAACCTCCAGGTTGGGGGCCAGTGGTTGTTCTACAGTTTTCTCAAGTTTATTTGAATAGCATCCAGCATCTAGACCTCTTACTGCAAAATACAACCACAGTACATGTAAAGTGGACTCAGTCATTGAATGAGAGATAAGGGGTATTAAAAAAAAATCTAAGGAACCCAAATGCCACAGCTGATAAGGAGTAAGGTAAACAACATAAGAGTATTACAATTTAAGCTATAGTAGCTACTGGAGAAGCACATGGTAATAAGCACAGTAGGGTGTTCTGCAAGGTACTTTAGAGCCCTACTGTTTTTATTACCTAGTATCAGTAAGGAAATATATGCCTGACTACATTTATGGAGCCATTTAGAACTTGAAAACAGGCTCTTCTTCTCAGAAAGGAGCCATTAAAATACTTACCCTCCAAGGTCTTTCTGTAGATTAACATACTGTGGAATCAGCTAAGATTGGTCTTGTCAAAGACATGTTCCCCCCACTGCTATTCTGTAGGCAAAGGGTAAGCATGGAGAGAAACACCGGTTGCCATCTGAGGTGTGTTTCTCAATGCCACTGGCACATAGTATGAAGAGGGAGCCAGCTCCAGCACAAAAGAAACTTTTGAAGGAAGCTTCAGTCCAAAAACACCCACCCTGCTGTCTTATCTAAAGTCTTCAGATCTGAGAGGCCTTCACTCAGACTTGTGGTTTTTGTTCATATGCAGCTTTTCTAACAGGAATCAGTTATGATGATGACAAAGGACAGCCATACCTCACCTAACAAAGGGCTTGCTTACATGAGCAATTTATTCTGTCTTGCCCCCGTCTTAGAGCCCTGCAGTGTAGGCCACACAGGACATTCCCCTAGTTTTGCCCCCAGGCAGTCCTTATGACCCCTGGGGCAAAGACAGGGCTAAGACAAAGGGGAAACAGGGTAAGGCCCATTGTACCATTTCTAAACAAACAAAAACAAAAACCACCCCTGCTTAAATCCACTCCTGCTGTCAAAAAAAACTGATCAGGCCCTGTGGGACCACAGGAGTCCATCCTGGCACTCCAGCCCATTGCTGCAAAAATCCAACATGGAGGCAGGAGGCGTGTGCCTTGTTATCAAGCTCCTCCCCCATGCTCACCTGGCTAATCAGCTTTGCACTTCCTTTCCTGTGGGAAAGCAATTCATATAGAATCACTTGTTCCAACGAGCAGGAATGTGCATTCCCCTCACTGTTTTTTAAAAACACAAAGGCTTTTCCTGAGGAATTTTTGACGTTTTGGGCTGTTACCTACCCTAACACCCCAGCCTCATAACTATAATAAATTGGCAATATCTAATAATTAGGTCAAATATGGCCTTCCATGCAGTGCTGCCATTAAAGCTGGAAAATTCCAAAAAATTCCAAAGACTAGTATTTAGACTCAGTCAGGTATGCACTTAAAGAAGGGCTGCCAAAGAAATTCCAAAGAAATGTTAATTTGCAAGGCAGCTAAGGGTCTGAACACCTATCAGCTGAAGCTGAGATACTCAAACCTATAGACGATCCCCATACCTTTACCTTTCCCAAACAAAGAAGGTTGCTTCCTCCATTCAGTTACATAGTATCCGCACATTAAACTGCCATCAGCATATCTGGAGTGTCTATTTTCTCTCAATGAGTAACTCTATGAAGCATTGTTTTTCACTCTAAATCCCATTCCCTGAAGCCAAATCTTTATTATAAAAACCCCTTCCAAACTGCCTTCACATCTTCAGCTCCTCCTCCTACACCCATGCTGAGAGTTTGCTGACAGACCCTCAGAGCTCACTCTGAGACTCCGTTGCTTCAGGAACCTCTGCTCTACAGGACAGGTGTTGTATCTCCCACAAACAACTCCCTTTGCTATTCCTCTGTCCCAATATTTCCTACTTTATTCATTGTGTGAATGCTAGAAGCCTGAATGTGTGTGCGAATGTTGTTATTACAAGAGCACCCCCGCATCCACTGATTTGCCAACCACTGATTCAATTATCCACAGTTGGCGATGGCGAGGGAAGAGAGGGGAAGGAGGAATCTCACCTCCCCCGTCCCTTCCCCTGGGAGGGGTCCTGTAACTGCCATGGCAATTGTGGGGCCAAAGGGAGGGGAGAGCAGTGATCTGGCCTTGTTCCCCATTTTTGGTATTTTTTTAATTTTAATTTTTATTTATACCCCGCTCTTCAGCCACAAGGTTATCAGAGTGGTTTCCATTGCATTAAGCAGTTTCCAATGTGTGTTAGCTAATTGCCCCCACAAGTTGAACCTTGGAGCCCTCTGGAATCGAACTTGCAACATGGTGACTTGCAGTACTGGCATTTAACCACTGTGCCACCAAGGCTCCATGATTGCCCTTTGCCCCCTTGATCGCCACAGCATTGGGGCCATGGGTGAAGGGGGTGGGAAAGTAAGCTGTACTCATCCCCTTCATCCCCCAATTGCCATGGTGGTGGGGCCATGGGCAAAGGAGGAAGGGGGGAGAGAAGTAAACTGTCCTCATCCCCTTTCCCCCCACAATTGCTGCTACCGTGGGGCCATGGCCGGGGCAAAGAGGGCAGAGGAGCGAACTTGCCCCCCTTTCCCTTGGATGCCCCCCCAGGATGGCATTCACTATTATCTGTAGAATTCACCACCCGTGGGGGCCCCCAGAACCAATCCCCCACAGATGTGGGGGTGCTACTGTATTGCTTTTCTCAAATAAAGATGAAATTATTGTACTATCCAGTGTAACATCTCCTTAGTACAGGTAAACGTAAGGTTAAAAGATCCTGCTATCTGTTGCCCCCTCTTGCAAAGCCAAGCTGAGTATATTAATTTCCCAAATTAATATAAATATTTGGAGGGTCCTTAAAACCCCCAAGCATTTAGGGTAACAGGCCCCCCTCCTTCCCAATAAGGTGAAGTGATTTGGAATGCTGCTAAGACAGGTAGGGTTCTCCTTGTATTCCATGAGGAGTATTTTTGCCATTTAGACAACCCCTCTGTGTTTCATTGCTACCAGTTTGACAATCAATATGGGCATTCCCATGTTATATTCTCATATCCTCCAACATTTCACAGATGAAAGTCAAGCCACGTGTGGCCAGGCAATAGCAAAGTGTGGTCAAGATGGCAAAAAATATTAATGAGCAAGACTGGACAAAGAAGAGGCTGTAGCAGTTTGCTTTTGTCTGGATTTACTGGGGAAGGCAAGATTACACACACACACACACACACACACAGAGGTTTGCAGCAATTGGAGTGAGCTGAGGACAAAGAAGGGAAGTGAGAGGAGGAGAGAAAAATTGGGATGACAAATTAGGACAGTCCTTGCCAAATTGGGACCGTTGGAGGGTATGCATTCAACAAATGTACAGCTCACAGGCAGCCCATAGGCTGCAATAAAGATATGCTTTTTCAAAGCAAAATCATCAACTATTATAGCACAAAAGTCCCATCTAGCCTAGATTGCAGTGAATCCCAGCCTACCTTAAAATTACAGGTCAACCCCCATATCCACAGGGGATATGTTCCAGGACCCCCTGTGGATACCTGAAACCATGGATAATAGGGAACCCTATTATTTTCAATGAGAAGGATAACAAAAGTTGTCCATAGAATCACATTGGCAGACCTAGAAATGCTTAGAGAGAACATATATTATCGGACATGGATAACTGAAACAGTGGATACCAAATCCATGGATAGGGGGGTGGGGATTGAACTATATTTGGAATTATTCATGGATTTCCCTAAAGGCATCAAATTGTCTGTGCATTAATATTTAACTTTGCTTTGGGACTACAGTTCTCATGATGTGACATGACACTTGTGATATCATTTGTGGAAGCACATGAGGTACTTTGTAGCCATAGTCATGGCACCAGTCTACATGGTTTGTACTTGTAGTTGCTTTAGACAAAAGGGCAATGACTTTGGGAAGAAGGCACATCTCTGATGTTAATATTTTAAAGTCAAACACATGTGATGTTAAAATGCATGTCTGTGTTTAGTGTAGTATTGCCAAGTTTTCAAAATAGCAATAAAGAACAGTCAAAATTCATGACATCCAGAGCTGATAGTCAGGAAGTAGCTACTAACATGTTTGCACTCTACCTAAATACCAAACACAAGTTTTGATTTCCGTTAACATGGCCATGTATTCATAAGTTCATTCATAAATTACATGATGCACACATTCTGTCTTTTATGAAAGGCCCTCACCCCAAAATTCAGGATTTTTGGCATCTTGTTCAGTTAATATAAAAAGAAAAGCTTTCTAGTTCTCAAATAAGGAACATCCCTTCAAATAAGGGACAACTGCTAGTTTTATAAGAGCCAAGCTTTCTGGTCCTCAAATAAGGGACATCCCTTATAATAAAGGACACCTTACAACCCTAGTTTAATGGGCAAGGCATATTAAATGATTTTTGGTGCTCAGTTCCACACATCACAATACTAAACCGGTTACTTCAACAGTATTCATACTTAACTGTTGTAAAATTCCTTGAGTCATTTTTAGAGTGTTAATTAATTTAAATGATAACACCATCACAAATAGTGAAAAAGAGAAAGGAGAAGATTCAGGTAAGTTGGCTAGAATTCTCAGTCATGGTCTAACTTTACACATACTTAACTGTGTAGCAGAAGCACTAAGGAACCTTGTTAGTGAATTGTGAAGATTCTTAATGGGACATGAGCAAGAGTCCTTGCTAGCTGCTCTTTCATTGTGCATTATTCCCTTTGTGCATCAATCCCATTGTGCCTCGGTCCCAATGTGCAACAGTCACTTTGGCGGCTCCTCTACGAAGTAACATAACAACTCCTTGCTGAATACCAAAACTACAGCTGGGAATCATTTTACATTCAGTAGATATGTGGGCTTGTAAATAAATAAGTAAAATAATAAGGAGAGTTCAAGCTAGCCAACAATGTTCTGAGGCAAAGGTTTCTGTATAGGCTGGCCAGATGTTTCCATATGTGTCTTTACATCACTACATGTGGCAGAAGGCATGCTCAAAAACTGAGAATGCTGTCAGAGTTTCCATCTCTTCACATCTTCCACAAGCAGCCTTCCACAAGCTGGTGGCCTCCAGATGTTTTGGAGCCCAACTCCCATCAGCACCAGCCAGCATAACTAGTGGTAGGCAATGATAGGACATGTAGTCCAAAATATTTCAAGGGTATCAGGTTGTGGAAGGCAGGCATAAGAGAGGCCCTTTCACCCTATACAACTATGGTGCTACAATTCTAATTTAACTGTCATGATTCCATGGAATCCTGAGATTTGCAGTTTAGGGATGGGTATTTACAGCCTTCCTAAACTATAAACCCTAGGATACCACTGCAAGTCGCCATGGCAGTTAAAGTGGAATCATAGCACTATAATACATACACACACACATTCAAAATATTATATGTGCTTACCTATATATACACATAATATCTTGAGATATATATATATATATATATATATATATATGGCTTTTCTTCGCAAACGAAGATTCAGGAAGGACTCATCCTGCGCTTTCTGCAAGCGCGCTTATGACTAAAAAGGCCAATCCGAGATAAACAAGTCCAGTTGCATAAAGCACAGCAGAAGGTCTTCTTGGGTGATGTTTCCGAGTTGTGATTCTTTCTGTGTTGTCGTTTCTCTTCAAGACTTGTTTGGTGTGAGTTCTCAAATAAGGCTGCAGCATTGTGGATAGTGTGTCTCCATGCCTCCTGATGTGAGGCCATGGTGGACTGTTGTTGGTGATCAATTTGGCCGAGCCTGAGATGTTGTTTCAGGGAGTCCTTGTATTGCTTTTTTGGAGCACCCCTCTTACGCTGACCCGTGGCGAGTTCACCGTAGAGTATTATTTTTGGGAGGCGATGCTCCTCCATCCTAGAAATGTGCCCTACTCAGCATATATATATATATATATATCCATTCACATATTCATTTGTCCATATATTTTCTACTTTTCATATATGAAAAATGGCAAATATATGGATGAATGTATATGAGAATACACACACACACACATTCTGTCTATCTATCTATCTATCTATCTATCTTGTGTGTGTATATATAGGTAAGTACATATAGTATTTTGAAACAACAATTAGGTCAATTATATAAAAAGAAGCTAACATAAAAATTTAGCCAAGAATTAGAAGGAAGTCATTTCATTTTATGTGTTGTAGATGTACAATTAATGTTTGATATAGTTGGTGATTTATTTATGCTTGTTTGTTTGTGTGTTGTTTGAAATGTGTTTTTCCCCTGTCCAATATGTTTTATGTATATTTTATTTGGTTAGAAAGTACTATATTTGTAAGGGATTAGTGTGAAGGGGGGGGGTCCCCGGGTTTCCAGGACTACAGGATGAGCCTTTTGGGTGCTAAAAGGATCCAAGGGGCAATCCCCAATGCCCTTCCAACTGACTCCCACAATGTGGGGTTATGATTTGGTCATACAAAATTCCAAAATAAGATTAAAGGAGTCACATGCTTCAGATTCAAAGGTACATGCGAAGGGGGGGGAGTGGTGTTAAAGGCAAATAACATCAGCTACCAATGGTCAGGATGGTGATAATTACAGGGATTGCAGCAGACATTGTGGAGAAATTTTAGTCATTCCTCCCAGACTGTAGCCCTGAAGAAAATCCCTCTTCTTAAATTGGGATTATTTGCTTTGGGAGAAATCCTCATTGGTGCCAATGTGGCAATTCGCCACATTATTTAAAAGGCATGAAGCCTTGACATCTTGTGCACACTAGATGGCAGCATCGTATGTGATCAGACTAGCAAGAGCCTATCACCCCCCCTCCCCATAGCAGCAATATGAAAGATACCTAAGGAAGTTTGCTTCCTAATGCACATCTGTTATTGTCTACTTCCATATTACTCTTCAAGCACGCTCTATAGCAGAGATATGCATCTCTAGTCTGATGTTTCTTGTGGTATGACTGTGGGTGGCTCAGATTTTGCCAGGAAATTTAATTTTTTTAGACGTTAGTAATCTTTCCCAATGTGGACTCCCATTAAACAAGGATGCATGGCAAAGAATGAGAGTTTTGCCTCAGTGAGGCAACTGTAAAGCTTGGCTCTCCTTGGTTTTAATTAAAATGTGTATATTATACATTCAGCATAATGCACCTCCTTCCTGAGAGAGAGCACAGATGACAAAACTTATGAATGCCAAATAGTTTTGTTTTACAGTGCATTCTGCTTTTACACATGTTTAGTTCTGAAAGGAAGGCAGGATAGAAATGCTAGAAATATGTATATATTACATGTAATAAGTTTGTGGTCTTCTGGAAGGCACATTTCTTTGATGTCATTAGAATCATGGAATCATAGATCTGGAAGAACCACAAGGGCCATGTAGTTCAAACCCCTGCCCTACAGGAATACCCAATTAAAGCACTCCCAACACATGGCCATCCAGCCTCTCTTTAAAAACCTCCAAAGAAGGAGACTCCACCACACTCTGAAACAGCACATTCCATTGCCAAACAGCTCTTACTGTCAGGAAGTTCTTCTTGACCGTAACCTTGATCTTGGAGGTACACAAAAAGCACCCCATCAGATGTCTGGAACAGTATGCATTGTATAGAAATAAAGAATGATATGGCCACTGTGGAATAATAACTGGTGTTCTCTAGAGCGGTTATGGAGTCATAGCCTAGAGTGATGGCTCACTAACTCCTCCATATTCAGTAAGACTACATAGTCTTACTGTGAGACTATGGGCCTGTCCAAGCACTGAAAATAATCCAAATGGCAGCCGTGTACAAGGCGATCTGTCCAAATGGACATTCGCAAAAATACATCTCATTCAAAAGGGGTGCAGCCAAATCCACCTTAAACCCCTTCAGGGAAGCCTTTGGAGCTTTTCTTGGAATTTTTAAAAAGCTTCGTAGGGCGTGTGAATGTGCAATCGTTAAGACAATCACATTTGCATTGATGTGACCAGGCAGCGTAATCTGATTGGCTGGGTGAGCATGGGGGTGGGGCTATCAAACAGGGAAAGCCCCTGCTGCAGCCATGTTGGATTTTTGGCTAAGCAAGAGATCAGTAAAGAGATAAAATGCAGTAAGGAGATAAAAATACACAGGTGTAAAGCTGCCATCAATTACCCTGTCTCTCATTGCCATATTTAAGCTAATTAAAATTTCCCAATATAATATCATAACTCAGAGGTCACAAGCAGGTCCCACAGACCCCCAGTAATTTGGATAACAGCAGGTCTTCATATAGCAAACGCATGGTCAGCCTCCAAGTGATAGACTCTGAAAGAGAGGGGAAGGAGGCTCAAGGCCTGCACCCCTCCCCCAAGACTAGGCTGAGGGGACTGAGACTTTTCCTGAAATGATCTGGCAAAATTGGACCACTGAGACTCCTATGTACTGTAGTCGAGCTTCCTCAGGAATTATCAATCAGACAGCTGTTGTTGAGCCCTCCCAGGAACAATAAAGCCTACCTTCAGTCTATCTTGTACACACTTACTTGGAAGTAAGCTACACTGAACACATGCAGGGCATTTCTACATACATGTTGTGCACATAGGAGTAATTGTTTCCTACTCATATTTACGATCACGGCACCATTGCCACAATTGTAAATGTCCCTTAAACCCATGTTAAAAGCCAGTCAGCCATCTTGAGCAATGGAGTTCTGTAGTGCTGGCAAGCAGGGTGCTGCAGGATGGCATGACCAGCCTACTCCCATCAGCAAATGATGGGGCAAAGAGGAGAAGCGGGGGCCCCTGTGGGTTCCTGTCACAACTCTTCATTGCGCCATCACTCGCTGGTGGGAGTGGGCTGGTCATGTTATCCTGCAGTACCCCACTCAACAGCACTGCAGAACTCCGTTATTCAGGATGGCTGACTGGGTTTTATGATGAGTTTTCAGGTCGGAACAGGAGAGGGCTATGAAATTGTAGCTATGCCTCTAACACAAAATCCTGGTCTTCATATCTAAGGATGTTTAAATGATAATTGATGGGAAGAGTAATTCAGCTTCTCTTTGAAAGTGGGCAAAATGAAAAATAATTGGCTAGTCATTGTTGAGCCCCTCGCTTTAAAAACAGCTCGGTGGTCCCTGCCTCAGGGCTGTACTCACACCTGCATCAGCCCAGTCAGTGGTATCCATGTCAATAGCATAATACATCCACTCTGGGTTTTAGTTTGAACTTGAAGAGGTGGTACTGAATCTGTTTGGGGGATTGGACCCAGCCCCATGGTTAGCCCTTTTAAAGTTCAAACTAAAACCCTGAATGGACACACTGCTTCACTGACATGGAAATAACTAGGCCCATCACTGAGGCACGTAAAACCTGCCAGAACTTATGCTCTGTTGACATAGCTTTAATGGAAAGTATTTTTTAAAAAGAGATACACACACTCTGAGTTCAAATGAAAATTTTTCACAAACACTAAAACCACAGAAAAGGCCTAAATGTGTCTGGGAGGGGGATCACAAACTAGTCCTTAACACTGGCAATGTTGGCAAGGTTCAGATATTTTGAAAACGAAAGGCATACTGAAGGATTTAGCCATACAAAGGACTAAAGAGAAGGAAGGGAGAGTAGGGCCTGTTCAAGTAACCAACTGGATTTCAGCAAGAACATCAAGTACCATTTTTCAAAAATGTAAATTTAAAAAGTTTTCAGATATGTGCTTGTATGGCAGCTTATGCCAGACACTTCTTGTTGGTGGTTGTTTAGGTGCTGTCTGCAATTGTGTCTGGTAAGAAGGAAAATGATGTACTGTGAAGGGGAAAGAGAAACCCAACAAAAGCAGGTCTCATGGTCATGCTGTCTCTTTAAAATGGGCAGCAAAATGTCATGCATTCCATCCTTAATCGGACATTCCTGTCCTATTAGATTCAATTGAAAAGCCAAAGGTTCTCAGATTTTCCCTTGTGACTCTTTCGAGTTTTTTCAAGGTTAAATAACAGCAAAGCAAAGAACGAGGGCATCTCTGCTGGTGGTGTTTGCTATCATCTCCTTTCTGAATCGGTAGCTCTTCGATGGCAGAACACATGCTTTGCATGCAGATATTGGCTGGAATTTTGTATGGGAGTTATGCACTCATGACTGTTACGTATTCACAGTCCCTATGTGGTCCTTGGGACTGTGAAAATCCCCTAGTCTCTATTTACTGGGAAGCAGCTATTGTGATCAACAAGGGTTTGTTCCCCTGTTACTCTGGAACGAACTGGCTGCTGTTCCCACCCTTTCTTCGCATCAGCGATCTCCAGCACAAAGGACAATTGTGACAGAGACCTTTTTTCTGCCTGTCACAATGGGGATTACTCATGGAAGGGGGTGGAACCAGTAACCCGCTGCTTCCTGGGTGAAAGGGGAACAGACCCCTGTAAATTGTAGTGGCTGCTGCCCAGTGGGAAGGAAGGGTGGGCTTTTGAACTAGAATTCACTGCATACCATCTTAACTACAGAGCTTTTGTATAGTCGGACTCCTGTATCCATGGGGGTTTGGCTTCTGGACTTATAGCACATACTTGAAACCATGGATAATAGCAAACCCTATTTTAAAAAAGGAATTCTAGAACAAACATACCATAGAGATATATTAGAAGACCTAGTAATTCCTAGAGAGGATGCCTCTTTAGGCATTTTTCAGCATGACTCTATGGCATATGTAACAGTCATGAGTGCATAACTTCCATACAAAATTCCAGCCAATATCTGCATGCAAAGCATGTGTTCTGCCATCGAAGAGCTACTGATTCAGGAAGGAGATGATAGCAAACACCACCAGCAGAGATCCCGCCGCCACCACAGGACATAACCCCCCCCCCCACAGCAAGACCAAATACCTGTTTTCCTTGGCAGTCCTTCTTGAAAAAGTGACCAGAAGTGATATTAAGTCACTTCCTTTCACTATTTTTAAATGTTGACTCCATTCCTATACTTTACCAGATGTGGCAAAATTTGCTGCATTATGATGTCATGGTAGCGCGAATGGCTGTGGCCATTGCATGAAGTCGTCGTCATCTTGTGGTTACCCTGTGCCTCAGCTGTGAATAAGGTGTTCCTTTTAATTGATGGGGCAAGCCATCAATAGATCGCCAATATAGGTTTTTCGCAATATTCAGGGCGTGCGAAAACATGTCCCATTCTAATTGCGAGATTACAGTGTGAATGGGCAGTTCTCAGCAAGCAAACATCTGGGTGAGAACTTGAAAATAAAGCGAGGATGCTCTTTTATGGACTGTCCCATCTAGTTTGCATGCTTTTAGATTTGTTTCAGTGCTTGTGTGTTCATTAACTTTGCTAATTTAGGTTTCTTTTTTGGAGTTTTACGCATGCTCATGTCTCCTTGAAATCTCACCCATGCGAAATCATGGAAGTAAACTCCCATTCTTAAAGCACTAGTGGTCGTCATGCGATAATTCCATTGCATTTCTTTCTCGTGATTACAGCTACGTGTGATAATAAGTATTATAATGTCACAATGTTCCTACCATCTTCATTCATGGAATTATAGCATTTTTAGACACTAATCTGATAAAGTCCACAGACACACACCCCAGAGTTTGGAAGTACTGTATTACAAGAAAGCAATGGCAGGTGGTGTCAGTATGTCAATCGGACAGTGAATTTTATTCCAATGTTTAAAGGAGCTATCCAACGTAATCCCCAAATAGATTTAGCACCTTGGATAGCTCCTACAAAGTTGTAGTTAACTCTGGACAGATTCATCACCCCACTAACGTGAAAACCATTAGCTGTCCCTACAAGCAACTTGTTACTGTGAGGTATAAGCAGTAACAATTTTACCTGGGTGAAAAAGCAAAGTAATGACTGCTAACATTTTGGGGGGGGGGCTTTTGCATTATGAGTAATATTTGTGTGTTATTTCAAAATGTTATTGAGGGATCATTTGAGGGATGTTTTGAGCATTAGAGCCATTTTGTTGGCTTTTTAAGAGATTTTTATTTTAAAAAATATTTTTTTTTAAAAAAATAATAATAACATGTTACTAATCAGTCTGGAAGCTGTGCCCTATGAGGAGCAGCTTAGGGAGCTGGGTATGTTTAGCCTGGAGAAGAGAAGTTTAAGAAGTGATAGCTGTGTTTAAATATTTGAAAGAATGGACTTTTTCAGACAAGGGTTACCGCGCAAGAAGCTTGCGGAAGAGGTACGGTGCTGTCGCGTGGCAGAGGGTCCATTTCGGATGATGCCGTCCCTCTCTTGGCATTGTCCGTGTCAGTTCCATGTGTGATTGAAGACAGCCGCACCATTTTTTACTCACGAAGTTGTCCGTGAGTAAAATATGGTGTGGCTGCCTTCAATCATACATGGAAGTGACACGGACGATGCCGAGAGAGGGACGATGTCGTCTGAAACAGACCCCCTGCCGTGCGACAGCACCATACCTCTTCTGCAAGCTTCTTGCATGGTAACCCTTGTCTGAAAAAGTCCAATGTCATATTGAAGAGGGAGCAAGATTGTTTTCTGCTGTTCCAGAGACTAGGACATGGAGCAATAGATTCAAACTGCAGGAAAAGACATGCCACCTCAATATTAGGAAGAACTTCCTGATGGTAAGAGTTGTTTGACTGTGAAATACACTGCCTGGGAGTGTGATGGAGTCTTCTTCTTTGGAGGTTTTTAAACAGAGGCTGGATGACCATCTGTCAGAAGTATTTTGATTGTGTATTCCTGCATGGCAGGGGGTTTCACTGGATGATCCTTGTGGTCTCTTCCAATTCTTTTATTCTAATATTTGATGAGTAATGCACCCCATGCCCCATGAGCACTAAGTAACAAGCAACATATTACTTTAAAAGGAAACCAACGCTAACACATGTGCTTTTTGCTTTATCATTTCAAGCCCTGATACCCATAAAGAAATTACCTTTTAAAACTCCAGCTTCAACCAGGCCTTTAGCTTTGTACTGGGCTCTTTTGAACTCAACTGTAGGCTTTGATTGGTCACAGGTCATAAATCAGGACAATGATTGTTCTAATAATAACAATAATCTGTTCTCTAAAGCAAAAGTCACATCACATCGCTTTTATGATACACAAGCAAAAGGATCAGGGTGTGTCTGAGTGCTTCCATGGGCAACCACAACAAATAGAATGACAGTAGATTCAAGTATGCCAAAGTATGTTATTCAGCTTATTTCCTTCTAGCTCTTCTCAAAGCAAGAGTTGATTTCACTGCACTTTTAATTCCTCTATGGTAGATTTGAGAACAGGGCGAGTTGCGAGGGATGTGTGCCAAACTGGCATCCATTTATATTTCCCTAAACAAATATGGAAGAAATGTTGGCTGGAATTCTGTTGTTCTTTTATGCACATGTGACTTCCCTTATGCACATGTTATGCTTTTTTGGCCACTGAGTAACATCCATATTCACTTCACTGTTGTGTAAGTGGAGTTCTTCAAGTGTAACTGTTGTGCATACCATTGTGCATTCTTGGATGGTGCATAATTACTCATCAGTGGCTTCGGTGATTTACTGTATTCTTGGGGATTGAGGAAATGGCCACTGTATGTTGCTTGATGGGACTGTAAGCAAGTGCATTAGCAGATATACAGTTGGTTGCACTATGCGGGTATTCAGCAGAAAAGTGGCAAGGGCAATCACCACTTAACCACATGAGTGTAGATTTTATACTATGCAAACACAGTGTAGGATTTGGGGCATTATTTCAAAACTGAAGGATCTGACTAAAAGTAGCACTTGTTCAAAAATTATTTTACTTACTCAGTAGCCTTTTTCCTCTGTGTTCACTTAACTGTATTTCTGTGACAGGGATGCAGAGCCTTTAACGCTGACTTGTTGCAGGATTACAACTACCTTCATCTCTGAGCTTTGGCTATGCTAGCTGGGGCTGAAGGGAGATGAAGACCAACCAAAAATATCTGGCAGCTCACAGTTTCCCCAGTGCTGTTCTAAAGCCTTCTTATGGATTCTAAAGGTTATGCATTAGCTTTAAGTTGTATGTTCTAACAGGACATTCCTGCTCGTTGAATCTAATCCATGAAAGTGGCTTTTGACTTTTCCTCCTGATGAGCCTTCAAGGTGGTAAGTATTTGTAGGCTAAAAGAAAATAATTAAGAAACAAATCATGTAAGATCAGAGTAGAATGGATCAAATCAGCAAGCAAATCTACATGCCTGACTGAAATCTGACAACAGTACAGATTAAAATACTGGATCAAAAGTTTTGCTGTGTCTCTATGCCATTTTGAGACTCCATATGAATAGAGTCTATAAAGATGTCATCTTTTTTATCCAACTTCTGAATTTTGCCCAGAATAGCTCAATAGGTGTGCAGTGGTGTAGACATTAAGGGGAGGAATTTGAGAACAAGTTGGTTTTGATCCATCCCTGAATTTGGCAGCAGTCCTAGTACTCATCCATTAATGTAATGTCTATGGAGCTGTCCTTGGGCCTTGGGTGGAAAGGGTTGTGTAAGCAGAGCTGTTTATCCTAATATGCCACACACATCTTTTTGTTCTTGTTACTAGCAGACATTCAGTAATTTTAATATAAAACAGTTTGCATATCAATTTTCTACTAAATAGTTTTTTTTTTCTGTTTTAATTTTGTTCCTAGTCTGCACCCTAACTCGAAAACTTAAATTGTTATGCAAAACCGTCATGTCCATGGAAAAGGTCCACAAATGTATCGGTCTTACAATGGGGAATTTAGCATGCGGGAGGTTGCATAACTTGGGAGATCTTTTAACCCTGTGTTTCCCGTGGAGACAAGGAGAGACATGGAGGCAGGGATCAGAAATAACTAAAGAAACTTTATTGAACTGCTTAAAACTCATTCACACACACAAATGTTCATCTAACAAGCACACAAGACTATTTGAAGCAAGGCACGAAATAGAAGTGGATTAGATAAGGCTTCGGGGGCTATACTGCACCTGTTCTTGAAGAGGAAGTCTCCTTGGAAGTAACAATGAGCTGATGCACCAAAAGTGGAGTGGACAGAACTAGAGCAGGGAGTTAAGGTTATAGGAATGGGAAGGAAGTGCCTGTCTGGCAGAATCCCAAGCAGGTGTTGGGGAGGTATTAGCAAAGTTTGGAGGGGGGGAAGAAGGGGGGAAGGAGGTTCAGACTGGCATAGGGGGTGGAGGCAGGGAGGTTTGAGCACCCTGAACTGATTTTTCCAGGGGGGGAGGGTTATAGGAAAAATCTCTTTGAAGCTGCAACCTTGATGAAAGAAACATTTGTCTTCAGATGGTTCCCAATGATATAAACAAAGGAATTCTGGACTAGCCAGGAATTGGGATATGGAGGCATCTTTGGATCAGATGACTGACAGGTCGCCTTCCTATTGACTTGCAGACATGTAGATGAGGAATAGGTTTAGCTTGGCAACAAAAACTTCCAACTATATAGATGGATGTCTGCCTTATTAGACATTAGGCAGGAAGAATATTTTCCACATCAAAAGAGATGTCAACTGGTTGTGTCAAGATGTGAATGTTTGGGGAATTTGAGGGAGCACCTTCCTGGCTTGGTATGTGCTATCCCCAGTGTTGTTCTGTTTCCCATCTGCCCGTGAAAGGCCCAGGCTTGGCCAAATTGATACCAAACTATTGTCCATTGTAAGTGAACCAAGGTGGGGGATGATAGGTTTTGCAGTTGGGGATGATGGGTATCGTTACAGAATAGTGAGATACATAGACATTTGCTTCATTCTCGTCAAGCTAGTATTGTTAACTATGACTGGCAGCAAACTGAGACTGCCATACTTTGTTGATATCATGAGAAGACATGACTCACTAGAAAAGACAATAATGCTTGGTAGGGTAGAGGGCAGCAGGAGAAGGGGAACGTAGATAGATTCAGGAGATTATCACATGGGTGAAATATCCCAGGACAGGGACGTCAGGAGATCGCTAAAAGGCTAACCTTTTACACGACATCATTCCTGTCCTGGGATGCTTCCGTTCTGCTCCTGTTCCTCCCCCGTTTCCTCTTATTCATGGAAAAATCCATGAATACGAGGCCCGTTCCATTATCATAACAGAACGATTGGCAAGTGAACAGGAGCCCCATTCTCCTCCCAGGATTGTGACGTCTCCGGGTGGTCCATGCCGGATACTTCCGGGTGAGATCAAGAGGACAAGGTAAGTAAAACCCTCCCGGGGTAGCTTTTTATTTTATTTTTTTTAAATGTGTTTTCAGGCTTGTTTTACTGTTTTGACAGCTTTGGGGGTATTTTTCAATTTGCTGCCTGGCCATTTTCACTTGAGAATGGCCAAGATTTCAGTTCCCAGTTGTAAAAGCAGCTTTACAATGACTGCATTTACGACCAGGCAGCGAAGGGAGGGGGAGCCCATTCCTGTCACAGAATAAAGGTAGAGGTCTGAAAATGTTCTCCTTATTCCGCAGCAGGAATGGGACTGGGACGGGTGGGGGGGGGTAGTGGGATAGGCCCATCTGATAATCTCCTCAATCAAGGAAGCCACAGGCATGTCTGAAAAACCTAAGCAGAACAGTTGAGGACAGGGGTGCTTTAGGGTCCCATAGGTGCCAGTTGTTGGTGCCAGTCCTCTGCTGATGTCTCTCTTTTTCCCTCAAAGATGCTCCACCAATAAATTGAATGGCACAATGCTTTCGAGATGGAATTCATGATTCATAATGCTTAGAGCCTGGGTTACCTAATAGTTTTGTTTTAGGTTGTCAAATATATAGAAATTTTGCTGGAGAAAAATGTTTCATAATCATATGCAGCATCCCATTCTTCCTTCAAGGGGCTTACTTTTTATTTGCAACAATGCTTTAGCATAAATTTGGCTCAGACAGTAATGTGGCCTTGGCCACCTAATAAATCCCCTCACTAAGCCAAGGTTGGATCCCAGGTCATATGTGTCCATATCACAGGTAGGGAGCTTATGTTTTAAAGGTTAACATGTTAAGTTGTTGTCCTGAAGTCTGAAAGTATTAAGTAGCTGTTATAGTTACATTGTTGAAAATGTAACTCTTTACTTTCTCATAATCCAGGGCTAGCTGGCATACTTACTAGCACTTTCTTTTAAAAGACCATTCATTTTTAATGCTTTGCTACAAGCTACTGGCCTGGGGTACAAAACTGACCTAAGTAGCAAGGCTATCTAAGTAGACCCATAATGCTAAAGATAACAAAACACTTGAAGTTACATTACAATTGTAATATGCAATTGTGTGTGACTTAGTTATGCCTTAGCTACTAGAAAAAGGAATTAATTGCAGTGACATTGGCTGAAATCCTGTATGGTAGTTATGAATGCCTAATGTGGAGTTATGCATCAGTCCCCAAGAAGTGGAGTTGGATTTTTTAATTTAACTCAAACCTGGTTTTTTTGGTTTAAACTATTTTTTGTTTGTCTGTTTAAATCGGTTTTAAACATTAAAACCAATGTAGGACTAAATAATAAAATTAAGTTGCAAAATGCAATTCAGATGTTATGGCCACTAGCTTAAATAATAATTGTTCTTTTAAAAAGTGCTCTATTGAGGCAAGTTGTTTTGGTTGAACATATGTATTGAAGGATTTGTTTCTGAATGACAAGGCATTGTTGTTCCAGTAAGAGGGTTGGAAAATGGCAACAATAACCAGAGGTTTTTAAAAAGATGAATAATCAATTGAAAAAAACAGGAGTGTTTTTTAAAAGGTCATTTGGTTTAAACCAGCCAACCCTGCCAATAGGTATGGCCCCCACAAGGGGGGGGGGGTTGACAGGGCTCTAGTCTGGGAGCCTGGGGACCCAGGATTAGGAAGGGCCTCCAGAGTGATATTATTGTAAGTTTTTATTATGTACATTCATTTAGTTTTTTTTAAAAAAAAACAAATATAAATATTACTTTGGTGTCATCATTTAAACTGACTTATTTTAATTTTTATCCTAAACCTTATAGAGCACCTTGCTGCTCTTAACCTTAGCAGAGGTAGGGGCCCCACCAAAGATCCTGGCCTGGGGCCCTACTTCAGGATGTGGGGGCCATGCCAATTGGGAGTCTGAAAATCCCCCAGTCTTCACTTATTGGGCAGCAGCCACTGTGAGCAATGGGGACCTGTTCCCCTGTCACTCAGGAAGCAGCAGTCTGCTGTTCCCACCCACTTCTCCCATGAGTAATCTCTGACCCAAGGGGGAATTGTGATAGGGACCCTGTTTTTGCCTATTGCAGTGGGATCACTCACAAAAGGAAATGGAAACGGCAGCCAGATACATCTGGAGGGACAGACCCTTGTTGACTTCAGACGCTGTTGCCTGATAAGTCAGGACTGGGGCGGGGGGACTCAAGCCAGAATTTACTGTGTAGCAACGTAACTACAGTGTTTACATGTATGTAAAGGTCACACAGGATTCCAGCTACTTTTTAGTATAATTGGTATGAGTATAATTCACTATTTGAAAATTCTGGTAGATATGTAACAGTTTAATATTATGGAATCTTATAATACTTTTTGTGTGTGTATATACACATACATATTAGAACTTTATCAGACTAGCAGCTAAAAGTGCTGTAATTCCACTATTGAGGAAAGTGGAAACATACTTTATCAGACACGCACAATATGGCATCATAAGGAAGCCACATAACTGTGAAAGGGCACACGGATGAGACAATTTTGCCCTTTTATGGTTATAAAGAGGCAAAATCGCGTACTTTTTAAGTGATGGCTTAAGCCGTCAGTAGATTCCTGCCGCTTTTTTTGCCAGCATTGCCAGCATGTGATACCTCGGGCCATTTAAATCACATACTTACCCCAACAATGGCCACTCTACTGTGAACACTTCTGGGTCAGATCAGTACTTCCAGGTAAGTTTCCCTCTTTTTATGACCCTCCCTGGGTTACTTGGGGATTTTAAAGTATTTTAGGTGCTTTGTGTAACTTTAAAAGCTTTATTTTTGTTTTTAACTTTGAATTTCCTGCACGATGAAATTGCACGAGATTTCAAACAAGGTAGTGAATGGCTTTGTTCACTTCCTCTTTATTGCCAGGAGCCTTTGCCGGGATTAGAAGGTAAGTGCGGGGGGAAACCTCCTTTTGCCAGCATAAAAATGCTTTTTTTAAAATGCTGGCAAAAGAACATTTAAAGGGGCTGCATCTGATAAAGTCCATAGTGGCATTATTACCACTGAATTACCACCACGGAATTATTGCACAACCACCACTATCACTTTAAGAACAGGATGTTACTTCTGTGATACAGCATAGGTGAGATTTTGGTGGTTCTCGTGAAAAGACGCAAGCATGTTTAAAAGCTCCAAAGCCCCCTGAATTTACAAAGTAAATGTACACACAAACACTTAAACAAACCTAAAAACATGCAAACAAAATGGGACAGCTCATAAAAGAGCATCCTGTGGATAGTTTTCATGTTCTCACCCGTATGTTTTCTCACTGGGAATGGGGAGGGGGGAAAGAGGACTGTCCATTCATGCTGGACACTCTTCAATACCACGAAAAAAGTGATATTGAGAGCTACTGATGGCTTGTCCTGTCAATGAAAAGTGATGCCTTATTTGTGGCTGGAGCACAGATTGACCACACAAGGATGATGACATTGTGCGATAGCAGGGCCCATTGGTGCTACCATGATGTCAATTGTGCAATTTTTGCAGCATCTGATAAAGTCCTTAGTCTATTATGAAATACAATTTTACAGACTAAACAATCTTATAATGTAATTTTATAATGCATTTATTTATTTCATTTTATCTAGCACCAAGCCCACTGCCTCAAGGAACCGATGCTAAGGATGCTGACTTGCCCACATGTCTTGTCTGTCTATTCGCCTTATATGTATATCCATGCATTTTTTTTACGTCTATTTATCCACCTGATTGCCTTGGCTTCAGCTCCCTGAGCCTTAAAAAAAAAAAAAATCCCAAAGAGGAAATCAAACAAAGGTTATATTCTGCTCAGGATGTCTCTCCTACCAAACACAGCCCGTTAAAAAAAAAGAAGAAGGAAAAGAAAACAGTGATAAAAATAGATTCAGCAAATTACCAGCCCAAGTCTAGCTAGGATCGAAACACCTGCAGCCGTAAATGCCTGGTTTGCCTATTGCTGTGTATGTATCTTGGCAGCGAATGCTTCCCCTGTCATTTGGATGCGGGTGTGTAGAAATGTAGTGGATGTGATACTCTGGTGTACTAGTTATTGTTTAGTCCATCCTTGTGGTGGAAATGAAGTAAATATAAACAGGTGGAAATTTGTGAGATGAGAGCAGTGAAGAATGCAGAGTATCTTCTCTGGAAGCAATAATGATCTTGTCTGATTCCTGGGCATGTTTCATGTGCTACAGTAAGGGTTAGAAACATAGGTTTCTATGCTTTCATCCAGCATTTACAGTCTAATTGTGGTCTCATCCCCAAATTTTACAATGTATTTATTTATTTATTTTATTTTATCTAGCACCAAGCTCCCTGCCTCAAGGAGCTTGCAAGCTAAATTTTGACAACAGGATGGGGGAGAGAGAAGGCAGCAACAAGGGTGAGAAGGCAGAATGTGAGACAAAAGCAGTACAGCAAAGGTACCATAGTTGTACATAATTAAGGTATCTGGGTTGCCAGTACAGTTGTCCCTCCATTTCCACAGATTTTGTATCCATGGTTTTAAGTATTCATGGCTTGAAAATATTCTTTAAAAAAATTAATTCAAAAAGCAAACCATGATTTTGCCATCATATATAAGGGACACAATTTTGCTAAGCCATTGCATATAATGGGACTGAGTATTCACGGATTTTGGTATCCACGGGGGGTCCTGGAACCAAACCCCAGAAAATATGAAGGGATAAACTGTACAGTTTTCTGTCTGCAGCATAAAAGCTGTCTATGTGCTATAGAAGGGCTAGCATTAGCTCTTGGCATCCTTCAGTCGCTACTAAGACTCCAGCACCTTGACAGGGCTAACTAATAATGCCTGCCCTGCTTCCCTATCTACTTACCTGTCTATCTATCTTTTCTTATTTCCTGGCTTTGAGTAGCACAAGCAGCTTCTGGGCAGCCATTTTGAGTGGGTGAGTTTGATTTTTTTTAAAACTCTTGGGAGCATGTGCTTGTTGCTGAGGGGGTGGGGTTTCTGTGAGTCACATCTGTGAGTCACTAGGGGGTAGAACTAGGAGCCTAGCTCTATATAACTCCTCCCAGAGGCTTTCCAGGCCATTTTCCTGCCAGGGAGAAGAAGGAGAGCAGCTTCTGGGCAGCCATTTTGAGTGGGTGAGTTTGATTTTTTTTTTTTAATATTTAAATGTAAACTTTTAAGGGTTACTTGCTTACAGGAAGTGAAGCAGTAACTTGCCTTCAGAATGAGCTTGCAGCCAGAAGATCTCTATAAAGTTATATTCCCAGTAAATTGAGCTCACTGACAGAGAAAAGGCCTGGCCATCAGGGGCCTTTTACATTGGTGTTTATCGGAGGATTTTTTTTGAGGAGGAAGCCCACAATCCTGTTTCACTGATTACTTAAGACTTCTCACCATGGACACTGAGGGAAGTGCTGCAGTCACCTGCAACACTTGTGGGATGTTTGGCTTCTTGGCTACAGATGTGGGGAACTTCACATGCACCAAGTGCAAATTGGTAGCCCTCTTGGAGGAGAAAGCCCAGCAACTGGAGACCCAGGTAGCTACACTTCACCATATTCATGAGCAAGAGGTTTTACTGGACAGAACAGAATGAAGAGTCTTGGATGGGGACCACACAGAGGAAGTTGCTGGGGAGGTGAGGGTCACTTCACATACACAGGAGGTAGACAGCTAGAGGAATGTCACACACAGAAGTAGAAAAACCAGGGATTGTTCGGGCAGCTGGCAGCTACAGAATTGATTTGAAGCTCTCTCCCTTATCAAGGACAAAGAGGAAAAACAGCATGGACAGACTTCAGGGGCAGAGCAGGGGACCCTGAGAGTACCACCGCAAGGAATAGCCACTGCTAAGCCTCAGGGGAGGCATGTGTGGTGGGGGGGGACTCCTTGCTGAGGGGCACAGAAGCAGTGGTTTGTGGGCCTGACAAGATGTCTCGGGAGGTGTGTTGTCTCCCTGGGGCAAAGATCCATGATGTGACGGAGCGGCTAACAAGACTCGTCAAACCTACGGATATTACCCCTTCCTTTTGGTCCATGTGGGAACCAATGATACTGCAAGGCACAGCTTTCCCAAGATCAGAAGAGATTATGAGGCTCTGGGGAGGAAGCTGAAAGAAATGGATGCACAGGTTGTCATCTTGTCTCTTCTGCCAGTTGAAGGGCATGGTCCAGGAAGGGAGAGGAAAATAGCTTATGTAAACAACTGGCTCCGTAGATGGTATCGCCAAGAACGATTTGGATTCTTGGATCATGGGCTGCACTTCCATGAGGGGGGACTTCTGGCAAGGGATGGGATGCATCTCTCACCAGTTAGCAGAAACGTTTTTGCCAACAGTCTCAAGAATTTGATCAGGAGGCCTTTAAACTGAGTCATATGAGGGAGGGAGACAGTATTCTGGAAGGCAAAAAGGCTGGAGAAAATAGTCAAACTGTCATAGAGGGAACAAGGCAAACAGTGCAAGGACCCAACTGTGGGAGGCAAAAGAACTTGCATAGGCAGCAAGTAAAGGGAACACATGGTCTTAGATGTTTCTGCACTAATGCACAGAGCATGGGAAATAAGCAAGATGAACTTGAACTCCTAGCACAACAAAGCAAATATGATATAATAGGCATTACTGAAACCTGGTGGGATGAGTCTCATGATTGTAATGTAGGAATAGAGGGATATAACCTTTTTTTAGGACAAAGAGGCCAAACAGGAAAGGAGGAGGAATAGCATTATATGCCGGTGATATTTAGACCAGTGAAGAGATACAGTCGTCCCTTCACATTCGCGGGGGTTCCGTTCCGCGGACCCCCGCGAATGTGAAAAATCCACGAATATCGACTCCCCTCACCCTCCCTCCCCAGGCCTTCGCGGGGCCTTGCTAGGCCCCATGGAGGTCTCCCCGGCCCTTCCCCCCTCCCTCCCCAGGCCTTCGCGGGGCCTTGCTAGGCCCCACAGAGGTCTCCCCGGCCCTTCCTCCTTCCCTCCCCAGGCCTTCGGGGGGCCTTGCTAGGCCCCACGGAGTCTCCCCGGCCCTTCCTCCCTCCTTCCCCAGGCCTTCGCGGGGCCTCCGGAGGGCCTCCGGGGGTCCCGCGAAGGCCTCCCCACCCCTCCCCAGGCCTTCGCGGCACCTCTGGAGGGCCTCTGGGGGTCCCGTGAAGGCCTCGCCACCCCTCCCCAGGCCTTCGCAGCGCCTCCGGAGGGCCTCCGGGGGTCACGCAAAGGCCTCGCCACCCCTCCCCAGGCCTTCCGGGCACCTCCGGAGGGCCTCTGGGGGTCCAGCGAAGGCCTCCCCACCCCTCCCCAGGCCTTCGCGGTGCCTCCGGAGGGCCTCCTGGGGTCCCGCGAAGGCCTCGCCACCCCTCCCCAGGCCTTCGCGGCACCTCCGGAGGGCCTCCGGGGGTCCCGCGAAGGCCTCGCCACCCCTCCCCAGGCCTTCGCGGCGCCTCCGGAGGGCCTCCGGGGGTCCCGCGAAGGCCTCGCCACCCCTCCCCAGGCCTTCGCGGCGCCTCCGGAGGGCCTCCGGGGGTCCCGCGAAGGCCTCGCCACCCCTCCCCAGGCCTTCGCGGCGCCTCCGGAGGCCCTCCGGGGGTCCCGCGAAGGCCTCCCCACCCCTCCCCAGGCCTTCGCGGCGCCTCCGGAGGGCCTCCGGGGGTCCCGCGAAGGCCTCGCCACCCCTCCCCAGGCCTTCGCGGCGCCTCCGGAGGGCCTCCGGGGGTCCCGCGAAGGCCTCGCCACCCCTCCCCAGGCCTTCGCGGTGCCTCCGGAAGGCCTCCGGGGGTCCCACGAAGGCCTCGCCACCCCTCCCCAGGCCTTTGCGGGGCCTCCGGAGGGCCTCCGGGCGTCCCGCGAAGGCCTCGCCACCCCTCCCCAAGCCTTCGCGGCGCCTCCGGAGGGCCTCCGGGCGTCCCGTGAAGGCCTCGTCACCCCTCCCCAGGCCTTCGCGGCGCCTCCGGAGGGCCTCCGGGGGTCCCGCGAAGGCCTCACCACCCCTCCCCAGGCTTTCACAGCGCCTCCAGAGGGCGTCCGGGGGTCCCGCGAAGGCCTCGCCAACCCTCCCCAGGCCTTCGCGGCACCTCTGGAGGGCCTCTGGGGGTCCCGTGAAGGCCTCGCCACCCCTCCCCAGGCCTTCGCAGGGCCTCTGGGGGTCCCGCGAAGTCCTCGCCACCCCTCCCCAAGCCTTCGCGGGGCCTCCGGAGGGCCTCCGGGGGTCCCGCGAAGGCTTCGCCACCCGTCCCCAGGCGTTCGCGGCGCCTCCGGAGGGCCTCCGGGCGTCCCGTGAAGGCCTCGCCACCCCTCCCCAGGCCTTCGCGGCGCCTCCGGAGGGCCTCCGGGGGTCCCGTGAAGGCCTCGCCACCCCTCCCCAGGCTTTCACGGCGCCTCCAGAGGGCGTCCGGGGGTCCCGCGAAGGCCTCGCCACCCCTCCCCAGGCCTTCGCGGCGCCTCTGGAGGGCCTCTGGGGGTCCCGTGAAGACCTCGCCACCCCTCCCCAGGCCTTCGCAGGGCCTCTGGGGGTCCCGCGAAGTCCTCGTCACCCCTCCCCAAGCCTTCGCGGGGCCTCCGGAGGGCCTCCTGGGGTCCCGCGAAGGCCTCGCCACCCCTCCCCAAGCCTTCGCGGGGCCTCCGGAAGGCCTCCGGGGGTCCCGCGAAGGCTTCGCCACCCGTCCCCAGGCGTTCGCGGCGCCTCCGGAGGGCCTCCAGGCGTCCCGCGAAGACCTTGCCACCCCTCCCCAGGCCTTCGCAGCACCTCCGGAGGGCCTCCGGGGGTCCCGCGAAGGCCTCCCCACCCCTCCCCAGGCCTTCGCGGTGCCTCCGGAGGGCCTCCGGGCATCCCGCGAAGGCCTCCCCACCCCTCCCCAGGCCTTCATGGGGCCTCCGGAGCGCCTCCCCGCTCCCTCCAGGTCTTTCACGGGGCCTCCCAAAACCGCGAATAACCAAAACCGCGAATGTCAAGTTCGCGAATGTGGAGGGGCAACTGTCATGACATCAATACTAG
The DNA here is from genome assembly GCA_030847615.1 of Gambelia wislizenii. Classification (NCBI taxonomy): domain Eukaryota; kingdom Metazoa; phylum Chordata; class Lepidosauria; order Squamata; family Crotaphytidae; genus Gambelia; species Gambelia wislizenii. The sequence continues at coordinate 426,075,525 of JAUMIR010000002.1, read as the reverse complement.
AAGCCAGGTGGAGAGCATCTGGATAAAAATTAAAGGGGAGGGAAATAACGGGGATGTTATTGTGGGACTCTACTACAGACCCCCTAAGTCAGATGGAGGAACTGGATGATGCCTTTCTAGAACAGATGAACACACATGCAGAAAGGAGAGGTGTAATAGTGATGGGTGACTTTAACTATCCTGATATTTGCTGGCAATCTAACTCAACCAAAACGTCAAGGTCTAGCAAATTCCTTACTTGCCTGGAAGACAATTTCATGGTCCAAAAGGTGGAAGAGGCAACAAGGGGGTCAGCTATTTTAGATCTGATCCTAACCAACAGGGATGACCTGGTTAATGGGGTGCAAGTGGTGGGATCCTTAGGTGAGAGTGATCATGTTCTGGAGTTTGTTATACAATGGAAAGGAGAAGCCAGGCATAGTCAGACACGCATTCTAGACTTTAGGAGAGCTGATTTCAATAAACTCAGGGAAACACTGGGGGTGATCCCATGGTCAGGAATACTAAAAGAGAAGGGACTTCAAGATGGATGGGACTTTCTCAAAAGGGAGATATGAAGGCACAATTTCAAACAGTATCAATGAGGAACTAAATGGGAGGTGTCTCAAGAAACCAGGATGGATGACTAAAGAACTTTTCAATGGAGCTAAGTTTTAAACAGAACATGTATAGGAAATTGAAAAAGGGGGAAATCACCAAAGAAGAATTCAAACAGATAGTGAACACATGTAGGAGTAATGTCAGAAAAGCTAAACCGCAGAATGAGCTCAGGCTCGCTAGAGAGGTTAAGAACAATAACAAAGGTTTTCTTTGGGTATGTCCACAGCAAGAGGAAGAAGGAGGAAATGATAGTGACACTACATGGAGAAGATGGCAAAATACTAACAGGGGACAGAGAAAAGGCAGAATTACTTAACACCTTCTTTGCCTCAGTGTTTTCAGAAAAGCAAAAGGGTGATCAACCTGAGGATAATGGAACAGAGGACACAATAGGGGAAATCCAGCACAGAATAAGTAAAGAGGTAGTACAGGAATACCTTGTTAATCTAAATGAATTTAAATCTCCAGGACCAGATGAACTACATCCAAGGGTATTAAAAGATCTGGCAAATGTAATCTCAGAGTCATTGGCAATAATCTTTGAGAACTTCTGGAGAACAGGGGAAGTCCTAGCACAGTGGAGGAGGGCAAATGTTGTCCCTATCTTCAAAAAGGGGGGAAAAGAGGATCCCAACAATTATCGTCCAGTTAGTCTGACATCAATACCAGGGAAGATTCTAGAGCAGATAATTAAACAGAGAATCTGTGAACATTTAGAAGGCAATGCCATAATCACAAAACGTCAACATGGGTTTCAGAGAAACAAGTCATGCCAAACTAATCTGATCTCTTTTTTTATATATAAAATTACCAGTTTGGTAGATGAAGGAAATGCTGTGGATATCACATACATTGATTTCAGTAAGTCCTTTAATAAGGTTCCCCATGACATTCTTGCAAACAAGCTTGTAACATGTGGGCTAGACAAGTTAACTGTTCAATGGATTTGTAATTGGCTGACTGGCCAAACCCAAAGGGTGCTCAGCTGTGGCTCCTCTTTGTCTTGGAAAGATGTGACCAGTGGGGTGCCACAGGGTTCTGTCCTGGGCCCAGTGCTATTCAACATCTTTATCAATGACTTGGATGAGGGAATTAGGGGCATACTTATCAAATTTGCAGATGACACCAAATTAGGAGGACTACCTCCTAGACGACAGGATCAAAATTCAAAATGACCTGAATAGACTAGAAAGCTGGTTCAAAGCTAACAAAATGAAATTCAATATGGAGAAATGTAAGGTACTGCACTTAGGGCAGAAAACTGAAATGCATAGATATAGGATGGGGGAGACCTGGCTAAACGAGATGTGCAAAAGGGATTTAGGAATCCTAGTAGACCACAAGTTGAATATGACTCAACTGTGTGATGTGTCAGCTAAAAAGGCCAATGAGATTTTGGGCTGCATCAATAGACGTTTAGTATCTAGATCAAGGAAAGTAATAGTGCCACTCTATTCTGCCTTGGTCAGGCCTCACGTAGAAAACTGTGTCCAGTTCTGGGCACCACAATTCAAAAAGGATAAATTGGAAAAAATGGAGCGTGTCCAGAGGAGGGTGACTAAAATGGTGAAAGGTCTGGAAACGATGCCTTATGAGGAAAGACTTAGAGAGCTGGGTATGTTTAGCCTGGAAAAAAGATGGTTAAGGGGCGATATGATAGCCCTGTTTTAGTATTTGATGGAGTATCACATTGAGGATGGAGCAAGCTTGTTTTCTGCTGCTCCAGAGACTAGAACATGGAGCAATGGATGCAAGCTCCAGGAACAGAAATTCCACCTCAACATTAGGAGGAACTTTCTGACAGTAAGAGCTGTTCAGCAGTGGAACACACCCTTAGATCATTGTAGGGTCTCCTTCCTTGAAGGTCTTTAAACAGAGGCTGGATGGCCATCTGTCAGGGATGCTTTGATCGTGATTTCCTGCATGGAGGGAGGTTGGACTGGATAGCCCTTGTGGTCTCTTTCAACTCTACAATTCTATGATTCTATGATTCTAGCACCTCCAGCTGACCATAGCCTTTCCATGCCAGAAAGAATACCTATAAGACATTTAGAGGGAAGAACTAGTCCCTGTGTTTGTTTGTTTTCCTCCTTCCCTGTCACTTTTCCTTCCATGTCATGTCTTTTAGATTCTAAGCCTAAGAGTAGGGATTGTTGTATAATTGTCTGATTTGGTGTCGCTGTGGGCAAAATAGGTTTAATTAAATTAAGAAACAAAGAGAATGGGCAAATACTGAACAAGATGGAACAAGAACATTATTATTAATGATGATGACAAGGCAGCTTGCAAAAGTCAAAATGAATGAAGTGAAACCGTGTTCTTGCTGAGGGATGGGAAATGCATGTCCCTACAGAAGATGCTATAAACCCCATCATCCTGAAACCACTGGCTTTACTAGCTATGGCTGATGGGATTTGAAGTCCAACAAGTTCTGATTTTTAATCTTGGTATAAAAGAACTTCATAGATAAATGGAGAGGTTTAGAATGTCTACAGATAGTATTGCAAGTTCATATAAACACACCTAGCGGCTAGAGCATGTAACGTATTGCTGTGGTGTAATTTCAAAGGAAGAGGACGATGGGACATTATTCCCAAACTGTTTTAAAATTAACAGCTAACAATGTTGATAATGGATGTTTATGCTGACTGGGTTGTGGATGATAACAGGTGTAGCCCAAATCATCTGGAAGGTACCTGGTTGGGGTAAACTTGTCTAGAGCAGTGATTCTTTGGTCCTTCAGGGGTTGTGGTCCCAGCTAGCTTGGGCAATATTTAGAGATTCTGAGAAGTCCAAAACATCTGGAGGACCAAAGACTGAGAACCATTCGTCTAGATAGCATTTTTGGAGCAGCTTGCTAAGGCTAGTCATGCCCCACTTTCTCAAGGAATGATGGAAGAAATGGCAAATTCAGTGATCTATTCCAGGAGTAACAGGCGTGTGTTTTGCTGCTGTTTGAAATGTCTGGAGAAGGGAGAGAGATGCAGGGGAAGGGATCTCAAAGTGGACGCTGCTTACATGGGGCAAGATAGTGGTGACTGGTGGCCTCTGTGGCGGCACGGTGAGGGGAGGTGACACTTTTGGAGGGAGAGGTGACACCAGCCTTAGTAACAACACAGGGTGGCTTCCAAGTCAGTGGAATGGTGTGGGTTTTAGCCTGAATTTTAAAAGAGCTATGCAAGGTGCTGAGTCCAATCACCAAACATAGGCTTAGCACCTTGGATAGCCCATTTAAACATTCCAGCTAAAAGCCAGAGCAGTTCCACCACCAGCACTGACATGGGAGGCAGGTGGGTTAGTGAAAGCAAGTCTGCTTTACAACAGTGTTGCTTGTATCTACCAGCCCACCTATGCTTAAAATGTATCACAGTAAATAAACAGAAAGGACAGGTTGTATACCTGTAACTGCAGTTATTTGAATAACTGCATTATTTGACTGCAATTATTTGAATAATTTGAATAACTCTGGTGCTCCACAGACTAGAACACAGAACAATGGATGCAAGCTCCAGGAACAGAGGTTCCACCTCAACAGTAGGAGGAACTTTCTGACAGTAAGAGCTATTCTGCAGTGGAACACACTCCCTCAGAGCGTGGTGGGGTCCCCTTCCTTGGAGGTCTTTAAACAGAGGCTAGATGGCCATCTGTCAGGGATGCTTTGATCATGATTTCCTGCATGGCAGGGGGTTGGACTGGATGGCCCTTGTGGTCTCTTCCAACTCTACAATTCTATGATTCTATGATTCTATGAATGGTCATCTGTGAACTCACACAAATGGTTATGTGAGTCAAAGGACCACAAAAAGAACCCCATTTCTTTCCCTCCCCACACATCCCACTGCAAGGCTCCAGTGCTCTCTCATCCAAAAGGAGACTGCCTCCTGTGGTTCTACCCTGAACCCTCTCATCTCTTGGAGAAGGCAGGGAGCAGAGACATGTCTGTATAAATGGGCTTGCTGAGTATACTAGAAAACTACAAAACACCCAGTTTATTCTGGTTCTCTGGCTCCAGCACAGGGCCTCACTACATCACTTCTGTCACCAGTGTTTATATGATTGCTAGCAAGAGACAGTGGTGTAATACATGAGCGTGGGTGAGGTCTTTGGATCAATATAAGTCTTGTCTCTGTCTCTTTTCAGGACTACAATTGCATCAGCCTATATTATGCATCCGTGCCTGGTTGCCCCCTGCAATACTCTCCACTTGCCATCGCAGGACATGTCAAAGCTGATGAGGACCTTGGCTCTCTCTCATCCAAACAGGCGGTATGTTCCAGGGAGCAGCAGTAAAAAAACAAAAAAGGTTCAGAGCATTATTATCTGCTCAGAATCTTCAAAGGGCTGCAACAACAGTTAAGCCTCTTTCAGCTGTTTGCTACCCAGGCTTTTTGGAGTTGTCGCCATGGCGACATGGCACAGGTACCACTTCTGTTTTGCTGGCACACATTATTAAAAGTGTACCCAAAATCCTCAGCCAGCCAGACAGGCTGGAAATACAAAACACACTCACACAGACAAACACAGAACAATTTTTTTTAAATCCCCAACAATGACACGGAAACAGAACCAACAATTCCAAACAGTATTCTCAAACAGATCTGTGTGTAAGTCTTGTTCCCACAGAGAACAAAGCATCTAGATAACAACAGCAGACACTACAAATATAACCAGAATCTCTGCTGCCTATGATACCAATAAATTAGGAGATCAGAATAAGCAGCCAAGGTATTTCAGAATTGCGGTGTGTGTGTGTGTGTGTGTGTGTCAGTTTGATCCAGCAACGCGTTATGGGCATTGGGATTGTCAGTTCCAACAGACAAACAGTATAGCTCCCCCAAGGCCAAGGGCTTCTCCATTCACTTCAATATCTGAAGAAAGGAGGTTAAATGTATGGAGAGCTCCCCAGCCCCAGTTTTAATCTTAATTTGGCCATTTATACATGGCTTTTTAAAAAAGAGGACAAAAGACAACAGCACCTTAAAAAAGGTTATTGTGTGCTTTCAAGTCATTTCTGACTTATGGTGGGCTTTCTTGACAAGATTTGTTCAGAGGAGGTTTGCCTTTGCTTTCCTCTGGATTCCAGAGTTGTAGTCCAATACTCAAACCACTACACTGTGTTGTTTATTTGTTAAAATATTTGTCTCTTGTTGTTGTGTGCCTTCAAGTTATTCCAGCTTATGGCAACCCTAAGGGTTTTTTTTTGGCAAGATTTCTTCAGAAGGGTTTGCATTGCATTCCTCTGGGGCTGAAAGAGTGTGACTTGTCCAAAGTCACCCAGTGGGTTTCAATGGCTGAGAGGGGATTTGAACCCCAGTCTCATAGAATTATAGAATCATAGAGTTGGAAGATACCACATGGGCCATCTAGTCCAACCCATGCCATGCAGGAACACACAATCAAAGCATTGCCAACAGATGGCCATCCAGCCTCTGTTTAAAAACCTCCAAAAAAAGAGACTCCATCACACTCCAAGGAGAATATTCCACTGTTGAACAACTCTTAACTGTCAGGAAGCTCCTCCTAATGTTTAGGTGGAATCTCTTTTCCTGTATTTGAATCCATTGCTCTGTGTTCTAGTTTCTGGAGCAGCAGAAAACAAGCTGGCTGCGTACTCAGTATGACATCCCTTCAAATATTTAAACATAGCTATCATATCACCTCTTAACCTTCTCTTCTCCAGGCTAAATATACCCAGGTCCCTAAGCCGCTTAGGGCTTCCAGACCTTTTACCATTTTGGTTGCCCTCCTCTGGACACATTCCAGCTTTTCAATATCCTTCTTGAATTGTGGTGCCCAAAACTGGACACAGTATTCCAGGTGAGGTCTGACCAAAGCAGAATAGAGTGGTGCTGTTACTTTCCTTGATCTAGACACTATATTCCCATTGATGCAGCCTAGAATCGCATTGGCTGTTTTAGCTGGCGCATCACACAGCTGACTCATATTCAGCTTGTGGTCCACTAAGACTCCTAGATCCCTTTCACATGTACTACTCTTCCCAGCTATTGACCTTCTATTTCTCCTGTATATTGACATTCAGATGTGAAGGGCAAGCAAGTCAGCACACAGAGGGAACCTTTGAAGTCTGGATGTGTGCGTACCATCAAAAGGCAAGCCAGGAAACTCTTGCTGTCTTGAGGTGTGTTGTTTGCATTTCTTCCAGATGTGTGTGTGTGTGTGTGTGTGTGTATGAGGGAGGGAGAAGGAGAAAGATGTATGTGTGTGTTGTTGCATCTGTGTGCATGTGAGAAAGGGAAGTGTATGTTTGCATGTCCCTGTAAGAGGGTGGAATGGGGTATGTTTGTGCTTTTGCATCTCTGTATATAAAGAAGGTTTTTTATTTATTTATTGTGCATATATGCATGAACATACAAAGCCAATCAAAATATTAAACAGTATGCCCTGGCCATTAAAGATGTAATCCTATACCAACAAACATTTGCTGGAGTGACACCACACTGCTAAAAATGTGCAAAATTTGTCACAACTAAGTCTTCTTTAAATTCATGGCTGAAAGCTGGTCACCTTACTGCACAGCCAGACCATGCAGACAGAATCACTCAGGAGCCTTGCAGAATCCCAGGATGGAAACATTCTGACCCGTAACCCAAGGCTTACCTCCAGGGGCAGCAGCACACAGATGTACTGCATACTGTTTCTAGGGGGCCAGTTACACGGCAATATTTTCCCCGCAATGTATCGCAATATCGCACTTTCGATACAGCTTCGTATAGTGTACACGATTTCTCATTACTATTTGTGAAACTCAAAGTTCACATGATGCAATTATGCGGAATTAAATAAGTTACGAATTATTCAATTTCGGGTTTTTTTAGTTCCCACAGTATCGACATTTCACATTTTAGCTAGTACCGTAGCTGTCAATCAGCGGCATACGTCACTCCTTTATGGTTAACTTCCTTTCTGTGCTCCCATCACTCTTATTCCTATTGGAATAGGAACAGTTTCTATTAAACTTTCCCACTCCAAGAAATCTGATTGGGCACACCTATACCTGGTGCACCTCATTGTTCACCCACCGTCGTTAGGGTATCCCTACCTATTCAATTTAAAGATGGAGGCTTTCGCAACTATTTCTTGTTGCTTCTAGTTGATGTTCAGAATCATAGCCACAATTGCTGCATTTCAGGATGCATGCAGGTCTTATCGTCGCATAAGCTGTATTAGGAGAAGGAATAGATGTAGGCAGCTGCGATCCTTCATAGAACAAGTCATCACAAAGCAATGTCCCTTTTTCTCAAGATATATTCTTCCTTTTGCTGCGAGGGATAGAACCTTGTTCTCTGCTCCACCATTACAAAAAGAGAGAAAACAATCTTTACAGATGTTTTTGTTTGGTGGGAGGGATGCTTTAGTGGGCCACTCCCAAGGATCCGCCTAATTTCCGGTAGGTGAAAAAAATTGTGAAAGTGGATGTCGGATAGTTCACAATATCGATAGTGCGCTATACTGCGGAACTTTTTTTAAAAAGAGCGGAAAATCAGCGCAGTCAAAAGTTGCGCCACTTATGGGTTTTTTACACCCCCTCCTTCTGAAAAGGGCGATACTGCATCGAAATACGTGGGAACTATCAGGCGTCTTGCCGAATTATTACACGACTTATTTTGCCGTGTAAATGGCCGCTAGAACTGGCTGCTACAAACAAGTGCAACAATGCAGCTTGTCTCTCATTCCACCCTTCTTAAAAACTTCCATAGTTAAAAGCCATTCATTGGTGTCCTTCATTGTTGCTTAGAAGACATGATAAACAGGGGTAAAAATTAGATTGTGTGGATTCCCAGACCAATAAGGTGGGAAATAAATGGTTGAAAAGGGTAGTTTTCTTAAATTATCTACAAATAAGATGCTTGATCTGATACAAATGGCAAAATGGGTTCAGTTTAATTCATTTCTACTGCAAATTACAGTGCTGTTGTTCTAATTCCCTAAGGATTTGGGGTTAGGTTTTATGAAGTATTATTTATTCCCTCATATGTATCACTTCACAATTGTAATCTGAGGCCTTAGAATCATAGAATCATAGAATTGCAGAGTTGGAAGAGACCACAAGGGCCATCCAGTCCAACCCCCTGCCACACAGGAAATCTTGATCAAAGCATCCCTGACAGATGGCCATCCAGCCTCTGTTTAAAGACCTACAAGGAAGGAGACCCCCCCATGCTCTGAGGGAGTGTGTTCCACTGCCTAACAGCTCTGACTGTCAAAAAGTTCCTCCTAATGTTGAGGTGGAATCTCTGTTCCTGGAGCTTGCATCCATTGCTCCGTGTTCCAGTCTCTGGAGCAGCAGAAAACAAGCCTGCTCCATCCTCAATGTGACACTCCTTCAAATACTTAAACAGGGCTATCATATCGCCTCTTAACTGTCTTTTTTCCAGGCTAAACATACCCAGCTCCCTAAGTCTCTCCTCATAAGGCATCATTTCCAGACCTTTCACCATTTTAGTTGCCCTTCTTTGCACAGACTCCAATTTGTCAATATCTTTTTTGAATTGTGGTGCCCAGAACTGGACACAGTATTCTAGGTGAGGTCTGACCAAGGCAGAATAGAGTGGCACTATTACTTCCCTTGATCTAGACACTATACTTCTATTGATACAGCCCAAAATCGCATTGGCCTTTTAAGCTGCCACATCACACTGTTGACTCATGTTCAACTTGTGGTCTACTAGGACTCCTAGATCCCTTTCGCATGTAGTTTCATTCAGCCAGGTCTCCCCCATCCTATATCGATGCATTTCATTTTTCCCCTTAAGTGCAGTACCTTACACTTCTCCGTATTGAATTTCATTTTGTTAGCTTTGGCCCAGCTCTCCAGTTTATCCACATCATTCTGAATTTTGATCCTGTCCTCTGGGGTATTGGCTCCTCCTCCCAACTTGGTGTCATCTGCAAATTTGATAAGTATGCCCCTAATTCCCTCATCCAAGTCATTGATAAAGATGTTGAATTGCACTGGGCCCAGGACAGAACCTTGTGGCACCCCACTGGTCACATCTTTCCAAGACAAAGAGGAGCCACTGCTGAGCGCTCTTTGGGTTTGGCCGGTCAACCAATTACAAATCCATTGAACAGTTAACTTGTCTAGCCCACATTTTACAAGCTTGTTTGCAAGAATGTCATGGGGAACCTTGTCAAAGGCCTTACTGAAATCAAGGTATACGATATCCACAGCGTTCCCTTCATCTACCAAGCTGGTCATTTTATCAAAAAAAGAGATCAGATTAGTCTGGCATGACTTGTTTCTCTGAAACCCATGTTGACTTTTTGTGATTATGGCATTGCTTTCTAAATGTTCACAGACTCTCTGCTTAATGATCTGCTCTAGAATCTTCCCTGGTATTGATGACAGACTAACTGGATGATAATTGTTGGGATCCTCTTTTTTCCCCTTTTTGAAGATGGGGACAACGTTTGCCTTCCTCCAGTCTGCTGGGACTTCTCATGTTCTCCAGGAATTCTCAAAGATTATTGCCAATGACTCTGAGATTACATTTGCCAGCTCTTTTAATACCCTTGGATGTAGTTCATCTGGTCCTGGAGATTTAAATTCATTTAGTTTAAGAAGGTATTCCTGTACTACCTCTTTGCTTATTCTGTGCTGGATTTCCCCTATTGTGCCCTCTGTTCCTTTATCCTCAGGTTGGTTCCCCTTTTCCTTTTCTGAAAACACTGAGGCAAAGAAGGTGTTGAGTAATTCTGCCTTTTCTCTGTCCCCTGTTAGCATTTTGCCATCTTCTCTGTGTAGTGGCCCTACCATTTCCTTCTTCCTCCTTTTGCTGCGGACATACCCAAAAAAAGCCTTTTTATTGTTCTTAACCTCTCTAGCAAGCCTGAGCTCATTCTGCGGTTTAGCTTTTCTGACTTTACTCCTACACATGTTCGCTATCTGTTTGAATTCTTCTTTGGTGATTTCCCCCTTTTTCCATTTCCTATACATGTTCTGTTTAAAACTTAGCTGAAATTTCTTTAGTCATCCATCCTGGTTTCTTTAGACACCTCCCGTTTTTCTTCCTCAATGGTACTGTTTGAAATTGTGCCTTCAATATCTCCCTTTTGTGAAAGCCCCATCCATCTTGAGGTGTCTTCTCTTTTAGTATTCCTGACCATGGGATCACCCCCAGTGTTTCCCTGACTTTATTGAAATCAGCTCTACTAAAGTTGAGAATGTGTGTCTGACTATGCTTGGCTTCTCCTTTCCATTGTATAACAAACTCCAGGAGAACATGATCACTCTCACCTAAGGATCCCACCACTTGCACCCCATTTTCCAGGTTATCCCTGTTGGTTAGGATCAGATCTAAAATAGCTGACCCCTTTGTTGCTTCTTCCACCTTTTGGACAATGAAATTGTCTTCCAGGCAACTAAGGAATTTGCTAGACCTTGACGTTTTGGTTGAGTTAGATTGCCAGCAAATATCAGGATAGTTGAAGTCACCCATCACTATTACATCTCTCCTTTCTGCATGTGTGTTCATCTGTTCTAGAAAGGCATCATCCAGTTCCTCCATCTGACTTGGGGATCTGTAGTAGAGTCCCACAATAACATCCCTGTTGTTTCCCTCCCCTTTAATTTTTATCCAGATGCTCTCCACCTGGCTTCTAGTATTGATGTCATGGGGTTCTTCACTGATGCAAATATCCCTGACATATAATGCTATTCCTCCTCCTTTCCTGTTTGGCCTGTTTCTCTTATAAATGTTATACCCCTCTAATACTACATTCCAATCATGAGACTCATCCCACCAGGTTTCAGTAATGCCTATTATATCATACTTGCTTTGTAGTGCTAGGAATTCAAGTTCATCTTGCTTATTTCCCATGCTCTGTGCATTGGTGTAGAGACATCTAAGACCATGTGTTCCCTTTACTTGCTGCCTGTGGAATTTTTTTTGCCTCCCACTGTTGGGTCCTTGCACTGTTTGCCTTGTTCCCTCTATGTCAGTTTGACTATTTTCTCCAGCCCTTTTGCCTTCCAGAATACTGTCTCCCTCCCCCATATGACTTAGTTTAAAGCCCTCCTAATCAAATTCTTGAGACTGTTGGCAAAAATGTTTCTGCCAACTGTTGTGAGATGCACCTCATCTGTTGCCAGAAGTCCCCCCTCATGGAAGCACAGCCCATTATCCAAGAATCCAATTTGTTCTCGGCAACACCATCTACGGAGCCAGTTGTTTACTTCGGCTATTTTCCTCTCCCTTCCTGGACCATGCCCTTCAACTGGCAGAAGAGACGAGATGACAACCTGTGCATCCATTTCTTTCAGCCTCCTCCCCAGAGCCTCATAATCTCTTCTGATCTTCGGAAAGCTGTGCCTTGCAGTATCGTTCGTTCCCACATGGACCAAAAGGAAGGGGTAATGATCTGTAGGCTTGATGAGTCTTGTCAGCCTCTCTGTCACATCACGGATCTTTGCCCCAGGGAGACAACACACCTCCCGAGACATCTGATCAGGCCCCCAAAGCACTGCTTCTGTACCCCGCAGCAAGGAGTCCCCACCACCACACGCCTCTGCCAAGGCTTCGCAGCTCCTTGTGGTGATACTCTCAAGGTCCCCTGCTCTGCCCCTGAAGTCTGTCCATGCTGTTCTTCCTCATTGTCCTTGCTCTGTATCACTTTGCTTACAGAAGCATGGCTGGTTGGACCTCCTCAGTACCAAGTTTGTGAAATGACCTTCCTGAAAATGATTAGTTGGTCCCCCTCTCTTTTGACCTTTAGGTCAGAGTTGTGCAACTTTGGACTAAGGACTGCATTTCCACCCCCGCCCCCCCAGCATTTGCTGTAGGTCACATAAGGTCTGGAAGCAGGAAAGAAAGAAAGAAAGAAAGAAAGAAAGAAAGAAGTAAAAACCAAATCCAAATTGGAAGTAACAACAAACTGTTAGCATGCCCTCCTACCCCTCCTTGTGAGCTTCCATAACGAGACATATTAGACACTTTTCAGGGTCACATTGGCTTAGGCAGACTGGAGGTTAGTCAAAGGTCAAGATGATCTGAGATGTATCTAGAAACATAATGGTGGGAAAGCCCAAGTTAGGATTATGCAGAAAGCCCCTGTAATGAGTTTGTACTAACGACCCAATTGTTAAGGGGTATGTACTAATCATTCTTCCAGCCCTGGGCATTTCAAGCAATAATTCAATCAAGCAATCTAGTGACCATTCCTAATTCCATACCCTACAGAAATCTCTCCTCACACCCTTTCCCGTCCAACTTTCCGAGGTTGTCACAAGCCCATCAATGTTCTATCTCTCCGCAATTAAGGCAATCAGTTGAGTTTTGGTTTCTTTTGTCTATTCTGAGGGAAAGCCATCCAAGCTTTGTTATTAAATAACCCATCCCTCCAAGGCACAGAATAGAGTATAAATATTAGAGCCCGAACAATAACAGGGTGTGTCACAGCCAAGCTGTGATACGACCAGGCCTTGTCATTCTCTTCTTTGCTGTGCCACCTTCAATGCCAGTCTGAGTATCTTTACTGCATGGAACTCTTCTCTTCAAGACTGGTAACTATCACCCTATCTCCCCAAACCTCTTTCTCTATCCAACCTTTCTGCCTTACTCTGCTATAGCCTTGTACGGTACATAAGAATGTGTGTTGTGTATGTTAGTTTACTCTCTGAACTATTCCCATAGAATACTTTATTTTACCTTAACTGGAGCCATAGGTGAGAATATCTCCAAAGTTACCCTCCTCTCCCAGGCCTCCTATCTGAGCTAATAATTCCCACAAATATTAAAGGAGATTTTGGCATCACAGGTGGGACTCTAACATACTCCTCACATCTTAGGGTAACAAGCCATTTCCAGTTTTGAGGTTCAGAGGGTGGTTTCTGGGTTTAAGAGGGACCTGCACTTGCCCCCAATCCAAAGCCTGTGATTCCTGGACACCTGCAGAAGTGGCTAAACTTATTTTTGGATGAAAAAAGGCATCTAAAAAAATACTTTCTCTTCAAAACCAGAGGAATGTTGTGTGTTCCAACAGGAGTGGTAAGGACAAATTATTTTGCAAGTGTGGATTCACCTTAGGACTGTCTTCCTTTAACCCCATTGCCATAGAAGAAAGAGGAGACCACAACCTTCTTGTGAGAAGGTAATTGATGGGCAGAGGGATTTGTAAGCTGCCTGAAAATGGTGTCACAGAAGGCATGGCACTTTAATATCCCAACTAAGATAACAAGAGTCTGGAAAATCCAATTAGTGCTGAAGAACAAGTGTGATGAAACATGGTGTAATCCCAGTGTTATCCAATGAGTGAAACTCCAGACAGGCTGAAATCTCAAATTGCTAGATCACAAATAAGATTTCCTTCTCCCTCTGCCATTTCCCTCCCTATTCCACACCAGTGTTGAGGGAGGGCAGAGAAGCTCAGGCAGCATCTGGCTGCAGTTCTGAAACTGGGAGAAAAGAACAGACATTATTCTCCTAGATCTCCAACATACTCACGAGAGATCCCAGAGGGTGATCCATCCTCCTGCTGCAGATCTGAACCCTGTCCTTTGTGGTGTGTCCCTCTCTCCTTCCCAAGACACTAAGGTCCGGCAGACCCTCAATCTAAAGAACATCAGGGGAGGGTTTTGTCTTGGTCCCACCACTGTCACAGGCCTATCTGGTGACACAGGAGAGGGCCTTCTTGGTGGCTGCTCCCAGGCTGTGGAATTCCCTTCCTTGGGAGGTTAGGCTGGCCACCGCTCTGTCTCCTATCACTGGCAACTAAAGACAAGGATTTGATGATGAATTGATTGAGTGGAATGCTTTTTATGGGGTGAGTGTGCTGTATTTTTAAAAATCTTTGTTATGTTTTTAATGATTTTACATTTTATTTGTTTATTTCAAATTAATGCTGTAGATAACTTGTTGGCTGGTATTTCAACTTTTTTATCACCAGGTTTTTAGCTTTATTTTGTATTAGTTTTGTTGTAAGTGACCTTTCCCCATCCCATGTAGAGAAAGGCAGGGGAGGGAAGACAGGTAATCAGGCAGGCAGGCAGTGTGTTGGGAGGGTGCCAACCCTGAGAACCTGCCTTGTACAAGGAGCAAAAAAGAAACCTCGTGGAAGCATGCCTGGAGAACACTACACTCCGTGAACACAATATAGCATTATAGCCAGTATTTGCAGCATCTTGCTATCTGATGCAATTATTAGGATTTATGGGAAGACAGAGCCATAAAATTGATAGTATTGACTCCACATTTTGGGGACATTTGGCCAATCCTTCCTGTATTGGTTCACACTGTCCTCACCATTGCCCATTGGCCTGCCTTCTTTCTTTGGGTCCAATAGAGACAGACACCCACAATGGCAGCTGGTAGTTTCCATAACAGTGAGTTGGTACATCAGTTCTGGGTTTTAGTCCAAATTTAAAGAGCTATCCAAGATGCTTAACCTGTTTTGGAGATAGAGTGTGGCATCTTAGATAGCTCCTATAAAGTTTGGGCTAAAACCCACAGTGGATTCACTGCTCCACTGACATGGCATCCACCTGACTGACTGCAACAGGTGTTGATACTGAGCTTTTCTTTCAAGCAATATAATGAATCGCGAGAACAAGTTGATTTTAAAAAGTAATTTTCCAAGCTCAGTTCCTTACTCTCCATAATGATGTTTGCTTGTGAGGGCTGATCGTACAGAGAAACTCACTGTGCCCTTTCCAGATTGGGATGGTTGTGTTTCAAAACATCATAATGTGAAACTTGTTCTCATTTAGACCTCACAATTCATAATTTCTTAACACTGATTGTCATCAACTTTAAGAAACAAGAAGAGCAGCCCCTCCCATGGCTGCTTTGCCAAGGTAGTGTTAAATTAAAATGTTATAAAGCAATTCAGATGCATTAGTGCCATGTCCTTAATTTTATTGGTAACATGCTCTTCTGCCTTTGATCATGCATGCTTGTTTGAAACAGGCCGTAAATCACAGCATGTTAATCTGGCCTTGTTATAATTAAATTCTTCCATTCACATTTCTTGAAAGAATCATTGGGAACAGAAATAATAATAAAAAAATCTATCTGTGCCAGGCTCATGTGACTGGTTTTATTTTCTGAGCTCTTTTGCATCATTACAAAATTGGGTGTGATCATTTTTCATCTCACAGACTGGCATGACCTTGGGCATGAGACTGGTATGCTAGGGGGAAATGCAGTTTGGAAAAAGATCTGTTATTGAATCCTGTGGGAAGGTTTTCCAAGCTAAGAGAATTTGTTTATTCTGAGTTTCCACAATGATGTGTACATCTGCCCCAGTACTGTCTCTTTTATTACTATTATTAAATCATATCTGCTTGTGTGTGTTTTCATCCTTTTTGATTTAATGTGAATTTGGCTTCAGTTTGATCGTTGCTTATAAGAACCTTTCCCATTTAATGATGCCATAGTGGGAAAGAATGAGTGAGTGAGAGACTTTAAAATAAAATGTAAAACTTCTATTGTGGGTTTCAAAAAGCCATGAGTCAGGGGAGGCTCATGTTAGCACAGGCGATGGAATAACATTGTATGGAGAGAAAAAAAAACCCACAAAAAAACCACACATCTGTTTTTCAACTGGTATGGGTGAGGACTGGAAGGCTGCTCCATTATCTCTACTACACATATTCTCCCCCAGGATAGAAATTATGGTTTGGATATAGATGTGGCCATCCTTAGAGCAGACCCATTGAAATCAATGGGATTTAAATTAATTTTTATTACTAAGTTAAGTTCCACTAGAATCGTAGAATTATAGAGTTAGAAGAGACCACAAGGGCCAACTAGTCCAACTCCCTGCCATGCAGGAATACACAATTCCAAGCACTCCCAACAGATGGCCATCCAGCCTCTGTTTAAAAACCTCCAAAGAAGGAAATTCCACCATATTCCAAGGCAGTGCATTCCCCTGCCAAACACTCTTACTAATTTCATATAAGCATGGCTAAGGGCTAAATTATAAACTGAGCGGTTGTCTATACAGTGAAAATACTCCTCATAGAATTTGAGGAAAATACGATTTGTCTAAATGCCATCCCGCATCAATCCGCAGTATTTAGAAGGAGGGGGTCCAAAAGCCTTTGTGGCTTTTCCCAAGTTTATTAAAAATTCTTTTGGGAATGTGTATTCCCGCTTGTTGAAACAACCGGTTCGCATTCATTCACATTCCCCATAACAACAGGAAAAAAAAGCTGATTGGTCAGATGTGGGCATGGGGAGAAGTTTGCTAACAAGGCAACTGTCTGGAACCATCATCTTGGATTTTCACCTTAGCAATCATATGCTGAAGCAATGAAACCGCCTTTTTCTTTTTTTATTTCTTTAGGCGGAATATTGCACTTTTGCCCCTTAGGAGATTATCAGACACGTTCAAAAAGTACCTTAAGAGAACGCCAGAACAATGTTTCTGTCCTGCAAATAGGACCCAGTTTCACATGTCCTCCTGCTCATTGCCTTCTGTTCTTGTGCTCCAGCCGTTAGTAAGGCAGCACTTTTCATTGATGCGGAGCTCCTGTCAATGAAAAGTGCTGCCTGACTAACTGCTGGAGCACAAGAGCAGAACGCAACAGGCAAGATATCATGTGACACTGGGTCCCATTCACGGGACAGGAACGTTGTCCTGGCATTCTCATAAGGTATTTTTTGCTATGTCTGATAATCTCCTTAGATACACTTTTAAAAAATGCTGTTCGGTGGTGGCAACTAGAGACAATAAAAACATGAGCAATTCACTCACGCCTGCCCTCTTGATTGACAGGTATGCCTGTTGGGACAGCAAAAGTGGATAGCGTCACATGCCTGTGATTTTGCCAAAAAAATGTTAAGACAAATCAAAGCTTGTTCAAATTGGTGTTAGTGTGCATCAATCCATATTTTCCTTCACATATAGACAAGCCCTATGTCTGACCCCCATATCAGCGGAACCAATATCCACGGTTTCAGTTATCCGCAGGACACAAAATATTGACATATACCATAGAGTCATGCTGGAAAATGCCTAGAGAGGTCTCCTCTCTAGGCATCTCCTAGGTCCTCCAATGCAACTCTGTGTTATGCTTTTACTGGAAGTCCTTTATTTTACCAGAAGTACTATTATCTGCAGTTTATGGTATCCATGGTAGGTCTGGGAACTGGACCCCCATGGATACGGGTGTCTAACTGTAAAGGCAGTATGTAGTTTGAGATCTCCAACTATTTTACATTAATTACATTAAATTTACACTGCATCTGATGAAGTAGATCTAATCTATGAAAGCTTATGCTGCAAACTTTTTTTGTCAGTCTCAAAGGTGCTAAAAGATCCCTTTGCATACTGATGCAAACTAACCTGAGTATTTTACATTAAGGTGAACATGCACAGATGTAATCCAGAGAAGGGCCATTTATTGTTGATGGGGCAGATTGAAGTCTTTCCCACCCTCTGTTTTTAATTTCAAAACTCAGCTCCAATGGAGGCGCCAAAAGAGGTCAAGCCCCACATTAAATAGCAATAGCACTTACATTTCTATACCGCTTTATCGTGCTAAGTACTCCCTAAGTGGTTTACAATGTTTTCAGCTAATTGCCTCCAACAAGTGGGGTACTCATTTTACTGACCTATGGAAGGATGGAAGGCTAAGTCAACCTGGAGCCCTGCAGGATTGAACTCACAACATTGTGGCTTGCACTACCGGCATTTAACCACTGAGCCACCAGCACTCCTTAAACCCGAAGTGACAGAGGTAATTTTGAAATAAAAACCAGATTCCGGTGGGAGATTTTAACTTCTTTTGACTGAACATGATGGTCCCAATTAGCATCAGGTTCATCAGGGCATTAACTTTAGCACAAAATAATAGGGAATTTTCCATTGAACATGGTAACATGGTATGCCATTAAGGCCTAAATCTGGATGCAGCCCTCTATGGGCACATCCAGACTGGCTAAAAAGACCCAGATTTTGTTCCTGTTCTTTCTGATTTTATACTGAGTTAAAATAAACTGACATAAAGAGCTGGTATAAAAAATATCCGATCATACTGGGAACTGACAGAAAATATTATAGGATAAACAAAATGTGTATGGGTCTCCAAAATAAAATAGGACAGAACAGGAACAAAATCTGGGACTTTCTGTTCTTTGAAATCAGTATGGATGCACCCTGTCTTGGGACCCAAAAGTTACAGTAGAGATGTTTTTATTGCATTACAAGCCTGCCTGGTGGTACGGGTGTATCAGATCTTCACAGATTTCCTCATCTTCTGCTAGAAAGGGTGTCTTGACACATCAACACAAACCATCGAGAAAATGTATATGAAGGGATCTGGGCGGTATGCACAATTTGCACAAAGATGTCCCAATATCTGGGGGGAAATCATTTGGAAATGTGCAAAAACTCTCATAATTCCTCATAGCTGGAGGGAAGGACTTTTGAAATGGTCTCTTCTTGCAGATGAGGATGAAATGAGTGAAGATGTTCACATCTATCTGATGATGATGGTTAAATAGAGTCTCCAGGTTTGCTTGGGGTAGCAACATCAGGGACCAAGCTTAGAAAAGTTACTTTATTCGATACCATTTCCCACAGTGGCTTGAGGCTGAGAGATTCTGGGAGATTAAAAAAAAAAACTTTTCTAAGGTCTAATCAAGGGATGGTTGTTGCCTTCAAGCCCTGTTATCAGGCTTCCAGGAGTCAACTGGTTGGTTACTGTGGGGAAAAGAAAATGGACTATACAAAACTTTGGTTTGATCCAACAAAATTGTTCCTGTTTATTGATTGGATTTATATTCCATCTTTTGGCTTCAAGAGCTCACTTGGTACCTCATAATATAAATTAAAAACAAATAAAAAGAACAGTAAAGTGGAAGGAAAAGAGGAAGGCCATATTACAGATGGATTGACTCAATCAAGGAAGCCCCAGCTCTTGAGTTTGCATGAACTCATCAGGCCTATTAAGGACCGGGCTCTTGGAGGGCCCTGATCCATAGGGTTGTCATAAGTTGAAGCCAACTTAAGAGCACATAACAACAACAAAGGAATAATGGTGAGATTTATTGGATTTATATCCTGCCTTTCTCCCAAAATGGGATTCAAGGGATATTGTCCTTGTGCTAAGGTGGCCCCTGTGATAATGGGCTCTCACCAGCAGAAGGGGATCCCTTACAGTCACAGCACCATTCAGTAACAAGGGTTAGTTAGGCTGTGCTCCAAAAAAGCTGGCCTCATAAGGATGTCACCAACCCCCCAAACCTCCCAGAAGAGTGCTGAGCAGTGCAGGATGATGCCTTTGTGGTGGTATGGCTGACTGCTGAAGCACAGTGACCCCTGTCTAGCTGTCCCCCATCATCCTCTTACCACTGAATGGCTGTTAGGGGAGGGGTGTCCTAGAACCAGGAGAGTAAGGTAAGACTACCGAGAGTCAGTGAAGATGGCAAAACCAAATTCCACCATCTGTGCTAACCATAAAAATACATGAATGGGTAAAAGCTGGACTTATTCCTGCTTATGTCACCAACAGGATTCTAGGCATACACATTAAAAACTTAACCAGAGTACAAAAGAAAGTTTAAAAAACAAAGCAACACTAAAGCCATTCATGGCAGTAGATTGCAAATAATTCTGATAATCCAAATAACAAGACAGAGAACAAAACCTTGGCTATTTGCCCACAAAAGGGGTGGGCAAAAATGCCACTTGTGGTTTGGATTCATTCCCACAGGGTCCTATGCTGAAAAAGGCTAAACTCATTTTTGGATGAAAAATGAAGAGCTGTGATGGGCAGTAGGAGAAATGGGATAAAGAGAAAGTAAAAAGAGGTGGTGGGGGTAAAATCCAGTTTGCCTAATAAAATCAATAGAAAAATCTCAGAGCCTGGGAAGGGTTGAGGGGAAAGACATCCCCCTAGTGGGGGAGCATGAAGAACTGGCAACTAGGATTTGCTGCCTTCGAGCCTTTCACTCTGCAGGGATGGGTCCCATCCCAACTGAAGTCCGCCTCTTTGCCCCTCCGCCAGTGTGCTCTTTTCTCCCACCACATCGACACAACCCTGCATTGCCTATGAGGGAGGCCTCAACCACCATCAAGTTCTGATTTTTTTTGTTGGTATTGCTGAGCAAACTGGATTTTAACTCTGATGTCTTTACTAGAACCCAGGATTAAATTCCCACTGAGTTTAAAAAATGTAACACATCCCAGCAAACAGAGTGTCTCAGACCTTTGGATATTTGAATATGCCGCTATTAGCATACATCTCTCTCTGGCTTTTCTTCGCAAACGAAGATTCAGGAAGGACTCATCCTGCACTTTCTGCAAGTGCGCTGATGACTAAAAAGGCCAATCTGAGATAAACAAGTCTGGTTGCAGAAAGCACAGCAGAGATAAACAAGTCCAGTTGCAGAAAGCACAGCAGAAGGTCTCCTTGGGTGATGTTTCTGGGTTGTGATTCTTTCTGAGTTGTCGTTTCTCTTCAAGACTTGTTCGGCGTGAGTTCTCAAATAAGGCTGCAGCATTGTGGATAGTGCGTCTCCATGCCTCCCGATGTGAGGCCAGGGTGGACAATTGTTGGTGATCAATTTGCCCGAGCCTGAGATGTTGTTTCAGGGAGTCCTTGCAGCTTGTATTGTATCTTGTATTGTAAACCCAAGATGTTTTATATGTTCATATGTTGACTTACTACACAGAAGTAAGTCAAATTCACTTCAGTGGAACTTACTCCCAGGTAAGAGGGCAGAGGATTACAGCCTTATTGGAGAATAAATTCCTTTGGACCCAGCATTTCCTGCTGGGTCCGAAGAAACATGGGGAAGATCAGGCTATAATTTTTGTTGGATTGGGGACAATAGGTTTACAAACTAGCTATTCCATGGTGTAGGGTTTTTTGTTGTTGTTTGTTTTTAAAAATCCTGTTAATCTTGAAGGAAGCTCATGTGGGAAACTTTAAATGTAGTGAACAAAGAGGCATTTAATTCTCCTGGGTGAAAGAAACCAGTGTGGGAGCCATCCAATGCGAGTGTAGGTGGGAGGTAAGAATGTCATGAAAACAAGAAAGGCTATTGGTTGATATTGATATGCATGCTGGGAAGAACAAACAACGCAACTGCTGAAGTTGTGTGACCTAAAATAATCTGATTCATTGAACATGTGGACAATGGTGGAAATGCCCTTTGTACCAATGTGACTTTGGGTGAGGGAAATGTGTGGCTTTCAAGGCCAAGTTGAATTTGGATTAAAACATGTTAGTGTGGCATTAATAGGGTCAAACTGGGGCAGGATACTGCACACTGGAGCTGAATTATTTTGCAGGTGTGGATTCAGTCCTACTTCACGCTAAGACATAAGCATTATATAGGTGACTTTCTTGAACTGTGGTTCTCAATGTGTAGATCTCTAAAATGTGTGGAGTATTTCCCAGTATCCCTTACTATCAGCTATGTTGACTGGGCCTTCTGGGAGTTGGTCAAGCCATCTTGAGGGACAAATACTGAAAAATTTTGGTCTAGATTTTGATACTGATAAGATCAAGTCAAGGATCTTTCAGAGTTTCCTGGTCCCTTGCAGAGCATAGAAATGCCAACTTTGGGGATTACAATTCCCAGAATCTCCCAGCTAGCATGGCACGGGGTTTTCCCAAGCTACATGACTGTTTCACTAGCTGTTATACGTTCTTGTCCTATGACTGTTACTGAAAGTGAAATCCTCCTGTTCATTCCTCTCCCAACCACTCCTAGATGCAGAACCAATTGGAAAACTCTTGGTGCCAACCTAGGTGACCATGAGCATCTTCATATCATGTTTGATTTGATAAAAGATGAGATGAAACAACTAATTCACAGCTAATTATATCAGATGTACAGTTTATATATATTTATATTTTTAAAAACATATTTATTTGTCTTATAAATGTTTGTGTTCTTTAAATGTGTTATGTCTTTAAGAAGTCTTAAGATTCTTTGTTGTTTAATTTCCACAGCTAATTGATATACTCTACCTACCTGGGAAGTAAGAAAATTATGGGTACAGTGGGTCCTTGGTATCTGCTGGGGTTTGGTTCCAGGACCCTCTGTGGATACCAAAATCTGTGGATGTTCAAGTCCTATTACATACAATGGCATAGTAAAATGGTGTCCCTTATATAAAATGGCAAAATCAAGGTTTGCTTCTTGGTATTTTTTTTTTAAAATGTTCAAGCCGTGGATGGTGGAATCTGTAGATGCCAAATTTGTGGATACGGAGGACTGACTGTACTACCACTACAGCATAAGTGGGAATCACATAGTCACTACAGTTAATAGCGAGGAATGCTGGGAGTCCAACAAAATCCGGAAGGTCATACGATTCCCATCTCTGCACTACAGAAATGGACAGTGTTATCCTCTACAGGAGGAGCAGAGAATATCACAGATTGTTATCATTCTAAATAATGTGATGAAATATGAAAGTTCCATCTTTCCTACTCCATTCTTTAGCATTTAAAAAAAAAAAACTGTAAACCAGAAATGGACTTCTGACCACTTGTGGTTTGGATTTTTTTTTTTTTTGGTAGTTCATTTACCCACCCACCAATTTTTAAAGATCCCATGGACAGAAAATTGATCCACTCCAGCTTCCTCCACTGCCCCAAGGTGTGCAGCTGAACCTGCTATTTCCATTTTCCAGTTTCTGCAAATATTTTGCAACCTTTCCTTTTGCAAGAACTTGCTTTGGAAATTTGCAAGAACTCATGCTGAGTTTTTTCTCCACTTTTCCCCATTCTCTTCACCCTCTCCTATATCCACTAAGAATTAATCATGAAAGGGCCTGGGCTGTGAATGTAATTTGCAAATGACCCTCCACAGCAAGGTCTGTTAGTGTGGACACACTCACCAGTCTAGAACTTAATTAACTGTGACCAAAACACCTGGAGGATAATTAGACTTGCCAGATGTCACAGTTTGACCACAACAGTTCAGCTCGGTCCTGTTGCTGTTGTTGCCTTTTTTTGAAAAAAGAAAACAACAGGAGCCAAGATCATAATCTCTAACCAACCAAATGAGCTATCTCTAATGGTTCCTTGTATGCAGTTGCTTAGTTTATTTAAATATTTGGAACATTTTATATCTATTTAAAAACTAACACCATAATTTTGCATGGGTGGAAAATCTAAGCAGTAAGACTGAGATGCAGTGGCAACACTAGGAGGGTGCAGAGATGCCAAACTGCACCAGATGACGCCACTGGGGAAGGGGCAACACCACGCTTAGTTGTGGGGGGAGGTGATACATCCAGGGACTACAGCATGGCTGGCTGAGGGATTCTGGGACTTGCAGTCCAAAGATTAACTTTTCCAAGCTCTGGTCTAAAGATGACAGTTAGCAGAGGGGTGAGCATTGGGACATCACTCAAAGCACATTATATGCATTCATTTTACATTGGGAGTAGGTGCTGAAAGAAAGATGAGGGAGGTAAGATAGGTAAGAAGCACAGGGGAGACTTAAGACATTTTATTGCCTGTCCAGGACTGGTTTAAGAAATTGCACAAGGAAGTGCAGAATACATCCTTCTAGAATGTGTCACCAAATACATGTCCAGGCAGTTACTGGGGGTATGCCTTCATATCTCACCAAGATGATTGTAGTAAGCAAGGGGATCTTGTAGCACCTTTGAGACTAACTAAGAGAAAGAAATTGTAGCATAAGCTTTTGTAGACTTGGGACTTTATCAGACCAGGCAAATATGGCATCATAACAATGCCTAATTAATGCAAAAGGGCGCAAATATCAGATGATGTCATCCTTTTGCGATAATGTCATGTCCAAAAGCCATTTATTTTATTGATGGGCCAAGCCATCAATAGATCTCCCCTGGTGCTTTTTTGTTGGCATTGCTGACATTTGAAACCTTGTGCCAATGTGCTTACGTGAATGCAGCGTCAATGACAGAACACTTCTGGGTAAGATTGCAACCAGGTAGGGGACACTCTTTTTATTAACTTCCTCAGTGTATTTTTAACTTTTTAAGTGTATTTCTGTGCTTGTGTGTACTTTTTGAGTGTTTCCTTTGGTTTATTTTTCAAATTTTCCATGCTCGCATCTTCTCACAAGAATCAGCGAGATTTCAATCCAGGAAGTGAACTGAGCTCTGTTCACTCTCCAACAATGCTGGGGATGCCTATTCATGGAGAAACTAGGTAGGTCTTGTGGGGTGGTTCTTTTGCTGGCATAAAAATGTGCATACAAAATATGCCGGCAAAAGAACGATCATGGAGGCTTGTCTGATAAAGTCCTTGATCTACTTTGTCAGTTGCATCTGGGGAAGTACTGTAGACCAAGTCTACAAAATCTTATGCTCAATTTCTTTCTTTCAGTTAGTCTCAAAGTTTCTGTGAGATACCCTTGCTTACTAATATTCCAGACTAACACTATGTCTTTGAATTTTATCCCAAGAGGATTTTAGTCTTAAAGGCTGAGCGAGTGAGACAGAACCTGTATCAGCACATCTGTAAGAAATTTCTGGTTGTTTTTTTTTTAAGTCTGCACATGGCAATAAAAAGACAGATAGTAAAGATATTGCACATGCATGCATGTATCGCCTGCAATCCTACATGGCTCAGCATAACGTAGTAGTCCCTCATGAGGGAATGATGTTATGCTGAGCCATTTACCACCCACTTCTCTGGACCTACCATAGAGCCACTGAATCCCCTTCACCAGCCATTCCATGGCTGGAGGAGAGTGGTTGGATCACAGAGGTATCTGGCTATGTCCTCATAGTTAAACACAAAGTGATTACATTACCTGTTAAGGTCCTCTAGAGTCTCAACACTTGACATAATCATCTTGTATCTGGCTATCGGTCATAACCAGTAGGTTCTGTGAACCACCCTGCTCTCCTCCAGGTCATAGCCAGAAAATTCTGCAAAACCCCTACTCTTCTCCAGGTGTAGAATGGTCATGGGAGTAAAAAAATGTTGCCCTGTGGTTACCTTTCTTTGGAATTTGGGATGGCCCCTCCTTAGTGCATACCTGACTGAGTCTCAGCAGTCAGCACTAGTCTTTGGGATTCCTGGTTTTTGGGAGTCCATGGTTTACTGGCCACAGTTGACCAAATTATTAAATATTGCCAATTATTATGGGGCAAGGGGTGTCAGGGCAGGTAACAATCATACAGTAAAAAGGGCAGTCCTACAACACATTCACATTTCCAAAGCTCAACTAGGCTCCCACCCTAAGGCTGATGTCAATCTTGTCCTGAGGTGGGAACACAACAGAGGGTTGGGAAGGATGCCACATATCTAGAACCTCTCACTTCTTCCCATGCATTGAATATACTGTATTGCATTGAATGTACTGTATTGCATTGAATGTACTGTATTGAATTGTACTGTATTGTGATGTATTTTATTGTATACTTTGTGATGTTGTACCCCGCCCCGATTCTGAGGAGAGAGGCGGGTAATAAATAACTATATTATATATTATTATTATTATTATTATTATTATTATGCCAGCCCCATTTCCATCACTTTCCTCCTTATACAGTATCAAAACATGAGGGTGCAGACACTTGGTGTGTGAGAGAAATTAGAATCATCACTGGGCTTTATAGATGATCGAAGCAGGCCTAGGCTGAGATCCTGCATCAGAATGTACAGAGCATTATTTCTCAGTACTCATAGTTTTGTGGTCCTTCCACCCCGGAAAGCACCATGTGAGCCTCAGGAATGCTGCTACAGCCACTGACAGGCTGGGAGGGGTTTATGCAGCACCCAGCTGCAGTACTGAGTCAATGAAGGGCCAGGAGAGCAACCTTATTTCTCTTCTCTTGGCTTCAGAACTGCAATGAAGACTGGCACTACCTGGTGTCTCACACATGCGAGCACACCCTGCAGTACCCCCAGGGCCTGAAAGTTGTCTTGGCAGTGCTCCTTGCACATCATCAAAAAAGAAAAGAAATATGTGCATGTAACCACATGTTATACATGCAGATGTTGCCAGCAGGATCCCAGCCTTTAATTTAAAAAAAAAAACCAACCAAGCTTGCTTTCATGACATCTGTTGGATACTCACAAAACAGCATCCATAATATGGCCCTACATGTAAGGGTTTTTTTAAAGAGTGAGAATGACAGAGGCAAGGAGTCCAAAAGAGATGTTTCAAAGCAGCTCTCCCCTTTACTGAAATTTGTGGGTTTAGAATATCTTTTTAAAAAATGTTTTTGACCAATGGTTTGCATTGTGACATATCTGTATAAGAGCACATTACTCATATTATTGCTTTCATTTAAGTGGTACAGAATCATATGTCTAAGAGCATTGTTCTATCCCATAATAAATAAGAAGGGATTGCTAATTCCTACCCCTTCAACAAAATAAGCAATGAAGTACTTACTGATTCTAGGTACTTTTGTCCTCAGGAAAGCTAATTTAACATTGATGGAGCATACAATTGTGTGGAAAAGTACATTTCAGGAGGTGCTTTGGTTGTTGTTGTTTTCTTACAATTTGGCTTTTTTGGTCAAGTGTCTTTAGATGAGCCTTCCCTAACATTATCCAGATATAATAGACTACAAACTCAGTCATCCTCATGGCCTTGCCCTGATGGCTGGCAACAATTAGGTTTGTAGTTCAGCATATCTAAAAGGTGCCAGGCTTGTGTTTAGATGATGGTATGAAGCTGTTGTAGAGCTTGCATCCTCCATGAGAAGACATATATCAACTCTCACTCCCCCACCCCCAAAAGCTTGCATGCCCTTTCAGTCAAGCTATAGCCATTCATGTAGGGTGTGTGTGAGAGTCTTTAAGTTTAGAGAGTTCACAGACAGACAACTGAACAATATATCGTGAAAGTAGCAGCAGGATGTGCTTCTATGGTACACAGGTAATATACCCTCCCACTGTGCCAGGAGCTTATCAGATGTGGCAAAAAGAATGTCAGAAGATTGCAATGAGAACAGGAAAAGTGGGATGTTATCAGATGACATCATCCTTCAGTGTCCTGGGAGCATAACGCTGGCATGAGTAAGGTGTCCCTTTATATTGGTGGCTTGTCCCCCATCAATGAAAAAGGGAAGCCTCGTGAGTGGCAGGGCTACGCCTCCAGAACAGTTGAAGGACACGGGAATCTGCTAATGTCACCCTTGTCCCCATCACTTTTTTTTTTTTTTTTGCTGCATTCCACTGAGTCTGATAATCTCCCCAATTAGATAAGGACAGTCTTGATTAATCCTCTCTCTTGCCACTTTTTCTGCTGATTTAAAAAAATCCCAGTTTCTCTCTCCTCCTACTTCCCACTTTGTTCTCAGGTTACTTCAGGTTACTTCAATTGCTGCAAACTGAATTCCAAGTGAAAACAAGTTTGCACTCAACTCAACAGGGGGAGAGTAGAGGAAAGGTAAGAATCTTTCCCTTCCCAGTAGGCTCAGGCAAAAGCAAACTGCTGCAGCCTCTTCCAGTGTCATGCCCTCCCCTGGATTCTGGGGTTTAGAGTCAGAATCCCGGGTAGGCCCTGACAGGAGTTTGGTTCTTGGTGCTTGGGAGTTTTCCCCCATCGGGCCTCTCAGTACTAGAGTCAAGCCAGCCCGCCTTAATGGCTAGGAATAAGCTTCTTCTCTGAGCTCCAAGGTCACCTACCTGGGCTGGTGCTCCCCTCCCTTTTTCTCCTACTGGCTGTTCCCAGAGCTGGGGAAGATCGAAACTTAAACTGTTGCTTTTTATTTACTGTGTACTGATATGTGAACCAGAACTGGCTTTGAGGTGAAAATGTATGCATTTCCTTGCTCAATAAACAATTAGTGTCAGGCTAATGTGAGTGTGTGGTCTGGTTCATCACAGTCTGAAGGTGCAGAGACTGGAACCCAGATGGAGAACGGTCTGAGCACAGGAGATGACCAGGGGGCCGGCTTGCCAGATGCCGGAGCCGACTTGGCAGCAGGAGAGCTAAGCCGGGAACGACGGAGGGCCGGAAGACTGCTTCCTCCCCTCGATCTAATGGAGTTGGGAGCCAGGCAGGCCCTAGGAGGGGGAAGCCTTCCCTTCTCTGAGAAACCTGTGCATGGGGTGGGTGCGGCCATGGGAGCTAGTCTGGCTCTGGCCAGACAAACAAGGCTGAGACGATCGTAGATCACTGAGGTGGGATATACCTTTGACTAGCGGCGTTCGTGAACCAGGGGTGAGATGACCTTGCCCAAAGCTGGAGAGAGAGGTGCAGCAGCTAAAGCAGTAGATGGAGGTGATACAAACCAGCCTCATGGAAATCCTACAGCGGCTGCCCCAGCAACCAGCACCACCAGACCAGCAACCAGTCCCCCCCTGACCCCCAGCTGCCAGGGCCCCAGGGGGGACAGGGGCCTGCCTGGGCCAGCACTAGGGGGAGGCGTCACAGCCCCTCCAGGAGGAGCCCCAGCGCCGCTGGTTCCGGAGGCCCGGCACCCCCAGCGGGTGCTGGCCCAGTTGAGCCATGGCCACAGCCGCATGGCCTCAAGCATCGAGACCTGAAGGCCATGTTTGATGGGGACACCACGAAGCTACCATACTTCCTAACCCAGTTGATGTGATTCATGTCTCACTGGGAGGAAGAGTTCCAGACAGAGGCAGAGAAAGTACAGTATGTT
This sequence comes from Gambelia wislizenii, assembly GCA_030847615.1. Lineage (NCBI taxonomy): Eukaryota > Metazoa > Chordata > Lepidosauria > Squamata > Crotaphytidae > Gambelia > Gambelia wislizenii. The sequence goes on along the minus strand of JAUMIR010000002.1, from coordinate 426,046,377 downwards.
TCCAACCATATGGAAAGAGAGGCAGCACAATGGCTGGTGGGGCTCTACACCATGGGACCTCCAGAACTAGGAAGTTTCCATGACTTTATGATGGCCCTCCAAACCCAATTCGAAGATCCATTGAGAATGAGGCATGCACACACGGAACTACAATGTCTATGCCAGAGCTCGAGGTCTGTAGCTGAATACGCTACTGAGTTTCACCGCCTGGCCAGCCAGATTCCCAACTGGATGAAAGCCACCAAGTGTAGCATTTCCAGGACAGGCTTCATGCTGACATCATGGAATGGGCCTTAGAATCATAGAATCATCAATCATAGAACTGCAGAGTTGGAAGAGACCATGAGGGCCATCCAGTCCAACCCCCTGCCATGCAGGAAATCACGATCAAAGCATCCCCGACAGATGGTAATCCAGCCTCTGTTTAAAGACCTCCAAGGAAGGAGACCCCCACCACGCTCCGAGGGAGTGTGTTCCACTGCCAAACAGCTCTTACTGTGAAAAAGTTCCTCCTAATGTTGAAGTGGAATCTCTGTTCCTGGAGCTTGCATCCATTGCTCCGTGTTCCAGTCTCTGGAGCAGCAGAAAACAATCCTGCACAATCCTCAACGTAACACCCCTTCAAATACTTAAACAGGGCTATCATATCTCCTCTTAATCATCTTTTTTCCAGGCTAAACATACCCAGCTCCCTAAGTCTCTCCTCATAAGGCATCATTTCCAGACCTTTCACCATTGTAGTCGCTCCTCTTTGGACACGCTCCAATTTGTCCATATCCTTTTTGAATTGTGGTGCCCAGAACTGGACACAATATTCTAGGTAAGGTCTGACCAAGGCAGAATAGAGCGACACTATTACTTCCCTTGATCTGGAAACTATACTTCTATTGATGCAGCCCAAAATCGCATTGGCCTTTTTAGCTGCCACATCACACTGTTGACTCATGTTCAACTTGTGGTCTACTAGGACTCCTAGATCCCTTTCACATGTAGTCTCATTCAGCCAGGTCTCCCCCGTCCTATATCTATGCATTTCATTCTTCCACTCTAAGTGCAGTACCTTACATTTCTCCTTATTGAATTTCATTTTGTTAGCTTTGGCCCAGCTCTCCAGTCTATCCAGGTCATTTTGAATTTTGATCCTGTCCTCTAGGGTATTAGCTACTCCTCCTAATTTAGTGTCATCTGCAAATTTGATAAGTGTGCCCCTAATTCCCTCATCCAAGTCATTGATAAAGATGTTGAATAGCACTGGGCCCAGGACAGAACCTTGTGGCACCCCACTGGTCACATCTTTCCAAGATGAAGTGGAGCCACTCTTTGGGTTCGGCCGATCAACCAATTACAAATCCATTGAACAGTTAACTTGTCTAGCCCACATTTTACAAGCTTATTTGCAAGAATGTCATGGGGAACCTTGTCAAAGGCCTTACTGAAATCAAGGTATATGATATCCACAGCGTTCCCTTCATCTACCAAGCTGGTAATTTTATCAAAAAAAAAAAAGAGATCAGATTAGTCTGGCATGACTTGTTTCTCTGAAACCCATGTTGACTTTTTGTGATTATGGCATTGCCTTCTAAATGTTCACAGACTCTCTGTTTAATGATCTGCTCTAGAATCTTCCCTGGTATTGATGTCAGACTAACTGGACAATAATTGTTGCGATCCTCTTTTCCCCCCTTTTTGAAGATGGGGACAACGTCTGCCCTCCTCCAGTCCGCTGGGACTTCTCCTGTTTTCCAGGAGTGCTCAATGATTATTGCCAATGTCTCTGAGATTATATTTGCCAGCTCTTTTAATACCCTTGGATGTAGTTCATCTGGTCCTCGGGATTTAAATTCATTTAGATTAACAAGGTATTCCTGTACTACCTCTTTGCTTATTCTGTGCTGGATTTCCCCTATTGTGTCCTCTGTTCCATTATCCTCAGGTTGATCACCCTTTTGCTTTTCTGAAAACACTGAGGAAAAGAAGGTGTTGAGTAATTCTGCCTTTTTTCTGTCCCCTGTAGGCATTTTGCCATCTTCTCCACGTAGTGGCCCTATCATTTCCTTCTTCCTCCTTTTGCTGCGGACATACCCAAAAAACCCCTTTTTATTGTTCTTAACCTCTCTAGCAAGTCTGAGCTCATTCTGCACTTCTGCGCATTCAAGGGAATCCTGAAACCCTACTGGGGTGGGTTCAGCTGGCCCGGGAGGGGGAGACCCTGAGGCAAAACATGAAATTGGCCAGACAATGTCAAGGGCTAACCGGGAAGACCAGCGGTGCCCCAGGAAAGAAAACCAAAGCAGCATGGCCAGCGCATGGCACGGCAGCCGACATGGAGAAGTAACAATGAATGTGAAAGGGTTTGTGTCTACACTGCAGAAAGGGTGGCCACTGCATAGCGGAATGTCCAGAGAAACAATCAAGGACCAGCTGTACTGAGGAGGCAGTCAAGAAGCTGGAAGGGAAACAGACAGCATCCAAGATGCCTTTCAAGCCGAAGCCCAAAGCGATGGCCCATTCCTTGGTACCCGGCCATGCGGCTGGGGAGTCCTCCTGGAAATCAGGGGACAGTGGGTCCTCTTCCGATGTCGAGCCGGTGGGAAACGGATCCAGCCCGCCCTACTAAGTGCCTAAGGGCAGGCTAACCCTGAAGGGGGCCCGAGTGCAGTGGTGAGTGGAGTCAAAACCCCATTTTTTATTAAGGCCAGAATAGGGGCCAGTGGTAAAGGGCCCCCATAATGTAATGGTAATGGTGGACTGTGGGTGTACACAGGTACTAATCCATCCCTCCTTAGTCAGGGAACTAACCATCAATACAGTGAAGTTGGATAAGCCCGTATGACAGTCCCAGATGGATGGAGGAATGGTGAAGGGGGCCTGCAAGACGAATGACTGCCCCAGTAACAATGAAAATGGGAATCACCAGGAAGATCTGCAGTTCGTGATTGCCCCAGGCCTTGTGCCCACAGCAATAGTCGGTTTAAATGGGCTGGAATTCCACAATCCCACCATAGACTCAGTCAAGGAAACTGTGTCCTTCACAGACCCCTCTTGCATACAGGAACATGGTTTGGCCAAAGAAAGGGGGATCCCCACAACTGGGGGGCAGAGTCTCGACAGCCACCACAAAGAGTCTGTAGTGGCCCTGATGCGAGGAGAGGTGCCAGATCTGCCGGTGGAATACAAGCAGTGGCAAGTTGTTTTTGAAGAGAAGGAATGTGACATTTGCCCCCACTTAGACTGTTTGACTCTGCTATTAAACGGGTTCCGGATGCCAAACTGCCTAAGCCCAAGATTTATTCCATGACTCCGGCAGAGCTTGATGCACTGAGGGAATTTATAGACAAGAACTCAGCCCAGGGCTTCATTAGACCCACGACTTCCCCCTTGGGGTCCCCGGTGCTGTTTAGATGCAAAGGGGATTCCTCCCTCAGACTCTGTATTGATTTCAGATCTTTGAATGCAGTTGGTGTTGTAAATCAGTATCCCCTGCCTTTGATGAAGGACATTCTGGCTCATTTGGCCAAAGAGAAAATCTTTACCAAATTGGACTTGAGGGAGGCATACTATAGAGTTCGAATCAAGGAGGGGGATGAGTGGAAGACTGCTTTTAATTGTCAGTTGGGGACATATGAATTTTTGGTGATACCTTTTGGGCTGTCTGGGGCTCTGGGAGTATTTATGAATTTGATTAACGATGTACTCAGAGAGTTCCTGTACAAAGGGGTATTGGTTTATCTTGATGATCATTTACTCAGAGGATTACATATCCCATGTCAAGTTAGTGCAGAAAGTGTTGAGCAAGCTGGCTGAGAACCATTTATATGCCAAACTTTCAAAATGTGAATTCCACCAGACCAGGTTGGATTACCTGGGGTATCGTATCTCTAGCATGGGGTTGAAATGGACCCAGAAAAAGTGAGGGGTGTCCTAGCATGGGAGGCCCCCAAGAATAGAAAGCAGCTACAAAGCTTTCTGGGATTTGCTAATTTTTACAGGTCCTGCAGGTGATTTTGCTGAGGTGGCCCTACCTCTCACAGACTTACTAAAACCCCGGGATCCTGGTAGACAGAGAAGGGGCATGAATGGGAAGTGGGAAAAGCCTCCCCAAAACATTGTGTAGACTGACCAATGTCAACAGGCTTTTGAAACGCTGAAAAAAATTATTCACCTCTGAGCCCATTCTGAAAGACCATGACCCTGAGCAGGCTTTTGTTGTTCAAGTGGATGCATCCGATGTAGCTATGGGGGGGGTGCTGTTTCAACGGGATGAGGGAGGGGAGCTCAGACCTTGCGAGTACCTTTCTTAAAAACTCAATGAAACTGAACGAAATTGGCCAGTGTGGAAAAGGAGGCTGGGGCCATCAAGGTATCGCTGGAGTCTTTGCACCACCTGCTGGAAGGATCCTCCCAGCCTTTTGAGGTCTGGACAAACCACAAAAATCTCTCTCTCTCTGGCTTTTCTTCGCAAATGAAGATTCAGGAAGGACTCATCCCACGCTTTCTGCAAGCGCGCTGATGACTAAAAAGGCCAATCCGAGATAAACAAGTCCGGTTGCAGAAAGCACAGCAGAAGGTCTCCTTGGGTGATGTTTTTAGGTTGTGATACTTTCTGCGTTGTCGTTTCTCTTCAAGACTTGTTCGGCATGAGTTCTCAAATAACACTGCAGCATTGTGGATAGTGTGTCTCCATGCCTCCTGATGTGAGGCCAGGGCGGACCACTGTTGGTGATCAATTTGGCCTGGCCTGAGATGTTGTTTCAGGGAGTCTTTGTATCGCTTTTTTGGAGAGCCCCTCTTATGCTGACCCGTGGCGAGTTCACCATAGAGTAGTATTTTTGGGAGGTGATGGTCCTCCATCCTAGAAACGTGCCCTGCCCAGCGCAGCTTTGTTCTCAATATCATGGCTTCAATGCTGGTGATCCCTGCTTGCTCAAGGACAGCAACATTCGTCACATAGTCAGTCCAGTGTATATTTAGATTTGTGCATAAACAGCGCTGATGAAAGTGTTCGAGGAGTCGTAGGTGGTGGCGATAGGTGACCCATGTTTCAGATCCATAAAGGAGGATAGACAGTACAATGGTTCCATACACACTGATTTTTGTGCTTTGCCTCAGGTGTTTATTGCTCCAGACTCTTTTGTGAAGTCTTCCAAATGTGCTATATGCCTTTGCTAATCTGTGATCGATCTCCTTGTCAATCTTGGCATCTGAGGAGATGATGCTTCCCAGGTAGGTGAACTGCTGAATGGACTTGAGCACAGATTTGCCGACGGCAATTAGGGGATGGTGGTGTTCGTCCTGTGGTGTAGGCTGGTAAAGAACTTCTGTTTTCTTCAGGTTGACTTCCAGCCCAAACAGCTCTGCAGCTGTTGCGAAGCAGGATGTTAGGCGCTGCAGAGCTGCTTCTGTGTGGGCAACAAGGGCAGCATCATCAGCAAAGAGCAGCTTACGGACTAGAGAGTTTAGAGTCTTATTGTGAGCCCTCAGACAGCTTAAGTTAAACAAGCTACCATCAGTACGGTAACATATATAGATGCCATCGTCTTCTTCAAGCTCTGCCATAGCCCTTTGGAGCATCATACTAAAGAAGATTGTAAATAAAGTTGGTGCAAGAACACAACTTTGCTTCACTCCCTTAATTATTAGAAAGGGCTCTGAAAGAGCATCGCCATATCTGACAAAAATCTAGAAGTGTTGAAAACCCCACACCAACTGAGCAAATCCGGTGGGCTGATTTCTTTTACCAGTTTAACTTCAAGCTGAAGTTTCTTCTGGGCAAAAAGAACTTTCTAGATGATGCTTTGTATAGACTGCCCCAACATGAGAGCAAAAGGAAGGAGGTGGCTGACACAGTCTTCTCCCCCTCTCATTTGGGACTAGCGGTCCTCACACGCAATCAAGCCAAACAGCAAAACGTTGAAAAGGGTCCTGACTCAGCCCCTTCCCTAGAAGGGGACCAAGATCGTGTTGAGCTGGTCGATTTGCCACCTCCCATATCCATCCCACAGAAGGTTGGCCCGGCCCAGGAGCCCTGAGATCTGAACCGACCCATTCCCTTGTCAAAGGGGGAGGGTTAGCAAGCCCAGATGTCAGGCACTCTATCCCGGGACCCTTGGTTCCTTTCACATAGGAGCAATGTGGACATGCGGGAGGGGTTAGTGTGGAAGCGGGAGCACATATATGTTCCTGAGGTCATGAGATCAACCGTTCTCAAACAATGCCACAATGTGAAAAGTGCTGGCCATTTTGGCTATGTCAAGATGTTACACCTTGCTAGAAGGCAATTTTGGTGGCCCCTTATGTGTAAGGAAGTGGAGGGGTACGTCAAGGGGGGTCCAGTGTGTGCCACGGTGAAAAAGGCCATAGAGAAGCCCCAGGGTTTACTGGTTCCTCTGCCAACCCCAAGCAAACCCTGGGAAGTGATCGGCATGGATTTCATTGTAGATCTCCCAGAAAGTAAAGGGAAAGGTTTCATTTGGGTGGTGGTTGACATGTTCTCAAAACAAGCCCATTTCATTGCATGTAAGAGCGTCCCTACGGCTCAGCAATTAGCCAAGTTGTTCATTCATAGAATCATAGAATCATAGAATTGTAGAGTTGGAAGAAACCACGAGGGCCATCCAGTCCAACCCCCTGCCATGCAGGAAATCTTGACCAAGCATCCCCAACAGATATAAAGACTGCATGGGGCTCCTGCCAAGATTGTCTCTGACCGGGGCGTGCAGTTCACCTCCCAGTTTTGGAAAGCCTTTACTAAACTGTTGGGAATTGAATGGGCCCTGAGCAGCAGTCATCATCTACATTCGGATGGAAACACAGAACAGATGGATGCAACTTTGGAACAGCATTTGTGTTGCTACATTAATTTCCAACAATCTGACTGGGTGGACCTATTGCCTTTTGCTGAGGTGGCGTATAACAATACCATACACCAAAGTAATGGTCTCTCTCCCTTTAAAGTAGTGTATGGAGTTTGACCCCTTGCCCTTGGGTGACTTGGACGCTAAAGACCCTATTCCATTGGTTCAATGGAGTGCTCAAATTAAGGATGCTTGGCCAAAAGTTGTTGCTGCTCTAGACTTTGCTAAGGCCCAATATAAACTTCATGTGGACAAGAGGAGGGATCCCACCCCTCCCTATGCTGTGGGAGATCAAGTGTACCTATCCACCAGGTTTCTCAAAAGCCCCCAACCCTCAAAAAAGTTGGGGCCCGAGTACATTGGTCCTTTCACTATTGTGTGTCAAATTAATCCTGTGGCTTTTGAATTGTCTTTGCCTAAGTTGTATCGTAATTTCCATTGTGTCTTCCATTCTAGCCTCCTGAAACCCACAGCTCCTCCCAACTCGCACCACCCAGCATTTGCAGCACCCAGACCAATCATGGTTGAAGACGGTCAACATTTTTGGATTCTAGGAAACGTAGGGGGGTTCTTCAATACTTTGTTAAATGGAAACACTTGCCTTTGGGGCATACTGAGTGGGTAAATGTGGAACATATCATGGTGCCTTGATTATTGCGGAAGTTCCATGCTCACTTCCCTGATAAGGTGGGTTGACCTTGTGATGGTCTTGGTTTTGGGGTTTCCTGTTACTTGTTTCTTCTGGCATTTTCTTCTGATGTTTGTGAGTAGGGGTGCTGTTGTTTTGTAAATGGGGATTATCATGGGGGGGTGTACTTCCTCACTAATAATTGTTGCCATCAGCAGCAATTGTGTGTGCTTGGCCTCACACATCCCAGTTTTCATCTGTGAAATGGTGGAGGGGATGTGGTAAGTGGTCACAGGCTAAGGGTCTTGGTAGGACACTGGTAGGTAGTTGCAGGATGAGTAACCCAGGGAGGAATAGACTGGGGGGAAACACAAATAAATCAAGGAAGAGAAGCTGTCTGAGAAGATGTGAAAGGTTGCTTTGGATCAGCTATCTCTCTCCCTTCCCAGCTTGCCTGGCTTTCCCATTTTGTAGCAGAATCTTCTCTTAGCCCCTCTAACATACCCTCCAACTGTCTCAATCTGACAGGGAGATTCCCAATTATTCCTCTGTCATCCCATTTTTTCAGCCACTTTAAAAATGTCCCAGTTTCTCCTTCCTCTTCCTGCTTTCCTCCTTAGCTCATTTCAATTGCTGCAAACTGAGTTCCATGTGCAAAAGTAGTCTGATCTCAATTCACTCAGTAGGGATGAGAGCAGGGAGAATCTTGCCCTTCCCAGAAGGCTCAGGCAAAAACAAATTGCTACAGCCTCTCTTAGCTTGTTGGTTTTTCCTCATTAATAATGTTTGTGAGCTTGACTGTACTCTGATGTTGCTTAGCCACAAATGTCCTGGTTTTCATCTGTGATGCTCTAGGCACATTATCATACTCATGTCTTAAAACACTGTAATAATGTGAGTAAGGAAGGCGGAAATGTGGCATCATAACTGAAATTATCAGACAACTACCACTTGCGTTTTAAGAACAGGATTAAAGGTCCCACAAAAGTAACACTGGTCTTTGCATTACCTTTCACTAATGATATATTAATGCTTTTAACTGGCCTACGCATGCTCCTTTAAGAGAAATGTCCACTTACTTCCGTGTTAGCCAGGGTGCAAGATCTTTGTGGTTCTCACAAGAAGATGCAAGTCCATGTAAAAACACTTAAAAAACAAATTAAATACACAGATAAGCCCTGAAACATATATAAAACTTGCCAGCAATACAGGACAGTTAATAAAAAGAGTGTCCTGTCGATCGTTTTCATGTTGTCACCTGGAAGTTTTTTGGTGGCTTTGGGAACAGGGGAAAGAGGACTGCCCATTCATGCTGTATTCTCATGATTACAGTGGGAGTTGGTTTTACACATTCCTCAATACCATAAAAATAATAATATTGAGGAGCTATTCACGGCTTAGCCCATGAATAAAAAGTAACACCTTATTCATGGCTGGTATACACACAGGCCATGGGAAGAGGACTATGTTGTCTGATAATTTCAACCCGTTTATATTATTATCGCGTTGTAATGATTCAATTTTTGCCTTGTCAGATAAAGTCCTAAGTCTCTCTATGGTCTATCCTCCCAACTCTGGGAGCCAGGAAAGGCCTCTGAGAAGCTGCTATGAAAGTCCTGGGTGAGAACCTTCAACTCCCTTTAACTGAAGTCAGAGACTGGTTCTTAGTCACTCCTGAGGCCGGGGAGCTGGAAGAGGCATGGTGGTGCCTTTGGCATGTCTTACACTTCCACAACATCTATCAAGCTATTTTTTAAAAAATGAAGTTTTCTGCAGATGGTAAGTTCACTAAACACAGGCAAATGTGGATGGTATGCTATTTTTGCAAATAACTGGGTCTCCAGCCACACCCCCAAAGTGCTGACTACATCCTCAGTGCCAAAGAAAAAGCCTTTTGTGTATAACCCAACTGTGCAAAAATATGTTTACATTACTCTGAACTCAGCAACTCTATCAATGGAACTCCAACTGTCTCCAGGAGACTGGAAACCTCTGCTTTGTCTTTCATGTGGCTGAGTGTGGAGCAATGTTCTGAAACATCCAGTTTTACTACACAGGGCAGACCCTGGTGGTACCCACAAGTGAAGATCAAGGGTATTGTAAAGATTATATGACAAGACAAGAACACACATGCCATGGGAAATGCAGCAGACGTTGCTTAAAGGGATTGCACCCACTGCTTCCAAACACCACCACATTTCTGGAAATGGAATCTGCACTTGTGCTGATTCAATGATCAAGAGAATGCTTTTTGGTTGTTCTAGAGAAAGTTCATGGCTAAGGCTAGAATCCTTTTGGTGCATATGCCAACATAACTACACTGGCTTCAGGGGGGATGAAGGCTGAAAGACATTGAAGAAATGACTCTTTTCTGGCTTCCTATGCCATCACTGCTTGACCCTAGAAAATCTACAGTCACACAAACCCTGCCAATCCCCAAAGGCCCCCAGTCCCTGCCATTCTTCCCCCAAATGCATAAAAACATGTGAAATTACACCCATCCACCAAAGCACCCCAGAACCCTGTATAATCACCAAGTACCTCGTTTTTCCTCTGCAGTCTCTCTCTAAATGGCAACAGGAAGTGGCATGCTACCACCTCCTGACACCATTTTGAGATGGACTGCAGAGGAATCTGTAGGGAAAACAAGAGGTATTTGGGCTTACTTTGGGTAGGGTCCAGCCTGTAGGGCCTGTAGGGGGAAAATTGCCTTCTGGACTCCATGCAATTGCCAACTCATGCCTTAGTGATTTGGGGGAGTACATTAAAGCAACATAACCAATTTAAAACATGGCTACAAACATTGTTGTTGTGTGCCTTCAAGTCATGTCTGACTTATGGAGACCCTAAGATGAATCTATCACAGGTTTTTTTGGATTTTTTTGGCAAGAGTGGGTACTATAGATACAGAGGCATTCAACTGCTAATTTGTTTTTCATGTTATGAATATGTACTTGCTGTACCAATAGATTCTGTTTGGCACAATTAGTTTTTTTTTTTTTTACCTATTTCACAGATTTTATTTCAATTATAGGATATATATCACTTATATCTTTATATATAATTCTCTGGGTATGCTGCCATTTTCAGTGTGCTGATTGGCTGCTTAGGAATCTTCCTAACCAATCAAAGCTGTCCCTTGGCAGCCTATCAGCACACTGGGGACAGAAACTGTGGAAATCCTCAAGTCCTTTCTAAACATGGTGGTGACAGAGGGGATCTTCAGTGAGGTGTGTGTAGCATGGGGTGGAGGTGTGTGTGGTGTGGTGTGGTGTGTGTGTGTAGCGAGTGGGGTGTGTACCGTGGGATGGATGTTTCTGTAGCATGGTGTGTGCAGTGTGTGTGGTGTGTATGTGTGTAGAAAGATGTGTGCGTAGCATGGGGTGTGTGTGTTTAGCATGGTGTGTGTGTACCATGGTGTGTGTGTAGTATGGTCTGTGTGTAGTGTGGGGGTGTAGCGTACCCACATGTGTTTAGCATGGTGTGTGTGTGTGTAGCATGGTCTGTGTGTAGCGTGGGGTGTAGCGTAGTGTGCGTGTGTGTGTGTGTGCCGCTTGGTGTGTGTGGCATGGTGTGTGTGTGTGTGTGTGTGTGTGTGTGTAGAGTGGGGTGTAGCATGGGGTGTAGTGTGGGATGTAGTGTGTTGGGGTGTGTAGTGTGGTGTGTTTGTGTAGTGTGGGGGTGTAATGTGTATGTGAAGCATGGGATGGGGTGTAGCATGGTGTGTGTGTATGTAGCATGGGGGTGGGGGTGTAGCATTGTGTGTGTATGTGTAGCATGGGGTATGTGTAGGATGGGTGTGTGTAGAGTGGGTGTCAGAGTGTAGCATGGGTTGTGTGTGTAGTGTGGAGGATGTAGCATGGGGGATGTAGTGGTGTGTGTGTGTAGCTTGGGGTGTGTAGCATGGTGTGTGCGTGTTTGTGCGATTGCATGGCAGCAGTGGAGGGGCCCTTACATCCTGGTGTGTGTGTGTGTGTGTAGTATAGTGTGGTGTGTGTTTGCATGGTTGCATGGTGGCATCAGAGGGCCTCTCACATCCTGCCATGTGTGATGTGTGTGTAGCTTGGTGTGTGTAGCATGGTGCATGTGTGTATGCATGGCTGAGTGGAAGCTTCAGAGGGGCTCTCATGTCCTGGTATGCATGATGTGTATGTGTGTGTGATGTGCTGTGTGTGTGTATGTGTGGTTCCAGGGCAGCGGAGGGCCCTTGCATCCTACCGTGTGTGGTGTGTGTGTAGCGTGGTGTGTGTGTATGTGTGGTTCCATGGTGGTGGAGGGACTCTCGCATCTTGGCATGTGTGGCATGTGTGTCTGTCTAACATTGTGTGTGTGTGTGTGTACATGTGGTTGCATGGCAGCAGTGGAGGGGCTCTCAGTATGAAACTTGCTGTACCCAGTGTAACATACAGCATTATAGTTGATTTGAAAGGTTATATATTAATGCGTCAAATGATCATACTCCTGACATGTTTCCTAAGCGGCCAATCAGCAGAGTGGGAACGGAAACATACTGAAGCGTTTTATGGAGATAACAGTGTATGTTATGCCAGGTATAGCTAGTTATTGTATATTGCATTTATTATATATGTGTATTACACACAGGACCAAAACAAAAAAATGGAAGCTGTTTTGTTGCTTCGGTGCACGATCGCTATGGCGAAAATCCAACATGGCAGTTCTGGGGACTTGCCTGCAAGCTCCACTCCCTGCACACATCTGACCAATCAGTTTTCCATTTCCACTCTTATCACTAAAGTGCAGCAAAGAGAATTCGTTGTCCCAATGAGCAGGAATGTGCATTTCCATCACTGTATTTTATATTGTTTAATGTCTTTTTATGGGGGTGGGTGGGGGGTGCTTTTAGTTGGCATTATAGAGTTTTAATTCTTGGAAGCCGCCCCGATTGTTTTTAGCAGATAATAAATTATTATTATTATTATTATTATTATTATTATTAAAATTGGGAAATACCGTGAAGGCTTTTCCAATGAAATATTTGGAGTTTTTTACCCCCCCCCCTTCTTCCAAATATGGCAAAATGATGCAGGATCCCATTGGACCGAAAGGTATTCTCCCCAAATTCATTGAGTTTTTTCACTGTCTAGACAACCCCTGTGATTTGCTCAAGTTGTTATTTGCCTTGTGATTTGCCCAGGGTAGCCCAGTGGGCTTCCATGGCTGAACAGGGATTCAAACCCTGGTCTCCCACTGTCCTAGTCCAACACTCAACCACTATACCATCATGGGTCTACATAAAAACACACACTTTTGGAAAAAGCAATAAGCAGACATACACAACTTGACAGATCCAGGGATGTGGAGGTCTGAAAGGGAGGTCTGCAGTTGTGGGCTTTATATATTCACAAAACCCTGCTTCACACTAAGGGTTACCCTGTTGAACCTTCTTCATTATAAACACTGTCCTGCACACTGAAAACTGCAGATCAGGGAAAAGCATCCTAGCCCAGCTTTTGCTCTGACATGCTGATTTTCTGATGTAAGCATTTTTTTCCGCCCTGGGAGAAACATTCAAAAACATGTTCCACCCCCACCTCTGGTCTGAAGTGGCAGATTCCAATTTACCACACAATGAGCTGTTTGTCTAGACTGGGTCTGTAGCCTCAGGACTTGAACTGTGGAAAGTCTTGCACTGTGCACAAGTTCTGGTTTGGGTGCTTGATCTTTCCATTGTTTCATCAATTAGAAGGGAAGTTCTTACAGCTTTGCATCATGAAAACCCTGGCCCAGCCTGGCAACCCAGTAGCTGCAAGCTGCTCTGGAAACCACAGGAGTAGAAAAGATTATGTCATTCATAGCAATCCATAGAAGAGGCCAGGTTGCTATGTCCAGTCAAGAGTCACAAGATGTGCAGGTGGAAGAGTACAGGAAGGAGCCAGTAACTTTTCTCACAAGCGCCCATGCTTCCCTAGAGGGGCTCCTTTAAGGTTTGGGAACAATGGAACATAATGGAAATGTACTGTGCGTGTATGCTCCATCCTTGCTGATCTAAATCAACGCCCACCTGCTGCCCATCTTCAATATAATCCACCCAAGATTCCCTTGGCTTTCCTCAAGCTGTTTTCTCCATGTAATTTTGCCTCCATTCATTGGTTTACTTACAGTGGTTACAACTTACAAAAATAGTCATGGATTAAAATCCTCCACATGCATAGATAATGTATGACAATCTGGAGTCAGTTAGTACCTAAGCCCAAATTAAAATACACACACACAAGCTTTGATTGATCATGGCCTGCTTTACCAATACATTTCACAAGAAAACGAAATATTCTTTAATTCAGCAAAACAACCATATGCTCTGGGCTACATGAAAAGAGTTGGGTCATGTCCTCATCAATTTGGCTTTTCTGGTCAAGTGTCTTTTGATCAGTGATTCCCAAACACTAGTCTGCCAGGTGTTTCAACTCCCAGAAGCCTCAGACACTTTGGCCAATGACGAGGAATTCTGGGAGCTGAAGTCCAAAACACCTGGAAGACCAGAGGTAGGGAAACACTGCTTTAGATGAACCTTCCCTAACCTGTTGCCACCCAAATGTGATGGACTACAAACCCAATCATCCCCAGTCAACATGGCTTTTCCCTAATGGCTGGCAATGATAGGGTTTGTAGTTCAGCATACCTAAAGGGTGCCAGGTGGTGTTTAGATGATGGTATGAAGCTGCTGCAGAGGTTGTATCCTCCATGGAAAGTAGCATATCTGCTCTCACTCCTCACCCCAACCCCAAAAACTTGCATGCCCTTTCAGTCAAGCGGTAGCCACTCATGTAAGGGAATGAGTCTTTAAATTGCTATAATGATTTGTGGGCCAGCTGACAGCCACCCTCTTGTTCCTATAATCTTGCTTAGATAACCTGTGACTGACCTGGACTGAATTAATGACTCAACAGCTCTTGTACTCTAACCACCTGGTGCCTGGGCAGCTTGTTGACTGAAACATAGGACATTAGCTCTCTTTTTCCAGAGGAAATCTAATGGCAAAGAGGGGGCACTATACATGTAAAGTTTATCCAGCACTTCTGAATGTTGTTATCAGACACTGTCTCTTTAATTTAGAATTCTCAGTCAGAGAGCTCTAGTGCTTCATCAAACCACAGACCCCAGGATTTTATAACAGCCATGGCAGTTAAAGTGGAATCATAGTGCTACCATTCTGCAATGTGAAAAAGGGTCCTGGTAATATTGAGCCTATATTATTTTAGTAGCAACCACCTGAAACTTGTCCAAGTAGCATTTCTTTAAAGTGATTTGTTAGCTCTTGTGTCCTAGGAGAATTGCTGAACATAGAGGTCTGTGCCCCTGTTCATGTGTTCACCTGAATATGTGGAGGCAGACTCTAATCTCCTCTCCCAAAACATAGGACTTTATCAAACGAGGCTATTACTGCACAATTATGATGTTGGAGTAGTGCAAACTGGTTCCCTCTCTCGCATGATGTCATTGTCCTCCCGTGGTTACTGTGTACTCCACCCGCAGTATGTGTCCCTTTTAATTGATAGGACAAGCTGTCAATTATTTTTTTATTATTTATTTATTTGTACCCTGCTCTTCAGCCACAAGGCTATCAGAGAGGCTTACAAACTGTTTTAAGAAATAGCAATTTACACATCTACTCTGCATTAAGCAGTGTAGCTCTTCATATTGCTATTTTCATGGTATTGAAGAGCATGCAAAAACATGTCCTGCTGTAATCACAACATTACAGCATGAATGGGCAGTCTCCCTACCCCCTCCCTGTTCCAAGTGAGAAAACTTGGAGAGATAATGTGAAAACAATCTACAGGAAGCTCTTTTAATGAACTGTCCCATTTTATGTACATGCTTGTCTATTCTCCTTTACGGGTCTGAAACATGGGTCACCTATCGCCAACACTTACGACTCCTTGAACGTTTTCATCAGCGCTGTATATGTACAACCCTAAATATACACTGGACTGATTATGTGATGAATGTTGTTGTCCTTGAGCAAGCAGGGATCACCAGCACTGAGGCCATGATATTTAGAACAAAGCTGCGCTGGGCAGGGCATGTTTCTAGGATGGCGGATCATTGCCTCCCAAAAATAGTACTCTATGGTCAACTCACCATGGGTCAGCATAAGAAGGGCACTCCAAAAAAGCGATACAAGGATTCCCTGAAACAACATCTCAGGCTCGGCCAAATTGATCACCAACAATGGTCCGCCCTGGCCTCACATCAGGAGGCATGGAGATGCACTATCCACAATGCTGCAGCTTTATTTGAGAACTCACGTCGAACAAGTCTTGAAGAGAAATGGCAACGCAGAAAGAATCACAATCCGGTAACATCACCCAAGGAGACCCTCTGCTGTGCTTTCTGCAACCGGACTTGTTTATCTCGGATTGGCCTTTTCAGTCATCAGCGCGCTTGCAGAAAGTGCAGGATGAGTCCTTCCTGAATCTTCGTTTGCGAAGAAAAGCCAGAGAGAGGGTTTTTACGTTTGTTTAAGTGTTTATCTGTTGGTTTACCTTGTTAATTAAGGGTTTTTTGGTGTTTCTAAGCACACTCAAGTCTTCTTGCGAGAACTGCCAAAATCTCACCCACACTAAATCATGGAAGTAAAATCCCATTCTTAAAGTGCTAGGGGTGATCATGTGATAATTACGTAGTGATAGTATCATGCTATTATGACAACATGTAATACTTAGTGTACTAAAGCCACTACGTTTCTGCTTTTCTCAATAGTGGAATTACAGCACTTTTAGACGCTAGTCTGACAAAGTCCATAGATACACAGACCCACTCTCCCACATACACAGTGACACAGAGAAACATGCTGGTGCTGCCATCATGATCTCCTTAGCATTCCTCCAAAGCTGGCTTCTACTTCCTCATTACTGCCACTACCCAGTCGTCTGGCTGTGGGCATGGGCATTGGGTTCCAGTTGCCTGGGCTACTGCTGCTGCTGAAGCCAGTGAGGGAAGCACCCGCGGAACATAAAAGAAG
Organism: Gambelia wislizenii; assembly: GCA_030847615.1. Taxonomy (NCBI): domain Eukaryota; kingdom Metazoa; phylum Chordata; class Lepidosauria; order Squamata; family Crotaphytidae; genus Gambelia; species Gambelia wislizenii. The sequence continues at coordinate 426,029,909 of JAUMIR010000002.1, read as the reverse complement.
CACTGAGCTCAGAGGGGGCCGTGGGGGCTGTTATCCTGTTTTAAAGTGGACTGTTACCCAAGAGTGGTCACCCCCATGCCACAGAGGCTGACTAGTGGAAAGCCAGGCCAATCCCAAATTGATACCAGTGTCTGTAGAAGCAGAATCCAAACAGTCCAAAGTCAAATGAAGAAAACAGTCTTGAGCCCAGTCCAAGACTGAGAAGGGAGTTGCCAGAGAGATCAGTCCAAATTCAAGCTAAGGGTCAGAGATAAAGGAAGCCAAGGAAATGACAAAAGGTCACCAGGAAGCATTGGATCTCCAGCAGCAGAATGGCCTTGGCTGAGCTAATTTATATCCGGCAGTAAATTAGTACATCTGGCCCCATTAATATGACATTGTTTGCTTGAGGTGGAAGAGAGTGCTTCTGGTATTTCTGGTCTTGGCATTGGAGCTGACAGCATATGACAGGGTTCAGAGATTCTGTTTCCTCCTCCAAATCTGCAGGTGCTGCCTGAGATGGACCAGGTTCTACTTCTGGTACATCAGGGCTGCCAACCTCCTCTGGCTCCTGCTGGAGTTCATCCTCCTAGCAATCTTCTTCTCCTTCTTCATCTGAGGAGGCCTTCTCCAGGCAAGGCATGACAGCTGTGGTGGCAGAAGCAGCACTGCTAACAGCAGGTCCCAGGGCATGACCATCTTGCCTCACCTTGCACTGCACACAAGAAGGACAAGGAGGTAGCGATGACCGTGGCCTACCTCCTTGTTTTCCTTGTGGGAGAAGACTGAGGTAAAGAAGGTGTTGAGTAGTTCTACCTTTTCTCTGTCCCCAGTTAAGTATTTCACCATCTTCTCTAGACAGCAGCCCCACCATTTCTTGTTCTTCCTTTTTCTATGGACATAACCAAAAAAGCCTTTTTAATTGTTTTTAACTTCTCTAGCATGCCTGAGCTCATTCTGCACTTTCACTTTTTAAACTTTCTCCCTACACATGCAGGCTATTCATTTGAATTCCTCTTTGGTGATTTCCCCCTTTTCCCATTTCTTGCGCATGTCCCTTTTAATTTTTAGCTCAGTTGAAAGTTCTTTAGACGTCCATCCTGGTTTCTTTAGACACCTCCCATTTTTTCTTCTCGTTGGAACTGTTTGAAATTGTGCTTTTATTATCTCACTTTTAAGAAACCCCTATCCATCATGAACTCCCTTCTCTTTTAGTATCCCTTACCAGGGGATCACTCCCAGTATTGCCTCCCAGTATTTCCCTAAGTTTACTGAATGCGTTTTTTCCCCGCATTTCCCTGCATCTGATAATCTCTATTGACTCTGACTTTTGGTGATCCTATGCTAGAGTTTTCTTGGCAAGATTTATTCAGAAGGGTGTGCCATTGCCTTCCTCTAATGCTAAGAGAGACTGACTTGCTCAAGGCCACCCAGTAGGTTTCCATAACTGAGGGAGTATTCGAACCCTGGTCTCCCAGTGTCTTAGTCCAGGACTCAAACCACTACACTGCACAAGGTCTTTGCAGAACACATTACAACAGCCCAATTACATTGGTGGTACAGGAGCAATTTTGGCAACAGGAGGTCGGGGGCACACAGAAATGAGAGTGTGCATGATCTTTGGAGTGAGTGTTGACTCCTGCTCTGTAAAATGATCTAAACCAGTAGCTGTCACCACGTCCTGACATGACAGATTAATGGATTTCAGCAGCCTGAATTATTTACTTAAATTTCTGATCTGATCCTCTTCTCAGGGCAATACTGATAGAACTGGAGAAATTTTTTGGAAGCAATGCCAAAACAGCATTTATTTATGATTTCCCCCAGATTCATTTGAGCAATAGTCAGGATAACCCTCTTAAAACACAATTCCTAGTCCTGTTAAATCTGTATGGTCCAAATGCTTCTGAACTTTCTGTCAATCATTTGGCTAAATGAAATTGTGTGGTGTGTCCTGCAAATGCAAATAAAATCAGCAGACCAAAGTATCTGAAAGAATGTTGCTTAGAAGATGGAGTGAACATGTTTTCTGCTACTCCAAAGACTACAGCATGAACCAATGGATTCAAGTTACAAAAAAAGAGATTCTACCTAAACATTAGGAAGAACCTCTTGACTATGGACTTTTATCAGATGCACTAAATATGGCATCATAATGATGCCACATAAACACAAAAAGACATGTGTACCACACAACATTGCCCTTTCACGTTTACCTAGTGGCCAAAACACTACTTTTGAAGCTGTCAGTTGATCCCCTGTGGTGAAAACTTGTGCCATTGTACTCATGTGGATGCAGCAAGAATGGCCAGTCTGGTGCGAACACTTCCAGGTAAGATCATGACATGCAGGTAAGTGACACACTTTTTATGACTCTTCCCAGGTTACTTGGGACTTTTAAAGTGTGTTCCTGTGCTTAAAAAAAACCCTTTTCTGTCTTATTTTTGTTTGTTTGAATTTTCCGCACAAGCGTCTTCTCGTGAGAATCCACGGGATTTTGAATGAGGAAGAGAATAGAGCTCCATTCACTTCCTCTTTCACTACAAGTCGGTTTAAGGAATTTTGGCACCCCCTGCAACACTTTATTTTTTGGGGGGGCATATGTTTATCTCAGGTCAATGTAACCTAACCTATTCACAGTACAGGGTATTCAGATTATTATTAATTATTAATAATGTTTTTGAAGGAGAAGGGTTACGACGCCCCCCCCCCAATGATGGGGTCCCTTGTGCTGCAGGTGCTGCAGGGCCCTTAAACTGGCCCTGATGCCAGCAAAAGAACATTTTAAGGGTCTGATAAAGACCTGTAAGAGCTGTTTTTCAGTGGAATAGATTGCCTTGGAAGGTGATGGATTCTCTTCCTTTGGAAATCTTTAAAGAGAGGTTGGATGGCCATTTGCGGGGAGTGCTTGAATTGTGTATTCCTGCATCACAGGGAGTTGGATTAAAGAGCCCTTCTAGCTCTATGATTCCTTCCAAAAGGTTTCTCTTCCAATCACTTACTCAGACTTCTGGAAAAACCTGTCTCATGTGCATTCAGACTACATATGTTGGAACCATTTTAAAGGTGCAGTGCTATTCAAGATGCGTTCCTGGTTGTAAATATTTGTCTCAATACTAGTTCTGACATCAACTACATATTTTGTTTCCTATTGACTTCAATCTTCTTGTGATGCTGTCTTATGTGCACCTAATGGCCCTGGATAGGAGATGTACAAACTTGCCAGTACATATCAGATGCATTCATTAAATTAAATGGAATGTAGATGAACATCTTGATGAAGCCCCCTGCTCCATACCTGAATCCATAACCCTGTCTGATGTGCAAGTAGATTTTCCTCCCTCGTTGGATTGGGACTATTGTTTTTGCTCCCCCACCCCCCTGCCAAGGACTAGAAGCAAAGGAACTTGAAGTATCAAAAAGTTATTTATACCAGTGTATCTGGTCTGAGAGAGAGCCAGCATGGTGTAGTGGTTCGAACGTTGGAGACTCTGAAGACAAGGGTTCAAATCCCCACTCAGCCATGAAACCCATTGGGTGACCTTGAGCAAGTCACATTCTATCAGCCTCAGAGGAAGGCAAAGGCAAAGGCAAATCCCTTCTAAACAAATCTTGCCAAGAAAACTCCATGATAACGTTCACCATAGTTGCCATAAGTTGGAAACAACTTGAAGGTACACAAAACAACAACCACCACCACTACTACTCTGGTCTGGGATAAAATACAGCAATTCCAATTTAACATGTACGCCTATTAAATTCAGAAACACCTAGCATAATTTGGTGTGTGTAAGCATACACTAAGGGCTGTCTCGTAAACTGCACATCCTCCACCCTTTGGAGGCTGACGTGTCACATCCAATTAGAAGCAAACCTCGATTGGAATAGCAGAGCTCAACTTGCTGGGAAGATTTGTCCCAGTTCCAGCCTTCACAGCTCTTAGCATCTCTGTTTTTAGTCAAACCACATCATGGCTGCCACAGTCATCCAGTGTTGTTTCCCATAGGTTTTAAGGAAATTCAGATTTGTAGATGCAAGTAAGATATTTCTTTTTTTAAAAAATGCTCAAGATTCAGATGTAGTTTTGGGAGTGGATTCTATTTTGGCTGACGTGGACAAGGGGACTGGAGAATTCAGATTCTCCCAGCCCTCAATAGATTTGTATACTAGAAAGTTGCAGACTATTCTTATGACTCCCTTCCCCCCCTTATTTCCCCTCAATCTGTTTCCATGCTGATCAAATTGATCTGGGGTTAGTGGGGTCAGGGGAGAAGGTGTAACTAAGCTCATTCTTCCAGCTTCCTACCAAAAGAATATATAGAATGATAATGTGTGGTTTATGGCTTAGGAGGCATTTGCGTACTGTTGAATCCATTCAGCATTTTGAATATTTTTGCTAGAGAGGACCCACTCCCCTTGGTATAAAGCCCATGCCAAGTCTGCAGTAGCCAACTGAAGGCTCAAGTTTTTCTCACCTTTCACGGTAGTGCCCTGGTGCATCTGAGCATATCAAGAGGACCAAGCAGCAGACGTTGTAGCAGAGTTGTAATCACCAAGCGAAGAAATGAGCACACAGACACAGGCGTGTGTCTAAATTATTCCTCTTTACTAGTGTTTACTCAAGCATTTTGTAGTAATATTTACAATGAGTCTGAGACTCCTGTCATACAGACTACATATCCCAAACTGAAAGCAAACAGTCTGAGAGCAAAATCCAAGTCAAGTGCAGAGACAGTTAGTGGGTAATCTAGTTATACAGTACAGATATAGTACAGTTATGGGTTACAGAGTTAGTGGTTCTCACACACATTTTCCCACATAGATAAGACTTTCTTCACATGTCCTTCCCACAACTGTCTCCCAGACATGATCTAGATAGCTGCATTTAGCCTGCTCATTGTTGGCCCTCCAGGCTCTAGCATACATACCATGCCAGCTCTTTACAGTATAAATTTCCAATGATTGTATATCCCATCACCTTAACATGTATTAGATATGAAAAACAAGATCTGCCCATAGTCCCTCTTGAACATGAGTCCTCTGGTCCTTCACTCCAGAGTTTGGAAAAGTTATTTTCTTTTCCCCCTTTTTGGTCTACAACTCCCAAAATCCTCCAGTCAGCATGACTAATGTCCAGACTAGACTTGCATATTCTGCATATGACTAGGTTTGCCTATTCTGTGAGTTGTCTACAAAAATAAACTGGGTCAGTCTGTTGGCCTCCTTTCCTACCTACATTTGATCTTGTGATGAAGACTGGAGATGTAATTCTTCACTAATTTTGTTGCAACAAGTAATTTTAACAATTGTCTTCCCATTGTAAGAAAGGCCTTCAAAAGCTATTTGCAGTGTGGGATTTACCCTGTGCAAAATTCACATTTTACATTTTTGCATAGAAAACAGCATTTTTCTGTATAGGAAACCTGTGTTTCCTGTGCAGATGATGCAGCATTTGGGGATTCTTTTTCTGCATAAAATTCACACAGAAAACAGCATTTTCTACACAGAAAGCAGTTATTTTCTGCACAGAAAATAATATTTCTGCATAAGTAATATTTATGCTATTTTGTGCACAAAAAACTATGGAGATTTTCAGACACGTAAAAATCGTCCCTTGCCGCGCGAGCAGCCTCCCGAAACTGCTGCGCGGCAAGGGTCTTTTTCGGACCGCACTGTGCCTGTTGCGAAGCCGTCCGTGTCACTTCCGTGAAGCTTGGGACGGCTCCGCGTCATATTTCAATCACGGGCAGCCTCCGTGCTTGAAATATGACGCGGAGCCGTCCCAAGCTTCACGGAAGTGACACGGACGGCTTCGCAACAGGCACAGCGCGGTCCGAAAAAGACCCTTGCCGCGCAGCAGTTTCGGGAGGCTGCTCGCGCGGCAAGGGACGATTTTTACGTGTCTGAAAATCTCCTTTGTGTGAATTTTGTGCAAAATTAAATTCCTAACTACAGAGATTCTCATCAGTACAAGATTTCATTTAATCAGGGCTTCTGACATTCAAGAAACATGCCTTTCAGCCATTTTAGAATATTTTGATTTTTTTTCCCCATCCCTAATAAAGACAGAAATAAGTATTTTTGTTTCGGTCTTCTTGCCATCATGCCCTCACCATCCTTATTTGTAAGTATTCAAGGAAAATGAAAGTTTTTTTAAAAATTAGTTATTTATACCCCACTCTTCAGCCACAAGGCTATCACAGCAGCTTACAAATTGTTTTAAGCAATAGCAATTTACACATCTACACTGCATTAAGCTGTTTCCAATGTGTGTTAGCTAATTGCCCCCACAAGCCGGGTATTCTTTTTAGTAACCCACTCTTCTGAGCTGCTGATTACGAGAACTCTCTTTCTCTGGAAACTGCGGTTGCTCCAAAGATTAAGCCATCTGGTATTTCCTTTCCACTTTGAAAGAGTCCTTCTCAAACCCATGAGCTCTTTTCTGCTGCCATTTCCATAAGGATCCCATTGAGCCCCTGCAAATTCCGTTGTGCAAATTTCCAAGTAAATGGCCAGTCATCAAGGCTCACTGTCGTTGTCCCTCTTCTTTCATTTCCTGAGACTGCGCTAAGAATTCGCACCTGTGCAATTTCCGAATACTAGGCTGAAATCAACACCAGCTTCTTCATTTTTCCAAGGGGGGCTCGCTGAACTGTTCAAAGTTTAACTGCAATCTTTGGGTGGCTGGATTTCAAGGCTTAACACATTTCTTTCTTAAAACATATGCAGTTTCTTCCAGCCTGTACACAGATGCCAGAGGAGGAAAAAATTAACCCACTCCAGTTTCTAATTTCCTTGGAAGACTCTTTTCTAGCAATCAACGACTCTCTTCCACATCTGTTTTGCTGGGTTTTTTTTTTAATGACTAGATATTTTCCAGCTCATTCAGGTCCAAGTCTTATTTTGTCACGGGACCACTGAGCTGTAACTATGTCCTGTTCTCCTGGAAACAATTGTCCTGGAGATGCGTTATGGCACGGTGAGAAAAACAGTAGGTGCATCTGTGAAAGCAGGGTCCAGGGCTCTACCAATGGTAACCCCATCTTAGAAGTCATGTGAGCCTCAAGCCTCACCGCTGCTCTCAGGGAAGAGTGGAAGGTAGAGTGTGGTCCATTGGCTGATCACTCCTCAGTTTTTGGAGGCCTAATTTGAATGGATGATTTTCCTTTAGCATTGCCATTTGTTCAACATTTGGAGAAGGTTTGTCCTGTATTTGTAGCCCATTTCTTGACTTCTATGCACAAGTGCAGGCATTATATAAGATAATAGATATGATCAGTCTTATTGATATTTCCTAAGTCTGTTGAATGAATGGTACTGCTGGCAAAGGTGGTGATAATAATAATTTGTTGGAGAGGAAGAGGAAGTTGAGTGGAGGAGAAGGAGATTTGCAATATGCTGATCATACAACAGGGGTGGACAACTGCACTTGGAAGAGGGCCAAATTTTGCTCCATGACCCTGGTGAGTCATACTGGTATATCAGAAATGAGGTCACATCACTTCCAGTTGTGAATCAACATTTCCAGACATTTTTTTAGTGCAGGGGAGGGAGGGTTGGAGATAATATAGGACAAACCCATAGGTGGGAAAAGATGAGCTTAGGAGATGACTGGGGGGGGGAGGTTCAGAGGCCACAGAAATGGGTTTCGGTCTGTGTGTGGACCATGGGCCACACATTCTTCACCCCTGACATATAGGTTGGTGTTGCAGCCTTACTAACAAAGACAAACTGTATTAATGCTTGACGCTGATGTTGAAAGAGGTCCTCTGGAAATTTCAGTGTGTGGATGTTTCCCCATACACATGCTGCACCATGCAAGGGCCAAACAGGGACATTTTTAGAAAGAAAAGTGTTAAACTTCACCATGGTCTGTGATTTTAATTTCTCTGCATAACATGCACCAAACTCAGTTGGTAGAGTCATGTCTCATGACATTTGGAAGCCTACATAGAGCAGAAATTTCAGAAGTCAGAATTCAACAGCACTCATGTTGAGCAGAAGGGTGATTTTTGACTTTTCATTTGTAAGGATGGGACAAAAAATGCTCCTGGTCTAGACTGGGCCAAGTTTATCAACATCCTACCTGCATCATCTTTTTGTCCTCACTTTATAACAGGCAACTCCTCAAATGCTTTCATCAGCGCTGTATACGCACAAACCTAAATATACACTGGACTGACTATGTGATGAATGTTGCTGTCATTGAGCAAGCAGGGATCACCAGCATTGAGGCCATGATATTGAGAACACAGCTGCACTGAGCAGAGCACGTGTCTAGGATGGAGGACCATCGCCTCCCAAAAATAGTACTCTATGGTGAACTCGCCATGGGTCAGTGTAAGAGGGGTGCTCCAAAAAAGCGATACAAGGACTCCCTGAAACAACATCTCAGGCTCAGCCAAACTGATCACCAACAATGGTCCGCCCTGGCCTCACATCGGGAGGCATGGAGACGCACTATCCACAATGCTGCAGCCTTATTTGAGAACTCACGCCAAACAAGTCTTGAAGAGAAACAACAACACAGAAAGAATCACAACCCAGAAACATCACCCAATGAGACCTTCTGCTGTGCTTTCTGCAACCGGACTTGTTTATCTCGGATTGGCCTTTTTAGTCATCAGCGCACTTGCAGAAAGCGTGGGATGAGCCCTTCCTGAATCTTCGTTTGCAAAGAAATGCCAGAGAGAGAGAGAGAGAGATCAGGTTACAAGACTTTCTGGTTTCATCCTGCACTGCAATTTGCGCAAATTTTAAACACACATTTCCTAATTGTGCATTTATCTGTGCAGTTCGTACAATTGATGCTACTTCCACCAGTGACTAAAGCATGTTTCTGAACATTTCCCCTGAGTCATACACATTTTAGCCATTTGATGTTCAACACTCTATCAAAATATGTTGATTGTTTTGTGACCACTTTATCAGAAAGAAACCATCAGCCTTATAGACGTGTGATGTATTTCTTCTCACAAGTCACAGCAGGTTTGACAGTGTTACATTTGATGAGAATGTCAAGTCTAAAACATAATATGTTCCCATCTAGAGTGAGGTGGGTATCTAAGAGAGCTGACCTCATGCCTTTCATGTTCCTTTTGAGGCAATATGTGCTTCATCTCATGGCAGTGTACAATCTAAAGAGAAGATTTCTCCCTTCCTGATGGACCAGGGCTGCCATCCTGTTAATGGCATATGCAGGTGTAAATTCTCCTTACATCTGCCTGTCTTTTTTTGGTTGTTGTGGAGGTTGGCATTCTCTTCCACCTTTGGCAATGACCTAAGTTCCCCCATATTCACTGTTGAGCTGCTGAAGCTCACCTCCATGGTCACTCTGTGGCTGGTGGAGAGTGGGGAAAGAGTGTCCCTGTACCCAGATGCAAAATGATTGCATCATCTGCTGAGATCCCCAGAGGAGCCAAGTGGATCTCAGCATAGGAAATAACCATTCTGTACCTGGCATCCTGTTAGTGACATATGCATGCATAACTTTCCCTTATGCCTGTATATGCCCTTTTTGGAGTACTGCAGAGGTGAGGATTCCCTCCCTCCCTCCAAAGCACCCAATACCCCCTGGACCTACCATACAGCCTCTGAGCCCCCATCCCAACATGGCTATTCCATACCTCATGAGGGATGTCCCCATAGCCAGACATAAAATGATTAAAGTAGCAGTGAGACCTCAGAAGGACCTCAGCAGATCTTTGCTGATATAATAATTTCACATCTCGCTATGGGGATGTCCTAGCCAGATCCTTCTCTAAGCCTGCCACCCAGGCTGCTCTGCTCTACTGCTTTGCAGTAGACAATGGCAATACAGTCTGTGGGGAGTATCTTTGGTAGGAAGAAGTGAAGTGTGTAGATTTGAACCTGTGATTCTACAGGAACCAGGTTTACTCCTTTTACCTTTCAATCACTTTTTGCATATTTTACTTTTCAGTCCCCCCCCCTCCCTCCCTCTCTCAACATCTGCTACATAAATACAAGTTTTGGACAACCTGAATTTTTTAAATGCAAAACTCAGGGCTGGTCCTACAATTAGGCAGAGTGGCCTTTCTGTTTCATGCATAATCATAGAATAATAGAATAATAGAATTGTAGAGTTGGAAGATACCACAAGGGCCATCCAGTCCAACCCCCTGCCATGCAGGAAATTATGATCAAAGCATCCCTGACAGATGGCAATCCAGCCTCTGTTTAAAGACCTCCAAGGAAGGAGACCCCACCATGCTCCGAGGGAGTGTGTTCCACTGCCAAACAGCTCTTACTGTCAGAAAGTTCTGACAGTAAGATCTGGATTCTAATGAAAGGATAGCAAAATGGCTGTTTACTTAATTAGTGGTTATGGGCTAGAATCCTGTTGGTTACATACAGGCACATAACTCAGGTTATGCATTTTTCTGTCTTCTTGATGTTGTGTGAGGAGCTATTCATTAGGTCTTCATGAAATGCACAACCTACCCATCCATGGCCAGGTAGCTTTCAAGCCCCAGAGGGGCACCACTGTGGCCATTGCCAGGGGAGAGAGAGGGGAGGCAACCAGGCATGCCAATCCCAGCTGAATCTGGGAAAGAGAAATGTAGTTGCTCTCTGGATCTCCAGAAAGTGACTTTATTTATCTTCCACTGACTGCTATGGCATTGCCTGGTCATTTTCCTGTTCTGTGTCTAGAGGTAGAATGTGCCAGGAAAGATAGGATTTAGTTGGGTGAAACAGTCACAGGTGAGCAGAACCAAGGTAGGTCATGCACATATAATCTAGAGGGTTTTTAAAAGCTGAAGAGAGGCATAGTGGTATGATCTCAGTTATTTTGAAATCATAGAGTTGGAAGGCACTGAAAGGGCCATCTAGTTCAACCCTTGCTTTGCAAGACTACACAATGAAAGCACACCTGAAAGATGGCTATCCAAACTGTTTAAAGATGATGAGGTCTCCATTGTTGAGGTCTGAAGTATCCCTGCCAATACTCAAGACCTAGCTGACAATGCAAGGATCTGTAGTGGGGTGGCCAACAGTGTGGGGATCAGGGACAATTCACTCCTCCTCCCACAAGCTACACCTACTACCACCCCCAGATTACATCCAAACAAACCTTCTCTTTGGGCAGTATCTCAGGTAAAATGGCACCAGAAGCAACAGTCATGAGAAACCAGCAGTACCAATAAACAAAGCCAAAATGAAAAGACAGAGAATTATAAAGTTTAACCAAGCTAAGAGTCAGGAATTCCAAATAATCCAAGAGTACTGAGAGCACATGCCAATTTGATGTACTTGTGTGGGTAATAAGAATTTTCCGCATCCACTATGAGATTAATAGTAGCTTGACTTTGACATGTGAGGTGTGTAATTGCTCTATGTCTCCTTTTTAAGATTTTTTGGTGATGTGTTGCCTTTGTCTCTGCTATTATTTGGCTCAACATCACTCTGCAAATGTGAAGGCGGTCTCTCCTCAGTGCCCATCTGCTCTGGCTCACCAGGCAGAGAATTTGCACAGGACCTTGTTTGTTCATGTTCTAGGGAAGATCTGTCTTTTAGAGTTGAAGGCTCCCCCAAGTCTGAATCTTGTGAATCCTCTTCCTCAAGGCAAATTATGACTCCGCTTTTACATCTTCCCAGCCAGTAAAGAGCCATAGTTGTGCCCTCCAGGGCTTATGAACTGCTTTGTAGGGGGAGGTGCATGGAGCTATACATGTGGAACATTACACTTTGCATGCTCCAAAGTGTTACTAGACCTGACCCCCCCCTCTTCACTTTTCTCTGGAAGTCCCCTCATAATCATTGACAATATTTAATAATTGGGTCAAACACATGGTCTTCCACGGAAAATAGCCATTAACATAAAAATCCAACTTCACATTGGTTAAATCAGGTCTGCACTTAAGGAGGGGCCAAGCCTAAACTCCAAAGAAATGTTAATTCATAAATTAACTGAAGGTAACATCTTGCCAAAGTCCCAGGCTAATCCTATTTTCTAAGACTGGCACAACCGAAACTTGCTAATGACCCTCTATCCCTGTACCTCACTTAAACAAAGGCACATTGCTTCCCCTCTTTGATTTGCAAAATATTAATCAATCAAAACACTATTAACATATCCAGAATATCTTTGTTGCTCTCTGAGCAACAGCTTAAAGTATTGCCTCCCACTCAAAATCACATTCCCAGAAGGCAATTATTTCCAACTCCACTCAAAGGCGCACAGATCTCCCTCCTGTGGACATGCTGTCCATCTGTATAGCCATTCCAGATCGGAACCTCCTCCCTGCTGGTTTCCTCCACAACCTTATCTCTTCAGGAAAAGATGTCGTATCACCCACTGCAAAATTCCCTTTGCTATTCCTCTATCTCAGTCTTTCCCACTTTATTTCGCTAGTCTTGTGTGAATGCTTGTTGCCTGAATGTGTGCATGAATGTGGTTATTATTTTTCCGAATAAAGATTATTGTTATTCTATCTAGCTTATGTCTCCTCCATTAGTACTGGTATTGCTGATCACAAGATCCTGCTGTTACCCCCCTCTTGTATAGCCAAAGTGAGTACATCAATTCCCCAGATCAATGTTGGTATTTTGAGGGTCCCCATGACCCCAGAGTGATTAGGGTAACAAAAGTAGAATCTCTATTATTGTGTTTTTACTGACAGATAGGCAGACTCATATAGAGTCTCTGCTTCATGTGCTAAAATAACTTGCCAGGCTTTAAATGATGTGAACCTAGACTTGGATGGCCAAAGGACACTATCTGGTGGTCGACCTCAGACTGCAAAATGTTTGGGGCCAGTCCTGGTACAGATGATACTTTAGAACGGTAACATTTCCCTCCCTCTAGAACTATACATTTTGTGCCTGGATTCACATTACATTACATTAAGCATACACTTTGTATGACCAGCATACACTTTACATGAAGCATGCACCTTAAACAGCATGGTTCCAACTAGCCACCCTTTTTCTTTAGCAAAAATCAGCAATGCCCTTCTCCACAGTTGAGCCCAGAACCATGGTCTGGCTTATTTTAATGTTTTCCTTTCAGCCATTTGTCCACTGAATATCTCCCTACCCCACCCTACCCCCAAAGATGCAATTTGCTCCTAAAGTTGCTGTTTGCAGCAAGTAGCACTTCTGGGACCACTTTGGAAAGTGAGCAATTGGTGGGAAAACAGTGGGGGGGAGTTAACCTGCATATAGCACCTCATTCTAGATTTCCCCCTCTCATGCCTGCTTTTGCTAAAGAGAAGGTGAGGCCAGTAAAAAGTCCATTTTTAAAAAATACTGTACACACTTAATCATATGCATAATGTGTTGTTTGCCTCTTAGAAAGGTACCCACAATCTGCATGTACCTTTTAAAGTGCAATGTGTGAGGCGGTCCTCAGCATTACTAATGCTGTGGATTTGCAAGCAACACATCTTTTTCTTCTTGAGATTCTGCAACAGATGCCTTCAAGGTTCTATTGTTTTCTAAAGAGTTTAGCTACTTCCAATTTTGCGTGCACAGATGTGTATTCTCCCCTTCAGTCCATCTGTCGGTATGCTGTGATCTGGCTATTTCCAGAACAGCAAATACTGAAACCCGCTATACAGGAAAGGTTGCAATTGACCCTTGCTTCTAAAAGAGGAAGAAATGCCTGACATCGCCTTAAGAGGTGAAATGAAGGGAGACAACGATTCTTAAAGTCCTTACACTGATGCTGAATCTCCACCCACCCGATTTATATTCCTCTTACATTTGGGGCATGCAGTCTGTAATACTACTGAGGCATCCCTTTGCAGATATATTACTAAGGTCTTACAAATACTTTAAAATATTGCTTTAAAGATTTAAGAGTTATCTTATTTATCTGTATTATCGTCATTATTATGCTGCAAATCTGTCTTATTTTGCTGCTAAAATAAGTTCAATTGATAGCAGATAACACTGCCTCAGCCGTCTTGCATTTGGTGTATGTTAATCTCTGATTATCGTTAATGATCTTTGGGTCCCTTTTATTCCACATTATTCAGGAATTTCACATAATCTTTCCATCTAAGTGTGGCTAGAGAGACTTTAATCCACCAGGATATTTTTGTCCTCTCTTGGCTTTCATCCATATTTCATTGAAGGATTTTCCTCTCTGAGTCCCCTCCTCCCCTTCTCTATCCAGCATGCACACACACACACACACACACAACATTGGTGCTCAGAACTACTGCTGCTTCCTTGATTTTTCACATTAAACAGACGTGCTGACTTATATGTGTCTCGTTTTTACAAATCCACATTTATAGGAAACTAAAATATCCGATCAAGCTGTTTATCCATAGAGCTCTATACTGACCATCAGTGATTCTCCAGGTTCTTGGGGAGAGGTATTTGCCATCACTTGTGACCTCATTCTTTACCTCTAGCATGGTGACTATGTGGCCCTCCAAGTATTGCTGAACTATAGCTCCTAGCAGCTCTATCGAGCATACTCAGCAATGATGAATGCTGGACATTGCAGTTCAGGAACATCTTGAGGTCCACACAGTTCCCAGCCCTGCTTTAGCTGGAGCATGTATCCTCATATATTGCCTGCTCAAGGACTGAGATCTACTGGAGGGGACCTCCTCTAGGTTCCACCAATGCCTACCCTCCAGCTGTCCTGATTTGGTAAGGGCAGTCTTGGAGGTTGTCTAAACAGTGAAAACAAACCTCCTGAAATTTGCTGGGAATCCTACCTGTCTAAATGGGAACCCACATCAATCTACTGTATTCGGAAAGTGGGGGTCCAAAATGGCAAAAACAATGCTGGAAAAGCCTTTGTGGCTTTCTGTAGTTTTTTTTTTAAACCACAATAAGAAGAATGTGCATTCCTGCTTGTTAGGGCAAATGATTCACTTTGAATTGTTTCCCCATACAAGTGAATGTGCAAATCTGATTGGCCGGGCAGATGTGGGGGTGGGGCTTGCTAACAGAGAAAGCACCCACTGCCACCATGTTGAATTTTTGCCTTAGCAAGAGATCGCTAAGGCGATAAAACAGGGCATTTGTGTGGGGGGGGGGGGTTGCTGTCCTTTTAATTCAGCAAATCGCTCGATCACTTCGGCACACCTTAGACAAAGTTTTTTTAAAAGGTTCGGCATCAGGGAAGTATTAACACGAGTAAATCACTCATGGCTGCCATCTGGCATGCAAAGCTTCTTGGGCCAAAACCATCATTAAGACAAGTTGCTGTTGTTGTGAAATGCTATTGCTATGAGGTATTCAGATTCCCCCCCTCCTCGTATAGATGGGCCCTTGATTAATCCTTTGTCTCCTACTTTTCCACTGCTTTTGAAAATGTCCCAGTTTCTCTCTCCTTTTGCCACTTTCCCTTTAACCCTCAGGTTATTTTAACTGCTGTGTACTGAGTTCAAAGTCCAAAAGTAATTTGCACTCAATTAACTCAGGAGGAGGAGGGGAGAGAAGGAGGCCAAAGCTTGCCCTTCCCAATAGACTCAGGAAAGCAAACTCCTGGGGAATGTTTACACAATTAAAAAAAAGCCTGAGAAGAATTTGTGTTGATCCCTAGTAGTTCACACACATCACAGGCTGTTCAAAAGGAGGGGGTAGCAAAAAGCCCAGTTAACCTGTGACTTTCCATCCCTCTATTTTTCAAGACCTTTTAAGGAAAGTCCGAGACAACCCGTGCTATTTGTTGTCTGAACAATCAGGAACCATCCCGGGACATGAGCTGAATATTGATTGGCCGGACTTTGGAGGGGGCGGGCTTGCTAGGGAAGCCTTGCAATTCTTGGTGCCTAGCTGGCAGAAGCTGCAGTCATCTGAGAGCCACCAGCCCCTCTGTCCCTCTCCTCTGGGCTGTGGCTCAGCCTCGCTTAAAGCATTGCTTTCTGTTGGAAGGAAAAGAAGTGGGGGTGAAGAGTGGGGTGGGACAGAAAGCACTCAAAACATTGCTTTCTATTGGAAGGAAAAGAAGTGGGGGAAGGAGTGGGGGGCAGACAGAACTTAAAGCATTGCTTTCTATTGGAAGGAAAAGAAGTGGGAGTAGGGGATGCAAGTTCTCTTTAGAGGCAAGGGTAGCTGTGGCCGGCAGGGGTGGGGGTGGTTCTCCGAGACTGACCATTCCAAAAATGGCAGATCCAGAATTGCCAGTCTTCCCTTGCAAGCCCGTCCCCTCCAAAGTCCAACCAATCAAAATAAATACTGCTCTGCTGTGTGCCCCTATCCTGGGATGGAGGTACTCAGAACAACAAATCCAAAAAACCTGAGACTTATGCTACCTTGACAAATCATGTAAACAATAAGAGACGAACTCGGGATGAAGATATCTCACTTCTCTCCGGGATAAAAACTGCTGTGTAAAAGAGCCCCTACATCCTCTCTTATCTGTTCTTCTTCATTAATAACATTTACCATCTTGATCACACTCTGATATTGCTTGGCCACATGTGTCTCAGTTTTCATCTATGAAATGTTGGAGGGTATGTCAGTGCAGGCAAAACCATGGGGATGTTGGCTCTCTTTTATGTCCTGCAAGGCGTGCAGCAACAAATACAAAAACTAGGCCCACTGAGAAGCCAACTATCAGCACAGTCTGAGGTGCTTGTTCCCAGTAGTAGCTAATAACAGCAGAATGCAGAAGCACAGAACCCTTTAGCAGTATTTGGCAATATGCCACTGACCAACCTTGAAATGATGCACAGACACGGTTGGCTTCTTCCAAAGTCCTTGGAGGCTCTTTATCTCTTGTTGCAAGATATATCACCAACATACAGTGTCTGAAGTAATGCAAAATACTCACAATAGTCAACTCGCTACTCTCAGCAAACTTACACAGCAACTACTCTGACCCACTGCAATCCACTCACTACAACCCACATCTGCTCTGGGTCTTAGCTCACTCATATACTGTGGTGATTACTTAGGGTTGACACTTGGTGTGACACACCCTTCACAGCCATGCAAAATATTTTTATCTTGTCTTAAAGGAACATTGTTCCCAACAGGGGAGGACACAGGTGAGAGCTTTTTCAGCTGTGGCATCCTACCTGTAGAATGCCCTTCCCTTGGAAGCCTGATTGGTGCCAACAATTCTTCTCAGTACCAGCCCAAGACATGGCTTCTTATTAAAGCCTTTGAGGCCTATTTTCCCTTTAAGCAGGTCCATAGTTTTTAAAAACTCTTTTAGCCTTTTTAAAGCTGTTTTAACTTGTTTGAACTGCTTAATATGTTTTATCTTGTTTAAATTATTTATTGATCATAATTTGGAATTGCTTCAATTGTATATGTGTGTGTGTGTGTGTGTGTATTAAATAGCAATAGAACTTCTATTTCTGTACTGCTTATCTGTGCCAAAGCACTCCCTAAGTGGTTTACAGTGTTTTTTAGCTTATTTCACCCAACAAGCCAGGTACTCATTTTACCGACCTGTGAAAGGATAGAAGGATGAGTCAATCTTGGAGCCCTCTAGGATCAAACTCACAGTGTTGTGGCTGCAGTAGTGGCAGTTAACCACTGTGCCATCAGGGCTCCTGTTGCTGCCACAAGATCTCATGATAAAAAGAGTGAGATGCAAATGTTTCCATAAATAAAATAAAATAAATAGACCTAGGACCTTCTGCATGGCAAAGACGTGATCTCTGCCATGAGCTGTGGCCCCTCCGTAAGATGAAGACGTTCTGAAATGCAATACAGATCACCACCACCCTGTATCTGCAGGGGATATGTTCCCGGACTTACTGTGAATGTGTGAAATTATGGATAATAGCCAACCATATTGAAATGAATGGCTTCTGGCCCAACTTATGGTGGAAGTGTTACCTACCCTGAGAGCCCCCATTCTAGTATCACATAATTGGCAATACTTAGTAATTTGGCTTGATGTGGCCTTCCACGTGGTTAGCAGGTAAACCTGGGACCCCTCAGATACCAAGGCTGGAGTCACATATAACCAAGGGACGGGCTTTTGGAAATTCCCTAAACAATACTCAGGTCAGAGTTAACACCTGGAGATCCACTAAACCACTCAACAATAGCAGAGTCCTTGCAAAAAGGTTTTTTCCTCTTTCCTTCCCCTCCAACACTGGACCTCGCCCTGTCCTATTCAATTCCAAATGCATTGCCCAGTAATTATTGTTAACTCTTCTGAAGAAGCCTTTGCTCCTGGGAAACTCCAAGAGGCATTGTATTCCACTCTAAATCCCATCCCTTCAGGGGAATTATGACATATAAATATCACCCTTAAACTTCACCAGAATGTCCACAGTTCCTCTTCCTACATACATGTTGCTGGTTTGCTGTGAGACCCTCAGAACGCATATCTGAGAACCTTCTGCTGCACAAATTTTTGCTCCTCTGATGGCTATCGTATCACCCAAGAACTCCTTACTCTATTTCTCTATCCAAATACTTCCTACTATCTTCAATAGCCTTGTGTGATTGCCAGAAGCCTGAGCTTTTGTGTGAATTCTGTTACTATTAATTCCCAATAAATATCATTTAATCATATGTTTTGGCTTGGAGTCTCTTCTGTTCCAACCAGTGCACGTAGGTCAAAAGATCCTGCCATTACCCAGCCTCCCACTGCCTTTTTGAGCTAATTAATTATTCCCCATATTAATTTTGGACACTAGTGGGATCCTCACAGACCCCATGCAATTTGTGTAACAGAAGCATATCATAGTATTGTGCTGAGGGACCTAGAAAAGGCCTAGAGAGGACTTTCTTTTGATGTGGATAAGTGAAACAGCAGATACTGGTCCCATGATTGTGGGGGTCAACCTGTAGTATGTGGCATCTATAATCCTACCAATGTTGATGTGGTCAGAAGGGAGACCAAACTCATGAGAGGATTCACCTCCTCAAACAGGAACATTAAAAGGACACAGGCAATTGTTTATACTAGGTACCAACTGAAATCATACCATCAAATAGGAAACTGGGAGAAAAGAATGGCTGGTGTGTGTTATACTGAGGGATAACCACCATCAGTCACCAGATATGATCATACATGGGTTCATAGATTAGTCATGATCTGTTCCAGTCTCTACAATACAGGTAGGCAACTGTTAGTGCTTGTGGGGTGACACTGGAAATACTGCAACCCAGTTAAAAATATGAACAATTCTTGCCCCCAAATGTACCCCAGGGACGTGGGGGGACAATTTTGTTATATTTTTAGTCCTCTCTGAGCCATTTTAGTTCCTTTTTTAAAAAATGGGATGTGACTGAGAAGTCAACTTCTAGGACACTTCCTATAAAAGTATCTAGTGGCCCAGGAGACAAAAATGTAGCAAATTGACACATCTTCTGAGGGAATTTGGAGGCACACAATTTCAAATATTTAATTGAAAAAAATTGGGGTAAGGAGGTGATTAGCCCTTGTTTCCCACCCCAATTGTAGAAAAACAAACAGCTCCACTACTGCAAGGTGATGTAGACCGTGCAGTCCTTTTGAAAGGCCTAGCCTTTTTAAGCAGGCCTTCTGTTTTTTGCAATAAACTGGGAAAGTGTTAAGTTGAGAAGGGGAAACACAAAACTACATATTCTCCCAAGTGTGGCCAACCAACATCAGAGTGTGGTTAAGATGTCAAAAACGATTAATGAGGAAAAACACACAAACTAAGAGAGGCTGCAGCAGTTTGCTTTTGCCTGAGTCTACTGGGAAGGGCAAGATTCTGCTCCCTCCTCTCCCTCCTGCTGAATTAATCAAGTGCAAACTACTTCTGCATTTTAGCCTCAGCTTACAGCAATTGAAGTAAGCTGAGGACAAAGGGGAAAATTAGGAGGAGGAAGAGAGAGAGAGAGACTCTTCTCCGGACTCATTTCAGTCTCAAGTTGATTCAAAACGAGCCCATGCTCCAAAAAACTCTTTGGGACCATGATGTGGTATGTATGTTTGATAAAAATCAAACAGAAAAACATTTAAAACGGGGGTTGTTTTCTGTCCCCCCCCCCAAAGAGTTCTGCTCCCTGTCTTCCCCCTCAGAAGCATGTTGGCTGGCTGGCTCTTGGCTTTGAAAAAAAAAATGGCCAAGATCCTACATGAGGGTTGTGTAGCACAATTATTGCACTATGCAATTGACATTTATTTATTTATTTATTTATTTATTGCCAATGTGCGATGGCAGGGCATGCATATCTTTACATTTCTTTGTGGGCATTCTGTATCAGATGAGAACATCTGACCTAATGAAATGTAAGTTCTATAGGGGAACTTAATGCATTCACAAGACACCCACACAGTTCTGGCCAGTGTTTCTCTGCATTTTAAGAAACATAACATTTCCTGTCATGATGGTAGGAATCGTAGGTTTGTTTGGTGATTTCGACAAGAAACTTCAGCTTATAGGGTCTGTAGGATCCACGTGCCTGTTTTTTCTCCACTCCCCAGCCTGTTGTTTATTTCCCCTAGCCTCAAGACAATTGGTATTGCCTCCCTCTTTTAATACAGTTGGATAGAATCAGTCAAGTAAGCCACAGCCCTAAGTGTGCAAGACCTGAGAAAGGTTGTTGATAACAGGATGACTTGGAGGTCTCTCAAACCTTGGGTCGCCATAAATTGAAGGCAACATGGCAGCAATTAACAACCTTTTAAACTCCTTTTTTTGTATGCCTGCTTCTTTGTATGATTATCCTTTCCATGTCACAGCATTAGAAAAAACAGATCTCTCAACTTCAAGTGGATGGAGATACACAAAAGAACCAAGTTCTTTGAGGGCTGCATGAAATGTAGTACCAAGAAAGCACATAGGATGGGTGGAAGGGAGAGAGAAGGACCTATTGTCCAGAGGTGTTATTCCCCCGTTCCCTGCAGCTATTGTTAAGTTTCTCATGCCCACTGTAATGAGACAGTTTTGCTTTACTTTCTCCCCTTTCTTGGTTATTTCTCTTCCTACCCTCCCTCCTTCACTTAGACCCCATGAACTGCTTTGAAGACTGCCTCTTCCCTCATATAAGTCCATCTGATTCACATTTGCCAAAGCACAATAAGCAACAATACCCATTGACCTAAGCGGCCATTTCATAACACCCTCCCAGGAGGCACGACCAACTCAACCACAGACACATTCCCCAGCTGCCACACATGCCACAGGCTGCACACTTTTCTCATTATTAT
The DNA here is from genome assembly GCA_030847615.1 of Gambelia wislizenii. Lineage (NCBI taxonomy): Eukaryota > Metazoa > Chordata > Lepidosauria > Squamata > Crotaphytidae > Gambelia > Gambelia wislizenii. Next base: position 426,008,851 of record JAUMIR010000002.1, on the reverse strand, counting down.
TCCATTATTTTGCCGTAATTACTTGAAATGATTAAAATTCAAATTTAATTGCTCTTATCCAACTTTCCCAACGTTCAAATAATTGGGAGGAGAAACTTCAAAGGGTAGCGGGACGCCTGGCCAATAAATGCAGCATTGTTACCCAGCACATATCGCTAGCATGTGTTGCCTCACTATGTAATGTATTTCCAATAGAAGCCAGGCAGCTGTGGAGGGCATTCCAGGTATGGGTGAATTCTACTCAGGTGGGGAGAAGGGCTTTCAAACTGATTCCCTACTGAGAAAGCCTCACCATGGTCTTAAATCACCCCTTTCAGCCTGATTGACTGGGTAAAAGCAGAACTTGGATGGTGGTAGGCAAAGTGTGGTCTATGAAACTTGTTGAACTGCACCTCCTAGAATTTATCACCCATGGATGTGAGTTCAACAACATCTGGGGCAATTCCAAGACCCCTCAAATGTTTTTACTTCTCTTTTTACCAAAAATAAATAAAGAAGTACTGTAAATAAATAAAAATCTGCCTGCACATCATACAGGATGGTATTCTGCCATGTTTTGGGGGCATCTCCAGGCTGTTTTAGTCACATGAAAGGTCTAATTTTTAACCAGGAACTTAATTGGAACTGGTGGTGTGAGGAGGCATTTTTAGTTAAAAATGACGACCGAGCTCCAAGATCAGCTTAATTAAGTACAGGTCACCCCCACTGTATCCATGGGGGATGTGTTCCCAGACTTACCATGGCTATGTGAAACCATAGATAAAAGCAAACCCTATTGAAATGGATGACTTCCTGCCCAACTTCCACTGGAAGCATGCCAAAGAATCTTGCTGGAAGGCCTAGAAAATGCTTAGAGAGGACATATTTTTTCAGAATTGGATAAGTGAAACCATGACTACTGGTCCCATGGATATGGGGATTGACCTGCATACTTAATTAAATAGCATCTCCTAGCCAAATCCCAAACCCCAATCCTGCTTTACTGGGCAGCAGCATACTGATGTTTCCTCCCCCTCTAATGCAACAATCAGAAGCAGGATCCCTGTTGCAATTCCTCCTCAAACCAGAGAATGGTGGCAGGAAGAGGGAGGAAGTGTCTATATGCTGTGTCTTGATCCATAGGAGGACGAACCTCTGTTGCTCACAGTGGCTGCTGCCTGGTAAAGCAGGATTGGGGAACTTTTACAATCATGGCAATAGTGCCATGGTCATTAATATGTAGGGACCGTGAATATGAATTAGTTACAGATGCATAACTCTAGGTTACTTATCTGTAACTGTGATAGTGAATTCCCACCAAAATGTTTATATTTTTTATAAAAGGCAAAAATAAGAAAATTGAGAAGTTGGGGTGTGTGGGAGGTGCATGTGTTCTCCATAGTCCCATAGGAAGTCCATGTGGCTCTTCAAGCCCTGGCAGTTGTTCACTCCTCTCTGAGGAATACAGTTCCCATATTACACTAACCAGCATGAGAATCTGACACCAAAAAGTAACTTTGTGTACTTTGTTACCCAATACTAGACATATCAGGATCTTCTTCCTCTCCTCTATTTCACCTTGTAGCCTTCCATATCCTTCAAAACCTGTTCCAGAATTAGAGTAGGCAGAGTGAAACCTGGAGAGGGTTCCTGGACCTTCAAGGATTGTGTAGAAGAGGGAATTTTGGCAGATGCTGCTTATCACACAAACCAGGCCCAGGCAACACCAGCTGAAATTCTCTCTTCCACATAAGCATTAAAGGTACAAGAGCTGCTCTATGGGAACCACACCAGAGCATTTTTCAGTTTTTCAGAACAGGTTTTCAGTGGGTGTGTGGAGGGCACTGATCCTGAGAGATCCAACAGTACACCTTTGAGTACTGGCCCTTGTCTATAAAGTCAAAATCAATTTTTTTTAGTTTCTGCCAAAGCAACTGTGATACAAGGAAACTCTTTTTCATTGTAACACATAGGCACAGGCCATAACCTAATTTCACTAGCATAACAATGATTTCCCTCCTCTTGAATCCCACAGTCTATCATTTTTGTTGCCCACTGTCATGAATTTTTCCTTTGAATTCAAACCGGCACATAGTCTGGAGCATGGGCATGGTGAGGTGCACTCTGATAATGTGTTGAAATAGTCCCATGGTGTACAAGTACCATTTTATACACAGACATCTTCCTGCACATGTAATACTGATTCATTTGGAACATGTGCTTGGCTAATGTTCAATGGCCATTCAAAGGCACCGGGCGGGGGGAGGGATGAGCAAGCTGTGCCTACTTATGCTATCCTCCTCCTCCTCCACATATTGAGGGCAAAACTTGTGTATCAATAGAGACTCCCTGCATAATACAGCATCCTTTGTGTCTGTTCTATATGTGGATGGAAAAGTTGGCCTCCAAAAGTCCAGTGTGGTGTAAATTCCACATGCGGAGCTCTATTGTGACTCCCCTGTCACCATGGCCAGGACTCACCATTGCACTGTGACAGCCCTACCTCTCATTCCATTGTTGGTGAACAAAGCTGGAGATTGGTGAAACATCTGGGTATGCCTCCAGATGCACACTGAGGACATCTTCCATCAAAATCTAGCCAGACCCTTCTTCAATCTCTCTCCCCCCTCTCTCTCTTCCCAGCTGCAATGGAATGGCTGGATGGCTATTGTAGCAAAACTGTGAGTCCTGGGAGAACTTTAGATGTTTCAGAGGGAAGAAGAGAATACCAATGTGAAGTCGCAGGCTTTCATGGTTGGCATCCATATGTTTTCTGCGAGTTTTTTTCCGGGCTGGGAGTCTGTGTTCTGGAAGAGTTTATTCCTGACATTTCACCTGCATCTGTGGCAGGCATCTTTAGAGAATGGTTGGGTACCAACTTCCACAGTGTCCAAAGAAAATATATACAGGCACACATTAAGCTCATGAATGTCACTAACAGTATGCCAGCTAATGGCAACAACGGCAGCAGCTGAGGCAGTGCTAGGTCACCCACCCTGTCCCCCTCTGACATGTTTTCATTGAATAGGTTAATAGAGCTCATGAATGGGGCTATTGCTTAGGAAATTGCCCTGATAGGGAAACAAAGCTTCCATGTGACTGATCATCACAATGATAATGGAAATGGCCCATTCTGTCTCCAGGTTTCGATGAGATCTGAGAAAGAGTCAGATTAAATATATGGCTGGCATCCTGTTAGTGACATATGTAGGCATAAATCCAATTATTACCTGTCTATATCTTTTTTAGTGATTATTAAAGTCAGAATTTCCTTCCTCCTTTGCACAATAATCAAAATCCCCTGACAACCCACCACCCTCCTGTGCCCCCTTGCTGTTGTTGTTGCATGCCTTTAAGCTGACTCTAATTTATGAAGATCCTATCACAAGGTTTTCTTGGCAAAATTTATTCAGATGAGGTTTGCCATTGCCTTCCTCTTAGACTGAGGGTATGACTTGCCTAATGTTACCAACTGGGTGTCTCTGACTGAGTGGGAATTTGAACCCTGGTTTTCCAGAGCCCTCTGTACTGGTCTGTGTCCCCCTCCTCATGGCCACTGGAGAGTGGAAGACAGCTGAGAAACATCTGACTATGGACTTTATCAGACAAACTTGCATTAATGTTTCTTTCCCACCATATTTTTCTGCGTAATTGTCCCAGCAAAATAACCCTTTCTACCAGCCCTTACCTTCAGTAATGTTAAAAGGCAGCCCCAGCATTAACTGAAGTGAACGGAGCTCTGTTTACTTCCGCATTCATGATCTCAGTGATTCTCGTGAGAAGACACAAGTGCAATAAAATGTAAAAATACACAAAATGTACACCCAAGTACAGAAACACACTTTAAATCTTCCAACTAAACCTGGGAGGTTCTCCAACTAAACTGGGGAGGTTCATAAAAAGCTGTATTCATGCAAACACAATGGTGCACAGTTTCAAATGCAGGCAAAACCGTGAAAAAAATGCTACAGAGAATCTATAGGCAGCTTAGGCCATTAATAAAAAGGAACGCCTTATTAACCACTTAAAATTGCCATAGCGTGATGTTATGCAGTATAGGCGCCCTTTCGCGTTAATTAAGCATCATGATGATGCTGTATTTGCTGCATCTGATAAAGTCCCATAACTAGATGCACAACAATGAAGGCATCTTCTGGCTTCTCTGCCATTCCTCACTCTCCATAAGCCACTATATGGCTGTGGGGGTGGGGGCAGAGGAGGATGAGTCATGCACAGGCTTCATAGTTCCACCATGACAGAAGTTCACGATACGTCTCTCAATGGAGGATCTCAGCCATTATCTATCAAACACGAAATAATATTGCTTTCACTTTAAGGTTGTTGTTTTTTTCCTTGTTCCATCCTCAAATAGCATAATGTTTCAAACATTTTCTCCATGATGGGAAAGGTAATGAGACATATTACACATTTCTTGATGATTTTTCACACTTCTGAACTTTTTTGAGATGAAAATTGCTTGTGCAGAAAACCTTGGGGTTTGCACAGTACCTTGGTTCTTGCACAAAACCTTTTTTTATTCAGAAAATAACATATTTGTGTAGAAAAGCAAAAAAAGGTGTTTTTTCTCCATTAATGATTTTTTTTTTTGAAAAAAACTTTCCCAAAATCAGGGGGAAGGGGTTTGACCATGGTTGACCATTCCCCCTCCCTGGGGTGTCTACCTCTATTTTCTACCTTGATGTGATAAAATACATGTTATCATTGAGGATGAGAAAAAAAATGTGAGTATTCTTTGCATCCTTAACTTACCTCTCTGAAGGAGAAGCATGAGTGTAGAGAAGTAAATAGAAAAGGAAAGATCATTTCCATTTAAAATTAGGGAGGGAAGAGCTGCCTGGCTCTGCCTTTAGTGTGGTTTATTTATTTGTCTGCCTGTTTCATAAAACTGTTTAAAAATAGCCCCCTCCCCCACGTAGCCCCATCAGAACACAGAGCCATTTAAATTCCTACTTGGCACGTTCCCATTTCTGTTGATTATGGTGTCGTGTGTGATCCCGTCCATTCTCTTGCTGCTGCTCAGCCTTTATCTGCTTCTAGTTTCCGTCCAACTGCTGTGGTTACTCATGGGGTTTGCTTGACAGCTGCAGAACCCAGATGCCAAGAGCTGGCAAGCCTCTCTCCTGCAGCAGCAGCAGCAGTAGTATTGTGTCTGTGGTAGGGAGGAGGAGATGGAAGGCTAGAGCATGCAGGCCCCTTTTTGCTTCCCATTGCTGACTCCTCGGACATAATAACAGCTCAGCAGCTGGGAAAGAGTCTTTCCCATTGCCATCCTTTTCATCTGTTTCTCATCCACTCCATCCTCCTGGAAGGTATTGGTTTCCCTTCTGCCCATTTCCAGTGTTGTAGTTGAAGGACCCAAAAGGCCAAACACCAGGACAGCTTGATTAGCATGGACAATGGTGGTGGTGGTGATGTGCACACACACCGAGGCTTCCCTACTCCTTCTGAGCTTTGCTGCAGTCCCAGGAGAGGTGTGGGACATAGATTTTAAAAACAGCATATGGCTGTGTGTTGTCCCTGTCATGATACTGTTGAGATGTGAAGTCGAAGGCTTTCACGGCCGGCATCCATAGATTTTCCTTGTTTTTTTTTTCTGGGCTGTGAGGCCGTGTTCTGGAATAGTTTCTTTCTGATGTTTCGCCTGCATCTGTGGCTGGCATCCTCAGAGAATGGTTGTGTAGGGGTGTGTGTGGAGTTTGAGATGATTTGGACTTGAATGGGCAATTAAAAGCCATTCCCTTTACAAAAGATCCACAAAAGAAATATTTATTATGTACATGCAGAGTTCAGCGCAGCTTCAGTGTCATTAGAGCAGGGGGTCCACTCTGGCTTTATTTGGAACCTTATTGGAACTATCCAAGGTGCTGAACACTATCCCTTAATAGATTCAGTGCCTCAGATATTGCCCTTGAACTTTTTGCTAAAACCTGTAGTGGGCTCACTGCTCCACTGACAGGGGAGTTTTCATACATTCTCGTTTCTCTGTGAGAAAAACAATGATGTGTGATTCTAAACTTAATTAACATCAAGAGTTGCTTTTTTGGACTACAACCAATAACTTTTCTGACTTGGGGATTCTGGAAGTTGTAGCCCAAAGAATAAGTCTCCCAAGCTCTGATTAAGTTACATTAGAGAATAAATTTGCAGCAGTATCCTAGAAATAAAATCAATCTGGTTGACCAAAGGCTTCCATATAGAATAAGGTAAGATTCATAGAATCATAAAATCATAGCATGTCCACCCCCCTGCTCATTGCAGGATCTCCAGCTAGAGCAACCCCAGCAGGTAACAGTTCAGCCTCTTCCTGAAGACATCCAAAGAAGGAGACCCCACCACATCTCTAGGCAATTGGTTCCATTGCTGAATTGCTCTCAGTGTCAAGAAGTTCCTTCTAATGTTCAACTTGAATCTATCTTCCTGCAACTTCAAACCATTAGACCTGGTTCTACCCTCTGGGGTAACAGAGAACAAGTCTGCACTCTCCTTTTTGTGGCAGCCCTTCAGGTATTTAAAGAGCGTGATCATGTTACCCCTCAGTCTTTGCTTCACCAAGCTGAACATGCCCAGCTCCTTCAGCCTCTCCGTATTCATCAACTTCCTCAATCTCTTGAGATTCAGCAAGTGTTGAACCGGTTTAAAGCCAGTTTATCTAGGTCTTTCCTTACAGAACTTTGGACAATTATAACTCTATGAGAGTGCTCAGATCTAAGTTTTGTACAGCTGTGAAGCATATTGGAGGTTTATAGTCCATTCATAGTTTTACTGGCCCCTAGTATTACTGAGCCGTGACAGCGTTATTGTATTAGCAAAGCTGGAGATTATTTTTTGAAAGCGTATTAAGTAGAGATAAGCAGAATTGCCTTATGGTCAGAGAGCTTTGTTTGTATACCCTTTATGTTGACATACTGTTTACGTGTACACTTTATGGAGGCAGAAGGTAGACTGGGACTAACAAAAAGACTTTTGAGTGATTTTCAGTAGAGTGTCAAAGGTTTCTGATTCCCATTTGTATAACGAGAGCACCAACTACACTACTCTATGTGTGTGTACCTTCAGCTGCTGAAAAAAAACCCAAAGCCGATCCTGAAAGCCTACAGTCTTGCCTAGCAATGCCTTAGAACAAAGTCTTTATGTTCCATAGGACTTTGCTGGCAACAGAACTCCCCTTCTTGAAAACTATATTCAGCACCTCCAGGGTAGTTAGAAGGTTTAGGGTGCAATCCACTGTAAGGTTCATCTATGCTGCTCCAGCTAAAACAAATAGGGATAGGATGTATGCAGAAATGCAGAGGTCCATTTGCATATCACTTGCACTTTTCAATGGGACTGACCAAGAAGAACATTCTAGAGCAGAAAACTGTGCTCTTGTTAGTTACCTTGGATAAACAAAATAGGAAACATTAAGCAAACAAGAATTTGCCTCCTTCTGAACCAAGCATTCTGAAATCCATTTTGGCCATTTTGGATACCACAGCCTGTTAAAACATGGTGATCTAATTATTGTACTATTTTATAGGTAACTGTTACTGACAGGCAGCTCTTCTGTGTACCAGTACAGAATATTATGCCATTGGTAGAAAAGTTATGAATATGAGAGAAAGCAAATGCCACACAATGGTTTCAATCCAACATCCCCTCAGCGTAATGTAAATATCCACATGCAAAGATTTGCTACACCAGCACTACGCAACCCCAATACAAAACAGCAACATTGCACAATGCACGTCAATGACTGGGTGCCATTGTGTAAAGCACAATCACAATACACAATGGAGAACTACAAAGCACAGCTGTAATGCACAATACCAGCCACTTTTGCTGCTGTGAGCAAAATACGTCTGTTAATCTATGGCAAATGATTCATGTGCAGTGTGGTTTACGCCACTCTGAGTAACATATTTGAGTAACAGAACACCAGCCAATGATGGAAACCTCAAAGCCCAGTCCCTGTGTAAGGTAGCCTTTGCGAACCACCTCAGTCTTAATTTCGTCTCCTCCTCAACAACAACCATACACACCTGGGCATGAACAGCACATGCACATGCTGTAGTACACACAGAGTACAGTACTACATTTTGCTCCCACCCAAACCTAAAATGGTCATTACTTTCAGCCTGCAGCCTTCTGGTTTTGTATTCCAAGCATACCCCCACTGTTCTGAACTTCAGTGCATGAAATCAACAGATTTCTGGCTAGGATGCTGCTGCAGTGGTAGGGGGAAGGGAAGATACAGAGGGAGGATCACATTTGCAAAATGAATAAACAAACAAACAAACAAACAAACAATGGATTAGTCAGTCTGTTAAGCTTTTCTCTCTGGCTAGCATGCCCTAGATTGCAAGTACTCAGACTATAGCAAGTACTAGCAATTTTCCAAGTTTCTTTTAAAGCACATCTTTGGTTTGAGGTATTCTTTTTCTTTCTTAAAAAAAAAAACAAAAACAAAAAAAACAATTCCCCCCCTCCTCTTTCCAAAAAAAGTCATTTGCCAACATCTTATTTTCATTTATGCAGGGCAGCGAGTTTTCATCAGGCATCCTCCAAATGGATTTTCCTTTTAACGAAGTTAAAACAACAGCAACAAAGTAGTTCTGGCCTATTTCAGATTATTTAATCCTCTTTAGTCGTCTTTGAATCTCAGGCTTACAAGTTATTTAGTGCATTTCAATAAGTATCCCAGTGCACTCAGAGACACATCTGTATCAAAGTTTGTTTTGTGTTCTAGCCTGTGTGCCACTGTTATCTTTCTGACAATGTGAGACATTGGCTAGGTTGTCTTTGGAGACATAGGATCACCTTTAATTTCCCTCCCCGCCCCCCGCTGCTTTAAGTTGGATAAGGGGAGCAGAATCAATTTTGTTGTGTTTCTTGCTCATAATGGTAGAAGCCAATTTAGCATGCAAAATGTCCTAAATGAGCAAAAAAAAGGGAAAAGGAGCAGCTGGCCATGCAGTATTTGTTTTCTTATTTAATGTTTATATGTCTACTGTTTTTAAATTAAGCCTTTTCTTAGCTTAGAGTGGTTCACAATGACTTTGAGAAGCATATGTAAAAATCGAACCATTACATTAAAACAGTAAATTCAGAATGTAATCAAAGAGGGAAGCATAATAACTACAGTATGATAAATCTCAAAGGGACAAGATTCAGGAATAAAGGACATATACACTATATCTAAGGAGATTATCAGACGTAGGCAAAAATCTTGCAAAAAGCCCACGAAGATGTCGTCACTGTACCGCATGGTTTCATATGTGTCATCATTCTCACGTCATCATTCTCACGTGATGGCTTATTCTCCACTGTAGCTCAGAGTCTGTATGGAGGCAGCACATGAGGATAACGACATTGTGCGAAACTGGGACCCATTCCCAGTACAGTGACATCATCCTTGCATGCTCCTGTTGGGCTTTTTGAAGTGTCTGATATTCTTCCAAGAGAGATCGTTGTGAAAGCTGTGTAGAATCTCTGTGTGCAGGAATGGAATGCAACTGCATGGCAGTTGCTAAGGGCAGCATTGGAACGGAGCTGTTGCCTCCATACCCTACTTGTGGCCTTTCCAGAGATATTTGATTGGCTTCAGTGGGAAGCAGGCTGTTGAATTAGATCCAGAATGGGGAACCTATGTTTGCAAAGGTCTTGTTGGATTCTAGCTTCCATCACCCTTAACCACTGGCCTTTTGGGGTAAGGCTGATGGGGTTTGAAGGCTACCAATGGCTGGAATCCTGTCGGTTAGTCTGAACTATAGTAGACCCTTTGGTAAGTCCAATTGATTCAATGGGTGTAGTCTAGTAAGGGCTAACAATAGAACTTGGGCCAACATCTGCAGCAGTGGTTCTCAACCTTTGGTGTTCCAAAGGTTTTGGACTTTGACTCCCAGTAGCCCTGACCAGCATAGCCAATGAACAGGAATTCTGGGCACTGATGTTCAAAACATCTAGAGGATAAATGGCTGAGAATCACTGATTGAGAAGGCCATATCTTCCCCCTCCACTGGATGAGAAATGGGCAACTGCCAAGGGTTGGGAAGCCACATTGGCCACTCACAGGCTCACCCCCATTTTTAATTTTTTTTTTTTGAAGAAACAAACTCAAATTCCCTAGGAATTTTTTTTACCACCCCACCCCCCCGCTGCTTTTAGGCAAGTCTTTTAAAACCAGGATGTATGCTAGAAATCCACTTGTGATGGTGCTAGTTCACATTATTTTCCTGGTACGTTTTCTTCCTACCTAAAGTGCAGGGAATTTTGGTTAAAAATCCAAATAGAGGGTAGAGGTGGGGTGCATGTGTGTACCTGTAAGGGAATGTTACCCAAAATGCTGGCGGTCCCTTAGGATCCTCTAGTATACCAATATTAATATGGGGAATTAATGCACTCAATTTGGCAATGTGAGAGGGGGTAACGAGCAGGACCTTTTAGACTTGTTTATACCATTACTAAGGAGGAAACTCTAAGCCAAAAGGTACAATTAAATGATCTTTATTGGAAAATAACATCACAGCACTCATGCAAACACTCAGGCTTCACGCACTCACAATGCTAACAAAAATAGTAGGAAGGATTTGGATAGAGGAATGGTGTGAGGGGATGATGGCTGATATGACACCTGTCCTGTAGAGCAGAGATTCCTGCAGCAACGGAGTCTCAGAGTTGTGTTCTGAAGGTCTAGCAGCAAACCGGCAGCATGGATGTAGGAAGAGGGACTGCAGACAATTTTGTAGTGTTGTGAGGCTATACTTATATGAAATAATTCCCTTACAGGGATGGGACTTGCAGATGAAATACAATGATTCTTGGAGGTTCCCAGGCTAAAACAAAGGGAGCTCTGGAAAAGTTAATGGTCACTAATGACTGATACTTTGGAATTGAATAGGAAACAGGCCAGGTCTGTTGTTGGAGGGGAAAGGAGAGGAAAATCCCATTTACAAGCCCTAAGGGTCTCTACCATTGCTGTGTGGATTAGTGATGAGTTACCTCCAAGAGATGAGTCTTCTCGAGAGTGTCTGTTTTTTAAAATTTCCCCTGGCTCTTCCTTTGATGCATACATGAATCCCACCCTGATATTCGGTAGTCCATGATGTACCTGTAACCACATGGATGGCCACCTTAGCCAAATTATTAAATATAGCCAATTATTTGATTTTCCAAGATGGGGGCTGTCAGGGTATGTAACAGGCATGTACAGAATCAAACTGGTGTTAGCATTGGCTAAGTGAAGTGTGTGTGTGTGTGTGTGTGTGTATACATCCAGAGCATCATCTCTGACTCATGGCCCTTGCAAACTAAGTACAAAATAGTACAACTCAGGCACAGCATGTGCTAGGTGAAAAACACAGATTTAATTTAGCTCCAAATGATGGAGATTTCCTAGTAAATGGCAATATTTCTTAGTTTGGCTGACTAGAGCTGATAAATCATTTCCCTCTAATGATCCAGAAAAGGTGCTTAGCATTTCTGCCATGATGGCAGCTCTCAGTGATTAACAAGGCAAAACACAAAAACAACCCATCAGCAATAAATAAATACACAAATAAATAAATAAATAAACTGTGAGCCTTAAACACACAGAGAGAAACCCTGATGTGACCAATTTGTGTAAAGTCCTGTTTTCCCTCTGTCTGATGAGGGGCTTAAGGACCAAGCTTGATTCATATGAAATGAAGAGGAAAACTCCCATTTACTTTGGCGGGAAGGAGACAGACTTTAATATCCACTGAGAAAACACTTGCGGTGTTCAGATCACTTGCGGTGCAGAAATGTTACAGGGATTTCTACAAAACTTCCAGTTTTGTAGTGAGGCTTTCAAGTGTTACATCCATCTATATTGCTATGTCTAAGGGATGTCTGACTACAATTTGATTAACACCAGATTACAATATAGTGCTTTTTTAAGGGCTTAGAAAACAAAAGGAATCCATCAACCTGAACTCAGCTCATGGTCACAGATCCCATCTGATCTGTCTCTTCCAACTAAATTGATGATTATAGCATTAATCAGGAATGATAAACAAAATTGACCACCGTTCTTTCTCCAAGTAATATGCATCTTAAATCTCTCTTTTGTGGCAATGCATCTATGATACAGTTGTTGGGGCGTAGAAAGACACACTGTGTCCACCACAACCACCTGCAGAGTTGTTCCACATCGACAGGACACCAAGGAGAAGGTTTTCTTGAGAGACTTCTGCAAAAGACTTCAGGCTGAGAGGGAAAAATTCCTTCACCCCAGCACACTGCCTTGAGCTCTGGCTTGCCAAATAAAGACAGCAATAAGGCCAGCCTTCACTCAACTTGAGGGCTTTAATCTTATTTTGCAGTATATTTACAATATATATACAGAGTATAGGACAGCCATCTCTAATACTCATAAATCTCTCTCAAACCAACAAACTGCTTCGCCAACCACCATCCACAACAAACCCACACTGGAGATAATTCCCATCTCCTTTTTATAGGCAGTTAAACAATGCCTGTTACATCAGGCATCTCAGGTGTGCATACTCTCAAGTGCTGACTCACACACACACCTGCCACTGGAGCTTAACTACTTTCATTACTAAGCTTACAGCTCTATCTTGTGGTCACATCCATGTCATTTCCTGACAACAGTGGCATAGCATGTATTTTCCTTCCTCTTTGTGGTATACTTGCAGTACAGCCACCCCAGTCCTGATTGCCATGTGTCACAATTGCAATGTTTCCTTATGTGTCTATCACCATATCTAGAAGTTAAAGGACAGTATAAAATATCATTTATGGCTATTAGTGTAACTACGGACAGACTTCCTCTCAGTTTCAAAAGGGGTTCTGTCAGGCTGCATGGAGATGAACCGTAAGGTGTGTAGATGAAGAACTAGTTTGCCTCAGCACCAAGCAGAGGTGAAAACTGAAAGCTGGGATTTATGTATGTGTAGGTACCACAGTTACAGTGCTACACAGTAAATTCTATCCAAATCCCTCCAATCTCCACTTACCGGGAAGCAGCCACTGTGATTGATGTGGGTCTGTTCCCCTGTTGATCGGGAAGCAACTGACTGCAGTTCCCACCCTCATCCGTGAGCAATCTCTGGTGAGGCACCATTCCCCTTTATGCCAGAGATCAATTGCCTGGGGCCCCAGATTGGGACCATCAGCCATCTGCTTCCCAATGGACAAGGGAACAGACCCCCATTGATCAAATTGGCTGCTTCCTGGTAAGTAGAGATTAAAGACCTTTAATGAGCCCTATGTAGACCCTAAACTAAATCTTGAATACAAAGCAACCATGTGTACATAACTCTAGTCTTTGGAGAGTCTTTGGAGCTTAGTCTCTGAGGAGAGCGAGCGAGCAGAAGGTGAGCTGTGTTTTTGGGGTCAGCCTTTACTCTTTTAACTGTTTTTAAATGCTTATTTGGGGGGTTTTGTTTGTTTTTGGCCATGCGCTCCCCCTGAGCACATGGTCTAATTGGGTGGGGACTCTGTTGGGTCACTGACTTGCTTGGGGGCAGAGCTATCAGCCATTAGCTCTATAGAAAGGTTACCTCAGTCTTTGGAGCTTCATCTCTGAAGGCCAACAGCTAAAGCTCAAGATGAACCGAGACTGGCTAGGCAAGCAAGGAGCAATAAACAGGGTCCCCCCTCCACCAAATATGTTTGAAACAAGAGTATGACAAAGGAAGTGGTGGAACTGCTGCTCACCAAGGATGGTAAAAAGCTAACAGGTCATAATGAAAAGGCAGAACTGATTGATGCCTATTTTGTTTTATTTTATTTTTTTTAAAGTGGAATCTAGGTTGCAAATCAAGATTGGTAAGGGGTTAGTCAGGAACCACCTAGTTAACTTAAACGAGTTCAAATCTTCAGAGCCATATGAAGTGCATCATAGGAACTTGTGACATACTCACACAACCACTTTCCATCATTTTGGAGAAATCTTGGAGAATGGGTGAGCAACCAGAGGACTGGAGACAAACAACCATTGTCCTCTCTTCAAAAAAGGTAAAAAGAAGATCCAGGAAACTACAGACCAGTCAACCTGACCTCAATACTATGAAAAATATTAGAATGGATTAAACATAAGATTGAACATATGACCGTTTGCAAGTATCTTGATGACAAAGCAGCGATTAGTAGGAGCTAGGATAAACTACACTGGGCTGAAATTAATAAATTTACTCTATTGAATAAAATGAAATTCAACAGAGACAAATACAAAATCCTACATTTAGGTCACGAAAACCAAATGCACAGATATAGAATGGGGATAGTTGGTTCAGCAGTATTACATGTGACAAGGATCTTGGGATTATTGTTGATGATAAGTTGAACATGAGCTAGCAGTGTGATGTTGCAGTAAAGAAGGCAAATGCTCTCTTAGCCTGCATTAATAGAAGCTTAGTTTTCAAGTCAAGGGAAGTAATAGTCCACCTATATTCTGCACTATTATGATTCATTCCCCAAGACACCTACATTTTCTGGCTGGGCACCTCTTCCCATAGCTATTCAGTAGCCAGGAGAAGATGAGGGGAGAATGAAGGACAGCCAGACAGTCAGAACACTCCATTCCTGCAGCCACAAAACCATCTTCCTGGACCTCTCAGTTGAGCATGCAGGGAGAGGGCACAAGTAACTGTGCCTGCTGGAACTTTACAATCTGCCAGTGCAATGCAAGACTTCAGACATAATATTAATCTTAGTTCCCTTAATTCAATAAGCCTACTCTCTTTGGAACTAACAATTTGATTTAGGTCAAAGGAATTTATATTGTATATGAATTTGGAACTGGAATTTGTACTTGTCACCATAGGTCAGAAGAACCCAGGCATGGATGTGCATGCAACAGATGTATATATGCACATGTTGTTTTCATGTGCCTTCAAGCTGACTCCATTTTATGGCAACCCTATCACATGGTTTTCTTGGTGAGATGAATTCAGAGGAGGCTTGCCATTGCCTTCCTTTAAGGATAGGTATGAATTGCCCAAGGTCACTCAGTAGGTTCCATGTCTGAGTGGGGATTTGAACCCTGGTCTCCCAAGGTCCTAGCTCAACACTCAAAGCATAATTCTGTGACATGTCAATAAATAGAAATGCCATTGTTTTAATCAAGATTGTTCATGCCTAATTGCTATGTCTCTTTATAAGACCATTTAATTAATTATCCAGTTGTGGATAGATGTCTGAAAATCAGACATACACCCTTTCCACAAATTGAGCTCCATAGAGTTTCTAGGATGCCACATTTGCTCCCAGTACCTCTTCCTATTACCACAGCTCATTTGATTCACCAGCACCCCAATCCTCTCTGAAGCATGCATGCACATGGAAGTCTGTGGTTTCTTAGATATCCTTGGTGAAGAGTGGGAATGAAGCATTATCTGCTTATTTTAGAAAAATGACAGCCATGTTTGTGACTTGACTTGGAATCCCAAAAGATCACATTGAAGATCAGTAGCCAAAGATTCAGCTGGTCATTTTACTTCAGCATTATGGAAGTCCAGTCTTGCTCACCTACAAACAAAAAACATAGTCCTGAAGGATCTAAAGTCCAACTAGACTAGAACACCCCCCGCCCCGCTTTTTGAAAGCTAACATGCAATGTGTGATGGTAGGAAGCCTCTGTTGCTCTCTCAGCATCTGGAATTTGTACTGTACCTTGGAGGCTCCATCATGACCACTAGGCATAAGTAGACCTATCCTCCAGGAGATCCCTATCCCCCACAACTTTAAGCTCTTATTTTCCGATGACATGGGCTTAACTAGGATGTGAATCTTTGTTGTTACATGCTTTAAAGTAAACCTGATTTATGGGGACTCTATCGTAGAGTTTTCTTGACAAGTTGTATTTAGAGATTTGAGAGGATGTGACTTGCCCAGTGGGTTTCCATGGCTGACCCTGGTCTCCCAGGAGATTATCCGATGAAGCAAATATGGTACAATAACAACACCAGCAGAACGCAAAAGGATGTCAATATCAGATGATGACATCCTTTTGCATTCCACTGGTATTATTCTAGCATTTCTTTTTATTGATGGCTGAAGCAATTTGGTGCCGGCATTGCCAGCATGTGAAACCTTGGGCCATTTAACTCTCAGGAATGCAGCATCAAAGGTGAATCCAGCACAAGCATTTCTGGGTGAGATCAGGACATCCATTTCACTCCTTTTATGACCCTCTCCGGACGTGCCTAGGTGCTGTGTGTAACTTTTTAGGCTTTATTTTTGTTTTTATTTTTGAATTTCCCACGTGATGAAGTCAGGGCTGTCTTTGCCGGGAAAGAAGGTAAGTGCAGTGGGGAGAGTTCTTTTGCTGGCAAAAGAACATTTAAAAGGGGATCATCTGATAATCTCCCGAGAGTCCTAGTCCACCACTTAAACCACTACACCACACTGGTTTTTGAACTCTCCCCCAATAAATTGTACTATTGAAGATTTTCTAATGTTTCATTTAATGTAATCAACAAAGAGAAGCAGAATCCTTGGGCAAATTAGCTGTGGTGTCCAGCAATGCGGAACATATTTATTTTTTCAAATACATTACAAAATTGATTTCTGAGGGACTTATTAACTGTGCATATCTACCTGTGTAACAGCAGCCCATATGGAAACCATGTGAAATTTACAATAGCCCATTATTTGACTCAAGAGTCATATGTGAATCTAGATGTGAACCAAGAACCTCTCATACACCAAGGAAGAATCATATCTGTATGGCCTTCACCTATAAAGTGTTGGAGAAATTCAGCATTGTCTCCCTGCACACACTTTGTTGTCATTAGGGCAAGAGTGTAATAGGTAGGACAGGATTTCCTCCATTTTGAAATCTTTCTCTTTCTTAGTTTGTAACAAAGCAACAAGATCATATGACCTAGTACACCCCTGATGGTATTGGTCATATAAAGATTTGTCTGTTCTCAGGTCCTGTAGTTACGATGTGTCTCTCTCTTGTTGTTTCAGCAGCCATGTTGTGTCTACTCCTTGAGCTGATGAGTCAAGATGGACTCTCTCTCTTTCATGCAACCCTATTCATTAGTTTAGTTAGGATTTAAGCTCTCAAAGCAAATGTAAATACATAGCCATAAGTAAAGTTTTAAGTTGTTTAACTTGAAGCTACCAGACTTTTGTTTCTTGGAGTTTAGGGCAAAGTAATGCATATTGAGCCACACATTCTTAAACTGCTGCTCTGTTAGAGTAAAGTTAAGAGTTTTTAACTTCATAGCGTTTCCAAAAATAAAGGGACACTCAACATAAAGTTGTGCACCCCTTTTTCTCACCAGTCAGGCTGATAATCTGGGATATGGAAAAATTGTGGAATATTGACAGTGCCTACCAATAGCACTACCTTTCTGAGATGATGGGACTGCATGCTGTGAGGTGAGAGGCTATACTGATGGTAGCAGTGCTGCTGCTAGGGTCTCCCATGTCAGACAGCCTTTTGCTGAGGATCCAGACTAAATGTGCCACAAGCAACTTCTGGGTAGCAGCAGTAATGGAGGGGTGACACTGGTGGAGGATCTCTCAGAGACAACAGCAGTGACACCATAGTTAACAGTTCTTAGTACTCTGCAGAAAGAGGCATGGCAGCCCCCCTTTGAATGTCTTTTACCACAAAAACTCTATTATAAGACAAGCCAAAATCAAACAAGTGATAATGTCAGATGATGAAACTCCTAGGTCAGATGGCACTCAATGAGCTGCTGGGATACAGCAGAGGACAACTATGAGTAGCACTGTGGCTAATGTTGCAACTGGACTCAAGCCAAAAGGCAATACAAAAAGAGGAAGGCCTCAATACAGATGATAGACTCAATCAAGGAAACCACAGTCTTGAGTCTGCAAGATCTGAGCAGGTCTGTTGATAAGGTGATTTGCAGGACTCTCTTTCATAGGGTTGTCATAAGTCGAAGTCAACTTGACAGCAGTTATAAAAAAGAATTGATCCAAATGGGCATTGGTGCAGCAGATTCATTTCAGCCCTTACAACTCATTCTTATCATATTAGTAATTAGAAATAAGTGATTAAAATGCATTTAAACTTTAAAGTATCATTACATTTTAAAGTTGTAGTTATTTAAACTGGTTGCATAAGGAGGTGTGGAAACTGGAGACTTGCGTTTCAGTACTTAAGAGCAGGATCATATAAACAGGCATGAAAATATGTTTGTTTTTAAGCCTTTCTCCCGTGACATACATTGCTCCACTTCTTTTCTTTACTTCTGAGTAGAACCGTGTAACATATACCTTTGTATGCTTGATTATGTGATATCCACATTAGAAGGCATCATGTTTGATGACTGTGTCATCAAACATGATGCTGGGTTAATAATAATAATAATAAAATTTATTTATACCCCGCCCCTCTGTTAAAACAATCGGGGCGGCTTACAAAATTTAAAATACAATACAAATAAAATCCCTAAACACCCCCACTCCCACCCTCCCCCATAAAAAAACATTAAACAAATATAAATTGAAAAGGTGATCCATGTGCTGGGTTGAAAACGTGATGCAGCCCTGCTGTAAACCAGAAAGCAAGGCAGGTATTTTGTAATTCTTGGTCACACGGTCTTCTCTCTGCTCACTTTCTTTCCCTTAGACACTCTTTTAGCTGTTTCACTCTTCCAAGGCTTTCTTTTATCTAAGATCAATGCTTTTCCTATTTTTATTTTACTTAGGCCATTCTGCTTCCACTGTTCCTCATTTAGATTAGATTAAACAAACATAAAACAGAGATTTTTCCTCCCACCTGAGTTCAAGGGCCTCAAACTGCAGAACATAAGGTCTGTCTATTAAATAATGAGACTGTGTTTCTACCTTTCAGACAAATCAGGGAGAACTTATTATGAATGCTTGAGTGGTGACCTTGAACATGTCTGAATGTGCATGACAAATATCAACACTCTCAGCTGTTCAGTTAATTGTCAGTCATCATTTAAAGCAGCTGTGTTGTCTGCTGGAAAACTGCTAAGTTTAAATGTCGAGCAAAGTGTCAATTTGAATTTTTTAGTAAAATTGAACAAACCACCGACAGAATGTTTTCAAATGCTTACTGAGGCCTACAGGGAAGACGGCATGCCTTGTGCGTGTGTGTTTGGGTGGCACAAAATATTCAGAGAAGGACATGAGAATGCAGAAGATGAACGCCCTAGATGACATTCCACTTCAAGAACGGAAGAAATTGTCAAAAAAAATCAGCCAGGTTGTTCGAGAAGACTGCTGACTCAGTGTCCAAAATGATAGCTGAAACTGTGAACATTGACAAAGACACTGCGTGGAAAATTTTGCATGAGAATCTCAACATGGGAAAAGTTTGTGCCAAAATGGTCCCTAGGGTTCTCACACAAGAGCAAAACGAGTGCTGCAAGGAAATTTGTGCTGCCATTCTGCAGCAACTTGAAGCAGACCCAAACCTTTTTTTTTAAAAAAAATCACTTGTGATGAAACGTGGATCTTCCAGTATGAGCCTGAGACAAAATGACAGTCAATGCACTGGAAAACACCATCATCACCAAGAATGAAAAAAGCACGTCAAAGCAAGTCCACATTCAAAGCTGTGCTCATTGTGTTGTTGTTGTTTTTTTGGGGGGGTGTGTGTGTTACATTAAGGGTGTAATTTTGGCAGAATGGGTTCCAGAAGGCAGAACAGTGAACCAGCATTATTATAAGGAAGTTTTGACAAAGATGAAAGTCAGGGGGGGGGGAAGGCCAGAACTGTGGAAAAAAGGTTTCATTCTTCATCAAGACAATGTGCCTGCTCACACAGAACTTTCTGGGAAGCAGTTTTTGGCTAATAAATGCATTACTACACTTGAACATCCTCCATATTCACCAGATTTGGCACCATGCAACTTTCTTCTTTTGTCTAAACTGAATTCGGTGCTTAAAGAAATTTTTTTTGAGTCAACTGATGCAGCAAAGAAGAAAACGGCAGATGTATTGAAACAGCTAACAGAAGCTGATCTGCTCCATGCCTTCGTCCACTGGAAAACAAGACTACATTGGTGTGTGCATGTGAATGGGGAGTATATTGAATGGGACAAGCATTAGAATTGTAATATGTATAAATAATGATGGGTTATTGTATCAGTCTCGTTATTTAATAGACGGACCAGCCACACTACCATCTTGTCCGAGTACAGTGGGGTAGACATGGGAAATTGTGAATTCAGGTGGACTGGAGCACCCCGTGATTAGTATCTTCACAAGTATGATATTACAATGTTCACATTCTCAATGTTAGGGTATATTTTGTAACATTTGTGCAAAAGTCAAGGTCATCTTACAGTAATAATTGGTGGTCACTTATCTATGTGTCTTAATGTGATATCGACCTTTGAATGTTAACTTTCCTTTTAAAAGGAAAAGGAAAGTTGTGCACTGATTAACAGATATGTGAAAACTTTCTAGACTGATAAGCTGCAACAAGATGAACCAGAATTTATTACTTCTTTCCCCATTGCCATAACAAGGTATAAATATAACCAGTTTGCATTTATAGTATACAACTTCAACAAATATTTCATTGCAAGGATGGGTTGGGATAAGGATAATTTCTCTTAACTCTTCAGTACAGCTCAAACTGCAATAGTAAGGCAGAAATAATTTTGCCTAGAGACATGAAAATAATCTTATTATTGCATCAAACCTATTGAAGATGTTCATCACTACCAGTACTATTACAGTTTACATTTCTTCCAGCTTTGAATTGGACAGACTGTATCTTATTTTTTACAGTGGGGTAGTTCTTCACACAATTCATTTTATTTTATTTTTGCATACATGTTTGCAACTTCTTGACATCTGCCCATTGTCCATTGGTGCATTATATTTTCTCATATGTACACAACAGTTTTCAAGTGAAGTGCAGGTGCTATATTTACAGAAGAACTATATATTGATGATCATGAAAGCAATTTTACATGGGCATAGCACCTTCAAAGATATATGAAATAACTTTACAAAGGAGTTCAAACATACAAACAACTTTTTCCACTAATTGAAATGCAAGGCCAGCTGTGGGCCAGATTTTTAACAACTATATTACAATGCATAGCCATATTACACAATAGTTTAGGTCAAGAAGTAAAGGACATGTGCTTCTAGTAGTTATGTCCAGAGCAGAGTCTTATCAGTTACACAAGTGGAGAGTGTGAAGAGACCTCTAGAAGAACTCTTTAGGTTCTGAGAATTCAGATGATCAGAACGTCAGTTTTATACATCATCTGGAAAGTGGCACTTCTGAGAACACCAATGGCACCTTTAAACCCACTGCATTGAGGTTGTATCTGTGATGACAACGCCACCTATTAGGTCGGTCAAAAGCAGTACTTCCTGTGACACCTACAGAAATGGACAATGCAAAATGAAATGAAATAAAAGTGTCAGAAACAGTTTATAAAAATGGCACATTTATTGCTACAGAACAGTCATGTACATGACGGCATCGAATAACTACAGATGGGAAACAGGTAATGGCCTACAGCAAGCTGTGTTTTTCTTCTTGAAGGAATTTCAGCACACAACCTGTTTGGACACTTCTACAAATCAGAAATACACCAAAAACATGAAAAAATTGAGGCACTCAGCCACACATTGAAAACAAAGTGTAACTGTTTTTAATCTTTTTTTCTTTTTGTCCCTTTTGTAATTTTTCCCTTTTTTTCATTTTTTCTTTTCTTTTTCTTTTTAACTGTTGCAGCTATGTGTACAGTCGCAAAAATGTCCCCACTGCGACCTACAACTAAAAAAAAAGAAAGAAAAAAGAAGTAGCTACCATACAGTTTTTATCTCAGTAACACATGTTAAAATAACATCTTTTAAATAGTAAAATAAAGTAACAAACTTTTACTCAGAATGATTCCAAAAATCTACAAAGAAGAAATATTCAGAATCCAACAATTCCCCCCCACCCTTGCAATATTCATGGTATAAAAGGATTGCTCCTGTGAAAAATAAGCCAAATATATTTTTTTATTTTTAAATTTAGGGTTTTCTTTTATCCTACTAGGGTGTACTACAGTCTATTTTATAGCAAAAAGGTCACTAGACAAACGAAGCTTTGTAACAAAAAGCCAGGCACTGATACATGGTAAATCTCTGCTTTTTTTCTCTTATCTTCACTTAGTTGCATCACAAGTAACAAGAATGAAAAAGGCCACAGTTCATATATTTTCACCATTACATAAGTCTATAATACTTGAAATGAGTATGGTCAAACCAGCACTGCACAAAGGTGAATCAACTTCAAGTCCCATGAGAAAGAATATGTCATTAAAAAAAAAGAAAGAAAAAGAAAGCAAGAAGCCAAAAATGTCTTGGTGCCCCACTGTGTTGGAATTCATCACATTCCATCTTTAGAATATCTCCCCCCGCCCTCCTCAAGTCAGTCAATGGACTAAGTTTAATTTATTTGTGCTTTTTCTCCTCTGATGAATTCTCTTCATTACTGGCAATGTACTGTATTGTTCGCTTTTTGGCACAGATTGCATTGTGCCTATCAGACAGAAAGATGAAACCTGCAAATTCCACCCCATTCCACCCCTGCCCACTCCCACCCACCACCACCCCTCCAAATGAAATTAACAAACAAAACAGATCGGAAGACTGCATCGGTACAAGTTGCATCACTGGTTGAACTGACAGTTGTATAAACATTAGTGTTCCTTGCAGCTACACATAAGACAAATGTAAAAAAAAAAAAAGTTCTAGATGAACAATTTCCCTAATCAGCATATTCATAAATTACTTGAATGTGGAGGTGGATCACTCACTTAATGTTTGATAGTTTCCCATAGAATAGATTTTGTCCTCTAATACCATACAACACATGGCCTTCCCTGGTCATTACAGTCAAACCACCACCAGGTCTACTAATAAGTGACAGTTAACCTGGAGACACCTGTTTGAAAATGACAGCAGTAACAAAGGCTAAGCAGTTTGTCTGAATGCAGAAAAGCAAATACCAACAACAACAACAAAAACAAACAAACAAACATGTGACTAGTAATTTTCAAGTTTAAATTCCATTATGGAACAGGAAACCATACAGACCAGATTACCATTTTATACACAGCTAACCATCTCCTGGTTCTGTGTACATCACCAGGACAACCACTATTTAGACTCTTGCTCTGCTGAGAAGCACACAATGAAATAATGGTAATAAAAATCCATCCTTTTATTATGGATTATGAGTGATCTTGCTTGTGCATGTTTACAGAATGACATAAATGCATCTAATTAGGCAATTAATAAAAGAAAAAAACATCATGGTTATTTTGAGTTGCATTTGTTACCTGTCTTTTATCTTCTTGTTTTATGTTTCTAATTGCAATGTTATCTTCAATTTTTGTGATGGACTCATATCAGAATATCACCCTTAAAAAAATCTATGTGGGAAACATTCAACAGCCTTATAGACTGAACTGGGTGGTAGAAATTATGAGTTAAGTAAATAGAAAAACCTCACACTGGTAAAAGTGGAGGTAGACTTGATAGCAGTTTGGCTTGTATCAATTTTAGAAAAACCTTATCTCCTGAACTAACAATGTCACCTACATACTATTTTCATTTTCTTTTAATCCTGAGCAACATTAATATGCTTGACCATTAACAGAGAATCCCATAGCGTATTCAGAATACCAGTACTTAAAAAGATTTCAGGATACTCTACCCATTTTAAATTTAAATAAAATCTATTAAAAGTACTGCAGTTATAATGAAATACTTATTTGTTGTCCTGACTTAAACCTAACATGGACTCTGTTCTATTATGCATTTAATTGTAATGGTTTTAATCCACCTCCACATTTGAGAAACTTATTAACAAATAAAAGCATTTTAAAGTTTTACTGCTACTAAACATATTTACAATTTTCAACACACACACACAGGTAATCAAAATGTTTATGGATATGTAGAGGGTGGTTCACATGGTAAACTATCATATTTGTTCTTTATGTTTTTCAGAAACATAAAATTCAGATTTTCATATCTCACTATTTAAATGAGATTTGTTTCAACCACACATTTTTAAAAAAAACAAAAAACTGATACAATGTATTAAAACACATAATAACAAGAGTCTACATGTAAAAATATAACTTTTACATACACAATTTCAAAATAATGATACGTTTGCCATTTTGTTGCATAAAATTTACAAATGTATTTTTTCCCCATTACTATGTAACTGGCAAAACAGGAGAACAGATGGAACGTCTAGACCGTTTTCAATGGACTTATGGCGTTTACTCAGTGCTGATAGGTGGAAAATCTACTTGAACAGGGAGATTTCATTTAAAAATACATGCCAAGTTTGTGTGACTATTAAAAAACTGAAGCTGGAACTGGAGACAAAAGGATGCTGACAAAGACTTAATTGGGAGCACTATCTGTTAATTGTTCTACATACCAAAGTCAATCTTTAGAAGATTTGCTATTGATAGTAGTTCAGTTGTGCCCAAAGCTAGTTATTGGATGAGTAGCTGTGCCATAGGTTTGATCTATGCTTCCTATTATACATACGTTAAGTAAAACCTTGACTCATACTGGCCAGAGAAATACTGTACTACTCCCCTCTCCTCAAGAAAGTGCAACTTAATGCTTTAGAACGGGTAAGGCTTGTTCTAATGCTGCATGACAACTAGCTATTGGCATTTTTTCCCATGAATGAAGGAGGAGGCAGCATATAGTCTACCTTTCAGTAATCCTGTTTGAAAAACATTTTTTTAAAAAAAATCAAAACCTGTCATTCAACTACAATTTTCCCATTTGAAAATTCCGCCCCCCACCCCAAATCTGACCATGTATTCTGAAATGCCTCACTGCATACTGTATTTAGGCTACATACATTAAGTTAACACTTCTACTGGTTTGTTAAATCACAGCCACCTTTAATTATGTTATGTTTTCGATGATATAAACATTGGAAGGCACAGTGGTAACATTGTAGCATTCTAACCTTGTACCTCTGAAAAATCCCAGACATAGGGTCTAATGAGAGCAACACTTATGATTTGGAAGCCACCCCGCTCCCCCCATATTACTGTTTGGACTAAGTCTCAGCAACATTGCTTGCAGTTTATCTGCACATGATGTGACTTTTCAAGTCCTGTGTTCTCCCCAAAAGACTGAAGAAACAACTCTCACTTTATCTATGAATGATAAATAACACCAGGGTCAGCGTTTCATCCTGAACTGCCCCTCTAGCCACAGAGCTGGCACTACAGGTTACGATAAAGAACCTATGGGGGAGAGGGGGAGAGAAATAGGACAAAAAAAAAACACCTTATTTACAGTAAAATATTTTTTTAAAAAAGTTAATCAGTACTTTTTTTTTACAGGAGCAAAAAAGTCTGAAACAAATGAACAAAAGCTTACCATATTCACTAATTTTAATATATATATATATATTTATTTATATATATATTTATATATATTTATATATGTGTGTGTGTGTGTGTGTATGTCATAGGTCTATAAGATCCATCTGTTCCTCCTACCCCAAGGAATGGCTAATGTCATCACTTCAGTTTTCATTAGGACATTTGCTGGTTTTGTAAATATGTGGGTAGCAATGCTTCCCTTTTTAATATCCAGTAAGTATAAACACTAGCTGACTAGTACACCAATGAAAACGTTCATTTTTTCTTCAGAAGTACACTTTTCATTATTGCAAGTTTACAATTTTTAAATTAAATATTTTTTTTCAGACTTACAAATTAATTATATTTTTTTCCAAAAGAAGTTTAGGCACAAATGCATTGTCCCACAGTGTGGAGAAGATTGCCATTCAGTCTCTTGGCTGTGCATTTACAGCTCCTAATGTACTGCTTGAAACATTCTGAATGATATGTTGAAGAGAGGTGTCCCTCAAGTTGCACTTTTCTTTTTCTTTTCTTTTTTTGTTTCAAATTGGGAATGCTGAAATCTCTTGCGTCTGTGATTCATAACTACTCAGACTTGTCTTATTATATTACAAAAAAGGGGATAAGTGTTTATGTGGTTTTAAGATAATACAGCTGTTAAGGAAGTGGTCTCTGGTTTACATGAAGAAAATGTGGCAACTTGGACCTGCAGAAGAAATGAAAAACATTTAGGCCAGCCAGTCAAGCAGAGCCAACATTCTTATTTTTATTAATTTTTCATACAATATTATTTCTATACAAAATTACTTCCAAGCTATTTCTCAGTAATCCTTACTATGTCACTAGGAACTAGGTTGTTACTGGCCATTTTTATAATAAGGCAGTGATGTACTATTCTTCAGGCCCAAGATCAACACAAACACACTAGAATCATAGAATCAGAGTTGGAAGAGACCACAAGGCCATCTAGTCCAACCCCCTGCCATGCAGGAATACATAATCAAATCATTCCTGACAGATGGCCATGCAGCCTCTGTTTACAAACCTCCAAAGAAGGAGACTCCACCACACTACGAGGCAGTGTATTACACTTTCGAACAGCTCTTACTGTCAGGAAGTTCTTCCTAATGTTTACGTAGAATTTCTTTTGAACCCATTGCTCTGTGTCCTGGTCTCTGGAGCAGCAGAAAAAAAGCCTGCTCCATCCTCAGTATGACATCCCTTCAAATATTTAAACATGGCTATCATGTCACCTCTCTACTTTTTCTTCTCCAGACTAAGCATACCCAGCTCCCTAAGCTGCTCCTCATAGGGCATGGCTTCCAAGACCTCCCACCATCCTGGTTGTCCTCCTCTGGACACATTCCAGCTTCTCAATATCTTTCCTGAACTGTGGTGCCCAGAACTGGACACAGTATTCCAGGTGAGGTCTGACCAAAGCAGAATAGAGTGGCACTATTACTTCCCTTGATCTAGACACTATACTCCTATTAATGTAGCCTAGATGCGCATTGGCTTTTTTAGCTGTTCCATCACACTGCTGATTCATGGTCAGCTTGTGGTCCACTAAGTTCCTAGATCCTTTTTGCAAGCTAGGTGTCACCCATACTATATCTGTGCATTTCATTTTTACTGCCCAAGTGTAGTATCCTACATTTCTCCCTGTTGAAATTATTCTTATGCTAAAACTGGAGGGAATACAGAAGGAACCAACTAAGGTTGTGCTGAATCCCACAAAGTGGTGGGGAGATGGGGCGTATGTAAATCCAACATGAGACCTAATTAGAACAGATGTACTGAAATGAATTGGATTTGTTAGTCACAATTAACTTCAGTCCCATTGATTTTAGTGTATCTGAGTCCACGTATGACTAATGTTGGATTTGGCTATTAAGGTGCAACACTGGGAGATGGACCTTACCTACCCTTTCAATTCCCAATGATTCATTAAAGCTGTTATCTGTTATCTCTGATGAGCCACCCCCCCAACCAGGAAAAACAGCTAAACAAAAAGCTGTTTCATGAGTTAAAGGGTCTGGGTCTCTCCCACATATCCATGCTTGACTTTAAATCTGCCACAATCCATCTTGGGGAGCTTGGTTTTCTAATCGTCTTAAGATCTGCTACTGTTATGTCTAACTTGGCCAACATATAAATGTATCTTCTTTAGACTTGTTTGTGAACTCAGAACTGCGTACACATAATGTATGTCAATTCAAACATGTAGGTGTGCTTACAACTGTGTACCAGAATGCACCCTAGGGACTACTCAAAAGAGCACACGCCCATGTCAGAATTCCTTGATTATGGGTTTACATATCAATGTAAAGACTTTTCCTAGGGTGTATACTGTTTAAACCATTCAAATTTAAAGTAGTCAGGTTAAATGTTTTTATTTTTTGCCTGCTGAAAAATAATCTGGATGAGAGTAATCTAACTTCCTCTGGGAAGTAATTCCACACTCAAAGTGGAGTCACTGAAAAGGCCCCATCCTGCATCCCTAAAGCTCCAACTCTTCAAATGGTGGGACAAAAAAGAGGGCCTAAAATGATGATCACAATCTATAGTTTCTCATATATCAGGGATAGGGAATGTGTGGTCCACAGTCCCAATGGCCCCTGTGCCTCCATCTTGAAAAAAAATCCACTGCCCCTTTCATATTTCCTGATGTTTTAGACCAAGAAAGAACTTTATCCAATATTGGAAGTGAATTCTGGATTAGGTCTCACCTGGCCTAAAGCATGCCTGTCCCCATGCCCCTTGCCTCCCATGGGGAGGGGGGCAGCAGCAAAATGATTTTCAGTATGTTTTTTAATTTTAAAAATTGAGACGGGGTGTGGGGAGGTGTGGTCCTCCCAGGTCTGTGGAGGGTGTTGTTCCCACTCCAGTGTAAGTCCGATATTATAAGGAAGAATTTTATCTTAGTTGTCAGGTAGATTTCAATAAATGAACCTGCCTTTTTTTTTTTTTTACATCTGCCCCATATGATTAGATGTGTCTCCCATCCCAGGATGAGGTCCTGCCAAAGAAAGTGGCGGAGGGTCCGAAGATACTTTCTCTTCTTCTCTTCTTTTCAGGCATGCTGCTTTAGGATTTAGATTCCTTTCTGTAGAATCAAAGTGAAATACCATTTAAAACAGATTAGTGTTTAAAACATGTTGACTATGTTGATTCACAATTCCAATATGGAGTTTTCACCAGTTTTCACCTGTTACTTTTGGTGTTTCCAGAAACTTCAAATACAAGCATTTCTGTATCTTTGAATTTCATATGTGTGGCTAGTTTGCTTTTCACCTGCATTTTTCATTTCCATCCATTATTACTTACATCACTTTGTAAACTCTGAGGACAGAGAATCACTGGTATCTTCAGAACCACAGTTACCCAGTCCAGGCCCTTTACAACAGGGGTGAGAATCCTATAGCCTGAGAGGCTTTGATGTGGCCTTTGCTCTGCCCCCTGACTTTCCAATACTCCCAACAACAACATTAAAATAATGCTTGAGATCTGGCACTGAGAGATATTACATAGCTACATCTCTGTAGCTATGTCTCCCAATGCTACTCCAAAAAACCCTCACCATGAAGCAGCACGACTCCTCTCTACAACACAACCATTTCTGTTTTGTCAGAGACTGGGATGAGGGAGTGACTGGGGATGTGACCAGATACTGCCCTGTATCTGGCTGTGCTGCGGAAGCCTCTCCAGAGACCTCTGGGGGTCTTTGTGAGCTCTTTGAAGATGACACCCTTGCTGTGCATCCAGCTACAGGAAAATAGCTGGACACATCTCCATACACCCCTCACTACCCAACAACAAGAAAATGGCCTTGTTGGGAGCAGGATGGTTGCACCGCTTACAAGGTGCATTTGGGGAGGTATTTTGGTCTTTTTTTATCGTCAGAACAGAATTCTGACATACACTATGACCATAAAAGTGAGTTGCAAAGGCATATGTCTGACTTATGCTATTGTAATTCACTAACAGAATGCCAGCTACCATCTTTTTAAAAGGTCAGCAAACAAACAGATAATCACATATCTAGAGACTTTATGAAAGTACACATACTCCACATTTTCATGGTATCAGGACCCACAGGACCCACCAAAGGCATGAAATAGTGGGAGAGGGGGAAACGCATTGGATATCAATTCTGGTTTGGTCAGAATTTCAGTGAAGTGGCCCATGTGGAGCCAGAGCAACTGAACCCCCCCCCCCGACCCTCAGTGGGTAGCAACTTCTGCTTTAGGAGATGGTTGTATTTCAAACCTGTAAATGAATTATTTGAAGCTAATGCTCTAATTAATATTATTCAATATTCCCCTCCCAATGAAACAATGGACCTTAATACATGTAACAGTGCATAAGGTAAAACGGGCATCTGGCTGACCTCTGACTTGTTGCTCTAAGCTGAGGATAACAGCAACAGCTTGATGTAAGATCAGAAGTTTGGTCTGCGGCTTGTCACTTTTCAGGTGAAGCTGCACCATCCGGCCGAGCTCCTTGAAAGCCTCATTGATGTCACGGACACGGAGGCGCTCACGGGCATTGTTGGCCATTCTTCTTTCTTTTTCACGCTCTGCTTTTTGCTCTGGTGTAAGATCCTCATCATCATTATTGCTGAGATGCAAAGAGAATACAGGATTTTCTAATGGTGAAGAAATTTGAGATGTTCTAGCACAATTTACCTTACAGAATCTTTGCTACAAAAAAGACACAGGACTACAGCATCTTTCAAATATACTGTTTACATGGCATCACCATCGACTATATAATTAGTTTCACAAATGATGGTACTATAAAAGCTAAAGTGCTGTAATAGGCTAGCAATATATTTCACATTGTGTTTAAACGTCAGAGGTCACAAACACCAAGATATTTCCTTTAATGTCTGGCTCACTTTTCTCAGACTAGATACTATCCACTGAGAGGTTTTCTTGCACAAGCTGTACTGAAATGAAATTTAGTTCTATGCTTGCACAGAATTAAAGGTGGTAACAGCAGAATAAATACTACACGAAAAATGAAGAATTCACAATGGTACATTCAAGAAAAAAATGTGAATTATATTAAAACAAAATTATGTATAAACCTTTTATGTAATTATGCTATTTATATTACATTACATTATATTGATTATTTTTTTATTTTGGTTCTCGGTCCTTAATATTATAGAACCTTTACTTTAGGGCTTATATGCTCTGTAGCAATAATTTAACCTACCATACTGCCTAAATTAAAATGCCCCAAAAGTTGTCTTTGTACCCCTTGAACCATTATATTTGCATGATTTACAATGTGCCACTTTGGAGGTGAATGCCACTGTTAAAATCCAAGATGAGAAAAAGTGCAGAGATTAACATCCTGATTTAGCTCTGTACTTAATTATCAAGGCTGCACTAGAAGTAGCAACATTAGTACTAATGATGATTATGATAATTATTATTATTTTTGCTAAATTGTTCTGCCCCTTTCCTTCCTTTGCCACCTTTGTTTTTCTGCTGGGAATCCAAAATGGCAATCACAAAGCAGCAAGACTATTTGATATCTGGCATGAATTTTCTGTTCCCTAGTTGCCTGGAAAATTAGAAATATTTGAAATAATTCTATGATGGATATGGGAGTAGTACGATAACCAATATTTAAAATAGGATTTCTTCCATGTTCTTGTTTTGCCCATTTCCCTGGCCTACAAATGAGTTGCCACACAGTGGGAATACTGGACAGCATGAACCCTCAAGGCATGGAAGGATACTGGGAGCGATGGTGACAAACTTTTGCAGACCAAGTGTAGATTAGGGGCCCTTTGCTACGCATCTCAACTCTAAAGGATTTGATAGTTGTTTAGTTATATTGCTTTTTTTGTTCCATAGTCCTGGGCAGAGCAGTCTGAAGTCGACTTTCAGAAGATTCTCTCAGTTCTGGTTGTATACAAGCTATAAATTTCTTGCACATAAACATATCCTGCCAAAGCCAAAGGAGTTTTCTGATGAGGTGTCTTCTTGATCTGAAGTTGTATTATGGGTTTGGAAAGCTGAACACAGTTGTTAAGTATATAGGCTGCAGGGCATCTGTCAAGGTGTCAAATCTGTACCATTAGTTGTTTGGCCAGGCAATTTCTTTAGCTGTCACCCATTGAAAGACTGTAAGAAACTGAGAAGTTAGAGCATGTGTTGAAGAAGCACAGAATTTGCTGGGTAGATATGGGTGTGTCTCTAATCCATATCTTCCTTGCTCATGGCCTTTAAATTTGAAAGTGAATGATTAAACTTAATTTTTGTCTATAAAAAATCCAGTATCTGTAACTCACTGTACAGTCTTGAGTTCCAAGTTTCTTCTTTTGGAAGAAGACTTGAGTGATTCTTTTAGCAGAACGGCAGGGTCCAAATTTAGATAGATAAACACATAAATAAATACTATCCCACATTTTTAAGGTCAAAGTGCAATGACAGATTAGTGCTTGTTCAATGCTCAACTGTTTTTGCATGAGCCAAGTGTCTAAAACTGAACAGAATACAAAGCAGATTCACTAGACATTACTGATGGCCAAACTCAGTTTCCCTAATATTTTGCAATATTTCTTACACAGAACAAGAACATATTGAGGCCTAGGGACAAGTCAAGTAAAATCATGCATGTTATGGCCACTAATGCCCGCAAAGAAGAAATGTTGGTTTACATAAAGATATCAAGTCAATTTTTCGGATCAAGATGTGATGAAACCACTCAGCTCCTTCTAAAGCTCATTGACAAAGGGCCTCAGATGGTACAAACAGGCATAGCTCTGTTTAGCTCAATGACGCTACATTGATTTACCCATTCACAGTTATGTACATTAAAAAGCAGGAGGAAAAACAAATATTCCACTGGGCATAAACTGCTATACAAATGGCATCTGTTTTAAGACATATTTGTTTTCATATGTAAATTTCAAGCAAATCATCTCTGAACTTAACTGTTTACAAATAGTGTGTGAATGTATGTGAGTGCATATAAAATGAAATGTAAAATTTGTTCTTTTTGTCCAATTCGAACCCTTTTAGAGTACACGCATCCGAACAGATACTCTTAGTACTACCAGAAAGGGCCATCAGTTTGTTGTTTGTCTGGCAGGAAAAAACTTCAAAGTTTCTTCCTGTTCTGTTCACTTCATCGAAGTCCAATAAAGGAATTAAATGAAGCGACACTATTATATACTGTTACCTAGATCTTGACCTAGTAATTGATTTGATATCCTTCTTGTCATCGTCTAACTTCTTGTCATCAGAAGATTTTGTGTCCTGGAGGTTTTCATCTCCCTCATCGTCAGATTTGATTTCGGAGCTCCCTGAAGATACACTTTGTCCTTGAAGTCCAGTTGGCATGCCTGTGAACAAAATTAATATTGTATGAATTTCCACATTTCCAAGTGTACTTCAACAAAATGCTCACAAGTGAAACTACTGCAGATTGGTCTTTCTTTTCATTAATAGCAGAATTGTTTTGCAAAAAGAAGTTTAAAGAAACTAGTTGTTGAAGCCAGTTTCCAGCTCTGAATTTGTGGCTCTGGTCTATTTTGTGCTGCTTTGGAAGGAATAATCATTTCATTGCCCACAAATCACTAGATTAATGGTTGTAAAAACTACAGTCTAAATCCATTGCTCTTAGTCATGCTTAAGCACATTGACTTCAATGGGTTTAAGCATGACTAACTCGGCATTGGATTTAGGCCTATAAATGTGAACAAGCAAGCAAAAAATACTAAGTATAAGACATCAAGAACCTCCCCCAGCAACAATTTCCTTGGGGGGAAAACGTGCCTGCTGCAATAGAATAATACCAAGGGGGATGGGTGTACAGTACACTTGCCATCCTTGTCCTGACTGGTGCTGCTTGGTTGAGGGCAGGGCAATGGCCAGAGGCAGATTAGAGGCAAGTCTGTTTCTACCTGTATTGCTAAAGGAAAGCAGAAGCCCAGTCTGCAACAACTGACAGCCAAGACATTCAGTAGAAATTAATATTCCCACTTTCAGGCAGATCTGTTACAAAATATATCTACATTAAACTTAGTAAGATCCCACCCAACTCTTACCATCTGATGTGGATAAATACGTGTTTGTGTATTTGTCCAAGTATAATAGATTACACTTAAAAGATTCTTTATATACACCATACCTTTGCACCATACTATTGCACTGTGGGTCTATTTGCTATTTTGCATAAAAATGAAGAAAGAGGGTCCACTGGAAGCTGGGGAAAAATTACAGCTTTTCCCAGAGAGCTAATGGTATGATGGAAACATCATTGCTCACACTGTACTGAAAACAGCTTCCATTTTTGAACTTGCTCTATGTAGTAGAGCTGTAGTAACCAAAAAAGACCAGAGTCAGAAAACAATGTGAAATATTTATTCAAAAAGAAATTATGAGGATATGCAAACTCAGCAAAGAGATATAAGCAATCCCAAACTGGGAGAGAAGACAGGAAGAACAGAAAATTAATCTAAGACACAGTAACAATTAATTAATACACAGTAACAATCTACCACAGTAGACAGAATAGCAATGGATGCTACAAGAATACAGCAATAAGGCAGAAATAATTAACTAAGGGGCCATTTACACGGGGGGGGGGGAGATCCATACAGGGGGTAAAAAATCCAAAAAGGCAGGTGTTCGAATGTGAACGCTCTGCCTACACAATTTTTTACCCGCCGTAAAGTCTGCATTGCCTGGGAGGGAGGAGGACGATAGAGGCGGCAGTGGGGCTGGTAAGGGGAACAGGGTCTGGAGAAGGAGAACAGCGGTGGCAGTGGGGCTGGGAAGGGAGCCAGGGTCTGGAGGAGGAGGAGAGTGACGGCAGTGGTAATGGGAAGGGAGCCAGATGGAGGAAGGGGAGAGTGGCGGTGGCATGGACCGCTTACCTTAAAAAAATGGACCACTTACCTTAAAAAAATCAGCTGCCGCTGATTCCTCTTTCCAAGCCCCGCCCCTCTATCATGCCAGCCAATCAGGTTCCACTCCTGTTCGTATCTATGCGAACAGGAGTGTACAGATGACCAATCAATCGCAAGCTGTCCGGAGTAAACCCTGGGATCCTGATGAAGAGCCGGATCCGCCAGACACAGACTAAAAGATGAGTTTTATAGCCCTCCTCTAAATAACACTTATTTATTTGAATGGCGGTGTGTACAGATCGCCGATTTTTCGAATAAATATGTGTTATTTTTCATCTTGTAGATGGGACATAAATTTACCAAGCAACTTATCAATAAAGCAGGCACACTCATCCTAGAACTTCTACCAGGTCATACTATTTATAGTTTAGTAAACAACTATATAGCAGTTTAACCTAATGATTAAGGAAAGGGGTGGGTTTGGAAAATAATACTATAGCTACCTATCCTAAGCAGAAAAATCAGGTTCATGTGGGCTTAGATGGAAACTGAGGGAAATGGATTCAGGCACACTTTGAGAAAAAGGTTTAAAAATAAAGTGGCAATGTATGGCTTTACAAGAGAATAAAAAAGAAAAAAGAAAAAAAATAGGAAAAAGGCCAATTGTCCCAAGTGGTTTCTGAACCAAACGTCTAGCTCCAAAGTGTGGCTTGAGGGTGGGGGTGGGGAGGCCAGGAGCAACTTTGAAAAACAGATCATTTTCAAAGTACAAAATTTTTGATGTCAAAGAAAGGGCAGTAAAGAAAGGTCTCAAAAACCACAAACAGGCAAAACGTACTAACAAAAAGCTGAGCTAAGCAAAAAGTAAAATTAAGTGAGGAAAAGAGCTGCCCTATAAACTGCCTTGACTCCCAATTTTGGGGAAAAGATAAGTTATAAATAAAGTACTATAATACAATTCAACCCAAGAAGAAAACCTAAGTTTTTCTACTGGACTACAGTTGCCTTTGAATCTGGAACTTTCTATAGGCAGAGCATGTGCTCTAAAACTGGCCTATCACCCTTTCTCCATGGGCTCCATGGGCTATAGCACTCCTCCTTAGGACTCTCTAACTGGCTCCAGCCCAAGCAGCATGATGTCTCCAAAAGGCTCCAATTAACTTTTATAATCCTCTTCTAGATATATTTATGTCACAGGATCCCCCGCCCCCGCAAACAAGAAATACCTGGGCCAGGATGACAACTATCTGAAAACTAAGTGGCTTACTGCACGAGGGAAGAAAGTGGCAGTCCACCCCATAACAGTGTTGCCTGTCTTGCCTTATCACAAGATGTTGTCATGTTTCAGCTGTTTTACTGTTTTGTGGGAGGCAGTGGTAAACGTGGGTCTTTTTGCTAACTGGAAAAATCCATTAGCAAAAAGACCCAGTATACCACTGTCTCCCACAGGACTGGAATGAGAGAACAGCTGTAACATGCCAACATTGTGTGATAAGGCATGGTGGGATACACTACTCTTGGGTTTTACTTCTGCTCCCCTTCCTTCATGCGATAAGTCTCTAAATGTGGTGATAAGTGATGCACAAAAGATATGAGTATGTAATACTTAAGGCCTCTCTGAATCATAGATCTCTTGATTTTCTTCAACCACTCAGAGACACATCCTTATTGGGGCATTCCTGAGACTATATATCCACCTAGTGTTATGCTACTATCCATGACCTTCTGAACAAATGGATTATTTTGATAAGCTGGTGTGCTAGCATATGAAAAATGTATTGTTGTTCCAGTACCAACATCAGGTGATTTGTTGCTATGATAGGGACTCTTCTGCGTGGTTGTAGGAAGCTTTGTTAACACAGCTATGTATGATTAAAATGCAGGGCAGACATGAAAATGTTGCACTCACCTCTATATGGATCTGGAGGCTGGTTTAAGTCAGGAGATGTAGCAGACTGCACTGGCAATTGTGGAACTGGAACTTGGTTTGGCACAAGTGAATGGCTGCCACGGAGCCCAACTGCATCTTCACGATGAGCCCCAACCTGTAACAGAAGACCAGAGGGAAGGTCTTCACATGAACATTTTAGGTGGATTTAGGTATAGAAACAATAATTGGCAGAGATGATATAGTGCAATCCTGAAAAGCAATGAAGGCAAGTAAAAATAAAGGTAAGGCTCCCTGTAGCTTTTCGCTAGAGGGCGCCGAAATACTGCTATAGGTAGATATGATACATATATGTAGAAACATTTAGCACTCAATAAGAAGCTGTGCAGCACATTTAGTGACAAATATGGCAGAAGAGCTCAGGCAGGTAAAACGTCAAATTGTCTTTCCCAGGGTGCTGCAGTAGAGAGCACTGATTCGTACCCATCTGTCTTCTATCATGTCCGCCAACAGATCTGACAATTATCTTAATGCCCATATGCTTAATTGTGGGCTTCTCAATTCCCCCATTGCTATCAGAAATCCTGCAGGAATTTCAATTTGGCATCCGACTTTCATTTTAGGGGATAAGATTCTTGGGCCTGCCACTTCCCCCTCCCTCTCCTACCCCCTCCCTTTGTAATGCCAGCTAAGCCCCTGACAGTAGAAGCTACTGAAGTATCTGACATCTCCAACATCCTCAACCCTGATTTGGAGCAAATATAAAAAAAATGTTACCTGGCCTTCCAAAAACTAGAAGCCTAGACCATTTTAAATTAATCTTCAGTGTTATATCATTAACCATAGAATTCCAGCTCCAAAGAGGGACTATTCTTGCCAAAACTACAGCTCTGGATAATATATCAATAAAGATTTTATTAACCACACCAGTAATGTCATCATTGTAGGCATGATGGTGTCAGCATAATAGTGCTGTTGGCATAATTGATGGAACCAGCTTAATGGAGACACCTACTTATTTTGTATGTTGTACTCTTCATTGCACCTTGTGAGGTAAATTTGTTTCAGAATTAAGAAAAAAGATAAACAAGGGCATTCTGCTATTTTGTTTTTTACACAATGTAATATCTAAATGGTCATAAGAATACATACTAAATGTTTTCCCATCACAAATTTGACTGCATAGATGTACTATTTTGTACTTCTAGGAAACTAGTTGCTACTGTTGCTAGTAACAAAAATATTACTAGCTGCTACTACTGATAACAATGGGCCTAAGGTTTTGTATTTTGGTGCTGTCTAGACAATGCTTTTGTCTGCAGGTCTTCAATAAGGAGGCAAATTAGGGAGGGAAGGTAAATAGGAATGTAAGGTTTAATTAGAAAGCTAGGGTAACAGGATGCTGAGAAACACCAGATGTCAATGGCTATACTGGCTATCACAGATGGAATTTGTAGTTCAACAACATTTAGAGGGCCAGGATTTGTCCACCAGTGCACTAGAGAGAATGGGCTGGAAGGATCATACAGAGGAAGAAGAAGACAGAAATGGTATTCAAACAACACCTTCACACCTTCCTCTAATGTGTGAGAGGTAGGGGCAATGCATCTACTTCCCACCTACCACTCATTCCCAAACACTGATGTGCCCATTAGTTTTAAGCTTTAAGTGTGTGGCTGGCAGTGACAAGGGAGGAAAAAGGAACACTAATTTTGAAACAAAACAAAGTCAAGAGCCAGGAGCTCCAAATTGTTCCCTGAGTACCCAAATTATTTATCAGTCCACCTCAGGTGATGCAGTTATAGACTTTTCTGAAACACATTGGGCATATTAATCAACAAACATGTTCTCTTGGCTTTGTTTGCCAGGGAGATGGCAAGTGGGTGTGATAGTGTGGGAAGAGCTTGGCCGTCAACACTGCTCTCACTATTCCATCACACATTCATCTGAACAATTCAGTGGAGGAGCAGGGGACTGAAAGTACACTCACAACACTATGCTATTATCAGATCAGAAAACTCAAAAGGTTGTAAAAACATTCTACTTGGGGGCAATTAAGTGAGCAAGAGATAATCTTGAAACTGTTATGGTATGTTTAAAACTCAAAACACATTTAAACGGTAGATACACACCTGAAAAAACAGTTATTTTTATCTTAGACATCTTTGGGGTGGGCACTGTTTCATCATACTATATGAAAGGCCTATGTGTCCACATAATATGCATTTGAATTCTAAACAAAAGGACGTTTAGAATAAAGTCTAATGGGATCACTTACTGATCACTATTTCTGGAGGTTACAAAAAACAAAGGAATGTTTCTAATCAGACATACAAGACAATATTATCTAATTGTTACCAGGAAGGCAAGACTGAAAGACAGATTAAAGAGATTTCTGTCAAAGAGGAATGAAAGCCCCCCAAAAACTGAAGGGGAGGGGATTCTACTAGTTATAATGAACTTAATGAAAAACAAGTGTGAATTACAGTTACATCATCACCATCACCACTACCACCACAATTTCCCTTGAGTCCCAGTAGTCACCTTGAGATTCAATTTTGAGGAAAAGGCAAAGTATAAATAAAAGATATAATAAAATACAAGGTATAAATAGGATGATCCTCCTGATCCTCCTCTTCCTCATTTTTAATGTCAGTGTCATAGCCTCCTAGTTGGATAATGAACTATGTGTATGAACAGGTATTATATGCATTCTCCAAGTGGATCCAGGTTTAAGAAGCCACTCTATACATGTTTTGAGAAAAAGAAGAAGGCAACTTCTTCTCTAAAATGTGCAAATATTGAGTTTATAGAACTGAAGACAAGGAGTCTGAAACTAGAAGCCATGGGGACAAACACTGCTCTTGAACTGTGACATTTGGCCCTTCAGTTGCCAATTGAACAGAAGAAATGCCTATGGAACCTGCTAGCAAGTCACTTTAGAGATTTAGGGATTAAGTCTATCAACCCACTCATTCCTTGAACCAATTTTTCAGGAAAACTGGATGCTGACTGGGGCAACACAATGGTATAACAAAACTTTTAAATAACTGGTCAGTATATCTCAGTATATTCCATGGATTGGTGTAAGAAATAAATATTAAAGCTAACTTTATTTTGTTAAGAAACATAGTATGGACATTTTTAAAGCTCTGAAAAAAATCATTTGTTTTCATTCTTAGGTGGAGACAATGTAAGGATTATAATGATATCTGTCATCTGATGCGATGATACAACCAACTTAAAAAAGAAAGGAACACACTACCAGGATAAATGAGCAGATCACATCTGACCAATATAAAGATGCTCACATATTGTGAAAGATTTCTTAACACATTTAGCACCTTCACTCTACTGAAACCTAGAACTTTGACAGGTGCAAAGCATAGAAATGTTGCTTGCATGTCCCACGGACATGAATGAACAAGATCATTTCAAGTCATTTTCATCAGTCACAGCCAATTTTATTTTATTTTATTTTATTTTTTTGCAGTGGTTAGCAACCAATTCCCCCCTCCCTGAACTGGCCAACAACAAGAGCAGGAATCATGCTTTCTGAGCAAATAGCAGGGGAGGGGGGAGTCCTTTGCCATGTTAACACCTGAACTGGTTGTGGCATGAAATAGCTTAGAAGGCTGCCTTTGTATACAGTGGAGAACTCTAAGACCTGTGTAGGCAGGGCCAGTGGCTTCTGAACATTTCAGCTGAGCTAGCGTCTCTAACGATTTCTGCCTATTACAGCTGGCTGTTTTGTTTACATTTTTGCTCCTGTAGCCGCACCCCAAACAATATCTTGGATGTCAGCAAAAGTGGATTTGTCTGCTCATGGCAGAAGATACAGAAGAAATGTGTTAGATTGAAAAAACAAAGGGAAGGGAAAAAAATCAAACATTTCCCTCCATTCTGTACACATGAAGCTTCAAGGATGTGTCCAGTATCTGTTACCAACTAATGTAGTAGAAGGAAAAAAACATATCTTTACTGCAACTCTGGAGGAATATGGAAAACTCATTGAGGTGGTTTCAAATGGCAAATTTCTCAACCACGTGGTAAGCAAAGCGAGCCAAGAAACCACAGAATGATAGGAAGGCCTTACTTACTTAGCTACTGTTTTAAAGCACAAAATGTGAATGCTCAGCAAGGCACGAAACACTTCATTTGTGTATAATTTGGGTGCAGTCCAGAAGGTCAGCCTGGGCACTGTCAAACTGCTTGCAGCAGGCCTTGAAGGCTTCCAGACATTAAGAGCCCAATGTATTCCTGGTGAAATTCCAATGATGGCAACAAAATTATGGCCAGGCCAGCTGGTGTAAAAGGATTCATTCAGTCTCACTGCTTTTGTAAATACTGTTTGTCTACATGAAAACATGTAAGTCTGTTTTATATTGAATGAGAACAATGGCCTAGAAGATGGCTTTCCCAGCACCTGCTACCTGAAAATTGGACTTGGGAACTTCTGTATGCTAAAGCTAATGGTGTAAGGATCAAAATATCTTCCCCCAACATATCCAGAGTTATGTTCATTGATTTGTTTCACTTGGAGTGGTACTTGCAAACTTTTGTTTTCTCTCTTGAACTCCAAGCAATCACAACACCACCCTCTTAAACAACTAAAAGCATAAAAGTGCTTGACACCACCAGCAGCAAAATTCATTTAAAAACTAGCCTCTCCCCATAATGAGTTATTCAGAAAACCTATTCAATGGTTGTATTAATTTTGCCTCAAAATATACCACTTATGGGGAGCTACAACAAGATGGTTACAACTGCTTCCCCAAACAGAATGCAACAGTCGTATCACATCAGCGGCAATGTGTATGGACAACAGCAAGAGAGAGCAAGCTATAACGGAAAGTAATCTGTTTCCTATTCTCAGATTGAAACAGTCAACTTGAATGCATATCCATCTGACGTGCTACAGCACCATGAGCTTTTAATTTGGATGTGAGAACCCACCAAGTTCCTGCTCAACCAAGAAGCACACTGCAGGTCAAACTGATCTTTACTTTTAATATGCAGCATGCAACTGTATTTTTTTTTTCTTATTTGAAAGTAAGTGTGGGGGATCTGATCTGAAGTGGTACCTTAGCATTGGGAGAGGTATATGGGGTCTTAATCCTTTCTCACCCCTCCCCTAGTCTCAATCCAAAACTCCTCCCATGTCTATAGTCTGCACAGAGGGGAAAGTCTCTACTTGTTTAAATGGCAATATGCAGATTTAGCTTCTGATCACAGGGGAGGGAAAGGGTTAAAACAGAATAACACTGAGGGGTTTAAATATTCATTTACTTTGGTCCCACATGCAAGTATGAAAAATTTCAGCAATTTTATCTCTGCTCCATGAGAACACAAAGATAAGCACAGTTTTGAGCACTATTCGTACTTCAGGACTTGGTTAGGGAAAATTCACTAGTGTAAAAATACATATGGTTTTCTTTTGCAGAAAATGTGTTTTGGAGCAAACAAACAAGGATCTTGCACAAAACATACTAATGACTATACAAAAATGCTGTGTGTGGGGGAGGGGGTTGGTAGAGAAAATGTGCAGGAAAACTGTATGTGATTTTCTGCACAGGAAGCTATTTGCTCAAATTGCATAAAGTTGTACACACAGTCTAAAATCCATGCAACTTGTGCAAACACACAAATGTGTTTTCTGTGCAAAATTTTTTGCTTTGTGCAGGAATTAGTGTATTTTACACAAAATACACATTTTCTGCCCATGAACATATCTTCTACACAGGAAAAACTTATCTATTTTTACACAAATCAATTGTCCCCAACTAAGTTCCAAAATTCAAAGAATCTCAAGGCTGCTTTCCTTTTCCTTGGAAGAGTGTTAAGGGTTGGGACACTCTTTCATCAAGGATGCAGATATTAAGTAGTATTGTTCACATCCCTAACCCACCCCCACCCCAAACTGAGGTCCCAATTAAGAATGGGTTCACAACAAAATAATATTTGTTGCTGCATTCTTCGTATATAATTGGCCTGCAGGAGATTTCATCAAATTCCTTGGGCTAATTCTGAATATAATTTACTTTACAGGGTTAACAGTGGTAAACACAAAAGGAGATGAGAATAATAAGCTCATTGATTACTGATATAGATATTAATACATAAAATTATTAGTTACAATCTTGTAACCAAAGGTGATTTTTTTTCTTTTACAACTTCCAGTACTAGATATAAAGAAGAACCATCATCTGGGAGGTCTAGAACTACAGGCTTTGTTTAACCTCATAAGGTTATTTGGCCTGTTTTCAAACAAACATTTCTCAAACAATGAAATATTCTAATGAAAAGGAACCTCAGCTGAACATAAACAAAATTACTGTCAGAGAATCTCTTAAGAGTGAGGATCCAGATGCTGCTACTGCTCTCTGCAACCACTGGAGAGGGAGCTGAGCACAAAGCCTGCTCTGTCCTTTAGGTACACATTGTACTACTGAGCAGAAGTACCAAATCTCTCTAATTCTGGGAGGTCCCACTGCATCACTTACATAGATGCAAACCTAAAAGGTTGCAGGGAGGGAGAAGAAAAAAACATTTCTATGCAAGCACTTCCAGCTTTCTGACAACTCGTTTTTTGACATTCTGCTGTTTTGACAGATCTAAATTATAACTGTGTACCACACTTTCAACCCCGGGTCCACTCTTTCAATTACATGCTGCCTTTTCTTTTCTCTTGGTCGACGTGGTGAGCTTTCCCCCCTCTTGGTCAACTTGGTGTTCTGTTTTTCTCTCTCTGTTGACTTGTACCATCTAACACTCAGTCTTGCATTTGCAAGCTAAAAAAGACTGGGTTCTGCTTTTCAACCATTTCCACTTTTTGACAGTGGTCCCTAACCCGTTGAAATAAGTGGGCGGTGCCTGTACATAAGATTCTAAAGCAGGAGTGTGCATTTGACAGCTGGAGGCAGCCTCAAATCCACATGGGGCTCCCTCGCATCCCATCCCTAAATTTTTATTTTTGACAAAAATAGCTTTTACTGCTCTCAGAGACATTCTAGAGCAGAGAGCTTTATGATTGCGGGGGGGGGGGGGAGGGTTGATATTGCAGCTCATCTCCAGCCAACCCCTTTCCAAACAAAGTGGATGTCTATATCACCTCTGGTTTTGATTTGTGGAAGAGTATTTCTGTGCCTAGTGTTCCCTGTAGCAGGCCCAGGTATGAGAATTTGGCCCACTGGCCTGCCAAATTTTCCAGGCCCTGCTCTAATAAGACGTTGACTGTTTCCAGGACTTACTTACTTCTGGGATGCTGAGCAATGGGCTCAGTGCTAACATTGCCACCATAACAAAGGCAAAATCAAATGGAGTTTCCTCTCGGAGGAATCAATTGAGGTGAATGAGGGTAAAGGAAAATAATTTTTGAAGCGGGGAGGGGATATATTTTTAAAAGGGGGTAGAGATGGAGGAAAATAGGAATCAGCAATCATATTGCAGGGGAGAGGCAATGTTGCAGTTGTCTTCCATGACTCTATCCCCATGACTGTACCCCCATTCCACAGTCTAGCCCCGCCATTTCACAGTGTGTATATATGAAGGTAGGTGCTCAATTCAGATTAGGGATTCTGCTGGTGTACTATGAGCAAGCTGGTGCTGCTTTTGGGCTTTCTTGGCATGTTGTGCTGGGGGACTTCATTACAACTACCAAGGCTGTCTCTTCAGGAGTGGCTACAGAGTTAATGCTATGGCATCAATAAGGCTGGTGTCACTCCTCTCCCCAACATTGTCACCTGGTGTGGTTTGGCTTCTCTGCACTCCCCCCCCCCCACTGCTGCCACTGTC
This sequence comes from Gambelia wislizenii, assembly GCA_030847615.1. Classification (NCBI taxonomy): domain Eukaryota; kingdom Metazoa; phylum Chordata; class Lepidosauria; order Squamata; family Crotaphytidae; genus Gambelia; species Gambelia wislizenii. The sequence goes on along the minus strand of JAUMIR010000002.1, from coordinate 425,964,945 downwards.
CTGATGGCAACCATGAGCCTGTCCCAATTGGTGTCTGGTTTTACTTGTTCAGGAGGGCACACTTTTCAATTTTGTTTTCTGTGTTGGATAGGGTGGTAGTGACTGGGATGTAAAGTACTTTTGGAAAATTCAATTATCATAGACAAATCACTATTAGGTGAGATTTACACTCAGAGCCTCAATAGGATTGGGGGAGAAATTAAGATGGTCCACCACAGGAGGATAATAATTAAAAAGGTTTCCTGGTGGCTCTTGGGGATTTTTCTGTCATCTCAGCAGGCAATTCTATTGAAGAAGGAACTGCTTAATCTCTGGAATGGGGAGATTGTCTGGACCAAGCCAAAAGATTTCCTGGTATTCAAGAGACCTAGAGCTAAGACAACATGTTAGACAATGGCTAGAGCAGAGATGGAAAATGTAGTCTTCCTCACTACTGGCTATGCTGGTTAGGGCTGATGAGAGTAGCAGTTCACCAACATCTGGAGAACACATTTATCAGCCCTAATCACTGCAACATTGGCAGAAAATCTTCAATTAATCCAATGGAACATGGGATAGAACCCATTTGAAGGCTTACATTGTGACTGTGATAGCAGAACACCCCCTCCCCAGACCTCCACTACCACTGTTTTGTCTGGTTAGCGGACAGGAATACATCTGAGCAGTGAAGGCTGGAGTATCAAGTGTGTCTTTTTCTGAAGATGTTAAATGTGATTCTCATGACACATTCTGTAATATGTTCTATATCGGCCTGCCTTTGAAATGTGTTTGGAAATTTCCGCAAGCTCAGAATGCTGCAGCCAGACTACTGACCAGAGCTGGTTATAAGAAGTATGCGATTCTGGGTTACAATAGCAATACTGGCTACTGATCTGTTTCTGAGCACAGTTCTATGTGCTGGAACAAGGAGATTTAAAAGACTGCATACTCCATATAAATCTGCCTGGGTTTTATGATCAATTAAGTCCATTATAAGTTCCACCTTACCACATTTCCTGTGAAGATAAGAACAGGCCTTCTTAGTGGTTGCTCCCAAGCTCTGGAACTCCTTGCCAAGGGAGGCCAGGCTAGCTCCACCTTCAAGCTGTCAAAATATGTGTTTATTCAGAGTGGTTTGGCAATTTTGCTGGCTTATTTCCTGAAGAAGAATCTAACTGGTAGGTGTTGTTTATTCCTGACTTTCATTTACATGTCCTTAATTTGCTTTTATCTTGTAATTCTAATTCTGCCCTTGATTGTTGTAAGTCACATTGAATGTTATTTGTAACAGAAAGACGGGCTATAAATTCAATAAAGAAACCAATAGTCCAGCAATAAACACATTGCAGCTTGCATACATCTAGCTTAGCTAGATCAGTCCACTTGGTCCAGAATTCTATTTTTAAATAAATGCATCTGGGAAGCTCACAAGCAGTGTCCCAAGGCAGCAGTCCCCCTTCTGTTTGTTCCCAGCATCTTTCTATTCTCAGGCCCATTGTCTCTTTAGCATTTAGCAAGCATGGCTAGGAGATATTGACAGAACTATCATTACATATTGTGATGATGAAATAAGGTCACTGCAATGCAAACTATGGCATAAATCCAATTGCTAATGCCAAATAGAGTAGGCCCACAGAATCAATGGAATTCACAAGTGTCACTTTCCATACACTAATTGATTGAATGTATCTACTCCAGCCTTTCTCAACCTTTTTATCCTGGAGGAACCCGTGAAATAATTTTCAGGTCTCAGGGAACCCCTGCAAAAACATTATTCTATATACTGCTATTGTCCCCCCCACCCCCGCACAATCACAATCTCTTGAGGAACTCCTAGCAACCTCTGGGGGAACCCCAGGATTCCGTGGAACACTGATCTACATCTGGTACTAGCAATTGCATTTAGGCCTATGTTTGCTACTACTGTGCAAGATTACATACCTATGTGTGTTTATTATATCAACATTTTAAACATCTCAGTACTGGAAACTCAACAAAATATGGCATCTTACCTCCCTCCCTCATTTTTTAAAAACAGCTATGGAGTGTTTAAATTCAAAAAATTAATTACAATTAATACATGTGAAGGAACTTATAGCAGTCTATTAAGCTAATTCATCATACTCCCGTGATTTATATAGTCTTGAAACATAAGGCCAAAGAGAACAAGCTTCAGTAACCTGATGTACTGATATACTGGACTACAATTGCTACAGCCTCCAGCCATGCTGGAGGTGATGAGAGTTATAATCTGACACTCCTGAAGTTTGTCAAGGCTGCAATAACCCAATTGTAGTTCACTATCTTGCAAGAAATCAATTGTTTAACAGATTTAGTGTATTTCTACAGCTGGTTCATTTCCACAACCCTTTCAGCACAGGTCAGAAAAAAGACATTAGTGTAACATAGCTTTTGGGAGGTTTCCCCCCTTCACAGTGGTGGCACTGGGTTGGTGGTGCAGAGAGGCCAAACCACACCAGGGGACACTGTAGGGGGTGGGAGGGGTGATACCAGCCTTAGTGAAGCCACAGCCCTTTCATCTACATTTTATATGCATGGAGGACTGTAGCTTGTAAATGGCATATGGCCATGTTGTGATATCAGTTTAAATATCAGTTTAAAAAAACAGAACTACACTGGTCTGAATTAAAATTCTGTGTGAAGACAAGGCAGACTATTGTACTTATTGTAAGACTCCCCATAAACAACAACAAGACATTTGCTTGTTTTCACTGTCTTTTACTTCCAAAAAGCAATTCAGAAAGTAGTTATTATAAATTGGAATTTTTATATAGAAATGTCTATGGTATAGATACAATTCAATATAGCATTACTGCAGCTAGGTTTCATTTTCACAGTGCTTGGAATGTTTTTAAAAGTAACATACATTTTGTTACATTTAACCTATTGTATTTTAAAAGCACTTCATGACTCTACTCCTTGCTTACAATGTTACTCATTATTGGTGCTTTATTTTTCAATTATGTTGAGATTATTTTTTAAAATATAGTCGGCCCTCCATATCCACAGCCTTAGTATCCATGGATTCCACCATCCACGGCTTGAAAATATGCCCTCCCCCCCAAAAAAAATCCAAGAAGCAAACCTTGATTTTGCCATTTTATATAAGGGACACCATTTTACTATACCACTGTATATATTGGGACTTGAGCATCCATGGATTTTGGTATCCATAGTGGGTCCTGGAACCAAACCCCAGCAGATATCAAGGGCCCACTGTATTTAAAATAATACAGAGAGACATTAAATTCTACCACATCACTCCTACCTCTTGTTACACTAAGAATTTAATGAAGTTATCAGTTGTACAGTAATATTTAAAAAGTACTGTAGTGATATTTGTAATACCATTACCAAAGAAGTAATGTGCTACTTCCATGTTGTGAAGACTAATATCTTAATTATCCCATTGAATAGCACCTGTTTGTCTCTTTTTGAATGCCCATACTGTTGAGATGTAACAAAGCAGTGTGGGAAGGCATTAGGAAACAGGGTTCCATCACCACTGTTACTAAGAACATAAGGCATGCTATGCCTGATCAGAACAAAGGCCTACCTAGTCTAACATCCTGTTCACAGTGTGGCCAATCAGTTGTCTGTATCTAGTAGGCACACTATCATAACATACCAGCAGGACATGTGTCCAACTCAAAGCTCTGTCTTGTGTCCCCCAGCAACTGAGACTGCATGCAGAGACACACTCATCATGCAGAAGGTGATGTACAGCCAACCCACACTATCCACAGATTCTGCATCCATGGATTCATCCATCCATGTCTTGAAAATATTTTTTAAAAACTCAAAAAAGCAAACCTTTTTATTTATGGGACATTAATAAATAAAATAAACATTTTATTTATGAGACACCATTTTCTTATGCCACAGTATATAATGGGACTTGAGCATCCATGGATTTTGGTATCCATGGGGGGTCCTGGAACCAAACCCCAGTGGATAGCAAGGGCCCACTGTATAGCTATCCTAACTAATGATGTCCTCAACTTTCACAAATTAACTCAATTCCCCCTTACACCGTTTAATCATGCATTGTGTGAAGAATACTTTCTTTTACTTGTTCTAAATTGCCTATTATTTAGCTTGGCTCTGAGTTTTGCAGATGCTAGGTGAGCCTTAAAACAAACTTTGTTCAATTCTAGTGATCATGGCTGCATTCTAGTAAGTTATCCTTGGTTAAAAACCTCTTAAATTAATGTCATTCTCTTGGTTATTGTATATAGTCATGGGATGAAGCTGATGCTGAAGTGAATTTAAAGCGTTTGCTCCTCCAAGTAAGGTAAATACTGTGCACCTAATGCGTTTTACGTGCACCTAATTCCATTTTAAAAATTTACTGTATCAAAATAACAACACCTCTCAAGGGTAAGAAAGCAACAAACATATCCAGCAAATAGTGTACCGAGTTCTTTAATGAGATGATTTAGAAGATATCTGTCTAAAATCACCAATGATTTGGAGTTAAATTCAGTATTATAAACATATTTACTTTCCTTAACTTACTAGTTAACTGATGCAGCTTTTCTTATTTATCTTTCCACGTTCCCTATTTTCCAGTCTTTAAAAATTCTTGGTACTCAGGAATATGCATATGGTGAGCCGGTCTTCTAGTGGAAAACTTTGATGTTTTCTGATGGCTTCCCTCCCCCTCTAGCTTCTCCCCAGGTTGCTATGTCCTGAAGAAGGAATAGTGTTTCTACCTTTAAACATAGTGAAGCCTTGCCTGAGCTGTACTTCTGCCTGTTAACTTAAACATCCACCAGTTTTCCTACATGGGCCCATTCCCAACCTGTTATATTGTGCCCCAAGACAAGTGAGTTAGAAGATGGGTAAAAGGAATCAGGTGAGTGGTGCAGTAGCCGTAGTTTCACTCAATGCCTCAGTACATTTAGCTGAACTGCCCAGACAAGAACAATGAAAAGTCTGCAGACTGCACATCCTCAACCTGCCTCCTCTTCTTCCACTGTCCCCACTCTTGTCAAATATATGGATTCTTGATTCTAGATCCAGAAGAAAATAATGCCAAACTAATAAACAAAGGTGAAAATTGGCTAAGGGTAAATAATTATTTCTGATTGCAGAATATCTGTGCAATCAAGAGAAAGTCCTGTATGCTTAACTACAATTGAAATAGTTGGGATTTAAGCAAGCAATCAGATTTTAGTTTTGCTGATTTCAGTGCAACAGACAGGCCCAATTTCTCTAGCTTGCACCCTCTATGCTCTTTTGGCACAGACATTGATTACCTTCCGGAATGTGTATTTTTCTCAGACAGTGTATACATGGCTCTGCACACAGCTACATCTGTACAAGCAGTCACAAAAACTTCATTCACATTAACTTTTAAGTATACATATTTGATAGATGAGATCATTTCCCCCCAGTAAACACAGAAAGAAAAGTTGATGTATTTTCACTGTAATTAGACACCCATCAACACAGAAAACTGTTTTGGTGTCTTTGAATTGTAATCTCCCTGTGAAATATCAATTATACCTGACAGGCTCAGAATGTTAGATTCCAGTTTCAATTATCCTGCCAGTATCTGTCATATCAAAGGAAAGTAAAACCTATTTGCTCTAAAGTAGGAAGAAAACACTATTTAGCCCTAAAAGTGCATCTTTAAAAGTGGTAAGAAACCTCGTCCAAATGTTAACTTTTATTACACACAGATGGGCACTCTGAAGTTTGTGAATTGTGGGCAGTGGATAAAAGCTGCAAAAAATTAAAACAATGGAAGAAGGTTTCTTATGATGTTATGAGAAGTGTACCCTGCTGCTGCTTACAGTTAACTCTTTTCATACTGATAGAGAGAACTTCAAAAGTATTCTTACTTTTGAGGTATAATTACTTTAAAAAGAATTGAAACCAGTTCTCCAAAGAAAGGGACAGGAGAAATTGGCGTATCTTCACATCATTGGTGTTCTCAACCACAAATATTAGACAAAAGAAAAAGAGTTCAGTGAGACAACAAAATGTCCCACTACTTGAATATGTAACACTCTTCTCCAAATCACAGTCTTGTGAAACTCTTATAGCTCAGCACCATGCATGTGTACACAGAAGGAAGCTCGCAGGTTAAGTGTGCACAGGACTGTAGCCTTTTTAGTCAAGAATTCAGTGTTGGTCTCCCCAACTCCAGAGTCATGTAAACAGATTGTCAACAGATTTTATTTGATTTACAGCACAGCTTATCTGAAGTGTTCAAGTTGGACAACACAATTATAATGTCTGCCAGAGTGGGAAGGACCACTGATAGACCATCTAGTTCTCAATGGGATTCTTGCTCTAGATGAGCCTTGAACTCATCCAATGAGGATCTGATCTTATTTAGAAAGTGCATACTTTTAATCATTTAGTATAGGTTATGGCTTAACTGATAAGACACCTGAAGTTTGCTCTTCAAGGTAAATATTTTATGACATCGTCATATCAAGAGTTTTAAACAATGACCCCTGTTCAGTTTTTTTTTTAACAAACAGAAAACAGCTGGGACAAAAATTGTCCCAACAAATCATTGCATTTTTCCACTGGAAAATAATTTTTTTGTTCTACCCAATGTAAAATATTGGGACAAAGAAAGCCTCATGTAATTTTGTGGTTGAAACATGATGCTGGAGTGATTATTTGGATGAGGGGGGTGGGAAAACACCTCCCTTTGCCTAGGAGGGCAGGATGTGCATGCTCACTTGATCTTGTCCAGAAAGGACCAAGTGGAGATACTGATGTCATGAGAAGCAGAGATGGAAGAAGCCGAGGCAGACCTCCACAGACAGTTCAGTTCACCAGCACAGAAACATCATTTAGAAATGCTCAGAACCAAAGAAGGATACAAATAAAGAAACAGTGTTAGGAAAGTTTGAACTGCTCGTCTCAGGATTTACTTTTCATAATCTAAGAAACAAATATAGGGGCCTAGCATCTATTCAGGGCATGGAATAAAAGGAACCTTACCAAAGCCAAAGTGCATAAGTCCACTGACATCAGTGAGCAGAAGGCATATAGGTTATATAATGAACAATCTCAGAAGATCTAAGGTTACAAAACCAATCTAAGGGCACTGTCACATCAGAGTGATGATCCAGAAAATATTTTGTGCAGGCAACAAGGTACATGAGTTTTGACAAGGAAACAAGAGTGATAAACAGTCATTTCTAAACTGGCTACCTTTCAAGACAATAGAATGATGCTTGTTGAGCAACTCTGAGCATGGTACATACTAAAGACAGATCTAACTACTGATAAACTGCTGGTTAAATTCAAAGGTATGTGCCCTTTCCAATAACATAAACACGCTGGGAAAACGGAATAAAAGTGTGGTGGTTCAGCAATGCTAAGACAATACAGTGGGCCCTTGTTATATGCTGGGGTTTGGTTCCAGGACCCCCTGTGGATACCAAAATCCATGGGTGCTCAAGCCCAATTATATACAATAGCATAATAAAAATGGTGCCCCTTATATAAAATGGCAAAATCAAGGTTTGCTTGTTGTTGTTTCTTTCTGGAATATTTTCAAGCCGTGGATGGTTGAATCTGTGGATACAGGAGCCATGGATACAGAGGGTCAACTTTATATCCCCTGAAGAGAGATATTTAACTGGGTAGGCACTGTGGTACTTTGCAGGGACCCTAGTTTTGTTACAGCGTGGTGACAACATTAACTAAACCATGTACTATATCTACACTGGATGAAATGTGGTGGAAGACAGGTTTTTCATCAGCCGAGAACTGGTAGGTCTGCTAACCAAAGAATTATGTTGGCAATATCTGACTAAAAAAGGCATCTTCTACCTCTACTCCCAAGCAGCAGATAAGACAGTGTACCATGTATGGAAAATTTGCTTGGAAGGATCCAAGTGATATGCTCGCACTATCTGTAGAATAGCTGGCAAAAAGCATAGTCTCTAAAGAAAAGGCTCTCATTGGGGGAGGGGGCATTTTCTCTGTGATAGAAAATGTCATCTGGACAGAAAATCACCCCACAATACCATAAATGCTAGGTCTTCTGCAAATATATAACAAAACAACTGTTTAGAAGTTATATGCGTTTCCTATTTTCGGGGTTCATAACAAGGTTCTGTTGTTGTTGTTTTCAGTTGAAAATAATAGTTGTAGCATTTTTAGGACATTAAAATTATGTTGCTTACCTCTTCCTCTTCTCCCCCCCCCCTTGAAAGTATGTTTCTCAGTTACACAAACCAAATGTTCTGCCTTATGGGAGCATGTGTTTTCTGTCTCTGGGAGTTTAGGTATGGAGAAATGTCCCTCATTCTACACCCACAAACACTTTTGTGGACATGTGTTTTTTTTTTTTTTTAATCCTCTGAAATACAGTGGAATTCGCATGGGGTCAAAAGAAGTTACTCAATATAATTTCTTTAAAATCCATTTGGATGAAGTTTAAATTTACACAAACCAGTGGATTATTGTACTAAAAAGTAAAAAAAAAAAAAAAAAAAAAAGTAGACCATGCAAAATTAAAGTCAATTCATTCTGGCTTTCAGTTGTCTATACTGCCACAGACTTGCACAACTGCCCTCAGATTAATATTTCTGCAATTGGACCTCTACATCTACCTATCACACTTTCTGAACGTTTCTGTGAAGTTTTTGTTTCACTAAAATAGATATATAATGCGAATTTTGGGAAACAATATACGTAGAAAATGTGCATTTTGAGAAGAAATATGAGTGAAATGTTCAGATTTGAAGAGTGTATAAATGCAAATTATTGTGAATTACAAATTAACATGAAAATAGGATGAAAGAGAATGGTGGGGATACACATGCAAAGTGATACAGATCAGAAACATCCCTTCCAATTCATGCTGTTTCTTTGATCGCAGAGAGATATACAGGAGCAAGAGAATAACAGGAAAACAGAAATAAAATGAAACATGAAGTTCTAAGACTACTTAGTATCTCTCAAAATGCTAGCATGTTTGAACAAACCCTTTTCTGACATATTAAATTTAATGCTCCACAAGAATCCTTCTCTGTTACTGCCCTGTCCCAGGAGGCCATAGTGTAATGTGTAGTCTTAGCATATGGCCTGGTCTTAACCTAGTTATGTCTATTAAGCATACAACCTGCTTTCATTTTAAGAAGGAACTACTCTGCAATCCAGAATAAATTAGTTTATCCTTCCTTGAATTTTTTTCCAATTTAAAATCCCTTCTAAAATATTAAATACTGTATTTTAAATATTTGCTGGTCCTCATAAAATGCAATTACTTAATTGACTCAGCGATACATCTTTTGCTGGGCCAAGATGGCTATCTGGTTTTGAAACCCGCTGGGGTAAATTGATACTGAAAATCATGAAAAGTTGTAATGCAGATTTGGAAGGAAAACAAAGATCACCCAATTTAAGACCCAGAGAGAAATTCTTCAATTTCCATCTCATATGTATCAGACATACTTTGTGAAAGCCATCATTCAGAAAGGGGAGTACATATCACATAGAGAAATGCCTATGTTAGAATGCTGGCATCTTCGCTTAAAAGATCTGTCATAGAGGGATAGACTATGCCTGCAATGTTAGAAAACCAATACTGATTAGATGTACTGGTCCAGATGTGCCAGTGATTTGACTTAGTTTTTATGGGCTTTCTTATGTTCAGATTAAGTCAACATGTGCACTATACAAAATGTGCTTGCTCATTTCATCTAATGGTTAGGTAAACCTAACCATTCTACAGTAGCTAGTCTTATAAAACATTGTGTATCCATTCTAATTTATGAAAGAAGTAATTTGCTTATTTAAATTTTAGATTTTCTAAAAGGTTTGGAGGTGCTAAGTCTCATCTAACTAATTAAATTATAAAGGGCAGTTATTGAATAAAATATATTTGGAAAAATACACCCAAACAGATAAAATAAGGGAAGACTCATGCACATAATGAATTAAGAATACTTCAAAATAATAACCATTAAAAAATCCAATTCGAAGTGTCCAAACTCTCTCTCTCTCTCTCTCTCTCTCTCTCTCTCTCACACACACACACACACACACACAGAGATTATGGCAAGCTGGGTATAAGGTGTTATGTGTTAACATGAGCCCAAGAGTGTCAAAATACATAAGCTGGATGAAAAGCAGGTTTGTGTAGAGCCCTTAAAACCTCCATTGCTAAGTAAAAAGAGAATGACGAAGGACACTTCAACAAAGTTGGGTTCTCACACTGTGTGTGCCTGTTATTGGTCCGAATTATTCACTCTTATTTAACTGCACTGAAAGTCTTTCATCTCCATGCTATACAATAATAGTTTCCATATGACTGGTGGCTTAGCTATAAATAAGATCAAAAGCAAAAGAAAGGACTTCATAGTAACGGGGGTGGGGTGAGTCAGTATGAGCAGCATTAAATCAAGAAAAATAGCAAAGTTTAACAGTTTCTTTTAATACAGAAAAGTATCACAGCGTAATAAGCAGCTTTCCAAACAGCTTATGAAAAGGCATTCTGCAAATGGTAGTCATATGCAAAATCCATTTAAACGTAACCAAAAGTGGCAAAGCAGAAGTTTTGCTTAAAAAAAAGAAGCAGAATGCCACGTCTTAAGTAGAATCAGAACTAGCTACAAACATAAAAAGAAAAAAAAGATGTTTGTATGGCAGTATTTTACGTATTTGCTATGCACTTTTTCTTCTACTTTAAATTGGGGAGGGGTGTCTTTGTGTAATTATTATTATTATTATTATTTACTTGTAAAGTATCATGTACAGTGATATATATATACTGATGAGGATGAGAATAATAATTAATAATAATAATTTTGAGGACATCTCAAAATTGCTCAACTCAGATCCATGAGCTCCACATAAAAGGATGTTTTATTTGGCATTACAAATCAACTCAATTGAAAGAGCCAGCTTCCCAGACTCATTTTCTTCTGGAGATGCAAAAATAACAATGTTAAGCTCCATTCCCTACTGGACAAACAGATGTTAATAATCCATGGGAGGAGATGCATTTCCTTTGTGCCTACAGACAGCCAATGTGCACAATTTTGTAATGTTTTAATACATTTGGGGAAAGGCTTTGCCCTTTGAGATGCTATCTCATGGATAGCATTTCCTCTATCCTACTGTTACCACACATTTCCTCCTCTCCAAAAGCACTTTAATTGGCTGTTCTGGCATTCTTTGTGTAACACACAAGGTAAAACAACTGTAGTGCTTTAAAAAGTGAAGCGAGTTGCAACAGGGAGCTACAGATTGCCACTGCCAATGAAATAAAAGTCAGCAGTGATTTCCTTCCTATGGAGATGATTATTCATTTTATGTACTGGCTGAATTTGGGGATGTTCAAGACCCAAAAACTACAGGATTAGGAATCTTAGCATTTAGCTGTAATGAATGGCCCACTATTGAAACCCATAGAGTAAAAAAAAAATAAAAATAAAATAAAATAAAACAAAAAACAGTAAAATAGTCAGGTTGGATATTTTATTCCCAAGTAAGATAAAATCTCCTCCAAAAGACTCTTGCAGATAGGTATGTCTGACCCTTTTCTTCCTCACTTGTTCCTAAGAACCTTTTGAATGGTGACCTCAACTCTACACCTCAAGATTCATGCATTTTACAAAACAGCTTTTTAAATTAAAGCTAGCCGTTTTCCATCTAGGCTATGGGGAAATAGAAATCGGGACAAATGTTACCCAGAGATGTCCATTCTCCAATAACTTTCACACACTCTGTTGCAAAATACAGCCGTCCATGTGTAAAAAAGCAAGGAAAACAGGCTAATGTTGAATCAAAACTTGGAAACCAAATACCACTATTTTACCAGCACATCTAATTAGCTATTTCAAATGAATGAAATCATTGTATTAGGATTTTTTAAAAATGTAATTTTATATCTCATTTACACATTATTGGAGTTTTCCTTCTCCTAGGACGGTTGCCATAAGCCTAGAGAGCCCATGCTGCCCTTTGACGCTCTTTGTCAGATCCTTCAGTTTTGACCTGTCTGGCATGGGAGACCCTACCGGTGACTATTATGCCACCGCCAGCATAGCTCAAAACATCATTAGGGTACGCAAGCCTTTCTCCCACGACAATATGGATCTGAAACATGGGTCACCTATCGCCACCACCTATGACTCCTCGAACGCTTTCATCAGCGCTGTATACACACAATCCTAAATATACACTGGACTGACTATGTGACGAATGTTGCTGTCCTTGAGCAAGCAGGGATCACCAGCATTGAGGCCATGATATTGAGAACACAGCTGTGCTGGGCAGGGCACATTTCTAGGATGGAGGACCATCGCCTCCCAAAAATAGTACTCTACGGTGAACTCGCCATGGGTCAGCATAAGAGGGACGCTCCAAAAAAGCAATACAAAGACTCCCTGAAACAACATCTCAGGCTTGGCCAAATTGATCACCAACAATGGTCCGCCCTGGCCTCCCATCGGGAGGCATGGAGACGCTCTATCCACAATGCTGCAGCCTTATTTGAGAACTCACGCTGAACAAGTCTTGAAGAGAAATGACAACGCAGAAAGAATCACAACCCAGAAACATCACCCAAGGAGACCTTCTGCTGTGCTTTCTGCAACTGGACTTGTTTATCTCAAATTGGCCTTTTTAGTCATCAGCGCGCTTGCAGTAAGTGCGGGATGAGTCCTTCCTGAATTTTCGTTTGCGAAGAAAAGCTAGAGAGAAACATTATATGAAGGGAATTGCTGCAGTTCCTTTTAAAATGTTTCACTGAAGTAAAGATGCTTTGTCTTTCACAAAAGAAGACTTTAAAAAAACCCATAATAATTGTAACTATTGGTATTATTATGATAATGCTAAGCAGGGCATTGCTAAGGCATGTATTTATTTGTTTAGTAAAGAAAACATAGCTCTTTAAATGCTTTTATGTTGTTTTCATTTTGGGGTTTTGATACAGATACCATAATACAACTGCTACTTTATTTCTTAAGGATGGAAATTCCCAAGAGTTGATGCAATCTGGATGTTTAAAACACACATGAACACAATCTTCCAGTGTGCATTCAAGTGAAGCAACCAGGAAAACTGACAGCAGTTTAAACAATATCCCAAGATAATGGACTGGATCCTTCAACAACAGAATCACTCCTGCTCATGGAGGGTACTTGCATCCACCAAAATCATCTGCAAACAGAAGGAAGTGATTTCCAGACCTAGCAGCAAAAGTGGTGGACTCTGGTTGGCCAGAATGAAAAAGCCACAACTTTATTGGTTATAACTAAGTAGGTTTAGCCCAGCATACATCTGAATTCAATTATCAGCCAACCTGCCTACTGGCTAATGGGGATGACAGATGGACAGAAGCCATTGCAAGGTTCCCTCGGCATTTGGGAATGAGGCAGACAAGTGCCCCTAAACTTGGCATAACCCTGGTTATCTACACACCCAAAGTCTCTAAAGGGACATCCAAAGCAGGAAAACAGACACACAGGCTTTGTCTTCCTCCCCGGATCTGGCCAAACTGAGGCCCAACCCAGCCAGCTCCATCCACTGCAGTGGACCATAAACAGAGTTCCGTGGTATTGGGGGGAGGCATTCTTTTGCTCCTTCTCATGTAACAGCCTCTACTGTTTATTAGTGTCCCCAAATATCCCAAGAAAAATTTCAGCAGATGAAGGATGAGACAAAACCCAAGAGTGCTCTTGTATGTAGTGGACCGTCACTCCTAGGATTCTGAATTAGCTTAATGTACAGCTGTCATAAATTCATTTGGAATGAGCATAAAAGAGATATTGCTCTTGCATGATTATACTGCATCATTTACTGTGCACCTTACACATTCCTCTTTCAATGTCTTTAAATGTTTCCACTAGAGGGAGAATTATATATAAAAAACAAAAGCCCAGTGCTGTCTACTCTTTATGACCGGGTCAAAAGCAGAGTTCTTTCACATTGCAATCTACCTGATTCTGTCTAAAAATTGAGGTATAAGAGATTTTGGACTTAGCACCTTTGGCATAGAAAGAAACATCCTCAGCCACTGACCTATTCTTTCTATGTATCTCAAGAGAGAAAGAAACAGAGTGATATATGACTGCTGCAAATATAAGCTACAACAGTATGGTTCAGTGTTATTTTCTATGCTGCTTAATGAAACCCATCCTGGCAGACTCCACTAGAAATTGCAATGTGCCTTAGGAGGTCAGCCAAGTGATGTTAGCCATAGGAGTGGTGCTGCTGGACACATGCTGTAAAATCCTACAACCCTGTAAACTCCCTGATGTGTTCAGAAATATGCATCTTCATCAGGGTTATGAAAGGAGCTTGTGGCTAAAGATGGAAATATTTGAAAATATTTTAAAAATGGTAAAAAATGCATTTCTTGAGTATCAGGAAACCCTGACAAAGAGAATCCTGGATGATTTTTTTTACAGTTTGGCACTTATTATGTACAAAATTTGCACGTGTTACAGCATTTTCTGTACAAAAATAGCATTTTCTGTGCACTGAAACAGTATATTTTGCACATCATTTTCTGTGTAGAAATATCATTTTCTGCCCAAATAATAAAATTTCTTGCACAGAAAATGATGTTTTCTGTGCAAAGACATGCAAAGTTTGCACAGAATGAATCCTGTACTGTGAATGCCTGCAGCAGGAACAAACAAACAAACAAACAAACAACCTTTCAAGAACTACTTGTTATTTCCTTCACGAATGAAATTAGTAAATAATGACATCCGTCCTCCTGGCTATATTAGAGTTTCCTTTTCAGATCAGCATACCTGTTCCTAGATAAGTCCAACTCTCCAAGTTGGCATAATGGCCTTAATCCTATTGGTTTGTCCCAACTGGAGTAGACCCTTTGAATCACTTGTTGAATGGTGAGTCAATATGTTGGTAAATCCTGTTAATGCAACATCTCTACTCTGTTAGGACTAACAACAGGATGTAGGCCAATGCCCATAATGAAAAAAAAAAAATACTGTCACTATCTCCCTGTCTGCTATCCAGCTCTTGTTCACCCCAGGTTCTTTTCGGGGTTCCATTACAACAACAGAATGTTTGCAAAGGACTAAGCCTCTCTAGGGTGAATGACAGAATTCTTTTACACCCCTAGGAGAGGTTGTGGCAACATGCATTAGGGCTTTGGTGCTGGTGGGCAGGCATTTTTTGTCCTGACCACATTTATATGTGGTCAGGGCACATCAACTGTTCTGTACAGAAATCTCTATAGATCTCATCCCTCTAAATGGCTATTAGGATTGGTGACTATGAACAGTGAATTCACAAGATATAGAAGCTATCTATTCGAATAGATAGCTTCTACATCTTGTGAATTCACTGTTCATTGGTAGATGTTTCCCAGAGAGGGAATCTTTTCTCCAGCATAGCTCTTATGCCTCAATGCCCTTCCCAACATACATATGCGGTGTTGGGGAAAAGTTTTGGTATTTGCTAATGGACAAGGAATCCTTTTCCAGTTATATTAAGACCAATGACAATTAACAATAAGAAACCAACAAAAACAAGATGCCCCAAACAAATCAGCTTGCTTGCCATTCTAGCCAAGGTCAAGCAATTCAGTGAAAAAACAGAGACTGGGATTACTTTAGCAAACACATACATTAATGTTTCCCAGGTAAGGAAAAATAAGGCTAACCATGTGATACTGATGCTTCAAGAACTTCACCAACAGCTTGTTTCAAAGCCAAATTGAAACTGCTAGTTTCTTTCAACAGTCTGGGACCTGGGTATCTGAAGGTCTAGCAACTCCCATATTCCTATATGAATGTTCCTCCCCCCGCCACTCCAGATGCCCTCACTATCTGCAGTTAGGTAGACAGCTACCAACAAAAGGCATCCTTTTGTGATGGCATCCCCAGTGGTGGATGCCATCTTTGTGCCTTTTACCACCATTTTCAGACACCAGGTGAAATGCACACAATGCCCATTTCCATGGCTTTTAGACAACAGGTTAAAAAAAAATCTATTTAATCAGAAATTTAGTAGATCAATTCCTCCAACTCTCTGGATGACAACTCCCATCACTGATTACCAGTAGCTATGCTACGTAAGGCTGATGGGGGTTTTAATAGAAATCAAATAGAGGCTTCAATGTTGGGGAAATCTGTGATAGATGTTTGTGCACATCATTATCACTTTGTTCAATGGCATGCTTCACTATCCCTCTGTATCAATGACATACATCACTGTCATTCAGTAAGTGGATGGAGAAATACTGAATGTCATCAGGTTGGACCCTAGTACCAATGGTAAAAGGAGGCAAGGGAATTTGTTATGATAGAGAAATAAAACTTTCATGCTGAGAAGCAGTATATCTCTAGATATGAGATAAGTAGGAGGGGGCTATCACAATTATGCCTTGTTTTAGGGCTTCTCAGTGTCATGTCATTGGAAACAGATGGCTTTTGGTCTGATTTTGGTCAAGACAATACCATTCTACTTGTGGTTTTTCTTCCTGCTATTTCATTTTAGGCAATGTCATCAGAAATACAGAATCCATGTTCCTAGAAACCCTGCAGCTATATATAAGAGATTAAAAGGTAAAATAAATTTATATTTCAGGGAACCAGTGAGCTGCCCCTTCCCTACAACCCCAATAAACCTGTCATCAGTGCCAGGACTGTTATAGGAACAACCCCTTGGCTGGTAATTAGTCCTGCAGTTCTTTGAATGTCAGTGGAGGTAAATGTAAGTTAACAGTTTGTTACAACAAGAACAAACCATAATTTAATGATCTCTCTGAAATCCTAGGAGTGACTCCACTTCTGAGGTTAAAAGATTTTCTATAAATAGCCAGCTATGGCCTGCTACATTATCTGGCATGCACTCTTATTATAAATAGAGAAACATCAGCACATATTTTTACACTTCCGTAAGTAAAACAAAAACAAGCAGCTTCTACAAAAAAGCAGCTTTCTACTCTAAATATCTTGCATTCTACATTTTGAGCAGGGTCCAGCAACCTGGTACAGATGAGTGGGCTATAACGCCCATCAGTCCCAGCCAGCATGGGCAGTGGTAGAGGAGTTGCAGCTGAAAACAGCTGAAGGAACTAGGTTATCTACCCCTGCTTCAGAGAGTGGAAGAGACAACAAAGCAGGGAGAAACAGGGTATCAAGCATAGAATGTAAGGTAATGCAGTTATCACATAGACATATTGCAGTTAGAGGTACAGATGAAGATAAGGATTAAGGGCAAAATACAAGGACCAACACAAGATAGCTCATACAATGCATCTTTCCATCTCACCTGCACAGGACTGTGGGACTCTGTCAAACATTGTGGACTGTGTCTTATGCTGGGACTGCAATGAAACTGGTGAAACTGAGTGGAGGACTCTTCTCCCTCTCATAGTATGTTCCTGATTTTGACAGTTCTTCCCACTTATTCCAGTCTTGGGAGAAACAGCCCCCAGTAAGCCTGTATAGTAGTTGTGCAATTGGTTCTCCCAATCTGTTGGATATGCTTTATGAGGGCTAAAAGAGGGAGGAGGGTAAAGGAAAGGTCTGTTGTTCAAGCTTAAAGAAATGTCAGGTATTAATCAAAGGCAGCCTTTCTCAGTGTGGTTTCCTCCAGATGTGCCAGACTACAACTTCCATCATCCACTGCCAGAAAACCAAATGGCCATGCTAGCAGGAATAGGAGTTGTAGTTCCACTGTGAAAATAATTTGGGCCTCCAGAAGTTATCTGATGGCAACTCCCAGAATTCTTCATCGTTGGCTGTGCAATAGCAATAACAATAGCATTGATATTTATATACCGCTTGTCAGTGCCAAAGCACTCCCTAAGTGTTTTACACTGTTTTTTAGCTATTTGCCTCCAAAACAAGTTGGGAACTCATTTTACCAACCTATGGAAGGATGGAAGGCTGAGTCAACCTTGGAGACCCTTGGGATCGAACTCATAATGTTGTGGCTTGCAGTACTGACATTTAACCACTGTGCCACCAGGGCTCCTGTGTGGGTTAGGGCAGTCCAACAACATTTGGAGGCCCACTTCACTTTCATCCCATTGACCAACATCTCAGAAGTTTGGTCTGCATATGCCCCTTTGTTATAAATATGTTATTAATGCTGTTGTTATTATGAATCTAGCTGTTTTTATTATTGAGCAGTAAAATACATACTTGTGCTGACTATTTGATATGGAAAATTTTCTGGAAATTAACACTCTGGAAAAACACACGCACAATAACAACAAATTACTTTTAGCATACTTCCACTCCTGTCCTCTTGACAAAAAGGTACAAAGCTGATGAAGGTGTACAGTCGGGGGGGGGCACTCCCACAAGCACATTCTGAACAAGTTTCCGGTCCATACCTCCCACTGCTACTTTATTTACTGCAGCTGGCCAAAGTTTTATAGCCTGTTTCATGTATTAAAATTCAAATGTGGAAAACATTACCAGTGTCCTCCTTGATTTTTTTTATCCCCCCCCCTTCAACTTCCTTTTCAGTGTGGAATGTATCAAATGGTCAAAGGCTAACTTAAGACTGACTCTACTCAAAAACTATTTCCTTTGTTCTTGCGTTCTTATTTCAAAATTCAGACCAGTTTTCCAGAAAGAAAATAACAGCCCTGATGCTTTCTCACAAGTTACTGTTTCAGACAGTGAATAATGTTGCCTGTGAACTACTAGGAACTGTTTTCCCCCTGCAAGGAGGAAGAGAGAAAAGAAAAAAGATAAAGAAAAAGAAAAAGACATCTGCAAATCCCTTCTATGGGAGGGGATTTCTTTTTTAAGGGAGGGAATGTTTCTAAAATTGCCTGCCTGTCACTATGCAAAACATCATGTTAAATGTACTTTGTGCCTGAGGTTTATTTATTATTGTACAGGTTTCATATAAGCAAACAAGAACTTGAGATCAATGGCCAAGGCAACCAAGTTTCATGCTTTGTATGCTGCATAATCACTATTTGATAATCAAAACAAACTAATGTCTGCAAAGCAGAGGACAAATACCTGCTCTTTCACTGCAGAAAGCCAAATTCAAGGGTCAGATATTTCCATGGAGTACAATACACAGAGCTGACACTTCTAGCCCCCTCCCTCTCCAAGTCTTACTTTAGCTACATCTGGTATATAAGAGGGAAGTACATATTTATGGAACAACTCTCTCTGAAGTGGTGCCCTGGGTGCATGTTGCATCAGTTTAACATATGCAAAGCAAAAAAATTAAATAAAAAACCCCCTACCAATCGGAGGAGAATTACCCCCTCCTCTTACCCTTTATTGAGAGCAGATCTATAGGAATAGTTGCAGATCTGGCTTTTCACAAAACCAGCTTTCTGTACTGCTTCAATGCAACACTCTATGTGTGCGTGGAATCACCCAGATCCTGATATTCTACATAACCCAAAGGTATACATAGAATACATCAACTGCAGGCAAGTAAAATTATAATCCATAATATCCTCTAGTGAATTCTCAGCAACTGCTATTCTGGGACAAAACCATGTCTGGTTCATGCTAATTTTATTGGGAAAACAGGAAACACTGATACTGAAAAAAGCATCTTTCAGCCTTCTCAGCCTACTGGGCAACTACTTCAAGCATTTATGTCTTTATCTATAAATGCCAATGGTCTGTTTCTAGCCTTTCATAACACAGTGCTCAAAACACAATAGCTTTTAACTTTAGTTTTAAGAGGTGATTTCTGCAGAGTTCCTCCATTTAAACAGTCCTTCTCTCCCCATTTTTAATAACAAACAAAGCTCAATGGTAATAACTGCTATAAATCCAGTGTCTTTCATCTTGATATGAATTAGGAGGCTGGCTACATACAGCACCACTGATTTGTAACTATTAAACCTGGGCAAACAGAAAGCATTTGGCCAAGGATACGCAGCTGTTTTTACAGGGAGACTCACTTCATGTTGGAAAAATCAAAGCTAAATGTTGCTAAATTCACACAATACAATTGCTTGTGGAAAGTGCTAGTCCTGATGTTTTCCATCATTTTTGGTAAATTTCCAGCTGTGTTAAATGTTACAAGGCTAACAAACCCCTTTGTGTGTGTAAGGTGTGTGTGTGTGTGTGCACACATGCATGCATGTACTTGAATATTAATTTCTAATCACAAAGATACATCAGATTGGTCCCTATTGTAAGATCTTCTCAGTTGGCTCTGTACTTTTGACAGCTCTTGCACAGAACATTGTCAGTACACATGTCAAGTGAAATGCAACACATGAAAACTCTTTATGACTGAACAGAAGTCTAAAAGCAGAAGAGAATGAACACCATGCACTGGACATCTTGTGTTATCTCAGAGCTGAAGATTTCCACAGTGCCATTTGTATGCATTTTGTCATAAAATAACAGAAAGAGATGTGGACATTGAGAAGGTATTCACAGAGTACAGTGTTTAAAAACACCCATTTTTATTGAGTTAGGGTTAAAAGTAGTCTAGACCCATCTCCAAAAACTAAAAAACAAACAAACATATATTTACTGACTGTGGTCATTAAGTACTAACTCTACATGGTCTAAATTCTCATACCACAGGGGTGGACAGCTCTTGGCCCTCCACATGTTGTAGAACTGTAACTCACATCTGTCCTAGCCAGCACAGCACAACCCTCTTCTATCACCTGGGAAATAGTTCTATATATTCAACCCCTAATTACTTTGAATAATAGAATACAAAGATGGCACAAAAATAGTAACTTAAAAATTACTGGTCATGCAAATCATCACAGAATCTCACTCCAGTACAAAAATCCATACAAGGCTTCCCTAACCTGGGAAAAAGAGACAGAGAGACTAGATGTAGCTCCTAGGAAACATGTTGTATAGAGGTGTAAGCTGCTGGGTATAGAATAAATAGATAAAGGGCATTTCCTACCTTGAAACAGCACTTTTCACAGATCAGACAGTGACATCTAACATTGCATGTGTAAGCTTTTCCTCATGAAATGGGATTTCTTCCCCCTACACCAACAGCAGTGTGACTCCCCCCCCCCCGCACCAATAGCAGTGGCCATTTATAAATTACTTCAGATCTATGTTCAGTAATAAACTCAATTCACTGGGTAGTTTTCAGGAAAGCTACAATCTTTTATCCTAAGAATTTCCCACTGATATTCCTGTGGCTACTATTAATATTGCTCTCCCTTAAAGAGGAGTTTTTGGGAATTTTTTTTTTTAGTGCTTTTAAAAACATCATCTAATAAGAGGGCATAATATTCCTTAAGACAATGCAAGCTGTTAGAAGATATTTCCACTTGAAAGTTTCTAAGTATACATTATTAAAACAAGGTGGGTACACTATCATAGAAGAAGAAAAAAATCTGAAATCCAAACAGCAAGAGCTAAAAGTAAAGTTGCTTCATATATATACACTAGGCAACATGTTTTAAGATTATTTTAAAGCCTTCCAGTTTAAGACGACCTCTCTGGCTCAGAGGAAGATAATGGCACACCCCTCTGAACAAATCATGCCAAGAAAACCCCATGAATGAATCCTGAAACACTGAGTGCAAACAAGATCTAATATACTGTAATGTGAAAAATACTGAATGAAGCAATTAAGTAATCAACAATAAATGTTATGTCATCTCACTTCAATGTCAGAACACATACATGTGCTTTATGTAGGTTTGGTCTAAAATCTCATCTCTTAATTGCTCTCAAATATGGAGGCTTCCCTGTTCTATTATTTCAAATCCAATGAAATTAGTTTTGTGCCAGGACACTGAGTGAAAATGGGAAAAGGGATGAGAGAAATTTTTGAATTCTTCCAAGAGATGTATGCTTATAACAGATGTAAGTTTGCTTACCATCAGAACTGTTCTAATGTTACCACAGTCATAAAGAAAAGGTGCTTTTCTGTCAGCACTTCATGAAAGACTGTGGCAATGTTTAAATGACCAAGCGTGTGGAAGAGGGGTGACCATGGAATCAGCACCACTGCTTTCAACATTACCTTAGCCGTAGAGGAACAGACACATTTTACTGTTTGCAAACAAACGAATAAACAAACAACACAACCCAAAACTTTAAAAAAAGAAGAAGTAAATCACAATAATCTTGACAATAGCCTTCAAAATAGTAATCTGAACTCTGATTCTGCTGGATATTCATGTGCTCAGCATGACCTTCATTTGTTTTTTCAGGAGAGGAGCAATGAATGATAGCTAAGCTCTTGTTCTGTATATGTAATATTAATTTTAGAAACACCCTTACTATTTTTGTATTTCCTATATTCTTATTTTCTGCTGAAAAATACATTTACAATTGTCATAATGTACCATATTTTAGGAGGAATAGATGCAATGGAATAGTGGTCTCTAACCAATCAGTTTTTAAAAACTTGATCAGAAACCATTGAGGGAATGTCAGGTTCTAGTCAAAATTATATACAAAATGAAAGCACCAGGTGCCTTTATAATACACACATACACACAATATTTATTATTTATCTAATAAGAGATTTTTCAAAGTAATTTACTGTACTAATATTATTCACACAACACTACCTCTGCAGATACAGAATTATGTGAGACTCATTTGTCCTCCAATTAAAAGGCTTGGGGGGGGGGGAATCAGTCCAAAAATTCTGATTACTTTACGGTTATCATTGTTTTTAAAAGTGTAGTGTTTAATCTTTACAGCTTACCATTAGTGAATGTCTGTTGGCTGAAAGAAGTCCTGTCCCATATCCTGACCCAAGACCTCCCATTGCTCCATTATGAGAAGGCCCTATTAAGCCATGCATGTCGCTATGACTACCGGACATGGCAGTTGAAGGCCCCACTGCATGGTTCCGGAGGACGTGAATAGCATCATCCAGTCTTTCCAAGCGGTCTTCAATCCGGCTTTGCTGTTTGTTTATGAAAAACAAATCAAGAGAAGCATCAGTAAATGTGAAGTGCCATTTAATGCTTGAGACAAAACTCACAGAGATTAACGTATTCTGCATTTTGTACTAATGTTGCTTTGTGCTATGCAGGGGAAGGAGAAGTAGGATGCTTAAAGGTGGGCTGTTTCTGAGTGTCTATTTACATCTACATTAAGAATATTGTTCTGTTTGTTTTCTCAACTGTACAGAAAACTCAAGCTTATTATACAAAACAATCAGACCAAACTAGCCCTTCAGGAAACCAAGGAAGTTCTGTTCACAAAAAGAAAGCTTTCATTTTCGTGGGCAAAACAGGTTCATTGATTCCTCATGACCATAACTACTACAGTACATATGTTGCCCTCTGATTTTGAAACATATTTGTATGACTTAGAAATATCAAATTTCTATGATGGCTAAAAATGTTTAAATACACTGAACTGCCCTTATTTCCTCCCAACTGGTCCTACTGAAGTCAAGTGAAAATTAACAGGTTGTTCAATTACACTTATACCAAGCTTTCTTAGGTCCCACAGTAGCCACAGAATCAGAAGAAAGAATAAGGAAAACTCTAGCCTACTATTTATTTCCAGGAAGAAGAAGTTGTTTATTCTGCATTAGCCAATCAAACTTTTGCAAGCACTATTCATTTCCAATGTTACTACATCATTCACCACAGTACATATACCAAAATGACTTTTCGAACATTAGCACAAGTTAAATAGGTTTATGACACATAAATAAACCTTAGTTATGTAGCCAGTACTAGATTAAAACATGCACACAAACCAAACCACATTCTAAACAGTGCAAATTAAGCCTTGCCTGCAACACAAACAAACCCTTGCATGTTCTTTGGGAAAACACCTATCTAGGTAACATTGCATTTTCCCACTGTCTGAAGCCCAATAGAGCAGTTGCATTGACTCTGAAGAAATTTAGTGTCTGCTTCACTGAGATGCTTCATTTTGACAGAAAACAACAACACAAAGGACAACTTAACATGGCAGGGGGTTGGACTGGATGGCCCTCATGGTCTCTTCAGATCCTATGATTCTAAATGGGGAAAGTCAGGTACAGCAATGTATACCGTGAAAAAAAATCTAGCAAGGAGTTTTCATTCTACAATATACCAGGATGATTTTTAAAAGGAACACATTATCCTTCTTGCAGAAAAACTGGGCAAGGCCTTGGAGAGTGGAAAATCGAATGCAAGCTATTTTACACACAACTTTCTTTGAACCCAATGGAGCTTTGGACTGCCCTCCCTGTTTTGACCAGTCTATCCCTTCCTCTGTCTCCCACTATACGAGAAGACTGCATTACTCAATTTGGTGCCCTCTAGCTGTTTTGCACTACTATAGCTCCACCATCCATAGACAGCATGACTATACTGGTTGCAGACAATGTGCATTGTAATTCAACACACCTGCAGGGTACCAAGTTCAGGAGGGTTAACATAATTACGTTTCAAGCTTCTCTAATTTTCAAATATGCTTTGGTATGCAATATTGTAAATAATAGGAGGGCAGGTATCCATAGATTAGAATGGTTTCACTTTTGATTATGATCTCTCTCTCTCTCTCTCTCTCTCTCTCTCTCTCTCTCTCTTGCAGTAACAAGGCCCTAATAACACCACTTTAGCAAAATACCATAATTCTTTGTGTGCAACAAATAATTCTACTTGTTACTTTTGTATGTTTCATTTTGGTTCCAAAACAGCTTTGGGGGGCATTTTTAGGATCCCCCCACAAATTTTAGGCTGTTTTGTTCTCTTTAAAGACAGATCCTGCCGTCCTTGGCCTGGTAACAAACATAAAATAAAATAAAATAAAATAAAGAAAAGAAAAGAAAAGAAGGAAACTTACACAGAACAAGTAACTTATGAGTTTTTAAACCATTAATGAGGGCTTACAGCAAAATGCATGAAAAATTACTTTTAAAAAGTAACTTTCCTGGCTTGGGGGCTGCTGCTCAAGAAACTGAAGTCCAATGTTCCCTACTCTTCACATGAACCTGGATGGTTCTTTATTTCTTGGTCCAGTGAAAGTGCTCTTTCTGTTACTGGGGCACGCAAAATAAAAATACAAAAGATGCTTACATTCCATACTAGGCCACCACCATTAACAAGGGGTGTGGGACTGAAATCCTGAGGAGTACAATTTAACTGCCTTTTTAACCATGACATAATTCAGGAAATCATCCTAAAATTATTCATTCTCACAGGGGAAAACAATTTTCTCCCCACTATGGGAATGTCTTTGAAAAACTGTGTGGTTTCTCCCCTTGCTTCACTTCTTTCCTACCCCCCCCCCCAAATCTCATAGTGGTTGGCAGCCGAGGGCTGGGGCAGCTGAACAAGGAGGATTGTCTATGAATGGCTGCCCGAGCCAGTGACTGCTGAGCCTAGCTTAGGTGCCCACTGCCCTCCTCCTAACAACACAGTCATGTAGTATGTGTTAGGAGGGGAGTGGGGTACAACTGACTGAGGAAGACTACCTGTCACTATGTTCTGACAGACAGCACACATTCATCCAGGTGTCCCCTGGGATTTCCCAGGGGTCCTGGAGAATGACGTTGCTGTCAAACTGGAACATAGCTCACAACAATCCTCCTTATTCATCTGCCCACTACCCTTCCACTGGCCACTATATTGCTGGGTGGGGGCAGGAAAAAGGTAAGTCTAAGCTATGGGAGGGGAATAGTTCTCAAGTATATTCCAAGACAAGAAATGGGATTTGGGAGGATTCTCCTTGTCAGAGTTTCTTAATAGTTGATAAGCCTCTTTCTCATACCCTGAGCCTTCAAATATTCTTTTCATGCCTACTACCACATGCTCTGAAGGGCAGACTTGTTAGGATAATGGGCATGTGCAGGTAAAATATGCTTATAAAAGCTTAACATCCTTATGTAAATACCTGGAACAGGCATCTCACTCTCTGACAATTTGCAAAAATCAGAAAGTTTGCAAAACTGATGAGCTTGTGCTGGTGAAAGATAATTATAAAAGTTGAATATCCTTATGCAAGTATCTGGAACAAGCATCTCACTCTCTGACAATTTGCAAAAATTGTTCAGTGTCAGAAAGTGGTTTTGTGTGACTTTATGTTTTGCCAGATGAACTATGTAATCATTGATCCTATGCATGATTGAAGCAATATAATTTGGTAATGATATCAGAAATTCCCTCATAATGGTAGCATTGCATGTTTAATAAGCCAAGTTTTATGTTGCATAATCATTCTGGAGTCAAGCAACAGCCTGATGCTGAATATTAATTTTTCATGTTTAAGTCAAGACTTGGAGAAGTTACTTTTGAACTACAACTCAAGAATCCCAAAGCCAGCATTATTTTCCAAGCTCTGGTTTTAACAAAGCACAGTCACTCCTGAAGTCCTTACTAGTTCTCTGCATTCTTCTGCTAAGATGCATTCTTCCTTGCTTTATGAATGGATCACCAAAACTATGTTTATAAGACAATTCTATATTTCCTCAGTTAGAGAGGAAACACCAAGAAAAAAGCTCACAACTGTATTTGGCCGATTTCTTCATAATATGGGTCCATTTCTCATCCTTCTTTTTAACTAAATAACTATTTTAATAATATTTTCTTCAAACTCTGTAATTCGAACACTAATTGATAAAAAAAACATAATACTAACACAGTGCAATTTGTTCTATGTAATATTTACCTGATCTTTATCTTTTTGATGTTCTTCTAATTTGAAGCTTGGTTATATGTACACTTCCCTGTCTTCTGCACTAATTCTACACTGTATGCCACATTTCTGTGTATTGAATTTTACTAGTAAAGGAAGAAACTGAACCAAAAAAAAAAAATTAAAAATCTACAGTTTATGGGTGGATTCACATACTACCATGGTTGGAAATAGCCAGAAAAAACTCCATGTAATCACCAGCAAACAGAAAAACCTGTTTTGGAAACATGGATGAGAAAACAAAGAAATAGACAGCAATAAATACTAACACCAAAGCAGTCACCTGTCAAAAACATACCAAAGAGTGTAAGGGACCTTCATAATTGGGAGATGATGATGCTTGCCCTCCATTTCTAGACCAAACAGCTGTGCCTGCTAATAGTAAAATGGGAGTTACCATTGGAACTATGCAAACAAAATGCCTTTTCAAACATTCTGGATAGTACTGTAAACATGTTAATGCTATTCCCCAGAGACAAAGAATACAGTTACAGTTGACTTTTGAAATAAATGCTTATCAAGAAAAATGTGACTTTTCTGAAATACCCACTGTTAAAATCCAGACTACTTGCTAACATTCAAGATTTAATTGATTTTAGACTGAGCATAATAAAAATATTGCTATATTAAAAGATACTTAAAAATAAAACATAGAAAGGTAGATGCAGGCAATGTTACCAGCTAAGGGAAATGCTAGGCCATGCTATAATTCTAGACATGGCAGAAGGCATCAGCAATGTTCCCTGGCAATATTATTTAGTTGTCAAACCTTTGCTTTTTAAAAATCAAGTATTATTTTGTAAACAGCACAGTATATCCTGCTGTTCTGTAAATTACATTAATCTTAATGTACCAACTCAAGGATAATGCCTAGTGGCATTCAGAATTGAACTCATTAATTAAAAAATAAAAGTACTTTTAGAAAAGGATTGCTTTTTATTTGTTTAATTCTACTCACCCATCCAGCCCTCTTTCATTTTTTTTTAAACTGCTCTTACAAGCGTGAAATACAAAAGGGTCAACAGCGAAACATGCCACTTTTCTAATTAAGTCCAGTATCAAATGTCATTTTGGAAACACTCCCCTTGAAGAATGCGTTGATGCAGTATATAACCTAGTGTTTGCAATGTCATTTCCCACTGTATGTCATAACCAAAATCCTCTCTAGAGCTTTATTGTAATTATGAATCTCTGGAATGGTTCTTAAAGTGCCTCGTGAGGTAATTGTTTGATATAGGATATTTGTTTGTTTAACCCATTTGATTCTTGTCATGTCAGGTTTTTTTTATAAATTCATATATGTTTTATATATTCTAGCTCTCCAGTGTCATTTGATATTCTTTTTGCTGACAAGATGGGGACTGGTAGCACCTCCTGCCACCCCTGACAGAATTAAAGCATCTTGTACCTCCTTAGTACTGAAAATTATGATGGTCTGCTAATGTCCTAAATCATTGTTTCTGAATTTGACACCCCTCCCCCAGATATTTGGGGCTATAACTCCTATTAGGCCCAGCCAGTGGACAGAAATAATGAGAGTTCTAGTCTAAAACAGCTAGATGGCATTAGGTTCGGGAAGGTTTTCCTAAATTCTTCCTGGGGTCATCCACAGACTATTCAGTTTTTATGACTGAGCCACGAAGAATTTTGGTGTTGTGGGTATGTTTTCTTATGGCAGTGGGGTATGTCTCATCATAGGAAAAAGTGAATAATGGAAGAGATCTTGCATTGCAAAAAGCCATGTTTAGCACGCCCTGCTTAGACATTCATGTCCCTCTGAAAAGAAAGACTATTGGGTTGAAATCTACTTTAGATGCATTTAGGAAAGATGCATTTAAATCAATGAAACTTGCATTATGACTAACCTACACTGATTTTAATATTTTAAGTATGAATATGTCTGAATCCACCTTATTGGGTGTTATACGCTACCACAGGGATGGGCAAATTCAGAGGGACTGGGGATCAGTTTCAGTACCTCTCCCTCTGGATCATGCCTTGTTGCAATTTGGTTGTGTAGTGGCAACTAAAAGTGTGAAAACCTCATTTATGGCTGCTTAACATTCTATTTCTGGAGAAAAACAAAGTATCTAGTGAATGCATACCTTGTTTTCAAAGAGAACTTCACTTGCCATGCTTTTTTAAATGAAAACAATTGTTTTTTTGTTTTTTTTTGTTTTTTTTTTTGGTGCCACTGCCATGCTAACAGAAGGTGCCATTCTGGGTGCTACAAAAACAGCTAGAGTGTAATGCTTTACTATGTTTAACTTTTGAAGGCATGGGTATGGAAGAAGGGAAGACTACTAGCCACAATACAATCTGACTGGTCTTTCATTAATAAGCTTAGAAACATTCTTCCTTGGACATGGCTAGTGATCAAGTAGTTCCCATGTGATAAATATATGCATTCATCAAATGTATAGATTGCTGAGATGTTCACCACTGAAGGTTTTTCAATACCAGAATTGTTCAGTGTTTTCTTAGAGCTATTAGGCAGGAATGAAGATATCAGAGTATCTGGATTCATAGAGACAAGGTTACACTGTGGCTAGTTGGTAGATGAGTAATAGGTTGGATGCAGTTTGAAGGAGAAATCAGTAGGTAAAGTGAGCTGATTGCCCCCAGCTTGTGGGGGCAATTAGCTAACACACATTGGAAACTGCTTAATGTAGTGTAGATGTGTACATTGCTATTGCTTAAAATAATTTTTAAGCCGCTCTGATAGCCATTGTGGCTGAAGGGCGGGGTATAAATACCTAAAATAAAATAAATAATAATAATAATAGATTCTACAGCACTTCACACCTGACTTGTGCAGGCTTTGGTACTCTTGGGCAACCTCTCTGATAGAATGCTTTCTCCCTTTCATGTTGCCATTTTCACAGGTGCTGTGACCTCCAAAGCAACTTCCAAGGGAGACCCCATCTGCCTTGCTAGATAATCAGTTCACATGACCATTTTGAAGTTTCCACTATACCATTATTATAATAAAGTGATTTCTGAAAATCAACAGCTGAAGGTGTGATTGCTGGTTAGTGAAGGGTATTAGGAAATCAATATTCATGTCATCCTATTGGATAAAGCAACTTCCATTTTTGTAATTCATTTCTCTAAGTGCAAAATCCACTTCGTTTATTATTATTTGGAAGATAGGAAGCTGCCTTATTCTGAATCATAACACTGATACATCTAGTTCACTATTGTCAATGCCAATGATATTATTTTCAGTGCTAATGGCAGCAGATCACCAGGTAAGAGTTCCCACTCAGACCTGCTTGGAGATGCCAGGGATTAAACCTGAGTGCTTCTTCAGGTAAAGTTTATCCTCTACTGCTGAGCTGTGGTTATTCTCCCCAATATTAATATGGCAATCTGATACTTTTTCTGGGTAAGACTACTTTGCACAGCAGGGGCAAATTTAAGAATGCCCTACTATTTTTCTAAAATTGAAATGTTCAGTAAAATATAATTTTAACCACAATACCTGAGAGAGAAGGGGGAGAACCAACAGGAGTTGAAGGATTTGATGAAAAGCTGTTGTTGGTGTGATCTGGAGAGTAGATCTTTAAAAGACGATAAAGAATTAATCTAAAGCCATTCACGAATGGATGCAGACAGAGGCATGATGCTTCTATTAATTAGGGTAGGTAAAAAACTATGTTCCTTTATAGTGATTACCTCATTAAAAAAAAGAGTGCTATAAAGGGTCTGAATAATATGGCAAAAACATTTTGAAGAAATAGCTGTGATGAAGGAACATCTAATCATAATAGTTTTTTTCATTATTTATAATAATCTTAATAAATTTCACAATTTGCACTATGGCAGAAAAGTACTTTAAATGGTGCTTTATACATAAATATACAAGATGAGATTTCAGGGATTTATTCTACTTCAAGCCAAGCCCTTTAAATAACTAAATAACTATAGTAGAACTATCATATAGGGAAGGGGATTCTGAAATACAGCATGGTCAATAATGTTTATTATAGCAAGCTCTCTACCAGCTGCAAGGAGAAGTTCCAGCCTGGGTGCAGCTTTTGCCACAGGCTCAATTTTTAGTTGAGTTTATATACTGCTTTATTCAGGTGAGACCAAACAGCTATCACTTGCTGCTCCGAACAGGTGAAACATCTGTTATTACTTAAGACATAATTAAACATTATAAATCTCTTATCATATCACTCATAAAACATGATCAAATAATGGACAGTACACTGGAAACCCATACTGGCTACTGTTTAAGTATGTGAACTGTTCCTTTGGGTCCTACGCAGTCAATTAAATTAATTAACCCCCTGATCACCAAAACCTTAGGGCACCTGTAAGAGTAGTCTTTGTACTGTATCCATTATATAGGAATTATGTTGGCATTTTTTTTTTTTTGTAACATATGTTAGCTGGACATGGAAAATGTCAATTCTCATGAGAACTCAGTGGAACCCACTCTGCCCAGAAAAGAAATTCCAGTGATGATTCTTTTAAAAGTCAGCATATTCATATGATTTGCACCAGCTTGTTTTTTTTTTAAAAAAAATAAATAATCGTTATCCATTGCTGAACAGGAAAATAAACAAACAAAATTAGTAGATAACAGGAAGATGCTAATGCTGACTTTTAAATATCATTCATTGCAAAGGAAGAGACTGAGGGTCCTTTAAACATTACCCTGGTTGGATG
The DNA here is from genome assembly GCA_030847615.1 of Gambelia wislizenii. Lineage (NCBI taxonomy): Eukaryota > Metazoa > Chordata > Lepidosauria > Squamata > Crotaphytidae > Gambelia > Gambelia wislizenii. The sequence continues at coordinate 425,933,710 of JAUMIR010000002.1, read as the reverse complement.
GGAGCTGCTTTTCCATGAATATCTCTTACACAGCTAGCATAACTTTTTAAATGCACCAACCATGTGAGCAAGGGTTGATGTCTCAGTTCCTGGCCACAGCACCCCAACATGGTGGCCAATTCTGTGGGAAGGCTCATGTGACTGGCCCCTGCCCATGTGGATGGGTCATTAAAATTTTATCTCAGCCATACAGGATCTGCTCACAGAAAAGCAGCTCTTGCAGCTAGGGCAACATTTAAAGGCCCCTGAGGCTAGAACGGAAAACACAAGACTGAAAGCCAAATCCCTTCTCAATGAATCCTTTCTCTGGCTAACTGCTCAAATTACGTTTGAAAGTCACAGCTGCAGTCATTCTTATGGAGAGAATTTGTTCTGGGACAACTCTGGACACAGCCCATCCAGTCTCCTGGATAAAAACCATTTATTATAGTTCTATCTTTAACGGTATATCAGATGGCACATATACACACATACTCTACAAACTCCACCATCGTGCCTTCCTCCTATGGTATGCTAGGAACTCTCTGAGATGGAACAGGAATTTTAAGCAGACTGTTTAGAACCTTTACTAGAACTGAAAATTCCAGTATTTCATGAACAAAAACACACAATGGAAACTGGTTTTAAACTGCTTCAGTTTTGTAGTGAAGATATACCCCAGGTTTTCACAGATGCAGATATCTGAAATTTCATGCTGTCTTTCAAATGTAAAAAGAGAAGCAATACTCAGAATTGCTACAGAATAAACTCTGTTACTGAGTGCTATCATGCAAAGTTCTGCTTGTTTCCATGGAAAGATTTCAAAGAACAGTCTCGAAACAATAATTTACCCTGAACTGTCCACATTTCCTAAAGAGCTCTGTATACAGTGTAATACCACTTTTATATCTTATCATTTTAACTGGTGGTGGTGAAGTCAATCCTACTTGGTGCTCAGGCTCCTAAATATTTGGTAAATGGTTCTGACTCAAGTTCATACTACCAAAGTGATCCCAAAGCAAATATTTCCTTACAGATGCAAGTGCTTTCCCCAGTGCATCGCCTGTCTGTGAACTTCCTGCTGCTCCACTTCCTCTGTTTGCTGTAAAACAAAAAAATGAACATAAAAAATAAAAAAAAACACTCTGTTTTCTACTTGTGGTCCATGTATATATTATTTACTTGTATTTTAATGCTAGCTGCATTACATGAATCTTTAATTAGCATGATTTTTGTCTGCCAAGGTAGATTGCAAATATATTTGAAGTCTTAAGGTTATTTAGGCATACTGCATCACTTACATTCCAACCTCACAGTGCAGTTTTTCTAGGGAATCACTTGGACAGTCCACACACACACACACACACACCCCGCACCAGCCCCACGCTTCTATGACTATCCCTGGAGTAGATACCAGATTGGGACTTAGATGTGCTCTTTCCTCAGCACAATGTGAGATAAAGTGAGGTACATATAACCCGGAGTTTGTAAGTAACTGCTTGTGTATAAGCAGTTACTTGGAATTAGTTTCTTTCCCCAGTTTTTTTAAAAGGTATAAGGAGAGGTTGCTTACCTGTAACTGTAGTTCTTCAAGTGGTCATCTGTGAACTCACACAAATGGGTTATCCGTGCCTGCACAGTGCATCATTCGGAACCTTCTAGAGTTGTTATGCAAGCGTTTTGGCAGTAGCCCCACCCACTCCCTGCATGCCTAACAGATGTGCTTCTCATCTAATTCCTCGGTTCATGAAAACTGAAGCAGCAGCCAAGGATCTAAGGAGAAGGCAGCACATGATGATGGGCATGATTGTGTGAGTTCACAGATAACCACCCAAAGAACTACAGTTACAGGTAAGCCACCTGTTCTTCTTCATGGTTTCTGTGACTCAAACAAATGGGAGACTAGCAAGCTACTAACCACAGGAGACAGGAGTGTTATGCCACACAGGAAAAGAATGTAGCCTTTCCAAAAGCTGCCTCTGCCTGAGATCTTGTGTCCAGTCTGCAATGAGAGGTGACTGAACATTCTGACTCTAGGACCAAATGGCAGCTCTACAGATGTCATGTAGAAGGATTTCTCTCAAGAATGTTGCTGACGCTGCCATCATTCTAGTTGAGTGAGATCTTACTTGCACTGGAGGTTGCTTGCCTGCTAGTTCATAAACCAGATGAATAGTGGCTGCCACCCATTTAGAGTCACTGAGATGACATGTGAAGTCTCTTTTTGTGGATGAGTAGCACAGGAAAGGCCTCTGTTTATCAGGGCCCCAATGCAGTGAACCTGTTGAGATGGTTCCAGGTGAGATTTTTCTAGGTTCCCAATGAGGCCTAACAATTTGAGAAGTTGAAGGGAAAGATGAATGTCCGAGAGTAGCTGTTGACACATACACGCAGCAAGCAGCCAGGTGTCTATATATGGATAAAGAATGACACCCTGCTGATAAAGCCAAGCAGCCACCACCATCATGTACTTGGTGAACACCTGAGAAGTGCACAAACCACATGGAAGAACACAGAACCGATACACACGTTTGCCCACTGCAAAATGAAGAAAACGTTTGTGGGATGATCTGACTGTGATATGGAAGTATGCATCTTTCAGGTCCACCACAGCTATAACAATAGCATTTATATTTCTATACCAGGAGCCCTGTAGGATCGAAGTCACAACATTGTGGCTGCAGTACCGGCATTTAACCACTGTGCCACCAGGGCTCTTATAACCCAATCACCCCTCTGCATCAGGGGAAGGATGGAGCTAAGAGTAACTATTGTGAGATATTGTGGTTGCACACAGAAGTTGGCATATCTTAGGTCCAGAACAGAACACAATCCTCCATCCTTCATGGACAGGATGAAATAGCAGGAGAACTCCCGATGCTGATGAGTGAGAGGGACAGGCTTGATACCTCCTTTTAGCAGCAGGGCTACAACCTCCTGTTTCAACATGGACAAAGAAGTGGGTGACATGAACGTGGGCAGCACAACAGACCCCGACAGGGGGAGTCTTCCAAAACTCTATGGCATATCTCCTTCTGATGATATCTAGGACCCACATGTCTGAGGTGATGTAGGCCCAGGCATGGTAGAAATTCTGGAGCCTGTCTTGAAATGGTGGTAAGTGGGGTGGCACACAGGTGGTAGCAGGAACACTGTTTGCTTGCAAGTCTAATGAGCCATTTCATTTAGTCTGGTCCTGAGACCTCCTCCTCGATTGTTGCTTATATCTACTGTCAGATGATGCCTTATGCATAGCCGAGAAAGGTAGAGTAGTTGGTCTCTGTTGACATCAATTTCCTGGGCTACATTGGTGACAGTATGATGTGTGTACCTTTGCCAGTATGGTTTTGATCATGAGGAAAACTGTTGCTGGGTGTGGAAACCCATTTTTCTAACAGTAGGAAGTAATCATTTTATGTGTATGTTCCAGTTTGGTATCAGTATCTGCATGAAAGAGACCTTGTCATAAACTGTTAAATCTTCAGTTACAGTTTTAACATGGGTTGAATGTCCTGAAGATCTTAACGACGTGTGCAGTCTCAGAGCAATAGTTCCTGCAAATGCCTTCCCCCCAGTATAGTACGTGGGGCATGCCTAGATGTCTGAATCTGTTGTCCTGCCAAAGAATGGCTTCAGCTTTAAGGAGAGAGACCACACTTTGCTCCTTCTCTGGTAATTTGTCTATGTATGAAGATACCTTGTCCCATAAAAGCTGTTGATATACACCCATACAAGCACCATAATCTGCAATTCAAAATAGCAAAGCAGCAGTTGAGTAAAATTTCTGCCTTATGGTGTCTAATTTCTTCCCTTCCCAGCTGATGTTAAATAGATCTGTTGAGGCATTTTGGATTGGGTGGCATCCACAATAACAGAATTTGGTTTGGGGTGTTGTACCAATAAGCTAGCTCTCAAATCTTTAACTTTGTACAAAATCTCCAGCTTTTATGATGTTGACGGTACCAATGATGGATTGGACCAGGAATGACACATTACTTGGATTAGGTAAGGAAGCAGCAGTACCAATGCTGAAGCCAGGGTCTATTGCTGCAAATTCTTGAAAACTGGATCTTCCACTGACTGGTTTATTTGCAAATCTAAAGCCTTTGTCATGCTTAACATTTGGTCTGCAAAAGACCAAATGTCATTGGTAGCTGAAGGACCATCACGGATGTATCAAAGACTTTATCAGAACTGCTAATGGCACCATCATGGGAAGGTGGAGACACCAACATTCTATGACCACGAGCTCCCTCAGACACAACAGCGGTAGTTAGTGATACCTGGGCACAAGATGGGCGTGATGTTGAGTCAGAGACCTGGTATGGGCTGCTGAAACTTGACCCTAACTGGGGAGAGTTCTTTAGATGACCCAGGTTCTTGTGAAGGACAAAAAGGTTAACCTCCCATTTCTTGCTGTGGTGAACAAGGAGGAACCGATACTGTAGCCGTTGATACCAACTTCTGACCATGTTCTCTATGACGGGATCAATTATGTCAAATGTGTTCCAATTCATAGCAATCACACCCATAATAGGGCTGATAGGGCATCAGGGACTTTGGAGGATAGTGATGCGATGGTATATCTTTAGAGTGGCCGTGTCCCCTCCATGCCTGCTGATATCTATCTTCATGATACCTTCGGGAGTGATCCTGGTGACTTGGTGAGCATTGCCAGTACCAAGAGTGAGTATGGAACAATGGTATCAAGGATTTCTAGATCTGGAATACCACAAACTCATAGAAGTGGACCAGGATGGAGACCAGGGAGCAATGCCTCCTATGCCTTCCTTCAAGATAGGAAGCCAGTATGGGTAGAAGTGGGTGAACTCGTGGGTCTGAAGCCCATGTCAAAGCTTGTTGCAATGGAGTGGATGGTCTGTTTGAAACCACCAATAAAGTTTGAGGCTCTCTAGATACCAGAAGAGTAGGCAACACAAGTCGTGTGTTGAGAAAGGGTTGGAGAATCCCTGATTTCTCCTTTCAAAATCACTGCAGACTCCAACACCCGTGGCAAGACTGCCTGTGTATACACTCCCTGTCACACTCCACAGATCTAGCAGAACCAGAACAAGATATTGGTGAAAATTCTGTCTGCCTCACAGGAACCAACACCTCTTTGGATTGCAAAGTGCCTGGAGAACCCGACTAGTATTGTTGAGGAGAATGGGTCTGGCAGTCTTTGGCTCTCTTCTTTTTGTGCTCCTTATGAGTGGTCTGAGGGGGGTGGCCTGTGGCATTACTAAGGCTGGGGTCACCCCTCCCCCCAGTGGTGTCATCTGGTGTGGTTCGGCCTCTCCGCACCCCCTAGTGCTGCCACTGGGGATGGTACTAATATCAAAGTTTCAGTTTCAAAGGATCAACCTGGAGTTATTGGTTGATCCACTGCCAGCTCCAAAACTGGCAAGTCTGGAAGTGTCTTACACTTCAATGGTGTAGAAGCACATTCCACAAGAGACCATTTGGGTGCTAACTGAACTGATGAAGTTGAAGCCATCGGAGCAGAAGTAGCCTGTGGAGGTGCCAGAGGATGAGTCATGAAGGTGCTAGTAGAGGCAGTACAGAGAGATTTATGTTCTATTGTCTAAGTAGCTGCTTCTAAAGCATGCTCCCAAAGGAGTGTGTTTAACCTTGCCTCCCTTTGAGCCTGTAGTGTGAAGGCCTGATAGTGCCTGTAGGACTGCACATTATGAGCTCCTCCCAAATAAAAGAGGTATTTTGAGAGTCCATTCCTTTCCGGAATTTTTCCAGCACAATCAATACATTTTTTGAAAGTGTTAGCTGAGGACATATCAGAAAAAAAATATATCTTGCAGTACTGAATTCTGTATTGTTCAGACAAAAAACATTGTCTGAACAATCCAAAGTCAAATAAATGATCAGAATAAGACTTTGTCAAAATGCTGAGAAAAATCATAGTTCATTAAAACAATCTGTTTGTTGAAGTAGAAAGAAATTGCTCTGACAGGCTCCTACAATGCTGCTACTACGACGGACAAAAATTAACTGAGGCCTTAGGTGGGAAGTTCATCTGTTAGGTGCATAGGGAGTGGATGGGGCTACTGCCAAAATGCTTGCACAAGAGCTCTAGAAGGTTCCAAATGATGCCCATTTGTGTGAGTCACAGGGACCACAAAAGAGAAATAAGTTACATTCCAGAAGCAAATCAATCAGGGAAAACATTAATCTTTTTGTAGATATGTGTAACTTGTTTTAGCTACTTCTTAAAAGGAAATAAGTAACTATTTTGGGGATTCTAGACTGTAACCAATTACTGTTTAAAAGTAATTTCTAATGTTTTAAATAACCACAAGATCTCCCATTCAGTCATCTCTCCCTGCAATGAAGGGGACTTTTTTTTTTTTTAATCTGCAGCATTTACCTCTTGGGTAAATATGCGTAAGAGAATAAAATCACCTGAATCCTATAAATAGTTTTAATCTGATGGCAAGGATTTATTCACTGTGTCATCCTGTCTTTAATTCTATCAGGGAGGAAGACAGTCCTGGATTTAAACACTTAGCACCAGATACTCTGAAACCACCCATCATGGGGAAGTTAGTAAATTTCTAGAAAGCTTTAATGGGCACAAAGACCTTTTAAAGAAAGCTTGCAACCAACCAATATAGGGAGTCTGTCATATAAAACAGACACTGAAATTGATAGTCTGTTAGCAAAACTCTTAATTAGATACTTTATTTTAAATAGAAGAAGCAGAAGCATATGATATAAAACTTGGCAAACAAATGATTATGTCCACCTGTTCCTTTCATAACTTCTGGACTTGGGTGGAATTACTAAAGAGGCTTTTAAAAACCTAAAACTTCTTGCTCTTAATATCCCAGGAAATTCAAAGTAGCACTTGACTGCACAGTTTTCAAGGCCCCCAGATCCTGGTCAGCTCAAGCAGAAATCAACAAATAAAAAACTTTGGATGAGCAAGCTCTCAAATGATCTCACCACTTGTGAAGACAAAGCCACCCACTTATAACCAGGTTAGTCCTTGCCTTCAGAATCAAAGGCTAGTTAATGGCATCAGAAACTCAGTTTTGGTTCAACTATTTTCCCAGGTGGGGGGCATTTTAGCCACTTTGGATCCCATTCTAGGAGAAAGGAAGGGTATATATTCAATAAATACATTTAAAAAAAAAATTAGAGGCTTCTGGGACAAAATTATAATAACTCTCAGAGGGAGTATTTCACCATGGTAGACATTAGGTGATAAGGGGTTTCAATCTTTTTTCTTCTTTTTAATGATTAGGGATCAGGTCCATTACTAGCTCAAGCACCAAAAGAATAGTAGTTAATCATAGCACTGTGGCAACACTGGGTCATTCTGTGACACTGAGAAAAGCTGCTATATCATCACTTATTACACCTCTGTTGCCATTTGGAGTAGCAATAATTTAATGTCAGTTTCAGGGAAGGGGCATAAAAGAAGAAACAGCAATTCTCTGACCCTTCTAGTCTATCAGTTTAAACCATCTTGCACCTGGGAAAAAATTATCATTTTACCCATCCTGCAAAGACTGAAAAAAAAAAATCCTTTGGCCTCCTTTGTCAGAAGTGACACAAATCACTGGACGAACATATCAGCCCAGTCCTTTTTTTTTTTTGCCATTGAAACAAATATTTTAGATATTTACACACCATGCAAAAGTAACATGACACATTTTGTTTACTATATGTACATCAGAGGGACACGTGGAATTCAATCTCAATAGATTTAGGGCAGTGGGAAATTGACCAGAACATTTCTGACCTCCCCACCCCCACCCCAAAATCTGTTGGCAAACACACATCAGTGCCCATCAACAGGGACCAATACTGAATAGGGTTTACCATGCCAAGATGAACCTTTTATTTGTGGAGGCATCAGGAATACCATGGGCATAGTATTCTACCCAATTGCTTGATAAAAGCAAATCTTCACATGTATTTCGGTCTTCTGAACAATTAGTGCAATATCACTGGATTTACTGGTAAGCAATGGACTTTGATATTTTACTTTTATAGTACAGCATTTATTAATACTTATTTAGCTTCAAATATATTTGGCTACCTGTATTTAGCTACCTGTATTTGAATTTTCAGGAGCCAGCATGGCATAATGGTTTGAGTGTTGGACTACGACTCTGGAGACCAGGATTTGAATTCCTGCTTGGACATGATGTGGCCGCTCAGCTGTGATGTGGGTGACCGTGGGTGAGTCACACCCTCTCAGCCTCAAAAACCCCCACTACAGGCTTGCCTTAGGGTTGCCATAAGTTGGAAATGACTTGGGGTGCATCTACACTGTAGAAATAATGGTTTGACACCACTTTAAGTGATGCAACTCCATCCTAGAGAATCCTGGGATTTGTAGTTTGATAAGGTCTTTAGCCTTCTCTGCCAAAGAGTGCTGGTGCCTCAAAAAACTAGAAATCCCAGGATTTTGTAGAATATCTCTCTCTCTGGAACCATGGCAATTAAAGTACTGTAGTGTCAAACTGCATTATTTCTATAGTGTAGATATACCCTTAGAGGCACAAAACAACAAAATTTGAATTTCACCTTAGTTACTTATACACTCCTCACTACAAAAATTATAGCCATGGGTCTGTAAACAATTCAGCCAAGCTTTTTCATAAAGAAAAGTACATTCTATACGGATTCATGTAAACATATTGGGAGTGACTGTGTGCAACCTTGGTTGTAAATAGAAAATAGGATAACTGGGCATTCAGACTTGTTATACAAGCCTGTTGACATAATCCTGAAGATGTGGAGATATAATAGATCAAGACCACTAACGAAGTAAGAAACCATTATGAATCTTGTGAAATAGAGGTGTCACACTGTTGTTGTTGTGCGTCTTCAAATTATTTCCAAGTTATGGCGACCCTATCACAGGTTTTCTTGGCAAGATTTGTTCAGAGGGGGTTTCCTTTGTCTTCCTCTGAGGCTAACAGAATGTGACTTGCCCAAGGTCACCCAATGGGTTTCCATGAATGAGTGATTTGAATCTTTGTCTCCAACGTCATGATCCAACCACCATACCACACTGGCTCTCGTCACACTTTGTACACACAACTATTTTCCAGGGGGATGAAACTCTAATGCAGTGGTGTCCAACCTGCGGCCCATCAGGTGTTTTGGACTCCAACTCCCAGAAGCATGAGCCAGCTGGTCCAATGGTCAGAAATTCTGGGAGCTGTAGCCCAAAACACCTTTGAGGGCCACATGTTGGACACCACTGCTCTAATGAGAGTGACCAGTGTTTCTGACATGAAACCTAAAGGACTGCCTCCACACCCTCAATATTCCCTTATTTGTTTATGAATTTTTCCAGTTCCTAAAGTCATAGTGTGAGGCCTTTTGTCCCTTGTCAGGGACATGTGACAAGGGGTGCTGCTTTCATCTTGTGGCACCCAGCATGTGGTACTCTCTGCACCAAATGGTTAGGTTGTTTCTGACTCTGTCAATGTCCCATCAAGAAAGCAAGTACTTTCTAAAGGGTTATGTAAGAACTGACTGATACATAAATAAGCTGGACTTAGGGCAGAAACTTCACAGCATGTAAAAGGTTGACTAAATAGCCAATGACAATGCAATATAAAGCTTATTTGAGTTATATCATGCCAAAGAAAAGCATTTAGATACAGGGGTTATCAGGTGAAAACAGGCAAAAAATACCATAATCCAGCATCTCATCTGAGTTGAACATAAACTATAGTTTGATTTAAGAAGCAGAGGAAGAACTTGGGTCAGTTTGATATCTTCAACCTTCCCAAGATAAGAACTGACACAGCAGGATAAAAATTCATGTTCCTCCTGTGCCTTATGAGAGTTTATCACCCCAATGCACTGGAAGCTTAACATGCTTGTAAAAAAATTAAGTGCAGTATTATGTGACTGTTCTAATAATAAAATCACAGTAAAACCAAGGCCTCAAGGGAAAGCACACATAATGTTTCCACTAAAAAAGCCACATACTGCCATGCGTCATGTCATTCAAACATGTCATTTAAAGTGAGAGTAGAAAGCAGGATTAATACATGAATGAGACAGATATTCTGGAGTAATCTTTAGCATATGCTGCATTAAATCTCTTCTGGTAAGTGGCTGCCTAAATGCCACATAGCTCTGAACCTTTGAAAACACATGGGTAATACTTTGCACAGACTTAAGCATCACTTTAAGTTAATATCCTCACATGATCCATTCAGAAAATGTCTTTTACTTGGAACTGTTCTGTTAACAGTTCTCATTTAGACATCACTGGCTGATATTCATGGGCTGTACAAGTTGGTTTTCTCCTCCAGAAAGAAATCCCACTGGCAAGTAACTTTAAGATACCTGCCAAATCAGTAACTTAATAATGCAGACACACTTTCTAGAGAGAACACAAAAAGGCTAATGGAAGTAACAGGGTTTGTACTGTGACTTAATTCTACACTGAAATTTACTAAAAAAAATTGAAGACATACATGGAACAAAAACTCTATGAAGCCACACCCACATTCATAATATTTATGAAAACAAAAAATGTAAAGGTTTCTACTATAACATCTGACAAAATTCACAGCCTCTTTCAGAAATGGAGAAAGGTCTATCATTCAATAACAATTAACCACATCTTCAACTTACCCATTATGCTCTCTGTTCCATTTGCAGGTGGCGTACAGGAAGTTGCGCTATAATGGGTTGTGCCGCTGCGATGGAAAGTAGACATTGGAGGAAGACTGGAATTGATATCTGTTGAGGAGTGTGATGGGTAGCTCTGTGATAGAAAGCATGGCAAGAGAACATTTCAGTCATCAAAAGAATGCATATTATCTGGAACAGTATGAGGGTTTGTTTTCACTTTCCTTCTATATATAAAAAGCATGGACTGTTTTCTAAAAGACAGACAGATCTGCCTGCTTTATAAGATACCTCATATTCACCTCTACATATTAATCACAACTGAATATAATAGTTATTAAGATTGCTTGCATGAGCCTAGACCCTTTAGACATAGTCCAGGCTCCTGCTCTTAAGTGAGATCAAATAAATGACATACCAGAAAAATTATAGTGTTAGATTGGGAAGACAGTTAGGAGCCACACAGAACACTGGTTCCATGTTGTGTGTCCAAAAGAAACTTACAGAGAGCCATTCCTTTGCCACTGGTTAATACAGAGCTCCCAGATCTGTATTCCTTCAGTCTGGACAAGTTGTCAATGATGGTCACTAATTTATCCACCTGTATTGTTAAACTTCACTACAGCATAGTATTGTCTGCAATAGACTAAATCTAAATCCTGCCACTAGTCCCAACTCAAGTAGCCCCCATCAGATCAATGGGAACTAAATAAGTCAATGCTTATATAAGTGCAATTGATATAATGGGCTTACTTTGGTTTGAACTAACAATTAAATTTAGGTCTAGGACAGTGTTTTTTGTTTTCTTGCACAGGTTAACAGAGGTTGACAATGTTATGCCAGAAATAGGAAAATTTACATGGATAGTACAAGGAGCTTCTATCAGCTGGATACTAGGGGTTTGTCTAGACAAAAAAGTATAATGCTGATTGCTGTGCATTAATACAAAATTGCAGCAATGTTCATTTGTCTCCATGGTTCTTTGGCAAAATTACTTATATGTGAAGCTATCCATGTTTGAAGCTCACATGCAGCCATGCCTGTGAATCAACATGGTGGCCAAGAATGAATTACTTGCGTTATTATTTTCAACAAGCTGTCGCTGCAGCACTGTATTTTTTTTTAAACTGCAAAGCAAAGGTGCACAAGTGCAACCTTCTGCTTAAAAAAGCTGTTTGGTCAACTCAGCACAGCAAAAAAGCACATGATCAGAAAGGAGAAACTCCAAAATGGTGCTTCCGACCACTTCATTGCTGGCAAGCCAGCCCCCCGGCCTTGCACATCTGACCAATCAGCTGTCCACTTCCACCCTCACCAAGAATGCACTGTGATTTGAATGAGTTGTCCAAATGAGCGCTAATGAGCATTTCCACGCATTATTTAAAAAACCTCAGGAAAAGCCATGAAGGCTTTCCCCGCAGTTTTTGGCCCCCCTCCTTCTGAATAAGGCAAATCACCATGGGATCTTGTTGGGACAAAAGATATTCTCCTTGCATTCGATGAGAAGTATTTTCACTGTCTTAGACAACCCCTAGATTTCTGTCTCCTCCTCCTAACTGTGGCTTTCCTATAACATCCAAGGAAACTGTGCATGTGTATCTTTACCTTACTTCATTTGTATTCCCATGTCTGAAAAACAATCCCATATCTGAAAAACAAGCACATGTCAATTCAGCACTCAGCTGAATTCTGCTCTTAGAAGATTCTGATGAAGTAGAAGGGTGTGTGTGTGTGTGGGGGGGAAACCACTAATTCCTGTGGGACCAGTTCTTTCCGCATGTGATTCTAAGCTCCTGTACCTGAGATCAATGGCATGAAACTGTGTTGCTGTTATTTCAAAGGTGTCTTGCAAGTCTTCCAATCTATTTTATGCACAGTTCATACAAGTAGCTCCTATCCTTGCACCAAATTTCCTCATTTGTAAAATTTCCCTGTGTTAAAAGTAATTGGCATATGGACCCACAGAATTATTTATTTATTTAGTTAGTTATTTATACCCCACTCTTAAGCCACAAGGCTATCAGAGCGGCTTACAAATTGTTTTAAGCAATAGCTATTTACACATCTACACTGCATTAAACAGTTTCTTTCCAACGTGTGTTAGCTAATTGCCCCCCCACAAGCTGGGTACTCAATTTACCGACCTACGAAAGGATGGAAGGCTGAGTGAACCTTGGAGCCCGCTGGAATCGAACTTGCAACGTGGTGGCTTGCAGTACTGGCATTTAACCACTGCACCACCAGGGCTCCTTGTCATGTCTCCATTTGACAGAGGAAGAAAGCCAGTATGAATGTGTGCATCTTAAATTATGTAAAGCTGTGTCTTCTTCATTTGTAAGGTACACACACACACACACGGACACTAGCACACACACACATTTCTTTTAACAGTCTTACAGAAATACAGTCTTACCAAGCGGTCATGAGGATGAAGACTGCAATAGCTACTGGACTGTGGAATATGAGAAGAATTGCCCAACATTCCGCCATAACCAGGCTGATTCATTCCACTGGAGGAGCTCCATGGATCACTGCTGTGATGACCGTCTGTAAAATAAAATATAAAAGCATGGCTGTGCTGAAGGCAGAGTTACCTAACACTCTGATGTTGTGTTTATAGTAAATGTTAAAATTAGCATTCTAATAGGGTTTGATGAACACCTAAAGTGTTGCTATGTTGGATAATGGTTTACAATAAATGATAGCAATCACAAACGGGAAGCTGTGTTATCACCTTTTTGCCTCTTAAGGGTTGCACTGATTTTATATAACTACATGCGTTGGATAAAATAAAGTTTGCTACACAGAAGAGCAAATAACATTTTTAAACTCACAGGCAATTCATCACAGATCTTATGTGCGCAGGTTTTAGCAAAGTTTATATTATTTTTAGCCACAATTGGAATACTTATGGTCTACTTTTTTAAATCTATATAAGAGCAAAACTGGAATTTAAAATGAGCTTTTAAAATATTATGTTTAAGCAGAATATAAGCACACTACTATTCTGTGGTGTGCCTCTTTGTAGAAAATAGCCAAAGCAGTTTGACCACTGTGTTATCATCTTTTCTTTAGGATTCCTTGTATGTGTTACCAGACAGGTATTTCCCAAACTTTTTGACACATGCATCACCATTGTTGTTTTCATCAAACCTTCATGTCTGCCCCCTCCTCCTGGCTCCATGATCAGTTAACCCATAATTATATTGCTCATGTGCCTGGAGAAAGCTAAAATATATCTATGTCTGATTTTTTTTTTTAAATCTTAGTTCAGCTTTTCAAATGAACAAAAAATAATTGCATATTCTAATCAACACTTAAATTACGGGCACAGAGGCTTTTATGGAGATGTGTTTTATTGTTTTTATTCTTTTAACTTTTATATTTTAAATATAATTTTAAATTGTAATGATTTAAATTGTTTTTAACTTTTAACTGTTGTATTTTATTTTATTTTTTTTAAAAACATGTTTTTTAGTGTTGTGAGCTGCCTTGGGTCCCATTCTGGGAGAAAGATGGCATAGAAAATAAATAAATAAATAATTAAATAAATAAAATAACCAGCACTAGATGAATAACATTTATTCAAGCCTTCACTATATCAAAAATATTTCAGCCCCTCAATTGCAGCTTCCAGGAAAACTTACTGGAACTAACATCCAACTGTTTCTAGTCATCCCACCACTATTTATAAAAATCTCAGTGTAGGCCAACAGGCACCAATGCTTCCTGAAAGTCAATATAACTGGCAGACAGCACCAGCCCCCACTTCATTCATGATTTGTTTTCCCTTCTTCCTTTCCTCCACTGTGTTTCTCTGAAGGTGCAACTGAAGGTGATATTGATGGCAAACCTGCTGCAGCTGAATTTCATTTAAAAAACAAAATAAAGCACAACCCGGCTATATTTGAAATTAAGAACTGACTGTTTTCTCATAGCTTGGAACTTTTCTGGTAGCTCTGCACACAGATAGTTTGGAAACACTGCCCTGTTTCAAATAATTAATTACAGAGTGGCTATTGGAGGCATGCAAGACCCACCATGTCTATGTGCAGCCACTGCACTACGGTGAACTGGATCATACTCATGACATTTACTAAATAGACTGCTATAGTAATACAGTAATTGCTTCATCAGTTTTTATCAATAAAGACCAACTTGGGGTATGAATGGCCAAATGAGATGTGTTTTACCTGTTCATCCTATATGAACATTCTGGAACCTCTATAAAGAAATATGATGTGGCATGCCTTTGTATTATTTTATTTGTTTTAATGCTATTTGAGGACAATATTGAGTCCTTCAGAAGGTGACAGAAGGCATTCTTGAGCCAGCAGAGGCTTCCATCAGTAGGAGAAGTGTGGGGCTTAGTGAACCTCCCCTCTGCATCCCAATCTGCTCTTTCACCTAGTGATCAACGTGATATCTCCTGGACAGCTCATAAGAAGAACTTGAGGGCTACAGCCTACACCTTCTATTTGTCTTTGTTATCTGGTATTTAAAGGTATATTACCTTTGTACCATGAGGTTTATTCTTTTATTACATGTTATTTCTGAACTTCCTCCATGGATTGCAAGGAGGCATACATGTTCTTCCTCTTTTCTTGCTCTCATTTTATTCTCACAACTCTATGGTGCAGGTTAGACTGACCCTTGATAATTGACCCCCCGAAAAGGGGCAGTGACAGCCTGACTAGAGAATATTGTCTACAGAGAATCTCAATGCTGCTTAAAATGTCTCTCCCCCCACCCATATCTGGTGATGATCTCTTTATTCTTCCAGCATTTTAGTAACTCTTTCTAGTGCATTCAGAATTTAGCACACTTTTATTTTGCTTCTAGCTTTTACTTTGGTATGCTACAATATTTTAATTTTCTGCTACTACTTTTATCATAGTTTTATTATTTTTCATTATTTAGAACTCTAAATAAAGTCACAGGCTGAGAGTTCCTAGTCCTAGTCAAACATTCTAAACACTACACTACACTGGGTCAGACCCTTTAGCTATCATGGGTATTCTCTGTTGGTAAACCTATTTGTGAATTTTAAAATCTTTAAAAATGAAACAAAAGACTCACCTACACAGCTTGGGAAAAGATTCCAGCCAGCCCCTTCCAAGCTGTAGTAGTTTTCCTATTTGCAACACATTGTGTGTGTGTGCATGCTTTATGCAGAAATATTTTTAAGAAGCCATATTCTGATGTTAGCATGAAGCGATGCTATTCATTCTCCTAACTCAGGACTCTATAATCTGTTGTATACTTAGACCAGGCTGTGATAGTGAATTCTGTAACTTAATATATTGTTTTGTTTGACCTGAATTTTATTGGGTTATCTAGAATTGCAGTATATCAGAGAGGGTGAAAAATTAATCTTCACAACATTAATTTCTACCATGTTTTGTCTTACCATGGCCATCTTTTTAAAAATATATTATAAGAGTGCCAAATGCTGTAGTTCGGCTCTTGTGAAAATGGTATGTCAAACTTTTAATAATTATGTCAGGTGAATGTCTGAAATCTCTTCCAGACAGATGCGACACAGAAGATACACAAGAAACATCTGATTCAATAAGAACATTCACTAAAAGCAGAAAACCTTGATCTGAGCACATCAAGTACTGATGTCTTTATACTGCATGGTTTGTTACTCATTCTTATATAAAATCCAAATGAAAAATAATAAAGATAATAACAAGAGGAGTTATTATTAAACCACTAGTAATGCCACTGCTATTTCTGCTGCTACTACTAATTATGTAAGACAGGTTGGAGACACTTTTGGTGCTACATTTTTGGTAAAATACTTAATCTGGGGGAGAATATTTTGCTTGAAGCAGCACACTTCAAACCTCTCCTAACTCCTAACCACCTCAGGGGTGGTCTGCCCCACAGACTGATGGATTCAGAAAGATTCCTGAATACGCTGGTATTTTCCAGGTGCTAGAGTCGATGCCCTGGTTGATTTGTGGGATAGGGAGACGTTGTTCAGTTGACAAATTTGCTCCCAAGAGTCTCTTGTCTGGGTGCAGAGCACGGGCTCCTTCTGAGGAGCTCAGGGCAATGAGGCACTTCAGTAGATGACTGGAGTGATGGCGGAGAAAAACTCAGGATGAATCCAACCAAGCTTGGGTTAAGGCCCATTTTAGAACCTAGTCTGCAGCAATCAGGGTATCAAAGAAACCATTCTTTGCTATCTCTATTATATAAGCTCAAGCTCATCCAGAGCAGCTGTTCTGGGTAGTTAAAGGGCTGTTACACCCTAGACCTCAGACTGCTGAGGAGAAGACCTCAAAAGAACACTGTGACAAATTTGCTAAATAAATACTTTGTGGAGAAACTGCTCAAATTTGTTCTGACTTGGACTCCATATTGAAAGAGTCTGGGGAGGCAACTGAGGCATGTACCTATCCGGTTTTGATAGATGATTTTCAGTTTGTTCAATATAATATGAACATGTTGCTTGGAGAGGTGATACCAACCACTTGTCTGTTAGACCCATGCCCATCCTGTGGAATTAAAGCTGTCAGAGGAGGACTGGCCAGTTGGGTGGTGGAGGTTGTAAATGTTTCTTTGAAAAGGGGCTATGTTCCAACTTCTCTTACCATGGTATCTTTCTGGATTGTTTGGCTGATAAGGGACTTGGGGGCATTGCCTTGCAGTGGTTCCAGTCTTTCTTGGCTGAACGTTCACAGAGAGGTAGTGCTGGGGGACTGCTGTTCAGCTGTTTGGCCATTAGCCTGTAGGATTCCACAGGGGTCAATATTATATGCTTTTAAACATCTACATGAAGCCACTGGGAGAGGTCATCTAGAGCTCTATCTCTTCTTTATAACTGATGTCAAGGAGGCTGTGGTAGTACTGAATTGTCTGGAAGCAGGAAAGGACTGGGTGCGGCTGAATAAACTGAGTCTTAATCCAAATAAAACAGAAGTGCTGCTGGTCAGTAGGAAAACACCCTGGGATTGGAATCCGAGCCTGCTCTGGATGGGGTTACACTCCTTATGAAAGATTAGTTTTGTAGCTTGGGGGTGCTCTTGGACCCAGTGCTGCTCCTAGAAAGCCAGGTTGGTGCAGTGGACAGGAACACCTTTGCCCAGCCTCGGCTGGTATGCCAGCTGCTCCTTTTCTTGGGGAAGGCAGATCTGGCCACGGTGGTTCATGCCTCAGTTACCTCTCAATAAAGATTACTGTAATGTGCTCTATCTGGGGCTGCCCTTGAAAAGTGTTTGGAAGCTGTAGTTAGTGCAAAATGCATCAGATAGGCTGCTGTCAGGTATGCACTTTACAGACCATACAACACCAGAACTGCACTTGCAAGAGCTGGCTTCCAATTTGCTTCTGAGCTCAATTCAAGGTACTGATGCTGAGGTACAAAGCCTAAACAACTTGGGGCCAGGATATCTGAAAGACTGCCTCTTCTTGTATGAGCATGCCAGAAATTTGAGATCTTCAGAGGAGGCCCATTTGCATGTCCCAACCCCTTGTGAAGTTAGGTTGGGGGGGGGTACTCATAATAGGGCTTTCTCTATAGCAGCACCCAAGGCAGTTAGGCTAGTTCCATCCTTTTTAGGTTTCCGGAGGGCAGCAAAACAGTGCTGGTCTGCATGACATTTAAGTGTTTGAAATTGCTGCTTTAACTGTTTCTAAAACTGCTGCCACCAATATGCTTTTGTACATACCAATCAGATGATTGTAACCCAGTCTATGTAGGACTGACTCTGAGGAGTTTTTGGAAACTGCAACTGGTGCAGAATGACGATGTTAGGAGCCCACTTAATATTTCATTGTTTGTACTTTTCTAACTATATCAGCCCCCAATTTCCTTCTTTGCTGAATTCAAAGTGCTAACTACACCTTCAATGAGTTGGGTCTAGGGTACAGGAAATACCTAATGCTTCCATTTAAGATAATCATTTCATAAAATCATAGAATTGCAGAGTTGGAAGAGACCACGAGGGCCATCCAGTCCAACCCCCTGCCACGCAGGAAATAATGATCAAAGCATCCCCGACAGATGGCAATCCAGCCTCTGTTTAAAGACCTCCAAGGAAGGAGTCCCCACCACGCTCTGAGGGAGTGTGTTCCACTGCCGAACAGCTCTTACTGTCAAAAAGTTCCTCCTAATGTTGAGGTGGAATCTCTGTTCCAGGAGCTTGCATCCATTGCTCCATGTTCAAGTCTCTGGAGCAGGAGAAAACAAGTCTGCTCCATCCTCAACGTGACACCCCTTCAAATACTTAATGAACATCAAAGTGGGCTCCATATTCCACCTTTAATAGAATCAAGTTTTATAAATATGCAGGACAGCACCCAGAATTTTCTGCCTCATGAAATATCTTGGGCTATTCCTTGCCTTCTTTTTGTTGACTAATGATGACTGATTTCACAGTTCAGCTATTGTGATTTTTAGGTGGATTTATTGTATTTTGCTGTACATTTATCTCCTTGTCTTTTAATTCATTGTTTATTTTTGGGTCCAAGGGTTATCGTTATCATATCATTATCATCATGATAGAAAAACGTTATTATGTGCAAAATACTTTGGATAATTGCATAAGCAAACAGAGTCAGGTAGGAGAGGAGGAGATATAAAGGCACAGAATGGGAAGAATATGGGGACATGCCATTCTACACGCTTAAAGTTTAGTTACAAATGGGGAAAAAAAGATTAAGATTATAAGTCAAAAGGAGTGAAGAAAAAAACAAGGGTATTTAGGAGTGAATTACCAAGTGGTAATTCTCTGAATGACCCACCACATTTTGTTGCCAGAGGTGAAGCACAAGATAGCATCCTTTCCCATTTGTCATACAAAAGTAAAAAACAAACAAACAAAAACTGGCAGTTGAAACTTGCTTTAACACTGGTGAGGGGACATTGTCCTCCATTTCACAGAAGTCAGCTGTTTAGCTTAGGGGATTCAAGGCAGGCCACATCACATACATGCTGCAACCCCCTGTATTCCAGCTTTTGCCGCTTGAGGCAGCAGCCTCATTCTGCTAAATAGCAGGGCAGATCCTAAGTAGAGGCAGCAAGAGAGACTGGAACCCAATTCAAAGTCCTCAGCTAAAACCTTTATGAGATCTTTACAGAGCTCTTCTGTCACTACTGGATGCTGCTATAAAATCAAATATTGCTCTTCACTGATACACTTTGTTGTTCTTTTTAGGGGCTGTTTAGGGGCCCCAAAACTTTTTCTCAGTTGTGTAAAGTTTTGATTTACTTTTGAGCCCTCATTTCAAATGAGTCATTTAGGGTGAGAGAAACTATTTCGTATGTTTCACAGCACAGGTGCTATTCCTCAGAAATACCCATATTTCTGACCAATTGCACTTTATTCTGCACACAGAGGATTATAAACTGATCTGCTGTGATAACATAGTTACTTTGAGGTTTTTGAAAGTATTTACAACAAATGCTATTAAAATTAGCTGCAATTTTGCTATTTATGTTTTGACTACATCCATAAATGGGCCTTTAAGGATGCAATCTTAAACATGTTTACAGGAGGATAAAGCTCCACTGAACCCAGTGGAACTTTCCTCATGCATAGGATTGCACAGTACATCTTGCTAAAAATGTTGCTCCTGCCCACATCTCCTGCACTCAAATTAGAAATGGCATCCCTTTCTCATCACCACATTTAAGAAGCCATCAAATGATATGTTGGTAATGAGGCTGAAAATAGGACTTACTTCATAAATATTTTCTTAAGCAACAATAACGACACACTAAATGCATGTATTTTTCCAGACACCAAGTCCAGTTAATTGTGCAGCTCTTTAATTTCAATGGGTAGAAGGCAGCAGGGTCCGTGAAGGCAAAAGTATGTATACACTGAACAACCTCTCCACTAAAGGAAAGTGGGAAACCAATCTCAGCAAGGGAGAGTTCAAAATATGCACCAGAGCTCAGTAACCAGAGCTCAACCACCAGTTTCTTGACCAGGGCAAGTAAGCTGGTGTATATGTGTTTGTGTGTGTACTTGTGAATGTTCAGAAACTCAGAGTGACACTAATGTTATCTTAGTTTATCACCAAATAAGCTCCTGAATATCAACACTTGGAATAACATCAAAGTAAGTAAGCTAAAGAGTTTCCCTCCAATATGGGACCCAAAAGCAGCTTACACTGCAGTTTCTGCCTCCTTTGTCCTGACCTTGGAAGGTATTCCACTATATCATCATGTCTTCTAAGTGGGCAGCTAAAATGCTACTTAAGAAGTTTTGTTACTTCTACCAGAGTGTCAGGACAAATGGAGCACTAACTCAAGTCTTCTGGATCAAAATTCAACACACTTTCACTCTCCATTGACTCTCAAATACATGCATATCCCCTCAAATCCCTTGTATACCTTGCATGAAGAAAGAACTAGGAAAAGTGCTGGCTGCTGGTTTTGAGGATGGATAGCCTGGTGAATCCCGACTATAGTCGGCAGTGCTTGCAGAAGGAGCATAAACCTATGGAGACAGAAGTGGGGAGGAGAGGAGGAAATATCTTTAGTGCACTGCCACAAATGTCTGAATTACATCAAGAGAGTGTTTAAAATGAGCAATAACACAGTTATCTTTTTCATACCTCATTCAGTTTATCCAGTTCATAAGATTACATCACACACTTTTTTAAAAACCAAGACGTGGGTGGGGGTGGAAAGTTATCCTAAATATATATCATATAGATTACGATGGATGTGTGTTTACACTAAACTTGGGTTTGGGCTGCACATTTTTGTCTGTAGGAGTGTTCCACTCATTTGTCTGAATAACTCTTCCACAAGAATATTCTTTTCTCCTTACAGAAAATTACCACACCAGGAGAAGAAAAGGATGGGTTAAAATACTTTGTGATCTATGGTTTCCTATATGGAGATACCTTTTTTTCATATGAAAAAAAAAAATCAGGCACGTGACTTCCTACCAGGAGTCTGAACAGTGCTAATACAGACACAGAGCAGAAAGTAACTTCTTTCCATTTTCCCATCACTGCAGAGATCTATTCTCTTCTCCCACACTGCTCACTTTACTTTCAAGTGTGTATTTTGGATATGGGTCTGCAGTGGAGGCGGGGGATAGTGGGGACAGATTCACTGTTTGAGCTCAGCTCCATTTCACATCTTTAGAGTCAACACACAGATTGACTGCCTTACTGAGAAGTAGGTCCCAGACTAGTGGGGCTGAACTCTTGTGGAGCACAAGATATTTTTTAAGTAGCAAAATGTAGGAGCAGCAAAAGGCTACCTAGATTTTTTTTCTACAAAAGTGGGTGGGAAATATGTCTGTGAATTGTAAAATAGGAACAGAAAGCAGGGGCACCAGAATATGCTGAAAGAGAGGCAGAGTGTATTCCCACAAAATGTGAAATAAATTCAGTATTGGGGCAGTCAAAGGGAGATGTGCCTCTGTAGTTGGGACACACAGGATAGAATCCCACCGCTGTAGTGAATTATATCCACCATGTCTGGCTGTAAATACTCTCAAGATATGTATGGTGAAACTGTAATATCATGGAATGGCAGGGGTTTGGACTAGATGGTCCTTGTGGTCTCTTCCAACTCTATGATTCTGTGAAATTAGTTGTCCCTTCATATTCGCTGGGGTTTGGTTCCAGGACCTCCCGTGGATACCAAAATCTGTGAATAAGTCCCATTATATGCACTGACATAGTAAAATATATAAGATGGCAAAATCAAGGTTTGTTTTATGGATTATTATTTTTTAAAGAATATTTTCAAACCATGAATACTTAAATCTGTGGATACCAAATCCGTGGATATGGAGGGACAACTGTAATTTTAAAACACCATTAATAGTGCTATATTACATGGAAATATGCAGCTTTCATACATTAAAAACAAAAAATTAAAAGAAATCAGGAAATCAGCCCTTTGTTCCCACAACTGAAAAACAAAATTAGAAAGCAACACTCCAGAGTACTGAAAATTCTAAACATATCTCAGGATACTAAATTCCTACGATCTTTGGTCTCTGCAAAGAATCTTGAAAGAACCATTAAAAATCAGAATTGGCAGAAGACCACCAAGGTAGCATGTGTACACTTTAGGAGGAAAAAAAGCCCTTCTTCTTAGTACTTTGCATATTTGTATGAGCAATAAACTTAGCAAGTATGCCAATCTACCTAGTATTTGTTTACTAATACAACACTGATTTTTCAAACCATTTCTTCATGAGGGATAAACCATCTCTCATTTTTTTGCTTTAATTTCATTTAAACATAATTCATTTTTAATGCCTAGAAGATTGTTAAATTATAATTTCATGGAGAAAGGTTTTATTTTTATATTTTGGTTGATTTTTAAAGTACACACACAGATATCTACATATTTAAATTATATATTTCTTTATTTCTTCTTTTTTAAAAGGCCTCCCTATTCCAGATGGTCAGGAAAACCAAAACATTCCCATCATCTTGATGAAAATGGATACCTTCCTGCCTCCATTTTGATACAGGCAGGAAATCACAAAATTGGCAGTGAGCCTATTCTGACATTCACAGATCATTGCAAAGGGTGGGGTGGGGGACTCGTAATATATCCTAACAGCAAATGAAGGGTGGGAAGTGCCAGATCTTGACAATAATAGTAGTGATTAATGAATAATTTTAGCTGAAACCTATAACTGAATAAAATTGCTATACTTTCATGCAAATTCTTTATGAAGGGCTTTCCTCTTTATGCAAAAATATATCATATGATACAAAGAACTATCATTACCTTGCACAGCAGAGAAACATGTTTTACAACTTAATATTTTTTAAAAGAATCATGTCATACAAAAAGAATAACCAAATAGAAACCCAGGAGACGTTGATAGAAGGTGATGTCATTCTTTAGTTGTAGCCATTAATTTTTGTATTTGTTATTGGTTAAACAATGTTATTATGTACAGATTGATGTCTGTATCCATGGGACCAGTATCCATGGTTTCACTTAACCACATATGAAAAAATATGTCCTCTCTAAGCATTTTTAGGTCCTCCAGAGCAATTCTATGGTATGCTTCTGCTGGAAGTTGGGCCAGAAGTCATTCATTTCAACAAGGTTCACTGTTATCCATGGTTTCATGTATCCATGGTAAGTCTGGAAATGTACTCCCTGTGAATATGGGGGAGGGGAGGACCCTGTATATGTCTAGAGGCCAATTCAGTTTTAAAAAAACACCACCTAGAAGTGCTACTTTTATAATAAGAACTCATGCAGGCAAGCAGGATATGTTAACTGCGTGACACCCTTGGTGCCAGCACAATTCCCTGAATCTGACCAAGGTCCCATCTACACGATTTAAATAATACGTACGGCGTGCGGAAGTTCGCGCTTCAGTACAAACGGCCGTTCGGATGCACACGAATGCAAAAGAGGGGGGCGGTTTTCCACCCTGAAATACGCACATGTGGCATTCGGGAGGGAAAGTGGATCGCGAAGAGAAATCCGTACGCCGTTCGGATGGCTGACGGGTCTGTATGGTCCATTTGCACACATACGAACAGGCAGGGTAATCTGATTGGCTGGCCGAGTAGAGGGGGCGGGGCTAGCACGGAGGGGAATTGGGAGCGGCCGCCATGTTGGTTTCCCAGCTAGCGAGCGTCCGGTAAGTCCGTGAATTTATATGTTTATTTATTTTTATTTTATATTGTAAATATGGAAAACCGACTGTCCGCAAACCAGGAACCTTTTTTTAAAAAAACAAAAAGCGGCGGGAGATTTAAAACTGCCGCTTGGCTTGCTCGCTCCAGCCAGCTTCGGGAAGAGGGAGTCATATGGATTTTTTTTTATGATCGTATAGCCGCACCCCAAGATTCCCTCTCTTGATAGAACTTATATAGAAAGATATCCCATTAAACTCAGTTGAAGTCATTTTGTGTAGGCATACCCTGAGTTGATCTAAACACAAAACATAAGGAACTGCAACAGAGTAACCATGTCTCTGAGCTATTGTGAGCTCTCTGTGGATTTTTATGATTCAAACCATGAGAACTGGAAGCGATTTGAGGATGTAGGATAGGAGTAGACTGACCAACTCTCCCTTATTTCCCATGATCTCCCTTATTTGAGCTATTTTTTTTATCCTCCCAGCTTCCTTATTGATCTTCTATTGCTTCCATATATTTACAAAGGTCTAACATTAAGATGTCAAGGGCAAGCAAGTCTGCCCACAGAGGGAACCCATGAAGGCTGGATGTGTGTGTGTATCATCAAAAAGGAAACTCCTGAACACCTGAGGTATGTGTCCGCATTTATGTCAGTGTGTGTGTGTGTGTGTGTGAAGGAGAGGGAGAAAGAAGTATGTGTATGTTGTTGCATATGTGGATGTGAGAAAGGGAAGTGTATGTTTGTATGTCCTTGTAAGAGGGGGGAATGGGGTATGTGTGTGCTTTTGCATCTCTGTATATAAAAGGTTTTTTTATTTGTGAGGGGTGAGTGTGTGTAGTTGCATGTCTGTTTTGATAAGATATCTGTAATGGCTCTTTTAGTTTTCTCTAAAGTTAGCAGAGGTGTTTGGGATCTTTTTAATAGAATAGTTTTTGTTCTTGTTGTTGCTGTTGCTGCTTAAGTTCCCTGGATAGTGCATACATACACAAACATACAAAGCCAATCAAAAAAGTAAACAATATGGCCTGGCCATTAAGGATGTAATCCTATACCAATGGACATTTGCTGGAGTGACACCATGCCACTAAAAATGCACAAAATTTGTTGCAACTAAATCTCCCTTAAATTCATGGCCGAAAGTTGGTCACCCTAGATAAGAGTCAGGGCCAGGTACTGGCTCATATTAAAGGAGACACTGCAAAACTGCAGTTGGGATGTTAACTTTCTTTTTCAATACACTCCTGACTGTAATAACAAAGAAATGTCAAACTTAGGTTAATGGCTCCTTTGGGGGCTGACGGGCAGGCTGTAACTATCATATCACATTCCAAATAGATGAGTGACTAGATACCTGAACATTCCATAACACTAAATATTATACACAGCCTCCTCCCCACAATGTATCAGCAGAATCTCGAACAACAGTTCTTCAAAACCTTTCTATTTTAGTTCTAAAACTGGTCTCCTCTCCAGCCCCACCTAACAGCCCTCAAATGGCAAACCACACTCTCCCAAGGCATCTGTGGTCATTATCTGCCATTTAAAAAAAACAAAAAAAACACATCAGGGACAGATGAGGCTTGAGGGATGCCTGCCAACACAGTCACATCCCAGAAACATGTAACTTTTTGTCCATCCGTGCTAGCGTGAAACACATGTCATGGTTCTCTCATGTGTGTGCTGTCAAATGCAAAAAATCTCAACTTACACAACATAGGCTATATTAAAAAATGGTAACTGTCAACATAGGCCTCCAGTGAAAGCCATCAAGTATGCCATGCAGAATAGAGAGAAAGAGAGAGACAGAGAAACAGAAATATCTATTCTGGATCGTTCCATTTCAATCTGCAGAAGAAGGTGATGCTTTTTAATATTTCCCCACATAAAATTTCCCTGCACATAATAAATTTGCACACAAGGGAAGGGTCTGCATGAAACGTTTCTGTCTTTTGTGCAAGCTCAATTCACAAGTTTTATACACTCCTGATGAGCAACCTGAAGAGGTACAGTTCAGAACATGGACTCTACAGAATATGAATAATAGCTTTGAGATACTTTGGAATCTGAAAGGATAAAAGTTCTTTTAAGTTTCCAACACTCTATGTTCTGACAGCCACTCTAACCATAACAGAATAGTCATTATGCATGGTGTGCTCTGTTCAACAGGGGAAGTATTAACGGTGCTTTCAGACAGTGGGCTCCTAGTGCTACATGTCAAAAGATATTGTGCACATATTCCGTTTTTAATTCTTTACTGGTTTTACACTGATAATTAAAAAATACAGAAGAAGCAGTGCAACAAAATGGGAATGTTACAAACGGTAAATGGAGTCATTCGGATTCCTTCTCTGCAGTGGAGTGACTGTGGAACAAAAGCCTCATCTGCAATCATCAACAGTCATGGGGTGGGTGGGTGGGGGAGATACTTGGATGATTCCCAAACTTTTTGGAAAACCTAAGTGGCTCAACTATTTGATCAGATAAACAATACACATACAACATCTTGTTTTTTATTTCACTTTTTACAAAAAAAGAGGAAAACACAGAATAAAAGAAATAAAGAGAAAAGAAAAAACAAATAAAGGAAAAGAGACAGGAACATTTCTGGGTCAGATTTACTGGATGTGATATTTTTAGAAAAGTTTTCCTCGCATTTTCCTCACAAATGCTAAAGAGAATACTACAGTACATTTTAATTTTTTTTATTATAAAGAACCAGTTTGTTTCCATATATCCTGATTTATATCTTATGCAGCCCAATCCTTTGCTCATTTGCTTGGAAGTAAGTCACTTTTACCATATATGGAATGAGAAATGCCAGATGTCCAAGCTGGGTTCAGGAAAGGAAGAGGAACTAGGGATCAAGTTGCTAACATCTATTGGATAAGGGAACACACCAAAGAATTTCAAAAGAAAATCAGACTGTGCTTTACAGATTATAGCAAAGCCTTTGATTGTATAGATTATGAAAAACTACGGATCACTCTTAAAGAAACTGGCGTGCCACAACATTTGAATGTCATGATGGGTAATCTGTATTCAGGACAAGAGCCTACCATCAGGACAGAATGAATGGTTTCCAATTGGCAAGGGGACAGACAAGGCTGCATTTTAATCAGCCTACCTGTTAATGAAATGCACAGACATAGGATGGGTGACACCTGGCTTGATGGCAGTACATGCGAAAGGGATCTAGGAGTCTTAGTGGACCACAAGCTGAACATGAGTCAGCAGTGTGATGCAGCAGCTAAAAAAGCCAATGTGCATCTAGCCTGCATTAATAGGAATATAGTGTCTAGATCAAGGGAATTAATGGTGCCACTCTATTCTGCTTTGGTCAGACCTCATCTGGAATACTGTGTCCAGTTCTGGGCACCACAATTCAGGAAGGATATTGAGAAGTGCAACGTCTCCAGAGGAGGGTGACCAGGATGGTGGGAGGTCAGGAGGCCATGCCCTATGAAGAACGGCTTAGGGAGCTGGGTATGTTTAGTCTGGAGAAGAGAAGGTTGAGAGGGGACATGATAGCTATGTTCAAATATTTGAAGGGATGTCATACTGAGGATGGGGCAAGCTTGTTTTCTGCTGCTCCAGAGACTAGGATACGGAGCAGTGGGTTCAAACTACAGGAAAAGAGATTCCACCTAAACATTAGGAAGACCTTCCTGACAGTAAGAGCTGTTCAGAAGTCGAATACACTGCCTCGTAGTGTGGTGGAGTCTCCTTCTTTGGTGGTTTTTAAACAGAGGCTGGATGGCCATCTGTCAAGAATGATTTGATTATGTGCATGGCAGGGGGTTGGGCTGGATGGCCCTTGTGGTCTCTTCCAACTCTGATTCTATGATTCTATAACTTGTGTGGTGAACATATCATATATAAAGCAGGATTAGACGGAGGAAGGGAGGGTAAAAATTATAGGAAGAAACATCAACAATTTAAGATATGCAGGTGACACCATACTACTAGCAGAAAATAGCAAATACTTGGAACTATTACTGAAGAATGTCAAGAAAGAAAGTGCAAAGGCAGATTTACACTTCAACATTAAAAAGACAAAAATAATAACCACAAATTATTTTCATAATTTTAAAGTAGATGATGAAGGTATTTCGACAGTTCACGATTTTCCATACCTTGGCTCGCTCAGTCATTAATGAAAATGGAGATTGCAATCAAGAAATCAAAAGAAGATTAGGACTTGGAAGGGCAGCTGTGAAGGAACTAGACAAGATCTTGAAGTATAAAGACATACCATTGAATACTAAAGTCATGATTGTCCATGCCATTGTGTTTCCCATTTCTATGTATGGTTGTGAAAGCTGGACAGTGAAGAAAACTGATAGGAAGAAAATCAACTCATTTGAAAGGTGGTGCTATACAAGAGTTCTAAGAATACTGTGGACTGCTAAAAAGACAAACAAATAGGTCCTAGAGCAAATCAAGCCTGAACTCTCCCTAGAAGCCAAGATGAATAACTGAGACTGGCTTACTTTGGCTATATCATGAAATGACATGACTCACTAGAAAATGCTTGGTAAGGCTGAAGGCAGTCAGAAAAGAGTGAGGGCTGGTTTACACGGCAGGTTTTATTGCGTTAAGTTGCGCTGTAGTGCTTTCACGCATCAGTGGTGGGTAGTTTATACGGTAATTGTTTACACAGCTATATTTTGTGGCGTTCCCACAGCCAAATGTGGTGGGGGCATGGCCAAGCATTGGAGAGGGAAAGGAATGCCATAGGAATGCCTGCCCTGGCCCCAACTCCGTGCTGAACAGCTTAGAAAGTTTTATTCCTTGCTTGAAACAGCATTTCCTTCCAAATACAGGAAAGCCAGAGAGAGAGAGAGCGAGAGAGAGAGGGAGGGGGGAAGAGCAGTTCAGCTTGCTACAGCCCTTCGTGAAATCGTTTCTCTCCCTCCCCCATGCACAGGAAAAAAGTTTTACATACTTTTGAAACAGCAGAGAAGGTGAGAAGGAATGCTCCCTGAATGAAAATAGCTGGGAATCCTTTTTGTTTGAAACTGGCTTGCAAAATAGCAGACAGGATTTTTGCAAGTTTCCTCTAAACGCTACAGTCTTTCCTTCCTCCCTGCCCCTCTTTTGAGCCCACCCCTGCATCATCAACCAATCACAATGCAGCTCTGCTTTAACCCTTAGCGGAATGCTAGTTTACACTGCAAATAAAGCACTACATTGCAAATATACCGGCAAAAATAGCGACATGCCCTGCCACGCTATATTTGGGTGTTTTACCTTCCCCCCTTCTGAATGAGGCGATTCTGTGCTGCGATCCGTGGGAACTATGAGCTATCTTAGCGGTATATTTAGGGGAATATTTGCCCATGTAAACCACCCCTAAGATCCCATTACATGTTGATAGACTCAAGCAAGGAAGCCACAGCCCTGGGTCTGGAAGTCCTTAGCAGGACCACTGATGATAGGGTGATTTGGAGATCTCTCATTCATAGGATCACCATAAGCAAGCAATGTTCTAGCACCTTTGAGACTCAGTGAGAGAAAGAAGTTGTAGCATAAGCTTTTGTAGACTTGGTCTACTTCCTCAGATGCATGAGTCACATAAGTTGAAGTCGATTTGATGGCAGTTAACAACAACAAAGTCACTGAAGTCCATGGGGCTTGCTCACATCTACAGTAATTGTGCCTAGGATTGCACCCTGAGGGCTTGACTAGACACCAGAAGACATACAGAGTTGTTTGCTTGGGTAAACACATATACATAGTGAATAGGGTGGGGAGGGAGGGATTTCTATAACACTAAGACCTGCACCAATTCTAGACACAGCAGAGACCTGGAGCATTCCAGTACCCAGCATGGAGAAGGCTGTTCTTTCTATTATGTTTGATTCCTCCAAAATAATAAACTGATCTTTTTATATACAATGTCACTTGCTGTGGTCTTCCTTTCCTTTTGTGCATTTTTATATGCTAACCTGAATCTTCGTTTACGAAGAGAAGCCAGAGAGAGAGAGAGAGAGAGAGAGAGAGAGAGAGAGAGAGAGAGATATTACTAGTGACATACAAATACCATAGGTGGAGTCAGAACGAGCAAAAAGCTGTTAATTTGCTCAACGCTCTGGATGTGTAAATATACATTCTTTGTGAGGAGTGGGAAGTGCACTGCAATGACCTAGGACAGGCTTTTGTAGGAAACATTCCAACTCCAACTATATGGCAGCCCTTGGCATGCGACTGCTACAGCATCAGATTTTTTTCATGACTTCAGCTGCCCTTGATTTGGTCCAGATCAGCCTGGAGACATACCTGCCAACTGTTTGAAATATGAAGAACATACATCCATTTCACTTTTCCAACAAGGTGCACATATCAGAGCGGAAAATGACAATAGTTACATTTTTAAAAGTAACAATAAAAATATATTTCAGCAATGTAATAACAAATAAATAGCAGCGTAACAGAGGTGGAGCAACTAGTTTTCTACTAAAAGATTCCCAACTCCTGCTACAGACATCTCTGCCCTAGATGGTTAGTGCTGCTCAAGTCTCCCCTAGACTGTGTTCCTAGATGTTCACCATTTCCTGGGCCCTCTGTCTTTATGCTTATTAGTTGGGCAACATCAGAAATGCTGATATTGTTGCATATTTTAACTGTTCTTTTTCTTCTTCTTTGTATCTGACTTTGTATAAAATGTGAGATTTCAATAAAAATATATAAGGAAATAATCTAGCCTGTACAGAATATAGCTGGCCCTCCATATCCACAGATTCAACTATCCACAACCTGAAATTATTCCAGGAAAAACAATTCCAAAATTGATAGAGAGAAGAAAACAGAAAAACTGAGAAAGAGGCATAAATTCTACTCTTGGTGATTTCTACTTGAATGTTACTGCTGTGATGAGCAAAGTAGCTTGTTTGATCATGTGCTGAAAGAAAAAGGGAAAAGGTTCCATCCAATATGCCAAGATATAGAAAATCCTAACCAGGGCCCTGAGGAATCACAATTTATGCTGTATTTGTGAAGCAAAGAGGCCAAAGGCTTGTCTAGATTTACCCCATTTTTTCCCTGTCTTGGAGCCCCACAGTCCAAATCATAGAATCATAGAATTGTAGAGTTGGAAGAGACCATGAAGGCCATCCAGTCCAACCCCCTGCCACGCAGGAAATCAAAGCATCCCCGACAGATGGCCATCCAGCCTCTGTTTAAAGACCTCCAAGGAAGGAGACCCCACCACGCTCCGAGGGAGTGTGTTCCACTGCCGAACAGCTCTTACTGTCAAAAAGTTCCTCCCAATTTTGAGGTGGAATCTCTGTTCCTGGAGCTTGCATCGATTGCTCCATGTTCTAGTCTCTGGAGCAGCAGAAAATAAGCTTGCTCCATCGTCAATGTGACACCCCTTCAAATACTTAAACAGGGCTATCATATTGCCTCTTAACCATCTTTTTTCTAGGCTAAACATACCCTAGGTCTTTCCTCATAAGGCATGGTTTCCAGACCTTTCACCATTTTAGTTGCCCTCCTCTGGACACACTCCAATTTGTTGATATCCTTTTTTAATTGTGGTGCCCAGAACTGGACTCAGTATTCTAGGTGAGGCCTGACCAAGGCAGAATAGAGTGGCACTATTACTTCCCTTGATCTAGACACTATACTTTTAGTGATACAGCCCAAAATCGCATTGGTCTTTTTAGCTGCCACATCACACTGCTGACTCATGTTCAACTTGTGGTCTACTAGGACTCCTAGATCCCTTTCGCACATAGTCTTGTTCAGCCAGGTCTCCCCTATCCTGTATCTATGCATTTCATTTTTCCGCCCTAAGTGCAGTACTTTACATTTCTCTGTATTGAATTTCATTATGTTAGCTTTTGCCCAGCTCTCCAGTCTATCCAGGTCATTTTGAATTTTGATCCTGTCCTCTAGGGTATTAGCTACTCCTCCTAATTTGGTGTCATCTGCAAATTTGTAAGTATGCCCTCTATTCCCTCATCCAAGCCATTGATAAAGATGTTGAATAGCACTGGGCCCAGGACAGAACCCTGTGGCACCTCACTGGTCACATTTTTCCAAGACGAAGAGGAGCCACTGCTGAGTACCCTGTGGGTTTGCTTTTGCCCCTGAGCAGTCCTAACAACACCTGGGGCAAAGATGGGGAGGGATGATGGGGTAAAGCAAATTCAATCATTTCATCACAATACCCAGGAAGAAAATGCCTCATTTAGGGAAAAAAACAGATCAGGCCCTATGGGACCACAGGAGCCCATACCAGCACACCCACCCATCTTTGCAGCCTCTGCCACCTGTGACACACTCTGCAAAGCCAGGAAGGTTGGTCACATGCAGGGGGCCTTGATCACATGCTGTAGGCCTCCTTCTTGGCTTCAGAGAGTGTGACAAGGATGGCAGCGACGGTGGCTGCAGAGACGGGCTGGTGTGTCCGTATCGACTTTATCCTATTTTGTACAGATAATGGAGGGGCAACGGGCCTGATATGGGGCCAGAATACACTGGCGGGAAGCCCCAAGAAAAAAGAAGATAGGAACTCCTTTTTAAGAAACCTCTCTTCACTATACAGTGCCCCAGTTCAGTCATAATAATTTCCATCTACTAAAAACTTGTAACACAGACATTTTCCTGTGCCTGGGCAGAACCTTTGGAACCTTCTAGAGTCCAGCAAGCATATTTTGGCAAAAGCTCAATCAAGTCCATTGTTTATGTCATCATCATTCCCTCCAATTTACCTCAGTCTAGTATCTGTGATAAGATGAAAATTACAGTGGTATGAAGTGTTTGCCTGCACAGATCATTCTCACAATCTTAATACCTGAAAGGAAGTGGGAGGGTTTTGTGAGTTCACGGACGACAATTCAAAGAATCAGTTACAGGTAAGTTTTTTCTTCCTCATGGTCTCTGTAACTCATGTTTATGGAAGTTTACAAACCCCCACCTGTGAGGAGTTTGGGAGCATGAAACACAAGGAGAGGTAAGAGTACTATCCTGCCAAAAAGAACACCATGCCTAGCTGTTTCAGCACAGGAAGTCAGAGGTCCACAGTTGTATAGGTAACTAATTGTGCCAGAACAGTTGATAAATTCCATTATGGCAATGCAAAATGAAAATACATATTTTTCAGGACTTTCTTCATTGCGGGTTGCACAAACCAAAAAAGAGTGTCATTGCAAACCGAATTGTGTAGATAATATTGCTAAACATACTCAAAGAGAAGCATGAGAAAGGCCTTTCTTTTGGATATACAGCAATGAACAGAGAATATGGTGATGGTAATTATTAATGACTACAGAGACTCATTGTGCAAACTGGGCAAATGCCTTTCATTTTACTCAATAAGATTTAGATAGATTAGGCCTGAGTGCTACACTCATGACACTTAATATTTCTGGTGGCATCTTCAATATGGAAGGATTCTGCACACAGTCTGCCTTAGAGACAGTCATAGAATCATAGAATTGCAGAGTTGGAAGAGACCACGAGGGCCATCCAGTCCAACCCCCTGCCACGCAGGAAATACGATCAAAGCATCCCCGACAGTACATCTGGATGCCTTATTTTCCCATTGGCTTGAATCAATAGGTTGTTTCAGGACCTTGTAATAAACTCATTTGGTCATTAAATGAGGAGAGTGAACCATGGCTGACACTGCCATTATGGTGTCACCAGAATGCATTAGGTACTGCCTTGCCTGATTTTGAGTAATATTGTTGCAATGGGGAAAAAGAGGAAGGTGCATGTACATCATGGACATATCTCCCATCATGGTCACCTTGGAAGCAATAACATGTTTAGTGCATGTTATGGGGTGATGTGAAGAGATCTGTTCTTGGAGTGCCCTAACTGCAAAATAAAAACAGTTGGAGTCTGCTTGGAGAGATGTTACTTGTGGGAAGTTGACAGTGACTGAGTGCATGAACAGCTATGTTTTCCTTACCTAGGAAATAGAACATATTCACATGACAAGGCACCAGTGCCAAAGTTGTAGCATAAGAAAGCATATCAGCTGAGTGTTATCCTGCTTGTTTATATTATATACTCGTATAGTGGTAATGCTGGTAGCTATCTGGACAATTTGACCACTGATTATGCTTTTGAATATGATGAACACTATTAGCTCAAGAACACTGATGTGAAGTTGTGGCTTTTCGGGGGACTACTGCCATTTGATTGCAAGAGTTTTGCAGGGAGCGCCACACCCAGTCTATGAGGCCTCTATGGTTACAGTTATTTTTATGGTTATAGTTATTGAAGGCCGCTAGGCCTTGAATGAGACTGTCTAGCCACCAAAAGAGGGAGGCCAACATGAAGGGTATACCTGAGGGTCTTTGATATACGGAATAAATGCCCTGATAAAGTAATTCTGAAGGATCTGCACATGCAGTCTAACACAAGGACTGCCACATGAGAAGCAATGAGAACCAATACCTGAATGAATTTTTCTGAGGATTTACATTATCTCTTAAAAATCATGAAGCAGTGTGTGTAAAGGCTCTGTTTTCTGACAGGATGGCCTTTCCTTATACAGAACTGAGGCAAGCCCTGATGAATTTGATAGTTTGCATGTGATATCTTTTTGCTGACATGTAGGCCAAAATCATACACCTACAGAGGAAGATACTGAGATCTGCAAAATAGAGGAGTGTCCTACCAAAAAAATGCTTATTTGGTTCTAGAATATTCTCTGTATTCTGCACAGGTGTGAGAAAATACCATATACAGTATTGGATGTGAGTCACAGAGACCATCAAAGCATGATATCTTTAGAATAAGAATTAGCATTGTAATTGTGTGCCACCCTCCTCTCTTTAATCTCAGACCATAATATAAACCTTTCAATATGTTCTGCACCACTTCAACTTGACTACCTGATCAGTGCAGGGAAAAGTGTTACATACCCCTTATAACTTGTGTATATAGTGCCGAGCTATGGCATGCACTCCTGAATAATCTCTATACAAATAATGAATGTTGTTTTGCTCAAATTCATGAGAATGAAGCTTTGGATAATGAACTGTACAGAGAGTCTCCTATAATGAAGCTTCTCCAATTTAGCCTGCATCTAGAAGTCATATAAAGTGGAGGAAAAAGGATTGAAATGCAAATATGAGCAGATGTTCAGATTTGACTTGGACCGTTTGGAATTCTGCCAATTCCTCCACATGGTGGTGTTTGGACCAAGGGACTATTGTCTGAAGTAAAGCCCAGGCCAAAACACTAAACAATTTAAAGATCATGTCGAGAATGCTGTGTGAGTATCTGAAAGAGAGTCACTTTAAAGAGAAAGATTGCTTAGGACAGAGTAAGTTTTAGCCACCTCTGTCCTCCCAGGATTAATTTGTGTTTTCCCTTTCAAATTTTAAAAGGTTGATTCTTGAACATTTACAGTATCCAGTTCGGGCAATAAAATCCTTATATAGTAGGACTCCCGTATCCACTAATTCATTATCCACTGATTCAATTATCCATAGGACATAAAACAGCACACCTACCATACAGTCTTCCTAGAAAATGTGTCCTCTCTAGCCATTTTCTAGGTCCTCCAAGGCAACACTGTGGTATTTTAAACCAGAAGTTCCATTATTTTCAACAGTGTTCGTTACCCACAGTCTTTGGTATTCACGGGGCCACCCAGAACCAATCCCCAGCAGAAGACTCATTATTCCTATCCCTCCTTTTTTTGTAGTGGCTGCAAGGAGGAGTTTGGAAGACTGCTTCCATTCTTTATCATTTGTAGTTTGCCTGTTATCCAATCCTGTATAAACTGTAGTTAATCTTAATTATACTCAGAGGAAACAAGCCAACTTTAAACCAAAGTCTTCAATAACTATAGTTAAAACTAACCACAGATAGTGGTCGGAATGTCATACGAAACTGCAGTTAATCTAAGAAAAAAGTTCAGCTCTTGTACTTGCAGCCATGAAACGATAATTTAGCATTACATTCAAATGAATCCAGTGTACACTTTATACCACCCTCCATCACCTTTGACTAATAAGCACTGTTTACGGAAGTTTTTAATACAAAATTACATCCACATTCCCCTTCATTACCTATTTACAAATAGAATGAAGAGTTCTAAACAAAAGGCTTCACATATTTATCCTTTGGCATATGCTAGCTCTAGTCCTTAAGTTATTTTCTTCCCTACTTATTTCCATATGCTAGTGTTCAGAGAAATCACTATCTAAATAGTAGTAAAACAGGAATACATTTTTTCCAGACCAGCAGAATGCAGATTCCAATTCAGATATGAACTCAAAATATTCATCAATACAAGCAATCATACAGCACAATTAATAAAGTCTTGATTACTGGTTAGTAGAAGCATATTTTCCAGGTCACAGTAATTGCAAAATTAACAACATATTTGCAATTCTTTAAAAGCCAGCAAGTATGGATGTCCAACTTCAAATGTAGAAGCAAAATGTCACAAATACATACAATATAGGCTTTTTTTAAAACCCGAGCATACATATGTAGACTGTGCGGGGGGGGGGGATTGTAATCAAGTGGCCCTTCAGGTGTTGTTCATTTTAAAGTTTCAAAAGCTCTAGTCAGTATAACCAATGGTGAGAAATGCCACAAGATGCATCTGGACAGCCCCATAATTCCCAACCCTAATATAGATACCCACATGAATGTACATACATACCTTATCTAGTGGCCCTAGGAAGTGCATATGAATCATAGAATCATAGAATTGTAGAGTTGGAAGAGACCACGAGGGCCATCCAGTCCAACTCCCTGCCACGCAGGACATCTTGATCAAAGCATCCCCGACAGATGGCAATCCAGACTCTGTTTAAAGACCTCCAAGGAAGGAGACTCCACCACACTCCGAGGGAGTGTGTTCCACTGCCGAACAGCTCTTACTGTCAAAAAGTTCCTCCTAATGTTGAGGAGGAATCTCTGTTCCTGGAGCTTGCACCCATTGCTCCGTGTTCCAGTCTCTGGAACAGCAGAAAACAAGCCTGCTCCATCCTCAATGTGACACCCCTTCAAATACTTAAACAGGGCTATCATATCGCCTCTTAACCATCTTTTTTTCCAGGCTAAACATACCCAGCTCCCTAAGTCTCTCCTCATAAGGCATCATTTCCAGACCTTTCACCATTTTACTATTTCTATCATATGCATCTATATGGCCACTTATAAGATCATAAGCCAATTTATTAGGCCACTAAATAAAATCATAAGCCAATTTATTAGGCCACTAAAGTCATAAGAGACATATAAGAACAGAACAGAGGTTTGTAAGAAATTGTGGTTTGAAGAATTTGTTATTTCATTTGTTATTCCCAAGAGAAATTAACTTGACAAAAGTAAGCCAACAACAACAACAAACTTGGATTACTGTAGGCTCCATAACCTCTATAGCTATTTGGACTGTAAGAACTCTGCTTTAATACAGATGAGCTTTCTCCCTAGCTACTGTCTTAATTGCTGAGAATAGATTATGGAATGTTCAAGGACATTCCAACTGCTTAGCATGCTGATTGCAAGGGTTGATAGGAAAGGCATGCAAAAAAGTGAGAAGCCAGACTGAGTGGATTATGTGACACATAGAAGTTCTATAGCATTTTCCCACTCATTGAAATTTGTAATATTAGCAAGGTTGCAAGAGGTTCTGCTTGAAACAAACACTGAAGAGCTCCCTCCATGTGCCACCCCCCAGGACTATGATAGTTAAAAAGCCCTGAAATGACAGCTTTCCTATTACTTATTTGCATACACATCACATTGTGGGCTAAGTAACATTCAAGTTTAGTGAATGACCTCACTGAACAATCCCATAGACATTTTTCCAGACTTTGGCATTAAGGCTGGGCCCCTACTGGGGCATCACGCTAGTGTAATGGTCCATTATACTAAATATTTGACTTAGTTAATGCTTACACAAAGAGGCAACACACCAACAATGGCTGGAGAAGTCTTAGCTGACTACGCCATCTGTTTCCAAAATCACTGGCTTGTACAGGTTTGAGTGGAGAGTGTCAATGAAACTAAGGAATGATGAAAAAGGTGATGTGCACAATCATCTATACCAAGTTCTCCCTTTCTTCCCCTCCCAGAAGCCAGATAGTCCCCCCAGATAATTCCAGAAGCCAGACATATGAGAAACAGGCAGCATGGAACTGGTAGTTTTATCTTCCTTTCACCACTGTCATCTTCTCCTCTTTTCCTTCTTTGCCTTGATACCTTTTTGTTTTGTTGTTGTCTTTGCCTTCACTGTTGGTGTAACTATGGATTTTATCAGATGTGGTAAATATCGCATCATAACGATGCCTAATTAATGTGAAAGGGTGCACATATCATATGATATCATCCTTTTGTGATTCTATATTGTCCAAAAGCCATTCCTTTGTATTGATGGGCTAAGCCATCAAAAGATCTGCTGTGACACTTTTTTGCCGGTATTGCCAGCATTTGAAACCTTGTACCATTGTGGTCATGTGAATACAGCGTCAATGAGAAGAACACTTCCAGATGAGATCACAAAAACCAGGTGGACACTCTTTTTATGAACCTCCCCGGTTCACTTTTTAGTTTTAAAGTGTGTGTCTGTGCTTATGTGTACGTTTTGTGTCTGTAGTTTTCTTTATTTTTTAAATTTACTACGCCCATGTCTTCTCGTGAGAATCACCGAGGTCTCGAACCTGGAAGTAAATGGAGCTCCGTTTGTGCTCCATTTATTCTGGGGCTGCTTTTTTTTAATGCTGCTCAAGATACGTAGATCTGATAGGAAGGGTTCTTTTGCCGGCAAAAAAACGCCACAAAATATGCTGTCAAAAGAACATTTATGGAGGTTAGTCTGATAAAGTCCTATGACAGTAAACCCAATAAGACCTTAATCATAACTCCAAAATCAGATGCCATCATGTAAAGGCAGATATAATACAACCAAATGGGTGAAGAGTTTTGAGAAAGAGCAATTTATCCAGTGGGACAGTATGTGCAGTTTGCACAAATAACACTGATTTATGTGCAGGAAAAAATGCATTTTTTTTCTTGCAAAAACCAAGCATTTGGGGGCAGAAATGTGTTGCTTGTGCAAACAACAAATTACTTTGGAGCAAGGGACAGTGAATTTTATGCAAAATATACTGATTCCTTTGAAAAAAGAGGCGGAGAAGCGGGGAAAGAGAAAGAAGAAATTGCCCCAAAACATGTTTTGGAAAACATGTATATTTTTGAACAAAATTTCCCACTGAAGTATGAATTGTGTTTTAAAATGCAATGAGACCCTTGTATTCTTGCAGTACAGGGAGAAAATTGCTGAAATTTATTTTATTAAAATATGTATATCCTGCCCTGTATCATACCATCTCCGGGTTGCATACAGGTCGCCCCCCCCCATCCACGAAGTATATGTTCCTGGACTTACTGTTTATAAATGAAACCTCAGATAATAATGAACCCTATTAAAATAAAGATGTTCTAGTAAAAATATACCATAGAGTATACCATAGTGTTGGAGGAACTAGCAATTCCTAGAGAGGAATTTTCCAGTGTGACACTATGGTACAGTATATGTCCCTATTTTTTTAAGCAATGGGTAACTGAAACCACAGATATTGGTTCTGCGGATATGGTGTGTGTGTGACCTGAACAATGAAATCAGTTTAATGACTAATATAAAACAGTACAGAATTAT
Source organism: Gambelia wislizenii (assembly GCA_030847615.1). Lineage (NCBI taxonomy): Eukaryota > Metazoa > Chordata > Lepidosauria > Squamata > Crotaphytidae > Gambelia > Gambelia wislizenii. Next base: position 425,893,856 of record JAUMIR010000002.1, on the reverse strand, counting down.
TGAAATAGACTAAAAGTGCATTAAATAGTTTGACAAGTTAAAGAAAGACAACTAAAATCAATTAAAATAATTTAAAACCATAGTGCATATGCAGATTTGGATAAAATAAATTAGGCCCCACTGAAGACTTTTATAAAAAGCCATGTTCTGACTTGGTGCAAGAATGACTCCTGTGTTCATGCCAATTGGGCCTCTAAAAGAAGGCATTACAAAACCAGGGCACCATAGCAAAGAAGGCCCTCTTCCATGTCCTCCCACATTACATTGTCCCTGCTGGTAGAGCACAGAGGAGGGCACCTCCAGCAGAGTTCAAATCTCCAGCAGATATATAGAGGTTCCCCAAGTATTGCAGTCCAAAGCCATTTAGGGCTTTGAATGTCATGGTCAGCAATTTTAAAAGAAACTGGAAACATATTGGCAGCCAGTGTAGTTCAGCGTAGAATTGTGCTATGTAGTCTCTATATGATGTTCCAGCCAACAATCTAGCTGCTGTGTTTTGCACTAGCTACATCTTCTGAGTTACCTTCAATTGTAGCTCTATGCAGAATGCATTACAGTGATCTAATCTGGAAGTTTACTCATTTCCAGGGCTGGTTCCAGAGGGTGATACAAGGAGTTTTCTGATCAGCCCCATGGCTTTTAAATCCTATGGTTCTGCAGGATTCCATGCTATCCCTGACATTGTTCAATATCTACATGAAGCCACAGGGAAAGGTCATTAGAAGTATTATTAATTTTCCCCTTGTGCAAATGAATTATACCCCTAGCTCCATCCCATGGCCAAATCCAGGGACCAAATTACCTGTGATATTACAACGCGTCCCAATGTTGCCAACTTTTGAAATAAAACAGTTTGGCAACCAGTGGGAGGGCAGCAGGAAGCAGTCATCTGGATCAAAGAGTGGATCCCAGAGGAGATCCTGCCAAGCTCTTTATGAGATGATACCCAACATTATCCATGGGTCTATAATACATGATGGACCATAGTAAACTAATAATTCGGCAAACAAAACCTGGTGGGGTTGCGTTTTTTCCCCTGACAATTGCCCTGAAAGCTAAATAGCAAACCAGTAAGGTAGCTTCCCCCCCTCACACACCACTTTTTTCCCATTGCATTGCAATCCCCAAGCAAAATCCGTATATTGGAAATACAGTTGTCCCTTCATATTTGCTGGGGTTTGGTGCCAGGACCCCCCCGCAGATACCAAAATCCGTGAATACTCAAGTCCAATGATATGCTTCTCTCTCTGGCTTTTCTTCGCAAACGAAGATTCAGGAAGGACTCATCCCACACTTTCTGCAAGCGCGCGGATGACTAAATAGGCCAATCCGAGATAAACAAGTCCGGTTGCAGAAAGCACAGCAGAAGGTTTCCTTGGGTGATGTTTTTGGGTTGTGATTCTTTCTGCGTTGTCGTTTCTCTACAAGACTTGTTCGGCGTGAGTTCTCAAATAAGGCTGCAGCATTGTGGATAGTGCGTCTCCATGCCTCCCAATGTGAGGCCAGGGCGGACCACTGTTGGTGATCAATTTGGCCGAGCCTGAGATGTTGTTTGAGGGAGTCTTTTTTGGAGCGCCCCTCTTATGCTGACCCGTGGCGAGTTCACCATAGAGTAGTATTTTTGGGAGGTGATGGTCCTCCATCCTAGAAACGTGCCCTGCCCAGTGCAGCTGCGTCCTCACTGTCATAGCAATTGCATAGGAAAATGGTGTCCCTTATATAAAATGGCAAAATCAAGGTTTGCTTTTGGGATTATTATTTTTTAAAGAATATTTTCAAGCCATGAATACTTACATCCGTGGATATGGAGGGACAACTGTATATTGCCAAGCTGAAATATAAAATATAAGCTGTAACATATAATGGCAACTCAGGCCTGTAGATTTCCAGATTCCAAGAAATGCACTTCAGTAAATACCAAAGGTACATCTGTGGTAAGAATACGATCCAACCTCCAGGAGATCCCAGCATAATAAATGTAGAATTTTATCTGGATCTGCCATAATTTCCTCTAACAATCAATAAAGTGGTGAGTGTTAAAGTGGGGGTTGCTGTTGTTATTGCTACCACTGAAAACCTGGAAAATGCTGGTTTGTCAAGTCTCATTCACTGGGTTCAAACAAGAGGGACATACCAATAGTCTCAAGTTTTTCAGCAGCAGCAGTAGTAGTAGTAGTAGCAGCAGCAGTTGTTGTTGTTATTATTAAACAACCACCACCATGCTCACCACTTAAAAATGAAAAGGGGTAACCCCAACCTCTCAAAAGCCCTATGAGAATTGAGTATATTCAGTAGTCACAGAAAAGTGTGTGTGTGCGTGTGTGTGTATGGAGGGGAGGGAGTTGGCTGGATAGAATACCTTGCTTGAGGTTCTTACAACTCATAGTATCTTAGAGAAGGGCAAGGTTAGATGGATCCTGCTAAGGTGGAGGCTTCTTGTGGAGTCCTAAAAAGGACACTTGTAAATTTTCCTTTCATGGTCACCTTTTTAATAAATTATTGAGAATAAAATTAATAGGAAAGTGATTTTTTTAAAAATACATATATTATTTTTGAAGTAAATACATCCACAGGTGATAGGTGCTTTCTGTGACACATGAGTACATCACCAAAAGACAGTGTACATTATCAGAAAATTGGTCTATAAATATTTAAAATGAAATAAATAAAAATAAATGTATTAGTATGCAACTTATGCAGATGTTATCAAATAACTAAGAAATATTAGCACACATATAATTAAGATAGCTCTACTTGAATGACAGCCCTATTTTTAGCCCATTTTTTGACAAATGCACATTTTTAGTCCTCATAGAATAAATACTGGGAATATTTTACAGAGTATCTAAAAAGTTTCTAGGATTCAAACATGTCACTTTTTTGCTCTATGTTGCTGTTCATCCCTTTGTTATTATTTGCCTTCAAGTTTTCGGGGCTGTCTAAACGGTGAAAATACTTCTAGTTGAATTTGAGGAGAAGCCTAATTGTCTTAATGGGAATCCGCCTCATTACACCATATTCGGAAGGACGGGGCCCAAAATGGCAAAAACTCAGAGGGAAAAGCCTTCGCTGCTTTTCCCAGAGTTTTTAAAAAAACAGCAAGGGGAGGATGCATTTCCCCTCGTTAGGACAGCAATTCGATAGGAATTGCTGCCCAAAAGAACAGAAAGCGCAACCCTGATTGGCTGGACAATCACAGGGGGCGAGGCTTGCTAAGAGGTCAAGCTCCTGAAGCCACCATTTCTCCCCTTTGTGACCAATTTGGGATTGAGAAAGGCAGGAGGGTGGCTGCCATCCTCTCCCCTTCCCCAGTTCCCTGCTACCGCCACCACTGCTGCTGTGGGGATTGAGGAAGGCATGAAGGTGCTGCCATCCTCTCCTCTTCCCTGGTTCCCTACTGCCATTACTGCCGTGGGGATTGAGGAAGGCAGGAGGGTGGCTACCATCCTCTCCCTCGGTTCCCTGCCATCGCTTCCGCCACAGGGTTTGAGGAAGATAGGAGGGTGGCTGTCATCTAGCATGCAAAGCTTATGGGGGCTGCTGGGAGCATAAACACCATTAAGACAAGTCGCAACTGCTGCAGCTTGCTATTATTGCGGGGCACTACGGTTTTTTTGGGCTCGTGTAGACGGCACAATAATGACCATAAGGTGAACCTATCACAGTGTTTTCTTGGCAAGATTTGTTCAGAAGGGGTTTGCCACTGCTTCCTTCTGAGGCTGAGAAAGTGACTTACCCAATATTACCCAACCAGGCGTTTGAACCCTTCTTTCCCAAAGTCTTAGTCCAACACTCAAATTATTACACCAAACTAGCTGTTTACCTGTCCCTAGGTACAGTTTTTATTTTCTCCATCCAACCTTACTATGTATCTGGATCATACTGGTCTTCTTGACTTACGCAATGCTCTGCTTACACAGAGTTCTGCCAAAACCTCACAGCTGCAGGAATTGTACAACATTCTACAAAATAGATAATTTGCATATATTAACTGAATTTTGTTGAAGTAGGATTTATTTTGTTTGAAGTCAAAGGCTTTCACGGCCGGCATCCACAGATTTTCCTTGGTTTTTTTCTGGGCTGTGAGGCCATTTTCTGGAAAAGTTTCTTTCTGATGTTTCACCTGCATCTGTGGCTGGCATCTTCAGAGAAGGAAGAGTATAATCTGAAGATGCCAGCCACAGATGCAGGTGAAACGTCAGAAAGAAACTCTTCCAGAACACGGCCTCACAGCCTGGAAAAAAAAACAAGGAAAATATATTATTTATTTTGTGTTTGTTTGTGTGTGAAATGGTATGAGTTCTGCCTCAACTTTTAATTAACCTGCTGAAAAGGTGCTAGTATATTTGGATTTTTTCTAGACCAGTTTTTTCTTCATGCTGTGAAAATGCCTCCATTTTTGGAACTCTATTTTACCATCTGACTTTTCTTCTCGAATTATAGTCTTCCTTCTACAGTAGCTATTAGGTCTAATTCAGGTCATGATATCAGAAGAGCTCCAGAATAAAAGCTGACTAAACTGAAAATGTTATACTTCAGACCTATCATGAGATGACATAACTCACTAGAAAAGATAATAATGCTCAGTAAGGCAAAAGGCAGTAGGAAAAGAGGGAGATTGAATTCCACATGGATAGCCTCAATCAAGGAAGGCATGGTCCTGAGTCTGCAAGACTGCTGATGATAGGGGGATGAAGGGCTTATCTGCCCTGGGGTAAAAATCCCACTGAAATTCAGAGTACATTGGCCTGGAGCTGTACCATATTTAAGTGCCACACGTTACCTAGCCAAAGCCCAAATCTGCACCGTTCATTGCTGGGCCTGTCTGCACAAGTGAATCACCTGGATTGTTACCCTCAGGCACCTCCATGGAGCTATTTCCTCCCTCCTCGGTGCTCCTGCCACTGCCTTGCATTCGCTCACTCTGAGGTTAGAATGAGGCAGCCAGCCACAGAATCGCATAGCTGGCCGCTCATTCTGACCTCAGAGCAAGCGAGTATGCACCAGGGCTCTGCCTTCCCAGTGCACAATAGTTTGTTTTGAGGTCAGAAGGAAGCATCCAGCCATGTGATTGTGTGGCTGGCCTGACCTCAGAGCAAGCAACTGCACCAGGGCTCTGGCTTCCTAGCAAATACTGGAAAGGGGAAATGGTGCCAAGGGCGGGGGGGCAATGGCAGCTCCTGTCAGGCAGCACTTGTCCTGCCTCCTCACTCCCCGAATCTAGGATGGATTTTTTTGTCCACACTACAGTTTTTGCTGGATTTTCAAGCAAACTCCAGAGAAAACTGTGAGTTTTTAAAACACAGATTAAGGTGGTATACCCTGAGTTTGGTGCAGACAGGGCCGTGCATTGTGTGGCCTTATCACACCATATCTACTCTGGGAACAATATTACAGGGACCAATGACACCACTCACAATATCAGAGGTACATTTACATGTTTTTCCTCCAATGTGATATGTGTCATCCTATTCCAGCAATGCCTCTCTATGAATTTGACATTAGAAATGGCAATACCCAAAAAACAGTTGCAGAAAAATTCAACCTTCCTGGATTCACTGTAAAAATGATTTACAGGCTGCGGTCCTTGAAACAAGTAAATTACAAAGGAAGACTAGAAAGACAAAATTATATTCACAAATCCCAGTCTATTAGTAGAGTTATGAACAAAGACAATGGCTTAATGACACATTACATATATTAATAAAAGAGCCCTCCCTACTGCACATATAACAAATAAATTTTCTCAGAGTGAATTTTGAACCCTGGGAAACTGACTATTGGTAAGCAGATGTATTGCTCTCACACATCAACACTAACCACTGAAAAGATCTGAAAGTTTTGTATCACATTACACAACCATTTGAAAATTTAGGGCAAGGGTCATGATTTGTATCTTTCTGGATCCTATTACATTCCACCCCACTCCCACAACTGTGTAAATATGTTTTATACCTGAGCATTATTATCAATCTGTATGGTATCCAAAGAAGTGGGCTTATATCCATGAAAGCTCATGCAAAAATAAAAACCAGTAAGTCTTAAAGGTTCTGCTACGTTTCTTTTTTCCACCTTCTTCTTTCTTCCTCCTTTCTATGCTGCAAGAGACTAACAGGGCTACTTCTTTGAAAACTGAATATAAATGGGGCAGGAATTTCTATTTTCTGTATAAAAGTTTCAGACAACTGAATGAACTACAGAATAGCTGCTGCACTGCTCTGGTTTTTGGCAATGCATGGGAAAGATAGGATGACAGCACATTCAATGCATACATGCAGGATAACCAAAGCCCTTCTACCAGCGTTGCTCAAATGTTTTTATTCATGTAGGATCCTTGTTTGTTTGCTGGTCTGCTAGTCCTTCCCTATGATTTCACATTCATTGCCTGCTAACCAACAGCAATTGTAAAATTTCCCCCAAACAAATGAGTTTAGAAATCAAGGCTTGGCACACACTATCTCAAAGAAAGAGAATATACATTTTGCTAGCTTCATCATTTGTTCCCTCCTATTTTGTCATGAAAGTACTATTTTGCCATTCCAGCTCCTTCACTTGCAGTGAAAAATCAGTTTGTACTTTGCTATGTGTTAGGAGCAGATTCGCCATTTCCTGGACTGATCCATTCCAGGTTTCCAGCAGAAGGATGCTTTTTTTAAAATGCAGTTCCCTAATTTGGACCACATGTTGCTGGTGGTGATTTTGAGTTAGGGGGAGAAGGGAGGTATGTGGAGTGGGAGTTGGTTGGAGGGGAGAGGAGGGAGGGAGGAAGATGATGAAAAGACCAGCACCACAAGTGAAGAACATTACCAGCCCAGAGTGGAAAGGGCCGGAAGGAAAACCCACCCACCTCACCCTGCGTTTATTCTATCAACCTGCAATTGCAACAATCAAAGCCAGATGTCGGCTCTTCCAGATCTTTCTCACAGGACAAACATGCAAAAGGCCTAGGGCCTGGCGTTGCCATCAAATAGTAATTGATACCATATGAGCCACAAAACAGAAAAGCACATGCAAACCACCCCCAGCCCCGTGAGAGGTATGAAATTGCAGGTCCCGCTGAGCTGCTAAGTGCACAGTGCACCATGAAAAACAAGTGTACATAGCTACGGTAACCACCTGTAAGTCAGAGAGACAAAAAAGAACTCGCTGGCAAAGATAAAACCCTAGAGGATAACAAGAGGTTAAAGATCAGCTAGGGTTAATGAAAAGGGTTGTTTAGCACAGCAAAAAATGAATGCAGGTGTGAGAATGATCACAATGGCTGCAGTGCTCTCTGGTCTTACATGCTCCCTGTTATTTAATTGCAATATGCACTCCTGCCAGTACCTTATGCTACAGAAAGAAAATGTTTTAAAAATATACATATTTATTTCTCAAGTCCCACCCCCAGTCTATCGTGCTACACTTTTAAAAAGGTTTAAAATAACAATGAATTCATTAGGAATAGAATAGCTGAAATGCTTCTTCCAAAATCTTAGCAATGTCTTCTTTTTAGCAAATACCCTTGCAGATCGAGAAGGAAAACTGGTATAGTGTATTTTAATACAAATCAGTTTATTTAGTGCAGGGAATGAAGCCACAACCCAATGCATGTGGAAATTGTCAATTTTCTCTTTAATAGATAATACAACATGAGACTATACTCCCATATATTTTATATCAATGCAGTGAAGAAGAAATGAGTTGAGACTGTTATACAGTCAAAAGTTGTTGTTCAGATGCTATTTTTTTTTAAAAAAAACACAGCTCATTCTGAGGCTAAATGTTGTGATACAGACACACCACCCATCTGCTCCTTAGTATTTGTTCCAATTCCATCCACAATAATTTCTACACAAACAACAAACTGATTCTAAACGTACCCTAGCTATTAGTGGTCTCTATTTTTTCCTTATCCTTCTATATAGTATATCCTAACCCAACAGATCAAGTCAACTTAAAATATTTTCCAGATGGAACAGCTAAATTCTACATCTTGTGAACGCCCAAAGTTAAAAAAAGGTCAACTATTATTTTTTTTAAAAAAACTACTATATGATGTCATCCTTCTGCAGTAAAGTTCAGTCTACAGAAATAATAACAAAGATTGAATAGCATTTTTTTCTTGCGTTTATTTCTCCCAACCTAGCAAATTCCTTCTGTTAATTCTGCTCTGCTTGAAAGCCTCCACAAATAGTGGGAACCCAGAATAAGTTTTTAGGTTTTGTTTGCTACAATTTTTTATTTCACAATGCAAATATAAGAGGCCTAGATGAGACACAGCTAGCGTCACAAATAACACGCAATCCAGAATTAGTTTAGGCTCCCAGAGTCAAATGAAACAATTCAGCATTTTCTCTTTGTATACCTATCACTTTACTTCTACAGTACAGGTAATCCCTATTTATGCGGGATCGATACCCATGGTTTCACTTACTTGCGGTCGGGGGGGGAGGTCTCAAGGCATCTGGAGAACCATAGAGTCACAGTGGAGGTGTCTTTCTAGGCATTGGGAGGTCCTCCAGCAGACTCTATGGTGTTCTAGGATGGTTTGCAGTTATACACAGTTTTGTGTATCTGTGTTAAGTCTGGGAATGTATTGTTGCAGATAGGGGGATGACCTGTATTTCTATTTCTGACCATGGTACCCAGATCTCACTTTATTTTTAGACTTAGAGACAAAACAATTTGACCTATGCCCTGTGGTCAGGGTTAGTTAACGCATTTATGACACCAAGTACTAGCCAGTAATATGCAGCAAATAACACTAGTGATAACTCTAGGTGCCTAGATTACTATAATACCCTGTATAAAATCATATATTTGCCTTTTCTCAGCTATGTTATCTGTGTCACAGTCAGTGGTGAGCTGCTTGTGACTTCTGATGAAGGACATGATGAAAAGACAGGAGATAAAATCATTAGGAAAAGGAAGAAGTAAGTAAGAAATTATTCCAACTATGTACAAGAGTTTTAGGTTCATGTGCTAGAGACATGTTAAGTATGAGGTTAATAGAGAAGTACTATGCCCAGTGCAATTCAACATCTTTATCAATGACTTGGATGATGGAATTAGGGGCATATTTATCAAATTTGCAGATGACACCAAATTAGAAGGAGTAGCTAATACCCTAGAGGACAGGATCAAAATTCAAAATGACCTGGATAGACTGGAGATCTGGGCCAACGCTAACAAAATGAAATTCAATACGGAGAAATGTAAGGTACTGCACTGAGGGTGGAAAAATGAAATGCATAGATACAGGATGGGGGAAACCTGGCTGAATGAGACTTCATGCGAAAGGGATCTAGGAGTCCTAGTAGACCACAAGTTGAACATGAGTCAACAGTGTGATGCAGCAGCTAAAAAGGCCAATGCAATTTTGGGCTGCATCAATAGAAGTATAGTGTCTAGATCAAGGGAAGTAATAGTGCCACTCTATTCTGCCTTGGTCAGGCCTCATCTAGAATACTGAGTCCAGTTCTGGCACCACAATTCAAAAAGGATATTGACAAATTGGAGTGTGTCCAGAGGAGGGCGACTAAAATGGTGAAAGGTCTGGAAACCATGCCTTATGAGGAAAGACTTAGGGAGCTGGGTATGTTTAGCCTGAAAAAAAGATGGTTAAGGGGCGATATGATAGCCCTGTTTAAGTATTTGAAGGGGTGTCACATTGAGGATGGCACAAGCTTGTTTTCTGCTGCTCCAGAGACTAAAACACGGAGCAATGGATGCAAGCTCCAGGAACAGAGATTCCACCTCAACATTAGGAGGAACTTTCTGACAGTAAGAGCTGTTGAGCAGTGGAACACACTCCCTCGGAGCGTGGTGGGGTCTCCTTCCTTGGAGGTCTTTAAACAGAGGCTGGATGGCCATCTGTCCGGGATGCTTTGATCGTGATTTCCTGCATGGCAGGGGGTTGGACTGGATGGCCCTTGTGGTCTCTTCCAACTCTACAGTTCTATGATGCTAAGTATCTTCTTGAGCAGTGAGCACATTCTGTACCAAGATGTAACATTAATTGAAATAAATTACTGAAGAAATTTACAATAGCTTGCAAAATGTTTTGTCCCAAGTAATTCCATCATTGCTGATTACCTGGCCACACTGGCTGGGGCTGATAAGGAGTTATGGTGCAAAGCATTTAGCAGGCTTCAGGTTGAGGAAGGCTGCTTTAAACTATGGTTTATTTAAAAAAAAACAAAACAAATTAAACTATGTTTTATGATCCTCACTTTTTAAATCAACTGTAGTTTAAACCCAAGCTCAGATATACAGGTTGACCCCCATACCCATGGGACCGATATCCGTGGTTTCACTTATCCACATCCGAAAAAATATGTCCTTTCTAGGCATTTTCGCATGCCTGTGATTTTGCCAGACACCATTAGAACAAGGCAATCCTGCTTCAAATTTGTGTGGATACGAATCAATTCACATTTGGGACTCAAATGTTTAATGCAATATTTAATTCATACTTAAACACTGTACCTAAAACTTATAACAGCAGCGACAGAATTACTATTTGTACAACCAAGGCATAACAACAACCCTTTGGGATGGGAACTGTGCAGGAATAGCAGTGACGGGCATTTTGTGTTTAAGGAAACTAAGATATAACTTAGTCACAGCATAAATCTAGTCACCTGATTTAAAAGCAACACTAGTCCATACTGAACCAATGTCTGTTGTCAGTAATGGACTGGATGAGGGCAAACAAATTGAAACTTTATCCAGAGAAGACAAAGATGCTCCTGATCAGTCGAAAAGCATATCAGGGAATAGGACTCTGCCTGTGATGAATGGGGTTACACTCTCTCAGAAACTTCAGGCTCACAGCTTGACTGTTCTCCTAGACTCAATCTGAGCCTGTATGCCCAGGTTTCAGCAGTGGCCAGAAGTGCATTTACACAGCTAAAACTAGTGTGCCACTTGTTCCCCCCTTTCCTTGAAACATCAAATCTGGCCATGGTGACACATACCTTTAACATCTGAGTAGGGGAACTTTTTTATGGAGATGTTTTATCTATCTTTTAAAACTTATGCTGGTTTTTAAAATATTTTTATACTTTTTAATACTGTTTTATGTGGTTTTACTGTTTTAGTTATGTTTTAATTATGGCGAATACCTTTTCTGATTGTCTCTGGGAGCCAATTGTCTGGAGAAAGGTAGCATACAAATGCAATGAATGAATGAATGAATGAATGAATGAAAGTAGGGTTTTAAAAATAATCTTTAAGCAGTTTCATGAAGAGAGCATTTCAGTAGTCTAGCTTAAGCCTCTGCAAACTGGCCGATGGATTTTAGAGTCCTTGGTAGCATCATGGCCAAACAGTAACAGCTGTCCAGTGGTATAGATAACCTTAACTTGTATTAGTGACTTTCTCTGATACTGTCTTGTTTACATTAGTTTGGCAGGCTGAGGCCAGGAAATGAGTGAATTATCCTATGTTACTCAGCTGCTCACATAATTCTCATAGCTATAGGAAGGGGAGACAGGTCATATTTGTATACTTTCGTTTTCTTTGTTTGCTTTTGCACTATATATACCCTTGGAATCATAGATCTGATGTCAACAAACAAGCATTATAATCAAGATGTTTCCTTAACCTATTTAGAGATTTCATTTCTGTGGTGTCCATTTCTGTGGTGTCAGGAGAGAGAAGAAAAAGTAGTGCCTTAGAAAGAGCAACCAGTACATAATCTAAAAATAAATAAATAAAGATCCATTGTAAAGCTAGCCTTAAAATCTTCCCTAAAAGCTGGAAGAGGGACAAGTTAAGGCAAGAATTAGCAGGGAAATGGAAGGTAAAGACTATCCTTGAAAAATAGGTAGAACTAGAGCAATATGGAGTAATTGTTTCCGTTCTTGAAGGTGAGAGAAAGGGAGGACAGTAAGCAGCATCCATCTGTGACTTGACTTGGTTGTCACAATCTGTGGGGGGTATCAAGTTTCCAATGCAAAAAGAAAAAGGGAAACAGAGGCATTGCAATGTGTATTTGGAAAGTGCAAGGTTTTCTTCACTAAAATAAAATAAAATAAAATAAATCCTTTCTCCTCATTCTAGAAAGGATCCCGCCAAGATCTTATAACTTGAGTGATGAAAGTTACCCTGCACTTATAGACTGCATAAAATACAGGATGCCTGATTATTATTTTTGTTCTGTAAATCTTTAGCTGGCACTAGACCAAAACAGAAGTCGTTGGAAATGATGAGTGCCATATTCTCAACCTGGCAAGTTTCATAGGAGCACTGGCCTTTAACTGTCTCAACTATGGCAGGGACAGTCCCAATTAATCCTCTGTCACGCCACTTTTTCAGCTGCTTTTAAAATGATGCAGTTTTCTCCTCCAACTTTTGCCCTTTGTTCTCAGCTCACTTCAGTTGCTTCAAACTGAGTTTCAAGTGCAAAAGTAGCTTGTACCCAATTAACTCAGCAGGGGGAAAGGAGAGGAGAGACAGAATTTCGCAGTAGGTTCAGGCAAAAGCAATCTGCTGGAGTCTCTCTTAATTTGTGAGTTCTTCCTCATTAATCATTTCTGCCATCTTGACCACACTCTGATGTTCCTTGGCTAAATGTATCATCTGTGAAATGTTGGATATTATGCTATAAGATCACATTTATGATCAACCAATACTATAGAAGTAGGTTTAGCTGTGTCTTTAACCCTAGTAGTAAAAATAAAAGGCAGAAAAGAAAATGTAAGGAGGGAGTGTGAATGTGTGTGTGAGAGAGACAGAGAGGTCTACAAAGAAGCAACAAGGCACACATTCTCAAACAAATCTGCTTTTTATTGTGACAAAGGTGCAATCTAGCTTCATTAAGTGAAGAAGATAAGGATTACTGTACTTTAGTAATGTAACAAGAAAATGTTAGATGAAAATTATATAGAATAATGGCAGGAACAGTGAAGAGACAAGCAAGCAACAGTGAGGGTTGATCCTCAAAGGTGATAACCCTGCAATCCCATAATTTCATTAAAGGTTGGGAGGGGCTCAAAAACCACACCAGAATTTGCATAAGGGAGTAAAAATAAAGAGTGCAAAGGAGAAATGATGGGAGGCAGAAATAAAAGTGACGACAAAAAGAACAAAGGTGCCATTTGGCAGAAATTCAGGGGTGGCTGCCATATGTAAATTCGAAATCACTTTTAATTTAAGCTAGTATGTCCCCAAGCATTTTTTAAAAAGGGCTCCCAGCAGACGGAGAGAAAAGAAAGAGAAGCAATTCATGTATTTCCCTTTCATTTCCTATCAGCTATATAGAATTTCTCCTAGCCAGATTTCTGAGAACCATTTTGCATTTTTCAATTTCCACATTGTTTACAAATACACAAATACAGAGAAGGCATCACACATCTGTCCAAATTTTCCTTCGTTCTTCTCCTCCAAATTTTCCTACATTTCTTGCATAGAAATTAGGCTTAATATGAGGATTTCCCCTCCCCCAACCCGGAACTTGAATGTTACCTACCCAATACAGTATATCCATGTGGGTCTTAGAGAATGGACATTAATAAGGTTTTACCTAATTCTGTGAATTGCTCCTAGCATCTTCCAGCTAATCTTGTTCTGTATACAACGTTTTTTGTCATTCATTACCTCCTTCTTTGATATATAATCTGCATCATGCTTCTAAAATCAGCGGACATGCATTACTTGGCCCAGCTAGAAAATAGTGCCATTAAAACAATGCAATGCTTGTGCCAACTACAACATTCTAACTATACCCTTCCCACAAAAACAAAACACTCTGTAGCCTTAAAGCATAGAACAGATTACTGCTCGTTTGCTCAATAAGCATTAATTTAATTATTTATTTGGTTCGCATATTTATTGCATAAAAATGGAATTTGTTGGGTGACTGGACAGAACTCACAGACATATAGATTACTGAACATGGACACAGGAGGACTGAGAAATTGGAAATCACAGAGAACCTAGGATGCTGATTTGGCTTTTTACAAAGATATTGTATTACTAACATTGTCATGGGGAGTATATTTCTATAAATGTTAATTAAAATTATCAAAGTTATCAAAATTTCACATTGTTGTTATTGTGTACATTCATTCCTTTCCTATGGCAACCCTAAGATGAGCCCACTATGGGGTTTTCTTGGTAGAATTTCTTCACAGGGGGTTTGCCCTGGCTTCCTCTGAGGCTGAGAGAGGCAGAGACTTGCCCAACGTCATCTAGTGGTTTTCTATGGCAAAGTGGGGATTTAACCCTGGTCGCTTAGTGTTGTAGTCTAAAACTCAAACCACTATACTCTGCTGGCTCTCAACCTTGTGATATGACAATAACGTAAATTTCAAACATTTCCCTGGCTATAAATATCAACACATCCTTTGTTAGGTCCATCTCACAAACTATGGTGAATTGTTTCAAATGTTAAGTCACGCCTGAAACTTTCAATGGCATTCATGCAGATTTTAAATTTTATCTTTCCTTGAAAAGGCAAGCCCCCTCTGAACAAATCTTGCCAAGAAAATCCCATGATAGGGTCTCCATAAGTCGAAAATGACTTGAAGGTACACCACCACCACTGAAAGAAGCCTGTAGTTCTGTATACAAAGGTTCCTTAAATTTTTATTCTAATAGCTCTCTTACATGCACGGACACAAACATATGTGTGAAAACCAGGTAACAATCTCAATATATTTAAAAAAAAATTAAGTCTGGATACTTTTGATAGGTTAAGTCACCTGACTCAGTGTTTCACAATGACATCGATGCAGATAATCAGGGATGCCACGGCTGGGTCTGTGCCCAGTAAATTTTCTTCTGAATGTGTCCTCCCATCTGTTTGACAGCAGATCTGTACATCAAGCAGTGGCTGCCAATGAGTGATGCTGGACTAACCCATGAAGTTAGTGGGTTAGTCTGGGTGGGGTGGTGGTTTTGGGCCAAGAGGTAAAGGAAGTCTTGGTTGTGCATGAAGTGAAGGGATTTGAGGAAGTGGCTCTTCCCACCTCCCCCCATATGGCGTTCTGATGAACAGGAAGAGATTCTGGAGACCCACTGCCTGGGGTGTTCCTGCTGTCAAGGAAAGCAGGCAGGCAGAGGGAGGGCAGCGGGAAATGGAGCAGAAAGGGTCTCCATCACTTGGGACAGTGTGGACTCTGGCTTGGCTGGTGGGAAGAGGACATTTTTCTCATGGCGAGGCCACTTTCCTTGACAGCTGCAGGAGTGACTCTCAAGGAGTGTGGCTTTTCTCGTTTCCCCAGTGGCAGTTTTTGAGCTCCTGGTAGGCTGGTTAAAATTCTTTACATGGCACTGAAAATTTGTTATTGAATCATAGAATCAGAGTTGGAAGAGACCACAAGGGCCATCCAGTCCAGCCCCCTGCCATGCAGGAATACACAATCAAATCATTCCTGACAGATGGCCATCCAGCCTCTGTTTAAAAACCTCCAAAGAAGGAGATTCCACCACACTACGAGGCCGTGTGTTCCACTTCCAAACAGCTCTTACTGTCAGGAAGTTCTTCCTTATGTTTACGTGGAATCTCTTTTCCTGTAGTTTGAACCCATTGCTCTGTGTCCTAGTCTCTGGAGCAGAAAAAAAAAAAAAGCTCCATCCTCAGTATGACATCTCTTCAAATATTTAAACATGCCTATTATGTCCCCTTTCAACTTTCTCTTCTCCAGACTAAGCATACCCAGCTCCCTAAGCTGCTCCTCATAGGGAATGGCTTCAAGACCTCCCACCATCCTGATTGCCCTCCTCTGGACACGTTCCAGCTTCTCAATATCCTTTCTGAATTGTGGTGCCCAGAACTGGACACAGTATTCCAGGTGAGGTCTGACCAAAGCAGAATACAGTGGCACCATTACTTCCCTTGATCTAGACACTATACTCCTATTAGTGCAGCCTGGATGCGCATTGGTTTTTTTAGCTGCTGCAACACACTGCTGACTCATGGTCAGCTTGTGGTCCACTAAGACTCCTAGATCCCTTTTGCATGTACTGCCATCAAGCCAGGTGTCACCCATCCTATATCTGTGCATTTCATTTTTAGTGCCCAAGTGTAGTATCCTACATTTCTCCCTGTTGAAATTCATTTTGTTAGTATTGGCCCAGCTTTCTAATCTGTTCAGGTCATTTTGGATTCTGATCCTGTCCTCTAGGGTATTAGCTACCCCTTCTAATTTGGGGTCATCTGCAAACTTGATAAGTATACCCTCTATTCCCTCATCCAAGTCACTGATAAAGATATTGAATAGCACTGGGTCCAGGAGAGAACCCCATGGCACCCCACTGGTCACTTCTCTCCAGGATGAAGAGGAGCCATTGGTGACTACCCTATGAGTTTGGTCAGTCAACCAATTACAAATCCACCTAACAGTTGCATTTTCTAGCCCACAGGGTACTAACTTTTTTGCAAGAATATCATGGGGGACCTTGCCAAAAGCTTTACTGAAATCAAGATGCACTACATCCACTGCATTCCCTTCATCTATCAAGTTTGTAACTCTATTAAAAAAAAGATAAGATCAGTTTGGCATGATGTGTTTTTGATAAATCAATGTTGACTTTTAGTGATCACAGCATTCCTTTCAAAGTGCTTACCGACTATCTAATGATCTGCTCTAGAATCTTTCCTAGTATTGATTATAGATTATTATGTTCTGTGAACTTCACGAATTGTACCAGGGATGTCAAAAACAATTGGCAAATAATTATACCACCATGGAAGGCAAAACCATGTGTAAACAGTCAGGCCTCAGGACACTTTCTGAACCACTGGGCCCCAGTAATTTGTAATTACTCTCACACATCGGCCTGGCAAATCAAGGACAATTGGAAGATTTGCATATATTTCGGCCCTTGGAGAAATTTGCCATCGTCTGGTTTTTATTTTTTTATTTTTTCAGATTACAGCTTCCTGCTGCATTTCTGCCCTGACAGCTTTGTAAAAGTTAAACATCCACTTAATCAAGCCCCTTGTGGATTACTGCTTCAGGTGACTGATGAAAAATCACTGTGAAGAAAGAAAACTGGCTGATAGCCAGTAAATATTGCAAGGAACATGCATTACCAGTATTAGATCAAGTATGGCTACACGTCATATCCTCATCACCTTGTGAACAATGGGAGCATAAACAGGGGAAATGAGATGTGCTTGGAGAATATGATAGCTAAAGTTTCAGGCACAATTCAGGGAAATATTGGTGGATTCAGCATTTGTTTGCCACAGACAGGAGGTTTCAGATACCATTTTTGTTGATTCTCCCTTTGAATCCCACTCCTAAGCTCCTCTAAATAAGCTCTATAGCAGTGCTTTTCTGGAGTGGGGCCCAACATTCTCCCCCTAATGTGCAAGGATCAGTACCATATTTTTGCCCATTGGCTACTAGTGTTCTTTGCCAGAAATTTGCCATAGACAGGGAACTGATGACTCGCAGCACTGGTCCATGGACTACTATTTTGGGTAGCACTGCTCTAGAAAATTTCAGGATACACCAGAATAGCAGAAAGGTGCGGCTGGAGACAGCAAATGTAAAGGGAAATTGTCTTCTCTCCCAATTTCTGCTGTGGCCATGTCCTAAGAAAACCCAGCCCAGGTTTCTGACAGCAGAATGAAATAGCCACAATGGTGTTTCTCATGGGGACTGGCTATTGCTGGTTGACTACATACCTCCAATATCTGGACCGTGGAACTTAAGAGATAGTGCCCATGATCTCCACTGGTCAGACATCACCTGCAGTACTATGTGTAATTGACAAATTTAGTATGTTCACGGGAGGCTGACAAAGATGAGAGACCTGGACATAGCTTTTCTATGTGGAAAAGCTAAATTGAATTGGGTATGTTTAGAACAAGCTATGTGACAACTGTAGAACAAGCTACGTGATAGCCTTCTTCAGATATCCAACAGGCTATCACACAGATGATAGAGCAAGGGTAGGGCCAAATTAAAATCCAGATTACAAAAAGACGATTTGAATTAAACTTCTAAAAGGATTTCCTGACAGTGGAACCAACTAACTCAGAAAGTGGCAGACTATCCTCCATTACAGTGTTTAAAGCAGACAGATGTCCCAAGTAGCAGTTTCTGAATCAACAGGGATCTTGACTAGACATCTTTGATGTCCCTTCCAAATAATTCTGTCATCTCAGGTAATTTGTGTTTGATCTAGAAGGGAAATAGGGTGATGGTAGGTTCAGGTGCCAAAACACAATAAAACAACAACAACAAAAAACCCCACAAAAACATTTGCTTCTTATGTTTGAAATGTCAGTGCCCACTAATAAATCTATATGACGAATCTACTCTTATCCATGAGGTACACCATCACGTTAAAATAAATTATCTTTAATTAAATGTAATTGTCACTTCCTCCCACTATCAACACACACACCCCAATTATTACATCCTAATCAGTCCTTTTGGGAAAAGGCACGAGAGAAGGGTGAGATAGACACTATAAACAATTTGTCTCCCCATGAAGAGGTGGGATGTTTTAATTGTGTGGAATTATGAGTTGCACCCACTGCCTTGTAGGTGGAATCAAAAGTTTAATAGGACATCATTCAAAAAGACAAATCTCTCTGTGTCATTCTCTAAGGATAACTTCTTCTCAATTCCTTTTAATTCCTAAAATTAAAAACCTAAAGCAAAGCAAATGCAATGAGGAAACATGCAAGCCATTTCTTTAAAGGAGAGTTGAAAGATTTTTTATTTTGATTTTGTAAGACAAAGTAAGGTAATTTTGACCTGTAGGACAAAGTAATGTAATAGCAAATGTGATCCTTCGACTAGAATGTAGAAAGGTGGCTAGGAGAGAAGTCTCAGCTCACTTAGTAATGTAGGTGAGGCCAAGCAACCGTATCATCTAGTTGAGCTTTTATGCTAAATTGGGATAGTATTTAAAGTGGACTGAAGAGACACATTGCAGAGAGTACCTTTCTTGTAAGTTGGCTGCACCGAAGTCACATATTTGCACAGAATTAAAAGTTCATCTCCCCCAACCCAATGCAAAAGACAGAGTCCCTATACTGAAAGCCATGTGTGATACTCATCTAATGCTTGATGAAAAACTTCCAGAAAAGGAAATTCCACAATGCCTTTGGGCAACCTGTTCTACTGTCCAACTGTTCTGACAGCTAGGAAGCATTTCCTGACATTCAACATCATTTTTTCCCTTTCTTTTCTTTTTTCTGTTTTTCTTCTTCTCAAGCCCACCGCTTCTAATATTATATTCACTGGTTAATTTAAATCATTTTTCTTTACCATTAAGGCTAACCATTCAAGTTAAAATTCACAGTCATATCCTCGCAAATAAGAAGCCCCATGTCAGGATGCATTCTCCTCCTTTTGTGATGTGTAGCCTAATTTATTTCATGTCCTGGAATCACTATATGGAGAGAATCTATATCTGCTTTACGCAGAGTAAGCATTTGAAGCTTGACATGGGACTTAAGTTAATGATAGCTTTACATAAAGCCACCATAGAGTTTTTAAACATTACATAAATAAAATAATTCATTTTAATGTTTGCTTTACTACCTCTTTTTCAGACAAAGCCACAGAAAACACAAAGATTCTGCTATGTTTAATATGTGGATTCCTCAAAGATGGCATTCAAAGTAAAATTAGAGAGTAAAACCAAGAGGTGTAAAGGATGCAGCTGAAAGTTCTCCATGATTACCAAAACCAGCAGATTTTCCATACAGCTGAAGTTACAAGAATTCATTTCTTGATATCTGATCTTCAATACAGAACAGTTATAATTTATTTATTTAGACCAGGTTTGGACAAACTGCAGTCATGGGGATCCATGTGGTCCCCAATGCTATTTTTGCAGGTCTTAACCTTCCAGACTTTCCAGACCACCCTATTTCTGGCCAAATAAAGATAAAGGTGAATTACTTCTCCTTGCCTTTTGAGTAATTGCAGGGCCCCCACCCCACAAATCCTAAGTGGTAGGCTTGATCTCCAAAAATAGTTTTCTCAAAAGAATGAACTAACTGCCTTAGGTTTTCCTTGGTTTTTTTCCGGGCTGTGAGGCCGTGGTCTGGAATAGTTTCTTTCTGATGTTTCGCCTGCATCTGTGGCTGGCATCTTCAGAGAATGGTTGGGTAGGACCATTCAAATACACACATTTACATATACTTCCCAACAGGGGTTCACAGTATATAAACTCCACACACACTCCTACCCAACCATTCTCTGAAGATGCCAACCATAGATGCAGGTGAAACATCAGAAGTAAACTCTTGTCATCACCTCTGAAATGGCAACCCAGATTTATAGTGTTTTCACCATTTCTGACACTGTTGTACTATAAAAATTGGTGTGCTAACCAGATGGAAAGGAAAGCAGGCATAACCCCACTGCACATGTTCATTATGTGAAGGGGCACCATATGAATGAAGCAGAAACTGAAGGACACTGCTGTCCGACCATCATTGTCATAGCAATCCTCTAGGTCCACCGCAATCATGAGTTGAGCAAACGTAGAAGCCAGAGATAGTGATACTCCGTGTATAGAAGCCCTTCATGACCTGGAATCTTGGTCACATATTAGTGCTTCCCAAAGTTCAGTGATCTCCCCTGTCATATCTTTGCTCAACAAATTGAGTTGGAGGGGGTCAGATATTCCAGGTGGACATGTATAAAATTGGGGGCAGAGCCAGTAGTTCAGCCGGTCTTCCCTTTATTTACATGTTTTAATGGGATTAATGTATACGTACAGTAGAGCTTTTTGTTTGTTGTGTGCCTTCAAGCCTTTTCTGACCTATGGCGACCCTAAGGTGACCCTATCACAGGGATTTTTTGGCAAGATTTGTTCAGAGGGGTTTTGCCTTTGCCTTCCTCTGAGGCTTAGAGAGTGTGACTTGTACAAGATCACCCAGTAGCTTTCCATGGCCAAGCAGGGATTTGAAACCTGATCTCCACAGGCATAGGTCAACAATCAAACCACTATAACACACGGGCTCTAATGTAAGTAGAGCTTATGAGGCTTTTTGTAAATGAGGCTCACAGTTTGTTGAGCAGATGGAAAATGAAAGTAGGCATCAGCTCTACAACTTTATGTCTGTGTTCTTGAAAGCTCAAAATATGGTTTCAGTTCTAATCTATCATTAGAACAACCCATGAGTTAGTGTGATATTGAACTGTCTTTTGTGCAGGAAGTTCTTGATTCAGAGAGGATGTACATTCCACTTGGTTGCATCAGAAAGAAAGGTGAGTCAGGAAATCACTCTCTACTAACTTGGTTGAGAAATACTGTTACTTGGCCACTCCACACCTAGAACTGTCTTCTATTAGCAGCTATTCCACCTGATTTTATAAAAATGTACAAACTGGCATCTGAATTCACTTCTTTTCCTCTTTCCTCCCCATTGCTTTGCTCATTTGTAATATGTATACTGTACATCATAATTTTAAACTGTAAGCTGCCTACATTAGAAAAGCAGCATATACATGAAACATATTCAAGGGTAGCTTCACACAGGGCACAGGCAGCTGGGATCACAAGGTAAGTTACTTTTCTGTTGATAATGGAGCCAAAATTTTATTACCTGTCTTTTATTGCCCTATATCCCCAATCCCAACATGGGCAAGAAGGAGAGTTGCCTCTGCCTACACTGATATCCCTCTAGACCATCTTACCTGACAATAGCAATAATATCTGAGACAGACTGTAGGCACTTGACTCCAACATCATCATTTTTCTTCTCTTGTATGAGTTTTAACATCCTTGCCTGATGAAGAAGCCAGTGAAGCTTCAAAAGCTTGCATGATGCATTTTCTGCATTCTGATTGGCCAAAAAAGATTGTGGATTTTGGATTTCAGTGTATACATGAGATACATAGATACAATAAATAATTGTTGTGCTCAGCATAAGTAGCAAAAACAATCTATATTTTCTCTATTATCACAACAAATATAAGGTACTTCAGAACTAATGTATTATTAGCTTTGAGAATTGCAAATGCTTCAGTATTGACTTCCTCAGCACCTGCTAGATTTCCAATAAGATCAGACATTCAGTGATATAACTTGATCAACAACTAGATTAGCCATCAGTGCAGAGTGATGCCTTCCAACAGAGTGCCCACCTCAAATTCTGACACAGCAGGCTTGGAGGAGCAGTTGAAAACTTACCCCTAATGACCTTTATAAGTCTTCACAAAGCAGACTGAAAGTCACAGGACAGAATTCCAAGGGAGCCCCCCCCCCAAAAAAAAGAGTGGAAAGAAAAGCAGGTACAAATGAAAAGCATGGATTTTATAAATGTGGCTACACTATGAATCATCCTAAACTGGGAAAAAATGTCTAGAAATCCAGAAGCTTGCTATCACAGTAGATTTTGTGTTCTTAAACCACTACACATTAAGGGTCTTATATGGGTGTTACTAAATCTGCTATTGAGAATAAGCCCTCTCTTTGTGGTAGCTACTTCAGACATGTATTCATGATCTAATGCTATGTTTACTGAATGACTGATATGCAGGTGTGACCTTAATGTATATATCTACTAGCTTTCTGGAACAGACTTCCAATAGCGTATAAAGTTCATCTTTCCATAGTCAGTCATGATGACTGTCCAAGAACAAGGAAACAAACAGCCTTCAGTGTTTTATATTTTTAATAGTCAACACTTTTATATTTTTACTAGGCAGGTACAGGGGCCTCCAAGTGGAAGCACTGGGAGAACTCACTTCTTTCATTTGTTCCTCTGTTGTTATTATTTGTACTGCTGAACTAGCAGTTTGAGTATTCTGCAATGGCATACCAATTCCTATTAAGAATAAAAGCTATCAGTTTAAAACACAGCAACTGGGATTCTGCCCCCTGCCACATTTGATAATAATACTTCTGTGTTAATCTTCTTTTTCTTTCTGTTGCTACTTATCTACCAGATATAATCACGCACAATACTTTAGGAATTTAAGCTAAACCTCGTCTTGATCACAGTGGGACTACAGGTGTTTAGTTTAATAAATGGAGCAAAGAAAGAAACTATATTCTGATTAATTAATCCAACTTTTTTTTAAAAAAATAATGTTTTCCACGGTGTAGTTGCTTTTGGTTAGCTTGACTTTGAATTGCCAGTACTGAGGTTTGTGGAGATGGGGGACTATAGCTACAGAAGCCAGCTAACTTATAAGCGGACAATTTTAAACTCATTTACACTATTGATGCCAAATTAATTCAAGATGTTACCTAGTTTTTTTTTTTTAAAGTCCATAGCAGGCATTTTATTTTTTTAATCTAAGCATATATATATATATATATATATATATATATATGCTTACATTCAGTTTTAATTGACTACTGAGAAAGGAATATTCACTCCTTAGTAGGTCTACGTCCTTTGGGAGTCTCTCTCTCTCTCTCTCTCTCTCTCTCTCTCTGGCTTTTATTCTTCGCAAACGAAGATTCAGGAAGGACTCATCCCACGCTTTCTGCAAGTGCACTGATGACTAAAAAGGTCAATCCAAGATAAATAAGTCCGGTTGCAGAAAGCACAGCAGAAGGTCTCCTTGGGTGATGTTTCTGGGTTGTGATTCTTTCTGTGTTGTCGGTTCTCTTCAAGACTTGTTCGGTGTGAGTTCTCAAATAAGGCTGCAGCATTATGCATAGTGCGTCTCCATGCCAACCGATGTGAGGCCAGGGCGGACCACTGTTGGTGATCAATTTGGCCAAGCCTGAGACGTTGTTTCAGGGAGTCCTTGTATCACTTTTTTGGAGCGCCCCTCTTACGCTGACCCATGGCGAGTTCACCGTAGAGTACTATTTTTGGGAGGCGATGGTCCTCCATTCTAGAAATGTACCCTGCCCAGCGCAGCTGTGTTCTCAATATCATGGCCTCAATGCTGGTGATCCCTGCTTGCTCAAGGACAGCAACATTTGTCACATAGTCAGTCCAGTGTATATTTAGGATTGTGCATAATAAAGAAGCATTATTTCTGCCATTTCACATTTATCAAGGTCATAGGAAGCAGTTTTCAAATACTTTAGTAATTGTTAGGTAGAGTATATTAAATCAGGCTTAGAACAACAACAACAAAAAAAACCTAAAGCAATGTTTGGAAGTAAGATGAAACATGTAACCACCAAAACCTGGTTTGTGATGTAAACTTAAAAAGTATAGTTTGTTACATTGCAAAATTTAATTTTCTTCCAAAGGTATGAAGCCATGAAACGTGAAGAAATGATAAGAAGGATGATGTTAACTTAATGAATTGAGAATCTAAAAGAAAACCTGAATGGCTTGCTGGATAAATTTAAAAGGTGACTAGCTGCTTCTCTCCACCCACAAGAAGGGTGGTCTGTAGGTGATGGCTGGAACTAAAAGGTGATGGCTGGCACTGAGCCCTGGTGGTGCAGTGGTTAAATGCCAGTACTGCAAGCCACCACGTTGCAAGTTCGATTCCAGCGGGCTCCAAGGTTCACTCAGCCTTCCATCTTTTCGTAGGTCGGTAAACTGAGTACCCAGCTTGTGGGGGGCAATTAGCTAACACACATTGGAAACTGTTTAATGCAGTGTAGATGTGTAAATAGCTATTGTTTAAAACAATTTGTAAGCCGCTCTGATAGCCTTGTGGCTGAAGAGCGGGGTATAAATAACTAACTAAAATAAAAGATCCTTGTGTGACCCTAGGGCTGTCATCTGCCAACCCTTGTTATAGTAAATACAGAGTTCTACACAAACAAAAATTATTTACAACCTACTTCTTTACAACAATCTTGTCAAGAAGGTTATTCTCATGGGCCAAAAAAACCCTAATATAAAGGAATAACAAAGCTAGGTCATTCTCCATCAACCTGGTGCCCTACAGCTGTTTGGGATTTCAACTCTTATCAGCCCCAGCCAATATGACCAGTAGTCAGAAATGATGGGAGTTGTACTCTAAAGCATCTGGTAGGAATCAGTCTGGGGAATCTGATTTAGGTGCAAGAAAAAGAGAGATCAGAACAATTTTTGCATTTACATATTTGCATTTTGAATGTTTGGCATGTCTAAAATAGAGCCAGCAGGATTGTAGTGGTTTGAGCGTCGGACTACGCTTCTGGAGACAAGGGTCTGAATCCTTACACAGCCATGGAAACCCACCGGGTGATCTTGGGCAAGTCACACTCTCTCAGCTTCAGAGAGAGGCAAAAGCAAACCTCCTCTGAACAAATCTTGCCTAGAAGACTCTATGATAGGGTCCTCTTAGTGTCGTCATAAGTCAGAAATTACTTGGAGGCAAACAACGACGACATATAAAATGCTAAATATCTACTTCACTTAAAGAATAATAAAATATTAAGGACAGCTCTGTATATAAGAAGCCCTTGCCTTTCATTGGCTTGTTATCTGACAACTTGCTGTTTCAACGCTTGCAAGTTAAGGACAAATTCTATTCATTCGATGAGGAATCCATTCTTTTAATAGTTCTTGCCTAAAGAGGCTTGCTTTGGACTCGCTTACAAAGAAGCAAGCTGAGACGGGGGGAAAGTCACAAAGCCAATTGAGAGATTTTGCAGCAGGAGGGTGGGTGGGCACAGGTGCCCATGGGCGTATGCAGGCAGTCCCAAGCAAGCAGCTATAATTTCCTCATGTTCCCTACATGGGCTCTGCTTTTTGACCAATCCCCATTTCTGACACTGCTGCAGTCCCTAACCTGCTGGATAAATGGGGGCTTCCTGTATACTTTAAGATAGGAAATTGTATTTCACTTTTAAAAATATAGTCAGGCCACTCACCAAGAGCACTAAAGCATTATAGTTCCATAAGTTCATTGTTCTCATTGATGAGAACTATACCAGTGGCCTCAAAATGCACTACATTTTATCCTAATGGCTTTTGGCAACAAACTACTGCATTCATACAATTGTGTTTAATGAAGACCATATTTTTTAGCTTCCTGCCAAGGCTCATTATAACATAGTTTTTTAGAATTTTGTGATGCAATAACTAGCTATATGAAACCAAAATATTAATGCAAATTGGCATTTCAAAGTTTAAAGTGGTATTTCGCATAACAGGAACCAAACATCAGAAAAACAGAAAGAGTGCAGACAACATAAATGACTCTTAACACCATAATTATTACAGGGCGAAATGATGGCTTGTGTATGGCATCATGATACCCAGGATAAAGCAGCTGCCAATTTGCGACACTGT
The DNA here is from genome assembly GCA_030847615.1 of Gambelia wislizenii. Classification (NCBI taxonomy): domain Eukaryota; kingdom Metazoa; phylum Chordata; class Lepidosauria; order Squamata; family Crotaphytidae; genus Gambelia; species Gambelia wislizenii. Next base: position 425,867,740 of record JAUMIR010000002.1, on the reverse strand, counting down.
TATCTCCTGATACTCAAGTGTTCATATCTTATTATGAAGAAGTTGCCTGAAAAATATTCAGACAACTGATTAAATGGGGAAGGGGGGGGAACTATCAAATGGTAGTTTCAAAATGGAAGCGACTGTGCAAATAATATTGACCCTATTACAAAGTTGTAAGCCTTATCAGAATGCTGTGAAACCCACACTGAAATGTTAATGTATAAGCAATGACTCTCAGACCAAGCTAAGGTTATTACTACTTCAATTATGTAGGTGCACTAATGAGTAAAGTTGTATGTATATATTACTACGTATGCAGCAATATATTTTGACAGTGTATGTTTATTCTTGTGTAAATTCCTCTGTGTTCAATGGGGCTCAATCCATTATAAATATGTTCAGAACTGCAGCCTAAATGTGGCTTTCAAGAACAATTTTCACTCTTGTGGTATAACCATATGCATTGACCTTTGTATGTTTAAAGCTGGGAGCTCAAGATGAGAAGAACCCTCGACCTGAGTTGCAGTAACATGCCAGGCACCTGAACCAAACCATCTGTTTCCCTAGTTCAGCATGGATGTATTAGGTATATAACAAAGAGCAGGTATCCAACCCAGATGCATACAGGTATAGCACTGCTGTCCCTGTAGTCAAACTATACCTAAGAAAGCATATAAGACCTTGCTGGGTTCAAGTTGTACCAGAGAGGGATTACATACTGACAGGAGAAGGATCAGGTCACAGTCTCATCTCTGACTGTGTCCTAAGGACTTGGGTGGAGCTGAGGGAGTCATAGAAGGGCAACCACTCTGTTTCCTGCACTGTAGCAGCCATGCATTGGTTGTCAGACCCATAAAATGTCTGCACACCTTTACGAGTGCATTCCTTTTCATCTTCTAAACTACTTGAGCTTTGTGATGCAACCCCCTTGGGTACATGCTAAGGGTCCCAACCACATTAGATTTGAACATGACATGGAATGCCTTTCTCCAGGCTGGCACAGAGGGAGTGAGAGCAACTACATATGGTACCTGTTTACTGCCACATGAAGTGGGTACCTTTTGTTATTATAGGACATGAATATAAAACAAATGCATAAACCTATGCGGGGCGGGGGGAGATGAGATAGCAAGGAGCATGCAGAAGCAGCAGCACTCTATCTGTGGAAAAAGTCATTCATCTGTACAGGTACACTATGCAACAATTCATTCTGCAGTATACCCTACTTCCAAGAAGAAATTACTGGTGGAATTCACATGCTGTCTGTTGCATATGTGAATGCTCTTAAGTCAAAATACATTGTATGAGAGGCAACAATGATCAAGAAGTCAAATGCACATTCCAGGCAATATAATCACTGCAAAGTGATTTAAGCTTACGCTGGACGATGTTTCACACATGAAAGTGCACAAAAAGGTTTTCTAGAAAGATCAAATGGCTTGAAAATGACTTAAAAACATGAATGTAGGCAGGTAATTTGCACAGTTTTTTGATCTGGAATAAACTTTTAGATGATTAGACACATTTTGAAGGCTCACGGCACTCTTTCTAAATGCCAGTTGAATAGGCCAACAGTGATAAGTAAAGACTTAATCTGTAGTCCAAGAAAGTCAGTAGCAAACTGTTAATAGCTATACAAAGATATAAAGGTATCCAGTAGCATATTTGAGACTAAACGAGAGAAAGAAATTTCTAGCATAAGCTTTTGTGGACTGTAGCCCATTTCATCAGATGCACTATGGTATAGTCCGGTGATGGCGAACCTATGACACGCGTGTCACCACTGACACGCATAGCCGTCAGTGGTGACACGCGGCTAGGTCGCTCCCCCCTCCCCCTCCCCCTCACCACCCTTCCTAAAGTGGCGATCAGGGCTTCAAAGCCCTGGTTGCCATTTTAGGGAGGCGGAGGAAAGAATTAAAGTGGTGGGCGGGGCTACGAAGCCCCAGTCACCACTGGGAGGAGGCTTTCCAGCTAGCACCCTCCCTTCCAAAAGCTGCGATTGCAGCTTTGGGAAAGGAGGGTGGCTGGTCGCTGGAGAGGAGGGGCTGGAGGAGGGGAAAGCCCTCCCATTCAGAAAACCCCTCCCTTCCAGCCCTCCCATCTAGCCAGCGATGCTCTTCCCCCCCTGTGTAGCCTCGCTGAAAGGGAGGGGTGTTCTCCATGACTCAGTCACAGAGAACACCCCTCCCTTTCAGCGACGCTGGACAGGGGGGTACAAGCTCGCTGGCTGGGACCTTTCCCAGCCAGCGATGCTCTCACCCCCCCTCCATGCAGCCTCACTGAAAGGGAGGGGTGTTCTCCGTGACTGAGAACACCCCTCCCTTTCAGTGAGGCTGGATGGGGGGGGGTAAAAGGTCGCTGGCTGGGACCTTTCCCAGCCAGCGATGCTCTCACCCCCCCTCCGCGCAGCCTCGCTGAAAGGGAGGGGTGTTCTCCGTGACTCAGTCACGGAGAACACCCCTCCCTTTTAATGAGGCTGGATGGGGGGGGAAGCTCGCTGGCTGGGACCTTTCCCAGCCAGCGATGCTCTCACCCCCCCCCCGTGCAGCCTCCCTTTCAACGAGGCTGGATGGGGGGGAGCTCGCTGGCTGGGACCTTTTCCAGCCAGCGATGCTCTCAACCCCCCCCCCCCGGTGCAACCTCGCTGAAAGGGAGGGGTGTTCTCCGTGACTCAGTCACGGAGAACACCCCTCCCTTTCAGCGATGCTGGACAGGGGGGTACAAGCTCGCTGGCTGGGACCTTTCCCAGCCAGTGATGCTCTGAAACCCCCCCCCCAGTGCAACCTCGCTGAAAGGGAGGGGTGTTCTCCGTGACTGAGTCACGGAGAACACCCCTCCCTTTCAGCGAGGCTGGACAGGGGTGGTGGTAAAAGGTCGCTGGCTGGGACCTTTCCCAGACAGCGATGCTCTCACACACACACCCGTGCAGTCTCGCTGAAAGGGAGGGGTGTTCTCCGTGACTGAGTCACGGAGAACACCCCTCCCTTTCAGCAAGGCTGGACGGGGGGGGGAAGCTCGCTGGCTGGGACCTTTCCCAGCCAGCGATGCTCTCAAACCCCCCCCCCAGTGCAACCTCGCTGAAAGGGAGGGGTGTTCTCCGTGACTCAGTCATGGAGGGTGGTGGGTGGCTGGAGGGGAGGGGCTGGAGGGGAGTGGTTGGAGCGGGGAGCCTTTCCAGCCAGCACCCTCTATTTCCAAAGCCGCGATCGATCGTGGCTTTGGTAAGGGAGAGTGGCTGGCTGGTTGCTGGAGGGGAGGGGTTGGAGGGGAGGCGCTGGAGGGTGCCTGATCGCCTGGATGGGAGGGGCTGGAGGGAGGAGGCTAACCAGAAAGCACCCTCCCTTCCAAGGAGGCCACCATTTTGGCCTTCTTCTTCCCAGCAGCCTTGGCTGCTGGGGGGAAGGCGGGAAAAAGGGAGCCAATCGGGGCTGGTCAGCTGTGCCCCAATTGGCTGTCTGGAACAGAGGGGAGGGCCATCCGGCCGCATATCTGGCGCAGCTGGATGATGCGGTGGCTGGCGACGGGGCCGGTATAAATAGGCCGGCCCCGGTGCAAAGCCTCCAGTTCGGCCCCAGCAGCACTTCGGACACTACCTCGGACACCACCACCCCTGCCCTCCCTGCGCATTGCTAAGCTAAGTGGGAAAAGTGAGATCATTGCTGAGATAAGTGAGGGAAGTCTGGGAGAGGAGAGGGCCTGTGGCATGGTATGGGTGCCATTTTCTGTCGTTAGTGGCAGCCGTTGTTATTCAAATAAGGAACAGTATCTTGCTCCATAGTGCAGACTCCATTTCACCATTATTACTGTTGTGCATCCTTATTAACCCTATTTTTGCTTATTAACCCTGCCCTTTCCTAAAAGATACTTACATACACCATTTTGTGGCTAATAAGGCTAGTTAATCCCTAATTACCTGCAGGCCTAACAAGTGCATATAATTCTATCTTCTGTCACTGCCCCCCTGATGGAGAATCCCAAAAATAAAAAAACTAAGGTTAAATAAAGGAAGTGGTAGAAGCAGTGGTCGACCTTTTCAAGAGACATGGACCGAGGCAGGTTAGTTAAAGAATTCCCCCTCCCCCTCACTTATCTCAGTTCACACAAGTTAAATAATATCAAAACCAACAAAAGAAACTGACTGATAGATGAACAAAGAAGTCACTAAGCAGGTAAGTTAAATAATTAGTTTTTGGTTTATTAAATACAATTATATATAACAATTATACATTTATGTTATTTAAACAACAAATATTGCGAAATAATGTTTTTTCCTCAAAGTGACACACCACCCGAGTTATGCTCAGTTTTTTGACGAAGTTTGACACACCAGGCTCAAAAGGTTGCCCATCACTGGTATAGTCAGTGGCTAACTCTTAATAGTTATAAGAAGATATAAAGGAATTCAGTAGCACCCTTGAGACTAATTGCATACCCTCCAACATTTCACAGACACATGTAGCCAAGCAATATCAGAGTGTGGTAAAAACGGGAATAGTTATTAATGAGGAAGAAGAGATGAGCTATGAGAACCTGCTGCAGCTTATTTTGCCTGAGTGTACAGCAAATCTTCTTTCTCTCAATTACATACCTTTCTACTGTATTGTTTTGGCAAGGACAGTTCCAATTAATCCTCTATCCTACTTTTTCAATTTCTTTTAAAATATCCCAGTTTCTCTTTCTTCCTTTCACTTTTGTCCTTTGTCCTCAGCTTACTTCAGTTACTGCAAACTGAGTTCAAAGTGTAAAAGTAATTTGTATAAACTAACTCGGGCAGGGAGTAAAGAAGCAGAAGGACAGAATCTTGCTATTTCTAGCATAAGCTTTCATGGACTCCAGTCCTCTTCATGAGATGCCCCGTGAACTGGATGCCATGAACATTTATGATGTAAATTTCATTATCTCATCTAGTCTCAAAAGTGCTACTGGATTCGCTTATATCTATTTATGCTGATACAGATTAACATGGCCTTTGTATACTACCTTAATAAATATATGAGACTGATAAATAATATGTTTCCTCATTTATTTAACTAGTTTTTATTTAACTTCCTCGATTGCACCCAAGGCAGTCAAAAATGGAAGTATACAAATAAAATATTATAACAATACTTTAATTTAAAAAACCTCAGAAATGATAAATAAGTTAAAGCATAACACATCTGGGGGGGGGGAAAGGAACACTTCTAGAGCTACAGCAATAGAGCATTAATAAAACAGCATTATGACCAATAAAACACATCAGTTAAAAGCTATCCAAAGCAAGATGATTTTCTAGAACTTTTTAAATGTCACTTATGATGAGGCCAATCACATATTCTATGGGAAGGAAATCTATATGGAAGAAGCCAATACAGACAAGGTCTGGGTTCCAGTGACAACCATTCTATGTGATCTTAAATGCGGGCAAACTTCCATCTTCAGCATTCAAACCTGGAACTCAAAGTCTGGGCAAGTTCACAGTGGCACTGGTGGTCCTTCAAATAGCATAGGGTCAGACTGTTTAGGATTTTAAATGCTACAGTGCATTATAGATTGGGCCCAGAAAAGCAGTAGTAACCAAAGCAACTGCTTTTATTCAGTCACAGTTGCTTTCAAAAGCCTCTATGCACTACACAGAACCATAGGACCTGTCTAAATGGTGAAAATAATACGAATGGGATGTGAATGGAAGGTGATCCGTTCATATGGACATTTGCAAAAATATGTGTCATTAGGAAGGGGGGCAGCCAAATCCACTGCAAAGTCCATGGGTGCAGCATCAGGGGCTTCGTACAGATTTTCTGAAAAGGTCCATACAACATGTGAATGTACAGTACTACCATTTGGACAGTTGCATTCATGCAGATACGAACAGGCAGCGCAATCTGACTGACCGTATGAGCATGGGGGGGGGGACTAGCAAACAGGGAAAGTGGCTGCTGTCACCATGTTGGATTTTCGGCTAAATGACGGTCTGATAAATTGACCAAACTGCAATCTTATATTCTTCTTTCTTTTTTTAAAAAAAAATACGAAATATCACATGTGTGCATCATGGGAAACTTTTTTTTTTTTAAATGGCAGTGGCAGATTTAAAATCATGAGTAAATCACTCGCAGCTGCCCACTTGGCTAGGGGGTCATGCGGAGTTTAGGGGGGCTCTTTTGACCATGAAGACAGATCACATTGTTGCAAATGCCTACTTTTTCAGACATGTTCGTATTCCCCCCCCCCACATATAGACGGGACCATAGAGTTGGAAGAGACCACAAGGGCCATCCAGTCCAATCCCCTGCCATCCAGGAATACACAATCAGAACATGTTGGGTAGCATGCCATGGTTTATGACTGGAGGCAGCCTACAACCTAAGTTTGTGATTTGAATTTCTTAACAAAGATCTATGTATTCAATAAAATAATGACACTTATGGATGACATGTCCAATGTAGCCACAAACAAAATCTAGCAAACTGACTTCAAAGTGCATAAATATTCACTCAGCAAGGGGGAGAGGGTAGAGCATAGCCCATTTCAGTAAGCTTAGACTTTGCTGTCCTTGAGCAAGCAGGGATCACCAGCATTGAGGCCATGATATTGAGAACACAGCTGTGCTGGGCAGGGCACATTTCTAGGATGGAGGACCATTGCCTCCCAAAAATAGTACTCTATGGTGAACTCGCCACAGGTCAGCGTAAGAGGGGTGCTCCAAAAAAGCGATACAAGGACTCCCTGAAACAACGTCTCAGGCTCGGCCAAATTGATCACCAACAATGGTCCGCCCTGGCCTCACATCAGGAGGCATGGAGATGCACTATCCACAATGCTGCAGCCTTGTTTGAGAACTCACACCAAACAAGTCTTGAAGAGAAACGACAACACAGAAGAAATCCCAACCCGGAAACATCACCCAAGGAAACCTTCTGCTGTGCTTTCTGCAACCGGACTTGTCTATCTCAGATTGGCCTTTTTAGTCATCAGTGCACTTGCAGAAAGCACGGGATGAGTCCTTCCTGAATCTTCGTTTGCGAAGAGAAGCCAGAGAGACAAAAGAAAACTGCTATAGCTGCTCCTAGCTTTGAAACTGAACATCCTGTGCTGTGACACCATACTGATTCTTGACATAAGCAAAAGGAATAAGAAAGCAGTGGAAGGGGAGAGCCCTGCCAGTTAAGAGGTGCTTTTATTAAGGAGAATTACAACTGCCATAGAACTGTGTAGTAGGTGCTCCCTCAATTGTTCTTCCACACAGATTACTCCACAACTCTGTTCCCTAAAATAGGATCAGTATAGCAGAGAAGTATTCCTGGTTTTGTTTTTTCCTCTCCTTCAGTTATGATAGTTGTTTTGTTTTTGAGATTTGCATAAACATTATATTGTAAGGCTTAGTTTTACTGGTTTCCTTCCCTCCAACCCCTGCTTTCAATCAATGAATCCTCTGTGTGTGCCAGGATTGCTCAGTGCCCCAGGAAAGAAATTGAAACTATTAAAGGTCAAACACTGGAAGAAATTTTACTGTCTACTAAAGTTGAGAAATGGTTTTTGTACAAAATAATGTTCCATTTACATTAACAAAGCAACTTACACATAGCTACTCAGTCCCAATGAATCCAATGGGACGTACTCCTAGGTAAAGGTGTACCAGATTGTAGCCTGAGACATTCTAAAATCCCACTTGAAAGAATGTATTTTTTTAATGACACTCATGATTTTTCTGATTATATTTCTTAACATGATTACATTCCATTTACTTCCTAGAGCTAAAGATATTGCATATTACCCCTCCCTCATTTTTTCCTAAGACTAACCCTGTGAGTGTGTTATGCTAAGAAGCTATAATTGACTTAAAATGAACACATGAGTGTTACATTATATTATCTAGGATTTGAACTGGTGTGTGTGTGTGTGTGTGTACACAGACACACACACACACATATATAAGGTGTATCAAGCAAACATTTGTTTTTTTTTTTATATTCTCATGAAACTGGAATTGAAGACAGATCAGAAGAAAATTAGATAAAAATGTACAGATAAAAACACAACATGTATACAACTTACACCATTAAGACACAACTGAATTGAAGAAAATTTAAAAGCACATCAATAAATAAGTATAGTGCCTACCCATTAAAACATACTTTTTTCAGAAGCCAGGCAACTGTCAAGGTAAATTCCACTGAATTCAGTGCTACTTTAATTACAACATGCATGAAAGCAACCTTCCACAGCTGCCAGAAGCACCTCCTTTGCTAACAACTAACTGATAACCATGTTCCCATGAAGATTATTCAGAAATGGAAACTGTGGTGGGGTGGGGAGCATAGTAGATTAATACCTTTTTTAAGACCAACCAAAAGAGCATAAAGGAGGTGTAACCTTTTGAGATCTCTAGGAATCTACAACAAGCAAGATGTTACCAAAAAAATCCAACAGGGGATGGGGATGAGGATGGGGGGATGGGGAGGAGCAGCCTTGATATTGCAATCATAGTGGCTTCATGATGTCATGAAATGGAATGAGGGAGGAAAGGTCTACAGATATTCAAATGATGTTCTAGCACAAGGATGTGGCACTTGAAAGATTAGACTATAAGTTCCAGCACAGCTCTAGACGATGGAGCCAATGATGAGGAATGGAGGGAACTGGAGTCCAAAACTATTTGGAGAGCTGCTGGATTCTTATGCCTTTTAGGTTTCAACTGGAGTAAATCCAAGGATTGCTGGTTGTAAGAAGGGCAAATAAATTCAACCCTTTATTTTTAGAAATATAAAAACCATTTGTAAACTCATAATTGTCCCAACCTAGGTGAAGCACACTTGCTCTTTAGTTGGTGGCTAAAAGATAAACTACATGCTGTAGTATTTATATTAAAAGGTCTGGAAATAATTTACACTCTTGATCATGTTATACCAAGTAAACAGAAGGCAAAATTAATAGCTTAACCTAATGTAGCACCTAGCATCCTCACTTGGTTGCAAGGACTTGATTATAGTTTTCAGTTCACACATCATAGAGAACTATATTAAATATTGAATCTTGCTTGTTATCACACTAAAATGAAGGAGCAAAGTACAACTCTCTTACATATTCTGGTTTGCTAACTCAGAATCTTTGATTGACCATTATGTAACTGGGTCTATGTGAGTGTGCTGAAATGAGTCTTGGGATCAGGTGCTCTCCCTTACCTCTCTTCTGTTTGTACAGCTGTAAAAATATTGAAAGCATCTCCTTCAATTTTAAACTAACTACAATTCATTGTAATATCCACATTGTAGGAGGACTCTAGTCAGTTTAATGTTTTTTTTAAAAAAATCGAACTTTAATGTATGAATCTTGCTTGTTAATAAACCATAGTTTAAACTAACTGATGCTCCATCTAGTTTAGATGTAATGATACAATCTCGTTAGCAAAAAAATGGGAAACAGATGCTTCTGAGCTCCTCCTTGCCACTGAACTAGAGGGGGAAGGGTATGGCTTTGAGACTTGTTTCTGTTAGTTCACACAGTACAAAACTACACTTTGCTATTACGTACCTGGGCAATGGTGTCGTGAAACATACAGCCAAATAAGTGTCATATAAACTGTGGAAACACTGTGAATATTGTAATTTAAACATATAAAAGAGCCAACAAGTAATGAGAAGAGATTATTTGGAAGGGAATATTAAAAATATAAAAATGTTCTACTTTCATTCTGTAAATTCACAATTTTGTTCAAAGCAACACTTTTATTTTGCAGTATATAACAAACTGTGTCAGTAACTGGGAAGCCTTTAAAAATCTATCCACTTCTAGGGTGCAGTAAGTGTAAGTGTGAGAAAGGTTATTTTCTATTGCAACAGCCAACTTGATTAATTTACTTTTCCATGACATCTTTAATGTTGCTATTTTATTTTACCATGGGCACTTTATGAAAAGAATAGTGGGCTAAAAATGCCAAAAAAATAAAAAAAATAAATAGTCTGCTCCATAGGTGAAAGCCACAGTCATTTGATGTTTTACATAACGGGGAAAATATCAAGGGGAGGTTATAGAATTTAGGTTAGGAAGCATTATCTCCCTCGGCACTGTTGCTTTGACTCAGTTTAAGAGCTCTGCAGTACTGAAAATGGGAAGTCTGAATACATATCTGCCTTTTTTAGTTTGGTGCTCTGTAACTGCAGAAGAATTCTAGCTCTGCTTTCTTCCCAGATCTTTTTAGCTGGGCAAGGACATTTTGTGCATGTTGTATGTTTAAAGGTATCCAGAATGATCCTTCTAACTTATCTCTCTTTGAGAGCCAAGGTATCATGGTAGTAAACATGCATGTTTCATTGTTATTGTAGAGCTGTTTTCTTTGCTGTTTACTATAACAATCGGACCCTCATACCTGCACAACCAATATCTGCAGTTTTAGTTATCCGCAGGACACAAAATAGGGGACACATACCATAGAGTTGTGCTGGAAAAAGCCTAAAGAGACATCGTTTCTAGGCATCTTCTAGGTCCACAAATGCAACTCTATGGTATGTTTTCCCAGAAGTCCTTTATGTTGATAAGATTCACTGTTATCCACAGTTTTCAGTATTCACAGTAAGTCTGGGAACCAAACCCCCATGGATATAGGGGTCTGACTATACTTTGTGAAACTCATCCATCAGTAGATCTCTGGAGTGAGAGCTACAGAGCAGGGGGTTCCTCTAATTATGGCTGACAACATCCACCACCACTCAGCCACATATATTTGAAACTAGGTGCTCACTTATGATATTTTCCACATCTGTGATTTTAAAAGTTATATACTGTATTCTTATAATTCCTCTTTGCTTATACGACTTATCTTCTGCAGATACTAGTATAAGATGCACCATGTCTTAACATGTTAACTTGTGAAGCCAAAGTTTGAGGGTCTTAATTAACTCATACATAAGACTAATCTAATTTGTGATAATGGTTTCTTACCAGCCTAAAAAAATACTGTACTGGGTAATAAAACTCAATAACAAAGAAAAAAAATGGGAATACAAAACACAATTCATAATGCTTAGCAGCAGAAAGTGCCATGAGGTTGAAAGTCTAGTTTTCAGATAACCTTGGCAATGTTCACATTCAATTAATTTGTGATTTCTTCATCACAAATAGACACTGATTTTCTGATGAAGGAATCACAAATTGATTGAAGAACCAGGGATCATTCTGTGAGTTTGGAGCTACAGAATTGATTCAAAGCTCTCTCCCTTATAAGTGATGACAAGAAACAGGAATAAGAGCAACTGTGTCAGTCTTCAGAGAATATGCAGGTGACCTTGGAAGATTCAGCACACGGAATGGCCCCTGCCAATCCTCAGAGGATATGTGCAGTGGTAGTAGGGAACTTCCTGCTGAGGAGAACAGAAGCAGTGGTTTGTGGGCCTAACAAGATGCCTCCCTGGGGCAAAAATCCATGATGTAACAGAGAGGCTGACAAGACTAATCAAACTCAGTGACCATTTCTCCTTCTTTTTGGTCCATGTGGGAACCAATGACACTGCAAGGCATAGTCTTCAGGGTATCACCAGGGATTACGTGGCTTTGGTTAGGAAGCTGAAGGACCTTTGAGGCAAATGTTGTCATTTTGTCTCTCCTCCCAGTTTAAGGGTATGGTCCAGGAAGGGAGAGAAGAACAGTGGAGGTGAACAACTAGCCCCACAGATGGTGCCACTGGGAACCATTTGGCTTCTTGGATCATGGTCTGCAGTTCCATGAAGATGGATTTCTGGCAAGTGATTGGTCTCACAAATCTGAACAGGAGGGCTTTAAACTGAGGTATGTGAGGGAGGGAGACAGTATTGTTGAACTTTCAACTGAAGTAAGATTTAAAAGGGAAATGTAACAAGAAATGGAAAGGGGCGGGGGAATCACCAAAGAGGAATTCAAATGAATAGCCATCACATGCAGGGAGAAAGTCAGAAAAGCTAAAGTGCAGAATGAACTCAGGTTTGCAAGAGAGTTTAAAAACAATTAAAAAGGGCTTTTTGGGCTGTCTCCATAGCAAAAGGAAGAACAAGGAAATGGTAGGGCCACTGCATGGAGAAGATGGTGAAATGCTAACAGGTGATAGGGAAAAGGCAGAACTACGGTACTCAACACCTTCTTTGCCTCAGTCATCTCCCAAAATGAAAACAGTGCTTAGCCTGGAGAAAATAAAGTAAATGCTGCAGCAGGGAAAATGCAGCACAGAAAAGATTAAGAAATAGTACAGGAATACCTGGAATTCACGTCTCCATGGCCAGATGAACTACATCCAAAATTATTTTTAAAAAAACCCTGCAGATATAGTCTTCAAGCCCAGTGCTATTCAACATCTTTATTAATGACTTGGATTATGGAATAGAGGACATGCTTATCAAATGTGTAGATGACAGGAAATTAGGAGGGGTAGCTAATACCCCAGAGGACAGGATCAGAATTCAAAATGACCTTAACAGATTAGAGAGTTGGGCCAAAACTAACAAAATTAATTTTAACAGGAAGAAATGTAAGATACTACATTTAGGCAGAAAAAATGAAATGCACAAATATAGGATGGGTGACACCTGGCTTGACAACACTACATGGTAGACCAAAAGCTGAACATGAGTCAATAGTGTAATGTAGTGATTAAAAAAGCCAACGCGATTTTAGGCTGCATCAATAGGAATATAGTCCGGATACTCTAATAGTCCAGATTGAGTGAAGTAATAGTACTACTCTATTCTGTTTTGGTCAGACCTCACCAGGAATACAGTGTCCAGTTCTGGGCACCACAATTCAAGAAGAATATTGACTAGTTGGAATGTGTCCAAAGGAGGGCAACCAAAATGGTAAAAGGTCTGGAAGCCATCCATGCCCTATGAGGAGTGGTTTAGGAAGCTGGGTATGTTTAGCCTGGAGAAGAGAAGGTTAAGAGGTGACATATAGCCATGTTTAAATATTTGAAATGACGTCATATTGAAGATGGAGCAAGGTTGTTTTCTGCTGCTCCAGAAACTAGGACATGGAACAATGGATTAAAACCACCAGAAAAGAGATTCCAACTAAAAATTAGGAGAAACTTTATGTTGGTAATTGCTGTTTGACAGTGGAATACACTGCCTGGGAGTGTGGTAGAGTCTCCTCCTTTGGAGGTTTTTTAACAGAGGCTGGATGGCCATCTGCATTCCAGCATGCCAGGGGGTTAAACTGGATGGCCCTTATGGTCTCTTGTAACTCTATAATTTTATGATTCTAACCTGGATTTCCTAGTAGATTTTTGGGTAAGATGCACTAGACTGGCAATGACTGCTGACTCCCAAATATTTAATAACGAAAGCAACAATTCTGAATTATACTGCTGAAATGAATAAAGCTTGGGGTAACTGGGACTGGATTTCTGCGTGGAAGGTGAGCTCTTTCCCTTCTGGAGAACTCTGTAATTCAAAATGTATGTTTTTTGCACAGGCTCAAAATGGGGTACCTTGTTATACCAGTTAAAACAAAAAGGATACTGGGAGCCTAATGACTTCTTATCCCTGATTGAAATCATATAGTGACATGTCTGCTTGATTTTGTTTCCTTAGACCAATGAAAAACTCCTATTACTCAGGTCTTGAAACACACTGTATAAACCAACTGCCCTTTAAAGATATCTATTTATGATTTAACAAATATCTTTCCCTTATGTTTTTCTTCCTAATTCTTCGTTAAATATAGTCTATTATAGGGTTGAGAAAACTGTATGGCTAGTGAACAGTTTTTGTGCACTTGAAATCACCTGTCAATATTGTCTGGCATTTTAGAACATTTTTTTAAAAGAGATTGTATACAAGTGCTCCTACTTTGCAAACGTGAATGGTCATCTGCATGCTCAGCCATGCATGTGGATGCCAGGTTTACTCTAAACCCTGACATGCAAAAACAGATGCCTTAAATTAAATAGACCCCTCCTTAAAAGATTCTGTGAATTTGTCTGTGATACTGTACACTGGAAGAATGGGTTTCACTCTCTGGAATTACTACTGCAGGTAAAATATCATGAAATGTCATCAAAATGCATTTAATTCCAGGTGGAATATGACTCATTTATTTATTTATTTTGTAAGATATATAAGCCATCCTTCATCCAGTTTTATTGTAGATAGAATTTTTTAGTTCCACTACTTTGATTTTATTTTAAATATAATTGGTCAGAAGGTAATTTTCTATTTTTTAAAATATTCTGTACAGCACTCACAATTACCAAATGTTTATATATTTAAGTATTCATATTGTTATTAATATAACTAAGGACTTTGTGCATCAAATACCATGATCAAGGTCCATTTACAGAACAAGTGAAAGACTGAATGTAAGATACTCAGGGCGTATCATAAGGATAAAAAACATCTCAAAGAAGACTTGCCCTGAGCGGGTTAGAGGAAAACAAAAAACAAAAGGCTAGATACAAATGGGAAACAGCAATAATCAGACAGCACCAGATAAATGTTGCCAGCCACCTGCCAGGTGGCTACAACAGTGTTTCAAGGACTCAGAGCATCTTTCAGCAGTGTTTTGAATCAGTGCTCAAAGAGCTGTTCTTTTTGAGAACCCTCTAATAATTTTTACTAACATTCTTTAAACACTGTTCATTCCTTCAAACGATTACCGGATCTCTGGGTAATAACAGCATCTTTATTTACAGTCAGGGTCACTACTACAAATCTTTTTACCAGCAGTAGAGCCAGGGATGCACTGAGCCAGAGGAACATGATAAATTGTATGCATCGGTTTAGATTAGTTGATATGCAGAAAAACAACAACTACAGTTTCAGAAGCTGAACGTTTACAAGCAGATGACAATTTTGCACTGCAACAAATAAAAGTATCCGATTCTGCCCAGTGACATTTGTAGTCAGCAAAGAGACTTTGGCAAAACAAACAAACAAACAGACACCACAGGCTTTTATAGGCTCAAAGTTAAATCCATCTGCAATAAACTTGGAGGTACTAGAAAAACCATACATTTAAACAGGCGACAAGACTTTCCAACCTATTCATGATGGAAAACAACTTGTTACTAGATATTCAGAACCCAGCCCACCCAGCCCCACATGGCAAAGGGCAGTATGAGACCACTAATAGCTGCTACTCAGGATGGCTATATATCACTTCCATTATCAGTTGCTGGGGAACAGAAGTAAAAGAGTGCTATTGTTTTCATGCCCTGCTTTGTATCTTTCCTAAGCAAGTGATTGGCTGCTGTGTTTAAAAGAATGTAGGACTAGGC
The DNA here is from genome assembly GCA_030847615.1 of Gambelia wislizenii. Classification (NCBI taxonomy): domain Eukaryota; kingdom Metazoa; phylum Chordata; class Lepidosauria; order Squamata; family Crotaphytidae; genus Gambelia; species Gambelia wislizenii. The sequence continues at coordinate 425,852,535 of JAUMIR010000002.1, read as the reverse complement.
AGACCCCAGATTTGATCAAGGGCAGTACTAGTTATGTCCTTATAAAATAAGAATACATTTCAGGATTCAGGGTTCCCCAAAAGCCAGGGAGAAGCTTTTCTCAAAAATTTATTGCCTTTTCAAAATGGGGTTGAAAACGTTTGTGGAACAGATGCTTGTACCTTGATCCCATAACTCAAGGGATGGGCAACCTGTGGCATGAAGTCCTTGGCTTACTTTCTAAAACCCTCTGCTGGTAATCAGTTCATATGCGGGGCAAAAGCAATCTGTTCTTCTCTTGGCAGACCAGTGGGTAGGAAGGGAAACACACACATATACAGAGGGAAAGGTGGTAGAAGAAGTGTCCCAAAGAGAGAATGAAAATGCATGATCCTGCCCTCTTCGGGTTGTGCCTCCAACCATCAGTGGGTTCAGCCCTGCCAAGTGTTAATATGGGATTCTCCACAGCTCTCCTCTGAGACTATGGCCCTTGACAGAGGAAAAGTTGGCCAACCCTGACTTAGTGATTCCTGGTAGTAGAGATTCTCCAGAATAAGCCTCTTCACAGCTTCAATCTGCTACGGATTTTATTCACTTTGTGTTTGTTTTTCTCCTTCAATAATCATTGAAGGCCCCTTACGAGAAATTAGCCCTGTTTGCCCTAAGTGCCACTGTCATGTAGCCAAACCTGACTGGCTGCGTGATTGTATTCTGTTGGGGAAGGGGGTGGAATGGCATTGAAGCAGTAGCCAACTGAGGTGGAAAAGAGCAACAGACTAGTATGAGAAGAATAAGCTTCTGGGGAACATTAAATAAACACGTTGTACATGTAACCCCCAACTCCATGGATGCAGAAAATAGTTACTCCTCAATATTTTGTGCTTCTACAATAATGCATTAAATTTTAAGGCACCATGGTTATCTTTTTTTATGTTACTCCCTGAAATTCCATGTATGTTGAATGGCACTAAATGAGCAACTAATAATATTAAAAGAGTATCAACTAGGCACTTTTTTTATACCTGCAGTGTGGCCGGGCAGAAGGTAATCTGGATCTGCTTGTAGATATCTGTATGAATTGCAGTAGACTGGTAAGGATTTCTCACACCCAATTGCTTACCAACTACAGCACCAAAGTAACTTTCCTCCACCCAAAATTATATTGCTGAAATGAAGAATGTTTCAGATAACCAGGAATTTTGTGTGGAAGGGCTACAAGGTCCACTCAGTTCTGGTACTGAAGACAATTTCCTGGATTCAGAATTCTGTAATTCAAAATGTATGCCTTTTTTACCACTCCTACTTTGGTGGATCTCACAGTTCAGTAAAGTAGTTACTGAAACTTAAAGTCTGTTGATCACAATTACCAAGTGTTAAAAGAATTCTTATCATTATTAATATAACTAAGGACTTTGTACATCAAATACCATGATCAAGGTCCATTTAAAGAACAAGTGAAAGACTGAACATAAGATACTCAAGGCATATCATAAGGATAAAAAACATCTCAAAGAAGACTTGCTCTGAACAGGTTAGAGGGGAAAAACAAAAACAAAATATTATAGTGTTAATATTTCTTTTAGTGAATCCCAAACTTGCTTACTCAGAAGTCACTGAAATGAATGGATCTTATTTCTTGGTAAATGTGCATAGGATCACACTGAATGTTAAAAAGGGCTTGATTTATTACAACAGTTCCTTCCTGTTGTAAGTGATTTCAAAACTGCATATGTATTTCTGACAGTTCCAGTGAAGAGATAGGCTTGCTTTATTTGCAAGTGCTGAGAAATGGGATTGCCATAAGGAATATCAGAACATATCATCTTACTGTTCTAGCATTCCCATAGTTAATACTACACAAGGTCTTTTTTCAGGTGCTAATAGAAAAATCAATTTTAAATCACAACAGCTGGGATCGTTTTAAATATCACAGCTGTCAGAATTTGAAAATAACTAATTTGAACATGGACACTCTGTTGAAAATGTAGTAAAATGAAAACACAACTGACCTGTACATACTATCCTCTCTGCCAGCCAAACTTCCGGTATGGTTGGCAACACCACTGCACAGATATCTAATAACAGGTTTCAGCTTTTAGTCATGCTATGACAATGCTGAATGCATGGCATTTATTTCCCATATGAGGCAATGAAAAGGTTCACTGTGCTAACAGTGAAAATTATCTGTTCCATGTATTCTTTTAAATTTTAATTACAGAAACAGTGTCAATTCAAAAAGTTGATTTAAAGAAGAAGCAATTTGTTTGTGTAGGTATTGTGAAGCCAGCTAAGTTTACTGATTAAGTTGCAGACATTATAAACATAAGAATAATTTAATTTTAGAAAAAGAGATGTTTGTATTAAGGCTAAACTCTAGTTGTGTTTATATAGCCCACACAAAAATCATGCCCAGAACAGAAACAAGTTAGCCATTTCTGTTGCAACTATTCAGGAAAGCTATAAATCAATTCAGGATTTATAATAATATAGTCAAATCTATAATATGACTAATTTTCACTTTCTGGTGTTCTAAACCAAGAACAGCAATGTAATGATTAAAGAAGCATGGCGAGAGTACTTAATTTTGAACGAATAACAAACAGTAATAAGAAAAGTTTCTAATTTCTTAGACAAGACCCGAGGGATTAAAAATCAGTCTGGAAATACTTCTTTCCACCTAAAAAATCTTATTGCTGAGGTATAGATGTGTATACAGACAACGTGTTGTAGTGGTTTTAAGTGTAGGCTATGACTCTGGAGACCAGGGTTCATATCCCCACCTGACCATGAACACCCACTGGGTGACCTTGGGCAAGTCACATACTTTCAGCCTCAGAAAACCCCATGATAGGGTCCCCTTAGGGTCACGATACGTTGGGAATGACTTGAAGGCACATACCAACCATGGAAACATTGCACTGAAAACAATCTTCATGAATTTTGTTGTTAACTCATACTATCCCAGTACTGTCTCTGGCACTGAAAATAAGACCCTAGTCTCACCTCTGAAAGCTATCACGGTATAACAGCCACAATGTAATCCAGAAAGTCCAGGGCTCAAATTTTATCTTGTCCACAAAATCAAATAAACACTATGAGGCAAGTGATTCAACTTTCAATTCTTTCAGATCTATAGCATGGGGGGGATAAGGATACTGGCCTGTCTAAGAGTGTTGTATGGATTTCTGAGATAATATATATGAAGTGCTTTATAAATGTGCTATTAGTAATGGCTAGTGACTGACACAAATACATATCTGTGTAACAGTTAAGCCATGAACACGTAAAGAAGAATATGAAAGACGTGGATAGCACACAAACAAGTTCCCATGCTGCTATTTTTGTGTGAGTTTTTCTCATGATAGTGGGCACATCAAATGCTACTGACACATCTAGATTTCCAAAACACAGAATGAAATGTCTGCAAGAACCACAATAAGGCCAATAAAGTTCTCTTGTTATTAGGATGGTAAAAAATGAGGTTTGAATTGAAATAATTTTTACTAACATTATTTATTAATGACACAATGAAAATTCTTTTAGTCTACAGCCATATCAATGGGGGATATGAAAAAGAAAAAGAAAGTCCTTGTCACTGATTGGAGCATTATCTGAAAAAGCAATCAAAACATGTGAAGCTGGAAATGGCAACACTGACACAGAAAAGCCACACTATGGTCTATAATCACACTATATACTATAATGGTATATAGTGATTTCAGTGGAATTTAAAACTACATAGCTGCACACTGGATTGTGGCTCTTTCAGTGTGTGTGAGTGTGTGTATGTTTGTGTGTGTGTGAGAGAGAGACAGAGACACACACAGAGAGACAGAGACAGAGAGAGACTGTACCTCTAAATGTTTTCTTGGAAACAAATTCCCATGTTCTCAATTTAAATTACATTTGGTTTGATTTCAGCCACGGCATGGGGAACTGAATCTATATAAGTCTGCTTACATGTATCTGTGTATGCATATTGCTTGTTACTGTTGTTGTGTGCCTTCAAGTTGTTTCCAACTTATGGCAACCCTAAAGTGAACCTATCACGGGGCTTTCTGAGGCTGAGAGTGTATGGCTTTCCCAAAGGTCACCAAGTTGGTTTTCATGGCAGAGTAGGGATTCGAGAGCCTAGTCTCCAGAGCCATAGTCCAACACTCAAACCACTAAACTACACTGGCTCATGTATACATATACCTATATCTATATATCTAGATGTACAGTTTAGGTACTTATATACATAGGAGGAGGCAGTTAAAGGAAAGCTAAAAAGAAAGATATAGGTAGTAGGTGCCATATACATTTTCATTTCACGTATCAAGTTTTCCTGCTATATAAATCTTATTAAAAGCTTCAGTGCTAATCACAAAGAAAATTGCACCAACTACTCAGTGCTACATATATCTCCTCAAATGTAAGCTCTACCAAGTTTAGTGGGACTTACTGTGAAGTAAATGTTTCCAGGATTTCCACTTAAGTACTGTATATTCTTTAGCTGTTTTCATCACGTTGCCCCCCACCCCACCCCCAGCTACAAAAACCATCCTAAAGAATCATAGTAACACTGTATGTTATTCCTCATCTACTAGAATTGTTGTAACAGGTGCAGTGGTAATAATATGTTGGGCAATCAACTTTTTCCCACTGATCTGTCAGTTTAGTTTAATAATGCCATTAGGAATGTAAACATTTCTGCAATTTATATTTAAAAGTCAATAAAATAATGGGGTGCACTACTTATCCCTTTTAATTTTTTAAGTAATACATTTGATTATTTTAATCATGTCATCCCTTAACTGGATGGGTTTAAATATGCAGGCTACATCAATGTGAATTCCCCCCCCCCCTTGATTAGAAAAGCCATTGAGCATTTCTGTCTTACGCACTTTAAAGTAAGGATTATTTGAGGGAAATCACCATATTCTAATTTGGTTGTTCTTAGGAGCAAGGTAATACATGGACTGTATCTGTTATTAACAAGGAAAGATATAAGTGACCATAAAGGAATGAGAATCTAAACACAGCTGTCAAATAAACAGTGATGATCTTTTTTTAAAAAGAAAACAAACAAAATATTCTCAGGATGATTACAGGAAAGTGAAAATGTATTTTTAAAATATAAAAAGAAAAGAAGAAAAATCTCTCCCTATATATCACCATGACTACTAGTACTCAGGGTTTGCTAGTCTATAATATTCAATAAAATGTCTACAGAGGTGAAAAAGCCAAGTCAAATGTTAGCTTGGATTGTTAACATCCTCTTTGCATTTGCCGGTCAGCTACAATGGAAGCAGCTGGAATCTAACATTCTCCGCACTGCCCCACCAATTACTTCAACACTGCCTTCTCTCAGGACAAGTGTAATTTGGTCTCTATGAAAGCACAGCTTTTGGTCCCTTGAGAATGACAGCTAAAGACTACATATTTCAGGGGTGTTTGAACAGAGATACATCACAACACTGCTTTTCATCTGTTATCTCTCAGCTTTAGACCATTCTTGTTTGGCTTGTGTTTGGTTAAATGCCGAAACACACCTCTCCCAGTACAATTAGATTTTATATGCTAGGATATTTATAGCAGCTTCACTTCTGTTTAGGCACCTATTAAAATGGTGCAGGTGTAGAGCATTTCCTCCATTTCAATCTTTATTAATCTTTTGGGTCATCACACTAATAAAATGAAAATGGGGATATACCACATATGTATATATATGGGAGTGTTACTTTTATACATATACAAACTATCCTAATATGATTTCTGCACAATAAAAAATAAATGAAAAAACAAACAGGCAGACACACAGTCATACTATCATTATATGTACAGTATGCTATTATATCCCAGTGGAATCATTACTATGGAAAGGCTGGGATAATATTATAAGATGACCATACCTTAAATAGTAAAGAATTTAGGGAAACCAGTGGCATAAAGATGCTACTTGTGTTAGCAAGAGCAACAGCAGATGCAAATCATACAGCTTTAAGTTAGGACATATTTAAATCTGCCGATACATGGAACTCTTTTTTTCTCTATATATACATGCAAGTTTGGTAAACGGAAGACGATCAAAGTTGCTTTGTACTGAGTACTTCTAATGCGCTTCTTGTAACTTCTTATACTAGGTGACATAAATCCTGTAGGTATTTCACTTCATGCATATACATGGCAATTGTTAAATTATTCCAGTATTGCCCCTAAAACACAGATTTTTTTTTTGAGAAGTTTCTAGCACATATTTGGGCAAAATAATGTACAATATATTCATGCAAGAATTTTAAAAAACAAACAAACATATACATTGTAGACGGCTGATTATTGAAAATACGAATGTGATTCATAAGCTTGGATTACTGGAACTAAAATATTAAAATATGTTAATTAAGATAATGTCTAATTTGTGGATGCCATGGCATGAAACTAAGTTTTCAGTAAGTCTACATACAGCTATGTCAATTGCCTTTGTCTGGGTTCTTTCAAACATATTTTTATCCAACATGTGTTTTAAGACAGACATTCACAAAGTGTATAGGAAGCTTGTCAGAAGCAAAGCTGGACTGATAGACAACCGTCCAGACAAAACAAAACTGCAGCCGATCCACAATCTAGTTAAGCTGAATTACCAGAATTTAAGCCAATTCATCCCCACTGACTGCAGCTGGACTAAATTATTTTAATGCAGGGACACAACTTCTCTGTGTTATGGATCAGGCTGGCAGTATCCCTTAGTGTTCTGCCATACATGATGGATTCCTATAGACATGCGGTAACTACAAATTAGACAGCAGTGGTGTTTTCCTAACACTTCCGTCACTAGAAAAGTTTCCTGTTTTGTAAATGAAGACAGTTTTATCCCTATGAATCTAGACAGTTCTGGTAAATCTTTCACTCTTTCTAAACACAGCTTGGTACAATATTTCTAAATTCTAGATCCTTGATATACTACGGCAGTTTTACAGTAAACCAAGTATAACGTGAACCAGACATATTCTCAAACAGGAAACAAACAGTTCTTCTGCACAATTTCCTGTAGATCACTTGGAAAGGTATTTAAAGACTGTACTGGCTGTAAGCATTTCAGATTACTTGCACTCCCCGCCCCAAAACAAAATGTATACTCAGATTGTAAGAAAACATTTTTTAAAAAACCCAATATATATTTATTTACTGTGTCCACTTTCTGAATTTATCACTAAGCAAAACAATCATTATTTATCATTTTAGCTGTGAAGAAACTGCAGGATGTTTTAGATTTCCGCAACCATATTCTGGATTATACTTATAATGACTTGGTCAACAAAAAACACACACTACAATGAATGTGTGGGCTCTGAACCAGTATAAAGCTGCACTTGAAAATGATTCAGTAAACAGCCTTGACTTATACACATTACTCCATAATATACATAATGTTTTATGTAGACTTACATAAAATTATATATTATATGGATATTATGCATGTATAACCTATGCATGATGCATGTACAAAATATAACATGTATAAATATAAAAAAGTATAACATATAAGGAGTTGGTCAGTGCAAGATGCACTACAATGTATATGTACATTCTAAGCCAATATTAAAAAATGCATTCAAAAATGATCAAGCTGAGTTCTTGAAACACACACACACACAAAACCCATCCATCCATCTGTCCATCTGTCCATCCATTCCATAAATCAGCCACTAAATACAACAATTATATAGGTAATTTTATTTTGTGCCATAAAGGGACATTTATGTCAATGTTTAGACACAAAGATTTAATTTGAAACAAAATGATTAAAAATCTTATTTCCACCAATATTTAAATACACAATATTTTGTTTTTACCTTTTAGACATGCAACCCACACAAACACACAAGACATACACTGATAATCATACACATACTTAGGGCTAGGGACAGGCAAATATAACCATTTAAACATTGAAGTGCATCTTCATCTTTTCCGACTTTCCCCTTTTTCGGTTTATTACTGAATATACATCTAAATTAAGCAATGAATTAAAATGTTTTAACAATGTAGAATGATAGTGAAGGGGGGGGATCTACCAGCTGTCTCAAACTGTGAGTATCAAGCAGAAAATAAAAAAATACTTGAAAACTTTGAAAAATGGAAATGCCCCTCTATAATATTAATTTAAAAAATGAAATTGTAATTTTTGTGAGAGTGAGGTAACTACAATAACACGGAGACTAACATCTATGCTCCATGCCGGTTTAAGCCTCACTGATTTCAATGGGATTTTCTTTTACTAAGTGACTTCCTCTGCCAAGTTACTACTTGACACAGTTTGAATATGCGCCTTTATGTGAGACCTTCAGCATTTCCAGAAGGTAAATACTACCATGTATATCCTCATTATACAGTTTGAAATATAGGTTACAGTGGGTTTTTAAACTGGGTTAAATAGAAAGAAATCTGATAGTTATTTATTTTTGTTTTGTTTTTTTAAGGCAATTTTACAGAAAAAGTGATGACACTATAATGAATCTTCACACACATGCTTTTCTTCATTTATTATAGTTGGTAGAAGGAATTATAATACTATTTGGCCTACGCTATTAGCAGAAACAATACTATGGACTATTTATCACCATCTACGAACTTTATGTAGTTGAAAAGGTCCATAATAAGAAAGGCAGACAAAGTACAAACATAGAAACTCATTAGCATTCCCTTTTTGTGATTTGATGATTTGACAAGTAACTATTTCCAAACAACTAGTTGGTGTGATGGTTTGACGCTTGTTGGTATAATGCACAAAAAAAGAGCAATTATGATAATTATAGGGTTCTCTATATGATTTAACACATGCGCATGAGGGTGAGAGCCAATGATGAGAACTTAAAATACTATTAAGTGAAAGTTTTGCCATTTTTGTTTTCAATTCCATTAGCAATAATGTCTTCTTTGCTGTCTTTCAAGTACGGCATTTGAGCAAACAACTGATTGTTAAAAATTCTGTTATCTACAATAAGCAATGTGAAAAATTGGGTTTAGAAAATGATTTCAGACATGCTATCGGAAATATATTAGTATCCTAGAGTTTCAAGAAGCTTTAAAAGAGAAGGGGGGTTAGCATTAGATGTATTTATACAACATGTTTTCACAACTCAAAGCACACATTCTTAAAATAAATAAAAAGCATGAAAAACTAAACAC